>OW818030.2:34175188-44175188 GCA_942486065.2 Calliphora vomitoria
TGTCTGTCTGTTGAAATCAATTTTCTGAAGACCCCAGTTATCTTCGGGATCCAAATCTTCAATAATTCTGTCAGACATGCTTTCGAGAATTTTGGTATTTAAAATCAGCAAAATCCGTCCATAAATAACGGAGATATGAGCAAAAATCCGAGACAACCTCTGAAAATTTCATCAAAAAAAGACAATTTATTGCATGCTTTGACAAAAAAACAACAAAGCGTTTGTGTGGATGTTTGTTGGTTATTTCTTTGCGTATTTTGTTTTTGTTTTTATACCCTTCACCATGAGAGGCAAGGGTATATATTAAGAGAGAGTTGTTTATAATGAGTTTTCATTATAAAGTTTATAATATAAACCCAACAACAACATTCTACATTGTAGAATCTACAACAATGCTGCGCAGCCCATAGCACAATTGTGCAAAATCAAATCACACGTATTCTTATGCTCTTACAATTTAGTAGTCGTTGTCCACTCAACGAAACAACTAAAAAAGCGCATGAGTATGACTTTTTCTTTATTTACAAAATAAAGAACTGAATGTGTTTATACAAAATAAAGAACTGAATGTGTTGGTGAGAGAATTTACTTTTGCGCACCTCTGTTCTACAATGTGGAATGAGATGAATAAAAATATATAAAATAAAATTATATAAATTCGCCTTGAGATGAAATGAATAAGAATTATAAATCAAACACACGCATGCATAATTTCGTTTATTTTAATTTTTGTTGTTGTTATTTTTTCCACGTACAATTGTGCAAAATAATTGTTGTGTTTATTTGGTTAGTTATCAGTTAACACTCAACGTGTGAATATGATTATCGGATTTTTTGCAATGGCATCTGATATAATATTATGATTTTTTCTTGTTGTTGTTGCTATATAAAGAGTTTTGCATTGGTAAAGGCAATGTACGTAAATATGTATACTTAGGTGAAGGGTATATAAGATTCGGCACAGCCGAATTTAGCTCTGTTACTTGTTTTTTTTTTTTAATTTCAATAACAGACCTCTTTCTCACTTAATATTTTGTAAAATTTTCTCGTTTTCTATCACAGAAATTGGCAATTTGTACTAATTCCAGTGGAGATATTTTGTTACAATAGTTACCACATATAAATTTTTTTGTGATTAGTGGTGGTTACCCAGCACATTATTTTATTTACTAGAATAGGTACTTATCTAGTGTGTTTGACTGAAAATCGAGATGTTAGCGGTTCTACGCCAGTTGAAGCCATTTCTTCTTGTTGTTCAGATTATATTAATTTATATGTTAATGTTAAAACCATTGTTAACTTACAATAAAATAACTCGTACATGAAGCAGTAAGCTTGACTATCAAACGCAAGCAAATAATGTTTCGGTTCGATTTCCACACGAGGCAATATTTGTCTGTTTTTTTTTTTAGCTGCATATTCTTGTTGTGAAAGTAACTACTTATAACTGAGCTAAATGTAAGTACATTTATAAGTAGGACCCATGAATTTTTTGAAATCTCGAACAAAAATAACCAATTATTCAGTCAAATACTAAGTAGTTTTCACTTTGCTCCAATATTACTTGCTGGCTTACTAAGTAAGTAAAGTTTTTGCTGGGAATGGAGTCAATTAAGAGACTAATTCTATAAAACAAACGTTTTGATAAAGTAATTCTTTGAGATAAATCTAACGACTGGATAGAAATTTTAAAACCTGACTTTTAATATGAAAGTACAAAGTCATATTGTTGAAAAAGGCACTTAAAGTTATTTAAGCTTCTCCGAGATACATATATGAGGAGATTGACTCAATTTGAATGGAGTCAGCAAGTATACCATCAAGTCGTCATGTAATTGAAATATTGTCCAATAAGCATTTTATCATACACCTAGAAAAAAATATTGTTGTACATGGTAACAGTTATAATTTTTACACAATGACAGGATATTTAACAATTTTATGATCATTTAAAGTATTTATATGGTTAGGGCAACCATAATATGTTATAGTTACGATTATTATGGTTGCAGGAATCATATATATAATTGCAGTAATTAGGTAATTGTTTGTCTAACCATATAAATAATTACAGTAACCATATTAATTTGAATATCCTGAAATCATGTTCAAATTATTGTTGTGATCATGTACAACTATATTTATCTATGGCTGTAGGCGGGTAAATTTCTTGGATTATATTTCTTATTGAGCAATGTTTCTTAACACAAAAAGTACTTTTAGCATTGTGTATTAAAAAGATTTCAAATCAAAAAGCTAAAGCAATAAAAATAGGAAGCGATTCCGAAATTGAATTCTAAAACTTTAAAATTACTATGTTTCATAGGGTCAAGTTTAATTAAGTAACACACAAGTACTAATAAATATGCAAGAAAGGCAACAAGTAATAAAACTTTATAGACAACCAGCTGGTCAGAGGTTTTATTTACAATATCATTATCAAATTTTTTGTTTACAAATAAAAATAAATTTTTCAAAATAAATTTTATGAAATACACAAAGTAGAATTTAACATTTGAATAAAAAGAAAACCTTTTTATTGTATATTAAGCTAAATGTATAAAAAATCACTTTGACTTAGAGACCTAGGCAACTGCTCAAGTCATATAATAATGCTGCATAAACTAGGTCAAGGACATCTACTTATCATTCCATTTTTTCATCATCAATAGTACACACAAGTTTAGAATTTGTTCACAACAAATAAATTTGGCTAATTTAAACACAAAGAAAATAATACTAAACCCTATGTAGATTCTATTTTTTTTTCATAAATCCCATTTGGGTAGGGTATTATTAAATTGAACATATAACCCATGGCAAATAAATGGGATTACATAGATATATATTAGGGTGGCCTCATTTAAATGGAGAAAAAATAAGCTGACTATGTTCCCAGGAGAAATGAAAGTTTAGTTTGAAGAGATTATGACCGAAAAACGCAGAGAATATGCGGCCTGATATGAAACTATAACATTCCTTCATGACAACGCTTGGCCATATATTGCAATACCTGTTAAAAAGTATTTAGAATGAAATGGTTGTAAAGTTTTTGGCTCAATCGCTTTATAGTCCTAAACGTGCCCCATCCGACTACTATTTGTTTCGATCGATGCAGAACGATCTCTCTGGAAAATGGTTCACTTTAGAACAGAGTATCCGAAATTAGCTTTATTCGTTCTTGGTCAAAAAGGATGAAAGAAGTACATTTTTATCCTTTCATACAGCTCAAGAAGTAATAACGTAAGAACAAACATTTAGCGAGATGGTATCTTAGACTTCCACATAATTTTTTTGAGCGCCACCCTAATATACATACATTTCATGTATAAATAACTATGCTATACATACAGATACATTTATATGTGTAAGCTCATACATATATACATACATATTTCTGTATATATTAACTACTCTAATGATGATGCTGTTTGCTATGATGATCATGATGATGAAAACTACGATAACGATAAATGAATGTATAAATGAATGGTACACAAGGATGGATGAATAGTTTGGTTGTATATTTGGTTGGTTGGCTGGAAAAATATAACATGCTAAGAGCACTCACTGTACCGAATGTATGTTTTTGAATGAAAAAAAAAAAAAAAAAAAATAGCAAGTTGATTATAATAAAATATAACAAGTGCACTGCAGTGGAAAACTGTGGTGGTATATGGTTATATGTATGTTTATGTATATAAGCTGGTATATTTTATATAAAAGTTTACTTTTCGGTTACTGTACAAATTTAAAATCAAACATATACATATATTTATATGAAAAATACACACCTACAGCCATTAATGCTAACAAATTTAGTCGCCAGTTTTTTTATATCCTTCACCATGAGTGGCAAGGGTATACATATATAAGTTTGTCATTGGGTATGTAATTTCTACATTTCTCATTTGTAACCCCATAAATTATATAAATTCTGAATCGTTATTGATAGTGGAGTGGATATACCCATTTCCGTCTGTATGTTGAAATCAACTTACCGTAGCCCCCAAATAACTTACGTTCATAATTCATATTTCAATATATCAGCTATAACCCCGGTTCGGTTGCTATTTAATATCGAGAAAATCGGTAGAAAAATGGCTGAGATATAAGCAAAAAACCACAACAACCTCGATTTGTTAACTCAATAATAGATATAGATATAGAATAGATATTTCAAAGAGCTTTCCAACGACGTATATAACGCCATTGTTATTCGGACCTAAAGTGATTCAAAATCGGGAAAAAATATGTCATAAGCCAATTTGTTTTTAACCAAAAATATTTTGTTTTCCATAAAAATTTTTTTCAACAGTATTTTCTGCACTAAAAAAATGTTTTTCAGCGATAAAAATTAAAAACAAACATGTTTTTGCAATCTTTTCACCAATGTGAAAGGTATATACGATTCCCCACAGCCGAATAAAGCTCCTGCTCGTACTTGTTTTTCTTTTATTTTTCTTAACGAGGATATCGTTGAAAATTGTAACAAAATGTTTGCAATTCAAAATGTAAATCTTCAATGACCTTAAGGTGTTCAATGTAAAAGAATAATAAATTTTGCTTTAAAGACAGTATTTTATTGTTTGCTAGCCTCGTTTTGAAAACGGTTTCAAATGCAAAGTGAAAATTTATAATTATTACAAAAAAAAAAAATGTGAAGCAACAAAATAGCAGTGATTAAATTCAAATTTGGACAGTTACTTAATCATTATGAAACATGTGGAGTTGGCGTTAACTAATAGAAAACAGAAATAGTGCTCTTTACATGAAAAAAAAATGAACCACCCCAAAATTAGGGAAGAAGTTTTGATACTTATTTTTAGTAGTAAAGTTAAAAATCTAAGAACAGTAGCGGAAAAATCTTACGGTGCTATACGCTCATGTCAGAGCGGCTAACTGGCTTACATATAACACAACATCGGGTAGAGTTATTCGTATATGTACTGACAGCCAAGCTGCCATAAAATCCTTGATAGGTGTACATACAAGAACGAGTCTCCTTGAAGAAGATGGCGATTCCTTCGACAGTAGTTCTCATATGGGTACGTAGTTATACGGATATTGCAGGCAAGGTAAGATACACTTCCTCCGTGGCATTCCGTTGTCCACGTGTAAATGACGCAGTAAGCCCCCGACATACTTTCTTGAACTGCAATACTTACAACTGCATTGTGCATTTAGTATCCATTCTGGAAGAATTGGGCTGCCTTATAATGTCTTCTGCAGGAGTTGTCATGAAAATGAGGACATTATCTGTCGTTGTCCGGTACTGGGGATCTACGTGTTAAGTTTTTAGGACAACGCTCCTTTGGCAGTTTTTCTTAAGTATCGGATATGGAGTAGAAATGCATCAACGCTTATATTAAAAAGTGAAGATAGTTAGTGATACCATACATACAAATCGAATCTAGTAATTTTGGCTTTACATCCTTCGCTTCTGAAACACTACAAACATACTTTTATACTGGACTATCTTAGAATTATATTCAAATTTACCCTTCTCTCTAATTCTCTTTACCTATCGCTTTATTTCTTCTCTTTTCAGGGACCAATCACATGGACCCAAGTGAGCTGCTAAAACTGGACGACTACTGACATAGTTCAGTATCTTATGCGGAAAACATTGAGTTTATAATGCCGCAGTAAGACCAAACGTGGTACATTGACCACTTGGTTGATGGCCTTCAACGAACATACGTATTCATACTTTATTTATATAACAAGTGCAAGATTCTAGAAATAGATACCCTTCACTTATATATTAAATAATATACTTTAAATTTACCCTCCTCTCCAATTCTCTTTACCTCTTGCTTTATTTCTTCTCTTTTCAGGGACCAATCGCATGGACCCAACTGAGCTGTGAAAACTGGACGGCTATCTGTTAAACTGAATTATGTCAGTATCTTATGCGGAAAACATTGGATTTATAAGGCCGTAGTAAGTCCAATCATGGTTGATGGCCTTTGTCGAACATACGTATTCATACTTCATTTATCTTCTCTTATATATTAAAGAATATTCTTTAAGAACTCAAAGTCAGAATGGAAAATTTTGGGTCAGTGAAATTGGGCACTCAATGCTATAACGATATTAGGACTGACTATCAAACATCTCAGATTAAAAATCTAAAAAATCGGTTTAAAGAAAGAGAATGGGACAGGAAGTGGCATTTTCTATATCACTCATAGTTCCCGATTGAATTACGCATGCAGCATACTTTCGTAGCTGTTTTGAATTCAGACTTATATCAACAAGACCGATGTCACAATCTACATATTTAGTCAAGCTTTCATGATCCACTTTTCTCGGAGAGTGCAACAGCTTCTTCACAAACACCACGCTTTTAAACATTGCTGGTTACCAGGTCACAATAATGTACAAGGCAATGAAATTGCGCAGGAATTGACACAGACAGGAGCTTGGACACAGCGTACGAGGAGGTTTAGCCTGAACACGACGTTGTTGAAATAAAATTCACGTATTGGATACACATTTATACAACACATTACGATGGAAGCAAACGAGATGGGACAAAACTCACTAAACTCTCTAACGCACTACTCACTATCCATAACTGACTACGAATAGACATCATGGCAAAACAAAATAGCCGAAAACCCCGCAATAACGGTAGATTTCACGAAAGCACGAAGATATAAGCTATGGTCATGCCAAAATTTTAGGTGCATTCAATATGGATTTTTCTTTTACCTTCATAATACCTGAACACGTTTTCGGTACAGATTGTGGTACATATGCAACTAGTAGATCTGAATATGAATTCAAACTCCATCTTTTGGAGAATGTCATCCAGGTTTTCAATTATGAATCAAAATCACATGACAAGGTGAAATGTAGTATCTCTCGGGCCAGTTAAATTAAAGATTATTCTTTAGGCTACTGGACCGAAGCATAATTCAAGCAGAAATTATGGTTATAAAAGTAGCAGCGGAACAACTTTGTATCAACGGTTATCGTTATAATGTTAACCGATTACTGACTCGATATCTCCCCTAGAAACATCCGGCATTTCGAAAGTTTCGATGTTATCTACAGTGATCTAACGACCGCCTTTTCTACCAATAAATATGTGAATGTCCCTACCACAGATGAGATATTGAGACTTTAATCGCTTATGCTTGTATTTGTTCGTGGACACTTTGGATATTGAAGGAAACTGCAAAACTGGTGCACTTTCGAAAGTTGACACCTTGAATTCCTCTCTTGAGGGAAAACAATTAATTTCACGCAACTTTCATCTCATTTCCAAAAGAAGAGGTTGTTTCCTGTAAGGATACCAGACAAATTTGGGTTAATATGTACAGGCCACGATTTTCCATGAATCTGTATTTCCATCTTAAAGACTACATTTACACCTTTATAAAAATATTACGAATTCCTTCCACCTCAACTGTAGAAGCTGTAATGATGAAGAAGATGTCTACTCTTCTGAACGTCTTTTGTATCACTGGCCGGATTTTTGGGGACATAAGACACACACTGTATTCACAAAAGTAGTTTATAGGAGTGATTTAAATAAGCTTTACACTTTTGTTAGAACAAAAGGATGGCTGGAGAATGACGGAAGCCAAGAAACATTGGACAACAAGATATAACAACGGGACATACGCTTGGATCTAAACGAGTTATGCTACAGGCTTCTTCCAATTAAACCTAATTTATGAAAAAAAAGCCCAATGAAAACCTAAAGATAACAACACGTTAGGGAACTTGCTGGGGATGAAAAAACATGAACAAAGTTTTCTTAAGAAAATAAATTTAGCGAGAAGGATACGTTCCACTTTATCTCCTAATTGCTTTTCGTTATCCTTGTATCGTTTTAAAGATTTAATCCTTATTCCTTACAGAACTTCGACGAGTTGTGGATTCATGGTAAAATACCAAATATTAACAAAACTATGTGAAAATAAGTTCCAAGAGCTATCAATGAGATGAATCATCTGCACTGCAATGGAGCCTTAGTAAATATTATAATATCACCGTGTGAGGACTTATTATGGATCAGCATACATAGAACTCTGTGTGGCGCTCTTACAACTTAATCTAGTTGTTTATGCTTATATCAAGAATCTGAATTAGTCAATATTGTTTAAGTTTTAGAAATTATTTTTAATAAGATTATAAATTTATAGTGCGATTTATTTTTAGAATATTGCATGTAGAACAGTGGTCGGCATAGAGAGAATATGGATTATAATAAAATTTTATTTAATTCTATTCTCTGTTGTAATCTGACCAGTTATTGATTATGATTTTTGTCTATAATTTGATAATTTGTAAAAACTTCATTGACATTCAAACGAATATTTTCTGCCACTGGTGGGTATGAGTGCCGACCACTTCTGTAGAAATGTGCAATTTAATCTACATCGCTATAGTGGTCCAATATTGACAATGACTAAAGAGGCCTTGTTTTTACTTTATTTGGTATTGAAGTAACGTAATTTTAGTGGCTGATTGCTCATAGGAAAGTTGTTTATTCATAAACATATTCATAATTAATGTGAGTTTAAAGAAAAATCAATCCATTTTGCTGTAAATGAATGAATTCTAATTACAAATACTTCAGTTTGTTATGCAATCAAGTACTATAACGTATATCAATAAAGTAGATAATCCGTATATTTGGGGAGTACAAAATTATTTATGGAATCTATATAACTTTAAACACCAGTTATAACTTGAAATAGTTAAATCGTCAAAATAAGTCGTTAAATTGTGTTCACGCAATCTTTCATTTTAGTAGCAACTATTAATTGTTCCACTTTATGAGGGAAGTATAAGTAAATATGAATATGGTTATATATACATCTATACATAGATACAAGAACAAGTACTAATACATAACCCAGCAGTTAAGCAAATGTATCCTTTATAAATGGTAATAGTCACAAATATCTCGTCACTTGGTTGACTAAAATGTATATATTTTGGTCATTTGACACGTATGTGCTCTTTGTAGTGCAGATAGCAGACAATTGGTTACTTTATATATCCCAGGTAATCTAGCGTGAAGACAATTGTCACTTAAGTGTCTCTAAGTAATGTGGAGTGTAGCAACTTTAAACGTTTTGAGAGTAATTCGTCCAAACTGGTTTTATACAAATTGTGTTGATATAATTCTCATATAGTTAATTTATATTTTTCCTTAAGTATACTGATATCGCATGTAACAAAGCATGAAGTCAATAATCACTTTAGTGTCTCTTAGTAACCTATAGTGAAGTCATTTTAAACCTTTATTTTGTACTGCATTTTAGAAAGTAGTTTTTTTACCCTCCAGAAGCAATCCATGGGAGAGTTGTTGAAGAAAGTTTTGTTCACAAGCTATGATATGTCGTTTTAGCTGACTATTTGAGGTCAATTAGTACCCGTACATGATAAGATAACTATTTATATAGCTGATCAAGTTACCAATTAGGTAGCCAATGCGTTGACTACTTTGACCCAGCAATAAGACAGTCTCATTGTAGTCAAAAAGGGTCAATTGACCCCATTCTTAGGAAATGCACGTGTTAAAATAACTAGTCACGTAGCTATTGAAGTAACTAGTTCCCACCCACTAGTTCAGGACTGTCTCCTAAAACTGCTGGATAATATTTGTTTAACTGTGTATGTATAAACCAATACACCAACAGCACTTAATAAACTGAAAAATATTAATTGACGTTTGCTTTTTTTTTACCCTCTACATTTAATGCATAAAAATAACTGAAACTTCGCATACTTCAAAGGATTCTTGCTGTTAACGAAACGAGTGATTTTATGTTGCTCTTCTACAAGTAATAAACCAGATAACTTATGGATCAATAAAATCTATTTATGTATATAATAATAATAATAAAAAAAAGAATGAATAAAAAAATGAAAACAACAACGAAATTGAACTTTATTGTAGGATTTTACACAAAAGGTTAACGTTGTATATGTTTACTATTAAACTGTGAGTTAAAAACCAACTCTTAAACATAAAATGGCAACTACTACGACGCTGATGTGGCTGTTGCTGATGACGACGATAATATTAATGAGGATTTATACAACTTTAACCTTTTTTATGTATTGTTTTTTTCTCCAGACCAATTCGTTTTTTTCTTCTTTTTTTTTGGGTAAAACTTTAACATCAAAAAGAAAATTATGAAAAATTTGGTATAAAACTTTTGCAGACATATACTACATACACCCATGTTCTATATGTACGTTTATTAAAATAGATAACAACAGCAATAACTCCAAAAAAGAAACAACTCATAGTTTTCCACACATAAAAAATTGTAAGCATTTATTTGTTACAAAAGGCCAAATACCTTTAACGTTTTACATACAATATTTGTCTGTTTATTTGCAAGAGAGTTTTTGTGTCTGGCCAGTTATGACCAAAGTGTAATTTCATTTGCAATTGTGTTGTCTTTGAATGGAATATATACACATGCATATTAACATTTACATTCTTAGTCACATTTACTTAGACACAATAACATTTTGATTTGATAATGTAAGTGCCAAAGAATGCTGACACCAGAATTGCTGACTTGTTAAATGTAAAACTACTGTACATACTTGGACTGTGAACAGTGGCATGGAGGAAAGTAAATATTACATGCAATATTTGTAAATTCTACAATATTCATATGAGACTGGATAGAATATTATTAATATATTTTTGGATCATTGAACTAGTTCTGCAACGTCGAATTAGTTAGCCACCAAGAACTACTACTAGAGAATGTTAAATCCACTCACAATGTGTTTGACTAGTGAATTTATCATGGGGATGTCATTGCAGGTGGCCGATTAGCACACTCTGCATAACACTTCCCTAATAAATTTAATGGTGAAAAAAAGAAAACAAAAATTCATCAAAGAGCGGTCTTGTACCTCATAACCTTTCGTTTTCTAGTCAAATTCTCAAATCACTTAGCCACAGAGATCTTCTTTGTTATTAATAATTACATGTAAGCACATTCACATTCAGCATTACATGTCAGTGATATTGTTCAGTATATTTAAGCTTCTTTGTGTTAATTTACTTTATTTGTTGTCAGCATGTAAAATTAAGAGTTGAAGTAAATTTGTTTACTCTGTATTAATCATATATATTGCCTGTAAACTGAAATATCCTACTTATTTCCATTTAGAGGGCAATTTATAGAAAAAAGGTCTAAGATTTGTAAATGCAGCTGCATGATTCAAACCAACTGAATTTTGCAATTTTTGTTAATTTCTTTAAAATTGCTGATGTATTTCTCGATGATGAAGTATTAGGTCGGTATGATTCTTTTTCATTTTGTTGCGAATTTAAATAAATGTATACTATTTAAAGACAGTATAATCATTATATGAAACAGTTTAACAGATTCAAACTTGTCGAAAACCCATAAATACGTGTTCCACTTAAAGAATTTGTTGCCATTTTAGCATTATTCCTATAATTTTGGAATTTCCTTCCTTATAATTGCTTTTTACTAAACTTTTTTAAGAAACATACAAATCAACTAGTACACAGAGAAAACAGATTCGTGATAGCAACCAAATTTGTTGCCAATCGAATGATTCGGTTGCACACATAGAATTTTTCGGTTAAAGAAACCAAACTTTTGCTACTTTTGTAACCACAACTATAAAATTCTGTCACTAAGAACCATTCGATTGGCAACAAATTCGGTTTCTATCAAGAATCTGATTTCTCTGTGTATATACATATATTTTTACAAAAAGAAAAATAATTCTTATTGGCTAATTTTTAACCAAAATGTGTAGAAGTTCAAGAGATGATGCTTCCTTTCGTGAAAATTCGTTTGATTTGCAAATATTTTTTCTAAAATATTGGTCCTGGTTAAGATTTTGATAATTTTTTTCGTTTTAAAAACTCCTTTACAAAAACATATTCAATATTAAAACTTATATTGCTAACTTAAGCCCTTTACAATTTCTTCTTTCTCAAAAACAGCAATCATGCTCATCGCAAAGGTTTTTTATTATGTACAAATATGAATTCTTTAAAAATAAGAATCATACTTCAAAATAAACTTTATTTTATGATATCCACAGAATCCCATCATTGGAGTGGAGGTTTCCTCTATATATGTGCTTCTTTGATTTCAAGAAAGCCTTCAATTCATTAAACTATAAAGCGATTTTGGGTGCACTGGAATGTAAGAAAGTGCCGGCGAAAGTGATCAATCTAGTCAAGGAGCTGTAAAATGGAAAAAGTTGGCTGAACATTCAAGAGATCCAATTGAAGCCCGAAATAAATGTGTACTCTCGCCTTTACAATCAACAACACCGGTATTACATGGGGCTTTCATGGTACACTTGAAGTCCTAGACTATGCAGATGACATATGTCTTCTGGCACACAAACACTTCCATATCGAGACAAAACTTTAGCACCTGAGCGAGTGTGCAACTAAATCTAAAGTTCTTAGGAAAAACATTGCAAAAACCGAGATAATGACAATATTCGACCTATATTTCTAGACGATAAACCGGCAAAAATTATCTTGTCTTTCTGCTACTTGGGAAGTATTATTTCCAGCAATGATGGAGCAAGTGCTGGTATAAGATCCAGCATAACAAAAGATAGAGCATCCTTTGGAATGCTGAATAAACTTTAGCGGTCTGCATTCATTGCTAAGCGCACCTAACTCAAAATATTTGACGCTAGTGTAAAATCCGTTGTTCTCTATGTTCAATAAAAACGGAAATTCGATGACGTAAATGAAATTGGATTGGGCGGCACACGTTATGGAAGCCCTCAGCCAATATCATTCAAACGGAACTTGACTGGAACCCGCAGGGTAGCTGAAGAAAAAGATGACCTGATAATACTTGTAGGAGACTGGTTGAATATCAGTATCTTTATTATGAGATGATAAAATCTGACCAACTGTTCTAAAGTTAACAAAAGATTTTCTTAAGACATTTTGCATGCATCTGTTAAAAAATACAAACTTTGAGCATATACAAAATCCAAACTAAAAATTATCGAATGCAGAAGAGAATTTTTTTTTTCATTAAGCTTGCGAATTGATTTCAAAGCGAGTGTAGTTTAAAATCATATGTGGTATTAGAACTAGAACCTGGAACACGTAACATGTTTTTTATCAGTTTCTTACACTCTTGTATAGCTTGTTTTTATCGTGTAGAAATTATATACTAAAAAATTGGAATAGTTTTAGGTGTGCAAGGAAGTACCCTGCAGTAAAAAGGTATTCGTAAAGGCCTTATTTTTCAGACACAAGGACACCCAGCCGCCTTGCAAACACAATTTTAATTTTGCACGGCGTGTCATTGGAAGCCAAGGCCTTGCATACTGGCTTCTATTAGAGGGCTGATAGAAGACATAATTATGAAGGTAAATTAAAAGATCTTCCGTTGAAGGTCTGTAAGAAAACCAGCTGACAAATATCTTATAAAATTTCAACATCAGAACTTCTATTAAGGACCTGAAAATGAAGGGAAAATAATCTTAATGAATTCAAGGGAAAATAATCTTAATGAATTCATTATAAAATCTATAGAATGGACTTTAAAGTATAAAGTGTGTATATAAAAAACTATTTCACGCGAACTTCACAACATCAAAACTAAATTTCTAAGAAGATTTTGTACCTTCTTCTGTTTTTAGAAGTATATAACTACCGATAGAGATAACTGTAAAACTATCTGTCATACTAATGAAGCTTATTTGACTTTTTTTCAGTATACTGTAGAAAATAACCATGCAAAGACTTGCACCAGAACAACGTTTACGAATCGTCGAAATTTATTTCAAAAATTCATTTGGAAATAAATTCAATCATCTTCAGCGATGAAGCTTATTTCTGGCTTCAACCAGAACTTTCGTTTTTGGAGATAGCACAATGACTCCATTACATCCCAAAAAATCTCTGTTTGGTGCGGTTTACATACCGAAAGCATTATCGGCGCCATCATTACCGTGAATGGCTTGTGATGATTCGTGATTTCTATATTCCTCATGTCATTGCAAATGGTTTGGAGGATAAATAACTCTAATAAAATGGTGCAACGTGCCATACAGAGCGTGAAACCATCATTTTGTTGAGTCAAACGTTTGGTGACCGAATTATCTCCAGAAATAGACCTGTGAATTGGCCACCTTGTTCATGTTATTTGACACCATAGGATAAAGTAAAGACCTCGCATTTTTCGCACTGGATAGTAATTGTATGTATTTTTGCTTGAAAACTAAAAGCACATAAACATAGTGTAAATAAAATAGTAATTTGAGTGCTGAATATTTAAGATTTATTTCTACTCAAAAAACTTAAAATTTTGATTTTTGAAATTATGCAAAATTCTTTGATCATGACCCACTGTATTTTTATTATTATGATTATTGCAAAATTTTTTTTTTTTTTTTTGGTTGGTCCTTAACAAACTTCTACACAAAAGACCAATAGTTTGTGTTTATATTTTGTTTCATTTTGCTTATGTTTTCATTGTTGTCATTGTTATACAAATAGATATTTTCACACCAACATAAAATTTATTTTTAGTTTTGCTGTGTTTAGTGTATTGTAGATACCACACTGACATTGTGTTTCGTTATCATTGAGCGTTTAAACGTTAAAGAAATAATAATAGAATAGAATAAAATAGTCCTCAAACTTATTATACATGTTTAACATGTCTGACACTGAAAGATATTTAAAGGGGGGAGGGGGATGGTGGTTGTATAGGGTTATAAAACACACTCTCACAGATAAGTAAATGTACCTTTCCATATAAACACTGTTTATATTCTTATTTATAACAATTTCTACCACTATGAGATGCTTATTTATGAGTTTTGTAATAATTTTAGAAAAACACAAAATATAAGTATATCTATATACATAGATATGTATATAGCTACAACCTCAAAACACCAGAAACACCCACACATAAACTTATACTTATACAGATGAATGTACACATTATACTTATAAATTTTGAAATGTGAAATGACACGTAGAAATATTATAACGATATCATATCCTTTTGTTGTTTCTGTTGTTGTTGTTGTCATTGCTGAAATTATTGTCTGTGTGAAACTTTGTGGAAAATTTCATTTTTCGGAAGGTTTTCATCTACACTTAAAGAGTCTGTATGTTTAGTGGTTGGAGGTTTATGTAGTTGGAAAATGAGTTTCCTTTTTTTTATTTGTTTCTTGCTGTTGTTCATCTTGTGCTTGTTTCTTGAAATTTATTTTTCTCAATTGATGTCAAAGGAAACCTTTATGTGTTTTTTTTCGTGGAGGCTAGAACTCATTTAATTTTTTTGTGTAATTTTTTGTGTTTTAGGAGCTGTTGCTTGTTGATGTTGAAAATTTATATTAGACATTGTAGCTGTCATCATTATCATACATCCTGTTTATCAGCATACAAACGCACATATGAAATATGAAGGAATATATGTCTGTTTTGAGGCATATGTGCGTGAATTTTTGGGTTATAGAGAAAGTAATTTCGTTGCTTTAGACGAAATAGCTAAATCTTATGAAATAAGCTTTGTCTTCTGTTTGGAAAAGATTTACACAGAAGCTTCAATATGGTTGCTTGACTTCTCGATATTGTTCATATAGTAAGATATTTATTATAATAATGTAAAATAGCTTGATTTCCATAAATGACTTTCCCAAATTTAAACAACCTTTTCACCCACACAACATAATTTTATTTATTTTTCCAAATAATTCTATATTTTCTTTATTTCTTGCCTTTGTTAAGAACATAAAACACAAACACAAAACTAAATGAAAAAAGCAAATATTGAAATAAATACAAACAAAGCAAAGCAAAACGAAACAAAGAAACCTACAAAAAAAAATCGTTTAACACTGTGAAATTGTATGTATTTATTTAAATAAATTAATCCCTTGGGTTATATAACTTTTGTTAGGTCTATATCGTAAATTTTCTCTCTGCCTATATATGTAATATGTGTCACTAACATATTCAAATATTCAACTACACGCATATATTTACCAACAACATTTAGCAGCAACCCCATCATTATCCTGCATTCATACTCTCACTTATTTAAACATTTAAATAAAAGCACATGCACACACACACATTCACCAGCACTCACGCACACATACATACATATTAAATACTTGTAAATATTTGCATATTTTTAATCAAATTTAGAATTATTGTTGATACAAAAACATTTATTTGAATTTTTTTTTTTTTGGCAAATTGCCTTTATATGTTAGTTTGTTGTTTTTATTTTCTCTATTTTATTATTTTTGCATAATATGAAATTGTTTTAATTTTCGTTCATTTAAATGCATTTGCAATGGAATTAAAGATTTTTGCTATTTATGTGTAGCCATAAATAGGATGACATAAAATATAAAATTGCTTTTTTGGTGTTTGAAACAAAATTAAATGTAACGAATTCGTTTTGTAATATGTTTTTAGCAAAATATGTGAAATTATTTTAAATTTATTTTATTAAACAAACTTGATAGTTGTGATTGGTGCAGATTTAGTAGGATTTATTATAATAGATAAAGTAGATCTTTAAGAGACCTTGACGATTTGTGGTCGTACCTTACGAATAACTCGGATGCTATTTCCCTACAGGTTGATAGTTTTGGATGATGCACATCCAATTTTATCCATTATTTTATCCAATTTTAACAGCACTCCAGAAAATAATATGGAATTTTGTAATTTTTATTTTAGAAAACTACACTGAGAGAAAACGACGCACAGTAGCTCCTATAGAACAAGAGAGGTTGCAAAATTCAAAAATTTCAGGAGCCCCTACAAAAACATTGAATTTTACTGATTGAATTTTAAACTGATTTTCAGTGTTCAATAAAACAGACCATTTTTAGGTAATTTGGTCTGCTTTCAGATACAATCTCTCAAAAACTAGGAAATGGATCGTCATTATTTTTGATTCTATTGATAAATTATTAAGAAAACAATACAAGAATTGAACTGCTTTTTTGTGTTTGTCCAGGTAAATCGATATTTAACAACTATTAATTTTTTTCAATATTTCTGAACTTTGATGGAATATAAAAAAAACTATAAATTTCTATATTTGCCATATTTTCAAAATAATTTCTTTGATTATTCAGCACTGGTTGGTAATTGTGTCCAAACGACATCTATGAAAGTAGAAAGTGTTCAGTATACTCTGCTATTTCATCATGGAGAAACTTACAAATGAGCAACGTCTGCAAATCGTTGAAATTTATTATCAAAAATCGTGCTTTGTTACGACTTTTTTATGGTCTTCATAATCGACCCAGTGAATCAACAATTCATGCTATTATCACCAAATTTCGCATCAAATTTACTTTGTTGGACATTAAACCACCGACTCGCGTTCGTGTAGTGCCTACCGAAGACAGTATTGAAGCCGTAGCGACCAGTGTTAATGAGGATAGTGAAATGTCAGTTCGTCGCCGTTCTTTATTATTGGCCATGTGTTGTTCAACCATGTTGGAAGTTTTTAATTGTCGATTTGCATTTAAAACCGCATGACCTACAAAAACATCGAATTTTTGGTGAATGGGCCTCACAACAGCTCGATGGACATCCACTGTTTTATCAAAAAATTGTGTTCAGCGATGGGGCTAATTTCTGACTAAATGGATACGTAAACAAGCAAAACACTCGCATCTGGGTTGAAAAACAGCCACATGCTGTATAAGAGTTACCGATGTATCCCGAAAAAAATACAATTTGACGTGGTTTATAGGTTATAGGCATTTTTCTTCATATCGAGCCATGATACGCGACTTTTTTTTTGCCCCAATTAGAGTTGGACTTGTTGATATGTGGTTTCAACAAGATGGTGCCACATGCCACACAACTAGTGAAGAAATGGACATATGGAAGAATATATTTGGTGAGCAGTTTATCTCTCGGAATGGCCTTGTGTGTTGGCCGCCAAGATCATGTGATTTGACGTCTCTTGATTATTTCTTCTAGGGTTATGTGAAGTCGTTGGTCTATGTGAACAAGCCAAACACTATTGAAGCCTTAGAGTATAACATAACACGTGTTATTCATGGAATACAGACCGAAATGAGCAAAAAGTAAATGGCAAAGACCAATTTATCGATTCCAATAAACATTTTGAATATATGATGCAAATTTGAGTGTTTTATTAGATTTAAAAAAAAACTACGCTTACAAAACCCACTTTACCTATTTTTACGGATTGTGAACAATATTTTTCAAAAAAATTAAAAACAATTAAAAAAAAAAATTTGTCTTTTTTCAAATATTTTTCAAAAATTTAAAAATAAATTTAAAAAAAGAAAAATGTTTAAATTTTTTCTGGAATACTTTTAAATCATAACAGCTTTAAAAAGAAACATAAAAAATCAAAAAATTTATTACCCAAAAAATTGATTTTTCCACAAATTTCAACTTTGCTAAGGAGTAAAACCATAGAAGTAAAACCCTTTCCAAACACTCATATAATAGGTTGATCAATTATCAATCCTACGATTCTTAAATTTTTGATTATCTCATTTGGTTCAATAGTTATGATTTTTGGAACGAAAAAATTCAAATGGCACCACTGTGCGAGTTGCTTTTCAGGCGACGAAAGTAATAGTATTTATTATTGAGTTTTATTTTATTTATAATTTTTCTGATAGGGCTGTCAATTTTTCGAGTTTATTTAATGAAATTAAAGTTTACAATTTTTTTATTATTCGAATAATCTATAATTTTTTTTAAATTTCCTCGATTATTCCAATGAATAACGAGTAAAAAATATTATTTGATTAATTTAATAAAATGTATTTAAAACCAGAAAAATGTTTATAATTTTTTTGATGACAATGACAATTTCTGTTAATTTTTAAAGCATTTGCCTAAAATATATTTAAATTATATCTATATTGTTTATAATTAATTGGAAACTTAATATAAATCTACTGCAGATTCATTAATCTTTCCTAGGTCTGTAGTTGTCACAGTGTGTTCGGTTTAAAGTTAAGTTTCGTAATGTTCTGGCAATGGTAGCTAATTTAATGTCGATTGGAAAATGACTGTAAAAAATCTTTTCTTATAATATTTCCAATGTTTACAACTTAGACTAACATCATAAGCTATTAGTATTTTTTCTTTGAGGTAGTTTTCTCCAATGTTTGTTTACATAAACTATTTTTTTTTTTTAATTTTAAATTAAATTTATTCGAATATTCGATTAATCGTCTTCTATTGTTCGAATAATTTTTTACTCTAAACGGAAAAAATTAAATTTTTCCTTGATTATTCGAATTCCATGTTTATATGGTCTCTATGGACTCCTACAAAACAGAATTGCTACATGAGAACCCCTGCATATTTTTTTTTTTGTTCACTTTTGTATCACTTTGGTATTCTCTTGAAGTCATTAAAAATATGTAGTTAGTAATTATTTATACTTTTTAGAAACACCCATTGATAATGTCTATATTTCATAATATATAATTACGATTTTTTTTAAACTACAAAAATATCTATAGCCTTCATACAGTAGGGTGGCTCTGTTTGTATGGAGGAAAAATAAGCTGACTATGTTGCCAACTAAAATGAAAGTTTAGTATTTTGGAGGAAAAAAATTTTCAAAATTTTGTTGTGTTTAGTATTTGGTGAGATTGGGAGAGATTTAATATTTCACGCAATGGAAACATAGGAAATAGTGGTATCGTGTGCAAGGTCATTGAAATTTACTTTCAATGCCGTATCTAAATTCTTGTTATAGTCCCAAAATAAGTAAAATTTTGTAATATTTGGGAAATTTTTTTTTTTTTTTGTAAATTTTAATATAGAATTATTTAATGTAATTAGGTGAAATTTATTATTAATATCATTTTTGTGTTTTTCAAAATTCAATCTAGTTCAAACATTATTTGAATTTTTCGAAACATATTTTCTCTTCGATCTGTTGATAGCTATATGTTAAAAACAATTACATTATGGATATCAGAATAAGCGAAATTTCATAAGCTTTCCATTTGTATATAAGTATATTTCATTGATTTATTAAAAACAAATGATGTTTTTGATTTTCTATTATTTTACAAGATAAATGAAAAAATTGCTTATTAAATAATTGACAGTTTTTTATTTTATGACTGTATAGATATTTTAAGTGAACATTATTTGTCTTGAACTAATAGCTAAAATTAGATCGGAAAGAAAATAGGTTTCCATAAATTCAAATAAAATTCGAACCAGATTGAATTAAGACAAACAGTTTCGGTGAAATTATATAAGCTTTAGAACGTGTTAATTTTAAACAAATTATTTTAATTAATTTTATGTTAAGATATGACAATCAAATCGCCTTTAAAAGATCTTTCACATGTTACCAATACTTTATATGTACCCAATGTGAGAAACCTTTAAAGGTTTTTATGATTTAAAAACCTTAGAAATAGGAATTTTTATCCTTCAATCCAGCTTACCAAATGTTGAAACCCGGACAAACATTTTGAGAAACGGTATCTCTGAATGAATTAATATTTATCTTAGTTGGGCACATCTACAACCCTTTATTGGGGACACCCTAATATGCAGATATGCAAGTAGAGTGCAACTTCGATAATCCGGACTACAGTTACCGGGTCCATTATAGGTATTAGAAATAAATTATTTGATTTTCTCCTTATTTTTTTTAGCACAAAATATCACACTTTTCCTTTAAAGTTAGTGCTTTATGTTTGGTTTATTATTGAAAAACATGGCATTTGTTAGTAATGACAGTGCAACATTTGAATCCAAGTGTGAATAACAAAACATTCGAGGTAAAAACGATAAAACAACATTTAATTTTTGTTCTTGCGTAAAATAAAATTAATCCGGATTGTAGAGTTAAAAATTTTAAATTGTCCGAAATGTAAGAACAACCGAATGATTGGAATGTCCGGAGTATCGAAGTTGCACTATACAACTCTACTGAAATAGATACATCATACATATATATATGTGTATAATACAAAAATTGTTCTACCTGCCAACTTGACTATTAAACTAATCTAAAATCTAAAAACAAACAATATTTCCCATGGTTATTTATTATAGCTAAAGTAAATACCCGGCAGTATTGAGAACTAGTTTGGTCAAAGTACAAATTTCATTTGATAAGAACATGTCTTCAGTTTATAGAGGACAGATGATTGTTATTGTAACAAAAACAAAACACATGTAAAATTCCCACTCAGAGTACAAGCACGTACAATTTTGTGAAAATGAGCTAATTCACATAATTGTGAATAAATTCGAAAATAATCCATCGATTTTTATAATCGCTATGTCATTTGGTGTCCATTACATGTGGCCCTGCGATAAAGCAATAAATCTGAACAATTTTAGCTGTTTTCTATTTTTCATGATTTTTGAAAAGAAAACAAATGCTATTTCCACGTAAAAACTATATTTTTTGCTTCAATTTGTTGTTATAACTCCGAAACTAGTTATAATAACAAATGCATATATGAAAATTTGTACATAACAAGGAAAAAATGTTGTCAAAATTCAATCAATCAAAACTAGAACACTAACTATTCAATTTTATGTATATCAACCTAAAAACTAAAATTTTGTTATTTATTGACAATACCATATTTTCCGGAAAATAGGTGAAATTTGGGTGGTAGGTCAATTATGGACCCATCCTCAAAAGTGGTAGTAAAAAGATTTAGATTAATATAAAACTAGTTTATGTCCAATTTCATGAAACTAATTATTGTAAAACAATTATGAATGTTGAAGTAATTATCTGAACAGGACCTTATATAGGGACTAGGGACAAACGTTGACCGATTTTCGCCATACTTTACAATACAATTGCAGAGTACCTAAGACTAATTTGTGCAATATTTGATGAGAATTGCCGTACGTGTTTATGACTGCTCAAACAGTATTCCGGGGTGACATTTGTATAGGGGCTAGGTGAAATCATGGACCAATATTGCCCATTTTCAATACCAAAAAACCTTATCAACAGAGAGTACTCTGTGGAAAATTTTATCCATCTATAGGTCCTATGGTGTTTTTAACATACAGCCAGATAGACAGACGGACATAGCTAAATCGTCTTAGAATTTCATAAGCACCCAAAATATTGTTACGAACTTAACGGTCTGTAACGACTGCCTGCAGCAATCATCATGTTTATAAAGACGTTCTTCAGTAGAAGCTTCTACTTATAAACAATGCGAATAACCACATGCTATCAACATTCTTGATAAGTAGATGAACTAATGGACGTTTCCGTATTCTATAGACCATGTCATCCAACCTCTTAACCACCCTATGTGGTCCCTTCCAGTCACTCTGCAGCTTGGAAGACAAACCTTTACCACGTTGTGGGTTACATCTGGCCTTCACTTGGTCGCTGGTCATTTTAATTCGTCTCATGCATTTCTTTGGCGAATTCATTGGCAGTATCTTCCTCACAATTTTTCACTGCCTCTGCTGAAGCACATTCACTCAACCTGGAACCCGGCCTGATGACCTTTTCACCTCGGGAAAGACCAAGCATTCCGACAGGAACCACTTTGTCATTGTACCGTTCAACGAGGGCCTCCATCGTTACATGGCCACTTTTCACATCTGCTGGTTTTAACACCCATAAACCATTGTCTACACAATCCTCCTCTTACTCGCGGGCCCATACCAAATCCTCTGACTGCGGTGGCAACTTTTGGTGCTCAACTGAGACTTACTTGAGACTTGCTCTCATATCCGACGTCAAGGAGAATTTTATCATTTCATCAATTCATGACTATTTGTCCCATATCTAAAGTAATGCTGTGACTAATCATGAAGTCTGCACCAATGATTACTTCATCCAAAATATCGGCAACAAAAAAGACATGACTTATGCTAATGCCACCAATAGTTAGTTTCATATTAACTTTACCATGGACAGTGGCAGGCTCTCCAGTAACGGTGCGTAGACTTACATTGCAAATTGGTTCAATTGCTTTCTTTATTAAATCTGATCTGATGATAGATTGCGACGCCGTGTCCATAGTAAGGATGTAAATTCCACATTTCCGTGTTCTATAGACCATCCCACTCTGACATCAATTGTTACATTTTTAAAGTAAGTACTAAAACTGATTTTATTTCCAATCAAAAGTATCTGGTTTATTTAAAGGAAATTAACCAACGTTTTAAAAAAGGTTAAAACGTAACAATATGTATACTTTTGTATATTTCCATCTTTTTTAATGATGGATTTAAAAATAACTTGGTAAATTCCTGAATACATTACTGATTACAGACCGGTCTATTGCAAAGTTGTCAATTGTTGTATTTTAAACTTCAGGGCATATTCTTATACAGAGATGTATACTACACGTATATTTATATAATTTTGTATATAGACCAATATAATATTTACTTATATATAAAACACACGTATTTCTGTATGTACAAGTATTAGAGGTTTATGGTTTGTAATCATTTTTATCTAACAATAGACATCGATATATGTACTATATATTCCTACAAATATGTTAAAAAAAAATCTTGTAAATAAAAGCAATTGTCAATATGTTACAAAACTCTGACTACATTCTCTGACTACAGCAGCAATAGAAAAATCTACAAAAAAAAAAACACAGCAAAAGTCAATTTAGACAATTGTTAACAAGTTTACACACACAATTGAAGTAAAAAAAATTGCCAACTCCCTCATACAAAAACGAGGAATATCAAATAAAATATTGACAAAAAAATAACAATAAGGACGAACAAAATTAAATACTCATACCTAAAGCTGAAAACACACTCGTGTACTTTTTCTATTGTTGACAAAAATAAGGCCAAATATTTAGGTGAGGCTAGCAACTGTGCTTAAATACATTGAGTTGTTAGTTTAATAGTGATTTTTTTTCTGATAAAAAGGAATTTATTTTTGGTGCTTTGAAAGTTCTTGAAATTAGAAAGTTTTTGCTATTTATGAAGAAAGTTATAAATTCTATTTCTATTGATTTTGTTTGGGGAAAATTGCGTAATTATTGTGTTAATGGTTGTTGGTTGAGGTTATAAATATAGCATTAGTTTCTTGAAAAGCCTACAATTTAACAATCACTAAATAAAATGGTTGTGTATGGGAAACACGGTAAGAAAAAAAAATTCATTATTAAAGACTTTATTATTGCAACACAAACTCTTGCCCCTAAATTTTAATTATAAACTATATAACAACTCCCCCTTAACTAAAATATACTTATGCACTTTAACATTTAATCACATTACCTATAATAATGTCCTCCCTATTTTAAACTAATTTCATATTTAAATTTACCATTACTCTACTAAGTATGCATGTGTTCATTTGAATACATGAACAAATACTTGTATTTATATGTGCTCATTTATCCTTTTAACTTTAACCATACAAGTACGTTATACATCCATTCAGTCATATATATACTTACATATATATATAAATTGTGTGATAAGCTCAACTTAAAACAAATGAATGTCACTATTATCATACATATTCTTTCAAAGTAACAAACTGAAACCCAAACCAAATAAAAACACCACTGGCAACTACCGCAAATACCAAACGTCATCATCGTCATTCACTTCCATTCACATACTCATCATTATGAGAAGGATCGTCAACATTTTAGCAGTGGGTAAAATGGTAAAACATAATCATCATCAATGTCATAGAGAACATTATATTGGATTTACCCAAAAAAAAAATAAAAAATAAAAAAACCTTAAGACTGGTAGCAGTTAGACTAGGACAATCAGCAGTTAAAGCAAATATTGATATGAAAGATTTTTGGCGAAGTTTACGAGATAGTAGTCACCACTGATACCCACCAGGAGCTGTATATGATCGGTTACTAAACTGTAAACAACACGATGGTCAACGAAGTTTTTGGACAATCAATGCATTTTTTGTTAAAGCAAGTATTAATATGAAAGATTTTTTGGCAAAGTTTACGAGATAGTGGTCACCACTTATATCCACCAGGAGCTGAGCATGATCGTTTACTCAACTGAAAACAACACGATTGTAAACGAAGTTCATAAAAGTTTTGAAACAAGAAACAAAAATCGTAACGAATGGCATATTGCAACATATTCATCGACTCGAGTCCTTAAAAATTTACTAATATCTACTAAGCATGGCCTATGAAAACTAAAAAACTTCAAAAAACCTGTACAATTTAAGACAAATTTGAACTGGTTGCATGAATAAAAAATTTTAGATCAATTTGGATCAACGAATTAAAATGTATTTCAATAAGTGCTTTCTATCTTTAAATTTAAATATTTAAAACAAAGTGAGCGTTAGATATAATCGAATTTGTATTCGTTTGATATCGTTATAACATCGTGCAAATGTCCGCCGCGGCCTCGCAGAGTGGCAATCATCCGAAGTATCCAATTTTCTATAGCGCATAAAGCAGACTGAATGTGACCGATGTCTTAAGTTATGCTGGCCTTGGAACAGCTTAAGAAAACCTTACAAAGCCTAACGAGGTCAAATCACAGAATCTCGGTGGACAGTTTACATCAACTCCACATGAGATGACAATGCCCTCATATCGATCGGGCAGAATGTACAATGTGGCATGAGATATGTAGAAGTAGCGCCGTCCTGTTGAAAACGCTTATCGTTGGTGTTCATATTCTCCAATTCAGCCAAGAAAAGTTGGTAATCATCGTCTCCACGAGAGATGACAATGCCCTCATATCGATCGTGCAGAATGTACAATGTGGCATGAGATATGTAGAAGTAGCATCGTCCTGTTGAAGCCATATGTCGTTGGTGTTCATATCAACCAATTCAGGCCAAAAGAAGTTGGTAATCATCGACCTATAGTGCTCGCAGTTCACGATGATGGCCTGGCCAACATCATGAACCGATGACGCCGCCAGACACATTTGGCCCATTCATTTATAAATGGGCCTCTTCGTTGAAAATGATTTTTTTCTGAAACTTAGGATCAGTTACCAACTGCATTACATGTGTTGTTCAACGCTTTATCCATCCATGGTAATTTGGCAAAACAAAGCTGGTCAACTGACAACCTATCCAACACATGTAGCTTCAACAATATGGCCGCTATCAACTGTCAAATTCCGGAAGACCCTTTATAATGATATACAGAGAAACCAATCTGCTGCCAATTGAATGATTCAGCCTTGATGACCGAGTTTTACAGTTGTGCCTACAAAATTTTGGAAGGCATAATAAAAATATGTTTGCTTCAACCGAAATTCTTCCTTATTAACTGAATTTCTGTTGCTATGTGCAACCAAATCCTTCGATTTACAGCATATATATACCTAAAACAGGAATTAACAAAATTACACTCTTTTCAATATTGATGCCAATCAAACACATAATCTGAATAGGTTTTTACAGCCGTCACCTTCGTGAGAAGGGTATATATAAGTTTGTCATTCCGTTTGCGATTTCCATAATATAATTTTCCGACCCTATAAAATAAAAATATTCCAGATCCTTATAGATAGCGGAGTCGATTAAGTCATGTCCGTCAGTCCAACTGTCCCTCTGTATGTCAATTGAAATCAATTTTCTGAAGACCCCAAATATACAACATTTCTATCAGACATGCTTTCGCGAAGTTTCCTATTTAAAATCAGCTAAATCCGTCCATTAATAACGTTGATATGAGCAAAAATCCGAAACAACCTCTGAAAATTTCATCAAAAAAAGACAATTTATTGTATGCTTTGACAAAAAAGCAAAAAACGTATGTTTGGATGTGTGTTGGTTATTGTTTTGCGTATTTTGCTTTTGTTTTTATACCCTTTACCATGAGAGGGAAGGGGTATATATAAAGAGAGAGATGTTTATAATGAGTTTTCATATGAGCAACTCTATCATACGTAAACACCACACACACCCAACAACAACTTTCTGTAATGTGGAATGAGATGAAATTAATAAGAATTATAAATATAACACACGCATGCATAATTTTTATGTATTTTAGTGCGTTTCGTTTATTTTCATTTTTGTTTGTTGTTATTTTTTCAACATTCAATTGTGCAAAATAATTGTTGTGTTTATTTGGTAGTTATCAGTGAACACTCAACGTGTGAATATGATTATCGGATGTTTTGCAATTGCATTTGATATGATATTATGATTTTTTCTTGCTGTTGTTGCTATATGAAGAGTTTTGGTGAAGGGTATATAAGATTCGGCACAGCCGAATTTATCTCTGTTACTTGTTCTTATTATTTCTGAAATAGTGTAAAAATACAACGACAATCAACTCTACAACAACATGCTTGCTTAAACAAATTAAACTCATAAACACATAACAACAAAAATTTAAGCAATGGTAAAAATATATATTAGAGATTGTCTCAAATTTTGTTTAATAAATTTTATTCTAATAAACCAACTGTGCTGATTTGTAATACTAAATTAAACACAATAATAAACATTTGACACAAATATGATTAATATTGGCTTTATATTTTGGCGCTGAGCATGATTTACTTAGACCTAAGCTTTCATGACTTGGCAGATTTTCCATATAATACATTTTAAGAAGTAATAAACTTTTTAGATCAATTTTTTTTAAAAAATGTTTTCGTGTTTGTCTGAAATTTTGTTTCATTACATTTATTCTACTAAACCATTTTGGCTGAGTTTTAATACGAAATAGCTTAACACAATTGTAATGATATTAGATGAATTGAATTGATATTGTTTTAACATTTTGCAACTGAGCTCGACTCGCACTGACCTAGACCTTCATAAAAAATCAATACTTTATTAGTTTTTGCTGTCTTAGCAACAGCTGAAATAATGAAAAAAAATTGTTAAAAAAAAGTTTTCATGTTCTTTTTTTAAATTTTGTTTCATAACATTAATCTACTTGTCTGATTTTATTGATTTTTAATACTAAACATCTTAACACAATAGCAAACATTCTATATGAATTTATTTAATACTGGTTTAATATTTTAACCCTGAGCCTGATTTACACACACCTAGAATTTCATTAAATCAACATCATCTGTATGAATATTCTTTTGTGTAGTCTTCCAAGTGAACACACAAAACGACAAACTTATAAAAATAAAACATTGCATATGGGGGCAGCTACATAAAGAATATTAGCGGAAAACAATAATCTAAAAACGCGATTTTGGAAAAAGCTAACTTATCAACGGAATGGCAACACATTTCTCCATATATCGACATTATTCGATTTTTCTTCACTAATTCCTTTTATCCATTACCAAGATAACAAATTAATTGCTTCTGTTTAATTCATTTATTATGCATAAGTTTATCGAGAAACAAATAAACAAATCAAACATTAAATTCTAAATTTCTAAAGTAAGTAGTCTGTCTTTAACAAGATTTACAAACCTTTAAGTGGAAAACGAGGTAAAATTTAGAAGTATACACAGGAATGTAAACAACATAAGATTTTTTGGTAGTGAGATGAAGGTTAAATTATTTGTTATTTTTAATATCAGCATTTTTCACATTTAGTTGATAACAATTTCACTGATCCTACACCTTACAAACACAATATTTCTATACTTCTATTCCTCAACCTCAATTGTAAAAATAATATTAAAAATGTAAATAAAAAAAATTTTGAAAAAAAAAATGTTGAAAAAATATTTATAATACGGGTTGATTTTTGGCGCAGTGGCAAGCAATTTGCTTCATATACCAACAAACACACATTGATATGCAGACAAATAAAACATAAAAATATTACTTACTAAAACTCTAATACACCCAGTAATATAAATATGAAATTCATATATGAATGCAGGAATATCAACACATTTGTACAGCAAATAAAAACAAAACCAACAGGCAGACAGAGGGAGAAACACAGGCAACTTGACAGACAATCAGACTCATACACACCAACAAACTGCTAAAGCTACAAATAGTTAGATAAACATTGTATTTGTAACAGTCACTTTATACTTCATATACAGAAGCACTTTCATATACACTTTTACATTCCCTCTCTATGCGATACAATAATAAAAAAAATATAAAAATAATACAATTTGAATATGAAACATCAAGAGAAAAACAAACAAACAAACGAATACCAACAACAAATCCACAATCTACAATATATTAAAGCAAATATTACTTAGTTAAAATATTTGCATACAACCGTGTATCAAAATGTTTTTCATATTCCTTACTAACATACTACACATACATACATATGCATATGTATGTATGTGAGTGTTGGAATATGAACAATTTTATTAAAAAAAAAGGGAGCCATAAAAAACTTCCTCCAACTCCCTGAGGCTATTGAAGTATGGGTATAACGACGAAAATTGAGGAAGAGCTGCATAAAAAACTGTTGACGCCATTATAACATGTTGACTTTAATAGTATGCGGTGCAAATAAAAAAAAATGGAGAAAAAACGGAAGTTAAAAAACACACACATTTATACATACACTTAGAGTAACAGTTTGTGCACACTTGTTTGTGTATACATGTATATGTATTTTACTTGAATTTCAAGTAAAGTGTACAGAATAAAATAAAGGTAAACAGAGCAAAATATGTTTAAGATGAGCATGATCGATCTAAGCCAGGCATGTTATAACCCTATATTAGTTATAGCAGCTGTAGGCATTTTGTGCAGAAGTAAAAGTTTTTGGAAATGAAACAGAAAGTATATAAAGCAGAACAGTATGGAATTTTTAATTCTAGATATATAAAATATATGTTTAATATCAATATTGGAAATACAAGAAAAGCTAAATTTAAAAAAAAAAAATTGGAAACAGAATAAAAGGATAGACGTAGTTGGATGAGATTTTTGTAGATTTATATTCCCTACTAGCTGAACCCGGTCCGCGTTGCTGGCCCTTAGAAAACATCTGTTTTATATTGCATCTCGATGTCGATTTCCATATACAGTGTCGGACAAAGTCGGTGATCCAACCTTCAATTTTAATACATGTGGTGGCAGTCCGCTTGGTTCCAATGAATTCAAAAATTCAGTAGGATAATCGACGGCTTGTTCCTCGTTCATTACTGTGTCAATCGATTTGTATTTTATTGTTTCGCCAGGCAGTTTCAATTGTATTTGTTTATTGAGCTTGTTAACATCATAATTTGTTGGTGCCAAAATTGCATGTTCCTACAGCCAATCCGAATTTTTGTAGTTGGTTGTAAGACTTTGGAATACCTTGTCAACAACGAAATCTCATTTGTGGCGAGATCAATTGAAATTTTTCCATTTCTGATGTCCAACAATTGTTTTGAGAATGTTTGTTGATAGCGTTCGGCTTCTGTAGCTTCATTTCCAGTGAAATAAATTTGAAGGAATTTCGCATCATCATTGGGAAGCGGGAGCACTGATCCAATTCTGTGGTACATTTGGCCTTGAACTTTAAAGGTGGGCATGACGCCGACGTCATTTCAAATCATGAGTTGCACTTTTGGATATTTTGAAGGAAGTGCTTGGAAATAGAATTGGCGCCGGAAATGTAAATTAGGCCGCTTAGGAGGCTCAATAACTGGTGGCAGAATAACTTTACCGTTCGAACAGCACATTCCCGGGGATTCCCTAGGGAACTTCAAAACACTGAAATGTAAGCAATGTTTGTCCATTGCGGCAATCAGTACGTCCTTGTGGTTCCTGTAGTTATCATACTTATTGTAATAAAATGCCGGCAACTTTAAATCGATTCTTTCTCTTGATCGAGCCATTCGGGAGCGATTAGCTTCTAGTCTTTCGATATGCTGTTGAGGTGCCTCTGTAGCACTCGATTAAGATGCAATGCGAAGCATTTGCTGAAGCCGTGATTCTCGTTCTCTTCCCGTTTCTGCGCCTCTAGACGTAGATGCCCTTTCTAAAACAAATTTTATTTGAATAAATGCGGAGAGTTATTCAAAATATTATTTTATTTTATAGATTTCATATGGAAATTTATTATTTTTTATGCACCTAATATACAAAAGTAAACAAAATTGTTTATCATCGATTGATAATATAAAATAACTTTTATAGTACCGGACATATGTTGAAATGTATTCCTTTCTTCGCTTACACCATGATGTTAAGCAACGAAATGAAAATTGTCATTGTTTGAACGTTGAGAATAAAAAAAAGTATTTATGTATTTCTCCAATTGAAAAAAAATTTTTTGGTGGACGAAATTAATTTTTTTTGAATAATCTTTTTTTTGCCAAATTTTTTTTTACAACAATCACTGACTTTGTAAGCCTGTGTATAGGAAACTAAATAAATTATCTGTAAGAATTGAAGAAAAGGTTGATCAACAATTATACAATAATCTTTTTTTTATGTCATTAGCGGTATAGTATAAAAATTTGGTTCTGCCACGCCATTCCGTCCATAGACCAAAAACCAAAAAATCTGACTTAACAGTGTTACCCGCTAGGCCTTTCTGAAGATTCCGTAAAAATTTTATCAAAATCGGCCCAGCCGTTTTTGAGTCCATGCGGAACATACATACACAAATCTGTTTTTATATATATAGATATGGCATTAACGGTATAATGTAAAAATTTGATTTTTACATACCCCTCCGCACACAGACCGAATATCAAAAATCAAATTTTCAAAAATTCAAAAATTACCCTCTGGGCTATTCTGAAGATTCCCTGAAAATTTCATCAAAATCGGTCCAGCCGTTTTTTATATATATACATGGCATTAGCGGTAAAATGTAAAAACTTGATTTTGCCACGCCCCTCCGCCTTCAGACCGAAAATTAAAAATCTGACTCTACAGTGTTACCAGCTAGGCTATTCTGAAAATTCCCTGAAAATTTCATCAAAATCGGTTCAGCCGTTTTTGAGTTCATTCGGAACATACATACCCACATACATACAAACATCCATTTTTATATATATAGATAGATGGTCTTCCAAAAGGGACTTTCGAAGTTTGACAGTTGAAAGCGACCATATTGCTTAAGCTATATCTGTCGAATCGGCTGTCATTTATTCAGTCTGTTTTGCCTAATCAACAGCACGTGCAAATGAAAACAAAATTGTTGAATTTGGTATGGCATCAATGCACATGACAACCAAAAGCATCCAAAGCATTCTGAAAACGTCAATGTTTGGCATATATTTTGGGATGGCGGCAATATCTGTCCATATTTCTTCGACAACGATGTTGGCCAGGTCACCACCATCAACAGCGAGTAGATCAATGATTATCAACTTCTTTTAGAAGATATGGATATCAAAGATAAAAGATTTCAACAGTACGGCACTACGTGCAGGTGAATTGAGATTATGGTCATCTTACGTGGTGGTGATGTTAACGTTGACAACGTTGGACTTTTCCTTGTGAGGTTTTCTTAAGATGCAGATATAAATGAATAAAAACCAACCACAGCGGCCGTCATGACCAGCATACCTCATGACATCGCACTATAGGTCAAATGATCACTTTTTCTGTGCTAAATTAATAACGACTACAAAATCATGTTATTCAAACCAAAACCTGTAAGAATTTCATAAGTAAGAATAAATCTATTAAAAAAATGGAATTTAACCCACTAACGACCAAAAATTAACCCTTTTGCAACCATTAATTCAAACACAATACATTGTATTCATTCATTTATTTTAATTATACTAAATCATTTTGTAAATTTAAATCAAAAAGGTCCTCTTCACTCTTTTTAATTTCACCAAGACGGCTAAGGTGAAATTCTTCCATGGGTTCACTGCAACATAATAATTCAATTACTTCAGGTGGAAATGTGGAACGTTTCCGCTTTTGAAAGCGCCTATTTAAAAATGTTGTCGAAATTAATGGATCTGAAGTATCGACAGCTCTATTAAATATGTCTAGCAGGTTATTGGCGCGGTTTTTTCTGCGGGCGTCATGCAATCTATCGATTCAGCTGCTTGTTCTCCAATAAAACCCATTGGAAGCGCAGTATTTTCTATTATTTGTTCTATTATATATTGCTGTTTCAAAGCAATATATTTCAAATTTACTGGAATTGCTTTTGAACTGACAGGATAAACAGATCAGGCATCAGAGCTATTTGACGAACTTGGCTCTTTAAATGTTTGCTTAAATTGAGCTTGACCAGTGCTACTATCAAATCCATAGCTTAATATTAATTCCGAGCTTAAAAAATCCATATTCTCCACTTCCATTACATCTAGAAAAAGGTCCTTTTGCATCTCAACAATTCTTTCAGCCGTATGCATTAAAATAGATTGCAACGAAACTTTGGTCTCATTTGCTTTTATACCCTGAGGTCGGGTTTGTTTTCATGGCGATTGCATTTTACTGCTCTTTTGAAAAATTGTGTTCAAGAAGGAAAGCTAAAACCTCATCTGCAGAGAGGGGAATTGGCTTTTGGGGACCTTGATTACTAATTTTCTGAATTTTGTATGGGCTTTCCATACTTTTTTTCAGAACTGCAGCCATATCGTCATCACCTTGTTTACGAGCTGATGTTGTTGCTGCGCGAACGAGAAGATTATCTTTCAGTGACATTTTTCCATTTTTGAGCTAAGTTTACACAAAAGAAATGTACTGTTTGAGTTATGTGTTTCTCCACTCCATCTTAAAACAAGTAAACTTCAATCTTGTCAATCACGGCATCAAATTTTTCCTTTTTTGTACATTATTTTCGCCATATTTCAAATAGATAATTTTTTTATACAGAGGTTACCTAAAAAAAAGAGGCATTACTCCTAAAACGCAAAAAATCGCAGTTTGAGATAAAGTGCTAATAACTCACTAGTTATTATTTAATCTATTATTAAAATTTGAAAGAGGTCAAATGGGGTCAAAATTTTTATGGCTTACGAAAAGTCAAAGTTTTGGATAAATTTTACCGCTTTGAGGTTATGTAGAAAAATGAGTTATTTTGAGGTATAGCGACATAAATATAAAGCAGCTTTAATTAAATACATTTATAATTACTTGTATCTTTATTTTCCATTTTATACCAATGAATTATTACGAACACAATTCGAGAAACACGCACTTAAAGTTGAGCAAGCACTACTGAAATTGCAAGCACATTTATAGAAAAAATTACATCTTTTGACTTTGACTCATAGCTGTATAACGATGCTTGAAATTTAACTCAAACAAAAAACAGGCGTCTTTTATTTGAAGTGTTTCCAATTAAAAAACAACAAAAACAAATGTAAAAAGGCACTTTGATTTTATCACTTTTGCACAGAAAAAGGTGCCGTTTGACCTAATGTGCATCGGTAAAATTGAGCCTGATTTATGCGCCAAAGTCATGGATAATAGGAATAAAATGGAAAAATTACTCTCTTTTCACACATACGGCTAATACAATAACAAAATACATGCAATATATTCTCATAAATTAGGTTTTTGACAACAGACATAGGTTTTTGGCTCTCAGTTACCTATCTAGTTGTCATCTATGTTTAAAGATAGGAAGCGCCTAATAAAATACTCTTTATTTGTAAATTGTTTAAATATTATTAATTTTATACAGTAAAGTAAAATATACATTTAATAAAACATAATTTTAATGTCAAGGTCTGTAGTATGGATTTCAATGGGCCAAAATAATGTACTATAAATTGTTTAATTAATCCTACATACATAAATTTTTTAGAGAATTATAAGAAGAGAATTTTATATATATATAGTATATTAAAGAATGTAATAGCAATCTTGTAACTATTCTTTTATATATTTGAATTAAAAATAATAAGTTCGCAAATAACGACTTTACTTTCGAAGCTATAGCCTTAACAAATAAAAGATGTGACGTCTCTGACCTTTGAATATCCTATGCTCATAACTAGAAAAACTGCACTAAAGCACAGAATAACAGAAATGGAGATTGTCTTTCGAAGTTTGAAAATTACAAACAATAAAAAGCAAATTGACTGTCTAATAAATATCCCACTGATAACTTTTTCTCAAATTAAGATAAATAAACAAGTTTTTCTCTCTTTCCAAAATCTTTCTTCAATATTTCCATTTTCCAAAGAAAGTAACACAATATAGGAATTACTTGTTTACATTTCTTTTTTTAAAAAAAGAAGAGATCTAACGATCTATGTGAAACATGTTTCCATCTTAAAATTTTTACAAATTTGGGAAATCTATCACAACACACTCACGGATACATAGACATTAAGTATATCTGTAATAAGCTATGGGCTGTTTTGAAATCCAACACGCTCCGAATATTGCCGTAGTTAGGAGTGTTTAGATTGAATATTGCAACAATCTCTTACCTAACAAATACTAACCCTGAAGGTCTACAAAAGCATTTCACAAACATCAGACTTGAGCTAGTAAGTATTAAGTATTTTAAAAAATCTCTCTAAATACTTGGGTTAAAAATATTCATATATATATTTACTGATTACCTTAGTTTTGGATTCCAGAATCACAGAAGGATATTCTATAATTTCTTAAATCCCTGTGTCAAAATATCTGTCGTCTTTCTATTGCATTCAATAAAAGATTTCCTTCCACTCTTATTACCATTATACAAGCTTTTTTTGAATATTAGATATGAAATAGTTTTGATCAACATCGTAGTCAAACTTACAGAAAAATACAAATTTCTAATTAATAAGTTGAGTTTACCTTTACTGCATTTTATATGACGCCAATATCGCCCCAGAATTGTATTTGGTGTATGACTTAAAAAGTTGGGATTTACAATAGATTGCGTATCTTTTGAACATGGTTTTTGTTTTTAATAACCTATATGTCATTTTGAAGGTTATATATCTGTAATTTATTCGCACTTAGTTATTGAACATTATACAATAGTGTAAACAACACATTTTTTGATTTTTTTTGTTTCAAATATGGGCAAATCCTGCTTGACGAACGTTTCAATCGTACAAGTTTTCATATTTCAATATTAACATATACCTCTAACGTGTACTATTCGATAAAATGAAATTTAAGTACAATTCCAAATGGCATAAGATATTACCTTTTAATTGTCATTTGTTGCGAAATAATTGATCGCAAAGTTTTGTGATGCACGTTACAAAAAATGGAAGTTACTTTAAAAGTTTAAGTGTTTTGTTTCGTAATTTTAACGAATGTTGAATAATAAAGCACACAAAATATTATTCCTAAAAGAAATATGAATGAAAGAAAATTGTAATATAACTTATTGGCATTACAATTGCAATTTTCATAAAAAGCCAAGAACAAATTGTGACACACGTTAAGTGACGCTCATTACAAATTTTCCAGTAGCTTGAAAATTATCACAATTATATTAATTTATTGCACGTTCTCTTTGCGAAGTTATGAAAAACTCCATTTAAAGTAAAACTACTCAAAATTAATTTGTATTAAATTGAATACTCAAAAATATAGCTGTCAACCTAACTATCTTGTTAACACTTAAATAATGATATGAACACATTAAAAAATTCAAATTTGTTTTTATAATATTAAGGTATCTGAACTACTGCTGGATTTGGTAATCATTTTTGTATGAATGACCATCGAAACACATTTTGTTTATATATAAAATATAATATACACATCTAGTCTAATATTACAATTAAAAAAATTCAAGTTAGATCAATTTAATAACTTTCTGCGACTTGCCCATATGTCGAGTTTTCTGCCAACTTTACTTCTTTAATTTAAAGTGCCGTTGAAGCACACCGAATGCTTACCAAATCTTATGGTGAATGTGTTTCACCGGTTTCAATGTGCGAAAGATGGTTTGTACGGTTAAAATGTAGCGATTTTTACACGGAAGACAAAGGCCAGCCAAAAAATTTTAAGACCAAGAATAGGAGGAAATACAGCATGAAGAATATTGTCAAACTCAACAAGAGCTTGATAAATCATTGGGAGCTACTCAATCAGCAGTTTTAAAGCGTTTGCCAGCAGCAGCATTCATTTAAAAGCAGGGAAATAGGTTACAATATAAATTGAAGCTGAGAGACGCTTTGCTATGCCTGATTATTTTTGTACCGCATCATTACTTGCAGTGAAAAATGGATTCATCACGATAATCAAAGCAAAAGAGATCATATGTGAGGCCACCCGCTTTATAGTTCAGACCTTGCCACATCCGACTACTATTTATTTTGATCAATTCAGAACGCTCTCTCTGGGAAACGCTTCACTTTGGAACATTGTATCCGATATTGGCTAGATTGGTTCTGAGCCAATCCGAGTTCTTTTGGCTCGGAATTCCATATGTAGCCAGAAATATGGGAAAATACCATAGCTAACAATGGCCAATACTTTTAATAAATTTATATTTAAAAGAAATTTTAAATGCGTTATAAACCGGAAGCTCGATTTTGGACCCATGGTTTCTTGGAATTGTCTTACAATTCGTCGTAGGTTACGATTTTTAATTTGTTTTAATACATACAAATTGAACCACTCTAATATAAATTTTTAAGTATACAGATTCATGGCTTCAAGTTGCACAATTTCGTGAGTTTTAGGGTATACTGCATACTGTATACTGCTCATTTTGACACGATTGAGTACTCAAAGCATCAAAATAATTAGTATAGAAGTTGACCATCAGTATGAGTAAGATTAAAAAGGGTAATTGAACATCGGTATTAAGTTATTTAATAAAATTACTACTCCAGAAGCTGTTTGACCTACGAATTACTATTATGTACAATTAGGTACAATTACTATTATGCGACGCCGCAATCTACTCTTACACATAAAGGATTCATCTTGAAGGATTTATCAGGAGAACTGAGTAATTTAATGGAACCGTAAACACTGACGCTTTACAGGATACCCAGGATGTATGTAGGTCTTATAGAAAATCCCAAGCTTTAGTAAAAACATAATATAAAACCAATTCATTTACAGCTACATATGCAAATGCACCTACAAAAAGTTGAGCATACAAGGTTGTTCAGTGATTTTTTTTCCTTTTTGCGAAATTTGATTACATATATGTACCAAATAAAACGTGTGAGTACGTAGCTATGAAAAAGTATATACGTATGTAGTATGTTTTAATAACATTTATGATATTATGCAGCAGGCAACAGATGTGTGGTATGTTACCCACAAGCCATCATAGCGAGCAAAAAAAAGGCCATTATGAAATTTATAAATTTTTGCTTACAGTTTTTATGTGGAAGAAAATCGGTTTTCTATTCCTTTAAATAAAACAACTCAACGAAAAAATGGCAAAATAAAATCAATATTTATACATGTATTGTTGTTTTCAAAAAAAAAAAAAAAAAAAAAAAAAATCTGTTTTTAGGACATTTTTATTATTTTTTCAATCAGAAATATTGCGCAAAAACAGAAAAAAAACAGCAACAACACCAGCAATTTTAGATTCCCAGCAGGAATCGCATGATTTTAACTTGATCAGTGATGCTTGAAAAAAAAAAAAACAAAATAAAATAGAAAAATGAAATACATGAAAATACACATACAAATGCGAGTGTATTTCTTTTTTTGTAAATAAACAAACAATTGGTTTTAGTTTGTGTGGCGTATGAGTCATATTGAATTCCCATTTCATGTTACTCATACGTATAAGTGTATTATCATAATGAATTTTAGCGGAAACATGGTGTTGTGCTTTTGATTTTGTTTCGAATGTCGTATTTTTCTATTTTTTTGCACAGATTTTTCAACATGAGTTTAATTAATTTAAGTTATAGTGAAAAAAAATAATGGATTATTTGATATAGATTTTAGAATTTTAGCAGAGCTGGAGGTAAAAACATTTTTTGTTTTATTATATGTGAAACGAGTTTTAAATAGAATTAAAAGATTCGGTTGTTGGAAATTAGAAAGCTTGTTTGAAACAAAGGTTCAACATTATTTGTATTCCATTCACCATGAGTGACAAATGTATACATATTAAAGTTTTTCATTCCGTTTGTAATTTCTACATTTTTCATATGAGGGAAGGTTTGTTTTACTTTTTAATTATAAAATAAGTACATCCGAAGCACATAGATTGCTCACCAGAGCTTATGGTGAATGCATTTCATATATTTCAACGAGATGGTTTTTGCGACTCAGAAGTGTTCGGTACGAAAGACAAAGGATGCCCAGGACAGCCAAACAAATTTGAAAACCATGAATTATAGGCAATACTCCATGAAGATTGTTGTCAAAGAGCTTGCAAAGTCATTGGGAGCTACTGAAGCAGCAATTTCAGAATGTTTGCAAGCAACAGGATTCACCCAAAATCAGAGATATTTGGTACCATACGAATTGAAAGCAGATGTTGAAAGACGATTTGGTATCTCTGAAATCCAGCATGAAGGCTATAAAAGAAAATCAATGAAAAATGTATCCAAAGCCCGGCAAACCAACCGAATCGATACAAAAGCCAAATATCCATTGCGCTCTGCTCTATATTTGGTGGGACCAGAAGAGTAATATCTATTATAAGCTGCTAAAATCTGGCCTAGCCATCACATGGAAACTGCACCGAAGGCAATTATTCCATTAGAAATGAGTATTTGAAGAAAAACGCCCGAATATGCTGCCAGACATAAAAAACCGTAATATTCCATTATGACAAAGCTTGACCATATTATGCAATACGTGTTAAAAACTATTTATAATAAAGTGGTTGGGAAATTTTCCCTCACCCGCCTTATAGTCCGGACCTTGCCTCGTCCGACTAATATTTGCTTCGATCGATGTCCGTCCGTCCGTCTGGCTGGCTGGCTGGCTGTCTATGTAAACTCTATGCGCAAAGTACAGGTTGCTATTCTGAAGATATTTCGTTAAGGTTTAGCACATGTATTTTCTTCGGCCCAAGTACGAAGCCTATTAAACTGGCGGAATTCGGTCTGTTATTTCATCAAGACACCATACAAAAGTCGTCTCAAAATTGGATTTTATAGGTTCTTATGGCTGAGGTGGGCAAATTGCTCACTTCATAGCCGGTATTGTTTAACTTTATGCTGTTTACTGACAATATTTTCAAAGCTTAACTTCTCTCCTTTAATTGTTTTAGTTTAAACCTGATAATTTCATTTAAAAAATTATATGTTTGAGCAAATAGAAATAAGTAGCTTAATTTCATTGAAAGTGAAAAAGAAACTAAATTTTTATGAAAATTTCTATTATTTAAAGCAACCCTTTAAATAAAATTTCTTAATTTGAAACTTCCTTTTATCATGCTTCCATATATTAACACTCTAAAAACTTTTAAATTAAACTTTTATTATTGTTCTTATTGCAGCCTTTGGAAATTTTCTTTCCGTTTTTCGACAGCATTTCAAGTTTTTATTTTATTTTATTTCATTTCGTTTTTCCTTTTTTTGCCGAAGCATTTTATCAATATTTAAAGATCACATTAGAAATCATTGAATTTGATATATAGTGTAAAAGGAACTGTTGCAACAAACACAAATTACATTAAAACTTTGCTGCAATCAAACGTGAGTGTGAATATTTCTAACTAAATAGAAGCAGTACTGGCAGTACAACATACAGAGACACATTCCTGCGGATGTGAGTTTAATAAGAAAACGACTTCTGGTTGTTATAGTGTATGTTGAAGTATTTATACAATAATGTAGACTAAGAATTTGCTACAATGAAGTGAATGGCAAAAGAAAAAACCTAAAGAAGTTGAAGGAATATACAGGCAAGCCAACAAATGTCATTTATTTGTTTGGCTGACTATGAGTTGGCAACTGTATTTAGAGAGTCCTATAATAAAAAAAGCAAGATGAGAAATGTATGCTTTTTGCCCTTGCAGGCGTTTTTCCCCCCCTCTGTGTTCATTTTATTTGTTAAATTGAACACTACACTACACTTTCTCACCAGCTTGGATAATGGAACTACAAACATATAGAGTATGTTGTACAACTTTTTATTTCTCATTCCAGGCTTCTTGATTTTTTTTTTTTTTGTTGTCTTCTTTGTATGTATTTATTTGGAACATGTGAAAAGAAAATCTATCAATAATACACATTGACTTTGGCTTATCGCTGCCGCAATCGATTTCAACCACAATGAAAGAAATATATAGAAAAAAGAACCCAAATAAATAGTATGTACAAAAAAAAAATATATATAGAAATATAAATGAAAATCTGCTTTACCAGAAATAAGAAAATTTTATTGAAAGACTGCAGTGCTAAATAAATACACACATATAGATACGAGGTTCAGAGGGAAAGTGATTTCGGAAATATCTAAACTAGACCTTTATATAAGGACCCCAATTTTTATGTGGTAAATTCGATATTTATAATCAGCAAAAAATAAGAAAGTAGTTCTAAAATCACAACATTTTCATTGCATAACAACTAGCTATTGGTGTTTCATTCGTGTTTCACCCAAAACGAAACTACTTCTGGTTGTGTTTCAGCATGATTTCAGGATTTTTTAGCAATATTTTTTTTGCTGGCCTCAGCTGCATTTATTATGTGGCTATAATTGAACGAACTTACATTGTTTAAACCTATGTGCATTTGACGATATAGATTCCTATATGGAACCGATCTCTCGAATGTGATAGAGTAGTGAGCTCTTAAAGATACAGTGGTTGTTCACGATTATTGCTTGCAAGACTTCGTACAGTAAAAACCTACTACTAAAGCCCAATTTCGACCTTGTAAATACCAACGATTAATGCAAAATTACGACTTTGTAAAGACCTACGATTAAAGCTCAACTTCGACTTTGTAAAGACCAACGATTAAACCACAATTTCAACTTTGTAAAGACCTACGATTGAAGCTCAATCTTGGCTTTGTAAAGACCTACAATTAATGCTCAATTTTGACTTTGTAAAGCCCTAAGATTAATCCTCAATTTCGACTTTGTAAAGACCAACGATTAAAGCTCAATTTAAACTTCGTAAAAGTCTATGATTAAAGATCCACTTCGACTTCGTAAAGATCTGCGATTAATATTCAACATCGACTTCCTAAATACCTACGATAACAGCTCATCTTCGACCTCGTAAAGACCTACGACTAAAGCTCCACTTCGACTTTGTAATGACCTACGATTAAAGCTACACTTCGACTTTGTAAAGACCTCCGATTAAAGCTCAACTTCGACTTCGTAAATTCTTATATTTAAAGCTCAAATTCAGCTTCGTAAAGACCCACGATTGAAGCCAAACTTAAAATTCGTAAGGACTTACGATTGAAGCCGGAATTCAATATCATTAAGATTTATGATTAAAGCTCATCTTAGACTACATAGAAACCTGGAATTAAAGCTCAACTCAACCCTAATAACGTCCAACGTTTACAGCTCAACTTAAAGTTCATAAAGTCCTGCAATTGAAGCTCAACTTGAACTTCATTAGGACTTGCGACTAGCTCAACTTAGAGCCGTAGCGATTTCTGTAGACTTACTCTAAGAATCTGATTAACATTAGGACCTACGATTGAAGCCCTACTAAAAGTTCATAAAGACTTGCCACCAGCTCAACTTAGACTTTAAACCAACTTGGGATGAAAGCTCTCTTAAACCTCATAAATACCCACAATTAAAGCTCAACACAAACTTCATAAGAAACTACCAACTTAAACTACATAGAGACTTATGGTTAGCTCTACTTAGACTTCATAACAACCAGAGATTTAAGCTCAATAAAACCTCACATACCAACTAGTAAGGCTTAACTCAAACTTCGTAAGGACTGACGATTGAAGATCAAGTCCATAAAGACTTACGATTAAAACACAACTTATACTTCATAAAAACCTTCGATTAAAGCTCAAAATAAACCTCTTAAAAACATGCGGTAAACGCTCAATTTAAGCTTCACAAAAACCAATAAATAAAGCTTAACTCAAACTTTAAATTAAATCTGAAGATAGAGTTCATAAGAACCTGCAATGAAATATCATCATAAACATAAAGACCCACAACTAAAGCTCTACTTAGTCTTCAAAAAAACCTACGATTGAACTTTATAAAATAAAAGTTTGGAGCTCAACATAGACCTACGATTTAATCTCAACTTCAACTTTGTAAAGACCCACGATTGAAGCTCTAATTAGATTTACGATTAAAGATCAACTTCACCTTTGTAAAGAAATACGATTGAAGATCAAATGAATCTTACGATTGAAGCTCAACTTAAACTTTGTAAAGAGCCACGATTGAAGTTCTAATTAGATTTACGATTAAATAACAACTTCAACTCTGTAAAGACTTACGATTGAAGCTCAAATGAATCTTACAATTGAAGCTCAACTTAAACTTCATAAAGACCCACGATGAAAACTAAAATTAGACCTAAGAATGAAAATCCACTTAAACGTCATACAGATTTACGATTGAAGCTCTACTTAGAATCACGAATGAAGGTCAAATTTATTAATAGCTCAAATTAGACTATCGAATGAAGGTAAACTTAAACTGTATAAAGTCCCACGATTGAAGTTCAAGTTAGGCCTACGAATGAAGCCCAACTTCGACTTTATTAAGATCCACGAAAGAAACGGAAATGAAGCTCAACTTCACAAACTAGTAGAAACCAACGCCGAATGCCTAAGAGTCGGATAAACCTAGCCGTCGAGTCGTGATATATAAGGACATTATGACAATATGATTGATAAGAGACCTTGTGAATTGACCGAATGTAATTCTCATTTAATTAAGAATATTTTTCTGTTCTTTTCAATGGCAAAAAAGCACTTTAAGTTTTTTGGAATAATAAAACCGTCTTATATACCGTGACCATAAAATCTACTCTGTTTTATGAGATAATATAGTCCTGCGTAAACATATTCCTTACATGTTATATTCGTTTTTAAACCACATCAAATTAATGACTCATTTGATAAGTATGCTAGGTTTAAAAACTTCAAACGAAAATGTAATCGATTTAAGTCAATCTAGGTTGAGATAAATTATGTCAAAGCCTCAATGGACTTTAAAGCCTGTCTTCGATACTCGTTTGTAACATAAGAAAGTAGTTATACTAAATGTAAGTGAGTTTGAGTGTCTACCTATGAACTCACATTTGTTTGTATTACTGCCTCTGATGTAGTTAAGAGAACATATACAAAAAAAAAACTTCTTCTTTCACAAAAAAATAGACAACATGAATGTCAGTTGCATTAACTTTTCACAATAATACCAATACTAGCAGCTTTAGTATTGCAACTTTAAGCGCACATATTTGTTGAACTTTACATACACAGCCAAACTCAGACATACATAACTATACTTAACCATACCACAAGCATTTCAAGCCATACCACCACAAATACCAATAATACTACAGCTACTACAACTACTACTATTCTACCAATACAATGGCAAAAGAAATTCAATGCTAATCCTTGTAAGCGTTTCTTACAGATGCTAATGGCATTTTGTATACTGATAAATTTTCTATACGTTTCATTTTGATTTTAGTTTGTAATAGTTTTTTTTTTTTTTTTTTTTTGTTATTTTCCATTTCATTTTTTTCTTAGTAAAATAGATTCATGTCTTCTATATCTTCAATTTCTATGTGCTCTACATACATACATTTATATTTATATATTTTTGTGCTGCTTTTTCCATGATTTCTATAGAAATTTTGTAAGAATAAAAAATTATTTTAGTTCTTTTTCTATTATTTTTGTATTTACTATATATTTTTCTCCTGTGATGTTTGTAAATCTTTTAGCCTTAAGGTATTTTTTTTTTTTTTTTTTTTTTTTTTTGGGTTAGTTACATTTACTAAAACGTAATTGACTGTCAGGAATTTATTATGTTTAGTTGGTATTGAGAATATAAGGTAATACTTTGAGATTATTATGCGGGACATTGGAGGTTACAGCTTTTGATGCTGTAGTATGTGAAATATGTAAAATAGTGTTTTACAAATTTGTTTGGTAAACAATGAAATATACTCTATTTTATTTGTTATTTTCAATACAAATTTAAAAATGAATATTATTTGGTATTTTACAAAAATTTATGATTTTATGAGTTAGACAAAACTGTGAGTATTTTCTTATATAGTTGTTAAGGAATTGTAATTTTAACTAAAGTGGCACATATTCTCTTGATTCTCTCAATCATATATATGGTTGCAGTAAACAAGTATATGTTTGTGACAACCATTTTTATGATGTAATGTTTATAGAAAGGAAAGTTGTGATATGGGACGAAATGCCAAGCCAAATATTGCAAACAAATATTTGCAAATCTAATCTTTGGCAAAAGACAAACATATCAAACACAGCGCTAGAAACAGGCAAAACCAATGGAAACATGATATCACTAAAGAGATGTAACCAACATAAACCACGATCTCTACTGACCTATGAACAAAATTGCATTGTATTCAACAATACCCCTTATTAATATATACGGGGATCACAACACACTGAGGTAACACTCAGTTAATCTCCGATTTCCGTAACGCATAACCAACGACTACTTAAAGAAAGATACGTCAAACCTCCCCTCAGTAATCGAACCACCACAGCACATATAACAGCGACAACAATTTTTTTCCGCTAACATCATCGAATGCAGTCTAAATACCTGTTATAATATCCATACTGATGTTAAACGAAAATGGCCTCAAAGGAAATATTTCAGGAATAACCCAATATCATGGGCCGCAGACCAGGATACTAAAGTTACGAGTAATTCCAGTATGTAAAGTGGCAACGGCTAAAACGTTATCTAAAAAGACCTCACCAGAAGCAACGGTGGAGGCATCGCATTCATTCTCATACACAATATCCTACTTTATAAAGCTATTTCTTTTGATCTGGAAACTAGATACCAATATAAAGTTGTTGTGGTTAGATCGGGGGAAACACAGTTAGAGCTCTATAATATCTACATTCCGATAGCCCACAGGCTACTGCCATGACATGAATACCGTATTAATTTGTTGATTTGGGAATTTAACACTGACCATAAGCTCACACACTTAACCAATGCATTGCGGAAGAGCAAATAGGACGAAATACTCTTTAATCTTTACGAATCAATCATAAGCACACTGAGCGATGGTGTCCCACAAGGATAACGGACAATTGAGCTAGTTCGTCAGGCAACATTATAGTAAAACCTAGACTGTTTAACAACAGAGGCGAGTAAAAATTTCTATGGTATTAGTATATGGGTAAATCATAACCATTTGTCTAAAAAGTGCTAACGATTATATCGTCAATGAATACCGAATTTACATCAACCAAAAGAAAGTATACTGACACGTCTTCTGAGAATTTACTGACTACATATTCTATTATCTTCCAAAACCCTCTAAAGTACACGAAGTAGAGAGGGAGTTTCGCAAAACCGTCACCGCAGCAGCCGGCCGCTTTATATGTACTACTTTATTATCAGTTGTGCGGCCTCATTTAACAGCGGAAGTTGCAGGTCTGTCAGACAAGCGTGGTGACGTTCAAAGTACCAATATTGTTGACTTAAGGATGGCCCAGCTTATTCGTGATATCAGCATATTGGTTAATTAAGTCAAGCGGAGCAAATAACTAGATTATTTGAAGAACTGCAACTTCAGTTCTCAGCAAAGATGAGGGCTCTGAACAAGATTAAACATCCGGATAAATAAGGTGAGAGTAGCATTTAGGTATGGCATTATATTCATGTATCTAGAAAGGCAAAAATACGCATTTTAAAACTGGAGTGCAATATCAAAACATCTATACGGTTGCACTACCTAGATTAGTCGTCGCCTCCGACAAATAAACGAATAATTCAGGCCCTCTGCTACGAAGATTCTTAGACGCAAATGGACTTGGATAGGCTCCTTACTTCGTAGATGAATATATGACATCGTAGGAAATACCCTGAAATGGAATCCCACGGCCATCGTCGACCCGGTCGCCCACGAAACACCGGGCAACGGACAACAATCAAAGAATATCAAAAAGCAAATAAATCTTGGAACCATACCAAAGCACTTGCAACTGATGATGTAAACTGGAGAGTATTTGTTTGTGCCCTATGTTCTACTATATGAACTTTATGGTTTACAGTCCGGTCTTTATCTAACCCACAGAAGAAGGATGATGAATGTAATTAAGTTACCACCATATTCGACCCTAAATGGTGTTTGGGTGACTGGCTTTTAATGAACACCCCCAAAGAAACAAGATGAAATGAAGTATTGTTCGCAAACTGCAAGATCTTTCATTCTTGTACACAGAGAAACTTTATACGATAACCAAAAGTAACAGAAGCCACCATACAAGCCAAGCCCTCAAAGCTTATAGGCTGTCTATCCATTCAGATTTTAAATATTCATGATGCTGTCAAAATGTAGCCTCAACGACCATTACAGACTGTTTTTAAATAACCTCCGAACACCATCTTTATGAGGAAATTATGGTTATACTGGTCATATCAGATGCCGATAATATTCTGTCGCGTAAAGCAAAACTAGTTCTAGAACTTTTGAGGTCAGGATAGTGCAACAAGCTTAAATCATACCTACCCCATCTTATGCCCAGCAATTGAGTATTGTCGTCATGAAACACCAAAGTATAACTCTACAATGTCTGATTAGTGAAGTCGATGACGTCAAGTTTCCATATAATAGTAGAACAATCAGTAGATTTTTGTACCCCGCGATATTATTTTTTTTGTAGTTTTTAAACATATTACCTTAACGCTTGTGAGTGCTGATTTGTAATTGGGCTGTCTCCAGCGACTGCTTCTTTTCACATCACCAATATATCGATTTCAATATTGGTGTAATTTATAGGAGTGTTAATACCATTCTAAATAGGAGGAAGACTAATTGGGAGTTGCAATGCGATGTACTTGCTCGGTCTTTACCGAACCCACCCACTATTGAAAGTAGGGAAGATATTGAGGTAGCAATAATGGAAACGTTCCAATCAGCTACTAATTTGGACTGTAGGCCGAACATCCGCAGAGGTAGGAATAAGCCTCCCTGGTGGAACCCTGAGATAGCACATGCCAGAAGGACGTGTCGTAAACTGTTCAATGAGGCAAAGATGCTAGGTAACTGGCCGGTATATAAGTCCTCAGTGAATCACTTTAAGAACCTTACGAGGAACGCGAAAGGGAAAGCCTGGAGGGACTTCTGTAGCGACTAACCGTTTAAGTAAAATTCTATCAACCTCCCCGGTTGTACCAAGCAATACTCAGAAACCCTGCGGTAGATGGACTTGGAACAGTAAGGAAACACTTGAGGTCCTACTAGACACTCATTTCCCAGGCTGCCTCCCAGTCGGTGATGAGACTGTGAATGGGGCTGCTGATTTTGTTGCTCCGTGTGGTAATTCTGTTCCGATGAGCAGAGAAAGAATCCAGTGGGCAATCAAGAGCTTCGACCCGTTTAAGTCCCCTGGACCGGATGGCATCATTCCTGCTGATCTTCAGAAGAATGAAGATATAGTTATACCATGGCTCATTAACATATTCACAGCGTGTATTCGGTGGACCTATATTCCTACATGGTGGACGAGGTGTACAGTAGTCTTTATTCCTAAAGGAGTCAAGACAAAGGACTACAGAACAATTAGTCTTCCGTCCTTTCTGCTTAAAACCCTTTCTAGGGTTTTAATGTATACCTGAGAATGATCATTCCAAGGGAATTAAATATCTGGTGATATATGCATATTTACTGATAGCAAGGCTGCCGTTTAGGACATCAAGGTTAACCGAGGAATGCCGTTTATCCCTAAATGAGATAGCGAGACATTCTAGGATAACGCTTATATGGGTACCTGGACACGATGGAAATCAGGGTAATTGTATAGCAGATGAACTGGCCAAAAGGGGTGGGATGATGGGTGATAAGGAGATCGACCCCTTTTCTGGTATTTCCCTTGTTAAATGCAAGATGGCTGTACAGCAGATACTATATGATTCTGCACAAAGCAGGTGGACCAACGAGTCTTCCTGTGTTATATCGAGGTCTACTTGGCCCATATATGATGCAGGCAGGACGAACCTACTTATGGAATTTCGTCGAGAGCAAATTAGGCTAATTGTTTACTTCATTACAGGACACTGTATAATTGGGACACATGCTAAAAGACTAGGCCTACGGTACAATGACTACTGTAGCGGAGTCCCATTCCTATCATAATTAGATGAGTTATCAAGGATGAGTCTTAGACGAATCTACTCCTTCATCAGGGAATCTGGTTGGTTAAGCCTGGAAACAATGGACGTATGATAAATACCCAGCTGTTTACCCCTTGGGTATCACAATGGGATCAGTTTATTGAATGGATCCAAGTGAGCTGCTTGAATAGTGGCTGCCCATGGAACCTAACCTAATCTAACATATTAAACAAGAAGATATAATCAGCACCTTAATCTCTGTCAAGATTCGGCAAGGTTTTCCACTATCTCTTCTTTTTTTAAACCACTACCAAACTCTCTACAATTTACGTTACAACATGTCACAATTATCAGCACATTAGTTTACCTAGTATTTTAAAAAAAACTAGTAGCTCAAAGGAGTATGTGATAAACCAGATTAAAAACTCCCGATATGCCAATTACCAACTTGAGGAGTTATGTGGAAATATCTCTCAAAGATGGCCGAACAAAATTAGCAATCTTAAATGGAAATGGCAACTGATCAGCCAGGTTTTATTAAGATCTCAAAGTAATATTTAAAAAAAAAGGGGAAAGATATGCGTTAGACTGGAACCCCTAAGCACTTTGAGCTATACCTGGCAAAGCTAGCATGACATTAAAGCAAAAGGAGCCGAAGTAGAAAAGAAACGAAATCATTAAAATCTTATGTTAATCATTGAAAATAATGGTCATCTGTGAAAATAAATACAATTAAGTTAAGAATCATAAAGCAATAGTTGGTTACATCGAGTACGATTTTTGATCCCTAAAATTGCATCATCCTAAACTACATACTTTATATACACTCATATGCAAAACTGCATAACAACCTAAGGATTTTATTCATAATTTAAAAATTTTATAATTTTTAAAATCCTTTTAATTTAATAAATAACACTTTCAATCAATTTTAATTTGAGTTTTTCCAAATATTTCCATTATTTATTGTTTTGTTTATGGGGTTATATGTTAACGAACAAGAAAATAAAATAAAAATCTAAATAAATTTACTAAAATAAATATTTTTAACACATAATACAAGTCCTGTGCAGCATACATTTGCTATTTGTTTGTTTTTATTTTGAATTTGTTGTTTTTTGTTCAGCAGATCCCAAAGAGATAACATTTTCATTTAGTTTTTGTTTTCTAAAGAAATTAATGCAAAATATTTATTATTTTCTTTTGTCTTAAGAGAATTGCTAAAAAAAAAAACTGAAAACTAAATAAAAATACGAAATTTATAAAAATTGTTTTACCATATACACATGGCAGTATGTACGAGTATTTTCTAATCAACACTATTTGTTATTTGGAACTGAAAACAAAACAAAAACTGCAGAAAAAAAACCACAGATATAAATTTGAGGAAAAAATATTGAAATAACACTAAACAACAAAACAGTATAGAGCATAGAGACAAAGAATATTCTTTCAAGTAAATATTTTTAATAATATTTAGCATTTTGTTTCACTGGCAATAACAGGCTTAGGTGTGTTTTTTCTTGATACCAAAGTGCATCATGTAGTTAGTGTAATCATGTTTTAAGTTTTAAGCAAAAACGTAAAAACAACAGCAACCATAACGTCATCTATAGTTTGTGACTGTATAAAAGTAAAACTAAGTTCAGGGCATAAAAAGTTCACAGTATGTTTAAATCTCTAAGGAGTTTATATATTTTCACAAGACATAATATACTTACTGCTCACACATATACAAAACAAAAACATGTTCAATTTAGAAACGAGTATTTTTTTTTTTGTTTATATTAGAAAATATCACAAAAAATAAACAAAAATATTTGAAACAATTTTATATAATTTGCATAAAATTTTACGTATCGTACATGCATAAATATTGCAAATACTACTACTAGTTTTTTTCCAAATTTAATTCCAGCAGTTCCAGAAGACTGTCCCGAACTAGTGAGTTTATATATCATTTAAGTGAGAACTAATCATTTAGGGTGTCCTAAGCAGGGGCTTTTGGATTATAATGAGACTGTCTGATAGCTGGTCCAAAGTATTCAACGTATTGGTTTCACATGCAGATTACATAGACTCAGTCACCTTACTAGTTACCTAACTGCTTACTTTATCAGCTACATAACTATTTATTTCAACATGTACATTTGACCTCAAATAGTCAGTTAAAAAACATCTCATATACATTTCAATAACCGATTGCTTGTTTACAAACCTTCCTCCGTCAACTCTCTAATAGTTTACTTCTGATGCATGCAGAGAAAAAATATAGTTTTGGATGCTTACAGTAACCATTTCCACATTTTTAAACGTTTTTTTTTTTAAATATTATAGTCACAGTAACTATTTACATGATTGTGGTAACCACAATATGGTTAACTTACGATTCACATGATTGTATCAACCATACATATGGTTAAAGTTAACAATTATATGTTTGTGACAACCATTTATATGAAGAAGGACTTACCATATTATGTTTCTCTCGGCTATTCGATATCATAAACTGAGAACATACTATGATATAAAGATTCATCACAACAATGGTTGTCACAAACATATACTTGTTTACTGTAGCCATATATATGATTGTGACAATCATGTAAAACTTAACTTTACCATATTATAGTTACCTCAATCATGTAAATAGTTACTGTGACCATAATATTGTTAAAAAACTTTTACAAATGTTTAAATGGTTACATGGTTACTGTAAACATGCACAAGTATATTTTTTCTCTGCGTGTGGGTAAAAAAAACTACTTTCTGATGGGTAAAAAAACTGCAGAATAAAATAAACCTTTAAAGTGACTACACTCTAGGATACTTAGATACGCTTAAGTGACAATTGACTACACGCTTGATTACCTGGGATGTAAGTTTAGTTAAGCAAAAAGAAAAAAAATTGTGTGAGAATTACATCAACACAATTTGTATACAACCAGTGTACGAATTACTCACAAAAAAGTGCAGTGCGAAATAAACGTTTAAATTAACTACGCTCTAGATTACATAAAGACACTTAATTGACAATTGACTTCACGTTAGATTACATGGGATGTATAAAGTAACCAATTGAGTTGTCTCTGCACAACTAAAACACATAAGTGTCAAATGACCCAAAATATATAAACTGCAGTCAGCCAAGTTATCAGGCATTACTGACAATGACTGTCTATAAGGGATACATTGACTACTTGCTTAACAGCTGGGAACTGTATGAGAATTATATCAACATAATTTGAATAAAACCAGTTTGTACAAATTACTCACAAAACGTTTAAAGTGACTACATTCTAGATTACTTAGAAACACTTAAGTGACAATTAAATTCACGATAGATTAGCTGGGATGTATAAAGTAACCAATTGACTTCTCCCTAAACTACGAATAGCACATACGTGTCAAAACTCTCAAGGGATCAGACATTATTGCCATAAGGATACATTGACCACTTGCTTAACTGCTGGGTACTACTACATACTACTAACACAACAAGCATCATAAATACTTTTGTTTATATTGTGGCATAGTTTTAGGAGCTGAACTTGCTGGTATTTCTAAATAAGTGTATATTTTTATTTGTTTTTCTAAATTTATAACAAAATAACCCATAATATTCTACATAGTTGTAAAATTTTTATTAAAATTATTTTAATTAAATGAATACATAATTTAAACTTGTTTTTTTATTTATTTTCTCTCTAAAACCTAAAAAAAAAATAAATTTGTGTTTATTTGTTAATTTAGCACAATAAAAGACATTTTAATAATTTATACCAAAAGGCAAAAAACACAATAAAAAAAGAAGACCTCAACAATTTCGTAAAACTTATTTAAACAATTTATACTCAACACGCATAGTTTTTTTTTTTTGTGAACAATACAAAATATAACACAAACTTTTTAAAAACAAATTTAAATAAACTTTTTTTTTGCTTCAACACATGTTAAAAGACAAGTTGCTACACATATATGTGTACTTTAGGGAGGCCCCTTTTGTTTAAAGCATAAAAGGTTTCCAATTTTAAATGTATGAAATTTTTTCCCACACATTTGTTTACAGAGCTAGATCTAATAATAAAAATAATCTTTTTTGTTCTCAACTATTGGATTCCATATATAGTACAGTCTTACAAATCGGACCACACACGGGAAAAGTATATTGTTTTCAATCACTTATATAGCCGAGATGGCCCTATTTGTGGTATTGTTACAGCACCCTACATGGAAATAAACTTTAACTTTTGAGGCCATCCTAATGAACATATTTAAATTTACATGTACATATGTAGTTTTTATGTAAAATTCATATACATATATGTTTAACATCATGTAATATGTAACTACTGTACATTTTACCTGGCTATTGTCCAAAACATTATGCTATAAAACTTAATTAGAAATCTATGCTATTTTTATATTCTAAGGTATGCAAAGCAAATGTTACACTTAAGCCTACAATATTCCTGAAAAACTATTTTAAGGCCCGATTTGCATTAACCACAAGGATCATCATTGCCACGTCTCGAAAGAAATTTGCAATACATTGTATAGTCTTTCCTTGGCTCGCTAATGAGACTAAAGAAATTAAGGAGATTGGTTTAATTATCCAAAAAACTTAAGTAATTCATGAACGATCATAGAACTACATTATTCAAAAAACATATTCTCAATTATATGGAATCCATAAAGCTGAGAAGAAGTGTAATTAAATTCACTGGTCAACAAAATTTTGTAACAAGAAATGTACTTACTAATTTTGAATTACCTACCTACCATCATTCGAACACCATATTTATTTTGACTTGATCTGGTCTAGTTTTTGTGTTGCAGTCAGTGCTGCAATATGTGAAGATCTTCAATTCTCCCACATGTAAAAGTAGAAAGAAAAAAAATAAAAGCGAAACCTGATCTTACTTCTGATCGGTCAGTTATCGCAAAGTATACAGAGGTGTCAAATTTGACGTTTCAAAAACTCAAAAACAGTTCTCTATAAAAAGGATAGCAACTATTTTGTACTACAATATCAGTGATGTGTTAAAGCAAAACGCTATATACAACGCGAATATGGTAGCCAAAGTAATGTAATTAAAACAAACAAATTAACAAAACAATTTATAAGGAAAGAGACAAATAGAAAACGAGTTTATTTTCTGTCTCGTGACACATCTGTAAACTTTGTGCAGTTATGCCAGAAGCAATCGTAAACGAATCATTAGACACTGACTTTCTAGAAACTTTTCCATCTAATGAGTCAAATCTGCTATTTCAAAAAGATCTCAATGTTTTGATACGTGACTTAAATGTGTCCATATAACAGTCAGATGTTTTAGCCTCTCGATTATAGGGATGTAATTTATTAAAACACGAAACAAGAATATGTACTATCGCAATCAAGATGAAGAGCTAAAAGGATTTTTTATATACAAGATGATCAGTTAGTATTTTGTAATAAAGATTATGGCGTAATGACTGCCTTGGGTATAGAATATAGAGCAGAAGAGTGGCGTTTCTTTATCAATGGTTTGAAAGTATGTTTAAAAACTGTTCTATTACATATCGACAATGAACTTCCCTCTATACCATTAGGTGCAGTTTCTAACATAAAATAGTCTTATGAAAATATTAAAATTATCTTGGATAAAATTCAATATAATGAAAACAACTGGAAAGATTATTGTCCTAATTTTAGGGATTGTTAAGGAAATATTTATTCACCAAAGAAGAGCAACTAAAGAGTTGATGATGTACAGAATATGGGAAATATCATTGAAACATATTCTCATCATTTGCTGTTCTCTAACCTTTGCTAATGAAATTTGTTAGAAGCTCAATCCACATGTTAAGTAGCTTGTTTGCGGGAGAAGATTACACAGTTAACCATGTGATAAAAGCCAATATATTCAACAGGTTGACAAAGTATATTTCATTCATTAAAAAAACTGACTTTAAAAAAAGGCCCGCCATATTTAAAAAAATAAAAAAAGATCGAGCTAAATTAAAAAAAAAATAAACATAACTATAAACAAAAGAGATAACCTATATTTGTAAAGTTATTTTTGTAGATCTTCTCAATGACAACTTTTATTTTAAATTTCAGCTCATTCGGATCATAAATAAATATTTTGTGATTTAAAAAAAAAAAATTTGACCCAAGGTGGCCATTTTTGAGCGGCTACTCACTGGCCCCCATTACTCCTAGGTAGCTGAACAACTACAAATCAACTCAAAAACCCTACAGCTCCAATCATTTAAAATTTCGTAACAATATCTTCAATAGTTCCCGAGATACCTAATTTGTTTAAACTACAATAACCCGAAAAAAAAAAAAAAAAAACACGAGTTCAAAAAAAACAACAACAATAAGAAACGAATGCATAAAAGCTGATGGTACATGAAATAATGAGAAGCGCATAGTAAGGAATGTTTAACATGAACAAAGCACAGTGGGGGAATTGAAGAAAAGTGTAAATAAATCTGTAACTTCTAAACCGATAGCTTGATTTTAATAAAATTTCCCTTAGCTATAGAGGAGGTGTTGATAAGTTCAAGTTTTGAATTTGAGCTTAAAACACATAGGGGATACCGAGCCACAATGCCCCAAAGTGGGGCACTTAGGGTACATAAAAAATTAAAAATGATGCTAAATGTTTGTTCTCAACTCGATGTGAAAGATTGTTATATATATGGAATGTACTAGAAAAAATCTTCAAAAAACATTGCTGTAGCCATATTTTATCTCTTGTAGTTTATGAGTTATTCGTATTTAGAAATTAAAATTTTAGTTTTTTTACCTACCTAATAGAAAATCCGGAAAAGATTTGTATTAATATTCTTTAGAAAGAATTGTTTAAAAACCTCTACTGAGTCAAAAGTTATGTGCATTTAAATTTAAAAAAAAATTAAAAAAGTAGTTTTTTCAGAGTTTTTTCATCAATATTTTTTAGGGAATACTTCCTCCAACTTAGATAGAAGTCAATATGCTCCATTGAAATTAATTTTACTTTATTTTCTGCTCTGATATATGTAAAATTCTAAAATATATAAAATCGAGAAATCGAGATAGAAGTTTTCGATATCTTCCATGCACCATCTACACGTGTGATGTGAAATTTAATATTATTCGTAATATTCATAAAAAGAGTTCCATGAAAGTTAGTTAAGCTATCCAAAACTGCAATGAAGTTAATCTTTCATTTTTTACAAAAGTTGTTCATGTCCCATTGATTGGCTTTTTATTGGACACTTAGAGGGAAATAGAAGACAACAAAGTTTGTTTTTTCAGTCAAGACCATTGACTGACGAAGTATTTATCACATAAAACATGGTTACAGAATAAGAAAAACTTATAAAATTGTACACTCACAGATACCAAAGACTTGTATTACATACCGAATGTCTGGAAAATTAATCTAGTTATCAGACTTCGAGAAGGAAGCTTGAAAACCATGTATAACAATGACGTTTGTTTGTTTGTTTGTTTGTTTGTTTGTTTGTTTGTTTGTTTGTTTGTTTGTTTGTTTGTTTGTTTGTTTGTTTGTTTGTTTGTTTGTTTGTTTGTTTGTTTGTTTGTTTGTTTGTTTGTTTGTTTGTTTGTTTGTTTGTTTGTTTGTTTGTTTGTTTGTTTGTTTGTTTGTTTGTTTGTTTGTTTGTTTGTTTGTTTGTTTGTTTGTTTGTTTGTTTGTTTGTTTGTTTGTTTGTTTGTTTGTTTGTTTGTTTGTTTGTTTGTTTGTTTGTTTGTTTGTTTGTTTGTTTGTTTGTTTGTTTGTTTGTTTGTTTGTTTGTTTGTTTGTTTGTTTGTTTGTTTGTTTGTTTGTTTGTTTGTTTGTTTGTTTGTTTGTTTGTTTGTTTGTTTGTTTGTTTGTTTGTTTGTTTGTTTGTTTGTTTGTTTGTTTGTTTGTTTGTTTGTTTGTTTGTTTGTTTGTTTGTTTGTTTGTTTGTTTGTTTGTTTGTTTGTTTGTTTGTTTGTTTGTTTGTTTGTTTGTTTGTTTGTTTGTTTGTTTGTTTGTTTGTTTGTTTGTTTGTTTGTTTGTTTGTTTGTTTGTTTGTTTGTTTGTTTGTTTGTTTGTTTGTTTGTTTGTTTGTTTGTTTGTTTGTTTGTTTGTTTGTTTGTTTGTTTGTTTGTTTGTTTGTTTGTTTGTTTGTTTGTTTGTTTGTTTGTTTGTTTGTTTGTTTGTTTGTTTGTTTGTTTGTTTGTTTGTTTGTTTGTTTGTTTGTTTGTTTGTTTGTTTGTTTGTTTGTTTGTTTGTTTGTTTGTTTGTTTGTTTGTTTGTTTGTTTGTTTGTTTGTTTGTTTGTTTGTTTGGCCGAAATGATTTTATTAAAATTTCCAACATAGACTGCGACAGGGGTAGTGAAGCGCACCGGGTCAAGCTAGTTACAAATAAAATATCACATACATTGGTATTGAAATCACGGTGTAGATTTTAAAAGTAAAATTTTACTAATTGTTGGTCTTTTTTAAATTAGTATTATGTTGCTTCCACTACCACATTTGAAATTAACACGCGATAATAGGAATAATATATAAAATCGACTACTCGATCGCAAATCGAGTTCTATATCAGAAACTGGCATCATGAAGAAGTAACAAGTTTCTTAGACTTACACATAATTTCTTATAAAGGATATCCACTAGATTCAAAAAGAACCATATCGAGAGCGACTTTAGTTTTTGTTTAAGATATGGTACTAACAAATACCATCGATGTATTATTAAATTCGACCAAACACTACATCATAGAAGCCTTTCTGAATTAGTAATTAAACCGATATTATCATAAAAAGCTAAAAACCTACTCCTCTCAAATAAGAGCTTATAAAATTTTAATGCTACAGGGTTTTCAACAAGAGGTGTTATTTTGGTATTCAAAGAAAAATGGCATTTTTTGAGAAAAATTATCGGATGTTTATTTCATAATAAAGTGGAAGATGTGCCGTTAATAATGAAAAACAATATCAGCCAAATGGCCATCAAGACCACGCTTACAGGACCATATCCTTTTCATGCAATTTACCATAGCCAAATCTCAAAATTGCTGCCCTATGTCTTTCTTATCTTTCACTTGTCCCCAAATGAAGAAGTCGCAAGGTATTAAATAACAAGATCTCGGTTTCCAATTGAGATTACCTCTTCGAGAGATAACACGGTCCGGAAAATTTTCCCGTAATGGTTTCGTTGCTTGTGTGGCACGTAGCGCCGTTTTGTTAAAAGTAAACGTTGTCCAGATCAATATCATCCAACTCTGACCATAAGAAATCATTAATGATCTCTCGATAGCGCATAGGCCGAGGAATGGACAAACCTGGGTTTTCTTCAACACTTTGGGCTACAGCAGCAATGTTTTCAGTTGTTCTTGAGCGACGTGCACGGCATTTATTCTTCACATCACTAACTTGTTCCAACAGCTCGAATTTTTCCACCAATTTCTGTATTGCGGTCTGACAGGGTGCTTCACGACGACCCAAAAATGCCTTAGTTTTGCGAACTGTGACTGCAAGATTTTCACCATTTTTATAGTGAATTTTAATAATTTCAATGCGTTGTTGAAGAGCGTATCGTTCCATTTTTAGTAATGGCGTAGTTTCTACTTGTTAAATGTCAAAGAATAAAAGCTTCAAAATTGACAGCTATCGAAATACCGGGTGATTCAAAATAACACCTCTTGTTGGGAAAACCCTTTAGTATTCAGTCTTGTAAACTTGATCCTTGAAATACACACAAGTGGTGCACATTTTATGACTGATAATGTTTATCTATGATTTATGTATTTGATCCGTTGAGGATCACTTGAATGATAAGAGCATTCAATATGATTGTAACTAGCTGTAGGTAACATATTGACACCATGTATTACAAGTACATAGTTAAATACTTAATTATAAGTATTTTAATAAATGACATTTCTCCAACGACTGCACACTCGGCAGAAACCCGAAATACAGTGACTATTGTATTAACTGGACTGTTTTTTCTCAGAGATGAACTTTTGACACCAGCACACCTGTTACGGTAACAATTTTGTTACGTTTTACCTTATAAAAACACTGGTAATACAGTCGATGTTAACTCTAACAGCGCCTACTCTTCATCAACTCCCTGTTATTATTTATATATACAGTGTCATCTTTAGTAGTTTCATGAATTATCTAATGGAAAAAACTATAATGTTTTATTTCCACAATGATCACCTAGATCAGTAGTTTTCTGTAAAATGACCGCGGCACCGCCTATGTATTAGTGTCTTATACATGTGAAGCCGAAATTAAAAAAACGAACATGAGTTATATTACAAGTGTTGCCAGTGAAGTATTTCGCACCACTGGTTTTCAAATTAAAAACTTTGTTCGTATAAAAACTATCAAAAGGGATTGTATGCGGTTTTTTTCTTTGCACGCAAATTTTGTAGTTTTTTATACACTGACCAAAACAAATGTGCAGAAATATGTTTGCTGTTGAATGGGAAGAACAAGTTTTTTTTGATATGGTCGGTCTTGACCGGCTATACTTTCTGACTTGTTTTTTCATTCAATTCCACTGTATAGTACAGTATTGTCATTCCAACTAGGCCTCAGTGTTTATCAATATCAAGTGTGTTTTTCCATAAAAATACTTATGTATTTAGCCAATGCAACAACAATATTTCATTATTATGTTGCATTTGGTTTTCCTACCTGTTATTTGGTAAGTTTTTCTTTTCATGTTTCTTCAACTGACATTGATTTAGTGCAAACACTGTGAAATAATAAACATTTTTGGTAAAACCTGACAAAAGATTTACTCTAAAGTAAATGAGCTCTTGAAGTTAATTTGTTAAAATAATAAAAGAAAATATTTGCTATGTATTTAAGAAAGAAAATTTATGGCTGTACTTGTAAACAATTTTATAATAATTTTTGAAATTAAGTCATTTATCATAGACAAGAAACTTTTAAAATAGTTATATTAAGGATTTATTATAATATGAAGAAAACAATATTATATTAATAGAATTTATGGCAGAAGTTTCATATAGGTATTTATAAACTAAGGTTTTTATGTTTTATGTAATAAAGATAGCTTAAATTATTATAAAGAAACCTATACAATTTCAAATTTATTTCATATTTCTAAAAATACATTTTCTCGTTTTACTGCTTAACTTCATTATTACAATTTTATTTTGAAAACCAACCTAATTAGCTAGAAGTATCCTGCTCTACATATTCATCTCTTAACATGTTTGCCATACCACTCTAATATCCAATTGTTGCTATGACTGACAATCCTCAAGTACCTCAATCTAGGTTATGAACTTTTACTTTAACAACTAATAAAGTCTTGCCAATAGTTGTCTGTGTCATTCAAACAAAAAAAAAAATGAAAATAAAAACAGTGCAATAAAGGTCGTTTACTTTATACAACAAAAAAATCACAAACATTATAACAAACTGCAATCGTAAATATTTTTTCAATATACCAGAACAAAACTTTTTCCCTATTTTATTTGGCAACGGCAACTGTCACTCTAGGACATACGGTTTTATACGTGTGACAAACAGAAATCAACAAATAAGTTGCTATTTTATACCAAAACATACATAGTTATTTTTTATATAACGAAACAAAATATATAAAAAACTGAAACAAAAACATAAAAGTTGCTCTTTTTTTTGGGAGGGTAAAATGTATAGGAAAAATTGTATACATCGAGTTGAATATTTATATAAACACAGAAACAGTGCGACACAAAAATAATAACCAAATTAAATAAACATTTCTTGTAACTATTTTAAACTAAAGTAAACACTACGCACAGAGAAAAAATATAATTGTGTATGTTTGCAGTAACCATTTGAAAATTTTTAAAAGTTTTTTTAACAATATTATAGTCACAGTAACTATTTTAATGATAGTAGTAACCATAATATGGTTAACTTATGATTCACATGCTTGTATCAATCATATATATGGTTACAGTAAACAAGTATACTATTTTTGTGACAACCATTGTTATGATGAATCTTTATACCATAATATGATGTTCTCAGATTATGATATCAATTAGCCGAAAGCAACAGAATATGGTAAAACCTTGATCATAAAATTGGTTGTCACAAACATATATACAAACAACTATATTTTTTTTCTCCTTGCATTAGCCTTAACATTAGATATTCTTTGCAAAGACTACTACTACAATATCCATTATTTTGAAGTAGTTTAGGAATATCTAATGATTCTGTTTAACGATTCTATAAACTTTTATGAATTTCATTATTATTAGTGAGGCTCTACGCACTACGACCCATAGGATCTTTTGTGCAGCCTTAGATTTTTTATCCTAACAGATTTAGGCTACGTATAAAGCCAAGTATTCTATTTAGAGAGAGATCAATTACGTCCCCCGGGGCCATATTTTCCCTTCCGAGTCATTTTGTTCTGCATATTGCCAGCAATGGGCAGTCGCATAGAACATGTTCAGAAGTTGCGGCATCTAGTCCACAAAACCTGCAGTGTTCATTCTCAACGTTACCTTACATAAATTGGTGTTACTTTAAGCCACAGTGTCTGGTGAATAATCCAGTAAGTATCCTCCAGTCACACTTTCCGAGCGAAAGTCAGACTTTCCGGAATGCATCGTTTAGACTGTCGTAGTCTAAACGATTCAAATTCCGGGCAAATTCCGATTCAACCCAGGAACGAATACGCTCCATAGTATATCCACGAGAGATGCCAGAGAACGGTTCAGGATCTATAAACGAGCGTCGTGCGCCCGTGTTGGTAAGACAATCAGGGCGTTCGTTACCAGCATGACCTTCATGGTCAGGTACCCAGCACAATGTAAGTTTTATTGTGAACGCCGAGTTCATTCAAAGATGTCCAGCAGTCCATAACAACACCAGACCTCACTTCATATGATGATAATGCTCTAAGAGCAGCCTAACTGTCAGGCATAAGAAATATTTTGTTATTCCTAGATCTCCTTCTTAAACATTCACTGGAGCATTTAAGGATGGCGTGAATCTCCGCCTGAAATATTGATGGGAATGTACCCATTGGGATACCCCTTTGGAAATTGGGACCACAGATACCAGCCCCAGTGTCACCATAAGCCTCCCCCTCGGGGCATGAATAAGCATCTTGGTGAAGCTCCAAATCATGATGTTATGCCTCAAGGGGAAATATGGTGTGAAACCGGGGCTCCGAGGTGCACGGACCTCATTCCTAGTGAGAATTTAATTTATTTAATTCGCAGCTGACTAGAGTCTTATCTAGTTCCATGGGGATCATATGGCCCAGGACTTCGGTCCTGTAGGATCGTTGGTAAGGTCACTTCGGTGAACGCGTGATGGCTTTGGTTAAAACCCAAAGCTGGTAGAATATCGTTGGTTAAATGACTGATATTTGGACTAGTGTCAAAATTCGGGCTACCAAACGTATCTTACTAAGTGTTGTAGCTGACTCAACAAAGACATTGAAAGTAGCAGATATCACTTGTGCTCAGGAAATGTATTGAGGTAGTCGCATTCGTGATGTACTGGTCGTTGGGCTTGGTTCTCAGCCGAGGTCAAAAGTATGTGTTAGAGTATACTCACTTTGACTTTTATCAGCTGGGAACTTTAGAAGTCAGAGAACATACATCGGGCTGGATTACCAGGCCGGATGTTGCAGCTTTGATAATTGTCCTGGGATTGTTAGTTGACTAGCTAGCTATGGAAGGCAGTGATTAGATAGCCCGAGTTCTCGAGCAAGGGGTTTGTGCTTTGATCTGTGCAATCAATATACAAGAAGTTGCCAATTTAGTGTTCCTTGCAAGTCACTCAATGGCGGTGATAGACGCATCGTATCTATCCGGTGTTAAGACCACCGTGCGGTTTAAGCCTATGCGACAAGTACCCACGTAAATCTTAGACACATTGTCACCATTAGCCTGTTTGGAACCATCAGTAAACCATACTTGATCGGCATTATTCTGCCACCATGTCTGATTTTACCATTCGTCTCTTTCAGGTATAAGGACCTTGAACTTCCTATCTAACACCAGAGTTGGTGTCATATGGTCCGATATTGCAATACTAGGATCATTTTCAAAGATGCCGCGAATGAATTTCATAAACCCTTTAGTATTCAATTTTTAATAATCTACTCATAATCTTTCATGAAATTTTCCATAACCAAATCACAAAGTGACTGGCCTATGTCCTCGATAGCCTCAAGAATTCTATCTTTGAGGTCTTGAATCGACGCTGGGCTATTGGCGTAGACTTTATCTTTCACGTGTTCGCAAAGGAAGAAGTCGCAAGGTGTTAAATCACAAGATCTCGGTGGCCAATTTTGATCACCTCTTCGAGAGATAATGAGTGTTTTTCCATAATAATACTTATGTTTTTAGTCAATGCAACAACAATATTTCATTATTATGTTGCATTTGGTTTCACCTCTTCGAGAGATAATAACAAGCACCGAATTAGGAAAGACAAGACATCGTTGATGATCGCCAGGCTTGAGTTCTTGTGTTAACTGAACTTTATAAGCCTTAATACCCAAGTCTTTATGCATAGTACGGTGTAATGACGTTTGTGGAATGCCCAATTTCACAGAACGACGAGGAATGGATAAACCTGGGTTTTCTTCAACACTTTGGGCTACAGCAGCAATATTTTCAGTTGCTCTTGAGCAACGTGCACGGATTTTATTCTTCACATCACTAACTTTTCTCAGTAGCTCGAATTTTTTCACCACTTTCTGTATTGCGGTGTTTCACGACGATCCAAAAATGCTTTAGTTTTGATAATTTCAGTGCGTTGTTGAAGCGTGTATCGGAAATATGAAAGAGGCTATGGAAAGATGATTTCAACTTACAGACGGACAGACAGACAGACGGGCATGGCTTTTTGACGATGTTATCAACAACGATATATAAAATGTAGAAATTACAAACAGAATGGCACACATTTACATACCCTTGCCACTTTTGATAAAGGGTATACAAAAGCGTTGACATAACTTCGTTACTCACTGTTTTCATATTTATGTGTTTGTTTACAAATATTGGCCTTGTACTAAAGTGATATAAAAAAGAGAAATTTATGTGGAATTTGTTGACTATATAACTATAAATTTGTATATATCCATATGTGTTTTTTTTTCATATATATATATATATATTCTATGAAAATAAAGTAGGGAAACTCAAGTTTCACATCGATACACATACTCCATTACCATTATCACACATGTACAAACTAAAATTGTATGACAAAGACAACACTTGAAACTTGTCATGGTTTTTTTTTTGTTTTAGCTGCAGTATTTTTTCAAAAAAAGTCATAAATATTTATAAACTTTAAAGTTTTAAATAAAAATTCTAAAATATTGGCCAGTTGTAAGTAAAACTAAAATGTAGAAAATTCTTTAAAGTAGAGTAAAAACACAGGAGAATTGGTAAATTTATTAAATAAATACTTAAAATATAAGAGGATTTTAAACAAATTCTTTAAGGAAGTTTTTAAAATGACACATGTGTTGGAAAATATAAATGTACATAATATTTATGCAATATTTAAGAAATAAAGGTAAATTTAGTTTTAATCTCCAATAAACTATTATTATTATTTAAGTAAATAAAAGACTTTATATAAACAATTAAAAATAAATTCACATTAGAATTTTTTATTTGGTTATGTCTGATCTTAAATACTTTGCACTTACAACAAAATCTTTTAACAACACTCGAACAGATGAGCATACAGAAATTCAGTGTTAAATATTACAACAGCTATCAAAACTATAATGCAGCAACATTCACACGACAATTGGATCTACGGTCCGGAACGACCCAAAGTTTTTTTTTTTCTCAGAAAACAACTTTAACATTAACAGTAGTGAAACTGTTACAAAAACAATACAAGCAACATTAACAGAAACTTAAAATAGTTTTCTTTGAAAATTAAATTGTTTTAGAGTCTCTCATTTTGGACCATAACTTAATTTCTGCTGAAGAGATTTTACAGATTTTCAATACCGAACTACTTAGGACAATCATAAAGAGTCTAGGTGTATCTTGTTTACTTTGGTTCTGTATTTAAGATGTGAATATGTTTTAAACAGACTTATAAACATAAGAAAATCTTCTTAGAATTTGATAGATTTTACAACATTCAATAGATTTTCAACACAGGTTCCTCTTATGCGATAGAGTCTAATCTCTGCATCAATTAGTTTTTGATACTAATGAAGGGCCACCCAAATGAAATTTATTTTAAAACAGTGCAGGACATATGAAACCCCAAAAATCATTAAAAAATTTTAATGTTTTGACTGACATATGACTTTTAACACGATTTTGATTATACTGAACGCTTTACAATTTACACAAAATTAAACACTGCTTGGATTGGATTGATAAATTTTATGGGAACTCTGCATCATCAATTTCAATGGTAAAAATTTTTTACTTAATTTTATTGTGACTGTAAAAGCACGGAAGATGCCGAACATTCTGGACGCCGATTTGAGGTATCTTTACCCGAATCAATTGAACAAATTCACGATATGAGATTGAAAGTGCGAGAGATTTTGGAAGCCATAGTCATCTCACATGGCTCAGTGGTAAAACAATCAATGGCAAATATTATGACAACTTATTGGTTTAATTACGATTTAAAAATAAACAACCGCATTTGGCCAAGAAAAAAGTTCTTTTTCACCAGACCATTGGAAGGGTGGACACATGTGAAGTTTCCATGGCAAAAATTGATGAATTAGGCTACGAATTGATCCCTTATACTCCCTATTCTCCGGATTTTACCTCGAAGGATTACTTCTTTTTCCAAACCAGAAGAAATGGCTCCAAGGAAAGAAATTTGACTCCAACAATGAAATCATCTCTCAAACAAATACGTATTCGGGATCTTGACAAATCTTATTTTTTTGAAGGGATAAAAATATTGGAGAAACTATATTAAAAACTGATTTTTATCCAAAAACGTGTGTCAAAAAATCACGGACTTATTAAGTCACCGACTGTTCTGAAAGTCGACGTTTAAAAATATTTAAAATGTCAAAAATTCGTCTAATTCACTTACCGATAGATATGAAATAGAGCGTTATATAAAGGATATAAAATGGCCAAAAGTGCTCTAGAAATGATTCTATTCTATTAATTTTAAATAAAGAAAAAAACTACTACCAATTCAGGTTCACCTTTACAAACGATTTACCAATAAAAAGCGAACCGGGTTCACTTATCAGTATAACTATATGAGGAAAATCAAACATTTTGGTTTCTTTTGAGTAAAAATCATTGACACGTAAAGGTAGACTGTAGAAAAAAAACCTGTGAGTGAGAAATTTTATGTTACTAGTTATTCACCTCTTAAGGATGTGATCGTTTAAAAGTTAAACATTTTAAATTATGCTTTGAAACTTACTAGAGTTTGATATCTGTACTTACATCAAGGAAATGGAGACTTTGGTCATTTGTATAGCGTATAATAATATCTTGCAACAGCTCAGCTATTTTGATGTCTTCATTGGTTTACAGCCTACAGAATTATTTACAAAATTTAAATTTTTTAAACAACTTTGGCGAAAAATGTTGATATTTTGGTTAGGTTAAAAAAAAAAAAAAAACAAGAAAATACAAAATGTGTGACGTGTCTAGTTCCAAGTGATTGGTTCTAGTTCCAACACTTTTATGAAGATACCCAGTCACTTTAACATGGCAATGTACTACAAGGGCAGGGAATTGGCACAAAATTGATTAGAGACTATGTAACGGGTCACACTTTATCTGTTTAAAATTTATCATTAAATTAAAATTAATTGATTATATTTTTTACCAGATTCCTTGAAAATTCATTGCTAAATATCCAGGAGACACGTAATATGCATCAGGGGAAAATAAATCGTTTCATTCTTACAATAGGTCTTGCTTATATAGGATTTATTCATTCTGTTTTACGAGAGATAATTTGGAACTCTTATCTTAAATGCGATAGTAAATACATTACAGAAATCTACCTTTTTTGGAGAATACACCGTAGTATCTTTCTTGGAAATCGAGGGGTACACAACAACATCACTCCAGAAACGATAAATGTGGCAATATCGAATCTGAATAGCTAAGCGAATGTATGTCATTGTGTTGAAAATCTGCTTGCACACACACGAATTGTATCTGTTTATAGAGAAACACTATATCAGAGCTGCATATCCAGCTATTAATATATTCTGTTGAACGTGGTATTTCCATGCATTCGAGCAAAAAGTAATACAGATCACAAGGAACAACAAAACACCTAAATATTACAAATGGTTGCAGAATATCATCTGAAAGAAGGGGTACTTAGAACGCTCATTCCTCTCGATTACTTGAAAGAATATTTCTGTACAAATGCCTGCAATAAATGAAGTGGAATATTAGATTGAGAAAAAAACAGAAACACTTTTATTCCACCCGTGTTAGCTCAAGTGTTCAAATGACAGTTTTACATAATCTACTGCTATGGTCTGAAGTATTTGCAAAATGTTTTAGTCTTGCAAATATACCCAGATGTAGTAAATTATTGTATTGTAAGTTTTTTTGTTGAGGTCTTGCAAACTGTAATATTGTTTCTAGAGGTTTTTTTCAATTCCCAGTGAGAAGAACTGATTTAAGTTTATCAACAAAATGGCGAATCCTTAGAACGCAGTTTTTGTTTTTAATAACTTATACATATGTAATTTTGACGGGTACATATCTTTCATTTATTCTTATTTAGTTATTGAACATTATAGTGTAAACAACAATGTTTTTTGATTTAAAAATGTCGAATTTTGTACCAACGAATCCTTATCTGCAGGTAGTTTTGCTTTATTTCATTAATTTGTAAAATAGTTCCGTTGAAGCAAACCGATTGCCTACCAAAGCTTATGGTGAATGTGCTCCATCGTATTCAACCTACGAGAGATGGTTTGTGCGGCTCAGAAGTGATGATTTTGATATGGAAGACAATGATTTAATTAAAGGTACTACAGCTTGAATAATGTCATCAAACTAAACAATAGCTTTAGTTTGGAAGGTACTCAGTCAGTAGTTCTAAAACGTATGCAAGCAGCAGGATTCATCCAAAAGCAGGAAACGAAGCTGGCAGACCTTGAAAGACGATTTCGTATGTCTGAAATGCTGCTTCATTGCTTCAATTACTTGCAATGAAAACTGGATCCATTTCAATAACCCGAAGCGTAAGAGAGCGGATGTGAAGTCCGGCGAACCAGCCGAATCGATACCAAATATCCATGACGCTAAGGTAATTCTCTGTATTTGGTGGAAGAAAAAGGGTCATATCTATTATGAGCTGCTGAAATCTGACCAGACGATCACAGGGAACATGTACCGACAGCAACTGATTCGTTTGAAGCGAGCATCATGCGCCTTATAGTCCAGACCTTGCATCCTCCGTCTATTATTTGTTTCGATCGATGCAGGACGCTCTTTCTGGTATACGCTTATCTTTGGAACAGACTATCCGATATTGGCTTGATTCGTTCTTGGGCTCATAAGATGAGCAGTTTTTTTTGGCTCGGAATCCATATGTTGCCAGAAAGATGGGAAGAGGTCATAGCTAATGATTAAAACTTTGAATAAATTTATATTGTACAAAAGTTTCAAAATAAAAGCTAAATATTTAAAAAAAAAATCCGAAATTTTAAGATATACTAGAGGTGGCATGTGAACCATGGGAAAATGTACAGCCCGGCTCACGCTGTCAAAAGAAAACTTATGCGAAAGAAAATCAGTCACTCACTTTCTTTCGAAACAGTGGCCTACTATTTTATGACTAATTGTTCTCTTTGCTTTACGTTTCAAACGTAATCTAGAAAACAAACGACTATATATTGAAAACTATTATCTAACGCCCAATAAAATAACTAAGCAATGGTGTAGAGTGTTCATCAGTTGACTATACAAAATTATTTTCAAACATTTCCGCATTTTAACCAAATTTTTTCTCCAATAGAAATCTAAACTTTAATACAACACTTTCTTAAACATTTTTGTTAACAATAATGTTACCATTTTCTTTCTTCTCTTTGTGTTTGAACAAATTGACTTAACTTTATTAAAATCTTTTATAATAAACCTAAATATTTTCGAACAAATTTCTCAAGTTTATAGATTAACCTTTTTTTCCTGTCTGCCTCCAACTCCCAATAAATGTTGCCAACATACCGACAACATGTTTAAAATTCAGGTTACACTATGTAGTAAATTACAATTGACCTTATTTTCTGTACTTGGAAATTGGCAGGGGTGAAAAATATATGTATATATATGTTAAATGTATGAACACTTGTTTAGATTGAAAAACTGCAGCAGTAACTATTTAGGATAAAAAGGGGGAAAGAAATGGTTTTTATTTTGTGTTAATAAAAAGGAATAAAATAGGAGCAGAAGCCAATTAGAGTATAGTATACAAGTATAATTGTGAATTGGGGGTAAAAAAAAAGAGTAGAAGTAATAATTTTAGAAAAAGTGTCCAAAATAATAAATTAATGCTGGTAGAAAACTGGAGCAAAATTATAAAGCAAAGTAAGAATTTGGACTATATAATTTTATGTAGATAAAAAGCAAAAAAAGACTGCATTATGTATAGAAATAATTGTATAAATATAGTTTACTATTTTCTATTACTAATAATTATATTGTATAATATTTTTGTGTGTTTCAAATAACAAATGTATATAATTTTAGAAATAATAAAAGATTTTTCTAAAAGAAATTGTTATGTAAATTTTGCCAGATTTATTCGGAAGTTTGGTTAGGGAAAATATAAAATATGTTGTGGGTTCTTGCATGTGTTTAGAATGCAGGTATTCTTTGATATCTATGCCCACATGCAACCCATCCAAGGGTTGCAATGAGAGATTGCACTATTATAACTTTTATAAGTGCAATTAAATGAACACCAAACACATTTGCAAGAAATAGATTTTATAGAAGAAACTTTATTTTGTATCACATTTTAAAGAAATAAAGAAAACTAATTCTTCTAATAAATAATGATGTATTTGTTGATCTATGAAGAGGATGTGATATAGGCCTACTTCAGCAGCAATATACATTCTAACCTTTCTTTAAAGTAACGCAGACTTAATGCTGTTACTTTTCAGATGCCAAAATGTATCTACATTCAGATTTTTGTAATAAATACATGCATATATAAGTATATGTATATAAAACATACACATATTTTACTACTAGTACTTTAACATGTACTAATGCACCACATTAAATCCCTGACATCAGCTTATACCACATGAACGTACAAAATATTATACAAAGTGAACTTTTTAACCCGATCCATTACCATTATATTATATTTTTTAATACATAATTTCAACATACTACATACATACATATATTGCATTATATACTTATTTAGTTTAAGTCGATGACGATGATGACGATGTCAAGAGAGGGATTTAAACAAAAAACCAAAAAAAAGTTCATCATGCATGCATCAAACTACAAAGATAAATACATGAATGCACTGCTCATATTTACGAGGTAAATCTCACAAGTCATATCAGAATCTTAGGTCTAATTTTCAAATAATGCATAAATTTGATTTAGCTCTTTATAAGAGGTTCTGAAAAACCAAAGCTGCTAGGGAGCAAATAAGTATTGTAAATTTTTATTGCTGAAGTCTGGAAGAACTAGCTAAAACTGTCTTAGTCTACTACTTATCCCTTAATAAGTATGTCGGCTGAGCAGTTCAATATTCAACCTGGGCCAAAAATCGATTGAAAGTTGTAAAATTGGATAAACAATTGGTCAATTCACAAGGTCTCCTATCATGTCATATTTCCACTGCCCAGTCTACTACGGATTGATGAGCCCTTGCCGAAGAACATGTATTGCGTAAAACACTATGGGTTTCGGGAACTTATTCTCTAATTTCTGGCGAGCACATTCCATTACAATATAGGTAGAACAGTAAAACACAGCCCACATTTCGACGATGTTCTAGTGGGTTAATAGAGCTCGATATCCTACTGTCAACCATAAGCACCTTCGCCCTCTCCAGTACACTGTCGAGTAACTCCAAAATAGATTTCGAAGCACCGGTCCATACGTTAGAGTTTTATTGAAAAATTAGTTGCGTGCATTAAAATCTACTCTAGTCGCTCAACTCCATTCACAGATTGTCACTAGGGATTTCTTAAGCGTAATATCTCTGATAGGCTTGGCTTATAACTAAATGAATATTAATGGCAAATGTTACTGTCATCTGCAAAATAATAGATAGGGTTTTAAGTTAGAAGGTCTGTTAGAAAGATAAGAAATAGAGTAGGAGGACGGAGCCTTGCGGTACCCGTGAATTGATCTTGAATTCGTTTGATGAGATTCCATCTACAACAACTCGAATAGTGCACAAAAAAAACAGATTCGTAGTGGCAATCGAAGTTGTTGCCAAACGAATCATTCTACTTCAGTGAACGAATTTTACAGTTGTGGCTACAAAATTTCAGAAATGGTAACAAAATTACAACTGAAATTCTTCTTCTGTTGATATGCAAACGAATCATTCGATTGGCATAAAATCCGGTTGCTATTACGAATCTGTTTTCTCTGTGTGATATAAATCGAGAGAAGTTATTACCGACACTAAAAGCAATAGGTTTTGATAAAAGCGCACCATGCCAGACCCTATCAGATGCCATAGAAATATCTAGAGCCACCACTTTCGACAAAATGGTGAATGGAACGACAGCATTTTTCCAATATAATGGATAGCAAGACTCTTGTATAGCATCCCTTGCCGCCGGTCGCCGAATAAATTCTTAAACTTTAAATATTTACAAGATGATATATAACATAATATTCATAACTTTGGAAAGTACAGAAGTAATTGCTATTGGGTAATTTTCAGGGTTGTAAACTTCTCCCTTTTAGGAATTGACATTATATCAGCAATCTTCCAACATACAAGAATTGGCGTTACATTAGCAACCTTCCAACATGCAGAAAATTTTCCGGCACGGCATAAAGTGCTGAAAAAGTTAGCTAATGGACAAGCTAACTTCGAAGAAGACTGCTTTAAGACCAGTGCTGGTATACTATCTGGACCACATGACTTGTTTATATTAAAATCCGCAAGGTTATTAGCAATTTTCTACGTAATATATATTAAAAAAGGAAAAATATTTTCTACACAGATATGCGAGTAAAAATTTTTAATTCGAACTTACTTTGCTATAAAGATAATGTTCTCTAGAAGAAAATACTTAAAAAAATGTCATATAAATAAGAAATCAAAAAATTACCATTGTTTTCCTATTTTTACAATTTACAATATATTTTTAACACTGTTTCTAGTTCTGCAGTACTTGATTTAAGGTACTAAAGAACAACATAAAACCCATCCAAAGCAAATCCACTTTATAAGGACAGGTTAGTTCATACGTTTTTAGACATCATGTTGTATGCTAAATGTGGGTTGTAAGCTAATTAATATTAAGTATACGTAGTTGTGGTCTGGAACAATCTCTAAAGAAAATATTCTAAAAAGTCAGAAGAAATCAGTATCTTTCAGCTATATAAATTTTTTATAGCTTCCCATTTGTAATTTATATTATATCAATTTGCGACTAGACATAAAATAACTTATATTCTAGATGCTGAGAGGTATTTCACGCTATCACCAAAATTTGTACATAATGATAACTTATCAGAAAAAATAAAATTAGTTTTGGTTCTTCGTGCCAAAAAGACAACATCAAAATGTTGAGAAAACGTCGTAATGGATGATGTTATCTGCTTAATTGAGGACTCATAAAGGCTGTCCGTTGCACCTACTGTGCCAGATGTATTCTCAAGGATGTACTCCTAAACTTTGTCGAAGCTACGGTATTAGGGTGTGTCAATTTTTGTCATGAAAAATTGTATAGCAGAAACACGTTCTACGCAAATAGGATTTGAATAGTTTCTTGAGGAATCTTTCTTAGAATTTTCCGTAAATTGCATTACTGCTATACGATTTTTTTACCTTTTTGATCGTCCATACAATTTGGCCCACCCTATACGATATCGTAGTAAATATATCAAAAGAGTCTAGTCCTCCAACCAGAATGTTATTAAAGGACAGTTGCTACGCAACTAAGCTAGAATGTAAATGCAGTATATAAACAATTAATACAAATTCATAAAACTTAGTTATAAGAATGTATCAGTAAAATGTTGTTCATATGTATTGGTGTTCAAACCACACTTCTTAAACACACGTCGTTTTAAAAAAGCGAACTAAAAAAATTGATTCTAAATTTTTTATATTTAAATTTCTTAATTCAAATATATCTCAAATTGTTTAACATATGTATTATATTTGATTTGTGATGATGTAATTAAGATATATGTTCATTTGGGCAAATTTTATGATTCGGTTTTTTAAATTTATAAAATGTGTGCAAAAAAATCAAAAACTATTGTGTGTTTGTTAAATAATGTGTAACAATTACTTTTTTGGTGGAAATTTGGAGAACAAGTTTTGAAGTTTTTATATTTTTTACATCTCTCTCAAGTATGTTGAATTCACAAAGTACTTGTATGTGAGAAGAGAGTGATGTTGTTGTTGGTCAAAAATTTAGAGCCTTCCCTTCTTGTTATTTCAAATAATCATACTGTGATCCAAAGTAATCATATTGTAACCCAACTACATGCTGCTACGATGAAAACCACCTAGCGTGGGTTATAGGTCTTAATGAGAAGATTACAAATTGAGTAGATGAAAAATTCTAAAAAACACCCTCAAATTCAGAAGTTATTCAAAAAAATGTCGTTCGTCAACCTGTACCGACCTGTAACTCAGTCAGTTTTTGTCCAACTTTAAAATATTTAACGGGTTATGGTTTTCGAACTTTTATCGCAAAAGTTTAATAACTTCTACAAATATAAACCGATTTTAACAAATAATATCTTGTTTTATTCTATGTAAAATGGTCTTTAAAACAATGTGCAAAAAAATAGGTTTTAATAGAAAAAAATTAAAGCAACTATTGTTGAATTTGAAAAATTACGAAAAAAAAATAAAGTGAAACTTTTTATAAAAACTTACACAGTTTCTTGGATACATTTTAGGACAACACACAAAAAGAAGGAAAATCGCTTTCATCATATTTTATAATGTGTAATTAAAACAATCGAATTTCGCTTAGATAGTCTATTAATGTTTTGTTTATATATTTTGATCCTTATTAATATTTTAGGAAACTTATTTCTAGAATAATTAATTATTATCTCGAAAATAAGACGAATATGTTCCCAAATAGGAATTAATATTCTTATATATTGTTAAAAAAATAAAACTTTTCAGTCATACCTCTTATTTGTGCATGTGTGTGGGAATATGCATTAGTGTGTGTCTGTTTATATGCATGTATGTTAAAGTAAACCCCAATACACACAACCATGAACAACCCACAGGGTTTTGGTTTTACTTACGTTAAAACCAACAAAAAATTAAAAATTATACGTGAATGAAAAAAATAGATGGATAGAATGAGAGTGGGAGAGGATGATAAAGAAAATGCAGAAATAAAAAAAAACGATTTTTAGTAACGTTGGCAACAGCTGGCAAAGCAACAAGGACTACAAAAAAAGTGACAGGAAATGAGTTGATAAGTTAAAAAGTGTTCAAGTGAATAGATAGATAGATGGATGCATGTGAATAGATTTTCATATATTGATAGACATAATGGCTGTAGTTTTAACCAAATAAGTACGTGTAGTATGAATAGCTGTTGCAAGTTTTTGTATAAGTAGTTGTTTTCACTAATGGCTGGTTTATATGACTACAGCGGCTGAGCGAGATATAGAGCAGTAAGAGAAAGTATATGTGTGGTAAGCAGGTTTGCTGCATTTAAGTGTGATCCTTTAAAAAGTATTAGCTTGTGTATATGTGTGTAAGTAGGTGTGTGTGTTTTTTTTGTGTGTGATAACGGAAGCGGATGTGTTCGGTGCTCATGTATTTGCCTATATAATGCAAAAACTTGTATGCTTGTATTTATTCAAGCATATTGAAAATCTAGTCAACTTTTACTTAAAAGGTCATTTAAATTATGTATACATTAACTTTACTCACTTTAAGTGCATGTTGCATGAAGTAAGTCTATACGCTTTATTGTATAATATACTAATATATTTTTAAGTGAGATTTAGTTATAATTTTTATGTAATCCGGAATTATTAAGCTTCTTGGAGTGTAAGGAAAGGGAAATTAATTTTAGCTATATAATTTACTTCAAAAATAAACAAAATGTATGTCTTATAGGGCCCTGTATGCTAAATTTATATTAAGCTTTGACCTTGTAGTAGTTGGCTTTGCTTTTTAGAGACTTAATATTCACATCTGTTATTGTGTGTATGCTGATTACAGTCATAAGTTTTCTTGTCTGGCTTTAGTACTTAATGTATTTACCTTTTTAGCGTCTTATATGGTAAATGTACTTAAATTGTACTTAAGTTAACCTTCATATTAAAATCTCATATATTTTATAAGATAACAGCTTGCTAACCCTTACTAAAAACACGAGATTTGTATTAGGATGGTACACATTCTACATTTTACATAAATATGCCATCAACATTCAAAACTGTTGATACTGTTGGGAGGACACATGTTTGAAAAGGCTTCGGACCTTATTTGATACACAGATTATTAATATTAACTTGAACTTTGGGCACAAGGCTTACATGGACAGCCAACCCAGTCAGCCAGTGATTCTTAGTCGATTGCTATACTATAGGGTGGGCGTTTTAACTTATATAAAAAGCAAACAAATTCTGAAGAACTTTAAATTTTATTTGGCATGTACACCAAATATGTAAATGTTCAAAAATTAATTTTATTTATCGAAATTTTTCGATTCTTCCCTATTTTTTAGTATATTGTTCCGAATGTGCAATAGCTATTTGAATTCGACAATCTGTAACGATTGCCTGCAATATTCATCATGTTTATAAACTTGTTCATCAGTAGATAGCATGCGGTTATTAGCATTGTTTGTGGGTATGGCAACACTAAATGTTTAAGCTGCTAACATTAACATCGAAAGCTCTAGAATTCGAATGTACTACTTAGTTTATCCGTTAAGATCATTGTAGAAGATTCACCAAAGAAGGCGTGTGTTTAATAGTGGCAGATGTTGCAGTGTTGAGTGAGTTTATCATAGGCGCTGTTAGAGTTAACATCAACTCTCTTGTACATTTGACTTTATACATTATAAAGTGTGTGTGCATTTCTGTGAATTGATAAACGCATATAAAGACACTGAGTGACTATTTAAACTATTGTTGTTGTACATTTTAAATAAATAAAGAGCTGTTAGAATTTTAAACTACTAACCGGCTTATATTTCAAATCAAAAGTATCCGGTTCATTTAAAGGAAATAAACCAACGTTTTAAAAAGGTTAAAACGTAACAATATATTTTAAGCCATTATTTTAAAAAGTCTTTCAATAGACTACCTCCTTAACAAAATGTGTGTCTTGAAATTTCTCGCAAATAAATTTCATTTAAATGTTTATTTTATCGGCTTTTAATACCCCTCACCATGAGTGGCAAGGGTTTATATAAGTTTGTCATTCCGTTTGTAATTTTTACATTTTTCATTTTCGACCCCACAAAGTATATATATTCTGGATCGTTATAGATAGCGAAGTCGATATAGCCATGTCCGTCTGTCCTTCTGTATGTTGAAATCAACTTTCCGTAGCCCTCAAAAGACTTACAAATATAATTGATACATCAATAAATTGGGAATTCTTCCGGCTCGGTTGGTATTTAAAATCGAGAAAATCGGCCCACAAATAGCTGAGATATAAAGAAAAAATCGGGACAACCTCGATTTTTGGCCTATTGATCTATATCTGAATTACTAAGTCATTAATATAGACAGTATGGATATCTAATGAGAGATATTTCAAAGTCCATTGCAACGATGTATATAAGGATATAGTAATTTGCACCTACAATGAGTCAATATCGGGAAAAATATTTTTTAACCCGAATTTTTTTTTTTTTTACCAAAAAAATTTTTTTGTCATCAAATAAATAATAGATTAAAAAAAAAAAATTGGAAAAAAATAAAAAAAAAAATATTTCGAAAAAAAAATTTTAAAATAAAATTTTTTTTTAAATTTTGAAAAACTATTTTGAAAAAAAAAATGAATTTTGTTTACCCAAAAATATTTAAAATTTGTATTTTAAAATATAATTTGGTGAAGGGTATATAAGATTCGGCACAGCCGAATATAGCTGTGTTTATTATTGTTTATTATTATTTTTCGTGATTTGCATGAAGGTTAAGAAAACATAATTTACTTCAAATACAGGTATATTAAATATACCACAATAAAGCTTACACGAAATTATATTAAAATCAGTCTGGCAAAATGTTATTACCACATTAAAAATATGTGTAACAGTAACAGTATTATAATCCCACATATGTGCGCATATTTACATTAAAATTAATGTAAATAAATCTATAAAAGGAAGAAAAAAAAAACAACAAACCAAACATTATTTTCCAAATACAAACAAAATTTAAATAGAAAAAAAAATATAATAAAAAGAACCAACCAACAACAAATAAAAAAGCAAATCTTAGTCAAGTAGTCAAGGCAACCAAATAGTTCATTAACAACAAATATTCATGCGGGTGCGAAAAACAAATCTTTATTATCAGTAAAAAACGAACCCTGGCATTTGTAAAACACATACATGCAATAAAGCTCATGTGTATGTATATTAGGGTGGGCCTTATTTTGCACTTTTTGAATATTCGAAGCTCCCAAATATGAGTAAATGACAGATATATACCCTTCAAAATGACATATAAGTTATTAAAAACAAAAACCGCGTTCAAAAGATGCGCCATCTATTGTAAGTTCCGCTTTTTTAAGTTACACAATATGAATACTTTCGATCATAATATGATTACTTCAGAACATATTGTGATCATGTATGCCAATGATATTAAGACTATATTTGATCATAATATGATATTTTATAATAGAATAATGATCATAATATGTTTGGATTACAATCATAACTCTTACCATAATATGTTGCTCATAGACTATATATACCACAAACATGATTTTTGCTCAAAATTTCAGCAATTAAGTTTTAGATGACTAACTACAACTTTAGACCTCGTGATTGACGAAACTCCAAAAAAAGCAAAATAAGAGCCACCACTAATGTTCAAATACATATGTCTGTGTTATTAATTCTATACACATGTTAGTTATTCTATATATTTATGTATTTGTGTATTCGTTATAATGTCTGATTTGAATATTACGTGGGCATTATTTTGAGTTTTCTTGTGAATATGAAATTTATTTATATATTGTTTCTTTAGAGAATAAAGATTATAAAAAGACGAAACATGTGTGAAATTGTTTGTCTTCGCTTTCTTAAATTTAGCTTGGCTGTCTTAAATTGTGTATAAATTTGTTAGGAGAAATATACAAGTATAACAAAGACAGGTGTGCTAGATTTGTGTAAATTTCAGTTATTTAAATAATAATACAAAATGTGTTTTAATTTCCCATAATTACAATTTAAATTTTTTATATTGTTGGAACAATTACACAGTTATTACAAAAGTGAAGGAAATATGCAGGGGTTCTCATATAGCAATTATATTTTGCTGGAATCCGCAATACTATTAGTTTTTTTCTATCACTTGGCTTTAGTGAAATAACAGTATTCCTAAAGTTACAACTTGAAAACATCATACATATTTTCATTTGAATCCAGTCTCACATTTGTTTATTTTGTTTGAAAAATATCAGGTTTGTCTTTTAAACAGAAAAAGATTTCTAAAAAATCGGTTGCAAAATGAGCTGAGTTACGGCAGTTTAAAATCAGAATGCTCTTCAACTAAAGCCAAATAATGCGAACTGAAAATTGAAAAACATATAATTTTTCAAATTAGAATAACTCATAAACTTCTAAATCGATTTTAATTTTCTTAGGGGCTTTGGAAAGCTATTTAAATGCTTTTTCATTAAAATAAGAAAACAAGTCAGAGTATTATATTCGGCTATGCTGAACCTTATATTCCTTTTACCTTTGTTGTGCCCACTTTCATCGTATAGCTTCCTAAATATAACAAGAAAATTTTTAAAAATTTTACATTTAATTGCTGAAAAACAGATTATATTGTAGAAGTTACAAAAGAAATGACAATCTTATATATACCTCTCTCACACCAAACGAAACACCAAAAAAAAAAAATACGCAAAGCAATGAAACCAACACACATCCAAACATACGTTTTGTAGCCTTTTTGTCAAAGTATGCAAAAAATTCTCTGTTTTTGATGAAATTTTCAGAGGTTGTCTTGGATTTTTGCTCATATCTCCGTTATTTATGGACGGATTTTGCTGATTTTAAGTAGAAAACTTCTCGAAAGCATGTCTGACAGAATTATTGAAGATTTGGATCCCAAAAATATCTGGGGTCTTCAGAAAATTGATTTCAATAGACAGACAGATGGACAGACAGACGGACGGACATGGCTTAATCGACTCCGCTATCTATAAGGATCCAGAATATATATACTTTATAGGGTCGGAAAATTATATTGTGTAAATTACAAAAGGAATGACAAATTTATATATACCCTTCTCACGAAGGTGAAGGATATAAAAAGTACGATGGTATATTCGGTTAATCCCGCCATATAATACCATACACAGAGTATATGAGAAAAATATTTTTCATTTAAAATTTCAATCATTTTTGCTTAAGAGTAATTTTCGGAAGTGGATCTTATATGGACCGATTGCCAATAAATTAGGTCGCGTGATTGTTGTCTATGTGCAACTTACTTCTGTTGAATTTAATGTGGATACCAACATTTATGACATTTATGCTGGTTAAAGTGATTTTCGGAAGTGGGCCTTATATGGGTGCTATGACCTATTATGGATTAATCCGAAAGCTAATTTTAAATGTGAATTGTTTATATGAAACTTATTTGCAAAGAAATTTGTGTGAATACCTATAAAAGTGAGGTATTTTTGACCAAGAAAGACCCATTTCGGGAGAACATTTGTATGGGGGCTAGGTCAAATAATGAACCGCTTTCAGCCAGTTTTAATAGGTTTTGTGCTTAGGTCAAATTTTATCGAAATATCATCAAAATTGCGACCTGTACTCTGTGCACTAAGTTTGCATAGATTGCCAGCCAGACGGACGGACGTCATTAAATCGACTCAGAAAATGATTCTAAGTCAATCGGTATCAGAGATGTACATGAGTTGATTCGCTTTTTTTCTATATGAATGAAATCATTGCATTTGTTGTGTTTTCCATCATCAACATGTAATAATTATATTGCTTGCAGTGCTTGCGGTCTCACAATTGATTGACATCATCTCAATCATTTTTTAAATGCCATTAGCATTAACAACTCAAAAATGATTACTGTGTTTTGATTTGTAAGCATAGCATTCAAATGATTCACAGAACCTCGATGATAAGTTGAATTCATAGTACAAAATCAGAGCATTAATTTGTTTTAAATAACTTTTCGCGCGTGGATCAAGAAATAAATTTGGTCTTATTTTGATACAATAAACTCCGAAATAATAAAAAAATATTTAAATATATCCGTATTGTTAAAAATTGAAATAAGCAAGAAAAATCCTTATAAATACAGTCTTAAATTAATTAAAACAAACTCATATAGGAAAGTGTATATTAACTAAAAAAGCTCTTCTTATATTCATAACACTCATATTGATTCGCTGCTTTTGTAACAAAACACTTGCTGTGGTGAGTCATGCAATGACAGTTTTCGTTTAGTTTATGTGTAGTGATAACTCAGTATTCATTTTTGCAAATTAAAAAAAATGCCATTTGAATGGTATTCATGCACATCTCTGATCGGTATACCTTAAGGTGTGGAACTAATATTTGTTATCGTTACAAACATCAGCACTAACGCAATATACCGTATCTATTATGGAGGTACAGGTTGTACATATTTTACAGCCTCACAATCAACTTATATAGTGAAGAAAATTAAAATTTGTTGAAAACAGTAGCACAGCCATTTTCCAAGGAAAAACACATATCTTTGAAATAAAAGAAACAATTTTCAAATCAATTTCCAAGCAATATACTTACTAATTTTGGAAGTTTTAACTATAAGAATATCGCTTAGGCACTATATTTGCTAATAAAAATAGTACCAAACAAAGTGATAGAGAAAAACCATAAGTATTTACGAACTCTATTTACTCCAATACAATATTATTGCTACTTAGTTATATATGAACCCCTGTTATCACTATTTGTTAATTTCTAGTTCATTCAATTTGGCTGTTCCTCTGTTTATATTGTATAAAATTATCGTGTAGAAAAATATAGTAAAAATTAATTTTATATTAAACAAATAATTTTTCTATAATTTTTTGTAGATCAGACTTTTCAATAACTATTTGAACAATTGACAATCAAATCCAAATTAAATTTTAGTACGTATTTAAAGAAGAATCAAAAACTTTAAAATAGAGAAATATATTTCGCTGTTTAGGAAATTCCCATACCATTTTCAGTTTTAGATCTGTTTTGTTTCAATAAAAAATAATTCAGAAATATTCCATCAATTGGATCTCACCCTTGTCTGGGTAATCACACAAACTGAATATTTTTTATACATTTTTCAAATTGAAATTTCTTGACATTTTCTTCAGCATCCATTTAGTACAAAAAATATATTAATTGATTCAAAAATGGTTTTTTGCTAACAAGATATTTAAGACTTAACTTTTTCAGCCACGGTTTTATGTGTATAAGTTTAAAATCTAAACAATTGCATTTTTACTTTAATCAAGGTTAGCTTATTATGAAAAGAAAGACAAAATAATTGCAAACATGAAAACACCCCATCCAAGGTTTTCTGTGAAGAAGGGTGGTTAGTTTACTAACCACCGTGGTGGTTGGCACTAAAATTAATGATTTTCGTATCCTATAAATATTTTTTGAAATATAAGTAATGACTTTGACTAAATTTTCTGACCAAACAAACGAAATAGCAAAGTAACAATAAATTCGATGAACAATAAGCACTCTGTATTTTTTTTATTGAACGCGAGAAAGTCTCTTATGGAAACTGCGGTTTACAATATTTTCAAATTAATATACATATTTTATCTAACCAGAGCACCCTGACGGCAAAGTTGTGCAAAAAAACATAAACGATGACTTCAAAAAATGCCATGCTTATTTTAAAGACTACAGAAAATGTGGTAAGTAAGGTCACCACTAAACCACAAAGTACTATATTCGGCTGTCTCGAATATTATACCGTTGCCACTGATGGTGAAGGATATACAAAGTAATGTTGCTTACTTCTGCGTGTGGTTTTCAACACATATGCAATTTCATGTATTTTTTGCTAAAATAAGTTGATTTATGTAACAAAAAATAATTATGTTAACATGATTATGAAAACAAAATATTATGTTACTATCGTATGTGTGGAAAACGACATAAGAGAATAAACAATGCAAGTTTTTTGAGTATGAATTTTAGTAGCAAGTCATTTTCATTTAAATTTGATAAAGTGTGTCATGAAAGTGTAATAGACAAGCTTATCTGGTGCTCTACAGATCTTTCCAAATGTCTCTACATTACCATCACTGTAAGAAGAAATAGTTATCCTCCCTTACAGTTAAACAATATTAAAATTCACAAATAAAGCCATGTAGGTTACCTTGGAAGAAATCTCGTATGTCGTCTAACATGGGCCCTCCATTTTAATATAAAGTACAAAATTTCTCTACGAAACGCGAGGATATCAAATACTCAAGTTTCAATTACTTGATTCCTTGTAAGGAAATTGCACCCTTAGACCCCATAGAAGAATTGATACTTTGGACCTAGCCAGATATTCTAACTTACGAACATATTTTGTTGGATGCTGCGGTGGCAAACTTTTCTTTAGTTTAGATTAAGATATGAAATCAATAAAAACCATTTTGAATCAATAAGAAACATTAACGAAAGTCTAGTAATGTCAAACATTTTTATTTCAATATGGAACAGTATTAATTTAAAGTTGAAAATTATTGATTTATCGTATCTCAATATCATTTATCTATTATAATCTATTATAATGAACATTATTGAATTAATATGAGGAGTTCTTATTTTTAAGTTGCAGCTTTTCCCTCAGTGTAATTATTGACAATTTCTTAAAAGTTAAATTGAACGAAAAAAGATGAAAAAATGTTCTTTTAGAATTATGCATGTAACATGAATCTGTAAAGGATTGTTAGGATTCATATATACATAAGTAGTTCAAAACATTTCTGTTTCTGTTTTCATCAAATAACTATGGCTTAGAACAATTATGTGGTTCGTAACGATATAACAATTTGTAAATATTTCCTTTCACTCAAAAAAACTTTTCTATCAAAGTTTACTATTAACTAATAAAATAAACAAAAATTTTAAATTGCCCTTTAGTACTAAAGAATCAAAGTTTTTCCTAAAATTTCCATTAATAAAATCCCTTTAGCTGCAGTTTTAAAAAAACATCATAAAATACTTTTCCTAAAATAAATAACAAAAAGTAGAAAACTTTAGCTTACAAAATATTTTGTTAAACAAAATGTACAGATATTCTTTTAAATAAAAAATAAACACTCCAAATATTATGGCATAACACTTTCTATAAAACAAGTGCTACTTCATATTTTGCCACTTAATAAAAAGCTATTGAATATATTTTGCATATATGGGTAAGAATATGAACACACATTCTATAAAAATTGGATTTCATTTCGACAACAAAAAAGGAAACCAAAAACTAACTTACTCACACTTATGTACATATACATACATATGTACAGTGTCGGTCATAGCATATAAGACAAAAATTCTAGAGCGATATAATTTAAATTGCTGGCACAAAATATTGAACTCACAAGGCATCCTATAATGTCATATTGTCATAATGTTCTAATATTTCACAATGGCTTAAAAATGTTGTTGTTGCCTTTCAAGCGAAAAATGTCCTAAAATACAACTACTCTGAATGCTATGTGTATTGTGCTTTCGTAACCAACCAGCAAAGATATGTGCCGAACACATAAAAGATAGATAAGCCGAGCCGACGAGTAATGAAATATTAGAACATTATGTCAATATGACATGATAAATCCACTAAATATGTATTGTCCCACGATTTTTAATCGTATTATTTTTAATTTTTGTTAAATTTTTTAATAATATCATAGGTTAGGATAGGTTCCATGGGCAGCCACTCTTCAAGCTGCTAACTTGGGTCCATTCAAAAAACTGATCCCACTGTGATACCCAGGGGGTAAACAGCTGGGTATTTATCATACGTCCATTGTTTCCAACCAGATTACCTGATGAAGGAGTAGATTCGTCTAAGCCTCATCTTTGATAACTCATCTAAGCATGTAGGAATGGAATTCCTAGAATGCGTTCCCTCAGGTTTATCAGAGCCGGGCATTGTCAGAATAGGTAGGACACCGTCTCCTCCTCTTCTTCATTATGACAGCTCCTACAGTCATTGTACCGTAGGCCAAGTCTTTTACCATGTGTCCCAGTTATACAGTGTCCTGTAATGAAGGAAACAATGAGTCTCATTTGGTCTCCACGATATTCCATAAGTATATTCGACCTGCTGGCATCATTTACGGGCCAAGTAGACCTCGATATAACACAGGAATCCTCGTTGGTCCACCTGCTTTGTGCAGACTCATATAGTATCTGCTGTACAGCCATCTTGCATTTAACAAGGGAAATACCAGAAAAAGGGTCGATCTCCTCATCATCCATCATCGCACCCTTTTTGGCCAGTTAATCTGCTATACTGTTACCCTGATTCCCATCGTGAGCAGGGATCCATATAAGCGTTAACCTAGAATGTCTCGCTATCTCATTAAGGTATACCCGGCATTCCTCAGTTAACCTAGATGTCGTAAAGACACCCGCTATTCCATTAACCGCAGCCTTACTATCAGTAAATATGCATATATCACCAGATATTTGATAAAACCTCAGCCAGTTGGATGCAAGTTTAATGGACGTAACTTCCGCCTGAAGAGCCGTACACACAGAGAAAACTGATTCGTGATAGCAACCGAATTTGTTGCCAATCGAATGATTCTACATTAGTGGCCGAATTTTACAGTTCTGACTACAAAATGTTAGAAGGGGTAACAAAAGTTTGGTTGCTTCAACCGAAATTCTTCTTCAACAACTGACTTTCTGTTAATAGAACCGAAAAATTCTATGTGTGCAGCCTATTCGGTTGCTATCACGAATCGGTATTCTCTGGGCAGAAGTTAAGTAGCCTAAGTAGGTTTTGATCCCAAAATTATCAATAAAGAAACCTCCACCGACCCTACTGCCCCTTTTGGAGCCATCAGTATATACCCTTATGACATCGTCAGGGGGGAAGATTCCGCGCTGCCATAAAGCCCTATTGAAGATCATAGTATGGAAATGCCTATCGAAGAAAAGCTTTTGCGATATCATAAGAAATACTGAAATTAAATTTGTTGTTTCCAAAAACTTAATATTCTTTGGAATTGTAAAAAAAAAAAATATAACGCGAATTTTCTCTAATATATTTTGATCGATACTGTGTGTAGGAAAGTACTTTGCGAAGCATGTTAAATGTTCAAATGTTAATTTCATTTATTGTTTTCCATTTACTTGTACTACAATCAACAAAAAACAACAACAACAACAACAACAATAATAACAACTACAATTGAAAAACAACAACACTTACAACCATATACACATGTATTAAAAAAGACTTTCATTGTTAATGTTTTTTCCAAAATATATATATAAATTGAAATGAAACAACCACAAGCAAACTTTATATGAAACCAAACAAATTCGATTATATGTATGTATATAAAAAACCGAAATATTGCAAAAATACCACAAAAATGAAACTTTTATGCAAAAATTAATTAAGGTAGTCCCGTTTCTACATCGATTCAGTTAATAATAGTTTTTTTAAGTATTTTCACGCCAAAATAAACTAAACCTTTTTGTTTTTCTGCCCAGCACATAATCTTCTAAACCTAGAAAAAGTTTCAGTTGGAAACGTAAACAATTGTAGCCGATTTTTCGCATTCGTGATTGAATATACTAGATCTTTGTGCTCTATATCGAATGTCATTATGCCAAATAAGAAAAATTTCAAAACATTTTACTCGATTAGTTTTTAGGGGCCATCCTAATATTTAGAATAATCTATACAATATATGTATGTTTGTATAGGAAACACTTTTCAAATTTGTACTCTCATGCTTTTTTTTGTAATGAATTAAGGACTCTTAGGAATATTAGTATTAGTTGTCATGTTGTAGTTATACTTAAAGAACAGTCGATGTTATAGATATTATAAATATATGCCATACGCTTTAAATTAAAATATATGATAATATGTAATTCATTATCAAACTAAAAGAATTGTAACAGTTTATTGTTTTTTTTTTTTTTTTTTTTTTTCAAATAGAGCAAGTTAGAGTCTTATATTCGGCTGTGCCGAAACTCGTATACCCATCATCAATATGTGGGTATTTTTTTATTTATTGACAATCAAATATTTTCTGATATAGGGGTCAAGTTAGAGTCCAAAACACCGAAGAATTTCAAAACCACGGTTTCTGTTTTAAAAAATTGAAAACCGTTCGGTTTCGGTTTTGTGATAATTTATTAAATATTAAGTATTCTGTTGATAATATAGGAACTATATTATTCAATCAGATGATAATATAGGAAATGCTATAAAATTTAATATTCAAATTTGAAGGGTGTTCAAGAGGATAAACGAGAATTGGTACTTTTTCTTTTAATGGTACCTTTTTGTAATATATTAAATTAGTTAGCTTAAGTATATTAAAAAAATAATCAATAATAGGGGCTTAATGGTGTTATGATACCCAAAGAGGAGAACTAAACCAAACTAACGAGTACTCTTTCATTCTTCAAATTGTACTTTTCGATTTTTCTATAATATTGAACCTAGAATCAGGAAATTACTTTGAAATGTCATAGTTGACAGGGGTTCAAGTATGGACAATTGTTACTTGTGCTTCTAATGGTTTTTTTATTATATTAAAATATTTTACTTATTGTATATACATAACAGTTGACTTATATGCTTCTGAGTAGAGAAAAACTCAAGGATAGAGGACTTAATGATATTGAGGTAACAAAAACTATTTGTTTTTTTCGCTCTTCAAATGGTATTATTTTAAGTTTATATAATAATGAATAATAATGATACATACATAATGTGTTGGATTCTAAAATAAGAGACTCACAGGTACTTTTTTCCAACTAATAGTTCTTTTTGATTATTTTATAACAATGGACCTAGAAACTCGAAAATAAGCATTTATGGTATAGTGAATAATGGTACTTTATGAATATTTTATAATAATAAACCTTAACATTAATAATTCTGAATGAGTCAGAATGCACAAAAGGCGACTTTAGTAATATAGTCCTTTTGAGTTTTCTATAATAATGGAAATACTGGAAATGATGCTAAGTGGGAATACAAAATGTGGGTACTTATGGTACTTTTTATTCTAATAATTCGTTTCTAATGTGCTGGAATTCGCATTACAATGATATCCTCAATGAGTAAGAATTCACAAAGGGAGAATTAACAGTACCTTTTTTCTTCTAATTGGGGTAGCGAATCGAATCGAGTCAGCTAGTACTCCATACTTTTATCGGATATTTGAAAATAACTAAGACTTTGCTTTACAAAATTTTCCATTATTTTTTTAAACTTAAATAAAAAAACAGTTGTTTGAAGTGTAATCATCAGGAAATATTCGTATGATCAATATTTTCAAATGAGTTTGTGTCATTCTTTTTTTAAAGGTTTCCTTGCCTAGCCAGTGAAAGCCAGCCTGCTCATCATCTGAAGCAATTATTGTAATAAAATTGATAACATTTAATGAAATCTAAAGATATTTATACATCGATTTGTTTTTAGAGAAATTAGATGAATCATCAGAATCTGAAATGCTGTTATTCACTGTTTTTCCATACAAATAAAAATCATTTTTTTTTTTCATTTCTCAATTTTTAATATTTCTACTGAAAATAGTTTAAAAGTAAAAACCCGCGTTTTCGGTTTCGCTTAAAACTGAACACGAAACTCTAGGTCAATTATTAACCGATTGTCACAAAAGTTGGTAGTAAGATTTAGTTCCATAAAACAGTTTTTTATGTACAAATTTATCACGATATTAACTGATGATAAGACAATTATGAATATTCAAGTCAGTTTCTGAGAAAGACCTTGTATGGGGACTAAATGTTGACCGAGCTTTGGTAAACTTTATAGTATAATTTTACAGTACTTAGGACTAATTTGTCAACATATTTAGGACTCAAACTGTATTCCGGGGGAATGCTAGGTGCAATCATGGACGATATTGCCCATTTTCAAGACAAAATAATCCATATTAAGAGAAAGTATTTGTGGAAACGTTCAACTAGGTAGCTCCTTTCGTTTGGGTCCTATCTTGATTTCAATAGACAGACAGAAGGACGAACTTTTCTAGATCGTCTTAGAATCTTATGAGGACCCAGAATATAAATACTAATGTGGGTTTGCGACAAATATTTTGCTGTGTTACTCATCTTTTTTTCATTTCTTGGACCAGCACTCAGGTGATGACCCCTACATGCAAAGCATTGTGTTGGAACTAGGAAAATAGGTTATGGGAGGGAGTAGTGTTTGTAAGTTTTCGATTTGAACTTTCCTACATTGAAATTGACAGGAACAACTTCAGCGGGCAGTTTTCCCTGTAGTGTATTGTGCTGTCCACTGGCCAATCGACTACAAAAGGATGTGTTCTTGATGCAAAACGTTCCCTAATTTCATCAGAACAAATTCCATTGTATTGCCACTAGAACAGTGAAATGCAGACTACATTACCTCGGTGCTCCAGCGAATCAATAGAGTTGATATCCTACTGTCACCAATAATCACCTTCGCCCTCTCCTGTACGCAGTTGAGAAGCTCCTACACGCAGAAAAAAATATAGTTGTGCATGTTTACTGTAACCATTTAAACATTTTTAACAATATTATAGTCACATATAATTGTGGTAACAATAATATGGTTAATATACGATTCACATGTTTATATCAACCATATATATGGTTACAGTAAACAAGTATATGTTTGTGACAACCATTTTTATGAGGCAGCTGTTGGACTATTATACACATACATATCTCCTGGGTAGATTATTGAAATTTAATTTGATAGTAATATTCCAAAATAAATTTTATTATAGAGAGACAAAATAGTATAGAAATAACTGCAAAACCTTATTTTGCAATGCAATTTTGAATGTGTATGAAATTTTTTAGAAGGAGAATCAATGTACTTCTATTAAATCTTCCGCGTGAAGGCAGAGTGGAATGTGTAAATATGTCATTTAGAAGGCCTAAAAAGCGAAGCCGAAGGATTTTTCCCACTGGGATTTCAGACATTTGCTGGATAGTGCATTGAAATTTAATTTGGTAATATATCATTCATGGGTCTTCAGATTTTATTAGTATTTATCACTATATACCCCTCTTGTACAGAATAATTTTTTTTGTGCTGTTTTCTAAACATTTTACGTTTTAATATCGTTACGATATTGCATTATCAATTTGAATTTAACGGTCTGTTACAGCTGCTTGCAACATACATCAAGTTTATCAATTTTTCCATCGTTAGAAACATCTACATATAAATAATATTGATAACTTGCTGTTAGTAAAATTTTGTATAAGCATGACAGCATTGTCTATGAAGCAGCTTTAAAAGTTCTGTGTGATCTCTATACAAAGAGATAATACTAGAATTTACTAAATGATGGAGCTTTATATATATACATAAAGTAACAGCGACTTGTGATTGAGTCAGTATATCGTAAGCACTGTTTGAGTTAACATCAACCGTATTACCAGTGTGATTTTAAACTCTGCAATATAAGTGAGAGTATTTAAAGAAAGTGAATGTTTAAATTGTTGTATAAATTTAAATAAATAAAGAGTTTTAAAACTACTTGGCACTTTTATTTGCCGTTAAGAATCTGGTTTATTAAAAGAAATAAGATATTGTTTTCAAATTAAAAAATACTAGAAATCAAAAGGGTATAAATTTGTCAAAGGTGCATCTGAAAATTGCATTTGCAATATGATTACACTGTTATATTAAAATATGAATTGAAAAACAGCTTTACAAGATATGAACACGTAAACGTACATACTATGTAGAATTTTGACACCTTTTAAAAATCGAAAATCTTAATCTATATCCCCAGATTTTCAAAAATGGTCAGATGAGATATGTCAAAATAGTATAAAATATTGTAAACTGATAATTTTCACATACTGAATCCTAATGACCTTGACGACATGACAATATTTCCAGCTGGGTAGAATTACAAAAAGATTTGCTACAAATTTTTTGCAGTATGAGTCAGCACTGTATATTCTCAAACGTTTGTAAATATTTTGTGTTTATTATTTTTAACACATTAGAAGCCAAACAAAAAACCTTTTTTTCCTATAAATAAATACAAATATAGAGGAATTTGTATGAGTATAAATGTATGTATGTGAGTAAGTAAAAACTAAAATTTATTATACTATTCTATACACTAATGCTTGTTTATAATATGTATAGTAAAGATTATTCTCAACTATTTTTTTCTCAAAATTAAATGGCATTTTTTAACCCATCCACATACAAATACGGTATAAAATATATATATACATATGTATATGTTAAAATATGTTTATAAATGTTTGAGCAAAAACACATTATTGGTTTTAATATGGTTTTACATTTTCAGTTTTCATTTCCTTTTTAATACACACATACATATACATACATACATATATTTTCGCATTGAAGCATAAATGAGTTTGATTCTAAATGTTTGATATAAACGAATTTTGTACCAAACAAAAAGTCAACCTCATGTGGTTTAATTTAAAATAAATTTCATTGTAATTTACATTTTACTCTTGTTCTCATATATATATAAACACACAAAAGTATTCAACCAAATACCCCAAAACACATTCTTTTGTTTAAGGCATCTTGTCAAAAGGGAAAAATTATTATTTGATTTGCTCACAAAATGGAAAAACAAAAAAACAGAAGAGAAAATAAAAAAACAAAAGATATTTTAACTTTTTATAGCAAATTTAAAGCTCAATTAATTTTGAAATTTTATTATTTAATATGAAAGAAAAGAGAATTTTGTTTTTAATTTTTTTGCTTTACAATTTATATGTATCTTCGGGGATAAATTTGTTGTTTTTAATTTGTTTTTATATGCTAACATAAAGACTGTATGAAATATACTTTTAAACACATAAATATATGTATTTATCCAGCAGGAAAAATCGCTAGGCCTTCTAAAAGCTATGATACACACTACACACTGCCTTCTCTCACATGATTTTTCATACACATTCAACATTGCATTACAAAATAAGGTCTAATACATCTAGTTTAAACAAGTAAGAGTATTATATTCGGTTGAGCCGAATCTTGTATACCCACCATCAATATGTAGTTTTGGCCTTCTATGGGGACTATAATAGTTTGCGAAACGAACTGTAAAGAATTTGAATTATTAAAATTAGATACTACTTAATAATAAATGTTCAAGTCATTTTCTGGATTGCCATATAATCAGCATATTTATGACTGCTCAAAAAGTATACCTGGGGGACATTTATATGGAGCTAGGTGAAATCATGAACCGACATTAGCCATATCCAATGCCTTCTTAAGAACGCCTTCTATCAGCTCTCTAACAAAAGCGAGTATGCAAGGTCTTGGCTTCCAATGACACGCCGTATAATATTTAAACGATTTTTTAATACAACTGGGGGTCCTGGTTTTAAGACATTTAAGGCATTTAGGAAGGCCTCTTTTTATTGTATCTTTTCCCCCTGGTTATACTTGGATAATGAATGCGTATAAATGAATGAACTTATAACTTCATATGTATAATTTGTTTCACATACTTATTTCGACATTTATATAAATGATTAAATTTGTATACGACATACTGCAAATATTGATTCTTGGCGGAATGGACAGTGTTAAAGTTCTCATTGAATTTTTTGCGATTTTCAAATAGCAATGGTATTTAAGCATTTTATAAAATTACTTTAAATAAGTATATGTATATTATTTGTAATGGTTTTTCTTTGTATATATTTCTAAGAATGTTGTCTATAGCAATTTGTATTGCCTAAGGATTTAAGTTAATCTTAAGCAGTAATAGCTCAATTTAAAGATATATACTCATGTGTATATAAAAATATATATATATTGTTAAGGTGGATACATTTTTTGTTAAAACCAGAGTACGGAAACAAACAAAACGAAACGTTTGCTTTCGTTTTGTTTTGTTCTTTGTAATGAGTAACATAAAAACCAAATATAAACAATGAGAATGATTGTGCCATTTTGTTTTGTTTAGTTTTTGCTCGTGAGCGCAAAATATACATTAATATAAACGTACGCAGCTGGAAAAGAAAAGAGTAACAACAATATTGAAACATTCTGAGAAAAAACGTTTAACAAACGTTTGGTAATTGATTTACTCATCATAATAGAGATAGAGAACAGAGTAGCAAAACAAACTAAACAATGCAGATGAGTGAAAAGGGAATTGTTCCGTTTTCTCTCTTTGTCACTTGAAAAGTTTTTTGTTTTTGCTCATGTACAATGCAATTTAAAAATCTTGATTTTGCAAACGTTCAAATTTAGTTTTTTAAAGTTTTTTTTAGTACATATACTGTCTACCAAAATGATCGGCGTTATTTTAGTAAAACAATAATGTTGTCGTGAAAAGAGTCAATATGTGTCCAAGATTATCGTGCATACCCGCCGCTAGGGTCTAACTGCACGGTGCTCTTAACATCGGATATAATAATGCGTCTATCAAGGTACACAAATCTTCGCAAATCTTCGTATATTAATTTTACCGATCAATACACAAGCACCTTGCTCGAGTGCTCGGGCCATCATAGCGAGCTAGTTAATCGGAAAATCCAAGAACAATTATCAAAGCAGTAGCAACCGAACTAGTAAACCAGTCTGATTTCAAAAGCTCCCAGCCGATAAAACTCAAAGTGTGTGATTCTGATTCAACACACAATAAGCGTCGGCCGAGAGTCCAGCCCAACAACCATTATGTCACGAGCTCCACCACTCCGATATACATATTTCCTAAGAAATATCTGCAACTTTAAATGACCCTGTTGAGTCAGCAACACCACTTAGTAAGATACAAATTGGTTGCCCGAAACATCAATCATTTAACCCTTTTACTACCGTTCTATAAGCATTTTATTTGTTTAAATTTAATACTCAGAAAACGCACAAAAACATTTGTTTTTAAATTCAACTATCCTTTAGCGAACAGCTATGCCCTGAGATAATATGACCCACTGGGTTATTTACACGACATTGATTGGGACATTATATCCCATCGGTAGCATTTCTTTCAGAGTAATAATAATAAAACAGTTTTTGTTTGAACACCAATGGAACAACATAATCCGTTTATGTTGCTTTAACAACACCAGTGGAATCAATTATCCCAAATTGAAAAAGCCAACATATAAGAATAAATAAAAAATATATTGATGCTTACTTACTTCATTATAATATAAAAAACATATATTATTGACACAAAATAACTTTCAGGAGATGAAACACTTATACAGGCTTATAAATCCAACCGAGGTTTCTGTTAATTAATTGGAATAAAAATCAATTCTCTCATTGAATGTTCCCAAATCAGATGATAATAAACAAAAAATACTTAAAACTACCAACGGAACAACATCTTATTTAAATAGACCGTAAATTTTTGGCGATTTTTTAAATATCGCCTGGGATGTATGATTCCCATGGTAGTGAAAGGGTTAACTAACGATATTCTACCCGCTTTGGGTTTCAAACCAAAGCCACCACGTATTTACCGAAGTGACCTTATCATAGATCCAACAGAGACTCTAGTCAGCTAGCTCGTGCAAGCTAGGAGCTCCGATTGCACTCCATATTTACCTTTGAAGCATAATATCATGGTGTGAGTTTTCAACAAGATAACTTGTGTTATTTAAATAAAAATTGTCTCATGAAGTACTAAAAGAATCGGTCCGTAATTGGTCACATACAAGATACACAAAAACCTGATTCGAAGTAGCAACCGAATTTGTTTCCAATCGATTGATTCTGTTCACACATCCAAACTTTTGTTACCTTTTTTTAAATTTTTATAGTCACAATTATAAAATTCGGTCACTAAGATAGAATCAATCAAATGGAAACATATTCGGTTGCTATCACGAATCGGTTTTCTCCCTGTGGACTTAATCATGACTCAAAAATATTGTATAAATCGTGAAAAAGGTAAAGTATAATAAGTAATTTACCAAAGTTTGTGGAGTTTGGTTATTGAACATCACCGCAAACATCTTTAACAGTTACAAGTTAATGGCATCAAAAATCAACTTAAAGAAAAATCTCTATTTTAATCTTCTTCCTGAAGACAACATTAATGCCAACGAATCTCTAATTTATGTCGTTGTAGTAAAACGTATGGCTTTAGTAAGTTTAATAAACATAACTCTTCAAAGTTCTGTGAAGATAGTATAGACAATGTTTGTATTATAAATGCTGATATGAAGATAAAATTCCTAAACTTTTCTATAAAAGTGCATTTATTCCTAAACGCGAATTAGTTGGTTTTTGGGCTAAAAGTTTTAAGGAAAAACTTTCGTTAAGGTTTTTTCAATCTCACTCCTTAATTACTTCTTTTAAACATTAATTGCATCACATTTATATAGAATTAGTCTTCAAATATCTTTAAAGAAATTCAAGCTTGTGAAAGTTTTGGTAAGAAAAACCTCAAAATGTATGTGTAAATGTATTGGATTTTGAAATTTGGGCTTTTCAAAAATCAACTAATTTTTGTTTAGGAATAAATGCACTTTCATAGAAACAGATGTCAGTTAGAAAAAAGTGCGCACTAAAATTATTAAATATTTTTTTTGAAAAAACCCAACATAGTTCTACAAAATTTGGCCAAACAATCAAAGGTCTTTCGTCAAACTGATTCCAATGTTATTAAACAGTATCGGGAGAACTTGTCCGTTGATAGAAAACCTGCTTCGGGTAGAAGGAATGGTCAACTTGATGTTTCTAAAGCCAACGAATAGAAAGCATTTTCCAAAGAACTCCCAACACATCCGGTAGGAAAGCAATCCCGTAAGCTCAGTATTTGGACTACTTGGTACGAAAAGTTAAAGCCAATGAAGGTTTAGAAACACACAAGGCTCAGAAAGTTCCTGAGAGGAACTCTGCTAAAAATTTAAAGACCAAAGACAAAGCACGGAAATTGAAGTAAAATTTTATACAAAAATATACCTGCTGCATAATGGATGACGAAACGTATGTTCTGGAAAATTGTTCGCAGCTTCCGGGTCAATATTTTTATGTTGCTGATGCTCGATAGAATGTTATAAAAAAGCTTTGGACCCAAAGCAAAAAATGTTCCAAAAAAAATTCTTGGTATGTCAAGCAATATGCAGTTGCGTTAACAAAAGCCAAACATTGTTACAAAAGGCTCTATAAATACTGAAATTTACATCAAGGAATGTTTTAAAAAGAGGAAGGGTTTCAGGAAAAGGTTCATAAATTCATCACTGTGATTAGAACTATTAAAATAATATTTTTTTGTAAATTGTAATAATATCAATCAAATAAAATTAATCAAAACTATAGGTTTATTGGTGTCAATATGTCCATAACCTTTTGAATGAAACACAAAAATAAGTTTATTTTTCAACATAGTCTCTTTTGAGATCTATACATTTTGACCGACGTTTCTCCAATTGTCTTATCCTTTCCAAAAAAAATAAGGTTTGTCGAGGTCATTAAAATATTTGTTTGTGAGATGATTTCATCGTTAAAGTCAAATCTATTTCCACCTAAAAATGTCTTCAGGTTTGAAAACAAGAAATAGTCATTCGGGACTAAATCCGCAGAATATGATGGATGAGGGAGCAACTCGTAACGGCACCGATCTGGTAGAAAGCTTTATCATATTCTAATGATCTTTCAAAATTGAAAACATGATATGATACACAAGGTGGCGCAAAAGTAATCCTCCTATCAGAAAATGCTATAAATTTTGCGATTGGTCCCTAATGTCAGTTCTGTTTTGACATTTGTGTAGTAAACACATGCGAAATACACGTTAAAAACAATGTTACGTTACACTGCTCCAGAACGTGGAATATTGCTGACTATTTATTTGACCAATAATCGGCAAAATTTATAGCATTTTCTGATAGAAGGATTACTTTTGCGCCACCTTGTACCTTCCACAATCTCTCTCATTTTCAATATCAGACCAGCCAACACCATATCGTGAATTTGCTCAATTGTTTTGGGTGTTGAGAACGTTCGACATCTTTCGTGCTTGTACGACCACAACGAAATTCAGTAAACCATCTTTAGTATTTATCAAGCTTAGACGTCACTCAAGGTTTTTTCCGCAAAAAATAATGCTTAAAGAGCGCACTTTTATTCATTTTCTCCTCAAGTCACGTGGTAGTCTGCTATCAAACACAAACAAAATGAGGCAGCTTGTTCAAATTTTGAAAGGAGTTTACTAGCAGATGCCTGTTGACAGGAGCAGTGTTGCCCAAAGCCAAAAACTACTAGTTTTTCATTGGTGTAAGCGGCATATAATTACAATATTCTGATTAATGAAAATTAGCCAGAGCTGCGATATAAGTCTTCCTCCCTAATATCACTGTAATGGCTGAAATGATTTCTTCTGCATTGCTGCTATTTTACAGAATTTCGAAAGATTAGTCAGGCATTGTCCCGCAAAAACTTTTAAAGCTAAACTTCTGCAGGTAATTAACTATATCGAATAAACCTCAACATGAAATAGTTTCTTAGTACCATTTGATCAAATTCCCTGGAAATAAACTGAAAATATATCAATTTGAATGCTGAAAGATGTCATCATGAAATAAAATAAATTTAAAATAGAAATGTCTATAGACATGTTAATACTTTTACATACCACAATAAGCCCCAACAAAATAGCTGGGTATTGTTCTACCCAACAAATTAACCCTTTCCTTGAATAAATACCATTTGACATCTTATTTTTCTTCTGTTGTATGTATTTACTTATGATAAAAGAAAAATTACATTATATTTTTCCATTATCAAACTTTAACAAATGGTCATACTAATCTTATTAGTAAAAACAACAATTGAGTAAGAAAACTAAAAGAACAAAACCAAATGCTTTTGTTATTTAAAATCTTATCGGAAGTATTTACGAAAATAAAAACCTACAAGAAAATAAGCAACAAAAAAACAAATTTTCTAAATAAATTCGAGAAATATAATGAAATTTGCTTAAAAGGATAAGCATACGACTACAACACGAACACGAACACTAATGCTAACACTAACATATTTATATTTATGTAAATTTGTATGTAAAACAAATTTTAAATCTAAGTATAAAACCTGCAACTCGGTTAGTAAATACAACATGACCCATCATGTTTATTCTTGTTATAACAACAATTTTTTTTTTTTTTTTTTTTTTTTTGTTTAGATAATTCTGGTTGCTGTTGTTGCTGTTATTGTAGGGTTCACTAGCTATTGTTATTGAACAGAAATTGTTGTTTGGTAAAAGGTAAATTGTGCATAAATTTAATATCTTTATACATAATGGATGTTTAGATAATAACGAAAGGACAATATCAAGAAAAAAGAATTTATAAGAAAATTTTAATGTCTCATCCTTGTTTTATTTAAATTTTGTTATATTTTGTTTTTGTTTTGCTCTCTAAAATTCCTAGGATTTGCTAGGTTATTGTCCTATTTTTATGTAATAATATTGTTGCTGGCAAATAAGTCCTTTTTTGTGGGGAAAATAATATAATATTTTATATATACACATTCAACATAGATAAAAGGATAAAAATTGTTGAAATAAAAAAAAATATTAGTACCTTGTTATTGTTTTGGCCATTTCGATCCAATTAAATTGGTTTTTTGTTTGTAATACAAGAGGAATTAGTTGAAAGAACAATGACTAGAGAGAAAAAACCCTATATTGGATGTAGTTAAATAAGCGATTAGTAATAATATAGATGAAGGAGGGTAAATTTGAGTAAGATGTTTAAATATTTAAATGGGGATATTAAAGAAAGTTAAATATTTATTTCAGACTAGAGATAATCAAGAAATCTTACACAGTATTTGTAGGGAAATCTTCCCAAAATATTTTCATAGCTAAACATTATTTCTACAGGTTTTCTAGATGAATTTTTGGTTTGTTTTACAAAAACCTACATATAATTTACTTTATAGACTTTTAGTGTTACAAATATTTTCACATACCTACTTTTTTAAAATATGTAAACATAATAAAAGCTGAATAAATTTAAAATATTTTAAGCAATTTTAATTTAATTTTTGTTGAAATAAAAAAATTTAATGCACATTTTTATTCAATTTTATATTCGATAATTTACCATCAATAATTCAATTTATTTATTATACACTTCATCATGATAATAACTATATAAGTTTGACATTTCACTTGTAATTTCTAAAATATTCATTTGGCTTCATATGGCAGTTGAAATAATAAATTTTCCGAATCTTCTCTATAACTTAAGGACATGTATGAGTTATTATACCCTTCACCTTCGTGAAAAGGATATATATAAGTTTATCATTCCGTTTGTAATTTCCACAATATTATTTTCCGACCCTATAAAGTATATACATTCTAGATCCTTATAGATAGCGGAGGCGATTAAGCCCTGGCCGTTTGTATGTCTTTCCGTCTGTCTGTTGAAATCAATTTTCTGAAGACCCCAAATAACTTACAAACTTGATTCATACATCAATATATCGGGAATTCTTTCGGATCCGTTGCTATTTAAAATCGAGAAAATCTGCCCACCAATGGCTGAGATATAAGGAAAAAACCAGACCAACATCGATTTTTGGCTTATTTTGTATATATATCTGGATTACTAAGTCATTAATATAGACAATATGGATATCTGATGATAGATATTTCAAAGTCCATTGCAAATATCCATATAAGACTATAGTAATTTGAACCTACAATGGGTCAAAATCGGGGAAAATACCATAAAAATTAAAAAAAGTTTTTGAAAAAAATTTAAAAACAAACATTTTGGAAAAAAAAATTTGAAAACTATTTTGAAAAAAAATATTATTTTTTAAATTTTGAAAAAAAAAAAAAATTTTTTAATTTTGAAAAATAATTTTGAAAAAAAAGTAATTTTGTTTACCTAAAAATATCAAAAATTGTTATTCTAAAGCAGGGGTGCCCAAAAGTTCCTTATGGAAGAGCAAACACCAATACATTTAATGAAAAACTAATTTGTATGCAATTTTTTTGTTGTAAAAACCAAAACATACAAAGAATAAAGAAAAAATACACACATTTTTAAACAAAACCATGCGATAAACAAAAACAAAATCTACATTGATGATCGCTGTCGTCAGAGCATACGAAAGTGTTGTTGCAGTGAAGACAGTGAAGATCGACAAAAAAACAAACAAGACAAAGTTGTTTGTGTATTTCATATTATTAGTGCCTGAGTGTTCTATTGAGTATAGAAACACACAGCCTATACCTAAGAGCATTTACAAAAACAAATGAGCACCAAGATTATAGGGCTTGGGCATCATTGTTCTAAAGTATAATTTGGTGAAGGGTATATAAGATTCGGCACAGCCGAATATAGCTCTCTTACTTGTTAATATATTAAGGAAGAGATTGCAAAATCATTGGGAGCTACTAAAGCAGCAATTTGAAAATATTTGCAAGCAGCAGGGTTTATCCAAACAAATTGGGTGCCATACGAATTGAAACTGAGAGACCTTAAAAGATGATTTGTATGTCTGAAATGCTATAAAAGAAATCATTTTTGCACCGAATCATTACTTGCGATGAAAAATGGATAACACACACAACTCATGCTGCACAGTTGCTTTGAAACTTTAACCTGTACAGTATGCAACTTATTTGTTTGAAGAGAGAATTGGCCCAGAAAATGAGGCCAACACAAGCCGCGATTATAAAAAAAAAAAAATCTTATATATAAATAAGCCACACGTTTGCGTATGGTACACTTTAAATTATGTTATTATCCACCAATATTGATGAAACATATATGGTTTAAAAGGTTCGATTCTAGTATAGTTTAATTACACTAAAAGTTAATAACATATCATAAGGTAAATAACGGCAGAGCGGGTTCTTTTATGCGTTTAAGAAATTTCGATATTTCAGTGAAGGCCATGGCAAAGGTTATCAAATCATTCATTAAAATACCTTTTGATCTATATAACTGACAAATTAATTTACAATATCTTTAGCCGTTCGAATTTTACATTAATTCGGATTTAGATTTTTCTTCACAAAATCATAAAATTATTTTTATGATTTATGATCAATTTTATTAAAAAAATTAATAAAATACACATTTTTCTTTAGAATATTAATCTTCTAGTTGCAAGATTTTTAATACTACCAAATACTTGTGAAGACTGCTTATATACCTTTCAGGAGACTCACAATCTTTGCCTTCTCTTACGTTTTTGTATGGAAAATGTGTATTTATATCCTACACCACCATAGTGGGGAGCAGTGATGCCAAGTGTAGAGAATTTTCCCTTTTTGTAGGTATTTTTTTCCAAAATTTTGCATGTAGGGATTTCTTACTTTTGCGAATTGTAAGGATTTTTTGCAATGGCAATTAGAAGTCAGTAAATCTGGTATAATATCAAGTAATATTAATATAATCACCGCCTTCAAACTATATAGTGATTCCCCTTTTTACGATATTTAACATTTTCTTAAAGAGCTAGCTGCGCTGATCATTTTTGACAACTAGTAGTAGTTTCTAAAATAAATTTTCTTTTGAAGAAAATACTTGTTTTGTTTTGTGATTTTTTTTTACATACGTACGCCATCATTGCAGGACTTTTCGATTTTAATAAGTAAGTTTTTAAAAAAAGGTCCCGGAAAAAAAACAACAATGTGGCCAATTTCGAAATCCCCTAAAGCCTTTTTTTGCTTAACACAACTTGGCTGTTCAAAATTGAAAAAAAGTATAATGAAAAAAGTAGGGAAATTAAAAAGATGGTGTAGGGAAAGAAAGGTATTTTTTTCAAAAGCATAGGGATTTCCAAAAAAATCTCCTGGCACCACTGGTGGGAGGATATATTGGGTTAGCGCTGATGTTTTTAACGTGCAAAAACATCACCTTAAAGTATAGCAATCTGCTTAGGATCACTTTCTGAGTCAATTAAGCGATGTTTGTCCATCCGTCCGTCCATGTAAACTTTATATTCAAACTACAGGTCGCAATTGAAAACAGAATTCAAACAAATTTAGCACAAACTTTTATATTGCCCCAAAAACTATGCCTGTTGAATTTGGTTAGAATCGGTTCATTATTTCTCTTAGCCCCCATAGCATTACCCTATCTTAAAATAGTAATGCTCTCATAAATACCTTATTTATATCGAACTCGCATTTTTGCGACGATCGGTCAATAATTAGTCATATAAGCTTACTTCCAAAAATCTCTTCAACTAGCAAAAATCTCTTAAAAATGTTGGTATTGAAATGAAATTCAACACAAATCTATATATATAAAACACAAAAAATGTTTCTACCTATGTCCGTTATAGACTCTGAAACTATCCAATCAATTACCTCCAAACTAGTATCATTAGAAAGGAAATATTCTGAGAATGGTTTTAGACACCTAACATGCTACATTAGGTACACGCGGTTCATTCGTAAAGCCGAATATATGTATATATTTATATCCGTTATATATTCTGAAACCAACCAACCAACCGATGAGCTTCAAACCAGATTCATTAGAAAGCCAATTTTGTGAAGATGGTTTTAGATACCTTAAACAATGCATTAGGTCATTTCTTGAACCGGAATTTCGAATTTTCCCATTCAAAATTTTTTACCAATTTTAAAATTTGTTTATCTTGAAATTTTGTATGTAAGCACCTCTCCCGATGAGTACATCCACTAAGGGGGCAAACATGTGTAAAATCGGTATCTCCGGAACTGATAAAGCTAGCACCAAAAATCCAACTTTATCTAAATTTATGCAAGAAATAAGTGGACTGGTGTGTGGTACGTTTTATACTTTTAAGGGGAAATAATGGGGGAAACTCGAGTTTTAATACTTTTTTGTATCCCATATCCCAGAAATTAAATTTAAATGGAATTACAGTTCTTCTTAAAGAATTACAAATGGACTCTCGCACTTTTTTGAAATTTGAATTTCAAATAAAATGCAATACAAATAAGTTTCATATATACAGAAGTAATCTTATAGCTGTTGTTCCATAAGTTGTCATAACTCCCAGAAATCTGATTATAATCATTTTCTCGGTGTAGGGTATCATATGTTCGGGCTTGACTGACTATACTTTCTTACTTGTTTTATATTGTGTGTATGTTTACATCAATAAGTTTCAGTAGAAAAAGCAACAACCGCAAAATTATATGCTTACAAATGTTGTCTTTCCACTTTTTTACATTTATGAATAGAGGGCTTAGTTTTTGTGAATAGCTGTCAATTTTATAGTTGAGCAAAAAAAAATCAACTTTTGTCAACATTCCGAAATTGTATGGCATAATGTAATCGATAGTTCAGTTTTTTCCGATCACAACATCCATTTCGACATTTTTCCAACTAAAAATCTTTAGTTCAATTCTTCGAAAGATGATTTATTGAATTAAAAATTCATCAGAAAATTAAAATGTTTTCATCTGCATTACTTAGAGGTAAATAAGATTCGTTATAACTGACTATAATACTTTTATTTGTTTTTTCTATTTATTTTAGAAAACATCAATGTCTTTTAACATTAAATTGCAAATTTTAGTAATAATGTAATTTCATACGTAGGAAAAAATAATTTAATATGTAATGTTCTTTTAAACCACACATAAAACATTTAAGCTTCAAGGGACTTTGGGGATTTAATTAAATTTTGTATTTAGAGCAGCAGCATTAGGATTACATTATTATTATTATTTTCAAAAGAATAATTCTCTTGTTTTAGGGGAAATTAAAAATTATACATTGGTAATTTCTGTTGATTGTTTTCTTTTAATTTTTTTTTTCTGGCAAACTTTCATTACATGAAAAAATACATTTGGAGAAAATGTATTTTTGTAATATAAGAAATAATAGAGAGACAACATTACATTACATATACTGGGGGAAATTAAGGACTTATTTTGTTTCTAAATACAATCATTTCAAAAAAGAACCATTAGATGAAACAAAAAGTACCTATTTTTATTCTTTCATGTTTTGTATCTCACTCGGAAACATATGTATGGCTTATTGTTTGATTTTTTAAATTCATAAATTTGAAAGAACCTCTAATTTACCCTTTGTTTATTCTTACCCAACACAGAAACATACATCTGTAGGTAATTTAATCGTTATTACAAATTAAAAAAAGTACCAGTAGATTGAAAAAAAGATGGAAAACGGCAGATGGAAATAAGAGTATCATGGTACCAACAGGACACGTTTGTAGATTCTGTAATAAATTGTTATCAAAAGTACCATTTACTTAAACTATTTTATGCAAAAACTTGCCTTACAATCCTCAATAGCAAAGTATTAATATAAACCACGAATGAAACAGATTTTAAGTGACAAAGCAAATGATTTTTAGTGATAAAGGAATAGTTACTTCTAGCTTTTGGGACATTCTTGTACAGAAATGTCGCAATTAAGGGTTAAGGTTATAAAAGACCTAAAAACAACGATCAGCTAAAACCCCAATAAAAGTAAAATTCGGAAAAATATCAGCTCAGCTGATAGACGGATCTTATTTAGAAAGTTGTACCTCTAACAGTTAGTCCCTGTCCACACTGTGAAACATTTACTGCAAAACATTTTTAAATTCTCTTTTGAAACTGCATTCGTGTCGCACACAGTGAAGTTTTTTCTTTTCAGTTTTTGACATTTCTGTACAGAACCAGGCGCAGAGCCACCCCCAAAACCGAAAAGTTTTCATATAAAAAGGAAGAAAAAAAGAAAAATATAGAACAAATTATGATTTACCACACCCTTCAACAAATGGTTGATCTGGATCCGCACCTGACAGAACGAATATGAACGAATAAATGTGGATGACATACTCATACTTCGGTGCCCCGATAGACAACACGATAGTGTGCTGGACTATTAATCTGGGGATTGCGGGTTTGTTTCCCAGCAATGACAAGCAAAACGCTTCGCAGTTTGTGTTTGTTTTTCAAAAAAAAAACTTCATGTTCATGAAACAGAGTACACTTTTCCATTCCTCTTTCCCCTTTCATCGACAAACTCAAAGTTGTGCAGCAAATGTTTCACAGCAAGGATGGGGACTTATATATTGCCAATATTTATTAAAACTCCGAATACAAACGAACTTATAACACTGGAAAGATGTCAGAAGTTGGTAATAATCCAGCTACAGTACACAAAAATGCTTGATCATTTAGGAGACAGAATCTAAGCCGAAAAAGCTGTAAAGTTATGTAAAAATCTTTAAGAAAGGTGATACTAACTAAATAGTACAGCAACGGGAGATGTCTCTAACCACAGCAGTATATATAGAGTTCAATTATTTCAAAACATGTATGTGCTGGTTCACACACGTTGAAGTTTACTTGAGCACGTCTGGAGTTTAGAGAAGAGAGTAGAAGAAACAGTGGGAATTCTTTCAAATCTCCTCTCTCTTCTATAAATTCACGACTTGCTGAAGTAAAGTTGATGAGTGTGAAGCAGCACTATAAAATATTATAATTAAAAATCTTCCGTCTAAATCAGCCCGATATCGTAAAACAGACCAGAGTCTGTGCTGGGAATTGAACCGCAGTCTGATAAACTAGCCTAGCGGGTATAAAAGAATTGTTTTAATTAAAAATAAAGTTGTGTTTTCTTTTTTGCCACCATCATTCCACTTTTTATGCAAGGAGGAGCCCTAGTGTATAGTATAAAGCTCCTACTTAATGCTAAAACATTAATTATTAATATTTTCATCATTTTACAAACGGGAAATTCATGCTCTGGATTATGGATATAAAAGTACATTTTTAATATGTATTTATAGATTCCTTAAATAACAAAAATAATCAGACAAATTTAATTAAAAATTTAAAACTAATATAAATAGCTAAAAACAGAACAACATACAACTTTTTAACATTTTTTTAATATTTTTAATATCGCATGACATTTTATAATAAAACATTTAATTGGTCAAACAAATATAAATGCTTTAAAACGTTTTTGACTTTATGTTGACTCTTTTTTTTTCTTTAACAAACATTCCAAAAATATTCATAAAATATGCTTTATATATTTTTTTTTTTTTTTGTACTACAACCCTTCTCTTTGAGCTGTCAAAAAGTCTGCAAAACTTTTGATGAAATTTTCAGCTGGCTTTGACAAAACAAAAACATTATTCTCATATCTATGTAGTTCAAATTTATGTTATTATTAAATATTAATGCCAACCTGTCATTTTTCATTATTTTTCGTTTAAAGTTAAATTTGTGTATTAAAATAGAATTATTTTTTTTTTTAAATTCATTTTACAAAACGCTTTTAAGGTAGAGAGAGAACTAATATTAAAAAAAAGTAATAATAATATGAATATGAAGAGCTAGGGCGATTAAACAAAACTTAAAAAATAAACAAAATGAAAATGAATTCCTTAGAAAAAATTATTTTAAATGTAAGAGCTTCTTACTTTGCATACTATTTTCACAAAAATTTATTTTTATTTAAATGTGATATTTATCATTATGAACAAAAATCTCTAGAGACCTGACTAAAGCGTAGACTAGAGGCTAGGCCAGAGACAAGACTAGACTAGAGACTAGACTAGAGACTAGACTAGAGACAAGAGATTGAACTAGAGACTAGACTAGAGAATAGCCTAGAGACTAGACTAGAGACTAGACTAGAGACTAGACTAGAGACTAGACTAGAGACTAGACTAGAGACTAGACTAGAGACTAGACTAGAGACTAGACTAGAGACTAGACTAGAGACTAGACTAGAGACTAGACTAGAGATTAGACTAGAGACTAGACTAGAGATTAGACTAGAGACTAGACTAGAGACTAGACTAGAGACTAGACTAGATACTAGACTAGAGACTAGACAAGAGACTAGAGACTAGACTAGAGACTAGGCTAGAGACTATACTACAGACTAGACTACAGACTAGTCTAGAGACTAGAATAGAGACTAGACTAGATACTAGAATAGAGACTAGACTAGAAACAAGACTAGAGACTAGACTAGGTACTAGACTAGAGACTAGACTAGAGACCAGACTAGACTAGAGACTAGACTAGAGACTATACTAGAGACTAGACTAGAGACTAGACTAGAGACTAGACTAGAGACTAAACTAGAGACTAGACTAGAGACTAGACTAGAGACTAGACTAGACTAGAGACTAGAGACTAGACTAGAGACTAGACTAGAGACTAGACTAGAGATTAGACTAGAGACTAGACTAGAGACTAGACTAGAGACTAGACTATAGTCTGGACAAGAGACTAGACTAGAGACTGGACTAGAGACTAGACTAGAGACTAGACTAGAGACTAGACTAGAGACTAGACTAGAGACTAGACTAGAGACTAGACTAGAGATTAGACTAGAGACTAGACTAGAGACTAGACTAGAGACTAGACTAGAGACTAGACTAGAGACTAGACTAGAGACTAGACTAGAGACTAGACTAGAGAGTAGAATAGAGACTAGACTAGAGACTAGACTAGAGACTAGACTAGATACTAGACTAGATACTAGACTAGATACTAGACTAGAGACTAGACTAGAGACTAGACTAGAGATTAGACTAGAGACTAGACTAGAGAATAGAGTAGAGACTAGACTAGAGACTAGACTAGAGACTAGACTAGAGACTAGACTAGAGAGTAGAATAGAGACTAGACTAGAGACTAGACTAGAGACTAGACTAGAGACTAGACTAGAGACTAGACTAGAGATTAGACTAGAGACTAGACTAGAGACTAGACTAGAGACTAGACTAGAGACTAGACTAGAGACTAGACTAGAGACTAGACTAGAGACTAGACTAGAGACTAGACTAGACTAGACTAGAGACTAGACTAGAGACTAGACTAGAGACTAGACTAGAGACTAGACTAGAGACTAGACTAGAGACTAGACTAGAGACTAGACTAGAGAGTAGAATAGAGACTAGACTAGAGACTAGACTAGAGACTAGACTAGAGACTAGACTAGAGACTAGACTAGAGACTAGACTAGAGACTAGACTAGAGACTAGACTAGAGACTAGACCAGAGACTAGACTACAGACTAGACTAGAGACTAGACTAGAGACTAGACTAGAGACTAGACTAGAGACTAGACTAGAGACTAGACTAGAGACTATACTAGAGACTAGACTAGAGACTAGACTAGAGACTAGACCAGAGACTAGACTACAGACTAGACTTGAGACTAGACTAGAGACTAGACTAGAGACTAGACTAGAGACTAGACTAGAGACTAGACTAGAGACTAGACTAGAGACTAGACTAGAGACTAGACAAGAGACTAGACTAGAGACTAGACTAGAGACTAGAATAAAGACTAGACTAGAGACTAAACTAGAGACTAGACTAGAGACTAGACTAGAGATTAGACTAAAGACTATACTAGAGACTAAGCTAGAGGCTAGAGTAGAGATTTAGCTAGAGCAGAAACTAGAATAGATACTAGTGTAGAGATTAGAGTAGATTATAGAAAAAAGTTTATGGACCAAGTTGTGACAAAATAAATTAATTTTTAAATGTACCTGTTTCAACATAATTGCAACATAAACCTTAAAGCCTAAATTAAGTTAACAAAGCTAATTTATACAATTCAATAGCTCCCTTAAGCGCTTGCATAATATCATTCATTAAGATGTTGCCTTTTCTATACAAAACGTACTAAACGTATGAGCAATAAATAATTCATAATAATAACACAAATTAAGCGTTATTACTATTCAGCAGGCACAAAAGAAAATAATATGAAAATATAAATGATACAAAAACTGAGTATTATATAAAACACAAGAAAATCATTACTTATTAACATAATTTTCAGCTGTCTGGAATTTTTTCATAAGTTAAATTTTCTAGAAAATAAATCAGAAATTTAAATGTATTAATAAGTAAGTATTATTTAATGCAGCATTGCTCACAACCTAAGCATAATTTAGACAAAGAAACCAAAGAAGATATAAAAGAAAGCAAAAAATAAAAAAAGACATAATGACACAGTAAAACCTTGAATTTACCTTAAAGTTAAACAACCTATTAAAAATATACCCAAAATGTGTTATTATCTTTGTTTGTAAAAATCACCTTGGCATTTTTTGTTTGTTTGTAACATGTTTAACTAGATGCTGTTTTATTTAACTGATTTCAACATCTACAACAAAATTCTCAGGGTGATTTTTCACAGCTATGACATACAAAAAAAACTAAAAAACTCTTAAGAAAATATAGGAAAATATGTAATACAAGAAGCAAAGGAAAGCCAAGAAAATACAGATAAAAACTGTAAAATTTTCAACAAATACCTATGTGTAAGTATGTAAAGTATGTATATAGGTCCTTTGATAATATTTAAAATTATATACATGAAAATTCCCCAGACATATACCTTAAAGTTTTGCTGTGTTTTTGCAAAAAATATCTTAGGACAAAGTTGAATTTTGCGAACAACCGTTGGGAAGGAGTAAGAAACGAATGTAAATGCAATTTAAAGTTGATTCATGAAAAGAAAATCGAATAGACTTTTTCAGCAGCAAAACAAAATGTTACTTTTAATTCAAGGAAAATAATGATACAAACAAAAATCCTTTAAAATTGTCCTTAATAATATTTTTGAAACAAGTATAGCTACATTCGGCTTTACTGAATCGTATATACTTCTCGAAAAGGTACTCTTAAAGTTAACGTTTTTTTTTCCGAAATTGGCCCATTGTGGATCCCAATTTCTAAGCCGTGATATACGTCGTTGCGAAGGTGTCTTAAATAAAGACTAGACTAGACAAGAGACGAGAGCCTAGACTAGAGACTAAACTGGACTAGAACCTAGATAGAGACTATACTAGACTAAAGACTAGACTAAAGTCTAGAGACTGGACTAGAGACTAGACTAGTCTAGAGAGTAGACTAAATACTAGTCTAGAGAGTAGACTAGACTAGAGACTAAACTAGAGACTAGACAAGAGAATAGACTAAAGACTTGAATAGACACTAGACTAGAAACTAGACTAAAGACTAGACTAGAGACTAGACAAGAGACCAGACTAGAGACTACATTAGAGACTAGATTAGAGACTAGAGTATAGACTAGACTAGAGACTAGACTAGAGACTACACTAGAGACTAGACTAGAAACTAGACTAGAGACTAGAATAGAGACTAGACTAGAGACTAGACTAGAGACTAGATTAGAGACTAGACTAGAGACTAGACTAGAGACTAGAATAGAGACTACACTAGAGACTAGACTAGAGACTAGACTAGAGACTAGACTAGAGACTAGACTAGAGACTAGACTAGAGACTAGACTATAGTCTGGACAAGAGACTAGACTAGAGACTGGACTAGAGACTAGACTAGAGACTAGACTAGAGACTAGACTAGAGACTAGACTAGAGACTAGACTAGAGACTAGACTAGAGACTAGACTAGAGACTAGACTAGAGACTAGACTAGAGACTAGACTAGAGACTAGACTAGAGACTAGACTAGAGACTAGACTAGAGACTAGACTAGAGACTAGACTAGAGACTAGACTAGAGACTAGACTAGAGACTAGACTAGAGACTAGACTAGAGACTAGACTAGAGACTACTCTAAAGTCTAGAGACTAGACTAGAGACTAGACTAGAGACTAGACTAGAGACTAGACTAGAGACTAGACTAGAGACTATACTAGAGACTAGACTTGAGACTAGCAATCTAATAGAAGGACGTCGAGGTCAGGTTACAACAAATGTAAATTTTAGAAATTCGTTTAAAATGTGTTTCAATTTTTCTCAACGATTTTAATAAATTTAAACGCTCAGAAAGAAATCCTTTTAAACCACTGTTTTAGCTACTTGAAACTTAAAAACATTTAGAAAAAATGTAACATTAAAACAAAATCTAAGTGTTAAACAAAGTATTAATAATAATAAGTCTAGGGTTAGTGTAACACTTTTTATTTTCTTGTTGCCTTTTCTTATATACAATTTCCTATTAAATTTTTCATTTTTCTGGTGTCATTCATGTAAATAACACGTATTTTATTTGCCATACTTCTTCCACTTCTACTTTTTCTAGCTTTAGTAAAAAATTTCCTATAAAAGCAAGAGGAAAAAAACATCCTTTTGGTTTTGCCACTACTACGTGTTGACCTTTACTAATTTACATATTTAAGACATTTAATATAAAGACTTGACTCCTTTTGCCTGCAAAATGTAAAGAAGGTGTTTTTTGAGGTTAAACTAGGCAAAAGAAAAATGAATAGGTATAAAAGCACAAAAAATAGGTGAAGAAATTAAGCACATGCAAATCAAATTGAGATTTAAATATATGATTAAATCTATTTTGTTTGCTTGTTTCAACATTTTGGCTCAAGTCGGTAGAAATGTTTGTCCCACAAATCTAACAAAACATATTAAGACTTTTTCTAGAATTAAAACCAAACTGCTTGTGTTTAAGATCAACAAAATGAAAGACCTTCTATGTTCTTTAAATATTAAGAGTAATTATGTATAAAATTATATACAGGACTTAAATATGCATGTTTGTAGTAAGTGTTTGTGTGTTTATGTGGTTGGTATAAAAGTAAATGTTTATGGTTTCCTTTAAAAACCAAAATAGGTATAAATGCAAATATATTTTTTAATCAAATTTCTTATAGTAAAATTCATAAAATGTTTTTTTTTTGCATTCTTTTATGTATATGTAAATTTTGTAGGAAAAATTGTAAAAAATTCAACATTTAAAAATTCAAAGATTTTTGTTTCAAGATTTTTAGTTAAATGTATAGAAAATCGTATACAAAAGGCAAGAAAAGCAATAAAGTTTGTCATTATGTTACGAACCTATACTAACAAATTAAAAACCAAATTGTATGCTTTTTACTTAGTAGTCTTAATTTAAAAATTGTTATCTTTAACCCTTTCGGGACTACTGGGATAATACGTCCTAGAAACTTTCAAATTTCATAGAACCCACATGTTAGTGAGCATTTTGAGTTGATGGCATCATAACTGGATGGTGTCACATGCTATACAATCCGTGAAAAAGTTGAAATAACGCTTGAAACATTTACTGGTCGTTATTTGTTAATCAGATTTCATAAGTACCCAAGATATATAAGGGGTCTTCCAATAGCGTTCTAAACTTTGACAAATGATAGATGGTACAGTTGCGAACAAGATAATAGCAGTACCACTAAATTTTGAAATATTTTAACTTTGTTCACAGTGTACTGTGTTTTACATGCAAAAGAGAGTGGAAGTCGAATATATTGCCAACAGTCTGAAATTCCAAATAAAACTAGTTAAGACCCGTCAGTTCACAAAATATTGCAATATTTGCTTGCAAACCAGTCGGAATTCAGCGTACTCCAAACGAGTACCACTGTGTATTTTTTTTAATAGTGGAGGACTTCGTTGTGTGAAGTTTGCATCTAGATATCATCTCCATACAGTCATATTAATAACTTCTAAATTTAATTCTGTTTTTATTTGCTTGGCAGATTTAATGGATTGCATTTGATGATTCTGACGATATTTCAATCATCCTGAGGTGCAGTTTTTCGTTAGCTGTCCCTATTTTCTATTTTTTCTTTCTATTCAATAGCGTTTGATGTAGAGTTGAATATATGGAAAAGATTTTCCTTATCTTCTAACTTTAAAATAAATTTTCGCTAAGCAATGGTGCAATTTATTGCGCGACCCACTAAAACAGTTATTATAGAAATACGAACGATATTTAACATTATATATACAATAAATTCAACATATTTAACTCAATTGTACTTCGCTCTTAAAAAATATTTGACTTCTTTTAAAACTAATTAAAACAAATGAATTCAATAATGCAGCACTGCTATTTCAATGTTGTTAAAAAATACATATTGTCATATATAAGTGGCTTTATTTCCTAATTTATCATTAGTTTTACAAACAATTTACAGGCTTTGATATAAACAAAATTTTAAGTTTAAAATTTTAAAAGACATGGTACGCCATTTCAAACAAATTACCTAGCGGCACTGCTATTTTCTTGTTCGTAACTGTACGTCAACCAATGAGATCCGAGATCGTCTAATACATCCCTACAAAATCACTCATTGGTATGGATTTTTGGCTGGCAGCGTCTTCGATCCATATTTCTTTGAGAACGACGTTTGTCAGACCATCACTGTTAACAGTTCGATGACTACTAACTTCTTTTGACCTGAATTGTATGATATGAACACCAACAAGATGTGGTTGCAACAGGAGGGCACTACGTGCCACATTCTTCAAGAGCGATATGAGAGCATGGTCCTCTTACAAGGAGGTGATGTGAACCCAGATCATACGATTTGACCCCGTTAGACTTTTTGTTGTAGAGTTTTCTTTTCTTTTTCGAATAAGTGAAATACTACAGCAGCCCCCGGATGCAACATAACCCATGCCATCATTCAAATTGGCCTGATTTATGCGTCATAGTCATGGAAAATTTTAAATTTCGAATGCGCTCCATACTGCAAAGTTGAGGTGGACATATGCACGATGTTATATTTCATACATAATGTCATCGACAAGCCTTTCAACCGAATAACATATTTCGATAATATCTCACACACGATTTAGTTCATTTAAATTTAAGAAAAGGAAGCGCTTAATGAAATGCCCTTCATACATTTTGCGGTCTACAACTATTATTTGATATGTGGTGGTGGGTAAAACACTCAATAGTAATATTTAGTTTAAAAATATTCAAAAACTTACTGTTCATTAATAACGATGATAGTTTTAATTGTATATAAGTATAAGACATAAATAATATAATAATTTATTTAAGCAATATCTTTATATTTAAAATGAAATCAATGTTATATAATTATGTATGTATGTACACTCTTATAAAGTTCTGCAGTATTTTTTTCTATTTTAAAATAATTACATTTCTAGAATAGTAAGTTTCTACAGTCAAAGATCCATTGTGTTGATGAACATTTTATCTGTAAAAAATTTCATTGAAATCAGAAATGACAAATCTGAAAATTACCCAAGATACGGTTCCTGTACTACATAGGTTTAAAGGTTGGAAAAATCCAAATTAATCCAAAAAATATTTTTTTATATTAATTTTTTCAGTGCGGTAAAACTAAATAAATATTTATCATTATTTAAGAAATTATTTTCCGATAAAATATTGTATTAACTACATAAATTATTAACTTACATACTTATATAGTTTATACCAAAGTTTGACAACAGTACCTAACTCTATGTATGTGTTAGTAAAAAAGTACTTAACTCTAAACATGTGTGGGTAACAAAATTACACATGTGTTGGTAGCTTTTAAATTTTCTACAGGCAACATAGTTTTAAAAATACGTTCTAAATTTATTTTTGTATGAATTTTCAATACCAAAAATTGTAACTCTGTCCTATAGTTTAAATTCTACAATAACATGATACAACAATAACCAGGTAGAGTCAGTAGGGAGAGTTTAAAATTGTATGCCTTGTTATGTCAAATATGAGAAAATGAGAAAATAATATATGAATAAAAATAAAGAAAATTTAAAACTTAATGCCGCAAGCTGTACTCCATTTTTTGTTCAGGACATTTTAAAAATCTTATATCCTTTTGTTCAAATGAACATTTACACACTGCACATTTCACACTCATATTTCTTGTTATATGGCTTAATGTTAAATTGATTTCCTCTCAAAAATTCTTAAAAACTTTTTTTAATTTTAAATATTTTATTTTTTATTTTGTATATGTATTTGTCTGACAATTAAAGGCATGAAAAATTGAGAACTTACTTTTCTACTGATTCTACCTTTTAATAGTTATATTATGTATAATAACAAAAAATTACATGTCAGAAATTCCTAAAATATTTTTTTCTTGATTTGTGCAAAATAGGAACTATTTAACAATGAAAGTGTGCTAAAAGTGTTAAAAAAATTTAGAATTATATGTGTTAAAGCAATAATGTGTAAAAAAAACGTTATGTTATCAAAAATGAAAAGTTTAAATTTCAAGACATTTCATTTGTTTACATTTCTCTGAACTCACACGGTACCCGTATATGTGAGAGAGTAATTTGAAAAAATTGAGAGTCGAACTACTTGGTATACTTTGGTTTTTACCTTCAGATACAAATACTTATTTACTTACTTACATTATGTATTTAATGGCTATGTTCTTATGTTTTTTTGGAATTATTTCTTACCTGTAATGAAAGAAATGATATTTATGATTAATTTAATATAAAACATCAACGGAAATAAATAGAGTTAAAGTTTTATAATCTCATCAGCACCAAAATATGACTGAAAAATGTTTACATAGTCTATATAAATTCTAAATTTAAAACAAGCTCGTGGTAATTATGTATATGTACATATGTTATGAAAATGGGGCTTAACTGATTTTATCCAAAAATTTCAGCTTCAAAACTAATTAAACTATTTACTTAAAAAGCTAAGGTTTTAGCAAAACATTTCAACATACTTTTGATTACTAATGGTCATACACCATAAGTAATACAAGTATGCCATTTTTAAGATTTTCATAAAATTAAATGGAAAGTAGAAAAAAAACAAGAAGGAAAATAATAATCAAAACTAAATTTTAAAAAACTCATTAATAGAAGCAAATTTTGAAGAAAAAAATAAGCAAAGATTTAGCATGTTCAGTGGACATGCTAAATCTTTGCACAAGGTGCATGTTTAGAAACTTATACTACCTTAAGGTCTTATGCAGGGTATACACGATAGTAATTTTGTACTAACCGTAGTATGAGTTAAAGTACGGTTTTGTGATAGACGTTATTACAAATCGTACAATTTCATTTGAAAAAACAAAAAAATAAAAAAAAATATTATAAATATCTGACATATATGAATAAGGACTGAGATCGAAAAAAAAAAGTTGGCCAATCAATCAAAGGGTGCCGTCAAACTGATTTCAATATTATTAAACAGAATCGGGAGAACTTGTTCATTGATAGAAATCCTGGATCATGTAGAGGGAATCGTTCACATGATGTTTCTAAAGCCAATAAAAAGAAAGCATTTTTAAAAGAGCTCCCAACACATCCGGTAGGAAAGCAGTCCGGTTAGCTCAGTACTCAGACTATTTTGTACGAAAAGTTAAATCCAATGCAGCTTTAAAAATATACAAGGCTCAAAAAGTTTCTGTGTGGAACTCTACTAAAAATTTAGAGGCCAAAAACAGAGCACGGAAATTGAATTAAAATTTTATACAAAAATATACCTGCTGCAAAATGGTCAATATTTTTATGTGTCCACTTATTTTTAGCCTGATTTGGAATCCTATGTGTTATTTGTAACAAGACAGGCAAATCCTCCAAACTGCCGAAGCTAAGGCCAGTGGAGAGATATTGGGATATTGTTAAAAAAGAATTGTAAATATAAGGCTTAATAAAAACCTTAATTGAAGGGTTTCCGGAAAAGGTTCATAAATTCATCACTATTTATTAGAACTATAAAAATAATATTCTTTTGTAAATTGTAATAATACTTACTTTCAATCAAATCAAAAAACTCAAAACTGTAAGTTAAGTGGTTTAATTTTTATTAACATATATGTATGCTTAGATTTTTTCCATCTCAGTCTGTAAGCTGTTAAAAAAATAAATTTCGTAGTACGACAGCACGAGACAAGATGCTAATTATCGTACTTTTGGAAGTTCGGCCTTAAAAAAATCAAAAATGTTTGATTTTCATACGTTAGTACTAATTTCATACTTGTATGATTTATCGTAACGTGTATACCTAGCATTAGCTATCAATTGACTTAAAAGATATTTAATTGTCATTCTAAATTCTTGTATTTTAGCTAAAACTATCAACTTAATATCCTTAATTAATAATAATCATACGTTACCGTGTACGATTTTATAGATTTTCGCGCTCCAATATTCGTAAACACCCGAAACCCTCCCAGGGTGACAACGATATTTTATAATTTGGTAGTATACCAGCTCTTAAAGCATACATCATATACATATGTGTATGGATAATAAATTAGAAGGCTATAAAAAAATGCTAGCCGTCGACTATATTTAGAGCAGTTGGGAGAAGAGCTTTGTATTCCGTATATAAAAGCTAGGTCCAAAAATTTGTAGATTTGAAATCAAGTCAGCAATTGCATGTATAAAATGTATATTGACTCTTGGTCTAGAATTAACATCTACTATTACTTACGCAGTTCAATTCAATATGAAACTAAACTAAATAGAAAAGTACTGTATCTGTAAGTAACTCTAACAATTTTGTATTGAAATGTACATAACAACTACCAATAATTAATTATTTAAGTAGTTCCTCAAATAATATTTCAGATATTGAAACTAAACTAAATAGAAAAGTATTGTATCTGTCCAAGGCACTATAAATATTACAACAGCTAAGTGGTAAATTTTTTTCATTTAAACATCAATTCCCTTTAGTGGTATGGAATAATTGACACCTTACATACACAGGGGTACAAACTTAAAACCCTGCTATAAATACAAAATTTCTTAGAAAAACTTTACCATATTTTAAGTATAAGTAGCTTTGCATTTAAATTTTTTGTTTATTTCTTCAAGCTATTGAATTATTTATAAAAAGCTGTTTTCAACTTTAAATAAACTTTTTTTATGCTTCCTGATTAATTAATCAATCGAAATGTTTGTTTTTTTGCTCCTTTTTTTAGTAAATTTAAATTATTCTGCTGAGAACAACAACAACCTGACTTTCGGCACAACTTAAATAAAAACATTGGAACATTTTTTTGTTTTACCTTAATTCACACCTTACGAAATCAAACAAATCCTAAGCAAATAAAGCCACAAGCTCTGTTTTCTGCCACTTGCAACCATTTGTGGTCGACTTAAATTTTCACTGTCTGTTACCTTAATAAAGAGAAAAGGGAATAAAGGCAAAACAACAACAACAAAATAACATGCCAATAATATAGAAGTATGACAAAAAAAAAAAAAGTAAAAGCTAAAAATGCAAAAGTTTGTGAAAGTCATGAATATTTATGAGTTACAAAACATTTTTTTATATAAAGCTGTTTGAAAATGTATGTATTTAAAAAAAAAAAAAAAAAAAAACCTAAAGAATTTTGTTTTGTCCAAAAACTAAAATAAAAATGAATTTAAATAAAAAACGTCAACAAAACTGTATAGAAAGTAGCTGTTGTCACAAAGTTAAAAAAAAAGTTTGAACGTTTTTTTTAGTTTTTATCCACTAACACAAATGCAATTTTTTTATTTCAATATGCAAAGCTCTAGTATAAATTTGCTACAAACGAAATTTTAGGAAATAGTTGTATAGGTTTTTTTTTACTTTAGCATGCATATGCATGCATGTATGTGTGAATCATAAATATACAAAAGTATTCACATAAACCCAAGCAGTTCTAGGAGACTGTCCTGAACTAGTAATTTGACCTATCATTTTAGGTGACATCTGGTTACAGAACTAGCTACGCGACTTGTTATTTTAACACGTGTATTTCCCATAGAGCAGGTCAATTAACCCATTTAGATTGCAATGATTTAGCTGGTCCAAAGTATCAAATATCAACGCATTGAACTCACATACCAGTTACATGGAGCTAGTTACCTTACTAGCTACTTAACTAACTACTTCATTAGGTACATAACTAGTAAGTATAACATGTACGGGTGCTAATTTACATTAAACAGTCAATTAAAAAGACTTTGAGATGTCAGTGCAATAACCGATTGCTTTTTACAAAACTTCCTCCGACAACTCTCCAATAGATTATTTCTGGTGGCTAAAATAACAACTTATTAAAGTACACTAAGAAATAAACATTTAAAGTGACTACACTCTAGTTTACTTAGAGACACTAAAGTGACATTTGGCTTCACGCTAGCTTACATGGGATGTCAGTATACTTAAGCAAATATAAAATAAACTGAAGGAGAATTATTGGGTATATGACTTTTTAAATGCGGTATCTACAATATATGGCGTATTTGTAGAACGCAGTTTTTGTTTTTAATAACATATGTGTCATCTTGAAAAGTATATATCTGTTATTTATTATCTCTTATTTATTGAACATAATAGTTTAAACAACAAAGTTTTTTTGCTTCGAAATTGTCGAATTTTGTTCCAACAAGCGTCATAATCGGAAAGTTTTTCTTTAATTCTTTTATTTGAAAAGAAGCACACCGATTGCTCACGGAAGCTTATGGTAAACGAGTTCCATCGGTTTCAAGGTGCGAGGGATGGTTTTTACGGTTCAGAAATGGTGATTTTGCCACGTTAGACAAAAATCGCCCAGACCAGCCAAAAAAAGTTTGAAGACCAAGAATTGTAGGCATTACTCCATGAAGATTGTTGGAAAACTCAACAAGAGTTTGAAAAATCATTGTGAGCTACTCAGTCAGAAGTTTTAAAATGTTTGCGAGCAGCAGGATTCATCCAAAAATAGGCAAATTGGGTACAATATTAATTGAAGCCGAGAGACCATGAAAGACTATTTTACATGTACGAAGAACTCTTTGTCTGGGATACACTTCACTTTGGAATAGAGTATCGATATTGTCTTGATTCGTTCTTGGCCTCATGAGATGAGCAGTTATTTTGACTCGAAATCCATAATCGGCCAGAAAGATGGGAAAAGGTCGTAGCTAACAATGGCCAATACTTTTTATAAATTTACATTGTACTAATGTTTCAAAATAAAGGCTCAAAATTTGGAGAACAAATCATTAATTCTTCAGTCATTCACCCAATATAGGAACACAATTAGTATGTAACCCGTTTGTACGAATTACTCACAGAAAAGTGCAGTACAAAATAAACCCTTAGAGACACTTTCGTGACAATTGTCTTCTAGCTAGATTATATAGAATGTATAAAGTAACCAGTTGACTACTCTCCGCACTGCAAATAGCACATACATACGTGTCTAACGACCCAAACTATATAAATTGGAGTCAGCCAAGTGGGCATATATTAGTGACAATTACTATAATTCTATAAGGGATACATTGACTACTTGCTTAACCCTCTAACCGGTAAGACCGCCTCAAGTTTATTTTTGTTTGTTTATTTTGTTTTTTAGACTTTACTACTAAAATAGTAAGTTATTAAAAAAGACATTACTTGTAGCTTTGAAAGCGAAGTTTTTGCTGGGTACGATCAATCAAGTACGAAAAATATCAATTTGGAGCAATTGTCTGATAAACAATTTCTCGAGTGCATCGATTCTGTAGAGTTGACAGTCTTGCTGATTTCACTTATATTCCAAATACGAAACACCATTTCCGAATATACATGCCCAATAAGCAGCATAAAAGTAGGATCAAATTATTCGTGCTTTGTGATTCAAACGGTTCTGCCTACAATGGGTTCGAAGATAATATAATTTTATCTGATATACCGGACATTGGAGCTACCTTAAATGTTTGGAGATTCCTAATTTCATGCATCACAGGATTTTGATAACTTTTACAAATCGAAGCCGCTTTTAGTCTATTTACGAGCCAGTGGAATTTATGGTTTGGGCACAATGAGAGATACTAATTTGGTTTTTCATATTTCTTGTTGATCATGATTTGCTTTTGTGTAAGCTGCGAAATGAAACAATAGCAGAGATGATTTTGCGTAGAATGCATGACCTCAATACATGTAGCCAATGTGAATACTGTATTATGAAAGGATAACAAATATGTCCTCCCGTCATTGACATATGTAGTATTGCACGATTCAGACGAACAACAATCAAAGGTTCCTCGGTATAATAGAAAGCAGAAGAAATTCATTGATATTAACTGCCCTCAAATTATTCGAGAATACAATGATCGCATAGGTGGAGTAGATCTCATGGATGGTCTCCAGGGTCGATACCATATTTGAGCTAAGACTGGCAATATTATGATTAGGTTGTTCTACCATTTTGTGGACATCGTCTTTATAAATGCATCCATTTTATGCAAACATCTGCAGATTGGCTTCATCGGATAATTTTTACGGTCTTGCTAGTTAGAGGGTTAACTGCTGGGTATCTTAGAAGTTTGTACTTCGTAACACCATAATGTTTCAATTCGTCGTGGATGGAATTGTGCAACTACTGTAACAAGCCTTTGCTTGCTAGTGACTTCTAGAAGTGACGAATATGATTCTTCTAGATGTGTGAAAAAAGTGTCAACGTATGGATTATTACACTTCAGGTCGAAGAAGTTCCTTATATAAGTTAATTACTTCCTGCTTCTGGAAGTTAGGAAAAAGTATTAAAAATTATACAGAAATTCCTCTCAAATTATCATTTTATCACTTAACTTATAAATAAAAATTCCATAAGTAATACTTAAACAAACACACAGTTCACTAAATTAAAGAACAATGTTTTCTGTTACATATGACATATATCACTATTTTTTTAATTGCAACTGATAACCCGGAATAGAAGGGATATATCAAGGTTGCTGGCAATATTAACAGGGCACTGGACATTAGGCAAGCATGCAAATCGCCTGGGACTCTCTTTTAACGACCATTGTCGTAGCTGTAAAGATAAGAAAAAAGGAAACAATTTTCCACCTTCTCTGCGAATGCCCAGCCCTAAGTGTCAAGAGACATAAACTCATGGGCAACTATATATTGACGAACCTTGGTGAGATAATCGGGTCTAAACTCAATGACCTACTGAGATATCTTACAGCTACAGGTTGGGTCTTGTAAACTCGACTTTTTTTGTATACATTTTACATACATCACGATGTAAACGACATTATATCTGACGAGTGGTGTGGTCTTGTTAAAACGGAGTCCCTTCGACTCTACTTGATTGTTCGCACGCAGTGAACTACCGCGTAAACCAACCAACCATCACTATTTTTACTTTTAAAAGACTTTATCATTATTTTTATTAAAACTGCACAAACGTAGAAAAAATTACAAAATTAAAAACACTACATGAATAATAATTCAATTGAGCAACATTATAGGCATCCGCTCGTACTATCAACTGAATAACACTTGATAAAAACCAGAAAGTTACCTTTAGAAGAAAAATATTCTATTTGAGTGTTTTTTTGCTTTCATATAACTGTTTATCTTATTCTAGCAACTTTTGTTAGTAATAAAGAAGTAACAAACAGAATATCAACAAACGATACTAATGTATTTTGTTGTGACAAAATTGACTTAAATCATCCTTTTATCTTCTATATTTGACGTAGTAGTCACATTTGTCCCAAAGACTAATCCAAATGCTAGCAGGGTAGATTCACATATTAACACTTGTTCAAAAATATATGTATGTATGTTTAGAATACAGCTTTCATGTGTTAGTTTAAAACCTTTAGCTGTATGTGTGTATTGCTAAAAGATATTTAAATTTTGGTATTTGAATTTTATAAACATATGTACATTAGGGTGGTCCCTTTGTTTCCAAATAAAATGAAAGTTTATTTTGTTTGAACAGACTATTTCTCAAAATGTTTTGTCCCGAGTTGAGTATATGTTCAGCTAGATCCAAGGATAAAAGGGTCCTATTTAAGTTATTTATGTTTGTTTTCATATTTCTCGCAAAGGAAGCATATGAAATATTTGTAGCATATCAAAGGTTCTTTAGAGGTGAATTTAAAGGCCGTATCTGAGTTCTTTTTGGCAAACATTTAATGTTTTTCTAAATTTTGACATAGAATTATTTAAAGTAATTAGTTTAACTTAATACCTTGTAAACTAAATTTATTGGACCACCCTAATGTACCTACATAGCCACTTATAAACGTGTTGGCTCATATGTAGGTCATTGAAATTTCCTAAAAATGCAACAAAGGAAAAAGTTAGTCAGAAATCACTTGATAGTTGTGACACACAAAAAATATTTTGCATGCTTTGGTTATTGACCTGTAATTTAAAGTGACAACTTGTTGGGTTTTTTCTCTCCTCTATTTTTCACCCTAAAATAATAAAACAATACAGCTTAGATTTTATTGTTAAAAACTGTCGTTTTAAGTTGGTCTATTTTGTTATAGAATTTGACAGAGTTTCCTAAAATGTTTAAGTACTTAGTCTCAGTTAGACGTAAATCAATAATTTAATGTGTAAAATCGTTGTCTTTTATTAAAAGTCTTATTTGTGATACCAGCTTTTAGTTTTTTTTTACTCAAATCTGGAAACTTTCTTGAAAGAAAGGCAACCAAAGGCGGGCTTATAACATTTTATTTTCATACCAAGTAATATAACAATACAATAATACCAATCATCCAACTTTCTTGAAAGAAAGGCAACTAAAGGCGGGTTTATAACATTTTATTTTCATACCAAGTAATATAACAATACAATAATACCAATCATCAAACTAGTTTTTCGGTTCTATTAAAATCTTTAAACTTTTTGCACATAAATTAACTAATTTGTATGAATTATTTCGATACAAGAAACTAATGTAAAAGAAAGTAATGATAGCGTTATTTAGAGAAAATTATAAGATTTCTGATAGTAACATTATTTTTTTCAAAATCGAGAACACTGTCAAATGAAGTAAGTAATTGACTCTCTACATAACCATAAATCTTAATGTTATGTTTAAACTTATTTTTCATTATTATGCAATGTTCAACTAAATAGTATTCTTGAACCATTTTACTAAAAACCTATATCACTTATCAACTAAATCGTGTTACTTTAATTACACAAATTTATGCCTGACAACCAAACAATTTGCCTTGAACGAAAAAAGAAAAAACGTCACATAAATTTAATGTTGAACTTTTTCTCTCTTATACTTTTAAACACATGTTAATTTTTTATTAAGAAAGTTTTGAAGAAAATAAACATTTCATTAGTGAAGAATAAACAAAGCAAAGAACAAAATTATTATAATGACACAAAGACACACACTCACACACACTGACTTACACACATACATTAGTACAATATTTACAGAAAAACAGCGCAAATTTGCTACAACATGCCCTCTCTGTTACACAAATATAAAATGGGGAAAAAAAAAACAGAAACTTCAAATGAAGACTAAATATTAATAAACACTCATATGAGTACACAAGTACACACTGTTTTACACTAAACGTACGAGTGTACTTCTTGTGCAATAACAAAAAATACACACTTTATATTAATGTTTATTTAACCTACAATGTATGAGAGTATATGTGTAGTAGGGAGACCTTTATTTTGCAATTTTTAAATTCTCAATGCTTCCAAAGCCTGAACATTTTGTCAAAATATGATAAAGTTTAGAGGTTGCACTTTTTTGTGTTTTTGGAACTCCTAACGCCTAAAATTGTTCCCTATCATCTAAAAAACAAAAGTAAAAAATTTGAAAAAATTTGAGGTTTTGAATTTTGGATAAAAGTGGCAATATTTAAAAAAAAAAACAATTCAAAAAGAGTTTTTGTATTTTATTTGCTCATAGACGTTTTAATATAAAATATGGACATTTTCTGACATCGATAGCCCATTATAATTTGATATCAAAACCACCTGTGCCGAATCTTGCACGCAGAAAAAAAATATAGTTGTATATCTTTACTGTAACCATTTCAACATTTTTAACAATATTATAGTCACAGTAACTATTTATATGATTGTGGTAACAATAATATGGTTAATTTACGATTCACATGATTGTATCAACCATATATATGGTTATAGTAAACAAGTATATGTTTGTGACAACCATTTATATGATGAATTATTTTATCATAATATGTTGTTCTCAGATTATAATATGAGAGCGTCATAATATGGTAAGTCCTTCATCATATAAATGGTTGTCACAAACATATATATGTTTACTGTAACCATATATATGGTTGATACCATCATGTGAATCGTAAATTAAACATATTATTGTTACCACAATCATATAAAAAGTTACTGTGACTATAATATTGTTAAAAATTTTGAAATAGTTAGAGTAAACATGCACAAATGTTGAAATGGTTACAGTAAACATGCACAAGTATATTTTTTTTCTTCGTGTGTATACCCACCATTTATTGACAATAAAATATGGACCGATCGACCGCGATCGTCACAAAAGTTGGTGGAAAGTTTTATGGCGTATTCTTTTCTGAAACAAAATGTTGCCAACATATTATGTATCATTTATTAAAGGCTACCCATACCCTCATAATGTGTTACATTTTTAGTGATCAAAATTATAAGTATAAGTGAGTAGTCATCATTGAATGTAAACTACTCTGACGTACTCATACTCACAATAACATTGATTTATAAGTATGCGTTGCATTAAATATGAATCCGACGTCGACATCATACTGAAATCTGTTTGATTAATAAATAACCTCAGCCTGGATTATAATTTTACGAAAATACTCATGATACTCACTATTGATTAAAGTCATTCGATTCATTCATGCATTTTTGTGTACTTATACAGAATTCGGCAACACACAACCTCAAAATCACATACATCGTCATATTGAGCATTTTAATGTTCGTATTCGAATCATACTTATTTTGCATCGAAATCAACAATGTCATAAATTTTGTTAAGTGTGAGTATGATGACTACCTCAAACTATATGAATGGATATGAGTACATGAAATTTTGAGTCATGATTCAACTCTACTCACTTTTTCACTACCCATTGCTGATCTCTGATCAGAATAAAACAAAAACCATTACCATTTATGCAATTTTCTTTTATGTAGCTTCTAAATATTCGAAAACTGTACTTTTTGCTTTCATTTTAAAGCCCTTAATCAATAAATACAATAACTGTACAAAAACTATTTCACTAACACAAACGAACTTCAAAAACAATAACAAGAAAAGCTGTTTAAATAAGGTAATTTTCTAACCCTTTGATAAAATTGAGGATGAAACATGTAGCATATTTACGGGGTTTTAGGGCAACATTATTTGAAGAGAATACGTTATATGCTTAACAAACTACACTTTTTTCAGTAAAGAACACAAAGAAGGGTAAAAGGCAGAATAAAGGTATCATTTAAGTCAGAAAAGAAAACGCCAATAGATTCATATAAAACTTGTTTATGTTTGATTTCATCACGATATTAATTATTATAAGACAATTATTAGTGTTCAAATCATTTTCTGAGGGGGATTTTATATGCGAACTAGGGACATATGATGACAGTTTTTTAACCATACTTTACAGCATAATTTCAGAGTATTTAGAAATAATTTGTGCAATATTTTATAAACATATTTATGACTGCGGAAACAGTATTCCGGGCGAACTTTTGTATGGCGGATTGGCCGATATTGCCAATACCAAACAAACCTTATCAAGAGTTCCTCTCGCTTGTGCCCTATCGTATTTTCAACAGACATACAGCCGTACGGACATAGCTAGAGCGTCTAGAATATTAAAAGGTCCCACAAGGTGGCACAAAAGTAATCCTCCTATCAGAAAATGCTATAAATTTTGCGATTGGCCCCTAATGTCAGTTCTGTTTTGACATTTGTGTAGTAAATACACGTTAATAAACAATGTTACGCTACACTGCTCCAGAACGCGGAATATTGGTGTCTATTTATTTGACCAATAATCGGTCGGTGACTTTGGCACAACGTGAATATCGTCGCAGATTTCCTGGCCATCCAACGCCTACTGGTGAAACACTGCGACGTTAAGCCGCTCGCCTCGAAGAGACTGGCACAACACGAGCTGCTGCCAGGCGTGGCAGACCCCGGAATAGCTGCGGAGAATATTGCTGCTGTAGCCGAGGATGTCATGGAAGCGCAGTCGACATCGACCAGACGACATGCCACGCAAATGGGTATCAGTCGACGGTCTTTACAGCGAATTTTGTTACAAGATTTGAAGATGTTCCCGTACAAAGTCCAGACGGTGCATCAGCTGTTAGCTGCTGACCGCCAATCGCGTCTAACATACGCTCAAGCCGTCCTTAATCACCACCAAGAGGAAGATGAGTTTTCATCAAAAATAATCATGAGTGATGAGGCCCATTTCCATCTTAGCGAGTACGTAAATAAGCAAAATTTACGATTCTGGGGCTCTGAAAATCGGGCCAAACGGTTACTGTGAATGGTGAGCGCTACAGAGCAATGATCAACAAGTTCTTTTTGTCGCAACTTGATGAATTGGGATTGGAAAACATGTGGTTCCAACAGGACGGTGCAACGGCACACACTGCACGTGCCACAACCGATATGCTGAAGGATGCATTTCCCGGGCGCCTAATCTCCCGTTTTGGCGATTTGCACTGGCCAGTAAGATCGTCTGATTCGACCACTCCAGACTTCTTTTTGTGAGGTTTTTTGAAGTCGCGGGTTTATGTCAACAAGTCTCAGACTCTTGCAGCTCTTAAAGACAATATCCATCAAGAATGTGAGGACCTATCGCCGGAAGTTTTGGCCAAAGTGATAGAAAATGCCATAAAAAGGGCTCAAATGACAATCAACTGTGGCGGCGGCCATTTACATGACATCATATTCTCGACATGATATAAAAAAAATTAAAAGACCAAATAAAAATAATCCACAAGAAGAATCAAAGTTTTAAATTTTTTTTTTTTAATTACAGCCAAAAAACATCGGAAGTTTACTTTTGCTCCACCTTGTACTTTTATGGGTATGAGATGTACATTTTGATGTGTTACAAACGCAATGACAAAATCAGAATAATAAATTTTTTTTTCAAAATTATAAAATGAAATGAGAACTAAAAACTCAAATTTTTTAACGCTTGCGTCTATTATGGTTAGGTTAAGCTTTGTTTAGATGGTTGTCATATCTAACAATATTGTCAGATAAATGTATAGAAAATGTCTTACAATCGTGTGAACTTACAATTTGTGCTTAGCAATATTGTCAGAGAAAGCATTATCAGGTGATTTTCGACTGCTAGTTAATAACAACTTTGTCAGGTATCCGCCATTTGTATGAGCACATTTCGTTTTAATTCTCGGACATTGTCAGATCATTTTATATTATTAGATTCACGAGTTTTTAACATCAGATAGCGGTATCACTGCCAGATAAAAAACATTACCAAAGAAAGGTAAGCAAAAGTGCAAATTTTTTGCCTGTTAGATAAAGTAATTGTGAGATAATTGTGTTGCAATAACATGTTGTCCTCGGTTTTCAGATCAATCTATATTGTCAGACCTACTAATGTACTGAAAATGAATTGACAATGAAAAATTCCCACCATGTAGATTGTAATTTCACACGGTTACAAGGCATTTGTTAGAAAATCTAGCAAGCCATTGGAACACAATTATCTGAAATTGCTTTATCTGACAGGCAAAAAATTTGCACTTTGTACCTTTTCTTGCTAATGTTTTTTATCTGACAATGATGCCCCTAAATGCTAAAATTGTTTTATAAAAATGAATATTCTGTTCGAGCAACGTCCCTATGTATCCCGAAAAAGTCAATTTAGGTGTTCGTCGTCATCGTTCCATACTTCTTTAAGAACGACGTTGACCAGGCCATCACCGTCAACGCCCAGCGCTATATATTGATGATTACTAACTTCATTCATGTGGTATCAATAACATGTGGTTTCAACAGGCTGATGCAACGTGCCACATAGCTCATTCCGCATTGGATATTTTGCATCTGATTTGAAGGCATGACTACCTAACTTAGAGGCGTTGTGAACTGTCCACCAAGATCCTTTGATTCATTCCGCATTGGATATTCTGCATCTGATTTGATTGGATGATTATCTCGCGTGGAGCCGTTGTGAACAGTCCACCGTGATCATGCGATTTGACCTCATTAGTCTTTCGCTTGTGGGTGTTTCTTAAGCCGCGGGTCTAATCGAATAAGCCACAAACCACAGCAGCCCGCACAGCAAGCATAACCCATGCCATCGGTGAAATTCAGCCTGATTCGATACTGCATACATAACGGATTCTATAGGCCTTTCAAACATATAAAAAATGTCTAAATATACACATTGTTTTATTTAAATTCAATAATACGAAACGCTTAGCCATTTCAGACATTATAGAGAAATAGTTGGGATAAAGAACTGAAAATTTCAGTGTAAGCTAATTTGAGGCTGCTAATTAAGGATATGAAGTCAAATTACAGGTAAATCGTCACGCCTGGCTGCCAGGTGATGTCAAATATTTTGGACAAATTTTCTTAGTTGAGATGTTTCTTATAAACCTCAAAAAGTTTCCCAATTTTGTACATTTTTTAGCACTTGGTTTTAAAATGACGTAGAGAAATTTTAGACACCTTGAGAGCATCACAAATTAAAAAAAGAGCGAAATAAGGACAACCCTAACTCAAACTTTATTTGCCTTGGCAAATTTAATACGTTGTGTGTCAGTGCGCAATGAATGAATGGGGTTGTCCTTAACTTAAATTGTTTCGGTATATTTTTTAATAACTAGATGCTTTAGTTACAATATTAAAGGTGTTACACTTAATATCAACAAAAAAAGAAACGTATTTATGAAATAAGTAAGAGTAAAAACAAAAACGAAACTAAAGAAAAAGGTGTGTCAAAAGTAATTTTTCTTATACTTTATAGTCAAAACAGTTTACACTAAAATACACAAACAAAATATGGAAATATACACACCTACCTACACATTCATATGCTAATACTCTGTTGCTTTGTGACGTTTTTTTTTTATTTCTTTCTCAAATTTTATACACTGGACGACAAAAAAGTTGTTCTTTAATGAAGACAAACCAGTCATGCTAACTTGCAGACTGGTCCGCTTATTCCTAATGATTATTTTTATTTTATTGAAGGTTTATACTTCAAACAAATTCTGTGTGACAATTTTGGTGACAAAAATCACTATAATACTAAAATTAAAAATATAGATTGAATAAATGTTTCCAATTATTAAAACTGTAACATGTAATATATAGTTGGCCAAAATATTCTCACAATAGGTACCAAATTTCAAAGACAACTAAAAGCCTTTTCAGTTTTCAGCACAAATTTAAATAAACTGCTATCACCACTTATTTTTTGTCATCCTGTGTATTAATATCAAAAAAAGCTTTACGGAATATTTTTGTGCGTAAAGTGCTTAAATAACTAAAGGTAGGTAGGTTGCTACTTACTTTTTTGTTTATTAAAATTTATGTTTCACCATAACTATAACAACGCCAACGACAAAGGCACAAAAGGCAACAACACAAAAAAATTGTGTTGTGAATAAAAACAGTAGAAATAATAAAAGTAAAACACAGCAAAACAAAATCTAACTTTTTTTTCATTGTTGCTTAATACTTAGAAGTCATAGGTGTCAAAAAGTCTTTACATTGTTTTGTTGTTATGAAAAGTATTTACAAAATTTGTGATTTCTCTTGCCACCCAAAACAAAAAAAAAAGAATAAGAAAAAAACTGAAATATTTATATAAAAACACAGTAGGCTGTTAATATTTAAGCTGATGTTTTTATGCGAAACAATGTGGGACAACGTAACACACACAAAAAGGAAAAAAGAGTTCAGTAAAGTGTTTAAATTATGGCAACTGTTTTGTTAAATAAATGTTAATGTATGACTTACATATGTGTGCTGTTATTAAATAGTCATATATTTATTTCTTTATATGACATTTTGTTAGAGTAAAGTTTTTTGCTTAAAGACCTAATAACCTACATACCCAAGTAAATTTTAACATTTGGCGAAAGTTATGTTATGATATTATATATGTTGGGGAAGTAATGCAAACATTTTAGTTCAATTCAAACTAATGAGAAAAACTTTGATAAATATTTGAAATCATATTACTCATACCACCTGTAGCCCTTTTAAGCCATTGCTGCTTAAAAGGTGTTACTTTGGTATTCAAAGAAAAATGGAAATTTTTAAGATACGTGATCGGATGTTTATTTCATAGCAAAGGGGAAGGTATGCCGTTAATCATGAAGAACAACATCAGCCAAATGGCCACCACGACCACGCTTACAGGACAATATGGTTTTCATGAAATTTTCCATAACCAAATCGCAAATTGGCTGACCTATGTCCTGGACAGCCTCACGAATTCTATCTTTGAGGTCTTGAATTGACGCTGGGCTGTTGGCGTAGACCTTATCTTTCACGTGGCCCCAAAGGAAGAAGTCGCAAGGTGTTAGATCATAAGATTTCGATGGCCAATTGCTATCACCTCTTCGAAACATAACACGTTTCGGAAATTTTCTGCGAACTGTGACTGCAAGATTTTCACAATTTTTGTAGTGAATTTTAATAATTTCTGTGCGTTGTTGAAGCGTGTATCGTTCTATTTTTAGTAATGGCGTAGTTTCTACTTGTCAAATGTCAAAGAATAAAAGCTTCAAAAGTGACAGCTACCGAAATACCGGGTGATTCAAAATAACACCTCTTGTTGGAAAACCCTTTATATTCCTAACAATTAAATTTAATATATTCTGAAATTCTATTGTTTAAACAAATTCAAATGTCAACTAAATAATTATATTACAGTCAACTAATAATTTCAATAATTTCTGCAGAAACATAAAACACGTTCCCATTACACGTTCATTTTTAATTGATTCTTTGTGGTGACCAACCAAACACTGATAAGATTTTAATCTAATGTACCCTTCACAAAGTATACTTTAAGAAAAATATAAAAAAAAAATTTACTGAAAAAAAACATTTTGGTAAAAATTATTTTGGTGACAAAATCGAGGTAATCGCGGATTTTAGTTTATATCTCAGCCTGTTTTGATGCACTTTTAAATAGCAATTAAAGTTAGACTATAGCGGATATCATGGGTTTTGTAAATTTCGGAATATTGATTTACTTATGTATATAGATTCCGCTATCTATATTAGAGTTTCCAATTCGGTTATAACCGAAACCGAAACAGCGGTTTTTTAAGGCTAAAATCGAAACCTAACCCGACAATTATTTTTCGGTTTTCACTTTTAATCTATTTTCACTAGAAAAATTCAAAATTTACTAGCTGAACGGTGATCTTCGCCACCTCAATTGGAATAAAGAAATAGTACTACTAAGTCTCCCTTTGTAAATTAATACTAATTCCAGGATAGCATGTCTCTAGTTTCATGCTTATTGATTCATTGTAATGCGGATTGTAGCTCATTCTAGACGTATTATTATAATAAGAACAGTACCATTCAGCATCATGAATTTTTAATTTCATATTTGTGTGTCCATTATTATAGAAAATACAAAAGAATGGTAAGACTATAATCACATTTTGGGAATTCTAACTAATTCAGAATCATTTGTGCCTAATTTTAAGGTTTATTATTATAAAATATTCAAAAAGTACATTTACAATAAAGAAATAGTAACATTAATTATCCATTTTGAATTCGTGATTCTAGGTCCATCGTTATAAAATATACAAAAAGTTATACTAGTTCGAAAAAGTACCTGCAATTCTCTTTTTTTATATTCTAACTCAGTCAGGATCATGTGTGTTTAATATCCTGCTTATAGGTTCATTATAATAGAAACTTCAAAAATTGTTTTTGTTACCTCAATATCATTATGCCCTCTATCCTTGATTCTTTCTTTACTCAGAAGCATATCAGCCAACTATTATGTATATACAATAAGTAAAATAATTTATTATAATAAAAAGTACCATTAGAAGAAATAGTAAAAATTTTCACACTTAAACCACTGTCAGGTTTGAAATTTCAAAGTAATTTCCTGATTCTAGGTTCAATATTATAGAAAATTCATTTTGAAGAACGAAAAAGTACTGCTTAGTTTGGTTTAGTTCTCCATTTTTGGTATCATAATATAATTGAGCACTCTATTCTTGATTATTTCTTTACTAAGAAGCATAATATCCAACTTTAACTAATTTAATATATTAAAAAGGTACCATTAGAAGAAAAAGTACCAATTTTCCTTTATCCTCTTGAACACTCGTCAAATTTGAACTTAAAATTTGTTTAGCAGTTTCTACATTATCAGCTGATTTAATAGTTAATTAGTTATCACAAAACCGAACCGAAACCGATCGGTTTTCAATTTTTGGTTTTTTTGGAAACTCTAATCTATATAACTATTCAGAATATATAAAAAAAATAATAAATTGTAAATTTTAATCAAACAGATTTTTTTATTCCAAAGATCATGCATTAACATTTGAAAATGATTTCGGGCATATGACCACTGTAGCTGTTCTTGACCAAGAGCCTTCTGGAAGTCCAAATTTGGGCAATTTTTTTGAGCTTTGCTGGACGTATGTCTCCAATAACACAAACAATATTGCCCTCCAAGGTGTCACTTTTTGCTGAATTATCAGCATAAACCAGCGACTTCACGTGGCCCCATAGGAAGAAATAGAGAGGTGTCAAATCGACCGACCTTGGAAGCCCATTGACAAAACCATTTCTAGAAATCACTTTATCGCAAAATTTTGATTTCAACTAATTTCAGTACGTAGTGCCATCCTGTTGGAACCACATTTCGCCCGGATCAATGACATCTATATTTTCAAACAAAACATCATTGATCATGTTGCGGTACTATAGACCGCCTGAGTACAACTTCATGCGTTCGGGACTATACAATTGAAAATATGGAGAAGCCACTGGATAGAAAATCAAACTTAAAAGCGAATCCCAATTGATACCATTGTTATTACAAATAAAGAAAAACTTAATGATCAGCTACCATCTACGTCATCAACTACAAAAAAATATCGTTTTCATCAAGTAATGGTTGGTTTGAAAAATTTTAAGCAAAGACATTCCTTACATAATCTATAATTAAAAGTTAAACAAGCTTTCGATTTGCACGATTTTTTGAAGAACGCGTCTATCGTGTAAATCGAGGGATAGGTGTACTGATAAATGTATATTTGTTGAAATTACGGGCATGTGTATATTTTGCACTCCAGCGTATGTGATATATTGAATTATTTTTAATTAAATATTAAGTATACGTTTTTTATTATTTAAACTTTGTATATGTTTTTATGCATTTTCTATAGTATATTTAAAAAGAAGCTGAATCCAATGATGTTATAATTACAATCCTCTTTATTTTCTGGCTTGTTTTGAATCTATCATATATTTCATAGACAATGTTGAGTATACATTATTCTCTATAAAATTCCTTTAAATAAAATGTTAAATAGTGGCATACTTTTAGGCCAGTCAAATTAATCCTTAGATTAAACAAAACTTGTTGGCCTGCACTTGTCTACAGCTGGATACACAAAAAACTTTTATAGCATCTGCAACCCCATTACAATTCTTTATTTTCTAAAAACAATAATATTCTTTTTAAGCTACTGTTGTTGTTCGTGCCTTAATTTGGTAAATTTTATTTAACTGTTTCTAACTTAATTGGAATATTTTCATTATAAAACATAAAATTGTTTTTACTCTCTCTACAGCAGATCTCTGTAACTCCTACTAATTGCCTGTATGAAAAGAGTTTAGCACAAATTTTAAGTTTTTTTTATTAAATTTCTTTATTTGTTACGGTAATGAAAGTACTCTTAGTTTTATTTTCAAACATGCGAGGGTAATCTAAAAGTTTACTAAAAAGTGGAATCTTTTTAAAACAAGCTACAACAGTAACTTAAGGATAATTACTATAAGACAATTTAAAATATATGATTGCTTTAAAATTTCTTCTCAGTCTATCCCTTTGGAAACCCACATACATTAGTATCATTTTAAGTAAATATGAGTAGAAATAAAACACTCTCTCACACACCATTAAGATAAAAGATGAATATGTGCTATGAGTACGTTCACTCATATGTTTATTTGTATATGTGTGTGGGAGAGTATTTATGTATGTAAGTATATGTGTGTTAGTGTTTATTATATGATGATAAAGTAAACTATGATAATTACATTTGGTTTTTTACAGCACACAATCATGAGAGAGAAGTAGAAATTAATTACTTTGTGGTATAAAATATTTATATACATACATCCAAGTACATTCATCCTTATTATGTATACAGGTTTATACTATGCTACTTGTCTATGTTTATTTAGTGGTATGAGTGTGAGCATACGAGGACAGGAAAAAATAATTGTTTTTAATAATCTTAAGATATCCTTTAAGTTCCATTTATTCAAAGTTTCTCTAATTTGTAAGAACCAAACCCGTTTTCATCAAGCTACATGATCAATGTGATGTAATCCAGGCTAAGATTTAGGCCATTAAGAGGGCGGTCCACTGGATGATATACTAAAGGTTTTTTGGTTTAAATATCAGAATATGTACTGACAGCAAACATGCACTTAAATCTCTCTCTGGTGTGTACTGGACATCCAGATTGGTACATGAATGCTGGGTGTCTCTAAACGAGATATTCTACCCTTGAGCTATCCTGAGTGCCGCGTCAATCTCGTGTACTGGCAACATTATCGCGGATGAACTGCCCAAAGCAGGCTCACGCCTGCAAGACAGCGGGGTCGATCATTTGGTTGGTGTTCCGCTTTCATACTGTAAATAATTTATACAGCGCGAACTCTTTGCGGCTGCTCAGATGAGATGTCTACTTTGACATCTATCACCATCAAGGATCAAAGTCTTTGGCGGGGCTATCACGTGATCGACTAAGAATTCTTCTAGCCGAGATTACAGGGCACTAGTTAATAGGAGTGCATGCAAGGAGATTTAAAATTCCTTAGAATGAAATCTGTATAAATTGTCGTCATCAAGATGAGGAAGAAACTGTTGTACACCCTATTAGTCTTTGTTCTGCTTTATCAGGGACTCGGACTGCTGCAATAAGTATTGCTGTTATACATGGTCTAGCGAATCTCTCGGGTGTGGATATTGGGAAGATAGATTCCTTTATTCATGCATCGGGTTGGTTCGGCAGCGAACCGCATTTCGACATGTGAAGGACCTGTTCGAAGGACATCAACATGATCTTTTTGGGTAGGACAAAGGCACCAATTCAAGGACCCAAGTAAGCTGGTGTAACTGGCTGCCTTTATAATCTAACTTAAGTTTGTTAAAGATATTTCTGATCTTTTGATTTGAAAACAATTGATACATTGATTTATATCTGAAGCATAAAACTTGCACGGAGAAAACAGATTGGGTTGTGATAACCACGTTTGTAGCAAATGGAATCATTCAGTTTTAATGACAGAAGTTTTCTTTCATTTAAGTATCATTTGAATATTTCAATCGTAGTTCTTCTTTCTCATCTTAAAAAATACAAACTGCGAAGCTTTTTGTTTATCTGCAGGTACACCCAGAGTCTCTGTTGGGAATCGAACTCGCAACCCTCAGATTGATAGTCTAGCACACTATCGTCTAGTCTATTGGGGCACTTAAACCGATTAGCGACAAATTTGATCATCACAACGAATCTGTACTCTCTGTCTACTTAGTCATACATTTAAGTGTTCTTACAACAATTTTCCCCAACTGCACTTCAAGAATCTCTTAGCAGAAAAAATTAAGTAGAGTTTTGTCATAATATAGTTTTCAAAGTTCTTTTCCGACTGCCTTCATACTTATATGTGTATGTATCTGTTCCTGTATGTTCTTTTAAATGGTAATATACCTTGATATGCTTAATTACATCGTTATATATCACGTAAATACATGTTATTTTTGTTTCATGTAGTGTGTTTAAAGAAAAATTTTTGGAATTTTAATGATAGTTGTTTAAAAAACACTTTAGTTTGTGTTCTCGTTATTGTTATAATTTTTCTTACTTACTTCTGCTGCCTAATATTAAAAGATAATAATTTTTATTGTTGTTAGATGTTAATGACTATTACATTAGGAGTTTAAATTCTTTAAAAAGAATGTAAAATTAAAGAGCTATAAATTTGTTAGTAAAATTCTCTGTTTTAGTAATGAGGGCCTATGAAATGTTTTCATAAACTTAATAAAGTCTAAAATAATGAGTGTTTGGATAGATGAATGTTTTTTTGTTTAATGCTTAAAAGAGCATGAGTATAAATATGTGTCTAGGTATATTTTGCTGGTAGTAATTATGGAAACACGAAGCGTATGAGTAATATTTATTTAACAGAATATAACATGGTGAAGTATATAGTTAAAGTGAGAGAAAATACACTGACGTTTCAAATATACATATTAAGATAAAAACATACCTAATTTAATTACTGAATCAAAGGATACAATCTGTATGATACCAAATATGCAAGATCTAATCAAATCTGGACTAAGACACTTTTCATTGCCAGAATTTCAATAAAATGCTGGCAGAGCCGTCGCTAGATCTCACACACCTACAACTATAATTAACTTTAACCATGAGAAACTAAAACACACCATTACTGACTTAGCTCAGACCTGAAAAACGACAAATTGGCTCAATTATGTATGATATATTTAGTAGCACGAGAAGCTATTGACTTTATTACAACATTTGAATTAAATATCAAACTTGCTACACAACCTACAATTAATTCCCCTAAACACAATAAACCTAATAATTGAACCACTTTTAAACGAAAAAAAAAGAAGAGTACAAAGATAATTGAAGCGATACAAAGCCACAAAGCGAATTGAATATTCCTCATACGCAGTGTTGTAGCATATGCAAGTAATTAGTTATATATTACTCATACGTACTATATTAAGTGATCAAAGTATGGTAGTCGGTTGTATGAAAACTGATAAAATTAGTTAATTATAACATTAGTAGTATTGATTGTTTAATAGTTTGTTGTTTTTTCACAAAAACAAATAAAAAAAATCGTTATTTTAGTTAAACCAATAATTTTACCTGATCTAATATAGAGATAAAGAGAATTTGTTAATATTCTCAAGCTACTTAAGTTTAATTTTTATCACTTTGTCGCACTTTGTCTAAAGTCACGCATTTTCCATTGTAATTAAAGCGATTCCCAATATGTGAATTTGCCACCATTTCACTACAGGTAATTTGTGGTCAAAACTATAAGCAATCACTGAACAAGAATGCAAATCGGTATACGGGGGTTCTTAAGCTTGCTGATTAAGAATCTGAGGTAAAATTTAACAAACTCAAAATGGCGGATCCAATATGGCGGCGTAAAATTTAAAATCTCTTCTGATTTACATGAAAATCAATATATGAGATTATTCAAGATTGCTAATCTCGAATCTGATGTACAATTTTTTAGATTCAAAATGGCGGATTCAATATGGCGGCGTAAATTTTAAAATGTCTTCTGATTTATATGAAAATCGGTATACGGGGGTTTCCAAGGTTGCTGATTAAGAATCTGAAGTAAAAATTTTCAGATTCAAAATGGCAGATACAATATGGCGGCGTAAACTTAAAAATGTCTTCTGATTTACATGAAAATCAATATATGAGAATATTCAAGATTGCTGATTTCGAATCTGAGGAAAAATTTAAAAAATTCAAAATGGCGGATCCAATATGGCGGCAAAAATTTTAAAATGTCTTCTGATTTACATATAAATCAATATATGAGGTTATTAAAGATTGCTGATTTCGAATTCGATATACACTTTTTCATATTCAAAATGGCGGATCCAAAATGTCTTCTGATTTATATGAAAATCGGTAAGATTTCTGATTTCGAATCTGTGGTAAAATTTTTCAGAATCAAAATGGCGGATCCAGTATGGCACAAACACTAACTGACTCATTCGTACAAAAAATTCGCACTTTTCCTTCACATAATCCAACTCCTCATTCAAAACATTAGCGCATTCAACGTTAACAATAATAAAATTATAAACAACATTCATCTCCTCTTTCTTTTCTTCATCCAACTAAACTACCGCAAATTCGCTATTTTGCAAGCGGAAAAATTATATTTCTCAAAAAACGCAAAAAAGCGCAACATGAAATTGACAAATAAAACTCAAAATTCTTCGTTTAAAACTTTTCTGATTGTTTGCCATATTCGGTCAACTTTTTAAAAACTTATCCAAAATTAATTTATGAAAAAAAATTAAAAAATTAAAGGCTATGTCAGAAGTATTAGTTTTTTTTTCGCGAAAAACTATGTTTTTACAAAATCTTTTTCTTAAACTATTAAGCACTTACTATTACTTTTATTTTCCATATTCAATTTAAATTTATGTTTGTTTTATAACTATTTAAACAAACTTAAAAATTCTACCTTATTGCACTGTATATACTGCTTTCAACACTTTAGTAACTAGTCGCCTTTACTTTTTTACAAAAACAAAACTTGCAGTTATTTGCTTCAATGTTTTCTTTATTAAATACTAACAACAAAAAATGTAGTCTTGAAAGTCCAAAACACGACTTTTTGCCTCGAAAATGGGTGAAATTACCTATAGTGCATTTGTACGGCAAACAGTTTTAAAGCTGACAGTTTTGGGTTATTAAAATATGAAGCATTACACCAGAGAACAACACGTTTCCATTGTCGATGAGTATTTCAAAAATAACTGTGATTCTCGATAACTAAATTCAATCACAACGTGTCACAGTTTCGTGTGGTTTTAGGATTGGAGTCATCTTTAGGCATCACGCGGCTGAAAACAAAGTTATTTCTGCCTAAATTGGATAATATTGTTGTGAGCAATATGTGATTTCAACAATGCTGATTCATGTGCTACTTATATAGCCCGCGAAACAATTGCGTGACAGCGAAGGAAATCGAACTCTTTTTGGCTAGACTTGCTTAATTACATAAATCTAGAGATTTTTTTAATGTAACTGGACACCGAGTTGGAAAAAGTGTTTTTTGTTAAGTAAAACATTAAAATTAATTTAGTTAAAGCAACTCAAAAATACACTATGAAATTGTTTCTGGATTTGGTCAAACGATAAGAGAAGTATTAGATAGGAACCCTATAAATTCGGGTTCCTATCCAATACTTTGGAAAATAAATTTGGTATTTTTTAAGCTTGATATTTATGTTGGAGACGTCAGTATTTGCACTAGCTTCAACTACATATTTACTTCAAAATTCTATGTTCTGTTAAATAAATATTACTCATACGCTTCGTACTTCCAGAAAATAATACCAAGACACATGCTTTTGAAAAATATTCGTCTATACAAACCCTCAATATTTTAGACTTTACTAAGTTTTATAACATTCTTTACTAAAGCAGAGAATATTACTAACAAATTTTATATTCAATTCGCTGAGAATATCAAGGCGTATGAGAAATCTATACTAAACCCAAATACGATTTCATTTAGCGTAAAAACAGATAGCTTCTGATAATATGGTTGAAATAATTTTACAGCTCAATACGATTCAAAAATAAAATTTTTGAGTACAAAACGAATATGATGTACTTATACATGAACTTTAAATAACATTTGTTTAGTTTTGTTCTATATAAATTCGTTAACTTAAAATTTGGCTATTTAACTAATGAGTGTAAGGGAAACATTATAATTATAACGCTCTCATGTATAATTAATTACATACAATACGTATAATCAAAAACATATTTAAGCCAACCCACTTACATACATATCTAGCTAAACATAAATTTCTAATAATGACAACGCACAATTTTAACAAATTATTAACAATGATGCATGCTTTTATTAAGACTGGGAATTATATTGTATATTAGAATTTATATATTCCAAAGGGTGTTTTTTTATAGAGGCGGATAACTTTAAATTGAAATAAAACAGAGAAAAACTTTTTAGTATTCTTGCAATTTTCTATATGAAATATATAATTTTATTACATTAATAACTATAGAAGCCGAAATAGCAGCTGCAACCCATAGAACAATATATTAATAAAGAATTGCTAAAAATGGAGATTTAGTTACATCCTAAAAAGACCAGATGGATGTATGGGTATAGCACTACTCCCTGATGTTAGCAAAAATATCGAACCCTGGTCAAAATCTATGTGATTGCATTCAACACAGTGCTAGGGAAGATATATCCACAGACTGCCCAAAAACTCCTGAAATTATTGTGGCCATAGCGTCCCTGAAAAATAACAGAGCTTTTGAACTGGATATTTTATCTCCTGAACTATTAAAACATCTCCTGAAATTAGCGCAAAGTTTATTTACCACATTATAAAGAAACTTTGGGTAACGAAGTCACTTAAAAGAAGGACTTATTAATATACCAAAAAAAAGGAGACTTGCAAAAGGAAACTCACTATGCGAAAATTGGCGTGGTTTAACCCTTATTAATATCGCAAACAAGATATTCTCTCCAGTCATCAATAAAGGCCATCAGTCGTGCTCTATCCACTGCTACGCAATGAGCAGGCTGGCTTCCGTCAGCGCAAAACAGGCATTGACCATGTCAACAGTTTATGGATCATAATTGAACAATGTTTTGAGTGGAAGATGCAGCACTGCTTGATTATTTTGATATATTTTAAGAAAGCATTCGATACGCTTTCCCATTCAGCCATATGGATTATGCTATTTTTTATTTTAGCTTGGACCAGCACTCAGGGGATGACCCCTACTCATGCAATGCATTGTGCTGGAACTAGGAAAATAGGAAGAAGGATAGAGGGAGTAGTGTTTGTGGATATTTGATTTGAATTTTCCTACATTGAAAGGGACAGGAAATACTTCAACAGGAAGCTTATTCCACATACGGACGGTAAGCTTAAAGAACGAATTTTCTCTGTAGTGTGTTGGGCAATCTACTGGCCAACCGACCACAAATAGATGAGCCCCCGCTGATGAAAGCCTATTTCGTAAGAAACAACGGGTATCGGAAACAAGTTCCCTAATTTCATCAGAACACATTCCATTGTAGTGTCGATAGAACAGAGAAACACAACCCACATTGCGACGGTGCTCTAGATAATCAATAGAGTTGGATGCCCTACTGTCACCGATTAACACCTTCGCCCTCTCCTGTACGCGGTAGAGTAACTCCAAAATAGACTTCGAAGCACCGGCCCACACATGAGAGTTTTAATTCCATTTTGGGTCGGATATATTATTAAAACCAGCACAGACTGTCTAATTCTTTATGATGGCTGTAGTAGTGGCTCATTCAGAACTAACACAGGCTGTGTTCTGTCGCTCCTATTTTTTATATCGTCCAGAACAACATAATGAGCCTTCAACAGAAGGCTGGAATACACCTTCAATGATATGCCGGATAAGATCAATGCAGTACAAACTGAAACAGCTAAGGCTGGTCTAAAAATAAAAATTGCCAAAACTAAAGCAATGGGAATTAATGCATTTAACAACAGAGCATTTGCAATAGATGAGAGGAACCTTGAAGACGTATCAACGTAATACTATCTCGGAAATCTTCAGACTGTAACAGGTGGTTCTGCAAACGACGCAAGAAACCGAATATTATCTGGCACATGTTTCGAAAAGAACCAAACATACTTAATTCCTGCATAAAATCATCCCTCCTTTATGGATGTGAATCGTGGAATGAAGTATTGTGATTGTGGAATGGCGGTATTAGTGATTCATTCAGAATGAAAACTAAAGTGACACAAAGCTGTGTTCTGTTGCCTCTACTTTTTAATATCGTTCTGGATAACATAATCTCTTCTTATTATGTTGTCCAGGACAATATTAAAAAATAGGGGCAACAGAACACAGCCTTATGTCACTCCTCGTGTGGACAGAGCGGTATAACTTGGGGATTCAACCGAAGCCTAGAAGATCTGGACGATATATGTCTGCTATCCCACAACTTCAATCATATGCAGGCTAAGATCAATGCAGTACAAACTGAAGCAGCTAAAGCTGGTCTAAATATAAATATTTCCAAAACTAAAGCAACGAGATTTAATGCTTCTAACAATAGAGCATTCACAATAGATGAAAAGTATCTTGAAGAGATATCAACGTTCTGCTATCTCGGAAGTCATACTATAACAGGTGGTTTGCAAACGACGTATGAAACCGAATAAAAGCTGGTAGACATTTGTTTGGTATCTATAACCCCATATGGCGATCATCACAAATTTCGAAAAGAACCAAGCTAAACATATTAAATTTCTACATAAAATCATCTCTTCTTTATGGATTTGAATCGTAGAATGCTGCGCAGAAGGATTTTAACTCGCTACAAGTCTTAAATCGCTGCCTGCAGAGAATGTTAAAAATATGCTGGCCAGTTACGATATTCCATGAAGGGCTATGGGGCCAAACCTCCAAAAACCTTGTCAAGATCCAAAAAAGAAAAGTTCTCTGTCACAAGACATGCTATCGAATGGCATCAGAAAGGAAGGCAAATCGAAATGAGATAAGAACACTTGCATCAGACTAATCAGAATAGAATACATTTGTTATAACCCCCTAATGCTCAAATATTAACTTCAAAGTGCTCGATTGTCTCTGGTTTATCTGCATAGAACTTGGACTTTACATAACCCCAGAAAAAACAATCGAATTGCATTAAATCATATGAACGAGTTGGCCAGTTTTACAGTTCACTGATGACTGTAACATTCTGCTCATTATTATTTGTAAAGACATATGGAAATATGATTTCACCGGCCTTTAAAGCGCAAAAAACAGTAAGGTTTTCTGGATGTAATGGTGTTTTGACAATGGCTTGCGGATTATCATAGATACAAAAGCGCCAATTCTGTTTATTGAAATAGCCATTTAACTAACAGTGTGCTTCATCACTGAACAAAAATGTCAAATGTAATTGTGGGTCAATAGCAATGATGCCTTCGGTGCGAACGATAATCGTAGGGCTGTGGTTACCATAAACTGGATGAAAACAAGTTTAATTGTTGAGCACAATAATGAATTGGCACATGTGGGGCATCATCAATACTACGCTTCACACCACCAATCGCTTGTACTGTGCGCATTGCACAAGATATTTTGGGATGCGTATTATTACGAGCACCATAAAATGCACATATAACAAAACGTTGCTCTGTCGTGAGTCCATTCATGATTGTGTAACCAAACTAACCTCAAAAGAACCCACAACTGTCAAATCAGTTATCACATACATCATTGCTGCCAGTTTAAAGATTTCCGCATCTAAAAAAAACACCCTTTACAACCAAGAAGTATTTGGAGTTAAGGCAGACACTCTGACGCTCAAACTCTTAAGCCCAAAGTAATTTTTAGCAATTAAGGAAATATGTAAGAGACACATTTACAACAACTGAAAAAGGTTACTAATATCCTTTTTTTAATGAAACACTCACGTACTGTAAATATTATGTAGATAAATTTGTCCTTGAAATGCTAAAGAACAGTTTTGATAGAAACAATGTTAAACAAAACAAAAAGTGAAGGCTACAATTAGGCGTGACTAAAAATAAAATTAAAAGTTTTAAGTTTGAGAGGTAATGGAGGAGTGTATGTTGTATATATTTAGCTAGATAAGAATTTAATATGAGGAAATTTTTGTTTAATTACAGGCAAGCACAAAGAGGAAACATTTGGTATGTTTCAACAAGCAATATAGATTTTGTATTCTATTACAAAAATTAGTTTGATTCAAACATTCACAAGGTCATTTGACTTTCATTAGCTGGAAATTCATCTCATTTTTTTGATATCACAAAAGTGCAAACAAAAAACATGTTCTGATTCTTAGCTATAAAACAAAATTGTCGAAGACTTTAATAACAAAGAATTTAAATTTAATTAAAGATAAAATGGCCTAATTTAAAAGTGGGTTATTTCTAAGTTCTTGTACAAAATTCATTAAATTAAACATTTTAAAGAATATCTTCAACAAATATAAATAACTAGGTGGACTTTAATATTATACATTTATATCTAACAATATAGAGTTAAGAAAACACTTGACATTTATACAAACTTATAAACGATTATCTATCTAGTTGGATGTTATATCTACTGTAGTTGAATTTAAGGTCACTGTAATAAAGTGGGTCACAATTGTATATGGTTTCTAACTACAATTAAGTTAAACTAATTGAAAGTTAATTGTTGGCAATTTCTTTTTAAAACCGTTAACAAACAACCAGTATAGTCTCAATACATGTAGGTAGGGTTTATTTCTTGTTTTTTTATATACAATTTGTTGTTTTTTTTTTATATATAGTTTTTTCACTGTTTAGTATCCCTATAAGTATTTAACACTTAATGACTCAAGCAGTTAAAGTGGCTTTTTAACTGTAATCCACTGTATACAATATTTAAATAAAATTGTCATGAAATTTTATAGTTTAAGACATGAATTAACATTTAAACGCATTTAATTTAACTTTGCCTTGCTCTACATTTACTTTTTTTTGTATTTTAACTACTTGTAAGTAAGTATCGTATTTAAATTTATTTCTCAGTCTTGTTTTCTGTTTTTTGTTGCGTTTATTATATTCGTAGTTGTCTTTAAGTTTTTGTGTTTTTTTTTTTATTTTATTTATTGCTTTTATAAAATGTTGCATATAAATGTCATTAAATACTGTTTAACCCTTTATATATTTAGGAACAAAAAAAAAAAAAACTGAGTTTTTTTTTTTTTTTTTTCTTTCATTTGAAAGAGCACAAAATACAAATTTCCTTGAGTCACTTAAGAGTTTATCAAAACGAAAAATAAGCATAAAATAAAAATTAAATAAAATATGTAATAGAGTAATTGTATTAGCAGTCGGAAAAGGTTAAACAGAAACGAAATTTGTTTATGCTGCTTCTGTAAGTTAGAATATTTAATAAATTCACTTAAATATAACCTAATTGAATTACAAAAGTTCACTAATTTCATGTATCTGAGTTCCTAAAAGGGTTCCCTAATAAGGCCTAAAATGGTCCTCAGATAAAATCTATTTTTTATTAAGAATTCATCATCACTAACGAACTGCTTGATAAAAAACAGCTTTTTAAGGGTTTTTATAAAAGCTTTTCTAATAAAGGTATAATTTTTAGTGACAAAATCTCTTAAGTAAATAGCTTTTGTATTAAAATCTGATTTTTATGAAGATTTTGGAATAAGAAAGCTTTTCTGTTAAACCAGCTTTTACGCTAAAGCTTTTTTGGTAAAAATGCCTTTAATTAAAAGTGCAAATAGCTTTTAAAGAAACAATTATTTAATAAAAGTTTTTATTAAAGAAACTTTTTAGTAAAACATGTGTTTAGTAGAAAGTCTTTATATTAAGCTTAGTTTACAATAAAGTTTTTCTAGTAAATTAATTTTTTACTAACATTTTTTATTCTTAAAAAATTGTCTATTTAAAAGCAGTTTTCAAAAGAATCCTTAACATACAAGCTGACTTCACAAACAAGCATTTATATTACAAGTCTATATAATATGCTGTCTTTACTAAATAAGATTTCTACTTACCAACGCTTTCTGTTTTAATAAAAGGTATTTGCACAAAAAAACATATATTCAAACATTTTCTATTAGTTAAAAGTGCATTTTTTAATTTAAAACTTGTGTACTTAAAAGTTGAAGATTCGTTTTCGATTTCAAGCTGCTTTTTTAATACAAGTATTTTATACTTTTTAGTTAAAGTTTTTTTACTTAAAAACGGGTTTCATTGAAAATGTTTTCTGCTAAAAATCTGTTTTTATTGGGCACGGTTTTTATAAAGACGCAAAAGTTGTTTTCTTTCAAGTTGACTTTACAACAAAGCTGCTTGTATAAGCATTGAACACGGTTTTTATTAAGACATAAAAGTGTTCTTACTTCCAAGCTGACTTTACAAAAAAGCTGCCTGCATAAACATTTGTTTGTTAAGAAGCTTTTTCACTGACAATGATTTTTGACTTTAAAACTATTTTACAAAAAAGTTATTTTATACTTTTTTTCCAAATACAGCTTCAAAGAGCTGTATACCAAGCATTCAGCTGTTCTTAAATGCTTTCCCTTTATTGCATCAACCTTTTCTTTACCGATAAGCACTACGTACTAAAAAAAAGCTCAAACAAACGTCATTTAAATGCTTTTTTTACAGAAAGTACTTTTTTATATTATTAATAACTTCTTCTTTATACAGGTTTTTTGCTTAAAAAGGTTTTTTAATGGAAACAGCTTTTTTCGGAGAAAAAGCTTTAAGTTTGTCAGTAAATTAGACATGGGTTTTTAATGATAACAGCTTTTAAATAAACTATGCAAACAGCTTCTAAGAGAAAAAGCTTTTTCAATTAAAACAGCTTTTAAGTAAAAAGAAGCTATTGGTGAAAACAGCATAAAATACTTTATTTTTAAAAACAGCTTTTAGGTCAAAATGCCTTCCCAATGAAAACAATTTTGGATTAAAAATTGATTTAATGCAAAAAATCTGCTTCTTGTATTAAATAATTTATTTCTAACAGCTTTTAAGCTTTTTCAATAAAATTTTCTTAAACAGCTTTTAATGGAAAAACCTGTTGCTATTTATTAAAAAAGAGTTTTTTCAGTGAAAATAGCTTTTAATTAAAAAAAGTTTTTAGTCTAACCTTTTTCAATGAAACAGCTTTAAAGTAAAAAGCTTATTTTCTTTAACACTACCTTTACAACCCTACAAACTGACTGTAGCGTTCTAATACTGAACCAAAAAAAAAAAAGCTAGAAAAACTAAACTTAACTATTCACAGTTCACTTAAATGTCAGTTGTTTTCAGAGCAATAAAAGTCAGTCTAAGTTCCATTTTTTTTTTTTCAACTTCCACACTAACGTTGTTTGCAGACTTTTTTTCTCTTGCTCGTCTTCGTTTTTTTTTTTTGTGTTTTTGTGTCTTTTCAGTTAAATATGCAAATTATAGCAATTTGAAATGAGACCAGACCACTTTAACCACATAAAAGCTAATGTTTCTAACCATGGCTTGGACTATGTATAACAACACAGCAATATTTTGCTACTTGCTGTTTGTGCTCTTGTTGTTTTTGCTGTTGTTGTTGTCGTTGTTATAAATGTCTTTGAAGTTTTGTGGAGAAAACCATTTAATATACTGGCCAAAAACAAAAAAAAAAGAAAAGAAACATGTTTTATAGGCAAAATGACTAGAGGATTTTTTGTTTAGCTTTGGCTTGCCTGCCTACAATGGTTTTAGCTGTGTTGTCTTGTGCTTAACTTGCATATAATACAATAGAAATGATTATTGTTTCCAGAGTCACAAATAGGTTGGATGCAATTTTAATTTCTTGTTTTTGTTTCGTTTATAAAACGAAAAAAAAAAAAGTAACAATAGAACATAAAGTATGCAAAAACGTATCTAAATATGCTAAAAGTGCAAAGTGAAGAATGACTTGTTTTTAAGACTAAATTGTAGCAAAACAACAAACAATGGTCGTTATTTTGTATCCTTTGGGGTCATTATTGTTGTTGTGTTTGTTGTAGGTATTTTTCAACTCAACGTAAATCTTTTATTTTTTGTTTAGTAATAACTGTCCAACTAAAGTTGCTATTTATTGTTATTTTTATTCATATGTTTTTTGAATGTAAAATATGTTGTTTTCTAAGGCTCATAAAATATATTTTTTTGAAACAATAGAAGAAAAAACCAGAGATGTCAACTAAATGATAAAGTACAGTTTTATATTTATAACTTACTAAAGGTGGATTTTCTAAAAAAAAATTATTTTTTATTTGCTTAAAAATTACTTTGAAGTTTAACTAAATAAAACAAGTAACAGCCGAATCTTATATAACCTTCTCCAAAGTTTACTTTAATATAAAGATTTAGAATATATTTTAGTGAAAAAGTATTAGATTGCTGAAACAAATTTTTACCCACTGTAAGTACGAATTACTATGGCGTTATATACATAAGCCATGGGAAAAGTCTTTGAAATATCCATCATCAGTAATTATATTGTCTATATTAATGACTTTGTAATCCAGGTATCGATCAAAAATTGGTAAAAAATCGATGCAGTCATAGTTTCATGCGTATAATCCAGCCATATGTGGGCCAATTTTCTCGATTTTAAACAGCACTATATCAGATATATTGGTGTATGAATCATTTGGGGGCTACGGAAAGTTGATTTCAACATACAGATGGACACGCGGACATGGGTATATCGACACCACAATGTATAACAATCCAGAATATATATACTTTACGGCATGGAAAATGAAAAATGTAGAAATTGCAAGCAACATGATCAACTTCATATACCCTTGCCGCTCATAGTGAAGGGTATTAATATTTCAAAACAACCAATAGAGTTGCTTAAACTACTATTTCTTTTTCTTTGCATTACATATTTTACTGTACAATTATGCTATAAATTTATTTTAATAACTTTTTAAACACTTTTAATAGTGTTTTAGACAGCGTTAAATTAGAAATTATGCATTATTAAACAAGTTTATTAAATAGCCTATAAGCATGCTACACATTTTATTTAAGTTATAAGTTTACTTTTTTACTTAACAACTTGTGCTTGGAAGAAGTTTTCTTTTAGTTTTGTAGCTGAAGAAAAATATTGCAAACAAATTAGCAAAACGAAATTTGCACAGCTGCTAAACATATTGTAAGGCTGGTCTGATTACAAGACAGCTCAAATCCACTAGGAAAAAATGTATACCTATCATTTTTCTTAGCAGTAACTGGTCTCTTAATCATAATAATAATGTTATTGATGAATGTATACTTAGATGGTTCATTTATTAGAGCAAAAACATAATTTTGTTGAAACGCTACAGCAGTAGCGTGTTGGAATTCCAAAATAAGTACTTTAGCGTGTAAAATCCGTTGTACTGACAAATTTCGATGAAGGGGCCAAAAGCTATCGCGATTTAGATATAAAATATTTTAAATTTATAGCTTCAGGGTTTGTATAATTTTAAAATGCGGAATTTTTAAACACTTTTAGCTTTTATTTTGAAACATTTGCTAAATATACATTTGGTCAAAGCATTGGCCAATGAAATCCATTCAATTTTCTCATCTTTTTGACAACATGGATTCCGCGCTAAAATAACTGGTCATCCTTCGAAGCCAAGAACGATTCAAGCCACTTTCGGTTACTCTGTTCTGAAGTGAAGCATACACCAGAGAGAGCATTCGGCATCGATCGAAACAAATACTAGTCGGACAGGGCAAGATCTAGAAAATAAATAAGGCGGGTGAGGCAAAACTTCCCAACCACCTCCTTCTAAATACTTTTTAACAGGTATAGTAACATGTGACCGAGCATTGTCATAATAGAATATTACGGTGTCTAGTCCGGCCGCATATTCTGAGCACTTTTCGGCAAAAGCTCGCTTCTGTGATTGGTCTGGCCAGATTTCAGCACCTCATAATAGATAGAGCACTTTTGGTCCTACCAAATACAGAGGATTACCTTAGCGCCATGGATATCGGCTTTGGTGTCAATTCGGCTGGTTGGCCGGACTTCACATACGATTTCTTACGCTTCTGGTTATTGTAATGGATCCATTTTTCATCGCAAGTAATGATTCGGTACAAAAACGAGTTCCTTTTATAGCGTTCAATCATCATTTCGGACACGCAAAATCATCTTTCAAGTTCTCTCGGCTTCAATTGGTATGGTATCCAATTTTCCCAATTTTGGATGAATCCTGCTGCTTGGAATCGTTTTGAAATTGATGACTAAGTAGCTGCCAATGATTTTGGTAGCTCTTATTGAGTTTGAAAATAATCTTCATGGGGTAATGCCTCCAATTCTTGGTATTCAAACTTCTTTGGCTGGTCTGGGCGATCTTTGTCTTCCATGTCAAAATCGCACATTAAAACCGATGAAATGCATTCACTCTAAGCTTCGGTAAGCAATCTGTGTGTTTTAGCGGCCTTTTTTCAAATTAAAGAAGTAAAGCTAAACTTCACCCACATGAAGCTTTGTTGGCACAAAATTCAACTTTTCCGAAGCTTTGTTGCCTAATATTTCTCCTGAAATTCTGTTAAGCATTTCATTCATATATCTCTAAATCTAAAAGTAGATATTAGTGGTAAAAAAATAAAAAAACCCTTGTTCGATTCAATCATTTTTATATTTATTTTATAACTGAAATAAAATCATTATTAATGAACTGACGCTTGAACAACGCTACCGAATTATACAAATTTACTTTAAAACTCAGTCAACGATTCACACAACTAATAAACAACTGTTTTATCGCAAACTTGTGTTCAGCGATGAGGATAATTTTTGGCTTAACGGGTTTGTTAATCAACAAAATTGCCTCATATGGAGTGAGACCAATCAACAACAAACTCTACAGACGCCATTTCATTAAGAAGAATGCACCATTCTTCAAAAATGAAGCCGGAGCTCGCGCTACGGTCAATGATCAATGACTTTTTGTTTGAAAATATGGATGACATTGATCCGGGCGAGATGTGGTTTCCTCAGGATGGCGCTACATGCCATACGGCGACCGCAACCATTGATTTATTGAAATAAACATATGGCAATAACTTGATTTCGAGAAGTGGACCAGTCAATTGTTCTTCATGGTTGTGCGATTTGTCACTTATCGACTATTTCCTATTGGGCCACGTAAAGCCACTGGTAAACCAACCACTACTGATGCTGGAGGCCAACATTGTTTGTGTTATTCGTGACATATGGCCACAAATACTGGAAGGTCTGAGCCGAAATTGAACGCCCAGAATGCGCTTCGTCGGGCATATGGCCGCAGTGGCCCAAAATCATTTTCAAATATTAATGCTTTTGATTAAAATTTACTTTTTTGTGTTATTTTTTACTTTTTTAAGGTCTATGGGCTTAAAAACACCCTTTACTTAAGAATTTATCTTTAAAAATCCCTGGAATATAAAATGTTTTTAATTTGGTTAAGAGTTGTGTCATTGACACAAAATTATAAATACATAAGATATAATGAACAAGAACGGTCAGTTTCATAAATTTAAAAATAATGTTTTTTTTGCCCACATACATATGTATGTTCTAATAATTAAGTATTAAACAAAGAATTTCTTAATTATTTAAAAACTATTTTACCTTAATTACAAAATTAAAATAAACAGAAAACTATTTTTATTTATAAAGCAAAAAACCACTGCCAAACTAATTCTTTATTCGAAATAGCACCTAAAAAGAGAAAACAGTTCAATTGTAAAAATTTCACAATTAATTTGAAAAACCAATAAATAGTTTTCTTTTGAAAAAAAAAAAAAACTATTTACATATATAATATCATAAATTGTTATTAACATCAACATCTTTTAAGCAAAATTCATTAATAATTTAAAATGAATTTAGCAAAAAATTTATTTGCCATAAAGTATGCAATCTTAAAGAAAAATTCTTTATTTCACATGCAAGCACAAATATTTAAAGTCATAAATTCATTTCGAATAATTTGTTTGGTGATAAATTTCTAAAATATTTCAACACTCAAATGACAAATGAATATTAGGAGAAAAAACTAAACTAAAATAAATGGAAATTTATGTAGTAGAAGATTGTTATATATGTTATATATGTGAATATAGAAATACCCTTCAACTGCTAAGGAAAGTAGGAAAAAGTGAAAATTATGAAACTTATGTTTAAAATTGTATATAGATCATATATACTTTAAAGAAACATTAACACTACGCTCATAAATAATTTCAATTTCATGTATTTGTATACTAAAAAAATCTATGAAGTTGCTAAAGACTTTAAAGGAAAGCAATTTCAAATACAATAAATCATTAAAAATCAATACAAATATCTCAAACTGTCCTATATATTGACATTATGTGGATTTTCTATATAAACAAAATTAGCAAGAAAGTATAGTCGGTCAAGAGCGACCTTATAATACCCTACACTGAATATGTGAGCAAATCATTATTCTATTAAAATTTCAATTTTGTTTTTGTAAATGATTTTATGAAGTTGGCCTTATTATATAGGAACTATGACCAATTATGAACCAATCGTTCTGAAAATAGCTCGCGAGATTTCCTTCTATAGAGTATATAACTTAAAAATGCGGAAGAAGGCATATCTTTTGAACGGTTTTTGTTTTTAATAGCTTATATGTCATTTTGAAGGCTACATATCTGCAATTTATTCTCACTGAGTTATTGAACATAATAGTTTAAACAACAAAGATTTTTTGCTTCGAAAATGTCAGAGTTTTTGTCAAAAAAGCGTCATATGTGGGAAGTTTTGTTTTACTTCTTTAATATAACAAAAAGTGTGCCTAAAGCACAGCGATTGCTCATCACAGCTTACGGGGAATGTGTTACATCGGCTTCAATGTGCGAGAGTTGGTTTGTTCGGTTCAGCTATGGTGATTTTGAGACGGAAGACAAAGACAAAAGATTGAATACCTAGAATTGGAGGCATTAATCCATGAAGATTGTTGTCAAACTCAACAAGATCTTGCAAAATCATTGGGAGCTACTCAAGCAGCAATTTGAAATCGTTTCCAAGCAGCAGGATACAATAATAATTGAAGCTGAGAGACCTTCAATTACGATTTCGAAGGCCTGTTCCACGATGTCGAAAGAAAAATGAGTCGAACAAATTTGTATAAAAACTATTCGAAAGAATTTTAAAAACTGAGGGTTTTTCATACAAATTGTTTCAACTAATTTTACTTTCGACATCGTGGAACAGGCCTTGAATGTCTGAAAAGCGGTTTGAGCGCTATAGAAGAAATTAATGTTGCTTGAGCGCTATAAAAGAAACTAAAATAATCCGAAGCGTTCGAGATCGTATGTGAAGCTCGGCCAACCAGCCGAATCGACACCAAAGCCAAATATAGATAGCGCTAAGGTAATGCTCTGTATTTGGTGGGACCAAAGCAGCTCATAATAGATATTACCCTATTATGAGCTGCAGAACTCTAGCCAGACCATTACAGGAAACCTGCACCCCTAATATGCGGCCAGACATTAAACCGTAATATACCATCATGACAACGCTCGGCCACATGTTGCAATATATGTAAGAAACTATTTAGAAAGAAGTGGTTGGGAAGTTTTGCCACACCTTTTTTATAGTCTAAACCTTGCCACGTCTGACTAGTATTTGTTTCGATCGATGCAGAATGCGTTCTCTGGAATATGCTTCACTTTGGAACAGATTATCCGATATTGGCTTAATTACATCTTGGCCTCAAAAGATGAGCAGTTCTTTTGGCTCGGAATCCAAAGATGGGAAAAGGTCATAACTAACAATGTCCAATAATTTAAATTAATTTGTATTGTACAAATGTTTCAAAATAAAACCTACTAATATAAAAAAATCCCGCATTTTTAAGTCTACACCCAATATATGCAACTTATTTTTGTTGAATTTTAATTGGTTTTTTTTATGAGATTTATGCTCGTTAAAGAGAGTTTCGGAAGTGAGCCTTGGTGACAGGTATGACCAGTTATAGACTGATGTCAAATTAGGTCGTGTGATTTTTGCCAACATGAAACTTACATCTGATGAACTATATGTGGATACCAACATTTTTAAAAGAGTTGACCTAATATGGAAACTATGGACAATTATGGATTGATCGGATAAAAAAACCTAATGTGTTTTCCTTTAATATAAAAGGTGTTTTTTAAGCACGATAGAACATACGAAAGGGTTAACTGTCAAACGAACTGTCATACTATGCTAACTTTTTGACACTTATGATCAGTATACCCAGGCAAATCATCATTAATAGATTGACGCTTGAACAACGCTACCAAATTATCCGAATTTACTTTGAAAAACAGTCATCGATTACCGCAACTTATACACGCAGAAAAAAAATATTGTTGTGAATGTTTACTGTAACCATTTCAACATTTGTGCATGTTTACTGTACCATTTCAACATTTTTAACAATATTATAGTCACATTAACTATTTATATGATTGTGGTAACAATAATATGGTTAATTTACGATTCACATGGTTGTATCAACCATATATGTGGTTAGAGTAAACAAGCATATGTTTCTGCGTGTATACAACTGCTTTATCGCAAAATTGTTTGCAGCTATTAGGCCCATTTTTGGCTTAACGGGTTAATTATTAAACAGAATTTCCATATATGGATTGAGACCAATAAACAGAATGGGGCAACGTAACATTCGGTGACCGCAACCATCGATTTATTGAAATTTCAACTTATTTGCGATAAGACATTTGTGTGGGGGCTAGGTGAAATAATTGACCTTTTTAAACTAGTTTCAACAGGTTTACATGGACAGCCAGCCAGGCAGATGGGCGGACTAATATTTTTGTTCCTTACAAACATCAGCACAAACGCAATATGCCCTCCCCACTATACTGGTGTAGGGTATAACTATATTTAAAGTACATATAGACAAGAATCAATATTTGTAATTGACCAATTTACCAACTACAAAACTGTTAAGAGCTTCATATACGAACAGCTTGGCTTGCGTTATTTTTTTTTTTAATAAACAATTTTCTTTTCTAACGTATAAAGTATTTGTACACATTTAAAAACAATTATTGAAACAAATTGTATGTAAATAAATGTTAAAGGACCTAAATAAAGGAATCAATTACCTTGTTTTAAATAAGCAGACATTATTAACCTTTAAGGACAATTTGTGTTGTGTTAACCCAAAAAAAAAAATAGATTTAGCTATCTAAATAAATATGTATATCTAGCTATTTTGTTATTATTATTATGTTTTTTCTTCTCTGCTTTTGTGGCCAGCAATAACAAACAATATGATATTCTCTAGTTTTATTATTATTTACTGCAGATGTCACAACTATAATGATCCTATACAACAATAGAAAACAAAATGAAGTGCTTTACTTTGGGTTAGAAGAACAACAACAAAAAAAAACTACAATAACAACAACGACAATAAGTTTTATTTAAGTCAAAATGAGTATGATAATAATAACAATACCCCATAAACAACTAAAATAACAACAATAACATAAACAGAGCGTATGCTCCGCAAAACATTTTGACATTGTTTCAGCTTTTTATGATGACGAAGGAGATGAAAATGGAATGACAATGGGAATGAACCCAAAAGAGAGTGTATGATTTCGGAATTTTTGAGTTGAAATATTTTTTTTTAAATTGTACTTTTTTTATTTATTTGAAATTATTTGTATTTTATAATTTTTTCAGAGACAAGAATGTTTTGAAATAGAAACTCGTTGATTACTGCGTAGAAAGTACGTTTTTGTATAAAGCTTCTTTCATACTTCTTTAATGAGTAAAGGATTTGCGAAACTGCTACAAAATTAAAATCCTTTCAACAATTGACATTGCTGCATTTCAGTATTCAATCAATAATCATTTTTTAAGTAAAAAAGGTACTTTTTCTCACCTAAATGAAAATAATGATAGACAGAAACAAGAATTGCTGAAATTCTAAGTGCATAAACTAAATGCTTCTATTTCAGAGATTTTTAAAAACATCATTTGTGTTTTAAATTCGTATAAAAGTTGTACTTATTGAGATGATTTTTAAAATAGAATGTAATACGATATATTCTCAAGTTTGGTTTCATGCACTCAATGAAAAAAAATTAAAGGCAATAAACATGAAATCGCTCTGAAATAACAGGTGGCGCAAAAGTAATCCTCCTATCAGAAAATGCTATAAATTTTGCGATTGGCCCCTAATGTCAGTTCTGTTTTGACATTTGTGTAGTAAACACATGCGAAATACACGTTAATAAACAATGTTACGCTACACTGCTCCAGAACACGGAATATTGCTGACTATTTATGTGACTTTCATCAAAAAATAAACATGAGTGATGAAGCCCATTTCCATCTTAGCGGGTACGTAAATAAGCAAAATTTACGCTTCTGGGCACTGAAAATCCGCGTGTAACCCACGAAGAGCCATTACACCCGCTCATAGACACTGTATGGTGTGCTGCTTTCGCTGGAGGAGTCATCGGACCTTTTTTCTTCGAAGACGTGGCGGGCCAAACGGTTACTGTGAATGGTGAGCGCTACAGAGCAATGATCATCGAGTTCTTTTTGCCGCAACTTGATGAATTGGGATTGGAAAACATATGGTTCCAACTGGACGGTGAAACGGCACACACTGCACGTGCCACAACCGATATGCTGAAGGATGCATTTCCCGGGCGCCAAATCTCCCGTTTTGGCGATTTGCACTGGCCAGCAAGATCGGCTGATTTGACCGCTCCAGACTTCTTTTTGTGGGGCTTTTTGAAGTCGCGGGTTTATGTCAACAAGCCTCAGACTCTTGCAGCTCTTAAAGACAATATCCGTTAAGAATGTGAGGACCTATCGCCGGAAGTTTTGGCCAAAGTGATGGAAAACGCCATAAAAAGCGCTCAAATGACAATCGACTGTGGAGGCGGCCATTTACATGACATCATATGCTCGACTTGATGTAAAAAAAAACTAAAAGACCAAATAAAAATAATCTACAAGAAGAATCAAAGTTTTTCATTTTTTTTTCTAATTACAGCCAAAAAAACATCGGAAGTTTACTTTGGGCAAACCAAGAATAAATGTTATTCAATATAAAGAATTTTTTGTATAACGAAAGTGCCCCACATTATTTGCTATAACAAGCTATGATTGTTTTTTTGGTAAAAAAGCTGCTGAAAAAAACGCATATATTGAGGAATATACTAAGCAAATTTTTTAGCTTTTTGTACAAATATTTTTGAAAAAGCTTTTTATATTTTAAAAAAACTATTTTTGTAAAAAGCTTCTTTTTTATATCCACCAAGATTTTGTCATTCCGTTTATAACATATCGAAATAAGGTCCTAGAACCAAAAAGTATATACATTCTAGGTCCTCATAAGATTCTAAGCCGATCTAGTTATGTCGGTACTTCCATCTGTCTGCTGAAAACACGATAGGACCGAAACGAAAGCAGAAAGCTAGCTAAAATTTTTCACAAATACTCTTTGTCAATAAGGTTTTTTTGGTATAGAAAATGGGCAATATCGGTTCACGATTTCTTCTAGCCCCCCCGGAATACTACTCGAGCAGTCATAAATTTGTTTATTATGCGGTAATCTTGATAAAATTTTGCCCAAATTTGTTTTAATTACTCTGAAATTATACTGTAAAATATGGCGAAAATTGGTAAACATTTTCCATACAAGATAACCCTTAGAAAAGGAGTTGAACATTCATACACTGTATATTATCAGTTGATTTTTACTCTAACAGCGCCTACGATAAACTGACTCACTCACAACTCGCTGTTAATATTTATATACACAGCGACATCTAGAAGTCTCATGAATAATCTAATGGAAAAAACTCGAATGCTCTATATGCAAAATGATCACCTAGAGCTTTTAAAGCTGTTTCACAGTTAACCCATTATTGCCCGGTACCCGAAAGCGTTAACCAATTTCAGTGAAACTTTTTGCGTAGTAGTTTTTAGGTCTAACTAAGATGAAATTTAAATTTCAAGAAAATGGAACGATTGGTTATACTAGTCAGCAGTTCATTTACAACAGCTGCACGAAATAGTAGTTGCGACAATGGTTTCGTCCCCTCTTTTATTGAAACCAACGCATGCAGTTTCCATGCATTTACCATCATATTTCCAAGCTTATTTTATAAACAATAGTCAACACCATTTTTGGATCGTACAGCAATTTTATAGTTAGCCAACGCATTGTCATGCACATCCACTCTACCCATATACCTGTTATATTGCACAATAGCATTAGGAATTTTTACGTCAATATGCATTTTCTTCGGACGGTTCCTGTTGAACCGTGCCTTAAATTTAAAACGAATGGGCTTTTCTTTAATAAACATTTTACAAGAATGCCTACCAAAATAGGGAATCAGTTCCTCATAAATGGATTAATTATGAGCAAATATACCAAACTGTATGAACTGTACGTTGTTGTTGTCAGAGAAATGAATGTATCATTTTATCATTTCGACACGATTTCTTGGAAAAGCATTAGAAATAATTTCAACGCCAAAAGATGGGTCCTTTGACCAGTATAGTTTTCATTCAGATAATTTATGAAAGCCCGTAAGGAACAAAAATCCAACGAAACGAATTTTATAAATGTTGCCTAGTTTGCTACACGTTTCTGCCCATTGGTAAGTAAAATTACCACAAGAATAGATGATAGTATTTCAAGTGTTTAGTCAAACTAATTAACATTTTTTTTAGACGTAATAAAAGTTATACAAATTATTGCTTAGAAACAGTTAACTGAGAGCCAATTTAATATTTTATATAATTTGTATACTTATTTCAAAAAATGTCCACTTTTGGAGAATTGCGAAAATGTTTGCCAAAGACACATGAATAAAAAAAATATATATCCTTCAAAATGTTTTTGTAATAGATACTAAATTAAAACGTAATTGAAAAAATCAGTTTTTTATACATTATTACTTAGATTTAGAGCTGTGTAAAGAGCTGGTAAGTGAAATTACCGGTTGAGCAATAATGGGTTAATGTAATCATACAATAACAGCATGTTATCAACATTGTTGATAAAAATAAGTTTCTATTTATATTTATAAACATTGCAAATGTTGCAAGCAGTTAAATTAAAATTGATAATTCAACTTCGTAACAATATTTTAACACTTATAGTTTGTTTCCATTCAATACCTTAAATATAAGTCTGTAGAATACCTGAATGAATTTTCAAGCTCTGAAATATAAGATATGATCTTCAACGATCCTTATTTCAAACAATCTTTCTTTTAAGCACTAACTCAGACTTGTTGGTGTCAATTTGCAGCAGAAGCTGTTACAGGAATGAAATTGTGATTCATAAATGTGCTACATTAGTTCTTTCTAATAAATTTAATTTTATGCATATAATTTAGTTTTCAAAAAGAAACTTATTATTAGGCCACCCTTTAAAGACCCTTATCACCTCGGTAAAGGGTATAAAAACATTAGCAAATACATACATACAAAAGGTATGACGTTTATTAGTCAATAAAATGTAGTAAATGAAAAATAGCTAAAATCAAGATAAAGAAGGGTGCAGTATAAAAATTACAAAAGAATGCAGTACTTTATGTTTTCAAACATACGCACACAAAAGCAAACATACACACATACATAACCAGACTTACACACATAGCCTGTCAAATAAAGTCATATTTTTTTTAAACAAATCTTAATTTAGCCAAAAAACAAGAATTTTGAAAATGTCTTTATGGGTGTGTGTGTAAGAGTAGGTACGTGTTTTTTGTTGAGTATGTATTACTTCGTTGATGTTGTTGTTGCTGGTGCTTTTGTTGTTGTTATTACTATTATTATTATTTTTGTTCATGTATGAACATTATTAAAACACATTGCTTTTCATACACAAAGACAGTCATGTTCATTTAAGACTCTTTTCATTTCAAAAATATATGAAAATTCAGCATGTATTGTCGAATAAGTAGTTTTGAATACAATATCTGTGTGTGTAAATGTATTTTTGTTAATGTTGTAGTTGTTGTCACTTGTGACTTTCCTTTTCATTACTTGAGTAAAACGAAAAAAAAAAAAATATCTGTCTTTGGTTTTTTTCCATTTCTTTTTCTGTGTTAAGTTCAGTACAATAAAGTTTCGTACATAAGTATGAGTACTATTTTATTTTTGCAAGAATTTTTCTTTAGCAAAATGCTTTAATTCCAAATGTTCAGTTTTATTTTATTTATTTTGTTTGTTTTGCTCTTGTTGTTATTTATTTTATCGTAAAATATTTTTGCTGTTTTGACAAAATAAAATAAAAGGAATATAAATGTTTTGAAATCGTGCTGCTGTCTAAAGAACAATATTTAAGTCTTCTTATGTGATCTGTTCGAAATGTAGTAAGTATGTGTAGAATAGAAGACTGTAAAAGGATGTTTAAAACGTAAAGTCTGTTGGATTTAAAGAAGACTTAAAAAAATAGTTACAATAGCAAAATGTTACAAAAGAAATGAGACATATCTACATGGCATAGACCTCATTAGTATGTTAAGGTTTTTAAGAAAAATATTTAAAATAGTTTTTAAAGGTTTAATACAAATTTAAGCAGTTTTGTAAGAAAGTGAAAAAAAAACTATTAAATCAATATAGAAAGTTTATATTTGTTCAACTTGTAAAATCGACTGAAACTCGGGAGTCTAAAGCCACACTCTTAAATGGGCAATTTCATGGCAATAATGTCCAAATATGATTTCGCGCATAGGGCATACAAGGCGCACAGTGGGGGAAATTAAAAAAAAAATAATATGTATATCATCTCTTTTCCGCTAGTCTCATTAATGACTAGCGGAAGATTATTAATAAATTTGTTGTTAATTCAAAAAAAGATATTTCCAAAAAATCAAGAAAGAATTGGATACGTTATTAGCAAAAAAAGCAGACAAAGGTAGGTTAAAAATATAAAATTTTACTTTTTAAATGCGAATAACTCGTAAACTATAAGAGACAATATATAATTAAAACAATGTTTTTTGTAGATCTCGTCGAGCAGATTCAATATATATTAAAATCTTTCAAATCGAAAAAATCGGACAAATTTGGCATCATTTTTAATTTTTGGTATACACGAGGTACCCCAATTTGGGGCACTGTGGCTCGGTCCTCCCTTTTGTTATAAGCCCAAATTCAAAACTTAAACATATCAACACCTCCTCTATAGCCATGGACAATTTTATTAAAATCGTTCAGAAGTTACAGATTTATTTCCACTTTTTTTTCATTTCCCCCACTGTGTGGTGTAACCTGAAGGTATAATTTTTAAACACCGCTCGCAGTTAATCAGGCATTCTTTCGGCAATAATGCGTCGACTATTTGGTTCTAAGTGCTCAATTGTTTCTTGTTTATCTGCATAGACCTGGAACTTTACATATCCAGATCAAGTGGCGCCAAATCGCATGAAAGATAAATGTTTCTCTCAGTAAATTGATTGTATCGCTCGCTGTGTGACATGTAGCACAATTGAGGCACGAAAAAGTTAGTAAGCTTGTCTCTATATTACTGATTGTGAACTATAATTTTCTGATCATCGTTATTTGTGAAGACACCGGTCCATAAAGCACAAATGAATGAGTTTTTCTGCATTTAAGGATGTTTCTAAAATGGCTTGAGCTCAAAAATGAAACAATTCAGTTTATTGTCATAGCCATTTAACCAAAAGTGTACATCATTGCTGAACAAAATTTTCAAATTAAATTGAGGTTAATAGCAATGTCAGGCTTCAATTCCTGTACGAGTTGAATTTTGTAAGCACAAAAACCAAGATCCTTAGGCAAAATTTTCTATATAGCGGATGGACACAATTTTAATACTTGAACACGATGACTAACACAGTGCAAAACTATATAAATAGCTACGATGATAAAAAACCAGAGTCTCTCAGTTTTACCCAAATTTACGCACTTTAAGGTTTTTGCGATTTTAATCTTGAAGACGAAACGCTACCTAACGGTCTTAAGAATCATTCTTAGGAAGTCCATATGTTCTTGAAAGTTGTTTATTAAAATCTAAGGTACATTTCTGTAGTTGATTGTTTCTTTGAATTTTGTACGGGAACTGAACAGGAGAAAAAAGGTAAAAAAATCGAATTTGTTTAAGTTTTTTGCGATTTTGATCTTGATGATGAAGCGCTACTAAACGGTCTTAAGAATCGTTCCTAGGAAGTTCATATGTTCTTGAAAGTTTTTTGTTGAGATCTTAGGTACATATTTTAAGTTGATTGTTTCCTTGAATTTTGAACGGTGGTACTGAACAGGGGGAAAAAGGTAAACAAAATCGATTTTTTAAAAGTTTTTTGAGATTTTGATCTTGAAGATAAAGTTTTTTATTTAATATGTTCACAATTTTTGTTTTTTTATGACAAGAGCTACAGCTTTGCCTCAGAGAATAAATCAAAATTCCGAACGGTTTGCAAAAAAAATAACTTTTTTGCAGAAATGATACCGAGGGCCCAAATCTTTAGGGGCCCATAAAAAAATCAGTTTGGGAAAAACTAGGAGACACGGGTCTTTTTTTATCTTTTATCACGTAGTGGTGTCCGTATATTGTTATATTTCCATGACTCATAAAATTACACACAGTGTAATTGACACATGTGGATAATCATCAACAATATCTTGTTCTGTGTGCATTATACGACGTCTTTCTGGATGTGTATTACAGTTAATAGTAAACGTATTTGCGAAAACGATTCATATTTCCCCGAATTAATCGCCACTTTGGACATATTTATACCCCCTTATGCATTGGCTAAAAATAAAAATTTCGGCTAAAAAATTTTCTACCGAGCCATCAGCTAAGTTAATTCAACAACTAACCAAAATCCTAAACTTTTTGCGGAACACATTTGTATAAAGCGAAATCTTAAAATCCTTACTTAAATTCTTAAAGAAAACAGAAACCCCACTTTTTGTTTCACAAAAAAAAAAAAAAAAATGAATAAAAGAACTACAAGTGTTCGTGCTGAACATTTAACACAAAAGAATGCAATTTCCACAAAAAAAAACGAACTACAGCTGCAAATAATAAAAAAGTGCGCTCAAAAAAATAATATATTTATGCCTTAAGGGGCTGTAATATTGTAGTTTTAAAAGGAGAAACATAAAAGTAAAAAAAAAATAAATGTAACACAAGTATAATGTGTTCAAATTGATAAAATTCATTAGTTGAGTTGGGTAGACAGATTAAAAAAAGTGCGTGTCTATGCTCCATAGTTTCATTACAGAAAAAAAAGCAAACAAATCCCACTCTTTCCTACACACATATACCCAACCAGAGTTAAGGCGCGGATCCAAGGGGGGGATGAAAAAAGGAACCAAATATTTTGAATATAAAAATTTAAAAAAAGAAAAGAAAAGGAAAATATACTATTTATTTATTTCCCCCCATATGGTTGAACTAGATCCGCCCCTGTTAGACTTAGACACACTTAAACAGCTTAAATCCATGTTACACAGCTACTAAATGCAACAAACCTCTATCAAGTTAAACATAACCGTTACACACGCTCACAGTCTCAAACGCACTCTTACATTACAAACCTTTGTGTAGGAGAATTTAACAGCAAAATTTTAAGATGCTGAAAAAAGAAACAGGGAATTTCCTTATTTTATAAAGGATGAAAAGAACCAAGTTCCTTGCTTGTTTTTTTTTCTTTCTTTGCATGTAAAACTATGCAGTTGACTACAGATGAAGCAGCAGATGTTTTTTTGCTTTGTATTGGTTTGATGTTGTTGCTGGTTTTGTAAAAATGAAAAACAAAAGCTACACAAAAGAGTGCATGTTCAACGAAAAATAAAGTAACCAACAAACATAAAAACTCTCACATAATGTACATATGTATGTAGGAACAGTAGACCGGCTCAAGCAAAAAGGTTTTGTGATCATTCTCCTCAGGATTGAATATAATATATATAACCTAATAAAGACCCGAGATTTAAACAGGAACTTCGTTTTATAAGGACTAACGATTAGGACTAAAATAATTTTTTATAAAGATCTGCTATAATAGCTAATATATGTCTTTATTATAAAGACATTCACGACTTACTAAAATTGGCAACTGACCACTCAAATGTGAATTTATATGGACCCACTATTGATTCTGAGATATGATTTTTTAAAGACATACAATTGAAGCTCAAATAGGAATTACTAAAACTCACAATTGAATGAAATACAAACCATAGAGAAACAACAAGAGCGGAAACTAGAAAAAAACTCAAACATATATTTTACTTAAAATAATCACACAATCGAATGGCAATGCGGCAACGTACAGATCGAAAGTTCAGGCTCAAATACAGCTTTATATAGATCCAAATTTGAGGTTCAAGTATAGCTTCTTAAATATCAAAGGAGTTTGATCAAACACGGCTTCATAAAGATTCAAAATTGAATAAAATATGGCTTCATAAAGATTCAAAATTGAATGAATATGGCTTAACAATGATCAAACATTTATGCTCAAATATGGCTTCACAAAGATCAAATATTTATGCTCAATTATGGCTTCATAAATAAGTATCCAAAATTGAGGATAAAATATGGTTTTACAGATCCAGAAAAGAGTCTCAAATATTGATTTATACAAATCCAAAATCGAGGCTCAAATATGGCTTATTAAAGATCCAAAATTGTGAATCAAATATGATACTCAAATATGACTTCATAAAGACATACGATTTGGCTGCAATATATCTTTATAAGGACCCATGGTTAAGGCTCAAATAAAACTTTACAGCTTCCTATACCCCCACCACTGAAACTAAAATATGACTCCATAAAGACATACGATTTGGCTGCAATATGTCTTTATAAGGACCCATGGTTAAGGCTCAAATAGAACTTTACATTGAACCACGATTGAGGCTTAAAAATGACTTTGCACAAATTTTATTACAACTAGTTATATGTGACTTCTTAAAGACCCACAATATAAAACTATATAATTTTTGTTTGTGGTTCATATTTCTTTGAGAACGATGTTGGTCAGGCCATCATCATCAACGGCAATCGCTGTAGGTCGATGATTACCAATTTTTTTGGAGTTGGATGATATAGACACCAACGATATGTTTGCCACACAGCTCATGTCACATCGAATACTCATCACAAGTAACTTGAGGGCATGATCATCTCATGTGGAGGTAATGTGAACTGGCCACCGAGGTGGGGTTCGCATGCCTATGCGAATAAGCCACAAACCACTGCGACCCTTAAAGCTAACATAAACCATGTAGTCAGTCAAATTCATCCTGATTTATAAGCCAGAGTAATGACAAATTGGACATTCCACGCCATACAGGGATACCTCGACGGACATTTGCATGCTGTTATATTCCGTACTTAATGACATCGATAAACCTATGAAACGAATATAAAATGTCAATGATATCTCACTCGTACTTTGTTTTATTTAAATTTAACCCTAGCTCTGGCACCAATCATTTTATACGAATCCAGGCACTATTTACATTTATAATACATGTAATTTCTTATATATTCATATGTATATTATTGGTAGGGATGCTCTATAAATCGTTAGCTATACTGGTGAAGCCCATCACCACAAAAGGCCTAGTCTTTTTATTAAGCCAATTATTCTGTTTATTGAGAGACCAGACATCAAAACTCCTCCGATGTACTTCACTCAGCAATACCCTAACATAACGCATTCCCAATGTACATCCCCAGAGGTATGGTTGGTTGGTTTACGTGGTAGTTCCCTGCGTGCGAACAATTTGACAAGACCACACCACTCGTCAGATGTAGTGTCATTTATATGCTAAAATGTTGAAGTTATTTGACCCAACCTGTACACGTGAGATACCTCTCTAAGGTTGGTTAATATGTAGTTTCCAGTAATCGGCTGGAAACTACGACCGTTAAAGGAGAGTCCAAGCCGACTTGCATGCTTGCCTACCATCCACAGAGGTATAATCTTTTATCTAAAATATCTGTATCGTCCCTATAGCATTCCCTAGAACGGTGACACAGTAAGGTTCCGGTCTTATAAGTGCTCATGACATGGCACTTATGACTAAGTTACCATCATAGTGTCAACGAGTGCCTTCTAGAGATGTAATAGAGTAAATAACGATACTCGAGACCTTATATCAGGACAAGATAAGTCCCTAGGTGCCCTCTGGCAATCCGACATTACAATGATCCTCAAATTCCTCAATATCCGTCCCAAACGCTAAACAATCCAAATGACGTTTGCATATATCTAAGCCTGCAACGTCATCTATAAGCAAACCTGATTTATAAAATGATGTCACCGCAAAAAGAACGTAAAAAATTTGTCACTGACTTCAAAGCATTTCCAAATCGGACCAAAAATACAAAAACTTTTAAAATTCAGACATTTACATATGTAAATAGTGCCAGAATAGGGTTAAAGATGAAAGATCCTTTATATACATAGATTTATTTTCACAAAGATCAATGTTAATAAATGGATTGAAATGAAATAACTTAACAAAGAAAGATAACAATTTCAAAATTTTAATTTAAAGATACCAAATATTAAAATCAATAAGTCAAAATTAGAAGCATGTATGTAAGTATAAAAAATCCTTATATTTTAGAGGGGCTCTTAAACCAGTTTAAACTTATTTTATATGCCGCTTCTAATGATATCAAGATATCATATATGTCCTTTGGCGAAAATGGCAAATGAAGATAAGAAACTGAAAAATATTCTTTTCATCCTGTCAATGGATAGTCCTTGAAAAAAGTTTTCTAAATGCATCCTAATAATGAAACAAACTTTATATTGAGAGGATGAAAGGTATTTTCTATTTGCTTGTTTGTAAGATCCTGGAGCTAGTCTAATATACTTATACATTTGTAAAAGCATATAGATAGCTACTGTAATAAAGTATAAGTTTATATGAGTTTAACAAATAGAACAACAAAGGAAGAGTTTTTGAGTTCAGCGATGGGAAATTTTTTATTCAGTATTTTTTTAATTAGCTACATATGGATTTGAAATATGTCAGTAGTGGAAATTAAAATTTCATAAGTATTGGCCTAAAACTCGCCCAAATATTGTCAACACAGCAACAGGAAAGAAACAAAAACAACAACACCATAAGAACGCCCTAGAGGAATGAATCACTTCAGTAGTTCTTCTAGGACAGTAGTAGCAGCCAAATAAAATTGTAGGCTACTACTACACTCCTAGAAGGACTTGTCATGTGATTGATTCCTATAGGATTATCTTATGTTGCTGTTTCCTAGGAAAAATAATTTCGGTTAATACAGCTGTCACTGTATTGATAATCATTGGAGTAGTGAGACAATAGTCATGGGAATGACCAGTTTTTATATTTAAAATAAAAGAACTTGTCACCATATGACGTTGTCATAGGATCTTATGACATTGGTCACAAAATTTAATAAAAACAAGTTTAAAATTTCAATAATTTATTTTCGTAAGTGATTTTCCAAAGTGGGCTTATTGGGAGCTATGAGCAATATTGAATTCTAAGTCGATAGCTCAAATTTTAAGAGATTTATGCTCGTTATGGGGCCGTATATGGGGGCTGTGACTAATTATAAACAGATTACCATACGATTAGATTACATGATGTCGGTATATATAAAACTAGAGTTTCCAAAAAACCAAAGAATTTCAAAACCGCGGTTTCGGTTTTCAAAAATAAATTCGCTTCGGTTTTGTGATAATTTATTAACTATTAAATCAGTTGATAATGTAGGAACTGCTAAACAAATTTTAAGTTCAAGTTTGACGAGTTCAAGAGGGTAAAGGAAAATTGGTACTTTTTCTTCTAATGGTACCTTTTTAATAAAATTTTAAATTAGATAAAGTTGGATATTATGCTTCTCAGTAAATAAATAATCAAGAATAGAGTGTTCAATTCTATTATGATACCAAAAATGGAGAACTAAACCAAACTAAGGAGTACTTTTTCGTTCTTCAAAATTAATTTTCTATAATATTGAACCTAGAATCAGGAAATTACTTTGAAATTTCGAACTTGACAGTGGTTTAAGTGTGGAAAATTTTTACTATTTCTTCTAATAGTACTTTTTATTATAATAAATTATTTTATTTATTGTATATACATAATAGTTGGTTGATAAGCTTCTGAGTAAAGAAAGAATCAGGGATAGAGGGCATAATGATATTGAGGTAACAGAAACTATTTTTGAAGTTTCTATTATAATGAATCTATAAGCAGGATATTAAACACACATGATCCTAACTGAGTTAGAATATAAAAAAGGGAATTGCAGGTACTTTTTCGAACTAGTAGTACTTTTTGTATATTTTATAACAATGGACATAGAATCGCGAATTCAAAATGTATAATTAATGTTTTTGAATATTTTATAATAATAAACCTTAAAATTAGGCACAAACGATTCTGAATTAGTTAGAACTCACCAAATGTGATTATAGTCATACCTTTCTTTTGTATTTTCTATAATAATGGACACAAAAATATGAATTTAAAAATTCAAGATGCTGAGTAGGAATACAAAATGTGGGTCTTGATGGTACTGTTCTTATTATAATAATACGTCTAGAATGAGCTACAATCCGCATTACAATGAATCAATAAACATGAAACTAGAGACATGCTATCCTGGAATTAGTATTAATTTACAAAGGGAGACTTAATAGTACTATTTTTTATTCCAATTGAGGTGGCGAAGCGCACCGGTCAGCTAGTACTCCATACTTTTATCGGATATTTGAAAATAACATAGACTTTGTTACAAAAATTTTGCATTATTTAGCCTACGAAAGGTAGCCTGAAACATCAGATATTGGATAAAAAGTTTGTTTCGCATTTCTAAATTTTGAATTTTTCTAGTGAAAATAGATTAAATGTGAAAACCGAAGAATAATTGTCGGTTTCGGTTTTAGGCCTTGAAAAACCGCGGTTTCGGTTAAATCCGAATTGTAAACTCTATATAAAACCTATTTGGAGCGAACTTTGTGGTGATACCTATATAAATTAAACATATATGACTGATAAAGTCCTATTTCGGGAACCCATTTGTATGGGGGCTACACGCAGAAAAAAATATAATTGTGCATGTATATATGGTTGATACAATCATGTGAATCGTAAATTAACCATATTATTGTTACCACAATCATATATATAGTTACTGTGACTATAATATTGTTAAACATTTTGAAATGGTTACAGTAACCATGCACAAATTTGAAATGGTTACAGTAACAATGTACTACTATATTTTTTTTCTGCTTTGCAGACGAAGTTTACATGGGCAGTCAGCCAGATGGACGGACAGACGGACATCGTTTAATCGACTCAGAAAGTGGTGGTGGTTTAGGGTATAGTTTAATGACAATTTTAAAAAATTTAGAAAGTTAAAGGTTAGTTTAAAACAATTGATGCACATTACAGGGTCTTCACTCCAACATGGGAAAATATAGGATGATCCGATAGAATAGATTACTGACTGCGGTTTTATTCAAGTAAAATACTCTAACTGTTTCAGCATACAACCCAAAAAGATTCTCAGATATTCCAAAAAATTAATGTATTAATATACATCATCTAAAGATCCATTCCATGTAGAAGTCTATGATTTTAATCATTATACCTAATTCCTTGCTACCTCCAACACATGTCCCTAATGTTGTCCTTCTCTGCTTCTCTTTTAAAGTGCTGCTATATGCGTGTATGTTGTTGGTATTGTTGCTTTTATGTTTCTAGGTTTCTGCAGCAACCAAAAGCAACTCATTTTTACCATGTGTCTTTTCTCTTTGTATTTCGGTTCATTTTTTTCCGTTTCTACATTGTGTAGGAAGGAAAAAAAGAACGTTCGTTCGTTTTCTTTCTTTTTTTTTTCAACATTAATGAAAAACAAACAAAGGATAAAATTTTAAACAAAAGGTGACACACAAAAAAAGTTTGTCTTCTATAGTGCTGTTTTCTTTTTTTGCTTTCCTTCACTGAATTTTTCAAAGTTTTAGTAGTTTTTTGCTGCTTTAGCTGGGTACACTAACAGCTTTTGTTCTTTTGTATGTCCTTCAAGAATGGCGACAAGCTTTTTGCATTCTTTTCTTCTTTTAATTTTGCGAGCAGCGTAAATTCGAGAGCAAAAACAAAAAATACATGGAGACAATTTTTGTTTAAAGAAGAAATTGTTAAAACAAAGACAGCCTCAACAGATATCTTGTATTTAAAAGTGTTTACAACAAAAAAGAGATTTAAAGGAAGTTTTGTTTTGTGTTAACAAACAAGCGCATGCAAGTCAAGACATGCTTGAGCTGGCTGGTCAGTTTTCATTGACTCACAAGGGAAGTATGTTGCTGTTCAAATTAAGAGTTTTATGGTAAACTAGCAGAGGAGGAGTTCTCACACCAATGACACTAAAATACGATCACACTTTTTGTTGTTGACTTGTTTGGCATCTCCTTTTAAACACGTTGTCCTTAAAGGAAAATATTTACCAAAAATGGGTAACAATCGATACCAGCTACATAATTCGAATCAAAATATATAAAAACCACATACTTTAGGGCCGTGTATCTTTACACATGAATACGAGTACAATTTTTATTTATTTTTAACTGATTTATAACTTTAACACAAGTGATCTTAAAGAAATTTATAACAAATTTTTTCTCTCCACCAGCTACAACTTACTAGACTTTTATATATTTTTCTATTCTGTTGTTTAATGGTTCCAATGGGGGTGTCAAGTGACACAGTTTTTTTTTTGTTCTGTCTTTGTCCTAAACAATTGCGCTATTTTTCTTTTCAGTTTTCTTTAAACAACATCATGTTTAGCTCGTATATTAGCGTCTTTCAGCCAACGCTAAATTCTTTACTTTTTTTCATATACAACTTTTACTCCATACATTGTCTCCACTCGCATAAAAACTCTACTCTAGAGGGAGTCTAAAGGCAAACAGCGACAAAGCGCAACGCAAAACTTGGAAAAGCAAGTCAGTACGAGGAACAAGTAGATGTTGAAAAGAAACTTAGCCAACAACAAGAAACATAACAAACAGAAAAAAAAAACTTTAGTTCATATTTAAAATTTTTCATCATTGCTGGCGCGTTTAAGATACAAAACTTTTCTTTAAATTCTTATCTCTTTCTCTGTAGCTTCTCAACTTAGTTTGTTGTTTAATATGAGTGTTCAAAAACTAAAAAAATATATATATATAAGTATATCTATATACTTTTTGTTTAAAAAAATATAAGAACTGAAATTTATACTCATTTATAGTTTAGTGATAGTTTTTTAGTTTTAAATTTCTTTCCCCTTTTCGTTGCCATTATTTTCTAGCAACTTTTTTTCGTTGCTATTGAAAAAGAGTAATTGCCTGTAATGTATGAATGGGGGTGATAATAAATTGTTGAATAATGTTCAAACATAGAACAAAAAAAAAAAAAAAAACTTAAATTTCTTTTTGATAGAAAAAAGTAAATTAAGAAGAAATTTATTTTAACAATGCTTTGATGCATTTTCTATTGAAGGGGTCACTTTTGTGTGCAATTTTTCTGGCGGAAAAAAAATGTATAAGACACAAACTTTTCTAGATATTTAATTAGAAGCACAACAAAGTTTCAAAGAGTAATGAATAGAAAGAAGTTTTTTTTTTTTTAAACAAACCAAATTGCGTTAACAAAAATGCAATTAAAAAATTGTTTGCCAAAAAATAACAACTGCTAAGAAGCTATATAAATAACTTAATAAGATGGTTAATAGAATACTACAATTGACTGAGTATAGTAAGAACATATAGTGGCAATACCGCATTTGTCCATTTCAAAAATCAATCAAGATCAAGTTTTTACTTAAATAAAAACTCCAAAAACCAGTTAACGGCAATTGACATGAAATTAACTCGAAAAGTTAGTAAACACCAGTAAGATAATGAAAATCATGCAATCAAAAAGTTTCAATTTGTTGCAGATTAGGCTGAATATTGATACAGCTCTGAAAAAAAGGTTTATTTCGGGCTCTAATAATTTTCAATATCATAAAAAATTAAATAATTCACTATTGTTTACTCGTTATTGAGGCTTTGTGTATACATCTAAACTTTCAATGCACTAATCTATAGAAACCCAACTTGCAATAATACTGACAGATTCTTAGAGCACACAGAGGAGACACTCAGTTACCTATCTAGTTGTCATCTATGGGTCCAAGATAATTTTGTTTAGAAAATTTGTATTAAAAATTATAAATACTTAATCCTGAATATTTGTTTCATTTAATTTTCTATCAAATATTTCATAAGACATACAAAAATTGTCGGTTAATAAAAACTCATTTTGATTATTTAACAATGAAAATGTATGTAAGTGTCTTTATTTAGGACTAATTTTTCTATGAGATTTATCTGTGACTGACATCGGCATGACTCATTCGCCTATTTATGTAGCTTAAACTTAAAAAATGTTAGTGCGTTGACTTCATAAGAAAATATAAATTAAATACCTATAATTTTAAGTTGTCAAACAAACTGGCTTCTGCCAAAATAAACAGCCTACGACTCATAATAAAACAATATAACGAGTACATACAACGCTATACTTAACGTTTATTGATTTTGAAAAATCATTTGATGCGATAAACAGAGGAAACACATGGGGAGCTTTAGAAAATAAGGGCGTCTCGCGGAAACTTATTAATTTAATCAAAGCCCAATATACTGACGCAAAAATGAGCGTACTGCATCTCAGAAAAAGCAGCCAACCTTTCAAAACATTAAGCGGCGTAAAACAAGGATGTCTTCTCGCTCCGCTCCTTTTTATCACAACCCTTGATGTTGTTCTTGCACATACCAATGATCAAAATTGTTTTTGCTGCGTTTATACGTAAACCAAATTGTTCTGTTTTTAGGTACACGTCATCAATCTTTCTCTGCATGTTGTCTTTCGTCATGGCATGTAGGACGATATCGTCAGCGTATTCTAGCTCTTTCAGTTGCTGGTTTATTCTCCATTGGGCATCCAATTAATGACCTGTCTCTAGGAGCAGAACAGATTGGTTTACGTATAAATGCAGCAAAAACAATGGAGAATAAACCAGCAACTGAAAGACCTAGAATACGTTGACGATATCGTCCTACTTGCCATGACGAAAGAGAACTTGCATAGAAAGATTGGTGATCTGTCCTAAGAGCAGAACAATTTGGGTTACGTATAAACGCAGCAAAAACAAAGTGCATCGCAGTAAAAAGTAATCAACCAACAACAGTCATGCTAAACAGCAACCCAATTCAACATATAAATAACTTCCATATGAATCGGAAACATGGTTGGTAAACCAAACCATTAGACGTTAACTGCAATGTTTCACAAATAGATGCCTGCGCAATATCTTAAAAATATGGTGGCCAAGAGTAATATCAAATGAACAACTACTACAAATCTCTGTGCAGCAAGACAACAATACGCAAATCAGAAGATGAAAATACAACTGGCTAGGCCACACTCTCCGTACCCCATACGACGAAATATGCCACGCAACACTACAATGGAACACACTGGATTCACGCCTGCGAGGAAAACCGACGACTACCTGAAGACGCACTATTTCCTTGAGACGGTGAAATCTTTTAACGAACTTGGATGCATTGCAACAGACAGAAACGAATGGAGATTCTATGTAAGCAGCTTATGTTCCTGATAGAATACGCTAATACATATAAAGATATATGAAATTCTAAAATTATCTAGCTATGTCCGTCCGTATGTCTGTTGGAAACACGAAAGTGCCAAAAAGAAAGTAAGTATTGGGCTGAAATTTTCCACAAATACTTTCTGTTGATTAGGCTTGTTTCGTACTGAAAATGGACAATATCGGTCCCATACAAATGTCCCCCAGAATACTGTTTGTCCAGTCATAAATATGTTGATGATAGGGTCATTCTGACAAAATTTTGCACAAATTAGTTCAAAGGACTGAGACCGAAAAAACTTTAACACACGTTTTTCATTAAAACTTTTAACATCAAACTTTTTTGATAATGTTAGATTTCTAAAGCATGTCAGTTATTATGTTTAATGCCATTTATGTTAATTTGTTGCTAATCTGATTAAAATGAGTGACGAGAAAAAAAAGTGCGTGCTAAAATTATTAAATATTTTCAACAAAACCCAAATTGGTTCTGCAAAAAGTCTGTTTGTCAAACTGATTTCAATGTTATTAAACAGTATCGAGAGAACTTGTCCGTTGATAGAAAGCTTGGCTCATGTAGAAGGAATGGTCCACATGATGTTTCTAAAGCCAATAAATAGAAAACATTTTCAAAAGAGCTCCCAACACATTCGGTAGGAAAGCAGTCCGGTTAGCTCAGAACTCGGACTATTTGCTACGAAAAGTTAAAGCCAATGCAGATTTAAAAACATACAAGGCTCAAAAAGTTCCTGACAGGAACGCTGCTAAAATTTAGAGGCCAAAAACAGAGCACGGAAATTGAAGTTAAGTTTTATAAAAAAAATATACCTGCTATATAATGGATAACGAAACGTACATTCTGAAAAATGTTTCGCAGCTTCTGACAAAAAACAGAAAAGTTTCCCAAAAAGTTCTTGGCATGTCAAGCAATATGCAGTTGTGGCAGAAGAAGCCAAACATTTCTTACAAAGGGCTCTGTAAATACCGAAATTTACATCAAGGAATGTTTACGAAAGAGGACGCTTCCATTCATAAAACTTCTTACTGTGTCCACTTATTTTTGGCCTGGTCTTGAGTGGTACAAGAGCAATAATTTGTTATTAGTACCACAGAGAGGCAAATCCTCCAAACTGCCTGAAGCTAAGGGAGAGATATAGGGCTCTTATTAAAGGAGATTTAAAGATCACAAAAACAATAATAAAAATAATATTTTTTTTAAATTGTAATAATAATTTCAATTAAATAAAATAAAACAACACTGTAAGTTTAGTTGTTTAATTTTTATTAAGATATATGAATGTTAAGATTTTTTCGATCTCAATCCGTATATATTCATTTTATATGAAAAATGTGTAAACTACAAACGTAATGACCAACTTAAGGTGAAGGGTATAATTAAAGTGTGAAGTTAATCTGGTCAATGTCTCTCATATCACCCATAAATTTTGAAATTTAAAAGTGTACTATTTTTCACAAAATTATTAAACTTCGACTAGTCGACTAGCATGCACAACTACTTTCTATATTATTTTTTGTCGAGCAATGACACATATATAGGAAATAATATACCCATCATTCGTTTTCTCGCCAATCCGGGAAGTAATATTGCACACTTTTCTCTTCATCTATAACATATTAAACTCTCAACATCTGTACGATCCTGCCTATGAAACAATGTATAGCTATTACAAACACCATTGAAATTTACCTTGTAGAGAGTTAGAGCACTCCTTATTCAAAAGAGACCACAATTTTGCAGTCTTTTTTGTGACACATATCTTATTTGTCTCCTTTCTCAGACTATCGACGAATTCTCGTAGAACTCGTAGGGCTGTGCTGTTTTAATTTTTTTAAAAAGACAATTATATCTTATGATTTTGCCAACTCTTAAGACAAAGTGGTCAATGCCAGAACTAATGCACAACCGGGCGCGTTTAATAACGTTCTATTTTAGACCTGTCATGGTCTATTTGTCACTATTTGTTTCTAAAGGAATAAAGCCGAAATAGCAAAATTATGGTCTTTAATTTGATACCCTTGCATAGGGCAAAAAAAAATTAATATACATACAAACAAATATTCTACCTGATATTTTAAAGTAAAGGACAAGCCAACGCGATATGGAATACGGAGTTCATATGCATATGGTGTAAAAAAACTTTTCTTAAGTAATTACATTCTATCTTTACATTAAAGACTACACGCAGAGAAAAAATATAGTTGTGCATGTTTACAGTAACCATTTCAACATTTTTAAAAGTTGTTTAACAATATTATAGTCTCATTAACTACATACATGATTGTGGTAACCAAAATATGGTTAACTTGCGAATCGTTATATTATAATATATTGTTCTCAGATTATGAAATCAATTAGCCGAGAACAACATAATATGGTAAAACCTTAATCATAGAAACGATTGCAACAAACATATACTTGTTTACGGTAACCATATATATGATTGATACAATCATGTGAATCGTAAGTTAACCATATTATGGTTACCATTATCATATATATAGTTACTGTGACTATAATATTGTTAAAAAAAAACTTTTAAAAATGTTGAAATGGTTACTGCAAACATGCACAACTATATTTTTTCTCTGCGTGTATCTACTTTTTCCACGATACTAAAAACAACTTTTCTTATCACGAACTACTTTTCACAGTCCCATGGAGTTCGTTATAATTATGTTATCATATACTTCTATTTATTTCTGAACTAAGTAAGTTTATGGCAAGAGATCTTATTATATTAACTTATCTCTTCACATTTAAGACAATTTACTTTTTCGAGGATACCAATAACAACTTTGTTTATCAGGAACTACTTTTCAAAGTCCCATGGAGTTTGTTATAACCGAGGTTTTCATATACATATAGTTCTTTACATTGAAAAGTTTTAGCGAGTTGGTTTATTTCTGAACTAAGTCAGTTTATGGCTAGAGATCTTATTATATTAACTTATCCCTTCACTATACTTATTTAAGTATTTATAATGGAAAATGAAAAAGTGATTCTAAAGAGGTCAGTATAATAAAATAAGTTTATCGATGACATGATCTCGATGGCTTCTAGTACAAATAAAACAAATATATATTTAGACATGCTGACATCAGTTAAACTTTACAGCATCTGATAAAAAAAAACAACAAATAAATATGTATAAACCTGGACTTGATAACATCAACATACATAAAAAAAAGAAGGGATATGTCCAAGCATATGCAATAAAATAAACAAATAAAACTAACGAATAAAGAAAGTTGACAATAAAAACTCTATATCACTTCTTACCCTCTTCAAACTTATAAAAAAAATAATAAACTAAACAATATTAATGCTCATAAAATTAATATTTTTTAACTAAACTCACACTCACTTCAACACATTAGTAAGAAAACATGATGGCATAGGAAGCCAAAATGAAAAGAATTCTATAGGTATTAAATCTAACGCCAAATTAAATTTCAGCACATGATAATAAAAACAGTGTTAGAATGGTAAGATAGAGATGGGGTTCGTAAAATGAAAAGAACCTAAATAAAAATTTTTACAAAAAAAAAAAAAACAATAAAACAAATTTTAGATAAAAATTTATGTAAATAAAACAAACAAATACTTAGACCAACACTGTAGTACAGCAATTGTGTGAAGTAGTTGTGACGATGGTAGTAAAACATAAAAATATAATAAAAAAATAAACATTTTACAACTGTTTTACTGAAGAATTTGCATACGTTTTTATGAGTTCTGTACTTCAACAATAGTGAATAGTAAGTGTTGTTTCTTTTTTTTGGTATATTCACGGTTTCCTATTTGTAAAAACCAACCGCAAATAGAAACTAACAGCTGAAAAGTGTTAAAAATCCTTAACATTTATTTAGCATAGAAAATTAAGAACAATGAAAATTGTTTAAAAAAAGAAATGCCTTAAGAGGGAGGGTTGTTGTCTCGTTAATAAAATGAAAAGAACAAATATTAGGAACAAATAACACAAAACTATTAACTATCCTTTTTATATCGCTCTCTTCATTATTCTTTTATAATTAACATCTCCTCTAGCTGTCCAACTTCCATAGCTTTCACTGTCCTAAACAATTACGTTGAAAACGTTTATTCTTCCTTATTTTTTTTTTTTTATTATTCAACCAGCTAAAGCGTAAACTTTTAAAATTATTTAAAAAAGACATAGAGCTGGAAAAGAAAATAAGCAGCAAAAAAAACTATAACAACTTACCGTGTGCATCTTTAGAGGATAATGAACCACCCATACCGGAACCACCACCACCAATGCCGCCGCCGCCAACAATACTGCCAGCGCCGGGCGAGCCCAGGCCATGTAATGATGCTGAGGAGGAATGAAGGCGAGCTAATGCATTTTGTGTTGGCAACAGCATAAATAAAAGTAACATAAAAATACGTTGAAAGCTAGAGCTGGCTGTAGGTGTTAATGCTAGTGTTCTGGTTGTTGTTTTTGTAGCTGCCGTAGTTACTGCTGTTGTTTTTGTTGGTGTTTTTAAATATTTACAGCTACAAAAACGCCAAGTTGTTGGCATTAAGATATGACATTTATAGCACTTCATTTTATTGTTTTTTTTTTTCTTTCTTTCTTCCTGCCTGCAACAATAAACTTATTCAACACAATATGCTTTTCTCAGCTTCTGCTCTCCTTTCCTCTCTTCTATCTTCTCAATTTTGTTATTATTATTGTTGTAAAGAACAATTTCACTTCCTTTTCTCTCTTTCCCTTGTTAAGTCTTGTTTTCTGTGCTTTAATAAGACATACTTTTCATCAACTTAATGTTAAGTATTTCTTCTTTTTTTCTCTTGCTTTTCTCACTTAAATTTCATCGTTTTGTTTACTGGAAGCCTTTTTTCTGTTTTTTGTTTTGTTGCAATGAGAAAAGATTTTTTCAATTACTATTCCTTGCAAATGGAAATGATATGGTTATGGCTGGTAACTGCAAAGAAAAAAAAAATAATATTAAAAAATTATTATTTGCCAAAAGACACCATGCCATCATAATGATAATAATCTTGGTGTATATTAAAAACGATTTCAGTTAACTGATTCTTGTCTGTTATTGAAAATTATTCAGAGATTGTCTTAAATTAATGGGTATTTCATGCAATTTTTGTTAAATCAATTCTGCCATATCAATAACCATTAAATATTTTCATGAGAATTTTATTTTTTCTTATCACTTTTTTTTGTGGAAAATTATGTGTAATGATATTTTAATGTATGATTCTGCAGATATTAAAATTTAATTGGAATATGTATAAAGGTACATTCACCTTGTTCTTATATAAGTGTAACCACATTTTTGAGTAAATATTTAATTGAAAATCATGTAAATTTTTTAATAATAACCTGTGATATTCTCTGAAAAAATCATTTTTGGTAATTAAAAGAATATACATATGTTTACTTCAGCAAAATTCTTAAACCGCCAGTTATGTTCACATTACCTTGAGTAATAAGAATTTTTCATACAGCTGTGGAATGTAATTTACATAATTTACAAGAAACACATTATAAAAATGTAAAAAGGTTCACCAAATTATACTTTAAAAGAAAAATTAAAAACATTTTTAGGTAAAAAAATTGTTTAAAAAAAAGATTTATTTTTTTAACTTTTAAAGGGAAAATTATTTTATGGCAAAAAACATTTTTTTAATGAAAAAAAAAACTTCAGTTTAAAAATATTTTTACCGATTTTGACTTATTGTAGGTTCGACTAATTATGGCGTTATATATTTCGTTGTAATATCTATCTTTAAATATCTATATTGTATATATTATTGACATAGTAATCCAGTTTCAAGATCGCATTAAACAATATAGGAAGCACAATTATTGCCACATTTGGTAGGTTCTTAATCAATGATGGAGTTATTAAATCATATCCCGGTGATTTTTTCAAGTTCAATTTATTTTTAATTACTCTATTAACATCCTCAGGGCCAATATCGAATTGGGCTGCATTAGCCATTGTTGAAACCGGAAATTCTTCGAGCTCGAACTCATTTGCCGTGGAATTAGGTTGAAATACTTCACTTAAATGTTCAGCAAATACTGTTGCTTTTTCTATAGCACTTCGTGCCCAGGTTCCGTCAGCTTTTCTTAAAGTGCTTTGTGCCTCTACCGGTGGACTAATGTTCCTCGTTGCCTTCCAAAGAGAGAAATTTGTGTATTTTGTGCTCGTCAAACTTTTAATATAATTTTCGTTTATGCGAGCCTCTTCTAAATGGAGGGCTCTTTTCAGTTTTCGTACTGCTATGGACAGCTTCTGCTTTGCAGCAGGTGATCTATTATGTTGCCATTCTCTTCTGAGTCTTCTCTTTTCGAGAAGAAGTCTTTCAATATCCGAATTTGAAATAGGCGTATTAGTTTTTGGAGGGATTTGGCACCTAGAGTGTTCCAGAGCCGAAATCATCAATGACGTGAAGTCATTGACGGTTTTATTTATGTCTTCCTCACACTGTAAATTAGGATTTGTGTGGATATGACGGCTGATATATTTCCTATATTTTAGCCAATTTGTCTTAAAACACAAAGAGTCCTTAGGAAATCTTGGGTTGTTGGATCTCTCGCAATAAGTAATAATTACAGGAGAATTGTCAGAAGATAGATCATAGGATATTTAAGGAAAGTTGATTTCAACATTCAGACGGACTGACGGACATGCCTTTATTGACTTCGCTATCTATTGCTGACTTCTGTCAGTCTACATACAGCTAAAATAAACAAATAAAGTAGCTGTAAAGTAGCATTATTTAAAATTTTTAGTATACATATCATAGCAGTGAACAAAATTCCCTGAATTAGCGCTCCAAAATCAGCCGATCATATGGCCCATGTCTCCGATAAGAGTGTACGTCAAGGGAGTATCGAAAGAGCTCTTAACGACAATGCACTTTTTAGTAGAATACAGCGTAAAAAGCTTATAACATCAGGAAATCCACCTTTTTTGACATGAGTTTGCACATGCGCATATTGACAAAGTGATGGATTCCTGGTTCAGACTTGTATTTACTGCCGAATGAAAGTTCAGTATATTCGGAATTAATGGCCGAGCTAAGATACATAGAAAAAGAACTGCGGTTATGCAGCTCGAAAACTTAACACCAACTGTGAAGCATGGCGGTGTGGATGTAATGGTTTGGAGAGCTCTAGTAGCTTCTGGCTTTGGAAAATTGGTTTTTGTTGAAGGCATTATGAACCGATACCAATACAATCCGTTTACAGCCATCCGTTGAGTGATTGGGACGTGGGAAAGGTTGGATTTTCCAACAGTATAATGATGTCAAGCATACTGCATTGATCACTATGGAATATATTCTAAAAAAAAAAAAAAATCATTACATGGGTTACGGGTGGTATGAGTAATTTTTAATTAATTCATATTTTATAATAAGTATACGGCTTGAGCTGCAATATCGAAAGTTCCTATTAACTGAAATTCTTTGTCGACTAAGATTTTAGCTTCGACGTAAAAATAACTATTTCTGGACGAAATAAAAATTTACGAGGCTGGACTGAAATCTAAATTATGTGTTTTAATTTTGCTTAATTTTCTTTAAAAATTTGCCTCCTTAAGGGTAGGATTTGGCTTCAAGATCAGGGATTAAGTTAAAATTAATAATTTAGAGAATCTGTGTACTATAGATCACGTTTGGAAGTTTTTGGACCGCAAAATTCGACAAACCCAAATTACAAATCATTGAAAAAGTCATTGACAGAGCCATGGCAGAAACAGACTACAGAAGAGATGACCAATTTGGTTTCATCAATACCACGATACCTGCATACTGTAATATATAACTAAATAATAAAACAAAACTAAACGCGATGATTTAAATATTATTAGTAACTTTTTGTGAAGACTAAACTGTATGTATACTTTAGACTCACTATATGTCGTTGATAAGATCTTTGAAATGTCTATCATAGATTTCAGACATTTGTGGGACAATTTTTCCTAATTCAAATGGCAACCTAATGAAATTACATGTATCAACCATTATAGATTTGCAAAATTTAGAAAGTACAAAGGGTATTACGAACTTATGTATGTATTCCCTTACCACTTATGGGAAAGTATAACTATAAAAATAAATTTTTTGTAACTAGTATTTCACTGAAAGTAGTACTTGCTACTTTATACAAATTTATGTGTTTTTTTTTTAAAGCAAATTTTCAAATAATTCTTTAATTAAAAAAGTTTTATTTTTAAAAATTCTTTTATTTTGAAAAATTTTGTAATTTTATGAAAAATAGTATAGTATAGTTATTATACTTAGTATACTTATTATAAAATATGAATTATTTAAAAATTACTCATACCACCCGTACTCCATAAAAAAAAATAAATTCTTTACATGGGTTACGGGTGGTATGAGTAATTTTTAAATAATTCATATTTTATAATAAGTATACTACTTGAGCTGCAATATCGAAAGCTCTCATTAACCCTTATGTGTGTGACAGGGTACTCGGTTTACTTTTTGTAATTTAATTGAAATTTTCAATATATGCAGAATTCCTAGGCGCTTGAAACTTTCTGAGAACTCCTAACTTTTTGTTATTTTTATTTTTTATAATGGACACTTTTGTGTCTCGACTTGGGATGGAGTGGTAAACCAGGGCACCGGGTACCAAACACAAATTATATGAAAAATATTACCTATACGCACACAACACAATACAGAGTAGTTTTTCTTTATTTGAGTACTGTGTATATAAATGGGAATCACCATTTAACATTAAACATATTTTTTTTTTTTTTTGCATTTCATAATATGCATTTGTATATATTGCGCAATAATATGTAACTTCATAGGTTCTGTATATGGTACCCTGTCACCCTGCTAAAGATGTTTTTATGTCACACAAATAAGGGTTAACGTAAATTCTTTGTCAATTAAGATTTTAGCTTCGACGTGATAATAACCATTTCTTGGAATGGAACAAAAATAAAATACAAGGCTGGACTGAAATCTAAATTAGGTGTTTTTGTTTTGCTTAATTTTCTTTAAAAAATTGTATCTCTTAGGGCAAGATTTTAACCAGAAGATAAGCGACTAAATTAATATTTAAGGAAATTTGTGTACGAAATTTCTTATAAGGCCTGAGATCGAAAAATTCTTAACACATATAAAAGTTAATAAAAATTAAACCACTAAACTACAGCTTTTATATATATTTTTTTTTTTTTTTTTTTTTTTTTTGATTGAAATTATTATTACAATTTACAAAAAATATTATTTTTATAGTTCTAATCAATAGTGATGGACTTATGAATCTTTTCTTGAAACCCTTCCATTAAGGTTTTTATAGAGTTTCTGTCACTTTGTTCAAACAGATTGTCCATCTCCGTTTAAAATCTACCACACTTTAGGACATCTTTTTGGTGCTCTTCAATTATCTTTTAACAAGGTCTCAATATCTCTCCACTGGCCTTAGCTCCAGGCAGTTTGGCGGATTGGCCTCTCCTGGTACAAATGACACATCACTGTTCTTTTATCACTCAAGTCCTTGCTTACCATAGCAACGATGCTAAATCAGGCCAAAAATAAATGGACACATTAAGAAGTCTTATGAATGGAAAAAGCCTCTTTTGTAAACATTCCTTGATGTAAATTTCGGTATTTATAAAGCCCTTTGTTACAAATGTTTGGCTTCATTTGCCGCAACTGCATACTGTTCGACACACCAAGAACATTTTGGGAAATTTTTAGGCATACGCATAGAAGGTTTAAAAAATAAGAAGTAAGAGCTCAACCAAAGTATTCTTTAATATAAATATTAGTGAATAACTCGATGTACACGTAGTTTTATGCTTATAGCTCAGCCATTTATAGGTCGATTTTCTCAAATTTAAGTAGTTAATTGGGGACTTCGGAAAGTAAATTTCAGTACACAGACGGACATGGCTATATTGAATCCGCTGACCATAAAGATCCGTAATATATATATAATTTTTGGTGTCGCTAATAATAAATGTGGAAACTACAAACAGAATAACAAACTTATATGTACTTCCGCCACTTATGGTGAAGGTTACAAGGATGTAGGTTACATGTAAATTTTTCTGTAAATTTTTGGACTAAAGTTGTGGAGAAACATACAAGTTTTTCTCGAAAATATAAGTTAATGCCATTCCATGCGTTTAAAAGACATATCAAATGAAACCGAATATGTATGTGATTGCTTTGAAACAAATATAAGAAACCTAAAATAAATTGGAAAATAATTCAAATTAGCTGCCATTTTGGGAAAATTCTCAACATTTTTCAGAAGCCACATTGAGAAAGAGCCATTTCTTGGTGCAGAAACAAATTTCTAAATCGTTAATATCTACAAATTTCTTAAATTTTACTTAAGGGAGCTAAAAATATTTGCGAAAAATTATGGTTTATATGTATTTACTTGATATACAATATACCAGAAGAAAATTTGGGCATATTTGCAGCTATTCGAGAACTGAAAAATTATTATAATATTTTTGGTAATATCACTCTGAAAGGTGAGCAAATATTATTATTTTAGAGAATTTTCTTAGGCGTTTTTTTAATCCGTAATTATTAAAAAAAATTCATATGCAATCAAAATCATTTTTGGAAAATAATCCTTCAATAGTGCAATACATATTAAAAGGCCGAATATAAAAAATGTTTTCTTAAATATTTAAATAATATATTAATCTAAGCAATTACAAACATTTAGGAAATCTAAACATAAAATGTTGTTATGTAAAACCTATAAAATCCTATAAATTTAAATTTCTTCAATAAAATTAGATATTTCTAGATAATAAATAACATCACCTTTAACTTATTTGTTTTTACTGTTTTTAGGTCAACCATTGAATTCTCGACAAATGTAAATATAATTTCCTCATATTTATTTATAAGACTAATAAACATATTGTTTTTTCTCTTCATTTTACTTTCAACAATATTACGCCATGCTATTTGTTCCAATTATACTTGAACTTCTCACCCTTAATAATTTGTATTGCGTTGCTGACTTTATTAATGTAGACATTCACTATTTCATTTATATATTTGTGTGTGTGTTTTTTTTTCCCACTATAAAGTGGATTTTAATATAAAAGAAGAAGAACAAATACAAACACAACTTATTATTTGTCCTCCATTTATAAACAAACACAGTTACATACATAAGTATTTACTTAATATGTTTGTTGGTTAAAAGCATGAGTGAGTGTGAGAGAAAGTGAGTGTGAGAGCATGTGTAAATGTATTAAAGGTATACGAGCTTCATAGTCTACACATCCGGCATTTATGGTTCTTTAAATGCAGGGCACAAAACAAACAAACCAACACAAATAAAAATAAATAAAAACACAACAATTCAGAAAATGAAAAAAAAAAACGGAAACGTGGCCTGTTTCCGTTTAGTTTTTACATGCACATACGACGTTTATTAAAAAAAAAACAATACAACTACAACTACAATATTATGTATGTAACGCAAGCAAAGTATTATACAATAAAGATACAACAAATGTAACATTGCATGTTTTATTATGAAACAATGACTGAGTTGTATTTGCAAAATTGTTCTCATTTTACATAAAACTTTTTATTTAAGGATTATTCCTACAGACATTATTCATGTGTGTGTGTATGTTTTGTTATAACAGAACTCTTACTTACACATACCAAAACACACTTCAAAATATAAGGAAGTTTTAATAAAAATGTTTGAGTTTGTGCAAAGAAAAAAAAACTGCATGAAACAACATCAACAAACATGACCAGAGATTTTTTTTATTTTATACAATAAATTTATTATAGCACAAAGTAGTGTTTACTGAAAGATTTTAAATAAACTTTAGTGGAAATATATAGAGAAGAAAAAGTATTAGAAGTGAGCAAGGATGAGCCTTTAAAATACAAATGAAAATTTACAAATTGTAAGATTTGCCAGTTGAGACAATATTTATACTTAAGAGGCAAAACTGAATACGACATTTACTAGGGTTGTCATTCGAATAAAAATTATTGGAATAATCCAGGAAAAGAAAATTTTTTTAATCGAATTAGAAACATTTTTCAATTTAGAATAAAATATTATTCGACCAAGAAATGTCGATTAGTCGAATATTCGTTTAAATGTATTTTCAATTTAAAATTAAAATAAATAGGGTGTTTTTTATGCCCAATAGAACTTACGAAAGCGGTAACTGTTAAATGAACTGTTAGACTGCGCTCACTTTTTGACATCTATGATCAGTATCAAACCATTGTGAATATATTGATGCTGGAACAACGCTACCAAATTATCCAAATCTACTTCTAAAATCATTCATCGATTCGCTCAACTTATAGACGACTATTTTATCGCAAAACTGTGTTCAGCGATGAGGCTCATTTTTGTTTTTTTTTTTTTTTTTTGTCTTTTTTATTACCAAACAAAATTCCCTTATAAGAAGTGAGACCAACCCAAAACAGACCCAATATCCAGCAAAATTCACCGTTTGAAGCGGTTTAATTTGGTTATAACTTCATTTCGATTATTTCCTTTGGGGACATGTGAAATCACTGTTTTATGCTGATACATATCGGTAGGCTATATGTGAACTTCTACTGGCACACAGTCTTCTGATTTATGCTTGAAAAACAACATGATTGTGGTATTTACCGAATATCCTTTCTTTAGATAGATGTTCTAATAATAATAAACATAGCAAAACTATGGGTGTTACAACTTCAATTAAACTACATCAAGCCTAATTTGTATTACACACACAGAAAACAAATGATTTTGATACGATACTATGATCTTTTTTTGAACATTCAACTAAACTACAGGGTTTTCAAACAAGAGGTAAATGAACGGATGTTTATTTCATAATAAAGAAACAAGGTATGCCGTTAATAATGAAAAACAACATCAGCCAAATGGCCACCACGACCACGCTTATAGGAAATTTTCCATAACAAAATCGCAAAGTAGCTCCCCTATGTCCTCGATAGACTCACGAATTCTATCTTTGAGGTCTTGAATCGACGCTGGGCTGTTGGCGTAGACCTTATCTTTCACCTGGCTTCAATGGAAGAAGTCGCAAGGTGTTAAATCACAAGATCTCGGTGGCCAATTGTGATCACGTCTTCGAAAGATAACACGGTCCGGAAACTTTTCCCGTAAAAGAGCAATGGTTTCGTTGCTTGTGTGGCATTTAGCGCCATCTTGTTAAAAGTAAATGTTGTCCAGATCAATATCATCCAACTCCGACGATAAGATATGTTGTAATGACGTGTTTGCGGAATGCCCAATTCCAAAGAACGACATGGAATGGACAAACCTGGGTTTTCTTCAACACTTTGGGCTAACTAGAGCAGCAATATTCTCAGTTGTTCTTGAGCGACGTGCACGGCTTTCATTCTTTACATCACTAACTTGTACCAACAGCTCGAATTTTTCCACCAATTTCTGTATTGCGGTCCGACAAGATGCTTCACGACGACCCAAAAATGCCTTAGTTTTGCGAACTGTGACTGCAAGATTTTCAAAATTTTTGCAGTGAATTTTAATAATTTCAATGCGTTGTTGAAGAGCGTGTCGTTCCATTTTTAGTAATGGCGTAGTTTGTACTTGTTAAATGTCAAAGAATAAAAGCTTTAAAAGTGACAGCTACCGATATACCGGGTGATTCCAAATAACACCTCTTGTTGGAAAACCCTTTATGAAGACATCAAGTAGAGGCTGGTTAATTTCGATGTTTTTCTTTTTTTTTTTTCAAAGATCATTCTGTTCATACTTATATTTATTCAGTATTGTTTGGCAATTCATTATGAAAAGACTCACGCCGGAACAATGTCTCCAAATTATTTAGCTGTATTATAAAAATTGTCATTCTTTGAGAAATGTTTTTCATATACGTTATTGGATGATACGTGAACGAATTGAACACATCGAGTACTTAGTGAGGACAATACTGCATCCCAGCCCACTATTTCCAATGCCATTATCAAATTTGAGCATCAATGTACGTTATTGGATGATACGCTACAGACTAGACTATCCATCCAGCTATATTGAGGAGAAAAGTGAGGCTGAAGAGGATAGTATGGGTGACCAATCGATTCGATGCCATACGTAACATCTTGGCCTCTCATATGGAATACAAAAATGTATACGTAAATAAACAAAATTGTAGTAATTGGGCTGATGGGCAACCCGAAAATATAATCGAACTACCATTACATCCACAAAAATTAACTGTTTGGTGTGGTTTATGGGTTGCCTGAATCATCGGTTCTTATTTCCTTAAAATTCAGCCCAAGCAAAACTTATCAGTCAATGATGAAAGCCACCTTACCATGATAACGGACTTTTTGTTACCTGAAATTGAAGCCCATGATCCCTGTGACATTTTCTTTCAGCATTTTCTTTCAGCAAGAGGTGATATGCTACACACAGCGTGATAATCAATGGCTTTATTAAGAAACCATTTTGACTTCTCGTTCCGGATCTGTCAACTGGTCGCCTAGATAGGTGACAATACTTCCAATCCTTAATCTAAGTGAACAAAATTATAAAAAATTTACTTGGGTTCACTCAGTGCAAAATAGTTTTTTAATCGGTGTTTTGGTTCCCTTGAGAGAAGCGCGAGAGTTTTAACAAATCATTGCTCATATTTTATTTAAAAATGTCATTTGTTCATTTGATTTATCACAAAGATACCCATACTTTCTTTTCTTTGACAAGCACTCAGGGAATGACCCCTTCTCATGCAAAGCATTGTGTTGGAACTAGGAAAATAGGTTATGGGAAGGAGGATAGAGAGAGTAGTGTTTGTGGACATTTGATTTGAATTTTCCTATATTTAATGTGACAGGAAAGACTTCAGGAAGAAGCTTATTCCACATACGGACAGTACGGCTAAAGAACGAATTTTCCCCGTAATGTGTTGTGTGAAAGGATTTTAAAAAATTTTATTATTATTCCATAGATGTCCAAAACAAAAGACCGCCGAAACCCTTCTAATGACTATTCTTATTTGTTTTGTCTCTATAGATTTGCGTCCTTTAATTTTTAACCACAGTACACTGATTTGTTTTCTTCAGGGCTATGTGAAGCTTGAAGTCTTCGTCGATAATCCAGCTGCGATTCAAGACATGGAAGCCAATATTACTAGCGTAATTCGCGAGATACCCGTAGCCATACGGGGAGAAGTTATCTAAAATTGCTCCTTCCGAAAGAATCGCCTACAGGGCAGTCGCGGCCAACATTTGAATGAAATTATCTTAAAAAAGTAAAAAAAAGTTAAAATTTTATTTTAAGTGTTTCACTAGTCCATTCATCAATACCAAAGATCTTAAAACTACAATACCTTTTTTTTGGAATTTGTATTCAGGTTATGACACTACAAATTCTATGTTCATGAGCATAGTTCAAAATTAACTGTAACATTTCAAGGAACTCCCTAATTGTTTGATTTTTTTTTCATTTCCACACTCTTGGTCAATGATTATAAATGTGTTGGCTATTTGTTATCCATTTTCAATTTAATTTTTTTTTCTTGCTGTGCTCGTTTACTCTTCGCTTTTTACTAGCCATTATTATTACTATTTAAGTTTATTACTCCCTCTACTATAATTTTTAGTACTTATCTATTTAACTATTTTATTTTCATGCTTCAGTAATAACAGCCTTCTTCCTTAGACAATTTATTTAAAGCAAGAGAAAAAAAATCGAAACAAAAACAAATGAATCCTTATTGTTTGTACTTATAGTCATACACTTTTACACTTACATGTTTATGTATGTGTGTGTGTGTGCATCTCCAACTAAAAACATCATTTGTCTCAACATCCCCACTCGTCGAAAAGGTACTTTAACACAATCACACACATTTATCTAATGTTGCAAAAGACAAACTTATGTTGTTTTTGATGGGTTTTCTGTTTCATTTTCTTCTCTCTAGTTACTCTTCTTTCTCTCTCTATATAATGTCTCCAATTTTTTCCATTTATTCTATTTTAGTCCTCCATTCCTTTTCTATACAGCCACTTGTTTTCTACTGTGATGATAATGGTCATTGAAGCGATCATTGGCAACATGTATTCAACACAAAAAACAAAAAAAAAAGGAAAGGAAATCTGAGACATACTTACGAGTATATTCGTACAAATACTTGTATTAGGTTGGCTCCGAAATAAAATGTACAAATGTTATCAACACCCAGAGAATAAATACAGTTTACTATAAACATTTAAAAATTTGTTAAATGTATTAGTAATATGATTGCTGTAACCATAATATCATATAATATATATGATTGTAGTAAATAAGTATACGTTCATGGCAATCATGTTCATGATGAATCATTATATCATAATATGTTGTTCTCAGATTATGGATTATGAGCTGAAAACAACATAATATGGTCAATCCTTCATCATAAAAATGGTTGTCATGGTAGAGGTTATGGAATATTTCTGGATATTTCGGCTGTATATGAAATAGCGGTTATCTTCTAAGTTAATCAGGAATGCTAGTTATCTTTCAATGAGAATGCGAGATATTCTAATGGCTACTGCCAGGGTTACGGTATAGCTGAGAAATTTGGGGGGACGATGAGGCGAGTGAATCCTTTTCTAGAACTCCTTTTGTAAACTGTAAATAGCTATTGCAACATAGAATGTGTGGTAGTCCAATGAAACCACCTGCTCTTTTGTGAGCTCGACTTAGCCCACATATTAAGGGATCGGAGATTGAGAGACCTGATTTTGTTCGTCCCTTGCATAGTAGCTTAGAAACATTTTATTTTAAAAATAATTCTTTAGCTCGTGAATGATTGGAGGTATCAGACCTGAGGTTTTGCTGATTTAATTTGTATTTACATAGTAAGTTTGAATGGGGCTAGTGGGCTGGCTCCCAAAGTTGGTCATATTTTCAAATACTATATAAATACACAATTTATTAATATATAATATGTAAGGACCTTTTACTTATTTTGATCCAGCTCAACAACTTATAAAACTTAAAGAAATATCATAAGCTGTTGTTTCCTAAGTTACAAAAAAGTTCTATTTTAATCGTGATTTTTGTTCTTTATTCCATACAGTTGGGGCCACCCTTATAAACATAGGTACAACACAAACGTATAATGGCATTGGTATAGAATAAAAAACCGCATTTGTCCTTTACCCTGGAGTTCAATAATACTTCTATAACAAATTATTTTAAACGAATTTAGGTTTAAAAATAAAATATACAGTGAAGGATACCTTAGTGAAGATGTTTCAAGTGTTTCAAGCTATTACTACAACAAATGTCAATCATGCAGCCATTAGACAATTAAATAACATGTTAAGAAAGTTCTGACAATATTCATAAACTGCTGCTTAGGACTAAGGGTATTAAATTGTAAGGTAAGGTTAGATTACAAGCATAACTTTACACCTAATTAGTGACGGCTTTCATAATCATCATTATGAAAACTTTAAATTTCACAATGTGTTAGGGCTATTCAAGGATTATATCGTTTTTGTAAGTCTGAAATTTTTCATTGATTAAATGAAGTAATTTTTATTTTACATGCATTTAAGTTTTCTTTCAGAAACTTTAGAAAAATTATACTATTGTTTTCTATAAAAGAAATAACATGATATCCATTTTGAGAGAGAAACTAAAAAATGACATAATCTAAAAAAAATCATATAAAAAAACAAAATGCTTGTGGGTTGAAACCACAATCAAGAATAGTAAGAAGCTTTTAGACATTAATAGCAAGTAACTGAGGATGATTAATAATCTTATGACTGGTCATAGTAGCCCTGGTAAGCATATGATAAGATTAAGAATTATTGCAGATGACACGCGTAGATGCTGCGGGGATGCTTTCGAGGACAGCTTTCACTTTTTATGTGAATATCCAGCACTTTCAAATAGGAGATTTACTCGTAACATATTTGGATCCTATTTCGTTCAGAACCTAATTGATATTATATATCAGGCCATAGAAATGGAATGCACACGCAGAGCAAAAATATATATTAATGTAACCATTTTAAAATGTTTGCAGGTTTTTTACAATATTATGGTCACTGTATATGATTGTGATAGCCATATTATGTTAAACTTACCATTCACATAATTGTTGCAATCATATATATGATTGTAGTTAATAAGTATATGTTTGTGACAACCATTTTTATGATGAAGTATTTACCACATTATGTTGTTCTCGGCATAGGTTTATCACAATCTGAGAAAAACATGTTATGATATTAATGATTCATCATGAAAATTATTGCCATAAACATATAATGATTTACCACAATCATATATATGATTGCAGTAATCATGTGGATTATCATATTATGATTAAGGCAATCATATAAATAATTAAAGTGACCATAATTTTGTCCAAAAAAAACTTGTAAAAATGTTGAAATGGTAACAGTTAACATGTACAACTATATTTTTTTCTCTGGCTGCATAGACATTGGAAATATCATGAAAATAGCCTTACATTTGGAGTGGAACAGCAAGTGAAGGACAATAACGAAATGGAATCATAATGACTTAATGGCATCTACGGACGCTGGGTCTTATCATCCGTATAATCTTACGTACCTTATGAAGCTGTTCTCTCTTTTAGACAAAATTTTGTTGGAAATATAACTCATATTTTTAAAGCATTTTCCGAACAAAATTTTAAAATTAATTTTTCAACTAAATAATAACCCTTAAATAAAGGTGTTTTTATAGATATTTTTAAATACTATTTAAATAAACAATTTAATAACATTCGGCTGTAGTTACCAACTTTGGGGGCCAGTCCACTAGCGCTATTCGAACTTAACATGTAAATACAAATTAACTCAGCAAAACCTTAGGTCGGATACCTTCAACCGTTCACGAGCTACCGAAGCAATATATCCCTTTTCACGCTAAGCATGAATAATATTGTTACGAAACTGCATTATCAATTTGATTTTAAAGGTCTGTAACGGCTGCTTGCAAATTCCTCATGTTTATAAACATTTTTATTTGCAGAAACTTCTGCTTATCGCTCTTATTAACATTATTTATAAGACAACATTAACTGTTAGAGCTGCATTAACTGTTAGAGCTGCTAACATTAACATTAAAGCTGCTAAAAGCTTTTGATGAACATTGTGGAAATAGAACAAACTAGTGTTCCCCGTTAGATAATTCTTGAAACTACTAGAAGATGGTGCTGTTTATATAGATGGAAACAGCGATTAGCTGAGTGAGTCAGTATATCATGGAGTGAGTCAGTATATCGTAGGCGCTGTTAAAGTTAACATCAACTGTATTACCAGTTTATTCTCGTAAATTATAAAGTATGTTTTTAAAGTCTGTGTATTAAAAGAGAGTGACTATTTAAATTATTGTGTCATGGAGTGAGATTGAAAAAACCTTAACACAAAAGGTTCATAAATGCATCACTATTGATTAGAACTATAATAGTAATATATTTTGTAAGTTGTAATAATATTTTCAATCAAAACTGTTGGTTTAGTGGTTTTGCTTTTATTAACATTTATGTTTGTTAAAATCTGTTTGATGTCACTACTTAATTTAAATAAGTAAAGTATTGTACAATTTTTAAACCACTGATCGCTTTTATTTGCAATTAAAAATAATGAGTTTAACTTAAAGGAAATAAACCATCGTTTTTATTACCTTTTAAAAACGATGGTTTATTTCCTTACCTTAATAATACAATATTAAATAATGATCTCAGTAGGCGGTAGTCGATATTCCCATATTATACTAAAGATCCTGAAGTAAAACTCATAGAAACATAATTATTGATAAAATTGGTCCTTCTGATCTCGATAGTATTTCCGAAGTGAAAGTGTGTCACAATTACTGTGTCAGCGTTACTCGGGCAAATCAGATCTGTCTGATCATTTTGATCTTAACAGTTCCCATCATGGTATGTCTGTAACGTCATTATTTTACGATTGAAAGAAACCTCAGACTGAAAGTGAAAAATAGTCATTCACGAACTTGAGTATACCTTCCCTTACTTAAATAACTACTTACATAAGTAACACAAAGTAACTGGTTGTCTACATGTAGTTAGTTGATAAAAATATATATAATAAAAAACTTTATCAAAATAATGTAATAATTCAATTGGAAATTGCTTGTTAGTAAAACAGCAACTACATACAAAGGTGTGTATGCTTCAGTAAAGAAAAAGGACATAGTAAAAAAAAAATTAGAATTTTACATTCGGCTATGACGAATATAATATACCCTCAAGATTACAAAAATTGCACTTGTCTCAATATTGATGTTCACTTACACACAAGCATAGACACTTTCAGTCTATGTTATTGTTATTTGCTGTTTAAAACAACAAAAACTTGCTGCGTTTTCACGACAATTGGGCTGTTGATTAGGAACAATCCGAGTCACTCTTGGCCATAGACTATCAACTCCGAGACTCACTATAAAGAGAGAATTTTCAACCTGTTACAAGAACTTCATTGCTGCTTTTATACATTGAACTTATTTACTCATTACAACAACTAGTTAAGCAATAATGGCGATTTTTCGAGATTTTTGTGTCACATTTTGATTTATAACTTTTTTTCTACTCAACCGATTATGCTGATTTTCAATACCCAACTACTTAGTAGAACAGCCAACATTCCAGAAAGAAATAGTTTATTTCAGTGAATTACTGTGGACGTGAACCAGATTTACACACACACAGATTGGTTAATGAAAATAGCTATATTGAATATTTCTTGCTGTTACATACGAAATGACAAACTGATATTTTGCCCCAAAGTAGTGACAAATTGAGGACTCTCTCCAAACATTAAACTGGTGTTTGATGAAATAAGCTCTAAAGTAGATTAAATTTTTCTTTTTTTTTATATTTTGGTTGCCATACGACAACATTTTCTAAGAAAATCAAGTAAATTAATAATTTATGGACAACAAAAGATAAAATATTTACTAGTCATTGTTTATTCCGGTATCCTCTTGTAGATTTTTTTTTTTTTAGCAAACAAAAGAAATTTTGTTATTTGATGTTAAGAAATGGAATAAAAAATAAATAAGCAACAATTATTTGTTTTCGAGTTTGAAGTCAAATGATTTTCTAGCTGAAAGCTGTATTTAGTAAAGTGCCAGGGCATGGTTTTTTTCTATAAATATGCCTAAAGGTCCCTTCCTACTCGCTGCAAAACAAAGAAATGAAATTAATGTTTTGAAGGTGACTTTTTAACAAATTTGTGTTAGTGTTTTTTTTAACACAATTTGGAGGAAATTAAATTTGTAAGGTGAGGTGTAAAAATTATGATTTTTAATAGCTAAAGGCAATTCTTAAATAGCAAATAATGGAAATATTAGGTAATTCTTAAATTTCTATTAATTTAAATCGAATTTAGTGATGAAATTCTAAATCATTTCCTGGAATTGCAGAAAACTAAACCCCTAGATTTCAAGGTTTCTATACGTTATTTATGAAACTGACATTTGTGGCTTAAAGATTTGGCTACTGACAGTTGTAGTAATAAATTTTTATGGCAGTACATTATAGAACACACAAAAACTTATTTCCTCAAAATTTATTATGCAATTTAATAAATATGGCTTCCTTTTGTTTCCGGTTAATATACATTGGCATTTTTAGGCGTAAGTAAAATATGTAACCATAATATTAAAATAAACCAAAAGAATATAATGAAAAATAAAACAAAAAAACAAATAAAATACAAGACACAACACAACACAAGAAACTACAAAAAGAAAAACATGTTTGTGTTAAACCAAAGGATATGGCTTATCAACATGCCAAAGTTAATGTTTCTTATTGACATTGAAAATCATTCAAAGGAGGAGCAAATACACAAATACTTATTTTATACTATATATGGATATTTAGCCCCCCTAAAAAGGTAAATAAATAACCATTTAACGCCTACTTGACAGGAAGGCGCAAACGATATTAAATCAGCACCAAAGCCTTACATACTAACTCTACTCCATGTGCAGGCCTTTAATATCCATCACCTACCTCTTTTACCCATAAAGAGAAAGGCAGCCAAATGATGAGAAAATCCCCCTCAACTCCGGCTAATACAATATTACACCGTTAAATTGAAAGCAATCAAAATGAAACATTCAAAAAACTAATATAAAAAGTGAAAAGGAATAATAAATTTCAATTTCAACATTATATTGCAGGAAAACTGTAAAGAAAAAAAAAAAACTAAAACTGTGAAAGAAATATCCCCAACAACATCAAATATTACAAAAACCCCAAGTCATTTATATTTATAAATTCGAAAGAGAGCAAAACAGGAAATAAAAAGAAAAATACAAAAAAAGGAAAAAGAAAAAATCAAAAATATAAATAAAATAAAACGCAACCTAAATATGTATATAGTTAGTAAATATATAAATGTTTTGTACATTCCATCACATGGTCCAGTTTTACTGATTGTTGGCACAAAAAAAAAAACGCCATGTTAGCAATAATAAAAATTATCTGCAGTATCTTTCTTTTACTGTCATAAGGTTGCCAAATAAAAGCAAGAAAATCAAATGAAAATGGCCAACTGAAGACTCAACTAAATTCGGATGTTGTCAGTCATTTGATTTCTATATAAAAACAAAAATTACACGCATATATGGGCAAAGAAAAAACAAAATATATTTCCACAAATGTACAAACATTTAAGATCAGTTAACATAGAGTAGGATTAATACCCTACATGAGTTGTTATATGTGAAGAAAGTCTTTCAAGGTCACGAGAAACAATTGAAAGATACATATCTGATACAAAATCTAAGTATATCTTTCACCCGAGAAGTAATTAAGGGGTTTCTACCAAATGGCTTCTTGGTGTAATGACACTTTTGACTCAGTCCGAAATCCACCACTGCCTTTTATTTTTATTTTTTTTTTTTTGCTTTTATCTGATTATTATAAATTTTGTGTCCAGGCATGTGATAGATATCGAGCGTCACTGAAACCTAGATGAAACATGTTCCATTCCTTTTTAAATTATCTCAAAAAACACGAGGAATAAGTTAAAAATATGAGAACAAATTGGCAGTAAATACATGATTTAATCATGACTACCCTCCTCGAAATCTGATCCTAATCCAAAGACTTGACATAGTACTGGGATTTATGATACACAGTCTCTACCTATACTAAAAAGCAACCATCCTTCATTTCATAAACATACCTTCGAACAAAGAAAGATAATCAAATAGATAATTAAAGTAATTTGGAGTGTTCTTAATATGGATTAGTATTTATCTTAATCCAGAAATTCACCAGGGTTACTATATTAGAACTTCTAGTCTAATTATCAATTGAAAATGCGTTATATTTGTATTGGTGAACATGTTTCTTCAGAACCCATCACGTATCACTAAGATTACAGAGTCGTAACTGTTTGTTATGAGTGGTAAGGTATATATAAATTTGTCATTCCGTTTGTAATTTCCACATTTTTCATTTACGAGCCCCTAAAATATATTATTACTTTTATACCTTTTAAAAACTTTGGTTTATTTCCTTTAAAAAATTCGTATTCGTTTGATTTCAAATAAAGCGATCACACATTTTATTATTTACAAGAATGCACTGGTAACAGTTCATGTTAACTCTAACAGAGCCTAGAATGAACTAACTCACTCACTCACAACTCGCTGTTACTGTATTAATACACAGCGCCATCTTCTAGAAGTCTCATGAATAAACTAAGAGAAATACTAGAATGCTCTATTTCCACAATGATCAATAAAAGCGTCCACAATGATCAATAATAGCGTCTTATCAACACAGAAGTTTCTACTAATGGGAATGTTTATAATCACGATGAATGCTACAAGCAGCCATTATATTCAAATTAATGCAATTTCCCAACAATATATATTTTGGATCCATAGAGCCATGCCTATCTGCATATTGGAAATAAATTTTTGGTAAAAAGATTTTTGCTCTGAAAAAATTTCATTGAGAAAAGAGTGAAAAAATCGAGATAGTCGCGGTTTTTTGCCTACATCTCAGCCAATTTTCTCAATTTTAAATTTTCTCAAGAAATTATGTAAATAAGTTAGAAAATTGGCTGAGATGTTGGCAAAAAACCGCGTTTATCTCGATTTTTTCACCCTTTTCTCAATGAAATTTTTTCAGAGCAAAAATCTGTTTACCAAAGGCTTAAGATTGAGAATCACTGATAGCGTCTGTCTGTTGCTTGTTATGTCAGATATTCCGTCAAATGTCCCCTTTTGCTGATATTAGCGGAAACGCATCTTTGCATTTTCATTTTTAATATCTTCATATGATTAAATCGAGCTGGAAGCTTAATAATCTAAGCATACTAATTTTTCATTAAGTAACTCTAACAGCAGATGAAGTATCAAAACCATTACAAAAAGTCAATTTAAGGTAACCTAATCAAACCTATAACATAAAACCAAATGAGAAGAAGCAAAAAATGGTGTTGCGAGAAACACACAAAGAAATTAGGTTAGAGATTTCAAGTTACCCATCTTTGAACAATCGAGCATCACGAATAACTAATATGATCAAGTATCCGCAAGGTTCAATTTCAGGTTAGACTATTCTGGGTATGTTTCGTTAAATGTAAATATAAAGCAGCCATAGACTTCTTGTATCTACTTTTCAAAAACAATTTTGGGAAGAATCTTTGGCTACCTATATAACTGCAGATGAGCATCAATCGTGCCGCCTTATTTAGTTGTAGTTGAGCAACAATCATGACTCTTTATATAGTTGTAGCTGAGCTACAATCGTGGCTCCTTATATAGTTGTAGTTAAGCTACAAGAGTGGCTCCTTATATAGCTGTAGTTAAGCTACAATCGTGGCTCCTTAAATAGTTGTAGTTGAGCTACAATTGTGGCTCCTTATATAGTTATAGTTGAGCTACTATCGTAGCTCCTTGTATAGTTGCAGTTGAGCTACAATCATGGTTCCTTATATAGCTGTAGTTGAGCTACAATCGTGGCTACTTATATATTTGTAGTTGAGCTACAATCGTGGCTCCTTATATAGTTGTAGTTGAGCTACAATCGTGGCTCATTATATAGTTTCAGTTGAGCTACAATCGTGGTTCCTTTTATAGTTGTAGTTGAGTTATAACCGTGGATCCTTATATAGTTGTAGTTGAGCTACAATCGTGGCTCCTTATATAGTTGTAGTTGAGCTACAATCGTGGCTCCTTATACAGTTGTAGTTGAGCTATAATCGTGGCTCCTTATATAGTTGAGTAGTAGTTTAGCTACAATCGTGGCTCCTTATATAGTTGTAGTTGAGCTAAAATCGTAACTCCTTGTATAGTTGTAGTAGAGCTACAATCGTTGCTACATATATAGTTGTAATTGAGCTACAATCGTGGTTCCTTATATAGTTGTAGTTGAACTAAAACTGTGGCTCCTTATACAGTTGTAGTTGAGCGACAATCTTGGCTCCTTATATAGTTGTAGTTGAGTTACAACTGTGGCTCCTTATAAAGTTGTATTTGAGCTACAATCGTAGATCCTTATATATTTGTAGTTGAGCTACAGTCGTGGCTCCTTGTATAGTTGTAGTTGAGCTACACTCGTGGCTCATTATATAGTTGTAGTTGAGCTACAATCGTGACTACTTATATAGTTGTAGTTGAGCTACAATCGTGGCTTCTTATATAGTTGTAGTTGACCTACAATCGTGGCTCCTTATATAGTTGTAGTTGAGCTACAATCGTGGCTCCTTATATAGTTGAAGTTGAGCTACAATCGTGGCTCCTTATACACTTGTAGTTGAGCAACAATCGTGGCTCCTTATATAGTTGTAGTTGACCTACAATCGTGGCTCCTTATACAGTTGTAGTTGAGCGACAATCTTGGCTCCTTATATAGTTGTAGTTGAGTTACAACTGTGGCTCCTTATAAAGTTGTATTTGAGCTACAATCGTAGATCCTTATATATTTGTAGTTGAGCTACAATCGTGGCTCCTTGTATAGTTGTAGTTGAGCTACAATCGTGGCTCCTTATATAGTAGTATTTGAGCTACAATCGTGCCTCCTTATATAATTGTAGTTGAGCTAAAATCGTAACTCATTGTATAGTTGTAGTTGAGCTACAATCGTGGCTCCTTATATAATTGTAGTTGAGTTACAATTGTGGCTCCTTAAATAGTTGTAGTTTAGCTACAATCGTGGCTCCCTAAATAGTTGTAGTTTAGCTACAATCGTGGCTCCTTATATAGTTGTAGTTGAGCTAAAACTGTGGCTCCTTACATAGTTATAGTTGAGATAAATCGTGCTTCGTTATATAGTTGTAGTTGAGCTATAATCGTGGCTCCTTATATAGTTGTAGTTGAGCTGCAATTGTGGCTCCTTAAATAGTTGTAGTTTAGCTACAATAATGCACCTTATATTGTTGTAGTTGAGCTACAATCGTGGGTCTTTATATAGTTGTAGTTGAGCTACAATCGTGGCTCCTTATATAGTTGCAGTTGGGCTACAATCGTGGCTACTTATATAGTTGTAATTGAGCTACAATCGTGGCTCCTTATATAGCTGTATTTGAGCTACAATCGCGGTTCCTTATATAGTTGTAGATAAGCTACAATCGTGGCTCCTTATTTAGTTGTAGTTAAGCTACAATAGTGGCTCCTTATAAAGTTGTAGTGTAGCTACAATCGTGGCTCCTTATTTAGTTGTAGTTGAGCTACAATCGTGGGTCTTTATATAGTTGTAGTTGAGCTATAATCGTGGCTCCTTATAAAGTTGCAGTTGGGCTACAATCGTGGCTACTTATATAGTTGTAGTTGAGCTACAATCGTGGCTCCTTATATAGTTGTAGTTGAGCTACAATCGTGGCTCCTTATATAGTTGTAGATGAGCTACAATCGTGGCTCCTTATTTAGTTGTAGTTAATCTACAATAGTGGCTCCTTATATAGTTGTAGTTGAGCTACAATCGTGGCTCCTTATATATTTGTAGTTGAGCCACAATCGTGGCTCCTTATATAGTTGTAGTTGAGCTACAATCGTGGCTACTTATATAGTTGTAGTTGAGGTACAATAGTGACTACTTATATAATTGAAGTTGAGCTACAATCGTGGCATAAAGATATAGACGCTGTTCAGGTGGAATCCGTAAGGTAGTTCACAATCTTGCATTATCATCAGCATACTGAGATCCAAATGAGATTTTCATGTACAACTCTCTGCCTTGGGATCCTACTGTTCGTCATTATAACCTCAGCGGCTATCAAGAGCAGTATTCAGGCAAGAGATTTTCAGGATGGCAACGATGACTTGAAAATCAGAATGTCAGAATATGGAGACATTTATGAAATCGGAAACTTGGAACTTTATACCCAGGACACTTTAAAACAGCGTAATTTATAATAGTCTAGACAAGTTTGGTGCGTTTGAAGGATGTCGAGCTAATTAACACCAACTAATTCTCCATAACACCAGTTATAACTTTGATACATCAAACGGAGAACCCAAAAGGTTTATCAGATAATAAACCTGATGCCTTTTTCAAATATTACCAAAATAAATTTAGGAATTGTGAAATTCTAAACAAAATCTCTTTAAAAAAACTGTACCACCTAATTGGATCTAGAAGAAACACAAGCAAAATAACAAACCCACTAGACAGCCATTTTCTAAAGAAGTCTTCACAACAAAACAAATAAAACGAACCGGAAAAAATACAACAAAACGTCAAAGAATATAAATAAGAAAATAAAAATAAATTATACAATGTTTAACCTCTGAAATAAATTAAAGAAGGTACAACAGCAGCAGCAGCAGCCGTGGCAGCAACAATAACAGGCCAACATTTTTGCGCAAAAAAAAGGATGAAAATCCATCAAAAAATCCCATCAACTACTACATGCTTATATAATATATGCTAGCTAAAACTAAGGGGAAAAAAACAGCAGAGGAAAAAAGAAAAATTCTATACAGTAATAAAAAATCATCTATAAAAATTTCAACTAAACATTTATACTGCATAAATACACATAAATAGTAAGCAAATACAGGGGAAAAATGTGAATGAATTCCATTGAATTGATCTAAGTACAAACAAACATAGAAAGAAGCAGTCAAAATAACAATAATATTATCTTACAATTTCAAAAGAATTACGTGGGTTGTAAAATAAACCAGCTGTGTTGTATAATATTTTTGCCACATCTACCCCACACCTAATACAATCATGAACAAACGAGCATAGTTTTGTTTCAGCAAGCATCCATTGCTTCTTAATACAAAATGGGGAGGTTTCAAAGGTTGGGTTACGAAAAGTGAAAGAAAAATAAAATAATGAAAAGGATTTAATCAGGATGTAAGATGAATAGTAGTTATCGAATAATAGCAAAATGTTATTATTTAATTTAGTAAATAGGATATTTAGGCAGTTTAAGCATAAGAAAGAGAAAACAAAGAAAAAACTTCATACCTTCATCATTGGCTATATGATAAAGGAATTATTACCTGGGAAACCATAAATACAAATATAATTTTAAAAATTTTTCCATTAGAAGGGAAAGCTAATTTAAGGCATTATAAAGATGATTTAAAGTAAACTATTTGAAATGCTTTTGTGGAAGTAATTTGGAGTTGTGTGGTAACAGGAAGTCAAATTCAAAACTAAGTATAATCGACTGAAAAATTATATAGAGCATACGATTTCGCAGATTTAGTTTTATGCTATGGTGTGGATACTTTGCGTTTTAATACATCATACTCTACACATCATCGGTGGCAGTAAATATACTAGAAAACAATACACTTTTGACAAATTTAAACAGAGTTATTTGAATTTCGCCAGTTTTAAACTATTTAAAGTGGATTATATATAAATCGTGGCTTCTAATATACTTGCATTTGAGCAGCAATCATGATTCCTCATATATATTTAAATGTGTTTCAGGTTCAATCGTGGCTACTTATACAGTTTTAGTTGAGCTACAATCGCGGCTCCTTATATAGTTGCTGTTGAGCTTCAACCGTGACTCCTTATATAGTTGTAGTTGAGCTACAACCGTGGCGCCTTATATAGTTGTAATTGAGCTACATTCGTGGCTCCTTAAAGTTGTAGTTGAGCTACAATCGCTGCTCCTTATATAGTTGTAGTTGAGCTTCAACCGTGGGTCCTTCTTTAGTTGTAGCTGAACTACAATCGTAGCTCCTTATATAGTTGTAATTGAGCTACATTCGTGGCTCCTTATAAGTTGTAGTTGAGCTACAATCTTGGCTCCTTATATAGTTGCAGTTGAACAACAACCGTGGGTCCTTCTATAGTTGTAGCTGAGCTATAATCGTGGCTCCTTATATAGTTGTAGTTGAGGTACAATCGTGGCTACTTATAAGTTGTAGTTGAGCTACAATCGCTGCTCCTTATATAGTTGTGGTTGAGCTACAATCGTGGCTCCTTATATAGTTGTAATTGAGCTACATTGTGGCTCCTTATAAGTTGCAGTTGAGCTACAATCGCTGCTCCTTATATAGTTGTAGTTGAGCTACAACCATGGCTCCTTCTTTAGTTGTAGTTGAGCTACAATCGTGGCTCCTTATAAGTTGTAGTTGAGCTACAATCGTGGCTCCTTATATAGTTGTAGTTGAGCTACAATCGCGGTTCCTTATATAGTTGCCGTTGAGCTTCAACCGTGGCTCCTTATATAGTTGTAGTTGATCTTGCAGCCAGTGATCCAAATGATATTATTATGTTCATCACTGTTCCTTGGGATCCAAGTGTTCGTCATGATAACCTCAGCAGATATCTAGAGCAGTATTCAGGCAAGAGAATTCCAGGATAACTAATATGACTTGAATATCAGAATGTCAGAATTTGGAGACATTTTTCAAATCGATTTGCAGTAGGTTTTGGAGAAAACAACACCCGATGGTTTATTTTAAGTTATTTACTGCAGCAAAGTATACAATTTTACCAGTTTTTACATGACTTTTTATACATCTGGTATACAAAGATTTATTTTTATCAGATTTTGCCTATTTTCTATTCTATAGACATTTATGTATTATAGGGCCATTTAGCTTAAAGATATTTGTATGAATACTAGAAAAACTCATAAACTGATTCTTGCCATTTTCAACATAAATAGTTACTTTAAAATAGGAATAATATAAGTAAAATTTCAATGTATTACCTGCAATATGTTTGAAGAAATTAGCACAAAAAAAATTTAAAATATTAACTTTTTTGGAGGTTGTCTCACATACTGTCTCATAACTCTGGTTCTACTTAACCGATTTTGCCCATTTTTAAAATATTTCTGAGCAATAAGGAATGCCATCCCCATAAGACCTCTGTAGGCCCTATCGTGCCTTCTACAGTCAGACGTACATAGCTAGATCGTTTTAGAATTTTATAAGCACCCAGAATATATATACTTTTTGTTACAAACGGATTGTCAAAATCGCTAGATTCCCCATCTTTTTGGCGGTGAGTATAAAAATGAATGTGTGTATGTTTTTCTGAATTATATTAACAGCTAAACGGCCGGGCCGATTTTCTTGAAGCTTTCGCAGTGTCTTCCTTTATACCTGGAAGGAACTATTCGATTTTAAAATTCCAATTAGGCATGACCCCTCACATTGAGATCTTTAAAACTTTGCACGATTATTAGACTACCATTAAATAGTTCGGTAGAAAACGGTCGGTATTGGATTAGTACATACGGTATTGTACAAATCAATTTCCTACCACTCTATGAAGTTTGTTTAAAAAAGGGCTGGTTCAGAAAAGGAGCGACATAAGTAAATAGTTATATTCGAATATTAAGAGAATTATAGCTTTCTTATTATGCTATGTAGCTTGGCTGCAAATGAGCGGCATCGGCTTAGAGGGTATGAACTCTTTCATATACAGTTAATAGTTATTATTGAATATCTGGAGATCTGTAATAAGTAAAACCTCTAAACTTGGCATGAGTTATTTTGTTACCATTAAACGTAGATGAAATAGGTTATTTAAAATTTCTTAAGATGTGTAATTTCGAGAGTATTAAAATATTGTGTAAATTACTTTAATACCTGTGGCCTCTGTTGCGCTAAAAGTAAAGGGGATCGGGGTAGTGGACGTGGCCCCTCCCCTCTGATTCTGTATCAGATACCATAGGACGTAATTGGTCCCTACCATACGGAGCATATATTCATTATCGAACAATTTGGAAACTACACACAGTGGGAAAGAACGCTTCCATATAAAGTAAGTAGATATTATTGAATATATAGGGGACCTATAACAGTTTACTACACAATACTTTCATGAGTTATTTTATTACAATTGTACATGTTTGGATGAATATTTATATAATCTTTACGAGAGGCATGACACCTTCCATACCAAAGAAATATATCGAATATCTGATGAACTGTAATCAAAATTTGTGTAAATTATTTTGATAACTGTCCAAAAATATAACAGTGTGACTGGCCACTCTCATACAAGTTAAATATTCATTGTCGAATATCTGCAGCACTATAACTAAATATAAAAACCTCTGTTGACTGGCAATTGGAACATTGGGCGTGAATCATTTTTTATAATTATTATCTGAAGAACTATAACGAGTGAGTCAGTATAAACTTATACACACTATTCCAGACAAAACTTTACCTTGATCCAACAAAAAATAGCAAACGATTTGAAGGTGCATCGTTACATTATTTCAAAAGCCATTAAACAGTAAAAGAAAGTCTTGAACATTGAAAGGAAACCTGTATCAGGAAGAAAAAAGTTCTAACAGATATTTGTAAGGCAAAAAAAGTTGAGAAACTTTTCGAAGGGCACCGAACACTTCTATCAGAAAAGTAGCTCGTATTTGTGCACAGAGCCAAAGCTAATGCTGGGTTGAAATCGTATAAGTTCGGAAAGTTCTAGATCGCAATGCGGTAAAGACCTTAAAGCAAAAGAACAAGCGAAAAAAATGTAGGTCTAATTTTATAAAAACTAATACGCCTGCTGTTTCATGGATGATGAAACTTATATACTGACAGACTTTTCACAACATCCGGGTCAAGATTGTTATGTGGCTGATACCCAGGTAATGTTCACAAACAATACCGAACAAAAAAACATACCAAGAAGTCGCAAGTTGTGGCAAAAGAAGACAATCATTTGTGACATCAGGCACGATATACATAGAAATATATATTATGGAGCTCCTACAAAAGCGGCTTCTACTTTTCTTAAAAGAGCACAGAGTGCCTTTATATTTCTGGCCCAATTTGGCATCATGTCCCTCTGGAAAAAAGGCCCTTGAGTGGTATTTAAACAATAATGTAAATTTTGTACCACGGGAGCCAGATCCAACCAACTGTCCAGAACTTCGGCCTGTGGAATGGCATTGGGCTCTTGTAAAAAAGTGGACCACCTCGTCCAAAAAGCTAATGGAAGCAACTATAAAATCTTTAATGGGAGGATTTTTGGAAAAAGTAGATAAATTTATAAATACCGATAAATATACCAATATTTTAATGTTTAAGGAATATGTACAATATTTGAATAAATAATTTTAACATTGAACAGCTTAAGTTTTATTTAACTTAATACTAGTATAAGTTTTATTTTGGCTCACTCTTTATAAATTTGTATACAGCCAAATACAATTTCCCCCCAAAATACATTTATAAGTAGATATTTCTATAGTATATGCTATATTGGTATTATACACATCAGTATTACTAAATGATGCAGTAAAACTAAAGTTAGAAATAAGGAATACAACAGTATAAATACTTATACTGATAATATAAATGATGATAAGATGATATACTAGCTAACATACGAGTACATACATATAATCATAAAACATCAGGGAATAAGACCAAAAAAAAGTAATAGAAACTAAGTCGTTACACAAGTCAGGGAAGGGAAGGGAAAAAGTGTAGTAAACAAATAAGAAAACAAAGCTAAATTTAATAAACAGCAAAGCTTACAAAATTATAGGGAAAATAAAATGATGAACTGGGAAGAAAAAAATATGTTTATGTGAATTTTATTGTTAATTTTGTGTGGATGTTTAAATAAGAGAAAGTTTGAGTTATTGTTTTATTGTTGCCAAGGCGGACTAATATCCATACATATATATTAAGCCACTACTTTATATTGCTGCCAGCAGTATGAGGTAAAATAAAAAAAGAAATGTACAGCTATCTACCTTTGTAAATACTCTTACAAGGTGTTTAAGGTAATAAACTGTTTAAAAAAAGGTGTTGGCTGTAAACAAAAAATTATTATTATTTTTTTTTTTATTATTTAGATTTCATTTATTTAGCTTTTATTGTAGTATGCGTATGTTGGTTATGTAGAAATTTTTATTTGTTTCCCTCCTCTTTAAATGCATCTTTCTTGCTGTTTGTATTTTTGGATTTCAGGGGATTTTTTTCGAAACATTTTATTTATTGTAGTTGGTTACTTAGCATATATAATTTCATTACATTTCTTATTGTGAGATAATGAAAAATATGTAAGAACGCAACAAAAACAGATATTCGCTAAAGACACGTGTCGATACTTTTTTTTATTTTCTTTGGTATTTCATTATTACTTATTTTTAAGTGTAAGAAAGGTGTTTGAGTATTTTAGTTGAAATAACAGGGTTTCCCAAATGATTTTGATAGCAGAAAAACAAGGTTTTATATAAATATAATATTTAACTATTGGAGCCTCTAAAAAGGAATGTAATAATAAAGGGTGTCTTAGAATATACACAAATTTTGAATTAAATAGAAAATACAGTATTATTTTCCTTAGATTGTTGTTTTTTATTGAATCATAAAATATTCAGGATAGGGTTATATATATGAAATATCAAATGCTCTCCAAAGTTTTTCTATTTTTACGTACAATTTGTCTTTTTTTTTTTTTGGATTTCAAAGTTCATAAAGTTTCAAAAGCCTTGTTAATTCGCCTTGGTTCCGATCAAGTTATACTTTGCTCCCGGGTAACAATGCATAATTAGGCGAGGCAAAAATTCTTACTTCGTACTAATTCCGTAGTTAACTTACCGACAGCCAATTTATGTTCTCAGATTGCTACCATAGCTATATTTATCCATAATTTGTCGTTAGCCGACCGAGAGCCGAAGCATTTATCTCGTCGGATTGTATTAGCGTTTGCTTACAAACTAACAAATTTACCTCCTCGGATTGCATCCGTGGCATTTACTTTCCCGAAATATGTCGTTAGCCGACTATGTCTTAACATTCCCATTCGCCTTTCATCTCTACCTCGCACTTTCTATGCTTCTCTCCATTTATTATCCTTTCATCCAAAACAAAAGGACCAACTGAATGCACCCAAATGAGTTGTCTGTTAGGATGTATGTTAAGATAATCTAAGCTACATAGATTTCATGAGGACAGAAGTGGCTGCTTTAAAGTAGTATGGCAAACCACATTGTGGTTACAATGAGCCACTTACCTCATCTTATATCTAAGAGAATATGTGAAAATTGTAAACGTGAAATGAAAAGCTATGATTTCACGCTATGAAAACTAGAAGAAGATATTACTTTACTATACACGCAGAAAAAAAATATAGTTGTGCATGTTTACTGTAACCATTTAAACATTTTTAACAATATTATAGTCACATTAACTATTTATATGATTGTGGTAACAATAATATGGTTAATTTACGGTTCACATGATTGTATCAAACCATATATATGGTTACAGTAAATGGTTGTCACAAACATATACTAGTTTACTGTAACCATATATATGGTTGATCCTATCATGTGGATCGTAAATTAACCATATTATTGTTATCGGAATCATATAAATAGTTACTGTGACTATAATATTGTTAAAAATTTGTAAATGGTTACAGTAAACATGCAAAACTATTTTTTTTTTTTTCTGCGTGTAGCGGGTTATTTAATTTTGTAGACAGTGTCATCAAACGTATTATTGGGTATATCACTTAAAAATGCGGAATTTTTTCAACATTTTAGTTTTTATTTTGAAACACTTGTACAATATACATTTACTCAAAGTATTGGCTATTGTTAACTACGACTTTTTCCCATCTTTCTGTCAACATATGTATTCCCATCCAAAAGAACTTCTCATCTTTTTAGGCCAAGAACGAATCAAGCCGATTTCGGATACTCTGTTCTGAAGTGAAGCGTATCCCACATAAAGCGTTATGTATCAATCGAAACGATTAGTAATCGGCTGGGGCGAGTTAGGCAAAACATCTAAACACTTCTTTCTAAACCGATTCTAACAGGTATTGCAATATGTGGCCGAGTGTTGTAATGATGGAATATTACGGCTTCATGTCTAGCCGCATATTCTGGTCGTTTTTCGCCCAACTCTCGCTTCCAACGAATCAGATGCGTTCGATACAGTATCCCTGTGATGGTCTGGCCAGATTTGAGCAGCTCATAATAAATAGAACCCTTTTTTTCCCCACCAAATACACAACATTACCTTAGCGCCATGGATGTTTGGCTTTGGTGTCGATTCGGCTGGTTGGCCTCTTACGCATACGATATCTTCGGGTTATCGTAATGGATCCATTTTTCACACATGTAATGATTCCTTGCAAAAATTATTTTCTTTTATAGCGTTCAAGCACCATTTCAGACATACAGAGATAAAACAGATTCATGATAGCTACCGAATTTGTTGCCAATCGAATGATTCGGTTGCATACATAGAATTTTTCGGTTCTATCAACAGAAAGTCAGTTGATAAAGAAGAATTTCGGATGAAGCAACCAAACTTTTGTTACCCCTTCTAAAATTGTGTGGCCGCAACTGTAAAATTCGATCATTCGATTGCCAACAAATTCGGTTGCTATAACGAAACTGCCAAAACCATGTTCTGCGTCTCAATGTGATCGGAATTCACAGAGAAAAAATTAAAGGTTAATTTTCTTTTGAATATTTTGGAATATTTATAAGGCTTCTTGGGAACGTCTGAATTATCACCAAATTCTAAAATTTTTTTGCTTATAAAAAATTTAAGAAGATTTGTATACAAATGCTCTGTATTCTCTTATAAAACCCATTTAGATAATATCTATATATCAACTTACACTTTCATTTAAACTAACTAACTGAAGCAGTTGAAAACACAACATTCACAAAATAAACATATACTTATTAATATAATTATAACAAATCCACAAAATTATTCTAATTCCCTCACAAATATAATTTCACACCAAAATACACATGGCAATCCACAAAAATCTAACCATATTTATTATGTATATACTATATATATAAGTATATATATGATTATATCAGTTTTATACTCTGTTATGTTACTTTATATATATGTGAATGTATTATATTTATGAATAAATAAGTATAAGTAAGAGATTTATATCTACATATTTCAATCTACTATGACTTTAGTGCATTTTTGGGATACACACAATGAAAATGAAGAAACAAATACAAAAATTATAAGATATAAACCCATAAGCAAAAAGCAGAACATAAATTCAATTATATTTGAGAAAATCTCTTAAGCCAACTGACTGTTTTTGTTTTACCAAACAACAGCAAACTAACTTTCGTTTAAATAAGTAATTTATAAGGAATTACTTAAATACTATCTACATACTATATGAGGGAAATCAAACATTTGGGAGTATTGTTGAAACTGAATTTAGTTGAATTGTATTTGTTTTGATTGTCCTCATATGTATGTTAGAAAGAAAAACTGAAATATGAGATTTTTCTTATAGCTAAAGTAATAACTAAAACAACACTTATTACAATAATAACAAGTAAAACACTAACTTTCTCTCAGCTCTGGTTTTTTGCTTGTGTATAGAGAGTTTAGGAACTTTATTAAACTGTTGTATTAAATAAAGTTGTTGCCACAACGCCCATATACGGACATACCTAACACTAGTTGAAAAAGTTTTGATGCCAATGATTAGTCAATAGAATAGAGAGTTTAAACTTCATTCACACATAACTGTATTTCTATATATACAGTGGTGGCCATGAGGTTAGCACACTTCATACTTGCTGTTTTCTAAAGCAAATTATTTCATTTCATTGCAATTATAAACTAAAGTTTTTGGTAATTAGTGTTGTTTATGGTGTGATCAATAAGTCCCGTTACTTTTTTTTTGCATTCTATCGCTATTCTCTTTCAAATTTGCATTTTAGTGCAGTAATATGTAAAATAAGCTGGACACAATTTTAGCACATATAAGTATAATTAAATTTTTTAAAAGTTTTTTGAGGGTATAAATATTAATTGGTAAGTTTAGGTATTATTTAATCAATGAGGAAGACAAACTGACTTAATAAACATTATTTAGATATGTGATGTACAGAGGAACAACGAAAGATTATTCAACAAATGAACTCGAGAGGAACAAGTATAAGTGAGATTGCTTATACTTTGGAATGCTCCAGGAAGATGGTTTATAATGCATTAAGACATATTCAGAAATATAAAACATCTAAAAATGTTACACAGGCTCCTCGGCACAGAAAAACTTCACGTAAAGAGGACTCTTTAATATACAGAGCCTCTGTCGAAGATCCTTTTAAGAGCTCCACCGTAATCCAGAGAGAAATTTCAGGAAAATATGGTATCAACGTGTCCAGCAGAACGATAAGAAGAAGACTTAATGAAAAAAATGTACGTGGATGCATTTCTCAGCATAAGCCACATGTTTCAAAAAAGAACATACAAGCTCGGTTGTCCTTTGCTCGTGAGCATTTGGAAAAGCCGTTAATTTTTTGGAAAAATGTCCTTTGGAGTGATGAATCTAAATTTTGTAGATTCGGATCGGATGGTAAGAGGTATGTATGGCGTCCTCCGAACATGCAACATAATCCAAAGTACACCAGTAAAACAATAAAACACGTAGGGGGTAATGTGATGGTGTGGGCAGCATTTTCTGGGTATGGTGTTGGTCCTATAAAAAAGATTGATACTCGTATGGACCAGTATGTATACCAGAATATACTTCTAAATACAATGGTACCTTATGCAGAGGACAACATGCCACTTAGGTGGCGATTTATGCAAGATAATGATCCAAAACACACCTCACGTTTAGTGAGGTGTTGCTTGGAATCGAACAATATCGACGTGTTAAAATGGCCAGCCCAATCTCCGGATCTCAATCCTATTGAGAACCTTTGGAATGATGTGGAGCAGCATGTAATAAGAGAAAAGCCTAAAAATTTGGCCGATTTATGGAAAGAAGTAGAAAAAGCTTGGAATGATATTTCAGTGGATCGCTGTATGGCCCTTGTAGAAAGTATGCCAAGGAGACTAGCAGCTGTGATCAAAAATAAAGGGTATCCAACTAAGTACTAAGTTTTTTTTGTTTTGTTACTTTTTTAATATGAATAAACTTTTTTATTTTGTGCTAAAATACTGTCCAGTGTTTTTTTGAGGTTATTCTATTCTGGATAGAAAAACGCAAAATATATATAAAGGAATAATGCTGGACATGATGGGACGTGATCTTAGAAGGACAAGTAACACGCATGCAAAAGATATCATAAAAAAATTAAGAAATATAGGAAATATTTGCGTTTAAAAATAGCAAGTAGCTAGTGTGCTAACCTCATGGCCACCACTGTATATATACATATATAGAGTTCAATTACAAAGCATTTGTGTGGTTATTGAACTTTAGTTAAATTGTATTTAAAAACTTGTCCATTTATTTTTTTTTTTTTTTTTTGTTTTATAGAATTTTATTTTATTTTAGTTTTTTTCTTACTATTTGACATGTTTTTAAACGACAAAGTTAAACTTTTGTCTTTATCAGTTTAAACTTTATACTTTTTTAAAGACTCAGACACACAAAAAAAAAACTAAAACTCATACTTACACCCCCAAACAAACACACATGCAAAACTTTCAAAATATTTTGTTTTTATTGGAAAACATACTTATGTGTATATGTACATATATAAATGTGGTTATTTTGCTGTTGTTGTGTATTGATTTTAAAAGTTGTATAACTTTTTTTTAATATTTCTGAGAGTCATAAACTTTAGTTTTGTGTATGTAAGAGGAGTTTCCGTTTCTGGAAAAATTTCGAGGTCATTTGAACTTAAAACATTGGTTTTTGTATATGAAATATTAAAAACAATATGTTGAGATGTTATATTCGACTATACTGAAACTTAAATACCCTTCGCCTAATATTAGCATTACAGTAATTGAACTCAGCAATATTCAAAACTAATACAACATGTTTGCTTAAACATTTCAGCAGTTTTAATGATTGTCCTCAAACTAGTTATTTTATGTATCATTCAAAATATTTTGTAAAAAAATCTGCCATTTCGAGCAGGCCGATCTGATTGATACATCACATCATATTGAGGGCACCCCAGACTACCAAGACAATTGACCCTACACAAATTTTGTTACGAAATGTTAAGATACAAAAAGTCTCTTCCAAATTACGCTATGCTGCACCAAAAATATGCAGGCGTTCCATATAAAAAGTCTGTTTTATCGGAGTCCACAGAGTTTGAAAATACTCGTAGTTTTCCTCGATCACTTCTTTTAGTACATTTTGATTAGCAAATGTAGTGAAATAACGATATTCTTAAAGTTACAACTTCAAGTATGTGGTTTTGGAATTACAGTGCACTCGCGGTAACGTGAACTAATTAAAACCAAGGGAGTTCATGTTAGTGAAATTGTTCACATTAGCGATTGTCGAATTTCATGGAAAAAATATAAAATTTTATAATATAAGCCTCTGTTTTACACGCTTGAACGTGAAATAAAACAAAATTATTGATTAAAATGCATTACAAAACAAAACGAGATCACGAGAAACTATAAATTGAAATAAAATTACATAGCAAATAAAATTACTCATTCGTTGCCACTAAAAAAATTAATTTAGAGGATACAAACACATTTTTTTTATAAGGGGATTCTCAAAACTTTAAAAATTGAATTTAATGTATGTATTGAAGTGTTGTCTACATGATTAGAAAACAAATGCAGTGAAAAAAAAATTGTTCACGTTACAGAGCTTTCTGAGTTTGTTCACGTTACAGAGTAGTCAATGTAAGCAAAAGCTTGTTCACGTTAGGCGGTGTTTACGTTAGACGGTGTTCACGTTACCGCGAGTGCACTGTAATTTTAAAACTGTTTCTTTTATTTAAAAGATACATGTTCTACCTTTTACACAGAAGTATTACTTTGAAAATCAATTGGGAAGTAGTTGTGTTACGGACCGCAGTGTGGCAGAATCAAAATTTTTGGGAAATAAATCTGGCATTTCTAAACGGCTATTCCGATCTAAACGGCTATTCCGAATTTGACACGGACGTAGCCAAGGAGTATTCGATTTTAATTTATTAAAATTTCCAAAGATATACAAATATTTGAAATCGGATGTGAAACAGAAAAATGGCACGTGTTTAAAAATTTTACATGTCGAAGGTACCCTAATTTGAGCACCTATACCGCCAACCCTGGAGCATTTGTAGGGTCTATTTTAATACCTTAAACTTAAATACTCCTTGGCTACGCCCGTGTCAAATTTTATCCCGATCGGACCAAGCGTTTAGAAATGCCAGATTTATTTCCAAAAACTTTTGATTCTGCCCCACTGTGCGGACGATTAAGTTTCAAACAATTCAGTATAGAATGAATTTACCAATATAGAATAATTTCACTATTGATCCACTAAAGGGCAGTAATACAGCTAACCTGAAAATATAGTCAAACATGTTCAAGAAATGCTGGCTACTAAGAAGCTCTAAGATGTCCAATGACCCTACGAAATCTTTCGGGGAAACGTTTAGCTTATTTTCTAAGCACTTTTAGTGAACTTCGAAAAAACAGCTTATTAAACGCAGGAATTTTAAAAGGTGGTCGACACTCATAGCTCCCAGAAACCAAAACAGATGTAAGCAACACAACTGTGAGCAAACCTCGTTAAAATCATTTAAAGGAAAACCAATTTGATATTGTGCAGGAAAAACAAAATCAGAAAATTCATTTTAGCCAACAGTACAATACAATTATCTATTTGACATATTCTGTTTGTGCCCAACACTGATTTGAAGGAACAAGCGATCAATTATAGGCTCAAAAATATAAAAGCAAGTAAGAACTCAGCATATAAAAAGCACATTTTCTGCTTTCAGAAGACATGATTTTTGGAAGCATTGGACAAATTACAATTGACTTTAATGTAGATTACTTGAAGTAAGTAAAATAAAATGTTTTGATGAAATCACATTAGATAACAGCTAATTTATACAGAAAGAAATCTGTATCATGTCGCGATATCAAGCATCAGTAACAATCACTACCAGTGCAGCAGCAGTAACAGTTAGTGTTCAACTTAAAACTGTTAAAATTTACTGCACAAATGCAGTAAACTCAGTCTTACCAAGGGACTCAAATACACTACTTTTGTTGAGTATACAAACTTCTATATATAGTGACATGTAAAAACTGACTACACTCTAGGCTACTGAGGGACACTAAAGTGATACATGACTCTATCATCACTAGTTTTCTACACATCATCTGCAATCTTCAATATCAAACTGCCTAGGAGAGTGATTAACATATATGTTATTTTTGTTTCCAGAACGTAAACGTGTTTTACACACACAAATACACACACAGATATATTAAAGTCGACTTAAAATACAACTCATGAATATAGAATATATCACACATAAGTACCACACATACAGTGTGTGGTACATTTGAAAATATCTCAAAAAATCACACATTGCAATCTTAACAAATAATATTTCTAGCAAAATTTTTATCTGGAAATCTTAAATTTTATTTCCCCAATTTTGTACATAAGCTAGTTTATTTTGAATTTTTCCTCATAATAAATTTTTTTAATTCATTTATTATAGAAAATTCTATATAGAGAAATCCCAAAATGATGTACATATAATATAAAACTGCCCACAAGCATTGAAAGTATCAACTTTTTTTAAATGTTTTAACATGTATTTAACATTTGTATGAAAATAGCGTGTCATGCTTGTTAGTATTTATAAGCACAGACACATACAGATGTAAAAGTACATATAAACAAACACGTACTTAGATGTAAGTATGTTTGTTCAAACAAATATATATAAAACTTATATAAGTATATATATCTATGTTTGTTTATCTCTAGACAATTATAATCATAAATATAAATGACCGACCTATCATAACAGAATAAATGCCCTCTTACACATACTATAAATACATACAATCAACACACACACACCGCTTCCCGTAGGTAAGTGTCAATGTGTATTTAAATGTGTATGTATACGAACATGAATGCCTGGGAATTTAAACGTTTGTTTTCGTTACAAAACTGAATTTATATCAAAATGTAACCACCATGCTTAGACAATTGTTGTGTACAACGTATCCCAAATGTTCCAGAATGAATTTATTTTTATTCCTGGTTTTTATAGATTTTTATGTAGGTTAGTATTTTTCTTTCTAGTTTCCATGAAAAGTATTTCATATATGTCAATAAGAGGTGTTTGATTTCATAACAATTGCTAACATATTGTTGGTTTTTGTTTTACTATGTGTAAATATTTGCTTTAAAAGGTAAAGTTATGAAAATATTGCAATAAAATACTTAAATTAAGTAGATCTTTACTACTCAGGGGAATATACAAAAATTTAACAAAACAAAATACAGAACAGAACTAGAACAGAACTAGAACAGAACTAGAACAGAACTAGAACAGAACTAGAACAGAACTAGAACAGAACTAGAACAGAACTAGAACAGAACTAGAACAGAACTAGAACAGAACTTGAACAGAACTTGAACAGAACTAGAACAGAACTAGAACAGAACTAGAACAGAACTAGAACAGAACTAGAACAGAACTAGAACAGAACTAGAACAGAACTAGAACAGAACTAGAACAGAACTAGAACAGAACTAGAACAGAACTAGAACAGAACTAGAACAGAACTAGAACAGAACTAGAACAGAACTAGAACAGAACTAGAACAGAACTAGAACAGAACTAGAACAGAACTAGAACAGAACTAGAACAGAACTAGAACAGAACTAGAACAGAACTAGAACAGAACTAGAACAGAACTAGAACAGAACTAGAACAGAACTAGAACAGAACTAGAACAGAACTAGAACAGAACTAGAACAGAACTAGAACAGAACTAGAACAGAACTAGAACAGAACTAGAACAGAACTAGAACAGAACTAGAACAGAACTAGAACAGAACTAGAACAGAACTAGAACAGAACTAGAACAGAACTAGAACAGAACTAGAACAGAACTAGAACGGAACTAGAACAGAACTAGAACAGAACTAGAACAGAACTAGAACAGAACTAGAACAGAACTAGAACAGAACTAGAACAGAACTAGAACAGAACTAGAACAGAACTAGAACAGAACTAGAACAGAACTAGAACAGAACTAGAACAGAACTAGAACAGAACTAGAACTAGAACAGAACTAGAACAGAACTAGAACAGAACTAGAACAGAACTAGAACAGAACTAGAACAGAACTAGAACAGAACTAGAACAGAACTAGAACAGAACTAGAACAGAACTAGAACAGAACTAGAACAGAACTAGAACAGAACTAGAACAGAACTAGAACAGAACTAGAACAGAACTAGAACAGAACTAGAACAGAACTAGAACAGAACTAGAACAGAACTAGAACAGAACTAGAACAGAACTAGAACAGAACTAGAACAGAACTAGAACAGAACTAGAACAGAACTAGAACAGAACTAGAACAGAACTAGAACAGAACTAGAACAGAACTAGAACAGAACTAGAACAGAACTAGAACAGAACTAGAACAGAACTAGAACAGAACTAGAACAGAACTAGAACAGAACTAGAACAGAACTAGAACAGAACTAGAACAGAACTAGAACAGAACTAGAACAGAACTAGAACAGAACTAGAACAGAACTAGAACAGAACTAGAACAGAACTAGAACAGAACTAGAACAGAACTAGAACAGAACTAGAACAGAACTAGAACAGAACTAGAACAGAACTAGAACAGAACTAGAACAGAACTAGAACAGAACTAGAACAGAACTAGAACAGAACTAGAACAGAACTAGAACAGAACTAGAACAGAACTAGAACAGAACTAGAACAGAACTAGAACAGAACTAGAACAGAACTAGAACAGAACTAGAACAGAACTAGAACAGAACTAGAACAGAACTAGAACAGAACTAGAACAGAACTAGAACAGAACTAGAACAGAACTAGAACAGAACTAGAACAGAACTAGAACAGAACTAGAACAGAACTAGAACAGAACAGAACTAGAACAGAACTAGAACAGAACTAGAACAGAACTAGAACAGAACTAGAACAGAACTAGAACAGAACTAGAACGGAACTAGAACAGAACTAGAACAGAACTAGAACAGAACTAGAACAGAACTAGAACAGAACTAGAACAGAACTAGAACAGAACTAGAACAGAACTAGAACAGAACTAGAACAGAACTAGAACAGAACTAGAACAGAACTAGAACAGAACTAGAACAGAACTAGAACAGAACTAGAACAGAACTAGAACAGAACTAGAACAGAACTAGAACAGAACTAGAACTAGAACAGAACTAGAACAGAACTAGAACAGAACTAGAACAGAACTAGAACAGAACTAGAACAGAACTAGAACAGAACTAGAACAGAACTAGAACAGAACTAGAACAGAACTAGAACAGAACTAGAACAGAACTAGAACAGAACTAGAACAGAACTAGAACAGAACTAGAACAGAACTAGAACAGAACTAGAACAGAACTAGAACAGAACTAGAACAGAACTAGAACAGAACTAGAACAGAACTAGAACAGAACTAGAACAGAACTAGAACAGAACTAGAACAGAACTAGAACAGAACTAGAACAGAACTAGAACAGAACTAGAACAGAACTAGAACAGAACTAGAACAGAACTAGAACAGAACTAGAACAGAACTAGAACAGAACTAGAACAGAACTAGAACAGAAATAGAACAGAACTAGAACAGAACTAGAACAGAACTAGAACAGAACTAGAACAGAACTAGAATAGAACTAGAACAGAACTAGAACAGAACTAGAACAGAACTGGAACAGAACTAGAACAGAACTAGAACAGAACTAGAACAGAACTAGAACAGAACTAGAACAGAACTAGAACAGAACTAGAACAGAACTAGAACAGAACTAGAACAGAACTAGAACAGAACTAGAACAGAACTAGAACAGAACTAGAACAGAACTAGAACAGAACTAGAACAGAACTAGAACAGAACTAGAACAGAACTAGAACAGAACTAGAACAGAACTAGAACAGAACTAGAACAGAACTAGAACAGAACTAGAACAGAACTAGAACAGAACTAGAACAGAACTAGAACAGAACTAGAACAGAACTAGAACAGAACTAGAACAGAACTAGAACAGAACTAGAACAGAACTAGAACAGAACTAGAACAGAACTAGAACAGAACTAGAACAGAACTAGAACAGAACTAGAACAGAACTTGAACAGAACTTGAACAGAACTAGAACAGAACTAGAACAGAACTAGAACAGAACTAGAACAGAACTAGAACAGAACTAGAACAGAACTAGAACAGAACTAGAACAGAACTAGAACAGAACTAGAACAGAACTAGAACAGAACTAGAACAGAACTAGAACAGAACTAGAACAGAACTAGAACAGAACTATAACAGAACTAGAACAGAACTAGAACAGAACTAGAACAGAAGTAGAACAGAAGTAGAACAGAACTAGAACATAACTAGAACAGAACTAGAACAGAACTAGAACAGAACTAGAACAGAACTAGAACAGAACTAGAACAGAACTAGAACAGAACTAGAACAGAACTAGAACAGAACTAGACCAAATGGAAATTTCTGAAATACAATAGAAATTTCTGAAATACAATTAGGAACTTTTGAAGTATAAATATAATTGGAATATTCTGAAATATAATAAGAAATTTCTGAAATGTAATTAGAAATCTCTGAAATATAATTGGAAATGATGTAGAATATGTTAAGAACATTTTGATTAATTTTAACAAGTAACTTCCCTTCATACAATTAGAACCGTATTTGTATGCTACCACTTAATACTTTCTTAATCGAATAGAAAATCGCAATGCCATCTCTCTATGTCTTTTGGTAACAGGTTTGAAAAGTATCTGAAAAATGTTTATCCTGATCAAAGAGCCTTCTTAAACTCTCAAAGTATACTTTATTTGCCACCAAGGATTTCTGCAGATGGTCACTAAATCTCTATACATGTTTCAACTCACAAAACTATATATAAGGAGACTCCCTTGCTTGTCTAGTCATTTTCTTAAATAGGCAGCATTGAAATTCTTTTTTTAGAAATTCTCCATTTTTAGATAATCTAAGCACGGAATTAGGACACGATTTAGCACTACGTTTCTGTTAGTGCTGACAAATTTAAAAACTAAAATGGTACCAATTTCGCTTGTATGAAAACAAAGTTACAAAACTAAATGCAGGCATAATTCTTTTCGTGCGCACTCCTTAGAACAGAACTAAGTAGAATATGAACTAGAGTATAACTAGAACTTGAATTAGACCCTGAACTAGGAGCAGAACCAGAACCTGAAACGCAACAAGAATCTGAATTAGAAACTGAACTGGAATCTGAACTAGAACTGAACTATGAATCTGGTCTCAACCCAAGTTTTTCAAATCTAACACACCTTGCCTTTAAGTCGTAAACTCAATGACACACAAACAAACAATTTTGGGTGTTTATTAAATTTTGTCCCTGACTTTCTAAGACAAACACTTTATGTTTAATTTAGCAAATTGCCAAATATCAAATAATTAGCCACGTGCTGTGTGTGTGCCGTTTTCAAGATGCTCAATTTAAATAAAATTTAAATAAACAAAACTCTTTATTAAAGTTTATTTTTTGTACGCTTTTGAATCTTTAAAATTCATTTAAGTGCTTGAATAAATTTTCTAACTTTTTTTCCCAGCTTTATTTATATTTCAAAACAACTGCAATACAGCCAGTTATTAAGGGTTTTACAAACACCAATCAAACTTGACACATAAAAAAAATTACCCGGGGAGAGAGAGAGGAAAAAAAATAACAGAAATATTCAAACAGAAAAAAATACATTTAATAAACCACAAATTAAACAAAAAGGGAGAATTTTTATAGAAATAAAATGAAAAAAAAAAATCAGAAATAATAAATACAACACAAACAGCAACTGCCAGTAAAACAGAGCGAGATTGTAAGACCGACCAACAAACCAACCAACCGACCGACAATCAACAGCGCCACAACTACATGAAAAGTGTTTGGAAACAAAAAATACACACAAACACTCCCCACACTTCAATATTCAACAGTTTGTTCAAAAGAGGTCGCTCGTCATTACTACAAGAACATAAACTGTGAATAGAAAAAAAAGGAGTAAATTACGTTACTTTACAGTGATTGGGAAAAAAACCTAAAGAGACAAAAAAAAAAAAATCACATAAAAAGATTTTATATTTATATGAACACAAGAAGAAAAAATATAGAACCGGAATATGTTGTGAATGAAGCTTGTCAAAAGAAGGAGGTTTAACATTGATTGAATATTGAATGATTGAAATAAAGAATTGTATGAATGAGTGGCAAAGAAAAAAAAGTCAACCGCACACAAGCACACAAATCAATATGAAATGAAATACGACTAATACAACACCACCACCAGCAGCAGCAGCAGCAACAGTAGTGTGAGATTGTGATTCCTTTTCTTGCATGAATCCTTTGGCATCTATTCTCTAATGGTGTCACACAAACAAAACCATGAACTCACATACATCGGTATTTGTATGAGTGTGTGGCTCTACTTTGTTGTGGTATAAGTGGTTACGTATGATAGGAAAGAGAGAAAGAGCAAAATACTAGGAAAAAAAAGCCCTGAACAGTAGAGAGTATGAAATAATAAGAAAAAGTCGGTTAAGGTTGATTGCTGTTGTTGTTATTGTTGGTGTTGTTGTTGCAGGAAAGTGTTAAGAGGATGAGGAAAATGGAAAATGATAATGATGTTTGACAGATTTATGAGAGAATTGTGTATTTGATTCATATTCTTTTGCTTTTTGCCTGTTCAGTTCAGTTCTATTCAGTTCAGTTCTGTTCGGTTCTTTTGCTGTTAGTATTTTCTTTAAGCATTTTGAATTATGACTGAAAATGGAAAATAAAGTATATGAAGGATTAATTTATATTATTTCAGATTTTATAGCAGCTGAATGGTTTTTAGGAATAAATAAATAAATATTTTTTTTCTTTTCAAACTCATTGTGAATGCTTGAATGTAGAGCTTTAAATTAAAGGGAAGTGGTTAAAGTAACTATACTTTAAAGTGGATTTATGAACACAATATCTATGGATATTTTTTACTAAGTATTAAAATATCAAGAGACTTAATTTCATAATACTTAAAACACATTTTTTATTTTAGTTGATTAGTACAAACTGTGTTTGAAAAAAACTTTATGAAGGGATAAACAGAGATGTTGCAGCCAAAGTTGAGTTGTGCAGCAGCATCTGTAGTGAATAGTTTAATTCAAGCTGTGAAGTCGCATTAAAATTGAGTGTTCAATTTCATCCAGCAACAATGGCAACTAGTTACCACATACATTATCTTGTAATGGGTGGTCGTTAACCAGCATATTATTTTATTTAGTAGAGTAGTTGCTTATTTTTATACAGGTTGGTAATAAACTTTTGCACTAAGCACAACTTTCTAGTATGATTGATTTAAAAACGAGACGTTAGTAGTTCAACACCACTTAGTGGTTTAGAAAAGTTTTTTTTTTGGAAATAATTCGGTATCTTGGGAACTATTTAAGATATTGTTACGAAATTTCACATGGTTGGAACTGAGGTATTTTCAAGTTGATTTGCAGCTGTTCAGCTTCCTAGCGCTAATGGGGGCCAGTGCATTGCTCCTCACAGTTGGTCACCTCGGGTCTCAATTTTTTTGAAAAAAATTAAAATATAAATAGTCCTTAAGAAGATCTACAAAAATACGCTTACATGTGTAGGTTGTCTCTATTAGTTGAAGAGATATTTAGGTTTATTTATCTATTTTTTAATTTAGCTCGATCCTTTTGTGGTTTTTTAGATGTGGCGGGCCTACGGAGGGTCGATTTTTTTTTCTAAAATGTCACCTATAAATAAAATAAAACAAACTTGCTAACAGTTATCTTATCTCTATAAAAAGTTAAACGCATCTAAATTTGCAACATGTAAAAAGTGCCATATTTTTTAAGTTTTTTCCCATTTTTTCTTTTGCAGAAAGAAATTTCTTTTAGGACTATATACAATTTTTATATAATCCGGAAAGAAAATTTAATGCAAAAGCGTGTAATGTAAACTTTGGCTCACTTAAGCGCAAACAACACCCCCCAGACCAATTCAAACTTGGCCAATTTTTTAAAAAAAATTTAGATTTGAGTAAAAAATTCTTAAAAGACCGTATATGCTTCTTAAATATCTACAAAGTTGTTTTACTATCACACAGTAAATAATGTCACAGTAGGCACTTTTCTAAAAAAAACTCAGTTTTTGGAACACATTTTCCCCGGTTTAGGAATTTCGGTATTTGAAAATAAAAAATATCAAAAGCTATAAAGTCTTTGAATTAAGCATAATTAAGTCTATATTAGTTCTAAATTCTGTTATGATATCTTTAACCGTTAAATTTTTACATTAATTCAAATTTTATATTTTTCTTCATAGAAAATCATCATATTATAATTTTTTAAGTTTTTAAAGTAAATGACGTTTCAAAATTTTATAAAATTATTTAATTTTACTAAAATATCAATTTTCATGTCCTAGGGTTTCAACAATAGCAAACACTTAAATAAAAAGCCTTTATTTACTTTTCAGAAGTTCCACAAACCTTGCCCCCTTTGGAAAATTTTTAAATTTTTTCATATACTTCATGCAAATGTTATTAACATATCAAATGTAAATTCTGAATTCAAACACATACAGACATAACAAAAAGTTTGGTGTAACATATTTTGCAATCAATATATGAAAAATATGATACGAAAATAACAATCAAATAAAAAATTAATGATTTATGCTAATTTTTGTCATAGCATATATTTTTCTTTTTTATTTAAAAAAAAAAAAAAAAAAAAAAAAAAAAAACTTGATTTTAAATAGCTGTAACTCAACCATTTTCCTACCGATTTTTACAAATCCTTATGCATTTAAAAGGTAAAAATAAAGTCTGTCAAACAAAAGTAACAATTTTAAAATTAGTTTCAAAATAACATAAATATGATATTTTGAATTTTTAACTTTAAGATTACCATTATTTTATAAAAATGAAGTGATTGAAAAAATCTTTAAGTATTTCCGTATTCTACTCACTCCATATTCTACCCACTCTAAAACAGAATTGCTGTCATTGTGTAATTCAATAAAATATTTTGAGAAAATAATGGGACATGTATATGAACTGTTCCCATGCTGCAAGACATGGGTTACCTTATAACGACTTCTACAGAAGTTGTCAGAATGAGGAAGAGGAAGAAACTATTCTACACTTCTTTTGTATTTGTACGTGCCAGACTTTTAGGTGAGAGATCCCCTGGTACCCTCTCCGGGCTATCAGTGAAGGAATTAATGTGCATAGACGCCTTTATTAGGGAAAGCAGGTGGTTGATAAGACCGGACTTGCGAATTGCACCACTGTCCCATGATGGTCTGCGTTACTTGACTCTCAACATCTTCTTCTCTTACTCCTCCAAGTTCTTTAAATTTTTTCCTTTTGCCTACTAAATCTATAGAATTCATTTCTTCTACTTCTATTTCTCTCCTCTCTTTGTTTTTATCTTCTTTCAGGTACCACAAAGGGAACGTTTATTGGACCCAAGTGAGCTGTACCAACGAAGGTTTTCGACGGCTGCCTGATAACCTAACCTAACCTATACAAACTGTTTATATTAAAAGTGCCGTCAGTCAAGTATGGCTGTCAATAAAAAGCACATTTCGCAGGAATCTATCCGATAATACAGTGATACTAGTTTTCTGATTTTTGTACTTTTATGCACCTTTCAGGGCCATTATTACAACTTGCCTTTATGTTCGTAATAGTGAAAGGTAACTTTAAGTAATAGTAAAAGATAGCTTTTACTTTTACTATTACGAACATATAGGCATGTTGTAATAATGGCCCCAAGACAGTAACTTAGTTGAATATAAATTGAAAAAAACATTTTTTTCAATAAAATATTTACAAATTTTTGTGTTTGATTTTGTGATCTTGTAATAGGTACCATTTCAATAAAATATTTAATTGACTTTATGAATTTTGTAATTGGATTTGAATTTAAGTTGTTTCTGTGTAGAGAAAAACATTGGTCTTCTCGAGACAAAAACATTGATATATCATACTTTAAGATCCGACTGAAAATGCCAAAGATATAACGAACAATTTAAAAAGGCGACCACTACGAATGGACTTACACCTCACAAAAAAATATATACAAGGTGTCAGCAAGTAAAAGCCCGCCATAACAAATATATTCAATACCTTTTTGATTTACAGCGATTCGATCTAACGAAAGTAGAGATGGAAAATGGTAAAACTCTAATGAGAAAATATTTTTAAGGAAACGGAGAACGTATGAAAAGACTAGAGAAGATCCAAAAAAATAAAAAAACGACGGTCGGATAGAAAAATTCTCTTTAAAAATATATTCCAGATAAATGAACCTATTGAATTGTGTAACTTATTACTACAATTGTCTGACGTTGATATACAAAGTTGCAGAATAAAAGTTCTTAAAAAACAAATTTATATATTGAGAAACAAACAATACAAATACCGCGGTGATAAAATCTGACAAACAAGAAATATGTATTTGGAGACCGAACATACAGAAAACTTAAAAAACTTGCACTCTTATACGGAATTCTAACCATGGTTTTTTAATTAACAAATTTAATTTTATATTTAATCCTATTTTTGTTAATAGTGACTTATTCTTCGAAATACACTGTACGTATATATAAAATTGAATATCGTAATAAAGTTGTTTAATATTAATAAACTTAACTATAAAGAAAAAAAGGTTCGGTGTACTATTAATTACTTTTGCGTCTAGAATCCTTATTTTTCATCGGAATTTCATCACAGATACCACTTTTGAAAGGTTTTGAAATTATCTATTTTTATGTTTCACCAATTGTTGCAAAGAGTGGCGGCAAGGTGGCGGTAATGACAATTTGCTTATAAATTTAAAAAAATACCTTTTATTTTGATTTTTTTCGATCTTGGTATATTCAGAAAAAATATAGACCTAACACTCCTGGACAAAGTTGCGGAACCAATTTTATTGTTTTAATGGTTAAAAAGGTGATTTTCGTGAGTAACATAAAAATAATGGTATCTTTTCTTTTGAGATATTGCTAGGTATAGTATGTGATGTTTAACAAACCTTGAGAAATCTATGTTTATTAATACAGCAAACATATCTGAATTAAATTTATTCACCATTTTCAGGATCAGGTGATGTTATTACACAGTATTTTGTAAAAAATTAAAAAAAAAAAATATTTTCTGGCGATATACCGACAGATTTCTCAAGGTTTCTTCTTTCTAAATCCGCTGAGACACTTAAAATTAGCTTATCCGTCACTCAAGATTTTGGTAAGCTTGGCAAATTTAAAAGATCAAGTAAGATGTTATATTTAGCTGTGACAGAAGCAAAAACAAAAACGTTCTTTATAATATTCAATAACTAAGTGAGAATAAACAAGTAAGAGACCTTTATTCGGCGGTGCTGAATCTTATATCCCTTTACCAGATTAAAATTTAAAATACAAAATTAAAATTTAAAAAAAAAAAAAATTTCTAATGAAATTTGTTTCCAATTTGTTTTTTAAAATTTATTAGTGAAAAAAAAATGTATGCCAAAAAATTTGTTTGTCGATTTTGACCCATTGTATGTCCAGCTTCTTATACCCTTATATAGAGTATCGGCCATAACTTAAGCACCCCCTCAATGGATTTTTTCATATCATCATTTTTGATAAAAAAGGCTTTTTGGGATATATTTTGTATATATTTTTTGAACTTATATTGTTAATGTTCATATAATCATATAATTCAGAATAATTTTATGAACAATTAATTTAAAATTATAAAACATATAAAAACACAAAACTCGAAGGACAAAACAAAAACAACCCCTTATAAGATATTCAGAAATTTGACTATGCTACTGCATATTTGCAATGTCAGTTAACCGGACTCACAACTGACGCATTAAAAAATTCCAGAAGATAAAATGAAAGGAAGGCGTAGTCTGTATAATTTAAGTTTCATACAGTTTATTGTGAAAAAAAAAACAATGGATGGCAAGGAACAAGTACTCCAATGAATTTAAAATTAAAGTTATTAATGACTGGAAGGCGGGCATGAATTAAGTAAAAAATATTCAATTAACAGATCAGTTATATCCAGGCTGATTCCAAAATCACACGATATGATTCCTTGATTAAATGACCAATGCAAAAATATCCTACAGCATCAGCTAGTCAAGTAAGAACAAGTTTAAGATTATGCGTTAGCGAAAGAACAATCCGCAGAAGAGCAGTAGAAGCCGGATTATTCAGCCGACGACCAGCAAAAAAACCGTTTATATCAGCTAAGAACAAGAAAGCTAGACTGGAGTTTGCCAAAGCATACATAGACTGGAGTGTCCAAAAATACTGTTCTCTGACGAATCCAAATACTAATTAATCCTAACTGAATCCTAAGTATTTCAAAGCAACAAATAAACATGGAGGGGGCAATATAATGGTATGGGGTTGCTTTTCTGGTCAAGGAATTGGGCCAATTCAGAAAGTTAATGGGATTATGGATCGGTTCATGTACCGTGATATATTAAAAGATGTAATGTTGCCTTATGCTAGTGAAGAGATTCCACTTATAGGGAGGATCCAACAGAATAACGATCCTAAGCACAGCACACCTCCAAAGTTTGTAAGACATGGCTTCAAAGCGTTAAGATTCAAGTTCTTCATTGGTTTGCTCAATCTCCCGATCTCAATTCTGCTGAGAATTTAAGGGACATTGTGAATATGAAAATAAATCATGAAAATTGCCAATTCTCAATTCGGCAATTTTCACGATATTTCAAGCCGTTATTATAGCCTGGGAAGGAATATCGCAAGACACCATACAAAATTGAATATCTTCTATGCCTAAGAGATGTACTTGTGTCATCCAAAACAAAGGATTTGCAACAAAATGCAAATTAAACAAGTAAGAAAGTATGGTCGGTCAAGCCCGACCATATAATACCCTACACTAAGTAAATGAGCAAAAACATTTTTCTTTAAAAATTTCAATAATTTATTTTCGTGAGCGATTTTCGGAAGTGGGCCTTATATGGGAGCTATTATCAATTATGGACCGATCACCATGAAATAAGGTTATATGATTAATGTCTTTATGAAAGTTATTTATGTTGCATTTTATGTGTATACCAACACTATTAGGAGATTTATGCTCTTTAAAGTGATTATCGGAATAAGGCCTTATATGGGAGCTATGACTAATTATGGACCGATCATATATCGGTCTATATAAAATTTATTTGTAAAAAAACTTGTGTAGATACCTATATAAATTAAACATTTATGACCGATAAAGTCCAATTTCGGTAGGACATTTGTATAAGGGCTAGGTGAAATAATAAACCGATTTCAGCCAGTTTCAATAGGCTTGGTCCTTGGGCAGAAAAACTGATATGTACCAAATTTTATCGAAATATCTTCAATATTGCGACCTGTACTCTGCGCACAAGGTTTACATGGACAACCAGCCAGCCAGACGGACGGACATCGTTTAGAAAGTGATTCTGAGTCGATCGGTATACTTTAAGGTGGGTGTTAGACTAATATTTCTGGCCGTTACAAACATCTGCACAAATCCAATATACCCTCCCCACTATGCTGGTGTAGGGTATAAATAAATTTAATATTATATTCATGAAAGGGTGCTTTAGTTTTGTCCGTTTTATTTTGTAGCTTTAAATGTTTTTTGATTTAAAGTTAATTCTTATAGAAAGATTAATATTAAAAATATTTGTTTATCAATAGTAAATATATTAGCAATTGAAAATAATACATAAAAGAAATTTAAAACTTTGGTTTTATAAAAAAAAATATAATTTTAAAAAAATTCACTAAGGAGGTGCTTTAGTTATGGCCTATACTGTACATCGTTGCAATGGTATTTGAAATATCTTTCATTAGATATCACTATTGTCTATATCATAGATCAAAAAATAGACCAAAAATCAAGGTTGTACCGGTTTTTTTCTTATATCTCAACCATTTGTGAGCCGATTTTGTCAATTTTAAATATCTGCCAAGCTGGGAGAACTTACGATAAATTGATGTATCAGTAATGTTTTTAAGTTATTTGGGGGCAACGGAAAGTAGATTTCAACATACAGATGGACAGACGGACATGGCTATATTGACTGCGCTATTTATAGCGATGCAGAATATACATATATACTTTGTGGATTCGCAATTTATACGGAAATATATTAAAAGTAGGTTACATAAGCATTATTATGAGACCAATAGTGTAAAAGGTCGATAAGCTTGAATAAAAGTTATATACAATTGAATTTGAGTGATTTTAGACTTTTATAGAGTATACCGTAATAGAAGACCAGTTAAACATCTTCGGTTTTAACCCCCACGTTTTACCAAAAAGTTGCTGGCAGGCATATATTGCCCTAGTACCCATTTTGGTAGTATTGGATATATGAGAGTTCCAAGTGAGAGTCGTATCAAGTATAACCCAAAGATATGACAAATGACCTTGTATGAAATTTGAAGTTTAAACTTCGATAAAAGACAAACATTTAACAAATTTGGATCATGTAAGTCCGAAATTGCTTGTTTCTTTCCTTCATTTAATTTACGGTTTCTTTCTTTTTTCATAATTAAACAAAACTATTTGTAAATGTTACAAACAAATTAAACAAATAACAACAGCTATTCTTATTTATACACATTTATACACTTGAATTATGATTTCTGTTCAACTTTGACCTAAATACCAAATTATTTACATGTTTTTTCAATTACTGTTTTACAACATTTTTTCTCCAACAATTTGGTTAAATTAAACTTAATTAAATAGTGTTGTTTGGTTATTTCGTCAGCTGCCTAATTTGTTTATATAATTTGTCTACATAGAAAATTTCACTGCGATTTATTTATTATTTTTTTTTTTTTTTTTTTTTGTTATAATTTGTGTAAAGTAATTAATTTGGTTGCTCTAAATATTATTTTTCTTAATGCTTCGCGAGAAAATTTGTCATTGTACAATAGATGGTGCGTAAATATAAGAGCAATTAATATGTAATTAATAATAATTATTAACATTTGATTTTGTTGCTAATAAAGGGAGAGGGAGAGAGAGAGAGAGAGGAGTGAGTGACAATGACATTTAACACTAGTTTTAGAAGTTATAAATTATAGGCAAGAGAAGCGAAGATATAAATAACAAATTATTCATGACATTTAGGAAAAGTATTTAGATAAATGTTGGAGCAGTGTGTTTTATTAAATATTTAATAGATATACAAAATTGTTGTCAAACTTATTGAGGAAGTAGAGTGATGAGAGTAGGTAAGTTTTATTAAGTTACTGCCATGTGTAAGAGAAAATTATATAGAGAAATTTCTTGAAATCTTATACTTGTTTTATAAGGTCCAGAAAAAATACATGAAATTATAGTTGTTCACATAAAATTCCCCATGACAATGTTGTTTATTTCTTTTGTTTTGCATACTTTTCTAAAAAGAATATTGAACGTTATACAAAAAAAATGCCATTCATTCATATAATACATATTATATTACACTAATTTCCTTAAAGAAATAAATATTTCTAACAATTTTCCAAGAATCTAGAAAAGTAATAAGTATAATTGCTATTAATTGCCATATAAGTTAATGGTAGGCGTATGATTAATATTATTTTCAATATACATGAAATCATATAACTCATACGTCACCAGTTACTACAATATATTGCTGTTTTTACCAGCAAATAAAGGAAATACTCCAAATATTAACAAAAATATATTTAAATTTACAATGCTCATATAAGTGTTCCATTGAAAACAACACAAATTGAATCAACACTTCCCATATGTAACGTAAATTGTGAAAAAATCAATAATAATTTAAATATTTTTCGCTGACAAATTTTTTTTTTTTTTTTTCCTTTTTATTTATTTTATTATATTTACATTGAAAATCAATTTATGTTTTCTTGGAAATAAAAATTCGTGTTGTATTAAATGACTTTTATAGCGACAGCGTACAATGACATTGTTTTCTGGGTATATACAATGTATTTTGTTATATATTTGGGTTTTGTTTCATCTTTGCTTTACATACAATTTTTTGAAAATTGAATTGGCAAAATTTTAAAGTAAAGTAAAATAAAATAAACAAAACCTTTTAACAACAATATATTTAACTTATAAAGTTGCTGAGTTTTTAACAAAGCGTAGCTCTTGACCTTTATATTTTTATTTAATTGAATTCCTAACAATTACCTTTATCAATCTCATATATTTCTGCAAATGCCAATTATTTGTATTCAAATATAATTATAACAATGCAATTAAAATGTCTTTATTACTTAACATTTTCATAATATTATACATATAAACAAATCATCATTTTGACATTTACTTTATTTGAAATATCCAACAAATTGCTGCTATGTCAAAAAAAAAAACATTAAAAACAAACAATTTTCTTTTGTTATGAAAGTGGAAAAGGTTTTAATTGTCATGGCCATATATAATAAGTCTGCCAATATTTTTCGTCATGAATGACATTTAGAACAATATAATTACATGTTTTTCCTTCTTCACACTGAAATAACTTTATTGTGTTCAAAAAGAATTTTATATTAATGAATTCATAGTATTACTTAGATTTAAATTATTGTTAAAAGTATTGAGTTAAATATAAGTGATTTAATAACCACAAGTATCACTAAAGTAATACTGAATGTTTCAATAGCAAACATTTATATTGATGAACAAAGTATATATGAGAAAAATTGCATCTTCCCTTATTATACGATCAATAGATTATCAGATCCTAGAATATACATATGGGAACGAAACGAAAAAGTTCGATAAAATAATAGATTTTGCTGAAGCACAAACAAGAACCTAAGTAAAAGTTCCCAAAACTGCATGCAATAGTAAGCTTTTTCAAACTTTAGTTTTCAAAAGTTACAGCATTAATGGACACAAACAATTTTCATGGTATAAAAAATCATCTTTGAAAAATTTTTTTAAATATAAATCGATTGATGAACTTCTACATTTATTTAGCTAAATTCAAAAATACATTTAAAATATTACTACCTTTAAACTAAGCTATAAATATCGTATATATAGCGTTTAAAATTTTTAGAATGCATGTAATATTAAAAAATAGTGAACTGTAAGTCCCTACCACCAAAGTAAAACACGCTAAGATGTTAAGAACAAAATAGATTAAAATTTAAAAAAATTATTATAAGTATAAAATAAACAATTTTTCAACGATCCTCTTGTATAACAAAAATTATTTAAACATTAACACATTGACTGCCAAAGCACTATCAGTAAATGAGATACGGGGGGCCACAGCATTTTTTATGTGGAATCTCTTCAAAAACGTCAATATTGGAATTTAGTCTACTGCCTGTAATATTTACTGCTAAGAAGCGGAGAGTTTTTATCGGTTTTATTTTAATCGGATACTGAGTTAGAAAATATACTCGAAATTATAGAAAGTGATGAAGAATGTGAAGGTTACAGTATTGATAACTCTGTAAAGGATCCTATATATATATATACAACATAGAAAAAAATATTGAAACTGTAGCAGTATTGAGTGACATGGCTAGAGATAATAAAAGTAGCGTTGGATATATGTGTCCGACGCAGATGTTTTCATATAGCAATTTATTATAAACATAGAAAAAATGTACATAGAAAAGTTACTGAGAGACAAAAAAATCTAAATCTGTTGTCAAAAACCTTAGTCTTGAAACAACAAAATACATGTTAATCAATATATTTTGTTGTTGTGTAAGCAATAAATAATTTTAAAATATTTCACTCTCAGTTGCGCCACTAGTTCTACCCTATGCTCATAAACATCTAAGTCGATTGAGATATGTTCGTCTGTCCGTCTGTCTGTTCAACATACATAAGCGAAATTAATGAAATTTATACCAAAGTCTTTATAATTTTTCTAAGCAAATGGTATTGAAAATCAGTAAAATCGAATTAATAGAACCAGAGTTATAGACTGAAATGTAAGACTACCTCCAAATATTTTTATAATTTTACACATATTTTTTGTTATTTTGGGTAAATACAAAGGATAATACCATGACATTTTTCACTCATTATTCATTAGACAAAATAATAAACTCTATTGAAAATGGTAAGAATAGCTTCATAACTTCTCCTAGGCCCCATAAAAATTTCTTCCCGGAATATGGCTTTATGGTACGTAAATGCCTATAGAATAGACGTATCCATACAAAATTCAGCAAAATTAAGTTTCGAGCGAAATAGCGTCGCTATACCATATGGGCATTTCCTCCGATTGGTCAACCAGGATCGAAAAATAAATTATGAATATCGTGTTTTATTGAAGATATTTCGATAAAATACGGCTCATACAATATTTTTGGCCCAACGACGAAGCCTATTGAAACTGGCTGAAATCGGTTCATTATTTCAGCTAGCCCTCCCGAAATTGGACTTTATCGGTCATAAATGTTTAATTTATGTATGTATCTACACAAATATTGTTTCAAATAAGATATATATATCCCGAATTCATGTCACAAAATTTTATTATGATCGGTTCATAATTAGTCATAGCTCCCATATCAGACCCGCTTCCATAAATCACTTTAAAATTCATAAATCTTATAAAAATGTTGGTATACACATACAATTCAACAAAAATAACTTTCATATAGACATAAACTACGACCTAATTTTATGGAGATCGGTCAATAATTGGTCATAGCACCCATCTAAGGCCCACTTCGAAAATCACACTCGAATATAAATTATTGAATTTTTAAAAAAATAAAATGTTTTTGCTCATTTACTTAGTGTAGGGTATTATATGGTCGGGCTTGACCGACCATACTTTCTTACTTGTTTGTTAAGGAAATTTGAAGATATTTATGGGACAATGCATGATGATAATGATAAAAAAAACATATGGAAAAACCGTACGTTCGCGACCGGTACTTAACCCAATTAAACAAAAACCAATAGAGATATTTTATTGTGTAAAGAGACCTACATTTTAAAATAAATTAATCGCTTTTAAATATTCCGTTCCGTTTCGCAGATTTCTACATTTTACTACTGTCAGCCAAAGTTGACTTCTTTCTGTTTTGCGTACTAACGAACCACATGTTTACAACTATAATTATGAAAACTTAAACTCGATGAAATCCATCTTTTGCACTAAACATAGAGGTACCAAAATGCTATCGAATCGCAAAAAAAAGCTAGAAAAAGTTTTGTTTTCTATATTCTGTGGACATCAAAAGCGTAAGAACGTACGTTCGTGACCCAAGGAAATGCCCATATGTTTTTTATCGGTCCATATTAAATATGTTAAAAATACCTCTATCAGGTAAAAAGTTTTCATAAATAATTCCCATATATATGAAAATTACTGTATCGAATTTTATGTAGATTGACCTATAATTGATCATTACTCCCATATAAGGACCTTTACCGAAATATTTGAAATATAACGATATCGAATTAAAATAGTATACAGATCGACAATTTGTATCCAAAAAATTATACTAGCAGATTTTCTGATTATCGATCCATATTTGCCTATAGCCCCCATATAAGGTCCACTTCCGAAAATTAGTAAAATACACATAAATCTCTCATCAATATCAGGTTGAAATTCAACATAACTTATCCTCGTTTTTATAAAAATACTGTAACGAATCTTATGAAAGTCGGCTTATAATTGGTCACAGCTCTCCACTTCCGTAAAACACAACCTACATAAATATCTAAAAATATCAATATCGAACCAAAATTTTATACAGATAAATTATTTTTTATCCAAAAATCATCTTACTGAATTACCCATTTAAATTCCAGAATAGAACTCGAAAAAATCTTCTGAATAACGTTATTTATGTAAAATTCAACCATAATGACTATCGCCCCATAATATGTCATAGCAAAATATATTATACGCGAATATATCTATTATCTTTCACTGTTAAGGAAATGCTGATACCTATCAAACAGAAGAGAACTTTTGAAAATCGGTTGGATAATGGCTGTGTTATGGTCATTTAAGTTTCCAAAAACGCACCATCGGGAGGCAGTTAAATATTTTTTTCTCATTTTCGTGAAAAGCTTACTAAAACTGCTTTCCAAAACACGTATGTAAGTAAATGAACATCAATTAAAAAATTTATAATTTCTGCGAAAACAAGTTTTTCGACTTTTTCTATTTTTTTATACAAATGCTTGAGGATTCTTATTTTTTTTTTTAAGCACAGCTGACAGTATTTTATTAAATTGGGGAGCATTTTGATTATAAACTACTGTAATACAGCCAATTTCCAACCAAGGCATATTTAACCAGGTGGCAGTGTAACGCCAGCTGACTATTTTTTGCTCTACTCATGTTTTACATTTTGGAATTTTTAAATTTGTTATAAGACTAAAAATATTATTTTATATTTAAAAGAGTGAGAGGTGACAACCTCTTTATGTGCGTAAAAAAAAAAAATATTTCATTTTAAAAAGTTCGTTTTTGTGATTTTTTACACAAACAAACATCTTCTTTCCAACCGATTTTTATAAATCTCTTTCTGTTTAAAAGGAAACAACTCATAGCTTTCAAACCAAAGAAACGATTTTAAAATTAGTTCCAAATTAGATGTTTCGAAGTTGTGACTTTATGAATACCGTTATTTCACCAAAACCAAGTGATAGAAAAAACTACAAGTATTTCCATACTCTATGGACTCCAACAAAACAGAATTGCTATATGAGAACACCTGCATAATGTTTTCATCTACTTTTGTATCACTGTGTAATTATTAGTTAATTGCTAGGTTTGTGTCATAATACCTCTACCTTTCAAACTAATTATATTCCCAATTATTATACAAACTAAGTAAAGCGTTAGAACTGAATTTGTACTCAAAACAAATTACTAAAAACTTAAAACTACAATAGAAATCTAAAATAAAAAAGTCAGCAATTATTATATTTATTTATCATGATCTAAACATGTAACGCTATGCTATTTCTAACTCTAGCTCCCTGTCTTCCTTATGTCTCAGACTTCCTCCTGCTTCCGCTGGTTATTTAATATTGTATTTATTTTTATTTATTTCTATTTTACTATGATGATTATTTGTTACATGAATGTGTAGTATAGTTTATGGTAGCAAAACAGCAACGATAAATTATGGAGTAAAATTACCAAGAAGAAGTACACTCACTCTTACACGGTCTCTCACACTTATTTATGCAATGTGTATATACATATGTATTTATATATAAATACATGCATTATTTAGGTGTGTGAGAATATTTGTATGTTTACAGTATAAACAACTTACATTCTCCATATAAAACTTGTTTTCATTTCAATTGTATCAAATAAGCAGAGAGCCGAAAGAGGCTTGGGTGTCTTTTGTTTGTGGTTGGATGTATGTATATGAGTAGAGCTAGCGTTACTGTTTTGTTGTTACATTATTATATTCCCTTAACACTAAATGTCAACACCAAGTAAAACAAAGCAAATACCAAATACAGCCAACCAACCAACATTACTACTCTTACCACCAACAACGACAAAACAATAACATCAGCAACTACAGCTACAACAACCTACAACGATTACATACATTCAAACACATTCTTTGGTAAGTTTCAAGCATATATATTATGGTGGTCCTTATTTTAAACTTTATGGATTTTCAATGTTTTGAAATTAAAATTGTTCTTTGTCATTTAAAAGTTAAATGCTGAAAATATATTATTTTCAATGATGGATTATCTTTCTTTAACTGAAGAAAGATTTACTCTCTGAGGCGTAGTTGGAGCCCTTGTCATAAAGAACAAAAATTGTGAACATATAAAATCACACAAACTTCATCATCAAGATCAAAATCGCAAAAAAATCGATTTTTTACCTATTTTCCCATGTTTAAGTTCATAGGTAGCAAACCGTTCAAAATTCAAGGAAACAATCAACTATAAAAATGTACCTAAGATCTCAATAAACAACTTTCTAGAACATATGAACTGCCTAGGAATGATTCTTAACACCGCTTAGGTAGGTCAATATAAGTTACTAAGAAAAAAACTAAAGGAATTAAGGGCCATTATTACGACTTGCCTTTAATTTCGTAATAGTAAAAGGTAACTTTAAGTATTAGAAAAAGGTTGCTTTAAAGTTAACTTATACTATTGCGAACATAAAGACAAGTTGTAATAAAGGCCCTAAGTGTTTTGGGCCATAAACTATTAAATTTGTATAAACTAAAGCATACTTTTAGGCAGCTTCAAACAAATTTATTTCTAAATTTATTTCGAATTTTTTAAAGTTTTTTGTGATTTTGATCTTGGAGATGAAGCTTTTATCATTTTTTCTTCTTTTTTATGACAAGGGCTACAACTTTGCCTCAGAGAGTAAAAAAGTGCATGACTTTGGGCAAAACTGAGACACACGGGTCTTTTTAAAAAAAATTACACACAGTGTAATATAATAAATCCAATTTCTTTTGTAGTTTAAGAAATTTTGAGTTGAATTTACTTGACTAGTCGGTATTACAAACATGACGCTAAAATATGTCACGTGGCAAATCATACTAAATATTGTAATACAAAAATCAGTACAAATATTTCAACATGACAACCCTCTCAATTGACAGCTACATCATTCCATAATTTAAATTAAAAAATCTTTAACAAATAATGCAGAAGCAGTCGAAAACTAATTATTTTTTTGGTCTCCTTCTGGATACCATTCTTATTCCTAATATATTAGGTTAGGTTCCATGGGCAGCCACTCATCAAGCAGCATACTTGCGTCCATTCGAAACTGATCCCATTAGAATATCCATTAAATAAACAGAAGAATACTTTTTCGACATCCGTTATTTCCAAGTTGAACCAACCAGACTATCTGATGAAGGAATTGCTACGTCTCAGATTCTTACTTGATAACTCATCTAAACACTCATCTAAACACGAGTAAGAGGTTCCAAGAAAACATTCCCTCAAGTTAATTAGAGCCGGACAATGGCAGAATAGGTGGACACATTCACCTCCTCTTCTTCAGTAGTCGTTAAAGCGTAGGCCCATTCTTCTAGCATTTGTTCCTGTAATAAATAAAACAATTTGCCTTATTTGCTCACGAGAGAATTCTGTGCAGTCTCATATACTTTCTGCTGCACAACCATTTTACATTTTGCAAGGAAATATCAGAAAAGGAATCAGTCGCCTCCTCATCGTTTTACTTTTAGCCAATTCATTTAATATTATATGCGTTATCCTTGAATGTCTCGCTATCTCATTTAGGGATACCCGGAATTCCTCTGTTAACCTTGATGTCGTGGAGACACGATTTATTTCGTCAACGGCAGCCTTGGTATCAGTAAATATACAGATATCTGCTAATATATTGGAAACAGCTACCTATATTTTGCACGGACCATAATGCTACATATCAGACCATCAGTGCAATAGTGGTGTAACCTATAATTTTTCTTTTTGGTTACTGCTACAGTCCTTACTAGGGTATTCAATCGATTAACCGTTAATCGGTTAACCGATTAATTTTGGTCGGTTAACTGTTCGAATAATTTAAAATTGCAGATTTTCAAATAACAAATAAACCGATTAATTTGTGTCGATTAACCGATTAACCGAAATTTATATATTTTTTGCACTTTATATAGAAATATAGTTTTAAGCACACACATTTAATTTTTTAACTCACACAGATCATATCTGTAATAATATGAAACAAAGTAATATATAACCTTTGAAAAGTGGTTTTCAGAGTGAAAGAAAAAATACAATTTTCAATAGGCAACAAGAGTGATATATATTTGTCCCTCTTTTTAAACCACAACCATTTTGACAATTTCTTTTGTTTCCTAGAAGCATAGCACAAAAATTGAAAGTAAGGAATTTGTAAATGAACCTTTTTCTAGAATGCACTATAATTAAGTTTGTCCTAATGAGTCGGAGGATGACATGATAATATATGAAACTAAAGACATAACTGAAACGAGTCTTTTATCTATTAAAAGTATTCCCAATCTGAAAGACTTCAAAAAGGACTCCAATGCACAGTGGATAATATAAGGTGTATGCATCTCATAATTGTTTTTGGCAAATGTTTGAAATTAACCATAAAACAAATTCTATCGTAAAGCTAATATGTCAAGCAATAATTATTTGCAGAAATTATAGTTATTATGTCAACAGAAGTATTCGAAAACGGCGACAGAACACACTACTTTCTACTTTAAAGATTTGGGGAGTTAAAATTATACCATATTCAAGGGCGTAGTTTTAATATTTATAATTATTTGTTTTAGGATTGTTTTACCTTGTTGGAAAGGGTATCTTATCCAGGTTCTATTTTCGTTATGAGTTTTGTATATATTGTTGGCAGATTTGAAATTTATTCATGTAAAATATATAATGTTTTTTGGCTTACCTACGCAACTTTGACTAGGATTTTAACTGTTGGCGCCGATTTAGTTTTAACGTAGGATTAACGTTTAACTTATTATTTAAAGGATATATCAAAACTATAAAAAAAATGTTGGAGTGTTTTTAATTTATTCGAACTTTTTTCGAAAAAGTTTAAGAACTTTTGCAAATATAAACCGATTTTTACAAGTAATGTCTCGTTTATTCGCTATAAACTTGTCTTTAAATCAATGTGCACAAAAAGAATGTTTTCATAGAAAAAAATTAAAATAGCTATTGTTGAATTTGAAAAATTACAAACAAATAAAGAAAATGCTAAACTTTTTATAAAAACTTACATAATTTCTTGAAATATACATTTTTACATTTTATGAAAGATTATTTCCTTGCCTCTCCATAATTGTTTAAAATATTTAAATCGCTCTAAAAATTTGTGAATTAGAGGTACTAAAGTACTACGGCCTACCCTAAATAGTTTTCGAAAACGGGTTTAAACTTTAAACTTCGAAAGCATTTTTTTTTAAAGTATCATACATTTGCTACCAATGGAGATTTATTTTAACTCTACTGTAGCTGAACATGTTTTTCAAAAAATGCAACCTTTGAGCTTTGTAAATATTGCGGCTTCAAAGTCGAAGGTTGTATTTTTCCAAAAAAAAAAAAAAAACTAAGCTAAACGGCTGTTAACAAATGTCAGTTGTTAATACTATTAAAACTAATGAAAAAGTACATACAACACCTCTTTTACTTGTCTTAACATATCACTTTTATACAAAAACTAAAAAAAAAATAAAAATTTATTTTTAACCGTTCATTACTTTTTTTATTATGATTCGATTTTTAAGATTAAAAAAGCAAATTAAAGCTTAAAGTCCCACCTATTCAACAAAAAAATCTTACAAAAATCCTCATCCATTTAAAAGTTACAGATTTTTGATCCGAAAATGACCAAAATTTTCCACTGTGCAATGATATAATTTAGAATTTTATATGAGAAATTGGATATTCTTTACTTTTGACTTTTTAAGTTTTATTAAATCCACTGAAAAAATTGTTTAAAAGGAAAACATTTCAATTATATTCTTATTTCAGAAGATCTCACTAAAATCCTAAAGAAACTCACATGTGAATAAAAAAGGATCTCAGATACCATATATTTTTTTTGCTATTGCTATCTTTGTTGAATTGTTATGATTTCTTTGTTTTTTATGATTTTGTTGTTTTCATTTATAAAATGCTTAAATAAGTATACAAAATTTGTGGTTCCATTTTCAATTTAAAATTAAAATAAAAATTATTCGGTTAATCGAATAATTTAAAATTAACTGATTATTAACCGATTAAATCTAAACCCCGATTAATTATTTGCTCGATTAACCGATTAATCCAGAAACCCGATTAATTGAATACCCTAGTCCTTACATTACCAATATCAATACAAAATTGGGGTAAGCTACCTTTTGGTATTCAAAAGCAGATGAAAAAATCGTTTTTGAACAGAGCATAATTTAAGAAAGTAATGTCGCAAAAGTTAAATAAGTGTAAGTTAAATATATCACTAAATAAATCGTTTGTGGTTGCTCAAATTTTCAGTATTTGATTTTTAGATGACAGAAAATAATCTAAGACCTTAGGGGCTTCGAAAATCAAAAAAGGGCAAAATAAAAGCTGCCCTAATATACATATATGTTTTTGTATTCTTATACATATTTGTATGAGTATGTCACTTAAAATGAAAGCTAACATTATTATTTTGTATTCATATGAGTCTTCATATATGTATGTGTATATGCATAAGAGCGTATGTGTGCAGTATATGTACGTGTGAATACTAACGAATACATGGTTGAGAGCATGGGAAAAAACTGTATTGTACAAGAGTATAAATAAAATAAAACAGTTTCATGTAATGCAATATAAAAACTATAGCATCAACTATATACGATAACAATTTGAAAAGTTATTCTAAAATCCAAGAAATTTTTCGACTCTACCAAAAGTGGGAAATATATCCTTAATAAGGATAACATTCAAACTAAAATAGTCTAAATGTAAATAAAAAACACACAATTCCGCCAATTTCAGATAAACTACACCACTATATACTTTTAAAATGCTTGCGGTATTCAGTTGGACAAACATAAAAAGTTGTAAAGAAATATAGCTTCAATGCTATATCCTTCTTGGGAAATTAACCCTAATTTGGATGGTTTTATATGGAAAAATGTATCCAACTTAAAGAAAACATTTTAAATAACAATAATAAAGCTATTGTCTTTCAGCTTAAAACAACTTTTCATTCCACCCTCCTACCTTCGCAACAACAAGAACAATTGCACAGAAAAAAAGTACTTTAATTGCAGGAAGGATTATGATTATTTCTGCTCTTTTGTTTTGTTGGTGCTACTGTTGCCGTTGTTGTTGTTGTTATTACAGTTGTTGTCGTTGTTATAGTTCAAGTTTGTAACCATTATGTTTGGTTATATATTTTACGTTTATTTTTTTTTTATTTTTTAAGGACATCATTTATATTTTCCTTTTTTCTTTTTGTTTTATTTTTTATTTTTTTATTTCCCAAATAAACAAACAACAATTTTGTATGGGAAATTTTAATTTAAAATTCTTCTTTTATATTTTTTTGTATTTTTTCAGTTTAAAATGTATAATTGTTGTTGCATTTGTTGTTCTTAAAGTTTAAATTTTTAATGCATTAATAACAAAACATGCATTAAAACAATTTTCAACATGATGAATAACAAGCAGCAGTATTCCATACTTACTATACATACATATTTTTACATACATATACATAATTTGAATGCAAACAAAAACACGATGACCTAGATCGCTGATTGCAAAAATGTTGGAATAAAAAAAAAAAAATATGAAATGAGAAATAAATAATAATAATTTCGATTGAATATGGAAATGTCACTAATGATAGCTGGGCGATATTAAAATTATAGCAGAATTGAATTGCATAATTTAAGATTTAAAAGTGGTTTATGGAAATTTTCAAATGAATGAGGAATTTCAAGTAATTTCGAGAATCATTGAAACTGGCTTTAAATAGGCGAAAACCTAATACTTTAGACCATTAATTTGTGTTCTCTAGGTTTAATGTGAAAACTTTCAAAAATGTTAAACAAGAGTTTTTTCTATAATTTTATTTCTTTTTTCACAGTTTGAAATGTTCAGCTTTCTACTAATATTTTTCACAAAATTATTCCAAACTCGTCAGCGACAAAGTTAGTAGTAGGGTATTCAATCGATTAACCGATTAATTTTGGTCGGTTAACTGTTCGAATAATTTAAAATTGCCGATTTTCAAATAACAAATAAACCGATTAATTTGTGTCGATTAACCGAAATTTATGTTCCTTTATACTTTATATAGAAATATAGTTTTAAACACAGACATTTTATTTCTTAACTCATGAACATTCCCTTTTCTAGCAATAGTTTTTCGAAGTATAGCTAAAAAACTGAAACTAAGGAATTTGGAAATGTCTTTTTGTCTAGAATGTTCCATGATGAACTTTGTACTAATGAGTCGGAGGAAGACATGATAATATACGAAACTGAAACGATTCTTTTATCAGAATTTATCGAAACTATTAAAAGCATTCCAAATCTAAAAAATTCCAAAATGATTTCATATGCTTAAAAAAAAACTGAACAAAGAACTGAGAAAGACTTTCGCATGCCTTTCTTTAGATTTCTTTAACATCTACAATCAGTGAGAGAGTTTTTTCCAAGTTAAGTTTTATTAAAACGAAAGAAAAATCTTTAAAAGGAAACCTTTTAAATTATATTCTTTTCATAAAAGATTATTTCAGAAGATCTATATAAAATCTTAAAAAACTCACATGTGTATATAAAAAGGATCTAAAATACCATATTTTATTTGCTATTATTATTTTTTTGTTGAAATGCTAAAATAAGTACACAAAATGCGTCGTTTTATTTTCAATTTAAAAATAAAATAGAAATTATTCGGTTAATCGAATAATTTAAAATTAACCGATTATTAACCGATTAAATCTAAGCCCCGATTTATTATTTGCTCGATTAACCGATTAAACCAGAAACCCGATTAATTGAATACCCTAGTTAGTAGTAAGTTTACCATACATGCCTGAGTATACTTGCTGTGACTGATAAATATTACTCATACGCAGTATGGTTCATATAACTGGAATAAAAGAAACTTAAAACTTGCTATATGGGCAAAAACACTAATGACGCTGCTAGCAACAAAATTGCTTCCAAACGTTGAAAAATATTTCAAACAAGCATATTCAAGAATGGAATAGTAAGCTCTTAACAAACTTTATTCTAAAATCAGAGATCTTAAAAAAATTTTAAATTTGTAGATTTATTTGACAAAAATAAAAAATTTTGCAAAAAAATCTCTGTGTTTTTGCTGATACTTAGTAAATTAAATTACAAAAATATTAAAATATAGAATATAGAAGACTAGAGCTCTTATCCATAATCAATTTTTAATTTTATTACAGGCTTATAAATTGATTTTTTATGGAAATTTTGTTTTATAAACCTTTTATAAAATTAAAAATTGATTATGAATAAAAGGCGTAGATATATATTGTTATTTCAATTCTTTAAAACTAACGTAAAAGGCAATTATTCTTTATTATAATAGAGTTGAAAAATATTTGTTCATGCTGATATTATTTGCCAATCACTTAAATTATCCAAAAATATTATATAAAAAAAAATATTTTTTTTAAATTTTTTAAAACGCTATAACAAAGTAATTCACGGATTTAACATGCTGAAGCTCTATGTTTGTTCATACAAAATGTTTCTAATGTGCCAAGAAAAAAATAAAGAAACAAATTTTATCAAATTCGGTTAAACAAATGTTTAAGTTCCTTGGATATTTTAGACTTGCTTTGGTTTGACTTTTATCAAGGGTCAAGGTTCAAAGTTTAAGTTTGTTAATTTATTGCTTAAGATTAGTGTTAAATTGTTTAATTCAATTGCATAATTATTATAACTGCTTAATTTTGTTATATTTAAAGCAGTTTCAGAGCAATTAAAAAATAATAACACAGTGCTACGCTTTAAAATGCCGTACATTTTTTGATACACTTGCAAGTTGTAACCATTGTTTTTGTTAAGAATATCAAAAATTTATCAACTTTTTTGATTTGAGTCGCTTTTCATATGAAGGCTTATAAAAATTTAGTTCTTAACAAAACATGGTTTCAAATATTTAATCGAATGAAAATTGTAAAAGTTTTTCAACTTTTCATCAACATCTGTTTTTGTATTTTCTCCCCCAGCGCATATGAATAACAAAAAAAATACTTGTACAATTTTTAATTTACAAAGTAAATTTACTCGAACTTTTTTCGAAAAAATTTAATAACTTTTGAAAATATAAACAGATTTTAACAAGTAATATCTCTTTTTTGTCTATATAAAATTGTCTTTAATACACCTTGCAAATACGTATCATAGAAAAAAATACTAAAATAAAATAATTATTATTGAATTTAAAAAATTGCGAAAAAAGTTTTAAAAAATTCAAAACTTCTTATAAAATTTCATTTAATGTACATTTTATGAAAGCTTACTTCTTTGCCTCTACATATTTGTTTAAAATTTTGAAATCCATTTAAAAATGTGTGAGTTAGAGGTACTAAAGATCTACGACCTACCCTAAAACAGTTTTTTCAAAATTACTCATAATTTTGATGGTTTTAGCATTTCCTTCTCTAGGCCTACAACCCCCATTAGGTAGCTTTGAAGTTCTGACAAAAAGTATTATTTTGTAGCAGAGTGTTATTAATTAATTTTTGATAAATAAAACAAATTTGTTTGAAATTATCATTGCCTCATGTAAAGACAGTTTCATACGTATGTCTGCATGCAGTTTGTGACATACGACTTTGGTAGTTTTTATTAAAGTATCTTTAATAAAATCTAAAAAAAAATATCAAAGGTTGAACCTAGCTAACTAAATATTAAAAATAAACATTACTTAAAGAGAAACGAATATTTTGTTGTTTACCAATTTATTAGCTAATTCATCCTAAGAGAATAACAATAAAAACAATATTGGGAACTCATTTACATCCCTATCAAATCATAAAAATTTTAAATATCTTCTAAAATAATTATTAGTTCTCAGATGTTTTTGTTTATCATTCACAGAAAAAATTGTGAAAATTAAATTTTCAATTACTTTTTTTTATTACTGCTAAAATTGTTTGAAATTGTAGAAAAATATTCAATAGCAAGTGCTACAAGTATCTCTAGTGTTACAAAAACTTAATTGATAATGGTCAAAAATTAACCATGCTTTATGCATTCTAATAAAAGAGATTTTTATTATTTAAAATATAAATCTGCATTTCTAATGCATTATCTGACATAGATAAATTTTAAATCATTGTGTATTTTGACTTATTACAACCTTAATATCGAAATGTGCATTCATTGTATTTGAAAGAATGTTTGCGAAAATAAAATTAACTTCATTACCATATACCAATACCTTACCAACTAAAACTACAGCATTGCATTGACCTTTCGTCCTATACTAAGGTGGTAGTGGGCAAAACAATTTTTTTTTTTTTTTAGAAGACATAAATATAATAATAATTCTATATTTTTATTTTCTTATTTTATTTTGCAGGACGTACTAAGAATAAAGTTTTTATTTTATGAACACATTCACATAAAAAAAAATAAATTTAGTTTTTGAATAACAGAGTTATTGATTGCATTATCAAAGTAATTATTATTAATTTCTTATAAAGCGATTAATTAAAATGATTAAGAAATACTTGGTCAATTCAGAAGGTCTTTTAACATGTCATATTGTCATAATGTCCTAATATTTCACAATGGTTTTTATTGCTTTTCAAGACAAAAATGTCCAAAATAATACTACATTCTATGCTATGTTTATTGTGTTATCGTAACGAACCAGCAGAGACCAACGCCGAATGCCTAAAAGTCGGTTAAGCCGAGCTGCCGAGTCGTGATATATTAGAACATTATGATAATATGACTGATAAGACACCTTGTGAATTGACCAATTATTTATGTGATTTTAGAAGGCTTGAATTCCCAATTTCGATAGATATAATTTGTTTATGAAAACACTCATAAAAATTATACATCTACAATAAGGATTAAAACAAACCGATGTCGAAACACTTTTACAGCACCATTAGTCTTAGACCTTATATTGGAAAATCTATCTACATATAACAAAATGTTTTAAAAAAAGTAACAAAAATCAAAAATAAATACACATCAACACATTTGGAAAGAAAATAAACAATTTTGGTTATAAATAACCAAAACGGTAAAGCTGTTTTCGACATTTCATATTAAAAATACCACCCAAAACTATGCTTTACATTTGTATAATTCCTATAACTGTTTTCTAATTTATATACAACTGGCTTGATGCTTTTGTAAAAGAAGCCATAAAAATAAAAATAAACTTTAATTCTGAATAAATTATCAATTTATGCAACGAACTATATAGCACATACTTATTTTGTAAATCATTTATGCTCACTTCCAGAAATTTCACAAAAACTTTTTATATATTTCTATAAAATAGGAAAATATATTTAAAACTGAGCTGAAGTTATTAACAAATTATTTTTTTATTGTATTTATTTAATTATTTTATAATTTTTTCAAAATTATTAATTTAACAATATTTTGAATAACTCTTTTGATATTGAACACTCTAGTTTAAAAGTATTAGTTATCTTATTTAAAGTAATTGAAGTTCGTAAATTTAACTCATTTGTTCTATGTTTAAGTTGTTATATTTTAAACATTTATATGGCATACAATATTAAATTAAATAAGTAATCACAGTCTATAAATGAATTCTTCTTAAATAAAGTGGTTTTAACCCCAATAGCAAAAAAAGAGCATGGTATGAAGGAGACGATGCACAGTGATGTGTCTCCATATAACGAATGAACAAAAGTAGAAGGAGCTTTCTTAGAGATATAAAATTTGGTACACAAGTACCCTATTGCATCATTAATGACAATTTTCAGCAAAACCGAATGAAGGACTTGTCTACCTGCCATATATCCTGAATATTAAAAATTACATTTTCGCTAAAATATTGATTAAAATGTCTAACATATTTTCAGTTATCTCTAGAATTAAGATCTTTAATTGTGTGCCAAATTTAATTTTAAAGACAATGACCCCTTTTGCTTCCATACAAGCCTAATTTATGTAAAATTCGCTTGACAATTTTATATAAATATAAAAACAATTTATTTAATATTCTTTCGAAAAATCACTTCATTTATGCAATTTTCTATAAACGTTAGTAATTAAAAACTTCTTACTTATTGGAAATATATATTTAAAATTGAACTTCCGTGATATAATTCTATAAATGGTAAATTAAGAATTCATAGTCAGTGATTTTTATTTCTTAACCCTCCGTGATACACATGTTTTAATTTTCACATTAGTAACACATGAGGCCTGGCCAGACCCCTTAATAATATCAGTATAATTACATAAAAAGTATAGTTTTTTTGAAATAAATAATTTTAAAAACAGCTTAAATAATCTCAAATCTAAAAGCTATAAAAAATATAAACAAACATTTTATTTAATTTATCAACTTTTTAGCAAAGTTGAATTATAACAAAATTCTACAATTTTAGCGTTTTTTTTTAAAGAGACAATTAAAATCCGTTGCGTTATAGCAACTCCAATGAACCAATTATTGAAAATAAAAAATAAAAAAGCTCAAACTTTTTAAGAAAATTTATTCAAAATTTGAAATACAAAAATTGCACAATTGATATTATAATTTAAGTGATATATTTCAATTTTCTATTTTGGAAAATTATTAAATTTTTATACTAAAATGAACAATAATAACCATTTTTTAAAAATAATTTATTTCAAAGAACCGGCAAAAATTCCGTTAATTTTATTTTTACTTTTAATAAATAAGTGTATTAGCTATAAAAAACAATAAAGAAAAAATGTTACATTTAACACACTTTGTTTATATTTTCTACCAAAGTGTGATATTTTTTTAATTTTTTATATGCACTTATTAAAGCTATGTAAAATCATTCTAAGAGTGAAATTTTACAACAAAATTTTTTTTATTTATTGAATGTATACATAGTTATTTAAAATATTAAACCAAAAATGTTTTTTCCAAAAAATTTTTATCTATCTTCAATAGCACTTTCGTTTCCCTGAAAAATTGTCTGACTTTAGAGCCTTCTCTTAATAACAAATATAGCCATATCAATATGATATTTAGATATATATATATTAGATGCCTTTTATGCCTTCAAATTATATATATTTTAATCAAATTTGGAAGAAAAATTTATTTTCGACTTTTGTCTATGGAACAGAGTACTGTGCGATGCAATAACATCAGTACTATGAGGACACACTTTTACAAAATTTCCTATGAACACAATTCTATTTAGATGGACTGTATAATTATAATCTATAACGAACAAATGCAGAGTATAATATTCTGATCATTGTGGGATCAACAAATTTCCCACAATTTCTTCTCAAAAAAGACTACTTATATTGTCTTTTAAGAATAATATTATCCAAATGAGAATGTAAATTCAACTCGCAGTCCAATACAATACCCAAATCAAGGATCAAATTAACAACATTAAAATTACTATCATATAATTAGCATTGGAAAATTTTACTATTCCGATTTATTAAGCGGGAATATTCTGCTAAACAATTTTGTCTGCTAGTAAAACAACACCAAGTTGAATTTTTTCAATCATCAAAAAGCATGTTACATAAAATTTAGATAAAACCCAAACAGAGCAGATTATATTTGAAGTTTAAACAAGTATAAGAGCTATGCCAAATTTTATATACCCTTCACCAAATTGTACTTTAAAATAAAATTAAAAAAAAAAAAAATTCTTTACTTTCTTTTCAAATTGCTTTTTAAAAGTTTTTTCCAATTTTTAAAAAAAAAAAAATTTTAGTTTAAAAATTTATTTTTTTTAATTTATTAGTAAAAAAAATTTATGACAAAAAAATATTTTTTGTGAAAAAAAAATTCGGGTTAAAAAATATTTAGCCTTATATACATCGTTCCAATGAACTTTGAAATATCTATCATTAGATATCCATATTGTCTATATTTATGATTTAGTAATCGAGATATAGATCAAAAATAGGCCAAAAAAAGAGGTTGTCTCGGGTTTTTGCTCATATCTCCGTTATTTATGCTGATTTTAAATTGGAAACTTCTCGAAAGCATGAAGATTTGGATCCCGATGATATCTGGGGTCTTCAGAAAATAGATTTCAACAGACAGACAGACGGACATGGCTAAATCGACTCCGCTATATTCAAGGTTTTAGAATATAAATACTTTATAGGGTCGAAAATTATATTGTAAATATTACAAACGGAATGACAAACTTGTATACACCCTTCTTACGAAGGTGAAGGGAATAAAAATAGACTTATTAAGTCAAAGTTTTTAAAAAAAAACTTAATTTTTATCAAAAAATTTTTAAAATTCATTTGAGAAACTTGAACATTGTATGATTTATTTAATGAAATTACTGCTTTATTTAAATATCCTAAAAACTATTATTTTATTATTGGTCATAAGTAAATGTTTTTTTCTAAAATGCGAAAATTATGCCAAACGATTGCTCCATCATAAAGATGTTATTTGGCTTCATTAATGTTATATAAATTTAGCTAAAACTTAGAACAGGTTATATTTGAAGTTTTAAAAATCAAAGTTTTTTAAAAAACTTTTATTTCATTTTAAAAAAATCATTAGAAAAACTTGAACAACCTAAACATTGTATGATTTGCTTAATGAAATTACTGCTTTATTGAAATCTCCTAAAACTAGACTTTTAAATTGATAGTCATAACCAAAAGAGTTTTCCACAATTTGATAACGATGCCAAGCAATTACTCCATCATAGAGATATTATTTGGCTTTATTATTTCATCATGATAAAACTATTTTAGTTACAAGATGTCAACCTGTGAGCCTCTGCTAGTACAACAACACTAACTTGTACTTTTTGCAATCACAAATTGCCTCCCAAAAGTATGCTATATCAATTTAGCTAAAACTCAGAATAGGTTATATTTGATGTTTTAAAAATGGTCTTTAGAATCAAATTTGTTTAAAAAATCTTAATATATTTTTATCAAGAAATATTTCAATTTAAAAAATTCAAAAACTTTAATACTCACTTTGGATATTTTATTGTAAACAGCTTATTCCCTTAAATTTTATTTGTTTAATTTTAAATTATTTCTTAAATTTTATTTATTTAATTTTTTTATATTTTTTTATTTAGCACTTATTTGTTTAGGTATAGGAATTTATATAATTTTCAGAGAGAGAGAGATATTTTTCATTTAAATTAATTTGAATTAAACTTTAATAAAAACTCTTAATTTATGATAATTTTACAAAGATATGTATGCACTGTTGCAGTTGATAAAATATGCTAAGGAATTTTTTTATTATTTTTTATACTTTCTGTAGCATTTTTTTATAATTTATAATTCCACACATAAATTCTTCCCCATTAAGGAATTTCATTAATTTCCTGTATGTTTTTATGTATTTATTTTTTTTTTTTCAATTCTCTTGATTATGTTAAATTTGTATATATCACATCACGTTTAATTGTTGTGACGTCTGATGGTTTTTGTTTTAATTTTGTTTTGTTTTATTATTTTGTTTTTTCAGCTTTCTTCACGGTTTAACGAATTTGCAATGGAATATTATGAGAAAAAAAACAAACTCATATATAAAACTGGAATGTACAATTGTGTCGCGTAGGCTGTTGTATTGTTTTATTTGTAGATGTTTTCATATGCCGTTTGTGTCTGTGTTAGAGTGTTGGTACTGTTGGGTATGTGTGTGTTTCAGTTAAATATCCTCAAGTAATCCTTGACGTTAACAACAATGAGGAAGAGGCTTAAAACACCAGCACTATGAAACATAAACAAAACAAGAACAACTGTATTTTTTTATTTCTTTTTTTTTTTTTTTTTTTGCAAATGAAGGCAAAAATACACCAGCTCACTCGTTTAAAGACTCGCACACATTCACTCACACGCTGACTAGGACAACAAAAAAACGTAGTATTTTGAAATAAATGTATGTCCGGCACGTCAAACACGAAACCAACGACATCAAAAAACGTTGAAAAAACGCACACACAGATGAATGTTACAAAAAAATATAAAAAAAAAAATCAACACACACACAATTTGTAGCAAAAAGAAGAGCAGCAATTCTACTTTACAACAACATCAACGTTAACGACACCAAAACGCACACGATTTAAATATTATGTTAACGAGTACGAGCATAAACGATAGGCTAACAAATTTCTTAAATTCATAAATTTTATCTTTAATTTTTAATTTTTTGTTAACTTTTCCACTTTTTCTTTATTTGTACAGCCTTTAAAACTGTTTAAGTTTGTTTTTAATTACGCGTGCTTTTTTTTATTTCTTAAATTTCTTTTAGTTTGCTTATTTATTTGCTATATTTTTCCTTTATTACTATAAACATGGCAACACTGATGCGCACGTCAACAAATACACCGTCATTATTTTATATACATAACACTCCGACGGATGAGCTAAAACTGAATTTTTAGGTAAAAGTTTCACTAACGCAAAGGACATCGTGTGTAAATGTACACACACGCACACAAAATACACAAACACTTACTTTATAGAAAACTCAACACACCCTCGTGCTCATCTGGCAAAATAAACAGTTTGAAAAGAAATTCAACACAACTCTCCACCAGAGCGCACAATTGGAAATATATGTACTTAAGCAAAGGAAAAGCTTTAACACACATTTAGTAACGAGAAAGTCTCCACTTTATAGAATGTATTTATTTGTATGGTTGCAAATATGTTCTCTTTTTTACACTCCCAAATAATTTGTAATTTCTCTTGAATTTCAAATTTATATATATACACGTGTGTTAGCTGTGTAATATTAATTAGCTGGAGGAAAACATCTCTTAAAACCTGTAAAGAGTTTTTTGTCATCTTGCTTCAAATGTACCTTTTACGGAAATTTATTTTCTGTTTAGTACCATTTACCTTTTGTTAGGTATTGTAAATATTTTAGGCACATGTAAATTTAGAAAAAAATGGGGGTCCCCATACAAGGGTCCCTATACAAAGTTTGATGTTTCGAGCTCTTTTGGAAATAATTTTTGCCGCAATTTTGTCTTTGGACATATAGTGCTTTGGGAAGATATTTCTTGATGATCTGGCCCAAGCCACCAGTATACCCCAACAATAAATTGCAATGAATACATCAATAATAAAATTTTGAATTTAGCACAATAACACTAAATCTTACTAAGAAGTCCAACATCGTTTTTACTTATTTCTTATATAAATCTACTTTCTTACATTTTGTATTAAAAAGCGTAATTGTTTCAGCATTTAAGGAGGAAATATCAACTACATGTGCAATTATTCTATATCGAATTACATATCGTTAGATTAGCTTGCAAATGTGCTAAGTCCACTTTTTATGAAAATTGAGATTTTAATATTAAACGCTAGAATAAGTAAAAAAACCTTTTTTGTGTAAAAAAAGTTTATAATTATATAATTTTTTTTATACTGAGTACCATGTCCATTTTGTGGTATGCAAACATGCAAAATCTAATTTTTTAAATAAAATTTTAAAATAATTATCTCAGTTTAATGCAATCTCTTCTATATACTTATATAAAAATGGTTGTTTGTATGTGTGTTCCGAATGGACTCAAAAAGGGCTGGAACGATTTTGACGAAATTTCCAGGGAGTCTTGCTTAGCGGGTAACACTGTAAAGTCAGTTTTTTTATTTTTTTGTTCTGTGGGCGAAGGGGTGTGACAAAATCAGACTTTTACACTATACCGCCAATGATATCAAAAAAAAATATTATTTGTATAATTGTTGACTGTTGATAAAACTTTTCTTAAATTTTTATAGATCGTTTATATAACGTATGCGGAATAAAATTTAACGTTGTTTCCAACGTTAAAACAAAAAAACATATAAAACCTTTATAAAATAGCCCATTGTATTGATTTAATGTAAGCAAACAATTTATTATATTCATGTACTTTTGTGGCAGTTATGGTGAAATTTATATACAGGTGTTGAAAATACAAATGTTTGCATTTTTCTGAGCTCCTATTTGAGTTTCATGGTCTTATTTTTCTCGATTTTTATTTTAAATAATTTACAAAAACTCTTCTATTAAAAAAGGTTCAAAAACACTCGAATTATTTTTACATAGAAAGTCTGGAATTTGAAGGGTGTTGGAAAACACCATAACCATCAGGGCGTGGTAGTTGGATGATGGAACAATTAAGACGAACTTTTTTTTTAAAAAAATAATCTCTGATGTCTCTTTTTATAAAATGATTCATTTTGTGTACACATTTCATAATATATTAATTAGAATTGATGGTCAAATCAAATTCCTAAAAAGTCAAAATTTTCAATTTGCATGTGATTGATTAAGATCCATATATATTTTTTTAGAGAAAAGATTATGTTTTACTTTGCACATCTTATCAATAATATGTTTATTTACTTCCAAAAAATAGTCCACTTCTCTGGCTTTCTCTGACACTTGATGTAAAATATAACCAATTGTTTCCGATGAAAATAGATCAAATATGGAAAAAATTACAAATGTTTTTTTAAGGTAGTTTTTTTTTTTTTTTTGTTAACATTTTGAAGTAACTAAAAGCCAGATTTTCAAATGGAGTTTTAAAGTATTAAGGCAAAAAATAACGTAATTCAAAATAAGTCCCACTAATTCCGCATAAGTTAGTTTCCTATATAAAGGCTGTCAAGGTCAGTGATTGATGTCAAAAAAAAAAAACTTTTGGCAAAAGTACCCTAAGGAATCCACGAGAATGTGCTGTTCGAACGGTAAAATTGTTCTGACACCAATTATTGAGCGGCTCAGGCGCTTCTAAGTAATATTTCCGCCACCACTCCGATTTCCAAGCACTTTCTTTAAAATATCAGTAAGTACAACTCATACTTTCAAATGACGTCCTTCGGGGCACCTAATATTATAAACAACGTCGGCTTCATGCCCACCTTTAAAATTCAAGGACAAATGTACCACAGAATTGGATCAATGATGATGCGAATTTCCTTCAAAGGTATTTCACTGGAAATGAAGCAATAGGAGCCGATAGCTATCTACGAACTTGCGTGTGCATTTGCTGAAAGACCCATCTGCTGAAACATCTTCAAAACAATTGTTGACCATCCCAAATGGAAAAATTCCAATTAATCCCTCTACAAATGAGATTTCGTTCCCGCCGAACTGCTGTCAAATGAAAATGAATATTCAAGTACAAAAATTCATATTGGCTGTGAAAACGTGCAATTTTGGCACCAACAAATTATGCTTTTAACAAGTTCAATGAGCAAATGAAATTGAATTCATTGAATCGGTCGGAATGCTACCACATGTATTAACATTGAAGGTTGGAACACCAATAATGCTTCTCCGCTCTAAAATTATGCAACGGAACAGGATTGACCATCAACAAATGTTCATCAAATTTAATTGAGGCAACAATCATCGGTGGCAGATTCAAGCATACTGATGATTTCCAACTACTTACTTTTGCTATAACCATTAACAAAGCACAAGGCCAATCGTTGTATTGCTGGCTTACATTTGGAAAATTCATGTTTTTCATACGATCAATTGTATGTGGCTTGCTCCCACATTGTAATAACCTGACCTTAAGATGAATTCATAAATATAATATCCCAATAAACTTAAATACATTCGTTTATTTTTTTTTTAAGGGCATAGCATGGCACTACACTTATAGATATCTGCAACAACTTTTTCATATGACCACCTCATTCGCCGTCATCTCGCTACAGATAATAAGTGTTTCGGGTCGGAGGAGTCCGTGCTTTAGTTTTGTCCGACACTGTATATTAAAATTGAGGTCGAGATGCTATATAAAACAAATGTTTTCTAAGGATCAGCAACGCGAATCGGGTTCAGCTAGTACACTAAAAATATGTACTTAATTGGTTTATTCATTTAAATTCAACCAATTAATATAATCATAAATTTCATAAGAAAATATTTGATAATTTTCAAATGTATTATCATACTAACTATTGATTTTCAGAGTAACTTTAGTGAAAATACAGGCTTTAAATCAAATAAGAGAGTTGAGACGATGAAAATTAAAACAAGTACAAGTGTTATATTCTATATGTTACAATAAAATATTTTTCTGATATACTTATATGGGGGTAGGATCAATTAAAAAATTAGAATTTTGAAATTAATTAAATAAACCTGCAAAAGTCCTCAACTTCTGTAGATTTTAAAACCACGTTCCTGAGATAAAACTGTTTATAGTAAAATCCTAAAAGTGAAAATACATATCTCAAAATTATTGTATATAAAAAGAGGTTTTTGATTGGGTTTTAGCAACATAGCAACAAAATTTCAAAATTGCAATTTCATAACATATATTTGTTTCAAATCCGCTTGTAGATAGCAAAGCCACATCGGTATATTGGTTGGATTACAAGCAGCAATTTTTTCATTTTTAAAGCACGTCGAGTTAACATAGTTATAACCTCCTCGGTCCTGGCATGCAGCCTACTGGACATTTGTCAAACGTCTGCAGACCAGCTTAAAAAAATAATTTTTCATCTTACGACTATTTATACAGCTAGCTGAACATGTTTTTTATTCTAAAAACCGGGAATTTTTTTTTTTTGCAAGCAGGCCACACTAAAACATTTTTAATTAATTTTGTGATCAGTTGTTAGTAGAACACGTTTTCATAAGCACTTAACCATTTCAATAAAATTTTTAATGTTGTGAAGTATAAAAACTAAAAGAAATATATAATTTTATTGTTAATAATTCAATAATCAATGTTAGGTATATAAATATTCATTAAATTTAGTGCTTGGCCCTTATTTTAAATTTTTTTTTACATGTCCAGCCCGCTGCCCATTTGCAACCTATTACGAAAATAATGTAAAGTAAATTTACAGAGCAACATATTGTTGACTTCCTCATGGAAAGCGATATTGAAGATATTTCTGATGATGAAGAAAATGAGATGGAACAAAACTGTTTAGCTTTTGAATAGGAAACAGCGGAAGAATTATTGAAAAGAGAAGAGTCACCACCACCCGAAGATTTGCCTCAATCACAAGTGAAGATGCTAAAATGACTTTCATTTTAGCATGTTTCTATGTATTACAAAAGATCGGTAGAGTTCCATTCTTAATCAATCAATTTTCATCCAGGAATATAATTATTTTCATGATTTTAAAAAGAAAAATGTCTAAATAAATAAGGTTTTTTATTCCATTTGATTACGAATGTCAGGCTGGCTGCACCTACAATATCTCAGAATTCTTTCGTCCTTTATGTACTTGAAGACATTTTTTATTCTATTGTTTCTTCCAGAAGCATACAAACATTTGTTTAAGACTTCCGACGCTTGGTTTTTCCTTGGGACTGAAGAGGCTACTTAAAAGTTTTATTAAAGAACTAGGAAATCTTCCTCCTCATCATTAGGATATTGACTATAGGTAGGGTCACACATGACAAATATTTGACGAAAAAGACGTAACCAATAAATAAAATATATTTGTATTCTTTTATTTATTTCAAAAACTTATTTTACTTAAGATGATTCAAAACAAACAATTTAGTTTTATTTTATTTGATGCTGTTTGATCTTACAAAACAATTGTAAGAGTAAACACGTCAAACAAAAAAAGTGGTTACGCTTTTTTGAGCAAATATTTGTCATGTGTGACCTTACCTTATGAAATTGTACATGGATTTTGATGCAACAGAATAGAAATCAATTCCTTCCAAATAAAGACACAATTTATGTAATATTCGTTGGAGTAATCTTCAACAATGTAATATTGACAATAACATTGGCTACATTGTAACTGATATCCGATTAAAGCTGGTTGTCCTTCGTTTTAGATTGGCTAACCAGATCGCCCTCCAGTCTCCTCAATGATTAGTTATAAACATTGATATTTACATGACATGATATTTGTTTTACCTAGAGATGGAAAAATATATAAAAATCCATGGAAAACTTTCCACAACAAAAGACTGTACAGTAAACACGTATTATTAAGTGAAGTTACTTTCTAGTCTTCGTAGGTTTTAGACCTATAAAGCCAAAAAAAATTATAATTTATACACTATATTGCAATGTATACTATATGATTTGTACTCTATCCAGCATCTTTACATTGGAGACCAAGATTTTCTAAATGAATTTTAAGAAACATTCCACTTGGAGCATTGAACGCATTTGCCAGCATGCTAAGGATACCGCAGTTATAAGAATATTGCAAGCAGCAACATAGATAACTAACAAGTGTTACAGCTTATCGTGAGATGATTAAGGCTAGAGTGAAGCAGAATCATTCATAAAATGTTTACACTGCACAAAGGGGAAACTGATTTAAATAGATATTGGATTTTTACAAAAACGTTAATGAAATATTCTACATATCCATATCTAACCACTATTCATTAATTATTAATACATATGTATATGTTTTAAATGTTGTAAAAGATTTACAAAATGATTTTTTTACAATGGGAATAATATAGACGTTATTAAGCAAAACTGAGATTAAAACAAACTTAATAAAACAATTGGACATAGTTTTCAATAAAATTTATTTTTAGAACATCATGTAATAACAAACAAATTAATGTAAAAGTTTATTAATCTGCATTATATCAACACTTTTATTATTCTACACCATTAACAAAAACTTTCTTTCAATTAAAATTTTCTATATCTCTTTCTTATTAAAAACCTCTCATAACTTTTCTCTTAATATTTTAAACATAGCTTTTATATATTTAAATTCAGCCAGTTTTCTTAGCTCTCATCATTCTCTCTCAACCTTGCTGACTCTCTGTGTTTACTATTTTATTTCAATTTCCTGTACATTTCTTGTTTGTTTGTTGTGGAAAAACTCGCTTTGATATTAAAGAAAAACCTCGTTTTTTTAAACACTTTTATTAAACCTTAACTTGATATCCCGTGGGTATTTTTTATTTTGCATAAACCCCCAAAGGGAATTACGGAAAACAAAAAGATTTTTAACAACTATTTTTCTTTTTCATACTCGCTTATGTTTGTAGTCTAGCAATTATTATATACTTTCTGTGTTTATCTTTTTCTTTTTATTGAAAGTATGAATGTAGTTATTGTATTTGCAATTTGTTTATCATGTAATGCATTTGTAAAATTTCACTTTACATGTTCTGTATAAACATGGTTTGTTAAATGTTCAAATATTAAACAATTTGTTGCGTGTTTTGGTTTGTTGTTAATTATTGCAAGCAGGCATAGGCTGCAATTGCAATGGCATGAGTTAAAGTTTACCAACTATGAGCTTTAATTTGGAATGTGTAAGTTAAATGTTAATGTAAATATTGGTTACGTGAGTATTTTGTATTTTTGTTTAAAAAAAAAAAATGGGTCATCCTCTTTTAAAAAATATGAATGAATAGGCTTGAAACTGTTATTATTATAAAATACCTAATATTAAACAACCACTACGTATACTTTATATATAAACATATGTGTAGTTTTTTAAATCATTCATACGTTACCATTACATTATTTAAAGCTCTCTAAGATATGCTACACAAAATACCTAGTATTACACTAAATTTACGTATACTTTATATTGAAACATTTTTTTTTTTTTTTTGAAATTACTCATACGTACGTTTTACATATAGCGCTCCCTAGGATATACTACACAAAACTCGAATCATTTAAAAAAGCAATGTCTTGTAAATAAATGGAAATTTTTTTACTTTTTAATTAAAAAGAAATATTTTTGGTAAAATATGTATATGGGAAAATTATTCATTGTGTAGCATTGCACAGTGGGGCAGAATTAATTTTTTTTGGAAATAAATCTGTCATTTCTAAACGGCTTGTCCGATCGGGATAAAAATTGACGTGGGCGTAGCCAAGGAATATTCGAGTTTAAGTTATTAAAAAGGACCCTACAAATGCTCCAGGCGCTAAAAAATTTTAATAAATTTTCTAATATTTTATTTAACAACAAGTCTGACTTAGTCACATTAAAATATGAAAAAGTGCAATATTTTTGAAGGACGGAGTTTTAAAGTGGCATAGTTTTGAATCTAATTGAGATATTGACTTGCAATTTTTTTTGTAAGACCAAAAATTACTTGGAATCCTAATATTTGCCTTCCTATCAAAATTTTGATACAAATTTTAGTTTTAGAATAAATATGTAATATTTAATAAAATCTTTATTTATTCACAGAACTCAACGAAATTTTTAAATTTTTCATTCTGAATAACAAAGTGTAAAGAAAATTGCCAAAAGGTCAAAGGGAATTCCGCAATTACAATTTTGCCCATAGGATCCACATTTTCTTTGGAGCTGGGCAAATACTTTGGGAATTAATAGGGATCACATCAAAGTTTCCAAAACGGCTTTCCGTTTTCTGATCCCAGCTTTGGGATTTTAGAACATGTGGCCCAAAATTGAAATTTGTATAAAAAATAGGTCGAATTCCGATGGACATAGGGACGACAGTTTTGAAAACTATGACATGTTTTTTATACCAAAATATTCTCCGTAAAGGTATACTACACAAAAAATATAAAATTGTTATATGTCCTTAAGGAAAGTTATTTTTTAAATAAAAAAAAGTGTTAAGCCCAAATTTTTTAAATTGAAAATCGTTTATTTTTGGATCTGTAATTGATATTGCTCTGAGATCTTTTGCAAATTATTGGCAATTTAGTTGTCTAACTAACGAAAAAAGTACGCCCTATATTTTTAAAATATCAGTTTTGAAATGCTTTCATCACGTCTTTTCAAGACATAAACGAGTGCTTTCCAAAAATTTAAAACTCTTTGAAACCTGATGGGAAAAAATGGCACGTGTTTAAAAATTTTACATGTACCCTACTTTGTGCACCCATAGCGACGCGCCTGGAGCATTTGTGGGATCCGTTTTAATAACTTTAACTCGAATACTCCTTGGATACGCCCACGTCAAATTTTATCCCGATCAGACCAGCCGTTTATAAATTTTCATTCTGCCCCACTGTGCATTGGCTGGATATATATAATATTTCTAGGTTTAAGATATGAAATAATTATTGCTAGTTCATTTTATAAATGGGGATTCAATAAAAACAAAAAATTATGAAACAAAATATTAGTGATTAACATTTATATTTTATAGCATTTATATTTTTTATTTCTTCTGCTGTCTTTCACATATAAATTTATATTTGACTTGCAAATGAAGTGATGAGAGATTTATTATTATATTTTATTTTTGTAAACATACACAAAATCAGACTCATTTTGTAATATCTCCCTATGGTGTTTCATATAAACCTGTTTCCTTTATTCAACTCACATTATTTTAACAGATATTTCACTATTTTTTTTTTTTTTTTTTTTTTGACATGAAAATACAGTTTGTAAGATACTTATGTATGTATTACTTTTTACAGTATTGGGCCTGTATGTAAATTGTAGTACATTGTTAACAGTTTACTTTTAACTAAAGTGTTATGTTAGAATACAGTTAACAAATAACGGGATTTTGTTTAATGTTAAACCTACCACGTACTTTAACATTATAACAGTTATGTAATGTATTTAACATTATTTCATAAAATAAAGCATTTATAAAATTGTATGTTAACAAAGTAAATGTTCTCCTTTGTCAACAAATTATAAAGGGGAAGGTTTTTTTTTTTTTTGTAAAAACAGTTTAATAAAACAAATGTCTTTACAGAAAACCTATAAAATATTTGTTTGCATATTTAAAATGTTCCATTTTTATCAAAATCTTATCGTATTGATACAAATATATCGCCACATATGGGATCGATCGGAAGATTAACAAATAATATGCGAACGAATGGCACAGAAGGACATAAGCATTTAGCACATTAAATTTGTTACCATCGACCAGAGGTTAGTTACATTTTCATTCATTCAGAAAATTAATATTGCAATCATTCTGTTGAAATACAAGGTATGTTATAGGATATTACATTTGAATATATTGAGTCCAAAATAGCATTCAAAGCATCTAGCATCAGCAGATATGATCCAATTTAGCTGAACTTTTTATATATTAGCAAATAAGGCATAGAAAAATTATGCTTCCAGTTATTAGTTCAGATGTTTAAGTTAAGATTTTAGTTTTCGTTCCTTACATTTTTGTTCAGTCCACACTGTGAAACATTTGCTGCAAAACACTTTTAAATCCTCTTTTGAAACTGCATTCGTGTTCACACAGTGAAGTTTTTGCTTTTCCATTTTTGGCATTTCTGTGCAGAACGAATATGAACGAATAAATATGGATGACATACTCAACAAAAACTTAATTTACTTGAAACAGGGTACCTTTTTCTATTCTTCTCTCCCCTTTCATCGACAAACTCAAATGTTTTACAGCAAATGTTTCACAGTATGGATGAGGACTTAGTATTTTAAACACCATTTAAATATATAACTTTAAGTTTTCTTCCTCAAGATTTTTACTATAAGCTATTGAATCTATCTCTATCCTTAAAACCTGGATGAGAAAGGTTATCCAGTCAAAAGGCCAATAATTTGATGAACACTAATGGACTTGTATGCAATATTGCTTAGTTTTTTTTAAACGTATTATTTTTATTGAATCTGAATTGTTTTAAACAATTGCTCTAGTTTCTTTTGTCTCTCGAACAAAAGAGTCTTCATTTGGCCTTCATCTAGTTGATCACATACAAGAAATGTTGATTGCATTGGACTCAGTGCAAGAAGTCTTGCAAGCGGGTTCATATGGTTTTGCGTTCTTTAACAATGACACTTTTAAGTCCCTGTTTCATCGACCTAACTATTTTAGATCGGGCCCTCTGTATAAGATCCAAACTAACTTTGCTGTCTGTTCTTCTTAATTGAATGATTTAACAATCAAGGCTTAATTTTGATGGGTCACTGATTATTCTCTGAAGACTATAAGGTTTTAGCTTCATGTAATTTCTATGTGGCGGTGCCGAGTAAGTTTTTATAGAAATGAATACCAAGGTATGTGTCATAAACAGACAATGGTATATTAACATTGATAAGTGTGACAGGTCGACTATTTTAACATACATAAGTATTTACTTTTTAACTTATTTACCTAAACTTGCAAGTTTTACAAACATATGTTCACAATATAATTTCTAGATGAGTCGATGCAATGATTGGTATGCACATAAGTAAGCCTGAGGAGTAAATTTGATACAGGATAGGTCTAAGGTCCGATAGTCATACCTTTTCAAAAACCTGAACAACATCTAAAAATACAGCACATCATAATTGTTTTAATTTAAAAGACTTTTTAATCCCACCAGTTTAACGTTTGAACTGTTCAATAGCTCCAAGATATTCAGGGAAACCAAATTTGTAAACTGGGGTAATGTGTCCAATATTCATAAATGGTATGCTCATCATTCGCAGTATTTACTTGAATTGCATTGACAGATATGGATGTAGGAAAATATTTCTATTCAAAGATTACAGGGACAAATATTTCAGCGGTTTTGGTATAATTATATCCTACACCACCATAGTGGGAAGGCTATATTGGATTAGTTCTGATTAATTCAATTTAAGGATGTTAATCCGTCCATCTGTCCGTCTGGATCCCAATTAAGGACCTCTTCCGATAATCACTTTAACGAGCATAAAAATGTTGATATACAAATAAAATTTAACTGACATCACAACCAAATGTCATTGTGATCGGTCTATAATTCGTCAAAGCTCCGATAGGTCCATCTGATACAAGATATGTATATGTTAATGGGCCATGGTTCAACTATTTCTTTATTCTTCTGAAGATCAGCAGAAATGATGCCATCCGGCCCAGGTGATTTAAAAGGGACGAAGCTTTTGATTGACCACTGCATACTTTCCCTGTTCACCGGAACAGAGTTATCACACGGAGCAACATAATCAGCAGCCCCATTCACAATCTCGCCGACTAAGAGGCAACCTGGAAAATGAGTGTCTAGTAAGACTCAAACGTTTCTCTACTATTCAGAGTCCATCTACCACAGCACAGTGGGACAGAATCAAAATTTTTTGGAAATAAATCTGGCATTTCTAAACGGCTCGTCCGATCGAATAAAATTTGACATAGGCATAGCCAAAGAGCATTCGAGTTTAAGTTATTACAATGGACCCTACAAATGCTCCACATGCCATTTTTTTTTTTTTTTTTTTGTTTCCCATCCGATTTCAAAGATTTGTATATATTTGGAAAGCTTAATTTGAGCCCCTATATCGCCGCCCCTGGAGCATTTGTAGGATCCATTTTAATAACTTAAACTCGAATGCTCCTTGGCTACGCTTATGTCAAATTTTATTCCGATCGGACGAGCCGTTTAGAAATGCCAGATTTATTTCCAAAAATTGTGCGTAATCGGTTAGTCTCAGAGGATCCTTCCACGCCACTACAGAAGTCCCTCCAGGCTCTCCTTTTCGCGTTCCTCGTAAGGTTCTTGAAATGATTCAATAAGGACTTGTATGCCGGCCAGTTACCCAGCCTCTTTGCCTCGTTGAACAGGAGAAGTCCTTAGGGACAGCCCAATTATTAATCATACTGTGGTACTCAGCACTCAGTGATAGGTCTAGCACCTCACATCTGTTTAAAACAATGAAGATAGGTTCAGAACCTCTATTTAGTACTTCAAAACTACTATTAAGTATGAAACTGAAAATACTCTCACCTCTTGTATTAGTGTCGCAGCTATACCAAATAATGTGTTGAGAGTTAGCGTCAGCATAACAACAGACAGCATCATTTAGCGGGTGCTCTCCGTGATCATGCGCCATATAGCTGGATATCAACCATATCAAACAATCTCCATTAGTTTCCCATGAGACTGCTACTATATCTTCATTGCTGTAATCAGACAGAATGAAGATATTTATAGAGATTTAGCCAATATAATTTAATTTTTTTGAAAATAGTGCAGAAAGTAACTAGCATTTTAACGCCATTATTGTTCGAATTTCCAAAAAGTACCAAACTTATAATTGTTTTTTTTTAATAAGTAAAGAATACGATTTGAAATTTAATTATATGTTTATTGGAATATCTCATGTAGATGCAAAAATTACCAAAATACTGTTTTTAGCCGTTTTATCCCCTAAAAGATTTGAATTTCGAGAAAGTCCCAAACATCAGTTTGCTAATTTTTTAAGTAGATAAAGATGTATTTTAAAATTTTTTTGTTTCTATTTATACACTAAACCTTAGAATTTCTGAAAATCCCTACTTAGGGAGGGAAGGGAGGAAGGGAACGTATAGTCCAAATTTCATGTATGAGTTTAGGCTGGACGATGTTGAATCAGTCAGTCACTCAATAACATTACTCTTTTATATACATATATAGATAGATAGATTGTGCAGGTCACCGCATACAATACATACTTTTCGTAAGGTACAATAATTAAAAAAAATCGACAAGCTTAACATTTCTTTTAAAACATATGAATTATTCTTATTTAAATCATTTTAATTTTGCATAACTAAGTATATTAAAATACTGACACACGTACATTTATGATTGAAGGTATAAAATAATTCAAATTTTTTATTCCTTATGAAAACGTTTTTCTTATTTTCTTGTTTTTTTATTTTTTGTTGAATTAAACTAAACAAATAAATATATAAAACTTTTCTAATAATAATTTTTTAACAGCAAGCAAAGAAAACCTTTTAAATTTATTTATTATCCAAAAAAAAATAAAAAAAACTGCAGCAAATAGAAAGAACGAATGAAAAATAAAGGCAAAATAAAACAAAGAAAAACTCATCTGTTTTGTTTGACTTGAGTTAATAATATTAAAACAAAACATGGATAAATTGTTTAAAAAAGAATCCCAATATCATCAGCAGCAGTAGAAACGTATACCAATGTGTGTGTTTTGCAGTAGTAGAATCTGTGTATGTTTGAAGTTATAACTGCACAGCAAAAAAAAAACAAAGTTCTATTAAAACAATTGAGTGGAATGTTTATATTTTACTTTCGAAACAATCATTGAAAATAAAAACAATGACGAAAAAAACAACACAAATGCAAAACAATAACAAAAGTGCACCCACCACTTTAAATAAAAAAAGTTTGGAAAATAAAAACTGAAAAGAACACAAAATAAGAGACATTTTTGTACAAAAAGAGGAAAATATGGAAACAAGTAAAAAAAAAATAAACGGCAACGAGTTGAGAACAATGCAATGACTATAGAAAAAAATTTATATATTAATTCAATTGAAACAAATATAAAAATACTTTTTGTTTGTTCTTCATATGAAGAGACTTGGGTTGATTTTTTATTTCAGTTTTTTTTTTTACAAGTAACACAATCAAACAATAAGAAAACAGGAATATATTGCAAGTAAAACAAAAAAAATGGGGGAACCAATATTACAATGAACAAATATCAGTCAGATACTATTACTTCTACTGAATATTATTTTTGTGTGAAGTGTAAGGATAAATACGAGTATAACTACTGGCATAAATGTGAAAACAAAAGAGTTGACTATTGTCACTGGTCTTGTTTACTACATGACCATTTGCTGCTTTTTACATGGGACACTAAAGTTCAAGAGGTACTTACTATAAATCGTATGCCAGCTGCACTTTGTTTAGTGTTGGCTGTATCACTTGAAAATGCGGGATTTACAATAGATAGTGTATCTCTTGAATGCGTTTTTTTTAATACTTTGTATTCCATTTTGAATGGTACCTATTTGTCATTTATTCTCACTTAATTATTGCTTCGAAAATGTTTAATTTTATGCCAACGAATCGTCATATGCGGGAAGCTTTTCTTTACTTCTTTAGTTTGAAAAGACGCCAATTGTTAATAGAAGCTTATGGTAATGTGTTTCATCGGTTTGAACGTGCGAGAGATGGTTTGTGCGGTTCAGAAGTGGTGATTTTGACACGGAAGATTTTTGGCCAGCCAAAAAAGTTTGAAGACCACGAATTGGAGCCATTATTCCATGAAGATTGTTGTAAAACTCATTGGGAGCAACTCGAGCAGTAGGATTCATCCAAAAGCAGGGAAATTGAGTACCATACGAATAGATGCTGAGAGACCTTGAAAGACGATTTTGCATGTCCGAAATAATGCTTGAACACTATAAAAGAAAATCGTTTTGCACCGAATCATAAATTGGAATGAAAAATGAATCCTTTACGATAACATGAAGCGTAAGAGATCATATGTGTATGATATATGTATATGTATTTGGTGGGAGCAAAAGGATCATATCTATTATGAGCTGCTGAAATCTCACGAGATCATCACAGGGAAACTGTACCGAAAGCCACAGACTCGTTTGATGCGAGCATTGGTCTAAAAACGTCCAGAATATGCGGCCAGACATGACACCGTAATATTCCATTATGACAACGCTAGGCCGCATTATGTAATACCTGTTAACAACTATTTAGAATGAAGTGGTTGGGAAGTTTTACCTCGCCAATTTTATAGCCCAGACCTTGCACCATCCGAATACTATTTGGGAAACGCTTCACGTGGTTTGATTCGTTCTTGACCTCAAAAGGTGAGCATATTAATCGTTTTTAAGTGCATTTTTTATCCGCATAAAACTTTTTTTAGAGCATATTCTTGGTTGCCCTGGTTATCACAAAATAATGTACTATAAGCGATTGAATTATAATATTACATATAGCTTATTTTGTATGCACAGCGGCGCACAGTGGATCAAATTCGTTTTTCATCGGCCAAAACTCTGATGGACAGATATCTTCTTGAATTTTTCTCCAGTTTTAATTTCATTAAAATCGGTTCAGCAGTTGTTGAGAAATTTAAGATTAAAATTGAACTTTTAATTTTTGTATAGCATTGAGTATGAAAATGCCAATTTTTTTTTTTTTTTTTTTTTTTGAATCTGTTTTACTTATTAAAAAAGTTATCAGCAGATAAAAAACATTTTAATAATACCCTGGATATTTTGAGAACAGGTTCCCACTTTATCAATTGTATAACAGGTTCCACTAAAACCGGTTTTTAAAGAACCGGTTCCATTAGAATCGGTTGTTTTTGGAAAAAAGTTACGATTTTTAAGAGTTTATTTTATTTTTTATTTCAATAACATTAAACAAATCATTTTTATTTCTTATAATAACAAAAATTTGTTAATGTTTATTTTATTTTTTACTTAAGTAACAATAAAAGAAAATTATAACTATTATTCATTCTGTTGGAAAATAGCATGCAAATATTCCATATTTAGTTCTAAATTATTTCTGTCCTTTAGCAGTCCTTTTGACTTCGAATGCTAGTGATGAGCGGATCTGACGTTACCAGTTATATATTAAATAGATCTTCATTTGTAGAATTTTGTGATGTTTGTCTGATATTGTGCTATCTATAAAATCAGTAATCCTTATTCCTTTTTTCCTGAGCTTCCTCTGATAAATCTCCAAGTGGTACTAAATGATGCTTAATGACATCTTCTCCATGATAAAGGATTTTGTGAACAAGTGCAGACATATTTCTCCATGGATATTTGGTTGTATATATTCGTGCAGTTTCCTTCGCATAATTACCAAATTTTCTAGCATCAATTTGATCCTTGCACACAAGTACATCGATAATTGTTTTAAATCTTGAAATAAGATTTATATCAACACATGTTATTTTAGATGCTCTTTCGCTCTTGCTGTGTTCCCATCAATCGTATTACCTGATCCTTGTTTTGGATGATCTATTATCAACCCATATTTGAGAAATTGGTCTTGAACATGTTTCTTTTTTAAACTTCGTAAATCCTTATTGGTGTCGTTGTTTCTTATTGATCCTGTAGGTCCAAAATCCAAATCATAACTGATTTTTAGTATGTGTTCCATGAATCGTAGTCTTGTATGTACCGGTAATAATCCAAATTCAGTATTATCTAATGATTTTTCCTGCACTTGGTTTAAGTGGCTTGATGTGGTTTGACATAAAATGCAGCTGGAGGAAGCCTTTGTGTCAGTCAAAGCCTGGTCTACTTTTCCATCTATCATTGTTCGCACTAATTTGTAGCTTACTTCAATTGTCGAATGGCTGTAGTGTTGTAATTTGGGCTCTAAGTAATATTACTGCCTTCTTTTTTAATGACTTCATGAGTTTCCTTTTTAAATTCAAATTTAATTTGTGTGCAGTATTTTGTAGAAGATGGTGCTTGATTTCTCCATATATCCTTTGTATGGATCCTACTGGTCGAAGGCTCCGAATCTTCTAAATTGTTTATCAATCGCAATGGTTAGAATGACACCATAAACATATATGTGCCTGAAGTATTTCCACATACATATTCCTTGTATTGTTTTTGTTCAGAAAAACCATCACATCCCCATTTGCAAAAGAGAGTTAACTTGCAGTTTCCATATTTCTTCAAATCATTTTCTTTAAACGACAGTAGCAAGCGCTGAGCTGTATGATTAAGTAGATCTTGAAGTAGTACCTCTGCCGAAATCGATGCGATTGTAATAGTGTCCACTGATGGCAAACAATCCTTCTTAGCAGCAGTTATATGATGATGGATAGAGATTTGAGCCTTTTTCATTCTGAGCTGATTATATTGCTGTTTTGTTAACTTCAGATCCAAAAATAATGCTAATGTTTCTTCATTTGAGAACTGTTTTTCATCGCCTGACGTTGGAATACTTTTAAGAATCCGTTTTTTTCTCACTGGACTAGCGTTAAAAACTTTTTGAATGATGTCGACTTTTGTGAGTTGATTTGAGATCGAAATTGATATGGCAAAGTTTCTTGTATATTTTCACATCCGATTTCTTCATTAATATCCTTACAGTTGTTGACTGAATTTGGTGGCCTGCCAAGATTGTTTTGGTTTGTACTTTCTGAAGATACCTGGACAGTAAGTTCGCCCTTTAACCAGTTTTCAAACATGGTATAAAATCTTTGTTTGCTCCTTCTAATTTTTTTTTTTTAGCGATTTGTTAAGTTTTTGACAAAATCCGTAATTTTATTTTCTAAGCCCCATTTTATTTCGATGCTGCATGGATATAAGATTGCTTTTTTTTGGATGTAACTTAGAACATCTTCCCGCTTTTGGGTTTTTAAATACTGTTCGGATAATTCTTTATAGCTGAAGCTCTCCATGTTTTATAAAGATTTTAAAATTTTAATTGTTATTGCTTAGGTATATTATAGCAACTGACCAACATAAACAAATCATTTAATTATCGTAACACTTTGCGAGTAATGATAATTTACTTCTGATCAAATTTACACAAATCACATTTTTTATAAAATTACATAAAATATTTGATTTTAACAGCATGCCACGCACACAATTGACAATATTTTTGTCTAATTTTTTGGCTACCTTAGTTTCAATGTGTTTACTAGTAAACGGCTTTAAAAAAACGTTGGACTTTTTGCCGATTAAATTGAGATCTGAGCAACCGTGCGGCAATATATACATTCAAAGAATTCATAACAAAATAGTTATTGTTTCGAATTCTTCATAGACCAGCGATGTTTACTGCTCTAGATAATTTCTTTACATGCTGAGTTAGACGTAGTCGATGTTTTCTTAAACACCCTTAAAATATGCATTAAATACACAAATTTTTTCTTAACTTTAAAACCACATTTTAAAACACTTACAGTTGCATGTTTTACCAATAAAACAATTACATCGATAAGATAATAAAACAACTCATGTCTTTCTATATTGCTAAACAAATCTTAGATTACATAACAAATTTTCTTAGTTTTCTTTTTCTTACATTTCTTGATTTGCATCCATTGCATTTCATTTAAAGGTATTTGTTTTCATATTTATAAATTCTATCATTGTTTTACAAAATTAAATTGATGTTGTTATAAATAGTTTTTTTGTTTTTTTCTTTAGTTTTTTTTTTTATTTATGTAGTTTGTTTTTTTTAACATGCATTCACTGATTTATTTTTATATGTTTTGTTTTTTTTTTTTTTGTTTTATTTTGTTGGTTTGAAACGTGCTATCAATTTGCATCGATCAATATCAAACTAAAAAGATTTCAATTTAATAGCACTACAACAATAACAAGCCAAACGACAACTTAAACTGAAAACAAGAACGAAGAGAGAAAAGTAACAACAACAACAAAAATGAAAACTAAACTGATGAAACTAAATAAACGAAAATGGATGAGATTCTTGTAAATAATGCAATCTAAGTACGAGTAAATGTTTATTGGTACTACAACTAGATAGATAGTTAGATAAATATATACATACACTCAGACAAAAAAACTATGAATAAGCAAATCAAAGTTAGATGTAGATCTACAATTCTACAGAAAATCTTCTAAATTTAAGGAGTTTTTATACCCACCATCAAAAAAAATGATTCAAGTTCCCATAGCAGGGCAAAACTACATACTAATGGTGTGTATATAAGATTCAGCTCAGCCGAATATAACACTCCTGCTTGTTTTCTATTGAAAATTTGCTCGTTTCGGGCAATTCTGGTAGTTTTTTATATAAATTCTTCCCATTTCTAACAGTTTTTATTTCTATAGAAAAATTTTCCAATTCCGCAAAATTTTGTCGATTGAAAATCTACTATTTTTTTAATCAAAATTTTTTTCTGTATAAAATCAGTTTGATTAAAGAAAAGTTTCAGTAATTTTTTCGATGTAAACTGATACAAATTCTGACAGTGTCCCGATCGACTACACGATAGTATGCTGGACTATCAATCTGGGGGTTGCGGGTTCGATTCTCGCCAGAGAGTCTGGGTGTATCTGCAGACAAGCAAAAGGCTTCGCAGTTTGTGTTTGTTAAAAAAAAAAAAAAGTTTTCTGTTTTCTATAAAGAATCTGCCCAATTCTGGCACCTTTCATACTATTTTCTTAATTTAAATTTTCTCTTACAATTCTGACAATTTTTCTTTCTATAGAAAAACGAATATACCCAATTCTGTCACCATTCCTTTAAAGAGAATTCCAATCAGTTATTTATTCTATAGAAAATCTACACATTGTTATCTCTGTACAAAATCTGCCTTATTCTAAGAAATTTTTTAAGAAATTTCTCTAATTGTGGCAGTTTTTCGATCTACAGAAAATCTGTCTGGCTTTTCTTTAGAAAATCTGTCCAGTTCTGTCAGTTTTTCATACCTTTGAAAATCTGTACGGTTTTTCATTCTATGGAAAATTTGTCCAGTTTTGTTATTCGAAGGGAAAATCTGCTCGATTCTGGTGGAGTTTATTTCTAAAGACAATATGCTGACTTCTGGCAGTTTTTCATTCTTTCGAATGTTTGTCCTAATCTCTTAACTTTTTATTATTTAGAATATCTCCCTAATTCTGGCATATTTTCGACTTTCAAAAATCTGCCCAATTCTGCAAAAATTCTTTTCAAAATCTGTTCAATTTTTCATTCCATAGAAAACCTGCCCAGTTTTTCATTCGGTAGAAAAATTCTACAGTTTTTTATTATACAGAAAATCTGACCGAAAAAAATAGTAGTTGGATGGGGCACAGTCTGGACTATAAAGCGGGTGAGACAAAACTTCTCAACCACTTCATTCCAAATACTTTTTAACTGGTATTTCAACATGTGGCATGATGGAATATTACAATTTCATATCTGGCCGCATATTATGCTCGTTTTTCAGCCAATGCTCGCTTCAAATGAATCAGTTGGGTTGGGTACAGGTTCCCTGTGATGGTCTGATCAGATTTCAACAGCTCATAATAGATAGAACTCCCACCAAATACAGAGCATTACCTTAACACCACGAATATTTGGCTTTGGTGTCGATTCGTCTGGTTGTCCGGGCTTCACGTATGATCTCCTACGCTTCGGGTTATCGTAATGGATCTATTTAACATCAATGGCCGAATCAAAAATGATTTTCTTTTATAGAATTCAAGCATAATTTCAAACATGCAAAATTGTCTTTCAAGGTCTCTCGGCTTTGATTCGTATGGTTCCTGCTTTTGTGTGAATCTTGCTGCTTGCTGATTGTGTAGCTCCAAATAATTTTGCAAGCTCTTATTAAGTTTGACAACAATCTTCATGGAGTAATGTCTCGAATTCTTGGTCTTCAAACTGGCCTGGGCAATATTTGCCTTACGTGTCAAAATCACCACTTCAGAACCGCACAAACCATCTCTCCCACGTTGGAACCAATGGAACATATTCACTGTAAGCTTTGGTGAGCAATCGCTCTGCTTCAGCAGCACCTTTTTCAAATTAAAGAAGTAAAGCAAAACTTCCCGCATATGACGCTTTGTTGGTACAAAACTCGATTTTCACTATAATAATTCAATAACTATGTGACAATAAATGACAGATATGTACCCTTCATAAATTATTAAAAACCGCTTTCAAAAGATTTATTGTTAATCCCGAGTTTTTAAGTCATACAACCAATAAAAAATCTTCCCAATTTTTTATAATTTTTATTTTTTCGAAATTCTGCCCAATTCTGGCTGTTTTTCATCAAAACTTCTCCTTTATTTCATTTGTTCTAAATTTCTTTGAAATAATTAATAAAATAAATTATGAAGGATTCATAAAATTCGACCCATTGCTTAGTTTTATTTGTTTTAGTGTGTGTTTACACAAAAATTCTTTGATACTTTTTATCATTGTATTTTGTAAATATGTTTAAATAACGGACAAGTAAAGTTAGTTACTTTATTTCAGTTACATTTCTCTTGCTCTCATCCACTTTGCAATATTTTATCAAGATTTGTTTAGTTTTGTGTTCCTGCAGTGCATTCTTTTTATTTCCCTACAACTGACTCAAATATTTCTTGCAATTTTCTATTCGTTGTTTTGTATGCTTTTGATTTGATTGTATTTTATTTTTATTAGTTTATGGAAAAGAATAGAATTTTGTTGTCACATAAACTGGAAGATACATCATCGGCAGTAGCAACAACAGCAGCAGCAACAACAACCAAAACTAATACTACAAACAATATGCCAAAACCAACAACTAAAACAACAACCTACAACTAACAATCATATATATTGTTAAATTCCATCATGAAGTCGTACATCATGTTGATATAGTGATATGCAGCAGCAGCAGCAGCAACATTAGTATGAGCAACATCAGCAAGCAGCAATATAAGAGTGAGTATTGTATTGCTGCACAACATTCTCATATTGAAGGATTTCAGTTTTCTTTTTTTTTAAGATTTATTGTTATATAGAAAATGCATTCAGTATTTAATAAAATAAACTGCTGCTAAACAAAACATTGATGAATGTGCTTGTAACTAGTCATCAAATTGCAATAAATGTATATTTTTCAAAATAAGTAAGTATATAAATAAATATTTATTTATGTATTTAGTTGTATCAATATAATCAATTATTAAATAAATAAACTTGGTTAGTTTTTTCTCTTTCTTATAGAAAAACCTATGATGCTTGTTACACCTGTCATGTAGATAACTCAAAAATTTATTATAGTCTTAATTACAGTTTTAAGAGTTTGAAAATATTTTCTAGAAAATGTTTTTATTTATGCAGACGCACAGAGGGGCCAAATATACTTATTTTACGGATTAATTGAAAACCCAAATTTCAAGTATCGTGAAAACTGCAAGTACCTGCTTAAAGAGCGCAAAAATCTACATCAGCGGGCAAGAAATTAATGTCAAATATGAAACGATATTTTTATAGTCACGTGTTGAAAAATTTTTTTTTGTGATTAATTCGAAGTTTTTTCTTGTGGTTAATACGAAGTCGTCCGATAGCAGGCAATTTAGCTTAATAAAAAAAATCATGTTAGTGAGCGCGATCGCGAGAATTTTAGAATTTTATATCGGGAGCCAATTGTCACTCACGTGCTCATCTGTACTTTCAATGAACTCTTCTAAATGAGTTAAAAAAATTATTGAAAATCAGTTCTTTAATAATTCGTATCCGAAGTCTTTTAGTGGCAGGTGTTGGGAAAGATCTCTATTATTCACCCTCCCATTACTAGGTAATATAATGATATCATCTTAAAATAATATGGTAGTTTTTTTTACCAATAACATGTATAAATTTAGTGTGTCTCACTGATGTAGTTCTATAGATATAGGAGAATTAATAATTCATATGTATGGGGGAACCCACTTTCACCCACGTATATCTCTCTGATTTCGGTGGAACGTTTTGTTTGTTTTTAGAGTTACCCACAGCAAATTTAGTGTGCATATCTATTGAAGTTCTACAGATATAACGTAATTAATAATTATTTTGTATGGTGGGTAATTGACTTCCCCCTCCAATATCCCTAACATTTTGTTACAATATGCGGATTGGTCTAAGAGCTACCCACGTACAATTTTGCGAGCGTCGCTATTGTTGTTGTTGAAATATTAATAAATCCGTAAAAAATGGGCATTTGACCACACTGTGAGACGTTTCGTTATTATTTAAATAAACTCTCTTGTATATTTATAAGTAAAGCCTGAAGATATGCTTTACATTTTGTTGATTAAAAGCTAACAGGGTAATACACAAAGAGTGTTATAACAACAATGAATTTAACAACTCTCAAATCAAATCAAACATATTTTCTTCCTAAAAAACGATTTGCTCAATTTTGGCAAATTGTTTTTCTTGATCATTGGATTTTTGGTGCCATATTTCCCAATTCATGCATATTTTCAGCAAATCTTCAAAGAAAAGCCAAATTTTAATTTTTCCATAGAACATTTTTTCAATTCTGGTTTTGCTTTCTATATCAAATTATGTATTTAACTTAGAAAATTTTCTTAATTCTGAGAGATTATTAAACAAATATCCTTGATTCTGTCACATTTCCTATTTCATTTTCCTATGCTGGCACATTTTCTTTCTATAGATAATTTGTCCAATTACGGCGTTCTTTTGCTCCATGCTGGAAAATGTTCTTTCTATGAATAGAATAAGAATAAGATTTCCTTTTTGCGGAAAATTCTCACAATTCTAACAAATTTTCTTTCTATAGAAAATTCTGCGCAACTAGGAAAACAATTCTTTAGAAAATCCGAACTACTTATTCAGCTAAATTTTAATTCTATATAATATTCAGTCCAATTCTGGCAAATTTTCTTTCTATAGAAAATTCTTGTATATTTTAAAACATGCCCAGTTCTGACAGCTTTTCTTTATAATATGTGATTTATGCGTATTTAAGTCGTCTTTATATGGGAGCTATCACCAATTATGGACTGATTTCCTTAAAATTTCGTACGATTGTGGAATAGCAACCTGCTAACGGTATTTGTGAGATTAGAATGTAGGCTGTACATGGGGGCTGTGGTGAAATATGGAATGATCCAAACAAAAATTCGTTTAGTGATTTATTTTTACATAGAACTCATGTTTGCTAAATTATGTATGGATACTGCTATTCTCTAAGCATTTATGTACCATACAGCTATATTTCGTGTTGAACTTTGTATGGTGGCTACGATAAATCATGGACTGATTCTTGTGATTTTCAAAAGATCTTGTCCTTTTATCAAAAGAACAATGTGTTTATAATTTCATGATATTATCTGCAGTATATTTAAAGAAAATAGCAAAACATTGTTGAAAAATACTAGGGCGGGTCAATAAGTCCGTGACTTTTTGAATGAAACACAGGTTTTTTGATAAAAAATCATTTTATTTTTCTTTTTACTTTGACCTCTATACAGTTCAATTTGTTTAGCCCTTCCAAAAAAAAAAAAAAAAAAATTTGTAGAGATCATCAAAATAGGTATTGTCTTGCATTGTCCTGGTGAAAAATAAAATTTTTTTTGGATATATGCGGTCTTATATTTCAAATCCTCATTAAATCGACTCAATAATATCAGAACTTCGTAATATTCGGCACTGATTGTTTACCCTTTTAAAGGTTGTAACTGAAACGGTCGCCATGACATAATTGGCTGACAAATCCACCTTGGCAATCTTTGTCGCTACAGTTTAATCTCTGGTGTGTTGTGGTGAATCCACATTTCGTCTACTGTTACGAAACGAAGCAAAAGTTTGTCGGTTGAACTATGCTAATTACTCCTGCGAAGTTGTCACACGATTGAGTATTGTGAGCAAACGTGGCACTCATCTTGCGGAAAGCTTTCTCATACCCAAGTGACCAATCAAAACTGAAACCATAGAGACATGTGAAATGCCTAAGGCTTCCACAATCTCTCGCACTTTTAATCTCTGATCGGCCAACACCATATCGTGAAATGTTTCAATTTTTTCGGGCGTAGAGACCTCAACTAAGCGTCCAAACCGTTCGGTATCTTCCGTGCTGGTCGGTAAACAATGAAATTCAAAACCACTTTTTATAAACTACACCACCATAGTGGGGAGGTTATTATGCGTTTGAGCTGATGTTTGTCCCACCCTAAAATATTAGTCCAACACCTGCCTTAAAGTATACCGATCGACTCAAAATCAATCTCTGAGCCGATTAGACGATGCAGAAATATTTTTTATTTAAAAGCATTTCTTTCAAACTTGGCAAGTTCTTATTTTTAGGCCCAATGACGAAGCCTATTGAAACTGGCTTAAATTGGTCTATTATTTCACTTATCATCCATACAAATGTCGTCCCGAAATAGGACTTTATCGGTCATAAATGTGTAACTTAAATAGGTATCTACACAAATTTCGCTCCAAATAAGTTTTATATAAACCGAAGTCAGTCTACGATGATCGGTCCATAATTAGTCATAGCTCCTATATAAGGCCCCATTCCGATAATCACTTTAACGAGCATAAATCTCTTAAAAACGTTGTAATGACTTTTTTGCGCTCTTCAATTCTTTTTTAACAAGAGCCCAATATCTCTTCACTGACCTTAGCTCCAGACAGTTTGGAGGATTTGCCTCTCTTGGCAAAAATAACACATTATTGTTCTTGTACCACTCAAAACCTTGCTTTCCATAGTGATAGGATGCCAAATCAGGCCAAAAATAAGTGGACGCATTAAGAAGTCCATTTCTTATGAATAAAAGCATCCATTTCATAAACATTCCTTGATATAAATTTCGGTATTTATAGAGCCCTTAGAAACAAATTTTTGGCTTCTTTTGCTGCAACTGCATATTAATTGCCATACCAAGAACATTTTCAAAAAATTGTTTGCTTTTGCGTCCTAAACTTGTATACAACATTCCTCAAGCGAAAAATTGTCCATACATACGTTTCGTCATCCATTATTTTTATAAAATTTGTCTTCAATTTCCGTGCTTTGTGTTTGGCCTCTAAATTTTTAGCTGAATTCCTGTCAGGAACTTTTTTAGCCTTGTATGTTTTTAAACCTGCATTGGCTTTATCAGGACTGCTTTCCTACCGGATGTGTTGGGAGTTCTTTTGGAAATGCTTTCTATTTATTGGCTTTAGAAAGATCATGTAGACCATTTCTTTAACATGAACCAGGTTTTCTATCAACGGACCAGATCTCCTGATTCTGTTAAACAACATTGGAATCTGTTTGACGGCAGATCTTTGAGCAATGGACAAGTTCTCCCGATACTGTTTAACAACATTGGAATCAGTTTGACGATAGACTTTTGATTTTTTGGCCAACTTTTTGTAGGACCAAGTTGAGTTTTGTTGAAAATATTTAATAATTAACAAAAAATTAACATAATTGACTTTAAGATAATAACTGACATGCTTTACAAATGTAACTTGATCGAAAATGAAAATCAAATAATACTTGGGTTAAAAGTTTTAATGAAAAACGTGTTATAAGGTTTTTTCTTTTTTCGATTCTGTTGTAGGCCATTGAAAAATATGCCCAAAATCCAACCAAGTAGGATTTTAGAGCTTGTAAATCTCTAGGCAGCAACCAGTCAAGCGCTGTCACTTGACTTCTTTCTGCACTAAACACGAATTTCTTGGCTAGGATTCACCATACTAGGAGGCAGTATTTAATTAGTTCTGCTTTAAACGATGCATTTACCTTTACAAAACTGTAATCGCCCTATAACACAATTTTGGATTTATTGTTGCTTGACTGGTTTTTGAAATAAATGATTCAATTATGGACCGATCATCACAAAATTTAGTACTGCGGTTTCTATTTATGTATATATACTGGGTAATTTGTTTTAGAAAACATATTAGCTAGAATTGAGTATATATACATATACAAGGTGGCGCAAAAGTAATCCTCCTATCAGAAAATGCTATAAATTTTGCAATTGGCCCCTAATGTCAGTTCTGTTTTGACATTTGTGTAGTAAACACATGAGAAATACACGTTAATAAACAATGTTACGCTACACTGCTCCAGAACGCGGAATATTGCTGACTAATAATCGGTCGGTGACTTTGGCACAACGTGAATTTCGTCGCAGATTTCCTGGCCGTCCAACGCCTACTGGTGAAACACTGCGACGTTTAGCCGCTCGCCTCGAGAAGACTGGCACAACACGAAATGCTGCCAGGCGTGACAGACCCCGGAGTAGCCGTTCTGCAGAGAATATTGCTGCTGTAGCCGAAGATGTCATGGAAGCGCCGTCGACATCGACCAGACGACGTGCCACGCAAATGGGTATCAGTCGACGGTCTTTACAGCGAATTTTTGTACAAGATTTGAAGATGTTTCCGTACAAAGTCCAGACGGTGCATCAGCTGTTAGCTGCTGACCGCCAATCGCGTCTAACATACGCTCAAGCCATCCTTAATCACCACCAAGAGGAAGATGATTTTTCATCAAAAATAATCATGAGTGATGAAGCCCATTTCCATCTTAGCGGGTACGTAAATAAGCAAAATTTACTCTTCTGGGGCACTGAAAATCCGCGTGTAACCCACGAAGAGCCATTACACCCGCTCAAAGTCACTGTATGGTGTGCTGTTTTCGCTGGAGGAGTCATCGGACCTTTTTTCTTCGAAGACGTCGCGGGCCAAACGGTTACTGTGAATGGTATGATCAACGAGTTCTTTTTGCCGAAACTTGATGAATTGGGATTGGAAAACATGTGGTTCCAACAGGACGGTGCAACGGCACACACTGCACGTGCCACAACCGATATGCTGAAGAATGCATTTCCCGGGCGCCTAATCTCCCGTTTTGGCGATTTGCACTGGCCAGCAAGCTCGGCTGATTTGGCCGCTCCAGACTTCTTTTTGTGGGGCTTTTTGAAGTCGCGGGTTTATGTCAACAAGTCTTAGACTCTTGCAGCTCTTAAAGACAATATCCCTCAAGAATGTGAGGACCTATCGCCGGAAGTTTTGGACAAAGTGATGGAAAATGCCATAAAAAGGGCTCAAATTACAATCAATTGTGGCGGCGGCCATTTACATGACTTGATTTAAAAAAATTAGAAGACCAAATAAAAATAATCCACAAGAAGAATCAAAGTTTTTCATTTTTTTTTTTTAATTACAGCCAAAAAACATCGGAATTTTACTTTTGCACCACTTTGTAGAACTATAAAAAATCTGCTCAATTCTGAAAAAGTTTCTGTATATAAAAATAATGACCTATTCGAGACATTTTCATTCTTTTGAAATTCTGCTTAATTCTGGAACATTTTCACTCTAAGAAACTCTGCATAATTATGGATGATTTCCTTTTAATAGAAAATCTATCCCATTCTGGCTAGTTTTTTTTTTCAATGCGAAATCTGCCCTATTCAGGAACGTTTGATTTGTATAAATTATATCCAATTCTGACACATTTTTTCATAAAAATTCGGCTCAATTCTTATTAAAATTATCAATTATGACACATTTTTTAAATAAAAATTCTGCCTAATTCTGGCATATCTCCTTTCTATTTAAATTCTACCCAATCCAGATAACATTTAATTCTATACGAAATCCGAACAATTTTGACAAATATTCTTCATTGTATAGAAAATCTGCCCAATTGTGGAAAAATGCCATTTAAAAAAAAAAAATCTGCCCTATTCTGCCACATTTTAAAAAAATGTTCTCCCTATAGTACAATAATTTCAAATTTAAAAAACAAACAACAAATTTCATTTTAATTTTAATAGTATTCTTTTAATGTCTATATCAATTTTTATTATTTTCTCATATTCTTAAAACTAATTTCACATAAATCTTGCTCAACTTCGTTGTATTTTCTAAATCACTTAAAGAATTTTTAATTCTAGATACAATAATTACGCTTTTTCTCAAATACGCTCGGCTTAAATTTTAAATTTGTGATAAGAAAAACAGACAGTATAAAAGTAAATAAATAAATTAAATAATGCTCTCGACAATTACAAATAAAAATAGCAAATAAAAAAATAGACTTAACACAATATTAAAAAGAGAGAGACAATAAAATAAATAATTTTGTTAAAATTTTTACTAAATTATAATAAACTAAAAGCCAATTTTTTAAAAAAAAAAAATTAAATTAAATAAAATAAAATCCTAATAAAACAAACTAAAACTTATTAAACAGAATTACATTATATAGATATTTGTAGCTTAATTTAAAAAAAATGAATACATTGTTTATAAAACCTTAGGTGAAAAAGGGACAGAGTTAAATAAAATAATTTAAAACAGAGGCTTTGTGTTTCATGCAATTCAAACTTCAAACAGTTGCTAACTAAAGAAATTAATTGTTAAGCCTCTGCTTAAAATAGTAGTTTTGTTTTTTTGTTTTTAATAATTTAAATATATATTTTTTTAATAGTTTGTTTCATATTGTTGCAGGGATTATCACAATGACATTCATCACTTAAATTTTAAAATTGTTTTATTTTGATTTGCTTTTTTTTATTAGTGTTAAATATTAGTTAATAATTCATATAGTTTTTTGTGTTTAATCTGTATTTTTTTCTAGCTATAAAATGGCTGTTGTTGTACTTAAAATTTAACCTTAAAATTACTAAATCAAAAACAAATAAAATAAAAATTTAAACTAATTCGTTCGTCGGGTTCTTTTTTTCATTCATTTGTTTTGTTTTGTTTGTTTGTTAAATTATTGTCCATTATTATATATTAGAGGGTCAATTGTTTATAAAAATAATAAAATTTATCACAAATAAGTTACGTCCGTTAAATAATTAAATTAAAAGTAAATTGTTTTAAAGAAAGACAAAAAAAATACAGAAAACCAGCCAATGCTTTATAAAAACATCATTTCGTTTTCATATTTTTTGCTTTCATTATCCAAGAATACATGCAATTTGGAGATCATCACCAGTGATCCATATCTCTTATGCGATTAACAGGAGGAGTACTGAAAATAGAGTAAATAAATGATTTAAATTGGGAAAAAGCTTCGTTTAGAAAAATATATATTTCAGCCTTCATTTCAAACCGATTTGAATGATTTTCAATAGTGACAACTTTGATACCCTTGTGTTCAACATCTAGGTCCTTGAGTTAGCTAGGGGCGTCTAGATGATGATTTAAACTTAATACCTTAAAACTTCAACTTACGGTAACATTCTCGACAAGGCATGTTTGTGCAAAGGTGATATTTGTATGGCCGCCGAACCCATCGATGAACCCGAATCTTGTGACAAAGTTCTTTGCATATGCATGGGATGTGACTGCATCTGCTGGGCCCTACGGAACGGATAACGCCAAGGACTCTTCGGTACATCACTTTGGAATCCCTTATTCTCAACACCTGTATTCATGTGAGGATGTGGATGGACATGGCCCGCCATGTGTACAGGCATATTACTGCCCGAACTGCCGCGATGCTGTTGTATGTGCGAATTATCGCGAGCCTTCGAAGACAAGCGTCTCAATATGCGAGATCCTAAGCCGGGAGGATCTTCTAGACTGCGACTAGTGCGCTTGCGATAACGCACATCACTTGACTCCTCCAAGATAACATGACGATCATAGGGTGTACCATAGTAGACCTCTAGGACGGTGGAGAATGTATGAGGCCATACCAGATCGATGATGGAAATTAAAACACCCGCTACAAAGCATAAAATGCCTGTAAAACGTAAAACATGTTTATTATTTTAATAGATTTCTTATACATATTTATTTCTCTACCATACAAATGCCAATATTAATCTTTGCTACCCACCTGCCACCAGCAACAGCCAATAACACCAACCCAAATGAAATTCCAAACGACCACCCTCCATGTAAATTGTTAATGGCCTCTTCGGCAGTTGACAATAGTAACCCACATTCGTGCCAATCAACAGTGCACCAGTTAATGCCTTCATATATGCACCATACCGTGGCACAGCGATAAGTAACAAATTCATTAGCAGCCAAGAGGCCAACGAGGCCCACAGCATTATGCTGGCAAAGTAGCCGGCGGCACGATACTGGCCACCCCATGAAAATCCTTCACGGCCAAGACTAAAGTATTCAGCCACGGTTAAGATGGGAAATGGCAAACCACGCTTCAGTGCTTCGCGATAATTGTTACTCATATCGGTGGCACCCTCCCAAGTGAAACGTTCATTGTAATCGATGTCGGGTGGTGTCCAATTGCCAACGGGTATGGCTGTAAAGAAAAAGAGAAAATGAAATTAAAATCCAAAAAAAATATATATGTATACTTCAATATTATTTAAGAGCCCATAAAGTTTTGTATGCAGCAGCATCAAGAACAACAAATAAGTAAATGCACTTCAGACATCTGAAATATTCTATAGAGCGTAAATGCTGAGTTTTACTTTTTATTTCGTTAATTTTTATTTTCAATGGAAATTGTTCGCATGTATTTATAAGAAACGTATTGATAAACATTAATTAAATGAAATATTGGTTTTTATGCACTTGCAATGAAATGTGAGAAAAGTTTGCACAAAAAAAAATATAAATATTTTATTAAAATGCTTAAATTGGGAAAAATGTTTTGTTATTCATGGAAGTTTTTATTGAATTCTCTTGAAAAGAGGCAAGGAAAATATCACAGAACTAGTACAGTTTTGGGCTAACAACATAGGGGCTTCGGGAAGCTGTTTACAGTAGCTTAGTCCTCTCTTTTACACAATAACTTCGGCCAACATGGACGTTACCTTCACCGACCGATCAATACAGTTACTGCTATCAAACGTTCAATAAAGTGTCACAAGTAGACTGTACAATGAGATAATTTCGAGAGTTGAATACGATAGTTTCGGCCCACTGTTCAGTTTAGGAGCTTTGATCGATTTCGTGCCTCTGTTCAAACCAGAAGGTTTGATATTTTAATAGATTGAGTTCAGTTGACTATTCAAAACTAGGACAGCTGACTGTCCAGAACACCGACTTTGGACTACTTTTTATAAAGGGTCTTTCATTAATGAGATGAAGGTATCATAAAATTATGCCATTATGTATGGAATCTAACATCGTCAAAATGTCAGACGCGACTTCTCTGGAAGGCACCCATTGGAAATGTCAAACTTTCCCTAACTCTAACGCATAAATCAAGCTGAATTTTACCTATGGCATGGGTTATGTTGACTTTGAGAGCCGCTGTGGTTTCTGGCTTATTCACATAGACCTGCGACTTAAGAAAACCCCACAAGAAAAAGTCGAACGGAATCAAATGGCACGATCTCGGTGGCCAGTTCACATCACATCCATGTGAGATGATCATGCCCTCAAATCGCTCGTACAGAAAGTCCAAAGTGACATCAGCTGTTTGGCACGTAGCCAAGTTTATCCCAGTTAGTAATCATCGACCTATAGCTCTCGGCGTTGACGGCGATGGCCTGGAAAACGTCATTCTCAAAGAAATATGGACCTATGATGCCGCCACCTCATAATCCTTACCAAACAGTCACTTTTTCGGTATACATTGGATGCTTTTGATCTCATGTGTATTGATATCGTCCCAAACTCGACAATTTTGTTTGTTGACGTACCCATTCATCCAGAAATAAGCCTCACGGAAATAAGCCTGATAGTTGCCCGAACAGAATCATCCGTTCACGATGATTTTTCAAAACAAACTGAATAAATGATAGTCAAAACAACAGATGTAGCTTCTACAATATGGCCGTTCTCAACTGTCAAAGTTCTGACGTCCCTATTGGAAGACCCTTTAGAAAATTTGTTGAGTAATCTAAACAGGAATTTCAGTCGACTGTTAAATACGGTAGTTTTTTGGTCAACTCTTCAATACAATGAATTCATTCGATACAGAGAGTTTAGTTGACTCTTCGAATTTGCGTAACTGCTCAATACTAATGATTTAGTCGTCTGTTCAATACCTTAATTTCAGACGACTATTCTATATATTGTTGTTGGTCAATAGCAAAGTTCTCTCGTTTGTTCAATACTACGACTTTGGACAATTGTTTAATACACAAACTTGGGTCGAAAGTTTAATACACTAATATCCGTAGTATCCGATAGTTTAATACGAGAACATCAAAATGTTCAATCCGATGTATCTGATCCATTGTTCATTTCAATACAGTTAATTTGGTAGACTGCACAATACGATAACTTTGAGTGATTTTTCATTCTAATTTCAAATGATCTATACAAAGAATTGGCTCGTTTATTCAATACAACTTTGTTCAACTGTTTAATACAATGACTTCGGTAAATGTTTAATGCAGTGTCATCAGTGGAGAGTACATTACTACAGCTGCATAACTCATTAGTAGACTGTTCAATACAGTGACTTTGGACGAATTTTCAATACAACTTTGGGGCGACTTAGCGAGTCTGTTCAATGGTTCCAAAAATGTGTTGCATGTATTTTTTGGGAATTTATGAAATATAACCGTGAACATCCATTAGATAACCTTCTTTTAAGAATTTTGAGCAATATTAAAAAAAAATTTAAATAAATTTAAAAACAAATTTTTTTAATCTTTTCTAGAATATTTTACAAAAAATTTAAAATTAAGTTTAAAAAAAAAAATTACATATTTTTTTCTGGAATAATTTTAAATCATAAAAGCCTTTAAAAATAAACCAAAAATTCATTTTCCACAAATTTCATATTTGCTAACCCATAAGTATGCACCTAAAGGGCGTAGAACCCTTTTCAAATACTCATTTCATAGGCTGATCAATTATCTATCATATGACTTTTAAATTTTTTGATTAGGTTCAAAAATTATGATTTTTTCAACGAAAAAACTCAAACGGCGCCACTGTGTGACGTAACAAATTCCATTGTGATATCTTAATCAACAAACCTTTTATTGCATATTATATTTTTGTTCTCCAATTTTACATTTTTTGTCTAAATATGCAGTATTTTTTAAAATATTAATCCAACTTCCACTAAAATTAACATCTTTGTGCAAAATAAGCAAAATATATGATTGTAGTAACAATAATATGGTTAATTTACGATTCACATGAATATTTCAACCATATTTATGGTTACTGTAAACATATATAAGTTTGTGACAACCATTTATATGATGAAGGATTTACCATATTATGTTTCTCTTACACCATAATCTGAGAACAACATATTATGATAGAATTATTCATCATATAAATGGTTGTCACAAACATATATATGTTTACTGTAACCATATATATGGTTGAAATATTCATGTGAATCGTAAATTAACCATATTATTGTTACCACAATCACATATATAGTTACTGTGACTATAATATTGTTAAAAAATTTGAAATGGTTGCAGTAACCATGCACAAATGTTGAAATGGTTACAGTAACAATGCCCAACTACATTTTTTTTCTGCGTGTAGGTATAAAAAATATTTAAAGTTTCTCAAAACCCCTAATTTTAGGCTAACTTTTTGGACCAATCTTTTTACTCCCTAACATGATATTACAATGTTTTGTAATTTCACAGTACCATACATTTAAACACAATTAGCAAATACCTGCTAAGAATTGCGATTTTTGTTTCTAATTTGATAACTTTTATGAACTTGGTTGACATTCGAGATGTTTACAGGTAAATAACCAATCATATTATCAACCTGTTAAGTATGAGTGCCGACCACTGACATATAACCATTAACATGCTGCAATATATTTTCATTTCGTAATATAAAATTGCAATTTATTAAATTCCTTAGCATGTTCTTTTTTTTACGCTCCCTATTAAGTATTCTATAAATCTACATTTTGTTTTGTTCAATTAGTTTAACAAATAGATTTCAATTAACCTTATGTCACATACACCCGTCATAGGCACAACAGACAGACACACCATAATCATTTACTCACTTACTTACTTACATACATACATATGCATGTATGTATGAAAGCATGTATGTACGAAAGCATGTATTGCTGCAAACATGTAATGACTACAAACTTGCAATTTATTTAGCCCAACAATAATTGTGTAAAATGACAAACAATGAAGTCAACAGCAAAACCCGCAACGCAACAAGAAGCGAACAAATAATTTCTAACAACTGCAATTGTTATTGTACGCAGAATAGACAACAACAACAACGACAACATTCAATTGAATATAACCTTAAAGCATGTGTAAATCAAGTATCACTTTGGTAATATCCGTAAGTCAATTTAGAAACCTGGACATTAAACAAAAACCGTCAACCAACCAACCAACCAACCAACTAACCATCCATTCAAACCAAACTACCCACCATTCAACCAACCAGCAACAACAAACCAACCGAACGACCAACGAACCCAGCAACCACCTTAACACGTTTATGAATGAGACAATTGTCACAAATGTGTAGAACAATTGCTGCAGTAGCTGTAGACGACAACATTGCATATATGGCAATTACAGCAACAATAGTGTTGTTACAATGTAAAACCGACAACATCAGGGCTCTTTTGTAGACGCTTTTATATTGCTGTTTATACATGCAGAAGTTACAACAAAAAACTAACATAAATGATGGGATTGAAAACTGTTTAAAGGTGTTTGCTTTAAAGGAATAATTTCACTTTTCTTTTCATTCTCACAGCCATATCAGTGTTAGATCAGGGGCTGGACAACAAGAGAAATCTCTATTAAATCATAATTAAGATTTCTTGATCTTCAGTTATCTATCGATATTATAATCTGTTTAGATTATAAGTTCAACTAGAAATGTTGTAGTTTATCGATTGTATCAATCATGTTATAATCACTTACAGGTATCCAAAATGAATGTTAAGAGAAGAGATCGTAGTTTTTCGATTGTATCAATCATGTTATAATCACTTACAGATATCCAAGATGAATGTTAAGAGAAGAGATCGTAAAATTCACTTCTATTTATACCCAACACCACCATAGTAGGGAGGGTATATTGCGAGTGTGCTGAACTTAGAGTATACCAATCGACTCGGAATTTTCTAAGTTGATTTAACGTCCATCCGTCTGTCTGTCCGTGCGACTGGCTCGCTCTGTCCATGTAAATCGTGATGAAATTGAACATAAACATGTTTTATTTGAACCTAAATCTTTCTTCCAACTAGTGAGGATCAGTCCATATAACCAATATACCAGAAAAATATTTTATTGTCACTTATTGATGGTGGGTATAAAAGATTCGGCACAGATGAATATAACACTCTTACTTGTTATAGCCTTCACAATGACTGGCAAGGGTATATTTAAGTTTGTCATTCCGTTTGTAATTTCTACATTTTTCATTTTCGACCACACAAAGTATATATATTGTTACGAATGTGCAATAGCGATTTGAATTTAACGGTCTGTAACGACTGCCTGCAACATTCATCATGTATATAAACACGTCCATCAGTAGAAGCTTCTACTTATCAGCAATGTTGATGGCATGCGATTACTAACATTGTTTATAAGTGTGGCAACACTAAATGTTTAAGCTGCTAACATTAACATCGAAAGCTCTGGAATTCGAATGTTCTAGTTGTCCGTTAAGATCATTGTATAAGATTAACGAAAGATGGCGTGTGTATAAATAGTGGCAGAGGTGGTAGTCGTGAGTGAAGTTGGTCATTGGCGCTGTTAGAGTTAACATCAACTGTCGTGTACGTTTGAGTTTGTACATTATAAAGTGTGTGTGCATTTCTGCGAATTGATAAATGTGTATAAAGACACTGAGTGACTATTTTAACTGTTGTTGTTGTACATTTGAATAAATAAAGAGTTGTTACAATTTTAAACTACTAAAACTGCATTTATTTGCAATCAAAAGTATCCGGTTTAGTTAAAGGAAATAAACCCCCGTTTTTAAAAGGTAAAAACGTAACAATATTCGTTATAGATAGCGGAGTCGATATGGCCATGTCCGTCTGTCCGTCTGTATGTTGAAATCAACTTTACGTAGCTCCAAAATATCAACCAAATATATCACACTTGTTTTACTTAAAATTTGTTTCAACATTATACCTTCAATTCACTGCTTTTAAATTCCAAATAGGATTGTTTTGTATTCAAATGTAGAAAAACAAAAAATAGAGAATACTGCACCTTATTGAATCATAAGAAGGAAAAATAATCTCATCGACATCTTTGAACCAACCACCGGCAAGTCAACAGGAAAAAAATTTAACATCAATGCTATTACTAGCAGCACTATAGCACCGTCATTCACCTCCAAACCAAAACAATTGAGGCTGTCGTTATGGCAAATATTTTGTAAATATTGGCAATATTGAGTCATTGAATTCAACAAACAGATACATATGTATGAATATCCCAGCCAAAAATATTAAAGAATTCAAAGCAAATTACTTACTATCTACTACGTAGCTTGTGCTTTCAAAAAGCTTTATAGACACAGTGATGGAAGGTGCAAGGTAATGGAATTTCAAATGCTTCAGATACAAAAAAGTGCTAGTTTTGATAGATATTGATAATCTAGAAGCTGAATTTACAGCATCTTAAAGTTCGCATTAAATTATAAATTCAATTTACTGCTGTCGGCCTTGCTTGTGCTTTCAAAAAGCTTTAAAGAAGCAGCTGTGGAAGGTGATGGAATTTCAAATTTTTCAGATACAAAAGAAGTGCAGGTTTTGATAGATATTATTCTTCTAGAAGCTAAATTTACAGCTTCTTAAAGTTTAATGATTTCGCATCAAATTATAAGTTTAATGTTCTGCTGTTTGCAGTTTAGCTTCAGCTTTCAAAAACCAATTAAAAGACAATGAATGAAGGAAGCAGAATTTCAAGTAATTGATATGCAGAAGAGCTACTTTTACCCAATATTTTTTATCAAGAACATGTACTTAAAGATGAGAATACTGACAGCCACTATATTGAAATTACATTTAAAATCATTTGCTGCCTACTGCTATAATTATTTGCTGGGCTTTACTATATTTCTGTACATAAAAATGTTTGTATGCATGTAACATTTAAATAATATTGTACATATTCGTATTTACATGTTTGTATCAATAGTTTTTAGTTACCACGTAGTTTTCATTGATATTTTGGTAACCAACCATTTTAGGTGATGTCTAAAACACGCCATCATTCATTCATTCATTCATTCATTCATACTACAATTTATTGAAATGTACGTCTGAAAAATTATATTTAAATAAACACCTTTAGTTTTGATACAGACAATGTCCCTCTTTTACGCAAGCCAAAAATTATATAGTTTGAGATCATTTGACACTTATTATGTATTCTTGAAAATACAAAGAGAAGTTAATTGGTTATTATATATATCATAGGTAATCTAGCATTAACACTTTAGCGTCCGCAAGTAATGTAAAATGTAAGTAGTTTAAACTTTTTTTATATTTTTACAAACATGTTAGCTTCAAACTTGCAATATATTTAGCCCAAATGCATGGAGAAGTTAATTGATTACTATTCACATCCCAGGTAACCTGGCGTAGAGTAAATCAAAACTTTAATGTTCTTAAGTAACTCAGAATGTAGTCACTATAAACTTTGTTATATATGTATAACTTTAGGAATTAGTTAATTTATTGACCACAAGTAAAATAACTACTTAGCATAAGTCCTTTGAAATGCAAAAATAAATCAATTGGTAAAGTTACTTATTCCAGGTATTCTAGCGTTGAAAAAAATTGTCACTTTAGTGAGGCTATGTATTATATTGTTACGAAATTGCATTATCAATTTTAATTTAACAGTCTGTAACAGCTGCTTGCAACATTCATCATGTTTATAAACATTTCCATCAGGAGAAATTTCTACTTATAAACAATGTTGATAACACGCTGTTATTAACATTGTTTATAAGTATGATAACATTAACTGTTAATGCTGCTAACATTAACATTAAAGCTGCTAAAAGCTCTAGGAGATCATTGCGGAAATACTACATTCTAATTTTGTCCGTTGGATAATACATGAAACTACTAGAAGATGGCACTGTGTATTTAAATAGTATCAGCGAGTTGCAGAGCAGTCAGTGTATAGTAGGCGCAGTTATATTGCAGTTAGCACCAACTGTATTACCAATGTGTTTTTAAAGTGTGTAATATAAGTGTGTGTATTAAAAGAGATTGACTATTTAAACTGTTGTGTAAATTTTAATAAATAAAGAGTTGTTACAATTTTGAAACTACTTCTCGCTTTTATTTGCAACTAAAAAATACTGTTTATTTAAAGGAAATAAACCACCGCTTTCAAAAACTAAAATTTGTTGGTGTAATTAATATAACAAAGATAAGAGTAAAAATTATTGTTTAAATTTTTCAGAAAATAAGTTTTGTTTAGAAAAAAATGCAATTATGTACATGTGTGTTTTAAATGTGAAATTTTTGGTCAATGTCCAAATTCTATTAGAATTTCAAATGGTAATTTAACAAAGTTAAGTTTTAGTTTTTATGTTGTCGTCAGTTATATAGATGTAGCTTTCATATGTTTAAACAATTAGCTGCCACTTTTGCCTCAACGATTTTTATTTCATATAGAGTTTAACATGTCCATTTCAACGATGAAGCTGTATTTTTGTTTTTAAGGTTGGCGTGGGATTTCTTCCACTTAAAATTTTTTAATGAAAGGTAGCCTTTAATTCTTTCCACACATACAGAAAGACGGTGTAGAAAATTTCTACTAGAAATTTCAGGAAAATCGATCGCCGTCTATAGGCTTCAAACAAACCCACAAACAAAAAATTTGCATTCAAAAAAACACAAAAAAAAATTTTTTTTTAGATTGTTTATATTGACGAAATCTATAAACGTACCAAGTTTCATGTCGGTATGGCTTTTCAAAAGCGAGTTATGACTTTTTTCCGTCTATATTGAGCATTTGGACCACTGTGAAATCTTAGTTCCCTCGATATAGTTTTTCAGTGATTTCCAATTTAAGATATTCCATGTTTGACATAGAGTCCATATAAAAGCGTTCGTATCTAATTCGACTACATGCTTGACATTGGCTTAGGAAATATTCCAGCATTTCGTCCTCCTCTTCAAACGCTCTAAAGATCGTATCGTTGGATACCCATACTTATGTGAGTCAACTCTGTATGTCCAATTTACTTTAAACACATTAACACGTCCTGAGAGTTGGCCCATTGAGAGTTGTTTAAGAATTTCCTTTCTATTCTGTTCGTTTGAGTTTCTCTATAGTATGTTGTACTGTATTTTACTTTAGGGACTAGCTATTTTGCTAACGGCAAGTAATCTGAATTCGGCTATTGTACTGTTTCTTTGTAGCTACGTACGTGCATTACCTTAAAATGAGTTAACTGCTGACATGTAACTTTATAGCTGGTATCCAATTGGGTTGACTACTATGAATAGTGTTTAGATTGGTTATTAGGGAAATTGGCTTTCATCTGCAACACGTACTATATGGAACAGTGAACCAGTAAGAAAATTAAAAAGTTAACTGAGTACAATGAGTAAGTTATCCCTAAATCTGTTGCCGTACGTTAATTAATTTGTTCTAGCTACCATACTGTAACTTTGTAATCTATGTAGAGTCCATTGACTTTCTTCTATGACAATCTCATATTACAATATGCTTTTACTAATTGGAATTCGGAAACCCAGTTCGATATAGTCACCAGAACTGGTGGGTAGTTAACGGTAGTAAAAGTATATTCTTTATATTTTCATATGTATTGAATATTGAAGCAAATACTCATGTGTTATTAGTTGTAACCATGGTATTCATAAGTCGCATTGTTAAGAGTTGTAATAATATTGCATTTAATTTAATATAGTACTTAATTATAGGAACGTAAATACTGAACATCATTTAATTAGGGAATAATATACGCAATTCTAAAATTCGAAAGGGCTTAGAGAAAATCCTATTAGTAAATTTTAGGCGATTTCTATTTCAAAGCTACCTGTTGAGATGCTTTAAAAAAAATAAAGAACATGTTTCTTAGCAAGCGAAGTGTTATAAGTAATAGCGTTATCTGGCAAAAAAAAATCAAGACTTTTTGCAAAATTTAAAATCGTTTATTGTTGGGCTCGTAATAAATTTTAATTTTGAACCGTTATTCACATAGTTTTTTATTTATTGTTTAACTAACACGAACCATTTGAATGTAAAGGCTCATAACGATATTGTGAAAAATCCTGGGATAGGTATGGAAAAATGAAAAAAATTAAAAATTCTGCATGTCCAAGATGCCCTACTTTAAGACCCAATAACCCCACTCACGCGGTGTCTGTGGATTCCGTTGTCAACAATTATGTTAAATTATGTCTATTTACAAAATATTTTGATTCTGCCCCACTGTGTATAGGTAACAGTTCTCTGCATCTAACTTTCAATGTTGCTACAATGTTTTCTACCTGTATCATATTTGTGGCGCTACAGTGACCTGGTGGTTTTGATTTTCGTTATTTTTTGGTTTCATCAGTAATTTAGTCGTACTTAATATTCGGAAGAGTCGTAATATCCAGTACTGTAGTGATGTATAATATATGGATAAGTCATAAATTCTGACTAAGCAGTTCTAAGATGTTATTATATTTTATATTGTAGAATAAGACATACATGACTTTTTAAGTCGACAAGGATGATTCTAAGTATTTGGAATTTCAAACCTCAATGTTTAAATATTAAACTAACGTTTCTCTATATAGAAAATACTGATAATAATAAATAAAATTGAATCCTTAATAAAAAATTGCACAGTATATAGGTAAATTTCGATTAACAAATTCATACCTCCATATATGTTTAATATGTTTACATTAAGGTCGCTCCAAAAGTGTTCCATATTTCTAACTAAAATGTATGCTGGCCTTATTAACATTTCACATTTTGGATTTTCGATGACCTCGAGACATAAACAAATGTTTTACCAAAAACAAAATTTCCTCGAAATCCTCCAATTTCAAATCGGTCCCCACACTAATCCATAACAGGTACTGTTAAAGTTGGCGTTATAAATCCTTATTTCGCGTTTATTAGAATCGAAAAAATGTTTCTTAAATATGTGATTTTTTTAATTTCCCGCCTCGTTACTGAAAGGGCAACACTGCTCCTGTCAATATGCATCTGTCAGTTGACTCCTGCCAAAATTTGAACAAGCTGCGTCATTTAGATTGACAGCTATTGATAGCAGACTACCGCATAACTTGAGGACAAAATGGAAAATAGTAAATTTTGTCTGCTCGTTAAGCAATATTTTTTGCGGAAAAAAACCATCACTTAAACTCAATCACCAAGACAAAATAAATACTATGGGAACTCAGCACAATCAACTACAATGATGAAAAAGTGGTTTACTTAATATCGTTGTGACCGTACAAGCACTGAAGATTACGATCGTTCTGGACGTGCAGTTAAGGTCTCTACACCAGAAACAATTGAAAAAATCACGATATGGTGTTGGCCGATCGGGGATTGAAAGTGCGTTCAGATTGTGAAAGCCATTGGTATATCACATGGCTCAGTGGTTTAAATTTTCAATGACCACTTGGGTATGAGGAAGCTTTCCGCAATATGCCTGCCGCGTTTGCTCATAATCGGGTATACAAAAAAGTGAGCAGTTTCCATGCAAAAAGTCCATGAATTAGGCTACGAATTGCTCCCTTATCCACCGTATACTCCGGATTCCCGAGTGACTATTTCCTATTTCCAAACCTGAAGAAATGTCCCGGCCGAAAGAGGTTTGACTCTAACGATAAATTCATCATCTCACAAAAAATACCTATGTATTTTGATGACCTCGACAAATCTTATTTTTTTGTAAGGGAAAAAGCGTATAGAGCTCAAAGGAGACTATGTTGAAAAATAAAATGATTTTTTATCCAAAAAGCTGTGTATTGATCCGCCTTCGTATATGAAATTTTGTTAAAATCTAATTTTGAAAACACTGATGGTTCAAAGACAGAAAGAGGCACGGGCTCGGGAATTTTCTCCGATGAACTGGATCTTTTGCTGTCTTTTCGATTACCGGATACCTGCACGGTTTTCTAAGCTGAGATATATGCCATCGATACAGCCGCGAGAAGAATCCGGGAACTGAATCTCGAAAATTCGACTATACATATTTACTTGGACAGCCTTGCATTAATCAAAGCTCTTAACTCCAAATTTATTAAGTCGAAATGTCCTCTCAACTGCATCCAATCACTGGCACAACTGACACAACATCACGTCGAGTGGATATGGGCCCCAGGACATGAGGGCATCCGGGGAAATGAAGTATCCGACGAATGCGCAACAAACGGGTCGTCCCTGGACGTATCATTACTAGTAGAATATCCAGATTGCTCTGGTCCACTCTGACAGAGAATAGGACTAAGACTCTTTTGTCTCTTAGTGGAAATTCGATCAGGCTTCTTACGGGTATAATCACTGGGTACTGTATGATTGGACGCATGTCGGAACGTATGGGTTACCCACGTTATAGCTATTGTAGAAGTTGTTTGGAAGAGGAGGAGGAAGAATCGGTACAACACCTTCTATGTGACTGCCCAGCCTTACAAGAGCATAGACTACTACATCTTGGTAGAGCCACTGTGCCACTAGTATATATGATCAGATTTATTAGAAGTACCGACTGGTTCTCACGGGGATCACAAGAAGTACATAGTCAGCGAAATTAGGGTGGGCAACCATTCTCCCTTTTTGTAATAAATTTGAAAATAAGGGAATGGTAATTCTAAGGGTATTACAATGGTCCACAAGGCCTCCGAGTGAACTCGCTAACTTGCGAGCAACCCACGTAGCCTAACCTAATTTTGAAAATATATAATTTGGAATTTTAAATTTTATTGGGTTTATTATGATGGGTTCAGTCAGAAAGTGTTCATATTTAAACATGTATGGTCAAATGATATAAGAGAACTATTTTTAATTGGAATGTTTTTCATCATTTAATTTTATCGGGTAAAAAAATATTTATCACTATTTTGAACCATTTTCGAATCTATCCAACGGCGTTGTATACGTTGTTGGAAAGGCCTTTGAAATGTCTATCATTATATATCCATATTGTCTATATTAATAACTTAGTAATACAGATATAGATCAAATAGGTCACATATCGAGATAGTCGTGGTTTCTTGCTTATATCTCAGCCATTTACGGATCGATTTTCCCGTATTTAAACAGCATTCGAACTAGGACTATAGCGGATATATTGATGTATGAATCATGTATGAAAGTTATTTGGAGGCTTCGGAAAGTTGATTTCAACATACCAATCAAGGTGAAGGGTATAAAAAGTATGTACAAAAGTTGCTACATAAGTTTTCTATGTTCCCAATTAAAATTAAAGTTTAATGAATGCAAACATGAGGTTATTAAACAAAACTTTAATTTTAATTTGAAACTTTTATTAAATTTGTTGACTCTCTACAAACTGATGTAACCCTAATGTATACATCTACCGCATTACATATGTTTTCTACCTATAATTAGAAACTTTGTATCAATACATATTTGATATATACAAATCTATTATATTGGTTCATTCATTTCTAGTGGCATTTTAATTGTAAGTTTTGTTTGCACTCAAATATAAATTCGATTCTGTGTATTAATTTGAGTACACAAGTATTATTCTAATAAGTATGTTACCAATAATTGGTATCATGGCATTACGTTTTCAAGTGCTGATTCAAGAGAAGTGTGTAGAATAAATAGGCTGCTGCTTATATACCTTAGTTTGGGTATTGATTGTTAATGTTTGTACTTAAGAAAATTGCTAAATGAGTTGGGTACTTTAGTAAGATACTTAACAAAGACGGAAATGCTTAATTGTTAACAAATTTTTTGATTGTATATATTTATTAAAAGATTGAGTTTATTTGCTACTTAATATTTATCTATAACTAAGCAAATACTGTTTAGCTGTATTATAATACATTTTAATCTTTCTAAATAGTTACTATGCTAATAATTTTTGCAATACTTATGTTTTCCTACATAATTTTTGCGTTCACATAAAACTATTACACTTATTGTTGGAAAATATAAATATTATTTACAATTTTTGTATATTTCAAATACTAAAATCAGTTTTTATATAGTTTAATTATACAAGCACTGGTATAAATAACATTTATTGCAAAACATGGTATTTAAAAATATAAATTTGATATAATTTTGGATTATTTCATATTTAAAGATTGCAACAGTATTATGATAAAATATTAATCCTTAATTACACTAGTTTAAAATGTTTTTGTTCATAATGTAATGAATATTTGATATTTTAATTTTTATCCCTTACGACAATCCCAAAAACACTGATAATTCCGTTCATATCCAGCACAGTGGGTTCCATCGGAAGAAAAAAAATAATAAATCTGACGATTCTAAACTACTGGTCCGATTGCAGGAGGACATAAGCTTTCAGAAAATGAAATTTGTGATCACCCTATTAGAGTACAAGGTGAAATATAGCGTGTCAAATTTGACCAATTTTAGTTTGCAAAGCTTTGTAGAACTCGTAACTTATACAAATCCATCTATGAAGCTATCGTAAAATATGGCGCTGTGAGGTTGTATGATGGTGTGGGGCTGTATGTCAGCTGTAGGACCTACCAATCTACCAATATTTATTGAAAGTACAATGAACAGCCGAGACTACTTAAAAATTTTAAAGGAAAATTTTAAAGTAAGTGCTGAAAATTTAGTCTTGTAATCCATGGATCTATCAGCAAGATAATAACCCAAAGCACACCGCCAGAATTGTTAAGGAGTGGTTCTTGTATAACCTGCCTAAGCAGTTAAATTCACCTCCGCAGTCTTCAGACAATAACCCAATATTGCAGCTGTGGAAAATTTTGGAATGGAATATTATAAAACGAAGCATTTCATCTAAGAACGAACTTTAAAGGAAGAGGGGGAGGGAAATCACTAAAGATTAAACTGAACATATTGTAAACTCCATGAAAAGGCGACTAGAGGCCCTAATGAAGAACCAACAAAATATTAACTTTTTGTTTTTGGAATTTGGTAATATAAAATAGAGCGTTATCCATCAACTTTATACTATTATATTTATGACTGCTGTTTTTAGGTACTTTTTCCTTTTCCCCATAAATTTTCCACGAAAACAATTTTAATTTTCAAAGTTTTTTAAAATAATAAAAGATTTATTTCACTAATTAAAATATTTAGGGCCATTTTACAACTTGCCTTTATGTTCCCAATAGTAAAAGTTAACTTTAAAGCAACTTTTTTCTATTACTTAAAGTTACCTTTTACTATTACGAACTTAAAGGCAAGTTGTAATAATGGCACTTAGTTATATACTAAATTTTGAATCTGCCTGTATATTATTGATCCATATGAAATTCTAAGTCGATTGAGCCATGTCCGTCTGTGTGTCTGTGTAAAACATTATCACGTCCAAAATACACAAGAAAACTTTACAGGATTATCAGCAAGATGTTTATCATTGTCCTAAGCTGTTTGGTATTGAAGATCAGCAAAATCAGTCCAGTTTAACCAGAGTTATGGAACAAATTGTATGACAACCCTCCATTTTGTGACATTTTTCACAATTCTTTTGCTATTTTAAATATATTACAGATAGGTCCTTGAAATGTTGCCTATTTTATTTTAATGATAAACGAACAAACTTTGTAGAAAATAGTAAGAATCGGTCCATGATTTCTCCTATCCCCATAATCAGTCCAGTTTAACCAGAATTATGGAACAAATTGTAAGACAACCCCCTTAAAAGTTGATATTTTTCACAATTCTTTAGCTATTTTCTTTAAATATATTTCAGAAAATTACTTGCAGTTTTGCCTATTTTATTTTTATGATAAACGAACAAACTTTGTAGAAAATAGTAAGAATCGGTCCATGATTTCTCCAACCCCCATACAAATATCTTCCCGAAATAAATTGTTGAAAAGTATACACATTCCTATTATAAAGGAACAAACTCCTTTGCAAGTGGCAAGAATCGGTGGTTATATCAATTGTAAATTGCTGAATTAAATAATAATTTTAAGCATTTGAAATAAATTGTCTTCTGCTTTAAGTTGTGTTTCCAACAATATATAAAATATATAATAATTCCATGAATAAGAAACACTGAATATGGATATTTTATCCTTTACATCAATGTAGTTTCTGTAATTTTTACAATATTTAAGTGGAATGTATTTAAGATATAGTTTTCTAATTTGTTTTCTTTAAGAAAATTTAGAAATTTTAGATTTTTACCTTGAGTTTATTTTGAGATTTTTTCGTAAATATCTTTCGAAATAGTTGTCAAACATTTTTTCTAAAATCATTATATTCATCCCTATTGCGAGTCAATATTTCACATGAAATATGTTCCCTTTTCCCATTTTTCATTCATGAATTTTGTTTACGTGAAAAAATTTCCCATGTTGTGAAATTTTTATTAAATTATTAAATATTTTCAACCAAACCCAACTTTGTCCCACAAAAAGTTGGCCAAACATTTAAAGGACTGCTATCAAAATTTTTCCAATGTCATTAAACAGTACCGGGAGAACTTGAACGTTGATATAAAACTTGGTTCAGGTAGAAGAAAGGGTCCACATGTTGCTTCTAAAGCCAAAAAAATAGAAAGCATTTTCAAAAGAGCTCCCAAAAACACAGGTAGGAAAGCAGCCCGGTAGAGTCAGTACTAGGACTATTTGGTACGAAAAGTTAAAGCCAATAGAGGCTTAAAAGCACAGAAGGCTCAAAAAGTACCTGATAGAAACGCTGATAAAAATTTAGAGGCCAAAGACAGAACACGGAAATTGAAGTCAAATTTTATACAAAAAATATACCTGCTGCATAGTGGATGACGAAATGTACGTATGGAAAATTTTTCGTAGGTTCTGGGTATATTTTTTTATATTGCAGATGCTTGATGGAATGTTGAAGAAGAGTTTAGGACCCAAAAGCAGACAAAATTTCCCAAAAAATTCTTGGTATGGCAAGCAATATGCAGTTGCGGCAAAAAGCCAAACATTTTTACAAAGGGCTCTATAAATACCGAAATTTACATCAAGGAATGTCCACTCATTTTTGGCCTGATTTGGCATCTGTCACTATGGTAAGAAAGGTATTGAGTGGTACAAGACCAATAATGTGGTATTTGTACACAGAGAGAGGCAATTCCTCCAAACTGCCTGGAGCTGAGTCCAGTGGATAGATATTGGGCTCTTGTTAAAAGAGGATCGAAGAGCACAAAAAAGGTGTCTAAAGTGTTTAAACGGAAATGTACAACTTGTTCGAACAAAGTGACATAAAGCACTATAAAAACTATAATGGAAGGGTTTTCGAAAAAGGTTCAAAATTTCATCATTAGTGATTAGAACTATAAAAATAATTCGTTTTGTAAATTGTAACAATAATTTCAATCAAATAAAAAAAGATTCAAAACTGTAGGTTTAGTGGTTTCATTTTTATTAACGTATATGTATGTTAGAAATTTTTCGATCTCAGTCCTTACTATCTGTTGATAAGGTTTGTTCGGTATTTATAATGGGCAATATCATCAAATGCTTTCATACAAGCCTTCATACAAAAGTCACCCCGGAATACTGTTTGAGTAGTCATAATTATGTTGATTATGCGGCAATCCTGATATAAATTATTTCTAAGTACAGTGAAATTATATTGTAAAGTATCAGAAAATGACTTGAGCATTCATAATTGTCTTATAATAACTAATATCGTGATGAAATTGGACATAAATAAGTTTTATTTATTCTTCCAAGTTTGTGAGGATCGATCCATAATTGACCCTACCATATATCATATAAATATTTTAATGTCAAATATTGATGGGGGTATATAAGATTCGGCGCAGCCGAATATATACACTTTCTGTATTTTTATTATTTTACTAACAATGAGAAAAATATATCCCAGTTAAATCGATAATCGCGATTATCGGAGCTTTTGGGAATCTTAATTGTGATTAAATACAATATCCCTGCACCAACAAAAAAATATAGTATTTTAACAATATTATAGTCACAGTAATTATTTATATGACTGCCGTAAACATAATATGGTTAAGTTAAAGTTCACATGATTGTCGCAATCATATATATCATTGTAATAAATAACAATTGGGTGTATGACTTAAAATTGCGGGATTTTTAGCTTTTATTTTGAAACATTTGTACAATATAAATTTATTCAAAGTATTGGCCGTTGTTAGCTATGACCTTTTCCCATCTATCTGGCAACATATGGATTCTGAGCTAAGAACGAATAAAGCCATTATCGGATACTCTATTCCATAGTGATGCGTATCCCAGAGAGAACATTCTGCATCGATCGAAACACATAGTATTCGGACGGGGCAAGCTCTGGACTATAAGGCGGGTGAGGCAAAACTTCCGAACCACTTCAACCTAAATAGTTTTTAACAGGCCGAGAGTTGTCATGATGGAATATTACAGTTTCATGTCTGTCCCCATAGTCTGCCCGTTTTTTTTCGGCCAATGCTCACTTTAAACGAATCAGTTATGTTCCGTACAGGTTTCCTGTGATGGTTTGGACAGACCTCAGCAACTCATAATAGATAGGACCACCATATACAGGACAAAATCATCTTTCAAGGTCTCTCAGCTTAAATTCGTGTGGTACCTAATTTCCCTGCTTTTAGATGAAATATTGAAATTGCTGCTTGAGTAGCTCCCAACAATTTTGCAAGCTTTTGTTAAGATTGACAACAATCTTCATGAAGTAATGCCCCAATGCTTAGTCTTCAAAATTGTTTGGCTGACCTGGACGATCTTTGTCTTCCGTGACAAAATCACCACTTCTAAACCGAAAATATAGTGTTTCCTTTAAACCTTTAATACTTAAAGTAAGTTTTATTGTTAAAACTTAGACACATAAATACAGCAATTTGTTTATCACTTGTTCTTATAATACAAACGGAAGTTGTCATAATAATTAACATAAAAACTCCACCACTTCCTAAAACATTTTAATAACACCTTCATAAATGTAATCCTAACAAAATATACATAAATGCCAGAAAACATATAAATATTTTGCAAAAAACTAACTCATATCAAGATCCTTTGTATTACCCGGTATTACCAGTTTTATTATATCCCCCCACTAACAACTTAAAGTTGCAGTTACCCAAAATAAATCCGCTTTCAAAACATTATTCAATTTTATAAAATGTAAAAAATGTTAACAAAAAAGTGAATGCGGAAGTACATGAAAAAAAAAATAAAAATAAAAGTAACCAAAACCATTAACAAACACAACAACCGCCACATAGCGCCTCACTGCGCCGCACCGCCACCAACATTCAATTTACTTTTCTAATAAATGCAAATTAAATATTATGCGCCAAGTTTTATAAACTTGTTAAATGGGAAAATCAATCGTCTAACATTATTCAAGTGCGAATACAACAACATATCAACGTCAAGTATGTAGTACTACAGCAAACGAGTGGAGGCAAGCCAAGCCAAGCCAAGCAACCAACCAACAACCAAAACTATTGCTATAAAAAGGCAGCAAAGTTTGCTGCAGCTTTATTACAACTAGCACCAGTAGTAGTTATAGTACTACGTTAAATAGAGGCCGGTATAGTAACGCCTTTTACTGCCACTGTCACAGTCAATTGCGTTGCTTTTCATTGCAATGCCTTGCATTCGCCTTTTATGTTTACTTGCTTGAATACCTGCCTGCCTGGATGGCTGACTGACTGACTAATGCTTGAATGAATGAATGACTGACTGTCTTGATGACTGTTTAAAATTACCTGCCGTTTGCAAGCTTAATAGACAGATACCCTGCCAGCCCGCCTGCCTACTGCAACTGCTATGACTTGCATTCATACCTCAATCTTTAGTCAATAGTATGCCGCAGCGTGTACATGTTGATATGCAATGATTATTTGCTGCTGATTAATCGAGCATGCGTATGTTACACATGTAACTCAACATTTTGTAGTTTGTTTAAGGTAACAAACAACATTATTTCAAATACAGATCTTAAAAAGATTAAAAACTTTAAGGAGTGTGCAAGTTATATTGAGTTTTACTTTATAGAGTTATGACAAAATATTGAAATATGTATTGCCATTGTTAGTTTAAGGCGGATGTGAGTTGTTGAATTTTAATGAATTTAATTGACTTTACAAAATTTTCTTTTCGGTAACTAATCATTGGTTATATAAGTAAAAAGGAAAATAGAAAATAATTCAAATTAAGTCCGTAAATAGTTAACTATTTTTATTTGGAATATTTCCTCTGCCGCTTTAGCATTTTTTTATCTCTCATTAGGAAAGTAAAATATTTTTATTGAAATGAAATTATAAAAAAATTGACCACCGTATCAATTCTGTATCTAAAGGGTCTTCCAATAGGGACTTTCGAACTTTGACCGTTGATAGCGACCATATTGTTGAAGCTACATTTGTCAAATTGGCTGTCATTTATTCAGTTTGTTTCGCCAAATCACCATGGATGGATATAGCGTTCATTTTTCGAACATGAGTCATGAGATCCTAGAGCGTCTAATGCGTGCCGATGAAGCAACTGGTTGGTGTGGATTTTGGGCTGGCAATGTCATTGGTCCATTTTTCTTTAAGAACGACTTTTGCCAGGCCAACACCGTCGACGGCGAGCTCTATATGTCGATGATTATCAACAATATTTAGCCTGAATTGGATGATATGGACACCAACATCATGTGGTTTCAATAGGACGGCTCAACGTGCCATACAACTAGTGCCACATTGGAGATTATGCACGAGCAATTTGTGGGCATGGTGGTGTAAGATCGTGGTATTTGACCAAGTTAGACTTTTTATTGTGTTTTTTTCTAAAGTCGCAGATCTGAACAAATAAGCCACAAATCACAGCGGCGATAAAAGCCAACATAACCTATGCCTCCGGTCAAATTCGGCCTGATTTATGAGTATATGGTGAAGGACATAAGAATTCCATTCATTATCAGAAGAATGATTTAAAATTTTGCTAATTAATTCATATTAGCAAAATTTTAGAAATACAATGAAGTTTACTTTCTTCCACGAAAGGAAATTTGCAAAATAAAACTGACAAGGAACCCGTCAAGGAATACAAGTAGTACATTCAAACTTATTTAGTTGATGGTTGGTTAACCAGGTAGATCTTTGCAGGAATCTCATGGAGTTGATTCAGTGAGATTCGGGAGCTAAATCAAGATGATCGTTAAATTGACGCATTGAGGTATCTAATATGTTTATACAACCCAAAAAATTTTACTTGAAAATTTTTTTTACTTGAAAAGTTTTACACTCACAGAGAAGATCAAATAGCTGCTAAAAGGATGTTCAAAGCTGTTTGTATGCTTAATTATAGTCGAGTGAACTGCTAATACTGTCATTAGTCTCAAAATGTTCTTCCAGTCCATATCCAACAGGTGTGTATAGTGCGTTTTTAATTGTGTTTCCAAAAAAATTAAGCGGTATTACAAATAGATACAGATATTTAAAGCAGATCCTGAACTAATTTCCGTGCGTATGGATCCAAATCAGCAAAACAGCTCTTTTTACACTAAATTACTAAAGTAGAAGAAGTGATGTATGGCTTAAGTCACAAAAGAGCTTTACCAATAAAACAGCCCGAAATACAATATATAAGTGTATTAAAGATGGAGTGAGTACTTCATCATTATTTATCGTATACCCTGGTCCCATATTATTTTATCATATTACTCCTTTTCATTCCTGTCTTGAAGGAATGAAAACTTTAAACAACATACCAATGGCCGTAAAAAGCACTGTGAATTTAGATGGAATGAGGGAAGCAATAATAATAACATTTAGTGTCCATATGTCCTTGATCTTCAGCCAACCATTTATATGATGAAGGACTTACCACATTATGTTGCTCTCCGCTTATGGATATCATAATCTGAGAACAGCATATTATGATAAAATTATTCATCATATAAATGGTTGTTACAATCATATACATGTTTACTGTAACCATATATATGTTTGATACAATCATGTGTATTGTAAATTAACCATATTATTGTTACCACAATCATATATATAGTTACTGTGACTATAATATTGTTAAAAACGTTTAAATGTTTACAGTAAACATGCAGAAATGTTGAAATGGTTACAGTAACAATGTTCACCTATATCTTTTTTCTGCGTGTAGATTCTCTAGAGTGCGTTATAAAGAAATAGTTGTCACAATATTGAAAGCCCCTTCTATGTTTAAGAAAACTGCAATCATACACTGCTTCTAATGATCCCTCTATGGTTTTTTCAAACTTATTCAGAGCAGTTTCTCTAGAGCGAATTTTTATGTATGAGCCAGTGACTCTTTTAGAAATATTGTTTAGGCAAGATTATAATATTATTGACGGAAGCTATTTTATTCCCTTGACTTATTTTATCATTATCTTCTTCTATATAAATAAAAATCAATTGTCGTTCGTTGGTAATTGCATCAGTTGAGAACGGCTAGACCGATTTGGACAATTTTTTTACTGAAATGTTCGTCATAGTCCAACTTAGGTTTTTACGGAAAGAAAAATTGACCACGCCCACTTTTACGCCCACTTTTTTCCATTTATCTAAAATCGGAAAACGGCTGCACCGATATGGCTAATCTTTTATTTAAATGATCGTAGTAATCTAATTTAAGTTTTTACTGAAAGAAAAATTTACCACGCCCACTTTTACGCCCACTTTTTTCCATTTATCTAAAATCGGAAAACGGCTGCACCGATATGGCTAATCTTTTATTTAAATGATCGTAGTAATCTAATTTAAGTTTTTACTGAAAGAAAAATTTACCACGCCCACTTTTACGCCCACTTTTTTCGATTTATCTAAAATCGGAAAACGGCTGCACCGATTTGTCAAATTCTCCTTATTTTTCGGCTTATTTGTAAGTAAAGTTTTTGCTGGGATATTCTTATGTTGTAAATAACTCATTTGTTATTACTTTTGTATTGTTTCGCGATTTGTCCGAAAATACCGTTACTTTTTTATTTACATTCCAATTTATTTGTGCAAATGTTGATTGACTGCTTATTGTCAAATTGTTGATCGAATTAATCGGTGGACGAAAAATAAAATAAGTGCAATTGTTAATTGTGAATTAAAAAAAGTTTAAAGTGTTTCTAAAAAAGTTAACTAACGGTGATAAGTTTTTTTTTGAATTAAGATTCCATTGTAAGTACATTGCAATCAATTCATTAATTGAAATAAGTTAAATCGTGTTACCTCAAACAAATTTATAGATTAACCTACTATAGACTGTGGGTTTTGAAGTTATAAACGGTTAAAAGGTAAGAGCAAAGTCAATAAATTCTATCGCATTGTAATGCCGCCAATAAGAAGGAGCAATTTAGGTCGCAGAACTCGCAATGCTTCAAATCAAGCGTATTTTCGATCTAATCAAACTGCGAAACAACTCGAAGAGCGAAATGAAATTGAACAAGAAGAAAGAGAATATGCAAACGAAGTAGATATGCATCGAATGAGACACAATCGTTCTATAGAATCCAACCGAGTGATAATTAATTCAAATGTACGTGCAAGAAGAGAAACAAATGTTGCGTTAAATACTCATCGAGCTGCATTTCATTACAACAGGACAGTCGATTACAGTGCAGACCATTCCGTTGCTATTGGTTCGATGAGCGTTGTGTGCCCACATTGTAAGGCATTGAAATATAAAAATGAAACTCCTGGATTGTGTTGCGCAAGTGGCAAAGTGAAATTGACACCGTTGATTCCACCACCAGAGCCATTGCTCTCATTGGTTTCTGGAACAGGAGCTCATTCCAAGCATTTCCTAACACAAATCCAGAACTACAACAATTGTTTCCAAATGACTTCATTTGGCGCAACAAATGTGATTCGGGATAATTTCATGCCTACTTTCAAGGTAATTTCACCACTTACAGCATTTTATTTTGTTTTCTTATGTAAATTAAACATTACAGATTCAAGGTCAAATATATCATCGAGCAGGTTCGCTTTTGCCAGTTCCGGGTGCTGACTATAAATTTCTGCAGATTTACTTCATGGGCAATGCTCCACAAGAAGTAGAACAGCGTTGTGCATACAACAGTTCGGTAAAAAGACCAATTGTTGAGCAACTGCAAACTTTTTTCCATCAACACAATCAATTGATTGCATTGTTCAAAACCGCACTAGACCGCATGCCCTCTGATAATCACAAAATTGTTATCAGAGCCGATAAGACTCCTACGGGAGAACACGCAAGACGTTTCAATGCACCAACAATTGATGATGTCGCCATTGTCGTCGTTGGTGAAAATTTGGAATCACGTGATATCGTTCTACATCGACGAAATAATCAGCAGCAGCGTGTGTACGAAACTCACCGATCATATGATGCGTTACAATATCCAATCATATTTTGGCAAGGTGAAGACGGTTATCATTTCTCGATCAAAATGATAAATCCGCTTACATATTTTCAAATCAAATGTAATTTAAACACACCTCAAACCTACATAAATAAAAATTATCATTTAAAAGTACGTTGTTTGTCTCTTTTTACTATTTTTTCATAATTCAAACAGCTTCTCACAAATTCACAAATCGAACACAAACATTTTTTCTAATATATGGACAGGACAACGTCTGTCGGGTCAGCTAGTTGGAAATAAAAACAACTCAGCCATCTCCAGCCCATTATAATATGGTTGAAAGACAGGGAGAGTTTCATTAAAGATTGGTCCAACAAATTATTATTATACACTTCACCATGAGTGGCAAGGGTATACATATATAACTTTGTCATTTGGTTTGTAATTTCTACATTTTTCATTTGCGACCCTACAAAGTATATATATTCTGGATCGTTATAGATAGCGAATAGATATAGCCATGTCCGTCTGTCTGTCTGTAGGTTGAAATCAACTTCCGTAGCCCCCAAATAACTTAGAAACATAATTGATACATCAATATATCGTGAATTTTTCCGGCTCGGCCCACAAATGGCTGAGATATAAGGAAAAAACCGGGACAACCCCGATTTGTTGGCCTATTTTTGATCTATATCTGGATTACTAAGTCATTAATATAGACAATATGGATATCTAATGATAGATATTTCAAAGTCCATTGTAACGATGTATATAAGGCTATAATAATTTGGACCTACAATGGGTAAAAATCGGGAAATATATTTTTTAACCCGAATTTTTTTTTACCAAAAAAATTTTTTTTCACTAATAATTTAGAAAAAAAAAATTAAAAAAAAAAAATATTTAAAAAAAATAAAATTGTTGGAAAACAAAAATTAATTTTGTTTATTGTTCTTATTTTATGTTATTTGTTTTTAATCACGTTATATTTTAAAATGTGTCAGATATTATATATCTCTTCTAAATCATTCATTCGAAATAACGGTTGAATTTCGGTAAAAATGGACAGCGATAAAAAAGTACGTAAAAAAATAATTAAAACTTTTCAAAAAAAAATAGCAAAAGATCTAAAGGTTCATAGTCACACTATTCCAAAACCCATTAAACAGTATAAGGAAGACTTGAACACTGAAAAAAACCTGGATCTAACAGATATTGGTAAGGCAAAAAAAGCCGAACAACTTTTTCGAAGAGCACCGAACACTTCTATCAGAAAAGCCGCTCGTAAAGTTAATGCTATGATTGTTTTGTGCGTAGCGCCAAAGCTAATGCTGGGTTGAAGTCATATAATGCACAGAAAGTTCCAGATCGTAATGCGGTAAAGAACTTAGAAGCCAAAGAAGAACGAAAAATTGAGATAAAATTTTATAAAAAAATACACCTGTTGTGTGATGGATGATGAGATTTTTATTTGACTGACGGACGAGGTAATGTTCAAGAACAATACCGGACAAAAGAACAAACAAAATTTCATAAGAATGTTCTTGTGTGGCAAACCATTTGCCAATTATTTGTTACATCAGACACGATAAACACATTTTACCTTTTTATTATGTGAAGCCTGAAAATATTTGCATTTTGCAGCATCCGGAAAAACTATCTATTGCAATATATATTCAACCCAGGGAGATTATCAGCCTAGCCCACGAAGTCGAAAGAAAACTTAAGTGAAAGAAAGTCAGTCGTCACTCACTTTCATTCGAAACAGTGGCCCACTATCTTACGACTTATCGTTCGCTTTGCTTTACGGTTCAAACATAATCCAGAAAACAATCGACAATATATTGAAAACCATTGTTTGACGCACAAGAAAATAACTAAGCAGTGGTGTGGTGAGTACAACAGTTGACTACCAGACGGAAGGTTGTTGGTTCAACTTGTGGCTGTGACTTATTTTTTTTTTTATTTTGGTATATACACAATTCTATAAATAACTCTTCTAAAGAATATAAAGGATTACTTTTTCGACATCTCAAATAAAAATAAGTACTGTATCTAGTAGAAAAATAAGTAGTCTTTTCGTCAAATTCTACTTATTTTTCTACAACAAACTAGTAAGTATGAGTGAAAATATATGTAACTAGCTAATACCCGGTGCGCTTCGCTACCCCCTCGAAGTAAAATGCATATTAAGTAAAGGTTTAAAAAAGAATATTTATTTAGTAACTAAATTTACTTGTAAAAAAATTGGAAACTCTAGCTGTTTCCTTGGTACGCAGATTTTAGTATTTACTACCCACTTTTGCTGGTCCACCCATTTTTGGCCAAAATATTCATGTTGAAACTAATGTAACTTGTGGAAAATTTGGAAACTCTAGCTTTTATAGTTTCCATGATATGCAAATTTTGGTATTTAATTCATATGGAAGGCACCACGCCCACTTTTGCAGGTCCACCCATTTTTGTCCAAAATATTTATATTAAATCTAAAGTTACTTGTTCTAAATTTGGGTATTTTAGCTGTTATAGTTTCCCAGATATTAGGATATTAGTATTTACTTCATATGGGTGGTGTCACGCCCACTATTGCTGAACCGCCCGTTTTTATCCAAAATATTAATATTGAAACTAAAGTTACTTGTACAAAATTTAGGAACTCTAGCTCTTATAGTTTACATTACATTTGGTATTTACTTCATATGGGAGGTACTACGCCCACTTTAGTTGGTCCGCCCATTTTTGTTAAAAACATTTGTATTGAAGTTAAAGTTACTTGTATTTAATTTGGTAATTTTAGCTGTTATAGTTTCTTAGAATTTCAGATTTTAGTATTTACTACGTATGGGGGGTGCCACACCCACTTTCGGTGGTCCACCCATTTTCGTTCAAAATATTCATATTGATACTAAAGTTACTTGTACAAAATTTGGGAACTCTAGCTCATATAGTTTACTTTACATTCAGATTTTAGTATTTACTTCATATAGAAGGTCCCACGCCCACTTTTGCTGTTCCGCCCATTTTTTGTTCATAACATTCATATTGAAACTAAAGTTACTTGTACAAAATTTGGGAACTCTTGGTGTTATAGTTTTCCTGACATTCAGATTTTAGTATTTACTTCATATGGGAGGTACCACGCCCACTTCAGTTGGTCCGCCCACTTTTTGTCCAAAACATTTATATTGAAACTCAAGTTACTTGTACAAAAATTAGGAACTCTAGGTGTTATAGTTTTCCTGACATTCAGATTTTAGTATTTACTTATTATGGGAGGTGCCACGCCCACTATTGCTGGTCTGCCCATTTTTGTCCAAAATATTTATATTGAAACTAAAGTTCCTTGTACAAAATTTGGGAACTCTAGCTGATATACTTTTTGAAATATACGCATTTTGTTTTTGACTTGAAATAGGAGGTAATGTTGTATAAATGGGCGTGGCACATCGCCCACGTAAAATTTCAAAATAAAAAGTAGCCTATAGTTCCTTCCAGAGATACGGGAAGACATTGTGAAGATTTCATGAAAATCGGTTCAGCCGTTTAGCCGTCTATGAAGTCCAAACAAACAAACAAACAAATATACATACAAACACACATTGACTTTTATATATATAGATTATGTTATATTATGCACAAATGTTTTTTACTAGATTCTTGCACAGACGACAATAAATAAAAGGTGAATGAATTTGACATTTCAGTTCATACAAATATCAGAAAATATTAGTGAGCCGCAAAACAGCTGTTTTTCGTTTAAAACGACAACGTTCGACATAGTGGACCAGGCTGTATATCTTCACTTATTTGGAAATATGAGCCTATGCGACACATTTTACCATCACCCACCCATCTGTTTGACTTTTTCCGATTTTTACAAAATTCAGTCAAAACTTTGTTTTAAAAAAATCGGTTTAAAAATAGTTGAACGGTCCGAATTCCTATAACGTTATATACGTCATTGGAAAGATCTTGGAAATGCTTTTTATTTGATGTCCATATTGTCTATGAACATGACATGATATAGGTAAACAAATCGAGGTAGTCGTGGTTTTTTACATATATCTCAGCCATTTGTGGACCGATTTTTACGATTCTGGTTCGGTTGCTAATATTGATGAATAAGCCATGTATGTGTGGAAGTTATTTGGGGGCTTCTGAAAGTTGATTGCAACAGACAGACAGACAGACATCTATCTGCTATCTATAACAATCCAGAATATACATATGAAAAATGAAGAAATTACAAATGGGACGATAAACTTATATACCATTTTGCACTCATGGTGAAGGGTTTTAAAAATACCCTTAATGATTTAATTACTTGAAATTACTGTTTCAATTTCCTATATTTTATTATTGTTTCACAACAAAAAACAGCGCCTTTGATTAAGTGATTTTATTTGTTGAAGTTGAACTTCGCATAGTTTATGTTGGTGAATTTCAACGCAGTTGGATGCATGCACACATACCAACATATAAATGCACACAGATACATACCTATACCTACTTAAATTAAAGGCGTATATGTATATGATTCATAAATAGTTGTTTGTTACTAATGCTGCTGAAATATGTTGCTGTTTCTGTTGCTTGTTATACATTAAATTAACGAACATTTTGCTAAGGCGTTTATAAGTATATCAAGGGAGATGAAATATATACACACGTTTAAACAAATCCATACATACTCGTACTAACATCTCTGTATCACTGCCTAACATTTATCGGCTACAAGTAGGCCTAAACATATTGTGTAAGTGAATAACGCAATTGAAATGTTTGTATGTATTTCTATTTCTGTGTAAAATACAGGTGTGTGTATAGGTGTACTAATAGTGCGTTGGTATTACGATATGAGTGACAAGTTATTGAATTTATATCATTTATAATTATTGCTTTGATTTCTGAAGTGTAATCATTCAATAAATGCGTTTGTTGCGCTGCATTTATTTCACATTGAGCATTTTTCCTCGTTTTAGCTTTATTTGTTTTAGTTATAATTTTTTTTTTGCTTAGTTGTGTTTTTGATTTTATTTTTTTCGAGTCTAAGGTTACAACATTGACAATGAATTTTATTTATTTTTTTGTTTTTTTGTAGCATTAATTTTTGTTGCAATTATATAATCTGTGAGTGTGCGTATGTTTCGGTGAATTATGTTTTCCGGTACAAGTTGCACTGTAACAAATTCGTGCTGTTAAGAGGCATGATTATTGTTTTTATTTTTGTATTGAATTAGTTATTGAAATGTTTAATGGCTGAATTTTGCGCTACGATTAAAAATTGTTTGATTATGTGTTTGAACAATTGTCTTTTTAGGAAAATGAGATTATGAGATTAAAAAATCTCAATTAAATTGATACATTTATATGAAATGTGTTTTTTATAGAAAATTTTGGAACATTTGTCAATTTATTTCCGGCAGTTCGCAATAGCTGCAAAAGTTCGTGCCTTTTTGAATGAAACACAGGTTTTTTGATACAAAATTACTTTATTTTCCAACCTAAGGCCTAATTCAGAAACACTCAGTTTTTAAATAATTTTTGAGTGTTTTTCATACAAAAATTTTAAAATTGTTTTCATTTCGTGTTTCTGAATTAGGCCCAAAGTCTCCTTTGAGCTCTACGCACTATGTCCTACGTTACACCAATTTTGTTATTCCTTCCAAAAAATAAGATTTGTCAAAATAGGCATTTTTTGTGAGATGATTTCATCTTTGGAGTCAAATCTCTTTCCGGCGAGACATTTCTTCAGGTTTGGAAACAAGAAATAGTCACTTGGAGTTAATCCGGAGAATATTGTGGAAGAGGGAGCATTTCGTAGCCTAAATTACGAAAACTGTACATGTGTGTTTCCTTTTCGGCACACAGCCATCTTGCGGAAAGCTTTCTCATAACCAAGTGATCATTCAATATTGAAAGCACTGAGCTATGTGAGATGCCTATGGCTTCCCCTATATCTCGCACTTTCAATCTCCAATCGACCACCACCATATCGTGATTTTTTTCAATTGTTTTGTGTATAGAGACCTCAACTGGGCGTGCAGAACGTACGGCATCTTCCATGCTAGTACAGCCACAACGAAATTCAGTAAACCACTTTTTTACCATTCAAATGTGGGTTTATTGACATTCGACTATACGTCATACGGTGCAATTGAGCTAGCACTGCACGGTAAAGGAGTTCCGTACATTATAAGTAAATAGATTTTGGAAATTCTGTCATCGAGAGTTATTAAGTTCGACTTAGGAGGATCATGGAAAACGAGCAACTAGGAGATGTCCACAAGGTGGCATATTATCGCCTCTGTTGTGGACTTCGATTATCGATGAACTACTGGAAGACCTTAACAACTTAGGATTCTGTACATATGGTTACGCCAACGACTTAAACATTTCTGTTACTGGGTGGGATGACATAATGATATCGGATAGGATGTAGACCGCTCTGAATATAACCACCAAGTGGTGCTTGCAAAGAAAGTTGACCATCAACCCAGCCAAGACAATTCATATACCATTTACCAAACGCAGAGTTCTTAGATTCAAATAGCCTACATTGAATACATCTATAGGGTTTTCCAAAGAGGTAAAATATCTTGGGCTAACACTGGATAGGACCCTCACTTGGAATCCTCAGTTATCCAACTCCTTCAAAAAGCTACTAGAGCTATATATGCATCCCAGCTACTTTTTGGTAAAACGTGAGGGTTAAAACCGAAGATGATTTATTGGTAATTTTTTACAGTGATAAGACCAATTATAACATATGTCGCCTTGGCATGATGGGAAAAAGTGGAACAGATTACTTGATAAGGTCTATCGTCTCATATGTATTTCTATTACTGGGTCCATGAGGACCTGCCCCACTCATGCTCTGGCTGCAATCCTACACATCCCACTCTTACATATAGTGATGATGGAGGAAGCATATATGGTTGCATCCAGATTACAGGGGATAGCGTGTAACGCCGGGTGATCTGGTTGAGCACATGCGCATTCTAGGCATCTTTGGGAATGATCCTAGTATTGCAGTATCAGACTATATGTCAACAACTTTGGTGTTATATAGGAAGTTTAAGGTTCTTATACCTGAAAGGGATGAGTGGATAAAATAGACATGGTAGGAGGATAATGCCGATCAAGTGTGGTTTATAGATGGTTCCAAACAGGCTAATGGTGACAATGTGTCTAAGATTTACGTGAGTACCTGCCGCATAGGCTTAAACCGCATGGTGGTCTTAGCACCGGATAGAAACAATGCGTCTATCACAATGCGTCTACAGTCATTGAGTGACTTGCAAGGAACAATAAATTGGCAACTTCTTGTACATTAATTGCACAGATCAAAGCACAAACCCCTTGCTCGAGGGCTCGGGCTATTTAATCCCTGCCATCCATAGCTAGCTAGTCAACTAACAAGCCCAGGACAATTTTCAAAGCTGCAACATCCGGTCTGGTAATCCAGTCCGATGTATGGTCTCTGACTTCAAAAGTTCCCAGCCGATAAAAGTCAAAGTGAGTGAACTTTAACACACACTTTTGACCTCGACTGAGAACCAAACCCAACGACCAGTACATCACGAATGCTACTACCTCAATACATTTTCTGAGCACAAACGCCAGTTGCTATCTGCTACTTTCAGTGGCTTTGTTGAGTCAGCAACAAAATTTGAAATTAGCCCAAATATCAGTCCTTTAACCAACGATCTTCTACCCGCTTTGGGTTTTAACCACAGCCACCACGGGCTCACCGAAGTGACCTCACTAATCATCCTATAGGACCGAAGTCCTGGGCCATAGGATCCCCATGGAACTAGATAAGACTCTAGTCAGCTGCGAATTTAATAATTTAAATTCTCACCAGGAATGAGGTCCGTGCACCTCGGAGCCCCGGTTTCCCTCCATATTTCCCCTTGAGGCATCACATCAAGGCCATAGGATCCCCATGGAACTAGATAAGACTCTAGTCAGCTGCGAATTTAATAAATTAAATTCTCACCAGGAATGAGGTCCGTGCACCTCGGAACCCCAGTTTCGCTCCATATTTCCCCTTGAGGCATAACATCAAGGTGTGGAGCTTCACCAAGATGTTTATCCATGCCCCAAGGATGGAGGCAAATGGTAACACTGGGACTGGTATTTATGGGTCCAAGTTTCAAAGGAGTACCCCAATGGGTACATTCCCATCTGTGTTTTAGGCGGAGATTTACGACATGTCTATATGATCTAACGAATGTTTAAGATGGATCTTAAGGAATATTAGGATATTTGTTATGTCTGAAAGTCAGGCTGCATATAAGGCTCTAAATGAAGTGAGGTCCGGTGTTGTTATGAACTGCTGGACATCCTCGATTGAACTCGGTGAGCACAATGAACTCACCTTGTGCTGGGTACCTGGCAATGAAGGACATGCTCGTAATGAACGTGTTGATTATCTGACCAATAGGGGCGCCCGGCGCTCGTTCATAGTCCTTGAACCGTTCTTTGGCATCCCATGAGGATACACTATGGAACGTATTCGTTCATGGGTTAAATCCGAATTTGCCCAATTATACACCGGACACTGTGGTTAAAGGTACCTCCAATTTATTTTAGGTAATGTTGAGAATGAACAGTGCAGGTTTTGTGAACTTCATGCTGAAACCACTGAACATGTTATATGCGCCTGCCCAATGCTGGCAATGTGCAGAACTAAATGGCTCGGAGGGGCTTTTATGGTCCCGGCGGACGTAATTGAACTCTCATCAAATATAATAATTGGCGTTATACGTAGCCTAAAACTGTTGGAATGAAAAATCTAACGCTGAACAAAAGGTCCTATTGGTCGCAGTGCGTAAAGCCTCGCTAATAATAATAATAATAATCAAGCATTGCCTTGGTTTGTCTAGTGTTTTTTTCCAATAAATAATGCTTAATGAGCACACGAAATTCACTTTTTCTCCATTATCTCCTCAAGTCTTGATATCAATGTCTGTCAAACACAAACTAAATGCTGCAAATTGTTTAAATTTTGACAGGAGTCAACAGACAACGGACTGTTGACAGGAGCACTGTTGCCCTTTCAGTTAAGAGGCGGGAAATTCAAAAAGTAACGGACTTATTGACACTCCCTCGTATTAAATTTTAGAGTCAATTATTTTTGGTCTGGTACATATTGGTTTGAATTTGTTTTTGTTTAGTATTACACTTGTTGCTATATTAAACAATTCAACAATTGTTTGCTTTTAATACATTTGCTTTAACACAAGATTTTTCGCCTGATCTTTTCAAAAGTCTCTTAAGATCGCTAAATTATTTGGAAACAATTTAAAAAGTCACAAATTCCTTGTGAAGTTTTACATTGAAAGAAGTATATACTTTCTTTTAAATATTAATCAAATATTTTTAGTTTGCCAAATGATCATACAATTTTCCATATAAAAAATCACCGGATATAAATTATTTTCCAAAAAAAGAAAAGTTAAATAATATTCGTAACTAACCATAAATCTCTTTTCCAAAAAAAAAAAAAAAAACTAACATACAACTGATTTACACTTTTCCGTGTTCAGAAGAGAAAAAAATTCACATAATAAATTATGGTGGACACTTTTTAAACAACTTATGACAGACAGCAACCACTTCCACTTGCCACCAAAAATTGCTAGTTATAATACAATAATAAGAAACGATATTAGTAGCAAACTGGTGTAGGCTTTTTTTCCATGTTTTTTTTTATTATTTTTTCCACTGATTTTTTTTTTTTTTTTGTATCTATTTCTACGCACTCGTTTTCTGTGTGACAACGAACGGCCTTCAGTAAAAGGCAAGGTTACAAATATTGTACTCATATTTTATTTATTACAGTTGCTGTTGTCGTCGCTGTTATCCATATTTATGTTGTACCATAACGACAGACCTACTCTACACATACATTTTTAAAGCGTTGGTCAACCGGCATATTAAATTTATGTAGACTCGCATTTATATCGTTACAAATGCAGGCATTCCTTCATCACTTCGTATGCCGTTGGCTGCACAGCCACAACACCATCAATACTTCTACTATTAGTAACAACTACTACTACCAGTAGTCACCTGTTAAATAAACGCATTTTAATTCACTTGCATTTTTTTTTTCCCTTGACTTTTTGTACAACAGCCAAAACAAAAATAAATCGTTTTATGTTTAATGTGTTTAAATGTGCTTTTTGCCATCTAAAAAACAAAAAACAAGAGTCATTAAACTGTAGGCTCTCATTTACACATGTATAATAAATATATGTATATTTTTAGACAGTATGTCAAAAAAGTGTTTTGACAAATGAACTATCATAAAAATAAATACAAAATTTAAATATTAAAGGTCTGCAAATATTGACTTGTTTAACACAGCGACAAGTGTCACATGAAACATTGTCATCTCATGCCATGATTTTAAAACCTGCTCGACATGACATACGAAGACAATGTCCAACACAAATCTAGTAAATTGTAGCATGTTTTTAAACATGTAAATAAAAAACACATACTTTTTATATCCACCATCAAAAACATATCGAAATATTGGTCGTAGAACCAAAAAGTATCCTAGGTCCACAAAATATTGAAAATAGAAACAGCAGCTAGTATTATTTATAACACACCTAAACAATTTGGTTGCATTGCCATGACATAACATGACAAACTCTATGAGTTACAGCACAACACCATATTTGAGTTATCTTAACATAGTGAAGCATAATAGTTTTACTGTAACAATTTAGTTGCAATGACAAAGCCTGACAATGTATGTTGAGTCTACGCTATGATGTTTTTATAAGTAAAGTTTGATATTCTGTAATTCTCATTCGCTCTATAGTTTTATTTTTTATTTTATCATTAGCTTTCCTAAAGCGAACAACATTATATTTCAGTGCTTTCATCTGTAATATTTAAATGGGGAATTTAGCACATTAAAGCTAAAACCTACTAAAATTATATTTTATATTCCCAAAAATAAACTTTATTGATAATATGATTACTTTGAATCATAATATGACTTCACTGGGTCATATTGTAACTATTTCAGAACATATTGTGATAATGTATGACAATGTTGTGATCATATCAGGTTATATAATCACATAATGATTAATAGGACCACATTATGATTAATAGGAAAATAATATGATGGAAGATTACGACTATATTTGATCATAGTATGATATTTTATGTTTGGATATAATATATTTGGACTACAATCATAATATGTTGCTCTTATATTATATTTACCTTAAACATGTTTTTTCTCTGCCTTAATTCAAAATTTGCATGAGTATATTTTAGACACTTTTAATTTTAGATGTATCAATATTAATATGCCTTTCAAAAAAATATATAAAACCGTATAACTTTCTTAAGAAACTTTTTTTCTATGAAGCACGTCGCTCAAGAATAACTGAAAAAATTGCTGCTATATGCCCAAAGTGTTGAGGTTTGTCCATTCCTCGTCGTTCTTTGGAATTGGGCATTCCACAAACGTGACTACACCGTATTTTGCATAAAGACTTGGGTTTTAAGGCTTATACAGTTCAGTTAATACAAGAACTCAAGCGGGCCGATCATAAGCAACGTCGTATATTTCCTGATTGGGTCCTTGAAATGCATGAAAATGTTATCTCTCGAAGAGGTGATCACAATTGGCTACCGAGATCTTGTGATTTAACACCTTGCGACTTCTTCCTTTGGGGCCACGTGAAAGATAAGGTTTTCGACAACAGCCCAGCGTCGATTCAAGACCTTCTAAGATAGAATTCGTGAGGCTATCGAGAACATAGGGCAGCCACTTTGCGATTTGGTTATGGAAAATTACAAAAAATGTTATAGTCCTGTAAGTGTGGCCGTGGTGGCCATTTGGCTGATTTTGTTTTTCATTATTAATGACATACCTTCATCTTTATTATGAAATAAACATCCGATCATTTATCTCAAAAAACTTCCATTTTTCTTTGAATACCAAAATAACACCTCTTATTGGAAAACCTTGTATATCTACACAAATTTCACTCCAAATAAGTTTTATATGTATATACGGAAATCATGTCAAGTAATTTTATGATGATTGGTACATAATTAGTCATAGCTACCATATAAGTCCCGTAAATCTATATTTTACTTGTTATACCCTACACCACCATAGTGGGGAGGGTATAATGGATTTGTGCAGATGTTTGTAACGCCCAAAAATATTAGTCTAACACCCACCTTAAAGTATACCGATCGACTCAGAATCACTTCCTGAGTCGATTAAACGATGTCCGTCCGTCCGTCCGTCTGGCTGGCTGGTTGGCTGTCCATGTAAAGCTTGTGCGCAGAGTATAGGTCGCAATTTTGAAGATATTTCGATAAAATTTGGCAATAATCATTTTTTCTGCCCAAAGACCAACCCTATTGAAACTGGCTGAAATCGGTCCATTATTTGACCTAGCCCCCATACAAATGTCCTCCCGAAAGTGGATTTTATCCGTCACAAATGTTTAATTTATATAGGTATCTACACAAGTTTTTGTCCAAATAAGTTTTATATATAGGGAATTCATGTCACCAAATTTTATTATGATCGGTCCATAATTAGTCATAGCTCCAATATAAGGCCTGCTTCCGATAATCACTTTAACGAGCATAAATCTCCTACAAATGTTGGTATACACATAAAATTCAACATAAATAACTTTCATATAAACATTAATCACGTGACCAAATTTCGTGGTGATCGGTCCATAATTTGTCATAGCTCCCATATAAGGGCCACTTCCGAAGATCTCTCACGAACATAAATTATTGAAATTTTGAAAGAAAAATGTTTTTGCTCATTTACCTAGTGTAGGGTATTATCTGGTCGGGCTTGACCGACCATACTTTCTTACTTGTTTTCAAATGATTTCACTATAAGAGCTAAATAGCACACGCACGCACATTTTTATAGACCTATTAAGGGCTTAAAGAAATATACTATTGATTTTGGACGAAAATTTTACATATCTGAGGTGTCTTACTGTGATACCAAGCCGCTCCTATGGAATGTGGTATGTGAAATCATTCGTCAAAACTTAAACTCGAACATTTCTCTGCTACTACTAAATAAAATTGCATGTCTATCGGTTCAGCCAGTTATAAATGGCAGATTTATGTCGAAAATATTTTGTCCCACTGTCTAATGTATTGAGAAAATGAACACAAGTAATTACTTTTTAATCCAGTAGTTAACATTCTATCATTTCTTCTATAAAAATTCTTATATTTAATCCTCAAAGCATATCTCCCGCTTTCTTTTGTGCTCCTTTTATTAAGGTATTGAGCCCCAACATCAAAAAAATCTTAACTACATAACAAAAATCTCTACGATGGACAGCGTGAATTAAGCTTAAATCAGAGATACCCAAAGCTAAAACTCTATTTGTGTTGGTGATTGAAAGAGAGCTCCACTGAAAGAAAAGTTTAGTGAACTAAAATAAAGATGTCAATATTTTAAACGCTTTATTCGTTAACAATAATCAAGTCAACAATATTAATCAAATTGTCTGGCAACATATTATCACAGCTCATTAATTGAGAGTTCGATATTAATCATTTTCGACAAATTTGAAAATATTTAAAAGGTTGTTTTGATTACGTTGTTTTGATTAAAATCATTTCAAATCTGAAAAGAATTGTTCAAAGAAGTAAATTGAGGTGAAAAACCAGACAACATTTCAGTGATATTTTAAAGTTCCAAATATATTAAACAATCCAAATATTTCTTTCAGTGATCATGAACAAAAATTTAAAAAAAAATTAAAAAATAGTAATATACCCGCTTAGCATGTTCATTCGTCGCTGTCTCAGTGACTACTAAACCAAAGAGAATAAGAATATGTGTGTGGTTAGCTTCCACAATTGTGCTATGAAATGAATACCAATGGCTTAAATAGTTGTTGCTATAAAACTGTAACAATACCTGGTACATCTGAATTATAAGGTTTTTATGTGAACGATCCAAGATTATAGATTTGTATAAAGAAACAAAAGTCGTTTATATTGTGGATTAAGATATTTTCGCTGTTATGGGTACATATATTATACAATGTACATGTTTCCAGCTAAAATAAAGTAATTTTATTGTTTAGATATGAAATTATTTAAAATAACGTGCTTTTATACAATTTAAAAAGGATTTTTTTCAAATTTTAATCAAATACTTTTGTAACACACTGTACTATAAGTATTTATACATGTGTATAACAGCACATACATATTGTATTGCATTTGTAAACTATTTATATAGTTGTATTAGTAATTTAGTTTATATGTATGTAGTTTAAGTGGTATTCTTGTCGTTACTCATACACAAATAAGTTATTTATGCAGTTTAAATTGTATAACAACCCAGCAGTGATTTTACCCATTATTGGTTTCACCAAGAGTTACAGAATTAGTTATGTGACTAGGTATTTTAACATATGCGTGTCCTAGGCGGAAGTCAATTGACTCTGCGTTTACATTACAAAAGGACACTTAGTGACAATTGACTCTCTAATAGACTAAAAATAACAGCTTTCTAAAGTTCATTATAAAGAAAATTTAAAGTGACTATGCGCAAGATTACTAAGAGACTATAAAGTGACGATTCAATTCACTTTTGATTACCTATGATGTATAACGTATCTCTGCATTACAAAGAGCCTATACGTCAAATAACTGAGAAACATGTATGTAAATAGAAATCAGTCATGAAATAAGAGTAAATTACTGTCTAAAGGGATAAACTGGGTATCCAGCAGTTCTGCATTGATTTGAATTTATGGCTGAAAGTATGGGTCATTTAACAATGCCGAGAGAAGCCAACTGGTTACTTTATACAATACAGGTAATCTAGCGGGAAGTCAATCGTCACTGTAGTGTCTCTAAGTAATCTGGGGTGTAGCTACTTTAAACTTTTTTTGTAGTTACTGCAGAAAGTAGTCTATTGGAGAGTCAATTATCAGTAAGTGTCATTTTGAAAAGCGATATTTTGTCTTTGTAATTTGACTTCCTACATTTTAAAACATAACTAAGTCTGTAAACAGAACTGATCCCAAAGATAGGTAAAACCACTAGTTCGGTAGCCTTAGCCAGAACTGCTGGATAGTTTAGGTATAAGTATCTATATATTTGAGTTTGGTGCGTATTATTTATACACATACATATATATGTATGTGTTACGTGCATTTTGCATTGCGGACGTAAATAGTTGTTGCTGTTTTTTTTTTTTTTTTGTAGTATTTATATTTTATTTTGGCATTTATATTATATTTTATTTCCAGTTAAACGCATTTTTTAGAGTACATTTTGCTTTATGGCTGTAGTTGTTGTGGTATTTAATTTTTTGCTGTGTTCACATTGATAAACTGGCAAGTTCAACCGGTATTTTTTTGTTATTGTTATTGTTTCTGTTATTATGAGTTTTAAAACAGTTTAGTTCTTTTTTTCTGGTTTCATAATTTATGTTTTCTTTTTTGTAGTTATAAAAAACGGTTTAACCCTTCCGCTTTCTGGGGGGGTCATTTTGTCAGCAAACTAACAAGAATCCTGAGCCAATAACAACCAGTTCATCTGGAATTACATTCCTCTTAAATCCTTTTTAATTTAAAAACTTATACTCAAAACCCCTGATCATTGATTAACCGCTGTTTTATTTCTAAGCTTTATTGATCAGCTATATTTATAAATCGGTTAAAAGTCAGAATTATGGAAGACAAATATCTCAAATGTGTACTGTTTTATTCCATTATCCACAATATTTTTTTATATTTATAATTTATAGTACTTAACTCAAACAGTTTTGCACAAACAAGTTTGCTTAACCAACTGTCAGATTTTTTTCAGAAACTCATTTAAAACCACCGACACTTCAACCTCTTACCACGCACTTGCGTGGTACTCGTACCAGCATATCCTTAGGCTTTAAACTTAAAGAGTTTCATTAATAATTTGTTTGATGTTCAAATTGCTGTGATTTTACTTCTCTTTTATATTCTATGTGGTTATTTGCTTCAATATTTGTTTAATTAAATTTCGTTTAAAATTCGTTCTTAATTTTCGTGTGCTGTAATTAATTCCAGCTAGACAAACAAAGGCGAAGCATAAATAAACTCAATTTATGACTTGACATATTTGAAGATTCGTTCAAATTCGTTGCTATTGACTGGCTTCCGCATGTCATACTTTTCGTAAAGTGTTTTTGTTTGACTTATCAAAGAGAAGAAAAAGTATCAAACAAAAAGTATTATTTTTTTTTGGTACTTGTGCAATATTCGTTTTAACAGAAACGAAACATGATTATACTATTCAATATGGTTAACAACAAAATTAAAGATATGGGGTAAAGTTTTGGAGTTGTGATTTTAAATAAATTCTGCTCTATTGTGGAAAAGGTGGGTAACGTGTTATAAGATGGAATATTAATGATGCAGAGATGCTGTGAATAAAAGCCAATCATGGTTTAGAAGTAAAATTTTTTCATTAACTAATAATATTATTCTTCTTTCTACCATTCGATAAAGAATATAAATCGAATAAGTAAGCATAAGAGTTTGAATAATTAATCAAATTGCGTTAATTCTAAATAACATTTTACTTAAAATAATAATTTAGTCATTATTTTGAAACCTATTCTGTACTCATGGGTCAGAATTGTCAAAACAGTTTTTAATGCTTCAAAAGAGAACATAGTTTATTTTGTCTAAATCGGTCAAATAACACGAAATATTCAAATAGATATTCGGCATATAATAATTCAATGTGAAATAATCTCTCTGCGATGCGCTATACCATGATTGAAAAAAAAACTTAATCAGAAATAATGGCAATTGCGTTTAGTTAGTGAAGGAAACTGTTTCAGATTTGATAGAAAGGTCTGATACGGAAAATATTGGTAGATATAAAAACACTTCTAATAATACAACCTTTCACATAGACATTCCCATAGATGTTTAAATAGACTTTAAAATAGGTAATGAAATAAACATTGACACAGACAATGAAAAAAAAACATGGAATTATATCTTGAAATAGACACATCCCAGCAGTTAAGTAAGTAGTCAATGTATCCCTTATAGACAGTAATTGCAACTAATGTCTGACCACTTTGTAGTGCAGACAGAAGTCAATTGGTTACTTTATATATCTCAGGTAATCTAGCGTGAATTCAATTGTCACTTAAGTGTCTCCAAGTTATCTAGAGTGTAGCCACTTTAAATCTTTATTTTTTACTGCACATTTTTGTAATTCGTAAAAACTGGTTTTATACAAATTGTGAAATCCCATGTAACCTAGCGTGAAGTTAATTGTCACTTTAGTGTCTCTAAATAGTCAGTTTAAACCTTTATTTTGAGCTACGCTTTATAAAATGGTTATTTTATCCACCAGTAGTACTCTATTGGAGATTGGACTGTCTATGAGAAGTCTTTTTAACTGACTATTTAAGCTCAGTTAGAACCGTACATTATAAAATAACTAGTTGTATAGCTGATCAAAACACCAGTTAGGTAACTGACTCTATGTAACCAGTAGGTGAATTCAACGCGTTTACTATTTAGGAACACACAGAGAAAACAGATTCGTAATAGCAACCGAATTTGTTGCCAATCGATTGATTCGGTTGTACACATCTAATTTTTCGGCTTTATCAACAGAAAGTCAGTTGATAAAGAAGAATTTCGGTTGATTTTGTAGCCACAATAGTAAAATTCAGTCTCTAAGGTAGAATCATTCGATTGGCAACAAATTAGGTTGATATCCGAATCTGTTTTCTCTGTGCAGCTATCACCCAGCCTAATTGTAATCAAAAAGAGTCAATTTACCGCCGCTGAGGACATGCACCTGTTAAAATAACTAGTCACTTAGCTAGTTATGTAGCTTGCTGTCACCCTAAATGATAGGTAAAATAATTAGTTCGGAATAGTCTCCTGATCTACTGGGATAGACATAAATACAGGCATTGACTTAGATATTGTCATTGACTTGCATTGACATTAACGTGATCATTGGCATAGACATAGAAAACAACCACTTCGGATGGAAAATATTGGATGAACGCCACTTGAAGTAACTGAATATGTCCCTGCTAGGACAGGAATGCACAAGGGTTTGATTTAATCCCAAACATTATAGTGAAGGCAGTAGTCGCGTCATATCCATATTACCTATTAGCTCTATTTAACGTTTCCATTAATATGGGAAAAACAAAAATTTGTCTTGCTGCCAAGGAGTAACAACAGACCAATATGTCTAATATATACATTTGGGAAGATGCTAAAATGCATCAGACTGCACAAGTTTGGATTCAGAAAATAAATTTCAAAATGGATGCTACAAAACTTCTTGTGGAAACAGCACAAAATAAGGAAGATGCTTTTAATCTTCTATGTCAAAAGCGAATTGGATGAAAATTACAGAATCAAAGCATTCCTCAATGCCTAATATCTATGACAAGACTAAGTACTTCACAGACCGACTAGTTTTCTATGATACTTATGATGATCTCAAAAATATGTAGTTACCAGAGACGTCCCCAATGCTCGGTACCTGGGTCACTTCTGTTGAATTCTACAACGTGAGTCCAGAGGTGGAGTCCAGATCATTGGATTAACAAACGGCATTGCACCAGCAATTGCAGTGGCTGAGTTAAATGAAGCCAAAACAATGACAAATGCCAGTACTAGTGTGGTTAAACCATAGCTTGCTTCAATAGTCGTCATATCCAGCCTAAAAGTTATGGAATTCATAAACATAAATGTAGCAGACTGTGAAATAACTTTAAAGGACTCTTAAAAGTTCCTAGACTAATAGGTAGGAAATTATCCAGGAAATTATCAAGAAAATCTGCAGTATTTCTATACAGGATAATGCCAAACACGAGAAGTATTAAATATCACAGAAGGATGATACTACCAGGAGTGCTTCATCTATATGTGGCGACTTAATGAACACAGTAGGACAGTATCTGATGAAGCAGGGTATGGTGGACCAATTTTCTTTTTTTTTAAAAAAAAAAAGAGAAGTAACACTCAGGCAATTAATATGCCTATATATAATTGTGTTACTTTCTTTGGAAAGGGGATAGATTGTAGAAATAAAGGTGGTGAAAGGAGGAGAAAGGCTTTTATTGACAACTCTGCAATTGCGCGTTATGCTTGTTATTAGTGCAGGTTGCAGCGCCTCTGGTGGTGAGATGGCGCATAATTCAAGCCAACAACCTTTATTTATTTATTTTACTTCGGTGGCGTTTTTAGTGTTATACCACCGAAGGAGGGCGCTGTGATAAATATTAGTTATTAGTAAACTAATAATTATTATAAACTGATGTTGTTGATTGGCAGCGGCTGGGAATCGAACCCAGGCCGCAAATACCATATCATGCTTAATGATCAAACGCGCTAACCAATGGTCTGCTACCACAAAAAGAATATAGAAAAACACCTTAACAGCTGAAGACAAATAACAGGGACTTGAAGTACTACAAAAACCGCAAACGAGGTGCATGCAGACAGTATCTTCATGTATCGGACGCCGAACATGTTCTCTTCATCTGATGAATTCTGAAAGTATCTCCAACGACAGTTAGGAACTGAAATACTTAGGAGTGCACAATATTACACAGCTGATTAACCCTCCAGTTGGGGGCATATTACAAATTATGTCTCGTTCTTCTAAAACTCTTTGGAGCTTAGACTGTCATAGTGGTGGTTAAATGCCCTACCCATTCCGGTGAAGAAATATGTACTTCAGTGTTGTACTGCCGGGATTGGGACGATGTTAAAGTCTCGCACGCAGACTCAATGATTTCAACTTGTTAAAAAAAAAGTCATAGTAACGTAGACAGTGCAACAGAAATGAACATTGAAGAAGCTAGAGAAAAGCAAATAAACTAAGAATGAAAATGGCATAAATGTCTTATGTTAATAAAGAGTATTCCAATATGAAGTTCCGAAATTAGACAGTTGATAGCGGCTATATTGTTGAAACTATATCTGTCGAATAGCCTATCATTTATTCAGTTCGTTTTGCCAAATACGGATATAGCGTTCAACAACACATGCAAATGATAAAATTGTTTTATCAAAACGGGTGTTCTGTTCGGCCAACGATATGCGCGCTTCTCTTATTGTATAGTGAGGACCATTTCCGGATGAATGAGTACGTCAAAAAACAAAATTGTCGAATTTGGGATGACATCAATCCACATGAGATCCACGAGTGTCCAATGCAAGCCGAAAAAGTCACTGTTTCGTGTGGATTTTGGACTAGCGCCATAATCAGTCCATTTTTCTTGTGAACGACTTTGGGTAGGCCATCACCTGCAGCAGCGAGCGCTATATGTCGATAATTACCAACTTCTTTTGGCCTGCATTTCATGATATGGACACCAACGATATGTGGTTTCAATAGGCTACGTACTACACAACTCATGCCATTCTGGACATTCTTTACGAACGTTTTGAGGGCATGGTGATCTCACGTGGAGGTGCTATAAACTTACTACCGAGTCGTGCGATTTGACCCAGTTCTTGTGGAGTTTTCTTAACTCGCAGGCCTATGCGAATAAACCACAAAACACATCGACCCACAAAGACAACATCAGCCATGCCTCGGTCAAATTCAGCCTGATTAAAGCGTCACCTAGCGAAACCGCTTCGAACATTTGCACGATATTATATTCCATATATAATGGCATAGATAGGCCTTTCAAACGAATGCAAAATCTCGATGATATCTTACACACACTTTGTCTTTTTATTTAAAGATAGGGAACGCTTAATGAAATACCTTTTACTAACATTAACATTATATGTCTTTCTAAAACCTCTGCATTATTAAATTCAATAACTCATGGGCAATTGTATAGATAGATTGGTATATACTCGAATTCTAAATGATATAGAGGAGGCCGCAGGTATTCCACAGACGCAATTGGGCTTCCGGAAAGTGAAGTGTACGGTTGATGCCATAAATATAGTAGAAGGCATGGCATAAAAACTAACTATGGCCAAGGAAGTGTGGCGTAATAACATTGGATATCAAGAACGCTTTTAACTAAGGCTGGTGATGCAATATGATATCATCGAAACTGATAGTCATGAATTATATAATCAACATAGTGAACAATAATTTTAGGGACAGATCCTGTAGTACGACGGTTGTCCTACAGGGATCGGTCACAGATCTGTTACAGTGGGACATCATATATGATGTCGTAGTCAGGCTCAAAGTAACGGAAAAAGTGAATATTGCAGGCTTCGAGGATGATGTCTCAGTGCAAGCTCAAAACCTAGATGAATTGCTACTCTATTCAAATAAAGCTATCATAACAATAAAAATGTATCTGAAATCTGTGAACTTCACTGCTATACCTTCAGTATGATATCATTATTAATTAAATTAATTGTCCATAAAGTCACTATAACACTATAATTGCAGCCTCTAGAACTTTTATTATTTTCCAGAATAGAGCTGAGTTTATTACATACATTTTTTTTTTTTTTTTGCTTTTCTGCCAATCATCAATTACTTAAGTAAATCTTTATGAAATTAATGTTGTTGTTATTCTTCTTACCCCCTCTTTTCCCCCATAACAACAATAACACATACAAGCACTTAAACATCAATAGATACAAGATTTACCAGCTATTTTTTTCAACACAAAATATACTAAATACGAAAAGTATAAAAAAATATAGAAATTGAAGTGATGATCAAGCTAAAATCACATAAAGTTGAAATATTTTACTAGGCTGATTTAGTTTTTTTTTTTTTTTTTTTTTTTCTTCTATGAACCATAACAATAGACCCCCTACCCTCCTACATACCAAGAAATGCTCATCATCTTTATAGAGATGATATTTAACAAAACAAATAAAATTAAAAGAAGCTGTAGAAAAAATCAGAAACTTTGGAAATAATGGAAAAGGCTTGTTTCGTTAAGATAAGTAGCAAAGTGAAGTGAATTGAATGAATATTAAATGTGTACACGAGTGTAATCATTCACATTTTATACAATTTATTAATAAAAACGTCTACCAAGAAATGAGCAAAATAAAAAATAAAAAACGTAAACGCATTATAAATCTTGTGATTTCTAATGGCACACGACATAATGTTGTATTTAGTATTAGCTGAATAATAATTTTAAACACACACACACACAATTGTCATAATCATCAACGTCATCGTCGTCATCTGCAACATTGTTTGTACTCACTCGTACTTGGCTGATGATACTCGACGTATTATGTAATTGAATTTAATTTGTGATAAAAGCAAAAAAAAAAAACATATACTTGTATTAAAACGTAAACCAAATGAAAACATTTTTATTGTGTAAAAAATCATAAAGACTTATATGAAAACGAGCTCAATATAACTTAATAATCCTAAAGGTAAGTTTGTAATGTAAGTAATATCAGGTAAGTTATTTCAATTTGGGGTCATTTCGTTTAATGAAATTAGATGAATTTTGTTTAACAAAATTGAAGGATTTCATAAGTTTTCACTAAACATTAATTATCATAATGATGAAAGGCCAATTACATACCAATTCTCACATATTCCATTTTCAGTTTAAATATTGGAGATTGGAGCATTGTTACATATTCTATTACCATGTTCAATTTTAGAGATTACTACTTCTACTTCTAGATTTTCATGAAAATCTGAATATATATTCCTTATTTAGCATTAGACATTAGTAATGATGATGTTATAAGAATTGTCATGGTGATTAACAAAAATGTTGAGAAGAATTTGGATAGATCGAAACCAAGTTGATCCAGACATCTTTATGAATTAAAGTTTGTAATTGTATTGTTGTAGTGTATCCCAGAGAGGGAGTTCTGGGGCTGAATTACTGCATTCGATATCGAGTAAAACTGATCGTAATTTTCTTGCTTGAGATTATGGCATTTGTTATCGAGTAACAAATTTAGTAAACTTTATTGTTATTTCGATATCGAAATCATTTTTCGACACGATAGCTCATTCGATCACGAATGCGGTAATTCGGCGCCTGCATCGATTGGAACACCAACAGGTCTGGACTATAAAGTGGGTGAGGCAAAACTTTCCAACTACTTCATTCTAAATACTTTTTAATAGGTATTGCAAAATGTGTCCGAGCGTTGTCATGATGGAGTATTACGGTTTCATGTCTGGCCACACCTTTTGGGCGTCTGTCTTCCAATGCTCGCTTCAATCAAATCAGTTGCGTTCAGTACAGGTTCCCTGTGATGGTCTAGTCAGATTTCAGCAGGTCATAGTAGATAGGACCCTTTTGGGTCTATCCATGGCATTACCTTAGCACCATGGATATTTGGCTATGGTGTCGATTCGGCTGGTTGGTTGGGCTTCGAGTTATCGAAATGAATAAATTTTTCATCGCAAGTAATGATTCGGTGCAAAAATTATTTTCTTTTATAGCGTTCAATCAGCATTTCAGACATCAGTCGTCCTTCGAGGTGTCTCAGAAACAATTCGTATGGTACCCAATTTACCTGCTTTTGGATGAATCCTGCTGCTTGCAAATGTTTTTATTGCGAATTTTAGTTTGCACGCTCTTGTTGAGTTTGACAACAATCTTCATGGATTAATGCCTCCAATACTTGGTCTTCAAACTTTTTGTCTTGCCTGGGTGATCTTTGTATTTCGTGTCAAAATCACCACTTCTGAACCACAAAAACCATCTCTCGCACATTGAAACTGATGGAACACATTCACCATACGCTTTGGTGAGTAATCGGTGTGCTTCAGCAGTACTTTTTTTCAAATTAAAGAAATACAGCAAAATTTCTCGCATATGACGTTTTGTTGGAACAAAATAAATAAATAAATGACAGATATGTAACCTTCAAAATGACATATAAGTTTTTAAAAAGAAAATCCGCGTTCAAAAGATACGCCATCTATTGTAAATCCCGCATTTTTGTGAGGGCAAAAGTCCGAGAAAATCAAAAACACATCTAGAATTTCATGTCTAAAGGTAGGGTCACACATGGCAAATATTTGACGAAAAAGACGTAACCACTAAATAAAATGTATTTTTATTCTCTTATTTATTTCAAAAACTCCTTTTACTTAGAACAATTCAAAACAAATATTTAGTTTTATTTTATCTAATGCTGTTTGATCTTACAAAACACTTGTAAGAGTAAACAACGTCAAATAAATGTGTGCTAAACAAAGTGGTTACTTCTTTTTCGTCAAATATTTGTCATGTGTGACCCTACCTTAAGACAAAAAGCACAGCTAACCAACTTTCATCAAAATAATATAATAATATAATATAGGATTTCATTGTTCCGGATTTATATTGTGACTCATTGTACATAAACATGGACACAGCCATTGACATTGGTATTGACAAAGACGTGGCTATGAAAATGTATATAGGCTTAGAATTGCCGATTGTGCAAATCAAGTAGAAGACCTGATCTTAAACATATAGATGCCTTGTAAAAAATAGACATTACCATACTACGAGACCAATATAAATATATAGAAAAGAACACATGAGATGCTCGTCGAGATGGGTTTGCTGAAACAAGGTGATTGAGATGGTAATGAAACATTCCTTAGATGGCTTGAAAATTGGTGGAATATATGTATGAATGTATAGCTGCTATGTGTCGCCAAATATAACCTACAAGTAAAAAAGGTAAAAAAGTTAACTGAATTCATTAACTGATACTATAAAATGGCTTACGATTGATCAATGTCAAGAAGAATACATAACAACAGAAGGAATGAAAAACTGCTACTGTAAAGTGGAATGAGCAGTACACAAATAGTGTTTTATCACCAAGACCAAATACCAAAGGACCAAAATCAAGAGCAGACAGATTACAAAATTTCCATTAATAACGGCAAACCGGATTGGTTTAAACAATTACTTATACAATGAAGTTGACTGCAGCCAATGCCGTAATGTCAGGACTAAAATGAAAATAATAGTTGTTACGCTATTTCCACAAGAATAATAACACAAAGAAGATATACGCAGGAGTGATACACCTAATTCACAACCAACCCAATAAACACCAAAGCCCCAAAAATTCAAGTACTTGAAAATGTTGTTGGAATTTGAATGCAAATGTTTTAAACTTGAAAAATATTTGAACAAACTAAATATTTTTCAAACAAAATTTATGTTTCCTTTCTCCTTTGGAAATAAAGTATAATACAACTGTAATTCAATTGCTTGACTAAAATTCAAAGCTTGAATTACACTTGCTTTCAACTTGAATTTCAGTAAAAATGCTTATTGGGAATAACTGAGAGAGATATCCTACAATTATGTTCGAAAATTGATGACAAAAATTATTCAGTCCTTGATGCGAGTAGTATCCCAAACAGATACAAACAGAGATGTACCTAACCACTTTCCACCAGGATGGGTTATAAGCCCATTACTATGGAACATCATGTATGAATATTTAAAGTAACTAAAGAGGTGTAGATTTCAGTCTTCGCTGCTAATGTCGCTGTTGTAGTTTATATGGAATCTGCGAACTTAAAAATGGTAGAAATCAAGACAGGAAATAAAAATAGGTCCTAAAAGTACAAGTAGGAAGAACTGGCCCCATGGAAGCTATAAAATATGTGGGTGTAATAAACGATATCCAATTACTAGTGCCAAAAAACAACCAATGTAGCAAACTAATTGACCAGGATAATTGACCAAGTGGTCCAAAAAACATTGAAAAAACTAAGGATATCCAATAACAAAGATAATAAACTTTCTTGCAAGTATGTAGTTTTATAAAGACATTTAGCTTTTATATATACTTTTTTTTCAAGTTTAAAATTTTTTTCATTCACAAACCACATCTTTTTTCCAAATCGTAAACATATGTTACCTCAATTTGTTCATGGCACTTCAAGGGTTAATTTCTATACCTGTTTTCATATTCAATTTCTATTTTTTTCATTCACAAACCACATCTTTTTTCCAAATCGTAAACATATGTTACCTCAATTTGTTCATGGCACTTCAAGGGTTAATTTCTATACATGTTTTCATATTCTAAACGTTTATCTAATTATACTCTTTAAAAAGAATTCTAATAATAAATTCTATTCCATATAAAAATCCCGTACTCCTAATAAATCAAACATTTCACATTCCATTTTCAAACAACTATTTACTTAATATTTATTTAAAAAAAAAAAAAAACACACACGAATAATTTATTATTTGTTTGTATGTATTGCAAAATAAACATTCTTTTTTTTATCATAAACAAATTATTAAACTTTCAAAAAATAAAAACAAATTAAAATATGTAAAAAAAAATATACACAAACAAACAAACAAACAAAAAAACCATAACAAAAACAATTGTATTGAAAACTACACACATTTAAAACAAATTGATCGATTAATCTTTTTTTAATAGAACTAGATTTATGATGTCCATATAATAAAAAATTTAAATTGAATACATACGTTTTAGAAACGTTTGTTTAAAAAAAAAATAGAAAAAACTTAAACAAAGAATATTTTTAACAAGTTTTAAAAGAGTTGTTGAACAAATAAAACAATTAAAGAGGTTTATAAGAAGTAAACGAATATTGAGATCATTTATTTAAAAGTTTATATTTAAATTTAAATAAAACAAAGTGTGTGTGAAATATTATCGACATTTTTATTCGCTTGAACGCAGAATAAAAATATAGTTGTGCATGGTTACTGTAACCATTTCAACATTTGTGCATGTTTACTGTAACCATTTCAACATTTTTAACAATATTGTAGTCACAGTAAGTATATATATGATTGTGGTAACAATAATATGGTTAATTTACGATTCAGATGATTGTATCAACCATATATATATGGTTACAGTAAACAAGTATATGTTTGTGACAACCATTTATATGATGAAGGACTTACCATATTATGTTGCTTTCGGCTTATGGATATCATAATCTTAGAACAACATATTATGATAGAATTATTCATCATATAAATGGTTGTCACAAACATATACGTGTTTACTGTAACCATTTATATGGTTGATACAATCATGTGAATCGAAAATTAACCATATTATTGTTACCGCAATCATATATATAGTTACTGTGACTATAATATAGTTAAAAATATTAAAATGGTTACAGTAATCATGCACAAATGTTGAAATGATTACAGTTACCATGCACAACTATATTTTTTTTTTTGCGTGTGAATGGCATTAAGTATGACGTATGGAGGCTTCGCAGGACACATAAATCAGTCTGAATTTGACTGATGGCATGTGTTGTGTAGGCTATAGGACCGCAGTAGTTTGCAGCTTATTCGTATAGTCAAGCGACTTAAAAAAAACCCCATAAGAAAAACTCTAACGGGATGAAATCTCGGTGGCCAGTTCACATCACCTCCATGAGAGATTATCATGCCCTCGAATCGCTCGTGCAGAGTTTCCAATGTGGCATTAGCTGTGTGGCACGTAGCGCCATCATGATGAAACTACATTTCGTTGCTGTCAATTGACCTACGGCGCTCGCCGTTGACGATGATGAGGTCGCCAACGTCGTTCTCAATGAAATATGGCCAGTCCAAAATTCACATAGTGACTTTTTCGGGATGCTCTTGAATCTCATGTGAATTAGTATCGATAATTTTATTTGTTAAAGTACCCAATCATCCTGAAATGGGCCTCACCGTAAAATGGGCATAACGTGCGCAACGATGCCTTATGACCACTATCAACTGTCAAAGTTCGGAAGCTCCTATTGTAAGACCCTTAACAAAAAAAATGTCGTGCAGCTTGTATTAGGTTTATTTCATTTCCCACAAAATTATTTTTTCTTTATTGATTTCAAATTCCTTTATTAAACTTATATAAAGTGTTTTAAACACGCAAATATTTTCAATAATATATAAAAATAATAAGTGGTCATTAAATTTAAGCCATATTAAAAGAACAAACCTTATTTTAGTCTCTATTATAAGTTTTTTTTTTCTTCCTTTCTTGTTATTTTTTTCTCCGTCTGGCCTGAAAAGTCTCAATAACATTTTGATTTCTTTTAACTGCTAAAGTACTCTATTTTTGCTTTAAAGTACCAGTATTGACGATAAAAATAACTTGATTAGTGGCATGTAACGTTTGAACTACGACGATTAACCTTTTTTTTTTCTTTCGTTACGTCTTATTGCTTTTTTCTGTTGAGGCAGCAGCGGCAGTAGCTGTAGAAATAACAAAAACTACAATAACAAAACACAGACATTATTTTTGACGTTTCTTTGGCTTTAAACGATGTCATGACATGGTAGCTGTGCCATAGCATACAACTACCAGACATACACACAATTAGAGCTGTATAGAGGCAGAGGTGTAAAGGTAGTTAATCATTTTATAGGACGAATAACAAAATGGAAAAGTGCAGTCCAAAAACATTTGAAATAATTTCTTAATTTTTATGAATTTCCTCAAACATGACTACTCACTCAATCTCTACTTGATTGCTTGCATTAATGATATGTCAGCGTCTCTGCTGAGTTACCACAAGTCTTGACGAACCATCAAATTATGTCCTTCTGTATGGGGAAAACGTTTTGATATTCATGTTCATACTATTCTTTGTATTTTTTTTTTAAATGTTTTGTTTTTTTTCTTTTTTGTGTAAAAATTACATTAGAGAACAAATGTTTTGACTACGTTGTTTGAACAACAACATAACATCGACATGAGTTGTCCACACGAGACAAATACATGGGCGGGCAAAAATTGTTCACTGAGTAAACAAATTGATGACCCCTCAAGACGGGGGGTTAATACTTAATTAATACAGCATTGTGTATTCTAAAAGATTTTATTATCTATCTTGCATTTAACTTAGTTTTCACTCTTTCCAACATCTGTTTTTATAAACTTACTAAACGTAATAATCGTACACTTTAACATTTAAGAAAATAAAGAGTCTTTATTGAGTCTATGATATGATTGTGGTAAATTTTTATTTAGTTTGATACGACAGTACCACCATAATCCAATGGCGGATGTAATGGTTTATTGAAAAATTCTAGAGGCAGAGAGCTACAAACTTTTTTAAAATAGCCGCCAACACTTTGTATAAGTAGTGGCTGAAGTAGCAGGAACTACATATCAAGTGTTACATATTCTTAGAATATTTCATTGTAAAAGTTGAGAGGTTTATTAAAGCAAAAAATGGGTTTCAACAACCAAATTTGTTGTCAATCAAATGATTCAGACCTAATGGCCAAATTTTAAATGGTTTGATAAAAATTAGTTGGTTTTAATGGAAATTTTTTTTTGTCAACTGAGTTTTTTTCTTTGGAAGCGGGAAATTTGATGTGTACAACTGAATTATACAATTGGCAGAAAATTCGTTTGTTAAAATAAATCAGTTTTCTTTGTGTACCAGTCGAAAGATGGGATTAGATATGTTTACATTTAAATGTTTTTCACATAATCTAAAATATTGCTCGAACAACTGGAAAATTCGGTTATTAAGGCAGAATTCGATTGCCCAGTAATTCGGTTGTTACAACAAATCTGTTATATCTCTAAGTGTTGAACAACTCCTTTCGATTTATAGCGATGATGCATCATTATATCTGACCTTCGTGATTCGCTAGTTATGGATGTTTTTCAAACAAGCGAATATCTCGTAAACTGTAGGAGCTTTTGTAGACCTCAACTATTAGATTCAATATAAAGTACACTATATTTCAAATCAGATCAAAAATAGGAAAATACTTAGGTTTCGTTTTTAATGTGGGGTTATAACAGAGGTACCCCACTTTAAGGCCTTGTAATTCCGATCCCCGTTGCCCTATAAAAATCAAACTCAAAATTCTAGAGCCATTGTAAGCAATTTGTGTACATGTATGGGTAAAACATCAAGAAACTGAATGAAATATTTGTATTTTTACGCTCTATTGTGTACATTCGGGTTGTGTACGTCTAAATTTACGAAAATCTTCGTAACCTGAATGCTCTAGAGTAGGGATGTCCAAAGCTAAAACTGTATTTGTGTAGGTGAGCGAAAGAGAGCTCCACTGAAAGAAAATTTTAGTGAAATAACTAAAAGATTTTTAAGGCTTTATTTGTTAAAAATAATCAAGTCAACAATCTTAATCAAATTGTCTGCGACATATTACCATTGCTCATTAATTGAGAGTTCGATATTTTCGACAAATTTAAAATATGTAAACCATTTTTTTGCTTATTTAATTACGCTGTCTTGATTAAAATCATTTCAAATATGAAAAAAAATTGTTCACAAAAGTAAATAGAGGGAAAAAACCAGACAACACTTCAATGATTTTTTAAAGTTTCGAAATATATTAAACAATCCAAATATTTCTTTCAGTGATCATGAAAAAAAAAATTTTAAAAAATGAAAAAATAGCAATACATCCGCTCAGAGTGTGCATTCGTCGTTGTCTCAGTGACTACTAAACAAAAGAGAATAAGAATATGTGTGTTGTTAGTCAGCGCGAAAGCACAATGAACATCATTGCTCTGGAGTACTACTTCTATAGCCCCGCAAAATTTAATTGGAATCGTAGTATCTGTTTAGATATTACATGTCCACTTTTTTCATGGTATCGACTACTGTACATGATAGATACCTACCTGGGGGAAATTGCTGGAGACTCGAAAGATCAGAGGTTCTATTTAAAACTCAATATGGTTTTAGGAAATTAAAGTCAATGATAAGTGCAATCAAAATAATTGTAGATTAGCAACTAAAGGCAATGAAATGTACACAGAAAAAAATTACGACAAATCAATTGTCATATTAATTACCAAATTCGTCAATACAGTTAATTTTTTAATTAAAAAGGCACCAACAACCGATTTTGTAGATACAAAAAATATTTTTGTTACTTAAAATTGTTAACTCTCAACAAAAAATTTTAACAACGAGTTTGTGAAATTAAACAATAAAATTTGTTAACAGTCAACAGTAAAATTTTAACAATAGGTTTGTAATATTGAATAATTATATTGTTACTAGTTTATAATATAAACTATATATATCTGCAATAGATTTTTCTTATAATAATAAAAATGCAACTTGATCTTTTTAATTGTTTTTTTTTTTTTTTAAACAAATTTACAAAATATAAAGTTAAAGCATGTATATATGTATCCATTTTCTCACCTTTGAACCAGTATAATGATCAATATCCCCTTCTACGAACGGTTATACAGATTGTTCCTCCTGTATTCTTCTTGAATGATTTCCATTTACCCTCGACGCATTTGATGACAAAAAGAGTCCACTTGAAATCCTGTTGAAAAAACGTTTTGTATATAAAATTGATGTAAAATTGAGATAGACTATAGTTTCATATTAAACTTACCATGTAGAATAGTCCAATTTTTTTATAATTTATAAACATATTTTTTATGAAACAAAAAATGTGTTGATTTTTCTTTAATTTTTATTTTTTTGACACATTTATTTTTGTTACTTTCAATATGATATTCCCATTGAATTTTAACAACTGAAATTGTTAATAAATATCTAAAATAAATTGTTGATAGGAGTATTAAAAACATATATTAAATAAAAAAATTATTAAACATTTAAATCACATTTCAAACAATCTTTTTTAATTACTTAATAACTGTTACCATTTTTTTCTGTGTAGAATGGTTATAAAGTATACTGGATAGTCGTAACTTTAGAAATACATTTACTACTGCTAATTGGAAGTATACTGAGAATTCTCTACTTCGACTAAATTCCCACCTTACTTTATGGCAATATATATACATAAATTCCTTTTGTTCCTATAAGGAGCATAGAGCCTCAACAAAAGACTTCCAGTCGTTTCAATTTGATGCTAGGTTCTTGATTTCCTTCCAGCTTTTTCCTGCTCGCGATTCCTCAATATCTAGCTGTCTTCGCCAAGTGTGGGCACGCCGTCCTCTCCTACTGCTACCTTGCGGATTGCAGTCAATGGCATTGCGGATGGTCTTCATAATGCGTGTCCAATCCATCGCCATTTGCTTCCCAAAATTTCGGAATGTATTTGACTTTGATGTGTGACTGTCCAGAGGTGTGAGTTCGATATTCTTTTGGGCCACTAGATTTTTAGTATTCTTCTTAGTCATTTGTTGGTGAAAACTTCCAAACTGTTTACGTCTCTGGCAGCCATATTCCACGTTTCACAGCCATAGAGGGGCACAGATGTAACACACGAGTTGAAGATTGTTATCTTAGTGTGGGAGAAGATTGATGGTGATTTCCACACTGTGTTTAGTTGGCCGAAAGCTTGACGAGCTCTCATGGTGCGATTTGAGACATCATCAGAAGAGCCTCCAGTCGATGTTATGATACTACCCAAATAGCAAAAGTGGTCCTGTAGTTGGATGTCTTGGATAGAGAATGACCGATTGGATGTTACATTTACTCGCATTACCTTCGTGTTATTTATATTTATTTTGAGTCCTGCCTTTGCAGCTTCTGTCTCTACCATTTGAAGGCTTTGCACCATCTCAGAGTGACTGTGTGTTAGATGGCATATGCCGACGGCATAGTCAAGATCGGTCAGGCGGCCGCCTAAACCCCATGATATGCCTCTGGTGTGGCTCGTTGCATTTCTCATGACAATGTCCAACACTACGTTAAAGAGTAACGGCGACAGGATGCAGCCTTGTCGTACACCAGCTTTAACAGAAACCTTATTGCTAACTGAGTTCCGGTGAAATATACGACAATTTGCGTTTCTGTATAGCTCTTGGATAATCCCTATTATTTTCCTAGGTATTCCTTTGTATGTGAGTGCCTTCCAAATGGAAATGGAGCTTTTTCGAAGTCGATGGCAATAATCAAGGTATATTTTCGAGGAAGATTCCTAACGAGATGAAACAATGGAGGAATACAAATATCAAGAGCAGAACCTAAAAAGCCGTTATTATGGAATGAAATATATTATAACGTTTTCTATTTTGGTTGGACTATCACTCAGGGGATGCCCCCTGCTCATGCGATGTATTGTGTTGAAAGTAGGAAAATAGGTTATGGGAGAAAGGATATAAGGAGTAGTGTTTGTGTACATTTGCTTTGAATTTTCCTATATTGAAAGTGACAGAAAATACTTTAGGAGGAAGCTTATTCCACATACAGACAGTATGGTTGTCCTGTAATGTGTTGTGCGATCCACTGCCCACTCAACCACGAATAGATGAACCATTGCCGAAGAACGTGTATTGCGTAAAAAACTAAGGATTCTCGGAACAAGTTCCCTAATTTCAGCAGAGCATATTCCATTGTAGTATCGGTATAACAGTGAAACACAACCAACATTGCGAAGATGTTCCAGTGAGTCAATAGGGCTGGAGACCCTACTCTCCTGTACGCAGTCGAGTAACTCCAAAATAGACTTCGAAGCACCGGCCCATACATGAGAGTTATATTCAATTTTAGACCGAATATAAGTGGTGTAAATAGTAAGGAGATTAGATGGAGTGAAGTATTTTTTACACAAAGGCTCTTGAATGCTTCTTTAGATACATGCAAACTGTGTATGACCAGCGGACATCGCACTGAATACTCAAGCCTAGAGTATCAAGAGCTTTTGGTTCTTTGATATTTACACCGCCCATGAAAACAGATGAAGCTACATGATCTTTCGTGCGTTTGTGTATTAGCATACAACTTGCATTCAGAGATTTTCACAAGATCTTGATTAATCGTAACAATCATGTTTTTCCTCATTGCTTCAATCTCCGAGAGGCTTTGGTTTATAATTGAATGAATATGAATGGCAAATGTTGGTGTCATCTGCAAAGAAATAGATAGAGTTGGAAGTTTGACGTAGAAGGTCGTTTAGAAAGATAAGAAATAGAGTAGATATGAGATGAAATTCCATCTACAACTCGTATAGAGCGATTTCTGAGAAAGCTCAATATAAATCGAGAGAAGTTATTACAAAAGCAATATGTTTTGATAAAAGCCCTATCGAATGCCTTAGAAATATCTAGAGCCAACACTTGACTTTTGCTAGAACGGCGAATGAACAACACCATAGGAAGGCTAGCAAGTCTCCCGTAAATTGAAGCAAAATGATTGATGAACCTACAAAGTTTGCATGAAGCTGACATTTATTATGAAAAAAAATATAAATATGCAGTAAATATGTCTACATATAAATACAACCACCATATATGAGCAGGGCTTAAATTCTACTTCTATATTGTATAAAAACACAAATGCTTAATCCATGCTGTGCAAAAGGTAGATAATATTACCATTTTTTAGCTTCACAACCAAAAGAACCATAATATTCATCTACCTCATCATCTTCATCAACAGCTTAAAAGATGTCATTCCAAATCAAAGCAACAAAAAAAAACATTAAAACACCAGACGCATCCATAAAGTGTAAATACATAGACGTAGACTACTATCAGCTACACTTATGTGTCGCCTGCCTTCTTATATACTGGAAAATGTCATGCAAGTGGGTAATCATTGCCAGAGTCATGCAAGTCGTTAACGTTTTTTCTTCATCTTTTCAAAACTGATTGACACACCTACACAATGAAAATGACACCAGCTTTAATACGAAACAAAGAATGGCAGAAAAATTTCACAAACAACCCAGCAGTTCTAGGAGAGTGTACCTAACTAGTGATTTTACGTATCATTTAGGGTGAGAACTAGTTACATAACTAGCTACGTGACTAGTTATTTTAACATGTGTGTGTCCTAAGCAGAGGGGTCAATTGAATCTTTTTAATTACAATGAGTCTGTCTGATAGCTGGTCCAAAGCAGTAGGATTCACATACCGGTTACATAGAGTCCAAATCCTTCGTTGGTACAGCTCACTTGGGTCCAATGATCGTTCCCTTTGTGGTAATGATCGTTCCCTTTGTGGTACATAACTGGTTACCTGATCACCTACATAACTAGTTATCTTAATATGTTAGCACCCTTACATATTGACCTCAAATAGTAAGTTAAAAAGACATATTATATACAGTCCAATAACCGACTGCTTGTAAACAAACCTTCCTACGACAACTCTGCAATATATTACTCCTGGTGGCTAAAATAAAGTGTAATACAAAATAAACGTTTAAAGTAACTACACTCTAGATTACTTAGAGACACTTAAGTGACATTTGTCTTCACGCTAGATTACATGGGATGTATAAAGTAACCAATTGACTTTTATCTGTACTACAAAGAGCACATACATGTCAAAAAACCCAAAATACATATATAAATTGGAGTCAGCCAACTGTCTATGAGGGATACATTGACTACTTGCTTAACTGCTGGGACATTAAACAAAAAGGTTAACAAAATGTTGCCATGTAGATATGTATGTATGTTTTAGTGAAGCGTTAGATGAAGCAATACATGAGGATTTGAAGTTTAAATGGCTTAGAACAAAACTATTGTCATGCCACACAGTTTGTGATCAAACCCATCTAAGAGATTATTAAATTGAATTCAATTGAATTATACTCTTGCTATGTGTGAGAGTACTTAGTTTTATTAAATGCTACTCAGTTCATATGATTTTCAAAATTGCAGGAAAATATTATTTATTTATCTGAAAATATTCTGTTATAAATCAATATTCTTGTGTTGCATTATTTCAAGCATAATTTAACTCTTAAAAAGTTTTTGTTCTAACAATCGCTCATAAATTTTCAATATAGATAATGGATTAGAAATTGCTTGGAATGTGTAAAATGAAATTATACACTCAAAAGATTAAACTTTAGGTAAATTGAAAAAATAACTGATATAATCAGAGAAAGCTACCAAAGTGTTCAGTTTTGACTTATAATTTCTTTACTGGCATTTGGAGTTTGTATTGACAAAAGCATGAGCATTAGCTATTAGCCCAAAAGTGATTTTCTGACAATAAATTATAAAATTATTTTAGCTTATTTCGACGACTTTATATTTTGCACTGGAAGGAAACTTCCTTCATTTCTTTCAGTGCATACTTAAGTAGTGTTACAATGTCTTTATTCATAAAATATGTGTAAAAAAAAAACAGCAAACTTTTATACTAAACAAGCATTTACCATCACGCTGTGCGGGTACAACCTGAAGTAGTTCATTGTAGAAAAGCACTTAATTTATGAAAAACACATGTATTTTTAGAATATCGTGTCAGTGTAATGATAATACCAATACAACAATAGCTGCACACAAATACCCACAAACTCAATAGTTGAAAACATGTTTACATTTAATATACAAAGAATACAGATGATATTGAAAGGTGTAGGGGAAGTATGCCTCTCAACATAACTAAAATCAAGGGTAGTTGATGTTGGAGGAATGATGCTGACAAGATTTGCCTCATCATCAGGTTAAATCAGGTTAAATATCAATTGTTTACATTATGTACATTAAGTTTACATTATGTAAACTTGTTATAACTTCAGGTAGAATGGTTAAAATGTTGAAAATTCTAATTGCTTACATTTTTTACATAATGTAAACAATAGCTAAATAATGTTACGAAATATGTATAAATCAGATTAAATATCATTTGTTTACATTATTGACACTAAGTTTAAGAAAAGGCAATTTCTATACTGTTTACTTTATTTACATTAAGTTTACATTATGTAAACAATAGGAAATTATTGTTTACTTGTTATAACTTTAGGTAGAATGAATAAAATGTTGAAAATACTAATTGTTTACATTATTTACATAATGTTATTTACATAATGTAAACAATAGCTAAACAATGTCTAATTTCATTATTAGAAACTTACGAATTATGTATAAATAAGATTAAATATCAATTGTTTACATTATTGACATTAAGTTTACATCATGTAAACAATTGAAAAGAAAAGGCAATTGCTTTACTGTTAACTTTATTGACATTAAGTTTACATTATGTAAACAATAGGAAATTACTGTTTACTTGTTATAACTTTAGGTAGAATGAATAAAATTTTGAAAATACTAATTGTTTACATTATTTACATAATATCAACACTAGATAAACAATGTCCAATTTCATTATAACAGCAAATATAACAGAAACTTACGAAATATGTATAAATCAGATTAAATGTCAATTGTTTACATTATTGACATTAAGTTTACATAATGTAAACAATTGAAAAGAAAATGCAATTGCTTTACTGTTAACTTTATTGACATTAAGTTTACATTATGTAAACAATAGGAAATTACTGTTTACTTGTTATAACTTAAGGTAGAATGAATAAAATGTTGAAAATACTAATTGTTTACATTATTTACATAATGTAAACAATAGCTAAATAATGTCTAATTTCATTATAAAAGCTTGAAACTTGCAAAATATGTATAAATCAGATTAAAAATCAATTGTTTACATTATTGACACTAAGTTTACATCATGTAAACAATTGAAAAGAATACAATATACAGTAATACTTTTGTTATAACTACAGGTAGAATGGTTAAAATGTTGAAAATACTAATTGTTTACATTATTTACATAATGTCAACAATGTCTAATTTCATTATAATAGCTAAAAACTTACGAAAAAATTATAAATCAGATTAAATATCAATTGTTTACTTTATTGACATTAAGTTAATATCATGTAAACAATTGAAAAGAAAGGGCAATTGCTTTACTCTTTACATTGTTGACATTAAGTTTACATTATGTAAACAATAGGAAATTACTGTTTACTTGTTATAACTTTAGGTAGAATGAATAAAAATTTGAAAATACTAATTGTTTACATTATTTACATAATGTAAACAATAGCTAAAGAATGTCTAATTTCATTATAACAGCTAGAAACTCACGAAATATGTATAAATCAGATTAAAAATCCATTGTTTACATTATTGACATTAAGTTTATATCATGTAAACAATTGAAAAGAAAGGGCAATTGCTTTACTCTTTACATTGTTGACATTAAGTTTGCATTATGTAAACAATAAAAAATTACTGTTTACTTGTTATAATTTCAGGTAGAATGATTAAAATGTTGAAAATACTAATTTTTACATTATTTACATAATGTAAACAATAGCTAAACAATATCTAATTTCATTATAACAGCTAGAAATTTACGAAATATGTATAAATAAGATTAAATATCAATTGTTTACATTATTGACATTAAGTTTACATCATGTAAACAATTGAAAAGAAAAGTCAAATACTTTACTGTTAACTTTATTGACATTAAGTTTGCATTATGTAAACAATAGAAAAATACTTTTGTCATAACTACAGGTAGAATGAATAAAATGTTGAAAATACTAATTGTTTACATTATTTACAATGTATAATTTGATTATAATAGCTAGAAACTTACGAAATATGTATAAATCAGATTAAATATCAATTGTTTACATTATTGACACTAAGTTTACATCATGTAAACAATTGAAAAGAAAAGGCCATTGCTTTACTGTTTACTTTATTAACATTAAGTTTACATAATGTAAATAATAGGAAATTACTGTTTACTTGTTATAACTATAGAATGGTTAAAATGTTGAAAATACTAATTATTTACATAATGTCAACAATAGCTAAACAAAATCTAATTTCATTATAACAGCTAGAAACTTACGAAATATGTATAAAACAGATTAAATATCCATTGTTTACATTGTTGACATTAAATTTACATCATGTAAACAATTGAAAACAAAAGGCAATAGCTTATCAATTGTTTGGAAATCAAGTTAAATTTTTAAAATATTGAAAAAAAACAATTCATTATATTAATTACATCATGTAAACATGATGTAAATAATGTTTTGTTCCATTTTTGAGTACATTTAATGTCTCGTATAAATAAAAAGGAGATCAGATGAAGAAAAGTATCTGATAATTGAGACTCTGGGATGCCTTTTCCAACACTGTTGATATGTGTTAATTCCAGAGGATATCACACTGTAATCTCATGTCCAGAACATCAACAGAGATTCTAATTCCATGGCATTTGTACCACCCATGATGGAGTATAATCACGTTTGAGTGTTAACATAGAACATTTACTCCACCCAGCATTAAAATCTTTGTTTTTTTTAACAAACACATACTGCGAAGCGTTTTGCTTGTCTGCAGATACACCCAGAGTCTCTGGCGGGAATCGAACCCGCAACCCTCAGATTGATAGTCCAGCACACTATCGGGCACATCCCAATCAGAGATTGTTACTAGATTCGGGTATATTTTATACTTTTTCATATGGCCTAAATCTAAAACAGAGTTGGTCTATAATGAATACTAATGTTAAGTTTGCAAAAGAAAAAACCATAGGCCAGCCTTGAACTCATTTGATAAGATCCTACAACAATTCATATAAGTGATTCGATCCTTGATAATGCTCTATATAAATCAAAACAAGCTATTTTCGATAAACGCTCATCAACAATAAGTTTCCTACCCACCACTTAAGTTTCGCAAAAACGGTGAATAGAATGACACAATATTTCTAACAAAATGATGAAGTTTGGAAATTTTATAAGGCTGTAATTTTCAGGGTTATTAGCCTTTCCCTATTTAGGAATTGGCGAAATATTAGCAACCTTACATTGTACCAGCATGGTACAATGTGCTGAAAGTATTGACTATTGGATAGCTAGCGAGGAAATAACACTGATTCAAGATCGGTGCTTGTATGTCATCTGACCCTGAAGACTTTTCAATTTTAAGATTCAAATAAAACCCTTTTAACAGCACAAGCACGAGGGAATATGTTTGGCATGATGACTGATATTCCATCGAGTTCAGTCATAAGTTGTTATTTAACCAAGTTCTAAAGGTTAGCTTTATCAACATCATAAGTATATATTTGGTCATCCCTTATAAGATTCAGAACTAAAGAACTTGCGTTATTCATTATTTTTTCAAATAATGATCTGGAGTTTTTACTGCCTCGGGTAGCAGCAAGATCTTGTAGTAAGAATATGGGAGCCAAAGAATGATCGAATTGCATCTATAGTTATTATTATTAATAACTACAAGGTGGGCCAACTTCGACTGACTGATTTGAAATACTTATAACTTTTTTATTTTTACAGTTTTTAATATGGAAACTTTTAAGAAAATTGACGAACAGTTTGTGTAAAAATCATTTTATTAAATTTAGTATATAGAACTTGAACGTGTTTTACACACACAATATTTCTATGTTTCACAAAATCCCCACATCTTAATCCTACAATACCTTCCCCTCTATATTTGTTAACGCCACATACCAATGTTATAATTTTACAACAAAAAAATTCATACTCATATTCAATCATTACTTCACTTCACAAAACAATAGACAAGGTGAGATATTTACAACTTCTGCTACAGCCCTTGTAATACACCAAAAAAAAAACCAGATGATTGTCATACTGAATGATTTCAAAGACAACAAAAGCAACAGCAACCAACAACTATCAAGAAGCAAAAAAAGATTTTGTAATGAATCTTTTCAAAAAAAAAAAAAAAAACTGATTGCTTACTAATGCTTAAAGAATAAATATTGCATGTTGCCAAAAAAAATACAAAAATCAAACAAACCTTAACCAACAGCAGGCGGTGGTATCGGTAAATAAACTCAAAATATATTATACAAATCTTAACACATCTATAGGTATAATCTCTATTGTATTGAAATTGTTGAAAGGTATTGTTAAATCATATAGAAGGTAACAACAAGTCGATATTCAACTGGATTTTAAGTTTGTTTTATATTTTTTTCTTAAATAGTTTGATGTATAACTTTATAAAGCAAATGACAGCTAGACAGTAAGAGCTCCGAATATAATGTATATAAATAATAAAAGACAAACCTCATATAAAGACGTATGCCAAAAATAAGAAATAATAAAAACAAGTAAGAGAGCTATATGCGGCTGTAATGAATTTTATATGCCCTTTACCAAGATAAAGATTGAAAATATTTTTTTGTTAAAAAAAAAAACTGGGGTTAAAAACAATTTTCCCGATTTTGACCTATTGTAGGTCCGAATTACTATGGCGTAATATATATTGTTGGGAAGGTCTTTAAAATAGCTATCATTACATAACCATATTGTCTATATTAAAGACTTAGTAAAAATCGAGGTAGTCGTGGTTTTTTGCTTATATCTCAGCAATTTATGGGCTGATTTTCCCGAATTTTAATAGCAACCTAAGCGGGACTATAGCGGATATATTGATATATGAATCATGTATGTAAGTTATTTGGTGGCTACGGTAAGTTGATTTCAACATACATGCGAAGAGACGGACATGGCTTTATTGATTCCGCTATCTACAACGATGCAGAATGTATATTCTTTATGGGCTCGGAAATGAAAAATGTAGAAATTACAAACGGTATGACAAACTTGCCACTCATGTTGAAGGGTATAATAAAACTTCAAAAAACAAATAATGTAATGTTTAATTTTGTGGCTTGCTGTCTATACATAATGCCAAAACATTTTCGTTTTCTACAACTTCCCCAGAAGTAATTGTTAGATTTTAGGAAAATGATATGCAACAGACAAAGAGAAAAAATTTTAAAGACAAAAATCTCAAAAAAAACAAACAAAAAATAACAATGTATGATATAAAGTTTGATACTATTAAGTCATTTTATATTTATAAAAAAAAACAATATGACTCGTATTTGCTATATAAATACTTAGCAAGAGTTGTGATGATGACTATCAATAAAAGTTTTAAATAATGCCAAAATTAAATTAAATAAATAAATAAATAGAGAGATAGATAATAATTAAATGTATAATTAAATTTATACGGAAGCTAAAATGTATTGTATGTATGTTAAACAATAAAGTAATTATATTTATGTATTTATAAACACAAATGCATAAATACAGATATGTATTTTATGGTATTCGTATTTATTTAAATATGTATGTACATATATACAAAATCCCTATTATACTTATGTTTATGCTATAAAAACAAAATGAGTATTATATAAATCGGATTTCATTTAAACTGATATGTGGATCATTTCGTCAGTTTGTTTTTCATTTTAATTTCTTTTTTTTTTTTTTTTCTTCTTGTTAATACAATATATGGTTTAAATAATGTTATGTTTGTCATTTCAATGTTGTTGATTATTTTGAATTATTTTAAATATTTTTAGTTGTAACAACAATCAAAATGTAACGGATAATCTCTGTACATTTTGTACACGTAATGCTTATAGTATCAAACCATTCCCTGCAGCTTTAAACTACTTTGGGGTTGCAATAAATCTATTTTTTTTTGCGCGTTGAAATATATATATGGACATGTCAAACAGGAAAGTATTTTATAATACCACGCTACATGTTTAGAAATTTTGACAATTACCTACAGAAAAATACAAGCAAAAGTGTTATATTCGGCTGGGCCGAATCTTGTATACCCACCATCTATATGTAACAATAAATTATGGACCGATTCTCACACATATTATTCCGGGGAAACATTTGTAAGGGGGCTAGGTGATTTTACCTAGACCCCTTACGACAGAGAGTATGTGTTCCAAATGTCAGCCAGTTAGCTCCTTTCGTTTGGGCCTGATCGTGTTTTCAATAGACAGACAGACGGACGGATATAGCTAGATCGTCTTTTTGGAAACTATATTCAGTAATTTCAGTTTTCAAAAAGGGTCTCTCTTAAGCGCTTTATATCAAAGTGTGATATGGCCTATCGATGCCATTATTAAACACGAACATACCATTGCGATCCATCCCTAACTTTATGATAAACAACAGTACCCATACAAAAGTATCGGCACCAAAACATCCATACTTCATCATACATGAGCAATCCAACACCAAAACAACCAAAATGAATTTCAATGAATATCGTTAGGCAAAATCGTGCTTCACAAATATTCATCTATCCCTAGACTCTTAAGCCCTAAAACAATATATATACACAAGCAAAATTAAATTCTTTCAAGCAAAATATCCTCACAAATATAAAAATAAATTAACTAAACACAAAATAAAACAAGCAAACAGTTAGAAATTTAACTTAGCACGATGTCACATTCTTGCAATCATCATACGCATTCGGTTTTTATTCTCAAATCTATTTTAACACACCATATAGTAGTATTTTTGATGTTTTATGGGAATATTTATACTTTCAGCATTTTATGTCAAGAGTATATAAAAATAGTTACATACAACTTCCCCGCCAGTTTTGTTTTCCTAAACTTTAAAAATCTATATCTTCGGTTCCAATAATTTTTTTTAAATTTTCTTTTTTAATTATGAATCGTACGATTTATTACTATTTTTTGGAAAATAAAAATTTTTAATTTTTCTAAAATTGTAACTTTTTTTTTTAATTTCATGAAATCAAAATTTCTATTTCCCCAAATTACAAAAGTAAGAAAAACTAAAAATTAAATTGATCAATTTTGATAATTTTTTTTAAGAAAATCCATGCAATATGAACTACATCTAAACTGATTTTCTATTCAAATTGCACAATATTTCAAAATAATAAATTTTATATATTTTTTTTAATATTTCCGTAACGATGCATAGTGAAAATATCGCCGCGGTTTCGCTGGGTGGCGCGCAACCGTAATGTCCAATTTGCCATGACTTTGGCACAAAATCAGGCTGAATTTGACTCAAAGTCTAATAGGGTCAAATCGCATGATCACGGTAGCCAGTTCGCATTACTTCCACGTGAGATGACCATGCCCACAAATCAATCGTGCAGAATATCCAATGTGGCATGAGCTGTGTGGCATGTAGCACCGTCCTACTGAAACCACATATCATTGGTGTCCATATCATACAATTCAGGCCAAAATATGTTGGTAATCGTCGACCTATAGCGCTCGTCGTTGACGGCGATGACCTGGCCAGTATCGTTCTGAAGGATCTAAGGACCAATGATGCCAGCCCAAACAGTGACTTTTTCGGGATGCGTTGGAAGCTCTTGGATCTCATGTTGATAGCTATCGTCCCAAATTCGACAATTTTCTAATTTAGGTGAAACGCGCATTACTTTAACCGAACAAAACATCCATTTTTATAAAACAATTTTATCATTTGAAAGTGTCGTTTAACTCTTTATCCTACCATGGTGATTTTGCAAAACAAACTGTATAAATAACAGCCAATTCGACAGATGTAGCTTCAAAAATATGGTCGCTATCAACTGTCAAAGTTTGGAAGTCCCTATTGGACTTCAAATTTACTATCTTTTCTATTAACATATAGTAAAGTTTAGCGTTAAAAAAAAATATAAATTGGAATGGTAACTTTTAAACATCTGCAAGAAAGAAGACTATGTAAGAAAACGATGAGAGAGCGTCATATTTTACCGGTATTTCAATATTTATTTTATTTTGCTAATTTAATTTTGTAATGTTTTTCACACAATAAGTTTTTTTGTAAATATACCCTGCAGGAAATGTCAATAGTGAAACTGTACTGACTTACTACAGACACAGTCACCAGTACTAGTGACTTATTATACCCCAAACAATGCTATTTACTAAAGACATTTAACATGTGCGTGTCATTGCAAGTCTGCTACTATTGACTAGGTACTTCTTTTAGAACCATATGTAGATATTGGAACCTGAGACTTTTCTGAAGTAGATGTCGATAACGAAACTGCACACTTTGTTAACATTTGACGTTGTATTAAAAAGAAAAACAAAAAGGTACGAATTCATAACAGTTGCAAGAGTCGTCTTCAAATACAAATTTTTCTTTTTTTTCTCATCAAAAACCAATATAAAAATGTAGACGCTTCATTGACAATGTCGCCAAAAACTCACCAAAATTCTCGACAAAACTGGTGACTGGAGATACTTGTCCCCAGGTTTCCCTCAGGGTAATAAGTAAAAATAACGAAAATTTTAAAACCAAAAATAATATACTATTTTAAAGAGGCTAGCAAGAGAGTTTCAAAAAAAATTACTCCCCGAGAATTTATCAATAATCCAAAATTACAAAATTGTTCTCGAAAAGCTGTGTCTTGTAATAAAAATACAGTGCACACAGAATCAAACTATTTTGGACATAAATCTGTCATATCTAGTTGGCTATACATAAGCATAACAGAAAGCATTCTAGTTCAAGTCTGAGTGCACCTCAGGCTAAGTTTTCTAAAATCCCAAAGCTTTGAATTCAAAACTAGTAACATATTTTACATATTATGTTGTATTCCAAACAGGGATGGAAAAGTTTTTTTGACATTATTTCATATTGAAAAGTACCATGGTGCAGCGAGGCTTCACGCATCTGGCGGGGATTTTGAGCCTACTGCCTTTTTGCAATCATGGTAGCTTGTAATACACTATATGATCATAATACTCGCCGCAATATAACAGGCAGACGAACTAGCCAGAATGGGATCTGCCTTAGATATCTCCAATGCGGTCTCAGTAGCAATTACACTGGATATTATTAAAGGTATTATCTTCAGACACTTTCTTACAAAGGCTGAGAATAGATGGCGTAGTTTAGATACATGTAGAATGGCCAAGTTGATGTGGCCATCTTTTAACGAAAAACGTACTATGCAACTGACAACATGGAATAGAAGGGGTATATCAAGGTTGATGACAATATTAACGGGACTCTGGACGTTAGGCAAGCATGCGAATCGTCTGGGACTCCCTTTTAACGACCATTGTCATAGCTGTAAGGATAGGGAAAAGAGGAAACGATTTTCCACCTTCTCTGCGAATGCTCAGCCCTGAGTGTCAAGAGGCATAAATTCAACTACAACTACACATTGACCAACCTTAGTGAGGTAGCCGGGCTAAACTAAATGACCTACTGAGATACAGGTTGGGTCTAGCACACTCGACTTTTAAATACTTTACGATGTACACGACATTACATCTGACGAGAGGTGTGGTCCCTCGCGACTCTACTTGATTGTTCGCACGCAGTGAACTACCACGTAAACCATCCAACCAACCAACCATGGTACTCCTGAGCAGTGGTGTTAGGTGTGACGATTTTACGTCATTTTGACGATTTTTTAGAGTAAATACAGTTTTTTGACGTTTGACGATTTCTTTTGTAAATTCGCTAATATGCCGACGATTTTTTCACTTAAATTTTATTGTATTGTAGAAATTAAAATAAATATATAAAAAAGAGAGAAAGTTTTTCTTGAAATTTATGTGAAATACAAAATTTTTCAATGTATCAATTTGTTGTATACAAATAAGAATGAAGTAGAAATACACCTACCTTTCCTGGTAGGTGTTTTCGAGTACAATAAAAAAAAGTGTGTTTGCTTGAGAAATACACCCAGATTTCTCAAGGTTACTTATATAGCATACATTCATATATACCATTTGATATGTCTAAGTTTCTTCTTTCAAAATCTGCTGAGAAACTAAAAATCAGATGATATTCAACTAAGCTACTGGCTTATAAGCACAGCTTCGTATTAATTCAATGTTTGCTTAATTCACTAATATTTTAATTCGAAATTAAAAATAGCCAGCCATTCATTGCATTAAGCTTTATCCAAAGGCTTTATTTAAAAATAATTCATTAATCGTTGCATTAATTCATAATGTAATTAACTTGTAACAAAATTCATAAATTTTTTTTTTTAATTCTAATAAAAATCTAATTGACGAAAATGGTAATGGATTTGAATTAAGGAACATTTTAATGATTCAATAACGAATAAAATTTCATAGGAATGAATTCACTACATTTGAAATACAAAGGTATTAGCATATGAATTAATTCGTAATGAATTCATTAACGGAATGGTTAAGGGGCAATTTAATTTAATTTAGTTATTAAATTAAATTGCTAAAGATTTTTGAGGTGTTTGGCAAATTTCAAAACCAGAATGTTGTTATACTCGACAACACATACCACAACAAGTACGAGTGCCATATTCGTATTTAGTATTTAGAGAATTGTATGAACATTTCTCCTTAAATATTTAAAAACCGATTATTTTCTTCTTTTTTATAAACATTTTGTAAATAAGTCAGTAGTTTGGTATCGGTAATATAGCTATTTTTAATATTATATTATTATTATTATTTACATATGTATTTGTATTCAGTATTACTGCTTTTTTATATACAACTATATACACTAAATGGCCTAGAGTGACTTTTTTTATTATTATGAATAAAATTAAATAAAAACAAGCCCGACCAGATAATACCCTAGACTAAGTAAATGAGCAAAAACATTTTTCTTTCAAAATTTCAATAATTTATGTTCGTGAGCGATTTTCGGAAGTGGGCCTTATATGGGAGCTATGACAAATTATGGACCGATCACCACGAAATTTGGTCACGTGATTAATGTTTATATGAAAGTTATTTATGTTGAATTTTATGTGTATACCGACATTTGTAGGAGATTTATGCTCGTTAAAGTGATTATCGGAAGCAGGCCTTATATGGGAGCTATAACTAATTATGGACCGATCATAATAAAATTTGGTGACATGAATTCCCTATATATAAAACTTATTTGGACAAAAACTTGTGTAGATACCTATATAAATTAAACATTTGTGACGGATAAAATCCACTTTCGGGAGGACATTTGTATGGGGGCTAGGTGAAATAATGGACCGATTTCAGCCAGTTTCAATAGGAATCGTCCTTGGGCAGAAAAAATGATATGCACCAAATTTTATCGAAATATCTTTAAAATTGCGACCTGTACTCTGCGCACAAGCTTTACATGGACAGCCAGCCAACCAGCCAGACGGACGGACGGACATCGTTTAATCGACTCAGAAAGTGATTCTGAGTCGATCGGTATACTTTAAGGTGGGTGTTAGACTAATATTTTTGGCGTTACAAACATCTGCACAAATCCATTATACCCTCCCCACTATGGTGGTGTGGGTATAAATACTTATATTCTGTCTTTGTTAAAAAGTTTTTCTAAATTGGTATCTAAAGAGAAATATCGAATTATGGAAAATGAAATAAAATAATAAAGATTTGTACATTTTAATATTTTTTTGGAAAAACGTCAAGTCAATTATCAAACAATAAACCAGCGTTTCCGAATTTATGTGATTTTGTAAATTACTTAATAGTTTTAACAAATTTAAGTTGACTAATTTTTAGCTAACTTAAAGTTAGTTATTTAAAAGTTAACTTAAAGTTAGTTATTTAAAAGTTAACTTTAAGTTGACTTATTTTTAGCTAACTTAAAGTTAGTTATTTAAAAGTTAACTTAAAGTTGGCTAATTTTTATGTAACTTAAAGTTAGTTATTTAAAAGTTAACTTAAAGTTAGTTATTTAAAAGTTAACTTAAAGTTGGCTAATTTTTATGTAACTTAAAGTTAGTTATTTAAAAGTTAACTTTAAGTTGACTTATTTCTAGCTAACTTAAAGTTAGTTATTTAAAAGTTAACTTTAAGTTGACTTATTTTTAGCTAACTTAAAGTTAGTGATATAAAAGTTAACTTAAAGTTAGTTATTTAAAAGTTAACTTTAAGTTGACTTATTTCTAGCTAACTTAAAGTTAGTTATTTAAAAGTTAACTTAAAGTTAGTTATTTAAGAGTTAACTTAAAGTTAGCTTATTTTTATGTAACTTAAAGTTAGTTATTTAAAAGTTAACTTTAAGTTGACTTATTTTTAGCTAACTTAAAGTTAGTTATTTAAAAGTTAACTTAAAGTTGGCTAATTTTTATGTAACTTTAATTTAACGTATTTTTAGCCAAATATATATAAATGAAGCTAAGAAAAGAAATTATTCTTCAGAATAATAATTCTTCAGATTGCTTTAATGTGAATAATATTAAAAGTTTCGTACAGAAACACTTTATTAACTTATACTAATGTACTTACACAAATACTGTTAGTGTTTTATTGTTTAAAGGCTGCTGAGTTGTTTATTTCCGTCTTAATACATGATTTTTAGTCGTGACGATTTCATGACGATTTTTTAAAATTTTTATTATGAATTTGACGATTTATTTTCTTAATTTTCCAAAAAAAAAAGCCTAACAGCACTGCTCCTGAGACTCATTTGATACTTGCAAACAATTTTCAATATTTTATGTGTAAAGATTAATTTACGAATTCCGATACTTAGAATGTTTTTTAAAAAGTTTTCTATGAAAATGTTTGTTGTTTAACCGTTATTCCAAATTATTCATGTTTCTTACCAGCCCACAATGGTTTAGAAAATTTTTATTTTGGAAAGAATTCGGTAGCTCGTGAACGATTAAAGATCTTCTAATGAATTTTCTTAGAGTCACTTCAGAGGTGTTTCTGAGTTGCCTTGTATTTACATTGGACCGCAGTTGAAATAGTGGCTAGTGGGTGGCCCTCCAAATTTGCTCACCTTAATTAAAAAAAAATCACCATAAATTCAGTTCTTATCCGAATGTCAAGAAATTTTTATATTCAGATAGTAATTGAAACTACCCAGCGGGAAAAAATTCTAGGTCTTCACTTTGTAGGCCTTCTAAAAGACCTGTTTACACCGTCTACTTTGCCTTCTCGCAGAAGATGTTCCAGAAGGGCTATGCTTCTCCACGTCATATTTTAAAGTCCATTCTTTAGGTTTTATGCTGAATTCATTTAGAATATTTTGTTGCTTCAGCAGACTTTCAATCAGAATTTAATTTTTAAGGTTTTTAACAGATATGTAGACATTCTGTGCGGCAGATCTCCTTACAGGCCTTTAACGGAGGACCTTCTAATATGCTTTCTTAAGTAGGCCTTCACTCAGCCCTCTAACTACAGCGAGTATGCAAGGCCTTGGCTCGCAATGACACGCCGTGTATAATTGAAACGATTTTGCAATGCGGCTGGGTGTCCTTGTGTCTTGCTCACAATGACACGCCGTGTGTAACTGAAACGATTTTGTCCTTGTGTCTGCAAAATAAGTCATTTAGAAAGGCCTCTTTTCTGCATCTTTTTCCCGCTAGGTATGTTATCTCTTTTAATTCAGGAGATATTTTTGTTGATTTTTCATTTTGTTTAATAACGACAAAGCGACCTCTTTTATGAAAAAACTCACTTTTTAGAACATATTTTCACCGTTTTAGGAATATCGGTATTTAAGTGCCGACAATGCCCAAAATTATCCATCCGTTGATTAAAAGACCTTTCGATCTATTTAAGTTCCAAATTTTATTACGATATTTGAATCCATTCGAATTTTAAACTAATAACAATTTACATTTTTTTTCTTCACGAAAAATCACTAAATCATGAAATTTCTGGATTCTATGGTAATTGTTATTCTAAAAATTGATTGAATACATTTTTTCCTTTAAAATATTATTTCTCTAGTCATAAGGTTTTCAATAATAACAAATACTTGTAAATAGTACTTATATCCACCCTTCACGAAACGCACAAATCTTGCCTTCTCTTGCAATTTTTAAAATCTGATTTAGCCTATTTGCTCTCAAATCCCAAAGCAGGGAATAGCAAGACTTTTTTGGGAGTTATTGCATCTAAAGCAGCGAAAGGCAGACTCACACCACTACAGTTTTTAGATATTGTAGTTGTATGAGTTGAGTAAAAAGTTGAGAAAAAAACAAAAACAATAACTGAAATAAACAAGAATAAAAAGCGAAAAGCGTAAAACAACCTGCTTCTATCAATGCTCATGCGAGACTGACTGGTTTTGATTGTTTTTATACAATGTATGTGCTTGCGTACATGTGAAAACAAAAACAAGAGAGCTCATTTGAGAGCTCAATGCCTTTCGCTGATCTAAAGCATCTCTCAATAAAAATAAATCAAAGGTGTTCGTTCTCCTTTCGTATGTATCCAAAAACGAATTCACTCAGTAAAGATTTCTTGAATTGCTAGCCTTTCGCCGAGCGCCAAAGATTTATTACATTGCCGGTCGAAAAGGTTTTCTGAAGTATTTTGGAAACATATCCGCAGTAAAAGAAATCTTTACTATGCGAAGACGGTTTTTGATACACACCCCTTTTGTAATCCCTTATACATATATTGTAGAAGGGGAATTTATAGGTCAAAAGCAATTTCCCGTAAGTACCAAATAAGACCAAAAAGTGTGAAAAATTTGTTTGCTTATTTTTGGATTAGAGCAGGATGTATTGTAAAATATATTCTATTATCTTAATTACTTTACACTTTACGTTTTAAATTAGATTCGCCTTTACTCTACAACTGAGAGCTGTTTGTGGGTAAATGCTTCTCACTTGTTCAACTCATTTAGTGTAAAGTTAGCTTTAAGCGATTGATTTATGTTTCCAATGTTTGACGATCGGCCCCATTAAGCTTTGTGCTTTTTTATAAATAGTTCAACCACAAATTAATTTTAAATTACCATTACAATTTAAAATCAGCGGCAAACCCCACTTTAATTTCTTTTAACTTCCCTTTTAAAACATTCATAAATTTCTATACTATCATGTTTAAAATTCATTAAAAACCAAAAAATCAATTTAAAATAATTTCATAAAAGAAATAAACAAAGGTAAACGAAAACAAAATTCAAGAAAAAAATATATTTTTTTTTCCAAAACTCATTCAAAAAACCATAAGAAAATTATGTTTAGAAACCAAATTTTCACTCTAATACCAAACAATCTACTACAAAAAAAAATCTTAATAATAAAAATTGTTGAAAAAAAAATATGAAAATTTTCAAAAAAAAAAAATAAATAAACAGAAAAACTTACCCGTCAATGTAACATTGACATGCATTAAACCAATATGGGTTCCTATGCGAGCTGGTAATTTCTCACGCGAGAATGCTTTGTATGGTGCTATAATTGTTGTATGTGCAACATGCCATGCTGAACCGAGTCTTGTGACTGTAAGCAATGAAATATAGAGAAAAAAAATAGTTTTTTAAATAAATAAAAAATATAAAAAAAAAAATAAATATATAGAAAAAATTTATTAATAATGAATAGTTAAAAAGAGAAGAAACAAAAAAACGGCAACTTAAAATCTAAGCTGGTATAAATATGTAATTTAAATAACCAATTGTGTATTATTAGTTAGAAAACAATTTAGAAATCGTACACCTGGAACTCGTTACACGTGGTTAATATAAAAAAATTCAAAAACTTTTAAAAACTATTAAGGGATTTATTAAGATTTTGAAAACTACGTAAGTCTATTCAATCTATTTTAAATATATCTTTGTAGTTAGTGGATCTGTTTTAACTTTGTTCGGTAGTCCGTCCGTCCGTCCGTTGAAATCACATACATCAATATATCGGATTGTTTTTTTCGAGATTTTTGGTATTAAAAGTTATATATTAAACAAAATCGTGAAATAAAAAAAATTTTAAACAGAAACTTTACTTTTGTTTCATTTTAGTTGCTCCCCAGGTCTAAAAGTATTCTCTGTCATACAGAATCCTAATGCAGAAAATTTTAGCAAAATCACAGAATATTTACGCTCAGTCTCCCTCTTAACCATGTTCCAGCTAAATGGAGGAGGGTCAAGACCGGTTTTGTTCCCAAAATCGTCAAGAGAAGTCATGAGAATGCGAAGGACTTTCATCTGTCCAAGTTAAAACGTTGCAAAGACTCATCGACTCTCATATAAGACACAACACGGCTCTCAAGCAGACAGTATACCTACCTTAAGAGACGCTCTACAGGGACAGCACTGCATGAAGTCGTAAGAGTTATAGAGAGATCCCTCGAACTTAAACAATATACAATGACAGCTTTCCTGGACATAGAGGGTGTTTTCAATAATGTAACTAATCTTGCAATTCAACAAGCTCTTATTAACCTAGATATTGTATAGTATATCAGCGACTGCTTAGTATTCATGTTGAAATCAGGAATAGTTACAGCATATCTTGGTAATAGCGTTAAGTTCAAGCAAGTTGGACGAGGTACACCTCAGGACGGAGTGATCTCTACACTACATTGCCTTATCGTTATTAACTCGATTCTCATTGAAGTATACAAAAAAGGGATAAAAGTTGTTGCTTATGCGGACGATGTGGTGATACTTGTATCAGGCTGGTTTTCGGATACGATTAGTTTTACAAGGTGGCGCAAAAGTAATCCTCCTATCAGAAAATGCTATAAATTTTGCCGATTATTGGTCAAATAAATAGTCTGCAATATTCCGCGTTCTGGAGCAGTGTAGCGTAACATTGTTTATTAACGTGTATTTCGCATGTGTTTACTACACAAATGTCAAAACAGAACTGACATTAGGGGCCAATCGCAAAGTTTATAGCATTTTCTGATAGGAGGATTACTTTTGCGCCACGTGTTATTATGTTCACTGCTTTAGGGGTTTTTCAACAATTAGGCCACGGAAAGTGGCAAGCAAAAAAACAACTTGTACTTTTCACCACAAATAACAAGATTCCGGGTATCAGACTTCCGTGGTTGAAAAACACCGAAATCTCCCTTTCAAATAATGTGAAATATCTAGGTATTATCCTGGACTCTAAGCTATTATTGAAACTGTAAACTCAACACAGGATTAAGAGGGCAACGGCCTTTTACACCTGTCGTAAGATGTTTCGTAAAAAGTGTAAGTCCCCACTTTTCTTACTTATGGATCTCTTATATGGTGGACTGTAAGTACAAAAAACTATGTTGTAGACCAAATATATAAAATCCAGAGATCAGCTTGCATTGGCACAACTGACGCACTAAGAACTAGACCTTCGGAGGCACTGAACACTAGACCTTCACATAATGACCAGCAGCGCAGCGAGGCTTTATGCATCTGGATGTTGGAGATTCCACGTGGGGTTTCTGAGCCTACTGCCTTGGATCGTAAACCAACCTTCGGATTATATTACTTTATATACAGATTTTGATAGGGTGTTCAAAGTCTTAGGTCCCTCCAGGAGTGAGTGGTGTAGGTGTAATCTCGTGTACGAATATGACACCAGGAGATATACAGTTGTGGTGTTGGTTCTGGTGTTTTCTGTGACGAACTTGGGTTAGGCATCTCATACCGTCTTCCGAATGAATATAGTGTTTATCAGGCTGAAATTACATGATCATAATACACGCGGCAGTAATAGTACTATTGTCGATAGCCAGGTGGCACTTCTTTCATTGAATGATTATTCAACTTCATCTTCATTAGTCAGGCAATGTAGGAATGCTGTGTCAAGGCTAGGTCGTCTATTTGACATTACTTTAGTTTGGGTCACTGAGCATGGAGACTACTATGGCAATGAACAGGCAGACGAGTTAGCTAGATTAACAATATTAATGGGGCATTGGATGCTAGGAAAATATGCAAATCGCCTTGGACTCTCCTTTAACTACAATTGTCGTAGCTGCAAGGATAGAGAGAAAATGGAAAGGATTTTTCATCTTCTCTGCGATTGCCCATCACTGAGTGTCCTAAAGCACTGATTTCTGGACAACTACACATTAACTAACCTTGGTGAGGTATCCGGGTCTAAACTTAATAACCTACTGAGATATATCACGGATACAGGATGCATTTAATAACTCCGATATTTTAGCATACATTACGATATAAATGACACTATATCTGACGAGTGGTGTGGTCTTGTCAAAACGGGTTCCTTTCGACTCTACCTCACAGTTCGCGCGCAGGGAACTACCAAGTAAACCAACTAATTTACTATTTTGCAATTTCGAATTTCTAAGACATGGCTAACTTTTTTAAATCTGTGATTTAAAAGGGACCTACAATGGGTTTTTTCCGTTTCTCGAGTTCTCAGTGTATTTCTGTAGTAGTTTCAACAATTTGTTTTAAACTCACATATTTCACGTATGTATTTAAAGCTAATCATAATATCACATAATATTTAATATCACATAATTTATGGTTTACATAGTTTTACATTTTTTTTTACTTATATACAATAAATACAAATTTCATTGTCGATTTCTACTCACTTAATATGACTAGTCCCACAAAAAGACTTAATGTGACGGTTGAGAATGTTGTGAATTTCTGTAATAAAAATATAACAAAATGAAAAAAAAACAATAAATAGTTATAGGTGAATATTAAAAATTTTTAAAATAAATTTACAATTTAAAGCAATTGTTTTAGTGTTTGATAATACAAAACTATGTTAAAATTTAATTAATTTTAAATGAGATGTAGACATGTGAACTAAAACAGTCATGGCAACGTAAATGGCTTAGAAATAGAAACAATTGCTAAAATTTTTAAGACAAGGGGCTTTTCAAACACTCAGGTTTTATTGATGATCACAAAATTCAAATCTTTCAATATTCCATATAAGTTGTATAGAAAGAGACGTAAATTTCATAATTAAGATAATTTAAATTTCAAAGTTTTTCCTCTATATTTTTGAAAACATAATAGCTTTAGTCAGTAACAAAAAACTATTATAAATTATTGCACATTTCTTTACTTTTCTCGAGTAATTCCAATGAAATTTTTAAACTATTTGTAATAATTCGTAATAGTTTTCTAAAGAGACTCATTATTTACACTTATTTTAAGCACCATTGTGTATTTTTTTTAAATATCTATCTATTGAACTCTCTTTTTCTGTAGTTCTATTCTAAACATTTCTATTTTATAGCAATTTTCAATTAATTGCAACAAAAAAAAGAAAAGAAAAGTGAATAGAAATATTCATAATTACAAACACATGTTTTACAAAATGTCAAAATTTAAATGGAATTCAACTAACAAACCATAACTTTTCCGAATAAAATAAATAAAAAAAAAAAAAAAAACTTAATACAAAAATACTTGTCCAAGTGCATGGAGTATTTAGTGGTAAATTTTATCGTGATCCAGCAAACATTTTGAAAATGAGAGAAATATTAACAAATTTGGAATAAAATGAATTAATATACATTTGATTTTATAACCTTTTGAAGGATATATCAAAAGTAATTAAAGGTTTTTGAGCGAAATCATCCTAAGCTTTTGCATAGCTAATCGTCAATATTGCCGCATTTTTGGGGTTCAGAGAACCAACATGTGAGTGTCGAAAATCAAATGTGTTCGCTGTTTGGGCTGTAGGCATCACTTGACCATACATTTTCGAAAACAAGGCTGATAATTGGTGATCAGTATCGCGACATATTTACAGAGTTCTCTCTGCCTAGATGACATTGATCTTGGAGGTATTTGATTTGAAGTCAAAGGTCTATGCCAACAAGCCCACAACCACCCGTACATTGAATGAAGATTATCAGCAAAATTCAGCTCCATTTATGCATAATTTTCCACTTTCAACAAAAGATGTGCTACTTATTACATAAATAACCCTATCCTGTGTAGTTTATGATTCAATAAAAAAATAAGAATCTACAGAAAAAAGTGTGTTTTCTATTAAATTAAAATCTTGCATATATTTTGGTAGCCCATTTAAAATGTTAGAAAAGAATGAGACAACACGGATTATATCTGCTCCTCCTCACATTGATGCATTATCTTAAAGGCGGGCCAGTCACACACAAACAATCTTACGTGGATGTGAGAGAAAGGGAAACAAAATACACAGAGACCGAAACTTTGTTTTAAGGCAGACATACGCAAAGAGCCACCTTAAGGTCTCTCTCGTTTTATTTTCTTTCACACGTACGCTAGATACAACACCAAAAACATACAAAAACTATACATTGGTGTTAGTGGGCAAAGGCAATTTTACGCTCTGCCGATGTCTGTTTTAAGGAAACTCACCAAAAACAAAATATATAGACCACAGAAACAGTACTCGGTAATAATAATGTGGCTTGTAGCATTACGAAGGTCTCACATACAGAGAGTCGCGATAATATCGTCTACGGCATTCAACAAACGTTCATCCGTCAACAGACTCATTATCGGGAATAACTGCATAAAATATCGGATTATCTGACTCTTGGAAAGTGAGAAGAGCATCAGTCATGAAAATTAGTACAGCATAATATCATCTCCTTCTTGCATTTAACGAAGGTCTAACATACATAGAGTCTCGAAAGCATTAAAGAAGGTCTAACATACAGAGAGTCTCAATAATCTTGTCTACGACATTCAACAAACATCCATCTTTCAATAAACTCATTATAGGGAATAACTCCATATAAGATCGGATTATCTGACTCTTGGAAAGTGAGAAGAGCATCAGTCATGAAAATTAGTACAGCATACACTTTCAAATCTTCAAGCAATACAAACAAAGAGCAAGATGTAGCTGTGTTTTAAAGTCACATAGATTCTGAAAAATTAATAACAATATAATCAACACAGTATCCGAGAGAGGTAAAGGCAGTATCGAAAGTCCCATACTCGCAGAAAAAAAATATAGTTTTGCATTGTTACTGTAACCATTTAAACATTTTTAACAATATTATAGTCACAGTAACTGTATATATGATCATGGTAACAATAATATGCTTAATTTGCGATTCACATGATTGTATCAACCATATATATGGTTCCAGTAAACATGTATATGTTTGTGACAACCATTTATGTGATGAATAATTTGGTAAGTCCTTCATCATATAAATGGTTGTCACAAACATATATGGGAAGTATATATATGGTTGATACAATCATGTGAATTGTATATTAACCATATTATTGTTACCACAATCATATATATAGTTACTGTGACTATAATATTGTTAAAAATGTTTAAATGGTTACAGTAACAATGCACAACTATATTTTTTTTTCTGCGTGTATGCAGTTTATGACCAAAAGCTATTATTTATGACCAAAACCAGCCGTGAGAAAGCGCTTAAACAAATTCCAACTCTTATAACTATTCGACATTTGTTGATTTGTTTAGTTTTGACTTTGTTAAGAGTTAACAAAGATGGTTCAACAACAGCGTTGAACATAGCACAAACAAATTGAGAATTTTATCTAGAGCTTACTTTTGGTGAACTTAGTGACACAAACACTCTTTATTTTGTTATTTCAATTAATAGCAAGAGAGTGCATTTTTATTGTTTTTTCAAATTTTTGGTTTTAAATTATTTCGGGTTTCGGTTCGGGTTTGTTTTTTATAATCGTTCTCGTTCGGCGGCAAGCCCGGTTTCCTCCAAACACTTCCTATGAAGTGTTTCGAAACTGGCTGAAGAAGTGTTCGGGGACCTTCAATCGAGGTCGGCGGCATATAAATGGCGGCCTTCATCGAAGTCAATAATATCGCCATGAAGATCGATCAAATAACCTTCAATGCGGCCTGACCGGACTTGGACAGCGCTAAAAATGCTGAATATGGTTTCAAATGACATCATTTTTATTTTGAAAATGAATTGACATTGGAAACAAAAATCACCTTGAATCCTGTTTTGGATAACTTGCATTTCACAGTAAATGCATCTGATTTGATTGCGCCCGACTTATTATTTTTTTTTAAGTTTTGACTTTGACAACAGTAAAAGTGGAATATTCTCATCGGCTCTGGAGTCGACCATTTCTCCTTAATAATCGTTAATATACGGTTTTGGCTAGTTAATATACGAGGATAGGTCAATAAGTCCGCGATTTTTTAAAATCCCGGCTCTTAACTGAAAGGGCAACACTGCTCCTGTCAACAGGTATCTATCAGTTGACTTCAGTTAATCAAGCTGCGTCATTTAGTTTGCGTTTGACAGCTATTGATAGCAGAATTTCGTGCGATCATTACCAATATATAAATACTATTGGAAGCCTGCACCATAAATTTCAATAGTAAAAAAGGGGTTTACTGAATTTCGTTGTGGCCGTACAAGCACGGAAGATGCCGAACGTTCTGACCGCCCAGTTGAGGTCTCTTGAAAATGCGAGAAATTGTGGAAGCCATAGGCATCTCACATGGCTAAGTGGTTTCAATTTTGAACGAGCACTTGGGTATGAGAAAGCTTTTCGCAAGATGGCTGCCGCTTTTGCTTTGTTTTCAAACCTGAAGAAATGACTCGGCGTTGACTCATCTCACAAAAAAAACTATTTTGATGACCTCAACACATCATATTTTTTGGAAGGAATAAAAAAATTGGAGAATCGTTGGACAAAGTGCATATATCTCATAGGAGACTATGTTGAAAAATAAAATATTTTTTGCCCAAAAACATGTTTTACAAATAAAATGTCACGGGCTTTTTGACCCACCCTCGCAGTCATAAACAGAAAATACAAAAATGTCTGTACCCTTCACCATGAGCGGCAAGCTGAAGACAGCCATGGCTATTGCGGATTTGATATAGCCATGTATGTCTATCCTTCTGTATGTTGAAATCAAGTTTCCGAAGCCCCCACATAGCTAACATATATGATTCATACATCAATATATCCACTATAGTCCTGGTTCGATTGCTATTTAAATTCGGGAAAATGGTTGAGATATAAGCAAAAAACACAACCGAGTTCTAAAATATTTAATGAAATAATCATTTGAACAACATTGTCTGCCTTAAATGACGAAATCTCGAAAATCATACGTAGGGAATAATTTAAAGTATTTTACTACCTCAACGCGGAAATTCTGTCAACCACATACAACAGTGTTTGCTGGGTTACAATATAAAATACAATTTTTGTATGTATGTGTATATGAACGCATTTATATTTCTGTACAATACAAATGCATATGTATAAAATTTACAATTACTCGTACCATTCCCTTTGAATAAAACACTAAAAAAATATTAAAACAAACTAAAACGTCTAAATACCAAATTACGGTATGAACGAAATGGATTAAAATTAATGATTTTCCACGAATGTATGTGTAGCAAACACATATATACATATGTGTTTGTAAATGTGCCTGCATACGAACACAAACGAACAAAATGACTCTCTAAATATGCAAAAATGATTAGAAAATTTGCATTAATTGAATAAAGACATTTTTAGTTGTGTTTTTTTTTTTTGGATTTTTCGATTAAAATTCATTTTAAATATAAATACAAATTTATAAACATACCTACATACATATAAAAGAGTTTAACGGTTTATACTCGTATGTACAAATATACAAATAAACATATATAGAGGTATGTAGCTATGTACATACATATGTTTAAATAAATGTATATAAATTACCCAAACAACTAACAAAATAATAGTTTATATTGTAAAAATGGCCATATGTGGTAGAATTGTTGGTAGTTTGAAATGACTATAACTACAGATAAATGGAGCGATCAAATTGAAAACTACAACAACACAAAAATAATACATATAAAACAACAGCGGTAATGGCAACAAAAACAAAAGTTTGCTAACTACAAAAATAGGTTCTCATACATGTCACAACTAAATGCAAAATCAATTTTAATGTCACATAAAGTTAATGAATAAATACTTTATAATATGGACAACTTAAGCGAATAACAACAAATGTTAGGTATTTGAATAAAAATATAGATTGCAATAGTTAAAATACAAACCAGTTGGAAATATACAATATACAGTGTAAATGATTATTTACCAACCTAATATATATAACTACATCTAGTCATAGTCTAGTCATAGTCTAGTCATAGTCCAGTCATAGTCTAGTCATAGTCTAGTCATAGTCTAGTCATAGTCTAGTCATAGTCTAGTCATAGTCTAGTCATAGTCTAGTCATAGTCTAGTCATAGTCTAGTCATAGTCTAGTCATAGTCTAGTCATAGTCTAGTCATAGTCTAGTCATAGTCTAGTCATAGTCTAGTCATAGTCTAGTCATAGTCTAGTCATAGTCTAGTCATAGTCTAGTCATAGTCTAGTCATAGTCTAGTCATAGTCTAGTCATAGTCTAGTCATAGTCTAGTCATAGTCTAGTCATAGTCTAGTCATAGTCTAGTCATAGTCTAGTCATAGTCTAGTCATAGTCTAGTCATAGTCTAGTCATAGTCTAGTCATAGTCTAGTCATAGTCTAGTCATAGTCTAGTCATAGTCTAGTCATAGTCTAGTCATAGTCTAGTCATAGTCTAGTCATAGTCTAGTCATAGTCTAGTCATAGTCTAGTCATAGTCTAGTCATAGTCTAGTCATAGTCTAGTCATAGTCTAGTCATAGTCTAGTCATAGTCTAGTCATAGTCTAGTCATAGTCTAGTCATAGTCTAGTCATAGTCTAGTCATAGTCTAGTCATAGTCTAGTCATAGTCTAGTCATAGTCTAGTCATAGTCTAGTCATAGTCTAGTCATAGTCTAGTCATAGTCTAGTCATAGTCTAGTCATAGTCTAGTCATAGTCTAGTCATAGTCTAGTCATAGTCTAGTCATAGTCTAGTCATAGTCTAGTCATAGTCTAGTCATAGTCTAGTCATAGTCTAGTCATAGTCTAGTCATAGTCTAGTCATAGTCTAGTAATAGTCTAGTAATAGTCTAGTCATAGTCTAGTCATAGTCTAGTCATAGTCTAGTCATAGTCTAGTCATAGTCTAGTCATAGTCTAGTCATAGTCTAGTCATAGTCTAGTCATAGTCTAGTCATAGTCTAGTCATAGTCTAGTCATAGTCTAGTCATAGTCTAGTCATAGTCTAGTCATAGTCTAGTCATAGTCTAGTCATAGTCTAGTCATAGTCTAGTCATAGTCTAGTCATAGTCTAGTCATAGTCTAGTCATAGTCTAGTCATAGTCTAGTCATAGTCTAGTCATAGTCTAGTCATAGTCTAGTCATAGTCTAGTCATAGTCTAGTCATAGTCTAGTCATAGTCTAGTCATAGTCTAGTCATAGTCTAGTCATAGTCTAGTCATAGTCTAGTCATAGTCTAGTCATAGTCTAGTCATAGTCTAGTCATAGTCTAGTCATAGTCTAGTCATAGTCTAGTCATAGTCTAGTCTAGTCATAGTCTACGTAGATATAAAATTTCCTACTGGGTAGTGTTATCGCAAAACTTTGCATACATCTAAAGATGACAAGTATTTTCAAATAAGTACCTTTTACTTTTTTAGCGGAACTCTAACAATTTATTCCAAACGACAAATATAAATATTTATATTTCATACTGTTTGTATTTCAAGATTCTATCAGAAACTACTTTGTAAACGGAACTTTAAAGCTTTGTAAATTTTATTTACAGCAATATCTAAAGAAATTGTTTGCTTTTACGGTAAGAACTGGTTATCGTTAATCGGGAAATTCGCCTAGTGGTATAGAGACATTCGGTTGGCAACAAATTTGTTTGTCAGTACTGAGACAAACTCTGTATAATTTGAAAAATATTCTAACAAATCAATATATTGCCCTATAAAACGTGTGAATTATTTAAGCAATATTATAATTATTACATTTACATATAAATATTAATTAAACAAATTTGCATTTATCACTCACCTGTTTTCTTACACCTGGAAATATAACTAAGAAAGCAACATAAAATGTTGCAAATAATACAGATACGGCAACAATTGAGACATCACCCGTTACGGGCGTGCGATTTGAAAATGAATACAGTGTGGGTCCACCATCGTCTCGAAATGCATCAAACCAACCCTTCATGCTTTGCAAACGTTATAATGCTAGAATTTACAAAATAAATACAGAATTAAAACAGATGTTGATTAAAAAAATTAGCATTTTTATGTAAATTAATTGTTTACTTTTTATTATTATTATTTTTTTTAATTTTAATTTTTTGTTTGTTGCTGTTTAATTATTAAATAGTTAGTTTTAATAATTATTATTAAATCTAGTATATGGTATATTTTTAATTATAGAGATTAAATATAAATTCCATTTTGAAGCCATAAAATGTACAAATAATATATGTATTAAAAAAAAAAACTAAGAGTTTATCTAGATACAGAATACTTTTACGTACATTTGAACAAGTTGGTATGTGTATTTAATTCAATTAATTGATAAATATCACCATCATCTGTGGTAACATTTATTGGATTTGTTTTATGTATTTTTGCACTATTTGAATAAGAGTTATTAATGGGTTTTCATTATCTTTTAATAGTGTGTTTATGCGAGTGTTTTTAAAAACTAAATATATGAATGTCTGCCTGCCTGCTTGCTGACTATCTATATCTAAACAACAAGCAATTTTCAAATTAAAACTGGAATAAATAAAACATTCTTGGGTTTTTACATATTAAATATTTATTTGTAATAAAAAAGCGATTAATTAATAGCGACATGGTTAGCAGGAATGAATTATTTATTTAGACATTTATTTGACTATCTAAAGTATTTTCTAAGCAGCTGTTTTTTTTTTTTTTTTTTTTTTTTTTTTTGAAGGAAAATACGCAGATGCGGAACATTAAGCTAAAAGGAAGTTTAAAACACATTTTTATAGTCAACATAATCAAAGTTATCTTTAGTTTAATATAGCTGGAAACAAATAAATAATTATTGTCTATTATAATAGACAAGCGGTATTAAGCCGATCCACAATTTTAGACGAACCCACGATTTGAGCTAAACTTGAACTGTAGAAGACTTACGATTTGAGCTAAACTTGAACTGTAGAAGACTTACGATTTGGCAAACTTGAACTGTATAAGACCCACGATTTGAGCTAAACTTAACTGTATAACACCCACAATTTGAGCTAAACTTAAACTATATACGACCCACGATTTGAGCTAAACTTGAACTGTATAAGACCCTCGATTTGAGCTAAACTTTAACTGTATAAGAAACCACGATTTGAGCTAAACTTGAACTGTCTAAGACCCACCATTTGAGATAAACTTGAACTGTATAACACCCACGATTTCAGCTAAACTTGAACTGTCTAAGACCCACCATTTGACTTAATCTTGAACTGTATAAGACCCACGATTTGAGACAAACTTGAACTGTATAAGAATCCACGATTTGAGCTAAACTTGAACTGTGTACGACCCACGATTTGAGATAAACTTGAACTGTCTAAGACCCACCATTTGAGATAAACTTGAACTGTATAACACCCACGATTTCAGCTAAACTTGAACTGTCTAAGACCCACCATTTGACTTAATCTTGAACTGTATAAGACCCACGATTTGAGACAAACTTGAACTGTATAAGAATCCACGATTTGAGCTAAACTTGAACTGTGTACGACCCACGATTTGAGATAAACTTGAACTGTCTAAGACCCACCATTAGAGCTAAACTTGAACTGTATAAGACCCACAATTTGAGCTAAACTTAAACTGTATACGATCCACGATTTGAGATAAACTTGAACTGTATAAGAGCCCACGATATGAATTGAAATTGTACTGTATAAGAACCCACGATTTGAATTGAAAATGTACTGTATAATAACCCAAGTTTTTAGTTGAAATTGTACTGTATAAGAACCCACGATTTGGGCTTAAATTGTACTGTATAAGAACCCATGATTTGGCCTTAACTTGTACTGAATAAGAACCCACGATTTGGGCTTAAATTTGTTTCCTAAGAATCCACGAATTGAATTGAAATTGTACTGTATAACAACCCACGATTTGGGCTTGAATTGTACTGTATATGAACCCACGATTTGGGTTTAAATTGTTTCCTAAGAAACCACGATTTGAATTGAAATTGTACAGTATAAGAACCCAAAATTTGGTCTTAAATTGTACTGTATAAGAACCCACGATTTGGGCTTAAATTGTTTCCTAAGAATCCACGATTTGAATTGAAATTGTACTGTATAATAAGCCATGATTTGATCTTAAATTGTACTGTATAACAACCCACGATTTGGGCTTGAATTGTACTGTATATGAACCCACGATTTGGGTTTAAATTGTTTCCTAAGAAACCACGATTGTGAATTGAAATTGTACTGTATAAGAATCCACGATTTAAACTGAAATAGTACTGTATAATAACCAACGATGTGAATTGAAATTGTACTATATAAGAATCCACGATTTGGGCTTAAATTGTTTCCTATAAGAATCCGGGATTTAAGCTTACATTGTTTACTATAATTGTTCTGTATAAGAATCCACGATTTTTGCTAAAACTGCTCTGTATAAAAACCAATGACTACGATCTAATTGTACTGTATAAATATCTACAATAAAATCATTTGATAAAGCGTAAAAACGTAAATTTTTATTAAACCTACAATGTAATAAACATTTGTACTGTATTTTATATTTTTGTAAACCAATAAAGTATTCGGACAATGTTTATTCCATTGTTCCAAGCCTAAAGCCATTTTAATCTCAATCATCAAATTAATGTAACATATTAAAAATTTGGCACAAAGAACGCCAATTTGCACATGATTTATAGCTAAATTTAAAATTTTCGTATAGAAATAAACAAAGTAAAATCTTAAATATTAGTTTTGCTGAAATATTTACTAATAAATCAAATCCTATTCAATTCATCTTACCCTAAAAACAATGTATTTTTCGTATTAACCTATTTTTAACACCAAAATAAAAATTTATAAAATAACAAAAGTTTTTTTTTTTAATATTTTGTTTTAAAACCCACACTACCACACTAAAACAAAAAATATATATATAAAATTTCCCAACAATTTGTTAAGAGAAAAAAAAATCAAACAAAATCCGCGTAAAAACTCAACTCAGTTTTATACATTTTTTTACCACAAAACCCACAGTTTATACATTGAATGGCGTTGTTAAAACCAGAGAAAAAAGAATAGAAAAATATAAAATCAAACAATATTAAGCAGTAATACAAAAGAACAATAAGAATCATTTTTGAAAAACAATAAACATAAAAAAAAATAAATAATATTATTGCGGAAAAAAATCATATACAATACATCAAATCAAAATGAGATTAACCCGTTGTGGGTGGGTTGGCAAGTATTTTAGCTACATGAGTTGTGTTTGGAGTAAAGGCACAGTCTATTATTTGCGGTAAATTTTGTTCAATTATTTTAAACGCACTAGTCCTGCAGCTTGCTAAAAGAGGACATATCATTTCACCAGTACAATTGTGGCAAAAAGTTGACAATAATTTTGTCAATAATTGTAAACTAGTCTAGTAATCGGGCTTTTAGGGTTAGTCCCTTGTTAACTTATTCATATTAAGAGACTAGTGGGTTCATTTGGTCTAGGTGTTTGATTGATTTCCTTTAATTACTTAATGTCAAGACAATTCTTAATCAAAAAGAATTCGGAAAATGGACCTAATTTTCTTCCAGCATATTAAATGGGTTAATTGAACAAAAAAAAAATAGTTAAAATCATGAAAAAAAAATATCTAAATACATTTTGTATTTCAATGATGACGTTTATTTTAGTTTGGTATTTTTGAAGTTAATCAACTACAACAGCAACTACAATAACTACATTGATGATGATGATGATGTGGTACTTGGAGTTTATGTTTAGAAAATATAAGAAGAATACCAAACGAAATCCGGTTGAAGTAGTATTTTTTTTTTTTTTAATTATTATTTTTTATTTCTAAACAATAAAAGCAACTCATGTTTAAGAATATACGAGTAATAAATTTGTTTCCATTTCAAATAAAAAATAAGAAAAAAGAGAAATAATATAAATTAAAAAAATATATTTAATACCCGGCTGCTGTTCTTAATGGACGACTGTTGGATGATGTGATTTTTTTAATTATTAATAATTTTGTTTTTTTTTATATATGAAACCATTAATTAATAAAAATTTTAATGTTAAACATGCAAACATTTTAATGAATGGACATTTGAGAATTTAAAACTAATTTTACAAAAGTAATAAAGGTGGCGATGACGCAGCACACAGTGTGTGGTATTTATAAAGGGGGCTCCACGATTTATATCCACGATTTGAGTTAAAATTGTACTGTGTAAGACAATTTTATTGTTTAACAATCCACGATTTGAGCTTATTGTACTGTATAGAAATATGCCATTTATGTTAAAATTGTACTGTTTAACAATCCACTATTGGAGCAAAATTTGTACGTACAGAGATACCTCGATTATCCGTGATGGTCGGTACCGGGAGCATTCTGGATAATAAATTTTACCGGTTAATTGAGTACCAAGTTTTAGTAGTTTTTTAATGATGACAGTTTTTCGATAGCGACATTTAAAGCTCCATATTTCTCACTGATCCATCGGTTGGATCAAAGTCGTCCAATTTGGTGGACAAAATTTCACAATAACGTTATCAGCATTGAAATTCTGCACGTCTGGATGTTGTCCAATGGCAGAATGATTTTACTATAATCTTTTAGACTCTCCTTTGAGACCTTGTGTCATTCTATGAAATTTTCATTATGTCAAGCCAAACTTCTCTCAAGTAAACACTTTCCATTCTCCATTATCTCATTGGTGAGTTTTTTCATTGATTAGAATTCATTTAATTTTTCCACAAAAATTGTGGCACCTAATCAGCTGAGTATTTTACTCCTGTAGCATTAAGTTTGTGAATACAATGTCGTTTTTTCTTAAATTTTGGGTGGAATATTTTAGATTTTCTTTTACTGTTAATCCAGAAATTGGAGTTCCTTTAAATCGTTCCTTCCGGAATTATATATAAACTGCAAAATCTTCCTTTGGTTTTTAGCAGTTTTTTTTTTTTTAATCGATGCAAAAAAATTTAAATGGATCCAAAAACATTTTCTTTTTCCTTCCCGGATAATTGATGCTCCCAGTTAATCGAATCACGGATAAACGAGGCCTCACTGTATAAGAATCTACTGTGAAATAATCCACGATTTAGGCTCTTAGAGAATGCACGATTTGAGCTAAAATTTTACTGTATAAGACCATATTTATTTTGATTTGATCTGATCTAGTTTTTGTGTTACAGCCAGTGCTGTAACATGTGAAGCTTTTAAAGTCTCCTACATGTACAAGCAGAAAGAAAATAATAAAAGCAAAACCTACTCTAAGTTTCGATCGGTCAGCTAAGCCAGAAGCAATCGAAAACGATTCAATAGACACTGACTTTCAAGAAACTTTATCATCTAATTAGTCAAATCTGCTATTTCAAAAAGATCTCCAGGATTTGATACTTGACTTAAATTTGTCTAAACAACAGGCAGAACTTTTGGACTCCCGATTAAAGGGATGGAATTTATTACAACCCGAAACAAGAATATGTCGCAATCAAGATGTAGACCTAAAAGGTTTTTTTTCACAAGATGATCAGTTAGTATTTTGTAATGACTGCCTTAGGTATTGAATATATAACAAAAGAGTGACGTTTGTTTATCAATGGTTCGAAAGTAAACTTGAGCGATGCAAAAATTAAAGAAAGCATATTTAAAGAAAAACTCAATAATTAAGAAAAATCAGCCTTTATAAATGTGACTTTAAATTTTCTCGAAAATCACCGATCAAGCGACTATAAAAGTATTGTCACGGAGCTGTTATCTACTTATAAGGATTTGGGCTGTAATATGCCGTTGAAAATACATTTTCTACATTCACATTAAGATTTCTTTCCTAATAATTTGGGAGCCGTCAGCGATGAATACGGTGAAAGATTCTAGCAATACATTTCTACGACAGCAAAACGATATCAGGGCCAGTGGTGTACGTGAGTGATGGCGGACTACTGTTGTACATTACAAAGAGACATTCCTTAAGCAAAATACAGAAGAAAATCATAAAGAAACATTCACGTTTATATAACATTATAACAAAATAACGTAATTTTGTTAATAAAAACTGAGATTTTCTAACATAGAATAAAATCAAATTATGGAAGAACTATTCGTATTTAAAACATTATAATTATATTTATCTTTATCCTTATCCTAGTTCCGCTTAACTATATAAACGTTTTCTTGTTACATGCAAAAAGTGTTTTTTTGTTGACCAGTGCACAGTGGTCCAGAATCAAAATTTTTTGGAAATAAATCTGGCATTTCTAAACGGCTGGTCTGATCCGGATAAAATTTGACGTGGATGTAGCCAAGGAGTATTCGAGTTTAAGTTATTAAACTCGAATGTGAAATATTTTTGAAGAACGGAGTTTTAAAGTGGGATATTTTTGAATCTAATTGTAAGACCAAAAATTAACTTGTCTAAACAAAAAAAATTAGTTCGGAATAAATGTGGATCAAATTGTTCCTAATACTTGCAGTCCTATCAAAATTTTGATACAAATTTTAGTTTTAGAAGATCAATAAATATGTAATATGTTATAAAATCGTTATTTATTAACGAAACTCCATGAAATTTTCAACGTTTTTTATATTTTTCATTCTAAATAACAAAGTGTAAAACAAATTGTCAAAAGGTCAAAGGGAATCCCGCAAATTCCTAAAAATTGGAGATAAAATCCCAAAAATTTTATTTTTTTTAAATTTTGCGCATATAATCCTCATTTTCTTCGGAGCTGGGAAAATAGTTTGGAAATAAATAGGGATCATATCAAGGTTTCCAAAGCTGCTTTCCGTTTTCTGATCTCAGCTTTGGGATTTTATAACATGTGGGCCAAAATTGAAATTTTGATAAAAAAAATAGGTCAAATTCTGAATGGCGTAGGGACGACATATTCGAAAGCTATGACATGTTTTTCATACCAAAATGTTCTCCGTAAAGATATCTTATAGAAAAACATAAAATTGTAATATGTTCTTAAAGAAAGTTTTTTTTAAATAGAAAATGATTTAAGTCACCTTTTCGCCCAAAAAACAGCACAAATCTACTATTTTTTGAATTTTTAAATTGAAAATAGTTTATTTTTGGATCTGTAATGGATATTGCTCTGAAATTATTGGTAATTTAGCTGTCTAACTAATGAAAAAAGTTTGAGTTCATTCGGTTCAAAAGTACGCCCTATATTTTTAAAAAAGCGGACCGAGGTATGGCAAAATTTTAAAATTTCAATTAAATTTTTTAAAATGTTTAGCTTTTATTTTGAAGCATTTGTACAACATAAATTTATTCTAAGTATTGCCCATTGTTAGCTATGATCTTCTCCCATCTTTCTGGTAACATATGGATTCCGAGCCAAAAGAACTGATCATCTTATGAGGCCAAGAACGGATACTCTGTTCCACAGTGCAGCGTATCCCAGAAAGAGACCGTTCTCCATCGATCGAAACAAATATTTATTGGACGGGGATAAGTTTGGACTATAAAGCGGGTGAGGCAAAACTTCCCAACCACTTCTTTCTAAATAGTTTTTAACAGGTATTGCAACATGTGACCGAGCCTTGTCATGATGGAATATTACGGTTTCATGTCTGGGCGTTTTGCGGTCCATGCTAGCTTCAAACGATTCAATTCCATTCGGTACAAGTTCCCTGTGATGGCCGGGCCAGATTTCAGCAGCTTATAATAGATAGTACCCTTTGGTTCCCACCAAATACAGAGTATAACCTTAGCACCATAGATATTTGGCTTTGGTGTTGATTCGGCTGATTGGCCGTGTTTCTTGCCGATTATAATGATTCGGTGCAAAAATGGTTTTCGTTTATAGCGTTCCAGCATCATTTCGGACACGCAAAATCGTCCTTTAAGGTCTCTCGGCTTCAATTCCTATGGTACTCAATATCCCTGCTTTTGGATGAATCCTGCTGCCATCAAACGTTTTGAAATTGGTGCTTGAGTAGCTCTTGTTGAGCTTCACAACAATCTTCATGGAGTAATGTCTCCAATTCTTGGTCTTCAAACTTTTTTAGCTGGCCTAGGCGATCTTTGTATTCCGTGTCAAAATCAGCACTTCTGAACCATACAAACCATCTCTCGCACGTTCAAACCGATAGAACACATTCAACATAAGCATTGGTGAGCAATCGGTGTGCTTCAGCGGCACTTTTTTTTTGCAAAGTAAAGAAGTAAAGCTAAACATATGACGCTTTGTTGGTACAAAATTCACAAAGGGGTCCTTTATTCAACTTTTTTAGTACTTTAAATAGTACTAATAGTACAACTTTAAGTAGTATTTTATGATTCTGAATGAAGTGAGAATGTACTAAAGTGAAATTAATGCAAATTGTACATAATAATGATCGTAGAAACATAAAATTAAGCATATATGCTCCTGAGTTAGAAACCTAAAAGAGACTGTTTATGGTAGTTTTTTTCTTCAAATAATACTTTTTTAAATTTTATGATTCTGAATAAATGAGAACGCACAAAAATGCAACTTAATACAAATTTTTTCTTTTAGAATTTTCCACAATAATGGAGCAAAAAAGATTAAATTAAATAATAGTCCTGAATGAATGAACGAGAAACCGTGAGGATTCAGAAAAGAGTGGAACTTTTTCATTTTTCTAATTGCAAAGGGACTTTTATTAAGCGTATGTGAGATATCATTGAAATTTGTTATTCGTTTGAAAGGCCTATCGATGCCATTATGTATGAAATATAACATCGTGCAAATGTACTACGCGGCTTCGATGGGTAGCGCGCATTCGAAACGTAAAATTTTCCATGATCAGGCAGACATTGACTGAAGACATGGGTTATAATGGCTTTGAGAGCCACTGTAAATTTTGAATTTTGTACGTGTGAAGGCCTAAAACACAACGCAAAATTCGCCAAATTGTGGTCTGCGAAACGCCGAGTTCTTGTTAGCGACGCGAAATCGACTAAAACTCACGAAAAGCGTCGATGTGTTCGGCAGATCTTCGTTGTTGTACGAGTGTTGGTTTATTGTTTTCTGAACCAGTGGACTTAAATTTAAGAACTGAGATCCAATGCAGGTTCAAAAACATACAAGGCACAAAAAATTCCTGACAGGAACGCTGCTAAAAATTTAGAGGCCAAAAACAGAGCACGGAAATTGAAGTCAAATTTTATAAAAAAAAATATTCCTGCTGCATAATGTTTTATCGATCTCAGTCCTTATTCATCACCCTGCGAATAGTCCTATCAGACGATTATGGCAACCGTAAAATGGGTGAAGAACGCGAAACGTTGCGTTTTAAAAAACAATTTAATCATTTGCACGTATTGTTGAACGCAAATTAAATAAATGACAGCCAATTCGATAAATATAGCTTCAACAATATGGCCGCTATCAACTGTCAAAGTCCGGAAGTCCCTATTGGAAGGCACTTTCTTAAATTTTTAAAATTATTGAACCTATAGAAGTTAGTATATGTGCTTCTGGGTGAAGTAAGAATCAAGTAAAGGCTCATTTTATATTCGGTACTCTTTACACTTAAAAATTTCAAGATTATTTTAAATCTTACATCTTTAAGTTTCCATTATTTTCCTCCTGCCCAAAATTAACTAATTTTTCATAGTCAGTTTTACTGATTATTTTGAAGTATTAAAATTTAAATTGTTTACCGTACCCAGTATTTCATCTCAAACCAAATTTAGCAGACTCAAGGTGCACAATTGCTCAATAAGTGTCACATTTTATCTTACGAAATTACAGTTACGCACAAAAGTATTAAAGCTCTGAACTAAATTTTACAAAATTTAAATTGTTTACGGTAAATATCATTTGATCGATATTGACTAACTTAAATTAAATTACCACACACATTTATAGTAGGGTGGCACAACAAAAACTAAAGATTACAGGTTATTAGAAAACATTTTAAATTATTAAGATTTGGGTTAAAATGTCAATTCTTGACTCCATAGACATACGTTGGAATTTAAGTAATATCAAGTTAAAAATGTGGTAATTAGAGACAACTATTTTCCAAGCTCACTTATAAAGAGGAACTTAATTACGTTTGACATTGCGTTATACAAATCGTATACTGTTCGCTCTCGTTTAACAAAAACATAATCTTTACTGACTGAGAATTATACTGTTTCTTAGTTATCACATTAATACAGTTTATCAGTATTATTTTCACTACCACATAATTGAAACCATCCTAATATTTAAAGACATACTAATACACACTTTGTAAAACATGAAAATTTTATTTTCATAAATTATTAAAATAAATATCACACATGTTATTAAAAATTTAACACATTTTATAGAAATAATAATAATAATAATAGCAACAACAAATAAACATAAATAAATTTTAATAAATATTGACATAATAATAATTACATTTAATTTTATTTAGTTTTTTTTTATTATTAAATATTTTTATATTTTTTTACTAATTTGTTACTGTTTTTGTTGCTGTTGCTTTGTTTTATACTCTACTAGACACAAGCGACATTTTATTTTATGCACGAACATGTTTTTAATGTTTATAACAGTTTTTTATTTATGATTATTTAAGAATTATTATACATTTAATAAAATTTATGCAAGTATGTAGTAAATATTAATTACACTCAATGAAAGGGAGTTGGTAAATATGAGAATTGTTTTGAAGGGGAATTGGCTTGAAGTTGCCAGAGAATTAGTTAACTACTAAGGACTGATTGGGTGGCCTACAGTGGGGCTGAAACAAAATATTTTGAAAATAGATCTGCCATTGCTAATTGACTGATCTGATTGACATGCAATTTCTCATAGTCGTGATACCTACTATATCTTTAACTATACCTAAAATATTCTTCAGAACTCGGGCAGTTAAGAAAGTTCTATCCAGACACAACGTGAACAAATTTCCTGGTACGGATTGTCTTCTAGCACTTGTTTTAAAAAAATTTTCCTCATCGCTGGCCCGCCCACTTAGGAATCTTCTCTACCTTTCATATAAAGATTTAACCCTGCCATCTTCATATAGACCTATTAGCCTACTCCCTTGTTTGTCGAAGCTATTCGAGAAAATATTTCAGGAAAATATCATACCTTTTTTGAATGATGGAAATATTATCCCAGTACACCAATTTGGTTTACGTGAACATCATGGCACCATTGAACAAGTCAATCGTTTAACTGGAGAGATTAGAAAATCTTTTGAATTAAAGAAATATTGTTCTGCCATTTTTTTAGATGTTGCTCAAGCTTTTGACAAAGTATTGCATAAAAGGCTAGTACATAAAATCAAATGTTTACTACCACTATGTACTCATAAATTGCTGGAGTCTTATTTATCGTATAGACGTTTCAGAGTTAAGTTCAATGATTATGTGACGAGAGAATACAAGATTAGAGCTGGCGTTCCCCAAGGAAGTGTACTAGGACCTACGTTATATTTGATTTACACCTCTGACTTGCCTACTTGCGATAAATTAACAATTTCTACATTTGCGGATGATATCGCCTTTATTAGTTCACACGAATACCCACTCATAGCATCTAGTCAACTACAGAATTATGTCGTACGTGTAGAGACATGGTTGAAAGACTGGCTGAAAAGTAAACATGTTACTTTTGCTCTAAGGAGAGGAAATTGCCCACCTGTCACACTCAACAACGTTAATATACCGCAGTCTGATTATGTCACCTACCTTGGTATTCATCTTGAAACTAAGAGACTTCACATGAAGTTAAAAGCCTCTAGCTTTCATTGGTTAATCAGTAATCAATCAAAATTAAAGTCATATAAGACCGTTTTAAAACCAATTTGGATATATGGAATTCAATTATGGGGAATGGCTAGCAACACCTGTATTGATCTTATACAGAGGGCCCAATCTAAAATTCTTAGGACTATGACGTGAGCACCATGGTATAAAAGAAATGAAAACAACCACAGGGACTTAGAAGTGACATTGGTAAAGGAAGAGTTCAAGAAAGTCCGTGAGAAATGTATTGTAAAGCTGTAAAACCATCCCAATACTCTTGCAAGACAACTTGTGCAGATCCAAACCCATCCAGGCTACATACAGCAGATCTACCACCCCGCTAAGATGAGTGCCAGTTAACCATTAAGGCTCTCTTGTTGGAGAGCAACTAGTTTTAATTTTAGTTATAAGATCCTATGGCGTTTCTTTCAGATCAGTGGCGTCAATCAATATATAGCATAGGAGAAAGTAAGGTAGTCGCACTCGATATTTGACCGGGTGTGGCATGTTGGACAAGTTTCGAAATTGATGTCATTCGGTGTCGGGGTAGAATATTCTAGTTTTATTTCTAGTTTCCTTCGTGGACCTACTATAAAGGTAGACTCTCAATAATGGATATGGATGACTTGATAAATCGTTACATTACAACAATCTCCAGATGGGATGAATTAAACCGAGTTAAATTCAACGCACTCAAAACTCAGTGTTGCCTATTAACACACAAACGTCTCGAGATTTCACCACCAAAACTTGCGAAGGAAACTTTTAGGTGATTTGGTTTCTTGAGACGATGTCAGACATATTTCTCCTCTTCCGACCTTCTTCGTATATACACAAGCTTTATTGGACCAAAAATGTAATATAATTCCCACATATGGGCCAGAGCTGGAAGATCAAGTCTAGAGCTGCTGGGACGTGTTCAAAGAAGGGCGGTTGATCTTATAGGGTATGAATCAGTTACCCGATTTATTGATACTTTGGAACATTGGTGCGAGTTCATATTGTTCAGGTTACGAAAATTTTCGTAAATTGCGTAAAAATACAAATATTTAGAACATCTTCGAAATTTTGGCAGCTTATCATTTGGGACAAAAAAAAGAGGAGTATTCAAAATGATTTTTTTTACGATGGACCCTAAAAACTTCCAGGACCGCAGCTATCGGGTATCAAAGTAGGGGACTTCGGACATGCACATTTTTTAAATGCATTCATATTCGTGGCCAGCAGTTCTAGTAGACTGTCCCGAACTAGTGATTTTACCTATCATTGGGTTCACATACCAGTTACATAGAGTCAGTTGCCTTAAAGGCTACCTAACTTGTTACTTGATCAGCTTCATAACAAGTTATTTTAACAAGCCAGTTATTTTTACATGTTAACATCTAATTGACATCAAATAGTCAATTAAAAACACATCTCATAGACAGTTCTATAACCGATTGCATGTAAACAAATCTTTCTCCCACAACTCTCCACTATATTACTTTTGTTGAGTAAAATAACTACTCTCTAAAGTGCAGTATAAAATAAACTAGATTACTTAAAGCCACTTAAGTGACAATTGTCTTCACGCTAGATTACATGGGTTGTATAAAGTAACCAACTGAGCGCATATGTATCAAATGATCCAACATATGTAAATTGGAGTCAGGCAAGTGATCAGATATTAGTGACAATTACTGTCTATAAGAGATACATTGACCACTTGCTGCTTATAAAAAAACATGCTTGCGTGTAGAGTTAGCGAGTTATACTTATTTAAAACTAAAAATTTCTTAAAATCTTGAAATTTTTAATTTGGTTTGAAAATCTCAAAGCTATGATTGCAAAACAGGCAACAGTTTTAGATTCCATGATGTATTTCAAAGTAATTGTATTGTTATTTTCTATATTCTATGATGTATTCCAAAGCAATCGTATTACTCTTTGACCAGAATGTGGAGTTTATGGGCAAACTTGTTGCGTATATGACTTCAAAATGCGGTTTTTGTTTTTAATAACTTATATGTTATTTTGAGGGGTACATATCTGTCATCTATTCTCAGTTAGTTATTGGTTTTTTGCTCGAATCGAATTTTGTACCAAAAAAACGTCATATGGTGAATGTATTCCATCGTTCCCTCAACGTGTGAAAGATGGTTTGTGCTGTTCAGAAGTGGTGATTTTGACACGGAAGACAAAGATCGCCCAAGCCAGCCAAAAGAGTTTGAATACCAAGAAATAGAGGCATTACTCCATGAAGATTGTTGTCAAACTCAACAAGAGCTTGCAAAATCATTGGGAGCTATACACGCAGAAAAATATATAGTTGTACATTGTTACTGTAACCATTTCAAATTTGTGCATGGTTACTGTAACAATTTCAAAATGTTTAACAATATTATAGTCACAGTAACTATATATATGATTGTGGTAACAATAATATGGTTAATTTACATTTCACATGAATATTTCAACCATATATATGGTTACAGTAACCATGTATATGTTTGTAACAACCATTTATATGATGAAGGACTTACCATATTATGATGCTCTCATATCATAATCTGAGAACAACATATTATGATAAAATTATTCATCATATAAATGGTTGTCACAAACATATACATGTTTACTTTAACCATATACATGGTTGAAATATTCATGTGAAATGTAAATTAACCATATTATTGTTACCACAATCATATATATAGTTACTGTGACTATAATATTGTTAAACATTTTGAAATTGTTACAGTAACCATCCACAAATTTAAAATGGTTACTGTAACAATGTACAAGTATATTTTTTTCTTGCGTGTAGAAGCAGCAATTTCCAAACGTTTGCGAGCAGCAGCATTCATCCAAAAGTAGGGAAATTGGGTGCCATATGCTTGAACGCTATAAAAGAAAATCATGTTTGCACTGAATCATTGAATTACAATAACCCGAAGCGTAAGAGATCTTAAGTTAAGCCCGACCAACCAGCCGAATCGACATCAAAGCCAAATATCTATGGCGCTAATGTTATTCTCTATATTTGGTGAGAGCAAAAGGGTGATATCTATTATGAACAGTTGAAATCTGAACCTGTACCGAATGCAAATGATTCGTTAGGAGCGAGCATTGGCCGAAAACGTCTAGAATATAGGGTCAGACTCGAAACCGTAATATTCAATAATGACAACGCTCGGCCACATGTTGCAATACCTGTTAAATACTATTTAGAATGATGTGTCTGGAAAGTTTTGCCTCACCCACTTTTTAGTCCAGACCGTGCCCCGTCCGACTACTATTAGTTTCGATCGATGCAGAACGCTCTCTCTGGAATACGCTTCACTTTGGAGCTGAGTATCCCATATTGGCTTGATTCGTTCTTGGACTCAAAAGATGAGAAGTTATTTTGGCTCCAAAACCATATGATACCAGAAAGATAGGAAAAGGTCATGGCCAATACTTTGAATAAATTTATATTGTACAAATGATTTAAAATAAAAGCCAATACACTATTTCTGTTATTTTCTTAATTTTTTTCTTGCAGAGATTATTACAAAGAACTTTACGGGTTCTTCCTAATTTAACACATTTTATGTATGTCGAAATTTCGGATTAAACCTATTTGTTATAATAATATTTTGCGGAATATACTTTCATAAGCCTTTTATCAGAATTCTTATTTAGTGGGGTCCCAATGGGTAAACATCTTAAAATTCTTTTTTTTTAATTTTTTCAGGGAATTATTGTATTATTTTTATGCAGAATTGTTTATTTTTTAGCAATTGACTTTTTAGAATTACATTGTCGACCTACATACATATAAAATTTTAAGTTACTCCAAAAACCCCATTTTAAATTACAACCAAATTACTACCAGATCATGATTTTGCAACAAGTCCGGGACTTTTTGAATTTCCCTGCTCTTAGCTGAAAGGGCAACACTCCTCCTGTTAAGAGGCATCTGTCAGTAGACTCCTGTCAAAATTTGAATGAGCTACGTCATTTAGTTTGTGTTTGACAGCCATTGCTAGCAGAATACCTCGTGACTTGAAGAGAAATTGGAAAAAATTTAATTTCGTCTGCTCATTAAACCATCACTCAAACCAATGATAAACTTGATAAATACTATGGGAACTCTGCACCATCAATTTCAACGGTAAAAAAGTGGTTTACTGAATTTCACTGTGGCCGTACAAGCACGGAAGATCCCGAACGTTCTGGACGCCCACTTAAGATCTCTTCACAGAAAACAATTGAAATAAATTCACGATATGTGCGAGAGATTGTGGAAGCTATAGGCATCTCACATGGCTCAGTGGTTTATATTTTGAATAAAAACTTGGGTATGAGAAAGCTTTCCGCAAGACAGCTGTCACGTTTGCTCACAATCGGGTGCATACAAGGGTACACACCTGTGCAGTTTCTGTGGCAAAAATCCATTCATTAGACTACAAAATAATCACTCTTCCGCCCTATTCTCCGGATATAGCCCCGAGTGACTATTTCTTATTTCCAAACCTGAAGAAATGTGTCGGCGGAAAGAGATTTGACTCCAACTATGAATTCTCACGAAAAATACCTACTTTAATGACCTCGACATATCTTATTCCTTGGAAAGGATACACAAATTGGAGAAACGTTTTACAAAGTAAATAGAGCTCAAAGAAGACTTTGCTGAAAAATAAAATGATTTTTTATCCCAAAACCTGTGTTTCATTCAAAAATGCACGGACTTTCTAACTCAACCTCGTATCTAATTACCTTTCCGATGATACCAAACACAAGTATTACCGATCAAAAATTGGATAGCGGGAAAAATAATCTTAAATTCCAACTTTTTCAAAAGCAATAATTTATAGGAATTATAGTCAATCAAGTAACTGAACATTAGTGAAAAGTACTGTCCTGTACTGTCTAATGCAGTGGTCGGCATAATGATAATAACATGTTATTCACTTCGTCCTCTGTCGTTTCTTTTTAGCTATTGCATTTTTTAACAATATATTGTATGTCGATGTATGTTTGTAACTGTAATATAACCGATTATATTCGGTTTGGTGTTACTTCTAACGTCCACCGCCATTTTTTAAATATTTCTAATAGACAGCTTTGACACATTAAGAGTAATTAATATTTGAGTGTATCTTTGTAATATTCCCACATATAAATTTATGATGATATTTATATTTAAATATAATTGCAATTATTATTTATTTTTTCAAATATTTTTCATGTTTTTTTTTTTTTTTTTTTTTAATTTTTTTCTTCATTTCATTAAATCATCCACAACAACTTACCAAACTTGTCAGCACATAAAATATCCAGTATTGAACAAAAATTCAAAACGAGTAAGATTCAACTGAATGGCACCGTATAGTACACACAAAGTTGAATGAATAGATCGATGGAATGGTTTGGAATGAGTATTAATATTTTAATCCAGTATTTGTCAAATTTGGTGGTATAGTTGTTAGCTTTTTATTTTTAGATTCAGCTGTTTTTTCTTGTTCTTCTGACCAAATTGTTCAAAATTGTTGTCAATTTGTCAAATAATAATAATGATGATGATGATGTTGATTTTGTTTATTTAATATCTTTTTGGTTATATATTTTGTTTTTTTTTTTTACTTTTTATATTTATTTGGTAATTTTTTCTTTTTGATAAGTTGTAAATTAGTTGTAAAATTGACACATACTTTGTTGTAGTTTTGGTTGCTGTTTTTTTTTTGCGAAAGTATGCTGGAAAAAATAAATATGAAAAATTATAAAATGTTTATTTAAACAAATTTAATAATGTACATATATTTTATTAGATAAAATTTAGCAAATATATTAAATAAATTATAAATATCTATATGTGTATTTTAATTTCAGTTTGCTGTGAATTGTTTAAAAGTTTGTGCTTTGCATAAATAGTGTCAAACCGTTTAATTGAATTAGACAATTTTTGTAGAATTTAATTTATTTAAATCTTTTGAAATATTGTTTTTGGGTGAATGCAATTAAATTATTAAATTATTGGCTGAATTTCAGTTAAAGTTTTAATTTATTTATGTTTTTATTTAATAACACTAAATTATTGCGTTGTCTTTATTCTAATGAAAATTATTAAATTTGTAACTGACTTGCATAAGAAATTTTCTTTAATTTATTAATGCCCTTTACGTTTATTATTAAAATTAAGAGAATTTAAATGGTCCTTCAATAAGATCTTTGTAACTTTAAATTTATATAAAACAAAGTGGGTGTGAGATACCATCTACATTTTTTATTCGTTTGAGAGACCTGTCGATGCCGTTATGATCCCATTCATTGTGAAAATGTCCGTCGTGGATTCTTTGGGTGGCGCGCAACCTGCATGTTCAATTTTCCATGAAGCAAACTGAATTTGACCGATGGCATGGGTTATGTTGGCTTTGAGAGCCGCTGTGGTTTGTGGCTTATTCGCATAGACCTGCGACTTTAAAAAACCCCAGAAGAAAAAGTCAAACGGGGTCAAATCGTGAGATGATCATGCCCTCAAATCGCACGTGCAGAATTTCCAATCTGCCATCATCCAATTCGACCTATAGCGCTCGTCGTTGACGGTGATGGCCTGACCAACGGGTTCTCAACGAAATATGGACCGATGACGTCTCCAGCCAAAAATCCACACCAAACAGTGACGACTTTTTCGGATGCACTGGACGGTCTTTGATCTTGTAATGTTAACGTACCCATTACTCCAGAATAGGCCTCATGGAGTAAAATGGGCGAAGCTCATGGAATATTGACTGAACAGAACACCCATTTCGATTTTTTTGTTTCTCTATTGGAAGCAAATGGCTTCCACAAAGCATCTCCATCTTACACGATTTCTTGCAGTTGTTTTCGCGTCTTCCCATGTAAGATTGCACTGTCCTAGTTCTTGGAGTATCGTGCGTATCCACATATTCTTTGGCCGTTTACGGCTTCTTGAGCCTTGAGGATTCCCCTCTAACGCGATTCTTGCTATACTGGCAGGATTCTTTCTGATAGTATGGTTGATCCACCTCCATTTCCTAGGCTTTATTTGTGTTAGCTTCCAGGCATCCACTTTACTGATGTTTTTGTAGCTTTTGCGTAATGGTGTTCGATACACAGAGAAAACAGATCCGTGATAGTAACCGAATTTGTTGCCAATCGAATGCTTCTACCTTAGTAACCGAATTTTACAGTTGTGGCTACACAATTTTAGAAGGGGTAACAAAAGTTTGGTTGCTTCTACCGAAATTCTTCTTTAACAAATGATTTTCTGTTGATAAAACCGAAAAATTGTATTATATATGCAACCGAATCATTCGATTGGCAACAAATTCAGTTGCTATCGCGAATCTGTTTCCTCTGTGTACTAACCAGGTTTCACTTCCGTATAACAGAGTAGACTTTACAAATGCGTTTAATATTCCAAGCTTGATTGTTCTGGATTTTTGTGAGCTTTTGCATACTGGTTGTAGTCTTCCGAATGCCGCTCTCGCTTTATTGAGCCTGTTATTTATGTCTGTTTCAGCGCCGCCATTTGTTGACATTGTACTGCCTAGAAGCTGCCGAAAGCTTTCTAGGCAACTGGTTTGCCTTGTAGCATAATGTTATCGGTGCTAACGTTGTTAATTCTCATAGCTTTGGTTTTCTTGATATCCAACATTGCGTGCTTGCATGTTGAAGATCTATTGCTAGAGTCGACAAATATCATTCGTATAATCCAAACCCTCGAGTTGGCGTGAGAGACTCTATGTGATTCCTCTTCTCTCTGAACAGACTTCGCTCATGATGTCATCATCTCGTGCTATAGTGAATAGCAGGGGTGATAGGGTCATTCTTATATTCCCGTTGTGAAGAACAGAGAATTCTGCATCCTCGTACATAGCTCTGACGATTCGCGTTATTTTATAGAACACTCCTCTTCTTCTCAATGCTTTCCATATGGTAGTCCGTCTGATGGTATCAAAGGCTTTCTTGAAATCTACGAAAAGTAGCAACAGGGGAGTACGCCATTCTAGGGATTGTTTTATTACAATGCGTAGGGCGTTGGCCTGGTCTACGCAGCACCTGTCTGACAGGAAACCTATCTGTTCATCTCGTAGATTGTTCTCCATTTTACTTTGAAGCCTTCCCTGTATTATGACTGCTAATATCTTGTATATAGTGTTAAGCAGAGTAATTCCTATCCAGTTGTTGCAGTCTTTTAAGTCACCAATTTTCGGTAACTTAACGATGATGCTATTCTTCCAAGTTTGAGGTAGCCTGTCCTCCTCTCAGACTGATGTGATGTGCGGTCGTAGAAGTTCAGCTGTGATGTCAACCCTAAGAATTTGAGCTGGTATTACATCTTCGCCTGCTGCCCTGTTATTTCTTAACTTCCCGATAGCCTCCTTTATCTCACTTATGCTGGGAATTCTGCTTGATATTCTTAGGATATTTGCTGTAGGGCTGTTGTGTGCAATATCGTTGTCCTCAGTAGTTGCATCTGTGGCGACGTAACTAATTTGTTCGAAATTTTCCCTCCATCTTTGTGATTGTGCATCATTGTTTATTAAGAGTGCACCACTGCGTTTAGCAACTGGTTGACAGCCAATTCAACAGATGTAGCTTCAACAATGTAGCCATTGCGCTTCACCGGCCAATCGTAGTAAAATGAAAATGAACTGGCTATAAGTAGATAAATATTGGTTCAAATGGAAAAAGGATAATAATATGTGAATACTTTATTTTGTACCCAACATCGATTTTTCATATGAAAATTAAATGAACCAGAAAAGCTAAAATTTAGTAAATAGTTCTCCAAATGGAAAAAGGACAATAATCTGAGTTCACTTTATTTTCAACCAAATATTTATTTTTCATATGAAAATTTAATGAAATATAAATGTTGCTATAAGTCGATAAATAAAGATTCAAATGGTAAAAGTACGATAATCTTTGATCACTTATATTTTCAACCAAAAATCGAATTTTCACGTGAAAATTAAATGAAACATAAACGTTGTCCAAATGAAAATTAAAAAGTACTATCAAACAAAAATAGTTCTATAATAAAGAAAAAGTACCATCTTTTGTAAGCTCCAGTTTATTTAGTTTCATAAGTACCAAATTTCATGTTTGTAGATTCATAAATATAGAAAGAATATGAAAATGTTCCCACCTCACTTTGAATCATATTAATAAAATTTCATGTTTCTCGGTTCCTCATAATTGAAAATTCAAAAGGTACCAGTGAGAAATATAAAATGCAGCATTTAGCTGACATTTTTGCGTTCTCACTTTGTGTGTGCTTAAGTTTGTGTTCCTAGAAGTATTATTGAAGAAAATCTCAAACGTATTATTAGAAAGAAATAAAAATACTATTACGTTTGCCCCAAATATCATTTGTTCTCACTTTCCTTGGTACCTTAATACCTTTAAGCACCCTATCCTTTATTCTTAGTTCACTCAGAAGCATATCAGTCAACTATTATGTATATAAGTAAAATTATTTAAAATATTAAAAAAGTACCATTAGGAGAAAAAGTACCAATTTCTACTTTCCCTCTTGAACATTAAAATACTTCATTTTGAAGAATTTGTTTGAGACACAGATATGTGTATCAAACGATTCAAGTCTGTATTCACTCATGAAAAACATATGTTTTAAAAAAGTACCAAACTGTTTTCCTGGATTTGGTCCCATCTACACCTTCACACTAGACTTCCAAATAACAACTTGTGATTTAATTATTCAATGAAATTTAAAATTTAAAAAAAGGCTTAATAATTTGTCCGATTTTATAGCTTTTGGGGTACCTTTTTTGTCCACATTGAGATGAGACAAATTTTATTCAAATAAATATTAGTATTTGAGATGAGTGCTCATAAAAAGATATGTCTATGTAAAAAACACACTTTATGAAAAAAGTATCAAAAATAAATAAAATTTGTATCCCTTAAGGGTTTGAATTTCCAAAAAGTATCAAATTCAAATTTGGTATTTTTTTTAGATGTAAAAAATACGATTTTATTCAAACTTATTTCTATGTTTATTGGTTCAAACAAAACAGATGGCACCAAAATATAGTTTTTACCCGTTTTCTCCCCCAAAATCATCGAATTTAGAAAAAGTACCAAACATCCTTTCACTTTTTGTGTATGTAATGAAGAAGCATTTAATTCTTTTTGGATCTTTATTAGTTTAGAAGATATAAGGTTACCGAATTTAGACGTTTTTACCCCTTAAATAATCGCAAAATCCCTTCTTAGTGAATCTTTATAGGAAGAGGGGAATCTATAGTCCAAATTTTATGTTTCTATCTCACTCCATAATTTTTAAATATTTCCCTTTAATATTTCACATAAATTTTATAAACTTTTTTTATGTTATTTTACATAATTACGAGTATTTTCTCCAGTTAATCCATATTTTTTTCCATTTTTCTTAATTAGCTTTTTCGCCCTTTTAATGAGATTAAATAATTTGTATTTAACTGTTATGTTTAACGTATTTTTATTAATAATAAGTTTCATTTTTTGTTTTACACTCATATTAAATCATGATTAATAGTTTGTACATTGTGTTGATTAATTTATTTTAAAGACAATTATAATAATTAAATTGTAAACTTAAACTGTATGATGTGCCGAAATACGGTGGCTAGAAAAAAGGTCAAATATTTAAATACTTTCCATTAATTAAATATTTTAAAAACAAATTAATAAAAATTATAATTTGTTGTATTAGAAATCATGAATATGAAAGAAATAAATGTTTATTCAACTGGAACAAGAACTAATCAATGAGTATATAGCTTAAAATCCACCACTTTGTATCAGATTAAGTTGTCCTAAATTAGTGATTTAACCTGATATTTAGGATCACGACTGGTTGCAGAATTAGATAAATGTCGATTTAGTCGCTTTTTGGTACAATAGAATGGCAATAGACCCACTGATACATATTGAGACAAATTTACGGTTATTTCGTTCAGTAGAAATTTCGAGGTACCACAAACATATTGATATTTTACTTCTAAACTGTAGATAAAACTATCTACAGTTAAGAAGTAAAATATCAATATGTTTGTGGTACCTCGAAATTTCTACTGAACGAAATAACCGTAAATTTGTCTTTTACAATGTTGCCATAACTCCAAAAAAAAAATTTTAAATAAATCCTAAAACTGGGAATTTTAGGATTTTTACCCATTAGGACCACATTTGGTTCGAAGTTGATAAAAGGCTTAAATGACATTTTCAAAACATACTAGGGTATATACAACTGAATTCCGGTGGGAAAACCCTGCTATGAAATTTTAGTACAAATGGGCAAAATACGAGATTTTTACATAAAATGGATTATATTTGGATGAACCTGCCAATGAGGCCTATTGAAAATTAAACACATTTGTTAAGTTGGAATAATATCTTTAAGAAAATAATAAAAATATTGTAGGTTTGTAAATAAATAGTTTCAAGGGGCTAAGATTCGTATTTGGATTTTTGATTAAAAGTCGTCCAAATTTCTGTATTATTCATATTTACTTAATGTCACCTATTTTTGGACTCGTACTAAATATTGATTTGCAATTTTTTTCGTTTGAGTGGAAACCGTATTTTTTTAACAAAAGAGTTATTTTTACTGGATTTTGGAGTAAATCTGTCTGCGGTATTTCAAAAACACTGCATATTTAGACAAACAAATTATGAAATGGAAAAATTTCAGAATTCATAAGTAAAATGTTTATACATATCGCAATGAAATTTTTTACGTCCTGGCATCTTTGTATAGCTAATGTAAAGGTGGACACAAAACTACGATTTAGGAAAAACAAACCACACACTTCCAAAAAATCAAACAAAAAATCCCAATTTTCCCACCTTCTGGAATTTTGCCCATAATGTCCACATTTAACTCGCAGCTAATAAAAATAATTTAGGGCCTGATTCAGAAACACAAAAGAAAAACAATTTTCAAATTTTTGTATAAAAAAACACTCAAAAATTATTTAAAAACTGAGTTTTCCTTTCTTGTTTCTGAATAAGGCCCTCAGTTTAATTTATAATACTTCAAAGTATCTAAAACAGTTACCTATTTTGGAATTCTGGTTTTAGAATTTTAAAACACTAGCCTAAATAAAAAATGTCGATAAAAAAATTGGTTAATTCGGAAAGATCTAGGAAAACCCCTATTTGTATATTTTACACGTTTTCTATTTTGAAGTTATCCTTGTTGAGATATATTTTATAAAACTGTAAAAGCATTATAAGTTTCTTCAGAAACGTTTTTCTAGAAAGCAAAAAGTTTTTCGACAAAAATATTAAAATTAAAAATTTTCAAAATTTATTTTCAAAATTTTACACCAATCATGATTTCTCTACTTTCAATATTTTACATCCTTTTATACTGAAATTTTTACATCAATCGTGCAGCTTTTTATAATATAATATTTACATCAATCGTGGATATGTTTATATTGAAAATGTTACATCAATCGTGCAGCTTTTTATATTCATAATTTTAAATCAGTTCTGGATCATTATATGTTCAAATTTTTACATCAATCGTTCATCTTTTTATATTAAAATTTTTACATCAGTCGTGGGTATCTTTATATTCAAAATTTTACATCAATCGTTCACCATGAGTGGCAAGGATATAAATAAGTTTGTCATTCCGTGTTAGAACATGTTACGCGCCGGCTAGATCTTTGTAGTTATTTGAATTGTTTTAATGAAAGATCTCTGAAGAAATATAAGTCAGGAGGCATGTTAGATCTAATTTCCCAGCTAGCTACTAAGGGATTTGGTTATGTGGTTCTCAACCCAAATTTCTAGCGCGTTACATATAAAAATCTTCTTTCATGCCAAATTTATAAAACCATAAGTAGATTTAAATTAAAATTAGGTGTTATGAGGCTTGATGTTATGCCAAAGGGTACAATTGTTCCCACCCTGCTGATGTTCTGTATATCAGACACCTATGACAATCATAATACCCTATAGTTTAAACTGATTGTCCCTAAATAAAAATCTAGACTGATTTATCTAATTTACATATTGCTAATTCCGTCATTCCCAAAATAATTAAATGCTTATAGATTCATGTTTAAATTCAAAATATTGACATGTTTATTAAAAGAAAATTAAGAAAAATAAATGTTGATAAAGAAAGGTAATAATACTATATTCTAACCATTTGTATATAATTTTATATTTACGTATAATTGAATTTAAGAAGAAGCAATTAAAAAGAATAAAACAAAATCATAAACATACATATATTCAATTTATATTGATTGTAAGTAACACTTTGAGTTGCATTACTAGACTAAAATATTATGTAAATAAACAAAATTGATTGAGAACTAGATTTACTAATGAAACGGACGGAATCGGACTAATAATATCATTAATAAAAAGATAATAAGAAAATACTAATGAGAGTAACAGATAATTATTAATTTTGCATTACTTACAGAAAGTTATGTTGTTGTTGTAAATTTATTTAAAATTTCATACCATATCGTTCCGGTGTTGGGCCCAGCAAAGGAATGTGGTGATGATCATGATGACGTTGACAATTTCTATTTTTAGAATAATCTCAATATATATTAATAATTCTTGTTACTCTCTAGTTAAGATACATCATAAAAAAAATGCGTAATAAAATAAGATAGGGTTTGCAGTACTTAAAATTAAATATATAGGATTTTAGTTATAATTAAGAATATTCATATTTAATTAATGTGGGTAAATTGTAAATATAAAAAAATTAAACAAAACATTTTAATTGTGTAAAATAAGAAAAAATATATAAATTTTAGTATAAGTTGATTAACAATTTTGAAAAAAAAAAAGATTTTACTTAAATTTTTGAAAATTAAGGTTTTTTTATAAAATATATTAATTCATAAGATGTTAATATTAATACTTAGCAAAATTTAGGTCGTCATATACTAATGATTATAAAATATTTTATGTTGTTTTAGATTTTATGTAATTTTATGTATTAGAGTTTTAAGCTAATTTTGTAAGTTTTAAGTAATAGTTTAATCCATAATTAATCATAATATGAATTTTAAGTAGTAATTGTTTAGTTCATAGTAGCTACTTATTTATATAAAATTTAGTTTTAGAAAATTAGTTTTTGGTTGTGATAGTTCTAAGTGAAAATATATGTTTTAGTTTATTCTTAATTTATAATAGACTTATGTAATTAGTGTAAGAAGTAATTAATTAAATTTATATATATAGTTGAGCGTAGGTTTAGAAAAAACAATACTTAGGTTATGTCAGGGAAAATATTATCAAAATGGCGGATGATCACGTTACTAAAAAAAAGTCACGTGTTTCAGAAGCCTAAGGTTTTTGGCCAGTTTTATGAGGCCTCTAGCTCTAGATCACGCTGATGATGAAAATCTGGGTTGATGTTGATTAAGGAAAAGCCAACAATTAGGGATGTCTCACTTAGAAATCACTTTGGCACACTAATCTTGGCAAGGTTATATCTATTTGTCGTCACTTCTATTTACCAGTCCTTTTGGTGATTGAAAATGAATTTCCTTTAAATTCTGGAATTGTGTGCCAAAATTTGGACAATGTACCATAAAAATGGTTAGGATTCCTAAAGCAAATTCTATTGTTAGGTTTATTTAAATTAATATTGTAAACCAAATTATTACCTTTTTAATATTCACAAAGGATGAAATTATAAAGTTTTGAAGAATTATGTATGTACAGTCTTATGCACATTTAAGTTTAACACAATTTTATTGACTTGAACACTTTTTGCTTTATTTTTCTAATTTAAGCGAGCTTATCACCGCACTGTTTTAAATCTTGATTTCAATTAAACGTTCAAGAAGTTGAATGACAAAATTAGAGTCAAAGTGGAGGAATAAATAGTGTACATTAAAATATACATATAAATTTAACGGGATTGACATTCTTTTTGTAAACGATCTCTTTCTCACAACTTATTTATTAGTCTACATGCCAATTACGACGTAATTACCCAAAAAATATATGATCTCTCACTGTAAAAGTTGTATGTATAAAAAAAAATCTCTCATGCTATAAAAAGTAACCAATAGATAAGTATAGGGTTTTCGATAACTGAATTTATTTGATTCATAGGTATTAATTTTTATAACAATTTTACCAATAAAAAAAATCCGTAACAAACCTGCTTCGTCCAGAGATTTCATATCAAATGGCGAACAGGAAAGATTTTTTTTTTTAATTTTTTAATTCTTTTTAACGAGCAAGAAAGTTATTTTGTAATATTTCTGAAATTAATATTTTTCGAATTGTTTAACAAATGTTATTAGGCTAATTCTTTATTTGACTTCAAGAAAAAAATTATTATTCAGCAAGAAATTCAGTATGACTAGATTCAATACAAAAAAAATATATATAATATTATAAATTCAATTATACTGAATTCATTTTAGGAATAAATATAATATCAAATTTGGTACGATTGTGAAAATTTAATGAAGAAATATAAAAAACAATTTGAGTACAAAAAAATAGCAAATGTGTGGCTCGACCCACGATAAGCCGGGTAAAATCACCTTTTTAGATCAGATGTGTGATAACGTCCTACATAGGTACCCTTGAGGTCTTCGATATCATAAAGATTGTTTCCAATTCGCTCTTTTATTCTGCATTTAATGAACTTTGGAAAAAACTTCTTGTTTACAGCCTTAAGCTTGTTACTTAAAATATGATTCTTTCTAAATACTGTTTGTCCCTTTTCAAATTGTATCGGCCTTGTTCTCAAATTGTATGTTTTACTGGCCTTTTGGTGAGCTATATTCAAGTTCTCTCGTAAGTTATTCCTAACTTTTTGCATTTTGTCAACATTTTCCCGGATGATACAATCTTCACCAGTAAGACAACCAATTTTTTCTAATATTTTGTAACTAGAGCCATGTTGTACCATATTTTGTCCAAATGTGGCGTAGTATGGTGAACATTTTATAGACGAGTGGTAATCACTTCGTAGGATGGACAGAATTTGTGGGATAAATTTGTCCCAATCTCTGTGGTCTTTGTGGTCTTCTAAGAAATGTCTAATTTTGGTTACAATCTCTCTATTTGCCCTCTCCGACGCATTCGATTGTGGAGCGTAGAAACCCGTTTTAATATGTTCTATTTCATATAATTTAAAAAACTCAGTCATTTCCCTAGAAACGAATTGTTTCCCATTATCACTATGGATAAATCTCGGGACACCAAAAGTTGGGAAAATGTCATTCTGAAAATATGAAATAACGTTAGCAGAAGTTGCAGCTTTTAGCGGTTTCAGAAAAATAAATTTGGTTAAGTGATCCAAACATATAAAGATCATTGAATTTTTTACTTTCGTATATGGGTAAGGTCCCAAAAAATCGCAATAAAATCGTTCAAAAGGGCGACTAGTATGGAATTGTTTACCCATTGGAGGCTTGGAAATTTGGTTTGAAGATTTTATTACCTTGCATTTCTCACAATTGTTTACGTATAACTTGACGTCATTGACCATTGTTGGCCAGAAATATTTTTGACGTATTCTAGCAAGAGTTTTTGTGAAACCTCCATGACAACATGTAATTGAGTCATGAGCAGATTGTATTACCTTCTTCGATAATGAGTTCGGAATCCACAAACGCCATAAGCTCTCTTCCTCTTCGCTACCTTGTCGAAATTTAACTCGTTTATATACAAGGTTATTTGTTAATACAATGTCTGTCAACTTCTGACTCTCCCTTTCCACGGTTTTTCTAAGTTTCTCATATTCTACATCCTTAAATTCAGGGGCTAAAATATCAATTTCAGGGGGTATTTCAAATGAAACAATTTCGTCGACATCCATTCGAGAAAGACAGTCAGGAACAATATTTAAGGAACCTTTGCGGTGTTCAATACGAAAATCATAGCGTTGAAGTTTTAGGCTCCATCTAGCCAATCGACCACTTAAGTCCTTTTGGGACATTAACCACTTCAAAGAGGAATGGTCGGTGATTATTCGAAATGAAAGGCCCTCAATATATGGTCTAAACCGATTCACACAGACTACAGCTGCCATACACTCCAGCTCTGTCACAGTGTAATTTCGCTGGGATTTATTCAGCTTTTGCGATACAAAAGCTATAGGATGTTCTTTTCCAAATTCATCAAATTGAAATAAAACTCCCCCAACACCAATTTTTGACGCGTCACATTGTATAATAAATTCACGGTCAAAGTTTGGTTGGGCCAACACAGGCGCAGAAGATAAGGCATCTTTTAATTTCTCAAAAGATATTTTTGCTTCTTCTGTGATTGTAAATGGCTTACAACTCTTTTTCAGGCAATCTGTAAGAGGACCGGCCAAGTCTGCAAAATTACTGATAAAAGTTCTATACCAATTGGCCATGCCAATGAATCGCCTGACCTGTTTTGGCGTCTTTGGTATAGGAAAGTTCCTAATTGTGGATACCTTATCAGGGTCTACTTTTAAAGTTCCATTTCCGACTATGTATCCTAAATAACGGATTTCTGTCTGACAGAATTTGCTTTTACTGACGTTTATTGTCAGTTTTGCCATTTTAAGACAGTTTGCAACTTCCTTCAAGAGCCTCATATGAGAGTCAAAATCGGGACTACAAACAAGCAAATCGTCCAAGTAAATAAATACGTTCTCTCGCAATCTAGACGGTATAACCTTGTCCATAAGTCTGCTCATGGTTTGAGGACCATTACATAGACCAAATGGCATGTACTTATAATGGTACAAAGGTTTGCCTGGGACTACAAAAGCCGTCTTTTCTTTCGAGGTATTTGTCAGTCTAATTTGAAGGAATGCATCTTTGAGATCAATGCCGGTAATATAAAATGTATCTTTCAACCTACTCAGTAATCCGTTTATATGGGGAAGCGGATACGAGTCTTTTTTCGTTACAGCATTGAGTTTACGCGAGTCTATACAGAGGCGAACCTTCCCTGGTTTTCGTACCAGTACAACTGGCGAACACCAGGGTGAATTGGACTCCTCAATTACACCCATACCTAAAAGTCTCTCTATTTCAATGTAAGCTTCCTCTTGGCGAGGTGGTGATAAGGGGTAATGTTTGCATTTGATGGGAGCCGCATCACCGGTGTCTATGTCATGCTCGAGGAGGTCTGTAGAACCCAATCCAAGCTTTTCGAAAGACGGAAACTCCAGGATAATTTTCTCTAATATAAGACTCTGTTCGGGATTTAGGTCATGAAATTTCGACAACTCTTTATTTTCGGAAAATGTTGCCTCTATAGCGGATACTGATGGAATAATTTCTGGGGCAAGTGCAAATTCTCTCCAAAAATTTATTCCGAAATAAGCCTTTTGGCTAAGAGAAGGGACCAGGTAGAATATAATATTTTTTGATACATTTTTAAAATTTATTGGAAGCATACAATAGCCAATCACCTTTTGTTTACAACCATTGGCAGTAGATAAAACAGATTGAAATGGGGTATAAGATATATTGTGTCTTTTTATGAAATCTAGACAGTTATCTCCCAGTACTGAAACATTGGCACCTGAGTCCAATAAACCTATTAAGGTATCATCAAATATTCTAACTTTTGCAAAGGGACGATCATCAGAGCCATGCAGTATGGTAGATGCTACAAGTTTTCGAAAATGTTTACGTTTTTTAAAACGATTTCGACATTGAACTATTTTTTTATATGGATTTCTAAGTAATGAATGGGATCCATCATAAATTTTATATTTAATATTTTCTGTTTTAACTACATCATAAAAAGGATCGGTTTGCGTTGTTTTGTCTTCAGTTAAAGTGACATTATATGAAAATTTATTTGAATTTTGTGTTTGGTTTTCTGATATGTTATCATAAAAATCAGTTCCTAGTTTGAACTCGGGGACTGACGGGATGGACGAGTGTCCCCGGTAGCCACATCGCCCGTTTGTTGGTTTCCCTGGAAAGTATGCCTGTTAGGACATGAAGGCGTCAAAAATCCTTTTTGCCCACATTTGAAACAAAAAGGTTTAGTGATCTCTTTTCCACAATAAATGTAAGAGTGTCCGAATGACAGACAGTTCCAACATTTAATATTAGAATAGTCGAATTTTACATTACTCTTTGCTACTTTAAAAGCATCAAGCTGGGGATCAATTGAGTCAGGGCTAATTAACTCATCATCTTGTGAATCAAGTTCGCTAACGTTACGACCAGCAGTCTGTATAACAGATTTATTGTCGCGAAGAACCTTTTCTGCTTTACGGGCAAGATCTCTAAAATCATTTAAAGATTTAGATTCTGAGCTAAAAAGAAGAAATCTTAAATTTGGCTGTATGTTCCTTTTTATTATATCTAGCAGTGTATGGTCTGGTAATGGGCTTTGTAACCTTAAATTCATTGATACGATAGCACTATGGAAATCGTCATAAGTTTCTTTATGCTGTTGTTTATGCAAGGAAATTCTCAAAATAATGTCATGTTCTGACTCCAGATAACCAAATTCCTTGGTTAATGCGTATCTTAGAATGGGGTAAGTTACTTCGCGGTTTTGCTTCATAAACAGCCAGTACCACTGTTCTGCTTTTCCATCGAGAAGTACATGAAAATTGGACAATAGATGTTCATCGGAGCATCTTGTTCTAGAAACGAGGGTTTCTACTTTAAATAGAAAATCCGATACAGAACCAGTACCGTCATAAGAAATTTTCCATTTTTCGAGTTTTATATTTAAATCACCATTTGAATAAGATCTGTTAGAATTAGAAGGAGGGTTACAATTTAAATTGGGTGTATTTGAATAGGTGGTATTTGTTTGCGTTGCTGGCCTTCTTTGAGAAGTAGAGTCGTTTGCACTTCCTATTTGAGATATACTATCTCTTACAGAAGACAGCTCTCTTCTGAATTCTTCTCTCGTATTTCGCATGGTCTCTTCCATCATTGAAATAAGAGTATCAAAAGGAGTTGCAGAATCATTTTCATTGCCAGTCACAATAGGTGGATTACTAGCTAATTCTATATTTGAGAGACTACAAGCGCCTTGTTGTTCCAAAGGAATCAAATTTGGTTGTGCAGAAGTATGATTACTGTCCATTATATTGACGTTAGTATTAGAATTTGTAGGGAAATTTGTGAAGCTTTCGCCACGAGGTACTTTTTGTGTGAGTTTTGGTGTATTCTTTACAACCGGTGAATGAGCAATACGAGGTCTTGAACTTGTAGGTGGATCGTGTAATTCTATAGATATATTATTTCTCGAAGAATCGGAACTTCTATTACGACCACGTGAAAATGAGTTACTATTTTGAGCTCCCCGATTTCGTGTATTCATATCGAAAAAACGGACAATTATATGTATATAACGAGAAAAGTTTTTCAAAATTATTTCTTAGTATTAAAAAAAAAGTTTGTTTATTATTTAGTAAAAAAAAATAGGTAAAAAAAAAAATAGATATGTATATTCTTTTAAATCGTGTTTTTACATTTTGGGAATGACAAAAATTTACAAAACATATTTAGAAATCAAAAGTCTAGGTAAAATTTTAACTCCACGCCGAAATTTCTAAAATTTTCTTTATGAAAACAATTAAAAATGCAGATCAGCAACATTCAAAAGTTTAAAATAACTTTGCAAAAAGGACTTGAAAAGCATTATCAAATTATTTCACATAAACCTTATGCAACAAATTTCGAAATATTACTTTCAAATATTGGACTCTAAAGCTAAATGTAAAACTTTCATTAAATGGTTATAGAAAATACAATATTAAAGGCTTGTATCGCAACTAGATTTAGAATTTATAAATTTAATTCAAACAAAACTAGGACTTATACAAATAAAATAAGTATTTGGTGATAGAAAAATAAATAAAATTGCTTTTAACCATGCTATTAAGAAAATTAATCAATAATTTCTGCGAAGTTTATTTTGGCCTTACGAAGGCCTTTACGTTGGGCGCCATATATGTTACGCGCCGGCTAGATCTTTGTAGTTATTTGAATTGTTTTAATGAAAGATCTCTGAAGAAATATAAGTCAGGAGGCATGTTAGATCTAATTTCCCAGCTAGCTACTAAGGGATTTGGTTATGTGGTTCTCAACCCAAATTTCTAGCGCGTTACATATAAAAATCTTCTTTCATGCCAAATTTATAAAACCATAAGTAGATTTAAATTAAAATTAGGTGTTATGAGGCTTGATGTTATGCCAAAGGGTACAATTGTTCCCACCCTGCTGATGTTCTGTATATCAGACACCTATGACAATCATAATACCCTATAGTTTAAACTGATTGTCCCTAAATAAAAATCTAGACTGATTTATCTAATTTACATATTGCTAATTCCGTCATTCCCAAAATAATTAAATGCTTATAGATTCATGTTTAAATTCAAAATATTGACATGTTTATTAAAAGAAAATTAAGAAAAATAAATGTTGATAAAGAAAGGTAATAATACTATATTCTAACCATTTGTATATAATTTTATATTTACGTATAATTGAATTTAAGAAGAAGCAATTAAAAAGAATAAAACAAAATCATAAACATACATATATTCAATTTATATTGATTGTAAGTAACACTTTGAGTTGCATTACTAGACTAAAATATTATGTAAATAAACAAAATTGATTGAGAACTAGATTTACTAATGAAACGGACGGAATCGGACTAATAATATCATTAATAAAAAGATAATAAGAAAATACTAATGAGAGTAACAGATAATTATTAATTTTGCATTACTTACAGAAAGTTATGTTGTTGTTGTAAATTTATTTAAAATTTCATACCATATCGTTCCGGTGTTGGGCCCAGCAAAGGAATGTGGTGATGATCATGATGACGTTGACAATTTCTATTTTTAGAATAATCTCAATATATATTAATAATTCTTGTTACTCTCTAGTTAAGATACATCATAAAAAAAATGCGTAATAAAATAAGATAGGGTTTGCAGTACTTAAAATTAAATATATAGGATTTTAGTTATAATTAAGAATATTCATATTTAATTAATGTGGGTAAATTGTAAATATAAAAAAATTAAACAAAACATTTTAATTGTGTAAAATAAGAAAAAATATATAAATTTTAGTATAAGTTGATTAACAATTTTGAAAAAAAAAAAGATTTTACTTAAATTTTTGAAAATTAAGGTTTTTTTATAAAATATATTAATTCATAAGATGTTAATATTAATACTTAGCAAAATTTAGGTCGTCATATACTAATGATTATAAAATATTTTATGTTGTTTTAGATTTTATGTAATTTTATGTATTAGAGTTTTAAGCTAATTTTGTAAGTTTTAAGTAATAGTTTAATCCATAATTAATCATAATATGAATTTTAAGTAGTAATTGTTTAGTTCATAGTAGCTACTTATTTATATAAAATTTAGTTTTAGAAAATTAGTTTTTGGTTGTGATAGTTCTAAGTGAAAATATATGTTTTAGTTTATTCTTAATTTATAATAGACTTATGTAATTAGTGTAAGAAGTAATTAATTAAATTTATATATATAGTTGAGCGTAGGTTTAGAAAAAACAATACTTAGGTTATGTCAGGGAAAATATTATCAAAATGGCGGATGATCACGTTACTAAAAAAAAGTCACGTGTTTCAGAAGCCTAAGGTTTTTGGCCAGTTTTATGAGGCCTCTAGCTCTAGATCACGCTGATGATGAAAATCTGGGTTGATGTTGATTAAGGAAAAGCCAACAATTAGGGATGTCTCACTTAGAAATCACTTTGGCACACTAATCTTGGCAAGGTTATATCTATTTGTCGTCACTTCTATTTACCAGTCCTTTTGGTGATTGAAAATGAATTTCCTTTAAATTCTGGAATTGTGTGCCAAAATTTGGACAATGTACCATAAAAATGGTTAGGATTCCTAAAGCAAATTCTATTGTTAGGTTTATTTAAATTAATATTGTAAACCAAATTATTACCTTTTTAATATTCACAAAGGATGAAATTATAAAGTTTTGAAGAATTATGTATGTACAGTCTTATGCACATTTAAGTTTAACACAATTTTATTGACTTGAACACTTTTTGCTTTATTTTTCTAATTTAAGCGAGCTTATCACCGCACTGTTTTAAATCTTGATTTCAATTAAACGTTCAAGAAGTTGAATGACAAAATTAGAGTCAAAGTGGAGGAATAAATAGTGTACATTAAAATATACATATAAATTTAACGGGATTGACATTCTTTTTGTAAACGATCTCTTTCTCACAACTTATTTATTAGTCTACATGCCAATTACGACGTAATTACCCAAAAAATATATGATCTCTCACTGTAAAAGTTGTATGTATAAAAAAAAATCTCTCATGCTATAAAAAGTAACCAATAGATAAGTATAGTGTTTTCGATAACTGAATTTATTTGATTCATAGGTATTAATTTTTATAACAATTTTACCAATAAAAAAAATCCGTAACAAACAGTAAGACTACGATCTATGTTAATTTGTGCTCCATTCCGCAGTTAAATTCTTATTTATTTAAGTAGACTATAAAAGTACTAAAACACCCAAAATGTACTACTTTTCATAATTATAATTATGTGTTGTTGATACCCACCCATCAATATGTGACAACAAAATATATTTCTGATGTAGAGGTTATATGGGGGTACGGGCAATTGTGGACCGATCCTCAAAAAGTTCGTAAAAAGATTTAGATTCCTATAAAACATGTTTATGTCCAATTTCGTCACCAATTTCTATACAAGAAAATTTGTATTAGGACTAGGAACAAATATTGCCCGATTTTCGCCATACTTACAGTATAGTTTCAGAGTACTTAGAACTATGTATGACTATGCAAACAGTATTTCGGGGGGACATTTGTATGGAGGCTAGGTGAAATCACGGACCGATATTGACCATTTTTAATACCAAACAAACCATATCAACAGAAAAGTTAGATCGTCTCATGAGGCGATCTCATATTACAACTACAATAGGTATTCTCAAATTTTTTCTAGTTTCGGATACTTAGATATGTTGGTTTTAGTTTTATTTATTTCAATCTTGTCTATCTCATCTTAATATAAATATTTATCTTACATTTCTAGACTGACCAAAAACGGCGAAACCACCCCACACATGGGGTAAATACGCCAAAGGAATGGGGCAAATTTGTCATTGTCATGTAAAATAAAACAAAAAAATCCAAAAATGTAAACGAATTTTACTGTTTTAAACCTTAATTCACAAAACAATGTATAATAAACTAGATATTAATGGTTTGTTTCACATAACTTAACAACAAAAAAATTTAAACAAATTGTGACTGATTTTTTCAATATTTTATGAACATTTTGCTCTACATTACAGGGATATGTGCCCCAGGGGGAATTTTTAGGTTTGATATACATTTTTTTCGTACTTCTAATTAAATGAAGGATACAACTTTTGTCACTTATTGTTCACTATTATTGACATTCTATCACCATCCAATATCTTTTTTGTATCACAAAAACTAAAGAAGTTAGCACAAAAAATTCAAACTCTGAAATATTTTTACAGCTTTTTGAAAAACAATTAATCGCAGCTGCCTCACAACATATGTAAAATAAAACTTTACAACTTTCTAAAATGGTAAATATTCGATAAACGAAAACATTAATTGATAATGTAACAAAATCGATTTCTAGCTCCTTAAGTTATTCGGTGTTGGCACATGTGCCCCTATGGCGAATGAACCCCCTTCTACCATACTTATGTGGGTATGCAACAAATATATTGATATTTTTATATATATATTTTTGATACAATTTTTAATGGTGAGTATAAAAATACTTTTATTGAGATATCCAAGGATAAAGAACATTTTCCAATTTTGGAGGTCCTTTTTCTAAGAAGACATATACTTTTTATAAAATGTTTGTAAAGATAAAACTGAATCCATTCAAAAAATACAACGCTTGTTCTACATTTTTCATTTGCGACCCTACAAAGTATATATATCGTTATAGATAGCGGAGTCGATATAGCCATGTCCGTCTGTCGGTTGAAATCAACTTTCCAAATCCCCTAAATAACTTACAAACATGATTGATACATCAATATATCGGGAATTCTTCCAGTTCGATTGCTATTTGAAATCGAGAAAATCAGTCCACAAATGGCTGAGATGTAAGGAAAAAACCGGGACAACCTCGATTTTTTGCCTATTTCTGATCTCTATCTGAATTAGTCATTACTATAGACAATATGGATATCTAATGATAGATATTTCAAAAATATTTTTGAACTCGATTTTTTTTTACCAAACATTTTTTTTGTCATACATTTTTTTTCACCAATGAATTTAAAAAATAAAATTTTTGAATTTAAGATTGAAAAACAATTTTGAAAAAAAAAATTTTTTAAATTTTGAAAAACAGTTTTGGAAAAAAAAATTAATTTTGTTTACCTTAAAATATTTAAAATTTTTATTTTAAAGTATATGTTGGTGAAGGGTACATAAGATTCGGCACAGCCGAATATATCTCTCTTACTTGTTTTATATTAAAAATTTTACATTAATCATGGATCTCTTTATATTTTTTAAAAATTTTACATTAATCGTGAATCTTTTCATATTAAAAATTTTACATCAATCATGTTTCTCTTTGTATTAAAAATTTTAGATTCACAATTATCTTTTAATATTCAAAAATATATATCAATCATGGGTCTCTTTGTATTCAAAATTCTATTTGAATCGTGCTTCTTTTTATATTCATAATTATACTGGCCTGTTAGAAATAGGAGATTTATTTCCAGCCCACAGTTGGGCAGTATTTATATTTCGATTCATCGCCCTTTTCTTCAGTAAGACATGCAATTTGAACAACAACAAAGGCGAGAGAAGTTTGTGATGACCTGTGACATCACAAAAAACTTACCTTTCAAAACTTTCATTCTAACCATTAAATTAAATATTGGAATTAACGTTATTGGATTGTAAATAGAATATTGGTGCTTTGAAAATTGTTTCAAATACATACAAAGTAAAACTTAACATCCATGGGGTTAAATAAAATTCAAATAACAAAAAATCGTAAAATTTTAAAAATAAATATCTAACTTCAAAAAACCTATAAATTACCCTTTAGTACACAATAATGCCCCTTTATATACATAATAACACTTGTAGAAGTGTAGCTTTTCTCTAAGTCTTCAAATAAAAAATAAAAAAACTCCTTGACACCTTTTTTACACCACAATTCTAAACAAAACAACACGAAAAAATGCACATAAAAAACATCACCTTTAAACTTCAATTGTTGTTTATGCAGCAGCAAAAAAAAAAATAAAATAATAAAAAAAATATTTAATATCTTTGTAAATTTTAAACTTTTTCAAAAATACAAAATTCCAATTTATTTTGCAATTCTTGAGTTTTACACCAAAAAAGGTTAGAACAAAATTGAGAGGTGGTGAACATAGTTTTATTATTTTCAATTTCATTTGCCATTCATTTTTTTTTAAGTTTTTTGTTGCTTTATTTATTTAATTAAATGTTCTTTCAACTTTTGACACTATAGCCGAAAAATTCGCAGCAACAAAGAGACAAATAAATTGAAAAAAGTCATACAAATAAATAAATAAAATTTATTATAAAATTTGTTTGACTTAACAAAGCAATGAATTTGAATGCATAAAAAAAATATAGGTATAAATCTTAATGCAAATACAACAATTAAACAGTGTAGGGAAAAATAATAGGGAGAAGAAATTGTTATTGGTGTATTGATTCAATATTAATACTATTAAAGCATGTCAATGTGAAATTGTAGACATGAAGGGGTAATTTGGCTTTAGAACAAGACATGATTAAACATGTTTGTAGTTGCCAAAGTGAATTTTAATGGCAATTGCATATTTTTAAGATTTTGTATTTTATGCAACATTTTCTATTTCCCTTTTATTACTTTGAAATTACCAATTTAACGATTGTTTTGGAAAAAGGTCTTGATATAAAGCCACTCAAGTTGGAAAGTTTTCTATGTGCTAAACTCTGAAAATTTACAATATTTTTTAAAAATTTGAGAGACGTCAATTATAAAATTTATTGAATTTTTTAAAATGTTTGTCCTGCCTATAAATTTGTCGCCACTGTACAAATTTACAATGTATGCATGTTTATTTATGCGAGTACTACATCTGATAATTCGTAAACCGTTATAAATGTTAAGTTAAGCTTTGTGTTATTTTTATATTTTTATTTCAGAAGCCGGTTAAGCCTTCTTTTTTGAATGCTGGCATTGTTGTAGTTGTTGTTGTTGCTGTTGCTGTAAACATATTATTACAACACTCACTATACAGTGTTGAGTATATGTATGCGGAACACACCTTAGCGCCAACAACAAGCGCAAAAACCATATAGAGAGATAAAAGAAAAACACAACAAAGTTTCTCTTTTATCTCCCTCCACCTCTTGCAAATTTACATCAAATAAACAGCAAAAAAAAAAAAACTAAACAAAAAAAACATTGAAAAAAATTGCAACAAATTTATGTTGATTATTGTAAAACAACAACAAAAAAAAAACAACAGCAGCCATAATAACACCAACAACAACAAAAATTAGCAATAAACTAAAATCTGCATTTATGACAGTTTCATGTTTCATGGCAACACAACACAACAACAAAAAAGCCCCCAAATAAGGCCCCTAAAACAACACTTGCTACCTCATGGTAACATTTAACCACGGCAAATGCATAAACCACATTTACCTTGTCTTCTTTTCCATTTCATTTCAGCATTTGACCAGTTTTTTTTTTTCTTTTTTTAACCAAAAAAAAAACCTCAACACATCAAAGTTAAACTCCTCTTTGTGTCTGTTTGTATTTCCGTCTTTACTTGTTTTACTTTTTTCTTACAAACTCTAGCGTAATAATAAAAATAATTTCACTTTCTTTTGGTCTTGAAACATTTAAGACATAATAACAACAGCAACAACACCAAAAGCAAAGGCAACAAGTCAAAACAGCTACAACAACTAAAATCCCCCCAAAATTACCAGCATACAAAAAAAAACATCTTCGTCATACAAAGACGAAGCCGTACTTGGAGACAAGCTTAGCTTCGTTTATAAATTGACAATAAAAACAACAACAGCCATATTTAAACAAAAATCAAGTTTAGTTTTGTTTTTTGTCTTCTTCCTCTTTACTTTTTTTGTTTTCGTTCAAACAAGAGTAAAGAGTTTACTGAAACTCTCTGTGAGTAGTTAGTGGGATGGGCATATTAAGTTTGTCAAGTGCTTTATACTAAGTACCGTTATAAATGAATTAATAACAGTAATTTTTTGGGGAATAAAACTAAGATTTTAAAGAGGGATCACACGGTATGTATTCCATATGCAATTCCACGAGAATGACAACCACGACTGAAAAAACAAAAACCCTTGAAAATTTTTTTCAAGATGATTTGAATATGAGAAAACACTAAAATGTTACTATGTGAAAGTATTTAGAGCTTATTACAACATTTAAAGAGCAAAAATAATAGTTTAAACTGACTATATTTAATTTTCTAATTTAATTGGTATGTTTTAGGCTAAAATTGCGGCGAAAACTAAGCTATCAATTAGCATTGTTTTTTTGCTATTATCAAATTGTTTATTGAAACCGAAAATATATTTTCTATTATTTTTGTTTTTGTATACATATATTTACACCCCCATATGCATAAAAAATTTTTAATTTTATCAAAGGTTTATAAAACAAATTTTGTATGGAAATTTAGTTTTATAAACCTTTTATAAATTTAAAATTTGTTTATGCATATGGGGGACAGAATATATATTGTTTTACTATAAAAGAAAACTCTGTCACGTACGGTATGTCACGTAAGATATTAAATTTTATTTATTATAAAATCATCCAAAGCTTATTTTTATTTAAATATGACGGATTGTAAAGGAAATATATTTGGTTTAGTGTAAGAAATTAAATGAAAACATAACTCCTCTCACGATTGGCAAATTTTCACATATTTCTACATGTACCTCAAAATTAGTTTCGTTTTATGTCACGTACGATATGCCTTTATTTCGCTCTATATTTTGGACAACAATGTTTCGAAAGAACTTATTATTTTTTTAAAATTTGGTACACTCTGAATGGAACATAAAAACCAAATTATTTTTCAGATACTTTTATTTTTGCAAAATCTATAGGCGTACAAATGTCACGTACGATGATATGGAATTGCCCATATGTTACCCAGCAGTTCTAGGAGTCAGTTCCGAACTAGTGATTTTACCCATCATTTAGGGTGGAAACTAGTTACTTCAATAGCTACGTGTCTAGTTATTTTAACACGTGCATGACCCTTTTTGACTACAATGAGACTGTCTAATAGCTGGTCCAAAGTAGTCAACGCATTGGATTCACATACTGTTTACATAGCATCAGTTACCTTGCTAGCTACTTAATTGGTAACTCGATCAGCTACATAACTAGTTATTACACCCTTCACCTTCGTGAGAAGGGTATATATAAATTTGTCATTCCGTTTGTAATATCCACAATATAATTTTCCGACCCTATAAAGTATATGTCTGTCTGTCTGTCTGTCAATTTTCTGAAGACCCCAGATATCTTCGGGATCCAAATCATACATAATTCTGTCAGATATGCTTTCGAGAAGCTTCCTATTTAAAATCAGCAAAATCCGCCCATAAATAAAGGAGATATGAGCAAAAATCCGAGACAACCTCTGAAAATTTCATTAAAAAATACAATTTATTGCATGCTTTGACAAAAAAGCAACAAAACGTACATATGTTTGGATGTGTGTTGGCTTCATTGCTTTGCGTATTTTGTTTTGCTGTTTCGTTTGGCGTTGTTGTTTTTATACTCTTCACCATCGTGAGAAGGGTATATATAAGATTGTTATTTCGTTTGTAACTTCAACAATATAATCTGTTCGTCAGCAATTAAATGTAAAATTTTTAAAAGTTTTCTTGATATATTTAGGATGCTATATGCTGAATTTGGACAATTAATGCATCCATAACAAAGGTGAAGGGTATATAAGATTCGGCATAGCACTCTTACTTGTTTTAACATGTACGGTTGCTAATTGATCTCAAATAGTCAGCTAAAATGACATATCATAGGCAATCTAATAAATGATAGCTTGTAAACAAACCTTTCTTCGACAACTCTCCAATGGATACCTTCTGGTGGGTAAAATAACTACTTCCTAAAGTGCAGATCAAAATAAACGTTTAAAGTGACTTCACTACATGTTACTAAGAGACACTAAAGCGACTATTGACTTCATACTGTTACATGAGATATCAGTATATTTAAGCAAAAATAAAAATTAACCGTATTAGAATTATATCAACACAATTTGTATAAAACCAGTTTGAACAAATTACTCAAGATACGTTTAAAGTGACTACACTCCAGATTACGCTACATGTATAAAGTAACCAATTGTCTTCTCGCTGCACTACAGAGATATAAATTGGAGTCAGCCAAGTGATAAGACATTTGTGACTATTACTGTCTATAAGGGATACATTGACTACTTGCTTAACTGCGATTCATAATTTCCACGTTCACTTGTACATACATACAGTGACTCTCATTTATATTCAGTTTTTATATATCTGTTTCTGAAATCCGAAAATTCTCAATGAATATAATGATATCTTGTTAATGTAAATTTTTTACTTAAAGGTATATTTTTAGAGCTCACTTTTCACTAATTGGTTTCAATTAATATTGAGTGAATCTATTTTAAAATAATGAGAAACTAAAATACTACAGAAATGCATGCTTCATTAATATTCGGTTTTTTTTAGTTTTACCATAAAATTCACCGCAGTAAATCTGCATATTTACCTATATTATTTGTAAAATTAAGATACACTCATTATTAACATCAAACAAATAATATTAGCTGAATAAACATTGTCATTCTCAATTTTTTTTTTTATAAAAGCCGCGATTAGTCGTAAAGGAAGAAATACTTCGTTAGAGCAAAGAAAATTAGAGATTTTCATTACAAAAAAGGACAAAAATATAAAAATATTGCTGAAATATTGAATATGAAGGCAAATACTGTCGGTCACATTATCCAAAGATATAAAAACTAGGATCGAATTGATTTTAAAAAAACAAACTGGTCAGCCAAAAAAGTCCGTTTTGTTAGAAAAATCAAGGCTAACCCACGCTTAAGTATCCCGATTTATTGTTACAGAAGTTTTTCGGGCAATACAGCCGTTGAATAATCGGTTAAAATTTACTAAGGAACATATAAAAAAAGATTTAAAGACGTAAGATGGGAAGACGTAGTTTTCTCGATGAAAGCAAATTAAATTTATTTGGAAGTGATAGAAAAATTATGGTGTGGCGGAAGCCGAATTAGAAGTTAAAAGGAAAAAATATTACTCCAATAGTTAATCATGGAGGAAGAATTGTAATGGTTTGGGGATGCATATCAGCGAAATGGGTTGGGTATTAAGCGAAGACAGACATACAGACATACAGACATACAGACAGACAGACAGACAGACAGACAGACAGACAGACAGACAGACAGACAGACAGACAGACAGACAGACAGACAGACAGACAGACAGACAGACAGACAGACAGACAGACAGACAGACAGACAGACAGACAGACAGACAGACAGACAGACAGACAGACAGACAGACAGACAGACAGACAGACAGACAGACAGACAGACAGACAGACAGACAGACATGGCTAAATCGACTCCGCTATCTATAAGGATCCAGAATATATATACTTTATAGGGATGGGTTGGTATTAATCGAAACAGGCTGCAGGAAGATTGGGATAAAATCTAACCAGATATTAAATTATTTTTTTACATTTGTATTTAAACAATAATGTTATATGTGCTAAAAAAAACCGAATATTAAAGAAGTGTGAATTATTTAAGTTTTTGTTTTTATTTATGTTGTTTGTTCAATATTCAGAATTCTGAAATAAGATTTTTTTGATCTCTTAATATGTCTATGAATAAAACAAAAAAAATATCACCGGTTTTTTTTATTATTTTCTATTAATTTTGTTGACTTTTAATAACTCGAATAAAAAATCCGAATATTAATGAGAGTCACTGTACGTAATTGCATGTGACATAACCTCTATTGATTTATAGAATTGTTACTTTTAACTATATGTATATCTATTTACAAAATTATTAAATCACAATAAATATATTTAATACCAGCTTGACCCGGTGCGCTTCGCTACCCCTGTCGTAGTAAAAATCGGTTCAGCCGTTTAGTAATTATTGTTTAAGGTACCAATTTTACCAGTTTTTCCCCCTGTTTATCCCTTTCTGGTAAAAGTATTGAAAAAAGTTATAGCCTATTGACGCTTCCAAGTAAGGATCTATATACGTTCCAAATTTCAATAAAATCGATTTAGCCGTTTAGGCGTGATGCTCAAACAAACCAACAAACAAACAAACTAACTTACAAAGACATTTATATATTTATATGGATGATTAAACTTCTGGATTTTGTTTTGATGTTTCTCTAATTTTATTAGTTTTGTGTGTTTTATTTTGCAATCCCACAGTGTTCTGTTGCAAAAAAAATGGTTATATATACGAAAATAGAACATGCTCTAATTGCCAAAAGCGTTATAAGACATACACATGTATTTTACATACAATGTTTCATATGGATCACACGGTATATACCGTGTGACATCACCATTAATAGGGATATCAATGGATATTACGAACTAATATTGTCGTGCTTCTTTGTGACAACGACACTTAAACGTGATTGTAAGAAACTATCAACAAAATATTTCTAGAATTTTAATTTTCTTTATCTGAGATTTTCGTGATTTAAATTTATAATGAAAGATCGTGCTGTTATGTTGAGCATTGTGAAATAATTCAGTAGTAAACTGTTTCTACAGTGGCTGTCACAAGAATGAAATAATTACATATTAGCTGTTACATTAAGTGTTACAAGACAAAGTTTTTTTTTCAGAATTTGTTCCCATAGTCACAGAGTTTTGTTCTAGTCTCCTCCGAATTAAGCCATTTGCTCGATATTGAAAACATATTTTTTAAGTGATAGAAATCTTATTTGGGTCTCACTAACTCCAACTTTATGTATATGATCAATGGCTAGAACTGTAAATGTAAACGCCTTCATGCTAAATTCAGTTTATTTTCAATATTTTTACACTCGAACGAATGTTTTCAATATAGAGGAATGCAATTTGAATCGAATTCGGCTGACTTACTTTCGTTCACTTTCTTTTTCGTTCTAGATCGAAAAACATGCCATTAATGAATAACTAATAAATTATGTGTGAAACACCCCCTGTCTATACTTGACAAATATTTATCATAACAATTAATGACGTTTGTTGTCAAAACAAAGTTGGCTGAGCAAAAGCACTAACAATTTTGTCATAAAGAAGCAAAAAGGTCACATATAAAATAAAAGTGGTTGTCAGATTCAGTTCAAACTAATTTAAATATATTGGTCCATATACCGCGGGCACAGTTCAAACACCTTGCAACCGTTGAAGTTGTATTGCTGAACGACCGATACCACGAAAATCAATATTTTCCTCTTCAATATGAAGTGGTCTATGCAATATCAGAATCTACACCTAGACACTTTGTATATAAGCTCAATGAGGCAGTGTTCAACATGGAAATATGCATTCTAGTCATCATCGAAACTGATGAGTTAGTACGCCCTATATCCATCTCATATTCATCAAATCTTCAGTCCTACTTCTAAGTCAAGAGACTTCAGGTGTAATCCATTAGTTATTGACCGTATTTGTACTCTACTACATATGTCCCTGAGCCTGGAACACAAATTATCCTTATGTTAAACAACTCAGGCCTCTCGTTAAGAAATAATCTTAAGTCAAATCTATTGTTCGTACTCAGGAACGTGATACCAGGAGTAGCCCACATAATACACACGATCATGCAAATTGGAGGTATTTATTAAAAGCTAAAGGCCCTCTTCTAACAGCAATTCAATTTTGCCAAGTTCGTAATAACGTATGGTGAAAGAAATACGAACAAGTATAAAATTAACGAAAACAGTTGAAATAAAATTTATTAAAATTCAAATTGTAATTAATATTTAAGCTCACATACTAAAGTATATTTACAAAAAAAAATTAGCTCCTTCGCGATTTACTTTTCTTATTTTTTTGGGAAATCTATTTTCCATCGAGGTTTTTGCTTAACGAAAATTATCGGTATGAATGTCAAATTAATGTAATTTTAAAGGCTTGAAATATGGAAAAGTTTCGTTAGTATCCAATAAGTTCTTGCGTTCTACATCAAATTCTCTTTGCTAAAATCAAGGAAAATGTTTTTTATCTGACTAGATATTAAAATATTGATAAATAAAAAGCTTCACCAAATTTTTAACGACATTGGGATCTACTTTACTCAAAACTTCTGTGTCAATATAAGGAGTAACGACTTAAAATTGAAAAAAATGGCAAATGACTGTTCAATTTTTTAGAAGATACAATCTCTTCAATTCTATAATGATTTATTACTTAACACATAAGATGTGAAAATTGCATTTGGAATTAAATTTACAAAGAATATAGAATATTACAAATTTCAATAATGTTTATCATTTAAACATAGCAGATTATCTCGTCACTTAAAAGGGGTTTAAAATATCTACTACATACCCTCAAAGATATAAAAACTACGAGTACTAAAAGTTAGAAGAACCCACTTTGATTATACAGATTATAAGCTTCATGACATTCTTTACAATCGCAAGACCTGGCGTGACCTTCAATATCTATCGAAATTTCAGTTCAATTAAAAATGGAAATTTCTATCATTTTCGTATGCCGTAATTTATAACCTTATATTTTTAGCATTTTAATGACTTTTCAGACATATACTCCATAAAACCAGAAAAGCATAATCTAACTGACGTCATCATGACGTATAAACTCTCATACGCCAAAAATTAAGAAGATTTCAGTAAATATATTCAATTATTTGAAAGTTTTCTCAGTTCATAAGTTAATATTATGACGATTAATGATACTTTCAAATTTTTAGATTGTGGGATCGCGAATGAAAAACAAACATGTTATTAGAATACTATACCTAAAAATTAGTGTAAACAACAAAGTCTTTTGTTTTTTTTTGCTTCGAAAATGTCGAATTTTGTACCAACAAAGCGTCATATGTGGGAAGTTTTGCTTTAATTTTTTTAATTTGTAAAAAGTGGCGCTGAACATACCGATATTTTACCAAAGCTTATAGAGAATGTGTTCCATCGGATTCAAAGTGCGAGAGATAGTTTTATGTGGCACCGAAGAGGTGATTTTGATACGGAAGACAAAGATATCCCAAGCTAGCCAAAAAAGTTTGAAGACCAAGAATTGGAGGCATTACTCCATGAAGATTGTTGTAAAACTCAACAATAGCCTGCAAAATCATAGGAAGCAACTCAAGCAGCAATTTTGAAATGTTTGCGAGCAGCAGGATTCATCAAAAAAGCAGGGAAATTGAGTAACATACGAACTGAATCCGAGAGACCTTTAAAGTTGATGAAATGCTGATTGAACGCTATAAAAGAAAATCATTTTTGCACCGAATCATTACTTGCGAAGAGAAATGGATCCATTACGATAACCCGAAGAGTAAGAGATCGTATAAGAAGCACGGCCAACTAGCCGAAACTACACCAAAGCCAAATATCCATGGTGCTAAGGTAATGCTATGTATTTGGTGGGAGCAAAAGGGTCTTATCTATTATGAGCTGCTTAAATCTGGCCGACCATAACATGGAACGTGTACCGAACACAACTAATTCATTTGAAGTGAGCATTGGCCGAAAACTGACCAGAATATGCAGCCAGACATGAAACCTTAATATTCTATCATGACAACGCTAGGCCACATATAGAAATACCTGTTAAAAACTATTTAAAAAAAAGTGGTTGGAAATTATTATGTCACCAGCCTTCTAGTCCAGACCTTGCCCCGTCCGACTACTATTTGTTTTGATCGAAGCAGAAGGCTCTCTCTGGGATACGTTTCACTTCAGAACTGAATATACGAAATTGGCTTGATTCGTTCTTGGCCTCAAAGGATAAGCAGTTCTTTTGACTCTGAATCCATGTGTTGCCAGAAAGATGGGAAAAGGTCATAGCTAACAATGGCTAATACTTTGAATAAATTTATATTGTACAAATGTTTCAAAATAAAAGCTAAAATTTTACAAATCCCGCAATAATGTAAAAAATTTTCAGCAAATGTTCAATGGGGCAATAGAGTTAAATGTTAATGAGCTTTTGTAAACATATAAACGAATACAAATTATTCGATTTAATTGATAAGTATTCGCTTCATATTTGTATGGAAAATGTTTAAAAAAAATTTCAGAAATTCATGTTGGAATATAAAAAAAGCTAAAAAATTATTTTCAGTGACAAACAAAAAAAAACGAATAAAGAAATTAATCGAATAAAACGTAAACAATTTCCAACAAATGTGTAACCAAAAGTATAATATTTTTATATTATACTTTTGGTTACTATGAATGAATATTTAACAAATGTTTATGAGTTTTTGTAAATATATAAACGAATAAAAACTATTCGAATAAATTGCTTAAGTATTCGGTTCATGTTTGTATGTGAAATTTATGAAAAATAGCACAAATTCATGTTAGATAATACATTTTCAGTGACAAATAAGTAGCGAATAAAAATTATTCGCTTCCTATTTATATAGTAAATGTATAAATATATTCACAAATTCATGTAAGCTTATTAAAAAAAATCTATAATATAAATGACGAATAAAAAAATTAATCGAATAAAACTTGAACAATTTTATGTTTAACCAAAAGAATAATATAACATTATTATTTGTAAATATATAAACGAATAAAACTTTTTCGAATAAATTGCTTAAGTATTCGGTTCATGTTTTGTATGTGAAATTTATGAAAAATAGCACAAATACAGTTTCAGTGAAAAATAAGTAGCGAATACAAATTTATTCGAATAAATTGCTTAATTATTCGCTTAATATTTATATAGAAAATGTATAGGTATATTCACAAATTCATGTTAGTTTATGAAAATGTCTATAATATGATTTTCTGCGACAACTGAAAAACGAATAAAAAAATAAATCGAATAAAACTTGAACAATTTCCTGTTTAACCAAAAGTATAATATAACATTATTATGATTGAATAGAGTTAAATGTTTATGAGATTTAGTAAAAATATAAACGAAACAAATTTATTCGAATAAATTGCTTAAGTATTCGGTTCATGATTTGTATGGAAAATGTAAAAAAAATGTTTACAAATTCATGTTGGAATATAAAAAAATTTAAAAAATTATTTTCAGTGACAAGTAAAACACGAATAATAAAATTAATCGAATAAAACTTAAACAATTTGCAATAAATGTGTAACCAAAAGTATAATATAACATTACTATGAATGAATAGAGTTAAATGCTTATGAATTTTTGCCAAAATATAAGCGAATAAAAACTACTCGAATTAAGTATTCGGTTCATGTTTTGTAAGGAAAATTTGTAAAAAATAGCACAAATTCATGTTAGATAATACATTTTCAGTGACAAACAAGTGGCGAATAAAAAATTATAAATTTTCAGTGACAAATAGGTAGCGAATAAAAAAATAGCCATGTCCGTCTGTCGGTTTTTTTTTCAGTAAAAAATTAAAAAAAAAAAAAATTTTTTAAAAAATTTTGAAAAAAAAAAATTTTGAAAAAAATTGGAAAAAATTAAAAAAAAACATTGAAAACAATTTTGAAAAAAAAAATTTTTCTAAATTTTGAAAAACAATTTTGAAAAAAAAAATTTTAATTTGTTTACCTAAAAATATTTAAAATTTTTCATTTAAAGTATAATTTGGTCAAGGGTATATAAGATTCAGCACAGCCGAATATAGCTCTCTTACTTGTATTTAACTATTAAATTTAAAAAATTAAAAAAAAAAAATTTGGAAAACAATTTAAAAAAAAAAACAATTTCCAAAAAAAAAGTTGGTTTAAATATTTTTTGTCTTGTTTATGTAGGGTACCCTAAAAATTCGTTGCATTCACATAACAAAACTCTCACTTGTTTAAGTATTTTGTTGGGGTTTTACTTTTTTGTTTTTTTTTGCATCGGTACCGATCACAAATGCTAATACTCGTAACATATTTTTCTGGTTGTATGATGGGATTTATGTTGACTTTTGCAGCTTTTGTTGTTGCTGGCTTTTACGCTATTGACTTTCGCATATGACTGTTAATAAATCTTTAAACGTTTTTTTATGCGTTCGTTTTCATTTCTCTTAAAAACTCTTCCTAAAATGTCGCGATCACATGTGAATTTGTGTGTGTTTGTTTGTGGCTGGGGCTCTCTTTATGGTTGGTTTTTTCTTGTAAGTATGTATTACTTTTGTTATTACAGGGTATGTATGTATGTATGTAATTGTTGTTGTTGGTTTTTTTGCATCTTCTTATGCATCACGTTATTTTTGTTATTATTACGTTGTATAACGTAATACTAACGATGTAATGTTGAAGTGTTTTTTTTTTCTTATTTTGTTACTAGCTTTTGTCGGTTTTGTGTTATTTTTATTTTTAATTTTTTCTCGTTTTATTATTATTTCTGTTGTCTACTGGTTTTTTATTTTTTGTTTGCCTGAAAATGTAGCTATGATGAAGTGTATGTAATAGTATTTTTTTCACTTCCACTACTTGTGCTGTGCTTTTGTAATTGTTTCGAGCTGCTGCGGCTTTTTTATTGTTGCTGCTATGACTATTATGTAGTGTGTTGCTGTTGCTATTGCTGGCTGCTGTTAGTTGTTGTTGCATTGAATTGTTGTTTTGTTATTATGCCAAGTCCAACGATCAATGTACAGATTATATTACATACAAACGACATTTGTGGTGTCTTTGTTAAGTTTGCTATTAGGCTGAGTATTAACTTCATTTCTTCTCTTTCGGCATGTCTTTTTCATCATGCTACCTATGTTATTGTTGTGTTTTCTATAAGTAGAGTTATTAGTTTCAGCTGATTCGTTTAGTATTTCAATGCTGTTTTTTTTTTTTTTTTTTTGAAATTTTTTCTGCCATTTTACTTCAGGGGTACTCAACAGGAAAAGCTGTAGTGGGAATTACCAAAGAGGTGTTGATTTATTTATACGTTAGCGTATACTTTTATAAATCAATATTGACATTTTACGTAGTACGTACTTAGTCTGTGCTTTCCTCATCTTTTAAGTATAAAATATCTTTTATTAACTTAATCATGAAAAGATCTTTAATTAGAGCCTTGAACAACTTTTTGAATGTGTAATAAACAGGTACATAATTGCAACACTTGCCAGAAATAATCTTTGATGCTGTTATAATCTTTAAATTGTTTTAGCTTAACTCAAAAATACAACTAGTTCTTAAAATTCTATATTCATTCGTGCGGAATATTATACGAGAGTTGTGCGTTAAATATTATGCAAATAAAATTAAATTTTAAGCGAAAAAATTAAACACTTTACAGAACGAATACAAAAATTATTCGAATAAAACACATAAGTACTCGGTAAACATTTCAATGAAACATATTTAAAAAAAACTTTGAAATTTTCTATAAAAAACTATAAGTTTTCCAGTGAAAAATAAATTGTGAGAAAAAAAATTATTCGAATAAAATGTTAAAAATAATAACTAAAAGTATGTACTGTATTAAATTGCAGTATTAAAATACAGTAAAACTTATTGCTATGATTTTTTGTAAAAATTTAAACGAGTAAAAATTATTCGAATAAATTGCTTAAGTATTCGGTTCATATTTATATGGAAAAAGAATTAAAAAATGTTCACAATTTCATATTAGATTGAAAAAAGCTATAACATGATATTCAGTGGCAAATAAGAGGCGAATAAAAAATTATTCGAATAAAATTTTAAAAAATTCCAATAAATTATCAAGGAATTTCATTCGTAGGATGCAATGGAGACAAATTTATATAATTTTTTGCAAAAATATAAACGAATAAAAATTATTCGAATAAACCGCTTAAGTATTCGGTTAATTTTTGTATGGAGAATTTATAAAAAATATTCACAAATTTATGTCAGTTTACTAAAAAAAAAAAAAAACTATAATAAGATTTACATTGGAAAAAAATGGCGAATAAAAAATTAATCGAATAAAATTTAATTAATTTCAATAAATGTTCAACCAAACGTACAGAAAACCATTCCTACCACAATAGTGAACAAATTATATTATTTTTTGCAAAAATACATTCGAATAAATTTGCTGAAGTATTCGGTTCATATTCTTATAAACAAAATTTTAAAAATAATTACATACTAGAAAATCTAGAATATTCAAAGAAAAATAACCGGAGAATAAAAAATGTATTCGAATAATTTTTTTATAAAAGGTTAAACAAAAGTATAGTATTACAATTTTATGATCCAATGGAGCAAAATTAATCATAATTTGATTAAAAATAAGGTACGATATGATTTTTTTTGGGACCAATCAATGCGAATAAAAAATTATTCGAATAAAATTGTATAAATATCCAACAAATTACTAACCAGAAAAATCAGCAGAACATTTTTATGAGACAATTGTATGATTTTTTGTAAAAATTTAAACAAACAAAAATTATTCGAATAAATTGCTTTAGTATTATTCGAATATTTGTTGGAAGAATGCATTAAAAATTTTCAATATTATGTTAGATCATAAAACAAACCATATTAATATTGGATAATCAGGTATAATAAAAGCGAATAAAAAATTATTCGAATAAAATATTTGCCAAATTTTAAATAAAAAAAGTACAGCATCAAATTAAAGAAGCTATCAAGTGAAATTTATATAAATTTTTGTGAAAAAATTATTCGAATAAGCTTCTTAAGTACTCGGTTCAATATCAAATAGAAAATGTATAAACAAGTTTTACAAAGCAAAAATTTGATACAGAATAACATTTTTATGATGTAATGGAAAAAATAGTTTTGGAAAAATATAAACGAATAGAAATTATTCGAATAGATTACTAAGTCTTCGGTTCATATTTGCATGAAAAATGTATGAAAAGTTTCATAATTTAATGTTAGACAGATAAAAAGCTATAACATGATATTCAGTGGCAAATAAGCGGCGAATAAACAAATTATTCGAATAAAAAAATTTTAAGTTCCAGTAAATGTTCAACTAAATGTACAGAATGTGCAATGGAGAATAATGTAAACATTTTTTCACAAAAATATAAGCGAATAAAAGTTATTCGAATAAATTGCGTAAGTAATCGAATAATAAGGGGAAAATAAATTGCGAATTAAAATTATTCGAATAAAATGCTAAAAATTTTGAAGTAATTTTTAATAAAAAAATTAAAATGTATATGATTTAAAGAAAAAACTAATAAAAATTATTCGAATATATTGGCTAATTATTCGGTTCAATAACAATTCAAAAATGATTAAAGAAGACTCATAAATCCATTTTATACTGAAAAATATATAATATGATTTTCAGTGGCGAATAAAAAAATTATTCGAATAAACTTTCAACATTCATATACTTCATTTTTAACAAAATGGAAAATGGATAAAATGATTTTCAAATTCATCCTAGTTTATAAAAATACTATAATAAGATTTCCAGGGAAAAATAAATTACGAATTAAAATTATTCGAATAAAATGCTAAAAAAATTTTAACATATTTTTAATAAAAAGAACAGTATTAATTAACAATATTAAAATGTAGTGAAATCTGTATAATTTTTTATAAAAATATAAACGAATAAAAATTATTCGAATAAATTACTTAATTATTCGTGTCAATATCAAATGGAAAATGCTTAAAGAACACTCACAAATAAATGTTATACTGAAAATATGCTATAATAATATTTTCAGTGGCGTATACAAGAATTAATCGATTATAAAAATACTATAATAAGATTTCCAGGGAAAAATAAATTACGAATTAAAATTATTCGAATAAAATGCTAAAGATTTTTAACTAATTTTTAATAAAAAGGACAGTAATAATTAACAATATTAAAATGTAGTAAAATCTATAAGATTTTTTATAAAAATATAAATGAATAAAAATTATTCGAATAAATTGCTTAATTATTCGGTTCAATATCAAATGGAAAATGCTTAAAGAACACTCACAAATCCATGTTTTACTGAAAATAAGCTATAATATGATTTTCAGTGGCGAATAAAAAAATTATTCGAATAAACTTTCAAAATTTGTCAAAAAATATACTTAATTTTCAAAAAATTTTAACTAAAAGTGCAGTATAACATAAAATTAATACAAATAAAAGGCGAATAAAAAAATTATTCGAATAAAATTTTAAAAAATTCTAACAACTTATTTACCAAAAGTAAAGCACAACATTTTTATAAAAAACTTAGTAAAATTTATAGGATTTTTTGTAAAAATACAACGAATAAAAATTATTCGAATAAAATGCTGTTCAAAGAAAAATATAGAAAATATATTTCCAAATTGATGTGAGATATTCATGAATAACGAGAGTTACAATTAAGAATTTTACGCTAGAACCGTTATCTGACCTATTTGCTTAATTTCAAAATTATTTTGCACTTCCAAAATACATTACTTCATTAACCTTTTTTATGGCTACATAAAATCGTAAGGCTTGAAGGACATCGTTTAAAAATTATTCATTAAAAATATATAAATTCAAAACGTGCCTATTTTTCTGTAATACTCACACTTCATATGTGTATAGTGGGATTTTTGGAAAAATACTTATGTTTAATCAAAACAAATGTGTATTAATTACAAATTTAATGAAGATATCTCTCTAGTTTGACCAGTTTTAAAATTAATTAATTAAAAAGTTAAAACAATAAGCTATATCTCACACTTATACCTAAACAATTCAAAAATAAAAAACAAAAAACAAAAAAAATATCAAATTAATGGAATTTTATGCACAAACATAAATAAATCTAACAACATCTAAATGGTTTTTAAATTGAAAACATAAATATATCTTTATGTAAACTGATACATTTATAAATGTTTGTTTAAATTGAGGACTGAAATTGTGTTAGCTATTGTTTAGCAAAGAAATAGTTGGTTTTGCGATCATCATTTAAAAATAAAATAAAGTATAAATATTTACAATAATGATAAATCGGAAAATAGTGAGGGTGCTCAGAACTGGACTTGCTAGATGGTGGTCATAAAAATGTTATAGCTAAATTGTCAATTGAAGAAATTTAAGTTCATTTAATTAAACAACATATTTTATATCATAAAAGTGAATTTGTTACAAAATTTTTATTAACCGAAATTTTCATTAAACAGTTTTAAATAAATAATAAAATGTTTTTATTATTTTCATAGCTGTTAATTTTGCTAATAAAGTTATTTTCATAAAAAAATACGAAAAGAGGTCAAGGCCAAAATTGAAAATTAAAAAAAAAGCAGATAGACAAGAGAAGAAAACTGATTAAATTTATATTTTGGCACCCTATGTACATTTTAAATTAATAAACACAGAAATTAAAATTAAATAATATTTTTGGTTTATTAAGAACCACTAAATATGTATTTGGTATAGTTTTTAAAATCGTACTTTTAAAAGGTACAAATTTTAATATACTTTTGGTACTTTTTTTCATAAGGTTTTTCACTAGCCGATTCCTGGGATTTTTTTTTTTTTTGGGATTCCCGAAAATACCATAAAAACAGGTTGGAATCCAATATTTTTTTCAAAACTCTGCCTATAAATGGAATTATATGAACAAATGATATAAATTGCACCAGAATGTGTAAAATTGGCTAAACAACAATGACACAGCTTTAAAATGAGTATGTTTCGCAGACATTGTATAATGAAAATTCAAAATCATCTTGATTTTGTGAATAAACACCATTTTTGATTTTACCGTCATTGTATTATTGAAAAGTTATTTTATGGTATACCCACCATTAATATGTTACAATCAAATATTTTTCTGATATAGAGGTTATATAGGGGGTAGGTTTAATTATGGACGGATCCTCACAAAAGTAAGGCCCACGATAGGGCCCAAAACAAAGGAGCTAGCTAACTGAAAATTTCCACAAATACTTTGTGTTGACAAGGTTTGTTTGATATTGAAAACGGACAATATCGAGCGATGATTTCACTTAGTCCCCATACAAATATCCCCCCGGAATACTGTTTGAGCGGCCATACAAAATGTTGCCCAATTTAGTTCTGAGTACTCTGAAATTATACTGTAAAATATGGCAAAAATCTAGCAAGATTTGCCGCTAGTCCCCATACAAGGTCTCCCTCAGAAAATGAATTGAATATTCGTAATCTATAGGAATAATAGCCACAGAGGGCGTGGCACCTCCCATATGATGTTAATCAAAACAAGTAACAGAGCTATATTTGGCTGTGCCGAATCTTATATACCCTTCATCAAATTATACTTAAAAAAAATGTTAAATATTTTTAGGTAAACAAAATTAAAAAAAATGTTTTATCAAAATTTAAAAACATTTTTTTTTATTACCGAAAAAAATTTTAGTTCAAACTTTTTTTTTAAATTTATTTTTCAATTTAAAAAAAAAAAAAAATTATTTTATAACAAAAAAAATTTTTTTGGTGAAATAAAATTCGGGGTAAAATATATTTTTTCCGATTTTGACCAATTGTAGGTCCGACTTATTTTGCCTTAAAAATCATAAAACGCGTAAAAAATCGAGATTGTCCTGGTTTTTTCCTTATATCTCAGCCATTTTTTGTCAAACACCAAAAAACAAAAACAAAATACGCAAAGCAATGAAGCCAACACACATCCAAACATATGTACGTTTTGTTGCTTTTTTGTCAAAGCATGCAATAAATTGTCTTTTTTTGATAAAATTTTTAGAGGTTTTCTCGGATTTGTGCTCATATCTGCTTTATTTATGGACGGGTTTTGCTGATTTTAAATAGGAAACTTCTCGAAAGCATGTCTAACAGAATTATTGAAGATTTGGATCCCGAAGAAAATTGATTTCAACAGACGGACAGACAGACATGGCTTAATCGTCTCCGCTATCTATAAGGATCCAGAATATATATACTTTATAGGGTCGCAAAATTATATTGTCGAAATTACAAACGGAATGACAAATTTATATATACCCTTCTCACGAAGGTGAAGGGTATAAATAGGATACTATAAGAGATAGAGTCCATAAATTTTGTACAGTTATTCTTCTATCAATATTTTTGTTTAGGTCAAGAATGTGCGGACTATCAATAGTGGGCGTGGCACCTTCCGTATAAACTAAATATTAAAATTCATATCTATACGTGTAATTGTAATATGTAAAATTTGTATGAATTAATTATTTAGGCCAAAAATTGGCACATTAGCAATAGTGGGCACCTCCCATAGACAAATGACAAATTATATATAGGGGAAGCTATTGCAGCAATCAGTATGAATATGTAGAATAGAAATATTAAGTAAATGTTAAAATTTTTATACATAGGAAACCTTCTATCTATATATAGTGTACTCTCTCTTTGCGGACATGTCCCATAAACGGACACATTTTTCAGACCCAAAAATATTCTTTGGGATTATTTAATAATCTCATAAGCGGACACCTCTTATAAGCGGACAAATTTGTCAGTCCCTTAGGTGTCCGCTTATGAGAGAGTACACTGTATGTATAAAAGTGAATTTGTGTTTGTATGATTGTTTGCGTATTTTGGATAAATAAATAAATTAATGAACAATATAATCGAGGCGACCATAACTGGGAAGTAAAGAGTTTTCCAACAAGAGGTGTTATTTTGAAGCTTTTATTCTTTGACATTTGACAAGTAGAAACTACGCCATTACTAAAAATGGAACGATTCAAACTTCAACGACGCATTGAAATTATTAAAATTCACTACAAAAATGGCGAAAATCTTGCAGTCACAGTTCGCAAAACTAAAGCATTTTTGGGTCGTCGTGAAGCATCTTGTCGGACCGCAATACAGAAATTAGTGGAAAAATTCGAGCTGTTGGGACAAGTTAGTGATGTGAAGAATAAAACCCGTGCACGTCGCTCAAGAACAACTGAGAATATTGCTGCTGTAGCCGAAAGTATTGAAGAAAACCCAGGTTTGTCCATTCCTCGCCGTTCTTTGGAATTGGTCATTCCTCAAACGTCATTACAACGTATCTTATGGTCGGAGTTGGATGATATAGATCTGGACAACGTTTACTTTCAACAAGACGGCGCTACGTGCCACACAAGCAACGGAAAAAGTTTCAGGACCGTGTTATCTCACGAAGAGGTGATCACAATTGGCCACCGAGATCTTGTGATTTAACACCTTGCGACATCTGCCTTTGGGGCCACGTGAAAGATAAGGTCTACGCCAACAGCCCAGCGTTGATTCAAGACCTCAAAGAGTTTTGGAAAAAAAAATTAACTAATGTTTCGAAGTTCGATTTTAAGTGGACAAAAATATTCACACAGTTTCTAATTTTTAATAGGAAAATAGTTTTTTTAAATAGTTTAATATTTTGTGGAGCAGCCTTTCTTTTTAATGACTTCTTTTAATCGTCTTAACATTGAATTTTGAATTATTTTGCGATTCTTGTAATAGGACTTCTTTAAGTTGAGTCTTAGTAGTAATATGGTGCTTTCCTACACGTATGCCCAATTCGTCCTATAGATGGTTTATGGGAATTATGTTAGGTGATTGCGTAGGAGACTGCAGAATGTAAGGAACCTGATGCACTATCCATACACGGACGTCATAGGCTGTGTGTTTGGGTCATTATCCTGTTAAAAATAGAAATGTTTCCCAAGATTTAAGTAAAGAGCGCTTTGTAGTAGGTTTTCTATTAAAATATTAAGGTACACAGTTTTATCCATTGTACCATCAATGAAAACTAAGTTTCCTACACCAAATGTAGCCATAGAACCTCACAACACTACCCATCCTCCGCCATGTTTGATAGTGTTTACTACATTGTTCTTTTCCACTTCAGTGTTTGGCCTTCTCCAAACTCTTACTCTGCCGTCCAATTGTAAAATATTAAACTTACTCTCGTCTGAGAATAGTATTCCGTCCCCGAAGTCTTCAGATTTATTTTTGGAAGCTTAAAACTACCTCTCCTATTCATTATATGGCATTTATCGCCGTATTTTATAAACCTACTTAAACAAAATTACTGAATATAATAAAACACAAATAAATTTTTTATTAAAAAAACTCACATCAATTATCCCAATAAAACTACTGACAATTTTAGCAAACACGACCAATTGGGGGAGCCAATAACTCATATAATACAAATAGGGGGTGTGCACATTGGATAAAAATAAATGAATTTTATAAAAATAAAAAAAAACACATCATTAACATTATTTACAGAAAAAGGCGACAACAACAGCATGTTATTAAACACAAAACAACTTCAAAAACTAATTTTTTACAATGAATTTTTTAAAAAAAAGAAAGATAAAAGAAATAAAAGGAGACATTTAAATAGTTAAATGACAAACTGTCTAATGCTTTAAATTTAGGTTGACATACTGCCAAAAACAACAACAACAACAGCAATGAAAAACACGTAATAAACATAAAAGCAGCAACAACACAATTTAACCAACATCAAGACTTAAACATAAAAAAACAATGATAACTACCAAACACAAAATAAAAACATCACAGAAAAAATGTTTGAAAAAATCAAGTGGAACTAAAGATTTAAAAAAACAACAACAACACAAGCAGCTCTTGAAAAAATTATAATAATGATAAAATAAAGAAGCAAACAAAAAACAGAAGAGCAAAAACAAGGGCTTTAACAACAACAACAAAAATATGTAAATTTTTACAACAAAAGCTCGGAGAAGCTCTTCGTGTTTCTTCTTCTCAGTTTTTTTGTTTGTTTCTTTATTTTTGTCTAATCACGACGAAATCTGATGGAGACAACAGCAACAAGTAAACGAAGTAGCTTAAAACACTACGCTTTCGTCACTTTAGTGCACCCCACATCTCATCACTCACACTCTCACACAATAGATTGGAAATTTTCGATTTTTTGTTGTTTTCTCAATAAAAAAAATATTTAAATTTTTTTCTAACACGTTTTATACAGATTTTCGGAATGTTTTGTTTTTATTTGCAGCTAAATTTTTAATATAGAACTCAAATTATTATTGTTGTTTCTTTTGTTAATGCTATTTGTGTGCATGTGTGTTTTTTTAGCTATTTTGTTGTTGTTTTTGTTAACTTTTATAGAATTGCATCCGGCATTAATACATGTATGAGGGTATGAGTAATACCAGAATGAAAGGAGAATTAATTTAAGATTTTTTTTGTTATATTTAATTTATTTTTTTTTATTCAACACTTTTTATTTGTTTTGTATTGATTTAATTAACATTCTCAAGTAAAGCCAGCCATAGTGACCTTTTGGAAGCGGTACTCAAGACTGAGTTTCTTGAATTTTAAGCATTATTACAATACTGAGCTAGTAACAACTTTATAGCTGATAAAAGGGAATTTTTTGGTACCTGAATATACTATTTTACAAGGATTTTGTTCATGATGTGAAACATATGGATTATGGATTTGCTATCCAGGACGTCAAACTTTTGAGAATTTGAACAAAAATTAAAAATGAACAGTGTTGATATGATTTAATTAATATTTAAATTTGTATCCCTCACAAGACTCCAACTATAGTCTCCTATCTTATGGTGGTCCCATATACCCTGATAATTCCGTTCAAATCTGGCTCAGTAGAGTCGATCAGAAGAAAAGTAGTAAGTAATAAATATGTCACTTATAAACTACTGTTCCGATTGCAAAATGATGTACAAACAAATCATACAGAAGACCATACATAGCCTTTCAGAAAATGAATTTTGTGACCACTTTATTACAGCACAAGGTGGGATATAGGGTGTCAATTTTGATCAACATTAGTTTGAAGAGCTTTTTAGAGCTTGTAATTTGTACATATACAGACAGATATTTATAAAGCTAATAGGATAATTAAATAAATCCTGTTTATTTCACTACGTTATTTCTTTCACTTTAAATGATATTTAAGTTTCAATTTTAAAATATTCGATTTTAACCTTGACTTTATTTTGTTTTTCACAAATATCTTTCGTAATATGTATGTAGTTGTAAAAATTTGTTTCTAAAACCACTATATTACATCTAATAAGCTTTAAATTACTTAATACGTAAACACTTTATTCCAAAATCTCTATCCGCCTAGTAGTGAAAAATATTCAAATTCAAAAGTTTGAAATGAGTATGAAAAATGCATAAATTTTAACAAAAATTAAACTTAATTTTTCGCAATGATTTAAAAAAAGTAATATTGTTAAGAACTAGCTACAAACATTTTTATAAATTTAAAAAATTATTACGATACCTTAAACGGATATCTTTTTCTGAGCTTTCAAATCCAAAAAAGAAATATGTTTAAGTGAGGGTAGATGAAATTAAAAACAAATGTTTTTTTTAAAATTGTGACGTATATTTGGAAAAACATAAATGTATACATTTTCCATTCATTGAATAAAAAAAAGATTTCTTTTTGTAAACTTTAAAAAATTAAAAAATTCTAAACTTATGGTTGCAATATGTTTCTTAATTATCGCTTGTTGTTGCTTTAATTAAATATGACTCTTAGATTTAAGGCCTCTGAATATGAAAATTAAGTCAGATTATCATAATTCAATAATGCGGATCCAATTGATGGAAAAAATTCTCACTAGAATTTCGATTTAAACGAGGCTTTTCATACAAAATTCGTTTACCAAATACAGCCCAGAATTTCAAAATTTCATTAAAAATCCGTAGCTTTCTAAATGTCTCACAGGTCGCAAAATACAAGCTTGAGAGAGCTGTTTATATATTATTAAAAATTTTTGGAGATTAATAAAAAGAAGTTTGAAATTGTTTATTGGTCCTTTTATTCCCTCTTCTAAATTGCCTGATTTGCTTGAAATACTCAATCAACAATTTTTATCTTAATTACACCACCAAGTGGGGAGGGTATTATGTGTTTGTGCTGATGTTTGAAACGTTAAAAAATATTAGTCTAACATCCATATTAAAGATCGACTCAGAATCACTTTCTTAGTCAATTAAACGATGTTCGACCGTCTTTGATAATCACTTCCAAACTTGTCAAAGATATCTTAACAAAGAACGATGACCGTAATCAATTTGTCTAAAACGAAACATCCCAATCTAATTGCGGTAACAACTGGCCCCAACCATGCTGAATGTGACTACCATTCAAAGATATCCGCTTTAAATGCTATAGTGAATAAGATAAGGAGACTATGGCAATTCTTCTCTTTCATTGCCCGCTTTTTGGGATTCGGATAATGAGATGTTTTTGTTCATCAATACTTAAAGGTATTTATGCACATATTAATGATAAACTTTATTGAAATGGTTGTGTATATAAGGGGTTACGAACTGAGAGAGACACAATTATTTTATAGATCTTCGAGGCTAACGATTCAAAGTTGTGAATTATTTTATTTGTAAATCACAGCAACAAATATTATGAGATCCCGTAGAAATTCACATCATAATTCGCTCACATATAAGGCGCTCAATAGTGCACAAATTTCATGAAACATTTAAATAATGACGCATGGTTTATTAGATGGCTAGGTCAAATCCTCGATTAAATATATTGTTACGAATTTGCAGTAGCGATTTGAATTTAACGGTCTGTAACGACTGCCTGCAACATTAATCATGTTTATAAACATGTCCATCAGTAGAAGCATCTACTTATAAACTATGTTGATAGCATGCGGTTATTAGCATTGTTTGTAAGTATGGTAACACTAAGTGTTTAAGCTGCTAACATTGACATCGAAAGCTCTAGAATTCGAACATACGAGTATTGACCGTTAAGAACAATCAGGCTACTCGGATGAAGATAGCCGCTGTTAGAGTTAACATCAACTGTCTTGTACATTTGCATTATAAACGTGTGTGTGTGTGTGTGTGTTAAAAAACATAGTGACTATTTAGACTGTTGTTGTTATACATTTGAATAAATAAAGAGTTGTTACAATTTTAAACTACTAAAACTGATTTTATTTTCCATCAAAAGTATCCGGTTTATTTAAAGGAAATAAACCAACGTTTTAAAAAGGTTAAAGCATAACAATATACTCGGAGAATCTCTTTTCAGTCGTTTCAACTAATTCTAAACTGACATTCATTATGCAAACGCCATAATTGAGCCTCGAAGCCAGTAAGCGAAAAATTAGTATTTTAGAAGATGTAAAAGCCAAAAGTCACAGAAAACTGTTTTTTCTTGTAAGAAAAAGAGGTACATTCCCTGCATATGAATAAGAAATATCACATAATTTTAAATTATTGCCAGTTCCATGATGTCGAATATTAAGTTGAAAAACTTTAATTTAAAACTGTTCGAAAGAATTTTTTATAGGAAAACTGAGTGTTTTTAATACAAATTTCTTCCACTCTCTTTTCTTTATCATCAAAATTTGTGTTCAAATCAAAATTGCAGATTTTGAAACCCTTTATAGGAAGACAACTTTAGTAAGAATGATTCTATTGCCATTATAATTAAAATTTTCAAAGTCAAACATAATTTATTGGGCATATGACTTAAAAATGCGGTATTTTTTAAAATTATGAGCTTTTATTTTGAAACATTTGTACAATATAAACATATTCCAAGTATTGGCCATTGTTTAGCTATGACCTTTTGCCATCTTTATGGTAACATATGGATTCAGAGCCAAAAGAACTGCTCATCTATTGAGGTCAAGAACGAATCAAGCCAGTATCGGATACTCTGTTCCAAAGTGAAGCGTACCTGGACTATAAAGCGGGTGAGGCAAAACTTCCCAACCACTTCATTCTAAATACTTTTTAACAGGTATTGCCATATGTGGCTGAGCGTTGTCATGATGGATACAGATATAACACTTTTGCTCACACCAAATACATATAACCTTTGTGCCATGGATATTTGGCTTTGGTGTGGATTCGGCTGGTTGGCCTGGCTTCACATACAATCTCTTACGCTTCGAGTTATTGTAACGGATTTATTTTTCATCGGAAAAATTATTTTTTTTATAATGTTTTAGAATTATTTCGGACATCCAAAATCGTCTTCCAGGGTATCTCAACTTGAATTCGTATGGTACCCAATTTCTCTGCTTTTGAATGATTCCTGCTGCACGCAAACATTTTGATATTGCTGCTTGAATAGCTCCCAATGATCTTGCAAGCTCTTGTTAAGTTTTACAACAAGCTTCACGAAGTAATGCCTCCAATTCTTTGTTTTCAAAGTTTTTTGAATGGCCTGTGCGATCTTTGCCTTCCCTGTCAAAATCACCACTTCTGAACCTTACAAACAATCTCTCGCAAGTTGAATCGGATGGAACACATTCACCATAAGCTTTGGTGAGCAATCAGTGTGTTTCAGCGGCACTTTTTTTCAAATTTAAGAAATAAAGCAAAACTTCCCGCAGATGGCGATTCGTTGGTACAAAATTCGACATTTCGAAGCAAAAAAAAAACTTTGTTGTTTACACTATAATGTTTAATAAAATAAATGACAGATATCTACCCTTCAAAATGACATAAAGTATTAAAAAAAAAAACACGTTCAAAAGATTCGATTTCTATTGTAAATCCCGCTTTTTAAAGTCATTCACACAACTAGGTTTAAAAAGCTAATATGTTTTATAAAACTAGTGTTTAAACCAGCAATGAGTTGTTAACATATTGAAATAATTCTCAAATTAATTTTCAAAATATACCAATTGCTTGGTAGTACAATCAGCTCTTTATTTTTATTCGTATTGTTACGTTTTAACCTTTTTAAAACGTTGGTTTATTTCCTTTAAATAACCGGATACTCTTGCTTGCAAAAAAAAACAGTTTTAGTAGTTTCAAATCTTTATTTATTTAAAATGTACAACAACAACAGTTCAAATAGTCACTCAGTTTCTTTATACACATTTATCAATTCGCAGAAATGCACACACACTTTATAATGCACCAACCTAAATGTACAAAGCAGTTGATGTTTTCTCTAACATCGCCTATGATCAACTCACTCACGACTGCAACCCCTGCCACTATTTATACACACACCATCTTTCGTGAATTTTCTACAATGCTCTTAACGGACAAACTAGTATGTTCGAATTCCAGAGCCTTCAATGTTAGTAGCCCAAACATTCAGTGCTGCCACACTTACAAACAATGCTAATAACCGCATGCCATCAACACTGTTCATAAGTAGAAGCTTTTACTGATTGACGTATTTATAAACATGATGAAAGCTGCAGCCAGTCATTACAGACTGTTAAATTCAAATCGCTATTGCAAATTCGTAACAGTATCTTAGAGGCCCCTAACTACTTGATCAAAACGACTAAATAGTTTATTTGACATAATTTAGCATAAAATGTTTGTCATATCGGCTTAAAAATAAATTAGATGTAATTTTTTCAAAGTTTACAGCTTTTAATGCTAAGATATATGTGTTTTGAGGTAGAAGCTTTTAGTTTGGGAGTTATAGAGCTTTAAAGCTCAGATATATACATATATAGCTATATCTCTTCCATTTGTTGACTGATCATTTGAAAGTGTTTTAAAATATCATTTAAATGAGGTATAATATGACCCAATTTATTAACCCATTAAAAGACAAACTCAAAAAAAGTTTTTTCATAAAGGTGCCGATACATTGCACTCGCGGTAACGTGAACACCGCCTAACGTGAACAAGATTTTGTTTACATTGACTACTCTGTAACGTGAACAAACTCAGAAAGCTCTACAACGTGAACAATTTTGTTCACTGCATTTGTGAACATGAACTCCCTTGGTTTTAATTAGTTCACGTTACCGCGAGTGCACTGTATATCGATAATTCATCGATACAATGGTACTAAACAATATTAAGAACTAAGTAGAAAACATTTACAAGTTTCATTCGATATACATGATGTGCTTTTATCATATTAAACGTGGAAGATATTTGTGCTTAAAAAGGGAAAAGTTTATAAAATGGAATGTTCTTCATACCATATTATTTAATTCTACGATTTTTGTTGCCATATAGACAACAACTAAGTTAGACTAGACAGGTAACTGAAACTCCACATCTTAAAATTAAAAAAGAAAATGTGTTTTTGCTAAATTTTCTTTCAGTCAAATACAGGAATTACAAATCTTAAAATTAAATGAAAAATTATTTAAAAAAAAAAAAATCCATAATTTCAAAACAAATTCCGGTTTTAACTTATTACAAAATATAATGAATATCATACATACAGCTAGATAGAACTGTTTAACTGGTTTTCAAAATGAAATCTAAAACCAAAATTTTATAATCAAACTTAACGATCACATTTCAAAATCAATCTAACTAATAAACTCTATAGACAGAAAGTCTGCGACTCTTAAGTTTTGTTTTAAATATAACTTTTGTTTTCAAAAATTTTTAACTCCATGTGTTTAGAAATACACTTTAAAATTTTACAGATTCTTTTGTTTCAAACACAATATTAAGAATTTGTTAGTTGTTGTTTTAGGATTTTAATTTTGCCTCTTTTTTTGGGGTCACTCAAGCACAAACGTGATCTTCGGATTAAAAACACAAGTAACACGACACAAATTCATTAATTTTTTTTTTTATTATTTTTGTGGATTTTTATTAACAACTATGAGTAATAAAACTTTTTTATAGATATTTTTACATTTACAATAAAAAAAACACCCACATTTTTCGAAAAAATGTTAAAATATTTATTTTATTTTTATTTATTTTTTTGTTTTTAATTAATGATTATTTGTTTTCACATTTTTTATCAACACTGTTGGTTATTTTTTTGTGTATTTTTTTTAGCACAACAAAATTTTTGTTTTATTTTTTTAAAAACTTTTAATTCCTTCTCTTCTCTTTTTATTTTTTGTATAGGTATTGAGATGACTTTTTTTCTGGGTTTTTGTCAGTTTCTTTGTTTAATTGGTTTTCTTTTTCTTTTATTTTTTTCAATAATTATTAAATTCTCAGCTCAGAGTAGACAAAAAATACTTAAAATAGACAATATTTTGTTGCTAGTTTAAAACCGTTATTACCGTTTTAAAGGTTTCAAGATAAATCCACACTAAGCAGCTAGTAGTGTAACGAAACACGTACAATTTTTGAAAATAAACCGAAAACGCAAATATTTAGTTCGAATTTAACAATTTTTTTTTTAAAGGTTTCCTTTACACACGTCAATTTATGTTTAACAATTCATTTTGTTTGAAAAATAAAATCCAATAAAATTGTTTTATTTTTTTATAAAAACTACAGATTTACTAAACTTTGTTTATTTAACCGAAACACGTCCGTCGTTTACAATTGTCATGAGTTAACTAAATTTTACGATCTCTTTGTACTCGTCGTTTAGTTCGATTTTGTCATAATCTATACACATTTCTTGTTGCTGTTGTTTTTATGTTCAATAATAAAACAAAACAACAAAACTTTATTCCCCCAAATCTCACACAAACACACACACGCACGCACACGATCTCACACAACTCCACCATAACAAAAAGTGAGCGTGCGCAAATGTTTAAATTTATTTTATTTTATTGTGGGGTTTCTGTTTAAACATATATTAAGTCATTGTTCGCTCCACACTCTCTCAAAAATAGCTTTTGGGGCTTATTGCAAAAAATACAAATAAAAAAGCTTTTACGATATACAACTCTCCCCCATTTTTATTACAAATGATCGTAAACATTTGTTTGTTGTTTTTTTTTTTTTGCAGGTTTTGTTTTTAACTCACCCCAGTGTATTTTGATTTTTGTTTTGTTTTTGTATTTATTCTATTTTACAGCCAACTTCCCGCTTATTTTAATTATTTATGCCTGTCTGTCCGTCTGTCGGTCGTTCGGTCAGTCAATTTGTTATTTTTGTTTCTGTTTCAATGCGTGCAAAAGATCTCGTCGCCGTTTACTACATTTTTCAATTTGTGTGCTTTTAATGTTGTATTAAATATTTATGTGTATTTTGGGGAATTTGTCTGTTTTATTTTTTTTTAATGGTAATAAAATGGTGTAGCTGCTGTGTTTTTTCGGTTTTGTTTTGAAAAGTATTTGGATTGTTTTCCGGGTTGCATTTATATTATTTTTTTAAGTTGGCTGTTATTTATAATTTCTATTATCACAGAAATTACTATACATACATACATATTATACTTTAATGGTTTCATTAATGTTCTTTAAATCTTCATTAAAATTCTATTAAGATTTAATTCATTTGTTTTCTTCACAAATTTAATATTTTCCGGGTTGCCTTTTAGAACGAACTCTTAAGATTTGTATTCCATTAAGCTAATTTGCAGAAAAAAGACTTTGCGAACTTTTATAAATTAATTTTTAATGTATCAGATAAGTAGTATTTTAGGAGTTATTATAACTACTTAATTAAAAATTCCTGAAATTAATCCCGAACAGTTGTTCTACTGTCTATGTACACAGAAGACCGTCAAACACAGCGGTGGATCCATCATGATATGGGGGTGTTTCTCTTCTTCTGGTGTCGATCCAATATTTTGGATAAAGAACAGAATATGCACCCCGGACTACGTAAATATATTTCAAAGCATAATTCTTCCATTTGCTGGGGAAGAGATGTCCTTGAGATGGGAGTTTCAGCAGGACAATGATCTGAACCACTCTTCAAAGTTGGCAAAGGATTGGTTTGCTGTCAACAAAGTACCTCTTATGGAATGGCCTTCGCAGTCACCGAACGTTAACCCAATATAACACCTTTGTGGAGTGCTCAAGAGGAAGCCGGAGGGTTTCAGTCCGAAAAATAAGGAGGAATTGTGGGAAAAAAATCCAGGAAGAGTGGAAGTGGGAAAAAACCCAGGAGATGGATTAAATGAGACGCAGATGCAATGAAGTTGTGAAAAACAAAGGTAGAGCAACAAAATATTAAAATAAAATCATTTTTTAACAAAGATATAAAGATATGCCTTTAAAACTTTAATCCTTTTACGCGTTTCTATTATTTTTTCCAGTAAAAATATTAACTCTTTACATTGTTAGTCATATAATGTATTAAAATATAAATGAAAAGATTACAAAATTTGAAAAAAAGCAACACTGTATATAAAATCTTCTCGACCACATAGAGTATTGCACTCCAAGACCTTTCTTCTCGAGGAACTTCGGTTTCTCAATTCCCGCCAGTGCAGGATAAGAAAATGGTTTCCCACCTATCATAAGGTATCAATCATTTATACAGATGTCTCCAAAAAAGGAGATATAGTTGGCGGAGGAGTCTACATACAGACATTTGGGATTAGGATATCCTTTAGACACTCAAATAGTTGTAATATTTTACAGGCAGAGGTATCGGTTATAAAATGAGCGGCTAACTGGCTGAGATACATATAACAAAATATCTAATAGGGATATTCGTATATATACTGACAGCCAAGCTGCGATTAAATCCCTGGCAGCTGTTTATCGAATTTAGTCCAGAAATCCTGGGCATCCCTAAGTGGAATGGCGAGACATTCAACAGTTGCACTCATATGGGTACGTAGACAATTGAGGGCAATTGTACTGCTGATTACTTTGCGAAACGAGGCGCATTGATGTATGAAGGTAAGATAGACTCCATATGTGCAATTAAGTTGTCAACTTGTAAACAACGGATAAATGATGCCTATTATGAACTTGGTCAGACACAATGGGTGAATGAATCTACTTGTGCTATCACAAAAATGATATGGCCTGCGCAGGACTATAAGCGCACGTCTTATCTACTTCAAATCAGCAACATGGTAGCGGTGATCAACGGACATTTGGCATCCATGCTGGAAGGCTTGGGCTGCCTCAATATGACTTCTGCCGGAATTGTCAAAATGAAGAAGAGTAAAAGACAATTTTAAATTTAGTATGTAATTGTCCAGCACTGGGGATCTGCGTGCTAAGTTCTTAGGATAACGCTCCTTTAGTAGCCTCTCTGAATTATCTAATAGGGACTTGGGATGCATAGATAACTACATTATGAAAAGCAGATGACTATTAAGACTGAATGTGCGAATCCCATCTCAGGGTGACATTGAATCCGTCAAATGACGGTCTCATTCACGGTCTTCTCTATTTTGCAATCTTCTTTTCATACTATACATTTCCCAACATGAACTTTACCTTACCCTCATTTCTTTTTCTTTCTATCGCTCACTCTTTCAGAGAACTTCTTCTACACAGGGAACTTCAATGGACCCAAGTGAGCTCTGGAGATCATCTTTTTGGAGGCTACCTGCTAAACTAATTAACTCCGTACTATTTATGTTAATAAGTAACAAGTCTAGTAAAGACTCTGTGTAATCGATATATGAATTTCCATGTTTTGACAACTTTGACCTCTCTTGTTGGGGCAGTCGCCCAGAACTGCTGGGCAGCTTGAAATCTTTATGACACTGCTAGAGTCATTACAACATAGCAAAGCAGAGAAAAAACTATATTTTTGACAATGTCACAGCAAAATTGCTTTAAATTGGGTCAGTTATTCTGGAATAAAATAAACTGATCAATTTTGTAGTTTTGAACCTTTCCACCAAATCAAATTTTAAATATCTTCCTAGTATTCTTCATGTAAAATGGTCAAAATTTTTGATTTTACAAAATCAAGGGTGCGTCAAAAAGTCCATGCCATTTTGAATGAAACACAGGTTTTTTTATATTTCCTTTTAGCTCTGTATACTTTGTTAAACGTTACTCCAATTGTTCATCGTTGGAGTCAAATCTCTTACCGTCGACACATTTTTTCACTTTTGGAAACAAGAAATATTTACTCGGGGCAAAATACGGAGAATAGGGCGGAATAGGAAGCATTTTGCAGCCTAATTCATGGATTTTTACACATGTGTGTACCCTTTTGCTCCCGATTATGAGCACAGACGGTAGCCATCTTGCGGAAAGCTTTCTCATACCAAAATTATTATTCAAAATTTAAACCTATGAGCCATGTGTGATGCCTATGGTCTTCACAATTTCTCACACTTTCAATCTCCGATCGGCCAACATCATATCGTGATTTTTTTCAACTGTTTCGGGTGTAGAGATCTCAACTGGGCATCCAGAATGTTCGGCATCTTCCAAGCTTGTACGGCCACAACGAAATTCAGTAAACCTTTCATTTACCATTGAAATTGATGTTGCAGAGTTCCTATAGTATTTATCAAGCTTAGCCTTTAAATAATGCTTAATGAGCAGACGAAATTCACTTTTTTCCAATTTCTCCTCAAGTCATGAGAGAATCTGCTAACAAGGCCTGTCAAACACAAACTAAATGATGCAGCTTGTTCAAATTTGTCAGGAGTAAACTTACAGATGCCTGTTGACAGGAACAGAGTTGATTTTTCAGTTAAGAGCCGGGAAATTCAAAAAACCGCTGACTTATTTCACCCTTGTACGTGAAAGTAGAGACCATACATAGTAACACTGCGTACTCAGTTTTTCTTGATCGGGTTAGATATCTTTTAAAATGGACATGAAATTTCATAAAATTAATCCATATTTACTAGGAGATCCAGATAATTTTATACCTACTAATCCTCTAGTAAGTCCCGTTCATATTCAACCAGAATGTTATTTCTTATTCGCTTATAACTTTGGAGAAATATATTTTAGTACCTTAGTTGTTATGAAATTGAACAAAATTTTACTTTTTACAAAATCAGCTCTCCTGAGCACGTTTTTGAGAGGGAAAAATATTTGGATAAGCATTACCGGAGATATTTGCAAAAAGCAAAATTAAAATAAAAACAAGTAAGATAGCTATATTCGGCTGTGCCGAATTTTATATACCCTTTACAAAATTTTTATTTTTTTCAAAAATTGTTTTTTTTGAAATTTTCTTAAATTTTTTTTCCGAATTTTCTAAAAAAAAAAATTAGTGGTGAAAAAAAAATTATGAGAAAAATAATTTTTTGGGATAAAAATAAATTCGGGTTAAAAATTATTTTTCCCGATTCTGACCCATTGCAGGTCCAAATTACTATAGCCTTATATACAGCGTTAATGACTTAGTAATCCAGATATAGATCAAAAGTAGGCAAAAAATCGAGGTTGTCCCGGTTTTTTCCTTATATCTCAGCGACCGAGCCGAGAATTCCCGATTAATTGATGTATCAATTATGTTTGTAAGTTATTTGGGGGCTACGGAAAGTTGATTTCAACATACAGACGGAAAGACGGACATGGCTTTATCGACATAGTTATCTATAACGATCCAGAATATATATACTTTGTGGGGTCGCAAATGAAAAATGTAGAAATTACAAAAGGAATGCCACTCATGGTGAAGAGAATAAAAACGAAAATTAAAAAATTTAAACTTAAATATCGTTTAAACTATTAAAGATAACTTAGAGAGGCATCTTGCTTTATTACACAGTGCCATTCATTCGTATCTGTCCATTTTTGTACCAGATACAAGCTGAACAAAGTTTTCCTTACCAGAAATGGTCAAATTTAACACCCTGTAGGGTGTCCTCCTCTACGAATCACTCATTCATCATTTTGCAATCGGACCAGTAGCTTGGAAGAATCTTATTTATTACCACTTTTATTTCAATCGACACCACAGTGCGACATAATCGCATATAAATTATCTCAAACCGTCAATTAGAGAAACTTACATCCTTCGCATAGTTGACGGCATTTCTGGAAAGATCGAAGAGTACATACACTGCAGATTGAATTGATATTGATTACAGGGTATCGAACCAATGTCTTATATTGCTCTGCATAGCAAGCTTTCTTTCCTAGAACTCAAATATATTAACGAGAGAATCGAAGCAACTGACGATAAACTAACGGTAGCATATTAACGCATAATTTGCGAATTGTCCCTTTAATTATTTAGTAACCTACTTTAATATATGAGTTTCTGTCCGCAGTTTGCTATTAAAAATTAGCCTTACAGCACTCTTGGTCACATTTGCCCTACAAAAAGTTCTGGATCTAGGTCATGGAATTGAGTGGTGAAATGCAATGAATTTTTCCACTTTTTCTTACAAATGAAATCATATTTTGCAACTCCTTCTGGAACTATATGTACAACTTATTATTGCATACAGATAACGTAGAAATATCAGCGAAAATTGCAACTACTTAGCTGGTTAAGGTATACAACTATTATGTTAGACAAAATTTATAATATACCTACTTATATTACTGGTGTTTTGTCTTATATTACATTTTTGTAAATGTATTATTTTCAACCTCAGGACGAAGCCCATTGAAACTGCTAAAAATTTCACCTAGCCCCCATACAAATGACCTCTCGAAATATGACTAATCGGCCATAAATACTTGATTTATACAGATATTCATACAAATTTTTCCACGAAAAATCGGTCCATTATTGGTCATAGCTCCCATACAGGGCCAACTCCAAAAAATTCAGTAAACCAGTAACATTAAGATTAGTTTAAGTTGATAATTGTTAATGTGACTTCAACAAAGTTTTATTGAATAAATTTCTAGTTTCTTAAATATTATTTAAACCCAAATTTTCAGTTGCAAATTGTAAGTTGAGGAAAATAGACTCGTGGAATTTCGATGCTAATCGATTTTGAGACAATCGCAGAATTATTAATGATAATGAAAGAAAATTACCAAAAGCACTTAATAGTCATTTATGTTATTTTCATGTCTCCACACCTATCTCGTTAGATTTTAAGGAATTAACTGTATGTCAATTTTTTCCAACATTATCCTGATTTTACTGCATTTTTGAAAAATCATTTATTATTAAGTAACTTATGTATTTAATGCTTGCTCTATATTTCCAACAAAGTAAAATCTAAAGTCATTGCATTTAGCGTGACTTATTGTCATTTAGCTTTTAAACTAGTTAATGAATTGTCCTGATTCCTCAAACAATCAACTAATTTGAGTAAATTTTTTCTACAGTTAATTATACCACTTTATTAGGAGTGTCCACTAATCAATCATTATTATTTATTTAGAATAGTTAAGAACATTAACTAAAACGTGTTTGGCCATAATTGAGTGAGTATTGTATTCACTTATGTTGGAAAAAAAAAACATATTTAAATTTATAACTTAATAACAGCTAAATAAAAATCAAAATAAAGAACTGTATGTCAAGTTTTTTGTTTCCATTATAAATGAAAACAACCATGATTTAAAAAAATTAAATGCACTTAAATACTTTTTTCTGTCTGTCTGTTTATTTTTTTTATTTTTTTGTTTAATAGTATAATAATTGCATTTCTGACTGCTATATTCTCGTAGGTTTATGACTATTCGTCATGTAATCTTTATTAGTTGTTTGCTATTGACACTTGTTGTAGCATTTGGCATTCCAAACAAACAGCACCTCAACCAATGTAACACAACCATTAAAGCTGCCACCACCAACCATCGACATTACAGACATCCACGAAAACCAACCACCATACTTATTAATAACACTCAGCAACAGAATTATATTGTCAAGTGTGGCCATTAAAAACATGTATGCAGAGAAGTTAAAAATAATAGCAATCACTTTTTGTCTAATTAGCAAGCGGACATTTTTGCCATCGATAGAGAAGAGCCTAGATGTCGACCATTAGTCATAGTCTAGTCATAGTCTAGTCATAGTCTAGTCATAGTCTAGTCATAGTCTAGTCATAGTCTAGTCATAGTCTAGTCATAGTCTAGTCATAGTCTAGTCATAGTCTAGTCATAGTCTAGTCATAGTCTAGTCATAGTCTAGTCATAGTCTAGTCATAGTCTAGTCATAGTCTAGTCATAGTCTAGTCATAGTCTAGTCATAGTCTAGTCATAGTCTAGTCATAGTCTAGTCATAGTCTAGTCATAGTCTAGTCATAGTCTAGTCATAGTCTAGTCATAGTCTAGTCATAGTCTAGTCATAGTCTAGTCATAGTCTAGTCATAGTCTAGTCATAGTCTAGTCATAGTCTAGTCATAGTCTAGTCATAGTCTAGTCATAGTCTAGTCATAGTCTAGTCATAGTCTAGTCATAGTCTAGTCATAGTCTAGTCATAGTCTAGTCATAGTCTAGTCATAGTCTAGTCATAGTCTAGTCATAGTCTAGTCATAGTCTAGTCATAGTCTAGTCATAGTCTAGTCATAGTCTAGTCATAGTCTAGTCATAGTCTAGTCATAGTCTAGTCATAGTCTAGTCATAGTCTAGTCATAGTCTAGTCATAGTCTAGTCATAGTCTAGTCATAGTCTAGTCATAGTCTAGTCATAGTCTAGTCATAGTCTAGTCATAGTCTAGTCATAGTCTAGTCATAGTCTAGTCATAGTCTAGTCATAGTCTAGTCATAGTCTAGTCATAGTCTAGTCATAGTCTAGTCATAGTCTAGTCATAGTCTAGTCATAGTCTAGTCATAGTCTAGTCATAGTCTAGTCATAGTCTAGTCATAGTCTAGTCATAGTCTAGTCATAGTCTAGTCATAGTCTAGTCATAGTCTAGTCATAGTCTAGTCATAGTCTAGTCATAGTCTAGTCATAGTCTAGTCATAGTCTAGTCATAGTCTAGTCATAGTCTAGTCATAGTCTAGTCATAGTCTAGTCATAGTCTAGTCATAGTCTAGTCATAGTCTAGTCATAGTCTAGTCATAGTCTAGTCATAGTCTAGTCATAGTCTAGTCATAGTCTAGTCATAGTCTAGTCATAGTCTAGTCATAGTCTAGTCATAGTCTAGTCATAGTCTAGTCATAGTCTAGTCATAGTCTAGTCATAGTCTAGTCATAGTCTAGTCATAGTCTAGTCATAGTCTAGTCATAGTCTAGTCATAGTCTAGTCATAGTCTAGTCATAGTCTAGTCATAGTCTAGTCATAGTCTAGTCATAGTCTAGTCATAGTCTAGTCATAGTCTAGTCATAGTCTAGTCATAGTCTAGTCATAGTCTAGTCATAGTCTAGTCATAGTCTAGTCATAGTCTAGTCATAGTCTAGTCATAGTCTAGTCATAGTCTAGTCATAGTCTAGTCATAGTCTAGTCATAGTCTAGTCATAGTCTAGTCATAGTCTAGTCATAGTCTAGTCATAGTCTAGTCATAGTCTAGTCATAGTCTAGTCATAGTCTAGTCATAGTCTAGTCATAGTCTAGTCATAGTCTAGTCATAGTCTAGTCATAGTCTAGTCATAGTCTAGTCATAGTCTAGTCATAGTCTAGTCATAGTCTAGTCATAGTCTAGTCATAGTCTAGTCATAGTCTAGTCATAGTCTAGTCATAGTCTAGTCATAGTCTAGTCATAGTCTAGTCATAGTCTAGTCATAGTCTAGTCATAGTCTAGTCATAGTCTAGTCATAGTCTAGTCATAGTCTAGTCATAGTCTAGTCATAGTCTAGTCATAGTCTAGTCATAGTCTAGTCATAGTCTAGTCATAGTCTAGTCATAGTCTAGTCATAGTCTAGTCATAGTCTAGTCATAGTCTAGTCATAGTCTAGTCATAGTCTAGTCATAGTCTAGTCATAGTCTAGTCATAGTCTAGTCATAGTCTAGTCATAGTCTAGTCATAGTCTAGTCATAGTCTAGTCATAGTCTAGTCATAGTCTAGTCATAGTCTAGTCATAGTCTAGTCATAGTCTAGTCATAGTCTAGTCATAGTCTAGTCATAGTCTAGTCATAGTCTAGTCATAGTCTAGTCATAGTCTAGTCATAGTCTAGTCATAGTCTAGTCATAGTCTAGTCATAGTCTAGTCATAGTCTAGTCATAGTCTAGTCATAGTCTAGTCATAGTCTAGTCATAGTCTAGTCATAGTCTAGTCATAGTCTAGTCATAGTCTAGTCATAGTCTAGTCATAGTCTAGTCATAGTCTAGTCATAGTCTAGTCATAGTCTAGTCATAGTCTAGTCATAGTCTAGTCATAGTCTAGTCATAGTCTAGTCATAGTCTAGTCATAGTCTAGTCATAGTCTAGTCATAGTCTAGTCATAGTCTAGTCATAGTCTAGTCATAGTCTAGTCATAGTCTAGTCATAGTCTAGTCATAGTCTAGTCATAGTCTAGTCATAGTCTAGTCATAGTCTAGTCATAGTCTAGTCATAGTCTAGTCATAGTCTAGTCATAGTCTAGTCATAGTCTAGTCATAGTCTAGTCATAGTCTAGTCATAGTCTAGTCATAGTCTAGTCATAGTCTAGTCATAGTCTAGTCATAGTCTAGTCATAGTCTAGTCATAGTCTAGTCATAGTCTAGTCATAGTCTAGTCATAGTCTAGTCATAGTCTAGTCATAGTCTAGTCATAGTCTAGTCATAGTCTAGTCATAGTCTAGTCATAGTCTAGTCATAGTCTAGTCATAGTCTAGTCATAGTCTAGTCATAGTCTAGTCATAGTCTAGTCATAGTCTAGTCATAGTCTAGTCATAGTCTAGTCATAGTCTAGTCATAGTCTAGTCATAGTCTAGTCATAGTCTAGTCATAGTCTAGTCATAGTCTAGTCATAGTCTAGTCATAGTCTAGTCATAGTCTAGTCATAGTCTAGTCATAGTCTAGTCATAGTCTAGTCATAGTCTAGTCATAGTCTAGTCATAGTCTAGTCATAGTCTAGTCATAGTCTAGTCATAGTCTAGTCATAGTCTAGTCATAGTCTAGTCATAGTCTAGTCATAGTCTAGTCATAGTCTAGTCATAGTCTAGTCATAGTCTAGTCATAGTCTAGTCATAGTCTAGTCATAGTCTAGTCATAGTCTAGTCATAGTCTAGTCATAGTCTAGTCATAGTCTAGTCATAGTCTAGTCATAGTCTAGTCATAGACTAGTCATAGTCTAGTCATAGTCTAGTCATAGTCTAGTGATAGTCTAGTCATAGTCTAGTCATAGTCTAGTCATAGTCTAGTCATAGTCTAGTCATAGTCTAGTCATAGTCTAGTCATAGTCTAGTCATAGTCTAGTCATAGTCTAGTCATAGTCTAGTCATAGTCTAGTCATAGTCTAGTCATAGTCTAGTCATAGTCTAGTCATTGTCTAGTCATAGTCTAGTCATAGTCTAGTCATAGTCTAGTCATAGTCTAGTCATAGTCTAGTCATAGTCTAGTCATAGTCTAGTCATAGTCTAGTCATAGTCTAGTCATAGTCTAGTCATAGTCTAGTCATAGTCTAGTCATAGTCTTAATTTAATAAATTCCAATTTGGGCTTTGCAATAATTAGACATTATAATTCCTATATTTGTTCCTGCATTTCTTATAAAATATCAACATGCTGCTATTTCTTCTCTCAAGTCTGTCTACGTATTTATAGAATTTATTTTCGGTTTTTATTCAATTCGCATAAAACTCAAGTTTGCTACTAATTGAATTATACATTTGGATAAAAATTGTTAAGCATATAATTACTATTTAATTAACCAATACTCTGACAACTACATACATAAATAAATAAATAAATACAAAATAACTACCAAGTACTTTAGTAATTTAACTATTATTATAAATGGCAAAAGCAACAACTTGCAAGCTACACAACAATACATTGACTTTGGCTACAGCCTGCTGCAAGCAGTCAAAGTAGCAATATCTATAGTTTAGTGTGCACTTGTACCGCCACTGTAACTGTCAATGTTGTTGTTCAAATGTTTAAATTTAATAACTGATATTTCTATTTACAAATGCAAATTGCATTTCAATTTATTAGTTTTTCTTAAATGCAGCATCATTATGAATTTGCCAAATTCGTAATAACTATATTTTCAAGCTTAGCAACAACAACAACAATAACGATGACAGCAAAAGCAACAAGAATAACTAGTCGTAGTAGTTATTGGATATAATGAAATAATGTTTAGGTATACTGCACATTTGACAAATGTGTGAATATTTTAGGCATTTTCATATTTATATGATTAATTTACATATTTGCATCTAATTTCAACTAAATGTGTTTGCATGTGTGTTTGTCTAATTATTAACAAATCAATTACAAAGTGCAATCTTCACTACTAGATGCCAAACATTCATACAATCTGACATTTTGTTCAAAAAGATTTAAAAGAAGTTTTTGTGTAGATATTTTTGCATCTTTAAATCAATTTTCAGATCTATGTATGTACGTATGTATACAAATAAGTGTTTATTTTGTTAATAATATGCATTATTAGAATTGCTAATATTTAATTTTTAAAGCAAATGTTTAATTTATTATTTATCAGTTAGATTCTTAAAAATGTATTTTGTTTGTTTTGACTAGCAAATTGATGTATTCATAAAGAATAGACGTACAATTCGTAGCAACATATTGTTAACTTGTTAGTTAAATTTTGATCTCTGAAGGGCACAGAAAATTTGGAGTAAAAAGTGCGCCAAGGGCGTTACATTTTCCACTTAATTTTATTAATGAAACTAAGAATGCTGAGTTGAAAATGTATTTGTTTAGGTTGTTTTGATCCGTTTGAAAAACCACTTTACAATTAGCTACAAAAAAAGGCCAAATCTGATTTAAAACATGTAAAAAAATATAGTCAATAAAACTAATTTTCAGAAGTATAAATTATATGGTAGCAATAACAAATTATGGACCGATCGCCATGAAATTAGGTCACCTGATTTGTTTGTATATGATATTTATATTTGTTTTATTTTATTTGGATTCCAAAATTTTTAAGAGATTTATGCTCGTAAAAGTGATTTTCGGATGTGGGCCTTATATGGGAGCTATGGTCAGTTATGGATTGATGTGCAAACAAATTTAAATGTGATTTCCTTTTATATAAAACTTATTTGTGGAGAAATTTGTGAGTCGATATATTCATGTTATGCTCCCAAATAACTTACATACTTGGTTCATACATCAATAATCAGAAAATCGATCCACAAATGGCTAAGATATAAGCAAAATACCACGACTATCTCCTTTTTTATCTATATCTTGATTACTAAGTCATTAATATTGACAATAAGGATATGTAATGATAGATATTTCAAATAACTTTCCAACGATGTATATAACGCCATAGTAATTCGTATATACAATGGTTCAAAATAGAAAAAAATATTTTTTAACCCGAATTTTTTTTCCCATGAGATCTCTTAAATGCAAATTGAACACATTAACTGATTGTTAAATATTAATGTAATATAAGTAAGTATATACATAATTAGTGGATTCACTGGGTATCCTATCATGACATATTGTCATAATGTTCTAATATTTCACAATGGTTTTAAAATTTTGTTATTGACTTTCAAGCAAAAAATGTCCTAAAATAATACGACTCTGTATGCTATTTTAATTGTACTGTCGTAACCAACCAGCAAAAACCTGCGCCGAACGCCTTAGAGCCGGATAAGCCGAGCCGCCGAGTTGTGAAATATTACAACATTATGACAATATGACATGAATCCATTAAATATGACATTCGTCATATGAAGGTTATGGTTTGTGTCTGTACTATGATAAAATTGCAATTTTCAACACCATTTGAACTATATTTGGAAATAAAATTAGTATTTTACACATGAAAATGAACATTCTGGTGTAGTCTAAGGGTTTACACTACTCAATTGTTGCCGAACAACCGAGGTTCGAGTCACAGTGGAGGAAAAGCTATTTTATTGAACAAATTAAGATTAATGTATTCAAAACAAGACCTTTTTCTTTTTAGCTCTTAGTACTTGAGTTCCGAATAGCATCTTGTGGGTTCGTTTTTGTGTAGTTGGAAGGATTTTTGTATCTTTTTTAAATTTTTAATTTGAATAAATAATAGCAAAAGTCCGGTTTCACCCCTTTTTTCCTCGTGTAGAAATAATTTTCGAAAAATTTCATATTAATTATCAGTTAAAAGTCCAATTAAAAAATAATATGTCTTGGAAAAACTATTATTTTTTAATAAAAAAAAAGTAACAAAAAAGGCTACCATTTTTCCCCCTTGAAAATTCGAATTTCAAAAAAGTACCAAGTACCTATTCATTATTGTTATGGGTTAGATGAATTAAGAATTGTATTTCTATGTTTATTAATTTAGGAGATATAAAGATTAACACAGAGTTGTTTACCCGTAGTTTTACCCGTTTTGGCCACCTAGAATATTGAAGTTCCAAAAAGTACCAGAGACCTGTCGGCTATGTTTTTGATTAAGGACGGCCACTTTTAAAATTTTATTTCTAGGTTTATTTATTTAAAGAGAGGTTTTATCCGTTTCCCCCTTATCGTTCCTTCTTAGTGGATCTATATGATGTAAAAAGAACCTATTAGCCGAATTTTAAGATTCTAGCTTAAGCGGTTTGGGCTGGGCGTTGATGAGTCAGTGAGTGAGTCAGGCCTTGTATTTTAAGTGGGATATACACCAAAATAAATGTTTTAACTCACAAATTGTATGCCTTGAGTTACAAAACACTTATTTTGATATATATATCCCACTTGAATCCCACTAAGCGACCAAAAACCTCTTAAAGGAAAAGCTTTCTTTTGAGCAAAAAAAAAAAACATTAAAAAAGGTCCCATTTTGTAAAAAAATAAAAAAAAGTTTTAGATTTTGCAAAAAAATCAAACTGCTTTTATTTTTTTTTAATTCTTTAAGAGTGAAGAAATATCTACCTAAACTATTTGGGACATATTATGCTATGAACAATATGTAATAAGTTACATGGATGAGAACAAACACCTGTTTGGCCAAAATGTCAAATTTGTGATCACAAACTAAATTTTCTCGAAATTCGAAAATTTCAAATCAATCACCCTAATAAAATTTTGCACAAATTAGTTCTAAGTACTCTAAAACTATACTGAAAAGTATGGTGAACATCGGAAACCCATACAAGGACAACCTTGTATGGCTTTTTATATGCACACATGTACATTTCTATTTTTAACAGGTTGTAGTCGGTAGCCTGCTGTCGTGAATGTGTTTAATACATTAAAGGTTATTTCTACATTTAAATAATATAATATGTTTTCTTATTTATCATAATTTAGTTGTTTGAAAAATAATTATGTTTCAATGAACCATACTAAAATATACAATTGCAAAGAACATAAAAATGGTTACAGAAACAAAAATATTGTTGAAATTAACAATTACTTGTGTACGAAAACAATATATTGTTACAAAGAACATAGTGTAGTTGTCGTAATCATGAATAACCATGTTTGTTCTTTGCATCTGAAACTCTTTCAAGTTCGTGTAAAGTGAAAATAACTTGCAACAAATTCAATCTAACTTCTAACACCAGTATTGATGGCACCTCTATGAATGTCGAACCAATGGATAATGCACATAACTCTGTATGGTTATCTCGTATTCTAGTAGGTCCTTCTTGATTTACATCAGGGGAGATAAGCAAAAACTCCACCAATGACTACCAAGGAAGCAGCCCGTAACAGTCAGGGATTTTGGTAGATTTTAATGTTTCTTCACTAGGTGTCACTCACCAAAGGAGCAACGTAATGGTATACTGACTGGCCAATCGTACAGTGTGTAGCCAACTAAGTTTCTTTTGCTATTCCCTAAGGAGGTAAATAAACTGTCAAAGGTAACTTTCAATATGTTTGGGTGGTTTACAGTCGGAAGTTTGACTTCTTTGACTACGAAGACAAGATCTAGCTGTACAAATATGTCAGTCATTCGACACTCTTCATTTATTGAATATTTTCAAAGAACATGTTACAGGGCTTTCACACGGTATGTATTCCATATGTATTGGGACATGCATTCGATACATATGAAATTCCATGTGTATATCAAAATTCACGTTATACATACAATTCATAATTTCTACGTTCACACGTACATATATTATTGCATCCCAGAAGATCCAGGAGAAAGTCCGGAACAAGTGATATTACCCGTCATTTAGGGTGGGAAACTAATTACTTCAATAGCTACGTGAGTAGTTATTTTAACATGTGCATGTCCTAAGCAGGGGGTCAATCGACCCTTTTAGACTACAATGAGACGCATTGGATTCACATACTGGTTAAATAGCGTCAGTTACCTTACCAGCTAACTAACTGGCAACTTAATCAGCTACATAACTAGTTATTTTAACACGTACGGGTGCTAGTTGACCTCAAATAGTCAGCTAAAAATACATATCATAGGCAGTCCAATAAGCGATAGCTTGTAAACAAACCTTGCTTCGACAACTCTCCAATAGATTGCTTCTGGTGCGTAAAATAACTACTTTCTAAAGTGTAGTACAAAATAAACATTTAAAGTGACTTCACTATAGGTTACTAAGAGACTCTAAAGTGACTATTGACTTCATGCTATGTTACATGGAATATCAGCATACTTAAGTAAAAATAAAAATTAACCGTATGAGAATTATATAAACACAATTTGTATAAAACCAGTTTGAACGAATTACTCACAAAACGTTTAAAGTGACTACACTCCAGATTATTTAGAGACACTTAAGTGAAAAATGTCTTTACGCTAGATTACCTGGGATGTATAAAGTAACCAATTGTCATATCTCTGCACTACAGAGAGCACATACGTGTCAAATGACCAAAATATATAAATTGGAGTCAGCCAAGTGATAAGACATTTGTGACGATTACTATCTATAAGTGATACATTGACTACTTGCTTAACTGCTGGGATGTAACACAACCTCTATTAGTTCATATGTTAGTTTTTTTAACTATATATATATTTAAAACATTTTAAATCACAATTAATATATTTAATGGAATGAAACTTATTTTTTTATGATTTTTCTCTACTCTTTTTTTGTTTTGTGTTTTTTATTTTGCACTAACACAATGTTGTATTTCAAAATAAACACTTGGTGAATTCACAAGGTCTCCTATCATGTCATATTGTCATAATATCTCAATATATCATGACTCGGCGGCTCGCCGTTGGTCTTTGCTGGTTCGTTACGATAACACAATAAACATAGCTTAGGAAGTAGTATTATTTTAGGATATTTTTTGGTTAAAAAGCAATAAAAACCATTGTGAAATATTAGGACATTATGACACGATAAGAGACCTTGTGAATTGACCAACTGTTAAACACACGAAAATAGAACAAGCTCTAATGCCAAAAACTGTCATAAGACATACACATGTATTTTACATACACAAAGTTTCATATGGTTCACACATTATGTACATGTTTAGATGTGGAAAATTGTCCCAATACATGTCACAAAACACATGCAATACATATTGCATGTTATCAGTCATATTGTCATAATGTCCTAATATATCACGACTCGGCGGCTCGGCTTAACCGACTCTTAGGCATTCAGCGATAGTCTCTGCTGGTTGGTTACGATAACACAATAAACATAGCATAGAAAGTATTACTATTTTAGGAGATTTTTTGTTTGAAAAGCAATAAAAACTATTGTGAAATATTAGGATATTATGACAATATGACATGATAAGAGACCTTGTGAATTGACCAATAGTCTTAATTGATCCAGCATGTTTTTGTATAAGCAAAAATCACTATCTGCTTTTAATGTTTACTAGATACAGATCGTGTAAACGCAAAAAGCAACAGACAAAGGACTTCTTGTCCGTTAAATTGTATCATCACCTTTATTAGGCTTCCCTGAGAGTATTGTATTAAAATGTAAATGAATTAGGTCAATTTATTTTCACAACTCACCCTATATACGGATATCAAGAAACCTTGAATGATACAAGCAACTGTTTTTTTTTTTTTAAGATCACATACGTGATCTCATTCTCAACTTTTACAAAATACTTGGGAAATAAACATTTTTATTTCCTTGAAATTCTTTCCACTTAATAATTCCATAATTTAACTATAACAAAATTTAAAATACCTCCTACTGTTTCCCTTAACAAATAGAACAAATTTATAAGTATTTCCACACAAGGTTTCAGGGTAAACGAACAAATAAGTAATTACACAAACATAATTATTAAGAAGAAATCATAAGGAAAATAACTAGTATTTATAGTACATATAAAATAATTCAAAAAAATAACAAACTACCTTCATACTTAATTAAATTTAAAATTAAATGTATTTAATTGCAATCAATTCATTAAAATTATAAGGAATACAACAACAACCATGGAAGATCAATGAATCATTATTAAAAGCAGGCTGAGTTTTAAATACAGTAGAATAAAAACATTAAATTCGAATGAAAAAAAAAAAAAAAACAACCGCAAGTTTCTTAAACAATAAGAATATAATTTGACCGATTTTTTAAGGGGCTATAATAAATATAAAACATACCACAACAAAGTTTTTTTAAAAACAATTCAAGTCACTGATTAAAGCCAGCATACAAAGTTGGAAACAAGGCTTTTCAATACTCGTATATATAGCAGAAATATTTACACACACACTTTAACAGAAGGGGAATTAACCGCTTAAAATTTCCGAGGACGGTCAATCAACTATGTTTAGTATTTGCTACAATAACTAAAACTAAAAAATATAAAAAAAAATAAAATAAAAACAACCACAACAAAATTCGAAAAAAATATGGTTATTTTAAACTAAATAAAAACACGCACATAAGTATTTGCAAATTTAGACTCCCCTTTAAAAGCAAAACCATACAGAGAATATTGTTGTTTCTGAAAACACAAAAAACTACAGTAAAATAAATAAAGCATCACCAGCATTAATAAATTTCATTTTAACTGTTTCACTAAAACCAAAAACAAAACAGAAATATTTTTGTAAAACAGCATCGATGTCCATACGTCCACAATCGATATAGTAAATTAACTATCAATGATAGTGGCAACCAGAATGGAATTCATACTCAGATACATGCATGCATACATACATGTGTCATGAAAACAAAGTATCTGAGAGCATGCAATTTTAAACAAAAGTTTACCTGTACAATTCTTTGCTGTTTACTGTTTTGTTTATGTCTTAAAGCCTCAGGTTGCAAGTTCCGAATTTGCCATCAAGGTGGTATATTTTAACATTAAGATTAATGAAATTTTAACTGAAATAAAGCTGAGAATTATTAACCCTTATGTGGTTAATAAGAACGTAAATAGACAGCGTGAACATGTCTGAAAGTCTGGATCCAATTTTTTGTATTCTCTAAAGTATAGAATATTTGAAAGTTTAATTTTCACTAATCTGCTGATGATAAAATGACAAGCAAATTTATATAATCTCATTTGGTTTCAATGAAACCTAATAAAGAACCATTCTATTCCAAATAAAATTTCCGTTAAATTAATTACAAAAACAATTTATAAAACTGTCATAAATATTAATAAATATTGTGAATGAATGAAAACAAACATATTAATACAATTCATATGCTTTATACTACTTCCCGCTAATAAATAAAAAATAAAAAATAAAAAAAACACCTAAACAAAAGAGTAAAGATAGAAACTCGATTTGAAATCACAAATGTGTATCAGTTCTTTTCAACAACTGCCAATAACCAAACAAATTAATTTAAATAAAATCTACATTTCATCAACTATTTGAACTATATCAATAACGGCTAATTATAATAATGGCAGTTCAAATATCAAGGATATTATTATACAAAACAGAAGAAAAAACTTGATAAAAATGTATATATGTATGTAAAGGGTGTTTTTTAAAACCAATAGAACTTGCAATAATTGTATAAAATTACGCAAAAAAGTAAATTTTAATTAAAAACAAGTAAGAGAGCTATATTTGGCTGTGCCGAATCTTATATACCCTTCAACAAATTAGAGTTTAAAATAAAAATTTTAAATATTTTTAGGTAAACAAAATTATTTTTTTTTTTCAAAATATAAAATTTTTTTTTTTTTCATAATTGTTTTTCAAAATTAAAAAAATTAAATTTTTTTTTCAAAAAAAATTTTTTTTTTTTTAATTTACTAGTGAAAAAAATGTATGACAAAAAAATTTTTTGGTAAAAAAAAGAATCGGGTTAAAAAATAATTTTCCTGATTTTGACTCATTGTAGGTCCAAATTACTATAGCCTTATATAAATCGTTGCAATGGACTTTGAAATATCTATCATTAGATATCCATATTGTCAGATATAGATCAAAAATATGCCAAAAAATCTAAGTTGTTCCGGTTTTTTTCCTATATCTCATCCATTTCAATTATCATGTATCAATCATGTTTGTAAGTTATTTGGGGGCTACGGAAAGTTGATTTCAACATACAGACGGACAAGGCTTTATCGACTTCGATATATATAACGATCCAGAATATATATACTTTGTGGGGTCGCAAATGAAAAATGTAGAAACGGAATGACAAACTTATACACAGTCTTACAAAAGTTTACATACGTTTGAAATTTTTCCATTTTTTTGGAAAATATATAATTTTATTAAGAGTTTTAACTACATTTTTGTTTAATGCACTTAAAAAATATATTTCCATCATATTTTATAATATTTTAAATAAATAACAATAAAACACGAGTAATTGGTATCCTTTTAATGTTACATAAGTTTACATACACTGCAAAAAAAATGTTGCACCGTTAAAATTTCCGCTACAATTCTTATGATGCTTTGTGTAAAATCATTAGTAGAAAGTTTACTTTCACTAAAAGTGATCACACTGGCAAAATAAAATCAAAAAGTATTTTTAGTGGAAGAAAATGGGCAAAGGCTAAGAAATTTCTGAGCCAATTCGAAAAACCGTCATTAAGTTGAGAAATTATGGCAAACCTTTTAATGAAATTGGAATTTTATTAAATCTAAGTAAAACCACAGTCCAAATAATAATAAAAAATTTCAAAGAAAATGGAAATTATGAAAGCAAAGCTCGTAGTGGACTTCCCCGCATTCTCTACAAACGAACAGAACGGTCTATTATACGTTCCAGTCAAGAAAATCCTAAGCTAAGTGTCGTCGAACTAAACCGGAAAATGAGAACAAATCTAGAAATTACCGTTTCTGATCAGACTGTTCGCCGATGTATCAAGAGAAATGGTGTACCCATAGCAGAGTTGCCAGAAAAAAACCATTACTTAGATCTGTGAATATGCAGAAGCGCTTAAAATATACCCAAAAGTACGAAAATGACCCTACATTTTGGGAGAGGGTAATATTCACAGATGAATGTAAATTTATGGTTTTTGGAGGTGATGGACGAACAAAAGTTTGGCGAATGCCTAATGCAGAGTTATTACCAAAAAATGTTAATTGCACCGTAAAACATGGAGGTGGGTCAGTCATGGTCTGGGGATGTATGGCGGCAAATGGTGTCGGTAAGCTCAGGATCGTCGATGGTACTATAGATAAGGCCATGTATATCGATATTTTAAAGAATGGCTACCTTCCCAGCGTCCAACTTCTAGATCTGGAGGACAACGCAATATTTCTCCAGGACAAAGATCCGAAGTTAGTTAAGGAATGGTTTCTATATAACGTTAAAAACAAATAGGAACATCCCCCGCAGTCTCCCGATCATAAAGTTATTGAACATTTATGGGATATTTGAAAACGAGGTCTAAAAAATCGACAAGTAGCATCAGTTCCAGCATTCAAAGAAGCGTTGATGGAAGAATGGAGCAAAATTAATCCAGAAATGACAAACAAATTGGCTTTGTCCATGCCAAATAGATTATCTGCTGTAATTAAAGGCAAAGGAGGCCACACAAAATATTAATTTTATTTTTTTTAAGTTTTTTTTTTATCCCGTATATAAACTTATGTAAATTAACTTTATGCCAAAAAATGAATTATTATATGTTTTTTTAGTAGAATTTAATGAAAATAAATTAGTTTTGTCTTTATTTTATCTCAATAAATCCGAAATAGCATAAAAAAAGTAATTTAAGAATTTCACTAAATATTAGGGGTATGTAAACTTTTGTAAGACTGTGACCCTTCACCAAATTATACTTTAAAATAAAAATTTTAAATATTTTTAGGTAAACAAACTTCATTTTTATTTTATTCAAAATTAAAAATAAATTTTTTTTTTCGAAATAGTTTTTTTTTAATTTTTTTCAAAATTTTTTTTTCAAATTTTTAAAATTTTTTGTTAAAAAAAATACGGGTTAAAAATTATTTTGACCCATTGTAGGTCCATATTACTATAGCCTTATATAGATCATTGCAATGCACTTTGAAATATCTATCATTAGATATCCATATTGTCTATATTAATGACTTAGTAATCCAGATATAGATAAAAAATAGGCCAAAAATCGAGGTTGGTACGGTTTTTTTTTATTTCCGACATTTGTGGGCCGATTTTCTCGATTTTAAATAGCAACCGAGCCGGATGAATTCCCGATATATTGATCTATGAATCAAGTTTGTAAGTTATTTGGGGTCTTCAGAAAATTGATTTCAACAGACAGACGGATATGGCTTAATCGACTTCGCTATCTATAAGGATCCAGAATATATATACTTTATAGGGTCGGAAAATTATATTTTGGAAATTACAAACGGAATGACAAACTTATATATACCCTTCTCGCGAAGGTGAAGGGTGTAAAAATGTGTTCGAAAGATTATTAACATTTGATATTTTGGGCCACTTTTTCGAGGATTGTTGGCCAGCATTAACCAGTGAATTTACGTGGTTTCAAATCGCACGACTTTGGAGGCCAATTGACAGGTACATTTCTCGAAATCAAGTTATCGCCAAATTTTGATATCAATAAATCGATCATTATTTAGAGTTGAGTTGGAACCTGATAAATGAAAATTAAAAAAGGAATGAAATTCATCCAATATCGCAGACTAATAGTTGGGAACCTATTAAACGTTATAAACTTGTGGAATTTGGGCACACAAAGAACTATTACACTTAACGAGCTGTATGTGTTGCATGCGGTGACCTGCATTCTTCAACTGAATGTGATATTATAAAGAAAGGTCTCATTAGAAAATGCGGAAACTCAGAGGGAGATCATTCTGCTAACTATCACGGGTTCCCAGTTTACACAGCATTGTTGAAAATATAAAGTAAAAAAAATATTAAAAATACAACACTTTTTTACATTTCTTAATACTTTCCAATATATTCTGACAAGTCGTTTGTCATAGCTGATCAATCAAGTGCAAAAAGTCAAAAAATTAGCATCGCAAATTTAACTATTAAACAAGTAAGAGTGCTATATTCGGCTATGCCAAATCATATATACCCTTCACCTTTGTTGTGGATGCATTAATTGCCCACTTTCAGCGTATAGCATCCCAAATATATCAAAGAAGCTTTTAAAAATAAAACATTTAATTCCTGACGAACAGATTATATTGTAGAAGTTACAAACGAAATGACAATCTTATATATACCCTTCTCACGAAGGTGAAGGTTATAAAAACAACAACAACGCCAAACGAAACACAAAAAAAAAACGCAAAGTAATGAAACCAACACACATTCAAACATACGTTTTGTTGCTTTTTTGTCAAACCATGCAATAAATTGTCTATTTTTGATGAAATTTTCAGAGGTTGTCTTGGATTTTTGCTCATATCTCAGTTATTTATGGACCGATTTGCTGATTTTAAATAGGAAACTTCTCGAAAGCATATCTGACAGAATTATTGAAGATTTGGATCCCGAAGATATCTGGGGTCTTCAGAAAATTGATTTCAACAGACGGACAGACAGACAGTCAGACAGACGGACAATATATATATATGTATATATATATATATATATATATATATACTTTATAGGGTCGGAAAATTATATTGTGGAAATTACAAACGAAATGACAAACGTATATATATCCTTCTCATGAAGGTGAAGGGTATAAAAAAAACATTTAGAATAAAATGATCGACTTCAAAATTTTACGGTAAGTAGATAACATTTTATATGTTATGTTTTAAAACGTATTTGATGTGAAAAAAAAAGTTTGATTTAAACACGAAATAGTGAAGGCCTCCTCAAGGCGGTTTTGACGGTTTGTGTATACAAAAATGTCCTCCTCTCTTACATTGTTGTTTTCACCTTGCCTTGATAAAACTCTATTGTTTGCTTATGGTTATATTATGTGTGTCCTTTTATTTTACTATTGTGTTAAAGATGGATATTACTAAACGTCCTTATACGAAAAATATCAATTTGGAGGAAATGTCTGATGAACAATTTCTCGAGTTCATCGATTCTGTAGAGTTCCGTAGACTGCACAGTTGAAAGTATTGATAGCGATGACAGTGTTGCTGATTCCACTTATGTTCCAAAGACGAAACACCATCTCCGAAAATACATGCCCAATATGCCGCATTAAATTGGGATCAAACTGTTCGTGCTTTGTGATTCAAACGGTCATACCTACCGTTTTAAATCTTCAATGGGTCTGAAGATAATATAAGTTTACCTGTTACACCGGACATTAAAGCTACCTTAAATGTTTGGAGATTCCTAATTTCGTGCATCACATCCTGTATTTTGATATCTTTTACAAATCAAAGCCGCTGTTTGTCTATGTACGAGCCAATGGAATTTATGTTTTGTGCACAATGAGAGATACTACTTAATTGTTTTTTTGTCATATTTCTTGTTGATCATGATTTGCTTTTGAGTAAGGTGAGAAATGAACAAAGACCAGATATGATTTTGTGTAGAATACATGTCCTCAATTCATAGAGTCGATGTGAATACCTTATTATGTTAGGATAACAAATGTGTCTGCCCGTCCTGGTGAACAACAATCAAAGGTGCCTCTGTATGATAGAAAGCAGAAGAAATTCATCGAAATCAACTGCCCTCAAATTAGTCGAGAATACAATGATCCTGGCTTGTGGCGACTACAACGCTATGCACACATATTGGGGTTCCATATTAATGAATCCTAAAGGCAGACAACTGTATAGTACATAAGCAGCTACATCCATACTTAATTTATCATACAGTGTGAGGAAGATATCAGCATAAGTCTCTAATTTTTTCGGCATTCGATCACTCTAAGTACCAAATTCTTCCTAAGCCTAAAGTGCATATTTCTAATACAGAAATTAATAGACTCCTCCTCGAAAAGAGGAGATTTAGAAGAGATTGGCAACATAACAGATTTCCTGCTGCTAAGCAGAGGCAGTCCACTGCAAGTAAGAAACTAAAAAGAGCCCTCCATTTGGAAGAGCTTTACAGAAATCGAAACTATATTGAAAGTTTAACCTGTACCAAGCACACAAACTTCTTTTTTAGTAGGGAGCTAAGAACATTAAGCCGCCGATAGAGGGTAAAAGTCCGATACCTGTTCGCATAGAAACACTACCTGAAGAGATACCAAAATCAAATTAAAATTGAGAACATTATACATGATATTGAGAAAATTCCAAATGAAATTGAGAATTTCCATTATAAATTGAGAAAATTTCAAATGAAATTGGGATAATTCCAATTAAAATTAAGAAAATTCCAAATTAAATTGAGAAAATTGTATTTTACTCCACATAAATATATACATTAAACAAATATTAAACAAATAACAATGATGTTATATAGCTGTACTGCAATCTCCAGTAAGTTATATAGGACTTGGAATCGTTAATTAATTATTCAAGATATAAAATCATCTGCTCTCCTACATTGGATTTGCGGTTTACGGTTGGTATATTCATCCTTGACTTCACAATACTTTTGATTTTGGAACAAATTATTTCAATAGGGTCAAGCATTCGTGAATAGGGACTCAATCGTAAAAGTGTTGCTAGAGAGTTGTCGAAAATTTCACGTAGACGGCTGAGGCAAGGGACATTGTCACATACCAGAACGAGTTCAGATAACTGATTACCCAACTCTTCTATCAAGAACTCAATATCCTCTCTACATAATGAACAATTTGACCTAACTGAAGTTACACATTTTTCGAGGAAAATTTGACGACAGGGAATAAGTCATATTATTTTCCATGGGTCATGGTCAATTATCTTTTAAATCCCTTTTTGTTCGTTCAAATAAAATATTAACTTTCATTTGGAATCTTCTAAATTTCAATTTGAATTTCTCAGTTTCATTTGGAATTTTCTCATTTTCAAATGGAATACTGAAATTCTGTTTCAATTGGAATTTTCTCATTTTAAAATGGAAATTTTCTCAATTTATCAATTTCAAATTCATGTGGAATTTTCTCAATTTCATATTGAAATTCTCAATTTCATTTGGAATTTTCTCAATTACAATGAAAAATGGTGTAGATCTTGCCCGGCTTTTGACAAGTTTTGCCATAAGGGTCTAATATACAAGATGTCTACTGCCTTCTAGTACACACAAAATACAGGGTATTCCAACAAGAGGTGTTATTTTGATATTAAAAGAAAAATGGCATCTTTTGAGATAAATGATCGAATGTTTATTTCATAATAAAGAGGAAGGTATGCCGTTAATAATGAAAAACAACATCAGCCAAATGACCACCACGACTACGCTTACAGGACCATATCCTTTTCATGAAATTTTCCATAACCAAATCGCAAAGTCCTCGATAGCCTCACGAATTCTATCTTTGAGGTCTTGAATCGACGCTGGGCTGTTGGCGTAGACCTTATCTTTCACGTAGCCCCAAAGGAAGAAGTCGCAATGGGGTTAAATCACAAGATCTCGGTGGCCAATTGTGATCACCTCTTCGAGAGATAACACGGTCCGGAAACTTTTCCGTAAAAGAGCAATGGTTTCGTTGCTTGTGTGACACGTAGCGCCGTTTTGTTGAAAGTAAACGTTGTCCAGATCAATATCATCCAAAATACGGTGTAACGACGTTTGTGGAATGTCCAATTCCAAAGAACGTGGAGGAACGAACAAACCTGGGTTTTCTTCAACACTTTGGGCTACAGCAGCAATATTCTTAGTTGTTCTTGAGCGACTAACTTGTCCCAACAGCTCGAATTTTTGCACCAATTTCTCTATTGCGGTCCAACAAGGTGCTTCACGTTGACCCAAAAATGCTTTAGTTTTGCGTACCATGACTGCAAGATTTTCACAATTTTTGTAGTGAATTTTTAATAATTTCAATACGTTGTTGAAGCGTGTATCGTTCCATTTTTAATAATGGCGTACTTTCTACTTGTCAAATGTCAAAGAATAAAAGCTTCATAAGTGACAGCTACCGAAATACCAGGTGATTTAAAATAACACCTCTTGTTGGAAAACCCTTTACTAGAGTCTTACCTATCGGATCGATTGTTTAGGATAAAGTGCGGCGATTATGTGACAAGCGAAAATGCGATCAATGCTGGTGTACATCAGAGAAGTGTTCCAGGACTAACCCTGTATTTATTATACACCTCTGATTTGCATGTATCCGAGGAATTTACCATTTCCAGCTTTGCTGACGACACTGCAATTCTTAGTTCACATGTGAACACAAAAGTAGCATCTAGAAACCTAGATAATTATGTCAGACGTGTGAAGATGTGGTTAGAAAATTGAAGAATACTAGTAAATGAAATCAAAAGTATGCACATAACGTTATCACTTAGGAGAAGAAGTTGTCCACCAGTGACACTAAACAGAGAGAACATCCCACAGACTGATTACGTTGCACAGCTGGGTATTTACTTAGATAGACGCCTTGCTTGGAGTCGGCACCTAGAAGCCAAGCGGCTCCACATGAAACTAAAAGCTTTTTTTACACTGGCTAATCCACCATCAAATCCGCAAAGTCATTTGGACATACGGAATCCAATTACGGGGAACAGCAAGCAATTCCAGTATAGGTCTCATACAGAGGGCACAATCCAAAATTCTAAGAACCATGACGGGAGCTCTATGACGAGAACATCCACCGTGACTTAGATGTAGCTTTGGTCATGGATCTATTTAGAAAAACTCATGAAGCTTATTTGTCAAATTTACATCATCATTCGAACCCGCTCGCAAGTCTACTTGCATTAACCACTCATCTGATTTGAGGCAAATTTGCCAAATATTATTCTACACTAAGAGAAGAATAACTGTTTTAGTTATTAGATTTAATTACCTAGATTGTTGAACACAATTTTACGATCAAACAGTCGTCTATAAGTTGTGCAAGTTGATGACTGATTTTCAAAGTAAATTTGTATAATTTGGTAGCGTTGTTCAAGCGTCAATCTATTCATAATGATTTGCCAGAGTATACTGATCAATAATTTCAAAAAATGAGCGCATTATGACAGTACGTTTGACAGTTAATATTTTGTAAGTTATATCGGGCTTAAAAAACCACCCTTTATAAGTAATAAACATAATTGTAAAACAATTGTAATCAAATTAACAGTAGCCAAAAATAATAATAAATAATGTATACTCGTAATTTCGCAATAAGAATATATAAAATTTGATATTTTAGTTTTGTTCCATATAAATATTTTCAATAAATTACTATTTGATTACTTTTGTTTGTTTAATTTTGTTTTGTTATTTTTTTGTTTAACGCAAAACTATTCAATACTATTTCAGCTGCTTTAGCCGCCACTACATAATTGCTGAACATTAAAATCGTTTATTGAAAACGAAAATAATATTTGAACGTTAACAATGAAATTAGTATGGACTGTAAGCAGCAGCAGGCAAAAAAAAGCATTTTGAGTTCGATATGGAAGTTTTGTTTATAATTTTATTTCTATGTATTTGTTATTGTTTGTATTTTAACAATATATGTATATGAATATGAGGCCTTTGGTGAGGCGTTATTAAAAGTTAAGAACCAAACGGAGCCAGATAGACAAAACCAAACCAAACAAAACAAAGACATTGACTTGACTCGACTAACACCTGAATACAAATCAAATCCAATACAATTTATAAAATTAGTAATGGTTTGTTCTGTTACTATTAACTACTACTACTATTGCTGTTTATATGTATTAAGCTATAGCTGCTGTTATTGTTATTATTATTGCTAAAGTTGAACATAAATTTTATCTTAGAAAAAAAATTTGTTTTATTAAAATTGAACTCTTTATATTTGTAAAGTAACCATGTAGTAGTCCCTACGTGTTGTAAGAGCTCCATACAAATTTTTGTTTTATACAATTGTTAATTTTAATTATAACTTTTGTTTTATATCTTGTGGGTTTTTAAATTAACGAGCCCACAGAACAAAATTACCAAAAAAACTTCTATTATTTTGTACATAGATTTTTAAATTTATTTTTCTTTTAACCTTCATGGGGTTAATTAATGTTTGTACATACAAACAAATAAACTAAAATACTAAAACTGACCAGAATCATTTAAACGGCTAAATCTAATTAAAATTACTAAATTATTCTTATCGTGCCATGAATACTTTGTTTTACTTTATTAATACTTTCAAATATAGAGGAAATATTACACTGTTATGAAAGAATAACATGGTTTTTTAATTAAAAAGCGAAAGAAATATTTAATTTAATGCACATAAAGGTCATTTTATAGTTAAGATTTCATACATGTCAAACTAGTCAAGCTTTATAAATGAATAAATTAAATTTTTCCAACATTAAACTGAAAATTCCTTCACCCAAGTGCTGAAATGTTACTCAATCTATATACATGAATACCACTAAAAATTTATATTTTGGAATATAAAATTTCCTAATACATATTAGTTGGCTAACCTTCTTAAAAATATTATAAAATTTTTTCATTATATTACACAATTACATTAATTTTATCTAAGTTGTTTTATTTTTATGCAAACTAAATAATATGACTACAATAATTTTCTTAGAACAATGACTAAACACTTTATTGCTCAAAAACATTTTCTCAAAATTTACTAAATCATTATTATGACATGACCACTTATATTTCCGCATCCCAATTTAAAGTGTTTAACTTATATATTTAGTAATATATTTATAAGAAGTAGCCAGAACTTTTGTGTTGCTTGAGAATATGTTTTTTTTCAATTTAGTTTGTTTTTCCCTGTACTTAACTTGTTTAATAACCCTTACAAGTTAACAAATTTATTAAGCGAAAATATTTAGTTTCATAATTGCATATAATTTTTTTAAATAATTATCTATGGTTGTTTACACCATTTCCGGAGTTTTAAGGAAGTTAATATATTTGTATGAAAAAAAAAATTGCAGTTGATCAAACTCAAACTATATGCATATTCATCTAGTCATAGTCTAGTCATAGTCTAGTCATAGTCTAGTCATAGTCTAGTCATAGTCTAGTCATAGTCTAGTCATAGTCTAGTCATAGTCTAGTCATAGTCTAGTCATAGTCTAGTCATAGTCTAGTCATAGTCTAGTCATAGTCTAGTCATAGTCTAGTCATAGTCTAGTCATAGTCTAGTCATAGTCTAGTCATAGTCTAGTCATAGTCTAGTCATAGTCTAGTCATAGTCTAGTCATAGTCTAGTCATAGTCTAGTCATAGTCTAGTCATAGTCTAGTCATAGTCTAGTCATAGTCTAGTCATAGTCTAGTCATAGTCTAGTCATAGTCTAGTCATAGTCTAGTCATAGTCTAGTCATAGTCTAGTCATAGTCTAGTCATAGTCTAGTCATAGTCTAGTCATAGTCTAGTCATAGTCTAGTCATAGTCTAGTCATAGTCTAGTCATAGTCTAGTCATAGTCTAGTCATAGTCTAGTCATAGTCTAGTCATAGTCTAGTCATAGTCTAGTCATAGTCTAGTCATAGTCTAGTCATAGTCTAGTCATAGTCTAGTCATAGTCTAGTCATAGTCTAGTCATAGTCTAGTCATAGTCTAGTCATAGTCTAGTCATAGTCTAGTCATAGTCTAGTCATAGTCTAGTCATAGTCTAGTCATAGTCTAGTCATAGTCTAGTCATAGTCTAGTCATAGTCTAGTCATAGTCTAGTCATAGTCTAGTCATAGTCTAGTCATAGTCTAGTCATAGTCTAGTCATAGTCTAGTCATAGTCTAGTCATAGTCTAGTCATAGTCTAGTCATAGTCTAGTCATAGTCTAGTCATAGTCTAGTCATAGTCTAGTCATAGTCTAGTCATAGTCTAGTCATAGTCTAGTCATAGTCTAGTCATAGTCTAGTCATAGTCTAGTCATAGTCTAGTCATAGTCTAGTCATAGTCTAGTCATAGTCTAGTCATAGTCTAGTCATAGTCTAGTCATAGTCTAGTCATAGTCTAGTCATAGTCTAGTCATAGTCTAGTCATAGTCTAGTCATAGTCTAGTCATAGTCTAGTCATAGTCTAGTCATAGTCTAGTCATAGTCTAGTCATAGTCTAGTCATAGTCTAGTCATAGTCTAGTCATAGTCTAGTCATAGTCTAGTCATAGTCTAGTCATAGTCTAGTCATAGTCTAGTCATAGTCTAGTCATAGTCTAGTCATAGTCTAGTCATAGTCTAGTCATAGTCTAGTCATAGTCTAGTCATAGTCTAGTCATAGTCTAGTCATAGTCTAGTCATAGTCTAGTCATAGTCTAGTCATAGTCTAGTCATAGTCTAGTCATAGTCTAGTCATAGTCTAGTCATAGTCTAGTCATAGTCTAGTCATAGTCTAGTCATAGTCTAGTCATAGTCTAGTCATAGTCTAGTCATAGTCTAGTCATAGTCTAGTCATAGTCTAGTCATAGTCTAGTCATAGTCTAGTCATAGTCTAGTCATAGTCTAGTCATAGTCTAGTCATAGTCTAGTCATAGTCTAGTCATAGTCTAGTCATAGTCTAGTCATAGTCTAGTCATAGTCTAGTCATAGTCTAGTCATAGTCTAGTCATAGTCTAGTCATAGTCTAGTCATAGTCTAGTCATAGTCTAGTCATAGTCTAGTCATAGTCTAGTCATAGTCTAGTCATAGTCTAGTCATAGTCTAGTCATAGTCTAGTCATAGTCTAGTCATAGTCTAGTCATAGTCTAGTCATAGTCTAGTCATAGTCTAGTCATAGTCTAGTCATAGTCTAGTCATAGTCTAGTCATAGTCTAGTCATAGTCTAGTCATAGTCTAGTCATAGTCTAGTCATAGTCTAGTCATAGTCTAGTCATAGTCTAGTCATAGTCTAGTCATAGTCTAGTCATAGTCTAGTCATAGTCTAGTCATAGTCTAGTCATAGTCTAGTCATAGTCTAGTCATAGTCTAGTCATAGTCTAGTCATAGTCTAGTCATAGTCTAGTCATAGTCTAGTCATAGTCTAGTCATAGTCTAGTCATAGTCTAGTCATAGTCTAGTCATAGTCTAGTCATAGTCTAGTCATAGTCTAGTCATAGTCTAGTCATAGTCTAGTCATAGTCTAGTCATAGTCTAGTCATAGTCTAGTCATAGTCTAGTCATAGTCTAGTCATAGTCTAGTCATAGTCTAGTCATAGTCTAGTCATAGTCTAGTCATAGTCTAGTCATAGTCTAGTCATAGTCTAGTCATAGTCTAGTCATAGTCTAGTCATAGTCTAGTCATAGTCTAGTCATAGTCTAGTCATAGTCTAGTCATAGTCTAGTCATAGTCTAGTCATAGTCTAGTCATAGTCTAGTCATAGTCTAGTCATAGTCTAGTCATAGTCTAGTCATAGTCTAGTCATAGTCTAGTCATAGTCTAGTCATAGTCTAGTCATAGTCTAGTCATAGTCTAGTCTAGTCTAGTCTAGTCATAGTCTAGTCATAGTCTAGTCATAGTCTAGTCATAGTCTAGTCATAGTCTAGTCATAGTCTAGTCATAGTCTAGTCATAGTCTAGTCATAGTCTAGTCATAGTCTAGTCATAGTCTAGTCATAGTCTAGTCATAGTCTAGTCATAGTCTAGTCATAGTCTAGTCATAGTCTAGTCATAGTCTAGTCATAGTCTAGTCATAGTCTAGTCATAGTCTAGTCATAGTCTAGTCATAGTCTAGTCATAGTCTAGTCATAGTCTAGTCATAGTCTAGTCATAGTCTAGTCATAGTCTAGTCATAGTCTAGTCATAGTCTAGTCATAGTCTAGTCATAGTCTAGTCATAGTCTAGTCATAGTCTAGTCATAGTCTAGTCATAGTCTAGTCATAGTCTAGTCATAGTCTAGTCATAGTCTAGTCATAGTCTAGTCATAGTCTAGTCATAGTCTAGTCATAGTCTAGTCATAGTCTAGTCATAGTCTAGTCAGTAATTTTTCCATTGAAATATTTGTTTATGGTGTAACTTTATTATTTTAAGAATATTTTATTTAACAATTTTCGAGCAGCAAAATTTGAATTAATAACAAATTTCTGTCTAAATATTCTTTATTTTGAACACTTTGGAGTGGAGGTGTTTTATGTATTTTTAATGCTACGCTCTGCTGCTAATCGAATGACTCTGGCTAACTGACTGTTTGACGTCTTGGTCATTATAAGTGGTCAACCTTCAAGATTTTCGTGTATTGCGGGTATGAATAGTAAGTAGTAGCAGTGAATAGTAGCCATAGTAGTTACTGATGATGATGATAAACCAGCTATGAACTATTACACATACCATCCAATGGACACATAGATACAAGTATGTTTGGTATGAGTCTAAACAAATTACGTGTTGAGATGTTTAAACAAAAATATTCATTTCAAAGTGTTTTTGTTATATTGTTATTAATTCTTATTTTTGTTTAATGTTTTGTTTTTAACTATTATATTATGGTTAAGGGGTTTTACTATTATTATCATTGTTTCTATTAAAAACAAATCATAAATATTCGCTTGTGCCTCATTATCATTTTAAGTATGTTTTGAATTTGTTTGTTAGTAGAAACAATCTATCAGTGTGTCTATCTTTAGTTCAGTACATCTGTCTGTTTATTTTTAGCTGTAAATGACGCATATTTGTTTCATGTTAAACAAAACGTAACGTAAAACTCTAAACATTCTTTCCGATTTGGTCACCCATTTCGTATGAAAACTTGTAGTATTTCTGTAGAACTTATTTATATTCACATTGTTGGAAAATAATTTAACTTAATATTTCGTTTATGGTTTTATTTTTTGTTTGGGTAGGCCAAAACTTAAAAAAAAAAAAAAAAACAAATTCACCTTTAAAGTTCATTAAACTTGTTATATAATAAACTTAAATTAATATGCTGGTATTATTTACCAAAAATAATCAAAATTTTATGATTGGTTTACTTTACTACTGGTTTTTGTCATATTATTGTTAATTTTATGCAATTCTTTTAACAATAAATTTAACTGCTTTTTAGAAAAAAAAAAATACACAATTGTAATTTCAAACTGATTTGTTAAAAAAAAAAACGAGATTACGATTTATTTGTGGGTGTTAGAATATTCATATTTTTTAAAAAAAAAAAATATTAATTTGTGTAAAACCATAAAATTATTAGGTCAATAGCACAGCAATTTTTATTTGAAATTCACTTTTAATATTTTACTCGAATCAAAAAAAAGGAAATACCAGTTTGTTTAAGAGAAATCCCAATTAATAGGAATCAGTATTGGTTCCAAGAAATTTGTTATAAAACTAATTAAATATGCATACAGTTGCTAAATATTGAATATTGATTGATGCATAGTGTTAACGATTGTAATTTAAATAATCATAATTCTAGAACTAATAAGAATTACACTATGCTTCAAAACAAAAAAATAAGTTACACATTGAAGCCAGCTCCCAAATCTTACCAATGGCCCTCTTTATTGAGTAAAGATTGACTAATATCTTCTTCATGCACTCCTTGACATTCAGTGTGAAGCTGAAATTACCGTTCCTAATGGTACCAAGATATTAAGTACCAAGTACCAAGCAGTTTTAATATAATTAATTTTCATAAACATTCATGAAAAATAAACAAATTTAATTAATAAAATTGTTTAAATTTAAGTAATAACAATAATATCATAATAAATTTCATTTGTTTTTTTTATATAAAATGTTATTATTTGTATTTGGCGTTAACCTTTGATTAAAATGTTATGCAAATATAGTAGTTGCTAATTAAAATATTAATTCATAAACGCCCAGAGGCATATTTTTATGTTATTTTTATTATATTTTGTTAATAAATAATGTGTATGTTTTCTACTACATATTATAACAAGTGAAACAGTAGTGACTACACAAGACAAAACAAAAAAACTCTTTGACACACGGCTACACTACACTGCAAACAAACAGACAGGCGGTAATAAAATATTTTATCGTTCAACAAAAATACACTTAAAGAAAAACGAATGACCCCAAGTGATTAAATGTGAAATATATGCTACACCGTTTCCAATTGTCTTTCAGAAGTTTCTAATTGTATTTCAGAAATTTCCAATTGAATTTCAGAAATTTCTAATTAAATATCATAATTTTCTAATTATATTTCAGAATATTCCAATTGTATTTCATAAATTTCCATTTGTATTTCAGAAGTGGTGTAATTACGTTTGTCCAATTGTATTTCAGAAATTTCCATTGGTATTGATATTAGAATTTTTTTAAATACAAATGGAAATTTCTGAAATATAACTGGAAATGGTGTAGAAATATTCCAAAAGCCCAAACAGATCTTTAAAAGTTTTACAATTCTTCCTTTATATAAGTTGCAAACCGAACAAGTAAGAGTGTTATTTCAGCTGTGCCGAATTTTTTATACCCACCACCAATATAACAGGAGAACCAATTGTTGTGCGCTTTGTACAGGGTTTTCCAATAAGAGGTGTTATTTTGGTATTCAAAGAAAAATGGAATTTTTAGAGAGAAATGATCGGATGTTTATTTCATAATAAATGAAAAACACCATCAGCCAAATGGCCATTACGACCACGCTTACAGGACCATATCCTTTTCATGAAATTTTCCATAACCAAATCGCAAAGTGGCTGCCCTATGTCCTCGATAGCCTCACGAATTCCATCTTTGAGGTCTTGAATCGACGCTGGGCTGTTGGCGTAGACCTTATCTTTCACGTGGCCCCAAAGGAAGCAGTAGCAAGGTGTTAAATCACAAAATCTCGATGGCCAATTGTGATCACCTCTTCGAGAGATAACACGGTCCTGAAACTTTTCCCATAAAATAGCAATGATTTCGTTGCTTGTGTGGCACGTAGCGCCGGTGTAATGAAGTTTGTGGTATGCCCAATTCCAAAGAACGACGAAAAATGGACACACCTGGGTTTTCTTCTACACTTTGGGCTACAGCAGCAATATTCTCAGTTGTTCTTGAGCGACGTGAACGGGTTTTCTTCTTCACATCACTAACTTGTCCCAACAGCACGAATTTTTGCACAAATTTCTGTATTGAGGTCCGACAAGGTGCTTCACGACGACCCAAAAATGCTTTACTTTTCCGAACTGTGACTGCAAGATTTTCATCATTTTTGTAGTGAATTTTTATAATTGCAATGCGTTGTTGAAGCGTGTATCGTTCCATTTTTAGTAATGTCAAATGTCAAAGAATAAAAGCTTCAAAAGTGACAGTTACCGAAATACCAGATGATTCAAAATAACACCTCTTGAAAACCCTTTGTAAAAACATTTTACTGGTTCACCCAATTTGATTAGTTTTTTATTTTCTATTACTAGAAAATATCAGTGCAAAATTAAGGATTGATAGTCATAAAATTCAGTATTAAGATACATATATGCATACTAGAAACAAATCTGTGATAAATTTTTTATCAATATCGATATTTATGCTCGAAAAATATATTATTTCTGATGTGGGCTTTATATGGGAGCTATAACTTCGTAAGGGGCGATTGTCATACAAATTTGTTCATTTATATTTATGTGTATTATATGGCGATAAGGATAATCATTAACTGATCGTCTCAAAAAGCAATAGTTCGATATAGATATTTAAACGATTTTTATTTAGGATAATGTCCTATTTAGAATTGGTCCTTATATGGGACATATGACTAATTATGGGCTTTTTTCTTTTTTTTTATTTATTTCACTTGGGAACAAATTAATTTAATTTCATTAAAAGATTTGTTAACTTTCTTAAGTTCATTTAAAATTGTTCTACGCCATGTATTTTTTGGGCAACCGGAGCGCTGACTTCCTTGGGGATTCCATTCCTAAGGTGGCTGTCGTAGCGCCGCCAATAGGTTTACGGAGAGTATGTCCTATACATCTCCATTTTCATCTTGTTATTTGTTAACCTCCAGAGCTCTGTGTTTGTGATTTTTTTTGGTAAAAATTTTCGACATATTATTCGTAGACGGTTGTTTATAAATACTTGGAGTCTCTGAGCTATAGTGTTTGCCATCAGCCAAGTTTCGCTTCCATAAAGCGGTGTAGATTTTACGCAAGCGTTGAATATACAGATCTTCGTGTTTTGTGATATTTGTGGGACCTTCCGAGTTTTATTTAGACGACCAAATGCTGACCTTGCATTTGTTAGTCTACTAGACACATTTTCCTCCACACCACCATCAATTGACATCATGCATCCCAGATAACAAAAGGGTTTTTAAAATTAAATCATACGGTTTTGAATTCAGAATTGGTTATCGGAGACGTTATTAACTCGCATTGCATGTGTCTTTTCTAACTCAAATTCAACGACATGCTAAGCAAAGTGGACGGATTTGCATGTCGTTGAATTTGAGCGAAATGAGGCAGATATCGTCCTCGAAATCCAAGTCTTCCTGATGTTTGCGAAAGCACCACACAATACCCCTTTTCTTCGCGCATAGTTCTAACGTTACATCATCAAGGACCACGGCAATAAGCAATGAGGATTATGGATGTCGAATTTAAAACTATTTACCATATTTATAAAAAAATTATGCATATTTATGTGATTTTTGGAAGTGGACCTAATATGATGGCTATGATTAAATATGGAACGATTCAAAAAAGCTGATTCCAGTGCCTTGAAATTGCCAAAATTTCAAAAAATATAAATTTGTATGTCTTTTTTTCACCATATTTGGCCCATAGATGCCACAATGGGAAATTCAGTAAAGTAAGCTTCAGCAAAAGTATTCCTTATAAAATAATTCATACAATACTGGAAAAGCAGCATGGTGACAGAGCAAAGAAAATTTAAATTTAATGAAAACAAGTAAGAAAGTATGGTCGGTCAAGCCCGACCATATAATACCCTACACTAAGTAAATGAGCAAAAACATTTTTCTTTCAAAATTTCAATAATTTATATTTGTGAACGATTTTCGGAAGCAGGCCTTATATGGGAGCTATGACCAATTATGGACCGATCACCATGAAATTAAGTGGTGTGATTAATGTCTGTATGAAAGTTGTTTATATTGGATTTTATGTGTATACCAACATTTTTAAAAGATTTATGTTCGTTAAAGTGATTTTTAACTTTAAGTTACATAAAAATTAACTAACTTTAAGTTAACTTTTAAATAACTAACTTTAAGTTACATAAAAATTAGCCAACTTTAAGTTAACTTTTAAATAACTAACTTTAAGTTAGCTAAAAATAAGTCAACTTAAAGTTAACTTTTAAATAACTAACTTTAAGTTACATAAAAATTAGCCAACTTAAAGTTAACTTTTAAATAACTAACTTTAAGTTAGCTAAAAATAAGTCAACTTAAAGTTAACTTTTAAATAACTAACTTTAAGTTAGCTTAAAATAAGTCAACTTAAAGTTAACTTTTAAATAACTAACTTTAAGTTAACTTTTAAATAACTAACTTTAAGTTAGCTAAAAATAAGTCAACTTAAAGTTAACTTTTAAATAACTAACTTTAAGTTAGCTAAAAAAAAGTCAACTTTAAGTTAACTTTTAAATAACTAACTTTAAGTTACATAAAAATTAGCCAACTTTAAGCTATCCTTTGAATAACCAACTTTAAGTTAGTTAAAGAATTGCTGGAAAAGCTTTTTTCATATTGTTACGAATGTGCAATAGCGATTTGAATGTAAGAATGTCTGTAACGACTGCCTGCAACATTCATCATGTTTATAAACACGTCCATTAGTAGAAGCTTTTACTTATCAACAATGTTGATAGCATGCGGTTATTAGCATTGTTTATAAGTATGACAACACTAAATGTTTAAGCTGCCAACATTGACATCGAAAGCTCTAGAATTCGAACGTACTAGTTTGTTCGTTAAGAGCATTGTAGAAGATTCCCGAAAGTGGCAGAGGTTGCAGTGGTGAGGGAGTTCATCATTGTAGCTGTTAGAGTTAACATCAACTGTCGTGTACATTTCAGTTTGTACATTATAAAGTGTGGTGCATTTCTGTGAATTGATAAACGTGTATTGATAAACGGCGTTATTGCAAGTGCATATAAAGCTTAAACTAACCCTTGCAATCAAACCAAATTTCATGTAGCCGCATGCTGTCATTAATGTCTGTCTGTCTGTCTGTCTGTCTGTCTGTCTGTCTGTCTGTCTGTCTGTCTGTCTGTCTGTCTGTCTGTCTGTCTGTCTGTCTGTCTGTCTGTCTGTCTGTCTGTCTGTCTGTCTGTCTGTCTGTCTGTCTGTCTGTCTGTCTGTCTGTCCGTCTGTCTGCTGAAATCAATTTTCTGAAGACCCCAGATATCTTCGGGATCCAAATCTTCAATAATTCTGTCAGACATGCTTTCGAGAGTTTTCCTATTTAAAATCAGCAAAATCCGTCCATAAATAACGGAGATATGAGCAAAAATCCGAGACAACCTCTGAAAATTTCATCAAAAAAAGACAATTTATTGCATGCTTTGACAAAAAAGCAACAAAACGTATGTGTGTTGGATTCATTGTGTGTTGGCTTCATGCTTTGTGTATTTTGTTTTTTGGTGTTTCACAAAAAAGCAACAAAACAATTTGTTAACTTCGGAATTTAAATTTGAAGGATACATTGAAGGATACATCGAAAAAGATATGCCATTGAATGTCCTATCAAGCTCAGATGATTCATTCTGCAATATATTTGAAGAAAATATAAAAATAACTGTGATTCTACTTGACCGTAGGCCTTCAGCAGACATATAGACGGATGGACATAGCTAGATAGTCTTAGAATTTTATAAGGACCCAGAATACTTTTGTGGGTCTGCTATGAATATTTTGATGTGTTATAAACGGAATGACAAAATCTATATTTCCCTCCATATTTTTGCTGTTGGGTATCAAAAGGATACAAATCCGTTATATCATCCTCTTATCATTATAACAAACTACTGATTGTGTCTTAAGTAAAAACATTTATTTTCTCAGTGTCTAAATGTATCAAATATTTAAAAATATTCATGATAGAGGTGGCAATCAAACTGACTTGACTCAGGGTATCTAAACATCAATTTAAGGCACGTTTTTATTTATTATTAAGTTTTTGTTTCTTTTTTTTTAATTTTGCTGAATTCTTTTGCTAGTTTTGTTACAGTTTAAAGCACTCACTCAAACTGTATTCGTGCATTTTTATTTGGAATTTGTTGATTTTGCGTGGGGTACCATACAATAGGGTTACATTTGAAGTGATTTGAAGTACGAGCATTTTGAGGATAGATGGATTAAATTCAAGTTTTGTTGCGTTTCACATAATATACATATGTATGTATGTATGTTTGTGTATACAGCAAATTAAAACTACATGTTTTCATGTAGATTTGCTAATTTTATTCGTAGTTTATAGTTTATTTGTTACTGTTGTTGTTGTTGCTTTCGTTATCTAAATAATGTTTGGCATGACTTATTCGTTAGACAATATTTCACCTTTTTTATTTATTTTTTTTTTTTTTTTGTTTGGTCTTTGGTATTTTTGTTGTTTAATTTGGATTTTGGCAATTTCAAAATTTTGAAATGCCCATGGCAAGGCTGTCAATGCTGTTGCTGTTGTGTGTTTATTTGACTACTTACTTCAATTAATAATAAGAAAACAAAGCTACAGTAGTAGTAACCAGGTATACAAGTACTTGTACTGCTACACAGTAAGTGCTTTAGTTTAACCAAAGACAACAATAATAAACACAACGAAATTAGAGATGCGGAAGAAAAAAAATAATAATTGATTTCAATTAAATGGATTAGGCTGGCATAAATACCTGATTTGCAATACAAGTAGTTGTGTGAAATGAAATGTGTTGAAATTTATTATAAATCTATTAAATTTGGTTCATATTGTTTGAAATTTGAACTTTATCGCTTTTGCAAATCAAAAGTTCATTAATAATGCTTTCATATACAATTTATTAAGTTCTTTATTTTTTACTATTAAATTATTGTACTTCAAATATTTCAATTAAATCCAATTCAATTTGGAGCTGGTTATAAGCTAAATTCCATTGAAAATATGAATATGACAATCTAAGACTAAGAGTAGGAGGATACATGAAAACACTCAATTGTGGCTGTACTAAGTCAAGCGTAAAGTCTGTAAAATTTTTACTTGATATATCGAATAGGAACTTCCGATCTTTGACAGTTGATAGTGGCCATGTTATTGTAACTACAGCTGTCGAATCGAATTGTCATTTATTTATATAGTTTGTTTTGCCAAATCACCATGGAGGGATGTAGCGTTCAACAACACTTGCAAATGATAGAATTGTTTTATAAAAAATGGTGTTATGTTCGGGAAACAATCCGCGGGCTTTGCCCACTTTACGGTAAGGACCATTTCTGAATGAATAGGTATGTCGACAAAATAAATTGACGAATTTGGGATGATACCAATCCACATGAGATCCAAAAGCATAAAATGCGTTCCGCAAAAGTCACTGTTTGCTGAGGATCGCTCCATATTTCTTTGAGAACGTCGTGGGCCAGGCCATCACCGTCAATGGCGAGCGCTGATTACCAACTTATTTTGGCCTGAATTTCATGATATGGACACCAACGTCATGTGGTTTCAACAGGACGACGCTATGTGCCACACAACTCATGCCACATTGGATATTTGCACGAGCGATTTAAGGGCATGGTCATGGAGGTGGTGTGATGTGATGTGAAATGATCACCGAGATCGTGCTATTTGACCCCGTTAGATTTTTACTTGTTGCGTTTTCTTAAGACGCTGGTCTTAAGCCAAAATAACCCATGTCATTGGTCAAATTCAGCCTGATTTATGCGACAGAGTCATGACAAGTTTGACATTTCGGATAAGCGCTACCCAGTGAATCCACGGCGAACATTTGCACGATGTTATATTCCATACATAATGGCAGCGATAGATGAATACAAAATTTCAATGATATCTCACACAAACGTTGTTTTATTTAAATTTAAAGATAGGATAGTGTGGGTGCTGTGGCTTAATTGGTTAGCGCGTTTGATCATTAAGCATGATATGGTATTTGCGTCCTGGGTTCGATTCCCAGCCGCTGCCAATCAACAACATCAGTTTATAATAATTATTAGTTTACTAACAACTAATATTTATCACAGCGCCCTCCTTCGGTGGTATAACACTAAAACGCCACCGAAGTAAAATAAATAAATAAAGGTTGTTGGCTTGAATTATGCGCCATCTCACCACCAGAGGCGCTGCAACCTGCACTAATAACAAGTATAACGCGCAATTGCAGAGTTGTCAATAAAAGCCTTTCTCCTCCTTTCACCACCTTTCCTTCTACAATCTATCCCCTTTCCAAAGAAAGTAACACAATTATATATAGGCATATTAATTGCCTGAGTGTTACTTCTCTTTTTAAAAAAAAAAAAAAAAAAAAAAAAAAAAAAAATTTAAAGATAGGAAGCACTTAATCAAAGATCCTTTACTTTTCAAATAATTCAAAGGATTAATATTTGTTGTCTGCAGCTGTGTCGGAAACTGAGAACATGACTGTCTTACTCTGTGCGAGCTTATGAGCATATTACAGCACCACTGTTTTCATTTATTGCTCCTGTGAGATCGTATATTGCAGTCAACAATGTTTAAACCTCATCGGCTATGCAGAACGTTGGTTAAGATTTAGTTGTTTTCCCAACTCGTAGAAATGTTGTCGTGTGTAGATTTGCTACGGGAACATCCATTGATACATTGTAGAAGTTTATCAAGTTACACTGCAAATGTTTTGATAATTCTGACATTATTGTTCAGCCTAGAAATATTTAATATTTTAGGATAATTTCTCCGGTGGGTTGAAGGAATTTGGAGTAATTTTTCTTGATGGTACAAATTCGTCTACTACCTCAAAGTTGTAACTGTTAGCATCTACTCTTTTGGGTGGATTAGCTTTGTTTCGCCGGTTCGTTTCTATATGTTAGGCAATGGTAGCAGTCACAGATCGTTAGTTCTTCCCAATGATGTCAATGTCATCTGTATATGCGAGGAGCATATTCTGCGATGGTATCATGAGCTTCTTAAGTTCAATTCGGTGTCGTTGCTGCTATAATTCTTTGCAGCAGCATATTGAACAAATTACAAGAATGACTGTTACCTCGGCTAAGGTCTCGTTTCGTATCGAATGGCTCGGAGAGGTCCTTCCTTATTTTCACTGTAGATTTTGTGTCATTCTGAATAGACGTACTAATTTAGCAGGGATACAACTTCATTCATGGTTTCAAACAGCTTTGATTGTATCGGGCTTTCGAAAGCGGCTTTATAATTAAGGGTATTTACCTTGATTTGCTGCAATATGAAAATCTGGTCAGTTGTAGATTTACCAGACTTAAAGACACATTGATACGAGCCAATGATATTGTCGACATGTGGCTTTAGCCGTCTTACAACACGCTCGAAAAAACTATGTATACAATCTGATGTAAACTTATAGCACGGTAACTAACGCAAATCGTCCACCTTTTTAAATCTTTTTTTAAAAAAACTATGTATACAATCTGATGTAAACTTATAGCACGGTAACTAACGCAAATCGTCCACCTTTTTAAATCTTTTTTTAAAAAAAAAAAAATAATTGATATCTGTTCTCCGCCTCTGGATACAAATCTCTTATCTCCGCATCATCACTCATAAAACAAAGAGTATTAACTAAGACTGCTCCACATAAAGTATAATTTTAAATAAATCTTTCTTTTGGTCAATGCATCGTTAGAGGAAACATTAAACAAAATCACTCCAGAGGCAAAAATTTAACGTGAATTAAAAGATTCCAGACTTCAAAGCAATATTTTGAACATCACCAAGATTAATCTTAATGATAGATACCATATATCTTGGTATTATTCTGGATATAAAGTCTAGCTTCAAACTTAATGTCATTGAATGAGCGTTTAGAGTTACAGTCACTCTTTACTCCAGCATGAGGAACATTTGGATGAGTCTACACTTTGGTGGACTGCTCTGATGCAAACAATCTATCTGGGAATGTAACATAAGGTAGAGAAAATGATCTCGATATGTATTATCCGTGCACTTCGCAGTATATGACGGGATGCGCTTAATAAATTCCTAAGCCTACTGCCACTGGATTTGGCAGGGATTTGGTGGCTATGAACTCTGCAATTCCTTATCATTGTATTTGAAGTCGGGTACATAAGTCCGTGACTTTTTGAATTTCCCGCCTCTTAACTGAAAGGGCCACAAAGCTCCTGTCAACAGTCAACTGTCAGTTGAATCCTGTAAACAATTTTAACAAGCTCCGTCATTGAGTGTTTGACAGCCATTGATAGCAGACTACCGCGTGTCTTGAGGATAAAATGGAAAAAAAAGTGTATTTCGTGGACTTATTAAGCATTATTTTTAGTGGAAAAAACATCACTCAAACCAAGCCTAAGTTGATAAATACTACGGGAACTCTGCACCATCAATTTCAATGGTAAAAAGGTAGTTTACTGAATTCCGTTATGGCCGTACAAGCACTTAAGATGCCGAACGTTCTGGACGCCCAGTTGAGGTCTCTACACCCGAAACAATTGAACAAATTCACGAAATGGTGTTGGCCGATCGAAAGTGTGAGATATTGTTGAAGTCATAGGCATCTCACATGTCACTTGATCACTTCAAAATTAAAACCGCAATATGGGTTCCTCGATGGCGCAGAACCGACCACAAACGCAATCGTATGACAACTTCGCCAGGAGTGTTTGACTGTCGTTTCGGAACCGTGGACTAAACGTGGATCCACCACAACAAATACCAACCAGCAGTCAAAACATTGGGTTTGTCGGCCAATCAAATCATGGCGACCGTGTATTGGGATACACGCGGTAAAATCCACATCAATCCACAATCAATGGCGAATATTATGCCAACTTATTGGGTCTATTTAATGAGGATTTGAAAAAAAGACGACCGTATTTGGTCGAGAAAAAAGTTCTTTTTCACCAGAACAATGCAAGGGTGCAGTTTGCATGCCAAAGATCCTTGAATTAGGCTATGAATTGCTCCAAAGACCTGTATTTCATTCAAAAAGTCACGGACTTCTGATGTATCATACCATTAGTTTAGTGATTCAGAAACGTCTCTATATGATGCTAATAACTTCCTGAGATGCTTGGAAGGAGAGACGTTATTACTCGTAGATCCAAGTTGCACAGTTGTGTGGGATATGGAGTAAATTCGCCGGATCTCAGTATCTGCATATCAAGAACTATAATACTGTAGTACTGCAACAGATTCTATACATTAATGAACTTGTGGACTGCCTTGGATCGAATGTCAACTGCACATATCTTTCACCAGTTTAACATAAAGATCATTTGCGGTCCAAAAAATATAGGAGAATATCAGGGCAGCTGAGTTTGCCACCCTAGGGAATACCATATGGATTCCAAAAAATGTTAGATGCGTGGTTCTTACTCCTAATGTCTTACAAACGTTGAACGCGTGGAAAGCAATGATCTTCATGGTATTGGCGGTATTATCAATGAACTGTTTAATCTATCGGAGATTTGTAACGGGGTCGTATTAATTCTAGGGTGGGGATCCTGCTTGATCTGCAAACTGTGGTATTAAAATGGATCAGTTGGTCGAGATATATTGAGTTTGACTCTGACAGCTATCCATATCTAACCGAATCTTTATAGATTCTTAATACTAAATTTCACGAATATACGAATATTTTGCATATAGGCATTTCCATATTATGATCCCGAATAGGGATTTATGTCAACGCGGACTCTTCCTCCCTGCTGATGTCATACGGATATACACTGATGGCTCTAACAGGGGTAATAGGGTCGGTGGAGGTTTCTATATTGAAAACTTTGGGATTAAATCCTTCTTTAGGCTACCTAACTTCTGTACTGCTCTTCAGGCGGAAATTACTGACATTAAACGTACGTCCAACTGGCTGAGGTATTATCAAATATCTGGTGATATATGTATATTTACAGACAGCAAGGCTGCCGTTAACGGAATAGCGGGTGTCTTCACGACATCTAGGTTAACCGAGGAATGCCGGGTATCCCTAAATCAGATAGCGAGACATTCTGGAATAACCCTTATATAGGTCCCTGGACACGATGGAAATCAGGGTAATTGTATAGCAGATGATTTGGCCAAAAGGGGAGCGATGATGAGAGAGGTGGCGATCGACCCCTTTTCTGGTATTTCCCTTATTAAATGCAAGATGGCTGTTCAGCAGAAACTATATGAGACTGCACAAAACAGGTGGACTAATGAACCTTCCTGTGGTACAGCGAGGTTGACTTGGCCCGTATATGATGCCAACAGGACGAATCTAGTTAAAGAATACCGTCGTGAACAAATGAGACTAATTGTCTCCTTTATTACAGGACACTGTTAAGTCGGGACACATGCTAGAAGAATGGGCCTACGGTACAAGGATTACTGTAGAAGCTGCCATAATGAAGAAGAGGATGGCACTGTGTATCACCTTTTCTGCCAATGTCCGGCTCTGACAAACCTGAGGAAACGCAACGTCGGATTTCCATTCCTGTCATGTTTGGACGAGCTATCAAGGATGAATCTGAGACGAATCTATTCCTTCATCCGGGAATCTGGTTGGCTTAATATGGAATCAACGAAAGTACTGTAAATACCCTGATGACTACCCCTTGGCTATCACAATGGGATCAGATTTGAATGGATCCAAGTGAGCTGCTTGAGGAGCGGCTGCCCATGGAACCTAACTTAACCTATATTTAGCATAATCTATATGTCACCGTAGAATACACTGATGAATAAGTATAAACTACAGCACAGTTTTTTGGGTGTAAGGACTCTTTGAAATTGAGATATTTTCGATCAAAGAGCCATGTAAGTTCCTATATCAAAGAAATATTTCTTGTGAACGTTCTCGACAATCTGGCGTTAGTTCTCAATCATCTAAGTTAACTAGTGTAAAGACGAATGGTTGAGGTTAGACCGCAAACCTATTTTCGATATCAGTGCATAAGGGTTGCTACGGTAATGGGCAGAGAAATATTAAATATTTCAAATTGGATATCTGTCTAACAATTTTGCATACTTAATAAAGACTAGAGACGGAAGTGAGATACAAATATTACTCTCCCTCTTATAGTAAACGACATTTTGTTGTTGCATTAATTATGTTTCTGACAAAAGACTTATGTTTCTACCTCTCAGTTATGTTTCTATGTATATTGATTCTTAAGTTCCAGAGCCAATCAAACTTTACCATACCCCTCATAAAACCCTTTATAATTAAAAATGGTCTTCAATAAAACATTTTACAACTTGAAATTAATTTTCAAAACAAATAATAAACTGACCTTTGATGTAATATGTTGTTTTTTTTTCTTTTTCAAGAAGTCATTATCAATTGTACTTGTTATTATTATGTATTTCCTACTTGTAAAATAAAATGATTGTTGATGATCTTTTTTTTTCTGTGGTTGTTAAACAATTAATAACCATGAGTTTTTTTTTTCTGGTAACTTTATAATTAATTTAAATTTATTTGTACGCCAAAGAACAATGCGATGTAAGTAGATGTGTATTCTTTAAATTTTACAATGTAATTGTGTAACTTTGCCATGATCTTTTTAACAGTCATAAAAAAAGTAAGTAATTTGTTGAATATTTTATAGTTAAACCACAACACAAAGATGACTTACAAATCATGAGCGACTGACGGACAGAGAGAATGACTGATGATTTTATATCTTTATTTGGTTAAAGATGCGGATATAATTGTGATAAAATTTATTATTACAGAATTATTTTTATTAATATGAAGGTCATACTAAATTTTTAAATAAAACTTCCCCTTAATTGTGTTCCAAAAGTGCTGAACGCTTACGTTTTAGGTACTTTACAAATTTCAAAGCAATTAATTAGAAATTTAAAAGAAATTTTTCAATTTATTACAATATGAATGTTTGTATTGTTAAAAAGTCATTAAAAAGAAATGTAAAGTTTCTAAAATTTATTACAATTTTAATGAATACAATACTACATTGTTTAAAAGCAGCTATTTATGAGAAATATTAAATTCTTATTTTAGAAATTTAATAAGTTTTCTAATAATTTCCCCCATCGCACAGTGCTTTGAAACATTTTATTTTGCACAAATTCGGTAGCTCGCCAACGATTGGATATATATTAATGAAATTTATTATTAGTGAGGCTCTACGCACTACGACCCATAGGATTTTTTGTGCAGCCTTAGATTTTTATCCTAACAGATTTAGGCTACGTATAAAGCCAAGTATTATATTTGAAGAGAGAGAGCAATTACGTCCCCCGGGGCCATATAGGCCCTTCCGAGCCATTTTGTTCTGCATATTGCCAGCATAGAACATGGTCAGAGGTTTCGGAAAGTAGTCCACAAAACCTGCATTGTTCATTCTCAACGTTACCTAACATAAATTGGTGATACTTTAAACCACAGTGTCTGGTGAATAATCCAGTTAGTATCCTCAAGTCACACTTTCCGAGTGAAAGCAACGGCTGGGATCTTCGTCTGGATAGCGTAATGAGTCGTTTGGATTGTCTTAGACCTGGTAAATTACCCCCAAAAACGGGCAAATTCAGCTTCAACCCAAGAACGAATACGTTCTATAGTATATCCACGAGTCATGCCAAAGAACGGTTCAGGACTTATAAACGAGCGTCGTGCGCCCTTGTTAGCAAGATAATCAGCACGTTCATTACCAGCATGACCTTCATGGCGAAGGTACCCAGCACAATGTAAGTTCATTGTGTGCGCCGAGTTCATTCAAGTATGTCCAGCAGTCCATAACAACACCAGACCTCACTTCATATGATGATAATGCTCTAAGAGCAGCCTGACTGTCAGACACAACAAATATTTTAATATTCCTTGATCTCCTTCTTAAACATTCATTGGAACATATAATGATGGTGTAAATCTCCGCCTGAAATATTGATGGGAATGTACCCATTGGGATACCCCTGTGAAAATTGGGTCCATAGATACCAGCCCCAGTGTCACCATTAGCCTGTTCAAAACCATCAGTAAACCATACTTGATCGGCATTATTCTGCCACCATGTCTGATTTAACCACTCGTCCCTTTCAAGTATACTGACCTTAAACTTCCTATCTAACACCAGAGTTTGTGACATATGGTCCGATATTGCAATACTAGGATCATTTTCAAAGACGGGATATCCACGGTAATCTGGATGCACTCCTATAGGCCTTCTCCATTACCAATATATGTGGGGTGGGATGTGAAGGATTGCACTATGAGCATGAGTGGGACAGGTCCTCATGGACCCGGTTATAGAGACGCAGATGAGACGATATACCTTGTCAAGTTATGCTCTCGCGGTCACCTGTTCCACCTTTTTCCAGCATATATTGTTATTGACCTAATTACTGTAATAAAAGACCAGTAAATCGTTTTAGGTTTTAAACCCCACGCTCTACCAAAAAGACACTGGCAGGCATATATTGCCCTAGTGGCTTTTTTGATAGTGTTGGATAAATGAAAATTCCAAGTGAGAGTTCTATCAAGAGTAACTCCAATATAGAAAACCCTATGGATGACCAATTCAATGTAGGCTCTATGAGTCTAATAACTCTCCATTTTGTAAATGGTACAAGAATTGTCTTTGCTGGGTCAATGGTCAGCCCCCTATTCAAGCACTACTTGGTGGTTATATTCAGAGCAGTCTGCATCCTTTCCGATATAGTTACGTCATTCCACCCAGTAACAGAGATTACTAAGTCGTCGGCATAACCATATGTGCGGAAACCTAAGATGTTAAGTTCTTCCAGAAGTTCATCGATAACAAGAGTCCACAAAAGAGGCGATAGTACGCAATCCTTAGTTGCCCTAATAGTCTTCGATGATCCTTCTTAATCCAACTTAATACCCTGGATGACAGCATTTCCAAAATCCATTTCCTTATAGCGTTAGGAACCACTTTTCTATGCAGTAATAGATCAATAGCGCTGTATGACGTATTGTTAAAGGCCCCCTGAATGTCAATAAACGCATAAAGCGATATATAGTTGGCACCTATGGCCTTCTCTATTGGCGTCGTCACATGATGAATGGCAGTCTCCATCGATTTACCAGGTTGATAAGCAAACTGTCAATAAACGCACAAAGCGATATGTAATTGGCACCTATGGCCTTCTCTATTAGCGTCGTCACATGATGAATGGCAGTCACCGTAGATTTACCAGGTTGATAAGCAAACTGGAAGCGGTGTATTGGATTCATTAAAAGATATGTTTCCCTTATATAACTATCGAGTAGTTTTTCCATCGTTTTTAAGTTGGAATGTGATCTAATGATCGCACCCTCCAAAGTTGATCATCTCCGTGGATGGCCCTTTATGTATTTTAAATACACCAATAGTTAATAAGATATCACACATTCAATAAAAACTTAATTTTAGGAAACCTATTTTCCCTGTTTTAAGAATTTCAGTATTTAAATAAAGACAATTGCAAAAATCGACAATCTATTGATTAAAATATCTTTCGACCTACCACATCCTGAAAAGTGAGTAAACATCAAATGGGTGGAGTGTCTTTTTAACGCGGTTTTTGTTTTTAATAACTTAGATATTATTTTGAAGAGAACATATCTGTCATATATTCCCACATAGTTATTAAACATTATAGTATAAACAACAAAGTTTTTTCTGGCTTCGAAAATGCTTTAAGTTTTGCTTTACTTCTTTGATTTGAAAAAAAGCCCCTGAAGCACACCGATTGCTCACCAAAGCTTATGGAGAATATGTTCTATCGGCTTCAACGTGCGAGAGATGGTTTGTGCGGTTCAGAAGTGGTGATTTTGACACGGAAGACAAAGATCGCCCAGGTAAGCCGAAAAAGTTGGAAGACCAAGAATTAAAGGCATTACTCCATGAAGTTTGTTGTAAAACTCAACAAGAGCTTCAAAACATTTACGAGTAGCAGGATTCATACAAAAGCAGGGAAATTGGTTACCATACGAATTAAAGCCGAGAGACCTTGAAATAATATTTTGCATGAGCGAAATGATGTTTGAAAAGAAAATCATTTTTGCATCGAATCATTACTTGCGATGAAAAATGGATCCATTACGATAACCCGAAGCATAAGAGAAAGTGTGTAATGCCCGGCCAACCAGCCGAATCAACACCAAAGCCAAATATCCATGGTGCTAAGGTAATGCTCTGTATTTGGTGAGAGCAATAGGGTTCTATCTATTATGAGCCGCTGAAATCTGACCAGATCATCACAGGGAACCTGTAACGAACACAACTGATTCCATTGATGCGAGCATTGGCCGAAAAATGCCCAGAATATGGGGACAGACACGAAACTATAATAATCCATCATGACAACGCTCAGCCACATGTTGCAATACCTGTTAAAAAGTATATATGTAAAATGAAGTGGTTGGGAAGTGTTGCCTCACCCACTTTATAGTCCAGACCGTGTCCCGTCCGACTACTGTTTGTTTCGATCGATGCAGAACGCTCTCTCTGTGATAAGCTTCACTTCAGAACAGTGTATCCGAAATTGCCTTGATTCGTTCTTGGCCTGAAAAGATGAGCGGTTCTTTTGGTGCGGAATCCATATGTTGCCAGAAAGATGGGAAAAGGCCATAGCTACCATACTTAGAATAAATTTAAAATTCCGCATTTTTACACCCAATATAACCATTTTGCAGAGCTTGATAGCATTCGCATGCGCAGGAATTTATTTGCGCCCAAATAAATTGTATTGTCATCCACTGTATAGGAAATCCATCGCGGTGCACATTGTAGCCCTCTGCACTCAATCATTTAAGTAGAGTCGATATGACTGCGATTGATAGACAAAAATAATAAAGAACTGTAGCCTAAAACAAATTCCTTTTGATCAAGTCTCTCCATCTTACTAAGACAATAATTGCAATTCTCCCTTATACATTTCCTAACGACAATACTAACCAATTAAAATGATTTACGCCACAATTCAAAAATTTCATTTAGTTTCATATTTCATTCATATGTATATTTATGTAATTATAGTTATTGGCATATAATTACACATTACAAACCTTTTAATTCACACTTTATTAGTATTATTATTTGTGTGTTTAGCCAACTGTGTTATTGATATCAAAATTTAATAACAACTATTTTCATATCAAAACAACAGCTAAAAAAACACTCACATAAAAAAAACTTATGTGAATAAAAACACACGATTAAAAATAAACAAAACAAAATATAAAAAAAAACAATTGCACAAAAAAGATTTAAAAAAAAAAACTTAAATACTCGTGACTAATAAGAAAAATCCCCAAGTCAAATGTTAAAAGTGAAATCCGAATATATAAATTATGACCAACTTCCAAACACTTACTGTTTGTTTAACTGTCCGTTTGTAAGTCCATATTTTAAATGGCATAATATTAAGTTATATTCAGATAAAAAGATAGATCTATTGCTAAATGTGGAAAAATAAATGTGGAAATACAACAAAATAAGATTTTTTTATAAACAATTTTATACCACTCACACTACAAATTAACACCTAAACCAATGAAAATTAACAATTAAAGTAAAAAAACACTAACAAAAGCAGCAACATGCAATCTTAATTTGTGAAAAATACACACGAAATGCTGTTAAATACTCAGATATCTGTATAAATAAATACCGCAGATTAACTAATATTCATTCATACTTTGTATTTTAAAGAAACTTATTTTACTCTCATACTAAGTCGTATTGCAAAACCGAAAACAAAACATGAAAACAACATCATACATCAGCAAAGTTCACGGTCAGAGTATGATACGTTAGACCTCATTATGATGAACCCGGCTTAAGATGATGTTAAATACTCATTGAAATGAAGTTAAAGTCAATTTATGTTCATTTACATGTTTATACATGTTAAACTTAAATTACAATATTTAGTTAACATTAAGTAGATACACAAACGTTTTAAATACATACTTATATACACATTTTTTTCTGAGTTTCTTCTCGGGGAAGTATGATGCAGGAAATTTTTATATAATTTATGAGTTTCTAGGTAAGTGGCATAATCTTAGCCAGTTGATCCCTTTTGATAACACGTAATAAGCTGAGATCATTATAAAACTGATAACAGAGAGACAATTTTAATACGAGACAGTATCATAGAAAAGTTTTCACCGCTCTCCTCATCATTCATCTCTCATTTGCTCCGACAGAAATCACTGTATTCAAGACCAAAAACTTGCACATGTCGCTTATGTATTATGCCCTATGTTCAAATGTGGCCTCAGCTTCCCGAAAAATCTGCGAGAAAGTAACATAAACAAGTTTTCATCGCTCTCCTCATCATTCTTCTCTCATTAGCTCAGACAGAAATCTCTGTATTCAACACCAAAATCTTGCACATGTCTCTCATGTATTGCGCCCTATGTTCAAATAAGGCGTCTGCTTCCCGAAAAATCTGCGAACATTCACTTCCACGACAAAGTACAATATAAGTTTCCAAGAAAATATGCCTATATCCACTAAATCTGAATCTTGCAGTTCCACATTCTTGCGGATTCCACATTCGATTCTAAATCGGCTGCAACTCTCTTCTTACCAGCATTTCTGTTCGATAGCTATTGCAGTGATCCAGCGTATTCTTGATAAGAGAGATTGAAATACAGGATCCCATAACCCTCACGTTTGTGTATCTTCAAGCAATTTGTGTAAAAGTTAAAGCCTTTACTTCTATATAAAGAGTGCAATTTCAGGTATCTCGCCCTACAGAGAAGTTTCATTATTTAATTTTTTTTTGCACTAGATGTTATACATATCACTACTCATTTAGTTTCTTTATTCCAAAGAATAATTAGCCTATTTAAATTTGACGTTTCAATAATTGCAGTGCACTTTCAACTGCCATAAGGATACTCTTTGATACATAAATTTCTCGGTTGATAAATGGCTGAGATATGAGCCAAACCCACGAATATGTCGATTTTTTAAACTGTACATCAAATAAATGGACAGAAACATTTTTCCCCTAAAATGAAGAAATATGACAAAATAAAAAACTCAATGTTAAGGACGACTACTGAAACTGTATGTACATTGATGTCATTAGGGTTTGGTAGTCTGTAATGCTACTGGGGTACACAGATCGGACTGATTTCTGACTAGACAAGACAGAGAAGAAGACTAGCTCATTGTAACCTCTGCGACGTTAAAAGCGAAGGAACATGGAGAAATCCGGAGGCTTATGGCGCTGTAAAGAGAGACCCAGGACTGAAAAACACAGAACAGGACAAACGGAAAAGGCTGGCGGGCTACAAGCCCTCTTTCCGGTATTCCAGGATGTAAGACGTTATTGACTACCACATACAGACGTGCGAGGCTATGCTGAAAATCTGTGCCCATTCCACAACTAAACCGAACACAATCATCGACTCGGGGTATTTTGATTAGGACCAAAAAGAGGTAAAGCGACCTCCTCAACTCGAGGTTAACAAAGGTTTATCAATCGGACCTAGTAATAAGCGGTAAGGGTCAGGTGAAACGAGTGTAAAATAACTACGAACAGATGGCTACTTTTGAAAGAGAAGATCTTGTGGGCGCTAGTTGACGAATATGCACACATTGAGTATGATTCCTTTACTGGGTTCGATGTCCCTAAGTTGTAAAAGGGTGTCAACATCATTGGATGTTATAACAAGAAAACCATTGACTTTCTAAAAAAACTGCTACCGAGGAGTTGGCGAACTCTGGTCCAGTGAAAGAATTGAAATGGTCCCCATGGATCAAGTTGCTCTTCGTACAAAGGTGAGAGTGTGGGTTATTGTTCCTATTCTGGTGGATGAAGCCACATTAGGTACTTGGCACAGAAAACCAGACGATCGTACAATAAAGAAAGCAAAGATCTCTGGATCAAAATTGGTTAAAAATCCCTACGACATCTGCGTTTTTTGCTAGGTCAGACAATTATGTTTCGAGAGAAAACAAATACCTTGGCGTATTTCTAGACTGTAAGCTCTTGTGGAAGCGTAATCCTGAGAGTCGAATAGGAAAGGCGCTATGAGCCTTTTCTCAATGCAATGTTTGATATACTTCCTCTCGATATCTATATCAGATTCATTTCTGTTGAGTCTGCCCGTATTGATCACGGCACAATTGCACCTTCGCCGAAGTATGCCAACGGTACTGATTCGAGTCTTTTCTCTGATGAAATTAGACTCCTGATATTTTTCACACTGCCCGGCGTTATCCTGAGAGTCGAATAAGAAAGGCACTATGAGCCTTTTCTCAGGTCAGTCTAGAGACGACGTTTGATATACTTCCTCTCGATATCTATATCAGATTCATATCTCTTGAATTTGCCCTTATTGGTCACGACACAATTGTACCTTCCCCGAATTATGACGGCAACGGCACGGATTCTGGACTTTTCTCTGATGAACTTTGACTCCTGGTATCTCTCAGACTGTCCGATGCCGGTATCGTCTTCCAGGCAGAGGTCAATGCCATCGAAATAACAGTGAGTAGAATCCAGAAACTAAATCTCAACCATTAATATCTACGTGAACAGCCTAGCATCAATCAAGGCTCTCAACTCAAACGCAATAAGTTGGAAATATCTTCTCGATCGCAATTATTCACCGGCCCAAATTAGACATTACCAAGCGGGAGCGTCTAAGGCTGCTATTGCTAATTATGCCTGCCGAAGGGTCCATACTAATGTATGTCACAGTAGTATGATTGAGAGAATCCTACAAATCTCTGCACTAATGATCAAAGGTGCGCAGCGTAGCACTCCATCTCGTGCTTTATTTGTTATGTTGCACCATCTACCGGCTAATAGGTTATTTGGTGTGAATATCCGAATTTGTACTGACAGCAAACTTGCTATTACATGCCTCTCTGGTGTTTTACATGAATGCTGGGTCTCTCTTAACGAAATGGCAAGACATTCTAACCTGAAGTTAATCTGGGTGCTGTGTCACTCTAATATACTTAGCAATACTATCGCGGATGTGCTGGCCTAAACAGACTCACATCTGCAAGTCGACGAGATCGATCTTTTGTTCTGTTTACCGCTCTTCTGTTGTACTCGGCAATACTATCGCTGATAAACTGGTCAAAACAGACTCACGTCTGCAAGTCGACGAGATTGATCTCTTGTTCGGTTTACCGCTCTCCTGTTGTAAATCACTCATACAGCATACATTTTTTGAGTCTGCTCAGCTCAGATGGTCTAGTTTGACAAATTGCACGGTATCGAGCCTTACATGGCCCGTTTACGACCATCATAGATCAATGTCCCTTATGAATGCCGTGCTTACAGGGCACTGCTTAATTGATGCCAATGCTTGGAGACTGAACATCCTTACAATCACCTCTGTAGAAGTTGTCATCCTATCTTTTCCCCGCACTTTCGGAGACCCAGACTTTTGGAGACCCTTTCGAGAGTGGATGTTCGGAAGGTGGATTCATTTATTCTTGCGTCAGTTTACCGCTCTCCTGTTGTAAATCACTCATACAGCGTACATTTTTTGAGTGTGTTCAGATCAGATGATCTAGTTTGACAAATTGCTGGGTATCGAGGATTGCATGGCCAGTTTACGACCATCATAGGTCAATATACCTTATGATAGCCGTGCTTACAGGGCACTGCTTAATTGGTGCCAATGCTAGGAGACTGAACACCCTTACAATCACCTCTGTAGAAGTTGTCATCCTATGCCTTTACCCCGCACTTTCGGAGACCCGGACTACGATGGGTTGTCCTTTCAGGCACGGCCTAGCGGATCTATCGAGAGTGGATGTTAGGAAGGTGGATTCATTTATTCTTGCGTCAGGTTAGTTCGGCATCGAACCCCGATATGTTCGATATGTGTAGGGTATCACAAAAAGGCCAATTCATAGACCCAAGTGAGATGGTAATACTCGCTGAATTTATAACCTAACCTTGTTCCAGCCAGTGAGGGTATCCGGGGAAATGAAATTGCTGATGAGTGCGCTACGAACGGGTCATCCTTAGACGTAACTCTTGTGCGAAGGGACATTCACACCATATCGAATTCGATATACGAAGGGTTGAAAGAAATGGAACTCAGGTCATCTATTATTATTATTAATTGTAAAATATCCAAAAAGCTTTGCCATTTCTGGAATTTATTTAGGCTTCTTTCGGGTACAATTACTGGACACTATATGATTGGACATATGTCGGAACGCATGGTTAACACACTTAACAACTATTGCACTTTCTGTGTGACTGCTCCCCCTCTATAGGATCGTGGACTAAGATATCTTGGTACATTTCTCTTTCATGATCAGGAATGTCTCAGAAATGTGTAACTGACGAATCAGATCAAAATTTTCAGGGATCACAGGAGTTACAAAGTCATCCATATTAGGATAACTTCATATTACACCTGAAAATGTCTAAGGATATCGATAAATGGTAACAGTACTGTCTGATTCCTTGAAACAGACGCGCAAAATGTTGAGACATTATTTTATACTATTTTCAATGCTTACTAGCATACCTTCCTCCATTAGTTCTGTTCTGCTCAAAAAGCAAAAAACACCTGTATTTAAAACAATATTATTACATCATTTATTTTTATTTTATTCTTCAATTTTTGTTTAATTGAAAAAAAAAAAACGAAGAATACGAATAAGTAACAACAAACACCAAATAGGTAAATACATAAAGTTTGAAACTATGTATGTTTAAAATATGTATAAAAAGTGGTCATTACATGTACAAATTGTTAACTAAATATAGACAATAAATAATTATGTATGCCAAAACTATAGGTATAATAACATTGAGCACTAAATTTTCTTCGTACACTCCATAATCGTCATACAAACAAACAAACAAACGCTCGCAAAAGATCATCACGTTTTACGTGTGGTTCAAATAGAATATAATAATAATTTTTTTTCATTTTTTTTTTTACATATATATTATAGGTTAAATTTTAAGTCAAACATGTCTAGCTGTCTATACGTTTTTCTAACTAACTATCTGTCTTTTTTTCTATATAGTATCTAGTTTTCTGTTTTTTTACTCGCTTATTCATATATGTAAGTCCAACATTAGCTTAACTTAAACATAAATTAAATTTTTATTTTGGTTTTTCAATAAATATTCAATATATTCTTTAGTTTTATAAATAAATTATGCTCAAGTACAAAAGATCAGATTATTTATTTGAGCTGTACTGTACTGTATTGAATTGTATCGTATTGTATTGAAATTGACTACTATTTGAAAATGTTGTTAAGAATCAATAACAATTTATTATTGAATAATTTGTCATATTCGTTTAGATAACGCATTTTTTTTAAGTGTTTGAAATGATGGCCTAAAGTTTGCCTATTAGTCAAATGAATGATAAATCAATTTGCAAAATTATAATTTACTTGTTTACAATTTAACGGTAAGTGATTATGAATCAATTTTTTGGGGGTGTTAATAAATGTGGAAACTTAAGAATTTTTAAAGTGCGTTATGAAATTCTTAAAACAGTTAATTTTATTGTATTTAAGTATATAATTTGAAGTAGGTTATAAAAGCAATTGGGTTCATAATATGATCCTTTAATGATACCCGATAAGGATAGCTGCTGAAGCAATCTGTAGCACGAATGTACAAATCCATCTTTCCACCCTCGATTGATCTATCAGGTCGTTCTGAATGCCCCATGTTGATGTACAGGGTTTTCCAACAAGAAGTGTTATTTTGGTATTCAAAGAAAAATGGAATTTTTTGAGATAAATGATCGGATGTTTATTTCATAATAAAGAGGAAGGTATGCCGTGAAAACCAACATCAGCCAAATGGCAACCACGACCATGCTTACAGGACTATATCCTTTTCATGAAATTTTCCATAAGCAAATCGCAAAGAAACTGCCTCGATTGCCTCACAAATTCTATATTTGAGGTCTTGAATCGACGCTGAGCTGTTGGCGTAGACCTTATCTCTCACGTGGACCCAAAGGAAGAAGTCGCAAGGTGTTAAATCACATGATTTCGGTGGCCAATTGTGATCACCTCTTCGAGAGATAACACGGCCCGAAAAGAGCAATAGTTTCGTTGCTTGTGTGTCACGTAGCGCCGTCTTGTTGAAAGTAAACGTTGTCCAGATCAATATCATCCAAGATACGGTGTAATGACGTTTGTGGAATGCCCAATTCCAAAGACCGGCGAGGAATGGACAAAACCTGGGTTTTCGTCAACACTTTGGGCTACAGCAGCAATATTCTCGGTTGTTCATGAGCGACGTGCACGGGTTTTATTCTTCTCATCACTAACTTGTCCCAACAGCTCGAATTTTTACACCAATTTCTGTATTGCGGTCCGACAAGGTGCTTCATGACGACCCAAAAATGCTTAAGTTTTGCGAACTGTGTCTGCAAGATTTTCATCATTTTTATAGTGAATTTCAATGCGTTGTTGAAGCGTGTATCGTTCCATTTCCAGTAATGGCATAGTTTCTACTTTTCAAATGGCATAGAATAAAAGCTTCAAAAGTGACAGCTACCGAAATACTGAGTGATTCAAAATAACACATCTTGTTGGAAAACCCTTTACTTACCTCTGAGCGAACTGAAGAAAGACAGAGGAGTCCCATTTTTTCATCCTCGTCCTCATGCCCTGTCATTACAACTATCAGAAAATGTAGTCGATCAAGTCAAAGCTATATCAATGATGTTGAATTACGACAGAAATCTAACAGTTTATACTCTGAAGCATCTCTGGGATAATTTCGTCAAGTAATGATGATTTTAATCATTTATCCTCTTGTTGTTAATTGGAATGGAATGACCTAAGGCGATCATTAGGTTAGTTCAAAAGGTAATCGTCCAAACCACACAGATCACTTGGGTCCATTTGGTTCATCCATTTGTGTTACATGAACAGAGATTAAATAAAGAGCAGAGCTTCTAATTAATTAATTCAAACTGAGCTGAATTCTTAACAATTCCAACATCTAATTCTTTAGCTTCTCTCAAAGACTTTTGTTTTAATAGAATTCATTCATCGTTGAATTAATTCATAATGGAATTACTTCATTTGTTAATTCAAATCTAATATAACTATTTTTTCTTTATTCAATTTTGTTTCTGTTTAGCTGTTAATCGTTTACAAAATAAATTGCCTCAAGCCATTTTGTGACAGATTTGAATTGATGAACAAATGTATTATTCTATTAATTTTATTAAGCTCTTTTGTAATGCCTTTGAATTAAAGAAAACTTGAATGGTTCAATAAGGAGTAAATTCTATAAAGAATGAATTCTCAAAGGAATGAATTCAATACGTTTGATGTAATAAGGAATTAAGTCTATGAATTCATTAATGGAATGTGGAAGACATAAACTTTAATTTGATTTTGAAAATTGAATTAAGAATTAATTCTTTCGACCCTTTGATCCATATAGATTAGGTTATAACAGCAGCCAGCCGGTAATAGCACTTGGGTTTATAATATAGTTTCTTTGTGATACCCAAAATTCATTATGTTTCGATGCTCCCATAAGAACCTATAGATGTCCACGAATGAACGAATTCATCATTCGAATATCCACCCCCTATAGATCCGTCAAGTCGTGCAGAAACTGACTGCCCAAAGTCGATGTCCTTATCTCTAAGCGAGCAGGGCAAATAGAGAGCATGAGTTCCACCATTTTCTGCTCGTGCTCATGCTCAGTCAACACAGCTCTCAGAACTCGTAGTAGGTTCCCTGAAAGCTTCATCAAAGACGGCGAATTACGACAGAAATCACACAGTAAATTGATTACTGTAGTGATTATTTTAATCATTATGAATGATTTATTCTCTGACGTTAATAAGAATAATTGGAATTACGGCTAAAATTAAGCTGAATTTATTTTCATGATTGCTCTTTGACAACATAAAAATGCAACATTATTCGCCTCTAATTCTAAAGAGCTGCTAAAACTCCCACAATTGCTAATATTAAAAGGATCAGGCGCGAACCATTTTCCACTGTGTCATTTATTTCAAATTTCAGACCAGTTATTAGTATATAAGATTGAATACAGGTTATCAAGCACACTATTACCCGATACTAGATTACATAGTTTACGACTTTTTACATGACACCTGAATGTAACTATAGAAATAAAGTAAAACCTGCAAAATCCCTATAGATTTCGCTTTTTAATGTGCAAGGCTATAAGTTTAAAAGTATTGATCCTTTAAAGTTGAGCTTTGTACTGCGTTTAACCTTTTGACGACCACGGGGACACAGGTGTCCCATCACAAAAATATTGAATAACTAAATAACGAAAAAAATAATGGATTCCATTTTAATTTAAATTAGTTCGTAAACTTGTCCCTTATTAATGTATTTAGATTAAAACAAGTTCGGTTACTGCTTTTATTTTTTACTGTCTTTGAAAATTGACAGTTTTATTGGTACTGTGTTCAAGAATTGTTCAAAAATTAGTCTTATGGTCGTGAAAGGGTTAACAGCATTTATACAAATCGATTTTAATCGTTAAACCTTTACACCTTCATATGGTAGATTAGTAGTGAACGTCAAACAAGATGATTTGGAAGTCAAACAGCGAAAAACATTATAAGCGCTTTTTACTATAAGTTATAATATCCCATACTACCGCTACCGGATATTATTGCACTGGATATAGGGAAAGAAGCCATGTAATTTTGGACTCTAAATTCTTAAGGAGACGAATTGGATAAACGCGAATTAAAGTAATCAGCGATCATTTGGCCTATTCTTACCTGTTATGTACTTGAAGCTGAAGAAGCCGATAGATACTTTCTCTTATATATGCTGAATCAAAGCGATCTACTTCACAAGCCACTACAAAAACAATAATTGTTAAGCTACCGTAATAGTTTTATCAAATATAACTTTGCTAAGATATCCGGATCAGTTAGTCAGCAGTCCTGTGCGACGGTTTAAGCATTTGCATTTTTAAAAATCTCACGGGTATCGTTCTTAAAAAGTCTTCATTCTCCCTTCAGCGTAACTAACATAAATTTTTTTGAATATTGCAATCGCTTGCCCTCAGACATCTGCATCTCACTCAACCTATGTCATTTAATTATAGGTATTCTTGTAATGCGGTTAATAATGATTTCGCTTTTCGGATAAGTACCTAATCTCAATGAGGCCTCTATAGAAGTAAATGAAAGCACATTCAGATTCGAAGAGTTTCAAATCTTTTTCGGATTAGATATATCATAAAGCAAGGCTTTAGCAGTGAACATGTTCATATTGGTTTAAAGATGTTCATGACCTACTCAAAGGTTGTTTTAAGTACAGCTTCGCCTAGTACAGAGTGCGCCTAAAGCACTTATTTCGAGTAGTTAGAAGGTTTGGTTTACATACATCCAACGTTTTTAAAAATTCAAACAAAGTTGGATTTAAAACTTCAAGACTTTCAAAATGCTAAGAGTCGTCGTCTGTCAACCTTTACATAGTGAAGAATTAAGCTTATGATATAAGGACTGATATCGAAAAATTCTTAACACACGGTTTTCATTCAAACATTTAACCCAAGTATTATTTGATTTTTGTTTATCTAAGTAGTTACCTTTGTAAAGCATGTCAGTTGTAATGTTTAATGTCAATTATGTTCATTTGTTGTTAATCTGATTAAAATGAGTGACCAGAAACAAATACGTACTAAAATTATTAAATATTTTCAACAAAATCCAAATTGGTCCTACAAAAAGTTGACAAAGCATTCAAAGGTCTGCCGTCAAACTGTTTCCAATGTTATTAAACAGTACCGGAAGAACTTGTCCGTTGATAGATAACCTGGTTCAAGTAGAAGGAATGGTACACATGATGTTTCTAAAGCCAAAAAAATAGAAAGCATTTTCAAAGGAGCTCCCAACACATCCGCTAGGAAAATAGCCCGGTTAGCTCAAAGCTCGGACTATTTGGTACGAAAAGTTAAAGCTAATGCAGGTTTAAAAACATACAAGGCTCAAAAAGTTCCTGACAGGAACGCTGCTAAAAATTTATAGGCCAAAAACAGAGCATGGAAATTGAAGTTAAGAATTTTTCGATCTCACTCCTTACTATCCTTTTAATAATTAAACGACCACAATAAGAACTTTAAACAGTCATTGTATTTGCGATTAAAATTTTCCCTTTGATTAACTCAAAAACTAACTTTTCCCATTACATTTTATGTTCGAAACAATTCTAAACTTCAATTAAAAATAGCAAATAATAACAACAAATGAAAATGGAGAAAAACAAACAAATTGACCCAAATATAAGCAAAAATATGATCCAATTAACCCACATTTATACGCTTATTGTTAGGTTTTTTTTTTCCTATTGTTAATTGTAACTTTCAATTTCATTACAATCATGACAACCATAAAATATTAACAAAAAAAAATAAGGAATGAATGAACATAACTAAAACTTAGTTATAATTTCAGATTACAAGCGATTTCAAATGGTTGGTGCGTTGCTTAAAAATATATTTAAAATGCCCTGCACAAGTACCTACTTGTACGAGTACTTACAGTCATGTGTTAGTATATATGGCGGCAAACTGAAAAATGCTTTAAGCATCAGATCAATTGTCGTCAATATTCCGTCATATATTTAGCCTGCGGCTCTTCATTCGGTTCTTTGAAGGGCAGTCGGAAGATTTTTTTTTAAAAGTAAGAGTTATTAAAATAGTTTGTTTTCAATAGACAACTGTCAAATGTTCACTCATATTGTCTGCTAGACTAACTTTGTATTCTTTTGAAGAAACTTTTCAGTGTGCCCCATTATACACTTAATAACAAGTTGGTTAACGATTCGAAACAGTTAAAAGGTAACGGTAATGCTAATTTGGATTATTTCGGCAACGGTAGCTTAGCGGTAACGGTAATTTCAATCTGACTTAAATGATTAATAAAGTACATAAAAATTAAATATAAGGTGATATAGTAGTTTACATTTTAAATGATCTATACTATCTATCCCCCATATTCATAAACAAATTTGAAATTTAAACAATGTTTTAAAGCAAAATTTCCATACAAAATTTGATTTTAAAACGTTGTTTAAATTTAAAAACTGTTTATGAATAAGGCTTCAATAAAATCAATTATTGAAATACAAAATTTTTATTTTCATAATTTTAAATTATTTACAGAACAGCGGTAACGGTATTTGCAGGTAACGATATTTTATCGGTAACGTTAATTTCAGCGGTCACGGTAATCGAACTGAAAGTGTATTTTAAAGGTAACGGTAGCTTAACGGTATCGGTAATACTCATGCATGCCTTCATGCCTACTTACACACATTCGTACATGCATTCATTCATTGTACTTAGTTGCCTACAAAGTTCAACATTTAAAAAGTCATTTAAGTGGAATGTTTTCAAAAAACCATGAATTGACAATGGCCAAAAACAAAAATACTAAAACATTTAGTTAGCTTCTATATATATAAAAGAGTAATGCTACTGAGTGACTGACTGATTCAACATTGCCCAGCCCAAACGCCAAAAGGTAGAGACATGAAATTTGTACTATACGTTCCCTATGTAGATCCACTAAGAATGGATTTTTGGAAATTCCAAGGTTTAGGGGGTAAATTCGGTAATCTTATATATTTTAAACTAATAAAGATACAAACAAAATTTAGAATGCAACTTTATATAATTAAAAAATTAGCAGACAGGTGTTTGGTACTTTTTTTAATTCGAACCATTTAGGGGAGAAAACGGGTAAAAACTGTATTTCGGAACATTTTAACTACCCAATGCATATTTTAAACAAGTAAGAGAGCTATATTCGGCTGTGCCGAATCTTATATACCCTTCCCCAAATTATACTTTAAAATAAATTTAAAAATTTTTTTTTTTTTTAATTTAAATTTTTTTTTTTTTAATTTTAAAAAAAAATTTTTTTCAAATTTGTTTTTTAAAAGTTTTTTCAAATTTTTTTAATTTAAAAAAAAATTTTTTTAATTTATTATTTATGACAAAAAAATGTTTTTTGTGAAAAAAAATTCGTAGGTCTAACTTACTTATATACATCGTTGCATTGGACTTTGAAATATCTATCATTAGATATCCATATTGTCTATATTTATGACTTAGTAATCGAGATATAGATCAAAAATAGACCAAAAATAGAGGTTGTCTCGAATTTTTGCTCATATCTCCGTTATTTATGGACGGATTTTGGTGATTTTAAATAGGCAACTTTTCGACAGCATGTCTGACAGAATTATTGAAGATTTGGATCCCGAAGATATCTGGGGTCTTCAGACAATTGATTTCAACAGACAGAAGGACAGACAGACGGAAAATTATAATGTGGCATGACAAACTTATATATACCCTTCTCACGAAGGTGAAGGGTATAAAAAACAAATTTCAAGTCGTATTGTTTCTTATTAAAAAATAGCAAATACAAGTTTGCTGCCTTTTGGAAATTCAAACAATGAAGGGGTAAAAATTGTACTTAGTGTTGGTACTTTTATCATAAAATAATATTTTTCTATAAACTGACATAGACATAAGAATATTTTATATTACCGTAGAGGGCGGTACTGAAATTTATTTAAATGAAATTTGTATAATTTCTATGGCGACAAAAGAGTACCAAAAAAGAGTACCAAAAACGGGAAAACACACCTTATTCGAAATTAGCAAGCCAATTTTGATACAATTTTAAAGATTGGTTGCTACAAAAACTAACAGGGTGCTAATTGGAACTGGAGTGTGATGGTGTAGGTAAATCTAATTTGAATTAATCTGTGATCACCCATATTTTATACCAAAAATTTTATTACACCCTTCACCATCGTGAGAAGGGTATATATAAGTTTGTCATTCTGTTTGTAATTTCCACATCAATATATCGGGAATTTTTCCAGCTCGGTCGCTATTTAAAATAGAAAAAATAGATCCAGAAATGGCTGATATATAATGAAAAACCGGGACAACCTCGATTTTTGGCCTATTATTGATTTATATCTGGATTACTAAGTCATTAATATAGACAATATGGATATCTAATGATAGATATTTCAAAGTCCATTGCAACGATGTATATAAGGCTATAGTAATTTGGACTTACAATGGGTCAAACTCTGGAAAAATATTTTTTAACCCGATTTTTTTTTTTTTTTTTTTTTTTTTTGAACAAACAAATTTTTTTGTCATAAATTTTTTTTTGAAAACTATTTTGAAATTTTTTTTTTTTTAAATTTTGAAAAACAATTTAAAAAAAAAAATTTTTATTTTTAAATTTTGAAAAAAAAAAAATTTAATTTTGTTTAGCTAATAATATTTAAAATTTGTATTTTAAAGTATAATTTGGTGAAGGGTATATAAGATTCGGCACAGCTGAATATAGCTCTCTTACTTGTTTTTGAATAAAAAACACAAATATCTTAAATCGTTAATAACTTCGCGATATATTTCATACCAAAAATTGATTTTTTGCAAGGACCTTAAATAACAGTTATCCACTAAACTTAAACTTCAAAACTCTCCATATTAGTCAGCTATGCTGTCATATACCAATAGATTCGTATTGAAGTGTTAGCCGACCGAGAGCCGAAGCATTAATCTCGTCGGTTTGTACTCTTAGCTAGTCATAGTCAATAAGTTGTAGTTCCCGGATTGCATCCATAGGATTGTACTCAGTAGGTAGTCCTAACTTATAGAGCCAACGAAGTCATCTCCTTGGTTTGCATCCGTTGCTTTTACTTAATAATAATAAGTCGTTAGCCGACCGAGAGCCGAAATGTTTATCTCGTCGAATCCTCTATTAGAAGCTTCGCCCATTAACAAAAACATATTTCAAAGACACAAGACTGTTCTGTGGTAAAGATTTCAAAGGAAGCAGACCTATGAAGAACCTGAACAGACTAAGCATACCCCGGATGGAAACAAAAACTGCATCACACTATGAATGGTGTAACGAAGCGAACCGGGTTTGCTAGTATGTACATAAACTTGTACCTTAATAGTACAATCCGTGCAACACACTAAACTGAACTACACTGCACTACACACTCATCAGATAATCCGCAACAATACAAAATAGTCAACAACAACAACAGCAAATAACAATAAAGCAACACTTGCCGCCACTTAAAAATCTGACTGACTAATACCGCCACCGCTTGTTATAAGTTGCATTTCCTGATTGCTGCTGCTACATATTGTTGGTCTTGCTTTTATTATTATTATTTTTTGCTGTTGCTGTTGCGGTTATGTCGATCTGAATGTTGTTGCTTTTGTTATTTGGGCACATTTATTTCAATGAATATAAATTGTATTTATTTGATCCTTTAGTTACGAATATGAGACGTTTGAATTGTGTGGTGGTGTCTATGTGTTTGAGTTTATAAACCAGCAACATGTTGCTCGTATTGTGCAATACCACTGCATTAGTAAGTTGTAAACAAACATATACAAATCCACAAGCAAAGAAAATGTTATGGTTTGTGTACAGTGTGGCAGAAGTTAATTCATACAAAATATGGTTTTTAGTTTTGTTAAATAAATTGACTGAGGTTTTCTCGAACATGTGAAAAATTATCTCCCCTGAGCTTCATAGCTCAATCAGCTCTCACCATTATTGTTTAATTAACATTTTGACAATTTATAAATCTCGCTAATAAGTTTGGCGTCATCTACATCATAATCGTAAGTAATTCCGAATATAAGTATCATAGAGAGAGCAGCTATTGTAAAAGCCGTCATGTCTCTATATTAAGAGCCATGGAGCTCCAGGTGTTCTCCGTCCGTAAGACCTCATTGAAGGTCATTCATTTAAACCTCGTTGGCTTTTAATCTTCTATATAAATGTGAAATAGACATCATGTTCGAAGTTATGTCTGTCAAATCTATTCAAAGAAATGATGTACTCCTATGAAATGATACTTCTTTTGGAGATTTTGACTATTGGTATTTAGGTGAACACCATTTCATTCCTCTGAATAATGCCATGTCCTCATACTTACTCGACACGCTAGGAATTCGTTCAAGTACAAATTGAAGATCGTTCAGGCATGCCTTTAAAGTTAGAAACGCAAGAGTGAAGAGGTTTTGTTCTTAGCATTTTCATAACAGCTTTACTTGGCCGCTGTAAATTTTCAACCATTAGATCTCCTCTGTGGATTCCATAATCTCAGCATTAAAAATATACCATATTGTGATTAAGAATACAAAGGTACTACCATATGTAAATATCGTTTACTCGGCTAATCATTGCATCCTTCCTTCTCAGCCTGATATATATATGCAGTATTGTAATCTGAAATACGTAGGATGGTGAAACCTGAGTCCCTAATTGTCATGTGGGTTAATAGGTTATATAGATGAATAATCGAACACGATTGATGCTAAACTAAGAAGATATAAAGAGCTACAATTGAAGCTGGTTTATCTCTGAAAATACTAAGAGATTTTATAAAGTATTTCTACTATATGAAGACTTAGGAATTACCAAAACTCACAGTATAAATTGAACTCAGATGATTTTCCTCAACTATTTAGCTGACATTTAAAAACACGAATAACCACCCAATAAAACCCCACCCACAACTCAAAGGTATTAATGATTCTGTACTAAAATAATGAAATAATTAAACTTGTGAAAATCACAAACTAAAGTTCAAATTATAAGCTGAATCCAAATACAAAACCCGTTTTTTTATAACAAAGGGTGTGCCCGTCTAATGTAGGAGATATACTTAAAATACATATATTCATTGATTTGTTAAAATGTTCACTTTATTATTCGTTGTTAAGTATTATCGAAACACAAGTGCATTTAAATGGCAATAAAACTTAAAAAAAAAGCCAGTGTAAACAAAATTTTTAAATAACATTTAACAATAAAATGCACCAAAAAATATATAAATCGTTTTTGTTTACATCCCCCGAGGCTTAAATAAAACGTTACTGCTATGTGTATTGCCGCCTACTGATTGATGCACAATCAACCAGTTAGCCCAACCAAAACCAATCCACCAGATAGACAGACAGACATACAGGCAGACAAACAATGCCATAACAAAATTATAACACTCAATATTCATGGGTTTTGGGGATTCAACGGGTATGAATATACATATATTCCAAGAAGAGACAGACACATGAGTCACTTAGTCAGTTGTGTATGTTTGTACTAGTATTTAAATGCATTATTACTATTATACATACCCAGCAGTTAAGCAAGTAGTCAATGTATCCCTTATAGACAGTAATCGTCACAAATGTCTTATCACTTGGTTGACTCCAATTTATATATTTTGGTCATTTGACACGTATGTGCTCTTTGTAGTGCAGAGAGAAGACAATTTGTTACTTTATACATCCCAGGTAATCTAGCGTGTACACAATTGTCACTTAAGTGTCTCTAAGTAATCTGAAGTGTAGTCATTTTAAACGTGTTGTGTGATAATTTGTTCAAACTGGTTTTATACAAATTGTGTTGATATAATTCTCATACAGTTACTTTTTATTTTCAATTAAGTATACTGATATCCCATGTAACATAACATGAAGTCAATAGTCACTTTAGTATCTCTTAGTATTCATAGTGAAGTCTTTTTAAACGTTTATTTTGTACTACACTTTAGAAAGTAGTTATTTTACGCACCAGAAGCAATCCATTGGAGAGTTGTCGAAGAAAGGTTTGTTAACAAGCTATCGTTTATTGGACTGCCTATGATATGTCTTTTTTCTAAATATTTGAGGTCAATTAGCACCAGTACATATTCAAATAACTAGTTATTTAGCTGATCAAGTTACCAGTTAGGTAGCTAGTAAGGCAACTGATGCTATTTAAGCAGTATGTGAATCCAATGCGTTGTCTACTTTGGACCAGCTATTAGACAGTCTCATTATAGTAAAAAAGCGTTAATGAACCCCCTGCTTAGGACAGGCACTTGTTAAAATAACTATTCACGTAGCTATTGAAGTAACTAGTTCCCACCCTAAATGATGGGTAAAATCACTAGTTCGGGAATGTCTCCTAGAACTGCTGGGTATTGATCCATACTTATATATGTATGTATATATGAGCAATATATTTTAATATTCATACACTTAAATAATAGTTTTTTTACTTCATTGTATTCACTCTCTGAATTTGGTCTACCTCAATCAATATTAAACTCCCCTTGTGGTTACCAATACTGCCACTATGTATCTATGGACGTGTATAAATAAATTATATAGTTTTTTTGTTATATTCATTATCAAAAAAGTGGTTATATTAATTTTGTCCTTTAATTTGTAGTTTACGGAGTACGTATCTAGACCAGCCGTCTTCACACTAATGAATTAAGAACATAAAAATTTGGTACTTCAAAAGATTTTGTATAGAACATTTGAGTTTAAGGAATATTCGATAAAAGGAATGACTGTTAGTTCACAAGACAAATATAGAAGATCTCGATAATTCGTTTTGAAATGTGTCTAAAGATAATTATCTCGTTTTGAACCATCTTACAGTGCGACCAAAGGCACTGTCATTGGGTTGGTTAAAAATGCTTTAGGAGATGAAAAATTATCAAAGTAAGGTCCCTTGCCTCAAATGCCCTTCATAATTTCAGTTTGAAGTAGGCCTTCACCCGAACGGCACACTACCGTAGGAAAGATCGTCTACCGTTAAACAAGTGTCAACGTTGTTGTAATAAAGCAAATCAAACGAAACAAAATGGATTCTACAGCTGAAGGTAAGTACAATACGTAAAATCAAAATCTCAATGTAAATTTCTAAATAGTAAATTGTTAGAAAGTGATTTGTAAGGACTATTTTTTGTTTTTTAAACAAAATTGATGTGATTGAGTGAAATTTTTTTTCCTACTCTCTAAGCTATTGTAGGTAATAAGTAAAAGTATTATGTAACAAATAAAATAAAATTCAAGTTTCCCTACGTTCGGCAACTAAAAAATAAATTTTTATTTGTAACTGCCGTGCAAAAATACTTTATTCTAGAGGGTTTACGGCACATTTTTTGGCTTGTAAGGTGGTACGCTTTAATGTTCATGAAAGAACATAAAATACAACGCCACATTTATATATATAAATATACAGTAAACTCTCGAAAACGTGAACTAAGGTAGAACTACACAAATACGTATGCATGTATCTGTTGAATGCACTCCAACGTAAACATAAAATACATATATTCTGATACTGGGATTCCCTAAATTAAAAAAAGAATGCAATAAATGAAACGAAACAACTCAGAAAATTTAGAGCTATTAGAGTTTATACACGTTTTAGAGTACTAAATGAAAAAATAATAGTGTTCACGTTTTCTAGACGTTCATCAGGTATCGGACAAATGTCCGAAGATGCACAGGTAGCCTGTTTTTTTAAAATCTATCGCATGAATTTAGCAAGAAACCATTATCGTCAAAAAACTATGGAGGATGTTTTCAAAGGATTTTTAATAGCATCTGATCCTAAAATTTCCAGTTGTCGCAAATTACCTCTGAAACAACTCAAATCTTTGTCTAAAGACTGCAATAATTTGCTAGCACCTCCGCCTATAATTAATCAAAGAGAAGATGAACAACAGTTTTTGACAGTTCTCTGAGACAGAAACAGATGTAGATGATTGTGACTTTAATGAGATTGACAGTGAAAACTTTTTCATATAATAATATTTTAATATAACTACATAACCCCCTGTCTATATCTGATATATTTTTATCATGATAAACGTCAAAATGGTTGTCAATATAAAAAATTAGCAGGTATAGTCCCCATTTATTAGTATTATTGCTTCGTTATGACAAAATTGTTAGTGCTTTTGCTCAGAGAACTTTGTCTTGACAACAAACGTCATTAATTGTTATGATAAATATTTGTCAAGTATAGACAGGGGGTAACTTTTTATTATCTTATTCGTTCATGTTCAATTAAAATATATTGTACTAATAACTTTTAGGATTTTTTCTAGTATGTAACATCGCCTTATTTCATTTCACCATTGTAAATTTGTTAATTTATAATCAATTTTCAATTATATACCCTAATAATATCAAAACAAAAACTTTTAATCAATTAGCAAATTCATTTAATTTTTAACAAGTTTTTTCATATGAAATGACCCCCAATATACCAATTTGTGGATCATTTTGTGAATTTTTCGACTTTTGGCCGACAAAGGTGCCTTTGGCCGCACTGTGTATCTGTGTAAACCTCAATTCCTTCGATATTGCAACAACATATCTGTAGAAAGTGAGTTCACAGTGATCATTTTTGCAATGATAATAAATTTCTTTAATCTAGAACATATTTCCTGATATGGAGCTGATACTGTTCCATTTCTTGTATTCTATATACTGTTTCACTACACAGAGAAAAAAGATTTACTTTGGCAATCCATCATGTATGATTATGTAGAAATAGAAAATCAGTTGATAAGGAAGAATTTCAATTGAAGAAACAAACAAGTTGTAGTCAACTCTAATACAATTTTATAGAAAATTTTAAAAAAAATCCGTCATTGAAGCTGAATTGGTCTTAAATTCGGTTGCAACAACGAATCCTGTTTTCTTTGTATAGCTATAGATCAATGGTGTCCATTTCGCGCTGACTAACAACACACATATTCTTATTATCTTTGGTTTAGTAGTCACTGAGACAGCGACGATTTTTTAAATTTATTTTTCTTGATCACTGAAACAAATATTTGGATTGTTTAGTATATTTCGAACTTTAAAAAATCATTGAAGTGTTGTCTGGTTTCTTCCACCAATTTACTTTTGTGAACAATTTTTTCATATTTAAAATGATTTTAATCAAGACAGCGTAATTAGATAAGCAAAAAAATGGTTTACATATTTTAAATATTTTTAAATTTGTCGAAAATTATTAATACCCAACTCTCAATTAATGAGCTATGGTTATATGTCGCAGACAATTTGATTGAGATTGTTGACTTGATTATTGTTAACAAATAAAGCCTTAGAAATCTTTTATTTATTTCACTAAAATTTTTTTTCAGTGGAACTCTCTTTCGCTCACCAACACAAATACAGTTTTAGCTTTGGACATCCCTGCTATAGATATTTGTGCTCTTTGTGGAGCATAATACCACAATATTCTATAAAATCGTTGTATAAATATTGGATCCCATTTGTATGCTTTTATTTGTAAATAGTACCAGTTCTATTTTCTGAGAGTTTGTACGCAGTACATTGATAGCACATTTCCTCAGCATTTTTAATATACATTCCCTCAATTTAGTCAGAGTATTAACTATTAATACAACATAACCATCCATAAAGCCACTACTCGAACAGCAAATTCCTTGATAAGAATGTCTCAGTCTCAGCTTTCCGAGATTTAAAGATAAAAGAATTCTTCATATAAAACTGAAATATTAAATACTTATGTACTTTGTTCTCCTACAATAAGAGGCACTAACAATTCTCCAATGTAAGAAATCTACAAAGTTTCATATTAGCATTACCCACTAACGTACTGCAATCTCATAAATATATACAAATAATAGATTCATTGTGGCATCAGAATTGGTTACCTATGATGCAACAGGAAGCCAGTTGATAATGATGAATTGCTTTTGAAAAAATCAAATTTTTGTCACCCCAACTCGAAAATTTAAAAAAAAATCATCGAGGTCTTCCGTGGGACAAACACTCAACTATTTTGTTAGAAGTAGTTTCTCATGACCAGGTAACCAGCACAATGTATACTTATTGTTCTTTCCAAATACGTTCAAAGATGTAAAATAGTCCATATTAATTCCCAACTTTATTTCATCACTTTCCAAACAAACTATTTCTATCCGAGATCACTAGAATTTATTCTCCCTTTAAACTTCTCCTCAAATATTTTATACTGCAAATGAAAATGTCCATCTGAAAGATGAATGGAAATGTTGCTATAAGAATAGGTATTTAAAAATCTCGACAAATGTCCGCATCAGTTTTACTATTATCTGCTTGAACTAAACTTACAGTTTTGATTTTTCTTATTTGATTGAAATTATTATAACAATTTACAAAAAAATTACTTTTATAGTTCTAATCTCTTGTGATGCAATTTTGAATCTTTTTCGGAAACCCTTCCATTATGGTTTTTATAGTGCTTTTTGTCCATCTCCGGTTAAAATCTACCATACTTTTGGAAACATTTTTGTGCTCTTCAATTCTCTTTTAACAAGAGCCGAATATCTCTCCATTCTTAGCTTGAGGCAGTTTGGAGGATTTGCCTCTCTTGGTATAAATGCCACATTATTGTTCTTTTGCCACTTAAGGTCTTGCTTACCATAGTGACAGGATGCCGAAACAGGCCAAAATTAAGTGGACACATTAGGAAGTCTTATGAATGGAAGCATCCTCTTTCGTAAACATTCATTGATGTAAATTTCGGTATTTATAGAGCCCTTTGTAAGAAATGTTTGGCTTCTTTGCTGCAACTGCATATTGCTTGCCATACCAAGAACTTTTTGGGAAATTTTATCTGCTTTTGGGTCCTAAACTTTTCTTCAACATTCCCACAGTCATCAGCAACATACAAATTTTGACCCGAAAGCAGCAGGAATATTTTTTTATAAAACTTACTTCAATTTCCGTGCTCTGTTTTTGGCCTCTAAATTTTTAGCAGCATTCCTTTCAGGAACTTTTTGAGCCTTGTGTGTTTTTAAACCTGCATTGGCTTTAACTTTTCGTACCAAATAGTCCGAGCACTGAACTAACCGGATTGCTTTCCTATCGGGTATGTTGGGAGCTCTTTTGAAAATGCTTTCTATTTTTTCCTACCTGAACCAGGTTTTCTATCAACGGGCAAGTTCTCCCGGTACTGTTTAATAACATTGGTAATAGTTTGACGCATACCTTTGATTGTTTGGCCAACTTTTTGTAGGACCAAGTTGGGTTTTGTTGAAAATTGAATCGGATTAACAATAAAAGAATATAATTGACATTAAACATTATAACTGACATGCTTTGCAAAGGTAACGTGATCAATAAAGAAAACAAATGATATTTTGGTTAAATGAAAAACGTGTGTTACGAATTTTTCGATCTCAGTCCTTAGCCATTAAATCTTGTGGACCAAATACTAAAATCTTATCAGGTCGCCGATTAAATTACGGACAGGATGTAAAGTAACCGGTAAAGCCCTCCCAGTAACCTGCTCCAACTTCTTTCACCTCCAAATTATGGTGGACTGTTAAAAGTCCCGTAGATTCTAGATTTGAAACCCCACGTCAAAACAAAAAATCGCTGGCAGACATAATGAATGAATTCACTGACAGAATGATGATCTTATAGATAGTACAGGACATCTGAAGATTCCATTTAAGGGTTTTGTCGATAATAACCCCAAGATGTTTAACCTTTTCAGAGAACTCTATATATTAAGTCAATGTGTTCTGAATCTGCTTGATAAGTTCAAAGATATTCATCTTGTAAATGCAAAGAGAATAGTATTGGTCGGTTTGATTCTCAACACTAACATTTGAAGGTTATTTATTGTTTTCTTTAGAAAACTATTTGAAATTTAAATTTGCAACAAAACTATTGATGTGGAAATAGTGTAGGGTATAAATAACATGGTGGGGAGTCATAATATTCTTTTATTGGACACAGTGTGCTTTGTAGGTATGATTGCCTTTGATAATGTGGATAAATCTCTATTTAATGCCTACAACTGTATCAGGTATCCACACAAACAATTGTACCAGTATAAATTTACCTCACCACACTTTTTTATATATTAACACACATACATTGTATGTATTTATAAGCACCATTATGCATACCCACTGTGCAGTTGTAAGTGTTTATAACATTGTGATAGATTGTTTTAAATTTGTTATTGTTGTTGTTATTTTAGTTTTCAGTTTTTCTTTTTTGTTAAATTATTTAAATATTTTGATTAATTTTTATTAGGGGAATTTGTGATATATTTCAACAGTTAATTGATGTTTAACAATTTAATTACTTTAACATCTTCATAAACTGGATTTAATTACACAGTCATAGAAATAATATATTACAGTTTGGATAATAAATTAAATGAACATTAAAGGGATGTAATGTTTTTAATTGTGTTAAAATCAGCAATTGAAATACACCTTGAGCTATTTTGATAGTGACTTTACAATGGGGATATTTGTAAAATAATGATTTTTTAAATGTTTTATTTTTGTATTTATAAAGGTTTTTTTTTAAATACAAACAGGAAGTCATTAAGGAACAACAAGCAATACTCCAGTTAATAAAGAGTTAAAGAAAAAATTACTTTGACGGTATAGTTTCAATGTGCATGGGATTAAATGGAATTCTTTCAATTATTATTAGAATACAAACTTGAAGTTGTTGAAGCTATTGACCTTATTTCTATTATATTTTTTAGTGTTTCCAGGTTTGTTCTGAAATTTATGTTAAATATCTTGATCGGTATGATATTAATTTCCTTGTAAAGAGGATGTTCTAAGCACACGAACTGGCTGACAGAATTGTGATGAGAATAGGATACAACTTAAAGCTCAGATGGTGTAAACTTGGCTTAAGCTTTTCGAAATATTGGTTAACCATTCAGAATTACAATTACTTTTTTATATTGTAATTTCGGCTGTACTGAATCTTATATACCCACCACTAATATAATACGGGCACCGATTGTTGTGCATTTTGTATATAAAAATATTTGTATGGTTTACTCTTTTTACAAGAGATTTATGCATATTCAAGTGATTTTTGGAAGTGAACCTATTATGGAGGCTATCATCAAATATGGATCGATATTCACAAAATCCAGCAGTTTTATTTTTGCCTATACATTGCTTATCTTTGTACAAGATCAATACATGACATTAACATAATAATCGAAGTTAACCATGCCTGGGTAACAAACTTGTCGAGATGCGAGGGCTTAAGTGTATTCTGTGGTTCTAATCTCCTGTGTTTCTTCTACAGGTTCTCTTTAGTAAATATCCACAAAAGGTCATGTAACTTTAAAAGAATGCGCGACCAAAGGTTACTCATCTTGTCAAGATATTGGGCAGGGTATCCCGCCCTGGTATCGATGTTTGTCCTGATATAGAATATTATTTTTTGCCGGGTCATCCATTAGACTAAGTTCGCTCCTTGTTTCCTTATATATGCACTTTTAATGCCAACGTGTGCCGAAGGCCTGTATGGTTAGTTAGTGCTTAAATAAACTAACCGATAACAGCTCCCCTCAGCGACAGGGCAAAACGCTGTTGTATGTTAGTTACCTAGTCCAAGCTGTGAGATGGTCCGTTATTACGTGCACACTCGTAATAACGGACGGATGTAGTATGAGTAGAGGGTAAGGAAGGGAATATTGAGGAAGGGGTTGCTAGGGTTGCAGGTATGGTTTTCAGGGACGAAGGGAAACCCATGGGACATGAGGGTCTTACCCTAACGGAAGTTTATGGCAGGATAATGCAGCATGAAGGGCAGGTTAGGTTTTTGCACGTGGACGGGATTACGAGAGACTCTATTGGTGAATCGAGTACCATTCAAAAGTTCCAGGAGATGGCTCTGCTCTCTGGTGAGGAGCTAGATATCACACTGATATCTATTAACTGTCAGAGGGATCGCCTCGCACCGGCGAGGACAAGGGAATCCAAAAGAGTCTATCGTTCTAACCAAGCTTATTCGGCAGGTTGCCGTGAAGGATCAAGTGCCCCTCCACGAGATATTTTGAATACCAGCTGAACGAAGGAAGGGAAACCTAAGAGCGGAACCCGGAAATCCCTAATTTATCTGGATAAGATGGAGAAGAAAGATACGGCTTCGTTTACCTCAAGGCAGAAGTATCTTCTCAAAAAGTATCAGCAGGACGTTGCTAAATTCGAAAGAATTTACGCTCATGTAACTGCGGTTTTAGGCTGAATCACTTCTGGGGAGTTCATGCAGATACTGACGTTGACCAGACAAGCATATCGACCTAATCAGCATATCGCTTAGGTGTAAATATGAACGATGGTGGTCCAACCAGTGACAATGCTGGTCAAACAGAACGATAATATCAGACCAGTGGGGCTAGTTTCCCCAATGGTGTACAAGGAGAACACTGGGAGGGATTTCCGATTCGCTGTGGATCGAAAATCCTTTGAATTTTGGATGGGTTGAAGGTGTTTTCAATTTTGTTCTTGACACTGTCAGGTTTCGGAACTAAAAACATAACTAGACCAAAGAAGTTGCTAGTGGTGCAGATAAATCTACACTACTGTGGGCTTAAAAAACATAATTTGCTTATGTAGGTTAATGTGTTTTTTTAGATGCGTATCTTTTGAACACAGTTTTTGTTTCGTACAATTAAGTTTGAAATCATTTTCAGGAATTTCAGGAAGTGGACTATATAAAGAGGCTATACGGACCGAACCAATCTATCTTTGACTTTTATACCCTAATATATAGGCATTTAAGGAGTGAGGTCGTAAAATTCTTAACACACGTTTTTCATTAAAACTTTTAACCCAAGTATTGATTTTCTTTTTTTTATCAAGTTACCTTTCTAAAACATGTCAGTTATTATGTTTAATGTCAATTATATGCATTTGTAGTTAATCTGATTAAAATGAGTGACCAGAAAAAAGTGCGTACTAAAATTACTAAATATTTTCAACAAAACCCAATTTGGTCCTACAAAAAGTTGCACAAACAATCAAAGGTCTGTCGTCAAACTGATCCCAATGTCATTAAACAGTATCGGGATAGCTTGTTCGTTGATATAAAACCTGGTTCAGGTTGAAGAAATGGTCCACATGATGTTTCTAAAGCTAATAAATAGAAAGCATTTTCAAAACAGCTCCCAACACCTCCGGTAGGAAAGCAGCCCGGTTAGGTCAGTACTCGGACTATTTGGTACGAAAAGTTAAAGCCAATGCAGGTTTAAAAACATACAAGGCTCAACAAGCTCCTGACAGGAACGCTTCTAATAGTTTAGAGGTAAAAAAAAAACAGAGCACGGAAATTGAAGTCAAATTTTATACAAAAAATATACTTGCTTCTGGGTAAATTTTTTATGTTGCAGATGCTCGAGGGAATGTTGAAGAAAAGTTTAGGACCCAAAAGCAGACAAAATTTCCCAAAAAGTTCTTGGTATGGCAAGCAATTTGCAGTTGCGGCAAAAAAGCCAAACATTTGTTACAAAGGGCTCTATAAATACCGAAATTTACATCAAGGTATGTTTACAAAAGAGGATGCTGCCACTCATAAGACTTTTTAATGTATCCACTTATTTTTGGCCTGATTTGGCACTATGGCAAGAAAGGCATTGAGTGGTAAAAGAACAATAATGTGGTATTTGTACCAAGAGAGGCAAATTCTCCAAACTGCCTGGAGCTAAGGCCAGTGGAGAGATATTGGGCTCTTGTTAAAAGAGAATTAAAGAGCACAAAAAACGTGTCCAAAATTGTGGCAGATTTTAAACGGAGATGGACAACCTGTTCGAACAAAGTGACAGAAGAGTTTCCAAAAAAGGTTCAAAATTTAATCACTAGTGATTAGAACTATAAAAATGTAATAATAATTTCAATCAAATAAAAAAAATCAAAACTGTAAGTTTAGTGGTTTAATTTTTATTAACGTATATGTATGTTAAGAATTTTTCGATCTCAGTCCTTAGATGGCATATCTTTTGAACACAGTTTTTGTTTTTAATAACTTTTTTGAATATTACACTATAAGTAAACAACAAAGTTTGTTTTGCTTCGAAAATGTCGAATTTTGTGTCAACAAAGCTTCATATTAGGGAAGTTGTGCTTTACTTCTTTAATTTGAAAAAAAGTGCCGCTGAACCATACCGATTGCTCATAAAAGCTTAAAGAGAATGTGTTCTATTGGTTTCAAAGAGCGAGAGGCACGTAAGACAAATATCGCCCAGGCTAGCCAAAAAAAGTTTGAAGGACGAAAATTGGAGGCATTACTCCATACGATTATTGTCAAACTCAACAAGAGCTTGCAACATCAAGCAGCAATTTCAAAACTTTTGTGTGCAGCAGGATTCATCCAAAAGCAGGGAAATTGAGTACCATACGAATTGAAGACGAGAGACCTTGAAAGATGATTTTGCATGTCCGAAATTATGTTTGAACGCTGTAAAAGAAAATCATTTTTGCACAGAATTATTACTTGGGGTTAAAAATGGATCCATTTCGATAAGCCGAAGCGTAAGATATCGTACGTGAATCCTGGCCAACTAGCCGAATCGACACCAAAGTCAAATAGCCATGTCGCTAAGGTAGCTCTGTATTTGGTGGGAGCAAAAGGATTATATCTATTATGAGCAGCTTAAATCTGGCCAAACCATCACATGGAACCTGTAGCGAACGCAACTGATTCGTTTGAAGCGAGCATTTGCCGAAAAACGTCCAAAATATGCGGCCAGACATGAAACCGCAATATTCCATCATGAAAACGCTCGGCCACCTTTTGCATTATTTTATTAAAAGAACAATGTGTGTAAAATTCCATACAATTTTGGAGGTTGTCTCACATTGTGGTCCATAACTCTGGTTCTACTTGATTGATTATGCCTATTTTCAATACCAACTTTTTCTGATAAACAAAGGATCCAGAATATATATAATTTTTGATTCTACGATCAATACTTCGATATGTTACGAAGTAAATGACCTTGTTTTTGGTGTCGGGTATAAAAACTAGAAAATATATTTAAATGTTTCCCTATTACAATTTCAATATTATATTACAAATTTAAACTAAACATTTCAATGTCATGACATTTTATATTTTGTCTAACCCCATAAATAAACTATTAAACGGAAGTTTAAATATCACAGTTTTCAAACAGTATTTAGAACTAATTTCAAAAAAAAAAAACACACAAACTTCAAAAAAAAGTAACACGTACAAATAATGTCATATTTTAATTGCTACTGTACAAATATTCAATGTCAATGTTAACCACAAATTAACGCGACATATGAGAGTGTGACTCTCATACACACTGGTGTAGTTTTTGATATTTAACAAATATTTTTATTTTCGCATTTGTTTTCTGTTTTCAATACGAAAAAAAAAATTTAAGTAGCAGCAGTAGTTTCAAATAGTAATCATGATCGTAACTACATTTAAACAAATTTGGTAGCAATACCAAACAACCAACCAGCCTACAGACTGACTGACAAACCAACCAACCAACCAACCAACAAAAAAATGTTCAAGCGTATTTAAACGCGTACGAGTAAGTAGTAGTAAGTGGATTTTGTAGCACGTGCTTGACAAGTCTGAAATACTTAAACCTTTAATTGAATGATAAAAATCATTGACCCCATGACTTGTGTTGGGGATATTTGTGTCCGATTATTTGAATATGTTGAGTGACAAACTACCGTACAACTAAATAAATCAAGTGGAACTTCCGTTTTATTTTTTATTTTTTTTATTTTTCGCTCTTAACGTAAATACATATTTTAAGCACACAAAAACGCAGTCAGTCTGTCACTCAGTTGTTTGTTTCAAAAGTCCTTGAAAATGGACTTTACAAAATATGTTAATGGCCACAAGATATAATAAATAAAATGTGGAACAAATTCTTTTTTTTTATTATTTAAGAAACAGAAAAATGTGTTTAATACTTTTAGAAATTACTTTTTTTATAAAATATATTAACACTAAAAGTACCAAATAGAGTATTAAATGTAAAACAAAAGTCTACTTAGTGTGTTTGTAATATTCAGAAAAAAAAAACAAGATTTTCAAAGAATTTTCAATTCACTTAATAGCAATAACATTTTCTGGTTTTAAATAGAATGTTGTGTTCACAAAAGAGCGTTAAGAAATTTTATTTAACGAAACCTCTAATTTCTTCATATCTAAAATTCCAAGATCCTGGCATTTGTTTAAACAAACATATAATTTAATAATACATAAATAAAAATCTTAAAAAGCTGATCAACTGCATATGAACACTCAAGATCACTTATTTAACATTTAGTGTTAATTGATCACGTATCTGTATGTGTTCATATCTATGTAAGCTGTCATAAATTTAATTATTTTTTTATTAAGCCCGATGCGTTTACCTTGTAGTATACTGTATAGGGGGTGATTTTTTTTCATTTTTTTTTTGTAATTATTTTCTATTATGATCGTTTGTGCGTGCTGGTGTGCGCTTGTATCAGTGTCAAACAAGTCTGTTTCATTTTGACACTTTGACAGTTAGAATTGCAAACAGAAATGTATAAATTGCCATTAAATAAAATTGCTGTAAATGTTAACAATTTAATATTGTTAACTTTGTTGTGTACTTTAAATATGTATGTGTAAAATTAAAAATAAAATAAAATTAAAATCAATTTATTGTTTTTAGTTGACATCGAAATCTATCTCTAAACTAATGACAGTTGGTTGTCATAGATGACAACTCGATAGGTAACGGAGAGTCAAAAACCAAACCTGAGAATGTATTGCCATATATTTTGTAATTGTATCTCCTATACATGTGAAAAGAGAGTAATTTTGTTTAATATTTTTAATTGACATTTCTCACTCCTTGCGTTCTATGTATTTATTCTATGCTCCAGGCATTTACAGTACTCTCTTTTATGTACTGCGATTAAATCTTTGTGCAAGGTAAACCACACGGTAAATCGTTTGAAATAGAACTACTGGGCACAAATTCCTATCTTGAGCAACCTCTTTCATTCACTTTAAATTTCTTAAGCCGGAAAATATACTATATTCTTCTAGGACGGAATCGTAAATGAATAATTCAACTTTGATTTGTATACCCTTTACCATGAGTGGCAAGGGTATATATAAGTTTGTCATTCCGTTTGTAATTTCTACATTTTTCATTTGCGACCCCACGATGTATATATATGTCCGTCTGTGCGTCTGTATGATGAAATCAACTTTCCGTAGTCCCCAAATAACTTACAAACATAATTGATACATCAATATATCGGGTATTCTTCCGGCTCGGTCGCTATTTAAAATAGCGATAATCAGCTCACAAATGGCTGAGATATAAGGAAAAAACCGGGACAACCTCGATTTATGGGCTATTTTTGATATATATCTGGATTACTAAGTCATTAATATAGACAATGTGGATATCTAATGATAGATATTTCAAAGTCCATTGCAACGATTTATATAAGGTAATATATATACATTAATTTGGACCTACAATGGGTCAAAATCGGGAAAATTATTTTTTAACCCGAATATTTTTTTTTTTTTACCACAAAAAATATTTTTTTATACATTTTTTTCAATAATAAATTTAAAAAAAAAATTAAAAAATTTAAAAAAAACAATTTCGAAAACAAAAAATTTAAAACAATCTTGAAAACATTTTTTTTTAATTATGAAAAAACTATTTGAAAAAATGAAAAAACAATTTGAAAAAAAAAAAATTTAATTTTGAAAAACAATTTTGAAAAAAAAAAATTAATTTTGTTTACCTAAAAATAATTAAAATTTTTATTTTAAAGTGAAGGGTTTATAAGATTCGGCACAGCCGAATATAGCTCTCTTATTTGTTTTTAACTAAAAAAGTTTGAATGCATTAATTTTGTACAAAATCAAAATACCCCCTATCAAAAAAGATGGGGGTATATTGATTTTGTCATTCCGTTTGAAAAATATAAAACTATTCATCGCTGAGCGAAAAAAAATAAATAAAAAATATATATATTCTGGGTCCTCTTAAGACGATCTAACTATGTCCGTCCGTCTGTCTTAAAAACACGATAGGGCCCAAGCGAAAAGAGCTAGTATTGAAATTGGGAAATATCGGTCCATGATTTCACCTAGCCCCCATACAAATGTCCCCCCGGAATACTATTTCAGCAGTCATAAATATGTTGATTTTATGGCAGTCCAGATAAAATTTTGAACAAATTAGTCTTAAGTACTCTGAAATTATACTATAAAGTATGGCAAAAATCGGGCAACATTTGTCCCTAGTCCCCATACAAGGTCCCCCTCAGAAAATGTCTTGTCCAATCATAATTGTTTTATAATAATTAATATCATGATGAAATTGGACACACGTTTTATATAAACCTAAAACATCCTACCAACTTTTGTGAGGATCCATCCATAATTGACCTAACACCCCAAAAAACCCCTATATCAGAAAAATATTTTATTTTCAATAAATAATTTATATACAAAGATATGTCTGTTCATTTACTATCCCAGTAAATACTTGCAACGAGAGAATAAAATCAAAATTTACAAAATTACTCTCTTAAATTCTCAAAAATAGTACAAAGTAAGTGAACGCTTTTCCAGTAACAATTGGATCCAATTTTGTCCCAATATCTTACAAATCTTGGTGGCCTGCACTGGATCCTAAATTTATACACACAATTTTCTTATTTTATTTCTTTTAAAATGTATAAATACTCACATTTTCTTCAATTTTATTGAAAATTCTTTTGTTTTACATTTTTTCACCACAAAAATAAAATTGTAAATAAATAAACAATAACACAAAACATATTAATTATAAGCTGTTAACTATTACGAGTTCAAAATAGAACTTGTAATAGTTTGCAACGAGAGAACACTCTCTAAAATTTATACGCTCTTGAATTTTTCTCTACTTGCAAGTTTTTTGAGTTAATGAACGCTTTTCCAGTAACAATTGTTACTAAGTAGTAACAACTTTTAGTTATTGAACAGAGCTAATATTAACATAAATATAGACATAATTCATTTAAAGTTTTAGGAAATTAATCACTCTATCAATTATGTGCAGTTCGGACCAAAACTCATTCAAATACCTATAGATAGAATAAAATTGCAACAACACGGAAACGCTATATTTGTTTCCAACGTTAAACCAAATAATATATAAAACCTTTATAAAATAACCCATGGTATTAATTTAATGTAAGCAAACAATTTTTCATATTCATGTACTTTTGTGGCAGTTATATAGAAATTTATATACAGGCGTTCGAAATACCGATGTTTGGACTTTTCCGAACTATTATTTGAGTTTCATGGTCTTATTTTTCTCGTTTTTTATTTTAAATAATCTACAAAAACACCATAATCATCTGGTCGTAACAGTTGGATGATGGAACGGTTAAGAAGAACTTTCTTTAAAAAAAAATAATCTCTGATGTTTCTTTTTATGAAATTATTAATTATGTGTACACATTTCATAATATATTAATTAGAATTGATGATCAAATCAAATTCCAAAAAAGTCAAAATTTACATCTGATTGATAAAGATCCATATATATTTTTTTAGATAAAATATTATGTTCTACTTTGCAATTTATAATAGGATTAATAGGATTATTTACTTGCAAAAAAGTGCACTTCTCTGCCTTTCACTGCCACTTGATGTGAAATATAAGAAATTGTTCCCGATGGAAATAGATAAAATATGGAAAAAATTACAAATGTTTTTTCAAGGTAGTTCTTTTTTTGAAATAACTAAAAGCCAGATTTTCAAAAGGGGTTTTAAAGTATTAAGGCAAAACATAACGTAATTCAAAATAAAACGCTAATAGCTCATGTACATTTTCTTTGGTCAGTGTAAAATTTGTGTTGCAATTTCATTCCGCATACGTTACATATTGTTGGTGGATATACAAGATTCGGCACAGCCGAATATAACAATCTTACTTGTTTTACTTGGATCTATGGCGTAACAAAGATTCTTATATAAAAGTTCAACCGAAATACAATTATGTCTTGTACATGGAATTCATATTGCCGCCATGGATGCTATATATTCAACCGAATCAGAAAGTGATTTGAAAGATAATAAGATGTAACAAAATTTTTCATTCGCTGAAAAATTCGGTTATTAAAACTGAATCACAACCTAAACAGTTTTATTTGTGTTTCAAAAATTAAAAAAAAAAATACCTTTCTTGAAAGTCAAATTCCCTGGAATAAAGATTATTTCACAGGAATGAAGAAACTCTGGGAAATTAGGAACGATGATCTAAATGTTGAAAAAGCACATAACAAAGTACTTATTATGCTCTTTATGTATTTTTCAATTGTGTGCAATCACTAATGAGAGTGAACTTCAAACTTAATAATAATTCAAAGAAACATGATTCAGAACCTACCTTCATGGTTGTGAACAGGCAGACAAAGTTTTTGTGACATTATGTTAGTCATTCATACACATTTAGTCGAGAATTGCAAAGATTAGGTGACTGAACATCAGTACAGTTGTCCTTTCCTTAATCCATGTCCGGGATAATATAAATTTGTCTAAAGAAGAAAAATAAATTGACAGAAGAGATTAAAACATGCATAGTTAATAAAGGCAATAACAAAGGGTCACTTTGGTTTGATTCCAATTAATTGATAAGTTAAAAATACAAGTGGAACAAGACTATATAACGAACTTGTTTGGAAATACATTGTTAATTAGGAATAGATTTTTTGACTTAAAATAAATTTGTTCAAAGTATTGGCCATTGTTAGCTATGACCTTTTCCCATCTTTCTGGCAACATATGGATTCCGAGCAAAAAAACTACTCATCTTTTGAGGCCAAGAACGAAGCAAGCCAATATCGGATACTCTGTTCTAAAGTGGAGCGTATATCAGAGAGAGCGTTCTGCATCGATCGAAGCAAATAGAAGTCGGACGGGGAAGGTCTGTACTAGGCGGGTGAGGCAAAACTTCCCAACCACTTCTTCCTAAATAGATTTTAACAGGTATTGAAACAAGTGACAGAGCGTTGTCATAATGGAATATTACGGTTTTATATCTGGCCGCATATTCTGGACGTTTTTTCAGCCAATGCTCGCTTCAAAGAAATCAGTTGCATTCGGTACAGGTTGCATGTTATGGTCTGGCCAGATTTTAGCAGCTCATGGCATTACCTTAGCGCCATGGATATTCGGCTATGTTGTCGATTCGGCTGGTTGGCCCGGCTTCACATACGATCTCTTACTCTTCGGCTTATAGTAATGGATTCATTTTTCGTCGAAAGTAATGATTTGGTGCAAAAATTATTTTCTTTTATAGCAATCAAGCAGAATTTCGGATATGCAAAATCGTCTTTTTAGGTTCCTCGGCTTCATTTCGTATGGTATCTAATATTTATACCCTACACCACCATAGTGGGGAGGGTATAATGGATTTGTGCAGATGTTTGTAACGCCCAAAAATATTAGTCTAACACCCAACTTAAAGTATACCGATCGACTCAGAATCACTTTCTGAGTCGATTAAACGATGTCCGTCCGTCCGTCCGTCTGGCTGGCTGGTTGGCTGGCTGTCCATGTAAAGCTTGTGCGCAGAGTACAGATCGCAATTTTAAAGATATTTCGATAAAATTTGGAACATATCATTTTTTCTGCCCAAGGACCAAGCCTATTGAAACTGGCTGAAATCGGTCCATTATTTGACCTAGCCCGCATACAAATGTCCTCCCGAAAGTGGATTTTATCCGTCACAAATGTTTAATTTATATAGGTATCTACACAAGTTTTTGTCCAAATAAGTTTTATATATACAGAATTCATGTCACCAAATTTTATGATGATCGGTCCATAATTAGTCATAGCTCCCATATAAGGCCTGCTTCCGATAATCACTTTAACGATCATAAATCTCCTAAAAATGTTGGTATACACATAAAATGCAACATAAATAACTTTCATATAGACATTAATCACACTACCTAATTTCATGTTGATCGGTCCATAATTGGTCATAGCTCCCATATAAGGCCAACTTCCGAAAATCGCTCACGAACATAAATTATTGAAATTTTGAAAGAAAAATGTTTTTGCTCATTTACTTAGTGTAGGGTATTATCTGGTCGGGCTTGACCGACCATACTTTCTTACTTGTTTTTGCTTTTGGATGAACGCTGCTGCTCTCAAATTACTGCTTGGGTAGCTCCCAATAATTTTGTAAGCTCCTATTGAGTTTGACAACAATCTTGTTGAAGTAATGTCTACAATTCTTGGTCTTCAAACTTTATTGGCTGCCCAGGGCGATCTTGGTCTTCCGTGTCAAAATCACCACTCACTTCTGAACCGCACAGACCATCTCTCGCACTTTGAAATTGATGAAACACATTCACCATAAGCATTGGTGAACAATCGAAGTGCTTCAGCGGCACTTTTTTTAAATTAAAGAATTGAAGCAAAAATTCCCGCATATACGGCTTTATTGACACAATATTCGTCATTTTCGAAGCAAAAAAAACATTGTTGCTTACACTATAAGGTTCAATAACTAAGTGAGAATGAATGACAGATATGTATCCTTCAAAATGACATATAAGTTATTAAAGACATTCTCCGCGGACAAAAGATCCAGAATGCGCTTTGTCAAGAACAGCCGCGGAGACCATATGTCCGAAATTATTTTCAAATGTTAATGCCATGAATAAAACAAATCTTTCGGGTTTAAATATACTTTTTTGTGTTATTTTTTCCAATTTCAAGTTCTATCGAGCTTTAAAAACAAACTTTACTTTCAATATTTCCCAATATTTACCCAATATTTCAATCTGGTTACTTTTATTGAAACTTTAAAAGAAGTTTTTTGAGAACTATTGTTACTAACATAGACAAAAATTAAGCGCCATCATGTACTGCAATTGTTTAGTTATTTTTTCTATTTGTTTATAACAAAAAACAAATTAATTTAACCCCATAAATGACCTTTCATACAAAAACATTTTTATATTGAACCTAAAAATATTTGTGCTTTTTGTCTGTCTATTTGTTTATAAATGCCTGGCATTAAACATTTGTTTTTTATCTAAATCTAGTGATTTTTTACGCGATATTGTACACTCGTATGTAAACAACAATTCATTGTTGCTGTTGTTGGGGCCGTTTGAAATGAACTTGTTCTATTAGCAGGTGGTCAAAGATTTTTTAAATGATTTTTTATTATTATTGTTGTTGTTGTTAATGCTGTGGATTTGTTGTTGTAGCTGTTGTTGCCATTGTGGCTTTGTTATCATACCACGTCGATCAATCATAAATCGGAGAGTTTCCATTGTTCACACAAACGTTTTTTTCTTTTTGTTTTTAATTTAAATAAAAAAATTTATGGAAAAAAAATATATAAGGTTATCGAAAAAGTTTATTAGAACCTAATTTACTGGTGTATAAACAAATTAACTAACAACCGTAGAAATAAATTAACGATTCAAACTATGACAAGGTTGATTGATCAATAGATTTTTTGTGTATAGGAAAATGCAGTTTATATCTTAATAGCAGGATGTTACGGTTTAGAAATTTAACAAAATTATAAAGTTTTAAGCAATTATAGCAAGCAAATATATAATAAATATAGATACCCTACACCAAATAAACTGCTTATAGATTTTTGTGGCTATATTTCAAAAGCAAAAGTGACATTTCTCTGCCATTAAAATTAAACAAATTTGTGAAGGTATTTAAACAAAAATACAAATACGAGGCTAAATTTTAAAGTATTTATATTTGGTTTTTATACCCTTCACCTTCGTGAGAAGGGTATATATAAATTTGTCATTCCGTTTGTAATTTCCATAATATAATTTTCCGACCCTATAAAGTATATATATTCTGGATCCTTATAGATAGCGGAGTCGATTAAGCCATGTCCGTCTGTCTGTCTGTCTGTCCGTCTGTCTGTTGAAATCAATTTTCTGAAGACTCCAGTTATCTTCGGGATCCAAATCTTCAATAATTCTGTCAGACATGCTTTCGAGAATTTTGCTATTTAAAATCAGCAAAATCCGTCCATAAATAACGGAGATATGAGCAAAAATCCGAGACAACCTCTGAAAATTTCATCAAAAAAATACAATTTATTGCATGCTTTGATAAAAAAACAACAAAGCGTTTGTGTGGATGTTTGTTGGTTATTTCTTTGCGTATTTTGTTTTTATACCCTTCACCATGAGAAGGAAGGGTATATATAAAGAGAGAGTTGTTTATAATGAGTTTTCATATGAGCATCTCTATTATACGTAAACACCACACACACCCAACAACAACATTCTACAACAATGGTGCCAAGGCGAATTTATACAAGGTGGAGTCAGTCAATCAGCTGATAACTTTTTTTTTCGTTTTTTGGTTCTAACTGTTGTCAAAGCATTTGTTTATATTTAAACATCTACATATTCTAAGCTTATTAACAAAATATTTATTTTTTACATAAATATGTAAAGCCCTCACTATTCAATTATCTACACTATATTAATTTTTAATACATATTTGTTAAATTTTTCATTTTTGTTTTTTGACATTTGTTAAGACCAATTGTTGTTGTTGTAGAACTGCCACCACCTTGTATGAATTCGCCTTGAATGGTGCGCAGCCCATAGCACAATTGTGCAAAATCAAATCACACATATTCTTATGCTCTTACAACGAGACAACTACACAAAGTATATTTATACAAGTACATGCAACTCTACAACAAATCAACAATAAAAAAAACAACATTAATTTTGTTTGTGTAAAACATTGTGAGATTGTCAAAAATTGTTTACAATTACATACAAAAAATGTAAACAAACAGAAAGAAAAACAACAAAGTAAAAAATTTTGACAATCTCAAAAGTATTTACAAAGGAGAAAATAATGAACAGCTGATCACTTGCATGTACTTGTATAAATATACTTTGCAACTACAAAAGCGCATGAGTACGGGTGTATGACTTTGTCTTTATTTTTTCAGTTTTTGTATTTGTTTGTTTGTAGGTGCACCGTGCACTAAACAAAATAAAGAATTGAATGTGTTGGTGAGAGAATTTACTTTTGCGCACCTCTGTTCTACAATGTGGAATGAATAAGAATTATAAATCAAACACACGCATTCATAATTTCGTTTATTTTAATTTTTGTTGTTATTTTTTCAACATACAATTGTGCAAAATAATTGTTGTGTTTATTTGGTTAGTTATCAGTCAGCACTGAACGTGTGAATATGATTGTCGGATGTTTTGATATGATTTTTTGATATAATATTATGATTTTTTCTTGTTGTTGTTGATATAAGAAGAGTTTTGCATGGGTAAAGGCCATGTACGTAAATATGTATACTTAGGTGAAGGGTATATCAGATTCGGCACAGCCGAATTTAGCTCTGTTACTTGTTTTTATTACAAATTCGCATACCTAAGTAATTATAAAACATTCAAATATAAAAAAATCATTTAAACCATTTTTGTTAATTATTTTAATGATTTTTTACACTTAAACCAGTAGTCAAAATCACAATTTATATTAAATAAAACAACATGTTTGCAAAAGAAGCTCACTTGTCAAATCAATGAACATAAGCCCCCGGTCTGAATTACGCACCTACAATGTAAAAAATATATAAAAAAACCAAGACTTTTGCACAGTGGATTTAAACGCTATAAAATGATGAAAGTGTTCCATTAGAAAACTCATTCAATAGAGCTGTCTAAACTTAGATGCAAATAGCATAGTGTGGATTGAAAAACAAATTGTGACCGAATTTTGACAGGTTTCTTCAAATTCCTAGTTTATAAAAAGTTTCATAAAATATTTGGTGTATGACTTAAAAATGCGGGATTTACAATAGATGGCGTATCCATTTTTAAGGATACCTAGTTATTGAACATTATAGTGTATAGAATTTTGTAATAACAAAGCGTTTTATGCGAGAAGTTTTGCTTTACTTCTTTAATTTGAAAAAAAAAAGTGCCGCTGTGTCACACCGATTGCTCAACAAAGATTATGGTGAAGTGGTGATGTTGACACGGAAGACAAAGATCGCCTAGGCCAGCCAAAAAACGTTTGAAGACCAAGACTTGGAGGCATTACTCCATGAAGATTGCTTTCAAACTCAACAAAATCCAAAATCATTGGGAGCTACTCAATCAGCAATTTAAAAACGTTTGCAAGCAGCAGAATTCATCCAAATGCAGTGAAATTGTATGTCTGAAATGCTGCTTTAACGCTATAAAAGAAAATCATTTTTGCACCGAATCATTACTTTCGATGAAAAATTAATCCATTACCATAACCCGAAGCGTATGAAATCGTATGAGAAGCCTGGCCAACCAACCTAATCGACACCAAAGCCATATATTCATGGCGCTAAGGTAATGGTCTGTATTTGGTGGGACCAAAAGTGTTCTATCTATTATGAGCTGCTGAAATCTGGCCAGACCAGATCCTGTACCGAACGCAACTGATTCGTTTGTAGAGAGAATTGACCGAAAAACGTCTAATTCGGCCAGACATGAAACTGTAATATTCCATCATTACAAGGCCATATGTTGCACTACCTGAAAACATCTATTTAGAAAGAAGTTTTACCTCACCCGCCTTATAGTTCAGACCTTTCTGGGATATGCTTCACAGAGTATCCGAAATTGGCTTGATTCGTTCTTGGCCTCAAAATATGAGGAGTTCTTTCGGCTCGGAATCCATATGTTGCCAGAATGATGGTAACATGTCATAGCTAACAATGGCCAATACTTTGAATAAATTTATATAAAAGCAACAAATTTAAAAAAAAAAATCCCGCATTTTTAAGTCATACACCCAATACCAGAGTTACATTCTGTTTTGGTTTCCTTGTATTTGCTTCATCTTTTAGTACGAGAGTTAGACACCGACAACATTCCTAAATAGTTGGGATTTTTTGAGTTGCAGAGATTACAGATGTGTCTAAAACTATCGTGGATACCTGCTGCGAAGGTCTAACTGAACAATGCGTCTATTACCGCCATTGTGTAACTTGGAAGGTTCGCAAATCTTCCTACATTAACTTCACAGATCAATGCACAAGCACTTTGCTCAAGAGCCCGTGCTATCTAATCCCATCGTAACTAGCTAGCAATCAGAAAAGCCCAGGATAATTATCAAAGCAGCTGCGTCTAGACTGGTGAACCAGTCCGACATATGACTTCGAAAGTTCCCAGCCGATACAAGTCAAAGTGTGTTGTTCTGACTCCACACACAATAAACATCGACCGAGAGTCAAGCCCAGCGACCATTAACACCATAGTCCGATACATTTCCTAAGCACTAAGCCAGTTGCTATCTGCTTTTAATGGCCCTGTTGAGTCAGCAACATCACTTGGTGAGATACAATTGGATGCCTGAAATTTGCCACTACCACAAACATCAGTCATTTAACCAACGATCTTCTACCCGCATTGGATTTTAAACCACAGTCACCATGTGTACACCGAAGTGGTCTCACCAATAACCAGTCAGGACTAGTTCTGGGGCAACGTGGTCCTAGATGAGACTCTATCTTGTTAGTTGCGAATTTAAATTAATATACTCTTAACTAGCATAACATCAAGTTGTCAAACTTCACCAAGATATACAACCCTGTCCCAAAGGGGTGGCAGAGATTACAGTCAGATTTACTTATCTCCTTTTAAATAGTTATATTATGCATTACATTATTATTCATATATTAAACTAAGGTTTCATTTTGTTTCCAGCCAATCCCAATGTGCATCTTAAACATCACTTCAATATCTTTAAACAAACATCTGTTGCTACCATAAAGATTAATGCGAATTTTTATGTTATTTTTTAATATTTTGTTTCTTCAATTTTTTTGCAAACTCATTAAACAAAATCATTAAAATTATGTTTTTATGTTTGTTTAATAATTAAAAAATTATCAAAACTTTAAAGATTTATGATATAAAAGATGTTTATATCCTAAAGCAATATGAACACTAGAAACCCTTAAATTGACTGACTGATTCAATATTTTATTTCGATTTATGAATATACACCTTTTAGGTCTTACCTCTGTTTGTTCATGAAAATCAAGTGTCCACATATCACAATACGAAAATAATACCAATGGTGCATTTAAGTTTTTGTGGATTAGAGTCGAATTATTGTATGTGACTAGATAGATTAAATGGACTACCTTTTTTTGTGCAAACCCAAACAGTTCCTGTTGAACAATCATTTTACAGTTTGTAAGATGATTATCAGTAAGGGGGTCAATCGCTTTAACAGTCATCAACTCACCCCGCCTGGCCAGTTCATTAGATATACGGTTACCCTGCTTGTTACTGTGTCTAGGTATCCATATACAAGTTATCTTAGAATATTTCTCTATCACATTTAATGGAAATATCATATGAACTGTCTTCTAACTATTTCCCTGTCACAATTGTCAATTACGCACAGAGAAAACAGATTCGTGATAGCAACCGAATTTGTTGCCAATCGAATGATTCGGTTGCACACATAGACTTTTTCGGTTCTATCAACAGAAAGTCAGTTGACAAAGAAGAATTTCGGTTGCAGCAACCAAACATTTGTTACCCATTTTAAAATGTTGTAGCCACAACTATAAAATTCGGTCACTAAGGTAGAATCATTCGATTGGCAACAAATTCGGTTGCCATCACGAATCTGTTTTCTCTGTGCGGGAAAAATATACCTAAATGTGAGGGAAAAATTTATCAATGTATTGGGCTCATCTCTTCGAACGACATCTGTTCGAAAAAAGGACAACTGCAAAGTAGAGAATGTACCCATGCACTGCTACCAGAAAACTAAGGGCAGCCCTTCACTTTGGAAGGCAACAAGGAACAAAAAGTCAACAGCGGTAGTGGGACAAATCCTATTAAGAAAAGGTGATGGTAGTTGTACATGAAGTGCCGAAGAAAAGGGATTGATCTTTGCCAGACATTTAAGTGATATATTTAAACCTAATCAACCGATTAATGATTTTTTATTTAACCCCATCATGTCTGAACAGATATTTTGACTACATCTGAATTTGTCCTAAGGATAATGGAAATGTTATTATGACCTTAAAAAGTAATTAAATTTTGACAAAATTACTCCATCCATGTTAAGTGTTATCTGTAATGTTTAATGAATTTTTAAGAATTAACATCTTTCTAACTAATTGCAAATAGCTCAGATAACAAAAATGTTTGAAGACCAAGAATTGGAGGCATTACTCCATGAAGATTGTTTTAAAACTCAACAGGAGTTTGCAAAACCATTGGGAGCTACTCAAGCAGCAATTTCAAACGAGCAGCAGGATTCATCCAATGGCAAGGAAATTGGTTACCATACGAATTGAAGCCGAGAGACCTTGAAAGACGATTTTGCATTTCCGAAATTATGTTTGAACGCTATAAAAGAAAATCATTTTTGCACCGAATCATTACATGCGACGAAAAATGGATCCATAGCGATAACCCGAAGCGTAAGAGATCATACGTGAAGCCCGGCCAACCAGTCGAATCGACAACAAAACCAAATATCCATGGGGCTTAAGTAATTCTCTGTATTTGGTGGGAGTAAAAGGTTCCTATCTATTATATGCTGCTGAAATCTACCAATCCATCACATGGAACCTGTAACGAATGCCACTGATTCGTTTAAAGCGAGCATTTACCGAAAAACGGCCAGAACATGCGGCCATACATGAACTGTAATATTTCATCATGACATCTCTTGGCCACATTATGCAATACCTGTTAAAAACTATTTAGAATGAACTGGTTGGGAAGTTTTGACTCACCCGCTTTATAGTCCACACCGTGCCGCTTCCGACTGTCGGTAGAACGGTGAAACACAACCCACCAGTAAGTCAATAGAGCTGGTTACCCTACTGTCACTGATAAGCACCTTCGCCCTCTCCTGTACGCGGTCGAGTAACTCCAAAATAGACTTTGAAGCACCGGCCCACACGTGAGAGTTGTATTCCATTTTCGGTCGGATATAAGTGGTGTAAATAGTAAGGAGATCAGTTGGAGTGAAGTATGTCTTACAACGTTTTAGAAAACCAAGGCACACACAAAAAATTCTATAGGTAATATTGCCTAAAAATATAGTATAAATTTAACTAAGCGCAAGGGTAGAATGGCATTTACAAAGTTATTTAGTTAATATGCCATAAATTTTAGTTGATTTCCTTGTTCGAAAAATCAACAAAAATTTTTGTTAATCTTTCTTATAAACTTTTCAAAATTACAAATGATAGCAAAGACAATTTATACTTTTATTTTTGGTAAATTATCTATGTAATAAAATGTCTGTTTAGTTAAATTAACTATGTTTTCTATGCTATAGTACTAATAACAATAAAATTGATTTTTTATTTAATTTATCTTTATTTATTGAAAACTTTATAAACAATTAATATCTAACACTATGAATGTTACTATGTGGAATGTCTGTCCATCTCTATCTTTTGATCTGTTCCAGTATTAGTCAGATTTAAAGGTTTTGTTTTATTAATAATAAACTTAAGAACCAATTGTTTATAGTATCACTATTTTTTTATTGAAACCTGCTATCTGAGATAGAGATGGACATAGTAACATACACTTTCACAATACTGGTACTTCTGGGAGATAACTTGCGATATATGTAGATGGATTTGACGGGAGTTGATTTTTTGAGTTTTGAAAATAAACACTTTCGTTGTCCGAAGACGATGTCTGTGGTGGTGCTGTGGATGTTTGATTTATTTTGGCGACTTTTTTCACCAAACGTTTCGTAGATTCTCCCCTTTGTAAATTTATTTGAAGGTTTGAACGCCTTTGCTGTAATTTTTGTTGGTCCACTGCCGAAGCTGAAGTTCTATCAACAACGTGAATAAGACTATTACCTGATTCACTACCCCATGATTCCATACATGTCACGCATTTGATTATATTGCTAAAAATATAATTTATTTAAATTTTTATATTTTTAAAGTTAATTCAATATATACATACCCTTTTTCACCAAAAATATTTCCAATTGACAATTAAATAAACAAAAAAACAAAATAAATCAAATAACAAATAAATTCGAAGATGTTACTAATTCCAGTAGTTATATTAACAAAGTTTTTAGGTAAAGTGTATTGTTAGAATTACCTATTGGCATAGATAATAAAACATAGTTTTTCATTTTCATATAAAAAGAAATTAACTATGCAAACTTAGTTAATACAGCCTCGATTAATTTTTTGTGTGCACTTAAATGCTTCTTTCGACACTCGAAAAATGTGTTTTGTCCAGCGGAATACTCATGCCTAGAATATCAAGAGCTTCTGACTCCTTAATATTTACACAACCCATAAAAACAGATGGAGCAACATGATCTGTTGTACGTTTGTGTGTTAACATACAACTTTGAGGCTTGCGTGCATTAAAATCTACTGTATTCGCACAACCCCATTCAGAGATTGTCACAAGATATTGGTTAAGCGTATCATTCATGTTTTGCCTCATTGGCCCAATCTCCAGCAGGTTTGGTCTTTATTTGAATGCATATGAATGACAAATGTTGCTGTCATCTGCAAAAGAGTAGATAGGGTTGGAAGTTCGACGTAGAAGGTCGTTTATAAAGTAGGAGAAAGCACGGAGCCTTGCGATACCCCTGAATTGATCTTGAACTCGTTTGAGATTCCATCTATAACAACTCGTATAGAGCGATCACTGAAAAAGCTCGATATAAATCGAGAGAAGTTATTACCGACACCAAAAGCAATAAGTTTTGCTATAAGCGCACCATGCCATACTCTATCAAACGGTTTAGAAATATATAAAGCCGCCACTTTACGACGAACGACACCATTTTTCCGATAGGAAGGCTATCAAGTCTCCCGTAGAGAGTCCTCTACGAAAGCCATACTGCCGGTCGTTGAGTAAATTGTTGGACTCGATAATTTTCAGGGTTGTTGGACTCTCCCTTTTTAGGAATTGGCGTTACATTAGCAACCTTCCAACATACAGGAAATTTGCGGGAACGGTATAAAGGTTAGCTAATGGACGAGCTAGCGTCGAAAAACACTACTTCAAGACCAGTGCTGGTATACCATCAGGCCCAAGAGACTTATTTATGTTGAGATCCGCTCACCAAATACTGAACTAATTACAGCATATTTAGAATAAATTTTATTTTAGTTGGGAACATAAACAAAATATTGTTGGTGCCACCCTAAAAAATCGATCATAAATGGCTTGAATATGAGCATAAAACTACCACTACATATGTTTGTATCTTGAATTCTAAGTTTAAAAGGCCTCTGGGTTGCCTTTTTTCAATAATAAATTATATTAACACCATCTAGTTACACAAACATTTTTAGGTCTTATTAAATATTTTTTTACAAATTTAAGTTTATGACGTCATATGACCATCTTAATAACGGCCTTAATGGGGGTGACAGAAAGCATGTTTGTTGTATTATAAATGGTACAAAACTTAAACGTTTTTAATCAATTTAAAACACTTGTCAATCTTTAATAGCGATTTAATCATTTAGTGTTAGTAAAATATAAACTTTTAAAGGTCATGTTGGTCGCTCAATAAAGTTCATTATCTAACATAAACGCTGTCAACCAAAACTGTTTAAGAAAAAAAAAATAATATTAAAAAATAATAATAAAAAAAAACACACAATAGTGCTTTAATTAACAATAAGTCATTTGTGCATAAAGCTACAAATTAACAACACACTACTACTCCACTCGAAACGAGCAATTCTTTAAGTTGTATGATTCTTTAAATTTAATTGTGCGGAAATTCAATCAAATAAAATAACAACAACATAAACATAAACTTACTATAAACTCATAAAACAATAGCAATAAAATTGTGTCACAAATGTAACACTCCACAAATTGACACTTTAAAAGTTTTTAAACTTGACCTTCGATTAAATACTCATATTGAAAACTAAAAAATCAAAAAAAAAAAAACAGCATTCGTTCAGAAATAGCGAATGTTCAAGTGTTCAAGTCAACAATTCATATGGCAACGCCATTAATGCGTGTTTGACATTTTTTCGTTCAAGTCATGCGTAATTTATTACAACAACAACAGCTGAAACAGTTCTGTTGGTGAACTGGTTGTTTTTGTAGTTTACTGAGTATTATTTCATTGTCAAGGTGAATTCATTAAGTGAAATTTTTTTTATTTTTTTTTTTTTTCTCAATATTATGAAATTAATTTAGTTGGAAATGAATTTAAAATTTGTTACAATTTTTGTATTTTTATGAAAAGTTGTTTAATGTGAACAAGTATGCAATGTGGAACGACAACAACTACAACAAGAAATATGTTTATTTGTATGTATGTATGTATGTATGTATGTATGTATGTAGAACAATTATTGAATATAAAAATATTGAATTGAGAACATTGAATTCCTGAAACCTTGTATCATGGTTAACAAGTAAAAAAAATAAAATTATGTATGCATTTGTAGGTCAGGCCTTAAATATTACAGTAGAACAAGTAAAATTTAATGTATAGCCATGTAAAGGGAGTTTTTTTAAGCCCGATAGAACTTATGAAAGGGTTACTTGTCATGAACAGATTGACTCTTGAATAACGCTCAGTCATCGATTCGCGCAACTCATAGACTACTGTTTTATTGAAAAATTGTGTTCTGATTAGGCATACAAGTCTGGTATATAAAATTAAGTGTTTACTGCCACTATGTACTCGAGTGTTATATGTCGGATATACTTTTCAGAGTTAAGTACAATGATTATGTGTCAATACAAGATTAGAGCTGGGGTTCCACAGGTAAGTATGCGAGAACCTACGTTATATTTAATTTACACCTCTGACTTGCTTACGTGCGATAAATTAACAATTTCTACATGTGGTGATGATAAAGGTAGAATCACACGATTACGTCAATCGTCTGATTTCACAACATATTGGCTCATATGTCAAACCACAATAATATTGTGTTTATTGGCCCAATCAAATGCAACCCTGGTGCAGCAATCATGTGAACGCTTGATAGCCAACCATGCACCAATAAAAATGTTTAAAAATAGACGAATATTTATTGAGGTCTAGTGCGGCTATTAAAGACGACAATACGCGTCAATATTAATTTTTTTGTAGAAGCATTTGTTTTCGTAAGTAAAATAAGTTTTGTTTGTTGTACATATAATTATAATTTACTTGTAGGTTATTATGGAGTTGGATGTCTGCATAGAATTTGATGGCATGAACAGTGAATTGGTTTCCTGCTTCCTCTCTCAGGAACCACAAACACCTGTGCCCATCAATGTTTTTTTTATATGCACCATCAGTGCTTCCTTTTGTGAGCCACTCTCTAACACACATACTTCTTTTAAGATTTCTTTTTTTCATTTTTTTTCGTCTTCAAGAGCACACACGATAATTACAGCAATTTTTTTTTTTAATGAACAACTCATTTTTCCACAAATAGATGAAAATTTTCTATATTTATGTAAACAAAACAAATCTAGCACAACAGCTGTTTCTCAGAGTTGCCATACACTTGAAAAATCATGTGACTGGAATGCGGCAAGTATTGCCACTAAGCCGTTCTGCGTCAATTTACGACAATCAAATTTATGTAAGATGAGGCAATCATCTGACTGCAGAAAATTCGATTGGGACAATTTCTTTATTGGGCCCCAATTCAGCACAATAAAAATTGTATAAAATTGGTGCATTGCGGCAATCGTGTGATCCTACCTTAACAACATTATTAGCACACATGAAGACCTACTAATAGCATCTAGTCAACTAGAAAATTTCCTCATACGTGTGGAGACATGGTTAACAAATTGAATGAGTTAAAAAGTAAGCATGTTACGTTTGCTGTAAGGATAGGAAATTGTCACCTATCACACTCAAAAATAGTAATATATCGCAGTCTGATAATGTCAGATCCCTTGGTATTCATCTAGATAGAAGGCGTACTTGGCGCCGTCACATGGAAACCAAGAGACTTCACATGAAGCTAAAAGTCTCTAGCTTTCATTGGTAATCAATCAAAACCGTTTTAAAACCAATTATGGGGAATGACTAGCAACACCAGTATATGATCTGATTGATAAGAAATTAAAACATCCACAGGGACTTGGAAGTGTCATTGGTCAACGAAGAGTTCAAGAAAGTCCGTGAGAAATATATTGTAAAACTGGAAAACCATCCCAACCAGCTTGCAAGACTACTTGTGCAGAGCTAACCCCGATCAAGGCTCCGTAGAGAAGTTCTACCTTCCCGCTAAGATAATGGCACTCATCTTGTCCATGAAGGACCTCTTGTTAGAGAGCAACTAGTTTTAATTTTGGTTACAAGATTTAAATACTTATTGTTATGCCTATAAAAGGCAGATTCAAAAAATAAAGCGTAAAAAAAAGATGAGGCTCATTCTTGGCTTAACAGGTTTATTTACAAACAAAATTGCAGTATATGGAGTGAGACCAATCCACAGACTTCAATAAATCCACCGTAAGGACTGAGATCGAAAAAATCAGGATGACAGAATGCCAAATCTGACCAAATATAAGTGAACACCGGATATGTTGGCAGCTCTTTTGAAAATGCTTTCTATTCATTGGCTTTAGAAACATCCAATGTTATTAAACAGTATCGGGAGAACTTATCCGTTGATAGAAAACCTGGTTCATGGTCCACGGTTTTCTATCAGCGGATAAGTTCTCCCGATACTGTTTAATTACATTGGAATCAGTTTGACAGCAGACCTTTGATTGTTTGGTCAACTTTTTGTAGGACCAAGTTGGGTTTTGTTGAAAATATTTACTAATTTTAGTACGCACTTTTTTCTCGTCACTCATTTTAATCAGATTAACAACAAATGAACATAACTGACATTATACATAATAACCAAGGCAAGGATTTTCATGCACTAAAAAATTAAAAATATGCGCTTATAATATGCACTATAAAGAGAGAAAATATGCACTAAAAATGACAAAAATATGCAATAAAAACAAGTTTTTTATTTGAAATATATTTATTAATAAAATTTCAACATAAAAAAACAACATAAAAGGTTTTAAATATATTTTTTCAAAGTAAAAAACTTTGTCTAATCGGACGAAAAAACTTTAATACATTGAAAATGTACGCTCAACGTCAACAGAAGTTAAAAGTGCATATTTAAATGAAGCCAGTTCAATTGGAGAATATTAATTTTCAATTTGATTTTCTTCATTAAAATTGCTATCTAATATGTAACAAATTTTTTTATTATATGAAATCCAGTGTTTTTCTGTAATATATTCTTTAGTTTTGTTTTAATTTGGTAAGAAATTTCTGCTTTTACATTATTAATTTTATTGGCAGCATCATCCTTAATTTTACTTGTGCATTAATCGAATTGAATCCCTGTAGTTTAGTAATAGTTTCAGAAATAAAGATGTAATTTGAGCACAGAAATGCTAATTGGATTTAATATTATGTCACTAAGAGAACAATGTAGAAAAGTCGATATAAAAAAATTTTCGAAAAATCGAAAAGTCGACAATTTCAAAAAGACTATATTTACTATTTTTACAACAAAAAAATAGAGTTGCCAATTATATGTATGTACAGTGTACACTGATATGTCCAAAATATGTCCAAAAGAAAATTAAATATGCAATAAATTGGAAAAATATGCTAAATATATGCATTTAAAAGATAAATATGCATTTATAACAAAATATGCAACAACAAATCGATGCCATTTTGTTGCAAATTCTTCGATTCGGAAAGATAAATTGTCAAAACTGATTTTGAGTTACTGACTACAAACATGCATTTGCATAGAAATCCTTGCCCTGATAATAACTGACATGCTTTACAAAGATAACTTGATAAAAAAAATCAAATAATACTTGGGTTAAAAGTTTTAATGAAAAACGTGTGTTAAGAATTTTACGATCTCAGTCCTTATATGCTGATGAACCAGCAACAATTGACGCCTTGGAGGCTAACATTACTCGAAACAGAATGCGCTTCGTCAAGAATAGCCGCGGTGGCCATATGCCTGAATACATTTTCAAATGTTAATGCCATGTATTGATCTTTGGAATGAACAATTCTTTTGGATTAAAATTTAAACTTTTTTGTGTAATTTTTCTAAATTCTATCAGCCTTAAAAAACACCCTTTTATATGTGAATGAAATATTTATAATAAAAACTTGTTGTTTTCTGTCAGAAAAATACGAGAAAGTCAAATTAAAATAAAATCAGGGTTATTCCTGATTTCACTTTCTTCACGTTTTCATACAAATTACAACAATATTTTGAATTTAGCTTGAACATTCTAATAACATAAGCTTGAAACTTATTGTAAGATGTGTTTCTCGAGTATGGCTGAATACTACAACAATTTTACAAACAAAAATGACGTCACCATCGACACTGCGTTCAGATTGTATGTGAGGTCCACTCAGAGTTTGAAGGCCGAGAAGCTCAACTTAGAAATTCTGCAATTAAGAACATATTCCAAATCGGTGGTTACAAATCTATTGTTTTTATGTATATTTTTTATTTTTTTTTTTTCAATTGCAAAAAGATCCATGTTTTCTAAAATAAGTTTTCCATTTTTTCAAATACATACATATTTTTTACCCATTTAAATATAGTGAGTTTGCTTCTGAAATCTTTTGTTTTGCTGGCGTTAAACCAACACAATAATTACTTTAGCGCAATAAAATTATTATTATAAATAAATAGCAAACATAAATATTGTTTCTTTTGTTAGTTTTCTGCTAATTAGGTGTATAATTAAACATAATGCATTTACCTAATAGTAAAATACTCAAGTATGTACATTAGGGTGGCTCGCTGTAAATTAATGCAAAAACAAATCGTAGAGGGGGGGTAGATTCTACGAAGAATTCTTAGCAACTTTGTCCTAGAAACCATAGATCTTAAATGGATTATGACCTTGCAGAAATTCAAAAATATGTTTTAAGTGGCGCATCACTGCAATGTTAGTGTAAAATTTGCGTTAACAGGTTAGTTTTGTGAACCGAGATATAAATTCTGGAATTTTTTCTCTTATTTATTAGTTCAATTTTTAATCGGCTCCTAATTTCTATTTATTTTTTGTATTTTCGGCCTTTCATTAAGGGATTTTTATCTTTAAATTTAAATAAAACAAAGTGTATGTGAGACATTGTCGAAATTTTTCATTCGTTTGAAAAGCCTATCGATGCCATTCCCAGCAGTTAAGCAAGTAGTCAATGTTTCCCTTATACACAGTAATCGTCACAAATGTCTTATCACTTGGATGACTCCAATTTATATATTTTGTTCATTTAACACGTATGTGCTCTTTGTGGTGCAGATAGAAGACAATTGGTTACTTTATACATCCCAGGTAATCTAGCGTGGAGACAATCGTCACTTAAGCGTCTCTAAGTAGTCTGGAGTGTAGTCACTTCAAACGTATTGTGAGTAATTCGTTCAAACTGGTTTTATACAAATTGTGCTGATATAATTCTCATACAGTTAATTTTTATTTTTGCTTAAGTATACTGATATCCCATGTAACAAGCATGAAGTCAATAGTCACTTTAGGTCTCTTACTAACTATAGTGAAGTCACTTTAAATGTTTATTTTGTACTACACTTTAGAAAGTAGTTATTTTACCCACCAGAAGCAATCCATTGGAGAGTTGTCGAAGAATGATTTGTTTACAAGCTATCGTTTATTGGACTGCCTATGATATGTCTTTTTAGCTGAGTATTTGAGGTCAATAGCACTTGTACATGTTAAAATAACTAGTTATGTAGTTGATCAAGTTACCACTTAGGAATCTAGTAAGGTAACTGTCGTTTTTAACCAGTATGTGAATCCAATGCGTTGACTACTTTGGACCAGCTATTAGATAGTCTCCCTGCTTAGGACATGCACGTGTTAAAATAACTAGTCACGTAGCTATTGAAGTAACTAGTTCCCACCCTAAATGATGGGTAAAATCACTAGTTCGAGACTGTCTCCTAGAACTGCTGGGTTGTGTTTGGAATATAACATCGTGCAAATGTCCGCCGCGGCTTCACTGGGTGTCGCGCATCCGAAATGTCCAATTCTCCATGACTCTGGCGCATAAATCAGCTTGAATTTAACCGATGTCATTAGTTATGTTGGATATAAGGGCCGCTGTGGCTTATTTGCGTAAACGTGCGAATTAAGAAAATCTACAAGAAAAAGTCTAACAGGATCAAATCGAACGTTATCGGTGGCCAGTTCACATCACCTCCACGAGAGATGATCATGACCTCAATTCGTCTGTGCAGAATGTCAGTGTGACACGTACTGCCGTCCTGTTTAAATCATCGACCAATAGCACTCGTCGTTGACGGTGATGGTCTGGCGCCAACAGTCCAGAATCCACACCAAACAGTGATTTTTTGGGATGTATTGGACGCTCTTGGATCTCATGAGGATTGGTATCGTCCCAAATTCAAAAATTTTGTTGTTGGCGTACACATTCATCCGGCTATGGAACACCCATTTTGATAAAACAATTTTATCATTTGCACGTGTTGTTGGTTAATGCTATATCAGTACATAGTGATTTGGCAAATCTTAAACGGAATAACTGACATCCAATTCGACAGATTTAGCTTCAACAATATGGCCGCTATCAACTTCGGAAGTACTTATTGGAAGACCCTTTATTTGCTGTAACATTGTTTCTAATGAATGCAGCAATTTAATCAGTTTATTTATCATTTATAATTGAAACGTTTGTGTAACTGAATATAAAAATGAATAAAACTCCTATTCAAACTAGACAAATAAAAGGGATAAAAGTTGTCGCTTGTATCAGATTTGTATCCGGATGTGATTAGTGATATTATGTCCACTGCTCTTGGGTTTCTCGACAATTGGGCCACGGAAAGTGGTCTTGGGGTAAATTTTCACAACAAAGATCAATATTCCAAGCCTTAGACTTCCACGGTTGAAAAACTGCGAAATCCTCCTCTCAAATAATGCAAAATATCTAGGTATTATCCCGGACTCTAAGTTATCATGAAAACTGAATACTCAACGCAGGGTGAAGAGGGCAACGGTGGCCTACTATACCTGTCGTATGAAGTTTGCTAAAAAGGAAGGGACTTAGTCCCAGCAAAGTGAAATGGATGTATACGACTATAGTACATCAAATTCTTACTTATGGATCTTTGGTATGGTGGACCACAACTAGAAGAAACTATGTTGAAGACCAACTATATAAAATCCAGAGATCACTAAGAACTAGTTCTTCAGAGGCACTGAACACTATATTGCACCTTGTTCTATATGGCCATTACCTCAGCCTGCAGCGCAGCTAGGCTTAACGCATCTGGATGTTGGAGATCGAGGACACATTGCCACTCGGGGATTTTTAGCCTACTGCCATCGATCGTACACAAACCTTCGGACTGCATTACTACATATACAGATTTTAATAGGGTGTTTAAGGTGTTAATTCCCTCCATAAGTAAATGGTGTAGGGGTAATCTCTTGTAATATGACACCAGGATATATACAGACGGTTCTAAAATGAGCTGTGGTGTTGGTTCTGGTGTTTTCTTGGAATCGGCATCTCATACCGTCATCTAAATGAGTGTAGTGCTTTTCAGGCTAAGATTTTTACGATTATAATAGCTATTGATATTTTTGTCGACAGTCAGGCGGCACTTTTTGTCGGCCGTCAGGCGTCACTTCTCTCACTGAATGCCTTATACAACTTCATCTTCATTAGTCAAGCAATGTAAGAATGACTAGGTCATCTATCTGGCATTACTTTAGTTTGGATCCCTTCGCACAGAGACTAATATGGTAATGAACAGGCAGAGGAATTAGCCAGAATGGGATTTACTTTGGATATCTCCAATGCGGTTTCTGCAGCTATTCCACTGCGGACTATTAAAAGTATTATCTTCAGACATTTTCTTATAAAGGCTGAGAATAGATTGCGCAACTTAGATACATGAAGGGTGGCTAAGTTAATAAGGCCCTCTTTTAATGAAAAATTAACTATGTAACTGATAACCCGCAATAGAAGGTATATATCAAGGATGCTGGCAGTATTAGCGGGGCACTAGGCAAGCATGCAAATCGCCTTGGGCTTCCTTTTAACGACCATTGTCGTCGCTGTAAGGATAAGAAAAAAGTGGAAAACAATTTCCTCCTACTCTGCGAATGCCCAGCCCTTAGTGTCAAAAGACATTATTTATTCCTGGGCAACTATACATTAACCAACCTTGGTGAGGTAGCTGGGTCTAAACTTAACGACCTACTGAGATATCTCACGGCTACAAGTTGGGTCTAATAACTCTGTCTTATTAATAAATATTACGATGTAAATGACACTGCATCTGACGAATGGTGTGGCCTTGTCAAAACTGGGTCCTTTCTACCCTACTTGACTGTTCGCTCGCACTGAACTACCACGTAAACCAACCAATTCAAACTCATAAAGCACTTACTAACAACCTATTTTTTGAATTTCCGCAAGATCAAAATTCATTATAGAAACATGGTTTCTAGGTTAAAGTTGATTAGAATTCTTCGTAGAATCTTTACGCCTCTACCCCCACGATTTTTTTGTGAAAAAAACTCGACCAACCCTAATGTATATAAATAAATATTTGAAGACATACACACCCAAACAAAGGCAATTATTTATTTAAATTGACAATATAATTATAAGTTTATGGTGTTAACTAACAGATAATGTAAATAATATCTTGTATGCGTGTATTTCTTTTTTAGATTTTTATGATTTTATATAATTATAAGTATTATTTCTGTTTTTTCTTTAATTTTAAATATTATTTTATGTGCATGACCTTTAGAGTGGTAGGCATTTATCCATGTAACAAATTATACACAAGAAAAAATACAAAACGCCATTAATAGTAAGTAGTAGGCAGACGAAACAAACAAATATTTAATTTTAAGATATTAACGTGATTAAAAGCGTGGCTTCTTAATTATTTATTTTGTTTCATTATTGTTTTTTTTAAAGACACACACAACATTTTACTTGTTGTTTTAGGTTGAGTTTCATGAAAAAAATACATAACTGGTGTGTAGAAGACCTATAATTTTTCAATTCTATTGAATTGATTTAATTATCATTAAAAACACAACTACAGCAAGCTACATAAAAATCATTAAATTTAAAAACAACTTATTGTTTTTTTAAACATAAAGTTCTATTCGCTTGATTTTTTTAGTTAAATTCAGTTGGTTATTTAGTTAGTTTATTAACCTATGCAACCCAAAAATAACCTTCAATTATTAGTTGGCTATTCGAATATCGAAAAATACCAATTTCAACCACATATACACACTCAAACGGTACGCAGATGTAGAAAAATCAAAAGAAATTCATATAGTTTTACTATTTTGTATCATGTTGAGCAAAACAGGTCGCAATTAAATATATTTAAATACATTTCAAAACTTTAGAAAACCACCGCAGAGTGTCAATGGTCAGCAGCGCGTTGATCATTGGTCAATGGCGAAGGTTAAGAAGTATGTTATATGTTCGTATATATCTGTAACTAATTCTAAGGTGCTTTTAAGTTTAATAGTATGAAATTAGTTTTTTTTTTGGATATTTTAACATGCAATTTCTCAAACTAATGAATTAGGTTAAACATCGTCAAATCTTTAAGAAAATTATAGTCAAAATTACTTTACAAAATCTTAAGGAAATGAAATAACATTTCAGGCGAACAATGTTCTGTAGATTACTAAACTTTTTCTAGGTTATTCAAGTGTAACGAAATTTATTAAAATTGTTGACTTTAAATCAAATCAAATCAAATCAACATAAGTTATTTTAAAAGTGCCTTTCTATTAGCCGCAGTCTTGACGAGACAACAATGTCCGCACATGAATTTGTCTCGTTAGGACAACGCTTGTCGATGTTATGTTCTTGCTCAACATTGTCAGAACATCAAATGTTATTATCTTAATTCGCTACTGCCACCACTATGTATAAAATCGCCTTATTTATGTTTGTTATTCTCTTGATTAAAAGTACTATTTATGCATTTGATACTCTATATATAAGTACAAAATGAATGAATTCGATCGAATTTGCCTGAATGCGCCATCTTGTAAAAGTTCGCATTATTTTTAATAGTAATTATAAGGCACAAACAACTTATCACTTTCCGATAATTTTCTGAATCGATTTAACGATGTCCGTCAGTTTTTGGCACATTCCTTTTTTCGGACCAAAGATGAAGCTATTTTAAATTCGTCCATTATTTAATCTAGTCCCCATAGAAATATCCTCCCAAAATAGGACTTTTTTGTTTTAATTATCTGATTTATATAGGTATCCGCACAAATTTTACCACAATTAAGTTTTATATAAAAGGAAATCACATTTAAAATTTGTTTGCAGCTCAATCCATAATTGAGCATAGCTCCCATGCAACAAGGCCCACATCCGAAAATAAGATTCATATAGAAATAAATCACACGACCTAATTTGATGACAATCGCTCCATAGATGTTCATAGCTCCCATATATGTAAGTTCCTCTTCACTTTCATCTCATAAAAATGTTGGAATCCAAATAAAATTTAACAAAAATAAGTTTCATATAGAAATAAATCACGCGACCTAATTGCAGGACGATCGCTCCATAATTAGTTCCTTTAAGGTTCATGATCTTCCAACCTTTTTGCATTCCCGCGAAATAATAAAAAAAAGCAGTTAAACCAAAGACTTTTGCATACGCATTAAAAGAAGAAGTTAGACCAAGTCTTGTTACACTCGTAGAACTAATCGGTCCAAATTCAATTGCCCAAATTAACCAAGTTAAATCCGAAAAAAATACGTAATGAATCTAAATATTTTTACTTAAAGAAAAAAACTTGTAAAGATATTCCCGAAATCTATAAATATATATATAAAAGAGAGGGATGTTAGTTACTACGCTTATAACTCAAGAACGCCTGGACCGATTTCGATGATTCGCACCAATTCGAACTGGTCTCCGGCCAAACAAGAAGAATATCCAAAAATATACCCGAAAAAAAAACCGGTCACTGATGGACTATATTATTAAGCATCGTGTCTTTGGGGATACTCGATGTTGGATGTATGCAATTGAATAGCAAAAAGAGGCTTGCCGCATGCTCACATTCTCATTTGGTTAGTCGAAAAAATCCAGCCAGATCAGATTGATGACATCATATGTGCCGAGATTCCTGATCCCGAAACCGAACTAGAACTGCATGATGTTGTAATTACAAACATGACACATGGACCGTGTGGCGCCATTAATCCACAATCACCGTGCGACTATTGCTGGTGAATGTTCGTGGTCGAACATGACTTGAGTCAATTCGAACAGTTAATCGTGTAGTATTCACAACATTTCGTGCCGCATGTCAGGAGTTCAATTTGCTTGAAAACGATACGCATTGAGACACGACAATCGCTGAAGCAACTGTTTCTGCATCTCCAAGACAAATACGCACATTATTTGCGATCATTATTGACTCATGTTTTCCATCGAATCCACGTGAATTGTGGGACAAGAACAAGGATGACAGGTCAGAAGACATTTTGCATCGTGCACTGATTTTACTATCAGGCGATTTCCGGCAAACACTACTAGTATTTCCACGATCGACCGCTGGCGATGATATCAATGCTTGACTCAAATCATCGACATTGTGGCGTTATGTGAAGAAACTTCAGCTGACGACAAACATGAAAGTTGCATTGAGATGGACACCAACACCATGTGGTTTCAACAGGGCGGAGCTATGTGCCACATTGGACATTCTGCACAAGCGATTTGACCCCGTTAGACCTTTTCCTTTGTGATTTTCTTAAGTAGCATGTCTATGCGAATAAACCACAAAACACAGCGGCCCTCAAAGCCAATCATGCCATCAAATTCAGCATAATTTATGCTACACAGTCATGGAAAAACAAACATTTTGGGTGCCCGCCACCGCGAAGCCGCTGCGGACATTTAAACAATGTTATAATCCATATATAATGGCATCGATAGGCCTTTCAAAAGAATGAAATGTCTCACACACTTTGTTTTATTTAAATTTAAAGATAGCCAGCGCTTAATGAAAGACCCTTTAGAATAAATTCAATAAAACTAGAAATCTACAATTGTTTAACTATTGTCATTGCCAAACTGAAATCATACTTTTACTAAATACCTGTAATCCACTCTGTCTCCTAATGACACTTAATTCTACCTAAAACGAAGGTCCCCTTAAAAAAAATACTATATTTAAATAATTGCTTCACGTTAATTTATGATTTTGCCTTAAACATAAAATTATATTGTAAATAAACACTAATTACAAACGTAAACGTGGTACCTGTTTAAAAATGTTCTATATTGTTTATCATGTTTCAAAGTTAAACAATTTCATAAATAATTTATAATAAAAAGTATACATACAAGTTTTCCGTAAACATTATTAGTACTCACAGTTAAAGAGTTAAATATTAACAGAATTTCAATACAAAATTTGTTTTATAAATCTGTAATAGATTTAAAAATTGATCATGAATAAGACCTTAAAAATGTCCAAGAAAAAACAATATAAGAGGTTTGTCAATATTAGAGTATAAATAACTGCTGATTTATGTGGACTCGTCTTTATAGAAAACTATGTCTGTTGCCTTTACGAGACTTGAGTTCCTTTGTTTTGAATAAGATCTATTCTTCTACATGGTGCATATCTCAAATGGCGAACCGAATTGTGACAACTATCAAGGATTCTCGATACAGAATAGTAAGTATAATCGAAGGTATTATCCCTGTGTACTATCATAAAGTAATCCTAAATATATTGTCATATTCCCACTCTCATCCAGGGCGGATGCTCTTTTTTACTATTTGTAGATGAACCGTTAGTTCCTGTGATAAAAGGGTACTGTATAATAAAGCATACACCAAACTCGGGAGAGTAAAATTTACACCAAATCGAAGTATTCAGGAATTTTATTGAACAGTATATTACACTGGAGAAGAAATACATACACCAAACTCGGAAGAGCTGGCGAAGCGAAGAATTTAGGAGTTTTCTTAGACATTAAATTACTTTGGAGAAGAAATACACAAGAGTTGCGGAGTTATGCCTATCTCTTAGAAAATGTTTGGATTGAATTGATAGCAACTGAAACCAATTATATATATAGATCCTCTGTGATCCCTTTCTCTGGGACTATGTACATAATTACGGGGGTATGGACATTTGTATTAATGTAGTGTACTTTCAGTCGGAAATCGTGGCAGCATTGAAAGCTCCAGATCTCAGAAGATTGGAAAATGTCACCAGGATAATAATGTGACTTTCTATGTTGATAGGCAGCGACGTTTTAGGTTCTGAAGGGCACTGGGTCAAATTCAAGAGGGTTCTAACAATGACACTGAAATATCGAGGGGATCGAGATTAAAGATGAGCTTGCAAGGCATGTCTTGGACCTCTCCATAGAAGTGGGATAGGGGTTGGTGAAACCTCCACTCAGCCACTACTACAAGGTTGTTTTAGAGAATGAATCCTGGATCCTCTACGGTCTCAGGGGGATTACTCTCTATTGCGATGCGAAAGAAAAATTGAGAAACATTGCGTTTTCGCATCGCACAAAAAATTTGTTTAAAATGTTTTTATTTACAAGTTTTCTCATTTCATTTTGTCGTTCTTCGCTATTGTTTATTTTGTAGTGCCAGTGCTGCTTCTTTTTGCGAAATCATTTGCGTAGACGATGCAGGGTACCAAATTGTATTCTTATCGCATTTACCTTTCGCATCGCAATACAGAGTAACCCCCAGGTTTCGTATGGGATGACTGTAAGAGATCCCTGAACGTATTAATAAAACACTACGAGATAAGACTGTCCATATTGGTTACGAGACATTTGAATATCGAGGGGAACAAGATTACGGATGAGCTTACAGATTAGACTGTAGACTGACTTAGCTGGTACCAGATTGCTACTGGACCTAGAATAATTATTAGTATGGTTACATGACACCACCACACAGCCACTACTACAAGGTTGTTTTGCAGAACAAATCCAGGATGAAGAAATCTGAATGTAGAGAGTTAAGGGCCTTATGACCTAGACAGAACTTGGAAAGTGACAGATTGCTGCTGGACTTAGGAAAATCATAGGTATGGTTAAGGAACATGTCCCAGTTAGAGCTTGAACTAGCACACTATCCGTAATATTGTAGTTCGTGCGGGGATGAACAGGAGTTAGAACCGGTTGAACATATTGTATGTCATTGCTTAGGTTTACAAGCCCACAAAATTTCGATATCGATTAGATGATATCGGTGATTGTAGGACATAGGATATCTCAAAATCAATTCGAAATCTCGCAAATATCTTACAAGCATGATACATCAATTAAAAAATGGTTTCAACAAAATCGATCGAGAAATGCCGGAGTTATTTTTCACCCAAAAAAATATATTTTTCCGCAAAAATTATATCTCTTTACATTAAAAATATAAATTGTTCAAACTTGTTATATTTGTCGCACATTAGTATATATATATTGTGGGCCCTCATAAGATTCTTAGACGAGGTATGTCCGTCTGTCAGTCTGTTAAAAACACGATAGGGCCTAAGGAGATAGCTGGATAAAATGTTTCACAAATACTATCTGTTGAAAATGGGAAATATCGGTTTATGATTTCACCAAAATTTTTCACAAATTAGTTCTAAGTGCTCTGAAATTATACTGTAAAGTATGGCGAAAATCTGGCTACGTTTTTTCTTAGTCAGAAAATTACTTTAACGATTTAACGATTTGAATTCAACGGTCTGTAACGACTGCCTGCAGCATTCGTCATGTTTGAAGGCACGTCCATCAGTAGCATGCGGTTATTGGCATTGTTTGTAAGTATGGCAGCACTAAATGTTTGGGCTGCTGGCAATGACATCGAAGGCTCTGGAATTCGAATGTACTAGTATGTCCGTTAAAAGCATTGTAGAAGATTCCCGATAGATCGCGCGTGTATAAATAGTGGCAGAGCTGGCAGTCGTGAGTTGAGTTGATCATTGGCGGTGTTAGAGTTAATATCAACTGTCTTGTACGTGTACGTTATAAAGTGTGTGTGTGTATTTCTGCGAATTGATAAACGTGTATAAAGACACTGAGTGACTATTTAATTCTGTTGTTGGTGTACATTTATGTAAATAAAGACTTGTTACAAATTTTAAACTACTAAAACTGCTTTTATTTGCAATCAAAAGTATCCGGTTTATTTAAAGGAAATAAACCCACGTTTTTAAAAGGTAAAAACGTAACAATATTAAAACATTTTGGTTTTGGGGGGGGAAATTTCCTTTTTTCACTTCTGAATCCGTGCCTGATGGTGGGTATATTGTCATCAGTTAACATTATATTGGTAAATAAAATCACAACTACATATTTAAAACAAGTAAGAGAGCTATATTCGGCTGTGCCGAATCTAATATACCCTTCACCAAATTATACTTTAAAATAAAATTAAAAAAAAAAAAAAAATTTTTTTAAATTTTTTTTTTCAAAATTGTTTTTTAAAATTTTTTTCCAATTTTTAAAATTTTTTTTTTTTTTAATTTATTAGTGAAAAAAATTTATGACAAAAGAATATTTTTTGTGAAAAAAAAATTCGGGTTAAAAAATATTTTCCCGATTTTGACCCATTGTAGGTCCAACTTTGTATAGCCTTATATACATCGTTGCAATGGACTTTGAAATATCTATCATTAGATATCCATATTGTCTATATTCATGACTTAGTAATCGAGATAGAGATAAAAAATAGGCCAAAATTAGAGGTTGTCTCGGATTTTTGATCATATCTCCGTTATTTATGGACGGATTTTGCTGATTTTAAATAGGATATTTCTCGAAAGCATGTCTGACAGAATTATTGAGGATTTGGATCCCGAAGATATCTGCGGTCTTCTCACGAAGGTGAAGGGTATAATTACCTCTTCGATCTTCCACGAAAATTGCACACACTGTTAACACCCCTTTGAACGAGTATTCTTAAATACAAACTTAACGAATTTAACGAAATATTTTATCAAATTGTAAATTTACTCATGCATTAAGTTAAATTACAAGAATAAGAAACAACAAACTCATAAAAACATTCATAACCAAATACGAGTAATGAAAGTCCTTGATTTTCATATTGTTTTACTTCGAAGTGAACCAAACCAACCGACAGACAGATAGACAGACCCTCCAACACATTGTGTTGTAAAAAATGTATGTACTTTGAAAATTAATATTGAAAAATAATGCAAAATTCTTAATATTTTGACCTACAACTTTACAAAAAAAAAAAAAACAATAAAAATAATATAAAGGAAAACCTTATAGTTTTGAATGCACTTTGAAAAAGCCAACAACAAATGCATATGTACTCGCAAAAAACATACGTTGAAATTGTTAATTTTTTAGAAACTTGGAAATTTAATAAATTTGTAACTGAGAAAAAAAAATAAACATGAATTTGTTGTTGCTGTAAGGTTTTCAATTACAATTACAAATTGTAAGTGAATCAGTGAGTGAGTGGTTGGCTGGTCTGGTCTGGCATAGTTTTTGATATATTTTTTTTTCTTTTTTTCAATTCCGACCAAACATTCATGCAGTGTGAATGCGCTTCAGTGATTATGAGTGTTAACAGGCCTTGTTTCATGAACTCGGATATATAATGATCAGCTATTAGTAAAATGTTATTAAATAAAATTACTATGTATTTTTATATAAATAAAAACTCTTATAGATTTTTTAATGTAAAAGTTAATATGGTGTAAAATTTATTCACTGTAAATTTTTTCAAGGATTTACGAATTGAAAACATATTATTTTTTGTATATTTTATAAAAAAAATTTGCAAAATTAATTGTTATTGTAGACACATATGTATGTTTTGATTTTTAAGGGCTACCTATTTTGTATTTTTTTTTTATACACAGAAAAAAGAAATTCATAATTGGAATGAATTTTGTAATAAATATTATTAATCGAACATGACTTTTTTTTCCCAAACTTTTTTCATTCAGAATAAGAACATGTTCATAAATATTATAAAATTGTACATAACGGAAATTTTTGCTATTTTTACCTAAATTTAACAATATTTTATAATAAATTGCATTATAATTGTATTATCTAATGAATAATATCAAAAATGTTTGCATTATAGCCATATATTGGCCAATATTTTAAGATGAATTAACAATATGTGAAACTTAAAAATGATAATTAAACACATACAAAACATACATAAACATTGAAGCATTTCACCCCCTTAACAAAATTGAGTCAATTTCGCGCATATTTTCTCTTTTTGTAGCTGAAAATCATAAAAAACTAAAAAAAAATTTCCAAGGAAAATTTCAAACATTTTTGAACAACATAAAAATATAAATGAAATTGTAATAATATTTTCCAAGCATTCTAGATTTTATTTGAAAACATAAAAAATTAAAAAAATCATACTATTTAAGAAATTATTTATAAATGTTATGAATTGAAATCAATGAAATCAAATCATAATATTTATGTCGATACTTTTTTCTGTGTACTATTTCATATTAAAAAGTAATACTTTCAAAAATTTTTCAATATTTTATTTATTTGCTACAACCTAGTCTATAGGCCATAATCGGTTATAAATTTCCATTATTTACAAATGTCTACTTATTTAAAGAGACAACTTACACATTCTAATAGGCTTGGTGCAATTATTTGCTATTCGATATAGACATGTCCATTCATGTCGCACAGAAAAAAGTGCCGATCGTAAAAAGTGGTAATAAATCTGTATTTTCCGATTGCAACATAATGTACGTATGAATCATATAGGAGGACATAAGCTTACTGAAAATGAAATTTGTGACCACCCTGTTATAACACAACGGAGGAGGACGTAGGGGAATTAATTAGTCTTTAAATAATGCTATGTGGATCAAAAATGTTTGGTATTGAAAATGGGCAAAATCGGTCATGTAGAACCAAAGTTATGGACCAATATGTGTGAGAACCTCCAAAAAAGTTGATATTTTTAAAAAATGTTTTGCTATTTTCACATAAAAAAATCATAAAACGATATTTTGTTTGGAACGGTTCATATTTGTGAGCCGAAAAAAACTTATACTTGTATTAAGTTAAATAAAATTTAAACCGTTCAGTACCCCTTGTTCCAAAAATTTACTTACACTTCAATTTTTATCGTAATTACTCCTGTGTTACTCTATCAACATCTTCTAATGAAAGATGATTTTCGATTAAATTCAACAGGCCTACCTAAATAAAAGCGGAAGGCGGCAACGGTACGTCAAACAATAATAACAAGGTTATCACAAATACAAGTAAGAGAGCTATATTCGGCTATGCCGAATCTTATATACACTTTACCAAACTATACATTCTTTAAAATACAAATTTTAAAATTTTTAGGTAAAAAAAATAAACAAATTTTTTTTTTCAAAATTGTTTTTTAAATTTTTTTAATTTAAAAAAAAAAAATATGTCAACTTAAAGTTAACTTTTAAATAACTGACTTTAAGTTAACTTTTAAATAACTAACTTTAAGTTAGCTAAAAATAAGTCAACTTTAAGTTAACTTTTAAATAACTAACTTTAAGTTAACTTTTAAATAACTAACTTTAAGTTAGCTAAAAATAAGACAACTTAAAGTTAACTTTTAAATAACTAACTTTAAGTTAACTTTTAAATAACTAACTTTAAGTTAGCTAAAAATAAGTCAACTTAAAGTTAACTTTCAAATAACTAAGTTTAAGTTAACTTTTAAATAACTAACTTTAAGTTAGCTAAAAATAAGTCAACTTAAAGTTAACTTTTAAATAACTAACTTTAAGTTAGCTAAAAATAAGCCAACTTTAAGTTAACTTTTAAATAACTAACTTTAAGTTAGCTAAAAATAAGTCAACTTAAAGTTAACTTTTAAATAACTAACTTTAAGTTAGCTAAAAATAAGTCAACTTTAAGTTAACTTTTAAATAACTAACTTTAAGTTAGCTAAAAATAAGTCAACTTAAAGTTAACTTTTAAATAACTAACTTTAAGTTAGCTAAAAATAAGTCAACTTTAAGTTAACTTTTAAATAACTAACTTTAAGTTACATAAAAATTAGCCAACTTTAAGTTAACTTTTAAATAACTAACTTTAAGTAAACTTTTAAATAACTAACTTTAAGTTAACTTTTAAATAACTAACTTTAAGTTAACTTTTAAATAACTAACTTTAAGTTAGCTAAAAATAAGTCAACTTAAAGTTAACTTTCAAATAACTAAGTTTAAGTTAACTTTTAAATAACTAACTTTAAGTTAGCTAAAAATAAGTCAACTTAAAGTTAACTTTCAAATAACTAACTTTAAGTTAGCTAAAAATAAGCCAACTTTAAGTTAACTTTTAAATAACTAACTTTAAGTTAGCTAAAAATAAGTCAACTTTTAAATAACTAACTTTAAGTTAGCTAAAAATAAGTCAACTTTAAGTTAACTTTTAAATAACTAACTTTAAGTTAGCTAAAAATAAGTCAACTTAAAGTTAACTTTTAAATAACTAACTTTAAGTTAGCTAAAAATAAGTCAACTTTAAGTTAACTTTTAAATAACTAACTTTAAGTTACATAAAAATTAGCCAACTTTAAGTTAACTTTTAAATAACTAACTTTAAGTAAACTTTTAAATAACTAACTTTAAGTTAACTTTTAAATAACTAACTTTAAGTTAGCTAAAAATAAGTCAACTTTAAGTTAACTTTTAAATAACTAACTTTAAGTTAGCTAAAAATAAGTCAACTTAAAGTTAACTTTTAAATAACTAACTTTAAGTTACATACAAATTAGCCAACTTTAAGCTAACCTTTGAATTACCAACTTTAAGTTAGTTAAAAAATTGCTAACTTTAAGCAAACTATTATATAACTGACTTTAAGTTAGTTGAAAAGTTATGCAGAGTCGGACAATTGACTACTGCCAATGACAGCCCCATGTTAAAATAATCAGTTGGCTGTATTGAAAACAAGTAAGATAGTATGGTCGGTCAAGCCCGACCTTATAATACCCTACACTAAGTAAATGAGCAGAAACATTTTTCTTTCAAAATTTCAATAATTTATATTCGTGAGTGATTTTCAGAAGTTGGCCTTATATGGGAGCTATGAGAAATAATGGACCGATCACAATGAAATTTGTTCATGTGATTAATGTCTATATGAAAGTTATTTATGTTGCATTTTATGTATATACCAACATTTTAAGGAGATTTATGCTCGTTAAAGCGATTATCGGAAGCAGACCTTATATGGGAGCTATGACTAATTATGGACCGATCATAATAAAATTTGGTGACATGAATTCCGTATATATAAAACTTATTTGGAGAAAAACTTGTGTAGATACCTATATAAATTAAACATTTATGACCGATAAAGTCCAATTTCGGGAGGACATGTGTATGGGGGCTAGGTGAAATAATGGACCGATTTCAGCCAGTTTCAATAGGCTTGGTCCTTGGGTAGAAAAAATGATATGTACTAAATTTTATCGAAATATCTTCAAAATTGCGACCTGTACTCTGCGCACAAGGTTTACATGGACAATCAGCCAGACGGACGGACGGACGGACATCGTTTAATATTTGTACAATTTAGCAACACTACAACTTCTACATTTATATGCGGAGATTTCAATGCTAAATCAACAACATGGGGCTGTCAGATGACTGATACAAAAGGATTAATCTTGGAGAATATTACTGCTGATTATGGATTTTCATCTATTAATAACGGTAATTCAACATTTGTATGCAACGATTCTGAATCTGCTATTGACGTTTCTTTTGCCAAATGTATACCACCATCAACCTCTTGGTCAACTCTCGACATTAAAATTTCTAACAGCAGCCACAGCCCAATAGAAATTAGCTTGATGAATTCCTACCCAGAACCGTCCAAAAGATCTTACCTTGACAAGACAATTATGATTCGAGACATTAACTTGTTAGTTTTGGATGAGAACTTGAAGAGTATAAATGACTCGTTTACCTCTATAATGAGAAAAAATACGATCAAGATTCCAGATGATAATAAATTCGTAGCTAAGAGTTGGTGGTCGTCTGAATCTCTACGACTTTTTCGTGTAAGGAATGCCTTAAGGAAAAAGTATCGTAAATATAGGACTAATGAGAATCTTAGGGCATTTGATATTGCTGAGGGAAACTTTAGTAATCATATTCAGGAAAAGAAGAAGGAAAATTTCTCTCAAGTTATAGACGATTTAAGTAACCCTTCGTCTCTTAGGGAAATGTGGAATAAGATGAAAAATCTTAAAAAATATGGGTGTATCAAGAATGCTAATAACTCCTGGGATAATCAACAACAACAAGATTATTTGCTACATATAACAGGCGGCAATATCACAACTACCACGGAGAGCTATATTTCTCCAGCAACTACAATAATCCCAAATCTAGATTTTCAATATTTTAGAGATTTTTTAAACACTCGAAATTTTAATTCCGCACCAGGTATTGATGGCATTTCATACAAAATGGTCACTACGATTGGAAGAGCAAGGGAAATTATTCCAAACTCTTAGAAATATATGGATAAGCGGAACAATTCCTGATGTCAGGAGAAAGATTAGAATAATACCCATTCCAAAACGGAATTTAAATCAATCTGAAATTCGAAATTTTAGACCTATAAGCCTACTACAATGCTTCTATAAGATTATTGAAGGGATGATGAAGATTGTTATTGATGATCACATATCTAGCAATTGCTTACTCCCTGATAGGTCGTATGCATTTAGAAGGAATCGTTCAACTGCAAATTGCATCAACGATGTCATAAATATAGTATGTTTCTAACAATCGAAAGGTCGGTGTGTTATGGGAGCTTGTTTGGACTTGGAAAAAGCCTATGATACTACCAATGTGGAATTATTATGTTCTTTGTTGGAAAATATGAATTTTAATACACATAAAATGGATATATTCCTATCTGGGCAACCGAAGTCTATTATTGGGAGATGCGTCTATTACTACAGACAAAGGTTTGATACAAGGCAGTGGTCTTAGCCCAACTCTATTCAATTTATTTACTAAATCATTTCATCGAATTTCGGATGAATATTGTGAATTATTTCAATTTGCTGATGATTTCTTTTTGATAGTACATGCAGAAACGTTTGAACAAGCAAAAAATCTTCTGAGGCATAAGATATCAGAATTTACAAATATTTGCACAAACATTGAACAACGTATTAATCATAACAAGACTAATATTATGTGCTTCAATTCAAATGGAATTCGTCTTAATATCTCAGTTGATGACATAACTCTAAATGAGGTGATCGAGCTAAAATATTTGGGAAGAGTCATTTCTTCAAAAAATTCTATTAAACCTCACATTGATTACATTGTTTCAAAACATAACAAGACATGCAACTTTTTGAACATTTTAAGTGGATGCAGATTTGGTCGGTCTAAACTTGAATATGCGGCATCTTCATTTGCTAATTTATCATCATATGCATCGAACAAGATTAGAACAACGATTAATTCTAGGGTTCTATAAGTCGATTGTTCGATTGTTCGAACAATCGACTTTTTGCTGAAAAAAGTCAGAAAGTCTAAGTCGACTTTTTGGTCACAAAAAAGTCGAACATTCGATTAGTTATCACAAAAGTCGATAAAAGTCGAATAGTCGATAAAAGTCGAAAAAAGTCGAATAGTCGAAAAAAGTCGAAAAAGTCGACTTTTAAGATTGTTAAAAAAATTTTTAATTGCAACATTATACTAAAACAAAATATGCACAGAATAACATAATAATTTTATGTTATTCCAATTTGGTACACTTACATTTTTTCTAGTGTATGCAAAAATAAATAATAAGTAAATGTTCATAAAAAAATGCTCTTTCTACATATTATATATTATCGCCTTAATACATTTAATTTTTATTGCTAAAATTAACACAAGGCGCATCAATAAATGCGGAAACCATGTATTTTTTACAAAAAATGGTAAAAAGTCGAAAATAGTCGGAAAGTCGAAAATAGTCGAAAAAAGTCGATTTAACTAAAAGGTCGAAAGTTCGAAAAGTCGACTTTTCATAAATTACCAAAAGTCGAAAGTTCGAAAAGTCGACTTTTTAAAAATCGAAAAAAGTCGAAAGTTCGAAAAGTCGACTTTTTGTTTCAACTATAGAACCCTAATTAATTCGAATCTCAGAAGATGTCTTGGTTTAATTCGTTCAACACCAGTCCATTTAATATACCATCTAGCAGCAGAATTACCGCCTACATATAGAACACAACTTTCCGCTGCCAAGGAACTAGCTAAAGTATTTGCGTTTAACTTACCAGCAATTTCTTTATTTTCCAATGACAGTATTCCTAATTTTGATACTAGTTACATCACAATTTTTCGCATATATGGTCATATTTTTCGAAAGATTCACCCTTTTCAAAATATTCGATTGAATTCATCGAAATTATCCTTTTATGAAGAATTTTATCACGGTCAAGTTAAATCAACCTCAAACACGAAAATAATTTTTTCGAAAAAAATTAATAATCTTCATACGAGCAACTTTGAAGTTCTTTTTACTGATGGTTCTGTGGGAGATTGCAACTCTGGAGCGGCCTACATCCATATGGGTACTTGCCATACTATCAGATAGTAAAAGCGGAATTCTAGCATTAAAGAAAAATTATTCTGATAACTATTTCATCCATAATATTATACAACTAATAAACAATAGCAACATCGAGATGGCAGAATTTCATTATATACCTGGACACTCTAATATTACTTATAATGAATTGGCAGATGAGCAGCGAAAAGGGCACATGAATATGGCACACTCCTTGATGTTAAATTTCCATTAAAAGACGCAATAAAGATGATTGAAAGAGATCTTATATCTAAATGGAACAACGATTACAAAAATCGAATACTGGATAAAGGCAAAGACTTTGGTAGAATTTTCCCGCTGGTGTCTAAAAAGCCATGGTTCTCGAACAAGCAAATTGTTTTTAAACCTTTGGAGATGAAGCTAATCAATCGTTTACTAACTGGTCATTCTTTCTGTAGAAGCACATTAGCGAAGATGAAAGTTTTCCCAGATGACTTGTGTGAAGAATGTAACATCGCTGAAGACAATTCTCATATCAATTTCCACTGGTTCAGTGGAATCAACAATCAGCGAGTGAAATATCTAGGGTTCTATAGTTGAAACAAAAAGTCGACTTTTCGAACTTTCGACTTTTTTCGATTTTTAAAAAGTCGACTTTTCGAACTTTCGACTTTTTAGTTAAATCGACTTTTTTCGACTTTTCGACTTTTTTCGACTTTCCGACTATTTTCGACTTTTTTCCACTTTTTACCATTTTTTGTAAAAAATACATGGTTTCTGCATATATTCATGCGCCTTGTGTAATGTTTAGCAATAAAAATTAAATGTATTAAGGCGATAATATATAATATGTAGAAAGAGCATTTTTTTATGAACATTTACTTATTATTTATTTTTGCATACACTAGAAAAAATGTAAGTGTACCAAATTGCAATAACATAAAATTATTATGTTATTCTGTGCATATTTTGTTTTAGTATAATGTTGCAATTAAACATTTTTTTAACAATCTTAAAAGTCGACTTTTTTCGACTTTTATCGACTATTCGACTTTTTTCGACTTTTATCGACTTTTTTCGACTTTTATCGACTATTCGACTTTTGTGATAACTAATCGAATGTTCGACTTTTTTGTGACCAAAAAGTCGACTTAGACTTTTCGACTTTTTTCAGCAAAAAGTCGATTGTTCGAACAATCGAACAATCGACTTATAGAACCCTAGAAATATCCAACGATTCTTAAATATGGCAACATTGTTGACTTTTTTATTATTGCTGAGAAACCATCTTCATATGCGGAATTAATTAATTTTATTTATAAAATGAAATCAAGATAAATATTTAATGAATATTTGACACTTTGATTAATCAAATAATTGGTGATGGCAGTTTGTCTTATGACAGCCAAATAATTTTCTAGTGCTGGTCACTAGAACCTCCATCTGTTTTTCGTGTTATCGAAATGAGATTGGAGTAATCGTAAACACAAAAAAATAGCCATAAAATTAATCATAAACAGCTGACGTTGAGAAATAAACAATTTTTTTTTTTCACCCGTATTAAACAAAATTTTTGTGAATTCTTATTAACTACAGAAATTTAGAATAATTATAACTGATAAATAGAAATGGAAATTGCTAATACTTACTACAGTAAAGATGAATATGTTGAGACGGTAAGTTAACTTGCTCTAAACAGCACTCCTTAATGGCTTGCGCAGCGATGACCTCATTGTTGTAACAAAACTTGACTTTCTAGGCTTCCGGTAATAAGGTGAGTCGCCAAACTGTTCTATGCGGCTCGCAAAACATAGTACTAAACGGCAAAGTAATAGTACAAAGTGGTTCCATTATCCGAGGTGATTTGGCCAATGTGCGAACAGGGCGTTATTGTGTTATAAGTAAAAATGCTGTGATACGTCCACCTTATAAACAGTTTAGCAAAGGTATTGCCTTCTTTCCCATGCACATTGGTGATCATGTGTACATAGGAGAAGGTGCAGTGGTGTCAGCAGCTGTTATTGGTTCGTTTGTGTATATAGGAAAGAATGCTATAATTGTGAGTTTTATTTTAAAGTTTCATGAAATTGTACTAACATATTTTCCTCTCTATTTACAGGGTAGACGTTGTGTTTTAAAAGACTGTTGTATTATTGAAGATGGTGCAGTACTTCCACCGGAAACAACAGTGGCTAGTTATATGCGTTACACTGCTAAAGGCACCATTGAAGGCGGCCAGGGAAATCCTAATTTTGTGCCAGCTGCCATGCAAGATCAAATGGCCGATTTTACAAAATCATTTTATGAACATTTTATACGTTTGCCTCAAGCATGTTAAATTTACAAAACAATATTGTAAATTCCCTTTTGTCTAATTTATTATATAGTTTTTCAAAATAAACTTATTTTCTAAGATCTAATCTATCAAACCAGTTTCGATGTCATAGGCACTGTGGGCCATTTCAAAAACCGGTCCCGTTAAACCACTACGCAAAGCTATATCACAGGCGGTTTCTTCCGAATTATTCAATGCTTTGGCATTAATATTCTGATCCATCAACAATACTGTTGCCGTATTGCGGCAATTCGATACCGTGGCAGCTACATGTAGCGGTGTTTGTTGTCCATCCGACTGGGCATTGACATTAGCACCATGTTGTAGCAGCAAAAGAGCACATTGGGCATTGCTCCATTTACAAGCCGAATGCAAAGGGGTCCAGCCCATATTTGTTTTAGCATTTGGATCGGCTTTATATTGTATTAGAAGTTTGGCTATGTCCTCGAAATTATTGTAACAAGCCCTGTGTAAAGGTGTATAGCCATCATCATCTATAGCTGTGACTGCCTCTGGGTCCAATCGCAATATTTCCTTTACCTCACTTATTTTATTTTCATTGACTGCCCACAAAATCATACGTTCAATGCTGGCTGTAAGACAAATTTATAAAACAGTAAAATATCTAAAAGAATTTCCTAAAAATTGTAGCATTATACCTTGAGGATTACGGTCTTCTTCTATAAGCTCATCAGCATCATCGTCCCAACCACTGACATGCATTCCTCGTGGAACTTTGGCATAACGCAGTTTTTCTATTTGTGATTTTTCATCATCAGAATCGTAGTCAGCCATTTTTATTTTCTTTTTTTAGAATAAAATAACTACAAAATTAAATACTTCTGAATTAATTTAAGTTTTTCAAGAGATATCTGATTCGGCAGTTTTCTAGAAATTTGTTTGTTTATATTTTTAAAACAATTCACAATAGTAATTTCAGTTGTCAGTTTGTACTAAAAATATATATCGCCGTGAATAAAACAACCTGGAAGTAAAAGTAAACAAACCGGAAACAGCTGTTGTTGTTGATGTTGTAAACAACAACTTTATTTGTTGTGTGGTGAATATAACACTGATATTTGATATTGGAAAAGTTTGTTGGTTTGTAACAAACCGCAGTGGGGACAAAAATTATGTATGTTTGTTGTTATTGTAAAAATGAACAAAAAAATTAATAGACAATGAAAAATAATAATTTTTTGCCATTATAAAATAATGGCAAAAATTTTCGCAATTTTTTTTCTAATTTAAAATTTTTAATGAAAAATGCTTTTTACATCAAAGTTTGAACGGGCCTACCCCCCAAGTTCAAGTTTTTCCAAAAATTCTTTATATGCCATTCGATTCCTAAGACTGTCCACTTATCGTGGCCGTTCCCAGATATGTTGCCCATCGTCTTGTATAAATTTGGTAATTTTTTTTCTGTATATATCAAAGTTATTGCAATTTTTTTAATCATTAGTTTATTTTAAGGTTATGTTTTGGTTTGTTCATATCACAGATGATGAACAGATACGTCACGGTGTTAAAATGTATCAAAGTGGCATCACACATTTAACCCCATCGGAAGAAAGGAATAGCAAATATGTATGTAAAATGTATGTCTATCCTTTTTCTTCGATGGGGTTAAATGAAGAAAAACTGATACATCACTTTTGTAAAAGTCAGTTTTGACGAATCTGTATATATATCTGTGGTTCATATGCAACAAACTTCATTTTGACATTTTAACAAACTATTACCATAACAAATTTTCAGTTTTATATTCACCACGCACGCGTAAATGAAATGGTATGTACAACATATACAACAACAAAAAATTATCAGCTGTTACCTTTTTGTTTTCTTCGGTTTGTTTTGTTCACGGGCGTACAGCGTTGTCAGACTAGGGGATTTTTCCCCAAATTGGGGATTTTATTTTGTAAATGGGGATAAATAATTGGATTTGGGGATATGGGGAACAGTTGAGGCAATATTGTAGGTTTTGGGGATTTTTTGAATATTTTTATTTTACTTTTTATTTTTTTCTTTTAGTTTTCGTATTTATGGAATTGTTCTAAGTATTTAATTTATGTAAGAGTTTGTTTTAAATCGAAAGAAAACATTGGAATACAAATTTAAGTCTGGTAAATCTTCAAATTGCAACAATATGCTATTTGTCATTTTGTATTGGCAATCCTTGTTATTATGTATTATCAATAGATAATATTTTATTCCTAAAAAGTGATTTGATAAGGGGTTTTAATTTTTAAAAATTACCCCCATTAACACGAATCCTGGTTAGGCGTTAACTAATAATTATACTGTCGGTTAAAATTATTTTTGTATGAAAACTGTCAGTATACATTAACCCCCAGTAACACGACTTTTTAAAATTTAAAAAACTAACAAACTCTAGAATTAAAAAAACAATATCTGAATGGCTTAGTAAATACATAATTGTATTTCTTATAGAATAAAACCAGAAATTTTAAATTATAAGTTTTATTTTTTAAATTGTTTTACATACGTACATAAATAAAATTAATTGTAGTGCAAATAATGTATGTATGAATTAAAATTAGACTATTATTTGTACTGGGGATTTTTGGGGATAGCACAAACTGTTTTTGTGGGGAATTTCGGGGATGAAAAATTTAAATTTGGGGAAAAGTCTCGAAAAAAATCTGGGAGCCCTGCGGGCGTATTACACACATACTACATCGAAATAAAAATACAGCTGATCAGTCACTCAAATAAACATTTTTTTGCAAACAAACGTCTGGAAAAAAGCCGATAAAAATATTTTTATCAAAGTAATTAGGCAATAAAAGTGTATCTACTAAATTTTTTGTTAAAATGAGTACCGACAATACCGAAGAAAATAGAAAATTACATGATATTTTTTTACAAGGTTGGGAAATCTATGAATTTCTAGATGAAACTACTATCGATACAAATGGCGTTGAATATCAAGTAAGCTAGATATTCTTATAGGAATTAGTACTTTTGTTAATGTATATATGTTTCCTTTGTAGACTAAAGTAAAATTGGGCATGCAACAATTTGAATTGGCCACTACAATGGTCAGTCAAATTGGCATGTTTAGCTCCAACGAAATGATTGATGAAGTTCCCACAGAATCATTGCAATATTTACTGCTTCCATATTTTTTGGGAAAATTGGCCACGCAACGTAATGAACAGGATCGTGCCGATGCTTTACGTATTGCTGAAATTTATTTTAGGTATGTCGGTCAAACTTTATAATATTTATTATGTATTTGATAATGAGATAGCAACAAGGTTGTTGACAATTATAAGTAACAAGACAGGTCATCCATACCTCAGAATTATATAGTGTATATTCCCCTCCAAATATTTTTCAAAAATAAATCAAATTATTGTTTTCTCTTTGCCAGAGACTTTCTCCAACGTTGTCATGAATATGATCTTTGTGAGGCTCCTAAACCTAATGATGATGACAAATCTGATAAAAACGGCAGTGGTTGCATAGATACACAAGCACAGCTTGTGGCATCAGCTGTGACGCGTAATAATAAAATCGCACAATTTAGACGTAAAAAGGAGCTTGAGGCCCAATTAAAGCAAATGAAAATGGCCATTAAAAGCAATACCGCTGATGATGAAGTCAAACGGGATTATTTTATGAAATATATTAATAAAAGTATTATAGATGCCAGTGAGGAAATGCTCAACGTTACACTGGAAAAGGGTGTGGTTGAAATGAGAAAACAACGTTTGGCCGAATTTGGTACTACAAAAATGGATGATTTCGTTATGCCACCCGGTTCTGTTATAGGCCCTAATCCTGGTTTTGGTCCAGCGAATAGTCATGCGCATGACCACTCACATAGCCTTGACCATGACCACTCACATGGTCACGGTCACTCGCATTCACATGGACCCAGACATATGCATATGCCACCAAAACCCAAACGAATGCAACCTTTTATTATCACCAAAGATGCCACACAAAAAGCCGTCTTTGGCCTCGGTTATCCGAGTTTGCCCATTATGACGGTCGACGAATTCTATCAGCAACGTGTTGATGAAGGCATTTTTCCAGATGCCGAAAAAATGGCGCAAATTAATAAAGATAAGGCCATTGCTGCTGCTCAAGATCCAGAAATTCAAGAGGAAGAAGAAAAAGCTGCACTTGAGGAGCAAATCGAAAATGATGATCCTGAAAATATTGCACGCATGAGACGTATGGATGAGTATAAGGATGTGGTTAGGCGTGGTGATGGCAATCGTCATAATCGCAGTTAAGAACTCGAAGCAAAATAATGTTTTTTTTATTAGGAAGTGTTTGAAACACATAATTCTAAATAAATCATTTAATTATATTACAGAAAATTCATTTCTCAAACATACATTAATAAAAAAAAATAAAAATTTTACATTCATAAATATTTGATTTTTGCATTAATTGGATTCAAATTTGTTTGTCTTTGTTAGTGATTCCCTTCAAGAGTCCTATATAAAGAAAAACTATGCCTTTCCTGAAAAAGTGGGACATGAAGAAAATAAAGAAGAAGAGATGTAGAGTCTTAGAAATAGCAGAATGAGAATATCTTTTAAATTGCCAACCTATTCCCCTGATAAAACTATGACTCTGTTGTCTCGTCAGTTCCACATAATGCGCTCTAATGTCTCCAACTCCTCTACATCCCCACATACCCTACACTAATCCTATGTGCTATTATCCAATTTATCTATGAATTCCCCAATTAAGCAATGAACGGTTATCACTCCTACCAGAATTCTGAGACTATACCTATCCAACCCAATTAGTGTTTTGGTTGCCTTTGCATCTGTCCTACTATTCCAGAATTGGTTGGTGGAGTCATGGAATCTTTCAAATATTAGCCTATAGTGGTGACAAATCGCCAAATCGACAAATCGTCTTTTAACTTCTGACAGATTTCATTAATCGAAAGATTCATTCGTAAGTTATTTAGGGGAAATATATTGGGTTCTCGTAATATGTATTTCAGACGTGCTGGACTGTCAAATTATTTTCGCTGACTGAGGGCCAGAAAATTTCAGAGATTTCAGATATCCATATTGTCTATGTTAATAATTTAGTAATCTAGACATATATAAAAACTCGTGGTAGTTATGGTTTTTTTATTATATCTCAGTCATATGTGGTCCGATTTTCTGAATTTAAATATCAACCGAACCTGGACTACAGCGGGTATATTCATGTATCAAAAATGTATTCAAAAATGTAAGTTATTTGGGGTCTTCGGAAAGTTGATTTCAACAGGCAGACGGACATGGCTATATCGAATCCGCTATCTTTACAAACTATACTCTATTAAGAATATACAGAAATGTTAAAGTTTTAGCAAATTTAATATAAAATTTTAAGAAGAATTTAGATTTTTAAAAGTAACCATTCTTGCTGAAAAAAAAAACGTTACCGTTAAAAACTATTTTTATTAATTCTAAAAACAGCAAACCATCTGGCATCTTTACTTTATGCTTATCTGACAAAATAAAAACAACACTACACCAACATTTGACATTTCGATGACGTTCAACCATTTTTGTGCTATGAACAAGTGAAACAAGAAGAATTTTTTCTCCATTGAAATTAAGTTATTATAAAAAGTGCAAATATTTCTAATAAAATCAATTGCAAATTATAGTGAATTAATAAACGAAAACTAATAATTAAAATGCCATTGAAATTAGATATTAAACGTCGCTTAACATCACGTTCGGATCGTGTAAAATGCGTTGACATACATCCAACCGAACCATGGATGTTGTGTGCCCTTTACAATGGCCACGTACACATCATGAATTATGAGAACCAGCAATTGGTAAAAGATTTCGAGGTCTGTGATGTTCCAGTGCGCTCGGGACGTTTTGTGGCACGTAAAAATTGGCTGATCACCGGCTCCGATGACATGCAAATACGTATTTTCAATTATAATACATTGGAAAAAGTTCATTCATTTGAGGCACATTCTGATTACATACGTTGTATTGCCGTACACCCAACTCAGCCGTTGATATTGACTAGTAGCGGTGAGTAAGAAAATAGAGAAGATAAACAAAATAAAGAATAGAGAATTCAAAAAAATTAGACAACTGGACAGACGCGAGGGAGTTTGTTGTTGTTTTAATTAGATTTTCATATAATAGATATATATACAAAAATTAATGTTCATTGCTGCAATTAAGATTTCATCAGGCGAACAGAATACAATTTAAATGTTAAAAAATACAACAAATAGATAAAGTAATTAATTATGGTTGTTTTGTATAGATAAATTCTACACAATTATTATGTTATATTTATTAGTGTTGGAATATAAATTGTGTAGTTATTTCACCACACCATAGTTTTTCATGTATGATATGTTATCGATAAGTATATTTTATTTGTATGCTATGTGTGTTAATTGTATGTGAATTAAATTTCAATAAATAAAGTATGTAGTTTATTGCTCTTTTGTTACCCAAATATTTGTTTAAGGTTCATACTTTTAATTGTCCGCATAGGAGCTATTATCGTTTATTCCGAGAGATATATAAAGAGTGAGAATACAATGAAAACTTTTTTGAAAACTATATTCCGTAATTTCAGTTTCCAAAAAACATAAATTTTCTTTTAAAATTCATTGTTTTTAAAAGAAACCCTATGTTGGTAGAACAATGAACACTTTTAAACTTCTGCAAGAAAAAGGATTAAATCCAAAAGCATATTTAAGAAAACGATTGAAAAATCATGGTTTACCGTTACTTCGTCTGTATGTTAACATTAACTTTCCGAGGCCCCCCAAATAACTTATATACATGATTGATACATCAAAATATCCGCAATAGTCCTTCTAAGGTTGCGGAAAACCGATGGCTGAGATATAATCAAAAAACAAGGTTACCCTCAATAATGGAGTTTATTGAAATATAGAGAATTTAAAATGTGATATAATACTACCTTTGTCAACTTATTTTAATTTTTTTTGTAAATTGAATTAATATTTTAATTCAGGATAACAGCAAATACAGTTACCCCTAAGCCAACGTTACCGAAATAACTGCAATTAATGTTACCGCTAAAATACCGTTATCGAAATAATCCATATAAGCCCTACCGTTACCTTTTAATTGTTTTGAATCAGAAGCCAACTTTGCAAAAAACCACGACTTCCTCGATTTTTTACCTATTTTTTATCGATATCTGAATTACTAACTCATTAACATATACAATTGGTCAATTCACAAGGTCTCTTATCAGTCATATTGTCATAATGTCCTAATATCTCACGACTCGGCGGCTCGGCTTAACCGACTCTTAGGCATTCGGCGTTGGTCTCTGCTGGTGCGTTACGATAACACAATAAACATAGCATAGAAAGTAGTATTATTTTAGGAAATTTTTTCCTTGAAAAGCAATAAAAACCATTGTGAAATATTAGGACATTATGACAATATGACATGATAAGAGACCTTGTGAATTGACCAAATATGTATATCTAATGATATACATTGCAAAGTATTTTTCAACGACGTATATATCGCCATCAAATATAATTCGAATATATGTTTTTGCTCTCCTAAACAATTTGTTTTTTGCATATAGCCCTTTTTGAATATAATCCCTCGATATATTCTACTTGTCCTTTATTGATTTTGAGTGGGTTTATAAAATAAACAGCATAAGCCTATAAGGAATTACTAATTGGTTTTATAATTAATATGTATTTAAGTCATGTAATGGGAAGTTGATAAAGTTATAGATTTTTTTTAAGTATTTTAAATTTATTTGGTACACAACATAAATATTATAGAATGTTTACCGTTACATCCATACATCCTATTGATAAGTTATCATAACTGATAAATACAACCAAACTAAACAATATTTTTCTTCAACTTTATATTTCTTCTCATGTAGATGACATGCTTATTAAACTTTGGAATTGGGAGAAAATGTGGGCTTGCCAGCGAGTATTCGAGGGACATACACATTATGTCATGCAAATTGTTTTCAATCCCAAAGATAATAATACCTTTGCATCAGCTTCGTTGGATCGCACCGTTAAAGTTTGGCAATTGGGTTCCAATTTTGCCAACTTTACTTTAGAAGGACATGAGAAGGGTGTTAATTGTGTGGATTATTATCATGGCGGCGATAAGCCCTACTTGATTTCGGGTGCTGATGATCGTTTGGTTAAAATTTGGGATTATCAAAACAAAACATGCGTTCAAACCTTGGAGGGTCATGCACAGAATATATCCGCAGTTTGTTTTCATCCAGAACTACCAATAGTATTGACGGGGTCAGAAGATGGTACCGTGCGTATCTGGCATTCGGGTACCTATCGTTTGGAAACCTGCTTAAATTATGGCTATGAGCGTGTTTGGACTATAGCCTGTATGCGTGGCACTAATAATGTAGCTCTTGGCTATGACGAGGGTTCCATTATTATTAAAGTTGGTCGCGAGGAGCCAGCAATGTCTATGGATGTTATTGGCAGTAAAATTATTTGGGCCAAACATTCGGAAATGCAACAGGTTAATATATACTTGTTGAGATAATAGAAGAACGTAAGAATAAAATGATTTCTTTTTTTAATGTTCCAGGTAAATTTGAAAGCTTTAGCCGATGGCACTGAAATTAAGGATGGCGAACGTTTGCCCGTAGCTGTAAAAGATATGGGAGCTTGTGAAATTTATCCCCAAACCATAGCCCACAATCCCAATGGCCGTTTCGTCGTGGTTTGTGGTGATGGCGAATATATTATTTACACTTCTATGGCCTTGCGTAATAAAGCATTCGGTTCCGCACAAGAATTCGTATGGGCTCTGGAAAGTAATGAATATGCCATTCGTGAGAATAATGGCACTGTACGCTTGTTCCGTAACTTTAAAGAACGTAAAAGTTTTACTCCTGAATATGGCGCAGAGAGTATTTACGGCGGCTATTTGTTTGGTGTGAAAACATCATCAGGTTTAGCCTTGTATGATTGGGAAACTCTGACTTTAGTAAGACGCATTGAAGTACAACCGCGTCATGTATTTTGGAATGAATCTGGTACATTGGTGTGTCTTGCTACTGAAGAGTCCTTCTTTATACTGTCCGTTGATACCGGCGCCATTTCAATTGCATTAGAAACTAAACAAGACTTGGAAGATGATGGCATTGAAAGTGCCTTTGATGTGTTGGGTAAGTACAGAATAACTTATTTTTGAATTTGTTTCACATTTTTAAATTTCGTTTGTCTTTTTTATTTTTAGGTGAAATCAATGAAATTGTTAAAACTGGTCTTTGGGTGGGTGATTGCTTCATTTACACCAATTCCGTGAATCGTATTAACTACTACGTGGGCGGTGAAATTGTTACCATATCACATTTGGATCGCACTATGTATTTGTTGGGCTATGTTCCCAAAGATAATCGCCTTTACTTGGGCGACAAGGAACTAAATGTCATTTCCTTTTCTCTACAACTGTCCGTGTTGGAATATCAAACAGCTGTTATGCGCCGTGATTTTGAAAGAGCCGATTTGGTTTTGCCCACCATACCAAAAGAGCATCGCACACGTGTGGCTCATTTCTTGGAGAAACAAGGTTTCAAATCCCAAGCTTTACAGGTATCAACCGATCCAGATCATAAATTTGATTTGGCTTTACAAATTGGTGAACTAGATATCGCAGTGAAATTGGCTAGAGAAGCAGAAAATCCTCAAAAATGGTCACAGCTAGCAGATGTAGCTTCGCGCAAAAACAATATGGCTTTAGTTAAGGAATGTATGGAAAAAGCCAATGACTTTAGTGGACTTTTACTATTGGCCACGGCCTCTGGTGATGCCGAAATGTTACAAAGTTTGGGAGATAATGGCTCGGCCCAAGGACGTCATAACATAGCATTCCTTTCGGCATTTATACGCTCCGATGTTGAACGTTGTTTAGAGATATTAATAGAGACAAATCGCTTACCCGAGGCAGCATTCTTTGCACGCACCTACATTCCCAGCCAAATGTCACGCGTAGTCGAACTATGGCGTGAAGAATTGGCCAAATTTAATGAAAAGGCCGGTCAATCATTGGCTGATCCAGCCAAATATGAAAATCTCTTCCCCGGCTTAGGGGATGCTTTACAAGTGGAGGAATTCCTCAAACAAAAAGAGAGCCAGCAATTGCCTGCTCGTGCTGCCGCCTCATTACCACTCAACATTGAACGTAATCCCTTGGAAGAAATGCAAATGGCCCAACAGAAAGGTATATTTGAGAGTAATGCTAAAGTAGATGTGCAAGACTATAAAAAAAGTGATGATTTCGCTGGTGCAGCTGCAGCTACAGCAGCGGTACCCTCATTTGCAGCCGCAACAGTTACTAAAACATCGATTACAGTGCCTGCTACCACAAAAGACGAGGATGATGACGACGATTTAGATTTGGAGATTGAAGGCATAACATTGGATGATAATATTGATACAACAGATGTTAATTTAGATGATGATTTTCTTAGTGACGATTAAGTATAAAAATTTAAACCCCTACATTTCCTACATTTATAACTTTTCTCCTCCCCCTCTATATTTCCCCAACTACAACAACACTTTGATCGTTTTGTAGAGGTCTAGGACCTATTATTATTATTAAATTTATGTTTGAACATCTCTTGCTTTAATTTTCCTCATTTAACGATTACACACAGAGATCAAGCGACGTAAATTCTATTTAGTTATTGACATTTATATTGTATTGCAATCAAACATGTGTTTATACCATAAACAATGAAATACTGTATGTAATTATTACACCTATTTTATCATGATAAAATAAAACGAAGATAAATAAAAAATAAACAATTTCGATTATTCTGTATGCTTTTAATTTTGTTTTACATTTAAAATGTAATTTAGGAACTAGTTAAGAATTCAGCTGTTATTAATCTACTTAATATACAGAAACTATTGACTATCGGCGTTGCTGAATAAACAGGATTATTTGTAGCATCTTCTGATGTGATTTCGAATAAGCTGCATTTTCGTTTGAAAATACTACTCCAGAACTTAGTGGTCTAGATGTATAATCCGAATTTATAGGTGTTGATTCAACTATTTCACCTCAACAGATTTTGCATCTCCCTTAATATTTTTAATAACTCCTCCTGAATGATTTAATGTATAGCAAGGCGAATTTATACAAGGTGGTGGCAGTTCTACAAAAACAACAATTGGTCTTAACAAATGTCAAAAAACAAAAATTAAAAATTAAACAAATATGTATTAAAACTTAATATAGTGTTGATAATTGAATAGTGAGGGCTTTAATTATTTATGTAAAAAATAAATATTTTGTTAATAAGCTTAGAATATGTAGATATTTAAATATAAACACAAGCTTTGACAACTGTTAGAACCAAAAAGCGAAAAAAAAGTTATCAGCTGATTGACTGGCTCCACCTTGTATAAATTCGCCTTGATGTATAGTTACCACATTTCCTATTAAGATCATTATTAACTTTATCACATTATTACACATACTGTCTCTACACTGGACTCTATACCTTTTATGACTACTATCATGTCTTTACTACTTTGAAGCTATGTACATATACACAATTTGTCTTATTATCATTTAAATGGGTTTTATATTACAATAGGTTTCAAAATTTCAAAAAGTATTGTAGTGTAAATTCAAAAAGTATAAGTATTAAAGAACGTATCTTGAAAATCTATTAAGCTTTTGAAAAAGGTTCATAATAATTTTACGTAATTTATTGATTTGGATTTTTGTTTTTAATTTATTTTGATAATTAAAATCATCCACACTCAAAGGAGCAAACGGTTACTTCTCAAGGGCTTTTTTGCCTTTCCTCAGTAGGTAAACTTTTCTGGGGACTTTGAGTAAAAATCGCCAAAATGGAAATAAATCGGTAAGTTTGGCAATACTAATAATTTTATGCCATTTTACCATATTTTCATATTTATCAAAATTGCAAACATTTATCATAATATGGCAACATTTTTAATGGTTGAACAGTGTTGCCGTTTTCAGCTTTTCATATAAACACTACATTAATACCCTACACCAGTTACGATATATAATCCGCAAAATGGTCTTTAAATAAAAAATGTGTATATTTAACGCTTTTTTGCAATCATTTATAATAATTAGTTTACCTATTTTTGTAGTTTTCTATGCATTGTGATTGTAATTTTTTTAAATTATTTTTTAAAGAAAATGATAAGATGAAAAATTATACTGTGGCAACACTGGGGTTGAATGACAAAAACACAAGCTCGTAGAAAATTTGTCTTCTTCATTCTATCTCGTATTTTTTTTAAGTGCAAGAGACCGATTTTGCTGCTCTTTATTTAAAGATAAATTTGGTGAAAATTATAATTTATTTTTAAATAAAAATCAGTGCAAATCAACATCTAAAGGTAACTTAATAAATATATTACAATATTTAAAGAAAACTTTTGATATTTACAAAAAAACAAGGGTTTTCTTATTTTAGCCAAGGCTGATAACATTGTCAGCTACTGTAAAATCGCGTTATTGATTTTTTCTGGGCTTTAAATTTTTCTGTATCCATCTTTTTTTTTACTTTTCATATCCGTCTGCAGATCAATACATATAGTGGACAAGAATACTTAAATAGTTGAAAGTAATTGGACAATGGAACCTGTACCAAATCCTGATATGATGCCGCAGCAGGCCGGTTATGCACCACGACGTCAATATGACCAAATGCCGCCGAATGTCGGTGCGGTACCGGCAAATATGTCGAATGGACAAGGACAAGTGGGAGCGGTGCCAGTGGCTCCTACCAAGATTTTGCAAAGGCCTGCTAAAGTTAAAAAGGAAAAAGTGGACGATTTAATTGCAAGCACAAGCAAAATGGCAATTGAGGAATCATTGAAGTTGGTAAGACACTACCATTTTTTATGGTTCACATACACAATATGTGCATATTTTTTTCCAAAAATTTTATTAGATTATTAGAGGTGAAGAAAATCGCTGACAGTTGAGTAGAGCCGGCTTCAATGTTTATAAGCCACCACTGCTCAAATTTAAAGAATCCAATTTTTGGCAAATACTTAACAGTATTCTCCGCTTAAATATGCATCATAAAATGCAAAGCTTTTGGACAGTTAAAGACGGAGTCAAGTATATTAGGTATACCAAGTATACTAGGATAAATGAATAGAATAAATTAGCAAATGATTTAAAAATAATTACATGACTTTTAGAGTCCGACTGAATATTTGGTTTCGGATTAGGCCAAAGAAGAAAGTATATTATGAAATATTAAGGGAGAAACAAGTTTTTAATATAATAAAATCTAAACACTTCAGTTCAAGATACATAAAATATTAAGAGAGCTATATTAAATGTATGACTTAAAAATGCGGCATTTTTGCTAATTTTTAGGTTTTATTTTGAAATATTTGTACAATATAAATTTATTCAAAATATTTGTCATTGTTAGCTATGACCTTTTCTTTTGAAAAGGTCTGCAGCGAAGCGTATTCCAAATAGACCATTCTGCTTCGATCGAAACAAATAGTAATCGGACGAAGCAAGATCTTGAATATCAAGCGGGTGAGGCAAAACTTCCCAACCACTAAATTCTAATACATGTGGCCGGGCTTTGTCTTGATGAACTATAACAGTTTCATGTTTGGCCGCACATTCTCGTCGTTTTTCGGCCAATGCTCGCTTCAAACGAATCAGTTGCATTCAGTACAGGTTCTCTGTGATAGTCTGGTCAAATTTCAGCAGCTCTAATAGATAGGAATTTTTCGCTCCCAGAAAATATAGAGAATTACCTCAGCGCCATGGATATTTGCTACCCAATTTCCCTTCTTTTGGATGAATCCTGCTGTTCACAAACGTTTGCAAAATTTCTTTTTCTGAGTAAAGTAATTTTGTAAATATCTCCATTATTATAAATTTGTTAGGAATAATATTAATATTATTTAAAAGAGATTTCCAAAAACGTGTCTTGTTGTTGCATTTTCTACTGATATGCAGAATAGCATTATTCAGAGCGGAAACTGCCTGGGAATCTGTTCTAAATAGTAGTTATTAATTATTAAACTTCAGGTTTCAATAAATACGAAGCCATGAAAATCAGATTGAAATCATATAAATCTTTGCTAGATTTAATTAGTTTTAAATGTTTCATTAGTTTTACTGAATCAATTTTTAAATTTAATTTCACTTTTAAATATTTACATTTTTTATCACACACATGTTAATTTAAAATATATATTAGTCATGCAATGAATATTTAAATGAATTAAATCCAGTAATTACCAGAGTTTTATTATTATGTAATTTTAAATTGCTATATTAATTTTCAGACTGATGCTAATGGCGTTGCAATGAAAACTCCCGTATCTTTGCTTCAAGAGCTGCTTAGTCGTCGTGGCATAACACCCAGTTATGAGTTGGTGCAAATAGAGGGGGCCATACATGAGCCCACATTCCGTTATCGAGTGTCATTCAACGATAAAGATGTACCATTTACAGCAATGGGCGCTGGTCGCTCCAAGAAAGAGGCTAAACATTCAGCAGCTAGAGCATTGATTGATAAATTGACTGGCGTACAGTTGCCAGAGCCGCAGTCCGCACCGACTGCCTCTAATGCAACAGCTGGCCTTGATACCAATGCTAATGCAGCTGGCAGTGGTGGAGAGTAAGTACAACAATAATCTATATATTTTAAAATGTAAATAACTTTATATTTTTCTTTACAGTGCTGCCGATAAAATTGTTGGCAATCCCATTGGCTGGCTTCAAGAGATGTGCATGTCCCGCCGTTGGCCACCACCAAACTATGAAACTGAAACCGAAGTTGGCTTGCCACATGAGCGCCTCTTTACCATAGCATGTACCATACTAAACTTCCGTGAAGTTGGCAAAGGTAAAAGCAAGAAAATTGCCAAACGTACGGCTGCTCATAAAATGTGGACTCGTTTGCAGGAGACACCCATTGATAATAATCAATTGGTTGAGACTATGGGCACCGATTTGGGTGGTGATGTAAGTATTTTTGTTAATATAGAATTTTTTAAATTTTATTTAAATTTGTTTAAATTATGTATATGATTTTGTAAAGTAAGGGTGGTTATTTATGGCTTTTGTGTTTTTTTTTTAACTAAGGGTGGTTATTATATGTTTACATACATTTTGTATTTGCATATCTACTCAGTTAAGTAGTGGTGTTTATTTTTTTGTATACTTTCCGTTTATAATTTATACCAATTGATATGGTTTCAAATCACCTTTATAGTTGGTATTACAATATCAAGTTTTTTTAAATTTCTAATTTCCTACTACGTTTATACGTATACAAATACATCATAGTGATGTTGTTTTTGTTATAATTTTTTTTTTGTTTTCTTACAGAAATCCAATTATTACGGTGATTTGAAAGATATCACGGTACCAACACTTACCAGTCAACATAGCAATAAAGTTTCACAATTCCATAAGACTCTTAAGAATTCTACAGGCAAAAAACTAATTAAATTGCAGGTGAGATTTATGAAAGTACATAGTATTTAATGAAAAAATATTCACAATCGCTAATTTTACCAAAATCTAAGGAAGATCTTAAACCTTTAAAATGAGCTATAAACAAATATCTAAGCGCCAAATGGCTTATTTCCAAAGCTTTTAAACGATATATCATTCAATTATATTAAAAATTGAATATAGTCTAATTATAAATTGCCTATGTGCAAAGCTTAGTATTCGAGATACGTGACAATACAATGAAAACCTTTTTGGAAAACTATATTCCGTAATTTCAGTATTCAAACACAAGACAGATGAATAAAAATTGAATAGGGTTTCTATTAAAATGTAGTAAATTTCAGAGTTTTTAATCATTAAAGTTTATATCTTAGCTTTGGCGAAACATTGGAAACTTTTATGCATTCTCAAGAATTAGGTTTTTGACAACAGATTTAAGTATAATAAAGATAATCTACAATATTCGTTTAAACCTAGATTAAACTGAACATTGTGTTTCTCACTTATTGTTTATTTAGTATATAATCTAGGTTTAACTGAGCATCATTGGCGAGTTAAACCTAAGTAAGAAATGCCAAAGAGCACAGCAGCTCTTTGTTCTTGATTTGCTTTGATAACATCAATAGAATTTTTAATATACATTTTATATACTTTAATGTCACATTTTTTTACAAAGCTTTTTCTTATAAAATTTAAAGTATTGCCATATTTATCTATGACTAAATACTAATTAATAATTAATTTTCTTCAAAATAAAATTTTGGGAAATAGCAGTTTTATCTTAGTAACAAACCGCTCCGGAAAAAACCGAATCTCATTCGACCAAAGATTGTCAACTCAGTAACAGCTGTATCAATCGGAAGGTTTTTTCCCAGAGAAGATCTTTCGTCTACAGCAGAGCTGTTAGTTACAACATATAAAAAATTGATAGTCTAGGGCAAATGAGGCTGGTCATGGTTGCTATTGCCCCGTGAAAAAACACTTATTTCTATAATAAGTAAGAGAGCTACAATATTCGGCTTTGCCGAATCTTATATACCCTTCACCAAAGTATACTTTAAGACAAAGATTGAAAGTAATTTTAGTTAAAAAAAAGTGTTTGGTGAGGAAGATTTTTGGGTAAATCGGCACAAATGACTGAAATGTCTGAGATAAAACCACAACGATCTCGATTTTTTACATAGCTTTTATATATATTTTTTTATCCAAACATGTTTTTCTCGAACATATTTTTTTTTCACTATTTTTTTTTTTTTTTTTCACCAAAAATTTGTTTTTAACAATATTTTTCTTAAGGTTTACTTTGGTGAAGGTTATATAAGAATATATCTCTCTTGTTTTTTGTTAATATAATTAAACTAGCTTAAACCGGTGAGATTCAGTTAAGTCGGGCACAAATGTCTGAGATAAAACCACGACGTCCATGATTTTTTACATAGTTTTTATATACATATATTTTTTATCCAAATTTTTTTCTCGAATTTTTTTTTTTTCACTAATAATTATTTTGCGTCAAGAATTTTTGTTCACCAATTTTGTTTATTTCCAAACATTTTTTTCACCAAACATTTGCTTTTAACAATATTTTTCTTAAGGTTTTCAATATTTTTCCTAAGGTTTACTTTGGTGAAGGGTATATAGGAATATATCTCTCTTGTTTTTTGTTAATATATGTAAACTAGCTTAAACCGGTGAGATTCGATGCACCTATTGTAGTATAAAAAAATATGACAGAATTTAAAAAATTAAACGAATACCGGAAATACTTGTTAGTTTTTAATTGTATACCATGCTGTATAAAAAATATGCTGCGATTTTAAAAAATCTTGATACGTTGCTTAAGAAGTTCGGTCCGTTATAATTTCATATGTTTTTAATGTGGGCAAGATTCGATGCAGGCTATTTATAGGGAAGTAATTAATAAAAGGTTAGAATTTAGTTAGATATTCAAAAAGAACTATTTACTTTGTATATTCTATTCACTATTTAATTTCTATGGGAGGTCCCACCGATCATTTTCAGATAATCTATGTAAAATGATAAGAGAACTATTCGTACCAATTTTGAATAATTGTTACATTATTGTTCTCAAGATAGTTAGAAATAACTATTTTCTTTTTATGGTGGGTGACTCTTTTACTATTACACTTTTCCATATCGAAATGACTATTTACCTTGTATGGGAGGTGCCACGCCCTCTAATCAAATTGATTCGTAAAAGGTAAAAATGGTTTTACAATTATAGTTCTACAGATATTAGAAATTAACTATTTACTTTGTATGGGTGGTGTCACGGCCACTAATCCAATCCCGACCATTTTCGACCAAGCTATGTAAAATATACGGACAAAGTTCGAAGAATCTCGCAATCGTAGTTCTCAAGATATTTATAAATAAATATTTACTTTGTATGTGAGGTGATTCACCCCTTTTCCGATCCTTCCCATTTATGGTTAGACTTCATGCCGTGATATGAAATTGATTCATATAAAGTTTGAAGAATTTCACAATTATAGAATAGTACTCCAGATATTCAAAAATAACTATTTACTTTGTATGATATGTACCATGCACACTAATCCAATCCCGTTAATTTTTAGCCAAACCCGGTATAGTGTTAAGAAATTGATTCATACATAGCTTTAATACTTTTACTATTATAGTTCTTTAGATATTCGAAATTAACAATTTACATTGTATGTAGAATGATAAGGGGGATATTCGGAAAAAATTTTAAGACTTCCATAATTATAGTTTTCCAGATATTCGAGAATAACTATTTGCTTTGCATGGGAGGTACCACACCCCATGTTCAGATCCGTTTCAGTGGTTAGACTTCATGCAATGATAAGGAATTGGTTCGTATAAAGTTTGAAGACGTTCACAGTGATAGTTCTCCAGATATTCAAAAATAACTATTTACTTGGTATGAGTGGTGCCACGCCCATTTTTTTAAATTCGCCAAATTCACCAAATATTTGTATGGAAAGTGTCACGCCCACTTAAAGTTTCAAAATAAAATGCAGTCCATTGTTCCCTTCAGATATAAAAGAACATACGCTAACAATTTTAAGAGAATAGGTTCATCGGTTTAGGATCCTATAAGTCACAAACAAATAAATAAACAAACATACATTAATTTTTATATATATAGAAGATAGATAAAAGTATTAATTAAATACTAAAACAATACAAATTTCTGATGAATTGTTTTGTATTTTGACCTATTATTTGAATATTCGGAAAAGTTTCCATGGTTTTGTCAATCACTGTATATCCAAAAATGGAGGTAGTCTTGTTTTTTTTTTTTTTTTTGTTTTTTTTTTTGTAAATATAATTTGCAATTTATTCACTATCATATTGAATCTTAAGGAATTTATAGATGAAAAATATTAAAAATAACATTAAATTTTGGTTGACCATAATTTACTACAATATCAAAATCATTGAATGAGTTAGTTATTGAACTTAAATAATTTATTATTTTATTTCCAGAAAACTTGCCTAAAAGATCCCAAAATTGATTATGTCAAACTGTTGGGTGAAATTGCTCACGAAAATCAATTTGAAGTAACTTATGTTGACATTGAGGAGAAGACCTTCACTGATAAATTTCAATGTTTGGTACAACTATCCACTCTACCGGTTGGTGTATGTCATGGTTCTGGTGCTACACCAGCTGATGCCCAAAAAATGGCAGCACAAAATGCTTTGGAATATTTGAAAATCATGACCAAAAAATGAATAAAAAAAAAACTAAATGTGTAAAATCACTTTAAGTTTTTACACTGTATTGCAGCTGTTTTAAGAAAATTACAACATTTCTCAAACAAAAAAATGAAATTCAAAGCACGATAAAAGAAATATGGGTTTGTTTCTATTTAATTATTTGTATATGAATATTTTCCTTCTTTACTCGTTAATTTGTATGCTTTTATCTAATTATTTTTAATGACAAAAAATTTTACGTTATGGACTTATTTCAAAAAATAAAACAAATATTTTATTATAATATTGAATAATTTTTTAATAGAGTAACAATATTTTTTTTGAAGAAGTGAATATTTAGATTTTTGTTAAAAATTAAAAGCCTCTAAAATGTTTTTTTTTAATGAGAAATTATTAATTTTTTTATGAATTTTATATTTTGAAACCCATAAACAAGCAGCTGACATGCATACAAAATCTAAAGAAAAACATTTAATATTGTTTAACTAAATACATAAATAACTAATATATAAAATATGCATTTTGCAATTATCAATTATAATTAAAAAAGCATAACAAAAACTATTAAAAAAAAACACATATAAACATTTTCATGAAATATTACAACACAAAAAAAGCTTATATATTTAATTAAAACAAAAAAATCGTTAAAAACAAATTTAAATGTTAAACTTAAGAGAAAAAACAAACACTTAAAAATCAACTAATCTTTTTTGACAAACAAACAAACAAAAAGAGAAAGATGGAAAATTTATATTTTAAGTTATAGTTATTTATGTAACTAGTTCAATCGTAAAGAAAAACATTAGAGTTGGTATAACTATAGAGAATAACAAACAACAACAGGAAATAACATAATCCTTCCTCTTTAACCAACAGAAGAAAAACAATACAAACGTTTTTTTGTTAATAACAAACATGCAAACAAAAATGTTTAAATCTTATAGTTGCTGCAAACTATATGCAATTTAAACACCTACAAGCTATACTTTGCATGGACCTAATGATGAATTTTCCACACTTAAAATTTAAAGATAAAGAAAAATATTGCATTAAGAATGTTTAAAAAAAATCTTAAGATCGAACATATAAAAAAACTTTTTTTATTTTTTTTATTTTTCACATTGTGTTTAATTTTGAGTTTATTTTCAGTTTAATTCTAAAATTTAAATGAATGAAACAAGTAATCTGGAAAATTATTACATTATTTTAGTGCAAAGTGTAGAGGTTGTAATTTCAATTAAAAAAGAAAAACATATTTATAATTCTAAGATTTGCCAGAGAAATTTGTTTTAAATAAAAATATATTGCTCTCATTAAATTGTTATATTAAAATACATTAAACCAGCAAAATATTATTGTTTGAAAATGTTTCTGTGCACAATTTTGAAAAATTTAACAACTTGCTATATTCTTGTGAAAACAATTATGCTTAAAATAAATTTATACATATTGTACTCTTAAAGTAATTGAGAAAATAATTTAAGCTACAAAAAAATATTGAAGAAAGACACCTCGTACATTTGTTCTTAGTTTTTTTTCTTTTCTGACTTTTGAGAAATTATTTACAACTTTTATGTTATTATTGAATTTTACCTTTATAGAGTATATAAGCAAGTATATTTAAATACAACAATCTTTCAATATACAATATAAAACAAAAATATTAATTAAATAAAAAAATAAATAATAATTGATGTTCAAAAAGACAGTTTAATTCAGAGTAGATGCATTCCTGTACTACTCAGATAAGGTTGCAAAACATGGGACTAATTCCACTATAGATCGGAATAAACACAAATTCTATCACCATTTCCTCCTGGGATGTCATCGGAGGAATCAATCTACATCTGGTTGCTGTTGTTTGATCGATATTCATAGAGACGCCATCAATTCCGCGGTCGTACTAGGAGTTGGCCCACCACCGATAGCAGACGCCGAGAAGATTCTGCCGCGTAAAACAAGAGTAATTTTCGCACAATTTAGATCAGGATGGAGCAACAGGCTTAATGCCTTTTTTCAACACCAGAGCATTAACATTTTTTTTGTATTACTTTCATTAGAAAATTCGGTAAATTAGAAAATTGTGTCTACAAAAGAAACTCTTATACAAGAAACGTTTAATATGAATAACTGTTATACAGATGATTTTCTATAGGAAAAACTGTACTACAGAAAAAACTCTTACAAAAAATTTTCTATAGAAAAAAAAAGCCTTTTATATACAAAGTTTTATATGGAAAATACTGTTCTATTCATAAATTATGCAACAAATTCTTGTAAATTTTTTTAAATAAAAAATTGGATCCAGATTATCAAATTTGTCACGGGAAATATTATCAAAAAAAGAACGATCGAATCATCTTTTTCATGACAAATCCCTGTCAATTTTTTTCGTATCAAATTTTCCATTCCTGAATTCAACCCTTCTCGCATTCAATCCAAAGAATCAAAGGACCCATGAAAATCTAAATTTTAATTCATGGATTTGTGGATTGGGTTTTACCCGATGACCGGTAGGTACTCATGCAAAATTTTGTACAATACCACAACTTTTAAAAAGAAATCAAAGGACCTAAATTTTAGTTTGTGGATTGGGTTTTACCCGATACAATACCACAACCATAGGGTAACATAGAGACGAGACGGAATTGTCAAAAACCTAAGTCTGTTGTCAAAAACCTTTCTCTTGCAACAACAAAATACATGTTAGTCAATGTATTTTGTTGTTGTATCAGATATATAATTTTTTGTTTGACAATACGAAGTGTCTCGTCTCTATGTATAATTCTCTATGACCACAACTTTTAAAAATAAATAAAACGTAGAGTGGCCAACTCTAAAAAAGTTCTAGAATACCTTTATTTTGTTTAAGAGTCCACCAGGTAAATGTTATGCTGCAGTTCAACTGAAAAAATAAAAGAAAAATTCTCTAAAACTTTAAACTACAGAGAGCCTCAAAAGTAAAGACTTGTGCACTTTTTTTATTTTTTTAAGATCATGAAAATCATTACAGTCCGACTTAAATCTTTTTTTTCAGAATCGAATCTATTATTCAGCACAATCTCCAACAAACCGAAACTTTTACATTTTAATCGATGGAAAGATTTTAGGTGGTGTTTACTCACTTATGAGGCTCTGTGTATTTCGATTAATACTTAAAAAAACTTGTGGATTAGGCCGAATAGTGGTTTTTGGCGAATTCGGCCTGAAAACACGGTTTTTGCAGTTTAAAATATCGTAACAAATCAATATCACACACTATATTTTCACTGTTAATATTTTTTACAGTTAATATTTACATTTTTATTATTAACGGCTTTCAGCGGTCAAAATATCTACTAAATCAACCCACTGTAATTGTGGAGAGTATAATCCATTATTTTTTCTGGCGTGGCAACTCTTAAAACATTTTATACATTCTTTATACAACGCTGTGCCGGTTTCTGCTTCTTCGTTTAATTGTAAAAAAGGTGTAAAAACTAAAAATACAAAAATTAAATATATAAAAACTTATAAAACGCAAAGCTAATTTAGGTCAATATTAATAAAAACAGTTGTGAAAAATGATTCCTTTAATTTATGGTACAATTTATAAAACACCCGATGACTATAATCCTCCAGAAGAAACTAACCTGGCCGACAATACAAACTACCCAAACTTGAATTCACGCGACTACGCTAAGCGTCCTCTAAATCACAATGTGCGAATGCATGAGGCATGGGAATGCATTAGTATAAGCACAAAGGATGTGGAAGAAACGGGCAATGTGGCTATTGCCACCAACAAATTAAGTGGACGTAATTGGTTAGGTACATTGTGGGCCTTTGAAAAGAGTGATATTAAGAATGATAAAAACTCAATAAATATGTCCAGTGCTTGCTATAAGTTAGAATGTCCAGCCGTAATAAACTGTATCGAATTTGTGGAACCTAATATTGTAAGTTACAATTTTTGTTTAAGAATTTGCTTGATTTTGATTTTATACATATATCTATATTTATCTTAGTTGCTTTTAGCATTGAACTCAGGGAAACTTCAAGTTTGGTCAACCCAATCTGAGGTGCGTAGTCCGAAAAATCCTTACTGTCCCTTTTTGATTGGTGAAAAATGTGAACATATGAAACCCATAACATGTTTATCGGGCTTTAAAACAAACGACTATAAGGCGGTAACTGGCAGTAAAGATGGTGCTTTAAAGGTAAGATCTGTTTTTTTTTACAATACACGTGTTGAATATGAAGGAAACCCATCTGAAAAATCGGAACAAATAAATATATTTTCTTTAGATCTGGGATATGGGTAAAGCTGACTTATTTTCCCAACAAAGTTATCGTTATGCTCATACGGATTCTATAACTGGCTTGACTTCTTCTCCCACAAATGATGCTATATTTACCACCTGTTCTTTGGACAAATCATGCCTTCTATGGGATGATCGTGAAACTAGACCGGCAATTGGTAAAATTAAATTATTTTTAAATAAGTTTAATAATTTACATTAATTATACTTTTTTGCATTAATCCAAAAAAGCGTTATTCTGCGAACATAATGTGCGTTTTAAAACCGTAAATTGGGCTTTAGATCCCGTGGAAAATTGTGTTTATTTAGGCGATGAATCCGGCAATGTGCTGACGGTTGATACGCGTAAACCTAAAGAGTTATTAAATAAAACAAAATACTTTGATCGCCCTATAAGAAAAATTTCACCAAATGGGTAATAAGATCTCTTATAAATGATTCCTATTATAAAATTGTATATATTTCTTTTTTTATTTCTACAGATATAATTTAGCGGTGACGGCCGATTCAAATTGCATTAAAGTTTCCAAGTCGACTACACATGAAATATTCTATGAAAATGATTACAGCCAGAATTTCATAAGAGACTGTGCTTGGCTAACGCCTGCCGAGTTACTAACGGTTGGGTTTGAAGGAAAATTGCGGGGTCATGAAATAAAATAAATTAATTAAGTCTCTATCATATTATAAAATGCAATACAACATACTTATTAAAAACACTCTAGTAATAAATAATGGACATTACAGAGCCTAGAACCATAGCATTTGTGATAATAAAATAAAGCAAATAGGCAGGAGAAGAATTTATATTAAGAAAGTTCTTAAGAAAGTCGAGTATTTGCAAAATTTATCAGAATGTATTTTTTCTAGTTTTATAATTACATAGTTAAACATTTAACTTGATTTAAAATACTTTTAATATGAATTAATTACATATAAATAATAAGTACAATAATCCGTCAATTTGATGAAAAGGGTATTTGATAATTTACAAGAAATATTCAGTACCGTGAATTTTTTTAATTTTTTAAATACATTTTTATATATATATTTTTTTTAAATAAATATAAATTAAAGTATTTTTTTTATTTTGCCATACATACATTTTGTTTATTACCAGCAGCAGGTTTCACAATTTCTTATACCCTTCATCATGAGTGGTTTGAGATGACCGATCCTGTCATTTTTGAATAAAATCACGTTTTGTCTATGTTAGCAAAATAACAACGATGTTAAGAAGAATACATTTGTCCAATTCACAATCGGTGTCGTAGCGTTGCAAGTTGTATGCCACAAACTAAATTTTTCAAATCAAAAACAATACATCAATAATAAAAATTACGACATACAACGCTACGACACCGATTGTGAATTGTATTATTTTCATTTTTATACCCTACACCACCATAGTGGGACACTCATATAAATATGAAGGGAAAGAACGACATTATGCTATACATAATCAGTAATAGTTATCACCAGTGAATGTTAAAAGAAACATGTGAAAGAGCGAGTCCATGTTACTTTCTCCGTTGTTACCAGTGATTTTTCAAAAACGATAGCACTGAATGTTGAAAAATAGGAAAAAACGACTTAAAAGTACCAGTGATTTTTCAATCAGGGTGATTAAATTACAGATATGGAAATATCGCTCATCTAGACCCAATTATATAAAATGTTGATATTCGACATACTACTAATATTAATCGCGCTTCAAATCCTAACGGGACCAGATTTTGTTACCTATAAACTTGTTTTCACATATAAATACCTATTTTTAATTATACTAAGGAAAATAGTATACGTTACCTAAAACGCAAAACACCCTAACTATCAAAAATTTCAAAACCAATTTTACTTTCAATTAAGATGTAATTTTAAATTGACCTTTATTGAATAACATGTTGTAACACTTTAACTGTTGTCGAGTTAATTCCTGGGGAAACAACTTTTGTTGATACAGCTGTCGCTTGTCTCTAAACTTGGCAATTTTTTGATGAGTGTGACTCGGTTCGTCCGTAACGCAGATCCAATTATCGCGGGAACGATTCAATAACATCAACACATAAATCTCCAAGGTAAAATATTTAAAAAAAAAGGAGAAGTAAACACTTTATAAAAGTATTGTAATAAAAGAAGTACTCGTGAATTATTACAATAGCAAAGCTTTAATTTTATTTTTATATCTATAAGTAAATAATGAAATGAAATTATTTATAACAAAGCAATAAATATAATTTAACAATTAACAAAAGGTTTGATCATTCTTATTTTTTTTTTTTTTTTTTTGTATGGCCAAATTTTATAGATGCAACGAAATGATAAAAATAATATATCATTTTAATATTCATATGTATACTTTTTAACTAAAGTACATATATTTCTAAAGGGTTTTCAAATATAATTAAATTTTTCTTGAAAATTTAATTTGAAAAATACTTTTAGCATATTTTAATTACTATCTATTAATTAGCTGTAGTCAATATATATTAAAAGTAAAAACAAAGTTATTGAATAATAAATCAGACGTTCACATTTGTCATTAAAAAAATCAACTATTAATTCAAAAACAATAATGTCCGAAAACCCCTACTACTATAAAATAGAAAAGCAAACATTAAAAAAAATACCTAAAAATAAATACGAGTATATATGAATATCTAAGAATGAACTTTGAAAAATGCTTACAAATAAATACCAAAATATGTATGCACATAAAAAATATTTTAGCTGACCACTGTTAAAATACACTGCACAATATTATCGGGTATACATAAAGGTTCATCACATAATTCGCCCGTATTTTTATCAACCATATAAATTTCATTTAAAACTTTATCCGGATCATCAGGATCTAAAGTGGAAACTAAAACTAATGAACCTTCAGCTAATTCAGTGAGAATTGATTGTATATCTTCTTCATTTAATTCACGTTCGGATATCACAGACGAACAAGTATCATTGTTAATAATCTCTGGTTCATGGATATTTGTTGATGTTGTCGATTCTAATGAATCGTTTTCATTGTCAATTAGACACGATTGTGTGGGAGGGGAAGGTAAAGAAGCTATTGTTGGTGATGGCGGCGATGAAGATGTAATGTAACTAGTATCATCTTTGATTTTACTATACACATTTACAGAGCCGTCATCCAAATTCACAAAGGTCCTGTGTTCATATTTATTTATGTCCGTTTCGGCTTCACAATAATCCTCCTGATAATTTGTTGCATAAGATACAGGGGATGTGTTAGCTGCTGTATTGGCATGTTCGTTGTAATGGCTCACTTGAGAAGTTACAGGAAAGACATTTGCATTTGATGTTTCATAGGATGTATTACCACCATATGGTATGTCTACTGCATCCGAATCTAATAATTCATCAATTTCCGTTTGCAACTGTTTGGTATCCTGATATTCTGGTGGTGCAGCGGTTGTTTGATTTGACTCCTGTTTATTCTCTATTTTAATTATTTCTTCTTTTATAATAATAATTTCCTCTTTTTGCACTTTATTGGGGGTTCGCCTTCGCCGTCGTTTTACTTTATCCACTTTTAGTGTTTCATTTGTTTCTGCGTCCCCATTATTATTGTTGCTTTCAACAGTTTCATCTTTTGCTTTCTTAACCGCGTTTTTCGATTTTGTATACGTTCTTTTTTGTTTGGGTTTTTGTGCAGCTTCATTATGATTAACATCCTCTGTGTTGTCTATTTCAGTGGAAATTTGATCACTTATTGTATTCTGATCATTCTGAGGCATTTCCTGATCTTTAGCCTTGGCATTCGTTTTTCGTACTCTTTTTGGATTTTGGTCATTTTCATTTTGATAAACATCTTCGTTTAATAATATACGATTTGCAATACTTGATGTTTGTATTTTTCTCTAAAAAAATTAAAAAAAAAAATTCTAAAAACGGTAAATAAATATGTAAATAGAAACGAATAAAATATAGTTTCCCATGTTTACCCCTTTTTGGTACTTTTTGGTTCCCATTGAGATGATGCAAATTTAATTCAAGTTACTTACAGTATCGAAGTGGGATCTCATAATAAAATATTCAAATGTATATGGTAATTTATAGGAAAACATATTTATGCAAGGTACCAACATTAAATAAAATGTTTACCCCATAGGGTAACATAGAGACGAGACGGAATTGTCAAAAACCTAAGTCTGTTGTCAGAAACCTATCTCTTGCAACAACAAAATACATGTTAGACAATGTATTTTGTTGTTGTATCAGACATATGATTTGTTGTATTTTTGTTTGACAATACGGAGTGTCTCGTCTCTATGTATAATTCTCTATGGTTTACCCTTTAAGGGTTCGAATTTCAAACAGGCGTTTGGGTTGTGAGTTAATATTTTATATGTATATCGTTAGCTTAGTGTGCAGACGTGCTAATATTCTAAAATCTTTGATTTAAAATATTTTTGAAATCTCTCAATGCAGTTTTATTACTTATTTGGCATGTTTTATATTGATAAATAATCACGTGCGTAGGCATTTATTTGTATTATTGGACTTATTTAAAGTCTATATTGTCAGTGACTCTCAAAAGGCAATGGAGGAACGTTTTTAATATCAGAAGTCGAGATGATAATAAAATCCAATATCTCCTTAAATATTTTATAATTTACGTGTTTTGGTTGAAATATAATGAATAAACCAATAATTAAAACAAGTTGGACCCTATTGTATATTTAATAACGCACTTGAATTCCATTTGACTGTGATAATAATTTTGCTATTTTAACAAAATAAAATGTACTTAGCACATTTACATACAAAAAAATAGACTTAGCTCTTTTGCATACCACAGTATAACGAGACAAAATTAAATAATTGTAACGTTTTTTTACGTAAAAATACACTGTAAAGTGTTTGCACACTAAGCTAACGATGTGTAGATAACTTCTTAACCAAAAGAGTGAAGGAAAAAATGTACACTATTAGTCTAAGAATATGAAACACTATTAATGCATGTTTTATATTGATAAATAATCACGTGCGTAGGCATTTATTTGTATTATTGGACTTATTTAAAGTCTATATTGTCAGTGACTCTCAAAAGGCAATGGAGGAACGTTTTTAATATCAGAAGTCGAGATGATAATAAAATCCAATATCTCCTTAAATATTTTATAATTTACGTGTTTTGGTTGAAATATAATGAATAAACCAATAATTAAAACAAGTTGGACCCTATTGTATATTTAATAACGCACTTGAATTCCATTTGACTGTGATAATAATTTTGCTATTTTAACAAAATAAAATGTACTTAGCACATTTACATACAAAAAAATAGACTTAGCTCTTTTGCATACCACAGTATAACGAGACAAAATTAAATAATTGTAACGTTTTTTTGCGTAAAAATACACTGTAAAGTGTTTGCACACTAAGCTAACGATGTGTAGATAACTTCTTAACCAAAAGAGTGAAGGAAAAAATGTACACTATTAGTCTAAGAATATGAAACACTATTAATGCAGACAAAATTTAAAAAACTTGCAGCCTTTTAGGGAAAGTAGGTACATAATTAAATTACTAACCTTTTTCGTTTCCTTTTTTTCTTTATTAGCAATCTTAGCCCGTTTAGCCTGCTCTTCTCGCAATTTTTCCTCTTCATCAATTTGTTGCTTCAACGATTCCAGATCAAATTGTTTTGGATACAACAAAGCCTTATTTATTAGATGACAATTTTTTCGCTCCTCTTTTTTGAATTTCAATTTTAAATCACGCCGCGTACGATTGGGAAATAAGGAGACCATTAGTGAAAAATCGGTGCCAACATTTTGTAGACAACGATAGAATTTAATTGTTTCTGAAGGCACCCATTCACGTGTACGCTTTTGACGTGAATAGAAACCATTCATGCCAGTGTTTTCATCGAGATAAATTAGTGAGGAATTTGCTAACACTTTGCGTGCTTCCTGTTCGGCAGTGGTTTCAATTACTAAAGACTTGTCGTCAAGTATAAGTTCTCCTTTGGCATTGAGTTTCAATTGCGGCACTGGTACGGCTTCCCCCTCTGCTGAAGTTTCGGTGTCTTTTTCCACCTTTTCAGCAAAAGGTTTAACATCACTAGATGAGGTTTCTGTTTGTTCTAATTTTACACTGGGATTTGGTTTTTGTTCCATTGGATTGGTGGCTGGATTGTAATAAATCAAATCGGACATTTTTATAGCAGACTTTTCTGGCACACCATTGTGGAAGCGTGCCTCAAACTCTTTGCGAGAATTCTGTTTATTTTCTTCAGCTTTTCGTGACTTATGCGAAGAAGTGTTGGTGTCCGAAAATACCGAGCAGCCAGATTCTGTTCTTATACGTCCCAGACTACTGTTTGTTATACCAGTGGGTAAATATTTATGCGGTGTGTGATGGTAATGATGATGCGAAGAGGAAGAAGAGTGGCTATTGCCTGTAAAAGAGGCAGAATGATGTCTTTCTCGTTTTGTTTGAGTAGGTTGTACAAAATCGTTGTTACCATTGCTACTGCTAAGATGATTATCTTCACTACCAGATGTATGAGGCGAAGGCGAGGAACCTACAAAGCTATTACGTCTTTGACCAAAATGCGGTGTGGGTCGTATTCGTTGTCTAGTCAAGTTTTTCGAGGGTGACATAGGGCAACCATTTGATGGTGACTTGTCTATATCCATTTGCAAAGCATTTTCTTCTATATCAGAATAGAAAACATCATCTACCCCACTGTTGGAAGTATGACTTATTGCTCGTTGAAATCCTACCTTAGGTGGACATTTAAAAGCATCTGAATCATTTAATGTATCTGTTGCTTCTTCATTGGCTATCCGTAAATGCTCCTTTTCTCTAATATTAGTAACTTCATGGTCCTTTGCAATATTATTAATATTATCATTATTATCATTTTCGATTTTATTATTGCCGTTAGCCTCCTCTCCTTGCTCTGGTGTCTCACCTTGTCCTTTACCGTTATTTTCATTTTGCTCTGTAGCATCGTTTAGGTTATTTACATTTGCTGTCGTGTCAACCGATGTGTCCACTCTAACCTCTAATGAATTTTCAACATTTTTGGGAACTTGCTCTGCTTTTGCGAGCTCACTTTGTTCCGTTGTCTGAACATTTACTTGTTTTTCGACTTCCTGCACACCATTTACAATACTTTCACCAGCTTTAACAGTTTTTACATCATTTGTTGATTTTGCCTTACGCTTAGAATTTAATTGTATATTTGCCACTGGCTTTATACGCGGTCTCCTCATTGCCATTTTTACAGTTTTTATTTCTTATTTATCCATCAATTTCATTAATTATTTCATAAATTAAAAAATGTTCACGCAATTCGAGGAGATATTAACCAAAATAAAAACAAGACAGACAACCACGTGCAGTGCTACCAATATTTTGTTCAATCCTCATCCCCAATTAACGTTTTTGTATGCCCAAAACTCCTCAACAAAATGTTACTAGAGCCAATTATGATGTGGACTTAATATCAGAACTATGATCAATTATGGCCCGATCTTTATAAAATGTTCTATTATGATTTAGGTATTTATACAAATTTATTTATTAATATAGTAGTTATAGGATTTTAAAATGATCATATGTAATACTAAATTTCTCTGATATTTTAGAAATTATCTTATCATATTATTTATAAAGTATGACTATTTTTAAATAACTCGCATTTTATATATAATAAGTATAATATTAAAATATTATGTGCGAATATTAATGAAGTGAATGTTAAATAATAATGAATTAAGATTTTAAGGGTACTCATAGGCTTAAAACTGCATTGCAAAATAAAATTTTAAATCGAAATAAATTAAAAGCTGAAAACATAAATATTTTTTGGCCAACAAAGATTGTATTCCCATTTACCAAATCCCCTAAACTGGCAACACTGACCGCGAGACAGTTGCTTTTGTTGGTAGTTTTAGAATGCATTTTGTTATGATACGCATTTTTACAGCTCTGGCAGTGTTGCCCTATTTACATCAGTGATGCTTTGATGATTTGTGAAACACATTTTAATTATTTTCTCAAAATCAAAAACAAACGTTTTGAATAATTTTTAATTATTTTAAAAACAACGTTGGTCAATTTACTGTTTATGTTGATTAAAAGGAAATACAATGGCATTAACAACCATTTTAAATCAGAATTTCACAGAAGGGAAAGAGACTGGACCCCAAGAACACAAATGGGACAGACAAGTTTGATGATGGAAATAATTTTGTTTGTATGAATGTATTAGGACCATTTATTTTTAATATTATTTGTTTATAGTAAGTATAGTTTATATCTCAGGATTTTTATTACTATGTAATACATATTTGTATTTTGGCCTAAAATGTGTTACGTGACCTGTAAGGGCACTAGAGGGAAAACTCGGCCAACTCACGGTTTCTCCTCGGGTGTATGTTCATCCCTCACCTCTAGCCCCAAGGACGTAGCACAAAAATTTGGTTCTAAATATTTCACTACTTTACTCTGTACATCGAGAGAGAGAGGAAGGTGTCGTCCTCCAGTCGCCCTATCCCTACCATAGTCATCAAATTTCCATCACTGGTTTCGTGACCCCTATATACCGCCATTCACACCACACTTTAAACACCCTAAAATAAGTTCTTAGCAAATCATGTTCCTTTATATAATTTTTTTTAAATCACTTATTTTATTAACATTATTAAAACCTTATAAACTAAAACCTATGCTAATTTTTCTATTAATTTATTTACTATTTCCGTTTCCTTTTTCTTAAATGATTATCTTCGGAAATGATATTTATTTATATTTTTACATTAAATTTCACTTCTCAATTCAAAAAAAAATGTTGTAATATTGATCTAACTTAAACACATAAAATTTGACAAACTAAAACAAAAAAAATATATACTGAAGAAACTAACATATAGCTTAAAATCTATTACAAACAAACATTTTAACAAACGAAGGAACAACTAAATATTTATATTTGAGCCATCAACATATAGCTTAGTATATTCCCCTTTTCGCTTTTTCAATTCCCTTATCTATTCCTAAAGGAGCTCCCTGAAGAATATTATTGTGAGGCTTATTTTCTGTCTTTACTACTTATGCCTTCTTTACACGTCCTTACTATTGTTTTTTTTTTTTTTTTGTATTTAGTTTAGTCCCTTTAACAAACACTACATGAATTATAAATTATATATTTTCTTATTACTAAATTATATTAACTTATGACCTACAAAATCTAACACTACCCTATTGTTTTTCTTTTTTTTGAAGTGAAATAATATTTTAAAACAATTATGGCAAACCAAACAAAACAAAAGGTTCTTGAATTCACTCTTCTAGTGGATTTTGATATTATTCACATGTAGGTGGTGTTTTCCACCTTTATATATAATTTCTTGTAGTTGCCACTCAATTCTAACTACTGCACTGTGTTACCTCGTTTTCTTGATACTTGTCCGGTAATTTTGGATTCCTCAAAATTTTTCCACATTCAATACCCTTACTTGGGGCTTCAAAAACTTTTGGATTGGACCTTCTTTTGTAATCACAGCGTCAGCACTAAATAATTTTGTCATTTTTAAAAAAATTTTACCAATATTTTCCTACTTGAATTACTTACGCAGTATTTAAAATTGTGACAATTTGCTTTTATTGATTAATTATTCCAAGTCCCACTTCCACTTATAGTTTGAACTTTTAATTTTCTTTACTTTTCCTTTTTATTTCCGAATGTTATATTCAAATTTTTCACATTCACTTTGGCTTGCCACTTTGCAAATGACATACAAAAATCTTTTTAACTAAAAACTACCCACAAAATTTATACTAAACAAAAGTAACAGTTTTTTTTTATCTCCTTATTGTTGGTAAAGAACTATATGAAAAAAAAACATAAGGAACATAAAACACATAAAATCACAACATCAGGTCAACGTACCTTTGGCTTTAGCCTTGAAACCTTTTCCTTAATACAATTTTGGAAGAGAAATTATCAGTCGATTATTCTCTTCCTTCTAGTTTCCTAATCTGGTAACTTTCCCTCATTGACATAATTAATATGTTTATAGACCACCCTGTGTCACATACTCCCCACATTTATTTTGACATTTATTTCATATAATCAAAACAAACAAACAGCTAACACCGCATTTTTCCTCACATTCAACATTAAAAGTAATATTTTGCTCCATGATTCCTGGCATTAATATATTTCATATGAAGACATTTCCACTGAGATAAAACAACCAGTGGCCAGAATTCCTGATTGAGAAAAAAAAATCATTCATGATTGAAAATTTAAAACCCACCCGCAACAAAACTCCGATACCGCTGGCAATTGGTCAGAGGAAGCGGTGTGCGGGTAAGACATCATCTGACATCCCAACGTGGGGAACTCCCACACCCTGCAGTCTCATGAGCCGGGCATCTATCGACTTTCCAATGGATATGATTTATCGAATTGCTTGCGGCGGCTATGTTCCATTTAAGGCATTTGTGATCGCATTTACTTATTGTTGAAACAGAAATTTAGGGAAGTTAATTGTATATTAAATTCAATTTAAGAGTTTACTTGGTGATTTTGTTTTCATTTTCTAGATATCGAGATGTGATGATATTGTTGATTGATTCCTGGTGTATAATTAGAAAATTCTATGTCTGTTTTGCACAATGTTAATAAACCTAAGGTATGTAAAAGTTGAATCTATTTGAAGTGTATAATTACGTTAAATTTTGATATTAAAATATAATGAGATATAATATAGTCTAAAATCAGGTACATAATAAATTAAGACTATCAGGACAAGCACAACACACATAACTGGAAGTAGTCAGTATCTTTTGCTTAATCCTAATATTGCACACTATAAATTTGTATCACAGCTTGTAGACTTTATTATTGCACTTTAAATTTTTATATCTTTAACATGATATATATCTATTGGCCTTCCATTTAATGATTCAAGCTCATACATATTATTTCCCACTGGTTTAAGAATCCTACATTTTATGAATTTTTTACTAAATTTAGCGTTAATGTTTCTGGCAAAATCACTCAGTACTGTATTTCTTCTATAAACTTCTTGTCCGGGGACAAATTTAACAATTCTTGCTTTTTTATTATATTTTTCTGCACTTTTCTCATAGGCTTGATGCAGGTTGTTTTTGATTTGTTCCCGAATTGATTCCAATTTATCACTTCTATTTAAACTTTCTACTTCGTGATCAGTTAAAGACATTAATTTTCTTGCTAATTTATAATCTGAACCACTTGAAAACATGTGAAATCCAAACAATGCGAAAAATGGAGTTACGCCTGTTGCTGAATGTACAGATGTTCTCAATGCACACTCAATTTCAGTTAGAAATAAATCCCAGTCCCTATGATCCTTCTCGAGATACGCTCTTATTGCTGCTAAGACAGATTGATTTACTCTCTCGGAGGCATTTGACTGCGGAGAGTATACTGCAGTCTTTAAGTGTCGAATTTTGTACGCATCTATCATATTCTGAAAAGCTTTTGCCACAAATTGAACGCCATTGTCGCTGTGGATTATTTCTGGTACCCCAAACTTATGGAATATTTCGTGTACTAGAAATTGTATAACATTGTTGGTGGTAGCTTCTTTCATGGCCTTCAAAAAAGTAAATTTAGTAAAATGATCCACAACAATAAAAATATAACAATTTCCATTCTTAGATCTTGGATATTTCCCTAGGAAATCAATATATAATTTTTGAAACGGGCGTTCAGTTACCACCTCTTCCCCAATTCCTGGCATAAGTTTATGATTAGATGGTTTCGTTTCCTTACACACCTGACAGGTTCTTACGTAACGCTTAATTTGTGCGGTCATTTTAGGCCAATAGAAAAAACGTTTAATTCTTTCTAATGTTTTATTAATACCCCCATGTGCTACAATATTGCTTGAATGTGCCTTTTCTATTATAGTGGATGTAATATTAGTTGGAATCCAGAGTTTCCAATTATAGTCATCACCAAGACGTTGTTCAAAAGAGGTTCTTTTATATATTAGACCATCCACCACTTTCAAGTCTGGTAATTTCTCCGCATTTTCTTCTATGTGTTTAATTATCTCTAAGTATTCTTCACTTTCAAATTCCACTGTCTCAAAATCAAACATATCCTCTCTACTAATCTCATTTATTCCAAAATCTTGTGGTGCCCTAGATAACATGTCTGCTACTACATTTTCAGACCCCTTTCTATGCTCTATATCAAAATCGAATGCCTGGAGCTGTAGTGACCATCTAGCAAGTCGTCCACTAAGATCTTTTAAAGACATTAGCCATTTTAAACTGGCATGATCAGTGACGACTGTGAATGGCATCATTTCGACGAATGGTCGAAATTTTCTAATGGCCATAACTGCTGCCAAACATTCCTTTTCAGTCACACTGTAGTTCTTTTGACATGAATTGAGCTTTTGCGAATAGAACGCTATTGGATGTTCTTCTTGTTTGTCATTGAGTTGGTAGAGAACAGAACCTATCCCGTATTCCGATGCATCACACTGAATATAAAATCTCCTCCGGAAATCCGCATGTTTCAATACCGGTGCTGATGTTAGGACTTTCTTAAGTAACTCGAAGGATTCGATTGCTTCCGGTGTCATACAGAACTTTTTGGACTTTTTCAACGTTTCCGTTAACGGGGCCGCAATAGTAGAATAATTTTTGATAAATCGCCTATACCAACCGGCGGTACCTAAAAAACTTCTAACTTCCCTGGTAGTCTTGGGCAACTTTATATTAAGAATTGCCTGAATTTTTTCGGGATCAGTTTTTAATGTTCCTCCTCCAATAATGAATCCTAGGTATTTAATTTCTTGAAAACAGAACTGTGATTTATTTATGCCTATAGTTAGGTTCGCTTTACGGAGGCACGATGCGACTTCTTGTAATAGTTCTAAATGTTTCTCAAAAGTGCTTGATATGACCAGAAGATCGTCTAAATAGATAAAAACATTTTCCTTCATTGTTTGTGGAATTACTCTATCCATCAATCTGCAAAGTCTCTGTGCCGCGTTGCACAGCCCAAACGGCATTACTCTAAATTGATAAAGGGGGCGTCCTGCGACTGTGAACGCGGTGTAGGGTTTACTATCTTCATCTAGTTCGATCTGCCAAAAGGCATATTTCAGGTCCACACTACTTATAAAATATGTCTCATCAATTCGACTTAGAATTCCATCTATGTTTTGTAGGGGATACGCATCTTTAACCGTCAATTTGTTCAATTTTCTCGCGTCTAAACAGAATCGGTTCTTTCCTGGCTTTCGGACTATGGTGGTCCGATTACTCCACGGACTTTGACTCTCCTCTATCACTTTCAACTCTAACATTTTATCTATTTCCTGGTATGTAATCTGTTGAACCGCAGGAGAAATGGGATAATGCCTATCCTTAAATGGCACTGCGTTCTCTACTAACTGTATGGTGTGTTTCTCTAAGGAAGTGTGACCTAAACCGTTTTCTTCAAATGTATAAAATTGTTTTACTACATTATCCAAATCTTTCTTTTGAGATACCGTCAATTCATGAGGTCTTAACCTATATTCATTATCCTTATTTACCATATCTTCTTCTATTCTCTTTCTATCCATTTCATCTACATGCAATATTTCAGGTAATAACCCAAATTTCCGCCAAAAGTCAATCCCTAGGTAAAGGATTTGTTCCAAATCTGGACAAAGATACAAAAGCATTTCATGCTCTTGTCCTTTGTGCACTATGGGTAATTTTACTTTGCCACATATTCTCATTTGCTGACCGCTGGCGGTTTTCACAATAGTCATCATGGGAGAAATGCTGAAATTAAACTCCTGTATAAATTCTCTACAACCATTACCTAATATACTAACTGAAGCACCTGTATCTAACAATCCCTTCATAGGAATACCATTTACATATACCCCTGCAAATATACGTGGGTCATCCTTATCAGTATTGACCCTATGTATGGACTCTACTAAACAACGCCTCATCCTACGGCGTTCAACAAATCTTTTGCGAATCCTCAATATGCGGTTAGAAATTGGTTTCCGTGTTACCTCTTCGTTGAAGATGCGTTCCCTAACTTTCTCATAATTATTTCGTCTAATTTCTAATGGTAAATAATGTCGAATTTCAGGTGAGTAAAACTTGTTGTTAGCGTTTATAAAATTTTTTAAAATGTTACTATCTTCATTTGCAGACTTTGATTCCTCTGGGCTTTCTGTATTATTAACTAAACAGAGTTTCCGGTCCGGCGAGAATCCCCTGCTAATATCTCGCCCCCTTTCTGGTTTCCCTGTTGACATATGGGGCATTTTGGCGTAATAACGTTCGGCCTGCCACAACGATAACAAAATAACGATCTTTCTGACGATGGACATTCCATAAACACATGTCCTGGCACTTTACAATTCCAGCAAATAATTTGTGATTTTTGTCGTTCTATTCTAATGGCTGATACCTCCTCAAACTCTCGCGTCGACTCTCCTGTATTCTCCGAATCGAAATAAATTTCACTAACGTGTCTCATGGGACGTGAAGATTGTTGTTGTTGTGGTAACAGATTTCTTAAATCTTTTCTAACGAACGTCCTTTCCGCTTCATTGCATTCAACACGCAGTTGTTCCACAGATGATATTGCCATGGGATATACGATTTTTCCTACGTTTTCCTTAATATTTCTCTTCAGAATTCGTATCATGTCATACTCTGGTATTTGTTGTAGAAGTCTAGAGCGTAACTGACACATCTCATGAAAATATGTATCAATTGATTCATTATTATTTTGCTTTCTCTCGACTAGGTCTCTCATAATCTCAAAATTCGACCTCACTGCCTGATATCTACTTAATAATGCCGCGCGGAGACTTTGCCAATCTGATACACAATGATTCTTGAGGAACCACCAATACCACTCTCTTGCTGAGCCAGCCATCAAAAGATGAAAATCTCTTAAAACCTCTTCCCATGGAATGTTATAGTGAGCTTGTAAATGTTCAAGCCTAAAAATGAAATCTTCAACTGCCATGGCCGTGGTATTACCATTAAAAACAATACCAAATTTATCTATTCGGATCCAAAACTTTTCCCCCGGATTTTGACCGTTATTAGGAACGACTACGTTTTCCTTTTGAGAAGGGCAATTTGAGTTCCCAACATTTCTAGCCACTGGGTTATAATTTTGACCAAAAATGCTAAAACCTATGTTAGGTGTTGCCGTTCTTGCCGTACCCGGTATGTTATTCATGTTCATATTTATATTATTATTTTCGGCTATGTTTGGATTTGGCATATTATCGCTGGCTACAGGATAACTAGGAACAAAAATGTTTGCTGCTGAAAAGTTCGGAGTCGTGGTTTCCCTATTTGGTAAATTTCGTTGGTTTGAATCATCGCCAACACTGTTTCCCGCTACATTTTGCTCCCTATCATCACGATTATTCGTGGCATAAACTCTGGTTAGGCTTTGGACTGCTTTTGCCAGATCACCAATACTTTTCCTAACTTCAACCATTTCATCTTGGACCATTTTCCTAACTTTGTCCTCTAAGCTTCTTTGAACACACAATGCCTCATCACTTACTAACTCCCTTACATCAGCTGGTATATTCTCCACTATGTTTTCATTAGGAGGAGCCATTTCCTGTCTGATACTGTTATTCTGACCACTAGTTGTTGGTCGTTGATTTCCTGTCAGTATGGTCTCGGATAAATCAACAAACTGACCACTACTATTGCGATTTTCATTCATTTTAGAGCTAACTTTTTGAATTTTTCTTTGTTTAGGTATCGTAGGTAATGTGGATGTGTTTAAATCTGGTTGCCTATTTCTTTTTCTAAAATGTCCCTGATGTGTTTGTCTATTACCATCAAATTCACGCTGCCTATAATTTTCTCTATTTTTAGCTTGCGCCCTAGTTTCTATATTCATTACTCCTCTTAGTTACCATAAAAATTATACCAATCACACAACACAAATAAAATAATTTGGAAATACAGTTTGTCAAGAAAATGTTTTGACATAGTGAAAATAATTTCTGTTTTGACTTTCATCTATAAAAAAACAAAATCCATTTAATTTTTACTATTTTTGTTTAGTAATTCATTTTAAGCTATATATTAACTAACAAATAACAGCAAGGAGAAAAAACCAAAAACTTAAGATTAAGAAATATGATAAAAAAAACAAAAGAAACTCCAGAATTTTGTTGTCAAGAAAATGTTTTTACATACTAATATAATATGAGAAAATGGGGTGTATCTTTAATTGAAGAATGATCAATATTAGGTGTGGCCACCATTCGCATCAATAGTGGCTTGCAGACGCCGTTTTATCGAATTGATTAATTTTTGCACATATTCGTTTTTATTTTATTCCATTCCTCCAATATTACAGCTCTGATTTTTGGGACGCCGTTTTGCAGTATTTTTCTTCAGATAAGTCTATAAATTATCAATCGGATTTACATCTGGACTCTTAGAAGGAATATCCAGTACCTTACCGCAGTTGTAGAGAAGCCACGTCCTTACCAACAGAGACTTATATTTGGGGTCATTATCATGATCAAATTTGAAATTCGGCTTCTTATCAGTATAAAACCCAAATCTATTCGCTGTGTTAACTAGATGACGCTTTAATATATCCAGGTATTACATCGCATCCATGGTGTTCTCAATAAAACAAATTTCTCCAACTCCCTTACTAGATATGTACCCCAAACCATTACCGAAAGTTTACCAAATTTTACAGTTGGAATTATGTTATGGCTTTCCAATGCTTTTAAAGGTTTTCTTCATACCCTATTAGGTCCATGATTATAGAAAAGCATAATTTTGGTTTCGTCGCAAAATATAACGTCAACTCAGTAGTCGTCAGGTTTTGAAATATGCCTTACAGCAAAAGATAATCGACTTTTTGTATATTGTATTGTAACCAGTGTTTTTTTTTCGAGCTACTCTGGATGAATAGTCGTTCTTTTTCAAAACTTTCCTTACGGTTTCGTGAGAGACTGTCACGCTACATTCTTCTTTAAGTTCATATGCAAGCGTTTGTATGGATACCAGAGGGTTTTCGTCTACCTTTCTTCTTAAAACTCGCTCTGTTCTCTCCGAAAGCTTACGTGGGCGGCCAGTTAGAAGCTTCAAAAACAACATATTTACGTATTCAGCGTGATTTAAAATTGTGTACACTGTTTGCCTTGTTACTGAAGACGTTTTAGATAATTCTTGCACAGTTTTTCCGATCTGCTGGTTATAATAAACTTACTGAATCACTTCCATGGATGTTCTTTTGCCAAGCATTATAAATTCTCGAAAAATTATCATTTTTAGTAATAAAAAAACAAAACTTTGGTTAAATCATTATCAATGGTTACTTGACTAAAACAAATTATATTTTGAGCTGTAAAAATTAGCGGAAATATAAAAATCACACTAAAAAAGAAATTGTAAAAACATTTTCTTGACAACAAAATTCTGGAGTTTCTTTTGTTTTTATATCTTATATATTAATCTTAAGTTCTTGGTTTTTTCTCCTTGCCGTTACTTGTTAGTTAATATATAGCTAAAAATGAATTAATAAACAAAAATAGTAAAAATTGAACAGATTTTGTTTATTTTTAATGATGAAACTCAAAACAAAAACTTTTTTCACTATGTCAAAACATTTTCTTGACAAACTGTATATAAAAAAAAACGTAAACATAAATTCTGAACTATTTTCAATCAATACTATGTTTCCTCAAATAATATTATTTTCATTAATAGGGTTTTTAAAGGTGGTGGTGGCATGAGCGGTTTTTATTTTTTTTTTTTTTTTATATTTGACTCTCATAAAGAGCATCTCATCGATGTACTAAACAACTAAAAAAAAATGCAATAAAGATACTACGGTCTGATTAATTCCCTATCTTTCAAATGAGTAGAGGCTATGTATACTAATCACCTAATACTCCAGACCTCTAAGCACTCGTCTTGAGCGGTTACTGGTCACTTAGTACATTGCTTAACTAACCAGACTTCAGGCTTCAATTACTTAATAACAATTACAAAATGTGGGACATTGTGTACCATTAGGGTCGTTTCTTACAACTCCTAAGAACCTACAACTACCTACAATGAATATCATTACTCATCCTAAATTTCTTGACACATTCTCTGGATGAAGAGTTTTCGTACATCTGACTTCCGGTTTTCCAGAACGGCTACGAAAATCCTTTCTCTGAGATTGCTTTAAGAATTATTGGTGAGTATCGGGCTATTTATCTTTTCTATTTGTCTATATATGTGTTTTGTTCTTCTACACTCACAGCATTTACTTACTGAAATGTCTAAAGACATTGTCTAATGCTTTCGATTGGGCGCCATATTGTTACGTGACCTGTAAGGGCACTAGAGGGAAAACTCGGCCAACTCACGGTTTCTCCTCGGGTGTATGTTCATCCCTCACCTCTAGCCCCAAGGACGTAGCACAAAAATTTGGTTCTAAATATTTCACTACTTTACTCTGTACATCGAGAGAGAGAGGAAGGTGTCGTCCTCCAGTCGCCCTATCCCTACCATAGTCATCAAATTTCCATCACTGGTTTCGTGACCCCTATATACCGCCATTCACACCACACTTACCACACTTTAAACACCCTAAAATAAGTTCTTAGCAAATCATGTTCCTTTATATAATTTTTTTTAAATCACTTATTTTATTAACATTATTAAAACCTTATAAACTAAAACCTATGCTAATTTTTCTATTAATTTATTTACTATTTCCGTTTCCTTTTTCTTAAATGATTATCTTCGGAAATGATATTTATTTATATTTTTACATTAAATTTCACTTCTCAATTCAAAAAAAAATGTTGTAATATTGATCTAACTTAAACACATAAAATTTGACAAACTAAAACAAAAAAAATATATACTGAAGAAACTAACATATAGCTTAAAATCTATTACAAACAAACATTTTAACAAACGAAGGAACAACTAAATATTTATATTTGAGCCATCAACATATAGCTTAGTATATTCCCCTTTTCGCTTTTTCAATTCCCTTATCTATTCCTAAAGGAGCTCCCTGAAGAATATTATTGTGAGGCTTATTTTCTGTCTTTACTACTTATGCCTTCTTTACACGTCCTTACTATTGTTTTTTTTTTTTTTTTGTATTTAGTTTAGTCCCTTTAACAAACACTACATGAATTATAAATTATATATTTTCTTATTACTAAATTATATTAACTTATGACCTACAAAATCTAACACTACCCTATTGTTTTTCTTTTTTTTGAAGTGAAATAATATTTTAAAACAATTATGGCAAACCAAACAAAACAAAAGGTTCTTGAATTCACTCTTCTAGTGGATTTTGATATTATTCACATGTAGGTGGTGTTTTCCACCTTTATATATAATTTCTTGTAGTTGCCACTCAATTCTAACTACTGCACTGTGTTACCTCGTTTTCTTGATACTTGTCCGGTAATTTTGGATTCCTCAAAATTTTTCCACATTCAATACCCTTACTTGGGGCTTCAAAAACTTTTGGATTGGACCTTCTTTTGTAATCACAGCGTCAGCACTAAATAATTTTGTCATTTTTAAAAAAATTTTACCAATATTTTCCTACTTGAATTACTTACGCAGTATTTAAAATTGTGACAATTTGCTTTTATTGATTAATTATTCCAAGTCCCACTTCCACTTATAGTTTGAACTTTTAATTTTCTTTACTTTTCCTTTTTATTTCCGAATGTTATATTCAAATTTTTCACATTCACTTTGGCTTGCCACTTTGCAAATGACATACAAAAATCTTTTTAACTAAAAACTACCCACAAAATTTATACTAAACAAAAGTAACAGTTTTTTTTTATCTCCTTATTGTTGGTAAAGAACTATATGAAAAAAAAACATAAGGAACATAAAACACATAAAATCACAACATCAGGTCAACGTACCTTTGGCTTTAGCCTTGAAACCTTTTCCTTAATACAATTTTGGAAGAGAAATTATCAGTCGATTATTCTCTTCCTTCTAGTTTCCTAATCTGGTAACTTTCCCTCATTGGCATAATTAATATGTTTATAGACCACCCTGTGTCACATACTCCCCACATTTATTTTGACATTTCTTTCATATAATCAAAACAAACAAACAGCTAACACCGCATTTTTCCTCACATTCAACATTAAAAGTAATATTTTGCTCCATGATTCCTGGCATTAATATATTTCATATGAAGACATTTCCACTGAGATAAAACAACCAGTGGCCAGAATTCCTGATTGAGAAAAAAAAATCATTCATGATTGAAAATTTAAAACCCACCCGCAACAAATGGCTTTGTATTACAATCTTGAATAAAATAAATAAATAAATAAATAAATAAATAAATAAATAAATAAATAAATAAATAAATAAATAAATAAATAAATAAATAAATAAATAAATAAATAAATAAATAAATAAATAAATAAATAAATAAATAAATAAATAAATAAATAAATAAATAAATAAATAAATAAATAAATAAATAAATAAATAAATAAATAAATAAATAAATAAATAAATAAATAAATAAATAAATAAATAAATAAATAAATAAATAAATAAATAAATAAATAAATAAATAAATAAATAAATAAATAAATAAATAAATAAATAAATAAATAAATAAATAAATAAATAAATAAATAAATAAATAAATAAATAAATAAATAAATAAATAAATAAATAAATAAATAAATAAATAAATAAATAAATAAATAAATAAATAAATAAATAAATAAATAAATAAATAAATAAATAAATAAATAAATAAATAAATAAATAAATAAATAAATAAATAAATAAATAAATAAATAAATAAATAAATAAATAAATAAATAAATAAATAAATAAATAAATAAATAAATAAATAAATAAATAAATAAATAAATAAATAAATAAATAAATAAATAAATAAATAAATAAATAAATAAATAAATAAATAAATAAATAAATAAATAAATAAATAAATAAATAAATAAATAAATAAATAAATAAATAAATAAATAAATAAATAAATAAATAAATAAATAAATAAATAAATAAATAAATAAATAAATAAATAAATAAATAAATAAATAAATAAATAAATAAATAAATAAATAAATAAATAAATAAATAAATAAATAAATAAATAAATAAATAAATAAATAAATAAATAAATAAATAAATAAATAAATAAATAAATAAATAAATAAATAAATAAATAAATAAATAAATAAATAAATAAATAAATAAATAAATAAATAAATAAATAAATAAATAAATAAATAAATAAATAAATAAATAAATAAATAAATAAATAAATAAATAAATAAATAAATAAATAAATAAATAAATAAATAAATAAATAAATAAATAAATAAATAAATAAATAAATAAATAAATAAATAAATAAATAAATAAATAAATAAATAAATAAATAAATAAATAAATAAATAAATAAATAAATAAATAAATAAATAAATAAATAAATATTATGGTGAGGAGATGATTTTCAGGATACGATTTTAGAATTTTAAACGATTTTAATATATTAATATATGCCCCTAGTTTGGATATTCCAGCACTACAATGCTTAAATATGTGTGTATAGAGATAAAATTAAACATAAATTCGCGATCCTGTTAGGTCAAGTATAAAATTAAATTCCGTAATGTTCACAACAACTATTCTATCAAACTATCAAATATCAAACTTACTTCGCGCTTATTATTCAAAGTTTTTGATAATTGATTTTATGTTATATTTTATTAATTTATAGATTTATTTTATATGATTTGAAAGTAAATTTATGTTTTAAAGCAAAATTTCCATACAAATTTGATATTAAAAAGTTGTTTACATTTAAAAATTGTTTATGAATAAAGCCTTAATAATTTGTAACGGTCATTTTAGAACAGCAACTGACTCAATGTGGCATCTCGAGTAAGAATTTTTAGTTTGTTTATTTTTTAACATCTTTTGACAACTGCCAGTGCACATGTACTGGCACATTTTTTTGGGTCATAAAAAATTCTTGTTAATATTTTTTTAAATTTTCAATAGTAAATTTATTAACTAAAATTAAAAAAATAATACAAACAGTAAACAAAAACTTACAATTTGTAAATTAAACAAGAACTAAATACAAAAAATTATTAAAGCCGGATCCAACAAAACAAGTGCTAAGGCGTGTAATGTTATGCAAGCGAATAAAAGATACAAAAGTTTGTAAATTTGTGAAAATGAATTAAAAAGATTTGAAAATATACTAGTGACGAAAAGAATAGCAACAAAATGGTATTTAAACGTATGCTTATGAATATAAAACACTCCTCGAATGCTACTTTGAAATCTTGGTGCTATCAGTGTGAATCAATATTGGCCCAGAGGTCTAGACGTTTACAACAACTATTTACCTTTTATCATCGAGTTTATGGATCACATGGTTTAAAGCTGCTGATACGATCCTATCACCGACAACTGCCTCAATTCAAGGGAACAAATTTGGTTTTAAGTGCCGTGGGAGTAGTGGGCTGCATAACTGGTAATGGCGGAGGCTCGGGTTTTGATTGGAACACAGAACGTTTGAGTTTAGCTAATTTTGATACATGTCATCGCGATGTGGAATTTATTAATAATATACATCACAATAAACTATGCCAACGATGTAAAGAGTACAATATGAAATATTGCTACTGTTTAGTGGGAAATAAAGAAAGCACCACCGCCGGTGGTAAAAAATCGATTAAGAATAATAAATCATATCCGTTGTATTTGGAACGGAATGGAGTTGACGGAGCAGCTGGTAAGGGTAGTGCAATGATAGAAAGTGAAAGCGAAAAAAATTGGGAGCCGTACTTTAGTAAAGATCAATTTCACATATGGAAGCGAGAAGAACGCACTGCCATGTATTCCTATAAGGTATATGCAAGTTTTAATGATATATCAGCGGCCGATTTATTGCATGTACAAGTTGATTTGGATTATCGCAAACAATGGGATGACACAGCTGTAGCTTTGCACTTAATTGAAGAGGATCCCATGCCGGGCACCAACTCCCATCTAATCTATTGGGAAATGCAGTGGCCAAAGTTTTTCAACAACCGAGATTATGTCTACTGCAGACGCTATATATGCGACGACAAACGGAAAGTTATGATGGTGGCCAATCGGGGTACCAAACATCCGCAATATCCGCAGGTGAACGGCAAAGTACGTGTTACGGATTATTGGAGTTTTATGGTTATTAAACCCTTCCGTAGTTTCCAAGAGCCTGGTGTTCATTATATACTGACCTATTACGACGATCCCGGATTGCCAATACCCCAGAGCATTAAATCGTGGGTAGCTCAAAAACAAATGCCTGATATTTTACAAAAAATGTACTTTGCCACTAAGAATTATTCCTATAAAAAGGCACTGGCCATGAAGGATGTCTTCAGTAGTTTTAGTATGTTAAATAACGAATATGCAGCAAATAAATCAAGAGATGGATGGCTGCATAGGTGGTGGCGTCAGAGCGGCGATGAAAACATAAATAAAGGCGAATAAGAGAGAGTGAGAGGGAGTTTTTGACAAGTTGCTATATTATAGAGAGTCTTTCAATGATAATTATTTAAAATTAGGTACAACTAGAAGTTTGAAGTGATTTCTAAAAAGTAAATAGTTCATTCTGTTATAGGTGCCTTTTTAATGTTCTTCATTTTAAAATGAAAGGAGTTAAGATTGGACTAGAGAATTGTAACTTTTTAGCGAAATGCCATAGAAAACCGGTTAAAATCGAAATATTAAAAGAATAAAGCCAAAAACTGGAAAATAAAACAAGCCAAAGGAAATAGAAAATAAACTGAGAAATGAAATAACATGCTATAAAATATATATATAAAAATATGTTGGTATGTATATTGGAAATATTTACATAGATTGAGGACATACTTTTTCTTATTTTTATCCTATATAGAATCCATCCAAAAACATAGTCACCACGGCAATTGAATCTTCGCTACGTATCGGGTACTTATCGGGAAAACGTTGTCAACATCGCGAAAGCTATATTAATCGTATGTTGTTTTTCTCCCGGGAAGAACTTTCTACAACAGCATACATGATACAGCAGTAATGTATTTTCATATGTTCTGAAACATTTTATTAAACTTATGGACTTTCTACTTTTTGGCAAAAACTCTATACTCAATTATATTTATTACATACTTCATACACTATCAATCAATTAATTTCACTTAAACAAGATTAATATCACAACCATTACATAAACCTCAAACTCAACAAAATACTAAAATATCGAAAATCGTTAATTTTTGTTTCTTATAAATGCAATAGAAAAATCTCTAAAACAATTGTTAACTTAATATTTTTCTTGGTTCTCCATTTTAAAATTATGTAAAAAAAATTGGTTAATTATTAAATCAAAATATTTTTCATTAATTATCAAAAAAGTGATAACTTTTTCTTATTTTTTATTGTTTTTTTTTTCTTAAAAAATAACAGTTTTTTTTTCGTGCAATATTTCTGCATTTTTATTATTATTTTTCCAAATATGTATGTATAATGCATTTTTTACTATTGTATACAAAATTTTATTAAGTTTCATTAAATTCCAAAATGAATAAAAAATATATAAAGCAAAATATCATGAACAAAATTTTGTTTTTGATCTCAAATAAAACAAACAACTTGAATTTATTCTATTGTACTATAATTATGGAGAATATAAGAAAAATCAAATTAGATATGCTCATATTTAACAATTTGAATAATGTAAAAAAAGAAAATTTCATGTAATAAAGGATGAAATCAAAAAAAAAAAAAATGTTTTATTATTAATAGATTTTTGTTTAAAATTATGTTTTCAGGTATAAAGTGTATTTTGTGTGTTTTTCTTAATTTACGGCAATTATTTGACTGATTTTTTAAAAACGATAATCTAGAAATCCTGTTATGTGAGAACTTCTAAAAATTATTTAAACTGACATACTCATTAACTAATATTTTCACAAAGTCTATTTCAGTAGTCTTCACCATGAGAGGTAAGGGTTTCTAAGTTTGTCATTCCGTTTGTATTTTCCACATTTTCATTTGCGACCCAATACAGTATATATATTCTGGATCGTTACAGATAGCGAAGTCGATACACCCATGTCTGTCTGTCTGCTGAAAACAACTTTCTTAAGCCGCCTAATAAATTTCAAACATTATTGATATACCAAAATATCGGAAGTAGTCCTGGATCGGTTGCTATTTAAAATCGGACCACATGGCTTAAATATAAGCAAAAACGACAACTTCCTAGATTTTTTACCTATTTTGTTCACCAGAAAATTGTTTTCAATATTAAATATTGATTCAAATAAATTTAATTCGAATTTTAAATAGTCTTAACGAGTATTTAAAATTCGGCACAGCCGATGATACAAAATTGTTTAGTGAAAGAAAATTTTGAGGTAAAATAAATTTTTTGACTAAACACATATTAAAAAAAATGTTGGGGTTGAAAAACTAAATTTTTGAGTGAAAAACAAATTCGGATTAAAAAATATTTTTCCCGATTTGGACCCATTGTCGGTATGAATTTCTATGGCGTTATATACGTCGTTGGAAACGTCTTTAAAATAGATCAATAACACATCGTATATATCAGCCATTTGTAGGCCGATTTTCTCGATTCGAACCGAACCAGGACTCTAGCGGATATATTGATGTATCAATCATGTACATATGGTAGTAATTTGAGGGGTTCGGAAAGTTGATTTCAACAGACAAACGGTCATGGCTATATCGACTCCGGAATATTTTTATGACCATTTTTATGTTCTAGCAAAATTTACAGTTCTTTAATCAACGTCGTTGCTTATACTCAAAATCATGTTGAACCAGGTTTAACTAACATGTAAAAAACGAGTCCTAAGCTATATAAATGTTATAACTTACATCAAAATTAATAAAAATTCCAATCATTAATCCATTTTTTTTTGTGTAAAACTAAAGTATATTTTAAAAAACAGTTTTTAAAATTAAACTTACATTGTAAAAAAATTTTAACTATAAATAAATATAAAACATCCTTACACAAGTTATTTCTTCTTTCGATCCTGTGTACATTTTGGACAAAACCATTTGCCTTTGGGTTTGGTGGTAAGGCCAACACAGGCAAAATGAAACCATTCTATAGGGCACTAAATTGAATAAATGGATTTTATAATAAATAGCATTTTATTCAAAGTAACGTGATAACTTACATCGGGATTATCACATCCAATCATTTCGCCATAAGATACTTGGTGGCACAGACAATATGTTGGTTCATTAGGATCAACGGGCATATCCAAAACATCACTCGGATGTGTTGCTGAAGTAAGACATGATTCTTTTTCAGAATCGTCTAAATCAACATTCTTTTGCTTTAGAAAATTAAGATAAAAATAAGTTACAGAATTATTACAAGAAATTATTATTTTTTTTTTTACATTTGACATACAATTTTAGTATGATGTTAATGAAGGAATGAGTGAAGTGAAATAAAAATAAGTAAAATGAAACATGCAAAAGATGTTGTTTTGAACCATAGCGAAATACACACAGAGTAGAAAATATACAGATATAGGTTTTGATAACTGAACAGGAGAGTTTCCGCTGTATGTATATTTCACTATGATCTGAACAATTTGTAAAATGTTTATCTTTGTTAGCTAAAAATGTTATCTATGTAATAAGAAAATTTATTTTTTAAATTCAGATTTAAATTTAGTTATAAAATCGTTTAAAGTTTCGTCATATTATAATCAAATTGTAACAATATACTATAACGAATTATCACAAATTTAAAATTTGTAATAATTCGCAATACTTTTTTATTATTGAAAATACCAAAATATTTATCGTTATATTACAAAATTTAAAAATTTCTTTACACATTTTTTTTAATAAAAAGTTTTAAAGACTTCAAAATCTACATCTACGAAATAAATATTATAATTATATATAAAAAACAACTAAACCAAACCAAGTAGAATTATTAAAAATAAATAAAATGTATGTAAATGGAATAATGAGATGATTACCTTTTGACCCCCCTTGCGAGTTTCTTTTTCTTGATTTACCTTCTGCTTTTTCTTTTTACCACCTTGACCACCAGCCGCGGCTGCTGCCAGTGCGGCACTATTGTTGGCCTCATCGTCTGTAGATGTGTTGCGTTTCTTTTTACCCGTAGCTTTACCAGCATCTTTTGTTTTTTTACGTCCCTCTGTCAATGCAACACATTTAATTAGTTTATTACAGTTTAAACTCTACAAACTACTACTACTTACTTTTGACTTGTGCTTCCTCTGATTTACCTCTGGTGGAAGAGGCTTTCTCTTGTATCTCTCCCTCGAAACGTGCCAGATCATTATCCAAACGTCTGATTTGCTTGTCTACCAATTCATACGTCTGTATGGCCAATTGTACTTTATCATCACTATATTCCTTAGCTTTGCCAAACAACTGCTGTATGTCTGTCAATCGTTCTCGCCTTTCCTCGTCGGTCATTGTTACGCTATTGTCGGCTAATTTACGCATAAACTCCTTGGCATGACTATCTATACTTTTCATGGCAGTTTGTGCTCTGTCGTCCAATTTGCGCATAAGTTTAAAATTCCTTTCTAACTCAGTGGGTAAGGACTCTAATCCTATATTGGATAAGACTTTAGTAGTAGAACGTTGTATATTTTTGTTGATTTCATTATTTTTTTTTTATTTTGTTGGATTGGATGAATGTTGGAGATGGAGTGTTTGACATTTGTTTGGGAAAGTGAAAAATTTGTTGTTGTGAGTATGCATTGTGTAGTAAATGGATGATGGAATGGTGTTTAAATAAATGTACATTTTGCACTTTTTACTACTTACCATCTAAATAATTTTCTAAATATATAGCTGATGACATTTTTGTGTTTTATTTTATTTAAATTATAGTTATTTTTGTATATTTTTCTTGTGATAGATATCGCTATTTGCAAACTGTTGAAGAAAAAAAAATGTAAAACACATACGCTGGTTCAAGGCGAATTTATACAAGGTGGAATAAGTAAAACAGCTGATTACTTTTATTTTCGCTTGTTTGGTTCTAGCGGCTGTCAAAGCTTTTTTTATATTTCAAAAGCTATATATTCTATGATTATTAACAAAATATTTATTTTTTGCATAAATAAGTTAAGTTCCAACTATTCAATTATATACATTATATTAAGTTTTAATACACATTTTTCATTTTCTATTACTGTTTTTTTTTGACATTTTATAAGACCAATTGTTGTTTTTGTAGAACTGCCACCATCATGTAAGAATTCGCTTTGCGCTGGTTTTATGTAGATGTTACCAGACTTGTTTCGCATTTTAGCATTGCCAGACTGTGTACCAGTTTTGTTAACAGTCATACCTTGAAAAACAACTATACAACGTAAACAATATAGGCCACCAAAACACAATTGCATAATTATTTACAACAATATTACGTTTTTTATTTGTTAATCGTCGAAATGTTACTCTGACGTAAACATACGCGTTACGAATTATTTGATACGTTTTCCTTAACAATAGGTACCCACACTTAAATGTACGTATTTAAATCACAGATATGTTTTCATACGTCATGTTGTCAAAAAGAGTTTAAGTAGTGTATTTTCATAGAACAAGAAGTTCAGGAATTTTTTGAAGCGTTGTGTGCATTCTGACAGTTAATGAGCAGTTTTTTTTTTTTTTTTGGAAAAGTCAAATAAAATTAATTGAAAATAAATATCGTTTATTTATTAATTGAGGAGGTAAAAAAACAACATAAAATTTTGTTTACTAAAGAAAACGTGGCCTACAATAATACAAAGAGCAAAAGCTTGAAATAAAAAGTCTGAAGCGAGGTGTATAACTTGTAACTTATAAAGTGCCAACAGTTAAAAAGCATGACACGGCCACAATCACCTCAAGTGAAGAAAAAAATAATCAGCTATGCTATCGGGTATCCACGAGCAATAAACTTGGAAATAATTATGTACTCCTTCGTCAAATTCAATTATCAACACCATATATGTTCACGTGGGCACATACATTGCGAAATAATTGTTCAAGCTTTTTTGGAAGAAGTAATATTCAACATAAACTGCCAAATTTGTTTTTTTTTTTTTGAAAGTTTCTAAAATTCGCAAAACCAAAAGAGAATACATGTTATAAAGTTAAAAAATATAAATTAATCATAAAAATCAAGACATAAATCAAAATAAGAAATTGCAAAAACAATTTTCGGGAATACGTATTTCGTTCTCCTGCCGTCGCGACGTTATTTCTTATGTTTAAATTTATAGTAAATCGTCAACTGTGACCACAGTGCATATGAATATAATATGGCAATATTGTAACACATATGATTGAGAGAATAATTTAAACAAACATACATATATCCGTTTCCATTAAAATGAGCACTTCCTGGTTAAATTTAATAACTACTATGTAACTTTAAACAAATAAAATGTTTTAAAAACCATATAAATTCTTTATAAAAATGTCCAAATATTAAAACATTATTGAGATATATTAGTATGACTATAATTTTAATTCATAATTTACTGAATGCAATTTCTTAACCTGCTCTCTGTTGACAAAATAAATCTCACACTCTGCTTTTCCTTCTCTGTTATCTATTATTTTTGTTGATGTTTTTGTTTTTGTTTTTATTTAGTTCTTTCGTGCTCTCAAACAAAACGACAAAATAATTGTATGAATCGATTTTAAAAACACATGCATTACTACAACAACACCATTCATTTAAAACAAAAACATTTAGTTGAACGTAAAATTTCAATAAAAGCAGATGTTTGTTTTATAGAACTGTGTACACAAACGGTAGCACATAACAATTGTTTAGTGTATTATTATTATTATGGTTTTATAGCAACAAATAATAAATAAGTGCTGCAAAATTGTATTAAATATAAGCAAAACAAGAAAAAATATTAATTAATTGTTTTAGATTTTATTGTGATTATTAGCCATATCAGTTTTTATAATTATCATAACATTTAATGCAAATTACATAAGTACAAAGAAAAAATTGTTTTTGTAAAATCTAAATAGAAGAAGAATAAAGGAACGGAAAAGAACAAACAACCTCGACCACAAAAATTAAAACAAATAAATTAAATACCTAGCTAAAAAATAATAACCGACATACAAAAGAGGAATAATAAATATAAATAAACTATACAGTTGTCCGATAGTTTTGTTAATTTGTTTTTAAAAATTTTTTGCAACAAAGGTTTTCAATCAAATCATAACACGCGTTTCAGTGTATGTGTTGCACAATTAAACAGTATAGTGTTAATTAGTTTCCTTTTCCTTTGTTGCATACTTCAAATCTGAAACAATAGGTTCCCAACTTGATATCTATACAATGGCCTGGGAGCATTTGCGACCGGGCAGTTCACCCGTTGATTGGTGTGAAGGCAACTATTTAATATCGGCTAATATTGCAGAATTTGTAAATACGGTAAGTGAGATTGCTAAAAATAGATAATATAAATTTTGACATTATTATTACACCTTACGTGCCGTGGCGCATATTATAGAGAAAAAAATGCATGTGAAAGTGTGAATGTTTGATTTGCATGTTATTTGTGTGTTTTTATACATACAAATGTAGACGTTCGTACATATTTAAATTATTATTGCAATTGAGTTCATTGTACTCTAATATTATTTGATCTATTATAATGTTTACTATTTCGACTTTATAAACCTTGACCTTAAACAATCACCATGTGTTGAAAATAAATTTGATTTTCTTTTTCTATTAACTCAAATTGGGACACATGTATGGATGAAAGATTCATAGGAAATAAATATGTACATTAGGGTGGTTTTTAAATATATATTTTTTGGCAATACATAATAATTTAACTCATAAGTTCTGAAGTACATTATTTACAAGGAAAAAATTTATTTTTTTTTCAAATTTGTGAATCAAAGTTAAATTTCGAATTTATTATATCGTAATCGGAATCTATACAGAATTATCTTTCAAATAATATATAAAAGGAAACTTTATTCAATTAATTTGTTCAAATATACATATATTATGTTTCTTAAGCGTTTGAAAAAAGAGCATTTGATATGACCCCAAGTACAAAAAAATAAAATAAAATAAAATATAAATTTCAGATTTCATAGAATATTTCTTAAGAGTTTTATTAAAATTTTTATTACAAATATTAAAACCTTATACTTTTGACCAGTGTGGTGAAAGTTATTTCACAAGGATTGAGTAATAATATTCTGAATTGGTTTTATTAAAACTGATCAACATTACAAAATAAATTATTGGCAAAAATTCATTATTTTCCGAAATCCTTAAAGTCCTTAAAGATCTTGACATAATTTTTTTTGGTATTATTCACGCATATATCGTTTATAAAATTAAAAAGTTTGATCCAAAATTTTATAAAAAACCATTTTCATTTTCCGTAGATGCGAATTAGTAAACATTAGACAAAATTTCATATAACTCTTTGAAAGTTCAAAATATGTAGTCTTGTATTATAAAATTTCCCAAAACGTGTAACATTTGGTTGGCGAAATTTTGAATAACTGGAAATTTATTATTATGGTATTGACAAAACAATGGAAACTTGGGTTTAATTTTTACAAAAATTGTCTGGACTTTTTAAAGAGTCAATATTTTTGTTGGAATCCCTTGTTTTTTATAACTGCTTCACAGATTATAAATATTTTGCCATTCCCTTATAACCGCGTCTGATAAAGCCTCCTTCGTGGTATAATTTGGAGTCCGTATTTTGCGATCTACAATTTCCCATAGATTTGAGATCTGGTTATTGGGCCGGCCACTTCAAAACACTTACCTTATTGGATTGTAATCACTCGGTTACAACGCTAGATGTGTGTTTGGCTTCATTGTCGTGCTGAAATCTCCAAACTAGGAACATATTTTCCTTAGCATATGGATATATAACATTGTTTAAAATAAATCTGAATCGTATTTAATTTATAGTATGTTTTATGATATGAATTGGACCTGAAAAATAGCCCATCACCATAATATTGGCACCCCCAAACTTTCCGATCTTTCTCTTTGGCCGTCTTACATTCGATATGAGAACAGTATTCCAGTTTTGTATCGACCAGTTTAATGTTATTTGAGTTTTTTTCTATTTTCCGTTCTATGTGTATTTCTCTCTACCGATTCAAAATGGTTAAAAATAAATGGAAACACTAATTTGGATTATTTCGGTTCCTGAAAATAAGTTGATAAAGGAACCAAGCGACCAAACTTCATTTGTCAAATCTACCATATAAGATCCACTTCCGAAAATCACTCATGAACAAAATTATTGAAATTTTAATAGAATAATGATTTGTTCATACTGAGCGTAGGGTGAGGCGCGGATCCTGGGGGATAAAAAGAAAATTTTTCAAATCATCAATAATTCTGTCAGACATGCTTTCGAGAAGTTTCTTATTTAAAATCACCAAAATTCCTCCATAAATAACGGAGATATGAGCAAAAATCCGAGACAACCTCTAAAAATTTCATCAAAAAAAGACAATTTATTGCATTCTTTGACAAAAAAGAAACAAAACGTATGTTTGGATGTGTGTTGGTTTCATTGCTTTGCGTTTTTTTTTTTGGTGTTTCGTTTCATATGGCGTTGTTGTTTTTATACCCTTCACCTTCTTGAGAAGGGTATATATAAGATTGTCATTTCGTATATAACTTCTACAATATAATATGTTTGTCAGCAATTAAATGTAAATTTTTTAAAAGTTTTCTTGATATATTTAGGATGCTATACGCTGAAAGTCGGCAATTAATGCATCTACAACAAAGGTGAAGGGTATATAAGATTCGGCATAGCCGAATATAGCACTCTTACTTGTTTTTTTAAACTAACCTCATTTATATAGAGTGTCAATAGAATTGTTATTTAGTTAATTGTAGTATGTTGCTATTTTACAGCACACTCAACAATTATCAAATTAGTGTTATGATTTTTTGATACCTTTTTTATTTGATTTCAATTTAAAAAATGAAAAACGAACAGGAGGTTCAAATGTGTGACTGACCTTATTTTACCATATTAGTTAGTATGTTGTAAATAGTTGCCTTTTGTTTATTTGCTATATGCATGCAAAATACTACGCTACTTTTTGAATTAGCTAAATGTTTGGAGTGTTAAATTATTGAGTTAAATAAAAAAAAAAAACAATTGAAGCATGGCTGCGAATATATTTTTTAAACATTCCCTTAAAGAATTCATTACGAATTAATGAATTCTGAATTCACTAATATTTCAAATGTATTGAATTTATTCTATTTAGAATTCACTATTATGAATTCTATATATAAATATATTTACAGAATTAATTCCTCATTGAAACAGTCAAGGTTTCTTTAATTCAAACCCATTAAAAATAGCTTAATATAATTTATCGAATAATTAAATTTTTCTTCATTTCAAATCTATTACAAATAGGCTTTTGATAATAGTTTTCAATTCATTTTGTATACGATTTAAAATTAAGGAAAATGTCTTAATTAGATTTGAATTAACAAACATTTAACCATTCAAGGGTTGAATGAATTTTATTACGAAATAAAAGCCTTTGAATGAAGCTAAAGCATTTGTTTTGGTGGGAATGGTTCTATGGAATAATTTGTTGAAATTTTTTTTTATTTTGTATTAAGATTTTAATTAATTAAAAGCTCTGGTCATAATTTAGCCAAAAGCTAAATAATTGTTATTGCATAACAGTTTTAATAAGAGAATATGACATTAGGAACAAAATATTTGTAAAGAGAGCAAGTCTGCCCTATTATCCTCCAGTGTCAAAAGTATAATTTTTTAAATTTATTATCAGATGTTGAGGAAACTTCAGAAAAGTAATTCTCTGGATGTAAATTAAACAAATAAATTTATCATATAAAATTTCTTTGTCAAAAATTCAATATTTATGGAAGAGCGATTAATCAAATTCCTGATTAATCAAACATTTTAAGTATTCATATTCATGACTAATTGAATAATTTTGATTACTTAAAGTTCATAAATAATTGATAAGTCAGAAATCATAATAATGTTAAACAAATAATTTTAATTGTGTTTAACATTTTTTATTTTATTTTATACTCACCATTAAAAAAGAAGCGAGATATATTGATTTTGTTATTCCGTTTGTAACACATCAAATTATTTGCATGGGTACTCATAAGATTCTAAGACGATCTAGCTATGTCCGTCCGTCTGTCTGTTGAAGACATGATAGGGCCCAAATGCGCATTATAGGTCCATGATTTCCCGGAATACTGTTTGAGCAGTCATAAATATGTTGATTATGCGTCAATCCTAATAAAATTGTGCACAAATTAGTTCGAAGTATGTACTCTGAAATTATACTGTAAAGTATGGCGAACATCGGGAAACATTTGTCCCTAGTACAAAGTCCGTCTCAGAAAATGTAAGGAACATTCAAAATTGTCTTATAATTTTGTGAGGATCGGTCCAAAATTGACCCTACCCCCCATATAACTCTTATATATTTTAAATGTTTTGAACAAAATTTTAAAAATGAAACTTCAAATTAATCGTTTAATCATAGTTTTGATTAATCAGAATTGTTGATTAGTCCATTAATTAAATAATCAGTAAGTATATTAATTTGTCAGAATGTATGATTAATCGTATAATCAAAATATAAACTTCTTAAGTTCATTTAAGATTTTAAAAATCGTTGACCTCAATACATTAAAGGTCGTATTCATAATCAAATTTTAAATTTATTAAAGGTTTATAAAAAAAAAATTTGGTATAAAAATTCTGTTTTATAAACAAACCTTTAATAAATTTAAAAATTGATTATGAACATGGGTGTAAAGTTTAATTTCTATTGAATTTTTATTTTAAGATTAATTACAATAAATGTTCTCTCATTTTAGTTAAAATTCCCTTTAAAAAATTTATAGAAAACCCATTATTGTCTTGGGGAATTAAAAAAGTTTGTAAAATATTTACACATGTAATTTTATAAAATTTTCTCACATCACATTTGTCAATATTATAGGGGGTAAATGACATTTTATTCATTAAGTATTCATACCTTATAGCGATAACAGTCACTACAATTAAGTTTTTTTTTTTAATTTAAAAAAATGTTTTAGTTTTTATTATATTAGGTACAGTTTAATGTGTTGATTAATGTAATTACAATAAAAAGCTTTGTTCTGGAGTTAAGATAACATTAAAATTAACATGAAAAGTGTTTTCAGTTAACAGTTAATTTTTTTAAATATGTACTTTAATAAAAAAATGCTCATAATGCAAAAAAGAATAATAAGTTAAATTTGTGAAAGGTGTTAAAATAATTTTAATTAATTATAAAAGTATGATGGTCATACAGTGAGTGACTGTACAATGGAAACTTTTTTGAAAACTATATTCCATAATTTCAGTTTTAAAAATATGATATTTTACAAAATATAAATGTATATTTATAAAAATTATATTGTTTCTATTGAAATGTAGTAAATTTCAGCGTTTTTAAGCATTCAAGTTTTATACAAAAACGCTACTGAGCTAAGAAATAAAAATAGTAAAACAAATTTGTGTTTTTGCCCATATACATATCGCTCATTTGCTGCAACAACGTCATAATTCAAAAAACCCAAATTTGGAGTTAATAGCCTAAAATTACACGCAGGATCGCCATAGAAGCATTTTGTTCTAATTTCATAACATATTGTCTATTACTTGCAAACACGTAATATTTTAGTTGTGCGTTGCACTATGTGTTGTGTCGTTAAGTTATCTAGAAAACTGACATATTTAAACCATGTAAACCTTGTAATTAAATTTGGCACAAACTTTTAATTGAATTTGATTAGAATCGGTCCATTATTTCTCCTAGCCCCCATACAACTGCCCTATCTGAAAATAGTTAAGCTCTCATAAATAGCTTAGTTATATATATATCCAAACCTAATTCAGCACTAATAAGTTTTATGTAAGCCGAACTACATAAAACTTATTAGTGCTGAACTATCAAATTTTGTGACGATCGGTCCGTAATTACTCATAACTCCCATATAAGGCCCACTTCCGAAAATCACTTGCATAAATTTCTTAAAAATATTGGTATCCAAAAAAAAAAAAACCCACACAAGTTAGTGTCATACATACAGAAGACATACTACCTATTTTTATGGCGATCGGTCCATAATTAGTCATAGCTCCCATATACATAAATTAAAAATAAACTGTTTATAATCATCTCCTCGGTGTAGGGCTATACTTTCTTACTTGTTTATTTTCCTTAAAAAATAGAGACGAGACGTAATTGTCGAAATCTTAAGTCTTTTGTCAAAAACCTAACTCTTGCAACAACAAAAAACAAGTATATAATTTGTTGTATTTTTGTTTGACAAATTGGAGTATCTCGTCTCTATGTATAATTCTCCATGCATTAAAGTTTAAAGAAAAAATACATTTATAAATGTGGTTATACTTCTTCGCATTGACAAATAACAATGGAAACTTTTAAACGTCTACAAGAAAGAAGACTAAAACCATAGAGAATATATATATAGAGCGGAAACTAGAAAAAAACGCAAACAAAAAAATTACTCAAAAATGTTACACATACGAGTGTTGTTTTTGTTTTCACATAGTTTTTTCTACTAATACATTCTCACCACTTAGGTTTTTGACAACTGAGTTAGGTCTTTGACAGGAGAGTTTCCGATCTATGTGTATTTATCTATGACTAAAACGACGTAAAAAACATCAGGATTTATTGTTATTTCAATATTGATTTTAATTTATTTTTGTAAGTTTTTTGAAATATTTAGTAAAAATTACTAAAATCAAGATTAAAACCCCGATTTTAATGCTGGATTGAAGAACAAATCTTTCTATATTTATAGTCAATTAATAAATCTGCAGTTACGAAAATTAAAAAAAAAAAATCGTGAGACAGTAGGAAGACGTAAAACTGTTCCAAGGCAAGATATTTTAATAGAAAAAGAAAAAATCCCAAAAATTACTTCCCGGGAGGTTATCAATAAGCTAAAAGTGCAAGTCTAAACGAGCAAGTCTTGGCAAATGAAGTTGGTTTAGGTTGATATCGCGAAAAATCTATTATTTCTAATAAAAGAAACGACCATAGGGATAGAGACTGGACAAATAATACAGTCAAATTTGAACGTGGCAATATTAACATGCACAGTGGGGGAAATGAACAAAAAGTGGAAATAAATCTGTAATTTTTAAACGGATATTCCGATTTTAATAAAATTTCCCATGTCTACACCGAAGGTATATAAACACCAAAATGGGATACCTCGGGTATATTAACAATAAAAAATTATTCCAAATTTTTGTTTTCAAAGATGTTAGTATATATGGAATCTGTATTTTGACTTACTAATTAAATATTTGGAAAAGTTTTTATTGCATTGTCAACCATTGTATATACCTTATATATTCCCTTCTCCCTATATAGTTTACTAATATGAATGTTATATAAATATACCCCAATTTTCCCGATTAGGTTTCTATTCAAAATTGGGGGAAAATCTAAAATACAGGAGGAACAGATAGATTTTTAAGTTATATTTATACAAGGTGGCGCAAAAGTAATCTTCCTATCAGAAAATGCTATAAATTTTGCGAGGCCCCTAATGTCAGTTCTGTTTTGACATTTGTGTAGTAACACATGCGAAATACACGTTAATAAACAATGTTACGCTACACTAGGGTTCTATAAGTCGATTGTTCGAACAATCGACTTTTTGCTGAAAAAAGTCGAAAAGTCTAAGTCGACTTTTTGGTCACAAAAAAGTCGAACATTCGATTAGTTATCACAAAAGTCGATAAAAGTCGATAAAAGTCGAAAAAAGTCGACTTTTAAGATTGTTAAAAAAATTTTTAATTGCAACATTATACTAAAACAAAATATGCACAGAATAACATAATAATTTTATGTTATTGCAATTTGGTACACTTACATTTTTTCTAGTGTATGCAAAAATAAATAATAAGTAAATGTTCATAAAAAAATGCTCTTTCTACATATTATATATTATCGCCTTAATACATTTATTTTTTATTGCTAAAATTAACACAAAGCGCATCAATAAATGCAGAAAATATGTATTTTTTACAAAAAATGGTAAAAAGTGGAAAAAAGTCGAAAATAGTCGGAAAGTCGAAAATAGTCGAAAAAAGTCGAAAAGTCGAATAAAGTCGATTTAACTAAAAAGTCGAAAGTTCGAAAAGTCGACTTTTCATAAATTACCAAAAGTCGAAAGTTCGAAAAGTCGACTTTTTAAAAATCGAAAAAAGTCGAAAGTTCGAAAAGTCGACTTTTTGTTTCAACTATTGAACCCTACGCTACACTGCTCCAGAACGCGGAATATTGCTGACTATTTATTTGAACAATAATCGGCAAAATTTATAGCATTTTCTGATAGGAGGATTACTTTTGCGCCACCTTGTATAAAATTACCTATAAAGAGGTATATATGTCCTCTATACCCTTTTACCCTCTATGAAATTTCACTATAGACAAAAATGTATATTAGAAAGAGCACTATTTGTACTAACTTGGAATATTTTCACTATCTTAGACCAAACAATTACTTTACTTTAATTGGCCATAAAACACATAAATAACCTGATAGCGATAAATCCATTGTAGCGTTAACTACACTACTATTGGACTTGACTATAGACCAATCCTAAATTTATATCCTCAAAAACTACATACATATCTCTGAATATTTAGAACATTAAAATTAAAAAACATAGATCTGGTTTTTAATGTCATAAATATGTCGTGATATGCATATGAGGCCTACATAAATAAAGAACATTTTATAATATTTGGACCATTCTAATGTATCTTATATTATATACACAGTTATATTTTTCTATGATTTTTTAATTAAAAAACTTATTTTTTAAATAAATTATTTTATTAAATATGTAAAATTTTTTAGTGATTATAATTTTGTTATTAAAGAATTACTAAGAAGCATGTGTGTAAGTATGTCATTAGCATTAACAATTGATGATAAGATTTAACATAAATTCTAATACTCAAATACTTAATTTATTTTTAATCTTTAGTTCAAATACTTAAGCACTTACTACTAACTAAACAAACAAATTCAAGTACATACATATTTATAACATGAAATTTTTTAAACTTTGAACGTTTATTTTTTTAATATTTTACAGTTGTGGTTTTATCTCCTTTGTTATATTTCCTTCTTTTCGATTTCTTTTATTATAGATAAGTAATTTTCTGTTTTTATTACTGCCGCCGGTATTAATGTATCTATTCAAAGAATATGGACGATTTGTTACACAAGGCATTCATGTACTTTGGGCTTTACTTATATTTGTTGGTCTTAGTTCCATGTATTTTCACGCTACTTTAAGCCTCATCGGTCAACTATTGGATGAATTGGCCATATTATGGGTTTTCATGGCAGCCTATTCTCTGTTTTGTCCTAAAAAATATTTTCCAAGATTTTGTAAAAATAACAGGTAAGTAAGAGCTATTTCTTTAAACTTTAAATGTGAGAATTAGAGAAAATTTTTTAGATTTTTCTGAATTTTTGTAATTGTAGTCATAGAGAAATACACATAGAGCGGAAACTAGAAAAATGCCAAAACAAAAATATTATTTAAACAAATCACACATACTACTTTTTTTTACTAATACATTCTTAGCAGTTAGGTTTTTGACAACTGAGTTAGGTCTATGACCGGAGAGTTTCCGCTCTATGTTTATTGCCATTAATAAAGTTCAATGACATTTATTGTTTCCTTGAGCAATGCTTCCCTCACATGGTTTAATTTGAAAACATTTCCACTTCATCTAAGAATCGTGTCCTAAATAAAATTAAATGTAATCGCTACAAGTTTTCACCTAGTCCCCATAAATAAGTACTCCCTGACTTTAAAACCTGTAGATAAAAAATGACAGCGTCGAAATAAAATTTAGCAGAAATAAGTTTTATGTTAACCGGAATCACATTTCCTAATTTTATGAGGATCGTTTCAAAATTTATTAGTTGTTATAAAAGCACTGTTCAATTCACAATTTATTGTAACCCTATGTCTATGCCAGATAAATTTTTTTCATGATAAACGTCAAAATGGTTGTCAAGATAAAAAATATCAGTTATAGTCTCTATTTATTAGTTATGACAAAATTGCTAGTGGTTTTGCTCAGACAACTTTGTCGTGAAAACAAACGGCATTAATTGTTATGATAAATATTTGCCTAGTATAGACATTAGGTTTTTTTCTCGAGAAATCGTATAGCAGAAACGCATTCTACAGAAAATTCTAAGAAATTTTCCCCAAAAAACCATAGGTCTAAAATCAAATCCTATCTTGCACATTTCGTCTTTTTACAATGATATTTCAGTATTTTTTTAATAGTCCTTTTATAGGATTTGATTTTAGACCTATGGCTTCTTGAGTAAAATTTCTTAGAATTTTCCGTAGATTGTGTTTCTGCTATACGATTTGTTACTTTTTGATCGTTCATACAATTTGACCCAGCCTAATAGACATAGAGTAAGAACTGTAAAAAGTAGTAAAAGTAAATATTGTTAAATAAATATAAAAATTAATTCAACATTTGTGTACCAGTTCGTCAATTCGAAACATTTCTGCTTATCTACCCATGATGAAATTTGGTGACGTAAAATCTTCCCAAATTCTAATAATGCCCTAAAGCTGCTATATTGAAAATATTTTTTTTGAAATGTGTATATTTTTGGAGAAAATCATATACTTATTATTCCTATTAAATCCGGAAGCAGATGTAATCAAGTTAGCGTCATTTCCCAATATTTTTGTAAAAAATAATAACTAAAATTTTGTCACATCAAGTTGCATCTTTTCTATCCCCATTAAAGAACGTATTTATAAAAGGATATTGAGCTACCACTAATTTATTTTAATTCACAACATCAGTAATATCTTCGTTTTATTTTGGCTTACAAACTGACACTATCTATACAGTATCACAGAGTATACAGAGGTGTCACGAGACAGAAAATAATCTCGTTTTCTATTCGTCTCTTTCTTTATAAACTGCCCTTTTCATTGTTTTGTTTTGGTTATTTGTTTGTTTTGATTACATTACTTTGTCTACCATATTCGCGTTGTATATAGCGTTTTGCTTTAACACATCACTGATATTGTAGTAAAAAATATTTGCTATCCTTTTTTAAGAGAACTGCCCTTTCATCTGATTTTGAGTTTTTGAAACGTCAAATTTGACACCTCTGTATACTTTGTGACAGTATTCAGTAATTCATTTGAGAAAATATAATGTAAAATATTTTTAAGAATTTTTTTTATGCGAAATTTATATTTTATTAATTTGTTATAAAATTCTAAATATTGAAAATTCTGAAAAAAACGCTAAAATACCCAGCAGTTTTTGGAGACAGTCTCGAACTAGTGATTTTACCCATCATTTAGGGTGGGAACTAGTTACATCAATAGCTACGTGACTAGTTATTTTAACACGTGCATATCCTAAGCAGGGAGACTATCTAATAGCTTGTCCAAACTAGTCAACGCATTGGATTCACATACTGGTTAAATAGCGTAAGTTACCTTACTAGGTACCTAACAGGTAACTTCATCAGCTACATAACTAGTTATTTTAACATGTACTAAAGACATATCATAGGGCAGTCCAATAAACGATTGCTTGTAAACAAACCTTTCTTCGACAACTCTTCAATAAAAGTACAGTACAAAATAAACGTTTTTAAGTGACTTCACTGTAGGTTACTAAGAAACACTAAAGTGACTATTGACTTCATGCTATGTTACATGGAATATCAGTATACTTAAGTAAAAATAAAAATTAACTGTATGAGAATTATATCAACACAATTTGTATAAAACCAGTTTGAACGAATTACTCACAAAACGTTTAAAGTGACTACACTCCAGATTACGTAGAGACACTTAAGTCACAATTGTCTTCACGCTAGATTACCTGGGACGTATAAAGTAACCAATTGTCTTGTCTATGCACTACAAAGAGCACATACGTGTCAAATGACCAAAATATATAAATTGGAGTCAGCCAAGTGATAAGATATTTGTTACGATTACTGTCTATAAGGGATACATTTACTACTTGCTTAATTGCCGGGTAGTTTCCGACTCTATCAACAAATTCCTAAAATGAACACATACACATTTACAATAGCGGTATCCACAATGTAGAGTACTTGGCCTGGTAATGTAGTAAAAGAGCACAATGTCAAAAAACTAAAAACAAAATACATTAGAAATTGAAATTTTTTACTAGGCCAAGTACCCTACATTGTGAATACCGTTAATGATATCTTAAAAAATACCAAGGTTGGCTAAAGATTTCAAATGGTAACGGTATTTTAGCAGTAACGGTAATTGCAGTTATTTTAGTAACGGTAGCTTAGCGGTAACGGTATCTGTTGTTATTTCGGTAACGGTATTTTTATGATAATGGTAATTTCATCCTTAAATAAATTATTAATAACATGTACAAAAACTAAAAATAAGTTGATAAAGGCGATACAAGGTGGCTGATGAATTTTGCTATATTAAAACTGAAACAGAGGAAATAACTTTTATTTAATATTTTTTCATTTGAAAGGAATTGTATTTAAATTATTTAAATAGTCTTAAATATAATTGAATTTAAATGCCCGCCTTGCTCGTTGATGCTGGTGCGGCATCTCAGCAAAAACTTGTTAATTACTGCCAGCAAACACTTCCTGTTTACAATAAACCCACAAGAAAAAGTCCGGTGGAGTTAGGTCAGGCGACCTGGGGTGCCAACGGAAAGTTGAGTTTCTTGAAATGAGCCCGTTAGGAAATTTTCTGCTAATTCGGCCATAACCGGCTGACCTATGTGTGCAGTTGCATTTTTATTAAATCTAAGGAATCAATTTACAAAAACCAAAAAAAATCCAGATTAATTAGTTATCAAGTTTTCTTTGGCTTTCATCAGCCACCCTGCAGTTTTATAATTATATCTGTAACGTTAATTTCAGTTATTTCGATAACGGTAGCTAAGAAAGGCTATTTTAGCTAACCTTGCAAAATACCCTTAAATTAAAACTTGGTGGTACATATGTGTACCATCCGTAACTAAAGGGTTAATACAAAAATATAATTGACTGTCAGTTTTTATTCAACGAATAATGTACGATGAATTTGTTAAGAAATCTTAAAACAATATATTTAAAAACTGATCCCCATATTCATAAACAGTTTTTAAATTTATCAAAGATTTATAAAACAAATTTTGTGTTATAAATCAAAACGAATTATACTTCAATATGTACTTATTAATACTTAATTATCTTTTTATCTTTCACCATGAGTAGTTATATATGTATAAGTTTGTCATTCCGTTTGTAATTTCTAAATTTATAAATTATATTCTGAATCGTTATTGATAGCGGAGTCGATATTACCATATCTGTCTGTATGTTGAAATCAACTTTCCGAAGACGATATTTTTTTGCTATATAAATAATAAAATTCTAACTTAACCCTTTCAAATTATATAGATAAGAATCAGCTGGTTTCAATAATATGGCAATAGAAAACAAACAAAAAGAAAATGTCAAAATGTTTGTGATTTGAAAAGAGGGACAAATATATATCACACTCGTTGTCTATTGAACATTGTATGTTTTCTCTTGCTCTGTAAACCACAAGCATTGAAAAGTGTATGTATAACGTCAAAATAATCATACGGTTCGATATTACTTTTTTAATAAACTTCATTTGTTGCATATCTGTAATAATCTATGTTAACCCTCTTATTCATAATCAATTTTAAAATCTATCAAAGGTTTATAAAACAAAATATTCATACAAGATTTGTTTTATATGTAAACATTTGATAAATTTAAAAATTGATTCTAAGAATAAGATACCCTTTAATTAAAACTACTGTGGTTTATTTATTTATCTATGTATTACATGCGACGCATGTAGTTAATTTTAGTTTAAAAAAACCATTTAATCATTCTACATATTTAATTTACTTAATAGTTTTCCAATAAAAACTGTAACAATTCTAACAATACATTTCTTTTCTGCCTTTGTAGACGTCTTTTTAGCGTACTAATGTTTGTATTCGCACTAACCGCAACAGGACTTTCAATATGGAAGCCTATAGTTAATGCTTTTGTATTAATGGGGATGGGTGTACCCACTATGGTTATGCTATACAAGGAATTAAGGAGGTGAGTTCTATAGGTATATTAACAAAATTAAACATTTAATGATAGCAATATGTGTGTATATGATACGATATTAATTCATTTGTAAACAATTAAATATTACTAAAAAAACTGTATATACAACTTTGGAATACTAAATAATACAAATTAGTATTCCTGTTGAGCAAATATTTATTTAATTCAAATAACTTTTACGTTAAATAAATCACAGTAAAAGCTTGTTGTACTTTACTTTTATACTTAAAATAGATATAAAATTTAATAACTACATATTTGCCGAATTATTTCGTAAAATATTTTCCATATCTGAACATTAGTAGTTCAAATAAATAAAATAACAATTTAAACCGAATCATAAATAAACAGGTTCAGAAATAGCACAAATCATTATCAAATCAAAATTTATTCAATTTTCAAAATCAAATTTAATTGTATAAGTATCTTAACAATTCCATTAAAGAATTCATTAAGAATTAATGCTTAGACGTATTGAATTCATTCCTTTGAAAATTCATACTTTATATGATTAATTACTTATTGAATCATTCAAGTTTTCTTTAATTCAAATCCTTTACAAAATAGCTTAATAATATGTATTGGCTTTAGACATTTTCTTTAAAATTTGTTTTAATAATTTTATTCAGTTTGAATAATCGAATTGTATTATGAATTAATTAACATTTCGAAATTCCTAATTCAGAATTTAGTAATTAATTAATTAATATGATGAAACTTAAACATTTTTACTAACAATTTTTATTGAATTGACTAAAATTTGTTTAATTCTATATTAACCAGAGCTATGAATTAATTAATTAATTAATTAAACAAATTTTAGTCAATTCAATAAAACTTATTAGTAAAAAATTTTAAGTTTCTTTTAAGAATAAATTAAAAGAATTGTCACAAAGTATTCAGAGGTGTCTCTTTCTTTCAGAACTGCCTTTTGTTTATATATTTGCTGCATATAACCAGTGTTGCCATATATTTTTTTAAGAAAACTTTTTATTTCTAAAAAAAAAACTTTTTTTTCAACAAAAAAACTTTTTTTAAGTACATACATACTAAAATTACAAAACCCAATTCGAACATGAATCAGACTTAGGTAATTTACGTGAATTTAGAACTTTAAATATATTCAAATCAATCTCCCCATTTAGTAAATGAATTTGGGGATATTCATTTTGAAATAAACGGCTCAACTTATTGATATCATAAATTTACAATGTTCCAAAAAACTTTTTTTTAAAAAAATAAAACTTTTTGCATCTTAAAAAACTTGCAAAAAAGGGAAAACTTGACAAATGGTAACACTGCATATAACACAAAGCGATTTACTTTTACACACAATAAATTAGGTACCAAAATTATTGTATCTTTCTCTTTCCATGAGAGCTGCGCTAGGAAACTGATTTTGGCTTTTTTGTAATTTTTCACCTCTCATATTGTTTGACAATTCAAGATGGAAAGACTGACACCGCAACAACATCTCCAAATTATTTAGCTGCATTACGAAAATCAGCATTCTGTGAGAAACCTCCCGAGTCTTAAGGCAAATTTCGTATTCCGTACCTGACAACTAGGTGCCTAAATAGTGTGATACCACACCTCTAAATTATTTTCTTTGGGATTGTGTGAAGTCTTAGTCTATAAGCCAGCTACGATTTAAGAATTGGAATTTCCGACCCTTAAAGCTAATTTTGTTTTCCGGATCTGTCAACTAGGCGCCTAAATCGTGTGATATCACACCTCTGGATTATTTTCTTTGGGATTGTGTAAAATCAACGATTCAGGACTAGAAAGTCAACATTACTCTCGTAATTCGCGACTATAGCGGTGATAATTTTAACGAAATTTTGTTAATTTTAATAATATATTGAATGATTTTATTCTTTTAAACTTTAGTTGATTTTAACATGGTTTCATAGCTTCGTATTAATTTAATTTGAGTTTAATTCACTAATATCTTAATTCGGAAATAAAAAATGTCAGTTATTAATTCCATGAATCCATATAATTCATTCAAAAGCTTTTATTTAAATATAATTCATTAATCTTTGAATTAATTCATAACAGAATTCATTCATTAAATCTTTGAATGATTAAATTTTCCGTATTTCAAATATACATATAACACTTTACAAAATTAATTGAAATTTTTTTGGCGAAAAAATGTTGGTGAGAAAGAAAAGTTTTGGTGAAAAAAAATGTTGGTAAAAAATAAATTTAGTGAAAAATCAAGTTAGTAGCGGTTTTTGTTTATATCTAAGCCCTTTGTGGGCCGATTTTCTCAATTTTACATAGCAACCTAAGTTGGACTATATCGGATTGATGAAAAGTTGATTTCAACAGACAGGCGGACATGGCTATATCGACTCCCCTATCTATAACGATCTAGACTATATACACTTTATGGAGACGCAAATTAAATATGTAGAAATTACGGAATGACAATCATGATGAAGGGTATTAAACATTTTTAATTAACTTATACAGTATTGAATAAGTTATATATAAAAAACAAGTATGAACTGCAAGACTTTAATCAAATAATAACGTAAACATAACGTTACATAACGTTAATGAGTGACTGACTGATTTAACATTGCCCAGCACAAACGCCAAAACGTAAAGACATGGAATTTGAACTATGTAGATTCACTAAGAAGGGATTTTTTGAAATTTGAAGGTTAAGGTGGTGAAATTCGGTAAACTAATACAAATACCAAAAACATTAAAATTGCATTTTTATAAACTTGAAAAATTTGCTGACAGGCATTTGGTACTTTTTTGAAATTCGAACCCTTTAGGGAAGAAAACAGCTAAAATCTATGTTTAGAAGAATTTGGTACTATTAAACATATTCTAATAGCTCTTTTTTCGATAATCCTTTATGTAAGTAAGAGAGCTACATTCGGCTGTGCTGAATCTTATATACCCTTCACCAAGTTATACTTTAAAATAAAAATATTTAAATATTTTTAAACAAAACAAAATTAATAATTTTTTTTCGAAATAGTGTTTTTTTACATTTTTTTTTTTAAATTTACTAGTGAAAAAAAATGTATTACAAAAAAATTTTTTTTGGTAAAAAAAAAATTCGTGTTAAGAAATATTTTTCCCGATTTTGACCCATTGTAGGTCCAAATTACTATAGCCTAATATAGATCGTTACAATGAACTTTGAAATATCTATCATCTATATTGTCAATATTAATTACTTAGTAAACCAGATATAGATCAAAACTAGGCCAAAAATCGAGGTTGGGCCGGTTTTTTCCTTATATGAATCAAGTTTGTAAGTTATTTGGGGTCTTCAGAAAATTGATTTCAATAGACAGACGGACATGGCTTAATCGACTCCGCTATCTATAAGGATCCAGAATATATATACTTTATAGGATGGTAAAATTATATTGTGGAAATTACAAACGGAAAGACAAACTTATATATATAGGGGGAATAAAAATAGCTTTTTGCTTGAAAATATAAGTGATCACACATTGTCGTCCTTTTTCTATTTGGACCACCTTTCTAACGACAATTTTAACCCGATTTTGTTTACTAAGTCATATATGTATATCTAATGCAAGTCGTATATATAGACATTTAAATTAGCTTTTATTAAATGTATATTTTCTAGTGATCAAAGTTATGCAAACTTAATATACGTTCACCATAATGAACATATTTTGTTACAAAAAAAATACTTTTTTCACTTATCGAATTTTTTGAGCATGCATTAATAAATTTCTTTCAAAATTTTATCTATATATTTTATATTTATTTATAATAAAACAAAGTATACATACTATATACAAGTATATTTGTAAATATTTATTTATCATAGAAAACACATATTTTACCTTCAACAAAAACAAGGAGGGTATAGTTAAAAAAAATAATAATAAAATTTGTTACTAATCATTTAATATATGTACTTTATATGTATTTAGCAAAGTGCGCTTTATTTAAACAATTCCAATGATTGTTACAATTTATGATATATAGTTTTTATCATTTGACAGCTACGGATTCAGGTGTTTTGCTAACTTGGCCATAGAAAATAAATGATGAGCTAAATATGTAATTAATTAGAATTATGTACATATATATATATTATTATTAACCTTTGGACGATATTGGATGATATTTAATATTTGAATTGAATGGGAATGGTACTTTAAAAGTTGAAAATACATGACTATTCATATACAGACTTATTCTTAATTTAAAATTCTGAACAAAAACTTCGTTTAATAACTTATATTGAGACGATTTCAATAAAAAATGTATTGCATTTCTCAATTTTAGGGCTCATGATGAGCCCAAACAAAAAATGTACAAAATTTTGCAGCTATCTAATTGACTAAGTTCTTAACCATTTCCCTTTTTCTCTTTTTACAGGGTACAGGATCAACGTGTCTACCGCTTAGGTCTACGATCGACTGCAGTTTGGTTAATAGCCGTAATCTGTTGGATTAATGATCGCATGTTCTGTGACGTTTGGTCTTCAATAAGTTTTCCATATTTACATGGCTTCTGGCATGTTTTCATCTTTATAGCTGCATACACTGTGCTCGTTGTATACGCCTATTTCTATGTGGAAAATGAATTGCCGCAGAGGAGGCCACTGCTAAAGTATTGGCCCGTTAATGATTTTGAATTGGGTATACCATTTATAAGTATACGAAATCCGGGTAAGGAGTATACAAATAATATTTAAAACTCTAGAGTCCATTTTTTTTAAAATTAAAACAAATATGTATACATAAGTGATACATACATTCAGGAAATCCAATGCTTCGATTTATAACGAATGTAAGTGTCTTGTTGGTATTATAATATAAAGCTTCTAATTGCTTAGAAGTGTTTTTGTTAATTGTTTGTTAATGTTAAACAAATTATTTGTCCAAACCCATTAACTTTAAAAGTGATATATATAAGAAATGTTGCACAATTGTTTTTATTTTTATTAAAAATTACGACATACAAGTATAAATATTTAGGATTCAATTATATTAGATTCTTATTGAAAAAATCTATAAAATAGTTTAGAAAAATATATTAAAATATAATTGCTTATTAGAAATAGAATTTATATAAAAAAAATATATAAGTATTTACTATACATAGGTATAAATTTCAATTACCAATACCAAAGTTTTCTTCAACTGATCACATAAATAATCATACTCATTCCAACATTATTTTCATTTTTAAATACTTTTTATTTTAATTAATTTTAAATTATTTTAAAATAATGTTTATTGAATAATAACACTGTGCTTGTTTAAAAATGTAACAAGCGGGGAACCTTACGCACAGTGGTTGCGCTTGTATGGAAGAGTCACAATACGTATCCACACCGCCTTTAAAATCAATATGTTTATGTACTTCGTCAAACACTTGCTGGGCTTTCACTCCTCTTTAGAGCACCAAATTCCAAAAATGTAGAAGTGTGGATATATGCATCGACGAGATGTTTCTATGATAATGACAAAAAAGAATCAGAGAAACAGAATTCACACTTAATAACGACAAAAATTCCACTTGTATTAAATGATATTACGTACACAGAAAAAAAAAATTCATAATTGGAATGAAATTTTTAATAAATATTATTAATCGAACATGACTTTTTTTTCCCAAACTTTTTTCATTCAGAATAAGAACATGTTCATAAATATAATGAAAGTGTACATGACGGAAATTTTTGCATTTTTTACATAAATTTTTTGATATTTTATGATAATTGCATTAAAATTGGATTATGTAATGATCTAGATAAAGTATTTTTTAATAACATCCCTATATTGACGAATCATTCAAGATAAATCAACAAAATCTAAAACTTAAAAAATATCATTAAACATAATTAAATATGCATTAACATTAAAGCATTTCATCTGCTTCAGAAAATGCAGTCGATTTCGCGCATATTTCATAATTTTATTGCTGAAAATCATAAAAAAATCAAAAATTTTCCAAGTAAAATTTCAAACATTTTTAAACAACATAAAAATATATGTAAATGAAAATTGAAATATTTTTTTCAAGCCTCCTGGATTTTATTTGGAAACAAAAAATATGAACAAAATCATACTATTTATGAATTAATTATAAATGTTATGAATTGAAATCAATGAAATCAAATCGTACTATTTATGTTGGAACTTTTGTCTGTGTACGGCACAAAATTCTAATAACACATAGTAGAACAAAGAATATTATTTAAAAAACTGCAAAAACCTGCAGCTAAATTCTATATTATCATAAACTATACACATGTACAAACATTCAGCAGATTGGATTCAGTTGAGAAAATGGTTAATTGAGGGTTTACTTTAATCCATGCCTGTTCACATTTCAATTGCTTTTATTTCAAAATATATTTAAAGTATGGAAATTTGAAAACATTAAAGACTATTTATTTCGCTACAACACCAATTTACTAACATCATATTTTTTTATTTTTGTCGTATGGGCGCAACCACTGTGAGAAAAATTTAGATTCCTCAAAAAAAAATAAAAAAAATAGAGTTAAAAACCATCGATACGAAGGTGATTAAAAAATCAATGGCTGAATTAAGGAATACTATTGTAAGACAAAGCTATATGGTGTCAATATTTGTTTGTTAATTAAGCCAACTTCATATTGTCATATAAAATCAAAAAAGCCGTAAGTTACATTTAAAAAAGTTTTCAGGAGAAGCAAAAATTTCAAAATTTTTCTCATGTTTTCTTACCATTATTTCCTTTATTCCAAGAGTTGACATAGACATTTTCTGCCAAACTTGGGTATATTAATTTTTTCTCGAAAAACGTGAGTTAATTTTTTGGTTTATGAATTTTTTGTGCTTGCACTTTGGGCTTTTAGAATTTTGTTAATAAAATCGTAGTCTTTAGTTGTAGGAATGTAAAATTTTGAATCAAAAAGTCGATTTTGAATTTTTTGTAACTTACGGCCTTTTTTGATTATTTTGATATATACAATAATAAATACAAAATTAGCTACAAATTATACATTTAGATATTTTTATTTCATACTTAACGTTTTTCCATATTTTTTGTTCATACGTTAGTTACATTTGTATGGAAATCATTTTTAAAACATATTTTTCATCCATTTTTATCAATTCACTTTTCTTTCGCTGTTTTAATTTACTTGACTTATTGTTTGATACACTATATCATATTTTCAAGCACATATATTAGGGTGGGGGAAGAGATTCTTCGAAGAATTGACCTTGCGGAAATATGTTATATTAGCCCAAGTGCTCTTAAGAGTTAATTTTCATTTTTTGCAATGTTATTGTAAAAATTGTAAAAAATTGACCCGGTTCTCTTCGCTACCCATGTCGTAGTAAAAATCGGTTCAGCCGTTTAGTAATTATTGTTTAAGAACTAAAGGTACCAATTTTACCAGTTTTTCCCCCTGTTTATCCCTTTCTGGTAAAAGTATTGAAAAAAGTTATAGCCTATTGACGGTTCCAAGTAAGGATCTATATACGTTACAAACTTCAAAGAAATCGATTTAGCCGTTTAGGTGTGATGCTCAAACAAACCAACAAAGAAACTTACAAAGACATTTATATATTTATAAGGATTTCGCTATCTTTCGCTAAAATCCAAATATTGTTAAAATTTACATTTCACGATTTTAGGGTTAACGTTGTCCGCTTTCAGAGTATATTTTAAAGTTCTCACCTATAAGATTACTTTAAATTCATAACAGTATGGAAATTGGTCTCATTCGCCAAAATATGGCAAATCACAAAATTTTTATCGCAGGTACGGAAAAATTGTAGGATGTATGTCAAATTTTTTCATATATTTATTCCAAATTATAATCTCAATAAATCCCAATGTGATGATCAACAAATATTGAAATTTGTTTAACAAAATGTTTCTAAAATTTGAAAATGGAGTTTTGAAACTACCGTTAACAAAATTAAATTTTGTTGGCCATACCTGCAAATACGGTATCCTATAAAGACAAAAACTCATACACAAGTAACTAAAGATATATTTTAAGTAAAAATTAGCTTTTATTTTAATATTTCTCACTTTGACCCAGAGGATATATAAGGGTTAGACTCCAAAAGATTAATTTTACTGGACTTTTCATTAAAATAAATAAATCTACATATTTATGTAAAATAATGCAGAAAGTCAACGAGTTTCACAAATTTATTTTATAGTAAAAATAGTAAAATTTACATATATCTGACACTTTTACCTCGATGCCTTTGAATATCGGCTGCCACCTTACTGGATACATCAACGTAATTTACACAATGTTTAAAGACAATCACAATTACCTTTCACTTGATATTCGAAAATAACTATAAACTTGGTATAAGAGATTCCATTTAATTGAACTCATATCAAGCTTTTACTATTATAATTCTCTATAATAGTTAAATGAGAGGGGTCATTCCCACTATGGCCATTTTCAGACAAGCTCACAATGGTGCCGAAGTAAATATCGCGAAGTTTTGCGGCTTTTATAATTATAGTTCACCAGATATTCCGTAATAAATATTTAATTTGTATGGAAGGTGCCACGCCCATTTGAAATTTCAAAATAAAAGGTAACCTATTGTTCCTTCCAGATATAGAGGAACGTACAGTCAAGAGGATTAGTCTTGTGCTTTAGCCTCCTATAAGGTACAACAAAATAAATAAACAGACATACATTCATTTTGAAATAGCAAATACATTAAAATACTAACTATGCATAAACAATTTTGAAATTTATAAAAGGTTTATATATAAAACAAAATTTCTATACAAAATTTGTTTTATAAAACTTTGATAAATTAAAAAATTTTGTATGCATATGGGGGTAAAAATACTTCAGTTAATAAGAATTTGAAGCAGAATTGATAAATGAAAGAAAACAGAAACATAACAGTACAGAATTATTATCCTAGATCACAATACTTACCTGTTAACGTAAATTTTACACAAAAATATTTTTTAATTTCCGCAAGCTCAAAATCCATTTTAGACCTATGGTATTCACTGCAAAGTTGCTTAGAATTCTTCGTAGAATTATTTCCCCCTAAGATTTTTTTTGCGTCCATACAATTCGACCCAATCCTAATATACACACCTCTTCCTATCATTTTATAGAAACGCTTAAGTGAACCAATTTATTAATAGTAGTTACAAATATATAATAAGTAAATATTCTAAAAAATCCCAACAACTTCCTTTAAAATTTTAATAATCATTAAAAAAAATACATACAACATATATGGTAAAATACCAGAATTTTTTAAATAATTGAGATTTTTTTAATGGAACATTTATGTCTTATGTCGATCCTTAACGATATCAAATTCGTTCGCGTGATAAACATTCATGTTTAAGATATCTGAATTGTATGGTTGACATTATCATAAATTGTTTAAAACAAAGATATGTAATTGTAAAAAACTTAAGTCTGTTGTCAAAATCATAACTCTTGCAAAAACAAAATACATGTTAGTCAATGTATTTTGTTGTTGTATCAGACATATGATTTTTTGTATTTTTGTTTGGCAAATCCGAGTGTCTCGTCTCTATGTATAATTCTCTATGGTTTAAAAGTTAATGTAATTCAAAGTCTTAACAAAATTAGAAGTATTTTGTATGAAATTGTTTGTGTTATTTTTGAAATCATAGTTATTATTATAGATAAATACACATAGATCAAACACTCTCCTGTCAAAGACATAACTCAGTTGTCAGTTCTGAAATATAATTGCAAATTTCTGAAATACAATTGGAAATGGTGTAGATCACTAACTTTAGATGGGATTAATTCGTATGTTCAAATTAAATTTCTATATGTCGATTATTCGAACAATCGACATTTTGCTGAAAAAAGTCGAAATCGACTTTTTGTCGGATCAAAATCGAACAATCGACACGTTATCCCAAAAATGTCCAAAAGTCGACTAAGTAAAAAAAAATTCGGATTTTTTTTATTTATAATTTTTGTTGTAAAAATGTTATAAAATGTATTTTTCCCTCTCAACGTTATTCGCGATTTAATATGAAATGAAAAAATATAAAACACGGACAGTGCTGTAAAGTTATTAGGTTCTTCTCAAAGTATTTTTTTTTTTTTTTTTGTAAATTTCAACTTTGAATGGTCATAAATAACATTTTAACGCAATTAGTTTTAATCCAATAAATATTAAAAATTTAGTGATCAAAGTGTCGTTAAAGCAATAATTTAAACATTACTAAAATTCGTAAATTTAGAAATAATTTGCTAGTATAAGTTAGTTTCATTTATGTGAACATTTTCTGGGATTTAACCATATACTTAAAAAAATGTATGTATAAATTAGAGATAGGAAATATGAGTTCAAAATAAATTTATTTCAAAGGTTGTAATTGGTACGGTGACCTAAAAATATTACATTTTATCACACTTGCTAAATCTAATTTAACAAGTCGCTCAATAAGAGTTTATATACCAAAGCTGTTAAAGAAATTAACAATTTTCTAACTTTAAAATTATAGTATTAGCTAAAATCATCAAATATATCCAGTAGACTGCTAAATTATGCTCTCTTAAAAACACAAAACCAAAAATAAAATAAACAAATAGTTATATTTAAGTTTAGGCAAAAAAATGGAATAATGTTCAGTTTTATTTTAAATTAAAATATATATTACATACAATATTATAAAAAATTTTACAAACAATTTAGAAATATAGAAAAATATTTTTGTTAATTTTTAAATATAGCTTTAAATTCATTATATAAAAAAGCCAAAAAATTTGTACGTAAATTCAAATAAGTATTAAAATATATTAAAAAAAATTTTTATTCAGTGTTAAAAGAGTATAAAAGCTTTAAATAAGAATTTAAAGAATAAATAGCAATTCCTGTAAATTTACATTAAAAAAAATCGCTCGAAGAATGGTGATGTTGTAAAACAAAAAATGTACTGATTTAGAAAAGTGTATTAAAAGTCTCAAAATAAAATGTTAACAAATAAAAACAAAATCTAAATCGTTTAAATTCTTATTTAAAAATTTTAAACTTAATCAATTTCTTAAAATATTACATAATGTTAGACAAATTATTAAAAAAGATTTATTTATATAGAAAGAAACTGGTCAATAAAAAGTGCATAAAGAAAATATTATAAAAAGATTTTATAACAATCACATGTTTTTACTTTTCATTCTAACGTTTCTTCAATTGCAATCGTAAGTATAGCTTGTAAGTAGTCCTGTATATCATAATATCAACAAATGTTTACATCCCATCTCAAGAGATTCATATTTAATCAGAATCTGAAGAAATATTATTGCAACTGGTTTTAGGTGAGCGTCTATTACTAAAATATTGGCCATTTTGTATGTAGGGTCCACGATAAGTTACTGAGTTTTTATCGGTTTCATAAATTTTCACCTCAAACAATAACTCTGGCCGTTTAAGGGCTCGGCGTACGTTCTCCCATATAAATACAGTTAAATTTTCCGTAGTGCTTGGCTGGGTTTTAAAATAAATTGAAAAATAAAAATATTTTTTTATTATATTTTTATAATTTTAATTTTACCACATTCTGAAAATATTCCACGTCTTTGTCTAAGTTTTTATGATCCAACTGTTTGAAGATAACACCATCCATGGCCAGTTTAAGATCGGTAATGTTCATTATCATACCGGTACGTATGTCAATGGGGCCGCGTACGGTTACTTCAACTAAAAGAAAAATTATATAAATATTAGGAGTGAGATCGTAAAATTCTTAACACACGTTTTTTATTAAAACTTTTAACCCAAGTATTATTTGATTTTTTTTTTTTTTTTGATCAAGTTACCTTTGTAAAACATATCAGTTATTATGTTTAATGTCAATTATGTTAATTTGTTGTTAATCTGATTAATATGAGTGACCAGAAAAAAGTGCATACTAAAATTATTAAATATTTTCAACAAAACCCAATTTGGTCCTACAAAAAGTTGGCCAAACAATCCAAGGTCTGCTATCAAACTTTTTCCAATGTTATTAAACAGTACTGTCTTGTCTTCAGGTAGAAGAAATAGTCCACATGATGTTCCTAAAGCTAATAAATAGAAAGCATTTTCAAAAGAGCTCCCAACACATTCGTTAGGAAAGCAGTCCGGTTAGGTCAGTACTCAGACTATTTGGTACGCATAGTTAAAGCCAATGAAGCATACAAGTCTCAAAAAGTTCCTGACAGGAACTCTGCTAAAAATGTAGAGGCCAAAGACAGAGCGCGGAAATTGAAGTAAAATTTTATACAAAAAATATACCTGCTGCATAATGGATGACGAAATGTACGTATGGAAAATTTGTCGCAGCTTCTGCATTAATTTTTTTATGTTGCAGATGCTCGAGGGAATATTGAGAAAAGTTTAGGACCCAAAAGTAGACAAAATTTCCCAAAAATTTCCAAAAAAAGTGAAATTTACATTAAGGAATGTTTACAAAAATGGCGTTTCCATTTATAAGACTTCGTAATGTGTCCACTTATTTTTGGCCTGATTTGGCATCTGTCACTATGGTAAGAAAGGTCTTGAGTGGTACAAGAACATAGTCCAGTGGAGAGATATTGGGCTCTTGTTAAAAGAGAATTGAAGAGCACAAAAAAGGTGTTCAAAAGTGTGGTAGATTTTAAACAGAGATGGACAACCTGTTCGAACAAAGTGACATAAAGAACTATAAAAACTATAATGGAAGGGTTTTCGAAAAAGGTTCAAAATTTCATCATTAGTGATTAGAACTATAAAATTTTTTTTTTTTTTTTCTAAATTGTAACAATAATTTCAATCAAATAAAAGCTCTGTTCAATAACTAAAAGTTGTTACTAGTTAGTAATAATTGTTACTGGAAAAGCGTTCATTAACTCAAAAATCTAGCAAGTAGAGAAAAATCAAGAGCGTATAAATTTTAGAGAGTGTTCTCTCGTTGCAAACTATTTTAAGTTCTATTTTGAACTCGTAGTAGTTAGCAGCTTATATTTCATATGTTTTGTGTTATTGTTTATTTATTTACAATTTTATTTTTGTGGTGAAAAAAATAAAATTGAAGAAAATGTGAATATTTATACATTTTGAAAGGAAAAAATATGAAAATTGTGTGTATAAATTTTTTGTTACTGGAAAAGCGTTCATTTACTTTTTACTATTTTTGAGAATTTAAGAGAGTAATATTGTATATTTTGATTTTATTCTCTCGTTGCAAGTATTTACTGGAAAAGTAAATGAACAGACCTAAAATAAGATTCAAAATGTAAGTTTAGTGGTTTTACTTTTATTAACATATTTGTATGTTGAAAATTTTTCGATCTCAGTCCTTAGATACAGGATTTTTATATTTAACACAGCTAGTTTTGATACGAATTATTTCATTTTTAGGAAAATTAAAATTTAATATTCTAGAGAGCATGAATCCGAATTTAATAGGCTGTCACACTATGATAATCAGGGGTCATAATCTCTAAAATAGAGAGTTTTGAATTTTCTAACTTTTCCCAAATTATAAATTTTAATTTCTTGAGAAGATGGGAGAAGATTGGCGAATGAAACTTGGTGGAATGTATATATAAGAGTACCTTATTCGTACTATACATTTAAAGAACACATTCCCTTCATTTGTTTTTAGTGTTTGTGCTTTTTTAGATAAACAACCCAGCAGTTAGGGGCATTTACATTATGACTTTCAGTCATGACTTAAAATCATGTTTTTTTTTACTAGGAAATTGTGAATTCTAAACAATGGCAAGTTTTCTGTGAAGTTGACTTTTTTAAATATTCAGCTTTGAGCTTGTTTCTGATTGGCTGTTGATATGATTATATGCCAAAAAAAGGCAAACTTGGTTGAAAAAAAGGCATCGTATAAATGCAACAAGACATGACTTTAAATCAAAGTGTAAATGTCGACTAAAGCAAGTAGTCAATGTATCCCTTATAGACAGTAATTGTAAATAATGTCTTCAATGTCTCCAATTTATATATTTTAGGTCATTTGACACGTAGTATGTGCTCTATGTAGTGCAGAGAGAAGTCAATTGGTTACTTTATACATCCCATGTAATCTAGCGTGAATACAAATGCCATACAAGTGTATCTAAGTAATCTAAAGTATTTATAAACTATAAACGATTATACGCTTAACGCAATTTTGTTGAAATTGTGTTGATATAATTCTCATACAGTTTATTTTCTTATTGCATAAGTATTCTGACATCTATTGGCGACTTGTCGGAGGAAGGTTTGTTTACAAGCAATCGGTTATTGGACTGTCTATGATATGTCTTTTTAACTTTATTATATACATATTTAAATAACTAGTTATGAAGCTGATTAATTATTCAGTTAGGTGGGGTATGTAACCGATATATGAATTGAAGTCGTTGACTACTTTGGACAGCTAGCAGACGGTCTCATTGTAATTCAAAAGGGTCAATTGATCTACTGCTTATTTTTATTTTTTATTTATTTTTTATTTTTATTCACAATTCATGTAATAAAAGCCTATAAAGGCCATAAAAATTCTATTACACAGTAACAATTCCTGAGTATGTATAAAGTTAAATTAAAATGAAATAAAGAAAAAAATACAAAAGTATGTATTTAAAATGGCTCCCCAGCCGTAATACAAATTTACAATGAAAAATAAAAAATAGCAGCAAAAAAAAGATAAAAAAATAGTCCATAATTAGAGGTAAGCAATCATTTTGCAAGAAATAAAAGTTAAGAATGGATAAGTTGTTAGATATTAGTAAACAGTAAGAGGTAAAAATTATTTAAGAAGCATTCCGTTGGAAATGTTCCAGCAATTTAAGCCTAAAGGTATTATTACATTGGGAAAAAATACGCAATTCACACGGCAACACATTCCAGCATCGAGCAATTTTTACAACAAATGATCTTTCATAGAATGAGTTGGTAATTCTATGAATTAAAATTTGAGGATTTCTAGTAGAACGGCAAAAAGTAAAAATTTTATAAAGTGCCAACGGTTTGCACGTTTTCATAATTTTATAAAAGAGAAATAAGGAGCGAACTTTGACAAAGTTAGAAAAAGAGCAGCCCAAAAATGTAGAAACATAATTAGAAATGTGTTCACGTCTTTTTATATTATAGACGAAGCGTACAATAGTGTTAACAATTAGTTTTAACTTATTTAGATTAGAAGCAAGTGTACAAGAAAAAAACCTCAAGTCCATAAAAAATTTGAGGCATTAGAAGAGAAAAAGCTAGCTTATATCTGATATGGAGAGGCAAATATAGATTTGTACAATGTATCTTACGCAATGTCATTAAAATTTTACAGAATATCAAATCAATATGACCATCAAATTCCAATTTGTTATCTAATAAAATGCCCAAACATTTGAGTTGGTTCACAAAATCAATTCTAACACCATCGAAAAAAATGTTAAGGTCAACAAAAAAACGAGTTGAAGGGCCAAATGTTATGGCTTTTGTTTTTGAAGTATTGATTGATAAACAATTATCTCTAGTCCAATTAGAGACAGACTGGAGACAAAAATTTATGTTATTTTCCAATACATCAATAAAGTCACGAGCACAAGAAAAGAGCAAAACAACGTCATCCGCAAATATAAATGATTTGCACAAATTTGAGTTAACTCTAGCAGGAAGATCATTAACATAGAGTATAAATAAAATAGGACCAATAACTGAACCTTGAGGAATACCTGAACTCAGAGGAAGCAAGTCAGAATCTGTACCGTTTATCGAAACAAACTGCGATCTACCACTAAGATATGATAAAATAAGCCTACAACTAGGTCTGGAAAATCCAAATTGATCCCTAAGCTTTTCAATCATTCGAAGATGATTCAATGAGTCAAAAGCTTTGGAAAAGTCTAAGGAAACAAGTACATTTAGCATCTCATTATTATTACAATGCCTAACGAGTTCAGTGAGACTAAGAACAAGCGACATAGAATTATGGCCACTACGGTAAGCATACTGCGACTCATAAATGTTCATAGATACAGCTTCAAGAATCTGTTGTCTAAGCAGATGCTCCAGTACTTTAGAGAGTGCAGGCAAAATTGAAATAGGGCGAAGATCATCTGGTCCATTTATTACCTTAGATTTCGGAATGGGAACAACACGTGCAACCTTCCACATTGCAGGAAATTGGGATTGCATAAAAATAGTATTGAACAAATGTGTCAAAAATTTTGAAATATGAGGAAACATAATCTTAATAAATTTAATAGAGATACTATCTGTACCAACGGAAGATGTCTTTATTTTATTTAAAGCCTCTAATACCTCAATTTCACTTACACTACGAAAAGACACTGCATTTTCAGAAAAAGTTGAAGCACCAAAATCAAAAGGTTCAGAATCACCAATACTCCCATTATTAGCAAAATAGTTATTAATGCTATTTGCATCATGGTCAATATAAAAAGTTTGATCATTTAGAGTACCTGAACATTTGAGGACCTTCCACAAGCCAGCAGTATTAAGTTCCCTAAATAATACAGAATAATAGCAAGCTCTTTCTTTGCGAATAACTTTTTTGGCCTTATTACGATATTTGCAAAAAACCTTCCAATTTCTAGTAGACCTGTCTTGTCTATACGCAGTAAAAGCCAAATCCCTTAAGGATATAGCCAAAACAATAGCCTTAGATTTCATCCAACAATCCTTATAATATCTAATCTTCCTTTTAACAATAGGAACGAAGGAAAGTAAATCATAAAGCAAAGAATATATATTGGAGCACATCATATCAACATCACATGAATTAAAAATAAAAGAAGAGTCAAATTCAGACAAATATATTAGCAAATTTTCCCAATCAATGTTATTGTAGTCTCGATACTCATAAACTTGCTGTATCAACAACTTATTAAAATTAAAAGCAGCACATATTAAGGCATGATGCGAAATTGCGGGACATATAAATTGATTGGAGAATGTAGGTCTTGAACTGTCACTAACCAGCATAAAGTCGATTAACGACGTTGAACCATGTGACACATCAAAATGTGTAGGCAGCGAATTATGCAGAATATTAAGATTAAGTCTCATGCATAAAGAGCGAACATTTGCCGAATAAGAAGTGTTGAATAAATTATAGTTAAAATCACCAACAATTACAACATTAGAATAATTTGATAGAAATTGGAAATGATAGTTTTCAAAAGCTGTTAGATCACCATAAGGCAGATATACCACACCAATTACAAACTTCACAATATCATTACAAAACTCCAAAAATAAAGACTCACAGCTACCAACAACAGAAGACCTGAAAACAATTTTAGGTTTTAAACTATTAGAAACGTAAAAGCCAACACCCCCACCTCTAGAACTAACACGGTCATTACGGAAAAAACTATATCCAGGGATATTTAAAGCACGATTCGAAATATAGGGTTTGAGCCAGGTTTCTGATATAGCAAAAACATCAATCGACGAAAATAGCAAAATATTTCTTAATTCATCAAACTTGCAACTATTTGCCGAGGGTTTAATGCTCTGACAATTCAAGTGAGCAATTTTTAGGTCATTCTTATAGTTTTGGAAAAAATGACTAATTTGCTTTCCACCACTAATTATTGGACCAATATTAACGTTAGAAGACATCAAAGTAAAATAATAATATTACGGGGGGGAACCAAACAAAATAGATACTGTAATTACTTAACATTAAAAAAAATCTTTTTAAAAAATATATATATATAAAAATTCATATAGCATAGCTAGTCTTAAACTATTAATGAGATCAAATTATAAATATAAAAATGTTGGATACATGGGAATAATAATTGCATGAGAGATCACTTGCTATATTGTGCAAATCAATTCATAATTTAAGTAGTGTTATTACAAGATTAGTTTAAAGCTAATTTTGTTTAAAAAACAAAAAAGAAATTGCCATAATTCAATAAAATTTAGAGTCAATTATAATTCCCATGTATACAAGTTCAATACGAGAGAAAAAAAAAAATCAGTACTAACAAAAGATAAAATACATTAGGGTTTTCAAGCCGCATCATTGTTATGATCAACATTAAGCAATCCTGCACATTCCTCAGCACCATAGATTACTTCATTGCCATTGGGAAGAGTCAGCTTCACTTTAATTCTATCCGAATTTAGCAATCTGAACTTAGTTATAAGTTTTTGTCGAAGTAAACGCCTACACAAAGAGTTCAGCTTGCCAGCAGCTGGAGAAAAATGCTCATTTAGATATATTCGGCTTTCAATATCACCACCCATAACATCTGAATACTTCAACGATCTAGTTTTAAAGTAAGCTTTCATCAGTCTATCTCTTAAAAACACATTGTTGAACTTTACTAAAATCGCCTTCCGACTAAACATGTAGCAAGCAAAGTTGATATCAGTGGAAGATATTGTTTCATCGAAGTGTGAGCATAACGAAATAACAGGTGCAACAAGATCACTCAGACCATCAGGTAAACCACTGATTACAATATCTCCACGGTTGAGCCTTTTATATAAAACATTGTTTTCATCTTCAAGTAGTAATATTTTTGCAGAAGTAGAAACATCAATCTGCTTTATTTGCTTACTGCATGTTATAATATCAGACTGCAGATTAGAACGACAAGAGGAAACTTCAGTTTTTAAGTTCGCAACAGCTTCAGTAAAAGCATTTTTAATAGCGTTCAAATCATCTTCATTTTTTTGCAAAAAACAATCAATTTTGGAATACAAGCCACGAATCTCATCACGCAACATTCTTTCCAAGCTAGATGACGGATTGGACTCACACTTTTCACAAGTAAAGGAAAGAGATTTATTGTCTTTGAGGAGCGATAGTGCTTTGTCGTTAATTTTGGCACATTGAGCATGATACCACAAATCACAAGACTTGCAAAGAATACTTGCTTGAGTTCTTCCAATATTAAGTTGGCAGGTATCACATTTATATAATTTGGTTGCAGGCATCTTGATTTCAATTTTATGTATACAAATGGCGGCAAATGTGTATATATTAAATAAACAGAATTTGCAATAAGCAAACAGCAACAACAACAACAGCAGCAGCAAACAGATTTACTTTGTAGAAATTAATGATTTTTACAAACGATACACTTTTTATAGCTGGTAAATATATAAAAGCGAATTGTATATTTCTATTAACGCTTTTTTATTTTATTTATACTTTATAAAACTGATAAATTGTTAGATTTTTAGTTGAGAAAAAGACTAGCTAGCAAAAACAGATGTCTACTCAGGCAGAGTTGCCATATCATGCACGTGTTAAAATAACTAGTTATGTAACTAAATGATAGGTAAAATCACTAGTTCGGGACAGTCTCCTAGAACTGCTGGGAATATACCGTACACTACCATTGTCAGATGATGTTCACAAGCACTACTACATATACGGTTAGTTAGTTTTGTATGTGTTTTTTGTTTATTTGTTTCATTAACTTGTATTGTCTGTGGTTGTTACATTTTTCATTATTAATGTGATAATTAAAATGTGTAAGTAATTTGTTTTTAATTAATGAAATTATTTTCTCCATTTTAAGAAGTTTTTTGTTAGTTTGAGTTCATGATTTTTAGATACAATTGTATGGACTGGCATGAAATTTATATTTACTCGCAAGTTTGTGGGCTGCGTATATTATACCACCAGATTCTATAATTTTACAAAATCCATTATTTTATAACCATTTTTAAAGGGGTTTTAAGATAGTTGTAAAAATGTCCAATGTAAATTTAATGGAAAGTGTTTTTCAATATAATTTATGAAACTAACAGCTATACAAAAGTATTTTTAGCTGTAATAATGTGTGGAAAACCTATAATTTGAATGAATGGTATTAGTTTATTGCCTTTGTCAAAAATAAAAATGCCGTAGAATAAACATATCACAGATAAATATACATAGAGCAGACACTCTGCTGTCAAAGATCTAATCCTAAATGAATAAATAAATAAAAAAATAAAATAAAAATAATCCAGTTGTCGAAAACCAAACGAGAATGAATATTAAAAAAGTTATGTGAAAACAAAAACAACCCTCGTATGTGCAATTTTTTTCATTGAGTTTTCGCTATGTGTATGTATATTTTTTTCTATGATAAATTAAATTTAAAAATTCAAAATATAAATTATTTTCGATCAACCAAATTTTTGGAACACAAACATTAAATTTATTTCAACTTCCTAAAAATTAACCAAGGTGTATTAATTAATTAATCAATACGTCTTGAAATTGTCATTTTTGAATTTTCAAAACGGATTTTTCGTTCCAAACTCAAACACAAACGAAAATTCGTTTGTATGGATCCGAATTCCAGAAACGTTTATTTATGTAAGCCATTTTCTTTTGCTTGTTATTTATTAAAATAATCGCATATTTTACAGAGAACAAAAGCATTCGTATATGGGAACGTAAACAGTAATTACATCCCAAGTAATACATTACAGCTGCACCCTTATATACTGCAGGGATTTATGATTTATTGGGATTAACACTAAGCATTGAATAGTTCAAAAGATTTAAGGGTAAGTTTGTATTTTGTTATTGCATGTATTAAAAATAAAATCACTTTTCTTCAACTGAAACATGTGTTGGGAAAAAGGTACATTCATTTAAAACCGGCATAATATACATATTATATTAGTATTTATCTGCAGAAAAATTCTAAAACACTTAAACAAATAATATAGACTAACGTTTCAATCGAAGTTTCTATTCACAATTTCTAGATTACTAATGCTTTGTGCGAAAATCGTAGAGAAAGCCAGACAAGAAACTCGAAGATAATATTTAAAACAAAAAAACAAAGCTACAGCTACATTGTTGTAGTTGGGTTCTTACAGTTTTTTCTAATAAATTCTCATAATTTAAGTTTATGTATGTGATTTTTGGCAACAGAGTTTCTTCTCTATGTCTAACTCTATCGCAATAATACGCATATATTCATGTTTTCTTGTTTAAAAAGCCCATTACTTATTTTTTTATTTCTTGATAATAAAAAGTTTTAATATTATGATCTTTGATCTCAATAATGAAGAAATTCATTTAAGTTGTCCTATATAATTTTTAAATATTCACTGTATCAGTTATAGACATGTTTTTGCACACTCTTTCCAGATCCGTAATGGTAATAAATTATTTTCTTAATATACCTACAAGAAGTTCACTCACCCGTATAGTTATGTCCATGGCCATTTGGATTATTGCATTTACCGTAGATTTCAACATTTTCAGCGTCACTTAAATGTTTACTGCAAACAAAAAACATACAAACATTAACTTATCAGCAAAACAAAAATAAACAAAGATGAAAGTGAAAGGAAGCTTTTATACATATTGTTTAAACAAAATAAACAACAAAATTTCACAAAATAAAAGCTATAAAAGTATACATATATGAAAAATAATACGCAATTAAAAAGAAATGAAAATGTTATTGTAAAATTATGTTACCTGTGTAAACGATGACAAGCACTGAAGGTCTCCTTGCGGGTTAACAAAGCAACAGGTTGTTGGGCCATGTTTTTTTTTAAATAAAAATTAGTTTATCTTCTAGTATTAACTAGTTATTGTAGAATTGATAATACCGCACAAACAATATTTATGTACAAATCTAAAGATTGAGGTTTTATTTGAGTTGGTTTTCTAAATCGAGGTAAAACAGCGACCGCAATGATAACGCTTAAACACGCGGAAATGTTTTTCAGCTCGTTTAAAAAGGAGGTTTATTTATTCTAAAAACGAGTTTTTTTATTAAACTATTTTTATTACATGCAATTAATTAAGTTTTTTATTTACAACTTACAATCTCTGGTTGAATATCGGTAAATAGCACACAAAAAGAGCTTAAGTTTTATTTATATACTCGATGGAAATGTAGCCGCTAAATAAATGTATTTCAATTTATTATTTGTCTTCTCTCTGAGGTTCGTTCTTCAATGTGTGGTTGTTTTCAGAAAAGCAGCATTTTTCTTTCCACTATTGTTTAATCATTTTGTTGACGTTTCATTTTTCGTTATTGTCATATGTTGACACCGTGTGGTGCAAGGCGAATTTATACAAGGTGGAGTCAGTCAAACAGCTGATTACTTTTTTTTCCCTAACAGATGTCAAAGTTTGTTTTTATATTTAAATATCTACATATTCTAAGCTTATTAACAAAATATTTATTTTTTACATAAATAAGTAAAGCCATCACTATTCAATTAGCTACACTATATTAAGTTTTAATAAATATTTGTTTAATTTTTCATTTTTGTTTTTTAACATTTGTTAAGACCAATTGTCGTTTTTGTAAAACTGCCACCACCTTGTTTGAATTCGCTTTGGTGTGGTGTCAACATAAGACAATATATACAAAAGATGATGGATGTTGAAATCAGACGTTAAAAACGTTAAATTCTAATTGATAAAAGCAATTTCGTAGCAATATTATTTACAATTTCCAGAAAAGAACTCTCTAGAAGAGAAGAACTGTTCCAACAAAAACTGTCAAAATAAGCTTGATATTTTTTGATACTTTTAGGTTTGTTGTACTCCACCGATGAGTTTTTATGGTCTCCACCGAGCTTATCCAATTGAAAAGTTATGCTGATTGCCCGAACGAAAAAAAGAAAAATCTAATGATTTGGATACCCTAGTATCTTCCTATAACTACTTTTTTTCATTGCATTCCACCAAACCATGCAAACATAAGTAGTAATTGACCTTATAAACGATGTGTAAATCCAGTTTACCAGTCCCCAATTTCTGCATGTGTAGTAGACATTGAGACCCCTTTTAAGACTTCCGTGAATATTCTTCTTCCATGATAATTTGTTATCAATGAGGGCCCCTAAATACTTGGCTCCCTCAGATAATCTGATAAAGTCAGCTCTACGCCAGCAATTATAACTATTTACCCTATATTTCCTGGTAAAGAGTACTAACTCTGTATTCGTTGGTTTTACACCCAGCCGATTTGCCATGGCCCTGGTTGAGAGGACACCTAGCGCCGCCAGCATGATTTTGCTGAATGTTGAAACAAACTTTCGCTTGATCAGAATCACAACATCGCCGCATAGCAACTATCTTCCTATCCTTAGATTCAAAGATCTTGATAGATCCCATATATTTTTTCCTTTGTAGAAACAAATTTTCTTCGGGACTATATACAATTTTTATATGATCCAGATGAAGAATTTTTTGCAAAATCGTGTAAAGTAAATTTTGGCTCACTTAAGCGGACACAACATCCCCCAGAACTATACAAACTTGGTCAATTTTTTAAAAAAAATTTAGATTTGAGTAAAAAAACCTAAAAAGGCAAAGCACCGATACTGGAAAAAGCTTCATATTTGTATAACCCTATATGTTTCTTAAATATTAACAAAGTTTTTTTTTACTATAACACGGTAAATAAAGTCACAGTATGCACTTTTCAAAAAAAAAATCACATTTTCCCCGGTTTAGGAATTTCGGTATTTCAAAATAAAAAATTTCAATAATTATAATGTCGTTGATTTAAGGATAATTGAGTCTATATTAGTTCCAAATTTTGTTATGATATCTTTACCCGTTAACATTTTACATTAATTCAAATTTTATATTTTTCTTCATGGAAAATCACCATATTATAATTTTTTAAATTTTGCAAGTTAATGAAGTCCCAAAAATGTATAAAATTATTTAATCTTACTAAAATATCAATCTTCAATTCCTAAAGATTTCGACAATATCAAATACTTATATAAAAAGCCTTTATTTACTCCTCATAAGTTCCACACACCTTGCCTCTTTGGAAAATTTTTGCATATACATGTAAACGTATATTTTGTAGATATTCTTAAGCACTATTTATATTTCAAATTTCAGCTCATTCGGATCATAAATGGATTTTTTGCGATTTTTAAAAAAAAAATTCGACCCGAGGTGACCAACTTTGAGGAGCAACGCACTGGCCCCCATTAGCGCTAGGAAGCTGAACAACTGCAAATCAACTCAAAAATACATCAGCTCCAATCATTTGAAATTTCGTAACAATATCTCAAATAGTTCCCGTGATACCGAATTATTTCCAAATAAAAACGTTTCTAAACCACTGTGCTAAAAAGAAAATTGTACATTCTAGGTCATCAGCTCATAGCTTATTCCAATTTGGTTATATGAATCCTTTTTTAAAACCTTGATGTTAAGGGTATTCATTTATAAAAATGGAAAATTACACTCTGTTTTTTTACACTTCGTTATAGCTTGTTAAAATTACAACTTTTTGTGAATTTTTTTTCTAGTGTTTGTTGTGTAAAAGTTTAAAAAAATCGGAGAGTAATTTTCCATTTTTTTTTTAACTGATAACCCGAGTATATGGAGTTACGAAAAAACAATAGCCACTTTAAAAAGGCTTTACATTTTAAATTAACACAATTACAAATGAATATACACGATTTTTAAGATTTTATTTTCCATCAATCATCATGCACTGGTAATAACTTAAATGGTTTTTTTATTAATTTAATTTTTATCATTATAAAAAAACGTTATAATACTTTGGATTATAACATCAAACTTAAATGTAATAAGTTAAAAGTATTCGTATTAAAATATGTATGTATATAACAAAGTATTTATTTGTCGTTTAAAAAATAAACATTTAGCTATATATTTATAGTTTATAATGATAATTAGTAATCTAATTTTAAAACAGTACACAACTAAAATTTAGTTTTATATATTTAAAAAAAAAACAAATTAGTTAAAAAAAAAAACTAACTCCTATAATTTAATTGTAAAATTTCCTTTTCCATTTGCGATTATTTTCAAATTTATGTATATGTTTTATATGTATTTATGTATACGTATAGACTTACATATTTTAAATTCAATAACTTAAAATAAATACTATAAACTACAAATATTATGTATGTATATGTATTTAAGATTTAATTTTTCAACCTTTTTGTTTCAATTGTTTTATCTTTGGATAAAGGATCTGTTGATTTACGTTTTATTGCAGTTTGGGTGGGAACTTTGGTAACCGTCGTACCGCCGCCACTGAAAAGAAAATGAAAACAAACAAAAAAATATATATATTATGTTGCAATAATTTAAAAAAATCTGTACTAAACATAAGATAGCTGCTATATTCGATTATGCCGTATATTATATACATTTCACGTACATTTTTTATAAACTATTGTGGCATTTTTCATAAAAAAATCATTTAAAACAAGTAAGAGTCCCTTATTCGGCTGTGAAGAATCTTATAATGACTTCACCAAAGTATACTTTAAGATAAAAATTTTAAACTATTTTAGGTAAACAAAAAAATTTGGGTGGAGTGTATAAAAAAGGCATTCGTAATTTCCAAGTATGGATGAATAAATTTAACTACACAAATATTGTTTGTACACTCACCTTTTCGTTGGTGCTCCTATTGCCAATTTTTTATCATTGATATTCGTTTCTATTATGTAGACACCGCCCGTTCCAGCCGGATTTTGTTTAGTATCCACTGGTCTTATATTTACTGTATTTCTTATAGCATTTGTCGCATTTGCCGGTGTCGACGATGTCGTCGGTGTCGACTGTGATGTGGGTAAACGTTTTTGCATTTGAGCTAATGTTTTCGAAACATTTGATACTGAAGGCTGATTGTTGGATCCAATCGAAGACTTTGTCATCGTCGAATTATTTGATGGTTGATTTGATGGAGAGTTTATTTTGGTAATTGATGCCTTTGATATAGTTCCCATGGTGGTGGGATATTGAGAAATAGACTTAACACTGCTGATAATGGGTAATTTATTGCCGGCGGTAGTTACCGTTAAAGAAGGAGAAGATGTGAGGGCAGGGAGTTTATTGTTGCCAGCGCTCACATTCGGTGAATTTCTTTTAATTACCTTTTTGAAAGAAGTGAGCGAGGGTAATGTGGTATTTTGATTTGTATGTAGTGCTAAATTATCGGTGCTGCTGCCACCAGTATTACTTAAACGATTTACATTCGATTTGGCCACTGCAGCGGCTGCTGTTTGTTTGGCTAATGTGGAGATTTGCTGACTTGATGTTAGGGCTTTCGTTGATATATTTGGATTTTTTAAGGGATTTTTTACGTTTGTTATAGTCAAACCCGTAGAAGTTTTTGCTGTTGTATTTGTTGTGGGTATGCTTACCATTGTGGCGGCTCTATGTAAAGGTGGCACGGGATTGTTATTGTTGCCATTTACTGGTTTTTTACTATTGGCGATTTTAATTCTAGCCAGCAAATTACTTTGATTCGTTGTAGCGGCGGTAGAACCAGCAGCAGAACTACCAGTATTTTGATTAGAAGATGATGATAATTTACTAGCTGCTGTATTTACAGGACTTGTAGTTCTCCTTAAATTACTGTTATTTTGTATTATTTTACTTATTTGCGCATTTGGGGTAGTATTATTGAAAGTACTATTATTTGATTTAATATTCTGATTTTGTTGTGATTTATTTGGTGCATTGGTTTTAAGAGCTGTCAACGATATACTGGGTGATAATTCATTCAATTGTTTCGATATGCTTATGGTTCCCGGTGGAGAAGAGGTGGGTATTATTTGCATTTCAGATGCGGATTTATTAGAAGATTTTGGATATACAATACCCATATTTAAAGGAGAATTTGGTTTATTGGATGTTTTATCCGATCCTTTTGAATTGGGATATAAAATGCCCATATTCATAGCACGATTTGAGTCTGACTGCGCAGATGATGTGGATTTGCTGTTAGAATTACTAGAAGTAGTTGTACTGCTAGAAATGGAACTATTGCCACTTGAGCCAGATTTTTGGTTTGAATTACTAGAAGAAGTGGAACTTCCAGAAATGGAAATATTGCCGCTAGTACCATGTATTGAGCCAGATTTTTGGTTTGCCTTTTGATTTGATGGTAATACTTGCGAGCCACTTGCTGGAGCTTTCATAGATTTAGCATTAGGTGTCAGCATTGGTTTGTTATTTCCACTGTTTACATTATTACCACTATTTTCCTCAGATTTCTTTTGCTGTGCTGGTGGATTTTGTTTGTGTTGTGACAAATTATCGCTGGCTTGTTTAATTGTATTCGTTGCTCCCACCGAAGAAGAAGATTCAGATCGTCTATAACTTAACAAACTTCTAGATCTTCCAGACGAATTAGCATCCGATGAAACCATTAGAGAATTGCTTGTAGATGATGATGGTGATTTTGTTGATGATTTAGATTTTTGCTGTTGCTGTTGTTGGGGTTCATATGTAGGAGTATTCCTTGAATTAGGTCTATGTTGCTGAACATGCTGTTGCTGTGCTGGTGGCTGGGGCTGAGCTGGCATATAGGCAGGAGGTCCTGGAAATAAGCCCATTGCTGAACCACCTTTTGAACCACCTGGTAAATTTTTATTATTCGAACCACCTCCATGTTTTGAGCTTTTAGATTTCGAACTATCCAATATAGTTGACCCAGACGAAGATAAACCAAAATCGCCCGTATAATTGTACATGCTGTTGTATGAACCTCTTAATGACTGTTTGTATTGCTCAAACGCCGATAACGCGGCCGCCGAATTGTTGACACTTGCTAAACCTCCCGCTGCCATATTACTAGCAGATGTTATCGGTAAATTTGTATTTAATGCTGATGGCGAAGTATACATAGATGCAGATGTTGACATTTGCTGTAGGGCTGCACTGCTGCTGTTACCTAAACTGCTGGGTAAATTTAGAGCCGCTGCATTGGCTCCCAATGTTTGCAAAGCCGATGAACTTAAACCGAACATACTTAGATCTCCTAGCGCTGCTAATGGATTTGTAGGTACCGCTGAAGCTGTTGAAGATGTTGGCATTCGACCAGGTCCTCCACCAGTATTTAGTCCAGGCATTGTACCATAAGGATTCATATCGGCATAAGTAGTGTTTAGATTTTTGTAATAATTATACATATCGATATATTGCTGAGTGTTGAGAGCAGCATTAGTATTTTGGCCCAATAAAGATTGTAGAAAGTTTTGTCCAAAACCTCGATTGTAATTTAAGAGATGCGACATCTGGTGGTTGGGTTGTGTATAGAAAAAAATTTATTTTAATTATACATATATAATAAAAAAACAAATTTTAAAACATTAAAAAATTATTTAAAATAAAGTTTAAAAATTTTAACATAAATTTAAAAAAAACCTTTTATAATTAATATATGGGCATTTCCGCTGAATGGTCAACCGAGACCAAAATAAAAATATTCATAAACAAATGATTTTTTCTAACATATTATAAAAAATTATAATTTTTTACAATATAATTCAGGGTTATTCCTGTTCTCACTTTCACCATTCACCGTATTTTTGGAATCATAATTACAACAATATTATGTAATTTCCATGATTTTTTAACCTTAATTATATAATTTTAGAAACTTTATTTATAATAAATATTGTTGTAACTATGCTTCCACAAAAAAAAACGGTGAATGGTTTTTAGGTAAAAAATTACATTTTCTCTTTAGTATTGTTCACATTAAATTATTATAAAATATAAAAATAAAGTTTCTCAGCTGCAATCAAAATTGGCAATAAAAGGAAAAGTATTGTATAAGTTATAAAAAGTTGAGGGATAGAAAAAAAATTATGCTAATAAAAAGAAAAGATTGACTCTTTTAACTGCAAGCAACCATTGGGAATAGCAGATTACCAAAAAAAATTTTTTTGGTGAACAAAAAATTCGTGTTTAAAATTTATATCCCGAATTTGATCAATTGTAGGCCTTATATACGCCGTTGGAAAGATCTTTGAAATATCAATTATTGGATATCCATATTGTCTATATTAATGACTTAGTACTCCAGATATAGATCAAAAATAGGTCAGAAATCGAGGTTGTCCTGGTTTGTTCCTTATACATATTCCGGCTTATAACGAGCCGGAAGAATTCCCGATATATTGATGTATGAATCATGTATGTAAGTTATTTGGAGGCTACGGAAAGTTGATTTCAACATACAGACGGACATGGCTATATCGACTTCGCTATCTATAAATATCCAGAATATACATATATACTTTGTGGAGTCGCGAATGAAACATGTAGAAATTACAAACGGATTGACAAACTTATATATACCCTTGCAACGGTTATAAAAATGTTTGATGAACAAATTTTTTTGGTAAAAAAAAATTTTAAATCGAGAAAATCAACAAAAATTGCTGAGATATAAGCAAAAATAGCAACTTAAGTTGGACTAAAACGGATATATTGATGTATCAATCCTGTATGTAAGTTATTTGATTTCGACAGACAGACGGACATGGCTATATCGACTTCACTATATATAACGATCCGGAATATCCTTACCACTCATGGTGAAGGGTATAAAAAATAATATTTTATTTGTGAGAGAGAAGTGCGTCTACCCGCTGAGCCTAGCTGCCAATAAATTTTTGCTTAAGTCGGCTTAAAAATAGCCGTCGTAAGTTTTGATTAATTTTAATTTTAGATGGCTAATTTTAAGCCGCATTTTTTAGAGTCAACAACCGCAATGGAGTTTGGTTGGCGCAAGTCTCTGGTTCTCACTTCACTCAGATCATTAATTTAGACAACTCAATACGATTTTTACCATTAAGTTGCTCTTTTTACCATTAAGTTGCTCTTTGTGAATTTTAACTTATTTCGTATTTCTGGATCATTAATTCAGAAAATTAAAAAAAGGACCATTAAGTTCGCATTACCAATCCGTTTCGGTTTCATTTAGGTTTTGTCAAATTTTGCATATATTAAGATATTATAGAAACAAAATCACTTGATAATATATAAAAATATATTGCATATTTTTAATAACAGATTTTAATTTGGAATAATTATTTAATTTCAAAAACTATTTTTTCTGTTAAAACCGAACACGAAACTCTAGTTTATCGTAAGCGGTGATTGATTGTACATCGAACCGTATAACCAGTGTGTGTATTAAAGCAAATAATAAAAGTATGTAGGTTTATAATATGAAACAAATGAATAGTTTTTTTACTCTTTTATTTGCAATTAAAACGAATCCTGTTTTTTTAAAGAAATAAACCAAAAGGTAAAAACGTAACAATATTTATAAACGGGTGCTTATTTAGAACGCTAAAACTAAGATTTTTGTAAAATTTCCTTTCACTTTCTTCAATTCCAGGGTGACAGGTTATGTAAAGTGACTTTAACGATTTTTTAATACTATCAAGACGGCAAATTGTACAATCATTTAAATAACCAAAGCTTATTAAACCAAAAAAATGTATAAAATAAATGGAAATAATAAGATATGTTCAAAACTTTCAAACCCTTAATATTATAATATGCTTCCATTAGGTATGAGATTTGGTGAAAAAGAGTTAATACAATTTAAAAACAAGAAAAAATAATAAAAAAACAAAAATACTCACATTTTTACTACTACTTGGGTTTTGATTGTTACTCACATCTAAGCCAGAAAATGGTGATAAATAATTCGATAAATTTGAAGCATTAAATTTACTCTGTAAACTGTAAACGACAAAATATACAAAATACAAATTTGTTTTATTCTTTAGCTTTAACACAAACTCGTGCACTTACTCTTCAATATTTGGCATTTCTCTTATTTCGGAATTCATTTGCAAATCTCTTTCGTATGCCGTCCAAGCCTCATTCTTTTCCTGTTCACTCAGTTCCTGTTCGACCTTGTTTTCCAAAAGACTATCGTGTTCATGATATTTGAAAACTAATTCGGGGAATGCACGCAATAGTCTGGCCAATATACTGTCCTGGGGTAAAATCGGTGTGGGACGATTGTTTTTGTCGGGTATTGTTAATCTAGGAAAAAGATGGATAATACAATAAATAATATATAATTTTCATTATACTATTTATTATATAGTTACGTATATAACTCTGCTAATTCAGCCATATTATAATGTCTATCAATTTGTTGTTCATCCACAACTCTAAAACTCATGGCTTGTTTTGTTACGGAACGTGAATACACCTTTTCTTCCATAGTGCCCTTTTTTAAAATATAAAAGAATTTAAAAATTAAATTACCGGTTTTCTGTTTAAACATTTTTCGTATTTACCATCGCTAATAAACGATAAATGTAGCAACAGCGTTTTTGTCCCAAACGAAAAACTCGAAATATGTTTTGTTGATCGTTCGAAGGATTCCATGAAGTATCCAATATGATAACACGATTAGCACCTATTAAATTGATACCTTGACCGCCAGCTTTCGCTGATATTAAGAATACTCTAGCAGCTTTATTATCCACGTTATTGAATTCATTGATCATAGCATGACGTATAGATTTTGGAGTTTTACCATCTAATCTATAGTAGTCATGACCCAAAATCCATTTAGAATTTCTATTGATTTCTGAAAGATGGAAATTTAATATATTTATGATTTTTTGAGAAAAATTTAAAGTATGTAAATATTTTAACAGGAAATTGTTAAAACAAATTGTGGTTGAAAATATGGATGATAGCTGTACCGAATCGAAACAAAATGTTTGGCGAAAGAAACTTTGGTGAAAAAATTTAAATAGATAAAAAAAATAAAAATTATGAAAAATAAATTTTCTTGAAAAACAAAAAATTTGGAGAATAAAATTTCTGATAAAATTTAGTTTATGAAATTTGTGTGTGAAAACAATTTTTGTCGAAATACTTAAGGAATAACAGTGATAATTTTTGTTAACAACAAGTAAGAGAGCCATATTCGACTGTGCCGAATCTTATATACCCTTCACAAAATTATACTTTAAAATACAAATTTTAAATATTTTTAGATATTTTTTCCATTTTTTTTTAATTTTTTATTTAAAATTATGACAAAAAACTTAGTTTGGTAAAAAATATTTTTCCCGATTTTGACCCATTGTAGGTCCAAATTTAGTAATAGCCTTGTATCGGGGACCCGAAATAACTGTTATTTTTTTAAAAATAAGCAATTGGTTGTAGAAAAAATAACTGCAAAAAAATAGCTGCCGTAATAACAATTAAAAATAACTCAAAACAATTTTAGTCCTCCCATAACTATTATAACATTATGAAAGATTTTTATTTTTTTAGGTCTTCTGTAACCATTATGAAAGGTTTTTCTGTTTTCTGGTCTTTGATAACCATTATCAAAGATTTTTATTTTTTTGGTCTTTGATAACCATTAAAAAAGATGAACAAATCGAGGTAGTCGTTGTATTTTGTTTATATCTCAGCCATTTGTTGGCCGACTTTCTCTATTTTAAATGGCAACTGAAACAGGACTATAGCCGATATAACTATAGATGTATCTATCAATCATGTTGGTAAGTTTTTTTAGTCTTCGGAAAGTTGATGTCTACAGACATACAATCAGTAACGATCGCAAGGTGAAGAGTATAGAAATGTTAACTAAAACAAAAACAAATAATAATGCTCTATTCGCCTGTACTGAATCTTATATACCCTTCACCTAAGAATACTTTATGATAAATATTAAAAACTGTGTTTGGTAAAAAAAGAAGTTTAGCTTAAAAAAAAAATGATGACCAAATTTTTTGTATTCGATATTAAATAGCAACAGATGTTAAATATAGCGGATATAATGATGCATCAATCGTCTATGAAAGTTATTTTGGCTATCTATATAATTTATGGTGCCGCAATTGAGAGTAGAAATTAATAGAAATAAATACCATTTCCATTCATGGTGACGGGTATAATAATTGTTAAACAAATATACTTGATGTACCATTACTACAATAAATAACTTTGATATCCAAATACCTATATTTTCATTTTATTTTAAAATACTTACTTAATTCGTTTAAAATTACAGGATCTTTATCCGTAAGTTTCTTAAAGAAATATTCGACAACATTTAAAACCGCGACAAAAGCAGAAAATATTAAACTGAAAACAAAATAAGTATTAAAAAAAAATTCAAGATGACAAAAAACAATTTACTGCTAATTGAAAACAATACCATTTTTCTCCTTTTTCTTCGCACATTTCTAAAATTTTAAACATGGTACGTAATTTATTACTGGGCATTACAGATTCCAAGTCAGTTTCTGTAACCAAATGACGCCACCAGTCATTTGTGACCGACATCTGGCCAGTCTGACTATCATAGATATCATCTGGTTGATCATCATCGGAATTGTGTGCCAAATTTTTATTGCGTATTTCTTTTTTATTGCGTTGCTAATGAAGATATATGTATATATATATATATTAGTTAGAAGAACATTATGTTATATGTTTATATTAAGTTGACTTACACTTATGGCATTCTTCCATGCATCTTCTAATACTTTCGGATGAGTCCAAATCTATTGATGTATAAAATATTGTGTTTAAAATGTATCAATATGTATTAAACAAAAATTCACATACTTTACGTAAACATGTATAATCTGTTATTAGTCCTTTGCCACGATAATTTTCATCCCGATTTTTGATAGCATTTAAGATATGTTGATACAGATTGTTCTGTACATCAGTCATGGGTATAAATAGAACATATTCGAATTTTGTTGGCAAGAATGTTTTTAAAAGTTCAGCTTCTTTGCGCTAAAAAGGTAAAGAATAGAAATAATTTTAAATTGAACATAAAACGAAAATTAACGAGCCACTTACCTGAACAAATTTCGAGAGTTTTTTGTGCAGAACAAACGATCTTTGTTTCATAATCTTAATATCCATTTTTCCCGAGTCTTTATGCTGACCATTTTTAATGGGGTTGGCATAAAGATTGGCAAATTCTTTTTCTGTGCCCAAAAATAAGGGTTTAATAAAGTTAACCATACTATAATCTATTAAAAAATAAATATAATTATTTATTTATTTGCTACACATATTTAACTGCTGATACTTACATTCTTTAAGATTGTTTTGTATTGGTGTACCAGTCAAAACAATACGACGCGGAGTTTCTATTTTAGCCACAGCCTTACTAATAGCTGAATTACTATTTTTAATAATATGACCTTCATCACAAACAACCAAATCAGCACCTTTTAATTACAATCAATTAAGACTTTACGTTATAGAAATAGTAATTCGAATAACTTACCAGGTGTCAAAAGATATTTATTTACAAGTAATCTTATTTCTTCTAAACGTTCAGGATTAACATTGCCACGATTTTTATAAGAATGATAAAATACTAAAGTACGAAATGCTTCATAGCCAATCAATAAACAACCAGCTCGTGCATGATTTGACAGAGACCATTCCTTGATTATGCTCAACTTTTCATTAATGTCCCTACGAAAAAAAAAGAAACGTAAAAAACATAATGTATTATCCAAGGCTAAGTGAATGTAATTTTACAACTTACGAGGTATCACTAAAAGTATAGACTTTAACATTTTTTTGTCTCAAGGGACCCAACCATCGTATAATCTCGTCAGCCCAATTCATGACCGTACTCTTGGGACATAAAACTAAAATTTTTGTGGTTTTTAGTTCCTTATAGGAGATCACAGTATGTAAGAGAGAAATTAATTGCAAGGTCTTTCCAAGACCCATACAATGCGCCAAAATACAACCAGAGCCAGGAATTTTCTTTAAAGCATCCACCCCACCATAACAGGAGTCGTACATAAAACGCACACCATCAAATTGATGAGGCTTTAAATACTTTACAATGCCCGGATGAACCTTAATAAAGGTTTTCGTTTCCTTTATATAGTCCAAGATTAATTCTTTGTTTTTGTCCACATCTGGATGATCTTTTAGAACTTTATCCAGGGTATTGTGTTTCTTTTCCAAACGTGATATACGTTCATTTTCCAATTTTTGAGCTTTAATTGTTTCACCAGCCAATTGATCGGGCCGCAGCATGGGTTTGAGAGATCTTGGCTTTTGACTCGGTTCCACATCTACCGCTTCAACGTCAGAATTTGAACTGTCCGAACTTAAACTGATAAGTTCTGCATCAATTTTACTAATTTTTTTACGTTTCTCCGCCTCTAATAGCATTTTATCCAGATTTTGTGGTTTAGTGTAATTACGAATGCGAAAATTATCATTTAATAATTCCATTTCTGCAGCTGTATGTGTTTCTTCATCGATTGCATTTACTTCAACTTTGACCGTCTTATCGTCTACACCAATTTTATCATCATCATCCTTATTTTCTTGTTTATCTTTATCCTTATCCTTTTCTTCTTCATCTTTATCGCTATCTAGGCCAAGTTCATCATCATCATCGTTATCTTCTATATCATTATCACTATCATCGACCACAAATGTTTTAAGAAACTTTTCCACTAAAGGCGATTTGGTGCCGCCTTCTCCATCATCTTCTGATGAGGCTTTTAATAGCTCGTCATCATCTTCTTCTAATGCCTCGGAATCTGTACTTGAATCGTCCAACATTTGCCTTTTTATGTCATCATTATAATTTCTTAAAAACTGTTGTTCCGTTATAACTTCCTCTTCGGCCTTTGAAATACAATTAAAGTATGAACATGTGAATTATTTTTTTTTAAATTTGGTTTATATATACATATATATTTTTAGCATTCTACTATGTCTATTTATTGTGCTCTACATACTCACTTCACTTTTAACCTCATCTTCTGACCCAAATTCAACATCCATAAAATCAAAACGATCATTAAGAGTTTTAGCTGGAGCTGCTTTTGGTTTAGATTTATCCGTACCCTTAGTCGAATTTGTATTACATACTGAACGTTTAGTTAAGCCGCTGATATTGGTTAATCTGGTTGAATGAATTGAAATTTTCCACAATAAATTACATTATTATTAATATTCTAAAAAATGTTTATGCTTTTGTTATATCTATTTGTTTCCCAAATTTTATATTAATACGATAATGTAGGGTATTTTATTACCCAAGCTTTGTCTGAAAGAATTATTTTTGTATTTAACTTATTTTTCTCGAGGAAAAAATGACTTTTACCGTAGACCGAAATTAATTACTTCACAAATCAATGTGTTTCATATTCCCACTTATTTTAATTTATATTCATTGAGTACTTTGTAACTCGTGTGCTAAATTTATTACATTATTATTAATAATATTACAATGTTTTCCCGCTTGTTGTCTCTAAAGCGTTGAAGACAATTATCATCGATATACATATACATATTTGTTTATTTTTTTTTTTTTTTTCAATATTAACTTGGTATTCTGAATTACAATTTCTATTTTTCAATATCAAATTGGATTTCTCATCTTTAATGTGAATTTTATTTTCTCATTACAGTTTGTATTCTCAATAAACCAAACGATATTAAAACGATATCACAACGATTTCATCTAGATGATATAAACTATCATATATGATATCGTTTGCGTGTCACAAACGATAGTATTTGCGGACTAAATTGTACCGTTCCTTATAATATCGTTTTTCCAGACAATCGTTTTCGTTATCATAATCTATATAAATATATAAATGTCTTTGTAAGTTTGTTTGTTTGTTTGAGCATCACGCCTAAACTGCTGAACCGATTTTATTGAAATTTGGAACGTAGATAGATCCTTAATTGGAAGCGTCAATAGGCTATAAATTTTTTCAATACTTGGACCAGAAAGGGATAAAATGGGGGAAAAACGGGTAAAATTGGTACCTTTAGTTTTTAAACAATAATTACTAAACGGCTGAACCGATTTTTACATCGACAGGGGTAGCGAAGCGCACCGGGTCAAGCTAGTTTCCAATAAAAACGATAGTAAAATCGACATGCTACAGATTTTATTCTGAATGCTATTCAATACTAAAAATTTAATTTTTTTATCGTTGAAATCATATTGATCATATCGTTGATCATACTGATCATATTTTATATACATATACATACGCATGATGGAAACAAAATAAATATTAAATAATTTAAAACGTTATTATTTGATTTAAGCTGCGGAAGCTCTCCTGTCAAAGGCCTAACTTAGTTGTCAAAAACCTAAGTGGTGAGAATGTATTAATAAAAAAACTATGTGAAAACAAAAACAACACTCGTATGTGTAACTTTTTTTAAGTACTTTTTTTGTTTGAGTTTTTTCTAGTTTCCGTTCTATGTATAATTTCTCTATATACATATGTGCCTGTGTTCCCTAACAATATGTTGTTTTTTTAGCTGTGTTTTGTATATAATATGAAAAAATGGCCCGTGCTTTCAGTAAAGTGGGCCACGGGGCGTGAACTTGTGAGAACTCCAGCTAAAAAATGTTTGTTTAAAGAAAACTTGTTGGTTAACAAATTTTTTTGGTGAAAAAAAAAAATGGGTTAAACAATATTTCGTAGAGAAACAACAAGAGCGGAAACTAGAAAAAAACTCAAACAAAAATTTTACTGAAAATAATCACACATACGAGTGTTGTATTTGTTTTCACTCAGTTTTTTTTTATTAATACATTCTCAGCACTTAGGTTTTTGACAACTGAGTTAGGTCTTTGACAGGAGAGTTTCCGCTCAATGCATATTTCTCCCTTTTTTGACACATTGTCGTTCCGAATATATATGACGTTATATACGTCATTGGAAAAGTCTTTGAAATGTCTATTTTTAGATATCCAAATTATCTATATTAATGACATAGTCATCCATATATATTCGTGGATCAAAAATGGAGGTAGCATGGTTTGTTGCTCAGCCAATTGTGTGCCTATATTCCCGAATTTAAATATCAACCTTAACGGGACTATAGCGGATATAGTGATGTATCAATAATGTACGAACGTTATTTGGAGGCTTCAGCTTCCATAATGATTAGGAACATATAGGCTTTACGAGGTCGCAAACGAAACATTTTGATATTAAAACCGGATGACAATCTTATACATATAAAAATTAACTAATTTTAAAGCCAATAACCAAATTAATTCATAAATAACATATAAATAAATATCATAAATTTACGTCTCACTAACATTTGATTTTTTTTTATATTTCGTATATACGCCGAACAACAAAGTTCGACTAAAATTGATTTAACAAGGATTCTCTATATATGTTATGTGATGGACTAACACATTTTGAAGTCACTCAAATTTTATAAACATATTTTTAATTTTTAACCAACTCACCGATCAATTTCTCTATCATTTTTTTCATCCTCATCCATAGATTCATTAGATTTTCTCTCTTTACGTTCCGAAGTCAAATTTTCTTTATCACTTTCACTGTGTACCGACATATTATCAGCCTGACTTTTATTGGATTTCGAGGCATCGGCAGACGATGAGCTGTCATTAGATTTTGAGCTTTTCTTAGAACTTATCTTAAAAAGCATTGTGTCATCACTATCACCATATTGATCAGCATTAAGGTGAGATGAATCGTGTTTACTAAGTATTGCAGCAGCAGCATCATTTTCCTCGTTATCTTCCTTCGCAGAATCTGAGTCTGATATCATGGTAGAATGTGGAGATAGTGAATCAATATTAAATACTTCCGATTGTACATATTGTGATAGATCAATGCCATCATCATATTCTCGACCATAGTTCGAAGCGTTATTGTTAAAGTAATCAACAGATGGTAACGATTTTATATCGCTGGGTGGTGCGTTATTATATGCAGAGCTGTCAGGATCATCCCCTTTAGCATAAAAAGAAGTTACTTTTACATTATTTTCAGCTTCGTCCGAAGATGCTGATGATGATGTACAAGTAGACGAATAACGTGATGAGATATCGGAAGTTTTTGACATATTGTTTTTGGTATCCGCACTCTTGGTTTTCCGTTTGCGTTTTGTTGATTTTCTTGATTTTGTCTGTGTCTCTATTGTTTTTGTCAATACAATATGTGGTTTAAATAACTCTTGAAAATTTTGGTATTGCAACTTTATATAATCATGTAATTTGTCTTCCAAAGAACATGTGGAAAAATCTTCACAATCCTTTTGCATTTGTGTAGCAAAATCTTTAAGCTTTTCCAACAATTGGCAATGTGCTTCAGTTTTGGTGTCATTTCTTTTTGGTGGTAAAACTCCATTTTTGCACAGCAATTCAAATTCCTCATCAAATATTTGATGTTCAATATCTTCGGAACAGTTATACGGCAATGTTCCATTTAGAGATTTAGTTTCGACAGATTCTGTTTTAACAGGTTGGGATTCCACATTAGAGCCTTCATTATTTGTTCCTTTAGATTCAGGTTGTTCATTATCAATTTCTTGATGTTCTTTATTTAGCAGATTTTCTTCTGCAACTTCATTATCATTGTTTGGAGTTTCATTATCTTCTACATCTTGTGGGGTTTCCTGAACTTCTTCTTTTTCATCATTTTCTGTTGATTCTTCCTGTAAATTCGTTTCAGCTATATGCTCATCTTCTGATTGTTTTTGTTGTTCTTGCAGCTCTGGCAGTTCCTCTTGTAGATTTTGTACCTGGTGACTTAGAATGTCTTCTGATTTATCATTTTTATCCTCAGAATTTGCATTATTTTCAATTTTAATATGAAATTCTTCTGGATCAGGTTGTTCCTCTCTTATTGTGTCAGTGGTATTTAATGTATTTAACATTTTATCCAACTTATTATTATCCAAATCATTAAGTATTTTGTCCACAAACTTGGCAATCTTTTGATGATCTTTGTTAGAGACATTCTGAGTCATTATGTGATTAATAACATTTTGTTTTAAAACATCACACTCGTCTACTTTTATAGAAACTTCTTGAGAATAACAATGATCATTGATTATTGTGGAGAGCTGAGTTTCATTCAAACGTTCTATCTCGCTCGATACTTCCTTTTTGCATCCTATTTTCTCTTCTATGGGCTCTAAGTACCCAATACTTAGGGCTGAAACATTACTGAGACTATCATCTTCGTCATTATCATAAAACTCGCCTTTAATATGTTCTTCCTCCTTCATATTATTGATGGCATTTTCACGAATTGTGGCATACACCTCAACTTGACACAGATCATCTTGAACATCATCATTTATTTCGTACATGCATGCTGATAATTTTTCTTCTTCTACTTTGATAATATTCATACGAGTTTCTTCATTATTGACAGTTATATCCTCTTTCAGTGCTTCAGAAGGAGATGCAGAACATTCATTTTCCATCTTTAACAGATTTGGCTCAGGCACAACTTCAGGATTTTGTGTTTCCATTTCAACTTGCTCTTTCGATTCTTTATCTTCCAAAACTACATTCATTATTCCTTCAATTTCAGTTTTTTCATCCGCTATTTCTTCTTCAGCCAAGGTACTTTCATCCACTGTTTCTTCATTCGCCAATGTATGTTCCGTTTCAAACATTGTGGGATCTGTATTAACTGACTGTACAACAGCATCTTGGGTAGAATTATCTTCTAAAAAACTTTGTATTAATTTTTCCCACATGTCGTTACTTTGTGCCGGAGTCGTATCCATGTCACCAGTTGGACAATCTGTAGATAAATTGGCTTCCAATTCCTCTTGAGTAACGCTATTTAAATCGTCATCCATTATGTTGGGTGTCCTATCAAACGGATTTAAACTAATTGTATTGGGTATATCCAATACCCTATCCAAAGTTTCTTGGTCTCTGTCCATGGTGGACGAGCTATATCTAACGCTTTAAGCTGTTTAATATATTCACAATGATTCCGCGATTCACTGTTAGTATTTATAAAACATTTTTAACAATATACTATATGCTCTTATCAGGGTATATACACAGTTTCCAGTTTTATTGCATTTTTGGACTCCCTTGGAAAAAAGTTTTTTTTTCTTTGAGATTGTTTGATTTCTTTCAACTTTTACGTATATTTTGTTGAATTTATATAAATAAAGTTAATTTTTGCTGCAATATGTGTTAAAATTCACTTGAAAAAAACTATTTTTAAGATTTCTGCCTGTAAAATTTTGTTTTTTGTTTTCCTTTTTCTACGTGAATAGTGCGCTTTTATTTTGAAACAATATGGAATGAAACGGTATATGTAATTTGTGTATTGTTGTGTTTTGTGGGAATAAAGTAATCGGTACCAGATTTTAAAAAATATTCAGTTTTGAAGTAACTGAAGTGACTTAAAGATCATATACCAATTCTGATTAGTTAATCTAAAAATAAATCGAATCCAACGTTAACCCACTTTAATGTTTTTGTTTCCTAATTTAAGCCTTGTAGTAGTCATACACACCACCTGGACTCCACCTTGTATAAATTCGCCACGCCCGTAACCAAGGCGAATTCATATAAGTGTTTGGTTCTATGTCCGTTAAAGCTTGTTTTTATAATTCAATATCTACATAATCTATTCTTAATAACAAAATATATATTTTTTACATAAATAACTTAACTCAAATTTTAAGTTTTAATACACATTTTTCATTTCTGTTTTTTGACATTTATATCTCATAATAATAAGCACAAACATGTTGAAATTTTTCCTGCTCTCTCTTAGTTTAGGAGTTATAGAAATGTAAAGTAAATATATATATAAATATTGTTGCGGTGGGTTTTCGAGGGTGCCGAATGTAGGGGGGTATGAAAAAAAAAAATTTTGCGTGGGGGTACCAGGGAATATTCATTGGGCGAGCACTATCCCTCATGGCCAGCGCACCTGTCGCATTACCCAATGGCCGTGCTTCTCAGTCATTTATAATTTTTTATTTATTTATATTATTTTATGTTCGGAATGGTCTACCTTGTGTTTACTGGGGATTGCCAATCCGCAGTAGACCATTGGCAACAGGGGGGGAAACCTTGTTCATGCGACCGCCCGAACTAACGAGTCGCAGTTAAGCCCCGCTGCATCAATCTGAAAAGAAAGAAAAAAGGAAAAATTAATAAATTAATCTAAAAATGTATTGGAACAATACATACGATACCACTTGACTTTGTTTTGTTTTCTTACAATATGAAACATATGGTGTTCAGTGTTGGATAACGTTTGAAATGTAGTGTTGTTTTTTTTTACTATTGTGAATTAATTTCGTTTTTGTTTACAGTAGGTAACGTAGTAGGACGGATGAATGAATTTATTTCCTTTTTGTGTTAATGTTTTATGTGTTATATAGTGGGCGGGAAAAATAAGTTAATTTGAAGGCAAAAAGGGACGAATATTAATAGCTATGTTAGAAAAGGATAAATGCACGTACATTAGGGAATTAAATTAAGAGGGAATTTAAATTAAAGATGGCTCTATTGGAAGATTTGATTAACCCCGTCCAGCCTTAGCCATTTTTGGTATTTGGGTTTATTGCAGTTCTGGACGTTGAATAATATAGCACGCAAAACAGTGCGCAATAAAAATTTGATTTTAACGCAGAAATAAATAAAATACAGAAAGTAAAAAAAAAGAAAATAAGCAATATTGAAAAATTCAAATAAATTCTTGTTGAAAGTGACATTTTAACTGTTCGAAATAATTAGAGAACAATAAGGTGAGCAAATGATAAGAAAATAAAACTTGCCTACTGGTTAACTCTTGAACTACGTATTCATGCGTTAATGTTTTTTTTTGTTAGGCTAAAAATAATATTTATTTGGGAAGGAGACTAAAGTTTAATGTTCCTGATAGTTGATATCAATAAATTGGAGAACGTAAGTTTTTATATATGTAATTTGTGTTTGCGAGTCTCATTATGGTTATGTTTTTAAATAAACAGCTTGAGACTGGTTTCTATCTGGAGCAGGACCAGAGAAAATATAATAAGAAACCGGAAACTTCCTGGGAAGTGACTCTATGAAGGTTCTCCATTATAAACTCTCTCCCCCCAAAAATTAACAAGGTAACAAATAAAGAATAAAAAAAAAAACAATCTAACAAATATATTGAAAATACCGTAAAAAAAAAATATATATATAAAAACGTCCAGATAATAGAAATGAAGCTGAATCTTAATACATAGTTCATCATAATTGAAGGAGATATTAATAAAATCAGAAATTAGATAATTAAGTCAATAATTATTCTTAAGTGTAGGTATTTGTGTAATTTTAAGTAAGTGTAAATTTTTATTAGTCTCACAATAGATATCATAATCAAAGCGTTTTAGTTTAAAAAGAAAATATAATACCTATTATCCACCACATACCAGATATTTGATTTTAGAGAGCTCTTTCAAGTCATAGGGTAAGAATATATTATAAAAGAATTATTTTTTTTTTAAAAAGAAAAAAAAAGATGAAATAACTGAAACGATTTTCAGGGCATAGGAATTACTTTTCCTGTGGCATGTAGAAACGCCTGATAGGTATCATTGTGAATACTACTAATTGATTGTCATAGTACGTTAATTTATATTCTAGTTTCGTATTTTTTTTTTAAGTTCTATAATTAAAATTTTGTTTTATTAATAATTTTTTTTGTTAATAATATTTCTTACATTTATGTACTTTGATATTGAATATATCGAAGATTTTTATGTTTTGATTTGTTTAAGTTTTTTTTTTTAATAACAATATCAGAATACATTAGAAAACAAACTTATAAGCCTTAAGGTATACTATTTTTATGTTTAATAAAATTTTAGATTATGTAAGAATTTGAAAAAAAATAATGAAGGCTTAAATTTATTTACTTAAGGGGTAGGAAGAAGAAAAGGTAAGTGGTGAACTGCGAGCGGTGTTATGGGGTTACAGTCAGGTTTCAGGATATCAGTAACCATGGTTGGGAAGGGCGGCTGGAGTAACATCTACCTCCTATTGTATTGATGTCTTAGTGTAGTGAAGTCATGTTAGTTTCTGTTTGTTTTTCTTTATTTTCATTTTTATTGCTACAGTCCTGAGGCTAGAGTGAAGGGAGGGACCACTTCTGGGTGAGTTATGCTGAAAGCTAGTCGGCCATGGTTCAGTCTAGTGCTCCCAAAGGACACGTAACAATATGGCGCCCAACTTAAAGAAGTACTGGCGTGTAACGCCTATTTCAAAAAAAAAATGTTGTGTATAAAGATCTAGACACAACACAATAGTCCACTAGAGTATAAGTCCATATACATACTAAATTCTTCTATTCCAAATCTGATGCCAAATTAGGACCTGTAGCCGTTCTAGGTAATATTTCTGGAAGATAGTAGTACAGGTCATTAATGGTATACGGATTTGAAATTAGAAGAAATTACCACTAATTAGGTGTGACTATAAACATAAGAGTTCAAGAATAATAATGACCTTATAAGAGCACAAAGTCAACCTAATAATAAAATTTATAAAAATATTTTTTAATTGCTACAGATCTTGTTTACAACCTGATGGGAAACATTTTAATAGCCGCTCGATAATATTATTTGAGGTCTGTTGTATTAAAATGTTCTCAAACAGGTCATTGATACTTTAATAGTAAAATGTCAATAGGTATTCAAGTCTGAAAAATTTTGTTTTTTTTTTGTTATTGAATGAGAGACATCAATACGGAAACTCTCTGTATAGAGAGAGCCAATTTTTATAACCGCATGCACCACCACCTATCTTTTACCGCCCCGTTTAATCAGAAAACTAAGAAATTTTAATTAACATCAGATTAAACTATTGAGCTTTAAAATTCATTCATGATAAATATTTTGTTAAGTCTTTGATATTAGTAATTTATTACATTTTGTTTGTTTTTTTTATTTTAAATAGCTAATAGTCATAGTCCAAATTCTATTCGTATATCATTTTTATGTTTTTTTTTATTATTTTTGTCAATTTATTTATTTAACAAAATTATTTATATATTATATGTTTTTTTTTTTTTTTCAATTTATTTTTTTAGTTTATTTATGTATGTAACAATATTAGTTATAAAATATAGGTTTTAGGATTCGGATACTAATTTTTATTATTCTATTTATTTTTTTTAGTTTATTTATGTATGTAACAATATTAGTTATAAAATATAGGTTTTAGAATTCAATTAATATTTTTTTTTGCGTATGAATTCCGATATTTTAATTTATTTAAATTTCTTTTTACTCGTTTTTATATTAATTAATTTTTATTGGTTGAATAATATTTCTCATATCTACTTCGTTATAAAATACATATATACATTAACCAGCTTAATTACAAAACAAAACTTATATGGGAATTTAGAGTTTTGATGTGATGAACGTTCAGACCAGGTACCAATCTAAAAACAAAGAACGAAATAGTAGTATTGAAACCAATAGGAAATCAGTGAACGGAAATAGAAAAAGAAGTAGGTTACCTGAATTTGATTTAAATCGATCATCAATCCACACTGACCCAAAACAAAGAAGGGTGAATAAACCAAAATATAATATGGCTACCTCCAATAATAATATTAACGTAGGATCTCAGTTTACGGATTTATCTGGCACGATAATGGCTTCGGCACATGGGAATACTTCCAATCAGACGCCGGACTCAGGTTTTAGGGCACCCTCAGTTGAAACGAATGCGGTTAGTGGTAACATAGGCCCAGATGTTAGGGAAATGGTAGCTGATGAAGCTTTAGTTGTCCAGAGGTCCCTGGAGGACAAAGTTAGAAAAATGGTTCAGGAAGAGATGACTGAAGTTAGAAAAACTATTGGTGATCTAACGAAGGCTGTTAATGTTCTAACTAGAGCGACATCTGCTCCTACCCAGACTGAGACGCCTAATGTATCAAGGGAAAATAGAAATGACATATCAGTAGAAAATAATGAAATGAGAGGCAATTCCAGGAATGCAAACACATACTTACCGGATATAAATGCATCACGTACTCCATATCATCCATTTTCAACTCAATTTATGCTCAATAACGCAAACCCATCAGTAAATATGAATTTTGCTCAGAGGGATAATAGGGCAGCTTTAAATGGAAATTCGTCTTTCGATTTTAGGCAGATTCGAATTGATAAATTGGGTCTTGTCTTCGATAACAAGACTATGAGTATCGATGATTTTATATTTCGGTTGGAGCACCTAAAAACACATTATAGCATACCAGATAGAGAAGTTGTTAGAGATTTTCATTTGCTCGTATCGGATTCGGTCAAAGATTGGTATTGGTACTTTATAGGTACTCATGGTTTAACCGAATGGCCTGTACTACGTCTTGCTCTACTCTCACAATATCAGACTCCACATTCCAACTTTGAGGTAATGAGAGATCTAGTAGAGAGAAAACAACAAAGTAATGAAACAATTGATATGTTCTTTCACGAAATGAATAAGTTGAGATCTAAACTTACGCAACCAATGCCAGAATACGATATGATAAAAATCATGAAGCGCAACATAAATTCATATCTAGCGAGAATTGTTTATCCATTAGCAGTATCCTCCGTAGAACAATTACGCATTGAATGCAATGAGGCAGATCGTAATTTCCCCAGAAGAGAGATGAGAAATGTAATTCCACCAGCTCGTGGCAGTAAACACATAAATGAAGTTCACTTAGAAAGCAATGGGTACCCAGAAAATGATGAAATTCCAATACAAGAAATAAGGGAAGTTGAAGCCTTGCGTATGGGACAACAACAACAATTTCAACAACAAAAACAATTACTAATATGTTGGAACTGCAAAACAGCTGGACATGTTTATATGGAATGTCCAGTAGAGCAAAGAACTCTTTTCTGTTATAAGTGCGGCAAGCCAAACGTTACTACTCCTAAGTGTCCAATATGTCAACAGAAAAACGCGATGAATGGCGTGAGAATGACAGGGGACTCGCGTCAGAAGGAAACCCCTGCATCTTCAAGGGATTAAACTTGGAAAAAAATAGAAAGGAAATTTTATTAAATCAGTTTAAAAAAGCAAATAGTAAAGAAAATATATCTCAGATTAGACACTATTTACCATTACAGACGAGACAAGAAAATTATAATAGAGTTAGAACAAGGATATTCGGATTAGATTCATGTAAAGCGACAGTATCAGAGAGAATTTTAAAAATCAGGCGTAAATTTAATGAGCGTCGTAAATTAAGAAAAAAGATATTAGAAGCGATTCGTAAAATAGATAAAACAACTAGTGATCCAAGAATTTTTGTTAGAGTGGAGATATTTGGGCGTGAGATGAAAGGATTATTAGACTCGGGGGCATCCGTTAGTATTATTGGAAAAAATTGTAGGGAATTAATAGCTAGGTTGGGTATTCTGGTTAATCCAATGCTGACCAGTGTGAAAACTGCCAGTGGTCAACATCATAGAATACTAGGAAAAACAAAAGTATCCATTAAGTACAAAGATCAAGAACATGTAATGTTATTGTATCTTTGTCCTGATTTGGAACAGGAATTATATTTAGGTATAGATTTTTGGGAAAAATTTGGTCTAGTACCTGAGACGGTTAGGATAGATGAGATGGATATTGGGAAAGTTCAACTGGATTTAGTAAATAGAGAGTTAGAATATAGAATGAAACCGCATATATTAACTGCCGATCAGCAAAATGATTTAGATAAAGTAGTTGGACTTTTTAACACTTTTGAGGAAAATGGATTAGGTGTAACTCCATTGGAAAAGCATACCATCAAATTGATTGAAGGTGCAGTACCCGTTAAAGACCGACATTATCCAATTTCGCCTGCTGTACAGGAAATAACCTATAACGAAATTGATATAATGCTTAAGCTAAACGTAATAGAAGTCAGTGAAAGTCCATGGAGCAATCGAACAACGGTGGTACGTAAGCCTGGAAAAAATCGCTTTTGTCTTGATGCGAGAAAACTAAACAACCTTACAGTAAAAGATGCCTACCCATTGCAAAACATTGATGGAATAATAAGTCGTATAGACGAAACTTACTATATTAGCAGCGTTGACCTAAAATATGCCTTTTGGCAAATTGAACTGGATGAAGAAAGCAAGCCATATACAGCCTTTACCGTACCTGGGCGTCCACTCTACCAGTTTAGAGTCATGCCATTTGGTCTTTGCAATGCGGCCCAACGCCTTTGCAGACTAATGGATAAAGTGGTACCACAACGAATAAAGCAAAATGTTTTCATGTATCTTGACGACCTGCTCATAATATCAAGTACTTTTGAAGAGCATTTACGAATATTGGAAGAAGTGGCGAACTGTTTAAAGAAAGCTAATCTCACAATAGGTCTCAAAAAGTCGCAATTTTGCTTTCAAGAATTGAAATATCTGGGATTTATTATTGGAGGAGGGATGCTAAAAACTGATCCTGAGAAAGTTGTTGCGATAAGAAATATAAAGATTCCAAAAACCACACGAGAAGTAAGAAGTTTTCTCGGTACAGCCGGCTGGTACAGGCGGTTCATAAAAAACTTTGCTACAATCGCCGCGCCTCTAACTGATACATTAAAAAAATCGAAAAAGTTTGTCTTAACTCCTGAGGCTATAGAATCATTTAATAAATTAAAAAGGGCTCTAACCAGTGCTCCAGTATTAAGACATCCTGATTTCACAAAACGTTTTTATATTCAGTGTGACGCTTCGGATTATGGTATCGGGGCGGTTTTATTTCAGTTGAACGCTAGCGAAGAAGAACACCCTATCGCTTTTTATTCACAGAAGTTTAATTCCTGTCAACGAAAATACAGCGTAACTGAAAAAGAATGCCTAGCAGCGATAATGGCAATAAAAAAATTCAGGCCGTATGTGGAGATGATGCCATTTACTGTCATCACCGACCACGCTAGCCTAAAATGGCTAATGACGCTTAAAGATCTAAGTGGTAGACTAGCGCGTTGGTCACTCCAATTACAAGCATACGATTTTGAAATTCAACATCGTAAAGGCTCTGAAAATATAGTCGCAGATATGCTTTCCAGATCGCCAATAGAGAATATGGGTATAGTAGAAGAAATTGATTGTGTAGACTTATTAGATTTCGAAACTACTGAGTTTGAGAGCGAAGAATACTTAGAACTAATTGAAAATATTAAAGAAAATGCGAATCATCTTCCTGATTTGAAAATTGTAGATGGTAAAGTTTTTAAGAAGACTATAGTAGATCCAACTCTAGGAGAACAATATGCTTGGAAGCTGTGGATTCCATCTAACCTAACATCAACGATTATTGAGAAAGCTCATAATGAAATTACAGTTGCTCATGGTGGGATAGTTAAAACTCTAGAAAGAGTTAAACGTTTCTTTTACTGGCCTAGAATGACTCTTCAGGTAAAAGAATATGTCAATAGATGTCAGATTTGTAAAGAGGTCAAATCAGCAAACCAAAACCTAATGCCTGAAATCGGTATGGAAGTGGTAACTGATCGACCATTTCAGAAATTATATGTCGACTTCCTCGGAAAATATCCTAGGTCAAAGAGCGGAAACTGCTATATATTTATTGTTGTAGATCACTTAACAAAATTTACTTTTTTAAAGGCAATGAGAGAGTCTACCGCAGGAAATGTTGTAAAATTTTTGGTAAATGAAATTTTTCACAAATTCGGAGTACCCGAAATAATACACTCTGACAACGGTGTACAATTTGTGTCAAAAACTTTTCAGGAAATGATTCAGGCCTATAATATTCGCCACATGAAAACAGCTTTCTACAGTCCACAATCAAACGCTGCAGAAAGGGTAAACCAATCTGTATTAAATGCTATTAGAACCTATTTAAATGAAGATCATCGCGACTGGGATATGTATTTGTCAGAAATAGAGTGCGCATTGAGGACCTCAATTCATTCGGCAATAGGTATATCTCCATTTTTTGCCTTATTCGGGTTTCATATGTTCTCTAACGGATCAGATTATAAACTAGCGAGAAAACTAACATCATTAACAGATCATCAGATCCTAGGTTTAAAAGCAAATGAGAAACTTGAGCTAATTAGAGAAAAAATTAAGCAGAATATGCATAAGGCGTATGAAAAAAGTGCTGAAAGGTACAACAAACGCGCAAGAAATACTAAATTTTTACCAGGGCAAGAAGTTTTTAGGCGCAATAACATTTTAAGCGACTTCGAAAAAAATAGGAACGCAAAGTTTTGTAAGAAGTTCATAAAGTGTAGGGTACTTAAACCGATAGGCAACAACATGTACGAACTTGAAAATATGCAAGGGAAATCTATAGGTATTTATCATGCTAAAGACATTAAAAGATAGAATACAATAACGAAACTAACAGATCTGTGATAAAGTTTTACTATGTGCAATATTAGAATTTAAGAAATACAATTTATATGACTATTTATACAAATCTATGCTTAACCTGTGACAATTTTTAAAATTTTGTTTGTGTTATGTCATGTAAATGTGTTTCTTTAAATGTCTATATATATAAGCACTTAGTACCTGAATTTTGTTGATGTTCTGTCCGTGATTATACATTTTTATTTATATATACTTATATGTTCATACCTTTAGAATTCCAATTGTGCAATTTACGACATAGTCCATGTTGTTATTAGAATCCATGTACCTGAAACAAAAAAAAAATTACCACAAAGTAAAATCCTTAAAAAAATGTATAATATTTAGAACTTATCTGAACACTCATAGTAAAAATGACAGTCTGCGACACTTTACCCTCCATAGAAAGCAACTAGGAATAATAATAATGAAACAATAAATAGGGGAAATTGAAAATATTATGTGTACATACTTACGTACTTGTATGTGCCCGGCTAGTGAGACTTCAGGGTGTGGGAGTTCCCCACGTAGGTCGTTAATTGTCCACGCACACCGTCCTTCTGTATTTTTCATCACGAAACCCGGTGTTTTGTTGCGGTGGGTTTTCGAGGGTGCCGAATGTAGGGGGGTATGAAAAAAAAAAATTTTGCGTGGGGGTACCAGGGAATATTCATTGGGCGAGCACTATCCCTCATGGCCAGCGCACCTGTCGCATTACCCAATGGCCGTGCTTCTCAGTCATTTATAATTTTTTATTTATTTATATTATTTTATGTTCGGAATGGTCTACCTTGTGTTTACTGGGGATTGCCAATCCGCAGTAGACCATTGGCAACAGGGGGGGAAACCTTGTTCATGCGACCGCCCGAACTAACGAGTCGCAGTTAAGCCCCGCTGCATCAATCTGAAAAGAAAGAAAAAAGGAAAAATTAATAAATTAATCTAAAAATGTATTGGAACAATACATACGATACCACTTGACTTTGTTTTGTTTTCTTACAATATGAAACATATGGTGTTCAGTGTTGGATAACGTTTGAAATGTAGTGTTGTTTTTTTTTACTATTGTGAATTAATTTCGTTTTTGTTTACAGTAGGTAACGTAGTAGGACGGATGAATGAATTTATTTCCTTTTTGTGTTAATGTTTTATGTGTTATATAGTGGGCGGGAAAAATAAGTTAATTTGAAGGCAAAAAGGGACGAATATTAATAGCTATGTTAGAAAAGGATAAATGCACGTACATTAGGGAATTAAATTAAGAGGGAATTTAAATTAAAGATGGCTCTATTGGAAGATTTGATTAACCCCGTCCAGCCTTAGCCATTTTTGGTATTTGGGTTTATTGCAGTTCTGGACGTTGAATAATATAGCACGCAAAACAGTGCGCAATAAAAATTTGATTTTAACGCAGAAATAAATAAAATACAGAAAGTAAAAAAAAAGAAAATAAGCAATATTGAAAAATTCAAATAAATTCTTGTTGAAAGTGACATTTTAACTGTTCGAAATAATTAGAGAACAATAAGGTGAGCAAATGATAAGAAAATAAAACTTGCCTACTGGTTAACTCTTGAACTACGTATTCATGCGTTAATGTTTTTTTTTGTTAGGCTAAAAATAATATTTATTTGGGAAGGAGACTAAAGTTTAATGTTCCTGATAGTTGATATCAATAAATTGGAGAACGTAAGTTTTTATATATGTAATTTGTGTTTGCGAGTCTCATTATGGTTATGTTTTTAAATAAACAGCTTGAGACTGGTTTCTATCTGGAGCAGGACCAGAGAAAATATAATAAGAAACCGGAAACTTCCTGGGAAGTGACTCTATGAAGGTTCTCCATTATAAACTCTCTCCCCCCAAAAATTAACAAGGTAACAAATAAAGAATAAAAAAAAAAACAATCTAACAAATATATTGAAAATACCGTAAAAAAAAAATATATATATAAAAACGTCCAGATAATAGAAATGAAGCTGAATCTTAATACATAGTTCATCATAATTGAAGGAGATATTAATAAAATCAGAAATTAGATAATTAAGTCAATAATTATTCTTAAGTGTAGGTATTTGTGTAATTTTAAGTAAGTGTAAATTTTTATTAGTCTCACAATAGATATCATAATCAAAGCGTTTTAGTTTAAAAAGAAAATATAATACCTATTATCCACCACATACCAGATATTTGATTTTAGAGAGCTCTTTCAAGTCATAGGGTAAGAATATATTATAAAAGAATTATTTTTTTTTTAAAAAGAAAAAAAAAGATGAAATAACTGAAACGATTTTCAGGGCATAGGAATTACTTTTCCTGTGGCATGTAGAAACGCCTGATAGGTATCATTGTGAATACTACTAATTGATTGTCATAGTACGTTAATTTATATTCTAGTTTCGTATTTTTTTTTTAAGTTCTATAATTAAAATTTTGTTTTATTAATAATTTTTTTTGTTAATAATATTTCTTACATTTATGTACTTTGATATTGAATATATCGAAGATTTTTATGTTTTGATTTGTTTAAGTTTTTTTTTTTAATAACAATATCAGAATACATTAGAAAACAAACTTATAAGCCTTAAGGTATACTATTTTTATGTTTAATAAAATTTTAGATTATGTAAGAATTTGAAAAAAAATAATGAAGGCTTAAATTTATTTACTTAAGGGGTAGGAAGAAGAAAAGGTAAGTGGTGAACTGCGAGCGGTGTTATGGGGTTACAGTCAGGTTTCAGGATATCAGTAACCATGGTTGGGAAGGGCGGCTGGAGTAACATCTACCTCCTATTGTATTGATGTCTTAGTGTAGTGAAGTCATGTTAGTTTCTGTTTGTTTTTCTTTATTTTCATTTTTATTGCTACAGTCCTGAGGCTAGAGTGAAGGGAGGGACCACTTCTGGGTGAGTTATGCTGAAAGCTAGTCGGCCATGGTTCAGTCTAGTGCTCCCAAAGGACACGTAACAATATGTAATACATAGTAAATTTCTCAAATACATATATAGAAAATCATTGATCATTGTGGGTATCATTGAATAGTGCTTCAAAATACCTTTATATGATATATAATGTGGTATTGTTTATTAACATTGTGAACCAAAAATTCCGAATTATTTAAGAATACATTGTTCAAAAACTATGTTAAAAAATATTTTTTAATATTTAATATGTCAAAAAAAAATTATATGAAAAACTTTAATGAATTTTTCTAGGCTTTTTTGTACATTATCGTTACCATATCCCATATCTCAGCATTTTATTATATATTCTCATTTGTAATTCAGTGAATTAAAAGCTTTTTATAAAAAAAATACAAAAACATTGAACAGCGATTTTTATTTAACGCTCCGTTAGTCGCAACTGATCTGGTTGATACAAGCAAACATTTTTTTATTGTAAAATTGTCCCTATTTCCTTTAATTCCCTTGATAAAAGTATATTTCTACTGCAATTTTATTATTACTACTCCTTTAAATACTTTGAATTTAATATTATTTTTATATTTACGAAATAAAAAGAAATATAATTTGATACATTGCGACATTGAAAGAGGTTGCGACTAACGGAGGGTTAAAACAACTCTTCATCTTTATATAAATGTAATTCAGGCTAGAATGAGATCTTATAAAAAAACTCACCACGGTTTTTTTTATAGAGCAAGGCGCATTTATAGAAAGCAAGACGACTTTATATACCAGGTGGTGTCGATTCTACAAGTACAACATTTACAAAAACCACTTTCAATTTGTTTATGTTGTTTAAGCTGTCAAAGTCTGCATGTTGTTTTTGTTTCTTTTACGTTTGGTGTAGTTTTCACCGTAGCAAACACTAGTGAATTTGACAGCTTGAACATCTAGACAACTAAAGTAAACATTAATTAGCTGTGCTATCGACACCACCTGGTACATAAATTCGCCTTGATAGAAAGTTACCTCAGAAGAACAGCTGACTATATTTTCTTCACTTGTTTAGATGTTTGAACTGTCAATTCACTTCTGTTTATTGTGGCGAAAAATACAACAAACCCAAAAACTAAAACAACAACAGGTAACATTGACAGTACAATTGTCTTTTAACAAAAACAAAGTAACTGTTATTTTTGTGCACGTATAGTTCTAGCGACACCTTCTATAAAATCGCCTTGTTACAGAGTTTGTTTTGATCACGGCGATGTTATGTTTTCACGTGCATCAAATTTTTAACGTGTGTGAAATACCAACAAATCGAAACTTTTTACAATTAAATCATGGATATTAGTAATTCAGAGTGCATCAAAAATAAACAAAACGTAGAAATGTTTAAATTTTTTGAAAAAACGAGAACGCGAAAAACTTCAAGAACATCTCCAAAGAGTAACAAAAAAGCTAAACCAACTACATTCAGATTGCCAATGAGAAGAACAACGAGATTAAAATCGGAAATCTTTGTAGAAAGTTATCCACAAGTTTTACCAGACGGTGAATTCGATATAAGTAAAGATTTTAGCTCTACTATGTTGAAATATGAGCCGGTAAAAAAGAAAATAAAATTATCTAATGCTAATTTAGAAATGGAGAATGGACAATATGACGAAATGAGTGAGAATTTAAATGGAACAAACTCACTTATAGATAGTACAATAGAAAGCAACGATCTGGAACAGCCTGATAAACCACAGAAGCGAGGTAGAAAACAGAAAATAAGTAAATTTGAAAAGATGGCTGATGATATGATTGAATCTATTGATACAAATGTCATCATTGAAATGTTAAAGAACACAAGTTTAGACAAGGAAGAAGCTGAAGCAGAACACGAACTGCCGAACACTTCTGAACGAAATATAACTGAAAATTGTGATACAAATTTAAATAATCCACTGGATAGTAGTAACCCACAAACAGATTTTACTAACAACGACAAAGACTGTACAAACTCTGATATATTTAAACAATCCAAAAAGCGAGGTAGAAAATCGAATTCAGAAAAAATAAAACAACCAAATATAGAGGGCAATAAAGCAGGTTATCAAACGAAACAAACTAATGCTTCACAAATATCATTAACTACTAATGATTTAAATAAAGCAGCCAAAACATCTGAACTGCCCAAAAAACGGGGAAGAAAACCGAAAAGTTTAAATGAAGCAAATTTAAAAGTTTCAAATGTAAAGGATAAACCAGAGGACCAAAAAGCAGAGTATCAAACGAAAGAAACGCATGATTCAGATTTAGGAAATATAATACATGATAATGATTCACAAATATCATTAACTACTAATGGTGATAATGATTTGCAGAAAGCAGCCAAAACATCTGAACAACCCAAAAAACGGGGAAGAAAACCGAAAAGTTTAAATAATACGCAGCTAGCAGACACAAGCGGCAAAAAAACTGGAATATTAAAATATTTTAAGTCAAATACTCCTACGAAGAAAACAAATACATCAGCAACTGATAATTCAGAATCACTTTTAGATAATGACAATGTTAATAATGACAGTATTGAAATTTCTGCTAATATATCTGAACAACGCAGTCAAAAATCAAATACAATGAATAAAACTGATACTTCTTTAACAAAGTCCAAATTAAACACAAGTGCAAATACGGAACCAAAAAAAAGAGGTAGACCAAAGTCTGAAAAGCCGCGGGTCGTGAAAGTTAATGTTGCTAGAGAATTTCAAAAGAGACCATTTACCAAAATCAGTAAGCTCACCAAAGATCAAATCAAAAAGGGTTCAATTAGAAAAATTCCCAAAAAACGTCTTGATGATGTATTGGAAATGATTGATGATGAGGATCATCCTATTTGGCAGGAACGTAATATATCATGTAATACGTCTATTTATGATCATTGGGAACCGCGTTCTGTATCGATATCTGATCAAAATATGAAACTAAAATACGCACGTCAATTTCTTTTACGTAGAGACTGGATTGGTTTGTCCAAAGTTCTATATTTATCCAATACGGAGGCAAAGACTTATTATCCTTTATTATCTAAGGTAATTTTTTATTATTATTTTTTATACTCCTCACCATGAGTGGTATATATGTTTGTCATTCTGTCCATCTGTTCCTCTGTATTTTGAAACCAACTTTTATAAAGTATATTTAAAATAATCCACCATAAAAAAACGTTTCCCAAGACAAGACTACGACATATTTTTTAATAATCCACTATTAATCTATAATTTAAAATTATTAATTTTACATATGCTATCATTTATTTTCGTTACAGTATGCTACATTATTGCTGGCACATACGGATAAGGAACAATTTAATAAGTGTGTACAATTTTTAACTAACATGAATGATAGCAGTGCTGTCATGAAAAAATGTACAAAAATATCCAAGGAAAATGAAGACTAATGCATATGTGTTAAATGCAATAAAAATATGTAAAATAGGTACTCTAACTTAAATAAATTTTTTACTTATAATATTAAACGTGAATAAATGCAATTTAAAAGCAAACAACCCCTAATTCAGAAACACGGTCAGAAAACCATTTTAAAAATTTTTTATAAATAAAACTCAAAAATTATTTGAAAACTGGGTGATTTTCTAAAATTTTAAATAAATTTTCTATTTGTGTGTTGTATTCATTAAAAAAATATATATATTTGAAAGAAAAGCATTTCTGAAGTGGGAAGTTTGGAAAGGTTTCCATTGTATTATGATGCATTGTATATTTTATCTCTTAGCCATTTAATTCATTACGAATTAATTCCTAAATACTTTTTCGGATCCAAATACACTTAAATTAATTTACACATCTCTTGTTAGATCGAAGTTAGAGTATGCTGCTGTGGTATCATCATATTTCTCATATTGAGAGAATCCAAAGAAAATTTATGAAGTTTGTTCAATCGTTAGTAAATCCTTTGCCCATATATGAGTTACAGTGTTCGTGGCTAGGACTTCAGTCTTTGGAATTGCGTAGGCAAGTTCATGCTGGTTTTTGATTTAATTAATGGAAATATTGACTGTCCTGACCTGCTTGCATTAATTCCATTTTAAGTTCCACCTAGAATGCTTAGGTACAATACAATGGTTAATGTGCCTTATCACCATACCAATTATGGTCTTAACAGTACACTTACTCGTGCGTTTATAAACCTTAATGCGATTAATACCAAACAACAAAAAAATTGTTTTAATCCAAAAATAATAGAGTTCTGTACATCAAAAAATATAAAAATAAAATTAACAATGTTTTTGAAAATATTTAAATATAATTAATAAACAAATAATAGAGTTCTGTACTGTATAATTATTTTACATAAATAATTTTTAAAGAAATTGTTTGATGAACAGAAATCTATTATTTGTGGATTAATTATATTTAAATATTTTCAAAAACATTGTTAATTTTATTTTTATACTTAATCGTAGTCTGTAAGGAATTTGTATTTCCATTGACTTGATAAATTAAATAATAATAATAATAAATACTTCAAAAGTATTGAATTCATTCCTTTGATAATTCATTCTTTGTAGATTTAGTTCCTTATTGAATCAAACAAGTTTTCTTTAATCTTAATATATTACTAATAACTCATAGCCTTGTAAACTTTATTGAATGATTAAATTGTTCTTCAATTCAAATCTATTTTGTAAAAATGAATCTGTTTTGAAATGGATGTATGTAATATATTGCTGACATTTTTTTTAATTCTAAACCGTTGATGTAATGTAACCGTAATGTTGACTTAATCCTTTTGTGCGATTATAGATCATTAAAAAGGTGTAAGACGAATTCGACAAATAACTTTTAAGCTGTCGAACGTTGTTTTTATTTCAAATAATAAAATATAAGTAATTTTCAATTAAATTGTTTTTAAAAATCAACACTGTTATGAAATTCTATTTTTAAGAGGTTCAGACTGCTCTAACTACTTTACACACAACAAAACGATCAGCTGTTCCTTATGGGTATATTATGGATGACAACCGAACTAAAGTTGCATTAAATGAATTCGATGTTGTCTGTTAACTCAGTTCGTTTAATTTAAAAGTATACAGAAATTATATGCATAATTTTAGGCATATAAAAAACGTATTGCAGATATTGATGCCAATTACTTATTTTCGTAATAATCGTAATTATGCTAAAGAAAAATTATTTTATCAAATATGTCATACATCTTTTGCATTTACTTACTTTTTTATTAAAGTGGGTTGTGGTATTTTTACCCATATTTGCCTCATTCGAAATCATTAACCATTTACATGTTTTTCCATCAAATGTTAACACATTGCCCAAAAAAATATACTCGAATTCCATTGCATATAAAATACTTTAAAGGAAATAACAAATTCAAAGGATTTAATCTATTTTTATTTGAAGCCATATTTTTATAATAGTAATATTAATATAGTAGACAGTATTTGAATAGTATTGAAAATTTAATTAAGAATATAACACAAATTAATGTATTAGTTTAAGATTTTTTTTTTATATTATTGAAAAAGAGACTAAATATTTTAAGCAAAATCTCTTGAGCATTTTATTAAAAAAGATAGTAATTTAAAAAATAAAGGTAAATAAAATAAAATGTTTAACTTATAAAAAGCGGAAAATAAGAAAAAAATAATAATAATAAATAGACAAGATTAAAACTCATCTCATTTGTAAATAAACTTAACTTTTTTACTGGTTAATATTAAAAAAGCTGGGTAAGGCAAAGAAAATATTGTTTTGTAACGGTTATTGTTAGTGATTAAATGTTTACAGATTTTTTTTTTGTTTAGATTTAATTAATATATGCACTTGAATCCATATTAGATTGTTACACAAGTTTCATTACTTTTCAGAAAATCTTAAATCTACATAAGTTATTATATATTATGATATCAGGAGCAAAATAATATATATAAAAAAGAAAATAATATAGTAATTAATAAGAATAATATTTAATATTTCAATTGGCATCGCGTGTACTTAGAGGCACGAATTCTCACACCGCAGCTCTCACCTGCCTTCGAGCCCATAAATACACCAACAAGTTAAAGATTTCAAACATAAGGATCATTTTCAGGGTAAATATATAAACTCCCATTTTGTAAATGGGTAGTACGTTTTTTGTTGTTGTTGCTTTTTTTTTTTAGCAAACTTATATAAATCAGTGATTTAGTGGCGACACGAATATTTATTTTAAAAAATTGTGTGACATAAATAGATATAGCTGTGTGATTTCAATTATTTTATATGGCTAAATTTAATAGCCTTCTTCTTCCATGGAGAAATCTGATGTTTCACCGGCATATAAAGAGCTGCAAATAATAGGAAAAATATTATATTTATTTTAAAATTTTATTCGTTTCATTTATAAGACTTACTTTACAGCACGACAAGTAAAGAAAACAATACGTTTCAATTTCTTATTGTAAAAGAAATAATTGAATGACCATAAGCAGCCGGGTTCACCAAAAGGATCTGAACTTAAGTCAGGATTATAACTATAAATGTCACACTCCTGTAAGTTAATTTCATCATCAATGGCCGACCACAATGGTTGACGCAGTCCTTGATATTGGTCACCAGCTAAAGCCGATAAATTCGAATGAACCGAATTCATAACCCATTGCAAAGAGGGTTCCTTGCTAAACTCATGGCTCTGCAAAGAAAATTAAAATAAATTTTATTTATATTTCGAAAATTAAAAATTCAACTAAATTAATATTAAACTAAATTAAATGAAAATTAAAAGGAAACAGTTCAGATTTTATATCAATAGGTTAAAAAACTTTGAGCTATTAGATGAAGAAACAGGTGAACCTTATTCTTATTTCACTCTCTTAAACAAGTATTAGAGCTATATTTGGCTGTGCGGTATCTTACATACCCTTCACCCATGGCAGAACTAACAAGGTACAATTAATAGAAAGTATGTTCTCAATTATACATTCCTTATAACGTCAAACAAAAGAAAATTAGAAAAAAACAAAACGAAATGTCTAAAATAAAAATAAATTAATTTTTAGTTGTGTAAAAAAAAATATTTATGTATTTAAATTTTTCGCGAAATATTTAATACAAATTAAAATTTGTCCAAATAAATGTGTTGGTTTTAATATAATGTGCAAAACATCGCGGAAGAAAAAATAAAAAGTGATGAGAGTAAATGCGTTATTTGACGTTGTAGGGTAAATATAGACAACTCTCTCTAATAATTGTACCTGGTTGATTCTGCCATGCCCTTCACCAAAGTAATACAATTTTTATGAGAAAAAAGGCTTTAAGAAAATTATATTTTTGAGTTATTTTTCAAAGGCATTTCCAAATTTTGACTTTTATAAGTTTTCACGGATTTAGATATTGCCAAAGAAACTTTTTACGTATTATTTCGGAATTTATTAGAAATAAGAGGATGTTTTTACAAAAATAATTGGACATCCAATACCTAAGATATTTGCGTAAAACAAAAAGTCAAGGTAAAAAAACGAATATTTCACCTTGTATTTTCAATATTATAGTGATTTCTGTATGTATTTTAAGCATTTACGTTTTTTCTTTTGAGTGACTAAATTTATATGTCAATGCTAATTTAAAGAAAATACTAACAACTAACTCTGAAAGAATTGTCTGGATTATGCAATATAATGCTAAGAAGCATTCATGTTTTCGGAACATAATTGCGATTTACGCAAAAATGGAATTTAGAAGTCTATTTTTTAAACAGATTTAAGTTTAGGATAAATAAGTTATGTATATTTAATTCTGTTAACATTTAAAAATCTCAAAAGTATTGAAAATACCAAATAATCTAAAATTCATTTTTGTTTGACGTGTCTCCACTTGCTATAAAGAAACTCAAAAAATCAAACGATTTTCGCATACCAATTAATTTAGCGCTTTATGCGTGTCTCTCTTATAAAGCATATGAGTTATAAAACAACTAAAATACTTGATGAAAATAGTAATTGCGAAACGTGCCAGTGATTTTATTGTGAAAGATAATTAAATATTAAATGTTCTAGATCGTTACCAACAATTTTTTGAATGTGCCATGCTAAAAAGTAGTACATATTTTTACTCACTTTTTATACCCTTCACAAGGCTATATATAAGTTTGTCATTCCGTTTGTATTTTCTACATTTTTCATTTGCGACCCCACAAAGTATATATATTCTGGATCGTTATATATAGCGAATTCGATATAGTCTTGTCTGTCTGTCCGTCTGTATGTTGAAATCAACTTTCAAACATAATTGATACGTCAATATATCATATTTAAAATCGAGAAAATCGGCCCACAAATGGCTGAGATATAAGGAAAAAACCGGGACAACCTCGATTTTTGGCCTATTTTTGATCTATATATGGATTACTTAGTCATTAATATAGACAATATGAATATCTAATGATATATATTTCAAAGTCCATTGCAACGATTTATATAATGCTATAGTAATTTGGACCTACAATGGGTCAAAATCGGGAAAATTAATTTTTTTTCGCTAATAAATTAAAAAAAAAAAATTTTAAAAATTTAAAAAAACAATTTGGAAAAAAATTAAAAAAAACAATTTCGTAAAATCCTCTATATTATCATTTTCATACATACACATTGAATACTTAGAGAAGAAAAACCCTCCTCTATCTTTCATAAAGTCCCCAATAATGCAAAATTTTAAAAACCAATTATATGTGAGATTCAGTAGTTGCTTTAAAAAATATTGTATTGTGTATAACTCAAGTAATACGCGAAACAGTTTTTTGGCTCTCCTTGAATATAGGCTCTCGATATATACTTTTTAATTGTACGTTGACACAACACGTCAACTTCCTGGCAAAAAAATTTGGAAACATTTTAGTTTGTTAAAAATCGTATATTTCTTTGGTTGATGGCATATAAATTTATAATAATTCTCATACTTCTCTTTGATATATTAAGTAACATTTTAGAAGACAATGTGTCAAAATTTTGAAGTACGAGGGCATAGTGCTGTAATGAATGTCAAGTTTTAAATGCGTCTCAATATATTTTTTTTCGAAATTTAAAGTTTTTAAACATGATAAACATAGTTATCAAAGTGTCGTTAAAGCAATAGTGTCAAAGTATAACAAGTAATACAGTCTTTGACTACAATAAAAATTTACATAACTCTAAATATGTATTAATAACAAAATTACACATTTTTTTAAATTTTCTCCAGGCAGAGTTTATAAAAATGATTTAAAACTTTTCATCAATATATAAACTTTTTATCAATGAAAGTGTGTAAAATGTGTTTTAAACAGTATAGAATAATATGTGTCAATATAATAATGTGTAAAAAATATATATTATCAAAAATTAAAATTTAAAGACATCTGATTTGTTTACATTTCTCTGAACTCACATCGTTGGACTTACTGTTACACTTTGAATAGTATAAATATAATTTATTGAAATTTCTTAATTTAAAAATATTTGCTAGTATAAGACAGTTTCATTGATGTGAAAATTTTCAGGGATTTAAACAAATATCATAAGATTTTTTTTTTTTTTGGATTTTGACATATTAATATATATTTTAAAAAGTTGAAATTGTATTGTAAACCTCCTGTATATATACTATACTTAAATTTGTATGATCTACCAAAAAACATCAATTTATCAGTTCAGTCAAATAATGTTTCATTTAGTGAACAAATTTACTAATATGGCTAATCAATCTATTGTTGAAATTATAAAGCATGAAGGGATGACAGAAATAAATAATAGTTTATAATTTTCTTAAAATAAATACACAGGTACCGCATAACTAAATGGGTTAATTTCTTTATAAATAAAATAAAACAATACTATCTATCTACTTCTCTACATAAATATGTACATATACAAACACTTGTTTATTATTTATTTTAAAACTGATTCTACTAAACACATTAACATATGGGCAATTCCATATCATCGTACGTGACATTTGTACGCCTATAGAGTGGAACAGATTTTGCAAAAATAAGAGTATCTGAAAAATAATTTGGTCTTTATGTTCCATTCAGAAACATTCTTGTCCAAAATATTGAGCGAAATAAAGGCATATCGTACGTGACATAAAACGGAAGTAATTTTAAGGTACATGTAGAAATGTGCGATAATTTGCGAATCGTGAGAGGAGTTATGTTTTCTTTTAATTTCTTACACTGAACCAAATATTTTTCCTTTACAATCCGCCATATTTAAATAAAAATAATCTTTGGATGATTTTATAATAAATAACATTTAATATCGTACGTGACATACCGTACGTTTAGTAAAACAATATATATTCTGTAAATATATGTATACAAAAACTAAAAAAAATAATAGAAAATATATATTCGGTTTTAATAAACAATTTGAAAAAAAAAGTTTCAAGGTTTTTTTGTTTCTTCAGTCGTGGTAGTCATTCTCGTGGAATAGCCCATATACTTATACAAACCGTATGTATAATTTTCCCAGTTGGCCAAATCATCTTAGACAACAACATAGTCTTTGACGATTTATGTAAGACATTTCTATTATCAAACACAATTGAAGACAAGCTAAGTGACAATGTCCTGAATGTTGTCATATATGTATCAAACTTTATTGGCGACACGAAAACCGAGGAATTTTTAATGTGGTCTTCTGTATTTTTATTGTTATGGTCCGAACGATAAACTGAGCGACATTTTTTCCAATAAGTCGTTGATGATTTGTACTGGATGCCCCTCATATGCTTTCAAAGGAGTATACATTGCGTGCTGCAATCATTGGCGATGTCTTCAAGACGTGGCCAACTGGGTTTTCTTGTTTTGACTTTGAAAAGTATATAAAGTACAACAACAGCAATGTTGTTTTTTTGGCAACCATAAAAGCAGAACAAGAAATATGTATTTGTTTTGAAAACAAATTATCGTTACGCAAATTTGTTATTTTCTGATATTTTTTATATTATATATTTTTTTAAATATTATTTCTCAAAATATTATTCCTGTTATGCAATAAAAATTTCCATATTGTGTATTGTTTATATCTACACCACATTATTTTCTACTTTTAATCATTGGTGTATGTAAAAGGCAAATGTTATTATGCTTTTGTAACATAATGTAGTAAATTATAGGAGAGTTTCTTCACAATTAGTGCAAATAGTGTTTGATTTAAAGTTCAATTACCTTTACGTTGATTGAGGCAAAACAAAACAAGAAAAACTTAGCGCCTATAAAAACTTACTTTCAGTAAATAAACAAACAGTGGCAGACATAATAGAAATGAATATTTTTGGAATACATAACGTATTGTAACGAATGTGCAATAACGATTTGAAATTTTTTGTTATCCAAAAAATTTGTTTCAACAATAATTGTTTTTAATCTTTATATTAAATAGTTCTGTTACTTGTTCTATTAAAAGGATTCTGTTTTTGAATACATTTCTATCGAATACCGATTAATGCAGGAATCACTATTTTTGGTTAAATACGATCCAATAATATTCGTTTCATCTATACTAATAAATTTTATTTATTTTCTTAATTTAACCGATCGGTATTGGGACAAATATATATACATATTTCATAAAAAACAATTTTATAAACAAATAATAGTTTAATTCATAAGATTATTAACCTCAAAATTCTCTAAAAATGACGCCAATTTCATAAGAAAACAAAATTAAGCAAAATTTACAACAAAAACCACTATTTTAGACAAAAAAAATACAAACACTCGGCACATCCGAAAATAGCACTCTTACTTTTTCTATTTTGCAATAAATTGTATTCCAAATTTGCTTATCAGTTATTAACATGTTTATAACAAATCACAACTGTACAAAATAACTAAACTTAATAGATAACAAAACGAGTCATCTTTCTACAAAGGTAAAAAAAGGAAATATATGTTTCTCAAATATTTTAAATAATTGATATACACATTCTAAATAAAATACGTGATTTAATTTCTAAATTAAAATATACATATGTATAAAAATTGTATACCAAAAAATCAAATTACTGTGTGTTATTTATTTGACCTACAATAAATGTTGTGATCAGAAAATATATATATTTTTAACATCTAAATATAAAATTCTATTTATTTTATTTAGCTAATTTTGATTACGAACAAGTTCTTTGTTTAGAAAAATGTTTCTTATTATGGGCTGACAATGAATAACAAACTAATAATCAAGACTGGCTTCAGAGCATATTAAAAATGTTTGCATATTTTAAGAACCTTCGGAAAAAAAACCAAATTTATACAAACTGTAAAATATGTTTCATTATCTAATAGAAAAATATAAAAAAAAATCCATTTAAAAATAATAATCTTTAAATTCTTACCTTAGCATCTGAAAAATCATAATCGGGTTCAAATGATGCATTCAAAGTAGCAATCAGATAGAACAAAGTCTTGCGCGATATAGTGTCACACAAAATGACACCCTCATCCCCCGACTGGCTATTGTTGCGATGAAAATTCGGCGACATATCCACCAATGTTTGTGGTGGCGAAAGGGCCTGCAAATCATGAGGACCATAACCGTGAGTCTCAGCCGTAAAGCGCTTGTACAAAGCTTTATCAGCGGCTACCATTTTGCAAGAGTATGACTCTATGCGTCCAAACATGGTGCTACTGCCCGAGCCAATGGACAAGGCATTATTGATGGCTTCGAAGCGAGAACTTTCCAAAAGTTTCATAATGCTTGCGATATATTTAAGTTCTGGACGTATACAAGCTTTAAAGGAGATTACGTTTCAGGTAAAATCCTCTTAATCAGTCAAATTGTAGTATGTATGAATTGTTCTTTCAGTGGTGAAAGTATCAATGTCTTGACAAAACTGTTTTGACTGATGTGTTCCAATTATAAAATCTTGTCAAATAGATTTTTTTGTTCGTTTAATAATTTGTTCGATATTTTAATATATGTTTTGTTGAAATCCTTGTCTTTAACGATGCATATAACTTAACAATCTAAGTTAAGAGGACAGTTCGACCTTGAACCTTGAAAAAGGTTAAATTGTTGTTCGATCAATTTAGAAGATTAAAAGGTCGCTGTCACTACTTAGGCTTGGACTCTTATAAACCACGGTTGCTGGCAAATAATTCTAAGTGAAGCACTTTGTATATTACTGCTGTTCATTGCCGTTATCGATGAGTAGGTCGTCAATTGGCAATTGAAGTTTCTGAACATGGTCGAGGGATGGACAAGGATTCTTTTCTTTACTGCTGCTCTTTTGTCGTTTATTCTGTAAATGTTGTTTGATTTCGGTTGCTGTTGTTGTATGTGGTGTTGCTTAGTAAACATTACACTAGTAACGAAAGAGGAATCTACCGAAATGTTAGGATTCTCTCTACAGAATTCTAATTGGATATTTTTCCGTTTTTGTATTTAATATATTATTTTTTTCTTTTTGCTTTATACACAACACAATTCCTGTTTTTGTGTTAGGTTAATGCTTTTCAAAATGGCGTCTTTTAATAGTTTTTGTTTTCTGGTTTGGTTACGCTTTTTTCTGTTGTTAATCGGTGCGTTTGCCCTTGATTTCACTTAGTACACACAAATGTTGTTGGTTCTTTTTTGTTTATTAAATTAATTCAAAAACGATTTCTTTGTTTTTGTGTTTTCGTTATTTAATAATCGAAAACACTTTTATGCACTTTTTTCCAAACACTTTGTGTTTTATAAATGTTCTACAAAATCCATATCATACATATTTGCAAATAATCGTAATAAAGACATTCTCGCAGTTTTATAAATTCACCTATTACATAAAAATTTTCAAGTTATAAAAAAGAAACTTTGTATTTTCTTTCTTCTCTACCGCCCTGGTATTTTCTTGAGCTTTTTTTCGTATATTTTTTTTATTTCTTGAATTTCCAAGTTATTAATAGATATACAATATTTTTTTTATTGTTGCGAGATTTTTTCTCTTGCTTGAACTTTGATATTTGTAACTTTTTTAGCGGAACGAAAAACTTGATGTCGAAATTTATTGATTGTAGAAATTTTCAATTGGAATCGTTACTTTAAACAACTACTTGATGGTGGTATGAGTCATAGAGTAGCGGGAAATAAATACTTTTATTACGAGTAACCATCAGTGTTGCAAAAATAGGTGCAAAGCAACATGGTTGTATTTTAACAATTTGTTCCGTTAAATATGAATTATAAGATACTATAAATTGTGACCATTATATACGAGTTTTAAAACGTGTCTTTTTAAAATTTTCTTTTAGACATAACAAAAATCGCGTGCATGCAAAATGAACAATAGTACAATTTCCAAAATAGAGAATGAATTATTTTTAAAATATTTTGTGATCGACAAATTTTAACTTTTCACTTAAAAAAAAGAATTCCACGAAGAGAGTAAGAAAAATATTAAAAAATATATTATTTGACAATAATTTTCCAATTCAATTAATTTATCTATATATATAAAAATTAAATGGTCCATGTATGTAATGGCATCGCGTAAAAACGGCTGGAACGATTTTTCTGATTTATTTTTTATTCGATTCAAAATTTTCAGGAGATGGTTTCTAAAGAAAAAAATTCAAAAATTCTGAAATTTAAATTTTTAATATATTGCCTCCTTTTAACTTCTCATTTTTCTTAATAAGAGAGAGAACTTGAAGAACTAACTAACACATTAGCAAATACCTACCGGGCGAAGCCGGGCGGTCAACTAGTAAATTAATAAGACAATATAATACAAATAACATAATAGATCCAAAAATTTATAAATCGAAAATCTTCGATACTACCAAATATAGAAGACTTCCAATACGTTAACCAAATGTAATATGACGAATATAGTATTGTTACGTTTTCAACTTTTGAAAACGTCGGTTTATTTCCTTTAAATAAACCGGATACTTTTGATTGCAAATAAAAGCAGTTTTTGTAGTTTAAAATTGTAACAACTCTTTATTTATTTTAAATGTACAACAACAACAGTCTAAATAGTCACTATGTGTTTTTAATACACACACGCACGTTTATAATGCACACACTTAATGTTAATGTTAGCAGCTAAAACATTAACGGCTATATGCATGAAAAAAACTTATTGTAGATTTAAAACACAAATTTGTTAACAAACACTTTAGCTTTAAAAATCATTTATAAAAGTATAGTATTCATAAACGTTTGTTAAAGGCACAATAACTAATGTACTGTTTTTTGTCTAAGCTGGCAATGCTTCTCTGTTATTTCCCATTTTTCGTTGTTAGTGTAGCTTGCAATTAGGATAAAATATTCGTTAATTCTCTTTTTTTCATTGTTTGTTTTTATTAATAATACATTTTCAAGATAAAAACTAATATTTACATATTTTTGATTCTAGTAAATTTATATTAAGCTAAAATGCATTAATATACAAACGTTTTTATATATTTTAGTACAATTATTATTAAAAGTATTCGAATGACGAATATTCTGTGATAAAATAAACATCACTGTTTTATAATTTGTTTTATTAATTTATTTTTATTGTCATTTTGTTAAATTTTAACAAAATGTAATGAATTTCTATGAGGAAACACATAATTTTAATTCCGGAGTGGATATATTAGATTGTGTGGACCTTCTTCCACAATGTTTACGCATTTAATTACTACATGCTGTTACAGGTTAACAATAAATTACAAAAATGGCAATAAAACTCACTTGCGAACCTTATGTAGTTCACTGCCGGAGAAATATGGAACAAAATCTTATATTATTAAAATGGACCCTATTTCCCAGCGGAGTTAAAATTATGTTTATCAATTGCAATAGTATCTACTATTATTGCAAATTACTAAAGAATTATCTTTAAAATTCCCTTTTTTCAAGATAAAATGTAAAAAGAATACTTTATATTAGGTTTAAAGAAGGGTTGAACGAACTTTAAAATTTGTAAACTTATCAGAGCTTTATCAAATGTATTTTGAGCTATTAATCGTTTATGAATACAACTTTATGAAAATTTGCTTATAATTGGTTTATAAAGCTCTTGTAAATTTTTATGCATACGGCCAAGGTATATTAATTATAAATTAATATACCTTGCATACGGCTGTACTTACCATACTTACAAACAATGCTAATAACCGCATGCTATCAACATTGTTGATAAGTAGAAGCTTCTACTGATGGACGTGTTTATAAACATGATGAATATTGCAGGCAGGAGTTACAGACCGTTAAATTCAAATCGCTATTGCAAATTCGTAACAATATCTAGTAGAAATGGCTAGTCAAGATTTAAGAAAATTTAAAAAACAAAATATTAAACTATTTTAGTGCTGGATTGAAGCAAAAAACTATCTATGGTAAATATTCAATTAATAAACAGCAGTTTCAAAAATTATAAAAAAATAGTGCAAAGTATGGGTCTAATTCATTCAACCATAGTTATTTTAATTTTTTTCTATGAAAACCTATTTTTTTGCACAATGTCTTAAAGATAATTTTGTATAGACAAAAACGAGACATTACTTGTTAAAATCGGTATATATTTGTTATTAAACTTTTTCGATAAAACTTCGAAAAAATTTACCTTTTAAATTAAAAATTTTACAAAAATTTTTTTTTTGTATATGTAGTTGTGTTTTGTTTAGAACTAAATTTTCTTTATAAATTGGTATACATTTTAATAAGTTTTCATATCAAAATAAGCTATGAAAAGCGACTAAAATCAAAAAAGTTTATAGTTTTTTTCTAAATATTCTTAACAAAAACAGTAGTTTATAAGTCACAAATGTATCAACAAGTGCATGTCATTTTAAAGCGTAATCAGTTTTCTTTCCAAACCCGATAGAAAATTTTAAGTCGGACAAAAACTGACTGAGTTACAGGTCGATAAGTTGACGAAGATCACTGAAGACGGTTTATTTAGAATAACTTCTGAATTTGAGGATGTTTCTGAAATTTTTGGACACAATTTGTAAAGACCTATTAAACACTCTAGTTCGTTTTCCAATTTTTTTTTCACTGTAGCACCTCTAGGTTGGTTACAATCCTATGTGGTTCGTGTTTTGAATGGCCTGCCCAATCGCCAGATTTCAATGCCATACAAAATGTATGGGAAATTGTAGATCGCAAAATACAAACTCAAAAATATTCCACGAAGGAAGATTTATCAGATGCTGGGAACACTTGTCGACGTGAGTCAATAAAAAAGGGCCTGACAATTAAATTTTGAAACGTAAGTTTCCACTGTTTTGTCAGTAACTTTTTAGTTTGTTTTCTATTTTCAGAATTTAATTAATTATGCTCTTACTTTTTTTTTCTAGATACTCTGTTGGAACCAATAAAAAAATGTTTATAAACAGTAATTACAACAAATAATAGTTAAACTAGCAGGTAAACAAACTAATTTTTTTTATAAATTTTTTTAGCTGGAAGAAATATTATTCGTGAAAATGTGGTTGAAAAAATGTTTAATTATATTTCAAAAAGTTCCAATTGAATTTCTGAAATTTCCAATTATATTTAAGAATTTTCTGATTGTATTTCAGAAATTTCCGATTTGTATTTCAGAATTTTTTATTTGTATTACAGAAATTTCCATTTTGATTTCTATTAGAATTTTCTGAATTACAAATTAGAAATATAATTAGACATTTCCGAAATACAATAAGAAACTTTTGAAATGCAATTGGAAATGGTGTACACTTATAAACAAAATTTGATTCATCCAAGTGCAAAGGACGTCATAGAGAAAATTTTCCTTACAGTTTGAACAAGTTAAGTAAAAATGTTCAAAGATAAATCCAATTCGTTTTTAATTAATTAAATTTTGATCACATTCACAAATACGATGATTTCTATTTGATCAAAACCCAATCTGTACATTTTGAACTAATATAGTTCCTTACTTGATCTTCAAAACAGTTTACATTATTTGTCACAGCAAGGATATAGCTTTCTTAATTTAGATTTGTGAAACTCTTCAACGATTAGTACATTGCTCACACCTATTAAAATCATTTCCGTTTTCTAATTACAAATAAGTACAATATGTAGATACAAAAAGCAAAGACGTAAATAAGATATACAAAGAATTTAACCTCGAGTTTTCCAATAATTTACAATAATAAACTTCCACAATTTAATTGTGTATTTCAAGTAAATAAATTTTAATTGCCAACAAATACTAAATGATTTCAATACACTATTTTTATAAAAAGAATAAAGAGATTTGTTTACGTTATTTGATTTTTTTTTCCTTTTGTTCTTCACACGAAAGACAAATAGTCACCTAAAAATCAAAAGGTTAAACGTTTAAATTACTTATTTGTATACAAATGTTTTAAATAAAAAAAATACAAATTTTCAATCTTATTGAAAAAAGATACATACTCGTACACGTGTTTGAAAGGAAGCACTTGAAACAAATATTTAAGAAAAAGTAACAAGAAAAAAATTGAAACAAGTGAAAATATATTATTGTATATATTCGATCGCAATGTAAGAATTTATATCAATGTTCAATTGGTATAGCAATTCTGTGGATATTGACTGGAAATATAAACAAAAATGAAGAAAAAATTAAGTATTTCTAAACATTGAGATGGAATATATTTTTCCCTTTATAAAATAAGTAAAAAGCTTCATTAAAAGTATATAATTGTTTGAGTAGAAAATGAAAACAAATTTAATCTTTAGAATTTACTTATGTACTTACATGTTGTTTGCTTTATTTACAAGAAAAATATTACACCTTTTGTATAGTATATTTAAAAATAATAAAACAAATGTTTATGTAAATTAAAAATAGGCTGCAAGAAATTCCAGACCGAATGATTCCAAGGTGAAAATTAATAAAACAATTTTATATGACCTTTTTAAATGCATGGAAAGCAATATATTAGGAAAATTTTTAAATTTTGTTTATTACTTTGTTTTATTTTAGATTCAAAACTCAATACATTTTATTATTTTAAAATTGTACATAATATGATAGAAATTCAACTCAACTCAAACGTTTTTAAAGTAACTGATTTGAATAAAGAACTGATGATAGGTTCAGATCTCAATGAATAATAATCCCAACAAGAGAATATTTTATTTAATAACTTTATTTCAAAGTTGACCACGTCCTAATAGAAACTTACACCACATTTACTTTGCACTAGTTGGATTCCTAATTTTCTAATAATGTTAGAAACCTAATAATTTCTTTAAGAACATAAAATTTCAGTTTGATTCATTCTTAGTTACCAAATTTTTCTTTTGTGGCTAAACAAATTGTAGTTGAGTTAAACCATAATGCTTCTTTGCCAACTGATTATCTATTGCTAGAACCGAAAAAGTCGAATGGTATAATGGAATCATTCAATTAACAACATATTTGGCCTTCACAAGGAATCAGAATATTGTAAAATTCCCGACAAAATTTTCCTAGGCACTAGTGTTCCTAACCAGGAGAATATTTCACGGGAATATTTTTTTAAATTCCCAGCAAATTTCAGGAATTTTTTTATAAGTTTTCTTAAAGTCGCAGTATTATTTATGCACAGATAAACAGATTCTTTGTGATTTGTTCCTAATCGAATGTTTCGATTATATCCAAAGATTTTTTCGATACCTTTTTCTCAGATTTAATTTAGTCGGTCGCATAAATTCTCGCGAATGGAATGAAATTGGGAATCCTACTTGGGACTCATCATTAAGTATAATAAACCTTTAGTAACATATCGTTATATTGTAGTAAGCAGATCTATATTTATTACTACTTTACTTCCCATTTAGCCCCACTGTGCTAAGTACGATTATTTTTCATAGCGGAAATCATTTTGTAGCTCAATTTTACACATTGTTACATTTACTTATTTCACTTCAACTTTTTTATTCCTTCTGGGAACATTGTTGCTAATGACTTCAATTGTAAATATTTAACAATTTGTTTACATTAAAAATTTCCCGTGAAAAAGTGATTTGTTAACTTGTTAAGATTGTTTATTGTAGTTAAAACAAAACCATATCAAATGTTCATACTTACTAGTAGTTGGGATTTTATGGATCAATTAACAAAGGATTTATAAATAATAGACATTAGCATTTATCGGTTTGTTTGTTTGTTTCATTTGTTATTTTAAAACTATAGTTTTTTTTATTTGAAGGAATAATAAGTTAAGGAATTTAAAGTTTTTTTATTTGTATTTTCTAAAAAAATATTCTAAAATAGTTTGCAAATGTTTTACTCCTGTTCTGGAACCAATTCTGATGCCCAGACATCTTGTGGCCAACCTGTGCGACCTTTACTTTGACGATTGAGTGACTGAAAAGAAAATAAGTAGGTATTATTATTGTAGGAATGCTATACTCAGCATAAAAGTTCATGAATGTACATATTTACAAAGTATATTAAAAAATCAAGAATGCTACGTTCATTAATCCCCGAATCTAAAGAGTGACCAAATTTGAGGTTATGAACTGTGCTGTCATCCCTTGACATTTATTTAGAACATATTTGGGAAATAATAACAATGGAAAGCTACACTAGTGAACAACGAATTTTAATTGTAATTATTTTTAAATTTTACAGTATAACTTCGTAAAAATTTACCACAACCGTTTTTTTTTGCCACATTGGGTTAATGTTGACATCAGTGATATTAGGTTTCGGCAGTCCACAGCCGGTCAAACAATACAGTTATATGACAAATTCCCCAGTAGCGTAATTTCTCGATTTGGCGACCAATTGGCCGAATCACTCTTGTAATTAAACGCCGCTGGACTATTTTCATGCTCTGAATGATGAAATTCGGTTTAAACTTTTGTTAAAAGAGTGGATGTTTGACGTTGCTAGAGGTTGACTTAGTGTTCTTTATTGAATTTTCTCGTTTTAAAAGACGTATACAGTTGAACATAATGTGCGTACCTTTATTAATTTTTATTAAAAACAAGCGAAGTTGATACAGATTTAGTTTTGACATTTATCACTACAGTCAGAAATGCTAAACCTTATACTAATTGCATCCTTAGTTTTTCTAAAAATGGAGAATTAGTAAAAAGTAAAAAAGTATTTCGAAAAAGTTCAATAAATATATTGATAGTCAAGCTAGGATGTGTCCGGAATCCGGATATACTGTTTTTTTTTCCAGTTGGAAAATGTATATGGAATTAGTGATGGACCCCATGGGTTCCCGAGTGGAAGTGTGCTTGGTGACAGTAAGGCTGAAAAATTGGTGATCCTTTTTTACAAAAAAAATCCATAGATGACTTTGATTACAGAGACTTTCTTTATTCCGTCCGACTTAACAGTACTGGGTATTAGTTAACAAATATCAAATGAAAATAATCAAATTGTTGTATGAAAATGGATGTTCTGGATGAATGGGTACAAAATTGTCGAATTTGGGACGATAAAAATCCACATGAGACCCAAGTTTGGTGTGAATTTTAGGCTGTCGGCGACATCGGCCCATATTTCTATGAAATATGGGCCGACGGCGAGCAGTAAAGCCGCGGCAGACATTTGGACGATGTTATATTCCATACACAATGGCATCGATAGGCCTTTCAAAACGAATACAAATTTTATTTAAATTTAAAGATATAAAGTGTTTAATAAAATACCCTTTATAAGGAAATAAAGCTCCATTGAGTTAAAGAAAATTATCATTGGGCCTTAACAAGTGAAATATAGAAATGGAAATTACAATAAAAAAAAACAATAAAATTGTATTAAAAAAAAAATAAAAAAAAGAAATTATGAAACAAGAATATGTAAAATATGCTATAAAAAGTAAAATATGCTAAAATTTTAATAGAGAAATATATGATAAAATATTCATTAACAAATCGCTGAAAAAATTCTCTGAAATGTCCCGAAATGTCCACCGAGACCAGAAATTAAAAGTGTTTGAAAATACTTTGTTTATTTTCAAAGGGAAACAATCAAATTTAAATTATGTAAAAAAACCTATCATTTCACCTTCGTGAGAAGGGTATATATAAGTTTGTCATTCCGTTTGTAATTTCCACAATATAATTTTCCGACCCTATAAAGTATATATATTCTGGATCCTTATAGATAACGGAGTCGATGAAGCCATGTCCGTCTGTCTGTCCGTCTGTTGAAATCAACTTTCTGAAGACCCCAGATATCTTCGGGATCCAAATCTTCAATAATTCTGTCAGACATGCTTTCGAGAAGTTTCCTATTTAAAATCAGAAAAATCCGTCCATAAATAACGGAGATATGAGCAAAAATCCGAGACAACCTCTATTTTTGGGCTATTTTTGATCTTTATATCAATTACTTAATCATAAAGTATAATTTGGTGAAGGGTAAATAAGATTCGGCAGAGCCGAATATAGCTCTCTTACTTGTTTTTTTATTGTATTTACTACCACACAATACTTTACCCTATGTCTATACTTGATAAATTTTTGTCATGATAAACGTCAAAATGATTATCAAGATAAAAAATTATAATTTTTTAGTATTATTACTTCGTTATGAAAAAATTGTTCACATTGAAATATTACCTCTGGTTTCGCTGAAATTGGCGTTTGAATTGTTGGTGAAAATGACTTCAGTATTTGTCCCGTGCGAATGCCTCGATTTTTTGCAATTATCTTGAAAATGAAAACTTGCCCAAAATCAAACTTAGCTCCAATTATAAGACTAATTAAGAGCTATAAATTAAGCCTTTTGTCGAAATAATAATTCGATTTATTTTAATTTTTTAACTTAAAATTTGTACGACGGTAATTGCCCATATTTATGTTTATACGACGCACAGCAAAAATATGATATTGTATCATATTTAGTTAGAAAAAAAACTATTTATGTTCAAGTGATGCACATTGTATTATTGTAGTATTTTTTTTTTTTTTTTTTCAAAAATCTTAAAAAGGGGTGTATGTATTTTTAAAATAAGATAAGCTTTTAATTCTCCAATACATTTCAGAAAAATATAAAATCAAATAAAAATTCAATTGGCCATGTGGTTTACCGACATAATGTACAAAACAAGAATATTTATGATATTGTTTTATCAGTAAATGCTTTTTACGCTGAACATTAAATTAACTCAATTACAAGATGTTCTTTCTTTTTTTCACTTCACAATTTTTATTGTTTTTGAAACACTTGCTGAATTAAATAACGAATTAAATGCACTTGATATTTGCCAACAACAAAACGAAACATAATTATTAAAAGTCAACCACCCTCCTCTTGTCATAACAATAATGCAATTGAGTTATTAAAACGTTTCACACCAGTAATATAACCAACCACTCAACTCCTAGGAGTTATTCCACAACATTACACACTTTCTTCTATTGTTTCTAAACCACACCACCAACCCATAAATAAATGTTTTTGGGGTTTTACATACTTATCTACTTAATATTGTTGGTTTATAAATGTTAAGTGCCTGCGGTATTACGCATGCTATAGTCGATTTCTATGTCTGTCTGTCTGGTCGTAACCGAATAAAAATATAATTTACTTAAGTGTCGTTTAATGAGGCATCTCACTTGTTTCTGTTTATGAAATTATGTCTGTTTTCTGTCAAAATTTTGTAGATTCTCTGTTGTTTGCAAACATAAAGCCATTTAAAACATTAATCTTTCTTTTGCAGTTTGTGTATTCTTATTAAATTATATGCCTATAATTCAAATCGAATTTTGTGTGTTTATTATTTACAGTAAAATTGTGCAATTGCAAATATTTACATTAGCGGAGTTCACAATTTTGTGCAAATGATCTTGCATCATTGTATATGCAAAGCATTTTTACTTTACACTAACGAAATATACAGAAATACACCATTGCATAAATTTACAATACAAATACACAAGATTATGAATACCGCTATTATATTATTAATATTTAATTATTTGCTTCTTACTTACCTTTGTGTCATTTCTTATATACGCTCTCTTTTCGTGGGAATTTTTACGATGCAAAGGTTTTAAATCTGCCCGAAATCCATTTTTAGGATCTTGATCACCATCTAAGACTTCAACTAGGTATTTAATATATAATATGGCCAATTTGAGAGTTTTTATCTGCAAACAAATTATGTATATATCATTAACATGAATAATTATAAAGGAAACATTTTACGTCTATTGCTTAAAAAATAAATGTATTAATTTTTCACACGTTTTTGGAAAAATGTATATATCAAGAAATTTTTAATAAATATTTTTCGAAATTGTATGTAACAAATTAACAAATTTAATTTCAAAATCGTCGAAAAACCAGGAATTTAATCAAATAATCAAGCATTAATAAATCGATTAGTCAACATTTCTGATTAACCAGATGCTTAATAATATTATAATTTGAATAATTTTTAATTTAAAAAGGAAAATTGTTAGAACTTGTTTTAAAATCAGTAGTTCTAGATCGACTATAACCAAAACAACTTTAGATTCTTTGATAAAATCCATTGAACTAGTGATATCGCAACCACTTCTAGAACTAGTTCTGTGGAACATTATTTTGATTGTTAAGGTATTCTATAGAGTTTAATAGGAACTAGTTAGTTTTATAGAACACAAACTAGTACCTCAAACGTCTTAAGTCCATTTTTTATGAAAATTGAGATATTAATACAAAAAGCTACAATAAGTAAAAAATAATGTTTGCCTAATATTTCGTCTTTTCCCGTTGTTACATTATAATTAGATCTCATGGGTTATAAGACTGTAACCTAAGCGGATAACATAGCTGTCTCTGCGATCCACTTGGGCACGATATCACAGTGGTTGGAGAATGCACTCAATATATTAAGTCGGTAGAGTACCGACAGTGGACTGAGTGTGAACCCAAGTAAAACCGAACATGTATTGTTCACAAGGTAGTACAAGATTCCTTATTTCTCGCTATCCCGATTAAATGGTGTTGAACAAAAACTCTTGGACGTAATTCTGGACAGTAAACTATCCTGGAAACCCAATACCCTAGCTATTAGCTATTTGATGCTGTCACAACAACGTCGCTCTTCATTAAACTGGATCCCTGTGGATACAATGGCCAGAAAATGGCATTCACTACGGCTTAATGCGACTAGTGCATGGAAACTTGGATCATCAGAATCTTCCAGATAATATTGATTATTGTACTCCCATGCCCTTTCTATTGAGAAACTTTGGTTTCTCAATTCCATACAAGAAGAAATTAATGGATGGACCTTCACTTGACACAAGGGAGATCGAGTTCACGGAGGTGTTTAAATACAGGAATATGGAATTAGGGTATCTTTTAGAATTCTAAATGTTTATTCAAGCTGAAATATAGGCTATTAAAAGGGCAGGGATATACGTAGATACACTGATAGTCAAGCCGCTATAAAATCTCTGATAGCTGTGTACACAACACGACCATAATCCAAGAATGCCGGGCATCCTTAAATAGGATGGCGAGACATTCGACAATCGTACTCATATGTTTACGTGGACACGGAAATATTTTAGGCAACCGTGTTGCTGATGAACTGGCGAAAAAGGCGCCATGATGCCAGATGTACCCGCAGCAACTTAGTAACATTTATGAGCTCACGCAAACAAGATGTGGGTGAGAACCCACCTGTATGATTACCAGAATGATATGGCCTCGACTAAACCAAGGGCAGACAATATGTCGTATTTGCCTAACACGCTCACAACAAACTAATGCAGTGGCGGTTATAACCGGACACCATGCAAGGAAGCTTGGCCTGTCCTATAATTACTCCTGTAAAAGCTGTCAGAATGAAGAAGACGATGAGACCATTCTTCATCTTTTTTGTCACTCAATAGTCTTTCTGAACTCACGCCTTTATAAGAAATAACAATTGGCTACTCTTGCCAAACACGAAAATCTCCTCAGGGTGACCTAGTGCCCGCAAATGACTGGAGTCACCTCTGACCTCTTCCTCTATATTTCTTTTACACCTTTACTCTATCTATCTTCCCTCTTCTCTTTTCATCTCTATATGGCCCTCCTTAATTCTCTATGTTGAAATGGTTACAGTAACAATGTACAACTTTTTTTTACAAAGGGCTCTGTAAATACCGAAATTTACATCAAGGAATGTTTACAAAAGAGGATGCTTCCATTCATAAGACTTCTTAATGTGTCCACTTATTTTTGGCCTGATTTGGCATCCTGTCACTATGGTAAGCAAGGACTTGAGTGGTACAAGAACAATAATGTGGTATTTGTACCAAGAGATGCAAATCCTCCAAACTACCTGCAGTTAAGGCCAGTGGAGAGATATTGGTCTCTTGTTAAAAGAGAATTGAAGAGTACAAAAAAGGTGTCCAAAAGAGTAGTAGATTTTAAAAGGAGATGGAACATAGTGACAGAAAGCACTATAAAAACCATAATGGAAGGGTTTCCGAAAAAGGTTCAAAATTTCATCACTAGTGTTTAGAACTATAAAGATAATTTTTTTTTGTAAATTGTAACAATAATTCCAATCAAATAAAAAAAGATTCAAAACTGTAGGTTAGTGGTTGTATTTTTAAATTTTTAAAATCATGCCAAAAAAAAAATTTAAAACCAAGGATTTAATAACGTTTTTGTGTCTCCTGTGAAATTTTTGAAATGGGAAAAAAGAAAAAAATAAAATGTGTTGTCTTTGTATCTTGTTCCCGATTTCATACAAAAATCATAGGGCTCAATGCCAAACTAGATTGAGTACTGGCTATACTCATGCCTTTTAGTACTACACTCTGTCAAATAACTATAGTACTTTTTATTTGTGCTTATATATACATACCTTTCTAATTACTTTATACTTTAAAACAGTTATACAAAATTACTCTCAGACTTGTTGTCTAATTACAAATATCAATAAATGTTATTTGCTCTCTTCGCAGTTCTTCTATAAACACTGTTGAAGTACAGTTTTTCCACTCTTTATGTTGTCTAATAACTATTGCTCTTTTTCGCTTATCGTGTGAAATTGGATTAAAAAGTCTGATTTACCTAACAATTTCTTTAAAATCCCTTTTGGGTGAATTGTAAGTCAAAATGAAATAGGAAAATAAGGAAATTTGTATTCCGATAATGTAAAAATTAGTAGAATTGCTAAAAAGCTTATTAAAAACAAAAGAGTAGTTTAAAATTGTTTGCAAAACACAGAAATGTTGTTTTTAATGAAACATTTATTTAGACGAGTATGTACTCCTAAACCCTCGTGAAACTTTTGGAAATTGTTCTATCCGAGTTTAAGTCAGTTTGGTTAATTAAGCACCGATTTTTAGAAAATACTTCACTTTACATAAAACATTAAATTTGATCTTACATATACATATTTCTGTTTTATCCCTTTGTCTGCAATTTTAGGTTAATTATGAATCGTTGCTCAAGAAATTTTGTGGTTTAAAGTTATAGCGCAACTTGTTAGCAATGATTTTAGACACGAAAACGAACTTCGAAAAATTGCTATGGGCGTTACTGGTGCGGGTCTTATATGGGAGTTATCACCAATCCACACAATTTTGATCGTGCAATTTCTGTTACACATAATTGATTTGTGCTGAATTCAGCATCAATACTGACATCTTCTGTGAGATTTATGTCCGGATGTCATACAATTTTCCTATTTATGTACATAAACATAAGTACATACATAATAATGAAATTTAAGAAACGTGGTCAACAAGGGATTCTTATATATTAAAAGTGGGGTGAAGGACCTATGGTGATACATTATGTAAAACTATTCGAACTATAGATATATAGTAATCTTATAATTATTATAGAAATCAGCGTTCTGTGAGAAACATATGGGTAACTGGCCGTATATATGATATCACATGATATCACACCTCTATTTTTTTTTTCTTTGGTGTTATGTGAAGTAAAAAGTCTTAGGCGATAAGCTAGCTACGATTCAAGACTTGGAAGCCTCGGTGTTGGATACAAAATCTTGCGTAGTAGCAGCCAACATTTCAATGAAATTATCTTTTAAAAGTAAATGTTTTTTTAATTGAAAAAAAACCTATAAATGAATGACACTTCATGTATTATTTAAGGTACTCAATGAGTTCCAGGGAAATGTTTACCTATCTATAAATTATATTACTTAAATTAATATAAATTATACAACACTTACCTTGGATAATTTAGTATCCGATGGTACATTGGGAATTTTTTCCCGCAAACAAGAAAAAGCATTATTAATGCTCTGTGTCCGCCGTCGTTCCTTTTTATTCGCTGTATTGCGTTTCTTTATCACACGAACTGGAGCAACAGGCATTGTTTTTGGTGAAACGTTTGTAAACAAATTATCATGAAATTGGCTTTCCACATCTTAAAACAAGAAATTTTCATTATTTACTTAATAAATACCTAAATAATATGCAAAGTGATCGTCAAAGTAACCCAATGTATTTTGAAAGAGTTTTTAGGTATTTTTCTCAATTCTAACAAACATTTCAAGTTTCTCGTTTACACCATTTATGCAAATCGTGGCCAAATTACCTTCCAAATCTGATGAAGAAGCTGGACAATAACTTGGTGAGCGATAATAATTATTAGTATTTATATTGGCTGTTAAAGTACAGGTGGTAGTGGTTGCTTGGCAGCAATCTTGTGGTTGTGGCTGCTGTTGTTGCGGAAGATGTTTTGTGTCAGCGCAATATGTTGGAGTATTCCAAGAATCTGAATTTTTAAAGAATATTTTTAAAAGCACGTTAATAATTAAGTTTTATATCAAAACACATACGTTCAATTGTATTCATTTCCATTAAACGATAATTATTATTATAAAAAAGATTATCATTTTGATAAAACGGAGAGGTTTCCCGGCATATTTGCTGTGTTTCGTATTTAGACATGTTTTTATTTATTTATTTGTATCTTTTATTTCTATTTAACACTTGTATTTTTTTAATTTATTCCGGACTCATTTATTTATTTATTTCAAAATTTTATATCATTTTGGCTTTTCTTTTCCCGAAATCCGTTTAACGCGTATATTTAAAATGTCTTAATAATACTGAAGTTCATTTTTGAAAATCTCTTCATTATATCTACTATAGATTTTCATTGTGTTACAGTTAATTCTACTGTAAACAAAACAACAAACACAACACATTTTATTTTGTTTATGTTTACACACCCCCGTTTGTCAACCAATCAGATGAATCAATATGGTTGTCTTCAATCTGATTGGCTGAAATAGAATTCATTTATTAATGGTATACACTTAGAAAAATTGTGGTAATGTTTTCAATTACAATATATATTTGTAATAGAATGTCACAATAAATAAACACTAGAAAGGTTTTTTATGAAGTAATATAAATGTGCCCGTAGCTCCATAAATGTATCCAAATATGTACACACATATATATGTATGTACATATGTATATGAAAATTTACCCATTTGTTCCTTCATTTGACATTATAGAATTCTTGTCTCTTTATACCCACCGCCAAAAATGGGGTGGGTGTGGTTTTGCTGGAAGAACCTCATATGGTACTGCTCTTATACAATTTGCCAAAGAATATTCAAACTGGTCGAGACTGAAATGGAGTACTGTTCTCTTTTCGGATGAATTCATATACAATTTAAGAGGCAGTGATAGGAGAACATTTGTAAGACGGCTGACGAGGAAAATACTGGACCCCAAATACACAAATAAGACATTCAAGTTTGGCAGTGGCAATATTATGGTATGAGGCTGTTTTTCTGGGCAATGTATGGGTCCGATTCACATCATAAAAGATACTATGACTGGAATAGGATACAGATCCATTTTAAACGATATTATGTATCCATTAGATGAGGAAAATATGTCCTCAGTTTGGATATTCCAACACGACAATGGCCCCAAACACACCACTATGATTGTAACCGAGTAACACCCATGGAAACTTATGGGAAATTGTAGACCGCAAAATATGAACATATAATTATTACACGAAAGAAGCTTTATCAGATGCGGTTATAAGGGAATGGCAAAATATTTCAAAGTAGACGATTGACTCTTTAATTGTCTGTGGAAAGATCGATAGGGTCCCCAAATAATCTGTTGGTATTGAAAATGGGCCAAAAATGAACTATGTTCCGACATACCATTATATATATTTTGTTCCTGATATCATTTAAATTCATTAATCTAGCAAGTTTAAATTTACAACAGATAGGTATTTTCCAGTAATAAACAAATCTTAAATTAACCTAATTGGATGAACCAGATAACTGTTTCTACTGGTGGTGGGTATTTAAGATTCGACACAGCCGAATATTGTACTCTAACTTTTTTTCTTCTTTGACCAGAACTCAAGATATGACTACTGATGAGTTTTTAATGAAAATCGTGTTTTACGTAACTTCAGCAGATCACTTTCCATTGTACTTAGTTTCGATTGAACAGTGAAACACAACCCATATTGCTGCGGTGATCCATTGAATTAATAGATTTGGATACCCTAAATACACCGATAAGAACCTTTGTCATCACAGGTACGCGGTCGAGAAACCCCAAAATAAACTTTGAAGAGGCTGGTTCGAACTTGGCAATAAATATGTACCTTCTAAACTACTGACCCGATTACAAAATGATGTACGAACAAAACGTATAAGACGACATAAGCTTTTAGAAACTGAAATTTGTGTCTATCCTATTAGAACACAAGGTCAGATACAGGGTGTCAAATTCGACCACTTCATTAAAAAGCAAATAGGAAAATAAAGAAAATACTGTTCGTTTCTTATACATTCAAAAGTATTTAAGTTTTCATTTTAAACATGGCATACCCACAAAAGTGTATATATTCTGGGTGTTTATTATATTCTACGACGATCTAACTATGTCCAGCCGTCTGTTGAAGCACGATAGGGTCTACAGGGAAGGACTTAGGGGAATGAAATTTTCCTCAAATATTATTTGTTGGTCAAATATGTTGGGTGTTGAAAATGTATATAATCTGTCAAGTAGAACTAGAGTTATGGGCCAAAAAATTTTCAAAACTTGTTTGCATTATAAAAGAACAATTCCTGTTGAAAATGGGAAGAATCGGTCCATGATTTTTCCTAGCATATTGCTGATATGATATATGACATAAATGTCTATAGAATAGTGGTATCCATAAAATTTAGTACTGTAAAAAATCTGGGGGGTTACTCTCTATTGCGATGAGTATCCTTTATTGCGTTTTCGGATTGCACAAACAATTTTTTTTTTAAATGTTTTTATTTACAAGTTTTGACATTTCATTTTGTCATTCTTCACAATTGTTTATTTTTTGGTGCCAATGTTGTTTCCTTTTGCGAAATCATTTGCGTAGACGATGCTGGACACCAAATTGTATTCTTATCGCATTTACCTTTCACATCGCAATAGAGAGTAACCCTGAGTGACTATTTGAATTGTCGTTGTTGTACATTTTAAATAAATAAAGTATTGTTCCAATTTTACACTACTAAAACTGCTTTTATTTGGAATCAAAAGTATCCGGTTTATTTAAAGGAAATAAACCCCCGTTTTTAAAAGGTAAAAACGTAACAATATTATATTAATATTCGGCACACCCGAATATAACACTCTTACTTGTTATATTTTAAAAATTATTACGATATTTTGAACGATCATTATTGTATGTCCTATAACAAATTTATTAGCTTTTTTAATAATTTTTAAAGTTTTTGCAGTAGTTTAGACAATACAGATATATTATAAATTTTTCCAATCTTCCCCATTGTTGACCTGACCATATATGAGAGTTGTATTCCATTTTCCGTCGTATATAGGTGGTGTATATAGTAAAAAAATAAGATGGAGTGAAGTACATATTTCCTACGTCGTTTCGAAAAATCGAGACACTTGAATACTTATTTCGACACTTGAAATGTGTTTAGTCCAGTATTCTCATATCCAGAACATCAGAAGCTTCTGACTCCATAATATTTATACCACCTATAAATACAGTTGAAGGAACATGATCTGTCTGTCGTGCGTTTTTGTGTCAACATACAATATTGCGTTAAAATCGACTCTTCACGACCCCATTCAGATCAGACAATATCATTCATGGTTTGTCCCATTGCTCAAATCTGCGACAGGCTCGTCCTATAGTTGAATGAATATGTATAGCAAATGTAGCTTTCATCTGCAAAAGACTAGATAGGGTTGGAGATTTGACGTAGAAGTTCATTTAGAAAATTGAGGAATACGTACACTGAAAAAATGATTTCTTCCAAATTTTTAATTAATTGATTTTTAAAGAATTGTGTATGTTTTGAAGGATAACTTGAAAAAGGCTATAACTTTATTATTGTTCATTTATAAAGGGCCTTATTTTGTGATTCCCAATTAGTATTAAAACCTAACATTAGATGCAACTTTGTTAATATGCGTTTAAATGAAACAAATGAAAACTTTTTTAGAAAACATAAAATTGGCTATAATATTTAATATGTCTTCAAGTGAAAAAAGGGCATTTAATTTCCCAATGTTCTGTTAAAAAATCTATTTTATGTGAAACTCTAAAATTCGTTTAAATGAATTTTATTGTTTTGTGCATAGAGAATTATACATAGAGACGAGACATTCCGTATTGTCAAACAAAAATATAACAATTCATATGCTTGATACAACAACAAAATATATTGACTAACATGTATTTTGTTGTTGCAAGAGATAGGTTTTTGACAATTCCGACTCGTGTTACCCTATTTCAACAAAAAACTATGTTTTAGTGAAAATCTTAAATCTTGTCATTCATCAGTCAATTTGTCCTTTAAAATATTGTTATACCCATCAAAATGAGTAGTAACTCCATAAGTTTGTCATTTGGTATATATATATATATGTATATATATATTCTGGATCTTTATATATAGCGAGTCGATATAGCTGTCTATTGAAATCAACATTCCGATGTCCCCAAATTACTTGGCTTGGTACATCAATATATCAGGTTCCTGCTTCGCTTGCCATCTCAATTACTAACTCATATATATAGACGACTAAATTTCATTTTAAAGACCATTCCAATGACGAAGTAATTAGAACTTCGGACAGATAATGGGTCAATTTCGGGATAAATATTGTTTAACTTGATTTTTATTACTAAGATAATAATGGGTCTATTTCGGGATAAATATTGTTTAACTTGATTTTTATGACTAAGTCATATACACAGTCAATATGGATATCAAAATATATTCCTATTTGCATTTAAATAGAAAAAAAGTACTAAACATTATTAAAAAAGTACAAATTATTACCCGTGCATCATATTTATAAATATAAGTTTATTTATATAGTTATATATATATTTTTTTGTTATAAATTGTTGGACAAAAATAATATGAATTTCTTATAAATACATATTTTTTTTTGTTATTATCTATTTAATTACAATTAAATCAATGAAACGATTATTTATACAAACAAAACAGCAAGAAAATAAACAAAAACTAAATATAAATACACCAAGATCAACAATAAGGCTTTGTATTATCGAAAATAAATGTAAAACATTTTTTGTCTGTGACGGCAATCTTATGTTACAAAGGGTTATGACCAAATTTATAATCGGATTTAAAGGTTGCTGCTCTCTAAAGAACAACAAATCAATAATAACACATAGGCCGGCGGGTATAAAAATGCTGTAACTGGTTGTTGTCGATTCGCGCAAAATGAATGTTAAAATGCAAGCGACAAGTGCCGAAACTATTAGGTGTAAACGAGCCCTGAGTAAAATGTGACGTTTTTGCTGGGGTGCTGCAGTCGTTTCGGTATTTAATGAGCTAAATAGATTGCCAATAACCAGAGATGGTTCATGTTGTAGTGTTTCCTGAGGAATTATTACATCTGGCTCAACTTCTGGATCGGAAAATTCAACACTGTCTAGGTGATTTGGTCCTGAAAAAATAAATAAATAATTACTAATGGTTAATAACTATTGAAAATAATTTTTAATAATACATTGAAAAATAATCGAGTGACTCATTTTAGGAAAACAAAAGCTTTCATAACTACATCTTTCAAAAAAGGTAAGAAAATATTTTTTTTTAGTTTAAGACAATTTTGAATTAAGTTAACATCTATGAACATTTACTGTAATCATTGGCTTCGAAAAGTTTTGAAAACCGGTTGCCAAACTTCGGGTGCAAAAGTTATAAAATACCGTTCCTAATTTTATTAATAAAATAAATAAATTTGAATAAATAAATAATTCTCATAAAACAACAATTTAAAAGAAAACATAATGGAAAATAACGTAAAGTTAATTTGGATTATTTCACTAACAGTACTTTGGCTTATTTCGGTAACGGTGCTTTTATTTATGTACGGTGTTTTCGGTAATTATTATAAAAAAGTTTTACACGGTATTTTAGTGGTAACGGTAATTACAGTTATCTCGTTAACGGTATGTTGGCGGTAAGGTCAGCCAACCTTGGCGGTAAGGTCAGCCAACCTTTGTAAGGCAAATATTAGTATTTAATATGAGAATGTCAATGTAGAAAAAATTTAAGAAATGGCCAGAATATTTTTGAGTGCATGAAAATCAGACACAAAGCACTGATAGTTTCAATTGGAATACACAATTAACTTATAGTTTTTTAGATTTAAGTTTTAATTGTCATTGACTTAGTCTTCTTTGGATTTTTCTCCTTAAAGCATATATTATGATCTCATAACGCCATAACTTACCATTAATGTGTTCATGCCTGTGATGGTTATCATGTGAAGTAGTGGTAATAGTTGTGGTGTTAATGTTGGTGGTGGTGGTGGTGGTGGTAACGGTACGTCCATTTAACCTCTCTAGACGATTTTTTGCATTTTCTAAAATTTTTCTTCTACGTGCTTCACGTCTTTGATTTAGTTTCTCCTGTGCCATTAACTCCTTTTCATTGGAGTCAAGTTCTTCATTGTTAACAGATTGCAGACTCTCCATTAGTTATTTATTTCAATTTTTTTTTCTTCAATTAGTGTTTTTATCGTGATAATCAACGTAATATTTAGAAGACGTATAAAAATGTAAAACTATGCAAAAAATAATTGATAAACAAGTTGCATGACAATTCCGAAATATATTTTCAGAACTTGAAACACAGGGTGACTAATATACTATCTTGTAAATTACTTAACTACAGTGGGCGAAAATAGTAATTAATATTTAAATTATTTTATATAAAATAATTTAATTATAAGCATAAAATCGTAAACACATGTGATATATAATATTGTGAACCTAAAATAATATTTTGAAATACAGAAAAGGTATTTTCAACGAAGTCGGTGTTCGATACATCACAGGCTAGCAATATAGAAAATATAATGATTAACAGAAAAAAAAACTATAGAAATATAAGCAGTTTGTATACAAGTAGTATTCTGCCGTATCCAACGCACATAGTTTATATTTTCATATTTGTATTTGCTGTTTAAACATATTTTTTATTCATTTATTCTATTGCTAGTAGTTCATACACGACACAAAATTGTATCACATATGCTTAACTACACTCAATCACATTTAATTCGGAGTAATTCGTACACACCCTGTGTACAATGTTCCATTCCATTTCGATACAAACACACACATCATCTACATTATTGAATAGCATTACTCGACAACTTTTAAACAGAAAAAATTGTGCAGATTTTCGCTAAACAAAAGCCGAAACTCATATTTTTATTATAAAAAAATAAGAACTACAAAAATAATGACGGTAACTGAAAGTAATGTCAAGGATACCGAAATGGAAGTAGATCCTTCCGATGAAAGTTCAAATGCTGATGGAAAAAAAGATCAAGATGTCGTTCATATTTTAGAAATCCGGGAGCACATAAGAAAAATAGATAAAGCTGTGATTAGTAATGAATATCGGTAAGTTGTAATAACAAAAATTGGAAAAAACCATATTTATCCTTTAAACATTTCTTACTTTTAGTTTCATTGCCCGAGTTTTGAGGACATTGCCTAGTACTAGACGTAAACTCAATGGCATTGTATTGCGCTACTTGGCTACAATTGTTTATCCAGCGGGTGCTGAACGTGAGGCCGCATTAGCATTTGCTCCTGCTGTGCCTGCTGGCACTCCCGAGCCGAAAGTACAAAAAGTACGCCCTGCTACTACAGCTCCCATTGTTGAGATCGATGCCTACTTCCATCTGTTGCTGTTAGTGAAATTGATCGATGATAATGAACTTAAAAAGGCTTCATCTTGTTCCGATGCTTTGTTGGCTAAAATCCAAGGACAAAATCGTCGTAGCTTGGATTTGATTTTGGCCAAATTTTATTTCTACCACTCGCGTGTTGCTGAACTCACTAACAATCTGGAAGGAATACGTCCTTTCCTACATGCTCGCTTACGTACTGCCACACTACGTAATGATTTTGAGGGACAAGCTGTGCTATTAAATTGTCTATTGCGCAATTATCTTCATTACTCTCTGTACGATCAGGCCGATAAATTGGTTAAAAAATCAGTATTTCCCGAATCAGCCAGCAACAATGAATGGGCACGTTTCTTGTATTATTTGGGTCGCATAAAGGCCGCCAAGTTGGAGTACAGTGATGCTCACAAACATTTAGTGCAAGCTTTGCGTAAAGCTCCACAAACGGCAGCTGTTGGTTTCCGTCAAACCGTACAGAAACTTATCATTGTTGTAGAGCTTCTTTTGGGTAATATTCCCGAAAGACAGGTTTTCCGTCAGGCTGCTTTGAGGAAATCTCTAGCTCCCTATTTCCAACTAACTCAGGCCGTACGTTTGGGTAATTTAAAGAGATTTGGTGAAGTAGTGGAGAATTTTGGCCCCAAATTCCAGCTGGATCACACTTACACTCTTATTATACGTCTGCGCCACAATGTGATTAAGACCGCCATACGCTCGATTGGTTTATCCTATTCCCGCATTTCTCCTTCGGACATAGCCAAGCGTTTAATGTTGGACTCACCCGAGGATGCTGAATTTATTGTAGCTAAAGCCATTCGCGATGGTGTCATTGAGGCTACTTTAGATCCTGCCAATAATTACATGCGCAGCAAGGAAAGTACTGATGTGTATAGTACACGCGAACCTCAATTGGCTTTCCACGAGCGTATTTCATTCTGTCTTAATTTGCACAATCAAAGTGTTAAAGCTATGCGTTATCCACCAAAGTCGTACGGTAAGGATTTGGAAAGTGCCGAAGAACGTAGAGAACGTGAACAGCAAGATTTAGAATTGGCCAAGGAAATGGCTGAGGATGAAGATGATGGTTTCTAAACCATTTACTCTTAATTCATACATACATTAATATTCTTTTTTGCTTAGAAGCTGCGCTTTTTAACAACAACTTCTTTCATATATAAAACGATATTTAACATTAAACACAATAAATGAAGTTTAATTTTTTTGTAATAAGTTTAAATTTTATTTTGTTTAAAGGGTTGTTAGTGTAATGGTCACACATAGCAAATATTTGCTCAAAAAAGCACGTATTTGTTTGACGTTGTTTGCTCTTACAAGTGATTTTTAAGATCAAACAGAGTCAAACAAAGTTAAAGTAATTATTTGTTTTGAGTTGTCTTAAGTAAAAGGAGTTTATGAAATAATGGAATTACAATAAAATATATTTTATTTAGTGGTTACGTCTTTTTCATAAAATATTTGCCATGTGTGACCCTACCTTAACTAAGGATTTAGCAACAATTTTCTTATATAATAACACAGGGGGGTTACTCCGTAATTCGATTCGAAAGGAAATTGTTTCGAATAGCAATGTATTTAGCATACATTTTCGAACATTTCCGTTTTCGGATTGAGTTACGCGGTAACCCCCCAGTTTTTCAGTTTTATGTAGTTCAAATCGTAAGGGTTTATGTAGTTCAAATTTAGCTTCAATCTAGGTTTTTATGTAATTAAAATTTAGTTCAATTCGTAGGTCTTTATGTAGTTAAAATTTTGTTTGAATCGTAGGTCTTTATGTAGTTAAAATTTAGTTCAAATCGTTGGTCTTTATGTAGTTCAAATCGTAGGTCTTTATGTAGTTAAAATTTAGCATGTAACTTCTATTTTAGATAAAATTTATATAAATACCCAATCCAAAAAAAGATTTTCTTATGAATTCTTCAAATTTGGGTAGACCCAATATTCAAAATTGCACTTATGCTTCTTTTTCATTAACAAAACTTCTTAAACTAAACCAAAACCTTGAGAATTTAATCATAAAAAAGAAAATGCCTAATTTTTTATTTTATTTTTTTTTATTTAAATAAGATCTTAAAATGCAATTACATAATCATTACTGATGGTTTTATGTAGGCTTTTTTTGATGTATGTATTTAATTATTATTAATTGCTTTCTTTAGCTTCGATAGCTTTTGGCAAAAGTTTAGGCCCGTACAACAGGACATATGCACAGTGCCAATCACCGCCACCGGAAAGACGCAAAATTTCATCACTTGTCACCGATGTTACGACATCATCATCAAATTTGAACCAAATTTCTTCGGTTTGTTTCACCCAAGCCACATAATGACCCGAAGTGCTTGAACGTCCTTTGTGTGTTAGAACAGCTTGGAGTGTATAGTAACCGGAATTATTACTACCCACATCATCTTCGAAACCAAATGGTTCATATTCAACTTTCGTTTTTGTGTCACCAACGTCTTTTGCTTTAGGCTCTTCCAGCGGAGCTTTTACTTGACTCTCCAATTTCTTGTCTTCCAGTTCTTTGAACTTTGCGCGCATGGGACATAATTTATTTTGCAACTCAGGAGTGCACAAATCGAAAGCATCGAAATCGATGGGAAATTTAATATCTTTTAAGACTTTAGCATTGATGCCTTCTTTACCTTTATATTGGAAACGTACAAATTGAACGGTTAAATAGGCGGGCAAACGATTAATTAAATACTATGGGAGAAATATAATTAGTAAGTACAGTGAGTAAATATATGACAAATATTTGAACTTACCGATCTGGTATAATTGGCATCTCTTCCTAGACTTTCTGAACGTTTAATTAATGTTTCACTTAATTTCGATTTTAAGCCACTATGCATGTATTTTACCTCAGGCGATATAAAACAACTTAATTGTAAAAAGTTCTCTTTGCTAATGCTGATATCCTCGTCAGGAGCTTCACTGCAACTCATTTTTACTTCAAAAGTACCGCTAAAGTATTGTTCAATAAATGAACTGTAAAATATAATAAACATAAACGTAAATGAAATAAATATTCTAAAAACATTAAATCAATTATTGGAGTATTATAAATAAGTGGCATTTTTAATTTTGTAGATTAGCAAAAGTTTGAGTGGCTAATCAAGAATGTCATATATCTAAAGATTATGTTGATTATGTTGTCCTGTTCAAAATGAAACCCATATATTCTGTTCAACTTTCAATACCTCCAAATGGAAGAATTTACAAGATATAGCCCCAGAATACCATAAATATTTAATTATACTTAAAACCATTATTTTACTATATTAATTTTTTTAATATAGTTTGCAATTTTAATATGAATACAACATTGATAGAAATTCGGATCGATAAAAACCCTATTCTTTTTACGAACAAATTTGTTCAGCTAAAATTATTTTTAATCCAAATTTTTTTCACCAAAATTTGTTTTTATTCTTTACCTTACCTTTGGTGAAGGCTATAAAATATTATATAGCTATACGAATATAGCTCTCTAAATTGTTTCAGTTATAATATGCCAAAGGTTTGCATAAAAAACTGCATTTTTTTGGTAAAGAAATAAAAAAAAACAGAACCTACAAACAAATATCAATTTGACTTTGAACTTTTCTGAACAAAATACCGAAATAAATTCACTTATTCCAGACGGAATAAAATTCTATGCCAAAATCCCAATTTCAGACCAAAAAATCCTGATTTTATCCTAATCCCTCAAATTTGTTGTTCATAACCTATTTAATATCATGCAACCGAGAACCGAACCTCAAGATAGAAATTAGAGCGTGTTAATGCATATAAAACTTACCTGTATTTCCTACTCTTTTCATCTCCCCCAGTATTGCCGTCATAAGCTGCTGGCAATTTTTGCTGCAACATTTTCAGCAATTCGGACCAGCACTCGTTGGCGTCCTGTTGGCGATAGGTACCATTTTCGCCTGTTTGAGAGAATTGTGGAAAGGCACGATGTAACGTTCCCAATAGAACGAAAGGTGTTACCGTAGAACCAGTTTTTTCCATTTGCTTAAATAAGAACTTCATAGCTGAAGTTATGGCCAAAGGCATCGACTCAGCATCAGCACTACCGACGCGGAACCTTTCTAAGGCATCACGCAATTCAGGGACAGCACGTAAACATTGTAAAGTAGCATTCATATAACAAGTGTTGCCTAAATTAGTTAACCCAGCTGGAACTTCCATCTAAATGAATAGAGGGTAATGGAATAATTACAACAATCTACTAATAAAAATAATTGTATATTCATATATATATATATGAAATTCCATTTTGTTTAAAATTTACATGTTTTTTTTTTTTTTTTTTGCAGTCATACTTACAGCTGATGCCATTTCTACATCGTTCATATCTTCAATAAACTTGACTGGTTCAGCAGGTTTTTCTGGTACCTGTTCTTTTGTGCCCAACAACAAAATTGTAGCTCCCTATACATAATGAAACATATAGTACAATTCAAAAAATTCCCAATATTATCTCCTTACTTCTTTTAATTGCAAATTCCATTCCTCATCTTTTAATATACCACCCTTGCACATAACCTTTTGCCTTTCCGGTTGTACTCCCGTCAATGCAAATAACTGAGCCTTAAACAGTATGGGTTCTTCATCGGTATTTACTTCAATATCAGGAAACATTTCGCGTCCCCATTTTACTTTCACTGTAAATACATTTTCCATCAGTTTTCAGTACATTTCCTTTGCTATATCCGTTTTGATTTTAACATTTTCTTACCTTTATATTGTGGCATATTTGTTGGTTACTTATACAAATTATTTATCTATGATTTATTTAATATATATAAAAAACTCTAGTCTGGTCTTTTGTTGTTGAGAAAAATAATTTTATGTCTTGTCAATCGGCAAAATTGAAATTTTTAAAAGTCATTTAATTTTGGCAATTGCCATAGTAACAGTATGCGTGAATTACTCCGAAAAGGGGTACGAGCGAAAATTGAAATTTTTAACAGGGTAAAACAAATATTTTTTTAACACTTAGATATAAAAAAAAGTATAAGTATTCTATAGTTTGCCAAAAACAAAGACCGCCGAAGTCCATTTAATAACTATGGTTACTCTTAAGGCAATTCATGCGTTTCTAAAAAATCGTCCCACCTCCATTCTTTTATTTTAATTTTTAACGGAAACGATTTTGTAAAAAATTTACGATAAATCTTTTGTTTAATCTTATGTTTTTCAATTTAGAAGTTTTTTATATAACTCGAAAAATACGTAATGCAGATCTTCTATTTGATTCAGAGGTCCCAATAGCCAATATAGATATCAAACGAAAGATAAAGAAAGGCATAAGACATTTGGACCAACAAAGGGTCAATTTCGAGATAACGAAATTAGCAGTAACGCTAATTTGGATTATTTCAGTTTGCTGTTATTTCGGTAATCTAAAATGTCGGTCTTTATTAAATTATTACTAAAATTTACATAAATTAAAAATAACTTGACAATGAGGTAGAAAGTATTATATTACATTTCAACTTCAATAAACTCAATTATGGAAAAACAAAATTTTAAATTTTCACAATTTAATTTTTTTTTAAATAACGATAATGATATTTTAACGGTAACGGTAAACGTAGTTATATATTTAAACCGTAACTGTAGTTGAGCTGAAAGGGTATCTTAGGAGTAACGGTGGCTTAGCGAAAACATTAGCCAAACCTGTAAATTAGCCCCTAGTTTAAAAATGATTCTTAAATCGATTTAAATCGAACTATTTACATCACATATTACAGTTTTTTAATAAATATGCAATAATACATATTTATATTCAATACATCTTTCTTTTCATTACTAATTATTTCTTCTCTTTACACCTAATTCTATTTCTAAATGGTATCACAATGGATACTTCGAGTCTCCGAGTGGAATTGTATTTCTTATAGTACACTCCACTTCAAATCAATCGATCTAATAATACTGTAAAAAATCCCTTTAAGTTTCATTCATGCGCAAAAAATCGTATGAAAAAATAATATTATTGTCAGGTGATAATATGTGTATTTGTATTTAACTAAAAGAGATATTTATAAATTATTTCAATTAAGTCTTTGTATAATAACAATAAACTAATTTAAATAAATAATGCGTTTAAATTGGTACTACATAGTTTGTTCCACATACAATACAACACTGTTAATTATTTCATAAAGAAAAATGAAAAACAACAACACTGGTTCTTATCAAAAATAAATCAAAACACACAAGAGCAGATTTGCACTGGAACATTTCTTTATCGTAATAGTTATAGAATCAATGAGCAGACAACAAGTTGGCATAAAGTGTTTAATAAAATAGTTTATCTACGAAAGTTTTTATTAATTATTAAAATTGTAAAAGAAACTAGTATTAAAATAATCTAAATTGTACGATAATGTTAAGATTACGAGTTGCAGGGCCATTATCCAGACAAATAAGGTCTTATGCCGCCTTATCATCAACACGCTCATCGTCTGCCAGCGGTAATGGCCAAGGGCAGGATGATAATCATCCCGTAAAGAGATCTTTGAATATTTTAAAGAATGATATGAAAAAAGTAACAAATTTCTTTAAATCGAATGCCAGCAGCAAGTCAAACGAAGAACAAGACTCCACGGGAGCAGAAACAGAGGATTTAAGTGAGAAACTAAAACGTTTCCAAGGAACACAGGGTGCAGGAGCATCCGATGATCTCTTTCAAACACATTGTGATGTGGTAGTTATTGGCGGTGGAGGTGTGGGATCTTCCGTTGCTTATTGGCTGAAAGAAAAAGCTAGAGAGGGCTTAAATGTAGTTGTGGTGGAACGTGATCCTACGGTAGGGTTGATTTATAGTATTATGATTGTTTATCAATTGTGTTATTTTCAAGTGTTTATTTGTTTTTGCTTTATTATATTTATTTAGTACGAACGTGCCTCTACCGTGTTATCTGTAGGTGGATTACGACAACAATTTTCATTGCCGGAAAATATTCAAATGTCATTGTATGGTGCTGATTTTATACGGGAATCGAAAGAACGTTTAGGTGATTGTGAATTAAATTTTACACCCCATGGTAAGTGCTTTATTATTATTGCCAGACTACTTAAATTCATTGTTTAGTTTTTGATTATAATTATATGATAGTACCTATACTATATAATTGTTTTTTTTTTTTTTTTTTTGCAAATTTGTTACCTTTAGGTTATCTCGTACTTGCATCTGAGGAAGGCGCAGAGACTTTAATGCGAAATTCAAAATTACAAAACGAATTGGGTGCTCGTAATGAATTATTAAATGCTAATCAGCTTAAAAGTAAATTTCCCTGGATGAATACTGAGGGCGTTGTTTTAGGTAAGTTTGTAGTTTGAAATATGTAACTGATCAGCGACATTTAAATTGTTTAAATAATGAGATATTTCTCATTTCCAAAAAGCATATTGAAACTCCTTAAAACTTAACGTTTTTTATTTTAATTTTGTTTTTATTCACATACTTGATTGAAATTAAGATTTTTTAGTTAAATTTAGCGTATGAAATTGTGTTTATAAATTGTATATTCCGTATGTAATTTTCACATTTTACATTTGCGACCACTTAAAGTACATATATCGTCGCTGCTCATACAAAAGCAGCTATGTGTTTTTCAAGAACTTTTATGGAAAGCAAAAATAGGGTATATTTTCGGCAATTTGCTTTAACATTCAAAAGTTTGTACCATAAAAAATTCTCTTGTCTCTCTTCTAGCAATTTACGTAAAAAAAATAAAACTTTAGTTCATCATACAGTTGTAAGGATATTGCACGAAATAAGCACATAACTCTTTTGTCCAACAATTATTATATGTAATAAGTTTCCAGAAGTTATAACATTTCCGTGGCATATAATTTCCTACATTAACTTTAAGTCCATTTTTGCAAACCATTTTCGAGATTTATTCTGATAATATCGCATTCCAATCAATTTATACTCACGGTACTGAAAGGGAATAATGTAATTAAAGCGATAATTGCACGTCCCATTATTCGTGGGCATACACTAACTAATTATTACACCTTTAATGCCAAAATATTTTACTGGTCCGTATTAGGATGCTAGATATCTATTTGTTGAAATAACAGGCATATGATGCGATTTGATTGAAATTCAGTATGTTTAGTCACTTTAAAAAGTGATTAAGTGTTCAAATTAGTATCGGATTCTAATCTTATTTAAAAGGACAGTCCCAAATGTTATGGGCCTTTTATTTAAGACAGATTTATTACGTGAAAAATATTGGTATTTTACAGAAAATTCATAGAAACGTTTCAAATATTTTTTTATCAAAACAGACATTTGTTTAACTCTGTTTTATTTATGTCTATATGATTAATACATAGCTATTTTTGTTAACTTCTAAACCAATAGAGGTATTCGAAAACGGTTTGGTGAGTAAATGCACAATAATATTTCAGATTGTGTAATATATAAAATTTTAAAAATTGCACGTAGCTCGATATATTCTGGGTCGTTATAGATAGTGAAGTAGATATTTAAAACCGAGAAAATCGGAGCACAAATGGCTGAGATATTTAAGGGTATTTAAGTTCGGCAATACCGAATATAGAACAATGTACAATGAAAGGCATTGCAAAGACCTTTCCATGGATCGGACCGAAATTTTTCACAATTTTTTCCAAAAATTTCCATTTTTTTTGGAAATTAATACCTTTAACGAAAAGGATGAATGAAATATGCCGAAAAATAAATTTAAAAAGTTTCCGATTATTCTGCTTTGAAATATGCTTTCTATCAATTTTATTTATCTGCATTACAAAATTTGTTCATTTTCTTTTAGGTTGTCATGGCTTAGAACGTGAAGGTTGGTTTGATCCCTGGGCTCTCTTGATGGGCTTTAAAAAGCGTGCTCAGGAATATGGCGCACATTTCGTTAATGGTGAAGTTGTAGGATTTGAATTTAAACAACATTCAGATATCATAGTTCGAGGTGACAACTCCGGAGATTATCAAGGTTTAGACAAGTTAGTGGTGCAAATGCCAAATGGTGAGAAACGGACTATTAAATTTGCCATTTGTGTACTGGCGGCTGGAGCATTTTCGGGCGAAATAGCACGTTTGGCACGCATTGGCATGGGTCCTGGAATGTTAAGTGTTCCTTTGCCGGTGGAGCCCAGAAAACGTTTTGTTTATGTGATAAATTCCCAAGGTAGCAACTGTCCTGGTTTGGCTACACCACTTACGGTGGATCCTGATGGTACATACTTCCGTCGAGATGGTTTGGGCGGTAATTATTTGTGTGGGCGTAGTCCTACCTTAGAACAAGAGCCTTCGGTGGATAATTTGGATGTAGATCATGCATTTTTCGAAAATGAAATTTGGCCTAGCTTAGCAAATCGTTGTAAGGCATTTGAGTCGGCCAAAGTGGTAAACAGTTGGGCTGGTTTCTATGAATACAATGTATTTGACGAGAATGGTATTATTGGTGCCCATCCATACTATAATAATCTGCTGATAGCCACTGGTTTTAGTGGTCATGGCATTCAACAAACACCCGCTGTTGGTAGAGCCATATCGGAATTAATTATTGATGGTGAATTCCGCACCATTGATTTGTCACGTTTGGGCTTTGATCGTATTATTGTGGATCGTCCCATGTTTGAATCGAATATTGTTTAGCAAATGCCAACACTACCAAGAAATTTTAGCTTAAAGGCTACTTATAGTATAATTTAAAATATTTTAGAAAAATATTTGTTATTTTGTAAATAATTTAAATAATAAATTTTAACGCAGATCTTTTTATAAATAATGTTCAAGTAATAAACATAAAATTTTTATTTAAAATTAAATTTACAATATGTATTTGTTTTAATTATTTAAATTGACCTGGTGGTCCAAATAAGCCACCGCCTTGTTTGCTGGCTGCCCGGGAAGGTGCAAAACCTAACATTTTTTGTATATTTTGTCTAATAGACATTGTGCACAATATGTACAAAAAGATAAAGGAGCAATCCGTAAAGTCATCACCAGATAAATTGCGATGACTAAGACCTTGAATCCAGGAGATGGGAGTAAAGGGTAATTGAGCTACAACACGTCCATCGAAACTAAAACAATTAAAAAATATATTAATACAAATTCCAAATTAATTAATATACAACATAGAAACTTACATGCTATTGAACATACTCAATAGGGCTGTGAAAGCAAAACCAGTTGCAAACATGGATTTCATTTTTACCAAAGATAAATCTCTGTTATTGTTTTTCAATTTTTCCTCATCTCGTTCAATTTTCTTTTTTTGCGATTTATCCAAAGATTCGCCATGAATTTCTTTTCTACGTTCCACTAAAAATAGAAAATAGCACAGACATATTTAATTATTTTATTAAGTTTATAATTTGTATTTAAATTTATTTACATATGTATATAATCTTATCTTTGTGGGATATTCAAGTATATTTACATATCAACATTTTATGTAAACAATTAGAATGTTGCAAACATATGTAGATAATAGAGGTCTGCACAACACTATTTGTATGTGCGTAGTACACGTGCACTTGCGAAACAAATACTCTTATTCGAAGTGTCGTTAAAAAAGAGTACTCTTTTTTGAGTACAACAAAATCATCGAGAAACTATTTGTTGTTATTCGACTATGTTCGGTGCTTGCAAATGCATGTACCACTTTCTTTCTTATTTGAAAGTACAGAGATCTTTCATGTAGAGTACGTTGCGACAACTAAACTGAACGAAGTACTCACATGTACAACCAGAGTTTAAAATTACTACTATATTAGTCAAAAAATTGCAAAATATTTCATAATTTTAAATGAAAACTGCAACAAATATTTAACAAAATAATATTTCCTCACATACATACTAAAAATATAAATACTATTTACGAATTCCATATATGCACAAGCTTCATAGTAGAAATATTTGTCGCAGTTTTTCCAAAAATATTTTGCCTTACAAAATATTTTACGTTGCAGCTAGAAGACAAAATGAAAATTTTTCATTTCTAAAACATTTGCTGCCCAAATATATGTATACAAATATATAAAAAACAAATATATTGCTTGTGTATAATATACAAAAAATTTACTACAAAAACATCAAACATGCAAACAAATTGCTGCGTGAAAACCATAAACTGCAATCGATATGCGCAGTAAAAAATTCAAACAATGGAAATATGGAAGATGCTAAATGTAGACTGCCAAACCATACGAAGTTGAAAAATGTAAAATACGAAATTGTGCGAAGTTAAAAATGTTTAAAACGAAAATGTGCATTTATAAAATATTTCAGCCACATATATGGAAATATTTTGCCGCATATAGTCACTGAGTAGAAAAATGTGAAAAAAACTATGAACAACAAGTGTGCGTTGATTTGGGTGTACAAAATAAAATTTGATATTGAATCGTGTGTTAATAAAGAATTTAAGTGCAATAAAATAGAACTTTTGTTTTTTGAGGTATGTAATTGTATTATGAAAGATAGGAATGCAGTGAAAATATATTAAATAAGATTCTGGGCAAAAGATAGCGGACGATATTATTTTATTGAATTTTTTTATTAAATGATTTTTGTAATACGAATTCAAATGTATTCCTGCTGCTTGTAATAGGAGTCCAGAAAAATTAGTAACATACAATTTTGTATGTAAAGTGGCTAAAAAAGGATAGATAACGCAACAACAAAATGTAACAACAGACAAGCAAAACAGCCAATGAATACAATGTAATAAAAAATAACAGGATCTACAAAAAAAAATAGTATGTTGCATAAAAATGCAATGTAGATAGATGGATTACTTTTTCTCAGTGAAATCTATCAAATTAAGTGTTTGTACACTCAAATGTATCCTTTCGTAAAATTTGTATCAGGAGAACAAACAAATAAATAAGCAGCATAGAAAATAATTGTGCAAGAACAATTTGATGTGTAAGATATAAATGCAAAAAGGCACAGGCATGAGTACAACAGGAGCAAAAGGAAATTAACTGTATAAGACTGCTGTATGTGTGTACATGTGTTCTGTAACTGCATAATGCAACAACAATTTACGCAAAAACCATAAACAAACACATAAATAGGTTCAATGATGATCGTGAGTGTAGCAGGAGAAAAAAAGGATAAAGAGGAATGATAGAAATTTAAGTAAAGTCCAGAATATATAATTATGCAATGAAGAAAATTTTACTATAGTACATACATAAATTATGTATGACTTGTATTCTGAAAGATCGACTTTGTGTTTTTAAATGCATATGTATCCATTCGTAATATTTGTAACAGGAGAACAAAAAAACAAATAAGCAACAGAGAACAAATTATGAAACGAAGGCACAACAATTTTTTACATAGCCACGAGTGCAGCAGGAGAAAAAGGAAATACAAGAACAACTACTTATACACTCAAGTAATTGTGATATACATCTGTTGTATGTGTGTCCTTTAGCTGCAAAAAGCAAAAACAACTCTTGCAAAAAAAGAAACAAATGCATAGTAAAGGAATTTCTAGAAATATGGAGGAGTAGAGCAGGAACCGTTGCAATTAATTGCATTTTGTTGTTTTTTTTATTGTTAATGTTTTTTTATTGTTAAAACAAGTTGTGCAATCTCAAATGCAAATGAGTATGATTGGCTGAGCGTTTGTAACAAGAGTAAAATAATAAAGTATAGAATGCTGAAAAAAATATAATTATACAATGAAGAACCTGTGGTATGTACCTACTTGTATTGTGAACGATAGGAATGGCAGTAAAAGTACATTAAAGAAGGTTACGGGCAAAGGATAGCGGATGATATTATTATTGCATTGTTTGTGTAGAACTGATTTTTGTTGGGTACCGTTACAGATCATTTTTTATTACGCATTTTGGTTTATTTTTAGCTCGAGAAATTTTTGTCATGTGCACTGAATTGTTGTTCCTTTACTATGCATTTCTTTCTTTTTTGCACGATTTGTTTTTGCTTTTTGCAGCTAAAGGACACACATACAACAGTTGTATATCACAATTCCTTAAGTGTATAAGTAGTTGTTCTTGTATTTCCTTTTTCTCTCTTGTATTTCCTTTTTCTCCTGCTGCACTCGTGGCTATGTAAAAAATTGTTGTGCCTTCGTTGCATACATAATTTGTTCTCTGTTGCTTATTTGTTTTTTGTGTTCTCCTGTTACAAATATTACGAATGGATACATATGAATGTGCATTTAAAAACACAAAGTCGATCTTTCAGAATACAAGTCATACATAATTTATGTATGTACTATAGTAAAATTTTCTTCATTGCATAATTATATATTCTGGACTTTACTTAAATTTCTATCATTCCTCTTTATCCTTTTTTTCTCCTGCTACACTCACGATCATCATTGAACCTATTTATGTGTTTGTTTATGGTTTTTGCGTAAATTGTTGTTGCATTATGCAGTTACAGAACACATGTACACACATACAGCAGTCTTATACAGTTAATTTCCTTTTGCTCCTGTTGTACTCATGCCTGTGCCTTTTTGCATTTATATCTTACACATCAAATTGTTCTTGCACAATTATTTTCTATGCTGCTTATTTATTTGTTTGTTCTCCTGATACAAATTTTACGAGAGGATACATTTGAGTGTACAAACACTTAATTTGATAGATTTCACTGAGAAAAAGTAATCCATCTATCTACATTGCATTTTTATGCAACATACTATTTTTTTTGTAGATCCTGTTATTTTTTATTACATTGTATTCATTGGCTGTTTTGCTTGTCTGTTGTTACATTTTGTTGTTGCATTATCTATCCTTTTTTAGCCTCTTTACATACAAAATTGTATGTTACTAATTTTTCTGGACTCCTATTACAAGCAGCAGGAATACATATGAATTCGTATTACAAAAATCATTTAATCCAAAAATTTAATAAAATAATATCGTCCGCTATCCTTTGCCCAGAATCTTATTTAATATATATTCACTGCATTCCTATCTTTCATAGTACAATTACATACCTCAAGAAATAAAACTTCTATTTTATTGCACTTAAATTCTTTATTAACACACAATTCAATATAAATTTTTATTTTGTACACCCAAATCAACGCACACTTGTTGTTCATAGTTTTTTTTCACATTTTTCTACTCAGTGACTATATGCGGCAAAATATTTCCATATATGTGGCTGAAATATTTTATAAATGCACATTTTCGTTTTAAACATTTTTAACTTCGCACAATTTCGTATTTTACATTTTTCAACTTCGTATGGTTTGGCAGTCTACATTTAGCATCTTCCATTTTTCCATTGTTTGAATTTTTTACTGCGCATATCGTTTGCAGTTTATGGTTTTCACGCAGCAATTTGTTTGCATGTTTAATGTTTTTGTAGTAAATTTTTTGTATATTATACACAAGCAATATATTTGTTTTTGCTAACCAAAAAATATACATATATTTGGGCAGCAAATGTTTTAGAAATGAAAAATTTTCATTTTGTCTTCTAGCTGCAACGTAAAATATTTTGTAAGGCAAAATATTTTTGGAAAAACTGCGACAAATATTTCTACTATGAAGCTTGTGCATATATGGCATTGGTTTATAGTTTGTATATTTTCAGTATATGTGGACATTAATATGAAAACGATTCATATTTATTGCGTAGTCGGTAGTCAAATGTAAAAAACGTTTAACTAAATATTAAACCCTGTGTACAACGTTCAGTTCAGTCTCACAAAGAAAAAATAACGGTTATGCTGAATTTCAATTCTTTTTATTAGGGATTCCAAATACAAGTTATTTTTATAATTCACGGTATTCTCTAATATTAAATAATAATAATAAGTAAAAATGAAATCTAATATTTTTAACTAATTAATAAAATAATGTTATGTTTTACATAGTTTCTGAAATATTTCTTTATAATAAAATAATGTTATGTTTTACATAGTTTCTGAAATATTTCTTTATAATAAAAAAATATGTTAAAATAATTTTTAAAATAGCAAAAAAAAAAAAATTTTTTACCTCACTTTAAAAATGAATATATTTTTCTTTTATTTACAACAAAAAAATAATATTAATAAACAAATCACATTTAAAGAGTTAAGCATTTATTTTAAATATGTATGTTTTTCAATATGAATAGTATTGGAAATCATCACAAATACTCGTGGTACCACATGAAGTACACATAGTAATTGTACTACATTTTATTTATTGTACTTATTTTTCGTGTATTTACTTTTATCGGAACTCGTTTATTGTGTCTACATATTTGTTGTTATTCGAAAAACGACTATACACTTCTCTTCACTATTTGCGATCTAAAAGAGAATACATGTATTTGCTTTACTCGAAGTCGAGTATTACACGTGCAGTAAAAAAGTTATTCGATGCAGACCTCTACTAGATAACATATTAAGGGTCATCATGTAAACGCATAAATGCTACGCAAACTGAACAATCTGTTCATTTATACACTCTGACAAAAATTGTATGGAAATTCGTTCGCAAACTTGAATTTATTGTGCATTTGATGAATCAGCTGCTTTTGTTTACTTTTATTTATAAGAAATAAAAATCAAATAAAACACAAATATTTTGTACATGTAGAAATTGTGTGACTTTGATTGGACAACATACGCAAAATCTTCCAAACTACGTTTAACATTGTTCCAAAGATTTCACTTTCATTAGAAATTTTTAGAATTTATATTTATACAATTTTTAAAACTTTTTTAAGCATTTGTTGAATTTATTTTTGTATGACATTTTTATTAAATAGACATTTTCTGTATAAAATTCTACAAAAATTAAAAGGTGGGTTCATGAAACACGTCGCGCAAATTTGCACAAATGGGAAACTTAAGCGATTAAATGAGTACCCTTATTATTTAATAAATAATCTTTACTCTACACTAAACGGTACGAAATATTAGTTGTAGATTTTGGTTTACAACCATACTAACATGTAGAAGAAAAAACTATATATAAATCTATGTCCGTTTTTGAAAAAGTCCATCATGAGTGTGGTTTTACAGAGCGCCTAAAAAATTAATGCAACTAAATTATTTTGGAAATTGGTAGTACATTAGAAAAGTTTAGGATTAAGCCGAATATTACGTTATATAGTTCATAACATTTTTAAATAATTTCTTAAATAGTATGATTTTTTTTAATATTTTTTGTTTTCAAATAAAATGTAGGAGGCTTCAAAAATTTTTGAATGAGAAAATATGGGCGAAATTGACTGCATTTTTTTAGAAGATAAAATGCTTTAATGATATTTTTTACGTTTCTGATTTTGTTGATCGTTTTAGGGCTATTATACAAAACTATTTGTATGAAATATTATGAAATATCAACAAATTTATGCAAAAAAAAAAAATTCCGTCGTGTACAATTTTATAATATTCCGAATATTTATTTAAAAATTCATTTCAATTATGAATCCTTTAAAATTTTTGGAAAATATATGTTCTTTTAAGGAAGGTTATTTGATTTTAATCTCTTATACAATTTTAACAATTTCAACGTATTCTCGGTATTGGAAGATTTCCCGTACCATTCCCGTTAAGAAGAAAAAAGGGATGCATTTATTGGAAAACTCTAGATTAATTCGAATATTTAATAACTTGCCTATCAATGCTACTTTTCCTAGATTTGAGTAGGACCTTTGACACGATTAATTATAATCTCATATCGTCTCATGTATTCATATGTTGTTAATATCAGTCGTACCTAGTAAAAGAGAGGTTTGAGAGATAAGGCAGCATGCATAGAATAAACGAATAGAACGGAAGGAGAGAGAAATATCAATGGAAAAATTACTCTCTTTTCACACATACGGCTGATACAATAACAGAATACATGCAATATATTCTCATGAATTAGGTTTTCGACAAAAGACTTAGGTTTTTGGCTTTCAGTTACCTATCTATTTGTCATCTATGGCCGCATGGTCTTAAATCATCTAGTACGCGGACAGTTTATGATTTCGGTCTTCCAATCAGTAGGAAATTTCGATGTGGCCAAAATCGTTGTGACGTGATGAGATGATTAAGAGTGTACAAGAATAAATATCACTAATAAATCGGATAGAAATAGCGCCAGTTCCAACAGGTTTAGATTCAATCTTACAGATCGCATAAAACAATTCATCTTTATTTACAAAAGTTAAAGAAATTCCTTTTGGTTTATTTCCTTTAAATAAACCGGATACTTTTGATTGCAAATAAAAGCAGTTTTAGTTGTTTAAAATTGTAACAACTCTTTATTTATTTAAAATGTACAACAACAACAGTTCAAATAGTCACTCAGTGTCTTTATTCACGTTTATCAATTCGCAGAAATGCACATATAATGTACAAGACAGTTGATGTTAACTCTAACAGCGCTTATGATAAACATAACTCACGACTGCAACCACTGCCACTATTTATACACACGCCATCTTTCGGGAATCTTCTACAATGCTCTTAACGGACAAACTAGTATGTTCGAATTCTAGAGCTTTCGATCTCAATGTTAGCAGCTTAAACATTTAGTGTTGCCATACTAATTATCAATGCTAATAACCGCATGCTATCAACATTGTTGATAGGTAGAAGCATAGAAAATTATACATAGAGACGGGACACTCCGTATTGTCAAACCAAAAAACAACAAATTATATGCCTGATACAACAACCAAATACAAGGTGGCGCAAAAGTAATCCTCCTATCAGAAAATGCTATAAATTTTGCGATTGGCCCCTAATGTCATTTCTGTTTTACCATTTGTGTAGTAAACACATGCGAAATACACGTTAATAAACAATGTTACGATACACTGCTCCAGAACGCGGAATATTGTTGACTATCAAAGTTTTTAATTTTTTTTAATTACAGCCAAAAAACATCGGAAGTTTACTTTGGCGCCACCTTGTACATTGACTAACATGTATTTTGTTGTTGCAAGAGATAGGTTTTTGAAACAGACTTAGGTTTTTGACAATTCCGTCTCTATGTTACCCTATGGGTAGAAGCTTCTACTGATGGTAGGGCAGGTAAAATTTACCATATCTTATCAATTAGAATATATTTCTAAAACTTTCGGAAGCTCTGATAAATTATCCTACGATAAAATAGATTGTTTTAAATTTTAAAAAATGAATTTTGCTGTAAACTAGTTCGCCTCCGAAATCATATCGATGCTCTTAGTACGTAATATTTCTTAAAAACTGATTTGCTTATAATTTGAGAATAAATATTTTTTTAAGTTGTAAAAAACTCATATTTTAACCGATTTGTAAGGCTATTTAAAAGATTACTCATTGTACTGTGCAATTCTATAATAGTACAGGAATCACTTTCTAGGGCTAACTCTGCTGAATGAAATTCATGAATTACGGTATGCATAAAACACAAATATGCTTCAGACAAACCTTCATCCATATATTCTTCATCATCATTGATTATATCATTATCTGCTATACCATGAGAAACAAATTCCCATGTAACTTTTCGAAAAGAGTTTTGAAAATATACCTCTTTACTGCTGGCCAAGAATATATTAATCGGTCGATTGCTGGCAAAGTACTAATCACTATTAGAAAAAAATACAACTAGCTATATACATATTTGCAAGCTCAATTGTATAACTTTACAATTTTATTTTGTGCAAAGTATTAATTAATGAGAAAATTATTAATAAAAAATAATTTTTCAAAATTAAAGAAATTATATTTTTACTGAACAAATTGTATTTTAGGTGTAAACTGAACAAGATCCAACAAAACTTTACAATCCATGCCGTCTGTCAACCCTAACTGATCGACGTGTTTATAAACATGATGAATGCTGCAGGCCGTCGTTACAGACCGTTAAATTCAAATCGCTATTGCAAAATCGTAACAATACGTTTGATGTACTAATATAATAAGTCTATAAATTAAATCGCAATTAATCATATATCTTTCGTACCTTTGTTTATAGATAACACTTTGATAGTACTGTCAAATCATTTCTAACAAATCGACAATATTATTTCTACTCAATTTATAACGTTTAAGAAAACATTCAAATAAATATGTATAACACTTCTACCGTAAATAACTATTTATGTTGTTAAAAGAACAAACTTACATATGTCGCATATTTCGAAACAAAAACACTCCCATTATTCTCATTAATGAAGACAACCACATAAAAAGACTTTCACTTTTTATACTTAACATACAAAGGACTATTTACTAATCACATTCCTGATCATGCAACCCTTAAAAAATATGTTCTGTTTTGAATTGCTTTCTTCTACAAAATATAAACGCATTTCACAGTGACCTAGTCCAATTGGAAAAAAAAAAATTAAACCTGGTTTTATATGGAAAACATAATGCGATAATATATGTGCACATTTATGCAGTGGCAAAAATAACAAATGCCATAAAACTTAGACTATACAATAAATAATAAAAGGAATTGTTAAAAATTGCCACTAATAATATAAATGACGAAATAAATAAATTAAAGGGTATACAATGACTTAGATATAAGCTATATTAAGAAAATTTCAGGGTCAAATATTTCATTAACAAGGTTAATAAAGGGCAATGAAAAAAACTCTTCAACAAATACATAAATTTATGAAACTATTATGACCATAATTAAGTAAAGATATTTTAGATAATATTTTTTAAAATAAATATTATAATAAAGTTAGAGGCATAGAATTGGCTTTTGTTTTTCGAAGTAGGGTGACATTTAAAACTTATTTTAAAACCTGCTTTCTAGAATACCCTTAACACCACCGTACGTCACAAATACATAATGTGGTTGCCAGGACAACCGTATTTGTATAATGTATAAAAAAATAACAAACTACTTGTATAAGTAATTCGAGAAAAGCCAATAGAAAAGTTTTGTCGCATTAGTAAAACATAATGAAATTTCTAAAGAGTACATTTCATTGAATTAAGTCCAAGGATAAAGTACAGCTAACGAAAAGTACAAAAGCGAAAGTTTCAAAGCGAATACACTTTATTTTTCAATTATCACTCAAAGTTTGTTAGATATTATTGCAACTTTGTAGATGCTACATTGTTAAATTTTGTTATTTAAATTGAAAATCTGTAAAGTAAAATGTTTCCTCAATCAGAATTGGATAATTATAAATTACAAGTGGAATTATTGCAAGATAAATTACAAAGAAGGTTTGTGTAAAATAGTCTATGGAAATTAATTTAAAATATATTCAACTTTGCATTCTTTCTCTTACCGCATTATAGTGAAATATCACGTCAACAGTTGGAGAATAAATTAGATAAAATATTACAAAAACGCGATGAGCAGTAAGTATTAACAAATAATTAAAAATAGATTTATTAATTAATATCAAATCTATATATCACATAGCTTTAGATAACAATTTACGTAATAAAGAGGGTCATGGTTACAGATAATGAAAACATGTTTACTTTGAACTAAAGTTGATGTAGTAATAATTTACCCAATGTCAGGGAAAAGTAAACTAGTTTGTAATGTTTTTAATTCCTATACATTACATTTTCGAGCATAAATAAATGTCACTACAGAGACTCAAAATTAATTATCCATAATTTCAATTGTATGAAATTACCATACTTTTTATACCCTAAGTGGTGGTAAGGTTATATATAAGTTTGACATTCCGTTTGAAATTTATACATTTTTCATTTTCTATCCTTATAGATAGGGTAGTCAATAAATGTGTTGAAATCAACTTTCCAAAGCCCCCAAATAACTTACATACATGATTAATACATCAATATTTCTGCTATAGTCCCGGTACGGTTGCTATTTAAATTCGAGAAAATCGACACACAAATGGCTGAGAAATAAGCAAAATACAATAACTACCGATTTTTTACCTATTTTTATACCCTTCACCATGAGTGACAAATTTCTAAATTTTTCATTTGCGACCCCACTATAAAAATGTATGACAAAAAAATTTTTTGTGGTAAAAAAAAAATATTTGGGTTAAAAAATAATTTTCCCGATTTTGACCCAATGCAGGTTCAAATTACTATAGCCTCATATATCTACATCGTTGCAATGGACTTTGAAATATCTATCATTAGATATCCATATTTTCTGTATTAATGACTTAGTAATCCAGATATAGATCAAAAAAAGGGCAAAAATCGAGGTTGTCCCTTTTTTTCCTTATATCTTAGCCATTTATGGGCCGATTTTCTCGACTTTTAATTGCGATCGAGCCGGAAGAATTCCCGATATATTGATGTATCAATTATGTTTGTAAGTTATTTGGGGGCTACGGAAAGTTGATTTCAACATACAGACGGACAGACGGACATGGCTATATCGACGTAATACGATTCCTAATACCGGTGTCCTACTAATAAATGCAAAATCAATCAAAGTGTTGTATTATGACGACATTTTTTAATTGGTTCTCTCTGAATTCATTGGCTATTAACTCATCTAAGACAAAAGCATTATCATTAGCAGATAGTTTTTGAAATCTAGATTAAACATAATCATGAATACGATTCAATTAATGTTCGTAGTCGGGAACATATTTCTGAATATTTTAAATGTTTTCTTGGTTGGTTTTTTTCCTAATTTTATTGTTTTTACAAGGTCATATTTATTATAATTTTATTGTTTTTACAAGGTCTTTACTTTTCCTTCATAGTATGTATTGTTTGGTATTGTAATAATTTGCCTTTACCACTTACGAGTTATCTCCCATTCTAATAATGTATTTCGAGTAAAATGAGTGCTTTAACAATTTCAATATTTGTTTAATGTGGAATAAACTCAATTCTTGTTCAGACTGTTACCACTGAATGTACTAATTTTTATGTTATTTTTTTGTGTTGGTGAGCCAAAAGTAAATTTTTATAATCAGGGCTATTCCTGTTCTCACTTTCATTTCCTCATCATTTCTAATTATAAATATTTACACGTGATTTTTTAATCTTAATTATAAAATTTTGGAAACTTTATACGGTGAATGGTGAAAGTGAGAATAGGAATAACCCTGAATATATTATTATTTACATATTTGTATTCTGGATTACTGTTTTGTAATACATATGTACACATTAATTGACATAGAGTGGTTGTTAATATTACTAAGAATAAAAAATATTTTGCTTCTTTCGTTTAGCGAAAAGACTGTACGCTCAAAGGCTAGACAAAAATATCAAACTTTTTTGGAAGAACAACAGCGTAGGAATGAACGCAATAAACAATTAGTACAGATGTTGGAACGTATTGAACAGCAAACAGAAGCAATGAATGCTAGAAGCGAAAGACTAAAGATGATGAAAGTAAGAATTTTTAAAATGATATATCCTAAAAATAACAAAATTTTTTCAACATTAACCCACAGCTACAATATGAAATGTATTTTGCTAAACTGGTGCATTCACAAACAAGAAGGTGTATACAAAACTCGGTAACTCCCCTTACACCAATGATGGCCTCGACATCTGCACAATCTATGGTGCCTACAGCTCAACCAACAGTTAGGGAAGAATATAATTACGAAGTTAATAAAGACGCTCATCCACTATTAATGTCCACTACAAATCAAAGTTATGTTACAATACCAACTGTTGAAAAGGAACAATTTTTGAGATCGCAAACGGAAAATATGCCTTTAGCTATGGAAATGCCAACACTGGCTAATTTTGGTAGAGCGGAAAGAAATGATTATATGGATTTTAGAAATCTAAATACTGCACCTTCAATACAAAACCAACAGACATATCAATATCCTTCTAATTATGAGACCATCAGTAATAATGTAGTTCTACCAAACAACAATAATTACATAAAACAGGAAAGCCCAGAGAATAGTATTGCTACTTCCATAGTTAATTCCAATATGACTCTTTCTCCTGTAACTAATTTGTTAGCAAAAGATAAACAGCTTGCAGAATTTAAAGATGCCCCACACTTATCAACTACCAACAGCTCTTCAACATTTGAGGAAATACCAAATGTTAGTATGAAGCCACAAATCCCGCATAATTTAAAGGAAATTCCCCGAACCACAAATACAACTACCACAACGAAGAATACAACGAATATTAATGATGCCAGACAGCTTAATACGAATTTCCAGGCTCTACAACAACCTTCACAACTTACAAATGGAACAACCTTAACATCTACTCAACAAATTAATAATAATTCAACAAAAACTCCACAAAACAATAAACAAAATATTAATACTGTGAATGAAATATCGCCACAAATTAGAAATGAAATTAAAAGTCAAGCTTTCAATGCAGTTAATGAACATAAACCTCAAGATCTAGCTGTACCAAAAGAAATGGACAAACCCTCAACTTCCATAGAGTTAAAGCCAACAAATTCCTTAAATGAAACGTTAACATCTTACAATACAAACTTTGGTAATAGTCAACCTGAACAAAAAGAACAGACGAATATTGCAAATGCAACTTTGGCTCCTGCTGATATACAATTAAACTCTTCCACAACACCAGTTTCAATTGAAAATATTGAGAATGCAATATATGGTGAATTGTTATCACCTTTAGAAACCGATGAGGTTCCAAATTCAGAAAATTCAAATGTAGTTCCCAAGTTATTGGAAAATCTGGTAACACAAGCCGAAAATAATGAGACAGACAATATTACTTTGGATGAAACAACCTTAAAACAAGATAAAGTGGAAGATAATAACATATCAAATGATACTACCACTTTAGCGGAAAATCGTGAGAGTGAAAATAATCCAGTTTCTCAAAACTATGAACAAACTTTAGCATACGATGAATATAACAATGACCAAACGTCTAATGAGACCGTCAATGCAGTAACAGATTATAATACATATGAAAACGTAGACAATACTGCAAACAATGAGAGTCAACAACAGCAACAATATGATTATACCAATTACGATCCCACACAGTACTCTTATCCTGGCTATATTTATGATGAAACAACCGGTGAATATAAACCTGATCCAAATGCACCAGCCGAACAATATGCCACAGATCAACAATATACAACTGAGAATTATGATCAGCAATATCAGCAACAAGAGATTTATGATTATAATCAAACTTATGAACAAGATCCAACAACATCCTCAGCCGCAGTAGAAAACACAGCATACAATAATTACGAAACAACGCAACAAGAGGACACTTCTAATGATGTACCAGCAGACGCCAATCCTGTACAGCAACAACCCATAACAGAGACAGAACCCAGTGCAGCTGAACCTGAAATTTCAACTGAAGAAGTTTCGCCGCCACCTTCTACTAAAGTTACTAAACCAACATCAATTTTATCTACAGCAGACAAAAATGATGCACAAAAGAAAAAGAAACGTGTTAATTTTGTCGATAGCAGCGAAACTGATGAAAGTGCCGGAGCAGATAAAGGAGCTCCAACTACAGCTAAGGCCATTACAGGAAATACAGCTGCTTCAAGTGAAAGTGATTTTGATTTTTCATCAAGCACAGAGGGTGAAGCGAAAGCCACTTAACGAAATGAGATATTAATTATGATTTTTATTATTAACTTTTATTGAATTGATTTTAAATAAATACGAACGACTTGCTTTGAAAAATTTATGATAATTTTTAAAGTTATGTATTGTACATTTTATGTATGTATATTGAATAAGGTTGGGTACCGATTAGAAATAGTTAAAAATTAACGGTAACTCTTTTTAGGATTATTTCGGTAACGGAATTTTGGCTTATTTGGGTAACGGTATATCAGTAATTGCAGTTATTAGGGTAATAGCAGATTATCGGTAACGGTAGTAGAACAGAATACGGTTATATAAAAGTCTGAATAGGTGAAAAAAGTCGAACATCGAAATGTCGACTAACTATAAAATGTCAAAAAAAATTGAATAGTTGATAAGACATTTTTTTTGTTGTAAAATTTGTATAAAATGCTTTTTTCTAAACAACAAATCCAGCAAACTATATATTTATTACATTAAAATAGGTTGAAAAATCTCAATTCTTTTAGAAAATCACAAAGATAAAATCAAATCAGAAAAATATATTGAACAAATTTCCAGTTAGAAGACTTAGATTTTGTATTCCTAGTCCTAGTCATAACATCAATTCTTTAAAAAAGCCGGCAATTATATTAAAAGCCTATTAAGTACACTATATATGCGGGTCAAACTAGATCTCTATTTCACGTTAAAGTACTATTAACGCAATCTATTTTAAAATTTAGGTCAAGTGCATATAACACTGGCATATAAAATATTTACTTACATTTTTTACTTTGCTTTTCCACTTCACCCTTTAGTTTTTGATATTTATCTGTGCGATACACCAGGAGCCATGTCAGACCTGAAAATTATGCATGAATAAAACAATAATCAAAATTACCTAAAATAGCCGAAATAGACATACCTTCACCCAATAAAGCGGTGCAAATAGAAATAAAAACAATTAGAATAGTATCACCCCACATAATTAGCTAAGAAAATTTCTAAAAAGAAGTACCACGTCCAACGAACGAAAAAAATTTATTTAAGTGCACGTATGAGAACTGTCAAATGATTTATGAAAGGTTACTTTAAACCGTGGGTACCTGCAAAAAGTAGTCTGTACTAAAAAAAACAGTGTTGTATTACGGCAGAACAGTGATTGTCTAACCAGTGTTGGTAATTTTTTTCTCCAAAAGTTATAAATGTTTGACAGAAATTGCAAGAAATTACTAAACATTTATTTTTTAGTACAACATTCAATATTTCGTTAAAATAGTTTATTTTAAACAATTTTTTAATGTTAGTGATTAATTCAAAGAATTAAATTTAAAAGTTCAAGTCCTTAGACAATACGAATGGTCGCAGTGTTCCTACAAGAAGATTTCAATGCCTAAATCAACCACAATATATTTTCTCGCAATAATATTGTCGCCACAAATATGTAAGTAACAACATTAAAATTTTGTATATTGTCAATATCTCGGACTAAAGAAGACTTCAGCCATTGTCGGTTTAAGAACATTAGTCTTTAAAAGGGGTTACAGTTCATAACGCTGTTCAGTGCTCTCCATCAGACAAATACCCCGTATAATAAATAAAAGTTCACGATCTTGGGTTTCACACAATACTGCGTCGTTAATCACAAAATAAGAAATTACCTGTTGTTTTTGTAATTGTTTTGTAGTCGTAGTAAAACCTTTTAACTGAATCACTAAAAAGAGCGTTTTAGTTCAGAGCGGCACAACTCTAGATTGATCCCTATATAGATTGCATTTTATCCATTGATCAGGTATTCATGACCAGAAGAGACAATAATCATATATACATCAGCCATGTAGTAATCAAATACACTTTATTCTGTAAATCAGCAGGTATTATCCCATCCCGTATCGGAGACATAATAATCAAAACTTTTGATGGATTTGTTTAATCTGTCTCCATTCATTATTATCGAAATATGAGACTTGGTTAGTAGGCAAAATGTTTCTTAATCTGCTGGTTTTCGTGGAACTTTGACGCCTCTTTTTTTCTGATATTATTTTTAAATACATATATATGTGTTGATACCAATGATAGAAACCAATCATCTGATATTATTGCATCATTGAATACTTTGTGCCTTCTCTTGTAAGAGTTCGCTATATCAGCAGATCACTATGGTAGCCAATATTTACAGGTAATATCAATTCTACAACAACTTACTGCAAAATGAAAAATGGGGCTGAAAATAAAGACGTGAAATTTACTTTCAAAAGAAACAAAAACGTTATATTTAAATTAACAAACAAATGTAAACAAACTTTTGAGAGATAGATGTCAGAAAACATATCGCGACAAAGCGAATTTATAGAAGTTGTCACAGCTGATTATAGAAATTGCAAGCATAAAGGTAAAGGCGAATTCATCTAAGGTTTCCCAACAACAAATACAACATACATTTTGTTTTTTGCTTTTTACACCATCTGTCAAGAAAACAGCTGTATATAAAGTAAGGCGAATTTAATATTAAACTGGAATTTAACAACAAACCAGTGTAAGAAGCAATAAGTAGCTTCATTTCATGTGGAGGATGTTAAAATGTTCGATGAAGAGTTTAAACGCGTGGAGAAACAAAAGAATATCATCGGGGAAAAAGTGGACCAAGGTGACAGCACCACGGCAACAAATACAAGGCAAAAACAGCATGCTTTTTGTTTTTGGGAAAAATTCGCCGAATTGTCATAATCAGCTGATAATAAATACAAATTGTAAACAGTTAATAAATATAAATAAGTAATATTTTGTAATAGTTTAGATGAAAAAACAGTAAATTTTACATTTGCGACTCATTGAACAACTTGTACTTCATATAATTCACATGATGCTGTGGAATTGCGATATTTGGATGTTGTTTTAAGTAGAAAAAACTAACATATAATTCTTGTGTTTATGTGCACCTGGCCAAAGGCCGCCTGTACAAGATCAAAGTTATTGCCAATAAATAATAAACGTATGCATTTTACGTGTCATTTGCAAGATGTTTTTAATTTTCGACAAATTTGTACTGCATATAATATATAATTTCAATGAAATTTTTAAGTATAAAAGATGTGCGTCCGGCCAAAGGCCGTCAATACATGCAAGAAGTTATTAACAGTAAAAACAAATTAAAATTAAAACTGCGCTAAAGAAATTGATTTATTCCATAATAATTAAATTTTTCTAGTGATAAATTAATCATTTTTGCAAAAACACAACTAAAAACTAAAATTTAATGACTGTTAACAATTGTAAACAAATAAGGATTTTTGACAGTTTAACGAATAAGGCGAATTCAAAAATAAAAGTCAGCTGTTCTTGTGAGGTCACCTTATTAGATTACACTTGCTAATAGAGCTTATTAGACTTTCTACAACCCGTTCAATAAGAGATGTAGTATATAGAAAATAGAATAGGTCGCTGTTCCAATATAACAATTATACACAAATGAATTAACAACAAAACAACGTGTGTGTGTACCTATTTAATGTCCCACTCACTAAATTAGTTTCTATATCTATAATTTAATGGGAAAATCGCTAAATTATCATCACTGTTGTTTAAAAGTATTTTTCGGTTGGATTAGAAACAAAACGGACAAAACAATTAAAAGACACATGATTTTTTGTTTATTTTTAAAATTTTTTGTTGTTTTACATTTTTAGTCTTTTATACACATAGTTTTATATCTTTTTTTTGTTGGGGAGGGTAATTTTTTTTAATAAATTTTGAAAATTTTTTATTTTTATTAAAAATAAAAAAATATAACGTGAATATTTCAACATTCAAAAACTCTACATTGGCATACTATTCTTATCAAATAAACTTTATATTTTATTTTTTTTTAATTTTTTGTGTGGTTTGGATTTTATATATTTTTTTTTTTTTTGTTTTTGAAAATTTGATTAAGAAAAATCTTTATCATAATGTTCATTATCATTATCATCGGTATCATCAAGATAATATGGTGACGACGATTGGTACTGCTGTCAGTCAGAATCATTAATAGTTTTTTTACGTTTCTTAGCTTGTGAGATTTTCTTTTGGGACCAATCCTCCTAAAAAAAATAAATAAATAATATTTGAAAACATTTTAACAATTTATTTGGAAAAATAAATCTTATTTTATATTGATCTGTTGTTTTTTTATACTTTGTAAAATATGTATATTCTAATATTAAATAGTAGTTGTTTATTAATTTAAATAATACTAGGAGATGTTAATTAGAGAAAAAAATCTTAAATAGAACATACATACATTTTTTCGTTTATAATTACATTTATATAAATAACATAAATTATAAATATTAAAATTGTTTGCTTAATTTTTATAAAATTGACCAATAATTATTGTTTTTGTTTCTTATGTATCTGTTTTGTGTTTTGTTTTATTTGTTCACTTTTCTTTTTTTCGATTTTCTCACCTCACTTGAATCCTCATCTGATGAGAATATTGTTTTAACTGGATCTGAATTTTTCTTACTATTTGAATTTGAATTACTTGAATCTTTTTTCGATGTTGGTTGTTTCCGTCCTCTACCACTACCGCCACGGCGACCCACAGCCGTCGTTTCATCTTCCGCCGCCAAAGCAAATAAATCACTATATTGTTTCTGTACAAAAAAAAAAAAAAAAAATCAAAATGAAATAATTAAAAACGTATTTAAAAAAGTTTCAATTCAATTTACCTTTGTGCTTTCGTTACTGTGTGTATAGGCGGATTGCAGTGCTCTTTGCATAGTGTCATGTACATATAGGCCAGTACCAGTTCCATGTCGACAACTCCTTCTGTAATGCTCTAAATGATTTAATACCTGAAAAAAGAAATATGTATTAAACAATTGTACATGTTTTATGTAAAGAACAGATTACACAGACATGAATCAGATATTTAATATGTAAATAGAAAACAAACAAAAGAATATTTCAAAACTGGACAAATATATATCACATTCGTTGCATATTAAAAATTTTATTTTTTCTTTCACTCTACAAACCACAACTATACGGTTCGATATTACTTTGAGATCTGTCATTTGTTTCATATTTGTAATAAGTAGAAATTTGTATTATGGCCAATAGGCTGTTGACAATAAATAACAAGTAAGAGAGCTATATTCGGCTGTGCCGAATCTTATATACCCTACACCAAATTAGACTTAAAAATTTTTTATTTTTTTTAAACAATCTTTTTTTTTAAGTTTTTTCCAATTTTTTTTAAACAATTTTTTTTGATTAAAATTGTTTTTAATTTATTAGTGAAAAAAATGTATGACAAAAAAATTTTTCCCGATTTTGACCCATTGTAATTCCAACTTACTACAGCCTTATATACATCGTTGCAATGGACTTAGTAATCGAGATATAGATCAAAAATAGAGGTTGTATCGGATTTTTGCTCATATCTCCGTTATTTATGAACGAATTTTGCTGATTTTAAATAGGAAAATTCTCGAAATCATGTCTGACAGAATTATTGAAGATTTGGATCCCGAAGATATCTGGGGTCTTCAAAAATTGATTTCAACAGACAGACAGACGGACATGGCTTAATCGACTCCGCTATCTATAAGGATCCAGAATATATATACTTTATAGGGTCGGAAAATTATATTGTGGAAATTACAAACGGGTATAAAAAAATAATCTCTGATGTTAAAAATATGACGGTATATATTTATTTATTTCATCATAACCTAGCCTCTTATAGGCCATAATCGGTATATATATGTTTGGTACTTTTTGGAAATGTAAATGTTTTTTAATGGGAAGAAAAATGTACAAATGTTTCCACAAGACAAATAAACATAAAAACTAAATATTATTTTAAACATGTATTCCCTTAACCAAGGTACACATCAAGACAATGATTGAAAACAATTTTTGTTGAAACAAATTTTTTAAACAATTTTGTTGGTCCAACAATTTTTGGTGAAAAAATAATTCGGTTTCAAGAATAACTTAAGAATTCAAATATAGATCAAAAACAGGACAAAAATCGAGGTAATCGTGATTTTTTCTTATATCTCAACCATTTGTCGATTTCCCAGAATTTAAATAGCAACCGAACTATAGACGATATATTGATTTGGGGGACACAAATGAAAAGTATAGAAATTACAAACAGAATGACAAACTTATATATAAATACCTTTGCCACTTATGGGTGAAGCGTATAAATAAACAAAAAGTCGACTTTGGACTAGATTTGCTATTTATGAAAAGCCGATTTTTCCAACTTTTCGATTTTTAAATATTTTTACTTTTTATCATATTTTAATCTTAAAAATATATGGTTGCTAATTTTATAAAATTTTTAAAACAAAAATTAAAAATATAAAAGTCGAATTTTTCGATTTATTGGCTTTTTTAGTTTGTCGATTTTTCGACTTTTGGAAATTCAAATGTTAAGGAACTTGTAATTTTTGTATATTCCAGTACGCTTTGTAACCAAATAAAACGTATTTGATAGTTATTGAAAATTAAGGGTTGGATAATATACCAGATTTTTTACTTTTCTAATTAAAACATTTTTCCTCTATAATGAAACTAATTTAATTTTCTTATTGCAATCTCAACCAAACACTGAAAAATATTAGAAAATGATGACACAAATTGTAAATACTTGAAATTTTATTCATTCTTATAGAAAAATCCAATAAGAGTGATATTTGCGGTTCTTATTACTTAAATCACATATTATAAATTTTTTTAGTTTATATTTGAATTTACCTGATCTGCAGATGGTGTACTATTCATGGCGGAACTTCCCTTAAGCGGCCTTTTTCTTTTATTTGGTGATGAACTTGGATATTTTGAGGTTAATAGCGATGCAATAATTTCTGATAATTTTTCTTCGCTACGTTGACACCAAAATCTAAATTATCAAGAATTTAACGCAATTAATGTTTTTAATTGTATTTAATAAAATATGAAAAAAAACATACCTTAAAGCTGAAGTAACAAAAGGATCACCACGTGATTTCGTTTCTCTACTTAAGAGCAGGCGTATGAGTTCATTTGTGGGTTCTTCATTTTTCAATAAAAGTAATAAATAGCCCAATGCTTCGGGATGATTGGCAGATTCTAATTCTGGAAGAATATCCTAAAAAGAATTTAAGAAAATTAAATTACATATTTAATTTATATAGGAAGATAATTATATATTTAAACTTACTTGCAGACATTTTAAAGGCAAATCGTGTGCCTGTACCAATTGCCATAGACATAATTGTTCATAGGTTTCATAAACTAAGCTATCACGTATACATTCAATAAGACCATCTTGTTTGAACAAAGTCAATTTCCCTTGGGCCACATAATATATAAGATCACGCAAATTCTTTGCATCAATACACCTCAGTGTTATGCGTAACAAATCACTATTGTTAATTGCCGTTGATTTGAATTCCCGATATATGTCGGGTAATAGCCATAAATATATGGCAGTATTTTCCTTTTCCAATAGATCCAAATCGCGCGTTAGAGAATCGTCGATATTTTCGTCGGTAGCATCGCATATAAGACGATAGATGTTGGTTTTAAACTGTGCCGACTGTTGGGCATTTTTACGCGTCTGCAGTTTGACGTGGACTTTCATAAAGTACAGTAACAGGTAACCTGTTTCTGGTATACGTTTGCAGATCTCGGTGAGTAAGGCTTGAAATGGCTTCTTACTTTTGTCTTCATTCTCGTAGAGAAATCGAAATAGCCCAAATATGGGATAACTTATGCTTTTAGCCAGATTCTTTTCGTCTGTTTTGCTTTCGGGAAAGATGTTTTGCAGTGGCAAAGTTTCGCGTAGTATTAAATGCGTATTCGAGATCACATACTGAAGTTGTGCATCATCTAAAGCTGAAGCGGGTAATGAACGGAAATCATCAAGAAATGCCTCCCAGGTAAATGAGTTACGCTTTGTAACGAATGTTTCGAATGTATCGCTTATTGAGGCGGGAAGTTCTACTTTTTCCGGTGTGGTTTTTTGTAGTTTAAGCAATTCCTTTAGAGGAACATCATCGTCATCATCTGTATTCTCTTCCTTTTTAATATCCTTACTTACGTCCTCTTCGTCTTCACTAAAGGCAGCATCGGTTTCCATTTCATTAATTTCGGGAGGTATGATAGACAGTTTATTATCTTCTTCGATCAGACTGATAACAGTTGTGCCAATGCCACCGCCCCCGCCACCTCCTCCGCCACCAATCCCACCGCTGTCAATGATGCCACCACCATGTTCTAGCAAATCTGCCGTTGTGGTGTTATGAGGTTGATAATGATTTTGCATGTGCAGCAGGTCGTGCTGTTGTGTCTGTTGTGTATTGGGAGGTCCACCAGTAAACATCACAGCTCCTGGGTGCATTGTACGCTGATCAGCTTCTTTTTTGAAAACCGGCGCTTGTATAACCGAAGATGCTGGATACATAGGTGGTCCCACATTACCGCTGGGCGCTACTGGCGATACAAATTCTCGAAAATTTTCACGTATCAACAAACGTAATTCTCGATCTAATTTCGGCGATTCAAATAATGGTTGTATATTTGGAATGACCTTAGAAGAGATAATGAAAACAATATAAGTTAAAATTACTTTGATATAATAAACCTTGTATTACTCACCTGTTTCTCTAAAATCTTATTCAGCGAATTGTACACGCCCATACGTATTTTATCCTCATGTTTCAAGCAAAAATTCTTCATGATGCGACACAAAAAATCCAATAATGTACTACTAACACTGGGATGATTACGTATCGAATGATACATCACCAATATACCCGGCTCTATATTCATAATATTATCTTTCATCGGATCAAAGAATAGCCAATCGTAAAACAACGATAGCTTAGCATTAGCCGATGCTATTGTATTTGTACATGATGATATTAACCAACCGATAATTGCCCATCTGGGTATAATATCCGAACACAACATGTCATTGGACGGGTGAATGACATTGATAATGAAACGTATCAAATCCGAACGCAACGAATGTGATTCGGGCGTTGCGAAGTATTTATCTTGAAACCAATCCTGATATCGTTTCTGATTACCAAACTTCACCGATGATGTCAGGAAATGTAATTTGCGTTCAACTTCAGGCGTCAGACGACATTGGAGGAAACGTCGACTAGTGCGTATTTGCAACAGATGCCAAATACCATTGAATGTGGGATGAAGACTTTTGGGGTTATGTAAGATATCGCGCCATAGCTGTTCGAATTCGGGTATGCGGGCGACATTTTGCAGCAAGCTGTAAGAGTAAAGAAATTGTTTGATATAGTAGATATTATCTTACGGCAAAATAATAAGGGTTTATATAAAAACAATTAAGAGAGCTATTAAAGAGTGAAAACTATTTTTTCTGGAAATAAAAATTTTAGTGAAAATAAAAATGTTGGTGGGAAAATGTTAGATGAAAACAAAAATTTAGGTGAAAAAAATTTTTATTTTCATCAAATAGTTGTAATATTAGTTTATTGGCCTCAAGAGGCTTTTTATATTACTGTTTGAAATAAATAAAATAAAATAAATATATATTCATTGAGTCTGCATTCTAGTGTATGTCGGTATGTTCAACGGATCTTGGGGACATATTTTTATAATAATATTAGACTTTTTTATACAGTGTTCCCTAATGGTTATCCGCCAATTTTATTAATTTTTTATTTAATTTACAAAATCTTCTAGATCTAATCTGTTAATTGTACCTCGTAATGCATTTTTTTTCAATTCTTTGCTGGAAACATTGATACATTTTAATCGCACTAATAACGTTTATGAGAAACAATTGATTGAATACATTGTTTTAAATTATGTTTATTATAAGATTAGCTTTTTATTGGACTGGGAATGCCTAAAGTATTTTTTTTTTTTAATTTTAATTATTATTATTTGCTGATATAATTTTAATTTTACAAATAATTGTGCGGAACTTAGTATTAGTAATAGAGTACATATTAATAACGTTTATGAGAAACAATTGATTGAATACATTGTTTTAAATTATGTTTATTATAAGATTAGCTTTTTATTGGACTGGGAATGCCTAAAGTATTTTTTTTTTAATTTTAATTATTATTATTTGCTGATATAATTTTAATTTTACAAATAATTGTGCGGAACTTAGTAATAGAGTACATATTATTAATTGGCGAATAAGGTTGTATATCGATATACAAATTACAAACGAAATAAACTGAATTAACAAAATGATCTAATTAATAAGTTTTTAATATAAAAGTCATTCACGACACCAGAAGCGTAGATCCTGAACAAAATTACTTGACCTTGATGTAAAAATTGTCTAATATTCAAACAAGAATAATAAATAGAAGCCTTTACTCCTTAGCATTTTAAAACTCTAAAATGCTCCCAAAATCTATTGACAATATTCTAAAATATTATTAACATTGCAACATACCCTATATTTTTTTTTTTTTTTAAATAAATATTTTATTTATTTATCTTCAATTTATATAACCAAGCCTTAGGGGCCATTAATGGCTTTGGGGTCCCTAATCGGGAAAATTTTACCAGGAATTCCATTTTAGAAATTTCCAAAAAAATTTTATATTTCCTTGTAAGTTTTCTTCCTAAAGTTACAGTACTATTTCTATTCAAAAGAAAATCAGTTGACACAGGAGAATTAAGATACGGTTATCTCTGTGTGTCAAAAACACATTTCCCGGGAATGAAAATTTCGAACCTATATGATGTCCAACTTGTTTTAGTTGTTTTTAATAAAAGCCTTAATGAAAGTGATTTCAATTTCATTAACAAAAATTGTATTAAGAAACTCTGATGAAATTCATTTTTGAAAATAAATTAAACTTAGATAAAACTAACAAAGCCAAGCTTTATTTATCTTAATACAAATTTTCTAATGATTCCTGTATTCGCAAAAATTGACAATTCTGAAACCAGCATTGTCATAAGTTAAACTTATGAGACTACAATCCAAAGATTAACCCATACCCAGAAACTAATAATAAATACAATACCATTATTTTAAAGATACTCGAACAAAGATCATTTGCTTCTAAATTTATACGAAAATAAACATTTTAAATTTTGCTTTTATAAATCTAATACCACTTTGTACTAAACACATTAAATAAACGATTTTTTGATAAAGAACAAAAATCAATCACTCACCGCACAAAATCTCGTCCCAATGGTATTATATCCAAGAATCGATCACGTATCAACGCTATAACAAATTTAACTTCCTTGTGCCGCAACGGTGTTAGTGCCGGACTAGCATGATCCTCTATGAGACGTACATAACTATACACTACCGTCTGTATGAGAAACGATTGTGACTCCAGCCATGGTCGATATTCTATGAATATGTCCAAAAGACTTTCTACTAAGAACAAATTTTTCGGAGAAACATCACCGCCGCCTGCTTGACGCAGACAATTCCATATAATGTTTTCCACACTGAGAACCTGATGTTTGACCAGCTCCCTTAATACCCAAATAAGTTGGCGCCTCGCCACGTCGGTGAGTTTATTGTATTTTTCAGCCACTAGCATGATCATATTGGTCACTACCATATTCATACCATCACGTGCAATTAGAGTAAGATCGCGATAGCTTTTTAGTGCCATATTTGGATCGGATAGCATGATGTAAAGAAAACCAATGGATATTTCTTCATGTAGTTTTTCTTTACAAACTAGCTGGGAGAGTTTATCGTGCATATCCTTGTCATTGAGGCCATTGATCTGTTGTTGCAAACTAATAAAAGCTCGCTCAAAACGCTACAAAAAGTATTGAACAAATTAATTAAACGTGTCTTTTTGTTGAGAAAACTGAAAACATACCTCTTCCAAATCATCTTTAACATCAACGGCAGTGCTTATGAATAATTTTGAAATATATTGAATTTTTTGTGTAGATTCCATTTGTTGTTGCTGTTTTTAACCACGGTTCTACGTTCCGGGTTATCAAAAATCACACAATTCGGTGTATGCAATCTGTCCAAAGACAATTGAGACTTCTCTGCTGCTACAATTGCTAGTAGTGCTACAAGAACACCCCAATCATACACACACTCGCTCGCTGGCTCACACGCACACACACTACACACAATCAACTGAATTGTTAAGTGTGCAATGTTTACATTCACCTTTTCTTAACAATTTAATTTTTTCGACCTAAACTGTTAACTTTGCCAATAATAAAGCATGTTTTAAGAGTTCATAAAATATTAAATAATATGTGTATTTGCTGTTTGAAGCTCCCTTAAATTATATGAAATTTTTTGTGAAAATTGGAGTAAAAAAAACTCTCAAGACTCAAAAAGAATTCACTTCGTTGTGCTGCTTCTTTTTAAGCAACAAATGAGCAACTGCGGTGAATTGATAAACATAGTGGCGTAGTTGCCGTATCCTTTTAGCATTTAGCCTCATTAGAAATTGTCTCTAACAGGGTTCCAGTTGATGGTAGAATATAACAGTTAGGGTTTGCCCTTGAAATCGGGAAATGTTGATGACAATAACAAGTATATTTTAATATGGCGTTCAGAATTCGTTTTTTGTGTATGTTTAGCTCATATGTTTTAAAAGGAAAACAAACCCGATATTAAAATTTAGACCAATACTATTAGGAATCTGGAAAATATTAAAATTTTTGTTTGGCGTGCCTCATCTTTCTACAAAAACAAACGATGTTCGCATACATTTGCACATCTTAATTTAAACAAAAATATTGGATGGAAATCTTAGCAGGAGTCACTAAAAATATTTATATATTATTTTTAGTTTGCATTCTTTTGAGTCGCGAAATAATAAAATATTTAAAACTTAAGATTTTTCGATTTTTCTGAACATTTTTCCAAATTTAATTGTGAAAGATGTTAAAATATTACGATCATGAGATATTCCAGATCGCTAATTACAATATTATGAATATACACTGCTAAATAGTGGTATTTTTAAAACATAGTTCGTTTGCACTTCGGGCACATATATACTTTTTAATTTCCTGTCAAAAAATTACCAACAATTATAGTTTGGTAAAAAATCGTATTCACGAAATTACCACTACATAACTCTTTGGTTAATGATAGCACATAAACTTATCGTAATTCATATGATTCTCTAAGGTGAACTAAAAAAATAAATTTAGAAGACACTGCAACAAAATATTGGAGTATGCGGTCGTAGATTTGTAAATAATGTCAAGTGTTTAGTTCATATCAACCCATTTTTTTTATATTTCATCTTTAACTGGTCATAAGTTGCAATTTTTTAAAGTTCACTAATTTATGTATAAGTCTGTTTTATTGATTTAATAATTTTCTGGGATGTAACCATATAAATAAATATATATAGTATAATTCAAATTAATCTAAACAACATGGTTGTCATTAAATGCAATTTATATCTGTCCTAATTGGCATCTCAAGCCCTTTTAAATGATATCAAAACATTCGAGATCGAATAAGCATTTTAAGAGATATTTATTTGAGACATAAAAGTAAATATTGAAATTCCTGGGATTTACATTTCACTCATTCGTATGAGTGTGGCAACGCTTTAATTAGTGATGATATAGTTATTGTAAGCGATACGGCAACATTACACCGATTGGTTATTTGGCAAGCAGTGTTTTCTTTTTTAACATTTTCTGTGTATTTTAGTAAATTTTGTAATAAAAATAAGTAAAAAAATTAGAACGATTCTCAAAAATGCCCTACGCCAATCAACCATCTGTCACCATCACCGAACTAACAGATGATAATGTTAAATTTGTTTTAGAAGATACCGAACTCAGCGTGGCTAATAGTTTGCGGCGCGTTTTTATAGCTGAGACACCAACATTGGCGATCGATTGGGTACAGTTGGAAGCCAATTCAACAGTGTTGTCTGATGAATTTCTTGCCCATCGTATTGGTTTGATACCTTTGATATCTGATGAAGTTGTAGAGCGCTTGCAGTATACAAGAGATTGTATTTGTTTGGATTTCTGTCCAGAGTGCAGTGTGGAGTTTACATTGGATGTGAAATGTTCAGAAGAATCAACTCGTCATGTCACAACAGCCGATTTGAAATCAAGTAATCCAAAAGTTTTACCCGTAACTTCAAGACATTCAAACGACGAAGACAATGAGTATGGTGAAAGCACGGATGAAATTTTAATAATTAAGTTGCGTAAAGGACAAGAATTGAAATTGCGTGCTTATGCGAAAAAAGGTTTTGGCAAAGAACATGCCAAATGGAATCCCACAGCTGGCGTATGTTTCGAATATGATCCCGATAATTCTATGCGTCACACTTTGTTCCCTAAACCCGATGAATGGCCCAAAAGTGAACACACCGAATTGGAGGATGATCAATTCGAGGCACCCTACAATTGGGAAGCTAAACCCAATAAATTTTTCTATAATGTTGAATCGGCTGGTGCTTTAAAGCCAGAAAATATCGTTATAATGGGAGTGCAGGTTTTGAAGAATAAATTGTCAAATCTACAAACTCAACTCAGTCACGAGAATCAAAACGATGCTTTAGCTGTTTAAGAAAACAATTCTAATTATGTACTTTTGAAATAAACTATTTTCCATTTTAATATAAAAAAATTAATCTTTAAACAAATTTTGTATATCAATGCCGCCTATGGAGTTTTTCGAAGATTTTTGATTTCTAGAGTCACGATTTGTGTTGCGTGTGGACGAGTTATCTTTAGCTTGCTTGGCTTCATTAAAGGCTTCTGATAATGAGAGCTTAGAGTCGCTTTCCTCACTTTCCAGTAACTGTTCCTGGCTGTCGGCTTTCATTTGTTGTCTTTCTTGTTGCAGCAATTCAACGGAAGTTTCGAAAATTTTCTCTTCATCTAGAGCACCCTGGGCTTTCAAACCTTGGTAAATTTTAATAAATTGCTGGGTTTGAGTTTCCCGCTTCTTATCGTATAAACTAATCATTTCTTGTTGCTTTAAAGATTTATGAAATTTCCTAAAAATAAATAAATCTTTAATATTTTTAACTTAAGCATAAGTGTATGTTCAGTGTCCTACGCTCTTGCTATATCCTCCTCATAAAAAATGTTTCTTATAGGTATATTTTTTGGTGCAGGTCTATCAAAACGTGGCTCCAGCTTAGGTGGAAAGGCTTCATATAAATCATACCATATAGGCTTATCTTCCGGCTTCATAGCTCCCGAACGCAACAAACCAGTTACTCTAATGTAAAATATTGTATACTTTTATTAGAATTTAATTTACATTACAATTTCTTAAATTACCTGGTAAAAATTGTTCCAATTTTTTCCAATCTACTTTGAGCCATGATTTACTGTACAAATTTTATTAATAAAAAAGAAAATCTTAAAATTTGGAACAGGTTACGAAATAACCTTAATTTTTGTTTTACTAAAAAATCAGTGGTGGGTGTTTATGTTAAACAGCTGTTTTAACTGATGTTATCGATAATTAGAGTATGAAAACAATCTGGCAATTTTATATATAACATTTTTTAGTACAGAAAAGCGATTATAATGAAGTCATTCTAGGATGAATGACATTTATATGAAGAAGAATAATTTTTATCATCACTAATAGAAAAATAAACAAAAGCACGTTGGCATTTCATTGGCAGAGGATTAAAAAAATATTTTTATAAAATTATGGGTTGTTTAGCTGAAGTAAGTTTTGCTTGCTCTTTTAAAATAAAAATCATAACTAAATGTTTTTAATTCTATAGGTTGCTGGCGATGAAAACAATGGCGAGGGTTCCCGTACATTTGTGTTTTTGGACGAAGGCCACACACTAGGAAATGCTTTGAAAACCATTGTTAGTCGTTATCCCGATGTAGATTTTTGCGGTTATACTATACCCCATCCTACAGAGAATAAACTTCATTTTCGTATACAATCTAATCAAGGTAGAGCAATTGATATTTTAAAGCGCGGCCTGGAAGATTTGGAGAAAATATGTGATCACACCATTGAGACGTTTGAAAGTGAAGTTAAAGTGTTTACAGAGAAAAATAAAATTGCTGCTTTGTGAAAATAATTTACTTATAAATACCGTTTTTTTAATATAAGGTATGTTTATAGTTGACCAAATTTTAATGAATCGGAATTTGACGATTATTCGGAAAAACTATTATTCTAATAATCTAATAAAATAGTTGCAAAATTATATTATTAAAAATTTTAAAGAATAATCGGAGAAAAGAGTCCTCGATTAAGTGAATAAAGTTATATAAAGTAAAAAAATTGCTAAGAATTTAAAATTCATAATGTTTTTACAAATTGCATGCGAAATTTAGATTATAATAGCGGATTTTAACGATTGTTCGGAAAACTATTTTAACAATTATTCGAATAATCATTAAAAATTTTGAAAACTACATAAACAAAATATAGATTTTATTAAAATTGTTTAGCTAATAATGATATTACCGAATAATTGTTTATAGGAATAAAAGCAAATATAAAATATGTTTGTAGAATTTCATATCATTCGTAATTTGAAGTTTAAGTGTACATTTTTTAGGCTTGTACTGAATACTGGATGAATATTCAGAAAACTGTTCTGCCGGTTATTCGATTATTCGCTAAAAACAAGCTTTAGAATTCAAAAATAGGTATTAATTTTTAATTTATTTATGACGAATAATCGGAAAACCGATTAGGCGAACACATTTATATAAAATAAAGATTAAAAATGTTTAAAGAATTAGGTTGTTTAGAATTTTTAATGCGAAATTTATTTAAGGGATTTTTGAGATTAAAAAAAAGTTGCCAAAAAATTAAATTATTTGACTATGTTAACAAAATTATATATTTGATGACAAATTTTGACTAATAATTACAAACCCTATTAATCAATTAAGCGAATAAACCGTAAAAACAAATGAAACATAAATTATGTTTGCGAATTTCTTATAATTCACATTTTTAGAACTTTAGGTGAACTTTTTTATTCCAGTACAGAATTGTGGACGATTATTTGGAAAACCGTTTGAACGGTTATGCTATTAATCGATCCAAAAAGTAACTAAACATACAAATATTTAAGAAAATATAGGTTTTATATGAAATTTGGACGAATAATCAAAAAACCGAATAATCGTATAAGGGAATAAATGTATATGGAGCACAATTATGAATAAACAATCCGCAAGAGTTTTTTTCCCAATTCCAATACTGAATAGGAAAAATGGGAAAAGGAAAAAAACTCCTGCGAATTTATTATTCATAATTGGGCTGGCTGATAATGTAAAAAGAAATTTCCGAAATTTGTTTAAGTGCTAACTTTTCATTCGAAATTTCTATTTTCATATCGTATTTTGGCGATTCGAACGGTTATTTGATTATTCTAACAAAAAAGCAGCTAATTACGTAGAATAGATGATAATATTTATTAAACTATAGTTTTTATATTTACAAATCTATCACACAGCATTGCGTGATTTTTTGGGATCATGATTCGGTTTGCGCAAATGATGGTAGTTAGGTAGAACTTTGCGTAAAAAATCTATTTGCAAAGTTTGAGACTGGAATTAAAGTAAACACATAATTACAAAAGGAAAATCCTTCAATATTTTATTAACAAAACTTACTGCATGTTTATCTATGGCTTCCCTTTGCATACATTCTCTGCCATATATTACTGTATTCTCGGGCAATTGTTGTTTGCACTGCAAACGAACTCCAGCTCCCACAATGCAACCGCTACTAACACTAACTTCCGGACCTACATAACTTTTGCATTCAAATACATTCTTGTCGCCAATACGATTAGCTTCAACCGTACAGCCCACTTCAAAGACATTATTGGGACCAATAGTTAAAGCAGGCACAGCTTCTCCACTGACGGCCGAGTCCTTGTTGTCAACCAGAGGCAGGCGATATGCAATGGTAGCATATTCCTCAACTATACAGTTTTCCCCCAATATAATGGGTCCGGCTTCCGCAATAATACTAGCACTGGGGTGAATGACACATCCTGGAGATATGGTGATGTCACCACGCAACGTACTGTCTTCGCATACAATCGACTTGGTCATAATCTTTACACCACTCCTAAAATTTTATTAATTTAGCAGTTTTTTTTAAACAATTATTGTATAAAATATTTACTCGCTGTCTATTGGTGGCATTTTTTTAAAAAATTTTCTTGGATATGTTTTTCAAAGAAATTGCAACTTTTATTTTTGTTTTGTTTAGAGATGGGAAATCTATCAATAACTTGACAGGTGTGGTGATATCGTTTTTGCATCCCTATGATAAAGTTGCCAGATTTAAAAGGAATATATGTTTGTGACTTTAAGCGTTTTTTGTATTTCTTTTTCATTTTAAAGAAAAGAAAAAATACTTGGGTTACCGGGACTCATTTTGAATTAACTTCTGTTTTGTCATGATACTTTAAAAAACCATATTAAAATCTGACCTTTAGTGATTTCAAAATTTATTTAAAAAGAACTACCTTGAACAAATATTTGTAATATTTTTGAAAAGAAAAAAACCTATAATTGATAAGATATAGAATTTGGTTAAACCGATCAAAAGGTTATACGATTATTCATACAAAAAATTTGATCATTACGTAGAATAGATGAACGATTTGTGAATTTTTGATTAGTATGGATTTATTAGTATAACATATGTACTTGTTTATTATGTACGTATGCATATTCTAAGGCATATTTTTTGTTTACTTTGTAATATTGTTATTTTGACCTTATAGGCTTTATATTACATATATGGAATAATAAATAAACTATAGTTTTTATATTTACAAGTCTATCACAAAGCATTGAGTGATTTTTTGGGACTATGATTCGTTTCGAGCAAATTATGGTAGTTAAGCCTAGTATTCTGTTCATATCTGCGAAAAATGATGGTTTTTTCGTGCGAAAAATTTTATATGCAACAAATGATCAGCTGTTGGTTTTAATTTCGTGCGAAATAAATGCTGCTTATGTTATTTCGTGTGGAAAAATAAGGTTGCCAGATGTATTTCACATGTTTTCCACAATAAAAACAGAGTACTGCTTTTGCGAAATTATTTCGCATGTATTTCATTCCAAACATTTTATATGTAGTTTGACAGCAGTTCGCACGAAATTTTGAACAGAGTACTTAGCTTTAGGTAGAACTTTCTGCAAAAAACCTATTTGCAAAGTTTGTGACTGCAATAAGAGTAAACACATAATTACCAAAGGGAAGATCTTCAATATTTTATTAACAAAACATACAACATCATGTTCATCTATGGCTTCCCTCTGCATACATTCTTTGCCATATATTACCGTATTCTCGGGCAATTGTTGTTTGCTCTGCAAACGAACTCCGGCTCCCACAATGCAACCGCTACTAACACTAATTTCCGGACCCACATAACTTTTGCATTCAAATACATTATTGTCGCCAATACGATTAGCTTCAACCGTACATCCGACTTCAAAGACATTATTGGGACCAATAGTTAAAGCAGGCACAGATTCTCCACTGACGGTAGAGTGTTTGTTGTCTCCCAGAGGCAAGCGATATGCAATGACAGCATATTCCTCTACTATACAGTTTTCTCCCAATATAATGGGTCCGGCTTCCGCTATAATACTAGCACTGGGATGAATGACACATCCTTTAGATATGGTGATGTCACCACGCAACGTACTCTTTTCGCATACAGTACTACTGAAATATGATTAATTTTGCGGTTTTATTAAATCAATTGATGTATAAAATATTTACTCTACATCTATTCGTGGCATTTTTTTTTTTAATTTATTTGGTATTTTGATTTGATTTATTTAAGTTAAATTCTTGCTCTAAAATAACACCATCAGCAAATATAGCTTACGCCTAATAAGAGTCTCGTCCAGGAACTTCCACATCGACCTATATCTTGGTTGTTTTTGTGTTCTTTTTTCTCCGAATTGCAATTTTTATTTTTGTTTATTTTAGAGATGGCAAACCTATCAATAACTTAACAGGTGCGGTGATATCGTTTTTGCATACTTATGATCAAAGTTGCCAGATTTGAAAGTATTATATCTTTATGGTTTTTAACCTTAAGTTTTGTCATGATATTTTAAAGATCTCTTTTAATATCTGGCCTTTATTTATTTCAAAATATTAACAAAAGAACTACCTTGGAAAAATATTTGTATTTTTTTGGAAGGAAAGAAATAGGGTTTATAGTTGAAACAAAAAATTGACTTTCCGACCTTTCGATTTTAAAAAAGTCGACTTTTCGATATTTTTTAATTTCTTTATAAGAATTTATTAATTATTTTATTTATTTTTGCAAACAATAGAAAAAAAGAAAGTGTACCAAATTGCAGCCTATTATCTTGCAATTAAATTTTTTTTAATAATCTAAAGTGGTCCTCTTTTATCGACTATTCGATTTTTTGTTAATCGATTATTCGACTTTTTCCCACCAAAGAGTAGTTTGTTCGAATAATTGATCAATCGACATATAGAACCCTAGACAGAAACCTAAAAGTTGTCAAAAAAAAAAAAAAAAAAATGGCTCTCAATTTATCTATTGTAAATTTCAAATTTGGATTTTTTTGGAATTTGATTTAACAGTCAATTTCATTGTACTTGATATGTATTTTAAGAAATGTGTACACAAAGGGAATAATATTATGAAATTAAACATCCAAGATTATTAAAAAAAAAATTTTGTATTTTTCAACACCCTTAAAATTTGAAATTAATTTTAAAGTGAAAAAATGTCCCAATATTTTTAAATAAAATCGAATTTAGGCTTTTGGACTATTTTTTTTATAAAAGAGGGTTTGTAGATTATTTTAAAAGAAATAAGACGATCAAATTCAAATAAGGATTGAAAAGGGCGAGTATATTTTAAGCGTTATTCACAGATTATTATTATTTTCTTGATCGTCGGTTTTTAATATGATAATAGAATCGTATTCACCATATTCATGTTTTAATCTAAAATTTAATAAAATAGCAAAAAAATGTTTCTTTGAAATTTAAAGCGTAAATGTAATCAAAACTCATATTGAATATAGTATATATAAATACACATAGAAAGGAAACTTTCCCGTCAAAAACCTAACTCAGTTGTCAAAAACCTAAGTGGTGAGAATGTATTAGTACAAAAAACTATGTGAAAACAAAAACAACACTCGTATGTGTGATTTTGTTGAGTAATTTTTTGGTTTGAGTTTTTTTCTGTGTGTATTTCTTAATTAGATATTAACTAATTAGATTTTTTTGTTTTTGGATTCTACATAAAATATGATTAATTTATTTTTCCTTGAATTGAAAAATTTGCGCTTTATTGTTGTTTTAGAGGGGATTTTTTGATAAGAGTTGGCAACAGTGAAATTCTGCTAGTTTTTAGTTTGCAAGTTTTTAGTGTGAAGAAAAGCGGAAGCCGCGTAGAAAATGAGAAAGAAATAAAGAAATTAATCTAATTGGCAAAGTAAAATAAACAAATATGTGTAAACAAATCAAAAATTAATTAAACAAATTAGTTAAAAACTTTGACAACATTATTGAAACAAATTTTGAGTAGCAGAAAAAAAATCAAGAAAAAAAACAAAAAACGTTAAAGAGAAACAAAAAAAAAAAAACGTGCAAAAAATAGAATTTGCAAACAAAAACAAGAAAATTGTATTTGTTAAAGAGAAGTTGAAAGAGAAGTACAAACAAGATTTTTTAAGAGATGGTAAGTAAATTTTTCTATAAGAGTTTGGTACCGTGCTGCCACAAAATAATTTCTGTGATTTATTATAAATTACACATAGGAATGAACAAAAATTACACATTACATTTATTTTTATACACTTCATCATTTTTGGCTACATATTTGTTTGTCATTCCGTTTGTAATTCCTACGATTCCATAAATAATATTTATTGTGGATACTTATAGATATAGAAGGAAGTTGATATTGCTATGTCCAACTAAGTTAATTTTGTTTGAAATCAACACTGCGAATGACCCTGATGAATATTAATCAGGGACCGTAAATAAGGGTGATCCAGAAAATTTAAACTAAAAATCTCTCCATGTTAGAGTCAACGGAGAATTATACTGTCATATGCCAACAGATTCGTATTGAAGTGCTTTTTCAGAATCTATGGTATTATTAAAAAACTATATCAACTCCATAGTTAACAGTTATTTTTCAACATAAACAAATACAAGTTCGGTTGAAACTCTTAAAAAGACAGTTTTAATTTAATTCATTTGTGGATTTTTATTTTTCCCGTCATAAAATAAAACTCATTTGAGGAGTCTTATTTTTCCTCATTTATTTTTTCTTATTTTCCATATCTTTATTGAGTCCATCTGATATAATGTGTGTAGTAATTTATTTGTTTGAGAAAAAATCGACAACAATTTAATAATAGGAATCAAACAATTATAAATTAAAAGTCCTTTTGTTTTTATTTTAATGACGATTTATTTATTCAATTGTAATGCAAGGTGCTTTACAAATTGTAATGTCCTGGGGGGTTACTCCCTAATTCGATTCGAAAGGAAATCGTTTCGAATTTCAATGTATTTAGCACACATTTTCGAACATTTCCGTTTTCGGATTGAGTTACGCGGTAACCCCCCTGACCAATAATTCTGACGGGAAAAATAAAACTCTTGAGGAGTTTTTATCGTGCAAGAAATTTAGTATATATTATTATAGTTTCGATATGGAAATTATTTTTCTATACTATAGCTCATTCAATCACGAATGCTGTAATTCGGCCACTGGTATTGAAATTCGGGGTTGTCATAGAATCCAATAGATGTCGGAATCGGTTTTGAAAAATACAGAAAAAGTACATTGTTCTCGTGAAATCGGTTTTATATTCCTTCTAGAAAATTACATTCTTTATCGATTAAACAAAAAATTATATTGGATTTCATAAGACAAATGTACCTTTTTTGTCGTTTTCAAAACAGATTCCGACAATGTTTGGATTCCATGACAACCCCGTTTGACTATCAAAATGAATTTGGATTTGTCTATTTTTATTTCGATCTAAAAATTGTTTTATATTTAATTATGGTTCTGCCATGATATTTAATATAATATTGAAAATACAGATGTAAGGAACAGTATTTCTAATCTAGTACTTACTTAAATCTTAATTCGGAATTAAAAAAATGTCAGCCGTTTATTCAATAAATCCATTCCCAACATCTAACTCTTCTAACTGTTCTTCATTCAGTTTTTTTATGCTTTTATTCATTTACAAAATTAATTGAAAAATTATTTAATTAAGCCTTTTTGTAATAGATTTGTATTGAAGAAAAATTTAATCATTCAATAAATTTTTAAATTTTAATTAAAGAAAATTTGAATGATTCAATAAGGAATGAATTCTATAAAGAATGAATTCTCAAAGGAGTGAATTCAATACATTTGATATACAAAGGATTATGCCTATGAACTTATTCATAATGAATTCATTGACGGAAAGGTTAAGAGATACAATTTAATGTTATTTCGAAAATGGAATTAAAAATTAATTCTTTCGAACCTTTGTTCTTAGCTCATCAGAAATCTCTACGTTCTGTTTCAAAAGCACGAAATAAGGTTATTGTATAGTTATTATCAACAATAAATACCACCTTCTTTTCAGTAATTTATCCCCAATAAATCCTGTCAATAACATCCTCTGTGGTCAAAAACATTTCCCCCAATATTGGTCACAAAGTCAGTCTGGCAAGTCGGATTGTTACATCAAAAACGAAATTTATTGTAAAAAAAAAAACAAAAAAAATTATAAAGTTATAAGACCCACTGTATTTACAGCCGTTTCCCAGCAGCTTTTCATTGCTGCCATAATGCGGTTGATTGGCAAAGGCGGAAGCCAATTGAAATTCCAGTCTCGTTTGTAGAAGTGGACTACTAATATTGCTTAAAAGAAAAAATAAATTAAAACAAAATAACAAGCAATTGTTGCATTTTGTTTCTGCACATTTACAGCGACGTTAACGTCGCTGCTGCGTTTTTCTTGTTTGTTTACATCATTTTCTTTAGAATAATATTTCTTGTTTACCCTGATGAACTTTTGTATGCAAGCCTGTTTGTAGCTTGATGTTTGTCGTCGTTGGCCAAGCAGCAGATATGTTTTAAGTTAATTTCTGTTTGTATCATTTGTTTGTTTTTGTTACAATGGATGACTAATACTACGAGTACATATTGGCTTGATTTGCAGATATTGTATCCATATGACTATTGCAATAGGTATGCTGTAAAATTTGTTTAAAAAAATAAATATTTATCTGTTTTATAAGTTAATAAGTAATAACGGAATAATTACCTACCAAAAACATGTTAATAAGTTGCAATTACTGAATAACATAATTTTCAATGACTGCTGCATACCCTCTGCATTACGTAGAAATAGTCGAATAAGTACTTATTTAAAAGTCATTTGTATGAGCCATTCTGTTTTTACTTATAACGGATTTTTTGTGTTCTTACGATTAATTATTATTATTTGTAACTAGTTTTAGTCATATCAAAGAAATGACTTTTTCATAAGTGCTTGTGGTAAGATTTGTCTCCAACGACTTCACCGTGTTAATATAATGAGTTAAGTTCTTATTTTGTAAGTAGTGTATTATATAAATACCGATGTATTTATGTATCATCGTACATTATCGAAAAGTTGACTTCTGCAGGCAGATGGAAGGACGGACATTCCTATGTCGACTCCGCTATCTATAAGGATTCAGCAAATAATTGTAAAACTCCAAATCAGAAAAGTACTCATTTTTTACTTCTTGGACCAGTACTCAGCGATGAATCCTACTAAAGCAAAGCATTGTGTTGGAAATAGGAAAATTGGTTATGGGAGTGGAGGAAGAGGGAGTAGTGTTTTTGGACATTCGATTTGAACTTTCCTACATGAACAAGAACGAAAACGCAAGTCACATTGTGTCTGTGATCCAGCGAATCCATAGAGTTGGATTCCCTACTGTCACCAATAATATCCTGTACGCGGTCGAGTAGCTCCAAAATAGACTTTGAAGCACCGGCCCATACTTGGGAGTTGTTTTCCATTTTCGATCGGATATAGGTGATGTAAATAAAACAATTTGAAAAATGAGTTAGCAATTTGTTTATCAAGTTTGTTTGGTTAATTAGTTCATAGTTTAGAAGGGTAGTCTATAAAATCACTTCCACTCGGAGACCCATGGGTTCATTGCGAATCTCTTCAGGAAAGAATGAAAAATACATGAAAAATATGTAGTGTTAGCTAACAATCCCAGGAGATTCCATAGGGCAGCTCACCTGGAGAATACTACAACACCTGTCCTCATAAAGTCTGACAGTATCATCTACCATGAAGCCACCATAATCCCCTAATGAAACCGATCATGTTCTCTTGCCTACAGCCTGTGAACTTACAGAGCCTATAGTGGTGCTTGACTATTTGCGTATAAAGTCCACTTATTTTCCAGGTCAAATATACATTAAATGATTTGAGAATTGTTTGAATTTTTAAATTTAATTGTAATAAAATTTTGTTAAAATTTTTAAGGTCGCTTTTTTACAACTATGTGTGTTTGAGGAGTTTGGTGAAAGTGGTTTGAAGTTAGGTTTTTTTTGACAACCGACTTAGGTTTTTTTTGACAGCGTTTCACTTCTTGTTATTATTCTTTGACTGCATCAATCATATTAATTTATTTGTTTACAGATTTAATATAGCAAGAGAGCAACGCGTTGTTTTTATGAGATAATGATGTCTCTCTTCATTTTTTGAAACTTTAAAAAAAAAAAAAAAAAAACATTCTACAAAGGGCAGATTGAATATTATTTGTGTCTCCACCATGTAGATACCAGAATCTGTGCCTACTTTCATTTTCGATCCGTCAGTAAATACCGCATAACCATTGTGTAATCTGTTGTAGATCTTACACGCATCCCTGTCAGGGATCTCCATTCCGTTATCATGTAGTCCTAGATAACCCGATCACAGCGGATTCATGAGCGGAAAGCGTGATGCTTTTATATTCCTGGTTGGACTATATTTCATTAAAATTCTACAATTTCCCAAAATTTAAAAACTTAAGTGATATTTGCGCTGGGTTTATTTCTCATTTACGTTTTTTATAAAAATCTGTTATAATAGTTTGCACATGATTCTACTGCTTTCTCCTGAAGTTTTAAAGACTTAAATTTATTTTTATCCTATTACTATTTCTAGAGCTTGATTATGGTTAATTGGTTTATTAAAAGTATTTTCGATATTTTCTATTAATATCTTATCCAAGGGCCGATTTATACAAACATTTTCTCTATTTGGTCAAATTAATTTTCATGTCTATTCACACATCAGAATTTTCTAAAAACAAATCTGCAAGTTGGATTCTACAGACTGCACCATATAAATTGCTTTAGCTCGGGGAAAAATACTGGCTAATTTTCCTTTGATCGTTAGTCGTAAATACACTTTCAGTCCTATTCGAGAAAATAATTATTGCATTTTAATAAATGTCTTACTATTTTTTAAAATAAGTTTCCAAATATATAATTTAGGATTAGTCGTCGTTTTTGAAACAGCTAAAAATATACAAATTTATAATCCGGAGGCTCTTCATAGAGATACAGGCCAATGAATTGTGTTACTTCCAATATATTGGTATATAAATTCATTGGAAAAAGTAAATTGTTATTGGCGACCGGGGAATATATGGCCTCTCCACGATTCAGTGGACCCTGTACATATCTCAGTATCTTCTTATATACACGAGTGTATTCTTACATATCCCGGGGAGACTCCAACGGTATGATGTGGTAGTTAGCATGACTTTTCCGATGACATTCCTGGAGGAGCTATTTCGTTAACATGACATTATGTTTCATGATGAGGAGAATTTTCATTTCGAGACAGTTCTAAAGACAACTCAAAATAGATGACCACTGTGAAGCAGCGTAATTAACCAATGATCACGTTTCCATGACAATTGTATCTACGCTCCGGAGTGTCCCGAGTCTCACTCAGCTAAATATTGTTAACCCAGCGACAGCGATATCAACCGAAATTTTTTCCCCTGTAAAGAACTCTCAACAACATTGGAACTGCCGGTTAGCGCTTTCAAAACCTTAAAGAGGCTGCTAAAGGTGACCCCCAAAATGTTTGGGTGGTTAGACTTCGTTGGTGATAGTTGCAGGTTTCGCGCAGTGCAAAATGCTGTGTATTTATTGGAGATAACAATTCAACAGACTGCATATGACATCAATGTTATGGTACGTCGAATCCATTCCCTGTGAAGGTATTGGAAGATTAGAGCGGTAGTAGTTAACTAGGAGAGGCGACAGGAACCCACATGAAGGGACTCCATATTGAACTCTACGAGCTTTTGAGCATTTGTTTTTAAACTCAACGAACGACTGACTACCACTCAGATAATTAACGATATATATCTTCATGATGTTGGATATTGTTGACTGCAGAATATCCTGCTAGAGTGTCGAAGGCCTTCGGTAATATACTTCCCCATTTAAATGTCACTTGGCCACCAAAATAGGATCAAAATGTTGATGATCTATGTAGTGTGGTAAATAGTCTAGTCTAGCAATATCACCAATGCCTAAACGAAGAATATGAAATTATATTTGAGCGTAAAAGATGATTTACAAGATTTGTGCGAAATTATAAGCAAAAACAAGATAAAAAGTATAAATTATCCTCCATGTTGTTGGGCAATAAAACTACATTCTGGATGAGTGAAGAATGACGTGGCTGACAGTGTCAAAGGCCTTTGGAAATTGTAAATCCACAACGAAGTAGAAACTTAATTTGGTCATCGAAATTGAGTAAAACGGTTGAAGACCAATTGTTATAGGCAAGTCAATAAGCTGAACAACGCTTAAACGAAGAAGTTTGAAATTTATTTGATCATCAAAATAGATGATGCACAAGATAAGACTTTTAACAGAATCTTAAGCTACCGGATTTACAAATTGTAAGATAAAAAAAAGTATAATTTATAAAATGTTTGTGCTTGCATTTTAATTATTAGAAATAATTTCGTTAACACTGGTCTCTAATAACGATGCTGCTGTTTGGTTTGAAATTCTCACGTAAACAAACATTAAATTCTCACAGATAAATATGATTTAATGTATGATCACATTAAATCTCTTATTTCATTTCATTGTTTATTACAAAACTTCATTATCTGTTGTATTTTTATTATTTTTTTTATAACGAAGAGACTGACGGACGATGTGTTTGTCCCCCTTTCCCCCTGTCTGGTTATACTTGCATTATTGGTTTATTTTTATTTCTTGTAAGTCATAATAGTGGATTTTAGTTATGTAGTAAATGTACTCTAGATATTTTTATTTCAATTTTTAAAGCTCCCCATTTGTTTGGAGTACCAGTGCCAGTACAAGTAAATTTGCTTCGTTTATTTATTTATTTTTTTTTACTTGCCAGTCACCCATTTAGAGAGCCAGCTGCATTTTGTTTAATATCTTACATTATTTTTCGTTTACTGCATCTGCATTTTTTATACATACATACATATAAATACATATAGTAGTTTTTGAAAATGTTTCTTACTATGCTCAAACCCCTTCCCTTTCATGCCTGTGGTTTTGATTTCATACTAATATTACGCATATTTTCTTTAGATCATTTGGTCTCCCCATTTTTTGTTTGGTTTATTCACCAGCCACTGCATTCGTCCTTCTTCGCCATGTTGCAATGGTGTGGTTACAACGTGCAGAAATGTTTGTTGTATGCAGTTGTAAACCAATTTACATTTAGTTTTCATTATTTAAATAAATTTTCTCATATTTTCCCCATTTTACTTGTAGCATATTTTACGTACAAACATCATTTTGAAGTAGTAAGTATTTTCCTTATTATTTCTATGGGAGATTGTTAAAGGAAATGGGGAGTTTTCTTTATTTTTAGCTTGTATTTTATTTTGTTTTATTGTCAGAGGATGAAGAGTTTTATTTTTCTATATTTATGTTCTATTTGGAGGGTGTACGTGTACAGGGCACGAGTTGTTTGTAAAGGGAATAGTTGGATGAGTCTCAGTTCTGGTTTTGAAATATGTATTTGTTGTTGTAGGAAGACTTGTTGTTGTTTCCGTTTATAGCTGCCAGATGATTTAGTTTTAGATTGTCAGAGGAAGAAAACTAAATAAAACTTATGTTAATATTACGATGTCCGTTATAGTTATGTTTAATTCTAATAAATATGTTATTGTAAACAAAATTTATAAATTAGATTGTGACACTTTTTATAATGATAAAATTATAATTTTTTTAAGACGGTAATCGGTTCTGAAAAATAATGAAAAAAAGGTAAAAGTTTGTGTTAAAATCTATTTATTTTTCAATTTCACAAAAATTAGGGATTTGTTAAAATTTTGAAACATTTGTCCAATATAAATTTATTTAAAGTATTGGTGATTGTTAGCTATAACCTTTTCCCATCTTTCTGGCAACATATGGTTTCCAAACCAAAAGAAGGACTCATCTTTCTAGGCCAAAAACGAATCAAGCCAATTTCGGATACTCAGTTCTGAAGGGTAGCGTATCCCAGAGGCAGAGTTTTCCATAAATCGAAACAAATAGTAGTCGGACGAGGCAAGTCTGGAGACATAAAATGAATCAAGCCAATTTCTGATACTCAATTCTGAAGTGAAGCATATCCCAGAGACAGAGTTCTCTATCAATCGATACAAATATTAGTCAGACGAGACAAGGTCTGGACTAGAGTTTCCAATTCGGTTTTAACCGAAACCGAATCTGCGGTTTTTCAAGGCCTTAAACCGAAACCGACAATTATTCTTCGCTTTTCACTTTTAATCTAAATTCAAAATTTAGAAATGAGAAACAAAATTTTTCACCCAATATCTCTAAACACAGATCGGTAAAAATATCTTAAGATTTGTTTAAATTTTTTTAATTGTATTACAATAATTGCTTCAGATGATGTAGCAGGCTACATTTCGCAGTCTAAATAATGCAAAATTTTTGTAACAAAGTCTTAGTTATTTTCAAATATCCAATAAAAGTATGGAGTACTATCTGACCGGTGCGCTTCGCCACCTCAATTGGAATAAAGAAATAGTACTATTAAGTCTCCCTTTGTAAATTAATACTAATTCAGGAAAACATGTCTCTAGTTTCATGTTTATTGATTCATTGTGATGTGGATTGTAGCTCATTCTAGCCGTATTATTAGAATAAAAACAGTACCATAAAGACCCACATTTTGTATTCCTACTCAGCATCATGAATGTTTAATTACATATTTCTGTGTCCATTATTATAGAAAATACAAAAGAAAGGTAAGACTATAATCACCTTTCGTGAATTCTAACTCATTCAGAATCATTTGTACCTTTATTATATAAAATATTCAAAAAGTACCTTTACAATAAAGAAATAGTAACATTAATTATCCGTTTTGAATTCGCGTTTCTAGGTCCATCGTTATAAAATATTTAAAAAGTACTACAAGTTCGAAAAAGTACCTGCAATTCCCTTTTTAAATTCTAACTCAGTCAGGATCATGTATGTTTAATTTCCATCTTATAGGTTCATTATTATAGAAATTTCAATAATAGTTTCTGTTACCTCAATATCATTATGCCCTCTATCCTTGATTCTTTCTTTCTTACAGAGCTCAGAAGCATATCAGCCAACTATTATGTATATACAATAAGTAAAATAATTAATTATAATAAAAAGTACGATTAGAAGAAAAAGTAAAAATTTTCCACACTTAAACCACTGTCAAGTTTGAAATTTCAAAGTAATTTCCTAATTCTAGGTTCAATATTATAGAAAATTTATTTTGAAAAACGAAAAGTACTCCTTAATTTGAGCACAATTGAGCACCCTATTCTTGATTATTTCTTTACTGAGCAGCTTTACAGATTAGCCAACTTTAACTAATTTAATATATTAAAAATGTACCATTAAAAGAAAAAGTACCAATTTTCCTTGGTATTTTTTAATGACTTTGATTTCTAACAATAAACACTCGTCAAATTTGAACTTTAAATTTGTTTAGCAGTTCCTATATTATCAACTGATTTAATAGTTAATAAATTATCACAAAACCGAACCGAAACCGATCGGTTTTCAATTTTTTAAAACCGAAACCGCGGTTTTGAAATTCTTCGGTTTTTTGGAAACTCTAGTCTGGACTATAAGGCGTTTGAGGCAGAACCATGTGGCCTAGCGTTGTCATGATGGAATATTTCATTTCTGGCCAATGCTCGCTCCAAAGGAATCAGTTGCATTCGGTACGAGTTCCCTCTGATGGTCTGGTCAAACTTCAGCGGCTCATAATAGATAGGACCCTTTTGTTCCCACCAAATACAGAGCATTACCTTAGCCCCATGGATTTCGGCTGGTTGGCCGGGCTTCACATTCGATCTGTTATGCTTCGGGTTATCGTATGTATCCATTTTTCATCGCAAGTAATGATTCGGGGCAAAAATGATTTTCTTTTATAGCGTTCAAGCAGTATTTCAGACATACAAAATTGTCTTTCAAGGGCTCTCAGCTTCCATTCGTTTGGTAACTAATTTCCCTGCTTTTGGATGCATCCTGTTGCTCGTAAATGTTTTGAAATTGCTGCTTGAGTAGCTCCCAATGATTTTGCAAGGTCTTGTTGAGTTTGCCAACAATCTTCCAATTATTGGTCTTCAAACTTTTTTAGCTGGAAAATAAAACTTTCTTGTTTACACTATAATGTTCAATAACTAAGTGATAATAAATTTCAAATATGTACGCTTCAAAATGACATATAAGTTATTAAAAATAAAAACTATTGTAAATCCCGCTTGATTTATATAAAGTTTCATTCATTGAAATTTGTCCATATTTGTAGAAGCTACAAATACAGGCTTACAAAGTGTTCCTAACCAGTGGTGGTCGATTTTGACATCCTGTTCTCATCTTGTATTCTAGCAGGGCGGTCACAAATTTCATTTTCTTAAAGCATATATATTCTCCTCTACAATTCGTGCATACACCATTTGGCAATCGCACCAGTTGTTTAGAAGATTCAAATTTAATACCACTTTTTTTTCGATCGACCCCACTGTGCGACGATGCATTGAACCAACTAAAGAATCAATCGTCAACTTAGAAAAATATTGCCATTCCCTTATAACCGCATCTGAACTTTCCTTCGTGGTATTGCGATCGATCAATTTCCTATAGGTTCTCTATCGGATTGAGATCTGGTCACTTCAAAACACGTAACTCATTGGATGAGATGTGTTTGGGTCATTGTCGTGCTGAAATTTACAAACTAGCGGGTTTTTTCTCACAGCGTATGGATACATAACATCGTTTAAAATGGATCTTTATCCGATTCCAGTCATAGTATCTTTTATGATATATTTGACCCATAATTTGCCCTGAAAAACAGCACCGCACCATGGTATTGTCAGCACCGATTTTGACTGTCTCATTTGTGTACCTGTAGTCCAATCTATTTCCCTTCGGCCATCTTACAAATGTTGTATTTGGATTCATCCGAAAAGAGAACAGTATTAAATTTTTGTCTCTGGCAGTTTAAATCTTCTTTGGCAAATTGTATGGAAATAAGAAAAAATAAGTTTTTTCGCGGTACAATAGGAACCCAGACCAGCCATATTTAGATTGTTGATAACCTCCCTCGGAGTAATTTTTTGAGAATTTACTGATTTATTAATTGAATTTCAACATATTTGAGGAAAAAAAATGTTCGACAATGCATCGCCTTACCAGTTCCAAATTTGTTAAAACTTGGTAACAAGTTCACGAAATACACGATTTGAAGTTGCTCAAACATTTCTTAATTCGCTTTGGTTTTACTTTTATTGAGGTTCAAAGTTCAAATTTTATATAAAAATACTATAAAATCGCTCAATTTCAATTGTATATAACTTTTTAATCATCTATTATTACTTATCTTTCTCTACAAACAACCAATTCATATTAAATCTGGCAACCTATTTCACACAATATTGATATGACGTTTTGTTGTTTTTTCTTATTATTTGTTTACAATTTTTCTCTTTATCTTTCCTTAAGGACAGAACATTAGAATTTCTATACAACTTGGCATCATCTTATGGAAATTAACATTTTAAGTACGTATTTTTTTTCATCACACACATCTCCTTCATCATCTGGCTAAGGGGACATGAAATTGAAATAAACGTTGAATGATAATAATAATTTTCCTTTCAGGATAAATTAAGTACGCCAGTAAATAAAGAGATTTCTCTGCAATTGAAAATGAAAAATTCATTTCATTGAAGGGAAACGATTATAGAATCTATTTGTCATACCAAATTGTGTTAAAGTGCTAATCTCTATAATGATTTCCTACAATGTAGGGGTAGGTGTTTGTTTTATTTGCACAAAATATTGCAATTTCCAAAGAAAGTTCTTTAGATGTTTTCTTTGATATTTAATACTTGAGGTAAAATTGATAAATTGTAGTATACTTAGTTGTTGGGGAGTTTGGCTTAGGATTTTAAAACCTAATTTCATATAATTAATTTGAAAGGTTAATGATCTTTTTGCTAACAAGAATTCAAGTAATTGAGGTTATAAGTGTTATAATAAATTCCGAGTGTTATAAATAATTAAAGCAATACATCTATAAGTTACACAGTTAAATTTACAAAAGCATACATAAACCCAGTACTGATTCTAGTTTGCCGTTAATTCCACTGATATTTGTTTTAAATTATCACCTTCAGAATTAATTCTAGAAAAGCGTCGCAAAGCTAGCACAATTTATGTTAAACCGTTCTGGAGCCAGTTCTTTACCAATGATTTGGCTTCGAAATTCTGAACGTTGGGACTGGTTCTAGAAAGACTTTACATGGCTTTTACTTTGGAAAACTTCTAGAACTAGTTCCTTCATGAGTAAAAACTACTGATAATCGATATTTGAATACTCCCTGCCATCTTTACAATAGCCGTTGGACAGATTTTTAAGATCTATAACCCACATTTACATCCAAAATAAAATATTGTTACGAAATTGCATTATCAATTTGAATTTAACGGTCTGTAACAGTTGCTTGCAACATTCATCATGTTTATAAACATTTCTATCAGTAGAAACTTCTACTTAACATAACGCACTGTTTTTAACATTGTTTATAAGTATGATAATATTAACTGCTGTCATACTTTAACAGCTTTAAGTGATCATTGTGGAAATCGAACATTAAGTATTTCCATTAGATTATTTATGAGACTTCTAGAAGAAGGCGCTGAGTATATAAATAATAACAGCGAGTTGTGAGTGAGTCAGTATGTTGTAGGCGTTAGAGTTAACATCAACTGTATCACCAGTGTATTCTTGTGAAGTGTGTGTATTAAAAGACAGTGACTTTTATTACATAAAGAGTTGTTCATAATTTTTAAACTACTGGTCGCTTTTATTTGCAATTAAAAGAATCCGGTTTATTTAAAGGAAATAAACCAACATGCTGTTGTTTTGGATCTAGTTATTCGTCATTAAAAGTCTCCATGTCGATGATTCCCTCGCGTTTGAACACAGTTGTTGTTTGTATTAGGGGTATGACTTAAAAATGAGGGATTTACAATATATTGGGTATCTTTTGAAGGGTACATATCTGCCATTTAGTCTCACTTAGTTATTGAACATTATAGTGTAAACATCAAAGTTTTTTTTGCTTCGAAAATGTTTGATTTTGTACCAAGAAAGCGTCATAAAAAATCCCACTGAAGCTCATCGATTGCTCACCAAAGCTAATAGTCAATGTGTTCCATAGGTTTCAACGTGGTTTATTCAGAAGTGGTGATTTTTGACAGAAATGTTTGAAGACAAAGAATTGGAGGAATTACTCCATGAAAGTCCTTGTTAAACTCAACAAGAGCTTGTAAAGTCATTGGGAGCTACACCATCAGCAATTTCAAAACGTTTGCAAGCATCATGATTCATCCAAAAGCTAGAAAATTGGGTACCATACGAACTGAAGCCGAGAGAACTTGAAAGATGATATTGCATGTCCGAACTGATGCTTGAACGCTATAAAAGAAAATAATGTTTGCATCGAATCCATTACGATAACCCGAAGCGTAAGAGATCGTATGTGAAGATCGGCCAACCAGCCGAATCGACAGCAAAGCCCAATATCCATGGCGCTTAGATAATGCTCTTTTTTTGGTGGGACTTAAAGCTCATCTATTATGAGCTGCTAAAATCTGGCCAGTCCATAATAGAGAACATGTACCGAACGCAACTGATTCGTTTGAAGCGAGCATTGACCGAAAAACTCCCAGTATATACGCGGCCAGACATGAAACCGGAATATTTCATCATGACACTACTAGGCCACATGTTGCAATACCTGTTAAAAGCTATTTAGAAATAAGTGGTTGGGAAGTTTTGTCTTACTCGCTTTATAGTCCTGACTGACTACTCTCTCTGTCATACGCTTCACTTCAGAACAAAGTATCCGAAATTGGCTTGATTCGTTCTTGGCTTCAAAAGATGAGCCTGCAAGATGGGAAAAGGTCATAGCTAACAATGGCCAATACTTTGAATAAATTTATATTGTACAAATGTTTCAAAATAAAAGCTAAAAACTTTAAAAAATGCCGCAATTTTAAGTCATACATTCAATAATTAAGAACCTTTATGATCATTATCAATTCTAACAGGGAATATTTACTGATAAGATCTAGGTGCTCGTTCTCAATGTTATTACTTACAAAATACTCTAACATCCAGATACGTGATGGATCTAATTGGAAGAGTATTTTATAGGTTTTGCCTCACAGTGCATAACATATAAGTGTATTTGATTATTTGTACTCTTTCAAGTTAAATTTTCAACAAATATCTTGTTAATTACAACGTATGTTATTGGTTAAAGGCAGTTGTAATAATCAACTGTTAACATGTATACTACATATTAATTACCTTATAATATTAGTAATTATCAACATTTACAAACTTCTGAAATATGTACTCGTATCTATCAAGCATAAAATCTATTGAATAAAATTAAAATCTTTAATTAGTTTTTGCAAATGACTAATTCTGTCGTCCTTTATGTCCTTAAATTATGATAAAAGTATGCATGTATATGTATGTATATCTGTGTGTACCAACATACTAAAACTTTCATAGGCTTTTCCTGTTTCTTTAATTTTGTTTAATCATCTGATTAGTAATAAAATGATTCATCAAATATGTAAGAGTGTAAGCGTGTATGTGTAACAAAATAATAGTTATTAGAAATTATATCGTTTTGTAGTTTCTACTACAATACAATCTTATAATAAAGAAAATTTAACCTAAGTTTAATATTATAGAAAAGACCCAAGATACCAACAACAACGTATTTTACAATATTCATAGGGGAATTAACTACTAATAATATATTAAGTATATGACTGTATGTACGTACGTACGTACGTACGGTTCAGTGAGTACAATATACATTTTTATACCTTTATGTCAAAGGGCGGGAGTTGGTAAAACTAACAGCTGTACTTTGATTAAATAATTCATTTGGCAGAAACTACAACTAACAAACGAAAAATTGCAATAATATGTATTACAAAAAAGACACGATATTCACATAAATATACTGTGTCCATTCATTTGCAAAGTAGACAATAATTTTAGAAATACATACGAGGTTATACCAAAAAGTAGCTTGTTTGTGATAAATCAAATTTGATATAACTCAGGAGAATGCACTATAGTTTGAACGATTTTGACCACTATTGGTGTACAACAAAATAAATGCTTTCAAAATCAAGAAATTGCTACAGTTTTCAAGAATTGAGCATTCTAAACTACTGAACCGAAATAAACCAAACTAGGAATATTTATAAATGAAAAGTCTAGCTTGAAAAAATATTTTTACGTTTTTACCTTTTAAAAACGGGGGTTTATTTCCTTTAAATAAACCGGATACTTTTGATTGCAAATAAAAACAGTTTTAGTAGTTTAAAATTTGTAACAACTCTTTATTTATTTAAAATGTACAACAACAACAGTCTAAATAGTCACTTAGTGTCAACCTCTGCCACTATTTATACACGAGCCATCTTTCGTGAATCTTCTACAACGCTCTTAACGGACAAACTAGTATGTTCGAATTCTAGAGCTTTCGATGTCAATGTTAGCAGCTTAAACATTTAGTGTTGCCATACTTATAAACAATGCTAATAACCGCATGCTATCATCATTGTTGATAAGTAGAAGCTTCTACTGTTAAACATGATGAATGCTGCAGGCAGTCGTTACAGACTGTTAAATTCAAATCACTATTGCAAATTCGTAACAATATGCATAGATAAGTTAATCTTAAAGACAGGTTTGCAAAAGTTGACCCACTTGTGTTCAAAAGCTTCCACCATCAGGAAAATGTTTTTTCCATCAGGAGTATACACGCAAGTCCTAAATTTTTGGTCATTCTCATACAATATTCGAAATATCAATAAAGGAGACATATATGTATTTGTAATTATGTTAAACTCAAGCACTAATGGTGCTACATTTCTTCAAAGATTATCTCTTTAATAGCACATACAAACCACATGTGACAGTTTTGTGTGCTAATGTTAATCACCTCGGAATGCACGGAATTTCTACTACCATTTTTATATGTAATCTATATAAATCTATATAAAACTTGGATTGTCGATAAAAAGCCGTTAAATTATTACACGGAGTTCGTTATAGTTTGTCAAAGTGGACCACCTTGATTGTGCCACAAAAACATTTTAATCCACAAATGCACACAAATTTCAAATTTCTTGTGCGATCAGTACAAAATGTGGAATATTGATATCAAAAAAGAAGCTAAACATTCTTAAATGTTGGTGATATATTAAAAACTGATTATAAACAAAGAAAATTACTCGGTATTTATAAATGTATCCACTTATTGCGGAAATCCTGCCATTAAAAATTTTAAAGTTGCTTCCTGGAATACCTTTCCTGTGTTCTTTAATTCTTTTTTTTTTACAAGAGCCACAGGCCGAAGTTCTAAACAGTTGGGTGGATTTGCCTCCCGTGGTACAAAATTTACATTCTTGATTGAATACCACTCAAGGACCTATTTTTCATAGTTTTTTCATGCTGTCAAATCGGGCCACAAATATGAAGGCACTCTGTGCTGTTTTATGAAAGGTAAAATCCGTTTTTGCAAACACTCCGTAATATATATTTCTGTGTTTATCGTGCATGATGTCACAAATGATTGGCTTCCTTTGCCTCAACTGTAAATGGCTTGTCGCACAAGAAACTTCTTAGGAAATTTTGTTTGTTTTTTTTTGTCCGGTATTGGTCTTGAACCAAGCGCGGATCGAGGTCAACCATTTGAGGGGGAAAAAATCAAAATTTGTTCTACATTTTTCCTTTTTTCTTCTTTTTTATATGAAAGCTTTTCGGTTCCTATTTCACCCCCTCTGGATCCGCGCCTGTCTTGAACTAAACCTCGTTCATCAGCCACATAAAAATCTTGACCAGGAAGTTGTGAAAAGTCTGGCAGTACATAAGTTTCATCATCGATCACACAACAGGTGTATTTTTTTAAAATAAAATTTGACTACAATTTTTTGGCTCGTTCTTTTGCTTTTATCGCATAGCGATAAAGAACTGTAGCCCAAAGTGTTGAAGAAAACCCAGGTTTGTTCATTCCTCGTCGTTCTTTGGAATTGGGAATTCCACAAACGTCATTACACCGTATTTTGCATAAAGACTTGGGTCTTAAGGCTTATAAAGTTCAGTTAACACAAGAACTCAAGCCTGACGATCATCATTGCTGATTGGGTCCTTGTTATTATCTCTCGAAGAGGAGATCACAATTGGCCACCGAGATCTTGTGATTTAACACCTTGCGACTTCTTCCTTTGGGGCCACGTGAAAGATAAGGTCTACGCCAACAGCCCAGCGTCGATTCAAAACCTCAAAGATAGAATTCGTGAGGCTATCGAGGACATAGGGCAGCCACTTTGCGATTTGGTTATGGAAAATTTAATGAAAAGGATATGGTCCTGTAAGCGTGGTCGTGGTAGCCATTTGGCTGATGTTGTTTTTCATTATTAACGGCATACAGGCTGGAATATGATCCTTTTAGGGTATCACAAAGTTACCAATTTATGAACCCATTATATTGTCAACAGAGTTGTTAATTTTAGAGATGCTAAAGTTTGTTCAATTTTATCAGCTCAGGTGGACTGTTCTTTCACTACAAGAATGCATGGTATTTATAATATATAGAAGGTTTCCTTATTTAAAATTATTGTATGAATAGATGTTGTTCAATGATGGCTATATCGGTTGTACAAAAGTTCACACCACATCTAAACTAATGGTCCAATCTGTACAACACTTGGAAATTCGTTACTAAAATATTAATAAAAGTTAGTAAAACATTGAGGTTTGACTATGTTGACCACCAAAACAATTATGGTGCCTTTTTACCGAGCGAATATCTATATATATAAAAGTGTTGATCCATATCCATTTCATGTATACATCCATGTCAGTTATGGTATATTTTATGTTCTAAACAAGAAAGCTGAGCCTTACCCGTATCAGTCGAGTCCTTTAGGCTACACAGGTGAGGTATCGTGTCACTCAGAAAATATTTGTGACTTATAATACGAGTAAATATAGGAAATAAGGTCACAAAATGCTTAATTTCCATGTTACCTTAGCTCTTTTGGTCTCATATAATTACCAAATCTTGTGATGAAACAAATAATCGTCTTACGTTCCAGAGCATTCTGAGAATTTACGACATATTTTTTTTTAGCTATTTGATAGAGGCGCTTTTAGCTATAGTTTGTCAAAATTTACCGTCTTGGTTGCAGGACAAACGTTTTATATACATAAAATTTGGTCCGATCTTTTCCAAACTGTGGACTGCAGCATGACCCTATTGGTCACCATTCTACAAAAGATAGGCAGGCAAATCTTCGGGCAACGAACGGACTATGAAGTAACTACAACGAATTATGATAGGACCTTTAAGATTATAATACCGAGTCGAGATGATTGGCGCGCGAACTCTGTCCTCCGGCGACGCGATTTAAACAGTTAAACCGTTTTCAGGCAGAGGTCTACTTTATCAATACAGTCGCGTATTAAAACGGGTTGTCCTTGGATAAAACTCTTGCGCCAAGGAATATTCAATAATGAGTGATTAAGCTTCTAGAAATATCATAAATTTAAATATTGAGGACACCACATATAATTTAGTTTAACTGCTCAAATTATTATGTTTTTATTTTGTTGTGAATCAACTTTTCAGCCCGTCCACATATCAACCCATACCACTTATAAACTCCGCCACCCTTAAACTCCTAAACTTTGAACACACTACACTTACAACAAAAAACACTACTTCCAAACAAAATTCAACAACAAACGTTAATAACAAATACATTAAAGCTTTTAAAATGCGTTTATGAATGATACGGATATACAAAAAAAAGGGAACTAAAATAAAAATAAAAACAATAACAATAACAAAACAAAATGAAAATAACAAATGCCAGACAAAATGGTACAGTACAGTACATACCAGTTGAGTATAAAACGTCTGCTCTGTTATTATACGGCTGACTGTAATGGTACAGCAGGGGAGTTGGGGTTGATGAGGCAACAGTAGAGCAGGGAGGGGGAGGGGGAGTGAAATTCATGTGGGGAGAGCAGAGATAGAAAATAATTTTCCAAAAGTTTATTGACCTCCAAATGGTCGAGGGTTGAAAATTGTATGTTTTTGTAGTCTTTTACAATATATTTGTGTGTATTGTGGCGTCTGACTGCATCAACAACATCATCATCATCGTCATCGTCATCATCCTTACTAAAAGCAGCAGCAAAAGTTGCAGCAGCTTTTGGTAACACAAGAGCAAAAAAAATTCAGTAACAGGAAAATAACACCTCTTTTGATGATGATTTTCAAAAGATAAATACACAGAAAGTCTTATTGCAGACAGACCAGACGACAGCAAGCAGCGTTAAAGCATTCATTCATTCAGTCAGCCAGGAAGGCAGACACTACTCCTACTCATTCACCCACAAACGTTAAACAACAAATAAAGTCGGCATTTTATAATACACACACACACACTCACTTTAATACATAGATACGTAATACATATACATTAGGATGGCCCCAAAAATACTTGTTTCATTTAGATTTTATTTTGAAACATTTCTACATACTATATGTTAATAAAAATAAAACACTAAACTTACAGTTTTGATTTTTTTTATTTGATTGAAATTATTATTACAATTAACAAAAAATATTTTTTTGATAGTTCTAATCAATAGTGTTGAATTTATGAATCTTTTCCGGAAACCCTTTCATTAAGGTTTTTATTGATCTTTTTGTCACTTTGTTCGAACAAGTAGTCCATCTCCGATTAAAATCTACCACACTTCTGGATACCTTTTTTGTGTTCTTCAATACTCTTTTAACAAGAGCCCAATATCTCTCCATTGGCCTTAGCTCCTTAGCAGTTGGGGGATTTGCCTCTCTTGGTACAAATAACACATTATTGTTCTTGTACCACTCAAGACCTTGCTTACCATAGTGACAGGATGTCAAATCCGACCAAAAAGAACTGGACACATTAAGAAGTCTTATGAATGGAAGCATCCTCTTTTGTAAACATTCCTTGATGTAAATTTCGGTATTCATACAGCCCTTTGTAATAAATGTTTGGGTTCTTTTGCCGCAACTCCATACTGCTTGTCATGCCAAGAACTTTTTGGGAAATGTTTTTGCTTTTGGGTCCTAAACTTTTCTACAACATTCTCTCGAGCATCAGCAATATAAAAATATTGACCCGGAAGCTGCGAACATTTTTCCATACGTACGTTTCGTCATGCATTATGCAGAAGGTATATTTTTTGTATAAAATTTGACTTCAATTTCCGTGCTCTGTCTTTGGCTTCTAAATTTTTAGCAGAGTTCCTTTCAGGAACGTTTTGATTCTTGTATGTTTCTAAACCTGCATTGGTTTTAACTGTTCGTACCAAATAGTCCGAGTACTAAGCTAACCGGACTGCTTTCTTACCGGATGTGTTGGGAGCTCTTTTGAAAATGCTTTCTATTTATTGGCTTTAGAAATATCATGGGGACCATTCCTTCTACATGAACCATACTGTTTAATAACATTGGAATCAGTTTGACGGCAAACCTTTGATTGTTTGGCCAACTTGTTGTAGGACCAAGTTGGGTTTTGTTGAAAATATTTAATAATTTTAGTACGCACTTCTTTCTCGTGACTCATTTTAATCAGATTGACATCAAATGAACATAATTGACTTTAAACATAATAACTGACATGTTTTACAAAGGTAACTTGATCAAAAAATAAAAAAAATAAAATCAAATAATACTTGTGTTAAAACTTTTAATGAAAAACGTGTGTTAAGGTTTTTTCGATCTCAGACCTTAAATTTATTCAAAGTATTGGTCATTGTTAGCTATGACCTTTTCCCATCATTCTGGCAACATATGGATTCCGAGCGAAATGAACTGCTTATCTTGTGATCTTGTGCCAATATTGGATACTCTGTTCCAAAGAGAAACGTATCCCATAGAGAGCGTTCTCTTAAGCTTTGCGTTATTGTAATGGATCCATTTTTCATCGCAAGTAATGTTTCGGTGCAAAAATTATTTTCTTTCATAGCGTTCAAGCAAAATCGCCGTTCAAGGTTTGTCTGCATCAATTCGTATTCTGCAGCTCGCAAACGTTTTGAAATTGCTTCTTGAGTAGCTCCCAATGATTTTGCAAGCTCTTGTTGAGTTTGACAACAATCTTCATGGATTAATGCCTCCAATTCTTGGTCTTCAAACAGTTTTTTTTGGTGGCCTGGGCGATCTTTGTCTTCCGCGTTAAAATCACCACTTCTGAACCGAACAAATCATCTCTCACATGTTGAAACCGATGGAACATATTCACCATAAGCTTCGGTGAGTAATGGGTGTGCATCAGGAGCACTTTTTTTTAAATTAAAGAAGTAAAGCAAAACTTTCCGCATATGTACCAATCAAAATGACATATAAGTTATTAAAAATAAGAACCGCGCTCAAAAGATGTGTCATCTATTGCAAATCCCGCATTTTTAAGTCATGCACCCAATATATAACTGTAAAATTTCATTAAAAACGATTCATAAGCAAAACTGTTATTCTATTTTAAAAATTAAAATCTTCAAAAAAAAAAAAATAAGTTAACATTTTGTATTTACATATTTTTGCGAATAGTCTTTTAATTCTAAAAAAATTTTATACATTTTTGAATTTATATGAGGTTTGTAACATATTGATTTACCTTTCATTTGATACCAACACTTCATATGTTTCCTTTGCGAGAAATATGAAAAACATTAAAAAAACCTTAAAAAGGGACCTTTTCATCCTTTGATCCAGCTCACCAAATAATGCCTCCACACTAAGGAGCATTTAACCAGAAAACCTGGGCAAAAATGAATGGGGCCTCTCTAATATACATAAATGCATACAAAATACCAAAATCAAACAACAACAACTACAACAACAGAAGTATTTTTCTATATATTAAACACTCAGGGGTTGTTGCTACACATACACATGCTTACCCATACATACCTCACATACACCTACACTTACACGTTCACACAGATACAAATATTTATATGTATATCATATAGGAAACAAAGCAAAAATATTTTACTGAGGGGGGAGTTAGATCAGAGTATGTTTAGTAGAAGGGCACACGTTCAATGGTGGTGGTAGTTAATACTTGAAGGCATACGTCAACGTACATACAAACACACCAACACAACTCCCTAGCCACCCCTTGTGACAGGCAATATTTCCCATTCATTTTAATGAATATAATAATAATAAAGGTAAGGAAGACGAAATCTTGAACTACAGCAATAACAAAACATATTAAAACATGTTTTTTTTTGTTCCTTATTCATTTTGTTTTGCTATGGAAATACATACATACGTTTTATATATGTATTTATATATTTTTTTTAATACAAATTTCAAATAGTCCTTGATATAATCCTATAAACAGACTGAATAAACAGCAATAATAATATAGAAAAATGTTTGCAAAAAAATATATATATATAGCTTAGAGTTGCCATTGTTTTGAAGAGGATCTACGATTGATAGATATCTGTTTGATACTAAAACTGGAATATTTAAACTCTATAAAGATCCACGATTGTTGGCAAAAACAGGAATATTTGAATTCTATAAAGATCCATGATTGATGACAAAAGATCCCTGATTGATGACAAAACTCTATAAAGATCTACGATTGATGCCAAAACAGGAATATTAAAACTCTATAAAGATCTACGAATCATGTTAAAACTCTACTAAGTGAAGATATATAATTGATGCCAAAATTCTACAATACAAAGATATATGATTAATGATGTGAAAACTCTTTGGAAGATCTAAGATTGAAATATTTTAACTCTATAAAGATCTACGATTGATGGAAAAATATACAATATAAAAATCGGCCAATACTTAAAGATATCTAGAAAGATCTACGACTGATGCCAAAACTGGAATATTAAAACTCTATAAAGATCTAAGATTGATTGATACTTTTGATGCCTAAACTTATTCGAATATTTAAACTGTATAAGGATCTAAGATTGTTGCCAAAAATCTGCAATATAAAGATCTATAATTGATGCCAAAAAATCTAGGATTTGAAAATTTAAACACTATCTTCTCTTCTATTGATGTGAAAACGATCTACGATTGAGATATTTATACTCTATAAAGATCTACGACATTAAAACTTTTAACCCAAGTATTATTTGATTTTTTTTATCAAGTTACCTTTGTAAAGCATATCAGTTATTATGTTTAATGTCAATTATGTTCATTTGTTGTTAATCTGTGACCAGAAAAAAGTGGGTACTAAAATTATTAAATATTTTCAACAAAACCCAACTTGGTTCTACAAAAAGTTGACCAACCAATCAAAGGTCTGCCGTCAAACTGATTCCGATGTTATTAAACAGTATCGGGAGAACTTGTCCGTTGATAGAAAACCTGCTGTAGTTAGAAGGAATGGTCCACATGATGTTTCTAAAGCCAAAAAAATAAAAAGCATTTTCAAAAGAGCTCCCAACACATCCGGTAGGAAAGCAGTCCGGTTAGCTTAGTACTCGGACTATTTGGTATGAAAAGTTAAAGCCAATGCAGGTTTAAAAACATACAAGGCTCAAAAAGTTCCTAACAGGAACTCTGCTAAAAATTTAGAGGTAAAAGACAGAGCACGGAAATTGAAGTCAAATTTTATACAAAAAATATCCCTGTTGCATGATGGATGACGAAACGTACGTTTGGAAAATTTTTCGTAGCTTCCGGGTCGATATATTTATGTTGCTGATGCTCGAGGGAATGTCGTAGAAAAGTTTAGGGCCCAAAGCTGAAAATTTCCCCAAAAAGTTATTGACATGCCAAGTAATATGCAGTTGGGACTTATTTTGCCCCACATTTGTTACAAAGGGATCTATAAATAGCGAAATTAACATCAAGGAATGTTTACAAAAGAGGATGCTTCCATTCATAAGACTTCTTAATGTGTCCACTTATTGTTGACCTGATTTGACATCCCGTCACTATGGTAAGCAAGGTCTTGAGTGCTACAAGAACAATAATGTGTTATTTGTACCAAGAGAGGCAAATCCTTCAAACTGCCTGGAGCTAAGGCCAGGGGAGAGATATTGGGCTCTTGTTAAAAGAGAATTGAAGAGCACAAAAAAGGTGTAAAAATTGTGTGGTAGATTTTAATCGGAGATGGACTGTGTGGTAGATTTTAATCGGAGATGGACTACCTGTTGGAACAAAGTGACAAACGCAGTAATATAAGATCTACGATTGGAATACAGTGAGGCCTCGATTATCCGTGATTCGATTAACCGGCAACATTAATTATCCGGGAAAGAAAAATAAAATATTTTTGGATCGATTTAAATTTGTTTGCATCGATTAACCGTAATTACTTCTATTATCCGGGATTATCATTTTTTTTCGATTATTTTTGAAAAATCTAACACAATGTGAATAAAACGAAAAAGGGGAATTCCCTCGATCGATTTGTAAGGCCAACATTTTTTGATATTGTGCCATCGATTTTTCGATAGCTTTTTGCGTAATGATTGTTAGTCATTATAAAATACAAAGTGATTCTTTGCTTTGGAAACCGAAAAACTTTAAAAACTGCTGATGAACCAAAAATAGATTTTGCAGTTTATGATTTCTGGATTAACAGTGAAGGAAAGCCTAAAATATTCCACTCAAAATTTAAGAAAAAACGACTTTGTATTCACAAACTTAATGCTGCAGGAGAAAAATATTCAGCTGAATTCAAATCAATGAAAAAACTCACCAATGAGATAATGGAGAATGGAAAGTGTTAACTTGAGAGAAGTTTGGCTTGCCATAATGAAAATTTCATAGAATGACACAAGGTACCAGAAGTGGGAGAGAATTTTAAGAAAATCGGTCTAAAAGATTATAGTAAAATCATTCTGCCATTGAACAACATCCAGACGTGAAGGATTTCAATGCTGAAAACGTTATTGTGAAATTTTTTCCACCAAATTGGACGCCTTTGATCCAACCGATGGATCAGTGTGCAATATGGAGCTTTAAATGTCATTATCTAAAAACTGTCATCATTAAAAAAACTACTAAAACTTGGTACTCAATTAACCGGTAAAATTGATTATCCAGAATGCTCCCGATCCCGGCCATTACTGGTAATCGAGGCCTCACTGTATCTGGTGTGTTGCGTCCACGGTTACGAAACGGCGCAAAAACTCGTCCATATTGTGGTTGAACAACGCCAAACACTCCTTCGAAGTTGTTACACGATTGTATTTTTGCTCGATTGTGAGCAAACGCGGCAGCCATCTTGCGGAAAGCTCTATCATACCCAAGCGATCATTTAAAATTGAAACCACTGAGCCATGTGAGATGCATATGGCTTCCTCAATCTCTCTCACTTTCAATCTCCGATTGGCCAACACCAGATCGTGAATATTTCCAATTGTTTCAGAACATTTGACATTTTCATTGCTTGTACGGCCACAACGATATTCAGGAAAACACTTTTTTACCATTGAAATTGATGTTGCAGAGTTCCCATAGTATTCATTAATCGTAGTCTTGGTTTGAGTTATGGTTTTTGAGCACACGAAATTCACTTTTTTCCATTTTCTCCTCAAGTCACGCGGTAGTCTGCTATCAGTGGCTGTCGAACACAAAATAATTGACACAGTTTGTTAAAATTTTGACAGTAGTCAACCGACAGATGCCCGTTGAGAGGAGCAGTGTTGCCCTTTCAGTTAGGAGGCGGTAAAATCAAAAAGTCAGGGGATTATTGACCCGTTCTCGTATTTTAAATGAATACGTTTTTCAAGATTCCATCTAGTTCGAAATTCACATTATACCAATACTTCATGTGTTTCCTTTGCGAGAAATATAAAAAAAATCATAAAAATCTTAAAAAAGTATTTGTTTATCCTTTGATCCAGCTCACCAAATACTGAACTCAGGGCAAACATTTTGAGAAAAGGCATCTTACAATGAATTTAATTTTTATTTTAGTTGGGAACATCCACAACATTTTTTTGGGCAACCCTCTACTGTACAGTCTTAGAAGATGTATATATTTTAAGCTTAGCTTCTAAATACTACTACTTCCTTGTTGAGATTTATTTTTAGATCATTCCTTTTCCGCTTTAATACTTAGCATACATACTATCGAGTGATTTCATTATTAATTCCTGAATTTAACGGGCACATGTTAATGCAGGCCGATCAGCTGATCTTGTTGTCAACCCCTTAATGCAGATTCGTGCATAAAATAATTTTTAGTTTCTGTCATTTAAATGCTAAACAAATATTTGGCAAGCCTGAATTTAACTATTTTAACATTTGTCCCGGAACACATACAAGTCATCCACCCTTGCTGAATTATATACATATGTATGTATGTATGTATGTATGTATGTATGTATAAAAAAATTAAATAACAAATATTGTCGTTGGTAAAAAGTAGTAGATGGAGTAAGTGGTATGTAGTAGTTAGTGGCAGTAGTAGTAGTAGAAAAAGTACTACAGCAACAAAAGTGGCGGCAGCAGCTGTAATTTGATTCAACAAACAAAAATTTCAACAAAACAAAAGGTTCACTCTGCGGCACATGAAAACAAGTACATATACATTTTTGATATGTCTGTGAATGTTGCAATGTGTATCTGTATGTGTGCATGTGTGTAACACTTTGTCAGAGTATTTGTGAAACTTATTATGAAACAAACAAACCCTTGTCCGACGGCCAAGCAACATAATCATCAACAACATTATAATAAACAAACAAACATGTATGCACAGTGTCTTTTATTAATAAACGGCTTTTGGATTTTAATTTGGGATAGTGAAAATAGCTATAATTGTGAAATTTTTATATTAGATGAACATTTATGAAATGTATTTCAACAAAACTCCACGTCACTAAAGAAATTGTAGTATAGGAATCACCTATTCCTATACTCTGAAATAAGCACAGTTACTCCAGCTCGCAAGGCTACTTACAGTAACTCAAGCCAGATCAAGGCTGCGTAGAGATGATTTACCACACATCTAATATACCAAATATGATTCTCCACTGAGAGAACAATAATTGTTTAGTTATAAGATATAATTACTTATTGTAAGGCCTAGACATTAAAGGCAGGAACAATATAATAATAAACGTTTTAAAAAAAAACTACAGAACAAGTTCAGAAAACTGTAAAGCAATTACCCTTATCACGGTAGGCGTATGCTTACAGGAAGATGATTAATTGATATTGTCGTTAAGCTTAAATACATATGTCATCTCCTCTAATATGCATTTTTTGACAGCAACAAACTTTCGTGAAACAATGATTGGTATATTGGGGTCATTGCCTTTGTGCCATGTGGGAAGACTATGTTTGACCAACATTGGGTGGACTTGACATCAGCGAAACGTGGTTCCAATTATTCTGAGATCTAGTGTGGTTCCGGCTTTTGTAAGCCCTTCAATTTCCAGATACCCAGATGAGGCTGACCGATGAATCTTCGGCCACTTTACTATCAGTAAATATAGGGATATTTCTACCTGATGTCCTTTGATACTGAACATGTTGCGTAGCTTTGTTTCAGCTGGGCTGAGTAATTCGGAATTAGAGTAAATTTATTTAAAACACGTTACATTTGCACTTAGGAGAGTAAACTGTCTGATCATTTCACATACTTTGGCAATCACTTGGAAAGACGTGTTCAATTTGGAGTTACATTCTAAAAGCCAAGAGACTCCATATGAGACTAAAAGCTGGAAAAACGTCTTCTATTTGAAATTAAAATATAGGAGCCAAGATACTCCAAGTTTGTGTGAAAGGAAATTGTTTATTATACATGAATAATTTCTAAATTTCTCATCAGAAGGAAAATTAACAATAAGCTTAGGATAACGGCACCCAGAAGTTATTTTAACATGTAGGCGTGCTAATTGACCTCAAATAGTCAGTTAAAAAGACATCTCATGAAAAGTCCAATAACGGATTGCTTGTAAACAAATCTTCCACCAACAACTTTCCAATAGATTACTTTTGGTGGTTAAAATAACTACTTTCTAAAGTGCAATATACAATAAACGTTTAAAGTGACTACACTCTAGGTTACTTAGAGACACTAAAGAGACAATTGACTTCACGTTAGGTTACATGGGATGTTAGTATACTTAAGCAAAAAGAAAATAAACTGTATGAGTTCACAATTTGTATAAAACCAGTTTGTTAAAAGTGCAGGAGGAAATGAACCTTTAAAGTAGTTACACTTTAGATTACTTAGAGACACTTAAGTGACAATTGACTTCGCGCTAGATTTCTGGGATGTATAAAGTAACCAATTGACTTCTCTCTGCACTAAAAAGAGCACATAAGTGACAGAGGATCCAAAATATATAAATTGGAGTCAGCCAAGTGATCAGACATTGCTTAACTGCTGGGTTGTTGTCAGTAAAATAACTGCTGGGTTGTTGCCAATAAAAATCAGGTTGGAAATCCTTTTTGCGACATGTTGTCTTAAAAACTAAAGGTTAATATATCTCAAACTTCATAAATATGTAGTCGCCAATCCTTTTAACGAGATATTGCTTTGAAAACTAAAGAAGTTAAGATGATTAATGCTTAGAGTCACTGTACATTCATTTGAAGTATGTAGATTTTATTTTTGTGAAGCCAGTCAGCCATCCAGTCAACCATTTAGCCATATTCAGTTAAACAGTCCGTTCATACTACTCGTACATACACAACACTATTCTCAGTCAGCCAGAAGGCGAAAAAAACCAGACGGACACACACATTCCTGCTACTTCCGCTTGATGATTAAAAAGTTTAAAATTCAGACAAAACTGAAACTGAAATGAACGGCGAACAGAGCAACGACAAAAAAATTTCAATGGATTTGAGTTGTCTGTTTGAAATTCGTACAGTAAAAGCAGCAGCAGACAAGTTTTAACAATCAAAAAAAAATATATACATATATTCTAAATTAGGAATACAGAGCGCATGCATCTGCACAAATATACACATTCATGCATAGATTTTGCACAAACACAATTGTAATTTGGGAGTGTGTGTATGTGTGTTTTTTGTGCACCCTTTTTACTCCTGTGATTTTTGTTATATTATTACTGCTGCTGTTATTGTTACCGTATGTGACATTAATACCGTTTGCAGTGCACTGCTTATAAAACGTTACCATCTGTCCCTTACGAACTTTATTATTCGGTAGTTTTGTGGTAATGATCTGATCGGCTGACCCCTACAAAGGCATTGACACAACGCAACACTCAGCGAACAAAACAAAACCAACAAAAATCCTTTTGTTTGTGTTTTGCTCACGTACTTTTCAGTCTGGTCTGGATTTTTTTTTCTGGTTTAAAGTTTTTAGTTTTTATGGTTTGCTTTTGTTTTTACACACAGTTACTCATTGATATATCAGTGTGTGCGGCAGCAAAAGCGAAACAACCCTGCCAACAATAATAACCAAAAAAAAAAAAAATTATTTAGCAATTTTAATGGCTTCAATGAAATAAAGGAACTAAACTGAACTTCTCTCTTGTACAACATTATTAAATTTTGGTTATACATCCATCCATCCATCCGTCCTACATGCACTACATGCTGCTGCTGCTATAGAGCACTTTTAGGAAAAAAAACAAAACGACATATGGTGGATTGGTTTTATTTATATTCGGTCCTCTTTGTGCTATTTATCTGTCTGTTCCTATTATAGTCAGTCATATTTCGTGTTCGTATTTTTATTTTTTTTTTATTTGGTCGTCGTGTCATTTGTTTATACACTTTTGGGCGTTTTTCGATCAGATACAGTGCTGTCTCGATAACTATAAGCGGATTTAAGTGAACTATGCCAACTATGTACAGTATGTTAGGGAACTCGTTTGAAATTCATAAACCGTTAGATTGAATATAAGTTTTAGTGTGTAAGGGTGGAGAATTTCCTTGTAATGTTCCCCTGCTACAGGCTTTTATTTAAATACTGCATTGACGATCTGCAAAGTTGTTTTGTAATCCAGGTTAGAATCATTATTTAAAATGAATATACTTCTGAGGTTACGTTAAGTTGTCTTCTTCTTATCTGAATATCCTATCTGCAGCATGAGACATTCATGGATAAAAATCCTTCCGTCCAATAGGAAGATGATTAATTAATCTTGTAGTTTAGCTTAAATACATATGCCACTTCAATTAATATGCGTTTAAGAGACTCCATTGCATCCACAAAACATGACCATGTGGTGGGGAGTTAATGCCGGGATGATTGGCATATTACGGTCATTGCCGTTGCGCCATGTTGGAAGACTATGTATGGCCAAAAATTGGATGGACTTGACATCAGTGTAATGTGGTTCCATTTATGCTTGACGTGATATTTCAGGCTTTAGATTTCTTATTTCTTTTAAACTATATTGCCGAGCAGCAATTCAACATGATTCCATATTGCTCATCTCACACAATATCATATCAATATTGATTGTATAACTTAAAAATGCGGAATTCACAAGCGATGCCGCTAAAGCACACCGATAGCTCATGGTGAATTTGTTTCATCGGTTTCTACGTGCAAGAGTTGTTTCAGAAGTGGTGATTTTGACACAGAAGACAAAGTTTGAAGACCAAGAATGAAGATTAATGTAAAACTCAACAAGAGTTTGCCAAATCATTAGGAGTTACTCTAGCAGCAATTTCAAAACGTTTGCGAGCAGCAGGATTTATTCAAAAACAGGGAAATTCGGTATCATAATAGAAGCCGAGAGACGTTGAAAGTAGATTTTACATGTCGGAAGCGATGCTTGAACTCTATAAAGGAAAATTATTTTTGAACCAAATCATTACTTGCGTTGAAAAATTGATCCATTACGTCAACCCGAAGCGTAAGAGATCATATGTGAAGCCTGGCCAACCAGCCGAATCGACACATACCAAAGCCAAATATCCATGCCGCTAAAGTAATGCTCTGCATTTGGTGGGAGCAAAAGGTTACTAGTATGTTAATTTTAAATTCTGACCAACGCTGCATTGTCGGAAGGATAATAGAGTCATATGTGCTACGCAAGGTGGCGTCAGTATCTCTAAATTAGCAAATCGTGGTACTCTGCAGGAAGGTGTACTATCATCACTCCTGTATAACATGGCCATGAACACCCTGCTGCTCGAAATGGATAGTAGAAGGATCAAAACAGTGGCATATGCTGACGACGTTGCGGTATTTATATGTGGTACATTTCTGGATATAATATCTAGTTGTATGTGTAGTCTGCACTAAATACACTGGGTCAGTTGAGTGTTTCGAGTGCACTAAGTTGAACCCCGAAAATTTGTAACAGGTTCTTATTCCAAGCGTTTAAAGTTGTCAATTTTATACAATCGGCAACTTTAAACCCCCGAAACTGAATGGAATCAGTCTTGAGGTCAGGGATAATGCAAAGTATCTTGGCATAATTTTAGATAAGGCCTATGTGGCCATCTAATTTTGCAAAAAGTCTTGTTTCAATCGTAAATCTTCTTTATCAACTGACTTTAAGTTTAAGACAGAGAAACGAAAACTCATTGTAGTAAAATATACTAGTGTATACAGCGGAATCCGAACCCGCAACCCCAGAACGATAGATTATAACACTATCAATTAGCCTACTTGGACATCAGAAGATCGATATGTTTAGATATCAGCCTAACTTGTTTTTACAATGTACTGCTAATTTTTAAAATAATATTTTTATATTTCTTGGTATCTTGCTGCAGTTTAACTGGATGGTTTTTATATATTTTTAGTTTTCTTTACAAAAGTTTCGATTACTGGCGGAAACCCGGGGGTTATTTTTTCGAAATACAATGTATAAAGCATACAAATTCGAAATATTTTCTTTTCAAATCGAGTTACACTATAAAACACACACTCCTCAGAACCCGGGTGACGCAAAATTTTCCAACCAATTCATTGTAAATAGTTTTCATTGTCCCAATGATTTTGCAACCTCCTGTTGAGTTTGACAACAATCTTCATGGAGTAATGCCTCCAATTCTTGGTCTTCAAACTTTTTTGGCTGGCCTGGGCGAACTTCTTCTTCCGTGTCTAAATCACCACTTCAGAGCTGCACAAACCATCTCTCGCACGTTGAAACTGATGGAACACATTCACCATAAGCTTTGGTGAGCTATCGGTGTGCTTCAGCAATTTTTTTTTTATACAAACACAAACTGAGTCTCCAGAGTCTCCGGCGGGAATCGAACCCGCAATCCTTGGTAGTCCAGCACACTATCGTCTAGATCATTTTAGATCTTAGATCTGGCACAAAACTATTTACAAATAACCTCAAAATCCTTGTTCGATGATTTGAAAGTAGCAGTCCGTGAAACATTACGAAATTTAGAGAACGTATGGGAACCGGAAAAGTTACAATGACCAGAACTGTCAGCGAGGGTAGTGAGCAGAAAAAGGTAAAGAGTATTGTATTGATGTGCTTCAAAAACGTAATGTACGTTAGTTTATTTCCTAGTGATTATGCACGGCGAATTACTTCCAGTTTTTTAAATTCCTAAAATCTACGCTATCTTGGCTCACGTGTTTCAGTTTCATATTTATGTTGGTAATCCACTGTATTTTAAACAAAATATAGTTGCTACTTTTTAAAAATACTTGCAATGCAGTGTTTTTCAATTGTTGAAACAAATTTACGATAAAGGAGCCTTTACTTACATACGACGACGACACGCACTCTTTAATGTTTTTTACACAGGTTGTCTTCCCATTTAAGTTATGAGTTTTTTGCACACTACTCCTCTGCTGCCAATTGCCACAGTGGCAATTTAGCGGGTTTCACAATAGATTTAGAGCTTTTTAACAATATAAAAAAGTTAAATTTCATTAATTGAATGAAGTTTGGGATAAAAGTGTTAAAAAGCAATTACATAAAGGTGATACCAAACAGTGAATTTATTATACCGTTCACCTTCGTGAGAAGGGTATATATAAGTTTGCCATTCCGTTTGTAATTTCCACAATATAATTTTCCGACCCTATAAAGTATACATATTCTGGATCCTTATAGATATTCTGTCTGCCTGTCTATTGAAATCAATTTTCTGAAGACCCCAGATATCTTCGGGATCCAAATATTCAATAATTCTGTCAGACATGCTTTCGAGAAGTTTCCTATTTAAAATCAGCAAAATCCGTCCATAAAAAACGGAGATATGAGCAAAAATCCGAGACAACCTCTATTGTTGGCCCATTTTTGATCTATAACCCGATTACTAAGTCATAAATATAGACAATATGGATATCTAATGATAGATATTTCAAATTCCATTGCAACGATGTATATAAGGCATGTGTGTGAAGTTAAATTCGAATTTAACTAGCACAGACAAAAACCAAATTTTTTAACATTGATGATGTTACAGTCAACATAGCACTGTTAAGCACGTAACAGTCATCATAAATAAATAATAGTACATAAAATATGTCTGAAATATGTATCTGAAATAAGTTCAGAACTCCAAAAAATAAAAAAAATTATAAAAAAATAAATTTCTGACCTGAAATAATAATAAGATATCAGATATAATATTGGAATTTAAATAAATTTGAGTTTTTTGAAAACAAATGCTGGAGAGGATTAGTGACCATTTTGGGAATTGGGTGAATGGTTCGCATACTACACTATATAGAAATGTTGGTCGAAGAGGTACTTGTTGGAACTGTAATAGTGGGATAGCTGAAATAATCTTGGAATTTAAATAAATTTGAGTTTTTTGAAAAAAAAGCTCGAGAGGATATGTGACCATTTTGGAAACTGGGTGAATGGTTCGCATACTACACTATATGGAAATGTTGGTCCAAGGAGCACTTACTAGAACTGTTATAGTGGGATATCTGAAATAATCTTGGGATTTGAGAAAATTTAATTTGAAAAATTGTATTTTTTTGAAAAATTTTCTGGAGGGGATTTGTGACCATTTTGGGAATTGGGTGAATGGTTCGCAGATTACACTATATAGATATGGTGGTCCAAGAGATACTTGCTGGAACTGTAGTAGTGGGATATCTGAAATAATCTTGGGATTTGAGAAATTTCGATTTGAAAAATGTAATATTGCTGGAGAGGATTAGTGACCATTTTGGGAATTGGGTGAATGGTTCGCATACTACACTATATAGAAATGTTGGTCGAAGAGGTACTTGTTGGAACTGTAATAGTGGGATATCTGAAATAATCTTGGGATTTGAGAAAATTTGTGTTTTTTGAAAAAAAAGCTCGAGAGGATATGTGACCATTTTGGAAACTGGGTGAATGGTTCGCATACTACACTATATGGAAATGTTGGTCCAAGGAGCACTTACTAGAACTGTTATAGTGGGATATCTGAAATAATCTTGGGATTTGAGAAAATTTAATTTGAAAAATTGTATTTTTTTGAAAAATTTTCTGGAGGGGATTTGTGACCATTTTGGGAATTGGGTGAATGGTTCGCATATTACACTATATAGATATGGTGGTCCAAGAGATACTTGTTGGAACTGTAGTAGTGGGATATCTGAAATAATCTTGGGATTTGAGAAATTTCGATTTGAAAAATGTAATATTGCTGGAGAGGATTAGTGACCATTTTGGGAATTGGGTGAATGGTTCGCATACTACACTATATAGAAATGTTGGTCCAAGGAGCACTTACTAGAACTGTTATAGTGGGATATCTGAAATAATCTTGGGATTTGAGAAAATTTGTGTTTTTTGAAAAAAAAGCTCGAGAGGATATGTGACCATTTTGGAAACTGGGTGAATGGTTCGCATACTACACTATATGGAAATGTTGGTCCAAGGAGCACTTACTAGAACTGTTATAGTGGGATATCTGAAATAATCTTGGGATTTGAGAAAATTTAATTTGAAAAATTGTATTTTTTTGAAAAATTTTCTGGAGGGGATTTGTGACCATCTTGGGAATTGGGTGAATGGTTCGCATATTACACTATATAGATATGGTGGTCCAAGAGATACTTGTTGGAACTGTAGTAGTGGGATATCTGAAATAATCTTGGGATTTGAGAAATTTCGATTTGAAAAATGTAATATTGCTGGAGAGGATTAGTGACCATTTTGGGAATTGGGTGAATGGTTCGCATACTACACTATATAGAAATGTTGGTCGAAGAGGTACTTGTTGGAACTGTAATAGTGGGATAGCTGAAATAATCTTGGAATTTAAATAAATTTGAGTTTTTTGAAAAAAAAGCTCGAGAGGATATGTGACCATTTTGGAAACTCGGTGAATGGTTCGCATACTACACTATATGGAAATGTTGGTCCAAGGAGCACTTACTAGAACTGTTATAGTGGGATATCTGAAATAATCTTGGGATTTGAGAAAATTTAATTTGAAAAATTGTATTTTTTTGAAAAATTTTCTGGAGGGGATTTGTGACCATCTTGGGAATTGGGTGAATGGTTCGCATATTACACTATATAGATATGGTGGTCCAAGAGATACCACCAGTAGTATGCGAACCTTTCACCCAATTCCCAGAATGGTCACTAATCCTCTCCAGCAATATTACATTTTTCAAATCGAAATTTCTCAAATCCCAAGATTATTTCAGATATCCCACTATAACAGTTCCAACAAGTATCTCTTGGACCACCATATCTATATAGTGTAATATGCGAACCATTCACCCAATTCCCAAGATGGTCACAAATCCCCTCCAGAAAATTTTTCAAAAAAATACAATTTTTCAAATTAAATTTTCTCAAATCCCAAGATTATTTCAGGTATCCCACTATAACAGTTCTAGTAAGTGCTCCTTGGACCAACATTTCCATATAGTGTAGTATGCGAACCATTCACCCAGTTTCCAAAATGGTCACATATCCTCTCGAGCTTTTTTTTCAAAAAACTCAAATTTTCTCAAATCCCAAGATTATTTAAGCTATCCCACTATTACAGTTCCAACAAGTACCTCTTCGACCAACATTTCTATATAGTGTAGTATGCGAACCATTCACCCAATTCCCAAAATGGTCACATATCCTCTCGAGCTTTTTTTTCAAAAAACTCAAATTTTCTCAAATCCCAAGATTATTTCAGATATCCCACTATAACAGTTCTAGTAAGTGCTCCTTGGACCAACATTTCTATATAGTGTAGTATGCGAACCATTCACTCAATTCCCAAAATGGTCACTAATCCTCTCCAGCAATATTACATTTTTCAAATCGAAATTTCTCAAATCCCAAGATTATTTCAGATATCCCACTACTACAGTTCCAACAAGTATCTCTTGGACCACCATATCTATATAGTGTAATATGCGAACCATTCACCCAATTCCCAAGATGGTCACAAATCCCCTCCAGAAAATTTTTCAAAAAAATACAATTTTTCAAATTAAATTTTCTCAAATCCCAAGATTATTTCAGATATCCCAATATAACAGTTCTAGTAAGTGCTCCTTGGACCAACATTTCCATATAGTGTAGTATGCGAACATTTCACCCAGTTTCCAAAATGGTCACATATCCTCTCGAGCTTTTTTTTCAAAAAACTCAAATTTATTTAAATCCCAAGATTATTTCAGCTATCCCACTATTACAGTTCCAACAAGTACCTCTTCGACCAACATTTCTATATAGTGTAGTATGCGAACCATTCACCCAATTCCCAAAATGGTCACTAATCCTCTCCAGCAATATTACATTTTTCAAATCGAAATTTCTCAAATCCCAAGATTATTTCAGATATCCCACTACTACAGTTCCAACAAGTATCTCTTGGACCACCATATCTATATAGTGTAATCTGCGAACCATTCACCCAATTCCCAAAATGGTCACAAATCCCCTCCAGAAAATTTTTCAAAAAAATACAATTTTTCAAATTAAATTTTCTCAAATCCCAAGATTATTTCAGATATCCCACTATAACAGTTCTAGTAAGTGCTCCTTGGACCAACATTTCCATATAGTGTAGTATGCGAACCATTCACCCAGTTTCCAAAATGGTCACATATCCTCTCGAGCTTTTTTTTCAAAAAACTCAAATTTATTTAAATCCCAAGATTATTTCAGCTATCCCACTATTACAGTTCCAACAAGTACCTCTTCGACCAACATTTCTATATAGTGTAGTATGCGAACCATTCACCCAATTCCCAAAATGGTCACTAATCCTCTCCAGCATTTGTTTTCAAAAAACTAAAATTTATTTAAATTCCAATATTACTTCTGATATCTTATTATTATTTTAGGTCAGAAATTTATTTTTTTATAATTTTTTTTATTTTTTGGAGTTCTGAACTTATTTCAGATACATATTTCAGACATATTTTATGTACTATAATTTATTTATGATGACTGTTAAGTGCTTAACAGTGCTATGTTGACTGTAACATCATCAATGTTAAAAAATTTGGTTTTTGTCTGTGCTAGTTAAATTCGAATTTAACTTCACACACATATATAAGGCTATAGTAAGTTGGACCTACAATGGGTCAAATTCGGGAAAAATATTTTGTAACCCGAATTTTTTTTTCACAAAAAAAAATGTTTTGTCATAAATTTGTTTCACTAATAAACTAAAAAAAAAAAAATGTTTAAAAAAAAAAAATTAAAAAAATACAAATTTTTTAATTTTATTTTAAAGTATAATTTGGTGAAGGGAATATAGCTCTCTTACTTGTTTTTCAAATATTGCAGTTCATATTAGTAAGCTTAATTTTTATAAAACAACGCAATGGAAACAATATTTGTTTGATTTTTCACAATCAATTGATTTAACTTAAATAAACAGCAATTTTTAAAACAACGGTTCTCAAATGGGGGTCCGCGGTTCTCTAGGAGTCCGTATAAACATATAAACAGGGGCGCCGCGATGAATTCAGGAAAACATTAGGCTGTGTTCCATTTTTTCCAATTTTTATTTCACAAAAAATAATTGTCTTATTGCTCAACTTTAATTTATAGCCTTTGATTTGATTTGTATCTGGAATGATATTAGATCAATGGTGCCCATTTCATAGCACAATTGTGCAAGCTAACCACACACATATTCTTATTCTCTTTGGTTTAGTAGTCACTGAAACAGCGACGAATGAACATGCTAAGCGGGTATATTACTATTATTTAATTTTTCACTGAAAGAAATATTTGGATTGCTTAATATATTCAGAACTTAAAATATTACTGAAGTGTTGTCTGGTTTTTCACCTCAATTTACTTCTGTAAACAATTTTTTTCAGATTTGAAATGATTTTAATCAAAACAACTAATAAAATAATAATAAAAAAAATATTTTACACATTTTAAATATTTTCAAATTTGTCGAAAATTATTAATATCGAACTCTCAATTAATGAGCTATGATAATATGTCGCCAGACAATTTGATTAATATTGTTGACTTGATTATTGTTAACAAATAAAGCGTTTAAAATATTGACATCTTTTATTTAGTTCACTAAAATTTTCTTTCAATGGAGCTCTCTTTCGCTCACCAACACAAATACAGTTTTAGCTTTGGGCATCTCTGTATTAGATGTGCATTATCGGAAATTTCTACTAAACTTAATTGGTCTATAAAAAAACCATGATGACCCAATTATCAATATTATTTATCATGTTTTTTTTTTATAATTTCATAGTTGAAATTGAGAAAATCCAATTCCCTGTTTTAGAGCTTTCACGCACGTTTGTGGCTGCTGCTTGGTGCTTTAGTTTTGTTTCTAAATAGTTGGCATCATTGGCTTTTATGGTACAATTATTTTTCTTGTTATTTTCACTATTTTCTGACATTTTTCTTTTTACTTGTGAATTCTGCAAATTACATACACACGTGCATGTGTTAAAAACCAACATTCATATAAATAAATACTTCCATATTTTTCATTTATTTCATAAAATATACGAGTAGTTTAATTTTGTCTTTTTGTTTTTGTGTGCAAAATGCTTGTTGTTATTTCGCAAAGAATTTCTTTGTTATAGCTGTAATTGTTGTTGTTGTGTGCATGATGTGTCTTTGATGAAATTTATTATATTACACCAAAATATTATAAGAGGGTGACTGGCGGTGGTGGTGGTGATGTGGGAAATGTTGGCATCAGCCTGAAAATTAGAGATTAAATTTGAGTCTCTGATACATATGTATATAAATTTCTTTATTCATATTAGGTAGCAGTTTGTATTTTCTTTTTGCGTTACACACGTCTTTATTGTTTTTTGTTTTTTTTTTTTGGATACAGTGACTTTTACATTTTACACTACTCAATAAATTTCTGCAATACATACGAGAAAATTCAAAAATGTTGGAGAATTTTTGAAACTGAATTCAGATGTCATTTGATACTGAATTCAGAATGCAATATCATCATCCTCTAGTAGTAATTTGGTTGGTCCGAAATGTTAGCTTAAATAGGGTTTGGATAGACTTTAAATATGTAATTTATGTAATATGATGTTAGCATAACATATCGCTAATAAATTTTCTTATTAGCGATATGCGGTATTTACAATAGATGGCGGTTTTTGTTTTTAATAACTTATATGTCATTTCGAAAGCTACATATCAGTCATTTATTCCCATGAAGATTGTTGTAAAACGCAACAAGAGCTTGGAAAATCATTGGGAGCTACTCAAGTAGCAATTTCAAAACGTTTGCGAGCAGCAGGATTCATCCAAAAGTAGGGAAATTGGGTACCGTACAAATTGAAGCCAAGAGACTTTGAAAAATTTTGCATGTCTGAAATGATGTTGAAAGCTATAAAAGAAAATAATGTTTGCACCGAATCATTACTTGCGATGAGAATGGATCCATTACGATATGTAAAGCCTGGCCAACCAGCCGAATCGACACTAAAGCCAAATATCTTTGGCTTTAAGGTAATTCTCTGTATTTGGTGGGAGCAAAAGGGTCCTATCTGTTATGAGCTGCTGACAACTGGCCAGACCATCACAGGGAACTTCTACCGAACGCATTAGCCGAAAACCGCCCAGAATATGAAACCGTAATATTCCATCATGACTCTCGGCCACATGTTGCAATACCTTTTAAAAAGTATTTAGAATGAAGTGGTTGGGAGTTCTGCCTCACCCGCTTTATAGTCCACTTTAATATTTAGTTGCCTTTATTGCCAATAACAGCCTTGGCATCGATTCAACCAAATCTTGACATCGTTTTAGAGGAATCTTGCTCCAGAACTCCTGAATGACTTTCCAAATTGATTCGCTGGTGGTTGGCTTCCAAGCAGCAACTGCCTTTTTGACATCAGTCCATAGATATTCGATTGAATAAAGGTGTGTTGACTCCAAATCGTTCACTGAATTTCTTTCAAACCTTTCCTTTGCTTTCTTACTGGTATGCTTGGGGTCATCTTCTGCATAGGATAGCATCACAGTATCCAAAATATCAACGTAAACGTGTTGGTCCATTATGGGTTTGATACCATGTATTGGACCTACTCCATAGTTAGAAAAACAACCCCATACCATTTCAAGCGTAATGGTATGGGGTTGTCCATGTTTAATGGTTTTTGTAGTATATTTTGGATTATATTCGGAGTTTTGAAATCGCCTGACACATGAACGAGAACCTTTTCCACCAAACTTAACAACTTTACTCTCATCTGTCCATAAAATATTCTTCAACTTTTGGACTGTTCCTTTGCGAACTTCATGTGCTTGGCGATAAGTTTTGCGTTTAAAAGAGGGACCTTTCTTGGACTGCGCTCTTTTAAATTATGTACTTTGAGACATGTGCGAACTGTTTGCAGTTATATTAAGGTCCTTTTTTAGGTCGGTTGCAACTTTGAAATGATTTTTTTTTTGCTCTCGCGGATCAATCTTTTGTCTTGACGTGGGGGTTATAACTCGTTTTCTTCCATGTCTTTCAACCTTTCTTTATAATTAATTGCATTGTGAATCATTTTGTTAGAACAGGCAACCAATCGACCAACTTCTCTATAAGATTTTCCATCCGATATTAATTTGTTGATTATTTCGCGTTTCTCAGCACTGCAGTGTTTTCCACGACCCATTTTATTTAAAATATTAGCTTTTCGTTAAACTTTATGATCGAAATAATAAAAATAAAAGTCAAATCTTTTAAACACGTGCTTTCCATTAAAGCAATTTTGCGAAACATAACTGTTTTTATAAAAAATGTGAGGTGTTATTTTATATTTCGGCATTTTTTTATAATTTTTACATCAAATTGCAAAAAAAAAAAAAAAAAATACAATAACAATTCTATGATAAGTACTAGATTTTAGTATAGGGGAAATACTAAGCAATGTATTAAATATCAACATTTAAAAAAATACCAACACTAATTACACTGGTCGACAAAAAAACACTTTTTGCATGTAACAAGAATAATTTTGTCTAGTTATGCTTAGAACAAGGATAAGGATAACAGAAATTAAACTAGAATGTTTTAAATACGAATAGTTTTTTCGTAATTTGATTTTATTATATTTTAGAAAAATCTCAGTTTTATCAACAAAATGACGTTATTTTGTATAATACGTGAATGTATCCTTATGATTTTCGTCTGTATTTTGCTTCAGGAATGTCTCTTTGTAATGTCCAACAGTAGTCCGCCAGCATTCGTGAACCCCACTTGCCCTGATATCGGTTTTCTATTGTAGAAATGTCTTTATGGAATCTTTCACCGTGTTCATCGCTTAAGGCTCCCTAATTAATAAGAAATGTATTTTCAACGACATATTACATCCCAAATCCTTATAAGAGGATAACAGCTCCTCGACAATTCTTTTATAGTCGCTTGATCGGTGATTTCCCAGAAAATTTAAAGTCACTTTTATTAAGGATTCCCAGGCTGATTTTTCTGAAACACTAAGTTTTTCTTTAAATAATTCATCATTCATCAACTGCCTGATTTGCCTAATTTTTGCATCATTCATTTTAGGAGATTCTTTCAAATATAAAAAGCCATCACCAAGTTTTTCATGAGGCCAAGCTTTATATGTAAAGGTGGTAAAAATATATTATCAGACAGCACTAATGAAGTATTTTTAACATTTACTTGGCCACAAAGATGTTAATGGCCTAGTTGTAACCCTAAAATTAGGGCAATAACCTTCAAATCTCCACAAACTTTCCAGTTGTGTTCGTTGTATTGAATATTATCCAAGATAAATTTAATATTTTCATAAGACTCTTTCATGTTAGAAACTTCACCTAATGGTATAAAGGGAAGTTCATTGCCGATATGTAAAATAACAGCCTTTAAACTTACTTTAGAACCATCGATAAACAATCGTCACTCTTCTGCTTTATATTCTTTACCCAATACTAAGTGAGCATCTTGTGAAAAAAACATTTTAGCTCTTCATCTCGATTGCGATATTAGCATATTCTTGTTTCGGTTTGTAATAAATTCCATCCCTTTAATCGAGAGGCCAAAAGTTCTGCCTGTTGTTTGGACAAATTTAAGTCGCGTACCAAATCATTGAGATCTTTTTGAAATAGTAGATGTGACTCATTAGATGAGAAAGTTTCTTGGAAGTCAGTATCTAATGAATCGTTTTCAATTGCTTCTAGCGTAGTGGACCGATCGGAACTTAGATAAGGTTTTGCTTTTGCTTTTATTCTTTTCTTTCTGCTTGTACATGTGGGAGAATTTAAGATCTTCACACATTGCAGCACTGGCTGTAACACAAAAACCCGATCAAATCAAAATAAATATGGTATTCGAATGATGGTAGGTAGGTAATTCAAAATTAGTAAGTACATTTCTTGTTGCAAAAGTGTCATAGTGATGCTATTGTTTTTTTCTGAACTGTATATGAACCATAATATTTCTACCAACTTTTGTGAGGATCGTTCCACAATTGACCTCACCATCCATATAACCCATATAACAGATAATCAGCCCAATTATGAATAAAAAATTCCCTGGGAGTTTATTCCCCGGGAGTTTTTTCCCATTGAATTTGAATAGGAAAAATGGGAAAAGGGAAAAAACTCCCGGGGAATTATTATTCATAATTGGACTGAATATGTATACAGATGGTGTAAACAAGATTCGGCATAGCCGAATATAACACTCTTATTCGTTGTTGCTGCGATTGACTGTACTGTCATAGCATTTTTAAGATAAAATACATACATATATCACTTGGATCAAATTATGTTGAAACCATATTTTTCTATGAAAGGTTTTTCTTTGGGTCTTGTTTGGAACAGCTTATTGATTAATTTTAGTTGAAATCAACAAAATCTTAAATTTTGCACGTTTAATTGCTTCACACACTGTTCCTTTATTTACTACAATATTTATTTTATTTATATTTTGTTTTTGTTATTGTGTACTTTGTTTCAGTTAGTGTACGAAAAAAAAATGAAACCAAAACAAAACAAAAGACAACAACTACAAGCTGTAATTGCGAATACCATGTTCCATTAACTAGTTGTTGTTGTTGTTATGATTGTTGTTACTATTTATGTGTGTATGTTTGTATGTATTTTTATCTTTAACACTTGGACAAAAATTATTAGAATTTGTTACTTTCCCATTTATTTTACCCACAACCCCCGAAAGACGGAAGGTAAACCTGTGACTGATACAGAGGGGGTGTGCAAATATTAATAAAATTTATTTATTAATTTTTTCCTCTATTGTTTGCTAAATAACCTTTCATTGAATAGGTATATAGTCTTTGTTTGTTTCTAAATATATTTATTTCAAAGAATTTATTTTTTAAGCTGCAATATCCGTGTAAAAAGTTTTATATGGCCATAATAAAATAAAAAACCTCACCTTAAGTGTTATAAAGTTTTTTTTTAACAAGAATTATTTTCAGTAAATATAATATATAACTATTATATAAATTTAATTGCTATATTCCCCTAAATTAGTACACTTGATTGTATTCTCCAACTAAATCTCAGCAACAATAGAAAACATTGTTGCAAAATTATCAGCAATTAATATTGTTTTGTAAAGTTTGGTACTACTTTGACTACAGAAAGTCAAGTCTTTTACAATTTGAAATGTTTACAAATTGTTGTCTGTTCAAAACCATACTTTGCTTGGTTAACACTGATTTTACGTTTTGGGATTTATTAGTCAATTCTGATACATTCAGTGAGTGACAGACAATGCATTCGAAACTTTTTTTGAAAACTATATTCCGTAATTTTAGTTTTCTTAAACATAGCCTTCTGCCAAATATTTGTTTCTAAGATAAATTAAAACTTTCTTTTAAAATATAGTTAATTTCAGCGTTTTTAAGCATTAAATTATAACAAAACAAGCGAGAAAGTATAGGCGGTCAAGCCCAACCATATAATATTGGGTGTATGACTTAAAAATGCGTAATTTTTTCAAATTTTTAGCTTTTATTTTGAAACATTTGTACAATATAAATTCATTTAAAGTATTGACCCTTGTTAGCTATGAACTTTTCCCATCTTTCTGGCAACATATGGATTTCGAGGCAAAATAACTGCTTATATTTTTAGGCCAAGAACGAATCAAGCCTATTTCGGATAATCTGTTCCAAAGTGAAGAGTATCCCAGTAAGAGCGTTCTGTATCGATCGAAACAAATAGTAGTCGGACGGGGCACGGTCTGGACTATAAAGCGGGTGAGGTAAAACTTCCCAATCACTTAATTCTAAATACTTTTTAACAGGTATTGCAAAATGTGGCCGAGCGTTGTCTTGATTAAATATTACGGTATCATGTCTGGCCTCACATTCTGGGCATTTTTCGGCCAATTCTCGCTTCAAACGAATCAGATGCGTTCGTTACAGGTTTCCTGTGATGGTCCGGTCAGATTTCAGTAGCTCATAAATGATAGGACCTTTTTGCTCCCACCCAATACTGAGAATTACCTTAGTTCCATGGATATTTGGCTTTTGTGTCGATTAGGCTGGTTGGCTGGGCTTCACATACGATCTCTTACGCTTCGGGTTATCGTAATGAATCCATTTTTCATCGCAAGTAATTATTCGGTGTAAAACTGATTTTGTTTTATAGCGTTCAAGCAGCATTTCAGATATACAAATTGGTCTTTCAAGTTTTCTCAGCTTTAATTCGTATGGTACCCAATTTCCCTGCTTGCAAACTTTTTAAATTGCTGATTGAGTAGCTTTGCAAGCTCTTGTTGAGTTTTATAACAATCTCCAATTCTTTGTTTAGCTGGTCTGGGTGATCTTTATCTTCTCACTTAAGTTGAACAACTGTAAATCAACTCGGAAACACCTCAGCCTAGTAAATAATACAGCACAATATAGAAGTGTGGACTTGATCATACTATTTTAACAAAAAATCTTTGTTTTCGCGACCAAAAATAGTAAAAAACAAGTAAGAGAGCTATATTCGGTTTAAAATTTTTTTTTTAATTTAAAATTTTTTTTTTTTTAATTTATTAGTGAAAAAATAGTTTTTTGTGAAAAAAATTCGGGTTAAAAAATATTTTTTCGATTTTGACCCATTGTAGGTCCAACTTACTATAGCCTTATATACATCGTTGCAATGGACTTTGAAATATCTATCATTAGATATCCATATTGTCTATATTTATGACTTAGTAATCGAGATATAGATAAAAATTAGGCAACAAAAATAGAGGTTGTCTCGGATTTTTGCTCATATCTCTGTTATTTATGGACGGATTTTGCTGATTTTAAATAGGAAACTTCTCGAAAGCATGTCTGACAGAATTATTGAAGATTTGGATCCCGAAGATATCTGGGGCCTTCAGAAAATTGATTTCAACAGACAGACAGACGGACATGGCTAAATCGACTCCGCTATCTATAAGGATCCAGAATATATATACTTTATAGGGTCGGAAAATTATATTGTGGAAATTACAAACGGAATGACAAATTTATATACACCCTTCTCACGAAGGTGAAGGGTGTAACAAAGAGATCTTTGTGAGCTATTTAGACTACCTTGAGACGTTCAGATTGCATCGATATGTTCACAAAAGTTGTTCAGCTTTACCGTAGCTACAACTTTGCTAAACATTGTTAGTGAAAAATTAGGAGTCCTGTAAGTTATTCTTAAAAAAGTGAAAAAAATGTTCTTCCAATATTTTTTCAAAAAAAGGACACTAAAAAGCTATTTTTTGGCCAGAAAATATAAACAAAGTTAAGGCAGATAAAGCTGTTGGCGAAAAACTGATGACACCTGATGACACGATTTTCAGAATCTTTGCAGGCCCATAAAAAAAATTGGTCACCAAATTGGACAAACTGAGTATAGAGTTTTACTACCCTTTGGTAGTAGAGTCGAACCTATACTGTCATGACCGTGTGTTTTTTGCAGTATTGCGCTGTGTAATTAGTTATAGCTCCTATATAACCCACTTCTTAAAATCAGAAAATGTGTTATGCTCACTTAGTGTAGGGTAACATATGGTCTTTCTTACTTGTTTTTATATATTTCTTACGACTGCTGCTGGCCGTTGCAGTAACATAATTATGTATTTCCAATAAATTACATATTTATTTTTATTTGATTTCTCATGTTCAATTTTATAGATCTGTTAAACTTGTCAATGTTGCCGTTGATTGGTGATTTGTTATTGTTTGTTAAAACGGCAAATTTATTATTTAATAGTTTCGAAGACATTAATGACTTTATCATTTAACATTATTACTTTGCAAAATTAGCAGCAGCAGCAGCACTAACAGCAATAGCAACTAAGTACATATGTACAATACAACAATAATAACAAATGTGTGTGTACCTACAATGACAACTATTACAAGAATAATATGCACAAAAGAGTACAAGGTTTACGAGCTTCTCTTGCAACGTAGGAGGTCAAGAGTCAGCACAAATAAAAAAAATGGCCAACAACAAGAAGACAAAACTAAAGATTAAAAACACTAAACTCGAAATATTTATTTGTTGTACCTGCGTGGGCAACATCAAATAATATTTACAGTTAATCCGGATTTTACGTATACGAGTAAATAAACTAACACACAAACACAAATAATTGAACAAATTTCATATTTAAACTGAGATTACAGAGCAGGTTACTAAAGTAATGGTTTCTTTTTTAAATAAGTCACGTTTATTAATAGAATATACGCGCAAATTACAAACTTTTTAGTAGTCTTTATTGAATAATAAAAATTAAGCATGAGTTGCGATTTTGTATAACAAAAATATAGAAATTCAAAACTTTTGAAGATGTTAGTCAGGGTATTTCTACCAGGATACACTAAATATTTCTGTGGCAATATAAATTGTAACATCTTAAGTCGTGTTAAGTCAAAATCGAGTTAAGGTAATTTTCTGGTTCGTCTTCTTACAATCTACATTTGGATCAAATCCGTTTTCAAATATATACCCCACTTTTCATAAAAGTTATCATTGTTCAGTTTTTAACAATACGATCTATTGTATACACAATACATTTTACACTAATATAAAACAGCTCAAACTTATTCTCTGCACATCATGATCTACAATGTAAAAAAGGGGTAATACATCTGAATCTTCTAAACTACTGGTCTGATTGCAAAATGATGTATGAACGAATCGAGGACACAGGCTTTAAGAAAATTAGATTTGTGACCACCCTGTTAGAATACAAGGTGTGATGCCGGGTGTCGAAGTCGACCGCCTCTGGATAGAAGCATTGTGTACAGTAGAGTTCGATTTTTGAAGAGTGCCGGGTGGAATATTGTGACACTAGGTCTAAAAGATAAGTACTCAAAATTTGAGCCAAATCGGGCAACGATTTCGGGACGCGCATCGAGGTCAAAGGTCAGATATATGTAAAATTTTACTATTTATATGAAATAAATTTGTAAAACATCTTAACTTTCTGCATTATGTTACATAAATATGTAGATTTATTTATATTAATGAAAATTACAGTCAAAAAAATATTTTTCAGATTAAACCTATATCTCCTTTGGGTCAAATTGACCCACAAACTGTATTATGGTTAAAATTCGGAAAAATGCAAATTTTTCAGTTTTTGTTAAAATTTTGCTACTAAATAATTATTTTTGCAATCGAATGCATAATAATCGAAATGTGTACGTAATTGTCGTTCTAATAAGATATAAAAGACAAAAATTGGTTAAAAAATGTTAAAGTTATTAAAAATTCCCCAGACCATCAACGTGTCTCAGGCTACTTGAACAAGAAATGTAGGAACAAAATTAACATATTTTAAGAAATATTAAAATAAAAGTTAATTTTTACTTAAAATACATCCGTATTTACATTCGTATGAGTTTTTGTCTTTGTAGAATACCGTTAACCTATTGGCAGGGATGGCCAAAAAAATTAATTTTTTTTAACGGCAGTTTCAAATCTCCATTTTCAAATTTTTAAAAATTTTCTTAAACAAATTTCAAAATTTTTTGATCATCACATTGGGATTTATTGAGATCATAATAGAGAATAAGAATATGAAAAAGCTGTGTCAATACCTCTTACAGTTTTTTCGTACCTACGATTTAAATTTTGTGATTTTCGGGAAAAAATATTTTTTTGGTCATAATTTGGCGAATGAGAGCAATTTCCTTACTATTACGAATTTTAAGTAATACCTATACAGAATTTTATAGTTCAGATCATTTTAAATATACCCTGAAAGTTTTACTGAAATCAGACAACCTTAACCCTTAAATGGTGAAGGTCAAAGGTAAAATTTAGCAATATTTGGAATTTCTAAATGAAAGATAGCGAAATATTATAAATTTCTGATCAAATTTTAAGGAAACTTGCGAAAAATATACCTTAAGGTCTTAAATGTACAATAACAGTGCAAAAATGGAAATTAACCCTTAAAAGCACTTGGGGTCAAAATGACTCTATATTTGACTACCGTTTTCGCGATTTTAAAAGTTTGGACCCCAAATTATATTAACGGTTAATTTCCATTTTTGCACTGTTATTGTACATTTAAGACCTTAAGGTATATTTTTCGCAAGTTTCCTTAAAATTTGATCAGAAATTTATAATATTTCGCTATCTTTCATTTAGAAATTCCAAATATTGCTAAATTTTACCTTTGACCTTCACCATTTAAGGGTTAAGGTTGTCTGATTTCAGTAAAACTTTCATAGTATATCTGAAATTATCTGAGTTATAAGATTCTGTATAGGTTTTACTTAAAATTTGTAACAGTAAGGAAATTGCTCTGATTCGCCAAATTATGACCAAAAAAATATTTTTTCCCGAAAATCACAAAATTTAAATCGTAGGTACGAAAAAACTGTAAGAGGTATTGACATAATTTTTTCATATTTTTATTCTCTATTGTGAACTCAATAAATCCCAATGTGATGATCAAAAAATTTTGAAATTTATTTAAGAAAATTTTTAAAAATTTGAAAATGGAGATTTGAAACTGCCGTTAAAAAAAATTAATTTTTTTGGCCATCCCTGCCAATAGGTTAACGGTATTCTACAAAGACAAAAACTCATACGAATGTAAATACGGATGTATTTTAAGTAAAAATTAACTTTTATTTTAATATTTCTTAAAATATGTTAATTTTGTTCCTACATTTCTTGTTCAAGTAGCCTGAGACACGTTAATGGTCTGGGGAATTTTTAACAACTTTAACATTTTTTAACCAATTTTTGTCTTTTATATCTTATTAGAACGACAATTACGTACACATTTCGATTATTATGCATTCGATTGCAAAAATAATTATTTAGTAGCAAAATTTTAACAAAAACTGAAAAATTTGCATTTTTTCCGAATTTTAACCATAATACAGTTTGTGGGTCAATTTGACCCAAAGGAGATATAGGTTTAATCTGAAAAATATTTTTTTGACTGTAATTTTCATTAATATAAATAAATCTACATATTTATGTAACATAATGCAGAAAGTTAAGATGTTTTACAAATTTATTTCATATAAATAGTAAAATTTTACATATATCTGACCTTTGACCTCGATGCGCGTCCCGAAATCGTTGCCCGATTTGGCTCAAATTTTCAGTACTTATCTTTTAGACCTAGTGTCACAATATTCCACCCGGCACTCTTTGAAATCTAAAAAAAAAAATCGGCTGTCACCCTAGTGTACAGCTTGTAAGTAGTACAAATAAGGATAGATTTCAAGTAATGAAACTTTATAATAAAGCAAGTGGGATGGTTTATGTGATCCACGATACGATTGATTGACTGTATGTGCAACAGTTTCAGAAACATCAACACATAAAACTGCATCATGCATATAATTCTGCTAATAGGGGTATAAAGATACACATAAAGCTGAGAATGTATTCTGAAATACCCTAATTGTCTTCTAAACATGATGCGATCCTAAGTGTCAGCAGAACTAAAGTATTGTACTATTTTTAGTGATACCTGAAATATAAGTATGAGACGTCGACCATTTATATCTAAGATAACAGTAGAAGGAATGGATTGCCTCTAGAAACTGCAACGGCTGGGTTATTGAACAAGATGGATGAGTGCGCATTTTATAAGACTGAATACAGGTGGTAGGATATTAAAATATAAATAGGATATGGAATTTCTAGTTGTATGGAATAGGCATTAAGTACACTGAGCGAGTGGAGTGCTTCGAGTGGACTTAGTGTGAACCCTCAAAAAACGGAATTGGTTCTCTTCACTAGGAGGTACAAAATCAATGACTTTACACCACCTAGACTGAATGGAATCAGTCTTGAGATCAGGGATAATGCAAAGTACCTTGGCATCATACTGTACAATAGATTATCCTGGAATCTAAACATTCAGAACAGTATTAATAAGGCCTATGTCGCCATCTACTCCTGTAAAAATGCAATTGGTACTAACTGGGTATCAATTGGATCTTCAAAGCTGTTGTTAAACCTATCTTGTTCTATGGAGTATTGACAAGCCTTAGATAATGGTACTTACCGGAAGGCTGTGGAACGAGTTCTAAGGGCTATCGCGATACTCTGTAGTGAGACTGAATTCTGGCTGTTCGTGTCCTGGTAAGGACCACGGGTACTCTAGGATACTGAATTACTATGAGCACATACATATTAATGTTGATTACTGGATCTCAAAACCTTTTTTCGATAGGCATTTCCATATTATAATCCCAAATAGGGATTTATGGCAACGCAGACTCTTCCCCCCTGACGATGTCATAAGGGGCAATAGGGTCGGTGAAGGTTTCTTTATTGATAACTTTGGTATAAAATCCTACCTTAGGCTACCTAAATTTTGCACGGCTCTTCAGACGGAAGTTACTGCCATTAAACGTGCATCCAATTGGCTGAGGTATTATCGAATATCTGGTGATATATGTATATTTACTGATAGCAAGGCTGCCGTTAACGGAATAGCGGGTGTCTTTACGACAACTAGGTTAACCGAGGAATGCCGGGTATACCTTAATGAGATAGCGAGACATTCTAGGATAACTTTTATATGGGTCCCTGGACGCGATGGAAATCAGGGTAATTGTATTGCAGATGAATTGGCCAAAAGGGGTGCGATGATGAGTGAGGAGGCGATCGAACCCTTTCCTGGTATTTCCCTTGTTACATCCAAGATGGCTGTACAGCAGAAACTTTATGAGACTGCACAAAACAGGTGGACCAATGAGCCTTCCTGTGTTACAATGAGGTCTACTTGGCTCATATACGGGCCAAGTCAGCAGGGGGAATCTACTTATGGAATTTCGTCGTGAGCAAATAAGGTTAATTGTTTCCTTCATTATGGGTCACTGTATAATTGAGAAACATGATTGAAGACTGGGCCTACAGTACAACGACTACTGTAGGAGATTTCATAATGAAGAATAGGAGGAGACTGTATCTCACCTATTCTGCCAATGAAAGGCTCTGAAAAGCCTGAGGGAACGCATCCTCGGAATCTCATTCCTATCATAATTGGATGAGCAATCAAGGATGAATCTTAGACGAATCTACTCCTTCATCAGAGAATCTGGTTGGTTTAACTTGGAGACAACGGACGTATTGTAAATTCCCTGCTGTTTACACCTTAGGTATCACAATGGGATTAGTTTTGAATGGACCCAAGTGAGCTGCCTGAAGAGTTTCTGCCCGTGAAACCTTACCTAGGGTATCTTGTGTAATCATTTAATTCTCTTAAACGCCTGCAACATGTGTTTGTTGTTTGTTTTTACCCAGTATCAGCTTTTGAAAAAAGGCTCATAAAATAAACATAAAACTAACTAACAACATAATTGATTCTAGGAACTAATTAATTTTAACTACCAACTATATATGCCTATATTTGAACGAGTCTAAACATTAACAACATAAAGTATGAGAGAGAAGGTATGAATTTATAAGTTTATTCTACTCTACAGCAGTTTAAATAAATAATGTTTAAAAATACATGTAATTTTCAATGTTAACTTATGCTACTTTTAGAAATTACAAAAAAAAAACCCACAAACACATTTTAACAAATTAAGCTAAGTACACCTAGAGAAAAACATAAACATTTAAAGATTTTTACATGTTCTTTTTTTAACAATGTTATGGTCACTGTAATAATTTATGTGATTCTGGTAACCATAATATGTTTAAGTTACTATAGACATAATTGTTGCTGTCATATATCTGATTATGTTAACTAAATATATGTTTATAGCAATCATGTTCATGATGAATCATTGTTATGATAACCATAATCCGAGAACAACACAATATGGTGAATTATTTACATCATAAAAATGGTTGTTACAAACATATACGCATATATATATGTATTATGCCGAAAGGTATCAATTGGATCTTCAAAGCAGTCGTTAAACCCATCTTGTTCTATGGAGTATTGGAAGGCCTTTGAACGAGTTCTCAGGACTATCGCGATACTGATTACAGGCGCTATAAGGTCTACTACCTCTAAGGCACTTTTTACTATTCTAAACTGGCTACCAGTGGATTTGATGGTGATACAAATGGCTCTCAACTCTGCTGTGAGACTAAATGCTGGTTGTTCGTGGTCTGGTAAGGACCTAAAACACTCTAGCATACGGAATTACTATGGGCACATACATGGTAATGTCGATTACTGCATCGCAAAACTTTTTTTCGATAGGCATTTCCATATTATGATCCCGAATAGGGATTTATGGCAACGCGGACTCTTTCCCCCTTCTGATGTCATACGGATATACACTGATGGCTCTAAAAGGGGGTAATAGGGTCGGTGGAGGTTTCTATATTGAAAACTGTGGGATAAAAACCTTCTTTAGGCTATCTAACTTCTGTAATGTTCTTCAGGCGGAAATTACTGCCATTAAACGTGCATCCAACTGGCTGAGGTATTATCGAATATCTGGTGATATATGTATATTTACTGACAGCAAGGCTGCCGTTAACGGAATAGCGGGTGTCTTTACCAAATCTAGGCTAACCTAGGAATGCCGGATATCCAAATGATAACGCTTATCCCTAAATGATAACGCACGATGGAAATCAGGGTAATTGTATAGCAGATAATTTGGCCAAAAGTGGTGCGATGATGAGTGAGGAGGCGATCGACCCCTTTTCAAAACAGGTGGACTAATGAACCTTCCTGTGCTACAGCGAGGTCGACTTGGCCCATATATGATGCCAGCAGGACGAATCTACTTATAGATTACCGTCGTGAGCAAATAAGGCTAATTGTCTCCTTTATTACAGGACACTGTTTAATCGGGACACATGCTAGATGAATGGCCCTACGGTACAATGATTACTGTAGAAGCTGGCATAATGAAGAAGAGGAAGAGACTGTGTATCTCCTTTTCTGCCAATGTCCGGCTCTGACAAACCTGAAGGAATGCATCCTCGGATTTCCATTCCTATCATGTTTGGACGAGCTATCAATGGTGAATCTGAGACGAATCTATTCCATCATCCGGAAATCTGGTTGGTTTAATTTGGAATCAACGGAAGTACTGTAAATGCCCTGATGACTACTCCTTAGGTATCACAATGGGATCAGATTTGAATGGACCCAATTGAGCTGCTTGAGGAGCGGCTGCCCATGGAACCTAACCTAACATATACAATATATGATTGGTACAATCATGTGAATGGTAACTTAAAAATATTATGATTAGCGTAATATATACACAGTTACAGTGACCATAACATTGTTAAAAACATTGTAAACATGTTTATATGGTTATGGTAAACATGTACAACTATATTTTTTTCTCAGTGTGTATGTACAATCATACACATTTATATACATATTTAGCTCAGGGGGAGCATAAGGCAAAATTTTGTGGTTTTAATTAAAAAAAATAAAAAAATAAAAAAAATTCTTAAGGCTACTTTAAAATTTATAAAAAAAAAATCTATTTATAAAAACAAACCATTAGCATTTGTGTCGTTGTTGTGTTTAAAAAAAATAATGAATTTTTTAATTCTTATGTAAACTCAACCACATATAAAGAGCTAATCTTTAACCCATTTTGCCGCACAGATGATTGGTTTTTGCATTTGCACATGTTTCTTTTTTTAATAATATTATTTAATATACTTATTTATTTACTTGTATTTATCAATGTTTACAATATAAGTATTTTATCACTATTTATGTTTGACGTAAATATAATTTTCAGAATCTGTGGTCAGTTATTTTGCGTATGAAAGAATTTCCATGCTAAAACTGTGAAAAACCAGACTGCAATACAAAAGAATTTGTAAAATTCCAATCAAGTATTTAAAAAATCTCTTAATTTTGGTTAATTCTTAAGAATTTTAGGATTGCAAATACGTTTTTTTTAAAACATAAATGTACAGGGTGACGCAGAATGAGCTGTATGGTTTAAATGGTTTATAACTTTTTTATTTATGCGATTATTATAAATTTTTTATATGCTGTATATTATTGGTGAATTTTGAAAAATGCTATCCTGTAAATGATGGCCATTTTCTGCTTCGCACATACGAGCTCTTTTTAACATATTTTGCATAACATTTCGCAGAATTTCAGTTGGCCAATTATCCTTTAGGACGATACACCACACCAAACAGTACACTTAAGTGGGTGTAATTGTCGCTGATGAACTGCGTAGCCCAAATCCTCCAGTCTTGCTTGTTGAAATAGCCATTTAATAGGAATTGGGCTTCATCGGTCATTATCAAATTATGAATACAGTCTGGATTTTCCTCAGCCTTTTCACGGAAACGAATGGCGTAGCCAAGTCTTGCACAGGTTGGGAACATCCATCTTATACGATTTGTAGCAGTTGTTTTCGCGTCTTTCCATGTAAGATTGCACTGTCCTAGATCTTGGAGTATCGAGCGTCTCCATGTGTTCTTTGGTCGACCACGACTTCTTGAACCTTAAGGGTTCCACTCTAGCGCCATCCTTGTTATACTGTCAGGATTCTTTCTGATATTATGGCCGATCCACCTCCAGTTCGAGAGATCTGTATTGCTGATGTTGTTAGGCCAGAATATTCTGCATATGATTCTGAGGCACTTGTTAATGTATACCTGTAGTTTTTGCGTCATGGTGTTCGATACTAACCAAGTTTCACTTCCGTACAACAGAGTAGACTTTACACATGCGTTGAATATTCTAAGCTTGGGTCGTCTGGATAATTGTGAGTTTCTCGATACTGGTTGTAGTCTTCCTAATGCCGCTCTTCGAATGGATGGAATTAAAACTTTTTTAAATATGTTCTTGGTTGAGTTGGTCCAGTTATTTCTAGATATTTACATTCCAATAGCTTTTTCAGTATTTATAAGCAATCCATTAGATTTGATTTGGGTTGGGGAGATCTGTACAATAAATCTAAATATTTTTATTTAATCAACAGCCGTTTGACATCTTTATTGCTCAACATAGTCTTCTTTTAGCTCGATTCGATTAGTCTATCGATGTTTACAATTCGTTTATTCCTTCCAAATAATAGGTTTTCTCAAGGTTCTCCAAATAGGCGTTTGTTTCAGTGATGTTCGCTTCATTCGAGCCAAATCTCTTACAGGCTTGGAAACATGAACTAATCACTTTGGGCTTAATCTGAAGAATATACTGTTTAGAGTAGCAGTTCGTAGAGTAATTTATGTTTTTTTTCTGGCATCTTTGACAGAAAAAACCTATTCATAGACAATCCTATGTGACAACTGTTCGCGATGGTCGTCAATATCCCCATATTCCCAGATATCTCCTCAAGAATCACCCGATATTCATAGACAATTTTTGATGTGATATACACATTCTCTTGGGAGTCAATGGACGTGTTAATATCAATAAAAATGAATATCCCCGCTACCTGATATTTATTAACAATGAATATGTGGCGCGATTGTCGTTACAGTCATTTATTCGTCCTGAATTATACAATGATCCGGGACAGACATACATTTTGCTGTGCCACATACAATTCAACTTCGAAAACGTTCGAATTTGTTTGAATTCATTGTAATACGGAAAGTGTTTCCTTTCGAATCTAATAACGGAGTAATCTCCTTTTTATTTCTGGTTCTCTTTGCTTTATATTGTCTTCTTCAGTCCCATGTCATAGTTTTGGGATTAGCAAAGTTCAGCGATCATTTAATCATCTGATTATGATAGTTTTTGCTTAAAAGAGGATAAAAATATCGGCGAAGTATTAGATACGAATGACACCGCATACATTCCATCGAAAACTCTCGCCATATCTTTGTTGACCAACAGACTTTGGCTTTTGTTTTCATTGAGGAACTTTCACACAGAGAAGTCCATTTCTTTCACTCATCTGTGGTCTCTGGTGGGCTGTAAGGGATCTAGGTTTCATCCACGTTTTCGAAAGGTAGCAAAAACTCTTTCGGTTGAAGATCGCCAAACAGTCCTTTCGTCTGGTCACACAATTGCCCTTAGGGCCGAGTGTGAGTAATCGAGATATGAATGATACTCCAAGCATCAAAAAAAAAAAAAACTGTTGCCATGTCCATGTTGCCCGACAGATCTGTATGTGCTACTTTGAAGCACGTTCACCCAGAGAAGTTCACTGTTATGACTGTTCCTTGGTTTCTGGTGTGTTGTGATGTATTCAGGTATCATTTACGATTAAGCAATATCCAGGTAAAATGTGATGTACCCCGTCAGTCGCGGGCTCCTGTCCAATAAATATAAATGATACGCAAGCATCACAAAAAACTGTCGCATTTCCTTTCGCTCACAGTTCCTTGGTATGTTGTGATGGTTCCTTGTTTCGCCCACCATTCGAAGAACTCCTTCAGATTCAGCATGAATATTGCCAAACAGTCATTTAAAGTAGTGACATAGTTGTGTTTTAGTGTGGTACCCATAGTGTGGATAGCTTTTTCATGTTCAAATAGTCATGTTATAAAATCACTATGAGCGAGGAAAGAAATGTTCGACCAGGCATCGGAGAGTGAAATTTTAACAAAATTACTTGTCAATAAAAACTTAAAATTCTTTTAAAAAGAGAACACTCTCGCTGACCTATTGCTGGGACACAATCAAACAATCAGCGCAAATAATTTGACAGTCCAGTACGTCTGAAATTCATACTCCTTATATTTCGAGCATACAATATGATTCCTCCAACTTATGTATTTTGTAACTAAAAAAGTATTTGTATTTTTTTTAAAATATTTTTAATTTTGTTGACAAAATTTGTTATTTAATAATTAATTATCCCTCTTAGGAGCATATGGCTTCCACAAAGCATATCCATCTTAGTCGGTTTGCTGCTGTTGTTTTCGCGCCTTCCCACGTAAGATTGCATTGTAATACTATTGGACATCTTTCAGAAAGTATGGCCGATCCACCTTCATTTTCTGCGTTTGATTTGTTTCAGTATGGGTTCCTCATTGGGTAAGTTCCAGAGATCCGTGTTGCTGATGGTGTTGGGCCAGAATATCCTGCCTATGATTCTGGGGAACTTATTGATAAATACCTGTAATTTTTGCGTGATTGTGCTCGATTGAATATTCTCAGCTTGGTTCGTCTGGATATTTGCGAGTTTATCCATACTGAATGCAGTCGTTCAAAAGCCGCTCTCGCTCTGTTGACCCTGTTGCTTGCGTCTGTTTCTGCGCCGCCATTTGTTGTTACTATACTGCCTAGATAGCAGAAGCTATCTGCGTATTCAACTGGCCTTGTTCTCTGCGCTAACATTGTTAATTCTCATGGCTTGATATTTATCTAAAGTCCAACATTACGCGCTAGTCTTTCCAGATCTTGTAGTTTCGTTTGCATGTTGGAGAAAAATATCATCCGCATAATCCAAATGCTCGAGTTGGCGTGAGAGTCTCCATGTAATTCCTCTTCTCTCTAAACAGACTTTGCTCATTATATCATCCAGCACGATGGTGAACAGTTGAAGTGATAAAGGTCATCGTTGTTTTACTCCAGCGTTAGTATGAAATGGTTGACTGATGTTCCCGTTGTGAAGAACTGAGAGTTCTGCATCCGCGTACATAACTCTGATAATTCTGATTATTTTCTTTGTTACTCCTTTCCTCAATGCTTACCATATGTCAGTTCGTCTGATGGTATAAGTTATGTTAATGATAACATTTGAATGTTAACTCCAGAGTTAAAATAATCTACACTCTAGAGTATAAATTGTTTAACTGTGGAGTGGAATCAAAAATACAAAAGAGAAAGAAATATAATTCACTGCAGCGTGGAGTACTCCATTATTATAAACGTAGCTTTAAGGTTAAAATAAATTTTGCGTTCCGTCCAATGAATAATCTTTAATCTGTTTAATAATCGACGGAAAAATATATCGAAGCAATCCTTAAGTTTCGTTGAACGTCATCAAGACGGATTGTGGTAATTTGAATATAGAGATCACACATTAATTGGTGTTTAATATGCGATTTGAATTTTACGGTCTGTAACGACTGCCTGCAACATTCATCATGTTTATAAACACGTCCATTAGTAGAAGCTTCTACTTATCAACAATGTTAATAGCACGCGGTTATTAGCATTGTTTATAAGTATGGCAACACTAAGTGTTTCAGCTGCTAACATTGGCATCGAATGCTCTAGAATTCGAACAAACTATTTTGTCCGTTAAGAGCATTGTAGAAGATTCACGAAAGATGGCGTGTGTATAAATAAAGGCAGAGGTTGCATTCGTGAGTGAGTTGATCATAAACGCTGTTAGAGTTAACATCAACTGCCTTGTACATTTAAGTTTGTACATTATAAAGTGTGTGTGTGCATTTCTGCGAATTGATAAACGTGTATAAAGACACTGAGTGACTATTTGAACAATTAAAAGTATCCGGTTTACTTAAAGGAAATAAACCAACGTTTTAAAAAGGTTAAAACGTAACAGTATTATAATGACTTTCAAATATTGAAAATCTCGGGTATGAATATATCAATGAAATCATTAAGTTTGATATAAAATCTTCGAGACAGGTCGTAGTAGCTTGAAGATATTCGTCACAAAGCTTCTAATATTGTGATATTTGTAAAGATTGTCTTTAGTGTTTAATTAATATAACCTAGTTTCCACATGCTTTGTAGAGTCTGGATTTCGAATGATATAACTTGTCGTTCCCTTTTCTCTTGATAGTCTTTAAAATTTGCGATAATTTCTCTTGACTCATAGTATGCCAATTTTATTTTAAAAAAATCTAATTTATTTTTATTGGTTTTGTGCAAAAAAAATTTGCCATCAGACGTTCTAGTTTTTGAAGTCATTATTTAAATTTATTAAAACTATCACATAATATGTAGGGGTTTTTATGTTCAGGATTATTTATAGCCATAAGTTATTGACACACACTCATTAAAAACTATAATAATAACGGCATTATTAGAATTAATTGATTTAATTTTGTTACTGGCAAACGAACAGACCCCAACATATGTACATATGTATGTTTATTTCAATGTGTCAAAATATATGTATGTAGTACATACGTAAATAGGTTTGTGTATTATATCTTGTATGTATGTTAAAATGAAATCCAAATGAAAGAATCACTAGACAAAAGACAGAAAGAAAATAAAACAATGGTTGTCTTGATTATGCTGATGATGAAATAATAATTATTTGGCTATTGACACTCATCATTAACAATAAAATTTACAAATAGAAATGATTTCACAACATGTTCTTAACTTTATTATTATTATTATTTTTTGTTTTGTTTGTTTTTGTTTTATTTTTCTGTTAACTATTCATTATTTATTATTCTTGAGAATAAAAACAAGCCGCATGTGGTGGCAAAAAGGCAAAAATAAAAAGCACTAAGAGTTTTTTAATGAGGTTTGTAATTCACACGTGTTTATGTAAATGTGTGTGTTTGAGTACCCAGCAGTTCTAAGAGACTGTCCCAAGCTAGTGATTTTACATATCATATAGTGACATATGTAAATGTACCTAAGCAGGGGATCAATTGATCCTTTCGGATTACAATGAGACTGTCTGATAGCTGGCCCAAAGTAGTCAACGCATTGGATTCACATACAGGTTACATAGGTTACTAACTAATTGACCTGAAATAGTCAGTTAAAGAAACCATCTCCTAGACAGTCCAATAACCGATTGCTTCCAACTCTCCAATAGATTACTTCTGGTGAGTAACATAACTACTTTTTAAAGTGCAGTACAAAATAAACGTTCAAAGTAACTACACTCTAGGCTACTTAGAGGCACTAATGTGACAATTGACTTCACGATAGGTTACATGGGATATCATTATACTTAAGTAAGAATAAAATAAACTGTAACAGTTTGTACGAATTACTCATAAACAAATTCAGTACACAATTAACGTTTAAAGTGGCTACACTCTAGATTACTTAGAGACACTTAAGTGACAATTGTCTTCACGCTAGATTACCTAGGATGTATAACGTATCCCAGATAAAGTATAACTTATCTTTGCACTACAAAATGCACATACAAAATATATAAATTGAAGTCAGCCAAGTGTTAAGACATTAATGACAATTTCTGTCTATAAGGGATACATTGACTACTTGCTTAACTGCTGGGTCATGTCAGGCTTTTGTCAAGTAGTGAAAAGTTGTTTATAATTTGTTTCTATAATTTTATTTATCTAAACATGGTATGTCATTTGCTGATTTTTGATGTTACATGTTTTAGAAGTTTTTATTTTTCCAAAATGTATGAATTTATGTAAATATTTGTAATTTTTTATTCAACGAAAATATTTACATAATTCTCATGGTCTTATGTATGTAAATAAATCATAAGGCCTTTTATAGCTTTAGCGCTTTCATTTCTTGGCATGCTGAAAGTATTTCAAACGGTTTTAAATTGATATTTGAAGTGAAAAAAGGAAAATTTAATATCCTTTTAGATTACAAAACAAATTTGGTATACATTTGAGGGGTTTTCATTCTCTTTCATTCCTAACACCTGATTAATTTGCAAATTTATTTCGTTAAAGTGAAGGAAGTATTCATACTGAGCAGATCTTCAACAATCGATCAGAGATCATCAAAAATTTACATTTTCAATTAGATACTTCTTTGTGACGGTCTGCTGCAGTTATGAAAATCGTGCTTAATCTTGAATAATACTACGAGTATTCCCATGGAAGTATTGTAGAAGATGATCCACTTTCTATTGAGATTAACCGATCAGAGGAGGTTTTCAATAAGGGATTACATTTGACATTTTTAATCGGGAAATCTCTGAGATACTTCATCGTCAATGTCTGCTGCCGTTAAGAAAATCGTGATGAGCAGATCTTGAATATGATTCACTTTCAATTGAAGAGTACCGATCAGAGGAGATCTTCAATTAGGGATTTAATGTATCCAAAAATTGTAATATATGCAATTTACATTTTCAATTACCAGCGAAATTTTATCCCGAAATCACTGGCATACATCTTTGTACAAATGCATAGAATAGTGATAAACACTTATTTCGTAAAGTTACCGAAAAGTGGCGACTTGAAAGATTGCAACAACTGGAGAGGAATTACTCTGCTTAACACCATATACAAGATACTAGCAGTCATAATACAGGGAAGGCTTCAAATTAAAATGGAGAACATTCTACGAGATGAACAGGCAGGGTTCCGGCCAAATAGGAGCTGCGTAGACCAGGCCAACACTCTACGCTTTATAATAGAACAATCTCTAGAATGGCGTACTCCCCTGTACCTACTGTTCGTAGATTTCAAGAAAGCCTTTGACACCATCAGAAAGACTGCCATATGGAAAGCATTGAAAAGAAAAGGAGTACCCCAGAAAATAAAGCGAATCATCAGAGCTATGTACGAGGATGCAGAACTATCAGTTCGTCACAACGGGAATATAAGTCAACCATTTCACACAAACGCTGGAGTAAAACAAGGATGTCCCTATCACCTCTGCTATTCACTATAGTGCTGGATGACATCATGAGCGAAGTCTGTACAGAGAGAAGAGAAATAACATGGAGCCTCTCACGCCAACTCGAGGATTTGGATTATGCGCATAAGATCTCCAGTATGCAAGCAAACATACATGATCTGGAAAGACTAGCACGCAATGTTGGACTTGAGATAAATATCAAGAAAACCAAAGCTATGAGAATCAACAATGTTAGCACCGAAAACATCATGCTACAAGGCCAACCAGTTGAATACGTAGAATGCTTCTGCTATCTAGGCAGTACAGTATCAACGCTGTACTGTACTGAAACAGACGTAAATAGCTCAATAAAGCAAGAGCGGCATTAGGAAGACTACAACCAGTATGGAGAAAGTCACAAATATCCAGACGAACCAAGCTTAGAATATTCAACGCATGTGTAAAGTCTACTCTGTTGAACGGAAGTGAAACGCAAAAACTACAGGTATATATTAACAAGTGCCTCAGAATTATAAGCATAATAAAACGTAGGAAATGGAGGTGGCCATACTATCAGAAAGAATCCTGACAGTATAACAAGGATGACGCTAGAGTGTAACCCTCAAGGTTCAAGAAGCCGTGGCCGAGCAAAGAACACATGGAGATGCACGATACTCCAAGATCTAGGACCGTGCAATCTTACATGGGAAGACGCGATAACAACTGCTACAAATCGTGTAAGATGGAGATTATTTCAATTACTTTAAGATGGAGATTAAGGCCCTGAATAAGCCGTAGGTTCCAACCATTGTGTGTAATGAAAGCGATAAACGTAGTCATTTGAAGTTTGGTGTAAATATGATTTTGACAGAACAGAAAAAACGCATTGATGTCTGCTATTTTTGTGTTGTTAGATTACATGGTATGAATAAAAAATGGCATATCCTGATTGAGCGTCTTTTAAAAGGTCTCTACTGTACTCAGACGACGTACCATTTCCTATGAGTCAATATCTATTATATTTGTCTGACACAGTTGTAATTTTTTTTTTGGATGAACATTACAGCGAAATTGAGCCATTACAAGGTGCCTTGAATGACTTGATAAGAGACCTTGACCTATCGAAAGAGAGAAAATGATGTAGATCTACAAAAGACTACATCATTTTCTGAGCTAAAAAAAAACGTGGAAGAAGTTCTTTTTCGAATTGGGACTTATAAAGCATATATGAAGCATTAGATAGAACTGGTTCATGCTTTGCATTTCTTTCAAGAAGGTTTCCAGTTTTAAGTATAGACAAACTGAAAGCTGGTTTTTTGATGACCAACAAATAAGAATTTTAATGCAAGACATGGATTTCATACATTCAATTAATGATTTAGAAGCAGCGGCTTGTAAATCTTCTGTTGTCGTTGTGAAAAATTTCTTAGGAAATCAGAAGGCTGTAACTTACGAGGAATTAGTTATTGACTTTTTAGTTAGACTTAAAAATCTTGAATGTAGTCATTTAGACAAGTTTCCTGAAAATCTTAAATCGTATAGCGAAGAACAAGGAGAACGTGTCCATCAAGATTTAAAAGTGATAAACATATGATGACAGATGACTGTTGGAGTATCTCACGGGAGTGTTCTAAGGATCTCCACTGTTGAAAATCTAAACGGTCTTAGGCCAGGCACAAAAGTTGTCTCCTTTCGGAGGTATCAAAAAGCGCCATCGTTCAGTAATGATTTGTTGCATTGGGGTGTGTAAAAAATGTGGCCTCGCTTAGTTAAGATTTCTTCTTGGCAGGGTAAAGGGTTTTTTGAAGTATTTCGAAACATATCTGCAGTAAAAGAAATCTTTACTGGGGGTTCATAACCTTTTTTTTAATTTTCTTGTTTTTTTTATCTTTTTTTTAGAAACCCACAATAAGTATTCACATCTTAACCTAATGGTTCGATTATGGATGACAACCGAACTTCAGTTGCGTTGTCAGTTGCCTAAACGGTATTACAGATGGCAACTAACAGCTATAAGTTTCTATTGCCAAATGGCAACCAGAAATTTGAGGTTGACCTCTGGCTACGTAACTGAAGTTCGGTTGCCATCCATAATCGACCCATAAATTATAAATAAAGTTCTTATTGCCACTGCAATACCCAACAAATTAATTCATCAATAAGATTATCTAAATTATAGCAATTCCCTTGCAAGAGGATTTGGATCATCCAGTCATTTTCTCATCGCATATTGCAGAGATCACTATGGATGCTACAATTTCTAACGTATCAGGGAACACCTGTTATTACTCTTAAGAGTCTTGACTGTCTTCTTTGTATCTTTTCGATGTTAGAAGAAGAAGCAGTTCCCCATAGCTGGATGCCATACGAACATATTGGTTATATAACTTGCCTTATACAAGAGAACCTTGTAGTCTGAGTCTAAGGCTGGCCGAGGACCAAGGAGCCAGTGCATTTGAATATACTTCAGTTTTATATTTGTCACTTTAGATTCAATATGGTGGGTCCATGATAGACGGCAGTCGAGATGCATACCAAGGTACCTTACATGGTTTTGTTCGGGTATCCTCTGATATTGTTAATCTGTATTAAAGGGCAACTGTCTCTTCTTAAAGTGATCATTAATCTGAGACTGAAGCTTCTCAGACACTACATAGAGATCTTTGTGACTTTCAAGAACCAATTTTCCATATAATTTAGAGAATATTGACAACAAACTGATTTATTGTAAATCAAAATTTGTTCTACATTTTTATTTTTTTCTTATTTTTTTTTTTTTTTTGTTTTGGAGGGGGAAAATTCCAAATTCACCCCCTCTGGATCCGTGCCTGCTTTAAGGTGGCATGTAATATTTTTTGGCACTGATTAAGTATAAACTTTAGATTCGGAGATCGTGGTTCCTGCCATTTGCGCCTCAGTATTATTTTCTCTCTTATAAGAGACTCAATATTTCCAGGACATCTTGAATGTCTGTAACTTCCCATGGGGACTTGGGGTGTATACTTGAGGGCAAATATGAACTGACATACATTTTGTACTTTAGACAATTTGTTTTCTTGTTAGGGAAACAAGTAGTGCCAATAATGAAGGCGTATGATCTGATGAAAGATCCAGTAATGGGATTACTGATGTAAAATCGAGTTTTAAATTCTTGATCACAGAGAAGTCAATTACTTTGGGAATCTTTTTGAAATCTGCGGATCTATAGATAGGTTGGCCACTAGATATGGCATGTAGACTGTTAGATAATATTATTTCTAACAGTTTAGCCTTTGGGAGTTATTTAATTTTATAAGATTGGGAATTAGTTCTTTTCTGTTGGGAGTTATTTCACGGTATCGATTTTCCCTAAGGTAATTATTTGTGAAGCCTGGATTTGTAACTTTTTTGGGATTTTAATTTTAAGGTTTTGGGTGATTTTCCCTCGGTTGATTATTCATGATGTAGAAAATTCGAGATAATCCGTCATTATCTATCTATCTATTTGCCAATATGTTCAAAAAGAACCAACAAACGACCCCATTAAGAGAGAACTCTATTAAAATTAACAAAAAAATTAATGTGAAAATTTATTAACAAATAATTTAATTGGAAAAACTTTAAATTCAATTTAACGATTAAGCAATTAAACTTGGGAATAGTGTTGTATGCAATGCAGTGCATATGTCTGTGTAATCGGGTTTAACTAGATCTTTGAATATTTTCGCTATTCGATTGCTTTATTTATTTGTTATATTTTCTTTTATGCAAAACTACAATAAAACTATTTTTTTTTTTGGCTGATTTGTTTAATTTCATTCTTATTTTGTTTTATTTTTTTAGTTGGTTGGTCTCTAACTGATTTTGTCTGTCTGTCGAGATGTCTATTTGTTCTTTCTATAAGTCCGTCTGACTGTCTGGTTTTTTGTTGTTGTGCTTAGTTTTGAGTTTGGTTTGTATTTTGATGAAAACACGTTTTTTGTATACAAATTTTATTTTGCTGATTTGTGTTTTATTTTATTTTGTTTTGGAGTATTTGGTCTATAATTTTGTGGAGATTTTTTCAATTTCATTGTTTGTATAAAAAAATCGTTGTTGGCTGGTTGGCTAGCTGGCTGGCTGTTCAGTTTCTATAGTTATCTGCTGGTCTGTCGTTCAGTTTGTCAGTTAGTTTATCGGTGTGTCTAACTGGGCGATTTGAATGTTCATTTATTTTGGCTTGCTGAATGTTGGCTGACTGATGACGGGCTTAGGTTTTGGTATTTTTTATTTATTTTTTTGTTAAACTTTCATTGTAGGTTATTTCTTTTTTTATTTAGTTTCAGCCAGAATTTGTGTCTTTTGTTTCTGTGTTTTTTTGGGGGTTTTAGCTTATCAAATTGTTTCTGTGGAAAACGTGGTGAATCAACTTTAATATGGATCCAAGCGTACAGCATCACAAAGGAATTTTTCATGACTTAGTTTTTTATTTTTTTATCTTTCTTTCTGTTTATGATTTTTTTTCTTCTTGGTTTTATTCTCGTTGCTGTTTACGTTACTGTCTGTTAGCAAAGTTTATTTGTCTTTAAGGTTCCCTGCCAGGCTTTGGCTCAATTGGTAACAATGTTTTTTTCTTTTCTTTCTGTTTTTAGTTTTGCCGATCTGTATTCTTCCTTAGTTTAATTCCTTTTTGCAGTATTTTGTACCTTTTGGTTGTACGTTTTTAAACCTGGTTATAATGCTCTTAAATCACATTTAGTACTCACATACTCTTATAGTAAAACATTGAAACAAAAAAAAAAAAAAAAAAAACTCAACAAACGTGGCTAAAAACATGCAGCTCCTCAGTTGCCTTGTTTATTAGTTCTTGCCTGCTTCGTTATCGTTTATCATTACGTCTTTGGCAAGAGATAATGCACTATGGGTAGTTGTTGGTATAAAAAATTGGGGAAACATATTGTAAATGTCCTTTTGATTGCCTTTACTTATAAGTTGATCATTCTGTTTATAATTTGTCTATATATTCTGGGTGCTTCTATTTTTTTCTAAAAACACATACTGCGAATACACCCAGAGTCTCTGTCGGGAATCGAACCCGCAACCCTCAGATTGATAGCCCAGCACACTATTGTCTAGTCTATCGGGCCATTCTATCTTGGGGATGGACAATGAATGCTTGTATCTCTGTCTGTATGCCAGTCTTTTAAATCATGTAAATCGGGTTTATGACTCCTAAATGAGGGATTTACAATAAATTGCTTAACTTTTAAACAAGGTTTTCGTTTATAATAACTTATATATCATTTTGAAGGGTACATATCTATCATTTATTCTCACTTAGTTATTAACAACAAAGTTTTCCTTTTGCTTCGAAAATTTTGTTCCAACAAAGTGTCATATGCGGGAACTTTTGCTTTAGTTCTTTAATTTGAAAAAAAGTGCAGCTGAAGCACACCGACTGCTCACCGAAGCTTATGGTGAATCGGTTTCAACGTGCCAGAGATGGTTTGTGCGGTTCAGAAGTGATGATTTTGACACAGAAAGATCGCCCAGGCCAGCCAAAAAAGTTAGAAGACCAAGAATTGGAGGCATTACTCCATGAAGAATGTTGTCAAACCCAACAAAAGCTTACGAAATCATTGGGATCAACTCAAGCAGCAATTTCAAAACGTTTGCAAGCAACCGGATTCATCCAAAAGCAGGGTAATTTGGTACCATACATATTGAAGCTGAGAGACCTTGAGAGACGATTGTACATGTTCGAAATGTTGCTTGAACGCTATAAAAGAAAATAGTTTTTGCACCGAATCATCACTTTCGATGAAACGTGAATCCGTTACGATAAGCCGAAGCGTAAGAGGTCGTATGTGAAACCCCGCCAACCAGCCGAATCTACACCAAAGCCAAATATCCATGGAGCTAAGGTAAAATGCTGTGTATTTGGTGGGACTTAAATGGTATATATCTATTATGAGCTGCTGAAATCTGGCCAGAACTTCACCGATCGCAACTGATTCGTTTGAAGTGAGCATTTGCAGAAAAACGCCCAGAATATGCGGCCAGACATGAAACTGTAATATTCCATTATGACAACGCTGGGCCACATGATGCCACAAGTTTTGCCTCACCCGCTTTATAAGGACTGAGATCGAAAAAACCTTAACACACGTTTTTCATTAAAACTTTTAACCCAAGTATTATTTGATCAAGTTACCTTCGAAAAATATGTCAGTTATGTTCATTTGTTGTTAATCTGATTAAAATGAGTGACGAGAAAAAAGTGCGTACTAAAATTATTAAATATTTTCAACAAAACCCAACTTGGTCCTACAAAAAGTTGGCCAAACAATCAAAGTGAAACTGATTTCAATGTTATTAAACAGTATCGAGAGAACTTGTCCGTTGACAGAAAACCTGGTTCATGTAGAAGGAATGCTCCACATGATGTTTCTAAAGCCAATAAATAGAAAGCATTTTCAAAAGAGCTCCCAGTACATCCGGTAGGAAAGCAGTCCGGTTAGCTCAATACTCGGACTATTTGGTACGAAATGTTAAAGTCAATGCAGGTTTAAAAACATACAAAGCTCACAAAGTTCCTGGCAGGAACTCTGCTAAAAATTTAGAGGCCAAAGACAGAGCACGCAAATTGAAGTAAAATTTTATACAAAAAATATACCTGCTGCATAATGGATGACGAAACTTATGTTCTGGAAAATTTTTCGTAGCTTCCGAGTCAATAGTTTTGTGTTGCTGATGTTAGAATTATGTCGTAGATAAGTTTAGGATCCAAAACCAGAAAATGTTCCCAAAACGTTCTTGGCATAGCAAGCGATATGCAGTTGCGGCGAAAGAAGCTAAACATTTGTTACAAAGGGCTCTATAAATACCGAAATTTACATCAAGGAATATTTACAAAAGAGGATGCTTCCATTCATAAGACTTTTTAATGTGTCCACTTATTTTTTTGCCTGATTTGCCATCCTGTCCCAATGGTAAGCAAGGTCTTGAGTGGTATTTGTACCAAGAGAGGCTATTCCTCCAAACTTCCTGGAGCTGAGTTCAGTGGAGAGATATTGGGATATTGTTAAGAGAGAATTGAAGAGCTCAAAAAGGTGTCCAAAAGTGTGGTAGATTTTAAACGGAGATGAACTACCTGTTCGAATAAAGAGACAGAATGCTCAATAAAAACCTTAATGGAAGGGTTTCCGGAAAGGGTTCATGAATTCATCACTATTGATTAGGACTATAAAAATAATATTTTGTGTAAGTTGTAATAATAATTTCAATCAAATAAAAAAAGATTCAGAACTGTAAGTTTAGTGGCTTCACTTTTATTAACATATATGAATGTTAAGAATTTTTCGATCTCACTTCTTAATAATTTAAATTTTTTTGATTTCAGTCCTTAGTCCAGACTATTTGTTTCTATCGATGCAGAACGCCCTCTCTGTAATACGCTTCACTTCAGAACTGAGTATCCGAAATTGACTTGATTCGTGTTCTTGGTCTCAAAAGATGAGCAGTTCTTTTGGCTCGGAATCCATATGTTGCTAGAAAGATGGGAACAATGGCCAATACTTTGAATGAATTTATATTGTACAAATGTTTCAAAACAAAAGCTAAACAATTTTAAAAGAAATTACGTATTTATAACTTTGTGTCCGGGTTTTTGAATCATTTGGCTTTTTTTTGAATGATACAATCTGTATATTGCACGATTATGTAGAATAGAATAACTAAAGAACCTTCATGGACTTAAATAAGACTTTTTTGCCTTGAAGAAGTGTGTTTATTGTTGAACAACATATCACTAATGTCAAGTCCATGTAATTCTGGCGAAAATAGTCTTCCAATATGGCACCGACAACAAAGTCAATCCAATCATAACTTCATGAAACTCAAAGCAAACCATCAATCGGATATTTTGCATGACATGTGGGTTTTGTATATATTCAATAACCATAGAATAAACGCATAGAAGGGAAGGAGAGAGCAATAAAATGGAAAAAATGTCTCTCTTTTCACACATACGGGTGATACAATAACAAAATACATGCAATACATTCTCACTAATTAGGTTTTTGACAACAGATATAGGTTTTTGGCTCTCAGTTACCTATCTAGTTGTCATCTATGCCAATAACCCTTATTTTGTTTATTGACAAATCAATTAAGCCAAATATAAGCTTTGTAATAAGAGTTCTTTAAGTCTAAATTAGTATTTCCCTATTAGAAAGCCCTGTCAAGAATTTGCTCATCATTGTATTAAAATTTCCATTTCGGTTAATGCACTTACTCATATACAATATACAACATATTTCATTGATAATCACTTGAAAGTCATTAATATATTTTATTTTATTGTATTCGCTCGTTTTGAATACTTTTGATTTATTTTTAGCTTCATTCAAGCCACTGTACCTTGGCCCAATTTGGAAAATTGTTTACAAAGAACAAAACTTTTTTTCTTCGTCTTCTTCTTCTTTATATCGCAGCATTTAAATAATGAACGAAAAAGAACGACAGACGGACACACAAAAAGACGACAAAAAATTACTACAGCGACAATAACAACCACAGACACCGATATAGAGCCGCAAAATGTTGAAGTATAAATGCCCAGTATGAGTTTTCGTATTTGTATTATCAACATCGTCCGTCTGTCCGTCCGTCGCGTCGTCTTCATCATCATCTTCATCATCAACACAACATCAAGCAAACCCGCAAGCTGGCAATCCAGCAAAGTAGTAACAACGTTTTTCGCATTGTCAGCATATTGCTATTTTTGTTGCTGTGGTTGAGAATATATTCGTATTGTATTTATTGTTTTTGTTTACGTTTTATTCTGCACAACAACGTTTTGTTGCTGTATATATATATGTTATTGTTGTTGTTTATTTTTTTTGCACATTCCAATTGCAGATCTTTAAAGAAATTTAGTCATTTTGCGTTTTTCCTGTTTGGAAAGCTGGGATTGATTTAAATTTGTTGTTTCCTAGAACCATCTATAAAATACTATAAGATATCACTAAATTCCCATTGAACAACTATCTGAACAGATTAGAGAATCTTACAATAATGAATTGAGATATGCTAGAAAGTGATTTCTCCTTTTACAGAACCCTCTCCACAAAAAGCCATATTATTAACGCCAGACTTTATTATATCGAAGATATCGTGGGTAGCTCTATTACTGTGACTGGTTAACGATAGAACATCATGATAAAGGAGTTTTAATTGGCGCAAATTGATGAATTGGGACTAGAGGACTGCTCATACAACTCTCCCAACAATGAAAATTTTTAAGGTTGCGATTCCGGGTCGTCCAATAAGTTAATGAACATTTGATTTCATTTATTACAGGAAATAATCAGTAGCCATATCCACATAAATCCAAAGAGATTATTAATAACTTAAACTCAAGAATCTCCCCAAAAAACAAAAATACATATTTCAAGTTCAAAATCATTCAACAAATTACTAGGAAGGAGAGTGCTTGCGGAAAAGCTGTAGCTTCCCATCGCTACTAGAAAACTGAAAAGAGACCTGATGTTCAGAGGAAGATCGTAGAAACAGATGAATCAACACTAAACTTTTCCCTATGGAAAGTAACACGGAACATTTAGCTATCGGTAAAGGAACAATGCTCGTCGGGAAAGGTGGCGATTCCGGGTCGCCCAATGCGTTAATGAACATTTGATTTCATGTATTATTGAACAGACACAGGAAATAATCAGTAGCCATATAAATCCAAAAATATACAGTGTGGAGAAGAGATCATTAATAACTTCAATTCAAGGATCCAACTCTCCCCAAAAACAAAAATACATATTTTCTGTTTAAAATCATTCAACAGATTACTTCTAGGAAAGAGAGTGCTGTAACTTCCCATCACTACTAGAAAACTGAAAAGATACCTCTGTTCAGAGGAGTATCGTAGAAACAGAGATGAATGAACACTAAACTTTTCCCTATGGAAAGTAACACGAAACATTTAGCTATCGTTAAAGGAACAATACCCATTGAGAAAGGTTGACGAAGGCCAAACCATTGATATTTTCTGAACACCTGAATTACGAATTAAAACCAAATTCGACCATGAATGATTTTGTACCGGAAAATCCGGAAACTTTGGTTACTTGTCGTCATTTTTTTAAATATATTTTTAGCTTCATTCAAGCCACTGTACCTTGACTTTTTTTGTACCGAACCAATAATGATTTTGTACCGGAAAATCCGGAAACCATGGTTACTTGTCGTCGTCATATAGACGCCAAGAGAATGCACATGAATATTATAGCTGCAAATTTGCTCTTGTATCCTGTAGAGTATTGTAGAGTATATAGAAGCCAAGAGACTTCACATGCCAATAAACTTCTCATGAAAATTTCGCCTTGACTTTAAAGACATCCTGTGGAGTATTTCAAACCCAAGTTGTACATACGGAATTCAATCCAAAATTCTTAGGACCATGGCGAATTCACAATAGCACAAAGGAAATGAGAACAACCATGGAGATATCATTGATAAAGGGAGAGTTCGAAAGGATTCTTGGGCAATTCTAACTCAAACTACAGAGACATCCAAACCCACTTCCAAGACTACTAACAAGAACCAACTGTCATACAAAGCTGTGAAGATCCGATTGCTTCGATAAGTCAACTATCCACAGTTTGAGGAACACTAAACGTACAAACTTTTCCATCAGGAAAGCAACACGAAACATGTAGCCATCGGTAAAGAAACAATATCCGTTGAGAAAGGTTGATGGACAAAGGACAAAGCGTATTTAAACCAAATCTGACTAAGAATAATTTTGTACGGGGAAATCAGGAAAACTTGGTTACTTGTCGTCGTCAAGAGAATTCAAATGCCAAGAAACATGAATATTATAGATGCAAATTTGATCTGGTTAATAAACTAAAAGGCAAAATTTCGCCTTGACTTTAAAGTCATCATGTGGAATGTTTTAAAACTAATTTGGACATATGGAATTCAATTGTGAGGAATCAACAAACCAAAATTCTTAGGACCATGGCGAATTCACCATAGTACATAGGAAATTACATAGGAAATGAAAACATCCATAGGGATATGGAAATGTCATTGGTAATTGTCGATTTTGAAAGGATTCTTCGGGAATTCTAACTCAAACTACAACACATCCGAACGCACTTGCACGATTACTAATACGATCCAACTGTCATATAAAGCTTCGAAGATCCGATCGCTTTGATTAGTCAACTATCGAGAGTTTGACACTAGTACACTAAACGTACAAACTTTTCCATCTGGAAAGCAACATGAAACTTTTGGTCATCAGTAGAGGAACAGTGTCCTTTGAGAAAGGTTGATGGACAAAGCATTGATATTTGCCGAACACCTGAGTAACGTAGTTAAGCCAAATCCGACATAAAATGATTTTGAACCGGAAAATCCGAGTTCTAACTCAAAGCACAAAGACATCCGAACCCACTTGCAAGATTACTAACTCGAACCAACTTCGAAGATCCGATTGCTTCGATTAGTAAACTATCGAGAGTTTGACGAACCTACAAACTTTTCCTTCTGAAAAGCAACACGGAACATTTAGTCATCAATAGAGGAACAATGTTCATTGAGAAGGGCTGATGGACAAAGGAAAAATTATTCATATTTGCCGAATACCTGATTAACGTAGTTAAGGCAAATCCGGAAACCTTCTAATAGCTGCAAATTTGCTCTGCACAGAGGCTTAGAAACTTTTTATTTTGGAAATAATTCGGAAGCTAGTGAATGATGGAGATATCTTAATGAAATTTCACATAGTCAGTGCTGAGGTGTTTTACATGGGCTCGTAGTTAGAATACGAGCTAATGGGTGGCCCATAAAAAGTAGCTCCAATCTGGAATACAAAATTTTAAAAATCGTTAAATGTTTTTTTCAATATTTACGAAAATTCGCTTCTTAAGCTAAAGTACTACTACACAGACGGCTACAAATTGCATGAACGTGTGGGTTATGGAGATCTTGGTATATTAGTCCACTTAGGGTTCCAAAGCACAGCAGCATTTTTATATCAGAGATTCTAGTTTAATCCTCTTTGCTGTATAGAAATTGACTGCCACTTATCACTTAACAAGATAACTGAACAATTAGACTTCGGAATTGTTAGTTATTACAATTCAATGTTAATTTTTTGAAGATTAGAAGGAACCAAAGAATTATCTTTACACTTACTAATGATTGTCAACTCCCTGAGGATGAAATACAACCTTGCAACTTTTATAGCCTCCCACATAAAGTTTATTTTGTGTGTCAAAATGTTAGCAACATCATACACTTTTAAAGCTCTGCCATATTTCTTTTTTTTTACCACAAACCTGGCTCTGGCTCTGACTTTGTGATGTGATGTTAATGTTGATATAGTCGTATGTCTGTCGGTGGGTCGGTCCGTACAGTGCAGTGTGTGGTGAGTGAGACCATGTACGACCATATTATTTGTATAATTTGTTTTTTGTTCTTTGCCGTTCTGAGTTCGTGTCGTATGATTTTAACGTTTTGGTTATTTTATTTTTATTTTTTTTTTTTGTTCACTTATTTTGGTGTTGGTGCCATTGTTTTAAATCACCAAAAAGATGAAGCATACAAAAAACTGATTTTAGCATAAAGTAAAAAAATATATATACCCTGTGCAAGTTTTCAGCGACTCTAGCAAACCAACCATCCATTCTCAGAGTATACGTTCGTCCGTCTGTCCTTTCGTCCGTCCGTCCTTCCATTCATCCGTCTGACAGACATACATACATACATACATATTCTATCTTTGTTGAACTACTGGGGGCCTCTTGTTTATCATTTGTTTTTATTTTAATGCTGTTTTTGTCGTTGTATTCTGTGCTGGTGTGGTGCTGGTGTTGGAGGCTTCATCGGTAGTAATCGCATAGTAGTGGCAGTCATCTTTTGATGGCGTTTTATTCTCTGAATTCTCATGAAGGTTTAAACAATTCTACGAATCTTTCTTTTTTTTTTTTTTTGTTTCTTCCTTTTTTTTGTATTCTTTATAATGCTTCTTTCTTTCAATTTACATTCATATCGTCTGACTGACTAACTGACTCTTGAGCACAACTTAATTTTTGTTCTTTCTTTTGCAATTTTTAGTGTTGCTAATCTTTGCTTTGAATTTTGAAAATGAGTTTAACAGTGTTGCAACTTGGTAGCTATAAAATGTACCAATGAAAATTAAAAATTATGGGTACTTTTTTTGGATTAAAATGTACCAACCAAATTTTGATCTACATTAATACTTCAACAAATCTCAACTTTCATAAAAAGTTAATTTGTAAGGTAGTAATTCTTAAAACAGACATTGGTTAACTCTAGAATACTAATGCTACAAAAGCGAATTGATCGCCACAACTTCATTTTCCACCTCCAACGCGTTGTTAAACGGCTGTGAAACCTAGAATACGTTGTTGAAAGATAAATATAGCCAAAGTAGCAGTTGAAAGGAACCCTCAAGCAGTAATATAAGAAGCCATTAATATTTGGAAAAGTCAAATTGAATCCGTAGCAAACTCTCCAGATCAAGATGGGAGAACTTTGTTGTCATATCAAGACCTGTAGAAAAGAGCGGCAAAACTATAATTCGGGTTGAAATTATATATAACTTGAGAATGTCGAATATTATCCTGTGCTTTGGGAAAATCATGTTCTTTTCAGGAAGATCAATTCAGGATATTGCACCAAAAGGTTAAATCAAACATCGGAATTCCTCAGTTAATGAACTTGAATCATTGCAAGTATTCATCAATCGATCCTTAGGGAAGCTAATAACAATATTCTGGCCGAATGTCACGAAATGTGAAAAAGAGTGGCACAAACTCCAATCAGCGTTGTAAATGCAAAGTCACGAAAATGGTGTTGGATCGTCCATGTTCTGAAAAAGAACTATGTAACTAAGAGTTCTATAGGTATTTTAGTTGCATTGGTAGCAACAGAAGAGGTCGAGCAGCTAGCACTTGAAATAGACGAATAATATCCAAAGCAAATTCTACAGGAATACCATGATATAGTACAGATGAAGATGGACAAACTCTGTTATCTCAAGGCTTGTGAAAAGAGCGGGACAAACTCTAATTCAGGTTGAAAACGATAAGAGAAAATGCCTTTGGTTTATATCAAGACCTGTAGAAACGAGCGGTTCAATGATAAAGATGCTAAATTGTGCTGTCGGGTTGGAATCGCTCAAAGAAGATGGTGTTGGCCATGTTCTGAGAAGAACGAACAACAATGTGTTGAATAGAACCCTCAATGCAACTGAGGGTTTGCTTAGGAGTATGGAGAACTTAAACATACTCCTAAGCAAACTCTCCAGCAAATTGTATTTAAATGAAAACCTTAAGGCAGCAGATGAAGAGGGACAGATCAAGATGGACGAACTTTATAGTTATCTCAAGACCTGTGGAAACGAGCGGTACAAACTCCAATCTGAAATCGCTAAGGGAAAATAAAGAAAACGACGTGTATAAGATTGAATGGAACCAATTGTCAAGACAGCATAAGAAGAGAACGAATAGCTAACACCTGAAGAGACAAATATAATCCTAAGCAATTTCTGCAGATAGGATGAGTTTTTTTTCGGCATAGACCATATATCAATATGAAGCAATTTTGTTGTGAAAGATTAATAACGATTTTGCTTCTGCAAGTTTTCTTGGCGCAAGTTTGAGTTCGTTTAAAAAAATAACATATGTAGGTCGAAATGAAACCAATGGCACAATATTGACAAAGCTTCAGACATAAGCTGAATTCATTATTTTATTAAACCATTTCCAGCAAAGACTTAGCTTTATTCAAATAAGGAGTGAGATCGTAAAATTCTTAACACACGTTTTTCATTAAAACTTTTAACCGAAGTATTATTTGATTTTTTTTTATCAAGTTACCTTTGTAAAACATGTCAGTTATTATGTTTAATGTCAATTATATTAATTTCTTGTTAATTTGATTAAAATGAGTGACCAAAAAAAGTGCTTACTAAAATTATTAATTATTTTCAACACAACCCAACTTGGTCCTACAAAAAGTTGAGCAAACAATGAAAGGTCTACCGTCAAACTGTTTCCGATGTTATTAAACAGTATAGTTGTCCGTTGATAGAAAACCTGGTTCAGGTAGAAGGAATGGTCCACATGAAGTTTATTAAGCCAATAAATAGAAAGCATTTTCAAAATTGCTTCCAACACATCCTTTAGGAAAGCAGCCCGGTTATCTCAGTACTCGAACTATTTGGTACGAAAAGTTAAAACCAATGCAGGTTAAAAAACATACAAGCCTCAAAAAGTTCCTGACAGAAACGCTGCTAAAAATTTAGAGGCCAAAAACAGAGCTCGGAAATAGAAATCAAATTTTATATAAAAAATATTCCTGCTGCATAATGGATGACGAAACGTATGTTCTGGCAGATTTTTCGCAGTTTCCGGGTCAATATTTTGATGTTGCTGATGCTCGAGGGAATGTTGAAGAAATGTTTGGGACCCAAAAGCAGACAAAATTTCCCAAAAAGTTCATGGTATGGCAAGCAATATGCAGTTGGGGCGAAAAAGCCAAACATTTGTTACAAGGAGCTGTATAAATACCGAAATTTACATCAAGGAATGTTAACAAAAAAGGATGCTTCCATTCACAAGACTTCTGAATGTGTCCACTTATTTTTGGCCTGATTTGGCACCCTGTCACTATGGTCAGAATGGTCGTGAGTGTAAAAAAACAATAATGTGTTATTTGTACCAAGAGAAGAAAATTCTCCAAACTGCCTGGAGCTAAGGCCAGTGGAGAGATATTGGGCTCTTGTTAAAAGAGAATTGAGGAGCACAGAAAAGGTGTCCAAAAGTGTGGTAGATTTTAAATGGAGAACAAAGTGACAGAAATCACTATAAAAACCTTGATGGCAGGGTTTCCGAAAAAGGTTCAAAATTTCATCATTAGTGAATAGAAAAAAAAAATATTTTTTTTTGTAAATTGTAATAATAATTTCAATCAAATAAATAAAAAAAATCAAAACTGTAAGTTTAGTGGTTTCATTTTTATTAACATATATGTATGTTAAGAATTTTTCGATCTCAGTCCTTCATAAAAATCATTCAACCTTTGAATGTTTATATTTTGGTTAACTCAAATTAAATCCAAATTGAATGAAAATATTTGCATTTCATTCGATTTGTTTTTGTGTAATTTGTATAAAGCCTATTTTGAGTAGATTCCAATTGAAGAAAACTTGAATCATTCAATCAATTTTATTAAGCTATAATCGAGATGTGTCAAATCGCACGACCTTGGAGGTCCATTTCTTGAAACGAGTTATAGTTTTCAAAATATACTGATCATAAATATCAAAAAGTATGACAGTTCGTTTCGCAGTTAACCATTTCGTAAGTTCTAACGGCTTTGTATGGGGACTAGCGACAAATGTTGCCCGATTTTCGCCATACTTTACAGTATAATTTCAGAGTACTTAGAACTAAATTGTACAAAATTTTATCAGGATTGCCGCATAATCAATTGCCGATATTCCCATTTTAAATACCAAACAAACCTTATCAATAGTATACAAAGTATTTGTGGAAAATTTCAGGCAGCTGGCTCCTTTCGTTTGGGCTGTATCGTGTCTTCAATTAAAATACAGACAGACGGACATAGCTAGCTCATCTTAGAATCTTATGAGGACCCAGGATGTATATTAGGGTATTCAATTAATCGGGTTCCTGGTTTAATCGGTTAATCTAGCGAATAATTAATCGGGGTTTAGATTTAATCGGTTAATAATCGGTTAATTTTAAATTATTCGATTAACCGAATAAAAATTTCTATTTTAATTTTAAATTGAAAATAAAATGAATTTTGTGTACTTATTTAAGCATTTCAACAAAAAAATAAATAATTGCAAAAACATATACACATGTGAGTTTTTTTTTTTTATGACTTTAGTGAGATTTACTGAAATATCTTTTAAGAAAATAATATAATTTTCCTTTTAAACGATTTTTCTTTAGTTTTATTAAAACTTGACTTGGAAAAAACTCTCTCAATGATTGTAGATGTTGGAGAAATCGAAAGTTAGGCATGAGATAGACTATCAAATTTCTCAGTTCTTTATTCAGTTTTTTTTAAGCATATAAAATCCTCCATTATACCATTGGAGTCCTAATAAAAGACTCGTTTCAGTAATGTCTTCAGTTTAATGCTTCCTCCGACTCATTACGACAAAGTTCATCATGGAACATTCTAGAATAAAGGTCATGTCCAAATTCCTTAGTATCAGTTTTTAAGCTATTCTTCAAAAAACTATTGCTAGAAGGGAATGTTCATAAGTTAAGAAATAAAATGTGTGTGTTTAAAACCATATTTCTATATAAAGTACAAAAAAAAAAGAAATTTCGATTAATAGGTTAATCGTCAATTTTAAATTATTCGAACAGTTAACCGACCAAAATTAATCGGTTAACCGATTAACGGTTATTCGATTGAATACCCTAATACTTTTTAGTTCTACGACCAATATTTCGATATGTTACAAACAGACTGACAAAATCAATATACCCCCATCTTTTTTGATGGTGGGTATAAAAATCGTCTAAAGCATATTTTTTATAGATTTGAATTGAAGAAAACTTGAATGAATTATCAAAGGAATGAATCAATACGTTTAAAGTACTACATGACATTTTATAATGAAATGTATCCGATATACATTCTAGCTTATCGTTCTTTATAAAGATCGTAGCCGGTTCTGAAACATAATCCTAAAAATCTTAGTATATTAAAATGATTTTCACAGTAATGAAAAATTGTAATTGAATGTCTGTATCTTTCATCCATCTTTTACTTTTTAGTACAAACAAAGCAGATTATGAATAGAATAGGAGTTCTATCTGAGTGTAATTGAAGAATGGATACCAACTCTAAACTTTGGACATAAATAAGGTATGTTACAGTATATTTTATAGCTTATAACTCCAAGATTCATTATTAGAGTTCTATGGACTTGTCTGGTTTTAATTGTACCAAAAAAAGCGTACAATTGTAGCAACTTTTTCAAACCTGGTCTATAGCGAAAACAAACAAATAAAAAAATTGCTGCTGATATTGGCCTTTTATTATTGTTGTTGTTTCTATATAGAGTTGGTAGCTAAGTTGTTGTACTTTACGTTAGTGAGCAGCATTTTAATGACACTACTACTCACCAAAAAAACAGCAAAAAAACTAAAGTCAAATTAACTTTGTTAGTGTTTTTTGTAGTTGATGTTTTGATTATTGTTTTAAACAATTTCAATGAAGGTCAATGTTCGTTCTTTAGCCGTTTTTTTTTTTTGTTTGTTGCTGATATTTTATTCATTGTTAAATAATTCACTGTTAAAGTACTCTGTCTGAGTGGCTCAAACGTTGACTCTGAATCTGAATTCAACTGTGGTTTTTGCATTTGTATTTTGCTGGATTTTACAAACATATATACTTAATATAATATTTATTTTTAAAGTATTTGTGGTTAAGTGGGCTTAAACCATACAGCTTTATTTCAGTTGGGGTTACACAATTTGTTCTTTTAGAAATGAAATAAAATATAATCAAATCTAAATTTTAAATATATATGTATATATGATTATATACAGTGTGACATAATGTATTTAATACCTGATACAATATATTAACATACAATGTGGGCTGCAGTTTTTTTTAATTTTTTTTTATTAAAGAATTAATACAAGAACAAGAATAATAAATAAATTTTAATTTAATTTAACAATTGTTATCTCAAGACTTGATTAATAAATGTGATTTATTTTAACATTTGTGTAAATGGAAACAATAGCAAATTTGTCTTAGGTATTTTGATTGGATTGGGTCATATGAAAATTGTGTGTATTTCAAGGTTGAAATTGTTCAAAAAAAAAGTACTTGAACAGAATGGCGGAGATTGGGCAAACTAGGCCAAAAAAAAAAATAACTATTTAAAATCGTAACATAAGAATTAACAAGTAAGATTATCTGAAATAGGAATTCCGCCTCCCCAAAACCGAAAAGTTTTCATATAAAATAGAAAAAAAAAGAAAAATGTGGAAAAAACGGGGCACGGTCTGCACTATAAAGCGGGTGAGGCAAAACTTCCCAACCTGTTCATTCCAAATACTTTTTAACAGGAATTGCAACATGTGACCGAGCGTTCTCATGATGGAATATTACGGTTTCAATTCTGGCCGCATTTTCTGGGAGATTTTCGGCCAGTGCTCGCTTCAAACGAATCGGTGCAGGTTCACTGTGATAGTGTGGTCAGATTTCAGTAGCTCATAATATATAGGACCCTTTTACTCCCACCAAATGCAGAGAATTACCTTAGCGCCATGGATATTTGGCTTTGGTGATGATTCGACTGGTTGGCCAGTCTTCACATACGATCGCTTACGCTTTGGGTTATTGAATTTTATCCATTTTTCATCGCAAGTAATGATTCGGTGCAAACATGATTTTCTTTTATAGAGTTCAAGCATCAGTTCGGGCATGCAAAATCGTCTTTCAGGGTCTCTCGGTTTCAATTCGTATGGTACCCAATTTCCCGGCTTTTCGGATGAATTCTGCTGCTCACAAACATTTTAAAATTGCTGCTTGAGTAGCTCCCAATAATTTTGCAAGCTCTTGTTGAGTTTTCCAACAATATTCATGGAGTAATGCCTCCATTTCATGGACTTTTTTGGCTGGCCTGGGCTTAGAATCTTATGAGGCACTGGATGTATATACTTTTTTGTTCTACGATCAATATTTCGATATGTTACAAACGGAGTGACAAAATCAGTATATATTAATACTCATGTATTTCTATTTAATAATTGAAAAATCTATAACAAAACCCCTATATAGCCGTAGGTTGTGTTCCTTGGACAGCCACTCATCCAGCAGCTCACTTGTGTCCATTCAATACTGATCCCATTGTGATACCCAAGAAGTAAACAGCAGGATACTTATTGGAAATTCGTTGTTTTCCAGTTGAACCAACCAGATTGTCTAATGAAGGAATGGATGTGTCTCAGATTCATCCTTGATAACTCATCTAAACACGTGAGGATGGGGTTCTAAGAATACGTTCCCTTAAGTTTGTTAGAGTCGTGCAATGGCAGAATAAGTGCGACACAGTCTCCTACTCTTCTTCGTTTCGACAGCTTCTACAGTAGTCGTTTAACCATAGGCTCTTTCCTCTAGCATGTGTTGCAATTATGCAGTGTCCTGTAATAAATGAATCAATTTGCTCACGACGGAATTCAATAATTAGATTTGTACTGCCGGCATCGTATACGGGCCAGGTTGACCTCTCGATAACTCAGGTGAATTCATTAGTCCACCTATGTGGAGTCTCATATAGGGTGCCCCGATAGACTAGACGATAGTGCGCTGGACTATCAATCTGAGGGTTTGCAGGTTCGATTCCCACAAGAAACTCTGGGTGTGTCTTCAGAGAAGCAAACCGCTTCGGAGTTTGTGTTTGTTTTTGCAAGGGAAATACTCGAAAAGGGATCAATCGCCTCCAAAGCCATCATCGTTTCCCTTCTGACCAATTCGTCTGCTATAAATTACCCTGCTTTCCATCGTATCCAGGGATCTGTACAAGCGTTATCCTAGATTGTGTCGCTATCTTATTTAGAGATTTTGCTCAAATAATAAAATATAATTATAAAAATATTTTCTTTTTGAAACTTAAAAACTAAAAAAAAAAGTTTTCAATCTTATAAATTTGTCCTTGAAAATGGATAAAAATCTTTCACCACTTGGTAATCAAACTAAAAAACCACCGGATAAATGTTGGAATTATTCATCAAGTGTTATTAACTGTAATTCGGCTCAAAATGACGAATTTTCAAAGCCCCCTAATAAAAGTCAAAGTCTTAATAATGGCCCTGGGTCTTCCACAGATGATCAAAATTCAAAATCCTCTAATCCACATCAATATACTACAAATGGATCCAGCTCAATTCAACTTTTAAAAAAGGATAACAATAAGAAAATGGTCACGAACTTGGATAAAGATTTACATTCAGAAAATTTTAGTCAACAATCCAATTGCAACGATGATATTCAATCACACTATATTTCTCTAGATGAAGATTTTGATATGGCGAAATCCTCAGGTGATGAAATTGATTATGAAATAGTTAAAAATAAAAAATACAAAAGAAATTCCAGAGGTGATTTAAAAATAGATTTATCTAAATTACGTTCTGTTGATAATAATAGTAGGCCTTGCTCTAGTCAAAATAGATTTTCAATTTTAGAAGATTTAAATGTTGAGGCAAATGAAATTAATAATGTAAAAAAAAATCCGGTGACGAAAAAGCTAAATATTAACAACAAATTTTGTCCACCTATATTCCTCTATGGAGTTAACATTAAATCGGTAGTTGAACAATTAAAAGCAAAGGAACTTGAATTTAAAATAATGAATAAAAGTAATTTAAAAAGTAAACTTTATTTAAAAGATGTTTCGGCGCATTCTGAGATGATGCTATTACTTAGAGAAAAGAATATTGAATCATATTCATTTACTCCGTCCGAATTAAGACGTCAATCCTTGGTACTTCGAGGTCTTTATTATGATACGAATGTATCGGACATTGAAACTGATTTGAATAAATTGGTACCTGATACAGTTTAATCTGTCTCTAAATTCACAACAGCTTTTTCAAAGAAAAATAATTTAGAAACAGGATTATTTTTAATTACTCTTAAGGAGGGCAAACGATTAAATGATTTGACTAGCATTCGTTTTATTTTAAATCAGGTAATAACATGGGAAAAACCAAAAAAGAATCAAAAAGTTGTACAATGTTATCGATGCCAGAATTGGGGTCACATGTCAAAGAATTGTAATCGATCTTTCGCATGTGTCAAGTGCTCTTCAAATCATGAACCTGGAAAATGTTTGTTTACTGCTGATTCTAATAGTCAACCATTTTGTTTCAATTGCCAAAGTTATGGTCATCCGGCTAGTTGGCGTGGTTGTCCTTCTTTTAAAAAATATTTAGATCTAAAGAAGAAAATCTCAGATAAAGCTAAAGAAAAGAGAAATCAAGTTTCAAATAATGTTTCTGTTGCTATAAATTCCAATTGTATAGATCCCAGTCGATCTTTTGCAAGTCATTTTAATAATGAATCTCAAAATAAGCCTAGTATTGTAAATGAATTTCTAAAATTAGCTAAAGTTTTATGTGAACCTGATTCATTAGAAGTCAGAATAATGAATTTTATGAAAAATTTTAAATCAATTTCTAAATCTCAGGCAATAGCCGAATGTAAAAGTTTGTTACAGGAAGTTTTATCAACTTATGGTCCGTAAGGTATTCAAAATGTGTACTTTTAATGTTAGATCTCTTGTTGAAAAAAGTAGAAGAATAGATTTGTTAAGTTTGCTCAATTGTAATAATATTGATTTTGCTTTTATCCAGGAAACACATTTAAAATCAAATCATAAAGTTTGTTTAGATAACTTCCATCTTATTAGAGACTTATCTTCACAAGGTGTAGGTATTACCATTAGAAAAAATTATTTATTTTCTAAAATCGAAATTACTGGTTTATCTTTTCCAAATATTTTTATCGAGATACGTATCTCAGTAAACAATTTAATTAAAAAATTCTTGATTGGATCAATATATATCCCTTGTAACTTTAATACCACCCAATTGGAAAATGGTTTGTCAAAAATTGCAAACTTTTCTACAAATTTCGATGCATTAATAATTGGTGGTGACTTTAACTCCAAAAATATGTCATGGGGAGATAATTTGAACAACCTTAATGGTAACACATTTTCCGATTGGTTAAATCTTCACTCACATTCATTTATAAGACTTTGCAACGACATTCCTTCATTTCCGAATGGATGTTCGTTTTTAGATCATTTTCTTTTGAGTTCCAACATTGTTGATCTTATTGATCCAAATTACAATATTGAAAGTTTGCCTACATTTTCAGATCACTTTCCACTAGTTTTAAATTTAAAATTATTTGAGTTTGATTTTATTTTAAAACCACCAATTTCACATTTATCGTTTAAAAATACCAACTGGGATATCTTCAGAAAAGATTTGACTTCGAAACTAAACCAACATTCACCCCCTTCTTCCAGAAATTTGACGGACAATGAAATTGATTTTTATATTAATAAATTTACAACGGCTGTAAATGTATGTACTGATATTCATTCCAGGAAAATTGATTTAAAATCAAGAAAGTTTGAGTCTTCTGAATTTGTTAAAAAATTATTTAAAGTTAAATATAGTTGGCAGAAAGAATTGAGGAAAATTTATAACAGGACTTTAAATAGACACAATGACCAATATAAACTTATTTCCAAACAAATTCAACTTTTAAATATTTTAATTAAAGAACAAGTTAGTAAGGAGAGCATATCCAAAATTTTAATGAGAGGCTTGAAAAAATTAAACCAGGTCCTCTCGCACATAAACAAATTTATAATATTTTAGGCTATAAACGTAGAACAACAATTGGAAATTTATCAGTTAATGGTTTAATTATTGATGATGAAAATAATAAATTAACTGCACTAAAAGATCATTTTTCGGGAGTATATAGTGGCAGTTTATTAGAAAGAGATATTTCGGAAATTGATAACTTCTTGGCATCTTTAAATAATAATGTTTTATTTCATTTTGATAGCAGATTTTCTGCTCTGAATACTCAAAATTGCACTCGACTTATAAATTTAAATAACATTGTGTCTCAATCTAAAGAATTGAACAATAAGAAATCGGCTGGAATCGATAAAATTTCGAATTTTATAATAAGAAAATTTCCTATTAAAGCTTTTGAATTTTTAGTTATAATTTTCAATAATTGTTTGAATAATGCCTATTTTCCTGATAGTTGGAAAGTTTATAAAATTGTTCCAATTAAAAAGAAAACTAATTCTTGTGACATTAATAATCTGAGACCAATTTCTTTATTATCATATTTGGGAAAACTATTTGAGAAATTTATTCGTGAAAAAATGGATATTGGTTTAGATGAAAGCTATACACCGAACTTGCAATTCGGTTTCAAAAAATGTCACTCTACTGTGGACGCTCTTACAAAGTTTCAAAATGACGTTATTTGCAACTTACGAAAAAGGAGTTGTACAGTTGCTCTTTCACTTGACGTAGAAAAAGGCCTTTGATAGAGCGTATCACAATGGAATAATTTTCAAAATGAAAAATATAGGAATTGATCTCCACATAATTAAACTTTTCAAAAGCTTTTTTTATAACCGACGTTTTTGTGTAGAATTAAATGATTCTTTGTCTGATTTTGGTCAAGTTTCTTGTGGAGTACCTCAAGGGTCAATTCTGGCACCTCATTTGTACAATATTTTCATTTACAATTTTCCTCACAATTTCTCAAACTCAACTGGTGTTCTCTATGCAGATAATTCACTACTCTATGCTCATCGTGAATCTCCAAAAGAAGCTCTTAAAATAGTGTCGGGACATTTAAGTAAAGTTAAAGAATTTTATGATTTTTGGGGAATAAAAATAAATGCATCTAAAAGTGAGGCAATTTGTTTAAGAAATGCTTCTGGTAAATGTGCATACTTTGTTGTCCCAGAAAGTAAAAGATTAAAAATTAGTTTATATGGTGAGGAAATACCTTTCAAAGATAAATTTAAATACCTTGGTATTAATTTTAATAAATTATTTAAATTCAATGACCATGGCAAAATAATGTTAAATAAAGTTTATAAAATAAAAGGATGTTTTGGCAGAATTTTGACCCATAAATCATTACCAATTAGGACAAAATTATTAATTTATAAAACATGTTTAAGGCCAGTATTGTTATATGGATTTCCAGTTTGGTTCCATATTTCACCCACCTTAATGAATAAATTTGAAATTTTTGAAAGAAAAGTCTTACGATCATGCATTGGTAAGAGTTTTGTTTCAAGAACTAAAAGATTTTCAAATGCTGTAATTTACAAGGAGTCAGGAATAACACCATTAAGCTGTTATGTAATTGATATAATTAGGAAATATATTTATAGATTACATTTTCATGATAATGAAATTATTAAAGATGTTATTGATTCTCAAAGGGGTTACAATTGGACCAATACTCCTTATGTGTCTCCTCTTGGATTACAAAATGAAAATGTTGTTATCAATATGGCTATTTCTTCACAGGAATTTTTTAAAAAAACTCTTCCTGGTTCTCACAGGGGTTAAAAATATACATTTGTATTTAATTTTTTTATTTATTTTTTTTTTTTGTTTGTTTGTTATTTTCTCTAGTTTGTAAGTATTAGTTTTAAGTTTATTCTATTAGTTTACGAGATATACTCTCACGATAATGTTAGCCTCGGGAGCAAGGGCATTTCCATTAATTTTTCACGAAAATTTTATACATTTTTTGTCAAGTTTGGTACTGTACATTCATATTCACAATTATTTTAAGACATTACATTATAATCTTAAATGTTACTTTAATATGTATATTAAAAAAAAAAACAATTTTTGTTGAAAAAAGTCTCAATAAATTAACTTAACTTAACTTATTTAGAGATACCAGGAATTCTTCGGTTAACCTAGATGTCATGAAGACGCCCTAAATTCCGTTTAAGGCAGCCTTGCTATCAGTAAATATAGAGATATCTCCAGATATTCGATAATACCTGATCCAGTTGGATGCACGTTTTATGGCAGTAATTTCCGCCTGTAGAGGCATATGTTTTCTATTATTTCAATTGTTTCTTTTTTTCAATTCAAGAATGTTTTATTGGTTTTATCCTAGAGTATCCAAAACCGAAAACCGACCAGCCAGTTTTTTCATTGTAAACTCGACCTGTAAACCATTATTTTTAAGACGGTTAACCGGTTTTTACGAAATATATATTTTCTAATGCTTATTTGAACATATTTTTGAAAAACTTTAATAACATTTTTGACAAGATTTACTTATTTTATACAAAATTTTAACATTTGACAATATTTCTTAAAAAATATAAAATAATTTGCGAGTATATAACGGGTTTTCCAACAAGAGGTGTTGAGAGGTGTTAGGATAAATGATCGGATGTTTATTTCATAATAATAGGAAGGTATGCCGTTAATAACGAAAAACAACATCAGCCAAATGGCCACCAGGACCATGCTTACAGGACCATATCCTTTTCATGAAATGTTCCATAACCAAATCGCAAAGTGGCTACACTATGTCCTCGATAGCCTCACGAATTCTATCTTTGAGGTCTTGAATTGTCGCTGGGCTGTTGGCGTAGACCTTTTCTTTCACGTCGCTCCAAAGGAAGAAGTCGCAAGGTGTTAAATCACAGGATCTCGGTGGCCAATTGTGATCACCTCTTCGATAGATAACACGGTCCGGAAACTTTTCCCGTAAAAGAGCAATGGTTTCGATGCTTGTGTGGCACGTAGCGCCGTCTTGTTGAAAGTAAACGTTGTCTAGATCAATATCATCCAAAATACGGTGTGGAATGACGTTTGTGGAGTGCACAATTCCAAAGAACGACGAGGAATGGACAAATCTGGGTTTTCTTCAACACTTTGGGCTACATAAGCAATATTCTCAGTTGTTCTTAAGCGACGTGCACGGGTTTTATTCTTCACATCACTAAATTGTCCCAACAGCTCGAATTTTTTCACCAATTTCTGTATTGCGGTCCGACAAGGTGCTTCACGACGACCCAAAAATGCTTTAGTTTTGCGATCTGTGACTGTAAGATTACATAATTTTTATAGTGAATTTTAATAATTTCGTTGTTGAACCGTGTATCGTTCCATTTTTAGTAATGGCGTAGTTTCTACTTGTCAAATGTCAAAGAATAAAAGCTTCAAAAGTGATAGCTATCGAAATATCGGGTGATTGAAAATAACACCTCTTGTTAGTATACAATTCTTGAAATAGGATGGCAAAACGATTAATTTAGTATTTGGCCGCAAAACTCTACATACGATTTAATTTCTTCAATACATTTCACTTTTTTATTCTAAGGCAGTAACGTGCTTTCTCTAAACTCTTGAGGGACCATCCTTTCTAAAATGGTTAAACTAGCATTTGTCTGTACAAATAATCCATTCCCAAAACATAGGATATATTAAGTCTTTGTACTGAACAGCATAGTCAAAAAGTTTATTTTTATTGGTGGAACTAATTAACGTTTTGTTATGTCCATGCTCGACTGCATCGACAACAATTCCATAAACATTTTTGATATCTTTTTTTAATTCTACAATTTTGCGCCTTAATATTTCATCAAACTTTAATGGACGTCCTGTTCATGGGTAACTGTAATATCTTTCATACCTTTTAGAGTTCCTAAGGATAGTTGGACTATAGATTTTAATAAACTAACTATTTCCCCCACGTTTGCCGTAGATTTTTTTTCATTCACCTTATTCAGATTCGTTGTATTCAAATGATCAAAAATTAGCACCAAATATCACACACGCAACTACTATGTATAGAAGTAATGTCGTATGTAGACTTGGAGTTAGTTAACTACTTACTATTTGACTGACACACTAGTTATTTTTATTCGCAATTTGACACAAGAATATGTAGCTAAAAAAAACAAATAATAAATAGCCTTGTGTGGGAATCGAACTGGCATGCTCCATTGTTTTTTTTTTTTGTGTTTGAAAGTCTAACTCCTTATTCACTGCTCCATGTATGAGTTATTTTATAGTAAATTAAAAATGGTTTTAACGTAAACATATAAATTAATATAATATAAACAAAAACTTGAATGACTTCGACTGGTGTTGAACCACTAAGGTCTCGTTTTTCAGTGAAACCCACTTGAAAGCTGTGCTAAATGCAAAGTTCTTTACCAACCTGTATAAATTTAACAACCTATTCTATTAAATAAAAAAATGTGCTGGGTAATGACCACTCAGTACAAAATAATGTATGCGGTAACTTGTTGCCATTAACAAAATTCACAAAATTTGTGCTGGGGTATGTTAAAATCTATTTATTTTACTTATGAAACATACATTTACACATGTAATTCTTTTTTCTTTAACAAAAATGTGTATTAAAATTAATTTAAGTAAAACTTTTTTTAATACTCTATTTTATCCCCATGACAAACCTAACACACCTATTATCAACACCGTAGTGCACTAATAATCTAATTTATGGCGTGTTAAAATAAAACATTCATCGCATACTAAATCTTGTTTGTTTCTGTCATTTTATTATTCATTAATTAATTTAACTGCATTATTCTTAATACTGAAATTAAGTAGTTACACTAGAACATAAAATTTAAATCGAAATTCGTCTATAACACAAAAAAAAAAAAAATTACTATTCAAAAGAAGATGTCACACGCCCTTTACCAAATATGTAGCTTTTTTTTTGGTTCAAATACGATAAAGAAACAAAAACCCTGACCTTGTGAAACATTTTGTGTAAAAAATATTTTTATTTTTTTGTTTTACTCGGACAAGTTCACAATTCTAATTGTAACACCGGTAATAATAGCAACACAACGCACGGCAACACTACAGTACGTAATAAGAATAGCAACAACAAGAGCAACAGCAACATAATTATAATGACCAACACTTGTGTGTTTACATGTGCGTTATGTACGTGTGAATGTTTGTAAATTGAATCAGTGTTGCCGTCCCAGCAGTTCTAGGAGACTGTACCAAACTAGTGATATAATCTATAATTTAGGGTAAAAACTAGTTACATAACTAGCTACATGACTAGTTAATGTCCCAAGCAGGGGGTCAATTGACCTGTTTGGATTACAATGAGACTGTCTGAAAGCTGGTCCAAAGTAGTCAACGCATTGGATTCACATACCGATTGACGGTTAGAGTCAGTTACCTTACTAGCTACCTAACTGGTTACTTGATCAGCTACATAACTAGTTATTTTAACATGTACGACTGCTAATTGTCCTCAAATATTCGATTAAAAAGACACATCCTAACCAATTACTTGTAAACAAACCTTCCTTCGACAACTATCCAATAGATTACTTCTGATGGGTAATATAACTACTTTCTAAAGCGTGCAAAATAAAATTTTAAAGACACTACACTCTAGTTCACTTAGAGACACTGAAGTGACAATTGATTTCACGCTGATACTTAAGCAAAAAATAAAATAAACTGTATGAGATTTAACAACAATTCAAAATAACAACATGAAAAATCCTCTAAGACATGCAACATCGTGCCACGTTTGCTTCTGTACACTTCCAGCCCACCGTTTTCAATGGCAACTGCCAACTTGTATTGCAGTCAAGTTCAAGTACTACTGCTAAATAAAACTGACGATCGATAAGGACTTCCGATAGGGACTTCTGATAGGGACCGAAATCCTTTGTCTCTGAGAGATATGCATATGCCTTAGTAATGCATGTGTATTGAAACTGATGCTTCCAAAATATGTAGGTGGGAAAATTGGATGTGACAGGCTCGTTAGACTACTTTTGTATATACGTTTATTATAATATTGTTTCTGCCTTTAATGTCTATGGGTTACAATAAGTAATAAACTCTTATAACTTAAATAACACTGTTCGACAAAAAAACACTTTTTGCAAGTAACAAGAATAAGTTTGTCTAGTTATGCTTAGAACAAGGATAAGAATGTTTTAAATACGAATAGTTTTTTCGTAATTTGATTTTATTATATTTTAGAAAAATCTCAGTTTTATCAACAAAATGACGTTATTTTGTATAATACGTGAATGTATCCTTATGATTTTCGTCTGTAGTTTGCTTCAGGAATGTTTCTTTGTAATGTCCAACAGTAGTCCGGCAGCATTAGTGGACCACACTTGCCCTGATATCGGTTTTCTATTGTAGAAATGTCTTGATGGAATCTTTCACCGTGTTCATCGCTTATGGCTTCCAAATTATTTGGAAAGAAGTCTAAGTGTGAATGTAAAAAATGTATTTTCAACGACATATTACATCCCAAATCCTTATAAGTGGATAACAGCTCCGCGACAATTCTTTTATAGTCGCTTGATCTGTGATTTCCCAGAACTTTAAAGTCACTTTTATTAAGGATTCCCAGTCTGAATTTTCTAAAACACTAAGTTTTTCTTTAAATAATTCATCATTCATCAACTGCCTGATTTGAGGACCAACAAATATGCCTACTTTAATTTTCACTCACTCATTTTAGGAAATTTTTCTTTAAAATATAAAAAGTCATCACCACTCCTATCCATAGCTTTCACGAAGTTTTTCATGAGCCCAAGCTTTTTGTGTAAAGGTGGTAAAAATTTATTATCAGGCAGCACTAATGAAGTATTTTTATCATTTGCTTGTCCTTAAATAAGAGATATCCTTTTAGGCCAGTCTTTCTGAACATAATGATTTTTCCGATCTCTGCTGTCCCACTCACAAAGAAAACAACCGTGTTTTGTATATCATAGATGTAACCCTAAACTTTCCAGTTGTGTTCGTTGTATTGAATCTTATCCAAGATAAATTTAATATTTTCATAAGACTCTTTCATGTTAGAAGCTTCACCTAATAGTATAGAGGGAAGTTCATTACCCATATGTAAAAGAACAGCCTTTAAACTTACTTTGGAACCATCGATAAACAATCGCCAATCTTCTGCTTTATACTCTATACCCAAGGCAGTCATTACACCATAAACATTATTACAAAGTACTAAGTGACCATCTTGTGAAAAAAAAACCTTTTAGCTCTTCATCTCGATTGCGATAATAGCATATTCTTGTTTCGGTTTGTTATAAATTCCATCCCTTTAATCGAGAGGCTAAAAGTTCTGACTGTTATTTGGACAAATTTAAGTCGCGTACCAAATCATTGAGATCTTTTTGAAATAGTAGATGTGGCTCATTAGATGAGAAAGTTTCTTGAAAGCCAGTATCTAATGAATCGTTTACAATTGCTTCTGGCGTAGCCGAACGATCCGAATTTAAATACTCTGAATTATTGAATAGTGAAAGGCAACATTTTCTAGTTGGTATCTCAAAATATAAGAAACAAAGTAAAACTAGATTAAATATTATTATATAAAGTAAAGTATAATTTATTACAGTACAACATGAATGTGAAAATAAATCATAAAAACGGTCAATCTAAAATTTTATGCATAGAAGAATAAATGCTGATTATGTAAAAAAAACTGTTCCCAGTTACATAGTTTTTTGCTTTTGCTTTTATTCCTTTTTTTGGCTTGTACATGTGGGAGAATTTAAAATCTTCACATATGGCAGCACTGGCTGTAACACAAAAACTAGACCAGATCAAATCAAAATAAATATGGTGTTTGAATGCTTGTAGGTAGGTTATTCAAAATTAGTATGTACATCTCTTGTTACAAAATGACCAGTGTAATTATTGTTCTATCAGTGATTTTGACAAATAAGCTTCACGAGTTTTCCTAATTTCATCCATGACCAAATTCATATCTAAGTCTGTGTGGATGTTCTCATTTCGTATTTACCATGGAGCTCCCGCTCCCCATGGTACTAAGAATTTTGGATTGTGCCCTCTGTACGAGATCTATACTGGTATTGTCTGCTGTTCCTCATAATTGGATTCCGTATGTCCAAATTGTTTTTAAAACTGTCTTATATAGGATGACTTTGCTGTTACGACTTAATTTCGATTGATAGTAGATGCTTTTAGTATCATGTGGAGCCGCCATGGCGTCTATCTAAGTGATTACCAAGGTATGTAACGTGTTCAGACTGTGGAATGTTCACACTGTTTGGTGTCAGTGATGGACAACTTCCTGTTCTAAGTGAAAACGTTATGTGCTTACTTTTGATTTTATTTACTTTTATGTACACGTCTGAGATAATTATCTAGGTTTCTAGATGCTACATTTGAGTCCACATGAGAACTAAGGATTGCAGTGTCATCTTCAGAGGTATATAATAGGTACAGCGTTGGTCCTAGAACACTTCCCTGAGGAACACCAGCTTTAATCGCATAATCGATTGTCTTATAATCGCCGCACTTTATCCTAAACAAGCGATCTGATTAGTAAGACTCTAGTGTTTTGTTTGAACTAGAAGGCAGTATGCATTTAATCTTTTGTATCAAAACCTTCTCAAAAGCCTGAGCAACATTTAGAAATATTGCCGAACAGTACTTTTTTAGTTCTACACTTAGGCGGTTAACTTGCTCAATTTTTCCGTGATGCTCACGGAATCCGAATAGTCAAAACATTAGACTATTTAAGAATGTTACAATTTGTCTTTGGATTATTTTCCCAAATACAGGGTTTTCCAACAAGATGTGTTATTTTGGTATTCAAAGAAAAAATGGAATTTTTTTGAGATAAATGATCGGATATTTATTTCATAATAAAGAGGAAGATATGCCGTTAATAATGAAAAACAGCATCAGCCTAATGTCCACCATGACCACGCTTACAGGACCATATTCTTTTCATGAAATTTTCCATAACCAAATCGCAAAGTGGTTGCCTAAGTCCTCGATAGCCTCACGAATTCTATCTTTGAGGTCTTGAATCGACGCTGGGCTGTTGGCGCAGACCTTATCATTCACGTGGCCCCAAAGGAAGAAGTCGAAAGGTGTTAAATCACAGGATCTCGGTGGCCAATTGTGGTCAACTCTTCGAAAAATAATAACAAGGACCCAATTCGAGAGATAATAACAAGGACCCAATCAGCAAAGACACGACGTTGTTGATGATCGTCCGGCTTGAGTGCTTGTGTTAACTGAACTTTATAAGCCTTAAGGCCAAAGTCTTTATGCAAAATACGGTGTAATGACGTTTGTGGAATGCCCAATTCCAAAGAACGACGAGGAACAGACAAACCTGGGTTTTCTTAAACACTTTGGGCTATTCTCAGTTGTTCTTGAGCGACGTGCACGGGTTTTATTCTTCACATCACTAACTTGTCCCAACGGCTCGAATTTGTCCACAAATGTTTGTATTGCGGTCCGACAAGATGCTTCACGACGACCCAAAAATGCTTTAGTTTTGCGAACTGTGACTGCAAGATTTTCACAATTTTTGTAGTGAATTTTAATAATTTCAATGAGTTGTTGAAGCGTGTATCGTTCCATTTTTAGTAATGGCGTAGTTTCTACTTGTCAAATGTCAAAGAATAAAAGCTTAAAAAATGACAGCTACCGAAATACCGGGTGATTCAAAATAACACGTCTTGTTGGAAAACCCTTTAGTTTAGACTAATAAGGCAATAAGCTAATCGGTCTGTAGGAAGATACCAATGTCAAATCTCAGTATAATTTAGGAGATTTTCAAATCATTCGAAAAAACTCTTAGAGACAAGATCGCATTGAATAATACTGTGAGCACAACAATTGCCATATCTAGTAGGTTTCTAATCATGGAAGGTGTAATTTAATCATAACCTGGAGATTTTTTTAGTTTAAGATTGTCTTTCATAATTTTCTTAATGTTCTTAGCTGCCTTCAACTACTTTACAACGTTTTTTAGTAGGAGTCGTCACAAATTGTGACTCACAATGAGGAGTAGGAAAAAACTATAACTCATCTTCTGTATTTGTGTCCTGTTCGGGAGACAAAGCTAATACGTCGTACTTTGGGGAGATGGTTCCATAGTGATCATACGCATATATATATCTGTCCTTATCTGTACATCGGACTGGAGATTTCACATTTACATCAGCTACTTGATAACTTTTCTACAAAAATAATGAATAAACACTGTAAAATTCCCATAAAAGCGGCATCTCTGGCAAACAACGCAGGTTGCCAAGCCTACAGGCAGTTTTTTTGTTTGCTGCTGATAATAATGATGAGTATTTTACACGCCAAAAACGCCATACAAAAGAATGTCATGTGTGGACAAAAGGCAAAAAAATCAATGACCAAAAAAAGATTATCTACAACAACACAAAAGACATTTTTAAAACACTTGAACAATAATCTATGCTCTTGTGCGTTCTGGTCTGTTATGTTTTATTTTGTTGTTGTTGTTGTCGTTGCTCTTTATTAATTTTTATCGTTTGTTGTTGTAAAGAGCCTGTTTTTTTTTAATGACAATAAACGACGCGCCTGCGCTTAATTTTAAATATTAATTTAGCCATAAAAAACTTCTGAAATGTTTTTATAGTGTTTTCAGCTTTTATATTGTTAATTTAAATTATGATAATGATGATTATCGTTGAGAGATTATCATTATGATTGAAATAAAGAAGACAAGAAGACGAAAGAACATCATAACTGAAATGTTGATCAAAATTAATTACCTATCCACTAAAAACATTTGGGGGGCTTAACATAAAACCTATACTTACTTACATTCCAATACATATGTGTGTATATGCAGATGTTTTTTTTTTTATATACCAAGACAATCTGAACAGTTTTTCAATAAATGGTAGTGAGGCTTAGTACGAAGGGTAAGGAAATATAGGAAATGTTCTTCCCTAGAATACAGTGAGTGGAACAAATTTAATTTCGTCTGCTCATTAAGCATTATTTGTTGCTGAAAAAACCATTAGTCAAACCAAAGCTAAGCTTGATAAATACTATGGGAACTCTGCACCATCAATTTCAAGGGTAAACAAGTGGTTTATTAAATTTCGTTGTGGCCGTACAAGCATGAAACATGCCGTACGTTATGAACGCCCAGTTGAGGTCTCTACACCCGAAACAATTGCAAAAAAGCTATGGTGTTGGTCGATTGGAGATTGAAAGTGCGAGTGATTGTGGAACCCATACGCCATATTTATTTCTTGTTTCCAAACCTGAAGAAATGTCTCAGCGGAAAGAGATTTGACTCCAACGATGAAATCATCTCACAAAATATAAAAATTTTAATGACCTCGACAAATTCGACAAATCGCATTTCATGGTCTCTTGGCTTTAATTCGTTGGTACGCAAGTTTTCTGGTTTTGGGTGAATCCTGCTGCTTGCAAACGTTTTGAAATTGCTGATTGAGTAGCTCCCAATGATTTTTTAAGCTCCTGTTGAGTTTTACTACAATCTTCATGGAGTAATGTCTTCAATTCTTGGTGTTCAAACTTTTTTTAACTGGCCTGGGCGATCTTTGTCTTCTTTGTCAAAATCACTACTTCAGAACCGCTCAAACCATCTCTGGCAGGTTGAAACCGATGAAACACGTTCACCATAAGCTTTGGTTAGCAATCGGTGTGCTTCAGCGGCACTTTTTTTCAAATTAAAGAAATAAATCAAAACTTCCCGCATAAGACGAATCGTTGGTAAAAAATTCGACATTTTTGAAGCAAAAAAACTTTGCTGCTTACACTACAATGTTCAATATCTAAGTGGGAATAAATGTCAGATATGTACCCTTCAAAATGACATATAAGTTATTATAAACAAAAATCGTGTTCAAAAGATACGTCATCTATTGTTAATCCTGCATTTTTAAGTCATACTGCCAATATAAAACTACATACTGTTACGAGTTTGCACTAGCGATTTAAATTTAAGGGTCTGTAACGACTGCCTGCAGCATTTATCATGTTTATAAACACGTCCATCAGTAGAAGCTTCTACTTATCAACAATGTTGATAGCATGCGGTTATTAGCATTGTTTATAAGTATGGCAACACTAAATGTTTAAGCTGCTGACATTGACATCGAAAGCTCCAGAATTTGAACATACTAGTTTGTCCGTTAAGAGCATTGTAAAAGATTCCCGATAGATGGCGTGTTTATAAATAGTGGCAGAGGTTGCAGTAGTGAGTGAGTTTATCGTAGGCGCTGTTAGAGTTACCATCAACTGTCTTGTACATTTAAGTTTGTACAGTGTGTGTGCATTTCTGCGAATTGATAAACGTGTATAAAGACACTGAGTGACTATTTGAACTGTTGTTGGTGTACATTTGAATAAATAAAGGGTTATTACAATTTTGAACTACTAAAACTGCTTTTTATTTGCAATCAAAACTATCCGGTTTGATGATTTTGCAATGCGGCTGGGTGTCCTTGTGTCTTAAAAATAAGGCCTTTAGGAAGGCCTCGTTAAAGCATCATTTTCCCGCTGGGAACTTTTCAAACCGCTCTCGTATAAAATCACACAACAGACACACTCTCAGTTAGAATACAAACTCAACACACCGGAAGCAAGAAAACAACTTGTTAAAGCAATTGATCATCATCATCATAAATACTCGTACTTACGTTCTTTTCGGTCTTACTGAGTCAGTTTATTACTTTAATAAAAAAAAAACAACAACAGCAACAACAAAAAACATACCCCAAAAATTATAAAAGTTGTCAAAAAAAAAAAAACATGTTGCCAACAAAACATGTAGCAACCAAAGTGGAAACAAAAAAAAAACTCCAATTCATCGTAATTATAATTCTATGGAAACATTCATATCCACAAACTCACACTCTTCTCTCCATCTTAATGTTCGGCCAACTAAAACAAGCTGTTGAACTGCCCAGAAACATTGAACTTTTTTGTGTCTTTTGCTAGATTGTTTGTTGTTGTTGTTAGTGTGTAGTTTTTTGGTATTTCTTTTGTAACTGTTTTAGGGTTAGACTCGTTCGAGTCTGTGTGAATGAACAAAGATGTGAGAATTAGAAAAAAAATCATGTTTTTTTTTTGATAAACTAGAAATTGTTCTGACCTTTCCTAAGAAATCACAAGATAAGACAAAAACTAAAAAAAAGATCAAAATCCTTGTGTTCTATTTTCAGTGAAAATATAATTTTTATGTATCAAATACCAGGGAAAAAACATTGACCTATAATTTGTAAATGTTTGGAATATTTTACATACAAATACAAACACTTTGTTTTATAGTTGTAGGGAAAGTGGTGTGTTTGTTGCCCAAGGTCATTTAAAAAGTGCATGAGTAATGTCTTTGATAAAATTAGGAATTTTTGTGTGTGTGTGTGGAATTATGGATATACTCTTATTAATGATTAGTTCAATGTGGGAACTACATAATACCTGGTCCTTCGATACTATCAGCCACGCCACACTCTTGCAGATCATACTAGAGAGATCATAAAGAGAGTTGGATCGTGAATTATCTAAGAGTCCGCCAGCCGTTCGTGGAGTTTAAAAATAAATGGGTCCCATTCGCCACTCCTTTTAACTAGCAGCTCTCTAAACTGCCCTCACCACCACAAGGAATGGCACTGATTTCATATGTGAAAGACTACACCATTATTACGAGGCCACTACGTTGATGACGCTATAGTAAATGGTTATCTCAGCGAAATTCACAACTTTTTTACGGAGCTGAAGTTTAATGTTGGAGTCGTAATATGTGGCATCAAAGATTCGATTGTAAACCACCCGAAAGTTTTGGGAGTCACATTTGACAGCCTCTTTAACTTCTCAACTCATGCCACTGCGAACACGCACAAATTTCGAAGTGGAAACAATGTTCTCCAAATGTTAGCTTTCATCATTTGGCACATGGATAAAGAAACCTTCTTATTGTCACCTTGATTTAGTGTTAACCAGTAGATAAATATTGAAATATTACGTTTGTCACAAGAAAACGAAATTTTTGTATGCCTTTTTATCTCCATAGCTTTTGCCACTGCAATAACGCACAAATTGCGAAGTATAATCAAGGTTCTCAAAGTGATAGAATTTTGAAAACTTTTTGGCCATCTACTCTACGTTTCGTAGGTTAGTGGTTAATTAGACTGCTTCAGTATGCTCACCTTCGTGGAAACTGTTATGAACTGCATGTAAATTACAACGGAATATCATATGTAGAAGGAAACGAAGGTTCTCCATGTTATGAAACATAGCGTTTTGTTGACAAAATTGTAACTTATGGGATGTCTTCGGAGAAGTTATCCTAACTACTACATCATACAGTTAAAGTCTCTCCCGAGGCATGTCAGAAAGTATCTTCGTGTATATGAAGAGAGGACTCATAGATTTGTGTATCGGAGATTGTATAGTGAAACACAGACTGTACTTTCAGTTTGACTTTCATAGATATACGATTCACTCTGCGGTCGCAGGATACAGTATGAATTTCGCAAGATACAGTACGAATTTAATTTTAACTTAGTGAACAGTAATTCACAGCAAACTAAACATAATTTTTGGATTCAGGAACCCCAACCTAATCCATATAAAAACGCCAGCAAATAATTTTGTCCAGCTAGTTTTGAGTTTACAACCACAATGGCTAGTTATGAAACAGAATGTCATGTCGACATCCTTACTGTGACTTCATACAGTAGGAGTTACCCACGTTATATGTCAGAAAGATCCTCGTGGAAGTGAAAAGGTGTGTTGAGCAGTATCCACTAAATCGGAGATAAATAATTTGCTGAAGAAAACAACTGTGCAACAGGCTTAATGGCTACTAGTTCGGCATAGATTGAGACGTCCCCAATTTATGTATGTCCAGCTTACAGTCAGGGTACGCAAGACACACTCCACAGGTTCAACTTCCCGGATATTCAACCCAGCATTGCTTGGATATGTGGAGAATATGGTCTAACCCTGTCGAAGTAGCTTCGAAGTAGAACGCCCAGTATAGTTTTAGCTATTCCAACAATAATACCTTATTCTCGTATTCTAAATTCATTTCGAATGCTTCTTAGCTTACGTGTCAAAACTCGCTCGTTATCGAATGTCTTACATATTATTCGATATCTAATAAGGGAATAAAAAAATAAAAAACTCGAACGTTGGAATAAGTATTCGCTCGTATACGAGTGTGACAATTTGCCCCCTGGTTTTCTCATAAAAATACAGGACAGATGGAAGTGAACCAATAGCGTACACATTCCGGATTATGATACCGACGAATACATATCACAAGAGTTGGATGTTGTATCTATTCGGTTCAGCTGAATTTGAGACTACCGGTCCATGTTTAGCTGATATTAAGCCAGTTATTGGATTCCTAGAGAACATGTACATTACATCGAAAATTAAGGAATGCCAGGTGTAACTTTAGGAAATTAGACATGGAAATATTGAAGGTAATTGTCTGGCTGATAGACTTATGAAAGCCGGAACTACAATAGATTGCTTTGAAAACAGATGCCACAGCAGCATATCCATCCATAAGGAATACTGATAATGGCGCGGAAGATACTCATTTACATTGAAACTAGATAAAATTGGCATTATATGAAAGTGCATTTAATACGACGATATTCCATTTAGTGAACTTAATAGAGCCTGTAGCCCCTCGGTACATGAGACTTCCGCACAACGACTTTAGCAAGAAAGTGGAGACAACGAAACATATTTTTTCCAATGGCCAGCCTGAATTATGATTCAAAACCTTCGGTCACTAAATGCCCATTGATGTGACATATTTAAAACCAATGATTTGGGAATGATCCACTCTTTTATTAATTCAATAGGTTGGGACAAGTAGAATGGCGTATCTTGAATTTGGCCTTATGGTGCAATTTACCTTACGAGATTTGAGTGTCGATTTGGAAAAAAAAATCAGTGGCTTTGTTTTAAAAGTTCTCCGCAAAGGGCGAGATTTTGGAAAATTATTTCCAAAATATATAATTAAGGTTGCTTGCCACTTGTTAGCCATTTGTTTTGTTCTGTTTCTTACATGTGGTCTTATAGATACTCATAACTAAGGACTGATATCGTAAAATTCTAAACACACATTTTTCATTAAAACTTTTGTAGAAGTGTACAGAATACACAAGCAAAAAAGCGAAACCACTAACAGAATTCATTGGACAGTTATTAATTTAAACAAACATGCTTAAGTTTGGAAAATATCACAATGTAAAAATCATTATTATAAGGAGTGAGATCGTAAAATTCTTAACACACGTTTTTCATTAAAACTTTTAACCCAAGTATTATTTGATTTTTTTTTTTTTTATCAAGTTACTTTTGTAAAACATGTTTAATGTCAATTATATTCATTTGTTGTTAATCTGATTAAAATGAGTGACCAGAAAACAGTATTTTCAACAAAACCCAACTTGGTCCTACAAAAAGTTGGCCAAGCGTTCAAAGGTCTGCCGTCAAACTGTTTCCAATGTAATTAAACAGTACGGGGAGAACTTGTCCGTTGATAGAAAACCTGGTACAGGTAGAAGGAATGGTCCACATGTTGTTTCTAAATCCAAAAAAATAGAAAGTATTTTCTCCCAACACATCCGGTAGGAAAGCAGTCCTGTTAGCTCAGTGCTCGGACTATTTGGTACGAAATGTTAAAGCTAATGCGGGTTTAAAAACATATTTTGCGTATGAATACTGTATTATGGAAGGATAACAAATATGTCCGCACGTCATCGGTATTGAAGGTTTCAGAAGAACCAATCCTGGTGAAAAACAATCAAAGGTTCCTCGTTAAGATAGAAAGCAGAAGAAATTCATGGAAATCAACTGCCCTCAAATTATTCGAAAGTACAATGACCGCATGGGTGGAGTAGATCTCATGGATGGTCTCCAGGATGATCTCTCATGGATGTTTGAGCTAAGACTCGCAATATTATGATTAGGTTGTTCTACCATTTTGTGGACATGGTCTCTACAAATGCATTCATTTTATACAAACGTCTGCACGGCGATGAGGTCAATGCTTCCAACAATGTGTCCGATTAACGAAATGCTCTTACAGCTTCCAGATTTGCGTGAGGAAATGGTTGCTGTACTTGTTTCCTTCAAAAATATATGGTCTGTAGGACGACCATCTGTTCCAAATCTCGGTGAGCCTTTATCACTACAGCCTGACATATCAGGTGTTGGGAAAAGAGCTAGGTCGCATTTGGAACAAACAACTTGGGTGTCACAATTCTTGCAATGTTCGAACCGAACATTACGGTTCTATTGACTAAATCTACTTGAAAGAAAATTATTGGCTGCATCGGATAATTTTTACGGTCTTGCCAGTTAGAGGGTTAAAGGTATTTTGAAGACCTATCTAATAAAATTCATATGTTCCCTTTTTCTCGACTTATTGAGGTTTGAACTTTGCAAGACGAAAATAGTTTTTTTTTTATAAAATTTAATTGGTAAAAAACGTGTCAAATTGTAAAGAATTTCCAATACATTTCAAACACTTATCAATGTTTTTATAACAGTTTATTGTTAAAATAAGTGTACATCTAACAACAGTCTTTCAAATTTGATATTTGGTGACTTGATATGAGAATAATTTGAATTAAAAATCCATCTAAACGTCAAACATTTGATAGTGATTTGAGAATAATATAATTTGATGTAAATTTTTATTTTGGTTTAAAGTTTATTTATTTGTAATAATTCAAAGAAATTAATTTAGACTGTTCTCAACAATCTTCAGTTGTCTAAGATCATAGTTTAATGTTGTTTTAGTCACTGAAAACCTTAAGCTCTTTATAACAATATCCGACTGTTGCTAAGTCAGGGCATTCTAGACGTCCAATATTGGCCCATTTTGTCGAGCATTGCTGGCCGTATGTCACGAATAACACGAACAATGTTGGCCTCCAATGTGTCAATTGTTGCTGGTTTATCAGGATAAACCAGTGACTTCACGTGGCGCCACAGGAAATAATCGAGAGGTATCAAATTGCACGATCTTGGAGTCCAATTGACAAATCCATTACTCGAAATCAAGTTATCGCCAAATTTTGATATCAATAAATCAATGGATGCGGTCGCCTTATGGCGCTATCCTGTTGAATCCACATCTGGCCCGAAACAATGACCTTCTTACTTCCAAACAAAAAAAATCATTGATCTTGGTGAGATAAAGATATCCATTGATCGTAACGTGAGTTCCAGCTTAATTTTTGAAGAAATAAAGTGCGATGATGCCACAAGCGTGTAAACTGCACCAAAAAATGCTTTTTTCTGTATGTAATGGAGTCTGTATGTAATGGAGCCAAAAAGTGAGCCTCATCGCTGAACACAATTTTGCAATAAAACAATCGCCTATAAGTTGAGAGCATTTATGACTGATTTTCAAAGTAAATTTGGATAATTTGGTGGCGTTATTCAAGCCTCAATCTATTCATGATGATTTTAAAGAGTATACTGATCATAAATGTCAAAAAGTAAGCGCAGTATGACAGTTCGCTTGACAGTTAACACTTTCGTAAGTTCTATGGGGCTTAAAATAAACCCATTATCAGCAATTATTTGAATAAAGGGTTCAACGAACACCGATCAAAACTAGGAAATTGTCTAAAAAACATAAGATTTCAGGTGTTGTGTTGTGTTTTTTTTGTGTTGGGTAATTATTTTTATAGGCCTAATTAAATTTATGGGTTCAACAAACAACAAAACACAAAAAAAGGTTTTTCTAAGAAGGTTAATGGCTGCTACAACTATTATTATTTAACATTAGGTTTCTGGCTTAAAATTATGCTTGAGTTTTTTTTTTGTCCAGCGAAAAAAGTAATAGAAATATGTCTTTATAATGATAAGTAATATACTCGTGTAACAAATTTAATACTATTATTATTGTTCTTATACTTAAATTATTTATTTAATAAGACTAAATTAAACAACAACAAAAATAAAAGCATACGAAAAAAGAAAGAAATGACAAATGAAAAAAACAATGTTTTTATTATAATTTTTTCGCTACCTTTACCAAATTTGTCATATGTGACTGGCCTTCAACCCATAAAGACAGAAACGAAAACGACGACGACGACAACCCCATAGATAGTAGACCTTACAAATTTATTGAAATGTATAAAAAATTTTAATGAGAAAATACATACAACACCACGTTTATAAAACAAAACAATAAGTACACATACATATTGTACAAATACAAAATAGTACTCATACAGTACAATGTAGACGGGTAGCTAGACAGCAATAGTACCAAATCCAGCAGTTAAAACAATAATAATTATACCAACAGTTGTTTAACTATAATAAAAAGTACTGTAGATATCTATAATGTAGGTAGTTTCTGTTTTTTTTAATTTCAACTTGAATTTATTTATATTTTTGAATTTTATAAACCATGCGGGACATTTTATAACCATTTTCAATTTCAATTTTTTTTTTTTTGTACTTGTTCGTATTCGTTTAAACCATTTATATGACTATAATTTCTATATTGTGTCAGTACTTTTTTTCTTATATAACACAAGTCAAGTGAAGGGCTAGTTTTTTGTTGGTTGTTGGGTTTATCTCTGGGGACTTGTTGTCGTATTTTAAAATTCAACCTCGGAACGAAAAAAAAAACATGTGGAAAAGAAAACCTTAATACTTTTTCGCATTGATAAACTTAAAGATGGTTTGAATCAGGAGGGTGAAAATTGAACTTGTTTTAATGTTGTAAACAAAAATGTTAACTAAGTTATTTACAAATGTTTTAAAATTAGATCTCATGTTTGATGGACACATTTTGTTGAAGAATAAATTGTTTCTCGCAAAGGAATTTTTCTTCATTGTCACCATTATAATGACGTCATATTTTGTTTAAGGGAAAACGAAAATGCTGTCAAACTGCTAATGAATACTGGGTAATGATACTGTTGCATTTATGAGGAAACTAATTAGACTATGGTTTCATTACATTAATTTAATCATCAGTTTATTAATTAATTCAATGTAATTTAATTCACTAAAATATTGTTAGGTTTTAACCTTTTAAAAACGGGGGTTTATTTCCTTTAAATAAACCGGATACTTCTGATTGCAATTAAAAAGCAGTTTTAGTAGTTTAAAATTGTAACAACTCTTTATGTACTTAAAATGTACAACAACAACAGTTCGAGTAGTTACTCAGTGTCTACTTACACGTTTAACAATTCGTAGAAATGCACACACACTTTATAATGTACGAACTTAAATGTACAAGAGAGTTGATGTTAACTCTAACAGTGCCTATGATAAACTCCACTGACGACTGCAACCTCTGCCACTATTTATACACATGCCATCTTTCGCAAATCTTCTACAATTCTCTTAACGGACAAACTAGTATGTTCGAATTCTAGAGCTTTCGATATCAATGTTAGCAGCTTAAACATTCAGTGTTGCCATACTTATAAACAATGCTAATATCCGCATGCTATCAACATTGTTGATGAGTAGAAGCTTCTACTGATGGACCTGTTTATAAACATGAGGAATGCTGCATGCAGTCGTTACAGACCGTTAAATTCAAATCGATATTGCAAATTCATTACAATATTCATGTTAGCCATGCATTGAATAAATCAACTCTCAACATCTTTCATTCAAAGGCTTTTATTTAAATAGAATTCATTCATCGTTGAATTGAATTAATTCTTTTAAATAAAAATAATTATTTTTATATAGGGTTTTCCAACAAGAGGTGTTATTTTGGTATTCAAAGAAAAATTTTATTTTTTTAAATAAATGATCGGATGTTTATTTCATAATAAAGAGGAAGGTATGCCGTTAACAATGAAAAACAACATCAGCTAAATGGCCACCACGACCACGCTTAAAGGACCATATCCTTTTCATAAAATTTTCCATAACCAAATCGCAAAGTGGCTGCCCCTATGTCCTCGATAGCCTCACGAATTCTATCTTTGAGGTCTTGAATCGTCGATTGGCTGTTGGCGTATACCTTGTCTTTCACGTGGCCCCAAAGGAAGAAGTCGCAAGGTGTTAAATCACAAGACTGTGATCACCTCTTCAAGAGATAACACGGTCCGGAAACTTTTCCCGTAAAAGAGCAATGGTTTCGTTGCTTGTGTGGCACGTAGCGCCGTGTTGTTGAAAGTACACGTTGTTCAGATCAATATCATCCAACAGCGACCATAAGATAAGGTGTATTGACGTTTGTAAAGTGCCCAATTCCAAAGAACGACGAGGAATGAACAAACCTGGGTTTTCTTCAACACTTTGGACTACAGCAGCAATATTCTCAGTTGTTCTGGAGCGACGTGCACGGGTTTTATTCTTCACATCACTAACTTGTTCCAACAGCTCGAATTTGTTCATCAATTTCTGTATTGCGGTTCGACAAGGTGCTTCACGACGACCCAAAAATGCTTTAGTTTTGCGAACTGTGACTGCAAGATTTTCACCATTTTTGTAGTGAATTTTAATAATTTGAATGCGTTGTTGAAGCGTGTATCATTCCATTTTTAATAATGGCGTAGTTTCTACTTGTCAAATGTCAAAGAATAAAAGCTTCAAAAGTGACAGCTACCGAAATACCGGGTGATTCAAAATAACACCTCTTGTTGGAAAACCCTTTAGTTCTAATCGATAGTTTTGAATTTATGAACCTTTCAAAATAACACCTCTTGTTGGAAAACCCTTTAGTTCTAATCAATAGTGATGAATTTATGAACCTTTTCCGGAAACCCTTCCATTTAGGTTTTTATTGAGCTTTCTGTCACTTTGTTCGTTTTAAATCTACCACACTTTTGGACACCTTTTTTGTGCTCTTTAATTCTCTTTTAACAAGACCCCAATATCTCTCAACTGGCCTTAGCTCCAGGCAGTTTGGAGGATTTCCCTTTCTTGGTACAAATAACACATTATAGTTCTTGTACCACTCAAGACCTTGCTTACCATAGTGACAGGATGCCAAATCAGGTCAAAAATAAGTAGACATTAAGAAGTCGTATGCATGTAATCATCCTCTTATGTAAACATTCCTTGATGTAAATTTCGGTATTTATAGAGTCCTTTGTAATAAATGTTTGCTTCTTTTGCCGCAAATTTTTTTATTTTTTTGAAGGTAGCCAATGTGGATTATACCGCGAGCATAAAGTCACAATGACTTTATTGGCTGAGAAAACCACCTTGGCCTTCTTTGGCGGCGATTCACCCTGAGAAACCCACTGTTTTGACTACTGTTTGGTCTCTGGTGTGTTGTTACAACGCCAAACACTTCTGCGAAATTGTCACACGATTGCGTTTGTGAGCAAACGCGGCACCCATCTTGCGGAAAGCTTTCACTTACCCAAGTGATCATTCGAAATTTGAACCACTGAGTCACGAGGGATACATATGGCTTCCACAATCGCTCGCACTTTAAATAGCCGATCGGCCAACACCATAACGTGATTTTTTGAATTGTTTCGAGATGTAAAGACCTCAACTGGGCGTCCAGAACGTTCGGCAACTTCCGAAATTCAGTAAACCACTTTTTTTAGCATTGACGTTGATGGTGCATAGTTCCTATAGACAAAGAGCAGAGTTTCCGCAAAAAATAATGCTTAATGAACAGACGAAATTCACTTTTTGCCAATGTCTCCTTAAGAGGTATTCTGCTATCAATGGCTGTCAAACACAAACTAAATTGCGCAGCTTGTTAAAATTTTGACAGGAGTCAACTGACAGATGCCTGTTGACATGAGTAGTGTTGCCCTTTCAGTTAAGAGCCGGGAAAGATTCTAAAACGATCTAGTTATGCCCGTCCGTTTGTATGTCTGTTGACAACGCGAAGGGCCCAAACGAGGGCTGATAAATACGCTCTGTTGATAAGGTTTGTTTGGTATTGAAAATGAACAATATCGGTCCATGATTTTACATATTTTCGTTATCCTGTTGGAACCTTCCTATAAGTGGAATCTCTTCACTGGCATTAGGCAACATTACATCTTTCCATATATCACGGCACATGAACTGATCCATAATCCCATTAACTTTATGAATTGGCCCAATTCCTTGACCAGAAAAGCAACCCCAGACCATTACATTGCCCCATCCATGTTTAATTGTTCCTTTGCAATATATAGGATTCAGTCTTTCTACTTTTCGTCTGCGTACACGCCTTATTTCATAGGAACTTTTTAATTTGTGTTTGGATTCGTCAGAGAACAGTACTGTCTTCAATTTTTGGACACTCCAGTCGATGTGGGCTTTGGCAAACTCCACTCTAGCTTTCTTGTTCTTAGCAGATATAAACGGTTTTTTTCTGGTCGTCGGCTGAATAATCGTGCTTCTAAGGATTGTTCTTTAGCTAACCCATAATCTTAAACTTGTTCTTACTTGACTAGCAGATACTGTAGGATCTTTTTACATTGCTCCTTTGATCATCATATCATGTGGATTTACGCGGACGTCCTCCAGAATGCGCCGTTGATATACGACCAATCTGCAAAAACTTTGGAATCAGCCGGGAAATAAATGATCTTTTAATTGAATATTATTTACTCAATTCATGTCGTGATAAGCCCGGCTTCCAGTCTTCAATAAATTTAATTTTAAATTCACTGGAGTACTTGTTACTTGCCATCCATTGTTTTTTACAATAAACTGTATGGATTTTAAATTATACAGACTACGCCTTCCTTTATTTTTATCTTCTGGAATTTTTAAATGCATCCGTTGTGTGTCTCGTTAACTGACATTGCAAATATGCAGTAGCATAGTCAAATTTTTAAACATCTTATAAGGGGGTCCTTTTGTTTTGTCCGTCGCGTTTTGTGTTTTTGTATGTTTTATCATTTTAAATTGGTTATTCATAAAATTATCCTTCCTAAATGAACACAATATGAATATTAACAATATAAATTAATAAAATATATACAAAATACATCCCAAAAAAAACCTTTTTTATCAAAAAAAAATTATGATATGAAAAAAATCCATTGAGGGGGTGCTTTAGTTATGGCCAATACTGTATATGTATGTTAAGCATTTTTCGATCTCAGTCCTTGTGAGATCAAAAATGATAAAATTCGACTAAAGCTATTAACAACAGTTTTACTTTAGGTATTTTGCACATATCTATTAAAAGATATAAACCAAACTAAAGTGAATTTTGAAATTCTGGACAAACTTTAAATTTCTTAAATTTGGAAAAGTTTCCATTGTATTTTCAAGTACTGTCAGAGTTTTCATGCATAATATCAAGTTATTTAACAGTTGCCTCCTGGTCATTAATGGTCATCTCAACTGCTGAGGTACTGATGTGTGTCTTTTTGCCTGTCAGTTTAGCTGTCTACCTTTATTTAATATTTAATTCTTTCTCTTTTTTGCCGTTTACTTTTTTTTTTATTTCAAACTACATTTTTGCACAAATATTTAATTGCGTCAACTAACTCGTAATAATAGCAACAACAAAATACACTTAGAACATCAGCACGATCGTAATAGTAGTGAATGTTGGTTGGTTTGTTGTTGTTGTAGTATGGAGTAATCAGGTTGGTGTAATACAAACAAACAGACAGACACAGGGACGGACAACAAAAAAAAAGAATGAAAGAAAGAAGAAAACACTACAAAAAAAAGAATAGTGTTGTTTTAAGTTGCGTTGTAGTGGTAGTGAACGTGTTGGTAACACGGATTTTTGTTGTTGCTGCTGCTGAGGTTTTGCTCTTTCTCGAACTCCCCATTCATTTGAGGTGAGTGTGAGTGTATGTATGTTGTTGTTGGCTGTTTAGTTGGTTGGCTGGTTGGTATGTTGGTTGAATAGTTGTTCTGCCGTTTTTAGTTGTTGCTGGTTTGTGGCCTGGCTTGGCCGGGACTGGTGTTATTGACATCGTGCTAAGCTCAGCATTAATATTGTTGTTGTTGCTGGTGCTGTTGTTGTGTTGTTAAATTCAAGATCATCATCATGAATACATTTTAGAGTTTATTGACTTTTTGGCAAATTTTTTTTTTTTCTCTGTTTTATTTCATTTTTAACTGTTCACTGTTTTTTTTATATTGTATATATTTTGAAATGATTGAAACATTCTTTCTTTATAGTTTTTTTTTTTTTGTTTTCTTTCGCTAAATTTTTTATTTTTGTAAAAAACTAAATAACAAAATAAAAAAATTCAATGACCTCGTGGGTTTTTTCTAATTTGTTCTATACACTAATTTACTTTCTAAACGCTATGCTAAGCCCAAATGTTTTTTTGTTTTTTGTTTTTTTTTTTTTAAATATCATAACAAATTTGGTTGATTGTTTCAAATTAAGAAAAGTCATTTATTATAAATTCAAAATTTAAAGCAAAAGAAATGTTATTATTATTCTTTTTTAATTTATTATAATAATATAACGCCATTTAGCTATACATATATAATAATAATATTATAAATATTTTATATTCAGAACCAGTTACTAATTTTACTTTACTCTTATCTAATGTGTTATAAATATTTATAATTAATGATCAAAATTTATTATTGCAATAATAACAAGAACTTAGAATTTATTTAAATTTTAGTAAAATTTTAATTTATTTCTGTAAAAAAAAAAACACACACTATTAATTGGAGTGCGTGCGTGTTTGGGAAGTTTTTTCGAAATCTATAAAATATTCCATAATTTGCCAGAGTCTTTACTACTTTGACCTAAATTTGATTTTTTTTTTTTTTTTGTTTTTTGGAAATTCTTGCCAAACTTGTTTTTAAATTAGTAAAATTTCTTTAGAAGTTTTAGGTTTTTATAGTGAATGTTTACTTTATTTACCCACAACTTTCATTCTATTCTGCATTCCCCTGATTTTTTCCCCCCTAACCTATATAAATTGTTTGTCATTTCGTTCGAAATAAAAAAATGGAAAAAATTGTTCTAGAGTATCGAAGAATCATTAATTCAGATTTATACCACATTCTGTTTCTGTGACAAGTAATTGCTGAACTTGGAAAAATAACCCTAAATTTAGAACTATTATACAGTGGTTGACAATACAATAGAAACTTTTCCAAATATGAAATCTTAAAAAAAAGAATCTTAAGAAATTTGTATTTTTTAGTATTTTATTTAATATCAACTCATACTGCGCTCACTTTTTGACATTTATGATCTGTATATCATCATCAATAGATTGACGTTTGCAAAACGCTATCAAAATTACCATATTTACTTTGAAAATCACTCATCGATTCGCGCAACTTATAGACGAATTTTTTATCCCAAAATTGTGTTGAGCGAAAAGGTTTTTTAATAAACAAAATTGCCTCATTTTGTAAAAAAACATCAGCTAAGATTTTCTATTTCCATATTTTTGAAGAAAGTCTTCTATAATGTTTTTAATTCTTAAAAATTTTATAAATTTTTGAATAGAAAACAAAATTTCCTACACGATGATATATAACATGTATATCTTTTCTTTTCCATTAGTTTTATTAATGGCTACAAAATACATAACTCACAGTAATTAGCTTTATCTTGTAGTGTTCTCAGACCTTTGGTAATGCAGTCGTCGGTTATGCAGTGCAAAAAATATATTACAAAACAGCAAGATTCGGTAAATTTTCTTTTTGTTGTTGATTTTGGATCCATAAAAACATAACATATACTAAATATTATATACCAACGTTTAGAATATTTTGTCTTCTTTTCAAAAATGTATAAAATTTTTATGAATTAAAAAATTTATAGAAGACTTTTTGCAAAAATATAGAAATAAAAACTTTTAACGGATTTTTTTAGAAAATTTTAATTTTTAAAATTCAATAAATAGATATTGAAATATTTGATCAAAATGCAAAACTGAAAAAGAAATTAATGAATTGTTATTGACAATTCCACAATTCCCTAAAAACTCTTAAAAAATTCCAAAAATGAAATTTTTTAGATTTTTTACTCTGTTGACGGTTGACTGAGAGGCCTGGGCTATAAATTCCCTTTGAAAAATATTTAGCAACATATTGGGTCATACAAAACAGGTTTCAATTATTTAAAAGGAGCTATGCGATTACAGAAAATTTGGCATAAATATAAGATTTACATAAAATATAGGTCTACTTTGGAAGGCTCTGGATTTGGAGATTTAAAGATTTGGTAGTTAAAAAACCTGAAATTATAATATTCAAATGTGAATATCTCGTAAAAAATATAGTTATAGCTCTCTTCTTGCAGATTCTACACATACAAATTTTTCAAATATGGTCGAGAACAAACATTTGGCGTCATTTTTAAATTCTTATATACCCGAAATACTCCGCCGTGGGGCTCTGCATCACGTTAGTGTTTAAAGTCCAAATTCAAAACATAAAATCAGCTATACCTCCTCTATAGTCTTGGGAAATTTTATTATAATCGGACTATCGGTTTAGAAGTTACAGATTTATTTCCACTTTTTTTTAATTTCCCCCACTGTGCAGCGTTACGATTCACGGAGATCGTTACCGCGCCATGATTAATGATTTTTAGTTTGAAAATATTGATGATATTGATTCGGAAAAGACAGCCATAGATTTCTTGAAATCAAAATTTGGCAACAACATGTCAGTTGGCTTCCAAGGTCGTGCGATTTGCCACCTTTGATTTGATAAACCAGCAACAATTGACTCTTTGGAGGCCAAAACTGTCTGTCTGTCTGTCTGTCTGTCTGTCTGTCTGTCCTTCTTTTTGTTGAAATCAATTTTCTGAAGACCCCAGATATCTTCTGGATCCAAAACTTCAATAATTCTGTCAGACATGGTTTCGAGAAGTTTCCTATTTAAAATCAGCAAAATTCGTCCATAAATAACGGAGATATGAGCAAAAAAATTTCATCAAAAAAGACAAATTATTATTGCATGCTTTGACAAAAAAACAAGAAAACGTTTGTTTGGATGTGTGTTGATTTCGTTGCTTTGGGTATTTTGGTTTTTTTTTTGGTGTTTCGTTTCGTTTGGGGTTGTTGTTTTTATACCCTTCACCTTCGTGAGAAGGGTATATTGTCATTACGTTTGTAACTTCTACAATATAATCTGTTCGTCAGCAATTAAATGTAAAATTTTTAAAAATTTTCTTGATATATTTAGGTTGCTATAAGTTGCTGAAAGTGGGCAACAAAGGTGAAGCGTATATAAGATTCGGCATAGCCGAATATAGCACTCTTACTTCTTTTTTATAAAAAAGAACTTTATAGTACATATTTCAAACAATCGCGTTATAGTTTTTAACTATCAAATAAAAAATATGAAGAACCTATTTTCTTCGACAAATATTTTCTTCGAAATGAAGCACCTACCGCTTCATCCATCAGATTAGCGGAAGTAGAGTTGGGTTGTTTATGAACGAACAAGATCAATTGAACAATTCAGTCAAGTGAACAGTGTGCTGTTGTTCAGTCTTCTTGTTCTTTTTATCAGTAAAAACAACCATCAGTAAAAAGAACGATTATGCCAAAATCTAAGCGGGAGTGTTCAAATCTAACAGAAGCTTGTGATGCTATCTTAAATAAAATATTTCTCTTCTAAGTTTATAATAGTTTTTATATTAAAAAATTGTACATATTTAGTATCAAATACAATACTGATTTCTTTATTTTTTCTTTTAATTCCAGGTAAGCATTATAAAAGTGAAATGTTTTTAATAAAGTAGTAAGTATAGAAAGTATTTAAAAAATGAAATAAATATTGGGATTTTTATTCTATAAGATTTGGAATCTATAGCAATATGAGTATTTTTAAAATAGTTTTGATGACTCTGTATGGTTAATACCGGCCTGTAATGATCTTACCAAAGAATTTATCATCGAAAACAAAGAGACATTTTTGTCTTCATGGTATTTAAACATTATAAGGCAATTTTACCAAATATTTCTTGAAAATTTGTGAAAAATTTTTCTATCAAATAATAAGCAATCTTTAATTCATTTTCACATTTTATTTGAAAGAGTTTATAGTGAGTATCACTTATGCGCCGGAGACCACGGAATGCCATTTAGGAAATCAATGTTCCCACCCGAAATTATAGCGCCAATCTACACATCTTTGTACAAAGGCGATATTTTTGTTTTTTTGCGATTTTACTGTTGATCAGCAAGGTCTGTTGGCACGATCCATGCAGTAACGGCGAATGATGTATTACAACCAGAGTGAAATAATGGACCGATTCTTACAATTTTCAACAGAGTTGGCCTTTTTATCAAAATAAAAATGTGTGCAAAACTTTCATGATATTATTTGCAATATATTTAAATAAAATAGCAAAACATTTTCGAAAAATATCAACTTGTTTGGAAGTTGTCTCACATTTTGGTTCATTACTGTGGTTCTACCTGACAGCTTCTGCCGTTTTTATACACCAAACATTTTTGATCAAAGAATATTTGGGGAAAATTTCATCCTCGTACGTCCTTTCCGCGAGGCCCTATCGTGCCAACAACAGACCGACGGACGGACATAGCTAGATCGCTTTAGAATTTTATAAGGACCTAGAATATATATACAGGGTTTTCCAACAAGAGGTGTTATTTTGGTATTCAAAGAAAAATGATCGGATATTTATTTCCTAATAAAGAGAAAGGTATGCCGTTAATAATGAAAAACAACATCAGCCAAATGTTCACCACGACCACGCTTACAGGACCATATCCTCTTCATGAAATTTTCCATAACCAAATCGCAAAGTGGCTGCGCTATGTCCTCGATAACCTCACGAATTCTATCTTTGAGGTCTTGAATCGACGCTGGGCTGTTGGCGTAGACCTTATCTTTCACGTGGCCCAAAAGGAAAAAGTCGCAAGGTGTTAAGTTACAAGATCTCGGTGGCAAATTGTGATCACCTTTTCGAGAGATGAAACTTTTCCCGTTAAAGAGCAATGATTTCGTTGCTTGTGTGGCACGTAGCGCCGTCTTGTTGAAAGTAAACGTTGTCCAGATCAATATCATCCAACTCCGATCATAAGATACGGTGTAATAACCTTTGTGGAATGCCCAATTCCAAAGAACGCAGAGGAATGGACAAACCTGGGTTTTCTTCACCACTTTGGGCTACAGCAGCAATATTCTCAGCTGTTTTTGAGCGACGTGCACGGGTTTTATTCTTCACATCACTAACTTGTCCCAACAGCTCGAATTTTTCCACCAATTTCTGTATTGCGTTCTGACAAGGTCCTTCACGACGACCCAAAAATGCTTTAGTTTTGCGAACTGTGACTGTAAGATTTTCACCATTTTTGTAATGAATTTTAATAATTTCAATGCGTTGTTGAAGCGTGCATCGTTCCATTTTTAGTAATGGCGTAGTTTTGTCAAAAGTCAAAGAATAAAAGTTTCAAAAGTGATAGCTACCGATAATCATGTGATTCAAAATAACACCTCTTTTTGGAACACCCTTTATATATCTTATGGTTCTTCAAGCAATATTTCGATATGTTACAAACGTAATGGCAAACTCAATATATCTCAATCTTTTTGGTAGTGGGTATAACAAGAGAGGATTGTACAACTAAGGGGTTGATTATGGATGACAACCGAACTTCAGTTGTCCTGTGACAATCATAAATTTCTGTTTGTAAATTTGGAAGCTTAAAATAATAGCTGCCATTTTCCATCTGTAATACCATTTTTGAAACTGACAACGCAACTTTAGTTCGGTTGCCGTCGACCCGTAAGTGACCATTTGTGATAAAATTTATCATTAGTTCCATTACATCCTGTCACCTTGTCATCAGTTTGTGACCATTTGTTACAAAATTTATGATTGGATATCCAATTACCTTTTACTAACCCATAATGCCAACATTTTTAGACGATTTATAAGGAAATGTATCATGAAGTATTAATATCGCTCAAGAATTTACCACCACTTATGACCATTTGTATAAAATGAACCTCCAGCCCAGAGGATAAGTTCCCCCTAACCGCCAAATCGGACGCGTCGAAGGAGACTGAAAACATAAAAATAATCTACAGCAAATTAAATTGCCTCAAAAAATCAGTTTTCTCTGTGTGAGTCAAAGAATTTTTTTGTTTTTAAATCAACATTTCATAGAATTACTTGCAAAATTGTGACCCGTGTCTTAATTACAAACGAATGTACTGACATCATTAGATCAATTTAAACAGAGGATTGAGTTGATTGGTGTCGTAAGTTAGGTGATGTTTGAGGGTTATAAACAGCTGAACTAACGTATTATTACCCTGCCCAATTAATCATAACCTAAAAGCATCCTCAATCATAATCAAATATAAATAGTCAGCTAAAAGGAGCATCATATAAACAATTTCAAAGATTTTCCCATCATTTTGTATAAGTAGATTTCAAATTGCTTGCCGCCTAATATTTATCACTCTGAGAAATTTATGTCATTAAAAAATTTATGAACCCTCATTGTGTTTATTTTCAAATTTCACATGAGTCATCATAGGCTGTCGCCTTAATTGTGATTAGGTTACACCTCTGAAACAAAAACCAATTTACAGCTTTATGGATTTTCTTGCTCCCCATGCGTATCAAAAACAAAAGTAAATATTCAAAATGTGTATAAATTTTCAATTAAATACTCCTTAAAATTATTACAACTCGGCAATTCTAAACTCATACATATGTATACATTTTAAATGTATGTTGTATCTGTGTGAATGTACTGGCTCTCATCATAAATAATATTTCCTGTGATAAGAAAACAAATTGTTTTTATCATAAAAATAAATCGTTTTCTATGAAGTGGCTCAGTTGGCATGAATGGCTGGGTTCGTTCTTTTTTATTAAAAGAAAAACGTACAAATTTATAAATAAACGACAATAAATTTATATACATATTTTTATTTGTACTCGTACTACAAGTGCAAGAATAACTCAAAGAAGACATCCATGACACACCCTCCTCCCTCAAACACTACAACTGCAACTACTACAACAAAAAAAAATTAAAAATATCTACGCCTTTGTATCGTCATGACGAACATGACAAGTTTTATATGGTTTCCTTGACTAGAGGAGAGTTGTTGTTCGGTTGTATTCCTTTCATACTTTCTGGAAATTGAAAAATAAACACGAACGTATAAATAAAATAAATTGTTCTAAATGTAAAACGATCCTCCTCAACCTTACGATACTTATACATACATAGACCAGCAACACAAAGAAAACCCTCATTTGAAGCTCGTGTTACAAAAGAGAATGAGCGGATTAAAGACGATAATTTGTAGAGAAATTCTATTCAAGACGAGTACGTACGTACATACGTACACGCATAGTTTGTAGGCCCCCGGTGTCAACAAACGCCGTCACTCCACTCCAGTCCAGTTACGTGACAAATTGCACTTTTTGCATTTGGTTTTCTACATTTTACTTTTTCTTACGAAATAATTCTCATACGCACACACCTAACTATGAAAACGTTTAATGATTACATCAATTCATTGAAGAACAGTGGGACTAATTGGTAAATTTAGTGGTTATTGCTTGTAGATCACAATTATAGATCTTATAGCATCATTGTTTTAGAGGAACATTTCTTAGAGAACTTCAATGTGATCGAGCACACAAAAGGGGTTGATAATGCGAAATAATGCATTTATGATCAGATTACTCTGGCAAGTCATCATGAATAGATTGACGCTTGAACAAAGCTGTCAAATTATCTAAATTTATTTTGAACATCAGTCATCGATTCGCGCAACTTATAGACGACTGTTTTATCGCAAAGTTGTGTTCAGAGATGAGGCTCACTTTTTGGCTTAACGGGTTTGTTAATAAACAAAATTGCAGCATATGGAGTGGTAACAATCCACAGACTCCATTACATCCAGAAAAAGGCACCGTTTGGTACGATTTATACGCTGGTGGCATCATTAGACCTTATTTCTTCAAAAATGAAGCCGGAGCTCGCGTTACGGTCAATGGAGATCGTTACCGCACCATGATCAATGATTTTTTGTTTGAAAATATTGATGACATTAATCCGACATTAATGTGGTTACAACAGGATGGCTCTACGTGCCATATGGAGAACCGAACCATCGATTTATTGAAATCAAAATTTGGGGATAACTTGATATCGAGAAATGGACCTGTCTCCAAGATCGTGCGACACCTCTCGATTATTTCCTGTGGGGTCACGAGAAGTCAATGCTTTATGGTGATAAACCACCAGCAATTGACGCCTTGCAGGCCAACATTGTTCATGTTATTCGTGACCTACGGCCAACTATGCTCGAAAATGTGACACAAAATTGCACCACCAGAATGCGCTTCGCCAAGAACGGCCGCGGTGGCCATATGCTCGAAATCATTTTCATATGTTAATGCCATGTATTGATTAAAATTTACTTTTTTTTTTTGTTATTTTTTTAAAATTCAAGTTCCATCGGCTTGAAAAAATACCCTTTATCAAACCTGTAGCTACTATGTAGATTGTTTAATCGACTCTGTTTTTATTTAATCAAAGCTGTCACTATTTAATAATAATGTCACAAGTCTTCCGTATATGAGAGAACTCCACTGAAAGAAATATTTTAGTGAATTAAAAAAAAATGTCAGTAGTTATCAGGCTTTATTTGTTAACAATGATGAAGTCAATCATCTTAATTGTCTGCGACATATTATCATAGCTCATTAATTGAGAGTTCGGTAATAATTGAATGATTATGAGTGGCAAATGTTGTCATTTTTTGTCATCTGCAAAAGAAGAGATAGGTTTGGAAGTTTGACGTAGAAGGTCGTTTAGAAAGATAAGGAATAGAGTAGGAGAAAGAACGGAACCTTGCGGTACTACTCAATTGATCTTGAATGTCTAATAATTTTAGACATTATTTGTTGATTCTTACTTTTTCAAGACAATTTATATCTTACTAGCTGCACCCGGTCCGCGTTGCTGGCCCTTAGAAAACATCTGTTTTATATTGCATCTCGATTTTAATATACAGTGTCGGACAAAGTCGGTGATCCAACCTTTAATGGTAATACATGTGGTTGTTCTTTTGGATATTTGGAAAAAATTGCTTGAAAATAGGATTGACGCCGGAAATGTAACTTAGAAGCAGCTCAGGCGGCTCAATAACTGGTGGCAGAATAACTTTAACGTTCGACAGCACATTCCCGGGAATTCCTAAGAGAACTTCAAAACGCTGCAATGTAAGCAATGTTTGTTCATTGCTCCAATCCGTCCTTGTGATTCCTGGTATGACATACTTATTGTAATAAAATATCGGCAACTTTAAATCGATTCTTTCTCTTGATGCAGCCATTCGAGAGCGATTGGCTTCTAGTCTTTCGATATGCTGCTGAGGTGTTTCTGCAGCACTCGATGAAGATGCACTGCAAAGCATTTGCTGAAGCCGTGATTATCGTTCTCTTCCTGTTTCTGTGGCCCTAGACGTAGATGCCTTTTCGATAACAAATTTTATTTGAATAAAACCATTATTTTTTATTAAAAGTGGAATGCGGAGAGTTATTCAAAATATTTTTTTTTTAATAGATTTCGTATGAAAATTTCTTATTCACGCACCTAATATGCAAGAGTAAACAAAATTGTTTATAAACGATTGATAATATAAAAGAACTTTAATAGTACCGGACATGTGTTGGAATGTATTCCTTTCTTCGCTTACACCAAATCATTCACTTCAGAGTACACCACTGTGAATTAAAATTTTTAGAATGAAATGAAAAATTGTTTTACAAAAATTTTTTTTTTTACATTTTTTTTTTCAACAACAACTAACCTTGTAAGCATGTATATAGGAAGCTAAATAAACTATCTATAATAATTGAAGAAAGGGTCGATCAACAATTATACAATAATCATCTTTTTTTTATGTCATTAGCGGTTGATTTTGCCACGCTATTCCGTCCACAAATCAAAAGTCTGACTTTACAGTGTTACCCGCTAGGCTTTTCTGAAGATTCCGTGAAAATTTTTCAAAATCGGTCCAGCTGTTCTTGATTCCATAAGGAACATACATACGCACATCTTTTTTATATACATATATATGGCATTAGTGGTATAATGTAAAAACTTGATTTTTAATCAACCCTCCACCCACAGACAGAATATCAAAAATTTGACTTTACAGTGTTACCCGCTGGGCTATTCTGAAGATTTTCTGAAAAATAGGTAAAACCGTTTTTGAGTTCATTTGGAACATACATACATACATACATATATATGTATATAGATTGCATGTTTCTAGGTTTTGATTAACCATTTGATTAAGAAAAAATACCAAGAAATGAGTCTATTCTGAATTCCAATTTTACTCAGTTTCATAAGTACCGCATTTTATGCTTCTAGATTCATAAATATAAAATTTTGATTAATTAGACTTACTACATTTCATTGAAGTGCCGTGGTTTTTTAAAACGGTGTAGGAAATACTTCACTCCCTCTGATCTCCTTACTATTTACACTACTTATATCCGACCCAAATTGGAATACAACTCTTATCGGTGACAGTAGGGTATCCAGCTCTATTGACTCACTGAAACATCGTCGCTATGTGGTTTGTGTTTCACTATTCTACCAATACTACAATGGAATGTGCTCTGCAATACGCAACACACGTTTACGCAATACACGTTTTCCGGCAATGGCTCATCAATTCGTGGTCGACTGGACAGTGTAATGCACACCACATTACAGGGACAATACGTTATTTAGTAGTACTGCCCGTATGTGGAATAAGCTTCCTGCTGAAGACTTTCCTGACACTTTCAAATCATTTGTGGACAAAAGCACAACAGACATCTATCAATTGACTTCTGTCAAAATTTGAAGAAGCTGCGTCATTTTGTTTGTGTTTGACAGCCATTGATTAGTCTGCGTGAGTTGAGGAGAAATTGGAAACAAGTGAATTTCATCTTCTTATTATGGATTATTTTTTGCGGCAAAAAACCATCCCTCAAATAAATGCTAAGCTTGATCTATACTATGGGAACTTTGCTCCATCAATTTCAATGCAAAAAAAAAGTGTTTTAGTGAATTTCATTGTGGAAGATGCCGAACGTTCTGGACAGCTCAGTTGAGGTCTGTATACCCGAAACAATTGAAAAGTGGAGTTGGCCGATCAGAAATTGAAAGTGCGAGAAATTGTGGAAGCCATTGGCTCTGTGCTTTCAATTTTGAATGATCACTTGGGTATGAGAAAGCTTTCCGCAAGATAGCTGTCGCGTTTGCTCACAATCGGGTGCACAAAAGGGTATACACATGACCAGTTTCCATTGCAAAAATACATGAATTAGGCTACAAAATGCTCCCTCTTCAGCCCTATTCTCGGGATTTAACCCCGAGAGACTATAAATTGTTTCCAGACCTCAAGAAATGTCTAGGTGGAAAGAGATTTTACTCCAATCATCTCACAATAAATACCTGTTATGACCTCAACAAATTTTATTATTTTGAAGGGACAAAAAAAATTGGAGAAACGTTGGACAAAGTGCATAGAGCTCAAAGGAGACTATGTTGGAAAATTAAATAATTTGGTATCCAAAAATCTTTGTTTCATTAATATAATAATTTTGTATCCAAAAAACCTTTGTTTTATTTAAAAAGTCACAGACTTTTTGACCCGCCCCTGTTTGATTGCTTATTTCCAGTGCTTTCCAAGCTTCTCAAAGAACTAACAAATTGAAACTTGGTATATTTATATTAGTCATATCCTTTCAAATCCTAACGGGTTTAGTTTTTTTATTTCGATGAGGTATTGAAGGATTTTTAATAAAAAAAACAGTATGTTCTTCAACTAAGAACTATCCGATTGTTTGTTTAAGCTACATTTTTGATACCTCACTGTATTTTATCCCCAGGTTTAGTAAATTGTTCACCTATTTATTACTATGGGGAAAATGTAAATCTGATATGACTTAAATTAGGTTAGTTTAGGTAATCAGGCAGCCATCCAAAACCTTCGTCTCGTACAAATCACTTGGGTCCATTGATCGTTCCCTTTGTGGTACCTGAAGAGAAAATAGAAACAGAAAGAAAAAAGAAAGAGAAGTAAAAGAAGAGGGGATGGTGAAAATGTAAATCTGATATGACTTAAATTAGGTTAGGAAATCAAGCAGACGTCCAAAACCTTCGTCTCGCACAATGACTTGGGTCCATTGATCGTTCCCTTTGATGTTCTTTGAATAGAAACAGAATGAAAAGAGAAGTAATATAAGAGGGAAATCTGTAGATTGAGTCAGTGTGAGGGTTGCAAGAGAAAAACTATAGGTAATCAAGGAAATCAAGCAGACGTCCAAAACCTTCGTCTCGCACAATCACTCGGGTCCATTAATCGTTCCCTTTGTGGTTCTTTGAATAGAAACAGAAAGAAAAGAGAAGTAAAATTAGATAAAAATCTATAGATTTAGTCAGAGTGAAGTTTGCAAGAGAAAACATATATAGGTAGAAGTTGGAGGAGTAAGAGGAAAAGAATTTAAGAATTCAAGGAATTCATCTAACGCAGACCATCATGGAACAGTTGCTGGGTCATTATGAGGTGCAATTTGCAAGTTCGGTCTTAACAACCACCTGCTTTCCCTAATAAAGGCGTCTATGTACCTTAGTTCCTTCCCACGTAACCCAGAGAGGTTACTAAAGGATCGCTCATTTAAAAACCTGGCACGTAGATCAATCAGTGCCGGATAATTTAAAAAGTAGTGTAGGATGGTCTCTTCCTCATCCTCATTCTGACAACTTCTGCAGAAGTCATGATGGGGTAGCCAAGTCTTGCAGCATGGGAACCGATAGTGCAATGCCCGGTGATCATCGCCACCATATTGCTAAGTTGTATTCGTTGTAAGCGAAGTAGATACGATGTGCGTTTACAGTCCAACACAGGCCATATCATCTTCGTAATGGCACAGGTGGATTCATTACCCCACCTTGTTTGAGTAAGTTCGTAATATGCATTTTTTATCCGTTGCTTACAAGTTCTAAGTCAATACAGGCCCACTGTATGACTTGTTTGTTGTTTTTAAGGAGTGTAACATATTTTCTTCTTCTGCTTTACACATTACGAGTTTAATTCTTATTGACAAATTCAACTTTTTATTTAACAATACAAAAAAAGCTGCATTTCTTTAATGTATAATTTTTCATATTTACTACATTATTTGTTTTTGTTTTGTTTGTTTTTTTTGTTGTTAAAATGTCATTATTCTGAGAATGTGTGAGAGTGTGAGTATTTTTCATTTAGTTAACATAACCTTTCTCAATTTTCCGGTTCTTAACTATAAACTTCCGGTTTAATAAATTTTACAAAAAAAAAATAAAAAAATAAAATGAATAAATAAAACAACAATGAAATATATACAATATAAAGTAACAAACTCCACATTTAAGTGGCGTTACTCTTCTCTCGTGTATTTTATGGCTTCACGTAACAAAAAAAATGCATGTTTTTATTATTTATTTTATTTATTAAACGTATTATTTCACAGGTTTTGTTTGTTTTTATTCTTATTTTTGGATATTTCTTATTGCCAGCTAAAAATAGCAACAAAATTTATATTTTATATATAAATAAATTTCGTCATTTATTAAATACAACAATTTAGGTGTTTTTGTTAATTTAACAAAGGTTGTTGTTTGGCTTTTACAAGGAGTAAAATATAATAAAACGACAGCAGCAGTTAACCACCACCACCAGCTGACTGGCTAGATGAACAAAAAATACATACACTTACTTACCTACATTCATATTCCAAAAAATTGAGGAATGTCACCGAAAAAAAAAAATATTATTATTAAAAACAAGAAAAGGATACCAGCTGCTGCTTATTGACAGCTGCTATTTACTGATGATATCCTATATGACATATGGTGGTGGTGTTACCATATAAATGGCCTTTAACAAACTCACTCGCACACACACATACACATACACAGACATAACATTCCATTCTCCTTGTTTATTTAGCATTTCATCCTGTTTTTCCTTTCCCTTTCCCTTCATTAACAACTACCATGACAGTCACACACACTCTCGTCCTTCCCATCTGTACTTTGTAGCCGCTGCTGTCAGACATTGGTTTGGTTTGGTTTGTTTTACTTTTGCCCTCACATTTCGTTTGATACTCTGCTCGCATGTGTGAATGTTTCAATCACAAAATAATATCATTTTACACTAATTTAATTTTATGGAAATTAGCAGATTCCTGTGAAAAATTGTCTTTGTAGTTTTTGGGTTCCCAACAACACAATAAACAAACTAAAAATATTAAATGAAAACTAAAGAGGAGAGTAGAAAAAACAGATGGAGTTGCATGAATATTATTTTACATTTTGTGGTGTTTAAATCTTTTTTAAGAAATGGGGGGGAGCTTAAGGATTTCTAAGAATTATTAATTAATATGTTGCAGGTGATTAAATATCGCTAAAATCTAGAACACACACACATAATTCTCTTGAATTCTGTTAAATCTTTCAAAAATTCACACGTTTACAGTTATCTAGAGAGTTAAAATTTAACGATGTGGCGCCATTGCTGTTGTTAAGTGTCAATGTGGTTGTTCTCCAAAAGAAAAAGTTTAAATTATTTAACGCTTTTTAAGCATTTTGTTATTAGTTTTTTTTTCCATTTTTTTTAAAGAAAGTTAATAGTTTCAGGGCTTTAAATTTGGCACATTCCCTGATTAATGACCTAGACGTTCGGTATGTGAAAAATAACTTTGAAATGACATTTCTTTAAAGCACAATAAGAATACTGATACAAAGGTAAATACTTAGCAGGGATGGAAAATGAAAATTTTGTTCGGTATCAAAATAATATTCTAATAGTACTTTTTCCAACCTCAGAGTACTAAAATTAAAAATTTAATTTATTCTCATATTAGCGTAGTTTTGTGTTGCAAATCATCTATACAAGTACTGTTATACTGAACATTTTCTATAGAAAGTTATACACGCTTAATTTTAGAGAGAAAATATTGTCATGCACAAGATTTTCTATAGCAAATACTGTTGTCTTGAATGTTTTCTGTTGAAAACACTTTATACTGAAGATTTTCGTCAGAAAATACTGAAATACACAATATTTTCTATAGAAAATACGGATATATACTCTATAGAAAATACTGTTAAATACAAGATTTTCTGTATAAAATACTGTTATACACATGATTTTCTATAGAAAATATTGTTATACGCTAGATTTTATAGTGAAAATTTTATCATGCACAAGATTTTCTATAGAAATACTGTTGTCTTGAATGTTTTCTGTACTTTATACTGAAGATTTTCGTCAGAAAATACTGAAATACACAATATTAGGATTTTTGTATAGAAAATACTGTTATACAAGATTTTCTATAGAAAATACTGTTATACACAAGATATTCTACAGAAAATACTGTTATACACATGAATTTCTATAGAAAATACTGTTATACGGAAGATTTTTTATACTATTTTTGAAGAAAATAGTGTTATATATATGAATTTCTATAGCAAATACAGTTACACGTAAGATTTTCTAAAGAAAATACTCAAGATTTTTTTTTATATAGAAAATACTGTTATACCGAAGATTTTCTATAGAATACTGGTATATACAAAAATCTGTATGAAAATACTGTTATATACAAGATTTTCTTTATAAAATACTGTTATACACATGATTTTCTATAGAAAATATTGTTCTACCAAAGATTTTGTATAGAAAATACACAAAGAAAGTTATAAAATACACAATATTTTCTATGTAATAGTGTCATACACAAGATTTTCTTCAGAAAATACAGTTATACACATGATTTTCTATAGGAAATATTGGGTGATATAAAAATGCGGGATTTACAATAGATGGCGTATCTTTTGAACGCGGTTTTTGTTTTTAATAACTTATATATCATATATCTGTTATTTATTCTCACAAAGTTTTTTTTGTGCTAAGACAGCGTCATATGCGGGAAGTTTTGCTTATGGTGAATGTCTTCTATCGCTTTCGACGTACTAGAGATGGTTTGTACGGTTCAGAAGTGGTGATTTTGACACGGAAGACAAATATCGCCCACAACAGCCAAAACTGTTTGAAGACCAAGAATTGGAGGCATTACTCCATGAAGATTGTTGGCAAACTCAACAAGAGCTTGAAAAATCATTAGTAGCTACTCAAGCAACAATTTCACAACGTTTGCGAGCAGCAGAATTCATTCAAAAGCAGTGAAATTGGTTACCATACGAATTGAAGCCGAGTGACCTTGAAAGACGATTTTGCATGTCTCCGAAATGATGATTGAACGCTATAAAAGAAAATCATTTTTGCACCGAATCATTACTTGCTATGAAAACTGGATCCATTACAATAACCCGAAACGTAGGAGATCGTATGTGAAGCCCGGCCATCCAACTGAATCGACACCAACGCCAAATATCCATGGCGCACAGAGGGATGGCTTCATACATTTTTGTGCAAAAATTATAAGGAGTGTCGTAGAACATTGAAATTTGGTACCGAGAATTATATAGACTAAATTAAGAAAAAACTGAAATTTTATCAAAATCCAAATTGATTTTTTCGTATAATTTTGGTCCTATCCAAGCAAAAGTCTAGAAATTTGGTACATACCTTTTCTGAAGCAAAAAAAGGACGCATGCCCAGTTTCAATAGAATCGGTCACCCCCACCGCCCATGAAACCCATATTCGTTGGAAGCGATCATTGGCTGAAAAACGTCCAGAATATGCGGTCAGACATGAAACTGTAATATTCCGCAATGACAACGCTCGGCCACATGTTGCAATACTTGTTAAAAAGTATTTAGAATGAAGTGGTTGGAATGTTTTTGTTTCGATCGAAGCAGAAAGCTCTTTTTTTGAATACGCTTCACTTTGGAACAGAGTATCCGATATTGGCTTGATTTGTTCTTAAACTCAAAAGATGAACAGTTCTTTTGGCTCAGATTGCATATGTTTCCAGAAAGCTGGGAAAAGGTCATAGCTAACAATGGCCAATACTTTGAATAAATTTGTATTGTACAAAATAGAGTTTCCAAAAAACCAAAGAATTTTAAAACCGCGGTGTCGGTTTTAAAAAATTGAATCAGTTGATAATATAGGAAATGCTATACAAATTTAAAGTTTAAACTTGACGAGTGTTCAAGAGGATATACCTTTTTATACCCTTCACCATGAGTGACAAGGATACATATAAGTTTGTCATTCCGTTTGTAATTTCGACATTTTTCAAATATATTTTCTGGATTGTTATAGATTGCGAAGTCGATATAGCCATGTCCGTCTGTATGTTGAAATCAACTTTCCGTAGCCCGCAAATAACTTAGAAACATTATGGATACGTCAATATAACGGGAATTCTTCCGGCTCGGTCGCTATTTAAAATCGAGAAAATCGGTCCACAAATGGCTGAGATATAAGGAAAAAAACCGGGACAACCTCGATTTTGGCCTATTTTTGATCTATATCTGGATTACTAAGTCATTAATATAGACAATATGGATATCTAATGATAGATATTTCAAAGTCCATCGCAACGATGTATATAAGGCTATAATAGTAATTTGGACCTACAAGGGGTCAAAATCAGGAAAAATATTTTTTAACCCTAATTTTTTTTTCAATAATAAATTAAAAAAAAAATTTTTTTAATTTAAAAAAAAAAATGGAAAAAAATTAAAAAAACCATTTAGAAAATTTTTTTTTTTTTTTAAATTTTGAAAAATCTGGTATAAGGGTATAATATAGAATTGTTAATATATTAAATTAGTTAGCTTATATACATTAAAGTTGGGTGATATGCTTCTCAGTAAAGAAATAATCAAGAATAGGGTGCCCAATTGAATTATGATACTAAAAATGGAGAACTAAAATAAACTACTTTTTGAATTTTCTATAATATTGAACCTAAAATCAGGAAATTACTTTGAAATTTCAAACTTGACAGTGGTTTAAGTGGGAAAAATTGTTGCTTTTTCTTCTAATGGTACTTTTTATTATATTAAATTATTTTACTTATATGTATACATAATAGTTGGCTGATATAATTCTGAGTAATAAAAGAATCAAGGATAGAGGCATATTGAGGTAACAGAAATTGAGGTAACAGAAACTATTATTGAAATTTCTATAATAATGAACCTATAAGCAGAAAATTACACACACATGATCCTGACTGAGTTATATAAAAAAGGGACTTGCAGGTACCTTTTGCAACTAATAGTACTTTTTGAATATTTTATAACGATGGACCTAGCAACACGAAATGAAGCATTCATGGTTTAGTGAATGCGAATTCAAGAGGGATAATTTATGTTACTATTTCTTTATTGTAAAACTACATTTTGAATATTTTATAATAATAAACCTTAAAATTGAAAATTAGGTCCAAATGATTCTGAATGAGTTAGAATTCACAAAAGGTGAAAGGACACAGAAATATGAAATTATACATTCATGATGCTGAGTAGGAATACAAAATGTGGGTCTTTATGGTACTGTTTTTATTCTAATAATACGATTAGAATGAGCTACAATCCACATTACAATGTATCAATAAAAATGAAACTAGAGACATGTTTTCCTGAGTCTTAATAGTACTATTTCTAGTACTCCATACTTTTTTAAGACATTGTTACAAAAATGTTGCATTCTTTTTTAATTAAACTAAATAAATAATCAGTCATTTGAAGTTTAATTGTCAGGAAATACTCGGAGATCAATATGTTGTGTCATGCATTATTAAAGGTTTCCTTAGCCTAGCCTGCGAAAGGTAGCCTGATACATCATCTTAAGCAATTATTGTAATACAATTTAAAAGATTTAAACAATTCTTAAGATATTTTTACCGATCTGTTTTTAGAGATATTGGATGAACAAGTTTGTTTCTCATTTCTAAATTTTGAAGGTTTTGGTTTCGGTGTTAGGCCTTGAAATACCGGAGTTTCAGTTAAAACCGAACTGGAAACTCTACTACAAATGTTTCAAAATATAAGCTAAAAATTTTAAAAAATCCATCATTTGTGAGTCATTCACCCAATAGAAAAAATCTGTTATACTGAAGATTTTCCATATAAAATACTGTAAAACACAAATTTTGACAAAATTTTACGTAGCTTTATGCATAAAATACTGAAAATTGTTTAAAAGTATCAAATGAGTCTCGTCAGTACCGTGGTACTTTTCAATATAAAATAGTATAAAAAAAGTACAATTGTATCAACTTTGCCATCCCTGATACTTACACAAGTAGTAACATACTTTACAACAGGAATTTGTATTTAAATTCCTATTATGTTACACGTTGAGGGTGCTTTCTAAGGTGTAACAATTTTAATTTAGAAATAATTAGTTTCAGTTATTTCCAGTATTGTCAAATATTTTTCAAAGGAGTATTCTTTAAATCTATGAATCAGAAAGTCACCAGATACACTTGCTTGAATTAAATGTATACAGTTTGTGCGTAAGAAATTTAAATAAATTTCTTATAAATTCCTAAATAAGACATAAGAAGTTTTTTTGGACATATCTCAATTAGAGTTTCGTTCTTAAAAAATGTATTTTGGTTTAGGGTTTGTTTCTTATTGTGATATCATAGATACAAGAATCATTTTGTAATAAACGGTGTTTCTTTAGAGGCAGACAACTTTAAATTGGCAGCACTGTTTTCTGTGACAGCTGATTTGACAGTTCTCGGTTGTTTTGTGATTAGTTTGGTTTGGCTATTTATAATGAATGGATTCACGCCATAGCAACATTTGCAAATTGTTAAAATTTATTTTGAAAATCATGTTTCAATTCGACAAACTCATTGGGCAATTCGTGGATTTTATGGTGCTCATAATCGTCCATCAGAACGATTTGGCATCCCGAAAGACGCCATACAGTGCGCTCAGAACCAGATGATGTCCAGCGTAGTGTTGATGATGATCCAAATATGTCAATACATCTTCGTGCTCAACGTATTGCGACATGCTTACTAACATTTTTGCAGACGTGGTACCATTCATGTCAATCAATTTACTGAGAGAAACATTTGGCAAACGAATAATTTCAATAAGTGTACCAGTTAACTGGCCAGCTCGTTCATCTGATTTAACGCCATTACCGAAATCATATTGAAACATTAATAACATTATATAATAAATAAAGTCAATTAAAAATGTTTTTCTCTGTTTTATTTCAATTTAAAATTCTCCGCCTCCATAAAAAACACTTTTTATTGTCAATAGACATGATCAATTTTCTAAATAAATTGGTAATATTCTTCATTACAAAGTTTCCAAATATGGATTAGAAGATTACTTGCCGCGCTACAATAACAGTTATGTGTTTTTTAAGAACTTTTTAGGAGACTATTTAAGTGTTTATTTTCGTTTATATCAGTCAAAATTTTGTTTCCTAAAAAATGCTCTTGCCTCGTAGTAGCAATCGAACTTGTTTCCAATTCGATTGCAGTAGGACATAAACTTAAATAAAATATGAAAGTTCACTTAGTTATCTTTTCATTGATATATAATATGTCTATATAATACTTAACAAAGTGGTCAAAACTTACATGTATCGTGTAAAATTTGTTTAAAGTGTATTATATATTAAATAATCATTTTCGCATAGTTACAATGAGTTGTAATATACACAGAATCGGTTGGCAGATTTTCGATTTATTAAAAAAGTTACTCGTTTTGGGAAATTTTGTAACACAAGCCTATTTTTAACTTCGTAAGATTTTCAAAGGCTCTGATATGAATTTGTATCTAACTGGGATAACGTTTGCAAACTCCATCAGCGGCCAACTTTTAAGTAGGAGAATTTAAAAAAATCGCTATAATTGAACGATGATCCTTTTTTCTGAAAGTATCTTATAAGTAAACAATTAAAACATGACAAGTTCATAGAGGGTGCTTTCAATAACGTAAGTAGTCTTGCAATTCAACTAGATTTTATTAACTGTATCTTGAAGAGTATATCAACGACTGGTTAGTATTCATGTTGAAATTCAGAATAGTTGCCGCAGATCTTGGAAACAGCGTTAAGTCCAAGTAAGTTAGACGTGGCACACCCCTGGGCAGAGTGATATTTTCACTACTTTGGGCTACGGAAAGTGGTATAGGGGTAAATCCAGCCAACACATAACTAGTACTGTTCACAACAAGGATCAAAATTCTAAGTTTCAAACTGCCGCGGTTAATGAACAGGAAATATCTAGGTATTATTAATTATCATGGAATGTAAATACTCAACATATGGTCAAAAGGGCAACGGAGGCCCATTACACCTGTCGTAAAAGGTTTGGATTAAAATGGGGATTCAGTCCTAACATAGTTAACTGGACGTATACAGCCTATTCATGCATATCCGTCTATTATGTTGGACTGCAACTAAGAAAAACTATGTCGTAGACCAATTATATATAGTTCTGCGATAACAGATGCACTAAGAACTAGTCGTTCAGAGTAGCTGAATACTATACTGTACCTTGTTCCCATCAACCTTCACATAGTGGGCATCTCTGCCTGTAGTGCAGCCAGTCTTAATGCATCTGGATGTTGGAGATCGAGAACATATTATCAGATCTGATCTTAAACCAACCTTCTGACTATATTACTCCATATTCAGATTTTGATAGGGTATTCAAAGTTAAGGATGCCTCCAGGAGTGAGTGGTTTAGGGGTAAACTTGTGTACGAATATGATAACAGAATATACACAGATGAAATGAGCTGTGTTTTTTGTTCTGGTGTTTTCTATGACGAACTTGGGATAGGTATCTCATCTCGTCTTCCGAACGAATGCAGTATTTTCCAAGCTGAAATATTGCTTCTACTACTGAACTCATATAAGTCACTACGTTTCCATTGGTCAGACAGTGTACGAATTAGCTGTCAAGGCTGGGTTGATACTCTGACATTACTTTAGTATGGGGTTCCTATGCATAGAGACCACAATGGTAAAAACAATTGCAACTCCATTGACGACTATTAGAAGTAGTATCTTCTGCCACTTACTTCAAATGGCTGAAAACAGATGGCGTAATTAGAATACATGTGAGGTGATCAAGTTAATGTGGCTCACTTTTAACAAAAAACGCACTAAGCATCTTATAAACCTAAACAGATGGGATATATTACGGTTACTGGCAGTATTAAAGGGTCACTGGAAGCTAGGTAAACATGTAAGTAGCCTCGGACACCCTTTCAACGAGGACTGTCGTAGTTGCAAGGACAGGGAAGAGAAGGAAAGGGTTTTCTCTGCGTATGAGACACAGATTCCTCAAGAATTACATATTAACCAACCTCGATGAATTCCTTAGGTCCAGACTCAACGACCTACTGCGATACATCAAGGGTGGTGTGATCTTGTGAAACCGCGGTCCTTTCGACTTTACTAGACTGTTTGTTTACGTGCAGTGAACTAACACGATAACCATCCAACCAAATATAGCATCCATATTTCATTTACATTCTTATGGGATTAAATGTTATCAGTATCCTGAGAACAATTCATGTCCTGGCATGAATTGCTAAATACAGGATTTTGCTATTAAAATATTATTATTAGGTGGCATGACCTCTTTAGATATACATATATAGTTTCATGTTTGATATAATTAGTCTGGACCAATACGCACAGTTTGACATTAATTGCCATGTTTTGTTTCAGCAAACATGTTTCCCTATTACAACAGTGAGGAAGAAACATTTAGATAAAACCAACTAGATACCTATAGAAACAATGACCCATTGTTAGACCATGGTCTATTGTTTTGTCATTCTTATCTAAATTAATTTTAAATTTAAATGCTTGTAAACTATTACTTTTTTTAACAACCGACAACTATGTCTAAAAAAAAAGAGTCGATGACATTTCCTACAATTCGCCATAAAAGACGTTACATATTTGTAGCAGATCGTTTTTTAAGCGAATAAAATTCTAAAGAATTATCATGAATATATATATATTTTTTTGTTGTGTGGTAAAATAGCATATGAATGTATGTATGAACGTGAAACTATCTGAATTTTATGATCTCGTCGCGTTGTCCTTCTAGCCTGATGTTGCAAAGACGACGACGACGAAGATGATATTGGTGTTGTTTCAGCAATGAAAACGGCTACAAAGAGCGATCTAAACAAACAAGTAAGTACATTGACTGCTTGCTGCAAATGCTACACACTATTCCTGGTGTTTTATTGTTTTGTTGTTTATTGCTTTTGTTTTTATATCTTCTTTTTTTATTCCTGCTGCTGCTGCTGCTGCACACAGTTAAAGTAAACAATTTTAGAATAAAACAAAAAAATAAAACACAAGATACATTAAGAGTTTCAAAGAATAAATATTTAAGAATATAAATGCAATGAACTTAACAAGAAGAGCCCATAAACCCCAACCGCCGCCACCACCACCACCACCATCACCATCACCTCCAGCATCTCTGCCGCCAATCAACCCACCCATACCAAAATAAACAACTAACAACACAAGACAGCAATAAACTTGGAAACTACTCGTATTAAAGAAATCAAACAAAAAAATAGCCAAGAATTATTGGAAATACTCATTCGTTCGTTCGTTCATGTTCATGTTCAAAAGTGAACAAACGGCAGGCAACAGCAAAACAAAGTCTGAACTCTTTTCTTATTGTTTTTTTACACATATTTTGTGAATAGAGTAAAGAAATATCATCGTTAACAACAGCAGCAATAGCAAGAGCAACAACATTGGCACCAGCAGCAACATAAAAATCACTGACCTTGACTTTTTCCTAAAGTTTAAGGCCCTTTTGTTTCTGTTTCAGTGTTTTGTGTCTTTCTTTATATTTTGTGGATTAAAACCAGCAAAAACAAACAACACACAACACAACAGAACACAACAGAACATATTCGCAGTCAAATGATATATGAATGTAAGCATGTTGCATGTAGCTAGGTGAATACGTACGCATAGTTGAAAAAGAATACACGAAGCAAGAATCATGTTGCTGTTGTTGTAGCATTTACTCACCTAATAGTTACTCACTTGTACACTTGATATTGTTGTTGCTGTTGTTGCTGTAACTGGTTGTTGATCCATAATAATTTCACATACAAGTTGTATGATACAACACACTTGGCCATACAAACATTCATAAATACTTTGAAAATAGTTGCTGATGACGTTCTACAGTGGGGCCAATTAGAAATTTTGTTGTTATGTGACATCATAAAAAGATCAGTAAAGACATGGTTGAGTCTTTACTTACTCCTTTGCTTTGTTTTTCTAAGTGTTCCTTTCCATTTAGTCCTATGATATTCCTCCAACCAGAAACAGCTATGGTGGATTCAAATATGTACATCCACTTGCCTGGTCTTGTAACTGCTATACAATGTGAGAAAGTATTTGATCTGGAGGTTCAGGATCTATAGACACGTTAGGGTCTTAAGCTTCCTGAACTCGTTCTTGAAACAAACTTCTGTCGCCTCTTATGGAGATTGGTAGGTTGTTGAAAGTTTTAGTTTTTTTAACATGACAATAAAGTCAAACAGATATGATCCTGGGTATATATTCTGACGGGTATAATATGAACTATGGTGTAGGGTTTATAAAGAACTCGCTATACAGTACTCATGCCGTTTTCTAAGATGATCTGGAACATTTGTAACGGCATTGGCATGTTTGTCGACAGTCAGGCGTCAATTCCTATTATATAATGTGTCTTTCATTAAGCGCTTCCTATCTTTAAATTTCAATAAAACAAAGTGTGTGTAATATATCATAGACATTCTTAATTCGTTGGAAAGGGCTATCTATGCCATTATGTATGGAATATAAGATCGTACAAATGTCCGCCGCGGCTTCACTGCTTGGTGCGTATCCGAAATATCCTATTTACCATGACTCAAGATGAATTTGATTGAAGGCTTTGGGGGCTGCTGTGTTTTATGGCTTATTTGCATAGACCTGTGTCTTAAGAAAACCCCACAAGAAAAAGTCTATTGAATCAAATCCCTCTATCTCGGTGGTCAGTTCACATCACCTCCACGTGAGATGACACTGCCCTCAAATCGCTCGTGCAGAATATCCAATGTGGCATGAGCTGTTTGGCGCATAGCGACGTCCTATTGAAACCACGTGTCATTGCTGCCCATATCATTCAATTCGGGCCATACCAAGTTGGTAATTTCGACCTATAGCGTTCACCGTTGACGGTGATGGCCTGATAAACGTTTCTAACAAAGAAATATGGACCGATGACGCCCAAAATCCACATCAAATAGTAAGTTTTTCGGGATGAATTGCATGGTCTTGGATCGCATGTGGATAGGTATTGTCCCAAATTCGACAATTTTTGTTTGTCATCCTGAAATCGACCTCATCGCGTAAAATGGGGGGAGAGTGCGGTACATTGCCCGAACAGTACACCAAATTTGATAAAACAATTTTATCATTTGCACGTGTTGTTGAACACTATATCCGTTCATGGAGATTTGGCAAAACTAATTGAATAAATGACAGCCAATTTATCAACTTTTTAAGTATAGTCTATTGTCTATTGCAAGACACTTTATAAAACGATGTAAATCGTCGACTAAGTTTGAAAACTTTATTCCAAATTTTACATTTGTCCTACATTTGTTGTTATTTATGAATGTTTAGTATTGTAATAAATATTTTATTTGGGAACGAATTTAACGTCGTTAAAATTTCTATTAAATATATTGTTACGTTTTTACCTTTTAAAAAAGGGGGTTTATTTCCTTTAAATAAACCGGATACTTTTGATTAGCAAATAAAAGCAGTTTTAGTAGTTTAAAATTGTAACAACTCTTTATTCAATTAAAATGTACAACAATATCAATTCAAATAGTCACTCAGTGTCTTTATAACGTTTATCAATTCGCAAAAATGCACACAAATTTTATAATGTACAAACACACATGTACACGACAATTGATGTTAACCCTAACACCGCCAATGATCAACTCAACTCCCGACTGCCAGCCCTGCCACTATTTATACACGCGCCATCTATCGGGAATCTTCTACAATGCTCTTAACGGACATACTAGTACATTCGAATCCCAGAGCCTTCAATGTCATTGCCAGCAGCCCACACATTTAGTGTTGCCATACTTACAAACAATGCCAATAACCGCATGCTACTGATGGATGTGCCTTCAAACATGATGAATGCTGCAGGCAGTCGTTACAGACCGTTGAATTCAAATCGTCATTGCACATTCGTAACAATATGTAAGAATTCATATCTGAGTCGGCCATAGTAGCTAGCTTGCTATCCAATTGACTATTCTTGAATTTCATGTAGTTAACGTGAAGTTTATGTTTACAAGAGACTGAGAAAATTACCAACACATTCCAAATCAGATGGTAGCGGTTTCTCAGAGTAAATATCTGCTACAATAGTGGATGTAGCATTGCTTTTAAAAAATTCGCAAATTCCTTGATTCTAAAGTCTATACAAAATACACTGTTCAACCGGCTAGTGACTTGTATCATATACTAAGAAACTTTTATGAAGCCCTTAACTTCAGCACAACAGGCTCAAGATTCTTCGCTCTTCAGGACACCAATATAAGATAATCACAAATCACATGCTTAGAGGTCTCGTCGTGTATTTCGCAAAATCTAAAATGTGTTTACTTAACATTGCCCAAGACAAATTGGTGGAATCTAAGACCATGTACATGTCTGTACTCGAAGATCGATCTAATATTGGCCAATCAATCCAAGCATGGCTCTCATTACAATGTCAACACATTATGCTCAGCAAGTTCTTTCAGAGATGTAACGTGTTCCATAAAGGTACCCGAACTTACATCATTGGAGTAAGTGCAGCCTGGCTATTCGACATCACAATAATCTGCAAACACATACCAAAACAAATGAGCGTTATGTAAATTTCCGCCTGAAATATTGACTGGTAAATACTTACGAGCATAACCCATTGACAATTGGAACTATGTAACCGGTTTTATAATATCCAAAATGAAACTAGGGCTAATAGGTGCCAATTTTATCCTCCAGTGGTAACGATATGTTCAAAGGACAAGTGTAAGAACTAGGATCCTTCTCTATATCCAAGTAACGAATGTCGTAACTATTTAAACTTACATCAGTTCTCTTCCCTTGGTTGGTTTTGAAAGCAGTTACATGTAGTATTTACAGCATTTGCATCATTATTTAAAATAGTGTGGATGAGTTACACTGTATAGCCAGAAGAAGTGAATTCGTTTAAGATATTCAATTAAGGCGAGTACTGCAGGAACTACTGATTTACAAAGAAAATGTTGGAAACTACTTATACGAATAGTTGTACATGAACCGTATTATAGCTTTGAAAGAGAGTAGCGTTATTTAAAGGGTCTTCCAATAGGGACTTCCGATAGGGACTTCCGAACATTGACAGTCGATAGCGGACATATATTTGAAACATCTGTCAAATTGGCTGTCATTTATTGAGCTTGTTTTATCAAATCACAATGGACAGATTAGTGTTTAACGTGCAAAAGATAAAATTGTTTTATCAAAATGTGTGTTCTGTTCGAGTAACGTTCCGTGCGCTTCGCCATTTTATCGATGTGGCCCATTTCTGTATGAATGGGAACGCAAACAAACAAAATTGTCGAGTTTGGGTCGATACCAATCCACATGTGCGTCAATTGCATCCCGAAAGAGTCATTGTTTGGTATGGATTTTGGGTTGGCTGCTCCATCGGTCCTTATTTCTTTGAGAACGACGTTGACCAGGCCATCACCGTAAACCGTCAACGGCGAGCACTATAGATCGATGACAACCAACTTCTTTTGGCCTGAATTGTATGATATTTACACCAACGACATGTGGTTTCAACAGGACAGCGCTACGAGCAATTTGAATGCAAGGTCATCTCACGTGGAGGTGAAGTGAACTGGCCACCGTGATCGTGTGATTTGACCCCGATACATCTTTTCTTGTAGGGTTTTCTCAGTCGCAGATCTATGCGAGTAAGCCACAAACCACAGCAGCCTTCAGATCCAACCTAATCCATGTCATGGATCAAATTAAGCCAGCGTCATGCGAAATTGGATATTTCGGATGCGCTCCACTCACGCATGGAATCGATAGGCCATTCAAATGAAAGACCCTTTGGCTGCAATCTGTTTCGGCTGAATACCGAATGGTGGGAATTCAATGAAAGCAATTTACGCATTCGGTATAATGTTTGGTTCCAATTCCTTTTCAATGACATAAAAGAATGCTGCAAAATATAAATGAACCAAGTTCATATGGCCCACCGTGCATATTTTCATTGTATTGTATTGTTGTAAGTGAGTGAGAATGTTTATGTTTACGTGTGCTCTAGTGGTTATAGTTGCTTTGGGTTCATCATACGCAAAACTACTTTTTTCTTTTTTATTATTTTTTTTGTTTTAAATATTGTACTCGTATTCATATGTTTTTGCCACTTTGGCTGTTGCTGGCGATATTGTTGTTCTTCTCGTTGTTAAATTTTACTACAAGTGCTGACTGTTGCTGTTGTTATGGTTTAATTGGTGTTTTATACACGCAACTTGTATACTTTCCTACACAACATACTTACATATATTTCTTCCTCGACCGCAAACATATAATTATAGAGGCTTTTATGTATGTTGTGTCTTTAGGAACGAGAGTGTGCGCGAGCGCGCGCGCCTTCTCCTTGCCGTTTTGTTCTGGGACGTTTGGACTGGTTTTGTGGAAAATGTTGTATGTGCTATTCATTGGGGTATCAGCAATAAGTTGTTGCTGGTTGTTGTTGAATTCTACAGCATCAACGGCAACATCGTCTGGTTGGTTGTATTATCGTTCTCAACATCAACTTCATCGTTGTGTACTGCTGCAGTCCAGGGAATGTAGTTTTTTTGTTGCTGATGTTGCTTTTATTTTTTGTTGCCGCCAATTGAACATTGAACTTAACATTAAAACATTAAACGATTTTCTGTGTTCCTTCCTAAGGGACCAGTTTTAGATACAACGTTTACAATATGTCCAATTTTGTTTACTTAAATGGTTGCTAGCATTGCTTAAGTAATCAAGTGGACTCCCTTTTGATAAATGATAAAGAAATTGAGCTGATTTTGCAGCAAGTTTTTGGTTTGTAAGAACTTTAGTATTTTGAAATCGGTCGGTTTTAGAATCTTTGAAATTATGTTTAATTCCAATTGGGCTCAATGTTTGATTTATTCTCTTACAAGGAAGTTTTACTTCTTAAATTTGAAAAAAAGTGTCGCTGAAGCAAACCGATTGCTCACCGAAGCTTATGGTGAATGTGTTCCATCGGTTTCAACGTGCGAGAAATGGTTTGTTCTGTTCAGAAATGATGATTTTAATACGGAAGAGCTTGCAAAATCATTGAGAGCTACTCAAGGAGCAATTTCAAAACGTTTGCGAGCAGCAGGATTCATCCTATAGCAGGAAAACTGGTTACCATAAGAATTGAAGCCGAAAGATCTTGAAGAACGATTTTGCATGTTCGAAATGCTGCTTGAACGCTATAAAAGAAAATCCTTGTGATGATAAATGGATACATTATGATAACCTGAAGCGTAAGAGATCGTATGTGATGCCCGGCTAACCAGTCAAATGGACACCAAATCCAAATATCTATGGCGCTAAAGTAATTATCCAAAGCGTCCCATCTATTATGAGCGCTGAAATCTGGCCAGACCATCACAATGAACCTGCACCGAACGCAACTGAATCGTTCGAATAGAGCATTGGCCAAAAAACGCTCAGAATATGCGGCCAGACATCAAACCGTAATAATCCATTATGACAATGCTCGGCCACATGTTGACGGGGCCCCGTCCGACTACCATATGTTTCGATTGCAACAAAGGCTGCATAGTGGTAGAGAAAGTGTTCTATTGTCTATTTGATTCTGCAGTCCATTATTCAAGGATGGGTATCTTATCTAACAAAACTTTCCAGTTAATTGAAGATTTTACATTTCACTAGCGGAGAGATATTCCTATCTGTGAGCGTTCAATCTTAGGTCACCAAAGTCTCGGCCGTTTCTGAGAAGTATTCAGTCGTCTCTTCCTCGTTGGAGCTTCTTCAAAAGACATTGTACGAAAGTTGCAGAATAAGAAAGATCACTGCGTTATTCAAGACTAGGTAGTGGAAGAGAAGTTCTTCTATTATCTGTTTGATTCAGCAGCCCATTATTCAAGGGCTATCCATCTTGTCAAACCAACCTTTCGAGTTAATTGAAGATTGGATAATTTATAAACTAGTGGAGAGACATTCTCATCGGTGATTCTGCAGCCCATTATTCAAGGGTCGCAATCCATCTAGTGTAACCAACTTTTCGAATTAATTGAAGATTTGATAATTTCACTAGTGGAAATACATTTGCATCAGTGAGCGTTCGATGACCAAAGTGTTTCAATTTTAAGTCGCCAAAGGTTGGATAGTGGAAGAGAAGGTGTTATATTGTATATTTGATTCTGCAGGCCATTATTCAAGGCTTAGTAGTTGTAGAGAAGGTGTTCCATTGTCTATTTGATTCTGCAGCCCATTATTTAAGGGTCGCTATCCATCTTGTCGAACCAACCTTCGAAGTAATTAAAGATTAGATAATTTCGCTAGTGGAGAGACATTCTCATCAGTGAGCGTTCAGTGTCCGAAGAGTTTCAATCTTATGTCACCAAAAGACATTGTACGAAAGTTGCAGGATAAGAACGATCACTGCATTATTCAAGACTAGGTAGTGCTAATAAAGGTGTTCCATTGTCTATTTGATTCTGCAGCCCATTATTCAAGGGTCGCTATCCATCTTGCCTAACCAACCTTCGAAGTAATTAAAGATTAGATAATTTCGCTAGTGGAAATACATTTGCATCAGTGAGCGTTCGGTGACCAAAGTGTTTAAATTTTAAGTCGCCAAAGGCTGGGTAGTGAAAGAGAATGTGTTCCATTGTCTATTTGATTCTTCAGGTCATTATTCAAGACTGGGTAATTGTAGAGAAGGTGTTCCATTGTCTATTTGATTCTGCAGCCCATTATTTAAGGGTCGCTATCCATCTTGTCGAACCAACCTTTCGAGTTAATTGAAGATAGCATCATTTCACTAGTGGAGAGACATTCTCATCAGTGAGCGTTCAGTGTCCGAAGAGTTTCAATCTTATATCACCAATGTCTGGTATTCAGACGCCTCCTCCTCGTTGCAGCTTCTACAAAATAAAGTGTACGACAGTTGCAGCTTACGAGGCCGGCGTCCAGTTAAAACCAATATAAAGTTCCGTAGATCAAGCCTCTGCAGATAAGCGGCAATTCACGTTTTCTAGGCATTCAAACAGAGCTAGATGTTTAAGATTTCGATGCAATAGAGTTCTTTCTTTCATCAATCTTATGTCGCTGAGAAGGTATTCCGTCGCCCCATCTAACTCTTCCCCTGATCTTGAGCCGTCTGTAGAAATTTGGATGTTATTCTCCGAAATATGTATGCTTTTGTTTCATTCCGATTTTACCGGTATCTTTTTCAGAAAACAGACATTGAAGATCCGTTGGGGTATTGTATAGTCCACAGGTATATCTGGATTGAACCTGTCATTAATTTAAACATGTTTATAATTTCTGTAGTTCTATATCCAGTAGCATAGATTTGCATTGCTAATAGGAAGCTGTTAGGTTCGATATGTCCGGTGGTAACCTTTCGTGTATAGAAAACATGCCTTGGACGGGGCTATAGTTTGGCCTTCCTTTATCATAACCGCTATTATTCTCATGATAGGTTGGAGTCTGCCTTTGTAATTCTTCTTCTCAAAGCCCTGCACCAAACAGCAGACCCATTAAACAGGATTGGTTTAATAACAGAGTTGGATATAAGTTGTTCCAGTTAATTCCCAAGTTATGAAATCTATTGGGAACTCAGACCCTACTCTGAGTATTCAGATATCTTTGGATTAGTGAAATGTATGATCGTATGTCACCTAGTTGTTGTAACAGTTACACTGTTGCCGAGAGTTCATTCCTGGGAGAAAACTTTCGGTTGATACAGTTGACGCAGAGTTGACAATCCTTAATAGAATATAAATCGCTTCATTCCGAAGCGAAGATCTAATTGTCGTGGGAACGTATCACCTATTGAATAGTACCAGATGTATCCGTGGTGCTGATTCCATAGGATCGTTGCAGTTCCGTTATTGCTTGACATCATTCAGATAATAGACCAGTGCCAAATTCTAGAATTTCCTATAGAAGCTTAGACTTGCAGTTAGACTTGTTTTTGTCATGGCCATAAGTAGAGCACTAATATTAAGCTTCCCGAGCAGGGGTGATAGTACTTACAACTCTAATAGCATTAGAAGTTCCCAGACTAGATGATATCCACGTGAAGGCCTCCAACACTGATCTCGGTTCCTACATACTAACATATAGTCTTACTTATGGTAATTTCTAGTTTTAAGTCTAAACCTAGTCAAGCATTTAATACTCGTACCAACTTTAAAACCACATCCAAAGCAAATACAAAATAAAATACATTTATTTTAAGCTCTATACATGAGTTACCATCCTGTTCCCAACTCAACAATTCAGACTGAGCCAGTCATTCTGTCACAGGCAGAGAAGAACTTGATAACCAACAAGAGCCAGCAAAACAGCCCAGTCAGTCATCCAACCAGCAAAGAACCCCACTAGCTATTCATTTGTACCAGTACATTCATACATACGAGTACATCTCTTTCTCTCTAGCCATGTTGTAAGTCAGTCAGTCATTCAGCCGTATGTGGTCTTTAACATCATGCTTTTTGTTGAAGAATTCTTTTGTTTATTTACTTCTTTTTTTTTCTTTTTTGTTGTTTAAAAATAATTTATTTCTGAGTTTTTGAATTTTTCATTCTTCATTTTATTATATGTATTTTGTATTATTATTATTTTCGTACCGCCATTGGCAACATAATTATTTTTGTTTCCACTCTGTATTCCTTAATGGTTTGAAATGTTAGGGGCAACAAACCTCTCCTCTAATTATATTCTTTAACCGTTTTTAAAACAACCCATTGTTTCATTATGTAGTTCTTTGTTGGTTGGTTTCCATTGAAATATGAATTTAAACTCTACACATTTTGTATTTTGTATTTTGTTTTTTTTTTTTTTTTTTGTTTTTTTGGAGGTTATAGTTATTAGATTATGATATACTCTTAGCAATATTTATTTAGATGAGATCACTGAATGTGGAAAAACATCTGCTGTAGGAATAATTAATTGTGCAAATTAATGTTAAGGTGGGGTTGGGTTAAGGTCATATGTAAGCTAAAGTTTGCAAAAAAAAAATCTCTGCAAAGGGTAAAACTTTAAAAGTTTCTTAGAACGATTGCATAAAAGTCTGGTTGTATTATATTTAAATAGAACTTCATTATTAGTTTTTTTTTAAGTATACAGCAATTTGTCGTGTTCTTTAGAAATTTACATTTGTTATGTTTATATTATATTGGAAAACAGGTGAACCATGAATTTAAAAAAAATAAAAAAATTCATTAGCCAAAACTATACTATTTAAATTCAGTCATGTACCTGCTCCGGCATTTATAGCACATAGTATCAGCTCTGTTTTTCAGTACACTTTCGAGGATGTATTTCGCTATCGAAACTTTGTCTAAAATACGAAACTGAAATAATTTTTATCGAGCATGTTTATCATTCTTCTAAGCAGTTTTTATTAGCAGCTAAATTGGGCCTTAAATATTGTTACGTTGGATCATAACATGATTTCATTGGGTCATAATATGATTACTTAGAATCATAATATGATTACTTCATAAACATATTATGATCAGGCATGACAATGATATTACGACTATATTTGATCATAATATGATATTTTATGATACTAATAATGATCATAATATGTTTGGACTACAATCATAAATCTTATCATAATATGTTGCTCTTAGATAATGTTTACCACAACCATGTTTATTCTCGGGAAACTTCCGAAAAATACTTTAACGTTTATCTTTTATAAATATCGATATAGATAGCTTCTATCTATAGCTTTCTAACAAGGCGTAATTGAAGCATCTAGCGTTTTAATTGTTTGAGATAAAGTCACTTATATGGGAATCATATAACAAAAATTACATCATTCTAAAAGACCCCCATATAAAGTGTGTAACTCCAAAGGCCCTTAAAGTGCCAGGATAGTTTGTATCTGTGTCGGTGTCGTTGGTGTCTGGCAAGGTATCATTGAAGCATCTAGCTTTTCAACCGCCTGAGAGGCAGTTATATGGTAATCATATCTCCTCGGAATCTTTATATGTCCCGAAAGAATAATTTCTGGCATTTTTATTTTAAGGATAATATCATTCAAATATTCGGCACGACTACTTTGTAGGTAAACCATTTGTAAGGAAACATTTTCGATCACTTTTCCAGCATTGCTAGTAGTATCTCGTGAATTACGCAAATAATGTAGTCTTCCACGTTTTGAATCAAAAACAATTCTGAGGTGTGATACGAGCTATGCCAGTTGACAGGTGCGGAACGCGAAATTAGCAAAGGTCGATAATGCAAATCATATATTTAATGCAGTGCACGAAAAATACAAGGTGGGGCAAAAGTAATCCTCCTATCAGAAAATGCTATAAATTTTGCGATTGGCCCCTAATGTCAGTTCTGTTTTGACATTTGTATAGTAAACACATGCGAAATAGACGTTAATAAACAATGTTACGCTACACTGCTCCAGAACGCGGAATATTGCTGACTATTTATTTGACCAATAATCGGTCGGTGACTTTGGCACAACGTGAATTTCGTCGCAGATTTCCTGGCCGTCCAACGCCTACTAGTGAAACAATGCGACGTTTAGCCGCTCGCCTCGAAGAGACTGGCACAACACGAGATGCTGCCAGGCGTTGGCAGACCCCGGAGTAGCCGTTCTGCGGAGAATATTGCTGCTGTAGCCGAGGATGTCATGGAAGCGCCGTCGACATCGACCAGACGACGTGCCACGCAAATGGGTATCAGTCGACGGTCTTTACAGCGAATTTTGGTACAAGATTTGAAGATGTTTCCGTACAAAGTCCAGACGGTGCATCAGCTGTTAGCTGCTGACCGCCAATCGCGTCTAACATACGCTCAAGCCATCCTTAATCACCACCAAGAGGAAGATGATTTTTCATCAAAAATAATCATGAGTGATGAGGCCCATTTCCATCTTAGCGGGTACGTAAATAAGCAAAATTTACTCTTCTGGGCCACTGAAAATCCGCGTGTAACCCACGAAGAGCCATTACACCCGCTCAAAGTCACTGTATGGTGTGCTGTTTTCGCTGGAGGAGTCATCGGACCTTTTTTCTTCGAAGACGTCGCGGGCCGAACGGTTACTGTGAATGGTGAGCTCTACAGAGCAACGATCAACGAGTTTTTTTTGCCGCAACTTGATGAATTGGGATTGGAAAACATGTGGTTCCAATAGGACGGTGCAACGGCACACACTGCACGTGCCACAACCGATATGCTGAAGGATGCATTTCCCGGGCGCCTAATCACCCGTTTTGGCGATTTGCACTGACCAGCAAGATCGCCTGATTTGACCGCTCCAGACTTCTTTTTGTGGGGCTTTTTGAAGTCGCGGGTTTATGTCAACAAGCCTAAGACTCTTGCAGCTCTTAAAGACAATATCCGTCAAGAATGTGAGGACCTATCGCCGGAAATTTTGGCCAAAGTGATGGAAAATGCCATAAAAAGGGCTCAAATGACTATCAACTGTGGCGCCGCGGCGGCCATTTACATGACATCATATTCTCGACTTGATGTAAAAAAAAATAAAAGACAAATAGAAATAATCCACAAGAAGATTCAAAGTTTTTCATTTTTTTTTAATTACAGCCAAAAAACATCGGAAGTTTACTTTTGCGCCACCTTGTATTTTTCACATAACGCAGATTTTCATAGTAAATGGTTATCCAACCCGGTATTTCGGTAGCTCTCACTTTTGAAGCTTTTTTTCTTTGACAAGTAGAAACTACGCCATTACTATAAATGAAACGATACACGCTTCAACAACGCATTCAAATTATTAAAATTCACTACAAAAATTGTGAAAATCTTGCAGTCACATTTCGCAAAACTTAAGCATTTTTGGGTCGTCGTGAAGCACCTTGTCGGACCGCAATACAGAAATTGGTGCAAAAATTCGAGCTGTTGGGATAAGTTAGTGATGTGAAGAATAAAACCCGTGCACGTCACTCAAGAACAACTGAGAATATTGTTGCGGTATGAAATTGCTGTGTTGATGAAAACCCAGGTTTGTCCATTCCTCGTCGTTCTTTGGAACGTTATTACACCGTATTTTGGTCGGAGTTGGCTGATATTGATCTGGACAACGTTTACTTTCAACAAGACGGCGCTACGTGGCACACAAGCAACGAAACCATTGCTCTTTTACGGGAAAAGTTTCCGGACCGTATTATCTCTCGAAGAGGTAATCACAATTGACCACCCAGATCTTGTGATTTAACACCTTGCGACTTCTTCCTTTGGGGTCTACGCCAACAGCCCAGCGTCGATTCAAGACTTCAAAGATAGAATTCGTGAGGCTACCGAGGTCATAGGGCAGTCACTTTGCGATTTGGTTATGAAAATTTTCATGAAAAGGATATGGTCCTGTATGCGTGGTCGTGGTGGCCTTTTGGCTGATGTTGTTTTTCATTATTAACGGCATACCTTTCTCTTTATTATGAAATAAACATCTGATCATTTATCTCTAGAAATTCAATTTTTTTTTGAATACCAAAATAACGCCTCTTGTTTGAAAACCCTGTATTTACACACACGAAATTCATAACATAAACAGTTTTCTTGCTTTATAATCAACTGTTCTTTAATAACTTGACATCAAGTATTAGTTTTCGAAAATCTAAAAAGGTGGAAATTAGGATAGCAACCCGGGTCGAGGGATTCAATGACTAAAAGTGGAATAATCCTTCGTAAATCGCAACATTTGGCAACACAAATTTTAATTTGCTATTTCCAAGATAAAAAACAACATTTCCTTGTTCTTACATTAATTATTTTATTGAATCTCTCAGATTCTATTTAACTCTTAACTAATCAATATTTTAAGAAGAAAGTTAATTTCTGTGGATAACTTTTCACTTCTCCTTAGTACGAATACGAGTACTTTGGGCCACCACAGATAATATTTAGTACTTGTTATAATGTCAAACCAAATTGTGAAACCTCATACCAGATTCCAACCACAAGAATATTCCAAACAACAAAAACACAGAATACAGACTCCAAAGGAAAGAAAGAAAGAAGGAAAAAAACTGAAACATAATAATGTTAAAGACGCAGACGATAATAATGAACATGGATGGATGTTCAAATGATTATGATGTGATGATGATGATGATGATTATAATGATGACGATGAAGAAGGATTATGCTGCATACATATTTTTTTTTAAGTGCAATATGCCGCATCGGAGCAGCATCCACATTGAGAACATTAAAATGGAATAAGAGAATTTTAACAAGCAGAACTGAATTTATATGAGAACTTTTTTTGTTGTTTTTGTATAAAAACAAACAAAAAAATAAAAATACATTAAAGCACACAGATACAAACACATGCCACAAAATATTTGTAGCATATGTATTGATATATTGCTGCACGTACCACATTTACTACAACAGCAACAACAAAATTCAAAATGTTTTATATTGTTTTGTCTGTCTATTCATCTTTATATACAAACATACTTCAATGTCCGTCCGTCCATCCAACAGTCTGCCTTTTTTTATATTCGTTAAACAATTCATTGCACATTTTTGTTTTAAACTTTGTATGGTTTAATACTTCTCGTACTCATAGATAGATGATGACTGGAGCTGCTGATGATGAGGCTGCCGCCTGAACTCATCTATAAAATGATTCTAGCATCATCAATTACTGCATGCATTCAACATTTTATACTGGGAAAGAAAAAAAAAAAAATACATATATTGAAAATAGAATATACTTACTACAAACATGCTCGCTCTCATGCATTTTATACATTTGTGTATTATGTAGACACATTCCATTTTATGTGCAACAACAACAACAACAGCAGCAACAAACACAACATTAAAAATCCAATAATAAACGACTTAACGTAGTAGAGCTCGTAGACGATGCTGGTGATGACTGTAGTGCACTGTAGTTCAAAATATTGTAGTTATTTATCGGAAAAATTGTATTGGACTCCTAAAATTGTTTGAAAAAGTTTTAGTTTTTTTTTAAAATGATAATTCAGAGAATATTGTAGATGATAGCTTACTCAGCACCAAATACCAATTCTTTCATTCTAAATCAGAGATGATAAGATGTTCATAAGACATTTTCACATTATTTTGTTCTCGAAACACAAGTTTATTTTATTTTTCAACATAGTCCCCTTCGAACTCTACACACTTTATCCAATGATTCTTTAATTTTTGTCTTCCTTCAAAAAAAAAAAAAGATTTGTCGAGATCATCAATAGGTATTTTTCGTGAGATGATTTCATGTTGGAGTTAAATCTCTTTCCACCGAGCGATTTCTTCAGATTTGGAAACCAGAAATAGTCACTCCGTGCTAAAGGGCATGAGAATAGGGCGGAAGAGGGAGCATTTCGTAGCCTAATTCATGGATTTTTTTGCCATGAAAACTGCACATGTCTGTACCCATTTATCCACCCGATTGTGAGCAAACGCGACAGTCATCTTGCGGAAAGCTTTCTCATACCCAGGTAATCATTCTAAATTGAAACAACTGAGCCATGTGAGATGCTTATGGCTTCCACAATCTCTCGCACTTTTTCAATTGTTTCGGCTGTAGAGACCTTAACTGAGTGTCCAGAACTTTCTCGCATCTTTAAACCACGTTTTTTATCATTGAAATTGATGGTATAGAGTTCCCATAGTATTGATCAATCTTAGCCTTGGTTTGAACACACTTTTTTCCAATGTCTCCTCAAGTCACGCGGTACTTTGCTATCAAAGTCTATCAAACAATCTAAGTGATGCAGCTTGTTAAAGTTTTGACAGGAATCAATTGACAGATGCCTGTTTACAGAAGCAGTATTTCCCTTTCACTTAAGAGGCGGGAAGTTCAAAAAGTCTCGGACTTATTGACCCGCCCTTGTAACCATTATATCTCTCTAAACCTTTGCCTTTGGGTTGCAAGTTTTTATGCCAAATGTATTGGCAAATGAAGGTTGTTCCAAAATGTATCCAATATTGAACTCAATTTCATTTCATTAGATTGTTATATTTTGATTGACTCATAGACTTATAAATGCAAATATCCTCCACGACGTTACTGAAACACACGCACTCTTTTGTCGAGAATTTCCATGACAATTTGGCATGGTGTTTAACTTTTCAATTCCTGAAAGAAAAAATAAGTTATAACTGTCTTGAGCTGATTCTCTACATCACTTAAACCAAAATGTTATGGTTCATATTCATATTTATTACCATACTAAGGGCCATTATTACAACTTGCCTTTATGTACGTCATAGTCAAAGGTAACTTTAAGTAATAGAAGAAGGTAGCTTTAAAGTTACCTTTTAGTATTACGAACATAAAGGCAAGTTGTAATAATGGCCCTAAGTTGTCTGACATATCGACCTTCAGCATAGCTGTTTGGTTTATAGTTTGGTCGAACACGATCGTTTATTTTCATGTAAACAACACGAGTATTAAACAAGTGCATAACAGGTTATTATAATCCATATTCAAATTTATTTTTATACCTACCACTGGTATATAGCAATCTGTTTTCGAAACTTGTTTGATTCGCTCTCTACAATGATCGTTTAAAATCTCCGAAAAGCCGATTGGATCCTCCAATAGTTACTTACGAACTTTGAAAGTTGATAGTGGCCATATTGTTAAAGCTACATCTGTTGATTTAACAGTTATTTATTCAGTTTGTTTTGACAAATCACTATATACGGCTATAGCGTTCAACAACACGTGCAAATGATAAAATTGTTTTATCAAAATGTGTGTACTGTTCGGGCAACGTTCCACGCGTTTCGTCCACTTTACGGTGAGGCTCATTTGTGGATGATTGGGTACGTCAACAAACAAAATTGTCGAATTTGGATCGATATCAATTCACACGAGATCCAAGACGGTTCAATGCATTTCGAAAAAGTCACTGTTTTGTGTGAATTTTGGACTGGCGGCATTAACGGTCCATATTTCTTTGAGAATTACGTTAGCCAGGCCATCGCCGTCAACGGTGAGCGCTATAGGTCGACGATTACCAAACATATTTTGACCTGAATTGGATGATATGGACACCAATGAATGTCGTTTCAGCAGGATGTCGCTACATGCCACCCAGCTAATGCCATTTTGTATATTCGGCATGAGCAATTTAAGGACATGGTCATCTGACGTGGATGTGATCAAATCGAACCGAAACCGTTCGATTTGACCTCGTTAGACTTTTTCTTGTGAGGTTTCTTCAAGTCGCAGGTGTATGTGAATAAGCCACAATCCACAGCGGCCCTCAAAGCCAACTTAATCTATGCCAACAGTCAAATCAGCCTGATTTATGCGCCAGAGTCATGAAAAATTGGACATTTAAGCCGCGGCTGATATTTGCTGATATTCCATACATTATAGCATTGATAGGCCTTTCTAATGAATAAATAATAATTGTTTTATTTAAAGTAAAATATAGAAAGTGCTTAATGAAAAAACCCTTTATAACTTTTAGAACCTGTTCCTTCCAATGCTATTCGGTGTATGACTTAAGAATGAGGAATTTTTTTAAATTTTTAGCTTTTATTTTTAAACATTTGTTCAATATAAATTTATTCAAAGTATTGGTAATTGTTAGCTATGAACTTTTCCCATCTTTCTGGCAACACATTGATTCCGAGCCATGGATTTTGAGGCATGAAACGAATCAAGCCAATTTCGGATACTCCGGTCTGAAGTGGAGCGTATCCCAGAGAGAGCATTCTGCATCGATCGAAATAAATAGTAGTCGGACGTGGCATGATACCCAATGGCCTGCTTTTGGATAAATCCTGCTGCGTTATTGAAATTTCTGCTTGAGTAGCTACCAATGGTTTTGCAAGCTCTTGTTGAGTTTGACAACAATGTTCATGCGTCCAATTCTTTTGCTCCCACCAAATACAGAGAATTACCTTAGCGCCATGGATATTTGGCTTTGAAGTCGATTAGGCTCTTTAACCGGGTTTCATATACGATATCTGGAACTTCAAGTTATTGTAATGGATCTATTTTTAATGAGTCGGTGCAAAAATTATTTTCTTTAACAGCTATCAAGCATAATTTCGGACATGCAAAATCGTCTTTCAACGTCTCTAGGCTTCAATTTCTATGGTACCCAATTTTCCTACTTTTGTATGAATCCTGCTATTCGCAAACGTATTGAAATTGCTCTTGAGTATCTCTTAACGATTTTGCAAGCTCATGTTGAGTTTTACAACATTCTTCCAATTATTGGTCTTCAAGCTTTTTTGGCTAGCCTGGGCGATCTTTGTCTTCCGTGTCACAACCATCTCTCGCACTTTGAAACCCATGAAACACATTCACCGTAAGCTTTGGTGAGCAATCGGTGTACTTCAGCGGCACTTTTTACAAATTATAGAAGTAAAGCAAAACTTCCCGCATATGACGCTTTGGTACAAAATTCGACATTTTTGGAAAACAACAACCGCGTTCGTAAGATACGTCATATATTTTTAATTCCGCAATTTTAAGTCATAAACCCAATACATTTTCTAGAACAAATAGATCATTTTTATACTACAATTTCTGAAGCAAACGCTATCCTTTCTATATTACAATTTCTAGAGAATTAGTCCTTTCTTTAGTACAATTTCAAGATCAAACATGGAACTTTCTCTACTAGAATTTCTGCCGAGCCATTTCTTCAGATTTGGAATCAAGAAGTAGTCACTCGAGGCTAAATCCGGTGAATAATGCGGAAGAGGGAGCATTTCGATATTCGGGAATGTAGAAGTCAAAATGCATAAAAAAGACACACAAAAATTATAATGCCCCCTATTTATTTATGAAAAACGGGATTTAAAAAATCCCGGGATTGAAAATTAAAACATCCCGGGCTTCGGGATTTAGGAAACCCCGAAAATCCCGGCATTTTCGGGAACGGGATTCCCCGTTTGGCATCTCTAATCTTTCCATACTACAATTTCCAGATAAAACTTAAGTCTTTCTCTAGTACATTTCTAGATCAAACGTGAGTCTTTCTATTCTATAATTTCTAGACCAAACTTTAGGTTTCTACACTAACATTTCTAAACCAAACGCGGGTCTTTCTGTACTACAATTTATAGATCAAACGTGGGGTTGTTATACTACAATCTTTGAATCAAACGTGGGAGTTCTACAATCTTTGGATCATACATGGTCTTCGCCTATTCGTACTATAAAAAACAATTGTGTCTCTAAACTATATTTTTTTAGATCGAACTTGGCCCCTTTAATATGCAGAGTTGTAATGTCAACTGAAATTTCCATCATAAAACTATTTAACACCGACCACTGTGTAAAATTGTAAAATATGATGATGAGTTGTAGTGTAGAGTTGAGTTGAGTGGAAGAATAAAAATGAACCCCTCCGCTCTAATGTTTTTTTCATTCTATATACAATTCTTGTTGTTATTGTTGTTGCTGTTGCTGTATGACGAGTGTTATTGAACTGTTTGTTGCTGGCAGCAACCATTGCTTCTGTTGCTGCTGCCATGGTTGCTGCATTAAGTAACGATTTACTACTTACTCACTCTGTAAATACACAAACATTCTTTATACTCGTACTTAGATATACGTACGTACGAGTATTTCATAGATACATACATACATACACTCGCAACACACAGCAAAATATTCATTCGTTTTTGGTTTTATTTTAGGGGGTTAAGGTTAAGCAAAAATGCTTGTGTTAGGTTAGTTTTTTGCTCCCATTCTTCCCCACATTCTAACCATCTACAGTGAATGGTTGGATGTATTTTTAAAACGAACATTTATTTATTTAGGGAGGGTGTTTCAAATATGGAATATGGAAGTGTGTGTGTTTGTGTGTATCTAACAGGAGTTCAGCGAGACAGAGCGTGAGAGTAGAAAAGAGAGAGAGGGAAGGCAGGAGTGGAGGTCATGGCACTGCAGTATATATATTTTAGGAAATTGCAACACTGAACGAAGGTGTTTATTTGAGGGGAATAAACCGAGCGAAATATTACAAAAAATAACAACCGAAAACAACAAAAAAAATATATATATAAACATGAATACAGACTAAAAATAATTGCATGTGTCATCATCGTCATTGCCATCATCATCATCATTATGGTTGAATGGTTGGTTGGTTGGCTGGTTGGCTGGGTTGTGTTGTATTGTGCTGAGCTGAGCTGTGTTGCCTGAACACAATGTTACTGACCTTGCATAATAATGCAATTTTTGTGCAACCATTAAGCACACACCGATACAAACTCACACACACACACACAGAACTCAGAAATTTGTAAAATTTGTCAAGAAATTATTTGTTGTGTCTTTGTTTGTTGTACTTAGTTTATAATTTGATTTAGTTTGGTTTTGTGCAAAAAGGACCCAGACACAATAAGGACATCTCGACAATTTCTGTATCCTCTCTTTAACACATACATACTCGTATATTTACTCTATTGTGCGATGGGTTGGTTTCTTTGTCCTTTGTCAACTATTTTATAGGAGAAAGTTGTTATATGCAGTATTGTGCATTTGTTTCCATTATTTTTTTGACAAATTTATATTAATGAAATTTTTAATAAAGATATTGGGAAAGCAACAAAAATATCTCATCAAATTTTATTACAAATTCTCTATAGTATTGGATAAATTTAATTTTTAGCTAGAGGAATAAATGAACTTAAATGCACAAGCATTTTTTGCAGAATAAAGAAAACATTATAAAGATATTACAAAGAAAAGACAGATGAAGAAAAATTCAATTTACTGGCAATGTTGTAGTACTTAATATAAATCGAATGTTTAAAAACTTCTCAGAAGCCTGCTTTATTAGTATCCTCTGATTTCATGTTTGATTACGAAGTCGCATTTTCAAGGAAATTTGGAGCTGAATATAGCAGGGGCTCTGGATGTTATGAGGCTTCCAAAAATGGATTCACAACTCTTCAGAGAATTAGGAAATTCGCATTTTATACATATTGTGTGATTTTTGAAATGACACAGAATGAGAGAATGTTGGTCTTTTTTAATATAATTTCTAAAGCAATCCTGGAACTTTTCATGTTGAAACTTCAAGAGCAAACTTGAAATTTCTAAAGCAATTCTAGATCTTTCCATATTGCAATTTCTAGAGTAAACATGGGTCTTTCTATACTCAAATTCCTAAATCCAACATGGGTGTTTATATACTCGAATTTGTAGAACAAACTTGGGTCTCTCTATACTCTAATTCCTAAAGCCAACGTGGGTGTTTATATACTGTAATTTCTAGGGCAAACGTGGGTCTCTCTATACTGGAATTTCTAGAGCAAACGTGGGTCTCTCTATACTGGAATTTCTAGAGCAAACGTGGGTCTCTCTATACTGGAATTCCTAGAGCAAACGTGGGTCTCCCTATACTGGAATTTCTAGAGCAAACGTGGGTCTCTCTATACTGGAATTTCTAGAGCAAACGTGGGTCTCTCTATACTGGAATTTCCAAAACCAATGTAGGTGCTTCTATGATAATCATGAGTATTTTCATACTGCAATTTTTAGACCAATCATTGATTTTAACATCCTACTATTTCTGCAGCAAACATCTCATAAGCGATTGCTTTTAAACAAACCTTTAATCAAGAACTCTCCCAATAAATGATTTCTATAGTTTCTAAAGAGCAATACAAAATAAACGTTTAAAGTCACTACACTGTAGGTTACTTAGAGACACTAAAGTTGCAATTGACTTCACGCTAGGTTACATGGGATGTTAGTATACTTAAGCAAAAAAAAAAAAAATAAATTAACCTTATGCGAATTATTCAAGACAATTTATATAATTCCAGTTTGTACGAATTAACGTTTAAGGTGACTACACTCTACGTGACTTCTACGATGGGTAGTCATCTTGACGCGATGTAGAGGCTTAAATGCAATGATCTATGTTGGTCATGCTGGAGGGGACAGTTTAACATGAGTTGGTTGTCTCTGGTAGGGTCTCCCATTCCAGATGAGCAGATGGTGAGCATGACAGTAATAACTACCATCCCCCTCTGCCTGATAGCGTCTGTTCCCCTTTGGGGCGGCTATCAGATGATCTATCAAACCATTTTCTCCTCACTGACGGGGGTGGCTTTGATGGTTTTTTCTTGTCCGGTTGGTCCGAAAGGGCTCTTTTCTTGTCCGTCCGAAATCCACCAGCGTCTGTTTCCCATATTGGGCGGCTGGTGGTCTGCAGCAGATATAAAATGCTATCAAAATTTGTCTGTAAGGTCGCAAATCATGCCCCTTGTACCTGGTCTGGGGTTTCATAATCTCCGGGGACCCTACTTCCACAGCGAAGGTAACTGGCTGTGGTGAGTCGAATGTTACTGTAACCCACGCTAGTCAGGTGATCACACCGGGCAGACTAGTCTGCATGCTACTGGTGTCGCAGAAGGTCAATCTGGTACACCCAGGTTGGCTGAATTAAAAAAAAACAGAAAGCTATAGGTGGTAATGACCTAAGCGGCGAGGTACCTCTTGATTTCTCCCCAAGTACCTCCAAAGCCGCTAAAGCCCATACCGTCAAGGCGGTTAAACCCGCCTCCGGGGGGACTAAGTCGCCAGTTTGTTAAATCCATCTTGTTCTATGGAGTGTTGGTGTGGTGGCACGCTCTGGACAATGCTACTCACCGGAAGGCCGTTGAACGAGTTCTCAGGACTATCAAGATACTGATTACAGGCGCTATAAGGTCTACCCCCTCTAAGGCACTTTTTACTATTTTAAACTGGTTACCAGTTGATTTGATGGTGATACAAATGGCACTCAACTCTGCTATGAGACTGAATGCTGGCTGTTCGTGGTCTTGTAAAGACCATGGGCACTCTAGGATACAGAACTACTATGGACACTTACATAGTAATGTCGACTACTGCATCACAAAACCTTTTTTCGATAAGCATTTCCATACTATAATCCCGAACAGGGATTTATGGCAGCGCGGACTCTTCCCCCTGACGATGTCATAAGGATATATACTGATGGGTCGAAAAGGGGCAGTAGGGTCGGTGGAGGTTTCTTTATTGGGAACTTTGGGATCAAATCCCACTTCAGGCTTACGGCCATTAAACGTGCATCCAACTGGCTGTGGTTTTATCAAATATCTATTGATATATGCATATTTACTGATAGCAAGGCTGCCGTTAGCGGAATAGCGGGTGTATTCACGACATCTAGGTTAACCTAGGAATGCCGGGTATCCCTTAATGAGATAGCGAGACATTCTAGGATAACGCTTATATGGGTCCCTGGTCACGATAAAAATCAGGGTAATTGTATAGCAGATGAATTGGCCAAAAGTAATGCGATGATGGATGATGAGGAGATTGACCCCTTTTCTGGTATTTCCCTTGTTAAATGCAAGATGGCTGTACAGCAGATACTATATGAGTCAGCACAAAACAGGTGGACCAACGAGTCTTTCTGTGTTATATCGAGGTCTACTTGGCCCGTATATGATGCCAGCAGGAAGAATCTACTAATGGAATTTCGTCGAGAGCAAATAAGGCTAATTGTTTCTGCATTACAGGACACTGTATAATTGTGACACATGCTAAAAGATTGGGCCTACGGTTCAATGACTACTCTAGGAGCTGTCACAATGAAGAAGAGGAGGAGACGGTGTCCCATCTATTCTGCCAATGTCAATGCGGCTCTGATAAACCTGAGGAAACGCATTCTCGGAATTCCATTCCTATCATGCTTAGATGAATTATCAAGGATGAGTCTTAGACGAATCTACTCCTTCATCAGGGAATCTGGTTGGTTTAGCCTGGAAACAATGGACGTATGATAAATACCCAACTGTTTACCCCTTGGGTATCACAATGGGATAAGTTTTTGAATGGACCCAAGTGAGCTGCTTGAAGAGTGGCTGCCCATGCAACCTAACCTATCTACACTCTAGATTACTTAGAGACAATTAAGTGACAACTGGCTTTACGCAATATTATATTGTTGTATAAAGTAACCAATTGACTTCTCTTCGCATTACAAAGAGCAAATGCGTATCAAATAACACAAAATATATTAATTTGATGTCAGCCAAGTGATCAGACATTAGAGACTTGCTTAACTTCTGGGTTGTATTATGAAAATTCAAAATCCTCTTGATTTTGTAAATGAACACCAACCAAATGCTGGTTCATACACGTCAAGTTTACTTGAGCAAGTTTTGAGTTAATAGAAGAGGAAGGACAGGATATTTCTTCCTCTCTCTTCTATAAACTCAAGACTTGCTCAAGTAAACATGACATGTGTGAACCAGCACTAACTAATCCAACTAATTTGGTAAATTTCATCTTTAAATTTTTATATTTTATGGAAAGTTATTTCTGAAAAATTATATGGACAATTTTATATAGAATGTGCTCATCGTCAGAAGCAGAACATATCTATTGGCTATTTAAATCTTTATATTTGGTAAATAATAAGACATTAAATGAAAACTGTATGTAGATGTACATATAACATACATACACAATGATTATAACGATTTCTATACTATAATTTCCAACTCAAATGTGCGACTTACTATACTTCAGTATCTGGTTCGAATACCGGACTTTGACGATATTCTCCACCTAAATTTAGTAGACCTGTTCTATTACGAATCAATATGGCGATCGAATATAAAAGCATGATCAATCAAATGATTGTAGTAGTAACTTCTGGAGAGCATACCTTGATTAAATCTCGAAAACCAACGAAACACTTTGTGCCTGAAAGATGCTTTATTATCAGAAGGTGTTTCTGCATTCTGATTTTGAACAAACAAAACAAACGCTAACAAATTACGTTGTTTACTTCAAAAGCTAGCGATTTTCTGAATTCCTGCTTCCTCTTTCCATCATCTTTCTAAAATCCATACTTCAGCAGTAATTCTTTAGAAACAAGTTTTTCACAGCAGATATTTTTAAACACCCAATTATAACTATTTATTATTATCATCTAAATTAATGTTAATTGCTTAATACATAATATTAATTTCGTTCTTTAATTTTTATTTTTATTTTTTTTTTTTGTATTTCAGGTAAGCAACTCATTAGTAGAATTAATGATTAAATAATAATTTTAACAGGTAATTTTTGAAAGTTCAGTTTTAGCATTCAATAAATTATACAATTTAATTTAAAAAATAAATAAATAAATAAATAAATAAAAGTCATTAATAATCACCGATGAAGTGTTGAATGAAATATTTATGGTTAAAATTATGTTTAAAAAGTGACATATAGACAGTATTGAAATACTTTTTAAGCGGATCTCGACATAATTAAATCTTACTGGTTCTGCGTCACACTTAATGTTCTATGTTAACATACAAACCCATGGACCAAGGATATTTTGCATCTTATTATAAGTCTTCCCCAAAAAAAAACAAATAAGAAAATCAAAAACAATCAGAGGTTGAATCACCGTATTCGATATCGAACTGATCGTAATTTTCTTATTCGAGATATGGCTTATTCGAGATTATGACAAATAAGAAAATCAAAAACAATCAGAGGCTGAATCGGACTGATCGTAATTTTCTTATTCGAGATTATGGCATTCGATATCGAGCAAGAAATGTTGTGCAATTTATTACAATTTCGATATCGAAAACTTTTTTCGATACGATAACTCTTACGATCACGAATGTGGTAATTCGGCCTGTGATCTTTATTGAATTTAGTGGACTTAGAAATTAGTGAACCTTTAGACCTAGTTCTCATAGGATCATCCATAGTATTTGAAGTATTGTTAAAGGATTTCAATTAAAATTGGAACAAAGAACAAATAAGTTGGCCAAGTTTAGGTACAAATTTCAGTTAGTAGAGATTAGGAAGAAAAATAAAAGACAGTTCACACTCTCCCATCATTATGCCACCTAATTCTCCTAACTAACAAGATATTCCCCAGTTTACAACCATCAATATCTCCTAGTTCTCAAAGATTTCTTCACCTCCTTAGTTGATAAGGACGGCTGATCATCCGCAGAGTCTTCACTGATGCCGAAATTGTCAGTACATTTGATGTGAAGTGCTGAACACTATCTGCTTTATTTCCTTAAAGGTGCCCTTTACGGAGGTCATTATGGGAACTAGCCGGAAGTTACCCTGCACTCTATACCCTTGGTAACTGCGATGGTGACGGTGATGCCATACTGCCTTCCACAGTTTTTGCCGAAGCCTTGAGCGCTTCAATAGTTGGAACACCACGTTATTTACACCCGAGCGACTTGTTGATGAGGTCGCCGACCTTACAACCCTACGAATGCTTACCGGGTCGTCAGCATCTTCATGTCGCTCCCCAGATAAATACCAATCCAAAATGGCATTTAAAGTACCGTAAATTCTTTCAAATTTAGCGACGTCCTGCAGATGCTTTTTGAGAAGATACTTCTAATTTGAGAAGATACTTCTCTCTTCCTTCGTTCGGTATTCAAAATATCACTTGGTGGAGCACTTGGCAACACAGCGACCTGCCGAACAATTGTGGCGTCTTCAATGCCATGTGGGTGACTTTCTAACAATCGACTCTTTTGGATTCCTGTGCGCTAATCGATAGAAGGTGATCACTCTGCCTTCTGACTGTTAGTAGATAAAACAGTCATATCTAGCTCCTCGTCAGAGTGCAGAACCAAGAGAGTCTCTCGACAATCCCAGAAGCTCTTCCACATCCTATACCCTAACCTGCCCTTCATTCATCAATATGTTGATATGAATCACAGGGTAAGACTTTTCTCTAAATTGCTATCTGCATTATCCCCCACGGATTCCATTTTGTCCCTGAAAGTCATAGCATCAAACCAATAGCCTCACCTTCAACATCTATTCCTACTACATCCTTTCCAAGTAATCTTTTACCTTCAATATTGTTGCCATAAGTATGCTGGTAATGACACACAATGACGGCATGCGTGGACTAGGCAACTAACATATGTACAACATCGCTTTGCCCTGACGCTAAGGAGAGTTGAAAGCTGTTAGTTTTTTTAAGTACAGGCCCTCGTCACTGTGCCGATAACTTTTTACGCATCGGTAAAGTCCCTACGAAACAAGGAGCGAACCTAATCTAATGAATGATCCGCAAGAGATAGCAGGGCAGACAGCGAAGAGATAGCAGGGCAGACACTGCGGATCATTCATTAGATTAGGTTCGCTCCTTGCGAATTATATCACGGCCGTCCCAATATCTTTACAAGATGAGTAACCTTTGGTCGCACACTCTATTAAAATTCATGACATCCCCAAAAAATCTCTTATTTCAAAAAAACGTAGTGCTTACATGACAAAGAACATTTAAACTGCTCGAGACACTGTTCTCTTTTCGGATGAATCCAAATACAATTTAAGAGACAGTGACGACCAAAAGGAAACAGACTGAACCCACGTACGCAAATAAGACAGTCAAGTTTGGCGGTGGAAAATTTTCTGTGCAAGGTATGGGTACAAATCCATTTTAAACGATATGTATGCATCCATACTATGAGGGAAATATGCCTATAGTTTGGAGATTCCACCAAACAAACTGCACCATTGCCAGATCTCAATCCCACAGAAATCCAATGTGAAATTGTTAATCGCAAAATACGGACTCCACGAAGGAAGATTTTTAGATGCGGGAATGTCTCCTACTTCATCGTAGTATTGCTACCGAGCCATTTAATGCCATGACGTTGTATGGAATGACAGCTGATATGTTCTGCAGTCTCAATCTCCTAGATATCCTACAAAAATCTGTAGTGCCATTGTCTCTCATCGAACAAGTCGCGCCAATGAAGAAATATATACGAAATTTATTTGTTAAGATTGTCGCTTTGTATTCAAGTTGAGGTATTTTCACTTGCTGCAAAGATGACAAATTTATATTCGGTTACAGGCGATGGAAGAATTTCATTCTTACTAAAATAGTTTTAAAAGTATTCACATATTTAAAGAATTCAACTATATAATATGTCTAGCAATTCTTAGCATTTTGCTCCTTGACTTAGTTTAAACTTATTTTATCACAAGGACTCTTCTACTGATACCCAGACAAAAGAATGTAATTCCATTGTATTCTGTGGCAAAAACCAAACAAAATTGATATAATTTTTAGTTGTCATTGTTGTGGGGCTGTTGTTCAAATGAGAGAAGACGAAGAAAAAAAAAGAAACAAACCTTGACCTATCCCTACTTACATTTGACGTTGTAGTAGTAGCGTTTGGACCCTCTGCAGCACACACTTTCAAACACACCAACAAAAGTCTGACGAACAATGAAACTTTAAATTTCCTCCAACAACATTTCACGATGTCTGCATTTAGTGCTCATTTCATTATAGGAGAATACTTACATATATACATTAGGGTGGCCCCGTTTGTATGGAGAAAAAATAAGGTATCGATGTTCCCGCCTAAAATGAAAATTTGATTCATTCTAAGACTACCTTTTGAAATTTTTTCGTCCTGGAGTCAATATTTGGCGAGCTGGATCAAAGGATAAAAAGGTCCTTTTTTGACAAAATTTTAGTTTTTTTTTTAATTTTTTCATAGAATTTATTCAAATAAATATATGAAATTTCTTGATCATAAACATCATGTAATTTCACCGAAATGGTGAAAGCTTATAAAATTTGAGTTATTTTAATGCCCATTACATATACTAAGAATTGAGTATACAGAGATTGTCAGATAGGGATGAAATTAGGTTTAAACAAATTTGAATAAATATTGAACTGGACTGAATTTTAAAAAACGAGAAAAACCGTTTCGGTGAAATTACATTATGTTTATGATCAAGAAATTTCATCTATATATTTGGATAAATTCTATGAACAAATTAAAAAAAACTAAAATTTTGTCGAAAATTTTTGAATAAAAATTTTTTCTTTTTAAATTTCTAATAACTAATTGAATGCGTCTCTCAAAGACCTTTCACATGATACCAAATTTACATATACTTCCTTTGGAAGAAATATGGAGAAAATGTAAAAAACCTCAAAAAAGGACCTTTTTATCCTTTGATCCAGCTCGCCAAATATTGATCCCAGGACGAAAAAATTTCAAAACGTAGTCTTAGAATGAATCAAATTTTAATTTTAGTCGGGAACATCCGCAACTTTAATTTTGGGGCCACCCTAATATACATGCATACATATGTACAAGTAAAGCAGGAAAAAGACAACAAAGCAAGTTTATATGTATGTAAGTATATAAAGTAAATGCTTTTGAAGTTTAAAAGTAAATGCTTGAATATAGATGGCAACACTTTTGAAAGACCAAGAACAAAAATATCAAAACAAAGATGAAGAGGAAAAATGTTGGTGGCTCTACCGACAAGTAAACGATGGGAATGTTCTTTCTTTCTTTTCAAACATACATACAGTGTATCACAAAACTATATTGCCAGTATATTTTCCATACGCCTTGGCACTGTTTCCACTAATTTCTGACACTTTCCGATATTTAGAAGTTGCTTTAAAGTCGGCTTCGATGAAATGTAATGTTCTTCCAGCTTTTCCTCCAAATAAACCTAAAGATTTTCTATGAGATTCAGGTTCGGGCTTTGAAAGGATGTTGGCTAGTGTTTGTTATTGTCCAGAAGCCACATTTTGACTTTTAATGCTGTGTGTGTGTTCGGGTCATTATCATGTTATTGGGTGTATGACTTAAAATGCCGGATTTACAATAGATGGCGTATCTTTTGAATACGGTCTTTGTTTTTAATAACTTATATGTCATTTTGAAGGGTTCATATCTGTCACTTATTCTCACTTAGTAATTGAACATAATAGTGTAAACAACAGTTTTTTTTTTTTTGCTTCGAAAATGTCGGAAGTTTTGCTTAATTCTTTAATTTGGAAAAAAGTTACTCTGTAGATGGTTTGTGTGGATCAGAAGTGGTGACACGGAAGACAAAGATCGCCCAGGCCAGCCAAAAGAATTTGAAGACTAAGAATTGGAGTCATTAATCCATGAAGATTGTTTTAAAACTCAACAATAGCTAACAAAATCATTGGGTGCTACTCAAGCGGCAATTTCAAAATGCTGCAAGATTCCCCAAATGCAGGAGATTGGGTTACATACGAATTGAAGGTAAGAGGCCTTTAAAAATTATTTTGTATGTCGGAAATGCTGCTTGAACGCTATAAAAAAATCATTTTTGCACCGAATCATTACTTGCGATAAAAAATAGATCCATTACAATAACCCGAAGCGTAAGAGATGGTATGTGCAGCCCGGCCAACCAACCGAATCTACACCAAAGCCAAATATCCAGGGCGCTAAGGTGCTCCTCTGTATTTGATGGAAGCAAAAGGGTCCTATCTATTATGAGCTGCTGAAATCTGACCAGACCATCACAGGAAACCTGTACGGAATACAACTGATTCGTTTGAAGCGAGCATAATTTTCGGCCAGACATGAAACCGTAATATTCCATCATGAAATCGCTCGGCCACATGCTAGAATACCTATTAAAAAGTATTTAGAATGAAGTGGTTGGGAAGTTTTGCCTCATCCTCTAATAGTCCAGACTATTATTTGTTTTGATCGATGCAGAACGATCTCTCTGGGAACAGAGTATCCAAAATTGACTTGACTTGTTCCTGACCTCATAAGATGAGCAGTTATTTTGGCTCGCAATCCATATGTTGTCAGAAAGATGGGAAAAGGTCATAGCTAACAATGGCCAATACTTTGAATGAATTTATATTGTACAAATGTTTCAAAATCCGCATTTTTAAGTCATACACCCAATACTTTTGTGACCTGCAATTTGTGATATTAAACAATAAAATGCAACAACATCTAAACAATAATTATTTGTCCAATTCACAATCAGTGTCGTAGCCTTGTAGCGTTGTAAAGGGTTTTCCAACAAGATGTGTTATTTTGAATCACCCGGTATTTCGGTAGCTGTCACTTTTGAAGCTTTTATTCTTTGACAAGTAGAAACTACGCCATTACTAAAAATTATTAAAATTCACTACAAAAATGGTGAAAATCTTGCAGTCTCAGTTCGCAAAACTAACGTATTTTTGGGTCGTAGAGAAGCACCTTGTCGGACCGCAATAAAGAAATTGTTGGAAAAATTCGAGCTGTTGGGACAAGTTAGTGATGTGAAGAATAAAACCCGTGCACGTCGCTCAAGTTTATGGTCCGGCGGGGTCATTGGACCTTACTTTTTCGAAAATCAGGTTGGATCAACAGTTACGGTGAATGGATTACGCTATCGAGAGATGATTAATGATTTCTTATGGTTGTATGATATTGATCTGGACAACGTTTACTTTCAACAAGACGGCGCTACGTTCCACATAAGTAATGAAACCATTGCTCTTTTACGGGAAAAGTTTCCGAACCGTATTATCTCTCGAAGAGGTGATCACAATTGGCCACCGAGATCTTGTGATTTAACACCTTCCGACTTCTTCCTTTGAGGCCTCGAGAAAGATAAAGTCTACGCCAACAGACCAGCGTCGATTCAAGACCTCTTGTTCCAACAAGAGGTGTTATGTCATAAATATTTTTCAAACTAATTGTACGAAACAAAAACAAAACATTTATAAAAAAATTACGACATACAACGATACAACGCTACGACACCGATTGTGAATTGGACAAATATATATTGTTACAATTCTTTTTAGAGTTTCCAATTAATTATTTTTAACTGTCTTTTTTATAAACAAATTTCTCCTAAAAAGTAGTTTTGTGATACACTGTACATATTGTAGGTTTGTTAGTAAATATATAGTAAGTACTTATGAACATACATACATCAATTTAATGTAAAATACAACAACAACAACAAAAATACATTCCTTCCACTTTAATCATTATGAACAACGACGACACCAACAACTTTTACAGCAACATTAAAGTAGTAATAATAACAACAACAACAGAAAAAGAAAGAAATAAGAAAAAATAGGAAATAAAGAATGTTGATCTTCTTAATACACACAATTTGGCAAATGAGTGTGAGAGTAAATACAATGTTTGTTGTTTCTTTTTTTTGCTTTCTGCAGTATGTTTTTTTTTGTTGCTATTTTCTTTTATTCTCGTTTAAAATTCTCCACCAAACTACAATGAATAACAATTTTTACCAATGAGTAAGCAAGCACACATGGATGGATGGTTGGATGGATGGATGGTTGGATACACACACATCCCCTCATCCAAACAAACAAACAACGCTCACACATATTAAATCATAAGTGTATTTATTTGGTTTTTGTGTTTTCTTCTCTATGACAGTGATGACCAAACTATGTCTAATAGGTGGGTGGCACTAGTGCGTGACATGACATTAAGGGATGATTCATAAAATTTGAACACACAAACCGAGAGACAGACAGACAGACAGACGAATACCGTGTGAAAAAGATCATTGACATTTATTGGAAATTGTGTGTAGATGTTTATTAAAGGCAGTCAGACACAAACGTTGTTCTTGTTTGCTACAGATTTTAAATTGAGAGGAGATTCATTGAGAAATAAAAAAGTTGGGTTTAATTTGAATTTATCTAAATATGGTAGGGTGAACTTGTTGTATTCTAGTGTTGGCAAATGCCCGCATTAATTGTTCAACATATTCATTGAATTTACACCCACTATAGAACTCTTGGTGAATATGTAAATGATGGAAAGTTTATTGAAGAATGGTTTTACTATGCAATATTCAATGTTTAATTTCTAAACAGCAATTCCAAATATTGGCTTCTATACAGTCCCTTCTCATCCCTGAACAATCAATTCGAAAATTCAATTCGAAAATACCATGACAATATGAAGGTTAAGCTCCCAGGACAGCCACTCTTCAAACAACTTACTTGTGTTCATCCAAATATAATTCCATTGTGATAATAAAAAAATTAAGAAATTATGATGATGATTATTAAAAAGCTATTGTTAGTAGATAAAAGGGAAAAACGCTCCCCCAGATTACAATATCACGTCATGAAAGTTAAGATATTCCTTCGTTTACAACCAGTTAAGTCTGTCTGTCCATCATATAATTGTCTGCCAGCCATTTAATTGTATGACCTAGTAGCTTTACGTAATGAGTGATGATATGTTCGACAGTTTCAATAACCTCGACATCCTTTGACATCATTCATTAATCCTTAATAACCCATTTACTAATTTTAGACCCGTTATTACCCACAAAGTTCCAACTTTAACAGCGATCTGTTTCCTGTCTAGCTTGATATTGTGTAGTTCTTTCCTAGGATTGGTTGGTGACAGCTAAGCACCTCTCAGATATTAAAGTATAATAGTGAAAGATCATTGGTTTTATCCCCATCTCCCTTATCTCTAAGTTCAGTCCAAAACCTTGTCTTGTAAGTTCATTCGCTACCTCATTCCTCTGTATCCCGGTACCCAGCACATCCTAACATTATCCATTAGCATTAGCACACTCAAACTCTATTACAATCCTCCAGTGCCTTGGATTCATCACATGATACTTCAAAGTTCTCCCTTACCTCTAAGTTCAGCCCATAACCATGTCTTGTAAGATCATTCGCTACCTCATTTCTATGTATCCCGGTACCCAGCATGTCCTAACATTATTCATTAGCATTATCACATGCAAACTCTCTTACAATCCTCCATTGCCTGGTACTGCAAAGTTCTCATCGCTGCTTAACTGTCAGCATAAATAGTCTTCCAAAACTTACGATTATATTTACATTGCATTCTTCCATATGGTAACACCATAGTGCAACGGTTTCTTCATTACCTTTGACCTGATTAATCAGTTTAAAAAGATAATTTCCTAACAAGTGTTATTGGCATATACGTGTCAGTGTGGAGGATCTTTTCAAAACGCCACCACTATTTTTGTATTCACACTTAAGCCAAGAAAGTTATTGACTGCATTAAAGTCTGTTTAGATCAGCGATAGGCATTTTAATACTACCAAACTTTGTAAATTTGTCATTGTGTGAGTTATTTATTGCGCTCTGCTACTCTCTATGCACTGAGCGAAATGGATGTAAAAGTTTGAAGTGGTATTTGTTGAATAAAAAGTGTACGAGAAGTTATTTATTTATTTTCTTTCATTGTAGCCGAGAGAAAAACAAAAACAATAGCTGAAAAAACAAGCAAAAACCCGCAACACAACCTACCTGTATCAAAGCTCATACGAGACTGACTAGTTTGATTTGTATTTTACAAAATAAAAACAACAACAATTGCTGAAAAAAAACAAGCATAAAAGCGTACACGACCAACCTGCATCAAAGCTCATACGAGACTGATTGGTTTTAACTTTTTATACAATGTGTGTGCTTGCGTACGTGTGGAAACAAAGAGAAGAGAGCTCATTTGAGAGCTCAATGCCTTTCGCGGGTTTAGATCCATAAGTCGTGGCCTCTTTCGATCTTTTATAGGCTTTCATGTACTGCGATTTTATTTTTCCATATTTATGTTAACAAAATTACACAGCATTAATATTTTCTGACATCAATCGATTTTGGTTGAGGATAAGGATAACTTGATCCTTAGGGTTACATGTTCCCAATGAGAACCTGATGTTCTTTCAGAATATTTTACCTTCCATTAGGATTTTGCATAACAAGTATCTTACTTAGTATTTCTGGAACATCAGCTATCCATAGTCGCCATAAAATCTTCCAGAATTCATAGGTTTCCCACGGTGGGAGACAGTCTCGCCGAAGATATAAAATAACCGATGGGAGGTCTTTTAGTCTACGAAGAGGAATTCCCACAGAAGTGATTTTAGGTCACAATCAATCGAATGCTGAGATGTTAATTTGGTGGAGACACAGGTTGAAGCTTAAATCTTTGAAATTAGCATAGACAACATGTGCAGTGATGCTTCACCAAAACAGTGTGGTGCATCTAAACATCAACCCACACACTTTGGAAGCTCTTTAAGTGCGAAATCTAACGCTGTGGTCAGTCAAAGATTTCTGGTTTTCCGCTGACACGTTACATCAGTCAGAAGGGCTTTAATGCAAGCCGCTGGCAAATCTATCAACCGGTTAAGTAAAAAATCCTCGAATTTTGTATCATCTTCGAGCTGGGCTAAATCCTTTTGGACTGAGCTTAGCTCGCTTCAAGTCAAAATAAAGGTCAAAAGTCAATTTGTGCTTCATCGATTGGAGTGATTCTCACTACTCTTTATCCAATTAAATTCGGTATTGGAGGGAATAATGTTAATGGGAATGTTATGAGTCTTTTTTCAAAGATATCACAGGGCCGTCAGCACAATATGAGGCAGCCAGATGATATAGCGTTTATGTAAATCTAACGGCCCATTCAAACGAGCGATCTATGTAATAGAGCTGGATTGAATGCGGTCTAGATGTTCTACTTTGGCACTGGAGGAACTAAACAAACCGTAGGAAAGGTAGGAACTCCTTGACATTCCTACAAATAATAAGAAAGTTGCCAGAGTCACAAAGATTCCAAGAATGATTTTAGAATGATTCCGTATTTAGCATCACTTACGGAAAAAATAGAAAGATTCTCTATAGCTTCGAATCATTCTTCTACGTGTTTTCCGAGGTGACAAACTTTTTCAACTGAAGTTGCTTTTACTGATTTTATAAATTCCTTTTGGAGATACATAATTTCATTAGAAAGGAAAAGTCCAAATTAGTTTTAACACTTGCAATATTGCAACTAACGATAGAGTTTGAGGACTATTTTGAAGAACGATAAATAGGCCAGACAAATGCGATTTTATTTTTCCATATTTATGTTAACAAATTACACAGCATTAATATTTTCTGACAACAATTGCTTTTGGTTGATAAAAATAACTTGATCCTTAGGGTTATATGTTCCCAATGAGAACCTGATGTTCTTTCAGAATATTTTACCTTCCATTAGGATTTTGTATAACAAGTATCTTATTTGCTATTTCTGGAACATCAGCTCTCCATAGTCGCCATAAAATCCTCCAGAATAGGTTTCCCACGGTGGGAGACAGTCTGAGGTCTTATAGTCTACGAAGACCAATTCCCATAGAAGTGATTTTAGGTCACAATAAATCGTTTTTAAATGGAATGACATTTCACCGAAGATTTACTTTTGTAGACTTTTCTCTTGACGTTTTAAACATGTGTTAAAAATGTTCCTAAAATATTATGATCCCTATTCATCAGCCGCTACCAATATATACCAGCAAACATTTGGCCAGAGCATATAAAATAACTGGAATGTTGTATTATAAATATCTGATATTTCAGCACCATTCAAAAATCATATATTGTTTTAACAAAAGTTTAAATTAAACCAAACAAATTCAGGTCGTTTTGAAAGTCTTTTCAACAAAATTGATGAAATAATATGATGCTATTAGCAGTGCCTTATATTGGTCACAACAAGTTTATGTTATTGTCTCTAAGAACACCACACCATTGTCTCATGTTTATAAACGCCAACGATTCTTTCTTATTATTATTGAATGTTGGGTACGTACTTTCAACTTAAAGCAGCGTCATCGGCTCGTTGTTTTATTTATTACTAGCTGACCCGACAGACGTTGTCCTGTCCATATATTAGAAAAAATGTTTGTGTTCGATTTGTGAATTTGTGAGAAGCTGTTTGAATTATGAAAAAATAGTAAAAAGAGACAAACAACGTACTTTTAAATGATAATTTTTATTTATGTAGGTTTGAGGTGTGTTTAAATTACATTTGATTTGAAAATATGTACAATATATGGTGTTATATTTACATTTTGATTGAAAGATCGATGTTCAGGAACCAATTAAAATAAAGAAATACTTTTTTCTGTTGCTTTGCAGTGATATCGTAGTTTCCTTCATTGCAATGCTTTATGATACACGACATTTTTAGTTTTGTTGCCTGGCGCGTAAATAAATAATGCTGATGGTGTTCCGACACGGGAACGGGCGACATACAATTGACCATGCGAGAAGCATGGATTTTCAAGGTTAATGCCGCAAACACGCAATGACTGCCCTTGAGATTTATTAATTGTCATAGCGAATGCAAGCCGTACCGGAAACTGCAATCGTTTAAAATCGAATGGCATGTCGGTCAGAGCCATTGGGATCCGTGGTATCAAAACGTCTTCTCCTTTGTACTTTCCTTTAAGTATTGTTGCTTCGATGACGTTGTTCATCAGGTTTTTTACCGCAAGTCGGGTGCCATTACAAAGACGTGGTTGGTTTATGTTTCGTAACATTATGATTACCGATCCGACTTTCAGTTGGAGATTGTGAGGCGGTAATCCGGGTAATTCCAGCGAGTTTAAAAACTCGGTTGGATAGTTGACAACATCATTTTGGGAAGTAACGGAATCCACCGATTTGTACGTCATCAATTCGACAGCAATTTCACCTTGAATCTTAAAATTCAATTCGTCGACATCAATGTTTTTCGCAGCCAATATAGCACGTTCGCTCAACCAATCATGATTTTTGTAATTTTGTGCAATGTTTGGAAATACCTTTCGGATTAGCTCGGATTTTGATTCGGTGAACTGACAGAAACCGGGGGGAAATTGAATGCAACCGGTCGAAATGTCAACCGGGATTTTGCCGTTGCCAATGTCCAGCAATTGTTTGGAAAATGCTTCTCCAGATTGATCGTTCTGCAGCTCGACACGCATGTTCACAGTCAATTTGAGTTTCTTGAAGTGTTTCCACAAAACGGACGACTTCAAACATGCATTAAGTTCATCGGCTGGCGTTGACCGTGGAATCACTGGCAATGTTTGCCGAAAATCCCCTGCCAACAGAATCATTGCACCACCAAAACGGCTTTGATTGTTTCGTAAATCTTGCAAAGTTTTATCTAATGCCTCCAAAGACTTTTTATGCGCCATTGTACACTCATCCCAAACGATCAGTTTGCTTTGCTGCAAAACTTTGGCCATTGCACTGTTCTTGGAAATGTTGCATGTTGGATTTTCATTGATGTGCAACTTCAATGGCAACTTGAGTGCTGAATGGGCAGTACGACCGCCTTCCAACAACGTAGCTGCAATTCCTGATGAAGCAAGTGCAAGTGCAATATCATTCTGCGAGCGTATCGTGGCCAAAATCAACGCAATCAAAAAAGTTTTTCCAGTTCCACCGGGAGCATCCAAAAAAAAAATTCCTCCAGTTCCATCTTTCACAACTTTCATAAGAGTGTCGTATGCATATTTTTGTTGTCGATTCAACAGTGGAACGTTTGTTCGTACTAATTCCTTCAAGGCATCGCAATCATATTGTATTTCGCGTCGCAACTCTTGATTAAATACGTCGTGCATCGGTCGATTGGTAGCTGCCATGCCTAACTCAGACAATACCTTGTTCGCCATCATCAAGCACATGTCCTCAATTAAAATCAAAGCCTCGTTGTAAATTTCCTCATTCAGTTGCAAATTTGGATTTGATGTTCTAATACGCACCTGATGCAAAATATCATCACACATGGCATCTTTGTATTTGCTCCATAAATCAGTCGGTTTGGATGGGCAGCATGTTGAAACAATTATCGAAAACAGTGTTCGTATTTGATGAGCATTTGATGAAAGCACAGCATCTTCGAGGGTGCATTCCCAATGAGCGTCATTCTCCAACAATCGCAAGCGTTGACATGCTTCTCTATACGTGTCACACAATTCACCATTTATAGTTCTCAAATCTTGGAATGATGTTGGGCCACGAACGTTGACTAATAGCAAACGCAAATAGAAACACTCATCGTTTCTTGGATGAACTGTGTAAATACGACCTAATGCGTTGGTGGAAAATAAATTGGGGAAACCTGGAACAGGATTTCCTTGTTTCCGTCGTTGAAATTTCTTTGTCGATTGATTCCAAGTATAATATCTTGGCATTTCGGAGTATAGTAACGTTCGGGCAAATTCATCGTTCCTGCACATTTCAAAAAATCTGGTCAATGTTGTAGGTGGCGGTCGATCAACTCGTTGTAATACATTCTCCTCAGTAAAGTACACTCTTTGACCATTTTCCAAATGTACGGCTAAATGAATAACAGAAGGATGTCTTTCATGAATGCTAAATGAAAAAATGCGCCAAATTGCTTCGTTACTACTAACATAGCGGCCCATTTGAAATTGAGTGACTTCATCGATGGAATTCTCCGCACTAACTCCAATCACAGCCATGTCACTACCTTTGGTCACATATTTGCAGATGTATTTGATGGATTTCACGGAATGGCAAGATTCGACGTTGATATGTGCTTTGAATGTTTTGGAGAGTAGTGGCGAATACGGAACAATCCAACGGTTATCAATTTGAATGTCCTGCTGATTCACTTTCACCATTGTTGATCTTCCATTGTCAGCAATTGAACGGCGACGATACAGTGGGTAACCATCATTTCCGGTAATTGTTTCAGCTACTAATGGCCTTGGATAACGCTTCGAACATTTGCCGTCGACCATACACGGAGAAAGGATATTTAATGATCCACAGGGACCATGAATCATGTTTTTAGTAACAACCTCGTGCAAGCCTGGATCTTCTACTTCATCAGGAATTTCAGCTGATATCACATCATCGATTTCATTCGGTCTTATCTTCTCAATCAACCAAATGAGGATATGCGCGTGTGGTAGTCCGCGTTTTTGCCACTCTACTGAATACATCCAGCAGCGCGTCTCGCCGAACACGCGATACTTCACAATGAAATCCATCAGTGATTTTAATTTTTGTTTGAAGACTCTCGCGGTGACGTCATGGCGATCGATGGGTGATTGGCCAGGGAATAATTCTTGCCGAATTTCTATCCACTGTGGATTGCAAGTGAAAGTTATGAATAAATCTGCTGTACCGTAGTGTCGAACGTAGGTTATAGCATCCTGAGCATATTCATGCATATGGCGAGGACTTCCGACGTACGTTGCTGGGAGAATCGTCATCCGGCCGATATTGTGTGTGTTCCCGTCCACATTTATGGCATCTCGAAGGTGTATGTACTCTTCGGAACGCAGTTTTTTCTGGTTCAATCTAATGAATGTCAATCTTTCTGTTTCTATTTTTACATACATATCGACAGCATATTGGTGGAAAAGACGACGACATTTCAATATGTGATTGTCCTCATTTTCACGAACCATCAGTCGAAATGCATAATAGTTCATTGAACTTACTTTTTTGTTTGTTTCAGCGCCTGTACATTAATTTTCGCGTCAATAAAATTAATTGATCTTATAATAGAAAAAATATAGATTTGATATTCACCTGTAAGCGGATTTATCATTTTGATCGAGAAATGATAACCGTCTTCACCTTGCCAAAATATGATTGGATATTGTAACGCATCATATGATCGGTGAGTTTCGTACACACGCTGCTGCTGATTATTTCGTCGATGTAGAACGATATCACGTGATTCCAAATTTTCACCAACGACGACAATGGCGACATCATCAATTGTTGGTGCATTGAAACGTCTTGCGTGTTCTCCCGTAGGAGTCTTATCGGCTCTGATAACAATTTTGTGATTATCAGAGGGCATGCGGTCTAGTGCGGTTTTGAACAATGCAATCAATTGATTGTGTTGATGGAAAAAAGTTTGCAGTTGCTCAACAATTGGTCTTTTTACCGAACTGTTGTATGCACAACGCTGTTCTACTTCTTGTGGAGCATTGCCCATGAAGTAAATCTGCAGAAATTTATAGTCAGCACCCGGAACTGGCAAAAGCGAACCTGCTCGATGATATATTTGACCTTGAATCTGTAATGTTTAATTTACATAAGAAAACAAAATAAAATGCTGTAAGTGGTGAAATTACCTTGAAAGTAGGCATGAAATTATCCCGAATCACATTTGTTGCGCCAAATGAAGTCATTTGGAAACAATTGTTGTAGTTCTGGATTTGTGTTAGGAAATGCTTGGAATGAGCTCCTGTTCCAGAAACCAATGAGAGCAATGGCTCTGGTGGTGGAATCAACGGTGTCAATTTCACTTTGCCACTTGCGCAACACAATCCAGGAGTTTCATTTTTATATTTCAATGCCTTACAATGTGGGCACACAACGCTCATCGAACCAATAGCAACGGAATGGTCTGCACTGTAATCGACTGTCCTGTTGTAATGAAATGCAGCTCGATGAGTATTTAACGCAACATTTGTTTCTCTTCTTGCACGTACATTTGAATTAATTATCACTCGGTTGGATTCTATAGAACGATTGTGTCTCATTCGATGCATATCTACTTCGTTTGCATATTCTCTTTCTTCTTGTGTACGTGCAGAACGTGTTTGTGATAATCAATTTCGTTCAATTTCATTTCGCTCTTCGAGTTGTTCCGCAGTTTGATTAGATCGAAAATACGCTTGATTTGAAGCATTGCGAGTTCTGCGACCTAAATTGCTCCTTCTTATTGGCGGCATTACAATGCGATAGAATTTATTGACTTTGCTCTTACCTTTTAACCGTTTATAACTTCAAAACCCACAGTCTATAGTAGGTTAATCTATAAATTTGTTTGAGGTAACACGATTTAACTTATTTCAATTAATGAATTGATTGCAATGTACTTACAATGGAATCTTAATTCAAAAAAAAACTTATCACCGTTAGTTAACTTTTTTAGAAACACTTTAAACTTTTTTTAATTCACAATTAACAATTGCACTTATTTTATTTTTCGTCCACCGATTAATTTGATCAACAATTTGACAATAAGCAGTCAATCAACATTTGCACAAATAAATTGGAATGTAAATAAAAAAGTAACGGTATTTTCGGACAAATCGCGAAACAATACAAAAGTAATAACAAATGAGTTATTTACAACATAAGAATATCCCAGCAAAAACTTTACTTACAAATAAGCCGAAAAATAAGGAGAATTTGACAAATCGGTGCAGCCGTTTTCCGATTTTAGATAAATCGAAAAAAGTGGGCGTAAAAGTGGGCGTGGTAAATTTTTCTTTCAGTAAAAACTTAAATTAGATTACTACGATCATTTAAATAAAAGATTAGCCATATCGGTGCAGCCGTTTTCCGATTTTAGATAAATGGAAAAAAGTGGGCGTAAAAGTGGGCGTGGTAAATTTTTCTTTCAGTAAAAACTTAAATTAGATTACTACGATCATTTAAATAAAAGATTAGCCATATCGGTGCAGCCGTTTTCCGATTTTAGATAAATGGAAAAAAGTGGGCGTAAAAGTGGGCGTGGTCAATTTTTCTTTCCGTAAAAACCTAAGTTGGACTATGACGAACATTTCAGTAAAAAAATTGTCCAAATCGGTCTAGCCGTTCTCAACTGATGCAATTACCAACGAACGACAATTGATTTTTATTTATATAGATTTTTTTTTTTCATTTATTTATTCTTGTTCTTATTCTGGTTCCACTGCTTGTTCTGTGGGAACAAACTGAACCAAAGCACTACTAGTAAGAAGACATGAGTACAAGTAAAATAATCATGATTAAATTTGTTATTGTTGTTATTGTTTATTTATAAATTTTTTTCATTGTATGTTTTTTTTTTTTTGCTTCCTCCACCTCCTCCTTCTGTCTTAATATTTTTTTTTTTGTTATTTGTTTTCTTCTACGTTTCGTTTAAATACGACTGGCTCGTTACTCGTAACAAAATGATGATGATGATGTTGACGATGATGATGATGATGTATAAGAGTTCAACCAACTTGTTTAGAATAGACGTGTGTAAGCAAAACACAACGACAACAAATTCTGCTTCTTGTTTTCTAACAACAACAACAACAACATAGGGAAAAAAACAATAACAAAAAAAAAAACACGCTCTACTATGAACCGAAACTAGAAAACAAACTACAACAAAAACTAATCACCACATCGTGTGTACAACGAGTATGCTACGAACATTAGGGCGGTTTAGAATTGTATCCGATTTGGGGTAATAATAAAGAAATAATTGACAGATCAAGTCTGAACATAGAGGGTGCTTTCAATAACTTCAAACCGATATTAATCATGATTTATATACCTGGGTGTTAATTTTACTAGCTTATATTCAGCATTGGGGAAATAGAATCTAGGCAACGTGAACAAATAATACATATTTATGTATACGGTTGCAATACAGGATAAACCGCCTTCCATTACTCTGGAATCTATACGGAAGTAATATAGGTTTTACACTGTTTTATTGCATGATAATAGTACTAGTTCCGTTTTGGCTAAATCTAGCTCACACCCTGTGGAAATTATAATGGTTTTAAGGATGCGAGCTAGGGGTAAACCCAGGGAAAACGAAACTAGTACTACTAACTAGACGATATGTAATTCCACAATATATAAATGCGGTACCCCTCTCGCTATCCGATAATGCCAAATATCTAAAGCTATAAAGGATATATATAGATCGACAAAACTGCGTGGATTTCATATCCTTGTTTGAAATATAGAATATACATATATATAATATATTAGCAGTCATATCCACACGGAAGATATTCATAATTGAATCAGTGACATGAAGTTTCTAATTTTGTTCGGCGTTAGAGAACTCTAAGTGTGTATGTATTGTATATTTCTAACTCAGATATTGAAAGATTTAGAATAGAGTGACATAAAAACAGATCTCCTATAGCCAAGCAAAGACAGTCTGCTGCAAGTAAGAAAGTTACATGATGAAATGTTCTTCTTCTTCTTCCTCTGTAAGGTAGCTACGAACAATTAGTCATTTGGGAAAGCTGGTGGTACCTGTGTATGAAATGATATTCGTAAACATTTTCAACCAAATCCCCCTACGAATGAATTTGAATTGGAGAAATGATTTGTTCGTACAATGTCAGACTCTGGAATGATCACAGTCTGTGATACCAAATCCTGCTTACTACCTTGTTTGTCAAAACTATTTGAGAAAGTATTCCAAAGGTGAATTTTAACATTTTTGAATGATCAAAACATTATCTCAATTAGGTTTCCGTGAGAATTATGAAACTATCGAACAAGTAAACCGTTTAACTGGAGAGATATTTTTTAGATGTCGCACAAGCCTTTGACAAAGTTTGGTTTAAAGGTCTATTTTTCTTAAGATTAAATGTTTATATCCTTCTAGTACTCATATATTACTATAGTCTTACCTATCGGGCCGTTTGTTTTGGATAAAGTACAAATATTCTATAACTAGAGACTATGAAATCAAAACTGTTCTAGTGTTCTCCTACCAACACCTTGTTGATTTACACCTCTGCTTTGCAAATATGCAATAGTTTAAACATTGCTACTTTTTCAGGTGACACTGCATCGAGAGAACAATATTACTATCTCAGATGTGTAGAGACGGGGTTGAAAAACTGGAGAATACGAGTAAACGAACTCAAACTGAACACGGTATGTTTACACTTAGTGTAGGAAACTGTTTACCTGTTTACAATTAAAAACGTGAACATCCCACAGTCTGATCATGTCACATATATTGGCATTCATTTGAATAAATGTCTTATTTGGCGTCACCACACAGAAGCCAGGAGGCTCCCTATGATACTAAATGCTTCTAATCTCCATTGGTTTGTGGAGTTTTAGTTATAAGATTTATATACTTATTGTATGGCCTAGCAATTAAAGGCAGATTCCGTAAATTATTGGGTGTATAACTTAAAAATACGGGATTTACAATATGTCGAATTTTATACCAACAAAGCGTCGTATGCGGTAAGTTTTGCTTTACTTCTTTAAGCACACCGATTGCTCACCAAGGTTAGGTTAGGTTCAATGGGCAGCCAATCTTCAAGCAGCTCACTTGGGTCCCATTAAAAAAAACTGATCCCACTGTGATACCCAAGGGGTAAACAGCTGGGTATTTATCATACGTCCATTGTTTCCAGGCTAAACCAACCAGATTCCCTGATGAAGGAGTAGATTCATCTAAGACTAATCCTTGATAAATCATCTAAGCATGATTGGAATGGAATTCCGAGAATGCGTTCCCTCAGGTTTATCAGAGCCGCATTGGCATTGGCAGAATAGGTGGGACACCGTCTCCTCCTGTTCTTTATTGTGACAGCTCCTCCAGTAGTCTTTGTACTGTAGACCCAGTTTTTTAGCATGTGTCCCAATTATACAGTGTCCTGTAATGAAAGAAACAATTAGCCTTTTTTGCTCTTGGCGAAATTCCATAAGTAGGTTCGTCCTGCTGGCATCATATACAGGCCAAGTAGACCTCGATATAACACAGGAAGACTCGTTGGTCCACCTGCTTTATGCAGACTCATAAAGCTGTACAGCCATCTTGCATTTAACAAGGGAAATACCAGAAAAGGGGTTGATCTCCTCATCATCCATCATCTGCTATACAATTACCCTGATTTCCATTGTGACCAGGGACCCATTTAAGCGTTATACTAGAATGTCTCGCTATATCATTAAGGGATACCCGTCATTCCTCGATTAACCTAGATGTCGTGAAGACACCCGCTATTCCAAAGCTTATGGTGAATGTGTTCCATCTATTTCAACATGCTAGAGATATGTTGTTTTGTTCAGAAGTGGTGATTTTGACACAGAAGACAAAGATCACCCATGTCAGTAAAAAAAAGTTTGAAGACCAAGAATTGGAGGCATTACTCCATGAAGATTGTTGTCAAACACAGCAAGAGCTTACAAAATCATTGGGAGCTATTCAATTAGCAATTTCAAAACGTTTGTGAGCAGCAGGATTCATCCAAAAGCAGTGAAATTTGGTACCATACGAATTGAAGCTGAGAGATCTTGAAAGACAATTTTGTATGTCTGAAAAATTGCTTGAACTCTATAAAAGAAAATAATTTTTGCAGCGAATCATTACTTGCGATGAAAATGTATCCATTACGATAGCCCGAAGGGTAAGATATCGTATGTGGCGCTAAGATAATGCTATGTAGTTGGCGGGACCAAAAAGATCCAATCTCTTATGAGCTGCTGAAATCTAGCCAGACCATCACAGGGAACCTGTACCGAATACAACTGATTCGATCTTATACCGAAAAATTCACTTGTTCCAAATTTAAATTTTTGCGTTATCTTCGAAATGGAGAAAATGTAGGATTACATGGAAAAATTAACATATCTTTATATTTTAATTAGTATAAGAAAAAAATAAAATTGAGCTAAAGATTTTTATGGAATAAGGTGGTTAGTTTATTAACCACGATGTCGTTTGGCATTAAAAATAATTACAATATGATTTTGACTAAATTTTCTGAACAAAACAAACAAAATAGCTGTGTAGGTAAGACATTCTCCAATTCTTTGATATCATTTGGAATACGCTCACCTTCTGTGTAATCAACCAGCTCTTCTAATCGACAATTTGTTCACCATTTCGGTTCCACCACACCAGTTTTGGTAGATAGAAGTATGTCATCATCCGAATCAAAGTCTCCATTATATTTTGATTGTATCCCCGAAGGTATGTCACCGGACACTATCATCAGATCGACTTGCTCCTAATAATTCTCCCATCCGAAGGTATACATTCGAACAAAATACCTTTAATTTAATGTTCATGCCGCGTGAACCTTATAAAATAACATAATATTATGTAGAGAAACATATTATATAAAACCTTTTTCAGTCACAGTGGTTAGTAAGCTAACCACTCTATTACATACGTTATTTATCAAAAATTATAGTATAAAATATTACTTTGTGAGCACAAGCCAACCAAACAAAAATTAAATAGCAAAGTAACACTGAATTTGATGGACAATAAACACTCTGACCTTTTTTATTGAATGCGGGAATTCCCCTGACGTCGAAGTTTTGCCAAAAAACTTAAACAATGACTTAAAAAGATTTAATTGTTTAGCAAAATGGCAATAGATGTCATTTACAAAAGTGAAAAGTGACCACTAAAAGGGAGAGAGTTAACTGATTTTTAAATAATTAAAAAAGTCGGTCTCTACAAAAATATTCCGGGAATAATGGTAGCTCAGACTATTTTCCGTAGAGTTTCCTTATTAGCTCAGAATCTTCATGTAAAAAAAACGGAAGATTCTTTAAACTTTGCCCATATTAGGCAAAATGGTTTCTACTTTCATAACAAACAAGCACGACCTTAAAACATAATATTATGTAGAGAAACACATTGTACAAAACCTATTTCAGTCACAGTGGTTAGTAATCTAACCACTCTATTACTTACGTTATTTATCAAAGATTATAGCCTTTTTTATTGAATGCGGGAAAACCCCTGACGTCGAAGTTTTGCCAAAAACTTAAACGATGACTTTAAAAGATTTAATTGTTTAGCAAAATGCCAACAGATATCACTAAAAATTGTCTAAAGACTCTAGAAAATGTGGGTAGAAAAGTTACCACTAAACCGGAAAGAGTTAACTGATTTTTATATAATTAAAAAAGTGCGTCTCTACAAAAATATTCCGGAATTAATATTGGCTCAGACTATTTCCCATAGAGTTCCCTTCTTAGCTCAGAGTCTGAAGCTGCATTTTCTTAAAACTTTGCCCATATTAGGCAAAATGGGTTCTACTTTCATAACAAACAAACACCACCTTATTGTTTATATGAACAAATAAACAAAAATAAAAAAACAATATATAAAAAAAGAGTTGTGCCGAGAGTGAGTTTTTATTTAGTTGTTTAAATTATTTTTCTTGGGCTGGGAATAGAGAAATAAGCGTGTATTTTGCGATTTTTATTATTATTGTTATTATTATTTTATTTTTTTTTTCTATTTAATTTTGTTTAAATACACACGTTGGACGTACAAGTAGTAGAAGTTGATTTTTTCCACTTTTTTTTTACTTAATGCGGAAGAAACATTTGTACGATTTAATTATTTTGCGTTCAGTGTTCTTTTTTTTATATTATATTTTTGGTTCTCTTCTAGGTTTGTGTGTGTTTTTTTTTTTTTAATTATTCTATTAAAACGTGTAAATTTTTATATTTATATATTTTTATGTATTTTGTATACCTATTTCTTTATTTATATATTTTGTTAATAATTGTGTTACTTGTAATTTTGATAACGTGTTAAATACGTTTTTTGCATAAATTATAATTATTCTTGTTTTGTTTTTGTTATTGTTGTTGTTTCTTCTTCATTTTGGTTTGTTTTGTTTTTGTGTTAAGAAAACAACAAAAACACCAACTAAATGTTTTTATTTTCATACATCATTTAATTGACTATGAATTGTGATCGATGTGTGTTTTTGTTGTATGAATGTTTATGTTTGTGTGTGGAGGATGGTGTGTGAATTGTGCATGTTTTTTTTTTTTTTTTTTTTTGAAATGCCTCTTCTTCATGTTCCGCTCTTTCTCTTGTGTGTGTGTGTGTTGCTTTCCCCATTTATGACATTAGGAGAGGAAGTTGTCATTTTGTTTTATTATTATAGTTTTTATTTGAAGATATCAAAAATATGTTATTTTTATATGAATACATTCATTCATACATACATACTTACATTCATATGTGTATGAATGAGTAAATGTTTAGCTATCAATATTTATATTTGATTTGTAATAGAATTTGTTGTTGTTAAATGAGTGCACAAGAATTTACATCCGTTCGCTTGATGTTCCTCGTTTTATTTTTTATTTTTTCAATTTTAGTTTTAACACATTAACCAGTAAAAGCCTAGAGTGGGTACAAAACAAAACAAATAGCTATATTGTTATTTTTTTTTTTTTAAGAAAAAAGCACAAACAATTTTGTACAATATTTTTTTTACTATAGCAATTGAAAATGTCTTGTTATCGTTACCATCTAGTTATTGTGTGATAAAACCAATGTGGCTGTCAATATCATGACATGGCCTCATCAAATTAAATATTATGGTGTTTTGATGCACAAAAGATCATCTAATTAGTACTGTTTAGGGGAATATACACATACTATTGCCGGTCTTCTCTAGAACTTTTAAGCATAAACAATAAACAAGTGGTGCTGGATAAGCCAAACAAACATTTGAATGTCATACAAACTTATCATACCTAGAACATTCTAAGTTTGTAGTGATCTTTCTAACTCCCAACATGTACATTTTGAAGTGTTTCAACGTAGAATTCTAAGCAACTTTGGCCTAGAAATCATAGGTCTTATATGGATTTCGACTTTCGGAAATTCCAGAGTTTCACTAGAATGTACCTATGTGTAAAATTTGCGTAAACAGGTTAGCATTGTGCACCTGGATAATAATTCTGGACTTTTCTTTCATTTCAAAGAAAAAACTATTTTATTGAGAGTATAACAACAGATGGCGTATATTTTAAACGCGGTTTTTGCCTGTAATAACTTATATGTCATTTTGAAGGGTACATATCTATCATTTATTCTCAGTTAGTAATTAAATATTATAGTGTAAACAACACAGTTTTTTTTTGCTTCGAAATTAATTTGAAAAAAGTGCCGCTGAAGCACACCGATTGCTAACCGAAGCTTATGATGAATGTGTTTCATCGGTTTCAAGGTGCGAAAGATGATTTATGCGGTTCAGAAGAAGTGATTTTTAACACGGAAGACAAAGATCGCCAGGGCGATCAAAAAAAGTTTGAATATCAAGAATTGGAGGCATTACTCCATGAAGATTATTATAAAACTCAACAAGAGCTTGCAAAATTATTGGAAGCTACTGAAGCAGTAATATCACAACGGATTCATTCAAAAGCAAATAAATTCCATTCAAAAGCAAGTAAATTCGGTACCATATGAATTGAAGCCGAGAGACCTTGAAAAACGAAATGATGTTCGAACACTATGAAAGAAAATAATTTTTGCACTGAATCATGCGATGAAAAATGGATACGATTACGAAAACCAGATGTGTAAGATATCGTATGTGAAGCACGGCCAACCAGCCGAATCATCACCAAAGCCAAATATTCATGGCGCTAAGGTAATTCTCTGTATTTGGAGGGACCAAAAGGGTCCTATCTATTATGAGCTTCTGAAATCTGGCCGGACCAGTACATGGAACCTCTACCGAATGCAACTAATTTGTTTGAAGCGAGGATTGGACGAAAAATGGCCAGAATATGCGGTCAGACATGAAACCTTAATAGTCCATCATTTAGTATGAAGTGGTTGAGAATTTTGCCTTATAGTCCATACCGACCTTGCCCCGTCCGAATACTATTTGTTTCGCTCGATGCATAACTCTCTCTATGGCATACGCTTCACTTTGGAACAGAGTATTCGATATTGGCGTGATTCGTTCTTGACCTCAAAAAATGAGCAGTTCTTTTGGCTCGGAATCCATACGTTGCCAGATAAGGAGTGAGATCGAAAAAAACCTTAACACAGGAATTTCCTTAAAACTTTTAACTCAAGTATTATTTGATTTTTTTTTGTTGATCAAGTTACCTTTGATAAGTATGTCAGTTATTATGTTTAATGTTAATTATGTTATTTTGCTGTTAATCTGATTAACATGAGTGACGAGAAAAAAGTGCAAACTAAAATTATTAAATATTTTCAACAAAACCCAACTTGGTCCTACAAAAAGTTTGCCAAACAAGCAAAGGTCTGCCGTCAAACTGATTCCAATGTTATTCAACAGTACCGGGAGAACTTGTCGGTTGATAGAAAACCTGGTACAGGTAGAAGAAATGGTCCACATGATGTTTCTAAAACCAATAAATAGAAAGCATTTTCCCAACACATCTGGTAGGAAACCTGTCTGGTTAGCTCAGTAGTCGGACTATTTGGTACGATAAGTTATAGCCAGTGCAGTTTTAAAAACATTCAAGGCTCAAAAAGTTGCTGACAGGAACTCTGCTAAAAATTTAGAAGCATAATTTTCCCAGAAAGCTCTTGGTATGGCAAGCAATATGCAAGTGCGGCAAAAGAAGCCAAACATTTGTTACAAAGGGCTCTGTAAATACAGAAATTTTCAAAAGAGGATGCTTCCATTCATAAGACTTCTTAATGTGTCCACTTATTTTTTAGCCTGATTTAGTATCCTGTCACTATGGTAAGCAAGGTCTTGAGTGGTACAAGAACAATAATGTGGTATTTGTACCAAGAGAGGCAAATCCTCCAAACTGCCTGGGGCTAAGGCCAGTGGAGAGATATTGGGATCTAGTTAAAAGAGAATTGAAGAGCTCAAAAAGGTGTCCAAAAGTGTGGTCGATTTTAAACAGAAATGGACTACCTGTTCGAACAAAGCGACAGAAAGCAATATAAAAACCTTAATGGAAGGGTTTCCAGAAAAGGTTCATAAATCCATCACTATTGATTAGAACAATAAAAATTATATTTTATGTAAGTTGTAATAAATAATAATTTCAATAAAATAAAAGAAATAAAAACTCTATTAACATTTATGTATGTTAAGATTTTTTCGATCTCACTCCTTAGATGGGAAAAGGTCATAGCTAACAATGGCCAATATTTTGAATAAATTTATATTGTACAAATGTTTCAAAATAAAAGCTAAAAACTTTTAAAAATCTCTCATTTTTAAGTCATACACCCAATACTTTATAGATATTCTGGTTTAGAAGCGGGATAATGGTGTAAACTTATAATTATAGAAAGATCAACGATTAGTGTAGACTATTCATATAAGCATAACGGGTATCAGCTTGAAAATCTAATAGCATTGATCAATCACCACTGCATGTTAGGAGTGCTCGCTAGGATATTAAATATCTCATATATTAAAAATGAGAAGGAGATGAGTAATGCAACTTCTTCATAGTGATGGCTCTAGATAGGAGATGCAAGTTGGAAGGATGAATGTCTTCATTCGCCCAATTGAATTGATTGGTTTGATTCCTAAACCCCCTGTCTATACTTGACAAATATTTTGACGTTTGTTGTCAAGACAATGTTGTCTGAGCAAAAGCACTAATAATTTTGTCATAACGAAGTAATGACACTAATAAATGGTATCTATACCTGAACATTTTTATTTTATCTTGACAATAATTTTGAGTTTTATCATGACAAAATTTATTAGGTGTAGATATAGGGAAAGAAAAACAAAAAGACAGCTGTTGAAGGAACCAAATGTGTCATTCAATGATTAGGATAGACTGTTTAACCCTCTAATGTGTAAGCATGCCTCAAGGCACTCATTGCAAAAATGCCAATAAATGCAAATATAACTGATTTTTTATTTCAAAAACTCTTGCAACAGTTTCTAAAAAACTTACTTAAATATTTTAAAAAGCCTTGAAGAGTCTTAAAAGCGTTATTCTTTCTTATTTACTGCACTTTTTACAAACTAAGTGCATTAACAACAAAAAAATGGGTAGTCCATGTTGTGTTATCAAATGTTGATTAAAGTGTTTTAAAGTTTCTCGATTGCAATCATATTTTATTCATATTTTATATATTGGAGTAAAAAGGTAAGCCGCCTCAGTTTTTCCCTCCGCAAAATGTTGTTTCGTTTTCATTGCTTTGATTTGCAATTTTTTACATAAAGTTTAAAAAATGGCTGGTCGGCTGAACAAACGTTTCAAATTATTTGATTTAAGTGATGAACAATTAGAAAAGTTGTATTCAATAAAAATTGACAAACTATACTAACTAAAACCCGACTATGTTTCACCAAGGGTGCCTTAAGGCACTCATTTAGTTTTACCCACCTGACAGGTAAACCATTGATTGTACAAACTTTTAAATCTTGTTTTTGAAATCAGATGCCCAAATTTACCTTACTAGCAATTTTTTTTAGAAATAATAGTTATACTGACAGTTTTCATACAAAAATATTTTTAACCGACAGTATAACTATTAGTTAACACATAACCAGACTTTGTGTTAACGGGGGTTAGAGGGTTATATTAAATCGAAAATGCAGTCGTTAAATTTAGGCATTTGATATGGCTTGAAAATATGTTAATGTCTAAGATATTACTTAATATACATATTATAATCTTTAGATTGAAATTAAACAAAAATAATAGAACACAGAATCAACTAAAATTGCTTGTATAACAAAATAAATGAAGTGAACACATAAATTATACTGGTCCTATGATGCTTCCACAAACATTTTAAAGTTTTTAAATCAAACAAAAAGCGACAAGTCAATCTGTTCATTTAGCGAATGACATGAAATATTAGCATAGCGTGAACGTAGTTTTAAAACGTTTTTTTTTTTTTTTTGGCAAACGAGTGAAGCGGGTGTTTCATACTTCCTTAATTGTTTTTTTAAACTTTTCAAATTTATTAATTGCCCCTTGTCGTTTGTTTCAATTTTTATTTTATTCTACTTTAAACATAAACCGACGCAACATAAATTAGTTTCTAGACCACTTCAATTTAAATTAAAGGTTTATTTTTTTTTTCTCGATAATTTAATTAAATTCGCATTTAAAACTCAATCACAATTTGTTTATTTGTAGGTATATATATGTATAATGTGTATTTATTTGTAGTTTGAGAACAAAAAAAAAAACGTCAATATAGTAAATGTGCAAAAGTTATAAACAAACAAACAAAAGAAGAAAAGCAAGCAACACTTTAACTTTTAAACAATCAGTATTTATGATCTGGTTTGATCTTGAAATCTCATACATAAAAGAGAAACGGCACCACTGAGTTGATCTTAACGCTCGTATTTACTATCTTAATTAATACATACATTTATTTATTGTTGGTGTGTTTAAATGACTTTTTAAACAAAGGATCTGTTTACATTTAACTTAATGTATACCGTTATACAAATGATTTTTTTTTTTTAAATATATAAAATACACCCCGGCTCTGAAAAAGAACAGCAAAAGCATATTCTTAAGAATGTTAAACAAAAAAAAAAACAACAAAATGCATTTAAGAAAACCAGAGAAAAAAGAATTAAATAAATAAACAAATGAAATATTCTTAATACTTGTATGTTTCCCCCTTTAATTTGTGCTGTTTTATTGTTTGTTGTTACACCCTTCCCTCAACATGAGCGACATGTCATTTCGTTTGCAATTTCTACATTTTTCATTTGCGTAACCTTAAAGTTTATATGTATATTATGGATCGTTATAGATATCAGAGATATAGCCTTGTCCGTCTGTCTGTTGAAATCAACTTTCCCAAGCCCCCTAATAACTTACATACGGGATTGAAACAGCAATATATCCGCTATAGTCCAAATTGGATTGTTATTAAAGAAAATCTTCTCACAAATGGCTGAGATATAAGCAAAAAACCGCGACTACCTCGATTTTCCACCTATGGTTTTTCAATAAACATTTTTGTCCAACAAAATTATTTTTCACCAATAATATTTATCTTAGTATATATGTAAGTATACTTTGGTGAAGGGTATATAAGATTCGGCACAGCTGACTTGTTGTATAGTTTAGTTTATTAAGCACCCAGCAAGCAAACGAACAGTCTGTTTTGTATGACAGACAGACAGACAGCCAGACAGCCAGACGTAGGAACGGACAAATATTAAATTTCAAACAAAAGCAATTGACAGAGACTGATTAAGTGACTGTGTGTCTTACATTACATACTTTGCTTAAGCAAAGCTGGCTGACTGTTTTAAACATGGTAGTGACTTGTGTTGAGTTGAGCTCGCTGGCTGGCTGGCTGGTTACACCCACACCACATTTATTTATTTGAGTTTAAAATATTTCCTTCTTCTTGTGAGTAATTTACACATAAAACAAAACAAAAACAACTGCATACAACAACACATTCGTCATTTGTTTAACAGCTGTTTTTAAACAAATTTTTTGTTTTGTTTTTTTTTTCTTTTCTTCAAATTCGTTCTTTATACATACATTTACTGTTGTTTTTTTATGGATCTTACGTTCCTCGATCACATTATGACATGTGCATTCTCTGTAGTATGCAGTAATAACTAATAAAACAAATATGTTACATACATACAACTTACATCAGGGATGGAAAATTTAATGTGATCGTAATTTGTATGACTTAATGTGAAATGTATCTTTTGAATGCGGTTTTTGTTTTTAATAACGTATATGTCATTCATTCTCACTTAGTTATTGAATATTATAGTGTAAACAATAAAGTATTTTTTTGCTTCGAAAATGTCGAATTTTGTACCAATAAAGCGTCATATGCGGGAAACTCTCCTTTACTTCTTTAATTCGAGAAAAAAGTGCCGATGAAGCGCACCGATTGCTCACCAAAGCTAATGGTGAACGTGTTCCATCGGTTTCATCGTGCGAGAGATGATTTGTGCGGTTCGGAAGAAGTGATTTTTAACACGTTTGAAGTTTGAAGACCAAGAATTGGAGGCATTGCTCCATGAAGATTGTTGTAAAACTCAACAAGAACTTGCAAAATCATTGGGAACTACTCAAGCAGCAATTTCAAAATGTTTGCGATCAGCAGGATTCATCCAAAAGCAGGGAAATATGGTACCATACGAATTGAAGCCGAGAGATATTGAAAGGCGATTTTGCATGTCCGAAATTATGCTTGAACGCTATAAAAGATAATCATTTTTGCACCGAATCATTACTTGCGATAAAAAATGAATCCATTACGATTACCCGAAGCGTAAGAGATCGTATGTAAAGCCCGGGCAACCAGCCAAATCGACACCAAAGCAAAATATCCATAGCGGTAAGGTAATTCTTAGTGTTTGGTGGGAGCAAAAGGGTTCCATCTACTATGAGCTGCTGAAATCTGACCAGACTATCACAGGAAACCTGTACCGAACACAAGTGATTCGTTTGAAGCGAACTTTGACCGAAAAACGCCCAGAATATGCAGCCAAACTTGTAAACGTGGTACTCCATCATGACAATTTTCGGCCATACGTTGTAATACCTATTAAAAAGTTATTTAGAAAGAAGTGTTTGGGAAGTTTTCTCTCACCCGCTTTATAGTTCAGACTGTGCCCCATCCGACCACTATTTGTGTCGATCCGTGCAGAATGCTCCCTCTGGGATACGCTTCACTTCAGAACAGAGTATCCGATATTGGTTTGATTCGTTCTTGGCCTCAAATGTCAAACTCCATATATAGAATGTCAAACTCCATATATAAAAAATGTATTTGCATAAATACGCCACCGACACCATCTGGTTTATAAATTCGGCTTGATGACTACTTGATTTTTATTTTTTTTTTTTGGTTTTCATAAAGTAAAGTTTTCATATTTAAGTTACAAATTAAAGCAATATTTATTTTTTATTTTTATACCAATTTCATTCCACTGTAGAGTGACACGTTTAATTGATTACGATGCGTATCTAAACGGGTGTATTTTAAGTGCGTCGGTGAATCAATTAACTGAGTACCCTGTTAAATGATTTCTCGGATAATTGCACCAAAATCTGAGACATTTTTGAAAATTAATTAAGCGAAAGATACTAAATTTCATATTTAACCCTTTCACGACCATAAGACTAATTTTTGAGCAATTCTTGATCACAGTACCAATAAAATTGTCAATTTTCAAAGACAGTAAAAAATAAAAGCTATAACCGAACTTGTTTTAATCTAAACACATTAATAAGAGACACGTTTACGAACTTATTTAAATTAAAATGGAATCCATTATTTTTTTCGTTATTTAGTTATTCAAGATTTTTGTGTTGGGACACCCCGTGGTCGTCAAAGGGTTAAAAGTACCGTATTAATCCCATGTCTCATTTGATACTTTCTAAAAATTGTCAGTATTTTATTTAAAGAGCCTAATGGTTTTATGTTCGATATAAGCATGTCCTTGCATGTCGAGTTAATCTTCTTTTATTTCGTTTGTATTTAATTTCGCCATATGGGCATTTCCATTATGGCGTGACCTGACATTTGTACGACAAAATGTTACAAAAAATAATGAAAAAGTCAAATTTGTAAAAACTGTTTTATATTTGCGAAGTAATTGCGAACAATTGTCATTTACAAGATCTCTTAGAAATCCCCAAATTATTATATCTTGTATACATAACTCAATATATGAACAATCATTTGTTGTACAAGCTGCGCGTTTTTGGAATTTATTGCCTAGAAATATGCGCTCTTTTACAATGGCAGTTGTAACTTTTAAGCGTAAACTTGTTTTTTTAATTTGAATGATATTTGACTTTATACTGATAATTAGGGTTATTAAAATCTTATCTCATTTCTTTTAATTGAACATATATTTGTAGGAGTCGTCAGGATGTATGGATGTTCTCATAGATAATAAGAATACTTGTAATATAATAAAAATAAATAAATAAGTAATTAAGTACCACTTTTTGCAGAAATATATTACAACAATTGACCCTAAGGAGTTGAAGATATTAGCAAAAATATGCGATTGCGTTTGACTTGCATTATAAAACTGCATAATTCTGCGATCCGGGCAAGACTTTTTGAATAAAACCTTTTGTAGTAGGATTTGGAAAAATATAAATTTATTTTCCAAATTATAAAATTTAAAAATCTTTCCTCTTTTTTTTTATTTGTTAGCCTTAGTATCTATCGTGACGTTTCATGAAGTTATGTTATTAAAATTTAAATTTGATATATTTTTTGGATAAGAAATAAAAAAAACAAAACAAGCAAGAAAGTATGGTCGGTCAAGCATGACCATATAATACCCTACACTGAGAAACTTTTTTTTTGGAATTTCAATAATTTATTTTCGTAAATTATTTTCGGAAGTTATACTTGACCAATTATGGACCGATCGCCATAAAATTAGATCGCTTAATTTATCTCTATATTTCTGTTAAATTTTATGTGGATAACAACATTTTTAAGAGATTTATCCTCGTTTAAATGATTCTCGGAAGCGGGCCTTATACGGCAGCTATGACTAATTATGGACCGATCATCATAAAATTAGATGTTATGATTACCGTATATATAAAACTTATTTGGAGCGAAGTTCGATTTGAATTGATTAACTTTTAATTTTTCGGTGTGGGTGGACTCTTCGCTGGAAATGCCCATATTCAAAAGTAGAGAGTCAGGCAAATACTCAATATTTATTGCAAAGAAGCTGAATTCATTTGAGTGTTGTCAATACGCAATGGTGTATTGACAACACTCAAATGAATTGAGCTTGGATTTCAAGAAAATTTGGAGTCTAACAGTTGTCTGTATAACAGATTTTTGTATAAAATATTGCCAGTATAACAGTTTTGCCTAAAGATAGATTTGTGTATAAAAGTTTTTTCTATAGAACATTTTGTCAATAACATTTTTTTTAAAGAAAATTGTTTGCATAAAATTCTTTCTATTGAAACATTTGTGTATTACAATAATATCTATAGACAATTTACACCACAGACCTAATTTTAGTACTCTGAGGGCGAAAAAAGTACCTACTATTTGATTATTATTTTGATACCAAACAAACACTTTATTTTCCATCCCTGACTTGCCTTCAAACGCATGTAAAATATTATGGGAGAGTGACTGACTGAGTGCAAGCCATGATATTCGCTCTCATACAAAAGTTCATGTGCAGTTGTGTGTTGCATACAATCATAATAATAAAAATAATAATAAACAGTGTTGCATTTTTTGTTTATGCTTTACTTATAAAGAATAAAGGAAAATATGTATAAAAAAAAATAATAATAAAAACAAAACAAATGCTTACAAAAATAATAACAACAACAACAACAAAATAATGAATAAACTCACATTTATTTGTATGTGGGTAAGTAAGTGCCTCATGCATACATGAATATCCGCAATTAATATTCTTCGGTTGCAGGCCACAACAATGTGAGTTGTATAGTGTGCTACAGCAGCAAACTCCCTGCGAAACATGTTCCTGCACAAATCTACAGCGTTGATTAATTAATTAGTGCAGCCACTTTAATCAACTGCTAGAATTAATTGGTATTTCTGTTTGGTTCAAATTGGTTTCTAAAAATTTGTTTGATCTCGAAATAGACGATTGTTTTAGATGACCTCATAGTTGTAATCATTTAATTTTTCACCATGTCCTTTCAACTGTGTGAAAACAGGAGATATTCATAAGAAGTGTGACAATCAAGAGAGGAATATTTGGAATATCTGGTGCACAAAAATTGTTTGTGAAAATTGATACCCAAATTGGCCCATTGTGGATCTGTCATTAGATATACATATTGTCTATGTTCATTAAGCCGACTTCAAAATCTTCTTCCACCATCTGGCTTTGGGTTCGTCCCTTGGTGCATTTTTTGGAACTAGTTCTAGGTTTCCTCTCAATCATTAGGTCCTTATTGATTATTCTTAATACTTTGGAAATATATTTCTTGATCAATTGCGCCTCCTTTGATATATTTGTATAAGATTAATTCAAACTAACTAACCAACCGAGGATTAGTAAATCTGCCATATTTCTTAAAGAAATTTTGATCGAGAAAAATGTTATTGCCAGAAGAAATGATAATGAAGAATGTGTCTTGGCTTTATCAACGAAGCACTTTTTAGGATATGATTGATTAATTATGCTGAATAGTTTCTCATCACTTGTTTCTAAAGATTTTCAGGGATCTCAGTCCATATTTATCAAGAACGCCCCCGGATCACTTCAGTGTTTTACAGGTAGAGATTATGGCAGTTTAGGTACTGGAGGACTAGCTGGAATCGAATTTGAACAACCGTTGCAGGCTCCTTTATATAACAACGAAAACATTTAGTGACTCCTGAGTCCCGAAAAACAACAAGGAAATATCGGGGCGAATGTGTTTGCCAGACTGGGGACAATCACTATATTTTAAGTACTCTCATTCATGATTAGAAAAGAAAAGTTCTTAAATTCATATTCACCAAGAATGGTGCATATATCAACCATGGAGTTATTTATTACTGTCTATTTGGATGTTGAGTACAACGACTAGGTGTAGAGAATAATGAATTCTGTCGGAGCTGCGAAGATAAACACGAGGAGTAGAGCATTAAACACTTGTTTTGTCTCAATATGTGATTTTATGTTATCTTCTGACTATGATAAACTGTCAGATCTATCGGACGTTGAAGATTGACTAAATTCCAGTAAAGTGAGTGTCAACTGTTAATTATTTCCCTACCATTTGCTACCCATCTCCAAATCTTCTTGGCGGGCCAAGGGAATTTAATTAAGTCTTTAGTTATTTCATCTCGTTCTTTAGAAGGACTAGGTGCCTCTTAAAAATCCTCTTGTCAGCGATGGATTTGTATGCAACTCTTCCACAAGTTTTTTTTTAATTGGTTCGCGTTTGTAACCTTAATTTTTTGTTACTTTGAAATATATGAAGCCGTCAACTTTTTTTCCGGACGATCTCTCTGAATAATTAGCACTTGTTTACATTAAGTATTTTTACTTCTTCATGCAGGTGATATTCTGTACTTTTATTGAGACTATTTCTAGTTCTTCTGTGTATTTATCATTCGATTTTTCCCTTCAGCTTTGCAACAACTTGCTGATCAATTTAAAGTTTCAGCATTCCTTTAGTATGTTAAAAAGATCTGCCTTACAGTGATGCATTTTTGACAAATCCATAATCTGATCTTCACTTTAAGGCTCGAAGTATTTAAGTGAAGCAGTTTTCACAGTTTGAGGGACATATTTGTTTAGATATTCTGCTCATAGTATTGTAGATCATTCCTGGCATACGTCTGGGAATAGCGTTTGGCACTAAAACAGTTCGATATAGTGATTTAGATAACCTCTCCGATGATATCCCATAAGTAACTGCTTTATGAGCATGATATTGTGTTCCTTGGGAAGAGATGGGGTCTTAAACCATATATTGTACACTGGATGTACACCGCAGTGATAAGACCTATTTTGACCTATGGGGCTCTTGATTGGTGGAGAGCGGTGGACACCAAGACTCAAATCTCTACTCTAAACAAGGTACAAAGACTTGCATGTCTTGCAATTACTGGCTCTATGAATTCCACCCCTCAAGCCAGTCTTGATACGATGCTAAATATAACTCCCCTTGATATATATATCAAATGCATTTCTGCTAAGTCTGCTCTACGACTCAAACAGTCGAGCGGACTGAAGCATGATCGTATTGGTCACGGCACCATCCTACATAAGATAGGCAGGCCATTCAGGATTACTTGGTACCTACACCGAATTTTGATAGGACGTTTAGGATTAAGATACCGACAAGGGATGACTGGGCCGCAAACACTGTCCTAAGGGACGACGTGATCTCAGTCTACACTGATGTTTCAAAGACAGAAAGAGGCACCGGCTCGGGAATTTTCTCCGATGAACTGGACCTTTTGCTGTCTCCTCGATTACCGGATACCTGCACGGTTTTCCAGGCTGAGATGTATGCCATAGATACAGCCACTAGAAGAATCCGGGAACTGAAATTCGACTATACATATTTACTTGGACAGCCTTGCATCAATCAAGGCTCTTAACTCCAACTTTATTAAGTCGAAATGTCTTCTCAACTGCATCCAATCACTGGCACAACTGACACAACATCACGTGGAGTTGATATGGGTCCCAGGACATGAGGATATCCGGGGAAATGAAGTGTCCGACGAATCCGCAACCAACGGGTCGTCCCTGGACGTATCTCTTGCGCAAAAGGATATTCACACTCCCTTGTTGAACGTATCGAAATTGATAAATGAATGGGCTTTGAGTGAGACGGAACTCAAGTGGTCAAATATCATCACTTGTAGAATACATAGATTGCTCTAGCCCACTCTGACAGAGAATAGGACTAAGACTCTTTTGTCTCTTAGTAGGAATTCGATCAGGCTTCTTACAGGTATAATCACTGGGCACTGTATGATTGGACGCATGTCGGAACGTATGGGTTACCCACGTTATAGCTATTGTAGAAGTTGTTTGGATGAGGAGGAGGATGAATCGGTACAACACCTTCTATGTGACTGCCCAGCCTTACAAGAGCATAGACTACTACATCTTGGTAGAGCTCTTTTTCATGATCTGGACTGTCTCAGAGATGTGCCACTAGTTAATATGATCAGATTTATTAGAAGTACCGGCTGGTTCTCACGGGGATCACAAGAAGTACATAGTCAACGAAATTAGGGTGGGCAACTATTCTCCCTTTATGTATGAAATTTTAAAATAAGGGAATGGTAATTCACAATGGACCACAAGGCCTGCGAGTGAACTCGCTAACTTGCGAGCAACCCACGTCACCTAATCTTGGATTCTGATAACTTCATGGCAGGAGGTAGTCGTTCTGGTAGGGAACGTTTTCTGTTGGCTGAAGATTCTGAAAAATTGAAAATATCCGGTAAAATAAAAATATTGCTTTGGAAAGATCAATGTTTCTCTGCTACTTAGATGATCAATAGTGTGTACAGAATGTAGCCACAATACTATAACCCGTTGTAATCGTCATCAGTGTCATTAGTGCGTTTATGAAAAATTTATATATTGTAATATTCAATGAAAAAGAAACAATGAAGGGGCGAAAGAGAGTGTGAGAATTGTACAAAGAAATTATTCATGTAAGTAGCGTAGTCGTGGTACACACTCAAATGCATACATTGTACACAGTGTATATTTTGCAGTTAGTACAATTTGGGGGAATTCATAGTTTGTTTTTATATATACAAATATTGAACTCCCTTCCTGGTATTTTGTTGCACCCTTTTCTTTAGTTTTTATTTTTTTTTAATAATGCATCGTTTTTGTGTTTTAAATTTCTTTTCATTTCATTTCAATATGCCTTATGATGACGCACAGTGTCTTTAAACTGTTTGTAACAGTGTAATTTATTAGTTCTTGTCAGATTCTCTTACATTTTAAAAATATTTAACTTAAAAAATGCATGCAAGAAGCATAAAACTTGGCTAGTGAAATATTAATACAAACTACTTTATATATTTTCATATTGTATTTAATATGTAAGTATATATTTGTGTAGTAGTTAGTTCCGGTGTTTTTATTTTCTTCACAAGATGTTTATTAAATAAAAAATCAAAAGTGTTGAATCATTTTCTCCAATGCAATATAACAATGACTTGTCGACAATGCATTTTAGTAAAACGTTTTTTTTTTGTGTTTTTGTAGAGGTATTGAAAACATTTTAAGAGAATTTATTTTTAAAATTAAAAAAAATTATTTAATAAGTATTTAAGAGCTGCTTAAATTTTAGATGTGTTGAAAACTTTAAAGATTTAAAACCATTAAATATTAAGAGGGCATAGAACAATAGATCTAATATTCCATTACCTTTTTATATATGCCCAGCAGTTAAGCAAGTAGTCAATGTATCCCTTATAGACAGTAATCGTCACAAATGTTTTATCACTTGGCTGACTCCAATTTATATATTTTGGTCATTTGAGACGTATGTGCTCTTTGTAGTGCAGAGAGAAGACACTTGGTTACTTTATACATCCCAGGTAATCTAGCGTGGAGACAATTGTCACTTAAGTATCTCTAAGTAATCTGGAGTGTAGTCACTTTAAACGTGTTGTGTGATAATTCGTTCAAACTGTTTTTTTACAAATTGTATTGATATAATTCTCATACAGTTAATTTTAATTTTTGCTTAAGTATACTGATATCCCATGTAACATAGCCTGAAGTCTATGTGCACTTTAGTGTCTCTTAGTAACCTATAATGAAGTAACTTTAAACGTTTATTTTGTACTGCAATTTAGAAAGTAGTTATTTTACCCACCAGAAGCAATCCATTGGAGAGTTGTCGAAGAAAGGTTTGTTTACAAGCTATCGTTTATTAAACTGACTATGATATGTCTTTTAGCTGCCTATTTGAGGTCAATTAGCACTCCTACATGTTAAAATAACTAGTTATGCAGCGGATTAAGTTACCAGTTAGGTAACTGTCGCTATTTAACCAGTATGTGAATCCAATGCGTTGACTACTTTGGGCCAGCTATTAGACAGTCTCATTGAAGTCAAAAGGGGCAATTGACGCCCTGCTTAGGACATGCCCGTGTTAAAATAACTAGTCACGTATCTATTGAAGTAACTAGTTCCCACCCTAAATGATGGGTAAAATCACTAGTTCGGGACTGTCTCCTAGAACTGCTGGGTGTATAATGGTTCTTAGAAGAAACACATTCGTTATTTGTCAACACCATTATAATTATACTTGCTTATGTCGATGATATTGATATTGTTGTAACTGCTGCTTATGAGAACATTAAGATTAAATCGGTTAAAGTTGATCTAACCATAAACGAGTGTAAGACCAAAACAATGGTTCCAACTTCACGAATAAAAGCAGGCAATTGTAACTTCGAGATGGTATACGAATTATCAAACCTGGAAACTGACGTAAACTAGCCAAATGACAGCAGTCTTGTAATAAAAGGCTGAGCATGCAGTTTAAAAGCAAAGTCATCTCTAGAAAAGTAAAAATCACGCTCTACAACAAGCTTGTGATAGCCGTGCTGTTAGACGGTGCTGAAATATGGATACTGCAAAAGCAGGTTGTATTCGAGCGGCAAATCCTTCGAAGTTTATAAGCGACTAATGATCAACGAGCTGCATGAGATCAACCTTTAGTTGGCATTAACTTAACTGAGCAGGGTGGGACACTGGGACACGTCGGATACGTTCACTAACCTATACGAAGGAAAACTCAAAACAGAAGCATGCCTGAGCATGCAGTTTAAGCAAAGTCATCTCTAGAAAAGTAAAAATCACGCTCTACAACAAGCTTGTGATAGGCGTGCTGTTATACGGTGCTGAAATATGGATACTTACAAAAGCAGATGAAGCTGTTTTGTTGTATTCGAGCGGAAAATCCTTCCTGTATAAGCGACTAATGATCAACGAGTTACATGAGATCTACACCAACCTTCAGTTGGCATTAACTTATCTGAGCTGGGTGGGACATGTCGGACACGTTCACTAACCTATACGAAGGAAAACTCAAACGGGAAAGACTCCCGTCAAAAGGTAACATGAAATAACTCCCAACACTAAACAAATTTTATTGTGTGTATGACTTCAAAATGCGGAATTTACAATAGATGGCGTATCTTTTGAACGAGGTTTTTATTTTAAATAACTTATATGTCCTTTTGAAGGGTACATATCTGTCATTTATTCTCACTTCATTATTGAACATTATAGTGTAAACAACATAATTTTTTTTGCTTCGAAAATGTTGAATTTTGTGCTAACAAAGCGTCATATGCGGGAAGTTTTGCTTTAATTCTTTAATTTGAAAACAAAAAAAGTGAAACTTTAGCACACCGATTTCTGACCGAAGCTTATGTTGAGATGGTTTCTGCGGTTCAGAAGTGGTGATTTTGACATGGTAGACTTAGATCGGCCAGCCAAACAAGTTTCAAGACCATGAATTGAAGGCATTACCCCATGAAGATGGTTGTCAAACTCAACAAGAAATTTTACATTTAAAGATTCATATAAATGACTTGAGCAAACATTTGCAATAATCGGTACCGTGTAATACTACGGAACAACCTAGAACTCCTACAACTCGTTGTCGTTTTAATTCCATTATAAGTTTAAATTCCTGTCATTAAAATTATTTTAACTTCATTGTCTAGTACAGGCGCGGATCCAGGTCAACCATTTGGGGGGGGGGGGGTTTGTAAATTAAAATTTGTTCTACATTTCCCTTTTTTTTATATTAAAACTTTTCGATTTGGGGGAGGGGAATTCCTATTTCACCCCCTCTGGATCCGCGACTGCTTTAGTATGTTAATGAAATCGCTGTTATTATATGTATATTGTCAGAAACCTAACTCTTCCAACAACAAAATACATGTTAGTCAATGTATATTGAAATCAACAGACAAATGATTTGTTGTGTTTTTATTTGACAAAACGGAGAGTCTCGTATCTTTAGTTCTCTATGGTAGGTATATGCTTTCACTTTAAAACTTCTAATTTATTTATTCTAGTCCAGTGGAATCGACATAGGTTAGGTAGAATTTAAAATCAAGAGCATATCTGTCCCACTCGGAAGAACATTCGACAGCAGCAGAACCGTTACAAAAACACATTCAATATAATCGCTTATTAGGCAGAGCTAGGAAGTTTCAATCTTCTGATATGCCCCATATCATCATCAGCTTCCAAGAGATAATCTTAAACTACAGTTACAAATACGGCCCATATTAAAAAAATTATTAGAGGAATTCAATAAAATCCACCTCAATTGCCTACCAATGGAAATAATAATTTTTACAACATCTTCCTGGGGTCATTCTTTAATTCTGTGTGAAAGAAAATATTTTTAAATCATCCTTCAACCAATGTCACGAACGGGCAACTCCAAGAGCATTTACCCTCATTTCAGATTAGGTAAATTTTTTCTTAACCACATGAGCTGGGTCAATAAATTGATATATTGAAGAGTATGTTCGGTAAACGAGTAATCTCGAGTAATGTTCTTGTCATAAAGCCATCGCTCAACTGATTTAACGCCATTTAATATATTTGTATGGGATAACTTTAAATCATTGGTTTATGCCAACATGCAAACAATGTTGAAGAAGCTCAGGAACAATACCGAATGTTAACTTGTTTGGATAGCAAACACGCGGTGCTTATATAAACGAATTCAAGTTTCATACTTAACTAAAATAACATTTAGACCTATATCTCAATTATTGTATTTTATTTCAATACAAGTTTGTAATATCGTTACTGGAATACTCTTTGTAAGGCGATTTGTACGCTCAAGATTAAGAGATTTTAATATTAACATCGCTATCCTTAAATTTACCCCACTGCACTAAATTCGATTAATTAATTCCTTGATACTACTGTTCCTTTAATTTGGCAATTCGATATTTCCTTACATGTTAATATGTTCCAAAACCCAGATGATTTTGATATAGAACTTTTTGATCATCTACTTTTCATATAAATAGTAGTAGACAGCTGTTTTCGTTCAAAGAATACGGGATACATACAATTCGAACGATCAAGGACATTTTTGAAATAGAGAAAATGGAAAATTATCGCGAAACTGAGTGCATCGTTTGTAGGAATGTTTTTCTATTTAAGAGGTTTTAGAATGAGATTTATACAATGTTTTACTTAAATTCTGATTAATTTATCACCTTCTTTATTTGATACCCTTAATTAACAACCCCCTTCTCCACTGCAATTTCATGTCCATACATGTCAATATGCTCCAAAACCTAGATGAACTGCTTGATCAACTCCATTCGTTCAAACAAATCAAGTCTTTACATTGCCTTAAGTCTGCTATCCTTAAAATAAACTATACTGAATGTTTCAATTCCATCCAATGGCATTTTTGGAAAAGATAAAACGGGAAATGATCGAGAACTTCGTTTGTAAGAATTTTCGATAAATAAATGATTATGTGAATTTTAACATAAGACATCTAAGAAAAACAATAACAAGGCAAGCAAGAATCAAAGTCCCGATTTAATTTTACTTTGCTCCCGGGTAGCAGCATAATTAGGAGAGGCCATAATTCTTACTTCGTACTAATACCGTAGTTAGCCGACCGAGAACCAAAGCACTTATCTTATCGGATTGTACTAATTAGCTAGTCATAGTCAATAAGTTGTAGTTAGCCGACGAGAGCTGAAGAATTTATCTCCGCGGATTGCATCCATAACTATATTTATCGTCGAAACTTCTATAAGAAGCTTCGCCCATCAACAAAACATACAAGACAGCTCTGTGGTAAAAAAGATTTCAAAAGAAGCAGACCTTTGTAGATCCTGGACAGACTAAGCATACCCCGGATGGAAGCAAAAACTGCATATCGTCGAATTGTACTCATTAGATAGTCAGTTGAAGAATTTATCTCCTCGGATTGCATTCATAACCCATAATTAGTCGTTAGCCGACCGAGAGCCGAAGCATTTATCTGGTCGAGTTATACTCAGTAGCTAGTCCTAACTTATAGAGCCAACAATTTCATCTTTTGGATTGCATACGTTGTATTTTCTTTATAATAATAATTCGTTAGCCGACCGAGAGCCGTAGCGTTTATCTCGTCGAATCCTCTATTAGAAACTTCGCCCATTAACAAACATATCACAAAGATACAAGACAGCTCTGTGGTAAAGAAGATTTCAAAGGAAGCAGACCTTTGAAGAACCTGGACAGACTAAGCATACCCCGGATCTAAACAAAAACTGCATCAAAAATTAATTCTGATTTGAAATCATGAATAAACTCTACTGAATCTTTTCATTCCCTAACACTGGCCTTTTTTAGAAAACAGATAACAGGGAATGAATGACCAAAAGGCAATAGCCTTGAAAGTGCATCAATTTTCAAAAGTTTTTTTCTATTTTACAGGTTTCAGGAATCGATTTATAATAAACATTACTTTAATTCTGCTTAATGTTTCTCCATCATCGTTGAAAACCATTTATGAACATCCTGTTTTCATAACAAACCGCTATACAAAATTTGGAAAACCTCACCCACATCCTTCAATCTAAACTCCACTAAACCCAAAACAAACCAAAAAAAAAAATATATACTAATATTGAAAACCTACTAGAAGTTTTGTTCTTCCGAAGCTATAAAGTCTTGTCTTGGTTTTGTCTTACCAAACATTTCCTTAAACTTAACTTCACAACCAGTAATATGTATGTATTTACTTTTCATGTGTCTACATTATAATTCTATCTATAACAACAACAGTAACAAAAGCAAGAAAAACACATAAATTCTACCTTATTTTCATTTTGAAACTTTTATCCACCAGCTCAATAAATATGTCTGAATTCCCTTTCTACAAATACATCTACAAGAACAAAAAATTCCAAGCAAACAAAAAGAGATCCCCTTTCCCCCTCTGTCCGTTGCAACAACAACAACAACAAAAAAAGAATCCCTTCAGTTTGAAATTATTCCTCTCATACCAGACGGAAAGCACAGAAATAGCTAAAATATGCAGGCAAGGAAAAAAGAAGCCTGCCACAACCTCACAACCTGGCAACCTTAAGTTTAACGACCTAGGAAATATATAAATATTTTTTTGTTTTTGTTGTCGTTGTCGTTGTTGCTGCTGCTTTTATGTTGTGCATATAATGCTCTGGTTAGCACTGCATGTTGTCTGCTGCCTTTTGTTGCTGAACCCTTTTTTCTTTCCATTTTCAGTATTATTTTCGCTTTATTTGCTTTTTTGTTGTCGTTCTATTCCCTTCCACTTTTTCATACTTTTCTAGTCATGTACGAACACGTATTACACACATACATCAATACATACATCGAATACAAACAAGTACCACACAAGCAATCAGTTTTGTGTGCAATTCTTTTGAGCAGAATTGAGTTCTGCAAAAAGGACCCCTTTAACCTGGCTGTTTGGTACTGGGACTATGCCTGCAGTCTGCAGCACCATAATAATAGCTGCTTGGCTGGCTGGCTGACTGACTGGCTCTGTACGTGAGTGTTTTTGTATTTGCTTGATCTGATACTTGTACCGAAAAAGAAGAAAAATATTCAGCAACTGGATTTGTCATGGTAAAATACAAGAAACAAAACATTTTTTTTTTTACTGAGTCATGCTCATTGAGAGTTATAGAGGTACAGTGCAGTCGATTGGAAAATATTTGCCAAGAAATTAAGAATTAGTGATTTATTTGAGAAAGTATAGGGAATTTCGGTATTGGATACTCAATATTGACTATTGTTTTTCAATACCTTAGATTTGACTGATGTTTTCACTAAATCTTGATATAAATATAGCTTTATGACACCATTATAAAAACCTGTACGCGGCTTCCTTCAAATGTAAAATTTTCCATTGACTCTGGCGCATAAATCAGGTTGAATTTGTCCGATCGCATAAGTTATGTTGGCATTGAGGGCTGCAGTGCTTTGTGGCTTATTCGCATATATCTGAAAATCCCTCAAGAAAAAGTCTAACGCGGTCAATTCGCACGATCTCGGTGGCCAGTTCACATCACCTCCACGTGTGATGACCATATCCTCAAATCGCTCGTGCTGAGTGTCCAATGTGGCATTAGTAGTGTGGCACGTAGCGAGAACTTGTTGAAACCACATGTGGTTGGTGTCATTATCATCCAATTCAGTCCAAAAGAAGTTGGTAATCATCGACGTATAGCGCTCACCATTGATGCTGATGGCCATGCCAACGTCATTTTCAATAAAGAAAGGTATAAACATTGACTTTTTCGGGATGTATAGGACGATCTTGGATCTAGAATTGAGCCTCCATTAAATGGCCAAAGCACGCGGAACGTTGCCCGAACAGAACAACCTTTTTGATAAAACAACTTTATCATTTGCACGTGTTGTTGACTTCTATATCCGTCCATGGAGTTTTGACAAAACGAACTGAATAAATGAAAGCTAATGGCAGATGTAGCTTCAACAATATAATATGGACGCTATTAAATGTCAAAGTTTGGAAGTCCCTATTAGAAGACCCTTTAGATGACTTAGCAAATACTCTATCATCCTGTTTATTGAAAGACTCATAGCAGTTTCATTAAATATCTCCTATTTCAATGATAATTACCACAGTTATTATGTATTGCAAGTTTATATCAAATCAAAATTATTTCAACTCCAGATCCTTTTTGTTCTCCAGTCAAAAATGCAATGATAAATGCTTTGAATATATAAAATCTGCTACATTTCATTAAATTCGGAAATGACATCCGAAAATATAAATTTTCTCATTGTTTTGAAATGAATTCTCCCTACTGTCTTTATTCGTATACAGGCAAATAAGTGTTTTAAATTGTTCCTTAAATTTCTGTTCTAACATATCCCGCTTCATAAAAGGATGTGGCCACTATTGTACAATATGTTGCTGATGTGAGAAGAAATTGGATACTGTGGACACGACATTATTCTTCCAGGAATCACGGACTACATAACATCCGTACACCTAATAGTGTTGCCAGAAAAGGACTGGTGCGGATCTGATAGACTGTTTAAAGGGTGGGCGGTATTCCTAAACTGATTTAATATGGAGATAGACATAGTAGCTTATGTAAAGGAGACTGATACGTGGTTTTCATATTGACTTCCCGACGAATGCGGCATCTTCCAGACTGAGATTTTGTAGGTTCTTAATGCTTTGAAATTGATTTATGCCGACAGGCAAAGTGCGCTGAAGGCTATGAAGAGCCATGTGGTCAACTGTAAGAGAACTGTACCTGGTTCTGTTCAATGTTAGGATGTGCTAGGCACCGGGACATTGTAACATACAGGGAAATGAAGTCGTGGACCAACTTGCAAGAAAATGTTCTCAGCTGGACTTGAAAGTGAGGGATATGGTGGACAATCTCTGAGATGTCACTTTTATATGGTTATTTCTGAGAGTAACTTGGATGTCACCAACCAATCCTGAGGGAACAGAACATACTTTAAAGTGTCAAATGCCATATGGCCCAAGCTAGACATGGCCGGAACAAGATTGGTTTAAGGGTTGAATAGGTGAAGTTTGAAGACCTATGTTGGAGTGATAATAGGTCACTGCTCAATAAGGGTTAGGATTAGTAAATGTGATATGATGAGGAGACAATTCTACGATGGCCATGTTGATATCTTATTTCTTCAATTTCTTCCTACTTTCTACTAATACTTAATAACTTTATAGATTGTCACTATTTGTATTTCTTATCCTTAATTTAAACCCAAATTACAATAGCGGGTAGTCAATGGAAGTGACAGTTTTCCAAAACAAATGATATTTCAAATTGCACATTTTGTTATTATGTCAATTACAATACGGCAGTAGCAGTTTGCATTAACATTACATTTAGCTCTTACTAATTTTTACTCACATTGACTACGTGGAATTTTATTTTAGGCTTTATTCTACTTAAAGGAAAACACAATGGAACCTCTGGTCTCCGAGTGGACGTACAATAAATTAAAATAAATTTTACAATTTTTTTCAATATAAAATACGAAAGAAAGTGTTCGTTCGATTTAGTGAAACAGGCAGTTAGCTTATATATTCAAATACAATGAATTGTTGTGTATTTATTGTCGAATTTTTATTCAGTTCTCTAATAATGTAATGATTTTTGTTTGAAATCGTCTCCTTGGTCTATAGAAGCTTTACAGATCAATCAATTCGTCAATGATTTTTCTTAGTTTGACCTAATTTCAAGAAGCATTTCAACGAGTCTTAAACTGTTTGCTTTCATACTATTTTGCATATTAAAATTAATTGAATTTGGTTTTGAATTTCTGCCCCATTCTACAGATTTGTCTCCTGCTGATAAGTAGTAGATTTTTTCCGAAACTTAGTTGATAAACCTTGACATATCCTACAATTTAAAGAGTCTAAAGAAACTTGTAGCAGTCATTACAAGTCGAAATTTTCTTCAAATCTTATATTGTTATGTAAAGGGTTTTCCAACAAAAGGTGTTATTTTGAATCACTCTGTATTTCGGTTGCTGCCACTTTTGAAGCTTTTATTCTTTGACATTTGACAAGTAGAAACTACGCCATTACTAAAAATGGAATGATACACGCTTCAACAACGCATTGAAATTATTAAAATTCACTACAAAAATAGTGAAAATATTGCAGTCACAGCATTTTTGGTCGTCGTGAAGCACCTTGTCGGACCGGAATACAGAAATTGGTGGACAAATTCGAGCTGTTGGGACAAGTTAGTGATGTGAAGAATAAAACCCGTGCACGTCGCTCAAGAACAACTGAGAATATTGCTGCTGTAGCCCAAAGTGTTGACGAAAACCCTGGTTTGTCCATTCCTCGTCGTTCTTTGGAATTGGGTATTCCACAAACGTCATTACACCGTATCTTATGGTCGGAGTTGGATGATATTGATCTGGACAACATTTACTTTCAACAAGACGGCGCTACGTGCCACACAAGAAACGAAACCATTGCTTTTTTATGGGAAAAGTTTCCGGACCGTGTTATCTCTCGAAGAGGTGATCACAGTCTTGTGATTTAACACCTTGCGACTTCTTCCTTTGGGGCCACATGAAAGATAAGGTCTACGCCAACAGCCCAGCGTCAAGACCTCAAAAATAGAATTCGTGAGGCTATGGAAGACATAGGACAGCCACTTTGCGATTTGGTTAAGGACAATTTCATGAAAGGGATATGATCCTGTAGGCGAGGTCGTGATGGCCATTTGGCTGATGTTGTTTTTCATTATTAACGGCATACCTTCCTCTTTATTATGAAATAAACATCCGATCATTTATCTCAAAAAATTCCATTTTTTTTTTTTTTGAATACCAAAATAATACATCTTGTTGGAAAACCCTTTATATTCATTTAAAGCAAATTGTTCAGCGAACAGTTATTTTGGATGTTCTTTTTTATCCTTGTAATATACTTTCTTTAAATGTTTCACAGATATACTTCCACCAATATTCTTTAAGGAATGTATGATAAGCACGTGCTTTTTGATTTCCCTTCTGTGGTATCTTGTATTGTGAAGTGTCTCGAGAAGGCCTTAAAGGCAACGGATGATGATTTTGGTAGCTCACCGAACAGTATAATTGGCCTGGCCTTATCGTGGTGAAGATAATGGCAGCACGAAATATCCTATAACTAATTTGGAAAGAAGAAACTAATTCCTTTTGAATGGAATATATGCTTTTTAAATAACCTTGAGAAATCTGTGTGTATTTCTCCATCCAATTTTTTTTTTTCAAATTTTTTCATAATTTTCCGAATTTGGAGATGTTATTATAAAGAGTCTTCCAATAGGGACTTCCAAACTTTGACAGTTGATAGCGGCCATATTGTTGTAGCTACAACTGTCGAATTGACTGTCATTTGTTTTGCCAAATCACCTTGGACGGATATAGCGTTCAACAATACGTGCAAATGATAAAATTGTTTTATCAAAATGGATGTTCTGTTAGTTTTTCATCAAAAAATCATCTTCAGCGATGAGGCCCTGGATGAATGGATGAGTTTACGTTAACAAACAAAATCGTGAAATTTGGAACGATACCGATTCACGTGCATCCCGAAAAAGATGAGGTTTTTGGTCTGGCGGCGTCAAGGGTTCACATTTCTTTGCGAACGACATTGGCCGGGCCGTTACAGTCAATGGCGAGCGCTATAGGTCGATGATTACCAACTTATTTTGGACTGAATTGGTTCATATGGACACCAACGACATGTGGTTTCAACAGCTCACCCCACATTTGATATTCTGCAGTGCGATTTGAGGCCACCGACATCGTGCCCGTTAGACTTTTTCTTCTGGGGTTTTCTTAAGTAGAAAGTCTATGCGAATAAGCCACAAACCACAACAGTCCTCAAAACCAACATAACCCATACCATCGGTCAAATTCAGCCGCGCGCTACCCAGGGAAGCCACGGCGGTTGTGTTATATTCCATACATACTTAATAGCATCGATAGGCATTTCAAACGAATAAAAAATTTCGGAATATCTCATCCACACTTTGTTTTATTTAAATTTAAAGATAAGAAGCGCTTAATGAAAGATCCTTTATGCGTCTTCGCATAATAATTTGTCTTTTAATAGTTAATTTTTGGTCGAACGATGGCCTCGTTTTCAGCTCCACAACATGCTAATACAAGACATTTATTACTGCACAACTGCTAAACCAAAAGAGAGCTAAACCCCATTTAGAATTTCAGTATTACCCCCATTTTCTCAATCTCTGTTTATTTTTAATCCCAATTTATATTATTTGGAAGAAGAAAACGATAACCAGCCGTTTAGGGTCGTATATTAATGCCAAAAAGATTTCTAACTGAAACGCAACTACAAATTTTAATTTCATATTTTAGAGAGTTTAAATTTCAGAAATTTGAAGAATCAAATATTCTTGAATGAAAATTAAGTGTATGTATTTTACACTTAACATCTGCAATCATAATCTAATCCAGCACAAAACACATTACGATACCCCTGAAATATATTTTATTGTTTTTACACCCGAACAGATCAACTACTTTCGCGCTAAATATTATGGCAATTAGGTATCTATCTACATTTTATCATTTCTTTTTAAGCAGTCCCACAGTGGTATAGATATTATTTATGTTTGTATTTGTGTTAGGTCCCCCTGTCTGTCGGGCGGTCTGTTCACCAGTCTGCATACTGTACATATGTACGTACAAGGAGAAAGAGAGATTTAAAGCAATAAAAGGAATAAAACCTTGAGGCAATTTCACCAAGGTACGAGTGCACAAACACTCTGCTGCCTGCTCTAGCTGGGCTGCTAAGAAACACACAGGCTAAAGAACAAGGTAAAATGTGTGAAGAATGCCTTTTCACAACAACAACAACATCCAACTACAGCAACAAAAATATATAATTTTATACGTGTACGAATGTATGGATGTGGATGGTTGGTTGGCTGACTGGCCCTTTTGTACAACCTGGTGAATTCTTTAAGCCTGATTTTCTTTTTTTTCTTCTTTTTCCAATTCGTTCTTCTGTTTCTTCTTTTTGTTGTAGTTGTTGTACAATTTTTAATTTTGTTTCGAACTTAAAAGAAGAGTTTCATCATGGTATGAAATTTGATGATGATGTTGTTGATGATGGCTTGCAGGTAAAACGTTTCTTATTTTTAGGTTTTCCTTTGTTCTTTTAAAATACTACATCAACGGCAACACCACCAACACCACCAACCAACCAACAACACCAACAGTAACATTTTTTTTTTTTAATAGTTTTAAATGTTTTTGCCGTTTTTTATTGTTATGCTGCTGCTAAAAAACCATTGAACTCCCCTTCATTTAAAATGAAATTATTAAATGTATTAGGTGTTAGCATGTGTAAAGGGACTGTTTATATTTTTGTAGGGCAAAGAGTAAGATAGTCATAGAAATTATACATCTTTTTAAAATAAAATAAAATGAACTAAACTTAATTTATTTTGCTATATTTCTACTTTATTAGAAATAACAAATATTCCCATTATTTATGGAACCCTATTTATTTCATATGGCTGCCGCGGATGGCTTCGCAGTTCTTACCTTTAATTTCAGTCCATAAGAAGTCCGTAATCATGGCTCTGTAGCGCTCGTCGTCAACAGAAAGCAGCACTCCAAAAGCCACAGCAAATTGCCACTCTCTGTAGTTTTCTGATCCCCAGACTCGGAAATTTTATTTGTTGACATAGCCGCCAAGATTGACATTCGTCCGAAAATATGATTTTTCTTCCATTCTGCCACGAAGGCTTAACATCACAGTGCGCTTAACACCGTATAGAGACAAATCGTCTATCACTGCCATTGTGTGACTTACAAGGAACGCGCAATTGGCAACTTTCGTACAATGACAGCATAGTTAAGAGCTCGGGCTATCTAAGCCTGAGGAATTTATAGAATTTGAGGAATTTATAGAAACGAGCAGCCACCGGCCTGATAAAACAGTTCTACATATGATTTTTGACTTCAAAAACCCGCAGCCGATATAAGTCTAGAAGTGTGGTTTTACGATCCACACTCTACTTACCTCGACCAAGAGCCAAGCCCAACAACCATTATGTCACGAACACCACCCACTCCAATAGATGCCTCAAGCACTGAGCCAATTACAATCGCTATTAATTAATGGCTCTGTTGTTTCAGCAACAGCACCTTGTAATATACGATTGGTTGTTTGAAAATTGCCACTAGCACAAACATCAGCCATTTAACCAACAAACTTAAACCCGGGTTGGTTTTAAACCCCAACCACTGGGTGCTCCCGGAAGGGACCTCACCAACAAACAAGTCCTGGGGCTTACTGGTTTCCCACAGTTCAAGATAAGTCTTTGGTCCGCTGGCAGTTGGAATTAAACTCTTTCCGGCATTAGCTTCCGTGCAAACTTGTTGCACCGGTTTCGCCACCTATCTCTGTCCAAAACATAACACCAAGGTGTGGAAAGATCACCAAGATAAAACATGCTCCGAAGAAACCAAAGAAACAACTAATGCACAGTTTGGGCAACACAGCAATCACTTTGGAAATAAGTTTGCAGTTTGGACTTGGAAATTTATATTAGCCGAAGATTTTCAGCGGTCTGCTACCTTATCTCTAGTGACAACAATCTCAAGGTAGACTTGTGATGGTATAAAAAGTATTTCTTTCAATTCTGTTATTTGTATCCCTAAAACTTGTACACTGCAAGATAGATTCTGTTAAGAAGCAATGTATCTTGTATATAGAAAACATTCGTTCTTGGGTTGAATCGTACTTTGCCTCTCCAAGCATTCTCCACACTAGTACTCCATAAAACATAATGGGTTTAGCAACAGCTTTGAAGATCCAATTCATATCCTTCAGCCTAATACCCCAGTTAGTACCAATTGCCCTCTTGCAAGTGTAGATGCCCACATATTGCCTTGTTAATCATTTTCTGAATGTTTAGATTCCAAGATAATCTTTTATCTAAAATGATGCCAAGGTACTTCGCATTATCCCTGACCTCAAGACTGATTCCATTCAGTCTAGGTGGTCTAAAGTCATCAATCTTGTACCTCCTACTGAAGAGAATCAGTTCCGTATTTTGGAGGTTCACACTAAGTCCACTCTAAACACTGCACTCACTGTACCATTTTATTGGAAGGCAATGTTTGGGGTTATCCTAATTTTGAAAAACTCAACAACCAATCTAGGATGTGACGAAAGGAATTACCAATTAGGGCAAGGACTAGTAGTGGAGACAACAGATCTGCAGACTATTATAAGTGTGAGGACGAAAAGGAGTTAGCTACTATAGAGTATATTATCTGTCACTGCAAGGCGTGCAAAGCCACAGATATATCTGTCTGGGTAGACAATTCCAGCTTCCTCAAGAGAATAAAGGCCTTAATGACATAATGGAGTTTATATTTGTATTGTTGGGTAGTTCTTTCGTTTTGTAGAGACATATTCTCTGAGTTATTATTGCAAACTAAATTAACTTGTCAACGCAATTAGTTTTAATTAGGAATTTGACAATAATCGAAATATGATTAACCAATATACTGATTAACAAGATAGGTTACCGTTACCTGTAAAATATCCTTTCACCTCGACTACCGTTACAGCTAAGATCTCGTTACCGAATTAACTGCAATTACCCTTAAATATATAATTGTAAATATCATTGTATAGAATAGCGATAACGGTATTATCTATATTCTATATACAAATTTTTTATTTTTATAATAATAGTAATCTAAGTTTCGAATCGGTAGCCAATCTTGGTTAAAGTTTATTACCATTTCAAAGTCATTTTTTTTTTTGGCATTCTTTTCGCATAGTGTAAACTGCTAAACGCTAATCCCTTATTTGGGTTTCTTGTAAACATATTAGAGCAATGGTATCCATCATAACAGAGCGCAGTGTCATTAGGACTCATAACTTGAGGATTGGTTTGAATGACTATTGCAGGAGTTTTCATTATTAGGGGAGGGAGGAGACGGTACTACCTGACCTTGGCGGGAAAGAGAGAAAATTATTTGGTCATTCGACTCTATTTTGCTTAAGTGACTTTTCTGGAATGGTTTAATCTTTTCTGGATGGTTTAATCTCTATCACGCCATATTCAGATCTAACTTCTTGCGGGGCTTTATCAAAAGTAGTACAGTACAAGATTTTTGCGACTAATTAAAAACCAGACCTGATAACAGAACCCAACATTTTATAGAAAAATGTTATGTAATTTTTAAAATTAGAATTGTTTTTAATTAGAATTGTTTTTAATTTTGTTTTCTTCATGACCATTAATCCTCTGATTCCGTATCTGATAATTCAATTTGCTCCTCATTACTTTCCACATGAAATTCAAGATGGAACCAGTCCTTGAATATAAATGATGTCATCCAGGCATTATTACTGAAGTTGTATATTACAGGATTATTGAAAAGGCATTTAAAGGCGCGTGGTTTTGTCGATTTTCTAACAACCAACACCGTTTTCTTATAACATGTGACAGGAGTGTGATTTGAAAGCAGATCCGTCGGCATTGTAGATTTGGTGAAGAGTTAACCCATGGTCATCAACGTAATCCTTAAACTCTTTCACAAATGGATCCATAAGATGAGGTTTCGAAGGCAATTTCTCGCCCGTAATTTTTAAAAATCTAATTCCATTACTTCAACCATCCTTCACTGGCATTGAAACCTGAATTGGTTTGATAAATTTTGTAATACAAGTGACTGGCTTTTGATCGTAAAATCGGTGCTGATATTGGAAATTTTTTTCCCTTTGTTTTGCAAATCACTTAAAAGCATTTTTTCCATTCTTGAGTACTTAGCTTTCTTTAAGGTGCAACGTTTGCCAGGGCCATTTTCTGTTGTACATACGAATTTTTAAACAGCATTAGTTTTAATCCAATGACTTTACGGAACTTAGTAGTTAAAGTGTCGTTAATACAATGCTCCTATTTTCTTAGAATAAGCCTTAGTATAAATCAGTTTCATTGATGCTAAAATTATCTGGAAATTCCCCGTATGTATAGGTATCTTCCTACATTTATTCTACATTATTTCAAGGAATTTTCGTAAAATTTGTTTGTTTTGAAAAATTTAGCAATAACTAAACTACTACCTGTCTGTACCTTTTATTTTTAACATTAAATGTAATTGAAGATTTAAGTTCTAACATCAAAAATATTGCACATACATAATTTGTATCCCTACAAGAAAAGGAACAAGACAAATCTTATGATTATACCCAATATATATTACATTTAGGCAAAACTCTCTACAAATTGTTCTTCCTCTTGCTCTAGCTCTTCCAAAAATATTAACGCTCTTTTAGAATATTGTTAATTTTATGTTGTTGTTGTTTGCTGGAAGTTCTCTCGTACAAAGAGAATTTACTCTTTGTGTAATTGTTTGAGCTGGGTATATTATGGGTGCGTGTGTGTGTGTGTGTGAATACGTGTGTTTTTGGTTCTTCATATTGTGTGTGTTGTTGTTGTTGTTACTGCTGCTGCTGCCGTTGTTGATGGAGTTCTTTTCTGTGTATTTTATGTTCTGTGCTTGGGTTCTTGTTTTTTTCCGTCCGTCTGTCTGTTTGGCTGACTGGCTGGTTTTATGTCTATACAACAAATTTTACCATTTTATACATCATTCTGTTGCCGTTCTTCGTGGTCGTCGCGCGTATTTTTATACGCCGTTGTCCGTAGAATTTATATATATTTTTTGTTGTTTAATCGGCGTCACCCCTACTAAAACTTTACAAAAAAAAAATAAAATTCAAATACAAAAAAAACATAAAACAAATTTTAACAACGCTTTTTTTTACTAGAAAAAAGCAGGAAATTTATTAAAGTTGAAACTAAAACGAAACAAATTAAAGAAATTTAAAAAAGGTGAATAAAAGTTTATTTTTTTGTTATTAATTAAAGAAATATAAAAAAAAAATTAAAAGTGAAGATTGTGGGAAGATAATTGTTGGTTTAAAAAAATATATATGTATTTAAACTGTTGAAGAATTATTAAGTGTGGAACAAAAAATTAAAAAATTAAAAAAAAAATAAGTTAAATTTAAAACCAAACCTACAATATTTTAACTGTATGTAAATACTTTATTATTCCCACGAGTAAAGTAAAATTTTACAAAGTCAATTACATATTAACAAATAATAAAAATACATAGTGTTTTTTATGGAACAAAAATTACAAAAAACATGGATATCAGTAATTCTAAAGAAATATTAAAAGATTTTTATTAAAAAAAATGAATATTTTAAAGGAAGCCGTAAGCAAATACATACATATAATTAAAGGATTTTTAAAATTGCAACAAAAACTGTGTTTCTTAAAAATAAATTTTTAATAAAATATTTTATTAATTCTTAATACTATGGCAACTCTAAAACAAGCTAAAAACTTGTACAGTAAATATATGAATTTGAATATGTGTTTAAGTTTGTGTGTGTGTTTGTGTTTTTTTAACTCTCCTTGTTGTTGCTGTTTTCTTTGCTTTTCTGGAAAAAAAAAGTTCTTAACGAAGAAAAATGAGTAATTTCCTTTAACTAGCTCTTTGCTTAAATTCGTACACTCTCTTGTGATAGCTTGGTATATGTGAGCATGTTTTTTTTGTTTGATTTTTGTACGGAGTTATTTCTCTTAGTTTTGTTCCTCTCATCCATGTTTTGTTCTGTTTTTCTCCCCCCTTAATTTTGTTTTGTTAATAATATTTCGCGCAAAAAAAAAACAAAGAAAAAACAAAACATAAGAAGGAACGAAAAAGCAAATACAACAAAAAGTTAAAATAACTGAAATATGAAGAAAAGTATAAAATGAAATAACAACAAAAAAAACCTACACAATTTTTATGATGAACTCTGTGTTTGAACCTTTGTGTGTGTGTGTGTTGCTGTATATGCGTGTGTGTTTTGTTGTTTTTTTCTTTCTGTATGATTTAACTGATGTATGGATATGAACTCTATACTTTGAAGAAATAAAGAGAAGAAAAAACTGTTTTTTAACGTTTTTTTTTTTTTTTTATTTTTTGTAAGAACTCTGATAAAAAAAAAATAATGCAAAAGAAATAAATGCTGAATGTGTGGTTTCTTTTATATTTCTTTTGAATTTTATGCTTTTTAAGTGCTTATAATTTAAATTGTTTAATTTAAAAAGTTTGAAATTTAAATCAGTTTTAATAAATAGAAATCCTCAAGAATAAAAGCTAAATACAAAAAGGTGCTGGTTAATGGAGGAGATTTTAAAACGTAATTGCGAAATTATTAAAAAAAAAAGTATTTAAAAAGTAAGGTTTTTTTTGTAAGAAAATTCTAGTGTTGACAGATTTTTTTTTATACATTTTAATATAAAAAAAAATAGAGCAGTTTCAATTCAATTTCCTTTAAATGTGAATAAAAAATATTCAAATATTTGGAATTTTAGGTTTTCTAAAAAAATTGCAATTTTTATTGCAGTATAAACAAAAGTTATATATAAAATTGTTAATGATTTGAAAGTTTTTTTTTTTTTTTTTTTTTGTTTTTGAAATAAATATCAAAAATTTTGCTAAAATTGTTAATTTTTTAATATATTTTAATTTATTGGATAAATAATAGTGCCTTTTTTTTCCTTTTGACTAGTTTTGTTTCTAATTTAGTGTTTCTTTAGTATTCATTCCACTGGAAACATAAAAGAATTTTTTGTTAATTAACAGTTTTTAAACTAAAATTATAATCAATAATTTTGCACAAACATTCTTTAATAATAAATGAACTTCAAATAAATCTACAATTTTGTGGTATTTTCAAAATTTTCATTGATATATTGGCAAATTTTGTAGATGTTGTTTTTTCAATTATAAATTTTGTAACAAATTTTATTTAAAAAGAAAATAAATTTCAAGTTTTAAACTGAAATACATGATTTTTATGTTGTTCTAAATTTGTTTCAATAAATTGAAAATTTAATTAATAATTTAGCAATTTTTTTATATTTGACTGAAAATATATAGGGATTTTTGTTTTAATTATTAGTTTTTAAATTAAAAATATAATAATTAACTAATTTTTAATAGATATTCTTTAATAATAACTAAAATATATTGAAATCTACAAATGTAGTGTTTTTTTTTTTAAATTTTGATTAAAATCTTTAAACATTTTTGTAGTTTTTGTTTTTTAAATTGTAAATTTTGTGCTCACCTTTTTAAAAGTATTTGAATTGCTATATTTTAAAGAATATTTAATTAATATTTATTTTTTAAATTTAAGAATCTCAATATCTTTAAACAAAAACAAATTCAGAAGTTTTTCCTTCTAATTTACCTATTTTTGTTAATTTTTATGTTTTTTTTTTTTTATTTAAGAATCTCAATATAGGTATTTTAACAAAAACAATTTCAAAAGATTTTGCTTTTAATTAAGATATTTTTGATAATTTTACTGGAAATATAAGAGGATTTTGTTGGCCTGATTCAGAAATACGAAAGGAAAACAATTTTCAAAAATTTTTATGAAAATCACTCAGTTTATAAATAATTTTTGAGTGGTTTTCATATAAAAATTTGAAAATTGTTTTCCTTTCTTGTTTCTGAATGAGGCCCATAATAATTAATAACTTTTCCTCTTAAATTCTTTAATAATAACTAAAATTTATTGAAAAAATATAAAATTTTATGGAAATATTAATAAATTTTGATTTTTGAAATTAAATATTTATAATTTCCTTTTAATAAAGTGAATAAACTACAAAATGTCAAGCTAAAATATTGAATTTTTAATGGTTTGTCATTAAAGAAGCTTAATCTCTTTAAATAAATTCTAATTTTGGTTTTAGTTTCTAACTTAGTGGTTTTTGTTTGTTACATTGGAAAAACAAATGGATTTTTGGTGATTTATAACCTATTTTTTAAATTTAAAAAAAAAAATTAATGTAATTTTGTAAATGTTCATTGATGTATTGGTTAATTTTTTTAAATTAGAAACAGCTATTCTACTTTACATTAAACAAAAGTAATTAAATTACAAATTTTTAAGCTAAAATACCTACTTAATTTTTATGTTTTTATCAAAAAGAATCTTGATTTTTTAAACAAAATTTGAGTACTGTGTTAAAATTAAAGTTTTTTGTTTTGCACAACAAATATCCAACCAAATTAACTTCCTTATATAACTAATGTTTAAACAATTTTGTTCTTCATAGAAGGAATGTTGAGAAAAATTTAACAAAATCAAACGAACCGATGACATTTTTAACATTTTCAATTATAGGGTAAATGCACCAGTAGTCGGCAGTTTAACTTGCTCCTTATGAGTGCGAACTTGGTATTAGGATGTTAATGGGTTATTAATGCTTAGTTTTATACTGAATATACTCTTTTCAAACTGTTTTTATTAAATTTGAGCAATTTACGATTTGAGCTAGAAGTCAGCACCCTTTCCTCCTAATGTCGGCATTTTATGACCCAATTGTCGGCATAGCTTTTTTTATTAAGGAAATAATAAAATCTTAAAAGATTTCAAGTTATTTTGTATTTAAAATCTCAGCCATTTAAATAAATACATACTCATAAAAAACAAAAATTATTGCATTTGAGGTGAAACCACTGAGGGCAAATATCACATCCTACGTTTTTCAGACCATCATCCTCAGTATCTGTGTCTAAATCTTCTTCATATGTGTCCCAAACACATCTTATCTTCCTTTTTTTCTTGACTATTTCAATAGCTACATCCAAATCGGTATCTTTAAGTCTTTTCTCATTTTTATACCGATCACCTACTAATAACTCCAACTAATTTAGTGTAATCAACGTTGTCAGTATTAAAAGAGATGTTTATTAGAGTATCTTACATGTTTATTTTAGAGAAACATGTTTCAAAATCCCCTTTATACTATTTCTTTCCGGGTCGACCATTTAAAAATGGTGTGGTACGCTGCTCTTAGGAAAGGTTAACAGGTAGCCGTATGATAGAAACATAAAAGAGAGCAGCTCACTTGGGTCCAAACATTAGATCCCTTTGTGTAACCTGAAGAAGAGGAGAAGTGAAGATTGATGTGTATCCCTGGGTGGAAAAGCAGTTTTATTGTTGATTTCAGGACAAGAGAAAAAACTTCTTCAAGCTAATTGTATTGCTTGACAAACCAGAGCTTTAGAACCAATAGAATGCTTTATAATATAATTTAATAAGTGATACGATGTAAATTAGATTAGGAGGTGTGTGCACTATAAAAGAACACTTCCACTCAGAGACCCATAGGATGCATTGTGATAACCTTAAGAAATATAACTCGGTGTGAACTTGAAGTGAAGAGAAAAAAATGAATTTGGAAAGGAAATAAATACGGTGTAAGATTTTTTAAAGAATCATTATAAAGAATGCGAACGAAACTGGTCTCTATTGGAAAATTCTACGTAAATCGTTTGTTTTCCCTGGTGGAAATGCAGGGGCCGAATTACCGCATTCGATATCGTGTAAAATCGAACGTAATTTTCTTATTTGAGATTACGGCATTCGATATCGAGCTAGAAATTTAGTACATTTTGTTATAATTACGATATCGAAATTATTTTTCGATACGATAGTTCATTCGATCACGAATGCGGTAATTCGGCCCCAGTTTTTTTTTTTTATTTCTCGACCAGTGAAAAAAATACATTCCTGTTAATTGAATTGCTTGAAAACTTAGAGCCAGACAAATACAAATAGGATTTATAATGGTGGATTTCAGTTGATGTTTAAACAGAGATGCGATGAAAGCCTTCTTAAAGAATCAGAGTCTGGACTAATCAGATGCTGTTGCAAACCCTTATAGTTAAGCACAATTTAACTCCTGGTGTTATTCTCAATGCAAACGAAACTGGTCTTATTGGAAAATTCTACCAGATAAATCCTTTGTTCACGTTAGAAAAACTAGTCCTAAAAGAAGAAAGTTCTCAAGTCGTGCCTTAGCCGTAACCATGGCCATATCATAAGCATTTTACTGTTATGGCTATGGCATTATGGCATGTGACCAATAATCAAATACATTGTTGCCCATAAGCTTGGTTCGAACAGCTGTTTTAGATGGTTACGGTTATGACACGTCTAATTTAACCTTAATGCATTTGGAACAAAGAATATTAAATATTTTCTTCTTGGTATGACCGCTCTTTGCGTAACAAAGTGTTGTTGTAAATTATATTTATTCAAATTGTGGATATTAACGCAAACATCGATATTTTTATCGAATATATTTAATATTTTGCAATTAATTTAAACACTGTTGACAATTATTGTCAAGTACGAAAACGATGCGTCTTCACTGGAGATAACATCATTTTGACATTTGCTGCAATATATGCTAATGAATTTATTGCCGGTCTAGACTATGAGTAACATTTAATATATTAAACAATTTTGTATAGAATAGAACTTGAATTAAAAATATAGATTTTTGTAAAGATTTTGTCATAGGTATTTTTTTTTTTAAACCTATATGTTTTTAATAAACATTTGTTTTTGTTAAACCCGCTTTAAATTCTAATATTTATAATGTTTAACTTTTTATAAACATCAAAATCATAGTGCTATTTAATTTATGCTCATTTTACCTCAATAGGCCTTAATTATAAATTCTAATCAGTTATAAAATTGTATTTCCTTAAACAAAATACACATTTAATGTTGGTTTTTTATTATTAAAGCTTAATAAATGTTAGGTTTTTTTTTTTTTGTTCAAGTTTTAAAGCGGATATATGTATGTATTGTGAATACTTATTTTACTAACAGTAATACATATTTTTTACTTATTTTGTATAAAAAAAAATACAAATTCTTAAGATTTCAGGCAAATTATGTGAAAAATATACAAGTTCTTAGGATTTCTGTTAAATTAAGTGGAATATGTAGTAATTTTGAATCAGTGTTCCTTTATATTTTTGAAAATTTCCAAAAATTAGTTAAAAATCGCCTTCAAACGGTAATTTTTATAATTTTTGATTATTTTTATAATTTTTGATTATTTATTTTTGAAACTTGTTGTATTAGTTAATTTTCATTTCTAGAACATAGCGACTTGTAATTTCTGATTTCTTTTTCCTTCTTACTTTTAATCACTAACCTTTGAAAGAAATTTCTGAATCCTTGATTTGTTTCATTTATGAATGTTTAGAAAAACTTTTACTTCTTACTTTCAATCACTAGCCAGTTTAGTTTATAGTAAATCTTTTAAAATATTTAGCTTTTCATGCTAATTTTGTTTATAAAATCTGACAGAATTGGTTTGTATTTAAAAATTCTCTTTAAATTCTATAATATTAGCTACATACTTATATGTAAATTTTATTCGATTTTATTTACTTATCATTATTAATATTTTAATATAAACGTCAAAATTTAAATTTTATTAAACAAATAAACATGTTTGTTAACGTAACAAAGACCATTGACTCTTTTTTTTTCTCTTTATTTGTAAAGAAATATTTCAAATAAAAATGTTAATAATTAAATAAATACAATAATACAAAAACAAACACACATTTTTAACATACGCAATTATATTTATATTTATTTCGTTTTGTGAGTTTAATATAAAAACGTGTTTAATTTATGAGTTTTAGAATTAATTTTGCATTTGATATTTGAGTTGTGTGTTTGTTTTTTTTGTTATTCGTTTCTTGTGAAATAAGTACCTACATATATGAAATGTTTTCTACTATTTGGGGTATGACGACGACAATATTTTTTTTAATATTTTTTAATATAAAAAAAATACAATTCCCGATAACTTATGAGTCAGACTTTAAGAAAAGAAAATAGAAAGAAATTCTAACAATTTAATTTATTATTAAACTATTAGTTATAAATAAATAAGTAAATAAATCTAATAATATCTAATATCTAGTTAGGCTTAGTGCTGATAGAAATTTGGCCATAAAAACATAAAATTTGTATACCTACTTAGTTTGTTTAACAATTAGTTTAACAAGTAGGTATTTGTTAAAGAAATTTTTTAAGTAAATAAAGAAATACCTATTTAATTTAATCTATTATTAGCAAGTTAACGTACTTTATATGCCGCCAAACAAATATACAGACATGACACCCCATTATTGAAGACATCTGGTGGCTAATTCTCGTATGTGAGTGAATTTTATTTTTTTTATTTTGAGGATTCTCTTATTCTATATAGAATACAATGTATAGAGATTTATAATGATTAAGCTCAAAAGCAAGCGGGTTTTTACTCGAATGCTAATATGTGATCGATATTTATTTCGATTACGAATAAGAGAATTTGCAAACTGGATAAAATTAGAAGTTTGTCATTACCACAAAATGTGATTGAATCTAGCAATATTGTCAACTTGCCCTAATTCAATTTACATACTTGCTATAGCTGCCTTTAATAAAAATAAATTAAAATCAAACTTTAATGTTTTTCAATTAAATGTTATTTTTAATTACTATTTTCAATCCTTAAACTTGTTTTACATTTCTTTTCAATATCGGCCAGTATATCTCATGTCTCTCTTATTAACAGCTTATTATCTGTCTACCTAACTTCAATAATCTGTGTCCAAAAAGTCATAAAATGAAATTTCTTAGAACTTAATACCCTAAGCCCAAACATAAGATTAATTGAGTTTGGAACAATTAAATTCATTTATCAGAAAAGAAAAAAATGTTATTTTTTTGTATTCTATTTAATTTGATGTTTAAAACAACATAAAATTTGTACTCTCCCCCTTTTTTTACGTTGAAATTGTTATTTGTTTTATTAACAGAGCGAGCAGTGTGTGTCTTTTTCGTAATTGTCTTAATTCTTAGAAAATAAATCTTTTTTTTGTTTGTTTTTATGTTGTACAAGAAAACTATTTTAGTAATTGTGGTGAATGAGTGTGTTGTATCCTTTTAAAATCTTTTTGTTTAACATTTTATAGGTATTCAATCTTTTTTTTTACCTGTTTTCTTAATACTTAAGGGGCGACGAAAAACAATACATATAACATTAGCAGTAACCAATATATAAATGTCAGACAAAAGAAAATCTGGAAATTTCAAGAAATATCCACTTGTATCAATGAAAAATAACCAAAAATACCTTTTACGAACGCAATAAATATATACATAAACAGTTTAACTATTGTTTCTTGGGGAAATAGGTATAGTTTGTATATACATATTTATCTATTTATAAATAGCTATTTATTGTTTAAATGTTTGTGTATATGCTGTTGTACAGTTGTTAGTTTTTTTTTTTAATATTTAGTCCTTGCGTAGTAAATTGTGTAAAAATACAAGAAAATATTGAATGTACATAAATATGTAGTTTCTTAACACATTGATGAAATTAGTCATGAACATTTAAATAGTTGAGAGTTTTAACCGATAATAAAACTACATAGTATAAGACTAGTTTGTATGTCCAAATTAAAACAACTACGCTTGAGTGATTTTCTTTTGGGAAAAACTATACTTCTTAACTAAACAAATTAGTTAAGGAGTTTTTCATGTTTTTCAAGCTATGTATATAATAGACACATTTTGTTTATTTTTGTAAAGTTAAAAGGAAACTCTGTACATTATTCACTGACTGATTCAATTTTAAGAAAATAATTAGAAAATGTTGCAAAATTTTGTTTTCTTTTACAAATTGATTTAAGCGAGCCGTAATTCACGCGTTATTGACATTATCGCTTAAGGATAATCAGGACGTCTGTTTTTCGCTGCCGTCGTGAGTTTTGCGTGTGATTTTTGCATTGTTTAATGTTTAGCGTCGTGTAACTGTGGCGCATTACGGTTTATCGGTGTTTTTGAATTGACCACATGCATTATTTTTGGTTATAATTAATATATATTAATATAAATAAACATAAAATTTGTCGTGGTGGAGTACCAAACCAAAATCATATTGGATATTGGTGGGGACCATAGAACTCAGGAGTGGAGAAGGTATAGATCGAGTGGTTATTCCTGGACGAGGCTCTTTTTTGCTGCGTGGCGTTATACCCATCAGGATCAAGCAAAATAATTCTCCCATCCCTTGCAAATGTCAAGGGGGTACGGAGTAATCTAAATAAACTAAACTAATGTGCTGTTTTTCTATAGCGAACGAGTACTTTGAGTGGAAATTTTACATGTATTTTGTTTTTGTTACAATAACAAAACACATGTTAAATTTCCACTTAAAGTACTCGTTCGCTATAGAAAAACAGCACATCAATTCTTTAAGATCAAATTTTAATCTAAAAATTGTACCCATCAGTTGACATATTTGTCATAGCAATAGTGCTATGGTGTAAAGCTCTTTCAATACCACAGAAAAACAAAACGACGGAACGGATAACAACTAGAATACATTCCTACTTCAATTAGAACGATGCTCCGAAACGACCTGGTTCTAACTCAACTGATTTCTCAACTCTCGACGACTGTCAAACTTTTACAACAACAAAGACTTGAGTACATTCCGATAATGGGATGTTTACTTCGGAAAAATCCGAAGTAAACTTGTAAACTAAGAGATTGCTGTAGCAATTGAAGGTTTTTCCCCCAAAGAAGAACTTTCGAAGAACGGCAGTGCATAATGATGGCAGGATGTGTATTTACAGTAGAGTTGAGACTCTTCTTTATAGATACAATGTCGAGGGATTTTGAATTTCGATATTCCTCCGGAGTTAGGAACTTTTCTTTTTAGAAATTGTGGAACATGATCGAAGCGATTTAAAGTGATTCGACACTAGCGCCGGGTTTTTAAATTATTCTAGAAAACATATTTATTCTTAAATTGTAATTCCAAAAAAAGATTTTAAAATATTTATTTTAGTCAATTCTAAATCTATAACATGTTTTCAGATTTGCAGCTTTCAGTCAGAAATATTCGGAATTAGTCTGAAAAATAACAAAAATATATTCGAATTTTGTAACGGAAATTTATTTAAAAAAATTTTTTCTGATAATAAAGCACTATTGAATTGTATATTATTTTTGAATACAATTGGTCAATTCACAAGGTCCTCTTATCATGTCGTATTGTCATAATGTCCTAATATTTCACAACGGTTTTTATTGCTTTTCAAGCAAAAAATGTCCTAAAATAATACTACTTTCTATGCTATGTATATTGTATTATCGTAACGAACCAGCAGAGACCAACGCCGAATGCCTAAGAGTCGGTTAAGCCGAGCCGCCGAGTCGTGATATATTAGGACATTATGACTGATAAGAGACCTTGTGAATTGAACAAATATATAATTTACTTTGTACTAAATATCTATATTTAAAATGAATTATCTTCCTTTAAAATGAAGTAGGGCGATATTCCTTTCAGAAATTGTTTAATAATTTCTAGTATAGCCTGTGTTTCAGTAGCAGCAAAGAATATTTAAACTAGGACACTGAAAAAACATTCGTGAACTATGTCAAATGAATGGGGATGGTATTTGCTAATTGAACTTTTCATCAATTTTATGTTTCTAAGTTGAAAATTATGATTTTTTTTTTTAACTTAGAACAACAATTCCTTTGATTTTACAAACATATTTCATTGTTATTTCGGTAACTTTATCTGGAAATAAAGTAAAAAAATAAATATTAAGCGCTACACTTCTGTATTTTAGGCACATCTTTTATAAACGAACCATTATTAAAAATTTGAAAACTAAATACGTTAAAAAGTTTACATTTTGGATTTCCCTACAGAATACTTAAAGTTGATGTACATTGTTGACTACCAAAAAAATTATCTGTGAATTCCACTTTTTAAAAAATTTGTACAATATACATTTATTCAATGTACACGCAGAAAAAAATATATTTGGGCATGTTTCCAGTAACCATTTCAACATTTTTAAAAGTTTTTAACAATATTATATTCAAATTAACAATTTACATGATTGTGATAACCATAATATTGTTAACTTAATCACATGATTGTATAAACTAATTCGACAAAACTTGCTCTTGGCAAATGCCTACTTTTTCCTGATTTTATTATTGAAAGCAACGCAATGTTGTTGTAGCAGGTCTGATGTCTAAATTGAAAGAACACTCATTTTTGTGTTCTTTTTCCCTGATTTCATTATGTAAAGCTACTCATTGCTTTTATATCATGTCCACTGTTTTAGCTAAGATCCAATTCTCTTGAAAATTTTGATTATTTTTTTTTTACTTTTCAACAATTTCAAGTTCTCTTTTACGACCCTCGGGATTTTTCAAATGCTTTCATAACAAATTTAATACAAAATACACAAAATTTAATCAAATGTTAGAGGAAAAAAGTCTGATGAATTGTTGTAACAATTCAGCTGCCATCGAAAATTCTTACATGGAGTAAAAACGTACGTTTCAGTGACACCTTTGCTGAGTTGATAATTTTTTGCCGAGTAATATTCGGATCGTTAAAGGAAGTACATGCAATTGTCATAGGAACATTGTTGGTAGCATTAAATTAGAACAACAGGCGTGCACTGAAATATCGAATATGTAAATACTCCAAGGTAATTAAATTTCAAACTAAAGATTTTTGGATTTGTTTAACCAGTATGAAATTGTATGAAATATTTAAATTACACACAGCCTTAAAAGTAAGTAAACACCAGCAAATTAATTAATTTTTTTAAGATAATGAAAATCATAAAATCTATTCATCGATTAAAATTTAAAAGTTTTGGTTTTTTGCAAATTAGGCAAAAAATTATATAACTCACTGGTGTTTACTAACTTTTGAAGGCCATAGTTTATTAATACAAATAATTTTGAACACCCCTACTGTTAACAATATATTTACCACATAAAATTTCAATTTACTTTTAACAAATCTTTTGTGGTCATTGTTACACACTTCGTTCCTACACAAATTTTGAAAACTGCTTTATTAAATTTAATACATACTTCTACCATCATCTACTTTATACCTGAGTAAATTTAACAACTTTTACATAAATTAAGTACTTTATTTTATTCATTGTTAAAATGTTCACATTTCGATGTTGTTGCTGTTGTTGTTATTATCCTTAAGGGCCATCAACAACAATACAATAATGAAATAAAATGCAAAACCGTTAAATAAGAGAGAGGGAGGAGGCTTATGAACAAAACAAATCTGAAAAAAAAAATGAGAATTATGTTGTTGCTGCAAAAAATTACAATGTAAATTTTATACACAAGATTTAAATTTTTGATTTGAATACCACACTCACTATACTATAGACTGAAAACAAACACACTTTTAAACATAAATACAAATAAAAAAAGGAAAATAAATTATGCATAAATTTATGCTGTTAATGTCCTGGGATTTACAAACAAATAAAGGTGTTTAAAATATTCCCCCTACCCTTCTCACTCTAGATTTTTCAAGCAACAGCGGCAGCAGTTGCTACAAAAAACATATTTTTTATACTTACATACTACATAAACATTTACCACTTCCTTGTTGGCTATGTGTGTGTGTACGTCTGAGTTTAGTTGTTTGATTTTTTATTGCTGCCACTGCTGCTGTTGTTGTGCAGAAAAGTAATTGAACTCTATTTTTAGAATGAACAAAAAACTTATGTATTTTACCTTCCTTTCTCACACACACACACGCACACACTCCCTCTTTGTACACACATTTTGTATTAGATTCTATCAGTAGAAAATACATAGGATTGTTAAAGGACAGTCAGTGCTGGGTTTTGGTACAGTAGGACAGAGTTTAAGCGGCAAGAAGAAGGAGAGGGTTTGAAATGTATACCAAAATAGCAAAAAGTAAAATAAAGGATTTGTTGAAAAAGAAAATTGTCGGTTGCATTTTTGCTAGATACAGAAATTTTATAAAATAAACTTACTCACACTCTCACATAAAATACATTTCAATAATTCCTTTGAGTGTATTTGTTTTCTAGGTTTGTTGTGGTTGCTCTGCTGCGTTAGTGTTGTTGTGAGTATTTATTTTCGGTTATTGCTAGTTTTTTTTTTTTTTTCGTTTATTCCTTTTATTCGTCATATTCTATTCGGAGTATGTACAATGTTGTTTAAAAAATGGCAAACTTTTGTGAAAAATTAATTTTAATATTATTGACAATATTGTGCTCTTGATATTGAAAGTCTCGGTATAGGAATTGATTAAAAACATGTTCAAACGTTTTTCCAGAACTTAGAACAATTATTCTTTAAAAAAACCTACTGAAAACATGTACGGTACTGCTTAAATTAACATTTATCCCAGATTAACAGAATACATTTCTTTTTTTAATTTTAGGAACATTTTTTAGTTTGAATGCAATGGGAACTTAAACATAAAAACAAATATTTTATACATCTCAATAGGAAAGTATAGTCTTTATAAATTTTGTTTATAATACGGTTGTTGTAACTGATCTGCTGTCGTCGAAAGTTCATCCCTGGGGAAAAACTTCTAGTTGAGTTAACAATCTTTAGCGGAATAACACTCAGGTCGTTCCGAAGAGAAGATTCCAATTGCCATTACAGAAGTTCACTGAATCCTCGACATGGATGTATGTTTCAAACGCTGCACTAATCCTTCACAAAGACTTTCCAAGTTAAAATATTTGTTCAATATGGAGTGTACAGCATTTCGCAAAATTTCAGCCGACGATCATCTAATTAGCGAGGTCTCGTTAAAACTCTACACTATAATATTTTACTAAAGTAGAGGAAGTAGAAGACTCCGGTTATTTCGCGGATATTGTAATTTTTATCGACATCAAATGTATTCGTCCGGCCAACTTCTAATTTTAATGTTTTAGTTAGTTGGTTCTTGTAGTAGTGTAAAAAATACTGCTCCACTTGGGTTCATTGTGAATTCCTTTGGGAAATATTGAAGAATATAAAGAATGATAGTAGAGATACATAAATATATACAAATAGATACAGACCTAGATATCAATCCCAGGAGATTCCATAGGATAGATAATCTGGAGAATAATACAAAATAATGTCCTCTCAAAATCTCATGACGTCCCTAGCATTGGCAGGTAGTATGCTCCGCAGTCTTCAGTTACATCTTCTGTCCCCTGTTCGTGTTATACCTTACTGGGCAGTGAGGCGTGATCATACCATTTATCACTCTAACACTACGCTTATCTTGGTGCCGGAGGTATTCAGTCAGGGTCTTTGGGCTCTGGAGATCTTAAGCAAAGTCTGTCTTGTAAGCTCCTCTTCAATCTTGTTACGTTCAGTGTTTTATTTCTCCTGTTTTTTTGGCGGACATCATTATCAAATAAGGTTTTTAGTTTTACATCTGAGAAGTTCGTCTGAGCAGCTTGTAAGGTCTCGTTTAAACTTTGCATTCTATTATTTTACTGGTAGACTACTCCTGTAGGCATAGGTTGCATTGAGATCTTTCAAATTATTGATTTGCATTAGATGCCATGTATTTTCGTAAAATCTACATCTTTAATAGTTCATGGATGTGCAGATCACTTTTGTGCCCCAATTTTATCGAAAAAGTTCAATAAGTTTTAACATAATTTACAATTTGTTATTTATCAATGTAATGAAGGTGAGCATCCTAGTTTTAATTTTTTCTCGGTGAGTTTTAATGGATGTTTCGTCCTTGATTGCGAAAAATAAAAATTAGCCATCCTGAGGTATTGTTTCAATATAGTATTATGTTGTTTGTTTATATGATATCATTCAACTTAACTGAACAATATCATGTATTTTAACAATTTCTTTAGTACCGACCGGTCAGTCATAATCTCAACTATAATAATACTTTGTTACATGTAGTTGTCTAAACAGATTTCAGGTAATCTATTTAACTGCGTTAAATGGTCTTTTATGAGAATATTTCCTGATATTTAATAAACTTTTGAAACAGGAAAATGTGAATTTTTTTTTACCTCTGCTAGAAATTTCAGAATATTTTTTGTTCATCTCTATTGATCTCAAGAGCCTTAAAAATGTGCATATCCCTCCTTCTGTACAATAAATTCTAATAACATTTTCTATTTTAAAAGATTTTACATATTTTGGTGTTCTGTATTCGGATTCGAATCCCACACGATTCGAGTACACAAACCTGTACAAAATCGTGCAACTAGGAGAACATCAATTTGTCAATTATTCGCGACAATTGTCTTCAACTTCTAAGGTTCGGTTATAGTTCAATTACTTTAGAGAAGAAAATCTTTATTTTAAAGTTCATTTTAATGCAGATAAATGTTGCCTTTTTCCCCATTACCCCCTGGGGATAACCCTCTTTGTTTTATTAAAAATTAAACATTTTTTTACAATTTTTATGGACATCACTGTTAAACCACATACAGACACAAGAGGGTATATTTGGTATTTATTATACGTATAAAGCAACAGCCAGTTTTTATCCGTTTTTTTATTTTTTATAACCTGGCCATAAGAAAACAGCAAACACAGCAAAAACAGGCAAATATTATTGTGAACAAGGACCCCTCTCCATAAACATAACAGCAACCATTTTATACTGTTGAATTGTACATTAAATTGAAATGAAATTGCGCAAAATGCTATAATTGTTGTTGTTGCCTGTATGTATGTGTGTATATGAAAATGTACTCGGTATGTAAGAGATATTGAACCCAACAACAAAACAATAGAAAAGCAACAGAACTGAAAAGAATTTTCCAAACTTTTTTTTTTTTTTGTATTATTTAACAGTTGGTTTTTTACTGCATTACAACCTGTAGCTTAAAGCATAAACAGCTAAAGAGAGTATATAACAACAATATGTATACAATAAAAGTACGTAAATATCCTACAAGGATAATGGCAAAATAAAAAGAGCATACAGGATGGATGACACTCGTATTAGAGTTGTATAAATGCGCACGCATTTAGCCAGAGAGACGGAGAGATATTGATAACCACAGCCAATAATGAGAGGGTGTTGTTTATATATGGGGATTTTATTTTAAGGAAAATCTATAGTTTTTTAATCCCTCGAAAAAGTATACACAACACACATCCATCCAGCCCTACATAAATATATTTTTATTTTCGTAAAATTTTTTGTTTTTTTGCGTCTTCTTTTTTTTGTGTGTGTTAAAAGCAAAACGGCATTCAACAGTTCGGCTTTGGTATAACAACATATTGTTGCTTATTTTTATTATTTAGAGCTTTTTTGGTATAATTTTTTTTTTTGGTTTGGGGGAAGAGTAGGGTGGTGGCTTCTTTTGTACATACATACTTTTGCGTTTAATAACCCTCCAACATTTGCTATCTCAAAACGAGTATGTATGTAGAGATATAGGATTTATTGTATAAGGGCGGTTTTTTTTGTTGTTGGTTCTGGTTATAGATATTGCCTACAAGTGGTGGGTGGTTGTTAATGTCTGCCCCTTCTTTATACTATTCCTACGGTTAATTTCAGAAAATAACACACACAAAAAAGTAGTATTTAGTGGCGTACGTGATTGCTGTCTCTATGAGTGTTACACATACTAGAAACTGTTAAACTGGATGATGCATTTAAGAGAATTCAATCATTAAATCAGAAATAGTTCTGAAATTTTGTTGCGTTTATCGCATCTAAACAAACTACAGCCACTTTATAATAGGGTTTCTAGTTTCCTTCACTATTGCTCATATCTGGGAAGTAATAAAATAATCATTTCTGGGAAGTAATAATAAAATCACCATCAAAAAGGTTATATTGATTTTGTCATTCGGTTTGTAACAAATCGATTTTATATATATTCTTGGTCCTCATAAGATTCTAAGACGATCTAAATCTGTCTGTCAGAAACACAATAGGCCACAAACGAAAGAAGCTTGCTGGCTAAAATTTTCCACAAATACTCTTTTTGTATGGTATTGAAAATAGACAATATCGGTACATGATTTCACCTAGCCCGCCATACAAATGTCCCCCCGAAATACTGTTTGAGCAAACATAAATATGTTGATTATAAAGTATGGCGAAAAACGGGCAACATTTGTCCCAAGTCCCCAAGTCCCAAGTCACAATATTACTTGATAATTCATAATTGTCTTATAATAATTAATATTGTGATGAAATTGGACATCATTAATAAGTTTTACAAGAACCTAAATCTTTCTAAGCATGGTCCATAATTGACCCTACTTAAGACGTAGTCTTCATAGACTTTTGCATGCATTTTAAAAGAAGAATACACTTTTTCAAATCAAATAAATTTCATTATTATCTAATATGAATAATTTGAGTTGGGATGATTTAGTCAGTATTAACTTAAAATGTTCTTATTTAAATATTTTTTTTCTGTTTTTGTCACACATAGGAATTATATAATAGAGTCATTTGCTTGACAATAAATTTGCAAATTTTAAGATATTAAAATTGTCATCTCCATGTTTAAATATTTACAGAATATGGAGCAGAATATCCAATTATATAATTTTAAAGAAAAAAAAAACAATGATGGAAGAACTAGTTCTTAGGAAGGGATATTAGTTACTTAGAGCTTCCATAGTATTGGTTACGAGGGTTCCGGGCTAATCGGCAACAGCAATACATTGATGTATTGCCGTGCCGTTCCCATTCCATTTATTTCTTTAAAGACTAAATACCTTCAAATGTCTGGCAGTCTCTGCACAATTTAATAGTGTAGTGTATGTTGAGTACGAATATTAAATTGTATTGAAATATGTTGTATATCGTTTGTGTGTATGAATGTTTTTCTTCTTGCATTACAATCACGCACACGTATGGATACCAATCATCCAACTCATCCTTCGTCTATACAGTTATTGTACTGTTGCTGAGGAGTCATTTGTTGTTATTTTTCTTTTTATTGTTGCCGTTGTTGTTGTTGTTGTTAAATTCGTTGTCGTCACACACTCTCCTAGGAAATTTGTATAAAAATTTTATTGATTTTTTTGTGTTGTTGTACCACCTCTTCAAATAGAACTTTTCTCTTATCCATCATATTTGTTTATGTATGTTGTTGTTGTTTTTGCTATTTAGCAATGTTAGTGTGTGTTTGTGATAAAACACATTTTTACACTTTTATTTATATTAGTCATTCTTAGGTGTTTGTTTATTTAATTATTGTTTTCTTTTTTTCGTTGTTGTTGTTGTTGTTTAATTTTCCTTATTTTCCCTTGCATGCGTGCGTGTGAGGGAGTGTGAGTATGTAAAAATGATTTTTCTTTTCATGGTTATATGATGGAAAATTAAATTAAAAAAAAAAAAATTCCAAAGTATGCGAGTAAATTTTTTCTTTTGTGTTACACGAATTTATGTTTTCAATATTATTAATTTGATTATTGTGTGCTTGTTAGGGAGAAAAAAACCGTATGTACTTTCAATTTATAGGACTAGATAGGGTTTGTTATTAAATTTTATTAAAATTAACCCATTTACTATTAGTAAGGGTTCGTATGATAGCCAGGTAGTGTTAATACACTTTGTTGACAAATATCTGTTTGAAGTGATTAAATAAATTTGGAGGAACTTTTTTTTTACTAATACATTCTCACAAGTTAGATTTTTGACAGGAGAGTATCTGTATTGTGTATTTATCTATACCTACTACAATTAAAACTGGAAGTAGCGAATTTGTTAACAAATGGAATGCCTGAAACCTGAACAAAAAAGCTGATAATAAGGAAATGTTTTAATTTTAGAGAAACTATTATTCTATCGCAAAAAGCATATATACATCAGACTTGTGCATATCTTTTATTGTCTAGAATGGCCTGTAATCGTTTTGGCATTGATTTTACCAAGTTTTGGCATACTTCCCGCTCTCTTGAGTTCCATGCTTCTAGTAAGAACTCTTTTAGCTGAACTGACGTCTTGCATTTTATTTGATACACTCTTCTAGCTAATTCCTACCAAAGATAAAGTCTGGGCTGTTGTATTTCTATAAGTAAGGGACAGTTATGGATCAACTAAAGTTTTGCAACACCTGATGTGTGCTTGGAATCGATGTCTTGATAAAAGCCAAAGTGGTTTGCGAAACCCACTTTTTCGCAATTTTCTTTAAATTTTGTTTCAAAATGTTGAGATAGACAAATTTGTCCATTTTGACTTTAATAAAATGCAAATTGCGTACGTTGGACACGACAGCCTACCAGATATTTTTTTGCTATTAATTGCTTTTAATGTCACTAAATATTTTTTCAATACAATTATTATTTTTACCATAAAAGGGATATACAGTGACAAATCAAGTGATTTGATTAGTTATTCAAATAATTTGAAAAGTATTGTTCCAGTGTACTAAACAGATTTGCAGATTTTACAGGAAAACTTTACTAGTATTTAAAATTTCCATATTGATGAATTTTCAGACAATTTGTCTTGAATTAAGTCAAGAGTTTAGAATACTTCTAAGGATTCCAACATTTTTGATTTCCATTATGTTTTAATTTCCAAATTAGACAATTTTGTAATATCCTGGTTTATTTTTATTTTTTCTTCTTCTATGATTGACAAACACCCTCTAAAAGCCAGCATCTATTGTAATGTCAATGACCTTTGTACCACAGCAATAAATGTAGACCTTTTAGGGTTAAATTAAATGTTACAAAGTTAAAGAGAATGTTCTCAGTCGTTGGATAAAATGTACCCTTTGTAAAACAGAATTGCCTACTACTATGGTGTTGATATAATTTTTTTGTTTTGTTGTAATTTTTGTTGCTGTTTATTTTGCATTCACAGTTGTTGTCGTCATCTCAACACTGTTATGTTTCTAAGTGTTTGTGTGATGTTTGTGAGTTTGTATTGTTATCACTGACTGACAAATAAAGCAAAAACAAAAACAATGATAACGATAACGCAACAACAAACTTTTTCATATCTGCTCTATTCTATTTAGTTCGACAAACTTCTTGCTACACAACTACACACACACATCTCGAATGTGTGTTGCATTTTCCACAAACTTTTGTTTTTATACAAATGTGCGTGTGTGTGTGTGTATTTTGTTAGAAAATCATTTTCGTTGTTATATTTTTTTTGTTTTTCCTTGTTGTTTTTGTTCGTATGAAATTGTTCTAGCCTGTTTTTCCCGGGTCGTTTACTGCACAATGCGCATAGTTGAATATTTTTGTTCCTCATTGGTGTTGTTGTTGTTGTTGTTTTCAATATTGTAACTGATGCCTGCCAGCCTGCTGTTGCTTATTTGCTCTGCTGTCTTTTCAGTTTGTTTGAGTTTGATGGGAAAAACCAACAACAACAAGTACATACACACATACACACACTTACAAAAATAAACTATACAACAACAAGGAGGAAAGCAATCAAATACAAATGTCCCAGTTGAAAAATATCCTTTTCATATACAAGACACATGTAAAATTAAATTTTTTACACGGACAGTTGTTGGTTACTACAGAAAAAAGAAAAGATAAAAAAAAAACATTATTATAATGAATTTATAAAATGGTATTGTTTTTGTTGTAATTTGAAAAAAAAAATAAATTTCGAACATTTGCTTGCTTCCTTTTCCTACTTTAATATTTTAAACAATTTATCAATGTAATTTTATGCAATTAATTTTAATTTCATTTCAGCTTGTCCTTAATATTAATTGAATAATCATATTAATTAATTTTGTTTCCTTTCCCCTTCATTTACAGGACTTTTTCATATGTTTAAATTGTCTTGAATGTTTCAATTTGTGTTGAGAATTTAAACAAAAAAATAAAAAAAAAACAACAAGAAAAACAGCAGCAATAAATAAATTTTATAACTTCATCACGAACATCATACAGCAAACAAAATAGAAGAGAACAAAAAATAACAGAAAAGAAATGTTTAACGAAGAGAGTGTGTATAATTTTTTTATATATATGAAACGCATTAGCGCCTAAACATATACTACACATATAAATGGATTATCATACAACGTGTAACAATTCACAATAATAAAACAATTTATAACTTCAAAATCAAACAACACACAGACAAAAAGCAAAAAAGGAAATCTAGTATTATAGAAGATCATTTAAACCAGAGGACAAAACAATAATTACAACAATAATTATTTAAATAAATAATTAATAGCAACGTTAATCATTTTTGACCATAAGGGAGAAATATTTTTAACTATACAACAGGGGAAAAAACTCTAAACAAAAAGGTAAGTAGTTTTGTGCAGACATATTTTTAAAAAAATTTATTTATAAACTGTTTTAAATTTCTATTTTTATTGTATTAACAAGTGGTTAAAGTTGATTTTAAAATGTGAATAATTTTAATGGGTTAGTCGTTTATTAAGTAAAAAAAACAATCTAACAATTGAGTGAAAATTGAGAAAAAATATTACGAAAAATGTACTTTTCAAATTTGATCAAGGTTATGGATAAATGATCTATAAAAATAAAATTGTAGATAAAATGTTTACATAACATTTGAGTAATCGTTTAGATGCTCTTTATAGAATTAAAACTAATGAAGAATGTTTTTAGAAAATTAAAGTTATCGATACATTTTCTTTATATAATTTTAGTTATCGGTTAGCTTTCAATACATTTGATTGAAGTTATCAATAAATTTTCTACAGAAAATTAACGTTATCGATAAACTGTCCATAGAAAATTTTAATTATCAACAATTTTATAAAAAAAATAAAATTATCGATTCATTTTCTGTACAAAATTTAAGTTATCCATATATTTTTTATAGCAAATAAAATTTTAGTTTTTGATATAAAATAAAGTTTTTGATAATATAATACTAATGTTATGCATCAATTTTCTGAAGTTATTCATAATTTTTCTATATAAAATTGTAGTTATCGATAAATTTTCTGTAACAATTTTTTGTTATCGATAAATTTTCTAAACGAAACTTTAGTTATCAATAAATTTTATTTTATTCATAAATTTTCTATATAAAATTGTAGTTATCGATAAATTTTCTGTAACAATTTTTTGTTATCGATAAATTTTCTAAACGAAACATTAGTTATCAATAAATTTTCTACATGAAATTTAGGTCATATTTTAAGTTATTTATAACTTTCTATAGAAAATATTAGTTTTGGATATATTTTCTCTAAAAAATTAAGTCATCAATAAATTTTGTATAATAATTTTAGTTATCGATAAATTTTTTAAATTAAACTTTAATTATCGATAAATTTTCTAGATGAAATTTAAATTATCGATAAATTTTCTATAGAAAATTAAAGTTATCGATGCATTTATCTCAACAAATAGAAGTTATCGATAAATTTTCTCTAAAAAAATTAATTAATATTTTAATTTTCAATAAAAAACTCTAATTTTCTATAAAAATTGTCTGTAAAAATAAATTAAATTAAAGTTATAGGATACATTTTTTATAGAAAATTAAGTTTTTTTTTTTTTAAATTATTGATAAATTTTCTATATTAAATGAAATTTAACTAAAATTTTTCTATAAAATATCAAGTTATAGCTAAATTTTCTGTAAAAAGTTATCTCTTAAAAGCCAAACATATATCTAAGAAACAACAGTTATTAACTAATATTAAAATTCTCATTAAATTTTCAACATACATTTACGTATATTCTATTCTCTTCTAGGTTTTTTTTCCGGATTTTCTATTAAACTCCAACAACAAAAACAAACAAACAAAAAATATATGAGAAATCTAGATAAATTTTGAATTGGAAAAGAATTTAAAAACGAACCGAAAATATATTCACACAAGATTTGAAACGTGGTGTCCAAAATGGCCACATCTCCCACACCATCATTAGACTCCATACGTGGTACAAATTCCATTGAATCCTATATTGAACATAATGGTTATCTATCCGATTCACCACTCACATTAAGCGGTTCCTCGCCACCGGTCAGTGACTCAGCCATTTGCGATGATTTTACAAATGTTGTAGGACAAACAGTTGTGGGACAACATCCAATTTCAGCGTCAGTATCATCCTCCGCTTCAAGCACATCATCAGCGTCATCCTCTTCATCGTCGTCCTCATCGTCGAGTAGTGGTTTAAGTGGTTGTGGCAGCACATCTAGCAGCGCCTCGAGTACAACATCCAATACGGGTGGAGGAGGCGGCGGCGGCGGCGGGGGAGGAGGTGTTGGTGGTCCCGGTGTTATAGGCAGTGGTAAGGGAAGTCCCTGTAATACACTGTTGGGCACATCGGCAAACGGCAATGTTATAAACGTGACCACAGCGAATGGTACAAGTGCAGCACCACGTTGTACCGCCTGCAAAAGCAAACAATCCGATGCTGTGGCCAAGTGCTTCAATTGTGTAAGTTTTTTGTGCGGCAATTGCTGTACAGCTCACGAATTTATGCATTGTTTCAATGGACACAATGTTTGTTTGATTAAGGGTTTCGAAAGTGGCACCACAACACATCCCGGCAGCAATTCACAAATGAGCAGTAATCCCATGGACTTTAAATTCTCCAGTTCTTTAACCATGATGTTGCAGCAGCAGCAACAACATCAACAGCAGCAACAACAACAGCAGCAACATCATCAGCAACAACAGCAGTCACAGCAACAGTTGCAAAAGGCTCCCACACAACAGCCTCTATCACAATTGTCAAAGATTGTGTTGAGTTCAGCCGCCGCAGCGGCTGCAGCAGCAGCAGCTGCCTCTTCATTTAGCAATGATTTGAATTCCAACGATTCCTCGATTATGGGCCAGGAAGATATCTTCGCAAGTATGCTCCCCTCTAGCATGCGTTCAACACAACAGTTAATGCCAGCTTCAATGAACCAACAACAAATGCAGCCACAACAGCAGCCCTTGTATTGTCAGCGTCACAAGAACGAGATCTTAAAGTTCAGCTGTCGTACATGCTGTACTTTGGTTTGCAAGGAATGTGTTATTTTGGAACATTCCTCGGGCTTGCATGAAGTCGAACATGTGCAAGAAAACGGCCTAGGCTCTCTGAACAACCTAGCCGGCCAATCCACACCCGAAACAGTATTGCAAACTGTTTTGGCTGATTTACGCGGCAAAGTAGGCGACATTGTCTCTATGGTAGGCAGCCAACAAACACCGGGAGATAATCAGATCCTTAACGGTTCCAAAATTAAAATGCAGTATCAAAAAGCCCACAATGAGGTCAACGAAACCTATCAGTTTTTCTGCTCCATGCTGGATGAGAGAAAACAAGAGTTACTTAAAGAATTGGAGAGTCTATACAATGCCAAGATGAACACCCACTCGGCCTGGATACAAAGATCCAAGGAGTTAATTGACAAGACTCTACAGAGTTGTGATGCTATCGAAAGATCACCCAAGGCTCACTCCATTACCGAGGTGTTAATGTTGCGCAAAACATTGGAATTACAATTGCAGGCAGCTATGCAGGAATTACAAATGCCCTTCGAATTGGAGTTCATGTCCAATTATCAATCCATACAGGCTGGAGTACGCAATACTTTTGGTTATATCAGAGCCTCAGCTGGCGACATGGTACAGCAACAGGTCAAACAACCACCCATTGCCCGGCCCTCACAGTCCACTTCATCGTCGTCTTCACATGGTGGCGGTTCTTCGAACAGCAGTGTTACTGGAGGTTCTCATTTGCCCGGGGGTTTAGGTCTGTCGGCCAATCTTTTGGAATCTTCTTATTCGAATAGCTTAATGAGCAATAGAGCCAATGTATTGCAAGCCAACCACAATAGCGGCACCACATTCGAGGACTTGATGGCCAAACGTTTCAATGCGGCCAATTCCAATAACAACACCCCCTTTGTGGGCGTACCCGTTAACAATCCCTACGAAAAGTGGAGTAACGGTGGCAGTGACAACTTGTTCTCTGCTGCACAAGATCCCTTCTCCTCCAATCAAATGATAACAAATGGTTTGACCGCCAACTCAAATTGTACCACCGTAGCTACCAGCAATGCAGGCTTAGCCGCCTCTGCTTTGGCTACTCTTAACATGACTAATGGCAGTGGTTGCTCCAGTTCTGATTCTATAATGGACTTGACTTCCAAATTGCTTTCGGCCACCATCTATCCACCTAAATCGCAGATAAAAAGACAAAAGATGATCTATCATTGCAAATTTGGCGAGTTTGGCGTCATGGAGGGCCAATTCACCGAACCCAGTGGTGTAGCTGTCAATGCTCAAAACGACATCATAGTGGCAGATACCAATAACCATCGCATACAAATCTTCGACAAAGAGGGACGTTTCAAATTCCAGTTTGGTGAATGCGGCAAAAGAGATTCGCAACTGTTGTATCCCAATCGTGTGGCTGTGGTACGTAACTCTGGCGACATCATTGTAACCGAACGCTCGCCCACACACCAAATACAGATCTACAACCAGTACGGCCAGTTTGTGCGTAAATTTGGTGCAAATATCTTACAACATCCCCGCGGTGTTACCGTCGACAACAAGGGCCGCATTATTGTGGTTGAATGCAAGGTTATGCGTGTCATTATCTTTGATCAAAACGGCAATGTATTGCATAAGTTCGGCTGCTCCAAGCACTTGGAATTCCCCAACGGTGTGGTGGTCAACGACAAACAAGAGATTTTCATCAGTGACAATCGTGCCCACTGCGTCAAGGTGTTCAACTACGAGGGCCAGTATCTAAGACAAATTGGTGGCGAAGGCGTTACCAATTATCCCATTGGTGTGGGCATCAATACAAATGGTGAAATTCTAATTGCTGACAATCATAACAACTTCAATTTGACCATATTCACCCAAGACGGACAACTGGTATCGGCCTTGGAATCTAAAGTCAAACATGCTCAATGCTTCGATGTAGCTCTAATGGATGACGGCAGTGTTGTTTTGGCCAGCAAAGATTATCGTCTCTACATCTATCGTTATGTGCAAGTGCCACCCATTGGTTTGTAAACATGATTTCTTTATTTTTTTATTTATATAGAAACATATAAATTATATCTAAACGTCGTACACTTATTATTATTATTATTACTATTATTTTTTGTTTTTGTAAGTTATAAAAAAAATGCATTTTTATTATTACTATTACATATATTAGTTTTTGATAATGTTATTTATTATTTTTTAGTTTGAACATTTTAAAACACAAACAAAATAAGGTAATTTGAAAAAAAAAAAAAAAATATGATGTTAATTCAAAACCCATTAAGATTTTCATAGAAACTTGTGAAAATCCTTAAAAAAAACGACTGAGCTTTGTTAAATTTTTGTTGATAAAAGAAAATGTTCTTAAAAAAAAGAGTAACAAATTTAGAAAAAAGCTCTTTCTAAGCTAAACTTTAAAAATAAGTTCTTAAATGCTAAAAAAAATGCTCTCTACTCTCTCTATAACTCTAGTGAAATAAGGCGATATCTCTTTTTTTTAATTGTTTGTTAATTTTATGTAAGAACAACCAACAAATTTTATGAAAAATTTGTGGAATTTTTCTTAAGAAAAGTAATGATGAATTTGAAATCTCTTTGTTTTTATTTTAAATTTTTTTATATAAGAAAATTTATAAGTAATTTTGTTGAGCTCAGTTTTTTTTGTTATAATCTTTTAAGCTTCTACACCCCCTACCTAACCCTCATTTATTTTATTAAAAAACGTATATTTTATTTACACTAGCTCTCGCTCTCTCTCTCTCTCCTCCCTCTCTGTCTCATTAACTTGTTTTTATTGTTGAGGTTATTTCCTTTTTTTAATAAATTGTTTTTTATTTTTACTTTTATTTTATTTTTATTATTATTTTTTAATAATTTTAAGCATAACTTCTTTTTTATATAGTTTTTTAAACAAATTTTGTGTATGTAATGTTTTATTAATTTTTTTTTTATTTTAAATTATGGTAAATTTTTATTTTATTTAAACTTTTTTTTTTTTTTTGTGTGTAATTGTAATTTTTTTTTCTAATTTTTGTACTTTCTGTTTGTTATACTTTTTTTTGGCTGTTTTTAATGTTTATTTCTTAAATATTTATATATTTTGTTTGCTTATGATGAAGAATAGAAAAAAAATTAAAGAATTTTTTTGGAATTTAATTTTTTATATAAGTACATACTCGCATTAATGATTTTTTCTAAGGAAACCGAAAAAAAAACATTTTTAAAAACTATTAATAATTTATATAGTTTTACAAATGTTTTAATTCTTTTTTTTTTTTTGTACTTTTTTAAATAATGTATTAAAATTTATTTATTTCTTTAAATTTATTTTTTATATCACAAAAATCTTAATGAATTTGTATATTTTTTATAAGTTTTTTTTTTACCATTATTTTTTAATTTTTGTATTTTATATGTGTGTTTTATGTTAATTCAATTTTTTTTTATATATGAACTGAACAATTTTTGTGCGAAGCGAAATAATGTAATGATTTTGTTAATTTTTTTTATTATTAAAAAACAAAAATACTATCTAAATAAAACTGTTGATTTTTCTTAAATAAACTTCTTTTTTTTATATGAAAAAAAAAAGAAAATTAAAAAAACCCTAAAAAAGTATAAAAATAATTTCCTTTTTAAACTAGAAAAAATCTTTTTTTAACAAAAGATTTTTAATATTTTCTCTACTCCTGTTTGGCAATCAGTTTATAAGACTTAACATAACAATTCTTAAAAGAAATCTAAAAAAAGAAACAACAACAACAAAAATCAATTTACAATTAATTGTTTTGTAATTTATTTTTTTACTCTTGAAAAATTAAAACCAACCAAAACAAAAACGTTACAAAAAAAAAAAAAAAAAACAAAAAAACAAAAAACTTTTCCATGAATTTACTATTAAAGCATTTGTTTCTTTTTATAAAACAAAAAACAAAGGAAAAAAAAAACAACATTTTTTAATTGTTAATTAGTGAGTTACTCAATTGAAAAACATACAAACAAAACAAACAAAAAAATGATCATAAAACAAAAAAATATAAGATTTTTTTGTTTTCATTTTTATTTTTTTTTTAAATATACAATTCAATTTTAGCTTTTAATATATTTGCTTAAATATTTATACAATTAAGTGTTTTCACAAATTAAAGAAAAAAAAGTATACCCTTATTTTTTTTATTAAAATACATATTAACTATAATTTTAGTAGTAATTTAACAAATTAAAACAAAAAACACAAACAACTAAGAAACAATACTTAAAACAATTATTAAAATGTTTTATAAAATTCCCACCATTTAAAAACTAAAGACGATTAGAATTTTAAAATTTAAATATCCATCCATGTTGTAATAATGTTCTGTATATAAGAATTGTTTTTCAAAATTTAAAAATTTACAACTAACTCAAACATGCTTACCAAATTTTAAAACAGCTTTTTCCATTCCATTTGACAAATTTTGCAACAATTCTCAAATACCGAAAATATATAAAATATTAAATTCAAATATAAAATCTCAAGTTAGTCATATGATATTTCAACAAGGTTTCGAAAATTCTCATTTAAATTTGTATTAATTACATGCTGTTTCGAATCCTACTTGATTACTAACTATATATTTTATATAATTTCTTATTTATTTCATCATTCCATTGAGATCTCAATATAAAACAAGTATTTTAAATGATTTCCAGCAACAAAATTTCTCTAATATTTATTTTCAGTTCAAAATTTATGTGTTTCGCCATCATTAACACCATGTCTAGTTATATGTTAACTTAAAGTTATACTGTTTGTTTAAATAATGTTTCAGTATAACTTTAGGTTAAACCATAACTATACATTGTGATAATGGGGGTTAAAGTAAATATTGAAGTTATTATTTTTTTTTTTATTTAAAAAGTTGTCACTTAAAAAAGCATTTTGAAAATAACTAACCTAACAAAATCTTCAATTTTGTTTATATTTAAATATGAATTCCACAATTCAATATACAGAACAACAACATTAGATACTTTAGCAAAATTTTAGTTTTAAATTTCCTATTTAAATATTTTCGAACATAAAATTTTAACAAAATTTGTTTGTAATTTTTATTTTATCAAACTAAATTTTAAAAAATTCAAAATTTTCAACTTTAAAATTTTTCGAACATTCAAATATAACAAAATTATGTGACGATAGTAAAAAAAATATTGAACCAATTTTTTGAACATAAAAACTACTCAATTCAGAGTAAATTTTCGGCTTCAAAATTTTTCGAACATTTAAAAATAACAAAATTATATGTCAAATGTAAAAATTTTGAGCCTTTAAATGTTTCTTTTGACTTCTAATTTTTCGAATTTCGAATTTAAGAAGAAAATTTCAGCTTCAAAATTTTTTGAACATTAAAAAATAACAAAATTGTATGTCAAAAGTAAAAATTTTTAGCCTTTAAATGTTCCTTTTGACTTGGAATTTTTCGAACTTAAATACTACTCATTTCAGAGGATATATTCGGCTTACAAATTTTTCGAACATTCAAAAATAACAAAATTAAAAATTTTGAGCCTTAAAATGATTTTTTTTTTGACTTCGAATTTTTCGAACATAAAAACTATTGATTTCAGAGGAAATTTTCAGCTACAAAAATGTTTCCAACATTCAAATATAATACGATTATGTGACGAAAATAAAAATTTTCAACCTTCGAATTTTTCGAACATAAAAACTTCTTATTTCAGAAGAAATTTTCAGCTTCAAAATTTTTCGAACATTCTAATATAACAAAAATATGTTACGAAAGTAAAAATTTACAACCTACGAATGTTTATTTTGACTTCGAATTTTTCGAACATAAAAACTAGTTATTTCAGAAGAAATTTTTGAACAAAAAAACCAGAGTTTTGATAAAATATTCAGCTTAAAAATTTAACATATTTTGAATTTGAATCTTTGAATTTTTCGAAAATTTTAACTATTTTTTTCAATTTTTTTGATTTCGAATTTGTTTGAACATTAAAAGTTAAAATTTTAACATGAAATTATTAACTTAAAATATTTTTCGAACATAAAAAAATAGTAAATTTTTCGAACATCAAAAATGTCTGAAATTCGAAAAAAACAAAAACTAATTTTGAACTGAAAATTTATATCGAATGTAATGAATTATAAATCTTCGAATTTTTCGAACATTTAATACGGTACCAAACTTCGAACTTTATTAAAATACAAATTTTTGCATAATTTTGTTAAGATTTTCTTTATTTCGACTTTTTCGAACATAAAATTTTATTTAAAAATTTAACTTTTTATTAAGAATAAGTGTTATATGGCATCAATATGTGTTAAAACACATTTTTTAAACTTTGAATTTTTCGTACATTGAATTTCATTTAAAAATTTTAAATTTTCATTGCTAATATTTGCTATTTGATACATTTTTTATATTTGTACTTGAAATTTTTCAAACAATAAAATTTCAATACAAACAATCTCCATTTTAAAATTTTGTTAAACTTAACTTACTACAAACAATTTAAATAAAAAAAAAAATAACTTTTTCTAAAAAAAAATTTAGTTACACGAATTCGAATTTTTCGAACATGATACTTAATACACAAATTTGTTTTTTATATACATTTATGGATTCTAGCATATATTTCTATAATGAACAAATTTCAAATATTTGATTTTAATATAAAACAATTTTGAAATATCTATACAAAATAAATTTATTGATATTTTTTTCATAAAATTTATTAAATTAAAATTTTTATTTTTAAAATTTTCTTAATTCAATTTCAAAATTTCATAAAATTTTCCAAATCGTCTTTATCTTTATATCAATCCTTCCTTTCAAATTTTTTTTTATAAGACATTGTTTGTATTTTTTTTGTTTTGTCACGTTATTACTACTTATATCTCGTAATATACAATACTTTTTTTATATTTAGCTAAAAGAAAAAAACAACAACAACAAAACCAACAACTAGGGAATAGTTTTAAACTAAAAATTATTATTATTTTTTATTTTTATTTAATCATAAGCGCGATTATATTTTTAAACTAAAAAAAAATAAATTCATTTCTCACAAAATATGTAGTTAAAATATATTATTTTTTTGTATTATTTTTATTTTTTGTTTTGTTCGTAATTAAAAAGAAAAAGAAATCACACTGCTACTTATATATATATTTTGTATTTATCTTGTATTTTGTTAAACTGAATTGAAAGAAAAAGAATTATCCTTTTTAAGAAGTAAAAAAAAAAATTAATTGTTTTCTATTGCTTGTATTTTGTTTTTTGTATTAAGTTTATTTTTATTATTATTTTTTTTAAATCAATGTTATTATAGTTTGTAATTATGTTTGATTTTTCTTAAAAAAAAGCATGGCTGGTTTTTCTAATTTTTTTTTTATATAAATTAATGTGTTTGTTAAACTTGCCATTTAAAGAAAAAGAAATACAAATTAAAGTTTACAAAAAAAATTGTAGAAGTTTGTTTTTTTTTCTGTTTTGTTTCAATAAAAATTATTTTTTATACGAGTAAAAAAAAGTATATGTATGTGAAATTGGATATTTTTATAGATGGTTGAAGTAGGTGTTGCTGTTGAAAGTTGTGGGGCATGGTAGAGTGTAGTTGTTTAATCCAGTAGTGTAGTAATGATTATTAATTGTGCTCAGTTTTAAGATGCCAACAAGAAATTGAAATATGTGTGTTGACTGAAAGTGATTAAGAAATTAATATATGATATATTGATGACTTTTTATGGGTTCCATAAAGTAAAACGAACAAATTTAGAAAACACATTTTAACTTTTCGGACTGAACGTAGAGTCTATGGATGTTTTATTTGATTTTTATTCTTATGTAGCCACTTTGTAGGCAGCCTAAATATATTTTTTTAACACAAAGGCTGGCGGTTATTGCCAGTCTTTTGAAATTCCCCAGCGGTTAAACAAAATATGTTAATCAGTGGCCATTGTGCTCACCGTGTTACTCTGAACATGAAAATGTTTGAATATGTAAAATACATTGTAATTCCTTTCGAATCGAATTCCAGAGAAACTCTTAAGGCGTTTACAAACTAGGGCCTAGTATCTAAGACTTATTGATCTCGAAAGTCTTACGAATTATCACATTGTTGTCGACATCAATAAAATTAGAAAAAAATCTACAAAGTTCCTATGAATATTATTACAGTTTTACCTTTTTAAAAACGGTGGTTTTTTTCTTTTAAATAAACCGGATTCTATTAATTGCAAATAAAAATTGTAAAAAGTCACTCTCTTTTAAAACACTTTAAAAACATACTGGTAATTCAGTTGATGTTAACTATTTGGCCTGTCACACATTGTATTCGGAATGGTTTCAATTCCGTAGTTTTTATTTTGATCGATTTTGTTTTAGGTTCTTCAGATTCCATGTAATTTGTTAATTCCAAAAATATTCAATAATTCATATTTTTATTTGACAGCGTTTTTTATATTAAAACAAACGTGAAGTTTATGGTACAGAAATTGATAAAAAATTTTAGAAAAACAAATAATTACAAAGAAATATCAATTCCACTTTGAAAACTGAAAGTGGTTTCATTCCGAAAGAAATTTTCTTTTTACTTTCTCTAAAGAAGCGAAGTACGGAATTAATTCCACATACGATCGGAATGGAATTCTGTGACAGGCCTGATAGATTTCTTCAAACGGAAATATTACGAAATTTTAAATTATACCCAAGTTTTGTAAACCGAAGCCGAGTAAAGTTTTCGATTTTAAAACGATTTCATATCTTTTGGTGTTCTGTAAATCGAATCCACAAGATTTACTCGTTTTACTTTCGAGTAAGCAAACCTATTCAATGTAAAAAATCGTGCGATTTGGAGAATATAAATTTTTCAATTATTCGTTTTTGAAGTCACTCTTATTTAAAGAACCATTTGCGATACTATAGTGTTAGATGAATTACAAAGGCCCCTATTATGAGTTGCATTCGACAAACGATATTCGTTGACTATCGAATATCGACTGTCGAATGTAAAATTCGTATTATAAGTTGGCATCGCTGTCGAAAATGTCGTTGTGCATCGAATTTTTCAACGTCGTGGTCATGTTTAATTTAATATTTTTTATTTTATTTTGTAAACAAAAATTTTTTATTTGCAGTGTCAGCTGAAAGAATTGTACTACTGTGAATAAACCAAATCAGTAAAATTCACAATATTGCTTTTCTTCAACGAATGTGCGCCATAATACCAAATGACAATTCGTTCGATCAGCTATTTCGACTACAGTCGAAAATCGAATTTAGTTCATAATAGGCACCAAAGTACATATTCATTATTGATATTCGATCTCGCTCTGTTAACAGAATCCGGGTAACGTTTTCCTTTTTAAAACCAATTCATACGTTTTGTGAAATCGTTTGATTTGCAGAACAACAAATTGTAAATTTTTCGTTTTTGAAAACATTCGGATTACAGACCCGAGGCGATTATCAGGAAAGGAATTTTTGACTTCCTTAAAATGAGATCAATACTAAGGGAATCTTAGGCAAACGTATGTTAGATAAAATATATTACTGACCTTATTAGATACCTTAATGCCACATATTGGATTTAGTAACATTCCACTAATACTGAGTCTTGATCAGACATTATATAAGTCCTTTATAGAGTACTTGACAACGCATATTACGCTTTCACGTTAACTAACTAGCAAACTATTTTAACATGGGTTGTTTTTTTAATTTTACACAATATTTTATTCATTTAATGTCCGAATTGTTGAACCGAAATTTCCTGTTTAAAAAGGTGTGCTTACAAAAGAAGAAGTTCGAGGAATTTAGAAGCAACAATTGTTTAAAAAGATGCAACAAGTGGGGTGTTATTGTGCAATTCGATTCGAATGAAAACCTTATCGAATTTCCATGTGTAATGCCCGTAATTTCAACAAATAGATATCTTCAATGATTAGTTACATATGAAGTAAAAATATTTGTCAATTTTTAACCGTAGATATTGATTTGGAGATAATTTACACCGTAGATATCTATTTGTTTAAATTACGGGCATAAGGCATACAAACTCGAATGATAATATAGTTTTTTTTACTAAAATATTCTTGGGATAAAATTTCACAAATTTTAAACTGTCCTATTTTTGGATAACTACACAGAAATCTGATGAGGAACAAGAAAAATTGATTAACTATAAGGAATATTCTTAAAATTTCTGACCAAACTATTTCTTTCTAACTGTTTAAACAATTGTCAGTTTGATCTTTCTTTCTTAATACTTTCTAATACTGATACCCTTCCCAGTGATTTTCAATTTCGTAAAGTCTGCGATTTTAAGTCTGGTAATTTTTAAAAATTCGGCTTTTTAAATAGTAAATATTTTAAACTACGGAACGAAAGATAATGATGTTAAAATTTGTACAGAAAGATAATGATGTTAAAATTTGTACAGAAGATGATGAAGATTCATTCAAGTGAATGTCTATTTTCAGCACTATCTTTCGTTACGAAATAAATTACATTTATTAATTAGTCGAGCCGGATGGTCGTTTTAAAAATTACCATCCGTCGCAGACTTTACTTCTTTTTTAGTTGTTGTTGAGTTAATGAGACGCCTAAAAGAATGCTTGGAATTTTAATTTAATTGTTTTACTCTTTGTTGGAGTCTTAGCTGATGAATTGGTGTGAATTGATTTCTTTACTGAAATGTTATTATAACATCGCTTAATAGTCTTTTTAAGATATTCAAAGATTATTAGGAAGAATTTAAAAACTGAACAGACGTAATGTTCTTCTGTCCGCTTAACTCCCTGTGGAGCATTGGGGCTCATTGAGCTCGAGCTTACCGCCAAAGCGGGAGGATTGACCTCCTGGGAGAATTGTCTTCTGTATTCATGTTATTTGTTTGACTGATTTACCTGGACTCCTTCAATGCATGTAAGGACAAAGATTGACCCTATTCCCTGAAAAAGTCAGGTTGGCTCAAACAGATATAATGTTGCTCACACTAGCTAATATCATAAAGGGTGTTATAATATCATTGCCCGGTGTCCACCTGTCCCGAGGGTGGTCGGAGGTCGTGAGTCTTCTTAGTTGGTTATATGGACTAGGATTGATTCTGGACTTTACCAAGTTAAAGACGATTAGTTCCTCTACCTTGTATGCTCGACTATGAACATAAAAACATCAAACATAAAACGTTAGTTTTTTTTTGTGTAATTCTTTTCGAAATGCAATACTTAAGTCCAGCCACCGATTAGTGATATATTAGAACATTATGGCAATATGACATAATAGGATACCTGGGGAATCCACTAAATGTATAAAGCATATAAATTCGAACGAATAATAAAATAACTTCTCAGTCTTATATTTTTGTAAACTATTGTGTAGGTCAAACTATACGATTTTGACTTGATCTCTGATTCTTCGAATCGAAAAATATTAAAACTTTTATATAGACACTTTCTATAAAATTTCGATTGATCTTTAGTAATTCGAACCACAGAACTCTTGTAATATATTCCCTATAAATGCTGCGGTTGTCTAGATTTTAATTTTGTATATTCATGTAATAACTATATTCCTTAAAAATCTTGCGTATTTCTTGAACTAAGAAAGATTTTTTGATCAAACAATATAGATCACTAATTTTCTGTGACAATTGCTGTATTTTGTTTATTGGCTTCTTTACTGAAATGCTGTTAAAATTTCGCTTAATAGATGCCGTACTTTGAACTTAAATTCTAATAAATATAAATGTCATAGTTCAGTATTTTGGCCAATCAAAGAATTGTAATTTTCTTTGCCAAATACAGCATTTTATTCATTGATATAATTACTGAAGTGCTGTTAAAAGTTAGCTAATGTCACACTTTGTATACCAAAGTTATTATAATAAGAAATATGTCATTCTTATGTATTTTGGTCAATGAAAGAACTTCGACTGCTTTTTGGTGCTTCGAACCACAGAAGTCTTGTATAAATGCGGTTGTCTAGATTTGAGTTTGATTTAATGCAACTAAAAACTTAAGATCAACTTTTCTTTATGGTTCTTTGAATTATAGTTTAGTTAACAACCTGTAGGATTATTACTTCCCGCTGGTCATTTAAATCATAAACTATTTTTCTTAAACACTTTTCGACTGTCTTTTGGTCCTTCGTAACAAGTAATAACTATTTTCCTTAAACATTTTGTGTATTTCGTGAATTAAGAAAGATTTAAAATAAAATCTTTTTGATCAAACAATATAGAATATAGCTGAATTGTGGTTTTAAGGAAAGATATGATTGTCTAAACTGTTTTTAACTGATTACTGAATTCGGTCCTTCGAAACACATAACAACTATTTTCCTTAAACATTTTGCGTATTTCATGAACTTACAAAGATTTAAAAAAAACCTTTTTGATCAAACAATTTAAAATATAGATCAGCTGAATTGTGGTTTTAAAGAAAGATATGACAGCCTAAACTGTTTTAAACTGTTGAATGCAAAGTTTTTCAAACTACTTATAATATTTTTTTAATTAATATAAAAACCAGCCAATTTTTAAAACATTTACCAAACATTTTATGCGTTTATTTGTATTATTTTAGATTTAAATCATAATATCTCATCAATTTTCAGTTTATTACGAGCTACAAGTAAATAAGATAGAAATACTTAAATAATTTATAAATATTTCTATGTTTTAAGTCTATTATTTCCCAAAATAAGTTTATGTTAAATGTTTTGTTTTGCGATATTGCGATTTAAAACAAGAAAACGTTAAGAAAAATTATGATTCTTAATATTGCACATATTAAAACTGTTAGGCACAATTTAAATTAGGTATAAAAACATAATACTAGACATATACTATTTTTAACAAAATTTTATGTTTTTTTTTTTTTAATTTATTTTAAAATATATAAATAAGTGTATGAATTTTTTTTAATGCAACGGGACACAAAACATATTGAATTCCATTTTTATTATTTATTATTTGATCAAGCTATGAAAATTTATATAAATATATATTTTTATATATATTCCAACAAAGAAAAAAAAAGAACGATAAACTTATAAAATTAATTAAAATTACCAGAAAAAATAATAAACTTATTTTTCTATTTAATAATAAAAAGAAAAGGTAAATGTAGTAGTTTTTTAAATGTTAATTAACTTAGTATTAAAGAAATTAAAATAATATTCAATAATATTAAATGAAAATAATTAACAGAGTTACAGACAACCAAAGGAAAAAAGAAAAGAAATATGTGTTTTTGGAGAAATATTTAATACAAAAAAATAAAACAAATTATTTTGTCTACAAAATAAAAAGTTAAACTAAAATTGAAATCGTAGAAATTACAAGAAGAAGGTTTTAGGTTTATAGTATAAGAGTTCGAAGGACCATTCAAATGAAAACTTAAACTAACTTAATAATATCAAAATGTTTCTTAGCATTCTTTAAATATTTCAAAGAAAATACTTTTTAAGATTAATTTCATTTAAGAAACTTCTTTGAGCTCTTATAAAGTATTAAACCTATGCTGAATATTATACGTTTTGATTTTGGCAATAACTTCATTTAAACAAACAAATAGGACTCTCAGTGACTATTGCAAAACAAACTCGTTTCTTTACAACTTAAAATAAAACAAACCAAAAAACAAATAATATTTAATAATTACATTCCTCCGCATATCTTGTTAAACAAAACAAAAAAAAAATATACAATATTATTATATATTTAAACAAAAAACACCAATTTTCTTCTTTTTAAAATATTTATTTAAATGTTAAAAACGTTTTTTACTAAACAATTTTGAAAAGCAAACAAGTAAAACATAAACTAAATAATTAAATATTAAAACAAACATTTAGACTGTGCTCTCTCTCTTCTTTACCCTCCCCCCCATTCTCTTTCTCACACATCTTTCTAAACAAACAATTTTTTTTTTGTATCAAAACTGTTTCCAAACTCAGAAATCAAATCGAATAATTATTACAAAATACAAGCATTTGCAAATGATCAAGTTTAAAAAAGAAAATAATAATAATAATAATATAAAAAAGCAGCCCCAAAAAAATAAAAAACATAAAATTTAATAATAAAATATATTAACAGAAACACTTTTTTATATACATACATACAATAATAATGAAACAATTATGGCCATAATTATACATATTGTGCTTTTTATGTGAATGTTAAATATTTAAAAATTATAAACCAACAAAAAAAATAATAAGTAATAATTACAAAATAAATAAAAGGGAATTATTGTAGCAATTTATTTATACATACCTATATTTATTAACGAAACTAAACAAAAAAAAAAAAAAAACAGAACAAACAATTAATAATTATTAGCAAATAATTAACAAATATTTTTAAGTAATTAAGTTGGAAACAAAGGTAGTTTTTTTAAATTTTCTACTATATCTCTCTCTCTCTCTCTCTTTATAATAAATGCTCTTAATAATATGGTCCTTCAAACCAAATTTGTTATAATGAGAAATACTTATATTACACTCTTGTATTTCGGTGAATGAAAGATCACTACATTTCTTTGCAAATTGCTGTATTTGGTTTACTGAAAACCTGTTCAAAGTTTTGGTATTGGTCCTTTGAACCTAAGTTATAACAACAATAAATATATCATTGTTCAGTACTTTGCCCAATCAAAGAATTCTAATTTTCTTTGCCAAATGCAGTATTTTTTTCATTGATATCTTTAATGAAATGCTGTTAAAAGTTTGCGTAATAGTTGCCATACTTTATATTGTTCCTTATAACCAAAGTTATAATAATAAGAAATATGTCAGTCTTCTGTATTGGTCAATGATTTCATTTCTTTTCTAAAATGCTGCTATAAGTTCGCTTAATAGTTGCCATAGTTTCTATTGGTCCTTCAAATGAATGTTATAATAATGAGAAATATGTTACTCTTTTGTATTTTGGTCAATCAAAAAACTCCTTCAAACCAATGTTATAATAATTAATTCGATTAATAGTTGTCGTAGTTTGTATAGGTCCTTCGAACCAAAGTTGTAATAATATAAAATTGTCAATGAAAGAACTCCACTTTTCTTTGCTAAATGTTGTTTACTTAGTCGCCGTAGTTTTTAAAATAAGATAGAAGAAAAGCATGTGCCAAGACTTTACCTATAAAACTTTTGCCTCTTGGAAAAATCGAATATTCAGCCCAATTATGAATAACAAATCCGCAGGAGTTTTTTCCCTTTTCTTATTTTTAACATTGAAATTGAATAGGAAAAATGGCAAAAACTCCCAGGGAATTTGTATTCATAATTGGGCTGATTGTCATCAAACACTATTCTGAAACATCATTGCAATATAGCTTTTGTTCTATTTAGTTGAAACCATAAAGAAATATGCATAGAGCGGAAACTCTCCTGACAAAGAGCTAACTCAGTTGTCAAAAACCTAAGTGGTGAGAATATATTAGTAAAAAAAACTATTTGAAAACAAAAGCAACACTTTTGAGTAATATTTTTGTTTGAGTTTTTTTCTAGTTAAAATATTCATTAACAATACAATATGCAGAACTTTTTGAAATTTATGTCATCTAGGAATTGACAGTCCAATTAATTCACTTTTGTGGTTGTTCTTAAAACTTCTAGTTTGGCCACTGTAGTTAGTAAAACAATATGATGATCGAGGAGCTCGTTTGGTAGCTTAAATCCTTCATTTGCATTTGTGGATTTTCTTTTAAATGTTGTTGTTGTAACAACACTGGTTGCTGAGTTGACAGCACTTGGCCGAGTGAACTCGGGTTATTCCGGCTGTTGTGAAAATATCTGGCCGAAATAGTTGGTGTATTCCTGTGATGTTCATCCTGACAGTTTGTATCTTAAAACCTAATTTGTGAACGTAGCAGCAGACTTCCACAGAGTAGAATTTATCTTGCTATTACCACAAAGTATACAGAGGCGACAAATTTGACAGTTCAAAAACACTAAAATCAGTTTTTTTTGAAATAGTTTCGCTAGAAAGAGAAAACAAATTTGCGGTTTAATACAGACAGTGCGTTAAAACAAACAACACTATATAATAATAAAAAATAAGCACAAAACAAAACCAGTTGAAATTGTTTCGAGTGAAAGAGACAATATTTTTTTTTGCCGTGTCGCCTCTGTATACTTTGTGCTATTACTCGCATGAGCTTTCACACTGGGAGATACAGTGGTACCAATTAAATTTGTTGATTACCGAGATGTTCATTATGACAGCTTGAATCGTTTAAAGTAGCCGACTCACAAATGCATAAAAGCCGACAGAGCCTAGCCGCCGATAAATTTGAAAAACCAGCACCGACAAAAATTGTTTAGTTTAAGTCGGCTTGAAAATAGCCTCCGTTTTTGTTATAAATTCCTTAATAATTTCGGCTAAAATTTCAATTTTAAGTAGCTGTGAAATTTTTATAATTTTTGTTTTGAACTTTAAACTTTTAAATAAAAGATTTCATTAACTGAAAATGGCGTTTTTAAACTTAAAATGTCAATATTTTAGGGGTTTCACTCATAATCTATCTTATATTACAGATCTCAAGTAATTCGAATCACAACTTCAAACTTTTATAAAAACACTTTCTATAAAATATTGACTTCTCTTTAACTTTTCTTCTTTAGAAGACATGTATTAAAAGGTTCGAAATAATTTATTTCTAATTCAGTTTTCAAAATCAAATAAAATTTAATATTTTAACCATTCTACTCAATATGAATTAATTCTTTGGATTAATTCTATAGTACTGCAATGTATTGAATTCCTTTAAGAGTTCATTATTTAAATATATAATTCCTTATTAGATCATTCAAATTGTCTTTAACTCAAATCCTTTACAATTAATCTTTATAAACTATTTTCCATCTTTAAATTGATCTTCAAATCTATTACAAATTAGCTAAAGAAAATATTTTTCACTTCATTTCAGAAACAAAATAGAATGAAAATAAACATTTTCATTCAATTTGGATTATTTTTCATTCTACGGTTAACTGCATGCTTTTATGAATTAATACCTTTAATAATTAATTCAATAATGAATGAATTGTAAGTTTATTGGGAATTAAGAACATGTTTTATATATTTTTCAAAAATTTTGCAATTGTCTTTAAGAGTCGAACTTTTATATTATAATTTTGAACTATATTTAATACACAGAAGAGGATTTGAGTTCTCTTAGGTCTATCGAACAATTCTTATTAATCTGTGGTCCATCGAATCACAATCTATTTATTTTACTGCTTTCATATAAAAACATTCTATGAAATTTAGACTTTTTCTTTGGTACTTTGAACTACAGAAAAATTGATTCATTTTACTTAATTTAGTAAAGAATACTTTCGAATTAGAATCATAAGATTAGAATTTGGCTTCTCTTTGAAATTTTGAACCATAGTAGACGGTTTTACATTCATCTGGTACTGCGGCATACATCTAATATTAACAATGTATATAACATTTTGTTAACTCTTTTATTCTTCAATTTTTAAACTACAATTAAATTATTTCTCTTTGGTCCTTCGAACCATAGCTCACTTATATTATTTATTTGAAATGCTGTCGTTTTTCTTAAATATTTTAAAATTTCCTTCTTTAAACTGGACTCTTCCGAATGTAATTTTATAAGTATAGAAAGTTTAATTCAATTACATGTACTGTGAACTACAATACTGTTAAAATGTTTTGTTAGAACTTTTAAAATTTTTAAAATTTACAGCTTTATACTGTTATTGGTCCTTCGAACCATTGTTTTCCCTTCAAATTTGTTTCCAACTTATTTTGTATATGTAAAAATAAAGCAAAAAACACAAATTAATTTAAATTAAAAAAATACAATACACAACTCAATTTAATCTAATCCTTACCACCACATCATGTTTTCAAAATACAACTTTTTTAATTGTTAGGCTCTGAGAAATGTTACTGTAATAAATTTGCAAAACTCAAAAATAAAAAAAGTGAAGAAAGAATTAAATATTTATCTAAAGTATTAAATTAAATATCTACATATACTATTTTAAATGAAAAAAAAAAAAAAAATAAAACAAATTAAAAAATATATTTAAATTTTTAACTGTTCTCAAAAAAAATATTTTTTTTTTTCAATATTTACTATACATACATGTTTCATAGAAAGTGAACTGAAAAATCCAAAAATAAAGTTATGACGGTTTAAAGTAAAAAATGTTTGTTGGAAAAAAAAAGAAAATGTTTTTAAAAAAGCACAAAATAATAAAAGAAAAGTTTTTGTTTTAGCAACAAAAACGAAAAAATACATGTGGAATAATGTTACCAAAAAAAATGTAGTTTATATTTTTGATAAATGTTGTTAACCAGAAAAAAAATAACCAAAATTACACCATTTTCTCCCACAAAGAAGGCAAAATTAAAAAAAAAAGTAGCTAAAGGACTTTATTTCAAAACAAAAAGACAAGATATGACAAGAGAGAAAAACGCATATTAGAAATTAATAACTGAAAGTGATGTTTGCATGTGAATGTTAAAATAAAATTAACTAAAATAATTATTTACCTAACTATTCCCAAAACAACCGCAATAAATATGAAAATTGTTAAGCAAGAAAAAGAAAAACAAAGCTTCCTTAAAAAAAAAAAATTAAAACAAGAGAAGGAAATTTGCAAAAGTTTTAAGATTTATGAATGAAATGACAATGAACATTTTGAGTACTTAATTTACTTCAACAGAGTTGTCAAATGTCAAAGTCCTCCAAATGGGATCCAACATTTTATACTATAGTTTTTTGTTCAATATATATCACATTTTTATAAAAAAATGTGTGTATAACTGTTTTTTTTACTAAAATTGTGTGCATAACAGTTTTTAATATACACAAATTTGTGTTTTTTCTAAAGAAAAATGTGTGTATAACAGTTTTTTCTATAGACAAATTTCTATATAACAGTTTTTCCTATAGATACATTTGTGTATAACAGCTTCTTTTACTGATAGAATTGAGTTTTTTCAATATTTGCTATAGAAAAATTAGTGTATAACAGTTTTTTTCTATACGAATTTATGTATTACAATTTTTTCTATATAAAAATTTTCGTATAACAGTTTTATCTATAGAAAAAATTGTGTATAACAGTTTTTTCTATAGAAGAATGTGTGTATAACAGTTTCTTCTTTAAAAAAATGTATGTATAAGTGTTTTTTCTATTGAAAAATTGTATATTCAAGTTTCTTTTTTAGAAAAAGTGTGTGTATAACAGATAATTCTACAAGAAAATTCTGGTATAACAGTTTTTTCTATAGAAAAATTTGTTTATAATAGTTTGTTCTATAGAAAAATTCTGGTATAACAGTTTTTTGTTGAAAAAATTTGTGTATAACAGTTTGTTCTATAGAATAATTTGTATATAACAGTTTCTTCTATAGAAATATTAGACTATAACAGTTTTTTCTATAGAAAAAAAATGTGTATAACAGTTTCTTCTATTGAAAAATTTGTGTATAACAGTTTCTTTTATAGAAAGATTTGTGTATAACAGTTTTTCTATAGAAAATTTGCGTATATCGGTTTTCAATATAGAAAAATTAGTGTATGACAGTTTTTCTATAGAAAAATTTGCGTATAACAGTTTTTTATATAGAAACATTTGTTTATAACAGTTTTTTCTATGGAAAATATGTGTACAACAGTTTTTGTTTAAGAAAAATTCCGTGTATAACAATTTTTTTTATAGAAACATTTTTGTATAACCATTTTTTCTATAGAAACATTTGTTTATAACTGTTTTTTCTATGGAAAATATGTGTATAAAAGTTTTTTTTTAAAGAAAAATTTGTTTATAAAAATTTCTTTTATAGAAACATTTTTGTATAACAGTTTCTTCTATAGAAAAATTTGTGTATAACAGTTTTCTCCAAAGAAAATTTCGTGTTTAAATGAAATAAAGTAAAAATATTGAGCAAAAATTTCATTTTCCATTCTGAATGCTAAATATTGCAAATTTCCCTTAAACGTTTTTCTCTTTAATTTTTAAATTTACAAAACAAATTGCGATTAAGCTTTTGAAGCTCTTTTAATTATGTTTATCGTTTTTTTTTTTACCAATTTTACTTATTATTAGGAATTTATATTAAAAATAATAATAAAAACAAAATCTAAGTATTACTAGCTTAACATTTATAAATAGTATTTAATTATGTAATTATTAATAAAACCAAAAAGAAAAGTAAAATTATATTTAAGTGAACTAGTAGTATGTTTTTTGTAGGTATTTTATGTATTTTACATGTTATGTACACAATCATATACTTACTTATTAAATATATATATATTTATATACATAAATACATACATAATACTAATATATATATATATATATACACATACATACACACACCAATTTTTAAACAGAAACAGAATTAACCCTAAAAAGTTAATATAAAATATGAAAAGTCCGTCAAAATATTTGAAAAATTAAAGTAATTATAAACAAAAAAAAACCTACAAATATAAAACAAAAACATGTTGAGGAATTTTTAAACAAACAAGTATTTAGTATTAAATTAAATTAAAACAAAAAGAAAAACAGATTTTTAAAAACAAACAAATGCTTACGAAAATAATTGAAAACAAGAAAAACCAAACCAAACAATTTTATAAATAGAGAAAAAGTTTAAAAACGTTTTATTTTTAACTAAACTTAATAAGAAAAATTATGAAAAAATTGCAAAAAAATAAAAAATAAAATAATTGTTGTTCGAGTAGTATATTTTTTTAAAATCTTGCGCAATTAAAACAAAAACTAAAATTTCTCTAGATTTCTGAAAACCAGTTCTACAATCTAACCAAATTTTCAAATTCATGATCTCTTTCAAAACACTTTCCTTACACATTACTCACATTTCATAAAACATCTTTTAACAATATTTACATACATTCATATACATAAATATTAATCAATCAATCATCGTTCGTTCACCTTATAATTAAATTTATTAAGAAAAATCATTGAAAACCCAACCAAACCAAACAATTATGGCAAAATATTAATAATATTGAAAATATGAAAAATAAAAAAAAAGAAAACGTTGTTGAAATCCTTTTTAGTATGTTGTGTAGTTCGATACTATAAAAAAAATCTCTATATATAAATGTGAATTATAATGTAAAACAAAATGAATGCATTTTTTCTTTTGTCTCTTAACTTAAAATCAGACTTCTATATACCCATCACCAATCACCACAATACATCATCCAACACCACTTATATATATATATATTTATATATACATACATATATACTAAAAACATATAATATATATAATTCACTACTCTTGACTGATTTTTAATATTATAACAAATATATATTAATAATAAAAAAAACCAAAAAAAGAACTTAAAAATTAAAAAAAAAAATAATGTAATATTTTTAATCAAAGAATATTACAACAAAAAAAATGAAATATGTATTTGTAAATTTAAATGTTACCTATATATTTGTATTTAAAAAAACGCAAAACTTAAACAAAAAAAAAACACTATTTTTATATTGAAAAATTTCTGCAGAAAAAATACATATTACACATGTTTTTTTATTACCCCAAATGAAAAATAATTTTTAAACATTTTAGCAAGATTTTTAGAATTTAAACTTTTATATTCAATTTCTAAAGTTCCCCCTAAGGTGCCGCCACTCGACCTAGTAAAGAAAATATTGGAATAAACCATGTTTGATATTTGGATCTTTAAAATCAGATTAAGTAAATTGCTACAATTCAAACATTCCTTTTAAAAATAGACACAAACTATGGCCTTCGATATAAATCGAAGTTTTGAACAAATTCTGTTGAAAGTATCCTGATCAAGAACCATTTCATTAAACATAAATTTCATCATACAATAAAACCACAGGCAATTGTCCTCCAACAATTTGGTAAATAATGTCTAATAAAGCGTTTCTCAAAACTCCCTCAGTAAATAATTTCGTTAATAAACACAGATTTTCCTATTAAAGATTTGTATAATATATCTGGTAAATGAACTGGACAACATTTCAAACTTTCTCAATTCCTAATCGAGGAACAGCTTGTTTTAAGTGTCCAAAAAGCCATTGTTCATGAACCGACTTATGTTGTTAAAAAAACATTACATTTAAAAACCCCTATAGTTCGGCTATAGGTAAATTAACTAAATGAGAAATGGACCTTAATGTTCCATAATAGCCAACGGAAAAAATTACTAAAGCTTTACTTTATAGGCCTTCTAAAAGACCTGTTTACACATTATATAAGATCCTTTACTTATTCCACTCTGCCTTCTCTCAGAAAATTTTACAGAAGGACTTTGCTTCTACTTCTAAAAAATTTCATAAACATTTAAAATTGCATTACAAAATAAGGTGTAATTAAAAATCAAACATGAATAGTTTTGCAATACTCTCATCAGTATTTTAAAAAATTTTGTTTTGTAAAATTCACTTGAAGTAGTATTTTTTTTATATATATAAATGAAATCATTAATCTTAATAGACCTCTTAAGAGGCTTGCTACAATGTGGCTGGGTCTCTTTGTGTCTGTAAAATAACGTCTTTTGGAAAGCGTCTTCACTGCTTCTTTTTCTCGTTGGGTATTGTTATAGGCAAGAAAGTAAAATTAGCCATTTTTACTATCCTCTAGTGATGGAAAAGTTGATACTATTTCATGTTTAAAAGTACCGTAGTACTCCTATGTCATACAGGATCTTCAGTAATTTCAATAAACAAAACATACCAATATTTTCTATAGAAATGTTCACTATTAACACTGTTTTCTAAAGAAAATCTTTAGTATAACACAATATTCTATAGAAAATGTTCAGTATAACACTATAGAAAACTTCCTTGGTACAAAATTTTTAAAAAATGTCACATCTCTTTGTTTTAACAATTTATTATTTTTAGCTTTCCAATTTTCATGTATATTTTCAATGGTTTCTTTATTCAAAACAGTTGGCACACTGTTCAGCTTACTAAATTAAGAAGCCCCTAAAGTATGCTAATGTTTTTTTCAACTTTCAAAAGATACTTTAAATTTATTGACCTGAAAATCTTGCATCAAAAAAAAAAAAAATGTTTAAAAATTATTTTCTTAATGCTTTCTTTAATTTTATTTTAATTTCTATAAAAAAAGAGAATATGAAATCTTTTCTTTCAAAGAGTCTGCTAGCCCAAGGTCGAGTTTATAACAGAACACCAAGGTGGATTTTTTTGCTCTATATACCTATAAAAACTAAAATTTGAATTTTTCATTTTCCATAAAATTTAGTGTTTGGGTGGATATTTGTTGTAAATGGTGAAGTTTGATCAACAAAATTTAGCTAGGTATGCAGCTTTTACATTTAACGACACATTCAGAAAGAGACATCTTATAATTTAGAAAACATATAACTATAACTTAACCACGCCTGAATCTTCAGATTTTTATAAAGAGTTGCAAAGGTATTCCAACAAATTTACCAAACGTGTCAAAAAGAGACCCAAAATTTAATGACAAAAACAAAGACAAAAACAGGGTTGATTGTACTTATGATAAAAGAATAATGACTCGGAATTTTTTAATCTGCCCGGACCAAGTTTGCGAGCACACTCTGATTTCTAAAGAAAATTTGATGATTATACGATACAATGAAAATGTGTACAACTCTTCAAGTCTTTAATTATTACTCGTTGATCGTCCTTATCTATTCCACTATGTCGAATGATAAGTAAGTCGAATACACTATTATGAAAAATACATTTATAAACAAATTTATTGGCTCACTTTATGACAACGTGGACATGCCACACACCTTTCTGTAATATTGATCTTGATTTTGAATGTAAAATTTATAAACGCTGCGAACAAAGATTACATCAATTTGTTTAAACATTATAAATTAAAACACTGGACTTTTAACATATTGAATCTATTAAATCGCGTATTTAAAACAGTTACCATGAACAATATTTGTTGATAGTTTAATGCTGCGGTATGCGACATTAAGGAACACTTATTCGCACAGACCAGCGACTTAAGAAAATCCTACAAGAAAAAGTCTAACGGAGTCAAATCGGTCTCGGTAGTCAGTTCACATCATCTATACGTGAGATGACCATGCTCTCAAATCGCTCGTGCAAAATGTACCATGAGCTGTGTGGCATGTAGCTCAGTCCTGTTTAAACCACATGTCGTTGGTGACCATATCATCCAATTAAGGCCAAAAGAAGTTGGCAATCATCGAAAAGTAATGGCATGGCCAACGTCGTTCTCAAAGAACCTAAAATCCAAACAGTAGCTTTTCCAGGATGCCTTTTACGCTCCTGGATCTCATTTGGATTGGTATCGTTCGAAATTTGACAATATTTATAGTTGACGTAGCCATTAATCCAGAAATGGGTCTCACTATAAAGTGGGCGAAGAGCATGGAACGTTGCCCGAACAAAACACCCATATTGATAAAACAATTTTATCATTTGCCCGAGTGGTTGAACGCTGTATCCATCCATGGTGATTTGTCAAAACCAACTGAATAAATGACAACCAATTTGGCAGATGAAGCTTCAACCGCTATCAACTTTCAAAGCTCGGAAGTGCCTATTGGAAGTTTCTTTATATTGTTGTTTGTATTTCAAGGAGTTATTATCTCATCTGCTTCCTTAACATTCGCAAAGAAATCATGGCGCCAGTCTAACTGCAATCGTAATGAATTTAAAATAAACTTTGATTTAGTGCGGATTCTGTCTACGTTTTTAATGGTCAAAACTTTATGTAAAAAACAACTTCATACCGGTCCTTAAGCTTGTGTTTCTACACTTATATTGGTGGCGGGTAAATAAGATTCGGCATAGTCGAACTTAACACTCTTAACTCCATTAACACAAAGTCTTATTCTGACAGTTTTCATAAAAAAATAATTTTAAGGAGACTTCGTGTTAATGGGGATTAATGTTACGTTCTGGAATTGAGTATAGAACGTAAATTTTTAAAATTTTGTAAATTAATTGAAATTATTTTCAAGAAACATTAAACATTATATTTAATATTAAACTACAGACTAACTGAAACCTTCAGATCTAAAAAATACGTATAAAAATTTAAAATTTTCATATATTTTATTTTCTAAATTGTATTGATTAGTAACGATTAACCACAAACATGTATGGAGAGTCGTCACAACTATGTATATTCTTAAACCAACCTTGGTGTTCTGTCGATAGAGAAATATATATAGAGCGAAAACTCTCTTTTCAAAGACCTAAGGCAGTTGTCAAAAACCTAAGTGATGAGAATATATTATTAAATAAATACTATGCGAAAACAAAAACAACACTCGTATGTAGGATTATTTTGAGTAATATTTTTCTAGTTTCCGTTCTATGTGTATTTCTCTATGGTTCTGTCCTTTATAAACCTAAATTTCGCCTTTTATAATTCTGAATCTCTACTATTTTCTTTAAATTTCTCTTTCCCTTTAAAACTATTACTTTAACTTGATCTCTTATTTAGCTTACATTTTAGCCAAAAATTTAACAAAAATATTTACATAAATATAAAAAATATTTCAAATTAGATTTTTTTTTTAGTAAATAAAAAATGTCTTTATTACAACAAACGTAAACATCTAGACTGCTTAAATAAAACAAAAATCTTAAAATCAACCAATTATAATTATTAACCACAACAAAATGTGTATGTGAAAAATAACATTTTTTGTATTAAAAACTTATTTTTTCAATTATGATTTTAAATTAACAAAAAAAAAAAAAATAAAAATCTTGTGAACATTGAGACTCGTTTAGGGAATTTTTCAAATTCGAAAAATTGAAAAAATGAAGCAAAAAAATTAAAAAAAAAACAAAAAACTTTTTTTAAAAACTTGAAACTTTTTTATACATACCAAAAAAACAAAACAAAAACAACCAAAAAACACCATTTTATAAACGCTGAAACCAAAACAAAACAACACAATGCGGTTAACGGTAAAAACAAAATGTCTTCTTTAACGATATTGAGAATATCCACTCTTAAAAAACATAATAAACAACAACAAAATAATAACGGAACAAATACAAACACTGACTCACACTTCTACTCTTTAAAACACACACACATACAAACAAACACAATTACAAAAAATGAGTAATTAAAGTGAGACTTGAAACACTTGACACTTTTTTTACATGCTTAAATACGAAAAACCAAACAAACAAACAATTCTAAAAATCTTTTTAAAAAAGTTAAGTTTTTATATTTTATTTTTAATTTCTTTCTTTTCCTAACAATTTTCTATAATTTTAATAACAAAAAAACCAAACAAAACTTAAACATATTTTTATATGAAACTTGTAGTATTCTTAAAAAAAAAAACATAAAAAATTAAAAAAAAAATTATATTAAATTACTGTTGTTGTTGGCTTTTATATATTACAAAAATAAAGTAAAATTATTAAAAAAAAAAAAAATCATACTTATTATAATTATTATACATTTATATACACTTTGCATTTGTATTTTTATTATTAACAAACAAACAATTATTATTTTTTTATTTAGTAGTTGTAATTATTAAATATTAAATTTTAAGCATTAAATGTGTAAAACTTAAATAAAAACAAACTTAATAAGAATTAAAAATCATTGCAAAACAAATCTATAACTCTATATATTTTTTAAGCTGATATAAAACAAAAAAACATGAATAATTAAATGAATGAACAACCGCCACCGCTTAGTAATTTTCTTTATTTCTTATTAAATTGTGAAATAATTTGAAACAAAATACAAACAACTTCCTGTGTCCACATGCGTAGTTAAGTGTTTTATTATTTTTGTTAAATTCAAATATTTTTCAAAATAAAATTTTAATTATTTAGTACTTTTCCAATTGTATTCTTATTTTAAGTACCATTATTAATTAGTTTTTTTTTTTTTTCATTATCTTGTTATTATTAAGTAAAAAATGTATGACGTTGATTATTTTAATTCGCTTTCATTTTTTACTATCTTTTGTGCATCTAAGTATTGTCTATTATTGATTTTGATTAAATAATTTTGATATTCTTTAATAATTTTCATTATTATTTGTTAGAATTGTAGTCATAGTTAAAATAAATTTGTCTATCATATTCTGTTCCCTTGAATATTGTATTAATGAGTAAAAATTCCGTTAAACATTGTAGCTTGGCGATAACTTTAGCATGAAATAACTGAAATTGGGGGTTTTAAAATACATTTCGAACTAATGGCCCTTAAGCTAATTATTGATATAAAACTAAGACTTTCTTTCGTATTTCTCCAAAAAGTCTTTATTTAGTTTTATCAGGATTTCATTAATAATTTTATTTTAAAGAAATTAAAGTAATATTTTGTTTAAAAATATATTCGTTTATTAGTTTAAATTTTTACTTTTACTCTGTAGCGATTTTATTAATACATTATGTAGTAACGTATTTAACCTCAACATACGAAAACAAGATTAATTTTTATAAATATTTCATTATAAGAAAATATATATGTGTAAACAAGGTATGAACCAAAAAAGTACTTTTTTAAATATAGTGTACTCTCTCATAAGCGGACACCTTAGGGACTGACGAATTTGTCCGCGTATACGAGGTGTCCGCTTATGAGAGTACTAAATAATCCCAGAGAATTATTTTGGGATTGAAAAAAGTGTCCGTTTATGGGACGTGTCCGCTTTAGAGAGGTGTCCGCAAAGAGAGAGTACACTGTACAATGTACTAAATTATGTTTATGCCTACTTAAGCCATGTTTACAAATGTCTGTGTAGAAGAGTACGAATGAGATAGTCTAAACATAATTTGTAATGAAACCATTATAGTCTAAAGCCACGTTTGAAAAATGGGCTACAATTTAGATCTTAAACATTATTTGAAGGAAATTTTGAAAATACATAATCCACTTTTCCGAACCTAAACATGATTTGAAAACATGTTTGAGAAGGTTTTCTAATAGCTGACTTTGTATATGGGTAGTAGAAGTTAATTTTGATTGTCAAAGTAAATGTCGATAGAATATTAATCAATTTGCTAACTTTATCAAAAGTTCGGCGTTTGCATAAAGAAAATATTTCCTTTATAATATTTTTTCACAACAATATTTGTCAAAGACTACAAATCTACCATTTTCAATACCAAAGTGTTCAATCAAGTATTAATGGACGAAAAAGACTTTGTTTAAAGTTCCATAAGTTAAAAAAAAAAAAAAAACATTTGTAACAGAGCAAAAGAACCATATTGAATTAAAGTCTTGGTAAAATCGTAGAACAAAAAGTCTGTTATTAATCAGTTTTCCAATTAATTTCTTCTCAGATTTATGTAGACCAGTATTTTTAAAAGTTTTAAATTTAATATGTCCGTAGAATTCATGTACTTTCTGATATCAAAAGTACTGAAAAAGTACAATAGTACTTCTTGGAACTAAAGAACTTCTAAATAAAGATTGAATGAAAAATATGCAAATAGACTTCCAGTATTTCCAATACAATAGTCAGAGGAGCTATAAAAAAATGGTTGCAAACCTCTAAAATATTTCCAAAATTCTTGTAGAATTCGTACTGCTTAAAATTATGTTCAAATTTAAACGTTTTTTAAGTCACGTTGCATAAAGACTATTAGTTTACTTTTAAACTTCCACTAAACTTCAATTATTTCTTGCCCACATTTATAATGGAATGATACTAAAATCTAAACAAAAAAGTTCTCTTTTCCTAAATTCTGAGGGTGGGTCAAAAAGTCCGTGAATTTTTGAATGAAACATAGAGTTTTGGATAAAAAATCATTTTGTTATTCAATATAGTCTTTGAGATCTATCTATCTAGTGTATTGGTTGCAAACCTCTAAAATATTTCCGAAATTCTTTTAAAATTCGTACTGCGAAAAATTATGTTCAAATTTAAAAGTATTTTAATAAGTCACGTTACATAATGACTATTAGTTTACTTTTAAACTTCCACTAAACTTCAATTATTTCTTGACCACATTTATAATGGAATGATACCAAAATCTAAACAAAAAAGTACTCTTTTTTTTATTAAAAGTACTAAATTACTTTTTGAATGAAACATAGAGTTTTGGATAAAAAATTATTTTTTTTTATTCATCATAGTCATATTTGAGATCTATACACATTGTCCAATGTTTCTTCAATTTTGTATCTCTTCGAGGTCATCAAAATAGGTATTTGTTTCTGAGATTATTTCATCGTTGGAGTCAAATCACTTTCCGCCGAGCCATATCTTAAGGTTTGGAAACAAGAAATAGTCACTCGGCGCTAAATCCAGAGAAAAGGGCGAATAAGGGAGCAATCATAGCCTAATTCATGTATTTTTGCCATGGAAACTGCACCCTTATATTGTCCTGGTGAAAAATAACTTTTTGTTTAAGTTGCCATAATATTCGCCATTGATTCAATGTAGATTACACCCCGTTTATCCCAAAAAACGGTCGCCATGACATAATTGGCTGACAAACCCACCTTGGCCTTCTTTGGCGCCGATTCACTCCAAGAAACCCATTGTTTTGACTGCTCTTCGGTCTCTGGTGTGTTGTGGTAAATCCAAGTTTCGTCCACGGTTACGAAACTGCGCAATTTTGCGGTTGAACAACGCCAAACACTCCTGCGAAGTTGTTACAAAATTGCGTTTGTGGTCGATTGTGAGCAGAAGCGGCAAGTCTTGCGGTAAGCTTTCTCATACCCAAGTGATTATCCAAACTGGCTTCCATAATCTCTGGCACTTTCAATCTCTGATCGTTCAACACCATATCGAGAATTTTTTCCATTGTTTCGGGTGTAGATACCTCAACTGGGCGTTCAGAACGTTCAGCATCTTCCGTGCTCGTATAGCTGCAACGAAATTCAGTAATCCACTTTTTATACCCACCATCAAAACACATTAGAATATTTGTATTATACATATTCTGGGTCCTCATAAGATTCTAATGAGTCGATTATGGATGGCAACCGAACTTTAGTTGCGTTGTCAGTTGCCTAAATGGTATTACAGATGGCAACTGGCAGCTATCTTTTCTGTTGCCGAATTGGCAACCAGAAATTTTTAGTTGCCCTCTGGCAACGCAACTGAAGTTCGGTTGCCTTCCATCCGTCCGTTCGTACGTTTGTCTGTTTGTTGAAAACACGATAGAGCTCAAACGAAATCAGCTAGCTGGCTGAAATTTTTCACAAATACACTCTGTCACTTAGCCCCCATGCAAATATTGCCCCGGAATACTGTTTAAGTATGTTGATTATGCGGCAATTCTGATAAAATTTTGAAGAAATTTGTTCTAAGTACTTTGAAATTATACTGTAAATAATGGGGGAATTGGGCAATAGTTGTCCCTAGTCCCCATATAAGTTCCCCCTCAGAAAATTACTTGAATTACTTGTCTTATAACAACTAATATCATGATGAAATTGGACATAAACAAGTTTGTGAGGATTTGTCCATAATTGACCCTACCTCCCAAGATTCGGCACAGACCAATATAACACTCTTACTTGCTTACCATTGAAATTGATGGTGCTTAGTATAAATTTTGAGATATGGTTTTTTTCCGCAAAAATAATTCATTCTTTTCCAAAAATAATACATTATTTTCCCCAAGTCACGCTTGTTAACACAGCTAGTTAAAATTTTGACAGGAGTCAACTGACAGATGCCGGTTGACAGGAGCAGTGTTGCTCTTTCAGTTAAGAGATGGGAAATTCAAAAAGACGTATTAAGTAGAGGTTTTTGCACACTTGGTCAGTTAATTAACAGTCCTTACTTCTTTCACTGTTTTAGGTTTTCTGCAATTGTATAGCGTACTAGAACAACTTACTTTTATAATGAAATAAACTTGAGCTCTACTTAAATTAAACTATCAAAATATATATTTATACTTTATACTATTTTTATTTAAAATTTCATATTTTATTTCATATTTTATTACAACGTCGTACTTTTTTAGTATTTTATAACATTTTACTATAAATAATTTTCTAAATTCAAATTGAAAACCTTATTTTCAACTATATGTATTTTAAATATAAACAAAAAAAACACAAAATTTTAAACATTTACAAGAAAACCAAACTAGTCATTTCTTTTAAAGTCTAAATTAAATTTTAATTAAATAATATTAACTATTATTATTATTATCATTATTAATAACGTTATGTTATAATAATTTCTTTTTAAGTTTTTCTTTTTTGTTATAGTTAAAATTATTTAAATTGCAATAATTGCGTAGTAATACAGGGTGTTATCGAAAAAAAAAAAAACCAAAACAAATTAAAGAAAAGAAAAATCTAAAACATTTTTGTTTTTTTGTTAAAACAGTTAATTATTTTTATACATTTAATATGCAAAAAAAAAGAAGAAAAAGAAAAAGAAGCTAAAAATATATATATATATTTAAAATGTTTTTTATTTCTAATTTTCAAAACAAATATAAAGAATAAAACTCAAAAAACCCCACCTTTTCAACGAAATAAAATTTTTAACATTTTAGGTTTGAAAAACTCTTTTTTTTTATTTTTACTCAACACCCTTTAATTAACAAAACATAAAGAAGCATGAAAACTTAATAAAAAAAGTAAATAAATAAATAAATCTATTTAATAATAAAAAGGCATTAAAAACCCTAAACAAATAAATGTGAAAATTTTTTAACTTTTTAAAACGACATTTCTAAAAGCCACTACTTTAGTCCCTTAAAGGTTTAATTATTAAAAACAAAAGTATTAATAAATTATAATAATAATAATAAAACCAAACCAAACAAAACAAAGAATTAATACATAATAAAACAAACAAACAAACAGAAATTAAATATTAAATTAATATGAATTAATTCAATGTGTGTGAACTTAGATCAAACATGAATATTTTTAAATGTTTATGGTTAAAAATATAATAATAAAATTATAACTAAAACATAAAGAGCAATTATTAAATTAAAATTTAAAAAATATAAAACATATTTTGCATTTAGTCATTGTGTATAGATTTTTATCATTATTATTATTATTATAATATTATTTTTTTAATAAATAAAAACCAAAAAAACAAAACAAAAACAAAAACTCATTAAACACAACATAAATGTGAACGTTATTATTGAATATTATTATAAAAAATATATTATTGGCAAAAAATAATGCAAAAAAAAAAAATCATAAAAACATACATATTTTTTATACCTTAAAACAAAACAAAAATTCACATAAATAATAATTATTATTACAAAAAAAACAAAACTCATTATTATTATTAATTATTATGTATTATTATTATTTATACATTATTATTATTATTACTAATTAATATAATATAAATTTGTCATCAAGCAAAACATCATTAAATCACATATTAAATTTTGATATTAAACATAAAACCAAACATCAAGAAAATAAAACTAAAACAGTCTTTTTTAATGCTTAGGGGCCACAATTTTCCAAAAAGAATAAATAACATAAATAAAAAACCTAAAAATCAAGATCTTTAACCAAAGTCTTAACAAAAAATATATATATATATAAAATAACATAATAATACAAAAATAATAATAATAATTAAATACATAATTATAAATATTGTAAGTATTTCTATTTCCATCACAATAAAATTATTTTGTTTTTTAATAAAACTAACATCGAAATTGTTTCATTTTATTACAACCGAGAAGAAGATTTTTCTATATTCGGAATTATATTGGGTAAGAAACGAAAAATTACTACACGATGATATGACTCATGCATACTACGAATAAATATTAGAGTGCTCCAAGATTATATGGCTAAAAATGATATCAAGGTTCAGGATACAGGTGGTCTATAAACAATTATTATACTAGGATTTTCATGGTTTCAAAAGTGTGGGTCATATTGGCCCCAAGTACATTTAAGTGTTAATTTCGATTTTTTTGCTTTTTTTTTTTGTAAATGATGGACTTTAAGATATATTTTCCCAAGTTTCATAAAAATCTACACAAATATTCGAAAATTTTACTTTGGACTTTGAAATATCTATCATTAGATATCCATATTGTCTATATTTATGAATTAGTAATCGAGATATAGATAAAAAAAATAGGCCAAAAATAGAGGTTGTCTCCGATTTTTGCTCATATCTGCGTTATTTATGGACGGATTTTGCTGATTTTAAATAGGAAACTTTTCGAAATCATGTCTGACAGAATTATTGAGGATCCCGAAGATATCTGGGGTCTTCAGAAAATTGATTTCAACAGCCAGTTAGATAGACAGACAGACAGACAGACAGACAGACAGACAGACAGACAGACAGACAGACAGACAGACAGACAGACAGACAGACAGACAGACAGACAGACAGACATGGCTAAATCGACTCCGCTATCTATAAGGATTCAGAATATATATGCTTTATAGGGTCGGAAAATTATATTGTGGAATTTACGAACGGAATGACAAACTTATATATAGCCTTCTCACGAAGGTGAAGGGTATAAAAATGTATGCCTTTTAATTTCTGCATTGTAAAAGAGGACTAAAAGCCAATCACATTTTAGTATCCAGCTTTTGAATACTTGTTTGAATTAAAGATAAAATGTATTTAAAGTCATCATTAAACATTCTCAGGAAATTTTTCAGCAGCATGGAATCTTCGGTCCGCCATTCTTCAAGTAATGTATTTTAGAAATTAAAATCTACGCAGCACCCAATTTCTCACCCAAACACTTATTTTTCTTTCGTTTTATTAATTTGTCTCTTTTTAATAAAATGTGCCAATCTTATTTTACCACAAGACATTTTTAGACTGTCATCCGTACAAAAAGCAAACTCTACTGCAAGCTGTACTCACATTGTCTGGAATCTCGTCTGCAATTTCTTGCAGCAAGTTCGTAGTAATAATTCTGGAAGCTGACTTCCGCAAGTTTCGGTTTGAGTGGAAACACTTCAACAAATACTTCCAGAAGTTGTTCTGCAAGTGACTTGCTCATTTTGATTCACATTTTGACTGATCGGGAAAGGTATGGAGTATCTCTGGTACTCAGATATACCTTCAGGACAGTGGGACCTGATTTTTGACAAAATGCAATATAAGAATTCACAAAAGCAATATCAATGAGAGCACAGAAAATTGTATGCCACCACTTCTTTGACTTTCGATCTATGCCATAAAAGGAATATAATTGAATTGCGTGGTCCACACCAACCATGAAGGTGTTTTAATCTTTAATAACTACCGGGAAATTTACTTAATCTTTCTATTCTCGTCTAGACACTGTTGTAGACTCACTACGGTGAAAGTTCGATGTTAAGTAAATTAACTTTCTATCCATCCATTTATAGTAACTACTAGCTTGACCCGGTGCGCTTCGCTACCCCTGTCGTAGTAAAAAAATATATGTAAGGATTTTATTAAAAAAAATCGGTTTACCCCCTGTTTTTCTCTTTCTGGTCCAAGTATTGAAAATAGTTATAGCCTATTGACGCTTTTAAGTAAGGATCTATCTACGTTCCAAATTTCAATAAAATCGGTTCAGCCGTTTAGGCAAGATGCTCAAACAAACAAACAAACAAACTTACAAAGACATTTATATATTTATATAGATAATGCCAGTCTTAAATACTCTGAAGTCCCAATCACATCTTTTCATTTTTTTGACCGGAACGAATAGTGTTCAAGCCACAATTCTTTCGGTTTTTAAATGTTCGAAGAAGTTAACTAGTTATCGAAGTAAGCCATTTTGTTTTTGCCACATTCATTTTATGTCAATGATAAAACTACCCTTTCACCGAGGCCAACGCCATCGAATTTATCTTCTAGGACAACATATTTTCCAACGATTTATATAGCCCTTTTAATCAGCAAAACACCACATTTTATAACCTCTCTTTATGGGTTTCATAGGACAGTATTGATTCATTGAATTTCTACCCTTAAATAGAATCATAGAATCATCGGTAGAAATAGGCAGCTATTACCATTGTAGACTTCTTTAAACTTATGGTTCAAGCCATTAATGACTGATCTAATTTTTAATAACCGATCGCTACTATTTTTTGAACCAAGGTATTATCGTTGAAATGTAAATATCTCAGGATCATCTCAAAGCTATTGCGGCTCATAGTTTTGACAACTAGAGATATTGCCAAATTTTACTGAACTGGCGTCTACGATATTATCAATAAATGAATCGAAATATTTTGTTGGTGTTTTTATGGAATCAGAAAAACCCAAAACAGTTCGTTCCGTCACACAAAATTCTGGTATTGTTGCATCATGTTCTTTCATCTTCCATTGTCGTTTAGGCTCAAAATTACTCTTATGAGAACAAATCTACGCTTAAAACTTCTTCAGAGACAGTTCTTCTTCAGCAGTAACAGGGCTTTTAACTATTTCAACAACACCATTTATAACCTGTTCTAAGAGACTATTAAGCTCGTTGCGATTTCCCGCAAAATCCTCGTCATTATCATCTTCATCACTTTCTATGTCAATGTCACCCCCCTAGGCTTCAGGAATTTCTTTTAATATGACCATAATTTTATAAGTATCTAGAAACCATTCCAGACAGTTGATGTTAACTCTAACACCGCCAATGATCAACTCAACTCACGACTGCCAGCTCTGCCACCATTTATACACTGCTCTTAACGGACACACTAGTACATTCGAATTCCAGAGCCTTCGATGTCATTGCCAGCAGCCCAAACATTTAGTGTTGCCATACTTACAAACAATGGCAATAACCGAATGCTACTGATGGACGTGCCTTCAAACATGATGAATGCTGCAGGCAGTCGTTACATACCGTTGAATTCAAATCGTCATTGCACATTCGTAACAATATTTATTAAACTCGAACTATAAGAGTTTGTTTATGTAGTTTGTTTATACACTTGAACTTGAACTGTACAATTTTTTAATTTTATAAACAACTTTTAGTAACATACAAATTCGAGCTTCGAAATCACCTGTCAACGGATCTTTAGAGAACCGATGGTCATACATTGTAAAAATACATCTGCCTTAACGGTACTTGTAAGTACCGTCCGGTGTCAAATGGTTAATAATTAAGATTGTTCGATATTAGTAAAACGTTAGGAACAAAGTATAACCAGAAGTCCCACTATCTATTTTTTTAATATAATTCAACACCCTTTACATACACGTTGTTGATGTTGTAACAGTTCTACTGTTGTCGAAAGTTATTTCCTGGAGAACAAAATTCTGCTTGATAGATTTATCGCAGGGTAGAAAATCTTCGGCCAAGTAGGACTCGGGTCGTTCCGGAGTAAAGATCCACTGTTGTGGAAAGTTCATTCCTTTAAAATAGATAAATTGGATATTGTTTGCCTGTGGAGTTGCTTCTCACTATCCAAGATCGCAAGGGGTATTCCCATACTGGTATCGATTGCTTGTATGACGATACAATATCTTTAGTTATGCCCCAAGAGGTACCAGCGGCAGCAGCTTTCAGGACCTTATTTATGTTCTTCACGTGAGCTGCACTTCTTCTTCACTTCGCGGCTGCCTGGAAACCTAAACGTTCTGGTTGACGTAGGTGGCGAGCGAGGAAAAATGTAGGAGACTGGCGAAGACTATCCTTAAATGTTGCGGTTTTGCACTGTAGGGATACGCCTGCCTTCCACTTACTAACTTCCTTGGTCGAAGAGGTGAAGAGCGACACTGTTGCTTTTGTTTTCAAAAACCTAAATTTGAGTTTCTGTCCATATGGTGGCTAGAAACAAAATTGCCGCGAAATCTTCAGACACTACCTTCAAAACGTTGACAATAGAAAAGTATCCGGGACCATTAAAAGCGGAATTTTGAGACTCTACCTTCAGAAGAAATTGAAATTGGATCAAGCAATCCATTTCACTAACATCTGGACTTGATGTCATTGAGTCACGTGATCTTATTATAACAATCATATGAATTTTACTTGAACGCATGCGTTCACCTTAACGTTTGAAATGACTCATGATAGTGAATGAATCATATGTTCAATATTAATTTACAGAATTATGAATTTGTTTAATTTCTACATATTCGTAATATATTTTTAATTCATCCACATTAAGGAAATTACTACTTACTTATTTACAAATATACATATATGTATATACTTAGTATATTGCTGATTTTAAACTAAATATTTACTATAATACTCTAGTGATTTTTATCTCTCAACTGATAACAATGTGAATGAAATGATTTATTTACTTTAATTATTTTTATTTCATATTTTTACAATGGTAATATAAACATTACGACCGGCAATTATCATTTAATAAGAATTTAATTTACCCACCTTATATGTTGCTTTCAGATAGAAACGTAAATAAAAATTTTATTTTGGACTTTTATCAACAGCAAAATGTTTTTAGCTTCCAACAAAAAAATGACGTTGTGGCCACACTTTTTAAATGAAAACGAATAACGCTTATCTGTAACAGCTACTCAAGAATTTAGCATGTATGACCAATGTTTTAAATACCCTATAGGTTAAGTAACATTTGTTCAATTGATTTGTAACAGCCTGATAGGCGTGGTGCAATTTAAATATTCATATAAGTTTTAAGCAATAAAAGCAATCATATGCAATTTTTCTTATCAGAACAATAATATTTTGACACGTATTGGGTGGATTGTCTAATAAAAACCCTTCACACCTCGTGCAAAAATATGTTTATTTAATTAATATTTTCGAAAAATAAAGCCAAAGCAGGTGCGGCTTCCACGCTAGTGTTTAAAAGGGGTATATTCGAAATTCTTATTTATAGGTTTAAATTTATTTTGGGGTTTTATAAATATTGAACGTTACACTGTTCTTGAGTCTAGGGAATTTGAGAATTCGCAGTCTGTTTTTTGAAAATGTATTTCCACTATAAGGGACATATTACAGAGCTGCAAGAATAATCAATCTTAGCGACAGAACCAAATATATTAGTAAGTAGAGCTTCAAACTGAGTTCTGGAAATTGGAAAGAGTTGGGAAGACTCCAAAATCATCATTTGATAGCCTGTTATGGATGAAAGAAGTTGTTTTTTACATGTCGTGGTATCAATCATGATATTAAGTTGAGCTTCCAACTAAATGTCATTGAATGGGTAAACAAGGCAACACTCGGTCTTTAATCCTGCAAAAGGGCATTGGAGTTGGAAAACTCAGGGTAGACCTATTCCACTCTAGGATTTCAGTTTGGTTAATGTTCTGAAGAAATTGAAGTACATATTTTACAACTGACTTCCGATCCATCGTTTTAAATAACACCGATATCAATCTTTACATCAGACAGTTGAGATTGCAACTGAATGTGTAAAGATGGCGACGAAAGGCCATTGTAAAGAGTTGTCAGAGACTCTTTACTGGGTCCAATAGATCTGTTTAAGTAGACGATTCTTCGTAGATCTTCACGTAGTTGTTCGCAAATTTTCTCATAGTTGTTATGAAAATCATGGAGATGGGAGTGCTGAAAATTTATTTTCAATGACATTCTAAAATATTAAAGACATTCCAAATCATTTGGGGTCATACTATTACGTATTGGTTATACATAGCAACTATTTTAAAGTAACTTCAAACGTTGTAGGCCCACCCTCACTTAAAATAAAAACCACTTTGTTTTAATTATATTATTTATAATCACAAAATTTGTTTAACAATGTTTTATTAAATTACTAAATAACTGTCATAATGAGTGCATTTACAATAAAAATGTGAAAAAAAAGATCAACAAAAAAAAAAAAAAAAACAAAATTGTTTATGAATAATTTATAATTATTCACAAAAAATACTTTAAACTTCACAAAATCACTCAATCTTTGTCATTTCTCTCTCTGGCTCAAAACAACACTTAATGTTCACCGCATTCGCGCAATTCACGATTGCCCAATGGCAAGGGGGGGCGGAAGTTGTTGATCACTTTGCCATTCAATTCATTGCAAGGACATTCTTCTTTGACATCATAGCAGTTCATATCACGCATAGCTTCCAATTGGTCATGGGAAACCTCAATGGGGGTCTTGAAGACCAACCAAATGACACACTCGGAGCAGGGGGGTGTGGTCAAGGAACCTTCATAAGTCCAGTAAGTGGTTGTGCTGGGCAAAAGTTTGCCAGGATCACAGCCATGGGGCAAAGTGATGCGATCACCCTTGTGTTTAACAAACTGCAAAAGGCTAGTAATTTTATCGAACTCCTGGTGATGCATGCCGGGCTGGAAATTGTGTAACAGGAAACAAATTAATAAAGATTTACATATTTATATGTTAAAAGATAAAATTTGTATTACCGTTAAGAAAACACCCAATACAGCCAAACCATCAGGAGCGGCAGCAGCTTCCTTGAAACTAGCATATTTAGTGGTATTCCAATGTACCAAATGCAATTCTCCAGCATATGCCTCACCATCAACGGTGTGCTCTGAACCCTTAGAATCGCTGCAACCCCAATGACAATGGAATTGTTCCAATTTGTAGATATTTTCACCCAATGGACCACCAGTCAACTCTGACTCGTTGCCATCAACATCCACACGCCAACAGTAACCGGGATTTACCAAACTCTTAGTGTGTTCTGGCACATAATTCCATTTCAATGGAGCCACTTTCAAATCACTGCCTCTTTTGCAGATATTAGTATCAATGTCAACGGGCGATTGACGGGTGCCGGTAGCTTCGGGAAATTCAATGAACCACTTATCGGGTCCTAAAAAGAAATAAAAGGAAAAGAAAAATTTTAAATGTTTTTCTTTTAAAGAAATACTTAAAAAAAAATATAATACTTATAGTGGTTTTAAAAAGTTAGTTCCTAAGATAGTTAATAAATATAGATCCTTATCAGTTTTTAGTTCAAAATTCCCATTATATACATATGTATTTATTAGCAGTAGTTTGTTTTATAACAATTATAATTTATGAAGTTCTAACACTTATTTTCTTATAAATCAAACAAGTAGCTAATATCATTTTTATCAATTATACCATAAAAGAAAACCAATTTGGTCATGAGTTTTATTATTTATTAAGGGAACAATTTGGTTATCATTTAATTTTGAGGGTGATTTAAAATGATCAATTTTTCTTTAGAAATACCCATATATTTAGATACCAGTTTAATAATACTAGTATATTTTAAGTACTTTTGAATTAACAGACATTTCTATCATGACAGGGTATTAATACATCAAAATGTCAAGACCCAGGGCTTAAAAATAACAAACATATGACTGGTGATAACATTTTGTACCTTTAGTTTTATATATTTATATTTACAATTTATATATTTATATATGAACATAGAGACGTTAATATTTAATGACCATTTGTTTTTATATACATACCTATTGTTTTATAAATTTTATCGCAAATCTTTCTGTTTGTTTGCCATAATTGATGACACGAGCTGTTTGCAATAAAAAACAAAAACAATTTCTTTAGTCAGTTTGACTGTTTTCAGTCTGACTGACTGAATGTATGTCTGTCTGTCTAATTGTTTTAACCAATCGACTGACTGTGAGAATTTTCATTCGTTTGCATTTTTATGATCGTATGATCGTGATGATACTTTCTTAGCATGCATACAGAATATCAAATGGGTTTTAATATAAATAGCAGAATGTGGCAAATTGAATATGCATTAAGGAGTTTAAAATAAATATTAAATAATTTTATTTTATGACTTTTATGTCTGTTGCATTGTTCTTTATTTTATTCATATTTTTAATGCATAATTTCTTTTATTTTACTGCTTAATTTATGCATAGTTTTTATAAGGGCTGTTACAACTTCAAAATGCGTCAATATCGAAATGAAATTATTTATGGTCACAGAATTTGTATGTTTAATTTTGTAGAGAAAAGTAATTAATCATTAATTCAAAACTTTTAAAACTTCATATTCAATATTTAAGCTAAAAACAGTTAGAAATATTTATATAGACCTCAAATTTTTACTGTGAATTTCTTTATAAGTTTTCTACTTAAAGTTACAGTATTATTACTGCACAGATAAAACAGATTCATTGTGATTTGTTGCCAATCGAATGATTCGATTATCCATCTTTTCGATACTAGCAACAGAAAATCAGTTGACATATAAGAACTATAATTGAAATAAGCAAATTATTATCTCCCAAACTAAAGCTTTTCAGGTACAACGGAAAAAATCGCTCATTAAGACTGAATCATTTTGGAACATATTGTTACGTTTTTACCTTTTAAAAACGGGGTTTATTTTCTTTAAATAAAGCGGATACTTTTGATTGCAAGCAAAAAGCAGTTTTAGTAGTTCAAAATTGTAACAACTCTTTATTTATTTAGAATCCACAACAACGACAGAATCAAATAGTCACTCAGTGTCTTTATACACGTTTATCAATTTGCAGAAATGCACACACACTCTATTACGTACAACCTTAAATGCACAAGACAGTTGATGTTAACACTAACAGCGCCAATGATAAACTCACTCACGACTGCAGTCTCTGCCACTATTTATACACACGCCATCTATCGGGAATCTTCTTCCAGAGCCTTCGATGTCATTGCCAGCAGCCCAAACATTTAGTGTTGCCATACTTAAAAACAATGCCAATAAACGCATGCTACTGATGGACGTGCCTTCAATCATGATGAATGCTGCAGGCAGTCGTTACAGACCGTTGAATTCAAATCGTCATTCGTAACAATATTTTCACCGTTTTAGGAATTTTGGTATTTAAGTAAAGACAATGGACAAAATTATCAATCCATTGATTAAATAAGTTCCATATTTTATTACGATATCTTAATGAGTTCGAATTTTACGATATTTTTATGAGTTCACTTATATACAATTTTAGAGTTTTTATGAGAGCCAAATTGACCTATTTTCATAAATGAAATACTACTCCCACTAATTGCAAATCCCATAACTTAATTATTTTATATAACATTTGTAAAAAGCATCATAGTAAGTTCCATATTTTATTACGATATCTTAATGAGTTCGAATTTTACGATATTTTTATGAGTTCACTTATATACAATTTTAGAGTTTTTATGAGAGCCAAATTGACCTATTTTCATAAATGAAATACTACTCCCACTAATTGCAAATCCCATAACTTAATTATTTTATATAACATTTGTAAAAAGCATCTTAGAATGTTATCACTTTAAAAAAGTACACAGAGAAAACAGATTCGTGTTCACAACCGAATTTGTCGCCAATCGAATTTTGTCGGTTCCACGTACTATCACAAAATTCGATTGGGATAACTGAATATATGGTAGCTGTGTTATTCTATTGCTGAATTAATGGTACCCTCAACTGTTTAAAATAAAATAATTCGGTAGTGAGGACAGAATCTGTTAGTAGGGGTAATTCCGATTTTTTCTAGCACATGAAATAAATTTTGGACTTTTTTAACTTGTCTCTCATTTATTGATGAAAGTAGAATGTGTTTATTCTTAAAATATGTACAAAATCATAATATATAAAGGAAAATTAGTATGTATTATTATATATCGTCGCATTATGTGCAAAATTGCATAATTTACATTACAATAATTTTACTTATTTGAATTTTTTTAATTGGTATTTGAATAAAAGACGTGTATGTAGTATATGAAATGCAAAACCTATGACTAACATATTTTCTTGTATAAATTCAGCCAGGTACAGGTTGTAAAGCTTGACCTTTCTGCATCCTTAAACAAAATGTTTGAAATAATAAATTCAGTAAGACAATATGAGAACGAAAGATTAACATACATTTAAAACGCAGACAAAGTTGTCGGTGTTTTGTTGACGAGTTCAAGATAGCATGGATTCCTTCCGATTGCGAAGGAACTGACTCCTCGCAACTAAATTTCAAGATGAGATATAGAGCTAAACGATTCCTTATCATACAGATGTGATTGTAGTTATGAAACCTAAAAAAATATTTGAACACGTCTTTAATGAATCGTTTAAGATAAATACAATGTACTCACCCTTTCATGTATATCGCCTAATTCTAATTTGTTTAGTTACACATTTAGTAGATCTTTGAAATTCACAAAATAATAAATAAAATAAATTATTTTGTGAATTTCAATTAATTTTTTAATTTACATATTATTTTGTCAAAAATTTCTAATGATAGAAATTTTTCTTTCGGTTGAGAACATCGAATTTGAAGTTTATATATCATAATCGAATTTTTCGATTACAACCACTAATATTTGGGGATGATGCGAATATTGCTGAATATAATTTAGTCATAGCAGACGAATTAATAACATAAATTTTAGAAAACGTTAAGTTGGTTAAGATAACTAACATAAGTATTGTCAGAACCATAATTCGATTGAAATTGTGTTTTTACAATAACTATCATAGAAAATCGATTGAAATTATAGTTTTTTAATTATGATACCTTAATTTCAGTTCATCTTATTAAATATTTGAAATGGGAACTGATTTCCAATCGAACTCTTTTCTGTGTGTATTAAGAAAAATGAAATTAAAACAAAACAAGTAAGAGTATTATATTCGGCTGTGTCGAATCTTATATACCCACCATCAATATGTATTTTTGGGGACTTGAATCAGTTATGGTCTGAATTGCACAGAATTTGATAAAGTGATTAATATCTTAAAACATTAAATGACTTATGTCGAGATTTATGTTAATATGACAATAATATAGGGGTTATATGGGGAGTAGGGTCAATTATGGACCGATCCTCACATAAGTTGATAAAATAATTTAAGTTCATATAAAAATATTGTTTATGAATAATTTAATCACGATATTAATTATTATAAGACAATTATGAATGTACAAGTCATTTTCTGAGGGGTACCTTGTATGTAGACTAGGGAAAAATGTTGCCCGATTTCAGAGTACTTAGAGTACTTTAATACCAAACAAACTTACAGAGAGTATTTGAGGAAAATTTCAGCCAGCTCTCTGCTTTCGTTTGGGCCCTATCGTGTTTTCAACAGTCAGACGGAGAGACGGACGGGCATAGCTAGATCATATTAGAATCTTATGAGGACCCATAATATATATACTAATGTTGGTCTGCGACAAATATTTTAATGTGTTACAAACCGAATGACAAAATCAATATACACCCCCCATCTCTTTTGATGGTGGGTATAAAAACTAGACTTTAAAAAAAATACGACAGCATTAAAAAATCAACACACTTAAAAAATAAACATAAACAAAAATTAGAATAGAATAATATGTAGAAAAAATTAGTTTGTTGTCTTTGACAAATAATAAAACAGTTAGATACATATGATAGATACGCGTATAATGTATCACGTGCTGCAGATACGAGTAACAAAAAAGAAAAAAAAGAAGCTAATACTATTCGCGCATTCATGTGATCAAGAAAGTAAATAAATAAAAAAACAATACTATATATGTATATATAGTTAAACAAAAACAAGATTTAAATATTTTAAATACCAACATGATAAAAACAATTAGTTATATATAATAGAAATAAATTAATTAAAACTTTAATGCATCATAAACCCACCCGAACATAATGTGTACTTTATGGCAAAATAACATTCAGCAAGACACATCAATAACAAAAGAATTACTTGATAAAACAAAAAGTGAAATTAAATGAAATGGTTTAATTATCATAAAAAAATTGCTTGATAAAAGCTACTTGCTATATTTTTAAAGTATTTACGTAAATAAGTATACTCATATAAATAACAAATTTGGCACAAAAAAATAATTTAATCCATTTTATATCTGACGATCCCATGCCTAAATTCATTACAACCAAATTAAATGCTGTTTTTAAATAAAAATATTACGATACAACAATTTATGGGAAACAAAACAAATAAAAAGAAATCTTAAAATGATAATGATATCAATATCATTATGTAGTATATAAATAATTCTTTAAATGAGCCATAGGTCTGTATTTGAACATCTGAGACTCGTTTAGCCGAACAATCTTTTCTTTAGCTGTTTCAGAAATCTTCTCCGATAGGGAGATCATGATTAATTTTATGATTACAAATGCTTTTTAACATTAGATTCAGAATAAAGATAGCTAATATTCAAAATGATCTATTTATAACTATTAGGCAATGTACACTCTTTTTAGTCCCACAGATGACAATTAGTGGTCGGCAATCATAGCCACCAGGGACCGAACTTGATAAACAACACGAATCTCAACGAAGCTCAAAAAAAATTATCAAATGAGAAAAAAACAAGTAAGAGAGCTATATTCGGCTGTGCCGAATCTTATATACCCTTCACCAAATTATACTTGAAAATAAAATAAATTTTTTTTTTTCTAATTTTTTTAAGTTTTTTCCAATTATTTTTTAAAAAAATTTTTTAATTTAAAAATTATTTTTTTTTTAATTTATTAGTGAAAAAAATTTATGACCAAAAAATGTTTTTTGTGAAAAAAAATTCGGGTTAAAAAATATTTTTCCCGATTTTGACCCATTGTAGGTCCAACTTACTATAGCCTTATATAGATCGTTACAATGGACTTTGAAATATCTATCATTATATATCCATATTGTCTATATTTATGACCTAGTAATCGAGATATAGATCAAAAATAGGCCAAAAATAGAGGTTGTCTCGGATTTTTGCTCATATCTTCGTTATTTATGGACGGATTTTGCTGATTTTAAATAGGAAACTTCTCGAAAGCATGTCTGACAGAATTATTGAAGATTTGGATCCCGAAGATATCTGGGGTCTTCAGAAAATTGATTTCAACAGACAGAGAAACAGACTGACAGACAGACAGACAGACAGACAGACAGATAGACAGACAGACAGACAGACAGACAGACAGACAGACAGACAGACAGACAGACAGACAGACATGGCTAAATCGACTCCGCTATCTATAAGGATCCAGAATATATATACTTTATAGGGTCGGAAAATTATATTGTGGAAATTACAATCGGAATGACAAACTTATATATACCCTTCTCACGAAGGTGAAGGTTAAAATTACTATTAAGATTGTAACAGAGAATAACATGTTATGATAATTCATGTTCTTTTTATGGTGACCACTGATTTAGATTAGCTAACTGATATATATTACCTTTTTGCACAAGTCACGAGACTACTTAGCAGATTTGAAATAATCAACACAAGTTTAGAGAATACATGCGAACAAAGTGTTTTGTTACACGTTAAGTCCATAAGAAATAAGTAGCGAGAGTGCAGAGAGTGTCAATTAAACCTCCAACTATGACATTCTTATGTTTTATTTTCGTTAGCCAAAATTGTTGAGAGTAGATTGACAGGTAACTAGTCAACGAATTTATCATAGCTTTACTATTAAATAAAAGAGTCAAAATATCTCTTCATTTGTTTATATAAAAGACAGATATTTGCTCACGATCACTCGTGATAACATAGAATTCAGTAAATATATTAGGGATATACATATATTGGTAATTGAATATATCAAAAATAAATTTCTCAAATTGTCGAATTTAAGTTTTTAAAATTTATGTTTTCAAAACAATTTGAAACACTTTATTATTTATGTAACATTGAATATTTTTATTTTTCATAATTATGCCATAATACTTATGTTTATTTTGGCTTATATATTTGCTTACAAAATATTTCAAAATATTGTGGAAAAAAATCCAAAATCAATATTTATTTTAAATGAGGAATTTTTTGATCAAAGCATTCTTACAACAAATCGAAATGAATATTTTATTATAAGTAGTATTATTTAATTATGGAAATTATTGCAGAAAAAGAAAACAAAGAAACTATAAAATAAAACAAATGTAATAGAAACAAAACCACACACTGGAAATTATATTGACGTCGGCTGACAAATGAAAAGAAACAAAAGGCGCTGAAGACGAAAATTGAGCGATTAAGTGACGTTTAAATAAAGTGCAAAAGAAATGTAGAAGAATTTTTGTGTAGTAAAAAGACTATTTAATTATGTATAAGTAGACGAATATTAGAAAAAAGTGAAGGTGAGTGAGAGTGAAAAAAAAACTAGGTTTTAGTGTAAAAAGTCTTAGGTATGACTAGACATAAAATAAAATGTTTAACTCAAGGAAATCTTCTTAAAGTCTTAATAAATATAGTATAATGTAGGGTATAATATATTCGTTATTGCTCCACTTCTTAAATGTTGAATGTTATTTTTAGATGTCAACAAAAAATTAAAAAATTTTATTTAATTAACACACAAGTATTGATTTTTCAGTACAACAAAAAATTAAGAAATTTTTATTGATCCACAAAATTTCTTATTGATTTCAAACAAATACAACTTGAAAATATGTACAATATGCAGATACAAATGTATATAATATACTTATACTATACATGCTGTATTTATACATATTGTATGTAGATATGTATGAATTGTATACAGTGCACTCGCGGTAACGTGAACTAATTAAAACCAAGGGAGTTCATGTTAGTGAAATTGTTCACGTTAGCGATTGTCGAATTTCATGGAAAAAAATAACAAAATTTATAATATATACCTGTGTTTTACACGCTTGAATGTGAAATTCTTTTATTATTATTTTCATTATTAAAACTTAAAACAAAAATTATTGATTAAAATGCATTAAATAACAAAACGAGATCACAAGAAAAAATACATCAAAAATACTCATTCGTTGCCATACAAAAATATTAATTTGGAGGATACAAACAGATTTTTAATATAAGGAGATTCCCTAAACTTTAAAAATCGAATTTAATGTATGTATTTCATTGTTGTCTACATGCTTAGAAAACAAATGCAGTGAAATAAATTGTTCACGTTATACGGCTTTCTGAGTTTGTTCACGTTACAGAGAAGTCAATGTAAACAAAAGCTTGTTCACGTTAGGCGGTGTTCACGTTACCGCGAGTGCACTGTATAGTACTTTTATTACCCCTTGTGCGAACTGTTGAAGGGTTTTAACAACAACAACAGCAACATCTTAAATTTGCACTTGCCAGGTTTCAACAAAGTGTAGCAACAATGTTGCTCAACATTTTAAAGCATGTGTCTGCTATGAAAGTCTCGTTACATTAAAAAAATTGTATTTGTATGCTACTTTCTGTATTAGTTTTGTTTGTTCTCAACTTGTGTTTATGTTATTATTGTTATTTTCTCCTCTTTAAACAATAGAAATTCACATTAGTCAATTATTTATTTGTTTTTGGGGGAAACAACAAATAATAAAACAAAATAACCGTTTAATAGGCAATTTAATAATTGAACATTACAAAATTTTGTATGATCATTTTATAATACTTATACGTATGCATGTACATGTAGACTGACGGACAGCCTAGCTGAGCTCCCATATTTCTGTCTATAAAAGTTGCTTCTAATGATGGGGGTTGGCATTATAGAGCGTGTTTTGTGGTACAAAAAAAAAAAGTTGTAATGAATAATGAATCTTCTCATGCTATTGCAAATAATATAAATTTAGCAATCTATAATTTAGTGTATAATCAGATAAACGTCATTTATTAATGTTTAAGTGAAATTTCCTCTTAAACATAACAATAACTATCAGGAAAACTGATTATGTGAGACATAAGTGCTTATACTAAGTACTAAGTATTTATGAAGATTACATTTATGTTGATAAGAAAATGAGAGGGGTTTTATATTAAAATAGATTGAACGATCGCGAAAACAAGTTTATTTGTATACCTAAGGGTACATACCCGGCAAAAAATTACATAACAAAGAAGTAGTTTAGGCAGGGGTTAAGTGATGACGAAGTGGTTCGATTTAGGTTAAACATGCATGATTTTTACATAGTGTGCCATTTGAGATCAGTATTTATGCGACAATTTACATATACGACTCCTTATTTTGATGATTACATAGAACCAATGAATTTACTACGTTTTTTCATTGGTGAAACACATTTATTGTTGTATGCATAGCGGAAGATATTTTAAAAGATTTTCAAAAACGTTAAATGCTCAATATTTAATAACAACATGAAGACGTCGTGAAAATGGCGTTCGCTTTAAACTACATCAGTATTTGTTTTCTGGATAAGTTTGGAATTTCTACATTTTTCATTTACGGCCCCATAAAGTATATATATTCTGGATCGTTATAGATGGCAGAGCCGATATTGCCATGTTGTCTGTCTGTTGAAATCAACTTTCCAAAGCCCCCAAATAACTTACATACACGATTGAAACATCAATATATCCGCTATAGTCTCGCTTAGGTTGCTATTTAAATTCCGGAAAATCGGTCTGCAAATGGCTGAGATATAAACTACGACTACCTCGATTTGTTTATCCATTTTTAAAATATACTTGGATTACTATGTCATTAACAAAGACAATATGGATATCTAAGGACATCAATTTCAAATAACTTTCCAATGACTTATAAAAATAAAATTTTTCATCAAAAAGTGTTTTTAATCTTTATCTTAAAGTATACTTTGGTGAAGGGTATATAAGATTTGGCACAGCCGAATGTAGCTGTCTTACTTGTTTAGATTGGAAATAAATTAACAAATGTATATAAACAAATATAAACCAGTATAATTGTCATTATTTTCCCTAAATGTCAGTATTCTTGGAAGTTTTTAATGTTAGGCATCTCATTAACTCCATTCAAAACTTAAAATTACAATTTATATTAAGTTGACCTACTAGAAAAGTTAATTTTACTGTTTTAAATAAACATTAATTCTGTTGTTGTCAGACGTTCTTGAAATTTCACGACAAACATTTCCGAACATTTTTCAAGCCTATTTTTAGTAAATAGAAAGTATGTATATTTTTTTATACCCACCATCAAAAAAGATGGGGGTATATTGATTTTGTCCTTCCGTTTATAACACATCGAAATATTCATTGCAGAGCCTCACTAGTATATATACTCTGGGTGCTCATGAAATTCTAAGACGATCTAGCTATGTCCGCCCGTCTGTCTGTTGAAAACACGATAGGGCACAAACGAAATTGAATTAAGAATTAATTAATTTTTTATTTTGCTAAACGCAGTCCTCTCTAAAACAATTGAGAAGACTCTTTAACATGCTCTATTAACCAAAAATCTTTCCAGCATTAATTTTAATTATTAATTAATTATAATTTGTCTCTAAAATTATTAAAAACAAGCCCATTCCCTCATTGCACAAATACTTAATTGCCCATTCAACAAAATTGTTTTACGATGTTATTTAAAAATTCCATTTGTTTGTGCCGATGTTTTTCCGCTCGTAACACATTTCTTTTAATTGCTAAAAAAAAATTATTAAAAATCACGTTTTACTGAGAATGAGAAAATTTATATAATACAAATTGGTAACATGTTTAAATATGTATTTATCAGAATTTCTAACTACTGAAACTTCTAATTGTGTAAGTATGTACTTTCAAATTAACAACGCTTATCGTTAATTATTATTATAAAAATTTACAGTTAATAACAGATATAAACTGTAAATGACATTTTGAAATATATTTCACAACTGTATTTGAATGAATTAAATGTTTAAATGTTTTATAAAAGTTTAAGGGGGTAATGAGTCAAGAAAACTATATACTCTACAAACTAATATTTAAATAAATTATTTGTCACGATCAGTCAAAACTTGATATCTTCTTTATGAAAACTACATTTTTTTTTTTTTGCACGTGACTGTTCTTTCCCTTTTCGCTTTATTTATTGTATATTTCTAAGTATAAATTCATTTTTAAACTGTTTTTATTAAGTTTTAAATTAATTGTATTGTGACTAGTACAATAAAGTTTAATGTTTTTAAATTATAATTTATTCTTGCGATTAACTATGGATTTCTATTATTATAACTATTTCCAATTTTATAGGAAATTCAACAGATGAAAACGTGTTTCCTAGAAAATCACACGATTTATTAAGTACACGGTAAAAAATGTTTGATTGAAGATTAAGAAGGTAACATTATTGGGTTTGTCAATTTAGTAAAATTGCACATCACTAATCATCAAGTGATTTGCAACTATTTGGGCATGGCGGTATTTTTGTGTGAATATTCCGTTTGATGTCAGACATTGTTGTGTGAACAATTGTTCCGACAACGTTTTAAAGAATGTTTTTAAGCCTAACTGTCAAGCGAACTGTGATACGGCGCTCACTTTTTGACATTTACGATTAAGTATACTCTGGCAAGTCATCATGAATAGTAGCTTGAAGAACTCTACCAAATTATCCAAATTTACTTTGAAAATCAGTCATCTATTCTCGCAACTTAGGCTGGAGGTCCACACCACGCGTTCATACCGTCTTCGCATTCTACGCTTCAAGTTACATGCAACGCTTTTTACGCGTCAATGTTTGTTTTGTTTTAAACAAATTAAAACAACTTGTCAAAATCAGCTGTTTTGTACGCGCGCCGCTTGTGATGCTTACAAAAGTAGAAAGTAGATCTACTTTTCGCGTTCTATGCGTCAAGGCATCCTACGCTTTTGTGCGTGTAACTTGTACCAAATAAATACATTAATTCTACTTTTTTGACAGCCGCGTAGAATGCGAAAACGCGTAGAACGCACGGTGTGGACCTCCAGCTATATAGACGACTGTTTTATCGCAAAATGTTTGGCTTAACGGTTTTGTTAATAACTGAGACCAATCCACAACAAACTAACAAGAACATAACATCGACAAAAGTTGTCCTCACGAGACAAATTCATGTGTGGACAAAAAATTTTTCGCTGTATGAACAAATGATGTCTTGTCAAGACTGCAAATTTTTTAGTATTCCGCAGTAATACAATACAGCTGCATTAAAAACATACTAACTAATTAATATTAATAAATATATTTTCAAACTTATTTCATCAAAATGTTTAAGCAAAATAAATACATATGTGCAATTTATTGAACTTAATCAATGACGACTTTTTAACCAAATTTTGTAAATACATGTACATTTTACCACATTGCTTGCATACGTCAGAATCTGCAAGTAATATAAATATGAATTTTTATACCAATTTTATTAACATTTATATGCTAATGAGACGTTCGTCGGAATTGAGTGGTGGTGACCAAAAAGTACATGATCGCGTATTTATTAAAATTTCACACAAAAAAATAAATAAATAAATTCCTAAAAGAGCGTAGCAAAATTATTTTTGGCTACAAAGAAAACTAATCTTGAAAGTTGTGAACAAAACGTGAGAAAAAGTTTCAATTAAGAGATACTCACTGTTGTCTGAGACGCAATACAGTTGAGGGTAAATTTTGGTAGATAGGAATTCATTTGACTATATAGGAAATGTTAAGTCGCTGCTTTGTGTTTCCATATTTTTATATTAATATCCCTGGGAACTCTCGCTTTCGGTATATGATCCTCATGCCTTAAGTTGAATTCGAGCCACGACTACTTAATGTTACCAACACATTCGGTATCGAGTAAAATTGATCGTAATTTTCTTATTTGAGTTAATAGTATTCGATATTGAACAAGAAATCTAGTACTTTTTATTATAATTTCGATATCGAAATTATTTTTTGATAATTACATTTCGATCACGAATGTAATAATTCGATTTCTAATTTTCTATCGGCCATCTATGAAAAAGACAGTCGGCATAGCCATTTAATAAGTTAGTGGAGATGGGAAGTTTCCAACTAGATAGGTTAAACATCTATAATAATTAAGGCAAAAAGGCTTAAGTATTTTCAATAAAAACAATTTATGTATTTCATTACTTACTTCCGAATAAGTTGAATGACTTTTCAAAAAGATTTCTTTTAATCACATTAAAAGGAATTTTTCAAAAATAATTAATCATTAATTAATGCTGAACTTTGTAATAAAATGATAAGCTATTTGATGGTAGGAAGGCATGATCTCTTTAATACATAAATAATCAATAAACAATTTTATTTATAGGCATATTATTTTCAAATAAAGATAACAACCTGGACCTTAAATCATTATCGTTGAACGAGAAGAAAAATTCACACAACTTCAGTAATAAAATAAGTACAAATTCGATATTAAATTATCAATAGATAAGGAGCTAATCTTACAGAATATTGACTGCAGAGATGTGAAAATTAACTAATTCATGAGAGCAAAATATGTCGGTCCTATGGTTTAATAAATTGCTTACTTCTAAAAATTGCACTTAGTGGTTCAAAGATAAATTTAATTATTCAATGAGGAAGTAATTCTATAAAGAATGAATTCTTATAGGAATGAATTCTATAAATAATTAATTCCTTTAGGAATGAATTCTAAAAAATATATTTAAAGTGGTAAGAAATTAAGCCCAAGAATTAATTCTTAATGCTTTAATGAAGTACTTAGCTAAAATATAAAATTTGATTTAATTAACAATTAATTCTCTAGAAACGTTGATCTCAATCAATATATTTAGTCCTGTAGAAATCCATGGACTGATGATACATCTCCATTAAAGTAGCTACAATCAGCTAATTACATTAGTTGACTAATCAAGTATTTTGTTTATTATTAAATGATTCTAATTCTTATTTGAATATTCAAAATTAAATTTCATATCTTAACTATTCCATTAAATTAGAGAAGAACTCAGGAAAAATAGTTCCATTCAATTTGGTTTAGATAATTCTTTATTCCATTTACGAAATCAAATTAAATTGTATCTCTTCACTATTCCGTTAATAAATTAATTCATAGGCTAAATTCCTTTGCAGGTTTGAAAATTCATTATTTATAAAATGAATTCCTTATCGAATCATTGAATTCAAATCATTACAATATAACTTTAAAAATATATTGAATGATTAAATTTTTCTTCAATTCAAATCTACTTATTACTGAAAAGCTTAAGTCAATTGTTTTCCATTCATTTTGTAAATTATTAAAAGCAAAACTGAATGAAGATAAAATATTTTAATTCAATTTGTATTAGATTTGAATTAACAAAACTTTAATCATTCAAATGTTGATTGAGTTGTGTCTGCATTAATTTCATTATGAATTAATTCAACAATTAATTAATTCTATTTAAATAAAAGTCTTGGAATGAAACAAAGGAATTAGATGTTCGGAATGGATTTATGAAACGAATGGCTGATATTTTTTAATTCCGAATAAAGATTTAAGTGAATTAATTTAAATATAAATGAAATTCTATTCAAATAAAAATCTTAGTATGAAGCTAAAGAATTTGTTTTATAGAATGAACTGTTGAAATTTTTATCTATGATTTTAATGAATTAAGCACAAATTGAGTTAATTAATTCGAAGCTCTGGTTTGAACTACCTCAAACCATAGAGAAATATACATAGAGCGGAAGGAGAGAGAAATGTTAATGGAAAAAATTACTCTCTTTTCACACATACGGGTGATACAATAACAAAATACATGCAATACATTCTCATGCATTAGGTTTTTGATAACAGCCTTAGGTTTTTGGCTCTCAGTTACCTATCTAGTTGTCATCTATGCCTCAAGCATTTAAATATTGAAATTTAAATTTAAAATGTGTTGACAGTTGAACATTTTTATACAATTCTGTAAAAAATATTTATAATTTTTTTATTATTACTTTGCGATCCTTTTTTTGGACACCTTTTGTCAATGTTGTGATTCTGTCCACACGAGACAAAGTCGTGTAAACAAATTGATGGCTTGCTTTTATTAACTTACATATAAACTAAATAAGTTATTTCACCATCAGTGCCACTGTGTTATACATATGTATTGTCAAATTAAAACTTTGAAGCAAAGTTTTTTTGTTATTTAAGTTACGAAGGCAATATTTACAAAATACATAATGTATTAACAAATTTAGCAGACGACTTAAGTGTTTTATTTTAAAATTATATATAGGTAAACATTAGTATTCCTTTTTTAAAATCACAAAGTCTGTAATGTTTTTTTAAGGAATTGAGTTTGTGATTCCCGAATGTGATTCACATGAAATATATAAATAAATTTAGTAGCAACAGTGTCAAACAAATTATATATTAGAAAATCATTGTAAACAAAATTTTTAATAAAAAAAAACTAAATTTGACATATTAATCTATTGGAAAATATGTGAATATTTTGCCAAAATTGTTCATTAATCAGAATTATTATAAGCTTATTATTATTTGGAATTAACAAATCGTATAATTAACTAAAATCTTAATGCTGAATTAAAAATGTCAACAATTCATTCCATAAAACCATTTCCAATAAACTATTTATTTAGTTTCATTCAAATACAAATTTAAAGATTCAATGAGGAACTAATTCTAGAAAGAATGAATTCCTATAGGAATAAATTCTATAAATAAAGAATTCCTTTAGGAATGAATTCAATATATTTTAAGTGGTAAGAAATTAAGCCTAAGAATTAATTCTTAATGAATGCTTTAATGAAGTAGTTAAAATATAAAATATGATTTATATATTTCGTCCTGTAGAAATCTATGGACTGATGATACATCTCCATTAAAGTAGCTACAATCACTTTACATAACTTTCTCATAATTAAAAATTAGAACACTTATATTAGCCGTTTGAAAACTTTTTAAATTACTTTTTAATGACTAACATTACTGTCGAAAAACGTCAATGTTTTAATTAACTTTTTCTTTGGAGATCTTAACTTTGTAGTACAAGAATGTCTTATCATGATTTCGATAGCGTGTATTAGTGTCCATTTAAAATATCTATAACGAACTAATTTCAAAAAAAAAAAAAAAAAAACAATGCCTAATACTTGAAATTAGTAATTGTTTTTGTGATTTTTTTAAGATTAAATGGAAAATTCTATTAATGAAATATTTCCAACAATATTAAATGATTTTTCAAAGGAGTTCAGGAATAATCAAACATGTAAATTCAGGATAGAACTTTTGAAAATTATTAAATAGGTTAATGGTAGACTATTTATACATAAGTATATAGGTAGATATTGTATGTATGAATGAATTTTATATAAAATATCAGATTGAGGGACCCTGAATCTAATTAAAGTAACTACATTACCCATAACCAGAGGGAAGTAGTTCAGTTACAAATAGTTTCAAACCAGGAGTCGAGCACAATTGACAATTCAAATGTGAGCGTAACTCGTCAAAATGATTAAACGGGAAACAAGTTTAAGATTGTACATCAAAAACAGAAACAGGAAATTCGATTTATGCAACTTTACAATAAATTTACCAATGAGGCATTTTCAGTTGTGTATCATTTCGTTCAGTTTCGTCAATATTTTTCGTAAATATGCTATACTGTCTACTTTTAAGAGGGCCGGTAGGGAATTAGTTTAGTGAGAAATCATTTTAAAACTCGTCAAAATGATTAAACGGGAAATAGGTTTAAGATTATACATCAAGAACAGAATCAGGAAATTCGATTTATGCAACTTTACAATAAATTTACCAATGAGGCATTTTAAGTTGGTATCATTTCGTTCAAATTTTTCGTACTTTTAAGAGGGCCGGTAGGGAATTAGTTTAGTGACAAATTATTTTAAACATAGCTGTCTATCACAAAAATTTTGAAAACTGGAAAAGTAGTTTTTCTTTTAATTTTTCAGCATTTTCAACCAAATCAAGTTTAAATTACACTTTTAGTAATACACACATAATGCTATACTTAAATTTTTCTATAGAAAAAAACTGTTATACAAAAATTTGTCTATAGAAATAACTGTTAAACACAAATTCTTTTATAGAAAAAACTGTTATACACAAATGTTTTCTTTACAAAAAACTGTTACACAAAAAAGTTTCTATATAAAAAAACTGTACACACAAATTGATCTATATGAATACTGTTATACACAAATGTTATATATGTTATATATCTAGAAAAAACTGTTATAAACATTAAAAAAAAAAACTTTTATAGAGAAATTTTTCTTTACAAAAACCGGTTATACACAAATTTTTCTATAGAAAAAACTGTTATACACAAATGTTTTTATAGCAAAAACTGTTATACACACATTTTCCTATAGATCAAAACTGTAAAATACAGTTAAAAAAAACTTTTATACAGAAATTTTTCTTTACAAAAACCGGTTATGCACAAATTTTTCTATAGAAAAAAACTGTTATACACAAATGTTTCTATAGCAAAAACTGTTATACACAAATTTTCCTATAGATAAAAACTGTAAAATACAGTTAAGTTTTCTAAAAGTTCAGGTACTCCTCTATGATTTTTATTTACTTTGTTTTGCAATAAGTCCAGTAATAAAATAGGAAGTTGATATTTTTACAGGGTCACTTAAGTATTTGTTTTGTTACCATTTCCTCCACTTGTCAAATATTTAAACTGACAACTTTAACGGAAATTTTGCTGTCTACTGTAGAAAGTGTAAATTTGTTCAACTGATCTCGTATTAACTAAAAACAATTATGTACTTGGAAAAACTTCAATACAATGACTGCATCACACAAATGAAACAAAAACAAGTTTTTTGTTTTTTTGTTTAACAACAACAAAATCCAGAACACTACAAATTTATTGCAATCAAAAAAAATTAATCACACAATATTTAACATTGTTTAAGTCTGTTTTGTAAAATATATTTTCAATTATTTATTTACTACAACTTTCGGGAAGTAAAATTGCACTTTGGTGAAAAGACACAAAACAAAAAATGTTTAAACTTGACATCCATTATACGAGTTTTTACTACAAAACTTACACACATTCGAAATATAAAAAAAAATATCGATCACGAGACTTTTGTTGTAATGATAATCGAACTTAAAATATTACACTGCAATCGAAGTGAAACAGGCACGAGTTGGAATATATTCATTTAAAAACAATAATATGAACGTGTTTAAATGCGAAAAAATAATACTACATATTTACAACAACAAGTAATACTTAATTGTAAATAAAAAATATAAACAGAGATTCATTTAGAGCGAGAGAATAAAAAAGCACCAATAAAACTTTGTATAAAATACTCTATGTAATCGAACTTTGCTTAAAGTAAACACTATTATACTCTTACCATTTTCTTTAGTGTAACCCCAATGATGAGAGCTCATATTTAATGTAAAAGTTTATATAAACAAAACCAAAAAAAAAAAAACTGAACTTTGAATTGAAAACCGTTTCAGAGAGATCTGTAACAAGAGATATTCGCTAGAATAGACGACCGTTAAATCGTTGGAATGATTTGTTTTTAAAGATCGAACGACCGTTAAAGATTTGTTTAAGGAAACTTGGTTAGTTGACTTAAGTTTTTTCAAAACGTTGTGTACTGTTAGTCTGCTAAATGAAGACTGAAAGTTGTCTATATCGCTCGATACAGAACAGAACAAAAAAACAAAACAGTTTTAGGCGTGAATGAGTGAAAAGTGTTTACGAGCACCAGACAAACATACAGATATACATAATATGTATATATACATATGTATAAGAATATAAGCTGTGCTGTATTGTCATTGCTTATGGTGTTGATGTTGCGATTGCTGTTGCTGCTGCACAGTGGTTTAGAAACCTTTTGTTTTGGAAATAAGCACTGACTAATTTTCATAGTCAGTGCTGTTTTTGAGTTGATTTCAATTTACATGAGCTCGTAGTTGGAATGAGGGCTATTGGGCGTCCCCACAAAGTTGCTCACCTCGGGCCTACAAAATTTTAAAAGTAGTACCAAAAATTCAGTTTTTATCCGAATGTCAAGAAATTTTATATTTAGATAATATTTGAAAACATAGAGTATACATAGAGCGGAAACTAGAAAAAAACTCAAACAAAAAAATGCTTGAAATTACAGTGCACTCGCGGTAACGTGAACACCGCCTAACGTGAACAAGCTTTTGTTTACATTGACTACTCTATAACGTGAACAAATTCAGAAAGCTCTATAACATGAACAATTTTGTTCACGGCATTTCTTTTCTAAGACAACACTGAAATACATAAATTAAATTCGATTTTTAAAGTTTAAGGAATCCTTTTGTTTTTGTTTGGCAACGAATGAGTAATTTTATTTGCTATATAATTTTATTTCAGTGTATATTTTCTCGTGATCTCGTTTTGTTTTGTAATGAATTTTGATCAATAGTTTTTGTTTTATATTTTAATAATGAAAACAATAATAAAAGAATTTCACGTTTAAGCGTGTAAAACACAGGTTTATATTATAAAATTTTATATTTTTTCCATGAAATTCGACAATCGCTAACGTGAACAAATTCACTAACATGAACTACCTTGGTTTTAATTAGTTCACGTCTACAAAAAATACCCTTCAAGCGATATTTGTGTTGAAACATTTTTGTTTTTAATTTTTGGTCTAGGGCGTTTAAATTTTTTTTAAAGATGTCTTCCATATTTCTCTTATAGAAAATAAATCTATTCGGGCTATTAAAATAAAAATTGGACAGCCCTAAGCTGGGGGTCGCCCACTAGGCCCCTTTCCAACTACAAGTCCATGTAAATACAAATCAACTCTAAAACATCTCAGCACTATGTGAAATTTCATTAAGATATCTCCAATCGAATTATATTAAAAATAAAAAGTTTCTAAGCCACTGTATGCTGTCATTGTTGTTGTTCCTCTTTATTTATATGTTTGTTTGCTTTTGAAAGCCGTGTTTGTAGGCAGCTTTATTGTTGCCCGACAGACAGACTGACAGACAGACGTACTTACAATATGCCCGGTTTTTGTTGAACTCGACAATACGCAACAACAACAACAACATTAAAGAAAAGGTGACGTTTAATGTGCATAAATAAAGATGCGTACGAGACGTAGGACAGGTTGACTTGCATGAACCTTAACGAAAACAAGTAAGAAAGTATTGTCGGTCAAGCCCGACCATATAATATACTACACTAAGTAAATGAGCAAAAACATTTTTCTTTTAAAATTTCAATAATTTATATTCGTGAGCGATTTTCGGCAATGGGCCTTATATGGGAGCTATGACTTATTATGGACCGATCGCCATAAAACCGATACATAAAACTTATTTGGAGCAAAACTTGCGTAGATACCTATATAAATTAAACATATATGACCGATAAAGTCCAATTTCGGGAGGATATTTGTATGGGGGCTAGGTGAAATAATGGACCGATTTCAGTCCTTGTGCCCGAACAAATTATAAGTACCAAATTTTATTGAAGTATCTTAAAAATTGCGACCTGTACTGTGCGCACAAAGTTTACATGGACAGCCAGCCAGACGGACGGTCATTGTTTATCGACTCAGAAAGTGATTCTGAGTCGATCGGTATACCTTAAGGTGGGATTAAGACAAATATTTTTGGGCATTACAAACATCTGCACAAATCCAATATACCCTCTCCACTATAGTGGTGTAGGGTATAAAAAAGGTTTTTATTTGTATTTCATATATTAAATGCATTGTTTTTCGATTTTCTTTTTGAATATCTTCGCCGTTTTCAAAATAAACTACTATTGTACAATACTTTCATTTGAAAATGTTTAGCAACATTGTTGCCAAGCCATTTAATTCACTTTCTTGTTGTTTATGTGTTTTTTGCTATTTATTATATTAACATAAAATTAGATAATAACAATTTAAATGTTAAGGGTATTCATGGCGATTTACATGGAAATTTACTTTATGAGTTGGTCAGAATAGGTTTTTTTTTGAAAACAATCTAGATATCTGTCAGCTAAATAAGTCAATATATGAATACGATTTTTATCCACCGAAAAACGGTTATTTTTTTTAACATGATTACGGTTTTTGAACCAACAAATTTTTCAGCAAAAATAAGTTTTTTCGGATTTTAACCAAAAAAATAACTTTTTTCTCCCAAAAATATTTCGAAAATAATTTAGCGAAAATAATTTAGCACTCTAACTTGTGTTATAATAACTTTTGTAATCTGAAAGGAGATGGTTTTTACGCATATGTGTTGCTAAAGGCTTTTATAGACGGCAATACTGAGTATTAAGTCAAGAAATCATTTTGAAAAATACTTTTCATGTTTATTAAAAATATTTTTGTATTGATTGTTGATGTTTTTCTGCAAATTTTATTTATTTTTTATATTTTCTTCACGTTAATTGTTTGTCTTATTTGTATTTATAAATACATATGCAACACATATGGAAATGAAAACTTTTTGAACTGTTTTAACAAATTTATAAATGCCGACCGTAAATCAAAAAAAAATCATTTGTATTATTTGAAAATCGAATACAATTTTTCTTTACCTGTCGTTTACACATGCAAGTAACATTTTGAAAAACACGACACATTGATACTTTTGCACTAACACAATCACACATGCGTGTGTAAATTTATACATGCATGAATGATTGTGTTAGTGCAAAAGTATGAATGTGTTGAGTTTTTCGAACTGTTACTTGCATGTGTAAACGCCAGGTTAGACTATGAACCACACTAGGCTTTTGAGATATATTAGCCGAAAATTTTTTAAAACTTCGTTTTCCGCCTTATTGCAGACTTTATAACAGCGCAAATTCACCCTTATTTATACAATTACTTATGTCGTCAGAATATTTGACCAATTGCCTCTGGTCTTAGGGTTAAAAATTTGTTGGCCAGTGTTATTTGTAATTTATATAGAATTTCTAAACTATTCCAATGTGTCTGAAACTTGGCACATCAATCACGCTTCTGCGATAAGGCATTTACAATGATTTCATTGACTTTAATTTTCCTGTAAGTTTTTTCTTCATTTCGAAGATATGTAATTAATACATGATTTTCTTTGGTACAAAATTTTCAGTTTCACACAGTTATAAACTAAAAATATTTTATTAAATAACAAGTGGGTAAACAAACATACATACATAAGTATTTAGTATACTGTTAATAAGTGAAAACATGTGGAAAATTTTTGTAATAATTACTTTTTATTTGTAAACATTTTTAAGATGTTTTATAATAATAATTAAATAATAATTGAAATAAAATTATTTTTATATTAATAATAATACATACATAAAATATTCTACTGTCCCAATAAACCTAACGATATTAAAACGATATCGAAACGATATCATCTAGATCATATAAACTATCAATTTCCATTTTCATTCAGAATGCTATTTAATACTAAATATTAAAATAATTCTACCAATGGATTACTTAATACGACTAACAATTCAGAAGATGTCATTGCGATCAATTATGAACCGATCCTGACAAAAGTGGTAGAAAGATTTAGGTTCATATAATTCTGTTTATGTCCAATTTCATCACGATATTATAAGACATAGATTAGTAAAATTTCAGAGTACTTAAAACTAATTTGTGCAAAATTTTATCAGAATTGCCGCATAATCAACATATTTATGACTGCTGAAACAGTATTCCGGGGGGATATTTTAATGTTTTCAACAGAGACGTATATATATACTAATTTGGGTCTGCGAGAAATATTTTGAAGTGTTACAAACGGAATGACAAAGTCTATTTATGTGTTAACTAATAGTTATACTGACAGTTTTCATACAAAAATAATTTTAACTGGCAGTATAACTATTAGTTAACCAGAGTTCGTTTTAACGGGGGTTAATGTATTCTTTAGTGAAGGGTATATAAGGTTCGACATAGCTGAATATAGAATTCCTACTTGTTTTTATGTTTAATTTTTAATTATATTCAAGAATTTTAATCATAACCACTTTAATTTGTAGTAAATCATAGGGAAATAAAGAAATTATCACAAACATAATATTTAATTTATTTGATGTTTTAATTTTTACAGTACCCGATAGATATTCATCCAATTGGTTTTATTAATTTGATAATTTTATAGCCTTAATATATGATTTCGGGCATGTGGCGCCTAGATCGTACATGACTCTTCGCAATAAATTAGGCTGTAATGGCCGAAATGCAATAACGCGTCGAATATTCGATAGTTTATGGTTTATCTGCATAGACCTAGGACTTTACAAATCCTCAGAGAAAATAATCTAATGGCGTCAAATCACATAACAGGTCCATTTCTAGAAATTATTCGTTCGCCAAATGTTTATCTCAGTCAATTGATTGCATCGCACGCTGTGTGATATGCGGCACTATCCTGCTGAAACCACATGTCTGCAACTCTAAAAAAGTTAGAAAAAATCTTCCATTATTTTAAGACTAAATTTTTCCCCAAATTGTCTACCTATATTTGTACAATATACAATCTAGACCTATATATAAAAGAGAAACGTTACCTGAGTGCCTTACTTACTTACGAGTCCAAAAATATTCGATTTGATTTTAAATTTAAAAATTAAAAAAATTTTGAATTTTCATATTTTTTTGGCCAAAAAAAACCGCTACTACACTTTGATTCCTAGAAAAAGGTTATTTTAAAAATGTATTTCAACAAGGATAGCATCAAAATACAAAACTATTAAAATATGCCAATGGGGATTTCCCTCGGGCCCATATTTTGAATTTTTAAAATTTTTTAAGAAAATTCATATTTTTGAGATTTTTTTATTTTTTTATGGAATTCAGGGATTATCATATAACAAACATTCAGTTAAATATATTTAAAGTTTCTCCAAAAACCCCATTTTAGGCAAACTCCTAAACATTATATTGCAATATTTTGTAATTTCACAGCATTATACATTTAATTACCTCTCCGACGATACCAACCACAAGTATTTCTAAAACTTAATAACAGGTTATCTTTTAAAATTACACCTTTGTCAAAATTCGTGAAAAATAAAGACAATGGATAATTTGCAGAAAAACTGTTGGCATGTTATTGACCGGACATACTTGTGTGTGGTATCGTTCGAAAGGTAATTAAATGTATAATGCTATTTAGATAAAAAAAAATTAAAATTGAGGAATATGCAATATAAAGTTTGTTCTTTAAAGTATCGTAGTGCTACTTTTTACGTCGCTACACCTTTTGATTCCAAATATAAAGGTAGAACCAAATATTCGATTTTCGCATTTATTTTAATCTTGCCCATAAAGAACATATATGGTCCGGGGCTGGTAAAAGAAAGTGCGCTTCGCTACCCCTGTCGTAGTAAAAATCGGTTCAGCCGTTTAGTAATTATTGTTTAAGAACTAAAGGTACCAATTTTACCTGTTTGTCCCTTTCTGGTAAAAGTATTGAACAAAGTTATAGCCTATTGACGCTTCCAAGTAAGGATCTATATACGTTCCAAATTTCAATAAAAACGATTTGAAATAAAGAAACAAATTGTTGCTTCAATCGTGACTCTATTTATAGTCCAATTGTTGTTTCAATCGTGGCTCTATTTATAGTCCAATTGTTGCTTCAATCGTGGCTCTATTTATAGTCCAATTGTTGCTTCAATCGTGGCTCTCTTTATAGTCCAATTGTTGCTTCAACCGTGGCTCTATTTATAGTCCAATTGTTGTTTCAATCGTGGCTCTATTTATAGTCCAATTGTTGCTTCAATAGTGGCTCCAATGTTGTCCAATTGTTGCTTCAATCGTGGCTCTCTTTATAGTCCAATTGTTGCTTCAATCGTGGCTCTATTTATAGTCCAATTGTTGCTTCAATCGTGGCTCTATTTATAGTCCAATTGTTGTTTCAATCGTGGCTCTATTTATAGTCCAATTGTTGCTTCAATCGTGGCTCTCTTTATAGTGCAATTGTTGCTTCAACCGTGGCTCTATTTATAGTCCAATTGTTGCTTCAATCGTGGCTATATTTATAGTGCAATTGTTGCTTCAACCGTGGCTCTATTTATAGTCCAATTGTTGCTTCAATCGTGGCTCTATTTATAGTCCAACTAGCTTGACCCGGTGCGCTTCGCTACCCCTGTCGTAGTAAAAATCGGTTCAGCCGTTTAGTAATTACTGTTTAAGAACTAAAGGTACCAATTTTACCAGTTTTCCCCCCTGTTTATCCCTTTCTGGTAAAAGTATTGAAAAAAGTTATAGCCTATTGACGCTTCCAAGTAAGGATCTATATACGTTCCAAATTTCAATAAAATCGATTTGAAATAAAGAAACAAATTGTTGCTTCAATCGTGACTCTATTTATAGTCCAATTGTTGCTTCAATCGTGGCTCTATTTATAGTCCAATTGTTGCTTCAATCGTGGCTCTATTTATAGTCCAATTGTTGCTTCAATCGTGGCTCTCTTTATAGTCCAATTGTTGCTTCAACCGTGGCTCTATTTATAGTCCAATTGTTGCTTCAATCGTGGCTCTCTTTATAGTCCAATTGTTGCTTCAATCGTGGCTCTATTTATAGTCCAATTGTTGCTTCAATCGTGGCTCTATTTATAGTCCAATTGTTGTTTCAATCGTGGCTCTATTTATAGTCCAATTGTTGCTTCAATCGTGGCTCTCTTTATAGTGCAATTGTTGCTTCAACCGTGGCTCTATTTATAGTCCAATTGTTGTTTCAATCGTGGCTCTATTTATAGTCCAATTGTTGCTTCAATCGTGGCTCTATTTATAGTCCAATTGTTGTTTCAATCGTGGCTCTATTTATAGTCCAATTGTTGCTTCAATCGTGGCTCTCTTTATAGTCCAATTGTTGCTTCAACCGTGGCTCTATTTATAGTCCAATTGTTGTTTCAATCGTGGCTCTATTTATAGTCCAATTGTTGCTTCAACCGTGACTCTATTTATAGTCCAATTGTTGTTTCAATCGTGGCTCTATTTATAGTCCAATTGTAGCTTCAATCGTGGCTCCAATGTTGTCCAATTGTTGCTTCAATCGTTCAATCGCAGATTTATTTTCAAAATATTTTATTGGTCCCGCATTTAAATTTCTAATCCCTGCTAACAATATTGTAATACTTACAATAAAACTAGCCAAAACGGTTTAACTAAATAATATTAGATTCGGCACAGCCAAATATACCACTTATGCTTGTTATTACAATTTTTAGCTATCAGTTCCTACTGTGTAATTTTATAAAATACTAACTTGATCCAGTGCGCTTCGCTACCCCTGCGTAGTAAAAATCGGTTCAGCCGTTTAGTAATTATTGTTTAAGAACTGAAGGTACCAATTTTACCTGTTTATCCCTTTCTGGTAAAAGTATTGAACAAAGTTATAGCCTATTGACGCTTCCAAGTAAGGATCTATATACGTTCCAAATTTCAATAAAATCGATTTGAAACAAATAAACAAACAAACTCATAAAGACATTTATATATTTATATGGATTGTTGCTTCAATCGTGACTCTATTTATAGTCCAATTGTTGCTTCAACCGTGGCTCTATTTATAGTCCAATTGTTGTTTCAATCGTGGCTCTCTTTATAGTCCAATTCTTGCTTCATCCGTGGCTCTATTTATAGTCCAATTGTTGTTTCAATCGTGGCTCTATTTATAGTCCAATTGTTGCTTCAATCGTGGCTCTATATGTTGTCCAATTGTTGCTTCAATCGTGGCTCTATTTATAGTCCAACTAGCTTGACCCGGTGCGCTTTACCCCTGTCGTAGTAAAAATCGGTTCAGCCGTTTAGTAATTACTGTTTAAGAACTAAAGGTACCAATTTTACCAGTTTTTCCCCCTGTTTATCCCTTTTTGGTAAAAGTATTGAAAAAAGTTATAGCCTATTGACGCTTCCAAGTAAGGATCTATATACGTTCCAAATTTCAATAAAATCGATTTAGCCGTTTAGGTGTGATGCTCAAACAAACCAACAAATAAACAAACAAACTTACAAAGACATTTATATATTTATATGGATTGCTTATCAGTTACTTTTTTTAAAGTTAAAATTATCTATATTTATAATCAGATATTGTTCAATCTTTCGCAGTTACAACATTTGTCTCTTCACATTTAAACATTGAGCTTGAAATTCTTAATTACGAGTAGGACAATATTCCATGATCGTTTTTTATGCATTTAAAAAAAAAAAATACTGTTTTACCGGTATTTAAAATTAAGCAACATTTTTACCACAATGTCGCGACATTAATATCAACCGCATATTCATCTGAATTATTGTCATCAAACCCTGTTCTAAGCACTAATTAATTCAATTACACATGTACCTTTCAATTACAATTTTATTGTATTGTAGTTTTCCCATCCATCAACAATGACATAAACGAGCAGTTTTCATTATTTAACCGATTATTAAAATTAAGGTTTTTCAATTTAATTTAAACATACTAAATGCCACTAATTTGTAAATATATTACTTGTGCAAATATTTTGAAATTTATAACTCAATTGTTGAAACTTTTTTTTTACTATTTTTCAACGCGATCACTAATTTTCACATTTGTTTTCTTTTGTTTTGCTGTCGCGTTTTGCTTCACTATTTAACTCGTAAGTGACATTCATCAAATAGTTGGTTGACTTAATTTAAATTATCAATATTTGTCCAAATGTTTTTCATCGATAAATAACAAATACAAAAAATATGATAAAATCGTGTCAATATATTTAAATGATTAGACCGTTTTTTTTTTCCATTGTGTGGAAGCATCGAATTTGAATGACATTGCTTATGATTGTCACAATTTGTTTGTCCAATCATTACGTTTCCTTATGATTTCGGGTTGCTTTTATTTTTGGCAAACAAATAATTTCTCAGTTCTTTCGAGATCAATTTAATTTGTGTATGAATTTATTTGATTATCACTAATATCAAAATTATACTCGTAAAAACAGTGCGTCACAGAGTACAAGTTAAATAAATCACAAACATACAATCGATTGAATTCGATAGAACAGATTTAATAAATATGTATCTTTAAAATATACTTAAATGTTTAGCGTCAAACTTTTACTATATATTAGCAACAAGTGTTGAATGTATATAAAAGAAACGAATGGATATTCAGAGTTTTAAAGGAGAGAATTTCATCAATGCATTTTGGTATCACAGAACTTTAAGCTTAAGATTATTTTGGAACTATGAAAATAGTTTTAGGATGAATTTCCCTTCATTGAAAGTAAAAAAAGTTCAGACCCAATTAGCTTACGAGAACTCAAATATTTCGTCTCCAAACTAGCTTATGGATATGAAATGGACCCATACCTTGTCCTGAAAAACAATCCCACACCACTATATTGACACCGTCAAACTTGACTGTCTTATTTGTGTACTTGGGGTCCAGTCTCTTTTCCTCTGGCCGTCTTATAAATAGTTTCCCATCACTGCCTCAGACTACTCACACTACAGTCTTATACTCAGACTACCGTCTTATACTCAGACTACGGTCTTATACTCAGACTACGGTCTTATACTCAGACTACGGTCTTATACTCAGACTACCGTCTTATACTCAGACTGCTGTCTTATACCCAGGCTATACAGGCTACCGCCTTATATACAGACAATCGTCCTATACTCAGACTTATACTCAGACTACCGTCTTATACTCAGACTACGGTCTTATACTCAGACTACCGTCTTATACTTAGACTACGGTCTTATACTCAGACTTCGGTCTTATACTCAGACTACGGTATTATACTCAGACTACCGTCTTATACTCAGACTGCCGTCTTATACTCAGACTACCGTCTTATACTCAGACTACCGTCTTATACTCAGACTACCGTCTTATACTCAGACTACCGTCTTATACTCAGACTACGGTCTTATACTCAGACTACGGTCTTATACTCAGACTAGCGTCTTATACTCAGACTACCGTCTTATACTCAGACTACCGTCTTATACTCAGACTACGGTCTTATACTCAGAATACCGTCTTATACTCAGAGTACCGTCTTATACTCAGACTACCGTCTTATACTCAGACCACCGTTTTATACTCAGACTGCCGTCTTAAACCCAGACAAACGTCTCTTATATTCAGACTACCGTCTTATACTCAGATTACCGTCTTATACTCAGACTACCGTCTTATACTCAGACTACCGTCTTATACTCAGACTACCGTCTTATACTCAGACTACGGTCTTATACCCAGGCTATACAGGCTACCGCCTTATATACAGACAATCGTCTTATACTCATATATACAGACTACAGTCTTATACTCTTATATTCACATGCAAAATCATTTTTTAAATTAAAGAAGTAAATCAAAACTTATGACGCTTTGTTGGTACAAAATTCGGGATTTTCGAAGCAAATTGTTTACACTATAATGTTCAATAACTAAGTGAGAATAAATGACAGATATGTATCATTTTACAAATAAGTTGTTAAAAACAAAAACCACGTTCAAAATATACGCCAAATCCCTGGTTTTTAAGTCATACACCCAATAAAAGAAATTCGTGTAAATAAATTTATTTATTTAAAACTCTGCATTTAAGCACATGCGTTTGTCTGCTGATTGAAAATGTTAACAAAAAGCTAAAATATAAAACAAAACTACTTAAGATACATGTTATTGTCCTATGACAAGAAAAAAAAATTAAAGAATATTTCATAATCAATTTTAATAAGAAGTAACACATTTTAATAGAGAAATACAAATCTTAAGGTAAGGTCAGACTACGCAAATTATTTGACACAAAATGTTTCATGTGTTTGATCAAAATTACATCAAATAATCCATGGCTTGATTTTGTGGTCACACTGTACACATTTATTTGCCATATTAATACTATCAAACACACGAAGGGGAAAATATATTTGTCTTGTGGTCACATTTATGGTAATATTTTTTCTAAATAATTATTAAATAAAGCTGTAAAAAAACTTTAATTTCTTTAATCAATAAAAAATACATATCTAGAAAGTAAAATACTACTAGATTTTGCTTTACATTTGAAAGAATTGTGAAATTTCAGTACTTTTATTTTAACGTCAAATATTTTATGTTCCTAGTTTGAACAGAAAATATTTTTGCACGGCAAACAAGAAAACAGCTGAATTTGGTCAAACAAATTTATTTGCCGATAAGAAAACTTTCTTGTAATGTGACCAATGTGTGACCACTAAACAGCAAATATTTTCCTCAATTTTTTATTTGATCTTGCAATTCATTTGCAAGATCAAACAGCGTCAAATAACAGCTGTTGCATCATGTGTTATCGCAAAAGTAGTGTTGCTATATCTTAAAATAAAAATCGCAAAATAATGAAAACAAATCGCGAAAAGAACTCAAGTTTGAACAATTTAATAATATAATATTAAAAGTTTATTTATTAAATTATATTACTATCAACGTATTAAAATTTGTAGGTATAATTGTACTTAAAATCTACAAAATATCCCTAATATAATTAACAATTTTGGAATTTTATTGTACTTGTTTTGGCTTTGTTTGGATTTTGAACTAAAAATCGCATTATTCAAACAAAACGAATGTTACTATGATGAACTTTACAATAATCAAATAAGCGAACTGTTAAAAAGAAAAAGTATATTTTTAAAATGTTGAAACCAAAGTACATACAAGTAGTCCAACTCTTTGACAGCAGTACCTAACTGTATATTGGACGCAAAACGAAATGAAAATGTGCTAGAAATGTAAAATAAAATTATAAAATTATAAAATAAAGCAGATCATACTGTTTAAGAATTAATTTTTAATTGCAATCCAATCATAATATTTATGTATGTCTAAACTATTTTCTTTGATTTTAAATTCAATAAATATTCCATACATTTGAGCAATTTTAAATTTTGTAAATAGAAAAACTCCATGTATAAAAAATAATCAAACATCAGACTATGTTATACGTATACAAATATAATCGCATACAAATGCAAAAAATCGCAACATAGACTTCATGCCTTCAATTAGTTTTTCTCCCAGTATGTCATTCTAGGCTGAATGACTTTTATGTGAAGAAGAAGACTTCATTTATTGATGCCATTTTTTTAGTGAAAATAATTTAAATAAGAATTTTACAAGAAATATTGATATGTATTATAGTTAAAGAATAAAAATAGTGCAATTTTGTTTTTAATTTAGTACCAAAAATATTTAAATATTCTCCTTTTTAATCCGCTGTGTTGAGCACATAATTTTCTTTGTTTGCTCTATTTGTTGAAACAATTATTTCATGAAAGTATTTGATATAGTGTGACCACACGGCAAATATATTTACTGATTCTTTTTCGCAGCAGTTTGGTCAAACAAAAAGTGAAAAATTAAATTCACTATATGATAACAAAATTCAATAAACCTTTAATAAAATAATTGTTTTACAATTCGAAATAAGTGCGTTAACCTTAAAAAGATTTGTAAGATCAAATTATATATTTTTTATGTATTTATATAGTTAGTGGTCACACTATGTTCACATTAAGAAAATATTTTGTTTGCTGACAAACAAATTTGTTTGACTAAAATCATCTGTTTTGTTGTTTGCTCTAAATTTTATTTGTGGTCAGATTCAGACAATGAAATATTTGACGATAATCGTCAAATATTAGCTGTGTCTGAACGTACCTTTACTAAAAAAATTCCCCATGAGTGAAAAATTGTTTTAAAGATACGTTAAAAATTAAATAAATTATATGAACCATTTCAGAAACAAAACGTACTACGTTATTATTATGTGTATCAAAGTAAATACTTTATTTAAACAGTTGTCAGTCAATATTACTATTAAAATAGATGATTTTAATTATTAAATACTTTTAATTGTTGGATAATAATTAATATATGTATGTATTCCTCATTGTGGAATGTCAATACAACAACATACATACAGAGCTTTGAATTAATTTATTAAATTTGTGCATAACTCACTAAAATCTTAATGCGGAATTAGAAATTATGTATTCATTCCACAAATTCTATGGTCAGAGTCTGAGCAACTTTTCTATAGGAAAAGTGGTCAGAGTCTGAGCAACTTTTCTATAGGAAAAGTGGTCAGAGTCTGAGCAACTTTTCTATAGGAAAAGTGGTCAGAGTCTGAGCAACTTTTCTATAGGAAAAGTGGTCAGAGTCTGAGCAACTTTTCTATAGGAAAAGTGGTCAGAATCTGAGCAACTTTTCTATAGGAAAAGTGGTCAGAGTCTGAGCAACTTTTCTATAGGAAAAGTGGTCAGAGTCTGAGCAACTTTTCTATAGGAAAAGTGGTCAGAGTCTGAGCAACTTTTCTATAGGAAAAGTGGTCAGAGTCTGAGCAACTTTTCTATAGGAAAAGTGGTCAGAGTCTGAGCAACTTTTCTATAGGAAAAGTGGTTAGAGTCTGAGCAACTTTTCTATAGGAAAAGTGGTCAGAGTCTGAGCAACTTTTCTATAGGAAAAGTGGTCAGAGTCTGAGCAACTTTTCTATAGGAAAAGTGGTCAGAGTCTGAGCAACTTTTCTATAGGAAAAGTGGTCAGAGTCTGAGCAACTTTTCTATAGGAAAAGTGGTCAGAGTCTGAGCAACTTTTCTATAGGAAAAGTGGTCAGAGTCTGAGCAACTTTTCTATAGGAAAAGTCGTCAGAGTCTGAGCAACTTTTCTATAGGAAAAGTCGTCAGAGTCTGAGCAACTTTTCTCTAGAAAAAGTGGTCAGAGTCTGAGCAACTTTTCTATAGGAAAAGTGGTCAGAATCTGAGCAACTTTTCTATAGGAAAAGTGGTCAGAATCTGAGCAACTTTTCTATAGGAAAAGTAATCAGAGTCTGAGCAACTTTTTTATAGGAAAAGTGGTCAGAGTCTGAGCAACTTTTCTATAGGAAAAGTGGTCAGAGTCTGAGCAACTTTTCTATAGGAAAAGTGGTCAGAGTCTGAGCAACTTTTCTATAGGAAAAGTGGTCAGAGTCTGAGCAACTTTTCTATAGGAAAAGTGGTCAGAGTCTGAGCAACTTTTCTATAGGAAAAGTGGTCAGAGTCTGAGCAACTTTTCTATAGGAAAAGTGGTCAGAGTCTGAGCAACTTTTCTATAGGAAAAGTGGTCAGAGTCTGAGCAACTTTTCTATAGGAAAAGTGGTCAGAGTCTGAGCAACTTTTCTATAGGAAAAGTGGTCAGAGTCTGAGCAATTAAATTTCTAGGTTAATTGAACAATTTTTATTCTGAATGACCTAATGTTATAATTTTGCTGTTTTTATACCCACCAACTTTGCTATTGATGCTATTAGTATGTAATTAGTATAGTAGAAAATGATGAACATGAGGATGAACTGTTTACCCACTTTTATCTTATAATATTGCACACGGAGAAGCGAGCTTCTGTAGATTTTATCATTCTGTTTGTAAAACATCGAAGTCGAAATTTCTCCCAAATATTTTAACTGAAAATGTTATCTATAGGTAAACAATATTCTGAAATATGTACCTACTTCTCCTTTACAAACTCTTAAAATTTCATGCAGATCACATCAGTAGTTTAGAATTTCTACGTATTTTTATTACAATCGGACCTGCACTCATATAATCTTATTTTAATAGAATATTCTGACTTTCTAAAAACCTTTTCTTAAAATCATTTTAAAAATTATATTAATACACATGTAGATATTTTGCAAGTGTAAATCAAAATGTATCGATAAAAATGTAGTGATAACTAATTTGTAGTGGCCATTCGATCCAAACATTAAAATGCATGCAAAACAATTAAAAGTCTGAATAATGGTTCTATAAAAATAAGTATCATTTAATTAAATTAACATTTTAACACTTTTCAATTAAGCAATTCAATACGATTCAATTAAATAAAATAAAAAAATATATATAAATATAAACAAATAATCTCCATTGATTGTTTGTCGTTTAATGAGCGAGACATGTGTGAGATAGATGAATGATCAGTTGAGTGATCATCACCAAATTTTCTTTTTTTTATAAACAATTATAGTTTGTTGTTTATGCGAATGCACGGCATGGATTTATTTTTTATTTATTTTTTTATAAGAAATTGTTTATATGTACTTTTTTAATTTTAAAAATAAATATATTAAAAAACATAAAAAATATGTCCATATATTATATGAGGACATTTCTTTAAAGTCAAGTGTATGTATGAAAATAAAAAAAGAGCATCAGAGTATTTAGTAGCTATAAACAAATTCATTAGAAATGTGTTCTTTTAACACTAAGAACCTCTAAGAAACTTTCGAGAAAAAGAAATTAAGTCATTTGTTTTTAAATTTAAAATTATGCATGTGTATTTTAAAAATACTATTATCATCACGTGCTGATGAGATACGCGAGAAACATGTTGTTTTTCCAAAAACAAAAAATAAACATTTCATTTTTGACAATACATATTGATGTTTTTGAAAAAAAAAAAAAAAAAAACAAACAAGAACGAATTTTAAATACTCTTCACTTTGGTAGGTGAACACAAGTACGATGGTTATATTCGGCTATACAGAATCTTATATACCCTTCACTACAGTATACTTTAAGATGAAAATGAAAAAATATTTTTGGTGAAAAAAAAAAATTGTTTCCGTCCATAGTGATTTGGCAAAACAGACTGAATCAAATGGCTCCCACCATAGAAAATATACATAGAGCGGAAACTAGAAAAAAACTCAAACAAAAAAATTACACAAAAATGTTACACATACGAGTGTTGTTTTTGTTTTCACATAGTTTTTATTACTAATACATTCTCACCACTTAGGTTTTTGACAACTGAGTTAGGTCTTTGACAGAAGAGTTTCCGATCTATGTGTATTTATCTATGGCATATTCGGCTGCGCCAAATCTATGTATGTAAGATATTTGGGGACTTCGTAAAGCTGATTTCAACAAGCAGACGAACACACGGACATATATTTTCGATTTCGCTATCTATAACGATCTATAATTTATATACTTTATGGGGTCGCAAATGAAAAATGTAGAAATTACAAACGAAATGACAAAGTTATATATACCCTTGCCACTCATGCTGAAGGGTATAATTATGCATTAGATGGGTTTTTAGTTTAAAAACTATTTTGTTTTTTAAATATTAAAACTTTGTTTAAAAGTTTTTAACTTTCAAATTGTTTAATATGACTGTAGAATTTGTAGAATTGTTAGACACTGTTTGTGTTTTCTTTAATTTATTTTTTTAACTTATCGTACATATCTTGAAAGAAATTCTAAATTGTGATAAAAATCTTTGTACATGCTCATACTTGTATTTGCACTTGAGTATACTAATATGCATTTATTCAAAAATATTTATTATATTTCTAAATAGTCTAAAAATTGTAAATGTAAATATTTACATTACGTGTTTTTTAATAAACAATTTTGTCATTTTGTTTTAGACTCTATAAATGTAACACGAGACGCGCAGTAAAACAAATAAATGGAAAAACTAAACAAATTTTTAATAAGACAAAAAAAAGCTATAATAAATTTTATAAATCGTAAATGTATCTGAAAGTTGTAGCGACATAACAAGACTTCTTGTTATACCCTGCACCAGGAGTGGGATGGGTTTGTCATTAATTTAACTCAGATTTCCAAAAAGGCACTTATTTTAAATTTTATATATAAGTTTAGTATTGTTGTTGTATCAGAAGTGGTTGCTGAGTTTGATAGCCATTACACAAGTGAATGAAGTTTTTTCAAAATAACTAGAGCTCTAACGTCGAATTTGGGAATTCAGAAAACTGTGTTCAACATATTGTTACGATTTTGCAATAGCGATTTGAATTTAACTTTCTGTAACGACTGCGACATGTTTATAAACACCTCTATCAGTAGAAGCTTCTACTTATCAACAATGTTGATAGCATGCGGTTATTAGCATTGTTTGTAAGTATGGCAACACTGAATGTTTGGACTGCTGCTAATGACATGGAAGGCTCTAGAATTCGAACATTCGAGTTTTGTCCGTTAAGAGCATTGTAGAATATTCCTAAGAGATGGCGTGTGTATAGGCTGCAGTCGTGAGTGGAGTTGATCATTGGCGCAGTTAGAGTTAACATCAACTGTCTTGTAATTGATAGACGTGTAAAAAGACACTGAGTGACTATTTGAATTGTTGTTGGTGTACATTTTAAATAAAGAGTTGTTACAAATTTTAAACTACTAAAACTGATTTTTTTGCAATCAAAAGTATCCGGTATATTTAAAGGAAATAAACACACAAACTATTTGTGCAACATTAATCTTATAGTTTTACATAGTATGGCTGAAAATTAGATTAGTTGCCGAATCTGCGGAACTATAATTGTGAGTCTGCCCTGCATACGGTTTAACCAAACAAAGAAGGTATCGGAACAGGGAATGATCTACCAAACAAAGTAAATAGTTATTTCTAAACAGCTCGAGACCCATAATTACAATATTCATCAAACTTTGTCCGAATAGCTTACTTATCATTTTACATAAATTGTCTGAAAATGGACGGAATTCGACCATTTGAAAGCAAATAATTAATTTCGTTTATTTGGAGAACTGTAACCGTAAAAGTATTTAAACTTTGTATAAAATTTAGCTAAAAATAGCTGGGATAGGAACTGTGGGTATGGGCCCTTCTATACAAAGTACTTAGGCAATTTTGAATATCTATATAACTAAAATTGAAAAATTCTTCAAACTTTGTCCAAAACATCTTTTAAAAATTTTACGTAACGTGTTATCGAATATCTGGTGAACTGTATTAGATAAATTCGTAGAACTTTGAAGCATGGGCAAGATCGGAACAGAAATTGTAATTTCGAGAGTCTTTTAGCTTTGTCTGAATCACTTTCTTTTATTTTTAAGATGTTGGCTGATACTTGGTGGTATCGGGTTTTCATATAAAAAAAAATAGTTATAATTGAATATCTGGAGAATTATAATAGTTAAAGTAATGCCCCATCCATACAAAGTAAATATTTACTATCGATTATGTGGAGAACTCTAATAATGCAATTCTTAATACTTTGCATGAGTTATTTTGGTACCTTGACGTATGTAAATGGGTGGTATCAGATCATGTTAAGTAAATTGTTCTTTTCGAATATCTAAACAATTGTTATAGGTAGAGTCTTCTAACTTTTTATAAATTGCTTTCATATAATTTTTAGGAGTTTGACTTAAAATACGATGGGTCGAATATAATTGAATAGCCAGCACACTGTAAAAACATAGGAAATTATAGCGAAGCGAAAGTCTTAAGAAAAGTATCAAGATTTTTTAAAATCGATATGTTTTATGATATTTTTTATACATTCAAAGGCATGGTATGCAATTAATCACAAACAAGAAATTCCGGTATTATTTAATTTTTTTATAAAATCCTTACATATTTTTTTTACTAAGACAGGGGTAGCGAAGCTCACCGGGTCAAGCTAGTAAATAATATAACAGCAGACTTATGTAAATTACCTAAAAACTTCACAACATAATGAGCTAAATTATATTATAACAAAGACAATGTTAAAAAATTATTGACAGCAAATGTATGAAAGCCTATTTGACCACAATGTTCCCTCATCTGTTCAAAGCGATGATGATGATGTTTCCGAAATACAAATGGAGCAAAATTTTAATTTTTTATTTTTTTCTTTTCAATATTGAGAAGAAAATCCTAAACATTTAAAATAAAATGCTGAAAGTCTTTTTAATCGGGAATCAGCATTATTTGAAGCAAGTAGCAATCAGACAAAAAATGTATATAAAAACATTATAAAGCTTTACCTACGATAAAGCCAACATCTCGGTGGCTGGAAACTTTGGCACTAAAATAATTAATCGTCAAATGGCTTATTGAAACTCAATTTAAAAAAACAACAGTTCTATGACGAATTTTATAGTAACAAATGATCTGCAAACATTTTAACCAACTTTTTTTTAGTTTTATGTTAGTACAATTGAGTTGAAATGTATTTTTTTTTTTTTTTTTAATAAAATTACACAATTTAAAAAAAATTATTTTTTACTTATTTTTGTAGTTGAAATAAAGTTTCCCGGGAAATAAAATTATCCGTGAAACCCAAAAACCTTCTCATAACATATTGAAAAGTGCTTCTAATATACATACAATTCAGCACGTTGCATCTTTTCCCTCCTATGACAAACACGTGATAAATTTATTGGTGTTTCAATCGAGTGATTTCAAAAACGAGCTATTTTCAAAAACGAATAGTCGTCAAATTTATGTTCAGAAAATACCACGATTTTGTACATTGAAACTGTTTTTATAACTCGAAAGTAAAACATTAAATCATGTAGATTCGATATACAGAACACCAAAATATGTGAATTCGTTTAGAAATCGTTACACGGATTCAATTTACAAAACAGGGGGGGGGGGGGTGTGGTTGAGTTACATTAATGATTTTATCAATGATTGGTATAATTGTTGTTGCTGTTTTTTAATTTAAAATGGTTTTTTTATTATAATTTTGTTCCGTTTTGTGATGAAATTTGTGTAGAGTTGCATGCGCCATCTGACCCATAGCAATTAAATAAGATTCCACATCCAGCACTTTAACTTTGTTTTAAATAAATTAACTTATTGCGGTAAAATTCCCTTGTAATTATTGTTAATTTCCATTAAAATGTAAAAAAACTATACTCAAGATGTTGTTTTTAAAATAATTTTATTGTAAGAATAATCATTTTTATTTAAATAAATTTCACTTTTACTATGTAATATACATTTTATTGTTATTATTATTATTACTAATTTAATTGTTATAATTATAATTATTTTTATTATTCACTCTATATATTTATATGTATGTAGTATGTGTGTGTATGTATATATTTATTTAATCATTATTTTTAAATATTTATAGTTTTTTGCTATTGTTATTAACCAGAAATAACTTTTTTTTTCTTTTGTTTAAATTCTCAATGAATTCAAATACTCAATAAAGACAACAAACTAATTTAATTATTAACAAATCACACAAAATCACACACTTTGGGTTTTGTAATTTATTATACTTTATGTTTCTTCTTTTATATATTAATAAATTTTCTAGTTTGTATACTGATCTTGATTGAATTTCTTATTTTTTACATAGGGATTTTAAGAGCAAATAAGAAGGTTTTCCTATTTTTGTGGAAAATAAATGTGTGAGAAATGTTCTTAACAATTACACTATTTAGTATAGAAAACGTTTATTAGTGCAAAATATAGAAAGAAAGATTAATAGTTCGTTTTAGACTAGTCTAATATAAGTAGATGAAGTAAAGATTAATAAATGGTTAATATGCGTATATGTAGATGTATATATGTATATATATTTATATGAACGGATAATAAGGCTAATTATATAAACTGTTCTTTGAGGCCAAATCTCATCTCGAATCTCAAAATCGTTTAAATATTTAATAAAAATTAAACAACAATGTTAGAATTTACTCTGAATAAAAATGTTAAAATTGCCAGTTTCTATATCACAAGCGAGTACATTTAGTAAACAATTAACATGCGTTTTGTTGATGTACCAAAACCAAAATACATGTAAAATTTTCACTCAAAATACAGGCTAATGAAACTGATAGTTAATTTGCAATACAAATATCAATTTAATTTATTATGATTTTATCTTTAAACTTTCAATTTTTATTAAAAAAGTTTCAAAGTTTTTGAAATTTACCATCATTTACTAAAGAACACTGGAATTTCCAAAAATTTATTTTGTTTGCACTAGACATTTATTCGAGTTTGAGAGACAAAAATTCGTTAAAAAAAAGAAACTCCTTTAAATTTTTCAACACATAATCATAAGTCTTATTTGAATCAATTTTTAAATCATTATAATTCAAATTTATTTCAATATTCCAAGGAACAAATTAGTTCTACAACTAGTTCTAGAACGAATGCCAACAGCCAGTACTCGTTCTTTGGGATCAATAATTTTTATTTGAAATTGTCACCTGCAGAACTGGTTCTATAAAGGCGTTACGGAGCTAGCACACGTTATTTAGAACGGTTTTGAAAGTAGTTTTTTAATCAATGCTTTTTGTTTGAAATTGCCAGAAACTTTACGAAGCAAATACACTTTTTTAGGAACTGTTCTGGAACTAGTTTTTCTGTCCGTGATTATTATTGGACAATGTCACGATAGAATCTAGTCTTAAGAAGAAAATGATTAATTTTTAATGTTTTTATAATATTTCTATAGATATGGCGTTCCATAGAAAAGGTTCCAGAAGTAATTGCGGCATCACAAGTTCCAAGGCTGCCATTAAATAATCTAAACCCAGCAGTTAAGCAAATAGTCAATGTATCCCTTATACACAGTAATTATCACTAATGTCTGACCATATGGCTGACTCTGATTTATATATTTTCGGTCATTTGACACGTTTCTGTTCTTTGTAGTGCAGAGAGAAGTCAATTGGTTACTTTATACATCCCATATAATCTAGGGTGAAGACAATTGTCACTTAAGTGTCTCTAAGTAATCTAGAGTGTAGTTTATTTTGTACTGCACTTAAAAACGTAGTTATTTTACCCACCACAAGTAATCTATTGGAGAGTTGTCGGAGGAAAGTTTGTTTACAAGCAATCAGCTATTGGACTGTCTATGACTATTTGAATCGCCTAGAACTGCTGGGAAGTGGTTCTGATTACACACGTTCTAGAACTAGTTATTTTTGAACAAGTTCAGAAGATTTTCCTGGGTTACTTAAGTTTTTTTGAAATTAGAATAATTGAAATAAATTTCACACTCTCTTAGTTGTTATTCATTTTATAAATTTTAAACAAACTTAAATTTTTTCCAATCTTTATTAAATTTGGACTTATGGCTAAAAATTAAAGGAATTCTTTGAAACATACACAACAAACAAAACAAAAAAAAAAACAATAGATTAAATAATAAATTGAAATTAAAAATTTCAGTTATATTGCAATACCAAGAACATAAACCTTTTTTTAATACATGTTACATGTTTAATGTACTATTTTTCTTTAAATGACCAATTTACAATATTTTATTAAATTGTATAGATTATATAATAATAATAATAGTATAAAGGATAAATAAATATATGTATGTATGTATATAAATTGTATAATAATTTATTTGTTTAAAAAACAATTGTTTTAATTTGAATAGTATTTCGTAAATCTCTCGAAAATTGTTTATTTTTTATATATATATATATTTTATTTTTAAATTTAAAGTCGAATTTTAATGGAATTGGTTGTAGTAGTTATGGTATCAGTAACACTATTTTACATTTAATATATTAAACACTGGACCAATACGTAAAAATACACGCCTAAGGACACTTCGTAATTCGGGCTTCAAGTCGAAACACATTAATTCACACAATAAAGCATAATAGTTAGAGACGTGCGTTGCAAACTGTAAATTAAAAGAACATTAATTATAGCTTATATTGTGTGTGTTTTTTATTTTTAATAATGTTAATAAATAATATAATTAATACATTTCATAACTGTCCATATTTTGACATAACGATAATAATAAATACATCACATTCTTTTTCGTTTTCATATCGTTTCGTTTTCCATATCGATTTTCATCACATACCTGATTAGGTACATTATCTGAATTATAAATATTAAAAAAATCTTACCCAATAATGGTTGTAACCAGTTCTTTCTTAATTCAATGATTTATACTTGATATAGTCGCCCACGGAACTAGTTCTACGGAAGCGATAAGTAAACGTTTTTGTTCGAAATTGTCATACTTTGAACTAGATAATTCCGAGAAGCAGGTTTTGTTTTTTTTATTATTTACATACAAAGTTTGAAAGATTAATATTTACTGGAAAAATGCTTGTTATTATCGATTAATGCATACGTTTAGCTTTTGTTACATTCGTTTTTAAAAATGCCTAACCCACAATCCTTTTCAACACATTTTTGGATAAATATGCCAATATTTTTGGTTAAACACAATATTTTAGTTTTTAACGCTTATAACTATCATTATTACATTTTTATTGTTGATTTTATTTATTAAAGAACAGCCTTGGTCTAATATATTTCAAGGAAAATTAGTAAAATAAGAGAAAAACATGTAAGAATCCTAATTCGGTTGAGTCGAATTTTATATACCCTTCACCAGAGTATACTTTAAGGTAAAGATTAAAAACCATTTTTGCTGAACAAATTGTATATCAAAAGTTGTTGGCGAACAAATGTTTTTTCTCCATTTTGAACCATTGTTGGTCTGAATTTCTATGCCGTTATATTCGCCGTTGGTGAAAAAAGTTTAATGAAAAAGAAAATGTTGGTAAAAAAATAATTTTTCCACATTTTTCCCATTGTCGGTCTGAATTTCTATTGGCGTTATATGGGTCATTGAAAAGGTTTTTATCATTAGATATCCATACTGTCTATGTTAATGACTTAGTAATCCAGGTAAAAAATCTAAGTAATCGTGGTTATTTGTTTATATCTCAGACGTTTGTGGGCCGATTTTTCCGAATTTAAATAGCAACCGAACCAGGTCTATAGCGAACATATTGAAGGTTATACAAATAATGTATTTGAAAGAAGAATTTTATGTTTCTTTTTGGAATTATATGGCATACCCCATTAACACAATGTATAGTTATGTTTTAACCTAAAGTTAAACTGAGAGTTTTCATAAAAAAATTATTTTAACCGACTGTATAACTATAAGTTAACAGAATAAAATTTTAAACCATAGAATAAAATATACATAGAAGCGTTACTGAGAGACAAAAAACCTAAGTAAGTACTTGTAAATAGATGCCCATTTCATAGCACAATTGTGTAAGCTTTGAAATAATTACAACTTTACTCATTAAAAGTTAAATTTTTCGTCAGCACTTAAATCAGGGACTCATGGTAGAGGAGTGAGTGCTCACGACATTATTTATGTAAATATTATTTAAATGAGGAAATTGATTTAATAAATCACTAACCATTCTGATTGAATTTTTTCTAAATTGAGCTCCATTTTTTTTAAACGGTAAAAAGTAATTTTTATTTGAAAATTTAATTTTAAAATTAGACGTTGTTTTTATATCAATAAATTCTAAATAGTTGCTTGCGATTGTTATTATAATTTTTTTAAATCTGGTTGCGAAATAATTAGAAATCACGGAAAAATTGAGATTGCACCCATTGCTTCCATAACCTTCAAAAAGTAAGATACATTCATGTAGATATCTATTGATGAAATTAATATAGCAACAATCAGGAATAAAGTTCAAACAATTTCTCAATTCATAATTTTAGCTTATTACGGGAAATCATTCCCTTTATTAATTTAGAATTTATTGGACGAAAAATATTTCAAATTATGTAAGAGTCTGACAAATATGTTAGTAAAACTCAATAGCGGTATTCACAATGTAGAGTACTTGGCCTGGTAATGTAGTAAAAGAGCACAATATCAAAAAACCAAAAACAAAATACATTAGAAATATAAATGTTTGTCAATAATTCTGCTTTTTTACTAGGCCAAGTACTCTACATTGTGAATACCGGTAATAATTAATCTGTATATCTACCAAAAAAAAAAAATCATAGTCTGACAAATATGTCTGACAAAAAAATAAAATCAAAGTCTGACAAATATTTCTGACAAAAAAAAAAATAAAAATCAAATTCTGACAAATATTTCTGACAAAAAAAATAAAAATCAAAAAATAACAATTATTTTGGACAAAAAAATCAAGAAAAAGCATGTTATGTTAATTTATGAAAATATAGTTGGAAACGATAAAAATGGTATGCTTGACTTGACTCTCCGATGTTTTCTTGTGATGGCTTTTTTCCTTTAAAATTTCAAGAATAATTATTTTTTGGTTCCTGAAAAAAATACATAAAACGTCTACTATCTCAATCGGTTCACCAAATACTTTGTTTCCGCCAACATTTTTTTAACCAAAAATAGTTTTTAATATTTGTTGTAAAATAGAATTTGGTGAAGTGTATATAAGATTCGGCACAGCCGAATAAGAAAATGTTTGCGAAAGAAATTTATAAATATTTTTTTCAGATCCATTCGAAAAAAAAACAAATAAGAGAGCCATATTCGGCTGTGCCGAATCTTATATACCCTTCATCAAGTTATACTTTAAAATAAAAATTTTAAATATTTTTTGGTAAAAAAAATTAAAATTTTTCTTTTTTCAAATTGTTTTTCAAAATTAAAAAAAAAAAATTTTTTTGGGGTTAAAAAATAATTTTCCCGATTTTAACCCATTGTATATAAATATATAAATCGTTGCAATAGACTTTGAAATATCTATCATTAGATATCCATATTGTCTATATGGACTAGTAATCCAGATATAGATAAAAAAAGGTCAAAAATCGAGGTTGTCCCGTTTTTTCCTATATCTCAGCCATTTGTGTGCCGATAAGAGAGCCATATTCGGCTGTGCCGAATCTTATATACCCTTCATCAAGTTATACTTTAAAATAAAAATTTTAAATATTTTTTGGTAAAAAAAATTAAAATTTTTCTTTTTTCAAATTGTTTTTCAAAATTAAAAAAAAATTTTTTTTGGGGTTAAAAAAGAATTTTCCCGATTTTAACCCATTGTATATAAATATATAACTCGTTGCAATAGACTTTGAAATATCTATCATTAGATATCCATATTGTCTACATGGACTAGTAATCCAGATATAGATAAAAAAAGGTCAAAAATCGAGGTTGTCCCGTTTTTTCCTATATCTCAGCCATTTGTGTGCCGATTTTCTCGATTTTAAATAGCGACCGAGCGGGAAGAATTCCAGATATATTGATGTATCAATTATGTCTGTAAGTTATTTGGGGGCTACGGAAAGTTGATTTCAACATACAGACGGACAGACGGAAATGGCTATATCGACTTTGCTATATATAATGATCCAGAATATATATACTTTGTGGGGTCGCAAATGAAAAATGTAGAAATTACAAACGGAATGACAAACCAAATATATACCCTTGCCACTCATGGTGAAGGGTATAATAAAAACATCTTTTGGAAAATTTTACTAAAATCCCGAGTTTTTATCGCAGTTTCGGGTTTTGGCCTGTACATTCTACTGGATTTTGGCCGATAATTATTTCATTTATTTATTTATTCAAGTAATACAAAGCCTTCACTTACTAGCCAAGTCTATGAAAACTAACAGATATAGAAAACATCCGGAAAAACTGGGTAATTATCTTATTATGTTTTCTTTGGGAACAAAACTTTAGCTTTAACTAAACTATATGAAATATTTTGCAACAATTGTTTAAAAATAAAATTAGAAGAAAATTAAAATTGAACTTACCCTTGCATCGGACATTTTAAGTAATCTTGTCAAAATCAGCAATAACAGCGATGTCCACGCATCACGATGAGCTTCACTTTGTAAACTTAGGAAATATGTTAATGCTTCTTTACACACTTGAACTAATTCCTGTTCGATGCCTGGCCAATCGCTGCGTCTATTCTCGTCGCCATACATTTTAAAGAAGATTCTGAGCACACAGGCCAATGAGGCGGTTTCTTGTTTTAATAAATTCGGCTTGATGGAACCCTTAAAACCAGCACGCCACAATATATTACGTTGTTCCTGATCAGCATTAAAACGTTTGCCAAAACGATGGGATTGCATTAGACAATCGGCCAACGTAAGTAGTTGGCGTGTACGTAAATAGCTGTACATGCCCTGCTCTTCACGTTGACAATCAAGCATGGGGTGAGTAGTTAGATTGCCTGTTAAATCTGCGGCGGCCTGCGCCAATGTTTCAGCATCTTCTTTACGGGAGGTGGCCGGGAAAAAGATGATGTTATCAACAGTTTGTATCAGCTCTAGTTGTACAACACATTTGATATTGAGACTTTCAAACAAAGCCGGATTTTGTGGAACAATTGGATGTTGAGGAGTAGCATGCGGATGTTGGTGGTGGTGCAATGATTGCTGATGATGATGGTGGGATTGATGGGTGTGATCGTCATCAAAACTTCCCGAATTACTATAAACGGAATGTTGAGAATATGAACGATTTAGAGTATCGTTCACACGAGGATGCGAACCTTTGCGTAAGTGGGGAGTTTGAGGATTATTATGAGCTGCTGTTTGATATTGGACTTGACCTTGATGTGCCTGATGGTGTGGTTGCTGCTGCAATTGCATTTGTTGTTGCAGCTGGGGATTTGGACGCCATGACAACAACTCTCCTGGCAGCGTAGCATTAAATATATCCAGTATACATTGGCAGGTTTTATCCCAGGTAGCTTCATTGAATTTAAAACCATTCGATATAACCAAATTCTCTAAACAATTTGTTCCAGATCTGGCCAACTGCTCGTTATTCTGCTGAACACACCAGTGCAACTGAGCAAACAGGTCTTCCAACAATAGATGACCCAAGACATCAAAGTATTGTGTAAATACATCAATAATGGCATATAAAGCATGATTGCAGGTGGTGGTCATCCATTCAGATTTCTCTGTTACATGTTCCGGTAGTTTCATGTTGTCGAAAATACGGAAAATCACATTAAACAAATCCTTCCACCAATTAGGCTTAAAGCTGTCCCCATGGGTTTTAACAATCTCAAAGAGCACTGTCAAACCTCGAGTTCTCACATCCAATTTACAGCGATTCACCACGCACGACAAAGAAAACAACATGGGGAACCAGCCTCTGACCCAAACTCGATCTTCTTCTGCCACCGAAATATCATTCTCCATGCCAGCATGTTCGGCAAACAGTTGCGGTGATTCATGTACACACAAAGCACATGTTCTCACCAAACGAATAGCCTCCATACTTGTGTCCGGAAAACGGGCATTGCAGGCAAATTCCGATAAACATTTGACAGCATCCTGGAAGGAGTCTACCATAATAGCAAATTGCTTTTGATATAACTCCCCTATTATTTTGCCTGTCGTTTGGAAAGCCAACTCAACTATAGCTTCCTCGTGATCTCCAGCAGCCAAATGAAAAATTGAGAATATATTTTTCCAACCAGACTTAATATTGCGAGCTTGCGAATTAACCATTTGAGCTACACAACGCACCACCATGTCTCGTATGGCAGGCGATTGATTCTTTTTCATTATATGTTCAAATGGCCGCAGGAAATCCTTTTGGAAACGGAAATTTGCAAATTCACCCTTTTCCATAAATTTCATCGACAATTGACGCAACGAATCCAAGGCAAAGAAGGAAATTTCTTCATTGGTATTACAGCCAACCGTGTTAAAGTGTTCACCCAGCACTTGCCAAATGCGAGACCATTGCAAACGTATACGCTCCATGTTGTAGTATGAAATTTCCACAATTTTCTGTAACGAAAACATGCGTGGCTGGGTATTGTGTAATTCTTCGATTGAGACCTGAAAAACAGATTGGTTGGAATGAAATAAGTTTACAAAATAATTTGGAATGCTGTGTAATGATACTTCTATAACAATAAATGTAATGATAAACTTAAATAAATGACAAGTGAGAGAGCTATATTTAGATGTGCTCAATCTTATATACCTTTCACCCAAGTATTCCTTAAGAAAACAATTTTTTTGAATGTATCGTCTATCTAGCTTAAATCAAGATCATGATAACAGCCTGTATTTAACAAAATTTTGCGTGTTATTAGTCCCTTAATTATACGCATAAATACGATATAATTGTTGCATGCACTTTCTTAGTTTAAAAGTTAAAGTCAGGACGTTAAAGTCATTATATATGATATTAAATATCTCCTATAACACTGTGCGACAAAAAATATCTGTGAAGTCCACAAACCAAGTTTTTTAGTCGTAACTCAAGATTTTGGGGGTATTTGGCAAATTACAAATAAAAAGACCATTATCTCCATGGTGAAAATTAAATAAAACTAAAAACATTTCTTCTTACCTGACACAAAGCCTTTACAAAGTCCACAATAGCATCACCATCCAAACGTATGGAACCCGTAAAAATACGATCCACAGCCACAACAACACTTTGGCTACTTGTCTGGCCAATATGCTCCTTAACACTGGGATTCAGCGAATCCTTAAGAGTGGTCTGAGCACCAGATAAGAATTTCGGTCGTACCCCGGTGCCAATTAGTTGCGCCAATTCTAATTGACTAATGCATTTTACAATATCCAACCAACTGGAGCCCAAATAATTGCCATCCGTGTGAGCAACCATTATTAGTGTCTTAATAGTATCAATATTTTTAGCCTTCATTTCATTGATGGGCGAGTTAGCGGTGAGCAGTGTAAATCTAGCCAAGGCCTGCACATAAGCGTCTCGTTCTAAGGTCATGTGGAAAATACAAGCGATACGTATGGCACAGCGTATACCATCCAAACAGAGACAAGCTATTTCGGGATCATCACAGTCCTGCAGGCCCACCGAAAAGGCTGCCAAGAAGGGAGTCCAGGCCATTTTGAACATGGGACGTACGTGCTCCAAATGTTTGGCCGATGTGAAAGGTGACTTTACATGCGAAACAGATTCCATAAGATTTTTGGCCGCCGTCGATATGGCCTCCATTTCCATGTTCCACAAAAGTTTGCGTCGTTTTTCGTTGGCAATTATTTGTTTGCCTGGTTTATTAACCACCGTGTTTTTCATTTTAATTTCATGACCGGCAATTTCGTCATATATTGAGGACAAATAGTCGACGGGAAGATCATCTCGGCTATCACTAACACCTTGATTAAGTTTTATATATTGCTCTTTAGTCATTTTATTTTTCACCTGTGGTGAATGTAAATCAGTAGTCAACATTATAATGGAAAAGGCCAAAACATACACAGTATCTGCACTTTGGAATAGCGGATTATTGGGATTGCATTCACAATAACGACTGGCAAATTTCTCCATAAGACGATCGATCTTTTGGGCTTCTCCCGGCAAACGGAATTCCTCCAAAAGCATACGCAAAGCAGAAACTACTTCAAGATTGTGAAATTCAAAAGCATCTATATAAGCACACATAACTTCTTTCGAATGATCATCATTCTCTCCTATGAAATTGCCTATGATAGTCTTGTCTAAACGTTCATCCTCGTGCAGCCACTTGGCTATATCCTTGGGTGTGACCCCCAATAGTTTTTTATCTTGCAGAAATTGCACTCCCTTTTTAGGCTTACGATTGAATATCTCAATGCCAGCCTCCATGACCTCCTTGCGCATTTTTCTTTCCTCCAAAGCTTCAGGCAGATCAAGAACTTCTGAATTTTTAACACTGCCATATGAGTTTAGACTGTGGCTGGAGCCGCCATGGGTAGAACGTATTTGTGATATAGCATCTGTATTATCTGTGGGTGATTGTAAATCAGCAGAGTTGGTGGAACGATTATGAGCTGTGCCTTCATGGGCATTTAGTGAGGGCATATTTGGATTGACATACAAATCCTGGCTCCACTCCACCATGCACTTAAGTATAGAAACTAAACATTCTAGGCCTCTGATACGCATTGATTTCTCTTCCATGGGATTAGCACCCAACTCTAAAGCTTGTCTGCCTTGAGCAATTTTCGATAAATCATTTACCAGGCGTTCAAAGAGATTAGCCGCTTGAAAATCACAATCGTAATTTACATAGATATCCACCACCGATTGGGCATCAGCACAAATACGTGTCAACGCCTGTATAACCATCCATTTGTGTTCAAACGAGCTGGAAGTGGCCTCCAAAATATTTAAGAAAATTTCCTTAAAAAATACCTCAATTTGTTTCTTCAAATGTATTTTAAAGTTGGACAACAAGGCCACAAATATAGACAACGACAGCTCAAATACCTCAGGCACCAAACTTACACCATTTTTTGACAATGCTACACATAAATACTGTTTAATGGCCATGATGAACATCTCGTTGGAACGAAAAACTGGTCCAGCATTTTGTAGTATGGACAACAACAAACGTAAAGATAAAACTTTTGACCTCAATTCATGTGACTTGGGATCGGGATGTCCCTCGGGCAAAGGCTTCATGGACAATTTACACAATGCCCGAAACACTAAGAAGGCATCTTTTTGTAGAACGTGGGTAAATTTAGCTGTAACCACAGCATCATTTTCGCTATGCATTTCAGCGCTTTCTTCTGAGTTTAAGTGCAAATTGTTGTCCGATGAGGTGTGATTAGCATTACCTTCAGAACCAGTTGTGGATATGTTATTAGTGCTGGTGTTATTGGTGCTATTATTATTATTATTGGTAGCAGCAGTTTGCTCTTCATCATTGATGACAATTTCGGGAGAAGTTTCTTTGAGAACTTCGGTAATAGCGGCTAGAAAAAAAGATGAAAGTTTCAATGCAATATTTCAAAGAGAATAAAATAACAGCGTCATCTTGTGCAAACTAACTAGCTGATAAGTTTTATATGTATATATTTCCATAAGGAGAAGATGACAGTACGGTTTTTGGGAATCCAGAATATATACCCTTGCCACTCATGGTGAATGGTATAAAAACAAATTAAAAAGTATAGTAACTCAGTATTTTACTGGATATCCCTTGTTTTTTATTACAGCTTCGCAACAACGATGCATTGAACCAATTACAGATTCAATCAACTCTTTTAAAATACTTCATCATCTGGTAAAGCTATAATATTGATTCCGAAGTTTTACGATCTACAATTTCAAATGGAATTAAGATCTGGCGATGAAGCAGACGACTTCAAAACACGTACCTCATTGGATTGTAACTACTCTGTTACAACCATTGAGTTTTGTTTGGATCATTGTAGTACTAGAATCTCCAAACAAGAATCTGTATCCGATTCAGTCTTAGTATCTTTTATGATATGAATTAGACAAATATCTTGAAGAACAGCCTCACACCATAATATTGCGAACTCTAAACATTGCATAACTTATTTGTTGAGGTCCCCTTACCTTCAGCCGTCTTAAAAATGTTTATGCGTCACTGCATCTTAAATTGTATTTGAATTCATCCGAAAAGAGGCAGTATTCCATTTCGGTTTCTACGAGCATAACAGGTTCATACGCGGAGCGATAGCAACCAAAACCAGCCTTATTTGCCCTGCGGCTAACCGTTCGAAGCTAAATTCCAATTTTAGATTATTGATAAACTCCCGATAATTTTTAGGAATTTTCGATTATTAGAAAATATCAGTCTTTAAAAGAGTCAGAACTAAAAATTAAGTTTTAATGACTACTTTTCTTATACAGGTAACTTATTGTCTGTTGTCTAATTCTGGCCCAAAAACCTCACGCCACAGAATAAAAAAAATTATATACCTATATCTCGAAACAAACTCTTATCCATACTTTCCCAAAAAACAAATATTAAATTTTCTTTCACCCAAATTATCACGATGTCTTATATCTAACTTAAAGTTAAGCTGAGTGATAAAATAATATTTGTATAAAAACTGTCAGTATAACTTTAGGTTAAAACATAACTATACATTGTGATAATGGAGGTCAGTAAAACTACTTAGCCAGCCATTAACTCACCATTCAATATTTCCTCTACTACAGCAGCTGCCACCGATTCGGGAGTTTCCTCCTCAGTACCACTGACACTTTTCACACTCACACTGGCCTCCGAAGCTTGCGATGTGTTTGCATCATTATTGCCATTATTAGCAGCGGCCGCTGCCAGGGCTGCTTGAGCCGCTACTTCATACACTTGATTTTCCATGCGCGAAAATATTACATCCAACATTTGCGTCAAAGTGGCACAGGCAGTTGTCTGATTGACCAGATTTTTACTCGACAAGTAAATGTCATAGCAAGTACGTACTGCCTGCAATACAGTACCCTCATGAATCTCAACATGCTGTGAGGTGACCACAGTGAGCAAGGCTTTGATGATTTGCAATTGAACGCATTCGTCGGTCTGTGGTCCATTGAAACAACCGCATATGGTGTTGACAATGCGATCAATTAGCAAATGTCCCGGACTGGAAGAGTCCTGAATGGCGCCAGTTAGATGTCCATATGCTATCAACTTCTCCAAGCAATCCAAAGCTGTCACCACAATACGCGGTGAACGACTCTTGCAGGCCAACTCAAATGGCAGAAAATACGTCTCCGCATTTATAATGCTGGCTGCATCGTTTTTCGGCAGTGGCAGTGCAGCACAAGGGAGCTCGTTACCTTCTGCTATTTGACCAGCATTGATTAGTTCAGCTTTGATTTGTTCCAAAGCTGTGTCGCATGATTTTTTCAATTGTGAATTTTGGGAACGTTTAATATCCTTATCGGCAAGGATTTTCTCTAAAGCACGCACTATAAACATTTCTTTAGTTTTTGTGGAAAAACTTTGCATTATGCATCAAGGTCTTTGCATGTGAAATTCAATCGAAAAATTGGGGCTTTCGTCGTCGTTTGGGTTGATGTGTCAATATGACTGGCACAACACAACTCTTACACACACAAAAAACCACAACACCGTTTCGTATATTTTTCTTTTTCTCTTATTTTTTTGTTCACGTTGGAAAAAAATTCAATAGATTTTCCTCATTCTGTTAACTGTATACGGAAAGTCATTTTCCATGTATTGAATATAATTAAATTAAAAAATATATAACTTTTTTATCGGTTTTAATTAAGTAAAAATTACAAGTAGTGAAAAAATTTTTTATCACGATATTAACACACAAGAGCGAGAAAAAAGAACGTCATCAGTGAATGTCAAACAGAGAAAAACACCTGTCAAATGTCAGTAAGTACAGGCCGTAACTACACTGTAAATCATTATTAAATTATTGTAAACAAACAAGGAAAATAAGTTAAAGTACAATTTAACGGTTTTTTTTAAATATGAAACTTATGTTAATTTAAACATGGGATTTTATTGATCGCTGATTAATGGCGTCAAATATCTGTCACACTGAAAACAATGGAAATTTATGTTTATTTTTCGAAATATTAGAAATCTTTTACTCAATTTTTATCTCGAGATCCATGAGAGTCACACTCGGAGTTTTAACCATTTATGGCTTATACATTACTATGAGTCCAATATCGTAAAAATTTGATAAGCAGTAAAAAAGCATATAAAATTTGAACTTTGAACTTCGATATGAGACTAACCAAAGCAAATTAAAAATGTTTGAGGAACTTAATATTTCGTATGAAAATAAAGAACCTGTATACCAAGTTTTAACAAATTTGGTACGGTTAATGTCTGATGCCTTGACACAAATTATGGATTCCTTCAATAGATAAATTAGAAAACAACAATGTTGGCTGGCTATCCTTATCGCTAAGTTACCGTTACACCAAAAATACCCTTGCACCTAAATTACCGTTACCGCTAAGCTAGCTTATCGAAAAAACTGCAATCACCGTTAACGAAATAATTCAAATTAACATTACCGTTACCTCTTAACCGTTTTGAATCCGTAGTCAACCTTAAAAAATAAACTTTTTCCTATTTTTCAGATAAAAAACCATTAAATATTATATTTAAAGTATAATTTAATAACGTCTTTATTAATAAATGTAATTAAACTGTTTTTCAGAAACATCAACAAAAATAACTTAAAACTAATGATCTTCAATATATTGTAAATTATGTGACAACAATTTACGCCATCCACATATCTCGCATTTATTTTATCCAGTTCCATTTACTTAAATCACTGCCTCCAGCCTTTTCAATAGCATCATATATGCTTAAACTTTCGCCCGGTGGTATGCCATAACCCAAATGCAAGCCATGAGGATTTGAGGGTGTCTTACAGTCCATGGTACACTCTTTGCGCAACACACTATCAACCTCAACGGATGAGAAAAATGCCACTGACATGGGCAAATCCTTTAGACCCAGACGTGAAGAACAAAAGGAACGAGTTAGTAAATTTGTTATGTGCATGGCTAAGGCTGCTTGATATGCATATTTCTCCTCCACTAAATATCTTAGTTCATCGTGAAAACTAAGACAAAAACGTGCCTTGTCACCCAGAAGCCAACGCATAGAAACCAACATTAGATGGAGAAAATCTACAGCACCACTTTGGACCACCCAATTAATGCGTGTGGGTAGAAAACGATTTTCATCGGAGGTATTATGAGTTTCCAAAGCACGACTCAGACGACAGCCCAGAAAAGGTGTAATGGGTTCATCTCTAGTGGCAATTTCTTCTAGACGATTGAACATTGCACTCTCAGTACCACCCTCCCAGCAGGCTCTCTCAAACATTTCATCGACAGCTTTGTTGTTGGTGGAAGCTAATTTCAAGGCCTCATAACCCGAATAGCTGGAATTAGAAAATAATAAAAATACTAAAATTTATTTACCAAATGGGAGGAAACAAAAATTTTCTAAAAGGCTCGGACCTACACCATTTCTAATTGTATTTCAGAAAAGTCTAATAGTATTTCAGAAATTTCCAATTGAATTTCAAATATTTCTAATTATATTTCAGAAACTTCCAATTGAATTTCTAATTGTATTTCAGAATATTCCAATTATATTTTAGAAGTTTCCATTTATATTTCAGAAATTTATAATTGTATTTCAGAATTTTCCAATTATATTTAAGATGTTTTAATTTATACTTAAAAAGTTTCTAATTGTATTTTAGAATTTTCCAATTGTATTTCAGAAATTCCTATTTGTATTTCAGATTTTCTATTTGTATTTCAGAAATTTTCATTGGTATTGCTATTACAATTTTCTGAAATACAAATGGAAATTTCTGAATACAATTAAATAATTCTGGAATACAATTGGAAATTTTTGATATATAAATGTAAACTTCTGAAATACAATTAGAAAATTCTGAAATACATTTGGAAAATTCTGAAAATCAATTAGAAAATTCTGAAATATAATTGGAAATTTCTGACATTCAATTGAAATTTTCTGAAAAATTATTAGAAATATCTGAAATTCAATTGGAAATTTTTGAAATACAGTTTCTAATTGGAAATGGTGTAATTCTGAATTTGTTAAAACTAGGTTCTTTATGGTCATAAACAATTTGAAGTTCTTCAAAAGCTTTAATTCCTTTGGGTTGTCCTTTGTCGAGGATCAAAGTTAAAATTTTATATAAGAATGGTGTAAAATAACTCAATTTTAATTGTATATAACTTTTTAACCGCTTATCCAATTTTAACAATATTGGTCTCATTGTAATGCTTATGTACACTAATTTCAATATATTTTTTTACTAAATCTCCTATTCTTTTGAACACAGGATATTGAACCAAAAAACTGTCCTTGAACAAAAATTTGGTGAAAAATAAAATTGTTAAACAAATTTGTTGGTGAACAAAATAGGGACATTGAACGAGACACTCTGATTTGTCAAACAAAAATACAACAACAAATTACATTTCGTTTCGTCCCATATATAAAAATAAAAACTTGCCTTCTGTTTTCATATTCCTCACGAAACTCTTCTTTCAGCCTATATATCTTTTTGCCCTTAGTTATGGCAAACATTTTCATGGCTTTCGAGCGTGCTTCGCTGGCTGAGAATGTGGGATTGAATTGCTTCAGTAAACCTTCAGCAAAATTTTGACCAGCTCCATAAATTCGTGCATAGTTTATAACTTTGGCATGATCTCTTGATATACCCACAGCCTTTGCTGTTATGGAGTGCATGTCGGTGCCATTCGATTTTGTGCCACTCAAAGTCATCCAACCCAAAGGAGTAGCTCCGTGCACACCATATGCATAGGCATCTCCTAATACCGAAGCAATCCACAGTTCCTGAGAGTCAACATCTGCTCCCACAATACGATAGTTAGGTGGCGCTTGCACCATTGCCCTTAATTCTGAGCCTATACGTTCTTTTTGCGAATTTGAGGCCGTCATCCAAGTAGGTTCCATAGCTCTGCGTGTTAAAGTGCCACAGGCTACCACTTGCGGACATATGGCTCCATATTCATAGTTTTTATTTCTTAAATCTTCCGGCAATTCATCGGGTGTCTGCCACACCACTAGCTGTCCCATTATACGATCTCTATTGTTGCGCCAATAAGACATCATGCGCGCTATCTCTATAACCCTTTTAGCTATATTACTCTCAGAATCTCCACTGCTTAACACATTATCAGAGAATTTGTTAAGAAAGTCCCTAGATAAGGGATTGCCAACTCTTAATGAGTTACCATTTTTGTGCGGCAGTTTGAGAAAAAAACAGCAGTTATCTAAAATTTGATTGCACCAAACTCCGGATCCTTTATAATGACCTTCCGTGTGATCTTTTTTCTTGGCTTTGCTATAAAACTCTCTCTTACCCAATTTGCTATCCAATTCCTTTTGTAAATGACCAAACGCGTAATCGCTTTCTTGTTCCGAAGCATAAAGTTGAGCAAATTCCGGTATAGGACATTGGGCCACTAATTTTTCAATGGGTATAGAAGTAGTGTTATTTTCGTATTCCGATGATGGTGCCTTTGAGGTGAAAGGCACCAGAAATCCCCAACCATGTTCTCTGATATAGTGTAGAGGAAATCCCTCCCAACATAGAGACAGTAATTTAGGGGCTATTTGCATACCGGTACTAATTTCAGAAGGACCTGGCGTCCACTCTGTATTGCTGCCATCTTTAGGTGGTTTTTGGCATAATTTACGATACCAGGCCGGATAACCGGGTAATAAAGGACGTCGGACGGGCAACTGTTCTTTCAGGTCATATAAATATTGAAATTTTTTATATAAACGTTTTTCTTCATCTGAAAGATCTGCATCTTCGTTTGCACGTGACTTCAAACCTTCTTTCGTAGATTTAGTTGACGATTTGCTTTTTGTGGCTTTAAGCTTTAATTGTTGTGTAGACCAATCTTCATCCCACAGCCATAAGTTCTGTCTATACTGTTCATCTTTCATAAGACTACAAGCTTCATCAGCTCTTCTGGCCAAATGATATTTAGCCTCTATACTAAGGTCTTCATAAGTTAAATCTGCTTCGTCTATGTAGCGCAACCAATTCTTGTTGACCGGCAAATAAGCCGAACCCATTTCTAACATGCCTGCCAGCGTGACAGGATGTGGAAAACGCTCTTCGAATAAGGGGAATAGCTTTTGCAAAATTCTGTGAGTGGCCGCCACATCATTAGAACAATAAGTCATCAGAGACTGGAAATCTTGGCGGACATCTGCTAAAGTCCCCTCTACAAAAACATTACGTTCTTCTTTGCTAATCGCAGCTCCGCCGCAATACAAACGATGAACTTCACCTAAACTATTCAAGGAACTTTGACTTAACCAGTCCAAATCTTCGGGTGCAGGATCTTTTTTAGATTTCATGAGGGCACGTTGATAGCTGGTGACACCACTTACGCACACATGTAAAGACATGGTATCCAAGAAACGAACTTTAGAATCTTGCAGTAAATACTGCTCTTTCAGTCTCGCCCGATCATAAGAAACATTATGGCCTATAACAATTTTAGCACCCTTTAAACCCAATGGTATCAGTTCAGCCGACGTGTAATGAGGAATTTTTTGTTTGACTTTCATTTCCAAAACATCTGCAGCTAAACGTGGACTTACCCAAGAATACCAGTTTTTACTGCCCACCGCAGTAGCTAATGTGGGCATAGCACCTTCACTCATGCAAACTTCTACATCAAATATTAAACCATTTTCCAATGGAAATTCCACCGGAGTAGCTTCGCCGCTTCCTGGGTCATACACGGTCCATCCTTCTTGAAAAGACCATTTTTTGGGTTTAATCGGCAAAGATTTCAGTTCTACCAAAGGCTTAAGCAACTCCTTATACGGCCTCACCAAATCTTTTCCAATTTCTAGAAAATGCTCTTCAATATTATTACCCCTCAAAGGTGGCAATTTTAAATTGACATCAGCCAGTCTTTCCGTGCTGCTAATATCTATGCCGTGACGTTCTAAATCATTTTTCATTTTCAACAATTTATTTTGCACATTTTTACTAACAGAACGCGAATTTTCAGGAAACAGTTGCTTATGTAGATTTTCCGACAGCATTTGTATTTTTACCACATTTTCATTATATTCTTGGGAAAATATTTCCGTATCTTGTTTTTTATTTTCCTCATGTTTCTCAACATTTTTTAAAATAGTTCTTTCACTACCATCAGCTTTTTCAGTAACTTTTGTATTTTTAACCTGTTGACTACTTTTTAAACTGTTTATTTTACTTTCATCTTTTAGTTTCGTTTTCTTTTCAATATATACAGGGGGTTTTCCCTTACGAAATATTTTCACTGTACTACTTGGATAAATTTCTTTGGCCAATTTGGAGTAAAATCTGGAAGAGCTCATTCTGTGGCGTTAAAAAAGTAAAATTGTGTTAGCAAAACAAAAGAGAAGAAAACACCGGTGTCTAGAGATGAATATATTGATTTGATAATAACAATCGATAAATAATAGAGTACACTGAAAAAATTAGTTTGGCGTTTGGGTGTGATCATGAACATTTGTGGCCTGAATAATTTTTTGAGCACATGCTGAGATATACAGTTAATGACTATAATCCTTAAATTTAGTTTTCAAAAACATGACTACCAAATGTATATATCTATGTATATATATATTCGTAAGAAAAATTCAAATTCAAGAGCTACTCTATATTTTAAGCATTCAAGTTTAACAAAAATACATTTATAGAATGTGGTTATACTTCTTAGCATTGGCAAAACAATGGAAACGTTTAAGCTTCTACAAGAAAAAAATAATACAGCAATTTGTAAAATTAGGATACAAAATTTATAAAATCTATAAAACAGACATGAAACTGTACATTTACAAGACTGCATCTTTTGAAGTTTTGGATTTATTATCGATAAATATAAAACATATGCTAGATAAACACACATCACTAATGTAAACATTTGGAGAAGAAGCAGTTATTCCGCAAAAATATTTTATTGTCTTATATTCTATGAATAAAAATATCGAGAAATGTCTGTACAATTAAATTTTAGTACAACCTCTGAATATGAGCTAATAGAATATCCAGGAATGGTTAAGAATACGGATAAAATGATAAGCACATTAGGTGGTATAACCAAAATATCCCGGGTAAGTTATGATTTTTACCACTACACAAAAGAAAATCTAAAAATGTTGAAATTTAAGGCACTGGGAGGCGATACTAAACGTTTGGAGCTACGTTACCATCCAGATAATCCATTCAATAAGCCCCTAAGTGGCGAGAGTAGCAAACGAGCTGGTCTTTTATTGTCGGTAAAAGTGAGAAAATCAAAACGTGATCCCAATAAGCCACCACAATATACCATTAAGATTATGGGGTATATTAGTAAGAGTTTTACATTTGAATGTAAGTTTTGTAATATTGTTGGACAATAAATTATATTATTTGTAAATTACTGGGTAATGGTGAGTATGTTATAGGACAAATAACTATATAATAATTTGCCTGACCTAATATCCATTAAAGATGGAATATACTAAGCAGAAATACCAATTTGCATTCAAATTGTTTATGCTAAAAATCCATTAAATCATCACAATTTTAAAATATATATACCTACTCAAAGATATTTTGAAATCCCATTAAACTTATTTGCTTTTCATTTACAGCTCTTTGTGATTTTCAATATTTACCGTTAGCTGTGGATTCAAAATCGTCTAATGGTGAATTAAAAAATGTTTTGGATACAATAGTACCAAAATCAGTAATAGATTTTGATTATTTTAAGTATGCTTGTTCTTTGTTTCTCTTCTAATACCTATGGATTCTATTAACTTTCTTCTTAAACTTTTCTTAGTCGCCCGGATATACAATTAATGGCTCTACCAACGGTTTTTGCCCGTTCAGATGTTGTGCATACAACAATATTTCGTGGTGATTTTTCCAAAGAAGATGGTCAAAATGAGACATTGGGTGTGCTAAGTAAGTCAAGTTATGAAAGTCGTGATATGGTAACCTTCAATATGCTAGACACGTTCCCCACCAGACCAGATCCACAAATTTTAAAGAAAATGAAAGTGAAATACGTATCCGATGAACAATTGCAAAAAGTTAAAAAGGTATAAACGATTTAATAGTAAATATTGTTTAATATAAGGGCTAATTATAAATCTATTACCAGCTATTTGAAGAGTGTCCCATTTGGACACGTATTGCCTTGCTGTATGAGTCTGGCGTATCACATGATAAACTCAAATGTATTACACCCTCTTTGGCCTATTATTTTACCACAGGTCCTTGGCGTACTATGTATGTGCGCTATGGCTACGATCCACGTAAAGATTTTAATTCTCGCTACTATCAAACTTTCGATTTTCGTTTGAGATTTAGATCTGGGGTATCGGAATTTGTAAGTAATGCTACTATCACATGTTATGATAAAAACACATAACTTTTTAACTCTTACAGGTTTCAGATCGTAAGACCACCATTAAGAAGCTACAAGAAAATCCTTATGAAATAAATGCTTTGGTACAAGACATTAATTATCCCTACTTTGATGAGCATAAATTGCCCAGATCTAGACAGTGCATGATGAGGGTAATATTTGTCTCTTAAAGTTGTAACAGAAATAATTTTTTTATTCGCACTTTCTTAGTACTGCGATATACGCATTACCAAAATCCAAGAAATGTTGGAGAAAATACCATCACCCATGGCAGGAGCTATATGTAATGAACGCACCGGCTGGTTGCCACAAGGCTTTGATGGTCAAGTGCGTCAGATTGTGAGCAATTCAATAAAGGAGTTGCTGAAAAACTATTATCGCAAAGAACAAATTCATGCAGAAGTTGATTCTTATGAAAATGAGGTAAGCTTTATTTAAAAACAAGTAAGAGAGCTATAGTCGGCATTGCCGAATCTTATATACTCTTTGGAAAATAATTTTTGTTAAAAAAATTGGGGAAACAAATTTTTGTGAAAAAAATAAAAAGTTATCGCTTCAAACATATTCGAATAAAAATTTAACAGGTTCTTAGAATATCGAAAAAATTTAACCAGTTCATATCGAATCGGTGACCAATTGAATTCAATATTAACCAGTTATAGAGAATCTAATAAAAATTAATCGGTAATATCGAAACGAATAAAAATAAAACAGTTAAAAAAAAAACGAATTTTTAATAAAATTATTCTCAATGTTTTAAATTTTTTTACGGCTGGGGAGCCAAATAAAATAATTAAGAAAATATTAAATGAATTAATTTTTGTACATGAATTTTTGCATATGTACAATTGTAGATTTTTATATATATTATGGTATTTAAAAAAAAAAAATTTTTATTGTATTATATCAGGCAATATTTGCTTTGTAATATATTTATTTTGGCCTTTTTAGGCTTTGTATTACAAATAAATGAAATAAATTAAATTAAAAATTAAAAACTAATCGGTTCTTAGGGATACGAATAAATAATTTATCGGTTAAAATCGATTAAAAAATCGACTATAAAATAACAAATTAAAAATTAACCGAATCTTATCGAATCGAACAAAAAAAGAACTGGTTCTTAGGGAATCGAATAAAAAGTTAATCAGTTTATATCTAAACGAATAAAAAATTAATCAGTTTATATCTAATCGAATAAAAAAAAAACCAACATATAAAATATTGAATTAAAATTAACCGAGTTTTAACGAAAATTAACCGTTTCTTAGGGAATCGAATAAAAAGTTAATCGGTTTATATCTAATCGAAAAAAATGAACCGACATATAAAATATTGAATTAAAATTAACCGAGTTTTAACGAAAATTAACCGGTTCTTAGGGACTCGATTAAAAACAAAGTGGATTCATAGCGAACTGAATAAAAATGAACCGGTTTTAAAAATAGAATAACAAATTAACAGAATCTTAGGGAATCGATATAAATCGGTTCATATCGAATTGTTAAAATCGAACCGGTTTATACAAATCGTAAACAATTAGCCGGTTTTTATCGAATCGGTTCATATCGAAACGAATAAAAATAAACCGTTTTCTAAATAGTGAATAAAAAATTATTCGATTCGGGTTTAAAAATATTCCCGATTTTGACCCATGTCGGTCCGAATATATATGGTTATATACGTCGTTGGAAAGGTCTATGAAATGTCTATTGTATGATAACCATATTGTTTATGTCAATTACTTAGTATTCCAGATATATATACAAAATCGTGGTAGTCGTGTGTTTTTGCATATATCTGAGCCATTTGCGGTCCGATTATGCGTATATTTATAAATCATGTATGTAATTTATTTTGGGGCATAGCTAAATCAACTTGGCTATATATAACGATCTAGAATATATATACTTTATGGGGTCGCAAATGATAAACAAACGGAATGACAAACTTCACGTGTGAAGGTTATAACTAGTGAGTCACAGTTTTGCAAACTTAATTTCCTTCTAGGAACCCGAGGATGCCGAAGAAGAAGAGGACGATGAAGAAATTGACGATAGTATGATGAACGATGAACAATTGGTCGAAATTCTAGATGATATGCAACTAGAAGGTGATGGAAATACATAAAACATTTAAATTATGTGTAAGTTAAGCCGGCTATATGCTTTAATTCTTTATTAATGTAAGAATAATCAATTATTTTTGTTCATTACAACAAATAAATATTATATGTTTTTTATGCAATACATTCTAAATGCTTTTTTTCATTATTTAAAATAATATCCCTCAAGATTTAGTTAACAGCTTAAGGTTTACATCTGTCCAAGAAACGTGGATACAAACATACCTCACGGATATGATAACGGTTAAGCAACCAACAGAGCAAACGTTCCAAGCCTAAACCATAACCACCATGGGGCTGAGCACCATAGATACGTTGATCGGTATACCAATAGTAGGGTTTAGGATCAATACCTTCGCGTTCATAGCCCTTAAGTAACTCCTCATTATCGTAGATCCTCATGGAGCCGCCCACAATTTCACCAACATTTGGCAGCAAAACATCAACACTTTCGGTAAGTTGACTATCCTCAGGGCAAGCAGACATATAGAAAGATTTGATATTCTTAGGGAAACGACACAACATAATGGGCTCATTAATGGCATCAGTCATTTTACGTTCAGGAGCCTCTGGTATATCCTAAAAACAAAATGTTTTCAAAAGCTATAAAATGAATTCTTCAAATACAACTTACTTCACCGAATTCATAGAATGTACCGTCATCCTTGGTAACATTGTTTTCCTTCAACCACTTAATAGCGTCGGCATAGTTCATACGTTTAAATGGTTTAGTGGGTGCTTTAAATTCGGGATTCAATTCATGAACTAAATGACCCCAGGGAGATTTCAAAACACGATCAACAACATCGCATACAAGATCCTCCAAACGATCTAATAAATCGTCAAAACTAATGAAGGGGCATTCAGCTTCAACGTGTGTATATTCAGCCAAATGACGTCTAGTACGACTTTGTTCGGCACGATAACTTTGGGCAATACAGAAGACATCACCCAATGCGGGTAAACAAGTTTCCAAATACAATTGAGAACTTTGAGTGAGATAGGCCTCTTCACTGTAATAATAGATAAAAAATAAATTCTCGATATAAAGGAGATTTAAAATTTTTAATTATTTTCATGAAAGCGTAGTTCTGCGATTTCAGAAAATTGTGTTATACACAAAATTATCTATAGAAAATGTTCTTTAGAAACTGCTGTTATGCACAAACATTTCTATAGTAAATTTTCTATAATAAATTGTGTTATACACAATATATATAAATCAATATGACCAAGTTAAACGAAAACAAATGAAGATATTAACACGGACTTGCTTATATCGAAGCATATCATTCTGAGTCATAGGAATGTGTAAATTTGTGTATTTAAATAAAGCAATAAAAATAGTTTGAAAGTATCAAATGACGTGCTTATATCGAACAGCATATTATTCCGAGTCATAGGAATGTGGAGTACTTCTGTACTTTTGAATATGAAATAGTATCAATAAAAATATGAACTTTTCCTTCCGTTCCTGGAATGAACTTAAACTTTATATAGAGATCAAAATCAGTTTCTCCAGATTTTTTTTACCACACTTACCTGAAATATTGTAATTTGAAAAGAGTCGAACCACCTTCTACTTGAGTTTGTACCAAAGTGGGAGGGGTTACCTCACAGTATCCACGATCCAAGTAATGGCTACGGAAAGCCTGCATTACAACGGAACGCATTTTCAAAATTTTCGAAGTGTTTTCACCTCTAATCATAATATGACGATTATCCAGTTGAACATCTGGATGAGCCTCTTCGTTGAGAATACTTTCTGCACCGCCAGCAGGTGCCAAACCTATCAATTCCCAATAATCTACATGCATTTCATGACCACCTGGAGCCTAAAAACACATGATACTTTTTATAGATTTTCAATATTATTTTTACGATTATTAGTGCAACTTACCGACTTGCCCTCTGGCACAGGTTTTAAAGTACCACATAATTGCACTGAACTCTCGGTAGACAATGTCAAAGCGTCATAGGTTTGACACAAACGATCGTGCAACACACATTGCAAAAATCCGGTGCCGTCACGCAATGTTATGAAAATTAAACCTTTGCCTTGGCGTCTCAGACGATGCACCCAGCCAAAGATTTTGACACGTTTCTCACGGTTTTCAGCACCCTCAAAGATGCGTATTTTTTCGGCCGCCGGCCAACTTGGATCTTCGGAGATGACAATCTTTTTGGCTTCATCCAAATTTTGTTTACGTTTTTCCGCATCTCCAGCTTCACGTTTCTCTTTATCGGCATTTTTAAAACCTTCACGCACCCACAGTTTTTGGATTTTTTTCAGTTGAGACCTGGCAGCTGCTTCGTATTTTTCAGTTGCTTCGGGATCTTTGCTGTCGACATAAATTACAGGAAAAGGTTCCTTGCCAGCATGTCTCATGGCTTGCAAAATGGTTTTGTATGGCTTCTGTTCGGAACCATCACCACTTTCGTCGCTGCCTGTCTTTTCGGAAGTATATATAGCTCCTATTGCGAAATAGATTTTTTCATATGTATTAGGCATTATTTTCTGCACACGATAGAACAATAGATAGATACATAGTATAGCCGTGTGTCATACGCTGCCACCTCAACAACGTGCACAGCGGCGACATAGTTTTATTTTTTTTACACTTACCCAACGCTAAGTTGGCCATTGCATCAGCCGACATTTTCTTATAAAGTTTTTCTCAAAAAAGTGAAAATTATTAATTATTTATATAGATTTATTTTTGTAAAATTGCAATATTGCATCAGATTCTTAGAAATACGATGCACGTTGAAATAGAATAAAAAGAGGAATAACCAAATTATTGAAGGGTTGCTAACAAGGCGAATTTATACAAGGTGGAGTCAGTCAAATAGCTGATTACTTTTGTTCTAACAGATGTCATAGCTTGTTTTTATATTTAAATATCTACATATTCTAAGTTTATTAACAAAATTATTTATTTTTTACATAAATAAGTAAAGCGCTCACTATTCAATTATCTACAGTATATTAAGTTTAAATACATATTTGTTTAATTTTTAATTTTTGTTTTTGACATTTGTTAAGACCAATAGTTGTTTTTGTAGAACTGCCACCACCTTGTATGAATTCGCCTTGGTTGCCAATATATAAAATATTTTCATTAGGGATGATAGTTTTACGACAATTAGAGCTGAGAGAAATGATGATAACCAACTATAGTATATGTTGATGTTTGTACTAACTCACCACCAAAAATGTTCTCTAAATATTATTTGTTAAACAACTCCCATTCAAATTCGATGGTACATAAATGCCTATAGAATTGCAAAAATAAGTTCCATGTAGAAAGAAATCGGAAACGATATTTTGTTGGGATCGGTCCATATTTTACCATAGCTCCCATATAAACTCCACTTCCTAAAATAACTTAAATTCGACATACCCCCATATAAATTCTACTTCCTAAAATCAAATAAATACGCATAAATCTCTTATATATATTATTATTAGGTTAAAATCCGTCATAAATAATCTTTATATACACAAAATTGGCCGTACCTGATGTTATGAAAATACATAAATGTTTTATAAACATCGATATCGAACCAACATTTTGCTAATACAACTGATTTCTTATGCAAAATTCATACTATGTACTCAAGGTATATTAATTATTATTATTTAACTGAACATCTTTTAAACTCCATGAAAAGGCGACTAGAGGCCGTAATTAAGCTGAATGAAGGACCAACAAAATATTAACATATTGTTTTCGTATTTTGGTAATAAAATAGAGCGTTATCTATCAACTGTATACTAATTTTTGACTGTTGTTTTTAGGTAATTTTTCCTTTGCTGCATAAATTTACCACGAAATCAATTTTAATTTTCAAAGTTTTTTAAAATAATAAAAGATTAAACTCTAAACTTTATTTTAATTTTATTAAAACTTATATATTTCTTTCACTAATTAAAATATTTAGCTTCATAGATGAAAATGCTGTGTTGTATACTAAATTTTGACTCTGACTGTATATGTATGGTGAAATAATAAATACTTTATGTTAACATCTACGATTCAGTTGACAATCCACAAAGCGTATTTTTATGTAAAATTTTACATTAAAAATAGTAAATTGAAGACAGTAAAAATATTAAATACAAAATCAAACCAAACAACTTTTATTCATTTTTAAATATTGTACATATTTTATTCAAAACTTAATGGCTAAACAAAATCTAAATAAATATTCACAGAAGTAACGCCACTTCCACATACTGTAACTTTTCACTGTTAGGAATTGTTATGTTTGGTAAAAATTTATTAAGTTCTGGATCTAGGGAGATCGCAAATTTTATATCACGCGGTTCAATTCTCCTTTCACACTCTTTTGCAATATTTCCAGACAATTCCACAACTTCCGAAGTTATATATTGAATAACGGCAGTTAAATAGACTGGAGCCGTGTCACTTATACGCTCTGCATAACGGCCTTTACGTAAATATCGATGAATACGACCAACTGGAAAGTGTAAATCAGCCCGCTTTGAACGAGATTTTCGTACGTTTTTAATTTTACCACTATTATTGCTATTAGACCTTAGTGAGCGCTGTGCCATAGTGAAGATAAACAAATGGAATTGAACAATGAAAAATATGTAATAATTTTGCCGGTTTAAATACAAATTCTTGCAAAACATTTCATATAAACAATACAATTGCAAGGCGAATTTATAGAAGGTGACGACAGAAATACAACAAATACAACATGTACAAAAACAACAAGAACTTTGTATTGGTTAATAGATAATTGTACTGTCAAAATTGCCTGTTGTTGTTTTAGCTTTTGGCTTTGTTGTATTTTTCGCCACACAAAAAACCAAGTGAATTGATAGTTCAAACATCTAAACAAGTGAATAAAAAAATTCGCCTTGAACGATTGTAAAAAGAGCTCACAAAGTTATCTGTGTTGTCAATTAAGTGCTTTTAAACATTTGTTTTAATCAATTTTTAAATTTTTTTGTAATTCAATAATTAAGATTTACACCAATGCGTATTCACAAAATGTACGAGTAAAATATCTATTTTGGCCTGTGCCGAATCTTACATATCATTCACCAATGTATACTTATATATATTGTGTATATTAATGATTTAGTAATGCAGATATATATATCAAAATGTCTAAGAGCGGTTATATTGATTTATGAATCATGTATGTAAGTTAAGTGTTGATTTCAACATGCAGACGGACATGACTATATCGTCTCAGCTATCTTTAACGATCCAGAATATATTTATATATATATATATATTAGGGTGGGTAAATTTTTTTGGTCAACAGTCGTATAGCAAAAACGTCATCTAGGAAAAATTCTAAGAAAATTTGATTATGATGATCGATGAACAATTGGTAGAAATTTTAGATGATTTACAAATTGAAGGTGATGAACAATTACGAACGGAATGACAAACTTACAGCCATTTTATTTTTGTTAAAAATTTAGGTGAATATATCCTTGGGTTCGTTGGATATAAGGGGCGTTCGGAAAATGTATTTCAACCAACAAATATACGATAAAGTTATATTGTTTTACGGAGACACCGTGGTTGACTATAAAATTGTGAATTTTTTTAAATATTTTACTAATAGGTCATAGTCTAATTAAATTGTTAAGAAATTTGCATTTTTTTTTTAGTATTTTATAATAATAATAATAAAATTTTTATTAATATATACTAACAACAACAAAATAAGAACATAATTAAATTCTGAAAACAGAAAACAAACAAAAAAGTATTTATTACACAGAAATGAAAACATCATTAGGTTACATTTTTACAAAAATTGTCTGGGCCAACTCAGTATTTTGTTGGGTAGCCCTTATTTTTTTTAATATTGATTTACAGCGACGATGCATTGAACCAAGTAATGAATCAATCGTCTCCATTTTGCATTTCCTTATAAAAGTATCTGATAAAGCTTCCTTTGTGATATAATTTTGGGTCCATATTTTGCAATCTAAATTTTCCCATAGCTTTTCTATGGGATTGAGATCAGGCAATTCGGCACTTCAAAACACGTACCTCATTCGATGGTAACCACTCGGTTAAAAGCCTTATTAGTATATTTACATATACTTAATAGTGTCGCAAATGAATATTGTAGTTACGAACGAAATGATAAAGGTATATATGAAAATACAAAAATTACACTACATATTGAAAATATTTTGAAAAAACGATAAATTAAAAAAAATTGACACCACTGGCGAAAAGTAACAGAAATACAATTGCGTTCGTGTATCTGATAATTGATAATAACTGCGTCATATAAAATATAGATTTTTTCTTTAACGTTAATGCATGCTTGTGCAGGTTTTGGTTTTGTTTACTTCTGTGTACAGCAGATAAAGTATTTTTCATATTTACAATGTATACATACATATGTAGTTGTTTGTGTGAATTTTGCCATAGTATGAAATGATAAACGATTTTATAATAATCCAACTTAGGTTGCTATTTAAAATTAAAAATCGGTCAACAAATGGCTAAGATATAACATATTTTTTACTCAAGTTTTATGTCACCAAATTTTTGTCCACCTATTTCTATCACCAAATTTTTTTTATATGCGCTATAGTCCAACTTAGGTTGCTATTTAAAATTAAAAATCGGTCAACAAATGGCTGAGATATAAGCGTGTACCAAAGAGTATCCAAAACCGAAAACCGTCAACCGGTTTTTTCATCTTTGTAAAACCGACCGGTTTCGGTTTTCTTTAACTTTTCGGTTTTTTGACAATCCGGATTTTTTAAGACGGTTAACCGGTTTTAACGAAATACTTTCTAAAGCTTATTTAAACATATAACTTAAAAATATTTTGATAACATTTTTAAAAATTTTCATTTATTTTTTAGAAAATTTCTGAATATGACAAATTTTGTCATTCTAAAAACCGGTTAACCGAAAATTGTCTATAAATTTAAACTGTCATTTTTCATACTAAATAAAAATTAATATAAAACCGGTTAACCGGTTTTTAGAATGACAAAACCGAAACCGGTTTTATTTAGAATTAGTAAACCGAAAACGATTTTTTTATAAAACACTGTTTTCGGTTAAACCGGAAACCGGTTTTTTGGACACCTAGTGTACCACCAAAATTTTTTTTACTCAAGTTTTATGTCACCAAATTTTTGTCCACCTATTTTTTTCACCAAATTTTTTTAAAATACATTATTTCACCAAATATTTTTGTCGACATTTTTTTCACCAATAATAGTTGTTTATATTTATCTAAAATTATACTTTGGTGAAGGGTATATAAAATTCGTCACAGCAGAATATAGTAAGTACTCTTACTTGTTTAATAAGAATTACATTTTTTGTTGACTGCTAGATAGTGGTTCAGAAACATTTTATTTTGGAAACAATTCAATAGCACGTGAACGATTGAAGATATCTTAATGAAATTTAATACAGTTAGAGCTGAGGTGATTTCTGAGTTCATTTGCAATTACATGGCTTTGATTGGGTCTAGTGGGTGGGCCCCTAAAGTTAGTCGCTTCGGTCCTAAATTTGGTCGCCACGGTCCTACACAATATTTAAATTATCGTCAAAAATGCATTTATTATTCGAATATCAAGACATTTTATATTTATATATTTTATACTAGCTTAACCCGGTGCGCTTCGCTACACCTGTCGTAATAAAAAAATATCTAAGGAATTTATAAAAAATAAATAAATATAATTAATACTGGAATTTCTTGTTTGTGATTAATTGCATACCACCTATTTGCAATACCACCCGTTTTACCCCCTGAAGGTAGACTTTTGAAAAGGTATTTCTAAATACATATTTTTGTGACTATAGTGAGCTAAATTCAACATGTTTTCATTTTAAACAAATATTCAATGTTTAAAAACCAAAGGTACCCGTTTTTCCCATTTTATCCCTTTGTAGTCCAAGTACTGAAAAAAGATATAGACTATTGATGCTTTTAAATACCAATCTATCTATGTTCGAAATTTCAATAAAATCGGTTCAGCCGTTTAGTATTTATTGTTTAAGAACTAAAGGTACCAATTTGACTCGTTTTTCCCCTTTCTGGACCAAGTATTGAAAAAAGTTATAGCCTATTGACGCTTCCAAGTAAGGATCTAAGGAATCGATTCAGCCGTTTAGGCGTGATGCTCAAACAAACAAACAAACTTACAAAGACATTTATATATTTATATAGATAGAAGATATAGATTGTGAGATAAGTATTTGGTTTGAAAACCAATTTATAATGTCGTCAGCAATTATCGTTTAAGTTATTTTCTGTATAAAAAACAAAATTTTTGTTGCTGTTTTGATACTTTAATTTGTTAACATTAATTATTTTTTAAGTTAAATTCAAAATTAAATGGTAATTGGAAATAAATTGTAAAACTCCAAAAATAATCGAAAAAACAAAAATTAAAGTGTCACATATTTTGTTCAGTTATAAATTGCAACAAATTTAAAAATTTTTGTTAGTGCCATATCTCATCTAATGAATTTTGTTTCTTTAATACAAAATCATATTTAATACCTATAAATATTTTGTGATAAAAAGCAATACAGTGGAAAAAGTGTGTGAATTAGATAACAATTATTCACACTATAGAAGAAGATTATTCACACTATTTTATCACTATATAGCTATTGTGAATGAATTATGTGTGAATTCACTAAATTTAGTTGATACACCAACCAACTTACAAAAAATTTAATTGGCAATTCTGATTATTGTTTGATTGTTTTTATTGTGGACACTTATCCTACCTGTCATTTTGCAACAGCTGGTTTTGTTTTGTATAAAACAAATTTTTTTATTTACATTTTTCTTTTATTTGTGAACAACACATATTGTGTATAAATTTTATATAAATTCTTTACGAAATATTAAAATTTTTAAAGTAATAATAAAGAAAAGTGTATAAGTTATTATAAAAAAAAAACTGTGGGTCCCAAATATTGCGATGTGGACAGACAAGAAGATAGGAGGAACCAGAACATATACAGTACAGCTCATATATAAATAGGCCACACGTTTTTGTTGTGATACACTTTTAAGTATGTTATTATTCTCCAATATTGATGAAACATATATTCCTTTCTCTAGATGTGCACGATATAAAAATTGTTTAAAAATTCTTTCCATAAATGTGGTAAAAAGTGGTCGAAGATTTCGACCACCAGGCGATCCTAGTATGAAGGTAACAAAATCTTTTTATATTTATAAATATCAAATCAAAGTGCAATGTGTAATATATCCAATCCTTCTGGATTATACGTGTGTTCTATGTGGGACTTTTTTGTTAGTTTATTGTTGCAATTAGCAGGGTTTCGGCTTTGGTAAATATCGTTTTACTAGTTGGTAATCCATAAACTGGTTAAACCTTATTTGTACATTTTCTAGAACTTATTCAAAAATATAAATTCTATATTATTTGTCGGTGTCGTTTTCTTTCAACAGTTGTTTGTTCTGTTATGAAAGTTTTTATACCCAAGACCACCATAGTGGGAAGGGTATTATGCGTTTATGTTGATGTTTGTAACGCCCAAAAATATTAGGGCCTCATTTTATTTGGAAGCGTATGCAATTAGTATGAAGAATACTGGGAAAAGGGTTTAAAACTTGAATATTTTCCATACAATTTTATTTTAACGTTTGTCGTTTTGTTTTACAAAATTAGACCCATAGTCACCTTAAAGCATATCAATCGACTCATAAAATTTGGCACATATATTATCTTTGGCCCAAAGAGGAAGCCTATTGTAACTGATTAAAATGGGTACATTATTTCACCTTTTCCCCATACAAATATCCTCCCGAAAAAGGACTTATCGGCCATAAATGTTTGATTTTGATTTCATTTATGCCATCTGTCAGTTTTTAACGTGATTTATTTAAGATAACGGCAAAAAAAACAACATAACAATGGCTTAATATAGAAAGGTCGTATCTAGTTTTTTTTTTTTTCAAATCGGGTTTTTCACATATTCTGGTAGACAAAACTCGAATACACCTCTCCTAAAAAATTCAATATCCTATGTTGGCGAATAACAGATTTACAGTAATAAAAAAACCCTAACCCATTTCAATAATAGTTTGAAAGAAAAAGCGCTAACTCATTTAATGTTGAATGCATATTTTTTGGTTTATATTAAAACAAACAAATCTACTAAAAGTATATTTCGATATATTACAAATTTTTAGTTGTTTATTTTTCACTTTCAGATTTTATTCAGTTTTTTCCTTTTCCTGTAAATATTAAGCCATCGACAAGATAAAAAAATTAACAATAAACAATATTAAACCAAAAGTTATAAAAAAAATGTTTTTTAAGTTTTTTTGGAGTTTGATTGGTGTAAATTATCGTAAAATAATAGATGACACTTTAAAAGGAGAGACTTTTAAAAGCAAACACCAACTTTAACCATTTATTTTTATGCCATTCTCCAAAAACAAAAAATTTAAATATTTTCATGGTAATTCAATTCAGAATCGGCATTCGATATTTTGATAAATGATTGAAAAATGTAAAATTTATGTTTAGCATGCAAAAATTAGTAAGAAAACATGAATTGCAAGAAGAAATTATTCCAAAAAAATATTTGAAAATTAATTATTTGAATAGAGGCTTTTTTGCAATCAAAAAAAAAGTTAATTGAATAAGATAGAGAAATTACAAAAATGCAAATACTTTTTGAGTTTTACAGAATATTTGTTCATTCCTCTTATTTTACTACTTTTACTAGAAATATTTATATTTTCATAAAACACCATAATAAATATAATACATTTTATACATGTGTACACTAAATATGTAGTTATATATATTAAAAAGAAATTATAATAAATATTTTATACACACTTTTTAAGAAGAAAATATCAAGACTAAATTAAATTTAGTTTACTCATTCGTAATATCGACAAAAACACAAACAACAAGTATACAACAGAAGAACAAACGACACACTGGCAAACACAAACAAATATGTAGTGCGTAGAAACGAAATTTCTCGTAAAGACACGACTTTTTTTTATAGCATACGACGACGGACGGCAACAACAACAATATTATCATAGCAATACAATGTGAGAAATTGTAATGGAAATCCATTTTTAAATGACTATCCGTGAGTGTTACAAAATGTTTAATGAAATTTCTTAAGGTACATTCATTTCCATTAAATTATTTTTATAAATTATACCATAAAAAAAGATAATTCACTTGCTTAAATTAAAAAAAAAAAAAAAATAGTTCTCTTTTTGAAAATAAATTTGTCGTCCTGATAAGGACGGTTGGATGGTCTGCAGATAATAATAATTTTTTTACATTTTTTTTAGATTTCTTTCGCAATTGTGTAAAATAATTTAAGCCTTCTTTTCTGTTTTCTTGGGCAATAGAACAGTTTGAATATTGGGTAAAACACCACCTTGAGCAATGGTTACGCCAGACAACAATTTGTTCAATTCCTCGTCGTTACGGATGGCCAATTGCAAGTGACGGGGAATGATTCTGGTCTTCTTGTTATCACGAGCAGCATTACCAGCCAATTCGAGAACTTCAGCGGCCAAATATTCCATAACGGCAGCTAAATACACTGGGGCACCGGCACCAACACGTTCGGCATAATTGCCTTTACGCAACAAACGATGAATACGACCAACGGGAAATTGTAAACCAGCACGGTTTGAACGGGACTTTGACTTGCTCTTAACTTTGCCACCTTTACCACGACCAGACATTTTTCACTTTTTTTTTTTAGTTTTATTTAAATTTAAACACTTCACTAATGCACTGCAAACACAAACTGATACAATTGTGGGTATTTATACTTTTCTTGTACACTAGACAGCACACACAGTGGTGGTTTGTGTATACATAGCCGACGTAGATACGATATCAATTCGTTGGTTCGAAAAATGGTATTTAATGAGCACATCGTGTGTCGTGGGTCCCATTCAGTTTGTGAACAGTGTTTGTGAATATCGAGTGAAAAAAAAATGCCTCCTAAAACTAGTGGTAAAGCAGAAAAGAAGGCCGGTAAAGCCCAAAAGAACATTACCAAGAGTGACAAGGGCAAGAAGCGTAGGCGCAAGGAAAGTTATGCCATCTACATTTACAAAGTGCTGAAGCAAGTACATCCTGATACTGGTATCTCCTCAAAGGCCATGAGTATCATGAACAGTTTTGTTAATGATATCTTTGAGCGTATTGCCGCTGAAGCATCTCGTTTGGCTCACTACAACAAGCGTTCAACCATCACCAGTCGGGAAATTCAAACTGCTGTCCGTCTTTTGTTGCCTGGTGAATTGGCCAAGCACGCTGTCAGTGAAGGTACTAAAGCTGTAACCAAATACACTAGCTCAAAGTAAATTGCTATGTACGTATTTTGTCCTGTTGTCAACGAATGGTTTATTCTATCTTTAACATCAACGAACGGTCCTTCTCAGGGCCAAAAATTTTTATTCAAAAGAGATTTTAAATTGTTGTCGACTTCATCGTTTGTTGGCAAAAGAAATTCTATTGCAGTATGGTTTAAAAAAAAAATATATATATCAACTCTTTAAATAAAATATAAAAAAATTTAGAAAGGAAGGAAAAATATTGTTATTTTTATCTGATTTTCCACAACTGATTAGTTTTTTATTATTGTGTTGATTGCAGTGAAGTGTTTTACCGACGGCATTTTATTAATTTTCCATATCAAATTGTTGTGGTTTTTTTTCATTTTTTATTAGTTTTATTTTTAATTGTGACCACATACATACATATGTAAATTTATGTGTGTTTTGCCAACGCTATTTTGTTGCGTTTTATTTTAGAAAAAAAAAAAAACGATTCTATAATGTAACGTTTGTGATTAATAAGACAGAACTTTTTACAAAAACTAAAAAAATAAATATTGTGTTGAGATGAACATACTTAAATTATAGTTATTAAAATTAATGTTTGTACATTATTTGAAAAACAATAAAATGATGATAACTTTCCATAAAAAAGTTTATTTAAATGAATATGTATTTCAAAAATAAAGTATGTAAGTAAAATATAAACTCGAACACATAAAGTCTCTTTTTAAATATTTTTTGTGGTCCTGAAAAGGACCGATGATTGTTTGCTGTTGTTTAAAATATGTGTACATTATTTTGTTTACATTAAATATCCAATAATAAATATGTATGCATATTTAACCGCCGAAACCGTACAAAGTGCGACCTTGTCTCTTCAAAGCATAGACAACATCCATGGCGGTGACGGTTTTCCTCTTGGCATGTTCAGTATAGGTGACAGCATCACGAATAACATTTTCCAAAAATACCTTCAGGACACCACGGGTTTCTTCGTAAATCAAACCAGAAATACGTTTTACACCACCACGACGAGCCAAACGTCTAATAGCTGGCTTGGTAATACCTTGGATGTTATCACGCAACACTTTGCGATGACGTTTAGCGCCACCTTTTCCCAAGCCTTTACCACCTTTACCGCGACCAGTCATTTTTATTCACTTTTCACTTTTACTTCACTTTAAACACACTTCACAAGAGATTCACAAGAACTAATGAATTCTTCGACCAAGCTACTCGTATTTATACCAAATTCTACGAAAAATAGAGGGAAACAGTAATATATCGTTATACGTTTCTTTTCGTGTGCGTTTCTTTTTGTACAAAACAACCACCAACAACTACACACAATCTCAATACAATTCGTTAACATTCACACACACCCCTGTATTTTTTCAAGAGAATTTTTCTATATAAACCCAGTACTTTGGGCGCAGCTTGACTATTCGTGTGTTAACTAACAGTGTTTCAGTGTCTAATAAATATTAGTGTCTAATAAAGTGAAGTGAAAAATGGCTCGTACTAAGCAAACTGCCCGTAAATCGACTGGTGGCAAAGCACCACGTAAACAATTAGCTACCAAGGCTGCTCGCAAAAGTGCACCAGCTACCGGTGGTGTTAAGAAACCTCATCGTTATCGCCCTGGTACTGTAGCTTTGCGTGAAATTCGCCGTTATCAAAAGAGTACTGAATTGTTGATCCGCAAATTGCCCTTCCAACGTTTGGTTCGAGAAATTGCTCAAGATTTCAAAACTGATTTACGTTTCCAGAGCTCCGCTGTAATGGCTTTGCAAGAAGCCAGTGAAGCTTACTTGGTTGGTCTCTTCGAAGATACCAACTTGTGTGCCATCCACGCTAAACGTGTCACCATTATGCCCAAGGATATTCAATTGGCCAGACGTATTCGTGGCGAACGTGCTTAAATTAACAATTTGTAATTTATTTCTACACCACCAAGAAAACAAAAACATCATTGTCGTGTAATGTAAAGGTCCTTTTCAGGACCACAAATTAAATTTGAAAAAGAGATTTTAAAAACTTGACATTTTATAAAATATGTTTGGTATGTTTTGTTTTTTGCATACCATTTTGTCTACTCTGAAGGTTATTAAAATTCAATACAATTTTTATGAATTTTTAGATAAATTCATAAAATTAGTTTTAATTAATATTTAATAAAAAAAAGAATAGTTTGGAAAAATTGTATATACATATGTACTTGAATTACTTTTACTTCGAGGGGTTAGTTGTTTAAAATAATTTTCTTTTCACGACCACAAACAAAATTTGAAAAAGAGATAGATAGTGCATTTAGTGGAAAATAAAAATAAGCTTAAATGAGAAGGTTGAAATGTTTAAAACAATATTTCATAAAATGTTTTAGAAAATATTTTGAGCACGAGAGGTTTTCGAATAAAAATACCTAAAGGAGTTGTTGAAATTTAATAAAAAACAAACAAAAAAAAAAATATATTGTGAATTTTTGCATTTTTGATAAAAATAACATTTTACTTACAGTGGAAGCGTTTATTTATGAAATTAAATTTTGTGCATTTTTAATACAAATCAATTGTTTTACAATAACATTTTAAATCTTTTACGGTTCTATAAAAGATTTTAATAGCCTTTTTCTGTAACTGAAACGTTCGAACTGTTAAGTCAATAAATTTTAATTTTTCCCTTTTGGTACTCCATAAGTATTTTGTTTGAAACATTCTATTTACAACATATTTACTGACGAAACGATTTAAAAGATATTAAGGCTTTCTGAATGATTCATCGGTTTTAGAATTTGACTTTCTTTTTTTCAATTCGGCACACATTACTAATATTTACTATATTATGTGTTCAAGGCCAGAAAAATAAACATATACAGTTTGAAATAAAATAGGTCTCATGAAATCTATATATATAAAAGTCAATGTGTGTTTGTATGTATATTTGTTTGTTTGTCTGTTTGTTTGTTTGGACTTTATAGACGGCTAAACGGCTGAACCGATTTGCTTGAAATTTTTACAGTATATTTATGTATGTCTGGAAGGAGCTATAGGCTACTTTTTGTTTTGAAATTTTAAGTGGGCGTGGTACCTCCCATACAAAGTTAATTTTAAAAATCAAATATTTAGGAAACTATAATAGCTATTGTCCTCAAATTTTGCATGAGCAATTCCACTGTTTGTTTAAATATTTGCGGCAAAAATGGGAGTAGTAGCCACAGAGGGCGTGGCACCTCCCATATGATGATAATTAAAAAAAATTTATATATGGGAAACAATAAGATATATGGTACGGTTATTCTACCATCAATATTAATATTTATAACAAGAATGGGCGGACTATCAATAGTGGGCGTGGCGCCTCCCATACATATGATGACAAATTATAAATAGGGAAAGCTATATCATCTATCAATATTAATATTTAGGACAGAAATGCGCTGAATACCAACAATATTAAGTAGATGTTAAAATTTGTATACATTTGAAACCCTTATCTATATATAAAAGTGAATGTGTGTTTGTTGGTATGATTATGTGCTTATTTGTATTTTATACGTGGAGAAAAATCATGATCAATCAATAATGTTAAGTTAAAATTAGTATACCTGTGAAAGTATATATAAATACTAATCTTCGAAATTACATGAGGTAGAATCTTTTATTACCATATTTCCTGTACGAAGTAAGTATTATTTATTGCTTATTTAGGAAAATATGTAGATTCTACATTTTGTGTGAGCAATTCAATGACTTCTGCAGGATGACGCAATCTATAGAAGAGTAAATAAATTGCGTTTTCCCCAATATCGGAAAAAATTTTAAAAACATGCAATGGTTATGTGAACGCGCGTTACTGGCAGCCAAAAATATAGACGTTAACTCCATCAACAGCAACATTGTGAATACCATCGATGGTAATATAAAAATTTATAAATCAATCGACTATTCGCCTAGCATTTGCAATGACAATTAATAAAGCTCAAGGTCAGTCTTTGCAAGTTTGTGGACTAAATCTAGAAAATCCCTGTTTTTCACATGGACAGCTTTATGTTGCATGTTCGCGAGTGGGAAAACCCACAGACTCATATGTATATGCACCAGATGGAAAACCTAAAAATATAAGGCATTCGAATAAAAAATAATTAATAAAAATAATATATATATCAAACATTAAATAAAAAATGTTTTTCTATAAACTTCTATATTTAACATTAAGGTTATAAATAAGAAACAAATAATGTACTACTTATTAAAATAGAAACAAATTTTAGATAAACTACATAAGTATATTGTAAATAATAAGATAATATAATAAGAATTAATTTAAAAGGAAAACTGTAGATTTTAATAACTTAGGGCCTGGCTCACAAAATGCGAACGAACATTTTCTTTCTTATTTTATATTGAAAACAATAACAAAAATTCAAATTTATTTGTTGTTTTCAATATAAAATAAGAAAGAAAATGTTCGTTCGCATTTAGTGAGCCAGGCCCTTAATAAATATTGTTTAACTCTAAACTTTTTATTTCATTACGATACGGGTAGCGAAGCACACCGGGTTTTAGCTAGTGAAAAATAAAGTAAACTCAAAAGAAAAATTTACAAAACTACATTAAAAAAACTATAAAAAAAATTGTATCTGGCAATTTTTATTTTATCTTTCCAAATTCAGTTGTTAATCACGTTCCTCATTGAATGGAAAATATCTATGTTAACACTCTTGTTCTGTACATTAACTGAACGAACGTAAATATATAGATTAAAATGCCCTTATTCCATAGAGAATTATACATAGGGACGAGACACTCCGATTTGTCAAACAAAAATACAACAAATCATATGACTGATACAACAACAATATACATTGAATAGCACGTATTTTGTTGTTGCAAGAGTTAGGTATTTGAAAATTACGTCTCGTCTCTATATTACCCTATGCCTTATTCATAAAGAATTTTTAAATCTATCAAAGGTTTATAATCAAAATCAAATCAACCTTTAAAAATCCTAATTGTTGAAATAAAATTCGAACTAGATGGAATTTGAAAAACGGATTTTTTAGATTTTGACGAGAATTCAGATTCAGCATTGAAAGTGCCTTTGAAAACTTGCATAAAGAGTACAGAAGACACTATCAAAAATAAGATGACGACACTATAAAAGCTATATTTGAAAGGTTTTGAAGTATGTCCTGGGAAATTAAGCTAATTTGTTTAAAGACCCACATGTTTAATACAAAAAAAATCTGTGGAAAATTCTAGAAAACAGATTAGCTTTATGTATAAACTTCCTTACAACCACGAATTACTTCAAGTATGTAGAACTAAGTTTCTTTTCAATCTATATAAATGTCTTTGTAAGTTTGTTTGTTTGAGCATCACGCCTAAACGGCTGAATCGATTTTATTGAAATTTGGAACGTAGATAGATCCTTACTTGGAAGCGTCAATAGGCTATAACGTTTTTCAATATTTGGACCAGAAAGGGGTAAACAGGGGGAAAACCGGTAAAATTGGTACCTTTAGTTCTTAAACAATAAATACTAAACGGCCGAAACGATATTATTGAAATTTCCAACATAGACTACGACAGGGTTAGCGAAGTGCACCGGGTCAAGCTAGTCTTTCTATAAATAGAGGAATGTTAAGATAAAACATACTTAAAGCAATATCGAAAAACTGGAGATAAGGAAAGACAGTAGTAATATATACATATCAATAATATTCAAAAATAACACCGATATTTGTAATGACTGTAAATCTAAATGTTTGGAAAAAAAGGTTCGTTCGGTATCAGCTTTTACGTTTTATAATTTTATTGACGAACAAAATTTGTCATAAAAAAAAACTGTTTTTTTCGCTCTCCTGTAAAATTGTGATTTTGCATATAAGACATATGTATGTACATATGTAGATTGTTCAATAAATTCTTATTTATATTTTTCTAATGGAATATTTTATAAATTTTTATTTTCGGATTTAAATTTTTCAGTTTAATAATAATGTAGACATGAATTAGTTACATTAAACTGATTAAAAATATTTTCCTTATACAGTTTTATATTGACACATTATAAAGCGAATAATTTCCTTTATATTTTTGCATTATTCATTAAAAATTAAAAATAAAAACATTTATTTTCTAAATTATTCAATAAAATCTATTCAAATATGGATAAATGTAATTACTTCTGATTTTTCATATCATGTTATTATGCAAAAATACCATAGGAAATTTTCTCAATATGAGAATTTTTCATTGTCATAGAGTAAATTTTGAAATAATTTTTAAAAATCTAAACATGTAAAAAATTTTAATTTTTTCAATTCAACATGAAGAAAACATATAAGAGTATGATCTAAAATAGTTCCCTTGACTATATTTCATAAATTTGTCAAGGAATTTTGGATATTTGTTGATAATTTATACGAAATTTTTAAGAATCTTGCCGAGAAAATGCCTTTAAAATGTGCAAATATGAGAAAAAAAATATTTTGTTAATTTACATGTGATCAATAATATCTAAGCTATAAATTATAAAGAAAAACTTTTTCTATTTTAAAAATATCTTGAAGAAAAATTGTAAAATAATAAAAAACTTTTGTTAAATTTTATACGCGCTTGCACTAAAAATTTAACAATCTACATGTAGTGACTACTATGAACTTCTCATAATAGCAATGTACCCACCTAATATGAGTAATGTGTGCTCTTACATATAAAGTGTTACTATATAAAAACAAATATATAGAGGTGTTAATTTTCAAGTGAAATTTAGTACAAACAAAAAAATAAAAACATGTCTGATTCCGTTGTTGAAACCACCGCTTCTGCAGTAGCTGTACCAGCTGCCGATAAAAAGGCAAAGAAGGCCACCAAGGCTAAAAAACCAACTGGTGCCCCTACTCATCCACCAACCCAACAAATGGTAGATGCTGCCATTAAAACATTGAAAGAACGTGGTGGTTCATCCCTTCCAGCCATTAAGAAATACCTTACTAGCACTTACAAGGTAGATGCTCAAAAATTGGCTCCTTTCATCAAGAAATATTTGAAGAGTTCTGTAACCAGCGGAAAATTAATTCAAACTAAAGGTAAGGGTGCTTCTGGTTCATTCAAATTGTCAGTTGCTGCCTCAAAAGAACCAAAGGCAAAGAAGCCTGCTGTTGAAAAGAAAAAAGCTGCTGGCGATAAAAAGAAGAAGGTTGCTGCCGCAAAGAAAGTCTCTGCCGTCAAGAAGACAGCAGAAAAAGCCAAAGCAAAAACTGCCAAGAAGACTGGCACAGTTAAGGCAAAACCCGTCAAAAAGGCACCAGCAACTAAACCAAAAGCAAAGAGCGTCGCTCCCGTAGCTAAACCTAAAAAGGCTGCTCCAGCCAAAAAACCAGCTGCTGCCAAAAAGACCGCCGCTAAGAAGTAAATTTACTACTCATCCTTGCCTATATGTACCACTTCAAAACAAATTGTTTTTCGATATTCGAAAAAAGATTTATGTCTCTAATAAACAGCCCTTTTCAGGGCTACAAAAAATATTTAAAAAAGAGGTCAATACCAAACATTTTGTAAACAAAATTATATAAAAAAATGGTAAGATATAAAATATATAATTTTAAAATCAGTATACCCCCTATCCTTTTTAGTGGTGGGTTTAAAAACCAAAACAATTTGTGTTAATAAAATTGATTAAAAGTATTAAATGGACCCAAAAAGTTTTAGAATAGAATGTAGAAGTTACATAAATATCAGAAAATTTTATAGAAAAATAAATGTTTAACTGCATTCTTATGCTTAACTGAATATTTCAATTAAATAGAAAAATAAAATACATTAATTGTTTCTGATATAAACGAAAGCAACTAAGAATATTTAATTCGAGTTATTTTATATTATAAAATATTTTGTTTGTTTTTTAAATGTGTAAAGTTTACACTGTAAACCATTAAGTTGCGAGCTATTTATTTATTCAATTAACGTTACAAATATGAACTTTGAATCTTTAAAGGTTTGTGAAGCCCTTACCCCTATAAGGGGTTTGTTGTTGTATTTTTGTTTGACAAATCGGAGTGTCTCGTCCCTATGTATAATTCTCTATGGAATAAGGGCATTTTAATCTATATATATACGTTCGTTCAGTTAATGTACAGAACAACTGTTAACATAGATATTTTCCATTCAATGAGGAACGTGATTAACAACTGAATTTGGAAAGATAAAATAAAAATTGCCAGATACAATTTTTTTTATAGTTTTTTTAATGTAGTTTTGTAAATTTTTCTTTTGAGTTTACTTTATTTTTCATTTCATGAGACCTATTTTATTTCAAACTGTACATGTTTATTTTTCTGGCCTTGAACACATAATATAGTAAATATTAGTAATATGTGCCGAATTGAAAAAAAGAAAGTCAAATTCTAAAACCGATGAATCATTCAGAAAGCCTTTACATCTTAAAATATATATATATTTTTTTTAGTTTTAAAGCGTTTCTTCAATAACAGACAATTATATGTTATAAATAGAATGTTTCAAACAAAATTCTTATGGAGTACCAAAAGGGAAAAATTAAAATTTATTGACTTAACAGTTCGAACGTTTCAGTTACAGAAAAAGGCTATTAAAATCTTTTATAGAACCTTAAAAGATTTAAAATATTATTGTAAAACAATTGATTTGTATTAAAAATGCACAAAATTTAATTTCAGAAATTATCGCTTTCACTGCAAGTAAAATTTTATTTTTATTAAAAATGCATAAATTCACAATATTTCATTGTTTGTTTTTTATTAAATTTCAACAACTCCTTTAGGCATTTTTATTCGAAAACCTCTCGTGCTCAAAATATTTTCTAAAACATTTTATGAAATATTGTTTTAAACATTTCAACCTTCTCATTTAAGCTTATTTTTATTTTCCACTAAATGCAATATCTATCTCTTTTTCAAATTTTGTTTGTGGTCGTGAAAAGAAAATTATTTTAAACAACTAACCCCTCGAAGTAAAAGGAATTCAAGTACATATGTATATACAATTTTTCCAAACTATTCTTTTTTTTATTAAATATTAATTAAAACTAATTTTATGAGTTTATCTAAAAATTCATAAAAATTGTATTGAATTTTAATAACCTTCAGAGTAGACAAAATGAAATGGCATGCAAAAAACAAAACATACCAAACATATTTTATAAAATGTAAAGTTTTTAAGATCTCTTTTTAAAATTTAATTTGTGGTCCTGAAAAGGACCGATTTTTTGTAGTTAAATTTACATTACACGACAATGATGTTTTTTTTTTCTTGGTGGTGTAGAAATAAATAACATATTGTTAATTTAAGCACGTTCGCCACGAATACGTCTGGCCAATTGAATATCCTTGGGCATAATGGTGACACGTTTAGCGTGGATGGCACACAAGTTGGTATCTTCGAAGAGACCAACCAAGTAAGCTTCACTGGCTTCTTGCAAAGCCATTACAGCGGAGCTCTGGAAACGTAAATCAGTTTTGAAATCTTGAGCAATTTCACGAACCAAACGTTGGAAGGGCAATTTGCGGATCAACAATTCAGTACTCTTTTGATAACGGCGAATTTCACGCAAAGCTACAGTACCAGGGCGATAACGATGAGGTTTCTTAACACCACCGGTAGCTGGTGCACTTTTGCGAGCAGCCTTGGTAGCTAATTGTTTACGTGGTGCTTTGCCACCAGTCGATTTACGGGCAGTTTGCTTAGTACGAGCCATTTTTCACTTCACTTTATTAGACACTAATATTTATTAGACACTGAAACACTGTTAGTTAACACACGAATAGTCTAGCTGCGCCCAAAGTACTGGGTTTATATAGAAAAATTCTCTTGAAAAAATACAGGGGTGTGTGTGAATGTTAACGAATTGTATTGAGATTGTGTGTAGTTGTTGGTGGTTGTTTTGTACAAAACGAAACGCACACGAAAAGAAACGTATAACGATATATTACTGTTTCCCTCTATTTTTCGTAGAATTTGGTATAAATACGAGTAGCTTGGTTGAAGAATTCATTAGTTCTTGTGAATCTCTTGTGAAGTGTGTTTAAAGTGAAGTAAAAGTGAAAAAGTGAATAAAAATGACTGGTCGCGGTAAAGGTGGTAAAGGCTTGGGAAAAGGTGGCGCTAAACGTCATCGCAAAGTGTTGCGTGATAACATCCAGGGTATTACCAAGCCAGCTATTAGACGTTTGGCTCGTCGTGGTGGTGTAAAACGTATTTCTGGTTTGATTTACGAAGAAACCCGTGGTGTCCTGAAGGTATTTTTGGAAAATGTTATTCGTGATGCTGTCACCTATACTGAACATGCCAAGAGGAAAACCGTCACCGCCATGGATGTTGTCTATGCTTTGAAGAGACAAGGTCGCACTTTGTACGGTTTCGGCGGTTAAATATGCATACATATTTATTATTGGATATTTAATGTAAACAAAATAATGTACACATATTTTAAACAACAGCAAACAATCATCGGTCCTTTTCAGGACCACAAAAAATATTTAAAAAGAGACTTTATGTGTTCGAGTTTATATTTTACTTACATACTTTATTTTTGAAATACATATTCATTTAAATAAACTTTTTTATGGAAAGTTATCATCATTTTATTGTTTTTCAAATAATGTACAAACATTAATTTTAATAACTATAATTTAAGTATGTTCATCTCAACACAATATTTATTTTTTTAGTTTTTGTAAAAAGTTCTGTCTTATTAATCACAAACGTTACATTATAGAATCGTTTTTTTTTTTTTCTAAAATAAAACGCAACAAAATAGCGTTGGCAAAACACACATAAATTTACATATGTATGTATGTGGTCACAATTAAAAATAAAACTAATAAAAAATGAAAAAAAAACCACAACAATTTGATATGGAAAATTAATAAAATGCCGTCGGTAAAACACTTCACTGCAATCAACACAATAATAAAAAACTAATCAGTTGTGGAAAATCAGATAAAAATAACAATATTTTTCCTTCCTTTCTAAATTTTTTTATATTTTATTTAAAGAGTTGATATATATATTTTTTTTTTAAACCATACTGCAATAGAATTTCTTTTGCCAACAAACGATGAAGTCGACAACAATTTAAAATCTCTTTTGAATAAAAATTTTTGGCCCTGAGAAGGACCGTTCGTTGATGTTAAAGATAGAATAAACCATTCGTTGACAACAGGACAAAATACGTACATAGCAATTTACTTTGAGCTAGTGTATTTGGTTACAGCTTTAGTACCTTCACTGACAGCGTGCTTGGCCAATTCACCAGGCAACAAAAGACGGACAGCAGTTTGAATTTCCCGACTGGTGATGGTTGAACGCTTGTTGTAGTGAGCCAAACGAGATGCTTCAGCGGCAATACGCTCAAAGATATCATTAACAAAACTGTTCATGATACTCATGGCCTTTGAGGAGATACCAGTATCAGGATGTACTTGCTTCAGCACTTTGTAAATGTAGATGGCATAACTTTCCTTGCGCCTACGCTTCTTGCCCTTGTCACTCTTGGTAATGTTCTTTTGGGCTTTACCGGCCTTCTTTTCTGCTTTACCACTAGTTTTAGGAGGCATTTTTTTTTTCACTCGATATTCACAAACACTTTTTTAACACTGTTCACAAACTGAATGGGACCCACGACACACGATGTGCTCATTAAATACCATTTTTCGAACCAACGAATTGATATCGTCTCTACGTCGGCTATGTATACACAAACCACCACTGTGTGTGCTGTCTAGTGTACAAGAAAAGTATAAATACCCACATAATCGCCACACAATTGTATCAGTTTGTGTTTGCAGTGCATTAGTGAAAGTGTTTAAATTTAAATAAAACTAAAAAAACAAAAAAAAGTGAAAAATGTCTGGTCGTGGTAAAGGTGGCAAAGTTAAGAGCAAGTCAAAGTCCCGTTCAAACCGTGCTGGTTTACAATTTCCCGTTGGTCGTATTCATCGTTTGTTGCGTAAAGGCAATTATGCCGAACGTGTTGGTGCCGGTGCCCCAGTGTATTTAGCTGCCGTTATGGAATATTTGGCCGCTGAAGTTCTCGAATTGGCTGGTAATGCTGCTCGTGATAACAAGAAGACCAGAATCATTCCCCGTCACTTGCAATTGGCCATCCGTAATGACGAGGAATTGAACAAATTGTTGTCTGGCGTAACAATAGCTCAAGGTGGTGTTTTGCCCAATATTCAAACTGTTCTATTGCCCAAGAAAACAGAAAAGAAGGCTTAAATTATTTTACACAATTGCGAAAGAAATCTAAAAATAATTATTATCTGCAGACCATCCAACCGTCCTTATCAGGACGACAAATTTATTTTCAAAAAGAGAACTAATTTTTTTTTTTTAATTTAAGCAAGTAAATTATCTTTTTTTATGGTATAATTTATAAAAATAATTTAATGGAAATAAATGTACCTTAACAAATTTCATTGAAAATTTGGTATACACTCGCGGATAGTCATTCAAAAATGGATTTCCCTTAAGATTTCTCACTTTGTATTGCTATGATAATATTGTTGTTGCCGTCCGTCGTCGTATGCTATAAAAAAAGTCGTGTCTTTACGAGAAATTTCGTTTCTACGCACTACATATTTGTTTGTGTTTGCCAGTGTGTCGTTTGTTCTTCTGTTGTATACTTGTTGTTTGTGTTTTTGTCGCTATTACGAATGAGTAAACTAAATTTAATTTAGTCTTGATAGGTATTTTCTTCTTAAAAAGTGTGTATAAAATATTTATTATAATTTCTTTTTAAAAAATATAACTGGTACATGTTTAGTGTACACATGTATAAAATGTATTATTATACATATAATACATATTTATTATGGTGTTTTATGAAAATATAAATATTTCTAGTAAAAGTAGTGAAATAAGAGGAATGAAAAAATATTCTCTAAAACTCAAAAAGTAAACGATCAAAATGTAAGTAAATTTTGCAACGTATATGGAAAAATAGAAAACAAATTGTATTATAAACTTGGACAAAAAATATAAATTCTGTGTTAATAATCATGGCAGAACTAACAAGGAACAATTATTAGAAAGTATATCGAGGCCTATATTCAAAATGCTCTATCTTTGATTTTCACGAAAATGACTTTTTGATGGTAAAATATTTAGTAAAACAGCCTTCATCTATGGTTTTAAATTAACTTTTAATATCCTAAAAAACTTTTTTTATTTGCATTTTCTCTATCTTATACAATCAATTTTTTCCGATTGCAAATAGATAGAAGGCTATTCAAATAATTAATTTTCAAATATTTTTTTGGAATAATTTCTTCTTGCAATTCATGTTTTCTTACTAATTTTTGCATGCTAAACATAAATTTTACATTTTTCAATCATTTATCAAAATATCGAATGCCGATTCTGAATTGAATTACCATGAAAATATTAAAATTTTTTGTTTTTGGAGAATGGCATAAAAATAAATGGTTAAAGTTGGTGTTTGCTTTTAAAAGTCTCTACTTTTAAAGTGTCATCTATTATTTTACGATAATTTACACCAATCAAACTCCAAAAAACTTAAAAAACATTTTTTTTGTAACTTTTTGTTTTTGTCGATGGCTTAATATTTACAGGAAAAGGAAAAAACTGAATAAAATCTGAAAGTGAAAAATAAACAACAAAAAATTTGTAATATATCGAAATATACTTTTAGTATATTTGTTTGTTTTAATATAAACCAAAAATATATGCATTCAACATTAAATGAGTTAGCGCTTTTTCTTTCAAACTATTATTGAAATGAGTTAGGGTTTTTTTAATTACTGTAAATCTGTTATTCGTCAACATAGGATATTGAATTTTTTAGGAGAGGTGTATTTGAGTTTTGTCTACCAGAATATGTACCTTTCTATATTAAGCCATCGTTATGTTGCTTTATTTGCCGTTATCTTAAATAAATCACGTTAAAAACTAACAGATGGCATAAATGAAATCAAAATAATTTATTTTTATTAAAGTGCAAAATCCTCTATCTTATCATCCCTCTATCTATCATAAAGTCCCCAATATTGTAAAATTTTAAAAACCAATTATATGTGAGAATCAGAAGTTGCTTTAAAAAAATATTGTAGAATACCGAATTTTATTAACTCAAGTAATACGGGAAATAAACAGTTTTTTGGCTCTCCTGAAAAGTTGTGTTTTTTAAAATACATTTTTAAATTTTTATTACAAAAAATTTAATTTCAACCATCAATTAATTCATTAATTTTGAAGAAAGACTACCTATATCTTTTAAATACAGTGTCTCATAGCTTATTTCGTGTATATAACTTTTTATAAAAGATTTCATTACATTTTTATCATTATCTTACATATTAAAAAAAGAATACCGAAAAATATTTGAAAATATATTATTTATTATATTATATGATATTTTCTAATATTTCTCTCTAGAACACTTCACAAATTCTCAGTAACATTGACATCAGTGCTTTGGGTCATTATCCAGATAAAACCTGAAATCGTCTCTTATACCCAATTACTCAGCACTGCAATAAATTATTTTTCAATTAGTTAAAATATACATTTTTGTCCATAGTGTCATCGATAAATACTTAATTAATGGCCCCTGCTGACAACATGCATCCGTAAAGAAATATTTTATAAAAAGTCATACACGAAATAAGCTGTAAGACAAATGGGGTAACAAAGTGAATAAGTTAAGTGGTTAATACATATTTAATAATTCTACCTGGTAATTGATTGTATCATGTTAACAATTATCTTTGTTTGGTATTTGATCTCTTTTTGAAATATTTTTCGTAGCCCTGAAAAGGGCTTTTTATTAGACATACGTATGTAAATCTTTTTTCGAATATCGAAATACAATTTGTTCTGAAGACGCAGAGATGAGTAGTAAATTTACTTCTTAGCGGCGGTCTTTTTGGCAGCAGCTGGTTTTTTGGCTGGAGCAGCCTTTTTTGGTTTTGCTGCGGCGGCGACGCTCTTTGCTTTGGGTGCCTTTGGTTTAGTTGCTGGTGCCTTTTTGGCGGGTTTTGCCTTAACTGTGCCAGTCTTCTTGGCAGTTTTTGCTTTGACCTTTTCTGCTGTCTTCTTGACGGCAGAGACTTTCTTTGCGGCAGCAACCTTCTTTTTATCGCCAGCAGCAACAGCCTTTTTCTTTTCGACAGCAGGCTTCTTTGCCTTTGGTTCTTTTGAGGCAGCAACTGACAATTTGAATGAACCAGAAGCACCCTTACCTTTAGTTTGAATTAATTTTCCGCTGGTTACAGCATTCTTCAAATATTTCTTGATGAAAGGAGCCAATTTTTGAGCATCTACCTTGTAAGTGCTAGTAAGGTATTTCTTAATGGCTGGGAGGGATGAACCACCACGTTCTTTCAATGTTTTGATGGCAGCATCTACCATTTGTTGGGTTGGTGGATGAGTAGGGGCACCAGTTGGTTTTTTAGCCTTGATGGTGGTGGCTTTCTTTGCCTTTTTATCGGCTATCGGTACAGCTACTGCAGAGACGGTGGTTTCAACAACGGAATCAGACATGTTTAGTTATTGTTTTCACTTAGTTTCACTTGAAAATTAACACCTCTATATATTTGTTTTTATATAGTAACACTTTATATGTGAGAGCACACATTACTCATATTAGGTAGGTACATTGCTATTATGAGAAGTTCATAGTAGTCACTACATGTAGATTGTTAAATATTTAGTGCTAGCGCGTATGAAATTTAACAAAAGATTTTATTATTTTGCAAATTTTCTTCAAGATATTTTTAAAATAGAAACATTTTTTCTTAATAATTTATAGCTTAGATATTATTGATCACATGTAAATGAACAAAATATTTTTTTTCTCATATTTGCATATTTTAAAGGCATTTTCTCGGCAAGATTCTTAAAAATTTCGTATAAATTATCAACAAATATCCAAAATTCCTTGACAAATTTATGAAATATAATCAGGAAATCTATTTTAGATCATACTCTTATATGTTTTCTTCATGTTGAATTGAAAAAAATTACAATTTTATATATTTTTAGATTTTTAAAAATTATTTCAAAATTTATTCTATGACAATGAAAATTTCTCATATTGAGAAAATTTTCTATGGTATTTTTGTATAATAATATAATATGAAAAATCAAAAGTAATGAAATTTAAAGAAATATTTATCCATGTTTAAATAGATTTTATTAATTAATTTTACTAATATAGTGTATAAAATAAATGTTTTTATATTTTTAACGAATAATGCAAAAATAGTGTTTAGAGAAAATAATTCGCTTTATAATGAGTCAATATAAAGCAGTATGCAGAAAATATTTTTTTTTGGTTCTAAGAAAAATAAAAATATTGTGATTTAAAATTTAACTAAGTAATTCATGTTTACATTGTATTAAATTGAAAAAATCAAATATAAAAAATAAACAATTATAAAATATTTCATTAGGAAAATATAAATAAAAAATTATTGAACAATATTTATATATCGTTCATTTGCTGCAACAACGTCATAACTCAAAATCCGTGTTTTTTAAACTGAGTAATAGAAAATATGCGCTATTCTATAGTCTTTCATATAGTTTTCAAAAAAGTCAATTAGTTTTTGCGTGAGAGTGTTTTTTTGTTGTAAACCTCAAAATCAAAATTCATGTTTTCTCGTATATTTGACAAGAAAAAATTTAAATCAAATTTTATTTCTGAAATCTCATGATTTGTTGAAAATTTATTTAAGAAATAGGAAAATGTCATAAAACATTCAAAGCGTTTTTCTCGAAACGTTTTTTTTTTTTTTTTTTTTTTTTTGAATTATGACGTTGTTGCAGCAAATGAGCGATATGTACATTAGGGTAATAACTTTTTTTAATTTTTTGCTAATATCAAAATGGCCCTAGCATAGTCGAATTGGAAGTTATTTTTTTATTTTTTTTTTTATCCAAAAAACGCAAATAGTTTTTTTATCAATATATCAACCTGTCTCGAATCTAAAAGAAAGACGCTGTTTTACTATAAAAAAAAGTAATACAAATTCGAGAAAATTTATGAATTTATATGTGGAACATGGTAAATTTCGCAGCTTTAGAACAATCCTTAACACGATTTAAGAACGTGCATGCATCTTTTAAAAGGTACTGGTTTAAATAAGCTTTAATAATCCCAATGTAAGCAACATATGAGTAGAACGTGGTATTAAAGTAGTGCAGGACATTTATCAATTTGAAGTTTATGTCTTTTCTATTTTACTTTATTCATAAAATATTTAAAATTAATATATATACTTTTCTTGCGAGATTTTTAAAAATCGTTATTGTGGGTGAGGTTTTTATTCTAAAATAAGCCAAACATTTTTTTCTCCTAAATAACAAAACTTTCGCCATCGAGTGGTGCTAGGGCCAAAATTTGGTTATAGCACTAGTGTACATACATGAGTACATAATACTAATTATTAAAATATGTTATTAGTATTTAATTCTTATTTACAAATTTAAATAAAAATCTATGCAAATTTCATTTTCTTTTGTAAATTGTGGTGAAATTTTCTATTGATAGTCTATTAATTGTTGTTTCCGAATGATTACAGTTTCAAAGACATGTTCCTATATATAGATTAATTGAAATTGTCATATTTATTAAAAGTTATAAGATGAAGTCAAATAGGTATAAAACCAAATCAAATATAATAATGCCATGAAAGTAATAATATAAAACCCCCTAAAAAATTTGAATTAAGTTTTATTAATTTTTACATATAATAATTTAAATTAATTAATTTCACCGAACCGGTGAAACAAGTATGTACTAATATTGTTACGAAATTGTACTTTAATTCAAATATATCGGCTTTAACGGCTGGTTTAAAGTTGCATAATGCCTCTCGAACAGCAGTGCTTCTAAACCTTTAACTATCTGTGGGTATTATTAGCATAGCTGTGTAACATACAACATTGAATAAAAGCTTTGGAATCAAATATGTATCGAATACATGTCACAATACATACGGAATACATACCGTGTGATCCCCTTCAAGTAATCTACAAAAGTAGGGTTCTAAGTTGGCACAAAACTTTTTTCGATTTTTAAAAATCGACTACGAACTTTCGGCTTTTTAAAATTTTTGGTAATTTATGAAAAGTCGAATTTTTTCAACATTGTACCATAGTATATTGTTGAAATTAAATATTTGTTCAACTTTTTTCTATTAGTATATTGTTGAAATTAAATTTTTTTTCAACTTTTTTAATTAATTTAAGTTTATTTTAATTTAACAATCTAAAAAAGTTGACTTTTATCGACTATAGTAATGTCGATTGTTGGAACAATCGATTTATAGAACCCTATACAAAATCGCGTTGTTCATATAAAAATGTGGCATCTTTATGCATCAGCTGTTTTCTTTTTCGATATTTTATCGATTTATTGTTTTGTTTACAAACACATCACTAATGTTTTTTTGATAAAAACGTTTTAACGCTGTTGCAAGTGGAAGCTCCTCGATAATCATGTCCAGAAACCGTAAACGTGATGCCCAAAGCAGCAGTTCGGAAGAAGTTGACAGCGAAGAGGAGAGCCGGCGAAGAGATTTAAAGGAAAGAGATGAATTTGCGGAAAGATTAAAGAAAAAAGATGAAGGACGTACGCGCAAAGTTCTGGAGGCGAGCTCTAGTCGAAAGGCTATTGAAGAAGCGGCCAAAAGATTGAAATTAGAACATGAAGACAGAGACAAAATTCTACCACAATTACGCATACAGTCGAGAAGAAAGTATTTGGAAAAGAGAAAAGATGATAAAGTGGCCGAGTTGGAAGCGGACATATTGGATGATGAATATCTGTTCGAAGAGGCAGTGTGAGTAAATTTTGCAAATACATACCTATTTATTAAAAAAATGTTTAAATTACTAATTTATTTAAAATATGCTAGTTTAACCAAGAAAGAACGTGAGGAAAGAGAATACAAAAAGCAATTGTTGACCATAGCCAAGGAACATGAAAAGGCCAGGGAGTTGGAACGTATACAGCGTTATCATATGCCCAAAGATTTGAAAAAAGGCGAAAAAGGTAAGGAAATACAAAAAATAAAATTTAAAAATCTTAACCAAACTGTTTTATTGTGCAGAGGAATATGTGGAGGTGGACGAAAACGAAAGACTGCCCAACTCTGAACAAAAGAAATGGGAGGCAGAACAATTGGCTTCAGCCAGATTTCAGTTTGGAGCCAAAGATGCCAAAGCTGAGGAAGAGTACGAACTCTTGCTTGATGATCAAATTGACTTTATACAGGCACTAACAATGGACGGCTCGAAAGATAAAATTTCTAAAGAACCAGAATTATCAGAAGCCGAACGTAAGCGCATGACTATTGAGGAAACACGTAAATCCCTGCCAGTGTATCCCTTTAAAGAGGACCTAATAGCTGCCATTAGGGAGCACCAAGTAAGTGTTAAAGCCATATAAATAAACAAGTAAAACGTTATAAAATTTGCTATGTATGTTAAAAATAGATTCTCATAATTGAAGGTGAAACTGGTTCGGGTAAGACCACACAAATACCACAATTTTTGGTGGACGCCGGCTTCACAGAAGATAAAAAGAAAATTGGTTGTACACAACCGCGTCGTGTAGCAGCAATGTCTGTGGCAGCCCGTGTAGCTGAAGAAATGGGTGTTAAATTAGGCAATGAAGTTGGCTACAGTATACGTTTTGAGGATTGCACATCCGGTAAGTAATATTTAGATAAATGCTATTATGCTGACTATATTTCTAAACTCATTTTGAATATTTTGTAGAGAGGACTATCTTAAAGTATATGACTGATGGTACTCTACACAGAGAATTTCTGTCGGAACCTGATTTGGGTTCCTACAGCGTTATGATTATTGATGAGGCTCATGAACGTACTCTACATACCGATATTTTATTTGGCTTAGTTAAAGATATAGCCAGATTTCGTCCCGAATTGAAACTGTTGATATCAAGTGCTACCTTAGATGCTGAGAAATTTTCAAAGTTTTTCGACGATGCACCTATATTTCGTATACCAGGCAGAAGATACCCAGTAAGTTAAATAAATATGGAAATTTTGGATTACTTCTAGTTCTCTTATACTTTTAGGTTGATATATTTTATACTAAGGCACCAGAAGCTGATTATATTGATGCTTGTTGTGTGTCAGTTTTGCAAATACATGCCACCCAGCCTTTGGGTGATATTTTGGTGTTTCTTACGGGTCAAGATGAAATTGAGACTTGTCAGGAAATCTTACAGGACCGTGTTAAACGTCTGGGCTCAAAAATACGGGAGCTGGTTATAATACCGGTCTATGCAAATTTGCCCAGTGACATGCAAGCAAAAATATTTGAACCCACACCGCCCAATGCCCGTAAAGTTATTTTGGCAACAAATATTGCCGAAACCTCGTTAACAATAGACAATATTATTTATGTTATTGATCCCGGGTTTGCCAAACAAAATAATTTCAATTCTCGCACTGGCATGGAATCTTTAATGGTGGTGCCCATTTCCAAAGCCTCGGCTAATCAAAGAGCTGGTCGTGCTGGACGAACAGCACCGGGGAAATGTTTTCGTTTGTATACCGCTTGGGCCTACAAACATGAATTAGAAGACAATACAGTGCCCGAAATACAACGTATTAATTTGGGAAATGCTGTCTTAATGCTTAAGGCTTTGGGCATTAACGATTTGATACATTTTGATTTTCTCGATCCACCACCTCACGAAACTTTGGTATTGGCTTTGGAACAACTGTATGCTTTGGGAGCTTTAAATCATCATGGAGAATTAACGAAATTGGGCAGACGTATGGCTGAATTTCCAGTAGATCCCATGATGGGCAAAATGTTGCTGGCAAGTGAAAAGTATGAGATATTTTAACTAATCTAAAAATAAATTTTTAAAATAAACCCTTATTTCTAGATATAAATGTTCGGAAGAATTGGTCACCATAGGCGCTATGCTGTCAGTGAACAGTTCCATATTCTACAGACCCAAAGACAAAATTATACATGCCGATACGGCTCGTAAAAATTTCAATCATATTCATGGCGATCACTTGTCCCTTATGCAGGTCTACAATCAATGGGCCGAAACTGATTACAGTACCCAATGGTGTTATGAGAATTTCATACAATATCGTTCAATGAAAAGGGCTCGAGATGTACGCGAACAATTGGTGGGTCTAATGCAAAGAGTTGAAATCGATATGGTCTCGTGTTTGCCAGAAACTATAAATATACGTAAATCTATAACAGCCGGTTACTTTTATCATGTGGCTCGTCTGTCGAAGGGTGGAAATTACAAGACCATTAAACACAATCAAACGGTAATGATCCATCCGAATTCATCACTATTTGAGGAATTGCCACGCTGGGTACTATATCATGAGTTGGTATTTACAACGAAGGAGTATATGCGTCAAGTAATAGAAATTGAGAGCAAATGGTTGTTGGAAGTGGCACCACACTACTATAAGGCTAAGGAATTGGAAGATTCGACAAATAAGAAAATGCCTAAGGGCCAGGGTAGAGCCACAATGACTGAATAAAGATTTTGATTGTGCAGTCAGTCAGTGTATAGAATTTACTTATACATATTTGTATGGAATATTTATGTTTTTGTAAATATATCAATAGATTATTTTTTTAACATGATTATTATTAGTTTATCTTCTACTGAAAATTTGTTTCACCCTCAAGAAGGCTTAATAGCAGATGGTAAATAAGAAAAAAATAAATTGCGGAGATTATATTCTGCCAGGATTTGGTAGAAAATATTAAAATAAACAAAGGGTAAAGTGTGACGAAGAACACATCTAGAATTTAAAAGATTTTAGTAATTTTTTGAATAAACAGTGAGAAACAAATATGAGAAAGATGAATATTTATTTCCTACAAACACTGTGTGTTCTCCTAACTTTTAGTATTAAAACAGAGTTTATTCATATATTTATATATGTCCTGACTTTTCGTATTTGCGATCTTAACGAAACTAGTTTCCGTATGTTTATAGAGAATCTCATTAGGGATGTATCTGTCTAGAGGGTGGAAAGAGGTAAAGCAATTTGTATACCTAAAGCCGGTAAGGCATTTCACTCGAAGCCAAAGGATTTTAGACCTATTAGCCTATCATGTTTTTGTTGAAGATACTTGAGCGACTGGTATATCTTTATCTTAGAAGCAATATAAATACTCATTTAAGTGTAAGTCTGTGGAGAGTGCGCTGCGTGAGATTGTGAGTTGTACTGAACACGGCTGTAAGCATAGGGAACATACTTTAGGAGTGTTTTTGGACATAGAGGGAGCCTTTAATAACATTAAAATGGAGGCAATAAGATATTAGTTAGTTGAACTAGGGGTGTGGGACTTCCTTGGCAGCAGGATTATCAACTCAACCCTAGGGGATGATAGGGGAGTGTTGTCTCCACTGTTATGCTTACTATCGGTTAATTATATTCTCAGGATCATTGAAGATAGTTGCCTATGCGGATGACGTTATGATTCTATAAAGGGAAAGTTTCTTTCAACAATCATTGAAATCATGCATGCGGCGCTGGTGTTCGCTCGGCCTGTGTCAAGACTAATGGGCTGGATATAAACCCATCGAAAAAAATAGTTATAACACTTCACAAGGAAATATAGGGTAGAGAGCTTTAATTTGCCGAAACTAGATGGCGTTGAGGATGGAGCCAATTATTTAGGGACTTTCCTTTTTCCAGAAAATGCTAAAAAGAGGTAGGTCTAATTAGTCAGGCTGGAATTCCTACGGAGATTTCGCACCATAGGGTAATTTTGTCTTCTTAGTTACACCCCCAATTGTGTTTCCAAGTAGAGACGAGTGGATTGGATATGTGCAGCTATTTGAAGCGTGTAGAGTTTTTACTGACGGGTCCAAGATGCAATCTGTCACTGGGGCCGGAGTATATGTGGCAGATAGAGACATTAAAGTGTCATACAGACTCCAGGACGAAAGCCACGGGGTTGATAAGGGAATACGTCACAACGTGGTCTGCGTTGACAATTTTTGTAGATAGTCAGGCGGAACTCAGGGCTTTAAAAATGTCATTCAGTATAGAATAGTGATGGACAAAAGAGCTCAAGAATCGTTACTAGAACTATACACAATAAGGATGTGTTGGGTACTAGGTAGAGTATCCAAAACCGAAAACCGGTCAACCGCTTTTTTCATCTTTGTAAAACCGATCGGTTTCGGTTTTCTTTAACTTTCGGTTTTTTGACAAACCGTTTTTTAAGACGGTTAACCGGTTTTAACGAAATACTTTGTAAAGCTTATTTGAACATATAACTTAAAAATATTTTGACATTTTTAAAATTTCTGCATTTGACCGGTTAACCGGTTTTTAGAATGACAAAACCGAAACCGGTTTTTTATAAAACACTGTTTTCGGTTAAACCGTAAACCGGTTTTTTCAATTTGCCGGTACTCTAGTACCAGGGAACTGTAACATACAGATGAACTGCCCAGACAGGGTTAGGATCTGGAAATTATTAGTAGGGAACGGGAGTAAAACCTCCTATATGCCACTACCATTTCTTGACTGTACAAATCAATCCTTTAAGAGTGGCGGAATGAAGAGTCCCAAGACTATTTGGCAAAAGTTGGATGCAAACGCAACCAACTTTTGGTATTTAAGTAGTAGGAGTAGGATAACCGGTAACTGCTCAATTGGAGCCCTTATAATATGATCTAGGACAGTGGTGCGCAAATATAGGGATTTAATTTGTGTGCATGTATGGGTAAAAAATAAAATATCCGCAAGAACATCAAGTAACTGAATGAAATATTTGTATTTTTACGCTCTATTGTTTACATTCGGGTTGTGTAAGTGTAAATTGACGAAAATCTTCGTAACCTGAACAATATGAACGCGCACCACTGATCTAGGCAATCAATTAGTCTTTGTCAGGGGAATAAGCTTTCTACTATCCTATTTTCTGTCCTTCAAACCGGGATTTTATTTCACCACAATTCTTTCTTTTCGTTTCTTCTCTTCACATCTAGGACTATTCCTGGGTATTATAGGTCTCCGAGTGAAAGTGTATTTTATAGTACACACCCCTAATCTAATCTATAGAGAATATAGAATTAAAGAAATGCTTAAATTGTAGTTTAAGCATTTAGACATGTCTAAAACACCTCTTGGTTTTAATGATTAGTATTCCTACAATTTTGAACTCTGGTTTAACATGAAACTATAAATATATTTTGGATAAAAAAAAAATAATTAAGTAAATGAACTTACATATTTACTTAATTATTTCTACAATACAGCTATAATTTAATTTGTAATGAACTCAACTTTGACCGCCTATTCCCAGTTGTACTGACTGCATACAACTTTCATGAACACTTACCAATATTTTTAACAAACCACCTGAAACTCGAACGGAAAACATTTTTGAAATCTTTATATGAAAAACACTTACAAATTATTAGAAAACTGAGTGATTTTCATACAATTGTTTAAAACAAATTTTCTGTTTCCGTGTCAGGTCCAAAAAAAAGTTTTTAATAAACATTTTTTAAATATCTATTATGATTTTGTTGAGAGTTAACAAAAAGAAAAAGCATTTTAGTTTTATTATCAAAATAAACCATTACAATTTAATAATAATTATGAAAAATAAAAAAATAAATAAATAATAAAAAATAAAATGCCCAAAAACACAGTTTTTATTTAATTACAAAGTACTTATTACACTATACAAAATTTCATATTTAAAGTAAAACATAAATAAATATTAATTGAGTACATTTCTTTAATTTACTTATATAAATTTCAACTAACAGACAGGATTGGTGCTAATTTTTTTTTAATAGTGTAACAAAGTTTTATTATAATTTGTTGTTTGTTTATTAGTATTGAATTTATTATATATTTAGTTATATAAATATAAATAATGACTTATAAAATGTAATAAGAAGGAAAAAAACTCATTGAACAAATACAATTAGTATAAAAATATATGTATGTATGTAATTATAATTAGGAGGTTTTGAAATATTTACTGTCTTGTTGTTTGTTACATTCAATGTTTATTATTTTAATAATAGATTAAGGTATTTAATAGAAATAAAAACGAAATAATAAATAATAACACTTAAATATTAAAAGTTATTAAGACACATAGAATAGAGTTAGGAGATTATGTATATAAAATATATTGTATGTATGTATATGAATTTGTTTTATTTAAAGTAACTTTTTTTATGGTTTTTTTATATTTGTATACATAAATAATTTGTGGTTTTCTTTTAGAAGTGATATATGTATAATATGCCTTAATATTCTGAGCTTATTAAAACTATAACAAAAAAAATTTAAATTTTTTCCAATAGTATTTCAGAAGTTTCTAAATTTATTTTGGAAAATTCTTGTTATAATAGTATTTCAGACATTTTTTATTATATTTCAGAAATCTCCTACAATAATTTGGTCTATTTTAAAAATTTTGCAATTAAATTTCAGAATTTTCAATTTGAAATATAAATTGTAATTGTATTTGTGAAATGTTTAAAGATATTTCAGAAATCTCCAACTATATTTCAAAAATGTCTAAATCTATTTAAGAAATTTTCAATTTTATTTCAGAGTTCTCTTTTTGCATTTCAGAAAAATTTTAAATTCAAATAGAATTTTTTGAAAAACAATGAAAAAATATGAATTACTATTAGACATTTCGGAAACACAATTATAAACATCTAAAATACAATTAGAAATGTTGATAAATTAAATTTTTTAAAAATATAGGGTATTTTTTTTAGACGTATAGAACTTCCGATAGTGATAACTGTAAAACTAGCTGTCATATTAATGAAGTGTGACTCTTTTTTTCAGTATACTTTGGCAAATCACCATACAATGACTTACACCAGAACAACGTTTACCAATCGAGGAAATTTGTTTCCAAAATTCTCGCTATGTTCTCCAAACTTATAGAACACTTCGTCAAGTCAAATTATCTTTAAAGATGAGGCTCATTTTTTAGCTTGACGGGTATGTAAACAAGCAGAATTGTCGTTTTTGGAATGAGCATAATCCATAGCATTCCGAAAAAATCATTGTTTGGTGCGGTTTACATCCTGAAGTCATCGTCATCGGCCCATTTGTGTTTAAATCCGAAACCGGTGCAAGCATTACCGTGGATGGCGAATACTGCAGGCAAATGATTCGTGATTTATTTAAAACTCATGTCATTGCAAATCATTTGGAAGGGAAATGGTTCCAACAAGACGACGCAACATGCTATACAGCGCGTTAAACCATCACTGTGTTGAGCCAAACGTTTGGTGACCGAATTATCTCAAGAAATGGATTGGCCATCTCGTTCCTGTGATTTGATACCTTAAGACTACTTTTTGTGGGGGTACGTCAAATCTCTGGTCTGTGCCAACATTCGACGCACTATTGACGAAAAAAGTGGTGCAAAATTGGACCGAAAGGATGGCGTTCATAAGTCGCTGTCGCGGATGAAATTTGTAAGCTAATAAAACAAACATTTTAATCATTCCATTGGATTTGTTGAGTTTTACTTTTAAAAAAAGTTTTATGACTCTAATAAACAACCCTTAGTTTAGTTCCGTTTTTTAGGATTATATATATAATTGAACTATTGTTTTAAATCATTTAAATTTTGTATGATTATTACACAGAAAACTATACAAAAAGTCTAGTACATTAAAAAGTTTGTGTAAATTCAAAACTTTTAACTAAATTATGTATTGAGTATAGATTTTATGAGTTTTCTTAAAATATAAATATTTTATAAACTAAATGAAAGAGAACTCTAATAAACTTCAAGATAATAAGCTCAGATAATAATTTCAGTATAGGAGATTTGTGTTCTTTATTTTATGTTATTATATTAATAAGTATGTAATTTTTATTTTCCTTTTTACACATTACAGAAAAACGACATATAATTTGCACTGTTTAAAACTTAAAAACTAATGAAAACATAAAATTTTGAACAACATATTTAATAATTTATTTATGTATGTATGTATGTTTGATATTATGTTGTGTACTATATATTTTCATTATATATTTTTCTTTTCTTGAACTAATATTTATGATACAATACATATTTTGAAAATATTATATTAAACAACGTTTTTTTTATAATAGTGCTTCTTTGGCCTTTAAAATATTTTGACTTTTTCGTTTAGTATATTTTTTGTTTGTTTGTTTCGTTTTTAAGTTATAAATTAATTAAATATATTTTCACATTTGTTTATTGTTGTATATAAAAAAAAGAAATGTTGTGGTTAACTTAAACTGTTTCACACAGTGTTGTACAAGACAAAAATTTAATATAAATTGGTTTAATTCAAAACGCATGACAAAATAGTTATAGATACATATATGATGGATAATAACAACTATTCAAATGATTTGTTTGTTTAAAAAACAGGGTTTTTTTAAATATTAAAAATATCAATGAATTAAGGAAATTAGATTTTGTATAAGAAAACAATTTACAATTAAAATACAGGGGGTTGTAAAGTACCAATAAATTTATAAATAATTAGTATGTATAGATAATATTGGCACAGTAAAACGTAATAAAATTCTACTTGAAATGATCCTGATTATTGCTAATAAGATTTTGCCCCCTTTGTCATTTGTTATATATAATTTGAAGTTGTGTTTTAAAATTTAAGTTTAATTTAAGGAACTTTATATTGACTAAAGTACGCATTTGAAAAATTTTTATAAACTACATAAATAATAATGGTACGGTTGTTGCCTAGAGATCAATCGCTAAAGTAATTGTAATAAAATTAGATCTTTTAAACTACTAGTCTTATTGTAAAATAATATTTGTATGTACATATATGTAGGAACCTAAGTGCAATTTAAAACAAGTAAGAAAGTATAGTTGGTCATGTCCGACCGTCATCAAATAAGGTCACATGAATTCTTTCTATACGAAACTTATTTGAGTTGCAATTATATTTTAATAGCAACATCTTTATGCTCGTTAAAACGATTTTCGAAAATGGGCTTTATATGGTCAAATAAGGGATCGATCCGCTTAAAATTTTTAAATAGATTTATTTTCGTATAAAACTTATGGGTCGATTATGGATGGCAACCGAACTTCAGATGAGTTGTCAGTTGCCTAAATGGTATTATAGATAGCAACTGGCGGCTATTATTTCTGTTGCCAAACTGGCCAATCAGAAATTTGTGGTTATTTGCATGGGGGTTGTTAGGGCAAAAAAAAAAGAAAAGCATGTGTCAAAATTTATTGAAATATCTTCAAAATTGCAACCTGTACTTTACGCACAAGGTTTACATGGACAGCCAGCTAGACGAACGGACATCGGTATACTTAAAAATGGGTGCTAAACTAATATTTTTGGACATTACTAACATTAGCAAATACACATAATACCCTCCCCACTTTTGTGGTGTAGGGTTGTTGTTGTTGTAGCAGCAGTGGTTCAGGTGCATAGAACCGCTTGTGGTGGGAATGGTAGTGTAGGGTTATTGGGCTTGCTACAATAACTCGATAAGCTATAAAATCAAAATATTGAAAAATACTTCAGTTTCAAATTTTTTTTTTTTTTTAATAAAATACGAATTTTATGAAACAACGTTTTACATTTTAAAGTCCAAAAAATAAATACACTAGAAATTTAGAAAAATATTCTAAATGTTGAAAGAAAACAACAAAAAATATAAAATAAGAATTTTATGAAATAACGATTTATATATTCGAAATTTGGAAGAATATTTGTTAGTTTTAGTTGCCAAGGCATACAGTAAAAAAAATGAATTCCTAAAATCAGGTTTTGAATTCAGATGGCTTATCGTGTTATTGCAGTAGGCCCGCACTTCAATTAAATATGATTGTCTAGACATATCAGCCAGAGGTTTATACTTTTTTAGGTTCTGTTTAAAATGTGTATCTATCTAAGTAATATGTGAAACTAAAATCAATAAAGAATTCAAATTTAATTTGCAAAAAATCCACTATTTGTAAATATATCTCAATAATTTTGCAAAATACATATATAATAAATATTACAAACTACCAAATTTATATATTTTTCTGACTAAGATTTTGATATGAAATTATCGATTTTAAACTGTATATAATGACTAATGACTAATAGGGTTTATTTGTTCGTTACGATAAGTTAAAGCTAATGTGAGCAATAATATCAATAATAACAATTATTTAAACAAACAAATCATTTGAAAAGTTTTTTTAAATTTGTTCTATATTTCTTGGTTTTTTAATATCTTTAAAATTAAAAAAAAAAAAAAAACTTAAAAAAGCGTTTCACACATAATGATATTGACATTAAATGCATAAAAATACAAGTCTTAAAAATGTTTTATTTCATAAATTTACTAAACAGTTACAGATAAATAGGAATAAACAGGAAAGTTTGCCAAAGTTATATATCTAAATCATAGACTACATAGATATAAATCAACTGGTTCCAGTAATATGCCAATAGAAAAGAAACAAAAGAAAATGTCAAAACGGTTGTGGCTTGGAAAGAGGGACAAATATATATGTATCACACTCGTTCTCTATTGAAAATTGGTAGTAAAACGTCAAAATAACCATACGGTTCGATATTATATTATTGAGAACAGTTAATTGTTTCATATCTCAACACACACAGCCAGCTACAATTTACTTATTCTTATTCTTAAATTACCTTTTGATAAAAAATATGACTTTATCTGACCTTGTGTATGGAAATACGAAGCGTTAGATTAGATTTATTTTTAGATTAACTAATCTGATTATCAATTGGCATTTGATCTTCTAGTTAAAAATCCGGTAATAAACTAATTACAAATGACAAATTTAAAAATAGTAATACCCACAAGGTGAACTACCTCGACACACAATTGAGAATTTTATATGTATTTTTTTTTTATAATGAGGTAATGTGAAACGTTTTTTTTTTTTTTTTTGTTACTTTTAGGTTAAGATTGCGTTTACAACATAACTTTAATATCATTTTGATTGCCAATAAATTGAACTTAAAAATATGATTCTATATAAAAAGTTTTGGAAATAAAATTTCCTCCCTATATAAGTTTGTTTTAAAGATTAAGAGTTAATGTTTTACTAAGTCCCTTGTATCGCTGATCAACTAGAAAGGAAAGGTAAACAAACTATTTGGCAGTAAATAATTAAATATCAAAATTCAAAATCAATTGTTAAGTCTTAACATTTTCCAAAAAAAAAAAAAAAAAAATAAAAATAAAAAAATGAAGAAAACCAAACATACTAAACAAAAATATACCAGAGTTTAATTAAGTTTTAACTAATAATATTGAGTTTCGGTTTAACGTTGCAATACAGATAACGTTTCAACATTATAAAATTATACTCAAATTGAAAAATAATCACCCCTATTCTGTAAATCGTGGGGTTTGATAAACGAGTGATTTTCAAAAATGAAAAACTTACAAATTGATGTTCTGCAAATCGCACGATTTTGTACATTTCTTTTCGATTTACAGAACATCATACTACATATGTGAATTCGTTTTAAAAATTAAAATGTTACTCGACTTCGGTTTACAGAACAAGGCAGACTATTTTAATATTAAAAATAAAAAAAAAATGTTTTCGAAAACTTTCTAATAGTAAGAATGCCATTAATTTGTTTAGTTAGTCTCCCTGAAAAGTCATTTAGCTTGTAAATAAATTATAAACTGTTTTACTATATGTATGTATTTTGACAAGTTAAAAAATCTACCGAATTTGTTTTATATAGTAATGTATTTATGTAATTTGTTTATATAGTATGTATATAAGTATATAATTTATTATATTAAAATCTTTGTCTTGCCCAATACTGTTGACTTTTCTAGTTACCACGCGGTTTTTGTAAGTTAGTATCATAAGAGCGTATAATAACAGATTGTGATACAGCGCCGCCTTCTTCCTGCGAGAAAGCATAACCGTGTGACAATTCAACATCGGTATCAACCCGGGTATTGGCACGTCTTATAAAAACACTACGCAACAAGCGTGCTGTTTCCGTAAACGATGATCGTGTCTCATTCATAACATCATCGGGATCATGTTTACGTATTTCGGATTCTCGCACGGCCTCGGTAAGAGATTTGAATACGGTATTTTGTACAAGTTTAAAGAGTACATCGACTAGTAATGTCGTGACAGGTACTAATAATAAGCCAAACCAAAAGACTGGTGTGGTGAATATCATTCGCTCCATACCCAAAAAGTTGGCTGCCACCGGTAGAACAGGCCAGAAATTTGAGTATATAGCAATAAAGATAAACCACATACCTATGGAACCCCATATGGAGCAATGTGTTAGCCAAGTCCATGAATTGGTAGAAAGACCAGCTTTCAAACAGACTGTAACCACCACATAGGTGTAAACAAAATTGCCCAGCAACAGATAATCGGATATTTTGCCACTAGACCAGATAATTTCTGACTGTAGGGCACCCAGTGGCAGCCAGAAGAGAATGATTGAGTGCAGCAGAGCATTTATAATCCACACCCAGAATACTTGTACATTGAAAAGTTTTGCATTTTGTGAGGGCTTATAGAGGAAGGGATACTTTAACATAGTTTCAGCTGAACATACCTTTTCAAAGATACCAATGGCGAAGGGAGGCAATGCTGTAAACACCACATTGTATAGGCCAATAGTCCATCGTTCAAATAATATTTGTCCTGACCAGCCGGAATAAATGGCAAACCACAATTCTATAACATAAAGACAGACATTTTTATAAAATGAATACAAAATAAGTTTGGTAATACGTCTATAATTCCAAGCGCCATGAACTAGAAGCAAACGTTTCAAGAAACGAAATTGGCCGATGGAATAATCTGAAGCACAGGCTGCCTGTAAACCCTCTACGCCAGATATACCTACGCCCACATTGGCTTTTTGTATCATGGCTACATCGTTGGCGCCATCACCAATGGCCAGCGTAACAGCTTTTGTACTTGAGGTGACCAGTTCCACAACTTCGGCTTTTTGTATAGGCGAAACGCGACAGCAGATGACCACACGACAGCCGGTGCAAAGTTCTTGAAACTCACGTCTTAAATCACAGCTGAGAGCATACTTCAACGTCTTGCCATCTATTATTAGAGCAACATTACAGTTCTTATTGATGGAGGTTTGCAGTTCACTGGAATGACGATGTATAACTTCCCGTGTAGTGTCCAAGCTCTCTTCATTCAATATTATTATGTCCATGGAGGGTGAAATGAGTTTGCATGAGTGTCCAATGTTGATGGCGGTTTCTTGTTTGTCTCCCGTCAATACCCATATATAGATGCCGGCATCAAGCAGCGAAGCTATGGTTTCTGGCACTCCTTCCTGCAGTTTATCCTCTATGGCGGTGGCACCTAAAAGGTGTAGATTGTTTTCTATCAAATTGGCTGCTTCTTCAACCTTGCGTTCACGTTCATTTACAGACGTCGAAGCCTTGTGGTAAGTAGCCTGCCAATCATTGTACACATCATCGGGTATATTGGACACAGCACAACATAAAGTACGTAAACCTTCGGCAGCGAATTCTTCCAGGTGGCTGAGCGTAACGTCTCTAAACGATTGTCCCTCTTGAGCTAAGCGTTCATAAATCACACTATCGGCTCCCTTGCAATACAATTTTATATTTCCTTCAGGACATTTAACAATTACCGACATGCGTTTACGGGTCGAGGTGAATTCTAAAACATTGAGTATTTCATAGCGCTCCCGAGTACCCAAAGCATTAATCTCCACATAGTGAGGAGTGCGAGTGTCAAAAACAAAACCATATTGTTTGGCACCATCTACCAAAGCTCGTTCGTCTGGGCTGGCAGCATGATAGGTAATCGTACCGTCTGGATTTTTCTCCGGTATAACTGTATGACATACCGAGAGTAAGACCAAAAACTCTTTAATAATTTTCGAACTTTGATGTTTACTTAACAAATGTTGCACCACTAAACTTTGTTCGGGCGTATTTTCCGTTTGATACATTTGCCGAGCAATGGAACATTTTTTAAAAACCATTTCGTTGCGTGTCAAAGTGCCGGTTTTGTCCGAAAATATATACTTTACCATGCCCAATTCTTCGTTGAGATTTGAGGTACGAGCCATAGCGGGCGTATTCGAATCCACGTGATACATTTGTATGTCACAATTAATGAACTGGGCTTGTAAAAATCTCACCAGCTCCAAGGTGACTTGCAGAGAGATGGGTATCAAATTGTTGAACAGAATAAAAAAGGTTAGAAGATTATAGCCAAAGTTTTTACTTTTAAAGTCGTCCAGACCCAAATACCAATCGGAGACAAAGTAGTTGCGGGTCCAAATGAAATTGAAGATGGCACTTGTTATGCATAGAACCAATAATATCATAAATAACATTAATATCTGGGTATTGGTCAGTCGATCCACGGTGGAACGCTTCAACGGAGCAGAGGTAGAATTTTTCATAAGTTTTGTATCGTGACCCGTGTAAACAACAATGCCAAATACCCAAGAAGTATTGCGCAACACAGCGCCTCTTTGTAAAATTTGATCGGGGCCCAAAGAAACCGACTGCTTATCGTGCTCCTTTAAAACTCCATTGAATTCATACAACAATCTGTTGGGCAGCTCACATTCCACTACACCTTTTAGTTCTATTAAATCTTTAGTCTCCAATAACTTAGCAGTTGCTGGAACTCCCTGGCGTATTTTCAAATTTGTTTCGCCATCCAAGTTTGAGGTCTCTATGAAGCACATAGCCTGGGGCTCACTAGACGACATTATTATCAAATCGGCAGGGAAAAATGTATTGTTTGGAATCTTTACTATATCACCGACAGATAACTGTTCCCAGCGCACGGTGGTCCAAACACCATCTTTGAGTTTCTCCACCAATCTATGATTGATTTCATTGTCAGCCCGATGTCTTTTATAATCTTCTACGATTTCTTTAATGCCACTTACAGATAAAATAAATATCAGTGGCACCAATGTAGTGTAACGTCCCGTCGGAGATACATCTGGTATTTGCTGCAGTAAAGCGATGAGTAAGAAAAAACAATTCGAATACCGGCGAAATTGCTCGAATAGGAACGAGGGTAGAAAACTTATGAAACTATATTTTGCCGTTGAAATATGATTGTTGCAAAATTTCTGTATTTGAGGACGATTAACAAAGATGACCCGCTTTTCGCCATCGTCTAATGTAGCGGACGATGGTGTTCGAGCATCGTCGCATGGCGTTGTAAGTGGTGGTGTACGCATATGTATGCGGCCACGTAACTCTTGCCACAAACGTTGTCCCCACCACAAATGCACTTGACGTCGTTCATGATTTTCGTTTCCGCTTCCGTTTGAGTTATTGTAGTTGTTTTCCATATTAACATTGCTTCTAGAAATGAGGAAAATGGAAGAGAGAAGAAAAACACACAAGAAATTATTAGAAAGTATTGATTTTTTGTTTGGTTTTGGTTTGTAAGAAAATAAAATACAGTGTAAAGAAGTGACTTGATGTTTTTTAAAATAATAACATGACAACAAATTAAGAATGAAACTAAATTTAAAGAGTGCTTAAAGTTGCATGAAATATCAATTAATTATTTATTAAAATTATAAATAATAAAAACAAAATAAACAAATGTTCACTTTCAATTGTTTAAGAATTGTATGCAACTGATTTTAAAACAAACAAACAAATAAATAAAAGTAAAACTGAAAAATACATTCAAATATTATTTAGTTAAAAGTAAATAATTTCCGAATTAAAACTGAACTAAATTGAACGATAACTAAAATTAAACTAAATAACTGAATACTCAAATCAAATCAAAACACTGTTTTTATATTTATATATGACATTTACTTTTCGACCACAACTCAACACAATATACATACTATAGATTCGTATATGAACGTATAAATGTCTAAATATAAAGAACTAAATGTAATTACATTTATTATTTTTGTGAGTACTACTCTTTACAATTCATGGATATTTTCATCATTATAGTAGACTATCTATTGGTTAGTTGGTTGGTTGATTCGTTGGTCGGTTGCTATACTACTAAAAAGTGCTAATCGCCGTAAACAGAATTAACAAAATCCTACAAGAATAATAAATATCTATATATGTATACATTTTCCACCATTCGACCATGATGATGACGACTAGTCACGCAAATGGACAACAACACTAGACAATATTAACCGAAAAATTCTAATATATATAAACTAATTAAAGACTACTTTACGACAACACACACATCATTAACATCCAGGCTTATTTAGCAACCTGCCAAAGTTCTTGTAATGTAAACAATAAATGTCAGTCAACCAGAAGGTGTTAGAAAACTTTTGAATACTTTTCTTTTTTCTTGTAATAATTAATTGTGTGAATAATAATAATTTCGAAGTAACCAACTCAGTAAATGAGGAGGTGTTCTTAAAGTAAATAGTGAACATTAACAAATCACAACAGTTATTTTATTCAGGTAATTAGTTAATTTAAAAAAAAAAAACAAGTCGAAATAATGAATTTTTGGATTTTTTAAATGTAATAATAATCAAAGAAAATATACTTTAAAATTACAGAATGTGGGTTGTATATTTTGGGGGTTTGTGTATAAATTATTCGAATAATCGCAGAACATAGAATAAAAAAAATATTCGAATACTCGAATAAATTTATTTTCGAGCTATATTTTTAAAAAATAGTTTGTATATCTCGAATAAACACTACCAATAATTTATAATGTTAAACTAAGATATTCATCAATAGTAATTTCAATTATAAACTATAGTATGTACAATTATTCTTTATATATTTTGGATTAAGATCTCAAAATCACAAACTTAACTCAAAACCAAAATCCTAGTTACAGTTTTAAAGATAACGTAAAGAAATCTCTGCTCAGGTCGAAGCGTATTGAAATCGGTTCCAGGCCCTCTGCCCTAAAGAGCTACATAGTCGTCATCGTGGGGAACCGTTGATTATAATCGATAGTAGTTGTGGTTTCAGTAATACAATGATTTTAGGACAAAGAGGCTGATTGGGCAAGGCCCCAATCAAATTTAAAAAATTAATCGATCACTCGAATAATAAATAAATGTTAAATAACTCATATCATATTATCATTATTATTGTAAGAAATATACAGATCATACATAAATTTCTTCGATACTTTTAGTAATGGGAGAAGTTATAAATAACGATAGGTCTATTAGATATCGTAATCTTTAAATGTATTTATATATAGGGTATCATATGGTCGGTTTTTAACGACATACTTGTTTTTTCTTTTGAAATCGTGCCTTTTTCTTTACGAAAACAACATAACAATTGTAATCCCTTGTAAATAAACATTATAACGTTATTCTGTCGACATTATGTTTAAGAAATAGAAAATTCACGTCTAGACGGGGGATAAAGCTTATGTGTGTTATCCAGATACCAAAAATAACTTGCACAATTATCGAATGTCCATAATATATGTATGATTTGACTGAAATGTATGACAATGCTAACTAATTGACTGTTCGTAATCCATTAGTGAAAAACATAATCATTGGTTAAAGCCCGGCTAAATTTGTTTCGTGTTTAACTTAACAGCGTATTAAGCTATATTTACCAAACAAGCTCTTATTGTTTTTTTTTTATTTTGCAGACACATGTATATGTATTAGGGAAAGGGTAAGATAATGACGCAGCAAGGGCAATTTCAAACGCAACTAGGAGAGATGGACAAGCTTTTGGAACTGTCAAGTATGAATAAGCTGGATAATATGATATTATTCTTTAACGAGCAGAACAAACTCCTTCTGCATCTGAGGCCAAATTTGAATTTCTGATTCTATTCACCCTTTCGAATTCTCGCATAAACACATGATCTGCAATGACACGATAATGTAAAAATCATGCATGTTTCACCTAAATCGAACCACTTCAACATCAGTTGAACCCCTGCTTGAACATCTTTGTCATATGATTTTTTGTTGGGTCTCTTTGGAACAAATCTGGTACTAGATACGAAAACATTTTTCGCATAATACTAATTGTGCGAGTTATTTTCGGTTTCTGTTAATGTCCCAATAATCATAAATAACTTAATATTTATATTGTAATAAAACGAGTAGCCATTATGTAATGAAAAGTAATGAATTTGCATTTTGTATTTAAATTAAAAAATTTTTAATGATCACCAATAATATATATATTTTTTTAGCTATAGAATGTTTATACTAATAAGTGTTAACAGATTTTTAAATCTACGATTTGTATGAGCAATTTGTTTTGTTTTATTAAACAACACTTTTAAATCAAACAATAAAATAAATCATATAAATTATATTCTTTCGTAATAAAACTCTGGCAGAATACTGTCAATTTTATATTAATATCCAGCATAGGGGAAAAGGCATGTTATAACAACCCATTGATAATATCTACAATAACGTTGATTTAAAAAAATCTTTATACAAATTCATGAATTGTTAGATTTGTTAGAATTGTTTTTTGCATTTTTTGATTAATAAAGTAATTGATTGATTTTATCATAATCAAATATTTATATGGTTAAGCAATTTGATTACATTTTTTAAGAGGCGTGTTGTCTTTAATACGAGTAATTGAATTAACAATTTTTGTAATAGGTTGAACATTCAGTTTTTATACCCTTCACCATGAGTGGTAAGGGTATACAGTGTTGGAAACAATAATAGAAACGAAAGCTTTTTTTTTCAAATTTTGTAAGTAAAGTTTAGTTTTGTTAAAAAAAAAATAAAAAAACATAAGAAAAAACATAATCATTCCTCTTTTCATTTATATTTTAATACATTATATGACTAACAAAAATAATAGAAACGCGTAAAAGTATTCAATTTTTAGAGGCACATCTTTTTACTTTTTGTTAAAAAATTACTTTATTTTAATATTTCGAGGTTCAACCGTTGTTTTTGACAACTTCATTCTAAATGCGACACATGAAATCAACCAATTTTTTGGAAAACTTCCTTGTCAATGGAAAACCACACTTCCTGGTTTTATCCCCACAATTCGTCCTTATTTTTGGGACTGATGCTTGCCAGCTCGGCCCACAAATGGCTGAGATATAAACAAAAAAAAACTACTACTACCTAGATTTTTTACCCATTTTTTATATTTATCTGGAATACTTAGTCATTTATATAGACAATATGGATATGTAATAATAGACATTTCAAAGACCTTTCCAAGGACGTATTTGGTTTATATGGAGTATCTTTTGAACGCGGTTTTTGTTTTAAATTACTTATATGCCATTTTTAAGAGTACATATCTGTCCTTTATTCTCACTTAGCTATTGAACATAAAAGTTTAAACAACAAGGTTTTTTTTTGCTTCGAAAATTTCGAATTTTGCTTTACTTCTTTAACTTGAAAGAAAGTACCGCTGAAACCACACCGATTGCTCACCGAAGCTTATGATGAATGTGTTTCATCGGATTCAAGGTGCGTGAGATGGTTTGAGCGGTTCAGAAGTGGTGATATTTACACGGAAGACAAATATCGCATTACTCTATGAAGATTGTTGTCAAACTCAACAAGTGCTTGCAAAATCATTGGGAGCTACCCAAGCAGCAATTTTAAAACGTTTGCAAGCAGCCGGATTCACCCAAAATCAGGGAAATGCAGCTGAGAGACCATACCATACGAATTTCTGCTGAGAGACCATATTATACGAATTGCAGCTGAGATACAATTTTATATGTCTGAAATGCTGCTGGAACGCTATAATAGAAAATAATTTTTGCACCAATTCATTACCTACGATGAAAAATGTATCCATTACGATAACCCGAAGGGTAATAGATCGTATGTAAAGCCCAGCTAACCAGCTGAATCGACACCAAAGCCAAATGTCCATGGCGATAAGGTAATGTTCTGTAGTTGGTGAGACCATAAGGGTCCTATCTATTATGAGCTGCTGAAATCTGGCCATACCATCACTGGGAACCTATACCGAACGAAATTAATTCGTTTGAAGCTAGTATTTACCGAAAAAGGCCCAGAATATGCGGCCAGACATGAATCCGTAATATTCCATCATGACAACGCTCATCCACATGTTGTAACACCTGTTAAAATGTATTTAGAATGAACTGGTTGGGAAGTTGGGAAGCCAATACTTTGAATATATTTATATTGTACAATCTTTCAAAATAAAAGCTAAAAATTTAAAAAAACCCGCTACGCTTGTCCGCTACGATCTTCGTCTGCATTCTTCGTGGTCTATGATATCTGTTGTAAACATCATCTATTTAGCTCACATAGCTTTTTTATTTTTTGTTCATAAATTCATAAGTAAGTCCTTGGGCGCTTTATCAGTATTTAAAATTATTTATTTACGTTTTGACAGAGAAATGATTGTGTGGTCAGTACTATCTACAAATTGTATTAAAATATATATATATGTTTGCGTGGAATAACTAAATAATCAGAAATTATTTGTTTACATACCAAAAAATTTATTATTTATGACAACTGCATTAAAATGTGACAATATTTATAGGTTTAGACACCATAAACTAAAGTAATAGTCTTTTAAACACCAAACATATTGATTCGTAAAGACATGAACAAACTTTGAGCTTTAAGTAATACATGTTTAATTTTATCATTTTATTACTAACATTACTTTAGCTAATACATTTAATACGAATTTTAATATTTTAGTGGCATAAATACCACAAATTCTTTATTCTATCTCAGACTAATAATATAAACAATATAATCTATTAATCATAAACATTTATTTAGAGTTTACATACATACATATATGAGGTGCTAATCGAAAATAATAACATGAATAGTCAACAAATTATACAATAAATTATTACTATGTCTAATAATTATAAATGTTATTATAAACAATGATTACAACAGATTGCATAAAATACCTTAAATCTTCATAAGACATTTTGGTAATTTAGAAATTTTGTTTGGCGTTTTCCAGATACTCGTCTCAAATTTAAATATTTACAATTAGACGCTGCCACACACACTACTATTTACTTAATAGAAATTTTATTTATGACTAAAAACCGACAAATGTTATTTCTGTAAATAAATTAAAAGTTTGTATAGATTTTATATGAAAAAAAACAACAGATAGTGCAAAATATATGTATTTTATTGTGTGCAAAAAACAAATATCAGCATTATGGAATCACAAACATACTTGGGTTACTACTTATATTTTAAAACCCTAAAATGAAACAATTTTTGTAAAAAAATGTTCCTTTCAAAAGTTTCACGATTAAGAACAACCATATGGCATATGTATTTATAATGACATGTCTCAACATATAAGTAGTAACCCTAGAATATTTATTATCACTATATTTATCTATGACTTAAAATTGGTTTTTGTATATTTAAAAATTTAGTCACAGACATTTTAGATAGATAAATAACATTTCATTTCATAAATGCTCTAATTAATAGTGTGTTTCCACTTTAAGTCACTTTAGACTATCACATTTTATGATGGACTTTTTAACATAAAAATACAGCAATATAATGAGATATGGATGCGTCTCCTTATGACAATTGATGTGATCAAATTAAGTGATTGAGTAATTTTCTTCCAAAATTATTAAACGTGTTTTAGTTTTTGATAGTTTTAGGTTTAATTTGATAGAAAAAATTTAATTTTATGAAGATCGCACCATAATTCATCATAGTTCCCATATAATAGCCACTTCCGAAAAACATATCTTCTAAATAACGATATCTAGCCAAAATTGTTCACAGATCAGTTGTATGTACGATCAGTCCATAATTGATCATATCTCCCATATAAGATCCACTTCCGAAAATAACTATAACAACCATAAAACTTTTGTAAATATGATTATTGAGACAAAATTAACCCAAACAAGCATCAAATACATTGATATAAATTTTATGAGCTCCGATATAAGGCCCACATTAGAAAAATACATTAATGCACCAAAATATCGATATTGATAAACAATTTAACTACTGGATTTTGTGGCAACATGTTCTTAATTATACATAGCTCCTCTATAAGGCCTACATCAGGAAAATACTGAAAATATTGATTTTGTCATTCCGTTTGTTATACATCGAATTATCGATCGTAGATCTACAAAATTATTTATATTCTGGGTCGTTATAAAATTCTGAGACGACCTCCCAATGGCCGCCTGTCTTTTGAAGGCACGTTAGGGCCTAGAGGAACAGACTTAGCGGAATGAAATTTTCTAGAGAATATTTTTTGTTAATCAGACATTTTTGCTGTTAAAAATTTACAAAATCGGTACAACCGATAGCTGATAGCTGAAATATGTGGTTTGAATCGGACTGATAATTTCTAGTAGTAGAAAATATAAAACTAACCAAATTGGGTGAACCAGATAAATGTACTTATACAAAATGCACAACAATTGGTTCCCGTATTATATTGGTGGTGGGTATATAGTATGCTTCGGCACAGCCGATTAAAACACTCTTATGTAAATCAAATTTTTGTGTTTAATACTTTTTAAAATAATGTAAATAAAATAAGAACAAATAATGTTATATACGGAGTATATATAATAAAAAACTGTAAATAAAAAACTGCGTGGGAAAATTCACGATAATAAAATACTTCGCAGATTTGAATTTATAAATACTTGTTCTTCTAAAAACTGTTTCGTACATTCCTCTAAGAGTGGTGTAAATAACATATTTACAAAATCAATAATTGAAAAAATACAAAAGTTTATGATTGACAAGAAAGTATAAGAAAAAGTGCCTGATGACACAAATAGGAAAAAGGTGAAATTTTAAAAAAATCAGCAAAAATTAATTAAAAACTATTTATTTTAATATTATTGACAATAATCAACGTCTTTTTAAAACATTGACTTTTAAAAACCTTATTATTTTTTTTTAAATTTTATGAAAATTTAGTTGAAAATGAATTACATGTTTATGATTTGATGTGCTCCTTTATTAAGGAGCACATAAAGCTTTATCAGTAATAAAAACAAGGTATATCCAATTGTAAAAATTAAACGTACGTTTCCATTGTTTTGTCAATATCATAATAATGAATACGTTTTAGTTTGTTTTCTATTTTCAGAATTTAAATATATTGTATGTTCTTATTTTTTTTAAATATAAGTAAATAAAAGATATATTAATGAAATACAGTGCACTCGCGGTAACGTGAACACCGTCTAACGTGAACACCGCCTAACGTTTATTTACATTGACTACTCTGTAACGTGAACAAACTCAGAAAGCTCTATAACGTGAACAATTTTTATCACTGCATTTGTTTTCTAAGCATGTAGAAAACACTGAAATACATACATTAATTTCGATTTTTAAAGTTTAGGGAATCCCCTTATATTAAAAATGTGTTTGTATCCTCTAAATTAATACTTTTTGTATGGCACCATGAGTAATTTTATTTGCTATGTAATTTTATTTCAGTGTATATTTTCTCGTGATCTCGTTTTGTTTTGTAATGCATTTTAATCAATGATTTTTGTTTTATATTTGAATAATGAGAATTATAATAAAAGAATTTCACGTTCAAGCGTGTAAAACACAGGTTTATATTTTAAAATTTTATATTTTTTCAATGAAATTCGACAATCGCTAACGTGAACAATTTCACTAACATGAACTCCCTTGGTTTTAATTAGTTCACGTTACCGCGAGTGCACTGTACTAAAAATTAACATTTCTTAAGAATTTTTTTGGATTTTGGTTTATATATATTGAATGAAAAGTTCATCAAACCTTTTCACAATTTCAAACACAAAAATTATTATTCATGGTTTTTATTTTTAAGATTTTATTCGAAAAATTAACCACTCCCTCCAAATGATATGAATGTTTTTCTTTCTTTATGTTAATTCAAATGTACAATTTTGACCCACTTGAAAGAAAATAGTGATCATCTCATTCAGTTGCAGCAAAAAGTAAAAATGTCTTCTTTTGATAACACTACTTTTCACACTACTATGATATGATCCAAATCATACAAAAATTTTTATATACAACTCTATATTGTGTCTTCGCTTAATTGATATTGGTGTCCTTGCTAAATTAATAATAATAAGGACTGAGATCGAAAAAACCTTATCACACGTTTTTCATTAAAACTTTTAACCCATTATTTGATTTTTTTGTTGATCAAGTTACCTTTATCAATTATGTTCATTTGTTGTTAATGTGATTAAAATGAGTGACGAGAAAAAAGTACGTACTAAAATTATTAAATATTTTCAACAAAACCCAACTTGGTCCTACAAAAAGTGGGCCGTCAAACTGATTCCAATGTTATCTACTTGTTCGTTGATAGAAAACCTGGTTCTTGTAGAAGGAATAGTCCACATGATGTTTCTAAAGCCAATAAATAGAAAGCATCCGGTGGGAAAAAAGTCCGGTTAGCTCAGTACTGGGATAAGTTGGTACGAAGAATTAAAGCCAATGCAGGTTTGAAAACATAGAAGGCTGGAAATGTTCCTGACATGAACTCGCTAAAAATGTAGAGGTCAAAGACAGAGCACGGAAATTGAAAACAAATTTTATCCAAAAAAATATATCTGCTGCATAATGGATCACGAAACGTACGTATGGAAAATTTTTCGCCGCTTCCGGGTCAAAAGTTTAGTACCCAAAAACAGAAAATTGTCCAAAAAAGTTCTTGGCATGATAACCAATTGCAGTTGCGGCAAAAGAATTCAAACATTTGTTACAAAGGGCTCTATAAATACCGAAATTTACATTAAGGAATGTGTACAAAAGAGGGTGCTTCCATTCATAAGACTTCTTAATGTGATTTGTACCATGAGAGTCAAATTCTCTAAACTGCCTGGAGCTAAGGCCAGTGGAGAAATATTGGGCGCTTGTTAAAAGAGAATTGAAGAGCACAAAAAATGTGTCCAAAGTGTGGTAGATTTTAAACGGAGATGGACTAGCTGTTCGAACAAAGTGACAGAAAGCTCAATAAAAACCTTAATGGAAGGGTTTCCGGAAAAGGTTAACTTTGTAAATTGTAATAATAATTTTAATCAAATAAAAAAAATAATTTATTAACATATGTATATGTCTGTTAAGATTTTTTCGATTTCAGTCCTTATATAAGTACATTAATAGTGGGTATAAAAAACGAATTGTTTTGTAATCTTTATTTAAAAAAAAAAAATATTGATAAGAAAGATTTCTTTGTTGTCTTATGCGATAAGATAGAAAAATAATTTGCTAAAATTGTCTATTTAACGTCACTGATATGTATTGTACACATATGAGTAATAATAATAATATGAAAGAAAATAAATTATAATTACCAAGTATAGACAAGGGTTTACTTAAGGTCATATGTATGTGTAAATATTTAAGTGTATTTATAAATACTATTGATCGAACGTTATTGGATATTCATGTAGGTATATAGGAACTCCATAATTGATTATACATATGTATGTATTTATTTAGGCTAATAAACCAACAAACAATTTACATATAATTCGTGGTATAAAATAATGAGAAAATATTGAATTTAACGTTTAATTTTTTTTATTGTTTTAGAATCGATTTTTTCACTAATCTAGAATTTCGAAAATACACTCGAATTAAATAATTTTTGGGGTTTGCTTTAATATGCGTTATTCGAAAAACTTTTATTTAACTCTTCCCTTTACTAACTAGTACATAGGAAATGTCTGCCATTACACATCTAAAAAATTCCACAAACGCCCAGTAAATGAAACATAAAACCTAAATTTAATGAAAGCAAATAAAATCCTCCACTCCTCGCCCAACAGGTGGCAACATAAATACACACATGTATGACAACAAAAAAGAAGGCAATATGGGAAATAGGAAACTTACAATAACGACTATTTATATAAAATATATACTACTTTTTTGTATGTCAACATGAACAAAAAAAAAAAACACTGATTGTTTTTATATGATAAATTTCATAATGATTTTAGTGAAAACTCCTTGGAGAGATGACATTAGAAGACAGCAACAAACATCACAGCACATGTACACAAACACACACACATAATAATTCTCTAAGTGTCCTTAAAATGTCCGTATGGTTTAGAAAATGTAATTATATTTACACCACAAGGTAAAGAGAAAGAGAGAGAGAGAGAAACATAAAGTAATATGTACTAAAGATAATGGAAAAAGTTGTCTTTAAAATAATCTGAATAATATCGTCCTCATGATATCATCGCCATAAAAACAGAGTCATAAGCAAATGAATGAATAATACGACATTGTAGGGTAAAAACTTGTTAATACACCTAGCGACAAAAAGTTTGCACAATGCAATTTTTTGCAAATTGATCTTCTTATCTAACAAGTAACCAGATTTTTATCATATGTATTTGCAGTGTTTATAAAAATGCAAATATTTATTTTTGGTGTGTCTTTATTTGTTAGTTATTACACAATTTTATCACAATATGTGCTTAAGATAAGAAAGAGTAGAACAAAATTACTTATAAACACGAACTTTTTTTGATATGTTAAACCATTTAAAAGTTACATTTTTTGCTTAGGCAGTAGGTTATACCATTTAAGTTTATTTACAGAAATTTGGTTACAAAATTTATTAACTGCTTGATGTTGTGTAATAAAAAATCATTTAATAAAAATTTGCTTGTTGAACATGAATGTTTCTTTCCAAAATCATATTTTCAATGAAATTTAGACACTAACTTGCAAAGGTTCGAAAGAATAAATTATTAATCATATTTAATGACTTAACCACTCCATTAATGAATTCATTACGAATTAATTCAAAGACTTAATTCTTTATTACTTCAAACGCATTAAATTCATTGCTTTGGAATTCGTTCTTAGAATAGAATTAGTTTCTTACTGAATCATACAAATTTTCTTTAATTCATATCCATTACAATAATAATATTATTTGAATTATTAAATGTTTATTAAATTCAAATCTATTACTATTATTGTAAATGTCTAAATGCAAAACTAAAACAAATTGAATATAGAAAAAATATTTAAATTTAATTTGTAAAGGGTCTTGCAAAGGGACATACGAACTTTGACATTGTTGATGCCACATCTGTCGAATTGGCTGTCATTTACTCAGTTTGTTTTGCCGAATCACCATGGACGTATATAACATTCAACAAAAAAAGCGCAAATGATAATATTGTTTTATCAAAATGTGTGTTCTGTTCGGGTAACGTTCCGCGCGTTTCGCCTATTTTATGCGATGAGGCCCATTTCCGCATGAATGTGAACGTCAAGAAAAAAAATTGTCGAATTTGGGACCATACCAATCCATATGAGATCCATGCATTCCGAAAAAGTCACGTTTTTGTTGTCGGTTTTAAGCTTGCGGCATCATCGGTACATATTTCTTTAAGAACGTACTGTGCGCCGCTACGTGCCACACTGCTCATGTCACATTGGATGGTGATGTGAATTGGCCATACGAGTGTTGTTTTTGTTTTCACATAGTTTTTTCTACTAATACATTCTCTTAGGTTTTTGACAACTGAGTTAGGTCTTTGACAGGTGAGTTCCCGATCTATGTGTATTTATCTATGATAAAAACTATGAAACTATTTTCAGAATGAGTTGAATACAAAAACAGCTCAAATTTTAATTTAGAGCTTATTACAATTGTTTGAGAGCAAAAATAACAGTTTAAACTGACTATCCATAGAGAAACATAGAGCGGAAACTAGAAGCAAACTCAAATAAAAAAATTACTCGAAATAATTACACATACGAGTGTTGTTTTTGTTATCACATAGTTTTTTTTACTAATACATTTTCACCACTTAGGTTTTTGACAGGAGAGTTTCCGCTCTATGTGTATTTCTCTATGTGACTATATTTAATTTTTTAATTTAATTAGTATGTAGTAGGCCTAGCGCCCAATTAGTATTTATTAAGAAATGTATTTAACACTGTTTTTTTAGTATTATAGACTTTTCATTTGTTTTTTAGTTATACATATATGTATTTACAGAATATACCTATACATATTGTATTACTATAAGAGAAAAATTTGTCGCATACGGTATGACACTAACGGTACACATAGAGCGGAAACTAAAAAAAAAAAAACTCAAACAAAAAAATTACTCAAAATAATCACACATACGAGTGTTGCTTTTGGTTTTCACATAGTTTTTTTTACTAATATCCTGAACATACTACTTAGGTTTTTTACAACTGACTTAGGCCTTTGAGAGCAAAGTTTCCGATCTATGTGTATTTTTCTTAAAATTTCTTTAAGGTATTCATAGATGGCAATACTGAGTATTAATATTTGTCAAAAACTCAAGTATCATAATACAATTTCATCGTCTTAACAAAATTTGTATTAGTTTTTCAAAAATTACGAATTATTTTTTTTATTTACGGTAGGTATTCAAAATTTGTTTAAAACAATTCAAAAACTTTTTATTTTTATATGTATCGGGTATGTATTTATAAATACAAATAAGGCAAACAAAAATGTCAAGAAAATACAAAATAAAAATAAAGTTTGCAGAAAAATAACAATCAACAAAAAAATAAAATATTTGTATACTATCGTGTAAACAATAAATGTTTTTAACACTCAGTATTGCCGTCTAAAACACCTTAAATAATATGATATTTTTCATATTTTTTGATTTCACAAAAAAATCTAGGAGGCTTGAAAAAATATTTAAATTTTCATTTATATTTTTCAAAGCTGTGTTCGTAACTTCACCTTATTAATAATACTTGTTTATGTTGTTTAAAAATGTTTGAAATTTTTATGATTTTCAGCTACGAAATGATAAAATATACGCGAATTGACTGCATTATTTGAAGCAGATGAAATGCTTTAATGTTAATGGATGTTTAAAATTTTTTACGTTTCAGATTTTGTTAATTCATTTTGAATATTTGCACTAAGTCATTTGATCTAAGGCATGCAATTGTAATGCAAATTATTATAAAATATCAACAAATTTATGCAAAAAATAAAAAAAATTCTGTCACGTACAAGTCATGTTCGATTAAAAATATTTATTAAAAAATTCATTTTAATTATGAATTTATTTTTTCTGTGTAGACGTACAAATGTCACGTACGATGATATGGAAATACCCATATGTAAATAGATAAATATAATAAATTTGGACCGGATCACTTTACTATAGATAGATATAATTTGCTATTAAAAAAGATCTAGCATCAAAAATTATTTGAATTAACATCAACTAGGGACGACACAAAACTTGATTTCGCCAAAAAAAAAATTATACAAAACTGGCTTCTCATAACAAATTTTCAATAAGTATCCGGAATTCTGCCAATAACTTTTCAGAAAATGTAATTACCTATCTTGAGAGCATTTTTTTAACCTTCGCTTACCAAAGGTTTTTTTATGTACATGTTTTACCAATGCCATAATTTCAATAAGAAGCCGGAATTCTGCCAATAAATTTTCAGATAATGTGATTACCTACCTTAAGAAAATTAAGAAATACATGGTTTACCAATACCCACCCGGGTGGTACTGATCTTCTATACATATTTTTATATGCGACAAAAAAATTTAAAAAAATCCAAAAAACCTTATAAAAAATTCAACATTTTATCATGAGTTTATTAAATTCTAAAATTCATGTAAATTGAAACAAAATTAAAAATGTTATTAAAGAAATAAAACCGAAAATGTCACACGGTTAGGTATTGGTAAAGCGAAGGTTAATGTATCCTTTGTAAAATATTAGGTTACACTCTTTTCATTAACACTATCATCTGTCCAAAAAATGATATTAAGTAAGAGATTTAAATTTCGAACTACATATGTTTTGGGTTATTTGGGTTATTTTGTTTACATTGACTACATTTTAATAAACAAAATTCAGATATGAAAGTATGTACAAAAGAAAAAGTTACTAAAAAAGTAACAAATTAATTTAACATCTGATATATTCATGAACATGTTAAACTACAAAATTAATTTAAATTAAAACAAATGCAATATATCATTCAAGGTGTGAGAAAATTATTTGACACCGAGTGTATGTATATACAGTGTATAAAACCAAAAAAAAAAAAACGACTCCAGTCAGCCAAACAAATAAAAAAAAAACAGCTCTTAGCCATAAATTGTATATGTATCTACATATGGATGTATGAATGAATGTGCAAGTATATAAAATAAGACAACGCAATAGAAAGATTTTTGCCAAGAAAAATTTATAATAAAAAATTGTTTGAAACGAATCAAATATTTATAAACTAATTTTTCTTAATGTCATCCATGATGATAATAATGACGTTAATAACGACAAGTTGGTCAATAAAAAGAAAAGTAGTTGTTATTATTGTCAACGTGTCACGTGTCATTAAAAAGAAAATACTTTTCACGAAAAAAAAAAAACAAAAAAAAATGTAGTAAAATCACAATCATTTAAAAAATGTTCCAATTATCAACGATTGTTTACAAATCACCTCGACAAAAATATTTATAAATGAATCATTTGTTTTTATTGTTAAATTTATATTTATCATATGGATTTTTAACCACTTTTCCACTATTATTTTTTGCATAAGTGACTTTTTTTATTGCATGTAGTATGTATGTATGTATTTATGTACATATTGTACTTACATTCACTTTCATACGTATATATGATACATATTTTTGCGGTCGATAATTTTTTTCTTGTAAAGAACAGTAAGAGATTTAAATTTAGAACTATGTTTTAAGTTGGCAAACAATGGGTTATTTGGGAACAAATCAAGATCCCAGTACTTTCGTACGGTTTTCAGCAAAAATATTTATTTACATATAACTTATTGAAATATATGGAAAAAAAAGCTTAAGGTGGCACATTTCAGAAAAAAAAGTTGTAACTTTTTCCAAGCTACCCCTGGTTACATACAGTGGCGGTTAAAATAATTGCACCATAGAACCTTAAAGCAGTTAACATGGGAAATATTTTTATTTCCATAGTAATTTTAATCAAATATAATATAAAATCGTTAATTAATCTCTATTTCTTCTATGAGTAAAGTTTTCTTTTAGAAATATTCACCTTTCAATCAATTATATGGTATATTTGAAAAATACCCATATTTTGTGCAGTCAAAATAATAGCACCATCGTATGAAATTGTCGAAAAAATATTGAATATTTATGTTTTCGTTTTAAAAAATAGCCATAAAATTATAATTTGAATCTATTCATATCGAATTGAGTAAAATTAACAAAAAAATATTTTCTAATTTTTTTAGTAACAAAAAAATTTCTGATTTCTGAACAAAGAAATTAGCTGAATTCAGAATAAAAATATTTATATTTAGAAATGGTATTAAAAAACATGGCATTCGAATAAAAAATCAAATTTTAGGTTGCGAAACCGCTTATCACTTTTAATCGTAACACTCTTGGCCCACCGTTTCGAAAATCAGGCCTTTGTGTTACCTACGCTGGTCAAAATTGACGACCAGTGTTGCAGTTATTTGCTGACCACTACCATTACACCAACAACAATATAACATCTTCTATTAAAGGTAAAATTTCAAAATTTCAACATTCAAGTACCAAAATACTTTTTGGTCAAATAATTAAACAAATTATATTGTTTGATATCAGTCTTCTATATAAAATGTCCTCTGATTTCCAATATCAACCAAAATGTAAGATAAGATGAATTTTCAATTTATAGTTTGATCATGGTTTTCCTACTATAATATTCGAAAAATATATTTAATATGTGGAATAAATAATTCAATATTATATGATTAAATGCTTGATAAAATCATACTAAGATATAAATCAAAGAAATTATGACCTTAGGAATGATCTATCGAATGATAAACTGATATACAAACAGAACCTTATTGAAAATACATGGCCAAGAGTCACAAAAAGGGTAAAGGAATGTATTTTGGGGAATGAAAAAGTATATTTGGCATACAAGTTCGATACAAAAATTGTAAACTTTTAGAATTTTTACGGGTAGGCGGTGGTCGGTCTCTTTTTTGGCAAAAAATTCGAAAACAAAAGACAGCAATATTTTACTTTTAATAATAACGTGTTAAGAACGTTACAAACCATAATAATTGTTACTAAATTCAATTTTGTCCTGGTTAATTTTTGTTTATTTTAATCGATTTCTATCTTGTTGCTATTTTTTGACTGATGAATTTCTTAGGTATTTATATATTATGTAGTTTTTCTTTAAAATTTGCTATTATTTTGTCCGCAGCTGTAAGTGTTTGACGCAAAATATAATAGATTAACGTCTCTTTTATATATTTCAACTGGTAAAAAATACATTTTGATAGTTTACGTCGATCTACCTGTTTGATTTAAACCATATGCAATATATTGCACCATATTCTGGTTCATATCTAATACCCAACAAACCATTTCATAAGCAAAATTTAACTAAATTGTAGAATAAGCATATCATAAGAGATTACTTACAACTTTTTATAAGCATTCTTATTATAAGCTAATTTAAGTACAAAAAGTTAAACGTTTTTAAATAGTGTTTTGAAAATGCTTCACATGACAATACTTTTTACAATAATACTTGCTATACACTTAGTTTATATAACAATTTAACAAATATGATTGCAAATGACTTTTGCTCGCAATAGTTTTGTAAGTGTTTTTGAGAATAATATCCCGTTATTTGACGCGTCCCTGAATTTCGTATTATTATTAGTTGAAGTTTTTAGTCTTAGTGTGTTGTTCAAAAAAGTTTTAAACTTTTAAAAAAGTACATAATTGTTAAAATAATAAAACTTAACAAAATCCATTTATATATTATATTATATATTATCCATATAAATATATAAATGTCTTTGTAAGTTTGTTTGTTTATTTGTTGGTTTGTTTGAGCATCACGCCTAAACGGCTGAATCGATTTTATTGAAATTTGGAACGTAGATAGAAGCGTCAATAGGCTATAATTTTTTTCAATACTTGGACCAAGGGATAATTAGGGGGAAAACCGGTAAAATTGGTACCTTTAGTTATTAAACAATAAATACTAAACGGCCGAACCAATTTTTACTACGACAGGGGTAGCGAACCGCACCGGGTCAAGCTAGTAATTTATAAATAAATTTCAGAAAAATTAAATTCTTGTGAAAAACATGTACAAATATTATTTGGTTATATTCCCAAGCTTACAAAACTATTACGAATGTAAGCTCATTATTAGGGGGCGGATTTTCATGCATTTATTATTGGAAAATATGCGCCTAAAATATGCTTAAAACAAATCAAAATATGACTTAAAATTTTTTTTTTTTTTGATTAGTTTGTATTTATTAGTTTTCTAAGGCATATTTTTTATTTACCTTGTAATATTGTTATTTTGGCCTTATAGGCTTTATATTACATATATGGAATAATAAATAAATAAAATAAATAAAAATTTTAAAAGTATGCACTTATATTTTTGTGCAGAAACATAAAATAATTAACTATGGATCGCGCAATGTCCAAAAAATGCACAACAATGTTCCCAACAGTTAAGACTCTTTAAATTATACCAGGAATTAAAAATTATAATTGTTCTTCTGAGAAAACGATTAATATATTAATTGTAATATCTTGGTATGAATATTTATAACTTCTATTTTGCGACTTGCCTTTTAAAATAATCAATATTTTGATCGTGACATCCAATTTTAATTTTCATCTCGTAATAATCTATCAGTTAAGCAAGTAGTAAATGTATCCTTTATAGACAGCAAATGTCACAAATGTCGGATCACTTAGCTGACTCCAATTTATATATTTTGGGTCATCTGACACGTGTGCGTAACGGAGAGATAAGTCAATTGGTTACGTTATACATCCCATGTTATCTAGCGTAAAGACAATTGTCACTTAAGTGGTTCTAAGTAATCTATAGGGTAGTCACTTTAAACTTTAATTGTGTAATGCATTTGTCTCTAAGTTATCCAAAATATTCAATTGACCCTCTGTTTAGGACATGCACGTGTTAATATAACCAGTTACGTAGCTAGTTATCACTAGTTCAGGACAGTCTCATAACACTGCTGGGAAATGACTGTCAGGAGTGGTAACTGTGTATGTGAAGTTACAAAATCTTTCGATAACGAAATCTCTTATAAATCGAAGTTGCAGAGAAATCAAATATGAATGTTTTCGATACATTTAATGAATTATTGATGTTTTGAAATGATAATTTTCAATGAAAAACTTAATACCAGTCTCACGACGTCGATAGAAGTTAGTCCATAACATTTAATGCAATTTCTATAACAAATTCGACAAATAAAACTTTTTGTCCAGACGATATGTTGCGCTTTGACGACTAAAAATTATATTTTTATTAAAAACTTGAATAATATGCATATAAATATGCATTTTGAAGTAAAATATAACAAAATATGCATTATCAATAAAATATGCAAATATATGCACTAACAAATCGATGCCATTTTACAGCAAAATGTGCTATTCGGATAGATAAGTAGTCCACAGACAAGTAATATAATCGCAAGGGTTCAGTTTTTATTATTAAATACTTTTTAATAAGACTTTTACAATAGTAATCACAACACTTTTATAAGCTTTAAGCTTATGTTGGTAAGCTTGTTACAAAAGTTTTGGTTTGTTGGGTACCTTCAAATAAACAAACGAATTTAAAATATTTAAAAAGCGTAATATTAATAATGTGGATAAACAGGATGAAAATGAATAAAGTCCCAAAATAAATTCCTGATTAACAGTTTTTTTGATCTCTTCAAAGCTTATGTTTTATTGTAGTCCCTCGTTATATTCCCTCAATTGTACAGTTTAATGATTGGTTTGTTACTTCTTCTTTTTGGAAGATTTCTTTCACTTATTTTACAGCTGACTCCTTACTAATGATTCCACATTGCTCAGGTCTTTATCTAACTACTATTACACTATGCCAACCAGAAGGACGCACATTGTTTAATCGTCTCAGAATTCTAAGTCAGTGATTCCACGTCGATGGGTATACTTTAAGGTGGTTGTAAGACTAATATATTGGACGTAACAAACATCAGCACAAACGCATAATAATAACCTACCCACTATGGTGGTGTAGGGTATAAATATTAAAATTTTCAGTAAAAATAATTCCTAATTACATATAAATTTCATAATCTGAATAATTTTATGGTAAATTAACGTTTACAGTTTGAGACCCACCAACCCACCGTTTTGTTGTTGTTGTTAATACCAATTTTTTTGGTTTCGTTATATATTTTACTGGTGTTTTTTTATATTTTCTTCTCTTCTATTTTTGTTGAATATTTTTTCACACTGAACAGAACAACAAATTGCACAATTATTTTCTTAAATTTTCTTGTAAATCTTTTTCTGTTAATTTTATTTCAAGTAATTTGCAACAAAACACCAGCAAGAGAAATTTTTTATATACGTAATTCTTTTTTTTTATTATGAATCATTCATGAATTCCTAAGACAAAAATAAATATTTTTCTTATATTTTCCTCGCGTTTTTATTGATATTTATACTTTTATTAGAATACAATATGTATTCTTCTTCTTTGTTATTTTATTTTATAAACATTATTAAATATCACAACATCAACAACGCACTTTTTAATTTCTCACTTGTTTCTTCGACGTACTTTCAACAACTAACTTTTTTTTTATCTCGACGAAAATATTACCAACAATTCCAGAAAAAAAATGGCGAAACACCAACAAAAAATGTAATTCTGCTCCCACGATTTTCCTGAGGAATAGGGGAGCAAAACATAATCACAGATGATGAGCAGATACGTCACGGTGGTAAAATGTATCAATGTGGCATCACACATTTAACCCCAACATAAGAAAGGAATAGCAAATATGTATGTAAAATGTATGGCTATCCTTTTTCTTTGATGGGGTTAAATGAAGAAAAGCTGATACACCACTTTTGTAAACGTCAGTTTTGACGAATCTGTATATATATCTGTGACATAATGTCAGAAGACTACAATGAGACACTGTTGCCAGACTGTTTGGCAGATTTAAGGGGATTTTGTCGATTTTTATTGTAAAAATGGCAAAGTGCGATTTTAGTCCTCAAAAAATGAGGATTTTATGAAAAGTCTATATTATTTACATCAAGGTTTTCATATAATCATTTAATTAACAAATATAATGAATACAAACTGGACAATAATATATTCACTTTCATCATACGTATATTATATGATACATATTTTTGGGGTCGATAATTTTTTTCTTTTGTAAAATTGTAAAAACAAAAATATTCATTACTTTTTTTCTTGGTGTTATTTTTTAACACGATTTTAATACATTTTTATTTGATTTTCCTTTCGTTAAACAACACTTAGAATGAAATTATTTTTAACTTTTTCCTTTTTTTTTTGGAATAACTATTTTTGTTTGCAAATTTATTTATTTATTTTTTGTTCACTATCTGAGACAGTGTAGCCAGATGGTGAGATTTGTCCCCAAATTGGGGAGTTCAAGATATTTTGGGGACAGAATTTTGTGGGGAGGGATTTACATACATTTCTGGGGATTTTACATTTTTAGACATTCTTTATTTTTAAATTTATATGTATTTTGAATAATAATGTTTTATTTCTTAACCACATTTCATCAGTATCTGTAATTAAAAATTTTAATTACATTTCTTCAGAATTTTATGAAAACGACAAAAATTTTAGATATGAATTTCGAGACTTTTTTTGTTTTCAGTAGCTCGTTTCTGTATAAATAATATAAAATTTTACGATGCGAGAAATGAACTACAGTAGCTATCATTTAAATATCATATATTTTAGCTATTTTCGGTTGGGTGGTTACTTTACTAACCACATTTTCTGTAGTCTTTAAAACATAGTTTATTGGCATCTATTGTCATTTTGCAAAATAATTATATATTTTGAATTCCTCGTTTATGATTTTTTGCAAAACTTTGCCGTCAGGGTGCTCTGGGTAGATAAATATATTAATTTGAAAATATTGTAAAAATCTGTTTTTTTAAGAGACTTTCACGGATTCAATAAAAAAAGCACAGAGTGTTTATTGTTCATCGAATTCAGTATTACTTTGATATTTCGGTTGCTTGGTCAGAAAATTTAGTCAAAAAATTTATACGAAACAAAAATTTGTATCATAGTTATTTTTAATGCCAGCCGCCACGGTGGTTAGTAAACTAACCACTTCACTCACTTAATTTTAAACTTAAACTTATAAAAAATCGAGGCTGAAAGAGTTAAAAAAGAATTTCATCAAAAGTTCACAGATGTTAAATTGTTTTAAATTCTTGCTAAAAACACAAAGCTGAATCATTCTCTAAGACCAATTTTAGACTTCGTATTTAAATACTAATTATATTTAAATTCTATTTAAAATACAAAAATGAGTTTTTCAGCGCTCTTTCAAATGATACTCGAATGGCCAACGTTGGTTATTTTTTATGTTTTTGACAGCTTACTTCCGATGCGGTGAAACTGGGACATCATTTTTCCATTTTCTTACCAATCATTTTATTTTTTTATAAACATTAATTTTCATGCAAAACTATAGATAATTTTTTGACATGGGCTACCATAATTCTATCTTATTTAAATTAGAAAAATTATATAGCACTGGAAAACTCATACTGTATTTAAATAACGCTAAATTTAAAAACTGGCCATAAATAAACCAAATCAGTAATCAAACATAATTATAATTATTAATAAAAGTAGTATCCATCATATTTATCAATTACATTGCAAATTAAGTTTGAGTTCTAAATTCGAATCTTAATTATTTACTAAATGGTGAACTGAAGTTTCCTTTTTTTATAAAAACATAATTTTTTGTTTATGGTGAAATACATATCCATTAATTTGTTATCTCAGAAATCAACGAAATTTTCCTCAGATATTGTATTCATCAAACCAATAAGTTTTCCGCTCCAAAAATATTTACGTGAAAATTTAAATTTTACAAAATATACATTCTTTTCTTGGGATAAAAAGTTCAAACCCCTACATTTTAAAAATCGAATATTATAAATCTCTTTATTTGTCAAGGATTTATACAAATAATTCATACAAACAGTCCAATAAATATCAAGAATTCTTTTTGATATATTGACAATGAGGTAAATAGATGTAAGTTGCTTGTCGGTTTGTTAAACTATTTTGTTAAACTCAACATAGTAAAATTTAGTATTAACAATATAATTTAAGTTTTTTTTTTTTTTAATTGTGTTTTCATATTTTTCATTGGGGATTTCATTTCAAAAATGGGTATTTTTTGGGAACATCGACTTTAAGATTGGGAACATGAGGTAATTTTTGTCTGGCAACACTGATCTGAGAAGCCAAACAACAGAAAACCGAAACAGTGTTGCCAGAACTTTAAGACAATATCCCACCAGATTGCATTTAAAATAACGCCAGAAATCACCAAATCTTTAAATAAAACCACTGATTTAAACCGCTAAATTTTTATTTAACGATTTATCAAACAAAACTGCTTTAAAAACAAAAATATTTAAATTTTAAATTAAAATGTGTGCCAAAAACGTTATATACTAAAATTAATTAAGATCAATCCATTAGAAATTATCATTTAGAGAATTTTAGTATATTTTTCGGGTACCAATTAAATTTAAAAAAAAATCGATATACAGTGCAAGCTCGGTATTCGCGGTTACCTATTATCGCGATGTCCCGGTTTTCGCAAAGGCTTAATTGGCACAAAATCTTAAAGCATCTGTTGATAGTTAGGGCCTGTGAAATCAATGGATTTTCCAGCAAGATAACGACCCAAAGCATACTGCGCATGTTATTCGAGACTGGCTTCTTTATTATGTCCCAAGACATCTACATTCACCACCCCAGTCACCAGACTTAAATCCAATAGAGCACATACGGGAAGTTTTGGAAAAAAATTTACAAAAATATTAAATTAGTAGCCGTGAAACATTAAAAACCGCTCTTATTCGAGCATGGTCAAGAGAAATTGAACGCAAGTTCGTTTCAATGCATAAAAATGTGAGTGTATTAACACTTGAAAGGCAAAACTTGATCGTACCCTCAAGTAAAATGCCTCAATCATTTGTCTTGTACTACTTTTTATTTCAAAAATAAAAATTATTTCAAATTATTTTTTGAATACAATGATTTTCTATGAGAAATTATGTTAATAAAAAACATTAAATTTATACATATCTTTTAAATCTGGCAACTCTGGGAAATTCTTATCAGATTCGTGTTTTCTTGCAGATGTCAAAAGGCCAATCGATAACTTTAATACGACTTACCATCACTATTATTATCGAAAGTTTTTCCTCGTTTTGCTGCGGTGCGGTGATTTTGTAATAAGAATTTTCCATTAATTTAATAATTTTAACTGTAAAAGAGGTACAAATTGTTTAATGTTATAATCTTAAAGTGTTAAAACTGCATTTTAAATAAAAAAATTCTAAAGAAACTGTAATTTCATCACAAAGCAAACAATTACATCGTCATCTTGTCGGTGAATCTAACCTACAAACTGTTCTAGTGAACTTTATTACTTGATTTAATTTTGTGCCTGCTAATTAATATTATCTGATTTTCTTTGTTGCTACAGTTTACATAACAATGGCTGCTCAATTTTTCAACCGCATCGGCCAGTTGGGTTTGGGTGTCGCCGTTCTAGGCGGTGTTGTCAATTCGGCATTATATAATGTTGAAGGTGGCCACCGTGCTGTTATTTTCGATCGTTTTACCGGTGTCAAGAATGAGGTGACCGGCGAAGGTACACATTTCTTCATACCCTGGGTACAACGTCCCATTATTTACGATATTCGCTCGCAGCCTCGCAATGTTCCCGTGGTGACTGGCAGTAAGGATTTGCAAAATGTCAACATAACATTGCGTATTTTATATCGTCCCATTCCCGATCAATTGCCAAAGATTTACACAATTTTGGGTCAAGATTACGATGAGAGAGTTTTGCCATCCATTGCTCCCGAAGTGTTGAAGTCTGTGGTGGCCCAATTCGATGCCGGTGAATTGATTACACAGCGTGAGGTGAGAAATAAAAAAAAAAAAACATTTTATTGAAGTGTTCATCATATAATTTTGTGTTTCCAGATGGTATCTCAACGCGTTTCTGAGGATTTAACTGAACGTGCTAAACAGTTCGGTTTCATTTTGGATGACATCTCCATTACACATTTAACTTTCGGTCGTGAATTCACTTTGGCCGTCGAAATGAAACAAGTAGCCCAACAAGAGGCCGAAAAAGCTCGTTTCGTTGTAGAAAAGGCTGAACAACAAAAATTGGCTGCCATTATTTCCGCCGAGGGTGATGCCTCCGCTGCTGAACTTTTGGCCAAATCATTTGCCGATGCCGGTGATGGTCTTGTAGAATTGCGTCGTATTGAAGCCGCTGAAGATATTGCCTACCAACTATCCAGATCCCGTGGTGTTGCTTATTTGCCTGGCAATCAAAACACTCTTCTTAATCTTCCCTCCCTGGCCCAATAAATTTTGTGTTAAATTTGAAAATTAAGTTTTAGCATTTAAATGTTATCCAGCTACACTTCAAAACTTTTTTCGTAAAAAAGTAATTTTTTTTTTAGTTTTTTGTTGTAAAGAAAACCATTTGTTTGTGGTTTTAAGAAACTCTTAAAAAGGGTTATTAATTCGAGCACATTTTTTATAACAGTTTTAAGTAAAATCTGAAATAATTCTAATGATGATTTATAATTTTAGGAAAACATAATTACCTTACTAAACAAGAATTTTTCATAATGTTTGTTAGTTAGCATTCAAAAGGATTTATTTTTATTACTGAAAATCCTAAAACTAACAAATTAACAATATTAACTTGCTTTGTTTATTTTAAACAAACATTTAAAAAATTCTTGTTTAACTTGTAAATGATTATGTTCTATTAACTTTGGTCTAAGCATTTGTTATGTGACATAATAAATAAAACAAACAAAAAAATGTTTAAAAAAATGTTAACTTTTATGAATTTTATTTAATAAAAAACACGATTTCATTGTAAAAGTTATACAATACATTAAGTTTGTTCCGAAAGTAAATAAATGCATTACTGGAAGACTTTATAGAAATATGCACACACACGATTTTTAATCATGATTTTTTGGATTTGCTATAAGTGGTTTAATGTGTCCACAAAATGGTGTAAAGTTTTGCCTAACTACAGCATCATGGGGAGTGTAAAATTCTAGACGATGTATATTCTTAACTCCCTCACGGAATTCTTTGACTTCCTTATCAATTGGTATTAATTTCTCAGAGGCATTGGGATCTTCGGGATACAGATCATCGCCGGGCAAAACACTGACTTGTCCATTTTTCAGTTTGAATTGTACGGGCATGGTGACTATGCTGCCTTCTGACGAACGTTGTTGAGCAAAATCTTTAACTTTTTCTAAATCGGTGAAGTTTAAGAGGCGCGACAACTCGTAGAATTGTGGTGGGGGCAACCAGATTTCTTTGTTAAAATAGGCTTTTAGATAATCCGACGGTGTTTTCCACTGGAATAGTAAAAAGAAAAAAGATTTATTTATTGTTTAATGAATAGAGAAACAAAATGAATCTACATAAAACATCGTTATTTTTTGAAAAGTCCGTCTTTATACCCTTTACCATTTCCGTTTGTTTGTTAAACTCAATTTTCCGAAGTCCCCACATACCATACAGACATAAATAATACATCATTATATCCGATATAGTCCCACTTAGGTTGCTATTTATATTCGTAAAAATCGGCCCACAAAAAACCATGACTACCTCGATTTTTACCTATTTATACCCCTTACCATGAGTGGTAGGGGTATGTATTTATAAGTTTGTAATTTCATTTCATATTCAGGTTCGTTGTATGTTGTATGTTGAAATCAACCCAAAAAACTTACTCTATTGAAACATAAATATATCCGCTATTTTCCAACTTTGTTATTTAAATTCGAGTAAATCGCCCTACAAATGTCTGAGATATAAGATAAAAACTGCAATCACTCGATTTTTTTATATTATATATTTATAAGTTTGTAATTTAATTTCATATTCAGGAGTTGAAATCAACCTTCTGAAGCCCCAAAAAACTTACGCTATTGAAACATAAATATATCCGCTATTTTCCAACTTTGTTCTTTAAATTCGAGAAAATCGCCCTACAAATGTCTGAGATATAAGATAAAAACTACGACTACTTCGATTTTTTCACCAAAAATAGCTCTTTTTCAATTAAAATCACTCGATTTTTTTTATGAAAAATCGTTTGTTATGAAAAATTATTTTTTATATATTTTTAACTTACCGCAAAATTTGTAACTTCATGTTCTTCCGGCAATACATCGGGCATTTTTTCTAAAGCAACCATAAAGAAGGCTGTATCAAAACTGTAGAAATTAAGAGACAAAAATAAAAAACAATTAAAGTTTCCCATTTATGATTATGAAACACAACACAATTACCGTTTCTTAAAAGTAGATGGAGTAAACCAATTGGACCATTCATACAGGCTCCATAGATCAGGTACAATATCTAATTCCTCACACAACGAAAGAAATTTGCTAGCATCATTATGCACTATGGATTGCCAATGTTTGCGATCAAAGTCCTCTCTAAAATTACCATAACCTTTGCCATCTTGTGAGGACAGAGATTTACGATCGCGACACAAAATAATGCCCAATTCTTCAAAGGTTTCGCGAATGGCGGTTATTCTTAAAGATAACTCCCTAAAAAGTTAAAAAAAAAATAAGAACATTTATTGAATATATACTCACCCCTATCGCGAATCAATATTTCTCATGAAATATGTTCCCTTTTCATTTTTCGTCCATCAACTTTGTTCACGGGAAAAAATTCCCCATGTTGTGAAATTTTTAGATGGAACAAAATCAACTATTGTTAAAGAAAAGTTCATGGGAATATCACGATAGCAATTTTCCCTTCGAGGGAAATGGATATTTCATGGGAACATAAATTTCACATATTTTTCACGATAGGGGTGACTATGTAGTACATACATCCCTTGATTTTTTAAAAACGTAGTTCTCAGTGAACGATGTGATTTTTAAATCAATGTTATTTTAAGCATAGGAAATTAACCGAATTAAGCAACCATTTCATTTTATACACTGTAGAGGTGAGCGATTCCGTGATTTTTGAAGAACGTCGTTCTCAATGAACGTGATTTATAAATCACGAACCATGATCACCGTGATCTTATGTTAACCAAAAACTAATATTTGCTGATTGAAAAACGTCTGTTAATAAAAACATAAGAAAATAACAGAATTAAGCTAAGACAAACGAATTGTAAGAGATTTGCTGTTACTTAACATTTCATTTTATACTATGTGAACGACATTAAAAATATATATTATATTCAGAAATAGTTATTACCAGTGAATGTTGAAAAATATAAATGAACGACATTTTACAGTTTGCTGAAATATTGTTGAAAGAGCAACATTAAAGTACCTGTTACTTTCACCAGTTGTTACCAGTGATTTTTTATAAACTTTACCAGTGAGAGTTGAAAAACATTTAAGCATCTGTTACTACAGTTGTTTCAGTGATTTTTCAAAAACGTTGTCAGTGAATGTTAAAAAATATGAAAGAACGTCTTAAATTTTACCTCTTACTTGCTATATTCATTAGCAGTTGTTACCGGTAATTTTTCAATCAGGTATGTAAATATACAACATCTCAATACTTTCCTACATGCCAATATACACAAACCAATGCTACGAAGTCAAAAAGTTTAATGCCTACCTTCCCAAAACATCCTTATTATCATTTTTAAAAATATTCGATACTTCTCCCTTCACAGGAGTTAAAGGCTTTAGTTGATCTTTTCTTACGCCCAACTTTTCGAAATGTTTATGCCACAGTGGCGTTTCATCTGCTGTCTCACATACTCCGCCCGGGAATACAGATGAATTCGGCATAAAAGTGGCCTTTTCATGGCGGTTAAATAGTAGTGCCTTAAAGTTTGCTTGTTTATCTACATTAAATTTATCCTTAGCTAATATAATTAAACTAGAGGATTTGCGGAAATTTATAGCTAATTGTTTAGCCATTTTGATTTGTTTAAAAAGAAGAAAACAAATCAGCAAATATTGCACAATCAAACCAATAATAAATTAATTAACAAATAATAACAACAAAATTGGCTAACATTACAAAGTCATCTACAATTTTTAACGCCGTTTACAAATTTAAACATCTTTGCAACTGCATAATTAAAAATGTTTTGTAATTTTTCACCTAAATCATATTTTTTGTTAAGATTTTGGTTAATCTCTGAATATGGAATATATAATTGTATGTAGTTAATATTAATTTTTATAATTAGTATATTGATTTAACAATTGCTTCAATTTGTCGACTTTGTACTCTCTGTTATCAGTATTTACTTTTTAACAACAAACAAACAGCTGACATTTGTTTACATGTGCAGTTTTTTAAGTGTTGTTAAACGGTTTGTAAAAAAAGTGTTGGTAAGTTTCAATAGAACAGTAACACCTCTGAATGCTGGCTTGTTGTTCATTTTGATAAATCATTGTAATTCCTAAAGTAAGGAGTTTTGTCACTTACGATCTCAAAAAGGCCGACAATAATAACACTTATGTACAATTCAGTTTTGGAAATATGTCCAGTTCTAGGTTTTCTTAAAAAAAACCTCAGATTTTCTTCAATAACGGTGAATTTAACTTGAAAGTATTAAAAACTGTTAATGGTTTTGAAATTTAGCAGATTTTCTCCAATAATGTGGAATTTAACTTGCAGTTAAGTTCTTCATGAGTACAAATGATGGTATTTTAATATTTATACCTACATATTTAGTGAACAAATTAAGTATACATAATTATTTAGTTATTTATTGAATCCTTCTTTTATAGACCTAACAATAAATATTTAAATCTTATAATTAAAATTAAAACTAGGCGCTCTCTAACAAGAGAGCGTTCCTGGGCAAATGGCACTCATCTCAGCCTTTCCCATAATTGAATTACATGCGTCCAAATTGGTTTTATGCTTAATTTAAATTGATCACTGATTAACCAATGAAAGCTAGGGCTTTTAGCTTCATGTGAAGTCTCTTGGTTTCAATGTGCCAAAATGGGACCGAAAGTGCACAAATTACTTTACAGAAAATTAACAGGATTTATATCCATTTTGAACAACATTAGCGGTATTCACAATGTAGAGTACTTGGCCTGGTAATGTAGTAAAAGAGCAGAATATCAAAAAAATAAAAACAAAATACATTAGAAATTGAAATGTTTGTCAATAAATAGCTTTTCTACTTTTTTACTAGGCCAAGTGCTCTACATTTTTATATAATTTGGTAAAAAGTAATTGCAATTCTATTAGTATACACACCTGATACAATATCAAATATTTTAATTCGATGATGACTTCAGATTAGGACACCGAGTCAAATTTGTTCTGCAACAACATATAGTCAATTTTCTAAACTCGAAATTATAATGATTAGTGAAGACTGTATTTATCAGAAATTATAAATTAATATTTTCATCAGCGTATGGATACATAACATCCTCATTTGCCCTGCGGTAAACAGTTCGAGAACTAATTTCCGATTTCAGATTATTGAAAACTTCCCGACTAGTAATTTTTGGGAATTTCTTAAAATCTCTTGCTATTAAATTATCTTGTCTTGGAGTAGTTTCACGAGATCTTCCTGCCAAATGTTGAGTACAGTATCTTTCTTACGAATTTTTTTTATTAGCTTTGAAACTCCTAATTTATTAATTTAATATTTGTCACAGATAGCTTTTTGCTTTAATCCAGCATTAATACTGTTTATTATTTAGGTTTTCAAATTTTCGCAAATATTTACTCTAGCCATTTTTACTATGAAGCGAAATGTTTAATTCATTTAATGTCATAAATGTTTAATTTATATAGATATGTATCTAAACTAATTTCGATCCAAATATTTTATATACTATATACACAGAAAAAAGTATAAACTTAAATATTATGATTTGATTTCATTGATTTCAATTCATAACATTTATAAATCATTTCTTAAATATTATGATTTTTTTCATATTTTATGTTTTCAAATAAAATCTAGAATGCTTGGAAAATATTATTACAATTTCATTTATATTTTTATGTTGTTCAAAAATGTTTGAAATTTTCCTTGGAAAATTTTTTATTTTTTTATGATTTTCAGCTACGAAAAGGGAAAATATGCGCGAAATTGACTCAATTTTGTTAAGAGGATGAAATGCCTTAATGTTTGTCTATGTTTTGTTATGATTAATGATCATTTTAAAGTTTCAGATATTGTTAATTCTTCTTGAAATATTGTCCAATATATGGCTATTATGCAAACAATTTTGAAATAATTCATTAGATAATACAATTATAATGCAATTTATTATAAAATATTGTTAAATTTACGTAAAAATAGCAAAAATGTTCGTTATGTACAATTTAATAATATTTATGAACATGTTCTTATTCTGAATGAAAAAAGTTTGGGAAAAAAAAGTCATGTTCGATTAATAATATTTATTACCAAATTCATTCCAATTATGAATTTCTTTTTTCTGTGTACGCACGCATATAAGGCCCACTTGTGTTATTTTAGTTTTGTCAAACTAAAATAACACAAATCATATGTCTGATACAACAACAAAATACATTGACTAACATGTATTTTGTTGTTGCCAGAGATAGGTTTTTGACAACAGACTTAGGTTTTTGACAATTGCGTCTCGTCTCTATGTTACCCTATGCCCACTACCGAAAATCACTTTAAAGAGCATAAATCTCTTAAAAGTGTTGGTATCCAAACAAATATGTTGTGATAACTGAAAACAAATATTTGGCATTTATTTTTCTTCAAATTTATTAGTGTGGATTTCGTTTACCATCTATTCGACAACGTAAAGTATACATTATAAAATAAATAAATGTAACTTATAAAACATCTGGAGATCCTACGCTAATATGATCCGTGATTTGGCTTATGAGTCATCGGGACGCGGTTTTTGTTTTTAATATTTTATATGTCATTTTGAAGGATACATATCTGTCATTTATTCTCACTTAGTTATTGAACATTATAGTATAAACAACAGTTTTTTTTTTTTTTTTTTGCTTCGAAAATGTAGAATTTGTGCCAACAAAGCGCCATCGCGGGAAGTTTTGCTTTAATTTGAAAAAAGTGCCACTGAATCACACCGATTGCTCACCAAAGATTATGGTTAATGTGTGCGAGAGATTGTTTTTTCGGTTAAGACGTGGTGATTTCGACACCGAAGACAAAGATCGTCCAGACCAGCCAAAAAAGTTTGAAGACCAAGAAGATTGTTCTCAAACTCGACAAGAGCTTCCAAAATCATTGGGATATACACAAGCAGCTATTGGGTGAATGCGTTTCATCGGTTTTAACGTGCCAGAGATGGTGTGTGCTGTTCAGAAGTGAGGATTTCGACACGGAAGTCAAAAATCGCCCAGGCCTGCTAAAAAAGTTTGAATACCAAGAATTGGAGGTATTACTCCATGAAGATTGTTGTCAAGCTCAACAAGAGTTTGCAATATCATTGGGAGCTACTTAGCTATCTCAAAACTTTTGGAAGCTTGAAATACAAAAATATGATGTTATATGAAATATTTGCCTATATTCAAATGGAAGAGAAATTTAAATACTAATTTAAAAAAATATACAGATATTGCCCTTAAATAACATTTATAATTTCCATTAGTTTTTGATTATATATGCAATAAAGCGTGTTTAAGGAAGTACACAGACTTACTAACCGAAAAAAATACTTATTTAAAGTACGTGCTACTTTAAAGTTAGAATTTCTCAAAGGACTTCAACTTAAGCATAATTACAAGGCAAATAAATCTATACCACACACTTTTTAAGATTTTTTTCATATTTTCTTTAACCCAACTCTCTCCTCTTATACAAATTACAATAAATCACTCACCATTATAATCCTGTCATCAATAGAATCTCTTAACGGAGCATAAAGAGGTCTTTAAAACACTACATTGCAACAAGTGGTAGTTGGGGGATTCCGATAATGTTTCAAACTCATACATACATAATTTTGCCATTAAAAAGAGGAGGAAGGAGAAAAAGAAATCCCTACAAGGATAGGAATTGAATACCAACAATATACCAACTATATTGAATAATATACTATAGAGATGAGAATGTTGGTACAGTTGTACGTTTTTTCGGTACTATTGAAAACTGAAAGGTACAATGTTCAATAAATAAATGTACCATACATATTAATGCTTAAGTACTGTGGAGAGTTGTCAAATATGTCTGTAAGTGGGATGTTTTCGATAAAGTTGCATGTTTTTTAAATGTATAACTTTTGTTTATATCAGTACTTTCTCAGATTGTATGGAGTGCGTTACGGTCACATTAATATGGTGACAGCAAACGAACGCGAAGAAATTTATATTACCACTATGCTCCAAATTAGATTGAATATATATACCATTGAAATATCTCATTAGATCATCTAGTCCAGTTTCCAAGATTTCAGTAAATATACTTATGTATATGAAATGAAGAATCGTCTCCACTTTGTACGAGTTAATTGACTTCATATTTTATATATCTTCTTTTTCAAACAGGTTGCGGAATCTTCATAAGGTATCATTTTGTGAGATTCGAATTACTAAATCGTATTTCCAACATCAACTACAGTTTTGCGGAACTGCTTTTAATTATTAGCTCGTGGGACTGGTTAACATGTACGCTACTTCTGTATTTATTATAGCCGTCCTTTGAACTCTATCCCTTACTTGAGTTATAAAGTTTGAAGATTTGATATTTGACCTTTTCTAATTAGTAGGTTTTTCGAATCATATTATCTATTGGGTACATCGTCCACTTTTTTAATAAGGATTACTGCCGTCTTGGGTTTTTTCGAGCCACAATTTTATTATCCTTCGGCTATATTATAGTAATTTGTTGTGCATTATGTTCCAGAGTAGTGAATCTGAAACTTATCCCTTGTGGACTTCTGCTGAAGTTCTATAATATTGCATTCCTATATCGGTATCATACCAAAGTGTTTTATTTGTGAAGTAATCTATAAGCATTCTTATTATGTAGTTTGGGACTTTTAGCTTTCGTAGAGATATCATCATATGTTTCTATCAGCAATGAAGCGCAATATATTAAAAACGCACCTTTCTCTTGTATAGTCAATACCTATTGAAAATCGTGAATGTGATTTTACGAACTATGCCGAAAAATAGGTAAATATTAATTCAGAATGGGAACAGGTATGGATATCATCAATTTGGAAAATACCAAACCCTGTCTCATGTTTAAGGATAAACTAAATGAGTGTGCAATAAATGCAAATTTCAGACACTGGAGAAACAACCAATATTCTTTGGGGAAACTCAATCCTAAAGCGACAAAATGTTTTAACTGCAGACACATAGAGTTGAGGGATCATCTGACTCGTATTGGTCTATCCGACAATACAATCTGCAGAGTGTGTGAGGAAGTGGACTAGTGTTTCGTCCACTACACTGTCTTGCATTTAGTGGAATTAGAGAACTAGATTATTAACCTAGCCGATTATGGTTTTAGGCTTATGAAAAAAATGGGGGAGAACACTTTCTCAAGAGAGCATAACATGCCGAGGTAGGCATATCTGAATACCATAAAGGTATAGGTATAGGCTATATAACTTCCCCTCTACTCAACCTAACCATCAATATCGTGATATTATTCACTCTTTACTTTCGAAATCGAGTAAAACTGATCATAGTTTTCTTATTTGAGATTATGGCATTAAGCTCCAGGGATTTGTTCGTGATTCCATCGAAATCTTGTGCTTTGCTATCTCCAATATTCGTATATTTGTAACATTTTTTCTGATACTTCTTCTAAGTTTATTCTTGTCTGTGTATGGCATGTTTTGCTAATATTGTTGTTTCTTGTAAATAAACACCTTCACATACAGCTGTAGGCATTAAACTTGTGTAGTTCGTTGGTCATTCAGACGTGACATTATCAACTTCCTTGCACAATTTTATCAATTGTTGCTTCTACTGCATCTAGCTTGCTTGTTTGCTGGTATTTGGAATATTGCTTTGATATTTTTTTTTCGAAATATGCACCATCTTCAGAGTTCCACCAGTATTTTCAGTTTTTTAATACCCGATTGATAATGCCTGATCACTGGCTGACTCCAATTTATATATTTTGGGTCATTTGACACGTGTGCTCTTTGTAGAGCAGAGAGAAGTCATTTGGTTACTTTATACATCTTATATATCTCCATACATCTCTTATACAGTGTAATCTCTTTAAATGTTAATTGTGTACTGCATTTATATAAATTATATTGATATAATTCTCATACAGTTTAATTTATTTTTGCGTAAGTATACTGATATACCATGTAACCTAGCGTGAAGTCAATTGTCACTTTATTGTCTCCAAGTAACCAGAGTGTAGTCACTTTAAACGTTTATTTTGTACTGCACTTTAGAAAGTACATATGTAGTTATTTTACCCTCAAGAGGTAATCTGTTGAATAGTTGTCGGAGCAAGTTTTGTTTACAAGCAATCGGTTATTGGACTGTCTATAAGATGTCTTTTTAGCTGACTATTTGAGGTGAGTTACCACCCATACAGGTTAAAATATCTAGTTATGTAGCTAATCAAGTAACCAGCTAGGTAGTAGGTATGACCGCTATGTGAATCCAATGCGTTGACTACTTTGAACCAGCTATCGGACAGTTTCATTGCATTCCAGGACATGTATGTACGTGTTAAAATAACGAGTCAAGTAGCTAGTTGCAATCATAAATGAAAGGTATAATCTGTGGTTCGGGACAGTCTCCTAGAACTGTTGGAACTGATCGGATTTAGATTGTTATAAATAAAATAAAAATAAGTACTATTTTAAAATCTTGTTGGTACAATTTACAATTGTTGTGCATCCCCCATAGTAATTTACTTACATATGTACACAAATGTATATATACATACGTATGTATAGAGTCCATTCTAAAGAAAAATACTGTTGAATCACTCGAAAGTGATTTTTTTAAGTGGCCAAGTTAAACGTCATGAGCATACATCGTTTACAGATTTTAGTAGGAATGAATGTATATACATATGTATGTATATAAAATGTCTCTTCGCAAGTATGTATGTATGTTAAATGGGGTTTCCACCGTTGTTAGTGTATATACTCTAGCTTGTTGTTTTTTTTTTTTTGCTCACAGTTACTCTACGCAGCTTCTTCTTTTACTGTTAACGAGAATTGTTTTCTGTTTTGTTTCGCTTTGTGTTGGGTCTGAGGAAATCCCCTCATTCGTGTATGTATGTATGAATGTACCAACATAATAAAAGTTAACGTAGTTAGAACGTCACAATTGAATTAAGTTAAAATGGATTTGGTAACAACTGACTTTTGTATGGCATAGCCAGACCAACCCAATCCAACCAACACTTGTTGATGTGTTTATGTATACTTGCTGTACAAATACTTCTCTATTGTAGTATAAGATGTAAACAGCAGATATTTTCTCTATGCTTATGAATCAGTAACAGAGATGGAAGTTTCCCAGCATTTAAGCAAGTAGTCAATGTATTCCTTATAGACAGTAATCGTCACAAATGTCTTATCACTTGGCTGACTCCAATTTTTATTTTTTGGTGCCCTTTGTAGTGCAGGGAGAAGACAATTGGTTACTTTATACATCCCAGGTAATCTAGCGTGAAGACAATTGTCACTTAAGTGTCTCTAAGTAATCTGGAGTGTAGTCACTTTAAACGTTTTGTGAGTATACAAATTGTGTTGGTTTTATACAAATTGTGTTGATATAATTCTCATACAGTTCATTTTTATTTTTGCTTAAGTATGCTGATATCCCATGTAACATAGCATGAAGTTAAAAGTCACTTTAGTGTCTTTTATTTTACGTTTACGTCTATTTTGCACTGTAATTTAGAAAGTAGTTATTTTACCCACCAGAAACAATCCATTGGAGAGTTTTCGAAGAATGGTTTGTTTACAAGCAATCGTTTATTGAACTGCCTATGATATATCTTTTTAGCTGACTTTTTGAGGTCAATTAGCATCCGTACATGTTATAAATGATGGGTATAATCCCTAGTTCGTGACTGTCTCCTAGAACTGCTGGGTTCTTAATCGTACAGATTTTTACATTTCATTGTTTGAAAACAGACTGAAATGTCAACAGAGTATTATTTTATATTGATACATCTCGTCCGAGATTTCTTTAAATGCTTTTTCTTTTTAATTAATAGTATTTTTTTATGCAGGATATCTGACAAAAGGTTTTTGGTTTCTAAACTTTTAGCTATAAAGTGTGTTTTTTATGTTAGAGGCGGATATCTTTTAATTGAAATAAAACAGAGAAAAACTTTTTAAAATCCATCCAATTGTCTTTATTAATTAGATAATAGGACATTAATGTTTAAATATGATTTCGGACACGTGGTCGCTGCGGCTTGCGCGTACATGGCGTTACCTGGAGGTCCAATTTTCCCACAAAAAAATTAATCCTATTCTTAGAGTCTGATTCGAAGATTGTTCAAAATTACGGGGTCATTCATAGTCGTCCTCATGGCCTATTATAACAACAAGCTCAGTCTATGATTGATGCAGAACTTGTGGTGATAGGTAAGGCTGTAAGTAAAGGGGCGGCTAAATGGCTCATACAAGTTTCGGGTATAAACATGTGCCCCGCCTAAATGCTGAGCGTTTTGGCTTCCTCTTCACATGCTCGACAGATCGCATCGTTGGGTATACCCATAAGAGCCAAATGAGACTGCAGCTCTGTATATCCAGTTAAAACATTAAATAGTCGACTGAGTGTTGGTCTATTTAGTTTCAGAATATCCTTTGTATTGTCTTTGGTTTGGGTTTCCCTATAGGATTTCGGTCTTTCTGCTGAATGTAGAATTCTATCAGTTTCTGATACATATGTTTATTTATTACCCATAGAATTAGTTCATTCCAAAACGTTGGGTTTGACATTTTCCAAGTTGATAGCATCAAAGCACGATCCCAAATTGTATAGTTTGTCCGCCTTTTCGTTTCCATATTATCCTATGATATTCGAAATTTAAGTAAGAATTTATTTCATTCTTACATTATAAAACATTCTAAGATTTAACACTGTCGTTTCTTAGGGATTAGGTTATCAACGCTTGACTATCCGTTCAAATACGAGCTGAAGTTTCGTTATCAATCCTCTATAACCATTTATTGATCTGGAAGACGAAAGTATTTACTTATGTTTCGATGTATTTCATCTTAAGATTATAGTTATTTTGCTTCACATAGACAAACTGTAATCTCGGCCACTGTTTAAAAGAACTCTGATAACATGCTATGTTTCGTTAGTACTGTGAATGCTTACGTTTTTAACAACTACTTATTATGTTTTGGACTCCTCCTTGGTTGCCTAAGAAATATGTCTCGAATCAATGTCCTGCTGAATCTTATTGAAGCTTCGATTAAACAATCTTTAGATATCATTCCATGAACCATGACTTTGACGGTATTTATTTGGAAATTAGTTTAACAGATAGCCGTCGAATAGCACCGCTCATTTTGGGTTCTTTCAGTTGGTCACATCGTGTTGCTAGAAAAGAGAAGAAGTGGCGAGAGAGGTAGATAGGAAAATGGAGAGGTAGATAGTATGAATGTCGAGTTTGAGAAGTTGCAGAAAAGGTCGAAGAAAAATTCCAATCGTTTGACGAGTTTAAGGTCACGAAGCAATTCACATGTTCGGAACTTTGTAGTCCAAGGCGTAGTGATCATGCAGGTGGGGTGATTCCCTATCTTGTACGTTACGTTACATGAACAACGGAATGCCACATGGAATGTCTATATGTCGAACATCATAGCGCTTTTGTTCGACTGACGAACTCACATGGGTTGGAGTCGCTATCCAGGCTCGATATTCAGGTATATACAACTGTCATGGATTTTATTCCTGCTTGGCTATCAGTACATACATATATGAATATGCTCATTAAATATTTAAAAATATATAATAAATACCTAATAAACTGACGTTATAAATATGAAACGCACCTTATTATAAGTAAAGTGTAGCTTTTCCAAATTTGCAGCAGTCCAATTTATGTAACTCTTACACAATATTCATTCATTTAAAAAATGAATTACCCTTGCAGAATATTTGAGATGAGAGACATCCCAACTCTGCTTTTAAAATATTTTCCAAATAAAACTGTTAAATCACTGCGAGAGCAAACGAAGCTAATAGAGCAAAAATAAAATAAAAAGTTTATACGAGTAAATATGTACTAGCACGTATAGTTAGTTAAAGTGAGCTAAAATACACACAATTATTTAATAGTGAATGAAACTCCCGAACTGTATTGTCGGTCAAATATAGTGATTAAATATTTTTAAATAAAATTTTTTGATTTTATTATACGTTTATTAAAGACGTCATTAAAATTAAGATTAAAAATTAAAACAAAAACTTGTTTCTAAATACACGTTTTTAACAGTGTTTTGTTTAAAATTTTGCATTTTAAATAAATTAAATTTAAACATTTTGAGTTTTATTTAACTTTAACTGTGTCAATTAATTGATTTTAAATTCAGATTAATTTTTTGGGGGGGATTTACCTAATTTTGTTTAAACTTTAAAGAGTATATTTTAGGTTGTAGGGTATCAAAGGATATTTTGACAAGTATGTACACTCCCCGAAATATTTATAAGACCACACGTGTTTCTCGAAAAACTTAAAATGTTTTAGACCAATTCGTACCATTTTGGGGTTAAATATAACTAACAATAAAATAAATCTTTTTATGTAAAAAAAATATTTTTTTCTTTATTTAATAAAAGGATAACACAAAATGAATTTCATTTTCAAACGAAAAAATTATAAGACCAAAATTAAATAATATTCACCTATAACTAAAATAACAATGATAAAAAACAACTACTGAGTAATTTTTGTATTTTTTAGTAATAAGTGTGTCCACCGTGATTAATAATGATTTCCTGAAGTCGACGGGGCATAAAATTTATTAAATTTTCAGTGCAATTTTGATCAATTTGACTCCATTCCTTTATAATGGCACTTTTTAAGGATTTTACATCCTTATACTGGGTGTTATTTTTGAAAACTTGTTTCGATAGTATTGCCCATAAATTTTCGATCGGATTTAGATCTGGACTACATGCCGGCCAATCCAAAACTGGTATGTTTCTGGACGACAGAAATGATTTGGTTGGTTTTGATTTATGGATTGCGGCGTTATCCTGCTGAAATATCCAGTTATTGCCTATCGAATCATCCCCAAAATTAATTAAAACGTCATCTAATAATTCAATATACTTCACGCTATTCATTTTAGTTGAAATAAAACAAATAGGAGTCCTTCCCATAGTCGAAATTCCACCCCAAACCATTACGGTGCCTCCTCCGAAATTTCGCGACATTCGTTGAGTCTTTTTTTACTTGAATCCATCCAATATTTTTGCGAACCGTCAGGACCATCTAAATTAAATTTTTTTTCATCAGAAAAAATAACTGATGCCCAATATTAGTATATTTCTGCAAAGTCCAGTCTGCATCTTTTATGATTTTTATTTAGGCTAGGCTTAGAGGCTGTTTTGCAGTATTTTAAGTGCGGATCTGAATTTAGAATTTGTTGTATTCGTCTTACTGTTATGTTTAGATCCAACAAACGTATTATTTCTGATGGAGATATCGAGCTGTTTGCTGCTAATCGCTTTATATTGCGAATATCTCGTTCAGACAGCGTGGGCGTCCTTCCAGTTCTCTTCTTCCTTCCATAGTTTACTATATTATTTAGAAAATTAATCACTACTGTTTTACTTATTTTTAAACGACAAGCAATTTGTCGTGTTGTCATTCCCATACTTCTATAATTTATTATATCGGACCTCTCTTTTAAGTCCAACTGCCTTCCTCGTGGCATATTTTAGTGGCACTTTAAATACATATGTTAAACAAAGTAAATAAACAAAATATGTTTTATAAATATAATTGCAATTATTAAAAATAGAATCCTTACTATCAATCTACTTAAACATTTTTTACAAAAATTAACTTGTAATATTTTTATATTATTTTTAAAAAAACAAAATTGCACAGCGGTCTTATATTTATTTCGCACCAAACTGTTGCAAAAAACGGCACAACATAAAGTCAAGCTGGCAAAAATTTAAACTACTACTATTTTTTTATGTGCCATACACACATGGTTGCAAATTAGTTTAAAAAAAAATAATTTATTGTTTTCATTTAAAATAAAACATATTTTAATTTTGGTCTTATAAATATTTCGGGGAGTGTAGTATATGTACATATTAATCTTTACATTTGTATGTGTATTGTAAGTGTATGTATGTGAAAGGAAGTTAAAACAGGCGGTATTTTTGTTGTTTTGCTGAAACTTTACAAGGGGCCTTTAATACTTTTAATATGTATACTTATTTGCTGTTGATTTTGTATAAATCATTAAAAAGTTGTATTTATAAGGAGGAAAGGAAATTATACAGACAGTTACTGTAAAAACTCTTAATTTGGGAGACCCTTTAAAACTATCCCAAGACAAGATAATCTAATAGCAGGAAAGTTAAGGAAATTCCCAAAAATTACTCCCCGTGAGGTTATTAATAATCTAAGATTGGAAATTAGTTCCCTATCTATTAGTCACAAGGCCTGGTTTTGGATGGTATCGCCTCGCTAAAGAACCTCTTATTTTTCCAAACCCGTACTGCTCGTAAACAATTTGCCAAAGAACATTTAAACTGGTCGAAACAGAAATGGAATACTGTTCTCTTTTCGGTTACATTGCGAATCGGTATGAACACGATTTTCATTATATTACTTTTATTCCGAGAGGAGTGATTTAAATTTTTTGTTTCGTGGAACTATAAGACAATTTTACATTTTGTTCGTCATCCGATTCAATTTCGAGAGATCTGGATAAACTTCCTCCAGATCTATCGTAAAGACCATCAAGACCTTTCTCAAAAAGACCATCAAGAACGTAAAAGGAATATAATGAAAATCGTGTTCATAGACTAATTGACGTTTGCTACCGATTTGAAACGGTTAAAAGGTAACGCTAATTTGTATTATTTCGTAACTGTAACCTATTGCCGTGTTGGAATCTCCAAACTAGCGTATAGATGCAGCATTACATCTTAAATTTTGTTTTTGTTAAATCAAACAAAGTCTTTTACTTGATCGAAAAGATAAATAATTTTTTTACAAATATATCACATTAGAAATGTCAGCTGATTTGACTTTTCTGAGGATATGAATTGGTATATTTTGACAACAGCAATGAAAGGAGTATCGGTTTTCGTTGATGGTTTGTATATGTATTGATTTCTGCATTCCGTTTGTATCACATCAAACTATTGATCGTAGACCTACGAAAGTATATATACTCTAGGACCTAAATTCTAAGTCTATCTAGCTAGTTATGTCTGCCTGTTGAAGGCACGATTGACCCTAGAGGGAAGGACCTAGACCTATTCTCGGTCCAACTAAAAAAAAAAATTAAACAAAAGGTCCATCCTAGCTAGCTTGAGGGAAGGACCTATGGGGATTCCTTTTTTCCTAAATAATCTATGTCGATCAGAAATATTTTGTATGTCCGTTCGTTCAAAAAGATTCCGAGAAAACATAAATTTGACAGAAATATTCTCTCTTGATCAGAAATGTTTGATATTAAAATGGGAAAAATCGGTCTAAACAAACAAAAAATTAGAACAGAATGTCCATCCTAGCTACCATCTTCAGAAGTCACTATAGCACCTAGAGAAAAGGACCTACGGGGATGAAATTTTTTCCAAAAATTCTCTGTTGATCATGAATGGTTGGTATTGAAAATGCACAAAATCTTTGCAATCTTTGCCCTATTATCCATTCAACAGACAGACATAGGTAAAACTTCTTAACATTTTATAAGGACCCAGAATATATTTAATAGTGGAGTTCACAATCTTGCATTTGTACTTTACAATAACAAAATATACAGAAATACTCCATTGCATAAATTTACAATACAAATGCACAAGATTGTGAATACCGCTAATATGCACAATGATGCTGAATATAAAAACATTTAGAAATTTGTGTGATTCTAGTCAATTTCAATATCTTATAACACAAAATACACCCTCTGCCACATTCTTCTGCAAATTTGGAATGATTTTAAGTGAAGTTAATGGAATGTGATATTAAAGATTTGTCTCGAATTTTAAAAAATATTGAACAATTGTGGTAGGTTTATTTATTAATATTTATGTTCAAACCTTCGATTTTTCAAAATAAAAAAGCCAATTATTTCGCTGTTTTCCGATTATGATCGTCCCACCTAGTTCTAATGAACAATATTAGCAGAATTCTCCAAGTTACAAAAGCAAAATCACATATATTATGTTCAATTTCTAATTAAAACGATTAGAATACATTTTATCTCTTTCCTAAATTATAGCACAATGAAAACCACAATATAAAAGGCCCCCCACAATAAGCTGTTAAAAAAATAGCGAGGCAACTGTTGGGCACATAACCGGTCCTGTTGCAAAAATTTTGCTTTAAAAAGCAGCCCCAAACTGTAAAATAGTCTCAGTTGAGATTTGATTGTTGCTTCGTTTAGCAGTTTTAACACAAGCACTCACAACATTTTAACAGTGTTAAATTGAAAAAATTACAAATAAAAAAAAAAAAATAAATTAAATATAAATATAGTACTACTATAGTATCTATATATAGTGAACTAAACTCAAAGTGTTTATTCTGACAACTAGAGACAAACCTTAACAATCTATCTTTGCAGTTTTGAGTTTGTGAAAAAAAAACCTTTAAAGTAATTGAATTAAAAATCAAAAAAATTGTGTGCAACAATTTAAGAAAAAAATTTAAGTAACAAACAACAAGAGTGTGTAATTTATTTTTACAACAAGTGACATTAAAATAAGAGTGGTAAGTGGGAACACACTTTCATAGCAATTTAATTAAATTGTATACAAAATCAAGATAAATTTTGTTTTCTTTATTATTTGGAGTCTATTTTTAAACAATTAAACTCAATTAGTTTTGTTTATGTACATTTGTCAAATAAGTGCTTTGTGTTATTTGTTTCTTGTTTGAAATCTTGGCAGACAGACGTTTTAATTTTAATGGTTGTTTGGTTTATTGTAATGTTTAATATTTTATTGTTTTGTTTAAATATTATTAGTATGTACATATTTGTTTATAATTTCGTAAATATTAACTTGGCTTTAAACATTTCAGTTCATTTACGAATCAAGGCTAACAAGAATATTTCGTTTTGTTTTCAGTTTGACCAAGTTTTATTCATGTGCATTAGTTAACTGACATACAAAATTATTTATGTATAACAAGATTTGTTTCTTTTTTTTTTTCTTATAAAAATTTTAAATTATTGTAATTTTATTGTACCTATTTTGTTAATTAAATTCATTTAAGCTTTTTTCAATGTTTTGTTACAAAAATGTTTAAACAATTTCAAATGCAAATTTTGTTTTATATTTTTTTTAAAGTTAATAAAGAAAATTTGCATTATAAATAAAATTTTAATAAATTTAATATTTATAATTTTATTCAAGAACTTTTATTATTGTTAATTTGTTTTTAAAGTTAAAGTTGTTTAAATTAATACAAAAATTTCCATATTTATTTAAGTCACGGTTTATTTCATATTCAAAAAAATATTTACTACTGTTTGCGGGTTTTTAATAATGTAATATTATCAAAAAAAGATAGATAAAATTGTGGTTTGTTTTAAAAATATTTCATATTTCATGATTGCACAGTTTAAAAAAATGTTTTGGTTATCGTTGAGCTCAAGTGGAACAAACCAAAATGTATAGTGGTTTCCTCAACCAAAATGAATAGTTTACAGTTTCAGGAGTGATCTCAAATTCATTTTGGAAGAACATCACGAATAAAAATTGTTTTTATCAGCAAGACTACCATACAATCCATAGTCCCACATCAACTAAAACCGGATTTGTGCAATATGGATTGTCTGTTATGAAATCGCCGGCACGATTACACGATTTTAATGCTATGAAGAACATGTGGAGACTGTAGTTCAGCAATATTAATATTGAATTACAAATTAGCATATAAGGCTAAGAACTCCAAGACATTTAATTTCAAAAAAAAAAAAAAATTAAGATACGTTGTTTTATTGAAATAATTTTAACGGGGCAGTAGTTTAGAAGCGATTTATTAGCACTTTTCTTCCGATCGACCCCACTATGCCGGATTCGAATAGAATTATCAGGGTTTTTGGGACCAGCATATGCTTGGGGACTATAGTTGGAGTGTCGTGGGGGATACAAATTAAAATATTTAGAAAAACAGAATTAGTACTGTTCATTTTTAATTGTTTAAGTTTGTATTTGCTTAATACAAATTTAAAAGTTTGACGTTTAAAGTTTTCACTATATTTACTGAAGTTAGACGGTCTAAAATAACAATAATCCATATATGTTTCACATCATGAACAAAAACTTTCTAAACTAGTGTTATTATACTATATTATATTATAAAAAATTTTCTATTACTTTCATGAAAATATAGAGAAATAAATAATCAGTATTTATTAAACATTAATGTAATACACTTTCAATTATCTACTAAATCTTATCTCATTTTGTAACTTAGTAAGTATTTACCAGAGCTTGGAATTAATTAATTTAATTTAAGCTTAATTCATTAAAATCTTTATTCAGAACTAAACATTTCAGCCATTCATGCCATAAAACCATTCCCAACAAAACAAATTCTTTAGCTTCATTCAAAGGCTTTTAAATGGTCTTTCATTTCCTATCTTTAAATTTAAATAAAACAAAGTGTGTGTGAGATATCATCGAAATTTGTTATTCGTTTGAATGGCCTATCGCTGCTATTATGTATGGAATATAACATCGTGCAAATTTCCGTCCTGGCTTCACTGGGTGGCGTACATACGAAATGTCCAATTTTCCATAAATCATGCTGAATTTGACCGATGGCATGGACTATGTTGGCTTTGAGGGTCGCTGTTGTTTATGTCTTAAAAAACCCCTACAAGAAAAAGTCTAAGGGGGTCAAATCGTATGATCTCGGTGGCCAGTTCACATCACCTCCACGTGAAATGATCATGCCCTCAAATCGCTCGTGCAGAATGTCCAATGTGTCATGGGCTGTGTGGCACGTAGCGCCCTCCTGTTGAAACCATATATTATACAATTCAGGCCACAATCATTTGGTAATCATCGACCTATTTACATGAAACAGTGAATCTTGGATCTCAGGATTGGTATCGTCCCAAATTCGACAATTTTGTTTGTTGACGTACTCATTATTCTTGAAATGGGCCTCAGAAGATGATTTTTTGATGAAAAACTGAACGTACATCCAATTTGATAAAACAATTTTATCATTTGCACGTGCTGTTGAACCCTATATTCTTCCATGTTGATTAGATAAGACAAACGATAAATAAATGACAGCCAATTCACAGCTATAGCTTCAACAATAAGACCGCTATCAACTGTTCGGGAGTCCATATTGGAAGCGAGAGAAAAAAATAAATTTTCAATAGGCAACGAGTGTGATATATATCTGTCTCTCTTTTCAAATCACATCCATTTTGACATTTTCTTTTGTTTGTTTTCTATTGTCATGTTACTGAAACCAGCTTATTCTTATCTGTATAATCTATTGAATTGATTAAATTTTATTAATCCTTATTGTATCTTATTTAAATTAAAGAAAACTTGAAGGTATTAATTCTAACTCTTCTAATTTTTTGCTTAATTTAAATGCTTTTTTTATTTGAATAGAATTAATTCATAACAAAATTCATTCAACATTTGTTCAGTTAAATTTTTGTTATTTCAATAATAATTTCAAAAACGTTATTGTAATATATTTGAATTAAATCATTCAGCAAATTTTATTAAGCCATTTTGTTATGGATTTGAATTCAAGAAAACTTAAGTGACTCAATAAGGAATTAATTCTATAAAGAATGAATTATCAAAGCAATGAATTAATCAATTAATTTGAAGTACTGCGAAGTTTGATAGGTAGTGAATTCTATAATGTTACTGTTTAAAGCTAAAATTGAATATTGAATTAAGAATTATTTGAAAATTTTATTGAAGGTTTTCGTAAATATTTTTATTTTTCTTGTGTTGTTCTTATTTTAAAATCTAGCGTCTTAAAAATATAAAATTATTATAGATTTAAGGTAGACTTAAGCCATATCTCTTTATATATCTGAGTAAATAAATAACATAATTAAGAATTAATTCTTTTAAAGCTTTGAATCTAATCACATTTAATAATGGGTTTTAATGGACGTTTCTTTTATTCTATTATATTTAAATAATCTTTAAATTCATAATAATTTAGTACTAACAATGTCTGGTAATATGGAGGATGTGAAAAAATCTAATGATACTAAAATTAACTACAATATAAATTTGGATAAATTAGATCCGAAGGTGTCGGTGAGTGTAATATTTATAATTTTGTAGCTGAATATCTATCTATCTGTATTTGTTAAATGTTCTCACTGTTAATTAAATGTTTATATTTATTTTAATTCACTTTGTTTAAAAATACATCTAGTGACAAATAATAGTTTATTTAATGGAAAATATAAAAGTATGAAACTTTAAGCAAAAAAGCTAAACGTCTACCTACCAATAGCTTAAGAAACTTTCTATAGAACTTTCATATATACTCGCCGGATGAATAAGTGAAGGTTGTAGACCGGTTTGAATACTTGATATCACCTTTTTGGAAATTCTGAAACAAACTCTAAAATCAGGAGTTAGTAATAAACAAGTAAGAGTATTATATTCGACTCTGACTGTGCAATATAAGGACACCGATTTTTGTATAAATACATTTTGATTCGCCCGATTTTTTTTATTTTATATTTCACCTTAACCCTCTAATGCTTAAGCATGCCTCAAGGCACTCATCGCAAAAATGCCAATAAATGCAAATATGACTGATTTTAAAATTTTTAATTTCAAAAACTTTGAAAGCTTTTTAAAATATTTGAAAACGTTTTTTAGCAACTGTTACAAGAATTTTTTAAATGAAAAATTAGTCATATTTGCATTTATTGGCATTTTTGCGATGAGTGCATGCTTAAGCATTAGAGGGTTAATAGATTCATGCAAACATTTCTGAGCAACAGAGAATTTTTGAAGAAAATTTCATTCCCCTAGGTTGTGTCTTAAACAGACATACGGAGGGACGTAGCTAGACCATCTTACAACCAATATTTCAATGAGTTATAAACGGAATGACAAAATCAATATAGCCTCCATCTTTTTGGTGGTGGTTATAAAAAGCAACCGTTAAACCGAAATAATTGACATTAAAATTATGTTTCCTGATGGCTTTTTTCGAAGCCCAAAATGTAGAGTTGTGAGGCCTTGAACTAAAACGATATTTTTTAGTGATTCAGTTAAAACCCAGCAGTTGTAGGAGACTGTCCCGAACTAGTGATTTTAGCTATCATTTAGGGTGACAACTAGTTACTTAACTAACTACGTGACTAGTTATTTTAACACGTTCATATACAAAGCTGGTGGTCAATTTTGAATTACAATGATACTGTCCGATAGCTGGTTCAAAGAAGTCAACGCTGGTTTCACATAAGGGTTACAACTGGTTACTTGATAAGCTACATAACTATTTACCGATTGCTTGTAGACAAACCTTCCTCCGACAACTCTCCAATAGATTACTTCTGGTGGGTAAAATAACTACTTTCTAAAGTGCAGTACAAAATAAGCGTTTAAAGTAACTACACTCTAGGTTACTTAGAGACACTAAAGTGACAATTAACTTCACGCTAGGTTACATGGGATGTCAGTATACTTAAGCAAAAAGAAAATAAACTGTATGAGAATTATATAAACACAATTTGTATAAAACCAGTTTGTACGAATTACTCACAGAAATGTGCAGTACAAAATAAACGTTTACGCTACACTCTGGATTACTTAGAGACTCTTAAGTGACAATTGACTTCACGCTAGATTACCTGGGATGTATAAAGTGAATTGAAGTCAGCCAAGTGATCATACATTATTGATAATTACTGTCTATAAGGGTTACATTGACTACTTGCTTAACTGCTGGGATTTGGCTGTTGCTTTTGTAATCGTTTGGTAGTTGTAGTACAACCTTTTAACTGAATCTCTAAAAAATAGCGTTTTCGTATATTTAAATTCAGAGCGGCACAACTCTACCATAATGCTTTTAAAGTTTACACTACACTGAAGCTGTCAGAGTTAAAAAAGTACTTATAATATTGGTTTAAACTTTTGCAAAAATAGTGACCTTTTTTAACCTCCATAAATCTATATTTTTTCTACTAATTTCAATACTTTTCATTCGGAACTCAAAAATATTCGAAATTTTAAATGGAAATTTTATTTGAAAATAACGAACGACGGTCGATACAATGGAAACTTTTCCAAATATTCAATTAACAAGTCACAATCATTGTTCGCTAAGTGAACAAATTGATGGCTAGTCACAATGAGGGTTTACGAAATAGAAACATTAATTTTTTGTATAAATGATGAAAGAACGCACCGGAATTGCCTTGATAGTTTATATTATATAAACAACTGTTTGTTTTGTCACCAGGTGTATGCGAATTCTTAATAAATTCTATTAAAATAACTTGTTTATTTAAAAATAACATGTTTAACATTTTTCTTAATTTCTTTTTTCTTCCCAGATCGATATGGAAGCTCCAGAATTTCGTGATTTTGCCAAATCCATGGTTGATTATATAGCTGATTATTTGGAAAACATTAGAGACCGGTAAGTAATAACAATAATAAACTGATAAAATGAATAAATTAACAGATTAATATACCGGTTTACAGCAGGTGTTACTATATAGTATGTATTTCAATAAAACGTGCTATAAATTATTCCATAAAATTCTTATAAAACTTAGTATGTGCTTTCAAATTGTAATTGTGCTCTCATTAAGGAAATCATATTTGAAGTACGATTATGTGTAAAACCAACAAAAAAAAACAAAAAAACGGAAATGAAAGTTTAAAACTGGATGTTAATGAATTTTGGTTAGATTTTTAATATTTTTTTTGGATTTTCAAAGGGCATTTACTTTTTAAAAAGTGTATAAACAATAATATTGAAATGCATTAATACATAAATTATTTATACATATGGGCATTAGTCATTTTGATCGGGTTTAAATGAAACAAAAAACCCCTCAACTAATTACTGATTTACTGGTTTTTAATTCTACGTATATATTGGATGGATAATGCTTGCATGATTTGTTTTTTTTTTTCTCTCCACAGACTTTCAGATTTCGTTTTTTATTAGCAATCATGTTTGCTAGTATGTACTTGAATACTACAATACATGGATTTCAATATTTTAATTTTTTTGTTTAATTACAATTGTGTTAAAACATTTTTATAGCAATCTCAACAATACATTCTGTTGTCTGTCTATAGTATAGACTCTATCTATAGCAACTGTATGTCAAGGTTTTTCAAAAGAAACTTTATGTATTTCTTTGATTTTTGTTTGTATCAATATCAATATAATGTTTGTTGTAACGTTAAGCTTAAAATGTTTGTATGTATCTTGTAGATTTATAGTAAATAATTCTACTTGTGGATTTATTTACAGTTGTGTATCTGTAAAGTTATTTTCTACATAATCATGCGATTTATTACCTTGACAGTTAAATGGAATGGAGAGTTTGTTTCTTATATAAGACTACGTGTACTTTACTTTTTCAGCAGGGGAGTAGAAACATTTTTTTTTAATGCTTTAATTTAATACGATTAGAGAGGATATTGGTTGAAGTTGTTGGGTTTTTCATTTTTATACACTTAACCATGAGTAGCAAGGGTATAATAAGTTTGTCATTCCGTTTGGAATTTCTACACTAACCATTAAGTTTATATATTCTGGATCGTTATAGATAGCGGAATCGATATAGTCATGTCCGTCTGTCGGTTGAAATCAACTTTCCAAATCCCCTAAATAACTTACAAACATGATTTATACATCAGTAAATTGGAAATTCTTCCAAATCGACAAAATCGGGCATCAAATGGCTGAGATATAAGGAAAAAACCGGGACAACCTCGATTTGTTGCCTATTTTTTATCTACATATATCTGGATTACTAAGTCATTAATATAGACAATATGGATATCTAATGAAAGATATTTCACTACCTCAAATTCGAGAAAAATATTTTTTAACCCGATTTTTTTTTACCAAAAAAATATTTTAGAATTCCGAATTTTTGGCTCTCCTAAAAAATAGTGTTTTTTAAGATAGAGGGTTTTGAATATAGACCCTCGATATGTCCGTCTGTATGTTGAAATCAACTTCCCATATAAATCTATTCAAAGTATTGGGTATTGTTAGCTATGACCTTTTCCCATCTTTCTAACAACATTTGGATTCCGAGCCAAAACTGCTCGTCTTTTGAGGTCAAGAAAGAATCTAGCCAATATATAGGATGCTCTGTTCTAAAGTGAAGCGTATCCCAGAGAGAGCGTTCTGTATCGATCGAAACAAATAGTAGTCGGACGGGACAAGGTCTGGACTATAAAGAGGGTGAGGCAAAATTTCCCAACCACTTCATTCTAAATTCTTTTTAACAGGTATTGTAACATACGGTTTCATGTATGGCCTTACATTCTGGGCGTTTCAGTTGCGTTCAGTATAGGTATCTGTGATGGTTTGGCCAGATTTCAGCAGCTCATAATTTCCCACCAATTACAGAGCATTACCTTAGAGCCGTGGATATTTGGCTTTGGTGTCGATTCGGCTGGTTGGCTGGTCTTCACATACGATCTTTAACGCTTCGAGTTATCGTAATGGATCTATTTTTCATCTCAAGTAATGATTCGGTGCAATAATTATTTTCTTTTATAGCGTTCAAGATCTCTCGGCTTCAATTCGTATGGTACCCAAGTTCACAGATTTTGGATGAATCCTGCTGCTCGCAAACGTTTTGAAATTGCTGTTTGAGTAGCACCCAATGATTTTGCAAGCTCTTGTTGAGTTTGACAACAATCTTCATGGAATAATACCTCAAATTCTAGGTCTTGAAATTTTTTTGGCTGGCCTGGGTGATCTTTTTCTTCCTTGTTAAAATCACCACTTCTGAACTGAACAAACTATCTTCCGCACGTTCAAACCGATGGAACACATTCACCATAAGCCTCGGTGTGTTTTGTCAAATTAAGGAAGTAAAGCAAATCACGCTTTGTACCAAATTTCGACATTTTCGAAGCAAAAAAAAACAGTGTTTACACTATAATGCTCAATAACTAAGTGAGAATAAATGACAGATTTGTACCCTTCAAAGTGACATATAAGTTAATAAAAACAAAAACCGAGTTCAAGAGATATGCCATTACAAACATTTCCCGGCCCTTTTAGTAACCAAAGGTTCGAAAGAATTAATTCTTAAATAAATTTTCGAAATCAAATTAAATATTATCTCTTAACCATTCTGTACATGAATCATTACGAATTAATTCATAGGGTTAATTTCTTAGTAGTATTTCAAACGTAGTGAATTCATTCCTTTGACAATTCATTATTTACAGAATTAATTCCTTATCCATCCATTACAAAATTTAATTAAATTTGTTGAATGATTAAATTTTTCTTCAATTCAAATCTATTACAAAAGCCTTTGTTTTTTTTGTGAAAAAAAAAAAATGGGTCAAGGTATGCTGAAATTTTGAATTTTTAAATTTCGTACATTTCAAAACGTTTCGATTTACAAAATGAATCCATAATTTTTCTTTTACTTTAACATTAATTTATATTTCTCTAATACTAATATGCTTCTATTCTTATAATTACAGTCGTGTTTTGCCCGATGTTAAGCCTGGCTATTTGCGTCCCCTCATACCCGAGACAGCTCCCGAAAAACCCGATACTTGGGAAGATGTTATGAAAGACATTGAACGTGTTATAATGCCGGGTGTAACACACTGGCATAGTCCTAAGTTCCATGCCTATTTTCCCACCGCCAATTCGTACCCAGCTATAGTGGCTGATATGTTGAGCGGTGCTATAGCCTGCATTGGTTTTACCTGGGTAAGTAGCTTGAATGTTATGAAAATCAATAAAGTAATTAAGTTAACCTATACCAATACAGATTGCCAGTCCAGCTTGCACAGAATTGGAGGTAGTTATGTTAGATTGGCTGGGTAAAATGTTAGAATTGCCCAAAGAATTTTTGGCTTGTTCTGGTGGTAAGGGAGGCGGTGTTATACAGGGAACTGCTAGTGAAGCCACATTGGTGGCTTTGTTGGGCGCTAAGGCCAAGAAAATGCAAGAAGTCAAGAAAGAGCATCCTGACTGGGATGACAATACCATTATTTCCAAATTGGTGGGCTACAATTCAGCTCAGGCTCATTCCTCGGTGGAACGTGCAGGTCTATTGGGTGGCATTAAATTGAGATCGGTGCCGGCCGATGAAAATAATAGCTTAAGAGGTGATGCTTTGGAGGCTGCCATTAAAAAGGATTTGGAGGATGGTTTGATACCATTTTATGTAAGTTTTTCATTGGATTATGAGCTTAGAAGCAATCGCTATAACTTTGTCTTTATGATGTTATCCTTTTAGGCTGTGGTTACTTTGGGCACCACCAATTCATGTGCTTTCGATCGTTTGGATGAGTGCGGTGTAGTGGGTAATAAATATAATGTTTGGATTCATGTTGATGCGGCCTATGCTGGTTCCGCTTTCATTTGCCCCGAATACCGACATCTAATGAAGGGCATCGAAACGGCCGACTCCTTCAATTTTAATCCCCATAAATGGATGTTGGTCAACTTTGATTGCAGTGCCATGTGGCTGAAAGATCCCAGTTGGGTAGTGAATGCCTTCAATGTTGATCCCTTGTACTTGAAGCATGACATGCAAGGTTCGGCGCCCGACTACAGACATTGGCAAATTCCTTTGGGACGCCGTTTCAGAGCTTTAAAATTGTGGTTTGTTTTGCGTCTGTATGGTGTGGAAAATATTCAAGCTCACATACGTCGTCATTGCAATTTCGCCACCCAATTCGCAGAACTTTGCAAAGCCGACGAACGTTTCGAAATTGTGGGTAAAGTTAATATGGGACTGGTATGTTTCCGTTTGAAGGGCCCCAATGAATTGAGTGAGACCTTATTGAAACGCATTAATGGTCGTGGCAACATACACATGGTACCGGCCAAAATTAATGATGTTTACTTTTTGCGCATGGCCGTTTGTTCTCGTTTCACCCAAACCGAAGATATGGAATACTCCTGGAAAGAAGTAAGTGCTGCCGCTGACGAAGTACTTAAGCAGTAAACTGATGACAAGTTGTATGAGGGAATGTCAACGACAGTATTTTTTTATTTTTTTTTTTTTCATTTTGTAAAGATTTTAAATGTGTTACTACTGTTAGTTTTAATTTCTAAACTCTGTGGGACCATTGCAACATATTTAGGGAATTATATGTGCTTCAATAGATAAGATAAATAATATATTTTATTAGTTTTTAAGCTGTTAAATAATTGTATTAAATTAATGTATACTTATATAAATGTTGTTGATTAGTTTAAATGGGACACCTTTTAAATAATCCTATATTTACTTAATTATTTAATAAACAAATTTAAAATACTCTCATATTATAGTTAAAGAATTCAAAATAATAAATGTATATTTAAAAAACAATATATGTAGGTCTAAAATTGTTTCTTTTATATTCCAAGTTTTACGAGCTAAACCGTTCTGTAATTCGGTGAATACTAGAGTTCCTGATATCCCTGTACATTTTCCATTCCCGGGAAATATTAAACAATTCTGTTCATTCTGGGAATTTACGGCAATTTTGTAATACTTTAAGCCAAAATGGAGTAAAATTTTCCATATAATCGGTCAAAATTTTATTTAAAGATTTAATAACCGAATTTATTGCCAATTAAATAATTAAGTCTAAATGACCGAATTTTTCCGGTTTTTCTGAAAAATTTTAGTTGGGGTGACAAAAATTAGTTTATTTAAATCATAATTCTTATGTGCCAACTAATTTTCTGTTGCTAGTATCGAAAAAATCTATAGATATATTCTGTGGTGTGGTCGCCTTCGTTGAGTGATACTGTCAAAATGCTGCCTTAAGGACCGTCACAGGCTGCCTTCAAATTACCTTGAAACACCACCTTCACGAGGAAACTAATGTCCTACCGGTCAAGGAACACAATGTCATGTTGACGCAACAGTTCCTTCTGGGATGTCACCGGAGGAGTCATCAAAACTTTGACATTACACAGTTGGAGTCTCCCCCGGGACATGTCAGACAGGAACTACGTACATACGAGGAGAGCATACAGAGGTATGTGCAAGATCCATTTGCTCGCAGCTCGTATATGACAGTTTTGAACGACATTCATAGAGACGCCATCAATTCCGCGGTAGCAAGATACCGTATGAATGTCGTACTTGGAGGTCGCCCACCACCGATTCCGCCGCATAAAACACGAGTCGTTCTGACACAACTAAGATCAGATGAAGCAACAGGCTTAATGTCTTTTGTTCCCCCATACACCCTACCGTCTTCAACGTATGCCCAGCTTGTGGTCAGGGTCCTCTGACACCCCCCACAATTGTCCTGCCAGCCTACTTCACTACGTCCAGTATTAATATCTGGCAAGTTCCTTCAATATATCGGGATAAAAACACGATGTATTGAATTAAAAATATATTAAGATATAAATCTCAAATAAAAGATATATTAAAAGCTATCTAATGACTAAAACATTTACAAAATCGGTTAAAAAACAACAATAATAAAACATATCCAATATTTGAACTTTGGAGGCCCATAACTCGGGAAATATAGACATGACAAACTATACCGTCATGTTCATAATAAACAAATGTACCTCTGGTAACGATCCGGAATGGTGCCCATAAACTAGAGTTAAGCCAATTATTTGAATAAAACTATTTTTTGTATATATATTTTTATCATTTAAGTATAGTACATACCAGGTTAAAATTTAGTTATATTACAAAATAAATAATCAATTAATTAAAACTTATTCTAAATACATATTTAATTTAAAGCGAATCTCTTAAAGTTTATTATTACAACTATGTTTGGTATAATAATCAATTATACGTTGAGCCTCTCGTATACCACTCATCCTAGCGCCATCCATGGTACCGAAACCATTCACTATAGTGGCATCGCCAGCAAATAACAAACTTGGTGTCATGCCCAATGGTACGGACAGAGTTTGTATATCCTTGACACTGCTGTTGGTGGAAAAGTATGGACGACCGCCCAGATAACAAGCACTGCTACCCCAATTTGAGCGTAAAATTTCAGAGGGATAGGGAATCTTGGAATTCTTTAAACATTTCCTAAGGAGTTTTGTAATTTCGTTGACAACCTCGGTGTCGGGCAACTTTTCAATTTGATCATAGAATGCGCCTCCAATGGTGATTTCTAGAACCCTGTTACTGGTGGGTAATTTCGATATTTCAACCACTTGCTTAGTCCATTTGAGATCAGCGGCACGTTCCTCAGCCGACCACAAAGGTCGTAGACTTGATGAAAACCACGTTTTAATATGTTTTTGGTATTCGAAATAGATTTTAACCGGACTGCCAAAGCCAATATTCTCAATTGATTTCATTTTCTCCGGCGGCAAGGTCGGCTTAAACATATAACCCGAAAAAGTTTTAAGCACCCCCAATGGCAAGGTGCAAATAATATGATCGGCTGGTATAACCGAACCATCCAAGCAATTAACAGACTTGTGTAAATCTTTATTGTGGCCATACCATTTTATTTCACCCACCGGCTTTTCAATGTGCAAATGTTCTCCCTCAATATTTGCTACTAGATCCTGTAAAATACTATCCAAACCGCTGGGTATATAGAGGGGATAGGAAAACTGATTTTTAAATTTAATTAATTGTTCCACATTCAAGTTCTCCAAGTTGCAACCCAATTTTCCACCATACTCCTTCATAAAAGCCGTAAAAATATCACCCACTAATCTGCGATCTTTTTCCTTAAACATACTCTTTATGATCTTGGCTGTTTCCGCTTGAAAATATGTGTGCACATTATCCAACTCATGCAGATGACCCTTTTTGTAACGATTTTTCAACTCTATGCCGGCACACAGTTTCTTAAAGTACACATCCACAACATCAGGTATATGCTTGGATATTTGCTCACCCTTTGTGTCCACATAAAGTGTATCGGTTTTCTGTTCAATTTTCTTGGGTAAACCGGGAGCATGTTGCAGCAGCTCATAGATGGAATTTTGTGATACATCAATGGTTATATACTTGGCGCCCAGTTCACAAAAGGCATCACCAAATTGTTTTGAGTTTATACGGCCGCCATAACGATTAGTGGCCTCAAGTATAATGGTACGTTTAAAGCCATGTTTAATGAGATGATTTGCCGCCGACAGTCCTGCCAAACCTGCCCCAATTATTACAGTTTGCACATCATTTATGGATTTTGAAGTGATTGCCGTAGTTGGGGGTACATCCGTTTTTAGTACCGTTGCATTGAATATTTTACGCTGTACACTTTTGAAACTGCAAGAAAACGTTAGATAACGTGTGAGAGAAAATTATTACATATAAATAGTAAAGATTACAAAGTGTTAAACAAATGTTAAAAGAAATATTTTTATTCAAAATATAAGCTACCTACTATGTTTGGGCAAATGTTTGGACATTACAATAAGGGTTCTTAATTTTCCGGACTTTCCCCATTCCCGGGAAATAAAAAAAAAACAATCTAATCGTTCCTGAAAAAATGTCGGGATATTTATACTCTATTCCACCATATTGGGGAGGGTAGTATGCATTTTTGAATTTCCTTTACAAATTTTTTATTGTTGTCCACAAATTTTAGTTGTGATGTCCAAATTTCGGTTATTTAAACCGTAATTCTTTAGTGTCAACTGATTTTATGTTGCTAGTATCGTATTTATTACAATTATTTGTTATAAATACCTATAATTTTATTTCTTTACCTATATAAGTCTATAAATGGAAACTTATATCAGTTGCTTTAAAATAATTCCACAACAATTACACCTTCCCCCTTCACATCCGTTTCCTTCCATAATATGTAGAAACAAATATTTTTATTCTTAACTTCTAATAAATTCACTTCTTTGTAATAATCAATTTTACTAACCATTGCATGGCAGGCTGTTAATGGCTCACAATTTTTTCACTTAAAACTAAAAATTTTGTTCCAAATATTATTGGTAAATTTTGTTAAATCTTTTTTTCTTCTAAATAAAACGAAAATATATTTCAGTTTTAATTGTTTTTGTCAATTGTTGTTGTTTTTCTGTATAAATGACAGCTGATTTTGACACAAGTGAAATTGTCACAGCTGTGTATAACAGTTGTATATGGATGAATGTGAGAATTAAGGGTTCTGGTATTGGCTAAGTGCAATGTGTTTTCCTATTATCTACTGGTTAATAGAGGGCGCTAAATGTTGAAAATATTAGTCTAGCAGGGATGACAAAGTTGCTATCATTGTAACTTTAATATTCGTCATATTAGTTTAAAATATACATACAACCTATTAAAAATCACGCGATATGACTAGGCTTGAGAACTCAGTGTACAAGCTACAGTTGTTTTATTTGAGCATAATTAAATTCCAACTAAAACGTCAAATTGAACCCTAAAGAGAGGTGCTAGAGGGTTAATATCTTCCACAAAAATGATTCCCATTAACTTCCACAATATAACACTTAAAATAAGAATTCTCTCACACATTAACATACTACTTTTTTTCAGTTAGTATAATGCTAGCTTCGACCAAAAAATTAAAACTTTGACCCACTGTAAAAAAAAAACTGAAACCAGCTGGACTATAAATTTATTCTACAGAAATGATCTACCCAACATGCCCTTTCAGAATTATAGGGTCGCTATTCTGTTCCAATCAAAATGCCTTAATTTGTTGGACAGTATAATGAATCACAATACTTTGTATGTGTTATTTATTATTATTCTTTTATAAATCATTATAGTTATATAGTTATAGTTTACATTCATATTTTTTCATACAATTTGCAGTAGAACCAAAACCATGTTTCTTAGAAACGTCTCTATATTACCCTATGCTAATCTATATACATATATAAAACACAAAAAATGTTTCTACCTATGTCCGTTATAGACTCAGATCGGTCAATTCGTGAAAACGATTTTAATATTTTCCTATAAATTGTTTTTTTTCAATTTTGAACTTTTAAAAATTAGTGTCTTGAAATTTTGTATGTAGGCTCTTCTCCCGATGTTTAGATTCACTAAAAGGAGATTTTTGGAAATACGAATTTAAAGGGGATAAAAATGGGTAAAAACGTTATCTCTACATCTCCGGAAATAATAAAGCTAGCACAAAAAAATCCAACTTAATCTGAACTTATGCAAAAAATAAGTGAACATTTTGATTTTTGTGATCTCAAGAAGATAAAACGGGCTTATCTCAGAAATTCAATTTAAATGGTATCCACTAGTTTATTTAATATAAATTAATACAAAATAATATTTTAAAAATGTAGTGATAACAAAGGATTTGTCTAAATTTGCAGTATTGTTGAAATATCGGAGACAGTTTTACACCAACTTCCACTAAAATTAAGTACATATTTTGTTTAGAAAATGCTCTTTCCGATCACATGATCAAAATATCAAATCAATCAAGACATTCGCACATTTTCTATGACAATATAAACGCTTCCGATTCTTCATTTAGCGACTGTGTTGACGCTAGATGTATACTATTTTCAAAATTATCATATCTGGCTGGTATTACATCCTGCGACTGTAGCAAAGCTAAGCCTTGGGATTGGGTATGCATTTGTGAATCGATAGACATAGACATGGTGTTAACGGCATACATGTTATCAATTTCGGCAGCAACTTCTTCGGATTGCATGGAATCTCCAGAGTTATCATCAATTAAAAATTCGTCTTCTGTTTCGCACAACAAATATTCTGCTATATCACTTTGTGGCGAGGGAACCTGTGTAAGTACTCTATCTGTAGATATATTTTCGAAAGGTAGTTCCTGAGCTTGAGTTTGTGTTAACAGTTGGCTTGCATTCATCGATTCTGTATTAACTTTGATTTGTGATCGTATTTCTTGATCTAGATCTCTATTCAAAGGTACCTCTTCTGTTGGAATTTTCTGACTATGAGTTTGTGTCAGCAATTCCTCCCCATTCATAGTTTCTGTATTGACAGCATATTGCACAGCTTCATCTATATCTCCGGATTCTGTTAACACTAGTCTAGGTCTGTTATGTGGCTCTGAACTGCGTGATGGTTCACGTTGCCAGAAATTTAACGATAATATATTCTCTTTCAACTGCAAACCCCATTCTTCATTTCTAGTTTTTAAAATTTCATGCTCATCGTACAGCACCGAAGGTTTCATTCTGTTCACCGCTTTGGTCAACATACGCAGACGATCATGTTCTGACCATCTTTGATAACGACCACTCTCTGTGAATAGTATACGATATTCATTGACCACATTCCATCGCCACATATCCACTCGACATTTGTGTTTCAAACATAATTTCTTTAGTTCATCTTCGGTGAAGACTCTTTCAAAATCAGCTTTTGTGGGTTTCTAAAGGAAAACATTTCATTAACGAATTGTTTTTGTTGAATATTATACATTATGGGTGAAACTTACATATAATTCAATAAATTGATTGTAAACTATACCATTCTCATCGATTTCATCATCCATTTTTATTTGAAATTAACTAATTTTAACTTCAGTAACAGGGTAAAAGATAAACACTAATTTAAAGCGAATTTATAATAGCCTTTCACTCATTTTAACTTTTCTTTATATTTTGGCGCTCAATATTTTCTTGGTTTGTGTTAGTGATGTAAAAGTACTGAGTATTTGGATACACACCACCATCCAAGTCGAATTTATACAAGGTGGAGTCAGTCAATCAGCTGATAATTTTTTTTTTCGCTTTTTGGTTCTAACAGTTGTCAAAGCTTTTGTTTATATTTAAATATCTACATATTTTAAGCTTATTAACAAAATATTTATTTTTTACATAAAAAAGTAAAGCCCTCACTATTCAATTATCAACACTATATTAAGTTTTAATACATATTTGTTTAATTTTTAATTTTAGTTTTTTGACGTTTGTTAAGACCAATTGTTGTTTTTGTAGAACTGCCACCACCTTGTATGAATTCGCCTTGCTACCAACTGTTTTTTTGTGTACTCGATACTACTGAGTATTTGGATACACACTATCAAATGTTTTTTTGAGTACTCGATACTAAAAAATATAATGTTTGTCAAAATTTACAAAAAATAAAAGCTGTGATGTAGGCTGCACGCAACTTAAAAACAATTGTAGTACAAATTGTTCAAAGAAATGTAATCAACTGTGTTCTTGGCTGTAAATTGAAACACCAACTTGAAAGAGAAATGCAATGCAAGTTCGTTTCAATTCTAAAAGTGTGAGTGTATTAGTAAAAAAGTATGAGTGTATTAAAACTTGAAAGGCAAAACTTGATCGTGTGGCTGCAGGGTAACTGAAAGTATTGAGTAGGTAATTTTTAAATTTATCACCAAGTCTTATTCATTACAAGTAGGGTCCCATAAGTCGAATGTTCGTACAATCGTATTACAGTATTTTCTCTAAAAAATTCTCCGTACAACAGCATTTTCTATAGAAAATCATCAGTATAACAGTATTTTCTACAAAAAATCTTGTGTTTAGCTATATTTTCTAAGAAAAATATTTAGTTTACAGTATTAAGTATAGCAGTATTTTCCATGATACAAAAATAGAAGGTAGTCTCACTTTCTCTTTTTGTCGCCATATTAACGTTCTGACTTTTATTGGAATTATGAAAAATCGTGCTACCATATTCATTCTTAAAATCCCATTTTATGTTTATTTAAAAGTAAAAAAAAAAATAAAACAGCAAACAAAAAATTCAATAAAAAAATGTTAACTAAAGAAATTCGTTTTTGAAATAATTATAAACTATCCCTTATACAGACTCCAAGAAAGAAAAAACACAAAAAGCAAGAAGCCGAAACAAATTTTTCATATAAATTACACATTAAAATTAAATATTTCTTAAACGTTATTTCCCTTTTTTCATATGTGGCAAAGACTTTTTTATTGTTTACAAAAAACTAATTTCAAATAATTCCAATAAACTTCAAAAATATTTTTGTGAGAGAGAAGTGGAGCAACCTTGTATATTTGAATCATGGTATTTTCTATAAGAAACTTCTCCAAAATCACCAGTTTACAGTATTTTCTATAGGAAATATAACAGTATTTTTAGAAAAAACAAAGCATGGCCAATATGAAAATAATAACAACTTTGGTACTCTGAGGTTCAAAAAAGTACTACCTATATGATATTATTTTTAATCCGACAAAAAATATTACTTTTCATCCCTGATTTTATTCCAAATACTCCAGCGAGTATAACATTCAGCGAAATGACATTTGCAATCAAGACAAAGTCTATGCTCAAGGCGAATTTATTGTACAGGTGGCGTTGATATTACAACAAGTACAACATTGCAAAAACAAATGTGTCAAAAAAAAAAAAAACAAAACAAAAATTTGTAAAACAAAAAGAATAATCAAACATTTTTGAAAATAAACAAAAATAATAAATTTAATAAAAAATAAAATAAAAAGGTAATTAAGGGTTGTTTTCCACATTTTTTGAATGTTTTGCGGTGCAAAACAAGAGAACTCCAAGGCGGCCAGCTCCAACAAGAACATACCACCAAAGAGTATTTGCCTAAAGCCTGCAAAACGTAAGTTTAGCACAAAAACTAATTTCAAATTTACAATAATTTAATTTTGAAAGTAATTTTTATTTTAATTGAAAAGGTAAATAAAACAACTTTTGACACAAAATAAATTCGCCTGTATACAATTTTTGACAAGTTTACCCCCCAAGGCGAAATAAAAAAAGTAGATCAGCTGTGCTGTTAACGCCTTGTCTATGCTCAAACATCGATATTTATATCAAAATATATCATGAAAGCAAAACTGAAATATGTATTGTGAAAAGGCACAGTACAGCAAAAAATAGCTATAAAAAAGCAAAAACTTATTTTAGATTTTTATTTTTTTTTTACATACTTTTAAAATTCTCTATTTTTTAACTCGAATTTAAAAAAATGTGTAATTTTTAATACATAGTTGTAAAAAAATATAAATATTGTTCAAATAATCATACAAATTAAAAATATTGTTACGAAATTGTATTTGAATTCAAATATAACGGTTTTAACGTGTGGTTTAACCCATTTTTCGCCGACCGGTGATTTTAATTACCAGCACTTTTATTATTCATAACTGACAAATAAAAAGTTTTTTATTCAATATAATTTTATTTATCAATTATTTAGGGTCTTATTTATTTATTATATACTCATTTTATTTCCTTACGTAGCATAAACTATTTATATTGCGGCTTTTAGAAATTAGTAAATAAAGGTCATCAAATATATAGAAATAATTTAACCAAGATCCTATAAAATCTAACAACTATCTTTATATTTATAAAATTAAATCTTTACTTTTCTGTTTTGAGCCCTATTCACGATATTTAATGTACACGTATCATCTAAAATTGCATGATGAATATTGTGGTGATTATAGTAACCATTGGCGAAAATCGTATGTCTTTAATGTAAACTTTACACTTTACATCATCAAAAACAGAAGCATCCGAGACAAAATAACGGTTTGGACAATATATGCACAGTTCGATCGATGAGGAGCGCCGCGGCGTTTGATTGGATTTTGGATATTGAATGGCTATCTATTCCACAATATGAAAACTATTGGAGCCAAAGTGTTTCAATTGTGTAAAAGCCATGACAATTGAAGAACGGTGCCATTTTTTGGAAGGCATTCGTTTAAAATATATATAAGCAATAAGCCCATTTGTTTCGGCTTCAATTCGTGGGTGGCTTCATCAGATGGAAATATGATTTGCTGTATGCCTTATCCTAGTTCTCAGGAACTGTATAGCATAGAAATTGAACTCACGGAGCTCACGTGGTCTTGAGTTTGCTAAAAAAATGTGCAGCAGCCAAAAATTTGAGTATTTTGACAATGTAAACTACCGTATAAGTGTTATAGGCAAAATAGTTTGTGGTGGACTATTTTTCTAATGCTGTAGACTCAGCTGTAAATGTCTGGAAGTTGCACAGTCTTTTGTGCAGAATTGCAAAAGCTACAGGAAAAATGCAAGTGTAATTTCGGTCAGAAATTGCTAGAGTTCTTCTTTGCGAGAATACAGACGTGCAGGAATTGAAAGCAGAGTGGCCAAGAAAAAACCTCACAAAAGACATGCAACACACCATTCTAAAGCATGAATAAGGTTTAAAGAATATGATGCAAGCAATGCCAAAGCCACACTCTATTTATTGTGTAAGAAGTGGTACGTGCACTTGCATACAAAAAGTTTTAAAGTTTGCCATAAGTAATTTATATCATTAAAAAAAATGTTTTTTAGGTACCTTTAAGAAATACCATCCTTGCATACATATTCCGCCGATGGTGACTATAATTACCACCAATTTTCTAAAAAACTAGAAAACCCACTGACTCCAAAGTTTGGAATTTTCTTAATTAGCATAAAAATAGGTTCAATATAAAATTTTAGGAAAATCGGTCAACGGGAACTTGGTGCGGCGAAAAATGGGTTAAAGTTGCATCGTGTTTCTCAACCTTTCTATTACTGGAGACTTCTTATTGTGTACAATGTTGTTTACCGGCCGATTAACAGCAGTTAACATAACTGTGGACATTATTAACATATCTATGGATATTATTAACATAGCTATGGAACATACAACATTGAACATAGAAATAGAGCTTTCAAGATGCCTCGATAGATAGAACTGCAAAGTTCTAGTTGGTAATGCAGTGTATATAAGTTGGCCGTGAGAACATCAACCAGTAAATCAAATTTGAAACATCGCTAAGTAAAGATAAAATAACTGCATGACAGTGTGCTGTATAAGTAGTGAATTATAAACGTGTATTTGTATAAAAACACAGTGAGTATATAACTGTCATTGTGTAAATTTGAATAAATATAGAGTTGTTACAATAAACGTAACAATATATACAAAAATATCCAAAAAGATGCTGAGAACGAACAAAAAGCTAAAAGAAGCAAATTTGTCTGGTCTGGTAATGTATGATAAATATTTTATGACAAATGAAAAACTTATATTTTTTTAATTTATTGATAAATAATTTATATTAGAAATGTTAATTTTGTTAGAAATTATGTATATGTGCATTTTTGTGTAACAAAGAACATGATACTGGTAATAAATCTGTTCCAGTACTAGATTTAAAGGGTGTGACAAAAATAACCAGTATTAAACATAAAAACAACAAAATGTATTCAAATGCTTAGTACAGGAACGATTTCCTGCAAATCTAACAAGAACTGAAACATATATTAACAAAAAATAAATAAAAATGCAAATCTTTGGAGTTCGTCTATTCTACAAGCTTTAGATACACTTCAACTATTAAATTAAAATGGTTATTGGCAAGTTTTTTCCAACCTTCGGTTTTGGTTACAGCTTTAGCATGAGTATTCATAAAATGTATGGTGTGTTCCTTCAATTCTTTCGCCCTATAAAGATCGGCTAATATTAATGTTTCAGCAACTGTATCGATGGTTAAATGATTGCCCAGTTCATCCTCACACATGTATTTGAGATTTTCTAAACCGTACTTATCACATACTGCTAAGAGTTCAGCGGCCATTTTATTTAAATTTGGTGCCTTGCCCGTATAAATATAACGTAACATTTCCTTAAGAACTTCATGATCACAATCCGTGATAATAACACGATTCGATTTACTCTCCTCCATTTCATGTTCAAACATTGCAGCAAAAACATCACTGCGACTTGCTAATATGCATTTGTGGGCATGCAATTCATGGACATCAACTACTAACGTAACATCCCAATTCTTCCCATTTTCAAAGAGATTGGCTAAATCATTGTTTAATTTTGTTTCGCTTCTTTCATATGTAAGGTTCATTGATATCTGATTCAATTTCCAATCAGAATATTTTATTTCGCACAGAATGGTTAAAGTATCATCGGCCAACGAACTCGTTTCTTTTGCCTTTAGATCTTCACGTTTAATAAATTCTATATTTATTAAATTTTTAGTATCATTCATATCAAATGTTGATTCTCTGGACTCTTTCTTATAAAGCAATAATAATTTTGTATTCAGTTTCCATTTTCCATCTGGGTTTGTGCTTATTGGATTTAGTTTAATCCCAACGGATAAATAATGCTGAACTTCTTTGCGATAACCATATGGATAAAACATTAAATACCCCGATAGTTTTAAGTCAGGAAGATAGTTAAATGAAAACAATGAAGAACATAAACTTTCACCATTGCTCAATTGGCATGAACTGTATTTATGTATGATCCATTTAAAATTAAATATTTTTTCATCCGGATAAGTATAACATGAAGTCATTTTAAGTTGAGGCGTAACTTAATCCAGTATGTAGTATACAATTTTAAACAATTAGCACAATTGAATAGTTTAATATATGTAAATTCCTGTTATCAAAACCCGAATGTTCAAAACGCATTTAAAAATTGAAAAAGGGGAAAAAGCGTTGACAAGGCGAATTCATATTAGGTGGTGGCAGTTCTACAAAAACAACAATTGGTCTTAACAAATGTCAAAAAACAAAAATGAGAAATTATACAAATATGTATTAAAACTTAATATAGTGTAGATAATTGAATAGTGAGGGCTTTACTTATTTATATAAAAAATAAATATGTATGTGTTTTGTTAATAAGCTTAGAATATGTAGATATTTAAATATAAAAACAAGCTTTGACATCTGTTAGAACCAAAAAGCGAAAAAAAATTATCAGCTGATTGACTGACTCCACCTTGTATAAATTCGGCTTGACTACTAGTAGGGTTCTATAGTTGAAACAAAAAGTCGACTTTTCGAACTTTCGACTTTTTTCGATTTTTAAAAAGTCGACTTTTCGAACTTCCGAGTTTTGGTAAATTATGAAAAGTCGACTTTTCGAACTTTCGACTTTTTAGTTAAATCGACTTTTCGACTATTTACGACTTTCCGACTATTTTCGACTTTTTTCCACTTTTTACCATTTTTTGTAAAAAATACATGGTTTCTGCATTTATTGATGAGCCTTGTGTTAATTTTAGCAATAAAAATTAAATGTATTAAGGCGATAATATATAATATGTAGAAAGAGCATTTTTTTATGAACATTTACTTATTATTTATTTTTGCATACACTAGAAAAAATGTAAGTGTACCAAATTGCAATAACATAAAATTATTATGTTATTCTGTGCATATTTTGTTTTAGTATAATGTTGCAATTAAAAATTTTTTTAACAATCTTAAAATACGACTTTTTTCGACTTTTATCGACTATTCGACTTTTATCGACTTTTTTCGACTTTTATCGACTATTCGACTTTTATCGACTTTTGTGATAACTAATCGAATGTTCGACTATTTTGTGACCAAAAAGTCGACTTAGACTTTTCGACTTTTTTCAGCAAAAGAAACAAAAAGTCGACTTTTCGAACTTTCGACTTTTTTCGATTTTTAAAAAGTCGACTTTTCGAACTTTCGACTTTTGGTAATTTATGAAAAGTCGACTTTTCGAACTTTCGACTTTTTAGTTAAATCGACTTTTCGACTTTTTTCGACTATTTTCGACTTTTTTCCACTTTTTACAATTTTTTGTAAAAAATACATGGTTTCTGCTAGAGTTTCCAAAAAACCGAAGAATTTCAAAACCGCGGTTTCGGTTTTAAAAAATTGAAAACCGAGCGGTTTCGGTTCGGTTTTGTGATAATTTATTAACTATTAAATCTGTGATAATATAGGAACTGCTACGGATATTTGAAAATAACTAAGACTTTGATACAAAAATTTTGCATTATTTAGCCTGCGAAAGGTAGCCTGCTGTAACATCTGAAGCAATTATTGTAATACAATTTAAAAAATTTAAACAAATCTTAAGATATTTTCACCGATGTGTGTTTAGAGATATTGGATGAATAATTGGATGAAAAAGTATGTTTCTCTTTTCTAAATTTAAAATTTTTCTAGTGAAAATAGATTAAAAGTGAAAACCGAAGAAAAATTGTCGGTTTCGGTTTTAAGCCTTGAAAAACCGCGGTTTCGGTTAAAACCGAATTGGAAACTCTAGTTTCTGCATTTATTGATGCGCCTTGTGTTAATTTTAGCAATAAAAATTAAATGTATTAAGGCGATAATATATAATATGTAGAAAGAGCATTTTTGTATGAACATTTACTTATTATTTATTTTTGCATACACTAGAAAAAATGTAAGTGTTATTCTGTGCATATTTTGTTTTAGTATAATGTTGCAATTAAAAATTTTTTTAACAATCTTAAAAGTCGACTTTTTTCGACTTTTATCGACTATTCGACTTTTATCGACTTTTTTCGACTTTTATCGACTTTTCGACTTTTGTGATAACTAATCGAATGTTCGACTTTTTTGTGACCAAAAAGTCGACTTAGACTTTTCGACTTTTTTCAGCAAAAAGTCGATTGTTCGAACAATCGAACAATCGACTTATAGAACCCTAATTGACAGCGCGTTTAATAGTGAAGTTAGTTGCAAAACACAATAAATGTAAACACATACATACAAAAGGAGAAACAAATATGCAAGAAACTCATTTTTTAAACTTTAATATTTAGCTTTTTGAAAAAATTTTAGTTTACAAGTCACGAAACATAATTCAGAAACACCAATACTGCAATCTACTTTATTGTTTAAATAATCCGGGTTGTTATATTTATTTTTTTGATAACCTTGTTTTTATTGTTTGGCGTAGCGTTGCCGCTTTTATTTAGGTACTAGCTTGACCCGGTGCGCTTCGCTACCCCTGTCGATGTAAAAATCGGTTCAGCCGTTTAGTAATTATTGTTTAAAAACTAAAGGTACCAATATTACCAGTTTTTCTCCACTTTCTATCCCTTTCTGGTCCAAGTATTGAAAAAATTTATAGCCTATTGACGCTTCCAAGTAAGGATCTATCTACGTTCCAAATTTCAATAAAATCGGTTCAGCCGTTTACGCGTGATGCTCAAACAAACAAATAAACAAACAAATAAACAAACAAACAAACTTACAAAGACATTTATATATTTATATAGATATAGATGACATTTCAGCGTTAAGGCTAAGCGGAAAAAACGTTCCGCCTTACGCTTTTATTTAGGTAGGCCAGTCAGTGTCTTTATACACGTTTATCAATTCGCAGAATCGCACACACACACTTTATAATAAGAAGCTCTAATGTACACGACAGTTGATGTTAACTCTAACAGCAACAATGATCAACTTAACTCACGACTGCCAGCTCTGCCACTATTTATACATGCGCCATCTATCGGGAATCTTCTACAATGCTCTCACCGGACATACTAGTACATTCGAATTCTAGAGCTTTCGAAGTTAATGTTAGCAGCTTAAACATGCAGTGTTGCCATACTTACAAACAATGCTAATAACCGCATGCTATCAACATTGTTGATAAGTAGAAGCTTCTACTGCAGGCAGTCGTTGCAGACCGTTAAATTCAAATCTCTATTGCACATTCGTAACAATATCAAATGTAAATTCTGATTTCAAACACATACCAACTTAACAGAATGTTTGGTGTAACACATTTTGCATGTAATATATGAAAACATTTTTCAAAGGGGGCAAGATTTGTGGAACTTCTTAGGAGGAAGTAGATGCTTTGTAATATTATCTCCAATAGTTCCCGAGATACCGAATTATTTCCAAGAAACCACTGTGTGGCGGTCGATCAACGCGATGTTATACATCAATAAAGTACACTCTTTGACCATTTTTTAGATGTACGCCTAAATGAATAACAGTTGGATGTCTTTCATGAATGCCAAAAAGGCTTTCAGCGATTTTATATATAAAAGTGGACGTGGTAAATTTTTCTTTCAGTAAAAACATTAATTGGATTACTACGAATATTTAAAAGTATAATATCGGTGCAGCCGTTTTTAGATAAATCAAAAAAAACTAGGCGTGGTCAATTTTTCTTTCAGCAAAACTTAAATTGGATTACTACGAACATTTAAAAATAAATTAGCCATATCGGTGCAGCCGTTTTCCGATTTTAGATAAATTAAAAAAAGTGGGCGTGGTCAATTTTTATTTTCGTAAAAACCTTAGTTTGACTATGACGAACATTTTAAAAAAAGTTGTCCAAATCGGTCCAGCCGTTCTTATCTGATGCAATTACCAACGAACGACACGTGTTTTTTTTTATAGATTTTTGCTCATACGGATCATAAATGGATTTTTGATTTTTTTAAAAAATGTGAGACCCGAAAAAAAAACTTTTTCAAACCACTGTGCTTCTTATAAACTCGGTTTGTCAAAAAACCGTAAACTAAAACAACAATGGTTTCGGTTTTGGATATTCTAGTCTTAGCTCTTATCGTGTAAAATGTAATTAATATAGTTGCATACATGTCTCCAATTGTTCTCGAGCTATCAAATTATTTCCAAAATAATATATGTATGTACGTATTTCTAAGTCATGTTAGGGCATTGAATATATTATTTTCTATGAACTTGAATTTTTTTTCCCACGAACTCGTAAATACTCGTAATGTTAAGTAATACAGGACAAAGCTATTTATTATAAAATGTTGATAACCATGACGTCATTAATATAAATAAACAATAAAAAATGCATTCAATTTATTTAAAACGATCAGTCAGATAATGGAGAGGGGGTCTCAGTCAATATTAATTAAGACATCAACATCAATCTATAAAGTAGTTTCCAAATACAAACAATAGAATACCATTTCTTAATGTTGATATTAACATAAGCTACATAATTTTTTTGAATGCAACAGCATAAAATATGAATTCATCTAAAAACGCACAAAAACTCTAACACTATGGGTGCAATAAAATTTGATTATGGTAAATTACACACTAAAATACATACTAACATACATTAATATTTTTAATAAAGCAGTTGATGCACAATAACAAATTACAAACAAACAATGGTTTATACAAGTATATTTGTATTATTAACAATTTTAATAGTTTAACACTCTTTAACAATAATTTTCATTGACATTGAGACTTCATTCACCATCACCTAGATCATTGTCACCACTAACTGCATATTGGTGTGGTGAAAATTATTTGAGTTTTTTTTTTTTTTTGCTGACCAAATGTTTTAAAGTCAAGTGGGGTTTCCAAAAACATTCAACACATTTGTGAATTGTAACAGCAAACGTTAAGTTAAAGCCACAGCACTCAAACTCAATAAATAAAAAATAAAATTAAAAACAAACAGTATAAAATAATAATAACAATAATTTTCTTAATATGGATATGAATTCAAATGAATTCCGCGAGTTTGGCCAGGCTTCCATAGAGTTTATTATAAATTATTTGGAAAATATAAGGGAACGGTAAGTCAGCTCATTTTTAAAAAAATTTTGTATTCAAATGTTTTTAATAATTTTGCGTTTTGTTTTTACAGCAATGTTCTACCCACTACGACTCCCTTTTCGCTGGTCCACAGTCTACCTCAGGAAATACCCGAACAAGCCGAACATTGGAAAACTATATTGCACGATTTAGAACATATTATTTTGCCCGGTCTGGCTCACTGGCAGTCACCACATTTTCATGCCTACTTTCCGTCTTCATCGTCGGCGGGTTCCATAATTGGGGAATTACTTATAGCTGGTATAGGCGCTTTAGGTTTCAACTGGGTAAGTTTACATTAATTTGTTAATATATCAATAGACAGGCTATTTAGTAGAGTTCTCAATTATTTGAGTTTAATTTTGATCGAATAAAACTTTAAATTTTTTTTTTTTATATTCGAGTGATCGATTATTTTTTAAACTTTCCTCGATTATTCGAAAGAATAATGAGTAAAATATATTGGAATAATTTAATAAAATTTTAAATAGTATTTTCGAGTATTTAAGCTTTGTCTGAATCACTTATATTTATACCCCTTCCCGGGAACAGTTCTGGAACCTGTTCTTTAAACATTGATTTTTGCTTTAAATTTTTTCCCTTGGAACTAGTTCTACGGAAGCTGTTTTTTTTTAATATGGCCAATGAAGTTCTTTAGGAACTAGTTTGTGTTCTTTATAACTAGTCTAGAATTAATGTGTAACTAGTTCTATTAAACTATCTTCATGACAGTGGCAAAATTATGACAAGTTTTTAATAAAATTAACCTTAACCTAATTCGTGTATATGATTAAGTAACGGTACTGAATTACAGATTCATAATCGCACAGCCCAAACGCCACAAGCTGTTTGTTAATCTTCCCCTAATTAATCCACTAATTTTAGGAATTTCAAAAGTTTTGTGGGTAAAAGCGGGTAAATTTGGTGACCTCGTAAGTACAATTTAGTCATGAATTCTTTAATGGAATGGTTAACCCTTTGACGACCACAGGGACACCAGTGTCCCAACACAAAAATATTGAATAACTAAATAACGAAAAATAGAATGGGTGCCATTTTAGTTTTAATTAGTTCGTAAACGTGTCTCTTTTTAATGGGTTTAGATTAAAACAAGTTCGGTTATAGCATTTATTTGAAAATTGACAGTTTTATTTTGATACTGTGTTCAAGAATTGTGACGAAGTCTTTTTAAGTGTAAAACTGATTTTTTTAATTTTGTATTTGTTATTAAAAGTTATAAAATCATTATTCATGTTCCATTCATTGATATGTGGTTCATAAACATGAGTATGTGGAACGAACATTTGCATTTTACGACCAAAATTCCATTAAATCCGTTAAATGTTTTTTTGTTTTAATTTCAAAATATGTTTTCTTGGCGCTAACTGATTCACATTAAATAGATAAAATAATAACTTTTAACCAAATAGTCTTATGGAGAAAACATTAATTTGATCTTTAAAATTTAATTAAGAATTCATTCTTTTGAACCTTTGGAATAATGGTGGAAGAAGTACAAACAATAATAAAAATGGGAAATTGCATTTTATTAAAAATAATTTTGATTCAATTTTAAACATAGTTTTTTCAAGTCACACAAATATGTAGATAAAGACAAATTTGGGTAAATTGTTTGGTACTTGTTATGTTGTACATAATTTTTCTTAAAAAAATGAACGTCAATTGAAACCTGTATTGTTTTAAACTTTTGAACATTCAATATTGATGAGATTTCAAGGAGAAATTACACTTGTTCCTTTTAATTTATTTTTTTAATATTGTTACGAAGTTGCATTAATTATTTGAATTTAACGAGCTGTAACGGCTGCTTGCAACATTCATCGTGTTTATAAACATTTCGAAACATCTACTTATCAACAATGTTGATAACACGCTGTTATTAACATTGCTTGTAAGTATAACAACATTAACTGTTAAAGGCTGCTAACATTAACATTAAAGCTGCTAAAAGCTCTAGAAATGGAACATTCTACTTTTGTCCGTTAGAAAGATAATTCATGAAACTACTAGAAGATGGTATTGTGTATATATGTTAATAGTAACAGAAAATTGCAGAGAGTAAGTTTATTGTAGGCACTGTTAGGGCCGTTTTATCATTAGGTGATTATCTTTTTTCCCAACGAAAAACTGCAGATTAAAGAAATTTGGGTTTCTCAATGTATCATTTGCTTCAATTATTTATTTATCGTACAGATAAATTCAATCAGCTGTCTGCTGTTCATAGTTTTTATGTGTTTGTGTTTTTGTAAACGAAATTAAATAAAGTTTATAAAAAAAAGTTTAATAGAGGAATTAACATTAATTTGGTGGAGGATGAACTCGAAGAACTTAAGTTCCAAGTGAATGCTGAAAGAGTTTATCATGCAGGGCCTAACTACATGGAGGATAATGAATTTTTCAAAAGATTCCGGCTGTCGATGGCCACATTAAACAGCTGAATTATGTAAAGATGTTGGCACTTGAAGGCATATATTTTGAGAGATATTGCCAACTGAAAATAATGTTTTTTGTCGGTATATTGAGAAAACCAAAATTATTAACGGACAGTTTATCGGCCTAATAAATTTGTGTCGACATTTAGTAACAGGCAGTTTGTCGATACATTGAGAAAACGTGTGTGTGTTTTTAAAATTGCGTAATATAAGTGTGTGTATTTAAAAGGTAAACAAAGTAACAATATTATTAAACTTAACAGCATAAAATTTAGCTGGTATCGATCTAAGTCAGCGAAAGGCAAACTCACACTACTACAGTTTTTAGATATTGTAGTTGTATGAGTTGAGAAAAAAGTTGAGAAAAAAACAAAAACAATAACTGAAATAAACAAGCAAAAAAGCGAAAAGCCTAAAACAACCTGCTTCTATCAATGCTCATGCGAGACTGACTGGTTTTGATTGTTTTTATACAATGTGTGTGCTTGCGTACATGTGAGAACAAAAACAAGAGAGCTCATTTGAGAGCTCAATGCCTTTCGCTGATCTAAGTGATGCATCAATCAAGGATAGGGAGTAATGATACTTTTTTCCTTTTAATGTAATATTTTTTTAATTACCACCATAAAGATGGGGCTTATATTGAGTTTGTCATTCCGTTGCAACCAAAAATTATATATGTATATTAGGGATATAACTATTGACATTTTTTGCAAATATGCAAATTGGCATTGCATTGTCGAATAGAGAGATGAAAAACCACGGTATTATTTTTTCGCGGTTGTTAAAAAAGTTCACGCACCAAACGCAATAAAGTTTTTAATTAAATATATTCAATAATTTTGAAATACAATATACATATTTTATTTCAATAATAACTGCGGACATACTTCAAAAGATAATTTTTAAATACTGGAAGTATATCTCACACTTGCAAAAAAAAAAAAAAAAAAATGAAATTATTAATATAATTTTTCAGAGAAAAAAAAAAATTGGTTTATTTTAGAAATTGGTGTTGGTGCGTGATGTTTTTGACCTAAAAAAATGATTTTCATTACTTATACAACATTGGTCATCACGTGGTGGTATGCCAAAAATTTCGCCAAAATTAGTTATATACCTAATGTATATTCTGAGTCCTTATAAACTTCTAAGTCGATCTAACTTTGCCCGTCCATCTGTCCGTTGTTGGCAATGTTTGGTATTGAAAATGGGCAAAATCAAGTAGTACCAGAGTTATGTTGATATTTTTCAAAAATGTTTTGCTATATTCTTTAAAAATATTTTGATAAAAAGGCAAGCTCTGTTAAAAATGGCTAGAATCGGTCCATGATTACTCCCAGCCCTCATACAAATAGTTTCTCGAAATATGTGGTACATAAATGTTTATATAATACTTAGCAGTATAACATAAGTTCTATGTAAAAGAAATCAGAAAACGAAATTTAGTTTGGAGCGGTCCATATTTGACTATAGCCCCCATATATAGATCACTTCCTAAAATCACTTAAATCTCTATAAATAATTTTAATATAAATAGTATGTATAATAATATGTATGCAAAAATCGGTCCATATATGATTATAGCCTCCATATTAGGTCCAATTCAAAAAATCAATAATCCTCATGTACAGAAGAATCGCCATACATAGATCTCATATCCGTGAAACACATAAACCTAAATAAAAATCTTAAAAATATCAATATCGAACCAAGCTCATATAATCCTGAATAAAGGATTATAAAGATTTAATAAATGGTACTTTTACTAATATTACTCTTCTATTTTTGTATTATAATAAAACTGTAAACATTAAATGAAGCCAACACACATCCAAATATATGTATGTTTTGATGCTTTTTTGTCAAAGCATGCAATAAATTGTCTTTTGTAGATGAAATTTTCAGAATTATAGAAGATTTGGATCCCGAAGATATCTGGGGTCTTCAGAAAATTGACAGTCAGACAGACAGACAGACAGACAGACGGACAGACAGACAGACAGACAGACAGACAGACAGACAGACAGACAGACAGACAGACAGACAGACAGACAGACAGACAGACAGACAGACAGACAGACAGACAGACAGACAGACAGACAGACAGACAGACAGACAGACAGACAGACAGACAGACAGACAGACAGACAGACAGACAGACAGACAGACAGACAGACAGACAGACAGACAGACAGACAGACAGACAGACGGACGGACAGACAGACAGACGGACGGACAGACAGACGGACGGACGGACAGACAGACAGACAGACAGACGGACAGACAGACAGACAGACAGACAGACAGACAGACAGACAGACAGACAGACAGACAGACAGACAGACAGACAGACAGACAGACAGACAGACAGACAGACAGACAGACAGACAGACAGACAGACAGACAGACAGACAGACAGACAGACAGACAGACAGACAGACAGACAGACAGACAGACAGACAGACAGACAGACAGACAGACAGACAGACAGACAGACAGACAGACAGACAGACAGACAGACAGACAGACAGACAGACAGACAGACAGACAGACAGACAGACAGACAGACAGACAGACAGACAGACAGACAGACAGACAGACAGACAGACAGACAGACAGACAGACAGACAGACAGACAGACAGACAGACAGACAGGCAGACAGACAGATGGCTTAATCGACTAAAATTTTTAAATTTTGAAAAAAATTTTTATTTAAATATTGTTTACCTAAAAATATTTAAAATTTGTATTTTAAATTATAATTTGGTGAAGGGTATATAAATTTTGGCACAGCCGAATATAGCTCTATTACTTGTTGGATTTACTATTGTAAATTAATGAATTTGGAAATGTAAAAGTAGGCGTGACATAAATTTGAAATTACTAAAATTAACAAAATAAGTTAATTGACATCACTAAAATACATTATTTTTCGAAAAGTTCTTTTGGTAGTTTTAACAAAATTAAATAATTACAAACTTATTACATTTTATCAAAATGTTGAATATTTTCCAAAAGTACTTTGTTACTTTTTTGGTGCTTTTTAAAAAAATACATTTTGTTCCTTTTTGTAATGTTTTTAAAACATTTGCCAGATTTTTAATTTTACTGGGCAAAATGTACAATACTTCCAAAAAAAGTATTTTAGTACTTTTTTTTAAAAAGATACCTTTTGTCATATTTAAACTATTATTTAGATAACATGAAAAACAATTATTTTTTTCTAACAAATTTTAGCATATTTTCAAAAAGTACTTTGGTACTATTTGCAAAAAATTTATTTTATTAAATGTTCGATATTTAGGAAAAATACTTATTTCAATAATTTGGTACAATGTGTTTTCAAAAAATTACAATACTTTTTATGATTTTACGATGCCAATTTATTAAAAAATAAATAAAATTTGGTAAAGTTACTGGGCATAAATGTTCAATAATTTAAATAGTACTTTGATTGACATCACCAAAATGTGTAATATTTTCTAAAAATACTTTTGGTACCACTTGGGTACTATTTCTAAAAAAGTACTTTATGTTACAATATATTTTTAAAGTATTTTCAAAAAATTAAAAAATATAAAATACATTTTACCAAACTGTTTAAAATTTTGTTGATATAATTTTTAAAAAAATTCTTTTTGTTCTTTTTATTTCAAAAATATGCCAAAATCTTAATTTTATGGGACAAAATATTGAATATTACCAAATAATTACTTTGGTACATTTTTAGTACCTTTTTACAAAATAATATTTTTGGACGTACACAAAATATTGAAAGAATTTATTTTATAAAGACAAATTGTGCCATATTTTTTTAAAAATAACTTCTTATTATTATACCCTTCGCCTTCGTGAGAAGGGTATATATAAGTTTGTCATTCCGTTTGTAATTTCCACAATATAATTTTCCGACTCTATAAAGTATATATATTCAGGATCCTTATAGATTGCGGAGTCGATTAAGCCACGTCCGTCTGTCTGTTGAATCAACTTTCTGCAGAGCCCAGATATCTTCGGGATCCAAATCTTCAATAATTCTGTCAGACATGCTTTCGAGAAGTTTCCTATTTAAAATCAGCAAAATCCGTCCATAAATAACGGAGATATGAGCAAAAATCCGAGACAACCTTCTATTTTTTGCCTATTTTTGATCTATATCTCGATTACTAAATCATAAATATACACAATATGGATATCTAATTATAGATATTTCAAAGTCCATTGCAATGATGTATAACGCTATAGTAAGTTGGACCTACAATGGGTCAAAATCGGGAAAAATATTTTTTAACCCGAATTTTTTTTTTCACAAAAAACATTTTTTTGTCATAAATTTTTTTCACTAATAAATTAAAAAAAATTGGAAAAAACTTTTTAAAAACAATTTTAATTTTATTTTAAAGTATAATTTGCTGAAGGGTATATAAGATTCGGCAGAGCCGAATATAGCTCTCTTACTTGTTTTTTATAAAGAATTACAAAAAATTCAATTCATTTCACAAAATTGCATCATATTTTCAAAAAGTACAATATAGTAAAATAGTAAAGGGCGATAGCAGTTTTTGTTTACACTTAAACATTTTAGACAGTTTTAAGACATAAGTTTAGTACCAATACGAATTCGGTACTACTTTCCCATAAATTCCTTTTAATTCAAAAATATGCCGAAATCTTAATTTTATTGGACAAAATATTGAGTATTACCAAAAAGTAATTTGGTACATTTTTAGTACCTTTTTACAAAATAGTACTTTTTAAAAATTTTCACAAAATATTGAAAAAATATATTGTATTGGCAAATTGTGGCATATTTTCAAAAAGTACTTCTGGTACTTTCTAGCTAATATTTTCAAAAAAGTAAATGAGTAGTATTTGTTTATACTTAAACATTAGATATTTAGATATGAAACTAAAATAAAAAAAATGAGGACCCTACAAAAGAGGTATTTTTGCACTGGTTTACTTGAATAATTGTTGGTACCTTTAGTACAGTTAATACCTTTAAATAAATTTAGTACCAACCAAACAAGTGAGTTTATGAGAAAGAGTTTATAACAGGTTTGTTTGCAGCCAGTAAATATGCATACATCTCCTAATTAAAGACTAGATTTTTAAACCCAACTGTTAAATACGCTTTACCCACTGTAATTTATCTCAGAAAAAGTAAAAACTTTCCTCAATTTTTACACACACACACACATCTGTACATACACATCTCACTCTCTATTTTACATCATTACTTCAGATCGAAATTAAAATCATACAAGCCACCAGTTTATAAAAAGAGTCAACGAAAGCAAAAACTTTAATAGTCGTACGCAAACCTTTCCACGTTTAAAACTATATTTAATACCAAAGTTTTTAGTTTTTTGAAATAATTTAAATAATTAAAACAAATAAAACATAATAAGAAAATAAGAAAAAATAAAACAAACAAAAAAAAAATATCTTAAGTGTGAAATTAATTTAAACATACTTAAAAAAGTAAATAATAAAAATGGATGCAAAAACCTTTAGAGAATTTGGCAAAGCTGCTGTCGATTTCATAGCGGATTATATGGAAAATATTAGAGATTGGTACATAAATATTTAATTAAATAAGTGTTGAAGAAGTACTTAGTTTTTGTTTGTTTATTTATTTTCAAATTAAAGTGATATTTTGCCAGCGGTACAGCCTGGTTATCTCTTCGATTTATTGCCTAAAGAAATTCCAGAGCAACCACAAGATTGGAAGGAAGTTCTGCATGACATTGATCGCATTATTAAGCCAGGCATTACACATTGGCAATCGCCAAATATGCATGCCTACTATCCCACCGCCTCATCGTATCCATCCATTGTGGGCGATATGTTGGCAAATGGTTTCAGTGTCATTGGTTTCAGTTGGGTATGTTTAAATGATTGATATGATCTAATATCTAATTAGAATCTGTGAAACAAATTTATTTTTATGTAAATATCGTGTATTTTTTTAGGAATTTAGTGTTAAGCGATTTTTGTGGAATAAGTGAGTTATTTTTTTTTTGTGAGGATTTGCCATTTTGATTTATATTTAACTCTTGAAATTATAAAAGTTTGATGATAAATACTCACAATTTCGGCTGAAGAACTGATATTTATAGAAAATTACAGTTAATAAAACTTCCGCCGGTTTTAATAAACCCCCATTTAAATGTCTTCGCAATCTTATTATACCCTTCACCATGAGTGGCAAGGGTATATATAAGTTAATAATTTCTGCATACATATTTAATTTGCGACCCTACAAGTCGATATAACCATGTCCGTCTGTATGTTGAAATCAACTTTCCGTAGCCTCCAAATAACTTAAATACATGATTCATACATCACGGGAATTTTCACGGCTCTGTTGCTATTTAAAATCGACACAATCGACCCACAAATGGCTGAGATTAAGGACAACCTCGATTGTTTACCTATTTTTGATCTACATCTGGATTACTAAGTCATTAATATAGACAATATATCCATATAGCGATAGATATTTCAAAAACCTTTGCAACGGCGAATATAAGGCCGTAGTAAGTCGGACCTATAATGGGTCAAAATCGGGAAAAATAATTTTTACTCCGAATTTTTTTTCACCAAAAAAAAAAAAATTTTTTATAAAATTTGTTTCACAATTAAATTATTTTTTTTTTTATATTAAAAAAAATTTTGGAAAAAATAAATAAAAAAATTTTTTTTTTCCAAATTGTTTTTTAATTTTTTTTTCCAAATTTTTAAATTTATTACTGAAAAAAATTTATGAAAAACAAATTTTTTTGGAAAAAAAAAAATTCGGGTTAAAAAATATTTTTCCCGCTTTTGACCCATTGTGGGTCCAACTTACTATAGCCTTATATACATCGTTGCAATGTACTTTAAAATATCTACCATAAGATATCCATATTGTCTATATTATTGACTTAGTAATCCAGATATAGATAAAAAATTGGACAAAAATCGAGGTTGTCCCGGTATTTTCTTTATATCTCAGCCATTTGTGGGCCGATTTTCTCGATTTTAATAGCAACCGAGCCGGGAGAATTCCCGATATATTGATGTATCAATCACGTTTGTAAGTTATTTGGGGTCTACGGAAAGTTGATTTCAACATAAAGACGGACATGGCTATATCGACTTCGCTATCTAGAACGATGCAGAATATATATACTTTGTAGGGTCGTAAATGAAAAATGTAGAAATTATAAACGGAATGACAAACATATATATACCCTTGACACTCATGATGAAGGATATACAATTAGGTTAAATTTGGAAGTTCCTAGGGAAACCCCTATTAGTAGATTTTAAGAAAAATTTAAGTCATTGTAAGTTCCCTAAGAAACTTTTTTTCTAGGTAGCAAAGAGTAATAGCGAAAATTCATGTCTTCAATGTAATTCTTTCCTGAATGTTCTGTGGGTTTCGTCGTCAATACTTAAACTCGAATACTTCAATATGAAATTTCATGTCAATCAGATCAGTAAGTTAGGTTAGGTTGAAGAGGCAGCGCCTCGAAGCATAGCTCGCTTGGGTCCAAACATATGTCCCGTTGTGATACCTTGTATCCCTCGATTTATTCGTCCTATATTTCTTGGCCGTCGTCGTCATTTTACATTTTACCCAAATCGCCTCTTGATAGGCAGATTTTGTTGATAAGTATTCGTTACCCAAGAATTCTATGTTTCAGCTACCAAAATGCAGCAGATATTCAGTGGACTCATTCTCTTCCTGGCCATTACAGCTTCAGCAGAAGACGTTGTAAGTGATTCTCAGCTTTTTAGCATGTACAATTAGAGGCCAGTGCCCGGTAATGATCGCTATGAGGGTTCTTAAATGGTTTCTAGGCAGATTTATCGCAAATAGAGTTCTCTGCGAATCCATATTGGGCTTTCAAAAGAATTATGTGGTTGATAAACCAGCAACAATTGACGCCTTAGAGGCAAGCATTGTTCGTGCAATGCATGACATACGACCAGAAAAGCTTTAAAAAGTAGCCAAAAATAGAAGCGGTGGCCATATGTCCAAAATCATTTTCAAATGTTAATGTTCTTTTCCCCTCATAAGAGGAATACCAATATCTGAATTCATTAGAATTAACAGTGGTGTCAACTTTCGCAAGTGTTTTTTAGCCTCCGTATTCAGGAACACATGCGAGGGTAACCGATGAATGTTTCGCTATCTCCTCAAGAGACACTCGGTATTCTTGAACAAATCAGTGTATTCATTCATTCAGTAAATATGTGTTTGGAAATCGCAATTCGATATCCCTTGATAATGAATTTGTTTGGCTGCTACTTTTGTAGCCATTATTTCGGCCTGAATTATGCTGGCGTAGTCTGGTAGTCTATAAGATAGTCTCAGATTCAGCTGGCCAGAAAAGATGCCACAACCGACCTTAACTTGTGATCTTAAACCTTTAGTGAATATTGGGATCACACTCTGTAGAAGGTGGAGACCATTGTCATAAGTGGATCTCTCTGCAATATTTTTCATAAAGCATGTATAGAAAATTACTTCAGGTATCGTATAATCCACAGGAAGATTCATATGGATGATGCTTACAAATTTCGCTTGACCATAGTTCTCATTCCTAAGTCCATGCGTTATTATACGTTACAGAATTATTTCCAAAATATTCTAAATATTCTGTCCCAATGTGGATCGTTGCTAAGAAATATCTCCCTCCATCTTAAACACTTTTACTTAAATTATATGACTTTTAACTAACCTTTAGCAAGTAAAAAAAGGTTACATTGTTTTTTGATTTCATCTTGAATCAGTTAAAGACTTTTTTATTATTATTTTGCTTTACTGTTACCAAAACAAAATGCTCTTGCCCCACTAGTTATGTTTATAAAATATTTTAAATCACACAGAACTTTCTCTGTTTTTGGCTAAAACGAGTTTTTCTTTTATTTAGTTTATTTTAAACATCTGTATTTATTGGCTTTAACATCAATTAACACATCTTCTGCAAGTCATCTGCTATGATGATGGTTGGTTGGTTGGATTGTTTGGTCAATAAACTACACCTGATTATGCATATTTGACACATGTATGTTTTGGTTTTTTTATTAATATAATTCTCTATTTATGTTAATAAAAGTGTGTGTTTTCATATTTATTGTCAATGAATTAGTTTTAATAAATATTTTTGAGTTTTTACGATTTGTTTAATGTGATAAAATTGATGTTAATTCTATTGTATGTATGCAGATTTTATTTATAATATTATGTATGCACATTTAACGATTATTTAACACTTTTACTTTTCTGTTAAAGATTTGATAACTTACTTTATTTTGATAGTTTGATTGAGATGAATATTTAAATTAAATAATTTGACAGATTAATGTTATCTTTGTATGAATTTAAAAGAAAATATTTGTTACCTAACTCTACTCTGAGTTTTTAAGTGGAAAGTATTAAACATTTATTTAACTTTAAACTTCAAAAAAATAGAAAAGTTTTCATAGACAAATTAAATTGTTCATCAACAAATACGAAGCATCTGTATTTGTTGATTTATATGTCGATATTTGATAGAAATGTAACCAAAAGGAAGTACAAAATTGAAACTTAGCACCAGATTTATATTCTAAATCATCATCTCACCAAGTTCCACTAGGAAATAATTCCTGGAAATTCAAATATTTAGCGGATATATGAGAAAGGTGTTTGGTACTTTTTTCTGGCTAATTCGAACGTCTTTATGAATGCTGTGGTCCCCTGGCAAACCAACAGGAACTTTTGAAATATTTGACTAGACCTGTCAGTGACACATCTTTGAGACTATCCAAATTATGAAAGATTTATTACTTTGGAGTTGAGATCCTTGATAGACACAAGACTGTCCAAGTGGATATCAATAGTCGACGTGTCGATATTCAATTCTCTGATTCTTTTCGCTAGAGTAAATTTCCTCCTGTTATGGTATAGGACAACCTATAAAAGTTCAGAGTAGCTACAAAGTACGCTTAACTCTTTCAGTCTTAGAAGCGGCTTTGCGGAGATGCATTTGATGAAAATGTCAAAGAGAATCATGTAAACCATCGTCTCCAGACTGGTCTGAGTAATTGAACTCATAGAACCAGTAATAGCAAGACAATCTTGCTGCACCTTCAATCTGCACCTTGTTCAGAATGAAGACGTATAATACATAAAAGTCATCTCTTTCCAAATGTTTTACTACAGTTTAGGTTAGGTCATTAGGTAGCCTTTCGTCCTTTGTACAGCTCACGTGGGTATATTGATTGTTCCCCTCGTGTTACCTGAGGAAGATAAAGGAAGTAGAGAAGAGAAATAAGAGAGAATAGGATCGATAAGAGACCTTGTAGATGGAAATTATAGAAATTGGAGAAGATGTTTAAAGAGCGCAGACTATCATGCGACAGATGTGGGGTCACTATGAGGTGCCATTTGCATGTTCGGTCTAATTAACCATCTGATTTTCCTAATAAATGCATCATATGCCTTACTTGCCTGCCAGATAGTTCGGAGAGGCTGCTAAGGGGTCTTTCCCCCAAAAGTCTGGCACGCAGATCGCCTAAACAGTTACAGAAGAAGTGTAAGATGGTCTCTTCCTCTTCCTCATTTAGACAAATTCTACAGAAATCATGGTGTGGTAGCCCAAGTCTCATAGCAAGGGTAGCAAAGGTGCAATGTCTGGTGATCATCGCCACTCTATTGCTATTGTTGTTTACATCATTTACCCCGTGTCCACGTACCCAATTGAGTACAACTGTTGAATGTCTCGCCATCTGATTTAGGGATGCCCGGCATTCCTGGACTATGTTCGATGTTGTATAAACACCTGTCAGGGATTTGATTGCTGATTTAATGTCAGTATATATACGAATATCCTGTAATATTAGAGCCAGTTGTCCACTCTCCTGATGGCCGATACCTCGACCAGAAGAATACTTCATCCATTTGGAAGTCTGAAGGACATCCTTATCCCAAATTCAGGAATGTAGACACATCCACCCACTTTCTTTGACCCGTCCGTATAGATTGATAGTCTTGTTAAGCTCGCCAGATTCTATATTGGACAGCGACGAAAAACCGAAGTTCCTCGAGAACTACAGGTATGCAAGCTACACATTCGACTCTCAAAGTATTTTTTTTTTCGCGAAAGTTTCAGAATAGTGCCATACATTTCTTTTGTAGAAAACTACCAGTTCGTTCTTTGCCGGGTAGACCTTCAGACAGTTTGCCTGGCCAAAGAAAGTACCAAGCGCTTATCGTTGAAAAATTTTTATTTAGACAAAGAGCACATCGTCCGTACATGTGACTATCTTGCTACCAGATCTTTTGAGCCTGAAAAGGATTTTATTCACGACAAGCTGTCACAAGAATGGAGATATAACATTTTCTTTCCGCAAGCCTCAAGTCACAACCTTTCGTACGCTGTAGCAGGTTTTCGTTATCATTAGGTATTCCATCTATTCCTTCCTGTCAAGTGTTTCTTCAATAGGTAACGGCATCGTCATGTTATCCCCTACACTTCCCTTAGGGGGAGGATATTCCTGAAATGGACATCAATCAGTGTTTCTAGCTCTATAGTATTGTATTGTGTTTTATCTTTATCGCTTTAGGAATAAACAGCACTGTAAGTTCACTCACTTCTCTCGTAATAAACCCTGATTCCAGACTATTCCTAAATATTCTAATAAGATTGCTGATAATGACTGTTTTAATAATGATGGGAATATGACAACCGGTTCTGAAGATTTAAAGCGCTTAAAATATGCCTATTTCCTCTCCATTCACAATAGAACTTTCTTATTCACATATGCAAATAAACGCTGGTATTGTAGGACACATAAGTAGCAGCAGGGTTGTTGGAGTTATCTAGATGCCCACACTATCTACAAGAAGCATTAAAAGTGTCATTGAATCATTGATATCTCGTGTGCCTTTTAATTTTACGATTGCAAGAGATGGCATGTCTGCAACGAAACTCTAGAATTTTAGCCAGTTAGTTCTTCTAGGATTTATAATAGGCGTAATTGCCTTATCTGGAGTAAGTTGTATCATAAAAAATATCCAGTGATTATCAGAAAAAAGTAATCTAGAGATATCAGTGATCAATTTCCTATTGAAAAACGTTGGTAGTAGATAAATGGTATTGTAGTAAACTCTCAGCCCTGTCATTAATGTTCGAAGTTCTGAACTAAGTTTGATCAGAGATCTTAATAATTTTTTCTTTTCTTCCAGTACTCTGTACCAAAATTCTTATCCAAACGATTAATTCCTGTTAATGTTGCTTCATCCTCCAAGATTGGTGGAGCAAATCACACCTCACCATCGTTCGGAAAAGGTCTTGGTTCTGACGAATGCAGAATTCAAATTGCAAGCAGGTCTAAATTATGAGAGATATTGAACCAACTCTTTTTCAATTTCATTTAGTTTTGCCCTACCTATGCAGTTTTATAAAAATTGTCCAATGATGGCCAGGAAAAAACATTCAAGATATACTCTCCCATCAGGGAGCAGTACCTACTATCGTAATATCAGCGATTGCTCCTTAATCCTAGCACTGTTCTCTTACCCCTAAGTAATGTAGTAATCGCACTCAGCCCAGTCATTAATGTCCGAGATTCTGAACTTTGATCCAAAAATCTTTAACTTCTTTCTTGTCCCATTCTATCATTCAGCAGTCCTGATGGAAGCAGTGTTCCAATAACAAGTATGGAAGTTTTATGAGAAGTTTTCACTTTTTTCTCTCAGATAAATCATTACTGTCTGACTGACTGACGTATTCCATATCGCAGAGCCAAAATTCCTGAATCAAGATAAGTTTAATTTGGACTGTAGATCAATTTAAAACCCCCACCCCAAATAGATCCACTAGGAAGAAAATTTGAACATTTAGGGGGTAAAAAATAGTTAAATTTTTCTTGAGCATTTCAAACCAAATTTTTTTAATTTTTTAATCATATTTGTGTCACAGAAACTTTCTCCAAAATGAAATATTTTGCAAATTAAAGCTTGAAGAGTGTTCAAGTGGCGAAAATGAGAACAGGTACTTTTTTCTTTCAATAGAGCTTTTGTAATATTTGGAATTAATGAACTCACTGATATAAAATTTAGATGGAATGCTACTGAATGAAAATTGAATCAATGATAGTCAAGATAGTGGTCTGATGAAAAGAATTATCGGTGGAATATTTAATAAATTACTTAAATATTTTTCAATAGATTTTCGGTTTATATATTTTGTTAGATTGATAATAAGAAAGTGTACAACCGCCTTTTTTAATTTAAAATATACGTACTTACATACAAATCTTACCTTATTAAAATGTTTAAATTTTTCATTGCAGATTTGCAGTCCCGCTTGCACTGAACTTGAAGTTGTTGTCATGGATTGGTTAGCGAAATTCCTTAAATTACCCCAACAATTTCTTCACACCACTGATGGTCCTGGTGGTGGTATAATTCAGGGTTCCGCCTCGGAATCCGTACTAGTTGCTGTTATAGCGGCCCGAGAACAAACCGTCAGACGTATGAAAGAGAAACATCCCGAAATGACAGAAAGTGAGATAAGAGGCAAGTTGGTGGCCTATTCTAGTGATCAGAGTAATAGTTGCATTGAAAAGGCGGGCGTGTTGTCAGCAGTACCCATACGCTTGTTGCCGGCTGGAGAGGATTTGATTTTAAGAGGAGAAATGTTACAACAAGCATTAGACGAGGATTTGGCCAAAGGTTTGATACCTATCATTTGCATTGCCACTTTGGGTACGACCGGCACCTGTGCATACGATGACATCGAGTCATTGGGTAAAATTTGTAATCAACATGATTTGTGGTTACATGTTGATGCTGCCTATGCTGGTGCTGCTTTTGCTTTAGAAGAGTGTTCCGAATTGAGAAATGGCCTGGAAATGGTGGATTCATTAAATTTCAATTTACACAAATTCCTAATGGTGAATTTTGATTGCAGTGCCATGTGGTTAAAGGATGCCAATAAAGTGGTGGATAGCTTTAATGTTGATCGCATCTATTTGAAGCACAAATATGAAGGCCAAACACAAATTCCCGATTTTAGACATTGGCAAATACCATTGGGTAGACGTTTCAGGGCTCTTAAAGTATGGATTACCTTCCGTACTATTGGGGCCGAAGGCTTAAGAGCCCACATACGCAAGCACATGGCTTTGGCTGAGAGATTTGAAAATTATGTCTTATCAGATGAGCGCTTTGAGGTGGTAACCAAGAGAGCACTTGGCTTGGTTTGTTTCAGACCCATTGGCGATAATAAACGTACCACAGATCTGTTGCATAACTTGACGGAACGTAAGAAAATCTACATGATACAGGCCAAACATGCGGGAAAACATTTCTTACGTTTTGTTGTTTGCGGCATGGATCCAAAGGAAGAAGATATTGATTTTGCTTGGAGGGAAATACAGTCACAAATGGATTATGTTTTAGAGCAAGAACTTTTAACATCTGTTAAGGCAGATATCGACTCAATTAGTAAACACATAACCTCAGATTTACATATAAGCTCAGCAATGGATTCCGAAAAGTTAAAGTAAATTTTAGTATGTATTTGTAAGGTTTTTTTTTTAATTTATTTTAATAAAAAGTTATAAAAAAAATGGCTTTTGTAAATCTTATTTGAAGAAAATCTTATATATCAAGAAGGATTCTGTAATTTTTAAGTCAGAGGAATTTGTAGTCTGATAACTGAATACTTATTAGGTTAATATGACAAATAAATTTTTATAGTTTCAAATATAAGGAAAAGTTAACGAGGGCGGGTCAATAAGTTCTTGACTTTTTGAATGAAACACAAATTTTTGGATAAAAAATCATTTTATTTTTCAACATTGTCTCCTTAGAGCTCTATGCACTTTGTAAAACGTTTCTCCAATTTTTTATCCCTTCCAAAAAAAGATTTGACGAAGTCATCAACATAGGTATTTCTCATCGTTGGAATAAAATCACTTTCCGCCGAGCCATTTCTTCAGGTTTGGAAACAAGAAATAGTCACTCAGGGCTAAATCCGTAAAATGGGTTGGATCAGAGATCAATTCGTAGCCTAATTGATAGATTCGTAGCCTAATTGTTAGATTCGTAGCCTAATTCATGGATTTGTCCTGGTGAAATAGAACTTTTTCCTTTGCCAAATGGGATCGGTTTTTTTCGCCATTGATTTTTTAACTCTTTTGAACGGTCACTATGACTTTTTTTTGCTAAAAAACCCACTTCGGCCTACTTTGGCGCCGACTTACCCCCAGAAACCCACTCTTTTAACTACTTTTCGGTCTCTGGTGTGTTGTGGTGGATCCAGATTTCATCCACGGTTACGAAACGGTGCAAAAACTCGCCCATATTGACAATCGTCCAGTTGTCTCACTATCTCTCTCTTGCGGAAAGCTTTCTCATACACAAGTTATCATTTAAAATTGAAACCACTGAGCCACGTGAGATGCCTATGGCTTCCACAATCTCTCGCACTTTTAATATCCAATCGGCCAACATCATATCGTGATTTTTTCTATTGTTTCGGGTGTAGAGACCTCAAATGGGCATCCAGAAAATTCGACATTTTCCGTGTAAGTGCAAAGTGATGGTTTTTTCCGCGAACAATTATGCTTTATAGGATAAAAACGACTTTAAATACAACAACTTCAGAATAACGACACTAAGAATACTTTAGCGAAGGAAATTCGTGAACAGCTACCAAAAATAAACCAACATCACTTATGGGACAATATCACAGCAACATATAACCGAGTCGCAGAAGAAACATTGGGTATAGCCGAACAACAAAAAAAAGCTTGGAAATCAGACGACACTTGAAAACTGTTTTCTCAAATAAGGGAACTCAAGCTGCAGTTAAACAACAATAACACTTTGAAGCAAGCTCCAAGAAGAGAGAAAGGAAAGTTCCTAGAACGGCTTGCAATGTCGGCAGGAGAAGCGGCTAGCCAGAATAATATGAGAAAACAACAACAATCGAAAGTGTAACAGGAGCCAACCAGTCGCTGATCGCAGTGGTGCACTATTAACAAACAATGATGGACAGACACAAAGATGGAGAGAACATTTCGAAGAAATAAGTAACGTGGCCACAGATGCAACTACTGAGGACAACGAAATTGAAAACATCAGCCCAGCAGAAAGGATCCAAATAATATCAAGAAGCCCCCCAGTGTAAGTGAGATAAAGGATTCCATCGGGGAGTTAAGAAATAACAGGGCTGGAGGAGAAGATGGAATAGCAGCTAAATTTCTTCGGATTGACATCGAAACCACAGCTGAACTTCTACGACCGAACATCACATCAGTCTGGGAGGATGAAAGGCTACCTCCATCTTGGAAGAATGGAATCAGCTTAAAGTTACCCAAAAAGTGGCGACTTGAAAGATTGCTACAACTGGAGAGGAAATACTCTGTTGAACACCATATACAAGATACTAGCAGTCAAAATACAAGGAAGACTTCAAAGTAAAATGGAGAACAATCTACGAGATTTCCGGCCTAACAGGAGCTGAGTAGATCAGACCAACACCCTACACATTATACTAGAACAATCCCTAGAATGGCGTACTCCCCTGTACATACTGTTCAAAGTAAGCCTTCGATACCATTAGACGGACTGTGATATGGAAAGCATTGAGAAGAAAAGGAGTACTCAAGAAAATAATTCGAATCATCAGAGATATGTACGAGGTTGCAGAACTCTCAACCATTTCACACAAACGCTGGAGTAAAACAAGGATGCCCCATATCACCTCTGCTATTCACTATAGTGCTGGTTGACAACATGAACGAAGTCTGTTCAGAGAGAAGAGGAATCACATGAAATCTATCATGCCAACTCGAGGATTTCGATTATGCGGATGGTATTTGTCTACTCTTGCTCAAGATCTCCAACATGCAAGCAAAATAGAAGATTTGGACTTGAGATAAACATCAAGAAAACCAAAACTTTGAGAATTAACAAAGTATCCATCGATAACATTATGCTACATGGCCAAACAGTTAAATACATAGATACATATAGGCAGAACAGTAGCAACGAATGGTGGCACAGAAACAGACGTAAATAACAGATTAAATAATTGGGAAGACTGCAACCAGTAAGGAAAAGCTCACAAATATTCAGACGAACCAAGCTGCTGAATATTCAACGCATGTGTAAAGTCTACTCTGTTGTACGGAATTGAAACATGGTTAGTATCAAACAACGTCACACAGAAGCTACAGGTATTCACCAACAAGAGCCTCAGAATCATATGCAGAATATTCTGCCCTAACAACATCAGCAACACTCGGACCTCTGAAACCTTACCAACGAGGAACCTATACTAACACAAATAAATCATAGGAAATGAAGGTGAATCGGCCATACTTTCAGAAAGAATCCTGACAGTACAACAAGGATGGTGCTAGAGTGGAATCCTCAAGGCTCAAGAAGCTGTGGTCGGCCAAAGAATTCATGAAGACGCACGATATTCCAATGACTAGGACAGTGCAATATTATATGGGAAAAAGCGAAAACAACAGCAACAAATCATGTAACATGGAGATGCATTGTTGAAGCCATATGCTCTTAAGAGGGGTAATGGAGGAACAGAAATACATTTAAAAAAAGTGACAAAATATGAGTACTGCAGTTTGCTTCCTTTTACCCCTGAATACTTGAGTTCCGAGTAGCTACTTCTAAGTTGTTTTTGTGTCGTTGGTTGCCCGTGTAATCAGTAAAGTGTGCAATTAGATAAAAATCTTTCTTGCTCCTTTTATTGAAAAAATAAATTTTAATAAAAAAGTACCAAAAAAGGTATAAAATTTTCCACCCTTGAAAATTCGAATTTCAAAAAAGTACCAAAAGGATTTCTACTCATTATTGTTGTGAGTTAGATGAATTAAAAATTGTATTTCTACGTTCATTAATTTAGGAGATATAAAGGTTAACAGACGGTTATAGTGGTACTATTTTTATCCATTATGGCTACCTAGAATATCGAATTTCCAAAAAGTAACAGACACCTGTCGGTTCTTTATTGATTCAAGCCGGACACATTAAACATTTTATTTCTAGTTTTATTTGTTTTGGTACAGATTTCACCCGTTGTTGCCCGTTTTATCCATTATTAGTGGATCTATATGATGTAAAAGGAAGCTATTACCCGAATTTTAAGTTTCTAGTTTTAGTGGTTTGGACTGTGTGATGAAGAATGATTCAATCAGTTGGTTAGTCACGTTACTCTTTTATATATATATACTAGCTGAACCCGGTCCGCGTTGCTGGTCTTTAGAAAACATATGTTTTATATTGCATCTCGATCTCGATTTTAATATACAGTGTCGGATAAAGTCGTTGATCCAACCTTCAATGTTAATACATGTGGTGGCAGTCCGGCTGGTTCCAATGAATTCAAAAATTCAGTAGGATAATCGACGACTTGTTCTTCGTTCATTACTGTGTCAATCGATTTGTATTTTATTGTGTAGCCAGGCAGTTTCAATTGTATTTGCTTATTGAGCTTGTTAACATCATAATTTGTTGGTGCCGAAATTGCATGTTCCTACAGCCAATCCGAATTTTTGTTGTAAGTTGATTGTAAGACTTGGGAATACCTAGTCGACAACGGCTTGAATATTCATTTGCATTTGCCAGAAGTTCGGGAACTAAATCTAATTTGTGGCGTGATCAATTGGTATTTTTCCATTTCCGATGTCCTTCAATTGTTTTGAGAATGTTTCGGCAGAAGGGTATTACAGCAAATGTTCGTTGATAACGTTCGGCTTTTGTAGCTTCATTTGCAGTGAAATAAATTTGAAAGAACTTCGCATCATCATTGGGAAGCGGGAGTAATGATTCAATTCTGTGGTACATTTGGCCTTGAACTTTAAAGGTGAGCATGAAACCGACGTCATTTGAAAGCATGAGTTGCACTTTTGGATATTTTGAAAGATTTTTGATTGGGATTGGCGCCGAAAATGTGACATAGAAGCTGCTCAGGCGGCAGAATAACTTTACCGTTCGAACAGCATATGGCCGGGGATTCCATAGGAATCTTCAAAACGCTGCTATGCAATGTTTGTTTATTGCGACAATCAGTACGTCCTGATTCCTGGTGTCATCTTACTAACTGTAATAAAATGAGTTTAACGGTCTGTCTGCCTGTCTGCCTGACTGCCTGCAGCATTCATCATATTTGGGGGCACGTCCATCAGTAGCATGCGGTTGTTGGCATTGTTTGTAAGTATGGCAACACTAAATGTTTGGGCTGACATCGAAGGCTCTGGAATTCGAATGTACTAGTATGTCCGTTAAGAGCATTGTAAAATATTCCCGATAGATGGCGCGTGTATAAATAGTGGCAGAGGTGGCAGTCGTGAGTTGAGTTGATCATTGTCGCTGTTAGAGTTAATATCAATTGTCGTGTACATGTGTGTTTGTACATTATAAAGTTTGTGTGCATTTCTGTGAATTGATAAACGTGTATAAAGACACTGAGTGACTATTTAATTCTGTTGTTGTTGTACATTCTAAAAAAATAAAGAGTTGTTACAATTGTAAACTACTAAATCTGCTTTTATTTGTAATCAAAAGTATCCGGTTTATTTAAAGGAAATAAACCCCCGTTTTTAAAAGGTAAAAACGTAACAATTGGTGTCAGAAGTGGGATTGTAAAATAATAAGCATGAAGTTTGAGGAACTAAAAGTTGAACAAATCAAGAAAGAATTTAGTAAGTTGGAGCTACCAACAGCAGGTAACAAAGGATAATTGCAGAAGGAGCTCATAGATGAATTCAAACGGCGTAATATTGACATCGGTGCTTACGAATTCGAGTATAAAGAAGAAATGGAAGTTTAAGAACAATGTTTGCGGCTCTGATGGAAAAAATGGAATTAAAATTCCAAGAACTGAACGAAAATTCAAGAACCAGCTGTTAGCTGAAGTTAAGGAAATTTTTAAAGTAAACAACGAGAGGCTGTTAGCTGAAGTTAAAGAAACTTCCAGAGTAAACAACGATAAACTTCTAGTTGATGTTCCGGAAGCTTCTGGAGTCAACAACGAGAAACTTCTTGCCGACAACGAGAAACTTCGTCCTGAGGATAAAGCTGAAGTCAAAGAAACAATTTCACACTTAGCTGAAATGGAAGCGAATCAACAAGCATTACAAGAACCACCTTTAAAAAGAGCTAGCACTGAGGGAGAGTATTTGGTATGGGCCCGTGAGGAAGAGTAGGATTGTATAGACAATGGTTTGTTGGTGTTGGAATCAGCAGATGTGAAAAGTGGCCACGTAACGATGGGGGCCCTCGTTGAACAGTGCAACGACGAAATGGTTCCTGTTGGAGTGCTAGGTCTTTCCCGAGGTGAAAAGGTAATCTGGCCGGTTTCCAGGTTGGGTGAATGTGCTTTAGCAGAGGTAGTGAAAAATCGTGAGATGCTGCCAACGAATTCTCCAAAGAAACGCATGAGTTCGTTCGGAGAGGAGTTAAAATGACCAGCGACCGGGTGAAGGCCAGATGTAGCCCACAACGTGGTAAAGGCTTGTCTTCTAAACTACAGAGTCACTGGAAAGGACTACATAGCGTGGTTAAGAGGCTGGATAACATGATCTATAGAATACGGAAATGTGAAAGACCGGTATCGAGAATTAAGGTTAAACATCTGAAACGATTAGCTGACCACTGGAAAGGTGAATCTGTGCCTATTCGGGACGAACATAGATAGGAAAATCTCAATGCTATATCTCCGGAACCACTGTGCCGATTTCATGCAAACATCATATAAACCATTTACAGGCCATCCCCAATGTGCCCTGAAATCGGTTGTTTTCGCAGTTAGTGGTGACGTCAAAGTGAACACTTCTTTTTATATATATAGATAAGATGTACAAAAATTTAAGTAACCATGAACTTTTTGGTAATTTATTTTTTGGCAATTTGGTTCTGAGGATATAAATTATCTTTCTCAATTGCAATATCCGTTTCTAAGCTTTTAAAACCTGAACTTTTCTAAAGATTAAAAAGAATCCCCAATAAATATATAACAATTCCCAGTAGTTTAATGAAAAATGTCTAATATTTAAATAATGTAACCTTTGACCCTGTAGTAAATGGGCTGAAATAGCCCCTTAATTCGTCATTCAGGAACTGAGTTAAATAAATTAACATACCGATGTATTTTTTTTTTTTTTAACAATTTCACTTTTTTTATTCAAGTTTTATTTTTAATTTTTCTTTTCTTTTCTTATGATTTTCAAATAGTTAATATTTTGTTTTGTAATTTCTATTACGTACTTACAAGATATATAAACATGACATCACTTTTCATAATAATATTATTTTGTTTGTGTTTTTCTTTTTTTTTTAATTATTAATATTAAATTATAATTGTATGTTTTTTGTTTTTTTTTTTTTGGTTTTATTTTCGATATTTTCTAATTGTATAAAGCGGATATAATTTTTAGGTTTGGTTTTTTGGTTTTTGTTTTATTTTTTTCTTAATTCAATATATACTTTTTTTTTGTTTGCTATTTTAGTTAATAAATAACGTGTGTTAAATTATACAATACCATTTTCTAGTTTTAGTATAATTTAATAGAAAATAATAATTAAGTTTAATAAAATAAATATAAGTAATTATTATAATATACAAATATACAAGACATATTTACAATTAATACTAAATAAAACATTAAAAAAAAAACAAAGTAATAGAGAGAATAAAACATTAAGTACATGTAAAGTATTGTAGTTGTTTTAAAACAAAAACAGAAAAATTTAATTCTTTTTTAAAAAAAGAAACAAAAATAAATTCTTTAACAGTCGATAGAGACCGACTTCTGTATGATGAACATAATCTTTATAAAGATCTTTGGGGCAGTCTTTATGTTGAATAAAGCTAGGTTCAAAGGTTTAAAAGAATTTATTCTTAATTCCATTATCGAAATTAAAAGAAATGGTATTTCTTAATTATTCCGTTAATGAGTTCATTAGCAATTAATTCATAGGCTTAATTCCTTTGTACTTCAAATATATTGAATTCACTCCTTTACGAATTCATTCTTTATAGAATTAATTCACTATTGAATCGATCAAATTTTCTTGAATTCAATTTCATTACAAAATAGTATAAAAAATGTATTGAATGATTAAAGTTTTATTACAAAAAGGCTTTAGTCAGTTTCTTTTCAATTAATTTTGTAAATGATTAAAAGCAAAACAAAAACAAAACTGAAGGAAGAAACTATAGTTCTAACAGAATTCATTCATCCTTAAATTAATTCCATTATGAATTAATTCAATTTAAAAAAACCCTTTCAATGAAGCTAAAGAACTAGATATTGGGAATGGTTTTATGGAATGAAAAACAACAAGTAAAAGTGTTATATTCGGCTGTGGCGAATCTATATAAATATATAAATGTCTTTGTAAGTTTGTTTGTTTATTTGTTTGTTTGTTTGTTTGTTTGAGCATCACGCCTAAACGGCTGAACCGATTTTATTGAAATTTGGAACGTAGATAGATCGGGTAAAATTGGTACCTTTAGTTTTTAAACAATAATTACTAAACGGCTGAACCGATTTTTACATCGACAGGGGTAGCGAAGCGCACCGGGTCAAGCTAGTATGTGAATATTTTTCTCATAAAGTTGTTATGGACCGATCCTCACAAAAGTTGGTAGAAAGATTGAGGTTTATATAAAATTTGCTTATGTCCACTTTCATTACGATATTAATTATTATAAGACAATTATGAATATTAAAGTAATTTTCTGAGGTAGGCCTCATATGGGGCCTAGGGACAGATGTTGCCCGATTTTCACTATAATTTACAGTATAATTTCAGAGTACTTAGAACTAATTTGCGCAAAATGTTATCAATATTGTCGCATAATCAACAGCAGTCATAAGTATGCTCAAACAGTATTCCGGGAAGACATTAGTATGGGGGTCAAGTGAAATCATGGACCGATATTCTGGTCCATTTTCAATACTAAACAATACAAATCAATAGAGAGTATTTGTGGAAAATATCAAATTCGTTTGGGCTCTATAGTGATTGCAACAGACAGACAGACGGACGAACGGAAATAGCTAGACCGTTTTAGAATCTTATGAGGAATAGCTAATTTTTTAATTTATTTTTTAGCTTGTTAGATGCAGTTATACTCTACTTCTTTTTAGCTTCTTTGTAAGTTTACTGCCTGAAGATAAATATTACCATTAAGTCCCTGGTTTTTAAATCGCAGAAAATCTCACGTTCTAACTTTTAAATATTCTATGACTTAAAAATTAGCTATTTTTTAGCTATGACCTTTTCCCATATTACAGGAAACATATGGATTCCGAGCCAATAGAACTGCTCATCTTTTGACGCCAAGAACAAATCAAGTCAATTTCGGATACTATGTTCTGAAGTGAAGCGATCGAAACAAATATTAGTCGGACGGGGCAATGTCTGGACTATAAAGCGGGTGTTTATAGTCTTTCTATAAAGATTTTAACAGGTATTGCAGGTCTAGCGTTGTCATGAAGGAATATAACGGTTTCATGCTCGCTTCAAACGGGACAGTTGTGTTTGGTGCAGGTTCCCTGTGATGGTCTGGCCATATTTCAGCAGCTCATAGTAGATAGAACCTTTTTGGTCCCACCAAATACAAAGCATTACCTTCGGTGCAAGAATGATTTTTTTTTATAATGTTCAACCATCATTTCGGACATGCAAAAACGTCTTTCAAGATCTCTCAGCTTTAATTTTGTATGGTACCCTGCTCTTGGATGAATTCTGCTGCTCCAAACGTTTTGAAATTACAAATTGAATAGCTTCCAATGCCACCAATTCTTGGTTTTCAAACTTGTTTTGGCTGGTATGGGTGATCTTTGTCTTCCGTGTCATAATCACAACTTCTCGCACATTGAAACCATCGGAACACGTTCACCATAAGCTTTGGTGAGCAATTATAGATGTAAAGCAAAACTTCCCGCACAAAATTCGAAAGCAAAAAAAAGCTTTGTTGTTTGGACTCAAATGTTCAATAACTAAGTGAGAATAAATGAGAGATATGTACCCTTCAAAGTGACATATAATTTATTAATTATATGTCATCTTAGGAGCTAAGTTCCAATAACGAACATGTAATTTCTATAATTCTCATCATATTTAGGTGTAGGGAAGCACATAATTCACTTTCAATTCAACACCGAGTAACTGTCAGTTAAATTGTATTTCTTTTTCGCATCTTTGTAATTTTATTTTTAGCTTGAAATACAGTTCTTTGAAAGCTTTTGTTTAATTCATCTTCTTTGGAGTTATTAGATTAGAATTCATGTTTAGTTCAACATCAAGGAAGTGGCAGTAAAATTCTACTTCTTTTTCGCTTCTTTGTAAGTCCTTTTTTCGCTTGTCATATAATTTTTGAATCTCCTATTCTAATTCATCTACTTTAAAGTTATTGGATTAAAATTACCTTTTAGTTCAACACCAAGTAACTTGCAGTTAAATTCTATTACTTTTTTATTTCTTTATAAGAAATGATTTTGAATCTTCTTTTCTAATTCAATTTCCTCATCATCGAGGAGCTGGCAGTAAAATTCTGCTTCTTTTTCACTTCTTTGTAAGTGAATTTTTGTCCTTGGTATACAATTTATGAATCCAACAACTCTAAATTAGGTGGATTAAAGTTGTTTAAAGTAGTTGAGTTAAAACTTTACTTTTCGTTCTTGACCGAGAATAACTGGCAGTAAAATTCTACTTATTTAATTTACATTTACAGTGTTAAAACTCTACAAAATTATATTGTAAAACAGACGGACTTTTAAACAAAGTTTTATTTTGATATGTTCATCATTAAATCATAATAATTTTATAAACATTTGAGCAATTAAATTTTGTTGTTAATATATAATTTTTGGTTTTTCTTTTCTCTTTGGAGTAAAGAGCTGATAAGACATAAATAACAAGTTTACTTTCTTCCCCAAATTAAGACGAAAATAAAGAAACCCTAGAAGAGAGTTGTCATTTATAACCAACGACAGATTGTGATCATAATCAATTACCATGATCTTTGGTATCTTCAAAATGTTATGATTTTTGCTCAGATTTTTGTAGTGCAGGTAGTGGTAATGTTGTCGTTGCCGATGCCGATGATGGGTTATGCTGGGGAAAACCCTGGGTAGCCAGAAAAAAGTTGCGCGATTGCATTTGAAAATATCTAAAGAGTATATTTGAGTATCAGTAATGTACAGCAGGTGTTGAGGAATTCGGATTTGAGGTATTCCCCGCATCGCCCAGCCAGGAGTCGGGACTGGGTGGAAAATCGGGAAAGCCTTGTTCGGGACTAGAATCATTACTTAAATCGGAAACGGCACTGCCGCCATGTAGGCGCTGTGATTTGGAACCATGCATATTCGATGTGGAATTGTGATCTGTAAAATTTATTTAATTAATTATGGAAATTAAAATATGTTTCCTATTTAGCCGCTCACACACACACAACACTTACCTATATTGGTATAGACTATATTGTCGGGATATGAACCAAATGAATGATTTTGTCCCACTGGCGGTGGCGAGCGACTAGATGGATATTGTGAAGGACTTGAACTACCGTGCAGATATGATCCTCTTAGACTATGTGGCGAGGCAACTTCATCTAAACCCAAATTGACTGTGCTATAGCTGTCATTACTAAGGTCTATTAAAAAAAATATATATTAATATTTAATAAATTTTTTAAAAAGTTCTAAAGAAATGTTCTCTTACCATGATGACTAAAACTATCATAATCGACTTTAAGATCATCTTTGTCTAGGAATTTTTCAGTACGTGGCGAGCAATTGCCTTTCATCGATCGGAAATATTGACTCCAACGTGTTCGACCCGCATCCTTTTTCAGGCGTTTCTCTTTCGCTCTCCTATAAGAGTACAACATCATTGAATTAAAAAGAAGTTAATAGGTTTTATTAATGTTATTAACATAGATTTAAAATAAAATTGTTTTTAGTTGGGAACAGGGAATTTCAAATACTGACAGTATATAAATAATATCTTATACCAAAAGAATGTTGGAATCTATTTAGACCCTCTATAAACTGGACACTATTTCGTGCGAAAATCTTTTTTACATTTCACCAGATAGACTCAACTCTTAAGTGAGATTAATTTGTCTCTTTGTAAACAATCAAAGCAGTCAAACTTCAGAAGGTTTATATTATTCAGATTAAGTATTATATCAAAAGTTACAATTATTCGATCTGCACTCCTAGAGTCTCTCTATTAGAGTCTGTGGTAAAATGGTTCAATAATATGAAATGTGATCTGACAGTTTTCCAACTTTCTTGGAAACTCAGACGTCCCTGAAATTTCCAATCTTTCATATCCTTATTGTGGCATAATCTGGACGATATTACCTATTCTGTTTAATGAAATCTTCGAAGATTAACTGCAAACTTACCTATTTTGAAACCAGACTTGTACTACTCTCATATCTAGACCCGTATCCTGTGACAATTGTTCTCGAACATGGCGCGCAGGTTTCGGACTATTATTGTAGGCGGTTTTTAATGTTTCCAATTGTTTAGCAGTGATTGTAGTGCGCGGTCGTTTATTCGGCTGGTCACCATCTAAGGAACCATCCAAATATAAACCTTAAGTAAATAAACAATAAAAAACATAAGTATTACTTCCTCTAATAACTTTTTAAAAAAAAATTATTAAAAATACCCACCTTTCGCTTTAGCCTCATCATAATCGCGCTTACACACAAGTTTTCTATCTTCCATGAGGTAGAATTCATCGCCGGTATTTAGTGTACGCGAACAGATGGCGCATAGGAAACATTGCAGGTGATAGACATTATCTTGAGCCCGTCTCACTACTTGAGTTGGCGGTATACCCATATCACAAGCGGAACATTTAGTTCCGTAACGCCTGTTAGAAGACCCAAACATTGGGAATAGACAAAGGGTGGTTATTATTAATCAATTATGTTTACAAAGATGTTGTAGTTTATGCAATTCGCTATTTATGCAAATTAGTTATTTAAATAATTTAAAAAGTTATAAGCTGCAGTATTTGGTTTAAAAATGTTATGAAAAACTTAATTTGGAACTTGGAATTCTTAGAAATTTGTTGATCGAAAAAATTACACTAAAAGTTTAAAAGTTTGCTCGAAGTATAAGTTTGTAATCTTTTAAATAACAGGAATCACTGGAATTTACCATTTCGTAATGACTGCACTATATTCACAAATTATAATTTTATTCTGTTCCCACGGAAACAGTCGATCATTTGCTTTAAATTTAGACTGGGGGACTAACATTGTTGCGCATGAAGAACAGTATTAAATGTCAATATATTTTTGCAGGTTGCAGAGGAAGTGGAGCCTAGAGACATTCTACTAGATATTAAGACCTATGGATGTCTTTGGCCTATCTTTATTAGACGACTCGTAGGGATCCTACGCTGTTCCCACTAAGGTAGAAAGGTATCTCTTCCTTACAGGAAGCATTTTTGGTTTTTCAAGTGTTAATCTGGGAAAATCGATTCAGAAAAGAACTTATTGTGAATGTTTTCGTTGCTCCAAGTCTTACTAAGTAGTGTAAGGATGGATTGTTTACCAACTACAGATGTCTTATCACTCAAGCCTTCGGCACGAGTTGTGGAGGTTAGAAAATGAACTCCTAAAATCCTCAAGAATTCATGCAATTTCTTGGACTCGAAGAAGGAAGCTGGAAATTCTCAGGATGGATCGTTTAAGGCTCCCCCGATGATGTTAATAAAGGAAGCTAGATCTGTAGAACATTCCAGGACACCAAAGAAGATCAAGAAAACGACGAACCTAGATGGTTACGATCTAGATAGCGTTGTTAGAAAGGGAAGACTGGCTTGAATCCGATAGATAGTAATTATGGATGGGGGTGTTATAAGCTCTCAAGTCTTCAAAAAGTATTGTTGAGGTTAGATAATTACCCCCTAAAATCCTTAAGAAGGCGTCAAAGCAATTGGTCTCAAAAAAGGCAGGATAATCTCAAGCTGGCTCTTTTAAGCTCCCCCAGAAGAATGTCATTAAGACCGCTAGAACTGGAGATCATCAGCCCAGGATGTCAAAGTACAGTGTACTCTCTCATAAGCGGACACCTAAGGGATTGACAAATTTGTCCGCTTATAAGAGGTGTCCGCTTATGAGAGTATTAAATAATCCCAAAGAATGTTTTTAGGACTGAAATTTATGGGACGTGTCCGCTTTAGAGAGGTGTCCGCAAAGAGAGAGTACACTGTATATAAAGAAATCTATGTGCCTGTTTGGTTATCATTAATCAGTTGTAATAGAGCGGTCATATTTGGATAGCGTCCCCGGAAAAGGAAGACAGTCTTATATCTAGTAGACCTTTGGAAGTTTGTGTAGTTTTCACAGGTGGAAATAGGCACAGGAGTGTCTTCATAGAGGAGATCGATACTCAGATATCTCCAGGTGAGATTTTTGCGATTTAAAAAAGCCTCGTATTTAATAATGGCGGTCAATGTGACTATTTTCGTTGACAGCCAAGCGGCGCTGGGTGCTTTGAGGTCAACTCCAAGTAAGTGGCGAACTTTACTATAGCACTGCTTGATATAATGGGTCTGTACAATGTTAGGATGTTTTGGGTACCGGAAAAGTATAGGGTACAGGTAAATGAGTTCAGGGCAGAATTTGCAAGACAAGGTTCTGTGCTGGACTTGGAGTTGTAAGTGATGGATATAAAACCTAAGATTTATCAGTATTACAGAGAAATATCTGAGAGGTACTTGGATGTCCACAATCAATCCTGGGATATTATAATGGTCAGCAAAGTGTCAATGACCATATGCTAAAGCTGGATATGGCAGGAACAAGATTGCTATTAGGCTTGGACTGGTTAAATTTGGGGGAGTAATAACGAGTTTCAGTCGATAGAATAAGTAAATTGTATTAGTAAAATATGCGATGATTTCGAGGAGAATCAAACTGTAGGACATATCTGTCATTACCCAAGGCTATAATCCCATCGAATTAAATGGCTGGACTGATGATTCTACGATGAACTGGGAGACATTACTGGTTGTACACTCGTGGATATGTTCTGCTTAAAAGTTGACTTAATGTTGCCTTACAATACCTTTTTAAATATCATTAGCATTCGTTTTTCTTTTTGTCTCTGTATTACCATTATTTTCGATGAAAATTTACTGTGATTCATAGCGATCTCCAAGCGGATGTGAACACCTTGTGTACAACACTATCCTTCTTATTCGTTCAAATTTATGATTTCGTTTATAAACAAATTTCGTTGGTATTGAATTGAAACGATTTTTCTTTAAGGGATTTGGAAATTATTTGAACTTTAACGCGAAGAAAAATGTTTGATGGTCCAACGATTATAAACTGTATAGTAGTTATACCAGCAGGCGAAAGTGATTCATCTTCAAGACAACTAATATCAGGCTTAATTATCATCAAACATATTTAAATATAGTATCGGTGTCTCGGTCAAAGGGTTTTTGGAATACATTAATGAAATTCATTCCGAAACGAAGGCAAACTCTTCGTTTTGAAAAGAACGAAGATCGAGTTGTGAGTTTAGCCATATCACATGCAATAATTATAAGTTCCCACTTAGTACTGATGATTTGTGGAAAAGGAGAGACTCGAACAAATCTGGGAATGAACTTAAAATTTAAGTAGATAAAGACCAAGGAATGAAACAAAAATTGGAGAAGACAAAGATCCACGATGTAGCAAATATTTTAGTAATACGGATCTAGAAATGAAGCTAAAATTGGAGCAGACTGGAATGGATTTAAATTAAACTTGAAAAAGGTCTACAAATGGTTCTAAGATTGGTAAAACAGATCTAGGAATGACACAAAAAATGGAATAGAAACAGGTCGAGAAATAAAGCTAAATTTTAAGTGGAAACATTTTTAGAAATTAAGCTAATATGGTGTAGAAACAGAATGAGGCTAGAGTAGAAACAGATGTCGGAACAAAGCTAGAGTTGAAAAGTAGAAAAACATTTAGAAGTGATGCTAATATGGAGTAGAAAGAAATATACGAATCTGGTTAATATTTAAGCAGAAATAGATCTAGGATTGAAATTAATAATTATTAGTTTCCTGATAGTTTAAATGATTATTAAAAAAAGAGAAACATTTGGATGACCTCGCACAAATCTAGGAATTTGAGTAGAAACATATCTTGGATTGAAGTTAATAATTATCAGTTAATGCATAGTATTGATGATTTCTGTAAAAACAGAAACTTTTCAATGAGTTTCACGTTGTTCGGAATCAAATGATAAACAAATTTATCGGTAGACTGTAGATTAAGCAAATGAGTCATTTCAACACATAAATATCTAGAAGTGTATAGATTTCTGTAAAAATATTTAATAATCTAAACTTGTATATATTGATTTGAAATTCATGTCAATTTACCTCATAGTTAAAGATATCTATTGGGCATTTCAGGTAAAACAACAGATTTTGGAGGAGTTTTCAGAAATTTTTTCAGAAGCGACTTGATAGGATCACAGTTGATTCTCTATATGAGATTATATCAATACCAAGGCTGTCATACCACAATTTTAGTTTAAAACTATTCTTTTATTTTCACTTAATTTTAGGTTTAACCTAAAATATCAATAGATATCCTATTTTTCCAAAACACTGCAGCTTAAACTTAAACATACTAAGTAAATACATGGTGAAAAAAGAATCTTCTTGAAAACAAAATGTACGGAAATTTACTTACTTAAAAAAATCTTCTTTACAAAATAGTTGACCATTACGGGCAAAACATTTATCATTTAACTGGGCATGACACTCGCTACACTGTAAACATTTCGCATGCCACGTTCGCTCCAGCACCTTCAAAATAAATCGATCCAATATCAGTTCATGACAGCCTCCACATTTTGGTATGGTTGCTGTAAATAAATAATGAAGAACAAAGGAAAACATGAGTAAAATTAATGATGAATAAGAAGAAAATGGAAAGAAAAACCTAAGGTATCTAAAATTGTTACAAGGATACAGACATGGACGGTCGGTTAGTGATTTAGGAAGTAAACTAAAAACAATTCTATAAATTATAAATGTATACATACATCGTGTTACATATATACACCTAGGATACTTTTATAAACTAGTGTTTATCAGATTTCCTAATGGTTTACTAAATTAAACAAACTTAAAGACTCTTATGTTTGCTTTGTTTTACTTAATTCTTGTAAATAAAAGTTTTTTGAAAATACAAAAATGACGTTTATCATTCAATCCTTTAACCCAATTTTTTTATATATTTTTTTTAAAAAGTGGAATAAATACATTGTTTATTGACATGGGTTTCCAACAAAACATGTTTGTGTCTGTCTTTATGTATGTTTTGTATATTTTATGGATTTGTTTTCACAAAATGCTCTTAACAATGACAGTCACACCTTTGTTTCACATATGACACTCCTTCAAAGTGCCATTCTAATGCACAATAGTAACATTGTTTATTCTAATGCGAACATTTATGGTATACATAGTATGTATTACATACTCGTACTATTTAAATAACACAAGTTAGGATTCCGAGAAAACATTTGTTTTTTACCAAGGACAATAATAAATTTGTAAATACTACAATATTTAGCAAAACGTACTATTTGTTAGCTCAAACTCAACACAAAAATCCTAGTTTCATGATAAATTCTTCAACAAGAAACAATGTGGGATCAAAATAACTATAACTTAGAATCCGATGTATTCATGGGAGTTATTTAGGGATCTTGGTAAAATGGATCCATTACTATAACCCGAAGCGTAAGCAAAAGTATCCTATCTATTATGAGCTGCTGACATATTTTGCAATACATATTAAAAAGTATTTAGAATGAAGTGGTTGGAAAGTTTTGCCTCTCCCGCTTTATAGTCCAGACCGTGCCCCATTCGACTACCATTTGTTTCGATCGATGCAGAACGCTTTCTCCGGGATAAGCTTCACTTTGGAACAGAGTATCCGATATTGGCTTGATTCGTTCTTGGCCTCAAAAGATGAGCAGTTCTTTAGGTTCAGAAGCCATATGTTGCCAGATAAATGGGAAAAGGTCATAGCTAACAATGGCCAATACTTTATATAAATTTATATTATACAAATGTTGAAACATAAAAATTTTAAAAAATCCCGCATTTTTAAGTCATACACCCACGGTTGCACAAATAAATAAAAAATATATTATAAATGCTGCCTTGTTTGCAATATGAATCATTTTACCAAATCTACAACTAATTTGCTGGGTATTTGTATGAGTAGCTGAGTAAAGCTACGTATACACGGTTGTCAGATTGATAGATACATGCTCAGAAAATGGTTAACACAACCATGAGCATTTATGTTGAAACATATGGTTGTTAACCATTTATTGAACATTTTCTGATAACTTTGTAAGAATATGACAACCGTGTATACGTAGCTTAAGTATTTCTTCTTTTTATTCAAATAAAGCTACGTATACACGGTTGTCATATTCTTACAAAGTTATCAGAAAATGTTCAATAAATGGTTAACAACCATATGTTTCAACATAAGTTCTCATGGATGTGTTAACCATTTTCTGAGCATGTTTCTGACAATCTGACAACCGTGTATACGTAGCTTAAGACTTTGTTGTTGCAAATAGTCTCATCCCAGCAGTTAAGCAAGTAGTAGTAGTAATTGTTACTATTGGCTGACTTCAATTTATATATTTTGGGTACTTTGTGCTCTTTGTAGTGCAGATAGAAGTTAATTGGTTACTTTATACATCCCATGTAATGTAGCTTGAAGATAATTGTCACTTAATCTAGAGTGTAGTCACTTTGAACGTTTATTTTTGTCAGTAATTCGTACAAACTGAATTTATACAAATTGTGTGGATATAATTCTCATACAGTTTATTTTTTTTTTAGCTTAAGTATACTTTGATCCCAGGTGACGTAGTGTGAACACAATTGTCACTTAACTTCCTCTAAGTAATCTAGTGTGTAGTCACTTCATTCGTTTATTTTGTACTGCACATTAGAAAGTAGTTATTTTACGAAACAGTAGTAATCTATTGAAGAGTTGTCGAAGGAAGGTTTGTTTAAAAGCAATCGGTTATTGGTTTGACTATTTGAGGTCAATTGGCAATCGTACACGTTAAAATAACTATTTATGTAGCTGATCAAGTAACCAGTTAGGTAGCTATTAAGGTAACTGATTCTATGTAACCGACATGTGAATCTAATGCATTGACTAGTTTGGAGCAGACATCGGACAGTCTCATTGATCCCCTGCTTAGGACATGCACGTGTTAACTTAACTAGTCACGTAACCACTTATGTAACTAGTTGACACTTTAAATGATAGGTAAACTCACTAGTTCGGGAAAATCTACTAGAACTGTTGAGATGGAAACAGTTCAAAACAAGTGTGATCTTAATTCTCTAATGGACTATGTTCTAGCAGTAGTCCAATTTTCCTCATAAATTAATATTTTTTAATAACACAATTTAAATGAAGGAATTCTGATTAACACAACATTAGAAGACGGGCTCTCTCATTGCTACAACATAAATGTCATCTGGAAAATGTTAGACGCGATTATATGATGTCGAAAATATATTGAAACATGAAGACTACCACAATTATACTAGAGAGAGAGAGAAAAAACAATGGGGTGGCCGAAAAAATCATATCCTTGAAGAACGGATGCTTTCAACTAATTGGAGGAGTATTTTGTAGAAGATTAATACAGATGAAGACAGAATAATTTAATTGTTGTTGTATTTTAAGTTTTATTTATGAGTCAGATTTATTTAATGACACACGGGCTACCGTTACCAAAATATGTATCTGATAAGACCGTTACCTCTAAAAACTCATTATCGACATAATTCAAATTAGCCGTTCCCTTTTAACCGTTTCGAATCGGTAGGTTTCTCAGTTTCCTATCTAGTTATCATCTATGTATGCTACCATATTCCTTTTGAAAATCCCAATATATAATTGTAAGCTGACTTCTGGCAATAAGAAAAGAAACAAGTAAGAGTGTTATATTTGGTAGTGCCGAATCTTATATACCTTCACACAGTGGCTTAGAAACGTTTTTTTTTTTTAATAATTCGGTATCTTGGGAACTATTGGAGATATTGTTACGAAATTTTACTTGGTCAGAGCTGAGGTGTTTTGATTTACATTTGTTAAGATTCCTAGCGTTAATGAGGCCAGTGCGTGGCTCCTCAAAGTTAGTCACCTCGGGTCTAAATTTTATTAAAAAAATCGCTAAAAATACTTTTATGATTCGAATGAGCTGAAATTTAAAATATAAATAGTCCTTGAAATGATCTACATTAAATACGCTTGTGTAGGTTATATCCATTAGTTGAATAGATATTTAGGTTTATTGATTAATTTTTTTTTTTAATTTTCCTCGATATTTTCATGGTTTTTTAGATATGACCCAACTACGGAGGGTCCAAATTTATTTTTAAAATATAAGCAATAAAATTCTAAATAAAATAAAAGAAACTTATTTAGAGATATCTAGTCCCTAGAAAAAGCTACGCGCATCCAAAGTTGGAACATATAAAAAGGGCTGTGTTTTTTGTTGTTTTTTCCCAAAAAAGCCCATTATTTTTTTCTTTTGTAGAAAAAAATTTTCTACGGGACTATATAAAATGTTTATATAATCCGAAAAGAAAACTTAATGGAAAATTGGGTAAAGTAAAATTTATCTCATTTAAGTGGACAGAACACCCCCCAGAACTATGCAAACTTGGCCAATTTAAAAAAAAAATTGTTTGGTTTGAGTAAAAAATTCTAAAAAGGCAAAGCTTTGATCCTCAAAAAAGCTCCATATTTGTATAACCCTATATGTGTCTTAAACACTTACAATGTTTTTGTTTACTATCACACGGTAAAAAACATTACAGTGGGCAATTTTCTAAAAAAGCTCAGTTTTTGAAACACAAAACGGAGGTTTTAGGAATTTGAAAATAAAAAATATATATATTTAAGGACATTTGGATGTATATTAGTACCAAATTTTGTTATGATATCTTTAACCGTTAAAATTTTACATTAATTTAAATTTCATATTTATCTTCATGGAAAATCACCATATTATATATTTTTTTTTAATTTTTAAGGTAAATGTTGCTCCAAAAATTTTTAAAATTATTTAATTTTACTAAAATATAAATTTTCAAGTCCTAAGGTTTTCACCAATATCAAATACTTATATAAAAATACTTCATTTACTCTTTAGAAGTTGCACAAACTTTGCCCCTTTTGAAAAATGTGTACGTATTTTCATATAATGCATGCATCATAATGACAAACTTATATGATGAAGGCTATAAAAAGGCAAACAAATTCATTATGAAAACTCAAAAAACCTAATAAAAGGAATTCACTAAAAGAGGAGGATATAAGAAATATATTAAACTGTCTTCAAGATGCTTTGGAAATAAAGGTAAGCATGAAAAATCTTATTCTGATTGTTAGCTAAAAGTGCTCTTGCTAAAACCAGTAAGGCTTCTTCTACAAGCACTGGACGTTCAGCGGAAAAACTGCTAAGGCTTCTCTTTGTAATCCTTCTAAAATACGCATTTACACATTCTATAAGATTCACTACTCATTCCACTCTGCCTTCTCTCAGAAGATATTCTAAAAGGGCTTTGTTTCACCTTCTATAAACCTTCATACACATTCAAAATTACATTGCAAAGTCCATTCTATAGGTTTTATGCTGAATTCAGTAAGAATATTTTAAAGGTTTGCTTTAGTAGAGCTTAACCTTCTAATGCTTAAGCATGACACAAGACACTCATCACAAAAATGCAAATATTAACAGTTTCTAAAATACGTACTTAAATATGTTAATAAGTCCATTCTATATGTTTTATGCTGAATTCATTAAGAATATGTTAAAGGCTAGCTTCAGCAGACCTTAACCCTCTAATGCTTAAGCATGCCTCAAGGCACCACAAAAATACAAATATAACTGATTTTTAATTTCAAAAACTCTTGTAACAGTTTCTAAAAAACGTACTTAAATATTTTAATAAGCCTTGAAACCTCTAAAATTTTATATTCTTTCTTATATACTACACTTTTTACAAACTAAGTGCACTAACAACCAAAAAAAAATGTGGGAAGTCCATGTTGTGTTATCAAACGTTGATTAATGCCCCTATTATGGTTTACAACTCAACTCTACTTTAGTTGAAATTGTTTTATTTGTCATTACCGATTACAACTTAACCTGTCAAAAATGTTTAAGTTGAAATTATATCACAATACAACTTTTTTGTGGTATTATCGTTTACAACCCTGTTTTAGTGTGGTTGACAAAAACGTCAAAAAATACAACTCCAAAATAGCAGTTGTTTTAAATGTATTATTAATAAAAATGGAAAGCGGGTAAGTAATTTTTTTTTAATTGTCCTCAAATATTTTATTTAAAAGAAATTTCGAATGATTTTTGCAGAAAAAACAGAGTTACAACAAAACAACAGTTTGAAAAACTTGTTGAACTAATGGAGAAGCATCCCGAAACAGGTCGAGGTAAACCGCAGTTTGGATGCAGCAAAAATAAAAATAAAGAATTGTGGGAGGAATTTGCTGTTGTGCTGAACAGTTTAGGGCCGCCATCTAGAACTGCGCACGAGTGGGGACGGGTAAGTAATGGTTAGGAAAGTAGACCAATAGAATTAAAGTGCAAAGATATTTTATGTGTATTATAGGTTTGGATACACTATAAAGCAAACATAAAAAGGAAACTTGCTAACAACAGGAGCAATTTACTAGCAACTGGTGGTGGACCCTCGCAAGAAGTGTCGTTAAATCCACTGGAGGAAAGTGTAGCAAATTTAATAAAAATAAAGGAGCAAGTTGCACCTTCAGGACAATCATTTGGCGTTGAAAATATACAACCAGAGATGGATGTTGATGAAATTATGGACAATTCCATATCACCTTCTGAAATTCAAATAGAAAGCCTTGACCGCCCTACTTCCTCTGCGTCACAAATAACAAGAAATCGCCGCAAATGCAAAAATGTGGAAAGTGAGCGCCTAGAGCTTTTAAAATTGCAGACTCAGACCCAAAAGGAATTGTTAGCAAAAATTGAACAATTAGAGAAAACTATATATAAAAATTATGAAATAAATAAAAAATTACTGGAAGTAAAAAAACAAAAATTAGAAATATATAAAAAACAAGCAAAGGAAGCTCATGAACTGCACACATTAAAGGTTGAAGTCCAAAAATTAAAAATAGCTAAGATGAGAGCTCTTCAATAGATATACATTTTTTGTAAATGGTTAAATGTTCCTTTGCTAAATGCCCTTTACCTTATTTATTTTAGAATAGAATAGTTTTTAGAACACATGAAGTGATATATTTTTTGTTGTATGTCGTTATTTTTAAGTTACTTTTATATATCTCATGAAGTGATATTTTTGTTATTTTATCTTTAAAAAGACTAAATGAATTACAAATAAAACATGAAATAAAAAACAATAATGAAACATTTGAACTTTATTAAAGTGATAACATGATGTTATTTCGTATTCTTCTGGCATTATCATCATCTTCTCTTTCAATGTTGAAATTTTCATTACTTTGAACCGTACTTGAAGCTGGTGTCATTTCTTCGGGAACTTCTACTCGAAAGTGTAGGCATATATTATGCAAGGCACAACAAACGTTCACAATTTGTGTAGCTTTGTTTGGTGAGTAATGTAAGGCACGTGCAGATAAAAGGCAACGAAATCGGCTCTTTAATACTCCAATTGTGCGCTCAACAATATTTCGGGCTTTCGAGTGTATAGTATTGTAGCGAGCTTTTGGGGAACCAGTTTCTGTCATGCGAAAAGGAGTCATCAAAAAACTTTGTAGAGGGTAGCCAGCATCACCTTTAATTATCAAATCAAAACATATTTTTTTAATAATATCATACTATACATATTACAGAATGTGATATATTCATACAAATAACACCGTTACCTAAAATCCAGGAATTGCTCTGAATAGTTCTCTGCAAATACGACTTTAAATCACTTGTATTAAAAACAAAGGAATCGTGGTTTGCGCCGGCGTGCCTGGCATCCACATACCGGATAGCCATTTTGTAATCGCAAAGCTGAAAATAAAAATATACTTATGTATGACACACTAGGGTTCATTCTTCTCAATATTAACTTACAATCATCACATTTAAACTATAATAACCTTTTCTATTGAGATAAAGATGTTGCATCTCCTTTTTTGGCGAAATAATACGAACGTGTGTCCCATCGATGCATCCCAAAACTCCCGGAAACCCAGTTTTTGAATAAAACCACAGTTTTGAGGCGTTTTGATCTTCTTCAGACATTTCAGTTTTTATCCATTTCGCGCAAACACGCTGCTCGATGATATTTAAAACTTCTTTCATAACAACACTTATTGTAGGCTGCGCCAATCCAACATTAAAGTCGTTTCCAGAACTTTTTTGATAACTCCCGTCAGCCAGAAATCTGAGAGTTGCACATAGCTTCAATATAGGGGGTATAGCGGTACCTCGGACAGGTTTTTTGAAATAATCATTTAGTTCATTCAGAAGGAAGCAAAAGGCTTCCTTATTTAAACGAAAATACTGTAAGAATCTACAAAAACATCTATGAAAAAGTTATTCAACTATAAAAAGAACATTTCCTTACATGGCGCTCGGAAGTTCCAAAGGATTGGAGTGGTCACGGAGACTTTTTCTTATACGTAGCACATTAATAGTATCATCATCACTTATGTCGTTATAAAATAAATCAATACTTGTATCCATTTTAGTCTTTATTAAAAAATAACAATTTAAATTCAATTTTATTGTTTTATGTTTTTTACACAATATTATCATCTGTTTGATTATCTGTCAATTTGTCACTTTTTAGGTTGGCAACATCAATACAATTTCAACCAAAATTAGTTGTAATTGTTAATACCAAAAAAAAGTTAAGTTGTTTTAAAATTGAGTTGTTTAAATTTCAATTCAACTAAGTTGAGTTGTAAACCATAATAGGGGCATAAAGTGTTTTAAAGTTTCCCGATTGCAATCATATTTTTATTATTAAAAAGTATACTTGTATTTTATATATTAAAGTCAAGACTTATGTAAAAAAGTTAAGCTACTCTTTACAAACGTGATTTATTGAGGAGTCTCTTCAGGCACTCTTGGGAATTGCCGACTAGTTTTGCTGTCTAAATTCTTCCCTTATATATTAAAATGTTGTTTGGTTTTCTTTGCTTTGATTTGCAATATTTTACATAAAATTTTAAGAAATGGCTGGTCGAGTGAACAAACGTTTCAAGTTATCTGATTTGAGTGATGAATAATTACAAAAGTTGTTTTCAATAAAAATTGACAAATTATTTTATTTAAAACCCGTCTATGTTTCAATCTCTAAAGCCCCAAGGGTGTATTAAGGCACTCCTTTAGTTTTACCCACCTGCAGGTAAACCATTGATTGTACAAATTTTCAAATGTTGTTTTTGAAATCAGATGCCCAAATTTACGATAAAAAAAGTATTACCAACGTTTTTAGCACTTTTTAAGAATTTCATTTTCAGTTTTTGTTCAATAGAAGCTTCTATGTAGGGATTCTATGAGGCATTACATTATAATATGCCTTCTTAAGTAGGACTTCTAACAGCACTTTAACAGAAAAGAAACGATTAAACGAGGTCTAGGCTTTCAATGACAGGCTGTGTAAAATTAAAACGATTTTGCAATGCGGCTCGGTGTTCTTGTGTCTTTGTGTCTGCAAAGACTCTTTGTCGCTTTGACTCTTTGCTTCCGATGTGGTAACTCGGAGCGCTGTGAATTCCATTGAAATGTAGGTGTTAACAATTTTAAAATTCCAGGGACATGGCTAAAAATAAGCCTCCATTATAACCATCATTATCACCTTCCATGTCTACATACAAATAATTGTAATAGAATTACAATTTTCATACCTTAATTAAATATACCCTAGGGAAAAGGAACTAACATAAAACGTTTGACTAGTTTCAAAGTTATAGGAATCGGTTCTAGTTCTAGCATAACTAAACCAAAATCACTTGTTCATGGTTGGATAATATTGGATAACAGTTAATTGTAATTTGCTTAAAATTCATTAGTGGAGTTAAGCGTAGTCTGGCAACAGTGCAAATGTAAAATTTTATAGCATTTTGTGTGTATTTTGTTATAGAGCATTTACATTAGTACATATGAGATTTCGAGCCAAATCTAGTTATTTTGACGAGATTTCCCATACAAAATGAAATCTATTTCGAGGCTAGATTTTGGGTAAATCTTCTCAAATCTACTCAGTACCAAGTGATGCAACCGTGAATTTCTTAATAATGGACTAAAAAATACAACACTGTACATGTACAATTTGACAGCTACATAGAACAGATCTGAGTTGAAAAACAACTCGCGCGTCATCGTCATTTAAGACGGTCAGGTCCATGATGTAAAAAGTAAGGTGAGAGCGTTTCGACAACAAACACAACAAACACAATATTTCTTGCTGACAAGAACATAGGTTTTGTCAAAATTAAATTTGTCAAATAAAAAATAAACAATTTTTATTTAAGCATATTAACTAAAAAACGTCAGTTAAATTTAAATTTTTTTTTGAAAAATATCAACGGTTTAATAGTGCTTTATCCAAATTTCATTATACGAAATCTTTTTATTCACATTTTCATTCATGTTTTTGATTTAAAAATTTTTTTCTTTGAAAATAAAATTTATTATTTTTCAAAATAAATTCAGTTTGACAAAACCCAAGCATTTTCAAAATAGATAAATAAAAATCAGCTGTGTTGTTGATTTCACCTTACTTAGTGCATCCTGGTCAGGTCGATTTTTGTTGTTTGGCTTTCGAGAGTTCTGCGTCTCATCTCGCATTGGTATTGATTTTATACGTCGCATAACTGTTTTCACAGATTTGAGTCGTTTATGTTAATCCACATGCGTTTGTTTAATTATAGCCTTGAATAGAGGTTATGAGAAGACACAGTTGATATATATATTTTTTTTTGTGAAGAGAAACCTGGTGGATGAACATTCAAAACTCATTGGAGGAGTCCCATTAAAACTCAATTGAAGAAACTCGGGTGGAGGACCACATAAAACTCATTTTTGATGGAGGACCATACAAAACTCATTAGTGAAGAATAACCTGGTGGAGCACCATTATTTAAAAACTCGAAATCAAAATTTCATAGTACCTGCTTCTTATACGAAGGTATAATTCGAGCCTGGATAACTGTGGAATATCCTGGAATATTTAATAGTTTGCCATTTAAATCTTAAAGTCTAAAAAAAGCCGGAAAAATTTGAGCCTTTGACAAATATTTTTAATGGATGCAAAAATGAATAAAAGGTAAATGATACATGTGAAAATACAAATTATAATACTAAATATTAAGTTATTTACAGCAACATACCTACAAAAAAAACTACGGGTTTTTTAGTCAGCTGTTTTTGATACTAACCCTGCAGCCACTAGATCAAGTTTTTCTTGATAGTCTTTTACATATAGTGTTTGTAAAAATTTACAAAAATTTAGCAATTTGAAGCAATTTGTCTATAAATTGTTAAGAAAAAATGTAATCAGCTGTTTTCTTGATGGAAAATTGAAACCCCAACTTTAAAGAGAAATTAACTACAAGTTCGTTTCAATTCTTAAAATTTTGAGTGTATTAGTAAAAAAATGCAAAAGTAAATGAAATCTTGCTAAATGTCAGAAAACAGCGGTGAAAACGATATAGATTTTGACAAAGATTTCAATTGAAATCCACTAGATTTCTCTTCGGTGTAAATGCACTATTATAGGTTTGCTGGGAAATTTTGCAAGACGTTTTGCACTTAACACTGAACTCCTCTATTGATAAAATGCGGATAATATGTCATGATTTCACATGTTACGGCACTAGTTTGTTTCAAACAATTGACTCAAATCTCCTTAACCATAACTTTATTGAAGCAAAAACTCTCCTAGAAAATAATTGTTCCTTTTACCAATCATTTAATTTTTATATCCACCATCAAAAAATATGGGGAGTATATTGATTTTCTCATCAAAGTATTTGTCGCAAACCCACATTAGTATATATATTCTGGGTTCTCATAAGATTCTAATAAGATCTAGATACGTCTGTCTGTTGAAAACACGACAGGGCCCAAACGAAATGAGCTAGCTGAAATTTTCCACAAATACTCTTTGTTGATAAAATTTTTTTTGGTATTGAAAATTTTACAATATCGAATTTGTAAATTTTCTAGGGAATTCCCTGGAATATTTGTTTTAAGTTTTCTTCTTAACCTCCTGTCTATACTTCACAAATATTTATCATAACAATTAATGACGTTTGTTGTCAAGACAAAGTTGTCTAAGCAAAAGCACAAACAATTTTGTCATAACGAAGCAATAATACTAATAAATGGAAACTACACCTTATAATTTTTTATCTTGACAACCATTTTGACGTTTATCATGATAAAAATTTATCAGGTATAGACATAGGGTAAAGTTACTGTATTATTTCTGCACTGATTCATTGTGGTTTGTTGCTTATAAATTGATTCAATTGCATCCATAGATTATTTTCAAGCTACAGAAAATCAGTTGACTTAAAAGAATTTTGATTTAAATAGCCGAATTTTTGTCACTCCAGCTAAAAGTTTTCCGCCACATTAGACAAATTCGTTACTAGCAATAGAAATTCAGTTGACACAGAAGAATTACGATTTAGATAACCGAGCTTTTGTTACGGCAACTCAATTTTTATAGCCACAACTGAAAAGTTCGATAATTTTAAATGTAAACAATTTTCTAATCAGACAATTTCTGTATTTAAACCAGGAGAATTAGCTTATTTTAAGTTCTTAACTAATGTACTACTTAAATACTTCTAAGGATATTCATATTTAGAGGAAATAATGACAATAATACTGTTTTTTTTTGTTCATATTGTTACGAATAGCGATTTGAATTTATCCAACATTCAACATGTTTATAAACACGTCCATCTGTAGAACCTTATCAACAATATTGATAGCATTGTTTGTAAGTATGGCAACACTAATTGTTTAAGCTGCTAACATTAACATCGAAAGCTCTAGAATTCGAACATACGAGTTTTGACCGTTAAGATCATTGCAGAAGATTCAAGAAATATGGCGTGTGTATAAATAGTGGCAGAGATTCCAGTCGTGAGCGAGTTTATCATAGACGCTGTTAGAATTAACATCAACTGTCTTGTACATTATAAAGTTTGTGTGCATTTGTGATAAACGTGTATAAAGACACTGAGTGACTATTTGAACTGTTGTTTTTGTACACTTTAAATAAATAAAGAGTTGTTACAATTTTAAACTACTAAACGGCTTTTTATTTGCAATCAAAAGTATTCGGTTTATTAAAAGGAAATAAACCAACGTTTTAAAAAGGTTAAAACGTAACAATATACATTCTGATTTCAAAAAAGTTTTCTTGCGAAACCAACTAGGTTATAAATGTGTAAAAGAATTGAGTATTTGGGTACTCAGTACCCAATACTGTTTATTTTTACTGGTACTCAATAACAAAATGTAACTAATCGTTACTTTAAGACTTATATTTTTCAGTATTTTTCAATAAGAGAAAAAACTCCAATATTTGTCAGTGAAAAAGTGCAACTTTGTTTTTAAAAAAGAATTTTTAAATATTAAAAGCATAGAGCAGTAGCGTGTAACCAATAAAAGTACCGACAATTTACAACTTTTCTAGTTTTAACTTAGTCGAGACTCTTAAATCCTTTAACCCTCTAATGCTTAAGCAATAATATCAATAAATGCAAAAATAACTGATTTTTCATTTCAAAAACTCATGTAACAGTTGCTAAAAATCGTACTTAAATTATTTTAAAAAAGCTTTCAAAGTTTTTGAAATGAAATTTCAATTATATTTGTATTTATTGGCATTTAGCGATGAGTGCCTTGAGGCATGCTTAAGCATTAGAGAATTAATGCAATAAACATAACGAAATGTTAACAATTTATTTTAAAAATTTTGTTGTTATTTTAATCATAATTGTATTAAAAATTCCCGGAGAACAGAACAGAATGCACAGATTTCTTTAATATTTCCCAATAATGGAAAAAGTTCCGGAAGTTAAAACTGTATTTTAGAGGCAAAACTTGAATTTGTTACACACTTTGAACTGAAGTACTTTTGGACAGACTTGTTTTATAATTTATATTGAATCCTTTAAAATGGTTTACAAAACCATTTTTAGAAGATCTTAGGAAGATGTTTAATGTATGCAGCTGAATAATATATGTTATACCCTTGAGAAGCAATTAAATTCTTTACACAGCAATATTTTTGTACAAATTCAGTATGTATTTTAAGAATTGGTTTAATTTTAGCTTCCGCTGTAATTTCCGTCGGCAACCGAATGAATTATTTGTTTTCAAGAAAATAAATTTTCCAATTTTTTATTTGATTCAGTCAAATTTATTTAATTCTTCAAAACTAGTGTTTTAAAAGCATTTAAATTATTTGAACTGCAATGTTTTCGGCCATTTTTTTACTCTAGATACTAAAGATTATCAGAAAGGATGTGTGGGTGCGCCGATAGTGTGCTGGTTCGATTCCCGCCAGAGACTCTGGGTGCATCAGCAGACAAGTTAGAAGCTGGTGTTTTTTTTTATAAAAAAGAAGTGATTTATAATCAGGGCTATTCTTGATCTCACTTTCACTATTCACCGTATTTTTGGAAGCATAATTACAACAGTATTATGTAATTTCCTCAACATTTCTAATTATAAATGTTTGCACATGATTTTTTTAACATTAATGGATAACTTTAAAACTTTATTTAATATAAATATTGTTGTAATATTGTTGTAATTGTGCTGCCAAAAATATGGTGAATGGTGAAAGTGAGAACAGGAATAACCGTGAATGTTTTCCGCCGGCAAACTCTCGGCAACCTAATGTTCTGTTTCCACGAATCGATTCCAAATTTTATTTGCTTCAAAACAATTTATTAAGTCTTGTGGTATTTCCAGAATCTTAACTCAAAAACTCAATGAAAACTAAGTATTGAAGATTTTGCAGAACATTTTAATTGTGGAAGATCTTTAGTCAAGTTTAAAATTTGTTTTATCTACCAACTATACAGGAACAAAATCTATGTTTTATTGTAACCAAATGTTTAGGGCTCAAGAATGAGTTTTTTTTATAAATCCAAATACTAATCTTAATGAAAAGAAATAAACATGTAGAAAATTCGTTACTGCAATGATTTTTATTTTTAAATTTTGCTTTCGTTTTCAAAATTCTTATTGGATTCTTGAAAACTTTTTCCCTGTAAGAAATTTACCACTTGTTTAACACTTACACAATAAAAATTCAGGCAATTGACTTAAATTTATAGGCGGTACACGATCATCACATTTATCACTTGACAAAAAGTCACTTTTGAACATCATTAACTTCAAAAGTTCCATGCTGCAACACACTCAATATGTTGCAACAAAGAATTTAATGCTTAAATTCCCAAACGACAGAAAACACTTAAAATATGCATCAATTTTTTTGTTAGCTTTTTAAGGAAAAATCAATTTGATTTAAAATACTATTTTTTTTTCTATTTAAACAAGAACATTAAAATGTTGCTCTTGTTGTAGTTGTTGTTGTTGTTAAAAACATATCACAGATTAAAGTTTTAAACACAAATTCAAATTTAAATGCTTTAATTAAAGGTTTTAACTTTCCACTTTAACACAGTAGCGTTGAATGATGATTAATAAATCCATAAATATTTTTATTTAGCCGAAAACCGTAGACCGTACCGCTTTTAGTCTCATTATATGCAACAATTATTAACAATTAGCGTTACACGGTGCTTTGACCTTGTCTTGTCTTGTAGTTTTGTTTTTTAACTTAAATAAAGTTTAAACTTGGTTTAATTTCATTTACTCATTTGTGTGCTAATATGTGTTGATTTTTTATTTCCTTTTATTTTCACTACGAATTTTGTTTGTTTTAATTTCCGCTTTGGTTTTTGCGTGTAGTTGCGGTTGTGTGTGTTTGTTATTTTATTTATTTTTTGTTTTAACCGCTGTATTTGAAAATACAGTTTTCTTTAGCGTAAGTTTTTCCGTTGTCTGTTTATAACGGTATCAGTACCACGATGCGAATTCAACTAAATCCAGAGGTGAGAGCAAGTGTTTATCAAAGTATTCATTCGTACATGTAGAGAAGAGCTGTGGAGAGTAGAATAGAATAGAGAAGAGTAGGGGAGTCGTGTAGTGTGGTGTGTGAGTGAGTGCGTGTGGTAGTAATAACGGTATAGCCGATAATGGTGGTAGTTGTTGTAGTAGTGTGCAGCTTTGTTGGTATGTGTTGCGATTGCATTTTAAGGGGTGTATTGTGTTGAAGTGTATCTGAAGTACATGAATGGTTGGTTGGGCTTTGGCTGGTTACTAGTGCGTCTGCGGTTCATATTAGACTACAACTGTAGATAACACAATAAAAGCAACAACAATAGCACTAACTACAAACATTTCAATAAACTGATAGAACACAGCCCAACCCTTAAAAAATTTGTTGATAAAAATTCCATATTGTGTGTGTTTTATTTTTGATTTTATTTTCCAATTGGAATTTTCGGCTGCAAAGTTTGTTGTTTTTTTTTCTTATATCTCTTTCGTTTCCAATTTCCGTTTCCAATTGTTTGCAGATTTAGCTGTGTAATAATGCTTTCTTTCCTCTAAAAGGGGAAGTTGTCAAAAAAACTATGTAACATAACAGGAAATTATTATAATTTTTGTTCCTTTACCTTCTCCATATTGTCTGGATTGGTTATTTTTGTTGTAGTGTGTGTTTGTGTGTTTGAAAATGTTTTTGTGTTTGTATTTGCTATTTTTTTCTTTTCCAAGTTTGTTTTTGTTATTTGCAAATTTTTTTTCGAGGGAGTGGTCTTTTGTAAATAGAAATAATGAAAACAAACAAACAAAAAAATAACATCTCTATTCTTAGTTTTTCTTTTTTGTTGTTGTTTTTTTTTTTTTTTGTTGATTTTACATTTCTGTGATCGTAGCGCTTTAAAGGTATTCGATGTTTAGTTTTAAAGGTGTAAATCCCAAATTTAATGTGTTTTGGGTCAGTTTGGCTAACGTTACCCCTAATATAACCTTTAGTACGACTGCCGTTACTGAAATTGCTGCTATTACTGTAACCACTGAAATACCCATACCGAAATAACAACACAGGGCAACAAAATCGAAAAAATTTTAGACGTTTGTATGGTACAAATTTTAAATCTTTTTAAATTTTTAATTAAAATTGTGAATTTTGTTAGACTTTTCTCCAAATAATTAATCATTTCTCAAAAAGGTCAGTCCGATGTTATTAAAATAATCTTAGAAAAGTTGAGATTTACATAACCTTTAATCCGTTTATATATTTGGTTTCAATCGGCTCAGTAGTTTCGGAGTTATAATAACAAATTGAAGCAAAAAATATATTTTTTACATGAAAATATCAAATTTTTTTGTTTTAAAAAAATCATGAAAAATCAAAAACGGCAGAAATTGTTCAGGTTTTTTACTTAAACGCAAAGCCACATATAATAGCAACAAAATGGATTATCGATCATAAAAATCGATGGATTGTTTTCAAATTTATTCACAATTAAGTGAATTCGTTAATTTTTACAAATTTTACTTTTTTGTTTGATATACATAAAATTGAGTAGTTAATGTTATTCTTATGATTGATTGAATTTTGAAAACATTTTTCCCATGCTATGTACAAGTTTTCACGTATATATTGCGTTTCAATTGGCTTAGTAGTTTCGGAGTTATAATAACAAATTGAAGCAAAAAGTATATTTGTTACGTGAAAATGGCAATTTTTTTTTATTTTAAAAAAATAATGAAAAATCGAAAACAGCAGAAATTGTTCAGATTTATTGCTTAAACGCAAAGCCACATATAATAGCAATAAAATGAATTATCAATCATAAAAATCGATTGATTCTTTTCGAATTTATTCACAATTAAGTGAATTCGCCCATTTTCACAAAATTTTATTTTTTTGTTTGATATACATAATATTGAGTAGTTAATGTTCTTCTTTCGATTGATTGAATTTTGAAAACATTTTCCTCATGCTGTGTATAAATTTCCACATATATACTGCGTTTCAATCGGCTCAGTAGTTTCGGAGTTATAATAACAAATTGATGCAAAAAATATATTTTTTACGTGAAAATATCAAATTTTTTTGTTTTAAAAAAATCATGAAAAATCGAAAACGGCAGAAATTGTTCAGGTTTATTGCATAATCGGAAAGCCACATATAATAGCAACAAAAGGAATTATCGATCATAAAAATCGATGGATTCTTTTCAAATTTATTCACAATTAAGTGAATTCGCTCATTTTCACAAAATTTTAGTTTTTTGTTTGTTATACATAAAATTGGGTAGTTAATGTTCTTCTTCGATTGATTGAATTTTGAAAACTTTTTCCCCATGCTATGTACAAGTTTTCACATATACATTCCGTTTCAATTGGCTCAGTAGTTTCGGAGTTATAATAACAAATTGAAGCAAAAAATATATTTTTTACGTGAAAATGACAATTTTTTTTATTTTAAAAAAATCATGAAAAATCGAAAACGGCAAAAATTGTTCAAGTTTTTTGCTTAAACGCAAAGCCACATATAATAGCAATAAAATGAATCATCGATCATAAAAATTGATGGATTTTTTTCAAATTTATTCACAATTAAGTGAATTCGCTCATTTTCACAAAATTTTAGTTTTTTGTTTGTTATACATAATATTGAGTAGTTAATGTTCTTCTTTCGATTGATTAAATTTTGAAAAAATGTTCCCCATGCTATACACAAGTTTTCACATATATATTGCGTTTCAATTGACTCAGTAGTTTCGGAGTTATATTAACAAATTGAAGCAAAAAATATATTTTTTACGGGAAAATGGCAATTTTTTTGGTTTTAAAAAAATCATGAAAAATCGAAAACGGCAGAAATTGTTCAGGTTTATGCCTATATCGCAAAGCCATATGTAATAGAAATAAAATGAGATATCGATCATAAAAACCGATGGATTATTTTCGAATTTATTCACAATTAAGTGAATTCACCCATTTTCACAAAATTGTATGTGCTTCAAGTGTATACTTTGAGTGAAAATTTTTTACATGTTACAATAACAAAACAAGCACAAAATAAGCACATAGACATAATTTGGGGCCATTCATAATACATGTTCTGGTAAATACAGATCATTTCTAATCTATATAAAAAGAACCTTTCATAAGAAGTCCTAGGTCATCGAAAAAGTTTAAGTGACAGGATCTTTTTCATATCAACTATTATAACTAGAAGCAGTCTCTAAACCGAGGAACCAATCACGAAGCTAGTTCTGTTTCACTTTTACACTCTACAGTTGTTTCAAATACAGTGGTTTTTTTTTGTAGTAAGAATAGATTAATATGGACAATTTTCTTAAGAATTATTTAAAAAAGAAAGGATGACTTACGAAAGTATGAAAAGTGAAATGGTAATCATCTTTTATCTTTTAATCACTTTCTGGTTAGAAATTCTATGTCGCTCAAGGAAAGGATGAGTAGAATATGAAATGTAGAAAAATATAGTTTTAGATATTTTATTTCATTATATTTGTGGTTAAACAAAGAATCTGCATTAGTTCTAAATATATAATATTCATCAAATATTGTTGTCATATATCTGGTCTGAGCTCTTTATTTGTCTTTATATTCAAAATATATTAGATTAATTTGATATTAGGATAATTGGCGAAAATTATCACCAATATTGTCCACGTAAAACTAACGACCATTCATTGAGCTTTGTGACCCAATGACACTTTGTCCATTAAACACTGACATTCGGTGTGCTTTTTTCAAATTAAAGAAGTATAGCAAAACATCCCGCATATGTCATACACACAATAGTAAAAATGTTTTTAAAATATAAAGTAACGGAACATGCTATGTTAGATGGTTAATATGGCTCCTACTAGATTGGTAGTTATTAGACAACTTTAAGCTTAGTTTTATCAAACTAACATTTGACAAACTGACATGAGAATGTTGCAAATATGTTAACAAAAAAAAACTTAATTAAACTAAATTCCTTTACAACTCTGCTCTTATTTTCCGTACATACAATACAAATGTTTGGGTGTGCGTGTATATTTTATTTTAATAGTGGAAACTGCAGTTTTTCAGCGCTATTTTCTTTAGCTGTTCAAAACCATAAAAAGTCGTTAGTGTCATTTGTATGGAAATGTACTCTAGAAAGCTTAGAAAAATGTTTCGTTGTAGCTGGAAGAAAGAATAGCAGTTTGTTGCTGGTGTTTGTAATTTGTTGCGGGTGTGCGTGTGTTTCGCTTTATTAAGGTGTGTGTTTTTCATTCAGTTTTCAGTGTTCAGTTTTTTTTTGTTTTTTATGTTAAATATTAAGCAGCTGTTGTCTACCAAAAAAGTAAAAAATGAAAAAAAGAACTTTAAATTCTTTTTACAATTTTGTATTGTGTTATGTGAGTGTGTATGAAAATTTTATGTCACTCTTATATGAACTGCAAACTATCATTTGATGGCTTTATTTTTTTTTTTGTAATTTTTTTTATTTTTCATTTGCTGTGAATTCACATTAGGGTGGCTGAAAATTTGAGCAAAATCGGATAACGTTTAGAGGTTGCAATTTTATTTGAGGAATATTTTTAAAAAATTAAAGAAAAATAAAATTTAAACAGATTCCAATTGAAAATATTTTTGCCCTGCAGGGAATGCCAATAGTGAATTTGTAGTGATTTACTAGTGACATTGTCAATGGAACTACTACCATATGTACCCCAGCCAATGTAATCTTCTATTGACCTATTTTCTATACCTATTGACTGCAAAGCATAATAAAAAAACAAACTATTGACGCGTTCGTTGACAATCTCGTGTTTCTACTGATGCTTGAAGGAAAGTCGTCGACATTTTAACTAGTGCAATTAACAATAGAGAAAGATTGCTGACATAGAGACATATGGTCCTAGGCTGACTACTGGTGTCTATAAATTACCCACATATGCTAAAATATATAAAATAAAAAGGTTTAGAATTTTTTTAAATTTTATTTTTTTTTAAATATTTGGAATATGCGTTTGTGCTGATGTTTGTATTGCCCAAAAATATTAGTCTAACACCCACCTCAAAATATATCGTTCGAGTCTAATAAAACTGGCTGAAATCGGTGCATTATTTCACCAAGCCCCCATACAAATGTCCTCCCGATATAGGACTTTATTTTGTATGTAGTCAACACAGATGTGGTGTGCTACTCCAATCGTAAAAGGAAACTATTTACATTGAATAAACAGAACAACCGATTACGTTTAGTTCTACCATACAATAGCGAATAGGAAATTAATATTCATATGTTAGGGAAGGCTCACCAGCGATTTCTATCTTGTGCCATATTTAAGGCCACGTGAGTCATCGTTGTGGATGCTCTGCTTCTATAGATCTTCTTCATGTTGTTTGTTGTCGACCCAAATTTCGACTCCCTTGTGGGTTCCATTGTAAACTGGTCTTTACTATGTTATCGGATTTCGATGGCGGATTTCGTGGGCGAAGCACAGTGGTCCAAATGCTCAATCTAGCCGGAAAAAAGTCATAACTCGCTTTTGAAAAGTCATACCGACATGAAACTTGGTACGTTTATAGATTTCATCAATATAAACAATCTGGGAAAAAAAATTTTGTTTTGTGCATGAATGTGTGTTTTTGTATGTAAATTTTTTCTGTAAGGGTTTCAAGCCTATAGACGGCGAAACGGATGGAGCGATTTTCCTGAAATTTTCTGTGGAAGGAATTAAAGGCTACCTTTCATTAAAAAATTTGAAGTGGGCGAATTGCCACGCCAACTTTAAAAATAAAAATACAGCTTCTTCCCTGTAATGGACATGTTAAACTCTAAATGAAATAAAAAACGTTGAGGCAAAAAGTGGCAGCTAATTTTTTAAACATTAGAAAGCCCCATATATATTGATGACGACAAGATAAAAACTAAAGCTTAACTCGGTTAAATTACCATTTGAAATTCTAATAGAAATTGGACATTGAACAAAAATTTCACACTTAAAATACACATTTTTTTTTTACTTAAACCAGCACTCAGGGAATAACCCCTACTCATGCAAAGCATTATGTTGGAACTAGGAAAATAGGTTATGGGAGGGAGGATAGAGGGAGTAGCGTTTGTGGACATTTGATTTGAATTTTCCTATATTGAAAGTGGCAGGAAATTCAAGAGGAAGCTTATTCCACATACGTACAGTTCGGCTAAAGAACGAATTTTCTCTGTAATGTGTTGTGCGATCCACTGTCCAGTCGACAACGAATTGATGAGTCCTTGCCGAAGAACGTGTATTGCGTATAAAACTGCGGATTTCGGGAACAAGTTCCCTAATTTCAGCAGAGCACATACAATTGTAGTATCGGTAGAACAGTGAAACACAACCCACATTGCGACGATGTTCCAGTGAGTCAATAGAGTTGGATACCCTACTGCAGCGAAAGGCAAACTCACACCACTACAGTTTTTAAATATTGTAGTTGTATGAGTTGAGTAAAAAGTTGAGAAAAAAACAAAAACAATAACTGAAATAAACAAGCATAAAAAGCGAAAAACGTAAAACAACCTGCTTCTATCAATGCTCATGCGAGACTGACTGGTTTTGATTGTTTTTATACAATGTATGTGCTTGCGTACATGTGAAAACAAAAACAAGAGAGCTCAATGCCTTTCGCTGCCCTACTGTCACCGATAAGCACCTTCGCCCTCTCCTGTACGCGGTCGAGTAACTCCAAAATAGACTTTGAGGCACCAGCCCACACATGAGAGTTGTATTCCATTTTTGGTCGGATATAAGTGGTGTAAATAGTAAGGAGATCAGATGGAGTGAAGTATGTCTTACACCGTTTCAGAAAACCAAGGCACTTGAATGCTTCTTTCGACACTCGAAAAATGTGTTTTGTCCAGCGAACATCGCACTGAATAATCATGCCTAGAACATCGAGAGCTTCTGATTCCTTAATATTTACACCACCCATAAAAACAGATGGAGCAACATGATCTGTTGTGCGTTTGTGTGTTAATATACAACATTGAGTCTTGCGTGCATTGAAATCGACTCTATTCGCACAACCCCATTCAGAGATTGTCACAAGATCTTGATTAAGCGTATCATTCATGTTTTGCCTCATTGCCCCAATCTACAACAGGCTTGGTCTATAATTGTATGCATATGAATGGCAAATGTTGCTGTTATCTGCAAAAGAGTAGATAGGCTTGGAAGTTCGACGTAGAAGGTCGTTTATAAAGAAAGGAAATAGAGTAGGAGAAAGGACGGAGCCTTGCGGTACCCATGAATTCATCTTGAACTCGTTTGATGAGATTCCATCTATAGCAACTCGTATAGTGCGATCTCTGAGAAAGCTCGATATAAATCGAGAGAAGTTATTACCGACACCAAAAGCAATAAGTTTTGTACAATGTCCAATGTACACACAGCCTAAAAAGTGTAAACACCAGTTAATTAATAGATTTTTTCAAGATAATGAAAATCATATCCATCAATTAACATGCAATAGTTTCGGTTTGTTGAAGATTTTAACGAATATAAGGTTCGGTTCTGAAAATAAAAGCTTAGGTCGGACTCTAGTGTTTTTCATTATTTCCAAAAATAATATAATTCAGTGGTGTTTACTCACTTTTGAGGCTTTGTGTATGTGACACAAGGTATGTAGCCGTAGGTTTAGGTGCCTTTGTATTCCATTTGGTGCCTCGATGTTTGTCTGATGGAGAACTGTGCCCAGAACTAAGAGGAAAAGGACTGGTAATAGCATACATCCTTGTCTCAAGCCAGTGTTCAGGGAACGCTTTGGTATAGCTCCTTTATAAGCGATATGAGAGAGTCAGGAATTCCAATATTTTCCAGTGTGGATCATAATGCCTGTCTATTGATTGGCACCGAATGCTCTTTCGAAGTCTACAACAACTAAGAAGACCACAATGTTTTTGCTCATTTACTCAGTGTAGGGTATTATATGATCCACATACTTTCTTATTAGATTTGGTTTTTAGATGCTGAAAGTCCAAAAAATACAAAACAAGAGCCACCCTAATACACATATACAATACAATACAATACACATCCACATAAATTCAACTATAAATATGAGTTTGTAGCTGTGTGTGTTAACTTTTATTGTACTCATTCATATGTTTGTTTGTATTCATAAATATGCTGCTCTATTTTATCTTTTAGCTGTTCTTTTTTTTTCTCATTCTATTCTAACTGTTTTTATAGTAAATATGTACGTATGTGTGTGTGTTTGTCTGTATGACTATTTTCCTCCATTTCCATGAGTGTATTTTGTATATGTTGTTCTTTTTTACGCGTCATCAGTTTTTATTTTGTTTCTGTTGTTTCTTTCATTTGTTTTTGGTTCATATTGTTGCTATTTTTTCCATTTTTTTTGTTTTTGTTTATTTGTTTTATTTAGTTTTTTGTCCACATTCAGAAAACTAAAATAAAATACATAAAGTGCTTAAGTTTTGTGACATGAATTCCAAAAAATTACAGTTAAATACTTTATTTTAGTACATTTGGGTATGTGTGTGTATGTGTTTCCATTAATTCTCACACATAAATACATACATACTTATCTATGTGTGTTTTGTTTATGTGTGTATGTATTTCAAAAGATTAATTCACATTAAAGCTTTAATGGCTACCAACAAAAGGAAAAGAATTTCTCACTAAAGTGAAAAATTACTTAAATTTATCAATTGAATGAACCACCAGATAACTGACCCTTGACACTACATATTGTGCTGGTATATTTTTTTAGTTTCTAATTGGCTACATTTTTATATACAGATGTTTGTTGCTCTAAATTGGTAATAATATTTACGAGATTTTGAAAAAACGTTTTTAGCGTAATTGTATTTAGTGCATATTGCTTATTCATATTTAGCTGAATATTATATTGTGAGGAGTGTATGCCTTATCACGTTTAGGAAATGGTGGAATAATTCATAATTTTTGTATATATATAATTGTTTAAATTTTATTGATAAAACGTTATTAAGTATCATAATCGAAACGATAAGATTTTAAATTTGTTTCATCGGCAATCACAAAGATATTGAGGAAAATAATTTGTAACCAATATTGGCCACCGTTACCCCTAAAATTCCTTTTCAGCTCAATTACTGTTACCGGGTTGTGGAGAAGAGCGGTTAAATGGCTCTTACACGTTTCGGATACACATTGTAAAAGGTTTTCCATTAAGCGCTTCCTATCTTTAAATTAAAAAAAAACAAAGTCATTATGTATAGAATAGAATATTGTTCAAATGGCAGCCGGGGCTTTGCTGGGTGTCGGGCATCGGAAATGTCAAATTTACCATGATTCTGGCACTGGTAATGTGGCTTATGTTGGTTTTGAGGACCGCTGTGGTTTGTGTCTTATTAAAACTTAAGAAAACCTTACAAGAAAAAGTCTAACGAGGTCGAATTGCACGATCAAGATGGCCAGTTCACAACACCTCTACTTGAAATGACCATGTCTTCAAATCGCTCGAGCAGAATGTCCAATGTGACATGAGCTATGGGGTACGTAGAGCCGTTCTTTTGAAACCACATGTCGTTGTTGTCAATATCATCCAATTCAGTACCAAATATGTTAGTAATCGTCGACCTATAGCGCTCGCCGTTAACGGTGATGGCCTGGCAAACGTCATTCTCGAAGAAATATGGCCAGTCCACACGCTCTTGGATCTCATGTGAATTGGTATCATCCAAAAATTGACAATTTTGTTTGTTGACGTATTCATTCATCCATATTGATGAAACATTTTTATCATTTGCTGGTGTTTTTGAACACTATATACGTCCATGGTGATTTAACAAAACAAATGGAATAAATGACAGCCAATTCGACAGATGTAGCTTCAACAATATGGCCGCTATGAACTGTCAAAGTTAGGAAGTCCCTATTGGAACATCCTGTATAATATTTAACAATTTTAATTTACATATATTTTTAAAATAGAATAAATAAGATACATTTTGTAATCCCTGAAAAGTGGGATAATTGTAATGGATTTTATAAGTTCTATCAACTGGATATTTTTCAAGATTAATATGTTTTTAAAGTATTTTCAGTAAATCCACATCTTTTTTTTGAAGGATGGGAAGTTGGTTAGTACCAAATATTTTGAACTATTACTGTCTTGAAATTTTGTTCAAATATCTGTTCTTAAGTGAAGCATATCCCAAAGAGAGCGTTCTGGTTTGATCGAAAAAATAGTAGTCGGACGGACTGTGCTCCGTTCATTTCGGTTCATTTCTGACCGCATATTCTGGGCATTTTTCGGCCAATGCTCACTTCAAACGAATCAGTTGGGGTCGGTACATGATCTGTGATGATCTGATCAGATTTCAGCAACTCATAATAGATATTATTATGATGATGAGATTATCCTTTTGCTCCCACCAAATACAGAGCATTACCATAGCGCCATGGATATTTGGCTTTGGTGTCGATTCGGCTGGTTGACCGGGCTTCACGTACGATCTTTTACACTTCGGGTTATTGTAATGGATCCATTTTTCATCGCATGTAATGATTCGATGCAAAAGTGATGTTCTTTGTAGCGTCTAATCACAATTTCATACATACAAAATCATCTTTCAAGGTCTCTCAACTTCAATTCGTATATTAGCCAATTTGAATGAATCGCAGTCGTTTTGCTTGAGTAGCTTCCAATCTTCATGGAGTAATGCCTCTAATTAATGAGCTTCAAAATTTCTCCACTTCAGAACTGTACAAACCATCTCTTGCTCCTTAAAAAAGCGATGGAACACATTTATCATAAGCTTTGGTAAGCAATCGGTGTGCGTAAGCCGCACTTTTTATACCCTTCACCTTCGTGAGAAGGGTACATATTCGTTTGTCATTCCGTTTGTAATTTCCACAATATAATTTTTCGACCATATAAAGTATATATATTCTGAATTCTTATAGATAGCGGAGTCGATTAAGCCATGTTGCTGTCTGTCTGTCCGTCTGTCTGTTGAAATTAATTTTCAGAAGACCCCAAATATTTTCGGGATCCAAATCTTCAATAATTCTGTCAGATATGCTTTCGAGAAATTTCCTATTTAAAATCAGCAAAATCCGTCCATAAATAACGGAGATATGAGCAAAAATCCGAGACAAACTCTGAAAATTTCATCAAAAGAAGACAATTTATTGCATGCTTTGACAAAAAAGCAACAAAACGTATGTTTGGATGTGTGTTGGTTTCATTGCTTTGCGTATTTTTTTTTTTGGTGTTTCGTTTCGTTTGGCGTTGTTGTTTTTATACCCTTCACCTTCGTGAGAAGTGTATATATAAGATTGTCATTTTGTTTGTAACTTCTACAATATAATCTGTTCATCAGCAATTAAATGTAAAATGTTTAAAAGTTTTCTAGATATAATTAGGATGCTTACGCTAAAAGTGGGCAATTAATGCATGCACAACAAAGGTGAAGGGTATATAAGATTCGGCATAGTCGAATATAGCACTCTTACTTGTTTTCAAATTAAAGAAGTAAAGCAAAACTTACCGCATATGACTCTTTGTTGGTATAAAATTCGACATTTTTGAAGTAAAAAAAACTTTGTTTGTTTACACTATTCATGTTCAATAACTAAGTGAGACTAAATAACAGATATGTACCCTTTAAAATGGCATATAAGTTATTAAAAACAAATACCGCATTTAAAAGATATGCCATATATTGTAATGAGAATTTGGTTAAATTCGTATTGTGTTCATCAGAAAAGTCAATCGTGTTATTAGTGCCGACCACTGCTGTGGACTACTTTGTATAACGTAACTAATGTGACAGCTTCATATTTATAAAATATCTTAAAAACACCTTATGGAAATTGTTATAATCTAAGGATTTGTGATTAAAGTATAGCTTCTGGTACCAACTTCAAGACTCATTTTATTGTTGACTTATTTATGACAGCTTTAATTATGTATGTATTTAAATATACTACATATTTTTAAATTACCCAAAAATTTGTGTGATTATGTCAATAACATGTTTTTATTCCATCGCCTTAAAATAGACAAATTGTTTGACTTTATTTAGTAGACTTTGATTTCCATAAAAGCCATTAACCACCATTTTGTGGGGGGATAAAGCAATGCGCAGACAAAAACTCTACTGGGGGACAACCAACACACATATATTAAAGTACTAAAGACCCCAAATAAAAATGAAAAACAGAAAAAAACATGGCGTAACTAAATCTGTAAAAGGAACTTAGAAATACGAAAAAAATGGAAATAAAAAGGATTAAAACGAAAAAAACGAGGTCGCTGTCATTGCTATGGTCAACACATAAATATACAAATATAATAAAACCATAAAAGCTAAATCTAAAAAATAAACAAAAATTTGAAATATTCAAGTCTTTAAATAATGAGCCATGTTGAAGAGAAAAAACCAAGTAAAATAAAAGAATAACTAAGAAGATATATTCAAATAAACTGAAACAAAAACATACTTTCTTGTGTCAGAGATTTTACATAAATATTAAATGTTAAAGTTTAACCCTTTTTACATACAAACACACACTTACACACATACATAGTATAAAAATGTTTATGGATATATATATGTGTGTGTGTGTAGATAAAAATTCTTATTTGCCAGGGTTATTTTTTTTTCGTTGCCTTCTATGTTTGCTGTTTGTTTTTGTAACCATTGTATAAAATGGAATTTTATAACTGTCAATCTTGGGGACCATTTGTGCTTTTAGTGGACATGACTTAAACACAAATACACAAACCAGCAACAAATACAAAACTTACTCCCATACAAACGCATTTTTATGTTTTGTCTGTGTAAAAAAATACTTTTATTCTGTTTTGCATTGTATGAATGTGTATTAGGGTGGCGCTTAGTTGGCTCTATTTGCATTTTTGGTAACCTCAAGGTCTAGCGATTTTAGGGGGAAGGAGGCCTTATATGCGAGCTATAATCGCCATGAAATTATTGGGTGTATGATTTAAAAATGCGGGATTTACAATAGATGGCGTATCTTTTGAACGCGGTTTTTGTTTTTTGTTTTTTGAAGGGTACATAGCGATTGCTCACCAGAGCTTATCGTAAATGTGTTCAAGCGAGAGATGGTTTGTGCAGTTCAAAAGTGCTAAATTTGTCACGGAAGACAATGATCGCTAGACCAGAAAAAAAAGTTTAAAGACCAAGAATTGGAGGCATTACTCCATGACTTTGTTGTCAAACTCAACAAGAGCTTGCAAAATCATTGGGAGCTACTCAATCAGCAATTTCAAAACTTTTGCGAGCAGCAGGATTCATCTAAAAGCAGGGAAATTGGATAGCATACGAAGTGAAGCAGAGAAACCATGAAAAACGATTTTGCATGTCCGAAATGATGTTTAAACGCTATAAAGAAAATAATTTTTGCATCGAATCATTACTTGCGATATAAAATGAATCCTTACAATATCCCGAAGCGTATGAGATCATATGCGAAGCCCGGTCAACTTGCCGAATCGACACCAAAGCCAAATATCTATGGCTCTAAGGTAATTCTCGGTATTTGATGGAAGCAAAATTGTCATATCTATTATGAGCTTCGGAAATCTGACCAGACTATCACAGGAAACCTGTACCGAACACAACTGATGGATCGTTTGAAGCGATCATTGGCCGGAAAACGCCCAGAATATGCGGTCAGACATGAACATGTTGCAATACCAGTTAAAAAGTATTTAGAATTAAGTGGTTGGGAAGTTTTGCTTAAGTCGCCTTATAGTCCAGACTGTCCCATTCCGACTACTATTTATTTCGATTAAATACGCTTCACTTTGGAACGGAGTATCCAATATTGTTTTGATTCGTTCTTGGCCTCAAAAGATGACCCGTTCTTTTGACTCAGAATCCATATGTTGCCAGAGAGATCTTTGAATAAATTTATATTGTATAAATGTATGTATATTTATAAGGACCACCCTAGTGTGTCTATGTATATTATTTACTCTTACCTCCCACATGTTTTAACTCCTCTACATTTACCACTGTGTTTGTGTATGTGTATGTGTTGTGCTATTGTCTTGTTGTTTTTATTGTATGGGGGGGCTATGTATATGACTGTCATGTATTCTCTAGACATGTATTGTATAATAAAAAAAACTCCCTACAACTTTACAACCCAACATTACGCTGGTTCATATAAATATACTAGGGTTCACATACGAATAAAAATTATTCGATGAATCGAAGAAGAAAAAAATAATTTTTATTCGAATGACAAAAATTTTTTAGTTTAGAATAAAAAATTATTGGATTAATAATTGTCGAATAATCGAATACTTGAATATAAAAATATAAATCGAAATATTGAAAAAAATCTTTAATAAACAAAAACCAATGTTTGATAATGTTAAACAAATGTTCATCATTGGAAATTTCTACATTTATTAAGAGTTTTTCGCAAATACACGTTTCAGTTGCATTCAGTACAGGTTCCATGTGATGGTCTGGCCAGATTTTAGCATTTGGTCCCACCAAATACAGAGAATTACTTTAGTGCCATGGATATTTGGCTTTGGTGTCGATTCGGTCGATTTTGGTTGACCGGACTTCACATACGATCCATTTTTCATCGCAAGTAATGATTTCAAAGTTTTCAAGTTTTATTTAAGTTTGATAATGTTGTGTGTGAACACAACACGTGATGCCATGTGATAGTCTGGCCTGCACTGAATGAACCTGTACTGAATGCAACTGAAACGAGTATTTGCGAAAAACTCCCAGTATATGCGGCTAATGAAACTGTAATATTCCATCATGACAACAATCGGCCACACGTTGCAATACCTGTTAAAAACTATATAGAATGAAGTGGTTGGGAAGTTTTTTCTCACCCGCTTTATAGTCCACACCGAAACAGATAGTAGTCGGATGGAGCAAGTTTCGTCCGACTAATATTTTCTATAGATTATTCGTTCGAATAAAATAATAAATTTCCAAAAATTTATCGATCACGCAAATAATTAAGAAATGTTAACCTTTTTATTCGATTAAAATTAAACTAGAATAATTGACAACCCTAATATATACTAGTTGTATTTACATATAAGTACACATTGTATGACTGTTACATTCAATGCTGCATCGGCACATTTCAAACCTTGTTACGTACCCAGCAGTTATGCTAGTAGTCAATGTATCATCACTTGGATGACTCCAATTTATATATTTTGGGTCATCTGACACGTATGTGCTCTTTGTAATGCAGAGAAATGTTAATTGGTTACTTTATACATTCCATGTAATCTAGACAATTGTCACTTAAGTGTCTCTAAGTAATCTAGAGTGTAGTCACTTTAAACGTTCATTTTGTACTGCATTTTTTTTGTGAGTGTTGATATAATTCTCATACAGTTTATTTTATTTTTGCTTAAGTATATTGACATCTCATGTAACCTAAAGTGAAGACAATTGTCTCTTTAGTGGCTCTAAGTAACCTAGAATATAGGGAATTTAAACGATAATTTTGTAGTAGTTATTTTACCCACCACCAGTAATCTATTGGAGAGTTGTGGAGGAAGGTTTGCTTAAAAGCAATCGGTTATTGTATTGTCTAGTTATGAGATGTCTTCTTAACTGAATATTTGAGGTCAATTAGCAGTTGTACATGTTAAAATAACTAGTTATGTAGCTGATCAAGTCAACAGTTAGGTAGCTAGAAAAGTAACTGACTCTATGTAACCGGTAGGTGAATCCAATGTGTTGACTATTTTGGACCAGCTATAGGACCTCCTGTTTAGGATATGCACGTATTAAAATAACGAGTCACGTAGCTAGTTATGTAACTAGTTGTCACCCTAAATGATAGGTAGAATCACTAGTTCGGGACTTCTGGGTAGTATGTTTTTTTCTCATTTTTTTTGCATACAATTCAAATTTGTATAATTGTAGAGTTGCCAAATTTTAGTAAGCAAAGGGCTTACAATTTTGGCTGCTGGATTTACTAACAATTGATCCCAAAAGACTACCATGTATATAAGAACATTACTTAATTCTAGCTGTAAATGTTTTCCACCAATATTTTACACGAATACAAAGGTTATATATGTGGAAGAAAAAGGGTAATTTTTAAGATTTAACTAAAATTCAGCGGTGAGAAAATGCAAACCAGAATTGTTTGGTTTTTGGTTTTTAATACAATTAGTAATAACCACTCATTACTAAGTAATAGCTTTAGCAGCGGATATACATGTACTATTTTCAGCTCTTATGGCAATACTGTCGCTAACATAACACATTTTTATGACTGTATCTGTGTGTAGCTGTAAATGTATATGAGCATAACCTAAAAATGTTCAACAACAATGAAACTGTCATACAAAAGTAACAAATTTAAATTACATGGTCCAAAAATCAAAAAACTAGTTTTTCGGATTCAAACACATATATGACTTTATGTAAAACAAGTAAAAAAGTATAGTCGGTCAAGCAATATAATACACCGAGTATATGAGCAAATTATAGACTCAATAACTAATAGAGATAAATAAATGGATTTAAGAATCTTTTAAAATCTTTTATGTCTGATCTGTTCTACTTTGAGACCCCACAGTGTCGCTCCTAAGCGGTCCGTTGTCAAAAAATAAAATACTCCTCTGCTACGCCTGTCTGAAATTTCCTGCCAATCAAATCAGGCAGTTAGAAATGACAGATTTACTTCGAAAATATTTGTTGCTGGTTCTTATTCAAGTTCGGGAAGTTGTTGATTGCTATACGGCAAGTAAAAATTATTTGAATTTAATTCAGCCAAAAAAAGTTATTTTTTATTTAGTTATTTCATATTAAAAAGAAAAGTTATTTTTATAAAACAGATCATTATATGTTTGTCCATCCATTTGAACAGCTGGAATTGAAGAACTATCATTACCATTTACTATTTTAACGAATGTCCCTAAATTGCACCGAGAATCAGTAAGAACTTTATTACGAAGGATCTACTTCTCTCAGACTTTAACACTTTAGTACACAAATATCTCTCGTTGTTTTGTATACTGAATCATTCAGTATCTGCGTTTCTATTGATTCGTAAGATTTTGAATGATTTCTTTCAAGATATGTCTGCAATGTAACATGTCTGAGTTAACCAAGATTTATGTTTGGATTTAATCGAAAATTTTTTTAATAAAATAAAAGTTTTCTTTCCTTGCATAATTATGTTTTAAACCATATAATTCATTATTTCAAAAACGCAAGGTTTTCAATTATAATGCCGAAAGAAAATTCAGAGCTTTTCGACATTAAAAAAATAGAAGTTCCAATGTTGTCTGTGAAGCATTATTGATACAACTTTTCTTTAATACGGAAGAATGGGAGATACTAAGAAGGTCGACCTGTAGTATACTTTAATAGCAAAAATATTGTTACGGTATTGTATTATCAATTTGAATTTAGCGGTATGTGACGGCTGCTTCCAACATTCACCATGATAGAAGATAGTAATGTGTATATTAATAGTAACAGTGAGTAGCAGAGTATATCGTAGATTTAACATCAACTGTATTACCAGTGTATTCTTTAAATAAATAAAGAGTTTTTAAAAGATAAACACGTAATAATATATTGAAATATTATTTATCTTCAAACAGTATGGTTGGTTAAATGTATCTTAATACAGTATGATACGATCATGGAGACGAAACGAAAAATATCGATAAAAAATTCGGGATTTGATCTCGGTTTTTGTTTTTAATAAATTATACGTCATTTTGATTGGTACATACATATCTGTCATTTATTCTCACTTAGTTATTGAACATTATAGTGTAAACAGCAAAGTTTTTTGCACCGAAAATGTAAAATTTTGTACCAACAAAGCATTATATGCGGGAAGTTTTGCTTTACTTCTTTAATTAAAAAAAAAATGCGGTTGATGCATACTGAAGCTTATGTTCTCACAGGCCAGTCAAAAAGTATGAAGACTAGGAATTGTAGGCAACACTACATGAAAAAATCATCATCAAAATCATTGGGAGCTACTCAAGCTACTCAATTTCAAAACGTTTGCGAGCAGCAGGATTTATCCAAAAGCAAGGAAATTTGCTACTAAACTAATTGAAGCCGAAATACCTTGAAAGACGATTTTGTATGTCTGAAATGCTGCTTGAACGATATAAAAGTAAATCATTTTTGCACCGTGTCATTACATGCGATGAAAAATGGATCCATTACGATAACCCGAAGCGTAATATATCGTATGTGAAGCCCGGCCAACCAGCCGAATCGACACCAAAGACAAATATCCATGGCGCTAAGGTAATGCTCTGTATTTGGTGGGTAGTATATCTAATGAGCTGCTGAAATCTGGCCAGACCATCACAGGAAACCTATACCGAATGCAACTGATACGTCCAGAATATAAGGCCAAACATGAAACCGTAATATTCCATCATTACCACCTGTTAAAGACTATTTAGCATGACCTATTTAGCATGACCTTGCCCCGTCTGACTACGCTCTCTCTGGGATACGCTTCACTTTAGAACAGAGTATCCGAAATTGGCTATTACCTTATAATATTGTTACGTTTTTACCTTTTAAAGACGTGGTTTATTTCCTTTAAATAAACCGAATACTTTTGATTGCAAATAAAAGCCATTTAGTAGTTTAAACTTGTAACAACTCTTTATATATTTACAATGTACAACAACAGTCTAAATAGTTACTCAGTATCTATTTACACGTTTTTCTATTCGCAGAAATGTACATACACTTTATAATATACCAACTAATATGTACAAACACTCTAACAGCGCCTATGATAAACTCCACTCACGACTTCAACCTCTGCCAATATTTATACACACGCCATCTTTGGAGAATCTTCTACAATGCTCTTAACGGACAACTAGTATGTTCGATTTCTAGAGCTTTTGATGTCAATGTTAGCAGCTTAAACATTCAGTGTTGCCATACTTATAAACAATGCTAATAACCGCATGCTATCAACATTGCTGATAAGTAGAAGTTTCTACTGATGGATGTGATTATAAACATGAAGAATGCTGCAGGCAGTCGTTACATGCCGTTAAATTCAAATCGCTATTGCAAAATCGTAACAATATATTAAATATTTTGTTTTTCAATTCTAAATTTTGAATAACTATTTGTTGAAATTAGTTATAAAAGAAAAAATCTAACATCAGTTTCGCTTTTAAACCATGAAAAACAGAAATAAATAATGGTTAATTTTAGTAAAATATAATATATAAATTTATATTAATCATACGCTTAGTATTACAAATTATTTTGTGAGTTTAATATTTCCATAATTTTTTTGTTTATTTTAAAGAAATTTAAATGGAGAATCTTTTAATGCTAATGAGTTTACAATATTTTAATACATATCTGAAAGCCAATAAATTGATTTAAATAATTCGAAGCTCTAAAAACGATAATTATACATATTTATTAATTTGCCTAACAAACTCCAATACGTTTTAATTTCATATCATATTAAGTATATCACAATTGTCTTAATGGTTGTGTTCAACTGTATGAATAGTATATGTTAATCTCTAAAATAATATTAATCATACGCTTAGAGTATTACAAATAAATTTGCAAGTTTAAATTTTTTTTAAATGTGAAATTATAGAAAGCTTATGAGTTTGCAATATTTTAACATAAATCTCTTAACAATAATTATTTTAGGTTTCTTTTTTATAAAACTGTATGAATAATTATAAACCTTTGATAAATTATAAATTCTTTATGAATAAGGCCTTTAATCTTTTTGAAGCTTTAATATGTACTAGAATAATTTTTGGGAACTGCTCATATTTGTTAGTTAGAGTGTACAAATGTAGTATATTGTAACGTATTGTATTGTATATGTCGACGGTTGTATTGTTGTTTGCATTCATAAAACGACAACAAAATTGTGTTGTGTCGTCTGCGTATGTATCAAACGAAAAAGCATTTTCATAACCACCCCTGGTTAAACAGCGGGGAGGCCATAATAAAACAGATCCGCCTTTTAATGGTGCCTTTTTTTTTAAATATATATATTTTGGTTGCTGTGTTGTTGGCCTCCCCAACAAGTACAGACACATAGAAACGCATAAAAACAGAGACACACGCACATGTAAACTCCAACAATCGTAGAAACGAACAAGTACATTTAGTACTCGTCAAAGTCGTACAAACAAACGAACATACATACATGTAGACATACATTTGTATATAGTACGTATGTAAGTATACAACCTTCAAAAGGGTCTGCATATAAAAATGTAAACAGTTCAGTTGAGAGTTTATCATCATTCATCCCACATCCTAGAGAGAGAGTGTATAAAGTGAAGAGACCTTAATGTTGTTGTTGCTGCTATTGCTATTGCTGTTGTTATTATTGTTATAATTCCCATTTTTTGCGTATTTTTCAATTCGGTTTGAATGTGTTCCTTGTATACTCTACACTTTATACTTTTGACTGTTTTATGAAGACTAATGGCTTCCACTTGTACATCTTCTTCTTATGGGTTTCTTTTTTTTGTTTTGTTTTTCCTTTTAGCTTTTGTTGTTGTTGTCGAGCACACTGTGTTAACAAACAAAATCCTCTTCAACAATAATGGCAGAAAGTTTTTTTTTTTATATTTTGTATGTGTATTATTTTCCATTTTCTTTTTTTTTTTTGTTTTCAATAACTTTTTTTGTGCTCTACCATTTTTTTTTTTGTGATTTTATTTTTGGCAAGCAACAAAACATTATTTCATATACCGTTTGATTTGTTAAAATTTCTTTCAAGTTGTTGTTTTTTTGCTTATTTTCTTTATTTTTCCTTTAAAAAAATTTTGCAGTGGAAAAGTTTTCATGAGTGTGTATGAAAATGTTGGAATATCATTGAAGAAGGATATATACAAACGAAAAATTTTGTTGGCTCAGGTGAAGTTAAAAGTTTTTTTTTTTTTTTTGTTTAACAAATACTTATACATATTTATTATTGTTTGTATTTTTCAAATATTTTGTTTGCCTTTATTTGTGTTATTTTTGTGCATTTTTGATTACGATAAAGTTGTTCATAGACAGACAACTTGGCGTATGAGCAATATTTATGTTATTTTTCTGGTTTAAAATAATACCAATGTAAAATTTGTGCCAGTTTATTATTAAGTGTCTTCAAATAAAGATAATAATTTAATTTATATTGAAGACACTTTGGTAAAACAAGATTATTAAAAATAAACCTGTAATAGAAATTAAAAATTTCTAAATAGTTTGAACTAATTGTGATTCTAGGCACGAGAATACAGTGTGACGTCCGTTGGAACCGTCATATATTCGATGTTGCGAAGGAAAATGTTAGGTGCTTGGGGTTCTTGAGCCGCTGTCGGACATATTTCTCCCCTTCCGACCTTTATCGCATATACACTAGCTTCATTCGTCCGAAGATGGAATATAATTCCCACTTATGGGCCGGAGCTGCAAAGTCAAGTCTAGAGCTGCTGGACCGGGTTCAAAGAAGGGCGGTTGATGTTATAGGTGATGAAACTGTTACCCGGTTTACCGATACTTTAGAACATCGTCGGAATGTGGGCAGCTTGTCCTTATTTTACAGATATTACCACGGGTGTTGTTCAGCAGACATAAGTAATATCATACCTAATACGCGCACTTTCATTCGGAGCACACGACTATCACGCAGATCGCACCAATTTGCTATACACTTGAGTACCAACCGGACGACACATTATAGGGGAAATTAAAAACAAAAACCCCTTTCAAAATATACGCCATCTATTGTAAATCCCGCATATTTAAGTCATACACACCACATTTTTTCTATCGATCCCACTGTTTGACTTGCTGTTGCAAGAACCGAAGAATTCAATTAGCAACAAATACGGTTGTCAGAATGAATCTGTATTTTCTGTTCACTACTTGAGTCCAATGTTTTATCTTTAATGACTCTTATAAAAAAAACCGTTTACAATGATTTGCCATTATTTCAATATCATTTCAAATCGTGAAATGTGAAATGAAATTATTTTCAAATTAGTTACCTTTACCATGATTTGCAGTATTTCAATATCATTACATTATTTTTAAATTAGTTAGAAAATTTTCCTTTAATTTTTTTTTTCTTTTTAAATAGTTCAAATGACCTTCTTAAAGTGTTGTTATCTTTTGAGTTATCTTACTTTGACCACTTAAAACATATTTAAAACAATATTTAAACATCCTCAATTAAATATATATTTAAAACAATATTCAAACACTTTTCAATCAAATGTTTAATTATTATTGATAATTATCAATTTAGCTCATCAAATGATGAAATGACGTTGGTAAATAATAAGTAATTTTAAAATGGGCAATGATTTCACACAATGATTTTAATATTTTGTAGTATGATTTATTAGTCATACTGTACAGATTGTTAGTTTTGATAAAACATGCCAAAGTGTCTAACAATAAATTGAGAAATAAATGTAAGATGTTAAGGGGCAATTGTTAAGGAAAACAATTTTTAAATTTTTAAATGAAAATCATTCAGTTTTCAAATAATTTTTAAGTCTTTGTCATACAAAAATTGAAAATTGTTTTCCGATGGTGTTTCAAAACATACATACATATAGGCAGAAACTGTTCAAATGTTTTGAAAAATAAAGATTTTTTTTTAAAATTCTAACGCTTTAAGGGCTTTAAGTCTCAAAGTTGATCACTTGAACTACAAAAAGCTTTTACAGTTTGTATTTTTAACAAATGTGGATTGAGTTTTGTAAATTCTGATATTGGTTTCAGATTTCAAATAACACACTGCTACAAAATAACACTTTTTGTGAGAACTTCAAAGATTTTGAAACACCCTCAATGTAATTTTGAAAAAACTTTTTTAGGGTAGGTCGTAGTACTGTAGTACTAATTTATATTAGAAATAGTCAATATTTAAAGTTAATTTACATATTTGTAATAATTCAAAGATAAAGAATACATTTAAAAGATTATTTATACACTTAAGTATCAGATTAGCAATTACCTAAACGACTAGAAACACGATGTAATGCCAACAGTGTTGCCAGTTTAGCCTTTTTGAGGCTAAATTTAGCCTTTTTATTTACTCTTTAGCCTCGAAATTTTGGTTTTAGCTTCGTGGCTTTTTTCTAGCCTTTTTTTAATTTGATAATAGCCTTTTTTTAAATAAAAAAGGCTAGAAAAAACCACGAAGCTAAAACCAAATCTTCGAGGATAAGGAGAAAATAAAAAGGCTAAATTTATATTTGTGAGACATTTTCATTTTAATTCATTACTGTTTTTCATTTAGCTTTTCAATATACTCAAGAATTGTGCAGTATTAAAAGAACAAATAACAATTGCCAATACCAAGTGTTTCAAAATGAAATATAGTATTTTACTTATATCTGAAAGCTATAATTGTCTAGCAAATTCGCTTTCAAGACAAAATTGTTATTACACATTATATTCATCGTTATATAATGGACAAGAGCCCCACAAACTCTTGAAGGCTTGTGATACTCGATGGCTGTCATTTGAAATAGCCGTTAAACGTATTGTGAATCTGTGCTTCGAGTTAAAACCAGCAATGCTTCAAAGCCAAATATTTAAGTGATTAATATACTGATTATAATTTGGTGTATTATTTTTTTTTGTTTAAACCAGTAAGCAATTCAGCGGATCCAACAAAGCTGTTTTCTGATTTAAAATTTCTTCTCCATAGTTTGTGTTTTCAAATTGTAATACAATGCAAAGAATTTGATACATTATCGTTCCCAATTGAAAATTGTTTGATGTTTTCGCCACATTTTTCATCCAAGTTTGAAGAATGAGAGATAAAATAAAAGTAAATAACAGACTTTAATGCCGAAAAACATTTGGTGGTAAAATATTGTTAAATGTTTTAATATGACCTTAATGTTCATACGATTAAAAAAAAAATTTTAGAACTCGAAAGTCTTGCGGTGTTATTCAGATTTAAGACATTAAATTTTAACACTGCCGGAGGAATATCAGACAAAATCATATATTAAGTATTATAGTAGTATCGTCTATTATACCAAATTTATAAACATTTATCATTAAAATTACCTTTTTTCAAGATAAAATGTAAAAATAATATTCTAAAATAGCTTTAAAGTAGGCTAAGTTAGGTTATAAAGGCAGCCGGTATTACCAGCTCACTTGGATCCATAAGTTAGTTCCTTTGTGATACTCTAACGATCATGCTCAGGTTCACAAGATGTTATTCATATGTCGGAATGGGGTTCAAAAACCTAACGCACGAGGAATAAAGACTATAGAGCCTACAGATTACATCACTCGCGAAGAATTGGACGTGTAACTTAATAAAAAATAAGATTTTTAATAAAAAATAACTTTTTTAGTAAAAAATTACGTTTTTAGTAAAAAAATCCATTTTCTAGTAAAAAAAATCCATTTTCTAGTAAAAAAATCCATTTGTTAGTAAAAACTAAATATTTTAGTAAAAAATCCTTTTTTTTTGTACAAAATCCATTTTTTAGTAAAAAATCAATTTTTTAGTAAAAAATCAATTTTTTAGTAAAAAAATCCATTTTTTAGTAAAAAATTTATTTTTAGTAAAAATAATTTTTTGTAAAAATAAATTTTTGTAAAAAAAAATTTTGTGAAAAATAAATTTTTTTGAAAAATATTTTTTTTTATTGAAATAGGAGTCTATGAACCTAACATTTACAATTCTACTAACACGGATAATGCAGCAAAATGTTCAATGTTAGGTTAATACAAGTTTACTTAAGCGCAAATATTAAATATTAGCACATGCAACTGACCAATCAGCAATAAGCAAAAGTGAAACATGTATAATAATACATGGTACATGAAAACATGAGAAGTGCATAGTAAGCAGTCTTTGATTTGAACAAAATAGTAGAGGATTTTTTACAAGGTGTGTGAATTGCATTCATTATTTTAAAGTATAATAATGAATAAAATATAACGTTTTATATATCAATGGAAAGGTAATGAAATGTAGTTTTTAAAACTTGTAATATTTTGGCAACTTCTTAGTAAGTTTTAGATGCTAATGAGTAAAATGTAAAATAAATATTTTTGAGAGAAATAACTATTGTAGAGTTGGGTTGTTTATGAACGAATAAGTTCAATTGAACAATTCAGTCAAGTGAACAATGTCTTCAGTCTTGTGGTTCTTTTTGTCATTTCGGTATTGCTTTTAAGTTGTTTCATCAGTATTAAAAATCCTGTCAAATTTGTTTCCTAAAGCAAATCGTTCAATCACTTAGTTTCATAATTTTTTAGATTCCACTTTCAATAATTCATCATCAACCTGAAATGACGTTCAAACCTTAAATTAATATTTTATGCTTAAAAAAAATCTTAAATAACCTAAATTTTTGTAAACATGACATTTTGCAGAAAAAAAAAACTATATGACTTAGAAATGGCGTATATTTTGAATGTGTTCCATCGGTTTCAGCGATGCGCTTCAAAAGTGGTGATTTTGAAACGGAAGACAATTAACGCCCCAAAACAATGTTACATACGAAATGACAAACGTATTTATTCCCCCATTTACTATTGGTGGTGGGTGTTATATTAACTGAAATTAGAAATTTTCCATTAATTCTAAAGTAAACTAGTTTGCCTCTTTAACAATACTTTTTACACATTCATTATTAAGAAAAATAGCTGAGAAACGAAAAAAGAATATTATGTTTTTGATTGATTTCTAAATAAACTTCAAACACTTAAAGTCACTCAAAGATGTGTCTATGTCTTAAGAACTCACATTTTTATATTTTAGTGACGATTCTGAAAAAAATAATACGGCAAATTAAACTGATTGAGCAATTGCGACAAAGATTTTCATATGAAAACTCTTCGCTAAATCGATTTTTTATCCGTTAATAATACACTTAAAATAGTACTCGTAAAACCAAAAAAATATATATGATGTATGTGAAAAATAGTAAATGCTTAGTACTTAAATTAAAAAAAAATCTAAATTTAAGTTTTGTCTGTATAAAAATATATATGGGGCATTTAATGTCAAGTGAACCATCTTTTGAAATCGATGTCTTCCGATATTTAGTTCTATTAGATAGTACTTCAGACACAATTTTTCAACAAGATCGGTCGAAAACTTTCTGAGTTGGAGGGGATCAGAATTTGACATTTTGGCCAAGCAGGTGTTTTTTCTCATCCATATAACTTATTACCTATTGTTCTTAGCAAAATGTGTCCCAAATAGTTTACGTAGCTATTTCTTCAATCTTTCGGAAAAAAACTTTTCTTTTGACTTTTTTTGCAAAATCTAAAACTGTTGACATTTTTTTTCAAAATGGGCCCTATATAATTTTTTTTTTCTTGCTCAAGAGAAAGCTTAGGTCCATTCCTTTAAGAGGTTTTTGATTGCTTATGTATATGTGTATATTTATTATTTATTATTAATGTTATTTTTTGTTTGCTGCTGAAGTGAACCTTTATAATTTTATTTATTTTTATGAACATATTTTCTAATTTTTTATTTAAAAATAAATATAAAGGGGCCCATAGACACATACTGCTCATGCTCATGCAATAAGCATGTGTTGGTAAATTTTAAATTTTTGTTTATGTATGCGACACACAGACAATTCACTATGAAAAATCAAAATAGTTTTGATTTTGAAATGAACTCGTACTGCTGACAGTTGTTCAAATGAACAATAGTATACATTTTTTCATTTTTGTGAAATATAATTTCTAAATTTGACGTTTTAGTTACTGAAAAATTGAAAATAATAATTTTTTTGTTCACAAACGCATTTTTTTAAATGATGATTGATAAGTGTGTAGTAAAATATCAATCACGCACGTATACGAAGGGTTTATCGGCAGTATGTGTCAGCATTTTGTGTCTATGGGTCCATTAAAACTAAATTCTTAATTTATAATATTTTAGCTTTTTCTTTTGACATTTTTTTAAAGCAGTTTGGCTTCTTCTGGCCTTTTTTTTAAGTCAATATAGCTTCTTTTTTTGCCAGCTCCTGGCAACACTGAATGCCAATTTCTAAAGCTTTCACTCACTAAGAAACAATATACGTGATAAAAGACAAATAAAAAAAAGACCCTTGTCTTCCAGTTTTGCCCAATGTCATGCACTTTTTTATGGGCCCCCAAAGATTTGGGGCCTCGGTGTCATTTTTGAAAAAAAAAAAAGTAATCATTTCTAAGGCTCATATCTTGCAAACCGTTCGGATATATTTACTCTCTGAGGGAAAGTTGTAGCTCTTGTCATAAACAAAAATCGTGAACATATAAAATCAAAAAACTTCATCTACATGATCAAAATCGAAAAAAACTTTTAAAAACTTCGATTTTTTTACCTTTTTACCCTGTTCAGGTACATAGGTAGCAAACCGTTCAAAATTCAAGGAAACAATCAACTACACAAATATACCTACGATCTAATAAACAACTTTCTAGAACATATAAACTTCCTAGGAATGATTCTTAACACCGTTTATGTAGCCGCAAAATTTGAGGAAATTGAGGTACTATCTATTACAAAAATAATAAAAAAGACTAAACTGGTTGCTCGATTTATATTGATTTTCTTGCGAAAACAATAAAGCAAGTTGTTTTATTTTTTCTTTACTCACTTACACACTACAGTTTGTGTCGGCAAGAAACCAACCAATTGTAGTAGAGAATGTAAGAAAAGATAAAATCACTGTTTATTGTTGGTGTTTTGTTTAAGCTTTGATATTTTTACTAATAAAGCTTGAGTGTCTGTAATTCTCATTCACTCTATAGTTTTATTTGTATAATATCTTTAGTTTTTCTAAAGGCTTTTGGGAAAAGGTTTCCTGATGATCTGGCCTGAGCAACCAGTGAAATGCGCATAGGAACTAGCTTATCCCCCAACAATAAATTTCAGTGAATTAAAATTGGGAATTTAGCATAAGAAGCTCTTACTAAAATATTAATTTTGTATTCCCGAATAACCTTTTAATGATTCGTATTATGTTTATATTGTTGATGGCCCTGGCCTTGCAAATCGCACTCTCTTAAGTTGTAGATCCAAATCGTCGCCCGAATCTGACTTTGATTCAGAACATATGGTGTGCACAGGCATGTTGCTTCCAGACTGCTCTCCATCACATGAATTCAATGATAATTATCACTGAATTTAACGGTCGGTAACGGCTGCTTGCAACATTCATGTTTATCAAAATTTCAATCGCTATAAGCTTCTACTTATAAACAATGTTGATAGCACGGTGTTATTGTTTATAGATATGGCAACATTAACTGTGAAACAGCTTTAAAAGCTGTGGTGGATTATTGTAATAGATAATTTCTAGAAAATTATTAAGAGATTGAATTTAAGTTGTTGTTGTTGTTAAATTCGAATAAATAAAGAGTTGTTACAATTTTAAAACTACTAAACTGCTTTTATTTGCAAATAAGGGACTCCGGTTAATTTAAAGGAAATAAACCACCGTTTTTTGAAAGGTAAAAACGTAACAATATGTATGTGCTTAATACCAAAATCGAAAAGTTTTAATATAAAAAAGTCAAAAAGAAAGACGAAAAATAAATTTTAATTTATTTTCCCCCAAATAGTTGACCTGTATCCGCGACACTTTTAATATCATGTTTCTTGGTCCATTATTCTAAAATATTCAAAAAGTACCATTGGAATAAAGAAAAAGTATCCTAAAGTTCTTGTGCATTATCACTCATTCATATAAGTCTAATTTCATGTTTCTAAGTTTATTATTAGAGAAAATTCAAAAAATACCATTAATTCCCATTTATGGTTTCAAATTAATGTAGGACATTATAAATTTAATATCAAACTGCTAGGTTCATTATTATAGAAATTTCAAAAAGTACCATTACAAAAAATTCCCTAATGGATTCCCACTAAAGCAGAACCGTATATGCTCAATTTCATGTTTCTAGGTTCATTATTCTAAAATATTTAAAAAGTACCAATTGAATAAAGAAAAATTACTTTAAAATCATCATGGATTCTAAATCATTCCGGATGATATGCGTCTAATTTCATAGAAAAAAGTATCATAAGAAGAATGCAAAAATACTATTAAGTACCCTCTTCTCATTAAAATAGAAAAAGTAACATAAATGAAATTATCACAATTTTTAGATGTATTTTTATAAAAAAAAATCGAAAGAAAACGTACGATTTACGTTGGTTTCAAAATTTTGAATAAGAAAAGTACTTTCTCGTTTTCATAAAATTTTTACCCCTTAAAGGTTAAAATTTCCAAAAAGTACCAAATTAATATTTCGTTTGTTTTTTTAAGTGAAGAGTATGACCCTAAATTTATTTTGTTTGTTTATTGGTTTAAAAGATAGTTTAGAAAGTTGTTATATGTTTAAGGGGTTTAGCATCTGTATTAGTTTATATAATACAGGTCTTTGGGCTGTGCGAAGATAAATCAGTCAGTCTATTATATAGTCTTAAATTAGCTTCAAGCCTTTATACGGATACAGTTTAGCATCAATCGAAGTTATTTATACTGTCACAGTTTAGTTCCAATCGAAGTAATTTATACAGTTTTAATTTAGCTTAAATCACAGTTCATTATAGAGTCCTACATTAGTTTTAATCGTAGTCCTTAATACATCCCTAAATTATAATCAATCATAGTCCTTTATACAGTCTTAAATTATCTTCAATCATAGACCATTAAATATTCTTAAATCAATCATAGTCATTTATACAGTATTAAATCAGCTTCAATCGTAGTCGTTTATATAGTATTAAATTGGCTACAATAGTAGTCATTTAGACAGTCTTAAATTTGATTAATCGTAGTCCTGTATACAGTCTGAAATTAGCTTCAATCATAGTCATTTATACAGTTCTAAATTAGATTCATTAGAAGTCTTCAATAAAATTATCTTCAGTCATAGCTTCAATCGTAGTCTTTTATATATTTAGTCTTAAATTAGCTTAAATTTTAGTCATTTTTACAGTTTTAAATTAGATTCAATCGTTGTAATCAATACAGTTTAAAATTGTCTTCAATCATAGTCTTAAAGTAGTGTCAATCATAATCTTTAATACAGTATTACATTAGTTTGAATCGTAGTATTATACAATCTTAAATTAGCTTAAATTTTAGTCATTTATACAGTCTTAAATAAGATTCAATCGTAGTCCGTTATACAGTCTTAAATTAGCTTCAATCGTAGTCCTTTGTATAGTCACAATTTACCTTTAATCTAAGTCATTTATACAGTCTTAAATAAGATACAATCGTACTCCTTAATACAGTTTAAACTATTTTCAATTACAGTCCTTTATACAGTCTTAAATTAGCGTCAATCATAGTACTTTATACAGTCACTAGTATTCCTTAATACAGTCACGGTTTAGCTTCAATCATAGTCCATTATAAATTCACAGTTCAGATTTAATCGTAACCTTTTATACAGTCACAGCCATGATGTAATAAGTAAGGTGAGAGCGTTTCGACAACAAACACAATATTTCTTGCTGACAAGTGCATAGGTTTTGTAAATAATCTTTGACAAAACCGTTACCAATGTAAACACAAGGCTTTTGTTATTTTTGCATATTAACTAAAAAACGGCCGTAAAATTTAAATTATATTTGAAAAAGAACAACGTTTTAATAGTGCTTTATCCAAATTTCATTATATGAAATCTTTTTATAAACATTTTCATTCATGTTTTTTTATTTAAAAATGTTTTTCTTTGAAAATAAAATTTATTATTTTTTCAAAATAAATTCAGTTTGACAAAACCCAAGCACTTTCAAAATAGATAAATAAAAATCAGTTGTGTTGTTGATTTCACCTTACTTAGTGCATCCTGGTCACAGCTTAGTGCATCCTTAATAGTCCTTTATACAGTCACAGTTTATGCATATTTATTATAAACAAATATTTTTCAAATATTGTTTTCATAATATTTTTTCAAATAAAAGTATTAAGCATTTCGATTCATTTGTTGCTGTACACAACAAATATCATTTATTTGTTATTGAATGGAAATGACAAAATAACTTTATGACTCATGACAAGCAGACAGACAGGACGTATAGACAGACGTTTAATGTATTGAGGCGTTTTATTTCAATTGTTTAAACAAACATCAATGACATTCCATTTTAAGTGTGAAGGAGGTTATAAAACACACAGATACAAATACACACTTACTATATACATATGTATAATGAAATATATTTATAAATACAATATCATGGAATGTGGAATGAGTACGAGTACGTACTTTATTTTCATTTCAAGTGTAACACACATTTAACTGACCATATTACTTAGTGTCCTCATAATCAAAACCCAGCAGACAGGCAATAACTTAAATATAAAGTAAAACAAAACAATTGAAGTGCTCTGCTCTGCTCTGCTCTAAAGGGTAGTAAGTAGAGAATAGCTGTCATACAGGTAAGGGTGAGTAAAAGTTTGTTTAAAATAAAAAGTCATTCAATTAATGTTTATGCCAACCAATGCAAACCAAATCATTTTAAAACTTGTTGCTTAATAGCTAAACTTTAAAACATTTTTTTTTTCTCTTAAATAAAGTGTGCTATTTAATATACTTTTAATTTCTAAGCAATATTTAGCCAAACAAAAAATATATTATATTAAATTAAACAAAGTAAAAACACTGAAATTATGCAATTTATTGGTCAAATTATGGCTAAAAACTTTTACTCTATTATTAACCAAATGTTCAAATTACTTCAACCGAAAGCCTTTGTAACAAAAAAAAGAAACACTAACAACTCCCACTAGTTCTGTACGGGATGGGCAGACTGACTATAACAATGTTTTCTGTAGTTATTTTCCTTTACACAAGTACTCGTAATAATAGACAAATTGTCTACTTAAAGAGCCACATTAAAAAAGCCTTAAAACATTTGGCTTTTGTTTTGTTGTGAATTATTTCCTTTTTTATTGTTGTTGTTGTTCTTGTTTCTATTTCTTACCATAATGGCCTTAATGGCTAGAAGTTTTTTTGTTGGTGTTATTTTTATAAAACAGCCTCTAATTAGATAATACCCGCCAGATAAAGTCTACAGTGTAAAGTACTGGGTTATACATGCATATGTATATAAACAGAGCTTTAAAGGAGTTTATGCCATAATCATAATAATGATCGACAATTCGGATGTAAACAACATGAATATAAGTGAAATTCGTTGAAATTATCACAAAAGGAAAAGAAATTGAAGATTGTGCATCAAAAACACATATCAGAAAATAAGTTTTATGCAACATTACAAATCTTGGCTTCCGTGAACTATTAAATATGTAAATCATATAACTTTAGAGAAACGGGCTGGTGTTCCTCAGGGAAGTGTCCTTGAAAAACTTTACTGGTTTTTTGGTAAAATTTTGTATCAACTAATCCTAGAGAGTGATAAGATTGTTTTATTATTTCCGGGGAATGCAGAAAGTCCGAGAAATATGAATGCCTAGTTTGGAAGAAAATATCTTTAGAATGAATTGCTACTATACTACTTCCCAGTTGCACAGATTTTCAGGAAATACGCAATCATTGACAATCATATGAATCCGAGTGATGAGGACTTAATATCACACCAACACTTTGTTACTGTTTACTGCCCTTTCACGTTTCAACTTAAATATCATATAGACCTTGTTTAATCAAACGTTTAACTGGTTTGTATGTATTTCAACCGATTGGTAGGCCACCAGGTGCCGAAAAAGATTGTTTATGTTCTTAACAATAATCATATAAGAAATAAAAATCAAGGAAATAAATGGAAATATAATCCATGTTTCAGGGTTCTCTCTTTCTGCCGACCACTGGTTTACGTAAACTTTGTTGGTATATAACTCTTATTGGAAAACATTCTTTAAACATTTGATACTTTTACATGAAATTAGCTTTTTATTTTAGTATTGTTTTAGTTGTAAAAATAATATTCCATGGTGTATACTTTGTTAAACAGTAACAAAGTGTTGGCGCGTGCTCAATTAAGTCAACGCCATAAAAACAATATCGTAGAAAAAGAATACATGCATACATTCACACATACATACACAATTTGTATACTACAATATATACTAAGTATGTACTATATGTGTAACAAATGTGAACAATATAATCATAAAAACGAAATAATAGCAACAGTATAAAAATTCATACATTTAAAATGAAAAACTCAGACATATGTATATTAGGGTCGACCTTACTTTGCGTTTGTTTAAAATTGTTCTTTGTCATCTTAAAATCAAATGCTGAAAATTTTAGTAAAATCGAATAACATTTGGTCAAAGTAGCAATGTTTAAAAATCAATTTAAAAGAGAATATAACATTTATAGGCTACTTAATATTTCGATAGGTGCAGGGGGAGCGGTCCCCCCTAGCGAAGCAAATATCAAACATAGCATATCTAAGGAACCATTACATTGTGTCTTAAATTGGTTTATGCTTTGGAATGTGGTCCGTTATTGGAAACAGTGAGAAAAATCATAGAAAATGAAGAAACAAGAAAGAAAAAAAAAATTCAAGACAAATTTTTTCAGATAGACCTCATAACCGACCAACCAAAACAAGGAGAATGAAACTCAAATTATGGAAATACTGCAACATAAAATTTTGTCAAAATGGGCGAATTCACTTAATTGTGAATAAATTCCAAAAGAATTAATCGATTTTTCTGATCGATATCTCATTTTGTTTCTATTACATGTGGCTTTGCGATAAAACCATAAATCTGAACAATTTCTGCCGTTTTCGATTTTTCATGATTTTTTTTAAACAAAAAAATTAGCTATTTTCATGTAAAAATTTTATTTTTTGGTTCCATTTGTTATTATAACTCCGAAACTACTGAGCCAATTATAACGCATTATATATGTGAAAATTTGTACATAGTATGGGGAAAATGTTTTAAAAATTCAATCAATCGAAAGAAGAACATTAACTACTCAATTTTATGTATAACAAACAAAAAAACTAAAATTTTGTGAACATGAGCGAATTCGCATAATTGTGAATAAATACGAAAAGAATCCATAGATTTTTATGATCGATATCTCATTTTGTTCTTATTACATGTGGCTTTGCGATAAATTCATAAATCTGAAAAATTTCTGTCGTTTTCGATTTTTCATGATTTTTTTAAAACAAAAAAAATTTTTATTTTCATGTAAAAAATTTATTTTTTGGTTTCATTTGTAATAATAACTCCGAAACTACTTAGCCGATTGAAACACAATATATATGTGAAAATTTGTACATAGCATGGGGAAAATGTTTTCAAAATTCAATTAATCGAAAGAAGAACATTAACTACTCAATTTTATGTATAACAAACAAAAAAACTAAAATTTTGTGAACATGAGCGAATTCACTTAATTGTGAATAAATTCGAAAGGATTCCATTGATTTTTATGATCGATATCTTATTTTGTTGCCATTGCATGTGGTTTTAAGCTAAAGCTATAAATCTGAACAATTTTTGCCGTTTTCGATTTTTCATGATTTTTTAAAACAAACAAATTTTACTTTTGATTTTTTTTTAAATAATGCCACTTTGACCCTAAACTCGAAACTTCAAATAAAATAATTTTTCAGCTTTTAAATTTCACATATGACAAAGAACAATTTTATACCTTGGGGGCATAGAAAATCTCTATAGGGCAAAAATAAGGGTCACCCTAATATATACATAATAGTTGCAAACTAAATGAACAAAAAAAAAAAAAAAAGTGAACAACTGGGTCCTTTAATGGAGATGCGTGTTTGTTGCTATAAACGTTACAACGTCACGCGATGTTCCAATACAAATGACTGAATAAAACTAAAAACTGATAATCGTTTGTTTAAGCAGAGCTGTACGAGAGGAAATGTGTTATGGAAGAGCATCAAAGAGCAAAGGCAATGTGGGTCAGAATGTTGGGAAGGAGCAGAAAATAGATAAAATCCCCACTTAAAATTGCTAAAATTGCACTCACATTGGATTGGATCAATCGGAAAAGTAGTATTTCGGATTTCAAAATATTTTTATTTTCCAGCAAATGCTCATTACAAAGTAATGCATTTAAGCCAATTGTCCTCTCAGCCTTAAAGAATTTTCAAACTTTTCAAAATTGGGCTCAATTTCTAATATGATTTTGTCATTCCATTTGTAACATATCGAAATATTGGTCGTAGAACCAAAATATATCCTTGGTACTCATAAGATTCTAAGACGATCTAGTTATGTCCGCCCGTATGTACGTCTGTCTGTTGAAAATACCATAGGGACCAAATGAAAGGAAATACTCTCTGTTGATAAGGTTTGTTTGGTATTGAAAATGGACAATATCAGTCCGTCCATGATTTCACCTAGCCATCATACAAATGTTCCTCTGGAAAACTGCCCTGAATATAACACTCTTACTTGTTTTATTTATTTAAAATATTTTTCCTTAAATTTTCTGTTCCTCTTAATTTCACTACCACCCACAACCACGTCTTTACCTTATAAATAATCACATGCTTTTAAAGACTTCATGCTAATGCTCATAGCAAATGATGAGCCAGCGAGGAGCAGCCTACTTTAGCAGTCAGCTATTCATTTGTAGGTTTAAGTAAAATTTTAATTTGTATAAAAACTGCCCTCTCGACCATTAACAGATGGTGGTAGGTGTAAAGTTCATGCGGTTCTACATTATGGATTATGCATAATGCACAACAAGGTTTTTTTATATATTTTTTTTTTTTATATTTTATTACGTTTTCATTTCCATTCCCTTTATATGTTTGGCTCTTCAAAAACCAACCCATTAAAATCCACTTTAACAGCACGAAGAATTGCCAACAAACCGACCATCCATAATTTAGACAAAAAAACAGAAAAAAAAAATGCTGAAAAAAGGCATTTAGCTTTTTGGTGTGGTCGCGTGCTCACTGTTAATGGTGTTCAATAATGTAGAATTTTTGTATAAATACACTTTCAGAACATACATATAAATACATTTATACAAATATAAAAAGGATAAACCACATAAATATAAATGTATAAATGTATATTATTAGTTAAAGGGTAGAGTTTTCATAGTGAAAATGAAAGGATTTTGAAAAGGATCCTTGGAATATAAATGAACTAGAGAAAAGACTTTAATGATACATACTTTAATTTAAATCCCTTTTGTCAAATATGAATCAATTCAAACAAAATATTGTTTTGTTATTTCTTTTTACATGAAAAAAAAAACATTATTCTAGAGCCATATTCTGGGATGATACTTGCATGGGTGCTAAGAGAAATCATAGAAATTATCATTCTTATCACTTTCAACACAACTTGTTCTTTCATACTAGGAATAACGTGTGCAAAATTACAATGTATTATTTGCTATATATTTGAAGAAAATCTCAAAAGAGTTTTTAAAAATATCTAACTTGTTAGAGGTTGTCTCACATTTTGTTCCATTTCGTTCGTTTGTTCAACAAAGAATATTTGAGAAAAATTTCATTCACTTAAGTCCCTCCCTGTAGACGATATCGCGACTTTAATAGATATTCGGACGGGCTAGGTTAGGTTAGGTTATAAAAGCTTTATATACCCATTGTGATATCCTAAAGGATCATGTTCAGGTTCTCAAGAGGTCCTACACATGTCGGAAAGGGTTTCGATGCCCAACAAACCTGATGGACGAATAAACGAATCCACTTTCCTAACAAGCACTCTCGATAGATACGCTAGCCCGAGCATGAAAGGACTACCCATTATCGTAGTTCGTGTCCCCGATAGAGCAGGGTAAATACAGAGGAGATGTTCAACCGTTTTCTACAAGTCTTCATCATGACAACTTCTACACGAGTCATTGTAAGGAGTGTTCTGTCTCCTAGCATGCGCGCTGTGTCCTGTAACCACGACTATCAAAATTCGTAGCCGAACCCGTGATAGCCCCGAAAGGGACTTTGACGTATGATCATCATAAACGGGTGATGTGAGCCTCGATGCTGAGCAATTTGTCAAACTACACCGTCTGAGCTCAAAATATTTACGCTGTATGAGTGATTTACAGCAGGAGAGCGGTAAACCGACCAAAATATCAATCTCGTCGACTTGCAGACGTGAACCTTTTTTGGCCAGCTCATCCGTGATAGTATTGTCAAGTACACCAGAGTGACACGGCACCTAGATTAACTTCAGGGTGGAATGTCTCGCCATCTCGTTAAGAGACACCCGACATTCATTCCTTTAGTACTTCATCCAGTGTACCTCCTTTTTGATGGCTGAAATCTCAGCTTGAATTACACTGCATTGATCATGTAGCCAGAAACACACCCATTCTGAAAAAGGTGAATATACAAGGTGGCGCAAAAGTAATCCTCCTATCAGAAAATGCTATACATTTTGCGATTGGCCCCTAATGTCAGTTCTGTTTTGACATTTGTGTAGTAAACACATGCGAAATACACATTAATAAACAATGTTACGCTACACTGCTCCAGAACGCGGAATATTGCTGACTATTTATTTGATCAATAATCGGTCGGTGACTTTGGCACAACTTGAATTTCGTCGCAGATTTCCTGGCCGTCCAACGCCTACTGGTGAAACGCTCGCCTCGAAGAGACTGGCACAACACGAGATGCTGCCAGGCGTGGTAGACTCCGGAGTAGCCGTTCTGCAGAGAATATTGCTGCTGTAGCCGAGGATGTCATGGAAGCGCCGTCGACATCGACCAGACGACGTGCCACGCAAATGGGTATCAGTCGACGGTCTTTACAGCGAATTTTGGTACAAGATTTGAAGATGTTTCCGTACAACGTCCAGACGGTGCATCAGCTGTTAGCTGCTGGCCGCCAATCGCGTCTAACATACGCTCAAGCCATCCTTAATCACCACCAAGCGGAAGATGATTTTTCATCAAAAATAATCATGAGTGATGAGGCCCATTTCCATCTTAGCGGGTACGTAAATAAGCCAAATTTACGCTTCTGGGGCACTGAAAATCCGCGTGTAACCCACGAAGAGCCATTACACCCGCTCAAAGTCACTGTATGGTGTGCTGTTTTCGCTGGAGGAGTCATCTTCGAAGACGTCGCGAGCCAAACGGTTACTGTGAATGGTGAGCGCTACAGAGCAATGATCAACGAGTTCTTTTTGCCGCAACTTGATGAATTGGGATTGGAAAACATGTGGTTCCAACAGGACGGTGCAACGGCACACACTGCACGTGCCACAACCGATATGCTGAAGGATGCATTTCCCGGGCGCCTAATCTCTCGTTTTGGCGATTTGCACTGGCCAGCAAGATCGCCTGATTTGACCGCTCTAGACTTCTTTTTGTGGGGCTTTTTGAAGTCGCGGGTTTATGTCAACAAGCCTCAGACTCTTGCAGCTCTTAAAGACAATATCCGTCAAGAACGTGAGGACCTATCGCCGGAAGTTTTGGCCAAAGTGATGGAAAATGCCATAAAAAGGGCTCAAATGACAATCAACTGTGGCGGCGGCCATTTACATGATATCATATTCTCGACTTGATGTAAGAAAAATTAAAAGACCAAATAAAAATAGTCCACAAGAAGAATCAAAGTTTTTAATTTTTTTTTTAATTACAGCCAAAAAACATCGGAAGTTTACTTTTGCGCCACCTTGTAGAAGCCCCACTCACACCAATCGCAGACTTGGAGCCATCTGTATATATGGCAAACGTGTCCCTAGAATAAGGTAACACGCCCGCTATCGATACAGAGAAGTGTCTGCCATTAGAGGGTAAGGAAAATAGCATATGTAGCTAGAATTTCATAAGGGTCTGCGATGAATATTTCGATATGTTACAAACGCAATGACAAAATCCTCCATCTTTTTGGTGGTGGGTATAAAAACGAAAATTTTAACAGTTGAACCTATTATAGATTAGCATGGAGACAGATTTGTAATTTTCAGGTTTCGAGGAAATTAAATTTTTAGTCACTAAATGTGTAAAAATTATTCTTAAAAATACTTTTCGTAGCCTATTTTCCCTGCTTTTACAGTAGTTCCCAATGATTTTGCAAGCTGTTGTTGAGTTTGACAATAATCTTATTGTAGTAGTACCTCAAATACTTGGTGTTCATTCTTTTTTCTTCCGTGTCAAAATTAACTCGTCTGAACCGCACAAAACATCTCTTTGGAAACCCTACATATGTATGTATGTATTTATTCATACTCTTACACTGTCAAATTGAACCCTTTTATGGTTAAAACAAAATACAAAATAGTTAATATAGTATATTAAAATAACACCACTTTTCATTGCATAATATCAATTTAATGGTAATTCCACTCTAAAAGTCCATTTGTTATTTGTTGTTGCAGCAGTAAGTATTTATTAAACAAATACATAGTATTAAACATACACCTACACACACACACACACAAACATACAAACATAGATATTTACACAGATACAAGTTATAAGCCAACGTGATAAAATAATAGGACTTCAATTTGTAGGCCTTCTAAAAGGCATATTTACACATTTTAAAAGAAGCGTTATGCATTAAACACATTGAAGACAGCAGGATACCGACTGCAATCTGTCAAAAATAAAATACACATCTATATATCTATATAAATATATAAATGCCTTTGTAAGTTTGTTTGTTTGTTTGTTTGTTTGTTTGAGCATCACGCCTAAACGGCTGAACCGATTTTATTGAAATTTGGAACGTAGATACATCCTTACTTGGAAGCGTCAATAGGCTATAACTTTTTTCAATACTTGGACCAGAAAGGGATAAAAAGGGGGAAAAACGGGTAAAATTGGTACCTTTAGTTTTTAAACAATAATTACTAAACGGCTGAACCGATTTTTACATCAACAGGGGTAGCGAAGCGCACCGGGTCAATCTAGTGTTTATATAAAGATGATTCTTTTGACGACAGCACAGCTACACTACTACTTTTGCCGCTGCAGCTGAATTAAGCTAATTTCTATTTTTGTCAACCACAAAACAGAAATAGTGCTGCTAATATGATAAAAAAATTAAAAAATTTGTAACACCACTGAATTATAAATCATCAGTTTGTTTTGTCTTTAAACTAATTCAGTAGCTGCCACACGACTACAACTGAAGCCAGCAGCAATTGTGTTCGTGTAGCCTGCTGTCTTCAATGTAAGTTTAATGCATTACACATTCATTCCACTCTTCCTTTTATCAGAAGATGTTCTAGAACAGGGATGTCCTAACCCTTAAATGCATGATTTTTACTTTAATTTTTCTATAAAGTATCAAATATTTATTTGATTTTTATTCATTATATTTCCTATAGCTTTAGTTTGATTTAGAATTTCTTTAGCTGGAACTTATCGTACTTCATTTGATTATGCTGAAGAAAAATCTGAATTAGTATCAAGCTGTTGTTCGTCAAAAATTAAGTGGAACTGGAATGTAGACAATTGGCAACAATATGCATTTAAGGGCTAAGCTAAATCTGCTGTTGTGTTGGTGAGCGAGTGAGAAATGCTGTGAATGAATAGTTTAGCGAACTTAAACAAATGTCAGCTACTAATCAGGCTTCATTTGTTTACAAGAATGAATTTCACAATCTTAATAAAATTATCTGCTACATATTATCATAGTTCTTTAATTAAATCGTCTATATTAATAATTTTCGGTAGTTTTGAACAAATAAATTTCAAATTCCAAAAAATGTTTTCACTGAAAAAAAGGTTCAATTAGTCGTGCCTTACCATATCGCCATAGCCGTAACCATAGCCATATCATAAGCACCAATAATCAAATACATTGTTGCCCATAAGCTTGTTTTGAACAGCTGTCTTAAATTAAGGGAGAAACGAAACAATACTTCAGAGATTTTAAAATGTTATGCTGTAAAGTTCGTGTGAAGTAGTTTTTATACCCTTCACCTTCGTGAGAAGGGTATATATAAATTTGTCATTCCGTTTGTAATTTCCACAATATAATTTTCCGATCCTATAAAGTATATATATTCTGGATCCTTATAGATAGCGGAGTCGATTTAGCCATGTCCGTCTGTCTGTTGAAATCAATTTTCTGGATCCAAATCTTCAATAATTCTGTCAGAAATGCTTTCGAGAAGTTTCCTATTTAAAATCAGCAAAATCCGTCCATAAATAACGGAGATATGAGCAAAAATCCGAGACAACCTCTATTTTTGTTGCCTATTTTTGATCTATATCTCGATTACTAAGTCATAAATATAGACAATATGAATATCTAATGATAGATACTTCAAAGTTCATTGCAACGATGTATATAAGGCTACAGTAAGTTGGACCTACAATGGGTCAAAATTGGGAAAAATATTTTTTAACCCGAATTTTTTTCACAAAAAACTCTTTTTTCACTAATAAATTCAAAAAAATTAATTTTTAATTTAAAAAATTTTTTTTTAAAAATTGGAAAAAACTTTCAAAAAAAATTTCGAAAAAAATTTTTTTTAAAAAAATAAGAATTTTTATAATTTTATTTTAAAGTATAATTTGGTGAAGGGTATATAAGATTCGGCACAGTCGAATATAGCTCTCTTACTTGTTTATATATAAAACTACGTAAGCATTTTTTTAAAGTCAATTCTTTAGTTTTTATGCTGAACTCATTAAGAATATTTTCCCTTTAACCCTCTTCAAAGGCTGACTCAGAAGACCTTCAATTAGGCTTCCAGACTTTCTACGAGGCATAAAGCAGCATGTCTTCTTACAGGTCCTCAAGGGATGACTTTCTTATATGACCTCTAACAGAAGCGAATATGCAAGGCCTTCGCTGCCAATGAGAAGCCGTGTAAAATTAAAACGATTTTGAAATGCGGCTACATGTCCTTGTGTCTACAAAATAAGGCCTTTAGGAAGGCCACTTTACTGCATATTTTTTACCGCTTGGATATTTAAATGATTGAAGAGTAGTTGTTGGTTTATGTATGTTTGTATGGATAAGGCTTTTAGTTAGTTGCAATTGTAATTGTGTATGCATGTAGCTGTGTGTGTGTATATGTTTGTATTTGTGCATGTCTGCTTATTTATTATTATTGGATTTTAAGATGATTTCATTTGATAACAATATGTACTTCATAGATTATTCAAAAGGGACAAAGTACTTAAATTTTATAAATTATAATTTATTTGTAGTGGTCAAGCCACCACTTTGTTTACGTTTATTTATATATATTTATTTTTTTGTTCTGTTATTATTACACATTATTTTAACACGAATTAATTTCGATTAGTAAAGTAAATATGATTAATGAACTAAAAGTCAATTTGGGGGAAAAAGTATTGTAAATATCAAATTAAAATAAAAATTATATAGTAGTGCATAATTTATTTTTTTTCTAGTGAACTAATAGGAAAATAACAATAGGATAACAGAATTCTTTCTTGATATGAAATTGATATGACGAGATCAGCCCGTGCAACAATTCAATTACTACATGAGACATTTCCTGGTAGAGTTCACTATAGTTTCGGAGATCAGAATATGCTTCCTAGATCGTGTGCTTAAACACCATTGAATTTACTTACTTTTATGGGTTTAATTAAAGGCAAAGGTCTATGCCAACAAGCCGTGAATTGCAGAATTATTTATGTACTTTTACATATGTGTAAAATTGTTTTTACAGCGATATCTATGTATATGAGGATTATGTCGAATTTTGATGTGCTAGCGATATTTATAAGAGATTTATGCATGTTTTTTGGAAGTGGTTCTTATATTGGACCATCATTGAACCATACTGATCATGGAATATTATAAATTAATTGCCAAATTGGTGTTGTTCGTTTATTGAAAGTTGAACTCCGAAGAATCAACGTGACCGAAACCCAATTAGCACCAAAGCCCCAAGCACTTGAACATTTTGTTGGAATTTGACTTGAATGCAAATGTAATCATGTTTTAAACGAAAAATATTTGAAAAAATTAAATATTTTTCAAACGAAAAAGCATTTTACTGGATAATGCTATTGAAATAAAGTGTTATACAACTGTAAATCAATTGTTTGACTATAATTCAAGGCTTGAATTACACTTGCTATCAACTTGATTTCCAGCAAAAATGCTTATTAAGAGTACGACTAAAACCAGAAACATTGAAACTTTTTGCAAGCTGAAACTAAAAACATGAACTTGGCCGATGATATGTCACATAGCTCAAACAATCGATCTTTATTAAACTATATTCGATAATCATGACATTAATATTTGGGAGAATTATATTATTGTCTTAATACAAGGTGGCGCAAAATTAATCCTCCTATCAGAAAATGCTATAAATTTTGCGATTGGCCCCTAATGTCAGTTCTGTATTGACATTTGTGTAGTAAACACATTCGAAATACACATTGATAAACAATGTTACGCTACACTGCTCCAGAATGCGGAATATTGCTGACTATTTATTTGACCAATAATCAGAAAAATTTATAGCATTTTCTGATAGGAGGATTACTTTTGCGCCACCTTGTATAATGAAATACATTAGAGTCCAACCTAAACCTTTGTTTCAGAACCGATCCTAATATTCGACATAATGTGCAATAAACCGGAACTTTAAAATTTTAATCGATGGCTGAATTTTATAATCATAAATTAATCTATTGAAAATATCATTTTCACAGTATGAGCTACTGTAAAGCTCCTGTAATAAGTAATTCTAAGATATCCTTATATCTTTTTTTAACAAGTTTTCCATTGGCGCTTTAAATCAGTTTTTTTCTGGAACTGCTTTGCTTTGGTATGTTATTTTATATACCTTTCCATGGGCCGGATTTTACTCAAGAGCTTTGTCGCCTTTATACAGCTAAATAAATTAAGGAACTTTAGGCTTCATCCGTTCCAAATGCATATGACTTTACATACAAGGAGCATTTAAGGAAATTTTGTTTGTTTTTAATCCCGAAGTCGTGAAAAATTTAATTTTTTTTTTTTAAAAATGAATCCTCTAATGCCAATTTCTAAATATTTTTTTATGGTAAATTTGGGCATCTGATTTCAAAAACAACATTTAAAAGTTTGTACAATCAATGGTTTACCTACCAGGTGGGATAAACTAAATGAGTGCCTTAAGGCACCCTTGGGACTTGATTGAAACATAGTCGTGTTTTAAATAGTATAATTTGTAAATTTTTATTGAAAACAAGTTTTCTAATTCTTTATCACCCAAATCATATAATTTGAAAGGTTTGTTCCCTCGATTATCCATTTCTTAAGATTTTATGTAAAAAATTGCAAATCAAAGCAAAGAGCTTTCAAGGCTTATTAAATTATTTCAGTACGTTTTTTAGAAACTATTACAAGAGTTTTTGAAAGGAAAAATCAGTAATATTTGCAGTTATTGGCATATTTGTGATGAGTGCCTTGAGGCATGCTTAAGCATTAAAGGGTTAAGACAGTAAAATATGAATGAAAACAAATTAAACACAATTTGTCTCACACTTATAGGTGATACAATAATAGAATACATGGCAATACATCCTCATGAATTAGATTTTTTACAACAGACTTAAGTTTTTGGCCCTCATTTAACTATCTAGTTGTCCTCTATGTTAAGATTGTTTTAAACTGGGAGGCAAATTGTATTTGAAGAAGTTTCGAGTTTTTTAATGGAAATACTAGGGAGTGACCTGTTGGAATTTTCCGCCTCTTAACTGAACGGGCAACACTGCAGGTGTCAGTTGACTTCACTAAAAACTTTGAACAAACTGCCTCATTTAGTTTGTGTTTGACATTCATTGATATTATACTACAGAGTGACTTGAGGAGAAAATAGAAAAGTGAATTTCGTGTGCCAAAAAAAATATAACTTGATTTCACAATGCGAGAGATAGTTTGTGCGGTTTAGAAGTAGTGATTTTGACACGGAAGACAAAGATCGCCCAGGCCAGCCAAAAAAGTTTAAATACCAAGAATTAGAGGCATTACTTCATGAAGGTTGTTGTCAAACTTAATAAGAGCTTGCAAAATCATTGGGAGCAGGAGTCACCCAAAAGCCGAGAGTCCTTGGACGATGATTTTACATGTCCGAAATTATGCTTGAACGCTATAAAAGAAAATATTTTGTGCACCGAATCATTATTTGCAATGAAAAAGGGATACATTACGATAAGTCTAGGCGTAAGACATCGTATGTGCCACATGTTGCAATACCCGTTAAAAAGTATTTAAAATGAAGTGGTTGAGAAGTTTTGCCTCACCCGCTTTATAGTCCAGACCTCACATGGAACCTGTACTGAACGCAACTGATTCGTTTGATGCGAGCAGTAATATTCCATCATGACAACGCTCGGCCACATGTTGCAATACCCGTTAAAAAGTATTTAAAATTAAGTGGTTGGGAAGTTTTGCTTCACCCGCTTTATGGTTCAGACTGTGCCTGTCCGACTACTATTTCTTTCGATCGATGCAGAACGCTCTCTCTGGGATACACTTCAATTTGAAACAGAGTATTTTTGTTTAGTGTGCGCCTTAAAACATGTGAAGTTTTTGTAGCTGAACATTTTTACCAAAGCTAAAGAAGCATTACGAATTGGAACATACGATTATTTCCACTTTCGTACAAATTCTGTCACATACCTGAATGAAATATTATCTAACCTTTACAAGTGTAAAAAAAAGCCTTGATAGCCATTACAAAAAGTGCTGTACACTTCAAGAAGATTATGATTTGAGAATAAACCTGACTGTATTTAAAAGTCAAATTATTTACTCCCTAAATTGTCTACATTAGTTCCACCATATATGAACTCAGGTATTTCTTATTCAACACTTTTTAACCAATATGTCATCAATATAATCTAGATCACCATATAAAATAAATTGTCATAGTATTGTTTAATTCTACTCCCGTTAATGTGTTCCCATTCTGTTAGCCAACAAAGAAATATTCATACACACTCTGTCCATGGTACTTGTTCGGCACCCTACTCTATAAACCTCTTTAACTCATTATAATTTCAACTTATCTATTGTTATGACTGTGAGTTTTTCGAAGTTGAACAGTTGTCAGCATTTAGTCAAAAGGAAGGCACGAACGAAGGAAGGAAGGAAACAATGGTAGGAAATGGCAAGTTAGAATAAAATAATAAAAACCGGCAACAATAAAATGTTTGTGCACACACCGAAATACAAAAAAAAAAAAAACACATAAAAATTATAAAAGAACCGTGGCTGAGTTAATGGCAGGCAGACAAGTAAGAAACATCAAACCAGCGAAACCATCCATCCAACCAACCACCCTTCGTTATTCATTCATTTCACCAACAAACACTTACACTCATCCATAAATTAAGGACAATATTTGGATTCATACCCGGCCGTCTCGTAGTTGAAACGCGTGCTGTATACGTGTCTGTTTGTCTGGTATTGTTTGACTTTATGAATTGATTTTGTTAAAGGCAAAATATTAAATAAAAGGAAATAAAAGCAAATAAATGAAAGAAGGAATGAATGAATGTATGGATGTATGTGAGGCAATGAATGAGTGTATGAAGAAACTCATAAAGAGTGGAAATAACTAACACCCTTGAATTATAAACATCCGTTTAAAAACATTAAGTAGATCAGGACATGACGATTGAATACGACTGACTATGATATGTTTGTTTGTTTGTTTGCGTGTTTAGTATGTTATGCTATGTTATGATGGTACTTATGATGACTAGCCGGCAATGTACTACATTCAGAGATGCGTTTGTAATCATAAGAGAAGTATAACCCAGCTAACAATCTGAGAAGAGTGTGTAAATTTGTTTTTCTCTTAACCACTCACATCAACGGCAAAAAAGAAGCATATTGACATATTTCGATGACAGAAGAAGCGGTTAATGTAACCACTTTCACTTATTCAGATAACCCTAACATGACCTCGCTGCATCTTTAAAAGAACATAGAACGGTTGAAATTTCGAATGTTATAGTAACATTTGTTTGCCCAAAATTCATACCCAGAAAAGAATATTATAAATTTGAAAGCATTAGAGATCATTATTGCTTCCATTCAGCTTCTCACAATATTTAGCTTCCAAAAGTGGTGAACAATTGCTTTAAAATAAGGCCAATAACTGACTACTGCAGCCAGGAATCATGAACAAAAATCATGTAATATTTTAAGGCAACCGGAAGGACTTACCAATTTTTGGGATGCACACAAATATTACATGTTTTTTGCTCGTGGTTCGCCCTGCATTAGTTTGATTTAGTGTTTCCAGATAGGAATAGATAGTTTTTCGCATTACTTTACTGCATTTTTTACCACCACTTTGGGAAGCTGCAATGATTTTCATTGCTTACAAATGAATAAGATTTGTTGCTGCTTAGTGAATTTTTGAGAACTCAAGACATCATATTGTTGGTTCATTCACCATGTATTATCGATTTAAAATTCACTGACTTCTTTTTATGAGGACTCATCCATTAATAAATGCAAATATAAAGGCAACGAATTATGGATCTCTCAAGACGAGTTAAATTAAACAAAAGTTATTGGTTCATAAAGTATTTCAAGGAAAATGAATATCCGTTTCTTTGAAAACCGGAGATTTGGGAAAAATCACAATCACTAAACATGAATCATTATTTTCAATAGCGATAAGTGCGGAAATAATGAAAAACAGTTCATGGATCCTTCAAGACACCCCAAACACAACAAAATACGTTTACGGACTGAGCACTTCAAAGCACAGCCAAACACAGATTATAATTCTTTAAGAACAATGCTGAATTATTATCAATTTTATTTCATTGCCAAACATGTATAAGCTGCGGCTGGAGGACATGGAGTAATGTCTCCTTTGGGCTCCAGACATATTTCATTGGGGTTTTAAGAAGTCATGGTTTTAAGTGAACAAGTATAGACTCGAAAATACGACCGTACGACTACGCCAGAACTAATCACCCGATGTTTCCACCATACGAATTATATTATATCATGCTAATAAGGAAAACTTCCATTCTAACAAAGAAATCTTCGATTAGATCTAAGCTAGAATCATGATTTAAACAAACGTGCAAAATAGCAATCAAATCTAGAGAGGAAGCACTCAGAATTTAGCGTAATAGTAAATAAAATAAAACTGATTAGCTAGGCAAAAAGGCAAAGTTTTTGTATGTCAAAGTAATAAGGAGCGAAAAAGCTCTATATGAGTAAGTAAAAGCTTTTGATCATTCGTTAAAATTGTAAAGGATAATGTAAATTTCTCAATAACGATCGTGTAAAATGAAGATCAAACATTAATAAAGCAAAAAATATTACATGGCGGAAACTGATCAACCACTGCCCGAAATCAAAATATATAATATTTAGTAATTAAGACAAAAAACAAGGTGTTTTAGCAGATCTCTTGTCCCAGCACTTGCTTGAAGCTGTATTCTCCGACGCTACCTCATCCATAAACTAGTCTCTTCATAGAGTGACGACGAATTTCCTGCATGTAATGACAATTCCTAAAAATTATAAATATTTAAAGTCCAACAAAACCTCCAGTATGACTTTCGTAAGGGACGCTCTACGGGAGATCTGTTACTTGTTTCATTGACCGTTTTGATGAAAGTTTTCTAAAAGTATCTAAAATAAAGCAAATAATTGTTTTCATACTCATTTTTAAGCGACAGTAAAATGGAAATTTAACTGATGAAAAAAATGCTTGTGCTAAAGATAAATATATATAAATTAATTTTCGAACTGTCAACACCTTCGTCTAATAAGGGCCAGTAAACTGCTTGTAAAATGACTCGTCCGTAAACAGAAACGAAAACAAATATTTAAAACAGACTGCTCAAAACATTAGTTCTGGTAAATAACACAACTACTGCCTAAATCGAAATATAAAAAACTTTAAAAGTAATCAAATGACTTCTCACACATAAATAGCAAATGATCCTAAAATAAATAAATTGAACTCTGCCCAGTAACTAGACAGCGATACATTCTCCAAACTGAATGGTGAACAGAAGTTGTGGAACTGACCTGAACTAGTGATTTTACCTACCATTTTTGATCACCACCGGTTATTAGGTACTTTTAATTGACCCTACACTTAGTGACAATTTACATCTGGTTATTTTGGTTATTTGTAAGAGATTTATGCATATTCGGAGGTGGAGCTTTTTCATTAAATTTGATAAGACGATTTTTATATACTTATTTCGATTATTTATAACCAACTTCAGTTTTATAACGATATCTGTAAGAGATTTATGCGTATTTAGCCCTCTAACCCGGAAGAGTGCCTCAAGGCATGTATTACAAAACACCAATTATCTCAAAAAGTAATTATAATTTTTATTTTAAAATTTAACGGTGACTTTAGTAACAGATTTGTTAACATTTCCCTCGCAGGTCGAAATGCATTCTGACATTTAGTTTTTGTTCTGTCAGCTGTTTTGTGAGTGATGTCATAATTCTAGCACGTGAAATTTTGTGCGTGATTTTTTGTTTTTAAATCAAAGTTTTACTAACTTTAAGGTAAGATATTCTTCACTCACTCTATGAATTTGTAAATATGCCTCAGGGCACTGTGGTGGGTTGAGTCTAATTTAACGGCATGTTATATTGTATAGTTTTTTTTCTTTTTTGTTAAATAAAAAAATGATTGGAATGGCAGATAGAGACCACAGACGGTTTAAATTAACCGCCTTGACTCATGATCAGTTGCTACTTCACACGAAGATCCACAGCCAGGAAGTTCAAAAGTTGGCCAGGAAGTTCAAATGACGTTCATTATGACAATATCGACCACTTTCCAATCTGCTTAGGCAAACTATGCAAAATGTCGTAAACACAGTGTGTTTGCTCTAAATGCGATTTTCAATTATGCTTCTCAAATGCCAAAAATTCATCGTAGAAAGTAATACATAGTTTCTTACTTTTTGTATCTTTTTTATTAGTTTTTCAATAAAATCGTATCATAATTAATGTTTACATCATAGGGTACAAATAGAGGCGCAACTGAGTGTAAGCTGAGAGTAACAATAATTACTCTCTTCACACGTACACATCAAAATACTTGAAATTTTAACTTTGATTTTCCGACTAAATATAGACCGAACCTCTTTATTACACTTCTACACAATTTTTGCAAATTTTTTGAATACTTTGCAGGACACTTTTATTTTCGAAACACGTTAATTTTGCTCAAATGAAAAAAAAAATAATTTTTTATTAATTTTTGACACTTAAATTTTTGATATTGAAAATAGAAGAAAATTTAAATAAATTAAAATTTAAACATTTGTAGAGAACTCTGTGTATCTGGTGAAAATTAAAAAGGCACCAATACAACCTCAAAACTACATTCTCACGACTTAGGTTTTCGACAACAGACTTAGGTTTTTCCCCTCTCAGTAACGCTTCTATGGATATATTATTCTATGGTTTACATCTTATTGTTTATTACACCTAAACCGGCAACAATGCCCTGAGGCACTGTTAACCTATTTGCACCTGGTTCCTAAACTGAATTTGCAAATTAGTTTCTGATGGTTGTTCTGAGTTTATAATTATCCTAAAAAAAAATTATTCGACAACTTTTTTTTAGCTTTTTAAAATTTGCTTTTTAGTTGTGTTTAGTTTGTTTGTGTTTTAGTTTTACAAAAAACTTATTTTTGCTGAATTTTAAACGAATATTGCTGTTCTATATATATTTATTTACGATAGAGTCGTATTCCGGGAAGAAATTTGTATGGGGGCTATGAGAAATCATGCACCGATTCTTACTATTTTCAACAGAGTTTGTCATTTTATTGTAGGAATGACGTATATAGATTTTCATGGTATTGTCTTCATTATATTTAATGAAAATTGCAACATATTTGGTTCATAACTCTGCCACTACTAGGCCGAGTTCACAAGTTTTTAATACCAAACTGCTTAGGAGAAAGATATACTTTCTTATGCAAACCTTCCTGATATTGGTTAGGGATTTTGTACATGAGTGTTTTACACAGACAGACGGACATAGCTCAATTAGAATTAGAATTAAAATTTCATAACTCAAGAATACATACATTTTGTTGGGTGCCAGATGAATATTTCTCAATGTTACATATGGAATGATAAACAGATATATACCCTTATTCACCACTTTTGTGGTTGGAGGGTGTAAAACATGGATGTCCAAAGCTAAAACTGTATTTGTGTTGGTGATCGAAAGAGATTTTTAAGGCTTTATTTGTTAACAACAATTAAGTCAGCAATCTTAATCAAATTGTCTGAGACATATTACCATAGCTCATTAATTGAGAGTTCGATATTAATAATTTTCGACAAATTTAAAAATATGTAAAATATATGTAAAAAAATATGTAAAATATGCTTATTTAATTACGCTGTCTTGATTCAAATCATTTCTAATATGAAAAAAATTGTTTACAACAGTAAATTAAAGGAAAAAACCAGACAACACTTCAATGATTTTTTAAAGTTCTAAATATATTAAACAATCCAAATATTTCTTTCAGTGATCATGAAAAATAAATATAAAAAAGTGACAAAATAGCAATACATCCGTTTAGCGTGTGCATTCGTCGCTGTCTCAGTGACTACTAAACAAAAGAGAATAAAGGTATGGTCACATATGGCAAATATTTAATCAAAAAAGCGTAAACACTTTTTTTAGCACAAATTTGTTTGACGTTGTTAGCATTTACAAGTGATTTGTAAGATCAAACAACGTCAAATAAAATAAAACTAATTATTTGTTTTGAATTTTCCTAAGTAAAGGGAGTTTATGAATAAAATAATTACAAAAAAAAAAAATATTTTATTTAGTGGTTACGTCTTTTCTGTCAAATATTTGTCATGTGTGACCCTACCTTAAGAATATGTGTGTTGTTAGTCAGCGCGAAATCACAATGAAATGGACACCATTGGTATAAAAACTAAATTGACTTCAAGCTAAATTACCTGGGATATATAAAGTATCCAATTGACTTCCCTTTGCATTACAAACAGAATTCAATTTACATAAAAATACCTAAATTAAAGCATTAGGGAAAATTATTCTCATAAATGGATTTAATGAGTAGTGATAAAACTGCTGGCATGTTTGCTGGGTTACTGTCAATTGTACAATTGACAAGTAACAAGTGTACATACATATATAGGAGGATGCAAGCATTTGATATGCGGTATGTTACAATGTTCATACTAAATGTTTTCCACAAGTCTTGTTTTACTGGTGTATAAATTTCCAACAGTTACATGTATCCTCAACCAGTGTTTTTCCTGTAACTTGTTTGTATATAGGATTTCTTTGCTACTTTTTCCCCATTTTTAACTAAATAGAGCACTTAACGGCAACTGCAAACAAATTATTGCACTTGCATACACTTAAAGGATTACAACATGTCCTTTTAAAATGGTACGAGTGCGATGGTTGGATGGGGTGGGTTGGGTTGGGTTGGGTGAGTGATTCGGTATATAAAATACATACTTACAATCAAAGACAGTTAAATCGATAAATGTTAATAGTATGTTGGTAGAGTAGAGTTAGTGAGGATTGTCGTTTGATGATTATGACGATGAGAGGAGGACCATGTTTCTTTTGCTGACGATGATGAAGATGATGGAGATGTTGTTAATACTAGTGGTGGTAGTTTCATTTAATGTGGCCCACTTTACCAAGTGGGTGGATCACTAAAAAGTCTGTCTGAAGGTATTGTTATACTCTAGAAACCATTTACTTTATTCATTCCTTGTTTTTCTCTGTACATTTTCGCTTGTGTTTTTTTTTTTTTTTTTTTTGTGTGTGTTCATGGCCAATGAATATGTACGCGTTACTTAATGGATTTACTCTAAGTGCTGCATTGACATTTTGATAAATGCTTTAGTTTAACAGATGTGTATTCTACTATATACGCTCCGTTTATTTATTGTGTTCGTCTCTAGCTTTTGCTCACAAAAGCAGTAAAATTTGTTTGTCATAAGCTGTATTAAGTAGGGGTAGACGATTTCTCTCCATTATGATAAATAGTTTTATTTTATTCAATCATTTCGTATATAAAATGTTTTTTTCTCCCCCTTTAGGTTTTTTTTTAAAGAATTTTTAAGTTTTTTGTGTTATTATCATTTATCACTCGTTTTAAGTTGTACAGATTTGTTTATTAGTTTATTTATATAGAACATTTTAATGTCTCAATTATGGTGTGATAACATATTTATGTTTCTTAAATAAAGGGTGGTAGGTTTTTTGTTTTTCTTAAAAAAATTTGGTAAATTTTTAAAGGGCGTGACAATTTGGTAATTAGATATTTGTAAAAGGGTTAAATTTTTATAAATCAAGTGAAATCTGGGTTGAAATTATTGAAAACAGATTTTAAGTATATATACAAAAAAACTGATTTGACGGTTTGGAAATCAAATATATTATAAGTTATAACCCGAACAAGACAAAAACTACATTGAGAGTTAAGAGCTTGAAACTGTTGTCCTAGCGTTGCCATGATGGAATATTACGGTTTCGAGTCTGACCGCATTGAAATTGCTGCTTGATTAGCTCCCAATGATTTTGCAAGCTCGAATTGAGTTTGACATCAATCTTCATGGAGTAATGCCTCCAATTCTTGATCTTCCGTGTCAAAATCACCACTTACGAACCACACAAACCATTGATGAAACACATTCACCAAAAGCTTTGGTGAGCAAATTATGGAAGTAAAGCAAAACTTCCCTCATATGACGCTTTGTTGGCACAAAATTCGAAATTTTCGAAGCAAGAAAAACTTTGATATTTACACTAATTTATTAAAAAAAAAGACGCGATCAAAAGATAAGCTATCTATAAAAAACCCAAAGTATAAAAAACTCAATACACTCAACTTTCAGCAAAAGAAACTGTTATATATTCAATTTTCCACTGAAAAAACTGTTATACAGTCTATTTTCTTTGGAAAAGACTGTTGTACAATAAATTTTCTACAGAAAATGCTTAAGCTAAAATTTAGCAGCAAAATAAATAAGATTAAGACACCATTTGCGTCTTTGCAACACTCAAATGGGTTCAGCTTCTATGCAATGAGTGTTGGATTTGCATGAATGTCTTCTTTTCAATATGGCGAAATTGGATAAAAACGAAAGAAAAGAAGATTACCACGGCTGGAACAGACAGGTTTAGTAAATTTGTATTTTTAATAATATGCTGAAAGCTGTTTGAAAGTAAAAACTCGCAGCAAATTCAAATTACACACACCAGAGTTGACAATTTTGCGTTTTTCGATTATCAATAAAAAAAATGCCCTATAGTTTATACAGGGTGGTTGATGAATGCTGCTTTTATTATACCCTTCACCTTCGTTAGAATGGTATACATATATAAATTTGTCATTCCGTTTGTAATATCCACAATATAATTTTCCGATCCTATAAAGTATATATATTTTGAATCCTTATAGATAGCGGAGTCGATTAAGCCATGTCCGTTAGGGTGGCCCCAAAATTAAAGTTGCGGATGTTCCCGACTAAAATTAAAATTTGATTCATTCTAACACTACGTTTTGAAACTTTTTCGTCCTGGGATCAATAGTTGGCGAGCTGGATCAAAGGATAAAAAGGTCCTTTTTTGAGGTTTTTTACATTTTCTCCATATTTCTTCCAAAGGAAGTATATGTAAATTTGGTATCATGTGAAAGGTCTTTGAGAGACGCATTCAATTGGTTATTAGAAATTTAAAAAAAAAAATTTTATTTAAAAATTTTAAAAATTTTCGACAAAATTTTAGTTTTTTTAATTTGTTCATAGAATTTATTCAAATATATAGATGGAATTTCTTGATCATAAACATAATGTAATTTCACCGAAACGGTTTTTCTCGTTTTTTAGAATTCAGTCCAGTTCAATGTTTATTCAAATTTGTTTAAACCTAATTTCATCCCTATCTGACAATCTCTGTATACTCAATTCTTAGTATATGTAATGGGCATCAAAATAACTCAAATTTTATAAGCTTTCACCATTTCGGTGAAATTACATGATGTTTATGATCAAGAAATTTCATATATTTATTTGAATAAATTCTATGAAAAAATTTAAAAAAAACTAAAATTTTGTCGAAAATTTTTAAAATTTTTGAATTTTAATTTTTTTTAAAGTTTCTAATAAGCTATTGAATGCGTCTTTTAAAGACCTTTTATATGATATCAAATTTACATATACTTCCTTTGGAAGAAATATGGAAAAAATGTAAAAAACCTCAAAAAAGGACCTTTTTATCTTTTGATCCAGCTCGCCAAATATTGACTCCAGGACGAAAAAATTTCAAAGAGTAGTCTTAGAATGAATCAAATTTTCATTTTAGGCGGGAACATCGATATCTTATTTTTTCTCCATACAAACGGGGCCACCCTAATGTCCGTCTATCTGTCTGGCTGTTGAAATCAATTTTCTGAAGACCCCAGATATCTTCGGGATCCAAATCTTCAATAATCCTGTCAGTCATGCTTTCGAGAAGTTTCCTATTTAAAATCAGCAAAATCCGTCCATAAATTAAGTAGATATGAGCAAAAATCCGAGACAACCTCTAAAAATTTCATTAAAAAAAAAGACAACTTATTGCATGCTTTGACAAAAAAGCAACAAAACATACATATGCTTGGATGTGGTTTCATAGCTTTGCGTATGTTGGTTTCATAGCTTTGCGTATTTTGTTTTTTTTTTTTTTGGTGTTTCGTTTCCTTTGGCGTTGTTGTTTTTATACTCTTCACCTTCGTGAGAAGGGTATATATTAGATTGTTATTTCGTTTGTAACTTTTACAATATAATCTGTTCGTCAGCAATTAAATGTAAAATTTTTAAAAGTTTTCTTGATATATTTAGGATGATATACGCTGAAAATGAGCAATTAATGCATCCACAACAAAGGTGAAGGGTATATAAGATTCGGCATAGCCGAATATAGCACTCTTACTTGTTTTTATTTAAAGGAGTGGTCTTTCAATTTAAATCGATGCTGAAACAAGAATTCGGATTGCGCATCGCTTTCAGGCATTGGAGTCTGTCATTTCCGCCGAAAGAGGGTTCAGGCGCACATTTGGCGGCACTCCTCCTAGCAGATGGACTATAATGACAATCGTTTACAATTTCGTCGAATGTGAGACAGTTACAAGACGGACAGACCATCGAGATCACTCATGGGAGATTGGGGTGATGAAACAAGGATTTGGATTGTGTGTCGCTATCATGCTTTGGAGTCTGTTATTTCCGTCCAATTGCAGTTTAGGCGCACGTTTGGCGGCACTTATCATCGAGATCACTCAGTTCGAATGCTGGAAAGTTTCCAGTGGAAACTATTGAATTAGGCAATTGAGATGATGGAACAAGAATTTAGATTGTGCGTCGCTATTACACATTGGAGTCTATCACTTCCGTCAAAAGAGAGTTTAGGCGCACGTTTGGCGACACTTCTCCGAGCAGATGGACTATAGTGAAGGTAGTTAACAATTTTGCCGAGCGTGAGACAGTTACAAAAAGGACCTGTCATACATATTGATCGTACAGTTTCGACAAGGAGATTATCTGCACAAATGTGTATCAGGAGAGTCACCATAGACAATATTGCATAAGGATTTTAATAGTGGCTGAGGAACACTTGCACTGTAACATCAACAAATTAAATTGTTGAATATGGCATGCTTCTAAGTCACAAATTTTCCATGAGACGAAATTGCATGCAGCTCGAGTAACAGTGTGGTGTGAAGTTTCATCAAGCTGCATTGTCGGGCCTTACTTTTTCGAAGAAAACGGTCGAATCCTTTTCAAGTCTGTGAGGTTCCAACAAGCTAATGCAATTTGTGAAATAGCCAGACTTGTTATGAACAAACTGCAGTGAAAATTGTCCAATAAGCTGATATCCAGAAACTCCACATTCTGTTGGCCCCAATATCTCCAGACCTTACCAATTTTTTCTTGTGGGGTTATTGCAAACAGAAAGCAACAAAATAAAACCAACAAATTTTAATGATTTTCAGCAATGGTTTGGAACAACAATTGTATAAGTATATTCCAAACTTCATGAGCAATCAAATTAGAAATGATCTAAACCAGAATTATGGCGACCGAAAGTATTTTAAATACTTTCTAGCGCTAATTTCATTCAACAAAGCGAGTTCGTGTCGCTTTAAAGAATATCTCTTTTTGACTAACTCTGATGTCCCAGCAGTAAAGCAAGTGTCAATGTATCCCTTATAGACAGTAATTGTCACTAATGTCTGATCACTTGGCTGTCCCCAATTTATATATATTGGACCATTTGACACGTATGTGCTCTTTGTAGTGCAGAGAGAAGACAATTGGCTACTTTTTATATCCCATGTAACCTGGCATAAAGACAATCGTCACTATAGTAGCACATCTTGTGTTTAAAATTTTCATCTTTGCAACAAACATTTTGAAATTTCAAATCCTCTTCCATTGATTTGTTATACAGATTGGAAGTGAACTTATTTAAAAAGTTCTTTCTACATCCACAGCTCTAAAATATTGTTTGTTTTTAGTTGTCCCACACTGAAATCTAAAAAGGTGTCAACCGTACAAAATAACTTGTTAAATTTTTCTCAAAATATTTACAACCGTGCTGCTGCACCATTTACACCACCAAAGTGTAATTTTTTTTAATCTACATATTGCAAAAAAGAACCAGAATATATGAAAGAAATTGTTTACTAATAGTTTTGTAGTCGTACTCTTTCAAAACAAGGATTACTTATGAACGAAAGAGTTCACTTAACTTGCAAACAATATACGTTAAGTGGATTAAATATCAGGTGATTTAAGGTGAAACTTTCAAATAAACAAAATGCGTTATTTTTAGTGGCACAAGTTCTTGTTTTCTTCTGCCATTCTACTCTACATTTTTTTTATTATTTTTTGCTTATACCCATCCAAAAACACTTAGGGAATATAGAGTTAAATTATATTGTACTTGCAGGTATGTGCATTAGATAAAGACGTAAGTGCATACATACTACTACTACTTATGGTTCATAGTTCTTAAGAATTACTCATGGTGTAAAAGAAAATTGTAAAACAGTGGGTTATAAAAGTATACAAATTATGAGTTATTGTGTAATTTAAACCAGGCATATGTAATCGGTAAAACGTTTAATGATTTAATATCTAGTCTGATAAAATCAAGATTATTCCTTGAGTTTTCTGAAAACGATTTAACCACGAAGAGCAGACTATTACACTTTCTCCTTGTAGCTGGTATGTGGCTGGGTTAAGTATTAGGAGATATCGTTTAGACAGACTATTTGGGGTTAATAAGCTTCCGCCTAGAACACATAGATGTTAAAATAAGTAGTGATATAGCTAGTCAAGTTACCACTTAAGTAGCTAGTAAGGTAATCTGCTCTATATATAACCGGTATGTGAATCTCATGCGTTGACCCCTTTGGATCCGCTATCAGACAGATTTTCATCATGAATGAATGTAAAATACTGTGACACACTGTATGTAATGCAATAACCTGAATACTACCCATCATCGTACACATAAACTAAAGAACAAACCTTTCTTTACACTTGACTTGAGTTAAAAGGTGTCAATAACAAAATATGGTTAAAATATTACTTTGAAAAACCGTTTAAACAGTTTGACTTAAACAATCAACTTATAAACTATATTAGTACACACAAACTGACACTCACACTCATCGCAGGAGTAATAAAATAGTAAGAGGAGTATTTAGTATAATAGTTTAAGTTACTAATACGATATTGTATGGTGGGGTGTATGTATATTGTTGTACGTTTGTTTGTTTAAACGCGTGCCAACAATTAAAGTAATTCAATATTATACAAAAAGTAAAAAGCCAGGAAGCCACTTTGCAATTAGACCGTGTTAACAGCTACAAATAAAAGTCAGCATATAAGGAAGGAAGAAAGAGGACACACACGCTCCTTATATAGCTAAAGTGGGGGGAGGAAACGTAAAGACTTTTAGTTATGTTTATGAAAATGACAATGTAGAGTAGTACTTGGTAAATGTACTTGCTGTTTATACCTTTAATTCATTGTTTTAACCTTGTAATAGGACCAAGTTATAATACTTATGTATACCTTACTTTTGCAAACCAAACGACAAGAGTCACAGGGAGCAAGCAGGCTTCTTATTACAAGTTTTTACCACACAAAAGGTTGCATGGGTTTAATGTTACGTTGTCATTAAGGTAACGACAGTATTTAAGTTAATAGGGACAATAACAGCAAGAAAAAAAAAACGTTTAACCAAAAATGGTCCTTAAAAGCATAAAGTGCACATTTTTGCCACTTTAGTGTTTTGTAATTAAAAATGTTGCTCATGAAATATTAACCCGGTTTTATTTTCTGTTTTAGCCACCTGAGCTTAATAATGCGAACACGTTTAAAACATACAAACACACACACACACAGATACACACTCCCCCTCAGAACCCATACACCCAGCAGTTCTGTGTGACTGTTTTTACCAATATTTTATTGTAATGACCTATGTGATTACAGAGAGACTATCTGGATAGCTGGTCCAAAGTAGTCAACACCACCCGTTACCAGCTACAAATAGACGGTCTGAGGGCCTGTTTGAGCAACATGACCCGGAAAACCATTTTGATATGTTTCATACAAACAATCACTCAGTTTTCAAAACCATAGAAATTGATGATGCAGAGTTCCCATAGTATTTATCAAGCTAAGCCTTGGTTTGAGTGATTGTTGTTTTTGGCAAAAAATAATGCTAACTAGTGAATTTCACACGAAATTCACTAGTTTCCATCTTCTTCTCAAGTCAAGCGGTTGTCAGCTATCAATGACTATCAAACACAAACTAAATGACTATAGTTTTAGTTTCAATTAAGTAGTCCAACAATTGTTTAAATTTTGTTCGTCTTCAACCAAAAGATGCAAAATTATGTCAGCGTATAAAGATCTGCAGAGGTCAGCAGAAATAAGAAATGAGGCTCAAAGCTAATTAAAAAATGAACGCTATTCTTGATATAAACTAAACATGATTAAGTTTACAGAATAGCACTACGATCATGGACGTTGCAACAAAACTTTACGCATCTCTGGTCGAATATGCTAATAACGCACACAATACCTTCGATCGTTATGAATCGGCGGCTAAAGAAAAGAAAAACAAATGCTGACAAAAAAGATAATTCTGACAGAACTTTTTTGCAAGGGTCATCAGAAAATGTGCCGTTGAATGGAAAACAACAAGTCCTGGTAGATACCTTTCTAGCGTCTAGAAACAGTTATCAATTAACCATAATAAATAAAGGGTCTTTCGTGAAGCGCTTCCTATCTTTAAATTTAAATAAAACAAAGCGTGTGTGAGATATCATCGAATGTTTTTATTCGTTTGAAAGGTCTTTCAATGTCATTATGTATGAAATATAACATCGTGCAAATATCAGCCACGGCTTCGCTGGATGGAGCACATCCGAAATATCAAATTTTCCAAGACTGTGGGGTATAAATCAGGCTGAATTTGACCGTTGGTATGGACTTGCGAACTCACCTCCACATGAGATGACCATGCCCTCATGCAGAATGTTAAATGTGGCATGAGCAGTATGGCACTTAGCTTCTCCTGTTGAAACTACATGTCGTAGGTCTCCTCATCATCCAATTGAGACCAAAGGAAGTTGGAAAGGAAATTGATCTTGATTACCAGATCGTATTCGTAACCAAATGTACGGAAGTCTAAGTTTGTCCAATAGTTCGATGACTAGAGTCCGTAGCCCCTAGTTGTGCTTATAGTACACGATGAACCACTTACGATAGTTCGAAGGTCCCTTGAATGTCGATAAACGCGCACTGGGCTATGTAATTAACACCCAGAGCCTTCTTGATTAACATTGTCAAATGATACAGATACCGTGGATTTTCCAGGTTTATAAGCAAACTGATAACGGTGTATTGGAATCATTGAAAGGTGACCACTTATAACTACATTGCCTACAGGAAAAATGAGCTGAGACTGGTAGGAATTTGGCAGTTGTTCAGACTTGCCACCAGCCTTTTCTATAAATATCACTTTAAACTCAAACCAAGTCTCTGGTACGCCACAGAATAGGATACTAGAATTTACCCGCTCTATTCCGAAGACTTTTACGTTAACTTTTGGCTTTTGAAGGTAACTATGTATAATTAAGAGTTGAATTAAAAGCCAGTGAAAGTGAGTATCCAGAAGTAGTTTAAATGTATCATCCGAAAATTCAGTTTCTGTCAAAGTCTTTTAAAGTCAAATTGCAACGGCGAGATTATAAATTTTCTATTGCACTCAGTGAGAGCAGTTTTATAGGTGGACCAGTTACCTGTAATTATGAGTCTATTCAATAACTTTGGCCAAAAAATATCGAAAAATCTTAACCAAAATTTAAAAATTTTCAGTAGAGGCAAATACATTACAAAGAAAGTTGAAGACGGATATAACTGTATTTTTTGGCGAAAGGGTAGACAATATGATATAAGATTTGTACACTGGGTAGATATGACCACTGTACATCGATTTCTTGCTAAAAGTGAAAATTTAAAAGTTTTGTAAAAGGTTATTCGGGAATACAAAATTAATATTTTAGTAAGATCTTCTTATGCTAAATTCCCAATTTTTATTGATAAATTCACTGAAATTTATTGTTGGGGGATAAGCTAGTTCCTATGCGCATTTCACTGGTTGCTTAGGCCAGATCATCAGGAAACCTTTTCCCAGAAGGCTTTAGAAAAACTAAAGATATTATACAAATAAAACTATAGAGTGAATGAGAATTACAGACACTCAAGCTTTATTTGTAAAAATATCAAAGCTTAAACAAAACACCAACAATAAACAGTGATTTTATCTTTTCTTACATTCTCTACTACAATTGTGTAGTAGAGAATGTAAGACTCTCTTTACTTATCAGGTTGTTTACTACAAAAAATAATTCAACATTTCACAAATCGGGCCAACGTAAACTGATTTCATTATAAATTATAATACATGGATAGAAACTTATAAGTAAAACTAAATTTTCTGGATAGGTTTTATTGTTAGTGACGGTTAGTGATTTCAGGGTAGGTTAACCAGTAAATGCAAAAAGTTTATAATGAATTTTGTATTTCAAATGTTTAAAGAATTCATCAGAAAATATCACACACATTTTAAACTAATCTTTTGGCCAGTTTCAAAGTAACAAACCATTTGAAATGCAGTTCTACGTTCCTGACTTAGATCCAGAAAATCTTTTTAGGCAAGTATATAGTACAAGGTTTATAGAAAAGGAAAAAAAATCTACTTCACTTTTGTCTAATCAAATTCGATTGACCGAATCTAGATTACTTAGCGTAAGTACAATAACTAATCTTTTAATAGACAGTAATATTGATATTTTCAGATAATATCAGAGGTGAGTAAAGTAGCTAGTCCTTAATATGAAATATAATTTGATTTTGGAAATGGCTACAGATTGGTCTAACAAGAGACAGTAAGACGAAAGTATTACTATATGTTTTGTAGTGATTTAAATTACTTATACACTTCAGATTACAAAAGGTAAACTAAGTGACAATTGACTCTTCAATAGATTACTTCTGGTGAATATACAGTGAGGCCTCGATTATCCGTGCTTCGATTAACCGGTAACATCAATTATCCGGGAGAGAAAAAGAAAATTTTTTTGGATCGATTAAAATTTTTTTGCATCGATTAACCGTAATTACCTCTATTATCCGGGATTATAATTTTTTTCGATTTTTTTTGAACAATCTAACACAAAGTGAATAAAACGAAAATGGGGAATTCCCTCGATCGATTTGTAAGGCCAAAATTTTTTGATTTTTCGATATCATTTGTCGTGACAAGTGTTAGACATTATAGACATCAAAGAGATTCTGTTATTGGCTTTGGAAAAGAACTCCAATTTCTGGATTAACAGTGAAGGAAAGTCTAAAATATTCCACTCAAAATTTAAGAAAAAAACTACATGGTATTCACAAACTTAATGCTGCAGGATAAAAATATTCAACTGATTAGCTGTCACAATTTTTGTGGAAAAATTAAATGAATTCAAATCAAGGAAAAAACTCACCAATGAGATAATGGAGAAGGAAAGTGTTTACTTGAGAAAAGTTTGGCTTGGCATAATGAAAATTTCATAGAATGACACAAGGTCTCAAAGGAGAGACTAACCTCATTAGTTTGCGTTAATGCTGCTGGTACACACAAGTGCAAAGCTTTAGTTATTGGAAAGAGCTTTCAAAAATGTCCATGAGAATGGTTTAACAATAATTTAGTACCAGAAGTGAGAGAGAATTTTAAGAAAATCGGTCTAAAAGATTATAGTAAAATCATTGTGCTATTGGACTTCAATGCTGAAAACGTTATTGTGAAATTTTTTCCACCAAATTGGACTACTTTGATCCAACCGATGGATCAGAGAGAAATATAGAGCTTTAAATTTCATTATCGAAAAACTGTCATTATTAAAAAACTACTAAAAATTGGTACTCAATTAACCGGGAAAATTGATTATCCAGAATGCTCCCGGTCCCGACCATTACGGATAATCGAGGTCTCACTGTAGTAATTACTTTATAAAATACAAAAATAAAGGTAAATGTGACAAAATTAAAGGTAAATGTGACACCACCCTAGATTACTTATAAATACTAAAGTGACAATTGACTCTCCAATAGATTACTTCTGGTAGATATAGTAACTACTTTCTAGATAACTTAGAGACACTAAATTGACTATTGACTTCACGCTAGATTACCGCAGACGTATAAAGTAATCAATTAACTTCCCTCTGCACTACGTTTCAAATGACCCAAATACATATAAATTAATGCCAGCTAAGTGATTAGACATTATTGAAAATTACTGTCTAAGTATAAAGGATACACTGATTGCTTGTAAAACTGCTGGGTAGTAGTGACACACTCTAACCCAACCTAAAACATTTTGTCAGGCATCATAATCATTGTATTAAATGTAGGTTGGTTGGTTGTTTTGTTTTGTTGTCGGCGTTGCGCCTGTTTTTATGCTTCTCTTTTCTTGTACTTTATTTTATTTTTCTTTCAAAGTGTTGGCTGGTTGGCTGGCTGGCTGGCTGGCTTAGCTACAGTGTTCAAAATTTAATTAAGGCAAGACTTTAAGGGAATTGCTATTTCGTTGAGATTTCGATTTCTTAAAACAAAAAATAAAGATTGTCCTGTATTAAACAAAATATTAAACTATCGAATAACTTGTTTCGACTATAAAGTATACCCCACAATAAGACGAATCGTGTATTACGATTGTAAAACATTGTTATACGAAATTTATAATGAAGGACCTAAGCTTTTAAAAAATTTAACTTGTAACCTCCTGGTTGGAAATTGTGAGCTACAGTATGTCTACAGTACAGTCTAAATTTGCCAGTTTTTTGTGTGAAGAAGCCTTAATATTCCTTTATATTATTCATTTACCAGGTTTTTAAATCGAACTTGTTTAACTATGGAAAGTGCCACACTCACTGTTCCTCACATTTTTGGTTATACTTTATGCACTGATAAGAAATAGAATCGTGTGAAGTTTGAAGTCTATCACATTTATAGTTCTGCAGATATTAGAAAATAACTATTCACTTCGTATGGGTGGTGCCACGCCCATTGCGCACAATAGTACCGATGTAAATTTCGCAAAGTTTTGCGGCTTTTGCCAGATATTTCATAATAACTATTTATTTTGCATGGGAAGTACCACGCCCACTTGAAATTTCAAAATAAAAATTAGCCTTTCATATATATAGAAACATACAGTAAAAATTTCAAGAGGAACAGACATATATTAATTTATATAGATAAAAATACATAAAAATGTCTAGTAAATGTTGAAAAATATTTTACCTTAATGAAATGTTAAGCACTGTACCTGTATCATAGCTAAGTTACCATAGTAAAACGCAATATGCTTGTATATTCCATCCTTAGGCTGTATTGTCCCTTAAATATATTTTCTCTACCTTAATTATTAAAGGAGAAGCAGCTAAAAGAATTTTACTTTATTTTACTTTTGGTCGCATTTGGATCTTCTGTTTTAAAAAGTTTTGTATTGTGTGTGACACGACGACTGGTCAAGGGGGTGTTGTCCATGGACAACATGAAATACAAATTACTTAAAAATGGTTAAGAATTAATAGCAGCGAATCATATAAAAAATGAAGAGATGTTGAAAGTCAAAATGATTCATAACGTTACTTATTACTGAATGTTATATGGGTGATAATAACAGATTTATGAAATATAAATATTGTTTCTAAATATCATTCTTATAAATTGTACCATAATATAGATAAATGTTTCAAGAACCGCATTAACTAAAGGGTCTTTCAATAGGGACATTCGATAGCTACTTCTGTAGCTATCGTTGAAGCTACAGAAGCGGCTATATTGTTTAACCAACTTCTGTCAAATTGGCAGTTATTTATTCGATTTGTTTTGCCAAATCACCATGGACGGATATAGCGTTCAACAACTCGTGCAAATGATGACATTGTTTTATCTAAATGGGTGCTCTGTTCGGGTAACGTTCCAGACGCTTCGTTCCGGATCTTAAAACATTTTCTACATTAGAGGTGACACCCAGTTAAAGTGGGTTCAATTTAAAACATACTTTAATTTTGACTATAGCCTAGTACTCTGTTCATACTTGCGAAAAATTATAGTTTTTTCATGCGAAACATTTTGTATGGAACAAATGATCAGCTGTTGGTTTTATTTTCGTGCTTATGTTATTTCGTGTGGAAAAATAAGGTTGCCAGATGTATTTCACATGTTTTCCACAATAAGAACAGAGTACTGCTTTTGCGAAATTATTTCGCATATATTTCATTCCAAATATTTTCTATGTAATTTGACAGCATTTCGCACGAAATTTTGAACAGAATACTAAGCTTATAGTTAGAAAATAATAAAAAGCGGGTTTTTATTTTAAAGTTTTTTTTTTTTAAAAGAACCGACTTTATTGTTTGACTATGATTATGGGCCATTGTATTTTTGCAATTATTTATCAATAGCTTTACTATAATTATTACTACGTTTATACGTAGACTATTCGTAAATAAAAATTATTTGCAATTAACTAACTCACTGTTTATATGGTAAAATTTTATTATTTGCTACCACTGTTATTGAACAAAATATGTTAAATTTTTTTTTAATGCAAAAATTCAAGAATCAAAAATTCTTGTTTGTCTTGCAATCCAATTAATGCAAAAACGCAATGAAATATTTAAAAAAGCGTCTTAATAAACTAAAAACCTTAAAACATATGGCAATGTTTAAAATCTTATTTGGAAATAGTCTCGTTAATCAGGAATTGTTTTTGTAAGTTAGCTACTTATAAACGTTGTATATTTCTCATTTATTTTCTCCGATAATCCGATTCTACCTTGTTTCTCCATTCACTATACTTTTTTTCTTTTTTTAAATTTGTTTTTGTTTCATCTTTATTCATATTTATTTTGTTTTTATCAATGAATGAGTTTTTTTTTTTTTTTGTTTTTATTATGATCATTTTATTTTCTAATTCTCTTTATTTTAATAAATAGTACTACATACTAATTTGTATTCGTAAAATATAAAAATATGCAATTTTAATTGATTTAAAGAGGGAAGGATATACCAGTCAAATGATTTACTTTTTGCCTTGACAGGCATCTGACAGGCTGCATGCGGACATAGTACTCATAGGTATGATACAAGGATATTTCAATTTCAAACAAATTCGTTTTATTTTTCCAATCTTTCAGTAATAATTAATTTTATAAATTTCTAAAAGTTTTTAGTAAAACCATAGAAAAAGTGTAATATTTTGAAAACTATGTCACTATTTGAAAAGGTTCAAGAAAAAATCTTGTATATCACAATATTTTCTATAGAAAAACCTTGTATATAATAAAGTTAACCTAGCGTTAACACATTCAAGTAATTTTTTTTAAATTATTCTCTCACATAACGTGTACCGTGTGAGTTCAGAGTAATGTAAACAAATGAAATGGCTTGAAATTTAAAATTACATGTGTAATTTTGTTACTAACACATATTTAGAGTTAGGTACTCTTTTACTAACACTTATATATAGAGTTATGTACTGCCCAGCAGTTCTAGAAGACTGTCCTGAACTAGAGATTTTACCTATCATTTAGGGTGACCACTAGCTACATGACTGGTTATTTTAACACGTACATGTCCTATGCATGGGGTAAATTGACACTTTTAGATTACAATAAATCTATCCGATAGCTGGTCCTAAGTAGTCAAAGCATTGGATTTATATACGGGTTACATAGAGTCAGTTACCTTACTAGCTACCTAACTGGTTACTTGATCAGCTACATAATTAGTTATATCAACATGTACTGGTGCTAATTTACTTAAAATGGTCAGTCCAATAACCGATTGCTTGTAGACAAACCTTCCATAACTACTTTCACTCTAGGTTACATGAAACACTAAAGAGACAATTGACTTCACAACAGGTTACATGGGATGCCAGCATACTAAAGTAAAAATAAAATAAACTCTATGAGAATTATATCAATATAATTTATATAAAACCAGATTGTACGAATTACTCACAAAAAAGTGCAGTACGAAACAAACGTTTCAAGCGTCTACACTCTAGATTACTTAGAGACAATTAAGTGAAAATTGACTTCATGCTAGATGTATAAAATAACCAATGTCTCTGCACTATAAAGGGTGTCATATGATCCAAAATGTGTAAATTGGAGGCAGCCGCCATGTGACATTAGTCACAATTAAGTCTGTAAGGGACAATGACTACTTGCTGAACTGCTGGGTGTGACTAACTAATTGGTATAGCAGTGAGAGAATGTTGAATATTGTTGTGCAAATTTCAAATAAATCCATTTAGTAGCAGAATGTCGACTGGTAACGTTGATGACTGTTATGTCACGGAGTTGAAACCATTTACTATTAAGTGAATCATAAAGAAATTTAATGTGGACAATTTTGTGAACTTGGATTCTAGAGGTTTTCAAAAAAGACCGAAAGGAAATGTACATCTATTAATAATACTTATGCTGAAATATAATTAATAACTGCAATTGATCCACCAACCAATTTTGTGTGAAATTTATATTGACAATACTACTGTGAAAATTGGACCATCAGACACTACAAGAGCTATAAACCCAAACAATAAATTGTGCACAGTCTTCGGAAACCTCTTGAACAGCAAGAAATTTTGTGATGTAAAAATAACATTAAGTGATGGACAAGAATACCAAGCTCATAAAGTCGTATTAGCAGCTAAACAAATATTTAGCTGGCAAAATAATTTAAAATAAAATCAAATAAAGTAACTTAAAAATAAAAAAAAAATAATAATAATAAAAAGGACAAATAGAGTGATAGTGATTGAAATGCCGGGTATATCTATAATTGCAGTAATGGAGGAAAGAAAAAGCCTTGTGAAGAAGAATCTCTTTTCTTAAATGGAAAAGGAACATTTAGTGTATATGCTATGATTGTAAGTAAAAGTATTTTATAGTTTTTGTTTTAAATTTAATCACGAACGTATTTTATTTTAGATATGTGAGTACAACATGAAAGTGCGTGCTGTGGATGCTCGCAGACCTGGGGCTTGTTGCCATGACTCTTTTATTTGGAAATTGAGTAGAGCAAGAGCATTTTTTTTTTACACAATTATTTAAATAGAGATTCGAATTCATTGCCAAGTACTAGGTGATGCAGGCTATGGATTGGAGCCATTTTTACTCACTCCATATAAAGATGTTGTAGCTGGAACGGCAGAACATAAATTTAATAATAAGCACGCTAGTGGTCGCAACATTGTAGAACGTACAATTGGAGTTTTAAAAAGTCGATTTAGGTGTTTGATCAGAGGTACAAGACGATCGGCGCCAAAATTTTTCGATGAAAGCCGCCGTCACGTCCGTCTGCTGAAACCGGCTGCCTTCGACCAGCAGAGTCGCGTTGGAAACTATCAGAAAAAGACAGGTAGTGGAAATTATAAATAAAAATATTAAATTTAATCTAATAGATTAAAATTTAAAATAGAAAATATCTGACAGCAGACAGGAAATATTACCATTTGTAAATAAAGGACCAACAATTGGAAAAAACGACACATTGGAAATTGAAGTAGCTTTGAGATATCAGCAACATCTGCCTCATCATAGCAAGCATTTTGCGTCGCCGGGGCTTATGTTAATGAAAAAAGGAGCCGTCTAAATGCAACAACAATAAAAAACAATTGTTTATACACGACAATTTCAAAATTGTTGTGCCTTTAATAAATCCACAATAGTGAAAATATTTTTTTAATTAAATTTTAATACTAAATAAGTTTAACTGTAAACTTCAATAAGCTATAAGTATCTATATACTTGCATAGATAAATACACATAGATCGGAAACTCTCCTGTCAAAGACCTAACTCAGTTGTCAAAAACCTAAGTGGTGAGAATGTATTAGTAAAAAAAAAACTATGTGAAAACAAAAACAACACTCGTATGTGTAACATTTTTGAGTAATTTTTTTGTTTGAGTTTTTTTCTAGTTTCCGCTCTATGTTTCTCTATGTATACTTGTTAAACCTGATTTTTTTTATTTTTTTGTTAATAAAAAATAATTTAAAAAATTAAAAACAATTTTTATAATTTGTACCGCCGCCGAATATTTCCCCACGCCTTGGACCTCTGTGTTTGATCGGTACTTTGTTATACACTCCACAAAAAGTAGTGGATTACTAATTCATTAATATAGACAATATGGATATTTTAAAAATTTTTTTTTTTTTTCAATTTAAAAAAAAATAAAAAATTTAAAAAAAACATTCGAAAAAAATTTTTTCCAAAAAATGAAAAAAAAACAACTGGAAAAAAATAAATTTTGTAAAATTTTTGTTTTGAAGTATAGTTTGGTGAAGGTTATATAAGATTCGGCCCAGCCGAATATATCCCTCTTACTTGTTTTCCTGCAATTTTGTTTGTGTTTCAATGTCATTTAATTGTTTTGCATTATATTGCGTATCCAAAATATTACAAAGTCTATCAAATTTTTGATTTTGTATTTTTGCTTCTTCGAGGTGTTTTTCCATCAAGTTTGTAATCGTTTTTAAATGATTATTTTCTTACATCAACAAACTATTTAAGTCCTGCTTTGAGGGTGTATGTGGTCTATTTCTTTATGGTTTCGGTGATTGAGTTCGACAAATTCGTCTCTTTGATGTTGATGGTTTTTCAACACTATTTGGGGTTTCAGCATTTTTAGCAGTCGAGGGATTTGTGTCTAGCTCACTTTCGGAATTTTCTTTTTTGGAGTCATTGAGTAACGAGTTTAAAATGGATTCTGCAAAATCCTTTGGGCCAACAATCCCGTCAACACATCTATGAATTCCGGTCAATCTCGCCACAGTTTCCTCTACATCAGACAATACATATTTGTTGTATTGACCACCACCAGTTTTTTGATTTTCTTTTTTACTATGCAACATCTTATTTTTAATATTGACTTTTCAGTCTGCCCACGTTTTCATCCAACCATTTAAATCTTTTGATGGTGGCCCACAGGAATTTAATTGCACCATCAAATCTGCCCATAACGCTTCTTTAGCCACACGATCTTCTTTCACGAATCCTCTAGCGATGTCTTGGTGGGCCTTCATGAAATCTACTTAAATTTTGCCTTGCTGTTGATTTCTGTGCTTTCGCCTTGTTAAAATAAATAAAATCACAATAAAATTGTATTACAAATTTGTTAATAATACTACATACTTACATTTTGAATATCATATCAATCTGCTAATTTCTTTCAAACTCAGACGATTTATTCTAATAAAAAAGTGGTTTTGCACGAAAAATTAAGTGGTAACTTAGTTTAATACATACATTTGCTCAAATACTATTTTCTATTTGTTGTAGACAAAATATGAAAATTTTAAACAAGAGAATAATAAGTTATTAAAAAAATGTGTAAGGTTTTAAAAAACGGTTTTATTTTCTTAAAAGTTCAATTTGTGTTTAATTTTGTTCGGTTAAAATTCGTTCAAATATCAGTTCCACTTTGAAAACTGAAAGTGGTTTCATTCCAAAAGAAATGTTCGGAATTAATTTGACTTTCGATTAAGATGGAATTCTGTGACATACCTGTACAATACATGCATAATACAAACATATATATATACTAGAGGTCTGCATCGAATAACTTTTTTACTGCACGTGTAATAGTCGACTTCGAGTAAAGCAAATACATGTATTCTCTTTTAGAGCGCAAATATTGAAGAGAAGTGTATAGTCGTTTGTCGAATAACAACAAATATGTAAACACAAAAAATGAGTTCCGATAAAAGTGAATACACGAAAAATAAGTACAATAAATAAAATGTAGTACAATTACTATGTGCACTTCATGTGGTACCACGAGTATTTGTGATGATTTCCAATATTATTCATATTGAAAAACATACATATTTAAAATAAATGCTTAACTCTTTAAATCTGATTTGTTTATTAATATTATTTTTTTGTTGTAAATAAAAGAAAAATATATTCAGTTTTAAAGTGAGGTAAAAATTTTTTTTTTTTTTTTTGCTATTTTAAAAAAAATACTTTATTATTTTAACATATTTTTTTATTATAAAGAAATATTTCAGAAACTATGTAAAACATAACATTATTTTATTAATTAGTTAAAAATATTAGATTTCATTTTTACTTATTATTATTTAATATTAGAGAATACCGTGAATTATAAAAATAACTTGTATTTGGCATCCCTAATAAAAAAGAATTGAAATTCAGCATAACCGTTATTTTTTCTTTGTGAGACTGAACTGAACGTTGTACATGTGAGTACTTCGTTCAGTTTAGTTGTCGCAACGTACTCTACATGAAAGATCTCTGTACTTTCAAATAAGAAAGAAAGTGGTACACAGTGTTGTCAGATTATGGGATTTTTCCCCAAATTGGGGATTTTATTTTGTAAATGGGGATAAATAATTGGGCTTGGGGATATGGGGAACAGTTGGGGCAATATTGTATGTTTTGGGGATTTTTTGAATATTTTTGGGGATTTTTATTTTACTTTTTATTTCTTTGTTTTAGTTTACGTATTTATGGAATTCTTCTAAGTATTTACTTTATGTAAGAGTTTGTTTTAAATCGAAAGAAAACATTGGAATACAAATTTAAGTCTGGTAAGTCTTCAAATTGCAACAATATGCTATTTGACATTTTATATTGGCAATCCTTGTTATTATGTATCCTAAAAAAATGATTTGATAAGGTGTTTTAATTTTTAAAAATTACCCCCATTAACACGAATCCTGGCTAGGCGTTAACTAATAGTTATATTGTCGGTTAAAATTATTTTTGTATGAAAACTGTCAGTATACTAAGTAACACGACAGTGTTAACGTATTTTCTCGTTTTAAAAGTTAAAAAACTAACAAACTCTAGAATTAAAAAAACATTATCTGAATGGCTTAGTAAATACAAAATTGTATTTCTTATGGAATAAAACCAGAAATTTTAATTTATAAGTTTTACTTTTTAAATTATTTTACATACGTACATAAATAAAATTAATTGTAGTGCAAATAATGTATGTATGAATTAAAATTAGACTATTATTTTTACTGGGGATTTTTTTGGATAGCATAAACTGTTTTTTGGGGAATTACGGGGATGAAAAATTTAAATTTGGGGAAAAGTCTCGAAAAAAATCTGGGAACCCTGGTGGTACATGCATTTGCAAGCACCGAACATAGTCGAATAACAACAAATAGATTCTCGATGATTTTGTTGTACTCAAAAAAAGAGTACTCTTTTTTAGCGACACATCGAATAAGAGTATTTGTTTCGCAAGTGCACGTGTACTACGCACATACAAATAGTGTTGTGCAGACCTCTAATATATACCCTAATTCACTCTTGGTGGTGAAAGATAGACAATTGTTAATCATAGGGAAAAACCCACAACCAAGTCGATTTTATAGCAGGTGACCTCAGAAGAACAGCTGTCTATTTTTTTATTCACTTGATTAGATGTTTGAACTGTCAATTCACTTGTGTTTTTGTTGTGGGGAAAAATACAACAAACCCAAAAGCAAAAACAACAACAGGTCACTTTGACAGTTCAATTAAGTTGTTTAAACAAATACAAAGTACCTGTTGTTTTTGTACATGCTGTAGTTCTGTCGTCACCTATAAATTCGCCTTGCCTACAACTAAATACACACACATACATTAGGGTGGCCCCAAAATTAAAGTTGCGGATGTTCCCGACTAAAATTAAAATTTGACTCATTCTAAGACTACGTTTTGAAACTTTTTCGTCCTGGGATCAATAGTTGGCGAGCTGGATCAAAGGATAAAAAGGTCCTTTTTTGAGGTTTTTTACATTTTCTCCATATTTCTTCCAAAGGAAGTATATGTAAATTTGGTATCATGTGAAAGGTCTTTGAGAGACGCATTCAATTGGTTATTAGAAATTTAAAAAAGAAAAAAATTATTTAAAAATTTTAAAAATTTTCGACAAAATTTTAGTTTTTTTTAATTTGTTCATAGAATTTATTCAAGTATATAGATGAAATTTCTTGATCATAAACATAATGTAATTTCACCGAAACGGTTTTTCTCGTTTTTTAAAATTCAGTCCAGTTCAATGTTTATTCAAATTTGTTTAAACCTAATTTCATCCCTATCTGACAATCTCTGTATACTCAATTCTTAGTATATGTAATGGGCATCAAAATAACTCAAATTTTATAAGCTTTCACCATTTCGGTGAAATTACATGATGTTTCTGATCAAGAAATTTCATATATTTATTTGAATAAATTCTATGAAAAAATTAAAAAAAAAAAACTAAAATTTTGTCGAAAATTTTTAAAATTTTTGAATTTTAATTTTTTTTTAAGTTTCTAATAAGCTATTGAATGCGTCTTTTAAAGACCTTTTATATGATATCAAATTTACATATACTTCCTTTGGAAGAAATATGGAAAAAATGTAAAAACCCTCAAAAAAGGACCTTTTTATCCTTTGATCCAGCTCGCCAAATATTGACTCCAGGACGAAAAAATTTCAAAGGGTAGTCTTAGAATGAATCAAATTTTCATTTTAGGCGGGTACATCGATACCTTATTTTTTCTCCATACAAACGGGGCCACCCTAACATACATACTTATGTAAATATATTTAAAGATTTTATTGTTGTATCAAAGAGCAGTAACTAATTTTATAGTTTTTTACTCTACCTTCTCTTATTCATCTCATTTATGACGAGCATATATGGTTAATAATAGTTTAAATCAAATGACTCATACTTTTAAGCAAAGCTCTTTTTTGTTTAATATAAAGAAATTTTCATATTGTCAAATTATATTTTGTACTTCCCCCAAATGTATGAAAAAACCCTAAACAGTGCTTTATTTTATAAAATAGTTTTTGACTATTCATTAGCATGCAGCTAAAATTGTGAATCAAGTTATTTTCAAACATCACTACTAATAGGGGAATCACACGACATGTATTGTAAATGTTTTGTGACATGTATTGGGTAATTTTTTCACATATAAACATGTACATACCGTGTGATCCATATAAAACTTTGTGTATGTAAAAAAGAAGTGTATGTCTTGTGACATTTTTGGCAATTAGAGCATGTCCTATTTTCGCGTGTTTATCAATGTGTATTTTGAAATACAACACTGTATGAGTGCAAAATAAGAAACACAAAACAAAAAAGTGTAGAGAAAAATCATATCAGAATTAGTTTCATCAAATTAAATATATTTATTGTGATTTAATAATATGTAATGTTACATATGTACGTGTGAACGTGGAAATTATGAACCGTATGTAAAACGTGAATTTTGACATACACATGGAATTCTATATGTGTCGAATACATGTCCTAATACATATGGAATACATGCCGTGTGACCCCCTTTAAAAGGCTACTACTTACTGTTTGTGATTAAGTATTTATCAGTAGGAATTTATAGTACATAGGCATATTTTAGGTTTTTATTATACCCTTCACCAATGAGTGGCAAGAGTATGTAGATTAGAGTGACTATCATTAAGGGTGCCGACCGGAGTGACAATTTTACTATTTTCATATAAATATGTAGTAAAATTTGTGAAACTCGTAACTTTCTGCATTATTTTATAGAAATAAGTAGATTTATTTAATTTAATGAAATGTACAGTAAAATAAATCTTTTGAAGATTTTATAAAGCTTAATATAGCTAAAATTCTTTAATATTGTTAGTTATTTGATGCAAATGAATAGATATTTTTACTTAAGTACATATATACTTAAGTACAAACATACATTTAAATGATCAACCTTGGATGCTAGACTCGTATCGACAGTAACAGGAAAAGTAGAAGATCGGTTGGTTATAATTGCTTCGGTCCAGGCTTAGAGCAAATTATAGATATGCATGAAATTCCTTCTGGGACTGCATCGAATAACTTTTTTACTGCACGTGTAATAGTCGACTTCGAGTAAAGCAAATACATGTATTCTCTTTTAGATCGCAAATATTGAAGAGAAGTGTATAGTCGTTTGTTGAATAACAACAAATATGTAAACACAAAAAACGAGTTCCGATAAAAGTGAATACACGAAAAATAAGTACAATAAATAAAATGTAGTACAATTACTATGTGCACTTCATGTGGTACCACGAGTATTTGTGATGATTTCCAATATTATTCATAATGAAAAACATACATATTTAAAATAAATGCTTAACTTTTTAAATGTGATTTGTTTATTAATATAATTTTTTTGTTGTAAATAAAAGAAAAATATATTTAGTTTTAAAGTGAGGTAAAAATTTTTTTTTTTTTTTTGCTATTTTAAAAAAAATACTTTATTATTTTAACATATTTTTTTATTATAAAGAAATATTTAAGAAACTATGTAAAACATAACATTATTTTATTATAAAGAAAGATTTCAGAAACTATGTAAAACATAACATTATTTTATTAATTAGTTAAAAATATTAGATTTCATTTTTACTTATTATTATTTAATATTAGAGAATACCGTGAATTATAAAAATAACTTGTATTTGGCATCCCTAATAAAACGAATTGAAATTCAGCATAACCGTTATTTTTTCTTTGTGAGACTGAACTGAACGTTGTACATGTGAGTACTTCGTTTAGTTTAGTTGTCGCAACGTACTCTACATGAAAGATCTCTGTACTTTCAAATAAGAAAGTGGTACATGCATTTGCAAGCACCGAACATAGTCGAATAACAACAAATAGTTCCTCGATGATTTTTTTGTACTCAAAAATGACCGAATTTTACAGTTGTGGCTACAAAATTTTAGAAGGTGTAACAAAAGTTAGATTGCTTTAACCGAAATTCTTCTTTATCGACTGATTTTCTCTTGATGAAATCGAAAAATTCTATGGGTTCAACCGTAGCATTCGATTGGCAACAAACTCCGTTGCTACTACGAATATGTTTTCTCTGTGTACATACATGATTGATATGTCAATATGTTCTATTGAAAATCGGTCCACAAATGTATGAGATATAAGCAAGAAACCGCAACTACCTCGATTGTTCTTCTATTTTTCCATCAAATTTTGGTTTCACCAAACATTGTTTTTAATATTTTTCTTAAAGTATATTTGTTTTATTGTTGTATTTACTATTTTCTTTGTTTATTATTTTCTGATTTACATATTAGATAATAAAACATTTCTAGCACAAAACTAGCGCTATTTTGCTGGTCAAACTACATGACTCAGCTGAAGAAAACAAACAAGTTAAACAACTTTTTTCTAATTTTGGCAAACTTTTTTCAGAGTTGTATAAAAGGGTAGTATTTCATAAGCACGTGCGTTTTTTATGTAAGCAATTAATGAAAAAAATTTAGTTAAATTAATGTAATCACCAACAGGACAATTTTGAAGCTAATTAAAATTAAAAAAACGGGAATCAAGAGTACAATGGCCCTAGAATCAAATTTTGTGTTGGTCACTTTCGGCATTTTAACTATATGATCAATAATATATAGTTATTCGAATCATATAAAAATTAATATTTTAATTGATAAAACCAAAACTATTCCGCGTACACATATCCCGTTACCCGCCATCGATAGGGCATCAAAATACGACTCTATAGTGATGTAGTTTATTTTCAAAGAGACTTGGGTTTAGAAGTTATAAAGCAACAAACTTTTAAAAATTGGTAAAATCGCTAAAAAATACTAATTATATTTTCATAATATTCTAAAAATTTGGTCAAATTTCTTTTTGCGATTTTACCAATTTTTCAACATAGAATATTATGAAAATATAATTAGAATTTTTTAGCGATTATACCAATTTTTAAAAGATATGCCTGAAATTCCTTCTGGGACTGGAATGGAAAATTCTGGGACTGAAATGCAATTTGCACATTTTTCATTTGCGATCCCATAAACTATATGGATCGTTATAGATAATGGAGTCGGTATAGGCATGTCCATATAATTTACATACACAGAGAAAACAGATTCGTTATGGCAACCGAATATGTTGTCAATCGAATGATTCTGCCTTAATGACCGAATTTTACAGTTGTGGCTACAAAATTTTAGAAGGTGTAACAAAAGTTAGATTGCTTTAACCGAAATTCTTCTTTATCGACTGATTTTCTCTTGATGAAATCGAAAAATTCTATGCGTTCAACCGTATCATTCGATTGGCAACAAACTCCGTTGCTACTACGAATATGTTTTCTCTGTGTACATACATGATTGATATGTCAATATGTTCTATTGAAAATCGGTCCACAAATGTATGAGATATAAGCAAGAAACCGCAACTACCTCGATTGTTCTTCTATTTTTCCATCAAATTTTGTTTTCACCAAACATTGTTTTTAATATTTTTCTTAAAGTATATTTGTTTTATTGTTGTATTTACTATTTTCTTTGTTTATTATTTTCTGATTTACATATTAGATAATAAAACATTTCTAGCACAAAACTAGCGCTATTTTGCTGGTCAAACTACATGACTCAGCTGAAGAAAACAAACAAGTTAAAAAACTTTTTTCTAATTTTGGCCAGTGTTTAAAAAGCTACTATAACTAAAAATTTTTAACTATTGCTACAACTACTGCTTCAGAAAATTTTCTATAGCGGTAGCAATAGCATTTGTCTTTTTTCGTTTTCTTTTTTTTCTATAACTACTGCTACCTTCAAAAAATAAAACTCTAAACAGAGCAGTAGTAATAAAACATGAATTGTAAATAGAGTAGTAGCATAAAAATACAAAAAATCATTACTACTGCTTTACATCGAGTTTTAATTTTTATTATTTAGAAGTAGCAGTAAGGTAGCAATAAGGTAGCAGTTGATGTAGCAATAGAAGTAGTCAAAAAAGAGAATCTTCAGCCAAAACTCCAAAAATGTCAAAAATAAACATTGTGTGTTGTTTTTGTTTTGAGAGTGTTTGAAGAAATAATTCGTTTTTATTCGTCTCATATGTTCGTGTTGCTAACAGAAAGATCGTATTTTCTGTGTGTACAAAGTTACCATTCACACAAACAAGTTATTTCTTACGTTGCCATATTATTTGCAGGGGAAATATTGATGTTCTACATAATTATAAATGAATTTTCGTACATTTAACAATGAACAAATTTATTAAATGATAGAATTAATTTTTGTGGGTTTTTTTTCTCTTCAGGGGTAACATTTTGTGGAAAAAGTAGTAAATTTAATTTCTTAAAAGAAAAACTAAATTAACAAAATCCAATAAAATTTAATTTTATTGTTATTAGTAGGTTTGAGAAAAAAAAACTTTTTTAAAAATTGTTCAATATTTATCTTTGAATTGATCTCATTCCTTTTTTTTATTAACTACTATTTTTTTAAGATTTGCTTTTAATTTAATATTGAATTTCTAAAAACATTTTCTTTGTTAAATATATTTTTTAGCACAAACAAACAAATAAATAGACATACATTCATTTTGTTATATATACTTAGATGAAAGAATGTTAAAACCATTATTATTTCAAGTAAATAATACGGCAACGCCTTGCAACAATGTTTATGTAAAAATATGGTAATTATGTGAATACAAACAAAAATTAAGTACTTTTGTTTACAATACGAACATCTTACACCAATAAACATTCACAACAACAATAACACACAATATAAATTTTTGACTGAAGATTTTTATTTTTGACTACTTCTATTGCTACCTCAACTGCTACTTCAACTACTACTTAACTGCTACTTCTACTACTACGTCATCTGCTACCTCAACTGCTACTTCTATTGCTACTAAATTTTAAAAGTAGCAGAAGTAATAGAAAACAAATGACTCTGCTACATTAAAAGTGTTTCTTTTTTAAGGTAGCAATAGAAAACAAACTGATCTGCTACTTTTAAATTTTTCTTTTATTGCTACTACTACAACTACTGCTACTAAAATGTGAAGGTAGCAGTAGTAGTAGTAATTCATTGACTCCGAGTTTTTATTATTTTTTTAACTAGACTACTTGTGTTTTTCGATGCTACTGCTACTTGTAGTCTAGTTATTTAAACACTGATTTTGGCAAACTTTTTTCAGAGTTGTATAAAAAGGTAGTATTTCATAAGCACGTGCGTTTTTTATGTAAGCAATTAATGAAAAAAATTTAGTTAAATTAATGTAATCACCAACAGGACAATTTTGAAGCTAATTAAAATTAAAAAAACGGGAATCAAGAGTACAATGGCCCTAGAATCAAATTTTGTGTTGGTCACTTTCGGCATTTTAACTATATGATCAATAATATATAGTTATTCGAATCATATAAAAATTAATATTTTATTGATAAAACCAAAACTATTCCGCGTGCACATATCCCGTTACCCGCCATCGATAGGGCATCAAAATACGACTCTATAGTGATGTAGTTTATTTTCAAAGAGACTTGGGTTTAGAAGTTATCGATGACGGGTAACGGGATATGTGCACGTAGAATAGTTTTGGTTTTATCAATAAAATATTAATTTTTATATGATTCGAATAACTATATATTATTGATCATATAGTTAAAATGCCGAAAGTGACCAACACAAAATTTGATTCTAGGGCCATTGTACTTTTGATTCCCGTTGTTTAATTTTAAATAGCTTCAAAATTGTCCTGTTGGTGATTGTATTAATTTAACTAAATTTTGTTCATTAATTGTTTACATTTTTTATGTATTTCGAACAAAATGTAAACAAAATTTCTTTTTAAGCAACTCTGTAGAAAAGTTTGCCAAAAAAGACCTGTTTGTTTTCTTCAGCTGCGTAACTACATGTGTAGAATCAACATTAATACTCGTTCATTATTTTTACTATATACAATCAAGAGAAATCTACACCGTATTTAAATAAAACTAAATGTTTGTAAGCAAACATACTCAGTTAACAGCGTTGTGTCGAACAATAAAGATGAGTGTTACTACGGAACTTTGTTTTAAATGGAACGTAAATTGCGGTACAACGTATATAGAATCCGATCTGTATTCATCTGATATTAAAAATTTAACATGGAAAATGCAGTTGTATCCAAGATTTATCATTGCTGATGAAGAAGATAAAGTTCGAATAGATTTCTGTTTAGTTACATGTGAAAATTCATTTAAAGGCCTAATAAAATACATCATATTAAATCGTAATGGCAAAAAGTCATATATAAAAGGTTCTAATACAGAACTGTTCCAACAACATGGTGTGTATTCAACATATTTAATTCCAAGTGATAAACTAACGGATCCAGCTTATATGTTATTGAACGGCGGTATATTGACAATATCGTGTAGACTTATCATTATGAGTGATGTTGTTACTAATGACTCATTAATTACAATCAGTAGAAGTATGTTGAGTGAGGATTGGGGAAATATGCTTAAAAATGAAATCTTCAGCGATGTAACACTAAAATCCAAGGATAACCATAATTTTAAAGCCCATAAATGTATATTGGCTGCTCGTAGTAATGTTTTTGCTACATTATTTGAAACATGTAAAAACAATAAATCTTATCAAATCGGTTTTGATAGCGCGGCTTGTGAGGCAATGTTACAGTTTATCTACACCGGCAAAGTTTCAAATTTAGATGAGTTGTTGGAGCCGCTCTTTGAGGTAGCAAAAAAATATAATTTGATGGAACTAAAATCCTTCTGTGAAAATAAACTTCAATATCTCAACGAATAATAAGAGCTCAGAAAAGCTTTAGCAGACAAATATAATATGTACAAAGAAAAAGAACTCCCCAAATTATATTTAATTTAGAATTAGATTTTTAACCAATTCGGTTTAATTTGAAAGAATTTATTATGTATTTTTGTGTTTTAAATAAAACTTAATATTAGCATTATAAATATTTGTTTGTTTAATTTACTTTAAAAGTAAGTATATACTTATAAAGCCATTTGACTTTATCCTAGACTATTTGTATTTTAAACTTTTCTCTTACATTAAATATTGGAATTTCTTCTAAAATTCGCCGGCAGATGATTGGATGGTGGATAATATTATTGGTTTTATGTGATGTGAATCTCTTTTCAATTAAAACGTATATGAGTACTAGATATATTAAAAAATCAATTTTACATTTCAAATATATGAAATTCTCATCACTTATCTATGTGTATTTCTCTATGACCTTGGTTACTAGATATGGAACTTTACAGTATAATTTCAGAGAGATTCCCGCAAAATCAACATATATTGGGTGTATGACTTAAAAAAGCGAGAACTTTTATTTTGAAACATTTGTACAATGTAAATTTATTCAAAGTATTGGCTATTGCTAGCCAATACTTTTCCCATTTTTCTGGCAACATATGGATTCCGCGCCAAAAGTATTGCTCATCTTTTAAGGCCAAGAACGAATCAAGCTAATTCCGGGTACTCTGTTCCAAACTAAAGCGTTGCTCAAAGAAAACGTTCTGCATCGATCGAAACAAATAGTAGTCGGAAGCGGGTGAAGTAAAACATCCCAACCAACTTCTTTCTAAATACTTTTTAACAGGTATTGCAACATGTGGCCGAGCGTTGTCATGATCGCATATCACGGTTTCATGTCTGGCCGCATATTCTGGGATTTTTTCGGCCAATGCTCGCTTCAAACGAATGAATTGCGTTCCGTACAGATTCCCTGTGATGGTCTGGCCAGATTTCAGCAGCTCATAATATAAAGGTCCCTTTTGCTTCCACCAAATGCAGAGCTTTGGTGTCAGTTCGGCTGGTTGGCCGGCCTTCACATATGAGCTCTTACGCTTCGAGTTATTGTAATGGATTTAATTTTTCATCGCAAGTAATGATTCGATGCAAAACTGATGTTCTTTATAGCGATCAATCATCATTTTAGACACTCAACTTCAATGCGTCTGGTAGCCAATTTCCCTGCATTAGGATGAATCTTGCTGCTCGAAAACGTTTGCTTGAGTAGCTTCCAAAGATTTTGCAAGCTTTTGTTGAGTTTGACAACAATCTTCATGACGTAATGCCTCCAATTCTTAATCTTCAAACTTTTTTAGTTGTCCTGGGCGATCTTTGTCTTCAGTGTCAAAATCTCCACTTTAGAACTGTACAGACCATCTCTCGCCCATTGAAACCGATGAAACACATTCACTATAAGCTTTGGTGAGCAATCGGTGTGCTTCAGCGACATAATTTTCTATTGATAAATAACCACAAACAGTAAGTAGCCTCTTAGTAGTGATTTTTTTGATTGAGGAAAAATAACTTGATTCACAATTTTAGCAGCATGCTAATGAATAGTCAAAATTTATTTTATAAAATAAAGCCCTGTTTTGGGTTTTTTCATACATTTGGGGGAAGTACAAAATATAATTTGACAATATAAAAATTACTTTATATTAAACAAAAAAAGAGCGTTTTTTTTTGTGTTTCGTTTCGTTTGGCGTTGTTGTTATCATTTCGTTTGTAAATTCTACAATGTGATTACATTCTGTTCGAATCTGTTAGTCTGCAATTAAATGTAAAATTTTTAAAAGTCTTCTTGATATATTTAGGATGCTACACGCTGGAAGTGGGCAATAAGATTCGGCATAGCCGAATATAGCACTCTTACTTGTTCTTTACAAACTTCATCCCGAACTATGGTGTTATGGTATATAAATGCCAATAGAATTGCAGTATTCATTCAAAATTTATTTTATTCACTTCTTTATATGTTTGAACTGTCAATTCACTTGTGTTTGTTGTGGCGAAAAATACAGCAAACCCAAAAGCAAAAACAACAACAGGTCGCTTTGACAGTTCAGTTATGTTTAAACAAATACAAAGTACCTGTTGTTTTTGTACATGCTGTAGCTATGTCGTCACCTTCTGTATATTCGCCTTGTAAATATATTTAATAGATTTTATTGTTGTATCAAGTAACTAAGAGAGCAAGGCGAATCTATAGAAGGTGACCTCACAAGAACAGCTGATTATTTTTTATATTCAGATGTTTAGACAAGTGAACTGTCAATTCACTTGTGGTTGTTGTGGCGAAAAATACAACAAACCCAAAAGCAAAAACAACAACAGGCAATTTTGACAGTTCACTTATCTTTTTACAAAAACAAAATACCTGTAGTTTTTGTACATGTTGTATTTGTTGTAGTTCTGTCGTCACCTTCTATAAATTCGCCTTGTAAGAGAGTAACTAATTTTATTGTTTGTACTCTCACCTTCGCCTATTCTTCTCGTTTATGACGAGAGGAGATGCATATATGGTTAATTGGAGTTTTAATCAAATGACTCATACTATTAAGCAACGATCAAGGCGAATCTATAGAAGGTGACCTCACAAGAACAGTTGATTATTTTTTATATTCAGATGTTTAGACAAGTGAACTGTCAATTCACTTGTGGTTGTTGTGGCGAAAAATACAACAAACCCAAAAGCAAAAACAACAACAGGCAATTTTGACAGTTCACTTATCTTTTTACAAAAACAAAATACCTGTAGTTTTTGTACATGTTGTATTTGTTGTAGTTCTGTCGTCACCTTCTATAAATTCGCCTTGGCAACGATCTTGTTTAATATAAACAAATTTTGATTTTGTGAAAAAAAACGTATGCAAAAAAAAACGCAAATCAGGGCTTATTTTATTTTATAAAATAGTTTATGACTATTCATTAGAATGCTGCGAAAATTGTGAATCAAGTTATTTTCAAACATCACTTCTAATAGGGGAATCACACGACATGTATTGCAAATGTTTTGTGACATGTATTGGGTTATTTTTTCACATGTAAACATGTACATACCGTGTGATCCATATAAAACTTTGTGTATGTAAAATACTTGTGTATGGCTTGTGACATTTTTGGCAATTAGAGCATGTCCTATTTTCGTGTGTTTATCAATGTGTATTTGAAATACAACACTGTATGAGTGCAAAATAAGAAACACAAAATAAAAAAGTATAGAGAAAAATCATATCAAAATTAGTTTCATCAAATGTTACATATGTACGTGTGAACGTGGAAATTATGAACCATATGTATAACATGAATTTTGACATACACATGGAATTCTATATGTGTCGAATACATGTCCTAATACATATGGAATACATGCCGTGTGACCCCCTTTAAAAGGCTACTATTTACTGTTTGTGATTAAGTATTTATCAGTAGGAATTTATAGTACATAGGCATATTTTAGGTTTTTATTATACCCTTCACCATGAGTGGCAAGAGTATGTAGATTAGAGTGACTATCATTAAGGGTGCCGACCGGAGTGACAATTTTACTATTTTCATATAAATATGTAGTAAAATTTGTGAAACTCGTAACTTTCTGCATTATTTTATAGAAATAAGTAGATTTATTTAATTTAATGAAATGTACAGTAAAATAAATCTTTTGGAGATTTTATAAAGCTTATTATAGCTAAAATTCTTTAATATTGTTCGTTATTTGATGCATATGAATATATATTTTGACTTAAGTACATATATACTTAAGTACAAACATACATTTAAATGATCAACCTTGGATGCTAGACTCGTATCGACAGTAACAGGAAAAGTAGAAAATCGGTTGCTTCGGTCCAGGCTTAGAGCAAATTATAGATATGCCTGAAATTCCTTCTGGGACTGGAATGGAAATTTCTTTATTTTTTGCAATCAGTTTCCTGAAATTATCGATTTGGAAATCAATGGTTTAATAGAAGTGGCTGGTTTTGATTCCAATAAAGCCGATAAAGCAGCATTAGATGGTTTTTGAGAAAATTAGAAAACTACAAAACAATAAACCAAAATATTGCCGGCAAAGCCATTTCGAAGAATGTATGGGAGTTTGTTTATTTGACGAAAAAATTTATCTATTCGAAACGCAAATTAGTGGCGAAGATGTGTTTAGGCACTTCTGAAAATGATGACGAAAAGCTTATAATAAAAGAGGAAAGTAATAATTGTGATATTTTACAAGATCTATTTTAAAAAAATATTAAAGAATTTAAGCGATAATATATGTAATTTGTGGGTCACTTTGACCCAAAGGAGATATAAGGGTTGATCTCCAAAATATTAATTTTACTGTACTCTTGTCATTAAAATAAATAAATCTACATATTTCTGTAATATAATGCATTTGAACATCGTGGCGTACCGAGATCGTCGTCCGATTTGGCTCAAATTTTCAGCACTTAACTTTAAGACGTGGTGTCACAATATTCCACCCGGCACACTTTGAAATCTAAAAAAAAAATCGACTGTGACTTTAATATACATATCAGTTTGTCATTCCGTTTGTAATTTGCACATTTTTCATTTGCGATCCCATAAAGTATATGGATCGTTTTAGATAATGGAGTCGGTATAGGCATGTCCATATAATTTACATACACAGAGAAAACAGATTCGTTATGGCAACCGAATATGTTGTCAATCGAATGATTCTGCCTTAATGACAAAATTTTAGAAGGTGTAACAAAAGTTAGCTTGCTTTAACCGAAATTCTTCTTTATCGACTGATTTTCTCTTGATGAAATCGAAAAATTCTATGCGTTCAACCGTATCATTCGATTGGCAACAAATTGCGTTGCTACTACGAATCTGTTTTCTCTGTGTACATACATGATTGATATGTCAATATGTTCTAATGAAAATCGGTCCACAAATGTATGAGATATAAGCAAGAAACTGCTTATTTTGTTTTCACCAAACATTGTTTTTAATATTTTTCTTAAAGTATATTTGTTTTATTGTTGTATTTATTATTTTCGTTTTTTATTATTTTCTGATTTACATATTAGATAATAAAACATTTCTAGCACAAATACTAGCGCTATTTTGCTGGTCAAATTACATGTGTAGAATCAACATTTATACTAATTCATTATATTCACTATATACAACCAAGAGAAATCTACACGGTATTTAAATAAAACTAAATATTTGTAAGCAAACAAACTCAGTTAACAGCGTTGTGTCGAACAATAAAGATGAGTGTTACCTCGGAACTTTGTTTCAAATGGAACGTAAATTACGGTACAAAGTGTATAGAATCCGATCTGTATTCATCTGATATTAAAAATTTAAAATGGAGAATGAAGTTGTATCCAAGAGTGTGTAATGCTGGTAAAGAAGATCAAGTTGAAATAGAATTGTGTTTAGTTTCATGTGAAAAATCATTTAAAGGCCTTATAAAATACATCATATTAGATCGTAATGGCAAAAAGTCATATTTAAAAGGTTCTAATACAGAACTGTTCCAACAACATGGTGTGTATTCAACATATTTAATTCCAAGTGATAAACTAACGGATCCAGCTAATATGTTATTGCTCAACAACAGATTGACAATATCGTGTAGACTTATCATTATGAGTAATGATAATGACTCATCAGTTACAATCAGTAGAAGTATGTTGATTGAGGATTGGGGAAATATGCTTGAAAATAAAATCTTCAGCGATGTAACACTAAAATCCAAGGATAACCATAATTTTAGAGCCCATAAATGTATATTGGCTGCTCGTAGTAATGTCTTTGCTACATTATTTGAAACATGTAAAAACAATAAATCTTATCAAATCGGTTTTGATAGCGCGGCTTGTGAGGCAATGTTACAGTTTATCTACACCGGCAAAGTTTCAAATTTAGATGAGTTGTTGGAGCCGCTCTTTGAGGTAGCAAAAAAATATAATTTGATGGAACTAAAATCCTTCTGTGAAAATAAACTTCAATATCTCAACGAATAATAATAGCTCAGAAAAGCTTTAGCAGACAAATATAATATGCACAAAGAAAAAGAACTCCCCAAATTATATTTAATTTAGAATTAGATTTTTAACCAATTCGGTTTAATTTGAAAGAATTTATTATGTATTTTTGTGTTTTAAATAAAACTTAATATTAGCATTATAAATATTTGTTTGTTTAATTTACTTTAAAAGTAAGTATATACTTATAAAGCCATTTGACTTTATCCTAGACTATTTGTATTTTAAACTTTTCTCTTACATTAAATATTGGAATTTCTTCTAAAATTCGCCGGCAGATGATTGGATGGTGGATAATATTATTGGTTTTATGTGATGTGAATCTCTTTTCAATTAAAACGTATATGAGTACTAGATATATTAAAAAATCAATTTTACATTTCAAATATATGAAATTCTCATCACTTATCTATGTGTATTTCTCTATGACCTTGGTTACTAGATATGGAACTTTACAGTATAATTTCAGAGAGATTCCCGCAAAATCAACATATATTGGGTGTATGACTTAAAAAAGCGAGAACTTTTATTTTGAAACATTTGTACAATGTAAATTTATTCAAAGTATTGGCTATTGCTAGCCAATACTTTTCCCATTTTTCTGGCAACATATGGATTCCGCGCCAAAAGTATTGCTCATCTTTTAAGGCCAAGAACGAATCAAGCTAATTCCGGGTACTCTGTTCCAAACTAAAGCGTTGCTCAAAGAAAACGTTCTGCATCGATCGAAACAAATAGTAGTCGGAAGCGGGTGAAGTAAAACATCCCAACCAACTTCTTTCTAAATACTTTTTAACAGGTATTGCAACATGTGGCCGAGCGTTGTCATGATCGCATATCACGGTTTCATGTCTGGCCGCATATTCTGGGATTTTTTCGGCCAATGCTCGCTTCAAACGAATGAATTGCGTTCCGTACAGATTCCCTGTGATGGTCTGGCCAGATTTCAGCAGCTCATAATATAAAGGTCCCTTTTGCTTCCACCAAATGCAGAGCTTTGGTGTCAGTTCGGCTGGTTGGCCGGCCTTCACATATGAGCTCTTACGCTTCGAGTTATTGTAATGGATTTAATTTTTCATCGCAAGTAATGATTCGATGCAAAACTGATGTTCTTTATAGCGATCAATCATCATTTTAGACACTCAACTTCAATGCGTCTGGTAGCCAATTTCCCTGCATTAGGATGAATCTTGCTGCTCGAAAACGTTTGCTTGAGTAGCTTCCAAAGATTTTGCAAGCTTTTGTTGAGTTTGACAACAATCTTCATGACGTAATGCCTCCAATTCTTAATCTTCAAACTTTTTTAGTTGTCCTGGGCGATCTTTGTCTTCAGTGTCAAAATCTCCACTTTAGAACTGTACAGACCATCTCTCGCCCATTGAAACCGATGAAACACATTCACTATAAGCTTTGGTGAGCAATCGGTGTGCTTCAGCGACATAATTTTCTATTGATAAATAACCACAAACAGTAAGTAGCCTCTTAGTAGTGATTTTTTTGATTGAGGAAAAATAACTTGATTCACAATTTTAGCAGCATGCTAATGAATAGTCAAAATTTATTTTATAAAATAAAGCCCTGTTTTGGGTTTTTTCATACATTTGGGGGAAGTACAAAATATAATTTGACAATATAAAAATTACTTTATATTAAACAAAAAAAGAGCGTTTTTTTTTGTGTTTCGTTTCGTTTGGCGTTGTTGTTATCATTTCGTTTGTAAATTCTACAATGTGATTACATTCTGTTCGAATCTGTTAGTCTGCAATTAAATGTAAAATTTTTAAAAGTCTTCTTGATATATTTAGGATGCTACACGCTGGAAGTGGGCAATAAGATTCGGCATAGCCGAATATAGCACTCTTACTTGTTCTTTACAAACTTCATCCCGAACTATGGTGTTATGGTATATAAATGCCAATAGAATTGCAGTATTCATTCAAAATTTATTTTATTCACTTCTTTATATGTTTGAACTGTCAATTCACTTGTGTTTGTTGTGGCGAAAAATACAGCAAACCCAAAAGCAAAAACAACAACAGGTCGCTTTGACAGTTCAGTTATGTTTAAACAAATACAAAGTACCTGTTGTTTTTGTACATGCTGTAGCTATGTCGTCACCTTCTGTATATTCGCCTTGTAAATATATTTAATAGATTTTATTGTTGTATCAAGTAACTAAGAGAGCAAGGCGAATCTATAGAAGGTGACCTCACAAGAACAGCTGATTATTTTTTATATTCAGATGTTTAGACAAGTGAACTGTCAATTCACTTGTGGTTGTTGTGGCGAAAAATACAACAAACCCAAAAGCAAAAACAACAACAGGCAATTTTGACAGTTCACTTATCTTTTTACAAAAACAAAATACCTGTAGTTTTTGTACATGTTGTATTTGTTGTAGTTCTGTCGTCACCTTCTATAAATTCGCCTTGTAAGAGAGTAACTAATTTTATTGTTTGTACTCTCACCTTCGCCTATTCTTCTCGTTTATGACGAGAGGAGATGCATATATGGTTAATTGGAGTTTTAATCAAATGACTCATACTATTAAGCAACGATCAAGGCGAATCTATAGAAGGTGACCTCACAAGAACAGTTGATTATTTTTTATATTCAGATGTTTAGACAAGTGAACTGTCAATTCACTTGTGGTTGTTGTGGCGAAAAATACAACAAACCCAAAAGCAAAAACAACAACAGGCAATTTTGACAGTTCACTTATCTTTTTACAAAAACAAAATACCTGTAGTTTTTGTACATGTTGTATTTGTTGTAGTTCTGTCGTCACCTTCTATAAATTCGCCTTGGCAACGATCTTGTTTAATATAAACAAATTTTGATTTTGTGAAAAAAAACGTATGCAAAAAAAAACGCAAATCAGGGCTTATTTTATTTTATAAAATAGTTTATGACTATTCATTAGAATGCTGCGAAAATTGTGAATCAAGTTATTTTCAAACATCACTTCTAATAGGGGAATCACACGACATGTATTGCAAATGTTTTGTGACATGTATTGGGTTATTTTTTCACATGTAAACATGTACATACCGTGTGATCCATATAAAACTTTGTGTATGTAAAATACTTGTGTATGGCTTGTGACATTTTTGGCAATTAGAGCATGTCCTATTTTCGTGTGTTTATCAATGTGTATTTGAAATACAACACTGTATGAGTGCAAAATAAGAAACACAAAATAAAAAAGTATAGAGAAAAATCATATCAAAATTAGTTTCATCAAATGTTACATATGTACGTGTGAACGTGGAAATTATGAACCATATGTATAACATGAATTTTGACATACACATGGAATTCTATATGTGTCGAATACATGTCCTAATACATATGGAATACATGCCGTGTGACCCCCTTTAAAAGGCTACTATTTACTGTTTGTGATTAAGTATTTATCAGTAGGAATTTATAGTACATAGGCATATTTTAGGTTTTTATTATACCCTTCACCATGAGTGGCAAGAGTATGTAGATTAGAGTGACTATCATTAAGGGTGCCGACCGGAGTGACAATTTTACTATTTTCATATAAATATGTAGTAAAATTTGTGAAACTCGTAACTTTCTGCATTATTTTATAGAAATAAGTAGATTTATTTAATTTAATGAAATGTACAGTAAAATAAATCTTTTGGAGATTTTATAAAGCTTATTATAGCTAAAATTCTTTAATATTGTTCGTTATTTGATGCATATGAATATATATTTTGACTTAAGTACATATATACTTAAGTACAAACATACATTTAAATGATCAACCTTGGATGCTAGACTCGTATCGACAGTAACAGGAAAAGTAGAAAATCGGTTGCTTCGGTCCAGGCTTAGAGCAAATTATAGATATGCCTGAAATTCCTTCTGGGACTGGAATGGAAATTTCTTTATTTTTTGCAATCAGTTTCCTGAAATTATCGATTTGGAAATCAATGGTTTAATAGAAGTGGCTGGTTTTGATTCCAATAAAGCCGATAAAGCAGCATTAGATGGTTTTTGAGAAAATTAGAAAACTACAAAACAATAAACCAAAATATTGCCGGCAAAGCCATTTCGAAGAATGTATGGGAGTTTGTTTATTTGACGAAAAAATTTATCTATTCGAAACGCAAATTAGTGGCGAAGATGTGTTTAGGCACTTCTGAAAATGATGACGAAAAGCTTATAATAAAAGAGGAAAGTAATAATTGTGATATTTTACAAGATCTATTTTAAAAAAATATTAAAGAATTTAAGCGATAATATATGTAATTTGTGGGTCACTTTGACCCAAAGGAGATATAAGGGTTGATCTCCAAAATATTAATTTTACTGTACTCTTGTCATTAAAATAAATAAATCTACATATTTCTGTAATATAATGCATTTGAACATCGTGGCGTACCGAGATCGTCGTCCGATTTGGCTCAAATTTTCAGCACTTAACTTTAAGACGTGGTGTCACAATATTCCACCCGGCACACTTTGAAATCTAAAAAAAAAATCGACTGTGACTTTAATATACATATCAGTTTGTCATTCCGTTTGTAATTTGCACATTTTTCATTTGCGATCCCATAAAGTATATGGATCGTTTTAGATAATGGAGTCGGTATAGGCATGTCCATATAATTTACATACACAGAGAAAACAGATTCGTTATGGCAACCGAATATGTTGTCAATCGAATGATTCTGCCTTAATGACAAAATTTTAGAAGGTGTAACAAAAGTTAGCTTGCTTTAACCGAAATTCTTCTTTATCGACTGATTTTCTCTTGATGAAATCGAAAAATTCTATGCGTTCAACCGTATCATTCGATTGGCAACAAATTGCGTTGCTACTACGAATCTGTTTTCTCTGTGTACATACATGATTGATATGTCAATATGTTCTAATGAAAATCGGTCCACAAATGTATGAGATATAAGCAAGAAACTGCTTATTTTGTTTTCACCAAACATTGTTTTTAATATTTTTCTTAAAGTATATTTGTTTTATTGTTGTATTTATTATTTTCGTTTTTTATTATTTTCTGATTTACATATTAGATAATAAAACATTTCTAGCACAAATACTAGCGCTATTTTGCTGGTCAAATTACATGTGTAGAATCAACATTTATACTAATTCATTATATTCACTATATACAACCAAGAGAAATCTACACGGTATTTAAATAAAACTAAATATTTGTAAGCAAACAAACTCAGTTAACAGCGTTGTGTCGAACAATAAAGATGAGTGTTACCTCGGAACTTTGTTTCAAATGGAACGTAAATTACGGTACAAAGTGTATAGAATCCGATCTGTATTCATCTGATATTAAAAATTTAAAATGGAGAATGAAGTTGTATCCAAGAGTGTGTAATGCTGGTAAAGAAGATCAAGTTGAAATAGAATTGTGTTTAGTTTCATGTGAAAAATCATTTAAAGGCCTTATAAAATACATCATATTAGATCGTAATGGCAAAAAGTCATATTTAAAAGGTTCTAATACAGAACTGTTCCAACAACATGGTGTGTATTCAACATATTTAATTCCAAGTGATAAACTAACGGATCCAGCTAATATGTTATTGCTCAACAACAGATTGACAATATCGTGTAGACTTATCATTATGAGTAATGATAATGACTCATCAGTTACAATCAGTAGAAGTATGTTGATTGAGGATTGGGGAAATATGCTTGAAAATAAAATCTTCAGCGATGTAACACTAAAATCCAAGGATAACCATAATTTTAGAGCCCATAAATGTATATTGGCTGCTCGTAGTAATGTCTTTGCTACATTATTTGAAACATGTAAAAACAATAAATCTTATCAAATCGGTTTTGATAGCGCGGCTTGTGAGGCAATGTTACAGTTTATCTACACCGGCAAAGTTTCAAATTTAGATGAGTTGTTGGAGCCGCTCTTTGAGGTAGCAAAAAAATATAATTTGATGGAACTAAAATCCTTCTGTGAAAATAAACTTCAATATCTCAACGAATAATAATAGCTCAGAAAAGCTTTAGCAGACAAATATAATATGCACAAAGAAAAAGAACTCCCCAAATTATATTTAATTTAGAATTAGATTTTTAACCAATTCGGTTTAATTTGAAAGAATTTATTATGTATTTTTGTGTTTTAAATAAAACTTAATACTAGCATTATAAATATTTGTTTGTTTAATTTACTTTAAAAGTAAGTATGTATTACTAGCCGGAATACTTATAAATCCATTTGACTTTATCCTTGACTATTTTTATTTTAAACTTTTCTCTTACATTAAATATTGGAATTTCTTCTAAAATTCGCCGGCAGATGATTGGATGGTGGATAATATTATTGGTTTGATGTGATGTGAATCTGTTTTCAATTAAAACGTATATGAGTACTAGAAATATTAAAAAATCAATTTTACATTTCAAATATATGAAATTGTATTACAATCATCTTTTTTTATTAATACATTCTCATCACTTATCTATGTGTATTTCTCTATGACCTTGGTTACTAGATATGGAACTTTACAGTATAATTTCAGAGAGATTCCCGCATAATAAACATATATTGGGTGTATGACATAAAAAAGCGGAAACTTTTATTTTGAAACATTTGTACAATGTAAATTTATTCAAAGTATTGGCTATTGCTAGCCAATACTTTTCCCATTTTTCTGGAAACATATGGATTCCGCGCCAAAAGTATTGCTCATCTTTTAAGGCCATGAATGAATCAAGCTAATTCCGGGTACTCTGTTCCAAACTAAAGCGTTGCCCAGAGAGAGCGTTCTGCATCGATCGAAACAAATAGTAGTCGGAAGCGGGTGAAGTAAAACTTCCCAACCAACTTCTTTCTAAATACTTTTTAACGGGTATCGCAACATGTGGCCGAGCGTTGTCATGATCGCATATCACGGTTTCATGTCTGTCCACATATTCTGGGCTTTTTTCGGCCAATGCTCGCTTCAAACGAATCAATTGCGTTCGGTACAGATTCCCTGTGATGGTCTGGCCAGATTTCAGCAGCTCATAATATAAAGGTCCCTTTTGCTCCCACCAAATGCAGAGCATGAGCTCTTACGCTTCGAGTTATTGTAATGGATTTAATTTTTCATCGCAAGTAATGATTCGATGCAAAACTGATGTTCTTTATAGCGATCAATCATCATTTTAGACACTCAACTTCAATGCGTCTGGTAGCCAATTTCCCTGCATTAGGATGAATCTTGCTGCTCGAAAACGTTTGCTTGAGTAGCTTTTAATGATTTTGCAAGCTTTTGTTGAGTTTGACAACAATCTTCATGACGTAATGCCTCCAATTCTTAATCTTCCAACTTTTTTAGCTGTCCTGGGCGATCTTTGTCTTCCGTGTCAAAATCTCCACTTCAGAACTGTACAGACCATCTCTCGCCCATTGAAACCGATGAAACACATTCACTATAAGCTTTGGTGAGCAATCGGCGTGCTTCAGCGACACTTTTTTCAAATTAAAGAAGAAAAGCAGTGCTTCCGCATATGACGATTCGTTGGTACAAAATTCGACATTTTCGAAGCCAAAAAACAAAAAAAAACTTTGTTGTTCACACTATAATTTTCAATAACTAAGTGAGAACAAATGACAGATGTGTACCCTTCAAAATGGCATATAAGTTATTAAAAACAAAAACCGCGTTCAAAAGATACGCCATCTATTGAAAATCCTTTAAATCCTTTTTAAGTATACCCAATATATGCTTTTGTGAGTCTGCGATGAGTATTTCGATTTTCTATATAAAATACTGTTATACAGAATGTTTTCTATAGAAAATACTGTTATACTGAAGATTTTGTTTAGAAATTGCTGTCATACTGAACATTTTAAATAGAAAATACTGTTATACTGAAGATTTTCTATAGAAAGATACAGTTATACAGAAGATTTTCTTGATAAAATAGTATTATATAGAAGATTTTCTATAGAAAATACTGGTATACTGAATATTTTCTATATAAAAAACAGTTATACTGAAGATTTTCTATAGAAAATATCTACTGTTATACTGAATATTTTCTATACATTTTCTCAAGTAAATACGGTTATACACTGTAGACTACGATTCCTTTAAAGTTGTATGAGATAAGAAATACTTGATAGAATTCTTTCAACAAAAACTGGAAAAAACTCAAACCGAATGGTGTTCAATGGAAGTTTAAAATTTGCATAACAAGTGGTATGGAATTCTGACGCATGGTTATAATCGTATATTGTATACGCAGTTTATTACTTATTTAAGAGTAGGTGCTGTGTTTTCTGTTGGTTTTATTTCTATCGACTTTTATATATTAAACATCATTTAATGACGTAACAGTTCCTCTTATATTCCTTTTCAAAAGAGGGTGCTTTTTGTAACTTCTTGTCTGGTCTACTTAAAACCCAAGCAGAAAAATTACAATGTGGCTTGTTGTTTGCCTTGTCTACCTTTCTTGCCCAATATATTTAACTGCGTGTTAAGTGCTGTGTGGCTGCAACAGTTTGTTGCAAATACTCAGTGTATGTTTACAAAAGTATCATCAGCCCATATCGTATTTTTTTAGCCCTTAAAATTCACCCCTCATTTTATGTAACCATTTCGTAGAGTGTTTGTTTTGAGTTGGTTGTGAAACCCCTGCATGTAGAGTCGATCAAATGAATTCTTTAAATTGATTAAGGTCATTACATTTTCCCAATGGTATAATCAGTAACATATTGTGAAAATTTTCAAAGTTTTTACTTGCTACTACTTGTGTGTTATTAGAAAGGGTTCAGTAGTGATTTGTTTAACAAATTGCATAAATTTTCTAATAAAACAATTACCAGGACTTGAAGTTGTACTAAATATAAGTAATACGGTTAAAGGTAAAAGACAAAATTCCATATATAGAGCAGCGGTGGGCATAAAGAGTACATGGTACATCGTTTATAATAACATGTTAGGCTCGTACTTTCAGTTTTGTAATCTGATTTTTATACCCCACCATCAAAAAAGAAAGATTCTAAGATGATCTAGCGCTATTTCTGTCTGTCTGACTGTGTATGTATGTATGTCTGTTGAAAACACGAAATGATTTCACAAAGCCCCCTTACAAATGTCCCTATGACCTTACCCCCCATGGAACCACCATATCAGAAAAATATTTTATTGTCACATATTGATGGTGGGTATACAAGATTCAGCACTGTATAAACTCTCTTACTTGTTAGTTTTTTATTTAAAATGTTTACGGTAAAGATTTGTTTACAGCTAAAGAAACTTTCATGGTCGGCCGCTGACATGCCTATGTATTTCAGATAAAACTAAGGTCAAGTTAAAATAAAATTTAGTAATTAAAATTAGAAATTTTATGAATGGAATGAAAATAGCGCTGTGTATAAATAGTGGCAGCGATCACAGACGTTAATTAGTTTATCATAGACGCTGTTAGAGTTAAAAGCAACTGCATTATCAATGTGTAATATAAGTGTGTGTATTTAAATAGTGACTATTTAAATTGTTGTGTAAATTTAAATAAATAAAGAGTTGTTACAAATTTTAAACTACTAAACAGCTTTTATTTGCAATCAAAAGTATACGGTTTACTTAATGGAAATAAACTACCGTTTTTAAAAGGTAAAAACGTAACAATATCCTAACGATGTTATTTGAAATCCTTATCACCGAGCAAAGATAGCTTTTCTTAAAATTTACTTTTAAAAGAAGTATATTTTTAATAAATCTCTGCAATTTATTTTCCTTTCAAATCCGTTTTCTTAGAATAAATACTTATTTTTCTTTTTTTTTATATTTGGAAACTTCATGCAATTCTTTGCCATCTCAATGAAACAATCACAATACCCCACAAAAAGTATTAGAAGCGGTGTGGAAATAGTAGGAAAAATTTGTAGGAACAAAAGAAAACATTTCAAACAAATTATTAAAATTTAGAATGTTTCTGCACCACATGTCAACTATTGTTCTTTGCAAAAACAATTTAAATGAAAAGAACTTTATGCAAATACTTTTTTTTTCGTTATTTAACACTCTACGCCATATTTTTCGTCAATGAAAGAAAAAAAAATTTAACTAACAATAGATTGTTTTTCTATCTTTAGGAATTTCGCAAAAGAGCTACAAATGAAATATTTATAATATCACACTTAAACGGCAGAATCGATTTTATTGAAATTTTGAACACAGATTGATCCTTACTTGGTAGTTTTTTTCAAAACTTGTACCAGAAAGGGTTAAAAAGGGGGAGAAACGTGTAAAATAGCCTCATAGAGTTTTAATGGAAAAAGTTAAAATTATTACGAATTAAAATTTAGTTTTAGGAGTTTAAAAATTTTACCAGAAAGCTACAAAAAGCGGAAGGCGGGTTTAATTGGTACTTTTTGTTTTTAAATAAAGCTTATATTTGTTCTAAAGCGTCAACATTTAGCTGTCTGTAATCACAAATATAAGAGAAAAGTATGTTTTCGAAAGTCTACTTCATAGGTTTAACAAAAATATTGTTACGTTTTTTACCTTTAAAAAACGTTCATTTATTTTATTTGAATAAACAGTATTCTTTTAATTGCAAATAAAAGCTACCAGTAGTTCAAAATCTACACAACAGTTTTAATAGTCACTCTCTTTTAATACACACACACACACACTTTAAAAACACACTGGTAATACAGTTGATGTTAACTATAACAGTGCCTACGATACACTCACTCCTCTGCAACTCGCTGTAACTATTTATATACACAGTGCCATCTGCTAGTAGTTTCGTGATTTATCAAACGGACAAAACTAGAATGTTCGATTTCCACAATGACCAAAGAGCCTTTGGCAGCCTTAACAGTTAATGTTAATAACAGCGTGTTTCTACATATACAAATGTTTATCCATTAAATTCAAATTGATAATATAATTTCGTAACAATATGTATTTGAGATGTAATTTCTTTATAAGGATTATAATGAGTAAAAATAAAAAACAAAGAAATTTGTGTTTTATCTTTAGGCAAACACAAAAATACGGATATGAGAAGTAATTTTTTTTTGTAAAATGAAGTTTAATAATGGGTAAAAAGGGGAATTTTGCATTTATTTGAAAAACATCACATACAGAATTCAACTTTTAAATACAGATTTCTGTAATGGCTTGTAAGTTTGTAAAATGTAAAAAAAACCAATCATATTTTGCACGTATTTTTTAACTCGCAGTCTGGTTATATGCTAACTAATAGTTAAACTGACATTTTTCATACAAACATAATTTTAACCGACAGTATAACTATTAGTTAACACATAAACAGACTTCATGTTAATGGGGATAAGTATTATTAATTTTTAACTGATGAAAATCATTTAGGAAATACTACAGTTGATTTAAAAGTTGAGCTATTTTAAATATCAACTGTAGTATATTCAAATGGTCAAACCAACCAACAGATAACTATCCATTATTGTTGAATTTTTATAAAAAAAAAATTTGAAAAATATAAAACTTAAAACTTGTGTGTGCCAAACCTACACAAAGTGCAAAAAAAAACAAACATAAAAATATCATATAGAATGTTTAAAATTTGGTTTGAATGGTTAAAATCGTGTAATAGTTAGTGGCAGCCAATGAATGTGGAACAATAGATGTATTCTCTCTATATATGTATGTATATTCCATGTAGGTTTAGATTTCTTTTCGGTTAAATAATTGTAAAGAATACAATAGACATACATAAATGTGTATGGTTATTTGCCTTAAATTCATGGTTTTTAAAAAGGATTTTATTTTTGTATTCTAATCATAAAAACCACATCAGAATGAAGGAACAAAAAAAACCATAGATTGGTTTGGTTTTATTTAGACAGTTTAAGCTTTATTATAAATTCTAGATTCTCTAAAACAGATACATAAAGTTTATACATACGGAAACTAGTTTCGTTAAGACCTCAAATCGTATGTAAGCGGTAGCTATTGACGTCACGACGTACCATCTATTAATCAACGAGCAAAAATAATGCAACGCTGTGGCATATAACTTTTGACAATTAAAAAAAATCATTTAATACCTTTTTAAAAAATAAGATAAAAAAATGCTTTTTATTGAGTTTTTGCAAAGATAAAGAGTTTATACACGTTTAAGAGTACTAAATAAAAAAATAATAGTGTTTACGGGTATCGGACAAAAGTCCGAAGATGCACAGGAAGCCTGCAATAAATTTTTTTTTAAAATCTATCGCAAGAATTTAGCAAGAAAAAAATTATCGTCAAGAAACTATGTAGGATGTTTTCAAACGATTTTTAATAGCAACTGATCCTCAAATTTCCAGTTGTCGCAAATTACCTCTGAAACCACTCAAATCTTTGCCTAGAGACTGCATTAATTTGCTAGCACCTCCACCTATAAATAATCAAAGAGAAGATACAACAATATTTTGACAGTTCTTCTGAGACAGAAACAGATGTAGACGATTGTGACTTTAATGAGATTGACAGTGAAAACTTTTTATTATTTTATTCGCTCATGTTCAATAAAAATATATTGTACTTAACATTTTTTGGTTTTTTTTAGTATGTAACAACGCCTTATTGCATTTCACCATTGTAAATTTGTTAATTTTTAATAAATTTTCAATTATATAGAGATTGGTCGTTCGGCTCATAATAAAGATTCAGAAATTCAATTCAATTTTATATGTTTTATTTAAAATTGAAAAAATAAACTTCTAAATGAAACCTTATATCTATATATCGTCACCTAATATGCAAAAGGGCGTAACAACACTTTTTATTTTTTTATAGGAGAAGCAAAAAACTTTGTGGAATTAAAGATATTTTAGATTTAAAATACATATTTTATTGTCTTGCTTAAAACACGACTACATACTTATTTCTTAAGATTTTTTTATTTTTTGTTAATATTTTTTAAGTTATGGCTGTTACGCCTTTTTGGCATTCGATTTTCTGAAACAAAAAGACATAACAACATTAAACATGAGAAATGGTGATTTTGTTTTTAGAATATAAGTATTCTTACCACTTTATTAAGTAATAAGCATGTTTTTTAGTAAGTTTTTTAAAAACAAAATTTATTAAAATTTATTGTATTTACACAGTACATAAATATTTTAAAATATCTATTAATTTAATATTTCAAATGATAAAAAACTAAAAAAATATTAAATTCATTAAATATGTATGTAATATCAAACCGATCAAATATTGCCTTGCGCATGTCTTCTGAAAAAAGGTTGCAATGCCGAACTTTACTTTTATCACAATAAGTTGATGAACATCCCACTTTTAAATCTCTTGGATTTCTTTCACATACTTTTCCCATGGAAAATCCTTCGTATGCTTTGCCATTCATCCGTTTTCTTTTATTTTCCACTCTTTTATTTGTTTTTTTGGCACTATGTTCAGTTTCATTATTATTATTTTCCATTTTCCTTTTTTTTACAAATATTTTAAAATTTATTTAATTTTTTCACAATATGTACCACTCACTCAAAATATTACAGTTAACATTAAACAAAAAAATTATGAACACAAATTGACAAAAAAATCGTAGGCAACTTAGTTATTCAAAAATAAAAAGAGTCAGTTTTTTCATTCAAGTGTGTTGTTACGCCTTTTTGTTTTTGAAATTTATACACTTGTTGTTACGGCCTTTTGAATTTCGTTTGTAAAATCGTTTTTTCTTGACGTATAAGTTCAAAATTCTGGAGAGACATGTAATTTAGTTTAGTGCATTATAATCAATCAAAAACTCGATTTTGAATTTTTTTGTTGTTACGCCCTTTTGCATATTAGGTGACGATATATAAAAATGGATGTTTGTATGTATGTGGGTATGTATGTATGTTTGTATGTTCCGAATGAACTCAAAAACGGCTGGACCGAATTTGATGAAATTTTCAGGGAATCTTCAGAATAGCCCAGCGGATAACAGTGTAAAGTCAGATTTTTGATTTTCGTCTGTGGGCGGAGGGGTGTGTAAAAATCAAATTTTTACATTATACCGTTAATGCCATATATATATAAAAACAGATTTGTGTATGTATGTTCCGCATGGACTCAAAAACGGCTGGACCGATTTTGATAAAATTTTTACTTCAGAAAAGCCTGGCGGGTAACACTGTAAAGTCAGATTTTTGATTTTCGGTTTATGGACGGAATGGCGTGGCAGAATCAAATTTTTATACTATACCGCTAATGACATACAAAAAAAGATTATTGTATAATTGTTGATCTACCTTTTCTTCAATTCTTACAGATAGTTTATTTAGTTTCCTATATACAGGCTTACAAAGTCAGTGATTGTTGTAAAAAAAAAAAATTTGGCAAAAAAAATTTTTTTCAAAAAAAATTAATTTTGTCGACCAAAAAATGTTTTTTTCAATTGGAGAAATACATAAATACTTTTTTTTATTCCCAACGTTCAAACAATGCCAATTTTGATTTCGTTGCTTAACATCATTCTATAAATTGTTTATCAATCGATGATAAACAATTTTGTTTACTCTTGCATATTAGGTGCATGAATAAGAAATTTCCATATGAAATCTATAAAATAAAATAATATTTTGAATAACTCTCCGCATTCCACTTTTAATAAAAAATAACGGTTTTATTCAAATGCAATTTGTTTTAGAAAGGGCATCTTCGTCTAGAGCCGCAGAAACGGGAAGAGAACGAGAATCACGTCTTCAGCGTCGCATTGCATCTTCATCGAGTGCTGCAGAGACACCTCAACAGCATATCGAAAGACTAGAAGCCAATCGCTCCCGAATGGCTCGATCAAGAGAAAGAATCGATTTAAAGTTGCCGACATTTTATTACAATAAGATGACTACAGGAATCACAATTACGTACTGATTGTCGCAATGGACAAACACTGCTTACATTGCCGCGTTTTGATGTTCCCTAAGTAATCCCCGGGAATGTGCTATTCGAACGGTAAAGTTATTCTGCCAACAGTTATTGAGCCGCCTAAGCTGCTTCTAAGTTACATTTCCGGCGCCAATCCTATTTCCAAGCATTTCCTTCAAAATATCCAAAAGTTCAACTCATGATTTCAAATGACGTCGGCTTCATGCCCACCTTTAAAGTTCAAGGCCAAATGTACCGCAGAATTGGATCATTGCTCCCGCTTCCCAATGATGATGCGAAGTTCCTTCAAATTTATTTCACTGGAAATGAAGCTACAGAAGCCGAACGCTATCAAAGAACATGCGTGTGCATTTGCTGCAATACCCTTCTGGCGAAACATTCTCAAAACAATTGTTGGACATCAGAAATGGAAAAATTTCAATTGATCTCGCCACAAATGAGATTTCGTTGTTGACAAGGTATTCCCAAGTCTTACAACCAACTACAAAAATTCGGATTGCCTGTGGGAACATGCAATATTGGCACCAACAAATTATGATGTTAAACAAATACAATTGAAACTGCCTGACGAAACAATAAAATGCAAATCGATTGACACAGTAATGAACGAAGAACAAGCCGTCGATTATCCTACTGAATTTTTAAATTCATTGGAACCAGCCGGACTGCCACCACATGAATTAACATGGAAGGTTGGATCACCGACTTTGTTCGACACTGTATATTAAAATCGAGATCGAGATGCAATATAAAACAGATGTTTTCTAAGGGCCAGCAACGCGGACCGGCTTCAGCTAGTTATAAATAAACTGAGCTTTACTTTTTTATTTTAGTAATCACTTATTTATAAATTTCAGTTTTAAGAAAAGTTTTTAATATACATACATATTTATATTAGAAAACAGTACGTCAATTTGAATTGTTAAGTTTTTTGTTCACTTTCTAAATACAAATTTAAAATTCCTATTAAATATATTAACCTTTTTAATTTTCCGATTTTTTTGATGATTTTTAAAATTCGAAATGACGAGTTTTTTTTATGGGGATATTGACGATTTTTTCCGAAATTCATCTGGAAGCCCTGGCTAGCTTACTGCTTTGCCTGTGCTGCTGCTGTGAGATCTAAGGTACATTTTTGTAGTTGATTATTTCCTTGAATTTTGAACGGTTTGTTTCCTGTGGACCTGAACAGGGAAAAAAAGTAATTTTTTAAAGTTTTTTGCGATTTTGATCTTGAAGATGAAGTTGTTTTTTATTTTATATATTCACAATTGTTGTTCTTTATGACAAGAGCTACAACTTTGCCTCAGAGAGTAAATCAAAATTCCCAACGATTTGCAAGATATGATCTCGGCCAAATGGTATTGTTCACCCAAGTATTTTAACTAGCAATGAAATAAGAAAATATGAAATTGATTATAACATATTAAACAAGTAAGAAAGTATGGTCGGTCAAGCCCGACCATATAATACCCTAAAAATGAGCAAAAACATTTTTCTTTCAAAATTTCAATAATTTATATTCGTGAACGATTTTCGGAAGTGGGCCTTATATGGGAGCTATGAGCAATTATGGACCGATCACCATGAAATTAAGTAGTGTGATTAATGTATGTATGAAAGTTATTTATGTTGCATTTTATGTGTATACCAATATTTTTAAGAGATTTATGCTCGTTAAAGTGATTATCGGAAGCAGGCCTTATATGTGAGCTATGACTAATTATGGACCGATCATAATAAAATTTGGTGACATGAATTTCGTATATATAAAACTAATTTGGAGAAAAACTTGTGTAGATACCTATATAAATTAAACATTTATGACCGATAAAGTCCAATTTCGGTAGGACATTTGTATGGGGGCTAGGTGAAATAATGAACCGATTTCAGCCAGTTTCAATAGGCTTGGTTCTTGGGCAGAAAAAATGATATGTACCAAATTTTATCGAAATATCTTCAAGATTGCGACCTGTACTCTGCGCACAAGGTTTACATGGACAACCAGCCAGCCAGCCAGACGGACGGACGGACGGACATCGTTTAATCGACTCAGAAAGTGATTCCCTCCCCACTATGGTGGTGTAGGGTATAAATATATCCAATTTGGAACAGCGTTTTTTAACAATTCTTATTTTATTTTTGGAATAAAAATACCCAAAGTATTTATAACAGTTAAGTTAAGATTTATTGTACCATTACCAAATATTGTATTTAATGAAATAGATTCAAACGTAGAAATAACATTTATAAATTTGAAGAAAATAAACATTTAAAAGATTTAAAACTGACTAATAATTGTATAATAAAGAATAATTGTCAATTAATGGAAAATAGAGATTTGGAAATTTTACAGTTAGATATAGATACAATTTTAATTAAAAATGCAATAAATACTACCATAAATCAAACTTGTAATCGTGGAGAAAACATTTTAAATGGAAATTACCTAATCAATTTCAATAACTGTTCAATCAAAATAAAAGATTATTATTTCTCAAATATTGCAATAGAAGAAAAACAAGTAATGGAATATACAAATAAAATTAAAAATTTTACATATAAAATTTCATTTGAAGAAATTAAAAAAGAACACCAATATAATGTAAAAACAAGTAAGAGTGTATGGTCGGTCAAGCCCGACCATATAATACCCTACACTAAGTAAATGAGCAAAAACATTTTTCTTTCAAAATTTCAAAAATTTATTTTCGTGAGCGATTTTCGGAAGTGGGGCTTATATGGGAGCTATGACCAGTTATGGACCGATCATCATAAAATTTGGTGACGTAAATTCTGTATCTATAAAACTTATTTGGAGAAAAACTTGTGTAAATACCTATATAAATTAAACATTTATGACCGATAAAATCCAATTTCGGGAGGACATTTGTATGGGGGCTAGGTGAAATAATGAACCGATTTCAGCTAGTTTCAATAGGCTTCGTCCTTGGGCAGAAAAAATGATATGTACCAAATTTTGTCGAAATATTTTCAAGATTGCGACCTGTACTCTGCGCACAAGGTTTACATGGACAACCAGCCAGACGGACGGACGGACATCGTTTAATCGACTCAGAAAGTGATTCTGAGTCGATCGGTATACTTTAAGGTGGGTGTTAAACTAAAATTTTTGGGCGTTACAAACATCTGCACAAATCCAATATACCCTCTCCACTATGGTGGTGTAGGGTATAAATATTAAAGAATTAAAATATCACACAAAAATAACATACAGCTGCAATATTTTAATTATAATTGTAATAATTGTCATCATTAATATTTTTTTTATCAAGCATAAATACATAATTATAAAATTAAACAAAAGAATTCACATAAAGTCGACGAACTTACAACCGGAATAAATGCTGAGTCAATTCCAGACAAGTTTGACGACTTCTTAAATAAAATAGGGCAAACTAAATAAATAAATTGAATTCTTGATAATTGCAAATCTGCACTGAATGTATTAATTATGACAATTAAATTAATAAACGTATTAATAATTTAAGTTAAGAAATAAAAGACAGACAGTCTATTCTGGACAACGAATAAAGACAGACTTTAAAAAAATTACTATGGTCTTTCTTTTTTTTTTAATAAAATAAAATTAATTCTTTTTTTTAAAAAACTTGTTATTAAAAACATAAAATAAATTTCGCGTTAAAATAATTTACATGTCGAAGGTGTCTGAGATGGAAAGTACTGTCTGAGACGGAAAGTTTGGTATAACATTCGGTAGTCTTCCGGCAAGTGACGTAATGAATCGTCAATGAAGTTCGTAAAGCCATGCCAGTCGGCTATGTTGTAATTGACCAAAGTCGCTGTGATCAAGATAGGGAATGATCTGAGTTTAGTGCTGTTCGGGCTTGCCAGGTGGTAGTAGGGCAAGTAGCGACATGCAGACGATGGAAATGTCTGGGGAATCTTGAACATCAAGCAGTTATTCTCGTAGAAAAGTCTTCGTTGACTGCAGCTAAGTACGAGTCGTCTATCTGGTCTGATATTGAAATACCGCGTGGATCGTTTGGTAACTGGGAGACCAACTCTCGTGGTGAGCATTGAAATCTCCAAGTATAATTCTGTTATTAACATGCGAGATAGGGTTTGTGCAGTTCAGAAGTGGTGATTTTGACACGGAAGACAAAGATCGCCCAAACTAGCCATAAAAGTTAGAAGACCAAGAATTGGAGGCATTACTAGATGATTCATTTTCAAAATTAAAACCAAGAGACATTGAAAGATGATTTTGGGGGGAAAAAAAAACACTGTCATGTTAGTATAGGTTTGACACTACTACCAAAGGGTAGTAAAACCCATTAATCAGTTTGGCGATTATGATGACCATAGTGGGTCCTCCAAAAAAGGGTCGTCAGTTTTTGGCCAACAGCTAATTTAAACTATTATTGTTGCTTAACTATATATGGCAATAATATAGCTAGGAGTCCAGCAAATATGTTTACAAGAGTTGTTCAGCTTTTCCGTAGCTACAACTTTAGTAAATATTGTTAGTGAAATATTAGGAGTCCCTGTAAGTTATTGTAAAAAAAGTGAAAAAAATGTACGTTTTATATGTATTCGCACAGATGCTTAAGCTGACTTTAGCTAGTGTATGCATAAATACTATAGTTGGGCCTTTAGCTATATTATTGTCATATGTAGTTATCACTATGTCTGAATTAGCTGTTGGCCAAAAACTGATGACACCTTTTTGAGGGCATTTGTTGCATAGTGTAATAATTAATATCCTGATGTAATTGGACACAAACAAGTTTTATATGAACTAAATCTTTGTACCATCTTTTGTTAGGAACGGTCCATAATTAGCACCCCATATAACCGCTATATTAGAAAAAATGTTATTGTCGCATATTGGTGGATATACAAGATTCTGCACACTCGAATATAACACTCTTACTTGTTTTTATTGCACTTGACAACACCAACCAGAAAAATAGTATCCCTTCCCAGGTATTTCTACTTCATTCTTATTTGTATCACTAGCGGAAATTACTCTTCGTTGGAAACTACCCAGCAAACCTTGAACATGTTGCAAATCTAGGATAAGTGCTATGTTTGCATAATAACATTTTAATGGAAAGATTTTACGAAAGAAATCGCAAACGTGACTAAATTTATTCTAGAGAAAACTCAAACAAAAAAAAAACCAAAAAATACTCAAAATAATTACACATACGAAAATATTGTTTGTTTTCACATCCCAGCAGTTCTAGGAGACAGTCCCGAACTGGTGACTTTATCCATCATTTAGGGTGGGAACTAGTTACTTTAATAGCTATGTGACTAGTTATTTTATTGGACCATATTGACTACAATGAGACTGTCTAATAGTTGGTCCAAAGTAATCAACGCATTTGATTCACATACTGGTTAAAAAACGTCAGTTACCTTACTAGCTACCTAAGTGGTAACTTGATCAGCTACATAACTAGTTATTTTAACATGTACGAGTGCTAATTGACCTCAAATAGTCGACTAAAAGACATATCATAGGCAGTCTAATAAACGATAGCTTGTAAACAAACTTTTCTTCGACAACTCTCCAATGGATTGCTTTTGGTGGGTTAAATAACTAATTTTTAAAGTGCAGTACAAAATAAACGTTTAAAGTGACTTCACTATAGTTTACTAAGAGACACTAAAGTGACTAATGACTTCATGCTATGTTACATGGGATATCAGTATACTTAAGCAAAAATAAATATTAACTGTATGAGAATAATATCAACAACAATTTGTATAAAACCAGTTTGAACGAATTATCACACAACACGTTTAAAGTGACTATACTCCAGATTACTTAGAGACACTTAAGTTACAATTGTCTTCACGCTAGATTATCTGGGATGTATAAAGTAACCAATTGTCTTATCTCTGCACTACAAAGAGCACATACATACGTGTCAAATGACCAAAATATATAAATTGGAGTCAGCCAAGTGATAAGACATTTGCGACGATTACTCTCTATAAGGGATACATTGACTACATGCTTAACTTCTGGGATAGGTTCCGGTATATGTGTATTTTTTTATACTTGTATTACATTTAAATAAATAAAATTGTATCCATTCAAATTCTAAAGAAATGTATATGAAATAAATTGTTGAACATGACTAGTACCCATATCAGTTTCAATTGAAAACTGATTCACATCCGGTTTTCATAAAACCAATGAAATCAACTGCAGGCGAATTCTTAAGTAAATTAATTTCAGAAGACTCATGAATTAAAACGCTGATTGTTCCGAACAACTTTTCAAGCTAAAGTTTAAATTTTTGTTTATCATTTGATACAAAATTTAGTGTTATGCATTAAACACATTGAAGACAGCATGCTACACGACTACACGAACACAAATGCTGCTGGCTATGGTTATCAGAAACTTCTCCTAATTAAGTAAAAAAATATACATGTTTTAAGCACTAATTTGATTTAAATTTTTTATTATATTAGCAACACTATTCTGTGTTGTAGTTGACATAAATAAAAAGTAGCCTAATACGGCTGCAGCGGCAAAAGTAGTCGAGTGGCCTTGTAGCTGTGCTGTCGTGAAAAGAATCGTCTTCATATAAACTTGTGTATTTTATTTTTGACAGATTGCAGTTGGTAGTCTGCTGTCTTTAATGTGTTTAATGCATTACATTGACTAGCATGTATTTTGTTGTTGCTCTATGTTACTCTATGGTCTAGATCTTCAGGCTAGTAACACATAGCACAGTGGGGCAGAATCAAAATTATTTGTAAATAAATCTGGCATTTCTTAACGAACAAGTCAATGGTTTTGACTTAGTCATATTAAAATATGAAAAAGTGCAATATTTTTGAATATAATTGAGATATTGACTTAAAATTTTTTTTTGTAATATCAGAAATTAACTTATCTAAACAAAAAAAATTAGTTCGGACATTTGCATATTATTGGTAATTTAGTTATCTAACTAATGAGTCCATTCGGTTCAAAAGTACGCCCTATATTTTTAAAAAAGCGAACCAAGATTTATCAAAATTTGAAAATTTCAATTTTGAAATGCTTATAACTCGCATTTTAAAAGAGATAAATATCACACGCAAGCATGCTTCTTCAAGAACTAGCTTAGCGCTTTCCAAAAATTTAAAAATCTTCAAAAAAATAGCACGTGTTTAAAAATTTTACATGTCGAAGCTACCCTACTTTGAGACCCCATAGGGTCCATTTTAATAACATGAACTGAAATACTCCTTGGTTACCACCACGTCAAATTTTGTGCCGATCGGGCCATCTGTTTAGAAATGCCAGATTTATTTCCAAAAAAATTTTGATTCCGGCCCAAAAAATTTTGATTCGGTTGCAAACATAGAATTTTTCGGTTCTATCAACAGAATGTCAGTTGATAAAGAAGAATTTCGGTTGAAGCAACCAAAATTGTGTTACCGTTTCTAAAATTTTGTAGCCACAACTGTAAAATTCGGTCACTAAGGTAGAATCATTCGATTGTCAACAAATTCGGTTGCTATCACGAATTTGTTTTCTCTGTGTAAGTTTGAATAAACATAAAATTAAATTAAGATTTTAATCTTTTATTATTTTAAAAAACTTTGAAAATCTAAATTGATATCGTGGATTATTTATGGGAAAAAGAAACAAGAACTGAGTTTAATTTATTCCCCAGACGACCTGCCAATAAACCACTCATACATGGTCAGTCAATAAAAATAAGTCAATAAAATATAATCGTCTGAACTTTGAGAACCGATATATTGATTGTTTAAAGGGGCAGTGTTGTGGTGCAGTGACGAAAGTAAATTTAATTAATTTGGCTCAGATGTAAAAAACTACATGCGAAGGCCATCAAAACAAAGATATTCTCCTCAATATCAAATACCAATAGTAAAACATGGAGGCGGAACATGGTGTGAGATAGAAAATAATATTCATATAAGATTGAAAGTAGCTAATTTAAATTTTAATTATGAGCTTTCTCCCATGCTGGTGTTTGTCCTACAAGAAAAATTTAAGAAAATATGAATGCCATTAAATACTGTGAGATACTGGAACAACACATGCTACCCCATTTCCCATTGAAGAAAAATGGACCCTATTAGTATAGTTCAACACGACAATAACCCTAAGCACACAAGTTTTGGAGTCCCAGCCGCAATCTGCCGATCTCAACACCATAGAAAATCTAAGCTTGTAGATCGGGAAGTACTGATGAAAAACACATCAAACTTAAACATTTAGAAACAATATTAAAATCAGAATAGGAAAAAATATATTGGAAAACAAAATGTTATAAACCCACCTTTGGTTTCCATAGATAAGATCATTTTATCTACATTACACAACAAATTGGCAAGCAGCACATACTGCTTAGAGAGGATTTAGATAAAACAGGTCCATGTTTTGCCTTTATTTCAAAAAAGTATCCAGGTTTGAGTACAGAAAAACTGATGGCTCACAAATATAACTTTAAATGAAAGACAACAATTTCATACATTCAATGAAGGATTTAGAAGAAATCTTTTGCTGTCGTTGGGAATTTTTTTTTTAAGGAAATCAAAAGGCTGCAAATTAATTATCTTTAAAATGCATATATGTAAATGAGCATAAAACTACACTATCTGCACAGTCATTTTGACAAGTTTCCTGAAAATCTTGGATCGTATAGTGAAGAACAAGAAGAACGTTACCATCTAGATTTAAAAGTGATGGAAGATAGATACCAAGGCCGCTGGAAAGAACATATGATGGCAGATAACTGGTGGAGTATCACACAGGAGTGTGTTAAGGACCTTCATCGTAGAAAATCTATAAAATAATGCCATAACATGTTGTAAAATCGTTTATTAAACGATTATACTTTTTAATATGTTGTCAGTAAAATTGCTAAAAACTTGCAACTTTTAACAATTTTTTTTTCAACTTTGACTTGATTTCTTTATGAATTTTTATATGAAATTCTATATATTTACACACATATTTTTAAAGTAATATTTGTTGTGAATACAATAAGCTATAAGTTGTTTATATCGTTTAAAAATTGTAGAACTTATACGTCTTTACTTAAACATCTAATTTTATCTAAACCTATGTGGTAAATTTATATCGCCTAAATGTATGCTATGAAATAAAGCAGAAAATCAAATATTTTTCTCTGTATGAAAAATGAATGATAAACTTTAGACAAAGTGTGATAACTTTAGCAATTTTCAATAGATTTTAATAAAAGATAACTTATTTTATTCAAAATAAAACACAGTTTAAAATTATATTAACAAATATATATGGCTTTAAGAAAAAAAGTTCTGAAATTGACATCAAAGTCCAAAAACTGTAAAAAGGATATATGGAAAACAATATAACTTTAAGCTCAAATATTCGTTAATGCTCTCTAGCTCGTTGGCATCACAGTGAGCAAATTTTCAATACAGCATTGCTTATAATGCTGTATAATATAATTTTCATATAATTTTCACTAAGTTTCTATCTACATATTTTAGCATATATTTAAGCCACATGTTTTTCTAACCCTTTTTTTAAAAAAGGCTCCAAAACAAAAGTATACCCAACTCTTCCTGCCAAATAAAACCAATAATTTTTTGTAAAAAAAAACTTTTTATTGATCCCCAATAAAAATGAAGAAAAACGTTAAAATCATGTTATATTAACAGTAATCATTGGGGAGCTTCTTTTTGTTTCATCCATTTTCTACTTGAGTTAGTTTTAAATTGTAAAAAATATTCATACATATATAATAAAACGAGTAACTATTGTGCATATGGAGGACGAATGTAAAATCTTAAGATATTTTACAGCCACCCAAACTATTTGAAATTTATTTAAGTATCCCACACAACAAGTGATAAAGAAAATTTTCTATAAGAAAATTGTGTGTCCAACACAAGTTTCTATACAAAATTTTTTGTCTAACAATACAGGTATATATTAAGGGTAAGTAAGAGTCAATATGCCGCTGTCTATACAAAACCCTGTCTTATTTCAGTTACATATACAAAAATCCCCTAATTTATTTCTTTCATTCTGTAATTTTGTTCCATTTTGTTTCTTCCTTAAAATTACCAGTTTTCAATATGCCTTAAAAAATCTCTAAGAAAGCAAGAGAAAAAAAAAGAAAAACTAAAATAAAAAGGAATTCATTGAAACATTTCTTTTAGCCTGCTATTTTTTATTATGTATTTTGAGTTTAACTTTTATGATTTTTTTCCATTAAAAAATGTGTGTTTTTTTTTATTTTTCTTCATTCATTCTTGTTAGTTTTCGTCAGTGATTCTATTGTGCCAAAGCTTTGAATGCTTCAAATAATCGCATGGATGGATGAATAAATAAGTGAAATGGTAAAGTTAAACAAACAATACTCCTCCGACACACATCCATATATTGTAGTAAAAGGATGTTAAAGGGAAAGGAAGAGAAAATGGAAAGACAGGCAGGCAGGCATTCAATGGTTGGTTGAACTAAAATATGTATAATAAATGGTTGGTATGGTTGGATGGCTGGTTGGTGTAGAATAGGGCTGGAGATGGAGAATTACACATGTTTATACAAAAGTTTATATTTCAAAACATAACCAAACCAAACACACACACATGTACACATTTACCAATGTTCAGTCAATATTACTGTTAAGTTTTACAGCAACTACAACAAAAAACAATATGAATACGTAATATCTTCTACTCTTGCAAAGTCAAATACATACATACATATGTACGTACATTAGTGTGGCTCTTATTTTGGACTTTTTGGGATTTTCAATGCTCCTAAGATCTAAAATTATTCCCCATCATCTAAAAACCAAATGCTGAAAATTTGAGAAATATCAGATTCAAAACGTTTGCAAGCAGCAGGATGCATTCAAAAACAGGGAAATTTGGTACCATGCGAATTGAAGCCGAGAGACCTTAAAAGACGATTTTGCATGTCCGAAATTATGTTTGAATGCTATAAAAGTAAATTATTTTTGCAACTGAGTCAGTACTTTCGATAAAAAATGGATCCATTACGATAACCCGAAGCGTAAGTACGTGAAGCCCGGCCAACCAAACTAATCGACACCATATCCAAATATCCATGGCGCTAAGGTAATGACCTGTTTGTGCTGGAAGCAAAAGCCGCTGAAACCTGCCCAGACCATCACAGGGAACCTGTACCGAATGCAGCTGATTCGTTTGAAGCGAGCATTTGCCGAAAAATACCCAGAATATGTGGCCAGACATGAAATCGTAATATTTTCATCATGATAACCCTGTTTAAAACTATTTAGAATGAAGTGGTTGCAAAGTTCTGCCTCACACACTTTATAGTGCAGACCGTACCCCGTACAACTACCATGCGATCGCTGCTGAACGCTTTCTCTGATATACGCTTCACTTTGGAACAGAATATCCGATATTAGCTTGATTCGTTCTTGACCTCAAAAGATGAGCTGTTCTTTTGGCTTGGAATTCACATGTTGCCAGAAAGATGGAAAAAGGTCGTAGCTAATAATGGCCAATACTTTGAATAAATTTATGTTGCACAAATGTTTCAAAATAAAAGTTATACTAGTTATAAAAGTTATATATAATGGAATCGAGTCCAATTTTTTCGATTTTTTGAATTTTTGTATAAAAAATGTTCGACAAAAAAATATGTCTAAATTTGTTGGTTAAATTAAACCGATTTCACTACAATTTTCAATTTTTAATTACTCTCTTTTCACACATACGGGTGATACAATAACATGCAATACATTCTCATAAATTAGGTTTCTCACAACAGACTTGGGTTTTTGGCGCTCAGTTACCTATCTAGTTGTCATCTATGCATGGTATAATCAGTTACCAGTTACAATTATTAGAGAGAGTTTTCAATGTTCGCCCCTAAAACGTCAAACTATGTATTTAATCACTTAACTTTTCTTAATTTGTTACCGTGATATTTTATAAATTTGTAACGATTTAACTGAAATTATACACACTTAATAAAAATATAATTTTTCTTCAATTGTTAGTAAATTTATGCTTGAAATTTAATCTTTTTTGCAACAAAAATTTAAATTCAATTATTTTTTTTAAACGTTTCGTTTTTATATTTTTTTCATTTTCTTTTATTTGACGTTTTAGGGAATGTATAATTGAGAACATACTTTCTAATAAATGTACCCATAGAGAAAATATACATAGAGCGGAAACTCTCCTGTCAAAGACCTAACTCAGTTGTCAAAAACCTATGTGGTGAGAATGTATCAGCAAAGAAAAATATGTGAAAACAAAAACAACATACGTATGTGTAACTTTTTTGGGTAATTTTTCTGTTTGAGTTTTCTTTTCTAGTTTCCGCTCTATGTGTATTTTCTCTATGATTGTACCATAGACAAACATAGAGCGGAAACTAGAAAAAAACTCAAACAAAAAATTACATATACGTATGTTGTTTTTGTTTTCACATAGTTTTCTTTGCTGATACATTCTCACCACTTAGGTTTTTGACAACTGAGTTAGGTCTTTGACAGGAGAGTTTCCGATCTATGTGTATTTATCTATGGATTGTACCTCGCTAGTTCTGCCATGGGAACAATAACTACTCTCTTCGCACGTACTTTTGATATGTGAATTCAACATACTTGTGAGAGAATTAAACACATCAAAATACTTGAAACTTTAACTATGATTGTCTGTCTATTAAGGTTCAATTAGACGTGCCATAACCGTAACCATATAAAACAGCTGTTCGAACCAAGCTTATGGGCAACAATGTATTTGATTATTGGTGACATGCCATAACGCCATAGACCTAACAGAAAAATGCTTATGATATGGCTATGGTTACGGCTATGGCAATATGGTAAGTCACTACTAATTGAACCTTAAATATAGACCGAACCGCTTTATTACACTTGTACACAATTCTTGACAATTTTTTTTAATACTTTTTGCTCAAATGATAAAATTAATTTTTTATTAATTTTTGACACTTCATTTTATTTGTGGTAGAATTTTATTTATGGAACAGAGTTTCAATTTATGGTATTGAAAATAGAAGAAAATTTAAATAAATTAAAATGTAAACATTTTTATAGAACCCTGTGTGTCTGGTGAAAATTAAAAAGGCACCAATACAACCTCAAAACTATATACTAATACATTCTCACGATTTAAGTTTTTGACAACAGACTTAGGTTTTTTCCCTCTCAGTAATGCTTCTATGGATATATTATTCTATGTTGTAAATTTTTTAAAATTACTCTCTCACATATACGGGTACCGTGTGAGTTCAGAGAAATGTAAACAAATGAAATGTCTTGAAATTTTAACTTTTAATTTTTGCTAAAAAAAAATTTTTGTTATTGTAGAATTTAAACTATAGGACAGAGTTCCAATTTTACGCATTGAAAATTCATACAAATTAAAATTTAAAACCTTTTTATAAAACTCTTTTGCCTGGCGAAAATTAGAAAGGTACCAACACATGTGTAATTTTGATACTAACATATATTTAGAGTTACGTACTTTTTTACTAACACATGTACAGAGTTATGTACTGTTGTCAAAGAGTCGGACTACTTGTTATACTTTAGTAGAATCATTAGGAAGAGTTGTCAATTGTATATCAAAATTTCCAAAAATCTAATAATACGAATGGAAAAACAATAAGAAAACCTATATAAAAATACTACTGTATCACGTTTACAAGCGATCACGTTTTGATTCTTAATGCATAAAATATAGCATGGGAATCTTGAAATGATTCTTGAGTTGGACACCACAATCAGCAGTTTATTCTTTTATTTTTAAAATGTTTTATACAGTTTCAGTATTAAATTTTATTTATTTTGTTCAAAAAAATATTTTATATTTATAATTTTAAAATACACGTTTTTTTTTTATGTTTTGCTTTATTTTTTTATTTTTTAATAAATGACTGACATTTCAGGAAAAGTATAATTGAGAATGTAATTTTAAATAATTCTAGCTTATATCATTGTATCATGACGTAGAACAATTTTAGTATTAGTTAGCATCGAAAATCCATAAAGTACAAACTAAGGGCCATCCTAAGGCACCTAGACGTATGTGTATATTTTCAGTTTAAAATTACGTATACGCATTGTTATTTGTTCATACATATATTTTTTCTGGATGAGTTTTGAAATTCGTAACCATTTTGTTGTTATATAACTATGGCATCTACACTTTAAAAATTTAATTATTATGTACTTAATGCCTGCAGCATTAAAGATTATATACTTTTCCCACAAGTTATCTTATTATAAAGCTTTATATAAAGAAACTTGATATGGAATATACTTCTAAGAAATATAATACCTTAACCTTTTTATCAGAACCGAAACTAATATTCGGCATAATCTGCAACAAATCGAAATTTTTAAATTTTATTCGATGGATAGATTTTATTTATGATGTTCATTATATTTTAAAAAAATCAAATAACTCTCTAGTGTTTACTCACTTTTTGGGCTGTGTGTATTTACAGAACATGATTCAAAATAGATTAAAAGAACAATTCTTAGGAAATCTGTAAACAATATTTGTTAATTCGTATAAAAGTCAGTCTAAAGTACAGTTTACAGTACTAAACCCAACCCGGTACTAGCTACAAAGAGGCAGTCTAATAGTCTGTTTTTAGTAGAGATAGCGATTTTTGAAGCACCTCGTTCTCAGTGAACGTAATTTGTAAATCACTGTTCTTTTAAGCAGTGACCGTGATCACATTTTGTCTATGTTAAGCAAAATAACAACAATGTTAAGAAGAATACATTTTGTATTGTTTTCATTTTTAAATCTGCTCTTATGTTAACCAAAAACTAATAAGAAAATAAGAGAATTAAGCAAAGACAAAAAAAAAGAACTTATATGTTACTTAACATTTCGTTTTATACACTGTGGGAGAGACACTCATATAAGTATGAATTAGGTGTATATTCAAAAATGTGGAAGAACGACATTAAAAATTTCTGTTACTTGCTATACATATTCAGTAACAGTTGTGACCACTGAATACTGAAAAATATAAAAGAACGACATTTAAGAGTGAGTGCAAGAACGACTTTAATGTACCTTTTACTTTCTGTATTCAATAAAAATGTTTACCTATCACGGTGATTAAATCACAGAGATCTACATATATGATTATTTCAATGGGACAAATCTTTCGTATACTGCTGCAGTATAATTGGAACCATTTAGTTTTCGAATTCACTGAAATTTACAGTTTCAAATCTTTGATTAAATTACTAGTAAATGGCCATCAGGATATAGTCCTAAACTTACTACTAATTGAAAACTATGTGGCAATTGTGGCTGCTAGGAACTTGCTTAGACTCTATGAGTCTTCTCTGGTAAGACCAAAGTAGGTAGGATATACTAAAATTTTGTACAAGGTAGATCTAACTGGTCTGGCTAGAATTCTTTCAGAGTTATACTTACAATTGTGCTTCCAAGTAGGGACGAGTGGATTGGATGTAGACAGTTGTTTAAGTTTTTACTGATGGATCCAAGATGGAATCTGGCAGGGGGCCGTTGTTTATGTAGTAGACATAGACATCAAAGTGTTGTTCTAACTCCCGGATGAATGCAACGTCTTCCAGGCAGAGATCTTAGCGATCTAGAAAGCCACGGCACCCATCACAACGGGGTCTGGAGTAACTATTTATACAGATAGTCAGGCTAAACTTATGACTTCGAAATGTTACATAGTACATTCGATCATAGTGATAGACTTTGAAAGAGCTCTAGAAGCGGCAATGGAACTATAAACAATCACGTGGTGTGGAGTGCCAGGGTACTGTAATATATAGGATAATAAGGTAGCAGATGAACTGGTCAGACAGGATTCAGATCTGGACGATGGTAGTAGGGATCGAGTTTTAAAACCTCATATATATCACTATTATAGGTTGATCTTCGAGAGATTCGGGATCTCTACAAACCAATCCTGGAACAGTAAGACGGATTGCAGAGTATCAAAGGCTGTAAAAGCAACAAAACTACAAACTGAGTTGGATAGAAGAAGTCTCAGGTCAACAGTAGTAGTGAAACCCGGTCACTGTCTATGGAAACCTTCAATGGTAAATGAGATAGCGTCACATCGGACTTTTGTAGGATTTGCGAGGATATCGATGAGCTGGAAACAGTAGAACGCATTTTATGTAAGTATTATAGATTACAGGGTCTCAGACAAAAATGGCTAGGTGATAGATTCCACGATGAACTAGGGGATATAGCTAGATATGATCTAGGCAAGCTTCTAGGATTTATCAGGGGAGTAGGGAGTAGAATTTTTGCATGACAGTCCTGCGGGAGAATCCCGGTCTATACCTATTTTCTGTCCTTCAGGCCGGGGTTTTATATAATTTTCGTCTCACTTCTTTCATTCCATTTCTTTTCTTCTTAACTAGGACTATTCCTGAAGGGTATTACAATGGAACTAATGGTAATGGAACTTTGGGTGGAAGTGTATTTGAAAATACACACCCCTTTTAACCTAATATAAATTACCAAATAGTGGTGACTAGATTAGCTAATCGTTAAAGTGAAAAGTAAAATAACATTAAGTTTGATGACTCTCCAATATACTTTTGGTGGGTAAAACAACTACTTTTAAAACAGCAGTGCAACAGAAAAGCTTAATTTGTCTACACTCTAGATTACTTAGAGAAACTAAAGTAAACTGACTTCACTTTAGTTTACCTGGGATGTATAAAGTAACCAATTATCTAGTCTTGGCAATACAAAGAGCAAATGACCAAAAAATATATAAAAATTCATAACACCTCTTAACTAAAAGGGCAACACTACTCCTGTCAACAGGCATCTGTCATCATTTGAATAAGCTGCATCATATAGTTTGTGGTTGATAGTCATTGACAGCAGACTACCATGTGACTTGAGGAGATAATGGAAAAAAGTGAATTTCATGTGATCATTATGCATTATTTTTTGGGGAAAAAAAACTATGACTGAAACCAAGGCTAAGCTTGATAAACACTATGGGAACTCTGCATCATCAATTTCAATGGTATAAAAGTGGTTTACTGAATTTGGTGGTGGCCGTACAAGCCAGGAAGATACCGAATGTTCTGAATGCCCAGAAGAGGTGTCTACAACCGAAACAATTTAAAAAAAAATCACGATATGGTGTTGGCCAATAGGAGATTGAATATGGGAAATGGCTCAGTGGTTTCAATCTTGAATGATCACTTGGGTATAAGAAAGCTTTCGGTTAGATAGGTGCCGCGTTTGCTCACAATGAACCACAAAAGCAATAGTGTAACAACTTCGCAGAGTGTGTGTGGCGTTGTTCAGCCTCAATATGGACGAGTTGTTACGACGTTTCGTAACCGTGGATGAAATGTGGATCCACCACAATATACCAAAGGCCAAACAACAGTCAAAATAGTGAGTTTATAGGAGTGAATCGGCTCCAAAGAAAGACAAGATGGGTTTGTCAGCCAATAAAGTCATGGCTACCGTTTTTCCAGTTTCTAGGGCAAAAGTCCAAGAATTAGGCTACAAGTCGTTCCCTCATCCACCCTATTCTCCGGATTTAGCACCGAATTACAATATCTTGTTTCCAAACCTGAAGAAAGCTGTATGACAAAAACAAATTTCAAATTATAGTTCACGTTCGATATGATCAACTTTGTTAAGTTTTTAAGAGTATTGTTCACTTTCGAATAGGTCATCTGTGTACTGATAAATAAGTTAAGCTTAAATATTGAAGAATTATAAATAAAGTTTTATTGTACCAAATCTTCTCCTTTCAACTATACAATTTTACTAACTTTTTCAACCCTGATGAAGAAAATTTTTTGTAAGTAAGTGGGTGGATAAGTGCGTACGTATTTATGTTTGTATTTATTTTATAAATTTCTAAATGGGTCTTCATCATAAAGCCATATATGTTGTATGTTTGTGAATTTGTGTTTTGTATGTTCTTCAAACATGATGCCATTGACTTACAGTCCTTGGGATAAACTTATTTTTGTTTGACGATACCCCACATTTCATACAAAGTTTTACATTTAAATGTAAAACAGGTACTGAAACAATTTAAGGAATATGTATGTATATTTTAAAATTATTTCGAAATTTCAAATCAAATATGTAAAACAGCGATGAGAGTTTACATCTTTAAATTATGACTGAATAACATCAAGTTTATGATTACAAATCTTGAGTTTAAGTCAGTAACATAACTTTCCTATTAAGTATTGTAGTATATCCCGAACTATTAGCATCTTAGACTGCAAATTGAACTCTCTAAATAAAATTGCAAATCGAAAAAAGAATTTCCATGGAAATTAAGCAAGTATTCAAACGAAATGTATAAAAGTCTTGAATAGGTATATGTGTTCATATTACATTCCTAAATTTCTATTTATTGTCACACAAAATATAAAAAAAAAAAAATCTAAGCAAAATATTAACATGATCTTAACTTTTCATTAAACCTCATTTCTGCTGACATGTTTCACAAAAAACGACCGTAAAAAACATTTCAATAGTGCAATGTTTGTATGGTGAAATGAATAAATGAACATTTATACTATACTCATTTACTCCTTTATGCAGCTGACATTTGTAGTATCATTGAAAGAATTTTTGAAAACATAAAACGGAAACAAACTCAAAAAAAAATGTGCAACATTTGCACAAGCACGTTTGCAAAAATAACAAAAAAAATAAAAATATGTTAAAAATCTTTGAAAATCATGTTGGCAATTCAGCAGAACTTTTTACGGTCACAAAAACACATAAAAGTTCACAAAGAATAGACGAGACCATAAAGAATACAAACAGAATAGAGTAAAGAAAAAAAAAAACGGAAAAACGTACCATTGAAAATATTAAGACGATGAAAATAAATAAAGGAAAATCCCTTGACGTGCAAATTATAGCGTGACCATAATTTTCCACTGCAATCTTTGCACGTTCTTAAGATGTTCAGTGTTATGCTCGTGTTGGTGATGTAGTGCGGGGGTCATAAAGAAATGCATTGTGTTGGTACCAAATATGAACTAGCAGTAGTAATAAGTACTTTAGTTGAGAGCTTACACCAATAAATTTCAAATCCGAATGTATTGGAATTGAAATTTCGATAATCCACCATTTGTTTGCCACATGTAGTTGGAGAAACAAAAAAAAGTCATTATCGAAAAATTAAGCATTCTTATTTCGAATTATTTGGCCATAATCGTACTTCGATTGCTGTTTTAACTTCTCTAGATCAGCGAAAGGCATTGAGCTCTCAAATGAGCTCTCTTGTTTTTGTTTTCACATGTACGCAAGCACATACATTGTATAAAAACAATCAAAACCAGTCAGTCTCGCATGAGCATTGATAGAAGCAGGTTGTTTTACGCTTTTCGCTTTTTATGCTTGTTTATTTCAGTTATTGTTTTTGTTTTTTTCTCAACTTTTTACTCAACTCATACAACTACAATATTTAAAAACTGTAGTGGTGTGAGTTTGCCTTTCGCTGCTCTAGATTTACCGCCATTTGTTAAGTAAAGTGTTGCCAACCATAAAAACAGTTTGACTTCTGACAGTTAAAATGAAGCATTACACAAATGAAAAACAAGTTAAACATGTTGGACAATATTTCAGATATAATGGAAATATGACAGCCACAGATTTGAGCGAATTTTCACTTTCATAACTTTATTAATATTCATATAGTGATTGTCAAACAACAAATGCATCTAAAAACGTATCAAATCGATTTAATTAACTACCTTAGTTGGACTATAGCGGATATATTGATGTATCAATCATGTATGCAAGATATTGGGGGCTTTGGAAAGTTGATTTCAACAGACAGACTGTCTGTCTTATCTATAACGATTTAAAATATATTGTTACGAATTTGCAATAGCGATTTGAATTTAACGATATGTAACGACTGCCTGCAACATTTATAATGTTTATAAACACGTCCCTCAGTAAAAGCTGCTACTTATCAACAATGTTGTTAGCATGCGGTTATTAGCGTTGATAGTAAATATGGCAACACTAAATGTTTAAGCTGCTAACATTAACATCGAAAGCTCTAGAATTCGAACATACGAGTTTTGACCGTTAAGAACAATCTAGGCTACTCGGATGAAGATGGCAGTGTGTATAAATGGTAACTGCGGTTTCTAGTGAGTAAGTTTATCATAGGCGCTATTAGAGTTAACATCAACTGTCTTGTACATTTAAGTTTGCGCATTATAAACATGTGTGTGTGTATTAAAAACACATAGTAACTATTTAGACTGTTGTTGTTGTATCTTTGAATAAATAAAGAGTTGTTACAATTTTAAAATACTAAACGGCTTTTATTTTCAATCAAAAGTATCCGGTTTATTTAAAGGAAAAAACCAACGTTTTCAAAATGTCAAAACGTAACAATTTTTTATTTATTCAAATGTACAACATCAAAACTGTTGTTTAAAAAAAAAATAATTATACCACAAATTTCAACTTTTAAATTTAAAGTTGTATAAACGAACTGCTCAGGAGCAACAATATTGCATTTTTACTCAATCACCATTTGGTGATTTTCGTTTTTGTGGGCAATTAAATTACAAAATTAGATAAGATTAAATATACCATAAGTATTGCGCACAAATTAATATTTAATGCAGCCTTTAGTTCTTTATAATAGTTAGAGCTTACGAATGAAACCCAGAATACGGTAAGATGATATAATAAAGCCACTGCACTATATATGACCTCATATTGGGTGCTATCACAGAGAACATATTCTGATGTGTACACGCAGAAAAAAAATATAGTTGTACATTGTTACTGTAACCATTTAAAATTTGTGCATGGTTACTGTAACAATATCAAAATTTTTAACAATATTATAGTCACAGTAACTATATATACATATGATTGTGGTAACAATAATATGGTTAATTTACGATTCACATGAATATTTCAACCATATATATGGTTACAGTAACCATGTATATGTTTGTGACAACCATTTATATGATGAATAATTTTATCATAATATGTTGTTCTCAGATTATGATATGAGAGCATCATAATATGGTAAGTCCTTCATCATATAAATGGTTGTCACAAACATATACATGGTTACTGTAACCATATATATGGTTGAAATATTCATGTGAATCGTAAATTAACCATATTATTGTTACCACAATCATATATATAGTTACTGTGACCATAATATTGTTAAAAATTTTGATATTGTTACAGTAACCATGCAGAAATATGAAATGGTTACAGTAACAATGTACAACTATATTTTTTTTCTGCGTGTAGTCCTGTAACCCATGCAATCTACACATTTCGATAGCAGCATTATCTTAGGTGGTATGTCTGAGATATAAATATGTATATGGCTTCCAAGTAGCGAATATACTCTGACTCAACCTAAGAAGGGGAGATATCGATAAATTCCATAACGCCCATAAAAATTGGCCGTCAAAGGTTACCATAAAGAGGGTAAAGTTATGTTCATGATGAAGTGAATATTGATGATAATCCTACAAGTCCCTTCTGGCAACTCAGTATACGTTGCATTCAGACGCTTTAATGTACAAATACCTTTAGAAAGGCCTTTTGTAGAGGTTGTCAATACTTTCGCAGTAATGTCTTATTCTCAAGTAACATCAGGTCTAAGAAAGCCAGTGATTATCGTGAACAATATAACATAATACTCTGCTGTGCATCTTTTTCAAATATTCAAGAAAACGAAAAATCAGATGACGTCACTGGGAAAGGTGTTAATATATCATTAGGGTTAGCAGTATTAGTCATTTTATATTACATTGGTATAAACGTTGCGATAGTTGAGACTGCTGCTTACAAACCAAACTGCTATGAAATCATCATTATATTAAGAACTATTAAATTAATTTCGAGATTGATAGAAGACACCTACATAGAGAAAACAGACTCGTGATACCAACCGAATTTGTTGTCAATCGAATGATTCGGATGCACACATGGAATTTTTCGGTTCTATAAACAGAAAATCAATTGTTAAAGAAGAATTTCGGTTGAAGCAATTAAACTTTTGTTACCGATTCCAAAATTTTTAAGCCACAACTGTAACATTCGGTCACTAAGGAAGAATCATTCGATTGGCATCAAATTCGGTTGCTATCACGAATCTGTTCTTTCTGTGTAGACATAGAAATAAATCTGACTACAATTTATGATAAACTTCATAATCAAATGGTTAAAATTGGTGTAAATAATTAAAATTAAATGGTTAAAATTGGTGTAAAAAGGTCACGGAACTACCCCCAATTAATTTGTTGTGTTTTGGATATAATATTATTGAAACAAACTTTTTGTCCTATTGAACTAGTTAAGTGATATATCCGCTTTAAAGAAAATAAACACAAACTGCGAAACCTTTTTGCTTGTCTGCAGATACACCCAGACTTTTTGGCGGGATTCGAATCCGCATCCTTCAAATTGATGTACACTATAGTCTAGTATATCGCAGTTCCCTGAGATAATTATGTATATACAGTGTATTCTCTCATAAGCGGACACCTAAGTGACTGACAAATTTATCCGCTTATGAGAGTAGTAAATAATCCAAAGATTTTTTTTTGGGAATGAAAAATGTTTCCGTTTATGGGACGTGTCCGCTTTAGAGAGGATGAAATAAGCAACCATTAAAATCATCAACATATTGATCGTGCTGTTAATGATCATTCAAACTTGGTTCTCATCTTGCAATAAATGACTGTGGGATATCTTTTATTGCATTGGCAAAATATATAAATGCTTTTGAAGCAATTAATGACTTTTTGATACTTCAAAAGGGAATCTCTAAACTTTTTTGAAGCAAATTGTTTGAAATGAAAAAGTCTTACTGCAAGTTTCTCGATGTTGAAAGAAGTTAGTCGACAATATTTGATGGTATTTCTATAAGAAATTCGCCAATAAGCTTTTTGTTGCGACAATATATTGCCCATTGACTACAAAAACAATAATTTGTATTAAAAATTGTGATAATATGCAGAAAAATATGAAGTAACATATATATATATATATATATATATAGTAACAATAATTACATTTCTGTTAATCATCTGAAGCCACTCAAAATTATTTAATTGGTTTAAATCAGATATTTACCTGTAAATAACACGAATGTCAATCAATAGCTATTCAGAGTACAACAGAATGGAAATAGCGTAACCTGTTAATAAAATCAAGGATCTATGTAAGCTTTATGCCGACCACTGGTCTAAGTACATGCTATTATAGGGAGAAACTCAAACCATTTACATAAAATTATCACACGATTTGATATCTTCTCAAGATACAAGATATTTCTCCAACAGCATCTCCAAATAGTTTGTTTAGTTTCCAACACTAATGTCTAGCAATTCATACTCATACCAATAGTCTTCGTACAAATGCATAAAGCAAAGACGTACATGATGCCATAAATGCAACCAAGTATGTGAATGTATAGTAAGTAAGGAAGTTTTTATAACATCCATAACATCTCCAAGGATCAAGATGAAAAAAAAAAACAAACAAACTTTTACACAATATGACAGGCACAACTATGAAAAAGCATTTTATCTGTTATAAACTAAGTATGAGAATGTTTTCAGTAAGATTCAAATCATAATATTTGTCTAAATTCATAATGTTGCATTTCTGGCAAAATTATCATTTACAAATCTAAACACATCCACTAAAACTCATACAAACCCATCTGCAAACATAAAAGAGTCAATGTACAATTTTCCACATGAAATGAAAATATTTACGAGTATTTATCAAATGTTTATCTGTTTAAGGCCACAAACAAAAGTTTTACAACAGCAGAGGCAGATACAGAGATACAGTTACTTGTATACAATACATTTTTCCTGCTTTATACTCCAAGGACCAACAATATGCACAGTGTAGTGTGGTGATGCATGATGTGTGCATGAGTGTGTCTGGTTTGTTGGTAGAGAGACAAGTGTAAATCCCTCAAGAGGATTTTATATGGATAGTTGTCATTGTTGTTGTATGTAGTTTAGTATAGTTGTTTGTTTGTATGTATGAATGTGTATTCCAAAAGAATCGAGTTGAGATTTATTTACTGCAATATTCATGTGGATAACACCACACACAGTAAACAAAACTTATGTCACAAATTATGCCGAAAGTATAGAAATGAGATGATCCTCTGTTGCACAGTGGTAGGTTATGATTTATTTTTGTAAAAATATTACTTTGGTAACTTTGAAAATAACTTTATCGTTCTACATTTAAAGAAGCTACGAGTTATAAAAAGTAACAGCCTACAATTTTTAAAAATTTTCTTAAATATATTGTATAATTTTAGGTATAAAAAACTAAAAAACTATTATATGGTTGCTATAAGTAAAACTGTTATACACAAAACTGTCTATAAAAAACAGTTATACAAGAAATTTAAAACTTTTCAATAGGTAAAACTGTTATACACAGAATATTCTATATATTCTTCTATAGAAAAAACTGTTATACACACAATTTTCTTTAAAAAACAGTTCAATAAAAAAAACTGTTATACCCAAAATTTTCTACCGAAAAAGCTGTTATACACACAATTTCCAATAGTTAAAAATGTAATACACAAAATGTTCTATTAAAAAAACTGTTATACACCAAAATTGTCTTAAATAAATTGTATAATTTTAGGTATAAAAAACTGTTATATGGTTGCTATAAGTAAAACTGTTATACACAAAACTGTCTATAAAAAACAATTATGCAAGAAATTTAAAACTTTTCAGTAGGTAAAACTGTTATACACAAAATATTCTTTAAATAAAACTGTCATACTTTAAATTTTCTATAGAAAAACTGTTATACACAAAATTTTCTTTAAAAAACTGTTATGCACACAGTTTTCAATAAAAAAAACTGTTATACACAAAATTTTCTACCGAAAAAGCTGTTATACACACAAATTTAAATAGTTAAAACTGTAATACACAAAATGTTCTATTAAAAAAACTGTTATACATAAAATTGTCAACAATTAAAACTGTTATATACTAAATTTTCATTAGCAGAAAGTGTTATACATAGAATTTTTCATAGAAAAACTACAAGGTGGCGCAAAAGTAAACTTCCGATGTTTTTTGGCTGTAATTAAAAAAAAAAAAAAATGAAAAACTTTGATTCTTCTTTAATATTCCGCGTTCTGGAGCAGTGTAGCGTAACATTGTTTATTAACGTGTATTTCGCATGTGTTTACTACACAAATGTCAAAACAGAACTGACATTAGGGGCCAATCGCAAAATTTATAGCATTTTCTGATAGGAGAATTACATTTGCGCCACCTGTTATTATATTGGGTGCATAACTTTAAAATGCGGGATTTATGACGTCAAGTACTATTAAGAAGGCCATCAAGTTACTGCTAAATATATGATAATTACCCTTACACCAGCACCGGTTTTGCTATTGCACAAAACCTTTGATGTCCTTATACCGAACAGGGAGCAGGTCTAATAGTTAAATGACAATTTTGAAGCGTGTAATGGTAGGTGAGGTGTCAAATGTTGGCTCAGGCAGATGAAATTACACATTTGTTATGCTGACAAAGAGAAAATCCCGAAAGTTATAATAGCTTATTAAGGGAGACTTATGGAATTGTTCACAGGATATTGCGACCTTAGATACAACCAGTAAATTCTAGATTATGCTGCGATGAGTCTGTGTAGATTCTATTGGTTGAAAAACAAAACATCAGAGCATGTACTATGTGATTGAACGTCTTTGTGGTCATGTTGGTGGTGCCATTTTGCCTAAAAAGGATGTGTTTGAAATCTCACCTCAAAAGATTTAAGGTTGTATTCGTAAACTAAGCTTATAATGGTGAACTAAGCGCTGCGCAAAATAAACTTTAAGACAAAAATTAAACCTTTAATATATTTGAGATCAGAATTATTTCAATTTGAGAGCTTTTATGGAAATCTTAAAAATTTTACAAATCTCGATCCTTAATCCGGACGTCATTATAAATCTCGAGACAACCAATCGATACTTCTGTTAAATTTTACCATATAGTGTTATATCTCTGATATAGTATTGATCATTAAAGAGTATTGTACCAAGATGTCTGCGCTATTGCAGAGCGGTACAGTCGTATTTTACTGATTGTAACGATTCCTACTTTTCATCGTCCAGACTACATATGTCCAACTATACATACCTGTTAAGTATATCTATAAGAAGTCTAATCGAGTGGCTGCCAAGAGCTAGCAAAGAACTGATCCTTTCCCGTTGCCATGCCACCACCAAGGTGATATGAATGAACTTCCTCAGATGCTTTTATGTCATGGAATGTACACTAACATGACAAGTTGTTTTCTAACTATTGATAAGATCTTATTACGCATCGATGCGGCTGCAAAAATCTCTCGTCGACCACTGATATCCACGTCGCAGTCTACGGTCAATCAAACAACTTTCACATTCTTGTCAAATGCTTATTACGTTTCATCCAAGGACGAATTAGTATATAAAACATAAAGGAAATCGAGGAAATTAAATTTCAGATTGTTGCACATTCATCAGAAATTTAATTTCCTCGATTTCATTCATGTTTTATATACTAATTCGTCCTTGGATGAAACGTAATAAGGTCTTATCAATAGTTAGAAAACAACTTGTCATGTTAGTGTACATTCCAGGACATAAAAGCATCTGAGGAAGCTCATTCATATCACCTTGGTGGTGGCATGGAATATTACTGAAACAAGCGTTGAATGAGATAGAACTGAGGTGTTCTACTATTATCACTTGTAAAATGTATAAAATGCACTGGGACTCTCTGCAACGGGAAAGGACCAGTTCTCTGCTAGCTCTTGGTAGGCACTCGATTAGAGTTCTTATAGATATACTTAACAGGTATGTATAGTTGGACATATGTAGTCTGGACGATGAAAAGAAGGAATCGTTACAATCAGTAAAATACGACTGTACCGCTCAGCAATAGCGCAGATATCTTGGTACAATACTCTTGAATGATCAATACTATATCAGTACTATATAGTTGGACATATGTAGTCTGGACGATGAAAAGAAGGAATCGTTACAATCAGTAAAATACGACTGTACCGCTCAGCAATAGCGCAGATATCTTGGTACAATACTCTTGAATGATCAATACTATATCAGAGATATAACACTATATGCTAAAATTTAACAGAAGTATCGATTGGTTGTCTCGAGATTTATAATGACGTCCGGATTAAGGATCGAGATTTGTAAAATTTTTAAGATTTCCACAAGCATTGACCGTAGACTGTCGACTTGGATATCAGTAGTCGACGAGAGCTTTTTTGCGGCCGCATCGATGCCGAAAATTTGCACCAGGAAAATGCTTCAGGTATCGGGGTAGTCTGTGAGAAAACCATTGAAAATAAATACAATTAAGGACACATTTTACCTTATAACATGGGAGTTGAAAGCGTCTCGAGCTTTCTTCACACGGCTGCATCGAAGGCGTAATTTTTCGGCTTGAAAATGAAAGAAACCAAATGTTCCAAGTTCATTAGAGAAAATTTCCCAATCAGTATCTGTTTCCATTTTTTGAACCGTCAACGTATGCGGAACTTAAGAACATTAGTATTTTAAAAATAAAATTTTGAAATTAATGAACATGATGGTAAAATTATGAAATACTTGTTTAAACTGAGTAAAAGAAAATAAACTAATAGATTTTTTAAGCCATAGAACTCTCCTTGGATCAATATTTATATTTCAATTTAAAATTTTTATAAAAACTTTCAAAGCAACTCTAAAATTTTCTCCATATAATTATTCTCATCAAACCACTGTTTTTACTTTGAGACCAAGAAAAAGTAGCGAGCGAAAGCCAAAAAAACCCAGTCAACGAAATGATTTGATTTTCAAGAATGCCATATGTTGCAAATAATACCCATTCACTTGGTGACATTACCGGAAGGGACATTATCAAGTCAAAAAAAAAAAAAACACGAAAAAAAAGAAAGATTAAATGAATGGCTGGTTGGTTGAATGAATGCCATGCCCATACCCATGAAAGGCATCAAGGCAAGAAGAATAAAAAAATATAGAGCCTTTCACTAGGAAACAACAATAACCCTAAAGTAAAATATGACTGTTTCCAGTCATTTGTTACCATACTGTTAAAATCGTCCTTTAGCTAAGAACTACCACAACAAAAACAACAACCAATGTCATTTATCCTTACTTGAGAGATACATATAACAAAAACAAAAAATAAAAAAAAAACACATTACAATAAAGTTGCGTACCAAAACTACGAGTAAGTACTTGCAATGAATGACTTCTTGCTCATTCCATGTAATGTATGACTCTACCGTTGTCATTATTGTCATTCTTCAGACTCTCACAGCACCAGAACATAATGCCCACAGTATGAGGCCAAAAGGGTGGCAAATTGTTTTTTATTACGAGTTTTATCTGAAAAGGCTATGAATACAATAAGAAAAGCCCAAAATAAAAAGGAAATAATGTTGAATATAGCAAAATATATGTATCAACAATAAGGGTGGACATTTTATTTCTCTCCAACTCATTGATGGCTCAACGACTTTGCCATAGAATTATCATGCATTTATTTCAAACTACATAGTAAGTATATACAAATATATACAGACATTCAAACATACATACATACATATATTCACTTAAAGTATTTGTGTTGAATGGTTACGGGTAGAGACGACAACAAAAACTAAACGATACTAAATGCCTTAATCCCTCTATTGCGGAAATAAAACTTTAATGGAACGAAAGACAGACGGACGGACGGAAATGTTGTGGCAGACAGACGGACAGACAGACAAATCCAGTTGTTAGCGCTAATGTAAGTAATTGAGTGCGAAAATACTGTCGCATTTAAAACGTTTAACACTGTGAGGGCTTGTAATTGAACATAATTTTATACGTTGACAACCCTGTATAATCCATTTCCATTTGGATTGTTTCGATTTAAGTGATTTGGTTTTTTGTTTTTTTTTTTTTTGTTTGTTTTTGGCGAAATATTTAAATGCTCGCATGTTATTTGCTACAGTTGAACTATGAAATTGACCTTTGGTAATTATGTTATTTATAGAAATATTTTAAATGTGAAGCTAAATTTTAGGAACCAAAAATTACAAACCCTTGAGAAATTTGATGAAAACTTAATATTTGCAGTACTTCGGATTAAATGGCACAGGTTAATCACACGAAGAAAAGTAACATGGTTGTAAACATAGTCTTAAAGCAACTTCTTATGATAAGATTTTTGATTATAGTTTAAACATATTTGGTCAATTCACAAGGTCTCTTATCAGTCATATTGTCATAATGTCCTAATATATCACGATACGGCGGCTCGGATTAATCGACTTTTAGGCATTCGGCGTTGGTCTCTGCTGGTTCGTTACTATAACACATTAAACATAGAATAGAAAGTAGTATTATTTTAGAACATTTTTTGCTTGGAAAGCAATAAAAACCATTGTGAAATATTGGGACATTATGACAATATGTCAACATGACATGATAAGAGACCTTGTGAATTGACCAATTATGATCATTATTAGTATCATATTATGATCCATTGAAATCATATTATGATTCATAGTAATTATCTTATCATTCAAATTTATTTTGAATGATTGTGCATTTTGTGGATTTTGTTTTAATGTGCAAAATTCCCAATTAAAATATTAATAACAGATTCACCGAAATTTATTGTTGTGAATGCTGTGTACACCACATCAATAGTCTGCGAATAATTATAGAGTAATCTACAAAACTTCGGTCTAAGCTTTATCTGTTATTTATCGACCTTGAAAAAGCATTTGATACGCTGAATCAAAACTCAATATGGAACGCTCTTGCTTACAAAGGGGTCCCATCCAAGATCATAAGCCTTACTCAAACTCTATATCGTGATGTTAAATGTCGTGTTGTTCACAATAACTCTCTGAGCAGTAGTTTTGATGTTGTACCTAGTGTCCGCCAGGGCTGCGTGCTGTCTCCTTTGCTTTTTAATATCGTGCTAGATGTTATAGTTCATAATGCTACTCAAGCTAATAGATATATAAACTGGGGTCTTAACCAACAACTCTAGAGCCCGGAATATTCAGATGATATAGCCTCCATTCACACAGCTATAAAGATATGACATCTAAACTTAAATGCATCGAAACAGAGGCCATTAAAGCTGGTCTAAAAACAAACATAAACAAGAGTAAGCTAATGAGCTGCAATACAGTAAACACCAACAAGTTTCGTATAGGGAACATTGAACTGGAAGAAGTCTCGTCATTTTGCTATCTAGGCAGCATCTTAACAAACACAGGTGGATCCAGCAATGATGTAGCGTACCGAATCTCAAAAGCCATGTATGGAAATCTTCTGCCACATCAAAGAACACCAAGATCGGTAACTTTCTGTCAAGTCTATGCTCCTCTATGCATGCGAGACGTGGAATACGACAGAACACAACGTAAACTCACTACAAGTGTTTGAAAATCGATGTCTCCGAATAATATTAAAAGCTTTCTGCACTAACACCATATGTAATACGGAACTCTGGAGACAAACAAATCAGCGGCCAATTCATATTGATATCTTGAACCGCAAATAGCGCTGGATTGGTCACACGCTGCGCAGGCCTTCAGATGACACAGCTAAAATTACCATAGACTGGAACTCACAGGGTAGGAAACGAAGAGTAGGCAGACCGTTACACACATGGCGCCGGCAACTGAACATCAATGTCAGCCGTAGTGATCTAAGCTGGAAAGAAGTAAAACAAATATCATCAAAACGAATCGTATGGAATAGATTCGTTGTGACCCTTTGTTCCCAATAGGAACCACAGTACATAATATATAAGTATTTATTGTGATTATTACCAAACTTGAAAGTTGGGATATAAATGAATTAAAGGACAACCTTACTGCTGCTTTTCTATAAAAAACATGTTACCTGAAGGCAATATTACTACTGAAGGATGTGATAGAAATAATACGTTAACACTAACTGCATCACGGTAAAACAAGAAGGTGAATAATAGGATGAAGTAACAAGAGTAAGTAGTGACCAAGGAACCGATCTATATACAGATGGTTAAGTAACTGAAATGGGATTCTACGAATTAAGTCGAAATATGAGACAAAATATCAGAAGCAGGGTATTAAATGCTTGAAGAGTGTTGGTAACAAAACTCTATCTCAACTATCTAAGACAGGTTCATGCATGAATTCTATTACCCTAGAACATTTTAAATCCTTCTAAGAACGAACTTGATAATAGGCAATAAATGATCACGACAGAAACTGGCAGAATGAGGAAACCCAAACCTAGAGAATGCTAAGGAGATTCTGAATAGTTAATGTGTTAACTGGACATACAGAGCTGAAGTCTCACATGACTCGTATGGGTATATCCAACGATAGAATGGGCTACATTTGGTATAATTAGAGGCGAACATGTTCAGATGTGTCTAAGATTTACGTGGGTACCTGCCGCAAAGGCCTAAACCGCACGATGATCTTAACACCGGATAGAAACAATGCCTTTGAGTGACTTGAAAGGAACACTCAATTGGCAAATTTTTGTACATTGACTGCACAGATCAAAGCACAAACCCCTTGCTCGAGAGCTCGGGCAATGTAATCCCTGCCATCCGGCCGATGTATGGTCTCTGACTTCAAAAGTTCCCAGTCGATAAAAGTCAAATTGAGCGTACTGTAACACACAATTTTGACCTCGACTGAGAACCAAGCCCAACGGCCAGTACATCACGAATGCTACTACCTCAATACATTTCCTAAGCACAAACGCCTGTTGCCATCTGCTACTTTCAATGGCTCTGTTGAGTCAGCAACAGCACTTAGTAAGATACATTTGGTGTCCCGAAATTTGTCACTAGTTCAAATATCAGTCCTTTAACCAACGATCGTCTATCCGCTTTGGGTTCTAAACCACAGCCACCACGTGTTCACCGAAGTGACCTCACCAATGATCCTTCAGGACCGAAGTTCTTGGGCCATAGGATCCCCGTGGCACTAGATATGACTCTAGCCAGCTGGGAATTTAATAAATAAAATTTTTAACAGGAATAAGGTCCGCGCAACTCGGAGCCCCGGTTTCGCTACATATTTCTCCTTGAGGCATAACATCAAGGTGTGGAGTGTCACCAAGATGCTTATGCATTTCCCAGGGGGGGGGGGGGTTCAAATGGACCGTAGTAAAACTTAGAATATCTTAGGAGTCCAAACTGGAAACCAGTGGGAAACTACTTATATCAAGGGGACTACATTTTTTACAGGCTTATGGATATGGAAAATAACACTTTCCAAAGAGCTACCTAATGTATACGTTAAACTATTAGTATATTTTATACATTCGAACGAAATGTTTTGAAAGTAGATATATAATATAGGGTTGTTTCAAAATATATGCAAGATTTGAAATTGCCGCCATTTCTGCGGTAAAATGCTGCCCACCAAATAATTTAAAAGCTGATAGCAGTTCCTACGCGTGAAAAATTCCCCGGGAAATTTTTTTCGGAATTTTTTCGGGAATTTCTTTATACGTTTTCTTTCTAAAGTTGCAATATTTGAAAATAATGAACGATTTTTTCGAGCAAAAGCATCGAAAGTGATGAAGCACATTTTCACTTTGATGGCTTTATTAATCGTCAAAATTGCCACATTTGAAGAGTTCATATAACCCACATTGTCGAAAAATAAAATGCATTTACGTGACAGAGATGTACATGAGTTGATTCGCTTTTTTTCTATATGAATGACATCACTGCGTTTGTTGTGTTTTCAATCATCAATATGTGCTAATAACATTGCTTGCAGTGCTTGCGGTTTCACAATTGATTGCCATTTTCTCAATCTTTTTTTAAATGCCGTTAGCAATAACAACTCAAAAATGTTACTGTGTTTTGATTTGTATACAAAGTATTCAAATGATTCAGAAAAGCTCGATGATAAGTTGAATGCATAGTACAAAATCAGTGCATTAATTTGTTTTAAATAACTTTTCGCGCGTGGTTCAAGAACAAAATTTTGTGTTATTTTGACAATAAACTCCGAAATAATAAAAAAATATTGAAAATGGTGTTTTCCGTATTGTTATAAATATGCAAGAAAAATTTTTCTAAATACAGTCTTAAGTTAGTTCAAACATACTCATATAGGAAAGTGTATATTAACTCAAAAACCTCTTCTTACATTCATAACACTCATATTGATTCGCTGCTTTTGTGAATGGTAAGAGTTTACAGAATATGCAAGCAACTACATGCATTTTGTAACAAAACACTTGCTGTGGTGAATCATGCAATGACAGGTTTCGTTTAGATTATGTATAGTGATAACTCAGTATTCATTTTTGCAAAATAAAAAATATGTCATTTGAATGGTATTCATGCACATCTCTGTTGTGAAATCTATGTTCAGATAAAAGTTATTTAGAGTGAATTTATATTCAAGAAATTGGAATTAAACTTAGTTTGCAGGTTTTATAATTCCTTATTATGGATTATAAATTTCCTGTATAAGTTTCAAATTTGAAATTTAGGTTATAAGAAACTGAAAATTGAATTCTAAGGATATTCGTATTTAGAGAAAATAATAACAATAGTGGTTTAAATTTGTTTATAAGCAATCCGATTTGCGAAATGCTTTTCTCAAGCACACTAGGCATGTTTTCCATATTTATCATATTCGAAGTTCTTTAATTGTTTAATGAAACAAAAGAATTTATGGCTATTATACCGATTAAAACCACGAGTGTGACCAGACCAGTCAAATGCCACTATTATTGTATAAAACCTTAAAAGTGTTGAACCAACATTGTACAACCAAATAGAGTTATTTTATACTTCTTTTAAAACGCTGGTAAAATTCCAAGACTACTTATTCGAAAACACATTTCACTGGGTTTTGGTTTAATTTAGTATTAAATTGCCGGGAATGAAACGATGTTTTAATTTCCTCCCGGGAAAGGAAAAAATCCAGGAAATTATGAACCCTAGCTGATAGTCTAGACTCTAGAGTTAAAAAAATGGAGCATTAAATGAGAGAACAAGGCGTTTTCTAGGTAGAACAATATTTAAAAGTAATGAAAGATTTTTCGAGCAAAATCATCCTAAGTGATGAAGCACTTGATGGCTTTATTAATCGTCAAAATTTGCCGGATTTGAAGAGTTCTGATAACCCACTTTGTCGAAAAATAAATACATTTACAACGTGTTACTGTTCGCTACAGATTTTGAGCTGGAGACATCGTTGGAAAATGAAGCTGATCAAGCAATACTGGTGCTCCATATACTGACATGATAAAATAGTTCTTTTGGCCTAAATAGAATGATACTGATTGCATCAACAAAATTCAGCCATATTAATTGAAAAAGGTGTTGGAAAATATCGATCAAAGAGTGTGTATGAGGTAACAAAGCCTTCAATACAGATATAATTGAGTACTACTATTAATAAGGCTGATATTCTTACAATTTCATTAAAAATAGCATGTATAGAAACTAAATTTAGCCGATAGTGGGTGGCTAACACAAATTTGAAACCATATGTTTGAGATTAAGTGCATCATAGAACATCCTTTGAAGCATGGATATCTACTGGGTTCAAATTATGTTCAGCAAGATACCATACGCGATATCATATCAATGTAATGATCTTAAAACATCTATATACATCCAATGAACTAACAAATAATAAACTTGCAGCAAATTTATACACATTCGTACAAGTGCTTAGAAATACTTAGTACGGGTGCTATTATTATTTGTATAGAAATTAAATACAAAGGCAAACATTCTAACCACCCCTGATCTAACCAAAAAATCATAAACAAAACAAAGTTTGTTTTCCCTTTACCCCCGCTGTTAAAGGAGAGCTCGCATCATTTTGAATTTACTACAAGTATTCGTACTTGTACTTATAAAATTGGCATAAATGCCTTTTATAAATGGCAAATGTACCATTACGACTTTGATTGTTTTACGCTCTGATGTGTCTATTGTTTAGGAGCGGATTTAAACAGGTGGTCTCGGCATGTGTTGAACACGATTCTCCAAAAAAAAAAAAAAAAAGCTCTATTATTTATAACTACATAAATATACACCTACATACATGCACTTATTTACTAAAGAACAAAAAGTTCCTGTTGTTTTATGTTGTTGTTGTTGTTATTGTGAGTAGACAAGATGATGTTGTTTTCTTTTGTTGCTGGAGATGAGTTTTGTTTGTTTTATTTTAATTTTTTTTTCTGTTGTTGTTTTTGTTTTGTTTTGCCAACATTATGTTAAATAATGGCTTTTTGTGTTTAACATTTCGTTATGTTTTTGTTTGTTGTTGATTTGTTAATTATGTTGTTGTAGTTGCTTTACTTTGCCAGTGAAAATTTCAAAGTTAAATAAAAAGCTTTTGTTGTGAATTTATTTACGTGCCCAAATTAAGGGTTGCCAATTGTTGTGAGATTTTTCTATTGAATTTGACATAATTTGTTGTTTTATTTCTTTTACGTGTTTTTTACATGTTTTTATATTGTGTTAGACACAAAATTTTCTATAGAAAATTGTGTTAGAAAATTTTGTGTTTAACACAATTTTCTATAGAAAATTATGTGTTTAACACAATTTTCTATAGAAAATTATGTGTTTAACACAATTTTCTATAGAAAAGATACGTCATAAATCCCGCATTTTTAAGTTATGCACCCAATATAATAACAGGTGGCGCAAAAGTAATCCTCCTATCAGAAAATGCTATAAATTTTGCAATTGGCCCCTAATGTCAGTTCTGTTTTGACATTTGTGTAGTAAACACATGCGAAATACGCGTTAATAACCAATGTTACGCTACACTGCTCCAGAACGCGGAATATTAAAGAAGAATCAAAGTTTTTCATTTTTTTTTTAATTACATCCAAAAACCATCGGAAGTTTACTTTTGCGCCACCTTGTAGTTTTTCTATGAAAAATTCTATGTATAACACTTTTAGCTAATGAAAATTTAGTATACAACAGTTTTAATTATTGACAATTTTATGTATAACAGTTTTTTTAATAGAACATTTTGTTTATTACATTTTTAACTATTGGAAATTGTGTGTATAACAGTTTTTTCGGTAGAAAATTTTGTGTATAACTGTTTTTTTTTATTGAAAACTGTGTGCATAGCAGTTTTTTAAAGAAAATTGTGTGTATAACAGTTTTTTTTTCTATAGAAAATTTAAAGTATGACAGTTTTTTTTTTATAGAATATTTTGTGTATAACAGTTTTACCTATTGAAAAGTTTTAAATTTCTTGTATAATTGTTTATTATAGACAGTTTTGTGAATAACAGTTTTACTTATAGCAACCATATAACAGTTTTTTATACCTAAAATTATACAATTTATTTAAGAAAATTTTGGTGTATAACAGTTATTTTAATAGAACATTTTGTGTATTACATTTTTAACTATTGGAAATTGTGTGTATAACAGCTTTTTCGGTAGAAAATTTTGTGTATAACAGTTTTTTAAAGAAAATTGTGTGTATAACAGTTTTTTTCTATAGAAGAATATATAGAATATTCTGTGTATAACAGTTTTACCTATTAAAAAGTTTTAAATTTATTGTATAACTGTTTTTTATAGACAGTTTTCTTAGACAGTTGTGTTGGACACAAAATTTTCTATAGAAAATTTTGTGGCCAATACAATTTTCTATAGTAATTCGAATCTAATCCGAATGGCGCATACATACATCGTTGGAAAGGTTTTTGAATATCCATATTGTCTATATTAATGGCTTAATAATTCAGATATAGACCAAAGATAGGTCAAAAATCGAGGTAGTTTTTTGCTTACAGCTACCGATCCGGGACTGGAGCGGATATATTGATGTATAATCATGTGTGTAAGTTTTTGGGGGCTACGGAAAGTTGATTTCAACATACAAACGCATATATAGACATGGCTATATCGAATCCGCTACATATAATGATCCAGAATAGATATACTTTATTGGGACGCAAATAAAAAATATAAAAATTACAAACGGAATGACAGACTTATATATACCCTTGCCACTCCTGGTGAAAGGTATAAAACTATACATCATTAGAAATATTTTCAACATACTAAAAATGTTGGATTTCTTATTCAAGAAACCTGGTCCACATAACGGTGAGAGGAAATTGCCTCCATTACCTTAAATATTTACCCTACACATAAAATTTTAAACCAGTCTAAGTTACATTTATTGACTTTTACCCCTTTTTTTATGATATTTTAATAAAATCAGTTTTGAAAATTTCATCATGTCATAAAGTCTACAGTACTTTGTTATACTTACTTATTAACTTAAATACTTATAATCATATAACTGAAGTAGTCGTTCAGTTGAAATCATTAAGTAAATAATATGTTTATTGTAGGTATACAGTATAATAAATATCAAATAAATACAAAAACAAATAACAAATAAATATAAATCTAGATCTAAACATAGAATGTCGGCAAAATATTAAACACCTTTAGATGTGTTTAATATTCCTTTACACAACAATTGAAAGTGTCACATTTAAAAACAACAAACAACAACTTCTAAATAGATCCATATTTATAAACCATAGATATACTAGAGCACTCAATGGTTAAATAATAAAATAATAAAAAAAAATACAATAATAATAATATAAAAAACCCATTAAACGCTTATCGTTTTGCGTATGTAGTTTTTGAAGGAAATACAAAAAGAAAATCTAAAACTACAATGCACTACATAATTTTTTTCTATATATATTTTTTTTTTTATTCAGTTCTTATCAGTTTTAACCACAACTAACCATAACCACCAACCAACCAACCAACCAACCCAGAGTTGATAACAAATCATTCAATACTTGTTTATATATTCAGTAGAATAAGTATGATAATAATGCTACCTTCTATTTAGTAAAATTGTTTTAAAGTAAATTTTATATTTACTTTGTAGCGGCCAATTTGAAATCATAAACAGCACTAGTTTTATTAAGAATTTACTGCGATTTTGTTCAAGTGTACTATTTGATATTTTAACTCACTTTAAACGATTTGACTGCTTCTGATGCGGTGACCGACTAATTTTTTTTTTTTTTTTTGTCATACACTCCTAAATGTTTGATTAAAGGCACACTGCAGTCATTACCATCACAGGCTTTTTGTTCAAAGAACAATATTTATATGTATTCCAAATTGTTTAATAATACGTAGCAGCCAATCGAATGTTTCGGCAGAAAGTCAGTTGATAAGGAAGAATTTCATTTACAGCAGCTAAAATGTTGTTATCCCTTCTAAAATTTTGTATCCACAACTGTAAAATTTGTTCACTAATACAGAATCATTCGATTGTGTACAAATTCGGTTGCTAACACGAATCTGTTATCTCTGTGAAGGAATAGAAAGGTTGGGAAATTCAAAATCACATTATTCAACCATAACCCAATAGATAAAAAGAAAATAATACATTTGATTTTGTAACTCATGAATTTTTTAAACCAAAATTTCGAATGTCCATTACCCTTCAATGATTCTACTTTAGTAACCGAATTTTACAGTTGTGTCTTCAAAATTTTAGAAGGAATAACAAAAGTTTGGTTGCTTCAACCGAAATTCTTCTTTATCAACTGACTTTCTGTTTATAGAACCGAAAAATTCTATGTGTGCAACCGAATCATTCGATTGGTAACAAATTCGGTTGCTACTACGTATTTGTTGTGACAACTAAATTTGTAGCCAATAGATTTATTCAGTCTTAATGATTGAATTTAACAATTTTGTATATGAAATATTTTGGAAGAAGTGCTATAATCGTTATTCTTTTTTATCAACTAAATTTCTTTCGCCACAACCGAAAATGTTTATGTTCACAGCCGAATCATTCGGTTGCAACAAGGAATCTGTTTTCTCTGTGTAATAACATCTTGAAGATACTTCTAATTTTTGAAATTTAAACAAGTTGTATACAAAATATGTTTGATTTTAATCAAATTTTGTGACCACTATTATAATATCCAAAACAGAACAAGTTCTTTTGGGAGTCCATATAAACATTCCAAGAGTCGTGAAGAATTCAGGAAAACATTAAGCTTAAACGCTGTATTCTAATTTATTCTCCTATTTTAATTTGACATTTTGAACTGATGGGCATCATTCATGATGGGTTTGCGTTCTGGATTTCTGAAGTTGACTAAAATAAAGCAACCAACGAAGCGTGATTTCTTCTATTATTTCACACAGAATTTCCAATATGAACTTCCGAACTGTCAAATTGTTTGGTCGATGATTACTAACTTATTTTGACCTGAATATACACCAACGACATGAGGTTACTACACGACGGCGCTACCTGCCACACAGCTTATGTCACATTGGACATTCTGCATGAGCGATTTAAGGGCTTGCTCATCACACGTGGAGGTGATGTGAACTGGCCAGCGATACCGTGCTATTTGACTCCGTTAGACTTTTTATTGTGGGGTTTTCTTAATTAAGCCAACATAACCCATGCCATCGATCATATTCTGCCTGATTTATACGCCAGAGTCATGGAAAACTATATATTTCGGAAGCAGGTTCCCTACATAATGACATCGATAGGCCATTCAAATGAATAAAAAATATCGATGATATCTGACACACACTTTGTTTTATTTAAATTTAAAGGACATGTCTTTTTTGAAACACGCTTTTCTGTTCTTTTATCAAACAAAACCAAGAATTAATCACGTATGGATACTGAGAATTTTTACCTGAAAAAAAGTGGGCAGTGCTTTCATTTTATCTTCAAATGGGTCGTGAAGCAAAATCTTCTAAGGAGCGATAGTGTCCATTTTCTCCGTCAAACTACTTACATGTTAAAATGAAAGTCCCTTTCATATAAATTGCTATAACTATTACCTTTTCCTATAGCTAAGGAACCAATCACCACTCCAGTTCTGTGTCGGTTGGCGTCACTTTATAGAGTGCATGCAAGTGCAAGCTTGAAATACTATATAGAGTATTTCAAGTTTTACGGTTCCTTTATAGTAGTATTTCTTCATGGTATTCCTGCTTCCACCATGTTTAACACCAAAAGTTAATAAGTTATGATTTGGTAGATAACTATTTTCAAATATCATCTGAATATACAATTTTTTAATATTCGGATCATGTTATTTTTTAATTTTTGTAGACTTGAGGTGAAAAAATTTAACCCCCTTCCAACATTGATCATTGCAAATGCAAGTCAAATCAGAAGCAGCTCAACTCCTAATGTGTAGAATTGCATTAAATTATATTTAAGGGTTCAACAGCTACTGAAATTATTTGTAATGTGGCTGTTGTGGGCCGGAGTGCTATTATCAATCCAAGATTATCGACACTTCGTTTCGGTAAATAGTGAACAATACAGAGAGACAGATAATTATCGACTTTTTGTGGGACGTAATTAAAGATATGAACTTGGGTTTCAACTGAGGTTGTCTGCAGTGTTCAAAAAATCTATTAAAAACTTCCGATAGATACAGTTGTTGCTGAGTTAGCAATCTTTGGCAGAGTGATACTCGGATTATTCCAGAGCGTACATTCAATTGTCGTGTGATGGTGAGTTGGTTCATGTAGTAGCTCGCTGTATGATAGCAATAATTTATAATCGAATTGACTTTGTTTTGACAGGATCATATCACTCAATGAGATTAAGATATTATATCAAGACCATATACTGGTAAAATTAAAACAAAATTTAACTGTTACTGAAATTAGGTTAGTTCTCGACACTTCAGATAGATGGTGATGCTCAAATTTGTCTAAAAAATGTGTGTCATTTTACATGCAGAGCTATACATTCACAGATAAGTTGAAAAACTATTATTTCCTCATGAATAAAAATTAAAGTCTACTTGCATTTTAAAGGACAATTTAATGCTATTAGCCTTGTAATTTACATACGATCTATACTTAACAGTTTTATAAATTTTACCTCATCTGTTACCGTATTCTGAAGACAGAATGGAAAGACTCCGTTTTTAATAGTCCGAAGTGAAAATGCGACAGATACCGTATCTGAGATATTCAAAATGGTGTACGCAGGCACCCAAACTAAAGAAATATCATATAAGACGGCCTAATCCAATAAATAGAATTTGAGTTTATGTTTTGACGACTCCCCAGATCCTTTAGGAGCGGAGTTGCGGAGTTTCAATGTAGTTGTCAAGTTATTGACCTCGAATACTTGTGTTTGGTATCGACGGAAAGCTAACTAGAAGTGCTTCGCTTTTGAAGGGTCTGTCGTCAAAACTTTAACTCGATACTCCTCTGCTACGCCTATAAGAAATTTCATATCAATCGGATCAACCAGATTTTTTTTCAATATATTTTAATTCTGATAAGTACAAAATATCGGAATGTGAAGTGAATTGTAAAAAATTAAACTACAATTTACCTGCATTTAATAACATTTCCCTCACTTTTTTGCCCATACAGTCAATAGATATTCTTTATCTGTCCCAATATACTTAAGTTTGCTTAACAATTACTTTTTTTTATATTTATATTTATTACCCGTTTAAAAAAAAAAGAAAATAACGAAAATCTTGAAGTGTGTATACCAGTATTTTTCTTTACTGTTTTGTATGATAGCCACTAATGAATGATAAGATTTCTTTTCTAATCACAGCCCATTACTATTAAATATTGACATATCGAAAATTCTATTGCTTTATAATGACAAATTTATTATTTATGAAATTAATCGTTTGGCTGTGATTCTTATTTATGTATGTATATTATTTATTCAACTCTTTATTTTATGACGTTTTTTTTTTTTATTATAGTCTTTCCACTCATAAACGAGTTAAGAAAATTATTGATTGTCAATATTGATGATGATGGTTTGAGTTGCGTTTTGTATGGAGAGTGCTATAATAAAGGAAGTATAACCTTAAATAAATACTAAATTACTTAAGTGTTTTAGCGGAGGGGCGGGTAAGAGGGTGTGAGAGGTGATGAAGTATTTGAACTTTGTTTCGTATCGTAGTTTGTATAGTTATTTCGTATGAGTGTGTAGTAAGTCATTATTTTTAAATATGATGTGGTAAAATTAGTTTTTGTTTAGAATCACTTAATATTTATAAAATAAAAATCCAAGAAAGTATTTTATGTAATACTTTATACTGTTTTCTTTTTATGACTCTTTTTCTAATAGGGGCAAAAATCATTTTCCAAAGTCCAATTTTAAATTTAGAGAATTATCAATGCTTGCATATTTAATTGATTTTATCATTCTCTTCGTAACATCGATAAATTGGTCGTAGATCCACAAAAATTATCCTAGGGATGACATTTTTAATATGACCCGAATCCGAAAGCTCTCACACTGTCACTGTCTATATGAAATAATATTTGGCATTAAAAAACAGCGATGGAAGGAATTTTAAAATATTTTGCTGATTTTTTAATTAGTTCCGTTTAAACCGATTAAGTCTGACTTGTACTGAAACACTAAACTTTAAAATTAATATTAAAGGAGAAAATTGGTTAACTGTATTACCAAAACAAATTCGATACTAAAGGTACGGTCACACATTTTTTGCTACATATGTATCTTCTTTGAAAGTTCCAATCCAATAATTTGGATTACTTATTTCGGTAAAGGTGATTTAGCGGTAACTGTATTTTGGTTTGTTTCGGTAACGGTGATTTCATCCTGAATTAAAGTATTAATAAAATTTACTTAAAAATATGTTGACAAAGTTGGTACAGTGAGGCCTCGATTATCCGTCATTCGATTAACCGGCAACATCAATTATCCGGGAAAGAAAATGAAAATACTTTTGGATCGATTTAAATTTTTTTGCACCGTAATTACCTGTATTATCCGGGACTATAATTCGATTATTTTTGTACAATCTAACACAATGTGAATAAAATGAAAAAGGGAAATTCCCTCGATCGATTTGCAAGCCCAAAATTTTCTGATATTGTGCCATCGATTTTTCGACAGCTTTTGGCATGAGGAGTGTTAGACATTATAAAAAACAAAGTGATTCTGTTATTGGCTTCGGAAACCGAAAAACTGCTGAAGAACCAAAAGTAGATTTTACAGTTTATGAATTTAAAGGAACTCCAATTTCTGGATTAACAGTGAAGAAAAGTCTTAAATATTCCACTCAAAATTTAAGCAAAAAAACTGCATGGTATTCACAAACTTATTACTGCAGGATAAAAATATTCAGCTGATTCGCTGCCACAATTTTTGTGGAAAAAATTTTTTTTTTTACTGGGACCAGCATTCAGGGGATGCAATGCATTGTGTTGGAACTAGGAAAATAGGTTATGGGAAGGAGGATAGAGGGAGTAGTGTTTGTGGATATTTGATTTGAATTTTCCTACATTGAAAGGGACAGGAAATATTTCAACAGGAAGTTTATTCCACATACGGACGGTACTGCTAAAAAACGAATTTTCTCTGTAGTGTGTTGTGCGATCCACTGACCAATCGACCACGAATGGATGAGCCCCCGATGATGAACGCATATTTCGTAAGAAACTACGGGTTTCGGGAACGAGTTCCCTAATTTCATCAGAACACATTCCATTGTAGTAACGATAGAACAGTGAAACACAACCCACATTGCGACGATGCTCCAGAGAATCAATAGAGCTGGATACCCTACTGTCACCGATAAGCACCTTCGCCCTCTCCTCTACGCAGTCAAGTAACTCCAAAATAGACTTTGAAGTACCGGCCCATACATGAGAGTTTTATTCCATTTTGGGTCGGATATAAGTGGTGTAAATAGTAAGGAGATCAGATGAAGTGAAGTATTTCTTACACCGTCTTAGAAAACCGAGGCACTTGAATGCTTCTTTCGACACTTGAAAAATGTGCCTAGAACATCGAGAGCTTCTGATTCCTTAATGTTTGCACCACCCATAGAAACAGATGAAGCAACATGATCTGTCGTGCGTTTATGTGTTAACATACAACATTGAGTCTTACGTGCATTAAAATCGACTCTGTTCGCATAACCCCATTCAGAGATTCAAATGAATTCAAATCAATCAAAAAACTCACCAATAAGATAATGGAGAATGGAAAGTGTTTACTTGAGAGAAGTTTGGCTTGGCATAATGAAAATTTCATAGAATGACACAAGGTCTCCAAGGAGAGACTAACTCATTAGTTGCGTTAATGCTGCTGGTACACACAAGTCCAATTATTCGCATTATTGGAAAGAGCTTTAAAAATGGTCCATGAGAATGGTAAAACAATAACTTGGTACCAGAAGTAAGAGGAAATTTTTAGAAAATCAGTCTAAAAGATGATAGTAAAATCATTCTGCCATTGGACAACATCCAGACGTACAGGATTTCAATGCTGATAACGTTATTGTGAATTTTTTTCCACCAAATTAGATCAAAGCGATGAATCAGTGAGAAATATGGAGCTTTAAATGCCATTATCGAAAAAATTTCATTATTAAAAAACTACTAAAAATTGGTACTCAATTAAGCGGGAAAATTGATTATCCAGAATGCTCCTGGTCCCGACCATTACGGATAATCGAGGTCTCACTGTATTTTATAATATTTTAAATTCGGTAGATTTCAAAATAAACTCAATTTTCAAAATCAATAATTTGTATTTTCATTATTTCAAATATTGTTTATTAAAATATCGGTAAATTATATTGGGTAACGGTGTTTTACCGCTAACGGTAATTGTTGTTATTTCGTTAGCTTAGCGGTAACGGTAGTTGAGCTGAACGGGTATTTTAGCATAGCGGTAACTTTAAAAAGTTGACTTTTGTTATTTATCTAATCTAATCTTTAATAAAACTTCAAAGAGTAATAATTCACTTGTTGCACCAAATTTTGAGACAAAATTGAATAGAGTCAATAACCATCGATATAGTGGATTTACCTAACCTTTAAAGCATTTGATCCGTCGTGCATTTACGTCTTATTCGCTTCATTGTTACAACTCCTGAAGAAATCATCATAAGCGATTCAATATTTCTGCATGTGCTTTAAACAACCATAGACCAGTAATCATAGCCGAATCTTAGCCCACACTGACGACTCCTTAGCGTACTCAGACCTGGCGGACGAACGTATGGTTTCTATTTTTCTATAAATCGAAAAATCTGTATCTGCAGAACCTGTTGAACCACATATATATTTGGTAGTGTAGGCAATTCGTCTAATTACGTTATACCTAGCAATGGAGCAGAAATGCCTGTGGCCATTGTAAAATTATACATATTGAAGACATGAATATATGATGATGAATATATTTATACAATCCCGGGATGATTGACGAAATTATACTCCTTGTACTCTTGGTCCCGAATCGCCATTTAGGCCCTCAGATTCTTGTTAATGAGAACCAAAGCAGCTCTTTACTGAGCAATTTTATACAGCAATCATTTGCCTAATGACAGTGCAAATGAGTTTGTTAGACTGGGATCTACGTTAGGAGTTCGGTTCATAGTGGTTTATTTTGGAAATAATTCGGTAGCTCCTGAACGATTAGAGATATCTTAATGAAATTTCACATAGTCAGTTCTTTTGAGTTTACTTGTATTTACATTGCCATTGGTGGTTAGAATGGGGTATAGTGGGCGCCTTATTCTACTTATGCTACTGTCACGCTTTGACGAGGAACTTATGGAACATCTTACAGGCTTTATAACAAACTAACATTGGTTGTAAAATCTAACACCAATCTCACCTAACATAATTAACAATGAAAGCACCACAGCGACCAGTTGTTCGACCTCATCATCAGATAGTGAAATTCCCCTTCTAGCCAGTGAGTCTGTAGTACAATACAACTGCGAGAAAGTGCGGAAAGTCTTGTCAGCTCCTGGATGAATCGAGCATGAGAGATTTTTAGCCTAAAAACACTACATTTAAATATATTCCATTATTTTTTAGAGATTGAAAATGTTTCCAAACCATCTTTAATTTGATAACTTTGAATAGTGTAAACTTTAATTTTACCTATCCTTCTTGTTCGGAGCCATCCTAATGTTTACATGTTTAAACATTTATAATAGTATATACAATAGTATACATTTTATCCAAGCTTCTTTCATTGGCTTTCCAAAGAAAATAAGTCAATTTAATCTTGCAATATGCTCCATTATATGACTAAGTCGTCATTGTATAATGTGTCTTTTGCTTTTAAGTGTTTTAAAATCCTTATTAAAAATACAAATACAAACAAACTCCCACAATCAACAATAAGAAGAACAACCTCAAAGGACATTATTTTTTTGAAATATAAACAAAAATCCTGGTTTTATTTAAACTTGTACATTTTTATTCGCATTTTAGAGCAGAGTATTTCTCTCATTCGTATTTGTTTATTTATTTAACAACCAACCATATTTCTTTGATTATACCAATCTACCCCTAAAGAAATATTATTTACCTCTTTATAAACTTTTAAAAGCACTTAAAATTGTTTGTTTATAACTTTTTGTTATAACATTTCGTTGTTGTTGTTGATGTCTTTCTTTTATTTACAAGTTTTATGGCAGCCTCAATTTTGTGATGAAATAAATCCTTTGGCTTTAGTCTTCAGTTCGGAGGGAGAAGGAGAATGTTGCAAATAAATATTATTTTTGGAATACTTACAGTTATATAAACAAATAAATGCATAAGGACACAAAGACTCACAAATATTTGTATATAAGGGAATAAATGAATGAATTCAAAGAGTTTTATGACCATTATATATACAACCAAAAACAAACATATGCAAGCAAAACAAGAAAAGGATTTAAGAAAGCGTAAATCTTCTAAAACTTAAACATTTTAGGAAATCTTTACCTATGAACAATTTATTCAGGTCCACAAACTGTAGGGATTACATATAGCAAAATATGTTCTTAATTAAGAATTATTTTTCATACTTATTCAATTTTATTATTTAACAAGAAAAAATCAAAATCGTTTGTAAAATATTCAAGACATTAGAAATTTCCATAATCCTCTCGATGCTAAATAACATTATTAATAACTTATCTGTCTTTCAAAACAAGGGTAGTAATCGATTGGAGACTGTCCTGGAAGGACCACATTGACAGAAGAATAAAAATGCACATGGAATGTGCGCATTCTGCAGAAGAGCGATAGGCCCGTCTATTATGTAGATGATGTCTCGATATTGAACAGAAGAAAGTATTCCCACATTTCCTTTGAAAGAATCATGGAAGCTCTAAACAACATAACTTATATTTCAAAATGAACTGTCATTAAAACAAAACATTAAAACTAACAAGAAAAGTTAAATACTCTATTGGAGACTATCCTGGAAGATCCTTATTGAAAGCAGAATAGAAGAAACTAATAGAATAAGGGCTTTCAGAAGAGCGATAGACACGAAATGATGCATAAGCCCGAAGATGGAACATTGGCAATATACGAGTGTACTACAACAAATTCTAACACAGTAGTGGAAAAGGCATAGTCTCTGCATACATGACGTGAGAATACACTAACCAAAGCTATTGAAGATATTTAAGCAATGCTAACAAACGAAATACCGATCAAATATTTTTGGGGGGTTAATTTTGTAAAATGTAAAGGCGAATTAATTTAAGTTTATATATAAAATTAATTATATTGTCATATTATAAGATTTACCTGCAGTTAATTGGCCATATAGGCTTACGACTGACATTGAAATAAATAAATAAAAAATAAAATAAATATGTAGCAACCTTAGCTGGATTGATGGTAATAAGGTCACAGTCACCAAAAGATACTCAATTTTTTAACAGGATGAAATATTATACAGTGATACAAAAGTCACCACAGGCTTTCTCATGTAGCAATTATATTTTGTTGGAGTCCATTTGGTACGGAAATACTTATAGTTTGTAAAAATCGGTTGAAATATGGCTGAGTTACGGTAGTTTATTTTTTAACCGATATATAAAAAGTCTATTCTGATTGAAATATATTTTTAAATAAAAGAATCGATTTTAAAATAAAATTGAAAACAACAAACTACATTTGCTAATACAAAAAAGTACTAAACTAAGTGATCAAGAAAAACTACAAGTATTTTCGAACTCTATGGACTCAAATAAAACAGAATTGCTATATGGGAAATCCTGCATATTTTTGGTCTTGCTTAGTGTTATTATTAAAAGATGTGACGGCGTTTAAACCAAATTTTAAAACATTGAAAACAAGAATAGAATGAAGTATCAAAAGTTTGGAATAACCAGTAAACCGATCTATTTAAAGATGGTTCAATAAAAAATGATAGATCCGAAATAGTTTTCTTCGAACTAAGCTGAAATATAGGTGAATACATACGTTTCACTGATCATAACAAGATATTTCAGACTGAGATCTTGCGAATACATAAGGAACCGGTTAAAAAATAGGTAACTAAACAGGAATGGACATCTGCGAACTAAGCCGACTGTCTATCAGGCTGAGATCATGGCGATTGCATACGGTTTAAAATGGTTGTAGGGGATTGATAGCTAAACTCCTACTCGTATTTTTATGGAAAGCCATAAAACTCTAAAGCAGCAGAATGTTTTACAATGTAATTTCAATTGCGAAAGCCTTGAGATAAGGAGTGAGATCGAAAAATTCTTAACATACATATATGTTAATAAAACTTACAGTTTTAATTTTTTTTTATTTGATTGAAATTATTATTACAATTTACAAAAAAAAAAGTGATGAAATTTTGAACCTTTTTCGGAAACCATTAAGGTTATTATAGTGCTTTCTGTCTCTTTGCTCGAACAGGTAGCCCATCTCCGTTTAAAATCTACTTATAATAAGAGCCTAATATCTCTCCACTGGCCTTAGCTCCGGACAGTTTGGAGGATTTGCCTCTCTTGGTGCAAATACCACATTATTGTTCATGTACCACTCCAGAGCTTGTTTACCATAGTGACAGGATGCCAACTCAGGCCAAAAATAAGTGGACTCATTATGAAGTCTTACTAATGGAAGCAGCCTTTTTCGTAAACATTCCTTGATGTAAATTTCGGTATTTATAGAGTCCGTTGTAACAAATGATTGGCTTCTTTTGCCGCAAATGCATATTGCTTGCCATACCAAGAACTTTTTGGGAAATACTGTCTGCTTTTGGGTCCTGAACTTTTCTTCAACATTCCCACGAGCACCAGCAACATAAAATTTTTGACCAGAAATTTGCGAAAAATCTACCAGAACATACGTTTCGTCATCCATTATGCAGCAAGAATATTTTTTTATAAAACTTGACTTCAATTTCCGTGCTCTGTTTTTGGACTCTAAATTTTTAGCAGCGTTCCTGTTAGGAACTTTTTGAGCCTTGTATGTTTTTAAACCTGCATTAGCTTTAACTTTTCGTACCAAATAGTCCGAGCACTGAGCTAACCGGGCTGCTTTCCTACCGGATGTGTTGGGAGCTCTTTTGAAAATGGAAAAACTTTAAAGAAGGCGATCATGTTTAGGGATACTGGGTATATGACTTAAAAATGCGGGATATTTTAAAATTTTTAAATTTTATTTTGAAACATTTGTACAATATAAATTTATTCAAACTATTAGCCATTGATAGCTATGACATTTTCCCTTCTATAGATTCCGAGTCAACAGAACTGCTCATCTATTGAGGCCAAGAACTAATCAAGCCAATATCGGATACTCTGTTCCAAAGTGAAGCGTAACCCGTATCGATCTGGACTATAATGCGGGTGAGATAAAACTTCCCAACCACATCATTCTAAATTCTTTGTAACGGCATTGCATAAGTAATGGAATATTTCGGTTTCATGTCTGGCCGCATTTTCTGGGCGATTTTTCAAACGAATCAGTTGCGTTCGGTACAAGTTCCATGGAATGGTCTGATCAGATTTCAGCAGCTCATACTAAATAGGACCCTTTGGGTCCCACCAAATACAGAGCATTACCTTAGCGTCATGGATATGTGGCTTTCGGTGTCGATTCGGCTGGTTGGCCATGCTTTACATACGATCTCTTACGCTTCGGGTTATCGTAATGAAAGCATATTTCATCACAAGTTATTTTTGGTGCAAAAATGATTTTCCTTTATAGCGTTCAAGCAGCATTTCAAACATACAAAATCATCTTTCAAGGTCTCTCAGTTTCAGTTCGTATGGTACCCAATTTCCTTTCCTTTGGATGAATCCTGCTGCTCGAAAACGTTTTGAAATTGCTGCTTAAGTAGCTTCCAATGATTTTGCAAGCTCTTGTTGAATTTGTCAATAATCTTCATGGAGTAATGCCTCCAATTCTTAGTCTTCGAATTTTTTTTTGCTGGCCTGGGTGATCTTTGTCTTGCGTGTCAAAATCACCGATTCTGAACCTCACAAACCATCTATCGCAGGTTGAAACCGGTAGAACACATTCACCATGAGATTCGGTGAGCAATCGGTGTACTTCAGCCGAACTTTGTTTCAAATTAAAGAAGTAAAGCAAAACTTTCCGTATATGACGCTTTGTTGGCACAAAATTCGTATTTTTATTACATTGTTACGAATATGCAATAGCGATTTGAATTTAACGGTCTGTAACGACTGCCTGTAACATTCATCATGTTTATAAACACGTCCATCAGTAGAAGCTTCTACTTATTAACAATGTTGATAACATGCGGTTATTAGCATTGTTTGTCAGTATGGCAACACTAAATGTTTAAGCTGCTAACTTTAACATCGAAAGCTCTAGAATTCGAATGATCTAGTTTGTCCGTTAAGATCATTGAGGAGGATTAACGAAAGATGGCGTGTGTAAAATAGTGGCAGAGGTTGCAGTCGTGAGTGAGTTGATCATAAGCGCTGTAAGCATTTTTAAAAGGTAAATACGTAACAATATATAAGATAATGGAAGCAGTTATATTTTGTGTGTCCCCTATTTTTAACTGGATATCAAAATTGTAACGCTTTTGGTAATAATAAAAATGACAAGTCTATTCTAAACCAATACTAAGAAGACTAATTAGTGTGCTAACTGGGTAGAGATCAAGGTTCGCATTGGTCCATCCGGCAATACGATCTGATTAGCGTGAGAGGAAAATAATGTTAGGTTGGAACATTACTTGTGTCCTCTGTCCAATGTCCTACCAAAAAAGGAATATCGTAGGGATTTCAATTAGGATTGTTTAGTTCCCATGTAGATATTTCATGCGTTTATAGAACTTTTTGTCCAGTGATACGACTTACAGTATATCTTTTTAAAGAAAATTTACTCTTAAAATGAAGTAAATTTTCTTCGAAAACTTTTGTCTTCTTTCACCATGAAAACGGGACGACCGTAATGTATATATGTACGTCAGTACATTTGTACAAATGTATATCCATATAAGTTCCAATTTTTTCCACATCAAGAGGGATGTTGGAACCTTTATGCATGTATGGGGTTTCATAATAAATATGAATTTCTTATTGTATTGGTGAGGTCGTCATATTTGTACTCGGTTTACTCGATATGGGGGTTTCTTTATTTATTTTGTATTTTTTTTTATTTTGTAAACTTTTGGTTTTGTGTGTTCTAGCCATATTTACCTTTGGTTGGTTGGTTGGTAATGGTATGGTTGGATAAATAATGGCAACATACCAACGACAACAAATGCTTGTTTGCTTGTTGTTATTTTTACAATTTTTACGTAATAAAGTAAAAAAGAATAATAATAATAATAATAAAAAAACAAGAAACTGAAAATTATTCTAAAGCAAAGTGCAGATACGTTTGTTTGAAAATAAAAACATCTCTAAATACATATTTTTTGTTGGTTGTATGTTGTGTACTTAGAGATGGGTACATACTAGTTACTTTTTTTTTATAATTTTCTACTTTTGGTAAAGGTTGCCAAAAAAAATATTGTTATAATTTTTTATGATATTCATTGTTGGCAAAATAAAATATTTGGATAAAATAAGAGTACCTACAATAGCAACAATAACAAATGTTGTATGTTTACACAAGAAATAAATTTAAGAAAAAAAAAAGAAGTTAATACTTATTTTATGGCTGTAGTATAATACATAGATAGGGTTACATTAGGATAAACCCAATCTGAAAACGTTTTGAATTTTTACAAATTATTTATTTATTTTAAGAGTTTTAATAAAAGTTATTAGCTTAAAATAATAAAGAATAATTTTCAAAGAAGATTTGTGCCTAATTTCGTGTTTCTAGGTCAGTGGTCGTCACAAACAAAACATGCCGCATTAGTAAATGTGTTGTAGTGTTGAACAAAACGAAAACTTTGAATAGCAACAATCATAATTCAAAGCTGAACAGAATACAACATAGAAAGAAATAACAATACATGTTAATTGTTCTTTTTATGACGACCGCTGGTGTAGATCAATTTGAGTGAGAAAAGTAGCCAACAAAATTGCAATTTTTAACTCTTACACGCATACCTAAATTGGAGCGGAAGGCGTTTTTTACTTGTCAAAAATTCTCATGCCCATACAATTTGTATGCAGCATACCGAAATAACGCGGCGGCAACGCTTTGCAATTGGAAAATCCGATTTTGACAGCGCGTTTAATAGTGAAGTTAGTTGCAAAACACAATAAATGTAAACACATACATACAAAAAGAGAAACAAATATGCAAGAAACTCATTTTTAAACTTTATTTAGTTTTTTTGATAAAATTTTAGTTTTCAAATCACAAAACAAAAATCAGAAACACCAATACTGCAATGTACTTTATTGTTTAAATAATCCGGGTTGGTATATTTATTTTTTTTATAACCTTGTTTTTATTGTTTGACGTAGCGTTGCCGCTTTAATTTAGGTATGACATTTCAGCGTTAAAGCTAAGCGTAAAGAAACGTTCCGCCTTACGCTTTTATTTAGGTAGGCCAGTTAAGAGTACGAATTTCCAAAAAGTATCAAATACATGTCGAATTTTCAAAACTATATGTAAAATATATTTATCTATTATATATCAGTGTTGTTACAATGATCCATAGTTTACGATCTACATTAATAGTGTAACCGTAGAAATAGTTTATTATTTGAACTTTTTATCTTCCAAACTAGTTTCTATTTCTTAAATTCTCATGCTAAGAATGCAAAGAGAATTTTGAAACCTTAAAACAAAAACCTTCTAAGGAACCCTTTCGATTTAAGATATTTTGTGGTTTCTATCACTTTAGAATGTTTTTTCTTATCATACACCTTTTCTGAGACACTCAGTTTTAATTGAGTTTCGAACAGTTTGAAAATTGGGTTACTCTTGCTGTATAAAACTCATATTTTCAACAAAGAGATATCTAGCTATAGTGTCAAGACTCCAAGTCAAGCCAGTTGTAGGTGTATAATAGGCCAACTCTTATTTTGCTTTTTTGGATTTTCGATGCTCCCAAGTGCTCTCCGTCGTCTAAAAATTGATAATTTTGGAAAAAAGTATCGTATTTACAAACTTTGAGAAGGCCTTTGACACACTCAACTATAATTCTATAAGGAACTCGCTAGGGTGTCCCCGAAAATAACACAGCTAATTGAAACCCTGTACTAGAATGCCACTTGTTGTCTGTTACATGAAAAACATCTGAGCAACAAGATCTGGATAAGAACTGGAGATAGACAAGTATATGTTCTACCACCTCTATTTTTTAACTACGTACTCGATGCTATGAGGCAGAAGGCAACACCCATCATAAAAGCTGGGTTAGCCGACCGTAATGTATCCTTAACGGTACGGAAGAGCTGATCGTTTCTGTTGTATGTGAAGTAGTTAGAGCAGTTATAGTGATAAAATGTAACGTAACTGTAACGTCTGAACCTGTTAAAAACAGAATTTCATTACGTTTCTACTTGACATCTGCTAACAGTGTTGATTTTCAAATGGAATTAAATTGAAAAATACTTATTTTTTGAAAAATAGCACACAATATTGGTTTTATATTTTATTATTTTATATAAAATCAACTAACAACCGCTAAAAAATTATTTTTTTGGATTTTTATGTCAAATTCGTGTTACATATTTTTAATGTTCTATAATCGCACTAAAGTGTTGCGTTAAGTCAACATTACGGTTACATTCCATCAACGGTCGGCTAACCCAGCCTTAAGAACGGTATTAGGTGGGACTTACATCTGTCTACTTAGCTTCTTATTATCAGATATGCTGTCGAAAAATCCCACCATCAGTTAGATCGCAAAACTGGTTGGGCTGAAAATGAATATACAACGAGAAAACAGATTAGAAGTAACAACCGAAAAATATTGAAAATATTGTTACGAATGTGCAATAGCGATTTGAATTTAACGGTCTGCAACATTCGTCATGTTTATAAACACGTCCATCAGTATGAGCTTCTACTTATCAACAATGTTGACAGCATGCGGTTATTAGCATTGTTTGTAAGTATGGCAACACTAAATGTTTAAGCTGCTAACATTAACATCGAAGTCTCTAGAAATCGAACATACGAGTTTTGACCGTTAAGAACAACCTAGGCTACTCGGATGAAGATGGAAGTGTGTATAAATAGTGACTGCGGTTGCAGTAGTCAGTGATAGAGTTAAAATCGACTGTCTTGCACATTTAAGTTTGTACATTATAAAGTGTGTGTGTGCATTTCTGCGAATTGATAAACGTGTATAAAGACACTGAGTGACTATTTGAACTGTTGTTGTTGTTGTAGATTTTGAATAAATAAAGAGTTGTTACAAAATTTAAACTACTAAAACTGTTTTTATTTGCAATCAAAAGTAACCGGTTTATTTAAAGGAAATAAACCAACGTTTTCAAAAGGTGAAAACGTCACAATATTTTTCATTTGCGGCTACAAAATTTTTGAAGGGGTAACAAAAGTCTGGTTGCTTCTTTATCAACTGCCTTTCTGTTAATTAAGCCTAAAATTCTGTGTGTGTAACCGAATCATTCGATTGGCAACAAATTCGTCTGCTCCTACAAATCTGTTTTCTTTGTGTAGCCAAAAAAAAAAATGCTCCGGATCAATTATAGCACATATCACCGTTTCTTCATATCCCATCAAGATATTGAAGATGTAAAGTTCTTGTGCTAACTGGAAAGCACAATTGATACAACTGGTGGAAGATTTATGCAGTCGCATAAATAAGGCACGGAATGAATTTGCTCAGATACATCCGGTTTGGAAATCATTTAATATTTCGAAACAAACAAAAATCAATTTATTTAATTCCAACATAAAATCTACTCTGTTGTATGGATGTGAGACCTGAAACATGGCACCATGTAATACACAATATCTTGCAGTTTTTCTCAACAAATGCCTCCGCGAGATCTTACGGATTTTCTGCCCTGTAACAATATCCAACAACCGACTTTGGATGGAGGCAAATCAGCAACCTACTAAAACAGAATTAAGAAAGCGGAAATGGAGTTGGATAGATCACGCTCTCCGAAAACCAGACGATAACATTGCCAAGAATTGTATAGACTGGAACCCGAAGGGAGGCAGAGTCCATTTCATACCTGAAAGCGGTAACTAACAACAGAACTTTCGAAATTGCGGATGAAGTGGAACGAAGTAATGGATCCAGTCGACGATTGAGATTATTGGAACCACTTTGTTATGGCCCTATGATCCCTCAAGGAGTGTAAGGAACCTATATATAATAGAATACTGAAATTATTCTTAAGAAAAACTTTTCGTTCAGTTTATATTTTTAGCAATTTCTAGTGTGGAGGTCTAACTCCAATAATGTACTAAATAGAAATTTAAAATTACAATTAAATATTAGAAAATAGGTAACGAAGTGTATTTTTAAGAAATAATTTTAACGAATTTGTGACTTAAACTACATTTTCTCGATATCCGATAAACCAAAATTTTAAATTTACCCTTCACCATCGTGAGAAGGGTATATATACGTTTGTCATTCCGTTTGTAATTTTCACAATATAATTTTCCGACCCTATAAGATATATATATTCTGGATCCTTATAGATAGCAGAGTCGATTAAGCCATGTCAATTTTAAGAAGACCCCAGATATCTTCGGGATCCAAATCTTCAATAATTCTGTCAGACATGCTTTCGAGAAGTTTTCTATTTAAAATCAGCAAAATCCGTCTATAAATATCGGAGATATGAGCAAAAATCCGAGACAACCTCTGAAAATTTCATTCAAAAAAAGACAATCTACAATATAATCTATTCGTCAGCAATTAAATGTACAATTTTTAAAAGTATTCTTGACGCTGAAAGTGGGCAATTCCATACACAACAAAGGTGAATGGTATATAAGATTCGGCACAGCCGAATATAGCTCTCTTACTTGTTTTAATAATCATTGAGCGTTTATTTGAATCGTAAACTTTTTTTGTTAAAAATTCCTTTATAAAATTTTTGAAAATGTAAAATTTCGAATTTCAAAATTGCAAGAAATATTTTGAAATTTCAAGTGGACTTGGAACTTTCCATACAAAGTAAATAGTTATTATTAGAATATCTGGTAAACTATAACAGTAAAAGCCGCAAAACTACGCTGAAAACTACGTCTCATTGGGTGGAATTGGATAAATGGGCGTGGCGCCACACATACAAAGTAAATAGTTATTTTCGAATATCTGCAGAACTATCACTGTGAAAGTCTTCGAACTTTATACGAACAAATTTCTTATCAGTTTATGAAGTCTAACTGAAAATACGATGGATCGGAATAGGGGGTGTGTCACCTCCCATGCAAAATAAATAATTATTTTCATATATCTGTAGAACTATAGTTGTGGAAGTCTTACAATTTTCCTCGCATATCAATCTTATTACTTTAAACTGTTTTGTTGCCATTATCCGTTGTTTGTCTTAAAGGGAGGGGGATCGAAAGAGGTTGTCTTACATTCGGTTTATTGTCATTCTCAATACCTTACATGTGTTATTTTTGTATCATTTTAAGTATTGCAAATGGGTGGTATAAGAACATACAAAGTTATTTTAGTTAAATAGTTATTTTTGAATATATTGCAATAACGATTTGAATTTAACGGCCTGTAACGACTGCCTGCAACATTGATCATGTTTATAAACACGTCCATCAGTAGCATGCGGTTATTAGCATTGTATGAAAGTATGGCAACACTAAATGTTTAAGCTGCTAACATTAATATCGAAAGCTCTAGAATTCACATGTACTAGTTTGTCCGTTGAGATCATTTTATAAGATTCACGATAGATGGCGTGTGTATAAATAGTGGCAGAGGTGGCCACTATTTGAGTTGATCATAGGCGCTGTTAGAGTTAACATCGACTGCATTGCCAGTGTATACTTGTACATTATAAAGTGTGTGTGTTTAGTTCTGTGAATTGATAAACGTGTATAAAGACACTGAGTGACTATTTGAACTGTTTTTGTTGTACATCGTAAATTTATAAAGAGTTGTTACAATTTTAATCTACTAAAACTGCTTTTTATTTGCAATCAAAAGTATTCGGTTTATTTAAAGGTAAAAACGTAACAATATAAAGAGCTGTTATATCTAGATCGATTTCAAGTAGTTTAATTAAAAATAGGCTGGATCGAAACTTGTCCACTGTAAAAACATAGGAAATTATGGCAGAGCGAACTTCTTAAGAATCGTATCAAAATTTTTCAAAATCGCAGGATATTTTTTATACTTTCAATGGCAAAAGCATGGTATACAATTAAAAACTAACAAAAATTCCGGTATTATTTATGTTCATTTAATTGTTTATAACATCCTTTCACATTTTTTATTTAATACAATAGGGCTAGCGAAGCATTGGTTATTATTTTATATATCAACATATATGGGTAATTGAAATACAAAAACTATTTTTAATAGCTGATTCCTGAATAATTAATCAGAATTATATAAAGTGTTATCATTTATAAGTTTTATTTATCATGATTCCTGGTGTTGAAGGGTATAATAACAGGCCCCCTATAATGATTTAGTATAGAAAGTAAATATTTTAAATAATATGCCGTATGTATGCATCATAAATTTAACAGCCTCAAACCACTGCTTTACATACTATGAGTGTATCAGTATCTTTGAATACTTTTATTTTTCATTTTTTCAATTTTTTCAAAATATTTCCAAAATATAAAACTTTATGGTGTTATGAATTTTTATACCCCATGATTGCAGTGAGCCAACAATAACAAAAAATAAAAGAAGTTCATATATTTTTTTTCTTTCTTCAATATAAAAATATTTTCAATTCTTTTGCTAGTTGTTTATATACATAAATATAAACAGATAGAGATACAGACAGTCGTCATACGAGTAAATATACATAAAGTATCATTTACAAAAAAAAAAACACTCCAGTTATATGAATAAAATAACAGCAGCAAGAAATAAAAGTACTAGAATTTGTAGCCAAAAAAAAAAAACAAACGATACACAACATAAAAGTTCCAAAAACAGGGATGAACAAGACAATATCCCGCAGTGAACTTTATTAAATTATATAATTTTGACAGTTACGAGTAGAATTTCGTTTTTTGCGCTGCCTTTATGCTCTTTCCGCCATGAAACTCCCCTGTAAAAATTGTGAAAAATATGCCAACAACTAGCAGCCAGCCAGGAATAAAGGTTAGTTACATTAAATGTATCTCCAGCATACTCGTAGGTATTATTGTTGGAATGTACATCATATGGATGGTTACATGCCGTGTAAACAGTGTGTATTTACCACTTCTGGCTTTGGCTGGTTGGTTGGTTGGGTTGGGTTGGGTTGGCAGGCTGGCAGGCTGGCTGGTTACTGTAATTTTATTTCCCGAGTTCATGGTTGTCAGTTGTAGTTGTTGTTGTTGGTGGCAATAAAACCCCCTCCAGACTGCCAACATTTAAGCGTTTTTCATGTAACAATAAAACCACATACACACACAACAAATCGAGCTGTAAGTGTGTAATGTGCGTTAAAAAACCTGCGTGTAATGTATTTACACGGAGAGAAATTATTGATAAATTCATAATTGTTAAAACTAAATAAAACAGAACTCGGTTAAATTTTAAAACATTTTTTTATACAAATATTATCTTTTGAAGCCAAACAAATCGATTTACAAAATGACCCAAAACGAATTTTAGCCTATTCTATCTGCCTACAAATATTTAAAATTATAAAGCAGTAATGTTTTTAAAAAATCTATTGGGTAGATTATGAATGGCAACCGAACTTCAGTTGCATTGCCAGTTGCCATCTGCAATGCCATTTAGGCAACTGACTACGCAACTTTTACACTAGGGTTCTATAGTTGAAACAAAAAGTCGACTTTTCGAACTTTCGACTTTTTTCGATTTTTAAAAAGTCGACTTTTCGAACTTTCGACTTTTGGTAATTTATGAAAAGTCGACTTTTCGAACTTTCGACTTTTTAGTTACATCGACTTTTTTCGACTATTTTCGACTTTCCGACTATTTTCGACTTTTTTCCACTTTTTACTATTTTTTGTAAAAAATACATGGTTTCTGCATTTATTGATGCGCCTTGTGTTAATTTTAGCAATAAAAATTAAATGTATTAAGGCGATAATATATAATATGTAGAAAGAGCATTTTTTTATGAACATTTACTTATTATTTATTTTTGCATACACTAGAAAAAATGTAAGTGTACCAAATTGCAATAACATAAAATTATTATGTTATTCTGTGCATATTTTGTTTTAGTATAATGTTGTAATTAAAATTTTTTTTAACAATCTTAAAAGTCGACTTTTTTCGACTTTTATCGACTATTCGACTTTTATCGACTTTTTTCGACTTTTATCGACTATTCGACTTTTATCGACTTTTTTCGACTTTTATCGACTATTCGACTTTTGTGATAACTAATCGAATGTTCGACTTTTTTGTGACCAAAAAGTCGACTTAGACTTTTCGACATTTTTCAGCAAAAAGTCGATTGTTCGAACAATCGAACAATCGACTTATAGAACCCTATTTTACACACATCAAGTTTTCTTGCCGCAAGTCTGAGATTATAGTAGAGAGAGTGGAAAGAAGAAAGAAGAGGGGTACACACTTGCTTGTACCGGCAAATCTCTTCAATTCGCCTTTGTTATTTCATTGTCACTATGGCTTTATTAGGTTTTGACATACAAAACTGAAAACAGTATTGCTGTGAAGAGACTTGCTTCAAGAAAAATTGCTGTGTGTAAAAGCAGATTATGTTGAAAACTAAAGCAGAGTTGTAATTGCTTTGTGTAGCAAGACCCCATAAATGCCATATTATTTTTCTAAGTGTAGGTATTTATTCAGTAACTGTAGCTTCTATTTTTTTTTAAGTCTATTACATATTAATACATAAATTTATACACAGTTTTGTTTTCTGTTTTGTTGAAATGTATTCTCCAGAGACATGTTTATTTTATATACAATATTTATAAACTAATACATGCCTTAAAGTCTTAAATGGAAAAAATGAAAAGAAAAATCTATTACTAAATATGCAGTGTAGAAGTGTATAGAAGAAAATCTTAACTTTAAATCCCTGAAATAACTTCGGTTGGATTAAATGTTAGGGCAACCAGCTCAAGTCAATGAATTACTAATTAGAATTTAACAGCCAGTGTTATCTATAACAAAAACTTATTGTAGATAAATAAAACAGGCAAAATTAACAGCTTGGGGAAGATTTCTTTAAAACTTAATATTATTTTTGCGAAAGATCAAAGGTAGGTAGGGATCTGGGGTTTTAAAATGTTATAGAGAATAAGGTATTTAGAGCTTATGTAAGGGGAATATAATATAATCCTTTAACTTAGATACTAATTGAAATAGTAACATAATTGTAAATGTTAGAAACTCAGAGCCCAGAGCTCATACTTTGGGAATGAATTAAAATCTTCTAACTTCAATACAAATTTAGTAACAAAATTCTAAACTTTAGACACTTACATTATTAAGGTTGAATATAGTGACACTCTGTAGATATAGTTCCAACATTTATTAACAAAAGGTTAAAGTTCTGTCGTATTTTTTATGTATCATAAATGCACCGCAAATATTAGGATATATTTATAGATATATACATCTTGAGACATATGCCATAAAAATAGTAATAATGACCATTGACCTTCAGTGATTCAAATCAAACATATATTTTGCACACGATATATTATTATCTGAGGAACCTTTTGGGTTAGGTTAGGTTCCATGGGCAGCCGCTCCTCAAGCAGCTCACTTGGGTTCATTCAAATCTGATCCCATTGTGATACCCAAGGGGTAAACAGCGTTGCCTCCAGGTTAAACCAGCCAGATTCCCGGATGAAGGAGTAGTTTTTGTTTTTGTACATGAAGATTACTAATCCAGGGATGGAAAACTTAATATTTTTTAACATCAACGTATGATGTACGTTTTTAGAATTATAAACCTCCAAAAAGAAACGAATTTTAATCTAAAATGCTTTCTTAAATCAATATAAGTCTAACAGAAATTTTAAATTTAAAAATATTATTTTTTATTAAAATACCAACATTTCAAAATTAAAATTTCCATGCCTGTGTTGTAGTGAATATGAGATTATAAATTTTTCTCTTTTCTTATTTTTCGCTCTTACAACAACTGACCAATCGCATGTGTTGCTGGGCTCTGTTCTACAGTAATCACTCTACCGTAGGCCCATTCTTCTAGCATGTGCCCCAATTAAACAGTGTCCTGTAATAAAAGAGACAATTAGCCTTATTTGCTCACGACGGTAATCTATAAGTAGATTCGTCCTGCTGGCATCATATACGGGCCAAGTCGACCTCGCTGTAGCACAGGAAGGTTCATTAGTCCACCTGTTTTGTGTAGTCTCATATAGTACCTGCTGAACAGCCATCTTGCATTTAACAAGGGAAATACCAGAAAAGGGGTCGATCGCCTCCTCATTCATTATCGCACCCCTTTTGGCCAATTCATCTGCTATACAATTACCCTGATTTCCATCGTTTCCAGGGACCCATATAAGCGTTATCCTAGAATGTCTCGCTATCTCATTTAGGGATATCCGGCATTCCTCGGTTAATCTAGATGTCGTGAGGACACCCGCTATTCCATTAACGGCAGCCTTACTGTCAGTAAATATACATATATCACCAGATATTCGATAATACCTCAGCTAGTTGGATGCACGTTTGATGGCAGTAATTTCCGCCTGAAGAGCAATACTGAAGTTAGGTAGCCTAAAGTAGGATTTTATCCCAAAGTTTTCAATATTGAAACCTCCACCGACCCTATTTTCCCTATTAGAGCCGTCAGTGTATATCCTTATGACATTGTCAAGGGAAAAGAGTCCGATATGCCATAAATTTCTATGTGGGATCATAATATGGAAATGTCTATCGAAAAAAGGTTTTGCGATGCAGTAATCAACATTTACATGGTAATGTTGATTACTGCATCGCCCATATTAATTCAGTATCCTAGAGTGTCCAAGGTCCTTACCAGACCACGAAAATCCAGCATTTAGCCTCACAGCTGAGTTGAGAGCCATTTGTATCACCATCAAATCCACTGGTAACCAGTTTAAGATAGTAAAAAGTGCCTTAGGGGAAGTAGACCTTATAGCGCCTGTAATCAGTATCGCGACAGTCCGTAGTACCCGTTCGACGGGCTTCCGGTGAGCAGCATTATCCAAAGCATGCCACCACACTAATACTGCATAGAACAAGATGGGTTTAACAACTGCTTTAAAGATCCAATTGATATCTTTCGGCATAATACCCCAGTTAGTACCAATTGCCTTTTTGCTGGAGTAGATGGCCACATAGGCCTTATTATTCTTGTTCTGAATGTTTAGATTGCCAGAACCTTTTAAGTTAAAGCAAATTAGGGCAATTGATTTTAGTGAATCTTTATAGCGACATGTTGCGGCAAGTTCAAGCTTCAACATTTATACTATGTTTTACCTTTTGATTTCATATGGTTTTAAACTTATATACACCTTTGGTAGCTGATTTGCACTAATTTGACTATGATTTCAGTTCTTTTAGTCCATTATGTCTGACTATTTACCCTTTGGCTAACTCTCACAAAATCCTCGATTTACATTATACACTCTTTCATACACAATATTTTAGCTTTACATTTTATTGAATATTTTTTTTTTTTTTTTTGAATACAAATAATGTTGTTGTGAAAATAAGTTAATTGTGTTTACATTTCTTATAAGCAAAACAAAACAACATGAACGGAAATATGAGTGGGTATTATTTTACAACCCCATATAATTCAATTGCCACACTTGGTGTATAATCCCCGGCACTTGAAAAATCCAATGTCGACACACTCGTAGCTAAAAAGGAAAGCAATACTCACGCACTCAAATTTAATAACTTTTAATAACACTAATAATAAATAAATAAATAAAAATGTAAAAAGAAAGAAAGTATTCAAAAAAAGTAATAAACTTGTACTCGTAGAGAAATAAAAACAAAATCCCATTTTCAAGTGGTTGATTCGATGGTTGTTGGTTTGGCAGATGATTGTCTGTCACTCAGTCAGCCAGTCAGCCAGTTAGTGTGTCTAGTTAGCGATGGCTTAACTTGAATTAACATCATACTCAGCAAACAGGATGGATGATAAACAGAAACGGTTACGGGGATAAATGAAAGACTCATAAAACATTTGAGGGTAGTGTAAATAATATTTGAAAAACAACAACCGAAATATGAATGTATTTCACCGGTAAAGTTAACAAACACAAATATACAACAACAGAAACCCACAAAATCCTTACGATAAGTTAACAAGACAGACTGACTGACTAACTGCGTAACGAAATTGTTGACATAAAACAAATTACAACAATGAGAACTTCACAAAACCACCACCCCTTGTAGTTTTACAAGATCCCAGGCATAAATTCTTTAAAAATTTCTGCTTGAAAACCTTCATGAATTTTTGTTTAAATAAAATAAAATATGTACGATTGTGTGTGTGTGTATCTTGAGGATACAACAGCGGCAAAATAATGATTTATAATTCTCAACTTAAGAGATGCATGTTATTTAGGTGGGATCCCTTTTTTATGTACCAAATATAAATAAGTAGTCAAAGTTCACTTAAATAACAAATATTCAAATAACATTTATGGAAAATGTGAAGAGGAGCTCAGTTAAAATGTCTTGGTTTTGATAGTTTCTTGTAAAGAATTAAAAAAAGAAACTTGAAAGTGATATTTCTTCTCTTAATCCAGTTCTCCCAAGATTCGTTAATACAGTTCTCTACAAAATCTTAGCAACATTATTGAACCCTATACCATATTAGGGAGGTTATTCTGCCTTTGTCACTTTCAGAGTCGATTAAAATTGGTTGAAATCGGTCCATTATTTTACCGAGTCCACATAGAAATGTCGCACAAATTGATAGAAATGGCCACAAATGAGTTTTATATAAAAAAAAAATAACACCAAAAAAGATTGTGTTAATCTGTCCATAATTAGCTTATAGCTCCGATGTAGGGCCCACTTTCGAAAGTAGCTTATGTCTTAAAAATGTTGGTATCCAAATAAAATTCAAACACACATAAGTTTCATATAAAATGAAATCACGTGACCTAATTTTACGGTGATCGGTCCATAAATGGTCATTGCTCCCATATAAGGCCCTCTTCCGAAAATCACTTTAATGACCATAAATTTCTTAAAAATATTTATATCCACATTCAAGATTCATCAAATATAAGTTTCATATAAAAGGAAATATATAACTGTACTTAATTTCATGATTATCGGTTCATAATTGATCATAGCTCCCATATAAGGCCCACTTCGAATATTACCCACAAAAAAAATTATTGAAATTTTAAAATAAATATGATTTTGTTCATTTACTCAGTGTAAAGTATTATATGGTCAGGCTTTACCGACTATACTTTCTTTCTTGTCTTTTAATTTAAAATCAGAAACAATGTCTACTTATTGGGGTCAGACCTAATATACATGTTGCATTTCCTATGCCCACAACTATTGCAATTGGAGTTGGAGAAAACACGAACAAATAAATATAATGTAAAGAATTATAAACATTAATATAGTTACGAAAAACCTTTCAGAAACTCGATATAGACAGATAGATTTGAAGGGGTGTGTACTTTCACTCGGAGACCCTTTAGAAATATAACTAGGTGTAAACTACATGTGAAGAGTAGAAATGAAATTGAAGATAAAACGAAAGAAGTCAGGTGATATAAAGAAAAATAAAGTGATAAACCCAGTCCAAAGAATAAGGGCAGGAAATAATTATAGAATGGGATTCTCAGAGTCCCTTTACCTAAAACAACCAGCCTATTACCCTGATAAAGCCTAATGGATTTCCTAAATCATATCTAGCTATATCCCCCAGTTCATCGTGGAATCTTTTCCCTAGCCATGTTTGCCAGAGACCCTGTAATCTAGGACAGTTACACAGAATATGTTCCACTGTTTCTAGTTGCTCAATATCCTTGTACAACCTACAGAAGTCCTGTGCTCTCATATGTCATTTTACAATGAAAGCTCCAATTGAGCAGTGCCCGGTTATCACTCCTACTATATTCAACCCAATTAGTATTCTGGTTACCTTTGCATCCAACTTTGGCCAAATAACCCTGGACACACTGCAATCTATCCTACTGTACCAAGATTGGTTCGAACAGTCCCTGACTCTCTCGAAGACCAACCTATAGTAGTGGGAGGATAGGTGGTTTATCTTCCCATTCCCTGTTAATATAGGCCAGATCCGAACCATGACTGGCCAGTTCATCTGCTATCTCATTTCCCTTTATGTTACAGTGCTCTGGTACCCAACACAATTTGATTGTGTATAGTTCCAATAACTCTTCTAGAGCCCTCTTACAGTTCAGCACTATGCTTGAGTGTACATTATGGCACTTCAAAGCCCTCACTGCTGTCATTACAGACCTCTCTGTGACGAGTGCCCTTATCAAATTCGCGAATTTCCAGATCGCTAGGATCTATGCCTGGAAGACGCTGCATTCGTCTGAAAGTCTGTATGACTTTCATGGCAGATTCCATTTTGGATCCATATTGTACAAAGCTTTTGCGATATAAAAACCATCAACAAGATTTTAACATATTTCTATCCCAATAAAGTTCAAAATTTATTTCCTAGAGATAATTTTTACAGCAAACCATGGCCACTTAGGTCTTAACTAGAACATGTTCCAAGTTTTATTTTATAATACAGTAAATACTTCCAGAGTAACGATTTTAGTAAACAAATTTATTAGGGATCCTTCAATTTCAGAGATCATCCAACCGAAATTGGGAAAGATTCCAACAAAATTAGGCATAACCTGTTCAAGGTAATGACATCAAATGTTGGTCTCCACTTCTTAGTCAGTTGTCATTGATACAATCGATTACACAGACGACCTAGTAACTGGGCAGTTTGCTGACATCGTGATTAAACATTACTTCTTTATAATCCTGGAAAAACTTTTTTTTGTAAGAGTGGTCTTAAATAATGAGTACGACATTTCTTTTTGAATTCCTGGGTATTTTAATAACAAATTGAATTGAAATCTTAATATATTAAACATGAACTACATAGAACTGTTCTACCTCTAATAAACAGATTTCACTCGAATCAATTCTGACTCAAGTATTCTTTTATGACGACTAATCCGATCTCTATTCGCAAGAGAAATACGAAACGACGTAAAAAATTCTATATTATTTTATTGTTTGTAATCAGGAGGCATATTCCACAGACTCTATACCTTTACTTTCAATCGGAGCAATGACAGCTAATTCTCGTATTCGCAATCGAAATGAATTTCGATTGCGAAGTTATCGAATGGCATCATTATAAATTTCTATTCTTATACTGAGACTATAGTGTCTAATATTGAGACTATAGTGTCCAATATTGAGACTACAGTATCTTATATTGAGGCTACAGTCTCTTGTTCAGAGACTACATTCTCCTATTCTGAAACTATAAAATCTCGTACACAGTTACAGTATTATCTTATACAGCGACTGTAAATGTCTTATACTGATACTGTAGTCTGTTATACTGAAACTCTTAGTCTCTTATATTGAGACTATAGTTTCTTATACTGAGACTATAATCTCTTATACTGAGATTACAATCTCTTATTCTAAGGGCACAGTATTTTATACTGAGACAGTAGCCTCTCATACTGAGACTCTAGTCTCTTATACTGGGCCTATAGCTTCCTATACTGTGACTATAGACCCTAATACTGCGGCTGTAGTCTTATATACTCAGACTACATTCTCATATACAGAGAATATAGTCTCTTATATCCAGCCTCAGTATATGAAACAACAGTATCTTATGCTGAGACATTGTTCTCTTATACTGAGACTATTGTCTCTTATACTGATACTGTAGCCCTTATACTGAGACTAATTTATTACCATTTTTATAATCTTTAAATCTCTTGCTTTTGTCTGCATGCTACATAATTCTTAACAAATCCTCTAAAATGTGCCACAACATGTAGGGTACAAAAATTAACTAACAAAACCAACAGAAACCATCAAATAAACGACAAACATATTTACTCAATTTTTGACAGTGAACAAACAATTATTTTCAATCAGCAAACAGTATGATGACTTCGTATTCGAACAAGTTGCACACTCTTGAAAAATCAACCCTCCTCTTTCTTAATCATACAAAACGCAAACAATAACAACAACAATACTAAGAAATCCATAATAATATATTTTTTTTTTTTTTGTTTACAACAACAATAAAGGAAAAAAAGTACAATTCCACGAGTATCAGGTTTGCGATAAAAGAAAAATATTTGTTTCTGGTTACAAGTTTCCGTTTACACAACCGACCGACAGCCTTAAGGATAATAATTCAATTTTTCTGCTCGTTTTAGCGAACGTTGGTCGTCGTTGTCGGTTGTGCTCAGCATTGTCTCGTTTAACACCATTGGGAATTGATGGTGAATTAGTTGGGAAAAAGAGCCCATGAAACCATAAAACCAACAACAAGGAAAAAAATTAACGACACGTGCCTGTTGATCCTCTAAAGACAATCAGCTAGCAAAACTTATGGAAAAAACGCAAAAAGCACAAATGAACACATGAGATCTTGGAAAGGCGTTAAAATGTTTGCCGGAGAACGTGTGTCGGGGCGTTTAGTTGTGCTAAAAGCAACGTTAGGTATCTTAAACAAACGCACTACACACTCTCACATGCCACTTGTCAGTCTAGCACTCTCTACTCACCCTTCTGTCTCTGTCCTTTACTATACTCTAACCCACTTCACTCCACTTATCGCAATCAGAAAGTCCTTATGAATATTATTTCCTTTATTGTTTATGGTTAAATAAAACATTGTTTTGCTTACGATTTATTTGTTTGTAATTAAGGTTGTAATAGAAAGAAACAACAACAAAAATAAATCCTTCCTTTTTCAACCAAAATGTAACGGTTATTTGCGGCATAACGCTCTGACGTTCGTTCGTTCGTTCGCTTGTTTATATATTTGTTATCTATTCCTAGTTAAAAACATCTAATGCATTTCTATTTATCATTGTTTTCAGTTTCGTTCGTTATGATTCACGTTTGAGGTTCTCCAGAGAAATGACATGGCATGTTGGGTCACGTGTCTTTTGATGTCAATGCATTAACTTCTCTTTCATGTGCTTCATTCTTTCTTCATCTAGGACAAGTTTGACAAAGTGAAATCTTACAAAAAATCCATTAATCCCTGCACTTGTTATTGAAACGATAGAAAATTTGCCATTGTAATCCACATACATAATTATCGGGTTTGATAAAATCTTTTGAAAAAAATTCATAATCATGAAATAATTATGTGTTTGCTGGCCAACCCCTTAATGGGTGTGAGAAGATTCAAACTGAATGGAAACTTAATCTGTGGAACTAGAGGAAATATGAAAGAAACTCCAAGTTTTGTTAAAATTTGAAATTAATTATATTTTTACAAGCTTGTTCGCTTTAAAACTTTTCATTGTATATAATTTGTATATACTGAGACTACATTCTCTTATACAATACTGAGACTATAGTCTCTGATACTGAGAGTATAGTCTCTAATACTGAGAGTATAGTCTCTAATACTGAGACTATAGTCTCTAATACTGAGATTATAGTCTCTAATACTGAGACTATAGTCTCTAATACTGAGACTAGTCTCTAATACTGAGACTATAGTCTCTAATACTGAGACTATAGTCTCTAATACTGAGACTATAGTCTCTAATACTGATACTAGTCTCTAATACTGAGATTATAGTCTCTAATACTGAGACTATAGTCTATAATACTGAGACTATAGACTCTAATACTGAGACTATAGTCTCTAATACTGAGACTATAGTCTTTAATACAGAGAATATAGTCTCTAATACTGAGACTATAGTCTCTAATACTGAGACTATAGTCTCTAATACTAAGACTATAGTCTCTAGTACTGAGACTATAGTCTCTAATACTGAGACTATAGTCTCTAATACTGAGACTATAGTCTCTAATACTGAGACTATAGTCTCTAATACTGAGACTATAGTCTCTAATACTGAGAGTATAGTCTCTAATACTGAGACTATAGTCTCTAATACTGAGACTATAGTCTCTAATACTGAGACTGTAGTCTCTAATACTGAGACTGTAGTCTCTAATACTGAGACTATAGTCTCTAATACTGAGACCATAGTCTCTAATACTGAGACTATAGTCTTTAATACTGAGACTATAGTCTCTAATACTGAGACTAGTCTCTAATACTGAGATTATAGTCTCTAATACTGAGACTGTAGTCTCTAATACTGAGACTATAGTCTCTAATACTGAGACTATAGTCTCTAATACTGAGACTATAGTCTTTAATACTGAGACTATAGTATCTAATACTGAGACTGTAGTCTCTAATACTGAGACTATAGTCTCTAATACTGAGACTATAGTCTCTAATACTGAGACTATAGTCTCTAATACTGAGACTATAGTCTCTAATACTGAGACTATATTATCTAATACTGAGACTATAGTCTCTAATACTGAGACTAGTCTCTAATACTGAGACTATAGTATCTAATACTGAGACTAGTCTCTAATACTGAGACTATAGTCTCTAATACTGAGACTGAAGTCTCTAATACTGAGACTATAGTCTCTAATACTGAGACTAGTCTCTAATACTGAGACTATAGTCTCTAATACTGAGACTATAGTCTCTAATACTGAGACTAGTTTCTAATACTGAGATTATAGTCTCTAATACTGAGACTATAGTATCTAATACTGAGACTATAGTCTCTAATACTGAGACTATAGTATCTAATACTGAGACTAGTCTCTAATACTGAGATTATAGTCTCTAATACTGAGACTATAGTCTCTAATACTGAGACTATAGTCTCTAATACTGAGACTATAGTCTCTAATACTCTTATACTGAGACTATAGTGTATTTTACTTATCTATAGCGTTATATACTGATACAGTAGTATTTTACTGATAATACAGTCTTTAATATTGGGGACTATAGTCTCTTATACTCGGACTATTGTATCTTTATCTAGTTTTTGGTCTCTTATACTGAGACTACAGTTACTTATAATGAGACTACAAGAAACTGTATACTGAGATTGTAATCTCTTATACATAAACTATAGACTATTATACAGAGACTAAAGTCTCTTATAATGTGAGCTATAATGTCATACTGAGACTATCGTCCCTTATACTAAGAATATTCTATATTCTAATATATATATATTAAGCTATAGTTTTTTATAATGAGTCTATAGTTTATTATACTGAGACAATAGTCACATATATTGAGACTAAGTCTCTTATAAAGAGACTATCACCTATTATACTGAAACTATAGTTCTTTATAGAATATAGTATATTATATTGCAACTATAGTATTTAATACTTCGACTATTGTATCTTATACTGCCACTATACTTTTATACATAGACTATAGTCCCTTATACATAGACTATAGTCCCTTATATTGAGACTATAGTCTCTTATACTGAGACTTATACTGCTACTGTAGAATCTTATACTAAGTCTGTATAATTTTATTGTCTATATTTTATCTTATACTCAGACTATAGTATTTTATATTCTCTTATACTGATTATAGTAAATCAATTGTTAAAAATTTATTTATCATTATTTTAGCATTTCCAAAAACGATTCTTCAAACTTAATGTTTAATAAAGCTAAAGAACTAAAGCATATAAGTATTGAAGAAATTCAAAATTTTGTTAAATTTTGAAAACAATTCAATGTTTACAAGTATGTATCTATTTTAAACTTTTCATTGTATATAATTAGTTATAGGTAAGTAGTTACTGAAGATACTTATATCGATAAATAGTAAGTAATACATAATGCATGTAACCAAGTAGGAATCTTTTCGAAATGTTATGTTTTTTAAGTGTTACCAAATATTTACCTGTTGTTTTTTTGAAAACAAAACAATACAAATATAAAACGTATTGGAAGTACAAGTATTTTCAAAATATGCCCGTACATGTTACCGACTTTGTATGGTTAATGTAACAGCCATGTGCTGCTGCGGTTGCTGTTAATGATAAGAAATAACATGGCACAACTAATTGCCAAATGATAAGACTTGTAAGAATTGTACTTGGTCTCGCGCATACTATGACTAAAAAAAAAACTTACAAAAAAAAAAAAAAAAACAACAGACTACAAAACAAAACAATGTTGTTTATTTTTAGATAAATTAACATTCAGTTTAGGAAACGCAACAAAATGTTGTTGACAAATACAAATATGTATGTTTTGATTGTCAAAATAGATACAATATAAGTACAAACTACTGATGGATAAAATTGTTAGCTTCTATATGGAATGCTCCATATGCATTCAATCTTTACGAATCTTTATGATATACTCCATAAAAATTCGATGAAATCTGATATATTGTACTTTAATATTGAATGATTTAGCTTTTTGAAAATACTGCTTAAATAATTTTAAAGTATATTTTTTTTATCAATTGTTCAAACCCCAACTAAAGTCACAGTTTGATGATAACTCGCCAAAAAGCTCGGATATCATTAGGTCCATTGTTATACCTTTAGAATCAAATAAACCCCCTCTCCCTCATACCGCCTTAATACTTTAAATACTGTCGACGCGACGTAAAGATTGATGGACAACATTTTCGAAACATATTCCCTGCTTCGATTTGCAGCTTAGATTTCTGCCGGTAACACTGTGCAAGTATTTAATAATCTCAGATCTCTCTTTTAATGATAACTCGTCAAAAGCTCGGATATCATTAGATCCATTGTTATACCTTTAGAATCAAATAAGCCCCCTCTCCCAGATTAATGATATATATATATATATAAACCTACCGCCTTAATACTTTAAATACTGTCGTCACGACGTAAAGATTGACGAAAAAAATGTTTCATGTTTCGACATGTTCCTTCATTCGATTTCCAACTATGTTCATAACTAAGATTTCTGCCGTTAACACTGTGTAAGTATTTTGTAATCTTTGAGAGATCGAGAGTTCAAAGTTCCTCAACTCTTCAGTGAAGATTGAGATTTTATTATTCCAAATAACCTCTTATATTTTTATTATTGCCTCTTATACTGTGGCTATATTACTATAGTATAATTTATTGAATATAACGCTGACATTTGTCATTTTTTTGGAAATCTAGAATAAACTCTTTATGTAAAAGAGTTAATTAAGTGGTAGGGCCGACTTGACGGATATGAATTTAATGTAGATATCAAAGATAGTCTGCAAAAAATCATCTACTAACAAAATTGATCTCTAGTTCTTTGCTGATACCTTGTTTAAAATAAACGTATGTGGCTTTTTTTTAGAAAGCTTAGACACCAAGTTTACACTTGTCTTCTCTTCAATATTTTAAGCGTTATTGTTTGAATTTGGGAATCTTATAACTTCTGTTAAATCTCCCTGATAAGGAGGACAACGTTATCAACATGTGCGACCATCTCTATCTTAGTGATACGGTTACACAAGCTGAAATAGATTTTATTTACGACAAGATGGTTATATGTGTATTTTGCTCTGCAAGCATAGACTCCAAGATTATACTGATCAAAATTTTAAGCGTTGTTGTCAGAATTCCCTAATTGTATATCTTCTAGTAAAGAGTACCAATTCATCAACATGTGCGATCATCTATTTTGGTGATTTTGTTACTTATGCTGACATAGATTTTATTTTCAATAAAATTCTATAAGAGATATACGTCTAAGTACTATGTGTGAAACCCCTTGACAAAATCTATCCTGCCCAGCCAATGCTCAGACATGTTGCCCGTTCAAATGACAATTTATCCCTGTACCCTAAACGTATATACTTAGGAGATCCACTCACAATATTGATGCTTTTAAAATATTGTTACGAATGTGCAATAGCGATTTGAATTTAACGGTCTGTAACGACTGCCTGCAACATTCATCATGTTTATAAACACGTCCATTAGTAGAAGCTTCTACTCATCAACAATGTTGATAGCATGCGGTTACTAGCATTGTTTATAAGTGTGGCAACACTACATGTTTAAGCTGCTAACATTAACATCGAAAGCTCTAGAATTCGAATGTTCTAGTCATCCGTTAAGATCATTGTAGAAGAATAACGAAAGATGGCGTGTGTAGAGGTTGCAGTCGTGAGTTGAGTTCATCATTTGCGCTGTTAGAGTTAACATCAACTGTCGTGTACATTTGAGTTTGTACATTATAAAGTGTGTGTGCATTTCTGCGAATTGATAAACGTGTATAAAGACACTGAGTGACTATTTGAACTGTTGTTGTTCTACATTTTAAATAAATAAAGAGTTGTTACAAATTTTAAACTACTAAAACTGCTTTTTATTTGCAATCAATAATATCCGGTTTATTTAAAGGAAATAAACCAACGTTTTAAAAAGGTTAAAACGTAACAATATATATCCAAAAAGCATTTACCTACATAATTTCATATTCGATTTTGATCTGTGCTCTAGCCCACTCTTTATCACCGAAAGCATGTTATTTATATAATTTGCTTGAGTGATAACACCCTGTTAAGCTTCGAGATCACGATAGATTTTTTGAGGTAAATTTTTTACCACTCTTAATGAATTAAAATGAAAATGTCTCACAAATATAAATTTAGCCTTTTTATTTTCTCCTTATCCTCGAAATTTTGGTTTTAGCTTCGTGGTTTTTTCTAGCCTTTTTATTAAAAAAAAGGCTATTATCAAATTAAAAAAAGTAGAGTTTCCAATTCGGTTTTAACCGAAACCGAAACCGAAACCGCGGTTTTTCAAGAACTAAAACCGAAACCGAAACCGACAATTATTCTTCGGTTTTTACTTTTAATCTACTTTCAGTAGAAAAATTCAAAATTTAAAAATGAGAAACAAACTTTTTCATCCAATGATTTATCCAATATCTCTAAAAACAGATCGGTAAAAATATCTTATGATTTCTTCAAATTCTTTTAATTGTATTACAATAATTGCTTCAGATGATGTAGCAGGCTAAGCAAGGAAATCTGTTAACAAAGCGTGACACAACATATTGATCTACGAGTATTTCCTGAAAAATGTTTGTAACAAAGTCCTAGTTATTTTTAAATATCCGATAAAAGTATGGAGTACTAGCAGACCCAGTGCGCTTCGTCACCCCAATTGGAAGATAGAAATAGTACTATTAAGTCTCCCTTTATGAATTAATACTAATTCAGTATAACATGTCTTTAGTTTCTTGTTTATTGATTCATTGTAATGTGGATACTAAACGTATTATTGGAATAAAAACACTAGCATAAAGACCCACATTTTGTATTCCTACTCAGCATCATGAATGTCTAATTTCATATTTCAGTGTCCATAATTATAGAAAATACAAAATAAAGGTACCATTTAAATCAACTTTTGTGAATTCTAACTCATTCAGAATCATTTGTGCCTAATTTTTAGGTTTATTATTATCAAATATTCAAAAAGTACCTTTAAAATAAAGAAGTAGTAACATTAATTATCCCTTTTGAATTCGCATTCACTAAACCTGAATGCTTAATTTCGTGTTTCTAGTACTATTAGTTGGAAAAAGTACCTGCAGGTCCCTTTTTTATATTCTAACTCAGTCAGGATCATGTGTGTTGAATTTCCGTTTATAGGTTCATTATTATAGAAATTTCAATAATAGTTTTTGTTACCTCAATATCATTATGCCTTCTATCCTTGATTCTTTCTTTACTCAGAAGCATATCAGCCAACTATTATGTATACATATAAGTAAAATAAGTTAATATAATAAAAAGTAAGCTAAGTAATTTAATATATTAAAATGGTACCATTAAAAGAAAAAGTACCAATTTTCCTTTATCCTATTCCTATACTCGTCAAGTTTGAACTTTAAATTTGTATATCATTTCCTATATTATCAACTGATTTAAGAGTTGATAAATTATAACAAAACCGAACCGAAACCGACCGGTTTTGAATTTTTTAAAACCGAAACCGCGGTTTTGAAATTTTTCGGTTTTTTGGAAACTCTAAAAAAAGGCTAGAAAAAAGCCACGAAGCTAAAACCAAAATTTCGAGGCTAAAGAGTAAATAAAAAGGCTAAATTTAGCCTCAAAAAGGCTAAGCTGGCAACACTGATATTTATATATATAACAGAAGAATCAATTATATATGTTAATGAACAAACATGCAATGGATAACTAACGTTGGTTGATCTAGCATCATAATCACTGAATATTCTGGTCATAAGAATCCCTTGAAATAAGAACGCCTATAAAGTGTCGAAAGAAGAATTCAAGCAAATACTAAAATTCGATATTGAATAAAAAATGTAGACATTTGTAATGATGACGTTCGATAACGAGCAAATTTATACTCATAAGCTAAAAAAAAAAAATATCGTGTAAATTTAAAGTAATTTCCACATCCCTCGATGTAAACGAAAACCAAAAAAATCGTGTAAAAGTGAAATCGTGTAAATCGTGGGATTCACCTACGGTCGGCGTATTTTCTTTATATTTTTCTTATATTTTAATGAATTTTCAAGTTATCCATTTAAGTCGAGCAGCTCCTGCGAGTGTTTAACTATCCTGAATTCTGGAAGTTCTAAAATATTAACGGGTTTTGGCTGGGGTGAATATATATACTAATCTAAATTTTACGAGTACATCATGACTATCAAAAAATGTTCAACTTAACAAGTTATTCCTTTCACTACAAGTTTTTATTGGGAAACTTAATAAATCCAATTTCCTGGGAATTGGTCGTAGGAATTAAAATTAGTAATTGATTTTTAATAATTTTGACCATGAATATGATTTCTCTTCTATAGAAACGGTTAATTTATAAAAAACTTAACTCAGAATTAAAAAATGTCATTAATTCATACAAAAAAAAAAAAAAAAACACAGATTTAAATTAAAGAAAACTTGAATGATTCAATAAGAAATTCTTTAAAGAATGAATTCAATACGTTTGAAGCACCATGAATGGAACAGGTGAAATTGGAACACACAAATACAGTTACTAAATATATATAGTAGCCTAATAAACATTTCCATGGCATAATCGAGCTCATCTTCATACTCCTCTTACCTCTCAATTTCTGATTGTCTTCTTTCCGACTTTCCTCTACTTTTCCCTGAGGAATTGCGTTCAACCAATCACGGTCAATTGGTGGTACATAGTTAATTATTTAACCGATTTTTGGTCCCTAGAGCTGTATTAAACATTTTTTCGCTTTAAAATACTGAAAACTGTCTTTAGACAACACTTTTTTACATTTGTTATACTTCGCGATATATTCTGACAAGTTGTTTGTCAGCTATGATCTATCAAGTACAAAAAGTCAACAAATTAGCATTGAAAATTATTTCGCAAATTTAACTATTAAAAAACAACATTTAAAATAAAATGATCGACTTCAAAATTTTACGGTAAATAGATAACATTTTATATTTAAGTTTTAAAATTTATTTGAAGTGAAACAAACTAAAATTTTGATTTAAAAACGAAATAGTGAAGGTCTCCTCAAGGCGGTATTGCCGGTTTGTATGTATAAAAATGTCCTCCTCTCTTACGTTGTTGTTTTCACATTTTGTTCATAAAAATCTATTGTGAGCTTATTGTTCCATTATTTTACTATTGTGTTAAAGATGGATATTACTAAACGTCCTTATACGAAAAATATCAATTTGGAGAAAATGTCATCGATTCTGTAGGGTTCTGTAGACAGCACAGATGAACGTATTGATAGCGATCACAGTGTTGCTCATTTCATTTATGTTCAAAAGACGAAACACCATCTATCAAACAGTTTTGCCTACCGTTTTTAAATCTACAATGGGTCCGTGCATCACATTCTGTATTTTTATAACTTTTACAAATCGAAGCCGCTGTCTATTTACGAGCCAGAGGAATTTATGGTTTGTCATATTTCTTGTTGATCATGATTTGCCATTGTGTAAGCGGCGAATTGAACAAAGAGCAGAGATGATTTTGCGTAGAATACATGGCCTCAATGCATGTAGTCTATGTAAATACTGTATTATGGAAGGATAACAAATACATCCTCCAGTCATCAACATATGCAGGTATTGAACGTTTCAGAAGAACCAATCCTGGCGAACAACAATCAAAGATTCATCGGTATGATAGAAAGCAGAAGAAATTCATCGAAATCAACTATCCTCAAATTATTCGAGAATTCAATGATCGCATTGGTGGAGTAGATCCCATGGATGGTCACCAGGGTCGATAGCATATTTGAGCTAAGACTCGCAATATTTTTATTAGGTTGTTCTACCATTTTGTGGACATGGTCTTTACAAATGCGGGCTGATGAGGCCAATGCTTCCTACAATGTGTCCGATTAAAGAACTGCTTTTACAGCTTCCAGAATTCCGTGAGGAAATAGCTGCTGGACTTGTTTTCTTCAAAAATAAAAGGTCTGTAGGACGACCAATTGTTCCAAATCTCGGTGAGCCTTTATCACTACAGTCTGGTATATCAGATGTTGGGAAAAAAGCTGCCCATCAAGTTGCTGATGTTTAGTTCGATGCTGACGATCATTTTCGAGAAAAGCCAAAAAAAGGTGCAAACATTGTAAAAAATGTGACACCCAAGTCGTTTGTTCCAAATGAAACCTGGCTGTATGTGGTTAATTTGATTAAAAATTGTTTCTGGAACTACCACCATCGAAAATAATATGTATTTTAACTTTGTTTGTTCCCTTCAGAATGTTTTTTTTCGCCTAAAAATCAAAACTTATGGTTCTATTGACTACATCTACTTGAAAAAAAAAATTACTGACTTCATCGGATAATTTTTACGATCTTGCCAGTTAGAGGGTTAAGAAGGTTCTAGAGGGTCTTGATTTTTAAGAACTTAAGAGGTTTTGTAATGGTTTTAGAAGGAAGTTGTGACAATAGTTACGCTCATCGGTTAACATTTCCAGCTTTCATAAAAACTTTGATATGAGTTATGTTTCATGGATCATTATTTTCAAAGTGTAACCATTGCATATTTTGGATGCTTGGTACACTATTTTAAAGATACTTTGAAAGGGTTCTAGAAAAATACTAACAACAACAATACAAAGATAGTTTTCAAATTAAAGGATAATTTTATAAATCGATTAGTTTTGAGACATACATCGGCCGCATTATCGAATTTGTAATAATAATTGAATAAATAATAATCCGAATAACTTTTTATTTTTAGTTTGATTGAATATTTAATAAAATTCCAAGGAATATAAGTATATGACGTAATTCAGTAAACAACTGAAGTACTTATCAAAAATATTCGACGTAATTAATATAGTTATTTCATATATATAAGCGTCATCGTAATGATTTTCCAATAGTTGAAACATATAGTAAGTATTTCCGTAAATTACGTTAACATATCATTGATATAGATTTGTATGTAAATACGATATGTGTCAGATAATTGAATAGTTTATTAAGTTAAAAAGTAATTCTTCAAAGATTTATCATAATGTCAATATAAATTTTTATAACACAACTTGACAAGTCATCGTTTTGGGTCTACAACAACAAAACATCGGCAGAATTAGGGACTTTTTCCATTCCCGGGAAAAAATATTTTTTCATTTCCAGGAATTCTTTAATACTAGCCAAAAAAACATTTAAATTTTTCAATAATTTATAAACTTTTATAAAAATATTTAAGAAATCCAACTAAGTTAAATCTTTCATTATTTTCCCAGAAAGCACATTGCTCACCAAAGCTTATAGTGAATGTGTTCCATCGGTTTCAACGTGCGAGAGATGGTTTGTGCGGTTCAGAAGTGGGGATTTTGACGCGGAAGACAAAGATCGCCCAGGCCAGAAAAAAAAGTTTGAAGTCATTAATTCATGAAGATTGTTGTAAAACTCAACAAAAGCTTGCAAAATCATTGGAAGATACTCAAGCAGCAATTTCAAAACGTTTTCAAGCAGCAGGATTCATCCAAAAGCTGGGAAATTAGGTACCATACGAATTGAAGCCGAGAGACCTTAAAAGACGATTTAGCATGTCCGAAATTATGTTTGAATGCTATAAAGCAAATCATTTTTGCACCCAATCCTTACTTCCGATGGAAAATGGATCCATTAGGATAACCCGAAGCGTAAGAGATCATATGTGAAGACCGACCAATCAGCCGAATCAACACCAAAGCCAAATATCCATGGCACTAAGCTAATTCTCTGTATTTGGCGGAAACAACTATCAGCTGCTGAAATCTGAACTGTACCGAACGCAACTGATTCCTTTGAAGTAGAGTTTCCAAAAAACCGAAGAATTTAAAAACCGCGGTTTCGGTTTTAAAAAATTGAAAACCGATCGGTTTCGGTTCGGTTTTGTGATAATTTATTAACTATTAAATCAGGAACTACTAAACAAATTTTAAGTTCAAATTTGACGAGTGTTTAGGAGGATAAAGGAAAATTGGTACTTTTTCTTGTAATGGTACCTTTTTAATATATTAAATTAGTTAAAGTTGGCTAATATGCTTCTCAGTAAAGAAATAATCCAGAATAGGGTGCTCAATTGTATTATGATACCAAAAATGGAGAACTAAACCAAACTAATGAGTACTTTTTCGTTCTTCAATATGAATTTTTTATAATATTGAACCTAGAATCAGGAAATTACTTTGAAATTTCAAACTTGACAGTGGTTTAAGTGTGGAAAATTTTTACTTTTTCTTCTAAAGGTACTTTTTATTATAATAAATTATTTTACTTATTGTATATACATAATAGTTGGCTGATATGCCTCTGAGTAAAGAAAGAATCAAGGGTAGAGGGCATAATGATATTGAGGTAACAGAAACTATTATTGAAATTTCTATAATAATGAACCTATAAGCAGGATATTAAACACACATGATCCTGACTGAGTTAGAATATAAAAAAGGGAATTGCAGGTACTTTTTCGAACTAGTAGTACCTTTTTGAATATTTTATAACAATGTACCTAGAAACGCGAATTCAAATGTTACTATTTATTTATTGAAAAGGTACTTTTTGAATATTTTATAATAATAAACCTTAAATTAGTAACAAGTGATTCTGAATGAGTTAGAATTCACGAAATGTGTTTACAGTATTACCTTTCTTTTGTATTTTCTATAATAATGGACACAGAAATATGAAATTAAACATTCATGATGCTGAGTAGGAATACAAAATGTGGGTCTTTATGGTACTGTTGTTATTACAATGAATCAATAAACATGTAACTAGAGACATGTTTTCCTGAATTAGTATTAATTTACAAAGGTAGACTTAATAGTGCTATTTCTTTATTTCCAATTGAGGTGGCGAAGAGCACCGGGGAGATAGTACTCCATACTTTTATCGGATATTTGAAAATAACTAAGACTTAGTTACAAAAACTTTGCACTATTTAGCCTGCAAAAGGTAGCCTGCTACATCATCTGAAGCATATATTGTAATACAATTTAAAAAAATTAAACAAATCTTAAGATATTTTTAACGATCTGTGTTGAGAGATATTGGATGAATAATTGGATGAAAAAGTTTGTTTCTCATTTCTAAATTTTGAATTTTTCTAGTCAAAATAGATTGAAAGTGAAAACCGAAGAATAATTGTAGGTTTCGGTTTTAGGCCTTGAAAAACCGCGGTTTCGGTTAAAACCGAATTGGAAACTCTACTTTAAAGCGAGCATTGGCCGAAAAACGTCCCGAATATACGGCCAGACATGAAACCGTAATATTCAATCATGATAGCGCTCGGTCACATGTTTCAATTCCAGTTAAAAAGCAGTTAGAAAGAAGTGGTTGGGAAGTTTTGCCTCACTCACTTCATAGTCCGACTACTATTTGCTTTTGATTGATGCAGAACGCTCTCTCTGGAATAAGCTTCACTTTGGGGCAGAGTAGCTGAAATTGGCTTGATTCGTTATTGGCATCAAAAGATGAGTAGTTCTTTTGGCTCGGAATCCATATGTTGTCAGAATGATGGGAAGGGGCATAGCTAACAATGGCCAATACTTTGAATAAATTTATACTGTACAAATGTTTCAAAATGAAAGAAACAAATTTAAAAAAAACATCCGCATTTTTGAAAAACTTTACCAAATACTATTGTATTTACTAATTTTACTAAATATCTTTCAGAATTCTTCACATGATTATAACATCGCCATGAGTTGTCCACACGATGTAAATTTATGTGTTCACATAAAATTGATCGTTGTGTGAACAAATCTATGACTCGTTAAGATGGGGATTTAGCAACTATTCTGATTGGAAGGTAATTTCATAAAAAATCAATAAAATTGCTTATAATAATTCTTCATTGAATGCTGCAATAAAATAAATAATAATTGTTAAATTTGTAAAATATAATGTAAAAACTTTGTCCAAAAATTGTTAGCAAAATATTATTGTGTTTAATAATTTTACTAAATATGCATGTACATATCTTGCAGAATGCTTCACTTCACATTTAGAATAATTCTTAACATTAATTCCTTTAACACCAACATCACTCTGGGCTTAAGTCAGTCAGTCAGAAAGAAACGAGTTGAAAGCAAGAAAATCAAACAAGAAAAGTGTATGTAAAGAAAGAAGCATGACTTACCCTCTAGCTCTCTATTTCTGGAGATTAAAGCCAATACCATTTCAGGATTTGGGTCATCCTGGTCGTTGTTGTTATTGTTGTTGTTATTATTATTACTATTGCTGCTACAACTAATCTCTGACAGATGATGTGACTGTAGGCTGTTTGAAGAAGGAGCCGCAACAACACTCGCCCGTGTACCGAGTGGGGTGGTCAAAGGTAGTGTTGGTAAGGACGCCGAGCAAGAAACCGTAGGTGGAGCTAAGGAGCAAGGTGTTGGTGGTGTAGCCACAGACAGGGCAAGCGTAGAGGTGGTGGGAGCAGGTGTTACTGGTGTTGTTGAGCATTGCTGTTGTGTAGAGTTGGCCATTATTATTTGGGGATTATGGTTATTTGTCGTTGGTAATAACAGTGACGGATGTTGATGATGATGGATAAGTTGTTGCTGCTGTTTTTGTTGTTCAAGCATTTGTAGGTGATTAAGTGTAGTTTGTAGATTCTGTTGGTGCTGCTGCTGTTGTTGTTGGTGGTGATGAAGGTGATTGTGCTGAAGATGTTGTAGTTGCTCTTGTTGCTGTAAATCCATGTTGGCCAAATTATTGCTGAGCAAAGTTGAGGCTAACGAGCTGCCAGTAGAGGAGTTTTGTATTTGAGTTGGCTGATGTTGTGGTGTATGATGATGTAGATGATGATGATGTTGTTGTTGTTGTTGCTGCTGATGATGTTGTTGTAGCAGTGTTGTGGCTGTTGTTAATACCGGTGGTGGTGGTTTCAAAGTTTGCATCATTTCTAAACTAAGATGCATAGAATCAAGCGAAAAATCAGCAACAACTATAAGTTTAAACAAAGAGTAAACCGGTGTATGTGGCTATTTGTGAGTATGTTTGAAGGTGTATATGTGTGTGCGTGTGCGTATATGTTTGTATTGGCTGGAGGATAACAGCGACACACCGTTATCCTGGCTTGCTGGCTTGTGTGTATGCTTTGCAACAAACTTAACCTGTCAATCAATCCTTATTTCTCACTCTCTTTATGGTTTTGCTCACTGGATCTTTGTGCTGCTACGTTAATATTTACGTAGTACGTAGCAACAACGTAGTGTGTTTGTGTGTGTGGTAAATGTATAATTTTTGTTTTACGCTGGCTGTTGTGATGGATTTAACTGTCAAGTTTTAGGCTTAACATTAACTTTGATAAATTTCTTTTGAACAATTTTATTTTATTTATTTTCTTCTCTTCACTTTTCTTTTTAGCTATTTCACTGAACACTTGTAACACTTTAGATATGCTTATTTTATTTTAATTATTTCAACACTTGCTACTTTTTTTTTAATTTTAATTAATAAATTAACAAATTAACAAATTTGTTAATTTTTTAAAATTTTATTAATTTTATATTTCTATATTTAATTTTTATTAATTTCTTTTTTTTTTTTCCTTAATAATATTTTTCTTTTTTTTTATATTTTTCTATATTACGACCTTATTTTCTTTATTTCGTTTACAGACACCCGACCGCCATTAGATACGTATCCGCCGTTACCGTTTAAAATTTTGTGTACGTCTAGTTGTTGGATTCGAAAATGTATCGGCAAGACATTTAACCAACCTACGAGTACAATATTCAACCGCACTTTATTTGCAGAGAAGCCGCAATGTTTATTATCACCTATTTTTTTGTTATTGTTGTTTCTTTTTGTTGTACTTATATATGTAGAATATATAAATTTTCAATATTGGAGAGCTTGTTTTGGTTGTTGTTTATTTGTTTGATGATATAAAGTTGGGCCATACAACGTTCATAAGTATAAAAATTTATAAATAAATGTATGTATGTACTACGTACCTAGTCCCCAGTATGTTAGAATGTCTGTATGTTTCATACTCAATAAAGTCAACTACTACTTATTGTTTAGTAGTGGCTTCTTATCACCTTGAAATGATTTTTTTTTTTTTGTATGGTTGTTGGTTCATTTTACGTTCAAAACCCTTTTCGAGCACACTCACTTGCTCATTCACATTTCTATAGTTTTGTGTGTGTATGTTTGTTTTTGTTTACTCATTCAGGTCTCAGAGGTTACTTCTTGGGTTTTAAAACAGAATGGGTCATAAATATAGCAATATCAGCAGTCATGTCCTTTGAGGAATAGAGCAAATGCAATCGAAATACCGCAAGGCCTTCGAGCACACAAGTTTTAAGATATCCCGCATAAGGAAGAACCAACTTGCTCTCTTCTCGAACACATTTAACGAACAAAATATCCGTCTCTGAATCTATTTTGTCAAGAGCCTATCCATTTCTAGCGCAATCATCAACAATTTCCTCTTATTAGAGCTAAACATTGTATGCAAGTTCGTCAATAAAAGTTGCGATATCTAACGAAATATGGACGTAATCATTGTAATATTTGAAACGGCGTTACCCGATTAAACCCAATATAAAACTATATATGTATATAGAAGGCGTATCAAGTCTTTCTTATTATGATCTTAGCATTACTTTACCATGATTATGTCAAGACTTCTCTTGAATATGTCAGAGTGATAGCATCTAATCTGTACTCTTCATGGGTGGTATAAAATTGACCACTAACGTGGGATCGGTCAAAGAATTATGGATAGTAATAAATATCTTGGTATTATAAACTGTAATCTGAACATCCATGATATGTTAAATCATTTGTCTACATATTCATGCAAGTGGGGAATTGGAGTGGATGTTATATATAGAAGCTTTATTCGTAAACTATTTTTATACCCTTCACCTTCGTGAGAAGGGTATATATAAGTTTGTCATTCCGTTTGTAATTTCCACAATATAATTTTCCGACCCTATAAAGTATATATATTCTAGATCCTTTTATATAGCGGAGTCGATTAAGCCATGTCCATCCGTCTGTCTGTTGAAATCAATTTTCTGAAGACCCCAGATATCTTCGGGATCCAAATTTTCAATAATTCTATCAGACATGCTTTCGAGAAGTTTCCTATTTAAAATCAGCAAAATCCGTCCATAAATAACGGAGATATGAGCAAAAATCCGAGAAAAATCCGATCTATTTTTGGCCTATATTTGATCTATATCTCGATTACTAAGTCATTAATATAGACAATATGGATATCAAATGATAGATATTTCAAAGTCCATTGCAACGATATATATTAGGCTATAGTAAGTTGGACCTACAATGGGTCAAAATCGGGAAAAATATTTTTTAACCCGAATTTTTTTCACAAAAAAAATTTTAAATTAAATTTTTTTTTTTTAAATTGGAAAAAACTTTTAAAAAACAATTTCAAAAAAAAAAAATTTTAAAAAAATTAAAAAAAAAAAATTATTTTATTTTAAAGTTTAATTTGGTGAAGGGTATATAAAATTCGGCACAGCCGAATATAGCTCTCTAACTTGTTAAATTTAGCAAAGCTTTAGAAATCAAATTTTGTATGGAAATTTTGTTTTATAAATCATTGACAAATTTATAAATTGTTTATGAATATAGGGGAAGATCTTTGAGGCTGTGATAAAGCATATTTTTTTGGGATATTAGCCGTTGAGCGACTGCTTATGACTACTGTGATTCTGACAACAGGAACAACACCGTCCACGTCATTAAGAATAGTGTTCACTATGTTAATCTTATCAGTGAACTTAATGGAGGACCAACTTTAAGATGGGACTGGTACGAAAAGTTAAAGCCAATGCAGGTTCAAAAACATACAAGGCTCAAAAAGTTCCTAACAGGAACTCTGCTAAAAATTTAGAGGCCAAATGCAGAGCACGGAAATTGAAGTCAAATTGTATACAAAATATATACCTGCTGCATAATGGATGACGAAATGTACGTATGGAACATTTTTCGCAGCTTCTGGGTACATTTTTTTATGTTGCAGATTCGCGGGGAAATGTTGAAGAAAAGCAGACAAAATTTCCCAAAAAGTTCTTGGTATGGCAAGCAATATGCAGTTGCGGCAAAAAGCCAAACATTTGTTACAAAGGGCTCTATAAATACCGAAATTTACATCAAGGAATGTTTACAAAAACGGATGTTTCAATTCATAAGACTTCTTAATGTATCCACATCTGTCACTATGGTAAGAAAGGTCTTGAGTGGTACAAGACCAATAATGTGGTATTTGTACCAAGAGAGCTGCCTGGAGCTGAGTCCAGTGGATAAATATTGGGCTCTTGTTAAAAGAGAATTGAAAAAGCACAAAAAAGGTGTCCAAAAGTGTGGTAGATTTTAAACGGAGATGGACAACCTGTTCGAACAAAGTGACATAAAGCACTATAAAAACCATAATGGAAGGGTTTTCGAAAAGGTTCAAAATTTCAACATTAGTGATTACAACTATAAAAATAATTTTTTTGTAAATTGTAACAATAATTTCAATCAAATAAATAAGATTAAAAACGAGCTACTCAAGCAGTAATTTCAAAATTTTTGCGAGCACGAATTAAACCATACGAATTAAAGCCGAGAGACATTGAAAGATGATTTTGCATGTCCTATATGCTGCTTGAACGCTATAAAAGGATATAATTTTTACATCGAATCATTATTTGCGATAAAAAATGGATCCATTAAAGCTTGATAAGTCGTATGTGAAGCCAACCAGCCGAATAGACACCAAAGCCAAATATTCATGGCTCTAAGTTAATTATCTGTATTTGGTGGGACCAAAAGGGTAATATCTATCAAGAGCTGCTGAAATCTGGCCAGACCATCACAGATAACATGTACCGAACACAACTGACACGTTTGAAGCGAACATTGGCCGAAAACGCCCTGAATGCGGCCAGACATGAAACCGTAATATTTCATCATGACAACTCTCGGCCACATGTTGCAATACCTGTTGAAAAGTATTTAGAATCAAGTGGCTTGGAAGTTTTGCCTCACCCGTTTTATAGTCCAAACTGTGCCCCGTGCGACTACTATTTCTTTCGATCCGAAATTGGCATGATTCCTTCTTGGCCTCAAAAGTTGAGCACTTCTTTTGGCTCGGAATTCATATGATGCCATTTAGGTTTGGAAAAGGTCTTGGAATAAAGTAATATTGTACACATGTCGCAAAATAAATGAAACAAATTTGGGATCTTCTTGGTGCAGCTACGATATGTATCTCATCTACTTTGCCAGTGCCCAGCTAGAGATAATGTGAGGGAGCATATATTAAGATGCATGGAAGACCTCCCAATAATGGATCTTAGGTACATTTATCAGTTAATCGTACAATCTAGTTATTTGGTTTATCATGGAAATGGTACTGATCGATCTACTGTTGGCTCCCTGGATACCATGATATGTGGATGCTTGTAGACTTTATACCCTTATCATAGGGTTTTTCAATAATAAATCAATCCTAAAAAACTTATCTTGAAGGATGTGACACAACTCTCGTCAAACTTTTCGGAACAAATCATATTCAAACAAAAGGAGCTACCTGATGTGCAAACTCTTGTGTTAGCTAAAAGTAATCAAATTATAACAAATTTTATAAAATGGAATGAAACATTTTCTGGCCGAACTCAAACATTTGGGGGGTTATTGTGTAATTCGATTCAAAAGAAAAATATTCGAAATTCAATCCCAGCACTTCTAAGAGACTGTGCCGAACTAGTAATTTTACCTACCATTTAGGATGACAAGTAGTTACATGACCGACACTTTTGGATTACAATGAGACAGTATGATAGCAGGTCTAAAGTAGTCAACACATTGGCTTCATATACCGGTTACATAGAGACAATTACCTTACTAGCTACCAAACTGGTTACATGATCAGCTACACAATTAGTTATTTTAACATGTATGGGTGCTAATTGACCTCTAATAGTCAGTTAAAATTGTTAACATAAAAAACTTAGTCATATTCACAACATTATTTAGATTAATACTACTTTTCCATTACCCTAATGCTAGAAAGTTTTAAATAACTAACTTACATATTGACTTTGAATATGACATCAAAATTATTTACAATTATCTATTTTGTTATTGGCACGTGTTTTTGAATACTCGTGTTAAAAACAATTACTTCAAATCGATAATGATTCACGATTTCAATTGAAGATTCCATACAGTGATTAAACTCAATTCATATTAAGTATTTTAATCACAATTGACGTAAGTATTTGTTATGGAAAAATCTAAAGAAATAGTTCAGTGTGGTGGCTTGTCATACATATATCTATTGTGCTATATTTGTTATTATATTATAAATAATATTCATACTACAACAAACCTACGAGTATATAGCATTATGAAACACGAGAACTTTTGTAATAACTGCTACTTTTCTTTACACATCTGTAGGCAATATTTACTTTCGATATCAGTAGATTGTTATTTTCTCTAGTAAATATTCTCTATGATTGTTGAGATCTATTTGAAATTTGTTTTTATTTGCCATGGTTAGATTTTTTTCTATCTAAGTACTTCTTGCCCATCTAAATAAGAAGTTTTTGTACTGGCATTATTGCGTTCTGGTGGTTTTCAATTTGTGTGCTATGATCGAATCGATTTCAATATCTTGTTTACTTTGAAGAAGGCGTTTTTCATATTATGCGAGTATCTTTAATTGCATTGAATTCTTCTTCACCTAAACGTTTGATAAGAGTTTGCTTGCTATCTAGTGTTTTGGTTTTCCAAATGTAACATCTACATTTTTGGTGTATTTTAAAAATTCTTCGTCATTGTTATTACTTGCCTGATAATGAATACATAAATGTTAAAATTTTGCTACCATAAAATGTTTACAGATACTAAGTAGTTTTGAGACCTTAAATTATAATTAAAATGTTTTGTTCAGTTTTCTGTGGAATATGTATCATAAAATATTATGTTTTTGGGGGAAGCACTATTATCAGTTGGTTTGGATATCTTTTGCGATTCTTAAAATAATCAATTTGAAATTTAGGAAAATGTGGAATTTTCGCATTTTTTTGGTTTCATTTGGTTTTGAAAGGTTTCATAAAGAACTTATAATGTTTTTATAATTTTGCTAAACGTATCTCAACAGGGATAGCTTAAAAATCGGAAACGGATATCTATAATAATAAATGTTTTGTAACTCAAGACATACAATTTTTGACTTGCTTTTCAAAATGGACCCTTTCTTTTAAGCAAAAACCAAAAATTTAAAAAAAAGTAAAAAAATTTCTTGATTTTGCAAAAAAAAAAAAGTCAAATATTTTTTTTTTTCGAAAGATTGAAGAAATAGCAATCTAAACTATTTGCGACAAATTTTGCTAAGAACAATAGGTAGTAATAAGTTACTTAGATGAGAAAAAACATCTGTTTGTCCAAAATGTCAAATTTTGACCCCTTCTAACTCGCAGAGTTCTTGACCGATCCTGTTGAAAATTGTGTATAAATTACTATCCAATAGGACTAGATCGGAAGACATCGATTTTAAAAGTTTGTTCAATTGACATGGAAAAAACCAACAGACTTCTAAGTCTACGCAGCGGATGGGAAAACCAAAAACATTGTAAGGACTGAGATCGAAAAATTTTTAAAAAAGAAACAACTAAACTTACAGTTTTGATTTTTTTTATTTGATTGAAATTATTATTACAATTTACAAAAAAAGATATTTTTATAGTTCTAATCACTAGTGATGAAATTTTGAACCTTTTTCGGAAACCCTTCCATTATGGTTTTTATAGTGATTTCTGTCACTTTATTCGAACAGATTGTCCATCTAAGTTTAAAATCTATCACACTTTTGGACACCTTTTTGTGCTCTTCAATTCATTTTTAACAAGAGCCCAATATCTCTCCACTGGAATTAGCTCCTGGCAGTTTGGAGAATTTGCCTCTCTTGGAACAAATAACACATTATTATTCTTTTACCACTCAAGACCTTTTCTACCATAGTGACAGATGCCAAATCAGGCCAAAAATATGTGGACACATTAAGAAGTCTTATGAATGGAAGCATCCCTTTTTGTATACATTCCTTGATGTAAATTTCGGTATTTATAGAGCCCTTTGTAACAAATGTTTGGCATTAAGTTTCGTCATCCATTATACAGCCGGAATAATTTTTATAAAATTTGACTTCAATTTCCGTGCTCTGTTTTTGGCCTCTAAATTTTTAGCAGCGTTCCTGTCAGAAACTTTTTGAGCCTTGTATGTTTTTGAACCTACATTGGCTTTAACTTTTCGTACCAAATAGTCCGAGCACTGAGATAACCGGGCTGCTTTCCTAGCGGATGTGTTGGGAGCTCTTTTGAAGATGTTTTTTTTTTGGCTTAATTAACATCATGTGAACCATTTCTTCTACCTGAACCAGGTTTTCTATCAACGGACAAGTTCTCCCGGTACTGTTTAATAACATTGGAAACAGTTTGACGGCAGACCTTTGAATGTTTGGCCAACTTTTTGTAGGACCAAGTTGAGTTTTGTTGAAAATATTTAATAATTTTAGTACGCACTTTTTTCTGGTCACTCATTTTAAACAGATTAACAACAAATGAACATAATTGACATGATAAACAACAAATCAAATAATACTTGGGTTAAAAGTTTTAATGAAAAACGCGTGTTAAGAATTTTTCGATCTCAGTCCTTAAATCGTAAGGCATTACAACAACAAATAATTAATATATACTAAACATTAAATACAACTACTTTTTTGTTCTAAACTTTTCTCTTTTATTACAATTCACATTAAGGTTAGAAAATAATAAATAATGTACTTTTTATTACAATAGAAACTAATTTTAGATAGACTAAGGCCCGTTTTCTCAATGTATCGACAAACTGCCTACTACTAAATCTCGACATAAATTTATTAGGCCGATAAACTGTCCGTTAACAATTTTGGTTTTCTCAATATACCGACAAAAAACATTATTTTCAGTTAGCAACACCTCTCAAAATAGATGTGAAAGTTGGGAACCCTGCCTTCAAGTAACAACATGTTTACATAAATCAGCTGTTTAATGGGGACATCGACAGCCAAGTCGCAAAGTAAGTCTGGGTTGATTAACAACTCGCGCGTCATTGTAATTATTTTTTTGAGTGCAGTCAGGCCCGTATTTGTTTTTTTGCCTTCCACAATTTTGCGTCTCACTTTGGCACGTGTGTGAGGTAAGGCTTCGTATAACGGTTCCTGTTCTACGTCGTTTACACCAACCGCGTGTCTTTTAATTTGAACAAACCCTGGTGGAGACCATTAAAACTCTTCGAAACTGGTGGAGTACCATTTAAAACTAATTTCGTGAATTGTTTTAAGCGTTCCAGCTTCGTATATGAAGATATAGGTCGACTAGGGACTTACTTAAATCGAGTGGGATACCCTGGCATTTTGGTTAAGTACCTTGCCATAAAATTTGAGATTTCAAAAAAAAAAAAAAAAACATCGACAGCCGGAATCTTTTGAAAAATTCATTATCCTCCATGTCTGCCAGGTAGTTCACTTGGAACTCATGTTCCTCTATTAAACTTTTCTTTATAAAATCTTTTTAATTTCGTTTACAAAAACACAAACACATAAAAACTATGAACAACAGTCAGCTGATTGAATTTATCTGTACGATAAATAAATAATTGGCAGATGAGGTCGGATTAGCTTTGCAACAGAATAGAAGCATATGAGACATCTTTCTGGTAACACATGGATACCGAGCCAAAAGAACTGCTCAACTTTTGAGGCTAAGAACAATTCAAACTAATTTCGGATACTCTGTTCCAAAGTGAAGTGTATCCCAGAGAGAGAGAGTTCTGCATCCAGCGAAACAAATACAGTGTACTCTCTCATAAGCGGACACCTAAGGGACTGACAAATTTGTCCGCTTATGAGTATTCAATAATCCCAAAGAATGTTTTTGGAACTGAAAAAACTGTCCGTTTATGGGACGTGTCCGCTTTAGAGAGGTGTCCGCAAAGAGAGAGTACACTGTAATAGTCGGACCGGTCAAGATCTGGACTATAAATTGGGTTAGGGGAAACTGGTATTTCACCATGCTCGCTTCACACGAATCAGTTGGATTCGGTACAGGTTCCCTGTGATAGTCTGGCCAGATTTCAGCAGCTCATAATAGATAGGACCCTTTTGGTCCCACCAAATACAGAGCACTACCTTAGCGCTAGGTGTGGATTCGGCGTTATTGTAATTCTTTTATAGCGTTATCCTTTCAAGGTCTCTCGACTTCAATTCGTATGGTACCAAATTTCCCTGTTTTTAATGATGAATCCTGCTGCTTGCAAACCTTTGGAAATGGCTCCCAATGATTATGCAAGCTCTTGTTGAGTTTGCCTCCAATGTATCAAATGTCTCGCATGTTGAAACCGATGGAAAATAGTCAACATAGGCTTCGTTCAGCAAATTAAAGAAGTAAAATAAAACTTTCCACATAATGCAGAAAATTCCACATTTTCGAAGCAAAAAAAAACTTTGTTATTACACTAAGTGAGAATAAATGACGGATATGTACCCTTCAAAATGACATATAAGTTATTAAAAACAAAAACCGCATTCAAAAGATACGACATCTATTGTAAATCCCTCATTTTTAAGTCGTACACCCAATATTAAATATATAAATTATAAATGGCACACTATCGAATAAAAATATCTAATAAACCAAACTAACTTAATATAGCGCTATGTAAGAATAGTTAATAGAACAAGAAACACGGAATATGAATGTTCTAGTCCTATCCTTCTATATTTAGGTGGAGGCTATATAAGATCCGGCACAGCCTTATATACCTCGCTTATTTAATTTTTGTTGTAAGTAAAGAATAATTAATAAAATACTAAAAAAATAAAAAATTTCTTAGGAATTCTTTTGTAGTTTGGCCTATGAATTGAAAAGTGTCCATTTTTCCATTATAATTTATGAATTATTAAAATTTAAAAGTAAACATATTAAGTGTTCGTTAAAATAAAACTACTTTTCAGGTTTTTCATTTAAAAAGTATGCTTTTGCATTCATTTATATTTAATGCAACTTTAAAAACCATTAAATATGTAAACCAAAAGTGTTGGATTCACCAAGCATCCATTAAAAAAAAAATTAAATTAACATTTCTTCATGTCATATATTTCGGTTTTAAAACCATTTAGCGACGGTATTTCTTGTTTTTTTTTTATATACATAAATTCGCACAATTTGCCTGCATGTTGCACAGATAACAAACACATTCACTGTTAAAACGAAGTTGGCAAACACAGAGAAACACATTTGATATCCGTACGTATCAAAATTTAAAATTTCATTACGTACACGCCACGTATTACCGACGGAAGCAGCAACTTCATCAACGACGGATGAATGTTTTTTGAAGAAACAAAAACGAAAAACAACCGACGGATTTTGGAAAAAAAAAATCTGTTTTTCTTTTGGCAAAATAACGGAGGCGGATAGAACAAAATAAAACACAGAATTTGAAAATAAAAACACGACGGCTTTTTCGCATACAAATACAAACACAATGATGTTACCGTTACATTGACGATGAGAAAAAAACAGAAACCAAAAGAAAAACACACAAACACACACACACACTGAGTGACACTAAATATTAAAAATACCGGACAAACATTAAAATCAACAACAACAACAGCAACAATTGACAAATAGAGACCTACAACAAACAGCAACATAATGTTTTTAAAACGACACTGGTCATCATCTCAGCAGCAAAATATAAAGAAATACCAAAACAAAATGAAAAAAAAGAAACAATTGAAATTTCTTAATGTAGTACATAGTTGTTTTGAACGAAAGTCAGGAAAAACAAAATGTACGACGAGCAGTAAATAGAAGAGATATTGTTGTTGCTGATAATGATGATGAGGACGATGTTGCTGTTGCTGCTGCTGCTGGCTGGTTTGAATGACTATTGCTGTTACCGTTATTGTCATTGTTGTTGGCATAATGTTGAATATTTACCAATTGATCTTAATGTGACACAAATGATATGACAACAACAACAGCAGCTTGAAAAAATAATTTCGAAAAAACAAACACAACAACAACAGCTAAAATAAAAGCAAAATATAAAAAACATGCAGTAGCAAAACAATTAAATGGCGCACAAGATTACAAACACAGTTGCCAGATAATTATCTGGCAAAAATCGTCAAAATAGGAAAAATTATTAGGAAATTTAAAGAAAAAAACGAAATTATGGTTTAATAGCAATGATAAAAGAAAAATTAATCAATATTTGCAACTAAAATCAAATACACAGAAAAAATAAATTCATAATTGGAATGAATTTTTATACCCTTTACCATGAGTGTCAAGTTTGTCATTCCGTTTGTAATTTCTACATTTTTCATTTGCGACCCCATGAAGTATATATATTCTGGATCGTTATGGATAGTGGAGTCGATATAGCCATGTCCGTCTGTCGGTTGAAATCAACTTTCAAAATCTCCTAAATTACTTACAAACATAATTGACACATCAATATATCGGGAATTCTTCCAATTCAAATGGCTAAGATATAAGGAAAAACCGGGACAACCTCGATTTTTTGCCTAGTTTTGATCTATATCTGGATTACTAAGTCATTAATATAGACAATTTGGATATATATAATGATAGATATTTCAAAGTCCATTGCAACGATGTATATAAGGCTATAGTAATTTGGAACTACAATGGGTCAAAATCAGGAAATATATTTTTTAACCCGAATTTTTTTTTCATAATTTTTTTTTTTTTTAATAAATTTTAATAACATTTTTTTAAAATATTGATAAAATTTTGAAAAAAAATTAAAAAAACAATTTCGAAAAAAAAATGTTTTTAAAAATTTTGAAAAAAAAAAAATTATTATGCTTACCTAAAAATATTTAAAATTTGTATTTTAAAGTATAATTTTGTGAAGGGTATATAAGATTCGGCACAGTCGAATATAGCTCTCTTACTTGTTTAATAAATATTATTAAACGAACATGACTTTTTTCAGTCAGAATATGAACATGTTCATAAAGGTATTTAGATTTCTTTCGGTAGATTTCTTCTGCAAAAACACCAAAGGTTCCAGTATTTTGGAAAGGTGAACCAGAAGTTTGGTTCTTCCAAAATGAAGGACACAGCATAGTTTGAATATTTGGTTATGAATTTATAATCATTTATCAACCTACATCTGGTTAATACGAAGCACTTAAAAATCGTATTATTCATTAGCTGAGTCTGCGGAACATCAATCAAAAGCCATCCCATTACCTTCAACGTATGAAATCTTTATCCAATGGTAAGGTTAGCAGTGATGTTTTGAAAACACTCTTACTGGAACGATTATCAGATAAAGTGTGTGCCAGAAAAAACGTATACACGCTATTCCGGCCAAAACTGATCCTTGGTACAACAAATTATTATTTTTTTAATCACGTTAACTTTTAAAATTACATCATATATTATCTTTTCTAAATCATACATTTTCAACTGTTACCCCATGTCTATACCTGATAAAGTTCTTTCATGATAAACGACAAAATGGTTGTCAAGATAGAAAATTATCAGGTATTTTAGTGCTCTTGCTTAGACAACTTTGTCTGGATAACAAACGTCATTAATTGGATTAATATTTGTCAAGTATCCCTGTCTATACTTATTTCGAACAAAATGTACGTGAAAATATCGTCACTCTATTTCAAAAGACATTAAACAGTATAAGGAAGAGTTGAAGATTTAAAGAAAACCTTGATCAGGAAGAAAAAAAGGTCTAACAGATATTGGTAAGGCAAAAGATGTCGAACAACTCTTTTGAAAAGCACCGAACACTTCTATCAGAAAAGCAGCTCGTAGAGTTAAATGCTATGATTCTTTTGTGCGCAGAGCCAAAACTAATAGTGGGTTGAAGTCGTACCAAGTTAAGCAAGTTCCAGATCTCAATGTGGTAAAGAACGTAGAAGAAAAGAACGAGCGAAAAAATTCAGGTCAAATTTTATAAAATAAAAATTCACCTGTTGTGTGACGGATGATGAAACTAATGTATTGGCAGATTTTTTACACCTTCCGGATAAAGATTATTATGCGACTGATGGACGAGGAAATGTTCCAGCCAAAATAAAACAAAATTCTCCAAGAAGTTTCTTGTTTGCCAAGCCATTTGTAGTTGTGGCAAAAGAAGCCAATCATTTGTGACATCAGGCACGATTAAAACAGAAATATACTTATATTACGGAGTGTATTCAAAGATGGCTTTTACCTTACTTAAAACAGCACAGAGTGCCTTCATATATCTGGCCCGCTTTAGCATCATGGCACTATGGAAAAAACTCCCTGGAGTGGTATTCAAACAATAATGTAAATTTTTTACCACCGGAGGCAAATCCACCTAACTGTCTACAACTTTCGGCCTGTGGAAAGGTATTGGGCTTTTGTAAAAATAATTTTAAGAACACAGGAAAGGTATCTCAGGAAAAGTCCGATTTTAAGCGTAAGTGGACCACCTTGTCAAAAAAGGTAACGGAAGCAACTATAAAATATTTAATGGTAGGATTTCCGGAAAAGTGGATAAATTTATAAATACCGAGTAATATGCCAACATTTTAATGTGTAATGAATTTGTACAATATTTGAATAAATTTACATAGTTTTAAGAATCTTAAAATGTAACGGTTTAAATTTTATTTAGCTTAATACAAGTTTAAGTTTTTTCTGACTCACTCTTTATGTGAAGCCAATGACATTGATAAATGAGCACTTAAAGCCCTTTCAAGTTCAACATCAATGTTTGTTTCAGAAATAACTTCGCCTTTAAATGAAGGTAATTTTTCAAGTAAATTGGACAACGTAATTTCTCATATAGATGTATTAGAGACTCGTTCGAGATCAACTACAAACATGTCATCTTTCAAAGCTCGATCTCGTTGAAGTGGATGTTCAAGAAATAGAATATAATTACGTTTACGTTGGTATGATGGGCTTTTCGCTGAAAAAGCGCTTAAATTTATTCAGCCATGTAAATTTGAAACTCCAAAAAAACTAAGTTCCTCTCATACAAGTTTATTTGTTACCGAAATGCATTCAAAAATCCAATTTCTTATCGACACTGAGGTTGAAGTCAATAAGTCACCTCAGAAGCTTTCATTAAAAGCAGCAAACGGCACAGAAATTGAAAGCTATAGCAACATTATTCGCAATTTAGACTTAGATCTACGCAGAAGTTTTAAATGGAACTAAGTAATTGCTGATATATCTTGCCCAATCATTGGGGCAGATTTTCTTCGTCATTATCATATTCTTCCAGACTTAAAACAAAATGCAATGTTTTCTCTACTTTTCCATCACTGGTTCCCCAAAATTTTAGAATAAAAAAATACTGAAATCATCACTACTATTACATTCTATGCTAATAAAATCTATTAAAATTCTCAAAAAAAACGACAAATCCGGCAACAGTAATTACAAACACTTTAAACACACTCACAGACACACTCTTAATATACCGGTACACGAACCCAATCAAACGAATACGTAGTCAAGTCACATAACGGAATCGTAATCGTACATACTAACTTACGTTGCTCGTAACATTTACAAGAAACGAACAGAAATACAATGACAAGAACAACAACAACGACAATAAAAACTATTTCAAAACAACAAAATAAAAAGAGGCGCATCACATTTATTCCCAACAACTATAGAAAATGGCATAGAAACAAAAAAAATAATAATAAAGAATGAAAAAATGGTAGTTACGATGTGCACTTTTTGGTCAAAATTATAACAATACAAAAGTATAAACCAGCACACATACATGCACACACAATACTCTCACCTACATACATACATACACACACACACATATGCACAGATGCTTTTTAAATCAACACAGACTGATAGTACACTCCTGTATGCAAAAGTATGCAAATAGAAAAAATTTAACAGTATCTAAGTACCCAGCAGTTTGAAAAGTGTCAATTGGAAACCTTACACAAGCTATTAGAGTATCCATAAGAACCGGTTTCCGGTTAAACCGAGAAACTGCATGGTTTTGTCATTCTAAAAAAATCAAGGCAATTTCGGATACTCTATTCAGAAGTGAACCGTATTCCAGAGAGAGCGTTCTGCATCGATCGAAACAAACAGAGTGAGAAGGGGTAAACTCTGGACTATAAAGCGGATGAGGCAAAACTTCCCAACCACTTTTCGGACAAGGCTCGCTCCAAACGAATCAGTTACGTTCGGTACAGATTCCCTGTGATGGTCTATTCATATTTCAGCAGCTCATAATAGATAGGACGCTTTTGGTCCCAAGAAATACAGAGAATTATAATGGATCCATCGTAATGGATCCATTTTTCATCGCATGTAATGATGCGGTGCAAAAACTATTATCTTTTATAGCGTTCAAGCAGCATTTCAATTCGTATGGTAAGCAATTTCCCTGCTTTTGGATAAATCCTGCTGCGTGTAAACGTTCTGAAATGATTTTGCAAGCTCTTCTTGAGTTTGGCAACAATTTTCAAGGAGTAATGTGTCCAATTCTTGGTCTTAATGTTCTTCAGCTGCCCTTTTTTAAAGAAATTAAAGAAGTAAAGAAAAACTTCCCGAATATGACGCTTTGTTGGCATATGTGGTGTAGTACAATAGCTGGAGGAATTTACAATAGATGGCGTATCGTAATTCTCCATCTATTCTACGTTGACTACTTTGGACTAGCTATCAGACAGTCTCATTGTAATTAAAACCGATCTACTCACGTAGCTACTTATGTAACTAGTTGTCACCATAAATGATAGGTAAAATCACTACTTCGGGACAGTCTCCTAGAACTGCTGATATGTATGTAAAACAAATACTACTAACAGTTTCTGATACACAAAATATAAAGTTTACAAAAGACATGACAAACATTACATTTAAAATTTCTACATACTGTTATATACACATAAATACAGATACACATTAAAATTATTCTTACATAAATATGCAAAATGTACTTTAAAATACACATATGTACGGACGTACACAAATTCTCAACCATCAGCAACTTTTTGTATGGATACGTACATATGTACAACATACTTATATATGTTCTTTTTTTTTTTTTTGCTGTTTTTTTCTCTAAAGGACTTTGCACAGTGGTTTTATTAATAAAAATGATTAAGTATCAATAAGATACCATCAGTTTTTAAGTTTAGGAATTGAGTGAAAATGTCTTCACATAGCGAAATTTTTACAAATCACTCTAATCAATCAGTCTAAATGGTTTTGTGACTGTCGGCCTAACTTTTAACTTATTCTTATAAAAAACATCTAGATACATTTTTTCAACGGGGCATAGCTCCACTGACTGTCATCCAGAGTTATTGTAGATATATCTAATTCTATGAATATATAGAACGGAGGAGAAACTGCTGTGATGTTATATTCCTTGATGATATAGTATTATCTGTCAATATTTATGTGCAGTCTCTGATACGTTGGTGACTTCATACAGAAAATTTCAGTCAAGTCTGGTACTGTATCCTATGCAACTATTTTAAGATCTGGTAACCAAGAACCTATTGTTCCCCGAAATACGGGAGGGTTGGCAATTTTATTACATGTACCCACTTTATAACTATACAACAGAGCCCGGCAACACATGCGATTGGTCAAATATTAAGTTTTCCATCCAACCTTCTTCAATGAACGCTCAAACGAGACTGAATGAGTTTTTAATACGTGTGAGTACGTTGTTGTAAATTTAGTAATGGTCGAAAAATGTAAATTGAAATTACTACAGAAATATTTCATGACCTATCATCTGACCATTCCCCCTAATTATTAACTATTATTTTAAAAATAGCATACAAACGTTTTGTGCAGAAACTTCATATTTCAATACTAATTGGTGGAAATATAGAAAATATATCAGCGGTCTTATCCACGCTGATCCTTTTATATCCTTATGTAAAATAATTATATCGATAATTGTATTAGTGACTTCAGGTCTTCGAGTTGTTCGGCATTGGATAAAAATAAATGCCAAACCCCTTCAAAACCTAGTGTGCATATTCCTAACTCAGATATTGAAAGATTTCTGCTCCAAAAGAGGAAACGTGGAAGAGATTGGCAACACATCGGATCACGTCCTGCAAAGCAGAGACTCTCCGCTGCAAGTAAAAAACTAAGAACAGCCTTTCTTTTAGAAGAAGATCTCAGAAATGTAAATTTCATTAAAAGTTTAACACAAAAATCATTGAATAAATGCATACAACGGAAAGAGAGAGACATGTCAATAGAATAACTTAAACAAAATTACTCTCCTTTCACACATATGGTGATACAAAAACAAATAAGATCCGTGTAAACCGCACCAAACGGTGTATTTTACATTCCCATGAATTAGGTTTCTGACAACAGACTTAGGTTTTTGGCTCTCAGCTACCTATCTAGTTGTCATCTATGACAAACATTTTCATGAGTAAATACGTTACGTTTACACTTAGGAGAGGAAGTCATCCTATATAAGACTGTTAAAAACCAATCAAGACATATGGAATTCAATTATTGGGAACGGCAAGTTACACCAGTATTGATCTTATACAATCCAATAAAGCGCATCGTATATAGTAAACGAAAACATCCATAGAGACTTAGAAGTGTCATTGGTTAAAGAAGAGATTAGAAAAATTCATGAGAGATACATCTCGCCATCCGGTTGAAGCCACATCACTCCCGGAACGATGTCATCCATATTTTCAAACTAAAGATCATTGATCATGGTGCGATATCGATCTCCATTGGCGGTAATGCGAGCTCCGGCATAATTTTTATTTTTTTTTTTTTTTGCTTGGACCAGCACTTAGGGGATTACTCCTACTCATGCAAAGTGTGTTGGAACTAGGAAAATTGGTTATGGGAAGGAAGATAGAGGGAGTTGCGTTTGTGGACATTTGATTTGAATTTTCCTACATTGAAAGGGACAGGAAATACTCCGAGAGGAAGCATATTCCACATACGGACGGTACAAAAAACGAATTTTCTCTATAGTGTGTTGTGCGATCCACTGATCAATCGACCACGAATGGATGAGCCCCCGATGATGAACGCGTATTTCGTAAGAAACTACGGGTATCGGGAACGAGTTCGCTAATTTCATCAGAACACATTCCATTGTAGTATCGATAGAACAGTGAAACACAACACACATTGCGACGATGCTCCAGAGAATCAATAGAGCTGGACACCCTACTGTCACCGATAAGGACCTTCGCCCTCTCCTTTACGCGGTCAAGTAACTCCAAAGTAGACTTCGAAGCACCGGCCCATACATGAGAGTTGTATTCCATTTTGGGTCGGATATAAGTGGTGTAAATAGTAAGGAGATCAGATGAAGTGAAGTATTTCTTACACCGTCTTAGAAAACCGAGGCACTTGAATGCTTCTTTCGACACTTGAAAAATGTGTTTTGTCCAGCAAACATCACACTGAATTCTCATGCCTAGAACATCGAGAGCTTCTGATTCTTTAATATTTACATAACCCATAGAAAAAGATGAAGCCACATGATCTGTCGTGTGTTTATGTGTTGACATACAACATTAAGTCTTACGTGCATTAAAATCGACTCTGTTCGCATAACTCCATTCAAAGATTGTCACAAGATCTTGGTTAAGTGTATCATTCATGTTTTCTCTCATTGCCCCAATCTCCGAAAGGCTTGGCCTATACTTGAATGAATATGAATGGCAAGTGTTGCTGTCATCTGCAAAAGAATAGATAGGGTTGGAAGTTTGACTTAGAAGGAGAAAGAACGGAGTCTTGCGGTACCCCTGAATTAATATTGAACTCATTTGATGAGATCCTATCTACAACAACTCGTATAGTGTGATCTCTGAAAAAGCTCGATATAAATCGAGAGAAGTCATTACCGACACCAAAAGCAATAAATTTCGATAAGAGCGCATGCCACACCTTATCGAACGCCTTAGAAATATCTAGAGCAACAACTTTACTTTCGCCAAAACGGTGAATGAAACGGCACCATTTTTCTGATAGGAAGGCAAGTCCCCCGTAGACTCTAGATATTTTACAAGATGGTGGATAACCATACTCTGCATAACTTTGGAAAGTGCAGAACAAATTGCTATTGGGCGATAATTTTCAGGATTGTTAGCCTCTCCCTTTTTTGAAATTGGCGTTACATTAGTAACCTTCCAACATATAGGAAATTCTCCGGCACGGTATAATATGCTGAAAAGGTTTGCAAATGGATGGGCTAGCGTCGAAGAACACTGCTTCAAGACCAGTGCTGGTATACCATCCGGCCCAGGAGACTTGTTTGTATTAAGATCCGCTAAAACTTTTTTAACTGCGCGAGCGCGAAAAAATATATTCGGCATAGTTACTGATACTCTTTCAAGCTCGGGTAGTGGTTGATTGCTTTCCTGTAAATTCGAATTATTTGCAAATAATTCAGCCAAAAGGTTAGCTTTATCAACCGGGTCAATGAATGATTGGCCATCCTTTAAAAGAGTAGGAATTGAGGAACTAGCATTATCCTTTATTCTTTTAACGAATGATTAAAAGCTTTTGCTGCCCCGGGGAGCAGCAAGAACTTTGGCTCGGAGGCGTTGCTCGTGTAGAGATTTTTCACGTCTCAGCTTTTTGGCACACGAAGATCTCGCCCTTTTGCGCAGCGATGCAGTTTCGGCATTTTTGTTACCACGACAGATTCTGAATGCTTCCTCTCTGGATCTAATTGCAGTTTTGCACTTCTGATTAAACCAGGACTTTTCCATAGATTTAATCGAAATTTGCTTTGTTGGAATGAAGGTTTTCATTTCGCCATGGCATTGACATTATTGTCCATGAAACAGAGGTTCCAATTTAAATGCCGAAAAAAGTCGTTGAGCTCAGCCCAACGAGCCTTTTCGTAAATAAAAGTAGAACGTTTCGTAGCTGGTTGTGAAAAGTTTTGAAGTTCGGAGACCGAAAAGGAGGCGAAAATGGTACATTGATCAGCTTTTTGGCACACGAAGATCTCGCCCTTTTGCGCAGCGATGCAGTTTCGGCATTTTTGTTACCACGACAGATTCTGAATGCTTCCTCTCTGGATCTAATTGCAGTTTTGCACTTCTGATTAAACCAGGACTTTTCCATAGATTTAATCGAAATTTGCTTTGTTGGAATGAAGGTTTTCATTTCGCCATGGCATTGACATTATTGTCCATGAAACAGAGGTTCCAATTTAAATGCCGAAAAAAGTCGTTGAGCTCAGCCCAACGAGCCTTTTCGTAAATAAAAGTAGAACGTTTCGTAGCTGGTTGTGAAAAGTTTTGAAGTTCGGAGACCGAAAAGGAGGCGAAAATGGTACATTGATCCGAATTTCCAAGAGGTGCTGTGTTGGTGCCCATCAACACATGAAATATGTGTTGGTTCATTCACTAGTTGCGCAAGGTGATTGTGCGCCGCAAATAACTCAGCATATTGTCCTTCTGTGGTTGTATGATTCGAATGGCGAAGCCAAGAGGAGTTGTGGACATTGAAATCACCAGCAACAACAATTTCACTGTTAGGAGAACTCTCAAGAATCTTCGATATGGAGTCGGAATGGGCATCGAAGCTAGATATAGTAATATCCCTTCCCGCGTTTGGACTTCTGTATTGTTAATATTGAGATCCAATATTTATAAAGAACTGTCGAATTGTCTAGAAAGTTTCGAAAGATTAGTTTTTTCCATTATTATTCGTATTTTCCTAGAAGTTTTCATAACGAATTTTTTTTAATAAACAAAATTAAGAAAAAAGGAAAGTTGTATGTCTCTACCGAATCATGTGTACCCAACACCTAAGTAAATATTGGGAGCCTTACTTAAGAATGCGGGATTTCCAATAGATGGCGTATGTTTTGAACGCTGTTTTGGTTTTTAATCACTTATGTGTCATTTTGAAGGGTAAATATCTGTCATTTATTCTCACTAAGTTATTAAACATTACAGTGTTTACACCAAAATTTTTTGCATCGAAAATGTCGAATTTTGTACCAACAAATCGTCATATGCGAGAAGTTTTGCTTTACTTCTTTAATTTTAATAATAGTGTCACTCAAGCACACCAATTGGTCAACAAGGCCAATGGTGAACATGTTCCATTGATTTCAACGTGCGAGAGATGGTTTCTGCGGTTCAGAGGTGATGATTTTAACACGGAAGACAAAGATCGCCCAGTTTGAAGACCAAGAATTAGAGGCATTACTCCATGCAGATTGTTGTCAAACTCAACAAGAGCTTGCAGAATCATTGGGAGCTACTCAAGCAGTTATTTCAAAACGTTTACGAGCAGCAGGGAAATTGGGTACCATACGAATTGAATCCGAGAGCCTTGAAAGACGATGTTCGAAATGCTGCCGAATCATTACTTGCGATGAAAAATGGAAGCATTACGTACGTGAAGCCCGGGTAATGCTCTGTATTTGGTGGCAGCAAAAAGGTCCTATTTATTATGACATGCTGAAATCTGATTCATTTGAAGCGAGCATTGGCCAAAAACGCGGCCAGACATGAAACCGTAATATTCCACCAAAAGTATTTACAATGAAGTGGTTGGGAAGTTTTGCCTCACCCATCTTATCGTTCAGACCTAGTCCCTTCCGACCACTATTTTTTTCGATCGATGCAGAACGCTATTTCTGGGATACGCTTCACTTTGGAACAGAGTATCCGATATTGGCTTGATTCGTTCTTGGCCTCAAAAGAAAGATAGAAAAAGGTCATAGCTAACAATGGCCAATACATTGAATAAATTAATTGTAATAATGTTTCAAAACATTTTAAAAATGCGGGATAAATAAAAACATTTTAAATAAACTAATTTTGAGGAAAAAAACTGCCAAATATGGTTTAAAAAGTCAATAGATAAAAACCTAATGCAATATTTAGTACGTACAGGAAAAAACAAGCACATGCATCATATATGAATCCAGTTTCCCTGATTATGAGAAATTGTCAAATTATGGTTGATGTGGCGGCACATCAAGCGATTTTGGACGATGTTGGAATATTTCAAAACATAAATAGTAACCCTCGACTCGATAATCTTCTTAAAAACATAACACTAAAGGTAATAATTTAGCTCAAATAAAACACATCATCTAACCACTGTGCATTAAGTTGAAAATGTTCTCATTTCAAAAAAAAAGAAATATTTTTTAACTTCGAACTCAACTTTTTTTGTCAACTAAAATAAATCTATACATATGTATGCATGTATGTATGTATAGTATGTGTGTATCTGTAAGTAAACGTAAATATACGAGCTCAGTCAATACTCTTACAAAACTGCTGCAAAACTTTAAAATTCAATATTTTCTTTTATTTTCTGCTCTTCCTAGCAAAAATATGAACATTTAACAAAACAAAAAACAGCAAAAATATTTTAAGTTCATGTGTTTGTATTTTGTGTGTCTTTTCCATCGTATTCAAAAGGGGATTTATTTGGTTCCCTTTTAGCTGGTATACTTTAAAAATATTTCGTACTAGTGTTATCATTGTTTTTTTTTTTTTTTTTGGATTTTTTCATTTCTTATTCTTTAGGTTTTTTTTATACATCTTGTGCTTCGTATTTTTTTTTTTTTTCGATTTCTTTTATTTGTTGTTGCTGTTGTTGTAAAGTATTGGTGGCCGAGACTGTGACACCTTATTCCCAAGTCAACAGTAGTTGGTTTTAACATAGTACTACACATACTACCAACCCACAATAAAACCAACAACAACCATATTCATGTTAAGTTACCCCCATTAGACCCTAAAGTTGAATTTAAGTTAAGAAAATAATAACAAAATCATAAAAGGAAACTCACTCACACAGCTACACTCATAAACACTCAAAAAAGCATATAAAGAAAGAATATACAATAACAACATCCAACTCTCTTGCAGTGACTAAAATAACAAACAAACAAAAAACACACACAACTCCGCCCATTTTTTTCTGCACACTGGAAATCTGTACAACAACCCAACCACTTTTTTATCTTATCACTTGCATGTGTATTTGTTTACAATCACATAAATGATTGTTATTGTTGTTGTTTTCTTGTGTTGTTTATGTGTATTCCAGCGTCGTCGCTCTGCAAACTTTTAAAAGTTATTCCAACACTAATTCACTTCCCCTCTAATAACTGTATTACTTGTTCTTCTTCCTCCTACATAAATTATATTCAGCCATTTGCGGAATCTGTTGAAATATTTTATTATTATTTTATTTTTTTTTTTTTTGTTAATACGACTATTTGCTCATTGTGTTTTATGACCATTATTTATCTTGCTGCTTTTATTTGGTTTTTCTAACTTAACGCATTTATTTTATTTTTGTGTTTTTTTTTTTTTTTTTTGCTCAAATTTTTATTTTTTATTCATTTATTTTGTACACGAGAGTTGAGTTCAGTTAAGTTGAGTATCCTTCAATAATATTTCACATTTCCTTTCAACTTTTAATGGAGAGATTTAGCTTGAAAATCTGTTTTTAATGTATGTTGTTGTTCTTTTTGCTGTTGCCAGTTTTATGTTTTTTTTTATATTTGTTTTTTGGCAATTTTAATGTATTTTTCCTTTCACTTTATAACAACTACAACAATAATATGTACATACTCATTAGACTGTCCACTATTTGTATGGGGGAAAAAAAATGTCGGAATCTTGTTGGTCTTAACCCCACAAAATGATTCCCCTTTCCAGATATTGAGATAGCCGAAATTTGAGCTCGATTAAACGACGTTAACCCGTGCCGCTCGTCGCTCAAAGTTTGAAAAAATCAACATTTTTGGCCAAAAAGCTAACATAAGAAGCTATAACTCCAGAACGGTAAATAATAGAAACACGATTAGTATCTCAAAACAAAGCTAATATTGTTCTTCAAAATTTATTTTATATACATTATTCTTGTTACTTTAAGCCAAACAGAGTTACAACAGCTTTTGTCTCCAAAAACGTGACCTAGTCGCGGTAGGAGCATACTTCGTATATTTTGATATTATGTGAAAAATGTTGCTAGTAAGTACATATTTTTACATTTTATTGTTATTGAATCATAATGTACATAGATTTAGTATTTCAAAAAGATATAAAACCCAAAAATTGGTTGAAAAATGTAAAAGTTATTAAAAATTCCCCAGGCCATTAACGTGTCTCGGAGCACTTGATTATGATATGTGGAAAAAAATTTAACTTATTTTGAAAACTATACGAATAAAACTATTTTATTACATAAAATATATCTATGTTTGCTCAAATATAAGTTTTTTTCCTTAAAATATAACGTGAATCTGTTCTCAGCTATGGTCCAAAAAAAATTTTTTTTTAGACGACAGTTTCAAAACACCATTTTCAGTTTTTTTTAAACTTTGTTAAACAAATTTTTAAATTTTTTAAATATCACCGGGGGGTTTATGGTCAATATATTAGGGAACAAAACAGTGAAAAAATTAGGTCAATACCTCTTATAGTTCAGGTGTACCTGCGGTTTGAATTCTGCGGATTTCGCGAAAAACTCATTTTTTTGGAATATTTTAGAAAATATGTCATAATTTTTTATTGTTATACATTTTAACCAAAATTTTTACAGAATATTATTTCTCAGATATTAAAAAATATGTCCCTGAAGTTATATATAAATCGGGAAATCCTAAGGCGTAAACTTTGGAGGTCAAAGGTCAAATTTCGCAATATTTGGAAATTCACATTGAAACATATGGAAATAATCTTTATTTGTCGACCATATTTACTAAAATTACAGGATTTTATGGTATATGGTCCGATATTTAAAATAACATATAAAAAATCTAATTAACCCTTTAAAGCATTTGGGTCAAATATGTCCCCAAAGTTAATAAAATCAATTTTAATAAATTTAAAAATAAAAAAATGAATATAATTTATATTCAGGAAAAAAAAAATATTTTTATTTTTAAAATTATATAGAGCATTTTTAAAATTGATTTTTTGAACTTTGGGGTCATATTGGACCTAAGTGCTCTAAAGGGTTAATTTGGTTTTTTTGTTGTTATTTTAAAATACTATAAATTCCTGTAATTATAGTAAATATGGTCGACAAATAAATAATTTTGCCATATGTTTCAATAAGAATATGACTAAAACTGAAATTTTAAATGATCCAAAGGGTTAATTATTATTTTTTTATTTATTTAAAAATAAAAATATTTTTTTTTTTCCTGAATATAAATTATATTCATTTTTTTATTTTTAAATTTATTAAAATTGATTTTATTAACTTTGGGGACATATTTGACCCAAATGCTTTAAAGGGTTAATTTGATTTTTTTTTATGTTATTTTAAATATCGGACCATATACCATAAAATCCTGTAATTTTAGTAAATATGGTCGACAAATAAAGATTATTTCCATATGTTTCAATGTGAATTTCCAAATATTGCGAAATTTGACCTTTGACCTCCAAAGTTTACGCCTTAGGATTTCCCGATTTATATATAACTTCAGGGACATATTTTTTAATATCTGAGAAATAATATTCTGTAAAAATTTTGGTTAAAATGTATAACAATAAAAAATTATGACATATTTTCTAAAATATTCCAAAAAAATGAGTTTTTCGCGAAATCCGCAGAATTCAAACCGCAGGTACACCTGAACTATAAGAGGTATTGACCTAATTTTTTCACTGTTTTGTTCCCTAATCTATTGACCATAAACCCCCCGGTGATATTTAAAAAATTTAAAAATTTGTTTAACAAAGTTTAAAAAAAACTGAAAATGGTGTTTTGAAACTGTCGTCTAAAAAAAAATTTTTTTTGGACCATAGCTGAGAACAGATTCACGTTATATTTTAAGGAAAAAAACTTATATTTGAGCAAACATAGATATATTTTATGTAATAAAATAGTTTTATTCGTATAGTTTTCAAAATAAGTTAAATTTTTTTCCACATATCATAATCAAGTGCTCCGAGACACGTTAATGGCCTGGGGAATTTTTAATAACTTTTACATTTTTCAACCAATTTTTGGGTTTTATATCTTTTTGAAATACTAAATCTATGTACATTATGATTCAATAACAATAAAATGTAAAAATATGTACTTACTAGCAACATTTTTCACATAATATCAAAATATACGAAGTATGCTCCTACCGCGACTAGGTCACGTTTTTGGAGACAAAAGCTGTTGTAACTCTGTTTGGCTTAAAGTAACAAGAATAATGTATATAAAATAAATTTTGAAGAACAATATTAGCTTTGTTTTGAGATACTAATCGTGTTTCTATTATTTACCGTTCTGGAGTTATAGCTTCTTATGTTAGCTTTTTGGCCAAAAATGTTGATTTTTTCAAACTTTGAGCGACGAGCGGCACGGGTTAACGTCGTTTAATCGAGCTCAAATTTCGGCTATCTCAATATCTGGAAAGGGGAATCATTTTGTGGGGTTAAGACCAACAAGATTCCAAAATCGATTTTTTGTGGACAGTCTAATACTCATACATAGATAATACATACATACATAAGTTAGTATGTTTGTTTGTTTATTTATAGGTATGTATATGTTGTTATGAATATGTGTACTTAAACTTAGGACTGACTCGATTTTATACATATTTAATGTGCGATTTTATTATTTATTTTCACTTTGTTATTGATTTATGTATGTCCGACCGTGTTATTATACACTTTGAGAAAATTGCATCGTTTATTTATTTATTTGATATAAAATTTTAAATGATTTTAGCAAAAAATTAATAACTCATTTCTAAATAGGGTGTGTCAAATTGTTGGGGGCGTTCTCTGGCGGCACTCAGAGAGGAAAAACTACCTATTTTGAAAAATCCCCGGCGGCTCGAAATTCACTTTTGAGCTATGGTTTCTTCGACAAAGTTTGTTGGAATGAACCATCGCAATGCGCCTTTCAACTTATGAGAAATAGTAATATTATTTAAATGTTTTAAATTTTGCATTTTTTGAACATAGACCTCTTTAATTTATACATTTGTTTGGTTCCATAATCTGAAAGCCATATTTATCATTTATTTCAGTCGTAATTCAACTCTGGTGAAAAATTGGATATTGGTGGAAGCCATAGAACTGAGGAGTGGAATACAGTAATGCCGGCTTCCTATTCTAAGGTATAGGTCTAGTGGTTTTTTCTGGACGAAGCTCTTTTTGGGCATGACGTTATATCCTTCTGGATCAGCTAAATAATTCTCCCCTTACTAAACCGTTTTTGAATATATATCTCTATTCGTTTTGGAGTTACCAAAATGAGCTAGCAATATGTAAATCATAAAGAATAAAATTAAAACGAGTTAAAAAAATGATAGCATCCATCTGAAAGCGGACAGCAGTAAAGTAAGACGGTAATTGTCACTAATGCCTGAATGCCATTTGACACGTATGTATGTGCTCATTGTAGTGTAGAGAGAAATCAATTGGTTACTTTATACATCCCAGGTAATCTAGCCTGAAGTCAGATGTCACTTAAGTTTCTTTAAGTAATCGACAGTTTTGTCAATTTAAACGTTTTTTTATACTGCACTTTTTTGTGAGGAATTCGTGCAAACTGGTTTTATACAAATTGTATTGATATAATTCTCATACGTTTATTTTCTTTTTGTTTAAGTATACTGACATCCCATGTAAAATAGTGCGAAGTCAATTGTCTCTTTAATATCTCATAGTAACCTAGAGTGTAATAATTTTGAACGTTTATTTTGTACTGCACTTTCGAAAGTAATTATTTTACCCACCAGAAGAAATCTCTTGGAGAATTGTCAGAGGAAGGTTTGTTTACAAACAATCGGTTATTGGAGATGCCTTTTTAACTGAATATTTGTGGTCAATTAGCACCCGTACATGTTAAAATTTCTAGTTATGTAGCTAATCAATATATGTACCCAGTATGTGAATCCAATACGGAAATATTGGAGTTCAAGAGGCATATAATTTCTTGTTTGGAACTATGTATTAGATATTGCGAAGTAGGAATTCTACTTTTTAGAGTAGGGAGTTTTATAAGTGCTAATCGACTTTCATATGATGGTAGATTAATGTTAGGATTCCATGGGAGTTTGTGGAGGCAAAATAATTTTTTTTGACGGATTCAATTTTCCTTATATGTATAGACTTCGTTTTGTGGATTCCATACATAAAAACCATATTCAAAAATTGGTCTCACAAGTGACGTAAACAATTGCCTTAATTGACATAAGGATCATCAAATTCTTTTCACCAGCGTTTGATGAAACCTAACACCCTAACATGTGAAGATTAAAATGTAATTTAATAACAAGTAATACGCCAAGATCAAGGAATACCTTAATTTTATCAAGTTGATGCACATTGATCGAGTATCAACAGAGTACTGGATTTCGTCTGTAGAATGTAATTTGTTTACATTTTTTTTTTAAATTCAGATCCATTAAATTCTTATTACACCATTGGCTAAAATTATCCAGATCAGCTTGAACAATGGAACATTGGTTAGAGTGGTTTAAGCTAAAGATTTCGATTTATAGTCTCTGAACATTACACATTGATGTCTGATTTTATGATATCCATTTAAGAAATACAGGTGAAAGTTCAAGTTTATCTAATTTATACAGAAGAAGGTCTTGATTCAATTTATTGAATGCCTTACTGAAATACGTATAGATATAATCAGTTTGTAAGCCAGAATAAAAAGATGTTATCACTGAAGTTGTAAATTTCAATAGATTAGTGATAGCTGAACAACCTTTTCTAAATCCGTGCTGGAAGTGAGATAGAAATGATGCAACTATTTTCTCAAAAAGTTTGGGAATAACACTCAATTTAGCTATACCTCTATGATTAGAAATATTGGATCTGCTTCCGGATTTGAACAAAGGAATAATATATAATTTTTTCAAAAAATCAGGAAAATAAACATTAGAAAGTGATGCTTTAAATAAGTATGTTAAGGGCAATACAAACGGATATAAACACTTCAGAAGAACACAACTCGGCACAGCATCGGGACCATATTTTTCCGAAAACTTTAATTTCCATATAGATGTCATAAAAGTTTATCTATGTATTGCTAGACAATTTACTTGAGTCGCTTCAAAAATCGGATAAGGATAATTAAATAATTGATTCAGGCTCTTATTTGAATACGAAGAGGAAAAGAAGTCAGCAAACATGTCACAAATCTATGAATCATTTGAAAATTCTAAGTATCTCACCAAATTTCATTATAAATGGAAATCCAGATACTCGGCTCGAATCAGTAGGTAGACCAGATTTCCTGTATTTTTTATAATGTTTATTTTTCAAATTTTTTAAACTAATAAGTTGCTTTGTGTTCCAACGCGGACCATTAGGAATTGTTTTCTTCATCATTGGAATAGATGATTTAAAACATTTAATTAAGGCATCATAAAATTGATTTAGAATTAGATCAATGTTATGAGAACTTTAATTGTTATTATATATTCGATTCAATTTTCTGTTGAGAGTAGGTGATTCAATTTGGAATAATCAGCTTTCTTAAAGTCAAAGACTTTTTCCTCATTTACAACAGGTTTTGCCGATACTAGAGTTTTAAGGAATGCACACATTTCAAGATTAGGGTAATAAGCATATTCTGGTGTCGATAAAGGATTAATACGTTGTATTATGAGAAAACGGGTAGCAAATATACTTTTCCTGGGAGGAATAATTTTTAGAAGCTTGGGTGTTACAACTGCAAAAAATGGATTTTTAAATTTATTATCAACATTCGTGTTTATTGTAACGTTAGGGGAAGTAGACGGTAAAGTTCAGGAGGATTAATATTTCCAATTTGATCAGTAACCGATTATTTCCATAAAACACTGTACTGGTATCTTACTTTTTTTTTTGCAATTGATTTTGCCAAACATCAAAACGACAAATTCTTCACAAATTTGAATTGCTAGCAATTGAAAACGTATTTAAAGTTTTTACCCAAACAAAATATTTATTTCCACTTGTTTATTTTATATTTATTTTTCTTAATTATCTTTAATATTAAATTTGAATACATACATTTAATTTTGTTACATTTTACGAGTATTTGTTCAATAGAATCCACTTCCTTAAATATTATTCTTAATCTGAGCTTAAAATATTTACAGAACTCCTTAAAATAATACTTCATAATAACTACAACTCGGTAGTGGCCACACCCCAATATTTACGCATACGATTCTCATGCTCATCCAATTCATCATCGTCCTCATCCAAAAACGAACGTTCCTGGGTTACAGCAAAATCATATTCCAAATTGTATGGCATTAAACGTTGCAATGAACCGAAATAAGCGGCATTTGGACCACCACCCAACTTCGAATAGCCCACAGCACTGGCCAAAGAGTCACGACTTTTGCCATCGGTAAATAAATTGTAGGCAGCACCAAATGAGCGTGAACTACCAAAATGCTTAGATAAAAAGGAGACCTGTTGCTGTTGAGAGGTGGGCTGGTGGTTGTGATTATGTTGCCCAACAGAGGGCTTCTTTACCTCGGAGTAGAGTAATTGGGGAGAACTGGTGGATATGAATTTTTGAGCATTTGTCTTCAATAAATTCGATTTGTAATCGTAACGCTCGACAGGAGAACGATTTGTGGATTTACGTTCGGAATTGCGATTTTTGGTAAACGATTTAGAGATGGTATTTAATTCCTTATCGAACAATAGTTGGGTATTTTGTTCCAGCATATATTCCCAACATTTAAACTGTTCTTCGGATAGAACTGAATCCGTTTCATCCAACATTTCCATTTCGGTGGTTTCTTCTAAAACTCTAGCATGAGCTAGAATATATTCATTCTCATTGTCCTGTTTATGATTAACTACACTCAAGGCTTGATCACTTTGGCCGCTGGGCGAGGAACGATCACTACCGCGGGCAGCAATGACAGCAAATTGGCGCGTGGATCCCAAACGATGGCGACAATTTGTATTGCGATCGCAACAAGCTCGTTTACAAACATTCGGCATTAAAGCAGAGTTACCGGTCAGTATTTGAGGTTTTCTTCTTACAGTCTGTTTTAGTTCTTTTATAAGATAGTCCACATCGGTGCCAATGTTTTTGAATCTTATAACAATTACACTAAGATTTTCATTTGAGCCAAAACTTTGAGCAATATCCTGCACCCGCTTGGCAGCCAACACCACATTTTCCTCTTTACGTATCTCTCGCGCTATACGATCTACATCTAAAACGGACCATATACCCTGATTACAAATAATCAAATATTCATCATCATTACCAAGCACACATTCGGCAATACAGGGATCTTTGAGAGTGAGAGCAGATGAAGGCATTTTTAAGTAAGCGTTGTTTTGTTTAGATACCAGTTCCACATTGCTAGTTCTACGCACTAAATAAGCACCCGCATTGCCTATGCTGGCCACTCTCAATATATAGCGTTTTGTTTTCTGGGGTCTCACCATGTCTTTGAACCGCGTATTTTCCCTTGAAATATGACATACCAAGGCTGCCATTAAAGGCTGGTCGCTCAATTTCTGCTGAGCAGCCAACAGAGTATATTTCATGTACTCTCCTATATTCTCTTTGACACATCTTTCTTGCTGCAGTAATTTCGGCATCATTTGAGCCATTTTCGAGGCAGCAGAGGCATGCGAAGAAGTACTAACAAACATGCCAAATAAAGCCTCATCGTTGCGAAATTTACATTCCCTTAATTGGGTCACCAAAAGTTTACGACATTTCCCGGGAGTTTCGGAAAAACCCAACAACCAGGGTGGTTTATGTGTCTGCTGATTTGCAGCCGAGGTTTCTTTTTGGTTTCCTTCTGTTTTGCTAGTGGGCAAATTAAGACGATTTTTACCCGATACATCTACTAGGCTCCATTTCCGTTGGGTACGACAAATTTGCACTTGACGTTCGTCGACTTGCAGCTGAAGATTACACGATAAATCCAAATATTTCAGATTTTGTGGCACTACACTTATCAAGTCCAAATGATCTAAATGGTTATGAGCCAAATCCAAAACTTTCAAAGAAGTTAATTTGCTCAAAGGTGGTGTGAAGAGCAATAGATTAGAGTGCACTCTTAATATCTGCAATTTTCTCAAACTGCAGACACTATCAGGCAATTGCTGTAATAAATTTCCCGACAACATCAACTCCTCCAAATTCTCCAACTCCTTTAAATACTCATCCATTATACCAGTGATCTTGTTGTATGCTGCATATAGTATTTTTAAATTTTTAGCCTGTTTCAGAACCTCAAATATGCGATCATCTAAATTGTTGCTGGTTACAAACAGTCTTTCCAGCACAAAATCCTGCACGGTCCATTCCTCTACCACAGGTGGTAGAATTTGTAATTTATTGCACGATAGATTTAAATACTTCAGCGATTGTCTGGTTATGGCAAATAAATTGTCGGTTAATAGTTGTATTTCATTACTTTGCAATTGCAGCTTCTCCAGCAATTCAAAACGTTCCGGTAGTCTTTCAATGATTCTCAAATTGTTGTAGGCCAAATTGAGATCACGTAGTTTCTTCGTTTTACTGGTTAGTAGAAATTCGGTAACCTTTTGCAGTTGATTGTGAGATGCATTAAGGGTTTCCAACATCTCACATTCATTAAGCCATTTAGGTAATTCGGTGAAATAGTTGTTGGAGATGTCAACGTGATATAATTTACTGGGAATAGGTGATATTTTAATGGAGTGAAGACCTGAAAAGAGAAATAATTTATATTTAGTGAATGGGTATTGAAATAGTTAATACTGCTACTATATATCTTTAAACTTTTTATTTTGGAAATAATTCAGTAGCTCATGAATGATTGGAGATATCCTAATGAAATTTCTCATTTCGTAGTTGAAATGGGAGTTAGTGGGCGGCTCACCTCCGGAATTTAAAAAAAAAAAAAAACCAAAGCCCCGATTATAAAATGAATAAGATATCACACGGTAAAGACAGAGCGTTCTCAGTTATGGAAAAACCAAGGTTTGCTACCGATTCGAAACGGTAAAAAGGTAATGCTAACGCGAAATTGGATTATTTCGGCAAAGCGATAACGGTATTTGCTGTTATTTCGGTAACGATATTTTAATTATAAATATCAAATATTGTTACGAATGTTTATAAACACGTCCATCAGTGGAAGCTTCTACTTATCAACAATGTTGATAGCATGCGGTTATTAGAACTGTTTATAAGTATAGCAACACTCAATGTTTAAGCTACTAACATTGACATCGAAAGCTCTAGAATTCGCACATACTAGTTTGTCCGTTAAGAGCATTGTAGAAGATTCACGAAAGATGGCGTGTGTATAAATAGTGGCAGAGGCTGCAGTCGTGAGTTGAGTTGATCATTGGCGCTGTTAGAGTTAACATCAACTGTCGTGTACATTTGAGTTTGTACGTTATAAAGTGTGTGTGCATTTCTGCGAATTGATAAACGTGTATAAAGACACTGAATGACTATTTGAAATGTTGTTGTAGATTTTAAATAAATAAAGAGTTGTTACAATTTTAAACTACTAAACGGCTTTTATTTGCAATCAAAAGAATCCGGTTTATTTAAAGGAAATAAACCAACGTTTTAAAAAGGTTAAAACTTAACAATATTAAAAAAATTTAATAAAATTAAAAATTTTTTTTTTATATTTCAATTTTATAGATTTCAATTAACTGAATTATTGAAATAAAAAAAAAATATTTTTTTTAATTTAAAATTATTTAAAAAATATCGGACATAACGGTATTTTTTCGGTAACGTTAAAAATTTGGAACCTAAATTAACCGTTTTAGGAATTTCGGTATTTAAATTCAAAAACACTGGTAAAAGTTGTCAACCCATTGATTAAAGGGTTCCAAATTGTATTACTAAATCGAATAAAAAATCATTAAATCATCAAATTTCTGGTGTTTATGATAAATGTTATTCTGAAATCTAATAGGAAACATTTTTTTCTTTAAAATGTTAATCCCCTAGTCCTAAGAAGGCAAACCTTGCCTTCTCTTGAAATTTTTAACGTTTTTTTGCTACATTACACAGTGGGGTAGAATCAAAATATTTTGGAAATAAATCTGCCATTTTTAACTGACTGAACCGATTGATATGAAATTTTACGTAGGCTTAGCAGAGGATTATTCGAGATTATTTTTTAACGACGAATTTTAAAGGCTTCTAAGGGTCGGTGAAGTGGGATTTATTTTTTGTGGATTGTGTAAAATCAAAGCTATTAATATATTCGATTAGGTCGATACAGACAGTAGCGACTGTGCAATTTATCGCTTATATTTATTGAGTTACATTATATGACTGATTTCATTAGTTAAACAATAAATAAAAATCATATGAAGAAACTTTCATGCAATATCTCTTGCTAGTCCTAAAATAATTAAATTTGAATGTTGTGAAAATTTTGATTTTTTTTTTTTTGCCGAAAAACTGCTATTACTCTTTACTTCCTAGGAACAAAATTCTAATGTTTTTATATATCTAAATTTACTTATATGTATACCCAAAATTTACCAATAGGTTTTCCCTAAATCTATTGCTGCTCTGATTAAATTGGAGTACTTCCTTCTAGTCTTTGGATAAGGTCTGAATGTCCCACCTTCTTATTTGAATTTGGTCACTGTTATTTAATATACCAGAGAATTGTGTAAATTCACGTTTTTGATATACCAGAGGGCTAGTGTGATCACTCTTAGAAACTTGTTTTGGCGCCTAAACTAAATCTCATAAAACCATATCGGTTTTATGATCGAGTTATAAAGTAGAAGTATACAATCTAAACTAAGCGTAGAGTTTCTGCCAATGAGCCAACCTATTAATTATACCCTACACCACCATAGTGGGGAGGGTATAATGGATTTGTGCAGATGTTTGTAACGCCCAAAAATATTAGTCTAACACCCACCTTAAAGTATACCGATCGACTCAGAATCACTTTCGATTAAACGACGTCCGCCCGTCCGTCCGTTCGTCCGTCCGTCTGGCTGGCTGTCCATGTAAAGCTTGTGCGCAGAGTACAGGTCGCAATTTTGAAGATATTTCGATAAAATTTGCTACATATAATTTCTTCGGCCTAAGGACCAAGCCTATTGAAACTGGCTGAAATCGGTTCATTATTTCACCTAGCCCCCATACAAATGTCCTCCCGAAATTGGACTTTATCGGTCATAAATGTTTAATTTATATAGGTATCTACACAAATTTTACTCCAAATAAGTTTTATATATACCGAATTCATGTCACCAAATTTTATTATGATCGGTCCATAATTAGTCATAGCTCCCATATAAGGCCTGCTTCCGATAATCACTTTAACGAGCATAAATCTCCTACAAATGTTGGTATACACATAAAATTCAACATAAATAACTTTCATATAAACATTAATCACGTGACCAAATTTCGTGGTGATCGGTTCATAATTTGTCATAGCTCCCATATAAGGCCCACTTCCGAAAATCGCTCACGAACATAAATTATTGAAATTTTGAAAGAAAAATGTTTTTGCTCATTTACTTAGTGTAGGGTATTATCTGGTCGGGCTTGACCGACCATACTTTCTTACTTGTTTTAATTGATTTCAATTTCTATTTGACTTTTCCCAAGAGGGATTTCCATTATCCCTCTTGGGAGCATATGACTTCCATAAAGCATCTCCATCTTACACGATTTGTTGCAGTTGTTTTCGCGTCTTCCCATGTAAGATTGCACTGTCCTAGATCTTGGAGTATCGTGCGTCTTCATGTGTTCTTTGGTCGACCACGGCTTCTTGAACCTTGAGGGTTCCACTCTAGCGCTATCCTTGTTATACTGTCAGGATTCTTTCTGATAGTATGGCCGATTCACCTCCACTTTCCTACATTTTATTTGCGTTAATATGGGTTCCTTGTTGGTGGGGTTCCAGAGATCTGTATTGCTGATGTTGTTAGCCCAGAATATTCTGCATATGTTTCTGAGACACTTGTTAATGAATACCTGTAGTTTTTGCGTGATGGTGTTCGATACTAACCAAGTTTCACTTCCGTACAACAGAGTAGACTTTACACATGCATTGAATATTCTAAGCTTGGTTCGTCTGGATATTTGAGAGTTTCTCCATATTGTTTGTAGTCTTCCCAACGCCGCTCTCACTTTATTAAGCCTGTTTCAGCGCCGCCATTTGTTGATACTGCAGAAGCTTTATACGTATTCAACTGGTTGGCCTTGTAGCATGATGTTATCGGTGCTAACATTGTTGATTCTCATAGCTTTGGTTTTCTTGATATTTATCTCAAGTCCAACATTGCGTGCTAGTCTTTCCAGATCATCTACCTTTGTTGGAGATCTAATGCGAAAGTAGACAAATATCATCCGCATCATCGAAATCCTTAAGTTGGCATGATAGATTTCATGTCATACCTCTTCTCTCTGTACAGACTTCGCTCATGATGTCATTCAGCACTATAGTAAATTGCAGCACTATAGTAAATTGCAGTAAATTGCATTGTTTTACTCCAGCGTTTGTGTGAAATGGTTGACTTATATTCCCGTTGTGAAGAACTGATAGTTCTGCATTCTCGTACATAGCTCTGATGATTCGAGATATTTTCTGGGGTACTCCTTTTCTTCTCAATGCTTTCCATATGGCAGTCCTTCTGATGGTGTCAAAGGCTTTCTCGAAATCTACGAACAGTAGGTACAAGGGAGTACGTCATTCTAGCGATTGTTCTATTATAATTCGTAGAGTGTTGCCCTGGTCTACGCAGCTCCTGTTTGGCCGGAAACCTGCCTGTTCATCTCGTAAAATGTTCTCAATTTTAATTTGAAGCCTTCCCTGTATTATGACTGCTAGTATCGTATACATGGTGTTAAGCAGAGTAATTCCCACTTTTCGGTAACTTTATGATGATGCCATTCTTCCAAGTTGGAGGTAGCCTTTCATCCTCCCAGACTGATGTGATGTGTGGTCGTAGAAGTTCAGCTGTGGTTTCGATGTCAAACCGAAGAATTTCAGCTGGTATTCCATCTTCGCCTGCTGCCTTGTTATTTCTTAACTTTCCAATGGCCTCCTTAATCTCACTTACACTGGGGGGCTACTTGATATTCTTAGGATATTTTCTGCAGGGCTGTTGTTTTCAATTTCGTTGTCATTAGTAGTTGATTCCGAGCTGATGTTACTAATTTCTTCGAAATGTTCTCTCCATCTTTGTGTCTGTGCATCATTGTTTGTCAATAGCACACCACTGCGATCAGCGACTGGTTGGTTCCTGTTACACTTTCGATTGGTGTGACAGTTTATCGTCTGGTGTAGTTTTCTCATATTGTATATATGCATATAGCTGCTTCTTCTGCCGACATGAGAGCCGTTCTAGGAACTTTCTTTTTCACTTCGTGCAGCTTTTTTTACTTGTTTTGCCAGTAGTTGGTACTGCTGTTTCAAAGTGTTGTTGTTGTTCCCGATTCTCTTCTTAATGTTAATGTTATTTACATATATGTGTACCTTTTTGCTCGTTGACTTTTTTAAGTATTTTTCTAATTCAAATATATGATCTTGTAAGTAACGAGACTCTTCTTGAGGGTTTTCATTAATTCTTAGAATAGCAGTATCATCAGCAAATGTTGATCAAGTATAAAAAGGGCCCCAGGATTCTGCCTTGGGGTACTCCAGCTTCAATGTGTTGCGAAGAACTTAAAAAGTCTCCATCTTTAAGCTTAAATGTTCGACCATTTAAATAACTTTCCAATAGATTATGAGGGTAAATTTTTACTCAATTTGTATATTAAACCATCAAGCCATACTTTATCAAACGTTTGAGAAATGTCGATGAAGAGAGCAGAACAATATTTGGTTTTCTTACAACATTTACAAGTCTATGAGTTTATTTGATAGTACTGTGTTTTCTTCTAAATCCAAATTGATGATTCGGAATATAATTATTTTCAATTAACATCGGATACAACTTGTTCATGAGTATTTTCTCAAATAGCTTTGATATTGTTGCGAAATTGTACTTGAAATCAAGTGTAATGGTTTTAACGGCTTATTTAAAGTTGAATAAAAGCTTTGAGTTGATCATTATTTGAAAGTATGACAACACTGTATGTTTAAGCTGCTAACATTAACATCGAATATACTAGTTTTTTCGTTAAGATCATTGTAGAAGATTCACGAAAGATGGCGTGTGTATAAATAGTGGCAGAGGTTGTAGTCTTTAGTGAGTTTATCATAGGCGCTGTTAGAGTTAACATCAACTGTCTTGTACATTTAAGTTTGTGCATTATAAACGTGTGTGTGTATTAAAAACACATAGTGACTGTTGTTGTTGTACATTTACAATTTTAAATTACTAAAACTGCTTTTATTTGAAATCAAAAGTATCCGGTTTATTTTAAACGTTTAAAACGTAAGAATATATTAGAAAATGGGTCTGTATGATTCTACTTTTGTGTGATCTTTTCCCAGCTTAGATATCATGCTAACCAGTGAAACCTTCAATTCTGAAGGATAATATTCAAGGCATAATCTTGTTACTAATGTTGTCAATACCAGGCGCGTTCTTGAAATTTAAATCATCAATATTATACTTTTAACAGCCCCAGACCAATTGTGGACTTAATGGTAAAAAATTTTAAAAAATACCAAAATTGGAATTTATAGTTTGTTTTTTGGTAATTGTGAGATTTGCTTTGCATAATTCGTATATTTGTTGTCACCTTTATATTTTCTATATAAAAATTGTGCCTGAATAACAAATTTCATAATAATTGTATAAACCCTTACCACCCATAATGATGGTTATAACTAGGGAAATATTAAATCGTCTATAACATTGCACAAAAAAAACATTTTCATTCTATTCAATCACCATTAATAAATGTATACGTTCTGTTTAAATCTTTAACAATGTGTACTTACAATTAGAATCGGCAATCAATGATGTTAAATTGCTGCCATTTAACATTAATTCCAACAATTTATTATGACTGCATTTTAAGGTCTCCAATTGTGCCAAAGAACTCAAATCCAAGACTTCCATTTCGTTTTCACTCACCTCCAATTGGGTCAAATACTAAGAAGATGAGAATAAAAAAACAAAAAAAAACACACTTGAAAAGAACAATAATAAATCATAAATTATAAAAATTGTATGATATTAAGATTAATTATGATCATACATTGCATACTTCTGCTAAAAAAAAAGCACACACAACTGAGAAACTCATATGCGGAGAGAGAGAAAAAGATAAGGTATAAGTTTACAAAATAAAAAGAAATAAAAACATCTACACGCTTGCGCACAATAAAAATTACATAATTTAAGTTTTTTGAAGGGAAACGCAAATACAGTGATGCCAAAAATGAAATGGTTATATTCATAGAGAAACAAAAAAAAACTCAAACAAAAAAATTACTCAAAATAATCACACATACTTGTGTTGTTTTTGTTTTCACATAGTTTTTTCTACTAATACATTCTCACCACTTAGGTTTTTGGCAACTGAGTTAGGTCTTTGAGGAGAGTTTCCGATCTATGTGTATTTATTTATGGTTATATTGTATAGGAATTCCAAGAGTTAATAAATAATTATAAATCAATAATTATAACAATATATAAAGTTAGATTATGTTTGTTCAAATTAGATATCGCTACTACATTTTCTGTCTAGACTCTAGAGCAGCGAAAGGCAGACTCACACCACTACAGTTTTTAGATATTGTAGTTGTATGAGTTGAGTAAAAAGTTGAGAAAAAAACAAAAACAATAACTGAAATAAACAAGCATAAAAAGCGAAAAGCGTAAAACAACCTGCTTCTATCAATGCTCATGCGAGACTGACTGGTTTTGATTGTTTTTATACAATGAATGTGCTTGCGTACATGTGATAACAAAAACAAGAGAGCTCATTTGAGAGCTCAATGCCTTTCGCTGCTCTAGAGTAAACCATTTCTGCATGTACTTTTTTACACCAGTTCTTTTTCTAATATTTTGATAACCACTCGTAAAATACGATCTGTAAAGCTATTTAAAATCTACATATATTTCCGATTCACAAAAGCTTATTACTATTGACACTTTTAGAGTTGATGAAACAATGTCTTTCCTTGTATCTTTCAACGTTATCCTTCAAAACTATTTTGTATTCTGCAACATAATCTCACTTCTTACAACATTTCGATACCCATTCGGAAAGTGCTATCAGCTATAAAATACATTTATATAAAAAGTCTATCATTAAGCGCTTTCTATCTATTTAAATAAAACAAAGTGTGTGTGAGATATTATCGAATTTCTTTTAATCGTTTGAAAGGCCTGTCGATCTCATTATATAGAAAAATAAAATAGTTCACAAGTCTGCCGCGGTTTCGATTGGTGGCCCGCATCTGATATCTCCAAATCTTCGTGACTCTGGCGCATAAATCAGGCTGAATTTGACCGATGACTTGGGTTATATTGTTTGAAGGTCGCTGTGGTTTGTGGCTTATTCGCATAGATTTTACTCTAACGGAGTCAAATCACACGATCTCGGTGGCCAGTAAACAGCATCTCCACGTGAGATGAATAATTACCTCAAACCGCTAGTGCAGAATGTACAGGTTTTCTTCCTCAAATTCTTGCCTAGTCTTGTTCTTCGACTATCCCGCCATGATGAGGTATGGATTTGTCCAAATTGTTATAGTAAAACGGATAAACAGATTTCGTGGAATTATTTAAAAGAATTTTCATTCACAAATTCTCGTCTTGCCTTGTTCATTCGATACGCGATTACATATACTGTGCTACTATGGGCCTTAATACTCAGATATAAAATTAGGGATTATTTGTAATTTGTGACGTCTTCCAAACATCGAAAGTTTTATCTGCATTTTGGAGCTATGCTATGCTCTATGCAAATCGTCGTAAGACAATTTTTCAATTTTTTGTAGTCGGACAACGAACTATTCAATATTTCAAACAATACCATATACAGGGAGGGGGACATCAACAATCCCTATTGAAGATATCAACGTTATGTCCTCATAGTTCCTCCTTATTAAAGTGTAGGATGTTCCATGTGGTACGCCAGTACGCATAATTTATTGGCTCTGAAATCTGCATAGCTGAGTCATAAAGATGTATGATGAAACCAATATTGTGGAAACATGTTCGTTACTTTTGGTTCAAGCTGGTACTGCTGGTGCTTGCAGTAATGTCAAATAATTCGCGGTAAAAGTAATAACGATCTGAGATATGTCAAGGAGTATGGAAATAGTCTCTTCATATAAATTGTTAGAATTAGAAACGGTCTCTAACACCCAGAAACCAGTATTGTAACTAGTTTTTTTTTCAGTACTGCTCTTCAGGCGGAAATTACTGCCATTAAACGTGCATCCAACTGGCTGAAGTATTATCGAATATCTGGTAATATATGTATATTTACTGACAGCACGGCTGCCGTTAACGGAATAGCGGGAGATGAATTGGCCAAAAGGGGTGCCATGATGAATGAGGAGGCGATCGACCCCTTTTCTGGTATTTCCCTTGTTAAATTCAAGATGGCTGTTCAGCAGAAACTATATGAGACTGCACAAAACAGGTGGACTAATGAACCTTCCTGTGCTACAGCGAGGTCGACTTGGCCCGTATATGATGCCAGCAGGACGAATCTACTTATAGATTACCGTCGTAAGCAAATAAGGCTAATTGTCTCCTTTATTACAGGACACTGTTTAATTGGGGCAAATGCTAGAAGAATGGCCCTACGGTACAGTGATAACTGCAGAAGCTGCCATAATGAAGAAGAGGAATAGACTGTTTATCACCTTTTCTGCCATCCTAGGATTTCCATTCTTATCATGCTTGGATGAGCTATCAAGGATGAATCTTAGACGAATCTAATCCTTCATCCGGAAATCTGGCTGGTTTAACCTGGAGGCAATGGAAGTATTGTAAATACCCTGCTGTCTAAACGTAGCTGACGATCATTTTCTCCAAGTTGCCCAATTCGAGAATAATGTAGAGATTGGTGGACTTAATAAGGAGAAAATACTTTGAAGATCAAGTAAATGTCTAGTTTGAGATAGAAAAACAAGAATAATGGACAGGTCCTAACATGACTAGTTTTTTTAGTTGTATTTCCCCCATTTGCATGTTACAAACCTTGAAGAGGAGTTGATATCTAAGTAACATTATAATCATAGATTCATTAACCAAACAGAGCTGTCCATTATTTTTCCCAAGTTGCCTAATTTGAGATAGGAAATCTTGAATAAAGGACAGAGAGGCGGACTTAAAACTGAGCTAAATGCTTAAACGAACAAGTAGTTGTTTTATTTTTAAAGAAAGACAAATCTTGATGACATCTATCACAACCACTTATAAATATGTCATTACTTTAGTATCACTAGTTACATGTAATGATTTAAATAACTCTTTGATAGTTAGGTCTCACAGAAGCCGCTATCAGTAAAAACAGAATGTGCTTATGCAGATGACAAGAAAATATGCATTTATATAATAAACTAGCTGAACCCGGTCCGCGTTGCTGGCCCTTAGAAAACATCGCTTATATATTGCATCTCGATCTCGATTTCAATATAATGTGGGACAAAGTCGGTGATCGAACCTTCAATGTTAGTACATGTGGTGGCAGTCTGGCTGAATTCAAAAATTCAGTAGGATAATCGTCGGCTTGTTTGTCGTTCATTACGGTGTCGATCGATTTGTATTTTGTTGTTTCATCAGACAGTTTCAATTGTATTTGCTTATTGAGCTTGTTAGCACTATAATTTGTTGGTGCCAAAATTGCATCTTCCCACAGCCAATACGAATTTTTGTAGTTAGCTGTAAGACTTGGGAATACCTTGTCGACAACGTCTTGAATATTCATTTGCATTTGTCAAAAGTTCGGGAACGAAATCGCATTTGTGGCGGGATCAATTGAACTGCGACGCATTTGCTGACTTTACAGTGTTACCCGATGTTCTATTCTGAAGATTCCCTGAAAATTTCATCAATATCGGTCAAGCCGTTTTTGATATATATAGATGGCACTAGCGGTATAATGTAAAAATTTTATTTTGCCACGCACTTCCGCCCACAGACCGAAAATCAAAAATCTGACTTTACAGTGTTACCCGCTAGGCTATTTTGAAGATTCCCTGAAAATGTCATTAAAATCGGTCCAGCCGTTTTTGAGTTCATTCAAAACATACAAACACACATACAAACATCCTTTTTTATATATTGATAGAAGATTAGTTCCGGAGATGTAGATATACAATTTTTACCCCCTACACATCGTGAGAGGTACCTACATGGGAAAAATGTTTGTATGTGAAAATTAGAAAATTGGCTTTACGAATAGGCCGACTGGACCTAATGTAGTATTTTAGTTTTCTAAAACCATCCTCAGAAAATTTCGATGGAAGATAGATAACAATGTCACTGAGATGACATATGTCCTGAGGAAATCCATCTTGAAAATCTAAAAAAAAGCTTGAACCCTATAAAATAATTTAATCAACTGTTGTAAAATGGTTTATTTTCGTTTTTAATTAACTTATTTGATACACATTCGAGCCCAAAATTTGGCTCAGAAGAGGATTTACAGCATTAGTTTTACTCAAATATTTCACGCAGCAATATTTCGAAAAATAATCGTTAAACTCAAACACATAAACTGGCAACTCTGTGTCAAAAGTACATAACGTTTAACATTTTAAAAGTTAAACAAAAAACTTTTAGTTCATTTAATTGAAAACAGTTTCTTTATTTGACATATACTATTTATAAATACTCCAGAGCATAGGGTAACATAGAGACGAGGCGTCATTGTAAAAAAACTAACTCTTGCAACAACAAAATACATGCTAGTCAATGAATTTTGTTGTTGTATCAGACATATGAATTTTTGTATTTTTGTTTGACAAATTCGATTGTCTCGTCTCTATGCTCCAGACCTTCTCAAATATTTTCAAAATTCTTATTTTTTTCAGAATGATCTAATAGATCTTACATTGTAATTGCCAATTAAAATGCTGCCACTTAATTGATTTCCTTTCAAACTAAAGGTTTTCAAAGGTGGCTGTTGTTGATCAGCAGAAACGTTGGATCCATTTAGTTGTTGTTGTTGCTGTTGATCAAGTTTTTCATTAGTTTTCATTTTTAATTTAGATTTATACAAATCAGCTGAAGGTTTCTTTAACATTTTCGTAGCTTTAATCATAGTTAGTGTTTGTTGGTAGTGGTTGTTACTTGTTGGACGTATTTTTTTTTTACGGTTATAAAGTGTTTTGCGCAAGATCTTTGTCATGCATGAACAATTTGGCCATATATAAGTGAACTTTATGCATTTTTAATTGTGGCAAATGTAGTTTTTAACACAATTCTTTTAATATTTAATTATTTTGGTTAAATGAAATTAAAAATTCTTTATTTTAATTATTTATTTTTTAAATTCAAACACTTGTGGAATATTCTTTCCAATTTTATGATTTTTTTGTTTGTTTTATTTTTCATTAACTTTTTAATATTTGTTTTTCTCTTGTTTTTATTAAAACCGTCTTAAACATTACGCAGTCATTTCAAAACTAAACATTTTTAAAAGCAACATGTTACGCCTCAGAGATTTTTTCAGTTACTTGTAGTAAGAAGATATTTCTTCTAGCCATTTACTACTAACTCAACCACCACCACTACTACTTCCACCGCCACGAGCTGTTTTCCTAACGCTACCACCATTATAAGTAACACCTGTTGTAGTCTGTACTGCTTGGGTGCCAGTGTTGACGTTTGGTTAGTTTTTTCGTATTTTTTTTATTTGCGATCTGAATACAAACAAGCAAATACAAAATTAAACCAAATTTTAAAAATAGACCGATACAAATTACTTCTAGGAATAACTAGGTCTAGTCTGAACAAGATCGTTAAGATTCGATCTGAGATCTGTGAAGGGATATGTAAATGGAGTCAATTTAACATCTAAAACCCATGAAACCAATATGGTATCTAATTTTATCAGTTCCATTCCCTATTTATGATACAAACCTTGGACAGCAGATGATCTCTGAGTAACAGTGGAATCAAAGATTCTTCAACCAAATGTAACTGCCGATCTTTTCTCAAAGCTGCCTAAGTTGAGATAATAACTCTAGAATAATGTACAGGTCATCGTCCTATAAAGTCTAACAACTGAAACTGGTATCTAACACTCAGAAACCAGTTTTATCAGTTCCTTTTTACATAATTCAAACCATGGACAGCAGATGATCTCTGAGTAACAGTGGAATCACAGATTATTTTACCAAACGTAGCTGCTGATCATATCACCAAACTGGCTAATTTGAGATAGTAAATCAAGCATTATAGATAAGTCTTCTTCATACTTTTAGAAAATGATCCTTTGTAAAACAGTACTAATACTAATTTAAAATAAAAATGATTGTGAAGACTCTTTCTTTCAATGACATTACTGATTTGTATATTAAAACAGCATCGAAGGCATCGAACTATCTTAATTGGTTATTAATGATCATAATTTGGCTCTATTATTAAAGTCTGTTATGAATCTATAAAAGTTTTGATCTAGCAGCAGAACTTTTTCATGTTTATCTAACTTATTAAATTAGTAAAATACTACAGGGATATTTTTCCTGCCAAAAGGTATTCCGATATCGGTGGTGTTTCCGTTAGATAATTCGGTAATTTCAGGCTTCACAAAATTTTTATTTATTTCCCTATTACAGGGACCCATGAAAGTTTTAATGTTAAAAGTATTATTCAATAAAAATTTAAAAAGAATATGAAGGTTTTTCTTTTGGAAATAAACACTTAACTTTTCTAAACAAATTCCTGGTAACACTGATGAACACTCTCAGTTCCACTTGTTGTTATTATTAAGTTGTATTGAAGTTCCTCTCTTATTTATAAAACAGGAGATCGTATTGAGTAAGTGTTTTATGGTCTAATACCGTCAGAGTTATGAAAGTATTAAGTCTTTTACCTAAGTTTAAATATAGGCTAGGTTAAACAGGCAGCCAACTGCTGAGAATGGCACTCGTGGATCCACAACTAATCATAACTAATAAGTTTGAGTCTCTAACCAAAACATCGTGGCAGGCAGTGTCAGAGAAGCGCTTCACAGTCTCATTCTTTGCTTCATCATGGCAACTACTTCTACAGAGGTAATTATAGAAGATTCAATTTCCTAGCATACAGATCGATCAGGCAGGTACCTGGGATCAAGATCACGCAGAATATTTATCACTGTCTCACAGTGGCTTAGAAACGTTTTTTTTTTTTTGGAATAATTCGGTATCTCGGGTTGGAGCTGAGGTGTTTATGAGTGTATTTGCATTTGTTCAGCTTCCTACCGCAAATGGGGGACAGTGTGTGGCCCCTCAAAGTTGGTCACATCGGGTCTCAAAATTTTTAAAAAAATCGCCTAAAATCCATTTATAATCCAAATGAGCTGAAATTTAAAATATAAATAGTCCTTAAGAAGGTCTACAAAAAATGTTCCTTCATATGTAGGTTATCTCTATTAGTTGAAGAGATATTTAGGTTCATTGACTTATTTTTTTTAATTTTGCTCGATCTTTTTATGGTTTTTTAGAGATGACGGGCCAACGGATTGTCGAAATTTATTTTTAAAATATCAGCTATATTGTTTATAAAATTCTATATAAAATAGGAGTAACTTGCTTACAGTTATCTTGTTCCCATAAAAAGTAACACGCATCCAAAGTTGGAAGATGTAAAAAGCGCCGTATCTTTTACGTTTTCTCCCAAAAAATAATAAAAAATAATAATTTTAGGTTTGAGTAAAAAATTATTAAAAGGCAAAGCACCGATCCTCAAAGGTGTTCCATATTTGTTTAACCCTATATATTACTTAAACACTTGCAAAGTTTTTTTACTATCACACGGTAAATAACGTCACAGTAGGCACTTTTCTAAAAAAACTCAGTTTTTGGAACACATTTTTCCCGGCTTAGGAATTTCGGTATTTTAAAATAAAAAATTTCAAAAATTATAATACCGTTGATTTAAGGACATTTGCATCTACATTAGCTCAAAATTTTGTTATGTTATCTTTAACCGTTAAAATTTTACATTAATTCAAATTTTATATTTTTTTCATGGAAAATCACCGTATTGTAATTTTTTAAGTTTTTAAAGTAAATGATGTCTCAAAAATTTACAAAATTATTTAATTTTACTTAAATATCAATCTTCAAGTCCTAAGGTTTTCAAAAATATTAAATACTTATTTAAAAAGCCTTTATTTACTCCTCAGAAGTTCCACAAACCTTACGCCCTTTGAAAAATTTGTAAATTTTTTCATACATGTCATGCAAAATTTCAAAATTATATAAATAAACCTAAATATCTCTTCAATTAATAGAGATAACCCACATATTTAAGTGTCTTAAGGACTATTTATATGTAAAATATCAGCTAATAAAATATCATAAATGGATTTTTGGCGATTTTTTAAAAAATTTTGGATCCGAGGTGACCAACTTTGATGAGCCACGCACTGGCCCCCATAAGCGCTAGGAAGCAGAACATACGCAAATCAACTCAAAATCACCTCAAGTCCAACCATGTGAAATTTTGTAACAATATATCCAATAGATCCCGAGATACCGAATTATTTCCAAAAAAAAAAGTTTCTATACCACTGTGTGTCTTGGTTCTGCAACAGTCATAATGGCCCTTGTTGTCACACATGAAGTCTCAAGCGAACATCTAGTTCGCGCGCATTTATAGAGTCTATGAGATCGGTATACCAACAAATTGATCAACCTCGTCATCTATGAGTGAGACTCCCATCTTGGCTAATGGATCCGCAATGTAATTTCCATTAATATTTTGGTAACCAGAAGGGACTCACTAAAGAATTCAGAGATACCCGGCATTGTAGGACACGTCGTGTAGACAAGATTTCAGGGCAGCCGGACTGTGAGTGCAAATCTGAATATATACACCGTTTACTCGGCAAAAATTCAGCCAGCTCTCAGCCCTACCCATGTCTGAAGAACAAACACTACACTGGTTTGGTAGTCTAAAAGACATACTAGTATTAGTCTGTGTGATATAAAAGACTCCCCACATCCGATTTTTAGCCATCGGTGAATATCTCAAATGGATTATCCAGGAGGAATTGTGTCATATTAGTCCTTCAATCCGTGATCGACACATTAAATCCCCTGTAGTAATCAATGGTGTCAGCGAGTCCTTCCAGACTCTATAAATGTGGTTATAGAGATAAAATTCAAAAAAAAAAAATAGAAAACACTGTATAATATTTTATAACGATCGCCCCATTAACCCATATAAAACCCATATCGATAAAAAATGTACTAAACATTCGATTCAAGTATCGATCCATAATTTTGCATATCGATCCATACTTATTAACAAAAAAGGTTGAATCCGTAAAAAGTTTTGTATCAAAATATATTTTCACTTTGTTTGGACTTAACACTATACATATTTTGTCCCCGATAGCATTTATACGCAAGAATCTAGCAAGGTGAAATTAACCACAGATATTATTAGAAAACTGAAAATATTAAATTAACCAAATCAGATGAAATGCACAACAATTGCTAACCAAATTTTATGGTGTTGAGTATAAAAGATTCAGCATAGCCGAATATATCACTCTACTTACATGTTTACAATATGAACTAATACCTTTAAATCTCTGCTTACAATTGTCTAGTAATTTAGGTTCCAGTAAGTAAGTGTAGTACGAGTATTTAAATAACATTGAGTTAAGATTATCAATGAATTTTACAAGGTACTAGTTGTCAATTATCTCTGTTTAAATTTTCTTTTATTTAGTATTAAGCGGCGGTTGGGAAACTCTGCAGTTTTTATAACAGATATTTAACAAGGTTTATGGGGCTTTAGTTTTAATTTCCGTAATTAATATACATACATACGTTTTTTTTTTACATTTGACTATTGTTGATTGCATCAAATAAAAAGTCAAGCTTTAAATTTTACTATTATGGTTGCTGTTACTCAAATCAGTAGGTTATCTTTAGATCGAAAGCCTTCAGGCTCTCATTTCGGATTTTTGCTCACTACTCTTTTTGGCTCACATAAGCTCAACATGATTCCGGATACCATTGCTAGTTACTGCAACTTCCAAAGTCTGCAATATGCCAATTTCATGTAATAAAATTAGCAGCAGATATAAAATATTAGAGAATAAGTTCATAATATTTGAAGGAATGTATGTTTTCATTGCTGTCGTATTTGGAAGTAAACATATACCCTAAATAAAACTCATCTTTTATGATTTTGAATGATATTCAAATATATTTAAACTTATATTTACAATAAAATCTTTATTTATTATTTCTTCTCTCCTCTTGTTTATGTTAATACACTTTTTTTTTGTATTTCTTATTAAATTTTCTTATTTTTTTATCTATTAATAAATATAAAAAAGTTATATTAAACTACTAGTATAGACACATTAAAAGAAAACGAAAAATTAAAATTGAAAAGGAATATGTTCTAAAAAAATATTTTTGGTTATTTTATTGCTGCTTTATTAATTTATTTATAAATATTATAATATATAACACATACTAAGACATAAATGTAAATATTTAAATTGATTTAATGTAGATTTATAGGATTATTTCATAAATGTACTTAAATAAAACTAAAATAAAATAATTGTTATTTGTTTGTGAAATATTTAATAGTTTATCTGTAGTTTAATAACAACAAATGTTAATATTTTTGAAATTAATACATTACATTATCCTTCACCACGAGCCGTATGTCAGTTTATATCAACTTTCCGAAGTGTGCAGATGTCTGACGGACTTGTATCCAGTATATCAAATATACATTTGCGAATTTTGATATTGAAAATCATAAAAATCTGTCCATAAAAGGTATGATAAAAAAAACAACGACTACCTCGATTTTAGGAATTGTTCTTGTATATTTAGGATCTTCGATACCGCAATATGCATATCATATGAAAGTAATTCATTTATCTTTTTTCACTAAACAATATACATAAATTTTGTCGTCAAATAAGTAATTAGCTACATTTAATTCAAATATTATAATCACTAAACAATAGGTCAGTTTTACATAGCAAAATCCCTCAAAACCTTAAAACATTGAATACAAATTGATGGTTTCTACCTTTCATGTTTGTACATTAGAGTGGGTCGATTTGTATAGATACAAAAAATAAAAATACATAAGGTGGAAATAATTCTACAAAGAATTTGGATAATTTGGTAGCATTGTTCAAACATCAATGATGACGATGATTTCCCAGAGTATATTAATCATAAAAGTATGACAGTTCGTTTAACAGTTAACCCTATTGTAAGTTCTACCCGGCTGTACAGAATCTTGTATACCCATCATCAATATGTGAAATAACAAGAGAATTTCAGCCAGATAGCTGCTTTCGTTTGCGCCCTACGAGTTTTCAACATACAGACAGACAGACGGACATAGCTAGATCGTCTTAGATTCTTATGAGGACCCAGGATATATATACTAATATGGGTCTGCGACAAATATTTGTATGTGTTACAAACGGAATTAGAAAACCATATTTTTTGATGGTGGGTATACAAATACATGGCCAATTATGGATTAAATCCAGTAGTATGATTTTTGCATACATATAACTAGAGTTTCCAATTCGGTTTTAACCGAAACCGAAACCGCGGTTTTTCAAGGCCTAAAACCGAAACCGACAATTATTCTTCGGTTTTCACTTTTAATCTATTTTCACTAGAAAAATTCAAAATTTAGAAATGAGAAACAAACTTTTTCATCCAATTATTCATCCAATATCTCTAAACACAGATCGATAAAATTATCTTAAGATTTGTTTAATTTTTTCAAATTGCATTACAATTTCGCAGGCTAAATAATGCAAATTTTTGTAACAAAATCTTAGTTATTTTCAAATATTTTCAAAGTATGAAGTACTATCTTACCGGTGCCCTTCGCCACCTCTATTGGAATAAAGAAATAGTACTATTAAGTCTCCCTTTGTAAATTAATACTAATTCAGGAAAACATGTCTCTAGTTTCATGTTTATTGATTCATTGTAATGTGGATTGTAGCTCGCTCATTCTAGACGTATTATTAGAATAAAAACAGTACCATAAAGATCCACATTTTGTATTCCTACTCAGCATCATTAATGTTTAATTTCATATTTCTGTTTCCATTATTATAGAAAATACAAAAGAAAGGTAAGACTATAATCACCTTTCGTGAATTTTAACTCATTCAGAAACATTTGTGCCTAATTTTAAGGTTTATTATTATAAAATATTCAAAAAGTACCTTTACAATAAATAAATAATAACATTAATTATCCGTTTTGAATTCCAGGTTTCTAGGTCTACGTTATAAAATATTCAAAAAATACTACTAGTTCGAAAAAGTACCTGCAATTCCCGTTCTTATATTCTAACTCAGTCAAGATCATGTGTGTTTAATATCCTGTTTAAAGGTTCATTATTATAGAAATTTCAATAATAATTTCTGTTATCATTATGCCCTCTATCCTTTATTCTTTCTTTACTCAGAAGCACCATTTAGAAGAAAAAGAAGAAAAATTTTCCACACTTCCTTTAATATTACAGAAAATTAATTTTGAAGAACTAAAAAGTACTCCTTAGTTTGGTTTAGTTCTCCATTTTTGGTATCATAATACAATTGAGCACCGTATTCTTGATTATTTCTTTACTGAGAAGCATATTAGCAAACTTTAACTAATTTAATATATTAAAAAGGTACCATTAAAAGAAAAAAGTACCAATTTTCCTTTATCCTCGTAAACACTCTTCAAATTTGAACTTTAAATTTGTTTAGCAGTTCCTATATTTTCAACTGATTTAATAGTTAATAAATTATCACAAAACCGAACCGAAACCGATCGGTTTTCAATTTTTTAAAACCGAAACCGCGGTTTTGAAATTCTTCGGTTTTTTGGAAACTCTACATATAACTGATTTGTGTCAAATATTGATTCAGTACCCTGCAGGAAATGAAGCGATAATTGTCTAAATGCCACTAGTACTAATACTAGTTCAGGAGGCACTAGTGCCAATAGGGCAAGACTTTCTATGGAATAGTACTAGTGCTGATGAGTACTAGTATTAGAAGTAGTTCGAATGTACCACTTGTAGATTAATAAAATTTTGCGAATATTTTTGTTTTAATACATATATACAATTTTACCATTTGATTCTCTTTTTCCATACAAAAGAACTAGTACGATACTGGTTCTAAAGCATCTAATCGGTTCAAAAAGTACTAGTATACTTCTAGAACTAATGGTACTAGTAATTTTCTAAACACACTCAATGTTAATTTGAGCATTAAGATGGTATAGGAAAGTTTACAGTTGGGAACTACTACTGGTGATTTTGGTACTAGTAAATTACTAGTTTGGTACTAGTTCCATTTCCTGCAGGGTATCTATATTTATGTAGGTTAATGTGATATTCAGAAGTGGTTCTTATATGGGAAAATTTCTGTACCTCAATTTTTACGATATTTATTAGAGATTTATGCGTATTTAAGAGATTTTCGGAAGTGGATTTTGTATTGGGGTCTATGGTGAAATATAGATCGATCCACAAAAAATATGGTCTTGTTCTTTCTTTTTATATGAAACATTTTATTAGGCATTATCATAGAGCCATATTCCAGGAAGAAATTTGTTTGGGGGCTAGGAGAAATCATGTACCATTTTATTTACCATTTTCAACATAGTTTTTCTTTTCTGCAGTATATAATTATATTAAGGATGCCAATCCCGAAAATTCCGGGATTTGTGAAAAAACATTCGGGGATTTTTCGGGATTAACAAATCCCGGAAATCTAAGAGACTTTTGATATTTTAGGAAGATTTTTGAAGCTCCCAAAATACCTAGAAAGCTTAATTATAAATTATAAAACTAATCTCGCTTCAAATCCAAACGGAGACCGAATTTTTAATTTTAATTAGGGGGCATCAGGTCTCCCTTGCATTGACAGACTTATACATAAGTTTATTAATGAATTCGCGTTGACTATGAACGATGTTTTTCGTCAGCTCCATATATTAAATAATATGAATATAAAAGAAGTAAGCGTGTTATATTCAGCTGTGCCGAATCTTGTATACCCACCCAAACCTTATATGTAGTTTTGGCCTTCTATGGACACTTGAATCACCATTTATGAATGAATGACTTATATCGAAATATATGTTAATATCATTATATACAAATTATTTATTGACAGTAAAATATTTTTCTGATATAGAGGATTTAAAAGGATTTATTGTCATATACAACTTGTTTATTCAATTTCATCACTATATTAATTATTATAAGTCAATTATGAAGCTCCCAAAGTATTCCGGTGGACAATTGTATGAGACTAGGCGAAATCATGGACCATTTTCAATACCAAACAAACCTTATCAGCAGAGAGTATTTGTGGATAATTTTATCCAGCTGGCTCCTTTCATCGTGTTTTAAATATACAGACAGACGGACATTTTTGTTATAAAATAAAAGAATACTTTTATATTTTATTTTCAATTATCAATTTTTACACGATTTGTACATTACTAGTACGCTTTCCTAAAAAGCATATTACTATGAACATAGCATAAATATAAAATAAATAGTTTTTATTGTTGAATTTGATGGTTTTTGACATGAAAAATCCCGAAATACCGGGATTCCGGGGTCCCGAAAAATCCCGGGATTTACATTTCTAAAATCCCGAATCACGTCCAATATGGCATTACTTTTCGTGATGTATTGAACGCTCTTGGATCTCATATGGATTGGTATCATCCTAAATTCCACAATTTTGTTTGTTGACATACCCAAAAATGGACTTCATCGCGAAAAATGGGCGAAGCGCGTGGAACATTGCCCGAAAAGAACATCCATTTTGATAAAACAATTTGATCATTTGCACGTGTTGTTGAATGCTATATCCGTCCAAAACAAACTGAAAAAATTACAGACAATTTGACAGAAGTAACTTTAACAATATGGCCGTTACCAACAGTCAAAGTTCAGAAGTCCCTATTGGAAGACTCTTTATATACTTCTTTGGTATATTGTTTAATATATGTATACTAATAACTTTACGAATTCTTAATTCAAAGCATTATTGCTTCAAACCTCTCGTGTACTCCCAGGAATGTTTTTACGTACCGCCTAATGTCCGTGAACTCCTATTTTGTCAGAACCATTCACATGATTATTAACTGTGTTTGTCCAGTTCATCGAATAATTTTAACTAACATTTTTTTACAAAGAATGAAATATCAGAAACATTTGCCAAAAGAATTTAAAAATATTAACAAAATACTATAACACAAAACATTACAACAATTTTTTATTTGTAACAAGTAGTAATGAATTTTTCATAAACACTCAATGTATCATATTACATTATTATTTACTTTGAACAATGAATAACCTACCTTTAAATTTCCGTTCAACAAAACCACTCGCTTTCTTTGGTATACCCTTTACCATTAGTGGTAAGGGTATAAGTTTGTAATTTCTATAAAGTCGATACAACGATGTCCGCCTGTCAGTATGTTGATTGAAATTGGTTTCCCAAGGCCCTCATCGATCCATAAATAACTGAGATGTAAGCAAAACCAACGACTACATCCATTTTTAACTATAACTCGAATTCTAAGACAACATGCATATGAAATAAAAGGTATTTAAAGGCCTTTCCAGTGCTGTGTACCAAGACTTAAAAAATATTTTTAAACAAATAAAAACAATATACCCCCCAATTTTTTTGATTTTTATATAAGGACTGAGATCGAAAAATTCTTAACATACATATATGCTAATAAAAGTGAAACCTTTCTTTTCTACAATATTCTCTCGAGCCTCAGCAACATAAAAATATTGACCCGGAAGAAATTTTCCATACATACGTTTCGTCATCCATTATACAGCAGGTATATTTTTTGTATAAAATTTTTCTTCAATTTCCGTGCTCTGTCTTTGGCCTCTAAATTTGTAGCAGAGTTCCTGTCAGGAACTTTTTGAGCATTGTATGTTTTTAAGCCTGCATTGGCTTTAACTTTTCATACCGGACGTGTTGGGAGCTCTTTTGAAAATGATTTCTATTTATTGGCTATAGAAACATCATGTGAACCATTCCTTCTACATGAACCAGGTTTTCTATCAACGAACAAGTTCTCCCGATAATGTTTAATACCATTGGAATCAGTTTGACGGCAGACCTTTGATTGTTTGGCCAACTTTTTATAGGACCCAGTTGAGTTTTGTTGAAAATATCTAATAATTTTAGTAGGCACGTTTTTCTTGTACACATTTTAATCAAATTAACAACAAATGAACATAATTGATATTAAACATAATAACTGGCATGCTTTACAAAGGTAATTTGATAAAAAAAAAGAAATCAAATAATACTTGGGTTAAAAGTTTTAATGAAAAACGTGTGTTAAGAATTTTTCGATCTCAGTCCTTAAAACCCATTTAAAACATATATGTATGTAGTATATCCCACAATTCACCAACAAAAAAATGTAAACCACAAAAAATTTTAATACCAAAATCTTTTAAATATATTTAAATATACAGTGAAGGATAAAATTATTACAATAACTTGTAAATTTTCTACTTTAAAATAATAAACATACTTGTAGTAAAGCCAAAAAAATCAATAATTTTAAATAAATATAGTTCTTTAACAAAATTGAAATAAAGGCCTAGCATTTTTTTAAATATTTATACAATAGTTTTATTTTATAAATTAAAATTTAACCCTTAATGTTTTTAACTAGATTTTTACTGTGTTTTTTTTTTTTTTTTTTCTTATAAATTCATTTATCTTAATTTAGATTTTCTTTAATATAATTTTATAATTATAACTGTTTCATTATGTCTCTTCTAGATGTATGGTAAATATAGCACTTAATTTATGTAATTAAATTAATATATCCTTTTGTATTTTGCTGATATCTTTTTTCAATATTATTACTTTTTTTCTTTTGCTGTGATAGGTCTGTTTTTGTATATATATTTTTGTTTTAATTTTAAGTAAGTATTTGCATTGTTTAACAAGAATAAAATAACACATTATTTTTCTTAAAAAATTACATAAATAAATTAATGAAATATATGATAATAAATTAAAATAAAATAAAAATGTAATGGAAAGGAATTGATGCTTGGTTTTTGAAGCAATAGGCAAAATGAAATATATATTTTATAATGTTTAGATTAGATTTTGGGTATTTCAAAACATTTTCGGCAAATTTTTGTTTTATAAAACTTTAATAAATTTAAAAACTGTTTATGAATATGGGAGTAAATGTGTAGCATATTAAGAATTACTTAATTACTTCAATATTAGCATCATGCTATTCAGAGTCGAAACCCAAAGTCTAGCCATCAGAAACATTTGTCAAAAGTTTAAACTGTATCGATTTCAATAAACAATCGGTTAATATATTAAAATGTGTATATCATCATTATCATTTCACTAATTGGAAGTCGTACATGCTTTCAGGGGGGTTACTCCCTAATTCGATTCGAAAGAAAATCGTAGCGAACTGCAGTGTATTTAGCACACATTTTCGAACATTTCCGTTTTCGGATTGAGTTACGCGGTAACCCCCCAGAATTCTTTTCATTTTTAGGAAGTCAAACGAAGAACCAAATGTAAAACGTTATGAAATCAAATAACTTTCGTACAAAACGTGTGATTTGCTTTTCTCCATATGGACTTAGAACAGAAGAGATCTTAAAAAGTTCAGTAACTTTATGGAATAAGTTCCCACTGAACTAACTCTTTAGCTTCACTCTAAAGCTTTTATAAGAAACACATTCATTTATTATTAAATTAATTCAAAATGAAATTCATTCAAACTTTAATTGATTCAATTTCTTGTTAATTCAAATCTAATCCAAATTAATTGAAAATATTTATTCCGAAGTTGTAATGGCTTTAAATTAAAGACAAATTAAGAGTAATGCAATTAAATTTAAAACCCAGAAAAAACTGTTTCCATAGAATACTTAATACATATTATGAAAAATACAAGTAAGATTGCTACTTATATATTTTTCTAACATTAGTAAGAAACAACTAAGAGTGTTATATGTTTAGGTTCATAAAAACCATGTTTATATCCAAGGTCATCACGATATTAATTATTACTTAACAATTGAGAATGTTGAAGTCATTTTCTGAGGGTGTCCTTGAATGGGGACAAGGGCCAAATATAGACCGATTTTCATCATACTTTACAGTACTTAGAACTAATTTGTACAACATTTTATCAGGATTGCCGCATAGTCAACATATTTATGACTGCTCAAACAGTATTCCGGGGGGACATTTGTATAGGGGCTGGGTGAAATCATGGACGGATATTGCCCATTTTCAATAACAAACAACAACAGAGATTATTTGTGGAAAGTTTCAACCAGCTAGCTCCTTTCGTTGAGGCCATATCGTGTTTTCAAGAGACAGACATAGCTAGATTGTCTTAGAATTTCATAAGGATCCAGAATATATAATCGTTTATGGACCGATTTAGCTGATACCAACAAGATCAAACTTATATACTGGGGCATTCTGAAAGTTGATTTTAAACGATCGGAATATGGACTAACGGACTAACATTCCTATCAAAAATCTTATCTATATCACAATATTACCGTTGCTACTAAGTACCGTTACCGAAATAATCCAAATTTGTTTTAGTTACTTTTTAATCGTTTCGAATCGGTAGCCAAACTGTTAAGACCAGAGGCCGAGACTCATAGCCAACAATCGTTTATTTACTTGTAAACAATATGAGTTCATACTAATTATGGAAATAAGGAAAAATCTGTCAGTAGCTGATCAAAATTCAGGAATAAAAGATAGTGCATAACACTTTTAATCAGTGGAATAATCCATATTCCATGTTGTCTCTATGCCGACCACTGGTTTACAACAATTTCGTATGCATTTTATTCTACTTCGTGTCAGGTAACTCCCAAACAATCCGTTTCTTTAGGTGTCCAAAAACTTATAACTCGTTATTTTTTTTTATAAATAGATATTCTAAGGGCCATTATTACAACTTGCCTTTATGTTCCCAATAGTAAAAGTTAACTTTAAAGCAACCTTTTTCTATTATTTAAAGTTACCTTTTACTATTACGAACTTAAAGGCAAGTTGTAATAATGGCCCTAAATTGTGTAAGTAATATTGTTACCTCCAATTTTATGCTTTCGACTCTTATTTCTTTTTTGGATGAGGAACACTTTTCAAACACTAAAATGATGAACTCAGGTTTTGAAAATTCCTTAAATTATACTCAGCTAGTTGTAGTTTGATGCGATTTGTCATTTACTCTAACATTATGATGACAACAAGTCATGGAGAGCGCTTTGTGTCAAGAAATTGAATAATAAGCGAATAATTGACAAATTTATGTTCTAAATCTACAAAATATACCTTCTCTTATTTTAAATTTATATCTAACATATGTATATACCCAATTGTTTACTTAATTTCAAAAATCTTGAATAAACTTCTAGAAACTATATTATCTGTTCTGTAAATCGAGTGATTTCACAAAACGATAAATTTACAAAAATTAATAGTCGAAAAATTTATGTTCTGCAAATATCACGATTTTGTACATTGTAACAGGTTTGTTTACTCGTAAGTAAATCGAGTAAATCATGTGGATTCGATTTACAGAACAACAACATATGTGAACTCGTTTAAAAACGAAATCGTTACTCTGTTTCTATTTACAGAACAGAGGGTATAACACGAAATCTTTCCGGGTAGTTAAACTGGCCTCAATACTCGCTATGACAGTAAACAATAAATTTACGTGAATTAATTATCTAATTTGGAGAATTTATGTATGAATAAATGTTGGATGATTCGACGTACATCTTTCTATTCAAAATGGTAAATATTTTAGACGAATTCCAAAAAGACAAATTAAATTATTTATCAAAGTTAAACAAATTCCGATCGAAAATATAATTGATTATTTATATTGCTTCTTCAGTAAAATAAAAAGATTCTTCGAAATTAAACCGCTTTCAGCTGTGAGTGGAATTGAGATATTTGTAATTACTTGCTTTTCTCAAATTCTAATTGAATTTCTCCACAAAAAATTTAACTTTTGTTTTAACTTATTCAGTCAAAGTTTTATGTGTATAAGTTTATAATCAAAACAATTACATTTTTACTTTAATTAGGGTTCATATATTATGAAAAACAATAAAAATACAGCTAAAGGTTTTTATGGAATAAGGTGGTTAGTTTATTAACCACCAATTAGTTTTATTGGCTTTAAAACTATGATAAAAATTTGTTTGAATACTTATCATTTTGACTAAATTTTCTGAACAAAAGAAATGAAATAGCTGTGTAGATGAGACATTCTCCAATTCTTTTATATCATATGGTATACCCCCACCTTCTGTGTAATTAAACGGCACTTCCAATTGACAATTTTTTCACCATTTTGTTCCACCACAGCAGTTTGTGTAGATAAGACACTAATAGAAGTATTAGCCAAATTTCATAATATTTTAACATCATATTTTAACTGGAGCCCCGAAGGTACATATGTCACCGAGCTCCATCATCACATCAACTTGCTCTTAATAATTAATTTCTTTGTCGGGTTCAAGACTGCAGACACATTCCCATTCGAAGGTGTACATTCGAACAAAATATCTTCAATTTAATGTCCATTGACTACACGCGGCATCCTTACAAAATAACATAATATTATGTAGAGAAACACATAATAATCACTCTGACCTTTTTTAGAAAAACTGCGGTGTAAAACATTTTCAAATTAATATATTTATCTAACCAGAGCAGCCTGACAGCAAAGTTTTGCCAAAAAACTTAAACGATCACTTAAAAAATTTAATTGTTTAGCTAAATTGTTTAAAGACTCTAGAAAAGGTGGTTAGAAAAGTGACCACTAAACCAGAAAGAGTTAATATAATACTCATAAACAAAATTATTAAAATTTTTTTGGGAATTAAGAACGGAATCTGAAGCTTAAGCAAAATCGATCGCAATAATAATTGGAATCATTCCGAATGAACCGTGTGACAGGTCTGTATATCTGAAAAAATTGTAGACTGAAGATAAATTCAAGAATTCCTAAATCACTATTAAAAAACAAATTTGTGTGTATAATAATAAATTTATTTGAATTTATGTAGGTATTTAAATAGATTATGTCGTTCAAGTACTTAAGAAGGTCCTGCTAATATCCTCAAATTCTTTTTTATAGCTTAGTTGAAAAAAATACTTTATTATTAGTTGAACAAATATTTCGAGCAGGTTTTTCGTACTTACCTATCTCATCATCCGAATTGATAGTCAATGGTACTAAGTCCAAATTGTCAATATCCGAATTTATTATGGCCTAAAGCTTTTACTAAGCTCAAGTTAGATTGACTCTTTAAATGTGCTTTATATCTGTACTACTTACCCACCCTGCAAAAACTTTAATCACATTATTCACCCCTTTTTAAACGAACATTTTTCGGCCAGGGAGCAGTAACATGTACTACAAAGAAAGTCTGATAGTAATATGATTAAATGAGCGTCTTTGTCTCATGTTTCTTCGGAATTGTAAAAGTAGCGGCATTGCGATATACATAAAAGGGATCAGGGTATATGGTATTTTAAAAACAAGCACACGGCAAGAAATTTCTGGTTTCAGTTTGGAAGGTCCATTTTGAAAAAATTACTTGACATATTCAAAACAAGTAAGTGTGTTATATTCGGCAGCACGAATTTTATATACCCATCACCAATTTTGTTTTGGTTAAAATAAATTTTAAATTGCTAGATAAATGCATTTATATGTTATGTTATGTAAATTTCTAGGTCTCCTCTTGGTTCGACCGATTTTGTTTATTTTCAATACCAAACATTACTAATCAACAGAGAATATTTGGGGAAAATTTCATACCCTAGTCCTTTCCCTCTAGACCCTATCGTGACTTCAAATAATGACATGCGGACTTAGCTCGTAGGTCGTCTTATAATTTTATAACGATCCAGAATTTTAGAAAATATTCGTTTTCAGCAGGACGATGCTACTGCACTGATTTGAAAACGAAAATGTTTCAATTTGTCTCCTTAATCATTATCAGGCCTGTCCACTGTGATTCGAATCCCAAATCTAGTTGGACAAAATTTAAAAAATGTGTGTCAGCTATGAATAGCTATGAACTTGATTTCATATAATGCAAAACATAAAAATAAAGTATTTTTTTGATTTGAGCACATAGAAGCCTATACATCAAATCTTATATAGACATTGAAATTAGTTTTTATTAAATTTATTAAAATTTTAACGGACAGGATTTTGTAGAAAATTTGCAACAGAAATTCTACTAAGTGAATTTTACTATAGATAACGATATTTATTAAACAAGTTTTTGATAAACTTTTATATTTGAGTTTCTTGCTTTTTAAACATAATTTTTAGATACAGAGACCACATTTCCGTATAAAAAAGCCAATTAATAGATTTGAATTTGAAATCACAGAGCTGTCACTCATTCGTTCGATATCTGTAGTTTCAATTCCGTAATTACTAGTCAATCGATTTTGTTTTAACTTCTTCAGATTCCCTTCAATTTTGTAAATTAAAAAAAAGAAGTATTTTCTTTTTATATAATTATAATTTTTATGTTTACTGTATTTATTTTGGTAAAAACATTGATTGCTACTATTGAGAAAGACCAGAAGATACAAGCAAATATCAGTTTCACTTAGAAAACTAATGGGTCTATTATGAATGGCAACCGAACTAAAGTGGCTTTGTCAGTTTCGAAATTGGCATTACAGATGGCAACTGACAGCTATCATTTTCTGTTGCCAAATTGACAACTAGAAATTTGTGGCAACTGAAGTTCGGTTGCCATCCATAATAGACCCATAAATGTCTGAAAATAATGAGTTTTACCTTTTCTGATAATTCAAAAAGGGAATTAATTCCACTTTCAGTCGGAATGAAATTCTGATTAAGTATAATTCGAAAATATTATCTTTCTAATCGAATTACGAAATTTCTCATACTTTTTGCCAAATGTCAACAGGACAAAATTAGCAGGTTATCAAGAGTATGTACTGAAAAATCTATTGCAATTTAGTGCTACAACATTTCGATACCACTGTGATCCTGATGATTTTGAATTGCTGACGTTTGATGGAAAGTAGAAACAATTCAGAGGATGTAATTAACGTTTTTAAATGGACGCAGTTACAAAATTTAGTGCTGGTTCACAAGTTTACTTGAGCAAGTCTTGAGTTTATAAAAGTGAGAGGAAGAAGGGGAAAATCTCCTCTCTCTTCTATAAACTCAAGACTTACTCAGGTAAACTTGACGTGTGTGAACCAGCACGGAGCTGTAGTATTTAGTTGGTAGATTAATATTCGGATTAGGCCGAATATTAAGTTAATTTTTAGTCTTAATTTTAGGCTCCACCAGTTGGGCACCGAATGAAAACAGAAAGAACATTTGACAAAGAATAATAAGGTTATTTTTTAGATGAATAGAAACAGCTTAGACTGGTTATTATAAATCTTAGTACGGGCTTGTAACAAACTTGGTAAGCATATGTTCACAATTAAGTAATGATGTGTATGGGTGATGTTGAAGACCAGTTATCACTTCTGTGAATACCCTCCACTATCCTGGAGAAGGTCTAAAGTTTACGGTTGTTATTTCATTCAAGTCCTTAATGTATTGAGAGAAAATTCTTCTTCATGGTCAATGATAATGAGTTAAAATGCTAATATTCTGACATTTCACTACTTACAGAATAGCATATTAACTCATTATATTAACACGGCGATGTCATTGGTTGCAATTACTTATCAGAAACGCTTATAAATAAGTAATTACTGTGATATAACTAAAACTAGTTACATGTAATGACTTTAAGAAATCATTGATCGATACCACGACAATTGGATCAACGTTACAGTACGACCCGATATTTAAACGGCTAAATATTGTCAACCCAGCGACTTCTATATTAACCAACAGTTTTTCCCCAGATAATAACTATCTACAACAGTGAAACTGTTACAACAACAATCTTAAGAACTCACAAAAGCCGTTATCAGTAAACACGTGTAAATGAAAGTGTCTTATAAATAGGTACTTATATATTTCATAAAATACATAAGTCATTACTCGACTACTTCTAAGTAATGATGAAGTAATGAAGTAGTCAGTAATTGCAAGTGATCTCAAAGATTTTGCTGGGACTCTACATACGTTCATGATCTCTATGGGCATTGTCTTGCAATACCGATATCATTGTTATATATTTATATAGGTATTTATATTACCTGGTTCTAACGTTGAGTTATTTATATCAGTTTTAACAGCACTGAAAAGATTAAAAGAGTGTTGAGAAAAAACAGTATTATTCAAATAGTCTTAATTAATCTTAATTTACCAAAATGGTTTATTTTTATAGCCTAACCTATTTGTATACATATTTCAACTGGTTAGAATATTAAAAAAAGCATTATTATTATTTAAAATGTGTATGTTTTTAATGGTTAGATTTTTGTTAGAGTATTCGAATTTCTGTTAAAGTAAAATTGAAGAATCTAAGGTATTGGGAGTATTACTAAAAAATGCGGGATTTACAATAAATACGTCATTTTGAAGGTACACCAATTACTAATCAAAGCTTATGGTGAATGTTTTTCATCGGTTTCAACGTGCGAGAGGTGATTTTGACACGGAAGACAAAGATCGCCCAGGCCTGCCAAAAAAGTTTGAAGACAAAGAATTGGAGGCATTAGTCCAGGAAGATTGTTGTCAAAAACTCAAGAAGAGCTTGTAAAATCATTGGGAGCTACTTAATCAGCAATTTCAAAACGTTTGCAAGCAGCAGGATTCATCCAAAAGCAGGGAAATTAGGTACCATACGAATTGTAGTTGAGAGACCTTGAAGACGATTTTGTATGTGTGAAATGCTGCTTAAACGCTATAAAGGAAAATAATTTTTGCACCTAATCATTATTTGCGGTACAAATTGATCCATTACGATACCCCGAAGCCCGGCCAATCTGCCGAATCGACACCAAAGCCAAATATCTATGGCGCTAAGGTAATGCTCTATATTTGGTGGGAGCAAAAGGGTTCTATCCTTTATGAGCTGCTGAAATCTAGCCAGACCATCACAGGGAACCTGGGGGCGAATTCTCGAATAAAACGCTAATAAGCATTCGAGCAAAACTCGTTCGTTATCGAGTACAATCATTATGATTTTTTATACATTTAATTGGATATCGAATAAGAGAATCCCAAAAATATAAAAAACTCGGACGTTCGAATAAGTATTCGATCGTGTTCGACTGCAGTAATCAGTCCCGAGCATCAGTGAACCGAGCATTGGCCGAAAAACGCTCAGAATATGCGGCCAGACTAGGCCACACGTTGCAATACCAGTTAAAACTATTTAGAATGAAGTGATTGGGAAGTTTTCCTTCACCCCACTTATAGTTCAGACCATTTCCCGTCCGACTACTATTTGTTTCGATCGATGCAGAATGCTCTATCTGAGTTACGCTTCACTTCAGAACAGAGTATCCCATATTGGCTTGATGACCAGTTCTTTTGACTCAGAATCCACCCGCCTTTTAGTCCAGACCTTGCCGCGTCCGACTACTATTTGTTTCGATCGATGCAGAATGCACTCTCTGGGATACGCTTCACATTAGAACAGAGTATCAAAAATTGGTTTGTTTCATTATTGACCTCAAAAGATGAGCAGTTCTTTGGAGCGAAATCCATATGTTGACAGAATGATGGGAAAAGGTCATAGCTAACAATGAATAGATTTATATTCTACAAATGTTTTAAAATAAAAGCTAAACATTTGAAAAACTCCCGCATTTTTAAGTCATACACCCAATAAATTGGCGTTCAAACTTGGTCAACTAAACCGAACCTACGGGAGGCGAATATTGTTTTAAATATGTCGAATTGCCGAAAATTACTACGTATACTTAAAAGTTATTAATATAAATCATTAATATCAATATTAAATATGAGAATATGAAAAATGCAACCAGCGATTCAAAATCAAGGGCCGAATCACCGAATCCGAGAACGAATGAGCTTTCGTATGGAAAAAAATGTTTGATAGAGAATTTATCGCCCATGTTCTGGAAAACGCAGCGTTTTCAAATCACATACGCTTTGAAAAATAAAAAACGCATTTCAGCATGTTCTGAAAACCACGCGATTTGCTATTCGTTTCAATATACACTAGCGGTTTGAAAACGTCAAATTTCTAACGTTTTCGTTTGTCAGAAAAGCTGTTTTAAGCGATATGCGCTTTTAAGAACATGGGCGTATAATAAAATGTACTAGATATCAGAAAATTACGGTCAATATCACTCGATCACGAATGCGTTAATTGGGCCCCATATAAATTCCTAATAGTGGAGCGAAATTTTGGGAATATACAAATGTACTTATGTAAATCACATATTTTCTCGGTTTTCAAATAAAATTATAGATTTAAATTAAAATGATATGAAATAAATAAGAATGATATAGTCTAATATTACTGTAAGATTATGAAAATTGTTTATAAATTTGTGAAGGTGGTTTAAGTGTGGTATATTGTAAATGATAAATAGTTTATTTCTTTTTGTTTTAGTTGGATGGCTGTCAATATATAAATAACTATGTATTTTGTTTTATTATATTGTATTGTTTGTATACTCATATTATAGAATATAGTTGGAGTAAAAATTCTTGTTTAAATATGTTTTTTTGTTTTATAAAATATAATGACATTAAACATAGTATTCAGTTATAGTTTCAGTTGTAATAATAATAATAAAAATAAATTGAAACAAATATAAAATTAAATTTAATAATAATTATAATAATAATTGTAATAAAATAATAGGAATATAATATTTAAAACAAAAACCAAAATTTTTGCAAACATTTTTAAATGTCTTTGTAGGAAAATGTTTAACTTTTTCTGGATAAAAGAATTTAAAAAAATATTTATGTATGTAAGTGGGGGGGAGATAACGTTTATTAACTATTGTTTAATAATATATTTATATATTTTCTGTATTTTTTGTTTAAATTTTTTTCAGAGTACTTTCTGTTTTAAGAATGAGTTTTTCTTTAATTTTATACTTTATAAAGTTAAACCTAATTAAACTTATTTTGTTCTAAATAAATTTTTTATTTTTTTTTTTTTTTTTTTTTTTTTGTTTTCAATATTTTTTAGTCTTTAAACATTTAAGAAAAATACACTTTTTACTAATAAAAATTATGTTTTGTTTTTAAACTTTATGCTTTAATTATAATTAATTCTTACTTACTAAATATACGAAAAAAAAAAATAGAAAAGCGTGAAATTTGATTTCCGCTTTATACTCAGTATTTTTTATTTTTTTAAATAAATCTCTTAAATTATGTATGTATAAAATGAAATTGAAAATAATTATTAAAAATTCTACAATTTTCTCGATATCCTTTAATGTTTTCCAGCTGTTAGTCATTTTTTTTTTTTTATTGGTTATTGGTTAGCCAGAGTGGGGGAGTTTATCAGAGTTATGCTTTTTTATACTCCCAGTCCAAGGACGTCAAGAATGCTTGGTGCAATTGTTAGTTAGACACAGATTTAAGCTATATTTAGGGGATGAAGCCTTTATGTAAGTGTGAAATCTATACATAATGTTTTCCTTTTTAAGTTTAAATAAATTGACAATGTTTAGTTTTGGAATTATGGTTTAAATTTTAATTATAATATAAATCTATTTAATTTAAAAGCTCGGCTAGGACGTTTGGCTACGCAGTTTAAAATAAAATAATTTAAAAATAATAAAATCACCAGAGATTAACAATTTCTAACACGAATGACAAATTTAAAACAAGTAACAGAGCTATATTCGGCTGTGCCGAATCTTAAATACCCTTCACCAAATTATAATTTAAAAAAAAGTTAAATATTTTTTAGGTAAACATTATTAGCTAAAAAAATTTTAGGGCAAAAAATATTTTTTTTAATTTAAAACATTATTAGCGAAAAAAATTTTAGTCAAAAATATTTTTCCCGATTTTGACCAATTGTAGGTCCGGCTTATTTTGGCCTTATATACGCCGTTGCAAAGGTCTTTGAAATATCTATTATTATATATCCATCTTGTCTAAATTAATGACTTAGTAATCCAGATATAGATCAAAAATTGAGGTTGTCCTGGGTTTTTCTTATATTTTTCAATTTTCTCAATTTCAAATAGCAAACGAATTGGAAGAATTCTTCATATATTGATGTATAAATCATGTTTGTAAGTTATTTAGGGGATTTGGAATATTGATTTCAACCGACAAACGAACATAGCTGTATCGACTCCGCTATCTATAACAAACGGAATGACAAACTTATATATACCCATGCAACTCATGGTGAAGGGTATAAAAACATTAAGGGGCTGGCTCACTAAATGCGAACGAACATTTTCTTTCTTATTTTACATTGAAAACAATAAATTTGAATTTTTTTTATTCAATATAAAATAAGAAAATCGTTCGCATTCAGTGAGCCAGGCATTTAATTAAAAAATTTATTTAGAAACAAAATATTAATCAAAATAAAAATAATATTTAAACTACCAATGATGCTTAGTTAAGCTTAGATTCTTAAAAGAATAATATCGTCGTTAAACTACTTCCAAAACAAGACCTTAAATTTTAACTCCCCAATAAGAATTTTTGCTGGAATTCAAGTTGAAAACAAGTGTAATTCCATCCTTGAGTCCAGTCTCAACCAATTGTATTATTGCTATATTAGAATTTATATCAATAGCATTATCCAGTTAAAAGGAAGCACAATTCAAGTCACTTGCTTTTTGTTTAAAACTTATTTTTTCAAATATTTTTCAAGTTTAAAACATAATATTTGCATTCAAGTCAAATTACAAGAAGATGTGTAGGTGCTTGAATTTTTTAGTCTTTGGTGTTTATTGGGATTATTTTGCACAAAATTTTAACTCACCAATTAGAATTTTTGGTGGAATTCAAGTTGAAAACAAATGTAATTCCAGCCTTGAGTGCAGTGTCTAGCCATTGAATTATAGATGTATTACAATTTATATCAATAGCATTATCCAGTTAAAAGGACGCACAAATTCAAGTCACATGTTTTTTGTTTGAATAATATTTAATTTCTTCAAGTAATTTTTAAGTTTAAAACATAAATTTGATTTTATTCAAGTCAAATTCGATTTTTTAGCTATTTAAACCTTTTTGGATCCATCTATTTTTTTTAATTATTTGTTAATTTCACTAAATTTTTTTTTATTTTTATTAAAAATTTTTTTTAAAGGAACAAATTTCTACAAGAAACATTTAAAAACTTTTTTGAAATCATAAATTAAAATTTTCTTAAAATTTTATTTAAATAAAAACATAAATCACACACTTGCAAAACATATCACAATTAAAAAAAAAAAAAAAAAAAAAAAAAAAAACAGATCTAATCTAATTCGTAACAATTTTAAAATATTTTGAAATCCTCTACTGTTTGACTTAATATATGTTTATATTTCCTAACTCATACTGCCAGTGACAGTTCCTATAGTCGAAATAAAAGTGAATAGAAAAAAATTTTTATGAAAAGTAATAACTCTAAAAATATTCTTGAATTATTTCGATATTCAATTGAAAAGGAAACATAAATTCAAGCCACATGTTTTTTTTTTTTTTTTGAAAAATATATCATTTTTTTAAGTTTAAAATTCGAAGAAAATGTTTTTTTATTTTAATTTTTTTTAATGTCACCTAAATTTTAAATTATTTTTATTAAAAATTGTTTTAAAAAATCTAAGGGATTTGAAAAATAATTTCGATATTCAGTGCCTGAATTTTTAGGTTCTCAGATCTTATTAGGTCTATTTTATTTTAATTTTTTTATAATTTCACCAAAATTTTATTTTTATAAAAAATAGTTTTTAAAATGAACATCTCATGGATTTGAAAAATATTTGATATCAACAAAAAACTAATAAGTATAATCCGTTATAATTTTAAAGTATTTTGTAATCCTCAAATGTGTAACTCAATATTTCACTCATTCTGAAAAATGTAAAATATTCTTGAATTATTTCGACCCACTTTTTGTTCGACATCGATGTGATACTTAAATAAAAAATCGAAATATTCAATATACTGATTAATTAATTAATTAATCAGTACATTTAATTAGTATATTGAATATTTAATTAATTAATTAATTTTTTAATTAATTAATTAATCAATATTTCTGAATTTGAATTTGGATTTTTTAAATTTGTTTATTTTGGTTTAAAAATACAAAAAAAAAATAAAATTAAAGAAAAACTGATACACAAAATGCAAATTATTTATTTCAAATTATTCAAACTTCTTTCTGACTGATCAATTATTTATGAACTTTTTAATAATCAAAATGAAAATTATTCAATTAATAATGAATAATCAAATGTTGAATTAATCGAATACTTTATTAATCAGAAATTTGATGTTGGATTAATCGCCAAAGGTTCGAACGAATTAATTCTTAATTCAATTTTCAAAATTTAATTTAATTTTATCTCTGAAACATTCCCTAAAATAATTAATTATGAATTAATACATCGGTTGAATTCTTTTGTACTTCAAACGTGTTGAATTCATTCCTCGGACAATTCATTATTTATAGAATTAATTCCTTATTAAATCATTCTTAAGATTTCTTTAATTTAAATCCTTTTTGAGAGAGACGTCAAACTACATATAAAAAAATGTTCCGAACAAAAAATGTTTCAGTAACTCATGGCTGAATTCACCCTCAGAGTAATTTTTCAATTCATTCTGTAACGATTCAGAAACACGACCGGAAAATAAATAATTTCCAGTGTTTTTTATACAAACATTTTTAAATTGTTTTCCGATCGTGTTTCTAAGCAAAACAAATAAAATGAAGGAAAAAATATTTTTTTTCAATTTACATTAGGTGTGAATTAACTAAAATTTAACCATTCAAACCTAGAATGAATTTTATTATGAATTGGTTCAGCAATGAATGTATTGAATTCAAAAAAATGCCTTTGAATTAAGCTAACGAATTTGTTTGTTAAATGGTCTTATGTAATGAATTGCTGAATGGATACGATTTTAATAAATCAAGCTAAATTAATTTGATATAAAAAGAATTGAATTTCCATAACTAATTTTGTATTTCTTCCTATAAATTTTTTAATAATTTTAATTTGTTTATGTCTATTATTCGATTAAAAGCCTCTTTTGTCATGTATTTATGGAAACTTTCCAATACATTTTAAAATTATACAATATTTACTTAAAACAATTATGATTTAATACCTTTATCTAATTAAAATAAATACAAATTTAGCACGTTTATATTTATGTATTTAAATTAGTTATATTCGATTTAATTTAACGGGGATGCTATACAAATTGGAACTGGAGTAAAAACGTAGTGTCAATAAGCTGGTACCATTAGTTGATAGCGCCAAAATTTTTTTTTTTTTACCTACAAAACTAATTGAATTTAGTTTAATCTCAATTTATTATCAAATCTTAATGCATGTTCAAAAAGTTCAATAGTATTAGAAAAAACACTTCAAAACTATTCCAATCCTTTCCGCCTTATTTATAACAAATAAATGTTTTCAAATAGACAGTATGCAAAGTTCATATTCGTACAATGATCTTTTAAAGACAATTAATTTTATAACTTTTTGAATATAAATAAAAAAATAAAAGAAATTTTTAATTTTAATTTTAGCTCCATAATTTTTTTTTTTTCAAATTATCAACAACGTTAATAATTGCTTGTACGGATACAAACATTGAATAAAGCAAATCAATGTATTTCGTTATTGTGTCAGCCATAAAATTTGGAGAGAATGATTATTTTTACTCTCAGCTTACTCTCTGTTGCGCCTCTAATTCTACCCTATGATAGTAGCCTTCAAGTCAAATTACAAGAAAATGTTCAGGTGCTTCAATTTCTAGGTCTTATGTACTTCAAAGGTATTGAATTTATTTCTTTAAGAATTCATTCTATTTAGAATTAATTCCCTATTGTATGATTATATTTTGTTTAAAATTCAAATCCATTACAATTAAGCTTAATAAAATTGATTGCATCATCCAATTTGTCATCATTTCAAATCGATTAGAAAAAAAAAAAATTATTATAACACTTTTGTTATTAATTATGCTGTTATCCAATAAGCATTTTTGACGAAAAAAAACATTTGAAATCTATTTATATTTGATTTGAATTACCAAAAATATTAATCATTCAAAAGTTGAATGAATTCACTTAGGAATTAATTCAACTATGAAAGAATTATTTTTAAATAAATGACTTTGAATAAAGCTAAAGAATTAGTTTTTTCAGAAAGGTTTTATGGATTGGATTGCAGAGATTTTTAAATTCTGAATTAAACTTAATTTGAACTAATTAATTCGAATTTATTTATATTATGAGCTTTTCATGTGCATTATTTAGAGTTATGAATACGATTTGTATCTGTTTCAGAACTATTTACGAATTTTGACATCTTTTTTTAATAGGTGTTTATGTCTTAAGAGCATATTTTAGGAATATAAACATCAACATTTACAACAACTTTATTTAGCTGTTTGATCAATTAAGATTGTAAAAGAAATTTTGTATATCAAATTCAATAAAGAAGATTTTGGTATTTGTATGTTCTATACATTATAATTCGAAATTGTTTGGGGGCTTATTCTGTAATTCGTTTGTAAAGAAACACTTTTCACATATATACACTCGAATTACTGAGCAACCCCCTGAATTTATTTCATTTATATTGCCTCTAATGATAAATTAATAGAGAATTTAGTAAATATGTATATATATATCGACTCTGTGTAGGCCAGATCGTTAATTGGGGCATGCTTGGAGATTAGTTCCATTCGCATACCTAAAAAAAGACTATAAATAAATGCGATTACGATGTCTCAGTTCAAGAAACCATGTAAATAAACCCGAAACTATTCAGCTGTATAAGACGTCCAAGATTACTCAAATGTTTGTCTTTTAAGAAACTGTTATTTAAAATTAGTTTTTTAATAGTAGAACTATTTAAATTTTTATGTTCACCAATTTTATGGAATTTCGTCGAGGGTTATTAATCATTATAATTAATCATTATGTATGATTATTAATCATTATGTATGGTATTCAGTTTTTGTTTAAACTGAATGCCATACATGAACCATTAAGTGTACATCATATGTCCATTTTGGCGTAATCTTTATGTATTGATATATAGTCGAAAAATGTATGTTCTGCAAATCTCACGAAAGTGTAATGATTAAATCATGTAAATTCAATTTACATAACACCAAAATATGTAAATTCGTTTTAAAAAACGAAAACGGTGAGTTTATATTGTACAAAGTTGTATTTTTCGATATTTGTTGCCATAAATACAACTTCGGTTTGATGAAATAGTAACTTTGTAGTGTCTAGTATTAAAAAAAAAAAAAATAAGCAAACTTCAGATGTGTGCCCCTCTGTTCTGTAAATCGAGTAATTTCAAAACTAAATAATTTTTAAAGACGAATAATTGACAAATTGCAGCGAAAGTAAAACGAATTAATCATGTGAATTCGTTTTACAGAACACCTAAATATGGAATTCAAGGAAGGATATTTTTCATCACTATGTTTCGAAAGTGTAAAAGTTCTGAAGTGATGTTTTGTTATTGCAGTTGTCGTGTTTTGAGCTTTCAAACATTTCATTACATAAAAAAGCGATTTTCAAATCACTGTCATTCGCCTCTGTTCAGTAAATCGAGTGATTTCAAAACCGAATGATTTTCGAAAACGAATAATTGTGGATTAACGTGGATTCGACATTCAAAACAACAAAATATGTGAATTTGTTTTACTAACATGAAGTTCTGTTATTAAAGTTGCCGTATTTTGAGTTCTCGAACATTTCACTACATAAATAAAAAAAATTTTCAAATCACTGTCATTCGTTTAAAATGTAAATTGAAAAGTAAATTGAAAAGTAAATCGAAATACGAAGAATCAAACTCAAAATCTTCTCGATATGTATTGAACTAACATTTTGCTTATTCAAACCTAATGCGGAGCTAACTCATTTACAACTGACTTTTAGTAATTCAAAAAGGATGCAATTTCTTCTTCTTTTCGATAAGTACTCGTTTTGAACTTACTTTTTGCTCAAAGCTGATGCAGAAATAAACAAACATTATAAAGAGTAAAATATGATGTTAAGCCATTAGTTTACTTTTTTAAAATCGAAGAAAACATTCTTTAGTCGGTCTTGTTAAATATGAATAAATAAACTATTGCGGCTAGGCATTTGAATAGAAACTTATTAAATTGTTTAGGTTTTTGAAAATTAACTCTCTTAGCCATGGACTGTTTCTGTAATTCCTTATATATTTAACTAAGATGCTAACCCTTCACCGTTAAAATTCTTGTTGTGTTTATACATTTATAAAATCTTTAAATTTTGTTTCATAATTTAAACCATTTCACAAAAAAAAAAAAAAAAGTAGTTTAGTTGAGTTCCGAAATTTTTTGGATTTTTAACAAATCTTATAGAATCTTTTATTTATACTTAATATACAGAAATAAAAATAAAATTTTGGAAATAGTATATTGTATATGAAAATATGACATTAACATAAGCCACACAATTCTAAAACTGTTAAATAAAATAATTTGTTTGTTTGTTTGTTTTTTTTTACAACTAATTTCAAATTTGAAATTACTATAAATTAAAGTACTAATTAAAATATAATTAAAACAAAATTGGGTCAATAATTTGTTGGGATTTGTTCAAAAGTGCTTACAAAAAGTAAGGGGACGTTAAAAAAGTGTGTAGTAAGCCAGCCAGCTCATAAATTAATATAAATCTCAATAAAAATGGCTGTACAATTCAATGGAGGCAAGAATAAAAGTTGCAACAGTTTAGAAATTGTTCACTGATTTGTTAATGCAGTTTCACACACATGTCAAAATAATCGACATCTATGTTATATAGCCAGATTAGTTTCTTAAGGTTGTTGTTTTTTAAAGTTCTATTACTTTATTATAAAAAATTTACAATTTCTTTTTTTTTATACAAAAAAATAGGAAAACATTTTGCCAAAATTAAAAAAAAAATAATAATGAAAAACTAATAATAAATTAAAATATGTATGTAAAGAAGTTTTTGAAATTGTTTATCATAAGAAATTTAAAATTCTTTGAACGAAACAAAAATAGGAAAAACAAAAACATTGTCAATAAATTTACCTTAATAAACACAGTTGTTTCTAATTACTTTCTATATGTATATAATTTTTTTTTTTTTTGTTTTTTGATTTTTTGTTTTCTTGTTAAACTTACAACACCTTACGCTTAAACCCAGTTTAAACCTAACAACAATTATGTATATATAATATTATATAGTCTTACGTCTTCTGATCGTTGAACACGACTTTTGTTTTTTTTTTTTTTTTTTTGTTATTTTTTTAATGAATGAAACTCACTACTGTTCTCGGTTTATGCTTCATTTTGCACCCGCTGTCGCTGTAGCAGCCATGGACGTCGCTGACGATGACGCCACAACTGCTGAGGCGGTTACAGCTGAAATTGATTGCACAGCACTGCTGTCGTGCGTTTTATGTTGGCTGTGTGTGTTGGATATCGTTGAGTCAGACGCACTGTTGCCAACAAGTTGCTGTTGTGATGGCTGTTGTTGTTGATTGGCAGGTGTAGTGGCAGCTGTTGGTGTCCCCGCGCCCGCTCCCGTGGCCGCTTGTGAGTAGTCTAGCTTGTAGGCGCTACGTGTTACATCCTCCATGGAGGCTTCTTGACATTCACGGCCACTGTGGCTTTGTGAGCCACAATTGTAGCAGGACAGAGGTTTGTTGGCCAAACCAACCGTCGTTAGCGATGTGTATTGAGAAGCAATGACTGTCGCTGCCGGTGTGGTTTGCTGCAGTTGTTGTGGCGGTGGTACTTGTTGTGGTGTTGGCGGTTGGCTTACGGCCTGTGTACTGACAACAGCTGCCCCACTATTGGTGGTTCTCAGCGCTACGGAGGGAGCTCCGGGCGGTGGTGCACCCGATAGAAATGTTATACCGCCGGCCGGATGAAAAGCTGGATATAAGAGCTCACCACCATTGGGCGGCAACTGAAAACTCGGCAGACGGAAAGTGTTGTGTTGTGGAGGCGGCATGCCGGGATTATGTGCCATTAGGGGTGGTCTGGCTGAGGTGGCTGCTAAATGTTGAGCAGCAGCTGCGGCCGCTGCGGCATGATAAGGATACGTGGCATTATATTGTTGCTGATGTGGTTGTAGAATCACCGAATTTGTTGAAATTACATTTCCCAATGTTGCACCGCCAGCACTGGGGGAACTTATGAGTACAGTGTTGTTGCCCACCATGTTGTTGTTACTCGACACCACATTGGCCGGGCTGCCAGCCGAGTTATTGTTGGTTAGAGAAGTTTGCATTACATTCGCGGAGCCGCCACCACCCATTAACATTTCATTAGCGTAAATGGATTGTTGGTTGGATGTCTGCTGTTGTTGTTGCTGGGGCTGAGCATAAATAAGCGTGCTCGTGGTCATCACATTGTTGCCTCCCGCGACGTTCGACGACAACATTTTGTCGGAACGTCCATTCAAACGAGTTAGACCCAATTGTTTGTTGTAGCTCAGCTGGGATGGCTGGTGATGTTTTTGTGTTGGCTGCTGTTGCTGCTGTGTTTGCTGTATATCACCACTGCTCGAAGACATTCTCATGGCGGGATTTGTCACATTATTCATCATTAGAGTGGGAGTTTCGGGTGGTGATATTTCACCCGAAGAGCCAATCGATGAACCCGAATCACTGCCAGTGCTTTTATTAGAATTCGTGCTCATCATATTGCCTCCACTGCCGTCCATGCTATGGTGTCCGGATGAAGACATATCGGACGATGACATGGACATGTTTTGCATGGCATAGGTGAGGCCGGTATTTACGGCAAATGGACCTTGATAGTGTTGTTGATTAACTGGCGACTGCTGCTGCTGTTGATGTGGTGGTATATATGTGCCCGACTTTATTCGTGGATGATTACCAGATCTTGTATAGCCATTGCGTATTAGATTTTGTAACTGATTTCCACTGCCATCGTTATTCATAACCACCTTTAAGTAAACACATGACATTTAAAACACCATTAAATATTGTTAATACCCTCAAATCAACTTACCTCTTGTATTTGTTTCATATTCTGCGGCATTATCAACTCATTGGCCATCATGGGCGGCGGTGGCGTTGTCTCAGCCGATGGACGTCTTATATTCTTTAACGATGTCTGTCCCATTCTTTGCATGCCACGCAACTGCGAGTTATTCTGTTGCTGTGTTGTCTGCATGCCACTGTCGCACGAGGAAGTACGATTTGGACTGGTAGCCCGACTACTAGCAGGCGACGACTGTTGACTTAGCATCGGCGAAGAGGCTTGTGGTGGATGATCCATCATTTGTTGTTGATTGCCTGCTGTTTGTGGTGGTGGTTGTTGATGATATTGACGCATTGCCCAGGAGGCAGCATTGGGATGTGTTAGAATGGCGGCGGCGGCATTGCTGGTATCTGGAATGGTGATGTTTGAGGAAATCATGTGTGGTATTCCGTCGACAGTTGCTATTTGATGTTGCAAGGATTGCCCATCAGCAGTAGGTATTAACTAAAATTACAAGAGAAAATTAAGAAAATTAGTACATTAGGTGTTTCTAATTAAATATTTATTAAATGAAATGAAAATAAGCCATAATATTTAAAAAAAGGTATTTTTTTAATGAAAAATAAAGTACATATTCGTTTGTTTAAATATACCTATAATCATAGAGAATTATACATAGAGACGAGACACTCCGTTTTGTCAAACTAAAATAACACAAAACATATGTCTGATACAACAACAAAATACATTGACTAACATGTATTTTGTTGTTGCCAGAGATAGGTTTTTGACAACAGATTTAGGTTTTTGACAATTGCGTCTCGTCTCTATGTTACCCTATGCCTATAATTATATTTAAACAAACTTTCTTCAACAAAATTTTTGAAAACAAAAACAAAGCAATTAGAAAAATATACAACATACATCGATAGATATAACACCGGTTGTGAATTGGATAAATGTAATTTTAAAAAAAGTAATATTTACAACAACTTCTGAAAATTATACTTTTTTATTTATTTTATATACATTATCGTCCATAACTAATGCACCCAAATTATTTTCATATTAACAATGTGTCACAAGTTCTCAATAGTATTGAAATCGGGAGATTGAACAGACCAATGAAGAACTTGAATCTTATTGCTCTGTAGCCAAGTATTACAAACTGTGGAAGTGTGCTTAGGATCGTTATCCTGTTGGAACCTGCCTATAAGTGGCATATCTTCGATGGCATAAGGCAACATTACATATTTCAATATATCACGGTACATGAACCGATCCATAATCCCATTAACATAATGAATTGGCCCAATTCCTTGACCAGAAAAGCAACTCCAGACCATTACATTGTCCCATCCATGTTTAATTGTCCATTGCAATATTTAGGATTCAGTCTTTCTCCTTTTCGCCGTTATTCCATCGGAACTTTTTAATTTGTATTTGGATTCGTCAGAGAAAAGTACTGTCTTCCATTTTTGGACACTCCAGTCGATGTGGGCTTTGGCAAACTCCAGTCTAACTTTCTTGTTCTTAGCTGATGTAAACGGATTTTTTTCTAGTCGTCGGCTGAATAATCCTGCTTCCACTGCTCTTCTACGGATTGTTCTTTCGCTAACGAATAATCTTAAATTTGTTCTTACTTTACAAGCTGATGCTGTAGGATCTTTTTGCCTTGCTTTTTTTCAAGGAACCATCATAACGTGTGGTTTTACGCGGATGTTCTCTGGAATGCCCCGGTGATATACGACCAGTCTACAAAAACTTTGGAATCAGCTGATCTGTAATTTGATAAGACCGCCTTCCAGTCTTCAATAACATTTATTTTAAATTCACGGGAGTACTTTTTCCTTGCCATCCATTGTTTTTTCACAATAAACTTCCTTAATTTTTATCTTCTGGAATTTTGCAAATATGAAGTAGCATAGTCAAATTTATAAACATCTTATAAGGAAGTGCTTTAGTTTTGTCCGTCGCGTTTTGTATTTTTATATCTTTTATCATTTTAAATTAATTGTTCATAAAATTATCCTTTACCAAATGAACATTATATGAACATTAACAATATAAGTTAATAAATTAAGTACATATATAAACAAGTAAGAAAGTATGGTCGGTCAAGCCCGAAACAAAACATTTTACTTTCAAAATTTCAATAATTTATATTCGTGAACGATTTTCGGAAGTGGGCCTTATATGGGAGCTATGACCAATTATGGACCGATCACCATGAAATTAAATAGTGTGATTAATGTCTGTATGAAAGTTATTTGTGTTGCATTTTATGTGTATACCAACATTTTTAAGAGATTTATGCTCGTTAAAGTGATTATCGGAAGCAGCCCTTATATGGGAGCTATGACTAATTATGGACCGATCATAATAAAATTTGCTGACATGAATTTCGTATATATAAAACTTATTTTGAGAAAAACTTGTGTAGATACCTATATAAATTAAACATTTATGACCGATAAAGTCCAATTTGTATGGGGGCTAGGTGAAATAATGAACCGATTTCAGCCAGTTTCAATAGGCTTGGTCCTTGGGCAGAAAAAATGATATCGACCAAATTTTATCGAAATATCTTCAAGATTGCGACCTGTACTCTGCGCACAAGCTTTACATGGACAACCAGCCAGCCAGACGGACGGACATCGTTTAATCAACTCAGAAAGTGATTCTGAGTCAATCGGTATACTTTAAGGTGGGTGTTAGACTATTATTTTTGGGCGTTACAAACATCTGCACAAATCCAATATACCCTCCCCACTATGGTGGTGTAGGGTATAAAAATACATCCCAAAAAAAAAACATTCTTCAACAAAAAAAAAATTATGATATGAAAAAATCCATTGAGGGGGGCTTTAGTTATGGCCGATACTGTATATTTTTATCAACAACCTAACCTTTTAAAAATCTTATTCAATTAAAAATAGTATTTTCTATGTAAAACTTTTTTTTCGTAATCAAAAAGTTAGTGAAAAGTTATTGAAATTATAGCATATGAAAGAATCAATGCATTTTTCCAGTTAAACGATCACACAATCAAACTGTGTACAGTGCAGCAAGGGATGAAAACAAGGTGACAACTTTTTTTTTCAAATATGTTACGTTGCTTAATACATTTACTATTTGTTGAATTTAAAAGCTTGTTTTTTTAACATGCCTCAAGTCTAACTATATAACATTTTTTTTTTTTCGTTTAATGTGTATTACAAAATCTAACGTTGCATTTATCCTTGGTATAATTGTGATTAATAGACGAAAAGAATAGAACTAAACAATATTTTATGAAATTAAACTTATCTTTTTTGTGGGCAATTAACTTATCTTTTTTGTGGGAAAACATAGATTTATCCTGTTAAAAAATTAAGGAACTATTTCTTAACAACATTAATGTTATTTTTCCGTATACATTGATATTTTCTAAATTTAAATTGTTCGATAGAACTGAGTTCTTTTAATGTTCCTTCGATAAAGATTTTTGGCCAATTTAATGTCTTCAAGTGTCTATCAAAAAACAGTGGTCATAAATCTATAGGAGGACGTAAGTTTTCAGCAAAGTAACCCTCTAACCACAAGAGTGACTCAAGGCAAGCATTACAAAACTCCAATTATCTCAAAAAGTAATTATAATTTTTTTAAATTTAACGGTGTTTTTAGTTACAGATTTTTTAACATTTCCCTCGAAGGTCGAAGGTCAGTCCATTCTGACTTTTAGTTTTTGTTCTGTCAGCTGTTTTGTGAGTAATGTCATAATTTTAGCACGTGAAATTTTGTGTGTGATTTTTATTTTAAATCAAAATTTTACTAACTTTTAGTAAAAAAAAGGTAAGATATTCTTTTTTCAGTCTATGAATTTGTAAATGTTAAACAATTAACAAAAAGTGTGTTGGGAACACAAAAACTAAGGGGTGCCTCAGGGCACTGTTGCGGGTTGCAGCTAAATTTATCGGCGTGTTATATTAAATAGTTTTTTACATTTTTGAATATTTTTTGTTATATAAAAAAATATATAGGAATGGCAGATAGAGACCGCAGACGGATTAAATTATCCGGCTTGACTCATGATCAGTTGGTACTCCACAAGAAGATCCACAGCCAGGAAGTTCAAAAGTTGGCGAAAAAGCAAAACATCCAGTTAATGGCGTCCGTTATGACAATATCGAAATGCAAAAAACTGTTTTTATGAGTACCATCGTAGAAAGTAAACCCCTGGTCTATACTTAAAAAATATTTATCATAACAATCAAGACAATGTTGACTGAGCATAAACACTAAAAATATTGTCATAACGAAGCAATAATACTACTAAATGAAGACTATTTATTATCTTGACAACCATTTTCACGTTTATCATGCCAACAATTTATCAGGTATAGACATAAGGTAACGTTTTTTCATTATTTACTCAAATAATGAAATATATATTTTTTTAATTTAAATACCTATTTAATAAATTTTGATTCGAAAACTTTTTAATTTTTTTTAGAAAACTTTCCCATAAATTACTAATTCAATCAAAGTTTTAGTGAATTACATTAGCGGTATTCACAATGTGGAGTACTTGGCCTGGTAATGTAGTAAAAGAGCACAATATCAAAAACCTAAAAACAAAATACATTAGAAATTGAAATGTTTGTCAATAAATAGCTTTTCAGCTTTTTTACTAGGCCAAGTACTCTACATTGTGAATACCGCTATTAATTTCAATTAAGACTGTCGACTTTTGTCAATATGTGTTAATAAAAAAAATGTTTTATCTTTACAAAAATTTTATTTAAACATTTTTCAATTACGCTGTTAAAAATTAACAGAAAAGTTTTACGGAGATCAAAATTTAGTTAAAATTTGAGGTTTTCATAAAATATACGATTTAAATTTCTCGAATGAAAAAATCTACTTTTGCAATTTTCAACGCCGTTTACTTTTCATTATTTGCTCTCAACAATTTTTATAAAGAGAAATTAAACAAAAAAAACAAAGAGAAAGAGAAAGTACCTATTTCCAAAATATGAACATACAAATGAATTATGAAATCAAAAAATCCAAACACTATAAAAACAAAAAAAAACTGGAGATCGAAACAGGTGTTTTTGTTGAAAAATAAACAAACAAATGTATACGAACGACTATTATAAAAATGATTTTTACCTTTGCTAAATTATTCTGTGGATAGTTTAAGGGTATGGTACCCTGTGGCAACATTTGCATGGTTGTTGGTGCCAACAGTTGATGATGTTGGCCACTGGGATGCATTGCTGCATGCAAAGCATGTTGTTGCATAAAATCCTGTTGGGACGGTGGTGCAATATGTTGTTGCATCTGTTGTTGAGTCATATGCAGCGTCTGTTCGAAATGTACATTCTGATGTGAAGTGTGTGCTTGTGGCGGCGGTGAGGCCGTTGCCGAATGACTGTCGGCTACCAATTTATTCTCTTTAATTTTTTCAAAAATCTTCATAAATTTTAAATGCTGCTCGAATTCGAAAACCGGATGATTGGCAGCCATCGTGTAAACAAGCAGCAGCTCCTTCAACGTGTCAATGTCTGTCATGGTGGAGAAATCAAGTTCGCCCCACGATTCAAGCGTACGAAATATTTCCGTAACATTGGTGCGATTACAGGCCCGAATCAGTGCTAAATACAAAGCCATTTTTCGTCGCACCTTAATATCTGTAGGTTCACCTTTTTGGCATGCAATCATATCGGTAGCCAAATCTTGCGGATTATTGGCCCTCAACTCCATGCCACGCAATTCTTGCGAGTCCCGACGTCCTAACTCCTCCAGGCACGTGCCCAAGAAGCGCAACTCAAACGGTAGACACATATTTAGTAGAGTACACATGGTATCGATTCTCTTATAGCTTTCGAGGGCTTTAAACCACATTATCACATCGCTTTTACTAATCATTGCTATAATAGATCGCAACACTGTAACCGGGTGTTAAGGTTTTGCAAAAAAGCAATTTAGAATAACAAAAGAAACAAATCTTTACGTTATAATCACAATTTCAACGACAAATGGTTACTTTTGAACGATTGGAACGAATACAGTTGTTGTTTACTTGTGTAGTGCTGTTTCCTTTTGTTATATTCCTGGGCTTGGATTTGTTTTGTTTTGACCAATGCCGCATCACTGTGACGCACTATTACGCCTTTTATGTTGCAAATGACCGTTGGCGTCAAAGTGACAACGGCGGAGGCGTTACGTGTTCTTATTACTTTTCTGTTGCTTACAATTCAGCCCCGTTTATTGCTTCGTTTGTTTTTTGTTTTTTTTTTTTTCTTCTTTTTCACATTTAAAACCAACCTTAAAAGTTGGTTTGATATTTAAAATTTTTCATATAAATTATTTTTTATATTCTCAAATCTTGTAAACAGTCACTATATAAACAGGTTGATAACCACATTGGCCTTTTTTTGTATTTTTCTTTCGATACCGTATCGTGTAATATAGTTTCACAAAAAAAAAAAATAATCACAAAAAGTCGTACGAAGAGCAGTAAAAGAAAAAGAAAAATTGCTACTCGCCACTCGTGTTTACTCGTTGTTATGTATGGCTCTGCTGCTGTATATGCTGCGGCAGCGGTCTATGTTATTTGTTTCAATTCTTTCTTCAAACCTTCAAATAGACTCAATGTAATTTCCCATAAGATTTTTCAACATACAATGGGCCAGGTTTCAAATCTGCTTTAATCCCATTTAAAATATACATGTTCGGGTGTAACTTTAAGTATGCAGAATTTTTGCGCCGACTTCGCTGCTGCTAACAATACAAAAACGGTGCTGTCACTGACTTCTTTTTTATCGTTGATCCAAAACTTGTGTGTTCGTTTATACTTCTTTTTCTACTTATTTTTTTCTTTTTGCAATTTTTTTCTCGCTGAATTTTTTCCTTTGCTGTGGTATGCGGTATTAATTTCTTATTTATTTCAACACTAGAAATGGCTAAAACCTTGTCTTTTCAATATTTATAAACTATTTAATGCGTTCTTTTTTTTTAAATAAATTTTTTTGAAGCTGCACTATTTTTCTCTATTAAATTAATTTGTTCCGTCGTGAAAATCGTAAAAATTTATTTCACTCGACAATATAGAAAAAAAACATAGAATCAGCGTTGTAAAATGGTAGTATTATTTTTAAGGATGCCACATCTGGCTCACGAGCAAACCCTTAACAGACAAACACCGTGTATTTCTTATGTGACTGATAGGTTTGAAGACCACCTTTTGCTAAAACGAAAAAAGCCGCTTGACAGCCGACTTTCAAGCTGATTATTTTTTGAGCTGCCGTGGAAAAAAATGGTTTTGCTCAATTTGAGCTGCTTGATGAGCCAGTAGTCGACATTCACTATTTATTAGGTGTTGCCACTGTTGCCATTTACAATGCTACACGCAACTTTGCACATTTTTTCTGAGGAAATAAACAGTGTTGTACTGAATGGTAGTGTTGAAAGGGGTAAATGTGGGTAGACATTTTAATTGATGATTAACAGGGCTGCGATTTCTATGAAAAAGCATATTTATAGATCAATTTTGACTAATTACTTTTCCGATTTGCAAAAAAAAATAGGCATTTTCCTATTAATTCACACTTTTCATAATTTACTTGTATGTGTATATAATTTGCCTATTTTAAGAATTTTTAAAATTGGCAAAGCCATGTCATCGTACGTGACATTCGTACGCCTATAGAGTGGAATAGATTTTGCAAAAATAAGAGTTTCTGAATAATAATCTGATATTTTAAAAAAATAAATTCTTTCGAAATAATGTTGTCCAAAATATCGAAATATGGTTGTTACGTACGATAACGTGACATAAAACAGAGATAAATGCGATAATTTGCGAATCGTGAAAGGCGATATATTTTCTTTTAATTTCTTACACTAAACCAAATATCTTTTCTGTATGTTCCGAATGAACTCAAAAAGGGTTGACCGATTTTGATGAAATTGTAAGGGAATCTGCAGAATAGACTACCGGGTAACACTGTAAAGTCAGATTTTTGATTTTCGGTGTGTGGACGGAGAGGCGTGCAAAATAAAATTTTTACATGTTACCGATAATGCCATCTATATATATAAAAAACGGCTGGACTGATTTTGATGAAATTTTCACGGAATCTTCAGAATAGCCCAGCGGATAACACTGAAAAGTCAGATTTTTGATTTTCAAATCAGTTTGCGAACAAAAATGTGAATCATTTTTAATTTTTGATATACCCGAGGTGCCCCAATTTGGAGCATTGTGGCTCGGCAACGTCTTGATGTTATAAGCCCCAATTCAAAACTTAAACTTATCAACACCTCCACATTAAAATCGAGCTATTCGTTTAGAAGTTACAGATGTGAAGGTTGGATCACCGACTTTGTCCGTCACTGTATATTAAAATCGAGATGCAATATAAAACAAATGTTTTCTAAGGGCCAGCAACGCGGACCGGGTTCAGCTAGTTACAAATAAATTGATTTGATGTAATGGTATTACATTTTAAGTTGTGTAGTTTTTATAAACAATGTCGGTAATGTAGTTTAATTACCATACACTTCTATGTGGATTTTCTTTCAATTTAAGTATATAAATACTTATTTATACAACCATGTATCGATAACTTTAAACCATTCATACACTCTGGTTATCGTTTTTGCAACATCTTCAGTAAAAAATATAAATTTTTTTCTCAGTCAAACTTCGTGCAATAATCAATTGTGTTTAAAAATTGCAAGTGGTTACATCGATTTCCAAATCAACCAAATATAAATAGAAAAATGACCGCTGGTGAGGTAATTGTTGATATTTCAGGTGATGGTGGTGTCAAAAAGGAAATCCTTAAAGAAGGTACTGGCTCAGAGACACCGGGTAATGGCTGCAAAGTGTCATTACATTATACCGGCAAATTGACCGATGGAACTATATTTGATTCAAGCGTTGGTCGTGGACAACCGTTTGAATTCAATTTGGGAAAAGGTGGGTTTATATTTAACTATTGCAAAAAAAACAACATTTCTAACAAATGCAATAAATTTGTAGGCAGCGTCATTAAAGCATTCGATTTGGGGGTGGCTACCATGAAATTGGGTGAAAAGTGTAATCTAATTTGCGCCCCAAATTATGCATATGGTGAAGCGGGTAGTCCACCCAGTATACCACCAAATTCAACATTAATATTTGAGGTAATTAACATAAAGGTTTTATACACAAAGAAACATAAACTAATTAGAAATTGTTTTGCTATAGCTTGAAATGCTTGGTTGGATGGGTGAAGATATTAGTCCAAATAGTGATGGCAGCATTGAACGTTTCATTGTGGAAAGTAGCGAGAAGAAACGTACACCAAATGAGGGAGCATTTGTAAAAGGTATGTAGATATGTTTAATTCATTAAATATACAAATTATATTCCAAAAATTTACACATTTCAATGGTTTTGTGTTATCATGCGGTTTATGTATTTTAATTAATTTTCTGTGGTTTTTTTTTTTTTTTGAGATATATATATATTTTTTTTTTGTATGACCGAAGTATTGCAAGTAACCGAGTTTTCTAGAAATTTTAGTTTTTTTTTGTTTTGAAAGAGATGGTAAACATGTGTTTATGTTTTGAAGATTATCGATAACAAATGTGTTACATGCTGTGATTGTTATACAAAATATAACTGTAATTCTTGAAGTTTGAGTGTTAATTTTGTTTAAATAGCGTTCCTAATTTAATTTAAAGAACAATAGGTTTGTTTTTATTTTATTATTTTGAAAACGATTGTAGTAATTTCGAATTTAATTACATTCATTCGACCTTAGCGTTTATTATTTGATTCATAACTTTTTGACCTTCCCGGCTTCGCTCGGTAGCTATTTACTAATGTTAGTTCTTTAAGTTTCTCAAAAAAATGTTTCTTATTAAGAAAAATGAGAAGTGAAAAAGAGTTAAAATATAAATTTCCAAATTTTTTGAATTTTTATAAAAATTTTAAATCGAATAAAAAAAATCCGTTAAATCGCTCCAGCCATTCTCACGTGATGTCATTACATACATAGACCATTTCATTTTTATATATATAGATTAATTTTTCTCCATTCTCAAAAGAAAAGTAGGTACATATCTAAAATAAAAGTACAATCCCGACTTTAAAAACTTATTCAACGATGCCCAATTATCCGGAATCCCCAAACAACTTGCAAACATTATGGTTTGATTGCTATCGGGATTATCGTCTAGTCTATAGGGGCAATAAGTCATATACATAAACAATAAATAAGTTAATTTAAAAGCTTTAGATATTCGAACCAACAATATTTATTAACACGTTTTTATACTCTTCACCATGAGTGGTAAGGGTATAAGTTTCTCATTCTGTTTGTTATTTTCACATTTTTCATTTTCGATCCCATAAAGTATATATATTCGCGATCGTAATAAATAGCGCAGCCGCCAAATAAATTGCATACATGATTGATACATCTATATATCCGCTATAGTCCCGGATTGATTACTATATAAATTAACTAGGTCTTTTCCTGAAGGGTATCACAAAGGGTCTCCGAATGGAAGTGTATTTTTTAGTACACACCTTTTTTAAAGATAGGAAGTGCTTAATGAAAGACCCTTTAAAAACCCAGAAAATACTTTAATTACATTGTAAGCCAGCAAGTAATATTGCAGCTAAGTATAAATTTGCAAAAATGTATAGGTCGCTTACAAATCGGCAGTTAAATATGTAGTTAAACAAAATATTGAATAAAAATCAATAGGTATCGCTTGTAAATTCAATAGTTACCAACCTGTACAAAAATAAGTACATACACTACTCATTACAAACTAATGTATGTAGTAACTAATTGCCATTATCAAAATTCACAACATTTTTGATGTTAAGTTTGTCATTCCCTTTGTACATGTTCTATAAAGTACATAGTATATGTGTATATTCTGGATCGTTATAGATAGCGGAGTCGAAATTCTCACGTCCAACTATCTATCTCACCAAATTCATCAGAATTTCTTCAATTAATTCGGAAATCTACTCCGAATTTCCCAAATAACATACAAACATGATTGATACACAATATTTAAGAAATATGTCGGGTTCGTTTGTAATTAAAATCGCGAAAATCGACACACAAATGGCTGAGATATGAGCAAAAAACCGCGACTATATTCACCTGTTTTTCTATATATTTACCGATTTTTCACAGTTTTTTTGTACGAAATTTTTTGTTTGTAAGAAAATACTAAATATAATTGAAAAATTCTCGTTTTTAGCTCACATTACCGGCAAATATGAGGACAAAGTTTTTGAAGATCGCGATGTCGAATTTGATTTGGGCGAAGGTAGCGACATTGGTCTCATAGAGGGCGTTGAAAAAGCCATTGAAAAAATGGCCGTTGGTGAAGTTTCTAGGTAAAATTCATTTTTTTTTTTTTCAATCAAACAAAATAAAAAATAATATTCAATATTTATTAAATTCTAATAGATTTAAAATTAAGCCCACATATGCCTTTGGTACCAAAGGAAATGAACAATTTAATATACCACCAAATGCCACCGTTGAATATACCATAAAATTAAATGATTGTGAAAAGGTTATGGATGATTGGAGATATTCGAAGGAAGAACGTTTTGAGCATGCAAAGATCTATAAAGAAAAGGGTACAAAGTATTTCAAAAAGGAAAACTATGCATTGGCCATAAAAATGTATAAAAAATCGGTCAACATTTTGAATGATGAAAACAGTGAGTAGTTTTGTACATTTATTTTTAAACCAGCTAACACTAAAGCTTTTATTATTTCAGATGATGAAGAATGTAACAAATTAAGAGTAGCTGCTTATAGTAATCAGGCTTTGTGTTATCAAAAAACTAATGAACAATTTGAAGGCAAACATGCTGTAAGTATTCCTTAACTGTTAGTTGATAATTATTTTTCTAAATTTTAAAATTTGTTCAGTGTGATGAGGCCTTAAAATTGGAACCCAATAACATTAAAGCCTTATATCGTCGTGGTCAATGTAATTTGGCTACAAACGAATACAAGGAGGCTTTAGTAGACTTCCAAAAGGTGTTGGAATTGGAACCCACAAATAAGGCGGCTCAAAATCAAATACAAATATGTAAACACAAAATTAAAGAAGCCAATGACAAGGAAAAGAAAATCTATGCCAATATGTTTGCAAAAATGGCAGCTGCCGACAAAGAGGTATAAAATACATTTAATTTTAACTATAATATAATTTTGTAGTTAATTTGATTCCTGATTTATTTGTTTAATAAATTGTGAGAATTTGGCAAATCACCATGTTTATATTCTTTTTGCTTACTTAAAAAAATGTAGCAGGATATACCCGCCGAAACGGATGTTCTTTCCAAATGCGGCGAATGGACTGATGAGGATACAAAACGAGAAGTTGATCGTGCATTTGAACGTGATAACAATATTGTTATGATCTAAATATAAAGAAAGTTTTGAATTTGAATTGTAATACCAACATAATTACTTACATTATTGGGAATTCCATTAAAACTTCTTAATTGTATAAGTTAGTTTTTAAATATCAATATTTGATTACACTTTTTATTTCAGTATGAATTATTGTAATGTAGTATAAAATAAAACAAAATTACATACACAATAAACATAAAAAAAATTATTTTAGGTTTAGTTAATTTTTAGTGATTCAAATTTTAGTATTGCATCATCATCTCCTTTAATTTTTAACAATTTAAATTGTGGTATAATTTCTTGTTGCCTCAACCATAGCGGACTTGTTAACATTTGGGATTTTATATATTCGGAAGCTTTAAAGCACTGGGTACTGCAGAATTTTTTACGATCTGTTACGTCAAAGACCTTGTTGGTTGATGTGCATATTTGATATTGTTTGGTGGGAACACTGGATAGAAAGATGTAATAAATAAATTAGATTTATATTTTTATTCTTTTTTTCAACATAACTTATATTAAAATTTTTGTTTTACTGCATTTGGACGATTACTGCGTAACGCAATCCGAAAACGAAATTGTATGTTAAATACATTGTAATTTGAAACGATTTCCTTTCGAATTGAATTATGGCAATGCTTATAAAATTTACTGGTTAAATTTATTGGTTAAAGTCTGCCTAAATTTGTTTCAGGTTTAACTTAACAGCGTGTTAAGCTACGTTTAACTATCAAGTAAAAAACTAGCTAAACTAATGGGTCTGTTATGGATGGAAACCGAACTAAAATTGAGTTGTGAGTTTTCAAAATGGTATTACAAACGACAACAGCTATCATTTTCTGTTGCCAAATTGGCAACCAGAAATTTGTGGTTGCCCTCTGGAAACGCTACTGAAGTTCGGTTGCCATTCATAATCGACCCATAAGTGAGCTATATTCGAATTTGCCAATGTATACTTTAAGATAAAGACGAAATCGCATAGACAAAGTGCACATGATGAAATAATAAAGATTGAAACAGAGTAGCCCAAAAACGCATTTTAGTGTGTACTTCAGTCTAAATTAGTTTATGCAATAGAATAAACACATAGAAGGAAATTTTAGGGAAATACCTATCATCTATTGTTAATGTTACATTTTAGATGATTTATTTTCAATGCCTTTTTTTAAAACGTCAAAAACCCACTTACTTTTCCACAATAACATCACACAAAGGATATGAACAGAAATGTAAAATGTGTCTTTCATCGACTACATCTTCATAGTGACTCTGATTAATGTCTTTTAACTGTAAAACAAATTATACAAATTAAGAATATTATAAATATTATCAAAAACATAAAACTTACAGCAGCGCACCTTTAATAAAAAATCATCTTCGGTGATATTACGTTCCAACAGAGACTCAACAATGGCCTGGGCTCGAGCATTACATTCCCTTTTCTTGCGTATAGCCTCCAATAATTGTTCCTTGCTAAGTAAGTATAAATAAAAATTACTGCTAAGAACATTTTAATTTTAATATTGAACAAAATCTACCTTAATTGTTTAGTTTTTGATTTAGCATTGCTTGTTGCATTCATTTCTATTTAGTAACTAAGTAATTGCAATAATAATATTAAAAACAATTTCACCAAATTATTATTTATTATTATTTTTCATTCACTTGTAACTGGTAGCTCACACAACAGAGTTGTCCCATCTAATCTCTTATTCAAGCATATGCTTGTCTTGGACATCTCTGTGTTAGAGTAAAAAAGCAACACTGTTCATAAATTCATCTAACGTGGCATACTTTATTTTTCCCTTCACTTTTCGTTAGTTAGACAAGGAGCAATATATAAATATAACATTATATTGTCTCTTTTAGATGCATATTCTCATAGAATAGATAAAAGTTCACCACGGTGTATAAGCGGGTTTTTATTCACCATTTGCTGTAAAAAAACAGCCTTTTCAGTTTTCAGAGCATTTGTCGAAATTCATTTTATCATGGTTAAGTTAGGTTATATCGTCAAATCATAAAATTATTTATAAGCTAGTTTTTTAAGGAAAAACTTAAATTTAGTGAATTTGCAGTGCGAAAATTTTTGAGATTTCCTCAGACGAACACTTGGCGAAAGCGGTGAGCTTATTTTTTTTTTATATTTTTCATAAAAAATACATATTAATTTACATAACGTTGCTTGCAACCGTGCGGTCGATCGGTCGGTCGTTGGGTCAAATATGCATACATATACAAGTGAAAATCCAAAGTTTTTTATTATTTATTATATGTACAATGGAAAAAATGGTGGTGATGGTGTTGGCAATAAATTAAATGGCAGTCTAAATGCGGCATTAGTTAGAGACAATTTAAAAAAAATATATAAAACAATAAAGGAAACAAAGAAAACCATAAACTCCTCGGAATTTTTGCTGATATCGTGAAAACATAGAAATTCTGTGGCATAATGATAAAACTCCAAATTTTTTTGGGTTTGTGTGTGAAAAGTGAAAATTTTTCACATTTTATACATACAAAATGCTATGTGTATAACCACACTGGTTTACATACACATGCCAAAAAGAAGAAATCTAGTCGTAGTCTTTTCGTTGGTATGAAAAAAATAAAATAAAAATTAAAAAATGAGGCGAATACATACAAACAACAAGCATTTGTAAACGCGCACAAACATTCATGCATACACACAACTACACAATATAAGAAGCGCGCTGAACGCACGCGTTTGTATTGCTGTTTGCTTTTATACATGTACAACACTTTAAAGAGATTGTTGCCTCGCTCCAAAATTGCCATAGGACCGTCTGTCCATTCGTCTGTCATTTCCAATTATCATCGTCATCCATCCTTTGGTTCATTCACATTTTTATGACAAGCAAGAGTCAGTCAATAATGTGTTTACGTGAAATGGTACAAAAATATCTACTGCGTAAATACTTTATTGGTTCACAAGCTACATATTAAAGAAAAGTATGGTGTCTAATGGTACGTCATATAAAATAACGATGGCGAATCTATTTTCTTTTATAACAAATTCGCTTTGTATTTAATATTTCAGTAAAATGTATAAGATATGCCGGTATTAGCATCATCATATACCAACAAAATGGATATGTTTAAATTTGAAAACATTTTAATTTTCACAAAATTTCCATCGTCAAATGTTTTAAAATATGTTTCGGATCGCATTCTTTGGTCGTCATCCATTTTGTTTTTTTTTTCGGTACTTGTTTTTGTTTGTGTGTGTTGTTTTTTTTTTACCTCTTTTTTTCCATTTGAATTGGTGTGGTGAATTTTGCTCAAAAGTTGCCAGATGCATATAATCTGCTAAATGCATTAACATTTTTTATTTTGTTTATATACAAATATTTGTATTTTTTTTTAGGGTAAACGCACAAATGTTCACAAATATTTATCAAATTCTTTTAGTATTCACTAAACATTTTTTTGTCTCCAACTTCTGTGATGGAAAATTAAATACATTCCTTATAAGTATTGTAGCCTACAGCACTTTTTAGTCATCTAAATTTTTTTATCTTATGAACACCTATATAGCATTGGACACAAAGAATACAATGTGAACGATTTGTGAATTATATCCGTTATTATTTATATATGTATGCTTATTATTGAATTCCAATAATGAAACACTAAATTAATATATGTTATAGTTATTGTAGAAGTATTTAATTCTTGCCTTTAGTTCTATGAATATTTTTAGAAACAATGCATGATTCTAAGAGAGGAAAAAAACATGGTATTTGATAAACAAAATAACTTCAGATTGTACTGCTTTTTTCATTATCTACAAAAATAATAATATAGCATAGTTGGGGGTAGTTCACTAAATGTTGATTGAAATAAGCATTATATTATCACTTAATAAAATTTCCAAACATTTAGTTTACACTTAGTGATAATGGTTACTTCTTCACTAGCACTAAAAAAATGTGGTAGTGATAATTTTTTCACTATCACTTAACGCAGATTTAGTGCCAAAACCTGCACTACACTCAATTTGTGCTGAATTTTAACTTGCAATCAACAAAATGGTGCATATAACATACTCTCACCAAATTTTCCAAAATTAGTGGTCATAAAATTATTGAAGCCAAATTATTTTTAATGAAATATTAATCATAAGTTTTGAATTAGTGCACAGAAATAAACTTAAATAATTTTGAAAATCTGAAGTTGCCCTCAAATTAGTACAGAAAAAAAGATGCAATAATCTAAAGATAGCTTTTTTTAAATCAAATAATTTAATTTTGCAAAATTTTTTACTCACTAATGTTTAGAGTCTGCTAATTTTGAACTCAGCAAGAATTGGTGCAAATTGCAAAATTAGTGCACTACGCCCATCTATATAATATATAGTTCTACCTAATATTCGGATTAGGCAAGAAATTATGAAATTTTTAAGGACAACAAGTTTAGAATATGTCTTTAATAATTATTAATAAACGTTGAACAACCAGAGCAGCAGATCATCAGTACTGTTGGCTTCATAACCTACATTTATATCAAATTATAGGACATTTTGCGGAAATTCATAACAAAATAAATTTAATTAATACAACGCGTTTGCAGGACATCATAAATGATGTTTTGAAGTAAGTCGCGATTTAAGAAAAATAAAACAAAATATTTGTTTAGATATAAATTTAAAGTTTGCTGTCAATAAAATATGTAGATCTAAGAAAACATACGAAAAGTATAATGTATTTCAGTAAGTAGATTTTGTATTATCTGAATTAGTTTAGCCAGGGATTCTTTTTATTTTATTTTATGTTATTGTTGCAAGTACATTTACATACAAATAAATGTATATACTTATATCTACATACAGTGGTGGCCATGAGGTTAGCACACTAGCTACTTGCTATTTTTAAACGCAAATATTTCCTATATTTCTTAATTTTTTCATTATATCTTTTACATACGTGTTACATGTCCTTCTAAGATCGCGTCCCAATATGTCCAGCATTATTCCTTTATATATATTTTACGTTTTTCTATCCAGAATAGAATAACCTCCAAAAAAAACTGGACAGTATTTTAGCACAAAATAAAAAAGTTTATTCATATTAAAAAAAGTAACAAAACGAAAAAACTTATTTCATTAAAAACTTAGTACTTAGTTGGATACCCTTTATTTTTGATCACAGCTGCTAGTCTCCTTGGCATACTTTCTACAAGGGCCATTAAGCGATCCACTGAAATTCCATTCCAAGCTTTTTCTACTTTTTTCATTAAATCGGCCAAATTTTTAGGCTTTTCCCTCATTACATGCTGCTTCACATCATTCCAAAGGTTCTCAATAGGATTAAGATCCAGAGATTGGGCTGGCCATTTTAACACGTCGATATTGTTCGATTCCAAGCAACACCTCACTAAGCGTGAGGTGTGTTTTGGATCATTATCTTGCATAAATCGCCACCTAAGTGGCATGTTGTCCTCTGCATAAGGTATAATTGTATTTAGAAGTATATTCTGGTATACATACTGGTCCATACGAGTATCAATCTTTTTTATAGGACCAACACCATGCCCAGAAAATGCTGCCCACACCATCACATTACCCCCACCGTGTTTTATTGTTTTACTGGTGTACTTTGGATTATGTTGCATGTTCGGAGGACGCCATACATACCTCTTACCATCGGATCCGAGTCTACAAAATTTAGATTCATCACTCCATAGGACATTTTTCCAAAAAATTAACGGCTTTTCCAAATGCTCACGAGCAAATCACAACCGAGCTTGTATGTTCTTTTTTGAAACATGTGGCTTATGCTGAGAAATGCATCCACGTAAATTTTTTTCATTAAGTCTTCTTCTTATCGTTCTGCTGGACACGTTGATACCATATTCCCTGAAATTTCTCTCTGGATTACGGTGGAGCTCTTAAAAGGATCTTCGACAGAGGCTCTGTATATTAAAGAGTCCTCTTTACGTGAAGTTTTTCTGGGCCGAGGAGCCTGTGTAACATTTTAAGATGTTTTATACTTCTGAATATGTCTTAGAGCATTATAAACCATCTTCCTAGAGCATTCCAAAGTATTAGCAATCTCACTTATACTTGTTCCTCTCGAGTTCATTTGTTGAATAATCTTTCGTTGTTCCTCTGTACACCACTTTTTTTTAGCCAAATCTAAATAATGTTTATTAATTCAATTTGTCTTCCTCATTAATTAAATAATACCTAAACTTACCAATTAATATTTATACCCACAAAAAACTTTAAAAAAATTTAATTGTACTTATATGTGCTAAAATTGTGTCCAGCTTATTTTACATAGTACTGCACTAATATGCAAATTTGAAAGAGAATTGCGATAGAATACAAAAAAAAGTAACGGGACTTATTGATCACACCATAAACAACACTAATTACCAAAAATTTTAGTTTATAATTGCAATGAAATTAAATAATTTGCTTTAGAAAACAGCAAGTATGATGTGTGCTAACCTCATGGCCACCACTGTATGTATATAAAATGTTATTCAAATTTAAAATATGCATTAATATGCAATACAAAAATTTTAAAAAAGATATGAATATTGTACCTGTGCTCATAAAAGCAAAATATGTGATTATAACAAAATATGTAAAAATATGCAACATCAAATCGTCTTGATTGATTGATTTTGGGTTACTGACAACAAATATGCATTTGCAGCTCTGGAGTTCAATGATATGTATGTTAGGGAATTTTGATATGTAGTTTTTTTTAATTAGGTCTCCACATAGATTAAAAACCAAATAATTTTGTTTGGCTGGATTTGAATTGCTAATCGTAGTGCTAGAATTATTTTGAAATTTGTTTTAAAAGAACTACAAATATGTATGTATTATATTTTCCTATATTCAAAAAGAAAAATAAACTCTGAATAACGATGTATTAACAAGTTAGCAGCGTAACTACAACAATACAAGAACTATAGTAATTTTTGATTGTGTAAAACCTTCTAAACTGTAAAAATAAATCACAAAAATCCACTTTTTAAAATTAAATAGTTTTGTTTAGCACTTCCAAATATTTTACGCACATAAAGTGATAAAAAAATAACTTTTTTTTTTTTGTATATAAAATAATATTTTTACTCTTATAACAAATTTAAAAATTTGTTGACCTTTAGAAAGGTAAAACATGAGTAAAGCAAAAACTAGTCAGCTGGCGTTACTCTGCCACCTGGTAAAATATGCCTTATAAATAACGAGTGTCTAAATTTTTGGTACATGGATTCTCTTAAAAAAACTGTACATACGTACTAGGGTATTCAATTAATCGAGTTCCTGGTTTAATCGAGTAAATAATTAAACGGCGCTTAGATTTAATCGGTTAATTTTAAATTATTCGATTAACCGATTAATTTCTATTTTAACTTTTAATTGAAAATAAAACCATAATTTTGTGTTCTTATTTAAGTATTTTATAAATAAAAATAATTAATAAACAAAACAGCAATTGACCCAAAAAATAAATAATTGATTTGTAAAAAAATCTCGATGATTGAAGAAATCGAAAGTAAGGCATGATAAAGAATATCCAACATCTCAGTTCTTTTTTAGTATTTTCTATGCATATAAAATCCTCCATTATACCATTGGAGTCATTTTTGGATTTTTTTAGATTTTGAATACATTTAATATTGTAGTTTCGTTTAGTTTTGATAAAAGACTCGTTTTAGTAATGTCTCCACTTGCGTCTTGTATCATGTCGTCCTCCGACAAATACATGTAAATTTAATATGTCAGTTATACACACTAAACATATTAATTGGATGTCCGAAAAAATTATTTTGACATTAGTATTTGAATTAAAACGGAAAAATAAATACAAAAAAATATGTTAAAGGGCAAAAATTAAGAAATTTCGGTTAGTCGACACAAATTTATCGGTTTATTTGTTATTTGAAAATCGGCATTTTTAAATTATTCGAACAGTTAACCGACCAAAATTAATCGGTTAACCGATTAACGGTTAATCGATTGAATACCCTAATACATGCTCACTGTTTATTTTATGTTATTAATACGGGTGTTAATAATTAACAAGAAAATAAAAATTTGTTGAATTCGTAAGAGTGAAAAAGGTTCGAGGTTCGATTAGAACATTTTTTTGGTACCTGCTTTATGTATTTAGCTCTATTTTACCTAACCTAATACATATTTCTACACTAAATTTTTCCATTTAACATTTTGAAATTGGTTTTCATTATTATATATGAAAATTATTTTCCGGTAATCGAAAAATGTTTCTAATATACTGTTGTAGTTATGTACATATTCATATATGTATGTATATGAATTTTGCTTCTTTAGAAACGTGTCACATTAAATTGTAAATTGAACCTACCATCAGTACTGTATGCTTTTCATGCAAATACATACATATGTATCTCTAACATGTATGTTTTTAATACCTTGTTAACCTAAATTCACGTGTATAAGTAAAAAAACAAAGAGTAATTAAACAAAAAACATTGATTACAAACAAATATTGTGTAGTAAAATGTTTGTTTACAAAACAGTGGCAACGTTTAACAAGTGTGTTGAGTTTAAAATTCGCCAACCATTACGGCAATAACAAAATACTGGTGGTGATTATTTATAAACCGGCGTTTTTACGTATTTCTCTTTTGCTTTTATTCTATCCATATTTCTTTTTCGTTCATAAGTATTTTTGGACTATCATTATACGGTTGATGAAGAAAAAATATGTATTGTTTTTTCCTGTTGTTTGTCTAACCAAAAGAAAAACTGACAAAATAACACAAGTCCATTGTTCGTAACTTATTTGGCAAATATATGTGTGATTCATTCTTGTTTTATAATAAATTGTATTTGTTATCATTAGAGAAAAACTTAAAATTTACATTAATAAACGCGAAAAGTATACATTTCTTACCATAGTTTTAGTTGTCTATAACCATTTTTATATTTCGATGTTACACAATTGAATCTTTTTTTTATGGTTTTGCCGCCATTCGTTTCCAACAAAGTTAAATTTACAAGCCTATTTTCGTATTTTTTCGCGAATGTTTGATACTTTTTTCATTCATTAACTACTAGCATATGAATTGTATATTTCTCTTAAATCTTTATGTATTTCTTTCTCTTTGTTATTGTTTGGTTATGTTATATTTAGAAAGTTACGTGTCGACGTCGTCGTGGCTTTAGTTTTCATCAAATAACCAACTAACAATTTAATAACTACATTAACAACAACAAATACTCACCAAAATATAAAAACCTAAATTTGTAAGATATTTATTTTGAATAAGTGGACGTCAATTGAAAACAATAATAGAAACATATTTTCCTTCCTCTTCTAAACAGGACACCAACCAACAAACCATAAGATAAACACAAAAAAAGCATCAAAAACTTAACTGGCAGTTGTTGCATTAGAGCGGCAGATTTTACAGCAAATAATTCGTTTTGGATAATTTAAAGTCAATTAAACAAAATCCTCAGAAAATCATGGAGGAAGATGAGAGGGGCAAACTTTTCGTCGGTGGTCTTTCCTGGGAAACCACTCAAGAGAATCTTTCTCGTTATTTCTGTCGCTTTGGCGAAATTATCGATTGCGTTGTAATGAAAAACAATGAAAGTGGTCGTTCACGTGGATTCGGTTTCGTTACATTCGCCGATCCAGCCAATGTTCAACATGTTTTGCAGAGCGGTCCTCATACATTAGATGGTCGTACAATCGATCCTAAACCTTGCAATCCACGCACATTGCAAAAACCCAAAAAGGGCGGTGGTTACAAGGTATTCCTTGGCGGTTTACCCTCCAACGTTACCGAAACTGATTTGCGTACATTCTTTGGACGCTACGGCAAGGTGACAGAAGTCGTTATTATGTACGATCAAGAAAAGAAGAAATCACGTGGCTTTGGTTTCCTGTCTTTCGAAGAGGAGTCATCTGTTGAGCATGTAACAAATGAACGTTACATTAATCTTAATGGCAAACAGGTGAGTTTCTTATGGCACAACATTTTTATTTTTTTTTTACTATTTTCAATTTAATTTTAATTTTTTTTTAAGAAAATGTAAAATTAATTATTTTTGAAAAGAGACATTTAAAATATAAATAAATTTTCATATATAATTTTATTTGAAGAATTTATTTTCTTTCAATATTCAATAACATCAAAATTCGCAGTTTAATCACTAAACGTGTGAAAATACACATTGTTATATTTATTTTGGCATTTGATTTAAATTTAGAACAATTACTTTGAAAACATTTTATATTGGATAATGTTGGAAAAAATAACATTACATGCATAGGCTTCTTATTTTGTTTTTAATAATTACACAAAGAGATAATAAATATCTGCTGTTAAACAATGATATGGAATATGTAACAATCGAACTTAAATGTAACATGTGTAAAGCCCAGTTTACATTGTACCGCAAGTATGTAATAAGATCTGTAAAAAATGTATGTAGAAGAGTACGTTTAGGACAGTCTAAACGTAATATGTAATGAAAACATTTAGTCCGACCGAAAACGTTTTTTTTTAGGCCGAAAGCGAACCGTAACTTAATATTCAGCAAAAAAAAAGTTTATTCGACCTAATCCGAAACAGACTATTAATATCCATAAAAAATTAGTTATTTGAAATTAAGAGCATGTTTCAGCACATTTAGGTGCCCTACAGCACTTAAATACTTTACATTGTGTACTCCATTAATCTTGTTTTTTTTTATTTTTTATTTTGAATTTAAAAGTTTTTTTTAACAGTTTTTGTATAATGCATATACATTTTGCAAGAAAAAATACGTATTTATGTTCCATTAATTAAATTTAGAATATATCACTTTAAAATTTCATAATCTTTGTTTTTCTCTTATAAAAGTTTCGGTTTGCGTTCAAAGTTTATTATTTGCCTTTATTATACAGTGATATTCTAAAAAATTAAAATCATAGTCAAATAAAATTAACTGCTAATTTGCCTTTTCCTAATATTAAAAAAAAAAAAAAAATAAACAAAGATCAACTTCATCGACAAATACTTATTATATATTTGAACTGTTTTACTTTTCCTGAAGGTGGAAATCAAAAAAGCTGAACCACGCGATGGATCCAGCTCTCAAAATGCTAATAACAGCACTGTTGGTGGAGCTTACGGCAAACTTGGCAATGAATGCAGTCACTGGGGTCCACCCCATGCACCCATCAATATGATGCAAGGACAAAATGGACAAATGGGAGGACCACCATTGAATATGCCACTGGGTGCCCCAAATATGATGCCTGGCTATCAGGGTTGGGGAACTTCTCCACAACAAGGTGGTTATGGCTATGGTAATAGCGGACCCGGTTCATATCAAGGCTGGGGTGGACCACCCGGTCCCCAAGGCCCACCACCACAATGGTCTAATTACGCTGGACCCCAACAGACACAAGGTTATGGTGGTTATGATATGTACAATTCCACTTCTACCGGTGGTCCTTCAGGACCCTCCGGTGGTGGCAGTTGGAATGCCTGGAACATGCCACCCAATTCGGCTGGACCAACTGGTGCTCCGGGCGCCGGAGCTGGCACAGCTACTGATATGTATAGTAGAGCTCAAACTTGGGCAACTGGTGGTCCCTCAACAACTGGACCTGTTGGCGGTATGCCTCGTACTGGTCCCGGCAACTCAGCTTCAAAATCTGGCTCAGAGTATGATTATGGCGGTTATGGTTCTGGTTATGACTATGATTATTCAAATTATGTTAAACAAGAAGGTGGTGCCTCCAATTACGGCGCCGGCCCACGATCAGCGTATGGTAATGATAGTTCAACACAACCACCATACGCTGCTTCTCAGGCAGTCTAAAATATCTTAATGCCTAAGTTTAATACCTGCTGCTAAAATAAAAATGCTGCTGCTGTTAATCAACCAATAAGAAGATATTACTATCAATCACTAAAAGAAATAGACAGAGAACAGAAACATCCATCTACTACAACAATAACAAAACAAACAAAATTTTACAATCATCGTTACAACATCAACAAAATTAAACAAGGTGAACATATTCTAAGCTATAGCGTCGTCTGTTTCGTACAGTTGTTAAATATTAAATTTTATATATATTATTATTATAATATTAATAACTAATTAATAATTAATTATAAAAAAGATCTTATATAAAAAAAAAAAAAAATATGAAACTATATATATATGAAACTCTTCAAAAACAAAGTTTATATACATACTTATATATAAATAGTAAAAGAACACGAATGAATGGAGAAAGGATTTTTAATAACATCTAAAAATGTAATTTTTTTTATATATATATACATAAACTTTACTATATTACTACTATATACTACCACTAAAAACAACAGTTGCAAAAACGGAGAGTAATTTAATGAAAACATTAATATATAATTAACAATACGAAAAACAAAATACAAAATTAGTTAATTATGATGTAAACCAACTGCTAAAAAAACTAAAGTTATAGAAAAAAAAAAGGAAAAGAAAAAAACTAAAAAAAGAAACACAACAAACATGTTTTAGGATAAAGAAACACACACAAAAAAACACATTAAAATAGGGGTTTAAAAAGTTATAAAAACATTTTTTTTTAGAATAACACTACTTTATATAAACACGTCGCAGCTTGGAGGGAAAATCTTGCTGGACAAATGTCTTGAGCTTGTAAGGGGGATTTTGCAAACGAAAAAGATCAACTGGACTTGTTATCTTTGGTTTGTGATATTTCCAAGAATGTTTTTAGATAGAGCAAGCATTTTCACTTTTCGTAAAGACGTGTATAAGTTTATATATGAATTTTTTTAATGATTAAAATAATTTCAAAATTACTTTTTAGCTAAAAATGTTCTTTATTTATTTTTTAATTACAAGGTAACTTTTAATGTTAAAGCAAAGAAAACAAATGTGTCTGCATGTAAAACTATTAGATTTCTAGAATACCACAATGGATTACATTTAAAACAAATTAAATTAAAAATTAAAATTAAACTACTACAGACATATTCATTATATAGTTAAAAACCTACAGTTAGACATTTGCATATATAGTTAAAATGTTAATATTTAAAATTAAATATTTATAACTCTTAATATAAAAGAAAGAAAACTACAAATAGCATTAAACGAGATAAAAGAAAAAAATCAAAAAAGCACGTTTTTCACTTTTAGCCTCTACTTTTACTTACTACTACTCTTTTTCTCAGTTGTTTTTAAGGATTTTTTAAAATAATTTTCGTTTACTTTTTTTTTTACTTTTAAATTAACTTCATTTTTAATTTAATGTTAACTATTTTGGTGAATTGTAGCATATATATAAATATATTATAAACATTAATTAATAAAAAACCTTTTTACCTTTAAACAAATAGCGAATTAATAGTTTAGGCATGAGTTTTTATGTTTCACTTTTTTTTTTTTTTTGGTAAATTTTAAAAAGTAAATGTCGTTTTTAATTTTTATTTTAAAATTAACTTTAGTTAGAGCAGTCCTTTACTACAAAGGCTCTATACAAATAAGAACAACAACAATAAGTAAAGTTGGTTTTCATAACGTTTTAGTTTATACCACAACAAACAAAAAGAAAATATATTAATCGAATTAAAACAACTTATTTTCAATAAATTTTATAATAAATACAAAATAAACAAAACAAGTGTGTATATAGTTTTCTTTTTTTTTAACATATACATATATATATAAAGAAGAGGAAATTCTTTTCTGAAAATTTAACAAAATTTAATTTAACATATTAAATATAGCTAAAGATTAACAAAAACAACACCACCCGCCCTTAATAATAAGAAATAAATAAGGTAACAACAAAAAATTGCAAAAATTAAACACCTTTTTTATATTAAACACAAAATATATTCAATGCAAAACACCAAATGTGAATAGGAATGATTGTAAATTGTGGATAGTATGGCGTTATCTCTAATATCCACTATTCAAATGTTTTCCTTTAAAAAACAAATCATAAGGGCACTACAAGAGGTGTTTCTTTTTCGTTACCAATTTTCCTTATGAGAAACAAAGACCTTTTTTAAACAGTTTACATGGAAGAACGATCATGATGAGTTAGTTAATCTTAAACTTTCAAAACAGACAAAAATAAAATCCTTAGGAATTACAGCAACAGCGCACTTTTTTCAACATCATTAAGAAGAAAAACACAGTAGGAAACGTAAACCTAAACATTTAATAACTTTTAATTAAGAAAACAAACATAGTTTATATACATATTATGTATTAATCTATATATGTACTATTGATAATATATAAACCATTACACATATGATCAATATATTACTATATAAATCAGAAATAAGTTTTTAAAAAAATACAACAAAAAAAAAAAATTAATAAAAAAAAATGTTGAAAGTTCTAAGTAAAAATAAAAGAAGATAATTACAATACTTATATCTAACCTTTAAAATTAAATTAACAACATATAAATAAAGTAGTTAAAAAAAAAAAATCATGAAAAATTTTAACCTCACAACACCTGATAAACATCGTTATATATTTCATATTAATATAATAAATATAAAAAATCTACTTTTATTTGTTTCCAAATAACATAAATTCTTTACAACTGCATAATTAGACCTAAAATTCTTTTATACATAATTATTTAATTTACATACATATTTTTTTTTAATTTCTTTTAATTAAAATATTATTTTTTTTAATATTACCACAAAAAATCATATTTTATAAAGCAAAAACAATTATTTTAAACCACAAAAACATGTGTAACGTAACGTAAAAAATAAAAGTTAGCATTAATTTCTACACAAACATACAAAAAATATAAAATAAAATTAACGTAAAATAACGTAATGTTTAAACTAAATTTTAAAATTAATCAGAATTAATTAACTTTAAATGAAAACAAAAACACTGACTGTTAATTGTAAAACAATTTCTTTAAATTAATTAAACAATTTATTCTATATAACTATATGATTTAAATTTAAAGTTAAAATTTAATGAAATATATAATATACATTTAAAAGTACTATATATACATACATAAAACAAATTATTAAATATACCACAAAAAATACAACCAATTACCCATATTATACAAGAACTTCTCCCTGTCCCAAGATTTATTATTATTTTATTTTTTTTTTTTTAACATTTCTTTAACAAAACTTTCATATACTATATATACATATTAATTACACTTATATATATTTATCAAGTAATATAAAGTATGCAAAAGAAAAATTCATAAATATGGATATTTTTTTTGTCAATCCCCTCTTAATTTCTACTCTTATTTTTTTAAGAAATATATAAAAAGAAACAATTCATTTTAAATCAAAAAATTGTTATGTTGTTTTTCATTATTTTCTTTAGTTTTATTAATATATATTTTTTATTTGTGTTATTTAGCAATACATAATTAAGAGTTCATGAACTGTCAAGCCAGTGTGGGTTTTAAAGCGGTAAAAAACTATACATAAAATAACGTTTAAATATTATACAACTAGATATAGAAATTCTCAAAATATTGTCTATGGCTGAAATAAATTTTATATTAGTAGAAATTATTTAGAATTCTTTAACAATTTTCAGTTTAACATCTTAATTAGGGCAGAGCTTTTAACTTAATATTTCAGCGCTAATTTAAAGATCACTGTTTTGAAATGCCTATATCTAAGTATTTGCTTCGAAAATAAGCATTAAATACGCATCACAAGGAATTCACAGAATGAAATATGAAACAGTATCCGCCATAGCTATATATTTCTCCTGAATAACAAATTACGATTCGTGGAAAAGTGGAAACGAAACAAATTAGCAAAATAAACTGGGACTAATTCGTAATCAAAATAAATTTCAAATCCTTAGCTTTTGAGTAAAAACTCGCTCATTATTGGATGCCATCATAACATTTTATTCGATATCGAATAATTGAATCCCAAAACTAAAAATAAGTATTTGCTCTCGTATACGAATGTGAGAATTAGCCTAGCCCCTGTATAACTCGATTTAAAATGTTTAAATTTGAATGTAACTCCCAACAAAGGTTCGAAAGAATTCTTAATTCAATTTTCAAAATCAAATTAAATATATCCTATTAACAATTCCATTAAACCATTCAGCGTGAATAAATTTGTTGTCTTAATTCCTAGTACACCAAACGTATTTAATTCATTCCTTTAAGAATTCATTCTTTATAGATGTAATTCCTTATTGAATCATACAAGTTTTCTTTAATTCAAATCTGTTACGAAATATTTTAATAAAATATGTTGAATGAAATTTTCTTCAATGCAAATATTACAAATAGGCTTAAGTCAATTTTTTTGAATTGATTTTTTAAATGATTAAAAACAAATTGAATGGAGAAAGCATATTCTTATTCAACTTATATTAGATTTGAGTTAACAAACATTTAATCATTAATAGGTTGAATGGATTTCTGTTATGAATTACACAATCCCATTATGAATTAACCATAAATTAATTCTATTTAAATAAGTAACTTCGAAAGTTTTTATTCCGAATTGAGATTTTAGTGAATTAAGCTCAAATTGAATTAATTTGATGTCATTTTATAATTCGTTTTCAAAAGAAATTCGTTCGAATTTGTATGCATTATACATTGTATTTCGAAAATTAATTTTTTCCCTGCTGTAAATGTCATTTGATAATTACGGTTTATAGAACAATTCTAAAAAATATCGAAGATGCTTCGAATTCTGCGGGTACGTGGGATATGTACTACGTAAGTGTTTTCTCTGTCACACCATTCTGAAATTACTACTTATGTATGTCATCAACGCAGACAAGATATTGGCACTAACATACATGCTGCAAAAAGACTGGCGAGCGTTACCGAAAGTCCGAAGCCGAATTATTCAAAATCGAGTAAAATTCATCACAATTTTCTTCTTTGTTGTGTTGTTCCTAAACTACGCTACGGTCACACCATTCTGAAATTACTACGTACTGTGTCATCATGAATGTTATCATCACAGAAAAGAGATGGACACCTAAGGCACATAAACTCTGAAAGAGCTTGGCGAGCGAGTACCGAAGTACATGTTTAAATCTATATAGCTAAAAAGCCCAGTAGTACACAAAGTTCGAGATCGAGTAAAATTGGTCGTAATTTTCTTTGAGGTTATCGCATTCAAAATCTATTACATTTTCTAATTTGTTCAATACGAAAGCTCATTCGGCATTTGAAAATTGATCGAGTGAAATTGTTGCAGAACACAAGAAAGGGACATACCTACAGCGATAATGTATTATGAAGTTCCAATAATGATCCAATAGCCAAAGAGAGACACCCAGGTGAGAACGTCTTAAGGACGTTAAAATTAAAATAAATATATAAACAAATTTTAAGAAAGCTAAAAAATTTTATGCTATAAATGAAAGTTTGCAATCACCGTAGTAATTTGTAGTTAGTTGTTCATTATAAACGATAACTCTCTATAGCCGGTGTTTGTAATAAGCGAACTCCACCTTTTTAATTTATTGTATTCAAAACTTCTACCGCTTTACATACATACATTTAACAAAAACAAATTGTGAGACATTTAATTTCTTATTTTTTCTTTAATTTTCAGTTTTTTTATATTTTTTATTTTTCCGCTATTTTCCTGTAATGTAAATTTAACAAAATCTGATGCTGAGCAACATAATGGAAGTTAATTTATTAAATAATAATAATGAAAATAATGTAAACAAAAATTTAAATAATCAGTAAGTCATTTAATTACAAAAAATAATTCTAACATCAAAATAAGTAAAAACACATACAAGAATCTAACAAACAAAAATGTAATTAACTGCGTAAAGAGTATAACAAATCATTTTGTTTCTAAGTTTTAAAGATATGGACTGATTTTTATTAATTATCGAATATATTTTAAGTACTTTTTTACCAAACGAGCTATACACACAGTCTTAAAAACAAGTAAGGAATGAAACAAATAAATCTCCCAGTTTAGGTACAATACTTTCAACACACAGACACAAAATACTACCTATCCATAGTAAGCGATAATAATTGAACTAATCTGAAATTGGACTATTAGTCAAATATTTTGATTGAAAATACCTATAATTTCATTTTCGCAAACATTTTACAATGTATGTATAATTAAATAAAGTTTAAAAACTCTAATCAGAATAATTGAATAATAGCTCAGATAGTTCTCTTCGAAATATATTATAAATTTTCTTGTTAATACTTTAGGCATAATAATATCTTACTATATAATACAAACTTATATATAAACAATGCATATATTAAAAAAAACAACAGTTTAAAATTCATTTTATATGAAAACATTAATTATGTTTTAATTTTCTAAATATAAGCTTATTTTAATTTTTGACCAGAATGATTTTTTAAACTTAATATTACATTTTTTAAGTGATTAATTGAAGTGTTTGTAAAATCTAAAAATTATTACTACTAGTTTTTAGTAATTGCAAATTTAAAAATGATTTTATGGAAGCTATTGACAATTTCAACTTAATGTAAATCATATCTCCCGTGGAAGGTCAACAGCTAAACTTTTTGCTGAATAAAATGGTTTAGAAGCTAGTAGTATTGAAATCCTATTAATTGACTAATGAAAGTTGAGATAGTAAGGCCGGCCGTATAATTTTTCACACGGAAAATCTTCAATATAAATAGGGTATTTTTCTTCTTTCATTTCATTTATTATCACAATTCAGTAATATAAAGAAACATGGACTCTTTTTTAAATTAACTAACAGAGGTGTCTTTATAACATTGGTATTACCAGGTACTGTCTAATCAGATTAATTTTTGAATGCAATTTATATTGAATACCATATTGACCAGTGATCCTCTACCTTACCCAGACAGTTCATATTTGGATAATATTTCTCAATGATAGTTTTGAAATTCATATTGGAAGCTTCATTAAATGTTCATGACGATTTTACTGTAGTTCAGAAATTAAGAGTTTTTGGTGGATACGGTGGTATCACATAAATCACAATATGGCAAAAGGGGAGCTGACCTAATATACTCAATAATATATATTTTATATAATTCTTAACTTAAAAGTTTAATACATCTACATTATCTTCTTGAAATTTGATATATTTTCTGAGAATTTATCGACGAATAATAAAAGAAGCAAGCATTTCAAACAACTAATTGAAGTTATTTTCAAGAAATTTTTAAAATTGTATATATTCCCATCATTTCAGTTCATTAAATAAAATAAATAGATTATGTTAATCGACTCTGTTATTTATGTAAACCGAATTCTCATAATATATTCGTATCTAAAACCTATCGAAATATTATTACTTTCGAGAGTCCGAGTGATCAAATTGCTCAGCGGCTTTATACAAGTTATAACCAAAAAAAAAATTGACCCACTAGGTCGCCTTTTTTAATTTTTTTTGGGTTATAACGTAGAAACTATGCTATAGCTAAAGGAATTTATTTTGACAATTAAACCTTGCTCTAGCACCAAAAACCTAACTCTTACAAGAACAAAATGCTAGCTAATGTATTTTGTTGTTGTATCAGACATGATTTGTTGTATTTTTGTTTGACAAATCGGAGTGTCTCGTCTCTATGTATAATTCTCTATGGACAAGATTTTAAAGACTTAAATACTAGACATATTTGGACATACATATATGCACTATTTATCAATGATGGTTATCGATTCGAAACGGTTAAAAGGTAACGCTAATTTTGATTATTTCGGTAACGGTAGCTTAGCGGTAACGGTATTTTATTGATAATGGTAATTTCATCCTGAATTAAATTATTAATAAAATTAACTTAAAATAAGTTCACAAAGGGTATTTTATTGTATTTTAATTTTTTTTGGTAACTATTATAGATACCCGTAGAAAATTAAGAGATTTAGGTGTTTTTTTTTTCTTCCTAAAGCTATTAATAGGGCCCAGACCGAAGGTTTAGTTATTTAAAAAAAAATAGATATTTTAACTTTAGAGCATGTTTCTGCCCATTTTTAGGTCCGCTGCTCCACCCACTTTGCATTGTAGACTCCATTATTAATCTTTAACTGAAAAGTTTTTTTTAAAAAACAGTTTTTACAGGATGCTTATAAAAATATAAGTATTGTATTAAAAACATGTTTCTCATTTAAAATTAAATAATCTTTGTTTTACCTATATAAAAGTTTCGGTATTCGCCCAAAATTTTGACAGATTGCAGAATACTGCTACATTTTTTGTCCTAATCTGAAACCGAATATTCGGTCGGATTCTAGAAAATATTATTTAAAATAGAGAAAATATGCTATAACAAATCGATGACAAAGGTTTAAAAATGTTGAAACAATCTGATATTGCATATTTTTGGTTGTCCTAAACATAGAGGAATGCACATAGAGCGGAAACTAGAAGAAAAAATACAAAAAAATTACTCAAGATAATAACACATACGAGTGTTATTTTTGTTTTCACATAGTTTTTTTACTAATATATTCTCACCACTTAAGTTTTTGACAACTGAGTAAGGTCTTTGACAGCAGAGTTTCCGCTCTAGGTATATTTCTCTATGGCCGTAATAAGTATTCGGATGCGTTGGTAAGTGTAGAAAATTTATAATGATTTGCAAAAAAAAAACCTAAATGATGCTTTTGTTGCACAAATTTGCGACATCACTGCTTTTGCACAGCAATTTGGATTAAAAATCCTTTAGCGTAAAGCAACAATGGCAAATATGCTTTTTCGAATGCAAAACTTTTAATTTGCTGCAGTGATGCAATATTACTTCATTTACAAACGTACCCTTCCTCTTTGTCGAAAGAAAAATTCTAAAAACCATAGCTCCTGGTGAAATTTACCTATTACGAAAACTAACCGAGAATAAGATTTAAGCTTCTTCAATTGAAAAAAAAACTTCTTAATAAATTGTTCCAATTTTTGGAACATGTAAGCGTTTTTCTCAAGCCTGCTTTAAACCGGTTCGTCATAGAATTTATCGTCCATTAAAATTGCTGAATAAAATAGAGTGTGTGAGCTTTGTTTTTGGATAAGTTACAGCTGCCTATCATATATAGACAAAGCTTTTGAATTTTGAAAAATTGGTTTAGTTTTGGGAAACAAAGAGAGACCTTATGAGAATTCAAGAATAAGTGAGTTGTAGTTCAAAATTAAGGAACAAATTAAAATTCTATATGTTAACTTTATCCGTACTTAACATGTATATAGGATTTCTTAAGCTAGATATCAATGCATATATTCATAATTCAAATATAATTGAAACAATTGCTAACCTATTTCTTGCATAACATTTTCCTAATTTTTTGCAGAATGATAATTTTATATTTTTTGACAAACTTCTGAAATAAACATTTTTTGCTAATCCAAAATATCTAGTAGGTAATGGGTTTCTTCTATTCAGAGAATAGTTATAAAAATTCGAAATCTGACATTTCTGCCAGTTTTCTGTAACAGTAGATCTTTGTTGAAATTTATCCAAAATTTGTTCTGCTCTTTTAGTACTCTTTAAGTTATATCATTTAATTGCTTAATTGTTTCCTCTACCTTCTAAAAAACAGAAGATGAAACAATAGAGTAATTCTCATTTTAAATATGTTAAATTGTCTGAAAATGTGTTTTTAATAACTCAAAATTTTGAGGGAATATCAGAACAATTGACAACTGTTTTATGATGCCATCAATAATGCGTACAACTCACACTAGGTAATTTTTCAAGTGTATAAAAAAGTGGAATTTCAATAATTATAATATTGAAATAAATAATATAGTACATTTTAGAATCCTTTTCTTTGTCATATTCAAATACTACTTTATTACAAATAAAAGCAGATATGTATATAAAGTCCATAGACTATTTGAATCCTAATAAAAAATGTTTTAATTAGCATTACGTTAATTCGTCGTATGAATAATTTGTATCGGCAGCTTTTGCACATTTATTGTGAGTCTTAGTTTTGACTTTCAGGTTTCAAAAATCAGTATTGAAATAACTAAAATTTTACAGAACACTTCTGAAACAAATCACTTTTTAAAAGTATTCGTCTGTAACTATTTTAAAAACCACAAAATAATATATATCTTTACACATATTTTAAAAATAAGCTGTTATTGTAGTAAGAACTCAAAAAATCAGGTAGCAAAGCCATTTATTATTAAATAAAAAATTATATACACATAATGACGGTCTGTTTTATAGCATTTCTAGGTTTTAAAAAAATTTAAATTTCATTGATTAAGTTGTTAAATATGGATTAAAAATAATATTAAAAAAAAACTTTTTGAATGAGAATTTTACATAAAAGAAAATATGTTTAAACAAAGCTCGTTTAAGCTTCACAATATTATAGAACGTAAAAACATCAATAAGAACAAAAATAATAATTATAATTATAATACATTTAAAATTTACAATATTAAATTTATTAATCTTTAGTTGTAATAAATTGAACACAGTGCCTAAGTAATCAAAAATAAACAAACAAAAAGAAAGAAAAACATAAACAAATATCTCTCAAAAGGACATTGTTACTTATTAACATAACAAAAATAAATAAATTTAAATTAAAAAACAATAACGAGAAATCTATAAAAGAAGTGGATGTTTATTAACAAATTTAAATGGTAACCTTTAAAAATACAAATCATAAATAATTAAATCTTAAACAAAAGAAATAAATTCAAAATTAAACAAAAAGCAAAATCGTTAATTGACTTACTCTCTATAGACAAACAAAAATAAAGCAAAATGATTGATTAAAACAATTTATAATTAATTTCATTAATATTTAAATAATATAAACAAAAACAACAAGAACTTAATAGTTTACAATATAATAAGAGTGTATGTATGTATGTCTACTCTTCAGCAGAGTTTTGTTAAATTTACTTATAAAATAAACAACAAATAAACAAACAAAATTAGAAAATACTTACAAAAACTCCCTTAAAAAAGAAAAAATATATTTAAATTATCTTACAGCTAAATTTAATTTAATAAAAATAATAGTATTAATGTCGTCGTAAACAAATAAAATAAATATTTATATTATATTACAAGAAATATTTAAGTGTTTAGAGCAGTAATTATAACAAACAAAATAGCGGAATAACAATTAATATTAAATAATTATAAAAAACAACAATGTAAAATTTCACAAAAATACACAGAAATTATCAAAAAGTCTAAAAGTTTAATTTTTAAATATAGTTCAGGTGGGTACATGATACAAAAATAGAAGGTAGTCTCACTTTCTCTTTTTGTCGCCATATTAACGTTCTGACGTTTATTGGAATTATGAAAAATCGTGCTACCATATTCATTCTTAAAATCCCATTTTTTGTTTATTTAAAAATAAAACAGCAAACAAAAAATTTAATAAAAAAAATGTTAACTAAAGAAATTTTTTTTAAAATAATTATAAACTATCCCTTATACAGACTCCAAGAAAGAAAAAACACAAAAAGCAAGAAGCCGAAACAAATTTTTAATATAAATTACACATTAAAATTAAATATTTCTTAAACGTTATTTCCCTTTTTTCATATGTGGCAAAGACTTTTTTATTGTTTACAAAAAAATAATTTCAAATAATTCCAATAAACTTCAAAAATATTTTTGTGAGAGAGAAGTGGAGCAACCTTGTATATTTGAATCATGGGTGGGTATATAAGTTTTGGTTTTAATCAATTGTATAATAATTGTCTTGTGGTGAACCACCCGTTAAATACATTTGAAATCAATAAAGTACAAACAAATCCTTTCCGTTAAAAATATAAAAATATCAAATTCATAGAATGCCAATTTATTTTAAGTTTGGCTGCCCATTCGAAACTGTTAAAAAAGTAGCTTATTTGGATTATTTCGATAACGGCTATTTAGCAGAAACGGAATTTACTGTTATTTCGGAAATGGTATTTTAAGCATAACTGTAATTTCGGTCTGAAAAGAAAGTGTACAACTTACATAATAAAAAACAATTTTTTTCCAGTTCTAGTATACATATTTAACAAAATATAAAATTGTTCTCCTACAATATATAAACAAAAAACAAAATTAGTTCAACAACAACATAAACAAAAATACTCCATTTTTAACGCGTCAGAAAAAAGTGTACAGTTTAGGGAAATTAGAAAAAAACGTATTTAGTACTTTGTTTGACATCCCTTGGTTTTTAAAACTGCTTTAAACCTCCTTGGCATTAATTCTAACTACTTTGACGTCACCTCTGTTGGGATTTTTGACTTACTCTCTTGTTTCAATTGCAGTTTGTTTTCTTATTTTGGTTTTAAAGTTCCCGTGGTCCAACAAGAAAAGCTATCTTAAAATCTCATCAGACTAACAGCAGGAACCACATGAATAATCAAGGCAAAAATAAAGAATAACGCCATATTGTAATGTAACTAGAAATATCTTATTGGCTTTATTTTCGAAATAGTAAAAGTTAACTTTAAGCAATATAAAAAGTTACCCTTAAAGTTAACTTTTACTATTACGAACATAAAGGCAAGTTATAATATTGGCCCTTTTTTCTGACGCGTTAAAATTGGAGTGTTTTTGTTATTACTGTTTTTGTTGCTGTTGAACTAATTTAGTTTTTTGTTTATATATTGCAAGAGAACAATTAAATGTTTTGTTAAATATACTAGAACTGGAGAAAAAATGTTTTTTAATATGTAAATAAAACTTTTTAAATGTAAAAAGAAGTTGTACACATTCTTTTGTGGCTGACTGTATAATTACTTTTATTTTTCGTAATTCTTCATGACATTTCACATATGTATTCTTTCAGGGCCAATTCAAACTCCAAAAAAAGTCAGACCATGGCGGAACTAGCAAGGTACAATTATAAGAAAGTATGTTCTCAATTATTATAATCCCTATAACGTCAAACGAAAGAAAATGAAAAAACATAAAAAGGAAATGTCTAAAAAAATAATTGAATTTAACTTTTTCTTACAAAAAAATTCAATTTGAAACATCAATTTATTAACAATTCAAGAAAAATTATATTTTTTGTTAAATAAATGTGTTAAAACGTTACAAATTTTAAAATTATCGCGGTAACAAATTAAAAAAAAATTAAGTGATTAAATACATAGTGTGACGTTTCAGGGGTGAACATTGGAAACTCGTAACTGGCAACTGATTGTACCATGGGTCAGACAAAACTTTTCCCTGTCAGATTATGTATCAAATTGAACAGAATAGATTTTAAAAGTTTTACAAAAATAACAATTATTATCACTTTAAAATTACCATTTTTAATATTTCCGTTTATAAATAGAACAGCAATCAAATGAGAGCAAATTAATATTTCAGCCAATAGTTCCCATCAATACCACAAAGTAGGTATACAGAGGTGACAATTTTGACATCTCAAAAAAGCCAAAATAAGTTTCCTAGGGCAGCTCTCATGGCAATAAATTGGTACCTAATTTATTGCGTGTAAAAGCAATTCACTTATTGTTACAAGCAGCAAAAATATAACCAAAAAGCATTTCTCAAAGATACAGGCAAATATAAAACTTGCCTATCTTTTGTCGTGGCACCTCAGCATATTTTGTGTCAATACTACATATTTGTATTTTTCAAGGCAAATTTATACAGTTGGCAGTAAAGGCTGATTTAGGTAAATTTTAGGTCAAGAAAGCGAATTTATACCAAGTGGTGGCAGTGGCGATGTCTGGCAAATTCAAGCGAATTCATTCATTTATATGGAGTTTGACATTTGAAACAATGAAAAAGTTGTTATACAAAAAATGAATGAATTCGCTCGAATTTGCCTGAGACTTTGAGACTACCTTTTATAAATTCGCCTTACATCAAGAAGAATTTAACAAGGTGATAGAAGGCCGAATTTAAGTAAATTCATTCATTTTTATACCCTTCACCTTCGTGAGAAGGGTATATATAAATTTGTCATTCCGTTTGTAATTTCCACAATATAATTCTCCGACCCTATAAAGTATATATATTCTGGATCCTTATAGATAGCGGAGTCGATTTAGCCATGTCCGTCTGTCTGTCTGTCTGTCTGTCTGTCTGTCTGTCTGTCTGTCTGTCTGTCTGTCTGTCTGTCTGTCTGTCTGTCTGTCTGTCTGTCTGTCTGTCTGTCTGTCTGTCTGTCTGTCTGTCTGTCTGTCTGTCTGTCTGTCTGTCTGTCTGTCTGTCTGTCTGTCTGTCTGTCTGTCTGTCTGTCTGTCTGTCTGTCTGTCTGTCTGTCTGTCTGTCTGTCTGTCTGTCTGTCTGTCTGTCTGTCTGTCTGCCTGTCTGTCTGTCTGTCTGTCTGTCTGTCTGTCTGTCTGTCTGTCCGTCTGTCTGTCTGTTGAAATCAATTTTCTGAAGACCCCAGATATCTTCGGGATCCAAATCTTCAATAATTCTGTCAGACATGCTTTCGAGAAGTTTGCTATTTAAAATCAGCAAAATCGGTCCACAAATGGCTGAGATATAAGGAAAAAACCAGGACAACCTCGATTTTTTACCTATTTTTTGACCTATATCTGGATTACTAAGTCATTAATATAGACAATATGGATATCAAATGATAGATATTTCAAAGACCTTTGCAACGACGTATATAAGACCATAGTAAGTTGGACCTACAATGGGTCAAAATCGGGAAAAATTTTGAACCAGATTTTTTTTTTCACCAAAAGTTTTTTTCGCTAAATATTAAAAAAAAAAATAAATAAATTTAAATTAAAAAAAAAAAAAAAATTAAAATTTAAAAAAAATTTTACATAAAAACTTTAAAAAAAAAATTCGAAAAATATTTTTTTTCCAAAAAATGAAAAAAAACAACTAAAAAAAATTTGTTTACCTAAAATTACCTAAAAATTTTTATTTTGAAGTATAGTTTGGTGAAGGGTATATAAGATTCGGCCCAGCCGAATATATCTCTCTTACTTGTTTTATATATATGTAGTTTTTCATGCCAGCATCTATCTTTTATACATATAATTTTACATTTTACTATACAAATTCTATAAGCCGTTGGGCTGGCGATGACTCCTTATTAAATACGCCTTGACTTATACAATATTTTTTATTAGTTCAAATTTCAACGAAAATACCAACAGCTATTGTGAACAGGTTGATTTCGATTTCAAAAAAACGGATTTTGATTACAACAAATTGTAATATAATATGGCCAAAACAAGTCGTTTTGGCCAAAATCATGCTTTTTCAGTACTGCAAACCTTTTTATCTTAAAAACGCATAAAAATAATTGGTTGTGTGTCATCCTGTTGTGTTTATTAAATATTTTCTGTCAATGAAGATTTAACAAGGCATACTCGGTACCACTGCTGATTATTATTTGTTTTTATATATATTGATGTTAAGAATCATAACATACTAAAGATAAAATATATATACAATATATTTTTATAATTTAAATATTAACGTAAATTATGAACCAGTCGGTATAGGAATATATACTCACCACACTTTCAGGGTTGTATTTTTGTATTCATTAGTTAAATTAACTGCAGCCAACTTCATATTATTAACCAATTTTTTTGAGTTTTAATTTCAATTTCTTTGTAATTTGTTTTATTTAAGCATTTTGTTAATTATTTCTACAATTTAATTGTTTCTAATTTAAATAAAAACAAACATTTTACTTGCATAAGTGTAGAACTGGACAAAAGTGTTACAAAACAAATAGAAAGCCTTTTTATAATGGCATTTCGCAACAGTGGCTCAATTGATCAAATGGATTCAAGTATCGAAATGCGTTCTCCCTCTTCTCCTGTATGTGCTATATTGCCAAGAAAATTACGCTTTGCGTCGCCTAGCCGCGACGAAGAAGAGGAGGCGGAGGAGCACTCAGTAATTGGAAAACAAAAAATTAGTTTAAGAAGAAATATACTTGAAAGTGATACAACAACACAGAAGTCGCACACCCCAACAACAATGTCTATATCACCACCCTACCGAAAGGTAAGAGCACTAAGACTCTTCGATACGCCTGCTACACCAAAAACTATTTTGGAGAAATCATCTGGTAAATGTTTAAATCACCTCTCTGCGGTGGCTGCAGCTGATGTGACAAAGAGACATGAATCCTTATTCATTAAGACAGTAGAAAGACCACGTTCACTGCCTTTGCATAACAGAGCTTTGGACAATGTCATGCAACAGCAGACGGCTAATGTGAATCCATTCACACCAGATAGTAAGTTTTTTTTATTGGAAAATATATAAATAATAGAAATAGATTAAACGTTTTTCCTATTTTCTTATTTTTAAAGGTTTAATGGCCCACAATAAGAAACGTTGTCGCACACAATTTGGACGGGAGAATCTCAGTAATAGATCATTGCAATTGTTTCTCAACAGTGACGAGGACTTAGTCAACGATTGTGATCAAGCGCCAGAAATGCATCAGGCCCCAAAGCGCTTAGCTTTGCAGGACACAAATATCAGTCGATACAAAAAGGAATTTGTTGAGTTATCAGTGATTGGAATAGGCGAATTTGGGATGGTCTATCAATGTCTCAACCGATTGGATGGTTGCATTTATGCGATTAAAAAGAGTATTAAGCCAGTGGCAGGAAGTTCGTTCGAGTAAGTATATAATAGTTAATAGTTTAAATGTTATACTTTGTTTTAAATATATGTTTAATACATATAGATACATTTTATCGTATGTATATGATAAGATTTGAATATAAATTTTAAATGATTTGTTAAAGTTATTTTTTGATAATAAAATAACATTTTATATTTTTCTATTTCAGAAAACAAGCTCTTAATGAGGTATGGGCACATGCTGTTTTGGGTAAACACGATAATGTTGTGCGTTATTATTCCGCATGGGCGGAAGATAATCACATGCTTATACAGAATGAATATTGTAATGGTGGGAGCTTACAGTCTCTCCTACAAAAGCGATCTCTGGTGGAGTCAGAATTAAGAATATTACTATTGCATGTCGCCGAGGGTTTACGTTATATACACTCAAACGATTTGGTACACATGGATCTGAAGTCGGGCAATATATTTTTAACAAAAATACCATCAGTACATAAATCATCAATGCCCCCTTTAACCAAAGAGTGCTATGAAACAGGAATGGATGGTATATATGAGGAGTTAAGCAATTCGGAGTGGTTGATAACATACAAAATTGGTGATCTGGGACATGTAACATCGGTTAATGAACCCTGTGTGGAAGAAGGAGACTGCCGTTATTTACCTAAGGAAATTTTAGATGATGATTTTTCAAATCTCTTCAAAGCCGATATATTTTCGTTGGGTTTAACGTTATATGAAGCAGCTGGTGGGGGTCCGCTGCCAAAGAATGGCCCAGAATGGCATGATTTAAGAGATGGCAAGGTACCCGATTTGCCAACATTGAGCCGAGAGTTTAATGATATAATTAAAGTAATGACACACCCAGATCCTCAAAAAAGGCCATCATCTACATCCATTTTTAACCATTCGTAAGTATATTCTAAACATATAGCTTTGGTTCGTTATTTATTTTAAAGAAAGCAAATAAGAATCTTTAAAATAACGTTTTTAAATGCCTACCGGAAAAAGTTATATCGATAAAAATAAATGTTACCATAACCATTTCAACATATTTACAAGTTTTTTAACACTATTATGATTACTGTAATTATGTATATGATTGCTTTAATCATAATATGTTTAAGTTACCATTCATATAGCTGTAGCAATTATATATGTATGTGATTGTAGTATATGTTTGTGGCAACTATTTTTATGATGTATTAATTCACCATATTGTGTTATTCTCGGATTATGGTTATCATACTCTGAGTACAACAGCGAAACTCCGGGACAGGTAAATTATTTTAAACAAAATATTTATAGAATACAAAAATGGAGTAATTTATGTTATCAACGTTAAGAAAACGAACGTTTTGGATATAGAATAACCCCCATATTTATAAACAGGTTTTAAATTCATCAAAGGTTTATAAAACAAAATTTCCATACAAAATGTATGAATAAGGCCTTAAGGGTATATGTTTTTGTTTCTATGTTTCAGTATATTAATATTGTAAGAATTCAATTTAAATTTCTTTACGATAAAGTAAATTTAAACAAATCTATCTTCTAGTTCCATCTACAGAAATTTAAATTAGCTGTTATAGACTGTATTCTGTAAAATTCTTGAAAACGAAATGCATATAACGCAAGTTTTTTATATTTCAAAAATGTAATACGCTTTTCATTGTATAGCAAAAATGGATACTCAATGAAATAGCTCCATATTATCTCAGAAGCCATAGGAGATATAGATTTGGGGATCGTACAGATCCCTAGATCTAAGAATGGACTTACCTAAATTTGTTTGCATTGTAATATACGTGAAGATAACTTGGGCACGACGATATATATTCGGAATCGTTATAACTAGTAAGGGATTCGATTAAAGATTCGACCGTCTGTTGAAATGAACTTACCGAAGTCACCACTAATCTTTAAAACATATGGATATCGTATATGCTTCTTAGAATTTTGCTACTGAAATCCATTATAATCGGTCTATAAACAACTGAGTTAATCACCCCTATCGCGAATTAATATTTCACATGAAATGTGTTCCCTTTTCCCATTTTTCGTTCATCAACTTTGTTCACGTGAAAAAATTCCCCTACATGGGAAATTTTTTGGATGGAATTTTGTAAACAATAAACATCTGTTACGAACAACGTTAACTATTGTGAATGAAAAGTTTAAGGGAATATCACGATAGCAAATTCCCCTTCGAGGGAAATGGATATTTCATGGGAACATAAATTTCACATGTTTTGCCGATAGGAGTGAATAGCAAATCAATTACTAAAAATCATTTAACAGGAAATTAATTTCAAAGATACAAATCGGTCAGTAATACTATACTATATATAGAATATGTCCCAATCAGATAAAAAAAAAAAGTAAAAGGATTTACACAAAATTTCACAAAAATTATTCTACATTATGATTTTATATTTAATTAACATACATATAATTTAACTTTCTAATTTTAGCGTATTAAATTCATTGGAATCGAAGAGCAAAGCTCAACTGAGCCAAGAGTTAACTATAGAAAAACGTAAAAATGAAATATTATTGCGAAAACTGAGAGAGGCGCGAAAAACCATCAAAGCTTATGAACATAATGCAAAAGGTATTAAATTAATAACGATTAATAAAAAAACAATATACAATTATTACAATATATTCCCACTTTATAGCCCATAACTCCAGTTTTAATAGTCCTCAAATGATGTCTGACCAACGTTGCCTACGTTCATATACACGCAAAAAGCGTACGCCATGTCTGAATTCTAAATTGGAAAGTCTACGTGATCGAAACAAAAATGTTATTAATAATCTAAAATATTAATTTGTTATTTCATTATAATTGTGTTTTTTTATTTTATTTTTATTATTTTGCTTTATTAGTTCATATGTTTTAAATCATTTAATTTCATTAAATATCATAAATTGTGAAATTTGTCTAACAAACGTTATTCCAATCTCTCTCTCAGTAGTCCCTAATTAAAGACCCTTTTATTATTTTAAATATAAGCCCACCTATATATTCTGCTTTGAGTTTTTGTATTCGATTTATTATTATGTTTTTATTCTAATAATTTACTTTTATTTAGAAAAAAAAAAAAATAATACAAATATTTATTAATGTTTATTATCAAAATAAAATGTAATTTCAATAAAATAAAAAAAATCCTGTAAATAAGAAAATATATAATATTTTTAATAGTAATGCTGTATTTATATTTATTTCTGTATGCTATACTTTGTTCATATTACCACTTTTAACAATCATTCTCCAACTTTATTCGTAACGAATCATTTTTGACTTCTATATTAATTTTCTACATCTTATTTTATATGTTATATTTGAATTTATTTGTGTGTTAAAATTAAATTTATTAATAATTATTTGTTAAGCTATTTTTTATAATATTAATAAAAAATTAAACATTGAAGATGTCATATTATATTATATTAACAGTGAAATGAGGTTATAAAGGATACCACTTCTGCTTACCAGGAAAAGTTATGTCGGTCAAAAAAAGTTACATAGTTCCAGTGATTCGCTGGGTCAGGTCTATAAATCGAGACATATCGATTTGAAGTTAACTTGCTACCAGAAGAACGGTAAAAGTGTTCTTTTTAACCCCATATATATTTTTGTACCTGTCTGGGCCAGTCTGTAGAACACTTTTTCCATTTGATTGAAATTACTCCCAACATTTTTTATTTTACCTGTTCATATGATTGGCTGGCTGACCATGTAAACCTTGTACAGGGCCCTATTCCACAAAACAAATTATCAACATTTCACTTTGCACTTATCAAATTTTTCGTCAATTTGCTAAACTTTATGTTCCTCAGAACTATTTTTTGATAATATGATAAGTGATAAGTTGAAATTGATAAGTCTAATTTGCAAAGTGAAAAGTTGATAAGTGGTTTTGTGGAATAGGGCCCAGGTCGCAATTTTGAAGATATTTCGATAATATTGGGTACATACAATTTTTTCAGCACATCGACGAAGCCTTTTGAAACTGGGTAAAATCGTCTATTATTTCACCAAGTCCCTCGAAATTGGATTTTATCGGTCATAAATGTTTAATTTATATAGGTATATAACCAAATTTCGCATCAAATAAGTTTTATTTATACGGAAGTCATGTCGGCTAATTATATGATGGCCCGATCATGGAATCATTGGTTTCTATGTCCTCACAAATGTTACAATGAACATTGAGCGGTATAGAGACATGCTTACGACCTTGTTCGTGCCTCAATTGGAAGCCATTAGTATTGTAGACATGTGGTTTCCTGCAGAATGGCGGTTTCCTGCAGAATGGTGAACGAACAATTTCAAGAAATGGACCTGTAGACTGGCCACCTCGTTCATGTGATTTGACGCCGTTAGAATATTTTCTCTGTGGATTTGTTAAATCCCAGGATTATGCAGATAAACCAGAAACGATCGAGCACTTGGAATCACCCTTATTATATTTGGCGTCGTCGCCTAGCCGCATGTGGTTTCATGCAGAATGGCGCCACATGTCACAGAGCGATACAATTTACTGAGAGAAACATTTGGTGAACGAACAATTTCAAGAAATGGACCTGTAGACTGGCCACCTCGTTCATGTGATTTGACGCCGTTAGAATATTTTCTCTGTGGATTTGTTAAATCCCAGGTCTATGCAGATAAACCAGAAACGATCGAGCACTTGGAAGCTAATCACCCTTATTCTATTTGGCGTCGTCAATATTGAGTCAAAAAATGGTATATGTTTCGCCGATATCGATAAGAATTGGTAACTTTTAACAGCGTTTTGTACCCGACTTATAAAAGTATAAAATTCTGTCAATAGTAACCATTTGTTATCGACGAAACATATGCCATTTTTTTACTCATACTTGACGACGATGCCAAATAGAATAAGGGTGATTTACTGGGAAAGGTGTGTGAAAATTGGACCTCCATTATACGCCAATTACGCGCTAGCCTCGGCGCCATGATGCCCAAAATCATATTTAAACAATGCCATAAGTTTTTATCTGTTTTATTTCAATTTAAAGTTATTCACCTTTAAAAAGTACCCTTTAGAGAGCGGCGTCGATATAACCGTCTGTATGTTGAAATCAAATTTCCGAAGCTCCCAAATAACGTACATACTAGAGTATCCAAAACCGGTCAACCTGTTTTTTCATCTTTTTAAAACCGACCGGTTTCGGTTTTCTTTAACTTTTCGGTTTTTTGACAAACCGGTTTTTTTAAGACGTTAACCGGTTTTAACGAAATACTTTGTAAAGCTTATTTGAACATATTACTTAAAAATATTTTGATAACATTTTTAAAAATATTCATTTATTTTTTAGAAAATGTCTGCATTCGACAAATTTTGGAATTTAGTACCAAAATTGTCTATAAATTTAAATTGGCATTTTTCATAATTAATAAAAAACCGGTTAACCGGTTTTTAGAATGACAAAACCGAAACCGGTTTTTTTTATAAAACACTGTTTTCAGTCAAACCGGAAACCGGTTTTTTTATTTGCCGGTTTTTTGGACACTCTAGTACATATATTAACACATCCGTTATAGTTAGCTTATACTGCTATTTAAATTCGGGAAAATTGGTCCACAAATGTCCACGACTAATTCGATTTTTTAGCATTTTTAATCCATATCTGGACTACTTGTCATTAACATAAACAGTATGGATATCTAATGATAGATATTTCAAATATCTTTCCAACGACGATCTTGGAAGATTTTTCCAACGACATCATACTAATGTGAACCGACAATGGGTAAGAATCTGGAAAAATATGTTTAACCCGATTTTTTCAATAAAAAACTTTTATTAAATCCTTATTTTAAAGAATACTTTGGTGAAGGATATATACGATTCGGCATTCTTACTTGTTAATATTAAAACACCAGATATGTATGGATTTTTTTACTCTTTATCTTTTATTGATCAAAATTATGCTTAATGGTTACAAATCAAAATGACATTTTATTAGGAAGTGTATGGGTTGGTTTTACTGTAGATCTATTTATTCTTACGGTGATTTTTTTCATTTTTAAAACATACTTAATTTGAACGAAAAAATATGAAATATAATTTATATTGATTTAATTACAATTTGTTTTCCTCAATCAATATGATGTTGTTTGTATGTGTGTGTTTATGATGAATGTTGTGTGTAATAATTATTTGAAGAATATATTGAAAATACAAATTCATTTAATGTTTTTTTTTATATATATATTTTATAATACAATACAAAACCATGAATAAATATTGATTTTTGCTTACATGGAAGTGCTAAAAGTAGGAAGATTGACTTTATTTAGTCTTCTAAATATTAAACTAAATTCCACGATTTGGTGACCGACTGAATGGCAGAAGTGAAATTATTCAAGTAAAAAGAGTGTGGTAAAGAAAATCATAAGATTCAAAGATTTTTTATTTTCTGTTGATGACTTTAATGTATGACTTAGTTTTGGCTGCTGCTATTCTAGTTGGTGTTTTTGCTTTAAATGAATAAAACTCATAAAAGCAGCTTTGTCCGAAAATACATAATATAAAAGATATATGATATATATAAATAAGGAATAAACTTATAAAAGAAAACTCATTAAAATAAAAAAATATGTTATTTTGCAAATTTAAAGTCTTTTCACTAAATACTGGCATAAAAGTTTCAACACTTCTACACAGTGTATTTCAAAATTTTTTTTTTCTTCAGTGTTTTTTTTTTTTTTGTTTCAATTGTTTTAGTAGTGTGTAACATCTATATTCTAGGTTCATTTCTTCTTTAGCAGCTGTTTTTTTTTATATAATATGTATTTATATCCCTAAATAAGTAAAAATTAGAAAATCGAAAATGTATATTTTTGGGAGTTTATATTCTTTTTTTTTACTTTATATAAGCTGCTAATTGATTTTTGCTCAGTAATTGCTAATCTCTGTGTGAGTTTGAGCGCGAACGTGAAATTGATGAACCACCGCCACCTCCATGTCTACGAGATTCTGTGCGACTACGTTTCGAATGAGTGCTTCGTTTCGGTGATGGCGAATCGTCTTCGTAACGTCGCTTGGGTGATGGTGAATCTACTGCAGCTGCTCCTGCACCTCCGTTACGTTCGTCATCACTGTATCGGTAGGAATCACCATTTTCACCACGTCCATTTTCTCTAGTACGACCATAAGTTTCTCTAACTTTGCGTGATGTTTCTCTAGTTGCAGACACAGAACGACTGTGGGATCTTGATGCTGATCTGGAGTGAGACCTGTTGCGACCTCGCGATGCGCTACGTGAACGACTGCGGGTATGACTGTAAATTAAATAAAACAAAATATGTATTATAGTAATTATAACTGAATATTGTTTAAAGCTGGAAATATATGCTATATTAAACATACAGCAAAGTGCTAATATATTATCGTATATAAAATGCAAAAATAACGTTACAACAAAATAACCTAAATCTAATGTTTGATAACGATGAATAACTTAAAAAGAATAACAATAAAAAGGAAAAATCATAAGTCGGTAATATTTTTGTCATTCTGTTTTAAAAATAAAATAGTAGAAGTCAAGTTTATATCTAGATACTTATCATTTTATAATGTTTTTTGTCCATTACTATAAAAATTGTTGAAATGATGTAACGTTTTGCATTTTAGGTGACGATATATAGATTAGGTCTGTTAGGCCTACCTGTCTAATTTTATACCTTTATTAGGATATACATGCGGTAATTTTAATATTAGTTATTTGATCTACAAAATTTTAAGTAATCTATCGACTTGAATATCGATTTTAAATACAAATTTTGGCACAATTATGCCGCCGACTCCGACAACAATTGGTCACCATTGAAAGCATTTTATAAGTCGCGTTAAAGCACAAAATTATTTCAATAATAAGAAATTGCTACTGATATCGGCCACGCAAATACCACTATTGAATCATCGACGTTACTTTGTATTAACGACTTATTACATAAATGGGTAGGTTCGGAATCGATTTCGTTTTACGTTCTTCAGATTCCGTGTAATTTAATTATTCCATAAATATTTAATTCTATTTGGCGTCGTCAATATTAAGTTATCGATATCGACGAAACATATATCATTTTTTGACTCAATATTGACGACGCCAAATATAATAAGGGTGAATAATTCTGTATTTCTGATTCTAATTTGACAGCGTTTTTTTATAATAGCTCTGTTCAATAACTAAAAGTTGTTACTAGTTAGTAACAATTGTTACTGGAAAAGCGTTCATTAACTCAAAAAACTAGCAAGTAGAGAAAAAATCAAGAGCGTATAAATTTTAGAGAGTGATCTCTCGTTGCAAACTATTACAAGTTCTATTTTGAACTCGTAATAGTTAGCAGCTTATATTTCATATGTTTTGTGTTATTGTTTATTTATTTATAATTTTATTTTTGTGGTGAAAATAATAACATAACATAAATGTGAATATTTATACATTTTAAAAGGAAAAAATATGAAAATTGTGTGTATAAATTTTTTGTTACTGGAAAAGCGTTCATTTACTTTTTACTATTTTTGAGAATTTAAGAGAGTAATTTTGTATATTTTGATTTTATTCTATCGTTGCAAGTATTTACTGGGAAAGTAACTGAACAGACCTATTGAAACAAAAATGAAGTTTTTGTTACAGAAATTGAATAAAAATTTTAGAAAAACAAATAATCACAAACATAAATTCCACTTTGAAAACTGAAAGTGGTTTCATTCCGAAAGAAATTTTCGTTTTACTTTTTCTGAAAAAGCCAAATTCGGAATTAATACCACTTTCGTTCGGAATGAAAATCGCAGGTACCCCCAGATTGGTGAACAAGTTGGTTCGGAGGACGATTACTTCATATGTATTTCGCCTTCAACATAGTCCATTTTCAAATATTTTGAAGTAGACCAACTGGTAAGGTTTATAAGAACATTCATTGAAATTAGTTATTTTTAATATCCGCTTTTGAAGAGACACCCGTTAAAATAGTCAAACAAATATTTCTTTTGTATTCTCTTTTTTACATTTGTTTATATTACAAATTATGTTTATTTAAAAAAATAATACATTAACTTAATGTATAATAGTATTAATTAAAAAAAAGACTCAATAACTTAAAACTACGGGAAGTTGTATATTAAAAACTCTAATGGCTAATAGTTAAATCTTAAACAAGAAACTCTAATTATATTTAATCTGAATCAACTGTTTCTTTAACTTTTTTTGATTTTTTCTTAGCGGGAGTTTCTTCTGTGGGTGCTTCTGCAGCTTCTTTGTCCTTATTTTTATTCTTCTTCTTCTTCTTTTTCTTTTCGGAAGTAGTTGGTGTTTCCTCTACCTCCTGCGTTTCTTCCTCAACCTTTTCCTTCTTGACGGGGGTAGAAACGTCACCCGATTCAGAGTGCTTACGTTTTTTCACCGAAAGAGTACTGTCAGCCTCAGGTTCATAAGTAAATACCTCACTGTAAAGAATTAAGAATATGTTAATATTTTACAAACACAAAAAAAAAAACATAAAAAATTATTGAAAATTTATCTATTGTTTTCTTTTACTCAGACAGCCAAGGTTTATCATCATTGTGATTTCTATCTTCAGACAAATGCGAAACCTTTGTGGTATCATCACTTTAAAGAATAACAATATGATAAATAATTTTAATTTTTTCAAATACAAACCTTTTAGCTTGGTATTTTTCAAATTTAGCTTTAGCTTTGCCAGTTCCCGATAGTTTACGTAGGTTTCCTTCTTCGAGTAATCGCAGTCTGGACTCCAATTTGACTTTGTGGGCGGCACCCAACTCGAAGGTGGCTTCTTCGCCAAAAGCATCAACACGTGTAGCAAGAGACGCTTTAGCAGCAAGAGAACGTGACATTTTACCTTTGTTCTTTAAACTAGCTTGACCCACTAGCTGAGCGTTGAAGATTAGACCATACTTAGGTGTGTCTTTCTTGGTCTTTAGCGCGCGGAACAAAGCCTTTTCAGCGCCGAGAATTTGTACTGTAGATGAGGGATGTTTGGCGAGATTTATCAAGGACCCTGCATGTGCTATTAGCCGTGCTCCAACTGTTTCACCAACCAAAACTGTTAGATTTGGTGCCATGGCCATCATACGAGTCTTGAGGTAATCATACAAATGTGTTCGGTAATCATTAATGGATAAAATTTCATCACACAAACATTGAATATTCATAATATCTTCTTCGGAGATTTCAGTACCCATGGAAATTTCAGCAGCTTCCTTTACTTTCTCCTCTACATCTTCGGGTAAAATGTCTGATAAATCAGTCGCCGCCATATTGTCTCTAGTACCGACCAGTTTAATTGTCTTAGCGAAGGCAATGTTATCAGTTATAATCTTACCCAATTCGGGGAAATGCCAGCCGTACCATTCACGTGCTCTCATCATGTAGTTGTTCAGTTCCTTATCCAAATCATCCAACAAGCATTGCGCCTGCACAATCATAGTATCGATTTTATCTGGCGAAAACTTCAACTTATAACGTGACAGAGAATGAGCCAAACCTAATGCCATAGCAGTCATTTCCTTTTTGGGTAAACCACCCAAAAGACTATCGGCTTGTTGTCTTATGCATCTCATCAATTCTTGAACTCCAGTATTGTAGACACATTGTACCGAAAACTTTTCTTTGATGGCATTACCTAACTTGGCATCGGCAACCAACAATGATTCCTGTACTTCATCACCGAGCAACTTTTTCAAAGTCTTCTTCAACGGCTTTGATACTTTGCCCTCTACGGCTGCTGTGGCTGCAGCCAAAGCTTCTGTAGTGTCGTTAAACTTCTCAAAATGCTTCAATTTTAACAATTTGTTGGCTTTTTCTGGGGATTGAAATTCCAAATATAGGTTATCCACTTCCTGCATTTTCTTTTCATCCATTAATTTGAAAATAGCGTAGCCCGCCGGCGTTTCGTAAAGCACAAACATTTTTTTGATTGATAATTACTTTCACTTTTTAATAAATTATTTTTTAATTCAACACTTGAGAAAATATATTTTTTATTTCAACATGCAATCGTGGAAAAATATCAGTCCACGCGCTTTCGTTGAAAATCCAAAATGAAGGCAGATATAGAGAAAACACGTGTATAGTTGAATTTTTACTAAGCACAATGACGCCACCTGGTTGTCATTTGCGTAAATGACAGTTGTTGTTCAAGCATGTGCTTGTCACAACTCAAACATTTAAAGTTGCCATACCTAAAACTTCATTCAAACAACACCTAGGTCTATACTTGATAAATATTTTTGTCATTATTGTTAACCGCACATTTGCACAGCAAGTAGAATGATGAAAGAGTATTATTATCGAAAATGTGGAAAAATACATCGCAATGCCTACAAGTTACTTGAGTGTTTACACATTCAAGTAAAAGTTCATTTTGCAAATGTTAGCAAAGGAGAATGATGTCACAAATGTAAGAAAATTAAAGCGAATTAAATAAATAAAGCTTTGCTATTTCTAAGTCCATTTGCGGCTTGAAACCAAATTCTGTTATTTTAATTAAATACAATAAAGTGTTACCATAATTTTCAAATACAACATTTCACCCAGAAATTTTTATTGGGCAACTCTGTCACGCAGCCACCTACAGCTCACTGTCTAGTGAATTTAGATGGACAGTGATTTTTTGACACTTTCTGCAATGAAGTGTCAATAAAAAAATTTAACAAATTTAATGAATTGTTGTAAAATAATGACTATATTTTCAACTTATTTTATGTAAAAAACACCAATTTCATAAGTTTTTATAAACAAAATTGTTAACACAAACAATTCACCCAGAAATGTTTGCTTTTGAAAATTATTGTACTTAATTGAAATAACAAAATTTTGTTTCAAGCCGCAAATAGTCTTAAAAAAACAAATACTGATAGTACAAAAGTTTATTTCATTCGCTGTAATTTTCTTATATTTGTGACTTTTTGGCGACATCATTCTCCATCGCTAACATTTGCAAAAGCAACTTGTTAACATTTCGATGAATTTTTCGAAATTTTCGATAGTACGTATACTCAACTTTCATCAATCTACTTGCATGTGTAAACGTAGGGTAAGATAAACTATTATCAGGTATAGTCTCTCAGGTATAGTGTTATTGTATCTGCATGACAAAATTGTTAGTGCTTCAGCTCAGATATTTTGCCTTTACAACAAACTTAATTTTTGTCAAGTATAGACATATGGTTAATCCCCTGTCTATACTTGACAAATATTTATCATAATAATTACTGACGTGTGTTGTACGACAAAGTTAATTAGTATTTTTCCTTTAAAATAAATCAAAAGCTGCTCTCAAGCTTAATAAATTATATTTAACGATATTAATATAATTTTAATAATATAATAGCGGTATTCACAATGTAGAGTACTTGGGCTAGTAAAAAAACAGAAAAGCTATTTATTTACAAACATTTCAATTTCTAATGTATTTTGTTTTTAGTTTTTTGATATTGTGCTATTTTACTACATTTTACTATTAAATAATTTATATCATTTAAGTATAGTTAAAGTTTTTTCAGTACAATTTGAATAATATTATTTGGTATACAAATGGTATAAAATCGTTAATTTTATGTCAAAACTGAACAATTTTATAATTCAGTATTAAAATCGTTTATATCGTAGTATAAAAATCCTTTTTTTTTTTTTTAGTTTTGTCTTTCTAAAAAATTACTGGTTTCGAATATTTGGAACATAACATAAACAAAAGTTGTCCACACGAGAAAAATTTTTGTACGGACAAACAATTATTAGTTGAGTGAACAAATTGATGGCTTGTCAAGACAATTTTGTCATAACTATGAAATAACAATAATAAATGCAGGCTATACTTGATAATTTTGTCAACCACTTTGAAATTCGTTTTTGAAATTACTCGATTTACACAACAGGGGTTAATAATTTTCGATTTTAAGGGCCTGGCCCACTAAATGCGAACGAACATTTTCTTTCTTATTTTATATCGAAAACAAATAAATTTGAATTTTTTTTATTGTTTTCAATAAAATAAATAAATTTATATTATTCCAAATCCTACTACAAAAGGTTTTATACAAAAAGTCTTGCCCAATTCGCAGAGTTATGCAATTTTGTAATGTAAGTCAAACAGCACTTCTGTTTTTGGTAAGGTCACGCCATCGCATATTTTTAATATTATTTCTGAATAAAGTTATACTTAATTACTTCGCAAATATAAAAAAAAAAATTTTTAAAAATTTGACTTTATCATTAGTTTTTAATTATTTTGTCGTACAAATGTCACGTCACGCCATAATAGAAACGCCCATATGTAAAAATAACACATTTTGGTTCATAACTTCTAAACTATATCCAGCTTTAAATAGGGAGATATAGGCCTTTGAATTTTATAACTCATGAATTGAACACTGAAAGGGCATACATTAATTTTTCGAATAATATTTAATGTTGTACATTGAATGGTTTAAAAGTTATAATTTTGTCACTTGACAACCATTTTGAAATTAGTTTTTTAAATTACTCGATTTACAGAACAATAACCAAAGTCGTTTTATTGATAACATTTTAAAATGGGATACATTTATCTTTCAAATAAAATTTAATGTACATTCCAAAGTATAACAAGTAGTCCGACTCTTTGACAATAGTACCTAACTCTATGTATGTGTTAGTAAAAAAGTACCTAACTCTAATCATGTGTGAGTAACAAAATTACACATTTTGTACAGGCAACAGAGTTTTACCAAAAATTGGAACTCTGTCCTATAGTTTAAATTCTACAATAACAAAAAATTACATGTCAGAAATTCCAAAAATATTTGTTCTTGTTTTGTGCAAAATATAAACTTTTTAATAATGAAAGTGTGCTAAAAGTGTTTTATAAAAATATAGAATAATCGCGCAGAACCCTTCAAAGCTAAATATTTTTCAACTTCATTCTTCAACTTTGGAGCACTTAAATTGGGTTATTCTTTAACTTTACGAACAATCCATATCTTATCTGCATTATTAAATATTTTATTTCGTGGCGAAACGTTTCTATAATGTGCTGGACAGTTGAGGAACTAATTGCAAAAATAACAGAGGTTTGTTTTCTTATTTTTCAAATTTAATATCTTTTCAACTTTTTTTTTATAAAAATTCTTTAAAAATCACTTTAGCTTAGCGCCTAAACAGAACATTGCAGACTTATTTCATTCCCAGAGAAAGTATAAAATACACTGCATCATTTAAGCTGTTAGCATATTTTAAAGAAACAATTATTTGTTTCGTTAATATTACTTCAATTAGATTGGTATTTGTTATTGTTTCTTCCTCAGCATTGTAACAGGACATATCACTCATTTGCTGCAACAACGTCATAACTCGAAAAAGCCAAGTTTCGAGTTAATACCACCATTGCATAGTAAATAAGTTGTTTTAATAACTGACAATGTCTTGTGAGCTAGCTTCTAAAATGACACGCTGATCACCATAGAAGCATTTTGTCCTAATTCCAAACATATTGTATATTACTTGCAATAACGTATTTTTTAGTTGTGTGTTGCCGTTTGTATGTTTAACATAGTTAAGTTATCCAGAAAAGTTTTGTTATGTGTCAATATTAATGAGAAAATAAGATCAGTCTCTATTTCTTTCATTATTACTTATAGTGTATTATTTTAAGATATGACGTTGTGCATGTAAAAACTTAAACGAATTCAAGCAGACTTTTGTTGAATTAAGATGTTATTGCAGAAAAGAAAAAAAATATTTCGGTACTATTTTGTTTTAAAACTTTATTACTAATAAAACACACAGGTATATCAGTAGTAGGTAAAAGTATTATTCAGTGTTATGACACTCTTGCACTACATTGTTTTTAATATTAACGATTTACTACGAATTATTTGAATTTATGTCAGTATTTTTTTTTTTCAAATTTACTGTAAATTTACATATACTTTGTCATTAAAAACCGGACTTATGACAATTAATTTGAAAAAAATAATTAAAATCGTGTTAATGGCTTTGAAAAAAAATGGAAATGTGGAAAAATGACAAATCAAAAAATTCTCAACAAAGTCTCCCGCTAAAAAAATCATATTCATATTCATCAAGATCAAATTCATTTTCTGAAGATGATGACGATTCTATTTTTGATACCACATACATTCCACCCAGTATCTCCAGTAATAACAGCGACTGTGACATTGATGGTGGTACAACTATTGCTCATATTCACCGAGATTAAATAGCGGAGTGCAAAGACAAAAATGTACCGTTTGTCAACTATGTAATGTTTTATCGAATATTTAATATTTATAATATTTCATTCTTTACTCCAAAAAAGACTTATGTGAAACGTGTTGTGCTTACGATAACTCAAAGGGTGATGAAAAACTTAAGCAAGAAGAATATTATAATCAGCATATCGTAGAGAGTTATCCGGAAAGGAAAAGAAGTCCGATAAGAAAGAAGTAAATGCTGCTGTGGTAATGTACGATTTACAAGCTGTTATGAAAATTCCTAAGGGAGATGTAACCGTTTTTTATTATAAATCAATGTTAAATGTATTTAACTTCACAATTTACGATCTGTAACGAATGTGAATGTTTTATTTGGAATAAATCCCATGGGCACAGAGATATTAAAGAATGGGGTTCGTGCATTCTACAATTTTTGAATAAAAGAGCTGTTTCAGGTGAAGAAGGTTTCATTTTTTTATACTGACAGTAGTGCTGGTCAGCAAAAAAAATAAATTCAAGATAAGCCTTTATATCTACGCTATATCTCATCTAAACATAAAAACTATAACGCATAAGAACCTAATCAAAGGCAAACTCGGAATGAGGGAGATTGCGCCCACTCTTTAACTGAACGTCAAGTAAAACGACAACTGAAGTCTGATCCAATGTACACGCCAGAGTCATTTATTTGTGCTGTTCGAGCTGCTAAAAAAAAAACTGGAAAGCTATGTAAAGGAAATGTGTTTTAAAGATTTCTTTGATATAAAGGCTTTAGCCAATGAAATGGGAATCCAAAATATGGCAAGATTACAAATTTCAAAAGTGGTGGTTCTGCGATTCAATACCATTTTTCAAAACTTCTTGTAACGATAACCAGTTTCAGGTTGCAAACAATATCACTAAAAATAAGCAGACCAAGGATATAACAGTGACTCGAGCATATTATACAAAACCTAAAATAGCGGACAACAAAATAAAAAAAGATCTGCTAGAATTAATACAGAAAAATCATATACCCAAGAATTCATTTTCTTGTACTTTAATTATATAATCTTACTTTTTGTTTATTAAGAATGATTTTGTGTTAATTTATATGTAACAATAAAATGTGCAATGAATGCAATAATTTGTATTCATAACCTTTCATAACTTATTATATTTTTCTTTAGTTGTAAGTCAAGTTGTTAAAGATTTTTAACAAAAATCCCTTTTGTTCTTAGGTATAACGTTACATGTTTACTTATGTCTGATTTTACTGCAAGAACGTCATAAGAACTCGTATTACTTCTGAAGCTACAGAAAGCAACTTAGTGCACATTTCAAGCTTTTTTTCATATTAACATTTTAACCAGATGTTAACTGACCAAATTGGACCATAATGATATTTTCCTAAAAATAATTTAAAAAAATATAGCGGTTTAAAAACTAAAAATGCGTCTCCTGAAAAATTGATTTTTTTGAGTTATGACTTTGTTGCAGCATATGAGCGATTAATCATTATCTTATATATAAAAATCTCGTGTCACAATGTTTGTGTTTAAACTCCTCCAAAACGACTAAACCGATTTTAATGAAGTTTTGTATGTATATTTGGGAGCTATGAAAATAGGTTGTAAAGTATATTACATACCGCTAGGTCATGAGGGTGTCCCTATCCAGAATTTGTATATACAATTTTTTTGCCATATTTTTTATTTGGCATTCAAAATTACCTATAATCTCAAATTTTAATCAACCGATCCTCACCCACCCAGATTTTAGTATTTTGTATGAGCAATATCCAAATATCAATACATATTTACCATTTTTTAAGAATTTTTTATATATTTTTGGTAGGTACGAGAATAGGTCGTAAAGTACATTTCATACCGCTAGGTCATTAGGATGTCCATATCCACCCATTTTCTTTTAATATTTTTCTCCAAAAAATTTTATTAGTATTTCTCTTCAGTTGGCATCATAAATACCTAAAATGCCAAATTCACTTAGAATACATTCGTTATTTTTATATAACAACCAAAATATTCACTAGAAATAATTTGTATGACATGACAACGTTTATCGGCTCAGCCAAGGCGAATTTATTGTACAGGTGGCGTTGATATTACAACAAGTACAACATTGCAAAAACAACATTGTGTTTTGTTGTTGCTTGAGGGGCAAATGTGTCAAAAAAAAATAAATAAATTTGTAAAATAAAAAGAATAATCAAAAATTTTTGAAAATAAACAAAAATAATAAATTTACTAAAAAATAAAATAAAAAGGTAATTAAGGGTTGTTACCCACATTATTAAAATGTTTTGCGGTGCAAAACAAGAGAACTTCAAGGCGGCCAGCTCCAACAAGAACATACCACCAAAGAGTATGTGCCTAAAGCCTGCGAAACGTAAGTTTAGCACGAAAACTAATTTCAAATTTAAAATAATTTAATTTTGAAAGTAACTTTTTTTTTTAATTGAAAAGGTAAACAAAACAACTTTTGACACAAAATAAATTCGCCTGTATACAATTTTTGACAAGTCGACTCCCAAGGCGAAATTAAAAAAGTAGATCAGCTGTGCTGTTAACGCCACCTGTAAAGTAAATTCGCCTTGGGCTCAGCTAATAGTTTATATAAAATTTGTTTGATAAATTCAATGAACATTGACTAATTTTCGTTTTTCTAAAATAATATTACCTGAATCAAATAAGCTGTGAGTAAAGATGAATAGCTGGACTTTTCTGAGTAGCAATACGGTATGGACCGGAAATACAGTTTAGATCTATTATAGGATTATCTTCAACATAATCAGATTAAATTCATTTATTTGTCGTTCCAATTAGCAGACCTGAAACTTACTTGAATACTTTTCGCGATTTGAAGCCGAAATGTAATGATTGTTGTTCAATAATATAAATGGAAACTAACTGTGAAGACTACAATTAAAAAAACAGATATTAAAAAAGGTTATGGAATTGATATCGATGCTGATGCAATTAACAGCTGTTTTAAAAAATCTGTACTACAGTCGTGAATGGCCAGAAAAAAACCGTTCGTTAGTTCCACCAATAAAAAAGAAATCTTTTGGCTATGCTGTTCAGTACAAAGACGTCCATATAAATTGTCCTATGTTTTGGGAAAGGATTATTTTTTTAAACCAATGCTAGTTTAACCTTTTTGGAAACGATGGTCGCCCAAGAGTTTAGAGAAAACGACTAATGAAAGGGTTTTTCTGGCCATGCACGACTGAATCCAGATTTTTTAAAGCAGCGGGTTCATTGCATCGATATCAATTCCACAACTTTTGTTGATATCTTCTTTTGAATTCTACGATACTTTAAATGGAATTTCTAGGACTTCTCTTTATAGCAGCGGTTATCTGTATCGATATCAATTCCATAACCTTTTTTGATATATTCTTTTGAATTCTACGATACTTTAAATGGAATTTCTAGGACATCTCTTATAAAATTTACGCCTTAATATTTCATCAAACTTTAGTGGACCTCCTGTTCGTGGCTAACTTCCATGTCTTTCAAATCTTTTATAGTTGCTAAGGATAGTTTGAACTATAGATTTTAACGAGATTTTTTCGAGATTTGCAGATTCGTTGTATTAAAATTTTCACCAAATCTCACACAGACAGCTACTATAAAACCAAATCAACTTATCAATTATGAAATTAACGGCTTTATCATAACAATGTTGTAAGAAGTAAGTCTTATGTAGACTTTTGCAACGCTTCATATGTAACATATTGCAACAATTTCAATCTTAACAAACAGTGACCACAATTTTTTATAATTTATTATTGCGGTGATGTAAAGTATACCCTGATACATAATTACAATTGGTAATTTTCAAAGATTGAACATTAAACATTTAATATAAAATTATTTGCAAATTAAATGAAATATCGATATCGTATGTAGAGTTTTGGGACTAAGTGAACAATAGTACAAATTTATAAATATTTTATAAAATCCTAAATGTTTTATGAAAAAAAATATATTTTTTATTCTTTTGTAAATGTTAAATATTTCACTTTCAAAAAATATGTTGATATCAGCTGTTTATGTTCTCACTTAACGTAGCGGACAAAATTCAGTTTTTAATAGATTCATCGAAAACAGAACGGCAACGTTATAGGAAAACTAACGGTAAAACTTCCCATAAACTCATTGATCCCATTTCAACAATATTATACATTTTCGTTGAAAATTCTGATAAAATGCGTTTGAATATATTTATTTTATTTTAAGAATTGTTAAGAGAATTATAATATTGAAATTTTGATTGTAATTTCCTCGTATATTGCTGAATATTACAATCAAAACTAGACATATTGTAGCAATTTTCGAATAGTTCGTATACATAGTTGAATTTTGAAAAACAAAACTGGTTTGAATTTCGAAAATTTTGATTAATTATCTTTTTTAACGTATATAATGTTATGTTATATCATTAAATATGTATAATCTTTTAGGAAGGATTAATTTTTTATTTGTTTTTGTTATACAGATTAAGTAAGGACTGAGATCGAAAAAACCGTAACACACGTTTTTCATTAACATTTTTAACCCAAGTATTATTTGATTTTTTTATCAAGTTACCTTTTTAAAGCATGTCAGTTATTATGTTTAATGTCAATTATGTTCATTTGTTGTTAATCTGATAAAAATTAGTGACGAGAAAAATGTGCGTACTAAAATTATAAATATTTTCAACAAAACCCAACTTGGTCCTACAAAGGTCTGCCGTAATACCCATTCCAATGTTATTAAACAGTATCGGGAGAACTTGTAAGTTTATAGAAAAACTGGTTCATGTAGAAGGAATGGTCCTCATGAGGTTTCTAAAGCCAATAAATAGAAAGCATTTTCAAAAGAGCTCCTAACACATCCGATAGGAAAGAAGTCCGGTTAGCTCTGTACTCGATCTATTTGGTACGAAAAGTTAAAGCCAATGCGTGTTTGAAAACATACATGCTTCAAAAAGTTCCTGACAGGAACTCTACTAAAAATTTAGAGGCCAAAGACAAAGCTCGGAAATTGAAGTCAAATTTTATAAAAAATATATCTCTTGCATAATGGATGACGAAACGTATGTTCTGGAACATTTTTCGCAGCTTCCGGGTCAATATTTTATGTTGCTGGTGCTCAAGGGAATGTTGTAGAAAAGTTTAGGTATGGCAAGCAATATGCAGGTTGCGGCTAAAGAAGCCAAACATTTGTTACAAAGGGCGCTATAATACCGAAATTTACATTACTACAAATGAGGATGCTTCCATTCATGACTTCTTAATGTGTCCACTTATTTTTGGCCTGATTTGGCATCTGTCACTATGGTAAGCAAGGTCTTGAGTGGTACAAGAACAATAATGTGGTATATGTACCAAATATCGAGAAACAATTTTCATTATCAGTTAGCCAAAACTAAGTGAAAAAAATAAACCTAAAAACTGGATTTTCTTCGCAAAAAAAATCGATACACGAAAAATCAACATTTAAATAAAAATAAAGGTTGAAACAAAGTCATAATTCATTAAAATATTTTATAACAATGTATCTCATAAACAAAAAATGTAGCGATCATCATTGGAACATGTCTTGAATCTTTGGAAAATTATAACGAAAATGGGACCACGTGGTCTTTTAAAAAACGTTACTTTAATTATTTAATAATTGTGTAAAAATAGTGATTTTGATATCAATTAAAAACTCAAATATTCAAGGAATCTAATTTGGTTTGGGTAGGATCTGGAAGTTATAAATGAGTAAAAAATAAATTAAATTAATATATTATACATATCATATATATAATTTTCCAGATTTCGATCTATGTTTCTCTATGTAAAATATCATAGATCATAGAAAGCTGTGTAAAAACAAAAACAACACTTATATGCGTGATTTTTTGAGACATTCTTTTCGTTGAGTTTTTTTTTTAGTTTCCAGTTTATGTATATAACAAAGCCTTTTAACTTATAAAATTAACTTATATTTTTAACATAATGCTACTAATGGTCAAAAAATCGAAAAATCCATTTTATGTTAGAAAAAGTACACTATGCCATTGGTATTATTGCCACGTTAATATATATTAAGAAATTGGTCTCATTTTTAATTCTTCAAAAACGTACAAAATTATACTGGACATTCAGATTGTAAACAAAGTCAACATATAATAATTATATTATATATATACTATGTATGTACATAATTTCTTACAAATCTGCCTGATTAACAAAGTAAACCGTTTAAAAACATGTCAACTTTGTCCACTTTTAGACATACTGTTACAAATAATATAAAAAGTCACTTACCGCCTTCTGCTACGGCCATGACGATGACAATCACGAGCATAGTGTCCACGGTCACCACAGTCGTAACATTTGCTATCGCCACCACCGCCGCCGCCAGCACCACCACCACCTCCATTTCTGCCTCCTCCAATACCTCTCCCACCACTGCTACCATAACGGTCACCACCACCTCTACGATCACCGCCACCACCACCTCCACTACGTCCGCCTCCTGTTTTTGCGCTCTTGCCGGTAGATAATTCTACACGAGCTCTGCGGCCACATATAGTACGGCCATCTAAGCCTTTTACGGCATCCGCCGCGTCACGGGCATCTTCAAATTCAACAAATGCAAATCCTGGCGGTGAACGCGCAATCCAAACGCTACGCAAAGGACCATATGCACCAAATGCATATTCCAATTCATTTTTTCGAGCACTATTTCCCAGGTCGCCAATATAAACTTTACGATCACTGGGGTAACGAGACATTTTCTTCGACTAAAAAAATATAAAAAACAAGCCAAGTGAACACACAGTTTTCATTTTGGAAGTAAAAAACAAAACGAGTAAACACAAATTATTTTATCTATTCTTTTGTCTGCAGCCAATACCCCCTGTACAATTTACAGGGGTTAAAAAGAGTGATAAAAAATCGATTCCTTTCGAGGCACAAAAATGCTTGATGATTTTTAACTTACCATTTTCTATATTTGATATTTGTATTAGTTTTTAATGTAATAGTTATTTTCTGTTTATTCTGTTCACTATATTATTAAATTCTTAAAACATGCTCACAAATGAAAAAATCGGAAAATGAAAATTTTGTTCTGCTTTTTCTTTCTTCTTCTGCTGCAACAACGCGCAAAAAACCGAATGCGAATTATACCCAGTGATGGCAATTTAGCTGGACAAAAGTGTTTCAGATACCAACGAGGAAGCTAGCGATTTTTTTAAAATTAAAAAGAAAACAAAACGCATGTTTTAAAACGAAAAACTGCAAGTTAGTACGTAAGTAATACGAAATATGATCATAGATAAATACACATAGACCGAAAACTCTCTAAATTTTAACATATTTGTCAACAGCATGTACTTAAATATTTTTTTGAGTTGAAAGGTCACTTGATTATAAGCAAAATAAGATGAAACTTTTGCCCACTCTCTCTTACGCTGCAGCAACACGACAAAATTTTTCTTGATAGTCTTTTACATATACTGTTTGTAAGCTGCACACAACTTTAAAACAATTTTAGTCCAAATTGTTCAAAAAAATATTATCAGCTGTTTTCTTGATTGTAAATTGAAACACAAACTTGAAAGAAAAATTGAATGCAAGTTCGTTTCAATTCTTAAAAGTGTGAGTGTATTAGTAAAAAAAATGTGATGTCAAGCTTAAATTTCATGTTATAAAAGAGTTGTTAAAACAGTTTAACAACCGTGTTAACACCCCGTCTACAACTGGCATGAAATGCTGTTAAAACATGATGTTAAGACATGTTAAATTTTTAATATGTTAATGGTGGAGTATAGTACTCATGTTAATGGTAAGATATATCATTATTTTTTGATTATCAGCGAAGGAAATTCTAAAAAATCGTATGTGTGTTTTATTTCTTTGTGATTTTAGTGTATTGTTGTAGTGTTGTAAATGAAAAAAGCCACAAAATGACTGCTGACAAGCTTAAACGTCATTTCATGTTATAAAAGAGTTGTTAAAACATATGGTTTAACAACCATGTTAAAACAAGAGAAAAACGCTAAAATGATGGGTCTCTACCTACCACTAACATCATGTTAGTGTTAATGTTAAGCATTTCGTGTCAGTTGTAGAGCCAGTGTAAAAGTTGTATAACTTTTCAAAAATAAACAAAATTTTGCCAGAAAAGTTTAATTTTTAATGAAAAAAGTCGTTTTATTAAAAAAGAGAAACTATGAGATTTTCATGTATAGTTGAAGTTTATACAACTTTTCAAAAATAAACAAAATTTTGCAAGATAACGCTAAGATTTATTGCAACAAAATTTAAATATTTTCTAGCGATTTTTTGGCACGTATTTAGCGAAATAAGAAAGAGCTACCATAACTCTGTATACAAACAATTGCTAAGCATATAGATGCCATATTTTAAGAAGCCTAATAAAATCAGAGTTGTTTTATTAAAATGTTCTAAAAGTAAAGCTATCACTTTACTTTGAATGCAACATCGAAAAGTAGTAAATAATAAACAAAACAAATTAATTGTAAAATAGTTAATAAATTGATATACAATGGTTTGTGAAAAATGTGAAACAAAATTGGCTAAAATTGCTACACCAGATCCCTGGAAAACTGGACCTGCTCGTAAAATTAATGAAAACAAAGCGTTATCATCTGCTAAAGACAGATTTAACCCCATTGGAAAAACACTTCCACCATGCCGGTAGGTGCAATATTAAAGTTTTTGTAATATCTTTAATATGTATTCTCTCAAAACAAAGAATAATAACAAGAAGTGAAACGCTGTCAAAAAAAACCTAAGTCGGTTGTCAAAAAAAACCTAACTATAAGAATGTATTAGTAACATTTTGTTTATATGTATTGGTGATCAAACCACTTTCACCACACTCCTCAAACACACATAGTTGTAAAAAAGCGACCTTAAAAATTATAACAAAATTTTATTACAATTAAATTTAAAAATTCGAACAATTCTTAAATTATTTAACGTATATTTGATCTGGAAAGATTTTATAAAAAGATGTTAATGCTTTTTATTCTATAATTTCTGCAAAAATTAAATTTATTTGAATTTTTTATACATTTTCAATACCAAATTTTACAAATGTGTTTTTATCAGTTTCAATTTCAACCCCCAAAAATTATATGTCAGAAAAATTAAAAAAATATAATTTTCGTTTGTGCAAAATATACGTGTTTCGATTACTTTAATGGGTGAAATGTGTGCAAAAAAATAAAAAAATATTCTATGTTTGTGAAAGAGTGTGTTAAAATTGCAATTGTATTGCAATTTTCAAGAAAAAGTTTTGAAGTTAAATTTCTCTCTCAAGTGTGTTGAATTCACATACAACCTGTATGTGAGAAGAGAGAGAAGTTGTTGTTGTAGAAAAAATGAGAGGCTTCCCTTCTTGTTATTCTTTGTTCTTTGTCTCAAAATTTAGTTCATCGACTTATTATTAAAAGAATAATTTAAGCCAAAAATTTACAAATGAAATGAACTGAAAAAAAATCGAAAATTTTTTAAATTTCAATAAACTCAATACCTACTAAAATAAATTTTTTTTCATAATTAAAATTATTTAAAGAATATTGGTAACGTTACTCACAATTATATCGGTAATGGCATATTAACAGTAACAGTAATTGCGATTATTTCGGTAACGGTAGTTGACCTGAAAGAGTATTTTAGGACCAACGGTAGCTTAGCGGTAATGACAGCCAATCTTTTTTTTAATGGAACAAATCAAGATCCCAGTACCAGTTTATATTTTTATAAATTTCTGTTAGTATTCATATTTTCTGTATTGCCGGCCTTTGGCCGGGCGAAGTGACTTTAAACTCTGGGGTGTATCGAACACCGGCTTCGCTAAAATCGCTTATTCTGTATATCAAAATTTTCTGAAATACTGTCATATAAATTCAAAAAGGAATTTTTGGTTCACAATGTTAATAAACAGTACCATATTATATATCATATGAAAGGTATTTTGAAGCACTATTCAATGATACCCATATTGATCAGATTATTTTCCAAATATATGAGAAATTTACTATTATATATATTGACTTTAAATTACTATAACTCTTAAACTAAGTGAGAGCGGGCAAAAATTATAAAAATGCAAGCTGTTTCCATGATCTTGATTTATGCCGCGGTATTGTATTACATATTAATTTACTTCGTTTTCGATAAACATATAGAAATTCAACATTTGTATATCCAAATTAATTGATAGAACTGATATAATTTAGTTTTAATACTGGGCGGTTACTGCATAACTCAATCCGAAAATGTTCGAAAATGTGTGCTAAATACATTGTAATTCGAAAAGATTTCCTTACGAATCGAATTAGCGACAGATCACCCTACTTCAACGTTTAGAATTAATTTAGAATTCCTGTACACAAAATTCCAAAATAATTTGTATATCTGTATAGTGTTGCATCATAGCAAATATTTAATACTATATGTGCTTTAGCAACATTTATAAAATCTATTAATCACATAAATTTATTGCGAATTTTATTTCAGAATTTGCCGCCAAAAAGTTCACCAGGCTGGATCGCATTATTGTCAAGCATGTGCCTATAAAAAAGCTATTTGTGCCATGTGTGGTAAAAAATTAATGTGTACTAAAAATTATAAACAAAGTTCAACGTAAAATAGTTGATTTATGTTTAATATCATAACTATTTTCATACTTAAACAATACAATGATTTTGTCCTTTAAATCTTAGTGAAAATTAGCATAACAATGTAGTATATAATATTAACAAATAATAAATACTACGACTCTTTTGACGACTGTGACAGCGTTTCCAAGTCTTTTTCCTTCTTTTTCTTTTGGCCGGAGGAGGCATAACTTAAGGCATCCTTATTAAATTCTAACGGCATTATGCCTAAATCTCCGCTATAACGGTTTTTAACAATTTGTAAATATTTTTTACCCTTTAAACTTGTTAAACGTTTATCCTGGATAATTAGAACATTATCCGCTTCTTGGCTAGCCTTAGCCGAACCAAATATTGAACTAGTAGTTAGATCATCTTCTTCTCTTTCTTTGCGTGGATGCATTACCAAAGTCACATGTACATTGTGTTTTGTAGCAAGTGCTCGAAATGAGGCAATTATATTATCTTGTTCCCAAAATTTATCTGTACGATATGTATTTGAAATGCCCATCATAAATTGAAGATTATCTATAATAACATGACTTATATCATGAACATAATGTGCATGTTCTATAGCTTCCATAACTATTTTCAGCGGCTGTTGACCATGAAAAGTCATAAAGTACATGGGATGTTTTTCAAATTCTGTAGCCCAATGATCGAATTCGTGTAATTTCTTTTCCAGAGAATAACCAACAAATTGTCTTAACAAAGTGGAAGCTAAACGGGCATTTCTTATTTCAAAAGAACCCCATAGTGTTGAAACTCCTTGCAATGCCAAATCCAAGGAGTATTCACTCATAAATGTAGTTTTACCACTGCCTGTGGGACCTGTTATTATAGTCAACTCCCCCTTACGGTGTCCCTTCAGTAGTTTATTAAGTATAGGAAATCTTTTCCATTTAACGCCATTCACTTTCTCTATGTTTTGCAATTCGCTGAGAACGTCATTTCTAAGGGAGTTAAAGGTCGTAATTGACTTGTGGCGCACCGGTGTCGCTTTTTGCAAAATGTGGCGAATATTGAGTCGCTTTCGTTGAGCATCGAAGGGAGATGGTTCGGCAACAGTGGGTCGTATTAAAAGGCATCGTCTTTCATCAATTTTACTTGCAAATGTTTTGGCAACATCCCATCCCGTAGAATCACACTTAAACCAAAGTATAAGTTCCTTGAAATATTCCAATGCCGGTAAACATTCTTGTGGAAGACATTTTAGACCATAGGGTAAACATACAATAGCATCTGAAATAAATTATCAATTATATTTAGGCAAGTTTATTAAAGTTAAAAAGAAAACTAATTACGTGTATCAATACGCTGAGCGATTAGCACCAAAAAGTCTAATAAATTGGCCACAACTATGGCTTTTTGTTTATTGGATGATCCATATATTAAGACTCCAGATAAATTGTCATTTTGAAAGCACTCCTCTTTACCATCTTCTAAATATAAAAATTTCTCGCCTACTATTCTATTACCAGCATTCATCAATGGAAATTGTAAAACATTAAGTTCGGCATCATAGCAGGAGTTTAACATTTCAAAATCCACCGTTTTCAAGCCCTTTATTTGCAAACTGTCACAAACATTGACAGGAACTGCTGTTAGTTGGCGACATTTTGAGGTATACCCTTTGGAAGCTTCTTTGAGGTAATCTATAATATGTTTAGATTTTTCATAGGCATCTTTGGCTTGCAACAAAGGCACTCTTACATCACAACTAGGGCAATTAAAACTTCCAGTTCGTTTATTTACATAAGCCCACTTATCACCTGAAGAATTTCTACACAGTTTACACGACACATGCAAGCACGTGTGACCATCTTTATAGTCTATGTTCGAGGATTTTATCACTTTCTTAAAGTCTGCATAATATTTTAGATCTTCCACAGTTTCCCTGGAATCTATAGCCACAGGATTTACTGTGCAATAGCTTTGTTTTCTTATATATTTGCATAATTTAAGCAAATTACGGTTTCTTGACCAACGTTCGTAAACACAGCGCCTAAAAGCCGTTGACATTTCGCCGGTGTGCAGTGTTGTCAATATGACTGATTCATAAATTACGCATCGGAAGAACAATAACATGCTTCATATTTTTCAAACATCCTAACTTTCGATGTCCTAAAACATTTTGAATTGATTTTTATTAAGTGATCCTACGACTTTTAATATATTTTAACATCTTATTTTCACAATCACTTGTCAAAATAATGTAAACATATTGAGTTTAGTAGTTTTCTTGATGAGTGTGTTACATAGAATAAACTGTGTCTTGTCCTACTACCAGTACAATACCTAACTGGTATTATCAGATAATATAGATTTTATATAACGCTTCTTATGAATTTTAAACATTCTGGGACAGCTATGGGAACAAATTAAGATCCCAGTAACAGTTTATATTTTAATTTTTTTCTGTTTATATTCAAATTCATAGGGTCTTATAAATTCAAAATGTAATTTTTGCTTCACAATGTTATATATGATATGAAAGGTTGTTTGAAGCACTATACAATGATATTCAAAATGTTCAGATAATTTTTATAAATACGGAGAAATTTACTATTATTTTTGATTTATTTAAGAATTCAATAGATATTATAATGACTTCATAGTCATACAATTCCTAAACCATAGAATAAACGCATAGAACGGAAGGAGAGAGCAATAAAATGGAAAACATTACTCTCTTTTCACACATACAGGTGATACAATAACAAAATACATTCTCATGAATTAGGTTTTTGACAACAGACGTAGGTTTTTGGCTCTATCTAGTTATCATTCATGATTATAATTTGTACGCGATCCATTAAAATTGATCGCGAACCAAACATCACAGTATGTGCAGCAGTGCCATATAAACTTAAGTATACAAAAAATGGTTTTTGCTCTTGAAGCTGTCACCTCATACCAACACATGTAATCCTTACCTGCCTGACAAAATTACTTTTCATTGCTTATCAGAGACTGTCAATCACCCCATGTAAATTAGATGGGGGTGATTGAACGGGTTGATTGACAAGCAGGATTATTTTGCGCTGGCGTTCCAATCGTTTCCAGTCGAGGACATTGTCAAATACAAAATACAACTCTGTACGAACAGGGGAACTGTTGCCAGATTTAAGAGCATTTTGTCGATTTAAGATTTGTTTTATTTAATAAAATTTACAACCACAGTTTAAATAGCCACTGTATTTTTATTACAAATCGTCACCTGAAATGCAAGAGGGCGTAACAGCCAAAATATTCAAAATCACACGTCTTCACAAATTTGTAGCTTTCTATTTTTAATAAAAATAAGGGCTTTATTGAAGAAAAAAATCATAAAACACTTTAAATTGTATTATGTTTTTTGTCTCTCCTGTGCCCTATGAGATTTATTTTGTTTGATGACAAGCATATATAAACTTCATATAGAAACAAGGTTTTTGTTAACACTGTATCTACAACTGACATGAAATGCTTAACTTCATGTTAGTGTTAGGTATAGATACATCATGTTAGCGATTTTTCAATGTTTTAACGGCATTTCATGTCATTTTCATGTTGTAGACACGGTTAATGTGAGCTAAGAAGAAACTCAGACAGAGTTGATATATTTTTAGTACAAAATGACAACTGAAATGTTCGTTTTTTTCCTACACTGAACGTACCGAACAAAAAAAGATGGTTCCCCGCTTGTGAAAGCATTAATTGAATTTTCACAAGAAAAACTGGAAATAAACCATAGTTTTGTTTATTAAACGTGAAGTAAAATATTAAAATAGTTTTTGCCTATTTTAAACTGAAATATTGTTGGTCATATTTGTGGTTTAGTGAGTTTTTTTGAATTAATATAATGCGTAGACGGAGTGAAAGAAAAAAGTCTACAGATGTGTCTTCACCAGCCCCGGCATCACGTCGTACAAATCGCCGCCGCAAGTCCCAGTCCGTGTCAGAGGATGACAAGAATACAGAATCGAATAATGAATTAAAAAATGAAAAACCCCTAGAAGATGATGTTGAACACAGTGGCGGAGAAAGAGATTCTAGTGAGGAACGATCAGAATCTAAACGTAGGCGTAGCTCGCGTATGAGAACTCCTGTTAAGGAACTTCGTACAAGTCCTGCAAAGCGTCGTACAAAACGTGACACCACACCGGATAATAAAATAAATACAATTATCGAAGAAGAAAATGGTACGGTTAATAGTGAAAATGAATCCAATGTTGAGGACGTTGAGAAACCACTTAGTAAGAAGCCAGGCAATGATGAAGATGCCAAAGATGAGGAAAAAGATAATCAAGCTTCGCCTCAAAAGAACAATAACAATGAAAACGACCAAAAAAAAATAAATGAAAAAGAATATGATGTTAGTCCTACAAAAGTTGAGGAACCGAAAGAAACCAAGGAAAATGTCAATCAAGTCGTTAACGATGACAAAAACAACAAAGACGAGAATGATGATGAATCTCGTTCTTCGGTTAAAAGCGACAAAAATGAAATTCATGATAAGGATGACCAAGATGAAGTAAAACTTCATACTCGCGATAATTCACCCCGGTCGCGTAGCAATAGTAGTGAGAGAAAAGATCAACAGCAACCCACAAAGAAATGCGAAATTGATAATGACGATGACGAACCGGAAGAGGGTGAAGTTGTTGAGAAAGCCAATAAAACAGATGACAAAACCAACACCAGAACTGAGGTGAGGGAACGCATTTTGAAACGTCACTCGGTAGAAGGTTCAACAGCAGCTACTAAGGATGACCCCAAGGATCATCACAAGTCGGAGGAGGTAAACAACACTCAAGACGGTAAAACTAATGAATCCTCTAATACTACTGCAGCAGCTGATACAGGTCGCCACAACGTCAACGCGAATACGACAACAACCCGAAAACGCCGTTGGATTACTAAGAAAGCCACTGAGAGCAAAGAACAGATTCTGGCCATTTCTACAGATTCGTTGAAGACTCTCATTGCCGACGTTCATCCAGTGCCGTTGAGCGATGTGCAGTTAGAGTCCTCTTCGGAAGTTGAGGAATTGGTATCAGAACGCGAAGAAGGCGAACAGTCACCAACACCGGAGCCGGAGCGACGTCGTGATTCCGTAGAGAAACTGGAAAAAACCTCCAAACTAGTTATAAAGTCTTTAAAAGAAAACAATCGCCAAGTTCAGGTTGTTCCAGGTGTTGGTGCTGTACCCGCCTCCATACAACGTTCCCCTAGTCCGGCCCGAAATCAAGCAAGCAGTGTCTTGTACATAACAAATTTAGTACGCCCTTTTACTGTTTTGCAGTTAAAGGGTTTACTCGTACGTACGGGTAAAATCGTTGAAAATGGCTTTTGGATCGATCGCATTAAATCCAAATGTTATGTCGAATACGAAACGGAGGAGTAAGTATATATTTTATTTACAATTACATATAATAATGGACTCCCCTACCTAAACACTTATTTTAATTGAAAACAATATTTATCCTCTTAATACTCTCCAATTATTAAGAGGATAAATGTGAGTCTTTAGAAACCACAGTATTGTTACAGTTTTGCTTAAATTGTTATATCAAGAGAGCTTTGGTATAATTATGTTTAAAATAATTAAAAATACAGGTATAAATTTTTTAACACGAAAATAAGAAGAGATATTTTTTTAAAATAAAGTTGCAATTATATTTTTTTAGGGGAGGATGTTAAGCCAAAACAAAACAAATCAATTCTAATTTATTTATAAAATGATCTTTTTCAGTCAAGCCATTGAAACCCGCCATGCATTACATGGTGTACGCTGGCCTGCTTCGAATCCAAAATGTTTAAATGTTGATTTTGGTATCAAAAATGATATGCTTAAAGCTATCGAGTCAACTAAAGAAGATGCTCCTAAATTTGGGCAAGAAACTAATAAAGACAACCTTTTAGTTGGATCGGGCTGGAGTAGGGAGCGTCATGAAGATGATAAAAAGGTAAGATAAACGATTTTGTTTTTCCAACATTAGAAAGCAACTACAATTTATAAAAACAATGAATCCAAAGGTAATCTTCATGAGTCTTACCAAAATCAAATTATTATTCTTTTAATTTATTATGTTGAAATCACAGCATTTGAAGGCAAATGTATACCATTGATGTCTTACACAAGAATTCTAATTAGATCGTTTGACACAAAAGAATTTATTTGTCAAATAGAAATGAGAGATAATTTAAAGAACAACTGTCTAATCATACTTGACTATGGGAAGATTATGTGTATCTTAAAATAATAATAAAAAAGTAAGGCATAGCCCTTTACTAAAGTATACTTTAAGATAAAGATAGAACATTATTTTTTGGAAAAAATTTCGGTAAACAAAATTTTAAAAAAAATGTTTTCATATTACTATGAAGGCAAATGACCCATTGTCGCTCTGAATATCTATGGCGTTATATGCGTCTTTGGATGATCATTCGTTTCATCGCCAACGTGAGGTTCTGTTTTCGACTCCGACAGAAATAATTATATTTAAAATTGAGTCTATAAAAGATTTATACCTTCACATTCTATCATTCATAATATTAATTTAAGTTTGTATTGTTATTTAATAAGTCTGTATATTGAATTGTATTCCGAATTTTACTTTTGTAATATATATTTATTGGCCTTATAGGATATTTATATTAGTTGGAATAAATAAATAAATACCATTCCGTCAAGCATCTTGACTCAGGAATGTGTTTTCATGTTTATAGAATTATTGATTTTGAAAAATAAAAACCATGAAATGAATTTTTCATAAAGTATATATATTCTGGATCATTATAGACAGCGCAGTCAGTATAGCCAAGTTCGTCCATCTGTCTGTTGAAATAAATTTTTCGAAGCCCCCAAATAACTTACAAATATGATTGATACATCAATATCCGCTATAGTCCTGCGGTTCACAAATGGCTGATATATAAGCAAAATCATTGATCACGACTACCTCAATTGAAATTTGTTGACCTATTTTTAATCTATATCTGCACTTCTAAGTCAATAACATAGTATGGATATCTAGTGATAGACATTTCAAAGACCTTTCCAACGATGTATATAACGACATAAAAGTTCGGACCGACAATGGGTAAAAATCGGGAAAATATTTTTTAATCCGATTTTTTTCACCAAAATATGACTTTAGTTTGTTATATAAGATTTAGAATTATTCCGGCTTGAGTTATTTCGAACCTTTAAATTTGTTATGTTAGAAATACATATTGCCTTGAGTTCCATTTTTACTATGTAATGTTACAAAGAATACATTGAAAACATAAGAAAAAAAAACATCAAAAACATACATGCTGATATTGTCAATCGACGGTGGATAATAGGGTAATAACTAGAGTATCCAAAACCGAAAACCGTTAAACCAGTTTTTCATTACTGTAAAATCGACATATATTAACGAAATATACATATTTTTTTGGATACTTTAATAATAACCAATAACAAAATTAATAATACTGTTTTTTGTTTTACTATTATTGTTTTTTGTATTTGTAACTGATTATGGCTAAGTGGCTAGTTACCTACTGAATCTTAATAAATATATTAATTTTTTATATTTTGAAGGGCTCTCGACCAGTGCGCGAATGGGATGTTGGTAAGAAGGAGAATTTGGATCGTGAGAAGGTAACCAGAGATGTGGATAGACGACGGGAACGCAGCCGTGATCGCAGTCGAGATCGTAGCAGGGAACGTAGTAGCAGGGATCGCAACATGTCCAGAAACCGAGAAAATGAAAGAATTGACCGGGAAAAGGAACGTAGACAAAGACGTGAAAGAGATATTCGAAGTAACACCTTATCACCAGGTATTTTCTTTAAAACTTTGCCTCAAAACATGTATTTTAATCTTTTTAACAATTAATTTTAGTGCGAAAACAAAAGAAAAAGGAAGATCCCCCATTAAGACTATTAGACGATCTATTTCGTAAGACTAAAGCCACACCATGTATTTATTGGCTACCATTAACACCAGAACAGGTAAGTTATTGAAACTTTAAAAATATTATCTATTTAAAATTAATTAATTGTGTATGTTTGATTTTCAGATTGCTGAAAAGGAAATACTCCGTCAAAAACGTTTAGAAGAGCAAAAGCAACGTCTTAAGCAACGGGAATTGGAACGAGAAAAAGAGCGCGAAAGAGAACGCAACCGACAAAGTGATCGTGACAGGGATAGAGATCATCGTCGCAGCAACAGATCCAGTGATAGACGGCGTTCACGTAGCCGTGATCGACGTCGTTATTAAGGTGGCGGTATTTATTTTTATTGCAGATCACATTTTATCATCAAATTTCTACTTGATGTTATATAATTATCAAATATGGTTTTTTAGGCTGATGCACACTCATAAAGTAACATCGTTTTTTTCCCATCTTCAGAAGAGAACATACAAAGTTCAAACCTCTCAATAATAATTGCGATATAAGAACACAATCGACAATTATTATACACATGTATAAACATAAATTTTGCTTACAATTTGAGAACTTAAAGCAAAACCTTTATCAAATTATATTTCAATATTAAGCAATGAGTAAAGTAATATTTATTGAAATATTTTTATTTTATGTACAAACAATAATGTTTCGCAAATTTCCCTAAAATATGTATATTTTACGTTAAAAATATTTCAATTAATATTTTCTTATTGTTGCGCTATTACAAATGTTAGGTTTTTTCTAATTTCAAAAAAAAAAAAAAAGAATTCTTTTTTTTTCCTTTACAAATTTTTGTAGTATATTATTTAAATTTTTTTTATACATTTATTTAAAAATGTGTTTTGTTTTTAATATTTTTTGTTTTTCTTTTATTAAAAAAATTGATCTTAAGAACTTTTCTAGCATCCTCCACATATAAAAATAACCCGATCTGCCAACCTTATCTAAAATTCTAACAGCCACGTTTGTCACGACCAATGTTGCCTCGATAACGCTGGGACACTTAATCGATATATTCTCAACAGCAGCCTTCTATACTATGCTAAATCATCAACCACATTCAGCAAACAATTGAAATAAAACATAAACTACAAAGTCCATTGTGTGTATTCATTTAACCACTTAAATTTGGTTTAAACAAGTAATAACGAGTTGGACTGCAAAATTTACATCGTGAAATAATTTATATATACACAATACATACAATAATATATGTAATAATATATCAGCAAAAATTAATTACAAAAATATCTGAAACAAAGAAAACTGATGTAAAGAAATATAACATACATCAACTGCAATTGCAAACATTTTTAATACATTAGAGTACTTTTCGAATACATTTCGATTTATTAATGTTTATGTCAACCAATTAATAGAAATATAAAAATTACATACCAATAATAACTGTGAAAAAAAGATTTTTATTGCTTACTTTTAGAAAACAAATTGCTTGAAATAAAATGTTTGGTAAGTTCGTTCAAAATGTATAAAAATATAATAACTTTAAATAAGTATTTATTGCCCTAAAATAGCTTTTTCTTAAAACCGTATCTTGTGCGTTATGGAAAATATCAAGCCACGATTTTACTTTATATGCTCGATACCCAAGAAGAAATTACTATTACAAAATATTGTGTACCACAATATTGTGACACAAGAAAAACAAAAGGGCTTTAATTTTACATTTTTGTGGATGGCGAAAACGCCAACAGCGATTATTATGGTGATTAACCATTATAAAAAAGTTATTCAAATATGATTTTTATTCACAACTAGCTGACCCGACAGACGTTGTCCTGTCCATATATTAGAAAAAATGTTTGTGTTCGATTTGTGAATTTGTGAGAAGCTGTTTGAATTATGAAAAAATAGTAAAAAGAGACAAACAACGTACTTTTAAATGATAATTTTTATTTATGTAGGTTTGAGGTGTGTTTAAATTACATTTGATTTGAAAATATGTACAATATATGGTGTTATATTTACATTTTGATTGAAAGATCGATGTTCAGGAACCAATTAAAATAAAGAAATACTTTTTTCTGTTGCTTTGCAGTGATATCGTAGTTTCCTTCATTGCAATGCTTTATGATACACGACATTTTTAGTTTTGTTGCCTGGCGCGTAAATAAATAATGCTGATGGTGTTCCGACACGGGAACAGGCGACATACAATTGACCATGCGAGAAGCATGGATTTTCAAGGTTAATGCCGCAAACACGCAATGACTGCCCTTGAGATTTATTAATTGTCATAGCGAATGCAAGCCGTACCGGAAACTGCAATCGTTTAAAATCGAATGGCATGTCGGTCAGAGCCATTGGGATCCATGGTATCAAAACGTCTTCTCCTTTGTACTTTCCTTTAAGTATTGTTGCTTCGATGACGTTGTTCATCAGGTTTTTTACCGCAAGTCGGGTGCCATTACAAAGACGTGGTTGGTTTATGTTTCGTAACATTATGATTACCGATCCGACTTTCAGTTGGAGATTGTGAGGCGGTAATCCGGGTAATTCCAGCGAGTTTAAAAACTCGGTTGGATAGTTGACAACATCATTTTGGGAAGTAACGGAATCCACCGATTTGTACGTCATCAATTCGACAGCAATTTCACCTTGAATCTTAAAATTCAATTCGTCGACATCAATGTTTTTCGCAGCCAATATAGCACGTTCGCTCAACCAATCATGATTTTTGTAATTTTGTGCAATGTTTGGAAATACCTTTCGGATTAGCTCGGATTTTGATTCGGTGAACTGACAGAAACCGGGGGGAAATTGAATGCAACCGGTCGAAATGTCAACCGGGATTTTTCCGTTGCCAATGTCCAGCAATTGTTTGGAAAATGCTTCTCCAGATTGATCGTTCTGCAGCTCGACACGCATGTTCACAGTCAATTTGAGTTTCTTGAAGTGTTTCCACAAAACGGACGACTTCAAACATGCATTAAGTTCATCGGCTGGCGTTGACCGTGGAATCACTGGCAATGTTTGCCGAAAATCCCCTGCCAACAGAATCATTGCACCACCAAAACGGCTTTGATTGTTTCGTAAATCTTGCAAAGTTTTATCTAATGCCTCCAAAGACTTTTTATGCGCCATTGTACACTCATCCCAAACGATTAGTTTGCTTTGCTGCAAAATTTTGGCCATTGCACTGTTCTTGGAAATGTTGCATGTTGGATTTTCATTGATGTGCAACTTCAATGGCAACTTGAGTGCTGAATGGGCAGTACGACCGCCTTCCAACAACGTAGCTGCAATTCCTGATGAAGCAAGTGCAAGTGCAATATCATTCTGCGAGCGTATCGTGGCCAAAATCAACGCAATCAAAAAAGTTTTTCCAGTTCCACCGGGAGCATCCAAAAAAAAAATTCCTCCAGTTCCATCTTTCACAACTTTCATAAGAGTGTCGTATGCATATTTTTGTTGTCGATTCAACAGTGGAACGTTTGTTCGTACTAATTCCTTCAAGGCATCGCAATCATATTGTATTTCGCGTCGCAACTCTTGATTAAATACGTCGTGCATCGGTCGATTGGTAGCTGCCATGCCTAACTCAGACAATACCTTGTTCGCCATCATCAAGCACATGTCCTCAATTAAAATCAAAGCCTCGTTGTAAATTTCCTCATTCAGTTGCAAATTTGGATTTGATGTTCTAATACGCACCTGATGCAAAATATCATCACACATGGCATCTTTGTATTTGCTCCATAAATCAGTCGGTTTGGATGGGCAGCATGTTGAAACAATTATCGAAAACAGTGTTCGTATTTGATGAGCATTTGATGAAAGCACAGCATCTTCGAGGGTGCATTCCCAATGAGCGTCATTCTCCAACAATCGCAAGCGTTGACATGCTTCTCTATACGTGTCACACAATTCACCATTTATAGTTCTCAAATCTTGGAATGATGTTGGGCCACGAACGTTGACTAATAGCAAACGCAAATAGAAACACTCATCGTTTCTTGGATGAACTGTGTAAATACGACCTAATGCGTTGGTGGAAAATAAATTGGGGAAACCTGGAACAGGATTTCCTTGTTTCCGTCGTTGAAATTTCTTTGTCGATTGATTCCAAGTATAATATCTTGGCATTTCGGAGTATAGTAACGTTCGGGCAAATTCATCGTTCCTGCACATTTCAAAAAATCTGGTCAATGTTGTAGGTGGCGGTCGATCAACTCGTTGTAATACATTCTCCTCAGTAAAGTACACTCTTTGACCATTTTCCAAATGTACGGCTAAATGAATAACAGAAGGATGTCTTTCATGAATGCTAAATGAAAAAATGCGCCAAATTGCTTCGTTACTACTAACATAGCGGCCCATTTGAAATTGAGTGACTTCATCGATGGAATTCTCCGCACTAACTCCAATCACAGCCATATCACTACCTTTGGTCACATATTTGCAGATGTATTTGATGGATTTCACGGAATGGCAAGATTCGACGTTGATATGTGCTTTGAATGTTTTGGAGAGTAGTGGCGAATACGGAACAATCCAACGGTTATCAATTTGAATGTCCTGCTGATTCACTTTCACCATTGTTGATCTTCCATTGTCAGCAATTGAACGGCGACGATACAGTGGGTAACCATCATTTCCGGTAATTGTTTCAGCTACTAATGGCCTTGGATAACGCTTCGAACATTTGCCGTCGACCATACACGGAGAAAGGATATTTAATGATCCACAGGGACCATGAATCATGTTTTTAGTAACAACCTCGTGCAAGCCTGGATCTTCTACTTCATCAGGAATTTCAGCTGATATCACATCATCGATTTCATTCGGTCTTATCTTCTCAATCAACCAAATGAGGATATGCGCGTGTGGTAGTCCGCGTTTTTGCCACTCTACTGAATACATCCAGCAGCGCGTCTCGCCGAACACGCGATACTTCACAATGAAATCCATCAGTGATTTTAATTTTTGTTTGAAGACTCTCGCGGTGACGTCATGGCGATCGATGGGTGATTGGCCAGGGAATAATTCTTGCCGAATTTCTATCCACTGTGGATTGCAAGTGAAAGTTATGAATAAATCTGCTGTACCGTAGTGTCGAACGTAGGTTATAGCATCCTGAGCATATTCATGCATATGGCGAGGACTTCCGACGTACGTTGCTGGGAGAATCGTCATCCGGCCGATATTGTGTGCGTTCCCGTCCACATTTATGGCATCTCGAAGGTGTATGTACTCTTCGGAACGCAGTTTTTTCTGGTTCAATCTAATGAATGTCAATCTTTCTGTTTCTATTTTTACATACATATCGACAGCATATTGGTGGAAAAGACGACGACATTTCAATATGTGATTGTCCTCATTTTCACGAACCATCAGTCGAAATGCATAATAGTTCATTGAACTTACTTTTTTGTTTGTTTCAGCGCCTGTACATTAATTTTCGCGTCAATAAAATTAATTGATCTTATAATAGAAAAAATATAGATTTGATATTCATCTGTAAGCGGATTTATCATTTTGATCGAGAAATGATAACCGTCTTCACCTTGCCAAAATATGATTGGATATTGTAACGCATCATATGATCGGTGAGTTTCGTACACACGCTGCTGCTGATTATTTCGTCGATGTAGAACGATATCACGTGATTCCAAATTTTCACCAACGACGACAATGGCGACATCATCAATTGTTGGTGCATTGAAACGTCTTGCGTGTTCTCCCGTAGGAGTCTTATCGGCTCTGATAACAATTTTGTGATTATCAGAGGGCATGCGGTCTAGTGCGGTTTTGAACAATGCAATCAATTGATTGTGTTGATGGAAAAAAGTTTGCAGTTGCTCAACAATTGGTCTTTTTACCGAACTGTTGTATGCACAACGCTGTTCTACTTCTTGTGGAGCATTGCCCATGAAGTAAATCTGCAGAAATTTATAGTCAGCACCCGGAACTGGCAAAAGCGAACCTGCTCGATGATATATTTGACCTTGAATCTGTAATGTTTAATTTACATAAGAAAACAAAATAAAATGCTGTAAGTGGTGAAATTACCTTGAAAGTAGGCATGAAATTATCCCGAATCACATTTGTTGCGCCAAATGAAGTCATTTGGAAACAATTGTTGTAGTTCTGGATTTGTGTTAGGAAATGCTTGGAATGAGCTCCTGTTCCAGAAACCAATGAGAGCAATGGCTCTGGTGGTGGAATCAACGGTGTCAATTTCACTTTGCCACTTGCGCAACACAATCCAGGAGTTTCATTTTTATATTTCAATGCCTTACAATGTGGGCACACAACGCTCATCGAACCAATAGCAACGGAATGGTCTGCACTGTAATCGACTGTCCTGTTGTAATGAAATGCAGCTCGATGAGTATTTAACGCAACATTTGTTTCTCTTCTTGCACGTACATTTGAATTAATTATCACTCGGTTGGATTCTATAGAACGATTGTGTCTCATTCGATGCATATCTACTTCGTTTGCATATTCTCTTTCTTCTTGTGTACGTGCAGAACGTGTTTGTGATAATCGATTTCGTTCAATTTCATTTCGCTCTTCGAGTTGTTCCGCAGTTTGATTAGATCGAAAATACGCTTGATTTGAAGCATTGTGAGTTCTGCGACCTAAATTGCTCCTTCTTATTGGCGGCATTACAATGCGATAGAATTTATTGACTTTGCTCTTACCTTTTAACCGTTTATAACTTCAAAACCCACAGTCTATAGTAGGTTAATCTATAAATTTGTTTGAGGTAACACGATTTAACTTATTTCAATTAATGAATTGATTGCAATGTACTTACAATGGAATCTTAATTAAAAAAAAAACTTATCACCGTTAGTTAACTTTTTTAGAAACACTTTAAACTTTTTTTAATTCACAATTAACAATTGCACTTATTTTATTTTTCGTCCACCGATTAATTTGATCAACAATTTGACAATAAGCAGTCAATCAACATTTGCACAAATAAATTGGAATGTAAATAAAAAAGTAACGGTATTTTCGGACAAATCGCGAAACAATACAAAAGTAATAACAAATGAGTTATTTACAACATAAGAATATCCCAGCAAAAACTTTACTTACAAATAAGCCGAAAAATAAGGAGAATTTGACAAATCGGTGCAGCCGTTTTCCGATTTTAGATAAATCGAAAAAAGTGGGCGTAAAAGTGGGCGTGGTAAATTTTTATTTCAGTAAAAACTTAAATTAGATTACTACGATCATTTAAATAAAAGATTAGCCATATCGGTGCAGCCGTTTTCCGATTTTAGATAAATGGAAAAAAGTGGGCGTAAAAGTGGGCGTGGTCAATTTTTCTTTCCGTAAAAACCTAAGTTGGACTATGACGAACATTTCAGTAAAAAAATTGTCCAAATCGGTCTAGCCGTTCTCAACTGATGCAATTACCAACGAACGACAATTGATTTTTATTTATATAGATACAGTAACAATTCCTGAGCATGTATAACGTTAAATAAAAAAAAAAATTCACGAAATTAGTCCATTGCCGATTCAAAGTTATAAGTGGTTGCTGGAAATGCCGTTAACAATTCGTAGCATCATGACGCGAGTTCAAAGTTAATTTGCGTATTGCAAAATTGTCTGCAGATAATCAATTTTATTACATACAAATTTTAAAAAAATAAGTAAGAGCTATATTCGGCTCTGCCGAATCTTATATACCCTTTACCAAATTATACTTTAAAATAAAATTAAAAAAAAAATTTTAAATTTTTTTAAACTATTTTTTTTAAATTTGTTAAAAAAAAATTTATTTTTGAAATGGTTTAAGTTTTTTTCAAATTTTTTTTTTAATTTTTCTTTAATTTTAAATTTTTTTAAAATTTATTGGTGAAAAAAATTTATGACAAAAAAAATTTTTTGTGAAAAAAAATTTGGGCTAAAAAATATTTTCCCCGATTTTGACCCATTGTAGGTCCAACTTACTATAGCCTTATATCCATCGTTGCAATGGACTTTGAAATGTTATGACTTAGTAAACGAGATGTAGATCAAAAATAGGCCAAAAATAGAGGTTGCCACGGTTTTTTCCTTATATCTCAGCCATTTGTGGGACGATTTTCTCGATTTTAAATAGCAACCGAGCCAGAAGAACCATGTCTTTGGCGGTTACTGCGTAACTCAATCCGAAAAATTTTGAAAATCAGCCCAATTATGGAATGGTGTCTATATTTCGTACTTCTCTTCACACGCTCTACATATCGAGCCAGTTGAGTCTTCAACAATGTTTTTCCCAGATAACAACATTAATTAGTTTCTATTTACTTGATTTGGGTTTGGCAATAATAAATTAATGAAAATTTGGCTCTAGTCAACATTTAAAACATTTATTGATAATGAGTTTCTAAATTTCAGTTTTTTTTTGCCAAATATTGCTTAGAATATAAAAAAACATATGAACAATTTAGATCTCTATTAATTACCATTTATTTTCCAATCAGAACCACTGTTACGTTAAAAATAAAAGTGAAAAGTTTCATTATGAATTAAACATTTTATTTATTTAAATTAATATTACATATACTTAACGCAGGCAACAAATATCTATTAGTTTTTATTTTATAAATCCTATTTAAAATACATTAAAAAATGTTCATTTAAATTTAACAAAAAAAAAAAAAAAAAAATTTAATTATTCATATTTTTTTTTTCAGCATTTGTTCGTTATTCATTAAAGCTGAATATTAAATTAACTAATATTATTTGCGACTTGTTATTGTTTTTTATAATTTTTTAGGAAAACAAAATTTTTAATTACACTTTATATTCTATTAAACATTATTCTAATAATGCAGTTTTGTTATAAACAAAAAATAATTGTAATTTTTTAAGTAGCTTTTTTAAATTCGTTAGAAATTTAGATTTTATTTTAACAAAATAAACAATAATAATAAAAATTATAAAAAATATAAGATTTATAATCTTAAGGTTTTTACAGCAACAATAATATATTTAGCAAACAAGACACAAGACTAAAGGCGTATAAACTTAAAATTAATTAAAGTAAAGGTAAAATATCAAAATAGAAGAAAAAATAATATAACAGAAATACTTAGAGCAAATGGTAAAAAATTGGTAGCGATGGTATATTTGAACAATAGTTTACAACACAAAACATTTTGCTAATGTTTAACAACTGTCTAAGAATCGGGGAATATATTTTGTATTTATAAGAGTTTAAACTAAACCATAAATCAAAATGTTTTATTATTTCTGGGATGTTTGAATATGAATTTTACATAAACTGACCTTGATGATCTTTTCTGGGAACAAGTAATATAATTTATTCTAACAGTCCTATTGTGATCGTAAGTTCATCCCTGGGAAAAAGTGCTGCTGCTAGTGATGAGCTAGAGTGTTAGCAAAATGTTTTTGTTATAATTACAGTGATTTTAATTACTCCACTTGGGCGACAACAGAAGTTATTGCTTCAGCAATAATAAACTAATGGTTATTCGTTTGGTTGCCAGTTTTTACTATTTTAACTAGCTTTGAAATAATTCAGGCAAACGAACAGATTGAATAATAAGGTAATTAATACACTTTACCATTTTGTAGGAGAAATTAATTACTTTATTATGTATGCCGTTGTTGTGTTTAGATCGTATGCGGAAAAAATTGCAACAACAATTTGGACGTTGGTCAAAGCAAGAATACTTGAGCTATTGGTTTTTCAGGACTCATTTTGAATCACGCTATGTTTTTTCATAATACTTTACAAAACTATTTGTAAATCTGACCTTTAGTTTTTTCGAAATATTAACAAAAGAAGAACTACGATAAAGTATTTATAATTTTTCTATTTCCATCTGGAACAATTTGTCATATTTTATCTAGATTTTATATAATATTTTATATTATATTTGACCTTTTTATTAAACTTTTAAATAATACTTATATAAGCTTAAGTTTTGTTTTTATAAAAATCTTTATATCACAAACATTTTGAATTATAAGATATTTTTTTCCTGAAGAAATACCTTAAGCTTAAATAGGTATTACTTAAAAGGTTTTTTATAATATTTGGTTTAACGTCTTCGTTTTGTTGCAATCCCTTAATAATGAAATGAAAATCCACATGATCTGGAGAGAATAAATACTAAATAAAAAATGTATAAACTCTGTAATTCTTCAATTGCTTCATAAACCATCCAAATTTGCAACAGTATTGTTATTTTCGCTCCATTCCGATAGATGATTGAGCACACAAAAATAAATATATACAAAAATTGTATATTTATACGTCAGAGATCAGCAATGAGTAGTGAAAAGTGAGTAGAGTTGAATCATGACTCAAAATTTCTTGCACTTATACGCACTCATATTTATTACAATGTTGCCGAGACTCATATCCACTCGTAAAGTTTGAGGTAATCATAATACTCATACTTAACAATATTTATGACGTTTTTGATTTCGACTCTACTAAGTATGATTCGAATACGAACATTAAGATACTCATTTTGAGGTTGTGTGTTCCAGAATTCTGTATAATTACACAAAAAAAAAGATGCATGAGTCGAATGAGTTGAATCTATAGTGAGTATCATGAGTATTTTCTTAAAATAAGTCAGGCTGAGGTTATTTATGAATCAAACAGATTTGAGTTCGTATGATGTCGACGTCGGATTCATATTTAATGTTACGCATACTTATAAATCAGTGTTATTGTGAGTATGAGTACGTCAGAGTAGCTTAATTTGAATGATGGCTACTCACTTATACTTATAATTTCATAAGTGCGTATGAATAGCAAAAAAGTGATTCATTGCTGATCTCTGTGAAATGTAAAATGTATATAAAAAACAGTTTAATATTTTTGTAAATTATCTTTTGTAATAATTCGGATTCAGTAGAGATATTTTAAAATATATTGGTAATTGAATAGCCCATGTTCGAAGTCTCTCAAATGGTCTAATAAAAAATTGTATCTAAAAATAACACATTGATTAAATTTCTCTACATATATATTTTGAGTTTTTAAACAAATATATCAAATAATTTTTACCATATGCTAAAGACATATTAAATAGTAACACATTTTGTTTTGTGAATAGAAAATAAAAACATAAAATTCATAGGTAATAACAGATGTGTCTCCGTACTTGACAGATTAAAAGGTATTATAGCAGAATTAAAAAAAGGCTAGTGAAATAAGCTAGACACACATCATATTTTAAATTAAAATATCATTATTATTTTATCGTTGTTTTTGCTTATATCACTGTTACTTAGACTTATAAATTTTATTGAGTACAGCAAAAGCTTGCCTGTAAATTCTGAATGACTAAATTTTGTAATTCTAACAAGTACGAAAACATAGTAAATATGTAGGCAGAAGAAAATAAATTAATTATTTTATAAATAACTAACATTTCAACAAAAGCAGGCACATATTTATAAACTAAAGTATTTGATAACAGATAAAGAAATAAATGAACGAAATAATTTTTTTTTAAAACTTGAATAATTAATTATACATACTTATGAATTTATATAATAATAATAATAATAGTAATTGTAATAATAATAATAATTGTTGTGTATATGCTTAAGTACATAAATAAGTATTTTTGTTTTGCAAACACGTACAAATTTAATATACTTTTCTTCGTGTTTTATATTTTTATATATGGTGTGTCTTCTTCCGTGTGTTGTATACATACATATATATTTATATATAAAAAAAGAAACGTTGTTGTACGCAATGAGGTATTAAATTTGAAATAAGATATAATATTATACATATATATTTTAATTTATAATTAAATGTCATAATTATTATCATAACCTTTATGTTCTATATTATATTTTTTGATTTTCAATTTTCGTTTAGTTTTACCCCCATATGCATAAACATTTTATAAATTTATAAAAGGTTTATCAAACAATATTTCCATACAAAATTTGATTTATAAACCTTTGATAAATTTATAAATTGTTTATGCATATGGGGGTTAATCTTTTGGTTGCTCTAAAAAATATTTGTTTTTTCTTTTTTTTTTAAATCAAAAATAAATCACATATTTTTTTCTAACTTAAAAGAAAAACAGGAAGTTCAAGTTTTAAACGATTGCTTGGTATTTTTGTTGTTGTTTTACTTATAAAAGAGAAAAAAAGTGTAGGTAGGAGCTTTAGACATTAGTAAATATTAGAAATAATTATAGACAAATACGAAGACTCTTGTATCATTTCATTTAACACACTACTTTAAAATTTTAAATTAATTTAATTTAGTTTGTTGTTGATGTTTTATAGCTAGTAATAAGGATTTAATTCAAAACTATACGTATAATAATAAGGGGTTAGTTAGGAGGGGAAGGTTTCTTTAAGTTTGAAGTGCATAACTGGTTGTTGTTCGGCTTAAAGTTTGTTTCTTAAGCAAACCTTATTAAATATTTATTAAACAATGTTAACAGCAAGGCAGGCTGCTGTTAAATTGGCTCCTGTTATTTTGAATTGGTATTATTGTGCTTTAGATCTGTTTTGGGCAACAGCGGTGTGGTGACAACATCATTATTATTTACCTTTTCCCCATTCTGTCTATCACCATGATGTTCAATGGTATTATAGTCAATGGCAGCCGCTTCTGAAGTCATAAGACTACTAAGCGATACAACATCGTTGTTGCTGCCCTGTGAATTGTGTTGGGTAGTAGCAGCGGCTATACTACGACTTTGCTGTGAAAAGTCCTATTTGGATATTGATTTATTTATTTATATTTAGAGAAGTGTTAAATGTAAACTTACATTAAATGAAGGTGATGCTGTATTACTGCCAACTGCTGTTGAAGTTTTGCGTATACTTTGGCTACCTCGTATATGATTCGGTCGATCATCATCATGTAATGAATGTAGTAACTGCAATAAGATAAATACAAATTTAATATTAAATGAACAAAATAAATTTTAAAAATTTAAAAATCTTAAAAGTATTAAATGTAAATTGTATAATTTTAGTCATTTTATATATTAGTCTTTCCTCAAAGTTATGATTTCATTTGTACCAGATTTACATGTCTAAACTTAATGCAGTCTAATGTACAAAGTTCGTTCAAAATCGATCGTTATGCTTTGTTTCAACTGTTTCCTCTAGTTGGTAGCTGAAAAGTTTTATTATAGGCCAAAATAAATAATCTCAATTGGTCTCAAGACATTTTGAACTATTCTGGATATATGACTAATAACTAATAATAAACAGCAGTCGGCAGTATTAATAAATCTTTCAAAATATTGTTGTTTGTTTGTAACAAAACAAACTGTCGCCATACATTCCAAATCCGAAAAAATGTCGCGGGAATTCCTGGAAAATGTCGGGAAATTTCGCAATTGGCTTATCACGCCAGACACGGGAATCTCCACGGGTGACATAGTATCTGACAAATGACTGGTAGACACTATTCTCCTTACTTCACTTTTCATATCTATGTGTCCCTCTTTTATTTCTTTTTAAGGTAACAAAGGGGCTTACTGTATGTACCCAAGTGAGCTGTTCTCTTTCCTGATTGTACTAGACGGCTACCTGTTAACTTAACCTAACCTTGTGTAAATATTTTTAGGGCCATTATTACAACTTGCCTTTCTGTTCGTAATAGTAAAAGTTAACTTTAAAGCTATCTTTTTCTATTACTTAAGGTTACCTTTTATTATGACGAACATAAAGGTAAGTTGTAATAATGGCCTTAAATATAATATAAAATTTACGTACATTTTGGAAGCCTTCTTTCTTATTTACATTTTTAAATTTGTGTATATTTGAGATTCAAATTTCTACTTTACTCTTTCTTTGTAAGTATTTAGTAAAAGCTATTGTATTTATAAAATATACTACCTTCATTATTTGAATAAACCTTGAATCTTTTCAATTGAAATATATATATGTATAAGAAATCTTGAAAACGAAATTTCCATATTATTAAAGTTCTTGCAAATACTTCTTTTCACACGATTTCTTTATCAGTTTTTATAAGCTAAAAGCACAACAATCAAATTAATGCCAATTTTGAAGTATATTTTTCAATATTATGAATTTTAATAATGCCTGATATTAAACTTACCTTTTCAACCTCATCATCAATATCAACACTATTGGGTTCAGTGCCAGCTTTACGAGTTTTCTCAAGTAAAGTAGCCTTTTTGGCAGTCAGATATAAACTACGCTTAATGGCTATATAAACAACATCACAAACAGCTCGTACTGAATAATCAGGAATAAAAGTTTGACGAGTTTTAGAGTCCAAATTCAAAGACTGCAAGGAACCCATTTGTGAGGGAGAATCTGAAAAATTAATAACAATGGGTAATTAATCAATTATTTTAGTAATTAAATACAAACTAAAGACTTACCCACAACTACATTGGGAATTAAAGCTTGAGTGCCAAAATAAGTGAAAGGGCCACTTTCGAAGAGTAGACTTTCCTTGCCTACTGTCACTTCAACGCGACCCTCCAGGATAAGTACAAAGAAATCAACAGGTTTACTCTGTGTGAATATGAAAAGACTAGGATCATCTTTCTCTTTACCTTTACATTTTATACTGTGAACAATATCTTGATTAAGTAAACGACGCAAGATTTGTTCCGATATAATTTCCTTTTTAAAAGCATCAATAGCTGCAACAAATTAAAAATAAACAGGTGATTTTTTTTAAACAATACAAGTATATTGTCACTGCTATACTTACAAGTACTTAAGTACTGATAAGTAGCTAAAGTTAATTGGGGCGATATATGTATAGTTTGATTTTCTCGACGTTCAGCAAATACAGTAAAATCTTGTTTCTTATTACGATTACGTTTAACTTTAGTGCGATTATCTACAAACACATCGGTTTCATCAACAATTTCAGCCTGAATCAATTCTTCGATTACATCTTCCAGTGTTACCAAACCAATTGTCTCATAGAATGGATCACCATCACCCTCATTGTTAACCCTATGTACAAAGGCCAAATGACCGATGGTACCATCTTTGAATTGATTAAACATTACATCCAGCGTATAATCTTCGAAAACAAAATGTACGGGATTTTGATAAAATTCACACAATGTTCTCAATTGTGTATTATCGTCGGGATCAACAAATGCCAAGTCTTTGATATACAACAGAGTTACAATATTTTTACGATCGCTTTCGTAAACAGGTATACGAGAGAAACCGGATTTCATGATTTCGGAAACCGTTTCAAAATCCAGTGTAGCATCGAGGGGCAGCATGAAGGCATCATCGATACGTGTCATTACATCGGCTACCGTCTTTTTGCGCAGTTCCAAGGCTCCCGAAATAATGTTGACTTCGTTCTTATCCAAGTCATTGATGCCAGTAGTGACCTACGAATAAAAATTTTATGTAAAATCATTCAATTTATCAATCAAACATATTATACGTATTGTATATTGTAAAAATCATGACATTATTCATCAGAATGCAATTTTTTACAGTTTTTGTAATCATTGTGTAGTTTTGAAACTTAATGTGATTTCTAGCCTACTATTATAAATAACTTTTAAAGCAGAGATCCAATCTATACAAATCTTATAATAAGAACTCTATCAAAACTTATTTTAGCACTTTAGAAATGCTTAATCTTTAACAAAATAAGAGTTATACAGTTTTTAACAATACAATGGAAACAGTTCCAAATATTCAATTGGAAATAAAATCTTAAAATTAAAAAACATTTTTTTTTAATTTTTTTTCGAAATTTTTTTCCAATTTTTTTTTTAAAAAATTTTTAATTTAAAATTTTTTTTTTTTTAATTTATTAGTGAAAAAAATGTATGACAAAAAAAAGTTTTTTGTGAAAAAAATTCGGGTTAAAAAATATTTTTCCCGATTTTGACCCATTGTAGGTCCAACTTACTATAGCCTAATATACAATGGACTTTGAAATATCTATCATTAGATATCCATATTGTCTATATTTATGACATAGTAATCAAGACATAGATCAAAAATAGGTAAAAAAAATTGAGGTTGTCTCGGATTTTTGCTCATATCTCCGTTATTTATGGACGGATTTTGCTGATTTTAAATAGGAAACTTCTCGAAAGCAAGTCTGACAGAATTATTGAAGATTTGGATGCCGAAGATATCTGAGGTCTTCAGAAAATTGATTTCAATAGACAGACGGACATGGCTAAATCGACTCCGCTATCTATAAGCATCCAGAATATATATACTTTATAGGGCCGGAAAATTATATTGTGGAAATTAGAAACGGAATGACAAACTTATATATACCCTTCTCACGAAGGTGAAGAGTATAAAAATAGAATGCAAACTAACCCCCATTAACACGAAGTCTGGTTAGGTGTTAACTAATAGTTATACCGCCGGTTAAAATTATTTTGTATAAAAACTGTCAGTATAGTTAAAATATAACCAGACTTCGTATTAATGGGGGTTAAAAGTATTAATTAGACTGTCCAACAAATTCAGACTTTTTGATTGGAACAGAAGAGCGACCCTATAAAGGGCATGTTGAGTAGATTATTTTTGTAGAATAAACTTATAGTCCAGCTGGTCTGAATTTTTTTTACAGTGAGTCAAAGTTTTAATTTTTTGATCGAAGGGAAAAGTTTGTAAGTTAATGTCTGAGAGAATTCTTATTGTCAGAGTTATATTGCGGAATTTTATGAGGATAATTTTTGTGGAAGATCTTAACCCTCTATCTCCTCTCTTTAGGGGAAAATAAAAAAAGTCCTTGGGGGCCACCAAAGATACAAAAGTTGTAAATAAAGCTCTTTATGCTTAATTTTAAAAAAAAATCGCTCAAAATCCAAGTATGATCCGAATGAACTGAAATTTTAAATATAAAGAGTCCTTAAGGAGATCTACAAAAAACATACATACATATGTAAGTTAACTTTTAATTCATGAGATATTTAGGTTCATTTACATTTTTTTTTTTTTTTTGATTCTGCTCGGTCTTTTTTTGGGTTTTTAGATATGGCGGGCCTATGGAGGTTGGAATTTTTGTTTTAAAATATCAGCTATTTTTGCTATGAAATTCTGAATAAAATTAAAACATTTTGCTAATAGTTATCTCGTACCTATAAAAAGTTACATGCATCAAAAGTTGGAACATGTAGAAATGGCTGCATTTTTTACGTTTTTTTTTACAATTGGGCTGGCCATTTAAAAACACGTTCTTCATTGGATTGTATCCATTCGGCTATAACCCTGGAATCTCAAAATTGGGTTCATATTTTCATTAGCGTATGTATATACAGCATCGTTTAAAATTTTTTTCCATCACTGCCTCTTATATTGTATTTGGCTTCATTTGAAAAGATAACATTTCTATTTCAGTTTAAAGGTTCTATGGCAAATTGTATACGAGTACTACGGTTTTGAGAAAAAAAAGTTTTTCTATTCGCGAGGCGATAGCAATTAATTAATTATCTTATCTTTTTTAATAATTGAATATTTATCTTCATATTCATATCATATATAGCTTCAATCTAGCATTAAATTGTTTATTATTTTGGTTTTAAAATTTTCGAAAATCTTGACTCTAGCTATTTTAATTAACTATGTAAAAAAACTTATTGTGCGGAAAAATTTAAAATGGTTCCATGGGCAGCCACTTGTCCATTCAAAACCCATTTGATCCCTTTGTAAAATCTCAATGTATTTCTAGCAGAATTCTACTCGTATTTCGATTTTTATTCTTGAAAACGGGTTAATTGTTTGCTCAAAATTGTACATGAAGAATAGAATGTTAAACAGGCAATGAAAAAGGGTCAAGAAGAAACAAACACGCCATCGACATTCCACCCGACCTATTACAGGTCTGATGCAAATCAGTTCGATATAATTATATTTTTAGTTGAAATTATTTATCAATTTGTTTAAAAAGAAGATACAATTTATATTACACCTTATTTTCCTTCCTGATTATGTAATTTTTTCTTAATTTTATGAATACTTCATAAATTTATAAAATAACTCTAATAACGTTTTTATTATTTAACGAAAACATTAAAACTTACCTTAACCAGTTCCTTTAGACGTTCACGATTATAAACATTACCAATTTCTTCGCCCAACAGAACGTCCAAAATTTTCGATGTCGGATAGGATAGAGGAAACGTAATAAGCATAATCATTTTCGTAATTAAAATAGTTTTTGCGCCCACCGCTAAACCATGGCGCGAACAAATGGCCTAAAATTGTAAAAAGAATAGATAAAATGGAAAATGTAATCGACATGGACAATAAGGAAGTATATTAAATATAAAATGTCAAATAACCTGTGGTGTAATTTCACCAAAAATAACGATAGCGATTGTAGAGAACACCACAGCAATTAGACCAGAAGTTAAGCCATCCAAGAGAATGGTAAAAGTTGAATTAACCAACACATTACCCAACAGTATACTGCACAACAGGTAATTACCTTGATCTCTAACGGGTTGAATTTTCTTAGCATATTCACGTTCCTTATCGGAGCCGGTATTACGTAAAATCTAATGATAAAAAGTAAAAAAAAAAAACATTAAAAAATATATGTTTAAAACAAGTAGATGATTTATTAGCCCACCTTTAATTCTGTACGATCTAAGGCCATAAGACCTAAATTCAACCCCGAAAATAAAGCCGAAAAACATAAACACACCAATATAATAATTATGGACACCCATAGTGGCAGAAAACTCTCATGACTACGTATAATACACCAGGAATCCGTACATTGATGTTGCAGTGTTATGGGCTCTTCGTTTGCATCATCTCTAAATGCATTCGGATCGATTTTAGCACACAAATAAAAATCTTTTTTCGTCTTTGGCAATGATGCCTCATAGAGGCCTGTATTATCATTAGCCGTACCAGGTAAAATTTTGTGTAGCAATGTAGCTGGGAATTGACAATATGTACCCGCTTCATTGGGTTCGGTGGTAAAGGCTAGCACGGTATCGTTATTGATGCCTTTACCAAAAATTCGTATCGTAAATGGCGTTTCACTCATTACACTGGGTATACCATCTTCATATTCAACCTCGTGGGTACTGGATTCTAATCTAAAGCCGGTAATAATTAAAGGATTTACCTGGCGATAAGTAATACTGAAATGAGAGAAATTATAGTTTAGGTATTATTAGACATTTTTAATTGAATAGAACTGAAAATAATTTATATAAATTCTATAAATTCTACCATATTTTTAATTTCGGATTAGGACAAAAATCAACGAATATCGAAACTTTTATAAAGACAAACATTATTATTATTATTATGTCGGAAGTGGTTCCAGAGTGCAAAGCATACTCTGTCATTTTGTTTGTTTATTGACTCTTTCAATGTGAAAATTTTCTCAATTGTAAACTTGAAAAACTAGTCTCGTAAACTAGTCCATAATTGAGAAACATATTTCTAAATTATCATATGGACATTATTTCGGTTTAATTTAATCGATATTTGGTGCCACCAATAAAACAATCAATCTTGTGGAAATTGAAATTTCAGAGTAGCAGTAAGGAAGGCATCAAGAGTGAGCCATGCTGATTTTTATGTACTGCTGCCCAAGATACTACAGTGCTATATTGGTTTGATACCCTTGTCTGGATGCTGTGGACTTTCATGAGCATCAACATATCTGTAACTTTAGTAGCGACGTTGACAGAACAGGTCGACTTTATGACTTCTGAATGATTCAGATTATGAGACCTGACCGATTTTTCGAACTCCTCTAATATATATAAAGCTGAGCTAAAACAGCCTCATTCTTCATTCCGAATACCAACATGTCTTAGATGTTCATGACAACAACTCCAGTGATCGAAGGACTAACCTGATCTTTCATTAAGTGCTTACTATCTTTAAATATAAACAAAACAACTGAGTATGAGATATCAATTTTTTATTCGTTTGAAAGGCATATCGTTGCCATTACATATAATGGAATATAACATTATGGAAATATCATCCCTCGTTTCGCTGGGTGGCGCGCATCCGAAATATCCAATTTTTCTTGACTCTTGCGCATAAATCAGGCTGAATTTGACCGATGGCATGGGTTATGTTGGTTTTGAGGACCGCTGTAGCATGTGGCATAGACCTGGGACTCAAGAAAACCCCCCAAAAAAAACGGGGTCAAATCGAATGATCTAGGTTGTCAGTTCACATAACCTCTACGTGAGATGACCATGCCCTCAAAACGCCCGTGCAGAATAAGCAATACGGCGTGTGGCACGTAGGTCCGTCCTGTTGAAACCACATGTCGTTGGTGGCCAAATCATTCTCATTTTTCAGGATGTATTGGAAGCTATTGGATTTCAAGTGGATTGGTATCGTCCTTAAATCAACAATTTTGTGTTGGGCCTGATCGCTGAAGTTGATATTTTGATGAAAATTATATTCAGTTTCCCATTGCTTCAGGATCCATTCAGCGAACCCATGTCGTTGTCTATGGTCTTTTACCCAGGAGCTGGCCAGTTGAATTTTGTATGGGTAAAGGCTCAAGTCTCGAAAAGGCACAAGTGGACTCAAATTTATCCACCACACTGCGAATAGTACTCTCGGTAGGAAGATTATGGCGACCGTAAAATAGGTGAAGCGCGCGGAATGTTGACCGAACAGAACACCTATTTTGATAAAACAACCTTTTAAATAAACTGAATAAAAGGCAGCCAATTCGGTGAACGTAGCTTCAACAATATGGCCGCTATCATCTGTCAAAGTTCGGAAGTCCCTATTGAAAGACTCAATACATAATTCGAATAAAAACGAAATCAAAAATAATTTTTGAAATCAATCCTAGTCAGTATAATATCATATCGTTTTAATTGAAAATTAACATACTAAATAACTACATAGCTATATATAAACTAAAATCTAGTTAATTTCCAACACTTAACGTTCCTATCTACAACTACTACAAATTTTAATCTATTGCCATTATTGCGGTTGCTATAGCTACGTGTTTATTACGAGTATTATTCCAACCTAGCGATTGAAATATTTACAAGTTTGTTCATTTGCGATTTCGTTAATTTAAATATATAAAAAATAACATCATATTTTGTTTTATTGGCCTGTTTGTACGTCATAAAAACGTCATTGAAATTTATCACGTTTTGATAGAATATTGATGCGAGATTTATTTTCCATTTTCTTTCTGTGCTCAGATTATTGTATGAATTTGTATTGTACGTTTGTGTATACTCTTAGGTTGACAAAGATTTTAAATATAGCACACTTATTATTTATTTAAAAATTAGGTAGTTTAAATAGAAGCGCAAACTGTCCTCGTTTATGTCAGTATTAATTAATAATCGACATATAATCTTGTTGCAAATCGATGGTAACATATAAGAAAATAAGAAATTATTTGCTTTAAAAATATCAAAAAATATTCTTTATATAATTCTATATTATTACACAAATATGTTGATGAAGATATCATAAAGAGAGTTTTGATAATAATTAATGCTTCTCGAAATCGTAAAAATTCAGTTATTTCAATCGTACTTTTCCTTTGTCAACTGAATTATTCGACTTGCAACAAATCAATGTATCTGTTTCATCAGTGCAAAAATAATACTTATGATAGAAAAATGGTTCCAATTGTGACGGCAGACTTTTTAATGCCCATTAGCCTAAAGCAAGTAACATTAGTATCGGCAGCGATATAAAGATATCGATATTATAAATATAATGAAATAATGTAAGGCACACATATGTGTACCCACGGTATGAAGAGGTTATAAAGAAATTCATATTTTTATGTTCTAAAAACGTTTGTCCAGGAGTTGGGAAAAATCAAATATATCCCTTGAATCTTATCTATATTATTTGATGGGGAATATACTAAATATTTTGTATCATTCATTCCCTGGTTTTTCAGATAATGTTAATTTTTTAACATTACATTACATATGGAGCCACTTAGGAATTTCTATTTTAAATTGTACAAAGTGTGTAGGTTATTGAATTCACATCATATAATGCTGTGATCGGACTTTATTGGATCAAAAACCATATGAAAGTTTTATCCTCTTTAAATTTAGCAGCTTAAAAGTAATATTTTTATTAAAAGTGCAGTTATAATGCAATTTTCTGATGCATTTTTTATAAATATCTAGACTTATAATTTTTGCTACTTTTAAATACATTATGATGTGAAATATTTAGTAAACAACGCAATAAAATCATTCTGGTACAAGAAGGCCTACTAAAGTTTATAAAAAAGTGACGAATTTTCTCATACAAAAATGTATACTTGTTTTTACCATAATTTTTACTTGTTTTTACCATAATTAAATGTGCAGTATTTATTAAACTGGACAATAAAAATTATTCTGGGACATGTAGCTATATTGCTCTTATTTTTTTCCAAAACAGTTCAACTCGTTTTTTCATAAAATTTTAATTACGTTGTTTTCTAAATATTCAAATATTAACCATAACCGTACTGACTACATGTACACACGTAGACTCCTGACAAGGGTACCCGGGTACCCGTGTGTTTATTTGTCCGTTTTTGTTCAAATTTATTGATTTCAAAGGAAGAACTTTATGCTTTTATTAGAATTTTACTGGTCATGGATATAAATGGTGGGGCAACGATGATCTTTCAATTCTTTGGGGAAATTACAATCATCCTTTATACAAAGCATCGTCAAGTCACGATAGATTTAAGCAAATACTACGCGTAATACGTTACGACAATGCGTATATGTATGTTGATACAGAATCTACGTTTACATTTTTTTCAGATTGAAATGTGACAGTAGACGAACAGTTTTTTCCATTTAGAAGCAGAATCAGATTCACTCAATATATTTTATCTTTTCTAACTATCCTTTGAATGGAATCATTTATACAGGCAAGCCAAGAAAATATCGTTCTAGATCTGGTCGATTTATACAAAAAATCTGGAATAAATGTAACACAATTTGTTTACTTCACTCCCTTTGGCCTATCTGCTTTAAGTTAGAAGAGTAAATCTCGTCGGTACCCTTCGACAAAACAAAGCCTATATTCCAAAAGATTCACGGTCATAAGCAACGGCTAATACAGGTAAACCACGATATGGTTTCACCAAAATCGGAACACTTTTGTCTGTTGTGACCAAGAAGATGAAGTGTGTTTTATTTTTGTCAACAATGCATTATACTCGAGGGGAGCCAGCTATTATTGGAAAAGAGGAGATTAATGACTTCAACAACAAAACAAAAAGGCGGAGTAGATGGTATGGACCAGCTGGTGTATAAACATACCACCAAAACACAAAACAAATAGATGCCCATTAGCCGTTTTTCCAACATGACCCAATCGCAAAAAAACGAAGCTCTCATCGAGGAATTTTTAGATCACTTGGCCTGGAGTTGGCTACTAAAAATATGAACCAAAGAGCTAATGATATTCAAATAACACGATACGATAACGACCGGGCAGCTCTAGAGCTTATGACAAATAAAACCATCCCTAAGGAAGTTTGCCAGGATTCTGCAGGCTTATCGGATACAACTAATCGAGATAAAGCTGGACGGTTGCAAATAAATGATCGCTGCTACCTGCGTGACTACTGATCTAACATCTAATCGAAAAAGACGCCAAATATGCGATGGCTGTAAACGACCAATGTTCAATACGCATAGCAAAACTATTGCTCCTCTCTGCTCTAGATATTAATTGTTTTTATTTTTTATTTTATGCAACAATATTGGTACATAGTTTGATGTAAAATATTGTTTACTTATAAATCTATATAAATATATAAATGTCTTTGTAAGTTTGTTTGTTTGTTTGTTTATTTATTTATTTATTTGTTTGTTTGTTTGAGCATCACGCCTAAACGGCTGAACCGATTTTATTGAAATACTTGGACCAGAAAGGGATAAAAAGGGGGAAAAACGGGTAAAATTGGTACCTTTAGTTTTTAAACAATAATTACTAAACGGCAGAACCGATTTTTACATCGACAGGGGTAGCGAAGCGCACCGGGTCAAGCTAGTAAACAATAAACATAAAAATACTATAGTTTTTACTTTTTTCATACAATATTTAAATATATATATATATATGGTAACCGGGTACCTTTATCAGGAGGGAAAGGACTATTTGACTTTGGGTGGCTCCAGAATCAAACCAAACGAATCAATAATACTTTAGATATGAAAATACTTTAGAAAATGGTTATCTGAAGGAACTTGCGAACCCTCAAATTTGTATTTTATTTTGTTTAAGAAAAATTGTACTTCAAAGTTCGTTTGGGTTCCGGGGTACCCGTATCAGTACGGTTAGGGTTAATATATAGAAAAATTGTAAAAATCAAAAGGGTAGAAATTTGTCACAATCAGTCGAATAGGTCCACAGCTTTAAAAGATTTGAATACATAAACATAAATTAAATCGTAAAAATGCCTCCATAGGGTTTATGTGTGCCAAATTTGAACAATATCTGAAGACCCACGGTCAAAAAATTAATTTTTTTATTAATCTTTCCTGAAACAAATGACATAAAAAAATATTTCTACATATTGTTAAATATATAAACTGATACATAAATTATGTTTTTTTTATTTTACTACAAATACCACACATCGTGAATACCCCTTAAATGTATGTATATAAATTTGTTTTGTAATTTGTAAGCTTCAACTTTAAAAAGAAATAAATTTTGATGATCTTGCATGGTGGTGTGTTGCTGTATTGTACATAATAAGAAAATTATTATAATAATAATAAAAAACAAGCAAATTGTTTTATGATTTATTAGTAAATTGTGTAATAGGTTTGTTTGGCTACAATTGGAATTAATTGCCTTTAATATTTTTGTGGACAATTTTCAATTTATTTTGTAATGAACTTTAGGTTTGTGTGAGTGTATATATTAGTCTTTTTACGTTTTTGTATAACAACAAAATATTGAGAATATTTATGATTAATAAATACAATATATTTTACATGACATAGATACATATGGATGTATGTATCTTCTCATAGTATTTAATATTTGGAAATACTTTTGACACTTTTTTTGATTTTAAGTAGATTTATAGTTCTTTGGAGAAACTGTTCTCTGTGCTAATTAAACAATTATTTTTATTAATCTGATTATTTTATGTATTGTTTTGTAAAACTATATCACATTATTTGCATTAAAATTTTTTCTAGCAAAAATAAAGAAAAACTGAAATAATACCGCATATAATGAAATATCTTTTTTTTCAGCTAATACCGCACATTTTCAAATACCCGAAAACCGGTTTTCTTAAAAAGTAGGTTTTTTGAATAATCTATATGAGACTCTTGAAAGTACTGTGAAAACCAACTGACTAATACAATAGTTTTGAGAGACAACTTTGTTATCACAATTTATAAAACATTTTTTAAAGCACTCATTTGTAGGGCATAATTATAGTTAATCAGCCAGTCTTATTACTCTTAATACACATTTTAAAATGAATAATTTATATTTATGTTTACTAGAATGACAAAGATTTTGTTTTCTCTTGAAATGGAATGACAACTTTATGAATCATCGCAGACTCAAAAATATAAAAAATAGATGTGTATATTTAAAAAATTAACGAAAAATTTTTATTTTTGGAAATTTTTAAAAAAATTAACAAATTGATATAATTACATTGTTTGGTTTTACATTAATCTTACAAATACATATTTATATATTTTATAATTCAAGTACAGTACAGAATGTGAAAAAACAATTATATATAAAAAAGTTGTATTATTATCAACAATTTTAGTCATATCTGAATAGCATTGCTATTAAACAAACATTGTGTTATTGTTTGTATACATAAGTTTTATTTTGTTATTAAATACTAAGTATACCACAATTAGGGTTGTCATTCGAATAATCAAGAAAAAAAAATGTATTTTTATTCGAATGAATAACTTTTTTCAATTTAGATTACAAAATTGTTCGAACAATAATTGCCGATTATTCGAATAAATTTGTTTTCTTTTTTGAATCTTAAGCTAAGTTCTCTGTTCAACATTTCGTGCGAATTGCTGTCAAACTACATATAAAATATTTGGAATGAAATATATGCGAAATAATTTCGCAAAAGCAGTACTCTGTTCTTATTGTGGGAAACATGTGAAATACATCTGGCAACCTTAATTTTCCACACCAAATAACATAAAATGTCTCTTATTAAGAAAAATGAGAACTGAAAAGGAAAAAATTTAAATTTCCGAATTTTTTCTTTTTTTTTCTCCATCTCCAGAAAATTTCGAATTGAATAAAAACAAGTAGGAGAGTTATATTCGGCTGTGCCGAATCTTATATACTTTTCACCTAATTATACTTTAAAATAAAAATTTTAAATATTTTTAAGTAAACAAAATTAATTTTTTTTTTTCAAAATATTTAAATTTTTTCCATTTTTTTTTAAATTTTTTTAAATTTATTAGTGAAAAAAATGTATGACAAACAATTTTTTTGGTAAAAAAAAAATTCGGGTTAAAACATATTTTTCCCGATTTTGACCCATTGTAGGTCCAAATTGCTATAGCCTTATATACATCGTTGCAATGGATTTTGAAATATCTATCATTATATATCCATATTGTCTATATAAATGACTTAGTAATCTAGATATAGATCAAAAATTGAGGTTGTCCCTTATATCTTAGCCATTTGTGGGCCGATTAAATAGCGACCACGCCGGAGGAATTCCTGATATATTGATGTATCGATTATGTTTGTTAGTTATTTGGGGACTACAGAATGACAAACTTATATATACCCTTGACACTCATGGTGAAGGGTATAAAAATCAGCCAAATCGCTCCAGCCGTTCTCACGTGATGCCATTACATACATGGACCATTATTTCACTTTTATATACAGTGTTGGAAAAAATAATAAAAACGAGTTTTTTTTTCTAATTCTGTAACAATAGGTCTGTTCATTTACTTTCCCAATAAATACTTGCAACGAGAGAATAAAATCAAAATTTACATAATTACTCTCTTAAATTCTCAAAAATAGTAAAAAGTAAATGAACGCTTTTCCAGTAAAAATTGGATCCAATTTGGCCCCAATATCTTACAAATCTTGGTGGCCTGCATTGGATCCTAAATTTATACACACAAGTTTCTTATTTTATTCCTTTTAAAATGTATAAATACTCACATTTACTTCAATTTTATTGAAAATTCTTTTTTTAAATTTTTTCACCACAAAAATAAAATTGTAAACGTCTTTGTCAATGGAAAACCACTCTTCCTGGATTTTTTCCCACAATTCGTTCTTATTTTTCGGACTGAAACACTCCAGCTTCCTCTTGAACACTCCCCAAAGGGTTAAGGTTCGGTGACTGCGAATGCCATTCCATAAGAGTTACTTTGTTGACAGCAAACCAGTCCCTTGCCAATTTTGTGGAGTGCTTCGAATCATGTGTGTCCCTTACTTAAACAATTCTACTTTGGATGACATGGCTGACATTTTTTATAATAGAATTTATTCTTTCTTAGATGAATGTACTCCAAAACACTGTTCTTACCAACTCACTGGTCCTCTTTGGAATTCTAAACAGTTAACTAAACTAAAGAATTTAAAGAATAAATATTATAAAAAATTTAAGAAATCTGGCTCGCTCGTAGATTATGGGAAATACTCTGTTTCTCGTGCTGAATACAATACTCTCAACAATTTGCTATACAATAAATATTTACATAAAATGAAGAATGATTTTAAACTTAACTCGAAAGCGTTTTACAACTTTGTCAACTCTAAAAGAAAAACAAATGGATATCCTTCTGTAATGAAACTAAACAATTCTGAATCTTCTGATGACGTTAGCATATGTAATATGTTTGCAGATTTTTTTGCTAGTACATATTCGGATGCACAATATGTCTCTGATAGTTACCCGTACTCATTATACACTAATCGTGCTATATCGTTCCCGAATATTGACACTGTTGATTTATTGGAAAGTTTAAATAATCTAAAAATTTCGTATAATTATGGCCTTGATGGTGTTCCAAGCTGTATATTACATTATTGTGCTCAGTCGTTGGTAAAACCATTGATAATGTTGTTCAACTCATCCATTAAATATGGATATTTTCCTAAAATTTGGAGGTCTTCTTACATTATTCCTTTATTTAAATCTGGCAATAAATCTGATATCTCCAATTATAGAGGCATTGCTAAACTCAGTGCAATTCCTAAGATTTTTGAGAATTTTATTACTGATTACATGTACCATCAATCATCGTCCATACTGTCATCGTGTCAACATGGATTTCGGAAAGGTTGTTCTACTACAACGAATGTCCTTCATCTTACAACACATGTAAACCAAGGCTTTGTCCAAAGAAAACAAACTGATGCCGTTTATACCGATTTTAGTAAAGCTTTTGATAAAGTTAATCACAACCTTATTTTTATAAAGCTGGACTTTCTGGGCTTAACATCTCGCAGCCTAAACTGGATAAAATCGTATCTTTTGGGTAGAACACAATGTGTTAAGTTCAACAATAAATTCTCCAAAAATATATTGGTTACTTCTGGTGTCCCTCAAGGGAGCCACCTTGGTCCTATTCTCTTCTCCCTGTTCATCAATGACCTTCCGGATGTTTTAAATTTTTGCGACATTCTAATGTATGCGGATGATGTCAAAATCTTTTTGAGCTTCTCTCAATATATGGATCATTTTTATCTCCAATACGATCTCAACAATTTCTTTTCTTGGTGCAGTCAAAACCTAATGGAATTAAATTTAAAAAAATGTAAACTTATGCGCTTTTCAAGAAGTAATTACATTTCCGTCAACTATACTTTGGGCAATTATCAGCTTGATTCTGTTGAAAATTTTCTTGATCTTGGAATTTTACTATACCACAAATTAAACTTTGTTTCGCATATTACTATGACAATAAATAAAGCCAGAGGTGTACTTGCGTTTATAAAACGTTGGGCTAAGGAATTTAGCGACCCCTACATCACAAAACAACTTTACATGTCTTTAGTAAGACCTATATTGGAATATGGCTCTGTTATCTGGGATCCTTATCTGTACAAATCTGTACAAAAACAATTCTTACTCTTCTGTTTACGTGGTTTACGTTGGAATCCTGAACTAAACCTTCCATCATACATTGATAGACTTAAGTTAATAAAATTGCCTACATTACACAGTAGAAGAACTATGCTTAATGTAACATTTATGATCAATGTAATTAATGGTGAAGTCTGCTCCGAATTCCTTGTAAATAATGTTACTTTCAACGTTCCTAAACGACTGTCACGTCATTTCAAGCCACTGTATGTCAAAAACGTTAGGACTAACTACGCCCAAGCTGATGCAACAAGGAGATTATACTGCGAATTTAATAATCTTTATCATCTCATTGATTTTTCTCTTAAAACAAATGTAATTAAACATAACATTATTCGTTTTTTAAATAATTAAATATTTGTTAAACTTTTTGTAAATTCTTTGTAATTATATACTTTCATAAAAGTCTGTAAGGATTTAATCCATTGACTTAAATAAATAAATAAAACAAAAAAAAAAAAAAATAAATTGTCCTGCTGAAACTCCTATCTTAAGGGCATCTCTTTCTCAGCAAGTGGAAGCATTATGCTTTGCAATATATTTACGTAGTCAGGGGAGCATATTTTGTTCTTTATCCAATATATTGGACCGACACCAGAAGAAGAGACACATCCCCATATCATGATGGATCCACCGCCGTGTTTTACGGTCTTTTTTGTGTATTTTGGATCATATTGTCTGGCCGCCTAACATAATGTTTCCCATCGGATCCAAACAAATTTATCTTTGTTTTGTCAGACGATTTTTAATATATATTTTATTTACATTAATGCAACTTTTTCTTTTAATTTTTTTTATATAAAATTTAAAGTGTGTATTGCCATGGACAATATTTATATGGACAATTTTTAGGAATGCACATGTGGTTTGAGGAATCCACATATGGCAATGCTAACACAATTGACAGTAATCCATGAGTGAGAAGTACAATCATTGGTTAAAGTCTGCCTAAATTTGGTTCAGGTTTAACTTAACAACGTGTTAAGTTAAGTTTAACTGATATGTAAGAAACTAGCTCTTAGTGTGCAAAATTTGAACGATTTTATAAATCTTTCATGAAATGAATGATATAAATATAATTATTATTATCCATATTTGTTTGGTTAAGTCTGCCTAAATTTGTTTCAGGTTTAACTTAACAGCGTGTTAAGCAACGTTTAACTGACAAGTAAGTAACTAGCTCAAAGTGTGTCAAATTTGAACGAAGTCTGAAAACCCCCTGTCAAAAAAGATTTTATAAATCTTTCGTGAAATGAATGATATTCATTTATTTATTATTATCCATATTTGTTTATTTTGCAAAAAGTACCTCTGTGCAATACACCTTCACATTCATACGTTTAGTCGGTGAAACAATTGAGCTCCTTTCAAACAAATTCTAAAAAGCGAATTTTCATTATTAGGTCAGGGACTTTTTAATTCATATAACGCTTCTTATATGAAGTAGTATTTAAACGATCTTGTCAACTAAATACTCGTAGTTGTTACTCATATCATTAAAGATTTTAATGTTTATTTCATTATTTATTATATTTTTACTAAGATTATTTTATTTATACATATTATATATTTTGACGATAGCCGCAAAAACTCGTACTCATATATAAAAGCATACGTTGGACATTTATAATGTTTAATAAATAAAACTATAAATCGTATACATATGTATATGTTTGTATGTATGTATAAATGACAGAATAAAACACTAATAATACAATATATTATTAATTGAGGACTCAATTGATAAAGCGATTAGCACATAAGATAGATAGATATATTCGTACATTTAATATATAACAAGAACAAGTGTAAACATACGCTCATACATAAATGCACGTGATTGATATACAATACTCTGCTAAATACTTACTACTACTCTTGTATGAATATACATTTGGGCAAAAATTGAATTAGAAAAAGAAAATAGAAAAAAAACGTACTCGTTATATTGTACTATATTAAAAGATAAACTTTTGCCGTGATTTAATCAAATGATAATGAACATTTGAAAGCGACTAACGTACGTAATAGACTAACTGACATATACTATTTATGGAGGAGTACTTGTACTAGAAACATTTTCAAAATCTCTTAACGTTGGAGATCGCATGCAGAACGCATCTTAGTATTTGCGTATATGTTTATAAGGAAGAGGTTTGGAGCAGTTTTTAGAATCACATCATCATCACCATTCATTGTTTTAGAATGTATTTCATTAGGAAACATAATTTTTACGAGATCATATGATTAAAATACTATTTTAGCAAATAAATTTTTTATTGTGTTACAAGACACACAATTACCACATTCTTTAGCTAAAAATTATTATTGTAACAAAATTTACTAATTATAAAATTATATTATACAATGCACGGATTTTATTATTAGATTTTAAATTTACAAAGCAGTTAATAAAATAATATAGGAGCATTATAATTCTTATCTTTTTGATTGTATACATTTTATCTTAGCCAATAAATTTACTTAAAAAGTAGTGCTAAAAATATGTATGAGTACTCTTACTAAGTATATTTCATTATACATATTTATTTATAACAAAACAAACATAAATTATTTATATATTTCCCGCGGACAATCTTATCGATAAGAAAGTCTCAAGTCTTGTCTACCGTGTGCTTATAGTAAAATACTCAGTACACTATAGAGTGAGTGACAATACTAGGAAACATTTTTTGAAATACATGACATTTTACAAAATATAAATACATATGGGCATTTCCTCCGATTAGTCAACTAGGATCGAAAAAATAAAATGTTGACAATCATCGTGTTTTATTGAAGATATTTCGATATACATAATTTGGTATATATAATTTTTTCGGCCCAAGGACGAAGCCTATTGAAACTAGCTGAAATCGATCCATTATTTCACCTAGCCCCCATACAAATGTCATCCCGAAATTGGACTTTATCGGTCATAAATGTTTAATTTATGTAGGTATCTACTAGGGTTTGGGGTTTCCCGGATAATTTTATTTCCCGGGAAACGGGAATGAAAAATTTAATTTCCCGGGATTCCCTGGAAATAACAAAATTATTTTATAAAATTGTGTCATTTTATTAAAAAAAAAGTAAAACAATACATTACAATTCAATTGTATTAACATAAAACAAACAAAAATTTGGTTAGAATATTTGGAGGTTATTTATTAAGATAAAATATTATTTCATATGAATAATGTTATGTACATATATCTACGTCACCTGCCATAGTATTCTTTAATAGAAAATAAAATTAGTTTGATTAAATATTAATTTTATAACACATATATACACTGAGGGAAAAACGACGAAATCGACAATGGTTGGTGTCATTTTGACACCATACGGTGACTTTTTTTCGACACCGTACGTTTACAATTTGTAAACATACGTGTATGAATCGACAACACAATGTTGTCAAGTTATGCGACGTCTCATCTCACTGTGAATAACAAGCCTGATATTTATCACTAAGTTTTTGTTATTTAGAACGCAAAAGTACAAATTATTAAATAAGTTAGTTAAATTAGGTTTTGTGAACAAAAAGTGAACAAAATAAATGCAGTGAAATGAATAAGATTAATGTGGAGATGGCAGAATAAAGGCACTATATGGAAGTACAACAGTACCCGGCCATTAATAATTTTTTACATACGAGTATTCAAACATGTTCTTATAAGTAAATGAAAAATAAGGAATTTTATGTTTTATTTTAATCGCCATAAATATTATGGTAAATTTGGAAAGGGATGGACGGTATTTAAACGACAACGGTACGGTGTCAAACTGACAACGGATGGTGTCAAAATGACAACGGCATGGTGACAAATCGACAACGGATGGTGTCAAATCTGGAACGGTATGGTGTCATTTCTTCGTTGTCAAATTGACATCGTTCGTGTACGATTTGTGCACATACGGGGTTGATACACTATTGACACCGAATGGTGTCAAATTGTACACGGATGTGTTAATTTTTTCTGTGGGTGTACTCACTTTTTACATTTATTTGTAGTAAAATAAAAATTAAAGGAATTTAAAAAAAAAAAAATGTTCCACACCAACTGAATTTTGGATGATATTCGTAAAAGTAGTAGATTTACTGTATTGCCAATATTTCAAATAGCGTATGGCGTAACAAAAAAAAAATGAAATTAGTTTGACGTTGTTTACTCTTCATCAAATAAAATAAAACCAATTATTTGTTTTGAATCATCATAAGTAAAATAATTTTATGAGAAATAATTTAAAACTACGTTAATTTTAAATTTCCCGTTTTTCCCGGGAAAAAATTTAAATTTCCCGGGAATTCCCGACAATAATTTTACGGGAAATCCCGGGAATTCCCGGTCGGGAAATCCCGGACCCCAAACCCTAGTATCTACAAAAATATTGTTCCAAATAAGTTTTATATATACAGAATTCATGTCACCAAATTTTATTATGATCGGTCCATAATTAGTCATAGCTCCCATATAAGACCCGCTTCCATAAATCACTTTATAGTTTATAAATGTCATAAAAATGTTGGCATACACATAAAATTCAACATAAATAACTTTCATATAGACATTAATTACATGACAAAATTCGAAAATCACACACGAATATAAATTATTGAATTTTTAAAAGAAAAATGTTTTTTGCTCATTTACTTAGTGTAGTGTACTTTTAAAATAAATTAATCGCTTTTGAACATTCCGTTGCATTTCGCAGATTTTTACATTTCAGCTACTGTCAGGCAAAGTTGACTTCTATTTTGCGTACGTTCGTTACCACATGTTTATAACTATCATTATGAAAACTTAAATTCGATGAAATCCATCTTTTGCACACAACATAGGGCTACCAAATGCTAACGAATCGCCGAAAAAATGCTAGGAAAAGTTTTGTTTTCTATATTCTTTGGAAATGCCCATATTTCAAAGATATATTTAAATTTACTAGATTTCCTATTAACATATAGTCAATTTCAGACTTTTTATGTGGTTATACTTTTAAGCATTGCCAAAACAATGGAAACTTTTAAATTTCTGCAAGAAAGAATACTAAAACAAAGAGAATATGTAAGAAAATTATGTTATAAGTATCATGTTTTACCTTTATCTCAATATTTATTTTATTTTAATAATTTCATTTGTAATTTTTTTGCACAAAAAGTTTTTTAAATAGTTAGTAACGCTATATATAGAGTCAAGATTTGCGAAATTTAAAAACGAAAATAATAAACGATTTTAGTGCTGAATAGAAGCAAAAAACTATCTGTGATAAATATTCAATTAATAAATTGAAAGTTTCAAAATTAAAAAAAAAATTGGTGAGATATAGAAACACAACATTTGGGAATGAATACCACGTAAAACTAATCCAAAACAATATAGTTTAATAGCAAGAGTATTTAATATATTCCCAAAAATGACTCCCTGGTAAGTTATCAATAATCTAAAATTTGGAAGTTAGTTCTCGAGCTATTAGCAAATGACGCTGTTCTTGGTTGCTATCGCCGCGCCAAAAAACGTCTTATTTCTTAAAAAGTCGTACTGCTCGTATACAATTTTCCAAAAATCATTTAAACTGGTCGAGACAGAAATGGAATTCGAATTTTCTATAGAAAATGCTGTTTAACACAACAAAACAAATTATTTGACCATATTTTGGTGAATGAGCTGAATTTCCTGTTATGAATTTTAATTAAAATCTATTCAGAATCAGTCCAGATAATTCTAAATATACTCTGAAAGTTTCACTAAAATTGAAAAACGTTAAAAAAACTAACTAAAAAAATTAACTAATTTCCATTTTGGTGCTGTTATTATATATACTAGATATTTTTCTTAAGTTTCATCAGAATTTTAGTAAAACTTTCAGAGTTTTAATATTTCTCAAAATATGTTAATTATGTTAATATATTTCATGATCTAGTGGCCCGAGACACGTTAATGACCTGGGGAATTTTTAATAACTTTAACATTTTTTAATCAACATAAATGCATCTCCAACTGATTTAACTAAATTTTTTTATGATGATTTGTTTTACTAAAATTCACCAAACTGGGGGGTGAGACTGGGAAAAATCAAAATTTTCTTTATTAAGTGCCACCCAGTAAACATATTCGTAAAAACGCTAAAAAAATCCTAATTCACTAGCCCGTATTATTTTAAGTACTATTGTCCACACTCGATTAAGAAGGAAGGACACTGCAGACTTGAGCCAAAGGCAAAAATAATATTATTTTTATTTTCAATAATGATTAGACTTAATAAATAAAACATTTTAAATTTAAGATATGCAATTCTTAAACAAGAATATGAAAAAAATACGCATTATTTTCAATATGGTCTATGGAAAACACTAAGGAATTCAATTGTCAAAGAATTGAGTCATTGCAACACTAAAATGTGTTCAAAGAGCGGATCCGTACTGTCTTCTTTTATGTTGAAATTAAAATAAAACGAAAGAGAAGAAGAATAATACGACATGAGCGGACATGATTATATCGAACAGCAAATAATGCTGAATCTATATGAATGTCTTTTTATATAAAATACTGAAAGTTGTTTGAAAGTATCAAATAAACCGCGGGTGTACTACTAGGGACTTTTTGAATATGAAATATGTAGTATCTAAAATGTGCGATCGTATGTAAATACACACTTGATGTCTGAAATTCAGACTCTGAATTATAATAAAAAATAAGTCTAATTTTAAAAACCAATATAAAATAATAGTTTTTTATACAAACACCTACTAAAATTACCTAGTATATTTTGTTTGAAGATTTTAAAAGAAATATTATCTACTAAGGACTGAGATCGAAAAATTCTTAACACACGTTTTTCATTAAGTATTTTTTGATATTTTCTTTCATAAAATTACCTTTGTAAAGCATGTCAGTTATTATATATAATGTCAATTATGTTCATTTGTGGTTAATCTGATTAAAATGAGTTACGAGAAAAAAGTGCGTACCAAAATTATTAAATATTTTCAACAAAACCCAACATGGTCCTACAAAAAGTTGGACAAACAATCAAAGGTCTGCCGCCAAACTGATTTCAATATTATTAAACTGTATCGGGAGAACTTGTCCGTTGATAGAAAACCTGGCTCATGTAGAAGGAATGGTCCACTGATGTTTCTATAGCCAATAAATAGAAAGCATTTTCAAAACAGCTCCCAACACATCCGGTAGGAACGCAGTCCGGTTTGCTCAGTACTCGGACAATTTGGTTCGAAAAGTTAAAGCCAGTGCAGGCTTAAAAACATACAAGGCTAAAAAAGTTCCTCACAAGAACTCTGCTAAAAATTTAGGGCCCAAAGACAGAGCACGAAAATGTAAGCCAAATTTCATTAAAAAAAATATACCTGCTGCATAATGGGTGACGAAACAATATTTCACAGCTTCCGAGGGATTCTTGTAGAAAAGTTTAAGACCCAAAAGCAGAAAATTTTCCCAAAAAGTTCTTGGCATTGCAAGCAATATGCAGTTGCGGCAAAAGAAGCCAAACATTTATTACAATGGGCTCTATAAATACCGAAATTAACATCAAGGAATGTTTACAAAAGAGGATGCTTCCATTCATAAGACTTTTTTATGTGTCCACTTATTTTTGGCCTGATTTGGCATCCTGTCGCTATGGTAAGCAAGGACTTGAGTTGTACAAAAACAATTGTTAAAAGAGAATTGAAGAGCATAAAAAAGGTGTCCAAAATTGTGGTAGATTTTAAACGGAGATGGACTACCTGTTCGAACAAAGTGACAGAAAGAATTGTAAAAACCTTAATGGAAGGGTTTCCGAAAAAGGTTAAAAATTTCATTATTATTGATTACAACTATAAAAATATTTTTTCTTTTAGAAATTGTAATAATAATTTCAATGCATAATGGGTGACGAAACAATATTTCACAGCTTCCGAGGGATTCTTGTAGAAAAGTTTAAGACCCAAAAGCAGAAAATTTTCCCAAAAAGTTCTTGGCATGGCAAGCAATATGCAGTTGCGGCAAAAGAAGCCAAACATTTATTACAATGGGCTCTATAAATACCGAAATTAACATGAAGGAATGTTTACAAAAGAGGATGCTTCCATTCATAAGACTTTTTTATGTGTCCACTTATTTTTGGCCTGAGTTGGCATCCTGTCGCTATGGTAAGCAAGGACTTGAGTTGTACAAAAACAATTGTTAAAAGAGAATTGAAGAGCATAAAAAAGGTGTCCAAAATTGTGGTAGATTTTAAACGGAGATGGACTACCTGTTCGAACAAAGTGACAGAAAGAATTGTAAAAACCTTAATGGAAGGGTTTCCGAAAAAGGTTAAAAATTTCATTATTATTGATTACAACTATAAAAATATTTTTTCTTTTAGAAATTGTAATAATAATTTCAATCATATAATAAACAAATCAAAACTATGAATTTAGTGGTTTCATTTTTATTAACATATATGTATGTTAATAATTTTTCGATCTCAGTCCTTATATAAAACAATAAAAGCTAAAACTTAAAAAAACAAATTCAAAAAGGCCAAAAATTAACCAACCATGTTATTTGAATTCATGCTAAATTTATTAGAATTTTTTTTAGCTTTAACACTCAAAAGTGATGTATTTTTACACTCGTGTGCATTTCGTGTTTAAAAAAAAATCCCCCCATATGAAGTAGGGAATTTTAGTTTTTATATTTCTGTTCTGTTCATACTACATACTAAAAAAAAAGTTTAGACGTTTTATGACATCATTTAAAGCTGAAATGTAAAAAGACAAAACAAAACAATATTGTTTATGTACAAGAAATATTGTCTGAACGTGTTTGTTTGTACACAATCGTATGTACTAGAATAATAATATTTGCAAGGTTACCCAAATGTTTTGTATGAATGAAATTGGTGGTGAAAAAAATAATAATAATAAAAAAAAAAACAGAAATATAATAAGAAATTTATTAAACAAATGAAAAAAAATTAAAAATTTTGCACACATTTGACTTTAATCGTTTGTGACTGAAGAAATGTGTGTAAACAATTAATAAGATTTGTGCCTACGAGGGGACTAAAGAAAATTTTAAAGAGCACAATGAAAACAGAACAAATTGTATTTCTTTAATATGGTTTAATTTGTAATTTTTTAAAATGGTGACCTTTTGTTGCGAAAATTACATTTGAAGGCAGATATCGTTGTTTGAACAATAAATGCTGATATCCTTGTTCAAACAAGAACATAACATCGATAACAGTTGTCCACACAAGACAAATTCATGTGCGGACAAGAAATTGTTCGCTGATTGAACAAATTGATGGCTCATAAATTCATAATTATTGAACCAGGGGATATGTTTGTTCTTTATTTGCACTGTTTACTACAGCAGAATATCATTATCCGTGCCAGAGTTCTAGGTATTTAGGTGGATTTGGCTTTATTGTTACAGTTTGCTGTGTATATTTTTTATACAGCCAGTTTGTTTTAAACATTGCATACACGAAAAGGAGCAAAGTGTTGTATCTACTGTTCACTATTTTATTATTATCAGATACTTTCATATCGCTAACGAACAATATGTATTTTTTTCAATATTTTACCTATTTATATTGTAATAATATTCAATATATTTTAAGTAATCAACGTAATTGTAAGAACTCTTATGATTTCTATAAAGATATTGTTAAAGAAAATGAGAGATTAAATTTAAAAAAAAAAATTTAATTAGTGCCTATACACTTAAGACAGCAGTAAGAGCCCTCTTCATGATTCTCGAGATGTCTACATGCTTATCTAAAGGGCCGCTCAACGGACACAGTTATACACGAGATTGCAAGAACCATAAAGAGAGGTCATTACAATTGAAACAACATACGCAGACAGTTTTCTTAAATATAGAAGGGGCATTCAATAACGTAACAATCTTCGCAATTAAACATGCTCTAGTAGATCTAGATGTTCAAACATACATAATCAACTATCCTGTTGCTGAAATCGAGAGTTATTACTGCAAGTCCTGGAAACAGCGAAAAGTCAAAGCAAGTTGTTCATGAAACACCTCAAGGTAGTTCGCTCACCAACACATCCTCATTTTAAGCATTGGCTGACTCTGCTCTGGATACTAAAGATCCAGAATGTCCATTCATACAAGGATATTGAACTTACTTCACTCGCTACACTACACCCAACATCTGTGTACATAATGCTCAATGTTGCCACAGGAAAATACATATTTTTATCTAATGCACAACATAACAGTGGTCACACAGACATCAAGTCACTAAGAATTGCTTCCAGAATCATCAAAAAGATATTCGTTGTTTGTCTAAGGCATAGAGAAATAAACATAAAGTGGAAACTAGAAGAAAACTCAAACAAAAATATTACTCAAAACAAGTAAGAGAGCTATATTCGGATGTGCCGAAACTTATATACCATTCACCAAATTATACTTTAAAATAAAAATTTGAAATATTTTTAGGTAAGCAAATTAATTTTTTTTTTTTCAAAATTGTTTTTCAAAATTTAAAAAAAAAATTTTATTTAAATTTTTTCCAAATTTATTTTAATTTTTTTTTTTAATTAAAAAAAAAAAATTAAATTTATTAGTGAAAAAAAAAAATTATGAAAAAAATTCGGGTTAAAAAATATTTTTCTCGATTTTGACCCATTGTAGGTCCAAATTACTATAGTCTTATATACATCGTTGCAATAGACTTTGAAATATCTATCATTAGATATCCATATTGTCTATATAAATGACTTAGAAATATAGATATAGATAAAAAATAGGCCAAAAATCGAGGTTGTCCCGGTTTTTTCCTTATACCCCAGCCATTTGTGGGCCTATTTTCTCGATTTTAAATAGCGACCGAGTCGGAAGAATTCCCGATATATTGATGTATCAATTATGTTTGTAAGTTATTTGGGGGCTACGGTAAGTTGATTTCAACATACAGATGGACAGATGGACATGGCTATATCGACTTCGCTATCTATAATGATCCAGAATATATATACTTTGTAGGGTTGCAAATGAAAAATGTAGAAATTACAAACTTATATATACCCTTGCCACTCATGGTGAAGGGAATAAAAATAACACATACAAGTGCTGTGTTTGTTTTTACATATTTTTTTTTACCAATACATTGCCACAACTTAGGTTTTTGACAACTGAGTTAGGCCTTTGACAGGAGAGTTTCCGATCTATGTGTATTTATCTATTGTCTAAGGCAATTGTTAAAATATAATGTTCCACTCGAATTTTATTTGATCTAAAGATACATCATAGAGTGAAGGGAACTGACACAGTACCAGTTTCATGATAGGGTTCTAGTTCTAATACTTTTTAAGAAGGGAACTTGTTATATTAACATAGCGTTGGCTTGGGAGTTGGTTAATTAATTTAATTTAGAACAACGGTTCTCAAATGGGGATTCGAGACCTAAATATTATCAATGCAGTTACGAATCTAGTTTACCCATGGTTGTTACATTGAATCAGCTGCCCAAATAAAAGTTGTGGCCAGATCTATGTGTTTATTTCCGAACTTTTATGATATCAAATTTAGTATATCATTTCTTTTTGCACATAGTGTGAGATATTGGTTCAATGAGTTTAAAAATATCAATAATATGTATGATATATATATTAGGGAGGGTCAAATTGTAGGGGGCCGAAAAAATTTACAAAGGCGCATCGCGATTCTTGTTCTATGGGTCACACCATAGTCAAATATACATACGTAAATTTTTACAACAATTTCGTAAATTTTTCAAAAAAAGGCGAAAAAATAAAAAAACCCATACGCATTTGGGTTGAGAAAATAAAATTTTATTTTGCTTCGATTCTTGAATATTTTGGAAAATACCTATTTTGAAAAATCCGGGGGCTCGAAATTAATTTTTGAGCTTTAGTTTCTTCGAATGACCCATAGAACAAGAATCCCGATGCGCCTTTGTCGCAAAAACTTGACCCACCCTAATACATATATATTTCATTCAGTCGCTTCCCCTAAAGACATGTCATTTGTAAAATTAATTAAAAAAAAGAAACACATTCAAGGCAATGGACTTTGAAATTACGTATTTACGTACTAGTTATGTGGTGGTGTAAGTGATATGAAATGCCAAATATATAATATATAAATTTATGTTTGCCAGACCTACAAAAGTATGAGTGAAAATTTGTAGACCTTGAGTTTATGTCTAGAAGAAAAGTTATAATTCATACACTTATGTACATACTTAAATGAGCACAAACAAACTTAGTCATAAGTTGATAATTAATCGAATTAGAAATGTTTTATTTGTTCTTGCTTTCAATAATAATATGTCTATAAACAGTAGAAGTAATATAATAGAAAAGTAAATAATATTGTTACGGCTAATACAGAGCCTACCTCAAAGTCCAGGGTATTACAGTTACATGCCGATGTACCTAAATACGATTGTATACACATACTTGTACATACATATGTATTTTTACTTGTATAGTAGCCGTACAAGTATATGTAAGGAATTATTCTATCTATATATTGATTGTTTATTTTTTGATATGAAAAAAAAAAGAAAATGTAGGTCTCATACTAAGTAAAACAAACATCTTAAATACTCCACAAACACTCACCTACTAAGACATGTGAGGGTTGTCAAACAATCACTTTAATGTGTTTTAAAATGTTGTCATTTTTCCTTGAATACAAACTTGTCGTATTTTTGTGACATCTCCATTTCTGGCAAGGATCAACAAGACGGGAATTTTGAAGTCTATTCAGTACGCTCAATATGCTTCTATTAATCGACAACAATTATGTATAGAGAGCCATGGTATCCTTGATCGATACCTCCTACGCTTGGGGTATTCTTTGGTTATTGATTTGAATACGTAATCTAAAATTTACACATGTATATTTTTTTCATTAACAATCTAAATTGTAGATATACAATTTAGAATGTTAAATATACCCATTTGATATCATGTTTCGATCAAGGATTATAGTTGAACTGGTTTGAAAAGCATTGTTCACTATACATCATGTTAGTCGATTAATAGAAGAAATGTTACTCTATTCATAGAGAATGCATATTGACCGAACTGAGTAAGCTACAAAAATTATGATATCATCGGAAAGCCTGGGATTTTACTATACTTAACCTGAATTCAAAATTTCATAAAAAATAGGTTGAAGTTGGAAGGACCTAAGGGAAACCATATTAGCATGTTTTAGGTGTTTTTTATTTTAAAGCAAACCTTGTTGAGACACATTTCAAAAAATATATGAAAAAATACCTTTCAAATATTATGAAAATACTGACTCTATAACTATCAGAGATGTCTGGTTAATTTATAAGCTATACAGTTAACCAGTCTGTTATCATTGCCAAGCGTTACCATATTAGTGTTATCATAGAATGTCTCCCTATTTCATTCAGATACACTCGATATTATTCGGTTTAACTGGATATCGAGAAGATACTCGTTATGCCATTGACGACCGCCTTATGCCAAAATATGCAAATATCACCAGCTATTCGTTCTACCAAATGTACTAAAGTCAGTTTCGATATTTTTTTTATTTAATCTAAATCTAAAAAATCTATGATTTTTTAAAATTTTTAGCTTTTATTTTGAAAGTATTGGCCAATGTAATCTATGAACTTTTCCCATCTTTCTGGCAACATATGAATTCTGCTCATCTTTTGAGACCAAGAACGAATGAAGCCAATATCTGACACTCTGTTCCAAAGTGAAGCAAATCCCAGAGAGAGCGTTCTGCATCGATCGAAACAAATACTAGTCGGACGGGCATGGACTGGGCTATAAAGCGGGTGTGGCAAAACATCATTCTAAATACTATTTAACAGGTATTGCAACTTGTGGCCGAGCGTTGGAATGATGGAATATTGGAATGATGGCCGCATATTCTGGACGTTTTTAGGCGAATGCTCGCTTCAAACGAATCAGTTGCATTCGGTGCAGGTTCCCTGTAATGGTCTGGTTAGATTTCAGCAAATACAGATAATTACCTTTGCGCCATAGATATTTGGCACTGGTGTCGATTCGGGCTGCACATATACGATCTCTTACGCTTTGGGTTATTGTAATGGATCCATTTATCATCACAAGTAATGATTCGGTGCAAAAGTGATTTTCTTTTATAGCGTTCAAGCATAATTTTGGATATGCAGAATCGCCTATCAATGTCTCTCGGCTTCAATTCGTATGGTACCCAATTCCCTGCTTTTGGATGAATCCCGTTTTGAAACTGCTGCTTGAGTAGCTCCCAGTGAGTTTGTAAGCATCTTCATGGAGTAATGGCTCTAATTGTTGTTTTTCAAACTTATTTTGCTGGTCTGTGCGATCTTTGCCTTCCATGTCAAAATCACCACTTCTAAACCGCACAAACAATATCTCGAACATTGGAACCGACGTAACACATTCACCGTAAGCTTTGGCGAGCAATCGGTGTGCTTCAGCGGCACTTTTTCCAAATTAAAGAATTAAAGCAAAACTTCCCGCATCTGACGATTCGTTGGTAGAAAATTCGACATTTTCGAAGCAAGCAAAACTTTGTTGTTTATACTACAATGTTATTATATTATTAAAAATAAAAATCGTGTTCAAAAACTATGATATCTATTGTAAATCCCTCATGTTTAATATTTACTATCAGTAAATATGACTAAATGCATTTTCGTGAAATTCTAACAGAAAATATTGCGAAGGATTAAAACTTTCTTAGACGTTGAAATTAAAAAAAATTTTGAAAATATCCAACATTTTTCGAAAAATGAGATGAGATGATCGACAAATTGAAATTTCTAACAGAAAAAATATTTAAATAATCTATAATTTTTCGAAAAATGCTCTACAAATTGGAAGATTGCTGGAGGACAGCAAATTTCCCAAAAGAAACTATTAAAATCAATAAAGCAATACTATTGTTTGGTCTATATGACTATCTCTTAACATTGAATTATTCCTGCGGCCAACAAAAAAAAAAAAAAAACGAAATTAAACATCAGACCAAAAAGGCTCGTATAAACTTTGCGAATTACCATGAATCCTGGACAGTGGAAGACAGGAAACAAGTTTTATGGTCAGATGAAGACAGGAAACAAGTTTTATGGTCAGATGAGACGAAAATAAACATATTTAAATCAGACGGGAGTTTGGGGATGTTTCTCCTACTTTGCGTAAGGATAATTATCTTGACCTACTGCCCGAGTATACATCTGTTACGGTGGAACGGTTGGAATATAATGCAGAAAACTGGCTGAAAGTGAAAAAGTTTCATGTCATGGAGTGGCCAGCACAAAGGCCAGGTTTAAACCCCATTTAAAAGTTCAATGTTAAAAGGAAAATTGCAGCAAAAACTATTTTTTGCATATCATTCTTTTTACACCAAAAAGCTTATTTGACTGGTCTATATAAATGATATTCAGCAAAATTAAATAATATAAAATAATGAAATTCTTTCCATCTAAATGGCAACACTATCACACAATACTTGTGTAAAATGTCTTAAGTATGGTAAGACACTTCTGCGTAAGCAATGGGAACAAATATTTATCGGAAATACATACATAGCAGAACAAAATTAACGACATAAGCATAAAAAACTGCTCAAATTGAGAAGTGAGTGTGTTTATTCATGCACAACAAGGTTTTGTTTACATTTAATAATTTTTTCGAACGTTCGTTCTCTCATCTCGAAATACAAATAAACTTTAAGAAAAAAAAAAAAAAACCAATGAAAACTAAGAATATAATAATAACAAATTTATAATTTATAACAGGATGTCATTTTGTATAAAATCGAAAAAAAGATGCGAATCCAAACAATAATATTAGTTTAGGTTTATTTTTATTTACAGAGAGTGTTCAAACAATAGAAACTTTTTGAAAAATTTAACTTAATTGTTTGTGTAATAAATTTGATTTAAACATGTGCTTTTTTTAAAAATACATATTTATTGCACTTCCTAGAAAACAATTTAGCAATTTGTAAATATTTTTAATTAAAATTTGTATTTATGTTTCATTTGTAAAAGCTTCTTTAATATGATCCATGTTCTGTTTATCTCATTCAGTGTTGACACTTTTCATATCGATTCACACATACATATTTATTCAAAATTTTAACAAAAAATTGCCTATGTTGCAAAAATATTAAATATTATGCGTAATTGATTTAAACGCAAAAATACTACAATTGATAATTACAATTTAAAGATTTGCTTACGTTTTCTTAATGAAAGGAAAATTGTTTAATTATTTATTAATGAAAAACTTTGTTCTCTTACCTACATATGTATTAGAAAATGGGTGGATTTTCTCTTTTAGTGTATTTATTCACAGGGATGGATAATTTAAAATTTTTGTTCGTTATGAATAATATTAAAATAGTGTTTTTTTTCACACTAACATGAAAATGTGTAATTATTTTTATATTAGTGTATTCCAGCCAATTATTCCTTGGTCCAACAAATCATAATAGCTTTTAAAAATATGTCAGATATTATCTAAATCATTAATTGTTATTTTGGTCAAAATGGTCACCGAAAAAAAAAAAAATACGTGAAAAAATATTTAAAACTTTTCAAATAAAACTTTCAATAAAATAGCAAAAAAGATTCCAAAGCCATTAAACAGTATAAGACTTAAACATTGAAAGGAAACCTTGATCAGTAAGTTTTTGTTCTTCCTGATCTAACAGATATTGGTAAGGCAAAAGAAGTCGAACAACTCTTTCGAAGAGCACCGAATACTTCTATCAGAAAAGCAGCTCGTAAAGATAAATGTAAGAGCCAACGCTAATGCTGGGTTGAAGACGTATAAACTTCAGAAAGTTCCAGATCGCAATTCGGTAAAGAACTTAGAAGCAAAAGAACGAGTGAAAAAAAAATGAGGTCAAGTTTTATAAAAATGATGATTTGTCAAGATTTGTATGTGGCTGATAAAGTTGATGTTCAAGAACAATACCGGACAAAATTCCCCAAGAAGTTTCTTGTGTGGCAAGCCATTTGCTGTTGTGGCAAAAGAAGCCAATCATTTGTGACTTCAGGCACGATAAACACAGAAATATATATTACGGAGTATCTACACAAAACGATTTTACCTTGCTTACAATAGTGCCTTCATATTTCTGGTCAGATTTGGCATCATGCCACTATGGAAAAAAGACCCTTGAGTGGTATTGATACAATAATGTAAATGTTGTACCACTAGAGCAGCGATAGGCATTTTAATACTACCAAACTTTGTAAATTTGTCATTGTGTGAGTTATTTATAGCGCTCTGCTACTCTCTATGCACTGAGCGAAATGGATGTAAAAGTTTGAAGTGGTATTTGTTGAATAAAAAGTGTACGTGAAGTTATTTATTTATTTTCTTTCACTGTAGCCGAGAGAAAAACAAAAACAATAGCTGAAAAAACAAGCAAAAACCCGCAACACAACCTACCTGTATCAAAGCTCATACGAGACCACAAAGTATACAGAGGTGTCAAATTTGACGTTTCAAAAACTCAAAATCAGATGAAAGGGCAATTCTCTTAAAAAAGGATAGCAAATATTTTGTACTACAATATCAGTGATGTGTTAAAGCAAAACGCTATATAAATCGCGAATATGGTAGACAAAGTAATGTAATCAAAACAAAACAATGAAAAAGGCAGTTTATAAAGAAAGAGACGAATAGAAAACGAGATTATTTTCAAACAAGCATAAAAGCGTACACGACCAACCTGCATCAAAGCTCATACGAGACTGATTGGTTTTAACTTTTTATACAATGTGTGTGCTTGCGTACGTGTGAAAACAAAGAGAAGAGAGCTCATTTGAGAGCTCAATGCCTTTCGCGGCACTAGAGGCAAATTCACCAAACTATCCAGAACTTCTGCCTGAGCTCTTGTAAAAAAAAGAATTAAAGAAGTACATGTCCGCTGTTAAGCGTAAGTGGAACACCTCGTAAAAAAAGGTAACGGAAGCAACTATAAAATCTTGAATAGGAGGATTTCCGGAAAAGCTGGATAAATTTATAAATACCCAGTAATATGCCAATATTTTAATGTTGTACAATATTTGAATAAATTTACGTATTTTTTGTATTGAACGGTTTAAGTTTTATTTAACTTAATACAAGTATACGTTTTTTTCGGTCCACTCTTAATGTAAATTTGTTTTTTTTTACATAAAATGTAGAAAATTTTATGAAATTGTCAATGGTCGTGGAAGTAGTTTTGAATATTAAATAATATTAAAAAGTACGATCGTATCAACTTTTCCATCCCTGTTTATCAGTGTTGAATGATGTTGATTTAAAATTGTTATGATTTTACCTTTCTTTATATTCATATGTATAAAGGAATCAAAAGTGATATATTTGCGAATAACTGTTTCAGTTCACCATGGATTTATTATAACATTTTGTTTAATTTTTCTCGAAATTTCATTATTTTTTATTTCCAGTTTACAAAACACAATAGAACAAGGATGGCTAACATTACCACTAAGCTACCACTAGTCCTTCCTAAAAACAATTTCAACTAGACTACCGTTTTATATCAGTAGCCAAACTTGCAAATTATAACTTGGAGATTTTGAAAAATTTAACCAAATGGCCACACTGTTTACATATGTTTATTTTACTAAATTAAAAATTAAACACAATTTTCTCTTTGTTTATTTTTAGACCTAATATTTCTTTTTTAATTTATCTCTATAACATATAAAAACACATACATTATGATGACGAAAGTGTTGGTATTTGCACTCATTGTGAGCATAAAAATAGGCCACAAAAATATTAATACATCAATATTTCATAAGAATGTTTTTTAAAACAAACAAAATTTATAACAAACTTTGAAAAAAATATATAAATTGTCTGTATGTTTTTTTTTTTTAATTTATTATTAAAAATAATTCATCAGAAAGAACTTTCTTTACGGATGCTTATAAAGATTTTAATATTTGGTTTTATTTACGTCATTTTAGCATAATTATTTTTTGTCAATTGTTTAATTGGTTGCGTTTTAAATTATAAATATATAAACTTATTAAACTTGATGTATCATCACATGTGCTAAGAATTCTTAACAGCAAGGTCTGGGGGCTAATTCAAAACTCGATTCCAAAATAGAAATGTTTGAATTTGTATTTTAAATTTTAACCACCATATTTATAATTAAATTATAAATTTATCAAAGCTTTATTTATAAAGCAAATTTCCATATAAAACCTTTGGTAAATTAAATGTTCATTATGAATAAGGTATTTCAAAAAAGTTATTTGTTCCTTTGCTTGCTACAAATTGAAAAATGTCAAAATTGTTAATTTCTGTTTTTTTTTTTTTGTATTAATAATTAACACTTCTTAATGGTTGAATTGAAATCTTATTCAAAAATAAAAATAAAATATTTATTATTCTTATTAACAACCATTTTTGACTCATACTTTTAAGAGATGAGCACGTGAATTATTTTTGAATATAAAGTATGGAAATTTTATTTAAAATAAATACAAGTAAACATTTCAAATATTGTATAAAAAAAATTCAATCCATATTAAATATTTATATCCTGTTGATATAAGTGAGATTATTGTTCACATTGCACCTTAATTTGAGGCAAACAAATTCATGTGAAATATGCAAATGAAACAAATTGACACAGTCATCTCCAGTATATACCCGGCAATTTTAAAAGTGGCAGTTATTAATCTTTTACAAATTACTATTTCCAATTGGTAGCTTAAGCTAGTGCATCTGACTACAAAACTTAGGGCGGATTTATGAAATGCCAATTAATATTCAGATTAGTTAATCTAAAAATAAATCTAAACTTAACATTTAATCCACTTTGATTTTTTTTGGGCTTCATTAAACTTTGTGGTATTGCCATACACATCAGAAAATGTCACATTTTGTTATCAGAACAGTGAATAATTTATGAATAAGAAGAAAATTGGAGTTGGCTTTGTGTGTTGAGAAAATAAATTGGAAAAAATCCCAAAAATCAGATCAAAACTTTTTGAATTTCCCGCCTTTTAACTAAAAGACCAACTGCTCTGTCAATAGGAATCTGTCAGTTGGCAGTCATTGGTAGCAGACTACAGCGTGACTTGAGGAGAAAATGGAGAACAAGTGAATTTCATGTGCTCATTAAGAGCAACTGCTCTGTCAACAGGAATCTGTCAGTTGGCAGTCATTGGTAGCAGACTACAGCGTGACTTGAGGAGAAAATGGAAAACAAGTGAATTTCATGTGCTCATTAAGAATTATGTTGGGAAGTCTGCACCATCAGTTTCAATACTAAAAAAGTGGTTTACTGAATATCGTTATGGATACCCAGTTGAGGTCTCTGCAGACGAAACAATTTAACAAATTCATGATCGGAGATTGTAATTCTGTAGTTTCCATGGCAAAAATCTATGAATTAGGCTTCGAATTGCTCTCTTCCGTCCTATTCTCCGGATTTAGCCCTGAGTGACTATTTCTTGTTTCCAAATCTGAAGAAATTGCTCGGTGGAAAGAGATTTGACTATGTATAACGATGAAATCATTTCACAAAAAAATACTTATTTTGATAACCTCGACAAATCTTATTTTTTGGAAGAGATACAAACATTAGAGAAACGTTGGACACAGTGATTAGAGCTCAAAGGAGACTATATTGAAAAATAAAATGAATTTTTTATCCAAAAACCAGTGTCTCATTCAAAAATTCACGGATTTATTGACCCGCCCTCGTATTTTCAAGTACATATATTAAATCTTCCTCAGTACTGAAATGGTATATTTTTATGTTTTCCTATGAAAATAATTTTTTTATAAGCTGTTTTACTTTCGGATTTAATGCACAGATTAACCCGCCAATATTGGCCAGTAGCAAACAAAATGAAAAAAAACAACATTCGTAGATTAAACTGATTTGCATATCCAATCTTGAAAAACCCACCCTTAAAGTGTTAAGTTGAAGCTCAATATTCTGTAATATTAGTATTATTGAAATTAGTACTTAGATATGCTTTCTATTTTAGCTATAAAATCGTCTTTCAAAAAACATAGACATTGGTTTGAAGGCTATTTAGTTGTAGTTAATAGTTCCTATAAAATTCGACTTTACATTACTAGTTCCATGATCCGCAGGGTTTGTATTGTATGACAAAACAAAAATATTCAAATTATTATTGAATCTAATGAAACTTGATCCAATTAATAAAGGAAACAAAAAAAAAAAAAGATAAACAACAACGTAAACAAAATATACTTTAAGGGATTGATATCAAAACAACTTGTATGATTGTAAAGAAACAACAATATCAAAAAATAAATATTTTAATTTGCATACCATACAAGTAAATAACACATAAAAGAAAACAAACATAAACCAAAAAAATAACAAATAATTGAGTCATCAAGATACAATGGAAAAGGAATTCAAGAAATAAATAAAAAAACAAATTTATGATCGAGAGAAGAATAAAAAAACAAACATGAAATTTGACAGTTTTCATAGCAGGTTGCTTCAGAAATAAAGAAAATTATGCAATATGTTGACTCTTTTACAAAAGTTGTCAAAAACCTAAGTGGTGGGAATGCCTTAGGAAAAAAAACTATGTGAAAACAAAAACAACACTGAGTTTTTTTCTAGTTTCCGCTCTATGTTTCTCTATGGCTGGGATACTGGAAAGATTTTCACGATACCATTGAATTCTAAATACGCTTCCGAATATGATATTCGCCTAAATATGTATGTCCACGCGAATCACCATAAAGTTGAAGGTATTATTTACCACAGGAACGAATTCTATTTACAAACACTATATGTGTCAATTAACAAATAAAACATAAATTGTATTTTATGAAGAATATTATTATAATCTCAATAGTTTTACTAAATAGATATATCTTTAGAAAGAAATACTTTAACTAAAATTGAGATTAGTTAAAAAAATTATAAAAGAAGTGGTCAATTTTCAAAAAAAAAAAAAATTATCAAATGTTACTTAAGCTATTTTGGAAATCATTGGTCAAATTGTAATTTTTGTATACATATTTTTATTTTTATACTACTCGTATTTAGAAGCTAATTCTAAAGAATAAGTATTGAAATGAAACAAATCAGATTTTTAAATTAAAAAGTGGGGTATGATATACAAAAAATTTGAAAGCACTGATTTAGTGTACCCAATCTGTTCTGTTCTAGGTGTTGGCTTGGGATTACTATTCAATGTTATTTAATACAAACATCAATTTCTATCGACTTAAACGAGCGTTTTGTACTGAATAAGTATATCGTCAAATATACTTCCTCCCTCACACATCTTCTTCTAGGAAATCTACCCCAGACATATTTAGTTATGTTAAGTCAGTGGAATATCGTGGCCAAATAAGAAGACGAGTATTTTGGTTTGAAATGAGCCATTTTATAACTTTGGAGTCAATATCTTTGGACTTGAACGAGTGTTTCGTATTGAATAAGTTTATCGTCAATTAGACTTCCTTCCTCACACATCTTCTTCTAGGAAAGCTAACCCCAGACATATTTAGTTATGTTAAAATATCGTGAAAAAGCTTAAAATAAGCTATTTCATAATTCTGGAGTTAGGTAGAGGATCAATGTCCTATTCCAGAATCCATGGGATCATATGCAATTAATTATGTTACATACAATATTTAATTATAGATTTTTCTTTAGTTCTCACAGTTTTAGAAATTCGCTGCTTATAATGGTTATCCGTACGGTTAGATATTTGCTTAAACAGGATCTTTTGACAAATTCTCAGTATTTTTTCTTAGTTAAACCTGTATAAACATTCCTTTGTCATTTGTTCTATATTTTTCTTTGTCTTTTAAGTACATGAACACTGTGGTTTCGAGCAATTTTGTGGGCGATGGCACGGTATAGATATTTCAACGACAAATACAAATCGATTTAGGCTCTATCCTGATTGTTTAACATTTGTTTTTTAAACATTTTATAACATTTGCTTATTAGACTCTAATGATTTTCAAGGGTGTGAAGATAAATTCGTAAGTTAAATACGTCCCACATCTATGTTAACTACTTAACATAGCACTGTTAAATAAAGTGAATTTGAAAAACTTAGTTTTTTTTGACAAAAAATAAATAAAATTAATTATTTTTATTCATCAATTAAAGAAAATACTTTAAATTAAAACTTTTAGTAAAAAATAAAAAAAAACTTCTTCATATTAAGATTAAAATTACAGTAGAAATATGTAGTATTCAAGTTCATTGGCGGGCCACTTAGGACAGACCTGAATGGGGTTTCGATACACTGGGTGAAAGCTGGGAGGGAGTAGATGTCAAAACTATATAGGGTATATTCAGTTGTTTCTCAGGGAGGGCGCTACAAGGGGTGGAATTTGTTCAATTACTTTTTTAACGTAAATGTTCAAAGTGTTATAGGGGCCATTTAGGACAGACCTGAATGGGGTTTGGATATACTGGGTGAAAGCTGGGAGGGAGTAGATGTCAAAACTATATAGGGTATATCCAGTTGTTTCTCAGGCAGGGCGCTACAAGGGGTGGAATTTGTTCAATTACTTTTTTAACGTTAATGTTCAAAGTGTTATAGGGGCCATTTAGGACAGGCCTGAATGGGGTTTCGATATACTGGGTGAAAGCTGGGAGGGAGTAGATGTCAAAACTATATAGGGTATACCCAGTTGTTTCTCAGGGAGGGCGCTACGAGGGGTGTAATTTGTTTCAAAATTGTTTGAACGTTAATGTTCAAAGTGTTATAGGGGCCATTTAGGACAGACCTGAATGGGGTTTGGATACACTGGGTGAAAGCTGGGAGGGAGTAGATGTCAAAACTATATAGGGTATACCCAGTTGTTTCTCAGGGAGGACGCTACAAGGGGTGGAATTTGTTCCAAAATTGTTTTAACGTAAATGTTCAAAGTGTTATAGGGGCCATTTAGGACAGACCTGAATGGGGTTTGGATATACTGGGTGAAAGCTGGGAGGGAGTAGATGTCAAAACTATATAGGGTATATTCAGTTGTTTCTCAGGGAGGGCGCTACGAGGGGTTGAATTTGTTCCAAAATTGTTTTAACGTTACTGTTCAAAGTGTTATAGGGGCCATTTAGGACAGACCTGAATGGGGTTTGGATATACTGGGTGAAAGCTGGGAGGGAGTAGATGTCAAAACTGTATAGGGTATACCCAGTTGTTTCTCAGGGAGGGCGCTACGAGGGGTTGAATTTGTTCAATTACTTTTTTAACGTAAATGTTCAAAGTGTTATAGGGGCCATTTAGGACAGACCTGAATGGGGTTTGGATATACTGGGTGAAAGCTGGGAGGGAGTAGATGTCAAAACTATATAGGGTATATTCAGTTGTTTCTCAGGGAGGGCGCTACGAGGGGTTGAATTTGTTCAATTACTTTTTTAACGTAAATTTTCAAAGTGTTATAGGGGCTATTTAGGACAGACCTGAATGGGGTTTGGATACACTGGGTGAAAGCTGGGAGGGAGTAGATGTCAAAACTATATAAGGTATATCCAGTTGTTTCTCAGGGAGGGCGCTACAAGGGGTGGAATTTGTTCCAAAATTGTTTTAACGTTAATGTTCAAAGTGTTATAGGGGCCATTTAGGACAGACCTGAATGGGGTTTGGATATACTGGGTGAAAGCTGGGAGGGAGTAGATGTCAAAACTATATAGGGTATATCCAGTTGTTTCTCAGGGAAGGCGCTACAAGGGGTGGAATTTGTTCAATTACTTTTTTAACGTAAATGTTCAAAGTGTTATAGGGGCCATTTAGGACAGACCTGAATGGGGTTTGGATATACTGGACGAAAGCTGGGAGGGAGTAGATGTCAAAACTATATAGGGTATATTCAGTTGTTTCTCAGGGAGGGCGCTACGAGGGGTTGAATTTGTTCAATTACTTTTTTAACGTTAATGTTCAAAGTGTTATAGGGGCAATTTAGGACAGACCTGAATGGGGTTTGGATATACTGGGCGAAAGCTGGGAGGGAGTAGATGTCAAAACTATATAGGGTATATCCAGTTGTTTCTCAGGGAGGGCGCTACAAGGGGTGGAATTTGTTCCAAAATTGTTTTAACGTTAATGTTCAAAGTGTAATAGGGGCCATTTAGGACAGACCTGAATGGGGTTTGGATATACTGGGTGAAAGCTGGGAGGGAGTAGATGTCAAAACTATATAGGGTATATCCAGTTGTTTCTCAGTGAGGGCGCTACGAGGGGTGGAATTTGTCCAATTACTTTCTTGACGTAAATGTTCAAAGTGGGGTTTCGACATTTTTGGGCATTTATTTAAATATTTCCAAAATAAATACAATTCTTTTATTTTCTTCTTAAACCCTTTTTTTATTAAAAATGGAGAATGCATGTATCACAAACAATATTATATTAAATTATTTAGTAAAAATTACATATTTGAATAATACAATAAATTTTTCAAAATTCGATAAGGAGTAATACAAAAAATGGTTATTGTATATTTGTAGTTGTACTCTATTTGTACGAAAACATATAAAACACTTATTTGTTGAAATAGAAGGATTTTTGCTTCCTTACGATACGAGTACCTATTTAAAAATAAAGCCCAAGCAAATTTTCTTGATTTTAAAAAAATTAAAAGCATGAATAAGTCGTTTTTTTTTTATTTAAAAAAATTAATATCTTCAAACACACACCAGATGGTATGTGATTGCAGAATATGGTAAAAATCGGAAGACCCAAGGTTAAGAACTTGAGTTTTTTCTGTGCTCTTTGAAGAAACTCAAAATACATGCAAAAGGGTTCATTATGATAAATAAAAGGGCAATATCACAAAAAAACCCACCGTTTTAGAATTTTTCCAAAAATACCTGAGAATAACAGAATTTTCTTCTATTTTCTTCTAAGTAAACGTAAACTAATTTGTAAATTAGAGTGCTTTAAAAAAATGAATTTGCGAATTTGTGTGACCAAAAAAATTAAAAATTCTGTTTTTAAATTTTGTTAAGCATCCGTTTTAATTTGCGATTAGAATTCTGCGCATTTAGGGAATAAATTATTTGCTTGTAATATTTTGAAATTTCATTACTGTTATTCTTTTTAAATAAAACATTTTTTGCATATCACAATGCAAAATCCTTAAACCATAAAGCTAAAATTTTTATTTTCCGCTTAGACAATAGTTTGACAAATAAGTTTTTATGCACGTACTTTGGAGAAAAGATCGATCTTAAATTAAAACAAGTAAGAGAGATATATTCGGCTGGGCCGAATCTTATATACCCTTCACCGAACTATACTTTAAAATAAAAATTTTAAATATTTTTAGGTAAACAAAATTTATTTTTTTTTCCAGTTGTTTTTTGCCATTTTTTGTAAAATTTTTTTTTTCGAATTTTTTTTTTTAATTTTATTTTTTTTTTTTTAATATTTAGCAAAAAAAACTTTTGGTGAAAAAAAAAATTTGGTTAAAATTTTTTTCCCGATTTTGACCCATTGTAGGTCCAACTTACTATGGTCTTATATACGTCGTTGCAAAGGTCTTTGAAATATCTATCATTAGATATCCATATTGTCTATATTAATGACTTAGTAATCCAGATATAGGTCAAAAAATATGTAAAAAATCGAAACCAGGACAAGTTTTTTCCTTATATCTCAGCCATTTGTGGACCGATTTTGCTGATTTTAAATAGCAAACTTCTCGAAAGCATGTCTGACAGAATTATTGAAGATTTGGATCGTGAAGATATCTGGGGACTTCAGAAAATTGATTTTAACAGACAGACGGACAGACAGATAGACGGACATAGCTTAATCGACTCCGCTATCTATCAGGATTCAGAGTATATATACTTTATAGGGTCGGAAAATTATATTGTGGAAATTACAAACGAATTTTATTTTCTACATTTTTTTTTTGAGCAAAATAAAAAAAATCACAAAAAACTGTTATTTTAAAGTAAAAAATAAAAGTCAAATAATAATTATAATTATTAAAAAGTATTTTTTAAATAAAACTTATAATCGATCATTTGCTATACCTGCTAACTATTCTTTCTACATGTTCATAAATGCCACACTGTTGTTGTTTTATTTGTGTCTCACATTCAATGTGCCACCCAGCAGTTTATCGAGTACTCAATGTATCCCTTATAGACAGTAATTGTCGCTAATTTCTGATCACTTGGCTAACTCCAATTGATATATTTTAGATCATTTGACACGTATGTACTCTTTGTAGTGCAGAGAGAAGTAAATTGGTTACTCTGTAAATGATAGGTAAAATCATTAGTCCGGGACAGTCTCCTAAAACTGTTGGGTACTGCATTCTTGTTTACAACAACATAATAGTTATAAGAATAGAAGTGAGAAACAAATACTCAAAGCTAACGGTTCATTAACGAAATAAGTTACAGTGGATACTGAGTCTAAAATTAATAACAAATTACAGTGGTAACAGCGAACCACAATGAATTGATTTAAAACCTCTCAAAATAAAAACTTACTATATGCATGTTTCCTCTTATCTACTGTTTAAATTTTAGTATGATTACATTTTAAACAGCATTCTGATTTAAGTTAAATTGTAAGATCGCATATAATGATGATGTTTATAAAATAAAATTTTAATAAACATATTTTTTAATTGTAAGTTTAAAGCGGTCTTTATTGGATTTTAAAAGCTCCCACCTTTCACCCACCATGTCGAAACCCCATTCAGGTCTGTCCTAAATGGCCCCTATAACACTTTGAACATTAACGTTAAAACAATTTTGGAACAAATTCCACCCCTTGTAGCGCCCTCCCTGAGAAACAACTGGGTATACCCTATATAGTTTTGACATCTACTCCCTCCCAGCTTTCACCCAGTATATCCAGACCCCATTCAGGTCTGTCCTAAATGGCCCCTATAACACTTTGAACATTAACGTTAAAAAGTAATTGAACAAATTCCACCCCTCATAGCGCCCTCCCTGAGAAACAACTGGATATACCCTATATAGTTTTGACATCTACTCCCTCCCAGCTTTCACCCAGTATATCCAAACCCCATTCAGGTCTGTCCTAAATGGCCCCTATAACACTTTGAACATTAACGTTAAAAAAGTAATTGAACAAATTCCACCCCTTGTAGCGCCCTCCCTGAGAAACAACTGGATATACCCTATATAGTTTTGACATCTACTCCCTCCCAGCTTTCACCCAGTGTATCGAAACCCCATTCAGGTCTGTCCTAAATGGCCCCTATAGCACTTTGAACATTAACGTTAAAACAATTTTGGAACAAATTCAACCCCTCGTAGCGCCCTCCCTGAGAAACAACTGGATATACCCTATATAGTTTTGACATCTACTCCCTCCCAGCTTTCACCCAGTATATCCAAACCCCATTCAGGTCTGCCCTAAATGGCCCCTATAACACTTTGAACATTAACGTTAAAACAATTTTGGAACAAATTCCACCCCTTGTAGCGCCCTCCCTGAGAAACAACTGGATATACCCTATATAGTTTTGACATCTACTCCCTCCCAGCTTTCGCCCAGTATATCCAAACCCCATTCAGGTCTGTCCTAAATGGCCCCTATAACACTTTGAACATTAACGTTAAAAAAGTAATTGAACAAATTCCACCCCTTGTAGCGCCCTCCCTGAGAAACAACTAGATATACCCTATATAGTTTTGACATCTACTCCCTCCCAGCTTTCACCCAGTGTATCGAAACCCCATTCAGGTCTGTCCTAAATGGCCCCTATAACACTTTGAACATTAACGTTAAAACAATTTTGGAACAAATTCCACCCCTCGTAGCGCCCTCCCTGAGAAACAACTGGATATACCCTATATAGTTTTGACATCTAATCCCTCCCAGCTTTCGTCCAGTATATCCAAACCCCATTCAGGTCTGTCCTAAATGGCCGCTATAACACTTTGAACATTAACGTTAAAAAAGTAATTGAACAAATTCCACCCCTTGTAGCGCCCTCCCTGAGAAACAACAGGATATACCCTATATAGTTTTGACATCTACTCCCTCCCAGCTTTCACCCAGTGTATCGAAACCCCATTCAGGTCTGTCCTAAATGGCCCCTATAACACTTTGAACATTAACGTTAAAACAATTTTGGAACAAATTCCACCCCTTGTAGCGCCCTCGCTGAGAAACAACTGGATATACCCTATATAGTTTTAACATCTACTCCCTCCCAGCTTTCACCCAGTGTATCGAAACCCTATTCAGGTCTGTCCTAAATGGCCCCTATAACACTTTGAACATTAACGTTAAAAAAGTAATTGAACAAATTCCACCCCTTGTAGCGCCCTCCCTGAGAAACAACTGGATATACCCTATATAGTTTTGACATCTACTCCCTCCCAGCTTTCGCCCAGTATATCCAAACCCCATTCAGGTCTGTCCTAAATGGCCCCTATAACACTTTGAACATTAACGTTAAAACAATTTTGGAACAAATTCCACCCCTTGTAGCGCCCTCGCTGAGAAACAACTGGATATACCCTATATAGTTTTAACATCTACTCCCTCCCAGCTTTCACCCAGTGTATCGAAACCCTATTCAGGTCTGTCCTAAATGGCCCCTATAACACTTTGAACATTAACGTTAAAAAAGTAATTGAACAAATTCCACCCCTTGTAGCGCCCTCCCTGAGAAACAACTGGATATACCCTATATAGTTTTAACATCTACTCCCTCCCAGCTTTCACCCAGTGTATCGAAACCCCATTCAGGTCTGTCCTAAATGGCCCCTATAACACTTTAAACATTAACGTTAAAACAATTTTGGAACAAATTCAACCCCTCGTAGCGCCCTCCCTGAGAAACAACTGGATATACCCTATATAGTTTTGACATCTACTCCCTCCCAGCTTTCGCCCAGTATATCCAAACCCCATTCAGGTCTGTCCTAAATTGCCCCTATAACACTTTGAACATTAACGTTAAAAAAGTAATTGAACAAATTCAACCCCTCGTAGCGCCCTCCCTGAGAAACAACTGAATATACCCTATATAGTTTTGACATCTACTCCCTCCCAGCTTTCACCCAGTATATCCAAACCCCATTCAGGTCTGTCCTAAATGGCCCCTATAACACTTTGAACATTAACGTTAAAAAAGTAATTCAACAAATTCCACCCCTTGTAGCGCCCTCCCTGAGAAACAACTGGATATACCCTATATAGTTTTGACATCTACTCCCTCCCAGCTTTCACCCAGTGTATCGAAACCCCATTCAGGTCTGTCCTAAATGGCCCCTATAGCACTTTGAACATTAACGTTAAAACAATTTTGGAACAAATTCAACCCCTCGTAGCGCCCTCCCTGAGAAACAACTGGATATGCCCTATATAGTTTTGACATCTACTCCCTCCCAGCTTTCGCCCAGTATATCCAAACCCCATTCAGGTCTGTCCTAAATGGCCCCTATAACACTTTGAACATTAACGTTAAAGAAGTAATTGAACAAATTCCACCCCTTGTAGCGCCCTCCCTGAGAAACAACTGGATATACCCTATATAGTTTTGACATCTACTCCCTCCCAGCTTTCACCCAGTGTATCGAAACCCCATTCAGGTCTGTCCTAAATGGCCCCTATAACACTTTGAACATTAACGTTAAAACAATTTTGGAACAAATTCAACCCCTCGCAGCGCCCTCCCTGAGAAACAACTGGATATACCCTATATAGTTTTGACATCTACTTCCTCCCAGCTTTCGCCCAGTATATCCAAACCCCATTCAGGTCTGTCCTAAATGGCCCCTATAACACTTTGAACATTAACGTTAAAACAATTTTGGAACAAATTCCACCCCTTGTAGCGCCCTGCCTGAGAAACAACTGGATATACCCTATATAGTTTTGACATCTACTCCCTCCCAGCTTTCACCCAGTATATCCAAACCCCATTCAGGTCTGTCCTAAATGGCCCCTATAACACTTTGAACATTTACGTTAAAAAAGTAATTGAACAAATTCCACCCCTTGTAGCGCCCTCCCTGAGAAACAACTGAATATACCCTATATAGTTTTGACATCTACTCCCTCCCAGCTTTCACCCAGTGTATCGAAACCCCATTCAGGTCTGTCCTAAGTGGCCCGCCAATGAACTTGAATACTACATATTTCTACTGTAATTTTAATCTTAATATGAAGAAGTTTTTTTTTATTTTTTACTAAAAGTTTTAATTTAAAGTATTTTCTTTAATTGATGAATAAAAATAATTAATTTTATTTATTTTTTGTCAAAAAAAACTAAGTTTTTCAAATTCACTTTATTTAACAGTGCTATGTTAAGTAGTTAACATAGATGTGGGACGTATTTAACTTACGAATTTATCTTCACACCCTTATGATTTTCAGTAATGCGTAGTTTAATGTACAAAGCTAGGTTCGCTATTTGCAACTAAAGTTACTAGTGGTTCAAATGAACCAAAAATATATATGTATATTATTTTTAATCTTTTTAGATTATTCTGCCAAAAATTTCGTAGTTTCCAACATTATAAATTATGTTAGGTATGCTTCCAATCTAAAGTAAATACTTTATTCGCTAGTATTAAACTTATTGCATTTGCTCAAAAACTTTACAAGATCTGGCCTGCCAAAAACAAAAGATTATGTGGATTTCATCAATTGAACAGGAGTGTATATGTGTTTATGAAAATTAAAGTTATTTTGAAGAGACTGATATTTTTCGTGCGCATTGGATTAAATATTCTTATTTTGTAAGTGAGAGGAATGATATCCGCAGGTATTTTTTATATATAATGATTTTCATTGTAATGAGTTGAGTGTAACCTGGCTCATAAGTGGATGATCTTTTATAGAAGAAAGCGAATTTTCAATTTCATTGGAACACATAACATTGTAGAACAGTAATACACAACCAAAATTCAATGTCGATAGAGTTATATATTAATGTTTGTTTCTGTACGCTTTCAAAAAGTGGACCATCATGAAAGTCGTATTTCATAGAATCAATTTCGTAGATATAAAGTTTTTCTTGGTATTTGAACATTTTTTTTTTTAAATGTCCCACTTGGGGGGCACGAAAAAGTGGGGCCTGGTATATACATGTTTGGGATTCACTGATCTACGTTATTTATATACCGATGTGGGTGTAGTTTTAAGACCAGAAATTCATTAATGGAATAATGGAAAGCTTATTTCAATCAACACAAGGACAAATTAAATGAAAAGTGTTGTGATAATATTTAAATTATTTAAATTACTTAAATATTGTCATATAGCAATCCTGTTTTATTGGAGTCCATAGAGTTCGAAAATAGTTATTGTTTTTCTCTGGATTACTTCGTTTAGTACTTGTTTTTATTAGCATATATAGTGAAATAACGATATTCTTAGAGTTACAAATTTGTTGTTTTGAACTTGACTTCAAAATTGTTTCTTTTACTTAAAATATATATTGTTATTTCTGTAGCAAAAACCGAACCAAAAAAAAAAAAAACAATATATTTTCTTCACGTTCTAAGTTGATCATGAGGCAGTTAAATATTTTGTTCTTACAGTGCACTCGCGGTAACGTGAACCAATTAAAACCAAGGGAGTTCATGTTTAGTGAAATTGTTCACGTTAGCGATTGTCGAATTTCATGGAAAAAATATAAAATTTTATAATATTAACCTGTGCTTTATACGCTTGAACCTGAAATTCTTTTATTATTATATTCATTATTAAAATATAAAACAAAAATTATTGATTAAAATGCATTACAAAACAAAACGAGATCACGAAAAAATATACATTGAAATAAAATTACATAACAAATAAAATTACTCATACGTTGCCATAGAAAAAATATTAATTTAAAGGATACAAACACATTTTTAATTAAGAGGATTCCCTAAACTTTAAAGATCGAATTTAATATATATATTTGTGTTGTCTACATGCAAAGAAAACAAATGCAGTGAACAAAAAAATTATTCACGTTATAGAGCTTTCAGAGTTTGTTCACGTTATAGAGTTCTCAATGTAAACAAAAGCTTGTTCACGTTAGGCGGTGTTCACGTTACAGCGAGTGCACTGTATTTTAGTGAAAGTGCATATTAAAGTATCTTTCCAAAACACATAAATAAATAAAAATTGATTTCATAGAAATGCCTGCGGTTTCTTCTTAAACAAAACAAGTAAGAGAGCTAAATTTGGCTGTGCTGAATTTTTTATACCCTTCACCAAATCATACTTCAAAATAAAAATTTTAAATATTTTTTAAATATTTTTAATATTTAAATATTTTTCAAAATTTAAAAAAAAAAAAAAATTGGAAATTTTTTATTTTTTTTTAATTTATTAGTCAAAAAAAATTTATTAAAAAAAATGTTGGTAAAAAAAAATTCGGGTTAAAAAATATTTTTCCCCATTTTGACCCATTATAGGTATAAATTACTATAGCCTTATATACAGTTGCAATGGACTTTGAAATATCTATCTGAAATATATATTAGTAATCCAGATATAGATCAAAAATAGGCCACAAATCAAGGTTGTCCCGGTTTTTTCCTTATATCTCAGCCATTTGCGGGCCGATTTTCTCGATTTTAAATAGCGACCGAGTCGGAAGAATTCCCGATATATTAATGTATCAATTATGTTTGTAAATTATTTGGGGCTAATGAAAGTTGATTTCAACATATAGACGTAGATGGCTATATCGACTTTGCTATCTATAATATATATATTATTTGTGGGGTCGCAAATGAAAAATGAAGAAATTACAAACGGAATGAAAAATTTATATATTCCTTTGCCACTCATGGTGAAGGGTTTATTTTAAGCTACCGTAATTCAGCCATTTTCCAATAGATCTTTACTAATATTTTTCTGTTTTAATTATCGAACTAACCTCGTGCAAAAAAAATCTACAAAAACAACCACATACAGTATACTATTATTAGTAGTTATATTTAAAATGTTTCTGTGATTTTGGTAGCTTTACAAATAATTAAAGAAAAATCCCCGCAAAAACATTTCTTCATGTAATTGCGGTCTTATTGATGTTAGTAAATTATTATTTTTTCGTCTGAAATTAGTTGTTCACATACGCATTCAATTAATTAAATCACGCATAGAAAATTAAAAAAAAAATGTGAAGTACATCAAGAGGAAGTTCGAGCAGGAAGATAAAACATTTGTTTGAATATTATTCAAGCAGTGGACGGCATTAAGAGAACATGGATTATAATAACTACCAGCTACTTATTGTGATTTTGGTTTCTTTTGAACTTCTTCGATACAGGTATTGTCCGCCCTTCGCGGTTAATAAACTGTATGGATTATCTAAAGATTATGGCATTAAACGTGTATTAATCCCAAGATATTATAATTAATAAATCCATCTTTTTCTCAGAAGAACAATTATAATTTTAGAAGTTAACTGTTTACTTGGTAGTATAATTTAAAGTGTAAAATCTGCGAATGACTAATTGCTGGGAACTGTGTTGTTTAAGCGATCCACAGTTAATTATTTTATGTTTTTAAGCGAAAATATAAATGCATATTTAAAAAACTTTTAGGTCATATTTAGGTTTTTTTAAAGCATATTTTTTAATAATAAATGTTTGGTCCTTGGTGGCTATCAGTGCCTACTACTGTTTAAAATTATTAACAATATTATTTGAAAACTGATACAGTGGTGGTAGGAATGGATAAGTTCAAATGTTGATAATAAAATACAAAAAAACTATTCTTAAAAAATCATGTTAAAATAAAATTTTCTAGTTGGTTGAATTTTATTAAGATATAATATTGTGTTTATTTTAAAATACAATATACCATAGAAGCGGGAAATGAATAGATATACAATTAGTAGAGTATAAATAAAAAAAAATCTTGTTAAAGATGGTATGTACTAAGAATTAATCAAAATTTAAAAACAAAATAAACAAGACTGTAAATTATTCCCAAGATTAAATGAAAAATTAAAACACAAGCAAAAGAATGCCGCCAATAGTTGTTAGAAAGTGGAATGTAATGTTCATGATGATGATGATGATGATGACGTGATGATGATTATTATTTTTATTTTACAACTATTTACACGTCACACTGACCTTAACATCGTATTGTAACCAGAAAAAAAACGGGCGTGCGCCACATGTGATACTGAAAAAAGCATGCTGTGGGAGAATCATAACAATACGGTTTATATACATTTTGTTATTGCTTTGGGAAAGAATTTACGGGATGCAGAGGAGCTATGATCTATACATTATACTTTCAGTTACTGTGGGCTGAGTTTTTTTATTTTAATGTTTAGGAAACAGTTGGCATCTGTTCGTCTGTCATCGTATATTATAACAATATTTATATGCAAATTCTCTATAAGATTTATGAATTTAGCAAAAAAGATATACATATGTATATTATTTTATTTAAAGAATCTATTTACAAAACGTAAACACCGGGTCCTGGGTGCAGCCGGGTAAATTAATTTGGTGCCTGTTGGTGATATTTTTAAAATGTGGGACGAATCTTTAGGCAGTTAGCAAGAACACAAAAGAAAATAGAACATTGATTTTTAAGGTATTTTATTTATTTGCAAATATATTTTAATGGGGAGAGAAAGGAGAAAGGGTTTCAAAAATAAACGAATTTAATTTAAATATAATTTAAATGAAATGGATTTTTAAAATAAAACATATATAGAATATATAAGAGCACGTTTTTAATAAAATTTACCACAACACGACAATCTAACGATATATTTTTAATAAAAATTTAAAAAATAACTAACCCAATTATTATAAAGACGACTTTCCTATAAACTTCACCTGATTTTTTTTATTCTACGATACTTTGTTACTTTTTTAATAAGTTTTAGTAAAATGTAATAGCATTTTTTAAATTACCTTTCAGTTCTATAAATGTCTTGAAGTGTTCATTTTTTCAATAATTTTAGATATATTTTGCTAATCAACCTTTATAATTCGTAATAAATTTAATTACCTTAACTTCAATACAAATATCGAGTAGCAGAGAGGTGAATTTAAGATAATTTTAATATAATTGTTTAAATTATTCAAGATTTATCAAGAATTTTAGGCAAATACAGCTTACTGATTTTATGTCTGGCAACTTTTTAAACCAATTGTAATAAAGTCTTAAAAGACAAAGCTTTTTAAATAATTATGAAATAACATTTTTTTTCAAGTTTGGCTGCCTTTACCGCTATGCAACCCTTAACCTTAAAATATCCTTCAGATCAACTTTCATTACCGTTAAGCTACCATTGCGAAATAACTGAAATTACCGTTACCGCTAATGAACCGATAATGATATAATCGTTAAAACCGTTACTTCTAAATTATAAAAATAAAATTTTTGGATTTTAAATATTGATTTTGTTAAAATCTACAGAGTTTAAAATAAAAAAATCGGTAGCCAACCCGTTTTTTTATATTAATCAACACTCAGAGACGTGAATTTAAGATAATTTTCATACACTTGCTTAAATAATTCAAGATTTATCAAGTATTTATGGTAAATATCTCATAATGTTTTTATGTCTGGCTATAAAATATTTCTTACTCATATTATATTGTAAATATTTTTATTCATCTCACGCTTTGTGAAATTTATATCTTTTTTTTTCTTAATTAAAAATAAATATTACTTAAAGCTGTCAGATAACGAACACTAAATATTTGCCAATTTTTAAAAAAAAAAAAATATATGATATTTATGTTTAAATTTGAATTAAAAAAGGTCCATTGTACAAAATACTAATAAGTAAAAATATATCTAGTAAACAAATTAATACCTACATCCTATAAAGTAAAAAAATTAGATTTATTAATATTAACGGAATTACAACATTTGTATATGTTTATATGTATCTTACCCCCATTCACACGAAGCCTGGTTATCCGTTAACTAATAGTTATACTGTCGATTAAAATTATTTTTGTATGAAAACGGTCAGTTTAACTATTAGTTAACACACAACCAGACTTCGTGTTACTGGGGGTTAGATAAAAATGTTTTTTTTTTTTATTCAAACTTTCAAATAATTTTATACCCATATTTATTATCACATTTTAAAAACGTTGTCAATAACAATTAAAATTACACATGTCAACATTTTCGTGAGTCACGTACTCATCTCTAAATCTCTCATAACAACAAAGTTGCAAAATGTAAAATTCTAAATGTAACTTTAACAGATTCTGTTAAGATTTTAACATTTTTACAAACAAATGCGTATATACGCACCACTTTACACAAGTGGATGTGTGTGTGCAATGTTTATAAATACACAAAATTTTAGAGGGAGGGACATTCCAGACATAGTTAACACAAAGTGTATTCGGGTAGTTCTTTTATTATTTATTTTCAAATGCGTAAATTTTTACAAACCTCATTACTTATTAGAATAAACCGTTCTTTTTTTTTTCCTTTTTAATTGTACATTTGTAATGATAAATAAAAACTCACTCACCTTTTCTGTTGATTTGCCAATTGTGGCAATAATAAATTTTGAGTGTCATTTAATTTGTTGGAGTTTTTATTATTATTGTTGTTATTATTATTAAATTTAGTCGATGATGTTGTTGTTGTGGTATCATCAAATGTTGTATGTTGTGGTTGATTTATTAATGAATCACTATTCGCCGCACTGTTAACGGAACAATTACAAAAATTGATTGCATTTGTAAATAAAATGAAAATCAATGCATTCAAAACCAGCGGACACCAATTACGACGAAATGAACGTGTCGCGAATATACTCGTTGTCGAGGAGACGATGGAGGAGTGAGGACGCGCCATTGATTTTCCGCTTTTCACTTTATGTTTACTACCACTAATTCTACTACCACAATTACTATTAGCCGTCATTATCGATGAACGACTGAAATTTTTTCTGGGGGTTATCATCTCCTTCATCATAATTTCTTTATTTTCATCAGCCACATTTTCACTATTGGAATTTCTAGTCCGTCTTTGGCAATTTTCTGAACGTGGCAAAGGTTTAACTTCCATTACTTTTTTTATTATTCTTAAATAATTCTATGTATTTAGCACTGTTTTAATGTGTTCACTTTCTTTTATATGAAAAACTGAAATGATTAAATTAAAATTAGCACTTTTCGTTTAATTTATCAAAACACTTGCGAGGCAGAGAAGAAATAAAGATTTATTTTTTCTAACCACAAAACAAACGCACAAGAAAATGTGTTCTTTTTCTCAATTCCCGACTGGCACAACTTCTCTCTTTGCTGTCTTCTGTTTGACTAGTTTTATTATTATTTTTCTTTTATCCATTCCTCTTTAAACTGCATAGAGTTGCCAGTTATTTAGTTCGATTAGTGTTGTCAAGCGTTATTATGAACATGTTGCGATTTTTGTTTGTAAAATAATGAATGTTTAAAATTTCTATATAGCAAGGCGGGCTACCGATTCAAAAATGTAAAAAGATAACGGCAACTCTCATTTGGATTATTTCGGTAACAATGATTTATAGGTAACGGTATTTTCTGTTATTTCGGTAACTATATTTTAATGAAAATATATTAAAAAAAAACTGTAATTTCACCCTTAATTAAATTACATATTAACAAGATTTTCCAAAATTTAAAAATGAGTTGAACAAGTTGAAATTCTATTATATTTCAAATTCTGAAATATTCAAGTCAATTATTAAAATTTTAATTTTTGATAGTCGTCATGCCAAAAACTATCGAAAAATCGATGGCACAATATCAATTGCTAAATCGACCCACCCTAATGTGTATTATTCCCACATCTTATTAATAAAAAACACTTTAATTTTATTTTTCTTGATTTTTTTAAAATTTATTTCTTTATGTTAGTAGTTTAGTACAAATATAACATAATAAAAAATCCAATTAAAATTAGTGTTACACAAAATTAAATAATACAATAATAATCTCAACATTACTGTTTTTTGTTGTTAAGAACTTAACAAAGTCGTACACCATTTGGTGTAATATGAACCTGAATATTACACTCTTCAGCAGTTAAACTATTTCCAGTTACACAATCCTCATCGTCGTTGAGAACCAACGAAAAACGTTTCAGAAGACAACTTTTGGCATCACAAAGACTTAAAGATAAATCCAATTTAATGTTTTCCTTTGGCACATTAGCGTTAAGCTCATCCAGACGTTGCAGTTGTAATACAAATTTACCATCGTCTAAAGAACCTTTAGTATTTAGAGATTTTAAGGCTGTATTGGCACTATTTAGAGACCATTTCTGAGGAGCATCTGTGGTAAATTTCAACTGATCATCCAGTGAAATGGAAACTTGTAAACTTAATTGTTTACAACGTTTTAAAGGAAGACTTTTAAGTAATTCTAAGCCAGAACGCAAAGGACCATCGGTAACAGTTTCGTCTGAATTGTTGGCCTTTTGGAAGTTTAAATTAATGGGTTCTGCTTTTAGGGTTTGCATATTAACACGTAATATTTGATGATTATTAGTATCGGAGACAAGCATATATTGTCCAGTTGTGTCGAAACATAGGCCAGCTGGTTCATTGAATTGTTGCAGTTTAGTATCATCATTGTGTTGTTTTATGGCCAACGTTTCAATGGTGTTTGCGTCAACATCGATAACTTTAAGTTTGTGATTGTAGGTATCGGCGACATAAACCTTTCCATTAATATGATTATAAGTAACTCCTAAAGGATGCTGGAGTTTAGCTGCATATTGTTTACCGTCGACATCACCGAAAGCAAAAAGATTCTGAAAGGAAAACAATTAAAAATTCTCCAAAAAATGTTATTGCTTCTACATGAATTCAAACCGGATTATAAGTCTGCAGAACTTTAATCCCTTAACTGAAAATTTTGTTATTCTACATTTTTCATATGCGACTCCATAAAGTATATATTCTGGATCGTTATAGATAGCTGAGTCGATATAGCTATGTCCGTCTGTATGTTGAAATAAAGTCCCGCTTATGTTGCTATTTAAATTCAGGAAAATCGGCCCATAAATGGTTAAACCACAACTACCTAGATTTTTAACCTATATATGGATTTCTAAGTCATTAACATAATCAATGATATATATTTCAAATATCTTTCCAACGACGTATATTACGCCGTAGAAATTCGGACCGACAATGGGTTAAAATCCGGATAAATATTTTTAACCCAAAATTTTTTTCACTAAATCAATCTTTACCTTAAAAATTTTTTTGGTGAAGGCTGTATATGATTCGGCACAGTCGAAATTGCTTGGTCAATTTAAACAAACTTGTTTAACATTTTTCTTATTTTATAACACTCTCCGTCATAAATCACTCACCTGTGGATTACGATCTCCTCCCACAACAGCCAAAACTTTACCATCCACCATGGATGCCTTGCGTATACTCGAACTCTCACTGTCCGCAATATACAAAAAGTTCTTGGCCATAGCCAATCCCGAAGGCTGCGCAAAGGCAGCATTTTGTGGATATGAATTGTTACGATTCTCCTCCATGCCATTACCAATCACAGAAACACAAGTGCGTGGTTCGAACTTTTTGAATTTCCACCAAATCATGCCTTCCGGAAAATAGCCCCATATTTGATGAGTACCAGCCATTGAAATTATAATAATTGTTTTCTCAGGTACATTTTGTTCGTCCAAATGAAAAGACATATCCATATCTCGAGTTCTAAAGACTGCTACATCCCAGGGAGAGGATATCTGTTGCAGTGGACCAATTTTACCGCCCAGACGATCATGTCCTTGCTGTCCAGTACCAGCTAAGGTTTCAACTGATTTACAGCTTAAAGTGACTTGACGTATGGCATGATTTTCGGTATCGGCCACTATTAGAGTGTCATTGTTGAGAAATACCACACCTTGGGGACAATTGAACCGGCAGGTCTCCAAATCACCATCTGCCAAGCCTGCTGTACCGCTGCCGATTTTTTGCAGCACATCCCCATTAGGCTTAAAAACCAATATGCGATTGTTGCCGGCATCAGCTACGGCAAAATTTCCGTCCTCACTGCGTGCTATTTTTGCGGGGAATCTCAATTTAGAGGCCGGCAACAGATCCAAAGAAGGTTTTAGGGGTAAAGTGAAGTATTTAAGCTCTTTCTTTTGTGCAAAGAATCTTAAAGCCTGTTCCGTGAAACGTTCCAAAAATAAGGCATGGCCTTCCCCCATTAACATTAGCAAGGGAGCTCCACTAGGAGCCAAAACCATCAAGGTGGGCCAACAGCGTATACCAATGGCACGCCACAAAGTCATGCGTGGATCATTAACTATGGGATGTTCAATACCATAACGCTGAGCAGCTGCTAAAATATTGGCAGCATCTTTTTCATTTTCAAACTTGGGACTGTGGACACCAACCACCACCAGTCCACGCTCAATGGGGTATAATTTCTCTAAAGCATTCAACTCGGGTAATATGTGCATACAGTTGATGCAACAATAAGTAAAGAAATCCAATACCACCAACTTTCCCCTTAAGCCCTCCAAGGTCAATGGCTGACTCACATTAAACCAATCAAGATCTTTAATAATAAATAAAATTAAATATCTGTTAAATTTTTAAAACAATTTACACTCTTACCCTTTTGTATTTCATAATTTTGTTTTCTTAACACATCCAAAGCACTATCTGCTTCCCAACGCCTGAGAAAATCTTGAAAAACTAGAGCCTGAGCTGCTACATCTTTGGCCGCCTTATAACGTCCCTGTAGATCCTCAGTTATATATGCTAGCATGTCCATGGGTTCCAATTCATCAGTGTCCATTTTTGTAAATAGATTTTGTATAAAACTTTTCGACTTTTTCCAGAATTTCATAAAAATAAATTGGGAACTTGTTGTTGGTGGAAATTGAAGTGATTTCACTTGTCGGGCAAAAAAGGTAAATATGTCAAAAAAGAAAAAAAATAATAATGTGGTATGTTCAGTGAGTTTAATTTCACGGGAGCTAGTAGTGCCAATAATAAATTTTAGCAAAAAGCGTCAAGTTTTTGAAGACTAGCTGGATAAAATTATTTAGTGTACGGATTTGGAGTCTCTGATTCCAAAAATCATGCTTATAAAAACTTATAATAAAATTTAAAAAAATAAAGGTTTATCAAAAACTAGTTTACGTCTTTTAATTTTATTTGAACACTGGTGGAGACCATATAAAACTCAACATCGATACTGGTGGAGTACCATTCAAAACTCAAATCGTATACTGGTGGAGTACCATTAAAAACTCAACATATCAACTGGTGGAGTACCATTAACACTCCTGATTTTTATAACAAGGTTTAAGCGTTCCAGCTTCCTATATGAAGATATAGGTCGACTAGGGACCAACTTGAATCGACGTGGGATAACCTGGCAATTTGAGAGTCTTTACTCCGCCAACTAACTTTAAATTACAAAAAAAAAAAAAAAAAAAAAAAACTAGTTTAAAAACAAGTAGAAACGGTTTCAAAAATCTCTATATATAAAATGAAGTGTACACTTTGATGTCACCACTAACTGCGGAAACGGTCTGTAGATGGTTTATGTGAAGTTTGCACGAAATTGGGCCAATGGTTCGGGAGATCAAGCATTAAAAAATTTAAAGACAAAACTACGTTTGCCGGGTCAGCTAGTTTTCTATAAAATTTGTTCCGTTAATATTTGTTTAAATCTTTTTTATTTGAGACCCAACTTTAAAGTACTAAAACAGGACAAATAAAAGCTAATTTAAATTTCTATATAAGCTTTGAAGTATGTAGTTATATGTGCTAAAATAAAGTTATTTAGTTTAGCATACATTTATTTAGTAATTTTTAAACAGAAATATGGTCGAAGATTTATTAAACTTCTAGCGCTTCTCCCAAGAAAACCAAACGACGAATTAAATAACTGTTTTACATTATGTAAGATCAAGTCGTTAGCTATCATAAATTGTATTACACCATGATGTAATAAGTAAGGTGAGAGCGTTTCGACAACAAACACAACAAACATAATATTTCTTGCTGACAAGAGCATAGGTTTTGTCAAATAAAAAATAAACAAATTTTATTTTGGCATATTAACTAAAAAACGGCCGTTAAATTTAAATTATAATTGAAAAAGAACAACGGTTTAATAGTGCTTTATCCAAATTTCATTATATGAAATCTTTTTATTCACATTTTCATTCATGTTTTTTGATTTAAAAATTTTTTCTTTGAAAATAAAATTTATTATTTTTTCAAAATAAATTCAGTTTGACAAAACCCAAGCATTTTCAAAATAGATAAATAAAAATCAGCTGTGCTGTTGATTTCACCTTACTTAGTGCATCCTGGTATTACACTTTATTCTAAATACACCATTTTTTAATTTTGTTCATCTAGATTTGGAATTGGAACCACAGTGATGTCGCAATAGACAAATTGTTATAAGTGTATGTCTTCTAAACTACTAAACCTATTGACGAATTATTATTTATTATCTTTGGTTAACTGAAGATACCTTTTTTGAGATATCATTTGTTCAAGGACTATTTTGTAAGTATCCCGTTTTGATGAGAAACGGATTTCAATTTTACTTTAGGTATTTCTCAGGCATCTATTAAAAAAATATGAACTGTGAACCTATATAAAAACCAAACTAAAGAGAATTTCGAAATTCTGGAGAACTTTAAATTGTATATGGCAATGGAAAACGTATATACCAAATATTATCGAATTCAAAATTTTTGTGAACGAAATATGAGTACCTAGAATATTTCTGTTTAGAAAACTGTCGACATTCTATTGCATGACAATATATAGCTCACCTTATATTTGTAGTACAGACCATGGTACAATCAGTTACCAGGTACAATTATTAGAGAGAGTTTGCAATGTTCACCCCTGAAACGTCAAACTATGTATTTAATCACTTAACTTTTTTTAATTTGTTACCGCGATATTTTTTTAAATTTGTTACGTTTTAACACACTTGTTTAACAAAAAATATAGTTTTTCTTCAATTGTTAATAATTTGATGTTTGAAATTGAATTTTTTTTGTAACAAAAACTTAAATTCAATTATTTTTTAGACATTTCCTTTTTATATTTTTTAATTTTCTTTCGTTTGGCGTTATAGGGAATGTATAATTGAGAACATACTTTCTAATAATTGTACCTTGATAGTTCTGCCATGGTACAGACGATTTTTATTTGGTATGGAAACATATTTTTCAAAATCCAGTAAAACTTAAGAAAAAACAGCATTTTTTTTGCAAATAATTGTCATTTTATTAAAATATATTATTGAAAATTAATTTTAACTTATTTTATATTAAAAAATAACTTGCTTCACAAACTATTAGAATGTAGCATGACTATTTTAATTAGTTATTTGTTATTTATTTGCGAAGACTATTAAAACAAGTTTAGCATAAAAGATGACCAGAAATATTTTTTTGTTCTTTAGATTAAAATTAGAAAAAAAAATTTAATATCTTTGGATTTGTTTCAGTTTTTCACGTTTTCAAGATGTGGCAGGGAGTTGTAGGTTTAATTTTGTTGCGTTGATAAGATTTATGCACTACAAAAAATAAATGCTTTTTTATTATAAAAAAAACTTAACAATGTTGAAAAGTAAAACGCATCCAAATTAAAATATATGAAAAGTAATGGAATTTTTTTTTTGGAAATTCACATTTAAATATGTTTACTACAAATTTCTTCGGCCTTTTCATTGTCCCCAGCTATTTTGCAGATCTCGACTAAGAGATTTTTCAAAATAGTCGCCTGGCGTCCTTGGGAACCGTCCAAGGTTATAGTGGGTATAAATGTAATGCTGGGCCTTAAAGCATGAGTAACGTCGCCATTCAATTTCAGCAGTTCACTGCCATTGGAACTATCATAACACTTTTGTATGAGATCAATATTTTCGATATTGTGCTGTTTGGCACACTGTTAATAAGAAAAAGTGACAATAGTGTTAATATGTTACAAATACTTAAGAAAAAGTACTAGATTTACCTTATGGAAAGCTTCTTTGGGCAAATGATTATCACGTATCATGCAGGCCACAACTTCAAGACGCGCCAGCGCATCTTCTACAACCTCAGTGACACAAGCATGATAGGTATTTGCCTCACACTCCAAGTGTCCATGTTGACAATCAAAACGGTAACTGCCATCGGGATTGGTGTAAGTTGTAGCCTTGCCGTAGGGTATTAGCTGCACATCCATTAGCGGAGCCGCCTCTTTATATGCTGGCAATAATTGTTTCATTATAAAGTGTTTACTATCTGGACACAAGGCTTCATAGAATACCGCAACGATTACCGGAGCCCCAGGCGCTCTTCTGTAGCTTTGTGTTTCCTATTAGTAAACAAGGGCAAGAAAAACGCATAGTTTTTTTTTTATTATTAATCACTTTTGCTTAATCAGTGATTTATGGTTTTAATACTAAACCTACGTGGCTAGTTTTGTGTTGTTTATTTTGTACCACCTGTGCCTGTGGATACTGCATACTTACGGCCAATAATGTCCCATTGTACAACAGGAAGCGTATTAGCAGAAATGTCAGTACAATAACAATCAATAAAAGGAGAATGCGTTTACGTGTAGCCGAAACCATTTGAATAATTTTACTTGTTTTTATTTTTAGATTATTTAATTAGAGTTGTTTTTGTTGTGTTAAGGGAATTTTCATGTTTTTCTTTTTATTGTTTTTGTAATGTAAATTAGTTTTACTACTGTACAACAACAATAAAACAAATCGAATGTCAATCCGTTTTAATACACACAGTTGTAAAAAATAGGCATAGAAATGCATTGCTGCAGTTGTGGAAAGGTATGTAATCGTTGGAAGATAACTTGATATTATCTCTCAAAATCGAAATCGTATACATACAGTGAGTGGCAATATAGTGGAATCTTTTTTTAAAAAAATAACCACCAATATTAATTTAAAAATATATTTATTTTTCTTAAATTTAAATTTACTAGATTTTCTATTAAAGTTTAAAAAAAATGCATTACTAAATTTTATTTCTACAAGAAAAAACACTAAAACTAAAATAATATTTAAGAATTCGATATAAAATATATATATTTTTTTTTATCATATTTATTTTGATTTCCATTTAAAATTGTTACCTCACAATAAGTTTTTTAAATACTAAAAATGGCTAGAATTAAGATTTACGAAAAATTAAAAACCAAAATTATAAATGTTGGATTGTTTCCAAAAAGCTATACATTGTGATAATTATTCAATTAATAAACCAGTGGTTTTATAATTTATAAAAAAAGTTCAATGTTTCATTAACATATCTATATATTTGTCATTTTTTGTTTACATTTATTGTTATGTTTTTAGACACACGTGCTTAACAAGAAAACAATTGTAGTTGATTTACAAACACATGCAAATATAGTTAGAAATCTAGTTTTGTTAACGGCGATATAAAAACACCGTATTGTTTCCCTGTCATATACATATATTTTTTTTTATTACTAACATTTTTTTGTGAGTTAAAAACTACATGTCATTTTCACACATTGAACACACCCCACGATAATATTTTTGACATTTCTCGTTAACACATGAACAATGTGCTTGTTGCATTTGAAATTTTTATAGAAATTTTATAAAAAAAAATAAGTTTTTACTTAAAGCTAAATAAAAACAATGGCCAAAAGACTGCAGGAGTATGTTAAGTATACCACGAAGGAGTTGGATCAATATACACAAACAGAAGGCTCATGTGTGCGCAAAATTAATACCAATCTACATTTATCCATGGGCCCCTTTTGTTTGGCCGATTTCAAACATATTCTCATGGCCCATTTGGTGCGGAGTAAAGTGGGATTCTATGATGTGCATTTGGATGGCATAGTATTGGATGTTAAGAATATAAAAGTGTTGGGTACAACTGGTGCAATGCGTGCTGATGATGCTCGTATACATATCAACATCAATGCTGATGTTTACGTTTTTAAGCCCGAAGAAGGAGCTGTGCTCACGGGAGTAGTCAAACATATAGGTCCCCATCAAGTTGGTGTCATATTGTATCGTGTGTTTAATGCAAATTTGAGAGTAGCCCATAAGGTGGATAAAGACGAAGTACAAATGGATCAGGAAGTTAAGTTCTGTATACGCAAGTATAATCTGCAAAATGTATTCCCCTACATAGATGGTGAACTCATGACACCAGGAGCTGAAAAGGCCTTAGCCAAGGCGGTAATTACTATTATCTTCATTAAGAAAAACTTAATTTTTAATCCGTCTCTTTTTATAGAAAAAAATAGTTTTCAAACAGGAAGAGAATGGCGATTCTGGTATAGAGGAGAAAGATGGAGGACAAGAACTTGATGATTTATTGTCTGTAATTAAATCCGAAGCACCCTCAGAGTTCGAAGAAGCCATGGAGGAAAGCAATAGAAAGAAATCTAAAAAATCAAAAAAATCTAAACGTACTACTGAAGAATCGGCTAATGCTGAGAGTCCTGCCGAAGCAGTTAGCAAAAAATCCTCCAAAAAACGTAAAAGTTCTAACTCTACATCAATATCGACGAATGCAGAAGACAGCGAAGTCTTGGCACCAACTTCACCTAAGAAAATCAAACGTGAACTAACTTTTAGTGACGACTCTTTGCCCCCCACTCCTAAAAAGATCAAAAAAGAAAAGGACACCACTTCCACGAAAAAGCACAAGAGTAAAAAAAATTCCTCTATTTTGGACATAACACTTAAAGAAGAAATTAAAGATGAAGATAGTGACTGATACTAATGCCGAGTAATGAAATTCAACTCCTTTTATACACCATAATATATTTTTAGCTATTTGTTTAATAGATTTTTTCTTTTTAACTATATTACCATTTAAGAAGATTTTACAATTGTTTAAATGTATAAATATATTTTCTACAATATGTACAATTTTTATGTAGTACAAATATTGTGAGCATTTTGCAGTGATTATGTAAACGTATAAATATTACGATATAAAATTAGTATACATTTGAATTATTAATAAAATTGTTCAAGATACATTTTTTATTTAAAATAATTCTAAAATTGTTTTATTAATTAAAGAACTACTATTTCTAGATGTATTTAAGAAATATTCAATACAAATTTAAAATTCTGACATAAAAATGGAAACTTCTGAAATATAATTGGAATATTCAGAAATACAATTAGAAAATTGTGAAGCCTAATTGGAAATTTCTGATATACAACTAGAAACTTTTGAAATACAATTGGAAATGGTGTAGAAATTGAAAGTACAGTTTAGTATCTAAAAAGTATCGTTCACGAATTTTCATAGTAACTTTTAGGTACTAAACAAACCTAATATAAAATCGAAACTAATGGGTTATTCTAAATATCGATGGCTTAATATAGAAAGGCTGTATATCAACTTTTAGTTACTTTACAGCAGAAGGAAAAAACTGTATAAAATCTGAAAGTGAAAAATAAACTAAAAATTTGTAATATATCGAATAATACTTTTAGAAAAGTTGTTTGTTTTAATATAAACCAAAAAATATGTATCAACATTAAATGAGTTAGCGTTTTTTCTTTCATACTATTATTGAAATAAGTTAGGGTTTTTTTAATTACAGTAAATCTGTTATTCGTCAACATAGGAAACTGAATTTTTAGGGGAGGTGTATTTGAATTTTGTCTATCAGAATATGTGAAAAACCCAATTTTTTTAAAAAAAAAAAAACGAAATACTACCTTTCTATATTAAACCATCGATATGTAAATCTCCACCGTGTGTCAATCATAAAAAATAATGTTTGTTTAAATACATTTTTATATCTGAAAGTATCCGCCTCTTTAAAATAGTGAAACCTGTCTTTAGACAACACTTTTTTACATTTGTTATACTTCCCAATATATTCTGACAAGCAGTCGTAAAGTAAGTCTGTAATATGTAAATCTCCACCGTGGGTCGATCATAAAAAATAATGTTTGTTTAAATACATTTTTATATCTGAAAGTATTCGCCTTTTTAAAATAGTGAAAACTGTCTTTAGACAACACTTTTTTACATTAGTTATACTTCCCAATATATTCTGACAAGGAGTCGCAAAGTAAGTCTGGGTTGGTTAACAACTCGCGCGTCATTGCAATTATTTCTTAACTGCAGTCAGGCCCGTTTTCGTTTTTTTTTGCCTTCGACAATTTTGCGTCTCACTCTGGCACGTGTGTGAGGTAAGGCTTCGTATAACGGTTCCTATTCTACGTCGTTTACACCAACCGTGTGTCTTTTAATTTGAACAAACCCTGGTGGAGACCATTAAAACTCAACATCTATACTGGTGGAGTACCATTTATAACTTAACTTATCAACTGGTGGAGTACCATTATCACTCTTTATATTAATAATAAGGTTTAAGAGTTCCAGCTACCTAATCGACGTGGGATAACCTGGCGTTTTGCGTATTGCTTAGCCATTAACTTTTAAATTAAAAAAAAAAAAATATTCTGACAATTCGTTTCTCAGCTATGATCAATCAAGTGCAAAAAGTCAACAAATTAGCATCGAAAATTTTTTTTCGCAAATTTTACAATTAAAAATCAACATTTAGGATAAAATGAATGACTTAAAAATTTAACGGTAAGTAGATAACATTTTATATTTAATATTTATAATGTATTTGAAGTGAAAAAAGATAAAAAGTTTGATTTATAAACGAAATAGAGAAGGCCTCCTCTTCAAGACGGTCTTGCCGGTTTGTGTGTACAAAAATGTCCTCCTCTCTTACATTGTTGTTTTCACCTTTTGTTCATAAAACTCTATTGTTTGCTTATTGTTCTATTATGTGCATCCTTTTATTTTACTATTGTGTTAAAGATGGATATTACTAAACGTCCTTATACGAAAAATATCAATTTGGAGCAAATGTCTGATGAACAATTTCTCGAGTTCATCGATTCTGTAGACAGCACAGATGAAAGTATTGATAGCGATGACAGTGTTGCTGATTCCACTTATGGTTCGAAGACGAAATACCATCTCCGAAATTACATGCCCAATAAGCTGCATAAAAGGTGGATCAAATTGTTGGTGCTTTGCGTTTCAAACGGTTTTGTCTACCGTTTTTAAAACTACAATGGGTTCGAAGATAATATTATTTTACCTGTTACACCGGACATTGGAGCTACCTTAAATGTTTGGATATTCCCAATTTCGTGCTTCACATCCTGCATTTTGATAACTTTATGCGGTCAAATCGATTAAAATTGTTTCTGGAACTACCACCATCGAAAATAATGAGTATTTTAACTTTGTTTGTTCCCTTCTTTTAATAAAATTTGATTATTTATAAAACTAGCTGACCCGACAGACGTTGTCCTGTCCAAATTAAAAAAAACTTTTGTGTTCGATTTGTGAATTTGTTAGAAGCTGTTTGAAATGTGTAAAAATAGTTAAAATGAGAAAAAAACGTATTTCTTTAATGATAAAACAGACTTAGGTCTTTGGCTCTCAGTTACCTATTTAGTTGTTGTCTATGGTTTTGGGGTTTGACTGATTTACATTTGATTTGAAAATATGTGCAATGATTCTTATGGTGTTTTACATTTACATTTTGATTGAAAAATGGATGTTCAGGTAACCAATTAAAATAAAGAAATTTTTTTTCGATTGTATTGCTGTGATATCATACTTTCGTTCATTGCAATGGTCTATGATACACGACATTTTTGGTTTTGTTGTCTGGCGAGTAAATAAATAATGCTGATGGTGTTCGGACATAGGAACAGTCGCTAATGTCCATCAATTGTTTAGAAAATACTTCTCCAGATTGATCGTTCGGCAGCTCGACAGGCATGATTACAGTCATTTTGTGTTTCCCCAAAACGGACAACTTCAAACATGCATTAAGGTCATCGGCTGGCGTTGAACGTGGAATCACTATTGCCTAAAATCACCTGCCGACATAATCATTGCACCACCAAACCGGCTTTGATTGTTTCGAAAATCTTGCAACGTTTAGTCTAATGCCTCCAAAGACTTTTTATGTGCCATTGTGCACTCATCCCAAACGATCAGTTAGTTTTTCTGCAAAACTTTGGCCATCATACTGTTCTTGGAAATGTTGCATGTTGGATTTTCATTGACTTGCTTATTCAATGCCAACTTGAGTGATGAATGAGCAGTACGACCGCCTTCTAACAACATTGCTTCAATTACTGATAAAGCAATTGCAATATCATTCTGCGAGCATATCGTTGCTAAAATCAACGCTATCAAAAAAGTTTTTCCAGTTCCAATGGGAGCGTCCAAAAGAATCCCTCCAGTTCCATCTTTCACAACTTTTATAATAGTGTCGTACGCATACTTTTGTTGTCGATTCAACAGTAGAACGTTTGTACGAACTGATTCCCTCTTGATTAAATGCATCGTGCATTGGATACATTGTTTGACATCATCAAGCACATGTGCTGAATTAATATCAAAGTTTCGTTTTAAATTTCCCCGCTTAGTTGCAAATTTGAATTTGGTGTTCTAATACACATCTGATGCAAAATATCATCACATATGGCCACAAATCAGTTGTTGAGATAATTATCGAAAACAATGTTCGTATTTGATGATAAAGCACAGCATACCCGAGGGTGTATTTCGCAAGAGTTGCTCGCAAAAGTTGCTCACCTCGAGCCAACAAAATTTAAAAAAATCACCCAAAATTCAGTTCTTACCCGAATGTCAGAAATTATATATATACATATTTAGATAGTAAGGTAAAACCTTGATAATCCGATAATTTTTTACGTATTTTTCTTATAAGTGTTAAGTTTTTACCTTTTAAAAACGGTGGTTTATTTCCTTTAAATAAACCGGATACTTTTGATTGCAAATAAAAGCAGTTTAAAATTTGTAACAACTCTTTATTTATTCAAATGTACAAATCAACAGTTTAAATAGGCACTATGTATTTTTAATACACACACACTTAAATTACATGACAGTTGATGTTAACTCTAACAGCGCCTGTGATAAACTGACTAACTACTGCAACCGCATCCACTATTTATACACAGTGCCATCTTCCTTCGAGTAGCTTCATGAAAGTTCTTAACGGAAAAAAACTAGAATTTTCGAATTCTAGAGCTTTTAGCAGACCGTTAAATTCAAATCGCTATTGCAAATTCGTAACAGTATTTTTGAGATTTTTTATATTGAACGATTTTAGTTTTATTTAACTTAATAAGTACAAGTATAAGTTTTATTCGGCTCACTCTTTACCCTTCAGGATACTAACAAATCTTGCCTTCTCTTGAAATTTTTAACGTCTAATTTCTAACTTCGCTGTCTTGGACAATTTTGGTCATCATAAATAAGCTCATCTCAATTTAGATATGAGCATTTCCACAGAAAATTCCCCCGAGACCGAAAAATTAAAAGTTGACAAACATTTATATCAGACTTAAAGAAAAATACTTAAATTTTATTAAATTAAGGATTAAATGATGATCGAACAGAATGCAAATTCCGATCACGTTTTGGTCATGATTTTTTAATTTTGAATAACATTTTCGCTCAAATATTTGATTCCTTAAGGGGAATGATGAAAGTGTACTCTTAGCAAAAAATATTTGCTAGAACAAGTAAGAGTGTCATATTCGTCTGTGCCGAATCTTGTATACCCACCATCAATATGTGACAAATATTTTTCTGATATAGGGATTATATGGGGGGGTGGGGTAAATTATGGACTGATCCTCACTAAAGATAGTACAAAGATTTAGGTTCACATAAAACTTGTTTATGTAAAAACATCACGATTATTATGAATGTTCAAGACATTTTCTGAGGGAGATCTTGTATGTGGACTAGATACAAATGTTGCCCGATTTTCGACATTCTTTACATTTTAATTTCAGATTACATAAAACTAATTTATGAAACAATTTATCAGGATTGCTCCATAATCAACATATGGGCAATTCCATGTCATCGTACGTGATATTTGTACGCCTATAGAGTGGAATAGATTTTCCAAAAATAAGAGTATCTGAAAAATAATTTGGTCTTATGTTCCATTCAGAGGGTACTACATTTTAAAAAAATAATAAGTTCTTTCGAAACATTGTTAACCAAAATATCGCGCGAAATAAGTGTATATCGTACGTGACATAAAACGGAAGTCATTTTTAGGTACATGTAGAAATATGCGAAAATTTGCGAATCGGGAGAAGCGTTATGTTTTCTTTTAATTTCTTACTCTAAACGAAATATTTTTCCTATACAATCCGTCATATTTAAATAAAAACAATCATTGGATGATTTTATAATAAATAAAATTTAATATCGTACGTGACATACCGTACGTGACTGATTTTTCTCCTAAAGTAAAACAATGTATATTCTGTAAATATATGTATACAAAAACTAAAAAAATGAATAGAAAATATACATTCGGTTTCAATAAACAATTTTATAATAGCAAATAAACAATCAGAGTCAAATTCATTTCACACTATAAGCTAATTGGGAGCTTAGTTTTGACCACAATTTTAACCTAAAATACGCCAATTAAATTAAAAAATTAAAATGTTGTAATAAGCTCTAAATACTGACACATAGTAATATTTTAGTGTTTTCTCCTATTCGAATCATCTTGAAAAAAAGTTTCAAGGGTTTTTGGGTTTTCAGTCGTGGTAGTCATTCTCGTGGAATTGCCCATATGTATTTATGACAGCTCAAAACAGTATTCCGGGGGAACATTTGTATGGGGGATATAGGTGCAATCATGGACCGATGTTGCCCTGTTTGAATACCAAACAAACCTTGTAAACCTTGTAGAATAAAAAAAAAACATTTTATGTTTTTATAATAAACTAAACTGTTGATAACACGATAGAGCCCAAACGAACGGAGCTAGCTGGCTGAAATTCCATAAATAACCTGTTCGTTTGGGCTCTATCGTGTTATCAACAGTTTAGTTTATTATAAAAACATAAAATGTTTTTTTTTTTATTGAATGCGTGAAAGTCTCTTAAAAAACTGCGGTTTTCAATATTTTCAAATTAATATATTTATCTAACCAGAGAATCCTGACGGCAATGTTTTGCAAAAAAAAACCATAGACCAATAAACTATGTTTTAAAGACTATAGAAAAGGTGGTTAGTAAAGTGACCACTAAACCGCAAAGAGTTAATACAAATCAAAATTTCATAAAGTAAAGTGTTAATCCAAAAAGTATCAAGTATTTGTAAGATTTTCAAACAAAAAATACATTGCGACAATCAATTTGATTTTGTATTATAGACTATGAAACCCTTTAAGAGGTTGCATGGAAGTTTTGTGTTTTGATTCACAGTACCTGATAATAATATAGAGTATTGTAGTGTGTACAACCCCTTAAACACTATTCGATTTTGTTTAGATTTTCAGCATATGATTTTAAGATGATGAAGAACATCATTATGAAGTTCTCGCAACACTATTTATGTTTTGTTGAAAAACATGGCAATCAGAAAATTAGTTTAAGAAAATTTTGTCAGAAATTTTCATTAGAATGAAAAATATTGTAGAAGTTATTGAACTTATTTTTATTAAATAAAATTATTCTTTTATAAAAAAGAAAAACTGCCTCTTTAATTTGAAAATACAATACGGAGATTACAATATATTTATTTGTAAAAAGATGAATCTGCTAATGATAATAATACTTAATAAAGATTAAAACACTTGAGTTTGTTTTTATATCACTGAATTTATTTTATTTATTTATATTCAATTTTTTTTATTAGTTTTTTATTTAGTATATTTTGTTTGTCACATATCAAATAAAAATTCACACAGATAGAGACATTTTATTCCTTTTTAATTTATTATTTTTATATTTGTTTTATTTATTATTTTTATTTCTAATATAATTGATTTATTATGTTTTTTTTTGTTTTGATTTAGTTACTTAAGTAAATTAAAAACAAAACCAAGTAATGAAAATATAAAAAAAAATATTCAAAAATAAAAAAAATTAAATCAATTTTTAGAAATATAATTAACTGTATGTATGATTATTTAAATTATTAATTATATTTATTTATGCTAAAGTTTTTTTTTGTTATTCTTCAAGATTTCTTAAAAAATCTATTTTATTAATAAAAGATTCACATTGTTATTTATCAAGGCTGGTATTAAGTTGAATAATACAAATTTTAAGCATATTTTTAGGGGTTTTTTAAAAAAATGGCTTAAAGTAGGCTATTAAATATTGACCGTTCTTTTTTTTGGAGTAAAAACACCTTTTAAAATAAAACTGTGAATCTTTTTAATTAAGGTTATAGTAAATTTATTTTATTTTATTATTTTTATGTACTGTATGTATATAATTTTGATAATTATTTTATTTTAATGACATATCTGTATATTATTTCAATAACATTTACATAAATACATACATATGTATATAATAGAAATACATACATACATATACTTACATAATATACAGAAAATACAATACAATATTTATAATAAAAACTAGAAGTTATTTGGTTTTTGTTTTTTTAATATTAAAGTTTAACAAAAGGTACACAACATTGAACCATATAGTTTGATTTATTTTTTTTTTAAGATTAAGATCATTATTAATGAGAAGTTTAAAATAAGGAATTTGATAACAGAGATCAAAGAGCTTTTAAGCTCTCAAAATATTAAACTTTTATAAAATTTAAAGATTTTCAAAGCTTTTTATGATCCAGTAAATCATCTTTCTTACTTAAGCCTTTATGACAATTGCCTTATTTTAATCTTCTTTTATTAATAACATTTACATTTGTTTATTGTAATAAAGTTATTAACATAATATAAACTTTGTGAAATTATTAAACATTAAGAGCTTAGTTTTTTTTTGGTTGTTAATGCTGTAAAAGTTAAGTTACAATTTAAAAATAGATTTTAGCTGAAATTAATTTTTGTTTTTAGTTGGATTTATAATTAATTTCATTAGTTTATTTAAGTCTCATTTCCTTAACTATATAAATATTATATTTAAAGATCTATGGTTTAACAAAAGGATTTTTCTATAACAACTTAATTTATTTAAAGGGAAATTAACAACATTTATACATTTACAATTTGATTTATAGTAATTACTTTTAGTTACATAAGAAGTTACTTAATTAAATAAAGTTTTTGTTTAAATTAAAAACGAAAAATTAGGAAAAAGTTTATAGTATTCATGTGAACAAGTTTTGATTGATTAATGAACATTTATTAGGAATTAATAAAGTGTTCATGCTATGGTTTATTATAAAGAAAGTTGTGAAATCGTTTTTGTATTTTGAAATGTTCAAAAAGTTTAGCCAAAAGCAAAGTGCCGATCCAAATGTTTATAAAATACAAAACAATTTTAAAACTCAATTTGTTCTATTGACATTTAAGTTTAAAATTCGACTTTTTAACTTTACGTAAAAAGTTGTAACAGAATGTTGCAAAATCTATTAATATTTTGAAGTCTACAAAAAGTTTATATATTTTAAAGGCCAACTGCCGTTCTGAGTGTTTATAAAATACAAACAGTTTAAAAGCTCCGTGTGATATATTGACATTTAAATGATTTGATTTTTTAGATTTCAATTTTCTCAAAAAAATCGATGCAAAAACCTGTTTTCTTTACGTTTGACATAATGAGATAGTACTCTTTAACAGATAATTTATATGCCCATAAGAAGTTCTAAAATGTCCCCCTTTTATTAGGATTATTCTACATTAAATTTGACGAATGAATCTCTTAGACTGGCTACTTACTCGCGAAATGAACTGGCTCAGGTTTAAGATAATATAAAGGGGTTTCAAATATGGCGTTAGCAATAACGAACACTTATTTCTATAAGTTTTGTCATTTGGATCGTGTAACTTGTTATGGTGGTTTGATATCAAGAATTGATTTGATAGATGCCACCAAAAGCAACTTGGCAGCAGCAGAGTGTCAACATCGACCTAATAATTATAATAATCAGACCGCCATACAATATCCAATGGGTGTATTTCTGGTTCTAGAATGCTGGGTATATTTCAACCATACGATGATCGAATATTCTGGTAAATGTATTGCGAACTCTAATATTGGACGCTTAGTTCGAACAAATAATATGTGTACACTAGTTTTACCTGGTGTGCGTGCCCTGATGATCTTATTATTAGACTTATTGGTAGACGTCAAGGACTCGGATGGAAATTCGATGCAATAATGTTCGGAAGTTGTTGATGATGATTATAGGTATCTATAATATACAAACTATATCACAGGGCAACAAAAACGAACAAATTTTAGAGGCTTATTAAACCACTACACAAAATGATAATTCAGAAAGGTTCAGTCCGATATAGTTAGGAAAAACTTAGAAAAGTTATGATTTATATAACATTTAATCCGTTTATATATTGCGTTTCAATCGGCTCAGTAGTTTCGGAGTTATAATAACAAATTCAAGCTAAATATATATTTTTTACGAGAAAATAGCTAATTTTTTTTGTTTTTAAAAAATCATGAAAAATCGAAAACGGCAGAAATTGTTTAGATTTATAGCTTTATCTCAAAGTCACATATTATAGAAATAAAATGAGATATCGATCAAAAAAATCGATGAATTCTTTTCGAATTTATTCACAATTTAGTGAATTCGCCCATTTTCACAAAATTTTATTTTTTTGGTTGATACACATAAAATTCAGCAGTTAATGTTCTTCTTTCGATTGATTAAATTTTGAAAACATTTTTGCAATGCTATGTACAAATTTTCACATATATATTGCGTTTCAATCGGCTCAGTTGTTTCGGAGTTATAATAACAAATTCAAGCAAAATATATATTTTTTTACGTGAAAATAGCAATTGTTTTTGTTATAAAAAAACCATGAAAAATCGAAAACGGCAGAAATTGTCTATTTTTATGACTTTATCGCAAATCCACATATAATAGAAACAAAATGAGGTATCGATCATAAAAATCTATTGATTCTTTTTGAATTTATTTACAATTAGGTGAATTCGCCCATTTACACAAAATTTTGTTTTTTGGTTGATGCACATAACATTGATTAGTTAATGTTCTTCTTTCTATTGATTGAATTTTGAAAACATTTTCGCTATGCTATGTACAAATTTTCACATATATATTGCGTTTCAATCGGCTCAGTTGTTTCGGAGTTATAATAACAAATTCAAGCTAAATATATATTTTTTACGGTTTTTTTTGTTATAAAAAACCATGAAAAATCGAAAACGCAGAAATTGTTTAGATTTATAGCTTTATCTCAAAGTCACATATTATAGAAATAAAATGAGATATCGATCATAACATTCTATTGAAATTTTTTTTATTTATTTACAATTAAGTGAATTCGCTCATTTTCACAAAATTTTAGTTTTTTGGTTGATACACATAACATTGAGTAGTTAATGTTCTTCTTTCGATAGATTGAATTGTGAAAACATTTTCCCCATGGTATGTACAAATTTTCACATATATATTGCGTTTCAATCGGCTCAGTTGTTTCGGAGTTATAATAACAAATTCAAGCTAAATATATATTTTTACGTGAAAATAGCAAATTTTTTTTGTTTTTAAAAAATCATGAAAAATCGAAAACGGCAGAAATTGTTCAAATTTATGGCTTTATCGCAAAGCCACATATAATAGAAACAAAATGAGGTATCGATCATAAAAATCGATGGATTCTTTTCGAATTTATTCACAATTAAGTGAATTCGCCCATTAGTTGATACACATAACATTGAGTAGTTAATGTTCTTCTTTCGATTGATTGAATTTTTAAAACATTTTCGCCATGCTCTGTATAATCGATGAACTCTAATCGAATTTATTCACAATTAAGTGAATTCGCCCCATTGCACAAAATCGTATGTGCTTATTTTGGAGGTCGCTATCGACAAACTAATTTGCCAACTGAGGATTCAAGATGCAGCCAAGATGGTAAACAGCAACTGTGGACAAAATATTTAATAGAAATTACGACCATCTATGAAATTGCCAATCACGTTATTCTTATTTTTAACAACAATTAGACAACCAAACAATTTGTAGTAGCTTTCAATACGACGTCCTATCTGGTCCGATAATGCTAGGTATTTCTCAACAATATGAAGAGGACTTGAATGTGAGGGAAATTCCTCGAATTCAACTACTGAATTTGTTAGCAGAGATAACAGATCACTGATTGTTCGGAGCTCACCTATAGTTTTTCATAATATGAAAAACCCAAAGGAAGCTTCGAATTAATTAATTCAATTTAAGATTACATAATCTTTAATCAGTATTAAACCATGTCAGTAATTTATTCCATAAAACCATTCCCAACAATATATATTCTCTAAATCCATTCAAAGTTTTTTATTTGAATATAATTCACTATGTCTTCAATTAAATCATAATAAAATCCATTCATAATTTAAATGGTTAAATTTTAGTTAATTTAAATTTAATCCAAATTTAATGATAATGTTTTTTTTTTTTTCATTATAAATAAAAAAAACTGTCGAAAGCCTATTTGTAATAGATTTGAATTAATGAAAACAAACAGTTTTATAAAGATATTTTTTAATGGATTTGAATTAAAGATAATTTAAATATTTCAAAATTTAATTAATTCTATAATAATTCTTAAAGGAATGAATTTACAACTATTAAGCAAGTGCATTAATTCGTAATGAATGGAGTGGTTAAGAAATACAATTAATTTGATTTTGAAAATTAAGAATTAAAGTTTGATTTGGGTGAATTTAAAAGAGTTATTAAATAAATTTTAATGTCAAAGACTGAACAACTTCTTTTGGAATTTTCTGTTCTTGAAAACATTGAATAAATTTAGACTTATGGAATTCATGTATTTCCAAATCCACAAGTCATTGAAGTCATTAGATGTACACATCCATTAAAATCTCGAAAACAGAAACTTCGTATAAAGCAACTTAGAAAGTTTTAAATCAAATATTCAAAACCAAAAATTCGCATAAAAACTATCTATTATATTAACTCTTTTTAAAACATTCTGTGAATAATATTATTAACTCTACTAATAAATATTTTAAACTTTTTCTTAAAAAAAAATAATAATAATAATAAAAACAGATTATAAATTTAGTTTTGTTTCATTAAATTTAGACAGATATTTCTTGTATATGTACACGTTTTTTACCTCCTCCAGTTTGTGTGGCCGATGTGGTGCCGGCTTGTCTTAATATACCACCTCCTCCACCACTCCCACTAGCTGAGGGTGGCATATTAGCTGATCCCTGTTGTTGTTGTTGTTGTTGCTGTTGCATACTATGAAATGATCTTGGCGGTGGTGGTGGTTCTGGTATATCATCATCTTGCGTTATATCATCATCCATTGTAGCCGAGGCCTTAACAGCATTTTCTATATCCTTAAAGGACATTTGATCTGAGGATTGTACCGAGGCAAAATCATACTGATTCAATTGGCCCGCTGAGCCCACAAACGAGCCGCGTTTACTTAGTAAGCCTGACGATGAGCTAGCGGCTAAAGTGGGATCTATTATAAGACCCGAAGACATGGGCAAAGGATTATAGGTTACCATTTCCATGGCATTGATGGCCATTAAATGTTCCGTTTGTGATTCTGTGTTAATGGGCACCACATTGCTGAGGGTGTATGTGTTCTCTAGAGGATTGTGGTGCTTAGTTTTCAATAAATCCAAGGTACTAGTCGAACAGGCGGCCCAGTTAGGATCTAGCATTTGCGGGGGCGGTAATTCAACTATGAGTTTTTCATCTTTCGTTTGCAAAGATTTCTCATCATAACAGCTGTATTCACCAAACACTACGGTCGTTTTCGCACTAACACCAGCTCCACTGCCATTAAACGAACCCGTCTCACTGCCCAGGGCATTTAATTTCAACATACTGGAGTTTTTACTAGTATCATTATCCTGCAATTCCTCTTTAGTTTTAGCATCTCGGGCACGCTTCTCACGCTGATGATAAATGCCAGCGAATATCAGAATGTTGAGTATGAGCAGGAAACAACCCACAGCCACGGTGGCTACTAGAGCAGTAGTATAACTTTGAAATTGTTTACCACTTAAACGTCTTAACACTTCTAGATTACCTATGAGACCGGTGGAAGCGGTGGCCATTTCTTTCTCACGACTATCCAAAACCAACGAGCGATTATCGGAAGGTGGGGCAGTAGTCATTTCGGCCACAAACATGGCACCATCAACACCACATTCTGAAATATTAAAAAAAATAACAAATAAACTAAATTTTAACTCAAAGTTAAGAAATTTTAAGAATTTCACCTGTTGTGCCTGTATTAGGTTTTAATGTGGTATTTGTTTCTTGGGGCGGTGGCGGCGGTGTTGGTCTTCCCTTTGGCAGCAATAAGGTTTCATCGTCATCGTCCGGCTTGGTCTGTATTTGGGCCCTAACAATTCCTGCAGTATTTTTATAAGTGTTAAATGTATTTTCAATTTTGTTTATTAGTTTGTTACTAACCTTCATATAAATTCAAATTATTTAAATCATCTTGGAACTGATGATGTCTCATGGACTGGTCATTCATATTTGCGTGTCTATGCAGTTGCGGTATGAGATTCAACCACATTGATAACTTGTGTCCTCTGTAGTGACTTTGGATTTCAGCTTTATTACCTGGAATGAAATGGATATTGGTGAAAATTGTATAGAGATCGAAAGACAAACAATAGCCTCCAAATTTAAAAGTCCAATTGTGGAGCTCACAAATTTAGTATAATGAAAATGTTACAATAAACCTATCCTTGCTTTAATGACATCCGAAAATACCTTTCCCAAAGTTTCTTGTAGAGTAAGGCTGATAGAGGATCATAGGGTAACATAGAGACGAGATAAAATTGTCAATAATCGAAGTATGTTATTCAAATTTTCTTAAATAAATTTTCTAAACAAAACTTTTAACCAAACTTTCTTGAAAATAGAATATACAAGGTGGCGCAAAAGTAATCCTCCTATCAGAAAATGCTATAAATTTTGCGATTGGCCCCTAATGTCAGTTCTGTTTTGACATTTGTATAGTAAACACATGCGAAATACACGTTAATAAACAATGTTACGCTACACTGCTCCAGAACGCGGAATATTGCTGACTATTTATTTGACCAATAATCGGCAAAATTTATAGCATTTTCTGATAGGAGGATTACTTTTGCGCCACCTTGTACTTATGCTTATTGATATAAAGAACATCTGAAGCAAAATCGTTTCTATTTTACACGGCGTGTCATTGCGAACCAAGGCCTTGCATACTCGCTGCAGTTAGAGGGCTGAGAGAAGGGCTACTTAAGAAGGCATATTAAAAGATCCTCCATTAAAGGCCTGTAAGAAGATCTGTCGCTTAATGCCTCTCAGAATGTCTACATATCTATAAATTAAATCCTAATTAAAAGTCTGCTGAAGCAAGAAAATATCCTAAATGAATTCAGCATAAAACCTGAAGAATGGACTTTAAAATATCACGTGTGTAGTTTTAAATATAAAAAAACTCCTTCATGCGAACTTCACATCTTTAAATGTTATAAAAGACTAAATTATTTAGAAGATTTTCCACCTTCTTCTGGTTTAATGTAACTGTTTATAATAAAGAGAGCAAAATAAATAGTATTATAGAGAGACAATAATTGCAAAACCAATCATGTTTGAATATTAAATATAGGTTTGTTAGACCTTATTTTGCAATGCAATTTTGATTGTGTAAAAGGAGAAGCATAGCCCTTCTAGAAGATCTTCTGCGAGAAGGCAAAGTAGAATGAGTATCGCATCTTTTAGAAAATGTAAACAGGTCTTTTAGAAGGCCTACAAAGTGAAGACCTAGAATTTTTTCCCGCTGGGAAATTCTCTCACCAACACATTCATTTCTTTATTTTGTTCAGTGCACCTACAAACAAATACAAAAACTGAAAAAAAAAAGAAAAAGTCATTCACTTGTGCTCACGCGCTTTCGTAGTTGTCTCGTTGAGTGGACAACGACTACTAAATTTTAAGAGCATAAGAATGTGTGTGATTTGATTTTGCACAATTGTGCTATGGGCTGCGCACCATTCACATTCTGAAGTAAATGTAATAATAAGCCTATAGTATCTACAAGCTGTTGGATATATTCCGCCCTTATGGAGCTCAGAGTTCAATCATCAAGACTCATAATATGCTTCCAAGCTTGTCTATATATCCCATAATATATACGAAAAGTGGGCTCAGTTTACCACAGATCTCGCTAGTGGAAGTCTCTATATAAGCTTTCCAGATTAATTCTAGACATTTGAATATTGCTTGCACAATTGTTTCATCAAAAGTATGTAAATTATAGATTTAATTTCAATCAACTCCGACTCATTCGAAAAAGGTTTTAGGTTGTCGCTAAAAGTTCTCGTATATATACGAAATGTGGGCTATAATTACCACTGATCTGTCTGGTCGATGTCTCTTCTCTTGGATGCACTTATTATGTGTTCGTTCTGAAATAAGTTTTCTAAACTTAACATGTAACCATTCCTAACGTCCTTGAAGAGGAAGGTCAAACAACTTCTGAAGTAATGATGAAATAAATACTGTCAAAATCAATCAAAAGTACCTGCTAGCTTTTGGATATATTCCCCCTTGTGGAGATCTGAGCCCAATCATCAGTTACATTAGTAGTTTGGTCAAAAGTATATAGAAGGATAGATTATTGATTTAATTTCATCCAAATCGGATCCATTCGATGAAAGCTTACAAGGTTGTTTCATATCGCGGAATGTCGTTGTTCCACATATCTCTCCAATCGATGTCTCTGTATAAGCTTTCCAGATTATTCTTTGGCATTCGAAGAATGCTGTTATTGTTTCATATCGTGGAAGGTCGGATTGTATCATATCGCGGAAGGATTGTATACAAATTATGGGCTGTAATTAGCACAGATCTATATATGTATCTATATAAGCTATACAGCTTACTATTTGACATTCGAAGGATGCTTGCAAGCTTGTCTCATATCGCGGAATCTCGTTGTTTGTATACGAATTGTGAACCTTGATAAGCTTCCCAGTTTTCTTTTTGACAAATTATCTATATACCTTAAAATTTTGACATATTCTTCCCCGATTTTGTTTTCCAAACAAAACCTTTCTAAACTTACCCAATTCCATATACAATTGATTGACAACATCATAGGCATCCCAAAATGGCAGCTCATCGCTGTCTAATTTATTATTATTGTTGTTGTTGTTGGTACTTAAAAAATAATTCACTTCACTGGAAGCACTGCCACTATGATCATCATTACTACGGGAGTGACGTTTATAATAAGTGCGTTTGGTACGACGTTGATTATAGAGCACAGCCAAGTTCAAAGCCTCCCTAGCGGCGGCAGTTGCAACGTCTACTACAATGGCATTACTTTTAATTGGACCACTGGAAGATGATGAAGTAGCATTTACAATGTTAAATGAGGATCTTTTAACTTTATCATGAGGATCATCGGCAGTTTGACTAGATGAGGACGCAGAAGAGGATGATGACGAGGAGGCGGGTGGTGAACCAATCAAGGAAGACGAAGATGGTAAAGAAGATGAGAGAGATGATTGATTAGGATTACTGGAAAAGAGAAAAATTGAGAAAGAGATTAAATAACCATAAGTTGTTTGATTGGAAATCAAAATCCATTATATTTTGTTTCTTTTAACTGAATTTTGATATCTATAACTAATAACTTTTATTAACATCTGCATTTGTTATAAACTTTGTTATTTTTTTGATTAACTTACCCCGTTTTGGCAAAATTTGCCAGATATCTTAACATTAAACGACTGATTTGTTTCTCCTGAGTTGTATAATTATGCGGAAATAGAGGTGATATGGGTAAACCCAACCAAAATGGTACATCCTCACCACGTACTGAACCAGTTCGCTGGAAATTTACAGAAATTTAAATCATAAAATTCGAATAAAGTATTTCTCTTGCCTTACCTGAGGATATTCCTCTTCGACAGTGCGATGTTTGAAATGTAAAAAGTAACCACGACCTCCCCTTAAACTGTGCATATAACCCAGCTTGATAAGGGACGAAGCCGTATGACCATCACTTAAAAATTGCAATGTAGCATCGCGAGAACTTAAGGGACTACGTATGGCCTTATCCCAATCGGTATATTCATTCTATAAATATGAAAAATTACCAGTTACTTTAACTTCTATTGTGTTCTAAATATAAATTTAAAGCTATTTACCTTTAATACCGCAAATATTTCATTTAGATGATAATGAAAATTATTACGTACATAAGTTCTTAAGATACGATCACGACGTGTTTCATTGAAACCAAATTCCAAGTCTTGAGCACTCAAATCTAAATGTGATTCCACCGATGTGAGACAAAATATAAGATTACGTTTAGGAAAATTTGCATATTCAATTCCTGATGTACTGTAAGAAACAATAATTAAATAGATATGACCTCTAGAGTTTTTATATAAATAGGTTTTGCCTGTCTTACCTAACTATAGCTGAACCCAAAGGCAGTGATAATTTACCAATAGAATCTGTATTGGGTGATATGACAGTGCCATCGATGAATGGCGCAAAGCCGACCAAAAATCTAGTAAAGAAATATGATATGTCAAAACATATACACACGTTTCCCATTACCATATAACTTACCGCGGATGATCGATTTTAACAGCTAAAAGATCGGCCACTGATTTTGTGCGCAAACAGGGCGCTAAATCATAATACAACATGTCGCCATGACAGCCAGTCTGTTCGGCCACACGACGCTTAACGAACAGTGGATTCTTTTGTATGGCCCAGGGTGATAAGGCCGAACCGCTTACCATAACAGTGTGTTGTACCAGATCTATAAATTTAGAAATTTTTGTACAAATTAAGTTAATTTAATGTTAGTAATTAAATATTACCACTCGCTACTGGTGACACTACTAATATATTAGCTAGTGCTGCTCCAGTGCCATGCCCTAGTAAAGTTATGGCCTGGGGATCTCCTCCAAAGGCGGGTAGATTTTCCTTGAGCCAATGTAAACCAGCCACCAAATCCATGAGACCAAAATTACCCTGTGCACTTTCTTTGCCGCCGGTTTTAAGGAAACCCAATATGCCCAAACGAAAATTAATGGTGACTACGATAACATTACCATGAGCGGCCAATTCGGAACCATCGTAAGGATTACCGGAATTCCATTCATACGATTCGCCATGTATAAAGAGTATGGTTGGTAATTTTGGTGTGTCATTCAATTCACCGCTGTTGGTGGTAAAACCTGTATGGAAATCGTGTTACAAAGGTAAATTTTAGTTTCAATATACTAAATTAAAAATCAAATACAAAAAGAAGAAAAAGTAAGTCTTAGAAAATCATATAGATCTACTTCTATACTGGTATATCTTTCAGTTCATGTGTTTATAATCCATGGGTTTCAATAAGTATAAGTTTACTCTATTGGTTTCTCAGAAAAAGACCATTGTATTTAAACGAATATACTTAGAATGTATTTTCACCTTTATTTCTTTCACAAATTGCTGTTCTCTTTATCAAAAAATCATCATTTCCACAATGCTTGCAGTAATTTTGTAATATAACAAACTGCAATGCACTACGGAATTGAAGATTTCCTGATCTCTCTTTTTAAATAAAATCACTTTGGTTTATACTAACTTAAAAAAAAAACTTAATAAAGTTTAATTTATGGCAAACACATTTTAGAAATTTCAAACTTACGTCTATGTCTTCGATGTTCATAGGGCACATAAATGTTTAAATACAAACAATCCTCCGATTGATTACTCAACAGCGGTAATAAACGTCTCAGTTGTGCTAAACGTGCTCTGGGTACTTCCAGCAATGCTTCGGGCCCATTTGGTGGTATGGGTACATTTTGCGGACAAACCGGTGAAAAACGATCAGCATTGCGTACATTTTTCCAGGTTGAGGGTGTAATGGGTGGCATAAATCTGCAAAAGAAACAAAAAAGCAATAATCAATCAATGTTTTGAGGATCATAAATTATGTTCTTTAGGTACTTTATCAATACTCGTGGCATATAAAAAGGTCTTATCAATCAAAATACCCTATTTTCGTTAGAATTTTGATTGATTCTGTTTAATTTATATGAGTTTATTTAATATGTGGGTATGAAATTAAAAGATTTATGGTTTTTATTTTGGTCAGTTGGTCATACTTTAAGTGTTTTAATCAGTAATCGAAAATTAGTTGTGTTGTACATATTCTTTTGATTGTTTGTTAATCTGAATATACTTACTTAAGTGTGATCGAACTTTTAGTTTCATTGAGTAAAATATAAATGAGGGATTCTTTCAAATGTTTAGCTTTTATTTTGAAACATTTTTAGATTATATGAAAATATTCTCAAAGTATTGGCCGTTGTTAGCTATGACCTTTTCCCATCTTTCTGGCATATGGAATCCGAGCCAAAAGAACTGCTTATCTTTTGAGGCCACACGCAGAAAAAAATATAGTTTTGCATTGTTACTGTAATCATTTCAACATTTTTAACAATATTATAGTCACAGTAACTATATATATGATTGTGGTAACAATAATGTGATTAATTTACGATTCACATGATTGTATGGTATGGTCACAGTAAACATGTATATTTTTGTAACAACCATTTATATGATGAATAATTTTATCATAATATGTTGTTCTCAGATTATGATATCCATAAGCCGACAGCAACATAATATGGTAAGTCCTTCATCATATAAATGGTTGTCACAAACAAATACATGTTTACTGTAACCATATATGTATATGGTTGATACAATCATGTGAATCGTAAATTAACCATATTATTGTTACCACACTCATATATATAGTTACTGTGAATATAATATTGCAAAAAATGTTGAAATGGTTACAGTAACAATGCACAACTATATTTTTTTCTGCATGCAAGAACGAAGCAAGCCAATTTCGGATACTCTGTTCCAAGGTGAAGCGTATCCCAGAGAGATACAAATAGTAGTCGGACGGGGCAAGGTCTGGACTATAAGGCGGGTGAAGCAAAACTTCCCAACAACTTCATTCTTCATTCATTTCGGCAAATCCTCACTTCAAACGAATCAGTTGCGTTCTGTACTGGTTTCATGTGATAGTCTGGCCAGATTTCAGCAGCTCATAATAGATAGGACTCTTTTGCTCCCACCAAATACAGAGCATTACGTATGGTACCTAATTTCCCTGCTTTTGGATTAATCCTACTGCTTCATGTACGATCTCTTATGCTTCAGGTTATCGCAATGGATTCATTTTTCATCACAAGTATTGATTCAGTGCAAAAATTATTTTGTTTTATAGCGTTCAAACATCATTTCGACCTAAGAAATTGTCTTTCAAGGACTCTCGGCTTAAATTCGAATGGTACTCAATTTCTTTGCTTTTGGATGAATTCTGCAGCTACTAAATGTTTTGAAATTTCTGATTGAGTAGCTCCAAAAGCTTTTACAAGCTCTTGTTGAGTTTGACAACAATCTTCATGGTGTAATACCTCCAATACTTGGTCTTCAAACTTTTCTGTCATTAACAACAGAGCATGTCCTTTTATCAAAATAACAATTGGTCAATTCACAAGGTCTCTTATAATGTCATATTCTCATAATGTCCTAATATTTCACAATGGCTTTTATTGCTTTTCAAGCAAAAAGGGTCCTAAAATAATACTACTTTCTATGCTATGTTTATTGTGTTATCTAACCGAAACAGCAGAGACCAACGCCGAATGCCTAAGAGTCGGTTAAGACGAGCTGCCGAGTCGTGATATATTAGGACATTATGACAATATGACTGATAAGAGACCTTGTGAATTGACCAAATGTGTGTAAAATTTCATGATATTATCTGCAATAAGTTTTGTATTAAAACATTTTTGAAAAATTTCAACTTTTTTGGAGGTTGTCTCCCATTTTGGCCCATTTACAATACCAAACATTTCAGAACAACAATGAATATTTGAGAAAACTTTCATCCGCCTAAGTCCTTCCTTGTAGATCCTATCGTGCCTTTAACAGACTGAGCACAAGTGGGAGCATAAGTTATCACTTCAAAATTCGACATACATAATGCCCATATATATAGAAATAATGTAAGGATCGGTTTATAATTGGACCACATAAACATACATAAATATCTCATAAATGTCGAGAATTTTACACAGATGAGTAATATGTTTGCAAAAATCAAACTGTTGGATTTGGTGTATATCAGTCCATATTTGATCATAGTCCACTTCAAAAAATCACTTAAGTATGCATTAATCTCTTACAAATACTATAAACATTTTAAATTCGTCTCCAATATTGCACATGTACACAAGAATCGCTGCACATAGTTTTATGAAGATCAGTCCATGATTGGAAAAGCACATTAACATAAATAAAAATCGTTTAAATATCGATATCGAACTATTGTTTTTTGTACCGATCCACCCATAATTGGCCATATCTCCCGTATACGATACATAGATATGAGAGCTGTAATTTAATTATTCTTTTTTGATTTTAATTCGTTACAAATTAGCTAAATTTTGAATAAATTCTTTATATAACAAAAAAGAATTTAATGAAATTTGAATCAATTCAAACGAATTACTTAGGCGGAAATGAATTTCAATTTATTTCCAATTCAAATGAATTTGTAAAAATGAGTTGCAATTCGTTTTCAATTCAAATGAATTTGTTAAAGTGAATTGAAATTAATTTCCAATTCAAATGAATTTGTTAAAGAATTTGGATTGATTTTGAACTCATTTAAATGAATTGGAACAATGAATTGTAATTCAAATGAATGAAATCAAAAATGAGTTGCAATCAATCAAATTCAAGAGCAGATCTAGCCGGAATGAAAAATGGAAATTTCCAATTGTAGTAAAAAAAAGAATTTCGAGTAACGAACACAGCTTTGACAGCAAAAAATGTTTTGTTGAGATTCAAAGTTGCTAGAATCTTAAAAAAAATAATTTTCCGCAATATACAAATATGTAAAAATGTAAAAAAATTATTCATTTAAAGCTGTAATAGATATCAGCACACTAAATTGTATGACAATCGCCTATTTATATGTTATAGCACCCTCATAAGGTCCACATTCGAAGAATACATTATAAAAAATGTAACAAATATTTTTGTCGAATAAGCATATTTATCTTACTACTAGGTTTTGTAACTATCGATCCATAATTATACACAGCTCCTATATATGGCCTAGATCCGGAAAATCCATAATTCTCTAGCAATGTGAAATTTACCACTGAATCGGATGAACCAAATAGATGTTTCTATAAATTGATGTTGCGTATATAACACACTTAGGGCCATTATTCAAACTTGCCTTTATGTTCGTAATAGGTTAGGTTAGGTTACGTGGGTTGCTCGCAATTTAGCGAGTTCACTCGGAGTCCTTGTGGCCCATTGTGATACCCTTAGAATTACTATTCCTTATTTTAAAATTTCACACATAAAGGGAGAATAGTTGCCCACCCTAATTTCGTTGACTATGTGCTTCTTGTGATCCCCGTGAGAACTAGCCGGTACTTCTAATACATCTGATCATATTTACTAGTGGCACATCTCTAAGGCAGTCCAGATCATGGAAAAGAGCTCTACCAAGATGTAGTAGTCTATGCTCTTGTAAGGCTGGACAGTCACATTGAAGGTGTTGTACCGATTCTTCCTCCTCCTCATTCAAACAACTTCTACAATAGCTATAACGTGGGTAACCCATACATTCCGACATGCGTCCAATCATACAGTGCCCAGTGATTATACCCGTAATAAGTCTGATCAAATTCCTACTAAGAGACAAAAGAGTCTTAGTCCTATTCTCTGTCAGAGAGGGTCAGAGCAATCTGGATATTCTACAAGTTATGATATTTGAGCACCTGAGTTCCGTCTCACTCAAAGCCCATTCATTTATCAATTTCGATACGTTCACCAAGGGAGTGTGAATATCCCTTTGCGTAAGAGATACGTCCAGGGACGACCCTTTCGTTGCGCATTCATCAGATACTTCATTTCCCCGGATGTCCTCATGTCCTGGGACCCATATCAACTCGACGTGATGTTGTGTCAGTTGTACCTATGATTGGATGCAGTTGAGAAGACATTTCGACTTAATAAAGTTGTAGTTAAGAGCCTTGATCGATGCAAGGCTGTCCAAGTAAATATGTATAGTCGAATTTTCGAGATTCAGCTCCCGTATTCTTCTCGCGGCTGGATCGATGGCATATATCTCAGCTTGGAAAACCGTGCTGGTATCCGGTAATCAAAGATACAGCAAAAGGTCCAGTTCATCGGAGAAAATTCCCGAGCTCGTGCTATTTTCTGTCTTTGAACCATCAGTGTAGACTGAGATCACGTCGTCCCTTAGGACAGTGTTCGCGGCCCAGTCATGCCTTGTCGGTATCTTGATCCTAAACCTCCTATCAAAGTTCGATGTAGGTACTAAGTAATCCGTTTCTTGCCCCATGAATGGCCTGCCTATCTTTTGTAGGATGGTGCCATCATATAGGATCATGCTTCAGTCCGTTCGACTGTTTGAGTCGTAGAGCAGACTTAGCAGAAATGCATTTGATATATATATCAAGGGGAGTTATATTTAGCATCGTCTCTAGACTGGCTTGAGGGGTGGAATTCATAGAGCCAGTAATAGTCTTTGTACCTTGTTTAGAGTAGAAAAGTGAGTCTTGGTGTCCACCGCTCTCCACCAAACAAGAGCCCCATAGGTCAAAATAGGTCTTATGACTCTCAGCATTACGTTTCCAAGAGAGCTTAGAGTCCAAAATTACGCCAAGATATTTGGCTTCGCTTGAAATCTTTAGAAAAGTGCCATCCAGTCGTGGAGGTCTGAATTCTGGGATTTTGTATCTCCTGGTGAAAAGAACCAGTTCGGTTTTGGCAGGGTTGACACCTAGACCGTTTTCTCTGGTCCATGATAGTAGAACGCTGACAGCTGATTCCATGAGTTCACTTATTGTGGGAAGAAACTTCCCTTGAATAAGAAGCACAATGTCGTCAGCATATGCGACTACTTTGGTGCCTGTCCTACTGAGCCTGAAAAGGATTTTATTTACCACAAGATTCCACAGAAGTGGAGAGATGACACCACCTTGTGATGTACCCCTTCTCACAACTTTCCTTGTACCCATATTCGAGTTTATGGCCCTGCTCTTAAGCATATTTTCGATCCAATTTTTTATCCGCTGATCAACACCTAAGTCACTCAGTGCATCAAGTATTGCGGATATATTCAACTATTGCGGATATCTATATCCAAGAAAGATGCCATAACATACTCTTTTTTGTCAAGAGTCCTCTCTATAGTTCCAACAACGTCAAGCAAGGCTGTCTCCACCGATCTCCCTTTAAGGTATGCGTGTTGTGCCCTACAGAAATTGTCAGGGGAGAGGATGTTCCTGACATGGATATCGATCAATCTTTGCAGTGTTTTCAATAAAAACGATGACAGACTGATCGGTATATAGTCCTTGGCGGTACTATGGTTTACCTTTCCCGCTTTGGGGATAAATACCACTGTAACCTCTCTCCATTCTTTAGGAATGTTTCCTGTTTCCAGGCTGTTCCTAAAAATCATAATAAGCCATGGCATGATGGTTGAAATCGATTTCTGGAGTAACGCTGGGAATGTTCGTAATAGTAAAAGGTAACTTTAAAGCTACCTTTTTCTATTTCTTAAAGTTACCTTAATGTCCCTTGCATATTTCTTGATGCTTTGTGATATGCCTTTGCAAAATGTTTGCTTAAATTTTATTTTATTCCTTAAAACTTTGACAAATCCGATTATTAACGTCCATCTTTATCTCTTAACATTACAAAATGTTAAGCAACAACAAGGAACAAAAACTCTGCTAAACTAAATTTCAACTCAACAGGGATGGACGTCAAGAAAGAAGGGGCTGCCTGACAAAATCTACCAAAAAATAAAAATAAAGCAAAACAATGTCACCATGCTTAAATATTTCCTCATCATTTATTTCAATGACAATAAAACTATCAATTTATGCATAATTTCTTCCAGCTGAATTGTATCCTTATTATTTTGACAAGTTTAGGAAGTAAACATTTTCCAAATGCAAAAACCTTTCAGGTTTGACAATGATAGATTAGCCAAAATAAATAAACATTAATACAATATACATACATAGGAGAAAATATTTTAGCTTAAAGAAAATAGCAAAAAAAAAAAAAATAACTTAAAATTTGAAGAAAATTGCCTCCATTGAGAAATGAATTTACCTTGAAGCTCGTTAAGATATAAAATCGATTTTTATCATTCAAAAACATCAAATTTCGTAAATGTTGTGCCATTGTTGGCATCGTTGTTGTTTTTGTATAATGTAGTTATCGCTGTTAAGGCATTAACAGCTTTTTCACAAAATATACACACATTATCACACCATGTATTTATACGAAAATAACAACAACAACAACAGCAGCACAAATATCCTCCGGGACAATAACAATGATATAAAATGCATTAAGATTTTAAATATTAAGATAAAATAACTGGCAAACATAGAAAACATCGAGAAAATACTCAACTTCAATAAAGGACGAACAAAAAAAAATAATAAAACCAACAAAAACTAAAATAAATAAAAACGCAAATATTACAAAAAGAATGAAATGTAACGAAACTTACGACAATGCGATATTTAATAACAATTGTATCATAAAAAATTGAATATACAAAAATAAAAACGTAAATATTGTATACAAAAAACCACTTATATAAAATACAAAAGACTCGAGGATGTGATAACAAAAAATAAAATAGTAGGAGATCTTTAATTTTGCAGCAGGGTCGACTTAGAAGTGTTAGTATTGTTACGAAATTGTATTATCAATTTAAATTTAATATTTATCAAGCTTATAAACATTTCTCTCAGTAGAAATTTCTACTTATAACACGCCGTTAGTAGCATTCCCCCTTATTCATAATCAATTTGAAATTTTATAAAAGTTTTATAAAATAGAATTTGCACACAAAATTTGTAATAAATTTAAAAATTGATTATGGAATAAGGCCTATTGTTTATAAGTATGACAAATTAACGGTGAAGCAGCTTTAAAAGCTCTAGGTGATCATTGCGGAAATAGAACATTCGAGTTTTTCTGTTAGATTAATCATGAGACTTCTAGAAGTTGGCGCTATGTATATAAATAGTAACATAGAGTTGTGAGTGAGTCAGCTTATCGTAGGCGCTGTTAACATCAACCGTATTTTAAATGTGTAATATAAGTATGTGTATTAAAAGAGAGTCTAAATACTATTGAGTAGATTTTAATAAAGAGTCGTTACAAATTTTTAATATACTGGTCGCTTTTATTTGCAATTAAAAGAATCCGGTTATTTAAAGGAAATAAACCACCATTTTTAAAAGATAAAAACGTAACAGTATGTTAATGTAACTCATATTATTTGCAATTAAAAGAATCCGGTTATTTAAAGGAAATAAACCACAATTTTTAAAAGATAAAAACGTAACAGTATGTTAATGTAACTAATGGTCTGTTCAAACTCAACAAATATTTTAAAAACAACGCAACATATGGATGGAATTCATACTGCTACAAATTCGTCTTTCGAATAGTTGATATCCAAACATAAAGATTTTTTGTGTAAATTTCAATAGCTGTATAACGATATTTATAAAAGCTGTTTTCAAAATATTATAAATTGTTTTATGAATTATTTAGCAAGGGGAATTTTTCGAAAAAAAAAACATTTTGGTGGTATTCTCATATTAGATATTCTTGAACATTATTATATCATGTTGATGACAAATATTTATCCTGAGCCATCAGCCTCATCATAAGCATTCTTAATGAGCATTAGATTCCACTTCATTTGGTTGGATTACTTTACAATTATTTAGTATGTATACATTAGTGAATGGTAAATCGATTACGATTATGGTCGAACATCGATTTTCAGGGTCTAAAATCGAATTTTTCGTGATCGATTATATACTCCGATTTTTATGCTGAAATCGATTTTTGATGACGATTAATCGAAATAAAAATAAAATTCAGGAATTTTTATTATTGTCTACGTTTTAGCTTTCATTCCTCCGTGAATATTTACAGCTGACAGCGAAAAATATTCACTGAGAATCTCTATTTTTACAGCGAATTTTTTTTAAACTTAAGAAATTTGTAAAAAAAAGTGCTACGAAATTTTGTCAATAAAATTGTCAAATGTTTGCCGTTACGGTTTATAAAATGAGCACCTCAATATAAAGGAGTTATAATACTCTTCCAAAATATGATTTTAATCCGTAATTATAGCGAATGTGGGTCATTTGCTATAGTTCCCAAAAATGCAGATCGATTATTAAAAAATTGATTATTGGGTTCGATTAATCGACTGTAAAAATCGAATGAAAATGGTTGATCGAAAAGTCGAAAATCGATTTTTAGCTTTTCATACCATTCACTACTATACATGAATATTAAAAGTCGCGCTCCCTTACTTTGTAATTCCTATGGTTAGAATCAACTGCTCAGAGAAAACAGATTTGTGATAGCAATCGAATGATTCTACGTTAGAGGCCGAATTTTATAGTTGTAGCTACAAAACTTTAGAAGAGGTAACAAAAGTATGGTTGCTTCAACTGAAATTCTTTTTTATCAACTGACTTTCTGTTAATAGAACCGAAAAATGTTATGTGTGCAACCGAATCATTCTGACAAATGTTATTATTTATTTCTGAAATCGTTGCGTTTAAGTAGACAATAACACCATTCAAACGTTGTCCATTAGGCGTTCCCAGAGATATAGTTATTTAATATTATGGTTTTAAAATAGTAAAAATTCGAAGTAAAATCTCTAGTTTTTATAATTTTGATGACAGATGAAAAAATATTATGAAAATTGAAAGACCACAGATAAAAAAAAATGTAATTTTTGGGCGTTCTATCATGGAATGGAAGATATTTAATAAAATTAAGAAATAGGCACACTTAGTTGATGATATTCCTAGTATGTTAGCATAAAAAAGTTTCACAGATATCTTTAAACTAAACATGATTCATGATCACCATAATAACTTCCTAATGTTAAACTTAACCATAAAATGTTAAAGGTAACCTAAAATGGAAACATATTATTGGAAGTGTAGAGCCCGTATTTATATATATTATTAGTGCCAACCTTTGTTGTGTCAAATAGCATGAATGTAGTTCATACACTCGTTATACATCAAAGAATTTACTATTTGTCATTAGATTAATTGTTACACTCCGAAAGTCCAAAAATGTACAACTTATTCGCAACAGGAGACAAATGGCAAAGATAATAGATAAATCCAACCTGACAGATATCTAAATAAGCGAAAACTTGAATAGAATAACTCATATTAGTTATTTAGTAAATAAAAGTGATTTATAGGGATGATAAAGCATGTTAAGACATTAGGTGTTTTGAGAGGATATAATATTCCAGGTTGTCTTTAATATTGGGACTGATTTTTATTACCAAAATAAATGGCTATAGACTATTAGTAATTTCTTTTAGAAGCTCAGAAATTAATAATCTGTGCTTTTCTTAGAATCACATTAACCTCTGACTAATGTTCTAACTACCCATCTGACTGAATTTTTTCGTTTATTTTCTAGCAGTCTTTGACTCGAAATAGCTAATGGCCACTTATTGTTCATTATTACAGTGAGACCTCGATTATCCGTAATGGTCGGGACCGGGTGCATTCGGGATAATCAATTTTCCCGGTTAATTGAGTACCAATTTTTAGTAGTTTTTAATAATGACAGTTTTTCGATAATGACATTTAAAGCTCCATATTTCTCACTGATCCAGCGGTTGGATCAAAGTCATCCAATTTGGTGGAAACAATTTCAGCATTGAAGTCCAATAGCAGAATGATTTTACTATAATCTTTTAGACCGATTTTCTTAAAATTCTCTCTCACTTCTGTTACTAAATTATTGTTAAACCATTCCCATGGAAATTTTTAAAGCTCTTTCCAATAACTAATGCTTTGCACTTGTGTGTACCAGCAGCATTAACGCAAACTAATGCGGTTAGTCTCTCCAAACTTCTCTCAACTAAACACGTTCCATTCTCCATTATCTCATTTGTGACTTTTTTCATTGATTTGAATTCATTTAATTTTTCCACAAAAATTGTGGCAGCTAATCAGCTGAATATTTTTCTCCTGCAGCATTAAGTTTGTGAATACCATGTCGTTTTTTTCTTAAATTTTGAGTAGAATATTTTAGACTTTCCTTCACTGTTAATCCAGAAATTGGGTTTCCTTTAAATCGTTCCTTCCGGAACCATTCTTAACCAGCAGTTTTTAAAGTTTTTCGGTTTCCAAAGCCAATAACAGAATCACTTTGTTTCTTATAATGTCTAACACTCCTCATGCCAAAAGCTATCGGGAATTCCCCTTTTTTTATTCACATTGTTCAAATATAATCGAAAAAACTTATAATTCCGGATAAGAGAGGTAATTACGGTTAATCGATGTAAAAAAAATTTAGATCGATCCAAAACATTTTCATTTTCTTTCCCGGATAATTGATGTTGCCGGTTAATCGAATCACGGATAATCGAAGCCTCACTGTATATACATTTCAAAACCCACAAAACTTATATTAAGGCCGCATTTGACATATTATTGGATGCGTTTGGAGGAAGAGTAATCTGCCGCCCATAATTATGAAGTAAATTTCGTAGATTACTTAAAACTACTTTGTTTATAAGTTATCGGTACATAGATTCAAACTAATGAGCCGTTTATGTAAAATGTTAACAGTTTTATATAAGGAGTAACGTCTTTTATACTAAACTAAATGACTATAGATCAATTAGAACTTCATTCTAAATCTTTGGTAAGGATAATCTTGCTGAGAATATAGATAACTCTTTCTATCATTCGGAACTATAATTCTGTCATTCTCTTCATCTTTCATCATTTTAAGGGTTTTATATAAGGATTAATATCTTGTATATCAAACTTAATGATTGTAGACTAATTAGACCTTGCTTATATTGTAAATCGTTGGTAAGGTTAATCGATGTTTAGCTGAGAATGACGATTACGCTTAACGATATCTGTCTATCATTCGCAACTATAATTCTGTTAATTTTTCATAATTTTAATGGTTTTATATAGGAAGTAATGTCTTGTATATACAACTTAATGATTGTAGACTAATTATACCTTGTTTCTATTTTGAATCGTTGGAAAGGTTAATCAATGTCTTTCTATCATTCGGTTCATTTGATGATAGCCGCTTGAATAAAATGACAACGGTTTTATATAAGGAGTAACGTCTTTATTATTTTAGCTTGGACCAGCACTCAGTGGATGACCCCTGTTGGAACTAGAAAAATAGGTGATGGAAGGGAGGATAGAGGGAGTATGTTTGTGGATATTTGTTTTGAATTTTCCTATATTGAAAGTGACAGTTAAGACTTCAGCAGGATGCTTATTCTATATACGGACAGTACGGCTAAAGAACGAATTTTCCCTGTAATGTGTTGTGCAAGCCACTGTCCAGTCGACGACGAATTGATGAGATCTTGCGAAGAACGTGTATTGCTTAAAAAACTACAGGTTTCAGGAACAACTACATAAATTTAAGCGGGGCACATACCATTGTAGTATCGGTAGAAAAGTGAAACACAATCCACATTGTTGCAGTGAGTCAATAGAACTGGATACCATACTGTCATCGATAAGCTCCCTGACTAGAGTCTTATCTAGTATAGCGGGGGTCCTATGGCCCAAGGACTTCGGTCCTGTAGGACCATTGGTGAGGTCACTTCGGTGAGCACGCTATGGTTGTGGTTGAAACACAAAGCGGGGAGAAGATCGTTGGTTAAAGGACTGATAAATAGTAAGGAGATACGATGGTGTGAAGTATTTCCTACACCGTTTTAGAAAACCAAGGCACTTGAATGCTTCATTCGACAAATGTGAAAAATGTATTTTATCCAGCGGACATCGCACTGAATACTTATGCCTAGAACATTGAGAGCTTCTGATTCTTTAATATTTACACCACGAATAAAAACAGATGAAGAACCATGATACATTTCGTTTGTGTGTAAACATACATTGAGTCTTGTGTGCATTAAAATCGACTCTATTCACACAACCCCATTCAGAGATTGTCATAAGATCATAACACTCATTTAAGAGCGTCATGAGGCTATACCTATAGTATGTCTTGTTAGTTTAATATATTTTTTGCCTTGTAATTTAAAACTCTAACTGGATCTGTATTTGTATTGTCCTGTCCAATTGCAACTCTGTGTTTCGTTAATTGATCACGACTTTGAGAATAATTTTGAAGAAGTTGTAGTAAATTCAAATATCCTTCCTTTGCCCACATATTTTCTTAAAATTTTCCATATCTTCTTGCAAATTTGGCATAGTTTTGTTGTCTTATTACAGCAGGATGTCTATACAGAAAATTTGAAGGCTTTACACTTCGAAATACCAAGTGTTTTCCAAATCTCTCCAGTAATTTTTGGACTGGTAAGATTTTTGTGAAAATCTTCATTGTATCGAACTCAGTATTCCCTGTAATATTAAACTCTGAATTGGTTTGCATTGGCTATGTACTGTACTGTTCGGTATTTGTGAAGTAGCGGTGGAGAAATTGTAGTAAGTAATTCAAAAATTCCTAGCTTCGGCCACAACTTTTCTTTAAATTTCCAAATCATATGATCTGATGCGTGGGACTGTTAAGATCTTTGAGATAATCTTCATTGTATCGAACTGAAAATGTTTCTCCTTGTAATGTTAAACTATGATTTGGTCTTCATTGCCAATGTACAATTCAATTGTAACTCTGTATTTCTTAAGTAGAGTTAGTAATTCTAAATCACCTGGTAATTCCAAATCTCATCTTGTAAATTTGGCATAGATTTGTGTCTTACAGCAGGTGGAATTCGCCACATAAATTTAGGTCTTTACCCTTTGGAATATCAAGTGTTTTTCCAAATTCTTCTGTAAAGTTTGAATCTAGGATCTGATACATGGAACTGGTAAGGTTTTTAAGAGAATCTGAGAAATGTAATGTCAACTTTCTGGGCTTATATTCGCACTCCAAAGGATCAACTTGCTATTAAAAGGATCGTTACAATTTCTTAAAATTACGATTATTTTCGTTATTGAACCTTAAATATTCCAAATTGACTCAAAATTACCAGAAGAAGGAAAATATAAAAAAATTCTACATAGTCGTCCAATACATTTTATAGCATACACACAAAACTCATTGAAAGAAAAGGATGTCCCATAAAAGTATCCCCATAGATAAGATGAAAAGGAAGTTGAAAAGAATGGCAAAATATATATGTATGAAAAAAAAAAAAAAAAAACTGAAGAAAACGAAATTGTATAAGGAAAATGTTATAAAAATCTAGAAATAATTACCTTAAACTTCCGACAGGTGGCGATGCATAAGGTATGCCCAGATAAGCTTCCACTAATGATGGCGATGAACGTACAACAATGCCACGCACCAGACCATACTTCGTTTTAACCGTATTTGTGCTCAATTTTACACCACTGCCATGAAAACCTTCCGATGTGTGCCACAACGATGACAACAGTATCAGTATAATCAATGTGCGTGAGAATACCAACAACGATGGCAGTTGTAAGTGAAAAGTCGAGCTGGAATTGTAGTATGGAGGCAAAGGCTGATGATAACGCTGCGGCTGCTGTTGTTTCTGCTGCTGCTGCGTTTGTAGTTGTTGTAGTTGTTGTTGATGATGATGATGATGAGGTTGATGTTGTTGATAATGGCAATATGGCGTCCATGATGGTTGGGGTTGTTGTTGTTGTTGGTGTAGTAATATTAAATTCTCTGGAGATGCTGTTAACGATTTTGTTGAACAACAAGACGATGAATATGCACATGAACCAATTGCTTTTGTAGTTATTTTATCTGCCGTTATATGTGTTGTCTGCCTTTTCAAAATATTTTGTTCAATGTTGGCCTTATAGTCTGCCACTTTTGTCGGTTTTTTCAATTTTCCACCACATGCTGCAATAACATTTCCAAACCTATAGTCTATTGATGTTGCTGAAAATGTTATTCTTGCTGTTTTTGTTGTTGTTGTTGATGTTTTAAGTCGTCGTGTTAACACATGCACTGTTGAATCTTTAAGATATTTGAAAATTTTTACTAACACTAACGGAAATCCGTAAATATGCCAACTGCAACAACAACAATAATAGAGGAAAATGGAATATAGGAAATGTTGGCATTTCTTTACACATTCTTGCTGTTTACTTTCTTCATGTCTGGAATTTTTATAGGAATTATTGTTGTGCCACACAATTTCTTTAGTAGAGTTTGTATTATTCGCCAATTGTCGATGGGAAGGGCTGTGAGTAGTTGATTTTAGTAGGCCATTCGTTTTGAAGGTAACATTTTGAGTTGAAACAATATTTAGATTTTGAGGACTATCTGGGATTTCGGTTAAATTTGTTGCTAAGCTTAAAGCTCGTTTCCTTGGTTTCAGTTGGCTACACTTTTTATTTGAATAGAGATCGAAACTCTCTGTTTTAATAACATCCAGGGCAGTTTGATTTAGTACTCCAAACTTTGTAGGGGAATTCTGTGGAGTATGTGGGATTTCGGATAAACTGTTGTCATTTACTGGTAGCTCGAAGCTTTCTATATTGGAGTTCATAGCTCTTTTTAGGATTTCGTGTTGGCTAAACTTTTTATAGGCATATCTGAGAATATCCTGTTGTTTGAGATTTTTGATGTTTTGGTTTAATGTAGCATTATTTTGTGGGTTCGTTTCATGTGAATTTTGAACAATATCTACAACTTTTTGTTGAGGTTTTAATTCAGCTTGATTTTCTTTTAAATTTGGAAACTTTCTTTGATATTTGTCTGGTGTTTCATCAAAATTTCCGATTTTACAGTTTAATGCAACTCTGTGTTTTATTAGTTGGCCACACTTTTCATTATCCAGTTGTTCTTCATTGGCCATGTAGTGTTTAAATGTATTTCTGCGTTTTTTAGATTGGCCACACTTTTCTGAAGGATATTGGAGAAGTTTTTGTAGTTCAGCCTCCTTTTGTTTTTCATTGCCCATGCAGTGATCAAATGCATCTCTGTGTTTGTTTAATTGGCCACACTTTTCAGGAGAATACTGCTGAAGTTCTTGTAATTCAAAATCTTTATGTTTTCTTACTAGACTATAGTCTTCCTTGTAATTTTCAAATTTAACTTGATCTTCATTGGCCATGTTTCGAGCAAATGCAACTCTGTGTTTCTTAGGTTGGCCACACTTTTGTGGAGAATTTGCAAGAAGTTGTTGCAATTCAAAATCTTCTGGTTTTGTTTGGATGCTTGAATTTTCCATATTTTCAGGCAAATCTGTCATTGTTTTGTTTTTCGGAAGCAGTTTGATTTGATTAGTATTCTCGGTATTGTGTTGCAATACAACTCTGTGTTCATTTACTTGTTTACATGTTTGATCAGCTTTTCCCAGATCTTTTTGCAATTGTAAATCTCTATTAAGGGAATTCTTGGTTTCCTCTTTAATCTGTTCAATATTCCTGAAGGTGGATTGTACATAAATTTTAGTATGGCTTAAATTGTTTGTTGGAAAACTCGTTTTATTAAATTTAAGGTATTTTTTCTCGTATATGTTACAAGAGCTTAAATCTTCATTATTGTTACCCGGAACTGCTTCTTTGAATTTTAGTATGTTGATGTTTTTATTAGGGTTTATTGGTTTACAATTTTTATAAGAAATTTCAAGAGTTTTTGTTTCTTTTAGAATAAATCTGGTGTGCGTTTCATTAAATAGCCTGAGTGGGCGAATTATTTTATTGTTTGTGTCATTAACCTTAAAATGGCCATAATCTTGGTTTTCACAATATATGATGCTCTTAGAGAGTTCTTTGCTACTATCTTTTTCGGGCCAGCTTATAGGATTATTGCATTCTTTACTTAACGACAACTCTGGTTGTCTGTGTTGCCATAGTTGTAGCTCCTTGGTACTTGAATAATTGCTCTTAGAGACTTGCATGCTACTCTCTTTTTCAGGCCAGCTTAATAATTTATTTAAGCTTTCTTGTAACTCTAACTTTATAGGGCTATACTTATTCTGTCCACAGCTTAATTTGTATTCTTTACTTAATGACAACTCTGGTTGTATATGTTGCCATAGTTGTAGCTCTTTGGTACATGAATAATTGCGTGATCTAAGTGAGTTTGTGTTGTCATCCACTTTTTTATGATTTTCAGGAATTTGTTGTAATCTTTTTAATGATATCAGTCTTTTAGGGCAAATTCCTACAAAATGTCTTATTTTCTTATTATGTAAAATTTTCTTTATTAATATTTTAACATAGTTTTCTAGATTTTTTCTTTGGCTACAATAGTTGTTGAATTTTGTTAAAAAGTTTATTACAAGATTAAATTTAAATGAAATCGTTTTGAAACTTGCTGCTTTTGCTAGCAGCTGCTGTTTTTGTTGTTGCTTTAAGTGTATATTACAAATTTGTTGAACATTATTAGTTGATGTTTTTGTTCTCTTACAATAATTAGTATGTGTTTGGTTTTTGGTTTTAGTTTTAAGAATTTTTAATATAGATTTATTTATTTGACTAATGCATAAAATTAATTTTAGTTTTAAATATAAATTTATTAAAAATTTTAGGTAATTTCTTTGTTTGGATTTTGAAATTTTGATTTCCGTTTTATTGTTTTGAGTTTCTGTAGAGCTCTCTGCAAAACAGTTAATTTTTTCAACATCTTGTTGCTGCTCTTTAACTGTGCTAATATTTTGAGTGTAAGGATTTCCGTTTCCTGTTGCTGCTTTAACTTTAACTTGAGCAGTAGTTGTTGTTGCTGTTGCTGTTGCTGTTGTTTTAGTTTTTGCTTGTGTTGCCATTTCCATTTTATTCTTTTCATTTTCACTGCTGTCGTTTGGGTTTTTAATCTTCTCAGTGTTGTTGTTTTGATGAACATTTTGTTGTCTTAGTGTATTGATGGCAAATATTATACAATTGGTAATGCACTTTTTTACTTGTTTTTGTTGTTTAAAATTTTCTGTTCTTCTTGTTGCTGGTTATTTTTTGTTGGAGTTGTTGTTTTAGTTCCTCTTGTTTTTTATTATTATTGTTCTAGGTTACTTTTGTTGTATATTTTTTTCTCCCGTTATTTTGTTTGAGTAAGTTCTCTTAAATTTTGAGTATGGAGGTAGAGCTTTAGTTTTTTGTTTTTTTTTGTTGTTTTGGCAAAGTTTTTGTTTTTGTTTTTAGGTCACACAGTAGGTAAGGAATTGGTTGTATCTGAAATGGAAAAAGGAAAACAGAAAACCAAAATTTTAGTTGAGAAATAAAACAATATGTAGGAAAATGTTGAAAGATTAATACAATTGTTACATTGTCAATTCCGGTAATCTACTTAGGTGGTGGTGGTGGTACAATATTTTTTTGTAACTCAGAAATAAAAAAACAGTTGATTTTATTTGTAGTTCTTTTTGTAGCTACTTTTAATAATCCTATTAAATCAACTCTAGCTTGAGCATGAAAATTGTGTAGAAAGTGACTGGGGGGGAAACATTAACTTGTGTACTCTGGTGGTATTAATGGCAGCTGGAAATTGTAAATTCATTTTAAATTCAATTTATAATTTTAGTGCTTATTTTCGTCAAGATTAATAAATATTAAAAGGTCTTAGTATTAAAAGGTTTTACGATTTTACAGAGTTTACTCGAAACTGTATATAATTTCATGAAAAGCTTTAAATAAACTTAAATGCATAATAAAAACAAGTAAGAAAGTATAGTGGGTTAAGTCCGACAACATTATACCCTACACGGGGTATATCATTATAAACAGTTTTCTTTTAAAATTTATATGGGAGCTATGACTAATTATGAACTGATCGTCACAAATTTTGGTGGCATGATTTCCGCATATATGAAACTTATTTGTTTTGAATATTATTTGTATAGATTTATGATCATTAATTACATTTTCGAGAGTGATCCCTATATGGGAGCTATGGTAAGTTATGGTATGATTGGTACTAAATTTGATAATGAGAGTTCAACTTATATTAAACTTATTTGTGCTGAAGTTGGTTTGGATATCTATATAATTAAGATATTTATGAAAGCTTACCTATTTTCAGATAGGGCAGTTTTATGGGGGCTAGGATAAATAATAGATCGATTCTAACCAAATTCAATTGGCTTTTTCGTCGTTTCTCTAAATTTCTGTAAAATTTTGCAGAATTATATTTGAAATTGCGATCAGTAGTTTGATTACAAGGTTTGCATGGACGGACGGACGGTCAGACAGACAGACCGACGTCGTATGAGTATTATTGAATATTGTTATACTACTTAGCATTGACAAAACAATGAAAACTTTTCCATAGATTTATTTAGTTGTGTTAACCAAATGATTTTCTATTTCTTGTATCGAAAAATTCTATGGATATAATCTAATCATTCTATTGGCAATAAATCACAATGAATCTGTACTAAAATAATACTATAAGGTGGCGCAAAAGTAATCCTCCTATCAGAAAATGCTATAAATTTTGAGATTGGCCCCTAATGTCAGTTCTGTTTTGACATTTGTGTAGTAAACACATGCGAAATACACGTTATAAACAATGTTACGCTACACTGCTCCAGAACGCGGAATATTGCTGACTATATATTTGACCAATAATCGGTCGGTGACTTTGGCACAACGTGAATTTCGTCGCAGATTTCCTGGCCGTCCAACGCCTACTGGTGAAACACTGCGACGTTTAGCCGCTCGGCTAGAAGAGACTGGCACAACACGAGATGCTGCCAGGCGTGGCAGACCCCGGAGTAGCCGTTCTGCAGAGAATATTGCTGCTGTAGCCGAGGATGTCATGGAAGCGCCGTCGACATCAACCAGACGACGTGCCACGCAAATGGGTATCAGTCGACGGTCTTTACAGCGAATTTTGGTACAAGATTTGAAGATGTTTTCGTACAAAGTCCAGACGGTGCATCAGCTGTTAGCTGCTGACCGCCAATCGCGTCTAACATACGCTTAAGCCATCCTTAATCACCACCAAGAGAAAGATGATTTTTCATCAAAAATAATCATGAGTGATGAGGCCCATTTCCATCTTAGCGGGTACGTAAATAAGCAAAATTTACGCTTCTGGAGCACTGAAAATCCGCGTGCAACCCACGAAGAGCCATTACACCCGCTCAAAGTCACTGTATGGTGTGCTCTTTTCGCTGGAGGAGTCATCGGACTTTTTTTCTTCGAAGACGTCACGGGCCAAACGGTTACTGTGAATGGTGAGCGCTACAGAGCAATGATCAACGAGTTCTTTTTGCCGCAACTTGATGAATTGGGATTGGAAAACATGTGGTTCCAACAGGACGGTGCAACGGCACACACTGCACGTGCCACAACCGATATGCTGAAGGATGCATTTCCCGGGCGCCTAATCTCCCGTTTTGGCGATTTGCACTGGCCAGCAAGATCGCCTGATTTGACCGCTCCAGACTTCTTTTTGTGGGCCTTTTTGAAGTCGCGGGTTTATGTCAACAAGCCTCAGACTCTTGCTGCTCTTAAAGACAATATCCGTCAAGAATGTGAGGACCTATCGCCGGAAGTTTTAGCCAAAGTGATGGAAAATGCCATAAAAAGGGCTCAAATGACAATCAACTGTGGCGGCGGCCATTTACATGACATCATATTTTCGACTTGATGTAAAAAAAAAAAACTAAAAGACCAAATAAAAATAATCCACAAGAAGAATCAAAGTTTTTCATTTTTTTTTTATTACAGCCAAAAAACATCGGAAGTTTACTTTTGCGCCACCTTGTATAAATACAGAAATAGATGTGACACTTGTATAACTATAAACTGTTATGGGCCGATCGTCATAAAATATTGTAACATGATTTCTATGAATTTCAATAACGATATTTGCTATATAGTGATTCTCAGATGTGGACCTTATATGGGAACCATGGCCAATTATGAAACCATATTCGGAAGCTCATCTTATCAATAAGTACGAATCATCCTGATGGTAAGGCTCATGGTGGTACTGGTATTTTAATTAGAAATCGTTTAAAACATTATCCCCTAGATGAATTCTCAAAAGACTGTGTGCAGGCAACATCCATTCATCTGGAAAGCTTTGCTGGAGATTTAAATATAAGTGCGATCCACGGTTTTCAATGACCAAGGAGAAGTTTGAAGAATTCTTTAGTACGCTTTCTGGCATGTGGAGACTAAAATGCCAAACACACTTACTGGGACTCTCGACTAATGAATCCCAGAGATATACAGCTTTATAAAGCATTAGTTGATCGTAAAAATGGCCTGGGTTGTGTGTCACCTGGATAACCAACATACTGGCCTACTGATGCTAAAAAGATTCCTGATGTCATAGACTTTGCCATAACAAAAAATATAAATTGAACTTCAATATCTACAAAAATATCATATGATTTATCTTCTGACCATTACCCAATTATAGTATCTTATTACGGGAGGACTAACATTTCGTACTGAAACATATTACTTTAGAACATATTGGCTTAAATATTCTCAGTTCTTTGTATTCAGTGTGAGGAAGATGTAGATAAATGTGTCAATGACTTCACTTCAGTAATTGTATTGGCTCTAAATCATTATAAGTGTCAAATATTTCCTAAAACTAATATGCACATCTCCAATTCAGATATTGATCGAAAAGATCAATATCTGAATTGGTGCAAAGCAGAGGCTGTCTGCTGCTAGTAAAAATCTGAAAAAAGCCCTATAAATTGGAGAAGGATCGCAGAAATAGAAATTACATTCAAAGAAATTACATTAAACAAAGAGTTTTTCCGACAAATTAGAAAACTTCTCAGATAATAATGATACCAAAGTCAGGTAAAGACTTGACCGTACCTTCCTCCTATAGACCAATAAGCTTACTTCTTTGCTTATCAAAGCAAAGGGAAATCATACCATTTTTAAATGAAAAAAAATATTATCCCAGTTCATCAATTTGGTTTCCGAGAACGCCACGGAACAAACGAACAGGTAAATCGTATAACTGGAGAGATGAGAAAATCGTTTGAATTAAAGAAATATTGTTCAGCAATATTTTTGGATGTCGCTCAAGCCTTTGACAAAATATGGCTCAAAGGCCTGGTCTATATGCTCCCACCATGTACCCATAAACTATTGGAATCTTATCTATCAGACCGTTTATTTACAGTTAAGTACAACAATTACGTGACAAGAGAATATAAAATTAGAGCAGGAGTACCACAAGGTAGTGTTCTTGGACCTACCCTCTAATTTGATTTACACCTCTGAACGATATATTAAATATTTCTACATTTGCTGATGACTCCGCTATTATTAGCTGGCATGAAAATCCGTATATAGCATCTAGTATACTAGATAGCTACCTAAGATGTGTGGAGACATGGTTAAACAAATGGAGAATACGACTACGAGGGAGATAGATAGAAGACTTACTTGGCGCCGTCATATAGAAACCAAGGGACTTCGCATGAAGTTAACAGCATCTAGCCTTCACTGGTTAATCAGTGATCAATCAAAGCTAAGTCTTGACTATAAAGTCACCCTGTATAAAACCATTTTAACACCAATTTGGACATATGGAATCCAATTGTGGGGAGCTGCTAGTAATACCAGTATTGATCTTATACAGGGGTCCCATTCAAAAATTCTTAGGACCATGACGGGCGCACCAGGGTACATAAGAAATGAAAACAGAGATCTAGAAGTACCACTGGTAAAGGATGAGTTCAATAAAGTCTGTGAGAAATACATTAAATAGTCACAAAGCCACCTGAAATAGGCAGATTCAATAAATAAATGAAAAGTAAAAAAAAATATTCAAAAACTCCAGTAGCTGTATTTTTCGATACTGATCTGTGTAAAAATTTGGTTCGATATAGAAATACACATAAATATTACACCAAAAATGTCGTGTGAACGGTTAAGTAAAAACTCAATATTTGGAAGGAAGACCTCGTAAAACTACTCGCAGACAAGTTAATTTAATAGCAAGAGAGTTTAAGAAATTCCCAAAAAATTACTTATCAATAATCTAACATTGGAAATTTGTTCTTGAATTGTTAGCTGCAAAAACCTCTTGTTTCGTATACAATTTACCAACGAATATTTAAACTGGTCGATATAGAAATGGAATACTGTTCTCTTTCCGGATGAATCCTAATACAATTAAAGCGTCAGTGATGGGAGAACGTTTTTAAAACAGTCGAAGGGAAAAATACTGAACTCCAACAAAGTAGACAAATAAGAAAGTCAAGTTTGGCGGTGGCAATATTATGGTGTGGGTGAGTTTTTCAGGACAAGGTATGTATCCAATTCATATTATAAAGGATACCATGAATGGAATTGATCCATTTTAAACGATTTTATGTATCCATACGTTGAGGAAAATATGCTCCTAGTTTGGAGATTACAGCACGATAATGACCTCAAACACACCTCTAGGTTCCAATGATTTTCGGTGTTCCTAAGGTCTAAAATTTTTCGTTAAAAACCATGTGTAGAAAAATCAGATAACTTTTTGAAGTGGCACATTTACTTTAAGTAAATATTGAAAAAAAAAAAAATTAAATTAAAAATTGTTTTCATATATCATTTACCAATAGATATTTAAATGTAAACAAATTTTAGTTTTAAGAAATTAATCAATTTATCAAATTCTGTATAGTACGGACTGTTTCAAGTCTCCATGGAAGGCCAAAACTGCATATTTTTAGGGATGGGTATACAAAACTTGGTACAACCGAATATAACACTTTCACCCCCATTAACACAAAGTCTGGTTAGGTGCTAACTAATAGTTATACTGTCGGTTAAAATTATTTTTGTATGAAAACTGTCAGTTTAACTATTAGTTAACACATAACCAGACTTCGTGTTACTGGGGGTTACTTGTTTTTTTATTGAATACAAATTTGTTTGTATTAAATGAAAATTATTTTTATTTTAACTTTCAATAGGTACTTGTAGCAAATTTGTGTATAATTAACTATAAACCCTTATAATAAACTTTGTGACAATGAAAAAATTTTAACAAAACTGAAAAATTTGTTAATAAATTTTTTATGTCGAAAATGGATTTCAACAGCAGTTTTGTTACAATGTTTGTGGCTAAAGTTTTGATTAAATAGGTTAATAACTTTCCCTTTACAAAACCGTCAAACCAAAAAAAAAAAAAAAAAATTTAAGATTGGATTTAACGATTTGATGGGTTGTCATGGTTTAAGGCTCAAAAATATTATTTTCTGGTGAAGCCATGTATAAATAATTGTCTGACACGTGTAGACATAAATGCAAAAGACGAACAAAAAGAAAAAAAAACGCATATCAAAGAAAATATTGTCTGTAGACGTGCAAAATGAAAGAAATATTGAAAAAAAAAAAAATAAGTAGCTAAATAACAAAATGTAAAAATAATAATGGTTAATAAAAGAAATATGTTTAGGGGAAAAGATAATAATTATAAGTATGTTTATGTATGCAATACATACATACTATGTATTATACTTATAAATAAGTAAGTGCTGTAATAAGGACGTAAAAGCAGTTTGTATGGTACACATTTTTATAGTGGACACTCTTTTAGCTTAGGAGTTAAACTAAGGCCCGTTTTCTACGAGTATATATATACAAATGAAAGTATGTCTGTTTATTTCTGACTTATAGGAGCGTAAACTGGACTGATCATCCTTAAATTTTGACTGTATATTCCTCTAGAAAATAAAAAACAATAGGCAAAAATACTTTTTATTTTAAAATATCAAGTAAGCGCGACACTTCCCATAAAAACAAAATAGTTATTATGGAATATCTGGTGAACTATAACTGTTAAAGCCGCAAAACGTCACGCATTTTGGTCCCAAAAATGGAGGAATTTGATAAATGGGCGTGGCACCACCAAGTAAATAGTTATTTTCGTGCCATTTTAATTTTAATTAGTTCGTAAACGTGTCTCTTATTAATGTGTTTAGATTTTCGGTTATAGCATTTATATTTTATTGTCTTTGAAAAATTACAGTCTTATTTTGGTACTGTGTTCAAGAATTGTGCCCAAGTCTTTTTAAGTGTAAAACTGATTTTTTAAATTTTATATTGAGATATATAGGCCTGGTAAGTGCATTTTTGTTATAAAAAGTTATAAAATCATTATTCATGTTCCGTTCATTGATATGTAGTCCATAAACATGAGTATGTGGAACAAACATTTGCACTTTGCGACCAAAATCTCATTAAATCCGATAAAAATTTGTTTGTTTTTTTTTCAAAATATGTTTTCTTGGCGCTAACTGATTCACATTAAATAGAAAAAATGATTACTTTTATCCAAATAGTCTTATGGTCGTGAAAGGGTTAAAAAGAAAATAGTTGTTTCTAAACATCGTAAACTTTGTCCGAAAAGCTCTCTTATAATTTTACATATTGTAGTGTGGCGAAAAATCTTCGGAATTGGATTACCTCCCGTGATTTCGAATATCTGGAGAACTATAACACAGGGGAACAAAATTTACATTTTGGTTTCGTGTAGCCAAAAATGCAATTGATAAAACATATATAGGACATTCCATTTTCAAAACTATCTTCAATTTTTTTTGGCAGCTCTTGTACTGTTATTGAAAATTAACTTTTTTTTGTTTCGGCCTTAAAAGGGTTAAAAACTTTGTTCACGATATACAATAAAAATATATCAAACTAATTTATATAAAACAAGTAAGAGAGCTATATTCGGCTGTGCCGAATCTTATATACCCTTCACCAAATTGTACTTTAAAATAAAATAAAATTTTTTTTCTCACGAAGGTGAAGGATATAAAAATTTAAAATTCGCTGTTTATCTGTAATTGATATCGAATGCCTCAAAAATAAAAATTTGCTTTAATTTTTTATAAATATAATTTCTCTTATTATATTATTTCATTATGGCTAGTAAGATGAAATGCTGTATTAAAGATCTTAATATGTTTTGTTACATAAGTGGCGAATATATGTTAAAAGCTCAGCAAAAATCAATTACATGCACTGTTATCCAATTTTATTTTGGTATTCAAATTCGCAACTTAGAAAATTCCTCGATATATAATGTAGAAATAAATCTATATTTTTGTGTAAAATACAAAATTCGCGATATTTAAAAAACGTCAAATGAAGTATATATATTGCTTATATTCAAATGTGTATTAAGAAATAAGACTAATGTTTACCTAAAAATTTATTTATAAAAAAATATTTTTTTAAGATGTAAAATTACGGAAATATTTCATTAAGTTTTTAACTAATTTTTCATTTTAATTAAAAACTATCTTCGCTGTAATGCCTTGAATATGCAGTGTTTAATTTTTATTTAGAATTTTCGGAATACAACATTTTATTAATGATAAAGCTAAAAGAGTCAATTTTCAGAATTTTCAGAAATAATTCCAGAATTATTATACTCAAAAGAAACATATATTTACGTAGACCAGTTTTATGCAAAAAAAAATTTCACATTCTAAACTGTATTACCCAAAATTTTGAAGAAAAACGCAAAAAAAGGGTATTCAATGAAAATATAAAAACCGCGATATTTCAAAAACGCGAGCTGACTGGAAAAAAACAAGTACTCATTACTATGAGGGTTCTTCAATTTGTACAAAACGTAGTTCAAATCACGGTCACCAAAATGTCTGTCCCACAGTGTAATCACTGGAAAATATAAAATTTCAAAAAATTAATTGAACATATTCTTAAGGATAATGCTATTAATGCCATCAATCCCTGGGGCTTTATTATTTTTCAATAAAAGTACACACTATTTAACTTCAGATATATTGGTAAGTTCCAAGTTTGATATGTCAAGAATTTTTTCGTTAAGATCAATAATGAATATTGAGACTTCTGTGTCCATAGGTGATGAATTATTTAAAGTAATGGTGAGTGAATTCCCAAATACATCCGCGTTTGAATTTGCCTTTTCAGCGTCAGTTTTTAATATATCACCATTTACATAAAGATCAGTCAATGGCATTTTATTGTCTTTAAAGGCTTTTGTTAATTTCCAAGATTGTTTACATTATAAATTTATTCAAAGCATTAGCCATTGTTACACAGAGAAAACAGATTCGTGATAGCAACCGAATTTGTTGCCAATCGAATGATTCTACCTTAGTGACCGAATTTTACAGTTGTGGCCACAAAATTTTAAAAGGTATAACAACAGTTTCGTTGCTTTAACCGAAATTCAACATTGTCAACTGACTTTCTGTTGATAGAACCGAAAAATTCTATGTGTGCAACCGAATCATTCGATTGGAAACAAATTCGGTTGCTATCACGAATTTGTTTTCTCTGTGTTTTTCTGGTAACATATGGATTACAAGCCAAAAGAACTGCTCATCTTTTAAGGCCAAAAACGAAACATACAAATATCGGATACTCTGTTCCAAAGTGAAGCGTATCCCAGAGAGAACGTTCTGCATCCAACGAAACAAATAGTAGTCGGACGGGGTACGATATGGACTATAAAGCGGGTTAGGCAAAACATTCCAACCACTTCATTCTAAATACTTTTTAACAGGTATTGCAACATGTGGCCGAGCGTTGTCATGATGGAATATTACGGTTTCTTGTCTGGGCGTTTTTCGGCCAATGCTCCCTTCAAACGAATCAGTTGCATTCGTTACAGTTTCCGTGTGATGGTCTGGTAAGATTTCAGCAGCTCATGATCAAATACAGAACATTACCTTAGCTCCATGGATATTTGGCTATGGTATTGATTCTACTAGTTGGGCTTCACATACGATCTCTTACGCTTCGGGTTATAGTGGTGGACCCATTTTTCATCGCAAGTAATGTTTCGGTGCAAAAATGAGTTTCTTTTATAGCGTTCAAGCTCCATTTTGGCCATGCAAAATCGTCTTTCAAAGTCTCTCGGTTTCAATTCGTTTGGTACCTTATTTCCTTGCTTTTGCATGAATCCTGCTGCTCGCAAACGTTTTGAAATTGTTGCTTGTTTAACTCCCAATGTTGTTGAGTTTTACAACAATTTTTTGGCTGGCCTGGGTGATCTTTTTCTTCCGTGTCAAAGTCACCACTTCTGAACTGCTCAAACCATATCACGCATATTGAAACCGTTGGAACACATTCATCAGAAGCTTCGGTGTGCTTTAGTGGGAGTTTTCTTCAAATTAATGAAATTAAGCAAAACTTCCCGCATATGACGTTATGTCGAAGCAAAAAAAAAAAAAAAAAACAGTTTACACTATAATCTTCAATAACTAAGTGAGAATAAATGAGAGATATGTACCCTATCAAAATAACATTTGAGTTATTAACAAGTAAGAGAGCTATATTCGGCTGTACCGAATCTTATATACCCTTCAAAAAATTATACTTTAAAATAAGAAATTTAAATATTTTTAGGTAAACAAAAATTATTTTTTTTTCAAAATTTAAAAAATAATTTTTTTTTTTTTAAAATTGTTTTAAAATATTTTTTTTTTTCGAAATAGATTTTTTTATTTTTTCTCAAAATTTTTTTTTTAATTTACTTGTGAAAAAAAAATTATGACAAACATTTTTTTTGGTAAAAAAAAAATTCGTGTTAAAAAAATTTTTTTTCCTGATTTTGACCCATTGTATTTCCAAATTACTATAGCCTTATATAGATCGTTGCAATGGACTTTGACATATCTATCATTAGCTATCCATATTGTCTATATTAATGACTAAGTAATCCAGATATATGTAGATCAAAAATAGGCCAAAAATCGAGGTTGGGCCGTTTTTTTCCTTATATCGCAGCCATTTGTGGGCCGATTATCTCGAAGAATTCCCGATATATTGAGGTATGAATCAAGTTTATAAGTTATTTGGAGTCTTCAGAAAATTGATTTCAACAGACAGACAGACGCACATGCCTTAATCAACTCCGCTATCTATAAGGATCCAGAATATATATACTTTATAGGGTCGGAAAATTATATTGTGGAAATTACAAACGGAATGACAAACTTATATATACCCTTCTCACTAAGGTGAAGAGTATAAAAACAAAAAAACTGAGTTCAAAAGTAGCCCGCATTTTTAAGTCATACACCCAATCGATTTTTAAACAAATTTAAACTGCAAATCAAGCTTATGCTTAAGGCCATACAAATTAGAGGAAGATCAATTTTAGTCTAAGTTTAAACTAAAGCTTAATTTATGAGTGAGAGTTAAATCTGGTTTTATTTGTTTCGAATCAAAAATATCACATCAACAGTGATTTTAATCACTGCATTTATTAAACATAATTCAATGACGTTACTGATTGCTGTCAGCCGCAATGTACTTTGCTATTTGATGGACAATTATTTGTTTAATTTTATTTTATAAGTTTCCGCCATTTAATGTAAATTTAACTTTCATGACTTGCTTAACTTTTTCTTTTAGCAAATATCTTTTTTTTTTATATTTAACATTTTTCCAGTCAACAACAATTCTTTTGAAATCATTTATTTTCCTCAAAGTTTAACAGAATTTGGCGTTTTATTTTTTGCTAAAAACAATAATCAAATTCAGCTGAATATTTAGTTTTTCTTTTGCAGCCAACAGTCACAAACATTTACATTTATACACATAGTTTTATTTGCAGTATATTTAATATTAATATAAGTAATACTGTTTTTGAGCGCCAAAAAAACTAGAAATACGAACTATTAACAAAAAAAAAAAATGAAATGAAATGCCTTGGCTTTATAGTTATTTATCTTGTGTGAGCTTAAAGTAATCGTGGTAAAAAACGGATTTCAAATCATAAAAACAACTTTGAGAACTCGAGCAGTTACTGTTTTTTTGTTTTAGCATTCTAAGCGAATTCTTTTTTTTTGTTTTTCGTAATTTTATATTTTAATAAATCACTTATTTCCGTTTTCCAGATACAACTACTTTTTCTATATTTATTTTTAATAGCTGTATAAAGAATTGCAAGAATAGTTCTATATATATAAATATAGTATCTGTGTTAGTTAGTTTATTTTGCTGCTGTATTTATTTATATTTATGAATTTTTTTTTATATTTTTTGTTTTGCTCTCTAAGTATTCTAACTTCCATACCACTTGAGTTTCCGTTTCAAAAGTTGCGCTTCAACTGTTCACACTGTGATTAGTTACACAATCTTAAATAGCCTTCTTAACGGTATCAAGTATCTTCTACTATGATTTTTGCTTTTTTTCCCATGACTTTTTCCCTATTCAAAAATGTATGAGCAAAAAAATGAAAAAAAAAAGAAAATCATAAAACAATCTTCTTTACCTACTGGTAGTTATTTCATCTTCTTGAATGTGTTTTTTTATTTCAAAATTCATTTTTTTTTGTGCCACATTCTGCATCATACAGCGTTACATGCAGGTGTTGTAAGTTGGTGGGGATTTTTGTAACGTTTAGAAATGAAAAAGTCAATTTGAAAGTATGATTAATAGTTTATTTTTATCCCTATACACATATATATATATATAGGTAAGTAATATTGGCAGGAAACAAAAAGGACTTGCTGATATTTGTATTATATCTTTAAAGTAAATCTGTATTGATAAGCTCATAAGAAAGCATTAAAATGTTAATGAAGTTGAAAGTAATGTATGCTTTTAACGATTTGTGTTATTGGGTTGTGCCAAAACCGATTCATTTATACGCTTTAAGCATTTAGAAAAAAATTATCATAACAGTTTGCTCATTAGTTATTATTTCAGTCGGATGAGAATATAGTTAATCAACTACTTCAAAAGTACTTGGTGCTTTAAACCGGAAATGAAGCTCAAACTGTCAAAAATCTGTTAGATTTTCAATAGAAAATTACTAATTGATAGATGGCGTATCTTTAGAACACGGTTTTTGTTTTTAATAACCTATATGTCATTTTCAAGGATACATATTTGTCATTTAATCTCACTTCGTTATTGAACACTATAGTGTAAACAACAACGTTTTTCGAATATGTTAAATTCTGTGCCAAAAAAGCGTCATATGAGAGATGTTTGGCTTTACTTCTTTAATTTGAAAAAAAGTGCGCTGAAGAACACCGTTTGCTTATCGAAGCTTGTTGTGAATGTGTTTCATCGGTTTCAACGTGCGGTTCAGAAGTGGTGATTTTGACACGGAAGACAAAGATTTGGCCTGGGTGATATTTGTCTTCCGTTTGCCCAAAAAGATTGAAGAACAAGAATTGAAGTCTTTACTCCATGAAGATTGTTGTCAAACTGAACAATAGCTTGCAAAATTATTGGAAGCTACTTAATCAGCAATTTCAAAACATTTGCAAACAGCAGGATTTATCCAAAAGCAGGGAAATTGGGTACCATACTGAGACACCTTGAAAGCTATAAAAGAAAATAATTGGATTCCTTACAATAACCCGAAGCGTAAGAGATTGTATGTGAAGACCGGCAAACCAGCCGAATCGACACCAAAGCCAAATGTCCATGGCGCTAAGGTAATGCTCTCTATTTGATGTTACCAAAAGAGTGCTATTTATTATGAGGTGCTGACATCACACCAGACCATCACAGGGAACCTATACCGAACGCAACTGATTCGTTGGAAACGCGCAGTGGCCGAAAACAAAAGAATATGCGGCCAGACATGAAACCGTAATATTTTATATCTATTAAAAAGTATTTAGAATGAAGTGATTGGGAAGTTTTGCCTCATCCGACTTATAGACCTTGCTCCATCCGACTACCATTTTTTTTGAGCGATGTAGGACGCTCTCTCTGGGTTACGCTTCATTGTAATGAGCAGTTCATTTACCTCGGAATCCATATGTTGCCAGAAAGATGGGAAAATGGCATAGCTAACAATGGCAAAGAAATGCTGGTGAAAAAAATTTTGTAAACAAATTTGAGAGAAAAATATGTGAAAAAACGAGGTAGTCTCGTTTTTTTGTTTATATCTCAGCCACTTGGGGACTTTGGAATGTTTATTTGAACATATAGTCTAACATGGCTATATCGACACCGCTATCTATAACGATCCGAAACATATATACTTTATGGGGTAGCAAATGAAAAAATTGGAAATTACAAACTCATGGTGAAGAGTATAATAATTTTAATATTTGTAACGAATTTGTTCTGTATTTCACAACAACAGGCAAACAATTTCTTTAATTTAAATGCATAAATAGAGAATGTGAGAGAAAAGATAGTACGTGCATAAATTAATGGAGTCAGTTTTCTTATGTTTTGAAAATTCCACCGTTTTTCATCTATTTTGAAAATTGTCCCGCTTTTTGTAAAAATAAAACAGGCAAATCTACTAAAAATGAATTAAAAACCTTGTTCATAAAAAAAGCCCTTGACTCCCGCTCATGTTCAAAGAGATGGCTGAGCTTTTTAACATAAAAGACATTTGGGCCCTCAAAAAAAACTGCATATTGATAGACATACAACTTTGCTATATTTGTCATTAGCTTACGGCTGCACAAGTAGATTCATTTTGCACATGATTCCATTTATTCCATAATAATATAAAATTCAGCTTTGCCAATTTGAATTTGGACTTTAAACACTAAGAGGAGCTGGGGCATCAATGGCTCAAATTGAGGTAACTCGGGTATATGAACAATTAAAAATCATGCCAAATTTTTCTTATCGATCCAACTTGAGGTCAAAGATCAGATATATGAAATAAATTTGTGAAACTCCTTAACTTTCTGCATTATGTTACAGAAATATAATTAGATTTTTTTATATTAATCAAAACTGCAGTAAAAAAATCTTTTTGAGATTATACCTATATCTCCTTTGAGTCAAATTGACCCACAAACTGTTATTGCAATCGAATGCAAAATAATCGAAATGTTCACGTAATTGTCGTTCTAATGAGATATAAAAGACAAAAATTTATAAAAAAAATTTAAAATTTTTAACAATATAGGAAATATAGGAACAAAATTAACATATTTTAAGAAATATTAAAATAAATGCTAATTTTTACTTCAAATATATCCGTATTTTCTTTTGTATGAAATTTTGTCTTTGTATTATACCCTTAACCTATTCACAGATATGGTCAAAAAAATTTATTTTTTTTAACGGCAGTTTCGAATCTCCATTTTCAAATTTTTATAAATTTTGTTAAACAAATTTCAGAATTTTTTGATCATCACATTGGGATTTATTGAGATCATAATAGAGAATAAAAATATGAAAAAATTATGTCAATACCTTTTACAGTTTTTCCGTACCTACTAGTTAAATTTTGTGATTTTCGGGAAAAAATATTTTTTTGGCCAAATTTTGGCGAATGAAAGCAATTTCCTTACTGTTACGAATTTTAAATAAAACCTATACATAATCTTATAGTTCAGATAATTTTAAATATACTCTGAAAGTTTTACTAAAAGCGTACAACTTTAGCTCTTAAATGGTGAAGGTCAAAGGTCAAATTTTGCAATATTTGAAATTTCTATTTTTCTGTCGATTTTAATGAGACTTGGAAAAATATACACTAAGGTACATTGTATATCTTATTCGCAGTCAGCTCGAGATTTACTTTTAGAGTCCAGTTAATTTAATACTGAAGATGATAATGTTGATGCTGATAATGATGATGATGATAATAATAATGATGATAACTTTGGTGGTGATAATTATTAGGATGATAGTGATGAAGGGGCTGTTAGTGATAATTGTAGTTAAGATACGTACACTAAGAAAAAAGCTGCAACTTAAAAATAAGAATGCCTCATATTAATTCAATAATGTTAATTATAATAGAAAACCCATATAAAAACACAACAAATCAATAATTTTCAACTTTAAATTAATATTTTTCCATTTTGAAATAAAAATTTTGAACATTACTAGTAGACTTTCGTTAATGTTTTTTATTGATTCAATATGGTTTTTATTGATTTTAAGTTTTTCTTTCTCTGGGTGTATAATGTATATAATGTATAATGGTTCCAACACCATTATTCCTCTAGAAGGGGTATAATGTGGGTCTCTATTACTTTGTTAGACTCCGAATGAAATATTCTCCATAACTTCAGAAATTGTAATCATTTTCAAGATTGGTAGCCAGGAAATTTGAATCCAGATAACATAAAAAAACTTGAAAACAATATATAGTGCTGATAATCCATCTAAGAGATTAAGAGATTAATTATTGTTGTGATTCGCTGAAATTTTTTAAAAAGCACGAGCTCAAAACAGTTCGAGAGATGGTTGATTTCTTTTCGGCAAATGTTTCTGCCAAACCTTTATTTGGCTGTCCTTTTAGAATCATCAGAATTGAGCAACTAAATAACATTACTCTTTTAACAGATGATTTACTGCCTCATCATGCATTGAACTTTGGCATACCTAAATCTGGATATTTTTGGGCATTAGGATCATCTAAATGATCTTCGGTTTACCAAGATATATTGTCACTAGGTTTAATGGATTTTATGGAGTTAAAATTTTTTCTCTGCTTGTGAAGTAGAAAAAGATCGCGATAGGCGTGGACAATAATTCTGTATTTTGGCGTTCCGCAATTATGTGACTCGAATAGTTAAGTCAATTTTAATTCTTGGATAACTCTTCAAAAGGATATGGTATCGAAAAGGGTGTTGAAGCCAGATTTAGTAACATATTATCCCACATTGGATGTTTTGTAATGACACCCAAAAATAACATGCAGTAAGACACTAATGTGAGTGTCATATTAAAGTACCCAGCAGTTTGAAAAGTGCCCATTGGAAACCTTAGGTTAGGTTCAATGGGCAGCCGCTCCTCAAGCAGCTCACTTGGGTCCTTTCAAATCTGATTCCCTTGTGATACCCAAGGGTTAGTCATCAGGGTATTTGCAGTACTTCCGTTGACTCCAAATTAAACCAACCAGATTCCCGGATGAAGGAATAGATTCGTGTCAGATTCGTGCTTGATAGCTCGTCCAAACATGATAGGAATAGAAATCCGAGGATGCGTTTCCTCAGGTTTGTCAGAGCCGGACATTGGCAGAAAAGGTGTTACACAGTCTCTTCTTCATTATGGCAGCTTCTACAGTAATCATTGTACCATAGGCCCATTCTCCTAGCATGTGTCCCGATTAAACAGTGTCCTGTAATAAAGGAGACAATTAGCCTTATTTGCTCACGTCGGTAATCTATAAGTAGATTCGTCCTGCTGGCATCATATACGGGCCAAGTCGACCTCGCTGTAGCACAGGAAGATTCATTAGTCCACCTGTTTTGTGCAGTCTCATATAGTTTCTGCTGAACAGCCAACCTGCATTTAACAAGGGAAATACCAGAAAAGAGGTCGATCACGTCCTCATTCATCATCGCACCCCTTTTGGCCAAAGCGTCTGCTATACAATTACCCTGATTTCCATTGTGTCCAGGGACCCATATAAGCGTTATTCTAGAATGTCTCTCTATCTCATTTAGGGATATCCGGAATTCCTCCGTTAACCTAGATGTCGTAAAGACACCCGCTATTCCGTTAACGGCAGCTTTGCTGTCAGTAAATATACATATATCACCAGTTATTCGATAATACCTCAGCCAGTTGGATGCACGTTTAATGCCAGTAATTTCCACCTGAAGAACAGTACAGAAGTTAGGTAGCCTAAAGAAGGATTTTATCCCAAAGTTTTCAATGCAGAAACCGCCACCGACCCTGTTACGTCAGCAGGGGGAAGAGTCCGCGTTGCCATAAATCCCTATTCGGGATCATAATATGGAAATGGCTATCGAAAAAAGGTTTTGCGATGCAGTAATCGACATTACCATGTATGTGCCCATAGTAATTCAGTATCCAAGGTCCTTACCAGAGCACGAACATCCAGCATATAGTCTCACAGCAGAGTTGAGAGCCATTTGTATCACCATCAAATCCACTGGTAACCAGTTTAGAATAGTAAAAGGAAACCTTACACTAGCTGTATTACTACTTGTAGAACAAACTAGTTTGCTGTGGCTGCTAATGTGGTATTTAAATGGTTATCATTTGGACTACGTTTCGCCAGCGTATTCAGTAACAAACAATAGTCGGATATTCGCCTTTAGGTTTTGAAAATAAATTCAAGTAAAATAAAATCCTCTAAAATACACCACTTCGATGGCCACATGTAATCCTGAATGTGGCCGTTGGTATTTCCGTTCTGTCAGATGACAATAAAAAAAAAGAAACGAAAATTGAGAGTAGACTCACGTGTAATTCTTAATAACAAATCGAGAGCAGTACAAATAAGAGCTTTGTGGCTTAGTGATTAGCGCATTTGACTATAAAACAAGAGGTTATGTGTTCAACCCCGCTCTCTATAGTAAAGTGTTATGCCAATCGGCCACTTGCAATGACATCCCCGTGTTAAGTTCACCAGTCAATATTGTTGCGAGTAGGTTGGTAGTTCTCAGTGACTAACTAATTCGACGTAGCGGAACTAGTTCAATGAACTGCACGGTAGTTTGTTGTTTCTAATGATTTGTCCCAAAACAGTAAAAATATAAGAACAAGAATCTTTGATTATTATTCGAGAGTGGAGACCAATTGTTTGTTGTTCGATGTTGAAAGAAAATTTATTCGAATAATGTGTATAAAAGATGCTAAATTTTCTAAATTATTTATAATGGTTTTCATAAAACTTTCTTCTTACATTGAGGAACAGGCAGTTTTGATCAAAAATATTGTTACGTGGTTTATTTCCTTTAAATAAACCGGATTACTTGAATTGCAAATAAAAGCGATCAGTAGTTTAAAATTTATAATAACTCTTTACTAGTCACTATTTTAATACACACACTTGTATTAATTTTCAAGTTAATGTTAAATGTAACAGCTCAATTTCAATCACAATTCGCTGTTTCTATTTACATACAAAGTGCCATCTTCTAGAAGTCTCATGAATAATCTAACGGAAAAAACTCGAATGTTCTATTTCCACAATGATCACCTAGAGATTTTAATGCTGCTTCACAGTTCAACATTTTTGATAAGTAGAGGTTTCTACTAATGGAAATGTTTATAAACATGATGAATGTTATGATGGTGAAAGCACACGTTACATACCGTTAAATTCAAATTGATAATGTAATTTTGTAACAATATATTGATTAATTTATACAAAAAATAAAGGATATGTAGATGGATATCCATTTCAGTTCAGTATTACAGTATGGGAAGAAGTTTTTCATCAGGCTTTTTATGTAACCCGGAATACATAAGTTCTTAAGCAAACACTGACGTCTTGTCTGAAGTATCGGGAACTTAGCGGAGTGAAATTGATACTCTTCAACAAATATATGGTCCAGATCTCATTAACATAGAGGAATATATGGGGAACTGAAGTGAATGATAATATCCTGATCTTTGACAAGTTTTAACATTAGTCGGAATCCTGGCATATTTATTAGATCTAAACTGTAGCTTGCATTTTCAAATTTGTTGCCAACCAGAATTGAAAAAATATATTTGGTACATGTATGTAGTAGTATCATATAACCAGGCTTGTGAAAACGTGAAATCGTGTATATGTGTGTTTAAAGCTTATAAATAGAGATGAAAAATCCTTCTTTTATTATTCAGCTTTATGATTCCATTGCTTGTTTGTCGATGTTTCTTCTTCATTTTGTACATTTTCCATTTATTGACTGTGTTTTTAGCTATTGAATGACATGTATTCTACGTATTTAAGTAAATATTGTAACTCTTTTTTTTTTGTTTTTTACAATCTGCTGTTTTTCTTCTTTGTTTCCCCCTCAGTTTCTTTCATTTCATGCTCTGCTTCTAGTTCTTTCATTTTATGTAAACAAAATGAATAGAAAAGGATGAAGAGAAAAAAACAAGATAAATATACATGTATGAGTGTTGTTGTTATTTACACGTTCGTATATATGTACATCAGGATATAGACTTACATACATTTATATACATACATATGTGCATATGTATGTATGTATGTATGTATATACTATATACACAGCAGATATATTTAACAAACATTTATATCAGACGATTAAAAAGAATTCGAGATATAAATATACTTAAATCTACACACATACATATAACGTTTATGTTACAATAGAGTTGCCAAATTGCTAAGTTACTCAGCATTGACGGCGAGTTCAATAGAATTGTTATCCAAATGTCCTGGTATTTTTTAATACAGAATTTTAAAAGATAAGTCTCAACAAGGATTTTCGATTTATTTTTTTTTCTGTCGTACCATGTACGACTGTTATTTCTGGACATGTTCAAAATATGACAAATTCAGTTCACTTGCATTATTGTGCAGACTGGTCAGAAATCAGAAGCTGGCTGGAGAATGAAATTAGGTATCAAAACATTGACCAACCTGTTACTAAGGCATGTAATTATGACTTTTATTTTAATAAATTAATATCTATAGTTAACGAAGCTTTTAAGAAAACAACTGTCGGTCGCAAACACTCTTGGCAACGAGAAATCTCTGATATTATTGGGTGTATGACTTAATAATTCGGGATTTACAATAGTTGGTGTATCTTTTGAATGAGGTTTTTGTTTTTAATAACTTATATGTCATTTTGAGGGGTACAAATTCTCACTTAGTTATTGGACATTATAGCGTAAACAACTAAGTTTTTTTTTGTTTCGTAAATGTAGAATTTTGTACCAACAAAGCGTTAAATGCGGGAAGTTTTGCTTTACTTCTTTAATTTGAAAAGAAGTACCGCTGAAGCTTACCGGTTGCTCACTAAAGCTTATGGTGAATATGTTTCATCGGTTACAATGTGCAAGAGATGGATTGGGCGTTGGTTAAGTGGTGATTTTGACTCAAAAGACAAAGATCGCGAAGCCCAGCCAAAAATGTTTGAATTGAAGCCATTACTTCATGAAGATTGATGAAAACTCAAAAAGAGCTTCTAAAATCATTGGGAGCAGCAGGATTCATCCAAAAGCATGGAAATTGGGTGCCATACGAATTGAAACCGGGAGACCTTGAAAGACTTGCTTCAATTGCGATGAAAAATGGGTCCACCACTATAACCCGAAGCTTAAGAGGTCGTATGTGAAGCCCAAGCAGTTGAATCAATACTAAAGCTAAATATCCATGGAGCTAAGGTAATGCTCTGTATTTGGCGGGATTCAACATTGGAACGTTTGTTCAAACTCGTTCCCTCAGGGCATCGTAATCATATTCTTTTTCGCGTCGCAACTCTTGATTAAATGCGTCGTGCATCAGATAATGCCGTGTTCGACATCATCAAACACATGTCCTCAATTAATATCCGTTCGTAGCTCAGTTGCAAATTTGGATTTCATGTTCTAATACGCATCTTATGCAAAATATCATCACACATGGAATCTTTGTATTTATTCTACAAATCAGTCGGTTTGGATGGGAAGCATATTGAGATAATTATGGAAAACAATGTTCGTATTTGATGAGCATTTGACGAAAGCACAACATATCCGAGTGTATATTCCCAATGAGTGTATATTCCCAAGCATTGGCAAGTTTCACACAATTCACCATTTATAGTTTGCAAATCTTGGAATGATGTTGGGTCACGAACGTTGACTAATAGCATCGTTTCTTGGATTGGCTGTGTAAATGCGACCTAATGCGTCGGTGGAAAATAAATGGAGAAACCTGGAATTGGATTTCCTTATTTTTGCCGTTGAAATTTCTTTGACGATTGAATACAAGTATAATATCTTGGCATTTCGGAGTATAGCAGCGTTCAGGCAATTCATCATTTCGGAATATTTCAAAAAATCTGGTCAATGTTGTAGATGGCGGTCTATCAACTCCTCAGGAAAGTACACTCTTTGACCAAATGAAAAATGCGCCAAATTAGTTCGTTACTACTAACATAGTGGGCGTGGTAAATTTTTCTGTAAAACCTTAAGATGGACTATGACGAACATTTAAAAAGAAATTGTCCAAATCGGTCCAGCCGTTCTAAACTGATGAAATTACCAACGAATAATATTTGATTTTTATTTATATAGAAGATGTAAGATATTTGCGGGAGCAAAGCCCTATTATGAGCTGCTGAAATCTTACCAGACCATCACATTAAACCTGTATCGAAAGCAACTGATTTTTTTATGCCACATGTTGCAATCAATACCTGTTAAAAAGTATTTAGAATGAAGTGGTTGGGATGTTTTGACACACCCGCTTTATAGTTCAGATCGTTCCCCGTCCGACTACTATTTGTTTCGTTGGATGCAGAACTTCTCTCTGGGATACGCTTTACTTTGGAACAGAGTATCCGATATTTGTATGATTTGTTCTTGACCTCAAAAGATGAGCAGTTCTTAGAATCCATATGTTACCAGAAATTTTAATAAATTTATATTGTAAACAATTTTGGAAATTAACAAAAGCCTTTAAAGACAATAAAATATCATTTACTTCATCTAAATGGTGATGTTTTAAAAACTGACGCTGAAATGGCAAATTTAATGGCGGATGTATTTGGGAATTCACTCACCATTATCTTAAATGAGCTTACGATTATGCAACGTACCTGCGGGTCTAGCACAAAGCTCGGTATTATCAACTACACTTTACTGTATTTGGCCAATTATGGCCTATGGATGGCAAGTCTGGTTTCATAAAGCTGCTGTAACTTATAATAGAAAAATGCAGATAATATAATTGGTCAATGTACAAGGTCTCCTCATGTCATATTGTCATAATGTCCTAATATTTCACGAATCAGCGGCTCGGCTTAACCGACTCTTAGGCGTTCAGCGCAGATCTCTGCTGGTTGTTTACGATAACACAATAAACAGCTTACAGGGGAGTATTATTTTAGGAAATTTTTTGCAGTAACAACATTTTTAAACCATTGCGAAATATTAGAACATTATGACAGACAATATGAGATGATAAGAGACCTTGTGAATTGACTAAACTTAAACATCTGAATATTATACACAACCGACATCAAAGATATTCTACTGATTTACTGCATAGTAATATTAAGTACATAATTGGTCGATTCACAAGGTAACATGTCATATTGTCATAATATTCTAATATTTCACAATGGTTTAAAAATGTTATTGCCTTTTAAGCAAAAAATATTCTAAAATAATCATAGCATACATTATGATTATTGTGTTATCATAACCAACCAGCAGAGACCTGCGCCGGTTAAGAGACCGGAGTCGGTTAAGCCGAGCCGCCTTGTCGTGAAATAATAGAACATTATGATAATATGACATGATAGGATACCTTGTAAATCGACCAATTATGTGGTTAATGTGAATTAACTTCAATGCCTTCACAATTGAACTGACTGAAGTTTTCAATAAAAATATTAATAATAATAAAACAAATTTTATATTTTTAATTTCCTTTTATAGTAAGCAATCAAATGTTGGCAACTCTTTAATCCTTTCCATTCACTAGGTATGTTTGGTTATGTGTACATATTTTTTATATCCGTGCAGTTTGACTTTAGCCCAGTGTAGTTTAAACATCCTGGACACTTGTTTAAACAACAGGATATTGAACTTTATTTGTTTATATAATTCTTTCTTTTTTTTATATTTTTTGTTCTTTATTAATTCACATATTAAGTAAAGATGTTGTAAAAATGGATTTTAACTACTTGCCAGCTATTCAATTCCTTTTTATTGCAATTTTTATATAGAGAAATTTGATTAAATTTAAATATAGTTTCAGTGTTTTTTTTGGTGGTAATATATTATAATTTTTCTGTTTAGCTAAGTATGATAAAAACAAATAATTATTAATTTAATTCATATTTTTGTTCGATTTAATATAGGGTCTTCCAATTGGGACTTGGAATAGCTCATGCCACATAGGCCATTCTGCACGAGCGATTTGAGGGCATGGTCATCTCTCGTGGAGGTGATATGAACTGAACACCAAGATCGTGGGATTGATCCCGCTAGACAGCCAGCGAAGCCGCTACGGACATTTACACGATGTTACATTCCATACATAATGGGTAGGACTTTCAAACGAATAGTAAATTTCGATGATATCGCACACACACTTTATTTTATTTGAATTTGAAGATTGGTGGAATACCCTTTATAACAAAAACATAACATGGGCTCTACGTGCAATAAACATGGAATTGATTAGGTACTCAACTGTCAAATTCTATTGCCAACACCATATGTTCACATGTGGACCGCAGAAACATTTATTGGCCTCTTGAACATAAGTATAAAGTTGAAAATAAAGTTCCGTTATTCTGCCTACGTTATTTCTTATGTTAAGAAATAAAAATTACGCGTGGAGACCGGTTGTAACAAATTAAATAAGTTGAATAAATATGGTTCAATAACACAGCGGTAAAATTTTAGTAATAATGATTGATAGTTTTTAAAAATTAAAAAAGGGAAATAATGTATAAAGTAAAATGTTTGTGAATTTGCCTGGTGGATTAATCAAATCGGGAAAAATTTAAGTAACATTAAGATGAACTAATGATGAAGTTGAATTTAGTTTAGACTTAATAGCGATGCTGATGTTTACGGAACTTATTTGTTGGAAAGACATTACTTAAGTGTTCAGAAAACATTGGACTTTAATATCAGCTTCTACTGATGGCTTAATTTCCAATACAATTTCCATTTCAGCAATACTCTTTCTTTTTAGTTTTCTAACTGCAGTGCACTGCCTCTGGTTTAACAATTATTATAAGCTCTCACTTCTGATATTTCAATATCCGAATTTGAAATAAGTGTATTAGCTTTTTTTTTTGAAATTTGGCATGATCTAGAGCCGAAATTATCAAAGATATTGACAAATTACCAATCAATCAAAATCATTGATATGAAATTGGTTGTATGACTTTAAAATTGACCATTGTTTGCTATGACCTTTTCCCATCTTACCGGCAACATATGGATTCCGAGCCAAAAGAACTAGTCATCTTTTGAGGCCAAGAACGAATCAAGCCAATTTTGGATACTCTGTTCTGAAGAGAAGCGTATCCCATAGAGAGCGTTCTGGCTCGATCGAAAGATCTGGATTATCTTAGCGCCATGTATATTTGACTTTGGTGTCGACTCGGCTGGTTCGCCGGGCTTCACATCTCTTACGCTCCTGGTTATTGTAGTGAATCCATTTTTTTTCCATCGCAAATAATGATTGTGTGCAAAAATGATTCTCTTTATAGCACCGAAAGGCATTGAGCTCTCAAATGAGCTCTCTTGTTTTTGTTTTCACATGTACGCAAGCACACACATTGTATAAAAACAATCAAAATCAGTCAGTCTCGCATGAGCATTGATGGAAGCAGGTTGTTTTACGCTTTTCGCTTTTATGCTTGTTTATTTCAGTTATTGTTTTTGTTTTTTTCTCAACTTTTTACTCAACTCATACAACTACAATATCTAAAAACGGTAGTGGTGTGAGTTTGCCTTTCGCTGCTTTATAGCGTTCAAGCAGCATTTCAGACACACAAAGCCGTCTTTCATGGTCTCTCAGCTTCAATTCGAATGGTAGCCAATTTCTCTGCTTTTGAATGAATTCAGCTGCTTGCAAACATTTTGAAATTGCTGATTGAGTAGGTTAGGTTAGGTTACGTGGGTTGTTCGCAAGTTAGCGAGTTCATTTGGAGGCCTTGTGGCCCATTGTGATACCCTTAGAATTACCATTCCCTTATTTTCAAATTTCATACATAAAGGGAGAATGGTTGCCCACCCTAATTTCGTTGACTATGTACTTCTTGTGATCCCCGTGAGAACCAGCCGGTACTTCTAATAAATCTGATCATATTTACTAGTGGCACATCTCTGAGACAGTCAAGATCATGGAAAATAGCTCTACCAAGATGTAGTAGTCTATGCTCTTGTAAGGCTGGACAGTCACATAGAAGGTGTTGTACCGATTCTTCCTCCTCCTCATCCAAACTACTTCTGCAATAGCTATAACGTGGGTAACCCATACATTCCGACATGCGTCCAATCATACAGTGCTCAGTGATTATACCCGTAAGAAGCCTGATCGAATTTCTACTAAGAGACAAAAGAGTCTTAGTCCTATTCTCTGTCAGAGTGGGCCAGAGCAATCTGGATATTCTACAAGTGATGATATTTGACCACCAGAGTTCCGTCTCACTCAAAGCCCATTCATTTATCAATTTTGATACGTTCACCAAGGGAGTGTGAATATCCCTTTGCGCAAGAGATACGTCTAGGGACGACCCGTTCGTTGTGCATTCGTCAGATACTTCATTTCCCCGGATGCCCTCATGTCCTGGGACTCATATCAACTCGACGTGATGTTGTGCCAGTTGTACCAGTGATTGGATGCAGTTGAGAAGACATTTCGACTTAATAAAGTTGGAGTTAAGAGCCTTGATTGATGCAAGGCTGTCCAAGTAAATATGTATAGTCGAATTTTCGAGATTCAGTTCCCGGATTCTTCTCGCGGCTGTATCGATGCCATATATCTCACCTTGGAAAACCGTGCAGGTATCCGGTAATCGAAGAGACAGCAAAAGGTCCAGTTCATCGGAGAAAATTCCCGAGCCCGTGCCTCTTTCTGTCTTTGAACCATCAGTGTAGACTGAGATTACGTCGTCCCTTAGGACAACGTGATCGCGGACCAGTCATCCCTTGTCGGTATCTTGATCCTAAACGTTCTATCAAAATTCGGTGTAGGTACTAAGTAATCCGTTTCTTGCCACATGAAGGGCCTGCCTATCTTTTGTAGGATGGTACCGTGACCAATACGATCATGCTTCAGTCCGCTCGACTATTTGAGTCGTAGAGGAGACTTAGCAGAAATGCATTTGATATATATATCAAGGGGAGTTATATTTAGCATCGTCTCTAGACTGGCTTGAGGGGTGGAATTCATAGAGCCAGTAATTGCAAGACATGCAAGTCTTTGTACCTTGTTTAGAGTAGAGAGGTGAGTCTTGGTGTCCACCGCTCTCCACCAAACAAGAGCCCCATAGGTCAAAATAGGTCTTATGACCGCGGTGTACATCCAGTGTACAATATATGGTTTAAGACACCATCTCTTCCCAAAGGTTTTCTCACATAAGTATATAGAAGGTACATAGTGCCTTCTTCATTCGACTCTCAGCATTACGTTTCCACGAGAGCTTAGAGTCAAAAATTATTGAGTGATTGAGTAGCTCCCAATGATTTTGCAAGCTCTTGTTGAGTTTGACAACTTCCCGTATATGACGCTTTTTTGGTACAAAATTTGACGTTTTTGAAGAAAAAAAAAAAAAACTTTGTTGTTTACACTATAATGTTCAAGAACTAAGTGAGAATAAATAACAGATATGTACCCCTCAAAATGACAGATAAGATATTAAAAACAAAAACCGGGTTCAAAAGTAGGCCATTTAATGTAAATCTCGAATTTTTAAGTCATACACCCAATAATTTCTATTGGTTTCTTTGGGATATTATACTTTTTCTGGCTTCCTGATGATGTCTAATTCATGTGGAGATTTAATAGCTATAAGAGAGCAGCTTACGACAGCGGGCTCTGCTTTGAGTATCTTAACACTCTTCATATGGATGGTTCTGATCTGTGCTAACAAAAGCGTGTATATAGGGTACTGTATTAAGTGTCCTTAATAATCATTAACATATGAGTGGTCCTGGTCTGACAATTGCTAGAAAAATTCTATAGTATCAGCTTGATTGATGACTAAGTGATTTTAAAAATCTCAAGAACTTTCAAATAACTCAAAATATTAAGAAATTATCTGCCCATTTTTTATAAAATCGAGAAACGAAGCATATGTTTTAACGCTATTCAACTTGTTTCAAGAAAATTAAAAATTTAAAAACAATTACTTTATTTTAATAACGTTTTTTTTTTATTTCAAAACAAGATTATTTATTTAATTGATTTGAACCATATAACATAACAATTCAATCAACTAAATACTCTCCATTTTATCTATTTCGGTTTTAGTTTATTTCATAAGCATTATTTAGGTATTTTATTTAAATCGTATAAATTAAAATTTAAATAAATTCCTAGCTACGTTTAAATATTTAATAGTTTATCATAAGTGTATATGGAGGATTTGCATACACAAAAATAAAACAAATATATTAGGGTGCGCCCAAGAAAAAAATCTGTAAAATTTAAATTTACTTTATATCAAGTTCCTTTCTTACATAACCGTTTACGAGCTGGCTACAAATTTAAAAAGTTTATTTTTTAGAATTTTCTTATATTTAATACAAAATAACCACAGATATATCGAATATCATGAGAAATCGAATGTCTTGAATAAACTTTATTAACCATTTCCAGCATTCCCAATTTTTTAAAACGGTACTGCCCTAACAAACATACATTTTATAGCTAAATATTTAGACGAATTTGATTTCCAAGATGTGCTAAGTTTAAGACTTTATTCACTAGGAAAGAGAATGTATATTTTATAGTATTTGTATAGAACTTGCTGTTTAAAACTGTACTGTACTTGAATCTCGCAAGTATATACATACATAGAGAGCCTGAATTGACTAAAATATAGGAAGTGGTGCTACTGTATTGAATTTTATACGTTAAAGATACATTTTATGTTGTAGGTAGTATTTTGCTGTATTAAATTTAAAAAATAAATAAAATTGAATATAAACATTTAAGGAATTTAAGGATTGGTTTTAGCTACAAACAAATTTGAATCACGTATACGTCTGTGTGTGTGTAAAACCCGTTCAAGTCTAAAATACAAATTCAAATTCTATAAAATATATAAATAATGATTATAATTCTCATAAGCAATTTGGTATTAAAAATCAGTAAAATCGGTTTAGTAGAAAATAAGTTATATTCAAAAATGTGGGACTACTTTGAAAAATTGTATGTTTTTATGGAAAATAATTTCAACATTGTTGCTGTTGTTTAGCTGGTTGTTGTAATGGGTGTATGAGTTATATTTGTGTGTAAGCAATCTTATTGTTGTTTTATTGTTTAAAGCAACAATTAAATAAACTGAATGTGGTGGAGCTCTTGTTCTGGTGAGATTTTATGTGTATAAGTTTAAAATCAGAAAAAAAAATTGCATTTTTACTTTAATCAAGGTTAGTTTATTATAAAAAATAAGAAAAAAACCACCCCATTCCAAGGATTTTTGAGGAATAGGGTGGTTAGTTTATTAACCACCGTGGTAAAAATGCAAATAGATGCCAATAAACTATGTTTTAAAGACTATGTAAAAGGTGGTTAGTAAAGTGGCCACTAAACCGTAAAGAGTTAAGCAATAAATACAAAAATTACATGAAAAATGTTTCAAAGCAATATCTTATTCACCATAGACCTGGGATTTGCTTTTCCTAAATCTTATATTTGTTTTCAAAAAGGAGTATCGACGTTAAAAATTTCATTGTGATATGTTAGCTATTATGGAAAATTATAAAGGATCTTTCATTAAGCGCTTCCTATCTTTAAATTTAAATAAAACAAAGTATATGTGAGATATCAACGAAATTTTTTATTAATTGGAATAGCCTATCGTTGCCATTATGTATGGCCTATAATACCGTGCATCTAGGCTTCGATGGGCGATGCGCATCCGAAATGTCCAATTTTCCATGACTCTGGAGCATAAATCTGGCTGAGTTGGATTGATGGCATATGTGATGTTGGCTTTTTGAGCCGCTGTGGGTTGTGGCTTATTCGTATGGGTACCTGCGACTTAAGAAAATCTCTCAAGAAAAAGTGTAAAGGGGTCAAATCGCACTATCTCGATGGCCAGTTCACATCACTTCCATGACCGTGACCATGCTTTCAAATGCAAAATGTCCAACACAGCACGAACTGTGTAGCACTTAGTGCCATTCTGTTGAAAACATACGTCGTTGGTGTCCATATTTTCCAATTCAGGCTAAAAGAAAATGGTAAGAATCGAACTATAGCGCTCGCTGTTGACGGTAATTGCTGGCCAACGTCATTCTCAAAGAAATATGGACCGATGACGGCGCCAGCCTAAATTCAAACAAAAAAGTGACTTTTTTCGGGAGGCGTTGGATGCTCATGGGTCTCATATGGATTGGTTTCGTTCTAAATTCGACAATTTTGTTTGTTGGCGTACCCTATGATCCAGAAATGAGCGTCACTGCGTAAAATGCGCGAAGCGCGCGGGACTTTGCTCGAACAGAACACCCATTTGAATAAAACAATATTATCGTTTGCACGTGTTGTTGAACGGTATATCCATTCATGGTGATTTGGAGAAACAAACTGAATAAATGACAGCCTATTCGACAGATGTAGCTTCAACAATATGTCCGCTATCAACTGTCAATGTTCGGAAGTCCCTATTGGATGAACCTTTATATTTATGTAGTCTACACTATCATAATTTTTGTCTAAATGTGCTGTATTTTTGAAATATCGGAGACAATTTCTCTCAAAATTTACTATTTTGTTTAGAAAATTAAAATCGGAAATAGTAAAATAACAATTGATATATAATTTGTAGCAAGTAAAACGTCTTAAGCCTAAAGTGACATGAAGATTAAAATTCAAAATCAACCACACTTCAAATTAGTAAAATAACTACTCTATAAAATTTAAATAAAACCAGTTATAACTCTCTACCATCTAGATTACTTTGGGATAGTAAAGTGACAAATGTATATAAGATGTATTACTTGGGATATGTATATATAGGAAAGAAACACTAAGTTGATATTTACTATCCAAAAACTTACTTGTAGTGAGTTAAATAACAACTGGCCATAATGAAATGTAATCAAATTTTAAGCTAATTACTCTTTACATTACTTAGGGATAAATTGTGGCTACAGACACTAAGCTATATTACTAGGGATGTGTAAAGTAACCGAATGAGTTTTATTTCCAATAAAAATTACCAATATGCGTCAAATGATTCAAAATTATGTAAATAGGAGTCAGTAAAGTAAATAGACAACTGTCTAAAGGGGATACCACAGATTGTAACAGATATGCAACAAATGACAGTTGCCAAACAAGTAATATCGAACCGTATAATTATTTTGACGTTCTACAACAATTTTTCAATTGTTTTGCTTGCAGAGCGATAAAATAACATATTCAATAGGCAACGAGTGTCTTTCTTTCTCTCTTTCATACTTTCTAAACCACAAGTATTGTGACAATTTCTTTTGTTTGTTTTCTATTGCCATATTTCTAAAACCAGCTAATTCATATCTGTATAATTTATGAGGCATACGTTAATAATGAGATCTTAAAGGTCAAAGATCAGTAACATTTTTCAAATATTACACTTGCAGCTTTTAAAGGTTTTAAAATTTAATAAACTATTTAGTTGTATCACGTTTGTCAGATCTTTTATATATAAAAATTCCATTTTGTTCATGTTAATAAATTCAATATTAAAATTTAGCTAGTCTTTTACACATTTTTAACTAATTTCTGCCTTAAGTCATTTTTAAAAAGCATTCATCCTTAATTTTTTTCCCATCTTGGGCGCATTTGGCTTCCACAAAGCATCTCCATCTTATACGATTTGTTGCATTCGATTTTCTTGTATTTCCCATGTGAGATTGCACTGTCTTAGTTATTGGATTATCGTGCGTCTCCATGTACGATATTGCCATTAGATCCAGTAGTTTTTGTTATTTTTTATCATTCGTTAAACGGTTGTTGTTCCAGCTAAGTAGATGATTGGTCTGCTGTAGCTGGTCTAGGATAATGGGGCTGCCATCTGTAGTTGCCTAGAAACAACGCCCTCTGTATATTTTGTGGGGAACCTTGCTAATCTTTGACTCCTACTTTTTCCCAGGGGGTGGCGGGGTGCCTGACCTTTGCCATGATGTTATCCTCTTTTCCAGGGGGAGGGGTTCTTAACGGATTTTTGTGTATAATTTTTTCCGTTAAACAATTTGTTTACATATTTCAGTTAATTCCGTTTTGTTTCACTTTCTAAACATTTCAATTTCATTATTTTGTTTGTTATTTTTAACATATTTAAGCATTATGTTATTTTAGTACCACTTTTAGATGGTGTTTCACTTTATTCCATTTCGTTCCTTTAGAAAAAAATCAAAGGTTTAGATACGGTTTTCAATTAAATGGACTTTTTATGATAAGGGATTCTAGAAAAAACTTATTTGAAGCAATTTAGAATCACGTTTCAGTTTTGTTTTACTTTCTTAACATTTCAATTTCATTATTTTGTATGTTAGTTTTTACAAATTTAGGCACTATGATATTTTAGAAGGTGTTTGACTTTATTCCATTTCGTTCCTTTAGGAAAAAATCAAAGGTATTGATACGGTTTTCAATTAAATGGACTTTTATGATTAGGTATTCTAGAAAAAACTTATTTGAAGCAATTTAGAACCACGTTTCAGTTTCACTTTCTTTTCTAAACATTTAAATTTCATTATTTTGCATGTTAGTTTTCACAAATTTAAGCACTATGATATTTTAGGACAACTTTTAGAACGTGCTTCACTTTATTCCATTTCGTTCCTTTAGGAAAATATCAAAGGTTTAGATACGGTTTTCAATTAAATGGAGTTTATATGATTAGAGATTTTAGAAACAATTTATTTGAAGCAATTTAGAATCACGTTTCAGTTTTGTTTCACTTTCTAAACATTTCAATTTCATTATTTTGCATGTTAGTTTTCACAAATTTATGCACTATGATATTTTAGGACAACTTTTAGAACGTGTTTCACTTTATTTCATTTCGTTCCTTTAGAAAAAAATCAAAGGTTTAGATACGGTTTTTAATTAAATGGACTTTTCTATGATTAGAGGTTTTAGAAAAAACTTAATTTAAGCAATTTAGTATCATGTTTCAGTAAATTCCATTTTGTTCATGTTAATAAATTCAATATTAAAATTTTGCTAGTCTTTAAAACATTTTTAACTAATTTCTGCCTTAAGTCATTTTTAAAAAGCATTCGTCCTTCTGTTTTTTTCTCAATTACCCATCTTGGGCGCATTTGGCTTCCACAAAGCATTTCCATCTTTTACGATTTGTTGCATTAGATTTTCTCGTATTTCCCATGTGAGATTGCACTGTCCTAGTTATTGGATTATCGTGCGTCTTCATGTACGATATTGCCATTAGATCCAGTATTTTTTGTTATTTTGTATCATTCGTTAAACGGTTGTTGTTCCAGCTAAATAGATGATTGGTCTGTTGTAGCTGGTCTAGGATAATGGGGCTGCCATCTGTAGTTGGCTAGAAACAACCCCCTCTGTGTATTTTGTGGGGAACCTTACTAATCTTTGACTCCTACCTTCTCCCAAGGGGTGGCGGGTTGCCTGACCTTTGCCATGGTGTTATCCTCTTTTCCAGGGGGAGGGGTTCTTAACGGATTTTTGTGTTTAATTTTTTCCGTTAAACAATTTGTTTACATATTTCAGTTAATTCCGTTTTGTTTCACTTTCTAAACATTTAAATTTCATTATTTTGTTTGTTATTTTTAACATATTTAAGCATTATGTTATTTTAGTACCACTTTTAGATGGTGTTTCACTTTATTCCATTTCATTCCTTTTGGAAAAACTCAAAGGTTTATATACGGTTTTCAATTAAATGGACTTTTTATGATAAGGGATTCTAGAAAAAACTTATTTGAAGCAATTTAGAATCACGTTTCAGTTTTGTTTCACTTTCTAAACATTTAAATTTCATTATTTTGTATGTTAGTTTTCATAAATTTAGGCACTATGAAATTTTAGGATAACTTTTAGAACGTGTTTCACTTTATTCCATTTCGTTCCTTTAGGAAAAAATCAGAGGTTTAGATACGGTTTTTAATTAAATGGACTTTTCTATGATTAGAGGTTTTAGAAAAAACTTAATTTAAGCAATTTAGTATCATGTTTCAGTAAATTCCATTTTGTTCCACTTTTTAAATATTTTAATTACATTATTTTGTATTTTATTTAGGCACTGTAATATTTTGGGAAAAACTTTTAGAACGTGTTTCATTGAATTCCATTTCGTTCCTTTAAATAAAATTAAAGTTTTGGGTATGATTTTCAAATTAAAAGACTTTTAAGTTTCTGATTGTTTAGTGATTTAGTTTTAAATTAAGTTTTATGAAATTTGCTTTCATGTTCTATTTATTTTCGCTTTGTTCCTCTAACAAAATATTACAATTTTAACGATTTTCTGAAGTTTTTTAAACAAGTTTGTTGTATAAAAGTATTTTTAGGCAACTTGTTCCTCTAATAAAATTTACTATTTGTGAACATTTTTATTGTTAAATGATTTAACTTAAACATTTATTTTATGCAATTTTCAAACATGTTTCATAATTTTCCATTTTGTTCCTTTTAATAAATTTGTTTACTTTATTTCTTTTGGGATCATTTTTAACAATGTTCTTCATTGAGTGATTTGAAAGCAGTGTTGTGAACATGTTTCACTGAATTCCATTTCGTTCCTTTAAGAAAATTTAGTGTTTTAAATTTTTAAGCTTAAAGATTTTAATAAAATCTTATTTCAAGCAATTTGTTTGAATGTTTCATTAAAATCCATTTTATGTCACGTTCTAAATATTTTTATTCCATTATTTTGTATGTTCTTTTTAACATATTTAGACATTAGGATATTTTAGGAGAATTTCTAAATCGTGTTCCATTGAATTGGTTCCTTAAAGAAAAATTATTGAGATATTAAAGGTCTAAGTTCAGTAAAATTTTATAAATATTACGCTCTTAGCTTTTAGGGGTTTTAAAATTTAATACACAAAATTATTGTACTGACAACCATGATCTTTTATATATAAAGTTTAGCAAATTTTAAAGATTTAATTAGTTCGGAGAGTATATTTATTTGTTGTGTCAATTTACAGAAAAATCACAAAAATAATAAATAATATTTTTTTTTCCATTTCAATTTTATTTAAAAGCTTTTCTCTTATAAACATACATAAATACACATTTTACAAGTACAAATGTACTGAGTATGTATCTATACATTTTGCAAACATTTTGTATAAATTCATGGTGGTATGAACAATTTTAATTTTAATAATTAAATATTACTCATACGCATCATTGGCCAGCAACAATATGACGAACAATTCATTCTAAATGCATGCACGACCATGAAATGAAAACCGCAAATAAAAATAAAACAATCCACAACAATCCATATTTATACATAATATAAAAATAATTAAATATTTTTTTTTTTTTTATATTTATGCTTATGTTTCATGTTGTTTAAAAATTTCATGTACAAAAATAAAAAAAACTGCCTGTCGCATATTGTGCTGCTGCTCCCCACAGAACAAACAGTCGCACAAACTCGAAAAACGAATTGCAAAAACAAAAAAAAATATGTCACATTTGGAACAATAAAAAAAGAAATGTGTTTTTTTTTTTTTTTTAAAAACAACAAAAACTGACACGACAAATGTATGACAAGGGAAAAACTGAACGAACGAATGGCAGCACAAAAAAATATCAAAAAAAAAAAAGCAATTCCAATGATTTAATTTAATAGTCTTAAAATCTTTTTGTAACTTGTCATGATGGTATAAAACGACCATTTTGTCCATACTACTGCTAGTACTGGTATTATTATGGTTGCTGTGGAATGTATGTACATAACACTGAATGGGGTTATGAGTATATACTAATTGTATATGTATGGATGTGTAAGGCGGCTAACACCCACAATCTAGAAAATATATATGTTAGAGTGTGATCAAGGACCTTTTAGTTGGTCAAGAACGACCTCAAAATGCCTTAAGTCGTTAAACTTAGCGGAATTGATTTGGCGTTAGTTTTCAATTTGCTACAAATCATGACATATTTTCATGTTTTCTCATTTTGTTTATTTTTCACTTGCCAACAACCATCATGTACTACATTTTTTTTATTGTATGATGCATTGCTGGTAAGCCCAGCTAGGGGGTAAAGAATAGATTTTTGGCTTACCCAAAAAAAAAAAAAAAAAAAAAATAAGAAAAATAGTAATGAAGAGTTTCATTTTAAGTTGTGTATGAAAGTAACTTAAACGGAATTAAATATGAACTGATTTGCCAGTATTACTGTAGGCCTTAGTGTATTGATATTGATAGAGTTAAAACATGTTTAGTTGTTTATTAAATTTTAAATGAACGTTTTATTATTAAACTATGGCTATTTATTATTGCTTGCAGGAAAGTAATGATGTTTAAAGGAACAGGCTTTAAAACTTACTGCCTGATATACATGTGAATTATTGTTTAAATATTAACAAAGTTTAAATATTTAGCAAGAGGAACAAAATGGAACTTGTTGAAACATTAAATAAAACAGATTTTTTTTAGTTAAATTATTAAACAATATAAGTCTTAAAAGTCAATTTAACATACAGATTTCCTTAAATACAACATTTTCTTAGAGGAACGATATGGATACTTATGTGAATTAAAATATTTAGCAAGGGAAACAAAATGGAACTTGATGAAACATGAGTTAAAATTGAAACACATTTTTAAGTTGAATTATTAAACAATATAAGTCTTAAAAGTCAATTTAACATAAAAAATTCCTTAAATACCAAATTTTCTTAGAGGAACGAAATGGAATTTAATGAAATATGTTCAAAAAGTTGCTCAAAAATAATTTTATGCACAAATTTTTCAAGAATAACAAAATGAAATTAATGAAACATTAAAGAAAATTGCATAAAATCTTATTTTAAAATAATACAATGCAGAACTTCTTTAAAAATTTCCAAGCGACTATGCAAATTTAAGTAATAAGCAATTGGAACAAAATTGGAACTTTCTGAAACATGAAAGTGTATTACATAAAAACAGGGTTATAAAATGCTATTAAACATAAACATTTCCTTAAATACTTAATTTTCTTAGAGGAACGAAATGGAATTTAATGAAATATGTTCCAAAAGTTGCTCAAAAATACGTTTATGCACAAATTTTTCAAGAATAACAAAATGAATTTAATGGAACATTAAAGAAAATTGCATAAAATCTTATTTTAAAATAATAATAATAAGAAAATTTAAGTAATAAGCAATTGGAACAAAATGGAACTTTATGAAACATGAAAGAGAATTACATAAAAGCTATTCATTAAATAAATAGGCTTATAAACATAAAAATTCGCTTAAATAACAAATTTTCTTAGAGGAACGAAATGGAATTTAATGAAACAATTGCCAAAAGTTGTTTAAAAATAATTTTTTACAACAAACTTGTATAAAAATTATATTTTGATAGCGGTACAAAATGAAAACTAATGAAACATGAAAATTAATTGTATAATACATGAACTAAATGACTAAACATGTAGATTATTAAAGGTATATTTAATTGAAAGCCTTTCCTAAAACTAAGATTTTTCCTAAAGAAACCAATTCAATGGATTTGGACTTAGAAATTCTCCTAAAATATGATATTATGATAACGAAATTAAAATATTTAGAACGTGACACAAAATGGAATTTACTGAAACATTCAAACAAATTGCTTGAAATAAGTTTTTATTAAAATCGTTAAGCTTAAAAATCGTTTAAAATGAAAACTGCATCTAAAACACTAAATTTTCTTAAAGGAACGAAATGGAATTCAGTGAAACATGTTCACAAGGCTGCTTTAAAATAACTTAATGCAGAACATTGTTCAAAATTGGCATAAGACAAATAAAGTAAACAAATTTAGCAGCTGGAACAAAATGGAAAATTATGAAACATGTTTGAAAATTGCATTAAATAATGTAAAGTAAATATTTAAACAAATCACCAAAGCCAATTTAAGCTTAAAAACTCAATAAAATAGTAAATTTTATTAGAGGAACAAAATGGAATTTTGTGAAACAGGTATCAAAATTGCCTAAAAATATTTTTAGTGAAACGTCAGCTGAAAATCAACTTATAGTATAAATATGTAGACATTAAGAAATATTAACAAAATGGTAGCTGATGAAACATAAACTTGAATCCAATAATAACAACTTTTAATTACTAAACATCGCAAACTAAAAAGATAAATAAAACAATTATTCATGGAATTTTATTAGAGAGACGAAATGGAATTATGTGGAATATGGGTCAAATCATAGAAGAATTAAGAACTCAAACAAGAAATTTCATACAAAACCTTCCTAAAACACTTATTTTTTAAGAGGAACAAAATGGAAAATAGTGAAACATGATGCTAATATTGCTTACACAATAACTTATGGATTAAATTTGTTGAACATTTTAAAAATAATTAAGTGTGCTTCATATTTAGCAGTAGAAATAAAATGGAATTTCATGAAGCAGTAAAATAAATTGAACAGAAATCAGAATATCATACGAACTATCTTCTGATTATTCTCCCGTTATACTAAACTTTTACGGCTCATATGGAAGCTTCATTGTTCAAGACTGATTGGTTGAGATATAAAAATACATAAGCAGTCATATCCACATTGAATTTAACATACAGTATGAGGAAAATATCAACAATCGCATATGATACTTCAAGTTTCTAATCTTATCGATCTTGGATCACTCTAAGCACCAAATTCTTCCTAAACCCAAAATGTATATTTCTAATACATAAATTAACAGACTCCTCCTCGAAAAGAGAATATGTAGAAGAGACTGGCAACATAACAGATCTCCTGTTGCCAAACAGAGGCTGTCCACTGCAAGTAAGAAACTAAAAAGAGCCCTTTATTCGGAAAATGATCGCAGAAATCGAAACTATATTGAAAGTTTAACCAATACCAAACACACCAACGTCTCCCTTTGGAAGGCAGCTAAACCCGCACCGCACAGTGTCAGATTTCATTGTTTTAGCGGGATTTAATTAAACCCTTTTTTTTAAATATTGAATACAATAAACAACAACCCTGGTATTTACAAAAACAAGTTTTAAAATAAAATATGTAAACAAAAAAAAAAAAAAAAAAAAAATATAACAGTATCAAAGAGTGAGTAATTGACATTAAAATTGTTTAATAGTTCTTGCTAAAAGTAATCAATGTTTGGAAGCGTTGAATTTTTTAAAAATTATTTTTGAATAGTAAAATACAATATTTAAAATAAATAAGAGTTCCATTACATTTCAAAATAAGGCCTGCTAAATTTTTTTTATGATTGATATTCACGACATCCATTTTAGGTAAGGTTTTTTCTTAATTTTAAAATTTTCAATAGAAAAAAATTTACAGAGTTCAGTTGAGTTCAGTGAAATTTTTTTTACTATACCGTTTACCAACCTTCCTATATATAAAAACAAAAAAGAAAATCCACCCTAATTGACCCCCGGAAATTTTTGACCTATAAAAGCATCATGGCCAAACAAATGTTTCGTAGTGAAATTTTCGAAATTTGGCTTTCAACAAAGAAAAATGAAAGACATGAACGTGTTTTTGATTTTATATGTAGAAATATTAGTACTGGAAGCGACAAAATTGTAGACTTTTCCATGTTAAACAATTTTGTAAAAAAGTTTTGTTATGATACAAACGTGAAGTGGAAGAAAGCAATCGTATGGGGGCTAATAGAAATAATGGACCGATTCTAACCAAATTTAATAGGCATCGACATTGGGGCAATGGAAAAGCTTGTACCTAATTTTGTCGAATTATCTTTGAAATTGCGACCTGTAGGTAGATTACAAAGTTTACATGGACGGACGGACGGACAACGCTTATTCGACTCAGAAAGGGATCCTGAGCAGATTGGTATACTTTAAGGTGGGTGTTGGAACAATATTTTTGCACATTATAAACATCAGCAAACATAACCCACTATACCCTCCTCAATATGGTGGTGTAATGTAAAAATGTGTTTCCAAAATCATTGAATTATCTTTACCCGTTTTAAAAATTCAGACTTTAGTTTCTCTAGATTACACAAATCTCACACTGTGCACCGGTAGAGCGTCAAAGCCAGATAAGAAAACCTGATGGTACCTGGGCACATAGTGCAAAGGATAAGGCCATAGGCCAACCAAACCCCTCAACAAATAATTTTGTATTGGAGGCAGTTACCTGTCTGATGTTCAGAAAATCATAAATGACTGTCTTAAACTAAAAAAATCTCCAGGTTATGAGTTAATTACACCTTCCATGATTAGAATCCTACCAGATGAGGCAATGGTAGTGCTCACAATATTATTCAATGCGATCTTTTTTCTAGGAGTTTTTCCGAATGTTTGGAAACTCTTCGAAATTATAATGAATTATCAGGAAAGGATTTGACATTGGCATCATCCTACACACCGAATAGCTTATTGCCTTGTTTTTCTAAACTATTTGAGAAAATAATCCAAGGAAAAAATTTAACAACCTTAAATAGTAACAAGTAACAGAGCTAAATTTTTTTGTTTTAAAAAAATCATGAAAAATCGAAAACGACAGAAATTGTTCAAATTTATGACTTTATCGCAAAGCCACATATAATAGGAACAAAATGATATATTGATCATAAAAATCTATGGATTCTTTTCGAATTTATTCACAATTAAGTGAATTCGCTCATTTTCACAACATTTTAGTTTTTTGTTTGATATACATACTATTGTGTAGTTAATGTTCTTCTTTCGATTGATTGTATTTTGAAAACATTTTTCCTATGCTATGTACAAATTTTCAAATATATATTGAGTTATAATAACAAATTGAAGCAAAAAATAAAATTTTTACGTAAAAATACAAAATTTTTTTGTTTTAAAAAAATCATGAAAAATCGAAAACGACTAAAATTGTCCAGATTTATTGATTTATCACAAAGCCACATATAATAGGAATAAAATGAGATATCGATCATAAAAATCGAGGGATTCTTTTCGAATTTATTCACAATTAGGTGAATTCGCTCATTTTCACAAAATTGTAAGAAAATATTATTATTTTTGTACAAGACTTTGTATACGGTAATTTTACCCAAAAAACGGTAATTTTTTTAGGGCTGTACGGAAATCGAAACAAAAAAGTTAACATCACTGCTGTGCACCATTGTTTTAGAATGTTGTTGTTGGGTGTGTGTGGTGTTTACGTATGATAGAGTTGCAAATATGAGAACTCATTATAAACAACTCTCTTTTTATACTTATATACCCTTGCGACTCTCGGTGAAGGGTATAAGAACTAAAACAAAATACGTAAAGCAATGAAACCAACACACATCCAAACATACGTTATGTTACTGTTTTGTCAAAGCATGCAATAAATTGTCTTTTTTTGATGAAATTTTCAGAGGTTGTCTCGGATTTTTGCTCATATCTCCGTTATATATGGACGGATTTTGCTGATTTTAATAGGAAACTTCTGGAAAGAATGTCTAACAGAATTATTGAAGATTTGAATCCCGTAGATATCTGGGGGCTTCAGAAAATTTATTTCAACAGACAGACAGACGGACATGGCTTAATCGACTCCGCTATGTATAAGGATCCAAAATATATATACTTTATATTGTCGGAGAATTATATTATGGAAATTACAAACGGAATGACAATCTTATATATATAGCCTTCTCACGAAGGTGAAGGGTATAAAAATATTTCTAGATGTTTCCCAGGCTTTTGACAAGGTTTCTCATAAAGGTTTAATACACAAGATAAAATGTCAACTGCTTTCTAATACATACAAAATACTAGATCGCTTGTTTAGAATAAAGTGCGGCGATTATGTGATAAGGGATTATGCGATCAATGCTGGCGTACCTCAGGGAAGTGTTCGCATCTATCCAAGTTCGAAGAATTAACCATTTCTACCTTTGCAGATGTCACTGCTATTCTTAGTTCTCATGAGGACTCAAACATAGCACCTAGAAACCTAGATAATTATCTCAGATGCGTGGAGACGTGGTTAAAAAATTAGAGAATATATATAAATGAAATCATAAGTAAGCACATAACGTTTTCACTTAGGTGACGAAGTTGTCCACCAAAGACACTAAACAGTGTGAATAGTCTGAATTATTTCGAATTACTAACAACACATAACAAAAAAACTTAATTGTCAAGGAGAAGTATATGGAAACTAATGGAAACTTATTTACAAAATAATAAAGAATTGAAGCAAAATTTAAAAATTTCTTTATTTCTATTGGTGCCAATAGAATTCCTTCAATGAAAAAGCTTAAAGTGACAAAGGTCTCATCATGTAAAGGAACTTTTCACATGACCAGTTTCCTATTCACAAGTCTGTTCATTAATAATAGTGTTAAAGAATACTGATTAGCAATTATATGTTATTTAAAATGCCTTTGACGAAAAAGTAAAACAAATTCAAAAGATTATATAGCTTGTTTCCAGAACATCTACCTTCATTACCTTAATATCCTAAGAGAATCTCTTCCCAATAAAGATTTTGTACATGAAGTAATAATCGTCTTATAAACATGCTCATACTCACAAATCCCTACTAATTCTAAACCCAAACCTCACATAGGGTATTAACAAAATCATAAAAAATTGTACTTTAAATGTAAAACAAAAAAAAAAAAAAACCTTTTGTAAAAACACATCCTATACCCAGTACAAATTTGAACGTATGACGAAGCAAATTATAATGGTGACACATATACGCTTAGGAACATACTTTACACAATTGTCTAGTCTCTAATGATTGGTCTTGGTCATACATGATGAACAATGGATTATTTTGTTTTTTAGATTCTTGTTTCGTTTTCTGTTTTCTGTTTTTATTTTTTTTTTTCACTTTCGGTAGTTTTTCATTTTTATGCTCTAAAGTGTGTGTAAAGCAAGAAGAAAAAATTAAGCCAAAATATAAACTCTAATCGGGGTAATTTAGTTTGACACTTTGGCCTTGGCACCATATAACATTTATGGTTTTAGGAAGAATAAATGGGGGTCAAAGAGTCACGCAAAAAATAAAAAAATAAAATAAAATAAAACTGGTCTCAACTGTATTTAAAATACAAGTACTGCCTTCATAATGAGCCTAACGTTGATAATAATGATGCCGTTGATGCCGAGTCTAATGATGAAGGACAAACAAAGCAGAAACAAATTCTATGGCAACAATTTAGATAATGCTCAAACAATATACTAAATACGTACACGTGTAGCTTGTACTAAGTCTGGGACAAAAAAAAAAAAAAAATAAAAAAAAGAAGAGAAACAAAAACCAGAAGCCAGCTAAACAAACATGGAAAAGTTTAAATATACTTAAAAGTTAATAAAATTGATGAAAAAACATTAGGATTAGATTGTTTATTTATAAAATGTTATTCTCTGCTCACAGCTTTAATTTGCACAACTTAACTTCAACTGTATTCCAATATATCGAAGCACATTTTACATGCATAGGGGGCATTATTTACACTTTTATATATTTGTATGTACACAAATATACCAGAACAGATATGTATTACATTTCCCCTAATCAGTCATTTAGTTGGTATTCCTTCCTTGCTTATAGGAAATGGAAATAAATACAAAAAATGCAGAGTATTTCAAAAATCCACTAAATGTGTTACAGAAAATCGATGGACTTCTATTGAGGACAGGGGTTCTTAATCATAAATGGTTAAAAACAATCAACAGACTATATTTATTTTGGTCTCTTATTGCCAGCTATACACAAAATTCGGAAATTGTAGCCAATTTGCTGGCCCAGCAGGTGCTACGAACCTATAGAAAGACATAACAGTTTGGGTAATAACAAGCCTCAACACTAAAACTTGCTCCTTAAGGAAAACCATCCATACCATGGTAATTATTGGTAGCTGAAGATAGGAGGTTCACTGAAAGGACTATCATAGAAAATCAGAGAATATATTGGGTGTATGACTTAAAAATGCAAGAATTTTTCAAATTCTTAGCTTATTTTGAAATATTTGTACAATAGAAAATTTATTCAATGTATTGGTCATTGTTAGATATGACATTTTCCTATCTTTCTGGCAACATATGGATTCCGAGTCAAAAAAACTGCTCATCTTTTGAGGCCAAGAACGAATCAAGCCAGAGAGAGCAGAACGCACGTTCAATCGAGAGTACACTATAAAGCGGGTGAGGCAAAACTTCCCAACCACTTCATTCTAAATACTTTTTAAGCCATTAATGAGACTAGTGGAAAAGAAAAGATATACGTATCATATATCAACGTGTAGAAAATTATGTCCTATTTTCAAAAATATAAAAAATTTTTAAAAATTAAAAAAATGATAGAAGACTTTTTTCAAAAATATGGGAATAAAAAATGGTAGCTGATTTTTCTGGAAAATTTCAATATTTAAAATGCAATAAAAATTTTGTTTATGAATCGTTTTTAATGAAACTTTAGATTTGTATAGAAAATTTTGATAGAAATACAAAAGTGAAAAAGAAATTAGTGAATTGTTTTTGACAATCCCACAATTCCCAAAAAAACTTTAGAAAAATCCCAAAATTGTGATTTTTTTGATTTTTGAATGTATTGAAGGCACCAAGCTTGGGGCTATGAAATCCCTTTGCACAATATTGAAGAACATATTGGGACATACAAAACAGGTCTTAATTTTTTGAAAGCAGCTATGCGATTTTAGAATATGTTGTCTAAAGTTGAAATTTTCATAAAAAATAGATCTACTTCGGAAGGCTCTGGACCACGCAATAATACAAATTTTGATATTATTTTACTTTTATAATATTTCCCGAAATGTTACCTTTCAGAAAAATATAAACACATTATATTTCTGTATAATTTAATTTATAATTTCATTTTCTGTATAATTTAAAATTAATGTAGTTACTTTTTTTTAAGTTTGAATGCACATAACTTTTGACTCAGTAAATATTTTTTAACATTTCATTCTTAGGATTATTAACAAATTTGTTGTTAATTCAAAAAAAGAATTAAGAAAATTGAAGAAAATCGGGAAAGAATTGGATCCGTTATTAGCAAAATAGCAGACCAAGGTAGGCAAAAAAAATAAAATTTTACTTTTCAAATGCGAATAACTCGTAAACTATAAGAGATAATATATGGCTAAAGCATTGTTTTTTGTAGATCTCGTCTAGTATATTCCATATATATAAAAATCTTTCAAATCGGATCTCAAACAAAAATTTGGCATCATTTTTAATTTTTGATATACCCGAGGTGGCCCACTTTGGGGCATTGTGGCTCGGCTCCTCCTTGGTTGTTTAAGCCCAAATTCAAAACTTAAACTTATCAACACCTCCTCTATAGCCATGGGAAATTTTATTAAAATCGAGCTATTCGTTTAGAAGATACAGATTTATTTCCACTTTTTTTTTCAGATCCCCCAATGTGCGCTGCTCGAAAACGTTTTGAAATTGCTGCTTGTGTAGCTTCCATTGATTTTGCAAGCTCTTGTTGAGTTTTACAACAATCTTCATGGAGTAATGTCTCCAATTCTAGGTCTTCATACTTTTTTGGCTGCCTTTGCTGCTTACACTATAATGGTCAATAACTAATTGAGAATAAATGACAGATATATTCCCTTCACAGTGACATATACTGCGTTCAAAAGATACGCTATATATTTTAAGTTATACATCCAATATATGTACGCTGAACCCAAAATCCTTGTAAATTTTAATTAGGTTAGAGATCGTAAAGTTTATATTTTAAATGGTAAGGAGTATAAATGAAATCGACTAAATCTCAGCCAAAGAATATACTGTATGCTAGCAATGTGCAAAAAAGTTAAAATCTATTCTTATTAGATCTATTCAAGCAATTCAACAGAATATGCTCTACTTTTCTAGTTCCTCAATATCCTCTCAGGTTAGGTTAGGTTTCCAGGCAGCCGCGAAGTTGGAAAGTAGAAGAACGTGGATCCAAGAAATTATCCCTTTGTGTTACCTGAAATTAGAAGTTAGAAAGAAAGAGGGGCAGATAGAAATGAAAAAAAGAAGTGGATGATTGAGTAGTTAAGAAGAAGGAAGAGGGAAGGAGATTTACAACAGTTGCATATCAATAAGATAGCGGTTATTAGGTTACACTCGAGAGGTTCCCATATCTGGTCCTCTTAACCAGTTACTACTCCTTATAAAGGCGTTGATGCCCTCAAGCCTGATATTCGAGAGCTCAGAAAGACTACTTATGAAACGGTGTCCCAGAAACCGTAAGCGTAGATCACCTAATGCCGGTCAGTGGCAAAGAAGATGAAAAATGGTTTCATCCTCCTCCTCGTTTTGATAACTTCTACAGAAGTCGTTGTAGGGCAAGCCACGTCTCCTCGCATGGTTGCCAAAAGTGCAGTGTCCGGTAATGATCGCCATTACGCCACGCAATTGTGAGCGTGACAAGCCAAGAAGATATGTTGTTTGGCCACGATTCAGTCGGACCCATATCATTCTGGTTATAGTGCATGTGGGTTCACAACCCCATCTTGTCTGAGCAAGCTCATAGTAGAAATTACTAATTTGTAGCTTGCACTTGGATAGCGGAATTCCACATAGGAAGTCTATGTTTCCGTCAGGTAATATGGCGCCTTTTTTCGCTAAATCATCAGCAACGCAGTTGCCTGTAGTATCTCCTTGTCCCCGTACCCACTCGAGTACGACTGTTGAATGTCTCGCCATCCTGTTTAAGGATACCCGGCATTCCTGGACCAAATTAGATGTTGTGTATACACCTGTTAGAGACTTAATTGCGGCCTGACTGTCACTATATATACGAATATCCCTGCCTGATATCGTGTTATAACTGAGCCAGTTAGCCGCCCTTTTGATGGCTGATACTACAGCCTGAATTATGCTACATTCATTTGGAAGTCTAAAAGATAGCCTAATGTCGAGTTCCCGAATGTAGACCCCTACGCCAACTCGATCTCCCTTCAGAGAACCGTCTGTGTAGACTGATAGACCCGTTGTGTGAAGTAAAGTTCCGTCCATTGCTTCCGTGTTATACGGAATTGAGAAACCGAAGTTTCTCGCCAAGAAGGGCCCAGAAATGCAATAATCGATATTATCCGGAAGAGTCTGGATGCTACCTATTATGGTGGCATATCCTCTCACATCATACAAATATCCTGTGCGCCCATATCGCATTTAACAAAGAAGGCTCCAATTGAGCAGTGACCGGTCTAAAGGCCTGAGACTTTGTTTATCCAACCCAATATACTGGTTACCTTAGCATCCAACTTGGCCCAAATAGCCCTGAACACCCAGCAAACCGTTCTATTACACCAGGATTATTTCATAGAGCGACATATAGGAGGTTTAAGCTACCTGTCTGGTCCCTGTGTGGCCATTTCATTTACTATCTCATTTCCCTGATATGATTGTTTATAGTTCTAATAACGCTTTAAGAGGGCTCTATTACAGTTCAACACTATGCTTGAGTGTAATATATGACATTTCAAAGCGATCAGTGCTGCCTGACTATCTACATAAATTGTCACTACAGACCCCTCTGCGACAAGTGCTCTTCCCAAGTCCCTGGCTTTCCAGATCACTAGGATCTCCGCCTAGAAGACGATGCATTGCTCTGGTAGTCTGCATGATACATTGATGTCTTCATCTACTACATAAACTCCGGCCCCAGTGCTAGATTCCATCTCGGACCTATTAGCGAGAACTCCACCCTCTTCAAACAGCTGTCCAGATACAATCCCCTCGTTCCTACTTGGAAATACAATTGGAGGTGAAATTCGAAGTCTAAGGTCGTTACCATATGGTACGATATCCCAGTAGGGATACTAGACTGACCATTTATACCTACCTCGTACAAAATTTTTGTGTGAACTACCCGTTTTGGTCTTACCAGAGTAGAGTCTAAGGAAGTTCCTAGCTATTTAAAAGTCATAAATATATAAGATCAGGAATGGAGAATGAAAATTAGTTTCAGTATCACAGTATCACATAGTACTTTATCCAACCTCAGAGTACTAAAATTTAAAACTTAAATATATATTTCACATAACCATAGTCTTGTATTGCCAATCATCTATAAAAATACTTTTATACTAAGAATTTTATATAGAAAATACTGTTATACTGATGATTTTCCACTGATAATAAAGATGTACACAAGATTTTCTATAGGAAATACAGTTATACGCAATATTTTATATAGAAAATACTTTTATACAAAAGATTTTCTATAGGAAGTACTGTTATACACAAGATTTTCTACAGGAAAAATAGAAGTAATCAATACTTTGTATAGAAAATACTGTTATACACAAGATTTTTCTATAGAAAATGTTGTAATACTATGGAAAATGTTGCTATACACAAGATTTTCTATAGAAAATACTGTTATACACAAGATTTTTCTATAGAAGATGTTGTTATACAAGATTTTTTATAGAAAATACTGTTATACAGAAAATTTTCAATAGAAAATACTGTTATACTCAAGATCTTCTACAGGAAAAACAGAAGTACAGAATATTTTCTATAGAAAATACTGTTATACACATGTTGTATAACGACATCTTCTATAGAATATGTTGTTATACAAGATTTTATATAGAAAATACTGTTATACACAAGATTTTTTATAGAAAATACAGAAGTACACAATGTTTTCTATAGAAAATAATGTTATACACAAGATTTTTCTATGGAAAATGTTGTTATACTCAAGATTTTTTATAGAAAATACTGCTATACACACGATTTTTATATGGGAGATGTTGTAATACTATAGTAAATACTGTTATACACAAGACATTCTATAGAAAATACTGTTATACACAAGATTTTTCTAGAGAAAATTTTGTTATACTGAAGCTACACAAGACTTTTAATATAAAACACAGTTGTACGCATGATTCTCAATAAAAAATAATTACTTATAGCTGCAAATCGTTCATAGTCCATAGGACTTTGTAAATTTGTAAAGTATCAAATGAGTTTTGGGAGTACCATGATACTTTTCAATATGAAATAGTATCAAGAAATGTACGTTCGTATCAACTTTGCCATTCCAGAATTGTATATATTGTTACGAAATTGCACTAGCAACTTGAATTTAACGGTCTGTAACGACTGCTTGCAACATTCTTCATGTTTATAAACATTTCCAGTGCTCGAAACTTCCATTAATCAACAATGTTGATAACACGTTATTTTTAGCATTGTTTTTAAGTATAACAACATTAACTGTTAAAGCCGCTAACATTACAGCTACTAAAAGCTCTAGAAATAGAACATTGTAGTTTTATCCGTTATGACACTGTGAATATAAATAGTAAGAGAAAGTTGCAGTTAGTGTATTGTAGGCGCTGTTAGATTTAACATTAACTGTATTACCAGTGTGTTTTAAAAGTGTATGTATTAAAATTGTTTTGTTAATTTAAAAAAAGAGTTGTTACAAATTTTAAACTACTGATCGCTTTTATTTGCAATTATAAGAATACGGTTTATTTAAAGGTAAAAACGTAACAATATATGTATTTCAGAATCTCTGGATTGGTTATCACTAAAATATTTCCTTAAGCATATGTTAAACTACAAGTAACTATCTATCTGTTCGCTTATATATTTGTCCACTTTTTTTTTGCTGTTATGTAGCAATTTGGTTAACATCTACTCTAGTTTATCATCTGTATTTTTTATACTTTTTCGTTTTGTGTTTTATATGTTTTTTTTTTCATCTTCTGGTGATATTTTGTTACATTAACATGCCATTCATCCATCCACAATTCAACTCTACTCTTGCCATTTTTCATTCATTGATGGTTTTGATGGTATGGTTCAGTTTACGAGTTTGGTTTTTGGTATGATTCAGTTTGGTTTGGTTTTGGTGCATTATCATGAGATTTTTTTTCCAATTGGTTTTATAAATCCCAAGTATACTATTGTATATAAACTTTTTCAATCTCTTTACCTCTCTCTGTGTATCTATCTGTCTATTTTGCAATACTTTTACTAATGCCTTAGATACTTAACATGTGTATGGGTGAAGGAAGAAGAGAGAACAAAAAATATATAAGAGAACAAAAAGTACAAACCTATAAACTATCTTCAAATAGCTTTTGTAAGCATTTGTGGTTTGCATACAAAAACATATTTATAAGAGATGGTAGTCTAAGAAGTGTCTCGTTTCTGGAGTTATAAACTTGGGCAATCTAATAAAATATCTTGTTTTGTCATTCTCTAATACTTCAATACTAATTAATCTTCAGTATGCTTTGAATATTTCGAAAGCTGTGTTTGTAGTCACTCGATACTGGAAGCCAAAATATTAAGCACTACTCTCAGAACAAACCTGGAAAGTAAGGATATAACATGTGTCTAATAAAGGAACCTTTACAGTGGTCCTTTAAAAATCAGAAGGAAACAAATGCGTATCAAAAAATGTAAATATAAATTTCCATTATTTTTAAATAACTTTTCTGTCTGCCTTCTAATGCGTATATAAACTTGGTTTGTTTTCTATTTATATGCATAGTATCGTATATAAAATATGTGGAATATACTTAGATACATATTGTTGAACACATATGCCATATGCATTTCTATACTATTTCAAATATGTGCGTCTGTATGTGTGAAAATTTTGTGTTTGACCAAGTAAATATGCTGATGAAATTTTCAATAACCATTTAATAGAAAGGTTGCCCATAGAAAAGGAATGTGTTGTTTGATAATTGATCAAAGAGTCTAGGATTTATTTCCGTTTTTTTTTTGTAACATGTTGAAAACATTTAAAACGTTTCATTTTACCTGTTGTTGTTGTTGGCTTTAGTCAGCAAGTGCTATCGTAATAATTTCGATATCAGCACATATTTAAGTAAGTGTTTGAAAATTGGATAATTTTAAATGGCAGCAAAGGTATAAATAATCAGGTAATACTTTGGATTATGTGAACGAATTAAAATGTTATTGTAAGTGAAAGAAAATCTTAAGTGTAGGAGAAATAATTTTGGTTAAGTATAAGATTTGAATATAAGCTTGTTAAGCCCTTATGATACTTGATAATTTAGGAGAATAGTTCAAATATTTTTATTGTTACGATATTGTATTTCATTGCAAATACAATGGTTTCAAGCGGCTGCTATCAAGTTGCATCATGTTTCTCAACATTTCTATTTCTGGAGAGTTCTTATTGTGGACAATGTTGTTTAGCAGCTGATTAACAGCAGTTAACATAACTGTAGGCATTATTAACATATCTCTGGATATTATTAACATAGCTGTGGAACATACAACATTGAATAAAAGCTTTGAGTTGATCATTGTAGAAATAGAACATATTGCAGTGTATATAAGGTGGTCATGAGAACATCAACCAGTCAGTCTAATTTTAGGCATAGCTAAGTAAAGATAAATAAAAGTGAATAAACAAAAAGTTGTAACAATTTTAAACTATTAAACTGATTTTATTAGCAGTTAAAAGAATTAGGTTTATTTAAATGAAATAAACCACCGTTTTTAAAAGGTAAAAGCGTAGCAATATTGTAATTGTAAAATTTACCAAGTGTAAAGAGTATGAATCAAGGCAAATTAATTATTCGCCTTGATTCATTTTCAATACCAAACAAACCTTATCAACATAGAGTATTTGTGAAACATTTCAGCCAGCTCCTTTAGTTTGGGTCCTATCGTGTTTTCAACAGATAGACAGGAGGGCAGACGGACGGACATAGCTATATCGTCTTAGAATCTTATGAGGAACCAGAATCGATATAATTTTGGGTGTCTGCGATGAATATTTCTGATTAAATCAATATTTTTTGATGGTCGTTATAAAAATCTTAAAATTTTGTAATGTTTACCTGGATCAAAAAGCTGAAACTATCAACAAAAAAGTAAGAAAGTTTAACCTGAAATTGACATTTTGTTATTAAGATAGTGTCATTTCAGCTAACTCTATTCGTTTACGTAAATTAAGCAGCATTGTTTCTTTGCTTATATTTCAAGGTTTACAATTACAACAAGGGCGTAGCCACTAGCACAGCTGATTCTCTTTTTGGGTCATTTAATTGTCAAATTTCTCGTTTAATCTCCGATTGGGCTCTAGAGGAGTTGGAAACTGACCCGATATTTTATCGCAAAATTTTGTTTAGCGATGATGATAATTTCTGGCTTAAAGGGTTTGTTAACAAAGAAAATTGCCGCATGTGGAGTGAGACCATTCAGAAACAGACCCTACAGACTCCATTACATCCGAAAAAATGCACTTTTTGTTGCGGTTTACATGCTGGTGGCAGCATCGGACCTTATTTCTTCAATAATGAAGCCGGACCTCACTTACGGTCAACTTACCGTAGCATTATCAATGATTTTTTTGTTTGAAAATGGATGATATTGATCCAGGCGAGATGTAGTTTCAACAGGATGGCGCTACGTGCTATACTCCGACCGCAACCATCGATTTATTGATACCAAAATTTGGCGATAACTTAATTTCGAGAAATGGACCTGTCAATTGGTATCCAAGGTCGTGCGATTGACACCTCTAGATTATTTCCTGTAGGGACACGTAAAGTCACTGGTTTATGTTGATAAACTAGCAACAATCGACGTCTGGGAGGTCAACATTGTTGGTGTTGTCCGTGACATTCGACCATCAATGCCCAAAAAAGTGGCCCAAAGTTGGAAGTCCAGAATGCAGTTTATCAACAACGGCAGCGGTCGCCATATGCCCGAAATCATTTTCAAATGCGAATGCCATGTATTGATCTTTCGAATAAAAAAGTGTTTGAATAAAATTTACTTTTTTGTGTTATTTTTTACAATTTCAAGTTAAATAAGGCTTAAAAAACACGCTTTATTCTAAGTTCAGAATTCATTTAGCGAACGACAGTAAGATTTATTGGTGATACTATCAGAAGATTTGTTTCTTTTAAATAGATGTTTGGCTTTTGCTATATCAAAGGCATGCCTCACACTCTGGAGAATGCAGCCTCCATTTAAGGTCCATATATATTTGTTTACGCTTCACCATGAGTGGTAAGGGTCTATACAAGTTTCTTATTACGTTTTTAATATCTACAATATTCTTAACCTCAACTACATACATCTTCTTCAAAGCTCCAAGGTGGGGTATCTCGGGTATATTAAAATCACCAACCCGTGCTAATAATAATATTGTTTTATCAAAATGGGCATTTTGTTCGAGCAATGTTCCGCGCGCTTCTCGCATTTTACATTTCTGAATGAATGACAACGTCAAAAAACACAATTGTAGATTTTGGGACAATACCAATCCAGATGATATCCAAGAGTGTCCAATGCATCCCTAAAAAGTCATTGTTTGGTGTGGATTTTGGGCTGGCGGCGTCATTGGTTCATATTTCTTTGAGAAAGACGTTGGTCAGACGATTTAATTTTTTTATAAACCCGAGGTACCTCACTTTGTCTTCGGAATTTTAAAACTTAACCCTCTAACCCGCAAGAGTGCTTCAAGGCATGCATTACAAAACACCAATTATCTCAAAAAATAATTATATTTGTTTTTTAAATAAAGCAAGTTGTTTTATTTTTTCTTTACTCACTTACACACTACAGTTTGTGTCGGCAAGAAACCAATTGTAGTAGAGAATGTAAGAAAAGATAAAATCACTGTTTATTGTTGGTGTTTTGTTTAAGCTTTGATATTTTTACAAATAAAGCTTGAGTGTCTGTAATTCTCATTCACTCTATAGTTTTATTTGTATAATATCTTTAGTTTTTCTAAAGCCTTTTGGGAAAAGTTTTCCTGTTGATCTGGCCTAAGCAACCAGTGAAATGCGCACAGGAACCAGCTTATCCCCCAACAATAAATTTCAGTGAATTTATCAATAAAATTGGGAATTTAGCATAAGAAAATCTTACTAAAATATTAATTTTGTATTCCCGAATAACCTTTTAATAATTAACGGCGATTTAGTTACAGATTTGTTAACATTTCCCTCGAATATCGAAATGCATTCTGACTTTTAGTTTTTGTTCTGTCAGCTGTTTTGTGAGTGATGTCATAATTTTAGCACGTGAAATTTTGTGTGTGATTTTTTTTTTTTAAATCAATGTTTTACTAACTTTTAGTCGCCCGATCTATTTGGAATATTTTTTTTTTTAAGGTAAGATATTCTTCTTTCAGTCTATGTATTTGTAAATGTTAAACAATTAACAACAAGTGTGTTGAGAACGCAAAAACAAAGGGGTGCCTCAGGGCACTGTTGCGGCTAAATTTATCGGCGTGTTATATTGTATAGTTTTTTTACTTTTTTGTTATATTATTTGTTATATAAAAAATTATAGAAATGGCAGATAGAGATCGCAGACGGATTAATTTATCCACCTTGACTCATGATCAGTTGATACTCCACAAGAAGATCCACAGCCAGGAAGTTCAAAAGTTGGCAAAAAAGCAAAAAATCCAGTTAATGACGTCCGTTATGACAATATCGGATCTGGTTAGGCAAAAAAGATGGTGCAAACTATGCAAAAAGTCGGAAACACAGTGTGTGTTTGCTCAAAATGCGATATTCATTTATTGTTCTCAAATGACAAAAATTGTTTTTATGAGAATCATCGTAGAAAGTAAAATATATTATCTTACTTTTTCTATATTTTTTAATTAGTTTTTCAATCGTATCATAATCTTTTTGTTTTTTACACCTAAACCGGCAACAATGCCCTGAGGCAATCTTCACCTTTTTGCACCTGGTTCCTAAACTTAATTGCAAATTAGTTTCTGATGGCTGTTCTGAGTTTATTGGGTCATAATTACCCTAAAAAAAAAAATTATTCGACAACTTTTTTTTAGCTTTTTAAAGTTTGCGGGTTTGAGGGTTAAACTCAGCTACACCTTCTCTATAGGCATGTACAATTTTCTGAAGGAGTATCCGATTAGAAATTACAAATTTATTTTCACTTTGTTTTTCTGGCCATATTAACCTGCTTTTAGTTGTTCAAACCTGAACAATTAATATTTATAAATATAAGTGATACTAAGTGTATATCTGCTATAGATATTATAATATTGTTACGTTTTAATCTTTTCAAAACGTTGGTTTATTTCCTTTAATGCTTTTGATTGCAAATAAAAGCCGTTTGGCAGTTTAAAATTTATAACAACTCTTTATTTATTTAAATTGTACAGCAACAGTTCAAATAGTCACTCAGTGTCTATTTACACGTTTATCAATTCGCAGAAATGCACACACACTTTATAATGTACAAGACAGTTGATGTTAACTCTAACAGCGCCTATGATAAACTCAACTCACGACTGCAACCTCTGCCACTATTTATACACACGCCATCTTTCGGGAATTTTCTACAATGCTCTTAACGGACAAACTAGTATGTTCGAATTCTAGAGTTTTCGTTGTCAATGTCAGCAGTTTAAACACTTAGTATTGCACTTAGTGTTGCCATACTTACAAACAATGCTAATATCCGCATGCTATCAATATTGTTGATTAGTAGAAGCTTCTACTGATGGACGTGTTTATAAACATAATGAATGTTGCAGTCAGTCGTTATACCGTTAAATTCATATCGCTATTGCAAATTCGTAACAATATTTAACACGAAGTATTTCCCAATGTGCATTGTTTTAAAATCTTGTCAGTATGAAATTCTTATTTCCTAGTAATGCTACATATTTAAGATTCGGTTAAGTTACATATAGCATACTAATTTTGTTTGATTACATCAAGAAATCACACATACCATCTGTAAACTATATTTAAGACTTGTTTTATTTCTATCTTAAAAAAGTACTTATATAAAATAGTAATATTACACAATCAATGTCCAAATTCGTTTATAATACTGTCTGTAACCCTAAAAACGTATTAGTTTCAGACATATGCAAACACATACATATATTTATCTAAACGACTCCTAAGTATATACAATTTTAAATCTTGTTAAACTATTCACACATTTACTGCAGCCACTGCATGCAGCCCACTCACAATGCCACAACCGTTTTCTAACCAAATTCAATTTTATCGGTCTTTACAGATTTTTCATGATTGAATAGAGAAAATTTTGCACTAATAGTGGAAATAAAAAAAAAAAAGACGAAAATGGTCAAAAAGATTTTTTTTTTTTGGAAAAACACAGAAAATCACACACCCAAGCCACAGCCAGGCACACACAGATGATGGAAGTATTAAATTTGTTAGAACATGTATATGTATATGTAGTATAAATGCAAATTTTGTGTTAAACTATTTAAAAAAATATCCACACAAAAACAAAGTATTAAAGGCATAGACAAAAGCAAACACACAGATACTCACTATTATACAGGCTCATATATGTAGTTATACTTGTACACCCAGAGAAAAGATATAGATGTAAATGATCTTAGCAATCATTTTAATATGATTACAGGATATTGAACAATATTATGATAACTGTAATTATTTATATGGTTGCGGCAACCATTATATGTAACAGTTACTATTCACATGATTGCAGTAATCATATATGTAATTGTGCCAAACATGTCCAACCATATAAATTATTGCTGAAGTGATCTGTAACATATTATGGTTGCCACAACCTTATAAATAATTTCCGTGATCATAATATTATTGTATAACCTGTATTCATGTTAAAATTATTGCTGTGATCATGTACAACTATATTATTTTTTTTCTAACTGTATATATGAATAGATTATGCATTATAATTCAATACACACAAGTGTATCAAAATTATGCACATAACACAATTACTGGGACTAGGAGCCGTTTGGAGTTTGGGAGTTTATAAATGTATGTTTGCATATGTGTTTATTCTAAAAAGAAATGGAGAGTGAGACCAACCAATGGAGAACAGACAGACAGACAACCAGCCAGCCAGACCGACAGAGGGCCTTAGAGACATGTGCAAAAATGACATAATAAATTTGACACTCTACTAAATTTCATACACTTATTACCAGCAATTACAGCTATGAAAAATGGCATGTATACATGTTGTTAATGTGTATGTTTGCAAGAGTTTATTGTTGTTGGTGTATATAAATTAAAAGTATGTTTTGTTTAATTGTGTAAGTGAATATATTTACATATGTACATATGTATTATGGTGGACCCCCTGAAAAGTTGAATAACTTTTACAATTTTCATACGATTTTAAAAACTAAAACCATGTTTTGTTAAGAACTAAATTTGCTTTATACTTTAGTATATATTTTTATAAGCTTTGATATCAAACTAAGCAATGAAAAGCTACTAAAATCAAAAAAGCTGATAAATTTTGTTTTTTTGTTAGATATTCTTAACAAAAACCATACTTATAACTAACAAATATATCAAAAACTTCACGTCATTTTAAAGTGTAATCAATTTTCTTTCCAAACCCGTTAAAGAATTTAAAGTCGGACAAAAACTGACTGAGTTACAGGTCGATAAGTTGACGAATATCAGTGAAAACGTTTTTTTTTTTAGAATAATTTCTGAATTTGAAGGCGTTTCTGAAATTTTTAGACACAATTTGTAATGTACTTAGCAAGACCTATAACCCACGCTAGGTTAGGTTTACAGGTAGCCGCGAAATTGAAGAATAGAAGAACAGCTCACGTGGGTCCAAGCAATGGTCCCTTTGTGTTACTTGAAAGTAGAAAATTAGAAAGAAAGAGGGGCAGATAGAAATGAAAAAAAAGAGAAGTGGAAGATTGAATAGTTAAGAAGAAGATGTTCAAAAAAGAGAGAAGGAGATTTACAAAAATTTCGTAGCAATAAGATAGCAGTTATTATGTTATTCTATAGAGATTCACATGTCTGGTCTTTTTAACCAATAAGCTTCATATTCGAGAGCTCAGAAAGACTATTTATGGAACGGTGTCCTAGAAACCATAAGCGTAGATCTCCTAATGCCGGACAGTGACAAAGAAGATGAAATATGGTCTCATCCTCCTCCTCGTTTTGACAACTTCTGCAGAAGTCGTTGTAGGGCAAGCCAAGTCTCCTCGAGCGGTTGCCAAAAGTGCAGTGTCCGGTAATGACCGCCACTACGCCACGCAATTGTGAGCGTGACAAGCCAAGAAGATATGTTGTTCGCCCACGATTGAGTCGTTCTGGTTATAGTACATGTGGGTTCACAACCCCATCTTGTCTGAGCGAGCTCATAGTAGAAATTACTAATTTCTACTATGCATTTGGATAGCGGAATTTCACATAGGAAATCTATGTTTCCGTCAAGTAATATGGCGCCAAACAATCAACAACGATAGTGTGCTGGACTATCAATCTGGGGGTTGCGGGTTCGATTCCCGGCATAGACTCTGGGTGTATCTGCAGACAAGGAAAACGCTTCGCAGTTTGTGTTTGTTTAAAAAAAAAGTACGACTGTTGAATGTCTCTTATCCTGTTTAAGGATGCCCGCTATTCCTGGACCAAATTAAATGTTGTGTATACACCTGTTAGAGATTTAATTGCGGCCTGACTGTCAGTATATATACGAATATCCCTACCTGATATTTTGTTATAACTGAGCCAGTTAGCCGCCCTTTTGATGGCTGTTATTTCAGCCTGAATTATGCTACATTCATTTGGAAGTCTAAAAGATAACCTAATGTCGAATTCCCGAATGTAGACCCCTACGCCAACTCGATCTCCCTTCATAAAACCGTCTGTGTAGACTGAGAGACCCGTTGTGTGAAGTAAAGTTCCGTCCATTGCTTTCGTATTATACGGAATTGAGAAACCGAAATTTCTCGCCAAGAAGGGTCCAGAAATGCAATAATCGATATTATCCGGAAGAGTTTGAATACTACCTATTATGCTGGCGTGACCGTATGGAGCATGTTTCCACGTCCCAATCGCGTTTAGCCTAAAGGCTGAGATAAATGCCATTTTTCTTGCCATTAGATCCAAGGGGATCCAGAACAATATAGTAAAGAGGGACTAGGTAGTTCTCTAAGTTTTTTTTCACAGTAGCACCGTGTTATTTATTTAAAATACATTTCAAATACACATAAAGAATCATAGCTTAAACTTAATATATATATAAGATTGCTTCTTTGGGTAGCTTATTTACGTTAACCCTTTTATATCTGGGGTAAAAACTGTCTAATATAGAATGTTTAGACCTCTAAATAGAAATAATAGATGTCATTTATTAGTAAGATAAATTTTAGTACTAGTTTTTTATTTGAACTTTATTAACCCATGATAACTAGAAATCAAAGATAACCAAGTAAAAAAGTATTTTTTGTTATAATCACGGTTCAATAGACATTTAGATGTTTTACAACTCCAAATAACATATGCTAAGAGTAAAAGTACATCTTACTGTCTCTTTGTAATGTAGAGTGTAGTTAGTTTAATGTTTTTTCACATTTATGTTTAGAAAGTAGTTATCTTGTGGAGTCAATTATATCTTAGTGTCCTTTTGCAATCTTTGTATATTTAAAGATTCCCAGCGTAAAGTCAATTGTCTCTTTAGTGTCCCTATGTAATGTATAGTGTAGTTAGTTAAAATTTGTTCTATGTACCAGATATATTATATTGCGAAATCATTTGTCACTTAATTACCCTTTGCCAACATTATGTATTGTTACGAATGTGCAATGACGATTTGAATTCAACGGTCTGTAACGACTGCCTGCAGCATTCATCATATTTGAAGGCACGTCCATCAGTAGCATGTGGTTATTGGCATTGTTTGTAAGTATGGCAATACTAAATGTTTGGGCGGCTGGCAATGACATCAAAAGCTCTAGAATTCGAATGTACTAGTATGTCCGTTAAGAGCATTGTAGAAGATTCCCGAAAGATGGCGCGTGTATAAATAGTGGCAGAGCTGGCAGTCGTGAGTTGAGTTGATCATAGGCGCTGTTAGAGTTAACATCAACTGTCTTGTTCATTTAAGGTTGTACGTTATAGAGTGTGTGTGCATTTCTGCGAATTGATAAACGTGTATAAAGACATTGAGTGACTATTTGATTCTGTTGTTGTACATTCTTAATAAATAAAGAGTTGTTACAATTTTAAACTACTAAAACTGCTTTTTATGTGCAATCAAAAGTATCCGGTTTATTTAAAGGAAATAAACCCACGTTTTTAAAAGGTATTCAATTGTCTCTTTAGTGTCCCTTAGTAATGTAGAGTGTAGTTAATTTAAAAGTTGTTCTATATACCTGATATATTATAATGTCACTTAGTGTCCTTTTGTAAACCGGTTTATAGGTTGATTACAATTTTTATTTTCATTTCTCTTTAGGTACTAGTCATTTTACTAGCTACAAATTATGTATCACTGGGTATATAGTCATATTACTGTCCCTCTTTAGACCAAGATATAATTATTTCGCAATTTAATTACACATCCCAAGTGTTATTTGAATAGAGTATAAAAATTGTTCTTAAGAAATAAATTTCATGTATTTTATATGTTTGATAATTTTTAGTGTATATGATATAAAAGGGTTAACAAAATTTCAAACAATCTGAAATTAAATATTAGAAAATAGGCTATAGCCGTGTGTCCACTAGCAAGTCACTTGCGGAAGAAGTTCTGCAAGTATTTGCTGAAGTGTTTCCACTCAAACCGATACTTGCGGAAGTCTGCTTGCAGAAGTAGTTTGTAGAAGTTATTACGACGAACTTGCTGCAAGAAATTGCAGTCGTGTTTCCTCACAATGTGAGTACAGCCTGCAGTAGAGTTTGCTTTTTGTACGAATGACATTATAAAAATGTCTAGTAGCAAAATAAGATGCGATCGCAGTATATTTTATATAAAAAGAAACAACAAATTAAAAAAAGAAACAAAAATAAGTGTTTGGCTGAGAAATTGCGTGCTGCGGATTTAAGTTTCCAAAATACATTACTTGAAGAATTGCGGACTGAAGATTCCATGCAGCTGAAAAATTTCCTGAGAATGTCCAATGATGATTTTGAATACATTTTATCTTTAATTCAAACAAGTATTCAAAAGCAGGATACTAAAATGAGATTGGCTATACCTCCAACAGAGCGTCTTTTAGTTACTGTTCCAAAAAACACAAAACAAAACTGAAAACAGAAGAGAATACCACAAACCGTTTACCCGACTTCTTTTGCAAGTCTTCAGAACACTTGTAGTTCACTGCAAGTCGTTCAAGTTACTACCAGCAAGCAATGTTTCCACATAATTGCTGCAAGTTACTTCTGCAAGCCGTGACTTTTGGAAATCGACTTCTAATACATGTTTACACGACAAAAAATTCTGGAAGTCACTTCTGGAAGAAACTGCACTTAGATTTTAGATAACAGAGAACAATATTAGACCTGTAATTTTAGCACCGAAAATCGAAAAACTCCAACAATATAAAGGCCGGCCTAATGTATTGTACATAAATATATTGGATTTATTAGAAATGCATACATAGGGTTATGCGGTTAATGGTGTTTAATGAAATATTAATATTTATTTGTTTGAATATATTCTTCAAATAACGCTTAAATTTGATGGTGGCTACATTTTGAAATTTTATGTCAAACCAACCATTTTTATATATAATAAGTCTAGTATATCATTTATACCTCTTGTAACTGAAAATTTTTTTTAACATAATGATTTTCCTCCTCATACTTATGTTGTTTGACATGTTAAACTTAATTTTTAAGCTATGAGATTTCAATATGTGACCATTGTTATATTATTCTGTTTCCATTTCTTGGTATTTAAAGTGTTTTCATTAATAATTGATGAGCATAAGACATTGTTAAGTAGGGTATATAAATGATTCAACATGTTTTTGACTTAAATATATTAGAAGTTTTTTTTTTTCTATGAAATGAAAGTTTTAGGTTACAAGAGACCCCTGTCAGAAATAGTGATTTACATAAATCAAATTTCTAGTTTCATAACAACACAATTCATGCTAAATATTGTGCAACCCTTTTACTTAAATACATGTATTTAGTTACGTATATATCTACATATGTATATAAGGCTGGCACTGATTATAATGAAAGTTTACTTAACATTTACAAAATATTTGTTTTAATTTGAGCTGGATTATAGGACAGATGAGTCTTTTTTAGAGTTTTTTTGTATTTTTTTCATAAACAAATTTAAAGTTTATTTTCCCACAGAATATTGCTCCTGTCTAATACACATAAATACTGTTATAAATACATATATATGTATATACACAGTATTTGGTATGCGTATTTGTGGTATATTTAAAAATAGCTGACATTTTCCTTTTATATATTTGCACATATATTTTATATCAAAAATTTTAATTAAATTGTCAAAATTTTTCATCATGTTTTCAGTCTGGCTGACTATCTAACTAGACTGTTAACTATTTGTGTATTTGTCTATGTGCTGCTCATAAATATATAAGTAACTACCCAGCAGTTAAGCAAGTAGTCAATGTATCCTTTATGGAAAGTAATTGTCACTAATGTCTGATCATTTGGCTGACTCCAATTTATATACATTATTATGGGTCATTAGACACCTATGTGCTCTTTGTAGTATAGAGAGAAGTCAATTTGTTATTATATACATCCCTGGTAATCTAGAGTGTAAACAATTGTCACTTAAGTGTCTCTAAGTAATCTAAAGTGTAGTCTCTTTAAATGTTTATTTTGAACTGCACTTTTTTGTGGGTAATTCGTACAAACTGGTTTATTCATACAGTTTATTTTCTTTTTGCCTTAGTACCAGGGCAGGTCAATAAGTTTGTTACTTTTTGAATGTCTTTGGATAAAAAATCAGTTAATTTTTCAACATAGTCTCCTTTGAGCTCTATACACTTTTTCCAACGTTTCTCCAATTTGTTTATCGCTTCCAAAAAATAAGATTTATTGAGGTCACCAAAGTAGGTATTTGTTTGGAGTCAAATCTCTTTCCGCCCAGCTATTTCTTCAGCTTTTGAAACAAGAAATAGTCTGTCGGGGCTAAATCCGGAGAATATGGCGGAGAAGAGAGCAATTCGTAGCCTAATTCATAGATTTTTGACATGGAAACTGCACTTGTGTGATGAAACAGAACTTTTTTCTTGGAAAAATTCATTCTTCTTTTTTAAATTCTCATTAAATCAATCCATTAAGTTGACATAGTATTCATCATTGATTGTTTTACCTTTTCAAAACGGTCTCCATGACTTTATTAACTGACAAACCCTCATTGGCCTTCTTCATCACCAATTAACCCCGAGAGACTGCTGCTTGGTCTCCGGAGTATTGTGGTGGATCCACGTTTTGTCCTCGGTTACGAGACGATTGTTAGCAAATGCGGCTCCTATCTGCGGAGAGCTTTCACATACTCAAGTGATCATTCCATATTGAAACCTCTGAGCCATGTGAGATGCCTATGGCTTCCACAATCTCTCGCACTGTCAATCTCCGAACGGTCAACTACATATCGTGAATTTTTTCAAGTGTTTCGGTTGTAGAGACCTCAACTGGGCATCCAGAATATTCGACATCTTCCGTGCTTGAACGGCCACAACGAAACGTAGTAAATCATTTTTTATCTTTGAAATTGATGGTGTAGTGTTCTCATAGTATTTATCAATCTGACCCTTGCTTAATTCACTTTTTTCCATTTTCTCCTAAGTTTCTTCATGGTCTGCTATCAATGGCCATCAAACACAAACTAAATGACGCAGCTTGTTCAAATTTCGACAGGAGTCAACTGCCTGTTGACAAGAGCAGTGTTGGCCTTTCAGTTAAGAGGCAGAAAACTCAAAAAGTCACAGACTTATTAACCCGCCAATTTAACCTAGCGTGAAATCAATTATTTCTTAGAGACTCTAAGTAACCTAGAGTGTAGTCACTTTAAAGATTTATTTTGTACTGAACTTTAGAAGTCATTTTACCCACCCAAGTGAACTATAAGAGATATCGGAGGAAGAGTTGTTTACAAGAAATCGTTTATTGGACTGCTTATAAGATATCTTTTTAACTGACTACTTGAGATCAATATTTAAATAAGCAGTCAAGTAACCAGTTAGGTAGGTTAGGTTTTCAGGCAGCCGTCCAAAACCTTCGTTGGTACAGCTCACTGGTACCTGAAAAGAAAATGAAAACAGAGAGAAGAGAGAAATAGAAGTAGAAGAAAGGAATTCTATAGAGTAAGTAGGCAAGAGGAGAAAATTTAAAGAAATGGGAGGAGTTAGAGGAGAAGATGTTAAGAGTAAGATAATGCAGACCATCATGGGACAGTTGCCGAGTCGCCATGAGGTTAAATTTGCAAGTCCGGTCTTAACAACCCCCTGCTTTTCCTAATAAAGGCATCTGTGCGCCTTAGTTCATTCACAGATAGCCCGGAGAGGGTACCAAAGGATCTCTCACCTAAAAGTCTGGCCCGTAGATCGCCAAGTGTCGGACAATTACAAAAGAAGTGTAGAATAGTTTCTTCCTCTTCCTCATTCTGACCACTTCTGAAGAAGTCTTTATAAGGTAACCCAAGTCTTGCAGCATCGGGACCGAAAGTGCATCGCCCCCATATTGCTGAGTCGTATTCGTTGTAGTCGAAGTAGATATGACGTGCGCCTATAGTCCAAAGCAGGCCATATTATCCTCGTGATAGCACCAGTTAGGTAGCTTGTAAGGTAATTGGCTCTATGTAACCGGTATGTGAATAAAATGCGTTGACTTCCTATGACCAGCTATCAGACAGTCTCATTGTTATCAAAAGGAGTCAATTCAGCCCCTGTTTAGGCACGTGTTAAAATAACTAGTCACGTAACTAGATATTATCCTAAGTGATTGGTAGAAGCACTAGTTTGGGACAGTCACCAAGAACTGCTGGAAAGTTTTGATGTATAAAAAAGTTACAAATGTGTTGGTATTTATTTTGTATGTATTTATACAGTTTTTATGAGTACAGAGTGATCCAAATAGAAGTATTTTTTCAAAAATTATATCCAATTTCTTTTGGTATATAATGGGTTGATAAGATTGAACATTACTAGTATTTGTACACAGAAAAGAGATTCGTTGTGACAACTGAAATTGATACCAATCAAATGATCAGTTCAAGCAAAAGAAAATAGGTGAAAAAAGATGAATTATGATTAAAAGAAACAAATTTTTGTCCCCAAATTTTGAAACCAAACTGGAAAATTGTATCTATTATATCAAAAACACTTGCAACACATAAAAACTGTATAAACTTTCCTTAAAATCGAAGATGACAAATCCGACGTCTGTCCACTTTGAAATGTATATGAAATGTTGATAAATTTGATTTAATTTTTAAGGGATCTATTGGATTTTTAAAATTTCTTTTATTACATTTGAAACACCCTTTATGTGGTTTTAATTTGTTATATTTTTGTACATATATTTTTCATTTATGTTAAATCTTTGTGTGCATGTAAGTGTAACAACCAATCAAACAAACAGCCATACAATCAACAAAAATTTATAAAACACACAAAAACAAATACATACTCATACTATCACTCAAAAAACGTATGTAATAAAAATAACTAAATTAAGCTCATAAAGAGTGACAGTATTTACAAATCATAAATAGAACCAACTAGATTTTTGTTTAAGGAAATTTAAATACAACACATACCGTGGAATTAAAATTTTTAACGAAATGTTTGAAAATATTATAAATGGTAGATCTAATTTATTCTCGCAACTATCGAATTTTATATGGTGGACCACATCTTGTAGTTAATATGGTTGTTCTATATGTAATACTTATAAATCAAATATAATTATGATATTCTAAAACTTTATGACATTCTGGGTAGATTAACCTATGTCCGTTTGTTTAAATCATGCTCCCTTCTAAAATACAAAACCAAGATTAAAAGGATTCACTTAGAAAGCTGAATCATTGTTTTAAGCTGATTTTCTTATTTTCAATACAAATCAGCTTAAAGAAACAAATTTATAAACAAAAACGTAAGAAAACCATGAAAAATTAATTTTTTTTGTTAAAACTAGTGTAATTCATACACTGTATTTCTGCTTGTTTTTTGTACAAACAGAAAACTGTAATATATTATAAAATATATTTTTAAAATAAGTTTATTTTCAATTCAAAATTACTGACCACTTTTGCATTTTTCAAATAAATGCATAATATGGACTACGTGTTGAATGAGTAATATTTAATTTATCAACAGCCAAATGACGTATACGTTTTTCGGTGAAATAAAAAAAATTTGACAAAAGTACTGCATATTTTTAGGTGTTCTATTTAATGTTAATGGATCATAACACAGTGCAAACAGTTTTTTGCGATTTTGATCTTGAAGATGAAGTTTTTTTGATTTTATATGTTCACAATTTTTGTTCTTCATGACATTGGCTCAGAGAGTAAATCAAAATTCCGAACTGTTTGCAAGATATGAGCCTGAGAAAAAGATCACTTTTATGCAAAAATGACACCCATAAAAAAATCCATGACTTTGAGCAAAACTGGGAGACACGGGTCTTTTGTTTTTTGGTCTTTTATCACGTAGTGGTGTCCGTATATGGTTATTTTTACATGACTCAAAAAATTACACACAGTGTAATCAAACAATAAAACACAATTTTAAAATAAAAACCCGCTTTTCATTATTTTCCAACTATAGTCAAAATTAAAGTATGTTTTAAACTGAACCAACTCTAACTGGGTGTCACCTCAAATGTAGTAAATGTTTTAATACAATATACAACAAAATATAAACAAGTGGCATCACTGAACAGCTGACTTGGAAAATTAAAGAAAAAAGTGACAATCAATAAATGTAACCAGAAAACTAAAGAAAAAAACCAGTTTGTGGTGAAAAAATGGAAAAGGAAAGATTAATATAAAATTTATGCCATTTTGGTATTAATTTTATTGATTCAATATTCAATAATTGCAAAATCTCTGTCAATATCTTGTAACTTAAATATTTTTGACTTTTTGTGGAACTTTTTTACATGGCGAAGAACAGCTGATGCTGTTGTTAAATGAGTTAAAAACAGCATCAGCTAGTTTTATATTTACAGTCGACTTTAACGTCAAAAGTATACCTTAACTTGTTAGACCTAAGTCCACATAGCTAATGCTGTTGTAAAATGAGTTGAAAACAGTTTCAGCTAGTTTCTAGTTTCTGAACCACACGAACATCTCTTGTACGTTGAAACCGATGGAAGACATTTACCATAAGCATTGGTGAACAATCAGTGAGTTTCAGTGGAATTTTTTTTTTTTCAAGTGAAAGAAGTAAAGCAAATCTGCCTGCATATGATGATATGTTGGCACTAAATTCGACATTTTCGAAAAAACAAAAAAAAAAAAAAAAAAAACGTTGTTGTTTTCACTATAATGTTCAATAACTAAGTGAGAATAAATGATAGATATACACTCAATACATTAGACTAAGTCTGGTTGGGTTGACAGGCAGTTGAGTATGTGTGGTATACTCGAAGGTGCTTCATAATATGCATCGGGAAGATTCCAACTGTGTATTGATGGCTTTTCAGAAGGATGTATTTTGTGAGCATGACGTTATGTTTCATGATTGGTAGAACCTTTGTTTCCTCATGTAGACGGTATTCTGGGGTTATTTTCATTCAGCTTGTGACAGCCATTAAGGCATAATTTTTGCCTCCTTTCTTAACTTCATGAGATTTTGAGAGTTTGGCGGCCGTTTCATCTCTTAATGTTTTTGGACATTGTGGAAACTCAGAATATCCTATAAGAGTATGACATGGGTGACTGTGTCGAATGTCTTAAGCGTGGGGAAGCAAAGAGCCTCAAGAGTCTTCGCAACAAGACGGATATTGTCCTGTAGGATTATCCCTCACTCACACGTTTTAAAAATGAGTTGACTCTATTTTTAATCAGGCTGCTCACTGATAGCTTAAAAACACTTATTTTCGCCTTTTCTCTTTCAGTGTGATCAATTGATCGAAACTTAATTATTCTTTATCATCGGCTTGTCAACTTCTAAATTCAAAATGCACTTATCCTCATTTACGGGCGATCGTTGGACATTAGAAGCCGTGCCAATCTGTTTTCTTTTTGGTTGATATAATTACAGCGTTCAGAGATGAAATTGTTAAGTTGATGCGGACTTACGATTATTGTATGTCCGCTTTTTTCTAACTATTTCGGTGACAGTAGAGACTACTACTCACTACTGGTCTCCACCATTTTCTCTGGTATGTTCTATTCGGAGAACATTATATTTGATGCAGTTGTAAAGACTGGAATTACTCGTCTATTTTGTCTACTAGACCGCAGCGACGATGTTGTTGATTTTGTATATAAATCAGGTTTTCTCAGACATTTTTTGTCGTCTAATGATGACGCCGATGAATTTCGTTACTATTGGCATCACAAAAATTTACAAAACTCTTCGATCAATTATTTTCAGAATTAAGTCTAGAGCAGTGTCTGAGGTAACACCAGACCAAACCAGTGTTTCACCATAATTAGTGCAATCCCAATTACGGAAGATGTTGGTTCGCTGGTAGAAATTGTAGACTTGTTGCTAAGGTTGACAGCTCATGACTAAGTACATATTGTCTTTCCGATGCTTAAAACGGGCTGTTTTGGTAATTCGTCGCTTTGTTCTAACTATTTAACTATTTTGCTAAAATTCCTTGCCATTACGTTTTACATTATTTGCTAAGCGGAGTTTTTGCTTGCATATTACTCAAGATCATTTGTAAACAAATTTCAAACTAAATTTTTATATATTACTAGTATTTAGAGACACATTTGACCATACCCTTGTAATCGAAGTTAAATTATAATCGAAGCTGTGCTTTTTATGGTCTATTCCAAATCAAATTATATTTATTACTACAACAATATGTGTTGAGAATAAATATTCATTTCATTAAAGTGTTGATTGCTTTGTTGGGATATTGTTCTCTGAAGTGTTTTCCCTTAATAGTTTTCACTTTACCCTAACATTTTATTTACAATATAAGTGGAGTTTTAAAAATTAAGAGTTTTTCAAACATTTGATATCTTGATGTGGTTTTAAGGATACATACCAATACATACATACATGTGTATATATATAGAGGTCAAATATTCCCAGCAGTTCTTGGTGACTGTCAGGTGACTAGTTGACTAGTTAGATAAGTAGTTACGAGACTGGATATTTTAACACGTGTATATTAAAATGACACTTTCTGATAGCTGGTTCACAATAGTTGGATTTAAATAGCGGTTACATAGAGTCAGTGACCTTACTAGCTACGTAACTGGTTACTTGCTCATCTACATAACTAGTTATTTTAACATGTGCGGGTGCTTATTGACCTCAGACAGTCAGTTAAAAAGATATATTATAAGCTATCCAATAACCGGTTGCTTGTAAACCTACCTTCCTCCGACAACTCTCCATTAGATTACATCTGGTAGGTAAAATTACTATTTTCTAAACTGCTGTATAAAATAAACGTTTGAAGAGACTACACTCTAGGTTATTTAGAGACACTAAAGTGATAATTGACTTCATGCTATGTTACATGGGATATCAGTATATTTAAACCTCTAACCCGCAAAAGTGCCTTAAGGCATGCATTACAAAACACCAATTATCTCAAAAAGTAATTATATATATTTGTATTAAATTTAACGGTGACATTAGTTACAGATTTGTTAACATTTCCCTCGAAGGTCGAAATGTATTCTGACTTTTAGTTTTTGTTCTGTCAGCTGTTTTGTGAGTGCTGGCATAATTTTTGCACGTAAAATTTTGTGTGTGATTTTATTTTTTAAATCAAAGTTTTACTAACTTTTAGTCACCCGATCTATTTGAAATATTTTTTTTTAATGTTAAGATATTCTTTTTTCAGTCTATGAATTTGTAAATGTTAAACAATTAACATAAAGTGTGTTGAGAACGCAGGAACGAAGGGGTGCCTCAGGGCACTGTTGCGGGTTGCGGCTAAATTTATCGACGTGTTATATTGTATATGACAGATAGATTATAGGAATGGTAGATAGAGACCGCAGACGGATTATATTATCCGCCTTGACTCATGATCCGTTGGTACTCCACAAGAAGATCCACAGCCCGGAAGTTCAAAAGTTAGCTAAAAAGCAAAACATCCAGTTAATGAAGTCCGTTATGACAATATAGACTTTCCAATCTGGTTAGGCAAAAAATATGGTGCAAACTATGCAAAAAGTTGGAAACACAGTGTGTTTGCTCAAAATGCGATCTTCATTTATGTTTCTCAAATGCCAAGAATTGTTTTTATGAGCATCGTAGAAAGTAAAACATATTTTCTTAGTTTTCGTATCTTTTTCATTAGTTTTTCAATAAAATCATATTTGAATTAATGTTTACACCGCAACAGTGCCCTGAGGCACTCTTCACCTTTTTGCACCTGGTTCCTAAACTTAATTGGCAAATTAGTTGCAGTACATGCAGTACAAAATAAACAAATGAGCCAAAATATATAAATTGGAGTCAGCCAAGTGATCAGATATTAGTGACAATTACTGTCTACCTCCTTAACTGCTGGGTTATTCTATTTCATACATTTTAAATAAAAGTATTGGTTACATTTATTTCGAATTTCTTTTGTTTACAATTGACTGGTTTGTGTATTTGTGTAAAATTTTGGGTGTCTTGAAATTGTGTTTTTTGTAGTTGCTATTGTAATTTTGGTATACATATATGAATTAGTTGATTGAGTTAATAAACATACATTCTGTTACATGCACTGCACTTGTTTATTTATCTTTCGATCAACACAAACTTATACATGTACTTTCCAATCAGGAAAAATTGAGAGGACTTCACTTTGCTGGCCTTATAAAACATTCTTTTACATTTTTAATAGATTCGATACTCATTTCACTATGCATTCTCTTAGAAAATTGCTGTTAATACACTTATTTATATAGTAAGTCTCTTAAATGGGTTTCATTTTTGATATTTTAATATTAAAACCTAGTTTACCATTAATTCTCTAAAAATCTTTCATTACAAATCTTCATTGTCTTCTCATGCGAGTAGGCTAGATCTCCCTCCCTATTACACGCGTTAAATAGTAACGATTTTACAATGCGTTAAAATAAGGCCTTTATTAAGGCCCCTTTACTGTATGTTTTTCCCTCCTGGCTATGTTTACCATTACATTTATGCATCCATAGATGTACATATGCATGTGTGGATATTGTGTACTCATTGTAAATTGTATTTATTTTGAATTTTAATTAAATATTAATTAGAGTTTATTTGTTGACTACGAATAAATAAATGAAACATAAATTGAATGAAATGTAACAATATTTTTACTTTTGTTTAAACTAACTGACTTGTTGTTATTGTTGTTATTGTTAAAGTTATACTTTATCAGTGTATGTTTATTTATTTGTTATCATGTCATAACAAAATTTATTATTTAAATACTTTAACATACATACATAAGTATTCAATTGAAAGTAAAGTTTATTTTTTTTTTTAATTTTATTCATTGGATTAAACTACATATTTGGATTATAAATAATTTTATGGCACCATATTGTGAGTTATAAAATAAATAATATTTTTTAGATTTATTTTCATTATTACTTTTCAGTTTTGTAAAGGTCTTCCTATCTTTAAATTTAAATAAAACAGAGTGTCTTTGAGATATCATCGACATTTTGTATTCGTTTGAAAGGGCTATCGCTGTCATTATGTATGGAAATAATATATAATATCCTGTTAATGTCTGCCGCGGCTTCCGAAATATACAATTTCAATGACTCTGGCGCATAAATCAGGCTGAATTTTACCGATGGCATGAGTTATGTTGGCTTTGAGGGCATATTCGCATAGACCTGCGACTTATGAAAACCCAACTAGAAAAACGAACGATCTCGTAGCCCAGTTCACAACATCTGCACATGAGCCGACCATGCCCTCAAATCGCTCTTGCAGAATGCCCAATGTGGTAAGAGCTCTGTTACACGTAGCGCCGTCCTGTTGAAACCATATGTCGTTGGTGTCCACATCATTCAATTCAGACCAAAAGAAGTTGGTAATCATAGACCTATAGCCTATGGTCGGGTCAATGTCATTCTCAAAAAAATATGGACCGATAATGCTACCAGATCAAAATCCACACCAAACATTGACTCTTTCGGGATGCATTGGACGCTCTACTGTGGTTTAAGAACGGCATTCCTAAGGGAATGCGTTTGAAATGACCGTATTATATATGCTAGCTTCTATCGTTTTATGCTTTTGCATATAAAAGTGTGTATGCTTTCGTGTAAGAGACAAATCCATTCATGACTTCCTGGAGCAACATTCTCCGGACACAATGAGCAAAAAATCAAACCGATTGTGGATCCAGATTCGGCTTAATCCAGATTTTCAAATATTTTGGTTCAAACGTCATAACCAGGTCTGTGCAGACCTATAAAGCAGAATTCTGAGCAGACTCCGTTAACGTGGCTTTTATTGCCCTTACTTTGTTTGTCAGCATATTTGGGTCAAACCATCAGACTGCTCCTGAGCTGTGGGGCAACAATGGAAACCCTATCTACCAGGCGACGATGTCTGCTATCCGATATAAACAGATTCTCAAGTACATTCGATATGATAATACCAGTACAAGATCCGCACGACTAGTTCAAAGTAAATCGGACGCCATCGACGACGTTTGGAACATGCTAAGAACAACTTGGAGCGTCGATATGTTCCCGGTGGCTAAATTACATTTAATGAGCAATTGTTTCCGTACCGAGGCCGCAAGCGCTTTTCCAAATATATTCCATAAAAACCAGCCAAATACTGCATAAGAATCTGGTGGGTGTGCGGGTCCAATTCCAATTACCCACTGAAATAAATAATTTATATTGGAAAACAAGCAAACTAAGCACGTGCGGCAAATCTAGGCGACAACGTTGTTCTGAAATTGGTGAACAAAAATATTGTGGTTCTGGACGAACAATATATGCTGATAATTTTTTTTTCGTCATATGATTTGGCCGCGATGTTGAAGACAAAACTGTTGGATAATGTAGCAACCATGCGATAAAACCAAGCCTGCATACCGAAGAAGATGTTGGATCCTAACAGAGAGGTATTGAGCACTTTATTCGGTTACCACAACAATAATGTCGCACTATGTCCTTACGTGCCAAAAAAGAAAAAAAGTAGTGGCTCTCATCTCGACGGAGTATTATAATTCCGCCATAGACTCATCGAAATCAGCGCAGAAGCCATTTCAAATATTGGATTACAATAAGTAAAAATCCCGACTGGAGACCATGGATCAAATGGTTGGTGGTTAGTCTTGCAAATGATTCACAAACGGATGACCGTTAGCCACGTTTTTCAATATGTTGGAAGTTGTGGGATTGTCATTCATGTAAATTTGGAGCATGTCAAGCGAAACGATAGAAGACGTGTCTTCCTTATGGAACTGGCAGAACAACTGGTGATCTCTCACATGGAGCAAAGGGCAACGAATCCAATTGAACGATGCATGAAACACGTCAAATAATAATTTTTCATTGCATGTATTGCAAAAAGCCGGTTGGTATTTGTGCCTTTAAAATAAAATAGCTACTTGAGATGTATTAAAATGTGTTTTTCTTGTAAATTTTTTGATTTCCCTAGCATAAAACTAATTTACTGAAATTTTTATGACACCTGACTATGTATTTCCATACAAATCCCATATAGGTCTGCACAGACCTGGTTATACCGATTAGCGCAAAAAAATCATATACCTTCAAGGGTATTTTCTCCAACTTCTATGACTTGTATCTATTGATCTCCAACGACATCAAGCCCGAGATTAATATCAAATTAAAGCGTGAAGTAAAAATTCAGCTACCCGTTTTTGCTCCTAAGGAATTTCAGTATAAAAAACTAAAAAAAAGTTAGGAAAAATTTCCTTCACAAGCATGTTATTACGCATGCTATTTTTGCATGAACATTTTTACATTTTTGAAAGGGGGCAATGTTTGTGAAGCTTCTGAAGAGTAAGTATAAGCTTTAAATATAAGTATTTGGTATTGTTGAAAACCTTAGGACTTCAGGATTGATATTTTAGTAAAACGAAATAATTTTATGATTTTTTTTCGAAGTCCAAGTTAATTTCCATGAATACTAAAATTTAATTTTCCATAAATATAAAATTTAAATTAATGTAAACTTTTAAAGGTTAAAGATATCAGAACAGAATTTGAAACTAATGTAGATCAATATGTTCATAATTCAAAGGCTTTATATTTCTTAAAAGTTTGTGATTTTCAAATACCGAAATTCCTAAAACTGGTAAAATATGTTCCAAAATCTAAGTTTTTTTTAAAGAAAAGTGCCTACTGTAGCGTTATTTACAATATGATAGTAAACAAAATTTATAAGTATTTACAGAGGATCGGTGCTTTGGCTTATTAGAATTTTTTACTAAAACCAAATTATTTTTTTTTTTTTTAAATTGGCCAAATTTGGATAGCTCTGGTAGGAACTAGGTCCGCTTAAGTGAGCCAAGTTTTACTTTGCACGCTTTTCCGTTAAGTTTTATTTGCGGATCATATACAAGTTTATATAGTCCCGAAGAAAATTGGTTTTTAAAAAAGAAAACATTTCGAGACTTTTTTGGGAAAAACACTTTTTACATGTTCTAACTTTGGATCCGTGCAAGTTTTTATAGGGACGAGATATGTGTTGGAAAGTTATTTTTAGTTTATTTAGAATTTTATCTCCAATACAGCTGATTTTTAAAAACAAAAATGCGACACTCCGTAGGCCCGCCATATATAAAAAACCAAAAAAAGATCGAGCAAAATTAAAATTAATAAATAAACCTAAATATTTCTTCAACTAAAATAGATAACCTACATATTTTTTAAAGATCTTCTCAAAGACTATATATATTTAAAAATTTCAGCTCATTCGGATCATTAATAATTTTTTGGCGATTTTTTTAAATGTGAAACCCGAGATGACCAAATTTGACTAGCCACACACTTGCCGCCATTAACCCTAGGAAGCTAAATAACTGTAAATCAACTCGAAAATACCTCAGCTCCAACCATGTGACACTTTGTATCAATATCTCTAATAGTTCCCGAGATACCGAATTTATTCCAAAAAAAAAAAAATGTTTCTAAACCACTGTGCGTTCTTGGATCTCATCTGTATTGGTATAGTTCCAAATTCGACAATTTTATTTGTTGAGGTAGCTATTCATTCAGAAGTGGACCTCACCGCAAAATGGGAGAAGCATGCGGAACGTTGCCCGAACCAAACGCCCATGTTGTTGAATGCCATTTCCGACCATAGTGATTTGGCAAAACGAACTCAATAAATGACAGCCAAATTTATCTATAAACACTAATAAGTAACAAATAAAAAGAAAGTTCCAAGTAATGGATGGATTGATCAAAAAATAAATATAATTTGTTTGTGTCTTGTGATTTTTCAAATATAAAGCTTTATTTACAATTTACGTTATACAAGCAATAGATGTAGGGCATCATATAATCGTTTTCACCTAATTAAACTTTCATACATGTTTTTTATTATTTTATTTATTTATTTTTTTAATAAATAAAAAATATTAATTGTTTGCTGAGATTAATTTAATTGTTTTTGTTTATATAATTCATTTTAATTCAACAGATAAAGTAATTATAATTATACTAAGCTACATAATAAAAAAAATACAAACTTACACTCAGAATAATTATTGAACTGTAACTGATAGTCTGGCAGTCGAAAATAGAAATTAGTACCCATACAAATTGAAAAGTGGAAAATGTACCAAGTTATGAAATGACAAAGACTTTTGAGTCCAAAGGGTGCAGACAAAATGCTAATTGAAAAACACAATCATTTTTAATCGAATGACAACCCTAAAATCTACGGAAGTAAAGTATTCGTTCTTTTATATCCTTCACCATGAGTTTGTCATTCCATTTGTAATTTCAACATTTTTCGTTTGCGACCCCATAAAGTATATAAATTCTGGATCGTTATAGATAGCGGTGTCATATAGCCATGTCCATCTGTCCGTCTGTATGTTGAAATCAACTTTCCAAAGCTACTAAATAACTTACATAAAGGTTTTTTTGGTATTCAAAGAAAAATGGCATATTTTGAGATAAATGATCGGATGTTTATTTCATAATAAAGAGGAAGGTATGCCGTTAATAATGAAAAACAAAAACAGCCAAATGGTCACCACGACCACGCTTACAGGACCATATCCTTTTCATAACATTTTCCATAACCAAATCGCAAACTGGCTACCCTATGTCCTCGATAGCCTCACGAATTCTATCTTTGAGGTCTTGAATCGACGCTGGGTTGTTGGCGTAGACCTTATCTTTCACGTGGCCCCAAAGGAAGAAGTCGCATGGTGTTAAATCACAAGATCTCGGTGGCCAATTGTGATCACCTCTTCGAGAGATAACACGGTCCGGAAATTTTTCCCGTAAGAGAGCAATGGTTTCGTTGCTTGTGTGGCACTTAGCGCCGTCTTGTTGAAATTAAACATTGTCCAGATCAATATCATCCAACTCCGATCTAAATACGGTGTAATGACGTTTGTGGAATGCCCAATTCCAAAGAACGACGAGAAATGGACTAACCTGGGTTTTGTTCAACACTTTGGGCTACAGCAGCAATATTCTCAGTTGTTCTTAAGCGACGTACCAACAGCTCGAATTTTTCCACCAATTTCTTTATTGCGGTCCGACAAGGTGCTTCACGATGACCCAAAAATGCTTTAGTTTTGCGAACTGTGACTGCAAGATTTTCACCATTTTTGTAGTGAATTTTAATAATTTCAATGCTTTGTGGAAGCCTGTATCGTTTCATTTTTAATAATGGCGTAGTTTCTACCTGTCAAATGTCAAAGAATAAAAGCTTCAAAAGTGACGGCTACCGAAATACCGGGTGATTCAAAATAACATCTCCTCTTAGGAAACCCTTCACATGGTTGATACGTCAATATATCGGCTATAAAATCGACCATAAATTACTGAGATACAAGTAGAAATCCGCGAATACCTTGATTTTTTCACTCATATTTTGTTTTTCAACCAAATTTTTTTTTTCCCAAATATTTCTTTTCAGCAAAAAATTTCTTTCACCAAAGTTTGTTTTTTATTTTTTTTACTTTGCTTGTGGGGAAGGAATATTGGGTAGTGCTTATGTTTGTAAGGTGCAAAAATATTGTCCCAACACCCACCTTAAAGTATACCATCTGCTCAGGATCACTTTCATTCAAAATACCTAGGAATTATTGAGTTTCTTATAATTGAGAAAATTACACATAGGCGTCAATGGCAACAGGCCCGGGCTACCTATATAATCAACTCAATAAGTGTCAAAGAAGATTACGTGTCACCTTAAAGGATTATAAAGAATAGCATCCCATGAAATAATCAGAATACGAACGGAAAAGATCAGCATTCGCTAATTTCTTGGAGAATATTTGTATAACAAATAGCACACATTCAAATTCTTACGACTTATTATTAATGATGGAACTGAGCATTATATACAACAATCAAGGGCCTCAAAGTAGTAAAGTCTTCTGTTGTAATTACTGTGGATTACTTTGAGAACAATAAGTAAGCACTAAAAATTATTATATACTTCCGAAGAATTATAGTTTTTTGTTTTATAAAATCATTCATAATTTTCATTTTAACTAACCTGTGTCTTAAAACTGAATTATGTAGATTCTGTGATTATTTTATCAATTTACACCATATAAACCAAATTCTGAAATGAGAAGGAAAATCAGAAAAGTATGTTTGAGACATATTTAATTATTCAATATGGAACTAAAAAATTTAAAAGTTTTAGAACAATTTTGTGTAAATATTCTAGGAAATACTATTTAATTGCCTCTTTTAAAGAGCTTTACTACAACAAGTTATTGAGATACATTTAAAACAAATAAAATATTAATATTTGTGACATTTTATATGTTTAATTAAATCTGAAATAAAAATTTTTGTAAATATTCTAGGAAACACTGTTTTATTACTCTTTTAAAGTGTTTTTCATAAATAGATTATTGACATACACTTAAAGCAACCGCTCAGACACTTAATATCTTTTGTTATAAATTAGTTGTTATTTGTATTAAAATAATTAGCAATATTTAACCTCTTTTGTTTACTAAGGTAAACATTATTTAACTTTAAATAAATAACAATTGCATTGTTTGTTTTTTCTACTACTTATTTTGCAAAAGGAAATTAAAATTACGAGTGCAAATAAAACGAATTCTTAACTTAAGTTTATTTAAGGTTATCGATCTACAATTTGCCAGTCATGTGTGTAAATGCTGTATGAAAACAATTTGTTTTTAATTTGAGATAAATAAATTTAATTGGCAATTTGTTGTCAATAAATGAACACAAAAAATGTTTACATATGCACTTGGGTGGTCCCGTATTTAGTGAGTTAAAATCAAATTTGATAGGATATTACATTTATATGTTTCTACAGAATTACTAAATGACAAATTGGAATAGTCTGATAAAATATAATTTCAACTGAGATCATGGCCAACCTTTTAGGATGACCCTAATATACATGTAAATACATACAGATTGCTTATAATTTGTATGTAAAGAAAATTATTTAAACACAGTTTTCTTGTTAAGAAAGACAGTGTCTTACTAAGACAGTTTTCTATATAGAAAAGTGTCTTGTTAAGACAGTTTTCTATATAGAAAAGTATATAGAAAAGTGTCTTGTTAAGACAGTTTTCTATATAGAAAAGTGTCTTGTTAAGACAGTTTTCTATATAGAAAAGTGTCTTGTTAAGACAGTTTTCTATATAGAAAAGTGTCTTGTTAAGACAGTTTTCTATATAGAAAAGTGTCTTGTTAAGACAGTTTTCTATATAGAAAAGTGTCTTGTTAAGACAGTTTTTTATATAGAAAAGTGTCTTGTTAAGACAGTTTTTTATATAGAAAAGTGTCTTGTTAAGACAGTTTTCTATATAGAAAAGTGTCTTGTTAAGACAGTTTTCTATATAGAAAAGTGTCTTGTTAAGACAGTTTTCTATATAGAAAAGTGTCTTGTTAAGACAGTTTTCTATATAGAAAAGTGTCTTGTTAAGACAGTTTTCTATATAGAAAAGTGTCTTGTTAAGACAGTTTTCTATATAGAAAAGTGTCTTGTTAAGACAGTTTTCTATATAGAAAAGTGTCTTGTTAAGACAGTTTTCTATATAGAAAAGTGTCTTGTTAAGACAGTTTTCTATATAGAAAAGTGTCTTGTTAAGACAGTTTTCTATATAGAAAAGTGTCTTGTTAAGACAGTTTTCTATATAGAAAAGTGTCTTGTTAAGACAGTTTTCTATATAGAAAAGTGTCTTGTTAAGACAGTTTTCTATATAGAAAAGTGTCTTGTTAAGACAGTTTTCTATATAGAAAAGTGTCTTGTTAAGACAGTTTTCTATATAGAAAAGTGTCTTGTTAAGACAGTTTTCTATATAGAAAAGTGTCTTGTTAAGACAGTTTTCTATATAGAAAAGTGTCTTGTTAAGACAGTTTTCTATATAGAAAAGTGTCTTGTTAAGACAGTTTTCTATATAGAAAAGTGTCTTGTTAAGACAGTTTTCTATATAGAAAAGTGTCTTGTTAAGACAGTTTTCTATATAGAAAAGTGTCTTGTTAAGACAGTTCTCTATATAGAAAAGTGTCTTGTTAAGACAGTTTTCTATATAGAAAAGTGTCTTGTTAAGACAGTTTTCTATATAGAAAAGTGTCTTACTAAGACAGTTTTCTATATAGAAAAGTGTCTTGTTAAGACAGTTTTCTATATAGAAAAGTGTCTTACTAAGACAGTTTTCTATATAGAAAAGTGTCTTACTAAGACAGTTTTCTATATAGAAAAGTGTCTTGTTAAGACAGTTTTCTATATAGAAAAGTGTCTTACTAAGACAGTTTTCTATATAGAAAAGTGTCTTACTAAGACAGTTTTCTATATAGAAAAGTGTCTTACTAAGACAGTTTTCTATATAGAAAAGTGTCTTACTAAGACAGTTTTCTATATAGAAAAGTGTCTTACTAAGACAGTTTTCTATATAGAAAAGTGTCTTGTTAGACAGTTTTCTATATAGAAAAGTGTGTCTTGTTAAGACAGTTTTCTATATAGAAAAGTGTGTCTTGTTAAGACAGTTTTCTATATAGAAAAGTGTGTCTTGTTAAGACAGTTTTCTATATAGAAAAGTGTGTCTTGTTAAGACAGTTTTCTATATAGAAAAGTGTGTCTTGTTAAGACAGTTTTCTATATAGAAAAGTGTGTCTTGTTAAGACAGTTTTCTATATAGAAAAGTGTGTCTTGTTAAGACAGTTTTCTATATAGAAAAGTGTGTCTTGTTAAGACAGTTTTCTATATAGAAAAGTGTGTCTTGTTAAGACAGTTTTCTATATAGAAAAGTGTGTCTTGTTAAGACAGTTTTCTATATAGAAAAGTGTGTCTTGTTAAGACAGTTTTCTATATAGAAAAGTGTGTCTTGTTAAGACAGTTTTCTATATAGAAAAGTGTGTCTTGTTAAGACAGTTTTCTATATAGAAAAGTGTGTCTTGTTAAGACAGTTTTCTATATAGAAAAGTGTGTCTTGTTAAGACAGTTTTCTATATAGAAAAGTGTGTCTTGTTAAGACAGTTTTCTATATAGAAAAGTGTGTCTTGTTAAGACAGTTTTCTATATAGAAAAGTGTCTTGTTAAGACAAAAGTTAGTTTTGTCTTACTAAGACAGTGTTTTGTTAAGATAGACAATAGTGTCTTGTAAAGACAATGTTCTATAGAATTGAGTTTTCTGTAATATATTACATAATTAAGAAGCTGACTGTAAAAAATTACCTAAAAAGCCATTCCTTCTTATACTTACTTAGTTTTTTAATGTCTGACCATATCATTAGTACACTATTTTGTAGAGACAATGAATGACAACATTTTATTTTTATTAACCGAAAAACACATCTTAAAATGTCTTTGCCAACAATAAAGTAAACTTTATTTAACTTTAAATATCTTCACACCACACATACTCACTAACACTTAGGATTCCAGTGTTGATGTAAACATCATTACTTGTAAACTATAAAATCACCGCCAGTTCCCCTTTCGAGTGACCCTTCACCAACAAGACAAGTGTGTGTAAATTTAAAGTCAAGTGTTAATGTACCCCCGAAAATGTTGTTGTTGCTCATTCTTATCGTAAAAACAACTTCTAACCGAGGATGTGGGATTGAAAAATTGTTGCGAAAATTTTTACCTAGAAAAGTGGATAAAGTTTCTGGCGTAAAAGGAAGTTGAAGACATTAAGTTCAAGTTTTAAATCCACAACATTTTGTGTACTGGCACTGGGGGCAACTACATACAAGCCACATGCAACCATCAAACATACCAATAGTTAGTTGCATTATACAACTGGCAAATGCTGGAAAAAAAGGGTGTGGAAATTTTAACTGTTGAAAAGTTTTTAGTTTAACGTCAATTAGAAACACAAACTAAGTATTTGAAGTACTTTTTGCGAAACCATCAACCCGGAGGATGTTGTGCAATTTTCTAACTCTGCAGCAATTGTTTATAGGGAGGGAGGGATGAATGGTTTAAAAACCCCTAACACACATACACACAAACACAAACATTTAAACTTTGTCACATTGAAATTATTAAAAAGTTTTCTTTATTTTTATTTATTTATTTTATGTTTTTAAGAGGAACATATACCCTACATCTTATGTTCTAAGATGAAGTATAAAATGTTACAAAATAATTTGGTTATTTGTAGTAGATTGGACATGAAATTGATTGATCCCAGAAATGAAGCAACAAAATATAAAAGACTTGGGAGCAATTTTAATTGGCAAAAGTTTATAAGTTTGTTGTCTTTAAGAAATATGCAACATTTTTGGATATAAGAAAATAAGTTATTTTTAAGAATAATGGACATACTTTGGGTGTTTAGGCAAATATGTTTTAAGACCTTAGAAAAAACTTGTATAAACAAGCAATGAACTATAAATGCTTGGGATTTTAGAGCACAAATAAAATAAATAAAAAAAAAAAATTGAAAAAATGGCTTAAATTTGGAAGCTTTTGTGTTCTCATATTAGAAATTTGACACATTTTTATGTTGGACTAATCTCTGTAATAATGTATCTAGGAAAATAATAAAAATATTGTACATTAGCAAAAAGTTCTTTCCAGAGACTAAGATTTGTATGTATGTGGGTTTTTAACTAAAAATTTATAACATTAAAAATTCCTGTAATATTCAATTTTAGCGTCGTCTATTTTTGAACTTATACCAAAATTTTGATTTAAAATTCAATTGGGTATGATGAGAAATAATAACTTTCTGGATAAAAGGGATCATTTTAATGGAAAACGCTGAAAAATTGTCTTAGATATTTAAAAGATTTAGACAATAATATTGTTACGTTTTAACCTTTTTAAAACGTTGGTTTATTTCCATTAAATAAACCGAATACTATTGATTGCAAATAAAAGCAGTTTTAGTAGTTTAAAATTGTAACAACTCTTTATTTATTTAAAATGTACAACAACAGCACTTTATAATCTACAAGACAGTTAATGTTAAGTATAACAGCGCCTATGATAAACTCACTCATGACTGCATAAGTAGAATCTTCTACTGATGGACGTGTTTATAAACATGATGATTGCTGCAGGCAGTCGTTACAGAACGTTAAATTTTGCAAATTCGTAACAATATTATTTGTGAACGAGGAGAATTTATAATATACTTACAATAAAAGGTTTGTTCATTAATATGTTGCCATGAAATTTGTTATGTCGTTGTACTTTTTGATAGCAAATGTTAATGTTAAAACTAACATACGATTAAACTCTTTCCGGTTTAGTGGTCACTTTTCTAACCACCTTTTTCCTAGAGCCTTTAAACAATTTTTAGAGACATCTATTGAAGTTTTGCTAAACAATAACATTTTTATAAGCAATCGTTTAAGTTTTTTGGCAAAAGTTTGCCGTCAGGTTGCTCTAGTTAGATTAATATATTAATTTGAAAATATTGTAAACCGCAGTTTTTCTAAGGGGTTTTTCCGTATTCAATAAAAAAAGTCAGAGTGTTTATTGCTCATTAAAATCAGTGTTACTTTGTTATTTAGTATTTGTTTGTTTGACTTTTGCTAACAAAGTAATATTTTATACTATACTCTTTGATAAATAACATAAGTAATAGGGTGGTTAGATTACTAACCACTGTGACTGAAATCGGTTTTATATAATGTGTTTCTCTACATAATATTATGTTATTTTGTAAGGAGTCTGCTTGTACTCAATGAACATTAAATTGAAGATATTTGGATCGAAGGTATACTTTCGGATGGGAATGTGTCTGCAGTCTTGAACCCGACGAAGAAGAGAATTACTTATAAGGAGAAATAATAAGGGGATCCAGTTAAAATATAATGTTAAAATATAATAAAATTTGGCTAATATTTCTGTTAGAGACTTATCTACCCAAACTGCTGTGGTGGAACCAAAATGGTGAACAAATTTTCGATTGGAAGAGCTGGTTGATTACACTGAAAGTGGGAGTATACCAAATTATATAAAAGAACTGGAGAATGTCTCACTTACACAGCTATTTAGCTATTTATTCAAACAAATTTATACGCTACAAAATTTGTATCATAATTATTTTTAATGCCAACCGCCATGGTGGTTAAGAAACTAACCACCTTATTACATAAAAACCTTTGGCTTTATTTTTATTATAGCCTTCACCATAAGTTCGTCATTCCATTTGAAATTTCCACATTTTTCATTTGCGACCCCACAAAGTATATATATTCTGGATCGTTATAGATAGCGAAGTCGATACAGCCATATCCGTCTGTCCGTCTGTATGTTGAAATCAACTTTCCGTAGCCCCAAATAGCTTACAAACATTATTGATACATCAATATATCGGGAATTCTTCTGGCTCGGTTGCTATTTAAAATCGAGAAAATCGGTCAACAAATGACTGAGATATAAAGAAAATACCGGGACAACTTAGATGTTTGGCCTATTTTTAATCAATATCTGGATTACTAAGTCATTAATATAGACAATATGGATATCTAATGATAGATATTTCAAAGACCATTGCAACGATGTATATAAGGCTATAGTAATTTGTACCTATAATCGGTCAAAATCAGGAAAAATATTTTTTAACCCGAATTTTTTTACCAAAAAAATATTTTTTCTTAAAATTTTTTTCACTAATAAATTTAAAAAAAGAAATTTAAAAAAAAATTGAAAATTTTTTTTTTAAATTTTGAAAAAAAAAAAATATATTTTGTTTACCTAAAAATATTTAATAATTTGGTGAAGGGTTTATAAGATTCGGCACAGCCGAATATAGTTCTCATACTAGTTTTTTTCTTATTTTTCATAATATATGAAGCCTAATTAAAGTAAAAATGCTATTGTTTGGTTTATAAACTTATACACATAAAACTGTGGCTGAAAGAGTTAAGAAAAGCAATTCCCATAATTACCATAAAGTCTATATTTGTTACGGTCTAAAAGAATAATAATAAAACTGTGGCCCGTTTTGGAATCCAAAATGTACGATTTTAGAACACTTATACTGAATTAGAGAATTTTGAAACAAATACGTTTAATCCGTAAGGGACTAGGGAGACTCCTATTAGTATATTTAAGGCGGTTTTTATTTTAAAGCTATGATCAGTGAGATTCCTTTCAAAAGAACGTAAAAACATTGCAAGTTCCCTAAGAAATATTATCATGGGCTAATAAAGTCCGAAAAAAAGATATATTTGGTCAATTCACAAGGTCTCTTATCAGTGGTATTGTCATAATGTCCTAATATATCACGACTCCGCGTCTCGGCTTAACCGACTTTTAGGCATTCGCCGTTGCTCTCTGCTGGTTCGTTACGATAACACAATAACAATAGCATAGAAAGTACTTAGTATTATTTTAGGACACTTTTTTGCTTGAAAAGCAATAAAAACCATTGTGAAATATTAGGTCATTATGACAATATGACATGATAAGAGACCTTGTGAATTGACCAATTATTTGTTTAATAGTTATGGTCGGATAGAGTACAACAATTCATCTTAACTAACAAATCTGATCCTGGCTCGCGTTGCTGGCCCCTTAGAAAATATCTGTTTTATATTGCATCTCGATCACTATTTAATATACAGTGTCGTACAAAACCAAAGCACGGACTCCCCTGACCGGACTTCCCAGATAACGGCGAATGAAGTGGTGGTTATATGACAAAGTTGTAGCAGATATATTTAAGTTCAGTGTCATGTAATGCTCTTAAAAATAAACTAATGTCTTTAAGGCTAATGGGATATTATATTTATGAATTAATTTTAAAGCCAGGGTATATACGATGTTTCTTGTTTTTTTATTTAGAGTAAAATTATACAAATTATTTGGTGTGCCAACTCGAGAGCAAGCCATACAATTGACCGTGTGCAAAATATAAATTTTCCAAATGTAAGCCACCAGTAGTCAAGGATTGGCCTTGTACTTTGTTAATAGTTATAGCAAAGGCAAGACGAAACGAGAACTGTTGCCGCTTGAATTCAAATAGTAAGTCTTTGGAAATCATCGGTATGCTTGGAATCGCCTTAGAATCTGCCACCGATGATTGTTGCCTCAATTAAATTTGCATAATTGGGGCACGTTTAAGTTACGGAGAAACATTATCGGTGATTCAACCTTCAGTGGTAATACATGTGGTGGCATTCCGGCTAGTTCCAATGAATTCAATGAAATTCAGTACGATAATTGACGGCTTGTTCTTCGTTCATTACTGTGTCAATCGATTTGAGATATACATGAAATTTGTAACACCAGTCTCAATCTACCAGTGCTCTATCAAGTCAATATAACACAGACCATTGCTCTAATTCAGCTGAATATAAATATAAAATCTCTGGAATCCGTAGCACCATATTCTGTACATTATGAGTCTTTTCTGGAATAAAACTGCATGTTTTATGAGAATTACTTGCTGATTTATAAATTAGTCTATTAGCTGGAAGACTATTTCCACACAACATGAAATAAATGAATTCACAGCGTTTTAACTATTTATTCTATGTAAATTTTTCCTTACTTTATTGCTTCACTTCTCTCTCACTTTATTAATATTTTATATTTGCACATTACTTTACTATTTATTCTATAAAAAAAAATAATATTTCTACTTCATCTCACTTCAGCATAATCTCATACTTCCAACTACTAATTCCATTGCTCAACTTGTTGCTTGTTTCTTTTTCATATTTTAAATGATGACTAAAAATCGCATTAATTTACAAATTTCTACTTCATTTTTATGAGTTGACCAACTTTTCCAGCATTATCATATTTTATCTAGTACCATTTCCATATAAAATGATTAATCAACAGCTACAGCAGCGTTATATCTTGTACTCTTTGCACAGTTTACGGGAAAACCCCAACCGAGACCCCACCACCCCCATTAAACGAACAGATTTACTTTATAATAAATTTATAAATTAATGTTGAACAATGTGAAAAATAAAATGAAAATAAAGCGAGAAAAGTTTCGTAATTTAAATTATGACTTTGGAAAAAGTGCTCATTAATTACACATGTTTTAATTACCAATTTAAAAAAAAAAATAAAAAAAATATACAAAAATATGAAAAAACCAACAGCAAAAAAAGAAAATATAAAGTAAAAAATAAAAAAAATAAAAATGTGTGAATAAATGTATTTTGTAACAGAAATTTATATATTTTTCCTTTCATATCTATCGAAGAAAATAAAAAGCAGCCAGCCAGCCAGCCAGCAAGCAAGCAAGCAGACTTAAAGTTAACATTAATATTTTTACTATATTCAGCATTATGAAAAGTTTAAGTTACAAAACTTTTTAGTTTTTTCCCATCTTGTTTGAATTTTTTTTTGCTTTTGCTACTCTGTCCAACACTCTACTGGCAACAACTTTTGTAATTTGCACACCAGCCCCGGCAAGCAAAGGAACATCATCACATCGGTTGCTATAAAGGAATGAACTTTTTTCGAACATTACATTACAGATGTTTGGCAAAAATATTTAAGTTTTCTATCTTTTCGAAGAAAGTCCGCTTAGTTTTTTTTTTTTTTTTGTAATTTGAAATGAATGTTGCTGCAAGTTATTAAAGACATGAGTCAGTCTGAAGACATTCCAGCAGCATCAATTACTAAATAAATATAATGAAGAAAAAAAAGTGGTAAATATGCTAATTTGTCATTTAATGGAGATACCGAGACTCTTTATGAGAGAATATTCAATTGAATGACATATGTTTTTGTGATAAACATGGTATGATATGTAGGTTATCCACTAACAACCTATTTTACACTCGAGGAAATTACGATGACTTTCAGCAGTTGCTATTGTGGCTCAGCATTTAGGTGAGAGATAATTTTGTTCAAAAATATCATGCAAGTCAACTCAGTCTACACACGCAGAAACAAAATATAGCTATGCATGTTATTGTAACCATTTCCCATTTGTGTATGTTTACTGTAACCATTTTTAAATTTGTTAACAATATTATGGTCACAATAACTATTTATTTGATTGTGGTAACAATAATATTGATAATTTACGATTAACATGATTGTATCAACCATATATATGGTTACAGTAAACATGTATATGTTTGTGACAACCATTTTAATGATGAATAATTTTATCATAATATGTTGTTCTCAGATTATGATATCCATAAGCCGATAGCAACATAATATGGTAAGTCCTTCATCATATAAATGGTTGTCACAAACATACACATGTTTACTGTAACCATATATATGGTTGATACAATCATGTTAATCGTAAATTATCAATATTATAGTTACCACAATATGGTTGATACAATCATTTGAATCGTAAATTAACCATATTATTGTTACCACAATAATATAAATAGGTACTGTGACTATAATATTGCTAAAAAACTTATAAAATGTTGTTACAGTAAACATGCACAACTATATTTTTTTTCTGCGTGCATAAATATAGGATAATATGGAAAATTCATTATTTTGGATACAATTGCTTTCATGATGATTGATTTTTATTCGTTTGTTTGAGCTAAAAAATGAAATGAAAAATAAAAAATATGAAATGTTCAAAACATATCCAAGGCGCTAAGGTGTATTTGGTGTGACCAAAAGAGTCCTATCTATTTTGACCTACTGAAATCTGGCCAGGCCTTCACAGGGAAGCTATACCAAACTCAACTGATTTGTTTTAAGTGAGCATTGGCCGAAAACTGTCAGAATATGCGGCCGGACTGGACACCGTATTATTCCATAATGACAACGCTCGGCCATATGTTACAATACCTGTTCAAAAATATTTAGAATGAAGTGTTTGGGAAGTTTTTCCTCACCCGCCTTATAGTTCAGACCTTGCCCCGTCCGACTACTGTTTGTTTCGGTCGATGTAGAACGCCCTCTCTGGGAAACATTTCACTTCAGAAAAGAGTTCTTTTTACTTAGTGTGTACTTGATATTTTTTTTTTATTCTTATAAAGTAAAGTTTTCATATTTAAATAAGCAACCAATGTTACAATCATAGAGTAAATATACATAGAGTGGAAACTAGAAAAAAAAAACTCAAACAATATTACTCAAAACAATCATACATACGAGTGTCGTTTTCATAGTTTTTCTACAAAAAATTGTCACCACTTAGGTTTCTAACAACTGAGTTAGGTTTTTGATAGGAGAATTTCCACTCTATGTATATTTTCTCTATGGTTCAAAGTTTATTGTGACATTTTGACAAGATTGTTTATCGAATGGTTGAATTTTTAAACAAATAATTAAAACTCAAAATTCTGTTTGGAGTATAACTTAAAAATTGGGGATTACAAACGATGACGTATCTTTTGAACTCAGTTTTTGTTTTGGCATATCTGTCATTTATTCTCACTTAGTTATTGAACATTCGACATTCAAAAATGCTGAATTTTGTCCCAACACAGCGTCATATGCGGGAAGTTTTGCTTTACTTCTTTAATTTGAAAAGTGTCGCTGAAGCGCACATATTGCTCAACAATTCTTATGGTGAACGTGTTCCATAGGTTTCAACGTATGCGATATTATTTGTTCGGTTCATACGGAAGACAAAGATCCCCCAGGCTAGCCACAACAGTTTGAATATCAAGAATTGAAGGCATTACACCATGAAAATTGTTGTAAAACTCAACATGAGCTTGTTATATAAATGGGAGCTACTCAAGCGGCAATTTCAAAAGGTTTGCGAGCAGCAGGATTCATCCAAAAACAGGAAAATAAGGTACCATACGAACTGAAGCCGAGAGACCTTGAAAGACGATTACGCATGTCTATGTTTGAACGCTTTAAAAGACAGAAATGTGTCTAAGATTTACGTGGGTACCTGCCGCATAGGCTTAATCCCACGGTGGTCTTTACACCGGATAGAAACGATCCGTCTATCACCGCCATTGAATGACTTGCAAGGTACACTCAATTGGCAACTTCTTGTACAATGTTTGCACAGATCAATGCACAATCCCCTTGCTCGAGAGCTCGGGCTATCTAATCCCTGCCATCCATAGCTAGCTAGCCAACTGACCAGCCCAGGACAATTATCAAAGCTGCAACATCCGGCCTGGTAATCCAGTCCAATGTATGGTCTCTGACTTCAAAAGTTCGCAGCCGATAAAAGTCAAAGTGAGTGTACTGATATCACACACTTTTGACCTCGACAGAGAACCAAGTCCAACGACTTGGTTCAATACGTTTCCTGAGCACAAACGCCAGTTGGTATCTGCTACTTTCAATGGCTCTGTTGAGTCAGCAACAGCACCTAGTAAGATACATTTGGTATTCCGAAATTTAGCACTAGCCCAAATATCAGTCCTTTAACCAACGATCTTCTACCCGCTTTGGGTTTTAAACCACAGCCACCACGTGCTCACCGAAGTGACCTCACCAATGATCCTACAGGAACGAAGTCCTGGGGCCATAGGATCCCCGTGGTACTAGATAAGACTCTAGTCAGCTGCGAATTTAAAAAATTGAATTCTTACCAGGAATGAGGTCCGTGCACCCCGGAGCCCCGGTTTCGCTGCATATTTCCCCTTGAGGCATAACATGAAGGTATGTAGCTCACCAAGATGCTTATCCATGCACAATAATTTTTTATTATACAATAATTTTTGCACCAAATCACTACGTGCGATGACAAATGGATTCACTACGATAACCCGAAACGTAAGAGATCGAACCTGAAGACCGCCAACCAAGCCGAATCGACACGAAAGATAAATATCCATGGCGCTAAGGTAATGCTCTGTATTTAGTGGGAGCAAAAAGCTCCTATCTATTATGAGCTGCTGAAATCTGGCAAGACCATCACATGGAACCTGTATGGAACGCAACTGATTCATTTGTTGTGAGCATTGACTGAAAAATGCGTTGGTACACCTTTTAATACAAAATGTAAAAGTGGAAACAAATATACAATTTAAAAAAAAAAAAAATCACACAATTCCCAAAAAACAAAGAAAGAATCCCAATTTTTTTTTTTTTAATTTCACCCTTAAATTCCTCATTTGATTTGAATAATATTAATGATTTCAAATACATCATATTTAGGGTTTTTATCCCGGGAATTCTCGGGACAAATTTTCTGGGAATTTTGACAATTTTTCACTACCCGATTCCCGGGATTTTTTGTCAGGAATCCAAGAAACGCGCAGAAAACAAGATTGTTCACCAAAAAAAAAAAAAATTGTAAAGATTTTTTTACAGTTTATTTAAAATTTTTATATGAAAATGTTTTTAAAACCGACTTTATTAAATTTTAACAGGAAAACTATTCTAAAAAAATACTAGGAGGGTTATTTTGTAACTCGTTTCAAAAAGAAAATTATTGGAATTTGTAAGTTTTATACATTAGCGGTATTCGCTATGTACTTGGTGTCGTAATGTAGTAAAAGAGCACATGAGCACAAATTAAAAACAAAATAAATTAGAAATGGAAATATTAATAAACAGCTCTTCGGCTTTTTTACTAGGTCAAGAGCTCCACATCATGAATACCGCTAATGTGTTTTGAAAATATTTTCTTTCGTTTTCTCCCCTGCCCTCGGAGACATCTAAATTGAGATCCTACTAACAAAAAACATATTCTCTAACCCCTTGTGTACCAAGGCTTTAAATCGTTGAAACAGTTTTTTTTTATGAAATATTAAAAATAAGGACTTCAGGAAGTACCATTTGTTCATCATGAACCAAAAGATAAAAAAACTCGTAGATTTTTGTTTAAATTTTATTAATATTGATTAGTTTTGTAACTTTTATAATATTTTCTATTTCAAGTCTATTCCATGGTATTTTACGAAACAGTATTTTTTATCATTACAACATTAATAAACACCACAATGAGAACATGAGATACTTCAACGTTATTTTGGGTAAGCGAGGTTGCCAATAGGTAAAAAATATATAATTCCAAAGATGATAGTGTACTTCAAAGTACTTTTGGACAAAAAGGGTCAAAATATTAAGACACTTTAGTGATGTTTGGATTATAAAACAGGGAAAACCTGCATATAAATGGCATTAAAAGAAAAAATGGTACAAATTGCACCCTAATGTAGCAAATTGGCCAAACAACAATGACAGAGTGAGTTTTGCATACATTTGGTGGGGACTCAAACGGTCTGCTATTAAGTCATATTGTCGTAATGTCCCAATATGTTTATTATGATAGTTTAAACAAATTGTTGTTGTGTTTCAAACAAAAAAGTTCTAAACTAATAATACTTTTTGAACTGTGTTTATTTTTTTTTTTTTTTTTATAAAATAATACTTTTTTGTTTGAAGCACAGCAACAATTTGTTTAAACTATCATAATATATTAAAACATTATGACAATATGACTTAATGGCGTTTGAATTCCCCAATTGTTAAATGAAAATTCAAAATGGTCGTGTATAAACACCAAGCAATCAAATTATTTAGGTAATTTTAATTTTTGATTTTTCCGTCCTTGTATTTTTGAAAAGTTAGTTGTGATAAAAGGAAGCTATGAATAAAATACGAGGGTGGGTCAATAAGTCCGCAATTTTTTAATTTCCCGGCTCTTAACTGAAAGGGCAACACTGCTTATGACAACAGGCATCTGTCAGTTGACTCCTGTAAAAATTTGAATAAGCTGCGTCATTATGTTTGTGTTTGACAACCATTGACTTAAGGAGAAATTGGAAAAAAGTGAATATCGTCTGCTGATTAAGCATTATTTTTTGCCGAAAACAAACTCATACCAAGGCAAAGCTTGATAACTACTATGGGAGCACTGCATCATCAAATTTAATGGTTAGAAAGTGGTTTACTGAATTTCGTTGTGGCCGTACAAGCACGGAAGATGCCAAGCGTTCTGGACGCCCAGTTGAGCTCTCTACTCCCGAAACAGTTGAAAGAAATCACTATATGTTATTGGCCGATTGAAGATTGAAAGTGTGAGAGATTGTGGAAGCCATAGGCATCTCACATGGCTCTGTGGTTTCACTAGGGTATGAGAAAGCTTTCCGCAAGATTGCTGCCGCATTTGCTCACAATCGGGTGCACAAAAGGGTACACACATGTGCAGTTTCCATGGCAAAAATCTATTAGGCTACGAAATGCTCCCTTTTCTGCCCTATTTCCTGTCTCGGCGGAAAGTGATTTCACTCCAACGATCATCATTTTACAAAAAATTCCTATTGTTACGTTTTAACCTTTTTAAAACGTTGGTTTATTTCCTTTAAATAAACCGGATACTTTTGATTGTAAATAAAAGCCGTTTAGTAGTCTAAAATTGTAACAAATCTTTATTTATTTAAAGTGTACAACAAAAGTTCGAATAGTCACTCAGTGTCTTTATACACGTTTATAAATTCGCAGAAATGCACACACTCTATATAATGTGCAAGGCAGTTGATGTTAACTCTAGCAACCTCTGTCACTATTTATACACACGACATCTCTCGTTAATCTTCTACAATGATCGGACAATAGAGTTCATTCGAATTCTAGAGCTTTTGATGTAAATGTTAGCAGCTTAAACATTTAGTGTTGATATACTTACAAACAATGCTAATAACCGCATGCTATCAACATTGTTGATAAGTAGAAGCTTCTACTGATGGACGTGTTTATAAACATGATGAATGTTGCAGGCCGTTAAATTCAAATCGCTATTGCACATTCGTAACACTATTTTGATGACCTCGACAAATCTTTTTTTTTTTGGAAGGGATAAAACAATTGGAAAAACGTTGGACTATATACACTTTATATAGTTCTAAAAAGACTGTGTTGAAAAATAGAATATTTTTTTATTAAAAAACCTTTGTTTCCACCCTCGTATATGGAAAATTTCAGACACATACATAATGTATTTATCGTTAGAAACAGTACGTGTCTATTGCTTAAGAATATATTAAAATCTTGGATTTTTTGCAAACCACTAAACATTAGCAAGCTTTTATAATTTTGGCATATCTGTGGTGCCCTATTATGTGTCTTTGGGGTCAGTCTTCAAAAACACCTCGAATTCTTTTCATCTACGCTTGTGAGCATGCCAATCCGATCAGACTGTTAGAAATGACAGACATATTTCCAAAATATTTTGATTCTGCCCCACTGTGCACTCCTAGAAAGACTAAGCCTTTTTCGGCTCTTTTTCTATAGCAGTGTAAAATAGGATTTCTTAGTGCACGCCTTTTTCATGATCTAGACTGTCTCAGACATGTGTTTATTAAAACCTAGCATTTCTTAACCTCGCCTCACTCTAACCTAACCTCACTCTAACTCGGCATGTATTTGTTCATAAATGGGAATTGGGATGACATATTGGAGATTAGCTATGATTCCTTTAACGAATTAATCCTTTCTCAGCTCTTTTTCTATACTTTAATACGTCTCTTGTTTTAAAACTGGAACAAAAATAGTTTATATAAAATACATTCCCATCAACTAATATTTTCTTCCAACTGGGTACTTTTGTGCAATGAGAAAGAATGAACAAAACGCAAATAAAGAAAAACTAAAAACAAGTAGAAACTAAAGTTTCGAGATATATACTTTTTTTTTCTTTACTCACAATCACCTTTTTGTAGTTGCCACATCCAACTCACAGCCTAGTATTCAGTAGTGTAGGTTTTTGTGGCGATTGTAGTTATTGTTGTTTTTATTTACTTGGTTTTGAATTTTATTTTTTTGTTTTATTTTCAAAGCCGATGACCACTTGAATGCAAAAAAAAAAAAAAAAGAGATGAAGAAAACTTGAACAATTTATTGGAACCCTAAAATTATAAGTAGAAGTTTTGCTGTGGTTAAGTTTCTCTAAAGTGTTTTTTGCGAGGCAGGGCATTTTAAGTTTCGTGGTATATGGAAAAATATCAAGAGAAAAGTTAATAAAGGTTTTTGGGGTTTTATTAAAAGGGGGAAAAAAGGTTACAAATGAGATTTGTGGAGGAGTGTGTAGGGGAGGGGTACATATTAAGGGAAAATTTAGTTGACCAGCTGGGTTCTTTGAAAATTGTATTATTTTGTTTGTGCTAATAAAATAAATGTCAAGCTATAGAGTAGGAGTAGAACCGAAGGCATATGCTCAACGCGGCTGTTCGTGACTAATTCTAGGCATTCTAGGCGTCCCATTTTTTGGATTTAAAAAATGTCATCCATATATTCAAGCAAAAAATCATTGATCATTGTGCGGTAACGATCCATTTCACCATTAACAGTAACGTGAGCTCCTGCTTGACTTTTGCAGAAATTTGGTCCTATGATGCCACGAGTATGTAAACCGCACCAAATGGTGTATTTTTCTGCATGTAATGGAGTCTGATTGGTCTCACTCCACATGCTTCAATTTTGTTTTTTAACAAACCTGTTAAGACAAAAATTACCCTCATCGCTGAACACAAAACTGTTGTCTATGAGTTATGCGAATCGATGACTGATTTTAAAAGTCAATTTGATAGCATTGTTCAAGCACCAATCTATTCATGATGATTTGCCAGAGTATACTGATCATAAGTGTAAAAAATTTAGGATAGTATGACAGTTCGTTTGTCAGCTAACCCTTTCGTAAGTTCTATCGGGCTTAACAAAACACCTTTTAATTCTAAATCAAAATTGTTTAATAATTTAAATATTTTTTTGGAGAAAACAGATTTGTGTGGTTGTGAGTTGCCAATTGAGGGGTATGATGCAAATGCTGCAATGTTAAATGTATGTTCTAGAACTAACTATGACCTTTTTCCATATTTATGGCTCATCTTTTGCCAGAGAGAGCGATCTGTATTGATTCTGAGCATTTTGCGGCCAATGCTCGTTTTAAACGAAAAAGTGGTGTTCCATACAGGTTTCATGTTATGATCTGGTCAGCAGCTTATAACAGATAGGACCCTTTTGCTTTCACCAAATACAGAGAATTACTTTAGCGCCTGGATATTTGGCTTTGGTGTCGATTCGGCTAGTTGACCGGACTTCACATATGATCTTTTACACTTCGGGCTATCGTAATGGATCTATTTCTCATCGCATGTTATGATTCGGTGCGTTCTAGCATCATTTACGTTTTGCATAATCGTTTTTCAAGGTCTCTTGGTTTCAATTCGTATGGTACACAATTTTCCTGCTTTTGGATGAAGCGTTTTGAAATTGCTGCTCGAGTAGCTTCCAATAATTTTGCAAGTTCTTGTTGTGTATGACAGCAATCTTCATGGAGTACTGCCTCCACTTCTTTGTCTTCAATCGTTATTCAATCTCTCGTACGTTGAAACCGATGGAACACATTCGGCCTTTTTTTCAAATTAAAGCAAAAAATTCGATATTTTCAAAGCAAAAAAAACTTTGTTTTTGCATTGTAATGTTCAGTAACTAAGTGAGAATAAATGACAGATATAAACTCTTCAAAATGATGCATATATCTATAAAAAACATTATAATAAAAAACATTAGAATATTTGAAGATACAGGTTTTTGTTATTTGTTATTTATAAAAAAACGTTGACATTGCAGTCGTTACTCCTACAGACCTCAATTATAAGTGTTGAAGTGGTAACAAACTAACCTAATTTCACTCATTAATCCGCTTGTTTTAAAACTTTTTTTGGGAGGTGATAAAATCCTAATAATAGGAGATTTCAATATTGATTATAAATTTTGATACTTAAATCTATATGATTGTGCCCACATGTCAAGTAAGTGATTAGACAGGTCAAGCTTTCAAATTCCTTCTGGTAATTCTCGATTTTGTGTGTAAAAATCTCCTTACTAGTTCTTATATATTTGAAAATGTTATATAATTTAAATTTCAAAACATTCTTCTTCCTTATCTCTATAATATGTGTGTTGGAATTTCAAAATATAAAAAAAATGCTTTCAGCAAATAAAAGAAAGAAGTTATATCCAAACACTGATATGCCTTTCCAAAGAAATTGGCTTAAATCTCTGACAGCTATAGCCATATCAATTTGTATAAGCAATACAGGAACACACACATACACATAAAATTACAGCTAGATATATACAAACAAACATATATTAGGGTGGGCCTTATTTCACACTTTTTGGATGTTCGATGCTCCTAAGGTGTAAAATTGTTTTCCGCCATCTAAAAGCCGAGCTTGGCTACCGTTACCATTCAGCTCGTCTACCGTTTCCGAAATAATATATAATAAATATATTCAAAACTATTTAGAATGATGTGGTGTGGACAGATCTTAACCGTCCGACTACTATTTGTTTCGATCGATGCAGAACGCTTACTCCGGGATACGCTTCACTTTAGAGCAGACAATCCGAAATTGGCTTGATTCGTTCTTGGCCTCATAAGATGAGCAGTTCTTTTGGCTCGGAATACATATGTTGCCAGAAAGATGGGAAAAGGTCATAGCTAACAATGGCCAATACTATGAATTAATTAATATTATACAAATGTTTCACATTTTTAAGTCATACACCCAATATTTTAACCCGTTTTTTCCTCTAAAAGGATCAAAATTAAAATAAGTACCAAGCGCCTGTCTGCTTGTTTTTTAAGTAGATAAATTTACATTTTATATTTTGTTTTTATTTGTATTAGTTTAGAAGATACATGGTTACCGAATTTTCCCGTTTTACTCCTAAACCATCGGAACGTATTTTTAAGAAATAATTTAAACAAATTTGTGACCAAAAACTAAATTTTCTCTAAATCCGCTAATTTCAAAACGGTGCCCACCCTAAACCGTAATAGGTACAATCATTTTAATTTGCATTTTCAATCCTCATTTAGCGGTTATTAGAATCAAAAACATTTTTTTTAAATTTCGTTAAGAAAAATGTTGATGATGTAAAATTATGGATTTTGGTAACAATTGCTTATCGAAGTCGGAAAATGTTTATAAAGGGTGTTTTTACGAAAGGATTAACTGTCATGCTGCGCTCACTTTTTGACATTTATGATCAGTATACTCTGACATCATCATGAATAGATTGACGCTTGCACAACGCTTCCAAATTTAGTTTGGATATCAGTCATCGATTCGAGCAACTTATAGATGACTACGTGATTTTTATCGCGCTTATAATCATCCATCTGATTAAGCCATCCATCGAACTCTGGATAGATTTCATACAACATTCTCTCTAAATGATGCAATAACAACACGTCGAAGGAATGTGTGTATTGAAGAGAATATCGCCGCTGTAAAAGAAAGTGTGCAATAAGATCCAAATTTATCGATTCGGCATTTGTCGCAGGAATTGGGGATCTGTCCTTTCAATATATAGAAAATTTTACGCAAAGTTCTTGTCCTTTAGTCATATAAGATCCAGGTGGTGCAGGAATTAAAACCTCGAGACCATCATACGCGTCGTTGTTTCGTTGATTGAGTTTTAGAGCAATTGCAAACTGACCCGATGTTTTATCGCAAAATTGTGTTCACCGACGAGGCTCATTTTTGGCTTAACATTTGTTAATAAACAAAATTCACGCATATGGAGTAAGACCAATCTACAACAGACCCTACAGACTTCATTAAAATGCAACGTTTGGTGCGGTTTACTCGCTTTTTCTTCAAAAATAAAGCCTGAGCTTTATTTATACGATCAATGGAGATCGATATAGCACTTTTATCTTTGATTTTTTGTTTGAAAATATGGATGACATTGATCCGGGAGATATGTGTTCCCAACAGGATGGCGCTACATGACATACGGTGACCGCATCCATGGATTTATTGATCTCAAAATTTGGCGATGACTTGATTTCGAGCAATGGACTTGTCAATTGGCCTCCAAGGTCTTGCGATTTGACATCTCTCCATTATTTCCTGTAGAGCCACGTGGAGTCTCTGTTTCATACTGATGAAACAGCAACAATTGACGCCTTGGAGGCCAACATTGTTCATGTTATTCGTGACTTACGGCCAGCAATGATAAAAAATTGGCCCAAAATTTAACGTCTAGAATGTACCGCGTTGGCTATATCCCTGAAAATACTTTCAAATGTACATACGATGTATTGGTATTTTGAATAACAATTTTTTTTTATTAAAATTTCCATTTTGGCGTTATTTTTAACAATTTGATTTAGATTTAAACATCTGAGGATAAATGATAATCAAAAAATCTGGTTGGTTGGTTTACGTGGTAGTTCGCTGCGTGCGAACAATCAGGTAGGGTCGATGGGACCCCGTTTTGACAAGACCACACCACTCGTTAGATGTAATGTCGTTTACGTCGTAATGTATATAAAATGTGTGCTAAAAGTATGCAAAAAAGGAGAGTTTACTATACCCAACCTGTAGCTGTGAGATATCTCAGTAGGTCATTGAGTTTAGACTCGGCTACCTCACCAAGATTAGTCAATATATAGTTGCCCATGACTTTATGTCTCATGACACTTAGGGATGGGCATTCGCAGAGAAGGTGGAAAATCGTTTCCTCTTTTTCCCTATCCTTACAGCTGGAAAAATGGTCGTTAAGAGAGAGTCCCAGGCGATTTGCATGCTTGCCTAACGTCCAGTGTCCCGTTAATACTGTCAGCAACCTTGATATATCCCTTCTATTCCAGTATATCAGTTACATAGTACGTTTTTCGTTAAAAGATGGCCACATCAACTTGGCTACCCTAAATGTGTCTAAATTACGCCATATATTCTCAGCCTTTGTAAGAAAGTGTCTGAAGATAATGCCTCTGATAGTCCCTAGTAGAATTGCTATTGAGACCGCATTGGAGGTGCCTAAGACAGATCCCATTCTGGCTAGTTCGTCTGCCTTTTTATTACCCTAGTGATATCTGTGCGCAGGTACCCAAACCAAAGTATTGTCAGATAGATGACCTAGCCTTGACAGAGAATTCTTACATTGCCTGACTAATGAAGATGAAGTTGTGTAGGCCTTCGGTGAGAGAAGTGCCGTCTGACTGTCGACAAAGATACCTATTTTGCCACGAGTATAATGATCATAAAGTTGCAAGCTACCATGATTTCATAAATTTCCACCTGAAAAACACTACACTCATTCGGAAGACGATATGAGATGCCTACCCCTAGTTCGTCACAGAAAACGGCAGAACCAACACCACAGCTCATTTTAGAACCGTCTGTATATATCCTGGTGTCGTATTTGTACACGAGACTACCGCTACCCCACTCACTCCTGGAGGGAATCAAGACCTTGAACACCCTATCAAAGTCTGTGTATGGACTATCAATCTGGGGGTTGCGGGTTCGATTCCCGTCAGAGACTCTGGGTTTATCTTCAGACAAGCAAAACGCTTCTTGTGTCTGTTTTTTAAAAAAATAGGCTGGAGAACGATCGAAGGCAAAAGGCTCAGAATCTCCACATGGCCATATGTTCTCGATCTCCAACAACCAGATGCATGAAGCCTCGATGTGAAGGTCTACTGGCACAAGGTGCAGTATAGTGTTCAGTGCCTCTGAAGGACTAGTTCTTAGTGCGCCGGTTATACCAATGCAGGTTGATGTCTGGACTTTGTTTAGTTGATCTACGACATACTTCCTTATAGTTGCAGTACACCATGCAAGAGATCCATAAGTAAGAATTGAAAGTACTATAGCCGAATACATCAATTTAACTATGCTGGAACTAAGTCCCCATTTTTTACGAAACATCTTACGACAGGTATAGTAGACCACCGTTGGCAGGTATAGTAGACCACCGTAGTTGACCACCAATTTAGAGACCAGTTTAATACTTTGATATTTTGCATTATTTTAAAGGGGAATTTCGCAGATTTTCAACCGTGGAAATTTGAAGCTTGGCATCTTGGTCTTTCTCGTGAAAAGTAGAAGTTCAGTTTCGCTTGGATTCACCCCAAGACCGCTTACCCTGACTAAGTTGTCGAGCAACCCTAAAGCAGTGGACATAATATCACTGATCACATCCGGAAACAGTCCTGATACGAGTATCACCACATCGCCCGCATAAGCGACAACTTTTATCCCTTTTCTGTCTAGATCAGTGAGAATCGAGTTAATAACGATAAGCCATAGTTGTGGAGAGATTACCCCGCTCTGAGGTGTGCCTCTTCCAACTTACTTGGACTTGACGCTATGACCAAGTTTTGCTGTAACTATTCTTGATTTCCGCATTGCTACTAACCTGTCATTGATATATTCTTCAACGTCTAGGTTAGTAAGAGCTTGCTAAATTGCAAGAGTAGTTACATTATTGAAAGCACCTTATATATCCAGGAAGGCTGCCATTGTGTACTGTTTAAATTCGATTGATCTCTCTATAACTCTTACGATCTCATGCAGATCTGTCTCTGTAGAGCGACCCTTAAGGTAGGCGTGCTGACTATAAGAGAGTCGTGTTGTACCTTCAAGTCGATGTCTTATATGAGCGTCAATGAGGCTTTCCAACGTTTTAAGCTGGAGAGAAGAAAAATTAATCGGACGAAAGTTTTTCTCCTTCTCATGACTTCTTTTGCCAATTTTGGGAATAAAAGCGACCTTGACCCTCCTCCAGTTAACCGGAACATGGTTGAGAGAGAGACAGAGCGTAAATGTTCTATGAAGCCAGGGGATGATATGCTTTTTTTCACTTTGCAGCATCTTTGTGCCATATACCATCCGGCCCAGGTGACTTAAATTGTGAGAAACTGTCAATCGCCCATGATATCCTGTCATAGGAGACGATGTTACTGTCGATATTGGATAGAGTCCTACCTTCAATCTCAGTATACGTAGCAACATCCTTGCAGCCTGGAAAGTGGGTATCTAGTAGGATGTCAAGTGACTCTGCTGAGGATTTGTCAAAATTTTAATTTTTAACAAAGATATTGCTATTTTGACCCAAAACTGTAAAGTTCAATTACCGATTTTTCTAATATTTTCAGTATTTGCTTTTGAGATGACAGAGAATAATTTTAGATTTTAGGAAGCATGGAAATTCCAAAAAGGTTCACCCTAATGTACATACATAAATATATATAGTTTTTCTCCTTTGAACCTACAAATTCCATAACAATTGTAGTAAATCTCGAACATAAATTTGACTTTTGAATTGAAACAATTACAAAAAAAGCAGCAAAATGTAGCCTTTTATGCAACTACTGTATAAGTTTTTTTCAAGAAAAGGCTGTTTCAATTGCACTGATGATGTTGATGGTTGTATTTGACTTGAAGGGGGTGTGGGGAGTAACTTTGTGAGATTTCGAAGGTTTATTTGTGCTAAAACCCATAATGCAAATATTCATTCATTCATTCTTTCTTTTATTGTGCACAAACAACAATAACAACAACAAAAATATCAGCAGCAACAACTTTTTCTTTCACTTAACAAGTTAAGGCATCAGGCGGAGCAGAACACAAAGTTAGATGATGATTTTTTCTTCCCCCTTCTCTCAAGTGTTGCTTGCATTTTGTAGTTTTTTGTTTTTTTTGTTTGAAACTTCTATCCTTTGTTCATAAAAATGTATAAATTGTTATTTCTTTTCCTCCAAAGACTTTGAGAAACAAGAACAACTACTACAAGTGGAAAAAAAAACAAACAAAATGTAAATAATACTGAAAATCGTTAAAAAAAAAAAAATGAAAAGAACACAATAGCAAATCTTCAGAAAAAAAATAAAGAAAATCTTTAGAGCTGAAATAAGTATTATATAAAAAAAACTATATACAAATTTATGGTAAAACTGTTACAATTGTTACATTCACTTTGTTAAACAGTTTTCCCTGGTAAAATAAGGCAACAGACATGTCACAGCATGCATTATTTTCTCAATATTCTGAAGTTTGTAGTATTCCCACAGTTAGTTTCGAATAGTTTTTTTTCAGATATGACTTTTCCCGATTTTCTCCATTTTGTCTAATTAAATTGTAAACATCCATTCAGGTTCGTTTAAAAATTTCTCAATTTATTATAAGTCTTCCTAGAATATTTTCTAAAATTATTCTTCCTTTAAAAATTTCCTCATCTTTAGAGGATCCACTATTTCCACACACTGTTTAAAGTGTATGTAAAATTATGGATGTGTGACTTTGTTTGCATGTTTATGCAGTTTACGAGGATAGTAAAATATGTTGGTTGCTCCTTTTTTTTCCAACTTCTTTTCTTCTCAACTTATGTGTGTGTGTGTGTGATTGTACACAGGATCTTTTTGTTTTTATTGTATTTTACTGCACTATTCAGAAAATGTGTTTTGTGCACTCAAGAGTGAAAAAGTTTTGGTCGGTTAGTTGGAGTATTGTTCGAGAGTGTTATGAGTCTTTATTCTATGAATAGATAGACCGACCGACATACCGACATACCGACATACCGACAGTCACAAATCCAATGTGGTTGTTAGTGCAGAACAAAAAGTAGAAATAGAAGCGATGAAGTTTTGATTATGGCAACACGGCAGTTTGTGATCATCACAAGTTATTACGGCAGTTGCATGTGGCAAAATGTGTGGTGTGTGAAAATGTGCATTTAAAGTTTTTTCTTTTTTTTTTACTATATACTACTCTACTTTATGTTTGAGTGCACAGATTTTTGCTTAACAGGTGAGCAGAGTTTCTTAATATTTCAATATTTTTTTTGTTAAGAGGTGTCATAAAATATAATTTGAGTTGCAAAAATTGTTATCTTAAAGTTTATTTTTTTTTTGCTAAAGCATGTAAAGCATGTAATGCAGTATAGAAGAGCGCATTCTATGCTCAAATGACTTAATGGTGTTCAAGAAATAAAATATATACGCTCTTTATTGGCAAATCTTAGTAATTATTAAGTATTTATTAGAATGAACACCGTTTTCAAAACGAATTGTGTCGTAATAAGTATGTGTAAAATATACCCATATACCAGCACATACACTAATGTATATATGGTATTTCCAAAGTTTAACGACCCCTAAATAGAGAAATCATGTAGTTTGGTTTTAAATGCTTATTTTATGACGTACTCGCTTTTTTCTTCAAAAATAAAGCCGGAGCTCGTGTTACGATCAATGGAGATCGATATCGCACCTTTATCATTGATGTTTTGTTTGAAAATATGGATGACATTGATCCGGGAGATATGTGTTCCGAACAGAATGGAGCTACATGACATACGGTGACCGCAACCATGGATTTATTGATCTCAAAATTTGGCGATGATTTGATTTCGAGCAATGGACTTGTCAAGTGGCCTTCAAGGTCTTGCGATTTGACACCTAAACCAACCGCATATCGTGTATGGTCGGAAATTTTTGGGAAAAATTTACAATGTTTAGGGTCGAATAACTTTATAACGCGTCATTCGATTTTGATAAGTTTTCTGTCCATTTCATGGAGAGATTTTGATATAGTTATTGTCGAGTGATGCTGATCATTAGGCATACTTAAAAAATCAGCTCTATCAATTTGAAACGAACAGTAGAATCAGTTATATAAGAACTGAGACCGAAAAATTCTTAACATACATATATGTTAATAAAAATGAAACCACTAAACCTACAGTTTTGATTTTGTTTTTATTTGATTGAAATTATTATTACAATTTACAAAAAATATATATATAAAAATATATATTTTTTATAGTTCTAATCACTAGTGATGAAATTTTGAACCTTTTTCGGAAACCCTTCCATTATATGGTTTTTATAGTGATTTCTGTCACTTTTTTCGAACAGGTTGTCTATATTCATTTTAAATCTACCACACTTTTGGACACCTTTTTTGTGCTCTTCAATTCTCTTTTATTATGAGCCCAATATCTCTCTCTTGGTACAAATACCACATTACTGGTCTTGTACCACTCAAGACGTTTCTTACCATAGTGACAGGGTGCCAAATCAGGCAAAAAATAAGTGGATACATTAAAAAGTCTTATGAATGGAAGCATCCTTTTTTGTAAACATTCCTTGATGTAAATTTCGGTTTTTATAGAGCCCTTTGTAACAAATGATTGACTTTTTTGCCGCAACTGCATACTGCTTGCCATACCAAGAACTTTTTGGGAAATTTTGTCTGCTTTTGGGTCCAAAACTTTTCTTCAACATTTCTCGAGCATCAGGAGCATCAACATTTTGACCCGGAAGCTGCGAAAAATCTGCCAGAACATACGTTTCGTCATCCATTATGCAGCAGGAATATTTTTTTGTAAAATTTGTTTTTGGGCTCTAAATTTTTAGCAGCGTTCGTTTTTAACATCATGTGAACCATTCCTTCTACCTGAACCAGGTTTTCTATCAACGGACAAGTTATACCGCTACTGTTGAATGACATTGGAAACAGTTTGACGGCAGACCTTTGATTGTTTGGCCAACTTTTTGTAGGACCAAGTTGGGTTTTGTTGAAAATATTTAATAATTTTAGTACGCACTATTTTCTGGTCACTGATTTTAATTAGATTAACAACAAATGAACATAATTGACGTTAAAAATAATAACTGTCATGCTTTACAAATGTAACTTGATAAAAAAAATCAAATAATACTTGTGTTAAACGTTTTAATGAAAAACGTGTGTTAAGAATCTTTCGATCTCAGTCATATTAAAAATATTTTTAAGCTATACTAATTAATTTCAATGAGTTAATTCAACTTTCAGTCATTTGGATTAATTACTTTCATACTTATTTGGCAATGAACAACTTTAAAAAGTCTTTAGCCGCGATTAAAGTACAATAAACCTTCAGCTTGGTATACCAAGATTCTTAGTGCCGGAGAGTTTTTAGCCATTGGTACTACATGACCCTGCCAACGCAATCATTGGAGTTTGATGTGTCGCAAAACTGCTAATACAGCTTACTATTAATCGTCGTCGATATTTTCCGTGTACGCATATGCATCCGAAGAATTTTCGAAGAATCTTTCTCTCGAAAACAGCTTCATCTGCATGCGTAAGTATCCATGTTTCAGCGCCCTAAAGAAGGAAAGGTATTATAAGCATCTTGTAGAGTGTGATTTTTTCTTCTAAATATTTGTGGCAGACACACATTGGTATGTATATTCTGGGTCCACATAAGATTCTATGCTATGACTGTCTGTCTGTCTGTTGAAATTTTCTACAAATACTCTCTGTTGATAAGGAGTTTAAGGTATACCAAATGGAGAATATCGGCTCAAGATTTCATCTAACCTCAATTGAAATGTCCCCCGAGCAGTCAAAAATATTTTGCTTATGCGACAATCCTAATAAAATTTTGGACAAAGTAGTTCTAAGTACTCTGGCATTACACTGTGAAGTATGGCGAAAACCAGGCAACATTTGTCCCTAGTCCTCATAAAAGGCCCCCTCAGAAAATGACTTAAACATTCATAATTGTCTTATAATAATTAATATCGTGATGAAATTGGATATAAAGAAGTTTTATATGAACGTAAATTTGTTAACCAACTTTTGGGAGGATCTGTCCATAATTGACCCTACTCCCCATATAACCTCTACATCAGAAAAATATGTTATAGTCAATAAATAATTTAATGTTTTATGAAATTAATCCCTCTATCAAATTCTTTACCGCTCGGATTAGAACTGATTCAAGTCACCTTAAAAGGCCAAAACTACATATTAAGGGTACTCATTTAAATGCGTAAGTTTCCCATTTGTGCAAATTTACGCGACATGTTTCATGAACCCACCTTTTAGATTTTGTGCAATTTCATACAGAAAATGTCTATTTGATAAAAATGTCAAACAAAACTAAATTCGACGGCGGGTGCGAAGGTCCCTGGGGACCTTTTTCATTTTCAAACTGAAATTACTATTTATTAATGTTTGGTATTCAAAATTCAGCACAGCCGAATATAACACTCTAACTTGTTTCAGCTGTTTATGTAGTCAAAAGTGTACACGTTTGGTAATATTGTTCTTATAATTTCGAGGCTGATCTGAGATATCTGAATTCGTCAACAACCTCGAAATTGCAACAGTCAGCCTCTACTCTACCGTGTGAATGTTGTCGTGACGTTGTTCACCGCAGATAGTTTATTCCTCCCCTTGATATCAATGTCCTATGCGTATGCTAGAAGCATGCTCTGTGATGGTAAACACTGTGCATCCTATGTTAAATTCTGAGTCGTTGGCTGTTTTTTCTGCAATTCTTTGTAACATTATATTGAACAGTTAGCTTGAAAGATTATCACCTTGTCCGAATCGAGGAGTTCATACTAGGAGGAGGATTTAAAATTATTGTAGAGGTGAAATACATAAATTTGGTTTTCGTAAGTATTTTCAAGGATTTGGCGCGATGTAAAAATCTAGTCAGTTGTAATGTTGATAACACACTGTTATTAACATTGTTTATAACAATGTGTTATCAACATTACATTTTAAAGCAGCTGCCATTAACACTAAAGCTGCTAAAAGCTCTAGGTGATCATTGTTTTGTCGGTTAGATACATAATTCATGAAACTACCAGTGTGTTTATAAAAGCTGTTGTGTATATTTTAATAAATAAAGAGTTTTTAATTTTTTTTAACCACTTCTGGAATTTATTTGCAATTAAAAGAACACTGTTTATTTAAGGGTAATAAACCACCGGTTTTAAAAGGTAAAAACGTAACAGAATATATAAAAGTCTACGAATGTATGACAGTAGAAAACTATGTTCAAAACATGAAAATTCATGTATTATTTCCTCAAATTTTCATTAATGTTTTTGGTCGGATTTCTGTCGCTGGGCGATTACTAGTTAAATTAAAGAAATCTCTAATTAATCGCTTCAAATTTGCGCAATTTTCAAAATAATAATAAAAAAAAAAAAAAACTGACAAATATGTATGTATCTACACAGAGAAAACAGATTCGGTTGCACTAGAACTTTTCGGTTCTATCAACAGAAAGTCAGTTGGTAAAGAAGAATTTCGGTTTAAGCAACTATACTTTTGTTACCCCTTCTAAAATTTTGTAGCCACAACTGTAAGAATAAGGTCGAATCATTCGATTGAAAACAAATTCATTTGCTATCATTAATCTGTTTTCTCTGTGTAGGGTTAAAATTGATGGAATCCATTTAAATGATTTAAGTATGTTTGCAATTCGGATTAAGTTAAAAGAAATTCTGAGATTTTTAGGAAACCTTTAATAGATGGATAATACTAAAACCAGCTTCTTTGCAATTCACTTCAGAAAACTGATAAATATGTTTATAAATATGTATAGTTTATTAAATATGTATAGTTACAGAATTAAATATATTTTGTTATTTGTATTTATAAACATTTCTTAATGAAAGGTAAACATTTCATTCAGCCTGGTTAAAATCACTAACAAATTTTTGTTAAATTTCTTCAAATGCTAGACAAAATAATTTAAAGGAAAATGTTCTAGCAAATATTTATTTAGGATAATTGTCCTCTTTTTGAAGTGATGTACGACTGCAAGAGAAAATTGAGACACAATACAAAAACCTAGCTACAGTGTGTTACTTAAATAGCAAAAAATGTACTAAAATTAAAATGTTTGCAAAAAAAAAAAGGTAAAAAAATAAATAATAGAATATAATAGCACAACAACATTTTTCTTTAGTTTAAACAACTAATGAGAAAAACAATTCACCAAAGCTGATTGCTATGATTGAAGTGAATTTTATTTAAAAGTCCTTGAAATTTCAAGAATTTTCCTAATTCAATTTCAAACTCTACGCCCTTTACAAATCCAATTTCAAAGTCTACTACTTCTGCTGTGTGCTTTTATTTTCAATTTGTTACGTTCTCTGCTTTAAAAATGAACCAGAGAAGAGAGAAAAAAAAAAAAAACTTCAACTAACTAAAAGGTAAATAACTTAGGAATGTAATTGTGTAGGTGTGTGTAGATGTCAGTGTATCTGTGTATCTGTGTATCTGTGTATTTGTACATACGTGTGCACAATAAATTTTTGTTAAAAACTAAAGTTCAGCATAAAATAAATAAATGCAAAAAAAGAAGAAAAATTAGAAAAAAAAGATGTAAAATTGTAAAAGGAGAAGAAGAAAATAGAAGAAATATGTTTTACAGATAACATACATGCAACAACGCCAAATTGTGCTTAACATGTAGTGGCAAGTAATTTAACTCAAAGTGACAGAAACCATAACATCCATGATATCAAATACCAAAATCAAATTCATTGATGATGAAGTACACGACAGCACTGGCTGAGACTTGCACAACTACTTGTACTTGTGCTTGTACTTGCACACGAACATTTATAGTATTTATCATACAGGCAGTACATGCAAGTGTACTACATAGCATTCAAACACTATCAAATACATATCTACGTAGACACAAACACAAAGTATTGAATATTTATGTGCAGAGTTTTCAAGCAATCAGTTATTTTTTTTCCATCAACTAATAAGTAAGAGTATTATATTCGTCTGTGCCGAATCTATATATACATTTGGTCAGTTCACATGGTCTCTTATCATGTCATATTGTCATAATGTCCTAATATTTCACAATGGTTTTTATTGATTTTTAAGCAAAAAATGTCCTAAAATAATACTACTTTCTCTGCTATGTTTATTGTGTTATCGTAACGAACCAGCATAGACCAACGCCGAATGCATAAGAGTCGGTTAAGCTGAGCCGCCGAGTCGTGATATATTAGGACATTATGACAATATGACTGATAAGAGACCTTGTGCATTGACCAATTATGTATAAAACCATTTATTTTTTTTATCAGATTTTGCCTATTTTCAATACCAAATTTTGTATGGATACCAATATTCTATGGACATTTATGTATCATAGAGCCATATTCCGTGAAGATAGTTTTATGGGTGCCAGGTTCTTAACATTTTCTACACAAATTGTTCTTTTATAAAAGAAATAATGTGTTGGTCCATAACTTTTGTTTTATTTAAGCGATTTTGCTCATTTTCATATTCTGATTAATAAAGAATATTTGAACAAAATTGCATCCTCCTAAGTTCTGGCGTGATGTACTGGTTAAAAAAGCTTGCCTACAAAACCATGCACTCCAGGTTCGATCCCTGGCAGAGGACGACAAATTTTCGTCATGGTTTTCGAGTTGCTTCAACCCCCTCCAAACAATTCATACAGGAAGACACCTGACCTCCCCTCCCCCCGGAAAAGAAGATAGGATCGTGACAAAGGTCAGGGCGAAGCTACTATCTGGGAAAAATGTAGGAAAGATTAGCAAGGTTTCCCACCATTACACCAAATACACACAGGGCGTTGTTTCTAGGCAATGACAGATGGCAGCCCCATTATCCTAGGTCCTACGACAGCAGAGCAATCATCTGCCTTCTTGGAACAACAATAGATTAACGAAACTTATACTAATAGGCAAAATGCCAATAGACTTGATCTTATGGCCAACATCGTACATGGAGTTGCACGATACTCCAAGAACTAGGACAGTGCAATCTTACATGGGAAAGACGCGAAAACAACTGCAGCAAATTGTATATGCTTCAATTATTTTTGCGGATATTATAATGTTTTGTGGGAGGGCCTTATGCCCTCAAGAGGGGTAATGGAGAAAAAAAATCCTAGCATATAGACGTGTTTTCAACAGACAGATGGACGGACATAGCTAGATCGTCTTAGAATTTTATAACGACCCAGAGTACATTGGGTGTATGACTTAATAAGTAACAGAGCTAAATTCGGCTGTGCCGAATCTTATATACCCTTCACCTAAGTATACATATTTACATACATTGCCTTTACCCATGCAAAACTCTTCATACAGCAACAACAACAAGAAAAAATATAATATCATATTAGATGCAATTGCAAAACATCTGATAATCATATTCACACGTTGAGTGCTCACTGATAACTAACCAAATAAACACAATTATCTTGTTGAAAAAATAACAAAAAATAACAACAAAAATGAAAATAAGCGAAACGCACTCAAATACAAAAGTAAACTTCCGATGTTTTTTGGCTGTAATTAAAAAAAAAAAATGAAAAACTTTGATTCTTCTTATGGATTATTTTTATTTGGTCTTTTAATTTTTTTTACATCAAGTCGAGAATATGATGTCATGTATATGGCCGCCGCCACAGTTGATTGTCATTTGAGCCCTTTTTATGGCATTTTCCATCACCTTGGCCAAAACTTCCGGCGATAGGTCCTCACATTCTTGACGGATATTGTCTTTAAGAGCAGCAAGAGTCTGAGGCTTGTTGACATAAACCCGCGACTTCAAAAAGCCCCACAAAAAGAAGTCTGGAGCGGTCAAATCAGACGATCTTGCTGGCCAGTGCAAATCGCCAAAACGGGAGATTAGGCGCCCGGGAAATGCATCCTTCAGCATATCGGTTGTGGCACGTGCAGTGTGTGCCGTTGCACCGTCTTGTTGGAACCACATGTTTTCCAATCCCAATTCATCAAGTTGCGGCAAAAAGAACTCGTTGATCATTGCTCTGTAGCGCTCACCATTCACATTAACCGTTTGGCCCGCGACGTCTTCGAAGAAAAAAGGTTCGATGACTCCTCCAGCGAATACACCATACAGTGACTTTGAGCGGGTGTAATGGCTCTTCGTGGGTTCAACGAGGATTTTCAGTGCCCCAGAAGCGTAAATTTTGCTTATTTACGTACCCGCTAAGATGGAAATGGGCCTCATCACTCATGATTATTTTTGATGAAAAATCATCTTCCTCTTGGTGGTGGTTAAGGATGGCTTGAGCGTATGTTAGACGCGATTGGCGGTCAGTAGCTAATAGCTGATGCACCGTCTATACTTTGTACGGAAACATCTTCAAATCTTGTATCAAAATTCGCTGTAAAGACCGTCGACTGATACCCATTTGCGTGGCACGTCGTCTGGTCGATGTCGACGGCGCTTCCATGACATCCTCGGCTACAGCAGCAATATTCTCTGCAGAACGGCTACTCCTGGGTCTGCCACGCCTGGCAGCAGCTCGTGTTGTGCCAGTCTCTTCGAGGTGAGCGGCTAAACGTCGCAGTGTTTCACCAGTAGGCATTGGACGGCCAGGAAATCTGCGACGAAATTCACGTTGTGCCAAAGTCACCGACCGATTATTGGTCAAATAAATAGTCAGCAATATTCCGCGTTCTGGAGCAGTGTATCGTAACATTGTTTATTAACATGTATTTCGCATGTGTTTACTACACAAATGTCAAAACAGAACTGACATTAGGGGCCAATGGCAAAATTTATAGCATTTTCTGATAGGAGGATTACTTGTACATACAAATTATGCAGATTTGGATCCCGAAGATATCTGGGGTCTTGATTTCAACAGACGGACATGGCTTAATCGACTCCGCGATATATAAAGATCCAGAATATATATACTTTATAGGGTCGGAAAATTATATTATGGAAATTACAAACGGAATGACAAACTTATATATACCCTTCTCACAAAGGTGAAGGGTATAGAAATGCTGCCAGCCAAAAAAGTTTGAAGACCAAGCATTGGAGGCATTACTCCATGAGGATTGTTGTAAAACTCAACAAGAGCTTGCAAAATCATTCGGAGCTACTCAAGCAGCAATATCAAAATGTTTGCGAGCATCAGGACCATCACAGGGAACCTTCATATGGCCAACTAAATATTACAATAGCTGCTTAAATTTATTCTTAAAATAACCCTAAGAAAATTATGTTAAATATGGTTTTATAAATTATATCAGTGGTTACATAAATGAGAAGTATTTTGAAGAGTTATTAAAATGTTCAATCAGCTTATTGGAATATATGGAAGGAGAAAACACGAAATAATCGTAATGTTGTGGGCAATTGATTCCATAAGCGTGCAGTGATAACTAGAAGGAGGTATATATTCTCGGTATAAAAATTTGTACATTTCTCGATGAACGATTACATTGTATTTGTTGCATTAAATATTCAGGAGTTGAATGTTTGAAGATTTTTTAAAAGCTTAAAAGAAGTTTCGTGGTCAAGAAATTTGGAAAAGAGCTAACAACTTGAAAAAATTCCGCATTTTTAAGTCATACATCCATTACTTATACTATTGTGGGTCTGCCATGAATATTTAGTTTTGTTGGAGGATATAAAAAATCTTACCATGAAACTACAAGACTTTGTTGATATATTATATACAACTCGCTTAAACGGTCTCTAGAAATCATTCCTTTCCAGCTCTATTTAAATAAAAACTGAAAAAAAAGTTTCTAAAAAGAGTCTGAAAAAGTACCAGTAAATGTTGTTATAGATATATAAAGCAAACTAAACTTATCACTGTTTAAGTTTGAATGAAATTGACATTTTTCGATAGTTTCCGAACTGCACCATAGTACCAGAGACCAATGCGATGGTTCCGCATGCCACAGTATATTTACCACATAAACCCAAACACACATACATATGTATGTATGTAGTTGTTGCACCCCAGCAGTATGGTATGTGAATGACTAAAGTAATTTGTGTTAGTTGTGAAAATATGTGAAATCATCACAATGTTCTGTAGTATTGGATCACTGTGTTTTTAAAAAATTAATCTCTTGTGATGCATACGTGTGTATGACACATTAGACTGTTCCAAAAAAAACCATTAAGTAGCGTATTGCAACTCACTTTACTTAAAGCGGATATGGTTAAATGATGGAAAATGTAAAATTTGGGATTTCAGATTTCGAAATTTGAAATGAAATCTGAAAACTCTAAAAGTTATACGATTATGTTAAAATTTTTAGCGAATAATTTTAGACCACCCTAATATGCATGCCTGTGTGTGTTTTAAAAACGACAAACTTTTTAATATTAAGTTTTGTCTGTTCGTCCGTCTATTTCTGTGTACATGTGTGTGCATCTATCTATCTATCTGTTTGTCTTCCACTACAATCACAACTCTCTACGTATCTTTATGGTTGAATGATGCCAGTATGTGAACGTTGTTCGGTATCTGTATCTGTAGATGTGTGTGGGTTTGTATGATTGTACCAAAAGACAAATAAATGTTTAGAAATTGGTACTACTTTTAAATGCAACTAAGTACACACATACTTAGATACATGTGTATGTTGGTAAGTGTGTGTTTGTAGTGGTATGCACGTCTGTGTTACTTCAATGTTGCCGTTATTTTGTGATGTATGGTCGCTATACGGTAGAGTACAGTTTTCTAATCATTTCATGTACTCAAAAGCTCACAGACTCACGCTTACATATACGAGGTTAGACTGAAAAGTGATTATTATCCATGGTATGTTCTCATTTACAAAACTGAACAAAGGCCTTTAAATTTGTTTTTAACTGAAAACGCTGAAATACTTAATTATGCATCGCACACTTAAAAGGAAACGCGACCATCATTTTGGCAGTTCCTTAATCTCAGGGGTTATGTTACAAATCCAAGCTTCTTTGAAGTTTACAAAACTGCTCAAACTTGTGAAGAATACTACCAAAATTATTATATTGGCTGCCATAAGTAAATTGGTATGCCCGTTTCGTAATCTTATATGTACATTTTTATAAATTGATTTTAACATTATGTAAACATCGCAAAAAAGTTGTCGCAATGACCAAAATGTGGATAAGTAGTTACATTTGTGGTGAATACACAGACAAAAAGATTGGAAAACCTATACCAGATATAGTGAGAAACACGCATTTAAATGAATATGCCGTAGGTTCCAATAAGGACAGAAGGAAAGCTGATAAAGTGGGCATTTAAGGTATAGTTAGTAGGGTATTCAATTAATCGGGTTTCAGATTTAATCGGTTAATCGAGCAAATAATTAATCGGGGTTTAGATTTAATCGGTTAATTTTAAATTATTCTATTAACCGAATAATTTCTATTTTAATTTTAAATCTTAAACAAAACCACAAAAGAAATATGGTATTTGAGATCCTTCTTATAAACACATGAGAGTTTTTTTTAGGATTTAAGTGAAATAATATTTTATAAAACGAATATAATTTAAATGGTTTCTTTTTTAACGATTCTTTTCTTTAGTTTTAATAAAACTTGACTTGAAAAAACTTCTATCACTGATTGTAGATGTTGGAGAAATCGAAGCTAAGACGTGGTAAAGAATATAAAATGTCTCACTTCTTTTTTTAGTTTTTTTCTAAGCATATAAAATCCTCCATTATACCAAAGGTATCCTCTTTGGATTTTCTTAGATTTTGAATACTTTTAATAGTTTTGTTAAGTTCTGATAAAAGACTCGTTTCAGTGATGTCTTCAGTTTCGTTTATTATCGCCCTCCCTCTCATTAGGACAAATTTTATCAGGGAACATTCTAGAAAAAAGGTAATTTCCAAATTACTTAGTTTCAGTTTTTGTACTATACTTCAGTAAACTATTGCTGGAAGGGAATGTTAATCGGCACAAATTAATCAATCGGTTTATTTGTTATTTGAAAGTCGGAAATTTTAAATTATTCGAACAGTTAACCAACCAAAATTAATCGGTTAACAGATTAACGGTTAATCGATTGAATACCCTAATACTTAGTGTACCTATGATGAATGATATTTTTGTGTTATTGAATTATAAATGTTATCAACCCGCATTTGGTTTCCAAAGATAAGATTATTTTGCCTTCATTACACTTCAAATTGGGATTTATGAAGCAGCATTAGATAAAACTGCCTTACTTTCAAAAAAGTGTACAGGACAAACTAAAAGCTGGTATTTTTGATGGCCTACAAATAAGACATTGAATGAAATACAACGTTTTCAGATCACAATATTAACAAGTCTCCTGTGCCTGATGGTATAACAGAACTGGCCTTGAAGCAGTGTTTCTCGACGCTAGACCTTGTCGGCATTTTATAACGTGCCGACAAATTTCCAGTATATTGGAAGACATTTCTAATGCTTTCTATAGTGTGTGGCATGGTAAGCTTTTGTAAAAACTTATTGATTTTGGTGTCAATAATAACTTGTCTCGATTTATATGGAGCTTTCTCAGAGATTGCACAATACGAGTTGTTGTAGATGAAATCTCATCAAACGAGTTCAATATCGTAAGGCTTTCGAAACGACACAAGACTCAATGTTGTATGTTAACACACAAACTCACGACAGCTCATGTTGATACATCTGTTTTTAAAGTATCAGAATCTATTCATTTCATTCATTATATGAATGATATAGAAGCAGCGGCTTGGAAATCTTTTGTTGCCGCTGTAAAAAATTTCTTAGCCAATCAAAAGCCCGAAAGTTACGTGGAATTAGTTACAGACCTTTTAATTAGCTTTAAAAATCTTTGATGTAATATGAGTATAAAAGTACACTATCTTGAAAATTTTGAATCGTATAGCGAAGAATAAGGAGAACGTATCCTTTAAGATTAAAAGGTCATAAAATATAGATATCAAGGTTGCTGGGATGAACATATGATGGCGTATTATTGTTAAAGTATCAGACTCGATCGTGCAAATTCTAAAAAAAACTTGTGAAATCGTTTATTTTCTAACTAGACTTAGAATTGAAAAAGTAAGTATGCAGTTAGGATCAGGTTATCGAATATACTTAAAGTCAGTTTTAGTCTTGGCGGCAACAAAATCATTGTAGACTTGGGTACTAAAACAGTATCAAGAAGGAATGAGACAAAAAGATAACTACGAACAATAAATAAGTATAAAATACAAAAACTGTGTAAACTATTCACCAAAGCGGGCAACCAAAATGTACAACAACTAAAGAAGATTTACAGATTGCGAGAGAGTTCTAAACAGATACATATACGTCAGCTAATAGTAATAGATATTAATACACAGAAAAAACAGATTCGATAGCACACATAGAATATTTTGGTTCTATCAACAAGAATTTCGGTTGAAGTAACCAAACTTTTGTTATTCCTTGTAAAATGTTGTAGTCACAACTGTAAAATTCAGTCACTAAGGTAGAATCATACGATTGGTAACAAATTCGGTCGCTGTTATGAATCTGTATTCTCTGTGTAGATTTTAAAGTTAGGTTTACAGACTTTAAAAACACGAGTAGTTTCAGCTGTGCTCAAATGCTATAGAGCTGCGAAGAAACCATTTAAATTGCTGAAAACTCATAATGCTGGCCTAAAATTTACTCGAGAACACTTGAACTGGACAGTTTCACAATGGAATACCGTTTTATTATACTCTTACGAATTTGCAATAGCGATTTGAATTTAACGGTCTGTAAAGACTGGCTGCAGTGATCATCATGTTTATAAACACGTCCATCAGTAGAAACTTCTACTTATCAACAATGCTGATAGCATGCTGCTATTAGCATTGTTTATAAGTATAGCAACACTAAGTGTTTGAGCTGCTAACATTAACATCGAAAGCTCTAGAATTCGAATGTTCTAGTTGTCCGTTAAGATCATTGTAGAAGATTCACGATAGATGGCGCGTGTATAAATAGTGGCAGAGGTTGCAGTAGTGAGTGAGTGTTAGAGTTAACATCAACTGCCTTGTACATTTAAGTTTGTACATTATAAAGTGTGTGTGCATTTCTGCGAATTGATAAACGTGTATAAAGACACTGGGTGACTATTTGAATTGTTGTTGTTGTAGATTTTAAATAAATAAAGAGTTGTTACAATTTTAAACTACTAAACGGCTTTTATTTGCAATCAAAAGTATCCGGTTTATTTAAAGGAAATAAACCAACGTTTGAAAAAGGTTAAAACGTAACAATACGATCAATTTAAATTCAATCTGATGGAATGAGGAGAGTTCGACGTCAATAACCTGTTAATGACAAAATAAGTCCCAAATACTGTAATGTAACAGTTAAGTATGGAGGCGGACATGTTTTTGTGTGGGGTTTCTTTTCTGGTGAAAGCTAAGGACAACACTTTTCTTTTAATACAAAACAAGGACAAACTGCGAAGCTTTTTGCCTGTCTGCAAGATAGACCCAGAATCTCCTGCGGGAATTAAACCCGCAACCCTCTGATTGATAGTCCAGCACACTATCGTATAATCTATCGTGGTACCCGACGGTAAGTGTTATGGACAAACAAGTGTATACAAATATATTGCAGGAGAATATATAAATATATATATAAATATCCCACCAATGGATATTTCAACATGACAATGACCCTAAACACACATCCAAATTGAAGAAGGGGTTTTTAGAACAGGAAGGCGTTAATATCATGCAGTGGCCAGCACATTCAGCGGACCTTAACCCTATAGAAAATTTATGGGAAATAGTAAATAGAAAGGTAAATGAGGAATTGAAACATCGATATCCAAACAAATTGTAATCAGCGAATCTTTTTTCAAATTAAAGAAGTAAAGCAAAACTTCCCAGATATGACGCTTTGTTGGCACAAAATTCAACATTTTCGAAGCAAAGAAAACTTTGTTACAATGATACCCTTGCAAAATATACGCCATCTATTGTAAATCCCGCATTTGTAAGTCATACACCCAATATTCAATTTCTTTGGAATTGCAAAAAAAGTTATAACGCCAATTTTCTCCAATATGTTTTTACCGATACTGTATATCCGCTTTTATGCTAACTTTTAAGACCATCCTCGTAAATTAATGCAAACATAATACACATAAAAGTAAAATGAGCATTACTTTTTTCTTGCAATTACAAACACATTTGAACAATTGCGCAAAGAATTATAGTTAAAATTGGGTTGAAATTACATTTTTCTTTTCAAAAGAGAAGAGACTCACATAAGTACTACTTAATATATTTTGAAATGGAATGCGAATGGAATCGAGATTGTAATATATTACGAGTGCGTAATTTGAAAAAAAATTAATGTTAGTTTTATTTTTGTTTTTTATTAATATTTGTGTTTGTTTGTAATGCCAATAGTTATAGTGTGTTTGTGTGAACCAAGAGAAGCAGCAACATAACGCTGCGGGCCACTTTGTCCAAACACTATAGCTGTGAAAAACAACAATGCCTCAATATGTGTCAAGTGGGGGTGTTTAGCTAATTTTATCACTGCAATGAAAAAGCATATGGAGATAATCACTATATATTTGTATGCATTAAATGCATTAAATTAAAATAGATGGGGGGTGGGTAATATGCATTTGTCCACATAAATTAATATAAATAAATAAATTTATTAGTAATATTTAGCTGAGTACAGAACCGATTCATTTATCCACCTCTTTAAACTTTTCTGGGGACCTTTTTGATTAAACTTTCACAACTCCTTAATGTTGTATGGGTTGAATACAAATCGATAAGAGCAATAATTTACATTTTATTAAAGTTTAATGACGTTTTAGTACGTGGATTAGTGAAGAGTTTCTTGTACTATTATTAGAAGAAATCGCACAACGGAGAAAAGGAAGCCCATGGTTATTCTGGATTACAGTGCTAATAAATCTGACGTGGATACAAAGCTTGGCAAATATTTTTGCCAACAATCAACAAACCTCTGACCACTTCTAATGTTCTACAATATGGTAGATATTGCAGCATTAGCTGCATTTAGCATATAAAATTAAATTAAGCCAATAAGCAACGTTCATTTTTGCATTTGCTCATGAATGAATTAGCACTACCTAATATTGAACAACGGCTTCGAAGCTCTATGGAAGCATTCAATTTTGAATCACACAAAAGTGGAAAAACTAAATATGTTTGTGTTCCCTTATAGGTAGTAGAAAGAGTTGCACCTTTTTTTGCTCTTCGATCAAATTGGCCGTCATGTCAGTTATGTCGTGTGGACTACGGGCGCCAGCGTAAAACTAGAGCGTATTGCTTTCCTTGCAACAAAGCAATTTGTGCTAAGCATTCAAGATTGCTGCTCCGTTTCAGTATCTGCATACTCGAACTGAAAAATCACCGGTATCCCAACACAAACACATTGAATGACTAAATAAAAAAATAAAAAAAAGAATGGGTTCCATTTTAATTTTAATTAGTTCGTAAACGTGTCTCTTATTAATGTGTTTAGATTAAAACAAGTTCGGTTACAGCATTTATTTTGTATTGTCTTTGAAAATTTACAGTTTTATTGGTACTGTGTTCAAGAATTGTTCAAAAATTAACAATAAAATTAACAATAAAAACCATTAAAACACATCCCATCAAGCATAACACGATATAATTTGTTATAGGTCCCTTTCCACTATTTTAAGTCCAACGGGAGACTCACTAATCGGAGGGTTAAATTCCTCTATTCAAATGAAAATTCCGTAAACTTTACATGATTTGAAAGTTGTTTTGAAGCATCGTTATGTAAAATATTATTGTATCGATCTATTCGTTGTAGAAAGTGTTCTTTTTATTAGTTTTTGAATCATCCTTTTAAATAAATAATACAATGATGTCATATCTTCTACACACCAAATATATCGATTTTGATTTCCTCTCTCATGACCATAGAAAAGGAACTTCTATGCCATGCTTGATCAGAGAACAATATTTTTCTGGAATACAGATTGGCCTTTGGTAAATTGTATAGATTTGAATATAAAACCACTATGTGCACTGTGCGAATGTAGACGATTCAACAACATTCATCATACAAATTTCAAAAATTGTTCAACATTCTTATGCCGACAACATCTTGTTTCGCAGATCAGTAGCAAATGATCCATAATCCGGAAAACAAAGAATCTCAACATAGATATTTCGTCTAATTCCTACATTCCTGGTAAAGTTTGAAATATTATCTGCAGATCGAAATCTTTTAAAGCCTTTTGTCTGCTATTGTGAATGTCTTATTGATTTTTGATTCTTAAACCCTATAACCCTTTATATCAAAGTTCATAGTAGTACTACTGTTATCTCGTTAGGCACACATCAATATCGAAGGCATTTAACACAGCAGATTCGTGATATCAACCGAATTTATTTCCAATGATTCTACCTTAGTGATCGAATTTTACAGTTGTGGCTACAAAATTGTGGAAGGGGTAACAAAAATTTTGTTGCTTCAACCGTAATTCTTCCTTATCAACTGACTTTCTGTTGATAAAACCGAAAAATTCTATGTGTGCAACCGAATCATTCGATTGGCAACAAATTCGGTTGCTATCACGAATCTGTTGTGTCTGTGTACTAATCTCTGCGAAGCAAAATCCGAACATTTTACGAAAGGTCTTCAATTCAAAATGGTTAAATCCAAAACAAGTCCTGAATGATGCTGCTAACTTATGGGCGTACGTACAAAGTTATTCTAATATGGAATTATGTTATTATAAAAGGCATATATGACAAGACGAGAAATGGTGATCATACACAAGGTGGCACAAAATATATCATATAAATATATTACTTTACCAATATCACCCTATCGGCACCAGCCATAAAGTAAACTGATACAAAATATATGTCGACAAAGCTTGGAGCTCCTTCACAACATTATATTTATCCAATACATCGATTTAAGTTAATTAAAAATGGAGCTCTAAACGTGCATTTTTTCGATGATTATTCAAGGACGCTGTGGGTAACTTGTTTATTGTGACTTAAGTTCAATGAGTTTTTTCTAGCTGCTCACACATTGGTCATTTTCCTTATGTCTCATTTTTATTTGCAGTGACCAGAAAGAAATATCGCCCAATTTGACAGCTTTTGCAATTAAGCCACACACAATGGATGCTCTTAATGAGAAGAGCCGATAAGCATGCGAACTTCTCTCCCGAACGATTGAAAGTACGTTAAAAAGAGCCCGAATGGTTTGCAATAGTGGTGGAGCTCACTTGGCCGGTATACACTTATATGGGGGGAAACGTAGGGGTATGTGTTCCTGTAGCTCCTAAATGGCACATCATTTGATGTTCTCGTTTGGGTTTTCAATGATATTGTATTAATATCTAGGTAGTCATTTCTTCTTGATTTGTCCCAATCTATCATTAGCGAATGTTAATAAAACATAGCATACAATGACGGTCATATGTATCACCAAGGGTTATAGATGCTATAAAGTACTCAATAAACATTATTTTCGGATAGTATGTTACAATTTAATTGCTACACACCTGGCTCAAGAGCCCTCATTGTATCGTGCATATCTTTGACTATCCCAACATAACCATTTACTAATAGTGTCATTATGCGGTGATAACATGATTTCCAGCTCCCGTTTCGATTTTAATCAACCAACCTATGTTAAATTTGAATGAAAAAGCTAATTTCTTGCAGTTATATCTCCCGATTATGTAATTATCGTAAACATAAGAGATATCTTCTACTACGTGGAGATATGAAGGAAGTTGAGAGTGTTATAATTTAAAAAATAGTAGAAACAAAACTCTTATGAGAAAAATCTGCACAAGTTCTGTTTAACCCTTCGGCGGGTGAGAAGGTCTCTGGGGAGCTTTTTCATTTTCAAACTGAAATTACTCCCTGATGGTCCGTGGGAAGTATACTCGCCACCCACATGTTTTCCAAGGAAATTTTATCTAGAATCGTTTAAAAAAAAAATCAAAGCGATCCGACTAATAGTTTAGTTTCTATTGAGATTTGAATGTGTTTAGTACGGGAATGTGTTTAGTACGGGAACTGAAATTTCAAGAAATCGTTAATAAATGCACTGTCTTTTGGCTTGTTTTATTGTTTGAACACATCATTATATGTATTTGACAGCTTATATGGGAATCAACGAGAACTTTTAAATTATTGGTCAATTCACAAGGTCTCTTATCAGTCATATTGGCATAATGTCCTAATATATCACTACTTGGAGGCTCGGCTTAACCTACTCTTATGCATTGAGCGTTGGTCTCTGCTGATTCGTTAAGATAACTCAATAAACATTGCATAGAAAGAGATATTATTTTAGGCCATTTTTTGCTTGAAAAACAATAAAAACCATTGTGAAATATTAGGACATTATGACAATATGACATGATAAGAGACCTTGTGAATTGACCATATGTATAAGTTTTTAGGTTATTATCAATATTTTCTATCACAACATCTAATTTTGGATGACAATTTGAATGGCCGAAAAAAGACTGCAACTATAGGTTTTTGTTTAAAATTGAAAGAAATATTATCAACAGAAGTTACTTACTTCTTCTAGCATGACGTTCTGTGCATAGAATTTTGACCCGTTAAACTGTGCTTCTAAATTTAAATCTGGCTAAACAAAATTATTTAGTGACTTTTTCCTTTACCAGGAGGGGCAAGGGTATTTATGTGTATATAATAAAATTCGACTGCTTCGGGTACATATTCAACTGCACAAGTTCCTACTAAGGTAAATAATGCAGTAAAGGATTAATTATTTTAATTCGTGCCGGTAATGCAAGCAATATATACTAGACATATTACTTGCATTACCGTATGATTGACCACGACAATTTATTACGCCCAAACCATTTCTTTTCTAAAGATTTTCAGACGGCATTTTCATTATCTTTAGCTTTGTGACCCGTATTTGGTAAAAATTCCAAAAATCTTTCAACGTTATCACCTTTTCACGTACATGTCTAATAAATATAGCAAGCTGATCGACATGTGCAATATCAGGTGTAGAATCTACAATGATGGGCATCACATTTTAAATGTTCAGATACAAAGGGTTGAAATTTGGCAAGAAACTCTACTGTTCCTAAGAAATTTCCATTTCAGAGATCACTAATTTGTTCAGAATGTCCTCAAAATGGTTTATTGCGACAATTTTAACTAATACAACTTTTCTCCAATATGAAATTTCATGTTGTTTGATCAACACGGCCATGAACTACTGCTCGAGCATTACGGTTATAAGCAGATTAAAATAAAAATAGAATTAAATTGCAAAATCACTAAAAAATCATTGAAACATTTGTACAATATAAATTTATTCAAAGTGTGGGCCATTGTTAGCTATGATCTATTCTCATCTTTCTGGCAACACATGGATTCCGAGTCACAGAACTGCTCATCCCAAGAACGAATCAAGCCAATATCGGATACTCTGTTGCAAAATAAGGCGTATCCCAGAGAGAGTGTTCTGCATTGATCGAAACAAATAGTAGTCATATGGGTCAAGGTTTGAACCATAAGGCGGTTGAGGCAAAATTTCCCAACCACTTCATTCTAAATACTTTTTAATAGGTACAGCAACATGTGGCCTTGTGTTGTCATGATGGAATATTACGGTTTCGTGTCTGGCCGCATATTCTGGGCGTTTTTCGACCAATTCTCGTTTCAAAAGAATCAGTTGCATTCGGTACAGGTTCCTTGCGATGGTCTGGCCATAGAGATAGGACCCTTTTGGTGCCACCAAATACAGAGCATTACCTCTGGCATGTATTCCATATGTATTGGGACATGTATTCGATACATATGGAATTCCATGTGTATGTCAAAATTCACGTTATACATACGACACAAAATTTTCACGTTCACACGTACATATGTAATTGCATGTGACATAACTTCTATTAGTTGTTTTTAACTATATATTTATTTAAAACATTTTTAAATCACAATAAATATGTTTAATGCAATGTAACTTATTTTGTTATGATTTTTCTATACTCTTTTTTGTTTTGTGTTTTTTATTTTGCACTAACACGGTGTTGTATTTCAAAATACACAATGTTAAACACACGAAAATAGAGCATGCTCTAATTGACAAAAATGTCATAAGGCATACATATGTATTTTACAAAGTTTCATATGGATCACATGGTTTGTACATGTTTACATGTGGAAAAATGTTCCAATGCATGTCACAAAACACATGCAATACATACCGTGTGACCCCCCGATGGGATATTTGGTTTGGGTGTCGTTTCGTATGGTTGGCTGGGCTTCACATACGATCTCTTATGCTTCGGGTTATTGCTTACACTATAATATTCAATAACTATGTGAGAAAAAACATATAAATTATTAAAAACAGAAACTACGGGCAGAAGATACGCCATAATTTTTAAGTCATACACCCAATTTTATTGGATATCCTAGACGACCTAATAGGTTAAGTTAGGTTATAAAGGCAGCCAGTGTTAACCAGCTCACTTAGGTCCATAAATTGGTCCCTTTGTGATACCCTACAGATCATGATCAGGTTCTCAAGAGGTCCTTCTCATATCGGAAATGGGTACAGTGCCGAACCAACCTGACGCTCGAATGAACGAATCTATCTTCTTGACATCCACAGTGAATAGATCCGTTAGGCCATGCAAAAAAGGACTGCCTATTGTAGCAGACCGAGCACCAGATAGAGCTGGGCAAAGACAGAGGAGATGTTCAACAGTTTCCTCCTCGTCTTCATCATGGCAACTTCTACAGAAGTCATTGTATGGAGGGTTAGGTCTCCTGGCATGCACACCAATCAAGCAGTGCCTAGTAAGCACTGATATTAAAGCTCCCATCATAGCCCGTGATAGTCCCGTTAGGGACATTGACCTGTTATGGTCAAAAATGGGCCATGTGAGCTTCGATATCGAGAAATTTGTCTGATTAGTTCATCTGAGCTGAACGGACTCAAGTATGTTACGCTGTATGAGTGATTTACAGCAGGATAGCGGTAAACCGATCATGAGATCTATCTCATCAACTTGTAGTCGTGAGCCTCTTTTTGGCCAGTTCATCCGCAATAACATTGCTTAATAAAAATAGTAAATTCAACAATTAATTTCTGAAGTTGAATTAACAGCCCTAGGTCAGGGTCTCTCGGGTTTAAGCGTAAATACATCACTGACTTAATAAATAAATGATAAATGATTTAAGAGGAATGTAATATTTTAGATATCTTTAAAATTTGAATTAAAAAATGAAATATTTTTACCATAAGGTAGAAATTATTTACTTAATTGACAATTTATTGTACTTTAACACTTCATTGAGAAACTGCTGTAGTAAGTTTACATTTAAAGAATACAGCCATACGAAAATAAAATGGGAAACAAATTGTAAAATAAAATTTATTTATGAACATCATATGAAATGCAGAAATTTACCAACAACAAAAAAATATGTAAATATTTATTTTAAATATTAAATTTTTTCACTGCATCATGCAACAGTGTAATAATTTGAATTTATGCACGTATGTGTGTAAATAAATGTAAACATATATATGCACATGTGCGTCCATGTACAGGAAATAAGGTCTACTAGTTTTACTATCACATCTGTATACCGGAGAGACAATCCTTTTTTATTGCCAATAAAATATGCATACATATTAAGTATTTCATTTCATTTTATTAATATGAACCATATATGGGCACAAAAGTGTAACACTTTTTGTCTGTCTTTATGTCTACTTGTATGTCAGTTTGTCTGTCTGTCTATCTCTCTGTCTGAGTATTTTCATTTGTTACTGTGTGCAAATATACATATATATATATATATTTTTTTAATGTTTGTGTCACATGTCAGCCCACTTTCTAGTGTTTCCGTTTTTATAATGTTAAGTGTAATTGAAATTGTATATTTTTTCCCTTTCCTAACCCCTGTTCCCCTCTTCTCCTCCGCCCCTACCCAACTCTTTTCCTTGTGTTTACACAATATGCTGCCATCTCACTACTTCTATTTGCCACACGTACTAAGTAAAAATACTGTTCTATTTGAAAAAATCCTGCTTACATTTTAAAAAAATTAAAAAAAAAACTATATAGTTTTCGTATTTCTGTTATTTATTCATTCATTCTCAGTGCTCGATATAAATCACAACAGCACAAAAAAAAAAAAAAACTCCTCTTGTGTATATTTTTGGAGAGGAACAACAAAAAAAAAATATAAGAAAAATATATATAAAATTCAAGAAAAATGTATAATTTTGTTACAAAGTATTTAGTATGTATCAGTACAAACCAACCAAACTGAAAAGGACCCAACGATAACAGCAGCTAGCAAGTAAAACAGTCAGTACCACATACGAGTACAATTCAAACACATGCCCAAAAACATATTTTACTTTAATTTCTGGGTTACTTTTTGAAATACTGCTGAAAATATAAATAAAAAAAGAAAAAGAATGAGGAAAAAATGCAGAAAAATTGTGAGGTACCAAAGCATTTACAGATAGCAGTATTTGTGCAGTCATAAGAAAAATATGTTGGAAATTATAGTGCTTCTTGTACTGCTAGCTAATGAATTTCTATTAAGGCTTAAAGTCATAATTGTAATGTTGCACTATTGCAAAGCTCTGTGGTTTCCCCAATTGTTGAACACAGAGAAACAAATATTTCTTTATATGTTTACTGTAACCATTTCAAAGTTATTTTTTTAACAATATTATGTTAACGGTAACCATAATATCGTAAAATTGCCATCCACATGATTATCCACATGATATATATGATTGTAGTAAATAAATATATGTTTATGCCAATCATGTTCATGTTAAATCATTATATCATAATTAGGACTGAGATCGTAAAATTCTTAATACTCGTTTTTCATTAAAACTTTTAACCCAAGTATTATTTGATTTTTTTTTGATAAAGCTACCTTTGTAAAGCATGTCAGTTATAATGTTTAATATCAATTTTTTCTTCAATTATGAGAAAAAAGTGCGTACTAAAATTATGAAATATTTTCAACAAAACCCAACTTGGTCCTACAAAAAGTTGACCAAACAATCAAAGGTCTGCTATCAAACAATTTCCAGTGTTATTAAACAGTGCCGGGAGAACTTGTCCGTTGATATAAAACCTGGTCCATACAGAAGGAATTGTCCACATGATGTTTCTAAAGCCAAACAAATAGAAAGCATTTTCAAAAGAGTTCCCAACACATCCGGTAGAAAAGCAGCCCGGTTAGGTCAGTACTCGGACTATTTGGTACGAGAAGTTAAAGCCAATGAAGGCTTAAAAGCATACAAGGCTCAAAAGGTTCCTAACAGGAACTCTGCTAAAAATTTAAAAGCCAAAGACAGAGCACGGAAATTGATGTCAAATTTTATACAAAAAATATACCTGCTGCATAATGGATGACGAAATGTATGTATGGAAAATTTTTCGCAGCTTCTGGTTCAATTTTTTTATGTTGCAGATGATCGAGGGAATGTTGAAGAAAAGTTTAGGACCCAAAAACAGAAAAAATTTCCCAAAAAGTTCTGGTATGGCAAGCAATATGCAGTTGAGGCAAAAAAACCAAACATTTGTTACAAAGAGCTCTATAAACACCGAAATTTACATCAAGGAATGTTTACCAAAAAGGATGCTTCCATTCATAAGACTTCTTAATGTGTGGTCCAAGAACAATAATGTGGTATTTGTACCAAGAGAGGCAAATTCTTCAAACTGCCTGGAGCTAAGGCCAGTGGAGAAATATTGGGCTCTTGTTAAAAGAGAATTGAAGAGCACGATAAAGGTATCTAAAAGTGTGGTAGGTTTTAAACGGCGATAGACAACCTGTTCGAACAAAGTGACATAAAGCATTTTAAAAAACTAAATGGAAGGGCTTTCGAAAAAGGTTCAAAATTTCATCATTAGTGATTAGAACTATAAAAATATTTTTTTTTTTTTGTAAATTGTAATAATAATTTCAATAAAATAAAAAAAGATTCAAAACTGTAAGTTTAGTGGTTTCATTTTTATTAACATGTATATATGTTAAACATTTTTCGATCTCAGTCCTTATGTTGTTCTGAGGTATGATATCCATAAGCCTTCATCATACAAATGGTTGTCACAAATATATACTTATGTACTGCAATCATATAAGTGAACATGTACAATAGACCGTAACTTAAAAAAAATATATTGTACAACTATATTTTTTCTCTGCCTAGTCCAGAATAGGACCAGCCATTCAATATTACTTGTCTGATTTAAGCAAACAATTATATTGACATTATAGAGACTAAAGACTCTTCAGAATCTTCATATGATCTTTGCTAATCATCATGCTGACAATATGCTCCATTAATAAATCATCATTTCAACCATTAAATTCGACAAAAAGGATGAGAAATACAGTGCTTTTGCTATGATTAAAAAAGTCTGTACTGATCTGAAATTCGCAACTGAGAGTGGACGAAAAACATCATCGGTTTAAAAACTGCAACAGCCAAGTTTTTTCGAGTCTATCTACAACCCAATAAAGATGGCGACAACCAATCTGCAAACCAAATTATTTTTTCATTACGGGAATACAAAATTAATATTTTGGTGAGATTAAGTGTGCTGAATTCCCAGTTATTGATAAATTCACTCAATTTGATTGTTGGGGGATACGGTAGTTTCTATGCGCATTTCACTGGTTGCTTAGGCCAAGCCGTAAGGAAAACATTTCCCAAAAGGCTGAATGAGAATTACAGAGAATATCAAAGTTAAAAAAAACATCCACAATAAACAGTGATGTAATTTTATTTTCTATTATTCATTATGATGGTGATTGAATTGAAAACACTTAACATAAAGAGAAGTTATGGATGCTATCAATAAGTCAAAGAATATATAAATCTAAATACTAAAATCAGAAAGACTGATACAGACCCAGCTTTTTATTATCAACATGCAGGACTTTTATTATCTCTTTAAACCTTAAATAGAGGTCGAATCATCCTAACTTGAAAATATGAATTGTTGGCAGATAGAAACTTTGCAGAATGAAACAATTGCTTCTGCATAAATGACTAGAAATATAGGCTAGACGATGACGTCAGAGATTTAGCTGTAATTTATATAAGAAAGATTTAAAGAAATGTACTCATGATATTGAAAATTCCTTCCATTTGCAGATTGTGAGCTTAACACTTAATAACTTAATAAAGAAATGCTAGTAAGACAAGGAGAAACCTTTTAGAATTTGGCAGTTACAGGCTGCATTTCAATATCACACATCCATTTAACAGTAAGATCGACAACACAATGATCATGCCTCTTTGATGCAGCTTCTACTGGAGTTTTATCTGTTGTATCATTCTTATTTCTGCACAAGGGCAGAATTTAAGTTATTTTTTTTTTGACGATGAACCTCGAAGGAATTGTCTGATATCGATAACTAATTATAATTTGATACCAAAAAAATTTGTTTAAATCCCCTGGTGAACATACACAGATAATATGGATATCAACTGACATGCATTTGAGATATCTTTTCAATGCGTTAGAAATTTCGGTTAATATATTATTTTAACATTATATATATCTAATGAAAGGCCAAAATTTATATTTCATACATTTTTTTTTTTAATATAAATTTTGAAATGTTATGGACGAATTAGAATTTGAATTTATCATTGCGTATGATTGATATTAAATAATGTATGAAATAGATAATACAAATACGTAATATAAAACCATAAAACCAGTAAAGGTGCTATATTCGGCTGTACCGAATCACCATAGTATACTTTAAGATAAATTAAAAAAAAAAATGTTTTGGTAAAAAAAATTTAGTGAAAACTGAAATTTGTTAAAAAAGTATGGTTGCAAAAAAATAGGAAAAATATTGTTGGTAAAAAAAATTTAGGGAAAAAAAATTTTGTAAAAAAAAACTAAATATTTGAAAAATATGTGAAAAAAATCGAGGTAGTGGCGGTTTTTTAATTGCGCGATTTTAAATATCGGACTGAAGCTGATAAATTGATGTATCAATCATGTATGCAAGTTATTTGGTGGTTTTGGAAAGTTGATTTCAACAGACATACGGACATGGCTATATCGACTCCGCCTTCTAAAACGTACCAGAATATAAAGAGTGTGTTAAAAGAAAACATATGCTTGTATTAAACAAAACTAAACAAAACTAAAACCTTTCAATATAAAAATTCTCAAAACTAGGTAAATTTATTCAAATATTGTACAAATTCATCAAACACCTTTTCCGGAAATCGTCCAATTAATGATTTTATAGTTACTTCCGGTACCTGAGGTGGTCCACTTACGCTTAAAATCAGACTTGTCCTCGGATACCTTTCCTGTGTTTTTTAATTCTTTTTGTTGCGTCATTTGATATGAATTTTAATAAAGAATGAATTAATTTAAATTACTGATAATTACCCTTGCATTTTGGCAATTAACTATCTATGAATTACCTACTCTAATTGTCAAAATGCTTGGGTAATTTTTTTATAAAACTGTTATATTGTGTATTAAGAAACCATTTTTAAAAAATAAAAAACATTCTTGTATTAGAAACGAAAGCCACCGGTTTTGTAATTTTTATTGAAAGATTTTTTTATTATTCAAATTAAATTAAATTTTTAGAAACGGTCCTTAAAAAATATTAAGGAAAAACACTTTTTTTACAAGAGTCCAATAACTTTCCACAGGCCGAAGTTCTGGACAGTTGGGTGGATTTGCCTAGCGTGGTACAAAATTTACATTATTGCTTGAATACCACTCAAAGACCATCTTTTTATAGTGGCATGATGCCAAATTGGGCATGAAATATCAAGGCACTCTGTACTGTTTTAAGAAAGCTAAAAGCCGTTTTTGTAGACATTCCTTATTTCTGTGTTATTCGTGCCTAATGTCACAAATGATTGGCTTCTTTTGCCACAACTGCAAATGGCTTGCCAACCACGAAACTTCTTGGGGAATTTTGTTTGTTTTTTTCCGGTATTGTTCTTGTACATTAACTCGTCCTTCAGCCACATAAAATTCTTGAACCGAAAGATGTGAAAAGTCTTCTGGTGCAAAAGTTTCCATCACACAACAGGTGTATTTTTGTTTTATTATAAAATTTAAACTTCATTTTTTCGCTCGTTCTTTTGCTTTTAAGTTCTTTAATGTATTGCGATCTTGAACTTTATACGACTTCAACCCAGCAGTAGCTTTGGCTCTACGTACAAAAGAAACAGAGCATTTAACTTTACGAGCTGCTTTTCTGTTGGAAATGTTCGGTGATCTTCGAAAGAGTTGTTCGACTGTTTTTGCCTTACCAATATCTGTTAGTCCTTTTTGTTCTTCGTGATCCAGGTTTTCTTTCAATGTTCAAGTCTTCCTTATATTGTTTAATGACTTTTAAAACAGTGTGACGGTAAATTTTAAGATCTTTTGCTATTTTTTTGAAAGTCTATATTGGATTTTTTTGATAAGTTTTAATTACTTTTTTACGTAATTTTTTTCGGTGACCATTTTGACCGAAATAACAGTTGTAAATGAATGATTTAGTAGAGATAAAATCTGACATGTTTTTATAAGCTAGCGTGATTAAAAAATAATTATGTGTATAAGTATTTTTTGACTCACTCTTAATAAGTATACTTAATGGGGACGCAAATGAAAAATGTGGAGATTTCAAACGGAATGACAAAGTTATATATATGTAAGTATGTACCCTTAGAAAGAGGACACGAAAGAAGATATTAAAAATTTATCATATAGGGACTTTCGAACTTTGACAGTTGATAGCGGCCATCTGTCCACCATTACTTTTAAATCTGTCGGATTGTCTGTCATTTATTCAGTTTGTTTTGCCAAATCAACATGCGTTCAACAACACTTACAAATGATAAAATTGTTTTAGCAAAATTGGTGTTCTGTTCGACCAACATTCAGTGCCCCCAATTTACGGCGAGGTACATTTCTGGGAGAATAGATAAGCCAACAAACAAAAGTTGGTCTAATGCATCCAGAAAAAGTCATTGTTTTATATTTCTTTAAGACAGATATTGGCCAGGCCATCACCGTCAATGGTTAGTACCACAGGTCGATGATTTTAGCCTGAATTTAATGATATGGACACCAACGACATGTGGTGTCGTGCGATTTGACCCCGTTAGACATTTTCTTGTGAGATTCTCTTAAATCGCAGGTTTATGCGAAGAAGCCACAAACCACAGTGGCCCTCAAAGCGAACATAACCTATGCCTTCATTATTCAGCCTTATTTATGGACCAGAGTCATGGAAAATTTTACATTTCTGATGCACACCACCCAGCGAATGTGTTATATTCCATCAATAATGGATAGGCCTTTCAAATAAATAAAAAACATTCATGATATCTCACACCCGCTTAATGAAATATCCTTCATAAGGAATTTCGCATTTGACTTCTTACTACAAATAAAACAGTAAATTAATGTTATGGAAAAATTTTAATATATCATTAACATACATTAATACTCTTACGCTAAAAGCAAAAAAGTTGCGTGTATTAAAAAATTCCAACATCATCATCATTGTACAGTGTAATTTATTTTTATTTTAAACCTGCAACTAATGATGGTACTACATGTAAAACAAACATTTATTTATAAAATCGTTTAATAAGAAATCTTAATAATTACCATGAATTCTGTTTTTCAGAGTAAAATGTGTTTATGTATAAATGACCAGTCTTATAATAATCCTCTGGCCAATGTCCTTGGACATTCAATACCAGATTTTATGAGCACGTTTTCTTCGTAAGAAAATAACAAAACAATAAATCAATCAATACTTCCGTGTAAAATACATTACATAGACACACACATACACGCAGACACAGTTACACAGGCAGGCAGGCACTCAAATTATGTATGAAAGTGTTTACAGTAGAGTAAAAAGCAAACGGAAACGGAAATAATGTTGCAATCGTAGTGGTAAGTAATGGTGGAGGTAATATAACATTTATATAACTTTTATATATCATTTTGTTGATGTTTGTATGGGTATGTGGGTATGAGTTTGTAGTTTGTTGTATACATATTTTATTGTTGTTGTGTTCCGGTTTCAACATAGTTCTTACCAACAATATTTAACACACATTCAAATACAGCTTATTGTTCAAATATTATCATGACTTTCTGCAGAATTTTATATATAAAATTTTCTGTGTTTTTGTATTATATATGAGTTTTTGTAATTGATATGTGTAAGTGTGATTTTTTTTTGTTCTGTTTATTTCAAAGAAAAAAAAAATATTTATGATTTTTCTTTTAGCCAGTAATTGCTCACCACTTCTTACCCCAGCATTCCTTTTTAAAATTAATTTTGTTTATGTTTTTTTGCCCTTCAACATATTCTTGCATTTCATTTCGACAATCAGTGTTTTTAGTGTTTCTGCTGTTGCTTTGTAATTCTGTTGTTTTTGTGAGTAAAATGCATATTTAATGATTTCAAAAGCCGTTTGTATTTTAAAATTTTAATTACATTTCTTGTGATAATGATACAACAATACATTGCTGTTAAGTTTTTTTTTTGTTGCAAAGTTCTTCCTGCTGGATATGTGGTAGGAGGGTTTTGGAAAAAGTTTTTGATATTACTGTCAATAAATGAGAATGATGTGACAATTCGATGACAGTTGATAAAAATTTTATATTTGAAGTGGTGAGAGTTTAATGAAATATTGAATATTTTGTGATTTATAAAGAAATAATTATGTTAAGAGGAAATTAGAACTAAGATAAGACAATAATAAATTCACTTGGATTTTGTATACATTTCCATTTTTGATGTAAATTACGTTTGTACATTAATAATTTGTAGAGTTGTGTAGTTCTTGAATGACTTAGTTCAATTGAACAATTCAATCAACTGAGCGCAGTGAGCGGTTTTGTAGTACGCACGTATTTCTTTCTCTATTCATTACTGGGCTGCACAAGGACATTCATTTGATCGTCTTTACTAACCCACATGCTTAAATTCACTCGTCATTGCTGTAAAATTCGTTCGCTTTTACTCTATATCGTATACATATTGAAAAGTGAGTACTGTGCGCAACAAAGGTAAAGCAAATGTGAGTTTGTTATGCATGATCGTATCCCAGGAGTTAAGCAAGTAGTCAATGTATCCCTTATAGACAGTAATCGTCACAAATGTCTTATCACTTGGCTGACTCCAATTTATATATTTTGGTCACTTGACACGAATGTGTTCTTTGTAGTGCAGAGAGAAGACAATTGGTTACTTTATATATCCCAGGTAATGTAGCGTGAAGAAAATTGTCACTTAAGTGTCTCTTGGAGTGTAGTCACTTTAAACGTTTTGTGAGTAATTCGTTCAAACTAGTTTTATAAAAATTGTGTTAATTTTTATTTTTGCTTAAGTATACTGATATTCCATGTAACATAACATGAAGTCGATTGTCACTTTAGTGTTTCTTAGTAACCTAAAGTGAAGTCACTTTAAACGATTATTTTGTACTGCATTTTAGTAGTTAGTTTAGCCACCAGGAGCAATCCATTGGAGAGATGTCGATGAAAGGTTTGTTTACAAGCTATCGTTTATTGGACTACCTATGATATGTCTTTTTAGCTGAATATTTGAGGTCAATTAGCAGCCGTACATGTTAAAATAACTAGTTATGTAGCTGATCAAGCTACCAGTTATGTGACTCCAATGCGTTGACTACTTTGAACCAGCTTTAGACAGTCTCATTGTACACATGCACGTGTTAAAATAACTAGTAACGTAACTATTGAAGTAACTAGTTCCCACACTAAATTATGGGTAAAATCACTAGTTCGGGACTGTCTTCTAGAATTGCAGGGATGCTACTCACAAAACGAGATGGTCATTATACAACATAAAGAGCTAATGAGCTAAAAGAGCGACCTAGTTCATTTGATTGAGCTGAAAAGAGCGGTCACTTCACTGAGCTAAAAACCCAACTCTAATAACTAGTGATAATTTTTTATTGATTGGTCACCAAGACTTATGGTGATTATGTTCCATCGCTTTCAACATACGAGAAATAGTTGGTGCGGTTCAGAAGTGATGAAGATAAATATTGCCTAGACCAGCCAAACAAGTTTGAAGACCAAGAATTGTAAAACTCAACAAGAGCTTGCAAAATAGTTGGAAGTTATGTTAGGTTATGTTAGGTTAAAGTTAGCGAGTTGTGATACCATTATGTTGAAATATCAAACATAAAGGGCAACTATTTCCATCCCTAATTTCGTTGACTATGTGCTTCTTGTGATCCTCGTGAGAACCAGCCGGTACTTCTAATAAATCTGATCATATTTACTAGTGGCACATCTCTGAGACAGTCCAGATCATGGAAAAGAGCTCTACCAAGATGTAGTAGTCTATGCGCTTGTAAGGCTGGGCAGTCACATAGAAGATGTTGTACCGATTCTTCCTCCTCCTCATCCAAACAACTTCTACAGAAGCTTTAACGTGGGTAACCCATACGTTCCGACATGCGTCCAATCATACAGTGTCCAGTGATTATACCCGTAAGAAGCCTAATCGAATTCCTACTAAGAGACAAAAGAGTCCTAGTCCTATCCTCTGTCAGAGTGGGCCAGAGCAATCTGGATATTCTGCAATATTGATGATATTTGACCACCTGAGTTCCGTCCACTCAGAGCCCATTAATTTAACAATTTCGATATGGTCACCAAGGGAGTGTGAATATCCCTTTGCGCAAGAGATACGTCTAGGGACGTTGCGCATTCGTCAGATACTTCATTTCCCCGGATGTCCTCATGTCCTGGGACCCATATCAACTCGATGTGATGTTGTGTCAGTGATTGGATGCAGTTGAGAAGACATTTCGATTTAATAAAGTTGGAGTTAAGAGCCTTGATTGATGCAAGGCTGTCCAAGTAAACACTTATGTATAGTCGAATTTTCGAGATTCAGTTCCCGGATTCTTCTCGCGGCTATATCGATGGCATATAACTCAGCCTGGAAAACTGTGCAGGTATCCGGTAATCGAAGAGACAGCAAAAGATCCAGTTCATCGGCAAAAATTCCCGAGACCGTGCCTCTGTCTGTCTTTGAACCATCAGTGTAGACTGAGATCATATTGTCCCTTAGGACAGTGTTTCCGACCCACTCATCCCTTGTCGGTATCTTGATCCTATACGTCCTATCAAAATTCGGTGTAGGTGCCAAGTAATCCGTTTCTTGCCCCATGAATGGCCTGCCTATCTTTTGTTGGATGTTGCCGTGACCAATACGATCATGCTTCAGTCCGCTCGACTGTTTGAGTCGTAGAGCAGACTTAGCAGAAATGCATTTGATATATATATCAAGGGCAGTTATATTTAGCATCGTCTCTAGACTGGCTTGAGGGGTGGAATTCATAGAGCCCAAAGGTTTTCTTACATAAGTATATAGAAGGCACATAGTGCCTTCTTCATTCGACTCTCAGCATTACGTTTCCACGAGAGCTTAGAGTCCAAAACTACGCCAAGATATTTGGCTTCGCTTGAAATCTTTAGAAAAGTACCATCCAGTCGTGGAGGTTGAGAGTTACTCAAGCCACAATTTCAAAACGTTTGCGAGGAGCAGTATTCATCCAACGGAAGGAAAATTGGGTACATTACGAGTTGAAGCCGAGAGACCATGAACGACGATTTTGAATTGCTTGAATTCTATAAAAGAAAATCATTTACTTGCGATGCAAAATCCATTATGATAACCCGAAGCGTAAGAGATCGATTGTGAAACCCCGCCAACCAGTCGAATTGACAATAAAGTCAAATATCCATTTAAGGTTATTCTCTGTATTTAGTGGGAGCAAAAGGGTGCTATATATTATGAGCTGCTAAAATCTGAGCAGATCATCACAGGTAACCAGTATCGAATGCAACTGATACATTTGAAGCGAGAATTGGCTGAAAATGCCCAGGATATGCGACCAGACAAGAAATTGTAATATTCCATCATGCCATCGTTCGGCCACTTATTGCAATACCTGTTAAAATGTACAGTATTGGTCATAACTAAAGCACCCCCTCAATGGATTTTTTCATATCTTAATTTTTTTGGTAAAAAAGGTTTTTTTGGGATGTATTTTGTATATGTTTTATTAACTTATATTGTTAATGTTCATATTGTGTTTATTTAGGAAAGGTTAAATTTATCAACAACTAATTTAAAATGATAAAGGATACAAAAACAAAAAACGCGACGTACAAAACTAAAGCACCCCCTTATAAGATGTTTAAAAAGTTGACTATTTTTCTGCATATTTGCAATGTCAGTTAACGGGGCTCACAACGGATGCATTTGAAAATTCCAGAAGATAAAAATAAAGGAAAGCGTAGTCTGTATAATTTAAGTTCTATACAGTTTATTGTGAAAAAACAATGGATGACAAGACACAAGTACTCCAGTGAATTTAAAATTAAATTTATTGAAGACTGGAAGCCGGGCTTATCACGGCATGAATTGAGTAAACAATATTCAATTAACAGATCAGTTATTTCTCGGCTGATTCTAAAGTTTTTGCAGACTGGTCGTATATCACCGGGGCATTCTGGAGGACGTCCGCGTAAAATCACACGATATGATGATTCCTTGATCAAAGAAACAATGTAAAAATATCCTACAGCATCTGCTAGTCAAGTAAGAACAAGTTTAAGATTATGCGTTAGCGAAAGAACAATCCGTAGAAGAGCAGTAGAAGCACGATTATTCAGCCGATGACCAGCAAAAGAACCGTTTATATCAGCTTAGAACAAGACAGCTAGACTGGAGTTTGCCAAAGCCCACATCAACTGGAGTGTCCAAAAATAGAAGATAATACTGTTCTCTGACGAATCCAAATACAAATTAAAAAGTTCTTATGAAATAAGGCGTGTACGCAGACGAAAAGTAGAAAAACTGAATCCTAAGTATTACAAAGGAACAATTAAACATGGAGGGGGCAATGTAAAAGTCTGGGGTTGCTTTTCTGGTCAAGGAATTGGGCCAATTCATAAAGTTAATGGGATTATGGATCGGTTCATGTACCGTGATATATGGAAAGATGTAATGTTGCCTTATGCCAGTGAAGAGATTCCACTTATAGGGAGGTTCCAACAGGATAACGATCCTAAGCACACCTCCAAAGTTTGTAAGACTTGCATACAGTGCAATAAGATTAAAGTTCTTCATTGGCCTGCTCAATCTCCAGATTTCAATCCTATTGCGAACTTGTGGGAATTCGTTAATATGAAAATAAATCGTGAAATATGCCGAAATAATGATCAGCAATTTTCACGATTTATATCAAGCCGTTATTATAGCCTGGGAAGGAATATCGCAAGACACCATAAAAAACTTAATATATTCTATGCCTAAGAGATGTGCTTGTGTCATCCAAAACAAAGGATTTGCAACAAAATATAAATTTAAAACAATTTTATATTATATCCATAAAGGGGTGCTTTAGTTTTGACCGTTTTATTTTCCAGCTTTAAATATCTTTTGATTTAATGTTACCTCTTATAGAAAGATTAACTTTAAAAGTATTTGTTTATCAATAGTAAATATATTAACAATTAAAAATATAACATAATAGAAATTTAAAACTTTGTTTTTATACAAAAAAATATAATATGAAAAAAATTCACTAAGGGGGTGCTTTAGTTATGGCCAATACTGTATTTAGAATGAAGTGGTTGGGAAGTATTGGCTCACCCGCTTTATAGTCCGGACCATACCCCGTCCCTCTTCTATTTGTTTGGAACAGAGTAACCGATATTGGCTTTATTCGTTCTTAACCTTAAAAGATAAGCAGTTCTCTTGGCTCGGATTTCGTAAGTTGCCGTAAAGATAGGAAAATGTCGTAGCTAACAATGGCCAGTACCTTAAATAAGTTTATAGTGTACAAATGTTTCAAAATAAAAGCTAAAAAAATGAAAAAAACACCCGCATTTTAAGTCATACACCCAATATTAAATCTAATTAAAACAAAGTTGTTGTGCTGAATTGTTTATTTTATTTTCTCTGCAGTTTATGTTTTAACAGTTCTAGCTTAGGTTTAATTGGCCATTCATGAGCTGTATAACCTAGATCATAAACTTAATCAACAATTAGTGAATGAAAAATATTTTAGTTTTTAAGCTAGGTTTCAATAAAGAATCCCAGCAAAAGCTTCGTAATGACTTGTATTTACTGAACAACTTACATTTCAATATCTACTTTATACCGTCTGCATTATTTAGAGGTAGTTTAATAATGTCTCATATATTACCTAATATATAGAACTTTTATTTCGTATTAAACATTTATCACATTAAATACAGAAACTAGGTTCTAATGCCTTAATAATTTTGTATTAAACAAATCTTAAATTATACCTTACATTTTACAAGATTTTAAATCCAAAAGAATTTGTATTTTTTTTTAAATCATTGTACCATCTTTAAAGTTCACTTTAAATGCCTTTAAATCTATTGCTCTTCTGTGTAAAAATATTTCCAAAACTTTGTTAATTCTTAGAAACAATTTTAAACAGAACACACAATAAAATTATGGAAAAAATGGAAAAAGGATTTAATACCGATTTGGTAAAGCGTATTTGAAGAGATGAATAGGAAACCATAAACATAAAGGAAATGAAACAATATAATACAGAAAATTAAAATTGTGTTGTTGGTTTTTTTTTTATTTTGTTCATGCTTTTCTTTTTTTTTTTTGTTCTACACAAACGAACTTTCGTTTTAATACATTTTAATTTTATTAAGTTTTAATAAACTTTTGCTTTCAAAAAGGCGAGTGCATCAGAAATGTATGAGTTTTTATATAAAACCCTGTAGTTTTAAAGGTGATAGCTATCAATAGTTGTCAACTTTTCACTAGTTATATCTCTATTTAGGCAGGACTTTATAACGAACCTGTTATAATAATTTGTACTAAGTACATAGTTATATATCATGAATTCCATCGATTATCGTTCTTGCTGCAAACTCAATTTTAAGATGCACTTAAAAACTTAAAACGTATGGAATTGATTAAAGAATTAAAATTTTAAATGCTATTTTTTTTTTTTTAATTTAAAAGAAAACTAGTAAGAAAGTATGGTCGGTTAACCCCGACCCTACATTGTGAATGAGCAAAAATGTTTTTCATTTAGAATTTCAATAATTTATTTTCGTGAGTGATTTTCTGATGTGGTGCTTTTATTAAAGCTATGACTAATTATGGACCAATCTCCAAGAAATTAGGTGGATGTTGGCATTATATGGGAGATTTATGTCTACATGAAACTTGTGAAACAAGATTTTTAAAAGATTTCTGCTCGTTAAAGAGATTTTCGGAAGAGGGCCTTATATGATTTACATCAGTGATGATCATGCCATACAACAATTGTTTGAAAAATTTACACACATTTGTTATGCTCTTTTAAAAACTTTTATTCATTCATCGTTGAGCAAGCGATGAAAACACATGCGGCGGACTATCGTCATTTTTTTCAGAAATCATTAAGCATTGTTGTTGGTTGTTTTTGGACGAAGCATAGCAAACACATGCTTTTCAATTACAATTGAAGACAATAAAACAAAGTCAGCTATAAATAAAAAATTTAAGAGAATTTCGGCTGTATAATATATATTTTTTCTTTTCCTTAACATTTAAATTACATTCATTTAATAATTTGGCTAAATCTGATAAAAAATCTATATCTAAACTTTTTTTATTTTTTTCTTATTTTAAGTTTTTGACATTATGTTTGCTGGGTAGCTCTCTCACCAATACATCTTCATTTTTATTTTTGAACACCACTGATTTACATGCAGTCAACCAGACGTAAAGAGATTCTGAGTCAATCGGTATACTTTAAAGCAGGGAAGGCAAATGATGAGCGCCGCGTTTTTCATTTACTCTTCTCTTATGTACGTGTACATACGCATTGCAGAGAAATAAACAACTTTAATCAGTCTAGCTTGAGCATTCAAACAAGCAGGTTGTGTATCGCACAATTTAAGAATCAGCGTTGCCAGAGAAAAACTATTTTTTTAAGATGTATGATGAACAACATGAGATTTTACATTTTTAGTTGGGAAAAAGAGACGAAAGTTTACTGGCAACACCGATTCGTGGTGAGAGCGGATAGAGAGTATAATTAATACAATCGTAAAATGTAGTAGTATAGGTTGCCTTTCCCTGCTGTAAAGTGGGTATTAGACTAATATTTTTGGGCGTACAAGCATCAGCACAAACACATAATGGAAATGTCCAAAGGGTATATGTTTATAGAATACCGGACAAACACTTATGCTTTTTATGTGCTCTCAATCATGATATAGTAAAGTTGCTAATTTATTTCTTCTGCATTACCATTCACCAACCAAATCGCTAGCTCAAAATCTAGATTAAAAAGTGAGTAAGAAAAAAACTTATCCTTGGTCCAACAAATTATTATATTCTTAATCACTTGAGCTTTTCAAAATATGTCAGATATTATCTTGTTTAAATCATTTATTTACAACGGTTATTTCAGTCAAAATAATCACCGAAAAAATGCACGCGAACAAATAGTTAAAATCTTAAAAAAAAAAATTAAATCCAATAAGGACTTTCAAAAAAATAGCAAAAGATCTGAAGGTATATCGTCACACTATGTCAAAACCATAAAACAGTATAGGAAGACTTGAACATGGAAAAAAACTTGGATCAGGAAGAACTAAAAGGTCTACGATATTGATTGGTAAGGCAAAAGAAGTCGAACAACTCTTTCGAAGAGCACCAAACAGTTCTATTAGAAAAGAAATTCGTAAAGTGATGGGTTAAAGTTGTATAAAGTTCTAGATAGCAATGCGCAAAAGAACTTAGAAGCAAAAGAACGACCGAAAAAATGTAGGTCAAATTTTATAAAAAACAAGTCAGAAAGTATGGTAAAGTAAGTATTAAACATTTATGACTGATAAAGTCTAATTTCGGGAGGACATTTGTATGGGGGCTAGGTGATATAATGGACTGATTTCAGCCAGTATCAATAGGCTTGGTCCTTGGGCCGAAAAATTGATATTTACCAAATTTTATCGATATATCTTTAAAATTGCGACCTGTACTCTGCGCACAAGGTTTACATGGACAGCCAACCAGCCAGCCAGATGGACGGACGGACGGACGGATATCGTTTAAGGTGGGTGTTAGTAATATAAGTAATATGGACATTTTTGTATGTTTAATTATTTTGTACAATATTTTAATAAATTAACTGTGCGAATACATATAAAACGTATGTGAAAAACTATATTGTACTTAAGAAAGTTTCGTCAAATTTTATTTACTTAAGTAAAAAGCGAAGCTGGTCGCACATTCCGTACGAAATCAGCTGTTTGTTTATTTTATACAACGAAAATAAGGAAACAAATTAAAAGGAAGATGTAAATTTATTTATTTTGATAAAATAATAAGAAATAAGTAGTTCTTAATTACGTGGGGGGGCTAAATTGTAAAGTTTATTCGAATTTTCATATACATTTGACAGACTTTTCGTTCGGTTTTGACATTACTTTAAGCTAGGTTATGCATATTATAGTTGGGCCTTCACTCTTTAAGTAGAAAACTACACAAAACCGTAAATACTTTATATGAAAGAGTTACGTTACTGAGTGACTGTATGATTCAACATCGTCCAGCCCAAACGCTTTTTATGTATGTCCACTTAGAAGGGATTTTTGGAAATTCGAAGGTTTGGGAGTAAAATCGGAAACTCTATACAATAAAATTAAAATGCATATTTATCCACATAATTAAAAAATTAGCAGGTACTTTTTTTATATCAAACCCCATTAGAGGGGAAATGTGTAAAAAATATGATTTGATACTTTTTTACACCCTTTGTACCGTTTAAGCCAATAAAAATATTAATAAATTTTAAACCGAATCAAAAATTATTAAGTAAATTTTTAAAAAATTTTAAAGATTTGTTCCTATAGTCAAAAATTAACCAACATGGTTTCATTTGGAACTCGAGGGTAAAGGTAGTTTGGTCCAAATCCCGGTGAACAGTTTAGTACTTTTTTTTGAGCACTGATTTTAATATATTTTCTTGACAAAATTAGAATTTTGAAATTTCAAAAAGGAAAATGGAAAATTGGTACCTTTTCTTCTAATGGTACTTTTTTTAATATATTGTAAATTATTTAACTTATACACATAACACAGATCAGCAATGAGTAGTTAAAAAGTGAGTAGAGTTGAATCATGACTCAAAATTCCTTGTACTCATACGCATTAGTATTTATTACAATGTTGTCGAGACTCATATCCACTCATAAAGTTTGAGGTGATCATCATACTCATACTTAACAATATTTATGACGTTGTTGATTTCGACTCTACTTAACTCAATTTGTATAGACGATGCAAAATAAGTATGATTCGAATACGATCATTAGAATGCTCATAATGAGGTTGTGTGTTGCCGAATTCTGTTTAATAACACAAAAAGAAAAACATGCATGAGGCGAATGAGTTGAATCAATAGTAAGTATCATGAGTATTTTCCTAAAATTATGAGTCAGGCTGAGATTATTTATGAATCAAACAGATTTGAGTTCGTGTGAGTATGATGTCGAAGTTGGATTCATATTTAATGCTACGTGTACTTAAAAATCAATGTTATTGTGAGTATGAGTACGTCAGAGTAGTTGAATTTCAATGATTGCTACTCAATTATACTTATAATTTCATAAGTGCGTATGAATAGCAAAAAAGTGATTCATTACTAATCTCTGATACATAATAGTTGGATATTATGCTTCTCAGTCAACAAATAATCAAGGATAGGGGGCTTAATGGTTCTAAGATACAAAAAGGGAGAACTAGTAGTACTTTATCGTTCTTTAAAAGGCACTTTTTAAATTTTCTTTAATATAGAACTTAGAATCGGCAAATTACCTTGAAATTTCAAAAATTTCGGCGGTTCAAAATTAAAAACGAAAATTGCTGCTATTCTTCTAATGATACTTTTCTAATTTATTAAATTATTTAACTTATATACATAATATTTAGCTATAATCCAAAAATATAATCAAGGTGTTAAGGTATATTTAGTATTAAGGTACACAAAAGGGAGAACTTTGGGTTAATTTTTGTTCCTCAAATAGTACTATTTTAATTTTCTGTAATAATGGACCTATAATCAGAAAATTAACCCTTTCACGACCATAATAAAAATGTTTGAACAATTTTTGCACACATTACTAATAAAACTGTCAATATTCAAAGACAGTAAAAAATAAAAGCTGTAACCGAACTTGTTTTAATCTAAACACATTAATAGTAGACACATTTACGAACTATTTGAAATTAAAATGGAACCCATTCTTTTTTTCGTTATTCAACTATTCAATATTTTTGTGTTGGGACACTGGTGTCCCCGTGGTCGTCAAAGGGTTAAACACAAATGATTTTGACTCAGTTAGAGTCTACAATAAAGGGAGTTTTAGGTACTTCTTCTAATAATAGTACTTTTTAATATTTTATAGTAATGTAATTGATATGTAATTAAGCTGGTATGGTTCTGAGTGAATGAGAATTAAAAGGCATAATTAAGCTTTATTGCAAATATTTTATAATATTGAATCAAAAATCATGAAATTAGGCACACATAATCCTGAATGAGTTAGAATCCACAGAAGTTGACTTGGCAGCAGGTTTTATTGTAGCTAACTAGTTCCCACAACTGCTGGGTAAATACCACATATACTTGCATACACATATGTACATATGTCAATGTATGTTTGTTACTAAAAATGTGTTAAAATATTTTTCCCCCGCTTTTTAAAAAATATTAAAAAATTAAAAAAAATATGTTTCTTTTTTTTTTTGTTGTTGTTTGCATATACGTACGTTTAAATGTGCAAAATTTCAATTAAATAGTTTATTTTTAGTGCTCCTTTGTGTGGGCAGAAAAAAAAGATTTTTTTGTTTCATTGAAAACAGAAATTTCACTGGAAAATGTTTTTGTTTTAGAGCGAAAAAAAAATAATGGCTTTGATGCAAGTTCTGAAAATTATAATATTCTAAAAGAATAGCTTATACAAATTGGTATAACTCAACAAGCAAAATAACACATATGGTTGTGACAAAATTTCGCATTACAATACCAGCATATTTTATAGTTTTTTAATCGCTTATAGTTTTATGAAAAATAAATTAAATTAGTTGGAATATAGTTTATGTTTTCTGTATCATTGTTTTCAAAAACATATTCGTTTGTGGCGAATCTGTTGTACACTCTACCCAAAAGTGGAAATCTTAACATTGATGACTATACATAAGGGTTATCCTTATTTACGCTATGATGCTAACATGAGAAACCTGATTTTGTTTAAGAAAACATTTTACATCTGGAGCATCGAAATAGTTAAATTTAAAATACACACTAGTGACTTTCATTCTGCGCTTTCGTTTTTGGATTTTCGATGCTTGTAACTTGATACAAAAAAAAAAAAAAAAAATCTTAAAATATCGTGCATATTTCAAATCCCAAATTTTAAATTTTTAATTTTTTGAAATTTCGTTTAAAAAAATTTTGAAAATTTTTATTTTTATAAATGCTAAATAAGTATCTACAAATGTAGCTTTCACAATTGTCGTCATACGGATGCTGGTTCATTGTTTAATGAACCAATGCACTCAAATATATCTATCAAACTTCGAATATTCCTCTCGGTAGGATGATAAAGGCATTAGTGGCAAATATGGGTGATCGCACGGAACTTTGCTTGAACAGAACACCCATTTTTGATAAACAATTGTATCACTTTCATGTGTTGTTGAACGCTATATCCGTTCATGGTCATTTGGCAAAACAAACTGAATAAATTACAGCCAATTCGACAGATTTAACTTCAACAATATGACTGCTTTAACCTCAACAATAAAGGCCCTTTAAAATAGTAAAGACCTTAATGTAAGAAAGAAAATGTAAATTAAATTTGTAGCATGAACTATTTTTGCTGGTCCCTGAGAGGTTTAACTGTCTAATTAAAAGTATTTTTATGTTCATTGCGTATGATTGATATTAATTAATGTAAATAATTAATAATAGTCATACGCAGGGGGGTCCTAAAATTTATACAAGATTTGAGTTTAATAGAATAATATTTTTTTTCTTTAGATTCTTATTTTTTGTTAATAATCACGGTAGGGTTATATTTGATTTAGAATATAGAGAAAGTGCCCACCACAGCAATATGACAATAATTGGTTTGTCTCCTTTAATATACTGGTGATTATGCAATTGTTAATCTATGCCATAAAAATGAAATCAATGGTGTTAAATCACGCGATCTAGGGGGCCAATACTGATCACCGAATCAAGTGAGTACATGATTAGGAAATTGTTTTATTTTCGAAGAAGTACATCAAAAAGTAACATGTTGTGGATGAATTTGTTTTACTTACTACAATCACATATGGGCAATTCCATATCATCGTACGTGACATTTGTACGCCTATAGAGTGGAATAGATTTTGCAAAAATAAGAGTATCTGAAAAATAATATCGTCCTTATGTTCCATTCAGGGGGTACTATATTTTAAAAATTATTAGGTTCTTTCGAAACATTGTTGTACAAAATATCGAGCGAAATAAGGGTATATCGTACGTGACATAAAATGGAAGTCATTTTGAGGTACATGTAGAAATATTCGAAAATTTCCGAATCGTGAGAGGCGTTAGGTTTTCTTTTAATTTCTTACACTAAACCAAATATTTTTCCTTTACATTCCGCCATATTTAAAGAAAAACAATCTTTGGATGATTTTATATTTAATACAATTGAATATCGTACGTGACATACCGTACGTGACAGATTTTTCTCTTATAATAAAACAATGTATATTCTGTAAATATATGTATACAAAAACTAAAAAAATAAATAGAAAATATATATTCGGTTCTAATAAACAATTTGATAATAGTAAAAAAACAATCAGAGTCAAATTCATTTCATACTCTAATTTTGCACTTAAAATGTTGTAATAAGCTCTAAATACTTTCACATAGTAACATTTTAGTGTTTTATTCTATTCAAATCATCTTCAAAAAAAAATTTCAATGGTTTTTGTTTTTTCAGTCGTGGTAGTCATTCTCGTGGAATTGCCCATATGTATTCTCTCAACCCGAAAGACTGCAATTTTGACAATTAACAAAGCCATGAAGATGAAAATGAGTTTCTTCACTTCAGCACATTAAATTTAAAAATTTTGTGCCATCAAAACGTCATATACGGGAAGTTTTGCACACCGATTGCTCACCAGAGCTTATGGTGAATGTGTTTTATCAGTTTCAACGTGCGTGAAGATTGCTCATGAAGAACGTTGTAAAACTCAACAAGAGCTTGCAAAATCATTGGGAGCTACTCAAACGCTTGCAAGCACCAGGATATATCCAAAAGCAGGAAAATTGGCTACCATATGAATTGAAGCCGAGAGATCTTGAAAGATGATTTTGCATATCTGTAGTGATGTATGAATGCTATAAAAGAAAATAAGTTTTGCACCGAATCATTACTTGCGATGAAAAATGGACCTATTCCAATAACCCGAAGCGTAAAAGAGCATACGTGAAGCCCTGTTAACCAGCCGAATCCACGCCAAAGCCAAATATCCATGGCGCTAAGGTAATGCTCTCTATTTGGTGGGATAGAAAGGGTCTTATCTATTATGAGCTGCTGAAATCTGGCCAGACCATCACAGAGAACCTGTACTGAACTCAAGTGATTGAAGTGAGCATTGGCCGAAAAACGCCAAGAATATGCTGCCAAATATGAAACTGTAATAGAAAAAAGTGGTTGGGAAGTTTTACCTAACCCGTTTTATAGTCCAGGCCTTGTCCCGTCCGACTACTATTTGTTTGATCGACGTAGAACGCTTTCGCTGGGATGCGATTCACTTTGGAACAGAGTATCCGATATTGGCTTGATTCGTTCTTGGCCTCAAAAGATGTCCAGTTGTTTTGGACTGTAATCCATATGTTGTCAGAACAATGGCCAATACGTTGGATAAATTTATATTGTACAAATATTTTAAAATAAAATCTAAACATTTTACGGAATCTCACATAAATCCAACAAATATACAAAAGGTGTGACAGTATGTGAGTTCTGTCACTTTGTTCGAACAGGTTGTCCATCTCCGTTTAAAACCTACCACACTTTTGGACACATTTTTCGTGCTCTTCAATTCTCTTTTAACAAGAGCCCAATATCTCTCCACTGGCCTAAGCTCCAGGCAGTTTGAAGGATTGGCCTCTCTTGGTACAAATACCACATTATTGTTCTTTTACCACTCAAGACCTTTCTTACCATAGTGACAGGGTGCCAAATCAGGTCAAAAATAAGTGGACACACTAAGAAGTCTAATGGATGGAAGCAGCCTTTTTTGTAAACATTCCTTGATGTAAATTTCGGTATATATAATGTCCGTTGTAACATATGATTGGCTTCATTTGCCGCAACTGCATATTTCTTGCCATACCAAGAATTTTTTGGGAAATTTTATATGGTTTTGGGTCGTAAACTTTTCTTCAACATTCCCTCGAGCATCAGCAACATAAAATTTTTTACCAGGAAGTTGCGAACATATGATTCCTCATCCATTATGCAGCAAGAATATTTTTTTTTATAAAATTTGACTTCAATTTCCGTGATCTGTTTTTTGGGCTCTAAATTTTTAGCAGCAGGAACTTTTTGAGCCTTGTATGTTTTTGAACCTTCATTGGCTTTAACTTTTCGTACCAAATAGTCCGAGCACTGAGCTAACCGGGCTGCTTTCCTACCGGTTGTGTTGGGAGTTCTTTTGAAAATGCTTTCTATTTTTGTGACTTTAGAAACATCATGTGGACCATTCCTTCTGCATGGACTAGGTTTTATGTCAACGGACAAGTTCTCCCGGTACTGTTTAATAACATTGAAAACAGTTTGACGGCAGACCTTTGATTGTTTGGCCAACTTTTTGTAGGACCAAGTTGGGTTTTGTTGAAAATATTTAATAATTTTAGTACGCACTTTTTTCTGATCACTAATTTTAATAAGATTAACAACAAATGAACATAATTGAGGTAACTTGATAAAAAAAAAAATTTAATTATACTTGGGTTAAAAGTTTTAATGAAAAACGTGTGTTAAGAATTTTTCGATCTCAGTCCTTAGTCTAGAGTAATATCCAGTGGGGTAGAAGCAAAATATTTTGGAAATTATTCTCGGAAATTTAAGAGGCTGATTCGATTGGTATGGAATTTGAGATAAGTATACATAGCAGAGTAGTATTCGTGTTTTTTTATTTACGAAGTACCCCAAAGAGCCTTTATGACGGGCGATGTGGAAAAACTGACATTAATCTTTGTTTACATATAAAACGAGGAATGGGTAAATACATACACAGATTTTCACAGCAATTATTAAAGCATTGTTACGAAATTGCATTTGAATTCAAATACATAGGTATCAACGGGTAGTTTAAAGAATTCAAATACTTAGGTTTTAACGGGTAGTTTAAAGTTGAATAATGCCTTTCAAACAGCAGTGCTACTCAACCTTTATCATATCATTGGGTATTATTAACATAGCTGTGGAACATACAACATTAAATAAAAAAGCTTTGAGTTGATCATTGTTTGAAAGTATGGCAATACTGAATGTTTAAATTGCGAACATTAACATCGAAAGCTCTAGAATTCGGATGTACCAGTTTGTCCGTTAAGATCATTGTATAAGATTCACGAAATATGGTGTGAGTATAAATAGTGGCATAGGTTGCAGTCGTGAGATAGTTTATCATAGACGTTGTTCGAACAAACATCAACTGCATTACAACTTTACATTATAAAGTGTAGTTTAAGTTTGTATGTGTGTATTAAAAACACATGATTTAAGCTGTTGTTGTTGTACATTTAATAAATAAATAAAGAGTTGTTACAATTTTAAACTACTAAACGGCTTTTATTTGCAATCAAAAGTATCCGATTTATTTAAAGGAAATAAACCACCGTTCTTAAAAAGAAAAAAACGTAACAGTATGTATAACTATCACTGTCAAGCCGCGTTGAAAATACATTTATTTAGTTGAAATATGTCTCTATTCACAAACATATCAGCGTCTTATTTGTTATTCATAAGTCAAACAAGTGTAGGAAATAATAATTTACTTAACATGTCTACAAAAGACCACACAGCGTATGATCAATATTTAATCTCAACTATATTGAATTAATGTTACTTATACGTCAGTAGTATGTCATTTTGGAAATGTAAATAATGTTTTCAAATTATGCACGCACAACGTATTGAATGACATATGTTGACACCTGGTGTTTAAGTTTTAGTCATTTCGCAGCCACAATTACTTTAATTAAAATGTTGGCATTGTTCTATTAAGACAAAAGGTGTTTGTTACTGTTACTGATTGTAATGCTGGAAGCATTGTGAAGTAGGTAAAAGATAAACTTTTGCAAGAGTATTAAACTTCAGAGGGATTTTGTATTAGAAATTGGTTTCATTTTAAGTAATGTACATGGCGTATGAGTAATTGTGAATGGTCATAGTATTCATATTGCTTATACGTATTAATATTAGGAAAATTGTGATAAACAAACAAAAATTTTTATATTGCAATCTTCATGAATCTGGAAGCATGAATATATAAATTTCAGAGAACTCGAAACTCGAAAAGTTATTTCCCTTCAAAAATACAAAATAATATTTTTAACCTTGACTTTTTGCTAATTCTTATAATATATATGTATATTCTGATTGCTTACACTGTTTAAAATAATAATTCTACTTTATTTTTTTTAGTTTTTAAAACGTATTTGCTACCTAAACATTGTAATGTTTAAAAAATTAAATACCAACCTAAAACAGCAGCCAGACAAACCCCACTGACGCACAGGTACTCGCATTTCTATTGATGTTAAAAGAAATTCCCATGATGATTAATATTTAATGTAAAAAATATTTTATTCATGTTTTCCCCTACTTAGTCAGATAAATGTCATTTGACTTAGTAAATTTAGGCAAAATGTGATGAGATTTAAATTCTTTGGCGTACAAACCAATTAATAAGAAAAATGTAGGTACACTTGTGAGAAATGAATAAATTTAGAAAAAATATTTCATATATTTGCGTTTCAAAAATAATGCTTAAAATTCACAAAAACCAACATCAAGATATTTCGGAGAAATACTTAAAATCAATCGGGGGCAATAAATATACAGAATAATTATAAAAAAGGTAAATATTCCGACAGAATAAATATTATACTGTAATTGTATAGAATGAGTCAGAGTTTTAATAATGATAACATTTATTTTCAAAATTGCTTAAAAATTCTATTTAAATGAGACAATTCTTATGTGCTGTTTTTATAATACAAGTACTTTAAGTGGAAATTTTACATGCGTTTTGTTATTGTAACAGCAACAGAATTCATGTAAAATTTCCAATTAAAATACTTGCTTGTATTATAAAAACAGCACATTAAAAAGGCTTTTGAAACAAACAGTAGGGTGGCTCTTATTTTGCCTTTTTTTCATTTTCAATTTTCCAAATTGTTCTTTGTCATATATAAACCAAATGCGGAAAATTTGAGTGCAAAGTGTAAAAAACTTTTCAAAAGGTCAAAGAGCTCTTGCAATTCCTAAAAATTTTAGCGAAAATCCCAAAAATGGTATTTTTTACAAGTTTGCTCAAAGGATCCTCAATTCCTTTCGGGCTGGGAAAACACTTTGGGGATAAATAAAGAACATATCAAGGTTTCCAAAACTCCTTTCCGATTTCTGATCTCAGCTTTGTAATTTTAGAACATGTGGCCTAAATTTTAAATTTTGATAAAAAATAGGAAAAATTTTCGACATATTCGAAAAATGGGATATATTTTTTATACCAGAATGTTCTTCGTAAAGATACCTTACAGAAACATATAGAACTGTTATATGTTCTTAAGGAAAGTTTTGTTTTTTTTTTTTAATAAAAAAGAGTTTCGACCAAAAAGCAGAAAAATCTATTTTTGAATTTTTAAATTTAAAATCGTTTATTTTTGGATCCATAATTGATATCACCCTGAAATCTGTTGCATATAATTGGTAATTTAGTTATCTAACTAACGAAAGAAAATCGAGTCCAATCGGTCGAAAAGTACGCCCTACATTTTAAAAAAGGCGGTCCATTGTATGGCAAAATTTTAAAAGTTCAATTTTGAAATGTTTATAACTTGGAAATTATAAGAGATAAATAGCACCTAGCTTTCCAAAAATTCAAAAATTTTTGAAATCAGATGGGAAACAAAAAATGGCACGTGCTTAAGAATTTTACATATCGAAGGTACCCTACTTTTATCCCCCATGGCGCCGCACCTTAAGCATTTGTAGAGATCATTTTAATAACTGAAACTCGAATACTCCTTGGCTACGCCCTCGTCAAATTTCATTCCGATCAAACCAGCTGTTTAGTAATGCCAGATTTATTTCCAAAAATTTTGATTCTGCCCCACTGTGCTCCAATGGGAGCTGGTGCGTAGTCCCCCAAAGTTGATCATTTAAAATTTTAAAAAAAAAATCGCCAAAAATCCATTTACGATCCGATTCAGCTGAAATTTTAAATATAAATAGTCCTTGAGAAGATTAAAAAAATATACGCTTATATGTGTTACATGTCTATTAGTTGAAGAGATATTCAGGTTTATTGATTTTTTTTTTTAATTTTGCTCGATCTTTTAATGGTTTTTTTAGATATGGCGGGCCTGCGGAGGCTCTAAATTTATTTTTAAAATATCAAATTCTAAATAAAATAAGAATAACTTTCTAACAGTTATCTTACCCCTATAAAAAGTTATACGCATCCAAAGTTGGGACATGTAAAAAGGGCCGTGTTTTTGAAGTTTTTTCCCAAAAAAAAACCCATATATTTTTTCTTTTGTAGAAACAAATTTTGTTTGGGACTACATACAATTTTTATATGATCCGGAAAGAAAACTTAATGTGAAAGCCTCTATAGTACAATTTGGCTCACTTAAGAGGACATAACACTCCCCAAACCTATCCAAACTTGGAGAATTTTTAAAAAAATATTTCGCTTTGACTAAACAATTTTAAAAAGGCATATTACCAATTCACGAGTGAGCTCAATATTTGTATATCTCAATATGTTTCTTAAATAATTACAAAGGTCTTTTTACTATTACGCTGTAAATAAAGTCACAGTAGTCACTTTTCTAAAAAAAACTTAGTTTTTGGAACATATTTTCCCCGTCTTAGGAATTTCGGTATTTCGAAATAAAAAATTTCAAAAATTGTAATGGTATTGACTTAAAAACATCTAAGTCTATATTAGTTTTAAATTTTGTTATGATACCTTTAACCGTTAAAATTTTACGTTAATTAAAATTTAATATTTTTCTTCCTGGAAAATTACCATTTTATAATTTTTTCAGTTTATAAGGTAAATGATGTCTCAAGAATTTATAAAAGTATTTGATTTTACTAGAATATCAATCTTCAAGTCCTAAAGTTTTCACCAATATCAAATACTTATATAAGAAGCCTTTATTTACTTCTCAGAAGTTCCACAAACCTTGCTCCCTTGATAAATTTGTACGTTTTTTCATATAATTCCAATATGGCGGCGTAAATTTTAAAATGTCTTCTGATTTACATTGGTATACGAGGGTATTCAAGATTGTTGATTTCGAATCTGGGGTAAAATCAGATTAAAAATGGTGGATCCAATATGTCGGGAACTCTCTCATCTAACTGAGATATTCTTACAAAAAATTCGCAGTTTTTCCTTTACAGAATCCGATTCCTCATTCAAAACATTGCCGCATTCAACTTTATCAACAGTAAAATTGTAAACAGAAGCATTCTTGTCCGCTTTCTTTTGCTCATCCAACCAAACTTCCACAAGTTCATTATTTTGCAAGCGGAAGCTGCCACCAAAAATGATATTTCTCAAAAAATGCAAAAAAGTGGACAAATTAAACTCAGAATTCTTCATTTAACACGTTTCTGATTGTTTCACTTTTTAAAAGTTTATCCAAAATTTATTTTTCAGAAAAAATTAAAGGTTATGTCAGTAGTATGAGTATTTCTGCCAAAAACAATTTTTTTTAAATATCTTTTTCTTAAACTATTAAGCACTTACTATCTTTCTTGTTTTCTATATTTAATTTAAATTTATGTTTGTTTTTTAACTATTTAAACAAACTTAAAAATTCAACCAAATTTCACTGTATATACCGCTTTCAACACTTTGCTCACGAACAATGACTTTGACCACTTGCTAAGCAGTCGCCGTTAATTTTTTACAAAAACATAACTTGCTGTTATTTGCTTTAATGTTTTCTTTATCAAATACCAATAACAAAAAAATGCATTCTTGTAAGAGCAAAATTAAAAAAGCAAAAAAAAAAAAAAAAAAATGACCTGTAGTGCATAGTAAGGATGGTGTATTTCGTTTGTGCTGATGCTTCTAATACCCAAACACATTAGTCCAACACGCATCTTAAAGTACTCAGAATGACTTTCTAAGTCGACTTAACATTGAGTAAACCTTGAGCTCATATAAAATTTGGCACATACATTTTTTCAGCCCAAAGACGAAGCTTATTGAAAATGGTTGAAAGAGGTTCATTATTTCCTCTCTAAATAGGATTTTTTGGTCATAAATGTCTGATTAAAAGGGTCTTTCATTATGCGCTTTCTATATTTAAATTTAAATAAAACTACTTATGTGGGTATGAGATATAATTAGGGTATTCAATTAATCGGGTTTGTGATTTAATCGGTTAATCGAGCAAATAATTAATCGCCATTTAGATTTAATCGGTTAATAATCGGTTAATTTTAAATTATTCGATTAACCGAATAATTTTTATTTTAATTTAAATTTTTTTTAGGATTTTAGTGAGATCTTCTGAAATAAGCATTTAAAAAAGAATATAATTGAAATGTTTGCCTTTTAAACGATTTTTAGTTTTAATAAAACTTGACTTAGAAAGAACTATCTTAATGAATATCCAATTTTTCATAAAAAAACCTAAATTATTGCATTGGAGTCCTTTTTGGAGTTTCTTTCACGGACTTATTAGGACAAAGTTAATCATAGTACATTCTAGAAAAAAGTTCATTTACCCCCCAAATACGTACCTGGGTTCATATGTGTTAAAACAAATGAATTATAGGTAACAGTAAAGCATAAATTTTATAAAATTTTTGAAACATGAAAAACGGTCGCTCAATTAAAAAATAGTTTTTCATTGTATGAAAGCAAGTAGTTAGCTATTATAAAAAATATATTTTCCTTTATCCCGGACACACAAATTTTATTAATTTTTTGTCCAGCTAGATTTGTGGTTGGGACCACAGTATTGAGGCTGTAAAATTTTAGGCGAGATGACAAATGATTGTCACAACGAATCTGTTTTATCTGTACATTCATTACTATATTTCACCGCTGATTTATTTAAGCCAGTTGGCTTCATCGAGAAGATGGAACGGGTACTCTATTTTGTGTTCCTCAGAGAGGACGCCAAAGCCTATAACACAGACATGTTTTTATATGACATAGTGTCAGGGAGCTTTTAAATACTTTAGTTTAAATTTTTGGGCTATACTTCTAAAAAACTATTGCTAGAAGTTAATATTCATTAAGAAATACAATTTGTGTGCTTAAAACTATATTTCTATATAAAGTGGTAAAAAAAAGAAATTTCGGTTAATCGGTTAATCGACACAAATTAATCGGTTTATTTGTTATTTGAAAATCGGCAATTTTAAATTATTCGAACAGTTAACCGACCAAAATTAATCGGTTAACCGATTAACGGTTAATCGATTGAATACCCTAGATATAATGCAATATAATATCGTGCAAATGTCCGCCAATTTTCCATGACTAAGGCTGAATTTGATCAATGACATGGGTTATGTTGGCCTCTTACTCAACCCAACCAGATATCAGCTAAGATTGTCTGCTTTGTTTTTAGCAGTTCACTAAGAAAAAGTCCAACAGGGAGATCTGAAATGACCATGCTCTCGTAAAATCCACACCAAATTGTGACTTTTTCGGGATGCATTGGATGATCTTGCATCTTGTGTCGATTGCTACTGTCCTAATTTCGATAATTTTGTTTGTTGACGTATCCATTCATCCAGAAATATACCTTACCGTAAACTGGGCAAAGCGCTCGGAAAGATAGCCGAACAGAACATCCATTTTAAGAAAACAATTTCAGCATTTGGACGTGTTGTTGAACGCTATTATTCAGCCATGGTGAATTGCCAAAACAAACTGAATAAATGATAGCCAATTTGACAGATGTAGTTTCAACAATATAAGCGCTATTCGGAAGTCGCTGTTGGAAGACCCTTTATATGGGCATCCGCATAAATTCCTCCACAAATAACTTTAAAATGCGGCATTCACAACAGATGACATATCTTTTGATTGAGGTTTTTGTCTTTAGTAACATAAATGTCATTTTATAAGGTACATATCAGTCATTTATTCTCACTTAGTTATTGAACATTATACTGTAAACATGAAAATTTTTTTTGCTTTGAATATATCGAATTTTGTGCCTATAATGCTCATATGCGGGAAGTTTTGCTTTACTTTTTTAACAAAATTGAAGGTGAAGCACTGCGATGGCTCACCAAAGCTTATGGTGAATGTGTTCCATCGGTTCCAACGTCCCAGAGATGATTTGTGGTGATTTTGACATGGAAGACAAATATCGCCCAGGCCAGCCAAAAAAAGTTGTATAACAAGAATTGGAGGCATTACTCCATTAAGATTGTTGTCAAACTCAACAAGAGCTTGCAAAATCATTGGGAGCTACTCAAGCAGCAATTTTGAAATGCAGAATGCATCCAAGGAAGAGACCTTCAAAGATGATTTTGCATGTCCGAAATTATGCTTGAACGCTATGAAAGAAACTCATTTTTGCACCGAATTATTACTTGCGATGAAAAATGGATACATTACGGCCCACCAGCCGAATCGACACCAAGCCAAATTTTGGATTTGAAATATGCATGGAAATTTATGAGTTTTTTTGTTTCAAATTATAATGGTTTATCGATGTCAGAAAATTGTTTAATTTAAACATCTAAGGGTAAACGAAATACCAAAGAAATTTTTAATCGAATCTTCAAATTTGTTTTTTCCAGCATTTGGTTTTTAGATGACGGAGAACAATTCTAGAACTTGGGGTTAAAAAATAAGAGCCAGCCTTTTATACAGTATGTTCCCTTTTTTTTGGCACTCACTTGACTTTTAACTGAATTGTTTGCATTCAACTCATATAGGAATTCTGATAGTATAAATAACATTTAAAAAATGTTTAAAATTGTACCATTTTTGTTAAAAAAAAAACCAAATACAAACAAAACTTTTAACCAAAACTACTGTTTCCTCTCAAATAAATTTAATTTTAGCTACTTCAATGATTTTCGTATTTGTTAAATAATAGAAACGTTCACAAAAAAACCCTTTATTTTGACTTCATACAACAACTATTTTTTCAAACAGGAAAAAAAAAAAAAAAACAACGCACACAATTTCAAATACATTTACAGCTCTATCATTTATAGTAGCGTATATAAACCAAAATAGAGTATGAAAAAACCCCTCCAGAAAAAAAAAAAAATAAAAAAAAATAGAAGTACAAACGTACATCGAACATTAGTCATGCTTTTCTCAGCAAATGTTCTAAAAATCAAAATGTCATGTGTCAGAAACAACTTGGTTGATATTTAGTCGGTAGTGTAGTGACTGGAACACAGCACAGATTCGGTTCAAAACAATACAAACAGACAAGCATACAAATACTATTTTCTCAACATACTATGTATTTAACGTATGAGTACAATATTTGACGCAGTTGCTCGTTTTTTGGTTTGGTTTGGTTTGATTTTGCTTCGCTTTGTTTGGTTTTAGTTTGGCAAATAACCGGAAATGAAAAAAAAAAATAACTGAGTCTACCATTTTTCCCCTCATCTTTCATTTAATGTTTTAGCACTACACATACATACATATAACAATACACAAATATAGACATACATACATACATACAGTTGTGTTTGCATTATAGGTAAAGTACAGTTGTACACGTGCATATGTTAGTAAATACAAATGTATCTATTTGAGTCTGTTTATAAATCAAAGTAACTTTATCTCATCGTTAAATACGCAACGGAAACAAATCAAGAGAGAATAAAACAACACACCAACTGCATGAGTTCGGCAGAAAAAAGCACAGAAACTTTCTGTGTAATTGTGTTGGTGTATTTGAGGTCCCTAAAGTAAAGAGTTTCTTTTTATGATGTTGCTACTGTTACTATAGCTACTGCTGGTGTTGCTACTGTAGTTGTTTTACTCAATACTACTATTAATGGGTTGGTTATAATAAGTTTCTTGTAAGGTTTAATACATTTAAACCTTTAATAATTTGTTAACATTTATCCCATATCGTTTTCGAATATGGGGATTTACCACAATTACTCAACTTAAAATCTATTCATGCAACTTGATTTGACTTTTTAAAAAATTAAGTTGATCTTTAGTAAAGAAATAAACGTAAATACGTTTAGTTTAAAAATACTTGATAACACAGATCTAAAACTTAAGTAAATGTCGGATGTTTTATAAATTCAAGTTTGATGCTTATTTGAAAACGCTAAAGGGGTGAAATTGTAACTGTATTTATAATATAAAACCAAGAAACAAATCTGGACCGACATGTATTGTTTATAATATAAGGAATCGCCAGTTACTGCAGGTATCAAGTTGGGTAGTGTTCAATCTCATCCAGTGTTCACTATACCTCAGCTACACCTCATCTATAGTCGTGGGAAATTCTATTAAAATCGGAATATCAGTTTAGAAGTTACAGATTTATTTCCAGTTTTTTTTCATTTTCCCTACTGTACAACGATCTCCGATTTCACGTTGTGGCCCATTTCTATCACCGTCAACAGGGAGTCCCTAAACGTCGATGATTACTAACTTCTTTTGGAATGAATATGATTATATTGTGTCAACAGCTCATGCCACATTGGACATTCTACACGTTCGATTTAAGGGACTCACAAAACTAGCTCTTTTTTAAATGTTTAACATTTCGCCATGTTAAAGTAGCAGGTCCCCTTCATATAAAGTGTTAGAACTAGAATTGGTCCCTATCTCTGTGGAACTAGCCAGGTGACAAATTTTGTACGAGTTCGCTTCCCCCCGAAATGTCCAATGACTCTGGCGCATAAATCAGGCTGAATTTGACCGGTGGCGTATGAGTTATGTTTGCTTTGAGGTCCTCTGTGGTTTGTGTCTTATTTTCATAGACCTGTGACTTAAGAAAAATCCACAAGAAAACTTGTAATGGGGTTAAATCGCACGATCTTCGTGGACAGTTCACATCACCTTCATGGAAGATGCAGAATGTCCAATGTGGCATGATATATGTGAAAAGTAGCGCCTACAGTGCTCGTAGTTGATGGTGATAGCCTGGCCAACGTCTTTCTCAAAGTAATATGGATCGCTGACACCGGCAGTCCAAAATCCAGAGCAAACGGTCTTGGATCTAATGTAGATTGGTATCGTCTCAAATTCCACAATTTTGTTTGTTAGGCGAAGCGCATGGAATGTTCCCCGAATGGGTAATCTCATTTTGATGAAGAAATTTTATCATTTGCACGTGTTGTTGAACGCTAAGAGTGAGATCGAAATATTCTTAACATACATAAATCTTAATAAAAACGAAATCACTAAACTTACAGTTTTAATTTTGTTTTATTTGATTGAAATTATTGTTACAATTTACAGAAAAAAAAATTATATTTTCATTGTTTTAATCACTAGTGATGAAATTTTGAACCTTTTTCGGAAACCTTTTCATTAACGTTTTTATAGTGCTTTCTGTCACTTTGCTCGAACAGGTAGTCCATCTCCGTTTAAAATCTATCACTCTTTTGGACACCTTTTTTGTGCTCTTCAATTTTCTTTTAATAAGAGCCCAATATCTCTCCACTGGCCTTAGCTCCGGGCAGTTTGATGGATTTGCCTATCTTGGTACCACAATATTGTTCTTGTACCACTCAAGGGCTTGTTTACGAAGTCAGGCCAAAAATAAGTGGAAACATTTGGAAGTCTTATGAATGGAAAGCAGCTTTTTTTGTAGATATTCCTTGATGTAAATTTCGGTATTTATAGAGCCCGTTGTAACAAATGATTGGCATCATTTGCCGCAACTGTATATTGCTTGCCATACCAAGAATTTTTGTTAAATTTTGTCTGCTTTTGAGTCCTAAACTTTTCTTCGCATTCTCTCGAGCATCAGGAACATCAAAATTTTGACCCGGAAGCTGCGAAAAATCTGCCAGAACATAAGTTTCGTCATCCATTATGCAGCAATAATATTTTTTTATAAAATATGACTTCAATTTCCGTGCTCTGTTTTTGGCCTCTAAATTTTTAGCAGCGTTCCTGTCAGGTACTTTTTGAGCCTTGTGTGTTTTTAAACCTGCATTAGCTTGAACTTTTCGTACCAAATAGTCCAATCACTTAGCTAACCGGACTGCTTTCCTACTGGATGTGTTGGGAGCTCTTTTAAAAATGCTTTCTATTTATTGGCTTTAGAAACATCATGTGGACCATTCCTTCTACTTGAACCAGGTTTTCTATCAACGGACAAGTACTCCAGGTACTGTGTAATAACAGTTTGACGGAAGACCTTTGAACGCTTGGGCACCAAGCTTGTAGGACCAAGTTGAGTTTTGTTGACAATATTTTATAATTTTAGTGCGCACTATTTTCTGGCCACTCATTTTAATCAGATTGATAACAAATGAATATAATTGACATTTAACATGATAACTGACATGTTTTACAAAGGTAGGTTAGGTTATGTGGGTTGCTCGCAAGTTAGCGAGTTCACTCGGAGGCCTTGTGGCCCATTGTGATACCCTTAGAATTACCATTCCCTTATTTTAAAATTTCATATATAAAGGGAGAATAGCTGCCCACCCTAATTTCGTTGACTGTGTGCTTCTGTGAACCCCGTGAGAACCAGCCGGGACTTCTAATAAATCTGATCAGATTTACTAGTGACACATCTCTGAGACAGTCCAGATCATGGAAAAGAGCTCTACCAAGATATAATAGTCTATGCTCTTGTAAGGCTGGCCAGTCACATAGGTGTTATACCGATTCTTCCTCCTTCTCATCCAAACAACTTCTACAATAGCTATAACGTGGGTAACCCATACGTTCCGACATGTGTCCAATCATACAGTGCCCAGTGATTATACCCGTAAGAAGCCTGATCGAGGTCCTACTAAGAGACAAAAGAGTCCTAGTTCTATCCTCTGTTAGAGTGGGCCAGGGCAATCTGGATATTCTACAAGTGATGATATTTGACCATCTGAGTTCCGTCTCACTCAGAGCCCATTAATTTGTCAATTTCGATATGTTCACCAATGGAGTGTGAATATCTCTTTGCGCAAGAGATACATCTAGGGACGACCCGTTCGTTGCGCATTCGTCGGTTACTTCATTTTCCCGGATGCCCTCATGTCCTGCGACCCATATCAACTCGACGTGATGTTGTGTCAGTTCTGCCAGTGATTGGATGCAGTTGAGAAGACATTTCGACTTAATAAAGTTGGAGTTAAGAGCCTTGATTGATGCAAGGCTGTCCAAGTAAATATGTATAGTCGAATTTTCGAGATTCAATTTACGGATTTTTCTCGCGGTTGTATCGATGGCATATATCTCAGCCTGGAAAACCGTGCAGGTAATCGAAGACACATCGAAGAAATTTCCCGAGCCCGTGCCTCTTTTTGTCTTTGAACCATCATTGTAGACTGAGATCCTATCGTCCCTTAGGACAGTGTTCGCGGCCCAGTCATTCCTTGTCGGTATCTTGATCCTAAACGTCCTATCAAAGGTCAAAATAGATCTTATGACCGCGGTGTATATCCAGTGTACAATATATGGTTTCTTACATATATAGAAGGCACATAGTGCCTTCAACATTCGACTCTCAGCATTACGTTTCCACTAGAGCTTAGAGTTAAAAATTACGCCAAGATATTTGGCTTCACTTTAAATCTTTAGAAAAGTTCCATCCAGTCCTGGAGGTCTGAATTCGGGGTTTTGTATCTCCAGGTGAAAAAAACTAGTTCGGTTTTGGCAGGGTTGACACCTAGACCATTTTCTCAGGCTCATGATAGTAGAACATTGAGAGCTGATTCCATGAGTTCACTTATTGTGGGAAGAAACTTCCCTTGAATAAGAAGAACAACGTCGTCAGCATATGCGACTACTTTGGTGCCTGTCCTACTGAGCCTGAAAAGGATTTTATTTACGACAAGATTCCACAGAAGTGGAAAGATAACACCATATTGTGGTGTGCCCCTTATTACAACTTTTCTTGTCTTACCAATACCCATATTAAAGTTTATGGCCCTGCTTTTAAGCATATTTTCGGTCCAATCAACACCTAAATCACCCAGTGCATCAACTATTGCGGATATATTCACATTATTAAACGCACCCTGCCATAACATACTGTTTTTTGTCAAGTGTTATCTCTTTAGTTCCAACATCGTCATGCAAGGCTGTCTCCACCGACCTTCCTTTAAGGTATGCGTGTTGTGCCATACAGAAATTGTCAGGGGAGAGGATGCTACTGACATGGATATCGATCAATCTTTCCAGTGTTTTCAATAAAAACGATGACAGACTGATCGGTCTATAGTCCTTGGCGGTACTATGGTTTACCTTTCCCGCTTTGGGGATAAATACCACTGTAACCTCTCTTCATTCTTTAGGAATGTATCCTGTTTCCGGGCTGTTCCTAAAAATCATAATAAGCCATGGCTTTATAGGGCTTGAAAGGATTTATAGGGCTTGAAAGATGACACCGCCCACGAAATTTTCTCCACGCTAACAATGGAGCTAACTAATTCACTTATGTGGATTTGGGACGCTGCAAGGTGCTCCGAAGCGGAGCCCTCATTTTCATCATCCCTACAACCCGGAAGGTGTGTCTCCATATGCAGTTACAAAGTTTCGATACTTCATTCAGTAAAGTTAGCATCCGGTTTCATCAAGAATCCAGGCGTATCAGGGTCGTTGGATAGTAACTTACATAGACGCGATGCCTCAGTGGTACTCTCCAGTTCCTCACAGAAACGTTTCCAAGATTCCTTCCTTGCCCGTCTGGTTTCCTTCTTGAAAGTGTTGAATCTTTGAAATTTGCGATTTTTTGGTAAAGGTAGTGTTTTTTGGTAAAACTCGCGTTTTTTTTTCAGTTACTTTTTATACTGGGTAATTTTTTGTAAAATTTGTGTTTTTTTAAGAATTTTATTATTTTTTTTTTTTTTTTAAATTGGCGATTTTGCTAATAAAATGTGATTTTTAATGAAATTCACAAAATTTTTGTAAAACTGCCTTTTTAGGGGAAATTTAAATTAGTTGTTAAATTAAAGATTTGGTAATGGATGGTGAAATTATAGATTTTTTTCGTAAAAGGAAAATTTTTTGGTGAAATTGTGATTATGTGTGAAATAGCGTGAAAGTATTTTTACTAAATTTAGCGATTTTATGCGGTTTTACTAAATTTTTGGTTTTTTTTAATAAAATTTAAAATTTTTTGGTGAAAGTTTAATTTTGGTGATTTTTTTTTGTAAAAGTGGCGATTTTTAATTTTTGGTGATTTTTTTTATATTTTTTGTTAAATTGGCGATTTTTAATTTTTGGTGATTTTTTTTTGTTTTTTTGTGATTTTTTTTTTTTTTTTTTGTAAAATTGACGATTTTTAATTTTTGGTGATTTTTTTGGGAAATTTCCAATTTTTTATTGAAAATTTAATTTTGGTGAAATTATAGTGTTTTTGCGTCACATCACATATTTGTGAAATATGCGTGAAAGTATTTTTCCTAAATTTAGCGATTTTATGTGGTTTTACTAAATTATTATTTTTTTAATAAAATTTAAAACTTTTTGGTGAAAAATTTAATTTTGGTGATTTTTTGTAAAATTGGCGATTTTTAATTTTTGGTGATTTTTTAATTTTTTGCAAAATTGGCGATTTTTAATTTTTGGTGATTTTTTTTCTATTTCTGTGAAAATTTTTTGGATTTTTATTGAAATTAAATATTTTTTTTTTTTTAAATTTAATTTTGGTGAAATTAGCGATTTTTAGCTAAATTGGCGTTTTTTCTAGAATTTCAAAATTATTTTTTTTATTTTTGTGAAAATTAAATTTTTGATGAAAAATTTTTTTTTGTAAATTTTTTGCCATTTTGACATATATACTAATTCTATGAACCCAACAGTTACTTTTTGCATTAACGTTGTGTTGGTTTCAAAAATAGTTAAAATTGGGTCAACAAAATTGTACTTAAGCTAAAACTAATAAATTTTAACCAATCACAACGAAGTAGAACGAATCTTGGCTAAAAACAACAACAATGCTTCAATTGAACATTTACATAGCGTCCCATGAAAAAATGAGAAGTGCATAGTAAGCACTGTGCTTACGCAAGAAGTAAAGGCTTACTTTAACAGTGAATATTTTAAAGTAAACTAAAACGGGATATAAAGTATTATATATCAATGGATAGGTAATTACATCTAGTTCTTAGAAATATAAGAAATGTTTTAATAGTTTTAGTTTTATAAATGTTTATAGACGTTTAAAAAGTTTTATTATTTTGAAATTTTATTATAAAATTTTTGTTACAAAATTAAGTTAAAATAAAGCTGAATAAATAATTGTTATATATCAATGGATAGGTAGTTATGTTTAGTTTTAAGAAATTTTAAAAGTTTTTAATTTCTTTTTGCTATTTAGTGGTATTTAATAGGCATAAACTCTTTATCACTCTTCCCGATTGTTGTTGATATCAACATGTTTAGTTTCTAAACATCAATCATTCCCTTAATTAAGAAATCGCATCCTATAAATATAATGTTGCCTGCGTTTATCTGTCTCATAAATATAACATAAAATAGGGCCCAACAGTGGCGCGACCAGGGGTCCCCAAAATAGCACACCACGCGTATGTTAAATTTTTAAAACAATAATATTTCTTCATTTGTGTTCCGATTTCAAAATAATTTCATATATAAAATCTTCTCGTCCAGCACTACAAAAAACCTCGTGGCTATCAATTATCTCTTATAGCTTAGAAGATATTAGCATTAGAAAATTTAATTTTCAACATTTTTAGCCACTCTACTCCAGGGTCCAAATATTACCCAATTTTCTCCATGTTTATTTTGTTGGACTAACAGTAAATGTATATGTTAAATAAATAAAAGAACTGTTTAAAAATTATGACTGAGTTCAAAGTTATATGCATTTGTATTTAAAAAATAAGAAAGTGACTTTTCGATTGTTTTTTGGGAAAAAAGTACTTTTTTTCATTTTAAGTTATTTAAAAAATTTCTAAAAAGAAGTGCATGGAATTTATACTTTTTAAAAAAATTCAACTTTGCGTAGAATATTTTAAATTAAAAAAATTAAAAAATGTTAATACCAAGGGGACAAGGTCTATCCAAAAATGTCTATTTTTTATGTAAAATTCAGCTTTAGGGCAAAAAGACCAAAATCGCATAGTTCTTAATTATTCTGTTATTGTCTTGGTCCCTCTTTGCCTTATTAAAAAGTTTCCTGCAGTCCTTTCTTAGCTGCATTAGCCTAGGAATCCACCATGGTTGCCGGAATTTCCTAAGTCCCTGCCGCTCCATACACGAAGTATAGTAGGCTTCCATAGTGACCTAGATAGAAAATCTACCGAGTCGTCAAAGTCTTATATGCATCTATGGTGATTGGAAAAAAATACTTTTTCATACTGCTATGCATATACTTATTCCTAATTGGAGTTAGGACATTGAGTGACAAGCGATTTTGCTGAAATTCTTCCCCTGGGGCTGAAGTTTGTTTAATTTCGAATCTGTTTTAAAGAGGTTTATAATAATTTCTCAAGCATCCACGATATATTCTATATCTTTGATTTTAGAAATGTTTTACGTTTTTGGATGATAAGAGCAAGAGATATAAAGATTCGGCAAATTTTTTCAGAAAAAGTTAACCTTCTTTTTAAACATTGGAACAATGACAAGTTCAAATTTGAATCCCTTGTCGTACTTTCTGATGTTTAATTTTTCGAATAGTACATTAACCTTAGCACATATTCCTGGGTGAAATATCAATCCAACAATGGTCTCGCTTATTGCACTTTTATATAGAAATGTAAAATTTTGTTTACGAATAACATAATCAGACTTTTTAGAACTTATTGTTTAAACTACATCACTGGATCTAGAAATCTGAAGTTTAGTTCATTTTAATGGAACTTTTTGTTTTCTATGCATTCATGAAACTAGACATTTTAATCATTGAAGCTGAAAAACAAAAGTTTGCTGAGTAAAATAAAAATTCTGCGAATGGAACATAAGGATACTTTATCATTCCTCTAGTGCAACAATTTCTTTATTCCTTTTCAACATAACCTGAAATATCAAATGATTTTTACTGTACTTCTAAACTAATGAACATGGAAATTTCCTATTTGGTGTTTGGTTTCCAAGGTGAAGTTAAACTCTAGCAAGGAGACTTGTTTGTTTTGTCTTATTAACTCTAGGAACAGAAAATTTGCATATTTCTTGTTGAAACAAAAGAACCTACTGCAACATACATATAAACCTACTTTTACTTTCTCATTATTTTGGCTCATTTTACAATAATTATTCTGGAAATATGAAATTGTATGGCATAGTTCGTTTCTGCTAAACGAATGAATCTAAACTGAAGAAAACTGTAACTCTTGTAATTAATAAAACATGAAGTATAAACCTATTATTAGATTTGCTGTTACTACATTTGTCTTCATTCTACAGCAGCTAAGATCATAGCTGGGTGTAGATAAAGCTTAAATACCCATGAAAACGGTTGTATATGTATGTATGTTATTATAGAGACGTTTTTAACCGACTTTAATTGCATACTTATTTGGTTTTTTGTGTAGCTTGATTTTGGTTGTTTTTGTCGTTGATGTTGATGTTGTTGTTGTTTCAATTGCTGTATTTTTAATGTAGAGAAAATTAAAATGACATTTTCAACAACTACCGCTTTAACCGAAATAAACTTGATAATATATGTGATTATTTTAATCTCTGTAGTATTAAATACAGTGAGTGCAAATGTTTTACAAAATGAAAGTGTGTATGTATGGCTATGGCTATGTACCTTTGTGTATTACTTACTCACATACACAGTAAACATTCATATACCTATATATATGTATATTAGGGTGGCGCTTATTTAACACCATTTGGATTTATTTTAAAATATTACATATAGTGTGGGGGATGATATTTGTTGCTTTGGTTACAAATTTGTTAAAATTACTTTTTAAAATCCATTTTTTAATATAAAATTTCATATTGTTTCTTTGGATTTTTATCTCAAGGTTGGTCACCTCGGGTCTCAGTTTTTTAAAATCCCAAAAAATTCATTTATAATCCGAATCATCTGAAATTCAAAATATAAATAGTCCTTGAGAAGATCTACAAAAAATACGCCTACATGTGTAGGTTATCTCTATTAGTTGAAGAGATATTTAGGTTTATTGATTTATTTTTTTTTTAATTTTGCTCCATATTTTTATGGTTTTTGAGATATGGCGGGCCTACGGAGGGTTAAAATTTACGTTTAAAATATCAGCTATATTGATAAAATTCTAAATAAAATTAATAAAACTTGCTAACAGTTATCTTGTCCCTATAAAAAGTTACATTCATCCAAATTTGTGAAAAGGACCATATTTTTTACGTTTTTTCCCAAAAAAGTCCACATATTTTTTCTTTTGTAGAAGAAAATTTTCTTCGGCACTATATACAATTTTTATAAGATCCAAAAAGAGAACTTAATGCAAAAGCGTGAAAAGTAAAATTTGGTTCAGTTAAGCGAATATGGCACCCCCCAGATCTATCCAAACTTTACCAATTTTTTTTAAAAAAAATTCAGTTTGAGTACAAAATTCTAAAAAGGCAAAGCAGCGATCCTTAAAAAAGCTTCACAATTGTATAACGCTATATGTTTCTTAAATACTAACAATGTTTTTTTACAATCTCAAGGTAAATAACGTCACAGTAGGCACTTTTCTAAAGAACTCAGTTTTTGGAACACATTTTCCGCGTTTTAGGAATTTCGGTATTTAAAAATAAAAAATGTCAAAACTTATAATAACATTAACTTTAGGATATTTGAGTCTACATTAATTCCAAATTTTGTTATGATATCTTTAACAGTTAAAGTTTTACATTAATTCAAATTTTATATTTTTCTTCATGGCAAATCACCATACTATAATTTTATTAGTTTTTAAGGTAAATTATGTAAAAAAGTTAATAAAATTATTCAATATCGAATTATTTAAAAAAAACGTACCTAAACCACTGTGCAGTGTAACAATGAGAAAAAACGAAGTAATTATAAAAGTTTTTTCAACAAATAGTGTATGTAAAACCCTAATATTTTGTATTAAAATCTCAATTTTCACTTAGCTTGTTTGTACACTTAGCTAATGAAATGAATGAAATTTGGGTAAGTGAAATAAAAAAACTATTTAATGATAAACTGTTTTTAATATGGGGCCTAAAATGTATGAAAAACACTTAAAAACTATTTAAAAACTGAGTGATTTTCATACAAAAATTAGAAAATTGTTTTCGTTTTGTGTTTCTGAATAAATCCCAGATTCTTTTGCAACATTTTGACGTAAAACTAGCATTTGGTTTTTAGATGATGAAGAACAATTTGGTAGCCACGAAAATCTAAAAATTTCAAAATAAGCGCCACCCAAATGTACATACATATGTGTAATTGGCTGTGTTTGTGTGTGAAACTGTATTACTATTGTATGTCTGTGTATATTTAGTAGCAACTGTTAAATTAAATATACATGACCATTGAGAATTAAATTATTCACCTTTAATAAAGTTGTTGCTTAACACAATGACACAAACATGCACACACGTACACTAAGGTAAATACAGACACAGACACAAACACACACACATACTACTATTCCCACAGAGAAACAAACAGACAGACAAAACAGAAGAAAATTAATCTGATTTTTTTTTGTTACTTTAAATGAGCTTGCGGTAAACATAAGTGAACAGACCTTAAAGTAAAGCGAGACAAACAAATCTGCTGAACTCATACAAACAAAATTTAAAAAAAAGAACAACAATTAAGGGAGTTATATTCGGCTGTGCCGAATCTTGTATACCCACCTTCAATATGTGACAACAAAATATCAGAAAAGTTGGTAGAAAGATCTAGGTTCATATAAATCTTCATCACGATATTAATTATTATAAGACAACTATGAATGTTCAAGTAATATTCTGAGGGATACCTTATATGGGGACTAGGGAGAGTTTTTGTGTATTTCAGTCAGCTAGCTCCTAGCTCGTTTGGGCCCTATTGTGTTTACAACAGACAGACACAAGGCCGGACATACACGCAGAGAAAAAATATAGTTCTGCATGTTTACAGGTACTATTTCGACATTTTTAAAAGTCACAGTAAATATTTACATGATTGTATCAATCATATATATGGTTACAGTAAACAAGTATATGTTCGTGAAAACCATTATTATGATGAAGCTTTATATCATAATATGTTGTTCTCATATTATGATATCAATTAGCCGAGAGCAATATAATATGGTAAAACCTTAATCATAAAAATGGCTGTCACAAACATATACTTGTTTACTGTAACCATATATATGGTTGATACAATCATGTGAATCATAAGCTAACCATAATTTGGTTACCACAATCATGTAAATAGTCACTGTGACTATAATCGTCTTAGCATATATATACTTATTTAGGTCTGCGACAAACATTTTGCTGTGTTACAAAAGCAATGACAAAATCAATATTCCCCCATCTTTTTTCAGGGTGTGTATAAAAAAAATAAAACTACTCTCATATTCATTATAAAGTTATTACTTTTTAAATGTTGTTTTAATAAGTAAGTAAGTAAGAGAAGACCTTTTAAGCATAAAGGCCACACACATTGTGATTTAACATTTAAATATTCCACGCACGCAAAAAATTGCCACAATCAGGCAGACAGACAGACATACAGACAAACAGAAAGACTAACAAACCCAGAGACACATTAAAATGTTAAATATTTCGTAGGTATATTTTCAGTTGGCTGATCTCATTCATGATGCTGAAAGTGGAATATACGCAAATATTGTAAATTACTTTATATTAATAAGTATTTTTGCGCAAATATTACATACATTCATACAGTCATGAGAAATATATTCGTTTTCACAAGAAGAAGTTTTTAATATTTATTAACTGTGATTGCAGGCCAGTTGTAGACAATATATATTCGAAAAAGTATTAATTTATGTGAAGGAAGTTGTTGCCAGCAAATAAATTTTAAAAATCATATAATTTGAAATTGAAAGGACATGCATAGTATTTTAATACTCTTAACTATAGACAGCATTAAGGGGAAAATTTATAGCGAAATAAAAGTGGTAAATATTCAAGTGTATTTTAAATAACTAGTTAATTAAATTTTATAATTTATGGACAAGAAAATTTAACTTATAGCCTCAATGTTGTAATACATACATGTCTTAAAGTCAACCAAATAGAATGAGAAATGTACATACAACAGTGCACAATTTTCCTAACTGTTAGAATAAAAACTTAGATATGTACCTAATTTGAAGTCCCCTTATGTAAGTTCAAACTTTACTTAGTTTCTATTTTCTTATGCCTTTTGGAGAACTAATAAAAAAAGTACTTTCAATGAAAGAGAATACCATTACTGGTATTTACAGACTACAATACTGAGTATTAATATTTGTCAAAAGCTAAAATTTGTTTAGATTCAAAAAACAATACAAATGATTATTAGATTATTAAAAATTGTTTAAAATAATTCAAAAACTTTCAAGTATGTACGAAGGCGGGTTAAAAAGTCAGTGACTTTTTGAATGAAACTGTGGTTTTTGGATAAAAAAACATTTTATTTTTCAACATAGTCTCCTTTGAGTTTAATACACTTTATCCAAGGATTCTCCAATTTCTTTATCCCTTCCACTAAGTAAGATCTGTCGAGGTCATCAAAATAGGTATTTTTTTTTGAGAAGATTTCATCGTTGTTGCCAAATCTCGTTCCGGTGAGTAATTTCCGGGGCTAAATCGGGATAATAGGGCAGATGAGGGAGCAATTCGCAACCTAATTCATGAGTTCTTGCCATGGAAACTGTATTTGTGGTTGATTGTGAGCAAACGCGGCAGCCATCTGGCGGAAAGCTTTCTCATTCCCAAGTGATCAGTTAAATTCCCAAGTGATCAGTTAAATTAAATAAACCACTTAGTCATGTGAGATGACTTTAGATTTCACAATATCTAGCACTTTCAGTCTCCGATCGACCAACACCATATCGTGAATTTTTTCTATTGTTTCGGCTGTAGAGAGCTCAAATTGAAGTCCAACAACGTTCGTCATCTTCCGTGCTTGTACGGCCACGAAATTCAGTAAACAACTTTTTTTACCTTTGAAATCGATGGTGCAGAGTTCCCATAGTATTTATCAAATTTAGTCTAGGTTAATCTGATGGTTTTTTTTCACAAAAAATAATGTTTAATGAGCACATGAAATTCATTTTTTTCCAATTGCTCCTCAAATAGTCTGCTGTCAAACACAAACACAAACTAAATGATGCAACTTGTTCAAATTTTAACAGGAGTTAACAGACAGTTTACAGGACTGAAATATAATATATTTTAAAGAAGTAGACTTTTAAAGTTCTCCGCAACCCATTGGATCGGCATTTCTCAAAGGCAGTATCCTGGGACCCTTTATACACTTGATATATACGTCTGATATGCCAACTAACAATCAAACTTATACATCAACATTTGCTGATGATACTGCTATTCGAAGCATTCATGAAAACCCTCAAGAAGCGTCTCGTTACTTACAAAATCACATATTTGAATTATAAAAATGGTTAAAGAAGTGGAAAGTAAAATTTAAAGAGCAAAAATGCACATATATAACATTTACACTATGTGGAGAATCCCTCCTCTCTATGCACATCGATAACCAAACAATAATTTAACAATCGGTTAAACAACAAATTGTTCATCCAGCACTGGCTGGACTAATTAAGTATTAGTTATTAAATATAAGATTTAAAATACTTATTGTAAGTTCATTAATTAAAGAAGATACAATAAATTAGCTCAGTTCTCTGACTATTTGGCACGAGAAGTTAAAGCCAATGCACGTTTTAAAACATACAAGGCTCAAAAAAGTTCCTGACAGGAACCCTGCTAAAAATTTAGAGGTCAGAGACTGAGCACGGTTATTGAAGTCAAATTTTATAAAAAAATATTCCTGCTGCATAGTGGATGACGAAACGTATGTTCTGGAAAATTGTTCATAGCTTCCGGTTCAATATTTGTATGTTGCTGATGCTCGAGGGAAAGGAATGTTTAAAAAAGAGGATGCTTCCATTCATAAGACTTCTTAATGTGTTCACTTACTTTTGGCCTGATTTGTTATCCAGTCACTATGGTAAAAAAGGTCTTGAGTAGTACAAGAACAATAATGTGTTATATTTCCTAAAGAGAGGAAAATCCTCCAAACTACCTGAAGACCAGTGGAGAGATATTGGGCTCTTGTTAGAAGAGAATTGCAGAGCACAAAAAAGGTGTCCAAAAGTGTGGTCGATTTTAAACGGAGATGTACTACCCGTTCGAACATAGTGACAGAAAGCTCAATAAAAACCTTAATGGAAGGGTTTCCGGAAAAGATTCATAAATTCATCACTATTGATTAGAACTATACAAATAATATTTTTTGTAAATTGTAATAATAATTTCAATAAAATAAAAAAATAAAAACTGTGAATTTAGTGGTTTAATTTTTATTGACATATATGTATGTTAAGGTTTTTTCGATCTCAGTCCTTAATAGCTTTTCGAAAATAAATCTACCCCTAATTTTTTGTCTCTGATACATTAATATACACACATGGACAATTCACGAGGTCTCCTATCATGTCGTGTAGTCATAATGTCCTAATATTTCACGAATCGGCTGCTCGGCTTAACCGGCTCTTAGGCGTTCGGTGCAGATCTCCGCTGTTAGGTTACGATAATACAATAAACATACAGAGTAGTATTATTTTAAGAAATTTTTTGCTTGGAAGGCAATAACAAAATTTTTAAACCATTGTGAAATATTAGGACATTATGACAATAGAGACCTTGTGAATTGACCAATAGTAATTTTTTTAACCCCAACCGAAAAAAAAAAATAATAATTTCAAGAAGGCTTTTATATCGCACAGTGGTCCAAATGCTCAATCTAGCCGGAAAAAAGACATTTTTTTAAATGTTTCAAAAGTTATTTTTTTGTGCGGTAATATGTTGACAAGTGTCCATAGTACATAACGGCATATTTTTGATACATTGCTTCAAAAACAAGTAATTGCTTCTTTGTTAAAAAATTAATATATCAAGTGACATTAACATTTTCGCCCACTTGAATTTTTGTAATGAAAGATAGCCTTTAATTCTTTCCACACATACAGAAAGACAGTGTGAAAGTTTCAGGAAAATCGGTCCAGCCGTTTCGCCGTTTATAGGCTTCAAACAAACCCACAAAGAAAAAATTTACATACAAAAACACACAAACAAAATTTTTATATATATTTTTTTCTCAGATTGTTTATATTGATGAAATCTATAAACGTATCAAATTTCATGTCGGTACGGCTTTTCAAAAGCGAGTTATGACTTTTTCCTGCTAGATTGAGCATTTGACCACTGTGTATCGGTAACATTTTACGTATGAACCATCTCAGCGTATACGTATTATTGATAAATTATAATAAGTATACTCAAAAATAATAAGGTGTACGTATGAGAAAGTATACGTACACCTTATTATGTTTATATTTTTAAAACTTTTGTGTTTTACTGGGTTAAGTTTCCCTGGAACGAATATTTACGCCACCTTTACATACTTTTACCTAAAATAGTTTTAAACTATAATTGAGTTTAGCAATATTATAGCATGTAATGCTAGTATCAGTGCTCGGATTTCGAAAAAAAATCCAAAAAAGTTTCAGCATTTTTGGAATAATTTTGTGGACAGTTTTACACTTTAAAATTTTACAATATGTGGGAGTCCTGTGCCAAATACCTTTAAAGTTTAATTTTTTCTTAATTATTCAAATATTTGTCCAACTACAGACTCTATACTTTTTTATAAAGCTTCTTTGTATGAAACTTTTTTAGAGCAAACATTTTGTCTATTGAAACTTAATTGAAATTTGGATGTTCTTTATACTTATTATACATATAAATTAATATTTTGACTTAAAGTCTTATTCACAAATTTTGTCGGAAATCTTGTTTTAAAAACCTTTTATAAAATTAAAAATTGATTATGATTTAAAACATAACTTGCAGCAGTCCCGTATTTTAAACATAGCAACATATAATATCATTTCAAACCAAATTTAAACCACTCATTTCGTAATAATAATAATACTTTTGTTGTGGATATTAAAAATAAATTTAAAAAAATATATATAAAGCACAGCAATTCTATAACAAAGATAAATAAGGCTGATTTTATTATGTTCGTATGTGGTGGCAGTCATAGTCACAGTCATAAATGAATATTCCTTTTTAAAAATAACATGCGTTAAGCTTTCATTGGATATATGTACAGTTTATTGAGGTATTTGTATTTATGCTTTCGGCCATTATGTACATGAAGTGTATTTTATTATCAGTAGCGTGTGTGAGATTTTATAAAGAAACAGGATTTAATTTCTGGCTCATAAAAAAACAGAAGGATAAATTTAATGCTGTCTCCTATATTGGGCCGGGCAGGAGTTTAAGAGGAATTGTTAACATTAAATGCTGGAACGCTAATGTTTTCTAAAAATACTTCATTATGTTTACATCAGTAAAGAGGTGATTTGGATGAGGTTACATTTAAGTTGACCAGAGTAGAGGAGCGTGTTACATGTGTTCATAAAATTTAATGGGTCTATTAACATTTTAAAGTGCCCTTTATGGTTAAAGAAAAGCTAAATCCTTTTTTTAACTCTGGTATTGAGGCTCATTCAATTGTAGTTTGATTTTTTTTCTTATTAAGGCTGCAGTTAACACTGATATGGATTAATGTTAAACCAAACAATGTAAAAACATAAATACTTATAAACCCATTAGGGTGGCTGTTATTTAGCATTTTTTTTTTTTGATTTTCAATAACTATAAACTAAAGCTGAAAATTTTAACAAGATTGGATAAGATTGGAAAGTAACATATTATTTTAGATGTAGAGTTCTAGTTCGATGTCCGTGACTTTTTGAATGAAACATTGGTTTTCATTTAATTTTTTTTTAACATAGTCTCCTTTAAACTCTATACACTTTGTCCAATGTTTCTCCAATTTATTTGACGACTGCCTGCAACATTCATCATGTTTATAAACACGTCCATCAGTAGAAGCTTCTACTTATCAACAATGTTGGTAGCATGTGGTTATTTACAATGTTTATAAGTATGGCAACACTAAATGTTTAAGCTGCTAACATTGACATTGAATGCTCTAGAATTCGAACATACTAGTTTGTCCGTTAAGAGCATTGTAGAAGATTCCCGAAAGATGGCGTGTGTATAAATAGTGGCAGAGGTTGCAGTCGTGAGTGAGTTTATCATAGGCGCTGTTAGAGTTAACATCAACTGCCTTGTACATTTAAGTGCGTGTGCATTTCTGTGAATTGATAAACGTGTATAAAGACACTGAGTGACTATTTGAAATTTTGTTATTGTACATTGTAAATAAATAAGGAGTGGTTACAATTTTAAATTAATAAACTGCTTTTATTTGCAATCAAAAGTATCCGGTTTATTTAAAGGAAATAAACAAATGTTTTAAAAAGGTTAAAGCGTAATAATATACAATATCACTCACTACTCGCCTGTTACTATTTATATACACAGCGCCATCTTCTAAAAGTTGCATCTATTTCCACAATAATCAACTAGAGCTTTTAAAGCTGCTTTACAGTTAATGTTGTCATACTTATAAACATTGTCAATAACAGATAAACGGGTTTTGTTTACAATAAACAGTGAATAAGAATAAAAAAATTAAAATTACAACAGTTCTATCTATAATGGGTTATCGTGGAGACCGATTTAAAATTGAAGAATTTCAAAGGATTTTCTTTCACTAGTTTTTTTAAAATATTTATAATAGGTCAATTCACAAGGTCTCTTATCTTGTAATATTGTCATAATGTCCTAATATTTCACAATGGTTTTTATTGCTTACAAGCAAAAAATGTCCTAAAATAATACTACTTTCTATGCTATGTTATTGTGTTATCGTAACGAACCAGCAGAGACCAACGCCGAATGCCTAAGAGTCGGTTAAGCCGAGCCGCCGAGTCTTGATATATCAGGACATTATGAGAATGTCACTGATAAGAGACCTTGCGAATTGTCCAATTATTTAATTTCAGATTGATTCCCTGGGTTTCTAATTTACGGTTTGGTAATTTTAAATTTTTACTTTGTTTATAGATGACAGAGAACAATTTTAGAGCATTGGAAATTCAAAAAAGGCAAAAAAAGTGCCAACCTAATACTCATTCATACAAGTTTACATTGTAATACATACAAAAACCGAAGTATTATTGGAATTTATATGGGTATAAACTTTGGCGTGTGTATTAATAATAATACTGAGTTTGTTTACACAATGTATACAATCATTGAATACATACTTAAGGTCTAACCTAAGTTAAACAAAATTATTTCAAATAAGTTTGACCGACAAACAATAGTTTCTATTACATAGCTTAAATACCTTTCATGGCTAAAACTAAGGGATTTCATAAGTAGGTTTCCAGAATTAGACATCATATCAGACATACTTGGGAGAATTTAGCTAACAAAGTTGGTCTTTAAGTGACTGAGATATGATCAACATCTGCCTTCATATAACTTATATAGCTACACAGAGAAAACAGATTCGTGGTAGCAACCGAACTTGTAGCCATTTTACAGTTCTGGGTACAAAATTTAGGAACCAAGCCAATTTCGAGTACACTGTTCTGAAGTGAACCATATCCCAGAAAGGGCGTTCTGCAACTATCGAAACAAATACTAACCGGACGGAGCAAGTTGTGGACTATAAGGCGGGTGAGACAACACTTCCTTCTTAATAGTTTTTAACATTTATTGCAACATGTAGCCTAGAGTTGTCATTATGCAGTATTACGTTTTCGTGTCTGGCCGTATGCTTGTTTACAACGAATATGTTTCGTTCGGTACAGGTTCCCTGTAATGGCCTGCAGATATTTCAACAGCTCATAATAAATAAGAGCCTTTTGCTCCTACCAAACACAGATAATTACCTTAACGCCATGGATATTTGGATTTGGTGTCGATTCGGCTGGTTGGCCGTAGAGTAATGAATCCATTTTTCATCGCAAGTAATGATTTTCTCTTATAACGTTCAAGCAGCATTTCAGACATACAGCATCGTCTTTCTAGGTCTTTCAGCTTCAATTCGTATGCTTTTTGATAAATCCTGCTGTCTGCAAACGATTTCAAATTGCTGATTGAGTAGCTCCCAATGATTTTGAAATCTGTTGTTGAATGTGACAACAATCTTTATAGAGTAATGCCTCCAATTCTTGACCTTCAAACTTGTTTGACTAGCCTAAGCGATCTCTTTCGTGTCAAAATAACTACTTTTGAACCGCACTAACCATCTCCCGCTTATTTAAAACCGATGAAACGCATTCACCATAAGCTTCGATGAGCAATCTGCAGTGTATTGAGGGAGACAAATGAAAATATTTATAAAAACAGACTTAACACTGTTAATTTTTTGTTCCAATTTTATTGTTATTTCTTTCTTAATAAATATCTCAAGGGTTTGACGTCCTGCATTTTTTTTCCAATATTTTTCCTGAAGTTAGAAGGCCACATCATGAACAAGATCAACATATTAAACAAAGTTTAACTGAATTTAGTCCTTAATTGTGTGTTACAGTCATATTGGTAATTTTTGTTACAGCGTAGTTTGTGGCTCTTTGTTAAATACTTTAACTTTCACCGCACAATATTAACATTATTAACTTACCAAATGTCATTTTCATTTATCCACTGGCAAACACATACACACACACAGTAAAACAGAGACGCAATCACAAACACCTGGCCACAAAGTACCAATACTTTATGATATATCCAATATATGCCAACCTATAGGTTTCAATTATATTTATACATATGTATGTATACACTCGCACACTAGTGCAGACATACATATAAACATATAATTTTAAATCATTTCCGTATCAGTTAATAGTACATATAAAAAACTATAAACCACAATTTCAATATGTTTTGGTTGGCAGAAAAAATGTGGGAAATATAGAAAAATCGAAAATGTTAAGCGTTAATAATTATATGTTGCCAACCATATTAACTTATATTCTTTATTATTTACACCTTGAGGCGTTAGAGGTGGGGGGATGTTAAATCACCTACTGAGCGCTACAGGTCAGTGTGTTTGGACAGTGGTATTAGTTGGAGTTTGTTAATGTTTTGTCGATATTAATGTTATTAAAGCTTTAAAGGCCATTATTACAATAGTAAAAAGTAACTTTAAGTAATAGAAAAAGTACACAGAGAAAACAGATTCGTGATGGCAACCGAATTTGTTGCCAATCAAATGATTCGGTTGCACACATAGAATTTTTCGTTTCTATCAACAGAAAGTCAGTTGATAAAGAAGAATTTTGGTTGAAGCAACCAAACTTTTGTTACACCTTCTAACATTTTGTAGTAGTTATATTTGGTTACTAAGGTAGAATAATTCGATTGGCAACAAATTCGGTTGATATCACGAGTCTGTGTAGCTTTAAAGTTAACATTTACTATTATGAACATAAAGGCGAGTTGTAATAATGGCCACCTTAACTACTGAAGCTCTCTCTGGGAACCCCTCACCATATTTTACCTGTATAGTTTGGAGAAGAGGATCATTAAAGCCTCGTGGCTACCAATCTAGACACTATTTCACAATGGTTTGAAAATGTTGTTATTATCTTTCAAGCTAAAAATTTCCTAAGATAATACTACTCAGTATGCTATGTTTATTGTGTAATCGTAACCAACCAGTAGAGACCTACGCCGATCGCTTAAGAGTCGGTAAAGCCGAGACGTCGAGTCGTGAAATATTAGTACATTATGACAATATGACATGATAAGAGACCTTGTGAATTGACCAAATATGTAAATAGATTTTGCAAGTAGGATTGATTCTAAAGAAATTTAGATCATAGTTGTAATTTTTACCGCCTTGTAATGTATCAATTTATTCACTTTCGACTGCCTACTATTTTCCTATTTATCTACAATATATTTTAACTGATTTAGTATTTCTTACATGTTTCACTAGGATAAACTATAGATCTGCAATACAATCACATAAATATAGGAACATGTAGCTTATACATATTGTATATTGGACACTTCTCCTACACGCTTACATCCGTAAACAAATGTAGAATATATTTATTTAACCAACCATTTTCCACCATTGCCCGCATTTTTACCCTACCGACATCAGAGTCAATACAATGAAATACGTGCTCGACCGTTTGATAGTGTGTTTAACAATTTTACACGTTCATCTCTTTATGAAAAACGTCAAATTAAATAAAATAAAGTGGAGTGAAATAAAGTAAAAAAAAAATAAATAAATTATGATACCAACAAACTATGAAAGGTCTCCATCTCGTACGAGAGCACAATGCAAAATGTGTGATATGAATGAATTTCTACAAATAATAGTAATAATACATAATAAATATTTAACTTAATACAACAGCAAGCACAAACAGGTTGTATGCTATACAATTCGATTCAATTCAATTTAACCAACTGTATGTATGTATGTATATAAACCCTTTCGTTTTGTTAATAATAAATATTTTCTGCGGCGGATTCCAGTTAATGGCTGATAACTCAATTGTAAGCTTTGGGGAAAAAGTAATTTTTTTGATTTTATTTTTTCCACAACACTTAATGGTGATTGTTGAGGCACACACCTTTTGATTCTTTTATTAGTTGAAATTGTAAAATTCTTTATTTGTTTATTTAATTGTTTGTTGTTATTTTCACATATATTTTGTGGCCTGAAAAAAAAAAAATAACAAACAAATAATTGAGATATGATAAACTTAGCATGAGGTTTGAAATCACGAGACACTCCTTTATTGAAATAATGTGCTATTGAAATTTATTAGCATTATCTTTGTTCTCTGACCTAGCATAACAATTACTTTAAATAAAACTATTTATTTAATTAGTAAATATTATCTGCTTAAAAATAAATTTGATTATATTTGACAAAATACCTACTAAATACAATTTTTATTTAACAAATTTATTTAGGAAAAAGATTATTGCTTTGTGTTTATGAACCACTCACGTGTCATAATAATAATAATTTTGTGGTTTATAAACTTTTGTGTTGTTTGCGTCAGAAGCGTCATCGAACTTGTGGTTTAATTAAAATTTATGGTTGTGATATAAATGTATCTAAAGGCAAATAATTATTGCGTCTTTAGTCATGTTTACATTTGCCAAATAAAGTAATTACTATTTTTGCCATAGATATCGATTTGATATTTACTTACTGTGATTTTGTAAATGTAAATAAGGTCAACTAGGGTCACAGTAAGATGTTTTGTTGAATTTAAAGATGCCAAAAATTAATTAAATTACTTTAATAACAGATTTGTTGTGATTCTCATCGTGATTCTTATGCAGCTGCCTTTAAAATTAATATTATAGAGAAATTATAAAATATTGCAGCCGAAATAAGGCCTTTTTAGAAGACCGTTTTTTCAGATAACCTTGTTCGATAAAACCGGTTAAGCCGGTTATGCGACATTGTAAAGAATTATTGTATAAGATTAATAATACAATTTTATATTTAGAAGACATGAAATACTCAAAAACATAGTTTGGAAAATCCCCTGTAAAAACCCTAATTCAGTTGTCAAAATCCTAAGTGGTGAGAATGTGTAACAGAGCTATATAAAAACAATTTTTAATCTTAGCGCACAATATTTTTTTTTTAATTTATTTTTAAAAAATTTTTTTTAATTTAAAATTTTTTTTTAATTTAAATTTTTTTTTTTAATTTATTTGTGAAAAAAATTGTATAACAAATAAATTTTTTTTGACGAAAAAAAAAAAAAATCGGGGCAAAAATTATTTTTCCCGATTTTGTACAATTGTAGGTCCAACTTACTTTGTCCTTATATACGCCATTGCTAATTTCTTTGAAATATTAATTATTGGATATCCTTATTGTCTATATTAATGACTTAGTAATCCACATATAGATCAAAATAGGTTAAAAATCGAGGTTGTCCAGGTTTTTTCATTATACCTCAGCCATTTGTGGGCCGATTGTGTCGATTTTAAATAGCAGCCAAGTCGGAATAATTCCCGATATATTGATGAACGAATCATTTATGTTAGTTATTTGGGGGCTACGGAAAGTTGATTTCAACATACAGGCGGACATGGCTATATCGACTTCGCTATCTATAACGATACTTTGTAGGGTCGCAAATGAAAAATGTAGAAATTACAAACGGAATGACAAACTTATATATTCCCTTGCCACTAATGGTGAAGAGTATAACCAAATTCGTCATACAACGCAGAGTGGGTCAGAATCAAAATTTTTTGGAAATAAATCTGGCATTTCTAAGCCGCTAGCCCGATCGGGATAAAATTCGACATGGGCGTAGCCAAGTAGTCTTTGTTCGAAGGTACCCTGCTTTGAGCCCCCATAACGTCGCCCAATTTATTTCCAAAAAATGTTAATTCTGCCCCACTGTGAAATGCTACGATACCGTTTGTGAATTGGACAATTATGTGTAATTGATTCTGGAAATGTGTATAAGTAAATAGATAGTCCTCTGCTAAATATAATTATTTTAATGCCTGAAAATTTATCAGCAGTTTAGATTTTAAATCAGACCAAATAAAGTGTATAAAATTGGATACAATTGTAGTACCGATACAACAGTGAAACGCAGCCCACATTGCGACGGTGCTCCAGCGAATCAATAGAGTTGGATACCCTACAGTCACCAATAATCACCTTCGCCCTCTCTTGTACGCGGTCGAGCAGCTCCAAAATAGACTTTGAAGCACCGGCCCATACATGGGAGTTGTACTACATTTTCGGTCGGATATCCTACACCGTTTCAAAAAACCGAGACACTTGAATGCTTCTTTCGACACTTGAAATATGTGTTTAGACCAGCGGACATCACATTGTATTTTCATGCCCAGAACATCAAGAGCGTCTGATTCCACAATATTTACATCATCCATAAATACAGATGAAGCAACATTGTTTGTCGTTCGTTTTTGTGTCAACATGCAACTCTGAGTCTTCGATTTTTTCATGTTTGCAAATGACAGTTACATGGTGATATAAGTAGAAGCAGTCCGTGAGAGTGGAACATCAATAGCCAATCTCAAGAAGCTCTATACAGCATATACGCACTGAAGATTTGCATCTCCCTGATAACAAAGTTCAATTGACAAAACAACAGTAAAAACCTAATGACCACAGACAGCGAAGAGAATTCGTTGTATAGATTATTGGACATCAATAAGTGGATGCCGCTTTTTCGAGAAAAATCTTGCTAAGCGATGAGAAAAGTTTTCGTGGCTTTTGTAATCGTCAAAATGATTGCACTTGAATTTCAGAGAACCCACATGTGCTTCCCGCAGCTTACGGTCATGTAAAAAGAAATTCCCCTAATATCCTACATATTAGGTCTCCTTCCAAAAATCACTTTAATATGCATAAATCTCTTATAAATATCGTAAACAATTTGAATAATCAAAAGTTAATAATCCGAATATACACAATGTACTCCGCACCTAATTTTTGACAGTCTGCCTATAATTGGTTATAGCTCCATATAAGCATCACCTGGGAAAAACACAAGCTTGGACTTGGTGCATATAGACAATGTAGACAATCGTTTTCTTCGTCATACAGACGAGAGACAGTTACCTTCAGTTCGTCTGCAACATTATCGTACAGGTAAATCCTTGAACCTAGACACCTAGAATATCATCTCGTTAAGCGACACCAGATATTCATATACAAATCTAGATACCGGATCTTTGACAGTAGATTATCCAACAATATAGATTCAATAGATCACTGTAGCAATATGGGTACTGGTGCATCGTTTTATCGTTGCGACAATATAGTGTAATATGTTCGAGAGCAGCATATTTCAATGTAATACACGATTTTCCACAATAACTTATACGTATGTTGCCAATTAACCTACAGAACGTTTAAAAAAGTGTTGTTCCTATATGTAATAAACTTCCTGCTGAAGTTTTTTCAGCCATCTTTACTGAAGGAACCTTCAAATTAAATGTTCATAAACATTACACTTTTACTGACTTTTTTTTTTTTTTTTAAATAATTGTTCTCATGTTTATTCCAAAGAATCAATATGTAATAAACTTCCAAAACATCAAAATAATTTGTAGTAATAACTTTATCAAACCAAATCTCGCAAATACTTAGTTATGATTGTAAAATAAACGTTGCATAGTGTCTCTATTTATATTTTCATAAGGTATGCTACATGAAACATTGTCAAAGTATTACACAGTTTCGTTAAGAAACGCAAGGTGTTTTTTGTTGCTTTGCAAACAGACATTTTGGTATTCACCCAAAATGTATTATTTCTGCATCAAACAGCGTAAGATATTAAAAACATTTCAAGCTGGTCTAACCATAAGCTGACCTTTTCAATTGTTGTAAAAAATACGCATGTATTGTATATAAATGAATTTAGCTTTACTTTTTCATTTAAAATCCCCTTTGACAACAAAAATATGAACTAGCCACAAGATTAAAATGGATTTGCAACAGTTAGCACACAAAATGAAACTAAAAGTTTGGCAAGTTTTCACAGAAAAAATAAAAAAAAAATAAAATCCTAAATATTTCCTTTTTTTCGCAACCCTAATCTCTATGCGGTTTGTTTTGTAAAGAGCAACTCAAAAAATCAATTTAAATTGAAATATTCCCTACCGAGCTGAGAATTTAATTATTGTAAAACTACGGGATAGCAACAGCAGGTATTAATGGGTTAATGTTTGTTACTTAAAATAATTTAGTAACTTGAAGTTTACTAAATATTTGCTAAAAATAATCCATTTTTATACAATAAAAATAAACGAATTCTTAACAAATGCCACTCACACACATTCAAAAATATTTAGACATACATATTTATACTCAATACTAAAACAGTTTGATAACCTGACTGACCAAATAGTGGAATGTTGGGGAAAGTCCCAGCAGTTAAGCAAGCAATCAAATAACTAGTTATGTAGCTGCTCAAGTAAACACTTAGGCAGCTAGTTGACTACTTTCGGCACAGCTCTCTTACTTTTTTTTATAAGATTATGCTTATTTTCAATATCAAATTTCGTTTGAATACCGCTATTCTTTAGACATTTATGTACCATATTCCGGGAGGATATTTGTATGGGTGCTAGGAGAAATCATCGACTCTTACCATTTGCAAAAAAAGTTTTGAAAAATATCAACTTTTTTGAAGGTTCTACATGACCGATACCATTTCTGATCAACAAAGGATATTGGATATTTGAAGAATGTCATCCCTTCCCTGTATGCCCTATCGTGCCACAGAACAGATACACAGACGGTCAGACGCAACTTTCATTGGCCCATTTTGGTAACAATGAAATTGTCTGATAGCTGATCCGAATTAGTCAACGCATTAGAGTCACATGCCGCTTACATAGAGTCTGTTATATTTCTATATACCAACTGGTTACTGGGTCAGCTACATAACTAGTTATTTGAACATGTACGAGTGCAAATTGTTAGGTAAAAAAGACATCTCATAGACAGTCCCATAACCGATTGCTTATAAACAAAACTTCTTCCGACTACTCTCCAATAAATTACTTATTTTGGGTAAATTAACTACTTTCTAAAGTGCATTGCAAAATAAACTTTTAAAGTACCTACACTCTAGGTTACTTAGAGACACTAAAGTGTCAATTGACTTCACGCTAGATTACATGGGATGTATAAATTAACCAATTGACTTCTCTTTGCACTACAAGGAGCGCATAGGTTTCAAATTACCCAAATTATATAAATTGGAGTCAATCAAGCGATCAGACATTAGGGATACATTGACTGATTTGTTTAACCGCTGGGATTTTTCATCTTCAGTTTGTATTTTCTCAATATTGGATTTTCAATCATTAATTAGAGTTCTCATTTTTAACCCTCTAACTGATAAGACCGTAAACATTATCTGATAAAGCCAAAGTAGATTTAGTCAATAGAATCGTAAGTTTTAACTTTCAGGCTACACGATCTTGCCGGTTTCCATACAACAACAAAATACATGCTAGTCAATGCATTTTGTTGTTGTATCGGATAAATTATTTGTTGTATTTTTGTTTGACAACCGTCTCTATGTATAATTCTCTATGCCCTTACCACTCCTGCTGATATAGAAATAAAGAACGAAATAATAAGTCTCGGGTGCATAGGGATACTTTTAGGTATTGAAATGTATAATGTCCTTGGCGATGTTATAGCACTTTTCATAGTTTCTGATCAATTGGGATATGCTTTAATATACATATATGTATAAGTATTTACATGTGTAAAGAATATTTAAGTTTATTTCTTCTTTTTGCCATGAAAAACATTTAATATGCATTCAAAATATGTCTTTATATTCAAACATCTTTACAGGTGAACTTAGATATTTGCGTGTTGAGCTATTTTCTTGTGATTTTTTTTTTTTCATGTAGAAAAAGAAAATAAGTAGTTGTGGTGCAGTGTATGAGGTTGCGTTTTGAGAGTGTAATCCAGCAAGCATAATTTTCAAATGTTTGAAAAATTATTATTTTTTTCTTTTTAAATGACCAAAGACTGCAATGTCTTCTTTTTATGTTTCTCTAATTTATAGATCCCATATGTAATTCATGGAGTTTTTAGCAGTTTATTCCTTCTTTTATCATAACAGTCATGTCCAAATATGTTAAAATTCCCAAATCATCTGAAAATTTTGTAATAAATTTTAAATTAAATCACCCTAAAAAAATTATCAGTGGTCAGCATTCCTAAATCATTTAAAATATATGACATTCCAGAAAGTATTAACTCATTGTCAAACAATAATCATTGCTGTATGTTTGCTGGGTTATAAGTATGTATGTATATATGTGTATGACATGACATGACAAACTGTTAATAATATTATTATATACTTTTATGTATACTTACACACATATACATGTGTAAATATGTACTCATACAAACTCGCAAAGATATACATATGTAAGTGTTTTTTACACTGTTTAATATTTGTTTAGTATGGTAAAAAGTTTTTCTTTATAAAAAAGAAACATTTGAAAACTTTTTATGATTTTTTACAAAAAACAAGAAAAATATTTAGATATGGTCTATATAGGAAATGTTTACCTAAGAACAACTATTATTTTTAGTTATAAAACAATAATTCTACATACTAAAGGGTTTTCCAACAAGAGGTGTTATTTTGAATTACCCGTTTTTTCGGTAGCTGTCATTTTGGAAGCTTTTTTTCTTTGACATTTGACAAGTAGAAACTACGCCATTACTAAAAATGGAAAGATACACACTTCAACAACGCATTGAAATTATTAAAATTTACTACAAAAATGGTGAATATCTTGCAGTCACAGTTCGCAAAACTAAAGCATTTATGGGTCGTCGTGAAGCACCTTGTCGGACCGCAATACTGAAATTGGTGGAAAAATTCGAGCTGTTGGTACAAGTTAAGAATAAAAGCCATGCACGCCGCTCAAGAACAACTAAGAATATTGCTGCTGTAACCTAAAGTTTGGCATTCCACAAACGTCATTACACCGTATTTTGGTCGGACTTGGATGATATTGATCTGGACAATGTTTACGTTCAATAAGACGGCGCTACGTGCCACACAAGCAACGAAACCATTGCTCTTTTACGGGAAAAGGTTCCGGACCGTGTTATATCTCGAAGAGGAGATCACAATTGGCCACAGAGATCTCGTGATTTAATACCTTGCGACTTCTTCCTTTGGGGCCACGTGAAATTCGTCGATTCAAGACCTCAAAGATAGAATTCGTGGGTCTATCGAGGACATAGTGCAGCCACTTTGCGATTTGGTTATGGAAAACTTCATGAAAAGGATATGGTCCTGTAAGCGTGGTCGTGGTGGCCATTTGGCTGATCATTTATCTCAAAAAATTCCATTTTTCTTTGAATACCAAAAGAACAGCACTTGTTGAAAAACCTTGTAAAATAATCATTTTAAGCACTCAACCAAGTTTAAATACTCTCTCATGATATAATTTTAAAAAATTTTTGCGTTTCATAGTTAAAAGCAGTGGTTCTCACAAGCTTTGATATTGAGAAATAACAGATTGAAATTCAGAAAGGCAAACTAATATTGAGAACAAACAAGTTAACGATTTTTGGGCCCAAGTGCTGTATTAAAAATTATTTCGCTTTAAAATAGTAAAAACTGTCTTTTGACAAGGCTTTTTTACAATTGTTATACCTCCCAATATATTTTTGTTGCCTATCGAATGATTCTACCTCAGTGAATAAATTTTACAGTTGTGGCTATAAAATTTTAAAAGGTGTAACAAAAGTTTGGTTGCTTGAATCGAAATTCTTCTTTATCAACTGACTCTGTTGATAGAACCGATAAATTGTATGTGTGTAACCGAATCATTCGATTGGTAACAAATTCGGTTGCTACTATGAATGTGTTTTCTCTATGTGTGTACACAAATTTCCTCTAATCTTACATTGTTGTTTTCACCTTATGTTCATAAAACACTATTATTTGCTTATGATTCTATTATTTGCAACCTTTTATTTTACTATTGTTTTAAAATTGGATATTACTAAATGTGCTTATAAGAAAAATATCAATTTGGAATAAATGTCTGATGAAGAATTTTTCGCGTTCATCGATTCTGTAGACAGCACAGATGAAAGTATTGATAGCAATGACAGTGTTGCTAATTCCACTTATGTTCCAAAGACGAAGCACCATCTCCGAAAATACATGCCCAATAAGATGCATAAAAGGGGCATCAAATTGTTCCTGCTTTGGTATTTAAACGGTTTTGCCTACCATTTTGAAATCTACAATGGGTCTGAAGATTATATCATAATTTCGTAGATCACATTCTGTATTTTGATAAATTTTACAAATCGAAGCCGCTGTTAGTCTATTTACGAGCCAGAGGAATTTATGGTTGGGACACAATGAGAGGTACTATTTGTTTTTGTCATATTTATTTTTGATCATGATTTGCTTTTGTGTAAGCTGCGAAATGAACAAAGCGCAGAGATGATTTTGCGTAGAATACAAGACCTCAATCCATGGAGTCGATATGAATACTGTATTATGGAATTATTATATGGATTATCAAATGTTCATCGGTATGACAGAAAGCTGAAGAAATTAATTGAAATCAACTGCCCTCAAATTATTCGAGAACACAATGATCGCATGGGTTGAGAAGATCTCATGGATGGTCTCCAGGTTCGATACCATATTTGAGCTAAGATTCGAAATATTATTATTGTTCTACCATTTTATGGACATGTTCTCTACAAACGCATTCATTTTATACAATCGTCTGTACGCCGATGAGGCCAATGCTTCCATCAATGTGTCCGATTAAAGAACTGCTTTTACAGCTTCCAGATTTCTTTCAAAAATTTACGGTCTGTAAGACGACCATCTGTTCCAAATCTCGGTGAGACTTTATCACCACAGCTTGGCATATCAGGTGTTGGTAAAAGATCTACTAATCGTTGCTGATGTTCGGTTCGATGCTGACGGTAATTTTCTAGTTTGTGTGAAGAGAAGAACCAAAAAAAGGTGCAAACATTGCATGAAATGTGACACCCAAGTCATTTATTCCAAATTTCTGGATTTATGCGGTCAATAGGATGAAAATTGTTGAACTACCACCATCGCAAATAATGTGTATTTTAACTTTTTTGTTCCCTTCTCTCAATAAAATTTGTTTATATATAAAATTTACCTGTGGTGTTATATTATATGCAAACCGGCAAAACCGAGTGCAGGCGGTCTTCACAATTTTTTACCTGGCGTTTGTTCGGAATGTTTTTTTCACCTGAATATTAAAACATACGGTTCTATTCACTAAATCTACTTGAAAAAAATATTGGGTTCATCGGATAATATTTACGGTCTTGCCAGTTAGAGGGTTAAAAAGAGAACTCTAGTAATGAGGGAATATAAACTGAAAATGAGAAATCCCAGCAGTTAAGCTAGTAGTCAATTTATATAATTTGGGTCATTTTAAACATATGCGCTCTTTGTAGTGCAGAGAGAAGTCAATTGGTTACTTTATACATCCCATGTAATCTAGGGTGAAGTCAATTGTCACTTTAGTGTCTCTAAGTAACCTAGAGTGTAGGTACTTTAAACGTTTATTTTGCACTGCACTTTAAAAAGTCAGTTTTTAGCTGACTATGTACATTAGAGTGCCAATCAGTTGTATGGAAACAAATTTGTGATCGAATTTTGAAGGGTGCCGGATGGAATATTGTGACACAAGGTCTAAAAATTAAGTGTTGAAAATTTTAGCTAAATCGGACAACGATTTCGGAACGCGCATCGAGGTCAAAAGTCAGATATATGCAAAATTTTACTATTTATATGAAATAAATTTGTGAAACTCCTTAACTTTCTGCACTGCTTTATAGCTAAAATTCGGAAAAAATTAAAATTTTTCAGTTTTTTTTGTGATAGTTTAGCCAGATTTCAGCAGCTCATAATATATAGGACCCTTGTGCTCCCACCAAATACAGACCATTACTTTAGCGCAACGGATATTTGGGTTTGGCCTGACTTCTCATATGATCTTTTACGCTTCGGGTTATCGTAATGGATCCATGTTTTATCGCAAGTAATGATTGTCTTTCAAGGTCTCTCCGCTTCAATTCGTATGACATCCAATTTCCCCGCTTTTGGATGAATCCTGCTGCTTGCAAATATTTTGGAATTGCTGATTGAGTAGGTGGCAATTATTTTGCAAGTTCTTGTTGAGTTTGACATCAATCTTCATGGAGTAGTGCCTCCAATTCTTGGTCTACAAACTTGTTTGGCTGTCCTGGGCGATCTTTGTCTTCCGTGTCAAAATCACCACTTCTGAACCGCACAAACCATCTCCCACACATTGAAACCGATGAAGCACATTCACCATAAGCATCGGTGGGCAATCAGTGTGCTTTATTGGCACTTTTTTTTCAAATTAAAAAAGTAAAACAAAGCTTTCCTCATATGAAGCTTTGTTGTCACAAAATTGGAAATTTTCAATAACTAAGTGAGAATAAATGACTGATATGTACCCTTCAAAATGACATATAAGTTATTAAAATCAAAAAGCCGCGTTCAAAAGATACAACATCTATTGTAAATCCGCATTTTTAAGTCATTCAACCAATATCAACTAATGTTATCGATTTCAAGTGATTCTAATTTAAATTTAGCACACAAGTTACATGTCATTTAAATTATTTCTTCTTGGAATTTATGAGGTATTTTACCAACAGACATAATAAACTATTTCGACGTTAATTATTTTGCCATATAAAAATCAAAGTTAAGCAATAAGAAAATAATTTTTTTTACTTAAAATTAAAATTGAAAAATTAATTAGCATACAGTGCTTAATCGTAATTATTTCCTGAGTTCTTCGAAGTCCCCTGTAATGTTTCCACAGACAACCATTTGAGAACCGTTGGTTTAAAGGATTCCTCACTAATATTATTTTTTAATTTTTGACTTCCTACTTAATGTGCCCTTTGAAATATCCCGCACTGTAGGCAGCTTAAAATAGCAACATTATTATTATTATTATAATATATTAAAGAAAATAACTCATTCGCTGGTGAATGGGAATGCAACAACATTTCAACATTTTCAAGAACGAAAAATATCAGCAAGTATGTAAGTATTTGAACAAACACGTATTCACAGGATTTTCTAACCGAGTTCTTCAAATCCTTACAAGTGTGTAAGTGTAAGAGTGTGAATATAGTGTGGCATGTTAAAGGTAAAAACAGCATATAAATATGGCATGTTTATATACAATTGTGTGTATTTTCTAGTTTATACGATTTGTGTCTCCGACTCTACATAAAAATTATGATGGCACAAAATCAGGCTTAACTAACCATAAAGGACAAAAAAGCATATGATTATATTACAAGTATTATTTAAGTTGACGAAGAATGAAAAAATAAAAACCAAAAACATTTGAAACAAGAGAACTAAGAACTATATAAATAAATTGTAACGTTTTTATTTCATTTTTTCATTTATGAGTTGTAGCAAAAGACAAATATAAATTCTACGTGACTTGGTGGTGTTTGTGTTGCATACACATATACTGACACACGTACACGTACACTCACTCACACACACAAACTAAATTTAGCCCCGAAAAGTTTTATTTCAGTTGAAAACAACAGGGAAGCAGAACATTTGAATAAATTGTGCGACAATTGTCTAAAATGTTTAAAATTTGTCAAATCATCATGAAAATCTGTGTTTTAAATCTTTATAATTTTCGCTACATGAGTTGAAAATATGATGAGGCCACATGTCAGTCAGGTGAGAGTGAGTTGTGTGAATTTTTTTTGGAGATTATTTGTAGGAATTAATATAATTAATGTTAAAGACATTTGAATTGTGTTTTAGAGAAGATGTTTTCTGTACAAAATGTAAGAAACACGATTTCCAGAAGTCTTGAAGTTTAATGTGAAATTTTAAGAGTTTTTCTACCGTCAGTATGAAACTAAACTAATTAGAGTGGCTGAGACGTTTTCAGACAGGATATATAAAAATAACAGTAATTATAACCTCCACAGCCACTTTTACATACTATAATGATCCAATTGTACAACAAAGTATCATTAACTCTCTGGGAATAGCATTTAAAGTATTGTTCTTTTAACAACAAATTTAATCATAGTTTTGGTTGGGGTTTTGCATGTTGTGCCACTTTAACTGGATGTGTTTAAAGAGCTTCTGCATGTGAGGTGGAGTTGGATAAACATCCAAAAAGGTGAGTGTCATGGAAATCTCGATTGTGCCTAAAAAGCTCTTGTTTTCCTTTTGTCCGGCTTCAGCAAAAGGCGGTGGTTGAATCCAAGTACGATAAACATTCAAAAAGATAAGAGAGTCATGGAGATCTCAATTGTGCCTAAAAAGTCTTTTTTTTGTTCGGCTTCTGCAAAAGGCGGTGGTTGACTCCAAGTACGATATTCATTAAGTAGCATGTTGAGTTACTGAAACTGGATGTGTTTAAAGAACTTCTGGATGTGGGGTGGGGTTGGATAAACATCCTAAAAGCGTCATTGTGATCTCAATTGTGATTAAACAACTTTTGTTTTTCTTTTGTATGGTTTCAGAAATTTGAATATGAGAATATCTTTTTTGACATGGCTCTGGGGAGCTGAGAAGAAACTCATGTGTAATCATGGTGTTGTGTTCTTTGACTTGTGAGATCTTCCTTTTTTCATGTAGATGGAGTTCTGGGGATATCTGCAGGCAGCCCGTAACGGTTCTTAGGGCAGCTTTGGGTATTTCTCCACTGAGTAAAACAAATTGCTTTCTTTTCACACACATATGTTTGATAAAATAACAAAATACATGACAATACATTCTCATGAATTAGATTTTTGCTCTCAGTAACCTCGCTAGTAGTCATCCGTGTTTCAAGTGCTTTAGTAACATATTTCTACTGCCTGCCATACACAGGAGTATGAAAACCACAACAAATTTTATTCCCCCACATTCAAGCACCGTAATTCAAAATGATAGGGACTGTGAATTCAGCAACGATTTCGCAATGTTTTGAATCGGAACACCATACTTCGCAGACACTGATTGCAAACACAGGTGACAAAACAATATTGTATTTAGTCGCTGTAATCCAGGAGACTCAACTCAATAAAAACAGAGTCTGGACAATTCCTTTTACTATAGTAAAATTTTAATATAGGGTTGACTCTAGGTATTTTTATTAAAATAATGAGAAAATCAAGACCATATCATATTAATCACAATCGAAAGAATTTACTAACTATTGCTTCCATGATTCAATCACCGATAAAGACAAACTCTGACGCAACTCAAGGGCAAAGTCACGAAAAACGTATTAAGAGTTTGCCATTACAGCCCCGATGACTTTAAAAACATCCAGTTAGATATAAATTTTTAGATCAGATTTTAAAAAGATGTCTATATAATCCCTGGTAGATCCCTGGTCGTAATACCAGAATGATAAAGAAGGAAAAATTGAAGACTTGAGTTAAGAAGTTAATAACTCTTGGTCCATATCATAACATGACCCAGCGAAGAAGAATTTTTTTTATTTAGGGCATTAGTAAAAACTTCAATGTTCAAAACTAAATGATAAGTACATCATTGAAGCTGTCTTCTCAATGAGCAATCGAAAATAAAGACAAAGTAAAACGAAATGTTATTCGAAGTAAAGGTAGAGGGATACCAACTTTCTCTGATTCAGCGAAAAAGTCTTGGTTATATTAAGAGCTTTTTATGAAAATTGAATTACATTTCCATAGTCGAAGCTAAACGATAAGCATATCATTGAAGTATACTTCAAATTGAACACTCTAAAAGAAAGACAAAGCAATACGAAGTGTTATTCTCCTGCACAATCTTCTGCATTGCAAAGCTTCAACAACAATTGATCCTGGTTATCCATGCTGGTGCAGAAACACTTTTTTAAGCCAATGCAGGAATAAGAATTGGGAGAATCTGGCATACTAATCAACCATTGTCTTGGACATACTCTATTCCCCCATTGACCGGGAATCTCTTCTAGGATTGGTTGTACTGAGAACTTTTTATTAAAAATTTTCGAACATTTCCATATTCAAAAATTAACGATAAGCGTGTACTTGAGGTGGACTTTTCATTGAGAACTCGAAAAGGGAGACAGACAGTTGCACAATATTTAATTGCTGATAAAATTGCAAAAATCTGCAACTACAATTCGCCTAAGAATATCGAAACTGATTCTGAAACACTTGCGAGCAACTGATAATGGGTTTAATCAGTAATGCATAATTTAAATGTTTATAGAGGTCGTTGTTCTCATTGTACTGATTGTACTCATTAAAAAATATAGAGAATGTGACACGCTGATATGTATTAGTAACAGATATATATTCTTCCACTGATTGGCAGACCATGTCTTCTATTTCACTAAGACTTGCTTCGCATTTCTAATTTTGGTTAATTCATATAACGTCGTTATAAGTTCGATTTGAGTCGTTATAAATGCGACTTTCTAAGTTATAACTTTAATTTGCGTTGGTATGATTTTGATTTGAGTTGCTACGTACAACATTCTATTTTTCTCTGTCAAAACTAAGTTAAACTAAATTGTGAATGATATTTTTTTTGACTTAGTTAATATGTAAATAGAGGATTTTATTATCTTTATTTAGAGTAGAACTATAAGCGAACAGAGAGTAAAAAATATTAAAAATATTAACTCTCTCCCAAATTTTTATTTAAAAAATTCAAACTTTTTGATCAAATATTTTTTTCTAGAACCAAATAATAAGAAAATAGCACAAATATATAAGAAAAAGTGATAACATTAGCGTTGCATTTCTTCGGTCAACATTTGCAACACATATCGGGGTCTTATACACTCCTGTTAACATTACTATACATCAGGAATTAATGGGTTGTGTATTATCTGAGAGGCTATCTGACGTCTGTTTAGGGACACATAATTAAAACCGCTTTTAATAAAACACGGATAAAGGGGTTGGTGGAAGCTCAATCGAGTCAATCGAGGTCCCTCGATCGACTATCGAGTCGACAATCATATTGGTGGTAGTCGCAAACCTACTAGCATGACATCACCAACATAGAGAACTAACCATTAACCACCATAGCTTCTTAGATCGCACAAGACTTTTGACTTGTCAAATGCAATGTAACAAGGGGAGGAGATGAACTATCGAGTCGACAATCATATTGGTGGTAGTCGCAAACCTACTAGCATGACATCACCAACATAGAGAACTAACCATTAACCACCATAGCTTCTTAGATCGCACAAGACTATTGACTTGTCAAATGCAATGTAACAAGGGGAGGAGATGAACCATCAATCGTTTAAGTACCTACCAGAAATTGCGTAGATAAACAGACTATATTAACTTAAACAATGATCTTCTCAGGTAGATTGATTCATGTACTTGACTTCTTTGAATGACTTTCATGAAGATGCGAATTTATGATACCGAATAAATATTGTAAAATTTACATGCTATATAGGGGATATAGGTGTCTGAAAAATGGTAGCTGATCATTATAACATTCCTGTGGTCAGGATATAGAAACTGGTCTGATACATTTTGGTCCTGACTTTAACTTATGCCCTCAAGTTATACTCATATTCAACTTACCACCAAAATTTACTTCATACAATGTAAGTTTAAAAACATCCATTAGAAGTAACAAACTCCATGACAACCATCGTATCGGAAGTTGTTAAGTTCTAGCAGCTACAACATTAACAATAATTTGGGGGATTCACACGGTCTGCTATTAGGTCATATTGTCATAATGTCCTAATATATTATGATAGTTGAAACAAATTGTTGTTGTGTTGTCAAACAAAAAAAGTGTTATTTTATGACAAAACAATAAACATAGTTTAAAAAGTCGTATTAGTTTAGAAACACAACAATAACATGTTAGAACATTATGACCGTATGAATCCCCCAATTGCTTTGACCTTATTATTCGAGTTATAGGTCATAGTGGAAGCCGGGATAATGAAATCGCTGATGAGTGCGCAACGAATTTGTCATCCTTTTACGTAACTTTTGCACAAAGCGACGTTCATAGCTCCCTGGTTACGATATCGAATTTAATAGAAATATGGGCATCTGAAGTGCTGCACATCAGGTGATCTACTATTACCACTTGCAGAATATCCAGAATGCACAAAGGGACGTTCATACCTCCCTGGTTACGATATCGAATTTAATAGAAAAATGGGCATCTGAAGTGCCGCCCATCAGGTGATCTACTATTACCACTTGTAGAATATCCAGAATACTGTGCTCTCTCTGGGAAGGAAGGGAAAGTCCCAACCTCTGTTGACTCTTTGTGAGAATTCTATGGACATATGTCGGGTTATCCACATAACAACAACTGCAGAATTTGTTTAGGTGTATAAGCGAAAGAATTCCTGTCCTGCTATGCAGGAGCATAGACTTAGATATCTTGTTGTAGGTATTTTTCATGATCTGGACTGTTTTAATGATGTGTCACAGAGTCACTTATATGAATCTGACTTGTAAAACTTCCTCTTGAAATAGACTAAAGAGGATGTACTTAATATCGAAAATGTAGATCGATTTTGATGATCCTGATTCATCTGAAATATTCAAATGTAATGGTTGTTTTTATAGAAGCGGAGAACTTTAAATTGAAATAAGAGAAAATTGGCTTTATTAAGAAATTATATAATGTTTAAACATAATTTCGGGCATGTGACCGCCGTGACTCTTCGCGGTGAATTCGGTAATAATGCGTCGAAAAACTATTCGCTTTCAAGTGCTCGATCGTTTCTGGTTTGTTTGCATAGACCTGTGACTTTATATATCCTCAGAGAAAGTAATCTAATGGTGTCAAATCACATGAACGAGGTGATAATCGTTTGCCAATTGTTTTTTTCAGTAAATTGATTGCATCCTGCTGAAACCACATGTCTGTAATACTAATGCCTTTCAAATGAGGTACTAACAAGTTAGTAAGCATGTCTCTATACAGCTCATCTTTGACTAAAACGTTCTGACTCTTGTTATTTGTGAACACATATGGACCAAAGATTCTACCGGCCCTTAGAGCATAAAAACAGTGAGTTTTTCTGAATTTAATGGTGTTTTGACAATGGCTATAGGATTATCATCGCACCAAATGCTGCAAGTCTGTTTATTGACATAGCCCAGGGCACACTTAGAAAGGTGACTGCGATGAAACAGCAGATTATTTTTTTATATAGTGGTTTAGACAAGTGAACTGTCAATTCACTTGTGTTTGTTGTGGCAAAAATACAACAAACTCAAAAGCAAAAACAACAACAGGCATCTTTGACAGTTCACTTATCTTTTAACAAAAACTAAATATATGTTGTTTTTTTATTGTTGTATCTGTTGTAGTGATGCAGTCACCTTTTTAAGTGTGCCCTGACATAGCCATTTAATCAAAAGTGTGCTTCATCTCTGAGTTTTCAAATTAAATTGTGGGCCAATAGCGATGTTTCCTTCGGTACATTAATTTAATGAATGTGGAAATTGTGAGACTTCAATTCCTGTGCGAGTTCAACCTTGTAAGCACGCAAACCAAGATCCGTACTCAAATTGTTCCGTAAAGTGGATGGACACTTGGTTAATTGTTGAGCACGATGCTGAACTGGCACATTTACTTCATCATCAACACTTTATACCATCGGCGTATTTCGGGATGCGTATTCTCGTTAAGAGTAATTATATTGCGAAAAGGATGTATTTTCTTGATCACTCTGATTGATGATTATGAGCACCATAAAATGCCCGTAATGCCCTTTGAGTTTGTCGAATTAAACAAGGATTTTTAAAATAAATTTTAATATTTTATAATTTTAATTTGCAAATGCTGTTCTCTTGCCAAACCAAACTAATCGCAAAACAACCGAAAACTGTTAAATCAACTGACACAAAAAAAGGAGCTGTTTTGTGTCGGTTTTTTAGTTTCCCTCCTATAAAATAAAACATTCTTTATAAGAAGGCAATTAAAAGAATTCTTGAAAACTAATTTTAGTTAAGAGGAGTCAACATGTGACCATGTAGTGATCGTATATAGAAAGTACGTCATATGTTTCAATAAGACCCCTTAAGGCAAGGTTACAATATGATTAATATTATGAAAAGTATGAAACAGAAGAAAAGAAATTGAGTATCCTTAGGGTGCATTTAAAAAATTAATAAAATTTCATGTTCAAAATATTTGCCCTTTAAATCGAATTTACTTTTTATTTACCAACAACACAAACAATCATTCATAAATAAGTTTCTCATTAACTAGTACCAACCAATGACTTTGCGTGCCTCAGGTTTCTTTGTACCTACTAATTTATGATGGAGGCGCAAAAAAAAAAAAGAAACGATGCAAAAGTTGGTAAAAAAACTTATGAATTTTTTATACAACTTAAGATGATGAAGAAAGAACGAAAACAACAACCGAGAAAACGAAAATGGAAAAAATAAAACACACACACTTGAACCAATTTCTGTTTGCAACTTAAGAAATAATACAGAAAATGTAAAGAACAAGAAAATTATAACAGAAATGAAATGAAAATGTCATAAAATGTATACAAAATATAATGCAAAGTACTTTTATTTACGTACAAGTACTTTTTTTGTTGTTGTTTTGGTTGTTTGTTTTTATGTAGTACAATTTTCTTCTACGACAAAACCAATAACAAACCACAACGTCATCATTTTCTTTAATAATTTTTCCACATCATTGCCAACAACATCATTATCAGCAATATTATTTTGATGATGAAGACGATGACTGTTACTATTATTTAAGTAACAAAATAGTAATGTCAACACTTACTAATTGAATTTGGGTGTGAATTTTAAATCCGATTCTTATTTTCTACTTTCCTTTTTTTTTATTACTTTTTCAATTACTATTTTTTTTTATGATTGACTCACTTTTATTGGTCTCGGTTTGAGAGTGTGTGTGGGTATATGAACCGAGAGAAGATTTTATACATATTTACACAGGCTTTTGTATAAGTAGTAACCGTAGTAGTAGTTGAGTATAATACCTAAAAAGAGAGAAAGAGAGAAGAAAAAAAGGAATAAAATTAAAGGAATTGTAATAAATCCTCGTCGACCAACACTCTTGAGGTTAAAAATTTCATTTAATTTAATTAAATATTTTAAGAGAGTAAGTAAGTAGTTTTTGTTATGAACTGAGCTTTTATTCTGTTTTGTTTGGTTTTGTTATTATCGTTGCTGTCATCATCATGAACAGGATTGAAATAAAAAATAATTTTAATATACATATGTATGCATGTATACAGATGTTTAAATGAATTAAATAATAGCATTTACTAAATAATCATTTTATAGAAAATGAGATCCTTTCCCACATTTTTTATGAACGTATGACGGAATTAAAGCTTGTTTGAAATTTATCCTGCTTTTAAAAAAACTTTTTTCTTTCCTAGAATACATAAATTTAACAGAATACTTAAAAAAGAAATAAACAAATTATCATATTTTATATCAAATGCCATTTTGCTCCTACTTTTTTCACAGTAAATTTAAAACTTTATCTTACTAACTAAATACTAATTATATATTTATTATATTTTGCTTCCCAGAATTTGCAGAAATTCTTTTGAATTTATATTCATATTTCAAGCATAAATTCTATGTATTCTTAACAACATTAAAATTTAATTTTAATACTAAGTAATTGAAGACAATCTATGGAAAGAAATTTAAATTATAATTCATTTATGATTTTATTTGTGCAAATTTAATGATTCTCGATAAAGTTACGTTTATGTTTTTCCTTTTAAAAACTGTAGTTTATTTCCTTTAAATAGTTTAAGTTTAAAAATTGCAACAACTCTTTATTTAAATTAATACAACAGTTTAAATAGTCACTCTGTTATATTACAAACTAGTTGACCGCCCCGGCTTCGCTCGGTAGCTGTTTACTTAAGTTAGTTCTTCAAGTTCAGCCAAAAATTTCTCTTATTAAGAAAAATGAAAAGTGAAAATGAGGCGAAACATTAAAAATTTAAATTTCCGAATTTTTGAATTTTTTTTCTTTACAAATTATCTCCTAAAAATTTCGAATCGAATAAAAAAAATCAGCTAAATCGGTTCAGCCGTTCTCACGTGATGGCATTACATACATGGACCGTTTCATTTTTCTATATATATATGATTGGTAATACAGTTGATGTTACCTATAACAGCTACTATTTATATACTTAGTGCCTTCTTATAGTAGTTTCATGAATTATCTAAGGCACAAAACTGGAATGTTCTATTTCCACAACGATCAGCTAGAGCTTTTAGCAGTTTTCATGTTAATGTTAGTAGCTGTAACAGTTAATGTTGTCCTACTTATAAACAATGCTAATAACAGTGTGTTATCAACATTGTCGATAAGTAGAAAATCAACTGATGGAAATGTTTATAAACATGACGAATGCTACAAACAGCCGTAACAGACCGTTATATTCAAATTGATAATGCAATTTCGTAACGGAGAGTGGAGTTTTAGTCTTCCATTGGACGCGTTCCACTTGGCGGATAGGGAAAATAATTGCCTAGTCTAGTGGTACTGTTTTCTACAATAGGTCACTGGTCCTTCTCGAGCGATGTCAATATCTAGAGATATATTTTCTATCAAATGGTTTAAATTTCTTGACATAGCTAGGTTTGTAAACGGAATTGCGATATCCAACTATCATAATACTGTGATACAGTTTATAAAAAATGGTCACAGTAGGATGCAGTTGGTGTCATAATAATGCTATAACTGGCGATACATTTTACAACAAACTATTGCCTAGTGATAGCACATTATTTCTCTTTCTTAGTGTTACAACGCGCGGATCAAAACCTTTCCTCTCTCTCTCTCTTTCTTTCTCTTTCCCCCACTTGTAAAATCAAAGTGATGGTAGCAGTGCTAAAGACCTGAATGGCTAGTTAGTGGTTAATGAAGACTAGTCGCTATCAGCTCCCCTCCGACGCCAGGGCAGGGGTCGGTTGTAATACAGTTTTTGTCCAGTCTATGTACGCCGTCCCTGCATGGATGGTTCATACCCTTATGCTCATACTCGTGGGAACAAAATGAACTCAAACAAAAAACCAAAATGATACAAATAAACAAACAAAAACAATAGCATGAGCTCAGCAGGGAAAACCTGTGCTGGCTGAAGGCCTAGCCCTAGCTGGTAATGCACCAGACATTATAGCTGTCCATGCGAAAACGTTCCAAGTTGGATCGTCGAACTAAAAGTCGGGTCCAACCTCACCCTCAAAGAGCCATCAAGGACGGCTTTTGTACAAAGGCGTGCCGCCTTGCGCATTATCGAACGACATGGATCCAAGTCGGTCGACGCGGTTACTAGCGACGAGTTGTCGAAACTAAGCTGGACTAAGGTCCTGCTGGCTAAGCTTGATAGTTCTGATCTTGCCGGGCATCCTTAAATGTGATAACGAGACATTCGACAGTTGTACTTACATGGGTACTTAGACACAGGGACAATGAAGGCAATTGTATTGCTGATTACTTGGCGGTATTAGGAGCCTTGCTTTCGGAAGACGAGATAAACTTCCTTTGTGGAATTCTGCTTTCAACCTTTAAGAAATGAATACTTGACGCATATTACGAGCTTGTCCAAACGGGGATTTGGTAATGAATCCTCCTGTGCTATTACGAGGATGATATGGTCTGCGTTGGACTGTAAACGTACGTCATATCTACTTCGAGTACAACGAATACGACTCAGCAATATGGTGGCGATGATCACCGGATATGCACTTTCGGTTGCCATGTTTCAAGACTTGGGTTACCTTATCACGACTTATGCAGAAGTTGTCAGAATGAGGAAGAGGAAGAAACTATTCTTCTTTTGTAATTGTCCGGCACTGGGCGATCTACGTGCCAGACCTTTAGGTGAGCGATCCTTTAGTACCCTCTCCGGACTATCTGTGAAGGAACTAAGATACATAGAAGCCTTTATTAGGGAAAGCAAATTGCACCTCATGGTGACCTGGTAACTGTCCCATGATGGTCTGCGTTATTCTATTCTTAACATCTTCTCCTCTTACTCCTCCCATTTCTATCAATATTCTCCTCTTGCTAATTTCACACCTACTAAATCTATAGAATTCCTTTTCTTCTACTTCTATTTCTCTCTCCTCTCTGTTTTCATTCTCTTTTCAGGTACCAGCAAGGGAACGATTATTGGATCCAAGTGAGGTGTTTCAAACGAAGGTTTTGGACGGCTGCCTGATAACCTAACCTAACAATACTTTGAACTGTATTTTGGATGTTTGATGTACTAGGTCGTTTAGAAAGATAAGAAATAGAGTAGGAGAAACGTACCCCTTATAAAACTTTGCCATTTGAACAAAATTATATTAAAAAGTCTTAAAGAGAAAGGCATCTATCTAGCGAGGTTTTCAACAAAGTGCAGACTGGCCAAAATGCGAGTATGGACTGGCCCTGAGCGGTATGGACGCGTACCAATGCATTGAATGGTATGACTGAATAGATGGCCTCTGCAACTTCGCTTTACGAGTACAGATGTTGTGTTTCCGATACCGTTATGTTGTGAAGTTTACGAACAACACGTAGTTTCGCCTCGATGAACATCCGGCAAAACATACGAGAGCAACGTTCTGGTTCGGATATCACCACACTACAATCCTTCTTCCTTCCAACTTCTGTACTCAAATTATGGAATGTCTCATTATCTTGTTCAACGTCGCCGGACAGCTCCACATATGTATTTGTTCAAACTATTTTTCCAAATTCCATATATCTGTTGCCAGCAAAATGTTCGCTATGTATATGATGGCAAATACATGTATTTAAATAATTTATTTTGATTTATTCAAATAGTTTATACATATATACATATGTATCTAGTATGAATTTCATGATTGTCTACTTTATAACAATAGTGTACTAATAGAGCTGCTACTGTTCCATTTCAAATCATTTGAAATATGTACAAATGAAAAAATAAAACGTATTAAACTAAAAGTACATATATAATCTAATAAATTTTTGTCAAATCAAATTTTATCTCCAAAATTTTGTATCCATACTGATTTTAATGCTTGTGTACAAACGTAAATCTAATTAAAGAATAAATTTTCCAAAAGCTCTGGTTATTCATTGTTTGCACATAGGTATTAGGGTGGTATGGTGATTTTAGTTCATGTCATATGAAAGGTAGTTGAACGGACGGTGTAGAGGATATTTTTTGAACTTTATGGATTTTTCGTAAAATATTGATTTCATAAATTATTAACCCAATTTAATATTAGATGATTTAATTATAAATATTTCCTTTAAAATACTCGGCTTAATCCGATTCTATATATTCAAGCATTGACGATATAATCTGATTTAGTAAGAGACTTTAGAATATATTAATGTGGTTTGTGCATCAAATACTGATAAATATTGCGAACCAGGTTTATATTTAAGTAGCGATGTTTTCTCAGTTTTCAAGCTTAATTTAAATGCAACCGACCTAATGGTCATGTATGAGTTGGTTGGTATCTGTGTGTGAGTGAAAGCAAAAAAGTGTTTATGTACGTGTGTGTAATTTGTCATGCTATAGACATAAAAATACCTAGCAGGAAAAATATGCAGTAAGGAGGCATTCCTAAAGGCCTTATTTTGCAGACACAAAAGTTTAAATTTTACACAGCGTGTCATTGGGAGCCAAGGCTTTGTATACTTGCTTCTGTTAGAGGGCGGATAGAAGCCCTACTTATGGGGGCATATTAGAAGGTGTTCCGTAGAAGACCTGAGAGGAGATCTTCCGCGTAATAACTCTTAGAATGTCTATAGACATGTGTTCGTGGGAACACATTTTATTGTCATTGTCAAAACATTTTCAGGTCATGTTCTATTATCACATAAGTGAGTTTTTAACATCTGATAATGGCATCTTTGTCAGATAAAAAACATAATCAACGAAAGTAAACAAAGTATGCGAGCGCGAAAATTCATTCTGACAATTCTGACTACCGTGTGAACTGACATATTTTTTATCTGCTCATTGTCAGTACATTGCTAGGTCTGACAATATTGTTAGATCTAAAAACCGTTTGAACAAAGCTTTAGACTATATTTTGTAATAACATTTTTAATGTGTATGACATTTCTAGAATATCTTCTGAGAGAAGTTAGATTGGAATGAGTAATCTATCTGTTGTAAGGCCTACAAAGTGAGCCCTAGCAATTTTTTCCTCTGGGTAAAAACCCAAACAAAAATCCAGCAACAATAAAAACAACTACTTTCTAACTAGAGACCGAAATGGAAAAAAAAAATGAATAAAAACTGAACAATAATTTAATTTTGCAAAAAAGGCAGGCAGGCAGCTCATATACATTTAAGTTTTATTTGTTTGTGTGTGAAAGTATCTATAAAAATAAATAAATAACTATAGAAGAAAATGTCAAAAACCGACACAAAAATTCACATACGAGTACATAGTCCCACATTAGAATACTTTGTTTGATACAAACATACATCAAACATAAGAATAAAGAACGGATTTGTATAAGTGTTTATATTGTTAAATTTCTAAAAAAAAAAAAAAACTAACAATCATTTAGTTTGAGTGTGATATAAATAGTTTATTTATAAAACTAAAATGTTTAATGAAAGACACTTGATAGAAATTCATGGAAATCTATGAACAACAAAATTTGGCCACTTGTATTTGGGTATAAATACTAGGAATTATCATTTTAATTCTTCTAATACTGAGAAGTATTTAAATTTTTTTATTTTTTTTTGTGCTAAAAATTTGGCAAATATTTGCCAAAATGGGTATAATACCATGAAATTTTAAATAAAATTTAAAAATGGATATACAAATTGAAACAAAAATTAGATTATCACATTTTAGATTACTGTAATATTAATAACAATGAATCTTGTTAGTTACAAGAAGGCTTGAAAGAAACCCTAGCGCAAAAACATCTGTTTCCTAGTAATTGGTTAACATGCTTATATAGCGCCTACTCCCCTGGTATTACATGATTAGGGGCCAAGAAAAAAATGCATTGGCATATAAATCCACCCACTAAATTATATAAGAGCTATGAATAACGATGGGTTACGAGTCGAATATAGTTAGATATCTAGTAAAAAGTACATCAATTTTGCCCACTACTTCGTTGGAGCACACTGAGACATATATAAGGCTTATCATGTTTATCAATTAATTAAATCTTTCAGACACGCTTGCCAATAGATTCCAATAAACTATGTTTCAAAGATTATAGAAAAGGTGGTTAGTAAAATGACCAGCCGATGAACAAATAAATACTTCGAATGTTATAATGTTATTAGATCATTCATTTTGAGAAATGAAAAGAATATTTGATGAAAAAAAAAAAAAATACTATAAATCCCCCTATCCTTAGATTTAAATAAAACAAAGTTTTTATTCGTTTAAAAGGCCTATCGCAACCATTATGTGTGGAATATAACATCATGAAGGGTGGCGAGCATCCGAAATGTCAAATTTTCCATGATTCTGGAACATAAATCAAGCTGAGTTTGACCAATGTCAACGATTATGTTGGCTTTGTGGGCCACTGTGGTTTGTAACTTATTCGCATAAACCTGCAACTTAAGATAACTCCACAAGAAAAAATCTTACGGGGTCAAATCGCTGGATCTCGGTGGCCTGTTCACATCACCTTAATCATCGACCTATAGAGCTTGCCGTTGACGGTGAATTTCTGACAAACTTTGAAATATGGATCGATGATGCCGCCAGCCCAAAAGTGACACCAAACAGTGATTTTTTGTCACTCTTGGATCTTATGTGGATTGGTATCGTATCAAATTTGACAATTTATTTTGTTGACATACCTATTCATCAATAAATTGACGTCATAGCTGAAAAAGATTTTTTGATGAAAATTAGGTTCAGATTCTGACAAACTGAGCGAACGCAATTCGTTGTCTATGGTCATTTACCTTCAGCTCCTGGATCAGTTGAATTTTGCACGGGTGCAGGCCCAAGTCACTACGCAAAATTCAAGTTGTTCAAGTTCAAGCGAATTCGAATGCCCCGGATTCTCCTGCACACTCTCACTATGTTTTCGGCAGATCTTGCATTTCGTATGTTCATTGTTAACTGAACCAGTGGACACAAATTTATCGAATAGTCCTCTCGGTAAGACGATTATAGCGACCGTAAAATGAGCGAAGCGCGCGGACCATTCCTGATTAGAACATCCATTTTGATGAACCAATTTTATTTTTTGCGCGTGTTGTTGAACACTATATCCATTCATGGTGATTTGCCAAAACAAACTGAATAATCGACAGCCAATTCGACAGAAGTAACTTCAACAATGTGGCCTCTATCAACTGTCTAAGTTTGGAAGTTCCTAAAGGAAATTCCTAATCGATGTTCCTATTGGAAGTTCTAACTGGAAGTTGTTATTGGAAGTTCCTATTGAAAGTTCCTATTGGTAGTTCCTATTGGAAATTCCTATTGGATGTTCCTATTGGATGTTCCTATTAGAAGTTCCTATTGGAAGTTCCTATTGGAAGTTCCTATTGGAAGTTCCTATTGGAAGTTCCTATTGGATGTTCCTATTGGAAGTTCCTATTAAAAGTTCCTATTGAAAGTTCCTATTGGATGTTCCTATTGGAAGTTCCTATTGGAAGTTCCTAAAGGAAGTTCCTATTGGAAGTTCCTTCTAGAAGTTCCTATTGGAAGTTCTTATTGGAAGTTCCTATTGAAAGTTCCTATTGGAAGTTCATATTGGAAGTTCCTATTGGAAGCTCCTATTGGAAGTTCCTATTGGATCTTCTTATTGGAAGTTCTTATTGGATGTTCCTATTAAAAGTTTCTATTGGAAGATCCTATTAATAGTTCCTAATCGATGTTCCTATTGGAAGTTCTAACTGGAAGTTGTTATTGGAAGTTCCTATTGAAAGTTCCTATTGGATGTTCCTATTGGATGTTCCTATTAGAAGTTCCTATTGGAAGTTCCTATTGGAAGTTCCTATTGGAAGTTCCTACTGGAAGTTCCTATTGAATGTTCCTATTGGAAGTTCCTATTTATATATACTTTGAACTTCATTTCTAGGTTTTTTTCTTTAGAAGATACAAAGAGTTCGAAAAGCTATTAACATACCATTTTACCTGTTAAATTTCTAAAAATAATCATACATTTGTGCAGTCCTTTCTAAAATAGATAAAGATGAGTTCTATCTTTATTAATGTAGTTGGCATAAATCTACTTTTGCTTCCGCCCAAACATATTAATTCCCATAAATCTCTCTCTATTAAATCTATATTGCAGTCCATTTTGAAGACAATTGCTTAAAAATAATTATTCCCTTAAGTTAGGAAAGTAGAAGTACTACAAAAAGTTACGAATTATAACTGGTGAATGAAAAATATGCAATGCCATGTTATATTGATGACCTTCTTTATATATATGAAGTGTCATAACTAGAACCAATTCCTACTACCAGGAACTAGTCATGTAACTAGTTATGTGTCAATTATCTTAACTCTAGGAATCGTTTAGATAGTTCAGTTGGGTGATAATGAATCAGTCAGTCAGCATTCTTTATGTAGTTTAATTTGCCATTACCTGATTTAAGCTGGCACATCATATTAACAGTAAAATGATTTCGTATACTCTTTACATTCATAATTATAAATAATTATATGAAAGTTTTTTAAAATTAACAGTAACACACAATTATTTATTTAATGTTATTATTTTATTTTTTGATTTTTATTTTTCCTCTGTAAGCTGTTTTTATTTATAAAAACCCAAGCATGTATTTCAAATTCTATGTACGTACCCAACCCCCTCAATGTCAGAATAATTGTGTGTAAATAAAATATAATGGCCCATAGAACATTAAAAACCTAAATTACTACAGCAATTGAAATTTATTGCTATAATTGCTGGTATTCCTGAATAACTTCCTGGTAATACGATTAAAATAAATTCAAAACATTAAAACTTTTTTTCACATGTTCTTCGCTCCTAGACTTTTTTTTATTATTATTATATTTAAGTATATATTTGTTCATCTTTCTAATGGTAAAGTAAAGTTACTAACTTTACTAGAATTATTTAATAGACTTTGATAAAGATATACAGCTGAAAAATAAAGAAATAGTATATACTTTACAAAGAAGAGAAGAACAGAAAAAAAGCATGAAACGAATGACTGCTGACTCAGTGGCTACGTGTCATCACTAGAAATGAAGGAACAAAAACAAAAAAAGAGAAAAAATATTGAGCAGATCCTTGATGGTTGTTAAAACTTAAAGTTTATTGCTCATGTTGTTTTTGTACTTGTTTTTTTGTTGTTGTTCATATGATGCTAGTAAAATATATATTTATTTTTTATTTCTTTCTTTACTTTACAACAAATATACATACGAGTATGTTACACGCATGTTAAATCATATACACACCCACATACATATGCATGTTGTGTACAACCCAGCAGTTCTAGGACCTTATCCCGAACTAGTAATTTTACCTTACATTTACTGTGACAACTAGTTACAGACTTGCATGTCCTAAGCAGGGGGTCAATTGACTCTTTTTGATTACAATGAGCAATTGCATGTGAACAACCTTTCCTCCGACAACTCTCCAAAAGATTACTTCTGGTGCGCGAAATAACTACCTTATATAGTGCAGTACAAAATAAATATTTAAAATTATTACACTCATTGACTTCTCTCTGCACTACAAATATCAAATGACCAAAAATACATAAATTGTAGTTAGCCAAGTGATCAGACATTAGTGACAATTACAGTCTATAAGTGATACATTGACTACTCGCTTAACTGCTGGGATGAGTTCAAATACCTACACCTACTCACTTACATTTGTGTGTATGTATGCTCGTGTGTAGATAAATTCCTCCTGCATTCCTTTAAACTTTCTGTGTATCACACTGGGATATCAGCAAGCAACACAAGTTGCTTCTAATGTTTGTAACTTCATCATGAATGACTGGGGAATTACAAAACATTTTATTTTACGATTAAGTATATGCTCATGTAGCAGCAGCGTTGATCCTTTATCTTAACAGATAAAATCCCACGGAAATATGGCAGGGGTGTTATATGTGGGGCGGTCTAGCAACTAAAGTCTTTTAGTTCTTTTGCTTCCGGAATATGAAAATTATTTATTTATTTATCATTCAGATAAGAAGAATTCCTGTCGCAGCTACTTCTCGTTTGCATTTATATAAATTGTATTTCAGCTGTGATTGACATAATGGTTTCAAATATACACAGATTTACCTTTGAAATGTGGGTAGTTCAGTGTATTTATGGTTAGTTTAAGAAATATATAAACATTTCCACCTTGAGAGGTTATGTGTGGGATTTCTACACGGAACTGTATAGGAAATTTCCGTGAATAAGCAGCAATAATGTAAATTATAGTTAAAATTAGATTTATAATATAATAGAAATACAAGCTTTACATTAAGACATGATTATAGCGAATTGTGTGTGACTCTTTTAAATTTCTTTATAAGCCAAATTTATAATAATTGATGTGATTTTTTTGTTATACCATCAAATAAAATTAATACTTATATTCCATATATGTTTTGCACATACTGCTTCAAGACTTCGAGATCAATGTAAAGTAGAGAGTTTTTGCAGTTTAAGAAATTTCCTAAATGATGGAGAACTGAATAAGATTAATAGGACGTTCAGAATTAGAATCGTATGGACACAGATAAATCAGACGACATTATTCTTTAGAAGAGTATCCAATGAAGACACCTTCCTAAAGAAGAATAAGCATATAGTTTAGAGAAGACAAAACCATCAAAATGAGTGACTCGAAATGAGCCGCATGATTCGTAAGCGTCTCTAGAATAATCTTTTCTATAGGAAAGTTGTCTCTACAAGACTCTTTTCAATAGAAAAGATGTATCTAGAAGAAACTTTTATACATAGAAAAGATGTCTATAGAAGACACTTTTCTATATCGAAAATATGTCTCTAGGAGACACTTTTCTACGTCGAAGATATGTCTCTAGAAGACACTTTTCTATTTCGAAAATATGTTCTATATAGAAAAGACACTTTTCTATATAGAAAAGATGTCTTACAGAAGACACTTTTCTATATAGAAAAGATGTCTTACAGAAGACACTTTTCCATATAGAAAAGATGTCTTACAGAAGACACTTTTCTATATAGAAAAGAGGTCTTACAGAAGACACTTTTCTATATAGAAAAGATGTCTTACAGACGACACTTTTCTATATAGAAAAGATGTCTTACAGAAGACACTTTTCTATATAGAAAAGATGTCTTACAGAAGACACTTTTCTATATAGAAAAGATGTCTTACAGAAGACACTTTACCATATAGAAAAGATGTCTTACAGAAGACACTTTTCTTTATAGAAAATATGTCTTACAGGAGACACTTTTCTATAAAAAAATATGTCTTACAGAAGACACTTTTCTATAAAGAAAATATGTCTTACAGAAGACACTTTTCTATAAAGAAAATATGTCTTACAGGAGACAATTTTCTATAAAGAAAAGATGTCTTACAGAAGACACTTTTCTATATAGAAAATATGTCCTACAGAAGACACTTTTCTATATAGAAAAGATGTCTTACAGAAGACACTTTTCTATAAAGAAAAGATGTCTTACAGAAGACACTTTTCTATATAGAAAAGATGTCTTACAGAAGACACTTTTCCAGATAGAAAAGATGTCTTACAGAAGACACTTTTCTATACAGAAAAGATGTCTTACAGACGACACTTTTCTATATAGAAAAGGTGTCTTACAGAAGACACTTTTCTATATAGAAAAGATGTCTTACAGAAGACACTTTTCTATATAGAAAAGTTGTCTTACAGAAGACACTTTTTTATATAGAAAAGTTGTCTTACAGAAGACACTTTGCTATATAGAAAAGATGTCTTACAGAAGACACTTTGCTATATAGAAAAGATGTCTTACAGAAGACACTTTGCTATATAGAAAAGATGTCTTACAGAAGACACTTTTCTATATAGAAAAGATGTCTTACAGAAGACACTTTTATATATAGAAAAGATGTCTTACAGAAGACACTATATAGAAAATTATCTTCTGTAAGACATCTTTTCTATATACAAAAGATGTCTTACAGAAGACACTTTTCTATATAGAAAAGATGTCTTACAGAAGACACTTTTCTATATAGAAAGGATGTCTTACAGAAGACACTTTTCTATATAGAAAAGATGTCTTACAGAAGACACTTTTCTATATAGAAAAGATGTCTTACAGAAGACACTTTTCTTTATAGAAAAGATGTCTTACAGAAGACACTTTTCTATATAGAAAAGATGTCTTACAGAAGACACTTTTCTATATAGAAAAGATGTCTTACAGAAGACACTTTTCTATATAGAAAAGATGTCTTACAGAAGACACTTTTCTATATAGAAAAGTTGTCTTACAGAAGACACTTTTCTATATAGAAAAGTTGTCTTACAGAAGACACTTTTCTATGTAGAAAAGATGTCTTACAGAAGACACTTTTCTATGTAGAAACGATGTCTTACAGAAGACACTTTTCTATGTAGAAAAGATGTCTTACAGAAGACACTTTTCTATATAGAAAAGTGTCTTCTGTAAGACAGCTTTTCTATATAGAAAAGATGTCTTACAGAAGACACTAGAAAAGTGTATTCTGTAAGACAACTTTTCTATATAGGAAAGTGTCTTCTGTAAGACAACTTTTCTATATAGGAAAGTGTCTTCTGTAAGACAACTTTTCTATATAGAAAAGTGTCTTCTGTAATACATCTTTTCTATATAGAAAAGTGTCTTCTGTAAGACATCTTTTCTATATAGAAAAGTGTATTCTGTAAGACAACGTTTCTATATAGAAAAGTGTCTTCTGTAAGACAACTTTTCTATATAGAAAAGTGTCTTCTGTAAGACAACTTTTCTATATAGAAAAGTGTGTCTTTTGTTGTCTTACAGAAGACACTATGAAGACATTAACAAACAAACAATATTAAAAAAATAATAACTTCACACCAGGTGACGCTACAACACTATTATAAAAATTTTAAGACCGCAATTACCGCCTCGATAAAAATGAAATTATTCCTCACTTTTATAACATTTTAATTTCAGTTTTAAACTTTGTGTGCCATAATTTCCTATTGAATTTTTCATTTCACAGTATTCATTAATTATTCAATACTTTCTAAACATGATTTTCTTCATTTGTGTCAAATTAACCAGATTTAAATATGACTATTTTATCGATTTCAAAAGTCTTTTAAAGAAATATACAAAGGCTATTAAATTATTGTGAAGGAAACTAAATTAAAATGTGTAAAGCTGCATAAAATCGTTATGGGTTTTATTAGCGTAGCGTACTTGTACATTTGGTTACATTATCATCGTACACTTGTTATTATTCCCACTCCTTCCTGTACTTAAAGTTTATTACGATATTTTGTCAAAGCATGTTTAAAATATTTAGTCATATTTTTATTTTTTGCTTTCATCGTGTCTTTTTTTTTTTTGTTGGTTGATGTTTTGTAGCTTGTTTCCCTAAATGCTGACTGCTACTTACTGGCTCTTCACGCTTTTCTCTTGTTGATTTTTAGCATTCTATTATTCATTTAGTTGCTGTGAGTTGTAACACTGTGTGTGATTGGTATAGGGGCGATTGACACTTTTATTTGTATATTCTAATCTGTAATGTCTAGTTATGCCTAACAGGAAATAATTAATGTTTGTTTGCTGATCTTATCTTACTGACATAATGGTTTGAGGAAGTCAGGAGATAGAAAACAGCAGATGTTAAGTTAACAGGAAATTATATTTGCTATAGGGACGAAAAGAAAAAAATTAATTTTTAACCTTTACTCTTCTGAATTCTGTAACATTTGGCTTCAATATTCTGTCTGTGAAATAAAAGATTTTTCGGAAATAGTGTTGAAACCAGGGTTAATTACTATGTATTACAATGAGACAAATATTGTAAAAATTGGATAAGCTGTTGAAACGTTATATACAATTGAAATTGAGCTATTTTATACAATTCTTATATAAAGTTTGAGGTTTGAACCCTGATAACTGACAAACCAATAGCGAATTTTAAATTTCTAAGCAACTTTAAATTTTGTGCGACCATAGATATTCTGTGTACTAAGTTTCAACATATTTGGAACGGGTAAGGTCCGAAGTCTTGGAAAAATTTACCATTAATTCCTCTAAACCTTAAACACAAGACTCTGAATGTAAAATTCAAATTCAGTTTATCTACATGTATGTATGTGTGTGTGTGTATGTTCTATATTTGTATATTGTTGTTTTATGTTTTTGAAAATAACAATAACTAAAGGAAGCTTATGAATTTAAATTTTATGTAAAATTTATGTTTCCTGGTTGATTTTGATGGCATTTTTGGATTTTTTTTGTTGTTTTGCCAACATAAATTTCAGTTCATGTTCTAAAAACATACTCACACACAATATCCAATACATAGAACTCTAAACATGTTTGTATAAGTAAATATCTATGTGCGTTTAAACCGAAATATATACGAGAGTGTTTGTGTATGAGAGCGTGCTATTTCATTTATTACCTAAATAAAAAATTTAATATTATAATATATTATTTTTGTCCTTTTCTATTAAATTTATGGTTTCTAAATTGTTCTAATACTCCAGAGTTTAATACTCCTATACATACAACGGATCAGACTTAAACTAACAACAGCAAAAAAAACAATAAAATCAACAAAATAAAAATAGAAAAAATTGAAAAAAAGAAAAATGGTTTATTTAGAAAATGAAGTGGCCAATAAATTAATCACTTACTTCTTTATTTTTCTATAGAATTTACATTATTATTTATTCTTTTTATATTTGTTTTTTTTTGCTCTATCTACCTAACTGTCTGTCTGCTATGATAATTAGACAATTTGTTTGAAAAGAAATATGAAATTATACAAATATTTTATAATTAAAAATAGAAATTGTTTACGTTCTGTTTACAGCAAAGATTTCATATTTAGGATAAATATGATTTATGCAGATTTAGAAAGTTTTTGTTACAGGACAGCTAGAAAATATTATGTAGGGGATTTATATAATATTTACAGTCTCTAGCATTTTATAATAGAGTAGGAGTTGACAGCTGTGATTATAGTTATTAATAACACAAGTAAACTTTTTATTATAAGCTTTTTACTAAATGGGGAAAAATAAACAAATAAATTAGTTCGAATTATTTCTACCTTCACATTCTTTGTAAATTAATTTGTCTACAGAAGATACAGAAAAGTGTTTCCAAGGAAAACAAATGTCTATAGAAACATTTTTCTGTAGTCGAGTATATAGAGAAGTATTTTCCCGAAACGGTCTAAAAAATACGTCTCGTACAGAAGCGAGTCGGAGAAAAAGTTTTTCTATAAAAAGTTGTCTCTAGAAGACGCTTTACTAGTTGTAAACACTTTTTTATGAAAAGTTGTCTATAGAAAACAGAGTTTTTTATGAAAAGTTGTCTATAGAAGACAGACTTTTATATGAAAAGCTGTCTATAGAAGACAGCCTTTTTTATGAAAAGTTGTCTATAGAAGACAGACTTTTCTATGAAAAGTTGCTGTCTGTAGAAGACAGACTTTTCAATGAAAAGTTGTCTATAGAAGACTGACTTTTATATGAAAAGTTGTCTGTAGAAGACAGAATTTTCTATGGAAAGTTGTCTTTAGAAGACAGACTTTTCTATGAAAAGTTGTCTTAAGAAGACAGACTTTTCTATGAAAAGCTGTCTTTATAAGACAGACTTTTCTATGAAAAGCTGTCTTTATAAGACACACTTTTCTATAAAAAGCTGTCTTTATAAGACACACTTTTCTATGAAAAGCTGTCTTTATAAGACATACTTTTCTATGTGAAAGCTGTCTTTATAAGACAGACTTTTCTAAGAAAAGTTGTCTATAGAAGACAGACTTTTCTATGAAAAGCTGTCTTTAGAAGACAGACTTTTTTCTATGAAAAGTTGTCTGTAAAAGACAGACTTTTCTATGAAAAGTTGTCTATAGAACACAGACTTTTCTATTAGAAAATGTCTATAGAAGACCCACTAAAAATGCATTATTTTATACAAATTGATATCTATGTATTTAGAAAACATATATTTATATGAAAAGTTGTCTATAGAAGACAGACTTTTCTGTGAAAAGTTGCTGTATTTAGAAGACAGACTTTTCTATGAAAAGCTGTCTTTAGAAGACAGACTTTTCTATGAAAAGCTGTCTTAAGAATACAGACTTTTCTATGAAAAGTTGCTGTCTTTAGAATACAGACTTTTCTATGAAAAGTTGTCTATAGAAGACAGACTTTTCTATGAAAAGGTGTCTTTAGAAGACAGACTTTTCTATGAAAAGCTGTCATTAGAAGACATACTTTCTATGGAAAGCTATCTATAGAAGATAGACTTTTCTATGAAAAGTTGTCTATAGAAGACAGACTTTTCTATGAAAAGTTGTCTATAGAAGACAGACTTTTCTAAGAAAAGTTGTCTATAGAAGACAGACTTTTCTATGAAAAGCTGTCTTTAGAAGACAGACTTTTCTATGAAAAGTTGTCTTTAGAAGGCAGACTTTTTTCTATGAAAAGTTGTCTGTAAAAGACAGACTTTTCTATGAAAAGTTGTCTATAGAACACAGACTTTTCTATTAGAAAATGTCTATAGAAGACCCACTAAAAATGCATTATTTTATACAAACTGATATCTATGGAATAGTGTAATATCTATAGAACTCACAATTTCCTGTTAATAATGCTTTAACTATGTTAATTTTAATAATGACAAATAGCGTTTTCATGAGCTCAATGAGTCTATTCTAGTCTTATAATAATTAAATTTATTAATGATTCATTCTAAGCAATATTCATACTGTAGCAATTTCCTACTGCTGTTACCAGCAATAGCCATTTTGTTGCACATTTCCTTTATGTGGCAGCCGCAACGCAACCAACAGCCAAGCTGAAAAGTTGCATCATAAAGGAAATATGTTAAATGTATACTTTATGGAATTTGAATTTTCATTTTCCTCTAATAGCTGACATTATAAGGTTATAAGTTCTTTTAATGGTAAAAAATCGTTTTTTAATAAATTTTATGTTTTCTTCGCTCTCTAGCAAATATTAACATATTTATGTAACATTAAAAATGTTAGAAACAATTCTAGGGAAAAAGTAGAAAATATATGATAAAAAAAAATGTATAGAATCAAACTGGATGAATTGGAAAAAATAAATAGAAATAAAAGGGAAGCATAAAAATAAGTTGTAACCTCTTATATGTAAGTACTGACTGTTGGTTGCTGTTGTTGGTGGTTGTCGCTGCTGCTGTTGTTGAGATTATGTAAATTTATTTATTATTTATATACAATTATGTATGTATATACAATATTTTCTATATGGAAATTCTATATAATGTTGCCATTACGAAATAAACATGATTTTTATATTTAAAAGAAACACAAATACACGCGTATAAATAAATACCTACACATAAACAAATAAATATGAATAAAAAAATATTACTGTAATGCATATGAGTGCGTATTAGGGTGTCACTTTTTAGTTTTTCGATGCTCCCAAGCTCTGAAAGTATTCTCTGACATACAAGAACCAAATGCTGGAAATTTGAGCAGAATAGAATAACGTTTAGATTCCAAAGCATTCACAAGACGAAGTGAAGCAAAGGAACATATTGCATTGAACGCAAAATACATTTGTGCGACCATACTAATTATTGGAAGCGCAATTAGCACAATGTTTCCAAACTTCACGCTTTTCCATTTTATAAAGAGATTTGGGCTTGCTTATAAAATGACTTATTAATTCTATGGCTAAAGCTGCCCGAAAATCGATAGAGGTCACGTTGACAGAGGAACGGTTGGCCAATATGAGTTTTTTTATATATTATGTTGCTATTACGAACACATAACTCGAAAAGGTCGAAGAATAGACGTAAATAAAAAAGCCATTTACTTCTACGATCTTACTCATAATACACTTTTTTTTTATCCATTAGATCTACTACTCCCATTCCTTTGTTATAGTGATGCATAATTAGAGGGGCAATCAATATATATTTTAGCAGCTTGAACAGCTACACGTCGCTTGACCGTGAATGGTGCTGTTGGGTCAATCAAATTTGGGACGAGGTAGACACCACGACTGTTCATCCATTTTACTACGGAAATGCTATCTGACATGAAGTAACTGATGTCCTATCTTTTCATATCTTTGGCATGTGCTTTCTATTACATCGGATTGTTCCGCACGCCATTATGTCATAGGTATGCAACCACAAGTTGTAATTTGACTAATACCTTTGTTAAGCGTAAACAAAATCATGTTTGAATGTTTAATATTTCGTTTTACTTTAGCTTTAAGAATAAAGAATTTTAATAAAGTTTTCGGTTTTGAATGAAGAACGAAACGATAAAGTTATCACTCAAACTCATTACTATATGCGTCTGGCATATAGTTAATGTGATCTAAAATTGTCCGAATTTTATATCCACGGTCACTAACATCTGCCTTATTGTTGTCGCAAAAGTGAAGATTATATGTAATTTCTTCAAATCTGAGCCGTGGCATGAGACCTGCGATCTGAGCTTTGTGAAAAGTTGGATCAGTAGACCAATAGAGACGTGTTGATGGAAACTTCACTAAGCTCATTCGTATGATAATACCCATATAAGCTGAAACTCATACACGGTAAGAGTGAAAATGCAAAGCATATAGATTGGACTGCTCCACTATCATGAAGCCCAGCTGTAAGGTATATGTATAATAACAGCTACTCAGTATTAACTCAAAATATATTGGCCAAAAGGGGTGCGATGATGAATGATGAGGCAATCGAACCCTTTTCTGGTATTTCCCTTGTTAAATGCTAGATGGCTGTTCAGCAGATACTATATGAGACTGCACAAAACAGGTGGACTAATGAACCTTCCTGTACTACAGCGAGGTCGACCTGGCCCGTATATGATGCCAGCAGGACGAATCTACTTGTGGATTACCGTCGTGAGCAAATTAGGCTAATTGTCTCCTTTATTACAGAACACTGTTTAATTGGGGTACATGCTAGATGAATGGGCCTACGGTACAATGATTACTGTAGAAGCTGCCATAATGAAGAAGAGGAAGAGACTGTATATCACCTTTTCTGCCAATGCTCGGCTCTGACGCATCCTCGGATCTCCATTCCTATCATGCTTAGATGAGCTATCAAGGATGAATCTCAGACGAATCTACTCCTTCATCCGGGAATCTGGCTGGTTTAACCTGGAGGCAACGGAAGTATTGTAAATACTTTGCTGTATACCCCTTGGGTATCACAATGGGATCAGATTTGAATGGACCCAAGTGAGCTGCTTGAGGAGCGGCTGCCCATGGAACCTAACCTAACCTAACTCAAAACATTTGCAATTTATAGAAACTTACGTTTCAACCTATAGGCAAACATAATTTCCAAACATAATTGATTAGCTGAAGGCAGATTGGAGTTTACTCAAACTTCTGAATTTTATTTTCAGAAAGATAAAGGCTGAATCCAAAACATAATTAACTTTCAGCCCCTTGCGCCCTATTTTTACCCCGTAGCTGCCCTAGTCATAAACCCTATTGTTTGGACAAATTCGGAGCCTCGTTGGAAACAAGTGGACACAGATAGGCATTTGCACTCAACTCCATTATTGTTGTCCAAATCGTCTTCTATAAAACAGTATTTGACATATTTGCTCTATCTGTTGCCTGGACCAATATATAAACTAAAAATCCTCGGGCAAGCATACTTGCCTATGGTCGTCAAAGGGCTAAGAGGCATCTACAATAGTGAGGTGATATACCAGTGATGGTGGATTCATTATGTGAAAACAGTAGATAAAACTGATCAATCTTCAGGCTTTCTTTCAAGGAAGTTTCCAGATTTGAGTACAGAAGAAGTAAACGTATTTTTTGAAAGTATAAAATTTGAGAATTGTGATCTCGAAACTTCAATATAAATGTGCTCTAAACGTTATCTGAGATTGAGAAAATTTTCAGCATTTGGGTTTTAGATGACGGAGAACAGTTCTAGACTAGCTAAATAAGTGCCACCCTAATATATATATATTTGTGTAATACAATATTTATACCTAACTCTCGTACATGCTTACAGATATTACAACATCTTTAGAGACGCATAAATATAAAAATTAACATAAATAGAAAAGATTTTTTCTAAGTACTCTGGCTGTGCTCAGATAAACAATCAGACGCAAAACACACATACACAGTTACACACAAATATTGTACCCAGCAGTAATGCATGTAGTCAATGTATCCCTTATAGACAGTAATCGTCACAAATGTCTTATCACTTGGTTGACTCCAATTTATATATTTTGGTAATTTGACACGTATGTGCTCTTTTTAGTGCAGAGAGAAGACAATTGGTTACTTTATACATCCCAGGTAATATAGCGTGAAGACAATTGTCACTTATGTGTCTCTAAGTAATCTGGGGTGTAGACACTTTAAACGTTTTGTGCTGCACTTTAGAAGCAATCCATTGGAGAGTTGTCGAAGAAAGCTATCGTTTATTGGACTGCCTATGATTTCTTTTTAGGTGACTACTCGCACCCGTACATGTTAAAATAACTAGTTAAGAAGCTGATCAAGTTACCAGTCAGGTAACTGACGATATATAACCAGTATGTGAATCCAATGCGTTGACTACTTAGGACCAGCTATTATACAGTCTCATTGCAGTCAAAAAGGCTCAATTGAGCCCCTGCTTAGGACATGCACGTGTTAAAATATCTAGCCACGTAGCTATTGAAGTAACTAGTTCCCACCCTAAATTATGGGTAAAATCACTAGTTCGGTACTGTCTCCTAGAACTGCTGGGTACATACATAAATACTTGTGTATTTATTTAAATACATATGTATATAAATATGCATATGTATATTTATTTACATATATTGTACTTACATAAATACATAATTTTATTTAACAACCGTTAAATTATCAGGTCAACAATGAATAGAAAATGTTGAAAAAATACATAGAAATTTATGAATTTATGCAAAGTAATGTACACGTACGTAGACTTTATACGTAAATTTTCCATTTAAAACAATGCTGGTGGTGGTAGACTTTTAAATTTGTACATGTTGATAAATGTGCAAAGAACTTTATTTATTTCTTTATGTTTTATTTTTTGAGCTTTTGTTAAGATAAGTTTTCAATTGTTATCTGACAGGAATATGTAATGAGAATTTTAGTAAAAGTCACCTGTGTTAAGCGGTTTTTTTAATGGCATCAAAACGGATGTTACACATAAGAAGGCACAGCACAACGCGTTGTTCTTTTTTCATTTAAGATCTTGTCATGTAGAGAAAATTTAACTTTTAAGTTGACATTATTTTAGACTTACATGATATGTACTGTTTCAGATTTTAATTAGAAAACCCGCTTAAGTAATTAATTTTTTAATTATTTATTTTTAAATTTCAGGAGAAATTTGTTAATTGCATAAATTTTTAATTTATTTTTAAGAAATTGCTTTGATTTTATACTCTTTGTAGAATGAAGTAGATTTGAATGCTTATAACAATTTAATTTAAAGGTTTTTATTTAAAAAAATAATAATGTCAGTCAAAAAACTGAAGGTATTGTAGCTAATAGCAGTAAAAGTGTATAGAAATGAAGAAAATGATATGACATTAGGATGACTTTTGCGATGTTTATTTTGGAAGTAGTAAAGTTAGCTTCTTAGCCAGCTTCATAATTTATTGAAAAGTTTTGCAGCTACAGCCTAGGTGAACAAATTATCACTATCAACTTATTGGAACTAAGTATTAGGCAAACAGTGGCTGAAGTGAAGAGAGCTACAAGGGATCACTGAAAATACAATGTATATTAAATAGTAAAGATTTTGTAAGACAGCCGCAATATTGGATACAAACCTAACTCCAACTAAACTCCAGAATAAATTCAACATTGCCTGCTGTCTAAACTAATATAATTCATGACATATACATCAAAACCAGGAAACTAGAATACAGGAACACAGAATCATAAAAAATTTCTCAAAGATAACAATAAACAGATCACTACAGCAAAATTCCTAAAAATTTATATTTTGGTACATCACCAATCAAATATTCAGTAAACATATCATATTTTCTTCTGATCCCATTACTTCTCCATTAACCGATACTAATGAATACTTCAACATTATGCGTCTCTAATATAGTAATTATAAAGGTAATTCTAACTCCAAAAGAGAATTAGAGAGGTATGAAAGTTCACTGATCTTCAATGTTTATCAAATAGAAAACACTATTTAAGCCGCAACAATATTGGATACAAAAATTCCCGTGTATAAGATGAAACTCAACGAAACTCCAGAATAACTTCAACATTGCCGGTAATCGAAAGAATTCATACAAAGAAAGTTTCATATAGAAAGACAACATCATAAAAATTCCGAAAAATGTATATTTTGTTACAACACAAATCAAATATTCAGTAAACATACCATATTTTCTTTGCATCCCATTGCTCCTGCAACAACCATCCCGATACTAATGAATATTTAAACATTATGTATTTCTAATATAGAAACTAGAATAATACTTTTGGACACAATTATATTAACCTACAACCCCATAAAAGTTTAACCAGACACAAGAGTCCTTTTGATTTTGAGAATCGTTTAAGATCTATAGGATGGCTCTATTACTAATAAACATAATATATAGATGGATTACTGACTGTCTTGAGAACGTCAGTGCGCAATTAATCCTCTCGATAATCGAAGAATTTTGGAGAATGGTGTGCCTTCACGATGAACTAAAAGAGGGTATTTTTGTTAAAATACCAAAAAAGGGGAATTTGTCGGAGTGTACGAACTGGAGGGGAATTACTCTTCTGAGTATGGTGAACAAGGTGGTAGCGCATATAATCAAAAGCCGACTCACATCGCCTTGGAACCTGAACTCCGCCCAGAGCAAGCTGGCTTTCGACCACGAAAATCCTGTGTGGATCAAGTAAACACCCTAAGGGTAATCGTTGAACAGTCTGTGGAGTGGAGATCTCCCTTATATCTCGTATTTATAGACTTTGAGAAGGCATTTGATAAGCTTGCTCATAACACCATCTGGAAGGCACTTGAATGCAAAGGCACCCCGCCAAAACTAATTTCTCTTATAAGAAGCCTATACAATGGCTCTACTTGTAGGGTACTCCATGAGAACAAGCTCGGCAACAGGATTAACGTAAATACTGGGGTACGGCAGGGATGCCTCATGTCACCTCTGCTGTTTCACATTGTTCTTGATGTAGTGATGAGGACCGCAATAGAAGACTCCTCCGGCATTCAGTGGGGCCTATACAAGATGCTAGGTGACTCAGATTACGCCGATGACATTTGCCTACTGTCATACACGTTCAACGATATGTCTCAAAAATTAAGACTCCTAGAGGCAGCGACAGCGAAAGCAGGTTTAAAGATAAACTTAGAGAATACTAAATCCATGTGCATGAACACCGGCAACAGACGGTCCCTTCAGTTGAGTGACACCATGGTTGAAGATATTAACAGCTTCTGCTATCTCGGCAGTATTATCAACAACAATGTAGGATCTAGTGCTGATATCGAGAACCGCATCAAGTGTGCCCAAAGGTCATCTCTAGAAAAACGAAAATCAGCATATTCAATTCCAACGCGAAGTCAACATTATTGTATGGATGCGAGACTTGGAATGCAGCTGCACGCGACATAAATGCACTTCAAGTATTTGCCAAAAGATGCCTGAGGAGAATTATAAGAATAGTTTGGGCAAATGTTATATCCAACTGCGACCTGTGGACAACCACAAATCATGTCCCTCTGCGCACCGAAATATTGAGGCGTAAGTGGAACTGGATAGGTCACACACTACGTAAACCCACAGATGAACTAACGCGGCCAGCCATTGAGTGGAACTCACAGTGTCAAAGAAGAAGAGGAAGACCCGGCCACACGTGGAGAAGACAGTTGCATTCTGAAGTAGGAGTCACAAGGAAGTCCTGGAATGAAATCAAACTAATAGCGTGTAACAGATCACATTGGAATACATTTGTAGTGGCCCTATGCTCCAACTCGGAACGACGGGAATAAATATCCGAAACTAAATTGGTTGAATATATTGAATATGGAAAGTACTGTTAGGTCAGCCGCCTAAATATTATTTATAATCTGATTGCTTTGTGATACACGAAAAGGCGAATGCTTCGTCTCCCCCAATCAGAACCTTTGTATGTCCATGTGCAGGTCGATGACAGACCAACCCGATATACAAATGTAAGAATCCATCTACCAGGGATGTCTGACTATGTCAAACACAGGCTTACTGTCGTTAGATATCTGTATATTCTCGCCCTATTTCAGTCTGAAGCTTACCCCTTCCGAAAGTGGATCCCACCTGCCGACTTGGATCCAACCATGTTCATCTCGATAGTAAATGGGAATGTGTCTATGGTAACCTGTCAATAATTGACACAGAGAGTCGTATTTCGAGGATTGGTATTGCTATACATCCACACCCTGCAATGCTGAACCTAGCCACGGAGATCAGATCGAATTGTTTGGACATATGATCGTCCAGCAGACACAGCATCATATCGCATAGAGAACTCGATGGCGATCTCTGTATCGTGCTAATATGATAGTATGTGCTTGATTACCATGTCGAATAGCTATTTATCATCATATCAAATAGAGGGATTGCATTCCCTGTAGCGTGATGATATAGTAGTATGGGTTTGATTACAATGTCAAATAGATATTTCATCAATAACTTAGGCCTCCCTATGGCCCACCCTCATGCATATATGGCAATTGCTACCTTTGATCCCCTCGTTAAGGGTGTTTAAATTCCACGAAAGTTTGATGTCCAGTATGATTCCAAGATTCTTCGCAATGTTTGAAAGCTTGACTTACAACCCATTTAGGTGCAGTAGTGGAAAATATGGTTCTTGTTCTTTTCGAAAAGGAGGCCTGTTTTCCCAGGATTTCTAACAAGACCTCTGTATGTTTAAGGATCTATTCCATATTCTATTACATCTAATGGAATTTATTCTGGAACTCTATAATATCTGCAATATGTTACATGCTACTCAGATAATTGACACAGTCTAAGAGCCGAACTATATCAAGGATACCTCCTAGTTCCTTTAATCATCAATAACTACTGGAGTAGTACTTAAAGTTTTTATTATGAAAAATATAATAAAGATAATTTAAATAATCAAATGTAATATTAATGGATGCCTTTCAGACAAGCCGGTGAATTGTGTCTCTTTACTCATATTGTTCGAATATTGGAATACGAGTATTAGACAAGAATTTGTGAGAATTAAGTCAACGTAGAATATTGAAATCAGACAAAATTTTAACAGTTAAGATTTGTTTTAGAATATAAATTTCTATTGATGCGTACGAAAATCAATATATTTAATTCGTGGGACAATTCGTTATTTCAAATTTTAGTTAGTTAAATTTTATACAATACTTTAAGAGTTCTCACGGATGTAGAAATATTCCACAATGAAATTCATATGGCTAATTGAACTCGCTAATATACAATATACATTGGTCCGATAGTTTTTAATAACATCATGGATTTATTTACGATCATCATGTATAGCTTAAATGCATTCAGTAGATCACAAGGTAACCTAATTTTGACCACTAAAATAATAGTTTACAATACATAACATATATCGATTGGTATTGTCTTCACATTTTTGACATTCCATCGACCATTATAAAGGGTTTCCCAACAAGAGATGTAATTTTGGTATTCAAAGAAAAATTGCATTTTTTGAGATAAATTATCGGATGTTTATTTCATAATAAAGAGGAAGGTATGCTGTTAATAATGAATAACATCAGCCAAATGGCTACCATGACCACGTTTCTTTTCTTGAAATTTTCCATAAGCAAATCGCAAAGTGGCTGCCCTATGTCCTCGATAGCCTCACGAATTCTATCTTTGAGGTCTTGAATCGAAACTGGGCTGTTGGCGTAGACCTTATCTTTCACGTGGCTCCAAAGGAAGAAGTCGCAAGGTGTTAAATCACAAGATCTCGGTGGCCAATTTTAATCACCTCTTCGAGAGATAATAAGAAGGACCCAATCATCAAAGACACGGCGTTGTTGATGATCGGCCGGCTTGAATTCTTGTGTTAGCTGAACTTTATAATGTAATGACGTTTGTGGAATGCCAAATTCCAAAGAACGACGAGGAATGGACAAACCTGGGTTTTCTTCAACACTTTGTGCTACAGCAGCAATATTCTCAGATGTTCTTGAGCGACGTGCACGGGTTTTATTCTTCACATCACTAACTTGTCCCAACAGCTCGAATTTTTCTACCAATTTCTGTATTGCGGTCCGACAAGGTGCTTCACGACGAACCAAAAATGCTTTAGTTTTGCGAACTGTGACTGCAAGATTTTCACCATTTTTTTAGTGAATTTTAATAATTTCAATGCGTTGTTGAAGCGTGTATCGTTCCATTTTTAGTAATGACGAAGTTTCTACTTGTCAAATGTCAAAGAATAAAAGCTTCAAAAGTAACAGCTATCGAAATACCGGGTGATTCAAAATAACACCTCTTGTTGGGAAACTCTTTATTTGCATCTGACTTTTCAAAATATATTATCTTGCATATCTCTCTAATCTCACGTATCTTTTCTCTTTTAAACATTTTTAATTAATCTCTGTGATCTTAATTTCTGTATGGTTTTTTGTTCGGGTAATACAAGCGTTAATTGAGGTATGTAAGCCACGGCAACGAGAGGTTGGTGGTACCAAATTGATCAATCTAAACTACAACAAATATATCTGAGACAAATTTTAGGAAAGTTCTGACCTAATAGCATAGAAAACTTACGATGTTATGTACTCCAATATAGATAGAAATTATTACGAACATTTCATTGATGCCTTTGGATGCTCATAAGTACTACAGGTTAATATAGTCATAAATGGGTCCACAAATGCCTGAGATTTGACCAATGAATCAATAGGCATGTTTGACATCAGCTTAGTAAAAGGTTTTTTTAAGCCCGATTGAACTTACGAAATCAGTCATCGAATAGTTTAACTTAGAGACGACTTCGTGATTTTTATGGCGTATAATTGTCCATCTGAGCAAGTCATTCGTTGAACTGTTGATAGATTTCATACCACATACTCTCTAAATGATGCAATAACACAAACACGTCGAAGGAATGTGTGTTCTGAAGAGAATATCGCCGTTGTAAACGAAAGTGAGCAAGAAGATCCAAATTTATCAATTCGTGGTCGGTCGGTTTGTTAGTAAACATAATTGCTGTATATGAAGAGAGACCGATCCACAATATACCCTATAGAAACCATTACATCAAGAATAATGTACCGTTTGGTGCGGGATACATGTTGGTGGCATCATCTGACATTAATTCATCAAAACTGAAAGCTGAGCTCGCGTTATAAGCAATGGAGACCTTTACTGCACCATGATCAATGATTTTTTGTTAAAAAATATGGATGAAATTGATCTAGGCGAAATGTGGTTTCAACGGAATGGTGTTACGTTGCATACGCCTCCAAGGTCGTGCCTCCTCTCGATTATAGAAAGCAAAAGATTTTCCGATGTACTGCGATTGCCAGAGTTTTATTATTCGAAAGATAAATAACATACTTATTATTCGTTTTATTGTACATTGTCTACAAAAATCAGTTAATAATTAATGTGCCAGTAATTTATAAACTGCCCTGTACTCAATGTTCTCAATAACATTTCTTTAATAATAAAGCTTTTAAGAGATAATTTAGTCAATATTTTTTCTAATTAAAAACTGCCTAATAATGTGCATAAATTATTAAAGTATCCTGATAACATCACACTACAAATGTAGACAAACAAAAGGCCCAAATTACACTAAACTCTATGTATTCATGCAGTTTAATAAACGACTATTTAACTTTACTTTGTGTGACAGAGAGAAAAAGAACAAAAAGAACAAAAAACTAATTTCATTGTAATTCAGATGTCATAATGAAATTAAGGACACAACTCTTTCTAAACTCTGTGTTTTCAACATGCAGCATGTAAGAGTACAAGCATAAAAATATGTGTATGGAAAGTACGTGCTGGCACGAGGCAATAATTAAACACGCATAAAACAATTTTCCAAAAAGAATTAAACGCTTAAGGCGTTGTACATAATGATGGAGTCACTTGAAAACGGTGTGAGTCTACAAAGGATACATACCTACTAGTACTAGCATAAATAGTAAATGAGAGTGTGTGTGTGTATAAATAATTAAAACCCCAACCAAAATCTACACTCCACCCCTTCCATCAATTCTGCACAGAAATTCACCCAGTTTTTCTAATTAAGTGAAAACAAGCAATGTAATAAAATTCTATACACGGTTTAATGATTTTGCCTCCCTAAATCTACATAAATAAAAGCATTTGTAAATAAAAATTGCAAACAAGTTAAAATCATAATTTAAATCAACTCATACTAAATCATACGAGTATTAAATAAACAGCTTTTAATAAATCTAACGCCAAAAGAAAAACTATAATTACAGAAACACATACTAAAGTTAAAAATAAAAATTGTAAATTAAAGTAAATGTAAATGTAATTTAGTTAATGCGAGTTAGTAACTATTTTATGTCGACAATCGTCGTATTTGCTTGTAAAAAGACTTCCTCCTTCTCTTCATCATCATCTTCTTCTAATCGTTAAAAATTATAACTGTATGTTTTCACAAGGTACTTAAACAAGTTACACAAACAATTTCCAGCTAAACATAAAACTTTTTCTCATATTTTGTTATGGAGTTTTAGAATTAGAATTTTATTCATAGTTATTATAGTTGCTACATCTCTTAGTACAACAATAACATCAACTTTTATGTACAATTATAAAAAAAACAACATAATAAAAATATTTAACATTCTAGAAACCGTAGGGGAGCATTTCACCCAAGCTCAACTATAAAACTATATTAACTATAGTTTAACAACAGATTATTTAAACCACTGTTAAACCTGATCAATGAAATTATACAGGGAATCAAGAATTCACAACTAAAGGGTTTTCCAATAGGGACTTCCGAAATTTGACCCTTGACAGCCATATTGTTAAAGCTACATCTGTCGAATTGGATGTCATTTATTCTGTTTGTTTTGCCAAATCACCATGTGTTCAGCAACACGTACAAATGATTAAATTGTTTTATCAAAATGTGAGATCTATTCTGACCCTAATTTTCATTAAAAAATCTTCTTCAGCTATGAATACCATTTCTGAATGACTTGATACGTCAAGAAACAAAAATGTTGAATTTGGTACGATACTTAACCACATGAGATTCACAAGAGCGACCAATGCATCCCGAAAAATTCACAGTTTGTTGTGGGTTTTGGGCATCGGTATAAAATTTCTTTGAGAACGACAGTGGCCAGGCCATCACCGTCAGCAGAAAGCATTATAGGTCGATGATAGCCAACTTATTTTGTCCTGAATTGAGTGATATGGATACTAACGTCATGTGAGATCATTACTTGACAAGGTATATCGGCTATCATCGTTAGCACTAATTTGTAGCTTACTTCAATTGTCTGGCCGTCAATCTCTAATTCGAATGGCTGTAGTGTTGCAATTTGGGCTCTAATATCACAGACTTCTTTTTTAATGACTTCAAGAGTTTCCTTTTTAAATTCAAATTTAATTGGTCTGCAGTATTTTGTAGAAGATGGTGTTTAAATTTTACCAAATATCCTTTGTATGGATCCTACTGGTCGAAGGCTCCGAGTCTTCCAAATTCTTTATCAATCGCAATGGTACGAATGACACCATGAACATATCTGTGTCTGAAATATTTACACATAGTTATTGCTTGTATTGTTTTTGTCCAGAAGAACCATCATATCCCCATTTGCAAAAGAGAGTTAACTTGCAGTTTCCATATTTCATCAAATCATTTCCTTTAAATGACAGTAGCAAGCGTTGAGCTGTATGATTAAGTAGATCTTGAAGTAGTACCTCTGCCGAAATCGATGTGATTGTAATAGTGTCCACTGGTGGCAAACAATCCATCTTAGCAGCAGTTATATGATGATATAATGGATAGATATTTGATAGATAGAGATTATATAATATACTAATGATACCTATCACAACTTATATTGCTTGGTGTATTTATATTTGTGTCATGTGAAGAGGTAAAATAAAAAAAATTTGGGAGTAATTTCATTCAAATGAAAAAAGTGTTCAACAAACAGTTCAAAACAGGTCAACAAGTATATATGAGCTTATAGAGGACACTTTGGCCTTTCTCTTGGTGATGAAATTTGTTTAACCCTAATTGACCCTAAGCACTTTTATTCCACTGAAATTCAAATTTGATTTAAATATAGTACCTGAGAAAAAATTTTATAACACAGCAGGTATAAACGGTACAGTGACAAATCATACCAGTTTTTAAAGACTATTATCCTACCAACATAATAAAAAAAATCAAACAAAAAGTTGGAATTTTGGCCGATGAAATGGAGATCTGAGCCACAGTGCGACGGCGATTTTGTACATTTTCAACACCAAACATTTACGATCAACAAATAATATTTTCGAGAACATTTCAACCTCTGAAAGTTATTCTCGGAAGTTGATATTATGTGGAAGATACCGATTGGTTTTGGGTTTTTATTATATATACTGGCAAAAACACAAAAAATGTCAAATCGCTGAAACAAACTTTAAGTTTTCCCAACTTCTGAAATATTGCATTATGCGCTACTAAAAGTCGTTTAACTATTAGTTGAGATTTCGATATACTGAGAAACATGATTTTTGCTCCAATTAATGAAAAAATATGAGCCTAATCACAATATGGTACTTTTATCTTTCACGATACATGGAATGTATGAGAGTCCATTTCAGTCAATATATGAGAACGAATCACAGTACGTTTGTTAAAGGCTAACCAATTTTATTTATAACTAGCTGAACCCGGTGCGTTGCTTGACCTTAGAAAACATCTGTTTTATATTGCATCTCGTTCTTGATTTTAATATACAGTATCGGACAAAACTAAAGAACGGACTACCCCGACCTGACTTCGCAATCGAAACACTTTTTATCTGTAGCCAGATAACTGCGGATGAGGTGGTAATATGGCAAAGTTGTAGCAGATATCTACTTATAAGTACAGTGTTTAACCCCTTTACGACAATAAGACTAATTTTTGAACCATTCTTTAATACAGTACCAATAAAACTGTAAATTTTTAAAGACAGTATAAAATAAAAGCTTTAAAGTTTTAATCTAAACACATTAATAAGAGACACTTTTACGAACTAATTTTAATTAAAATGGAACCCATTATTTTTTCCTTATTTAGTTATTCAATATTTTTCTGTTAGGACACCGGTGTCCCCGTGGCCGTATAAGGGTTAAGGCAAATGGGATATTATATTTATGAGTTCATCTATCTTGTTTTTTATTTGAAGTAAAAATATATAAATTATTTGATGTGTCAACTCGGGAGCAATTGACAGTGTGGAAAACATGAATTTTCCAAATATAAGCCAGCAATAGTTAACGATTGGCCTTGTGCTTTGTTAATGGTTATAGCAAAGGCAAGAAGAAATGGAAACTGGAGCCGCTTGAATTCAAATGGTAAGTCGTTGGAAATCATCGGTATGCGTGGAATCAATACGTCTTCGCCTTTGAATCTGCCACCGATGATTGTTGCCTCAATTAAATAAGGTAAACATTTTTTGATGGTCAATCTTGTTCCGTTGCATAAATTTGGCGCGTTTAAGTAGCGGAGAAGCATAATCAGTGCTAATACATGTGTGGCATTCCGGCTTGTTCCAATGAATTCAAAAATTCAGTATGATATTTGACGGCTTGTTCTTTGTTTATTACTGTGTCAATCGATTTGTATTTCATTATTTCGCAGTTTCAATTGAATTTGCTCATTGAGCTTGTTGACATCATAATTTTTTTGGTGACATAACTGCACTTTCCCACAGCCAATCCTAATTTTTAGTTGGTTGTAAGACTTGGGAATAAATTGTAGACAACGGCTTGAATATTCATTTGTATTTGGCAGAAGTTCGGCGGAACGAAATATCATTTGTGGCGGAATCAATCGGAATTTTTCCATTTCCGATGTCCAAGAAATTCACACACATGTTCGTCGATAGCGTTTGGCTTCTGTAGCTTCATTTCCAGTGAAATAAATTTAAAGGAACTTCGCATCATCAATGGGAAGGGGGAACAATGATCCAATTCTGCGGTACATTTGTCTTTGAACTTTAAAGTTGGACATGAAGCCGACGTTGTTTACGATATTAGATGCCCCGAAGAACACCATTTGAAAGCACGAGTTGCACTTTCGGATATTTTGAAAATCGGAGAGTATCTTAGAAGCGGCACAGGCGGCTCAATAATTGGTGACAGAACAACTTTACCATTCGAACAGCACATTCCCGGGGATTCCTTAGAGAACTTCAAATAGCTACATTGTAAGCAAAGTTTGTTCATTACGCCAATCAGTACGTCTTACAGAGGGATTGTGGTGTCAAAAGCCCTATTTTTCGACTACTCAATTTCAAAAATCAAATGATACAGTTTTGTCTAGAAATGTTTGAAGACTTATAGTTTTAAGAAAAATTGTATTTTATTTTTAAAAAAATTAAGTAAAGTCAATGAAAGGGTGTAAAGCTAAAATTTACTTATATTTTCACGCAATTCAGTGGTTTATATAAGTATAATTTTCCCGATAATACCATTTACCTTTAACATATTTTAAAAAAAGTAAGAAAGTATGGTCGGTCAAGCCCGACCAGATAATACCCTACACTAAGTAAATGAGCAAAAACATTTTTCTTTCAAAATTTCAATAATTTATATTCGTGAGCGATTTTCGGAAGTGGGCCTTATATGGGAGCTATGACAAATTGTGGACCGATCACCACGAAATTTGGTCAGGTGATTAATGTTTATATGAAAGTGATTTATGTTGAATTTTATGTGTATACCAACATTTGTAGGAGATTTATGCTCGTTAAAGTGATTATCGGAAGCAGGCCTTATATGGGAGCTATGACTAATTATGGACCGATCATAATAAAATTTGGTGACATGAATTCCCTATATATAAAACTTATTTGGAGAAAAACTTGTGTAGATACATATATAAACTAAACATTTATGACCGATAAAGTCCAATTTCGGGAGGATATTTGTACGGGGGCTAGGTGAAATAATGAACCGATTTCAGCCAGTTTTAATAGGGTTCGTCCTTGGGCAGAAAAAATGATATGTACCAAATTTTATCGAAATATCTTTAAAATTGCGACCTGTACTCTGCGCACAAGCTTTACATGGACAGCCAGCCAGCCAGACGGACGGGCGGACGGACATCGTTTAATCGACTCAGAAAGTGATTCCGAGTCAATTGGTATACTTTAAGGTGGGTGTGAGACTAATATTTTTGGGCGTACAAACATCTGCACAAATCCATTATACCCTCCCCACTAGGGTGGTGTAGGGTATAAAAAATATGGGGATATTATAAACCGTTAAGAAAAAATAATGTAGCCCCACTTTCCCCAAGCTGTTGTTTTAATAAAATAAAAGGTGGGAATATCTAGTTTCGATTAAAAAAAAATTTGTTCTCCGAAGTTTTCGGAACAGGATGTAAACTTAAAATTTTTTGTCGAATGATAATCGAAATATCAAAAAAATTGCTTATCTATGAATAAGTGCGCGTGACCGATTTTATTGAAACTCGGCATGCGTTCTTTTTCTGTTTTAAAAAAATGTATGTTCTAATTTCATAGACTTTTGCTTGGATAGGAAATATTTTATGCGATAAAATCAATTTGGATTGTAAGGGCAGTGGGCGTTAGGCGTTGGGCATGGACGATTTTGATAAATTTTTCAGTTTTTTCTTAATTTAGTGCATATAATTCTAGCTGCCAAATTTCAATGCTCTACGACCACTTCTTATGATTTTTGCATAAAAATGTATGAAGCCATTACATGCCATTGTTTGAGTTGTGAATGAAAAAGGGATTTTTTCTCGAATGAAAAAAAAATTTTTTTTCCCAGCATCGAAGAAAATGTCGATCGACATATAATTTTTTTTTACAAAATTATTTTTTTATGACATTAGCGGTATAATGTAAAAATTTGATTTTTACACTCCCCTCTGCCCAAAGACCGAAAATAAAAAATCTGACTTTACACTGTTATCCTCTAGGCTATTCTGAACATTTCATGAAAATCGGTCCAGCCGTTTTTGAGTCCATTCGGAACAAACATTCAAACATCCATTTTACATGCAAACATCCATATACACGCAGAGAAAAAATATAGTTGTGCATGTTTACAGTAACCATTTCAAAATGTTTAAAAGTTTTTTAACAATATTGTAGTTACATTGTTATGGTTACAGTATACAAGTATATGTTTGTGACAACCATTGTTATGATGAATCTTTATATCATAATATGTTGTTCTCAGATTATGGTATAAATTAGCCGAGAGCAACATAATATGATAAAACCTTAATCATAAAAATGGTTGTCACAAACATATATATGATTGATACAATCATTTGAATCGTAAGTTAAACATATTGTAGTTACCACAATCATGTAAATAGTTACTTAGACTAAAATATTGTTAAAAAACTTTTAAAAATATTGAAATCGTTACTGTAAACATACACAACTATATTTTTTTCTCTGCGTATAGAAGAAGATTGATATTTTAATTCTCAGGCTTGATTTACATAATTTTAGGAGTTAAAGCAATTTAAAAATAGTAAAACTATAATTGTTCATTTCTCACAGTGTCTTAACCAATTATAAATGAAGTTTGGAAACAATTTTTATGGAGTGCACAAAATATACCTTTAAAACTTCCTTCAAAATATATTTTTAATGTGATTAGAAAAATTGTTTAACTATTACTTTGTTACTAATTATTTTACTACCGGTTTGTTTTATAACTTGTGAAAATTAACATAAACATTCGTAGTTACTATTATATGAACATTAGGCTGCTGCAAGAATATCAGTTCTTGAATTTTAGGCGTAACTCTACCTATAAATAATGACCATTAAATTTTGCTAATTGAATATCATAATATTTATGACTTCTTTCAATTAAAATGAAATAGTATAGAATAATATTTTCAACAAGATAAAAATTTATAAATATACAAATAATGTATATATTAGATTAGATGTATAGATTCCCAGCTGTTAAGCAAGTAGTCAATGTATCCTTTATAGACGGAAATTATCACTAATGTCTGATCACTTGACTAACTCAAATTGATATATTTTGGGTCATTTGATACGTATGTCCAAAGCGATATCAATTGGTTACTTTACACATTCCATGTAATGTAGCGTGGAGACAATTGTCACTTAAGTGTCTCTAAGTAATCTAGAGTGTAGTCACTTTTAACGTTGTACAAACTGTATAATTCTTATTTTTGCTTAAGTATACTGATATCCCATGTAACATACCGTGAAGTCAATGGTCACTTTAGCGTCTCTTAGTAACGTATAGTGAAGTCACTTTAATCATTTATTTTGTACTGCACTTTAGAAAGTAGCTATTTTACCCACCAGCAGTAATATATTGGAGAGTTGTCGGAGAAAGGTTTGTTTACAAGCAATAGTTTATTAGACTGTCTATGATATGTCTTCTAACTGACTATTTGAGGTCAATTAGAACTCGTATATGTTAAAATAACTAGTTGTATAGCTGATCAAGTAACCAGTTAGGTAGTTAGTAAGGTAAGTGAAGCTATTTATCCAGTATGTGAAACCAATGCGTTGACTACCTTGGACCAGCTATCACCCACTGCTTAGGACATGCACTTGTTAAAGTAACTATTCACGTAGCTAGTTATGTAACTAGTTGACATCCTAAATGATAGGTAATATCACTAGATCAGGAAAGTTTCCTAGAACTGCTGGGTTATATAAGTAAATTCTATTATTTCAACTTTGCAGCCTAATTTTTTGCGACACAAGCAAAAAAGGTGCAATTCTAGGAGGAGTTAAGGGCCAGTAGTTTGTAAATGTATTTTGTCCATATAATCTTGTAGTAATCTAATGTACATATATGTTTGCATATACATATGTCTGTACATGTGAGCTTTTATATAATAGCAACAATAACAAAAAAGTACCACAAAGTTATAAAAAAAAACATATAGAGCAAAATACTATTTATGTTAACAATTCATATATTAAAGTTGGTATGTAAGGTAGAAAACATGAATGCACTTTAGGGAGGTCCCCTAAAAAAAGTTGAGGATGTTCCCAACTAAAATAAAAGTTTAATTCATACTAATATACAATTTCTCAAAATGTTTGTCCTTGGTTCAGTATATGGTGAAAGGATAAAAAGGTCCTTTTTGAGAAACGGTTTCCTACAACAGTCTCCTCAAACTTTAATTTTAGTTAGGAACATAGACATAGTTTTATTCCATAGAAATAAGGCCACCCTAATGTACTCGTGCTTAGTTGGGTAGTATTAGTTTGCGGTGTATGTATGTATAAGTACCAGTATTTATGTAGTGGTGATACTGTTGGTATGAGAAGAATTTAGTTGTTACTTTTGAAAAGATGACTGCCTAAATAAGCAAAATATTTACAATACATAGAGTCTAAAACGAAAAAACTTTGATGTTTTATTATTTAAATTTTTTTGTTGTGGCTAAGGAATGACGACACAGCATAAGCGGCGAAAGTTATAAAAAATGCAACTGTTACATTTCAAAAAATTTTGTTTCACATTTGTTACATTTTAGCTGCTACTTCTTGCAATCTTCATTTTATTTACGTATTTTATTATTTAGCGCAAGCACATCAATCAATTGGAAGGTGAAGATGAATTTAAACGTTTCGTGGAAATTTTTTATAAAACAAAATTAGAAGCAACAAGTAGGAGAGCTATATTCGGTTTTTGCCGAATCTTATATACCCCTCACAAAAGTATACTTTAAGATACAAATTTATAGGTGAAAAAAATATGGATGGAAATTGTAAAAAAACATTGTTTGGTGAAAAACGAGGTTAAGAAATATTTTGGTATGATTCTGACCCTTTGTAGGTCCGAATTATGGCGATATATACTTCGTTGGAAAGGTCTTTAAAATGTCTACCAATTTATATCCATATTGTCTTTATTAATGACTTAGTAACACAGATATAGAATAAAAATCGGGATAGTCCTGATTTTTGGTTTATTACGTATGCGGAATGAAATTGCAACAAAAATGTTGACCTGGCCAAAGAAAAATTACATGAGCTATTAGTGTTTTAGGACTTATTTTGAATTACGTTATGTTTTGCCATTATACTTTAAAATCCCATTTGAAAATCTGTCTTTTAACTATTTCAAAATGTTAACAAAATAAGAATTACCTTGAAAAAATTGTTTCCCCTTTTTATCTATTTTCATCGGGAACAATTTATTATATTTTACATCAAGTGGCAGTGAAAGGCAGAAAAGTGGATTTTTTAAATTAAATAAACCTATTATTGATAAGACGTGCAAAGTAGAACATAATCTTTTTTCTAAAAAAATATATATGGATCTTAATCAAAAGTCAAAATTTGCAAATTTTGACTTTTTGGAATTTGATTTGACCATCAATTGTAATTAATATATTATGAAATGTGTACATAAAATTAATCATTTCATAAAAAGAAACATCACAGATTATTTTTTTTTTTTTTTTGAAAAGAAAGTTCTTCTTAACCGTTTCATCATCCAACTGTCTCGCCCAGATGATTATGGTGTTTTCCAACACCCTTCAAATTCCAGACTTTCTAAAGTGAAAAAATGTCCCAATGTTTTTAAACTAAAACTAATTAGAGAGTTTTTTGGACCTTTTAAACCACAAGTAAGAGCTCAGATAAGTGCAAACATTGATATTTCCAACACATTTATGTACATATCTTCATAACTGCCAAAAAAGTATTGCATATGATATATTTTATCTTTCTTATAAAGGTTTTATATATTATTTGGTTTACGTTGGGAACAAATATAGCATTGTTTTGTTTGTTTCAATTTTATTCCACATACGTTATCTTACCCATTTGTGAGCTTATTTTCACGAATTGAAATATTAACGGAACCGGGAATATGGCGAATATATTGATGTATGCATCGTGTATGTCAGTTATTTAGGGGCTTCGAAAAATTGATTATCTATTGATGTATGCAATAAAACAAAATTTTTGAAAAAAAGAAGAGTTAGGGCATTTCTATAATAAGGTAACTATATATTCTGGGTCCTCATAAGATTCTAAGGCGATCCTTCCGTCAGTTTGTCTTCATAACACGATTGGGCCCAAACGAAAGGGCCCAATGCAAATGAATATTCAAGCCGTTGTCGACAAGGTATTCCCAAGTATTACAAGCAACTACAAAAATTCGGATTGGCTGTGGGAACATGCAATTTTGACACCAACAAATTATGACGTTAACAAGTTCAATAAGCAAATATAATTGAAACTGCCTGGCGAAACAATAAAATACAAATCGATTGACACAGTAATGAACGAAGAACAAGCCGTCAATTATCTTATTGAATTTTTGAATTCATTGGAACAAGCTTTCTTCTTGTAGATTCTACATATATACAAATCTTTCAAATTGGATTGAGAATCACAATTTAATATACCCGAGACACCCAAATTTGGGGCCTGAGGCTCCGTTCCACCTTAGTGTTGAAAGTCTAAATTCAAAACTTAAGCTCTACGACACCTCCTCTATAGTCGTGGGAAATTTTATTAAAATCGGATTATTGATTTAGAAGTTACAGATTTATTTTCTCTTTTTTATTTTCATTTCCCCCACTGTGACACAAAAGCTCGGTTTTACCTAGGTTCTTGCAAAACCACGATAAGAGATTTTTTTAACCATCCTCAGGTGAAGTTTACTGGTAATCTTCTCCATTTGCAAAGATTATCTATTCTGCCTTTCTTTCCTTTCGAACAAGCCCCAACATAGTCAAGTTTCTTAAAAGGCTCAATAAAATTTTATCATATTGAAAAAAATAAACATATAAAATACGAAAGCAAAATTTCGCGATAAAAATGGGAAGCTCGATATTGATTTTAGACCCATGGTTTCTTCGGTAATCCTTCTTAGAATTCATCGTAGATTACGATTTTGATAACCGCTCTAATATATATACCCACTCTAATCTATATAGATTTGAAATTTTTAAACCACACTACTTGTAACTACCTTTAAAAAATACTATTTTTAGTAAAACAAGATTTGCTAAACTAGTTGTGATTTTGTTTTGACATTAGTTGGCCATAATTTTATAGTCTCACTAAGCACATTCTAAGTATTTCGTCTACAAAAATTAATTAGACAAATGTTAGACATTTACTACTTATACATACGTATCCTTGATATGAATTGGACATAATTTGGTGGAAACACTAAAACCATTATAGATTTGTGTACGTATAAACATTCAACTTTTATACATAATAAAGTATTTTTATACCCTACACTATCAAAGTGGGGAGGGTATATTTGATTTGTGCTGATGTATTGTAACGCCCAAAAATATTAATCTAACACCTCTCTTTAAGACTCAGAATCACTTTCTGAGTCGATTAAACGATGTCCGTCTGGCTGGTTGGCTGTCCATGTAAATCTTGTGCGCAATGTACAGGTCGCAATTTTGAAGGCATTTCAATAAAATTTGGTATTTATAATTTTATCGACCCAGGGACTAAGTTAAGAGTGCTAAATCTTGTCCGTCTACGATACCTCTTTCTATTTTTGGTCATTCCTTATATGAAAATCTTACACTGTGCGACAGGGGAAAGGTGAGGGGCGTAAGTAACTTTGTTTCATAAATTCTGAACACAAAAACAGGTTCAGGTTTGGATATTCACACAAACAAATATTTGTCTAAAAGGTCGATGTACATAAAATAAATATAAGGCAAATATTTTACAAAATTTCAGTACTTTCTTTATTAAAAAATAAACTTTTCCAGGCCTCTGTAAATCACGATCTATTTACAAAAGTAGTTATTTGAAACTAAGCCCTGTTAATTATCCTCTTATACCTATATTATCAGATTCATAATAAAAACCAGTAATACGAGTTGGAATGTACACAGTTTCATCATTGTTGCTGGTAATGTGAAATAGAATTTTGGCACAAACCTAACAATTGTTGAATGCTTATACAATTTTATGTATACAGGTCATAAAAGTACATTCCATTACAAAGCAATTTTAAATTTTATTGACAAATCTTTAAGAGAATTGTATGTAAAGCTATTTTTTTTATTTTATGATTGTATAAAGATGGCAAATAAAAACAAACAGAAATTTTATTGCAAAAAACTTATACATTGAACTTTTGAGACTGCATATGAATGAAGGTCTATTTAGTTTTGCAACACATTTGCAATACAATACACATGTAAGAAAAATATATATGAAAATGGACATGATAATAATTGAAGTTATTGTTTACAGTGAGGAAAAAAAAATATAAGCCGTATCATAATGAAATACCAAAATACTCTAGAAAGTCGCTTTTATTTTGCCATAACATAATTGCAAATAGCTCTATTAAATCTTCAATAGTAATGATGTAGAAGATTCGTGGTTTCAATCAGTTAGGAAAACAATTAATTAAAATGTTTTCAAAGCCTTCATATTCAACTGTCTTTCCTGCCTTTCAATTATTTTTTAACATTTCCTAAAAAAAACCGAATTGATAAATGAAACTTTATCTCAAACACAAGTTGATTAAAATTGATTTAAGCCAAACGAAAAAGTAACAAATGATAAAGAAGAAAATATGACATCAAAAGAAATTCAATAATAATTGAATATCGACCAAAAGGTTGCGAACGGCCAAAGATGAGAAATCATAAATAATGATTTGATGAACATTTCAACTGTTACAAAACAACACAACCACTATAACTAGTACTTTAATAACCTTCTGACAGTGTATACAAACTTACATAGATAGCTAAATCCAGCGGGTAAAATAAACTATAAATAGGCCATACAAAAGGCCATATGTTGCAAATGAAAGAGATTTTAATCACATTTTTAACTTTTTACTTGTATATGTATTATGAGCTGGGCCTAATTCCCTCCCTCACTTCATACTACAAAACTTTTGAAGGCCTTGTAGATAAGTTATATTAAAAAGCTTTTTCAAAGAATTGAAGTGAGAACATTTCATAATATTTTACGAAAATAGCTTGGAATGAGTATACAATTTTTAGAATGCGAACTAGAACTGAGCTAGAACCTGAACTAGAACTGAAGCAGAACCTGAACTAGAACCTGAACTAGAACCTGAACTAGAACTAGAACCTGAACTAGAACCTGAACTAGAACTGAACTAGAACTGAACTAGAACTGAACTAGAGCTGAACTAGAACTGAACTAGAACTGAACTAGAACTGAACTAGAACAGAACTAGAACTGAACTAGAACTGAAATAGAACTGAACTGGAACTGAACTAGAACTGAACTAGAACCTGAACTAGAACTAGAACCTGAACTAGAACCTGAACTAGAACCTGAACTAGAACCTGAACTAGAACTTGAACTAAAACCTGAACTAGAACCTGAACTAGAACCTGAACTAGAACCTGAACTAGAACCTGAACTAGAACTGAACTAGAACTGAACTAGAACCTGAACTAGAATCTGAACTAGAACTAGAATCTGAACTAGAACCTGAGCTACAACCTGAACTAGAACCTGAACTAGAACCTGAACTAGAACCTGAACTAGAACCTGAACTAGAACCTGAACTAGAACCTGAACTAGAACCTGAACTAGAACCTGAACTAGAACCTGAACTAGAACCTGAACTAAAACCTGAACTAGAATCTGAGCTACAACCTGAACTAGAACCTGAACTAGAACCTGAACTAGAACCTGAACTAGAACGTGAACTAGAACCTGAACTAGAACCTGAACTAGAACCTGAACTAGAACCTGAACTAGAACCTGAACTAGAACCTGAACTAGAACCTGAACTAAAACCTGAACTAGAACCTGAACTAGAACCTGAACTAGAAGCTGAACTAGAACCTGAACTAGAACCTGAATTAGAACCTGAACTAGAACCTGAACTAGAACCTGAACTAGAACCTGAACTAGAACCTGAACTAGAACCTGAAGTAGAACCTGAACTAGAACCTGAACTAGAACCTGAACTAGAACCTGAACTAGAACGTGAACTAGAACCTGAACTAGAACCTGAACTAGAACCTGAACTAGAACCTGAACTAGAACCTGAACTAGAACCTGAACTGGAACCTGAACTAGAACCTGAACTAGAACCTGAACTAGAACCTGAACTAGAACCTGAAATAGAACCTGAACTAGAACCTGAACTAGAACTAGAAACTGGACTAGAACCTGAACTAGAACAGAACTAGAACTGAACTAGAACTGAAATAGAACTGAACTGGAACTGAACTGAACTAGAACTGAACTAGAACCTGAACCTGAACTAGAACCTGAACTAGAACCTGAACTAGAACCTGAACTAGAACCTGAACTAGAACCTGAACTAGAACCTGAACTAGAACCTGAACTAGAACCTGAACTAGAACCTGAACTAGAACCTGAACTAGAACCTGAACTAGAACCTGAACTAGAACCTGAACTAGAACCTGAACTAGAACCTGAACTAGAACCTGAACTAGAACCTGAACTAGAACCTGAACTAGAACCTGAACTAGAACCTGAACTAGAACCTGAACTAGAACCTGAACTAGAACCTGAACTAGAACCTGAACTAGAACCTGAACTAGAACCTGAAACTGAACTTGAACCTGAACTAGAACCTGAACTAGAACCTGAACCAGAACTTGAACTAGAACCTGAACTAGAACCTGAACTAGAACCTGAACTAGAACCTGAACTAGAACCTGAACTAGAACCTGAACTAGAACCTGAACTAGAACCTGAACTAGAACCTGAACTAGAACCTGAACTAGAACCTGAACTAGAACCTGAACTATAACCTGAACTAGAACCTGAACTAGAACCTGAACTAGAACCTGAACTAGAACCTGAACTAGAACCTGAAACTGAACTAGAACCTGAAACTGAACTTGAACCTGAACTAGAACCTGAACTAGAACCTGAACTAGAACCAGAACTAGAACCTGAATTAGAACCTGAACTTGAACCAGAACTGACACATGTTTAAATGTGGATATAGTCCCAAGTGCTGCTGGGTACTTAGATTTAAATCTATGTTTGCAAGTATACGTACAAATGAAGATTAAATATTTGGGTTTTTGGTCTTTTAAATTTGAGCTTGTTTCTGGTGTTTATGAGAAGATAACCACAAGAGGAGAGTTAAATTCGATTTGGTCGAATCGTGTCACACTTTACAAAATATTAAGTGTAGAAAACTAATTATTGGGATACCCAAACAAACATAGGGAAATAGTGGTCACAGTTCCCACAAAGCATTAATACTTATTATAGTACATAATTAAATGCTTTACCTTTTGGTAAGTACAAAGGGCACTCTAGAATTTATATGATATATTTAATGATGATATTATTAGCTAGGAGTGATTCTACAATGCGAGCAAAAAACGAAACTTTCCAGCATTACGACATATTTTGACTTCCTTCATATTAACTATGTTTCTCCAAACTAGAACACAGCTGTATACCATTTGCAAATTATTATATGTAAACGTTACAAATAAAATGACGAATTTATGCCCTTAACATTTGTTGTGCAGGATATAAAAACTAACAGGGAAATAAGAAAATAATGTGTATTACACATTTTTTTCTCATTTCTTTGTTTTTTGCTGGTTTGTTGTAGCCAATATGAAAATAGGAGGAAAAAAAAACAAGGAAATACAGGACACTAACTATTCATAAGAAAAACTAATAATGTTTGTTGAAGTTGTTGCTGGTTCTTGTTTAATGCCAGTTTGCTGTGATGAAAATAATAATGATGTTGTTGATGACTACAACGACAACGACTTAAAAAGAACGATAAGATACATGTAATATTGTTGCCAGGATACTAGTAACACACTGCAGCTAACTTTTGCCTTGTGGTTCCAGTTTTAGTTTTAGTTCTAGTTCCTGTTTCTGCTTTTTTGTTATTGCGTATACAATTATAGAAAACACATGAGTGTTAGTTAGTGGGGGTGTGTAGAATGTGAATCTTTTTAGCATGTATTTTGTATGTGTGGATGGGTATGTGTAAGTTTATTATTTTGTATTGTATGCAGACTCTCTTGACTATAAAAATAGAATGGAATTGAAGCTACAACAGTTGTTGATATTTACATTTGAATAATTTATGACAATAGTGTTTGAACAGGAAACAAACAAACCATATAACTATAAGCACATACAATATACTTACACATCGATACAAAACATACATAAAAAATGCATTTAATATTGTACGAGGGCTGACTGAAAATGATTATTGAAACAATTTTTAAAACATACCAAAGAAGGGACAAAACAAAAAATTTTGCTAGAAACAAGTAAGAGAGCTATATTCGGCTGTGTCGAATCTTATATAACCTTCACAAAATATAAAATTTTTTTTTTTCGAAATTGTTTTTTAAAAGTTTTTTTCAATTTTTTTTAAAAGAAAATTTTTTTAATTTAAAAATTTATTTTTTTTTAATTTATTTGTGAAATAAATTTATGGCAAACAAATTTTTTTTTGTGAAAAAAAATTCGGCTTAAAAAATATTTTTTCCGATTTTGACCCATTGTAGGTCCAACTTTGTATAGCCTTATATACATCGTTGCAATGGACTTTGAAATATCTATCATTAGATATCCATATTGTCTATATTTATGACTTAGTAATCGAGATATACATCAAAAATAGGCCAAAAATAGAGGTTGTCTCGGATTTTTGCTCATATTTCCATTATTTATGGACGGATTTTGCATTATTGAAGATTTGGATCCCGAAGATATCTGTGGTCTCCAGAAAATTGATTTCAACAGACAGACAGAAAGAAGGACATGGCTAAATCGACTCCGCTATCTATAAGGATCCAGAATATATATACTTTATAGGGACGGAAAATTATATTACTCGTTAAGAATTTATTTATCTTGTTATTGATCAACAAGACCTTTCAGATTGCCTTCGTACACATAAATGAACACGAGTGTGTATGTATAAGGCAGTGTATTTATTTGCCTGTTCATGATTGAGTGTATAGTACAGTGAAGCTGTTTAACTGAAAATGAGTTTTGCGGAGGTGTTTACCAAGCCAAAAACTAACACGACAACATCAGCATCAAAAACCATAAACAAGGAGAAACCACCTCGAGTCCATTTATTATGATTTTGGTCATTTTTTTTTTTCATTCGCTCTCTCTCTCTCTTTCTATACTTGTCTCTATTTATATTTTATGTTTTTGTGTTAATATTTTTATTCACCTCCGCACAGAATCATAAAACCACAAAATTATTTTGAATAAATGTGGTGGTGGTTAAGCTGTGTAATAATACAGCCAGCTACATCCATCCAACCAGCCAAACATCCACCAGCTAACCAACCAGCCAGCCAGCCAACTATTATATGATCCTTTGTGGTCATACGATTTATTCGCAAAAATAAACTTGTTTTTCAGGGAAAATAAAAAGGCAGCAAAAAAAAAAAAAGATGTATTGGAATTGTAAAAGGAATTATACTGAAAAAAAGGAAAACTTTGGGATTGTGTTTATTACAACCGTAGGGTCCTGGGAACTGGTGGGAGTATGTGAAATTAAAAAGAAAAACCTGTGTCGAAATCTTTTGGTGTTTATGTTAATAAAAGGCAATGTTATAATCATATTTTAGGTTATAATCCTATGGTTTTTTGGCAAATTATTTGTAAAATACTAAAGACAAATTTTGCTTTCTAAAAGTCCACTGAACTTAGTTGAATAATATTATGGAACAGCTTAGTTTATAGACATTTAAAACGAAAGAAGAAAACAGGTACCTGATACTTGTTGCGACTACTTTGGCACACAATAAACAATAATGATTCTAAGTTTTGTAACTGGATTGTAGTTGTTGTAGAATTGAACAAATTTCTTCAATTTTATTTATGAACAACCCAAATCGAGTACAAAATGAGATATCACATACCACACTGTATGTCTGACAGAAGCCCTACATGCAGTAGAGCTCTTAAACGATAAAACCATTTTAAATCGATCTAAGTTCGCCTACAATTATTGTAATATTCTGCTTAATGTGATGACATTTTTGAAAGTGGTCCAAAACAATAATACATGTTTGGACCTTTTATCCTTTTATCATTAGGTCTGGTTGCTAAGACTTTCATTCTTTATTGCTGGTTCACACACTTCAAGTTTATTTGCGCAAGGCTTGAATCTGTAGATGAGAGAGGAGAGGAGATTGGAAATATGTTCTAGAATTCGCTCGTTGTCGTTACTCGTTCTAAATATATAAATCCTTGAATAATTTTAAATTTCGTATTCAATATGGTTGTCAAATCGAATAGCTATTGAAATGCTAGAGGTACATCATACTTATAAAAATTGGCCAATGAAATAATGCATTTACAATAAAAGACCCTGAGGCTGTTTGTGATAACTTAATAAGTTATAAATATATATTCTAGGGTCCTTTTGGTATCGTCTACTAACCACGGTATACAATATCTTCATATACTTGTTTTATGCCTTCAGATACCGTCTTAATTTCGGCTACTCAAGTACATTCATGCATGTTTACTGATGTGATTTGATATCAATGTTTACTCTGAGACTTTCGGCCGTGGGTTAAATGCTGCATATACCATATATATACCCTTATCACAAAGGTGAGGGGTATGAAAACAACAACGCCAAACGAAACGAAACTCCAAAAAAATACGCAAAGCAATGAAACGAACATACATCCAAACATTCGTTTTGTTGCTTTTTTGTCAAAGCATGCAATAAATTGTCTTTTTTTATGAAATTTTCAGAGGTTGTCTCGGATTTTTGCTCATATCTCCATTATTTATGGACGGATTTTGCTGACAGACAGACAAACGGACATGACTTAATCGACTTCGCTTTCTATAAGGATCCAGAATATATATATACTTTATAAGGAAATTATATTCACGAAGCCGAAGGGTATAAAAACAGCTTTTCCCTTATAACTACTTCATCTCCATAGAATGAAATTAGTTTAATGTCTACTTAATATTTGTTACTCGTGGTAATACTCCAGCTAATGCTGCAGTAAATACCAGCTGTTGTGGAATGTGTTTTGATATTGGATAGAAATCAAAACTGGAACCTTTACACATTCCACCACAGTACTAGTTAAAGAGAAAAACGAACACAATGACAGTTTTTGAGGAATTGAAGTCACTTTTAATAATTCCGTATAAGCTCGGAAATGATTCATAATATTGGTGCATCTTATCGATACCTATGAGTATCACAGTACTCTCTGACATATGGCAGCTAAACATCAAATCAGATATCCTGCTCTTTCAGATGCGAATTTGTTCTCCTTGTTATTCTCGTGGTAAAATATTGTGATGTCTTACATTGCCTGGTGAATAGTTAGACTAATACAATACCGGATGCATTAAGTCTATTACATCAATACCAGAGAATAAATACTCTACTAAATGCCGCAAAATACAAATAATAACTGTGAACGAATCATTGTCTCTGAGATTCAATGATTTATTATGATACCATGGGACAGAATCAGAAAAGGATTCATTGTAGAACCAATCCAATATACAAATGAAGCTCGTAGTATTCTTTACCTATGAGTTAAATAGGAATCTTCATATTCTGTATAATATACAGCTACAATTCAATGTTCCAGCAGACTTGATTAGATTCGATTACCAATTGGATGGATTTGTTATCACATTATTATGAAAATATCTATCCTAGCCATTTAAGTGCTGAACTGCTGTTTAAGTACCTTTATGTATGTTGTGATCTGAATAGTATATCTGGTTTGAGATATGTTATATTATATGTACCAAGGAAAGTAACATTTTGAAAAGGCTGACAACGTTTTAGAACGAATGTCTTTAATATTCACTACATATGAATTCGATAAATTCAGGAGATTTATTCATTAATTGCAATTAATTTTCAGTATAAAGTAGGACAGTAGCAATGAAGGTGTTCTTCAATGATCGGAACCAGGTTAATATTCAACTGAAGTTGATAATTTGCTCAGCATATGAATTCGATAAATCCTTGGGATCATTATTTAGTTACTTTTCAAATACGATCCTTCTTGTTCTGCAGACATTATTGCATTCGAGTAAAAATTTTCCAGTTTTTGGTTATCACAGACATTATTACGAAAATGTCTCTCCTAGAGATCTAGAGTACCCTTATGTATGTTGTGAGCTGCGTAGTATATCCGGTTTGAAGGATTTTCTAATGTATATAACAAGGAAAAAAAGATTTTGCAAAATCTACAAAATTGAAATATCTGCCATCACGGGGAGCCTCTACCGAACGCAACTGATTCGTTTGAAGCGAGCATTGGCCAGACAACGCCCAGAATGTGCGGCCAGGCATGAAACTGTAATATTTCTTCATGACAACGTTTATGCAATACCTGTTAAAAATTATGTAGAATGAAGTGGTTGGAAAGTTTTGCCTCAACCGCTTATAGTCTAGACCGTGCCCCGACCAACTACTATTTGTTTCGATGCAGAACGCCCTTTCTGGGATACGCTTCACTTCAGAATAGAGTATCCGATATTGGATTGATTCATTCTTTGCCTCAAAAAGAGAGCATTTACTTTGGGTCGGAATCCATATGTTGCCAGAAAGATGGGAAAAAGTTATATAATATAATGCACAAATGTTTCAAAATAAAAGCGACAAATTTAAAAAAATCCCGCATTTTTAAGTCATGCAGGTAATATACACATATAAAATGTTTAATACTATCGCTTTTCCACTGTTTTAAATTTTTTCTTAAAAACAAAACAAAAACGTTATAAAAAGCCAATAAAAACAAGGTTTGATAGATAAAATTCAGAACACAAATCGAGCAGAAAGTAGTAAGTTGGTTTTGAATAGCACCTGTAATGAATTCGCCTTTATTAAAAAAGTGCAATTCTTTTTTGGTAAGTATAAAGTAGGAAAGTGACAATGAATGGAATCAGTCTTGAGATCAGGGATAATGCGAAATATCTTGGCTTCATTCTGAATAAGAGACTGTCCTGGAATCTAAACATTCAGACTTAATGCTGGTTGTTCGTGGTCTGGTAAGGACCTTGGACACTCTAGGATACTGAATTACTATGGGCACATACATGGTCATGCCGATTACTGCATCGCAAAACCTTTTTTTTTAATAAGCATTTCCATATTATGATCCCGAATAGGGATTTATGGCATAGCGGACTCCTTTCCCCTGATGATGTCATAAGGATATACACTGACGGCTATAATAGGGGAAACAGGGTCGGTGGAGGTTTCTACATTGAAAACTTTGGGATTAAATTCTTCTTTAGGCTATCTGACTTCAGTACTGCTCTTCAGGCGGAAATTACTGCTATTAAACGTGCATCCAACTGGCTGAGGTATTATCGAATATCTAGTGATATATGTATATTTACTGACAGCAAGGCTCCCGTTAACGGAATAGCGGGTGTCCTCACGACATCTAGATTAACCGAGGAATGCCGGGTATCCCTAAATGAGATAGCGAGACATTCTAGGATAACGCTTATATGGATCCCTGGACACGATGGAAATCAGGGTAATTGTATAGCAGACGCATTGGCCAAAAGGGGTGCGATGATGAATGATGAGGCAATCGACCCCTTTTCTGGTATTTCCCTTGTTAAATGCAAGATGGCTGTTCAGCAGATTCTATATGAGACTACACAAAACAGGTGGACTAATGAACCTTCCTGTGCTACAGCAAGGTTGACCCGTATATGATGCCAGCAGGACGAATCTACTTGTGGATTACCGTCGTGAGCAAATAAGGCCAATTGTCTTCTTTATTACAGGGCACTGTTTGTTTGGGACACATGCTAGAAGAATAAGCCTACGGTACAATGATTACTGTAGAAGCTGCTATAATGAAGAAGTGGAAGAGACTGTGTATCACCTTTTCTGCCAATGCCCGCCTCTGACAAACCTGAGGGAACGCATCCTCGGATCTCCATTCCTATCATGCTTGGATGAGCTATCAAGTATTGTAAATACCCTGCTGTCTACCCCTTGGGTATCACAATGGGATCATATTTGAATGGACCCAAGTGAGCTGCTTGAGGAGCGGCATAAAAGATAATTGAGTTTTCAGATATTCTTTTAGTTAAAAAATGAAAGAATTACTTATTTTTGTTTCTTAATTTTTATTTTATTCAATAACTTGACTCTAGTTCTTTATTTAAATTTAAAGTCTGACCCATTCAATAAATAATTTCTGTTAGTTCACTTTATATTTAACATCTCTTCTCTTGTTATATGCTATATTTTTGTCTTACTCCCTTTTATTGCCGTCTATCCCAAATATTAATAATTTTTTTCATAGTCTACTGAGTGGCTTTACAAAAACTATATTGGTTTCATTTTATGTTAAAACATAAAATATTCAAGGTTACTGCTTTAAATCTAGCCTAGCCAACGATTCAATAAGTATAGCTAATACTTATGGGTTATAAACCGCCATAGCAATCACTATTGTCGACAAAAGGATTTTGAATCTTTTCAGTTTATTTCTTATATTTACTATGCTAATATACTCTTTATTTTCTACTAGTGAGTTGCAGACAATAAAACTATATAAAAATTCATTGTTACGCATTCTTTCATTTTATGGAAGGGATTGAATTTTTATGATAGTTTCTTAATGTGTCCTAACTGCACTTATAAACGCCTCTGTTAACAATTTTAACATCATACAGGAGGAGGCATTTGATAATAAAGGAAATTCATAAAAAAAAGAGGACAAGAAACAAACAAAAATTTGTTTTGTTGTTGTTGGCTTTAATCATAAACGGATGTGGAAATGAAACTGCAGAAAATGTTTAGAGCCATAGACACACACAGACACATACACAGATATAACTTTAACTTTAAATATAAATGAGTAAGTGTGTGTGTGTGGTGTATATTTATTATACAACAAAAAAAAAAAAAACAAGAAAGAATATAAATAAGCCACAGAAATAAATAAAAATAATGAAAGAATGGCCAAGAACGAATGAATGGAATAAAATATAAAAAAGATAGAGGAAAAAAATTTGAAAAATAATGAGTTGATGTCGCAGCCATTCATGGTATTGTGGGTAATAGGGTTTCTGGTTGCTGCTGCACATTAGTTGGGTTCAAATAGACCGTGTGTAGTGCTATAAAAGAGCTCAGAAATATTGAATCTTTAAAACGAGTCAGTAACGGAGTAGTGTTCGTTAATTATAAATAGAACAATAAATAAAAATACTAAAACCAATAAATTCCCAAATTGATTTGAAAAATTCCCACAAATGGGTCATAAAACAGCAACATTCTTTCAGAAAATAAATTGATATTGAACTTAATTACCCTGCGTTAAAAATGAAAAAAAAAATCGTTTACTAAACATACATAAACATTTTCTTTTCATCACGTCTCAGTTTTCTTCCGTAAGAATATAAAAATTAAAAGACCAACATATTTGTTAAAGACAACCAGAATTTTTTACATTAATCAAGTCTAAATTTATCATTTAGATATAAAAAACGCAAAAAAAATCATCTTATAAAATTTGAACACAAACCATCGTGAGACCTTAACTTTTGTGCTTTGAATGATCTTCTCGTTTTAAATGCCAACAGTAATCACCTAGCATAGTTGTGTCCCAATCGTTTTTCAAGCTTCATTACATCCTGGTGGAACCTCTCACAATGCTCATCACTGACTGCACCCTGATTAGATGGAAAAAAAATAAAACTGAGAATGAAGAAAGAGAATTTTCAATGAAATTCTGCAACCTAACTTTTCGTAAGCTTTAAACATGTCGTTAACTAGCTTGTCTACATTTTCAACGCTGTTGTTCTCTAAAAACCATTTTATAAGTGCTTTCAGTGATAACCAGACATAAAGTTCCCACAAATATTCCTTTGAGTTCGTCATCACTTTACTTGGAAAATACTGTCTTTATATATAAAAATTCCTATCGCTCTTTATTCATAGCCTTTACAAAATTTTTCATCAAACCAGGTTTAATGTGCAGTGGTCATAAAATTACATATTGAGGATCCATCAATGGTATATGTTTCACATTTGATTTTCCGCAAACAAACTCTGACCTTTCGCCATACTTTTGGTGCATTTCAGCAGTTGCGATGATTCATATTGGATTTTCAAATAAATATGTACACAGATGTTGACGTTATAAAATAGGAATGATTACTAAACAAAACATAATAATAAAAAAAAGTACAATACATCGAAAACAGTAACTGTTTCTTTTAACCCTAAACATAGGCTAGTAAAAATAATAATAATTGACATGTACTTCGAACACTAGACATGATGGATATCACATGCGTTTGGAACATTTAATCTATGACTCATTACCTAAACGCCAAAAAATATAGTTGTGCATGTTTACTGTAACCATTTCGACATTTTTAACAATATTATAATCACAGTAACTATTTATATGATTGTGTAACAATAATATGGTTAATTTACGATTCACATGGTTATATACCATATATATGGTTACAGTAAACAAGTATATGTTTGTGACAACCATATACTTGTTTACTATAACCATATATATGGTTGATATAACCATGTGAATCGTAAGCTAACCATATTATAGTTACCACAATCACATAAATAGTTACTGTGACTATAATATTGTTAAGTTATTAGAAGGATTGATTAATTTACTACAAAATACAACCTAATTCAAAATTATTTTCGCACTTTACCAGATTCTTCAAACTTTATCGATCTAGCCACTTTTTTTTCTAGAAAATGCCAGTTTTTCTTCTTTTATTTAACTGCAAATGTCAATTTTCACAATAATTAGTAATTTTGCTGAAAACAGCTAACATATGCTGAGATTGGAGAGATTATGAAACGTAGCCGTTTTACAATTCGCAGTATCGTGCAACGTTTTAAGGGAGCATCAGCACTTAAAAGTGCTAAACATACAGGTCGTTCTAGATTCATAAGTGAGTGAGCCATATAATCAAAAAGGTCAAGTTATGTTCAAAAATATCTTCAACACAGATTGCTGCAGAGATTAAAGAAGAGTTTGGGAAAGTTGTTCAAGCAGCAACATTCAGAAGAATGCTTCACAAGGCAAACTAAAGTTTTTATTTTGACAATTTTTTCATCTGTGAACCAAAAGAAGCATTTAGAATATGCCAAAGAGTAGAGGGTGTGGAGGGTGAGCTGCATGATTTTTGGCTATTCTATTCTCTAAAAAAAGCAAATTTAATTTTTTTCGCTCTGATGGGCGTCAAACGGTATGGAGAAAACTCAATAAAGAGCTTGAAAAACAAAATCTTCCTTCACCAGTAAAACATATTCTCTGCAGCAGTTGGTGTGATGGTGCTCATTAAGAAAATGTGTAGAAAAGTAATATTTTCAACATGACAATGACCCGAAACATTTAGCCTATACTGTACCTATGTGGCTTTCATACAATTGGTCAATTAACAAGGTCTCTTATCAGTCATATTGTACTAATATCCTAATATATCAAGACTCCGCAGCTCGGCTTAACCGACTCTTAGGCATTCAGCGTTCGTCTCTGCTGGTTCGTTACGATAACACAATAAGGAGCATAGAAAGTAGTATTATTTTAGGACATTTTGCTTAAAAAGCAATAAAAACCATCGTGAAATATTAGGACATTATGACAACATGACCTTGTGAATTGACCAAATGTTTCGCTTGTCCTACCACACCCTCTACAATATCCTGATCTCAACCCAATAGAGCATCTGTGGGAAGAGCTAGATAAGCGAGTGAAAAAGCGTTCCATAACAAAAAAGAACGAGTTGAAGCAGGGCTTAGTTAAAGAATGTAAGAGTATTGGTTCAGATATCACAAAACAAGTTGATTTATTCTATGCCTAAGCAACTAGATATTTGAGTATTATTTGTATGATGCGGGATTTACAATAGTTCGAGTATCTGTTGAACGCGGTTTTAGTTTTGTATAACTCATTTTGAAGAGTACATATCTGTAATTTATTCTCACTTAGTTATTGAACATAATAGTCATGATGTAATAAGTCAGGTGAGAGCGTTTCGACAACAAACACAAAAAACACAATATTTCTTGCTGACAAGAGCATAGGTTTTGTCAAAATTGAATTTGTCAAAAAACAAATAAAAAAATTTTATTTTGGCATATTAACTAAAAAACGGCCGTTAAATTTAAATTATATTTGAAAAAGAACAACGGTTTAATAGTGCTTTATCCAAATTTCATTATATGAAATCTTTTTATTTGCATTTTCATTCATGTTTTTTGATTTAAAAATTTTTTTCTTTGAAAATAAAATGTATTACTTTTTCAAAATAAATTCAGTTTGACAAAACCCAAGCACTTTCAAAATAGATAAATAAAAATCAGCTGTGTTGTTGATTTCACCTTACTTAGTGCATCCTGATAATAGTGTAAACAACAAAGTTTTATTGATTAGAAAATGTTGAATTTTGTACCACCAAATCGTCAATTGCTGAAAGTTTTGCATTACTTCATTTAATTGAAAAAAGTGACGCTGAAGCACCCAGATTGCCAACCAAAACTTATGGTGAATGCGTTCCATCGGTTTCAACGTTCGAGAGATGGTTTGTGCGGTACAGAAGTGGTGGCTTTGACACGGAAGATAAATATCGTCCAAGTCACAACAAATTTGAAGACCTAGAGTTGGAGGCGTTACTCCCAGATTGCCAACCAAAACTTATGGTGAATGTGTTCCATCGGTTTCAACGTTCGAGAGATGGTTTGTGAGGTACAGAAGCGGTGGCTTTGACTCGGAAGACAAATATCGTCCAAGTCAGCCAAACAAAAATTGAAGACCAAGAATTGGAGGCATTACTCCATGAAGATTATTGTAAAACTCAACAAGAGCTTTCAGATTCATTAGAAGCTACTGAAGTAGCTCTGACAAACCTGAGGGTACGCATCTTCGGATTTCCATTCCTATCATGTTTGGACGAGCTATCAAGGATGAATCTGAAACGAATCTATTCCTTCATCCGGGATTCTGGTTGGTTTTATTTGGAGTCAATGGAAGTATTGCAAATACCCTGATGACTAATCCTTGGGTATCATAATGGGATCAGATTTGAATGGACCCAAGTGAGCTGCTTGAGGGGCGGCTGCCCATGGAACCTAACCTAACCTACTCAAGTAGCATTTTCAAAATGTTTGCGAGCAGAAGGATTCATCCAAAAGCAGGGAAATTGGATTCCATTCGAGTTGAAGCCAAGAGACCTTGAAAGACGATTTGGGATGTCCGAAATGAACGTCTGAATGCTATAAAAGTAAGTCATTTTTTCACCGAATCATTACTTGCGCTGAAAAAAACATCCAGCAATCCATGAGATTCTAAGACGATCTTGCTATGTCTGTCCTTCTGCTTTTGTAAAATTTTCCACAAATATTCTATGTTGAGAACGTTTGTTTGGTATTGAAAACGATCAATATTGGTGCATGATTTCACCTAATCCCCATATAAATGTCTTGAATTTTTCCTTTACCAATGGCTCTTCCAAGTCCCTGTGGATGTTTCCTTTTCTTTCATAACTTGGCGCTCCCGTTATGGTCCTAAGAATTTTAGATTGGGCCCTCGGAATAAGATCAATACTGGTGTTGCTAGCTATTTCCCATAGTTGAATTCCATATATCCAAATTTGTTTTTAAACGGCCTTATACAGGATGACTTTATATTCAGGACTTAATTTTGATTGATCAATGATTAACTAACGAAAGCTAGAGGTGAAGTCTCTTGGATTCTATGTGATGGCACCAAGTAAGCCGTCTATCTAGATCAATACCCAGGTTTTTGAGATAATCAGACTGCGGTACATTAACATTGTTGAGTGTGATAGGTTGGCATCTAACTCTGCTTTCCAGAATGCCAAATTGAAACCACAATTTGTTCATAATGCCAGGCGATATTAAAAAATATCTCCTTTTACGAGATAACAACATGTGAACAACGATATATAGAACTAATATAAAAATGTATTTGCAAGAGGCAAAATAAGCTGAAATCAAAAACCTTCTGAAATTCACTGTAGGGCATTAAAACAGAAAAAGTCGTAGATGCTGCAACATCGTACAAATTATCATAGCAGTTGTTCTAGTTGCTCTCGTTTAGTGTGGCAGTGGTAATAAAAGTGTTACTGATTGTTGCTACACAAACTCACACAGATTCTAGCCCATTCTCCATAACACAGATACAACGAGTTAAGAGTGTGTGTGTGTGTAAGAGCCTGATGATATCAAAATGAAACAACTGAAATGATAGTGGTAATAATGCCTTGTGAAAAATAATGGACAGTAGACAAGAAGTAGGAAAAAAAGTGCTACTAAGAGAGATAGAGGGTGGGAGTGTTAGAAAGTTGTATTTATTCTTAAAAAAAAAGTGTGAGTAAGAGTAAGTTTGGTTTTTGTATGTGTTGTTTATAAAGTACTAAAAGTAAAGTCAAAAAGGGAATATAAATTGCCACTTAAGTATGGTTGGTAGTAGTTGTAGTCGTAGCAGTAGCAAATGTAAAAAATGTTGTTTAGTGTATAAAGTTTTACCTACAAAAAATATAAAATACAAAAACAACAACCAAAAACATAAAAATAAGTAAAAATTTACACAGAAAAATACAAAAACTCACAGACACACAGCTATAACCTGATACAACTTAATACATACAAATGCTATATTAACACACCTCAATACGCATACAATTAGATAAAACCAGACCCAGACCCATCCCTCCCCACAATATGAACCACAATTTTTGTTACACATTTTTACTTTTATTCATTGCCTGGTCTACCAAAACTGTGTAAAAATCATTCAAATTTTATTTTAGTTTCGTTTTTTTTGCTGCTGCTCCTGCTTGTTGTCTACAAGGAAGCTATCCTTAAGAGACTTTTAACAAAAAACTCAACAACAGAAATAACCATAAAATAAAAAACATTTTTGTGTGTTTTCCATAATGCAAAAGACAAAGTGTAAGGACATGTCTTTAATTTGATGAGAAATTAAATACTTTAGAAAGAAAATATAATGACACATAAATGGCAGAAAGAATGAAAATATAATTGAAGAGAAAGAATGTAAGAAATAGACGTCTTAAGTGAACTGTCTGGATTTTTTTGAGGTATACAAACGGAAAATGTTTCGTTGTGTTGTGTTGTTCGGAAAATGTTAAAAAGTTTATGCATGTTTAACTTGGTGGACAACCAAAAATGCAAAAAGGTTAATGCTGCTAGTAACTGCTAAAAGCTGAGATTTTAATGGAATCATATTGTAGAATTCTTGTTTCAAGAAAGTTACTATATAAACATCATAACAAGTTAATTCATATATTAATTAAATATTTTGCCACCAAAGCTTTGCGGATACATATACGGAAGAAGAACAGGCTTTCGATAGCCTACCTCCTATTTTCCAGGCTCAATATTCAGTTTGAGTAGCGGACGATCTGGCTCTATCTCCTCATTTCATCGGCCTTTCATCTAAGTCTATCAGTAGTTTAAAAATGCAAACCAAGTATAGAGTTAAGGGCTTCACAATACCCCGCTACAACTTTTGAAACCTCAGTTTCAGGTTGAGGCCTAGAGTATTAGTGTGTAAGCGACTGGCTCAGCTACTTATTGGAATCCCAACTATCTAAAACTCTTTTTTGGTGCTGGTAAGAATGGGTAGATTAAAGCGGCAGCATTGGACTAGTGGAAAATCTGAAATAACATTTTCGTCGTTCCATCCTATCCAAAGAAAGAAATCCTACATACTAAAAAAACACTCAACTATCCATACACAGTTGAAAAGTACCAAACATTTTTGAACCTGTAGATATCACACCAGAAAAAATCAATCAGTACGTCATTTTAACGTTTCAGATACTATTTTGTAAGAAGGAGATAAATCTTTTGGAACAATCTCCTTTCACGTATTTCGAAAGGCAACAAGGAACAGTTCTTAGATCCAAATCTGTGAATATCCAGACCTTGGTGAGACTGCTTAATTTTCTTTCAATGAAATTACATAATCGGTCGTCCTACAGATAGACATAAGAAGGAGAGTAATGTGATGGAACAAGTTTCTTTCACGTTTTTCGAGATAATGGATTGGAGCAGTTCGTAACTTCGAATAACACGATCTAAACACTCAATGGCATTGTCATGTAGTTTTCTTTTAATTGAAATAGCCAATGAATGAATGAAGAATGGAGTAGTCTTCTTTCACGTAGTTGGAGAAAATATTGACTCCGAATAATGCAGTCTGTTCATCATGCATTTCTACACCTTACGATTGGAAAGCAATTAAAGTCAATGAGGTTGTAGATAGCTCCAAGCCTTCTCTCTCAAACACGACAACAAAAGACACAGCTCCAACATTTTTGCCGTTTAATCCTACCCAGTAGTTTTAATCTAAACATTTTTAATATCAATTGATAAAATGGAGACTGATTTAGTATATACATTGAAATAAGATTTTTATTGTCTGAGGACAATAAAAATCGCTGTCCTGAAGCTACCTACAATTTCATTAACCTTAATTGCTTTCCAGTCGTAATGTACAGAATTTACAGTGTCTCTATATTTTGGTTGGGTACTTCTATATAAGAACAGGTCACCATGTCTAGGGTGAACAGACTGCATTATTCAGAGGCAATATTTTCTTCAACTACGTGAAAGAAGTCTGCTGCTTTTTTCATTAATTCTTTGGCTCCAACGTCTCCGCCGTTTAATTCTAACCAAACTAGATACAAACACAGTTCAAAAGTAGCAACATTTCCAAAATATTATCCCAGGTGGCATTACTTTTGGAACAATATTCTTTCTCGTCTGTTGAGATGTTGGCTCCAAATAACATGGTCTATACATCCAATTTAAACTGTTTTTTTTAATAGAAATACTCTAATGGTGGCCGAACCAAAAGATGGAGATCCTTGAAACTCTACACATTCCGACTGGAACTTAGTTAAACATAATGCTCCAGAAGATCGACTTTTATTGAGTATTATAGCTCCTTGGTGTTATTTCGGAAGAAGCATGGGAATTTTTTGGATGAAGGTTAAAAAAGATTGGATCCAAGTTCTGGTTAATACAGACTGCATGTATATCTTCTATTTAAATGGAGATGCTCAATCAGTCACCAAAACGAATGTTGAACAAAGTATAGTACTAGATTCATGTTTTGAAATAGTCTTCCTACGCATGTATTGGGGTGACGACATGATCTCCGGAGCTTGGGGAGACTACTTGTTCTTCTTTCAACAGAAATACAAATACAAAGCAGGGGAATTCTTTGGAAGGGATCCAAGCTCTTGAGAACACAGACTGTAAGTCCTAAAATGTGTAGAGATCTTATTCTTATTTCTATGCTGATACACTGTCAGTCGCCAAAACGAAAGATGAACTAAGAAGATGACTGTTTTGAAATAGTCTTCCTCCACATCTATTAAGGTGACGACAAGTCCGCATTCTAAGTACGTTGGGGTGACTACCGTAGTACCGAAATATGGACGAAGTAGTAGGCAAATGCTATGACTACTAGACTTTTCGTTCTATTTTAAATGGGGATAACTAATAGGACGACAGACAATAAAGAACGATCAAAGAAATGTTTGCCACCATTTTACATACTGCCCCATAATGCAAAACAATCTTCACCAATCCAAATTGGCTTCGACTGTTTTGGTTCTCCGATTGTCTATAGGTCAATTTGTATCTAAAAACCTTACTACTGGCAGTATGTTCTATGTCGAGAAGACTTTTGCATCTACTTTAAATGGATAATAAATTGGTAGATGTATATTAAAGAAAGATTGCTACTAGATTCGGAAGATGATTTACAGGACGATTACACTGCTCAATATGGCGAAGATAATACAAAACAATATTCACAAATCCAAACTGACTTCGGCTTTCCTGCTTCTGCGATTGCTGTTTTAGTTAAGGAGGGGCTCTCATGTATCTAAAAACCTTTCTCCAGGTAGTATGTTCTATGACGAGGAGAATTTTGCATCTATTTAATTAGCAGCGGACTATAAAGAAAGAGTGACAAATTCATACTTGATTCTGAAGATGATTTAGAAGGCTATAACATCACCATGACAATCTTGTCCTATGACTAGGAGACATTGAATACCTTGCAAGTTTACTGGCAATATGGAAACATTTAGAAAATTCATAGTAAATTCTGAAAACGAGGTAGATAATAATATAGCCTTCTAAATCATCTTCAGAATCAAGTAGGAATTTGTCACTCTTTCTTTATATTAGTGAAGATAATACAAATAAATCTCCATCTTTTCGAACTGAATTCGGTTTTCCTGTTTTTCCGACACTCTACAGTAGAGTTTCCAATTCAGTTTTAACCGAAACCGAAACCGACAATTATTCTTCGGTTTTCACTTTTAATCTATTTTAACTAGAAAAATTCAAAATTTAGAAATGAGAAACAAACTTTTCCATCCAATTATTCATCCAATATCTCTAAACACAGATCGGTAAAAATATCTTAAGATTTGTTTAAATTTGGAATAAACAAATAGTACTATTAAGTCTCCCTTTGTAAATTAATACTAATTCAGGAAAACATGTCTCTAGTTTCATGTTTATGATTCATTGTAATGTGGAATGTAGGGCATTCTTGACATATTATTAGAAAAAAGCATAAAGACCCACATTTTGTATTCCTACTCAGCATAATGAATGTTTAATTTCATATTTCTGTGTCCATTATTATAGAAAATACAAAAGAAAGGTAAGACTATAATCACCCTTCGAGAATTCTAACTCATTCAGAATCATTTGTCTACAATTAAAGTTAAAAAATATTCAAAAAGTACTACTAGTTAGAAAAAGTACCTGCAATTCTCTTTTTTTATATTCTAACTCAGTCAGGATCATATGTGTTTAATATCCTGCTTATAGGTTCATTATTATAGAAATTTCAATAATAGTTTCTGTTACCTCAATATTATTATGCCCTCTATCCTTGATTCTTTCTTTAGTCAGAAGCATATCAGCCAGCTATTATGTATATACAATAAGTAAAATAATTTATTATAATAAAAAGTACAATTAGAAGAAAAAGTAAAAATGTTTTACTCTTAAACCACTGTCAAGTTTGAAATTTCAAAGTAATTTCCTGATTCTATAGGTTCAATATTACAGAAAATTAATTTTGAAGAACGAAAAAGTACTCCTTAGTTTGGTTTAGTTCTCCATTTTTAGTATCAAAATACAATTGAGCACCCTATTCTTGATTATTTCTTTACTGAGAAGCATTTTAGCCAACTTTAACTAATTTAATATATTAAAAAGGTATCATTAAAAGAAAAAGTACAAATATTCCTTTATCCTCGTAAACACTCGTCAAAATAATTTCCTATATTATTAACTGATTTAATAGTTAATAAATTATCAGAAAACCGAACCGAAACCGATCGGTTTTCAATTTTTTAAAACCGAAACCGCGGTTTTGAAATTCTTCGGTTTTTTGGAAACTCTAGTCTACAGCTAACCACCAGCTCATTTGCATATAGGAACCATTGCAAAATATTGTTTTGCTGATTAATTATAGATAGATTTCAAAAGCGCTTTTATTCTCCCTGATAGAATCATAGAAAATAAAAGCATATCAATTTGGCTCAAGTATCCAAATAATCTCAAGTATCCAAAATAAATTGATTATTAGCAGCTAGTTTCGTCTCCAATGACATTTAAGGGTTAATTTTCATCAAAATTCTTTACACATTTGTATGAAAATACCAACTTTTCATATCTTCGATTGAGGTGATAAAAGGGTTACTGTGGACCGCTGTTAATCAAATGTTCATTCAATTCAATTTTAATGTGGATCGCAATATTCTTAAATTTTTTTATTTAACTTCAGCAGTGATACAAATTAATTGGCCTATTGACTAAATTATTGCCAAGAATTGCCTTTATTCTCAAATACACAGAGTTTAAATGTTTAATACGGCTTTATTATTGCGAGAGCTATTGATCAAATTTTTTTTAATACAAATTCGTTCTTTTGTGTAATCCTACACAGAGAAAACAGATTCCTGATAGCAACCGAATTTGTTGCCAATCGAATGATTCTACCTTAGTGATCAAATTTTACAATTGTGTCGACAAAATTTAGAAATGGTAACTAAAGTTTGGTTGCTTCAACTGAAATTCTTCTTTATCAACTGACTTTCTGTTGACAGAACCGACAAATTCTGTGAGTGCAACCGAATCATTCGATTGTCAACAAATTCGGTTGCTACTACGAATCTGTTTTCTCTGTGTAAGTATCAAAATTTACTAAATTATGCTTTGCACAAACGGTTTACATGGACATGGAATTGCTTGGATCTTGATTATGATTTGATGTTAAATTAAAAACTTCCCTGCCTTAGGCCCTGCAAGGTATAATAAAAGTTCTTCTGTTGAAATAATTGTGTATAATCTTTGACATTTACCCTATCGATTGAATGCTGCTTAACAAAAACTAGTTAATAGCTTTTCCAGATTTTAACTTTGATTCTAACGAATTCCTATGAAAGCAACAAAACAACTAATATTTCGCTGAATACATTTCCTGGTTAATTCAATTGTGTTCATATTTTTCCCCAAATGTAATTTCCATGTATTCAGTACTATTTTTTCACATTAACACCAAAATAACTAGAAAAAAATGAAATTTGTATGTGTGTTTCTTTGTTTTCTTGGCAACTTTCTATAACGTATTCAAATTTCAGTATAATCAAAGCGGTCCCTTGAGGAAACTTTCCTTATTAGTTGTTATTTCCAATACAAACGCATTAACACATAGACTTATAGATACTAATACTAACACTTCTAAATACATAGACACACACACACACACATACATACACTAATACTTTTCTAAGGAGGAAATAGAAAGCAAAAAACTTGCACGTAATCAGTTATAAAATGTTAATGCTGTATAAAACACATTTGCCACGAAAAATCATACCCCTTTTTTATACATTTACACAGCCATCACACTGCCATAGAAATTCTTATCTGATGTGTATGTATTTGTGGGAGTGTAATAGTGTGTGTGTGTATATGTATGTGTGTTTAAATAAAGTGCTCGTGTAATTGTGTGTAAGTGTTTATGAGTTGTATTAAACCAGCAAAGAACAAAAATCATTTTCAACTAAAGAAATAAGAGCAAAGAAAAGAATTCGTATAGTAGATGGCTGTTGTATGAGTGAGAATGGGTTTAAAAATAAGAAAATAACGTCTATTTGTAATAAAGAAAATATGTAAGTACTATTTTGTAGAAGTATACACATGTGGTGTGGTAATAACACGAAGCAGGTCTTATAAATTTGCTTCAAATGTAAGGATTTTTATTAGTTGACTTGAATTACATACGAGTATGTACTTATATACTGTTTGTAAGAGCAATGACGTCTGAGGATGAGCATAAATTAACGCGCTTAAAAATCAATATTGTTGCAACGGTTGAACTAAAAATTAATTAATTTGTTCACAGCGGCAAATTATTAATTAAATTTCTAAAAAATATAGCTTGCTTTGTTGTAATGCATTTAAAACAGAATATTAATTTTTAAAAAGATTTTGCATCAAGTTCTTAAATCTGAATATGGAGAGTTATCTGATGTATTTCTTATCATACTAAAAGAGCAGTCACACGGTATGTATTGCATGTGTTTTGTGACATGTATTGGGAAGTGTTTCCACATATAAACATGTACATACCGTGTGATCTACATGAAACTTTATGTATGTAAAATATATGTGTATACCTTATGACATTTTTGGCAATTAGAGCATGCTCTATTTTCGTGTGTTTAACAGTGTGTATTTTGAAATACAACACTGTGTTAGTGCAAAATAAAAAATACTAAACAAAAAAGAGTGGAGAAAAATCATAAAATAAGTTACATTGCATTAAATATATTTTTGTGATTTAAAAATGTTTCAAATAGATATATAGTTAAAAACAACAAATATATAAACTAATAGAGTTTATGTCACATGTAATTACATATGTACGTGTGAACGTGGAAATTATGAATCGTATATATAACGTGAATTGTTACATACACATGGAATTCCAAATGTCTTGAATACATGTCCCAATACATATGGAATATATGCCGTGTGAAGATCTTGTGACAATCTCTGAATGAAGTTGTACGAGCAGAGTTGGCTTTAATGCACGCAAAATTCAGTATTGTATGTTAACACACAAACGCACAACAGATCATGCTGCTCTATCTGTTATTATGGGTGATGTACATATTAAGGAATCAGAATCTCTTAATTTTCAAGGCATGAATATTTAGTGCGATGTCTGCCGGACAAAACATTTTTTTCAAGTGTCCAAGGAAGCATTCTTGGTTTTCTAAAACGATGTAGGAAATACTTCACTCCATCTGATATATTTACTATTTACACCACTTATATCCAAACCAAAATGGAATGCAATTCTTTTGTATGGGACGGTGCTTTGAAGTCTATTTTGGAGTAACTCGACTGCGTACAGGAGAGGGCAAAGGTGCTTTTCGGCGACAGTAGGGTAACCAGCTCTATTGACTCACTGGAACATCGTTGCACTGTTGGTTGTGTTTCTCTGTTCAACCGATACTACAATGAAATACTTATGCTCTGAGGAAATTATGAAACTTGTTCCCGAACCCATTTTTAAGCAATACACTTTCTTTAGCAAGGGCTCAACAATTTGTGGTCGACTGGACAGTGGATCATAGGGAAAATTCGTTCTTTAGACGTACAGTCCGTATGTGGAATAAGCTTCCTGGTGAAGTTTTTTCTGTCACATTCAATATAGGGAAATTCAAATCAAATATCTCTAGTCCCTCTATTCTCCCTCCCATAACCTATTTTCCTAGTTCCAACACTATTTATTGCAAGATTTGGGATCATCCATTGAGTGCTGGTCAAAGCAAAAAAAAACTGTTAACTCTCAATCGAACTGTCATACTGAGCTTATTCTTTAACATTTATGATCTCTGGCAAATCATCATCAATAGATTGACGCTACCAAATTAACGCAATTTACTTTGAAAATCAGTCATCGATTCGCACAACTTATAGATTTTTATGACGCACATAATTGTCCATCTGAGCAAGTTATACACATATTGTGGAAAAATTCATACCACATACTCTCTGAATGATGTAATAACACCAACACGTCGAAGAAATGTGCGTACTGAAGAAAATAATGCCGCTGTAAAAGAAAGTGTGCAATGAGATCGAAATTTAATTGGAGCTCTGTCCGTCCGTGGACAATTTTGGGCAAAAATCTTGGCCTACGCCTGTATAAGATCCAGTTGTTACAGGAATTAAAGTCACGATACCATTATATGCGTCATTCTTTCGCCGATTGGGCTCTAGAGAAGTTGAAAACTGACCCGATGTTTTATCGCAAAATTGTGTTCAGCTCATTTTTAGTTTGCATATAAACAAAATTGCCGCATATTGAGTGTGACCTATTCAGACAAATGCATCGTTTGGTGCGGTGGCATCATCGTACCTTATTTCTTCTTCAAAAATTAAGCTGAAGCTCGCGTTGCAGTCAATGGAGATCGTTAACGCACCTTGATCAATGATTTTTGTTTGTAAATATGGATGAATTTGATCTGGGCGAGATTCAAAAGAAAGTCGCAATACAGTGACCACAACCATCGATTTATTGAAATCGATAACTTTATAAAAAGATAAACCATGCCTTGAAGGCCAAGTGAATTGTTTGTGTTATTCGTGACATACGGCCGACAATGCTCGAAAAATTGGTTCCAAGTCTACTCTTATGAAAATTGAGATAAAAAACGATAGAATAAATAATGTGATATCTCGGGAAGTATTATAGATATCGTCATGAAATTAGGACTGAGATCGTAAAATTCTTAACACACGTTATTTATTAAAACTTTTAACCCAAGTATTATTTGATTTTTGTTTATCAAGTTACCTTTGTAAAGTATGTCAATTATTATGTTTAATGTCAATTATGTTCATTTGTGGTTAATTTGATTAAAAAAAGTGCGTACTAAAATTATTAAATATTTTCAACAAAACCCAACTTGGTCCTTCAAAAAGTTGGCTAAACAATCAAAGGTCTGCCATCAAATTGTTTCCAAATTTATTAAACAGTACCGGCAGAACTTGTCCGTTGATAGAAAACCTAGTTCAGGTAGATGGAATGGTTCACATGATGTTTATTAAGCCAAAAAAATAGAAAGCATTTTCAAAAGAGCTCCCAACACATTCGGTAGGAAAGCAGCCCCGTTAGGTCAGTATTCGGACTATTTGGTACGAAAAGTTAAAGCCAATGAAGGTTTAAAAGCATACAAGGCTCGAAAAGTTCCTGACACGAACTCTTCTAAAAATTTAGAGGCCAAAAACACAGCACGGAAATTGAAGTCAAATTTTATACTCAAAAATATACCTGATGCATAATGGATGACGAAATGTACGTATGGAAAATTGTTCGCAGCTTCTGGGTAAATTTTTTATGTTGCAGATGATCGAGGGAATGTTGAAGAAAAGTTTAGGACCCAAAAGCAGACAAAATTTCCCAAAAAGTTCTTGGTATGGCAAGCAATATGCAGTTGCGGCAAAAAAGCCAAACATTTGTAACAAAGGGCTCTATAAATATCGAAATTTACATCAAGGAATGTTTACAAAAAATGATGTTTCCATTCATAAGACTTCTTAATGTGTCCAATTATTTTTGGCCTGATTTGGCATCGGTCACTATGGTAAAAAAACCCTTGAGTGGTACAAGAACAATAATGTGGTATTTGTACCAAGAGAGGCAATTCCTCTTAACTGCCTGCAGCTGAGTCCAGTGGAGAGATATTGGGCTCTTGTTAGAAAAAAGAAAAGAAGGGTTTTCAAAAGAGGTTAAGAATTTCATCACTAGTGATTAGAACTATAAAAATAGATTTTTTTTTTTGTAAATTGTAACAATAATATCAATTAAAAAAAAAAAGATTCAAAACTGTAAGTTTAGTGGTTACACTTTTATTAACATATATGTATGTTAAAAATTTTTCGATCTCAGTCTTTATCACAAGTTTTGACGTGAGGTGTTTTCGAGTTGATTTGCAGTTATTCGGTTTCGTAGGCAGAATGGTGGCCAGTGGATGGCCTCTCAAAGTTGGTAGCTTCGTGTCTCAATTGTTTTTTTTTTTTTAAATCGTTAAAATATAAATGTGTTTGTTATCTCTTTTAGTTCAAGAGATATTTGGGTTTATTTATTTTTTTTAATTTTTCTCGATCTTTTTTTTTTAAATATCATCTATATTATCGATTAAATTCTGAATAAACTAAAAATAATTTCCTAATAGTTTTCTCGTCCCTATAAAAAGTTACACGTGTCCAAAGTTGGAACATGTATTTGACGTTGTTTCCCAAAATATTATTTCTTTTATAGAAAAAATGTTCTTCGGGACTAATATAATTGTTCCATTATCTGGAAAGAGAACTTAATGCGTAAATGCATAAAATAAAATTTTGGTCATTTAAGGGGATATAGTTTTTGGAACACATTTTCCCCGTTATAGGAATTTCGGTATTTGGAAATTAAAAATGGCAACGATTATAACGCCGATGATTTAAGAATGTTTTTGTCTACATTACTTCCAAATTTTGTTATGATATCTTTTATCATTTTCTTCATGTAAAATATTATATTATATATTTTTTAGTTTCTAAGGTAAATGACTTTCGAAAAATTAATAGAATTCCTTTCTTTCACTAAAATATCAACCTTAGGTTTCAACCAATGCCAAATATTTATACAAAAATCTTACATTTACTCTTCAAAAGCAAACCTTGTTTCATATATTGGCTGCAGAATTTCTTTCCTTCATTTCTTTTAAGTCAGTATATTTTTGCATTCATAAGTTATATTTAATATGTAATTATACACATTTGCATGCAATATGTTGAAAAACGTTAAACTTTTTGAAAGTTTAACGTCTTCTTGAGAGGAACTTTAGTCCCAATAAAGACTTTAAATCAAATAACACAGTTAAAATTAAAAAAAATTAATAAAAAGTGTGATAAGAAAATGTTCAATAGCCACTAAAAAGTCCTAAATATAAAGGGTTTTCCAACAAGAAGTGTTATTTTGGCATTCAAAGAAAAATGGAATTTTTTTTTAAATAAATGATCGGATGTTTATTTCATAATAAAAAGGAAGGTATGCCGTTAATAATGAAAAACAACATCAGCCAAATGGTCATCACGAACAAGCTTACAGGACCATATCCTTTTCATGAAATTTTCCATAACCAAATCGCAAAGTGGCTGCTCTATGTCCTCGATAGCATCACGAATTCTATCTTTGAGGTCTTGATGCGATGCTGGGCTGTTGGTGTAGACCTTATATTTCACTTGGCCCTAAAGGAAGAAGTCGCAAGGTGTTAAATCACAAGATCTCGGTGTCCAATTGTGATTACCTCTTCGAGAGATAATAACAAGGACCTAATCAGCAAAGACAAGACGTTGTTGATGATTGGCCGGATTGAGTTCTTGTGTTAACTGAACTTTATAAGCCTTAAGACTCTAGTATTTATGCAAAATACGGTGTAATGACGTTTGTGGAATGCCCAATTCCAAAGAACGAGGAGGAATGGACAAACCTGGGTTTTCTTCAACACTTTGGGCTGTAGCAGCAATATTCTAAGTTGTTCTTGAGCGACGTGCACTGGTTTTATTCTTCTAACATCACTAACTTGTCCCAACAGCTCGAATTTTTCCAACAATTTCTGTATTGTGGTCCGACAAGGTGCTTCACGACGACCCAAAAAAGCTTTAGTTTTGCGAACTGTGACTGCAAGATTTTCACCATTTTTGTAGAGAATTTTAATAATTTTAATGCGTTGAAATTTTTAGTAATGGCGTAGTTTCTACTTGTCAAATGTCAAAGAATAAAAGCTTCAAAATTTACAGCTACCGAAATACCGGGTGATTCAAAATAACACCTCTTGTTGGAAAACCCTTTATAAGGGGGCATTTAAATTATGACTTCAAGTCATGACTTAAAATCATGGGCTTTTTTTTGTACTAGCAAATTGTGACGTCTAAACAAGTTTTCTATTCATGACTTTTGTTTAATATTCTGCTTTGAACTCTTCTCCGATTGGTTGTTGATACGATTATATGCCAAAAAAAAGGCAAGCATGGTTGAAAAAAGGCATCGTATAAATGAAAGAAGATTTTCGTAGGGGTTTTACAAGAGAAACAAGAAAAATACATGACTTTAAATCAAAGTGTAAATGTCGACTAAGACTTATAAGATGCCATATATGTACTTCTTTTAAACTGTGATTATTTCTCACTATAAATCATAGTAAATATGTAATAAAACTTCATTATCAGATTTACGAAATATTAGAAACAATGGATTTTAGGATATTTTTTGTGTCTCCTGTAAAATATGTGAAAAGCGACTTAACACGTTTACACACTAAACTAAAGATATTCACGCGAATGCATAGAAATCGTGCACTCCTCGTACACTGAGGACAAAGTGTAAATGTCGACTAAGACTTATTAGAGCCAATGCATGTATTTGTGATTATTTATCATTATAAATCATAGTAACTATGTAATCATAGTAACTATGTATCAGATTTACATAATATTTGTAAAAAGCGACTTAACACTTTTACACACCAAGCTAAAGATGTTCGTGCACTCCTCGTACACTGATTACAATCATGGCTACATTTTTGAAAGCATTTTCAGCTTGCTCTCGCTACAGCCTTAATGTGTGCTCGAAATCTTAGTCGTTGTGTGAAAAATCTTTTGCAAATTTACCATATTACAAGTAAGTAGTATACACACACCATATTGTTTAAATGTCTACATGTGCAATGGGTTAAATTTTGCAGAAGATGATGAGAAGCAGCAGGAACAAATATCACATATACATGATGGAAGAAAAAAGAAAAATTAAAGTATACTTTTAAGCGTTATTTGATATCCTCATAATGGTGTGAGATTTTAGCAAGAGTTCACATACATACGTTCATTCACTCATTCACTCACTTTTCTTGTATTAAGCCATGACATGTAATTGTATACCTTTTCCCAAACACTCACTTGTCAATTCTTTTGAAAAAAGAATCTTCCTCAATGTTTATGTTTTGGAAGAAGAAAAAAAACAAAAAATCAGAAATCTTTCTTTCTATGTTTAACCTAGATATAATCTACTCAAGTAGAAGAAATGTTTCTTGTGAATAACAAAAAATGGAAAAAAAAAACGTGGAAAAAATATTGTGTATCTTTTACTATTAATAGCTTCGTAATAAAGCCATGTGTGTGAATGAATAAGGACTTTATGTCGTTTTCTTGCTTTAAAGGTCTTAGGACGCCAAAGTTCGCTTTAAAAAATTATATTTTCTTCTAAAAAAAATTCAATGGGAACATATTTTATTTATGGCAAATATCATATAATACGTGTATTGAAGCTTTAAAAGCCTTTTTGAGGCGGTAAAGAATGGTAAATTATACTGTTTGTGAATTCTAAATGATGGCAATTAGTTTAAGAACTTTAGGTTTTGAGGTTGGTTAAACCCAATGAGTTGTGAGATATTTGCTAAATGTTTTAAAATATGAAATTGGTATTGGTGGTATAGGTATTACTTTACTTATGCTTCTACCACCTCAAAAAGTGTTATAGTTGATCGCCCCACAAAAAAAAAAAAAAAAAGAAAAAAATATTTACAGTTAACCACAAAATACTTGTATTTACAATATAAATAATTCATAGCAAAGTATTTAATCAATTAAGAATTTGCTTAACGTTTCTGTGTTTTTTTTTTTGCCCATTAATTTGATGTCTGACATCTAAATATTGCCATCTTTCATTAACAAAGTGACTGGAGAGCTTAATATCTTTGGGCTTTTGGTGGCATTATTGCTATTATCCTTTAGATACAATTTATAGTGATTAATTGTCAACTTCAAAGACATCTCAACTAGACACTTTCTTATATTAATTTTTGCAGCTGCGCTTTACACAGGATAATTTATCACAACTGTAGCAAATACTTATGAAATTACTACAAAATTATTTATTTTTCTACTTCATCACCAAACGACCGAACGCTTCGCGCCTCTTCTCTTCTTTTCTTTGCTTTCCTTTCCGTTTTACTTACTTGCAATAAAGCAAAAATGTAGCAAGAGTAATTAGATTAAATACACAAATATTTTGCTTAGAAGAAAAAGTTTTTTTCTTTTTTTTTTCTAACAACAATCAATTGTTTGTTGGCATGGAAAATTTTCGAAAGGAAATTGTTAAAGTAAATAGAATTGTAAAATTTCTGAGGTTATAAAGCAATAATAATAATAATAAACTCGTAGCAAACACAATTCCCAAATCCTTACAAGAGTTTTGAAATTACACTTTAATGTTTTGGAAATAAATAACTACAATTGTATATAAACTTCCTCCACAATGTTCAAATTTGTGTCATGGGTAAATGAATGAATAAACGAATGAATGAATTTTTGGCGTTTTATTGTATTGGCGCTTAATTGTTGCCATGCCATTTATTTTCGTTTCAATAAAATAAAATGAGTGAAAATTACTGTGAACGTATGATTAATATTAATTATGAGAGCAGGAAGCAGTATTTCTATTGGGAAGCCATAACGTATGATTAAATGTTATTGGCAAATGAAATAACTCATACGCTTTGGTGGAAAAATGTTTCATTTATTTTATATTAATTGTTTTAGTTAGCAACAAAAGAAAAAAACACTTTTACTAAGCACACACTTTTATTAAATTATATGATTTAAGAAAATTCATTAGATAAGAAGATATGTTAAAGAAAACTGGTAAAAGGTATGTTTTAGGTGGCGGTGTTGAATTACTAAAAGCTGTTTAATACATTTCAATATTCTGTTTTACATAAAGGAATGCTTTTAAAAGAAGACAATATATAAGACTGCTAATTAGTCTGCACTGCATTTATAAAAACTAATATTTTCTGTATCTTTTGCTAAGTTAACCTTTACTATTCCTTTATAAGTCCTATATACATTTTTTTTTCCAGTGAACTTTATAATTAGAAATATTTTTAAAGAAGCAATCTTCTATCGGGTGTATGACTTAAAAATGGGGGATTTTCAATAGATGGCCTATGTTTTGTACGCGGTTTTTGTTATTAATATCTTCTTTTTCATTTTAAATTTTACATATCGGTCACTTATTCTCACTTAGTTATTTAAAATTATAATGTAAACAACAAAGTTCTTTTTGCTTGGAAAATATCAAATTTTGCGCCAACGAAGCGTCCTATGTGGGAAGTTTTGCTTTATTTCTTTACTTTGAAAAACAATGCTGCTGCAGCACTCCAATTGCTCACCGAAGCTTATGGTGAATGTGTTTCATGTGCGATTCAGAAGTGTTAATTTTGACATGGAAGATAAAGATAAAAAACAAGTTTGAAGACCAAGAATTGGAGGCATTACTTCATGAAGATTGTTGTCAAACTCAACAAAAGTTTGCAAAATCATTGGGAGCTACTCAATCAGCAATTTCAAAACGCAGAATTCATCCAAATCAGGGAAATTGGTCCATACACATTGAAGCTGAGAGACCTTAAAAGAAGATTTTGTATATCTTAAATGCTGCTAACAACGGCCAATACTGTGAATAGATTAATATTGTACAAATGTTTCAAAATACACCCAATAAATAGAATCATTTACAGATATTTCAATATTTATATAATTTTTATCGTTTATTTTTGTCATAGTAAGTTTTTTAACCAAATTAATAAACAATTTTAAAGCTGTATTGAAGCAAATAAATCTACAGTTTCAAAACAGTTGTAAATATTCACATTTGGGAGGAAGACCTGGTAAAACTATTCCTAGACATGATAATTTAATAACAATAGAGTTTAAGAAATTCCCAAAACTACTACTCGAGAGGTTGGCAATAATCCAAAATTGGGAATTAGTTTTCGAACTATTAGCCGCAGAGCAAATGAATCTGGTCTTCGTTGGTATATAAATTCGCTGGTATACAAATTGCCAAAGAATATTTGGTCGTTACAGAACTCGAATACTGTTATCTCTTTGGATGAGTACAAACACAATTTAAAATACAGTGATGAGATAACATTTATAAGGTTGCCGAATATGCCAATTCATATTAGTAAAATATGATATGGCTGAAAACGGATACAGAGCCATTCGAAATATATGCCGCTAGTTTGGAGATTCCAGTACGACAATGAACCCAAGTACACCTCTTGGGTTGTAACCGAGTGGCTACAATTGATGTTGCCTGTCCAAACGCCAGAAAACCTATGCAAATTTTAAATAGATCGCAAAATATGAACTCATATATACCACGAAGGAAGCTTGATGCGGTTATATGAGAATGGCAAAGTATACGATAGAACCCTTAATTGATACAATACATCAGCGTTGTGAATAAGTAATAAAAAACTATGCATATACAACTAAAAGTAAAAATTTTAATTTTCTCTAAGAAGCTGAATCCGAAAACTTGTCACTAAAAGAGCCAGATAATTTTTGTAAAGATTAAACTTTGGTTTATTGTTTTGTCAATACCATAAAGAATACATTTTAGTTTGTTTTCCATTTTCAATAATTGAACAAAATTAGTTCTTATAGTGCGCACAATGATCTATATGGTTTGAATTCTTTGTAACTTTTTTAATTGTTATTTATCTTTTTTTTTCAGCATTTTGTGTAGAAAACTTGGGGAATTAATAATAAATAACTATACAATCGAAAGGAAACGTCTTGACTATGACATTCTTTTCAGTGAAATAGCAGAGGAAAATCCACACTTTATTCTCAATTTGATAATCAGCCAATTTCCTATTAAATGGCTATGTCTACTGCAGGATTTGGCATACGGAGGACTCAAGAGTAGTTGATAAGCGACAATTACACCAGCTTAAGTGTACTGTTTGGTGTATCGTCCGAAAAGATAATTGGCCCATATTTTTTTTGGAAAATTACATTGGTGTTTCAATGTTTGTCAACGGTGGTGCATTAGGGTGGCCCTTAATAAACGAAAGTTGGATATTTGCCATTCTCAGCCCCTTTTGGTAAACGTTGGTAAAAAAATCATTCTGAAAAAATTTTAGGTAAATCGGTTGTATGATTTGTCGGTTCGGTTTGTATGATTTGTCATAGCTGTTACATCAGCTAGGACAAATCATACAAACTTTTGGTTTCAGCAAGAACTGCCATCTACGTTCACTAGATTTAACAGCTCCTGTGAGTTTTCTTTGGCGATATTTGAATGAAAGAATGTATGTTAACAAGCAAAAACCCATTCCCCAACTAAAAACCAACATACGAAATTAAATTTGAAAAGTTATGGAAACTATGTTCCGTACAGACATACTCATAATATACACTAGCAATTCATGGTCACTTTTCAATACAAATTTAAAATTTTTTTATCTATATATATAAAAATGAAATGGTCCATGTATGTAATAGCATCATGTGAGAACGGTTGGAGCAATTTGGCTGATTTTTTTTATTCGATTCGCAATTTCAGAAGATGGTTTGTAAAGAAAAAAAAATTAAAAAATTCGGAAGCTGAAATTTTTAATATATTGCCTCCTTTTCACTTCTCATTTTTCTTAATAACAGATATTTTTTGGAGAAACTTGAAGAACTAACATTGGTAAATAGCTACCGAGCGAAGCTTATAAACTAGTAATCAATCTGGGCAATTGCAGCATTTAAATGGTTGTGCATGAAATGTTGTTAGGGAATGCAAATTTCAATGGATAGAAAGAAAATTATTATTAACCTGCAAAATGTAGAAAAACGTCTAACCGAAATCAATGATATTGTAAAACGACTACGCTCTTCCATTCAGTACTTTATTCAACAGTTCAAAACAACGAGAACAATGGCAAATAAACAAAGAGCTGACCATCTAAGAAAAATAGACCACTACTTAGAGAGAAGAATTGTACGATTTGTAGAAGGTAATCCAAAAATTATCGCATGTATAATTGCGGGAAACTTGAAAACTTGTGATGAATTAACGGAAAACCCCCAAACTGTTAGAAACGCTCTTAAACCAAACGGCTATAATGGTTGAGTATGCCGCAAGAAGCCCCTTGTTCGAAAAGTGAACATGAAAAAGAGATTGGATTACGCTATCGATCATATTGATTAAGTTTTTTATTTTGGGAACGAGTTATTTTTAGCCATGGAAGTAAATTTAATGTTTTTGGTTCTGATGAAAGAAAAATAGTATGGTGAAAGCCAAATACTGAAATGAATTTGAAGTATTTGATGCTAACCGTAAAGCATGGAGGAGATAATATTATTGTTTGGGGTAGCATGGCTTCATCTGGGGTGGGAAATCTTATTTTTGTTGAAAACACGATGGATAAATATGCATGGCTTAATATATTAAAAGAAAACTTAAAACAAAGTGCTAAAAAATTAGGCTTTGGACGATTGCATTGCTTCCAACAAGACAACGATCCCAACTAGATTAGTAAAGAAATGTCTTATTTATAATGTTCCTAAGCAATTAAATCGCCCAGCCCAATCACCTGATCTCAACCCGAATGAGCATCTATGGGATCACATGGAAAGAAAGATTCCGCAGCACAATATAAAGAGTAAAGCTCAGCTAAAATCCGTTATAATGAAAGAGTAGTATAAAATAGATTCCCTGACAACAACAAAGGTGGTCCATTCCATGCACAGCTATTTAAATGCTGCAATTGCTCAGAAAGGAGGACCTACCACATATTAAACGCAATTATGTTTAATATTGGGATTCCTTGCCCTACAACGGTTAACTGTACGGAGACTTTTTTGGTGATACTTTTCGTACAATTAACGAATTTATGTAGATTTTTATGTTTTTAATGAAAATGTTTGTATTTTTTTTTATATTGATTTCTAGTTTATACGATTTTTTATAAAATGAAATAAAAAAATGTTTGAATATGTATTGAAAAGTGTACGGAGACTTAATTGATTCAGTGTATGTGCGAAGAAGAAAATGACCGTCACATACAGGATATCATTTTTCAAAGTCAATCGAAAAAGTTCCCCAATAATACACAGTATTTAAAACAAGTAAGAAAGCTATATTCGGCTGTGCCGAATCTTATATACCCTTCGCCAAATTATACTTTAAAATAAAATTTTTTTCCCATTTTTTTTAAATTTTGTCCAATTTTTTTTAAATTTTTTTTTTAAATTTATTAACGAAATAAAATTATAAAAAAAAATTTTTTGTTAAATAAATAAATTCGGGTTAAAAAATAATTTTCCCGATTTTGACCCATTGTAGGTCAAAATTACTATAGCCTTATATAAATCGTTGCAATTGGCTTTGAAATATCTATCATTAGATATCCATATTGTCTATATTAATGACTTAGTAATCCAGATATAGATCAAAAATAGGCCTAAAATCGAGGTTGTCCTTATATCTCAGCCATTTGTGGGCCGATTTTTTTGATTTTAAATAACGACCGAACCGGAAGAATTCCCGATATATTGATGTATCAATTATGTTTGTAAGTTATTTGGGGGCTACACAAAGTTGATTTCAACATACAGACGGACATGGCTATATCGACTTTGCTATATATAACGACCCAGAATATACATACTTTGTTGGGTCGCAAATGAAAAATGTAGAAATTACAAACGGAATGACAAACTTATATATAGCCTTGCCACTTATGGTGAAGGGTATAAATATATATATATATTACTCATTCTGGTTAATAAAGAAATACAAATTTCTTAAAAACTATTTTCAATTTTGAAATATTAATAAAATATTTGGAAAAGTTCCCTTATATTGCCAAGCACTGTTTTTTAGGGTCATAAATGAATATTGTATCAGTTACAAATCGATTGATGAAATAATGCTATCCGACTCTTTTAATGAAGGATATAAAAACGATTTCTACCAAAAATACATCCAGTTCTGAAGCATACATAATATTTACCATAACTGATTAAAGCATTCTCACATATTTTCATTTAAATTAAGCTTACGTTATGTACCGCTGTCATTTAAAATTCAAATTTATAAATGAACAAATTTATGCCCAGTTTTTGACTTCGTATTTAAATATGTATTTAGTTAATTTTTATTTAAATTTAAATGGTATTTAAATACAGTTTGAGTTTTTCAGTGCTATATAATTTTTCTTATTTAAATAAGATAAAAGTGTGGTAGCACTACTAAATATCAAAAAATGATCGATAGTTTTGTATAACACAGCTGTTCAAGCAAAACAAAAATTGATACATTTTGCCAAATAAGAAAAAAAAAAAGGTTATTAAACAATAAAATATATGTAGGAAAATGCACAAAAGAAGCCCCAAACTTCACCGCATCGGAAGTGTAGTTTTTGTTAGATGCCGTAAAAAAATACAGCGCTACAATAGAGTGAAAAAAACAGACAACAAAAGACAGCTGTTAAAAACATATGGTAGTTTATGAAACTTAAATAGAATTTACATGGCCAAAGTTGGGCACTTAAGTATCATTTAAAAAAGCACTGAGAAACCCATTTTCGTATTTAAATAGAACTTAAATATAATTAATATTTAAATACGAAGTCAAAAACTGGCTCTTAGTTTTAAACAAAAAATTCAGTTTTATTTAATTTAAATTTCATTATCTAATAAAAACTGACCATCAATTGTAAAACAAATTTGCTGCAAATTAAAAATTCCTAACATAATAAAAAACAAACACTTCAGAATAAAAAATAATACTTAACAGATACTTCACGCCATAATTATAACAAAAGACAAAAATGACTCTATTATTCTTAACAACAACAAAAAAAATAAAATAATCTCATGTCACATCTACAAATTAATAACGTGAGGACAAAGTGTAAATCCTTTATTGAAATTTTAATTAAACATCGTGCTCAAAAAACAAGAAAAGGCTCAACAATTCATTCATAATTTAAAAAAACAAAAATTCCGTTACATTGGCAAAAACAAAAGCGTAAAACAAATTGCAAACAACAAAGAGAGAATAATAAAACACTTGACATTCTCTCGGCCACCTGATTTTCACAAACTGATACAACTACCACTACTAGTGCTGTACTGCGATGCTGCTGCTGCCACACTTAAACAAACAATAACAACCACTAGTACTTATTCTTACATACACGTATATAGTACATACAAACATTTTTGCTCGTACTTTGCCTCCCACTCACTCTCTACTAACGACTACTGACATCGTTAACAATACTTAAGTTTTTCGTGCTTTTTTTCGCTACTGCTGTTGTTGTTTTTTTTTTTTTGTTTGCTTTGTTTTTGCCTTTAATCTCACTTCTTGAGAATTTGTCTCCTTAAAAGACACACAATTACAGCATAAAAAAAAAACAAGAAAAACAAATTTGAACATAAAGAAAAATAAATATGTAAATAGACAATGAAGAAAATGAAGCAGCAGTGAAACTTGTTAGAAAGAATAATGCCCCACAACGTTTTGTTGCTTTTAATCTGAATTCATTAAATAAATTATTAACTTTTAACTTTTTCACACACACACACACACAGACACAAAAACAACAACGAAAAACAATAAAAGACAGCACAATAAAATAATAATACTCCTACCCAGCAGTTTGAAAAGTGCCAATTGGAAACCTTACACTAGCTATATTACTACTTGCACAAGAAACTAGTTCGCTGTGGCTACTAAAGTGGTAGTTAAATGGTTATCATTTGCACTACATTTCGCCAGCGTATTCAGTAACAAACAATAGTCGGATATTCGCCTTAAGTTTTTGAAAATAAATTCTAGTAAAGTAAAATCCTCTAAAATATACCACTTTGATGGCCACATGTAATGCTGAATGTGGCCGTTTGGTATTTTCGTTCTCTCTGATGATGAAAAAAAGCAAAAATTGAGAGTAGACTCACATGTAATTCTTAATAACAAATAGAGAGCAGTACAAATAAGAGCTCTGTGGCTTAGTGATTAGCGCATTTGACTACAAAACCAGAGGTTATGTGTTCAACCCCGCTCTCTGAAAAATTTATTTTTATTTTTTTTTCTCAAATGCTGGAGTATTCGTACTATTGAATTTAATAGTGAAGTGTTATGCAGAGTGTGCCAATCGGCCATCTGCAATGACATCCCCGTGTTAAATTCACCAGTCAATAACGTTGCGAGTGGGTTGAAAATTCACTAGTGGTAGTTCTCAGTGGCTAACTAATTCGACGTAGCGGAACTAGTTCAATGAACTGCAGGGTACATTCTCATTCTCATACACATTTACACGGCTACACATGTAAATGTGTTTGTAATAACCTGCTTACAATGAAAAATAAAGAAAAACTTAACTTTTTCATCTTCTTTTCAAAGATTTTCAAAATTTTTTCAGCTTTTTTTTGTAATTCATATTTTTTTTTTCTTCATCATAGTTGATGTTTTCAAGTTTTGCTGTTGTTAGTCAAAAGCACAATGGTGCCAAGAGCAAAGTGTTATATATAAAATTTTGAGTTTTCAAAACTTTTTTTAATACTAGTTTAAAGTAGCAACTCTGGAGTTTAAAACTGCATATTTTGATTTGTATTGCAATATTAAACTACTATATTTTATCATCTTTCAAAATTTGTGTTTTTTTCAATAACATTGAGATGATATATGAAATTAATAAGGGGTGTTTTTTTAACCCAATATAACTAACGAAAGGATTAACTGTCAAACGAACTGTTATACTCTGTCAAATCATCATAAATATATTGAAATTATACAAATTTACTTTGAAAAAATCAGTCATCGATTCGCGCAACTTAGACAACTTCGTGATTTTTAAGACTTACATAATCGTACATCTGATTTCGTGGTTTTTACGACTTACATAATCGTACATCTGAACAAGCCACCCAACGAACTGTGGGCAGATTGCATAGCACGTACTCTCCAATTAATGCACCAACACGAACGGTTTGTGTGGCTCAGAAGTGGTGATTTTTACACCGAAGACTTGCGATGAAAAATGTATCCATTACGATAACCCGAATCGTAAGAAATCATATGTGAAGCCCGGCTAACCAGCAGAATCGACACCAAAGCCAAATAACCATCGCGCTATGGTAATTCTCTGTAATTGATGGGAGCAAAAGTGTCCTATCTATTATGAGCTGCAGAAATCTGACCAGACCATTACAAGAAACCTGTACCGAATGCAACTGATTCGTTTGCAGCAATAGTAATTCCACTCTGTATTGTATAATTGGACCATAGTGCATTGCTTCACCAAAAAAAAAAAACAAGAGAAGAAAAATTCCATTCCAAAAAAATGTCGATTTATACGCAGTTTTTTTATATTTGTTATTTACTTTTTTTCATTCTTTCCACTAAAAAAATCTTTTATCTTTCTTTAAGATAAAGCTAAAATTTGCAAAGTCTGCCTATTTAAGCAGGCTGCTATGTAAATCTTTTTTTCGTCTTTTTCTTTTACATAAAAATGAACCAATTTATATGTTTTTGATTCAAAGATAAAAACCAAAAGGGAATATTTTTCCACAAGAAAAAAAAGAATAATATAAAATATAATCAAAAAAACAAAAACTTTTCCTTTCTTTTTTTTTTGCAAACAAGGCGGGGTAAATTGTAGTGCAAACCGTTAAGGGGTTAAATAATTACATACATATGGATGGGTAGATGTTGAATAGACTAATTTACAATTTAATGTGAAAAATTTAAATAGAAAACAAATTATTTGTTGGCAATACATATTTGAAAACAATTTCCCATCAACATGTATGGTAATTTTGGAAGAACTTTTATTTGTTTGGCAAATTAAATTGGATAATAATGTGGATTGAAAAGTTTTATAACAGTTTGTTGAGCTACATCTTGGCGAGAAAGGTACATACATATATACATAGAAGTTTGTAATTTCGTTTGTTATTTCCTCAATAAGTGTGATTTCATCAAATGGCGTACAAAATTGAATGATGCTCGTCTTTTTTAGTGGATTCACAAGGTATCATTTACTAACTGTTGTATTATGCCGAAAGGTATCAATTGGATTTTGAAAGCAGTCGTTAAACCCATCTTGTTCTATGGAGCATTGATGTGGTGGCAGGCCTTGGATAATGCTACTCACCGGAAGGCCGTTGAACGAGTTCTAAGGACTATCGCGATACTGATTACAGGCTCTATAAGGTCTACTTCTTCTAAGGCATTTCTTACTATTCTTAACTTGTTACCAGTAGATTTGAAGGTGATACAAATGGCTCCCAACTCTGCTGTGAGTCTAAGTGCTGGTTGTTCGTGGTCTGGTAAGGACCCTGGACACTCTAGAATACTGAATTACTATGGTCACATACATGTTAATGTCGATTACTGCATCGCAAAACTTTTTTCGATAGCATTTCCATATTATGATCCCGAATGGTGATTTATGACAACGCGGACTCTTCCCCCCTGCAGATGATTTGGCCAAAAGGGGTGAGATGATAAGTGAGAAGGCGATCGACCGCTTTTCAGATATTTCTCTTGTTAAATGCAAGATGGCTGTTCAGCAGAAACTATATGAGACTGCACGAAACAGGTGAACTAATGACTTGGCCTGTATATGATGCCAGCAGGACGAATCTACTTATAGAATACCATCGTGAGCAAATAAGGCTAATTGTCTCCTTTATTACAGGACACTGTTTAATCGAGCAACATGCTGGAAGAATGGGCCTACGGTACAATGATTACTGTAGAAGCTACCATAATGAAGAAGAGAAAGAGACTGTGTATCACCTTTTCTGCCAATGTTCGACTCTGACAAACCTGAAGGAACGCATCCTAGGATTTCCATTCCTATCATGTTTGGACGAGCTATCAAGGATGAATCTGAGACGAATCTATTCCTTCATCCGGGAATCTGGTTGGTTTAATTTAGAGTCAACGGAAGTACTGTAAAAACCCTGATGACAACCCTTGGGTATCACAATGGGATCAGATTTGAATGGATCCAAGTGAGCTGCCCATGGAACCTAACCTAACCTAAGGTATCACATCGTGTCATAATGTTCAAATATTTTAAAATTTTTTTAAATGGTTGTTATTGTATTTCACGCAAAAAATACCCTAAAATAATACTTCTCTTTCTATTTCCCTTTCAACGAAACATTTTCATCAAAAATATTATTTCTTTTACGAAAACTCTTCATGACCAAAATTCAAACGTCTTTTACCAATTAATGATTTACAATTTAATTTAATATTTTATACAGGGTTTTCCAAAAAGAGGTGTTATTTTGGTATTCAAAGAAAAATTATATTTTTTGAAATAAATGATCGGATGTTAATTTTATAATAAAGAGGAAGAAGGTATGCCGTTAATAATGAAAAACAACATCCGCCACGACCTCGTTTACAGGACCATATTCTTTTCCTGAAATTTTCACATTACCAAATCGCAAAGTGGCTGCCCTATGTCCTCAGTAGCCTCACGAATTCTATCTTTGAGGTCTTGAATCGACTCTGGGCTGTTGGCGTAGAACTTATCTTTCACGTGGCCCCAAAGGAAGAAGTCGCAAGGTGTTATATCACAAGATCTCGGTGGCCAATTTGGCCGTAAAAGAGCAATGGTTTCGTTGCTTGTGTGGCACGTAGTGCCATCTTGTTGAAAGTAAACGTTGTCCAGATCAATATCATCCAACTCCAACCATAAGATACGGTGTAATGACGTTTGTGGAATGTCAAATTCGAAAGAATGACGAGGAATGGACAAATCTGGGTTTTCTACAACATTTTGGGCTACAGCAGCAATATTCTAAGATGTTTTTGAGCGACGTGCACTGGTTTTATTCTTCACATCACTAACATGTACCAACAGCTCGTATTTTTCCACCAATTTCTCATTTGCGGTCCGACAAGGTGCTTTACGACGACGCAAAAGATTTTCACCATTTTTGTAGTGAATTTTAATAATTTCAATGCGTTGAAATTTTTAGTAATGGCGTAGTTTGTACTTGTCAAATGTCAAAGTGCCAGCTACCGAAAACCGGGTGATTCAAAATAACACCTCTTGTTGGTAAACCCTTTGTTTAAATAGTTGTCATATTGTTGAAGGCCATTTCTATGTCTCAGAGTTTCATCGCTGTTTATTGGTTAAATTCTAGTGATCTATTTATAAGTTTTACAGACCCATGGTGATCACTGATCAGTCTCCATAAACAACAATTAATGTAGACAAACAGATTACCTGAGAGCCACGCAAATCTGTTTTACATACAAGTCTTTCCTAAGTATCGGTCAAGAGCAGGGATGGAAAATGTTATACGATGGTACTATTTTTGATACTATTTCATACTCAAAAGTACCGTAGTGCTCCCACAACTCATTTCAGTATTTTATGTAAATAGATAAATATACATGTCTGTCTTTATGACTCAGAAATATTTTCAAACACAGATTCTTGTTATACTCGATAACATCTTCCCAGGTAATTCTATTGCTTTATTTTTTGTATCACTGTGTAATAGATAATTTAACCTAAAAACTATGAATTTTTAGTTTCAAATTAAAAAGTACAAACTTTCAATTGTATCTATTTCAATAAAAATCCAATGATTTTTTTAAGTTTAATTTTTACAATGCATAAGATAATAATCTCAAATCATTGAACATAAAATCATAGTTTATGTAGGCAATTCTAATAAAAACTACCTTAAAACTAAAACCAAACGTATCAATTTAACCAAAACTTAATAGAAATTTATTTAAACGTAAAAATAATAGTGACCAAATCCTTTGACAATGAACCCAAATATAAAAACAGACTGGCTGAATAAATAAACTGGAGTATGCAAATATAAAAAATATAAAAAATAAAGTTTTATAAGAAGGATCAAAAGGTCACCTGAACAATATTGAGTTTTTCTTTTATTAAAAATTATTTTAATTCAACAACAAAGAACAGAAATTTATACCTACATAAGTATTTCATAAATATGCTCAGGCAAAAACTGACAACATGTGACCGGCTATGGAAGACTATTGAAGTATGGTGTGTGTGTGTGTTTCTGTATTGCGTTTGTTTTTGTTGGCAAAAATTCTTTATAAATCCATTATTGTTCTTAAAACCTATTTACCTAATGTCAACCCGGTTTAAATAATTCAACAAAACAAAACAAAAATACACAGCGTAGAGATGAAGCGAAAAAAAGTTTTTCTTTTACCTTCTTCGTTCTATTCCATTCTGTTTTTTTGTATAATTTTAACGTTATCATTTGCTATATGACACTGGTTTGGTGTACGTGTGGGTGTGTATGGCTGTGTATGTGCAAGTTTAAGGTAAAAAATAAAAATTAAAATTGCAAAACAAACAAAAAGTATACGCGCTCTTATACACACAGGAAAGAAAAGAATAAATAAATATAATAATAACAAGATGGCACTGAAAAAATAAAAATGTCATGATAACCAGCATTATGCTTTATCATTAATAACGTAAAAGAACAACTACAACTACAATAAAAACAAAAAACCAGAACAAGTACAAGAACAACAAGGAGTAAATACAGAAATTTACCTTTATACAGCGTTGGTGAAAATAATTTGTATTAAAACTACATTTTCTATATTTTTGTTTTTTTGGAGATCACAAGCAATTTAATAAATTTGGCTGTACAATTTTAACATAATATAGAGGAAATTCCAGCAGTTCTTGGTGACTGTTTCGAACTAGTGATTTTATCTATCACTTAGAGCAGGTACGGATCCAGGTCATCCACTTGATCAGAATTTGTTCTACAATTATCTTTTTTTCTTCTTATTTATATGAAAGCTTTTCGGTTTTGGGGGGATTCCTATTTCACCTTCTCTGGATCCGCGCCTGACTTAGAGTGGCAACTAGTTATATAAGGTATTTAACGCGTGTATATTCAAAGCAGATAGCTGGTAGTAATCAGCGCATCGGATTCTCATACCGGTTACATTGAGTCAGTTACTGGTTACTTAATCAGCTACATTATTAGATATTTTAAAATTTACAGGTGCTAATTAACCTAAAATAGCCAGTTGAAAATACAAATCATAGACAGTCCAATAATCGATTGCTTGTAAACAAACTTTCTTCCTACAACTCTCCAATAGATTGCATCTGGTGTGTAAAATATCTGCTGTACAAAATAAAAATTTAAATTGACTACACTCTAGGTTACTTAGAGACACTGAAATGACAATTATCTTCACGCTAGATTACAGGGTATATATACAGTAACCAATTGACTTCTCTGTGCACTACAAGTGATCAGACATTAGTGGCAATTACTGTCTATAAGGGATACATTGACTACTTAATTAACTGCTAGAATACGACTACACTCATGGAAAAGGTGCAATTTAAAAATAAGAACAAGTCATATTAATTCAATAATAATAATAGAAAAATTATATTGAAATACGATAAAGCAATAATTTTCAACTTTAAATTAATATTGTTCAATATTGAAATAAAAAATTTCAACATTACTAGACTTTTGTTAATGTTTCTTATTGATTTAATATGGTTTTTATTGATTTCAAGTTGTTTTTTTCTCTGGGTGTATAAACTCACACACATATACACGATATTCAACTTTCAATTCAGCTCATTTGGAAATTCAATTCATATAAGCAAATTTATGGCACTGATTGTATCGTCACATAAATATTAGAAAGACAGAATCAACAAATTGTCAATATAACCTAAAAACACAATCTACATATGGGCATTTCCAGTGAAAAGTTCACCCAGACCGAAAAATTAAAAGTTAATCAATTCAAATAAAATTTTGCTCCAAATAAGTTTTATATATACGGTAATCATGGCACCTAATATTATGATGATCGGTCCATAATTAAACATAGCTTCCATATAAGGACCGCTTTCGAAAATCACTTTAACGAGCATAATTCTATTAAAAATTTTGGTATCCACATAAAATTCAACAGAAATAAGTTTCATATATTAAACTACGCAACCTAATTTCAAGGAGGTCGGTCCATATCGCCAACTTCCGAAAATAATTTACGAAAATAAATTATTGAAATTACAAAAAAAAAAATGTTTCTCAGTGTAGGGTATTATATGGCTTGACCGACCATACATTCATATTATACCCTTCACCATGAGTGGCAAGGGTGTATATAAGTTTGTCATTCCGTTTATAATTTCTACATTTTTCATTTGCAAACCCACAAAGTATATATATTCTTGATCGTTATAGATAGCGATGTCGATATAGCCATGTCCGTCTGTCCGTCTGTATGTTGAAATCAACTTTCCGTAGCCCCCCAAATAACTTACAAACATAATTGATACATCAATATATCGGGAATTCTTCTGGCTCGGTTGCTATTTAAAATCGAGAAAATCGGCCCACAATTGGCTGAAATATAAAAAAAAAACCGGGACAACCACGATCTTTGGCCTCTCGATTTTTGGCCTATATATTTGGATTATTAAGTCATTAATATAAACAATATATAGATATCTAATGATAGATACATCAAAGTCCATTGCAACGATATATATAAGGCTACAGTTATTTGGACCTACAATGGGTCAAAATCGGGAAACATATTTTTAACCCGAATTTTTTTTTACAAAAACAATTTTTTTTCACTAAAAATTTAAAAAAAAAAATCAAAAAATTAAAAAAAAAATTTGAAAAAAAATAAAAAAAAATTTCGAAACAAAAAAAATTTTAAAACATTTTTAAATTTTTTTTTAAATTTTGAAAGAAAATTTAGAAAAAAAAATTTTAAATTTTGAAAAACTATTTAAAATTTTTTTTCTAAATTTGGAAAAAAAAATTTAATTTTGTTTACCTAAAAATATTTCAAATTTTTATTTTATAGTATAATTTGGTGAAGGCTATATAAGAATCGGCACTGCCGAATATAGCTCTCTTACTTGTTTGTTTTCTTTTTCTTATTTCTTAAACAAAAAATATATCAAATGGAAATTTTAATAACATAACTCCATGTAACGTCACGTCAGATACTAAGGCTAACAAATAAAAAACGAGGAAAGATTTTAAAATTTTATAATTTGAAAAATAAATTTATATTTTTACAAATCCTACTACAAAAGGTTTTATGCAAAAAGACTTGCCCAATTCGCAGAGATATGCAATTTTGTAATGCAAATCAAACCGCACTTCTGTTTTTGGGAACGTCACGCAATCGCATATTTTTGCTCCTCCTTAGGGTCAATTATTGCAATATTTTTTCTGAATAAAATGGTACTTAATTACTTCGCAAATATAAAAAAAAACTTTTTACAAATTTAACTTTTTCATTATTTTTTTTTTAACATTTTGTCGTACAAATGTCACGTCACGCCATAATGGAAATGCCCATATTTTTTTTGACTAGCATTTGACAAACATATGAGCAATGACAACCACGACTGAAAAACCAAAAACCATTGAAACTTTTTCAATATGATTTGAATAGGAGTAATATTTGAAGGTATTTAGAGCTTATTACAACTTTTCAAGAGAAAAAATAATAATTTAAACTCACTATATTTTATTTTTTAATTTATTTAGTATGTTTAGTATGTTTAGGCAAATTAGCATGTAATATGAAATGAATTTGACTCTGATTGTTTCTTTGCTATTATCACCTTGTTTTATGAAACCGAATATATATTTTTATACCCTACACCACCATAGTGGGGAGGGTATAATGGATTTGTGCAGATGTTTGTAACGCCCAAAAATATTAGTCTAACACCCACCTTAAAGTATACCGATCGACTCAGAATCACTTTCTGAGTCGATTAAACGATGTCCGTCCGTCCGTCCGTCCGTCCGTCTGGCTGGCTGGCTGGCTGGCTGGTTGGCTGGCTGGCTGTCCATGTAAAGCTTGTGCGCAGAGTACAGGTCGCAAGATATTGAAGATATTTCGATAAAATTTGGTACATATCATTTTTTCTACCCAAGGACGATCCCTATTGAAACTGGCTGAAATCGATCCATTATTTGACCTAGCCCCCATACAAATGTCCTCCCGAAAGTGGATTTTATCCGTCACAAATGTTTAATTTATATAGGTATCTACACAAGTTTTTGTCCAAATAAGTTTTATATATAGGGAATTCATGTCACCAAATTTTATTATGATCGGTCCATATTTAGTCATAGCTCCCATATAAGGCCTGCTTCCGATAATCACTTTAACGAGCATAAATCTCCTACAAATGTTGGTATACACATAAAATTCAACATAAATAACTTTCATATAAACATTAATCACGTGACCAAATTTCGTGGTGATCGGTCCATAATTTGTCATAGCTCTTATATAAGGCCCACTTCCGAAAATCGCTCACGAACATAAATTATTGAAATTTTGAAAGAAAAATGTTTTTGCTCATTTACTTAGTGTAGGGTATTATCTGGTCGGGCTTGACCGACCATACTTTCTTACTTGTTTAGTATACATCTATTTACAGAATGTATATTGTTTTACTATAACAGAAAAATCTGTCGCGTATGGTAAGTCACGTACGATATTAAATTTTATTTATTATAAAGTCATCCAAAGATTGTTTTTATTTAAATATGATGGATTGTAAAGGAAAAATGTTTGGTTTAGTGTAAGAAATTAAATGAAAAAATAACGTCTCTCTCGATTCGCAAATTTTCGCATGTTTTTACATGTAGCTTAAAATTACTTCGGTGCTATGTCACGTACGATATTTGCTATAGTACCTCAGATACTCTTATTTTTGCAAAATCTATTCCACTCTATAGGTGTACAAATGTCACGTACGATGACATGGAATTGCCCATATGCAGGTTCTAAAAATTTGTTTTTGAGTATGGCGATACGAACTATGTCCTCAAATTTAAAATCAATTAATGTTTGAAGACCACAAATTGGAGGCTTTACTTAATGAAGATTGTTATAAAACTCAACAAGAGCTTGCAAAATCATTGAGAGCTACTCAAGCAGCAATTTTAAAACATTTGCGAGCACCAAGATTCATCCAAAAACAGGGAAATTTGGTACCATACGAATTGAAGTCTAAAGACCTTAAAATACGATTTTGCATGTCGGAAATGATGATTGAATACCCGGCCAACCAGCCGAATCGACACCAAACCCAAATATTCATGACGCTAAGGTAATGCTCTGTATTTGGTGGGATAAAACGGTCCTATCTATTATGAGCTGCTGAAATCTGACCAGACCATCACAGGGTATCAGCACTGAATGCAACTGATTAGTTTGAAGCGAGCATTGGCCGAAATGCACCCAGAATATGCGGCCAGACATGAAACCGTAGTATTCCATCATGACAACGCTCGTCCACATGTTGCATTACCTGTTAAAAAGTATTTAGAATGAAGTGATTAGGAAGTTTTGCTTCACCCGTTTTATAGATCAAGGCTTGCCCCATCCACCTACTATTTATTTTGATCGATGCAGAACGCTCTCTCTGGGATACGCCTCACTTTGGAACTGAGTATCTTATATTGGCTTGATTCGTTCTTGGCCTCAAAATATGATCAGTTGTTTTGGCTCGGAATCTATATGTTGCCAGAATGATGGAAAAAGTTCACAGCTAACAATGGACAATACTTTGAGTAATTGTACAAATGTTTCAAAAGCTAAAAACTAAAAATTTAAAAAAATTCCGTGAAGTCATTAGCCCAATAGAATGTAACAAAAGAATATCATGTAAATCAACAGTTCGCATACAGACTCCTATTGCTGAACACTAAATAAATCTCTCCTGTCAAAGACCTAACTCAGTTGTCAAAACCCTAAGAGGTGAGAATGTATAGCAAAAAAAATTATGTGAAAACCAAACCAACACTTGTACGTTATTTTGAGTATTTTTTCTTCGATTTTTTTTTTCTACTTTCTGCTCTTTAAACATAAATTTGAATGTAAAATGTTAAAAACCAAAAGTTCAACTTTGACATGAAATACCTCAACAATTGCTGAACCGATATTAACGAAATTAAAACTGGATAAAAGTTCAAGCAGTTATCTGTAAAAAAATACTAAAACATCTGAAACAGTTCAACAGTTGCAGAGTTTTGGCCAATTAAAAGCGATTCTTAGACACTGTGCGTCCCTCTACACAACCTAACTTAAACAAGTTACTGTGTAATGTTACAGGAAGTTTAATGCGTGGAGGGTAATACAAAATGAACAGGATTTTTTTATAAGGAACACAACATTAACAAAATATTAACCTTCATAATACTTGATAGTAAGTTTTTATTGAAAGAACTGCAACATTTTGAGGTGCTTCTTAAATTCAAGATTAAATCCTGAAGACCACTTAAAATTTCGAAATATATTTTCACTCCCCACTGTGCCGGCACTCATACATTTGCTCTGTGTGTAAATAATTCTATTCGCTTTTATATCTGCTGTTTTCTTTTATATATTCCTTCCTTTTTTTTGTCACAGGTTGATTATCACAGTGTTGTTTTCTTTGTTCATAGTTTTCCTTTTTGCGTAACCGCCACCAGAGATTTGAAGTCTACTAAGTTTGTTAAATGGTTTGTAAACGCCAGCAACAATGATAATAATATAGCAAACTGTGAACTCAGTTAAATTTGTTTGTTTTTTTGGCATATCTAGACGTACGAGTGGGTTTAAAATGAGAAGATATTCCCAGAGATGTTAGTCAAAAGAAGTTTAGAGTTTTGGGTGTATGGTATAGGGAATTTGGAATTTAGTATGTATAAATACAATTAATTTAAGAACTAGATAAAAGTGTTGTTTTAAGCTATGAGAGGGTTTGGGGAATTAATATTTTAGAAAAAATACATTTGTTTTAAGCTAAATTTAACTGTTTTCAAGCAGCTGAGACTGAGGGTTATCTTAACTTTGTTAAGATATTGAACATTTTTAAGCAAAATGTGGGTGTGTTCTTCAAAGAAAGTAAAAGTTTTTCTTTTTCACTTTCATACAAATTAAAATTTAAGAATCTTAATTCAAGGGCTCGCATGTTGGTAATATATTGTAATGCACTTGCAAAATTCCTCCTTGCCGCTTGCACTACACCGTGATTTCGCGTTGTTGCTTTGAGAAAAACACTTAAATCACTTTGAATTAAATTAAATGTACGAGTGTGTTAAAACCATCAACAGCACTGGAACAAAAACTAAAAAGAAAAAAATTGTCAAAAGAACCTGGTTTAACCAACAACCATTTTTCTGTGAAAACACACAAACATTCTTCCACATACACACACTCACTCATTAGGATGGAACCTATTTTTGATGCTCTAAAGGTTTAAAATTTAAAAATGCTGTAAATTTGAGTAAGATCGTTTAGAGGTTACATCATTTTGTTTGAAATTTTGAATTTTAATTCAAACTAGCAATATTTTCAAATAAACTAAAACTAGTAAGAGTGCTATATTCGACTGTGCCAAATCTTATATACCGTTCTTTATTTGAAAAAAAAAAAAAAATTGGTGAAAAGTAGGTGAAAAATCTAGGTCGTCGCGATTTTGTGCTTATAGCTCAGCCATTTTGGGCTGATTTTCTCGATTTAGCAGCCTAAATTATACAACAGAGCATTGGTAGGCATTCATATTGTTCAGGTTACGAAGATTTTCGTAAATATACACGTACACAACCCGAATGTAAACAATAGAGTGTAATAAAACATAAAAATACAAATATTTCTTTCAGTTGCTTGATTTGGTTGCAGATATTTTACTTTTTACCTATACATGCATACAAATTAAATGCTTACTACTACAATAGAGTTTATACTGAAGAATCATTCATATATGTAAGTTATTTGTGGGCTTCGGAAATTTGATTTCATGGCTATAGCGACATTTTTCTTTTACCCACTTAAAAACTACATTTAGAGCCGGAAAACTCCCAACCAATTGAAGTAGAGAAAGTAAGAAAAGATAAAATCACTGTTTGTTGTTGGCTTAAACAAAGCTTTGCTATTTTTAAAAGTCAAATTTGAGTGTATATAATGATCTGTCCTAAGCTGCCAGTGCAATGCGCATAGGAACTAGCTTATACCCTAACAATAAAATTCAGAGTTATTGAGTATATTACCGTCAATGATCCTGTCCCGAATCTTTGACAGTAAAAACCACTCCATCAATTTGCCGAATGCCGATAACAGTGAGATCGGTCTGTAACTAGCAACACATTTAGGGTCCGAACGAGGCTTAAAAATTGGAACCACCAACCCTTCCTTCCAAACCTCAGGGAAATATCCAATGTTCAGGCAGTGGTTAAACAGAATAGCCAGAAATCGCCATGTGACAAGGTCAGTCTTCCTCAATACGTAGTCGGAAACGCCATCATTACCGCTGGTTCTCTTATTGGCCCTAGTCTTCAGAGCAGATGCCACATCCTTTGGTGTTATCAGATCAAGGCCCAAATAATATTTATAACTGGAACCAAAGCACATTGTTAAATATCAAAAACTTACTATTTGGAGTATGACTTAGCAATGCGGGATTTTTTCAAATTTTTAGCTTTTATTTTGAAACATATAAAAATTTATTCAAAGTATTGAGCATTGTTAGCTTTCTGATAACATATGGATTTCGAGCCAGAAAGAACTGCTCATCTTTTGAGGCCAAGAACGAATCAAGCGAATATCGGATAATCTGTTTCAAAGTGAAGCATATGTCAGAGAAAGCATTCTGCATCGATTGAAACAAATATTAGTAGGACGAGCCAAGGTCTGTACTATAAAGAGGGTGAGGCAAAACTTCCCGACCACTTCATTATAAATACTTTTTAACAGGTATTGCAACATGCGGCCGAGCGTTGTCATGATGGAATATTACGGTTTCATGTCTGGGCGTTTATCGCTCACAATACATGTTTCAAACAAATCAGTTGCATTCGATACATGTTCCCTGTGATGGTCTGGACATATTTCAGCAGTTCATAAGAGATAGGACCCTTTTGGTCCTGCCAAATACAGATAATTACCTTAGCTTCATGGATATTTGGCTTTGGTGTCTATTCGGCTGGTTGGTCAGGCTTCACATACTATCTCATACTCTTCGGGTTATCGTAATGGATAAATTTTTCATCGCAAGTAATGATTTGGTGCAAAAATGATTTTCTTTTATAGCGTTCAGGCAGCATTTCGGACATGCAAACTCGTTTTTCAAGGTCTCTCGGCTTCAATTCGTATGGTACCCAATTTCTCTGCTGCTTGCAAACGTATTGAATTTGCTACTTGAGTAGCTATCAATAATTTTGAAAACTTTTGTTGAGTTTTACAACAATAATGTAATGCCTCCAATTCTTGGTATTCGCTCACCATCAACAATGAGCGGTATAGGTCGATGATTACGAACTTCTTTCCTGAATTGTATAATATTGTTATGTTTTTACCTTTTAAATACGTTCGATTGCTAATAGCAGTTTTAGTAGTTTAAAATTTATAACAACTCTTTATTTATTTAAAATGTACAACAACAACCGTTTAAATAGTCACACAGTATTTTTATACACATTAATAATGCAGAAATACACACACACACTATATAATGTACAAGTATACACTGGTAAGGCAGCTGATGTCTTTATTTAACGAAGCTTCAATTTAAACTCACTGTTGTGGTGGTCTCACGACCAATTTATATACGCTGCATTACCACCTAGAAAGTTCTATTTCTACAGTAAACTTCAAACCAGAATATTCAAATTTTAGAGCTTTCGATGTGTTAATCATTAATCATTTAGTGTTGGTTTTATTCAATGTTGTATGTTCTACAGCAATAGTAATAATACCCACAGATATGTCAAAGTTTGAGAAGCACTGCTGTTTAAGAAGCACTGCTGTTTGATAAGCCTTATGCAACTTTAAACCAGCCGTTAAAACAGTTATATTTAAATTCAAGTACAATTTCGTAACAATATATATGGATTCATCAGGACTGCATTAGGTGCCACACAGCTCATTCCACATTGGACATTCTGCACGAGCGATTTAAGCTCATGGTCATTTCATGTGCAGGAACTTGAACCTAGATCATGCGATGTTTACCCATTAGACATTTTCTTGTGAGGTTTTGTTAAGTCGCAAGTCTATATGAATAAGCTGTACACCACAGCAGCCCTCAAAGCCAATACAACAGTCCAAGTCAGCCTGATTTATGCGCTTTAGTCATGGAAAATTAGACATTTCATATGCTCACCATCCAGCGAATCCGCAGTCATTTGCATGTTATATACATGATGGCATTGATAGGCCTTTCAAACTAATAAAAAATGTTCATGATATCTCACACACATTTGTTTTATTTAGATTAAAAGTTAGAAAGCGCTTTATATATATTTATTTGATTTTTGTAATAGTCACGGTTAAATATAGAACAAAAGTGTATAGTAACAAACGACTTTCATCTATTTTTAGTGATTCAAGATTCCAGATATAAATGTGTTAATAATACCCTACACGCAGAGAAAAACATGGTTGGACATGGTTACGATAACTATACTTCTTTGTAACAATATATTGTTGTCTTAAAAATATAATTGTTGCTTTAATTTAATTTCAACTGTTACTGTAAACGTTTATATTTTCATCGCAATTATACATATAAATTGTTCACCGAATCATAATTATTTTTGGGACAACTAAGTAATGATAAATAGGTAAACATATTATCATTATTATGTGCATCCATTAAATGTTAAGTTTCTATACGCGTAGTCATAATATGTTTAAAAAGCAAACAAAATATGTTTACTTTTAATAGTCTTTTTGCCCACCATTTATGAGTGTTGGTGTTTGTCTAAGCTATGTTATTATTACAAGTAAATTTTAAGTGTCTGTAATTCCCATTCAATCTATAGTTTTTTTGTGTATTATCTTTAACTTTCATAAAGCGAATAACAATAAATTTCAGTGAATTTATCAATAATAATATGATTACTTTGGGTCATAATATGATTAAATTGGGCCATAAGTATGATTACTTTGGGTCATATTATGATTGATTTTCATCATAATATGATTATTTCAGAACATATTTTGATATTTTATGATACTTATAATGATCTCCGCCTAATTGCGGATAATAATTCGGACACTATCATTTATGTTGGTGCTTGATTTATTATCTGCCTGTGGGAAGCATAGCTGAATGCGACCGAACGCGTCACAGGTTGCAAATATGCGGGGTAGCTGCTTTATGCAGTCGCGGACAATCAGCGGTTTCGAGAGTAGAGTCTCAGAGGGATATCGGGTTGCACCAAACTCCAACTAAATTCTGAGAGTCAATGATACTCGAAATGACATGGCGAGTCATTGGCGCCGTCCAAAACCAATAGCTACTGCAGGGTGTTGCCGTTTTGGTACGTGAGTCTGTTCTTATATCAAGCGGCTCGCTATATAAATGTATTCGGATGTTCTCCGTGCCTGTCTGGTAGGCTTAGCTAGCAGCCCTAGCACCAGTCTAGGATGCTTTAGCCCAATCCGCTAATCTTCCGAAGATTTAATGATTAATGAAGCCGAAATGAAACGGCACTATGTTCCTTATAGGAACAACAGGAATTAATATATATATGTAAAGATCATAATATGTTTGGACTACAAACATAAATCTTATCATAATATATTGCTCTTAGAATATGGTTACCACAACCATGTTTTTTCTCTGCGTGTAGACATGTACAATTTAAAAATCGTAAATTAGCAACCCATTGAAACAAACTGAAATTAAATATAAGCAAACAAAAAAACTGTGTTATGGCTAGGTTGACCTGGCTTGTGAATGATGCAGGCGGGATGAAAATATTACAGGGCACTGCATAATCGAAACATATACTAGAAGAATGCACTTACAGTTTAACGACTACTGAAGAAGCTGTCGAAACAAAGCAGAGAAGGATACAGTATCTCATATATTCTCCTACCCATTCTTAGAACCTAGTTCCTCTCACAGTTAGATGACTTATCAAGGATGAATCTGAGGCGAATCCATTTCTTCATCAGACGATGTGGTTGGTTCAACTTGAAAACAAAGGATGGCGCATAAGTATCCTTCTATGTCAGCTGCTGGATGAGTGGCTGCCCACAAAATTTTTATATTTTTAATCCTCATTTAGCATTTAATAGAATCGAAACTTATTTTTTGGGATTTTATGACTTTGTTATGGAATCAAATTATAATAAGTAATCTATGTCGGAAAATTCTTATATATTATATTTAAGCATCTGTAAAAGAAATAAAAATGTGCAATTTCTAAACATATTTTCAGCATTTTGGTTCTAGATAACAGAAAACAATTGACCTTGGAAGCAAAAGTGCTTGGTGCCACCCTAATGCTCAAACATAAACGCACACACACACAAAGAGCTCATTTTACACACAATTCACAATTGAACATAAATAAATGTGCCACATCATGCAGGTATAGTGCATGAAATTGATTTAAAAGTGCGAATGGCAAACAAGAAACACAACGAAAACAAAAAAAGAAGAAAAGAAAATAAAAAAATGGTTTAAAAGCAGTATAACACACTCAATGCGAATTCCAAATAAAAATTCGAATAAAATAGAGTAACGCAATAAAGAAAAAAGTAAAGTTTTAAGGATATTTGTCATATTGTGAGTTCACGAGCGCAGCACAAGAGAAACAAATACAACAATAATAATAAAAATGGAGTAAAAATGGAAAAAATAAAAATGTAATAATAAAAAAAGATGGATGATAATTAGACAGTCATGCTGCTAAAAGGTTTTGCCATTTATTCGTTTCATTCTTTATTTTTTATTTTTTCCCACAATTCATTCATCCATTTGTTGGTTCTTACTTTATTTCATTCATTCATTCATTCATTCATTCATTCATTCATTCATTCATTCATTCATTCATTCATTCATTTTCCAAAAGTTAACAACTGACTTTGTTTGTAGGGGTGTGTTTTACTATTGTTTGCTGGTATGTGTGTGTGTGTGTGGAGCATGAGTAGCAAAGTGTCTTACAAAACAGCCAGTTGTGAAAATAAGTAAGTTTTATTTGTGGTGTAATAAATTATGTTGCAAAATTCGAAATTGAAGAAGAAAAACCAGAAGAAACATTGTAAGAAAGTGTTGCATGACGCAGGATATACGAGATTATGGGACACATTTTATTTGAAGTAATTGGTATCAAATTAAAATTGCTTTTGAATTTAAGAAAGAAAATTATCTTGGCAATTTAAGGGGCACAAAGGGATAAGCTATTTTGGTTAATGGGATAAAAGATAAGATATATTCTTAAACAAATTAATAAACATGAATGTATAGACCATGTTTATATAAGCTGTATAATGACTCAGCAAGGCCTTTAGTATTGAATTGCCTTTACATATTAACATACTTATACTTTGAATGTACATACCCTCTTCTGTACTAAAGGTACTTTTTTAGTAATGACTTGCTTATAATCAGATAGGTATATAGTTATTATGGAGAAGAAGGCTAGATTCCCTCTTTAAATAACAAACTGCAAAGGATTCTATAAGTTGGTATCATATGGCGTGGTCTGGTAAAAAAATATCTATCTATTTGCGGTTAGTGCAAAATTCAAGGTACTGAAGTTTTAAAATTGCTTTCTTTGCTTTATACTTATACCATTCCAGAGCTCTTATCGAAATGACATTACTGGTAGAAGGAGATCATGCACACAGAAGACGGCAAGTTGCACAATCGTGTGAGTTATAGGTTATTTAAGAGATCTCAATCTATATTAAAAAAGTTCTCTGATCACTGTAAGATTCAGGTAATTAAAGAAGTTCCGAACTGGATGGTATATTTCCTGTGCATTGAGATATTGTATACTTCCATAGCTACCAACCATTGAATGATTAACTGACACACAAGTCATCAGGCGCGGATCCATATTTGTTCTACATTTTTATTTGTTCTTCTTTTTTTATATGAAAATTTTTCGGTATTGGGGGGATCCCTATTTCACCCCTCCCCTGGATCCACGCCTGCTAGTCATACATTGCATTTATGCATCAGCTCCTCGAAATCTAATAAAAAGGGAGTTAAAATTATTTACATTGTACAATTTTTCATACATATTTTTTTGAATCACTATTCTTTCGACACAGTTGAGCAATTAAAAAGTGTGTATTAAACATGTGCTTGCAAGCATCTACCGAAAGAGTCTTTCATTAAGCGCTTGCTAACGATCAGCGACATTTTTTATTAATTTGAATGACCTATCGATGCCATTATGTTTGGAATATAACATCGTGCAAATGTATGTCGCTGGTTCGCTAGGTGGTGAGCATCCGAAGTGTCTAAGTATGCATGACTATGGCGCATAAATCAGGTTAAATATGACTGAGAAAACCGCACAAGAAAAGGTCTAATGGGGTCCAATCGTGAGATGACCATGCCCTCAAATCAGTCGTGGAGAATTCAAATGTTGCATAAGCTGTATAGCTGAAAGCTGCTGTTAAAACCACATGTCGGCGGTGTTCATATCATCAATTTTTGGCCAAAAGAAGTTGGTAATCATTGGCATATAGTGCTCACCGTTGACGGACAATGTCGTCCGCCAGCCCGAAATCCACTCCAAACAGTGACTTTTTCGGGATATATTGGATGCTATTGGATCTCATGAGGATTGGTATCGATCCACCCAAATTTGACAATGTAGTTTGTTGCTGTATTTTGCAGAACACCCATTTTGATAAAACGATTTTATCACATGCAAGTCGTGTTGGCAAAACAAACTGAATAAATGGCAGCCAATTCGAGAGATGTAGCTTCAAAAATATGGCCGCTATCAACTTTTATAGTTCGGAAGTCCCTATTGGAAGACTCTTTATATTGTTACGATTTTACATTAGCGATTTAAATTTAACGATCTGTAACGTCTGCTTGGAACATTCATAATTTTTATAAACATGTCCATCAGTAGAAGCTTCTACTTATCAATAATGTTGATAGCATGCAGTTATTAGCATTGTTTGTAAGTATGGCAACACTAAATGTTTAAGCTGCTAACATTAACATTGAAGGTGCTGAAAGTTCTAGAAGGTGGCGCTGTGTATAAATACAGGCAGCGGTTGCAGTCGGTAGTTAGTTTGTCATAGGTGCTGTTAGTGTTAATATCATTATAAAGTGTAATTTAAGTCCGTGTATTTTTGTGAATTACAAACGTGTATCTGACAGGTCCTTTGGACATGCTTGCGTATTAGGAAGTATCCGGAATATTCCTAATAATATTGACTACTGCACCCCCAGGCCATTTTTCTCGAGGAACTTCGGTTTTTCGTCCCTGTCCAATATAAAATCTGGCGATGGTCTCTCCTCCAGCTTAACGAGACTATCAATCTATACGGACGGTTCAAAGAAAGGGGATGTAATGGGCGGAGTTGTCTGTATTCCTGAATTTGGGATAAGGATGTCTTTCAGACTTCCAAATGGATATAGTTTTCTTCAGGCCGAGGTACCGGCCATCAGAAGAGCCGGCAACAGGCTCAGATATTTCAGAATATCTAGTTGGAATATTCGTATATATACTGACAGTAAACCGGCAATCAAATCCCTGAGAGATGTTTATATAACATCAAACACAATCCAAGAATGCCGGGCATTCCTAACTGAGATTGCGAGACATTCGACAGTTCTACTCAATTTGGTACGTGGACACGGGGATAATGAAAAAATTGTATTGCTGACAACTTGACGAGCCTGGGAACCTCGATGTCGGAAGATGAAATAGACTTCCTATGTGGCATTCCGCTGTAGATATGTAAACAATGGATAAATGATGCATATTATGAGCTTGTTCAATCGCGGTGGGCTAATGAATCCACTTGTGTGATCACGAGGATGATATGGCCTGCGTTGGACTGTAAACGCACGTCGTATCTACTTGGGTTACAGCAAACACGACTTAGCAATATGGTGGCGATGATCACCGGACATTGCACCTTCGGTACCCATGCTAAAAGATTTGGGCTACCACACCATTATTTCTGTAGAAGTTGTCAAAACGAGGAAGACGAAGAAACCATCTTATACTTCTTCTGTAACTGTCCGGCACTAGGTAATCTGCGTGCTAAACTTTTAGGGGAAAGATATTTTGGTAGCCTCTCCGAACTATCTGGGAGAGAATTAAGGCATATAGATGCCTTTATTAGGAAAAGCAGATGGTTACTTAGACCGGACATGCAAATGGTACCACATAGTGACCCTGCATCTGTCGCATGATGGTCTGCGCTCTTTAAACGTCTTCTCCAATTTCTATAATTTCCATATACAACTTCTCTCATCCATTCTATTCTCTCTTATTTATATATTTCTTATCTCTTCTACTTTCTTTATGTTCCTCAGGTAACACAAAGGGAACAATCAGTGGACCCAAGTGAGCTGTAGGCTTTGTATGACTACCTGAAGACCTAACCTAACTATTTAAACTGTTGTTGTGTAAATTTGAATAAATAAAGAGTTATTACAATTTTAAAATACTAAACTGCTTTTATTTGCAATCAAAAGTATCCGGTTTATTTAAAGGAAATAAACCACAGTTTTTAAAAAGTAAAAACGTAACAATATTGATATTTCAAAGTATTCGTTTTCATTTCAATTGTTGCCTGGTCATAAGTGGAAGCTTAAAAATCAAATGGAAACAAATAGAATAGAAATTAAATTTGAGCGAATATAGAGATAGTAATAAATATATTAATTAATACAAAGCAATCACGTTTTTATTGGAATAGATATAAAGCAATACTACTGCATTTTTTATTTAGTATTACCATGGAAGTACAACATAGTGTTTTAAATTCAAGAACTTCCAATTAACGCAAAAGTGGATGGTTTAAGATTTTAAAAGACTTATTAGCATGTGAAATATAAAAAACCGCGATTTTCACAAATAAATAATTAAATATTAATTCAATGATTATGTTAAATCCGATTATTAGTTTTGTTGAATATGTCATTTATACAGTGAAAATTTAATGAGTTTAATGTGTCGTATTGAAGCCATAATATCAATTTAACTAGCCATTTTTACATGTGCGTTTCCTAGTAGAAAGCTAATAATCAGTCTATGATGGGGTGTTTTTAATTATCAAACCAAATGGATATAAACTCAAGAAAAGATAGCACATTACCCGATTTCTTGTATGCAATACATCCTTTACCAACATATTATCTATGTATGGTTACTCAAAATGCTCTTGTAAAATATTTGGACCCTAAAAACAGAATTATTTTTAGTGTAAATACTGTGACAATTACCTTATTCACTCCTAAATGTTAATAACTTCAGCTTGAAGCAAATGACTTATTCCTATAGTGAAAAAAAAAAAACAATAAATTAAAATAGACTCGACAATATATTACTTCTGTAAAGCAAAATTAAAAAAAGGTTAAACTGGCTACACTCAGGATTACTTAGGAACTACTGACAGGTCCTTTGGACATGCTTGCGTATTAGGAAGTATTCAGAAACTTTCTGATAATATTGACTACTGCACCCCCAGGCCCTTTTTCTGGAGACACCGAATTGACTATTAATTTGACGCTGTTTACCTGGGATATTATAAGTAGCCATTTGACTTGTTTTGGCCGTATAGAGTATAAAATGGATACGGTAGTAACTACCTAGCAGTTTAAAAAGTGCCAATTGGAAACCTTACACTAGCTATATTACTTCTTGTACAAAAAACTAGTTCCCTGTGGCTGCAGTCGATAGTTAAACAGTTATCATTTGCACTACGTTTCGCCAGCATTCATCTTGTGTTTTTGAAAATAAATTCAAGTAAAATAAAATCCTCTAAAATATACCACTTCGATGGCAACATGTAATGCTGAATGTGCCCGCTGGTATTTTCATTCTCTCTGATGATAAAAAAATCAAAAATTTAGAGTATACTCACGTGCTATTCTTAATAACAAATAGAGAGCAGTACAAATAAGAGCTATGTGACTTAGTGACTAGCTCATTTGACTATAAAACAAGAGGTTATGTGTTCAACCCCGCTCTCTGAAAAAATGTTGTTTCTTTTTTTTCTCAAGTGCTGGATTATTCATGCTATTGAATTCAATAGTGAAGTGTTATGCAGAGTGTGCCAATCGGCCATCTGTAATGACATTCTCGTGTTAAATTCACTAGTCAATAACGTTGCCAGTGGGTTGAAAATTCACTAGTGGTAGTTCTCAGTGGCTAACTAATTCGACGTAGCGAAACTAGTTCAATGAACTACAGGGTAGATATCAGTGAAAAGTAGTATAAAAGGTGAACTTTAAAATGATATTTTAAAAACAATTGCTTGCCTTGTTAGCCATGATGTATCTCTGACTATTTTTAAAACGTGTATTCCATTATACTTAATTCGTGTTTATATATCAAATATACTTGTTCAGATGTATGTAACTCTTCGTTCCATTTTTAATTTCTACAATATTCATTTGCCACCCTATAAAGTATATTTTCTGGATTATTATAGATAGGGAAGTTGATATAACGATGTATATCTGTCCATATATCGGTTCAAATTAACCATTTGAAGGATGTAGATATCCCAAGGATTCAAATAGGATTTTCTGATTAAACAAATATATTTTTGTATTCATATTATAGATCAGGTGGAAAATATAATTTTTGATTGGTATCACACTAATATTAATATAGAACTTATTATTCAACCTAAATTGTTTTTTTTTTTTTAAATTATTTTAAATTTTAATATTATTTACATGATTTTCTACAGAAAATGTTGTTAGAAACAGAATTTTCTATTGAAAATATTGTTACTCACAAAATGTTCTATATAAAATACAGCTTAACACAACATTTTCTATGGAAAATTTTGTTTGTTCTACACAAAAGATTTCATAGAAAATAAAGTTATACATAAAATTTTAGATTTTTCAATTTTTCTTTGCAGTGTGTATTGCATTTACTTTTTTTTCCAATATTGCGAAATGCAAAAAAAAAAAAAAATTAGAAGAATATGTTTTTCCAACAATTCAGTCTGATTCTATAAATACATATGTGTAAATTTGTCTTTCTACATAAAAAACTGAAAAAAAAGTTTGAGAGTATCAAATTAGACAATTTCATACAAATTTATATACTTTAAGAGTTAAAATGTAAAATTATACAAGTTAACTTTAACGTGGATAAAATTCAAATACAAAAATACAATTATGAAAATTTAAAAGTAAACAAAAATTTTAATATTATAAACTTAAATTACAAAGAATTAAATTAAAAATTTTGTTTTATAAAAAAATTTTAAAAAATTTCAATCCGCAATTTCTATTTGAATGTGAAGTTATAACAATTCTGGTAAATGTAATTTTTTTGCTAACTATCAACGCTAACCCACACAACGGCAGCAACAAAACAGGTATAGTAAAAAAAATATAATCGCATCATTTCTTTGTATGCCTGACATAAATATAGCGTATACTTAATATTTCAATTTGTTTCAAAATACATATTGATCATACGCTCCACAGCTCTACTTCATCACATCATCATATTGTGTAACAAAATAAATTGCATACTTTTTGGCTGCAGAAATGCTTACATTCATACATGCGTATACTTAATATTAATTTGCAACATTTATAATACTCATTATTGTGTGTGCATAAAAATAAACATTAAAAGCGCAACAAATAGGAAATTGTGTGTTTCTTAAAAAAACAATTATCATGTATTGTGATATTACAATTAATTTTAAAGAAAACTAAATTAATATAGGTATAAATAAAACATAAATAATTGGAAATTTTGGCCTCTACAGTGGGCCAAATTTGAATATGTATCTACTATAATTCATTATTATTTTTTATTAGTTTGATATATTTATGCATTCTTCAACACAAACCTAATATTAAACGTTTGTTGTTTTATTTAAAGTAAGGATTTTTTAGTAAGAAGTTTTTTATTTGTTATATATGTATATTTATACCATTTGCCAACTTAAACCTTAATACAGAATCAAAACAAAAAAGCTCAGCTTCATTAAACAAATTTATTTATTTCAATAAAAGTAATAACATACCTGATTTTCCAAAATTGCCAGGTTCAAAATTACTCCTGAAATTAAAACGAAAAAATTTAATTACAGAAATACTTCTACAACAATAACATTTATATAAATTTAGAAATACTTAGTTTAAAATATTTTACATTAATTTCTTAATTCAATTCATTATATTCTTACAACAGTATCTCAACAGGAAATTAACCTTTTTAATATCCTTTACAGAGCACCACTTGGTGTTTACTTTTCCATGATTTTATACATATTTAATAGCTATCACATTAAGGTAACAAATGAATAGATCTAAATATATTTTATTTATGTATTTCGTAACTTAATTAAATTTTAATATTATTTCCTCCTCTGGGCAACACAATTGAATTTGTGTATTTAACACATATGCCACTTATACTTAACAACACTTCATGAATTCTTAAGAAAATCTTCATCCTGCATATGCTTGTCTAAATAATATTGTTGTCATTAAACAAATTATAGAAATAATTTAATTTCAAGGATTTTTATTCAACAAAAATAAGCAATTCATTCCAATTTAATAGAACTTCTTGTGTCTGTGTTTTTGTGCAATTTCCTCAAACGTTGAAATTCCTATTAATCATTAAGTGTTTTAACAATAAAGACAATTTATACTAAACAAGTTATACCCGTACATACATACAAACACACATATGTACATACATAAATACATTTGTATATGAGTTTCAGTGTAAGTATAAATGAAAAATGTAGCTGAGGTGTGTTTTTTGCTGTTTTTGTTGAGACTGTATGAGTGGGTCGGTATAATATCCTGTTTGTCATACACATACATGTGATTATTAATAACAATTTCCATATAATCTTCTTTAAATACAAAAAAAATCGCTCTGAAAGAAAAAATATTTAACGAAGCAAAATATTTCTTTTGTTAACGAATGTCATAGTCACATACTTGCAAAAAAAAAAAAACACTAATACCTACATACATACATGTATGTGCATACGTCCTGGCGGTCTATGTCACCTATGATTTATATATAAACAATTTATTAAACTAGACGTACAAAACACTACTCTCCTCCTCTAGCTCCTAATACACACACACGGACACACACAGACACACACACCCACCCATAGACATATTTAAAATAGGAAAAAGAAAAATGAAAACTGAAAATACAATAAACCCTAGTTATACAGTTATATTCTCTGTTTCAAGTACAAAAAATTGAGTCATAACGCTTGTGTACAGTAAGGAGCAGAAAAAAGTAGTACAATCAATGAGATTAATTTTTGAATTCAGAAAATAACCATGGACAACATTTTGTTAGGCTTTATTTATTGAATCTGCCTTTTATAGGCCTAACAATAAGTATTTTTATAACTATAATTAAAACTAGATGCTTTCCAGCAAGACAGCCTTCAAGGACAAATGGTACTCATCTTAGTGGAGTGGTAGACCTGCTCCTTGAACGGGTTTGGTTCTGCACAAGTACTCTTGCAAGCAGTTTGGGATTGTTTTGCAGTTTTACAAAATATTTTTCTTGGACTTTCTTCAACTCTTCCTTTACCAATGGCACTTCCAAGTCCCTGTGGATATTTTCATCTTTTATATACCCTTGGTGGTCTCGACATGGGCCTAAAAATTTTAGATTGGGCCCTCTGTATAATATCAATGTTGGTGTTGCTGGATATTCCCTATAACTGAATTCCAGACGTCCAAATAGATTTTGAAACTGTCTCATACAGGATGACTTTATATTCAAGCCTTAATCTTGATTGATCACTGAGAAACTAATGAAAATTAAGTATATGCTTTTAGCTTCATGTGAAGTCTTTTGGTTTCTATGTGACGAAGCCATAATCAGACTCCACAGTTTTAAAAGTTTTTTTACAATATTATAGTCACAGTAACTATTTACATGATTGTGGTAACCATAATATGGTTAACTTACGATTCACATGATTGTATCAATCATATATATGGTTACAGTAAACAAGTATATGTTTGTGACAACCATTTATATGATTAAGGTTCTACCATATTATGTTGCTCTCGGATAATTGATATCATAATCTGAGAACAACATTTTATGATACAAAGATTCATCATAACAATGGTTGTCACAAATATATACTTGTTTACTCTGCGTGTTACTGAGTGTAGCAGGTAGGCAATTTCCTCTCTTTAGAGCGAACGTAACATGCTTACTTCTAAACTCATTCACCCGTATACGCCAGTTTTTTAACCATATCTCCACATGAATAAGGTAATTTTCTAGTGGATTTTCGTGTGAGCTAATAATCTGAAAATGTATAAATTGTCAATTTATCGTACTTAGACAAGTAAGAGGTCCTAGTACACATACCTTTGGAACGCCAGTTTTAATCTTGTATTCTCTCGACATCTAAACATTGTAATCTAAGAGTACATTTGATTTTATATACTAAACTTTTATGCCATACCTTGTCAAAGCCTGAGTCATGTTTAAAATACAGCAGAATAATATTTCAACGATTCAAACGATTTTCTAATTTCTTCACTTAAACGATTGACCTGTTCAATGGTGCCATGGTGTTCATGGAAACCAAACGGAAACCACAATTATTGCCACATTTGGTAGGTTTTCAATCATGGATAAACAAAATTGTGCTTGGATTTTCATAATTGAAATTATCGAGACAAGCAGTAGTTATTCGAAGAATTTTACTTTGAATTTGAGCATATTTTTAGTACGAAACTGTTTATTTAGTTTTTCAATATACCATACATGATTTTTGTATGTCTGCATTTGGAGAAGAATTTACGAATCAATTCCTGCATTTTCGGTATTAAAAAAATTGGAGTAAAGACACTGATTTATTAATCAGATTAAATATTTTGACTTAGAGATCGCACATGGTACATGGCAATATGCTCATAAAAAGGCGACTACTAGCTAAGCATTATTGTTATTGTTTGGAACGAAATGAGGTTTTGTTTTAGTTTTGCATGAACTTTTGAACCACCTCTATACCAGATTTCAAACATTTGACACTTTTTAAAATTATGTAAATAGAACATGAACAAGCATGTCTCAATTCCACAATAAGTCACATAATGTTTTTGAAATATCAGTAAAGCATTCCAGCATTAATGCATTTTCTAGAAGTTGTGGCGATTAGAATAAAGAGACAGGTGTTGAACCTTTACTTTAATATTGTTTCGTAGGGAACAAAAGATGAGTTTATAGAATACGATGACTTTGATAAACATTGTATAGTATTTTTGATTGGTTTTGAGCTTTTAGATTGAGATAACATGGTATTACAATGGAAATATGTGTGCTAGAAATGCTCCTTACTAAATATCATAAAAGTCTGTCATAATTTGCTTTCTCTACTACAACGATTCTTAAGCAACATAATGCAATTTTGTACGCAACACTGTACCTAACCTATGCACACTTACGTACCAGCCAGTCTGAGTGCCTTTGAGTGTATGCGAATGTATGCGAATATAGCAGTGAAACAATGTAATAAATAAGAACACCCAAAACCTTAATTTCCTTACACTAACAGAGCTCATTAAGAGGATGTGTTACGATTACATGTCAACACATAAATCACAGCTAAAAATGAATTGTTTATTGGGTTTGAGATTATCGCAATGTTGTAGCAAACTGCGAGTACAAACAACACATACACAGCAGAGTATGAAATAACAAAAACAACAGCAACAACATAAGAGTGCCACCAATGAATGGCAGCTAGAACAACAAGAGAATTATCCAAAATAAAAAATGAAACAAGAAAAAAAATAAAAAAAAAAATTTTTGAGGCAGCAATGCTGGTGCTGCTGATGATGACGATGATGGTGATGTGTTATTAACACATATACACATACATACATATAGAGATTTTCAATACAACTACATACAGACATATGTTTTAGGGTGGTCCTTATTTTGAACTTTTGCTTTTTTCGATGCTTCCACTTGTTCTTTGTCATCTAAAAATTAAATATTATATATCAATGTTTTTGTGTCAAGAGGACTAACGTCTGGCAAATTTTTTTTTCGAAACTGCCTTGCAAAAATATTTTACATTAGAGGGTGTACGGGGTTATTTAAGGTAAGATTTTGAAGATTTTCCAAAGAACTGAAGAATTTTGAAATTATTTAATATTAAAGGCCTTATTCATAATCAATTTTTAAATTTATTACAGGTTTATAAAACAGAATTTTGTATGTAAATTCTGTTTTATAAACCTTTTATGAAATTAAAAATTGATTATAGAAACAAAATCAGTTTATAATATAGGAAAAGCTATACAAATTTAAAATTGGTAATTTTTCTTTTATTGGTACTTTTTTAATATATAAAATTAGTTAGCTTATATACATTAAAGTTCGTTAATATGCTTCTCAGTAAAGAAATAATCAAGTATTGGGTGCTCCATGTTATTATGATATCAAAAATGGAGAACTGAACCGTACTAAGGGTAGAGCATTGAAATTTGGCACCGAGGACTAAATTATGAAAAAAATTAAATTTTATAAAAATCTTCCACGCCCACTGCCCAAACACTTCAAAGCGATATTTTCACATAAAATTTTTCCTATCCAAGAAAAATTCTAGAAATTTGGTAGGGTAGAAGTGGAACCATACGCCACTTTTTTTTAAGGCGATCTCAAATTAAAACCGTAATACGTATTCTTAATTTTTTTCTTGTTTAGTATACTAAGATATGTTGGCTTTAGTTTTATTCATTTCAAACTTGCCTATCTCATCTTAATATACATATTTTTTAACATTTCTAGACTGACCAAAAACAGCGAAACGATCCCACTCATGAGGTAAATACGCCAATGCACAGTGAGGCAGTATCAAAATTTTCTCGAAATAAATCTGGCATTTCTAAACGGATGGCCCGATCAAAACAAAATTTGACATGGGGGTATCCAAGGAGTATTCGAGTTCATGTTATTAAAATAGACCCTACAAATGCTCTAGGCCCGGCGCTATGGGGGCTCAAATTACGGTACCTTCGACATGTAAAATTTTTAAACACGTGCCATTTTTTTGTTTCCCATCCGATTGCAAAGATTTTTAAATTTTTTGGACAAGACAAAATTTAACGTGGGGGTAGCCAAGGAGTGTTCGAGTTCAAGTTATTAAAATGGACTCTACAAATACTCTAGGCGCGGCGCTATGGGGGCTCAAATTAGGGTACCTTCGACATGTACAATTTTTAAACACGTGCCATTTTTTTGTTTCCCATCCGATTGCAAAGATTTTTAAATTTTTGGGAAGCGCTCGGCTAGGTCTTGCAAAAATATGCTTGCGTGTGCTATTTATCTCTTATAATTTTCGAGCCATTCCTTGTTAAGCCTTTTTTTAATATATAGGGCGTAGTTTTAAACGGAATGGACTACTTTTTTTCCATGGAAAATCACAAATGAAATAATTTTTGGAGGCTTATAGATTTGGGCATATCTTCTTAACGGCTTATGACTTTTTTTTATTTATGGAAAAAATGCTATATTCTTCAAATATGTTAAAGGTAAATGGTATTATCAGGAAAATTATAAATATGTAAACCACTGAATTGCGAGAAAATATAAGTAAATTTTTGCTTAACACCATTGAATGGACTTTACTTAATTATTTTTAAAATAAAATTAAATTAAAGTAAAACCATAAGTGCACATTTTACTTTAAATATTTCTCTACAAAACTGCATCATTTGATTTTAGAAATTGAGTGGTCGAAAAATAGGGTTTTTGACACAAAAATCCGTGCGGCGGTTCAAGTGGGGAATATTGGTACCTTTTATTATATTAAATAATTTTATTTATATACATAATAGCTGGCTATGCTTCTCAGTAAAGAAACAAGTTAGAGAGCTGTATTCGGCTGTGCCGAATCGTATATACCCTTCACCAAATTATACTTTAAAATAAAATAAAATTTTTTATTTTTTTAAACAGTTTTTTAAAATTTTTTTTTCGAAATTCTTTTTCAAAAGTTTTTTCCAACTTAAAAAAAAAAAAATATTTTAATTTAAAAATTTTTTTGTGAAAAAAAAGTTCGGGTTAAAAAATATTTTTCTCAATTCAGAAAATTGATTGCAACAGACAGACGGACAGACAGACAGACGGACATGGCTTAAACGACTCCGCTATCTATAAGGATCCAGAATATATATACTTTATAGGGTGCAAAATAAAGGCCACCCTAATTGTATCAAGCAAAACCATGGCATCCATATGCACTCCTAACTATAACAATGTAACACTGTGTAGAGTATGTATTTAGGCTTGTAAAGATACCAGTACGAGTGCATGACTCTACTCTTATGTTGCGGTTGTGTATCAATTTGTATGTTTATGTTTGGTTGTGTGTGTATGTGTAAATGTGGTAATGTTGATGATGACACTTCAATGCAACACTGTTGATGACTCCTCTCTCTCTCCTCTATACACGTTTGTACAGCAGAATTGAAAACGAAAATTGAATCTATATTTTTGTTGGTGGCAAAATAAAAATCAATCTTGAAATTTATATTGGTATGTTTTTTCCTCCCTGTAATAATGGTACAAGTAAAACAATAACAGCAGCAACAACAACAACTACACCAAATAAACGTTACCAAACCAAGCATGCAACCAACAACAAGGTTAGTGTGAATAGATTTTCAATTTAAACATTGTAATATTTTCACAATGTTTTTTTTTTTTTTTTTTTAATTTTTGTTGTATTTTTTCAGTATTTTTCCATATTTTTCTGCTATTTTGATAAAACTATAGCGAAAATATGTAAAACAAATTGAAAATGTATGATGCCTATGATTTGTTGGGGAAGCGAAAGTGATGGTGAACAGCAGCTGGGGAGAAAGTTGAGGCTCCAGAGCGTTGATAAGAGTGTTATACACAAATTGTACAATTGTTGTTTGATGTGCACTGTGGTATGTAAATGAATTTTGAAAATTTCAATGTCATTGTTGTTAACAAGATTTTCTTGTTTAAATTATTAAGCAATTTTTTTTTAGGATATTCAATGCTATAGCAAAACTTAAGGATATATTGTGGTAGAGAAAAAAATAAGAGAATTTAGTTTCTGGTTTGATTATGTTAATTTTTCTATTTAAACTTGAACAAATGATAATGGGCTTTAACAGGAAACAACACAAGTACTTAAGGACCCGCTACTAGGGACCTTGTTAACGTAATGTGTTCGGGGAAGCTGAACAAACAAAATACGAAAAGTACTTACAGTGGCGCTCAAAACGCATTGGAAAAACATCGCTTCTATACTACTTCTTCTACAGGTTAAACTATATACCATTTTATACTAAATGCAATCATATGTTAGGAAATTTGATTTCTATACTAAGGAATTGGGTATACAACTTAAAAGTGCGAATTTTTTTATAATTTCTAGCATTTATTTTGAAACATTTGTGCAATATAAAATAATTCAAAGTATTGATCATTGTTAGCTTTTTCCCATCTTTCTGGTTACACATGGATTCCGAGCCAAAAGAACTGCTCATCTCTTGAGGCCAATAACGAATCAAGCCAATTTCGGATACTCTGTTCTGAAGTGAAGCGTATTTCCCAACCACTTCTTTCTACATAGTTTTTAACCAGAATTGCAACATGTGGCTTCATGTCTGGCCCTGGTTGATCTTTGTTTTCCGTGTCAAAATCACCACTTCTGAACCGCACAAACCATCTATCGCACGTTGAAACCGCTGGAACGCATTCACCATAAACTCAAATTATAGAAGTAAACCAAAATAGAAATAGAACGGAAGGAGGGATTGATATCAATGGAAAAATTACTATCTTTTCACACATACAATAAAAAAATACTTGCAATACATTCTCATGAATTAGGTTTTTGACAACAGACTTAGGTTTTTGGCTTTCAGTTGCCTATCTAGTTGTCATCTATGACCAAAACTTTCCGTATATGAAGCCTTTTTGGCCCTAAATTAAACATATTCGAAACAAAAACAATTATTGTTGTTTACACTATAATGTTCAATATATGACTCTACAAAATGACATATAAGTTATTAAAGACAAAAACCTCGATTTGTTGTAAATCTAGACAGTGTTCGACAAGATAACATTATGAAGATGGGGATATCATTAATAGAGAATGAGTAAAAGCTTCATATATCTTAAAACAAGAACGGATTAATTTTGCGGAGATTTATTTGACTATTAACTGCGGTTGGTCAATTCCGAAATTTAATTTAAACAAGTAAGAAAGTATGGTCGGTCAAGCCCGACCAGATAATACCCTACACTAAGTAAATGAGCAAAAACATTCTTTCAAAATTTCAATAATTTATGTTCATGAGCGATTTTTGGAAGTGGGCCTTATATGGGAGCTATGTCAAATTATGGACCGATCACCACGAAATTTGGTCACGTGATTAATGTTTATATGAAAGTTATTTATGTTGAATTTTATGTGTATACCAACATTTATAGGAGATTTATGCTCGTTAAAGTGATTATCGGAAGCAGGCCTTATATGGGAGCTATGACTAATTATGGACCGATCATAGTAAAATTTGGTAACATGAATTTCGTATATATAAAACTTATTTGGAGAAAAACTTGTGTAGATACCTATATAAATTAAACATTTGTGACGGATAAAATCCACTTTCGGGAGGACATTTGTATGGGGGCTAGGTCAAATAATGGACCGATTGCAGCCAGTTTCAATAGGGATCGTCCTTGGGCAGAAAAAATGATATGTACCAAATTTTATCGAAATATCTTCAATATCTTGCGACCTGTACTCTGCGCACAAGCTTTACATGGACAGCCAGCCAGCCAGCCAGCCAGCCAGACGGACGGACGGACGGACATCGTTTAATCGACTCAGAAAGTGATTCTGAGTCGATCGGTATACTTTAAGGTGGGTGTTAGACTAATATTTTTGGGCGTTACAAACATCTGCACAAATCCATTATACCCTCCCCACTATGGTGGTGTAGGGTATAAAAACTAGGGAAATGCCATTATATTCCCGACAGACTTTGTCCTGTCCAAATTAGGAAAAATGTTTGTGTTCGATTTGTGAGAAGCTGTTTAAAATGTGTAAAGATGATTAAAAATAAAAAAAATCGTATTTTTGAATGATAATTTGTATTCATATATGTATGTAGGTTTGCGGTATGTTTAACATTTGATTTGATTTGTATAATTAATCTTATGCTTTTCTATTTGTATTTTGATTGCAAGCTCTATATTCAGGTAACCAATTAAGATAAAGAAATACTTTTTTCGATTGCTTTGTTGTAACTACATTTTTATTTTGATGTCTGGCACTTAAACAAATAATGCTGATAGTTTTCTGACAAAGGAACAGTTGACCATTCGAGAAGTATGAATTTTCAACGCAAATGCAGCAAACACACAATAACTGCCCTTGAGATTTGTTAATTGTCACTGTGAATGCCAGGCGTACCGGAAATAGCAAGCGTTTAAAATCGAATGGCATGCCGGTCGAAGCCATTGTGATCCGTGGTATCAAAACGTCTTCTTTCCTTTACTTTCCTTTAAGTATTCAAGTTTTTTACCACAAGTCAGGTGCCATTACAAAGACATGGTTGGTTTATGTTTTGTAGCATTATGAATACCGAGTAATTCCAGCGCGTTTTAAAACTCGGTTGGATAGTTGACAACATTATCTTGGGACAGCAATTTCACATTGAATCTTAAAATTAAATTCGTCGACGTTCGCTCAACCAATCATGATTTTTTGTAATTTTGTGCAATGTTTGGAAACACCTTTCGGATAAGTTCAGATTTTCATTCGGTGATCTGGCAGAAAGCGACGGGAAATTGAATGCAGCCGGTCGAAATGTCAACCGGGATTCTGCCGTTGCCAATGGCCAGCAATTCTTTAGAAAATACTTCACCAGATTGATCGTTTTTCAGCACGACACGCATGTTCACAGTCAATTTGAGTTTCTTGAAGTGTTTCCACAAAAACGGACAACTTCAAATATACATTACGTTAATTGGCTGGCACTGACCGTGGAATTACTGGCAATATTTGTCGAAAATCACCTGCCAACAGAATGATCGCACCACCAATCTTGCAACATTTTGTATAATGCCTCCAAAGATTTTTTATGCGCCATTGTATACGCACCCTAAACGATCAGTTTGCTTTGCAGTAAAACTTCGCACTGATCATGTTGAATTCTCATGGATTTGCTTATTCAATGGAAACTTGAGTACTGAATTAGCAGTTCGACTGCCATCCAACAACGTAGTTGCAATTGCAATATACTTCTGCGAGGGTATCAAAAAATCTAGGCGATCAAAAAAGTTTTTCCAGTTCCACCTGGAGCGTCCAAAAAAAAATCCCACCAGTTTAATTTTTCATTATATCACTCATGACATCTTTGTAATTCCTCCACAAATAAATCGCTTTGGATGGGCAGCATGTTGAAGTAATTATCGAAAAGAATGTTTGTATTTGATGAGCATTTGACGATAGCACAGCATCTCTCGATAGCACAGCATCTTACCATTTATAGTGAAATCTGCAATAAGGTCCTTGCTCTATCAAGTTCATTGGAAAGGATCCAGCGATGTTCTACAATAATGATTACAGGTGCACTATGTAGCACTCCATCACGAGCTTGCACAGACCATCGGCTGATAATATTAAAGGCTACATTCGAGATTTATACAGATGGTTACAAGTTTGAGGCTACGGAACCGGATGACCGGAAAATAATCCTTTTATGGTATAACGGAGGGACAAATCTATGGACCCAATCGAGTTCTGGGTGTTGGTTTTAATATTCTGCATTTTGGGTAAGAGATCAGCTTTAGGGTGCAGATATAATGTAGTGTTATCCATGCTGAGATTTCGAACAAAGTTGGAGCAATAAACATGCTGAGGTACCACATGATATGCGGAGAGAATATCTGGACATGTGCGGTCATTAAACCTGGAATTAAATCTCTCCTTGGTGTATACACGACATCCAAATATGTATTTGAATGCCGGATGTCTCTTAAAGAGATTATGACCCTTTATAACCTGGAGTTATTCCGGGTGCCGTTTCATTCCGTTGTACATGGCAATAATATTGCGGAAATACTGGCAAAAAGTGGTGAGAAAAACAACTATTTGGTTAGAGTTCCGTACGCCATGTAGAGCGTTCAAATTTTGAGGCCTGCTCAATCCAGGTGATGAAGACGAGTAAAAAAGGTAGACCACCACCTTTATCATTGCCCTGCTCTATCTGGTACTAAGACTAGAATATTGGACAGACCATTTCTTCACAATCTAACGGATCTATTAAGGGTGGATATGAGGGGTTGGTTCATTACCGAACCACACACCGGCATACAAAGCTTATGCCGAAATGATGTTTTCGTGTATGATTCCATAGCAGGTGAATCTATTGCTAAATAGCTTTAGAAAAAGGCGAGCTTTAGTAAATAAAGCAACGCATATTTCTTATATTTATGGCATCAATATAACAATTCTGATAGGTATGAAGTACGGCAGTTCTTCCAGCTCTCATTTGTTCTCTGAGTTTCGTAAGGTTTTACGAACAGCTACGTAGCGAATACATTTTCGATGTTTCGAATTATCGAGTCTTAATACTGAAATGTTTATTTTGTTTCATTAAAATTTTAGATGGAGTAATACCAATTTAGTTATTTCAATTGCAATTCATCTTTATTAACTGACCTTATCACGGTATAAGCGAAATAATCTAAGCACACAATCGAATATTTTGTTTGGCAATAAATTCAGTTGCTAAAACGATTCTGGTTTTGTATTCTCCTGTGAAAAAAACCAATAATTTTAATATACAAAAAGGTGGATGAATTTTACTGCTTTCATTCCATCAATGAAAAATTCACAAAAAAAAGTTTGCATTAAAAGAGATGTTGTTCCTTTATTAAATGAAATTGAAGCATACTGATGTCAGTAGAAATTGCAAATTTTAAATTATGCAGACAGTCGTGAAAAATACTTTAAGCCAATACTACTTATATCTATAAATCATTGTTGGAAACATATTTAACAAACTTTGCAAAATATGTGTGTAATTGTTTTAAATGCAGTTGTGTAGCGACTTCTGAGTAAAAGATTTTTGATTTTTCCTGTTGTAGAAAAAAGTTATAGTTGAAAAATTTACGACAACGAGTCTCACATCTAATTCATTGTCAGTTTCCTTCCGTCTAAGGTATTTATAAAGGTTCTTCCGAACTATGACAGTTGATAGCGGTCAATTGTTGAATCTACATCTGAATTGGCTGTTACTTATTCAGTTTGTTTTGCCAAATCACCATGGATGGATATAGCGTTCAACAACATGTACAAATGATAAGCAAATTGTTTTGTCAAAATGTGGGTTTTGTTCGGAAACGTTCCTCGCGATTCGTCTATTTGGCGTTCCCACCGAGTGGACTATTTACAGTGTGGTGTATAAATTTGAGCCCACTGGTTCAGTAAACAAAGAACCAATATCCATTCGACGACTAAACGCAAGATTGTCCGAAAACATCGCCGCTACCCATGATAGTGTGCAGGAGAATCCGCAGCAGTCGATATTGCGTCGCTCACAAGATCTCAGTCTTTCGCAAATAACTACCCTTTCGCAAATCACTCGTTGTGACTTGGGCCTGCACCCGTGCAAAATTCAACTGACAAAGGAGCTAAAGGAAAAGGCCATAGTCAACGACGTGTATTCACTGACAGGGACCTGGAGCAATTGAAAACTGACTCTAATTTTCATCAAAAAACCATCTTCAGAGATGAGGGCTATTTATGGATGGATGCGTACGTCTACAAACAAAATTGTCAAATTTGGGACGATACCAATCCATATGAGAAAAAAGAGCGTCTAAAGCATCCCGAAAAAGTAACTGCTTGGCGTGGATTTTTGGCTGGCGACGTCATCAGTCCATATTTCTTTGAGAAAGGCCATCATTGTCAACGGCGATCGCTATAGGGATATAATTACCAACTACTTTTGCCCTCAGTTGGATGATATGGACAGCAACGACTTGTGGTTTCAACAGGAACATCATCTCACGTGGAGGTGATGTGATCTGGACACCGAGATAATGTGATTTGACCAAGTTAGACTATTTATTATGGGGTTTGTTTAAGTCGCAGGTCAATGCTAATAAGTCACAAAACACAGTGGCTCTCAAAGCCAACATAACCCATTCCACCGGTCAACTTGAGCCTGATTTATGGGTCAGAGTCATGGAAAATTGGAAATTTTCGCTTAATGAATGACCCTTTGTTAATAAGCTTAACTTAAGCAAAAATTAGTTTTACATTTGCTTATAAACAGTCAGACCAATTCTTAAATTTCCTGCCATGACTTGACTACTCAACTGACATAACACCATTAAATTATTCTAGAAATAAGTATTTTTAGCACTTCTCCATTAAAAAAAAATTGATTTATTTTCCAAAAATAAAACAGCTCACACATTTTTCAAGTTAACTAATCTCAGGCAATTCAATTCAAATGCTCTTCGTTAGCAAATTTACAGCATGAATTCTCATGAATTCGAAATATGTTTTCCCCCATGCAACAAAAAAAAAAACAAAAACACACTAAGCTAAATTTGTTTTTCAAACAGTTTTTCACTATTTTTCAGCCATTTGCCAATGCCAAGGCAAAGAGGCAGGCAAATTTAAGTCCTTTTAAGTCATCTCTTGTGGAAGGCCGTAGGGCGAGTTGAATAAATGATAAACTTAAAATTTCTAACACTTCAGCAAGAAATCCTATTTTAATCGCTCTAGAGATTTACCAAAAAAAAAAGCGCCCCCCCTCAAAAAAAAAAAAACTAAACTTTGCCTAAAAATAAAGAAAAACAAAATTGTCAAGTTAAAACCACTGTAGGCTGGTAGGCTGACTGACTTGAATTTGAATTTGAATTTGCCGACTGACTGTGGTGGCCTGTGTAATAGAATGAGTCAGAATGTTTTGTGAATCTGTGTGTGTGTGTCTGTGCGAGAAAGAGAGTGTGTGTTAAATCAACTGCAATGAACATTGAATGTGTGTATGGATGCAGAAAATTTAACAATCATTTTTGTTTAGCGTTTCTTTCGTTTTTTTTCCCCAAAAACACTATTATATTCACACATATTTTTTGTTTCCAATTTCCCTAGATTTTTTTCCTCTTTTCCAGTTGAATATGATGGTTATAAAAAAAACAAGTATAAACCAGAAATTTTTAAATCGGCTGGGTCGAATTATGAAGTATGTATGTATGATATTTCTTTGTAAAAAACGAATTCTTGATAAAGACAAATTGAGATTTTGCTATCAATTAAAAACCAGTACACAACAGGAGTCAAGTACTGTAATGTTTTTCTGCTGAAAAGGCAGCAGAAATGGATGAAGTATCTCCTGCTATTCTTAGGAAAAACATAGATCTCCTGAGAATAGACTAGAAAGGACTTTACTAAATTCTTGAAGTATTCTTCAAATATTAGGTTTGTTTCAATGTCAATACAGTACAAGTTTCTTATTGAAAAATTTAGAGCGTGTTTTCTGTTGAAAAGCAAATATCGCGAAATATACAGAAATTAATTAAATTTGCCCCTGTTGCTCTACAAGATGTTGTTTGATTAGACGGAGTGATCATTGATCTTAAAATATATACTCTGCCTGTCGTTATTAATATATTTAAAAGAAACAAATGAGTATCTACATCAAACAAAAGGGCAATTATAGAACTCTTCAGATTATCGTTAATTGGTTTTGTTCAATGTACAAGGTGGCGCAAAAGTAAACTTCCGATGTTTTTTAGCTGTAATAAAAAAAAAACAATGAAAAACTTTGATTCTTCTTGTGGATTATTTTTATTTGGTCTTTTAATTTTTTTTACACCAAGTCGAGAATATGATGTAATGTAAATGGCCGTCGCCACAGTTGATTGTCATTTGAGCCCTTTTTATGGCATTTTCCATCACTTTGCCCAAAACTTCCGGCGATAGCTCCTCAAATTCTTGACGAATATTGTCATTAAGAGCTGCAAATCGCCAAAACGGGAGATTAGGTGCCCGGGAAATGCATCCTTCAACATATCGGTTGTGGCACGTGCAGTATGTGCCGTTGCACCGTCCTGTTGGAACCACATGTTTTCCAATCCCAATTCATCAAGTTGCGGCAAAAAGAACTCATTGATCATTGCTCTGTAGCGCTCACCATTCACAGTAACCATTTGGTCCGCGACGTCTTCGAAGAAAAAAGGTCCGATGACTTCTCCAGCAAAAACAGCACATCATACAGTGACTTTGAGCGGGTGTAATGGCTTTTCGTGGGTTACACGCGGATTTTCAGTGCCACAGAAGCGTAAATTTTGCTTATTTACGTACCCGCTAAGATGTAAATGGGCCTCATCACTCATGATTATTTTTGATGAAAAATCATCTTCCTCTTGGTGGTGATTAAGGATGGCTTGAGCGTATGTTAGACGCGATTGGCGGTCAGCAGCTAACAGCTGATGCACCGTCTGGACTTTGTACGAAAACATCTTCAAATCTTGTACCAAAATTCGGTGTAAAGACCGTCAACTGATACCCATTTGCGTGGCACGTCGTCTGGTCGATGTCGACGGCGCTTCCATGACATCCTCGGCTACAGCAGCAATATTCTCTGCAGAACGGCTACTCCGGGGTCTGCCACGCCTGGCAGCATCTCGTGTTGTGCCAGTCTCTTCGAGGCGAGCGGCTTAACGTCGCAGTGTTTCACCAGTAGGCGTTGGACGGCCAGGAAATCTGCGAAGAAATTCACATTGTGCCAAAGTCACCGAAGGATTATTGGTCAAATAAATAGTCAGCAATATTCCGCGTTCTGGAGCAGTGTAGTGTAACATTGTTTATTAACGTGTATTTCGCATGTGTTTACTACACAAATGTCAAAACAAAACTGACATTAGGGGCCAATCGCAAAATTTATAGCATTTTCTGATAGGAGGATTACTTTTGCGCCACCTTGTAGATTTGTCCAACATTTAAAAGTTGTATAAAACAGGAATCTTCCAGCTGAGTACCTGATACTGCATGCCATTACAGATTAAAAACTCCCTATAGCACTCACGTCTATATAAGAAAATAGTGTAATGTAGATACCTAGGGCTCCGAGAAATTTAAGTTGAGAGGTCCAAATTGAGTTAATTTAAAACAAGTAAGAAAGTATGGTCGGTCAAACCCGTAATAGATCTATTTTTAATCGCAAGTAAAAAAATGATTTTTTTTTATAGCGTTCAAACATCATTTCGTACATGCAAAATCTCCTTTCAAGGTCTATCGTATGGTTTCAATTCGTATGATACCCAATTTTCCTGCTTTCGGATGAATCCTGTTGCTGCAAAAGTTTTGCTTGGTTAGCTCTCAATGATTTTACTTGCTCTTGTTCATTCTTAAAGCAATCTTCATGGTCTTCAAACTTTTTTGGCTGAATTGTTGATATTTGTCTTCACCACATGCGATTGGTGAGCAATCGTAGTGCTTCAGCTGCACTTTTTTAAATTAAAATAGTAAAACAAAACTACCCGCATATATAATTTTTTTGGACCAGCACTCAGGGGATGACCACTACTCATGCAAAGCATTATGTTGGAACTAGGAAAATAGGTTAAGGGAGGGAGGATAGAGGGAGTAGTGTTTGTGAACATTTGATTTGAATTCTCCTACATTGAAAGTGACAGGAAAAACCACAGGAGGAAGCTTATTCTACATACGGATAGTACGGCTAAAGAACGCATTTCAACGAACTGATGAGTCATTGTCAAAGAACGTGTGTTTCGTAAAAAACTAAGGGTCTCTAATTTCAGCAGAGCGCATGCCATTGTATCGGTAGAACAGTGAAACCCAACCCAGCATTGTGACGATGTTCCAGTGAGTCAATAGAGCTGTGTACACTACTGTCATCGATAAGCACCTGCGTCCTCTCCAGTACGCAGTCGAGTAACTACAAAATAGTCTTCGAAGCACCGGCCTACACATGAGAGTTGTATTCTATTTTAGGTCGGATATAAGTGGTATAAATAGTAAAGAGATCAGATGGAGTGAAGTATGTCTTACACCGTTTTAGAAATGCTTTTGAATGCTTCTTTCGACACTCGAAAAATGTGTTTTGTCGAGCGGACATCGCACTGAATACTCTTGCCTAGAACATCAAGAGCTTCTGTTTCCTTAATATTTACACCACCCATAAAAACAGATGGAGCAACATGATCTGTTGTGCGTTTGTGTGTTAACAAACAACATTGAGTCTTGCGTGCATTGAAATCGACTCTATTCGCACAACCTCATTCAGAGATTGTCACAAGATCTTGGTTAAGCGTATCATTCATGTTTGGCCTCATTGTCACAATTTACGACAGCCTTGGTCTATAATTGAATGCATATGACTGGCAAATGTTGCTGTCATCTGCAAAAGAGTAGATAGGTTTGTATGTTTGACGTAGAGGGTTGTTAAGAAAAATAAGAAATAAAGTAGGAGAAAGGACGGAGCCTTGCGGTACCCCTGATTTGAACTCGGGTAGTGCGATCTCTGAGAAAGCTCGATATAAATCTAGAGCAGTTATAACCGACACCAAAAGCAATAAGTTTTGCAAAAGGCGCACCATGTCAGACTCTATCGAACGCCTTGCAAATATCTAGAGCCACCACTTTACTTTCGCCAAAGCGGTGTCTGAAACTACACCATTTTTCCAATAGGAAGACTAGCAAGTCTCCTGTATCGAAATATTGGGCGTAAAAGCAAAAAATGTATATATCGTGGGTAAACATAGAATTCTACGATGATATAGCTATGTCCGTCTGTCTGTCTATCTGTTGGGCTCAAATACTCTCTGTTGACAAGGTTTATATTTTAAACTACATGATTACAAGTTAATATAAATTTAAGATTAAAATACAATGAAGAGATTTCGTTAAATGAAGCCCATAATGACACAAAAAATTTCTGTTTTAGCAAATCAACTTGTGATCACTGAACAATGCAACCACTACATATCACTGTTTAGTATTGATTATATATCATAAAACTCCGCAGCAAAATATTCCTGATTGATAATGACAAGTGGAAAAATATAACAAAGGAAAATGTTTCAATTGAAATAATGTCACTGATACGAATCACACCTAATAAAATAGCGATTGTAACAAGCCAATGAACACATTTGACCAATTTATGAAATCGCTACAATGAGAGAAGCCATAAATATGAATATAAATTCATAGAATTGAAGGACTTATTATGTATTTTCATTTACTATTTTTTTTTATATTTTTTTGTTTTTGGAATAAAATGGCATCAGTTGATGTCGTTGTTTATGTTAACCATAAAGATAGGATGCTTGTTGATGATGATGGCGACGACGACGACGACGAGGAAACTACAATATTAAGCGATAAGGCTGTTGATGATGATCACCATGATGTTGATGCAACACATATGTACGTAGTTTGAGTGTAGACATGTATACAGTAAGTGCATCATGATTATTTGTTATTATGGCAACAGTTATATCCAGTTTATTTTGTTTTTCTCTCGTTGTTTTTTTTTTAATTTTTTGACATAAATTGTTATTGTTGTCGTTGTCGTCATCAGCATTGTTGTTATTGTCCTTGTGTTAAATCGTATTTTTAAGGAAAAATGAGGAGGCCTCTACAGCAATTTGTATGCATTTCATTGAAAATAAACACAATTCTATGCTCTCAAACACAAGCGTACATACAAACAAATAAAGCGACACATAAATAAGTTGTTTCTACATATTTACTGTTATATACACGCACACACAAATATATATAGAGGTACATATATACATATGTATGTGTGTATAAGTGTATATATGAATGTGTGTGTAGTTACAATAACTGTGTAATTATTTAGTTGTGACCCAAAAATGTCAACAAACACATGATGAGTAGTTATCGTTTGCCGCCGCTTAAATTCGAACCAATTTTCATTTTGTTTAAACAAAACAAAACAAACAACAACAAAATCACACACACACACAATCTCACCAAACTTAACGCAAAAGTCGTGGTTCTTATGCCACACACAATCTCACACATATACATAAATATGCATATTAGGGTTGGCTCGTTTGTATGGAGGAAAAAGTAAGGTGTCGATGTTCTCAAGTTTGGTTTGTTTAAGAGTATCATTTCATCAATATTTGGTGAGCGGGATCAAAGGATAAAAAGGTCCTTCTTGAAGGATTTAATGATTTTTTCATATTTCTCGCAAACGAAACTTTTGAAATATTAGTATCATGTGATAGATCTTTGAAATCTATCTTCAAAGCCATATTTGAATTCTTGGCCAAATCAAAAAATATTCAAAGTTTGGAAATTTTTGGAAAAAGTTTTAAGTTTTTTTTAAATTTTGCCATGGAATTTTTTAAAGTAATTTGTTGAAATTAATACATTATAAACCTCATATAAAAACACCGAAACGAGTTTTTCCGTTTTTCAAAATTCCATCTAGTTGGAATTTTATTTGAAATTTTCGAAACCTGTTTTCTCCCCGATCTGAGGTTAGCTGTATGTTCAAGAAGTTTGCAATATAATTGCATAAGCTTTCCTTTGGAAAATAACACTTAAACAACAACAACTTTGAATTAATTTACCTTTTATTTTAGTTGGAAACATCCACAATTTCGTTTTGAGGACACCCTAATGTACATATACAAACTCTGGCAAACAAATAAACACAAACGCTCAAATAAGCAAACAACCTTATAAAACACTCTTAACGGCCTTTAGTCTTCCGAGGGGAGAACCAGCTACGTTTTTCTTACTGCAAGCGAAATTCATGTTCTGAATATGCAGCTGAGTATAGAAGTTAAATAAGCCACTATAGGCTGTTTGTTGCTGCGGCCGTTGCACAGTGGGTTGTGGCCATGGAAAAGTTACAGAAATAAGTAAATAATGAGAACAAGTAAACGATAACAACATTTGATGAGGCCAACTGAAAAGTCGTTCTCCATAAATACTTCTTCTTCAGCATAATTTCCTTGCTGGATCTCTAATCTTTCGATACCATTGATATAATCTATTTAATCATGTAAAATTACTTACGCCGGAATCAATTTTCTTATATGGATGCAAACAGATTACAGAGCTTAATTTTAAAATGTTTTTATACAATATTGTTACGAATTGCAATAGCGATTTGAATTTAACGATCTGTAACGACTGCCTGCAGCAATCATCATGTTTATAAACACATCCATCAGTAGAAGCTTCTACTCATTAACAATTTTGAAAGCATGCGATAATTAGCATTGTTTGTAATTATGGCAACATTAAATATTAAAACTGCTAACATTGATGTCGAAAGCTCTAGAATTCGAACATATTAGTTTGTCCGTTAAAAGCATTGTAGAAGATTCCCGAAAGATGGCGTGTGTATAAATAGTGGCAGAGGTTGCAGTCGTGAGTGAGTTTATCATAGGCGCTGTTAGAGTTAACATCGACTGTCTTGTACATCTAAAAAGTGTGTGTGTATTTCTGCGAATTGATAAACGTATATAAAGACACTATTTGACTATTTGAACTATTGTTGTTGCACATTTTAAATAAATAAAGAGTTGTTACAATTTTAAACATTAAAAATGCTTTTATTTGCAATCAAAAGTATCCGGTTTATTTAAGGGAAATAAACTAACGTTTTAAAAGGTTAAAACGTAACAGTATTTTCAATAATTCTACACCAATCCTTGCCATTTATAGTGTTTTTTTTTTTTTTTTCTATATATTCAGTAAAAATTAGATTATGGGTCTCCCACAAAATACTGCTTATTAGCTTTTAAGCCAAACATTGAGTCATTGCATATTACGATCAGTTAGCACTCGATTATACGAGTAGCAATTCTGATAACTGTATACAGTTCCAAATAGTTCCAAATCGAAGAGAAAATTCCGGTGGATTTTGTTGAGTTAACTGGAAATTACATTCAGTTTTTCTTTGCTCTTGCTTTCTGTGTCTTTAATTCTATTGTGGAAAATAGTACTTCATTTCTCATTCGTTGTTAAAAATCGACGAAAAAATTGTGTTGTATGTTGTTGAATGAGCTCCAAAAAACATTTAGATTATATACACGATACAGTTTCGATTCAAATTTCTACTTCTTTGAGTCCATGTTTGTCTTCACTTCAAAAGTTATATGTTTGCAATTACTGAATTGAAAAAGAACGATGATTAGTTCGACTTATTCGAACTCAGCTAACACGGTTGATAAAACTACTATTTTGTCTGAAGTTGCAAGTAATTCGAATTTGCCGAAAAGAAATCAAACATACCCCATCTTGAAAGAGTTCAAATAACTATATTCTTTCGAGGTCGTAATAACAGCTTTTAGATAGAGAGTAACTTTTATCAAAATTTATTATATTTAGTGTCGGCAACATCTTCTCCCGTTTTACATCGAGTTTTCTCAGAGATCACACTATATGATTTCTTTCACACGGAAGAATTAAAATTAAGTTCTAACCAAATGTATTAGTTGCAAAGCAACATTTCGCTCATATTTTATTTAATTAAAGGCCAAGTGTTTTTAAGATTGGAATACGAGACTAAATATGAAGACTACGCTTAAATAAGATTTTATAACAATCTCTCATTGTTATAGAAAAATTGTTGTATAAAAATAATTAAAATTTTCTATATATGTTTGTAAAAAATGCCTTAGTTTTTCATAAAATCTAACCACAAAATTAACAAAAAATACAATTATCACATCACCTCGTCATTGCAGCGCTCAAACGGAGTAAGGGTCTTTGCAATGAGAAAAAGAAGTATGAGTCACAAGAGAATAAGTCATAAGAGAATGGTATTTTTGAATATCAAGTAACATATACGACCGTATCAATTATTAAATGACTGATCTGTGGTATTAATATTAGAGAAACAACAGCTCTTGATATCAGTGCATTAGAATTGAATGTGATACACTACCATAGTGACGTTTGTAACGCCTACAAATATTAGTCCAACACCCACCACCGATCGACTCAGAATCACTTTCTGAGTCGATTTAACGATATCCAACTGTCCGTCCTTCTAGCTGGTTGACTGTCCATTTGAAGTTTTGAAGATATTTCGATAAAATTTGGCGATAAAATTTTTTTAAATTGGTTAAAATCATCCATTATTTCACTAGCCCCAAACAAAAGTCCTCCCGAAATAGGACTTTTATTGGCATAAATGTCTAATTCATATAGAGATCTTTATAAATTTCTCCACAAATAAGTTTCATGTACAAAAAAGCAAATCACATTTAAATTTCTTTTGACGATCCATCCGTAATTAAAAAATTCGACACAAATAAGATTTATATAGAATGAATCATGCGACCTAATATCATGATGATCATAATTGGTCATAGCTCCTATATATGTGAGCTGAATTTTACCGTTATTTTAATATTTTATAATGGAAAGTATTCTAATGAAATTAGGGAACTTGCTTCCGTAACGCAAAAATGTTTATTTATTAATCGTAACTCCAGAAGAGGCCATTTATATACAAAATGGCGCAAAAGTAATCCTCCTATCAGAAAATGCTATAAATTTTGCAATTGGACCCTAATGTCAGTTATGTTTTGACATTTCTGTAGTAAACACATGCGAAATACACGTTAATAAACAATGTTACGCTACACTGCTCCAGAACGCGGAATATTGCTGACTATTTATTTGACCAATAATCGGTCGGTGACTTTGGCACAACGTGAATTTCGTCGCAGATTTCCTGGCCGTTCGCCTCGAAGAGACTGGCACAACACGAGATACTGCCAGGCGTGGCAGACCCCGGAGTAGCCCTTCTGCAGAGAATATTCCTGCTGTAGCCGAGGATGTCATGGAAGCGCCGTCGACATCGACCAGACGACGTGCCACGCAAATGGGTATCAGTCGACGGTCTTTACAGCGAATTTTGGTACGAGATTTTAAGATGTTTCCGCACAAAGTCCAGACGGTGCATCAGCTGTTAGCGCCAATCGCGTCTAACGCCATCCTTAATCACCATCAAGCCATCCTTAATCACCACCAAGAGGAAGATGATTTTTCATCAAAAATAATCATGAGTGATGAGGCCCATTTCCATCTTAGCGGGTACGTAAATAAGTAAAATTTACGCTTCTGGGGCACTGAAGCGTGTAACCCACGAAGAGCCATTACAACCGCTTAAAGTCACTGTATGGTGTGCTGTTTTCGCTGGAGGTGTCATCGGACCTTTTTTCTTCGAAGACGTCGCGGGCCAAACGGTTACTGTGAATGGTGAGCGCTACAGAGCAATGATCAACGAGTTCTTTTTGCCGCAACTTGATGAATTGGGATTAGAAAACATGTGGTTCCAACAGGACGGTGCAACGGCACACACTGCACGTGCCACAACCGATATGCTGAAGGATGCTTTTCCCGGCGCCTAATCTCCCGTTTTGGCGATTTGCACTGGCCAGCAAGATCGCCTGATTTGACCGCTCCAGACTTCTTTTTGTGGGGCTTTTTGAAGTCGCGGGTTTATGTCAACAAGCCTCAGACTCTTACAGCTCTTAAAGACAATATCCGTCAAGAATGTGTTTGGCCAAAGTGATGGAAATTGCCATAAAAAGGGCTCAAATGACAATCAACTGTAGCGGCGCCCATTTACATGACATCATATTCTCGACTTGATGTAAAAAAAATTAAAAGACCAAATAAAAATAATCCACAAGGAGAATCAAAGTTTTTTATTTTTTTTTAATTACAGCCAAAAAACATCAGAAGTTTACTTTTGCGCCACCTTGTATGATCTATTTGCCAGTGCTTTACCAAAATTTGTTCTTCAGAAGTCTTTCCTATCATTCACAACATCGAATGATTAAAGTCGAATATCCTCCTTTCCATTATCAGCCAACAAAATATACCACAATCGCCTGTTCAGTTGATTATGTTTGGCGATGATCAACTGAAATATTTGGTAACTGCACGCAGAAAAAAAATATAGTTGTGCATGACTGCTGTAACCATTTCAACATTTGTGCATGTTTACTGTAACCATTTCAACATTTTTAACAATATTATAGTCACAGTAACTATTTATATGATTGTGGTAACAATAATATGGTTAATTTGGGATTCGCATGATTGTATTAACCATATATATGGTTACAGTAAACAAATATATGTTTGTGACAACCATTTCGTATCCCCTCACTTATAATGCTAGAATCTCTTGCTCTTAAAAGTAACAAATATCTCGTTATTAGAAGACCGTAATTGGATTACCCGAAAGACTAAAGGCGGAAAAAAGCATGGTTGTGGTAAACATAATCTAAGATCAACATAGTAGATATTGTGCGGAACTAACAATCCCCAAAGGTTGCGGGTTCGATTTCCGTTAGCGACTTTGGGGGTTTCTACAGACAATCAAAACAAAACACTTTGCAAGTGTTCTGATCGCAATAGTAGCTTACGTCCTATATGTATTACCCTTTAACTTTCGCTCGATACCACTGTGCCTTAATGTTGCATGCTGCTATTTCTTTCCTTTTTATTCACCCATTTTTGTTTTCACTTAGTTTTTTGTCGCTTCTGCTGTAGTTGTTCTTGTTGTTTTTTGTTGTTATTGCTGATGTTGTTGTTTGCGCGAGTGAATATTTTGCCTGCTAGCCATTTACATAGACAGTTAAACAGCTAGGCCATGTATCCATCCAACCATTTATTTGTAACCCACCAAAGCTGAGTGGATAAATTGGGAGGTAAGTACATTTACATACATGTACCCAATTTGGGTATCTGAGAGTGTGTGTATATGTGTTTGTGTGTAAATATATTTGTTTATGTATGTGTGTAAAGTGTTATTTTGTCCCGTATCTCTAACCCACCATGAGATTTTTAACGAAGTGTTATTATTGTTGGGTGTTTTTCTCGCAATTTTTCAGAATTTCTTTTTTATTTGGAGGGGAATTTTGTCGTTGCTGTCGTACAATATATTGTGTTGTATTATGTAAAACATTAAAAAATATATAGCTGAAAATATAAAGAATTTATCATAGGTGGTGTAATTGATAAGTTAATGCAAGGTCAAATAGAATTGTTGAAGGTTTTTCATGGGAATGAAAATTATTTTTATTAAGAAAGAAAATTGTTCAATAAAGTTCTCGTGTTTTTTCCATGAAATACCTAAAAAAAACATGATGTTGTGTGACAGGCATAGCTAGGACAATATGGTGGATATGTAGATTAAATAATTTCGCAGAACTTGGGTACATTACTAGAGCTAATGTAAATAAGCCATAGGTTTGTTAAAAGTACCTACACATCTTGTACAGAGAATGTTAAATTGCTTTGGAAATTTTAATATATGTTAAGAATTTTTTAATCATATTCATAAAGATCTTTTCTCAAACATATGAAATTCGTTCGCGTGAAAGACATATATGATAGTACGTCCAAAATATGTCTGTGCATCTAAAAAAATTTCAACAAAATTGTCAAAAATAAATTTTTTAATATTTTTGAAATAAAGTTACCAGGACTACAAAACTGTGTAGATATTTGTTTGAATTTAGGCTTACTAAAAGGATAATTTCAAGAAAGCGTATATTTAAAATGTTTTTTGCAACGTTTTGACGCATTACACAAAAACGCTTGATGGACAGATTATTACAATAATATTCCTGAATTATATGCTTGTCATAATGCAGAAACATGAAACTATCTTAAACAGTTTCAAAGTTAACTTAGTTCAAACTGTAACTTTGTTAAGAAAATTGAAAATAATTTGTATGAAAAAAATTAATGATTTTAATGTTTTTGGACTCAGAATCACTTTCTGAGTCGATTAAACGATGTCCGTCCGTCCGTCTGGCTGGCTGTCCATGTAAACCTTGTGCGCAGAGTACAGGTCGCAATTTTAAAGATATTTCGATAAAATTTGGTACATATCATTTTTTCTGCCCAAGGACGATCCCTATTGAAACTGGCTGAAATCGGTCTATTATTTGACCTAGCACCCATACAAATGTCCTCCCGAAAGTGGATTTTATCCGTCACAAATGTTTGATTTATATAGGTATCTACACAAGTTTTTGTCCAAATAAGTTTTATATATAGGGAATTCATGTCACCAAATTTTATTATGATCGGTCCATAATTAGTCATAGCTCCCATATAAGGACTGCTTCCGATAATAACTTTAACGAGCATAAATCTCCTACAAATGTTGGTATACACATAAAATTCAACATAAATAACTTTCATATAAACATTAATCACGTGACCAAATTTCGTGGTGATCGGTCCATAATTTGTCATAACTCCCATATAAGGCCCACTTCCGAAAATCGCTTACGAACATAAATTATTGAAATTTTGAAAGAAAAATGTTTTTGCTCATTTACTTAGTGTAGGGTATTATCTGGTCGGGCTTGACCGACCATACTTTCTTACTTGTTTTAATATAATTTCTTCTTTTTTCAGTTTCTTTTACAGCTAATACTTAAATTTTGTCCTTTTTTTGTAACAGCCCGATTTAAAATAAAATTTTTTTTAGTAGATACCGTAAAAGTTACCTGATAATGGTTTGAATATAGCTATGATAGAGAAGTCGTATGTTTCTAAAGGGTTTTCCAACAAAAGGAGTTATTTTGAATCACCCGGCATTTCGGTAGCTGTCACTTTTGAAGCTTTTATTTTTTGACTAAGCCATTACTAAAAATGGAACGATACACGCTTCAACAACGCATTGAAATGATTAAAATTCATTACAAAAATGGTGAAAATCTTTATGTTACAGTTCGCAAAACTAAAGTAATTTTGGGTCGTCGTGAAGCACCTTGTCGGACCGTAATATAGAAATTTTTGGACAAATTCGAGCTGTTGGGACAAGTTAGTGATGTGAAGAATAAAACCCGTGCACGTTGCTCAAGAACAACTGAGAATATTGCTGCAGTAGCCCGAAGTGTTGAAGAAAACCCAGGTTTGTCCATTCATCGTCGTTCTTTGGAATTGATCTGGACAATGTTTACTTTCAACAAGACGGAGCTACGTGCCACACAAGCAACGAAACCATTGTTCCTTTACGGGAAAAGTTTACGGACTCTGTTATGTCTCGAAAAGGTGATCACAATAGGCCACCGAGATCTTGTGATTTAACACCTTGCGACTTTTTCCTTTGGGGCCAGGTGAAAGATAAGGTCTATGCTAACAGCTTAGCGTCGATTCAATTCCTCAAAGATAGAATTCGTGAGACTATCGAGGACATAGGGCAGCCACTTTGCGATTTGGTTATGGAAAATGTCATGAAAAGGATATGGTCCTGTAAGCGTGGTCGTGGTGTCCATTTTGCTGATGTTGTTTTTCATTATTAACGGCATACCTTCCTCTTTATTATGAAATAAACATCCGATCATTTATCTCAAAAAATTCCATTTTTCTTTGAATACCAAAATAACACCTCTTGTTGGAAAACCATGTATTTTAGTTAAACATTATTTTTATTTTTTTATTAATATGCACATATGTACGTACATATATAAACTTTTATTATACATTTATAAAACAACATGTAAGAAAGTATAGTCGGGCAAGTCCGACCATATGATACCCTACACCGAGTGTATGATTATAAACTGTTTTCTTTTTCTTATTTGTATTGAATCTTATTTGAATGCTAAAATTTTTAAGACATTTATTATCGATAAAGTGATTATCGGAAGTGACCTTTATATGGGAGCTATGACTAATTTTGGACCGATCGTTTGGTTGGCTGATTAGGTATATATGAAATATATTTGTGTTGAATTTTATTTGGATAATAACATATTTTTAGAGATTTATGCACATTAATGAAATTTTCGAGAATGGTGCGTATATTGGAGATATTGGAACTTTGTGGTAGGGTATAAATATTGGATAATTTACATAATTGTTTAAATCAAGAACATATTGTAATCTATATTATAGACAGCCAAATTATAGCACAATATATACTCAACATATTCGTATGCTCATTCAACGACGAATGCACACGCGTCGGATGCTTTTATGTTTCTTCAGAAATACTTTACCAGCAAACATTTCAATTTCATAATCTCTCCAACTCCATTTTTTTTGGAATTTATATTTTTATTAATTCATGATCTACACCTGTGATAGATGCTGCTCTTTCTGGAACAAAGAAATTTCTTAATTGATATTTTTTTAGCTTTCATCTTTGGGATCTTTCACTAAATGCTCTTTATGTTCCACTGTGCGACTTGTATGTCATTTATGATGGTTTATATATACAACACTTTTTATAACCACGATCAAAAAAGATAGGACGTATATTGATTTTGTCATTTCGTTTTTTGTAGACCTATATTAGTATATACATATATTATGGGTCTTTATACGATTCTAAGACGATCTAGCTATGTCCATCTGTCTGTCTGTCCGTCCGCCTGTCTGTTGTAAACACGAAAGGGCCCAACGGAGTTAGCTCGCTGAAATTTTCCACAAATACTCTCTGTTGATAAGGTTTGTTTGGTATTGAAAATTAGTTCTAAGTACTCTGAAATTATACTGTAAAGTATGGCAAAAAGCGAGCAACATTTGTCCCTAGTCCCCATGCAATGCCCCCCTAAGAAAATTACTTGAACATTAATAATTGCCTTATAATAATTAATATCATGATAAAATTTGACATAAACAAGTTTTATATGTACCTAAATCTTTCTAACAACTTTTGTGAGGATCGGTCCATAATTGACCCATAATCGATTAACAATAAGTAGTTTATATATAATGATATTAACATAAACATATTGTTACGTTTTTACCTTTTAAAAACGTGGGTTTATTTCCTTTAAATAAACAGGATACTTTTCATTGGAAACAAAAGCAGTTTTAGTAGTTTAAAATTGTAACAACTCTTTATTTATTTAGAATGTACAACAACAACAGAATTAAATAGTCACTCAGTGTCTTTATATACGTTTTTCAATTCACAGAAATGCACACACGCTCTCTTACGTACAACCTTAAATGCACAAGACAGTTGATGTTAACTCTAACAGCGCCAATGATAAACTCAACTCACGACTGCAGCTCCTGCCACTATTTATACACACGCCATCTATAGTGAGTCTTCTACAATGCTCTTAACGGACAAAACTCGAATGTTCGAATTCCAGAGCCTTCGATGTCATTGCCAGCAGCCCAAACACCTAGTGTTGCCATACTTATAAACAATGCCAATAACCGCATCCTACTGATGGACGTGCCCTCAAACATGATGAATGCTGCAGGCAGTCGTTACAGACCGTTAAATTCAAATCGTCATTGATCATTCGTAACACTGCGCCCCACTTAAGCCTGTTCGTCCCAAATAGTCACAGATTCACCTTTCTAGTGGTCAGCTAGTCGTTTCAGATGTTTGTCCTTAATTCTCGCTATCGGTCTTCCACATTTCCGTACTCTATAGATCATGTCATCCAACCTCTTAACCATCCTATGTAATTCTAATTGTTACGTTTTAACCTTTTTAAAACGTTGGTTTATTTCCTTTAAATAAACCGGTTACTTTTGATTGCAAATAAAAAGCAGTTTTAGTAGTTTAAAATTTGTAACAACTCTTTATTTATTTAAAATGTACACCAACAACAATTCAAATAGTCACTCAGTGTCTTTTTACACGTTTATTAATTTGCAGAAATGCACACAAACTTTATAATGTACAAACTCAGATGTACACGACAGTTGATGTTGAGTCTAACAGCGACAATGATCAACTCAACTATCGACTGCAGCCTCTGCCACTATTTATACACGCACTGCCATCTCTCGGGAATCTTCTACAATGCTCTTAACGGACATACTAGTACATTCGAATTCCAGAGCCTTCGATGTCATTGCCAGCAGCCCAAACATTTAGTGTTGCCATACTTACAAACAATGCCAATAAACGCATGCTACTGATGGACGTGCCTTCAAACATGATGAATGCTGCAGGCAGTCGTTACATACCTTTAAATTCAAATCGTCATTGCACATTCGTAACAATATTGATGGAATGTCTACAAGATTCGGCAAAGCCGAATATAACACTCTTGCTTGTTAATTACACGATTGAATTTCAATTTCCTGGCAAGAAATTTCCAAAAATTTCAAAATGTTTAAAAATGGGTTGCACGATTTTACCACTACCAATAACTAATTAGTGGTTGATGGCACTTACATTTATCGTTAGTTACATGATACAGTGTTTTGTTATATTTTGTTTAGTTTCCCTAAAGCTACGTTTACACGGTTGTCATATTCTTACAAAGTTATAAGAAAAAGTTCAATAAATTGTTAACAACCATATGTTTCAACATAAGTTCTCATGGTTGTGTTAACCATTTTCTGAGCATGTTTCTGACAATCTGACAACCGTGTAAAGGTAGCTTTAGAGAAACTAAACAAAATATAACAAGACACTGTATCAAAATATTGAAGTACGCGTGCACTTTTAGTTCCATTCATTACTGTTGAATGCAATTAGTTTTAATCCAACGACTTTTCAAAACTTAGTTGTCAAAGTGTCCTTAAAGCAATAATGTAAATATAATTTATTAAAATTAGCTAATTTATAAATTATTTGCTAGTATAAGTCAGTTTCATTGATGTGAAAATATTCTTTATATTCTTTTTTTTTTCTCAGAATATGCTACAATTAAAAAACATTGAATAAACGTTTTTTTAATTATGTTGTAACCTAGTTATTAAATATGCAAATTAACATGTATTTGCAAATAAAAAAAAAATTAAAACTTATAATTGACACACCCATTTCACTTTAGAATCATTTGCTGTGAAAACAATTTCTAATTGACCCCCATACTTTCATAAAAAGTTATGTAAAATATTTTTATAATATATTAATTGTATGTGTCATTCCATTTGTAATATTCACAGTATTTATTTGGGAGCCTATACAATACTTATATATATTTTGGAGAAATCGATATAGCGAAGTCCGTCTGTTCAAGTGTTGGTTGAAATTCATGCGGACCCAAGTGTGGTATTAATATATCAGATGTATTCATTATAATTTTGGTATTGAATGTCTAAAAAATCGGCTCATAAATGTTTGTAATATAAGCATAAAACCAGGTCTATCTCGAATTTTACACATATTTTTGCCTACATAACGGAGAATAAGTTCTATATATAGACTATATACCTATCAATTCAAGCGTCATTATAGTGATTCATAAATTTGGAGCGACAATGAAGCAATTTCGAGAAAAATACTTTTTAAACCAAATTAAATTTTTCATAAAAAAAAGTTTTTTTTTACCAAGGTTAAAGGCATAGAGAAATACACATAGAGCGGAAACTCTCCTGTCAAAGACCTAACTCAGTTGAAAAAAATCTAAGTGGTGAGTATGTATTAGTAAATAAAACTATGTGAAAACAAAAACAACACTCGTGTGTGTGATTATTTTGAGTAAAATATTGGTTTGAGTTTTTTTCTAGTTTCCGCTCTTGTTTTGTTTCTCTATGGTTAAAGATATATAACATTCGGCTCAACTGAATATAACACTCTTATTTATTTTAAATAAAATAGCTATAGTGTAAATATGCCCACTCATATATAAATATAAATTTTTTTGTTAATCTTAATACAAAACAAGTAAGAAAGTATGGTCGGTCAAGCCCGACCAGATAATACCCTACACTAAGTAAATGAGCAAAAACATTTTTCTTTCAAAATTTCAATAATTTATGTTCGTGAGCGATTTTCGGAAGTGGGCCTTATATGGGAGCTATGACAAATTATGGACCGATCACCACGAAATTTGGTCACGTGATTAATGTTTATATGAAAGTTATTTATGTTGAATTTTATTTGTATACCAACATTTGTAGGAGATTTATGCTCGTTAAAGTGATTATCGGATGCAGGCCTTATATGGGAGCTATGACTAATTATGGACCGATCATAATAAAATTTGGTGACATGAATTCCCTATATATAAAACTTATTTGGACAAAAACTTGTGTAGATACCTATATAAATTAAGCATTTGTGACGGATAAAATCCACTTTCGGGAGGACATTTGTATGGGGGCTAGGTCAAATAATGGACCGATTTCAGCCAGTTTCAATAGGGAAGAAAAAGTGATATGTACCAAATTTTATCGAAATATCTTTAAAAATGCAACCTGTACTCTGCGCACAAGCTTTACATGGACAGCCAGCCAACCAGCCAGACGGACGGACGGACGTACGGACATCGTTTAATCGACTCAGAAAGTGATTCTGAGTCGATCGGTATACTTTAAGGTGGGTGTTAGACTAATATTTTTGGGCGTTACAAACATCTGCACAAATCTATTATACCATCCCCACTATGGTGGTGTAGGGTATAAAAATAACGTTGTTCTTTTTAATATGCAGTTTTTTGTTTTGTTTAAAGGACCTTTAACAAAAAAATAAAAGCATTAAAGTGTGTGGATATTGGTGATTTTATGCTGATATTGTACAATATGTATTTATACTCCTCCAAACACTTGTATGATTAATGGATTAACTTTAATTTTACAAAAAAAAATAAAATAAATAAAAAAAATATATAAACACAATACATACATCCATATATGAATATAAATGAAATAAACTTTTAACATAAAATGTTTCGAATGCGTATTGTAAAAAGATTTATGGCGATTTATATGCATTCCAGCCATTACATTTATTAACGACACTTAAAAAGTTAGATAAAAAGGATTTTTATTGTATGTTGATTTTATGAGAAGTGTATTAATATATTGAAATATTGTTATTTCAAAATGCTAACCATAGAGAGTTATACATAGATAAGAGGCTTTCCGCTTTGTCAAATTAAAAAATAACACAAATCATATGTCTATATAACAACAAAATATATTGAGTAAGTAAATGTGTTTTGTTGGTGCGAGAGTTAGGTTTTTGGAAACAGACTTACTTGTTTGACTGTATGTATCGTCTCTATGTTACACTATGCCCAGCGGGAAAGATTACTAGGGCTTCACTTTGTTATTTTGCTCTCTTTAATATAAACCGTAGGTATAAAGTCTTCAAAAAATGATTCTTTTATAACATTTGATGTTGTAATGTTCGCGTGAAGTAATTTGTTATATATAAAGCTAAACACGTGATACTTTAAAGTTCATTCTTTGGGTTTTATGATGAATTTATTAAGAATACTTTAAAGGCTTGCTTCAGCTTTTTTAATTGATGCTCCTATGTAGATATTATATGGAGCATTACGCGACATGTCACCTTACAGTACTTCAACGAAAAACCATCTAATAAGCCTTCTTAAGTAAGCCTTCTATCAGCGCTGTACCTTAATAGAGTATGCGAGGCCTTGGCTTCCAATGACAGTCTACGTAAAATTGAAATGAGTGTCCTTGTGTCTGCATAATAAGGCCTTTAGAAAGGCCTCCTTACTGCATCTTTTTCCCGCTGAGATGATGCAAACATATAAAAATACAGAAATACTCTCAAATACATACGTATATATGAAACTGTAAATAAAAAGTACGCATTTGGAAACCTGTTGTTTTAGATATATGGTAAACAACATTTCAACGATTAGTTATTTTATGTCAATATTTGCATTCTCGTGAAATACACAGTGATTTTTTAGAATACGTATTTCGTTGGCTTGCCATTAAAAAGACATATGTGTAATTCTTATATATTTTTTAAGTTGCCAACTTATTCTCAACTGTGTCAACTGATCACAATAGATTGTGGCAAGTTCCAGATAAAAAATAACATCTACTAAAGCATCTAAAATGTCGATTCAGTGAAAATGTGAACTGATTTTTTAATATTCCACTCAGATGACAACAAACTCTCAATAGCAGTTTTGGAAGTGGACATCTGTATATATATTATAAAGTTAGTTCGTTTGTTCCGCAATCACGCCTAAACGGCAAAGCCGATGTTATTGAAACTTCCCTTTTCAAATCTTGTACGAGTAAAGAATAAAAAAGAGGGTAAAAACGGGTAAAATTTGTACCTTTTGTTCTTAAACAATGATTATTCTTTGTAATGGGTGTATAACTTCAAAATGCGGGATTTTCAATAGATGGTGTATTTTTTGAACGCGTTTTTTGTTTCCAATAACTAATATGTCATTTTGAAACGTACATAGTTGTTATTTATGCTCAATTAGTTCAACAAAGTTTTTTTTTTCTTCGGAAATGTCGAATTTTGTGCAAACAAAGCATCATATGCGGGAAGTTTTGTTTTACTTATTTAATTTGAAAACTTATGTTGCATTTTTTCCATCATTTCAACGTGCGAGTTCAGAAGTTCAGAAGTTGTGATTTTGACACGGAAGACAAAAATCGTCCAGACCAGCCAAAAAAGTTTGAAAACCAATAATTGAAGGCACTACTCCATGAAGATTATTGTTGAACTCAACGAGACCTTCTAAAATCATTGGGAGCTACTCAAGCAGCAATTTAAAAACGTTTGCGAGCAGCAAGATTCTTTCAAAAGCAGGGAAATTATGTACCATATGAATTGAAGCTGAGCGACCTTGAAATACGGTTTTGTCCTAAATAATGCTTGAACGCTATAAAAGATTATCATTTTTGCACCGAATCATTACATGCAATAAAAAATGGAATCATTACGATAACTCGAAGCGTTAGAGATTGTATGTGAAGCCCGACCAACCAGCCGAATCGATATCAAAGCCAATTATCCATGGCAAAAGGGCAAAAGGGTCCTATCTATTGTGAGCTGCTGAAATCTGGCAGACCATCACAGACAACCTGTACCGAACGCAACAGATTCGTTTAAAGTGTGCAGAATATGCGGCCAGACATGAAAACGTAATGATTGTACCAACCATATATATGGTTACAGTAAACATGTATATGTTTGTGACAACCATTTTTATGATGAAGGACTTACCATATTATGATGCTCTCATATCATAATCTGAGAACAACATATTATGATAAAATTATTCATCATAAAAATAGTTGTCACAAACATATACATGTTTACTGCAACCATATATATGGTTTATACAAACATGTGAATCGTAAATTAACCATATTATTGTTACCACAATCATATAGTTACTGTGACTATAATATTGTTAAAAATTTTGAAATTGTTACAGTATCCATGCACAATTACTGTAACAATGTACAACTATATTTTTTTTCTTCGTGTACTATTTGTTTCGATCGATGCAGAACGCTCTCTCTTGGATACGCTTCACTTTGGAACAGAGTATCCGCTATTCGCTTGATTCGTTCTTGTCCTCAAAAGATGAGCAGTTCATTTGGATCGGAATCCTGATCGGAAAATGACTCCAAATATATATATGAGGATTTTATATGAGAAATTGGATATTCTTTATCATGCCTTACTTTTGACTTCTCCAACATCTAATCAGTGATAGAGTTCTTTCCAAGTCAAGTTTTATTAAAACTAATGAAAAAAAATCGTTTAAATGGAAAACATTTCAATTATATTCTTTTTAAAAAGCTTATTTCAGAATATCTCCCTAAAATCCTAAAAAAACTCACGTGTGCATAAAAAAGGTCTCAGATACCATATTTTTGTTTTGCTATTACTTATTTGGTTTTGTTGAATTGTTATGTTTTATTTGTTCTTAAATAGGTACACAAAATTCGTTGTTTCGTTAAATTAAAATAGAAATTACTCGGTTATTCGAATAATTCAAAATTAACCGATTAAATCTTAACCCCGATTAATTATTTGCTCGATTAACCGATTAAATCAGAAACCCGATTAATTGACTACCCTAATATATACTATATACAAATTAAATGGTCCATGTATTTAATGGCATCACGTGAGAACGACTGGAGTGATTTGGCAGGAGATGGTTTGTAAAGAAAAAAAATCAAAAAATCAAAAATTCGGAAATTTAAATTTTTAATGTATTGCCTCCTTTTACTTCACATTTTTCTTAATAAGATACATTTTTTGGAGAAACTTGAAGAACTAACATTAGTAAGTAGCTACCGAGCGAAGCGAAGTCAACTAGTTTTTAATAAATGATCTACAGTCTTTAAGATTTAAATACCGATATGTTAAAAGACACAAAAACTCATCAACAATATATGTTTGGAAAATTGGAACTTTTTTGGTACCCCTTGTAACTTTATACAATCACTTAAATAGGTATTTCAGAAGTAATTTTTGCATAAAAAGGGAAATTTTGTATTTCTTTTAAATAAATCACATACAGATATGAAATTTTAAATATAGATTAAGAAATTGCAATATAAGTTTAGAAATAAACGTGTATTAGCTAAATCTAAAACTAATGTGCAAAATAAGGAAACAATTGTACTTTTTTGGTACTTTTTTTATACTCCTGTCTATATCGATACAAATTTAATTGTTGCCTCGTAGACTTACAAGCATGTGTATTAAAAAAGTAGTTTTATCATTAGACGGTATTAAGGCGGTATAGAGGATAAAAAATGGAATTTTGATTTATTTTAAATTAATGATCGTCAGACTTAAAATTTTAAATATATACTTCTTAAGCACATAAGTTTACAAAAAACCATTATAATACATAATTTGAAGGTGAAAGGGTAATAATTTATAGTTGGGGACTTTTTGTATTTTTTCCTGTGATTATTTTCTTCTAAATATGTAGAAAAAAAGTGCACTAAGGAAGACATTAATATTGAAATACCACTTTAAGCTATGTATTGATAACTAAACACGAGAATAATTTTGAAAGATAATCTAAATAAAGTTTTCAGTTCTCTTCAAGATTCGAAAAACTCAATTACTGCATGTCGTAAAAACATATTTTTTCAAAATTAATCTTAGACATTTCGCAATTTCAGCTTATTATAGGAAAATATTTATATTTTAAAACATTTTATTTAATTAAAAGCGTTTAAAGGGATCGTTGGAAAAGTTTCTATATTTTTTTTTATTTTTTTTTTTTAATTTTAAACTTACTGGAATAAAAATATTAGCAATTTTTTATTAGTAATGTTGGATTCTTTTATGGATAGAAATTTGTGCTAAATAAATAGTATCAGTCAATACTATTTGTTTTTTTGTTTTTTTTTTGGATAAACAGAACGAAAAGTATGCGGAAAACTGATTTCAACCAACATAAGGACACAGGGATATAGTTATATCTACTATTTATAAGAATACAGAATATAATACATTCTTTATAGGGTCGCATATATTTATTGTGGAAATTACAAACGGAATAACTAACTTCCACATATGTATATAAGTTGAGGTGAAGGCTATAATAAATTAAGCAATTTTGGACCATCCTGTGTACAACTAAAATTCTCTTCTATTAATTTACAGTTTGTGGGCTATAAGCAATATATCAATAAGTTACCAATACTATAAACAAATAAATGGATAAAAAATATACTTATTTCATTTGTGATAAGACTGTTTTAACTCAAAAATGTATAGTTTCTAGTAAAATAGTTCTGAATATGTAACGTCATTGTTATACAAATTAAAAAACCACACAAAATTTTCCATACAAATTGGGACTTATTTCATAATTATTTTGTCCTAATGAAACAACTCCATTGACATTTTTGTTGGGGGTTTTTTCATTATTTTTGAGAGTTATTTCATCTAAAGCTTCGCTCAATAAAAAATTATTTGCCAGCCTTAGTCAGGACTCAAAGCTTTTCTCCTTTCGAATGTATCCAAAAACAGCTTCGGTTAGTAAAGATTTCTTGCATTGCCGTCCTTGGCGCAAAGGTTTTCTCCTCTGGAGTATATCAAAAGACGGCATTGCCGGGCGAAAAGGTTTTCAGAGGTATTTGGAAACATATCTTCAGTAAAAGAAACCTTTACTACTTATGCGAAGCCGATTTATGATACATCTCAGAGGAGAAAACCTTTAGACCCAGTCGTAGGCCGGCAATGCAAAAACACTTTACAGAGCGAAGCCGGTTTTTATACACCCCAGAGGTGCTTTCGAATTGGGAGTTATATCACGTTTTTGGGAGTTATTTCACATTTTCTTGGGACTAATTATTATAAAACTGCCAATAATTGGGAGTAACTTCATTCTTCCCTCTGCGAGTTATTTAATTTTTTAAGTTTAGAAATTGGTTAATTTTTGTAGGAAATTATTTCAATTGTAGTTATTTCACGCAGCCGTTTTCTGAAACAAAACGTTGGCAAGATATTTTGTACATTTATGCAATTTTCTTTTATGTTGCTTCTAAATATTATAAAACTATATTTTTCGTCTCCATTTTTACACTTTTAATCAAAAAATAGAAAAACTATTTCATTAACACAAACGAACTTCAAAAACAATAACAAGAAAAGCTGTTTAATCCTTTGATAAAATTGACGGTTAAACATGTAGCATATTTTCGGGGTTATAGGGCAACATTATTTTAAAAGAACAAGTTATACGCTTATCAAACTACAGTTTTTTCACAAAAGAACACAAAAAAGGATAAAAGGCATAATTTATTCTAGAAAAGAAAACGCAAAAAGTTAGATTTTATTGGCAGCCGCCCGAAGCATAGCTAACTTGGGTACAAACGTAGGTCCAGTTTTGATATATCCTGTCTGTCGCTTTACTTGTGCTATGTTTTGTTTTAATGACCTCGTGGATCTTACCTAAATCACTGCTGGATAGACAGGTTTTGTCAATAAGTTTTTGTTAACCAAGAATTCTACATCTTAGACCCTCAAATGCTGGTTAGTGACAGAGAAGATGTTCAGTGTTCTCACCTATATCCTCATCTTTACAAGTTCTGCAGAATTCGTTGTAAGGGACTCTCAAGCATTGCTCAGAGGCCATTGTCCATTAATGACAACTATAATATTCATGGTTTCTATATAGATTTATCGCAAACTGCAAATTCTTATTAGGCCAGATTTTGCTGGTCTCCTTACAAGTGGGTTGGTCAGAAGATGAAATTCTCTGCCAACATGTGTCCAAGATTAACGTGGGTACCTGCCAGGAAAGACCAACCACATGGTGCTCTTAACACTGTATAGAATCAATGCTTCTATCACCGTCATTGTGTAACTTGCAAGGACCACATAATTGGCAACTTCTCGTACATTGTCTTCACAGAGCAATGCACAAACCTCTTGCTCGAGAGCTCGGGCTATCTAATTACTTGCCATCGTAGCTAGCTAGCAATCAGCAAAGTCCAGGACAATTATCAAAAGCAACATTCGGCCTGGTAAAAACCGGCCGATAAAAGTGAAAGTACAAGGTGGCGCAAAAGTAATCCTCCTATCAGAAAATGCTATAAATTTTGCGATTGGCCCCTAATGTCAGTTCTGTTTTGACATTTGTGTAGTAAACACATGCGAAATACACGTTAATAAACAATGTTACGCTACACTGCTCCAGAACGCGGAATATTGCTGACTATTTATTTGACCAATAATCCGTCGGTGACTTTGGCACAACGTGCATTTCGTCGCAGATTTCCGCCTCGAAGAGACTGGCACAACACAAAATGCTGCTAGGCGTGGCAGACCCCAGAGTAGTCGTTCTGAAGAGAATATTGCTGCTGTAGCCGAGGATGTCATGGAAGCGCCGTCGACATCGACCAGACGATGTGCCACGCAAATGGGTATCAGTCGACGGTCTTTACAGCGAATTTTGGTACATGATTTGAAGATGTTTCCGTAAAAAGTCCAGACGGTGCATCAGCTGTTAGCTGCTGACCGCCAATCGCGTCTAACATACGCTCAAGCCATCCTTAATCACCACCAAGAGGAAGATGATTTTTCATCAAAAATAATCATGAGTGATGAGGTGCATTTCCATCTTAGCGGGTATGTAGATAAGCAAAATTTACGCTTCTGGGGCACTGAAAATCCGCGTGTAACCCACGAAGAGCCATTACACCTGCTCAAAGTCACTGTATGGTGTGCTGTTTTCGCTGGAGGAGTCATCGGACCTTTTTTCTTCGAAGACGTCGCGGACCAAACGGTTACTGTGAATGGTGATCGCTACAGAGCAATGATCAACGAGTTCCTTTTGCCGCAACTTGATGAATTGGGATTGGAAAACATGTGGTTCTAACAGGACGGTGCAACGGCACACACTGCACGTGCCACAACCGATATGCTGAAGGATGCATTTCCCGGGCGCCTAATCTTCCGTTTTGGCGAATTGCACTGGCCAGCAAGATCGCCTGATTTGACCGGTACAGACTTCTTTTTGTGGGGCTTTTTGAAGTCGCGGGTTTATGTCAACAAGCCTCAGACTCTTGCAGCTCTTAAAGACAATATCCGTCAAGAATGTGAGGACCTATCGCCGGAAGTTTTGGCCAAAGTGATAGAAAAAAAAAGGGCTCAAATGACAATCAACTGTGGCGGCGGCCATTTACATGACATCATATTCTCGACTTGATGTAAAAAAAATTAAAAGACCAAATAAAAATAATCCACAAGAAGAATCAAAGTTTTTAATTTTTTTTTTAATTACAGCCAAAAAACATCGGAAGTTTACTTTTGCGCCACCTTGTATGTATTTCTGACACCACAAACAAAAGACATCGACCGAGAACCAATCCCAACGATCAGTATATCACGAAGGCCACCACTCCAATACGTTTCCTGAGCACAGAGCCAAATGATATTTGCTACTTTTAATGGCCTTGTTGTTTCGGCAACAACATCTAGTAAGATAAAATTGGTTGACCGAAATTTGTCACTAGGTCAAACATCAGTATTTTAACCAACGATCTTCTACCCGCTTTGGGTTTTTAATCACAGCCACTACGTGTTCACCGAAATGATCTCACCAATAGCCTCTGACTTCCGTAGTATTAGATAAGAGTCTACACGCAGGAACAAAAGATAGTTGTGCATGTTTACGTAACCATTTGCTCATTTTTAAAAGCTTTTTAACAATATTATAGTCACAGTAACTATTTACATGATTGTGGTTACCATAATATGGTTAACTTACGATTCACATGATTGTATCAACCATATATATGGTTACAAGTATGTGTTTGTGACAACCATTTTTATGATTACGGTTTTACAATATTATGTTGCTCTCGGCTAATTGATATCATCATAACAATGGTTGTCACAAACATATACTTGTTTACTGTAACCATATATATCATGTGAATCGTAAGTTAACCATATTATGGTTACCATAATCATGAAAATAGTTACTGTGACTATAATATTGTTAAAAACTTTAAAAAATGTTGAAATGGTTACTGTAAACATGCACAACTATAATTTTTCTCTATGTGTAGTGAGCTTCGAATTTAAAAGGATTAAATTCTTAGCAGTAATGAGGTCCGCACACCTCGGAGCCCCGGTTACGCTCTATATTTTCCTTTGGGGCATAACATCAAGCTGTGGTGCCTCACCAGGAAGTCCAAACATGCCCATGGTGAAATTGTGACAGTATTTGGAAATATTTTGTTAAAATATGAAAATATTGAGTTATGACTCTTTTGTCGCCAATGAACGATATATAGATGCTGAATGTAAACAAAATCTCTAGTTGTTTTTAGTTTTTTTTTTATTGAAATTTCAAACTTTAATTAAAAGTACTAGCTAGTTAGTAGAAGTATTTATCCTATATACAAACAAATATTTTGTCCTTTCAAAACAAATTTTCACTGACAACTTTTACGAGTTCCAGAAATGTCTCTGTAAACTACAAAATAATTGCAATGTCTTCATAATTAATTGCCTCTGTAAATTGGCAATTTGCATATTCTCTCTGTGCTGTTTTATTTTCTCTCCAATGCACTTCTTGTGTTTGTATTTGTATTTATTATTTTGTTTTTTTTTTGTTCATGTTTGAACATGTTTTGTTTTAGTCCTTTTCATTTCTGTAAATATGTATGTATGCAGTATGTGAATGGTACAAAATGTATTTTGGCAAAAGCCAAAAGACCTTTGGGTAAAATAATTTTTCTGTAAATTACACGGTGCATTGTTGCAAATAAATAAAATGAAACGCATTTAAAAAGAAAAAAACATATACATATATGTAGTATGGTTTTTTGATAATTTTTGGTTTAACAAGCGCGCGATGTGCAAACAACAAACAACTGCATTTTGGTTTTATTTATATTTACAAACATCACTTTTGATTTTTTGAAATCCTTTGATATTATATACAAAATTTGTTTGTATAAAAATTTAGTTATTTTGTCACACACACCCAACCACATAAAGCCATGAGCATGTGGTAGAGAGCAATTTAATTGCACTACCAAATGAAATTGTTAACAAGAATTTTAATTTTTTTTTTTTTTTTGTCAAATGTTTTTGGGTAACATTTTTATAATGAACTAAAAATACATTTGTGTTTGTACATAAGAATGTATAAATGCTGGCTGGCATTTCATAAAAATGTTTAACTTGTCTAAAACATCCCTTTGAATAATACATACAGACATATATACTTGTCGACAGCAATGAAATTTGAAGTGCTCATGACTCAAATGTTGATTTATGAATTATCCTTTTTGGTTTCTGTGGCTGTGAGTGTTTTCTGTTTCAAATTTTTGTAGCATGATTTTAGGGGCACAAACAACTTGATCAACTTTTTTAAATAATTGTGACAAAATGAAATTGCCAAGAGGAATTTTATTTATGCTTTTTCATAAGGTCCCCTTAGTCTTTGTAAAAACAAGTTTTTGCTTAAATCAATTATAAAATAAATTCTTAGAAATAAAAGATTTTAAAATTTAGAAAATTAGCAAAAAATTTAATTTAATTTTCTTATATATTTAATGGTTTAATTTATCTTTTATTTTTTGTATTTTAAATTCATTTGTCTTTGTACATCAAAAACCAATAAACAATTTTGCTTTAAAACTCCCTTTATCTCATAAATTATTCACTACAACCATTTTATTTTCTTGTACATTTAAAAAAAAAAATTTCCTGCTTTAAGTAGCCGCTTTTATGTTTTCTTTTTATTATTATTTTTTAATTAAACACGCTCGTTATAATTTAATTAACATATAAATTTATTTAAAATAGAATATTCTGGCATACAATTTCCCTTAACTAAGTAATAAAGGCAAATAAAAATATTTTATATAAATACCATTATAATTTAAACAAACAAAATCTTCCACATCAATTATTCTGTGTAAGCCATTTTTCTTTCTTTTTCTTCTGTTAGACTGGCGTATTAATAATTTGCCTGTTATGTTTTAGTAGAATTTGTTAAGAGCCTGTTTCAATATAAATTATATGTTTCGCTTTAAAGCATTTAAGTCTTATAAATTATGAACGCACACACAACATTTTGCCGACTGGGTAATTAATGACATCCAATGACCTTTCAAAAAGAAAAACAGAACAGCAACATCTTTAATACCCTGCATGATTTCTTTTTCTTTCTCGTTTAATGTACTTATTTTAAAGTTTACTCACGTCCTTTTTTTTTTTTTTTTTGGAAGGGAAAATAAGCTAGCAAATGAAACAAATAAGGAGCAAGAAAAAAAGCCTTAAATTGTCCAAATGCTACTTACTTATAAACGGTTGATGTAAATCCAAGACTCAATAAATATTACAGTGAGTGACATAAAGAAAATATATTATTAGTTTTGTAATTTATCGGTGAATTTAAAACAAAATAACCCAGCAGTTCTAGCTAAGTGTCTCGAACTAGTGATTTTAGTCATCATTGTGCTGACTACTAGTTACATAATTAGTTATTTAACGTGTCCTAGGCGGGAGTCAATTGACCCTACATAAATTACAAAGAGTAAACTCCGCAATACAAAAGGCACTTAGTGAAAATTGTCTCTCCAAAAGACCTTAAAAAATCTACATCCTTTATTATTTAGAGACACTAAAGTGACGACTAACTTCGCACTAGATTACCTGGGATGTATAAAGTAACCAGTTAACTTCTCTTTGCAATACATAGTGCAAAATGTTTGACAAATGAATTAAAAAGAGTAAACTCCGCATTACAAAAGGACACTTAGAGAAAATTGACTCTTCAATAGACTTTCAAATGATTACATACTTGATTATTTGGAGTCATTAAAGTGACAACGGACTTCACACTAGATTACTTGGGATGTATAAAGTAACCAGTAAATTCTCTTTGTGCAAATATTTGTCAAATAAATTAAAAATGACACTTAGTGACAATTGACTCTCCAATAGACCTTAAAATGTCTACAACCTTGATTATTTAGAGACACTGGCTTCACACTAGATTACCTGGGATGTATAAAGAAACCATTTGACTTCTCTTTGCAATACGTGGTGCAAATATTTGTCAAATGAATTACAAAGAATAAACTCCACATTACAAAAGAACACTTAGATATAATATCAATAAAGTGATGACTATCTTCACACTGGATTACCTGGGATCTATAAAGTAACCAATTGATTTCTCTTTGCAATACATAGTGCAGATATTTGTCAAATGAGTTACAAAGAGTAAAATCCGCATTACAAAAGCACACAGTGTCCATTGACTCTCTAATAGACTTTCAAATGACTACATCCTTGACTATTTAGAGACACTCGTTTCACACTAGATTACCTGGGATGTATAAAGTAACCAATTGACTTCTCTTTGCAATACATAGTGCACATATTTACCAAATGAAATACAAAAATATCAATTGACTAAAAGGTAGTCTAGTGTGAAGAGACACTGACGTCACTCTAGATTACCTGGGATGTCTAAAGTAACCAGTTGACTTCTATTTGCAATACATAGTGCAAATATTTGTCATATATAAATTGGAATCAGCCATGTATCAAAGGGATATAATAAGGGTACTCATATAAGCGCTTAAGTTTAAGATTTACGCAAGATTTATGAAACCACTTCTTTTAATTTTGTGCAATTTTAAACAACTGACTGTTTCCATTTGATAAAAATGTCAAATACAAATAAATTTAAAAACACAAAAGCATCAACACTTGTTCTCCTAAACTGTATAAATTTGAATTCTAAAATTGAATAATGAAAGCGAAATCTTTTGAACAAATGTTTGTAAACATAGTTGGGAAGATTTTAGATTTTGCTTATGTTCTTGCTGTTAGATAACATTTTGATTCACAATGCCATTTATCTATCGCTCCCCTGAAGGAAACCTTGGAACAAGTGTCTCCAAGATAACAGTTTTGTTGACTATTTTGGCGACAATGTCAACGAAGCATCCACATTTTTATATTAGTCTTTGATGAGAAAGAAAAACATGAATTTGAAGACACTCTTCCAACTGTTATAAATTCGTACCTTTTTGTTTTTTTTTTTAATTTTTTTAACAAAACATGCAGTTTCATTATCGACATCAATTTCAGAAAACTACCAAAAGTGTAGACTAGAATTACATAAATGTACTAATGAGTCTCTGGTTACAATGTCTACATATTGTCCCAAAAGAAGTACCTAGACCATAGTACGATCGTCAGTAGTAGACTTCCAATGACACGGACATGTTAAATGTCTATAGTAAATAACATTATTTGGGTAATAATAAGTCACTTGTACTGGTAAGTCATTACAGTTTCACTATTGACATTTCCTGCAGGGTGTGTTCTAAAGTCACATAGCTATTCAATATTTATGTATATTTAATTGATTTTTATTTCTTATAAATAAAAGTATACAACAAAACCTTAGATTCAAATGCATCAGGGTTGTGCAAATGAATTTCCGTACAATTTTTTATAGTTTATTTGCGGGAGTAAAAATTGCACAGATTGCACAGTTTGCGAGTCACACGGCAATCCTTCCCAGTGGGAAAAATTGCTAGGGCTTCACTTTGTAGATCTTTTAAAAGACCTGTTTACACATTCTATAAGATCCGATAATCACTCCACTCTGCCTTCTCTCAGAAGATATTCTAGAAGGGCTTTGCTTCTCTACCTAAAAACCTTCATACACATTCAAAATTGCATTGCAAAATCAAGTCTAACAAACATTTTTTTAAAGTTCAAACATGCTTGGTTTTGCAATTATTCCTATATATAATCTCTCTGTAATAATATTTATTTAGCTGTCTTTATTATAAACCATTACATGAAACCAGAAGAAGTAACAAACTCTCCTAAAAAATTTAGTCTTTTATAACATTTGATGTTGTGAAATTCGCATAAAGTTTTTATATAAAAAACTACACACGTGATAGAAGCGAATATGCAAGGCCTTGGCTCACAATTGAAATGATTTTCCAATACAGCAGGATGTCCGCGTGTCTTAAGGACGGCCTCTTTACTGCATATTTAATGAATCTTTTGTAGCCAATGCAAACTTGCTGGGAATCGACTAGACGGTATTTTGTTGCACATTCATAGTACCTCAGTTGCGGATCCAGAGGGGGTGAAATAGGAATCCCCCCAAAACCGAAAAGTTTTCATATAAAAAGAAGAAAAAAAATTTTGAACATTTGTACCTTTACCATCTTTTAACGTTGTAACTCAACACAACTGAAATTGGTGTTAGAGATAGTATTAGGCCTTGTTTTGAGTTCTAAATGAATAGATGTCACAAGATAGACAAGGTGGCTTTTAAAAATCATTAAAATAAACTCTATTTTCCATAGATTACAAACATCATTTATTTGTGACCCCAAAAAAATATACGTTCTCTGGATCGTTATAGATTGAGGTGTCGATATATATCCATATCCCTCTGTCGGTATCGCTAGATACACCATTAGATATCCTTGTTCCATATCCCTTGATGCTGAAGTTATTCTGCGGCAACTTTTAAATACATAATTTCGTATTGAAGTACGCTTCAGTAACCTAGTAGCCATATTTGACATTTTATGTGATGTTGATCCAGCATGGAATATTTGGCTGACATTTTACGGAAGGTGGATGCTATTGAATGCTCAGATATATCTTCGAATAAAACCTGGATCAAACAGAAACTTGCTTTGGTGATTTTTCTAACCACAAAACTGTTGCCTCGTAGAATAGGATAAGTTGTATAACAAAATCGTATAGTCAATATACTTTTTAGGGTTCAGAAAATACTAATATCATATATTCGTATTCGTAAATATCCTTGAAGTTGGAGAAGTCAAATCCAACTGTTATCCGCCTTGAAATGAATTCTTCCAATATGCTAAAACCTCAATCAACTACATAGCCTGTCGCATGTAGAATGAAATATTTCAATTTTTAAATTAATTACAGCCAGATAAATAGAAACTACAAAAACTAGTAGGATCCATAGATGACAAGTAGTAATTAAGAGCCAAAAAACATAAATATGTTGTCGAAACTCTAATTCATGAGAATGTATTGATGTGTATTTTCCCTGTAGTCAGCCTAGAACCATATGTCTCTATGTGAACACTCTTTCTCTATCGACAATTGCACTAGTTAAAATGTCGACAACTTTCCTTTAAATGTCAGTAACCCCCGATAGACTATACGATAGTGTGCTGGACTATCAATATTCCGGGTGTATCTGCAGACAAGCAAAACGCTTCGCAGTTTGTGTTTGTTTTAAAAAAAAGTAGAGATTCGTTAGAGACAACAGTTCTAGTGTATTTCTGGTGACATTGTCAAAGAACGCGTAAATAGTTTAGTTTTTTTTATTATGCTGTGTAGCCAATATGTATAGAAAACAACGACAAGGCTGGGGTACATATGGTAGTAGTGCTACTGACAATGTCAATAGTCAATCACTACAAATTCACTATTGGCATTCCCTGCAGGGTTGTTATTCTATCACACATATGTGTGAAAATAGTGTAATTTTGTTTGATTATTTTCTTCCGTTCTATGAATTTATATATAATATATTCTTTGGAAGACTACAAAAAATTATACAGAATAAAAGTCTCAAAGTAGGAAATCTCCTATAATAGATTAGACTACGGCGTGCTTAACTATCAATCTGATGGCTGCAGTTCGCTTCCGTCCAGAGACTCTGGGTGTATCGGAGATAGTTATGATTGTCTAGAGCGGCGAAGACATTAGTCAAAGTCCTATAAATCTTCATCTCTACTGTTTAGAAATTTGCTGCATCATTTTATTTCAAAAGGAACTCAGTACTATGGAATTTTATTCACGAAAGGAAATATTACTGCTCTATGTTATTTATAGACATTTATCAGGCTTATAATGCACTCTATAATAGGAATCTCAATGTATCCGCAATACCCAAAGATTAGAAGATAAAGATTTCTGCTCAGAGTAGTCCATATACGAGATCCGCAATCCTTACGTCGAAGTGACATATTGATTGAGAAAATTTATTAAAAACATACACATTTGGTCAATTCATAAGGTCTCTTATCATGTCATATTGTCATAAAGTCGTAATTTTTCACAATGGTTTTTATTGCTTTTCAAGCAAAAAATGTCCTAAAATATTACAACTTTCTATGCTATGTTTATTGTGTTATCGTAACGAACCAGCAGAGAACAACGCCGAATGCCTAAGAGTGTGTTAAGCCGAGCCGTCGTGTCGTGATATATTAGGAAATTATGACAATATGACTGATAAGAGACCTTGTGAATTACCAAAATATTAATACTTCTAAATGCCATACAAATGCAGTAGATTTGCTTTTCGCATACTTTTATACACTGACTAACGTGTAAAAGAACAGCTTTCTTAGCTTTCAATACTTTCGCTAAAAGTTCTAGATCCAGTTCTCCATCGTATTCAGAAAAAATTATAAATGAATAATAAGTTCAAATGATTCAACCTTATGAATGAAGTCTTTGGAAAGAGGATGACAATCACTACATTAAATTTTCAAATCATTTTAGACATACTCCAAGCAATGAGTGCATGACATTTCTGCAATAATTTTCATCTTTAATGCTCTACACAGGGGACTTGGATTTGTAAGCAGTATCCTTTTTATTACCACCAACTGTAGCAGTAACATTAACCTTAACATACTACTGCCAAACCACCACAGCCGATTTAAATATAATCTTTTGCTGATTCAGCAAACATTACATTATATACTGTTCGATACGCTGCCAAAATGAGAATGCATGTTTGAATTCAATGAACGTACAAAAATCATTCATTTAACAAACAGAAAAAATTACTACATGTTTTAGATTTTAGACAGAACAACAACAATTCGGCCAAAAACAAAACAGTGGCTGTAATATAAACACAAAAACAAATTAGTTGTAAGCGTTCACCTAGATTAATGTCTATTAACATGACCATTATATTAAGTTTTATTTACTTACACATACACATAAAGGCAGATACAGAGATACACTTTTGTGTCAATATAAAGGCTCAAACACATGCATAAATAAAGTTAGGTAATCAATAAAATTAAAGGCATTACGGGGATGTGCATAAATAAATGATTGTTTAAATGTACATTGTTAATGTTTGCTACTAGACGTAGAAGAAAAATCTACAAAATATGCAACGGATAACCAGACCATACCACAGACCAGACCAGACCATACCACAGACCAGACCAGACCATAGACCAGACCATAGACCAGACCATAGACCAGACCATAGACCAGACCATAGACCAGACCATAGACCAGACCATAGACCAGACCATAGACCAGACCATAGACCAGACCATAGACCAGACCATAGACCAGACCATAGACCAGACCATAGACCAGACCATAGACCAGACCATAGACCAGACCATAGACCAGACCATAGACCAGACCATAGACCAGACCATAGACCAGACCATAGACCAGACCATAGACCAGACCATAGACCAGACCATAGACCAGACCATAGACCAGACCATAGACCAGACCATAGACCAGACCATAGACCAGACCATAGACCAGACCATAGACCAGACCATAGACCAGACCATAGACCAGACCATAGACCAGACCATAGACCAGACCATAGACCAGACCATAGACCAGACTGCTACGATTCACTTATCAGCCTGCCCTCGTACACTAGTCCCCAATTCTATTACATTTTGGTTTGTTTTACCAAAAATCGAGAGTTTGAAGTTTTGTTTTTTTTCTTTCTTGTTTTTGTCTCCTGTTTGTGATATTTTGTGTTCGATTTTCGTTTAATCCAATTAAAATATCATATGGCGTTCAATACGTTCAATTGCCCGGTCTCTTACACATTACAACTGAAACACAGCAGCAACAACAATACAAAAAACAAAGAGGAAAATACATTAAATGTTGTGAAACGAACTTAATTAAATGTACACGTTTAGAATGTCAGAATACTCTACATTACATCACACATTCTTACATAGAACTAACTAAACAAATGAACGGAACAGACAGACATTCAAAATAACTAACATTCATTTCAATGACTAAAATAAGATGAACGTACAAATGAACTAAAGTATCTATGTACTCCATACACATTGTAATTTTGATTTCATTTAATTAATTTGTTTTCCTTTTAGACTCTATAAGATCTCTAGTCTTTGTGTATTTTCTTTTTTTTTTTTTTGTTTTGTATTTGTTTTCATCCTTTTTACAAAGAGGAACTACATGATACAACAACGGCCAACAAAAACTCGGTAATTTTCTTATACTTTTACACATCCACCCACCCAACCAAACAAACCAAATAACAACAACAAAAAACAGTTCATGTTAAAACAAAACAATCAAATAACTCACACAAACATACCAACCTCTCTTCCTCCCACTCTTCTCTCTCTCACAGTGTTTCTTTATTTCTCTGTTTCTTAATGTTAGTTTGAAACATAAAGTCATTGCAGAGTCGTATTTCAATGTGACTTTTTGCTCATTCAACTTGTACATAGTACGGGCTGTTGTGGCCCACAATACACTGGCTTTTAGATGCTGTCAATACAAAAAATAATAACATTTTTCAACTTAAAGTCAAGAAGCTTTAATATATACTCGCTAACAGACCTACTCATTGGGGAAAAAAATGAAGGAGGGCCAACAATTACACTTGGAAAGTATTACAAACACCATGCAGTCTGTTTAGAAAACTTTAGCAGGTACTAAAAATATACATACACATTTTTATTCTTTAATATTCTTAATATTTCCTGGATTAACAATAGCCTATTTATTAATAGCGCACATTTATTTAAAGGATTTTTTGTTTAAACGTGGTTAGCTTAATGAGCAGGTTCTATTATTTTCATTATTAAGTATTTTAAGGTTTAAGGGATTTGTAGCTTTATTTTGCATTAAACTCATAGAGGAAACAAATAGTAGTTAGGTGGCTAAAGGATGGTCCCAACCATAAAAAGGGTTCATCATTTTAAACTGTTCAATTAATATTTCTTACAATATAACTACTTCTTTTAACTGGAATACTTCAGCTGAATCTTTTAAAAGTTATGACTTGATGATACACTTACAACTTAAAAAAGTCTTTCTTTTCTTAGCAGATAAAATATGTTTGGATTTTGTATACTCTTCACATTGAGTAAATATAACATTGTCATTCCGTTTGTAATTAGTTGTTTTTGTTTTCACATAGTTTTTTTTACTAATACATTCTCACCACTTAGGTTTTTGACAACTGAGTTAGGTCTTTGGCAGCAGAGTTTCCGCTCTATGTATATTTCTCTATGTGAAAGCTTTAAAAAGTTCTTTAGGTTTTCAAATTCAGGTAAATGTTATTCTTAATGGAGTATTGAAATAAACTTAATATATCATCGGAATTATAATTACATTATGACACATTAATTGTTTTTACTTTGTAGTCAGTAAACATTTATTTGGCATAGTGTAAATATTCTAGATAGATTTATCATCATGCCATTACAATAAAACCACATGGGATATAATAAATGTACAAATAAAGTTATTTTTTCAGCCAAAATAGCTAAACTTATGAAACTTCAACCAATAGTTTCTGGGTAAAAGCGACAACTTTTTTTCGGCAATAGACATCTATGGTCAAATAAAATAAATTAGTCGCTGGTCAAAAGTAAAAATGTCTCTAGTTTGTGAGAAAATTACAAATCAATCTTGAACATTGCTAATTTCTCACAAAAATGTCTAACTTTAAAAGGGTATACAAATATATGAACCATATATGGGCTTGGTTTATACAAGGTGGCGCAAAAGTAAACTTCCGATGATTTTTGGCTGTAATTAGAAAGAAGATGAAAAACTTTGATTCTTCTTCTGGATTATTTTTATTTGGTCTTTTAATTTTTTTTCCGACCATTTACATGTCATGACATGTAAATGGCCGCCGCCACAGTTGATTGTCATGTGAGCCCTTTTTATGGCATTTTCCAACACTTTGGCCAAAACTTCCGGCGATAGGTCCTCACATTCTTGACGGATATTTTCTTTAAGAGCTGCAAGAGTCTGAGGCTTGTTGACATAAACCCGCGACTTCAAAAAGCCCCACAAAAAGAAGTCTGGTGCGGTCAAATCAGGCGATCTTGCTGGCCAGTGCATATCGTCAGCACATCGGTTGTGGCACCTGCAGTGTGTGCCGTTGCACCGTCCTGTTGGAACCACATGTTTTCCAATCCCAATTCATCAAGTTGCGGCAAAAAGAACTCGCTGATCATTGCTCTGTAGCGCTCACCATTCACAGTAACCGTTTGGCCCGCGACGTCTTCGAAGAAAAAAGGTCCGATGACTCCTGTAGCGAAAACAGCACACCAAACAGTGACTTTGAGCGGGTGTAATGGCTCTTCGTGGGTTGCACGCGGATTTTCAGTGCCCCAGAAGCGTAAATTTTGCTTATTTACGTACCCGCTAAGATGAAAATGGGCCTCATCACTCATGATTATTCTTGATGAAAAATCATCTTCCTCTTGGTGGTGATTAAGGATGGCTTGAGCGTATTTGCGTGGCACGTCGTCTGGTCGATGTCGACGGCGCTTCCATGACATCCTCGGCTACAGCAGCAATATTCTCTGGAGAACGACTACTCCGGGGTCTGCCACGCCTGGCAGCATCTCGTGTTGTGCCAGTCTCTTCGAGGCGAGCGGCTAAACGTCGCAGTGTTTCACCAGTAGGCGTTGGCCGGCCAGGAAATCTGCGTCGAAATTCATGTTGTGCCAAAGTCACCGACCGATTATTGGTCAAATAAATAGTCAGCAATATCCCGCGTTCTGGAGCAGTGTAGCGTAACATTGTTTATTAACGTGTATTTCGCATGTGTTTACTACACAAATGTCAAAACAGAACTGACATTAGGGGCCAATCGCAAAATTTATAGCATTTTCTGATAGGAGGATTACTTTTGCGCCACCTTGTACGTCATAAAATGTACATTTAAGAGTTGAATGTTTGTAAGCTTTGAATTTAAATAAAATCGAAGATGATAAAAATCCAATCTCTGTGGAAATAATTTCATTTACCCCAAACGTATGACAGCAGCTAAAAAAATAGTTTTGTATCCTGTGAGAGAATGGTTGACGATGGAATTGAGTATGTCTTCTTTAATGTTCTTAAAATAGGTTTAACGTTCTTAAAATTGCTGTCTTTGGAAAATTTCTTTTTCATGAAATTTTCCATAACTAAGTGGCTGCCCTATGTCTTCGATATCTTTGAGGTCTTGAATCGACGCTGGGCTGTTGGCCTTATCTTTCACGTGCCCCCAAAGGAAGAAGACGCAAGGTGTTAAACCACAACATCTAGGTGACCAATTGTGATAACCTCTTCGAGAGATAACACGGTCCGGAAACTTTTCCCGTAAAAGAGCAATGGTTTCGTTGCTAGTTTGGCACGTAGCGCCGTCTTGTTGAAAATAAAAGTTGTCCAGATTAATATCATCCAACTCCGACCATAAGAAATCATTAATCATCTCTTGAAAGCGCATAGAACGAGGAATAGACAAACCTGGATTTTCTTCAACACTTTAGCCTACAGCAGAATTATTCTCAGTTGTTCTTGAGCGACGTGCACGGGTACTTCCAACAATTTCTGTATTGCGGTCCGACAAAAGCATTTTTGCTTTAGTTTTGCGAACTGTGACTCCAAGATTTTCACAATTTTTGTAGTTAATTTTAATAATTTCAATGCATTGTTGAAGCGAGTATCGTTCTATTTTTAGTAATGGCGTTGTTTCTACTTGTCAAATGTCAAAGAATAAAAGCTTCAAAAGTGACAGCTACCGATATACCGGGTGCTTCAAAATAACACCTCTTGTCGGAACACACTTTACTTAGATTTTATATATTGGAGTCATGATGTATGTAAAAGACGTGATTTATTGATGAGTGCCTACAGGCTCTCATGGGCATTGCAGATTAGCTTTTGTACCTCAGTTCTGTTTTCTTTGCTTTGATTTGCAATGTTGTACATAAAATTTTAAGAAATGGCTGGTCAAGTAAACAAACGTTTAAAATTACCTGATTTGAATGAAGAACAATTAGAAAAGTTGATTTCAGTAAAAATTGCTAAACTATATTAACAAAACCCGACTATGTTTCAATCTCTAACGCAACAAGGGTGCCTTAAGGCACTTATTTAGTTTTGCCCACCTGGCAGCTAAACCATTGATTGATACAAATGTTTAAATGTTGTTTTAAAATCAGATGCCCAAATTTACCATAAACAAAATTATTACCAACGTTTTTAGCCACTTTTTTAAAAATTGACATTAAAGGGTTAATATTACCAAAGGTATTCGAAAGTTCAAGAACTAAGCGCTTCTTAGATTTGAGTCAGTATAAGTGGAAGACAGGAAAGTTGGTGTATACAATTTACCATGTTTTTAAAACTAGAGTATTGAATGAATTTGTATTTCATCATTGAAATAATAACCCAAGTACTCTACAGTTTTCTAGTAGCATGGATATTTAGTCTATGAAATCTTTGGATTGTCCTTTAGTCACTGAAGTTTCATTTAAGAAAACAGTTTGCTTCATGTAATCTATATTGGTACTTTTATTTGAGCAAGAGCTAAGTAATTAAAATTGTTCCGATTTTTAAGGACAAATTCCGGGCTTTATGTTTGCGATTGAGCAGTACGTCTAAATGATAAGGTTTTATATCTTTATATAAAGGATCTTCCAATCGAGAATTTCGAACTTTGATAGTTGATAACGACCACATCTGTAGAAATGGCTGTCACTTATTCAGTTTATCCATGGATGGATATAGCATTCAACAACATGTGCAAATTATAAAACAGTTTTATCAAATTCTAATTTTCCGCTAATTTTCATAAGAATATCATCTAAGGCCCATGGGTACATCAACAAAGAAAATTGTCGAATTTGGTAAAATACCAATCCATATTACATCCAAGACTCTCCAATGCATCCAGACACGGTCATAGTTTGGTGTAGATTTAGGGCTAGTGGTATCATCGGTGCATATTGATTTGAAATGGTGGCCACCCATCACCGTTAACGGCGAGCGCTATAGGTCGATGATTACCAACTTATTTTAACCTGAATTGTTGAAACCAACGACATGTGGTATCCATCAACGACATGTGGCTTCAGCAGGAAGACCCTACGTGCCACACAGCTCAAACCATATTGAAGATTCTGCACGAGCGATTTAAAGGCATAGTTATGTCACGTGGATGTGATGTAGACTAATGTAGACACGATTCTTTACATAATTAGAATGCTAAATTCATATTACTTAATAACAAAAATTCGATGATATCTCACACAAACTTTGTTTTATTTTAAGATAGGAAACGCTTAATGAAAGTTTACTAGGCGTTAATGCAACTACATAAGGTAAATATTTAATGCGGCTTTTTAAACCACGATATCATTGATTCACTTTTCTTTAATAACAACATTGAACGACCGAACATAAATCCTACTGTCACGAAATGTGTGTTGTTCATTATTTATTCGAGTCGGTAAATTAAATTTGTACTCACATTTAAGCTTAACTAAACATAAACTAAATACATATAATTCCACACTCAATGTAGTGTGAATGAATTTAAACAAATACACAATTGGAAATTGTCTACTGTTTTTCTTTTCAAGATTAATTAATTAAGAAGAAAACCCAAGAACAGTTTACATACACACACAGACACAGACACACACTGGGTGCAGCTTAAAACTTTAACAAAATTAAAGAAAATCAATTAAATTTGTCTCTGTGTGTCTATTCGAGCAAATCATAAGCTTTAGAAGACTTTGCACAATCATTTAAAATTGAAACACCCCCCCCCCCCCAACACACACACACAGCGTTATCCTTTCGATAAAAGCACATTTAATTTATAAATATAAACTTAACTTTGTCTTTTGCTCTTTCAACAAACCTCTCTGCAATTGCTCTCTAGTAATTTACAAGACACAAACAAAACAAAATACCCATAGACACATTTTAATACATTACGTCCGACAATATTTCCTCTCTCGCCTATATCTCTGCTTTGTACCAGATACCCACTGTGTTTTGATTTGTACACATTCAGTTGTTTGCCTATAATATGATTGTGTTGGATCGAGTTAGATACTTGTACAAGGAGAATTTGTCGATGTATGTGAGTTTATTGTGTTTATATGAGGGCAGGTAGTAAAGTATTTTCAGAAGAAGTGAAAACTACACTTCAAATCTGCATTCAGTAAGTAATAATTTTTACTTTCGAAAAAAAAATCTAGTTGTAGAATATGAAATCGCTTCTGATTCGCACTTCTCTTGGCCTTAACTAACTTTTCACTCAGCCCTCCTATGTTTATGTAAACAACTCTGTATCTCTACAACATACTAACACGTATGTGTGCGTTTGTATCTCTGTTCGTGTGTGAGCCAGTCTATTTGTATGGGCATGAAACTAAATTTTCTAAACAACGACAACAGCACACTATTCTGGAGTATTTTAAATGAATAGATTTAGTTGTAAGTATGTGGAGCGGAGTCTCTATTTTTCAACGGTTTTCAATTTCATCATCATTGCAGGAGTCGGATAGCTGTTGCTAAGTGGTATGATGACGACAACAATAACAACAATGATGTTGATGTTGTTGTTGTTGTAAGTGTTGGTTGGTAAGCAAATGTGGGTAACCAAAGGTACGCTTTAACTAGACCCAAGGCAGGATCTTAATTTGTAAGCTCTATACCACAGCTAACCAAAAAAAACACCAAAAATAAACAAGTATTAAAATAATAATACAGCTTTTGGCAATTTTGCATTAATACGCTACAAAAAGTATTTGAGTGTAATGAGTTTATTAAACTATAACCCATTTTTGAAAACCAAAGGCATATAAATAAAGATAGAATGCAAAACTCAGCTGTGTTGAATCTAAGATATTCCCGGTCTACAATCAGACTTAATATGTATTTCGATTTGAACTTGTTTAACTGGACTGTGTGTAGTATTTTCGTGTTGTGTACGTGTAAATTGACGAAAATCTTCGTAACCTGAACAATATGAACGCGCATCGCTGCCTTAAAGGATGCAACATGTTTGTGTATATAATTTCTTTTACGAGTGATGTTTTTGTTATCTTATAGTTGTTTTACCAATACATTACCACCACTTAGGTCTTCGACAACTGAGTTCTTTAAAAAAAGAGATTCTGCTGTATAAATTCCACAATTCATTGGAAAACGCATGAATAATTTGATCAATATTTATACCATACAGCACCATAGTGGGGAGGGTTTAATGCGTTTGTGCTGATGTGTTTTTTTTTTTAAACATACACAAACTGCGAAGCGTTTTGCTTGTCTGCAGATACACCCAGAGTCTCTGGCGGGAATCGAACCCGCAACCCCCAGATTTATAATCCAACACACTATCGTGCAGTCTATCGGGGCCCCAAAAAAATATTAGTCTAACACCCAGCTTAAAGTATACCGATTGACTCATAATCACTTTCCGTCCATCCGTCCGTCTGGCTACCTATCCATGTGAACTTTCTGCGCAAAGTACAGGTAGCAAATTTGAGGATTTATCGATCGAATTTGGACTCTATCTGCACAAGTATCGCTCCAAATAAGTTTTATATATACCGAAGTCATATCAGGAAATTTTATAATCATCGGAACATAATTAGTCATAGCTCCCATATAAGTCCCGTTTCCGAAAATCGCTTTAACGAGCATAAATCATAGAAATGCTTCATATAGTCATAATTCACACGCCCTAATTTCATAGTTTGTCGTAGCTACCATACAAGGCCAACTTCTGAAAATCATTCACGAAAATAAATTATTAAATTTAAAAAAAAAAAAAACTTTTCTTCATTTACTCAGTTTACTTCATTAGAATAGCTCTAAGCCAGTTCTTCCATCAAAGATACGTTGCACAACGTGCAACCAATAGTGTTAAAAACGCAGGTAAAAGGTTATCTGTGTAGAAATTCTAAGTCTATCTAGCTATGTCCATCCGTCTGTCTGTTGAAAACACGATAGGGGCGAAACGAAAAGAGGTACCTAGCGGAAATTTTCAACAAATACTCTTATTAGAAGGTTAGATTTTTATGAAAATTAAATGGCATTTCCGAAGTTATCATCGAAATACGTGGCAGTCATAATGGTCACCTCGATTAGATTGTTTATTAATTTCTTTACTTTAAGTCGAGTGCCATTAAAAACTCGTGGTGTAGTAAATTAATTCCTAGCAGGTTAGCCTTATATACAGTACAAATAAGGAAAAAATCATACAAACAAACACTAATTAATTTTTATATACATATGTATATATAGAAGGTTTTTCCCACACGCAAAAAAAATATTATTGTGCATATTTACTGTAACCATTTCAACTTTTGTGCATGTTTACTGTAACCATTTCAACATTTTTAGCAATATTATAGGCACAGTAACTATATATATGAATGTGGTAACAATAACATGGTTAGTTTACGATTCACATTATTGTATCAACCATATATATGGTTACAGTAAACAAGTATATGTTTGTGACAACCATTGTTATGATGAATAATTTTATCATAATATGTTGTTCTCAGATTATGATATCCATAAGCCGAGAGCAACATAATATGGTAAGTCCTTCATCATATAAATGGTTGTCACAAACATTTACTTGTTTACTGTAACCATATACAAGGTGGCGCAAAAGTAATCTTCCTATCAGAAAATGCTATAAATTTTGCCGATTATTGGTCAAATAAATAGTCAGCAATATTCCGCGTTCTGGAGCAGTGTAGCGTAACATTGTTTATTAACGTGTATTTCGCATGTGTTTACTAGACAAATGTCAAAACAGAACTGACATTAGGGGCTCGCAAAATTTATAGCATTTTCTGATAGGAGGATTACTTTTGCGCCACCTTTATATTGACACAATCATGTGAATCGTAAACTAACCATATTAATGTTACCACAATCATATAAATAGTTATTGTTAGAAATGTTGAAATGGTTACAGTAAACATGCACAAATATATATATATATATATTTTCTGCGTGTATAAAGTTTAAATACTTTTACGATTCTAGTTCTCAGATATTGGAAATTAAAGATTTACATTGTATGGGAGGTGGCACGCCCACTAATACAATACCACCCATTTTCATGCAAAACTAGTCCAATTTTCGGTTAAACTTCATGCACTGATTAGAAATTGATTCGTATAAAGTTGATTCGTACAATTATATAAACGTTGCAGCATCAAAAGGACTTTGTAATCGACCTACTTTTATAAAACTAGTCTGTGCTACAAACTTGTCACTGCAGTTTCTGCTGGAACTATTTTATGTGTTGGCTAGAGATTTGCGAGAAGACCTTTATCTCTATTTCAAACGAGTCCTGGATAGATTAATATGTTTGCTCTATACCCACGATGCTGACTTGGAGTGGACTTTTAGTGTGTTTGGCTAATCTATATAAGGGTTTTAAGCCTTATTTGAAACGCAATATAAGCGTTGCCTTCAACTGTATACTACCCTTGCTGGCCGAGACGCGATATAAACATGTTAGCAATTTTGCTGTTGAACGTTTTGCATTTATTGCTCGGGATGTGCGTAACTATGTCAAATTCCTGGAGTTTATATTAGAAACTATAGAGAGTGAACAAGTTGATAGTGTACAGGGCTGTGTGCGTTTATTGTTCGAGATAATAAGCGGCGTAAAAGGACGATTCCATTCCCGGAGACTTTTTGCAGTTTATTTCGAATCTTTGGTGAATGAAAAAAAGATAAAACCACAACGGAACCAGCAGTTGAATAATATAGTGAAATATTGTAAAATATTCCACTATATCATTCATCATTCAGTCTCAAATGTCCCAATGAAGTTGTCTCTCATGTTACAACTACTCTCTCAAATCTTATAAGGAGATTAGACAAACCTGAGTTGTACATTCGTAAAATTGTTCTTTTATTCGTACATGTGCAAGAGGTTTGATTCCGCAAACAGCTGTGTGATTTAGTTGCCTATATAACCAGAATCAACCATAAACTAAATCACTCTACTAACGATACTCAACAATTGAAAACCTTGAATAGAATTGTTTTGCTGCTCAATGACTTCGATAAATGCACAATAATATTTTAAATAAAATAAGTTTTTAATTTTACTTATATTTTTAATAAAGGAAAAACTGGGATTAATTTTAAAGAATATGGTATTTTTCTTTAACACATAACCTTCAAAACTCCTTTACTGTCTAATGCTTAATAAGGTTGACATAAAGAGAAAATTAAACTACCTTTTTATATCATGCTCAGTATTGCCGTCTAATATAGTATGATAGTTTAAACAAATTGTTCTAACCGAATTACAGATTACGGCAACTGAAAATAAAGTTATAGTTTAAGTTACCCTTATACCCGTAACTTCAAGAAATAAATATCTATGGTGTAAAATACCCAGCAGATAAATTTACATAAAAGATAACTGGACATTAATTTCAAATCAATTTTCAAAATTACCAAATATTTTAACTCTATAAGTAACTAAGCTCTGATAGATATCTAATTGTGGAAATTTTGATTATTTTACCAGGCACAAACTGATTGCAGTGCCTAATGGTTTAACAAACCAATTGTTTACTTAAAGAAAATGCCTAAAAATTGTCAACTGTTAAATTTAAATTATTGTAAATCTTACATATTTTTTCGCTATAGCTGATGAGGACTGTAAAATTTTTTTGTGAATTTTAAAATTTATTTCTTAATTTTCGATTGTGCTGCTTTACAGTTTTTTTCCCTTTATTATATAATTTGACTTCATTTCACCCGTATACAATATTTTTTTTTTGTTCATTCAGTTCATTTCTCATTTAAAAGAAGTGATTAAATTATGATGATATTTAATAGTTGTGAGGAGTAGAACTAGCAGCAGCAGCAGTAGTACTGGTAGTGGTACTGGTATTGCTGCTGGTTACGTACAAGTAGTTGAGTAGTAACAGAAGAGGCAATAATGGAAGTAGTTTGTTTATGACCATAAGTAGAAGAGATGGTTTGCCCACAACTGATTAATACATCTGGGTCCTTAGTTGTTTCTCCAACCTAGAAGTCAGCCAGCCAGCCAGCCAGCCATCCAGGCATTATTGTTGATTTTTCGAATGTGTGCACATGTGCGTGCTTATGTATGTGTGTGTGTGTGTGCGATTGTGTTGGTTATAGAGTAAACGTTTTTGCTGTTGTTGTTTTGTTATATTTATTACGCTAGTGTGCGTATGTTGTTGCTTTTGCCTTCAATGGTCTTGACTGATGCTGTTGTTTGTAGAAATTGTTCGAGGTTGTGTATTTACTCGTGTGCGTTTATCGTTGTGTATGTGTGTGTAACTGTGTTAGCTTCATATTGCCTGTATTTGTTGGCTGACTTTTCAAGGGAGTTTTGATGTTGTTGTATAGTTTCTTATAATATGTACGATTACTTGTGTGTGTGTGTTTCGATGTTGGCATTAAACGAAAAATGAAAAAAATATTGTGCGAGTATAGAATAGTATATAAAAATGGAAACACAAGGAAAATAACAAAAATAAAAACAAACAAAAAAACAACCAAACGTTTTCCATAAATCAGTGATGTTATGTGCAGGGTTCTTGAAATGGTACCAAAGGAGTACTTTTTTGCCAACTTAATGGTATTTAATTATAAAAGTAACACTCCTTAAAGCATTAAACAAATAAAATATGTTGAACATAGCTGAAAGGAGTTTGATTATTTTCCTTATACATGAAGAACAGTGGCCCAATTAAAAATTAAATGGCAATAATGGTTAATGTATAAAATGTTTGTGATATAGTTTCGAAAAGGGGATGTTAGCAGTAATTTTATATTAAAATTGGTTTATTTATACGTATTTTAAAGTTAAATGAAAAAATATACTGAAATAATATTAAAGACAGCCTTTTGTTTGTCCGTAACTGTTAGTTAAAGTGAAAAATAATTTTTCTTCGTTTTCATTATTTTAACGTATGAGTAATATTAATTGTAGGTATTGTTGTAATATTCACAATATCAACGTATGTGGAATATTAATTATATTTTATAATACTCATACGTTGAACTCATGAACACAAAAAAAGATGCGCCTTAAAATAGGCAGAACATTTCTTAAAATTGTGGAAACAAATTAATCCATAGTAGCGATTTTTCAAATAATTATATGTTTTCAAAATGTTGTCTTATTGGATTTTCGATGCTTTCAAGTCATAAATTGTTCTCTTTCACAATTTATGACTCAACGATCGAAAAAATGTGGTAATAGGTCTGAATCTACCAAACTACAAGTACGATTGCAAAATGATGTATAGACGAAGCGTAGAGGAGGACATACGCTTTGACCACCCTGTTCAAATATAAAGGAGAAATAGGGTGTTAAAGCCGAATACCTCTGGTTATAGCTTGTAACTAGTATAAATATTGACAGATTTCGATGAAACTTTGTTGTAAAGCAATTAGGATGGCAACGAATCACATGTTTATTTCACAAAGTTATAACTTATATTGGGTTGATGACACTAAAATGAGGAATTTACAATAGATGACTTATCTTTTAAACGCGATTTTTTTTTTAAATAGCTTATATGTCATTTTGAAGGGCACATATCTGCCATTTATTCTCACTTAGTTATTGAATATTATAGTGTAAACAACAGGGTTTTTTTCTGCTTCGAAAATGCCGAATTTTGTGCCAACAAAGCGTCATATGCGGGAAGTTCTGAAGCACACTGGTTGCTCACCAAAGACTATGGTGAATATGTTCCGGTTTTAACATGCGGGAGATGGTTTGCGCGATTCAGAAGTGGTGAATTTGACATAAAAGACAAATATTGAAGACCAAGGATTGAAGGCATTAGTTCATAAAGATTGTTGTAAAACTCAACAAGAGCTTGCAAAATCATTGGGAGCCACTTCAGCAGCAAATTCCAAATGTATGCGAGCATCAGGATTCATCCAAAAGCAGGGAAATTGGGCCGACAGACCTTGAAAGACGATTTTGCAGACCCTGAAAAATGATGTTTGAATGCTACAAAAGAAAATCATTTTTGCACTGAATAATTACTTGCAATGAAAAATAGATCCACTACAATAAACCGAAGCATAGGAGATTGTATTTGAAGCTTGGCCAACGAGCCGAATCGACACCAAAGCCGAATATCCATGGCGCTAAGGTAATTGAATGTATTTGGTGGGTCCTTCTATATGAGCTGCTGAAATCTGGTCAAAGTGGTTGGAAATTTTGCCTCATCGGCCCTATAGTACAGACAGTGCCCTGTCCGACTACTCTCTCTGGGATAAGCTTCACTTTGGAACAGAGTATATGATATTGGGTTGTTTTGTTCTTGGCGTCAAAATATTAGCAGTAGGACGACAGCCGATTTTTTTTTAGATTTCAAAGAGTGTCGAGTGGAATATTGTGATACTAGGTCTAAAAATTATCGGGACGCACATCGAGGTCAAAGGTCAGATATATGCATAATGTTACTCTTTATATGAAATCAATTTGTGAAACTCCTTAACTTTCTGCATTATGTTACAGAAATATGAAGATTTATTTATATTAATGAAAATTACAGTAAAAAATATATTTTCGAGATTAAACCTATATATCCTTTGGGTCAAATTGACCCACAAACTGTCAAAAATGCAAAATTTTCAGTTTTTGTGAAAATTTAGCTACCAAATAATGATTTTTGCAATCAAATGCAAAATAATCGAAATGTGCACGTAATTGTCGTTCCAATAAGATAAAAAAGATAAAAATTGGTTAAAAAATGTTAAAGTTATTAAAAATTCCCCAGACCATTAACGTATCTCCGTCCACTTGAACAATAAATGTAGGAACAAAATTAACATATTTTAAGAAATATTAAAATAAAAGTTAATCTTTACTTAAAATATATCCGTATTTACATTTGTATGAGTTTTTGTCATTGTAGGATACCGTTAACCTATTCCCAGGTATGGCCAAAAAAAAATATTTTTTTTTATCGGCAGTTTCGAATCGACATTTTCAAATTTTTCAACATTTTTTTAAACAAATTTCAGAATTTTTTGATCATCACATTGCGATTTATTGAGATAATATAAAAAATAAAAATATGAAAAATTATGTCAATACATCTTACAATTTTTCCGTACCTACTAATTTAAATTTTGTGATTTTCGGGAAAAAATTTGTTTGGCCATATTTTGGCGAATAAGAGCAATTTCCTTACTATTACGAATTTTAAGTAAAACCTATACATAATCTTATAGTTCAGATAATTCTAAATATACTCTGGAGGTTTTATTAGAATCGGGCAACTTTAACCCTTAAAGGGTGAAGGTCAAAGGTAAAATTTTGCAATATTTGGAATTTCTAAATTAAAGATAGCGTAATATTATAAATGTTGGACCAATTTTAATGAAACTTGCGGAAGACTTGGGTCTAAGATTTACAATAACAGTATAAAAATGGAAATTAACCCTTAAAAGCACTTGGGTTCTCCTTATAGTGTCCATCAGTAGTCCGCCAGTACTTGCACTGATATCGTTTTTCTATCGTAAAAATGTATTGGTAGAATCTTTCACCATGTTCATCGCTGATGGCTCCCAAATTATTAGGAAAGATATCTACAATTCAAATCCTTATAAATAAATAACAGCTACACGACAATACTTTTATAGTCGCTTGATCAATGATTTCCGAAAAAATTTAATGCCATTTTATTAAGGATTCCCAGGCTGATTTTTCATAATCACTAAGTTTTTCATTAAATATGCCTTCTTTAATTTTTGCATCACTCAGTTTAGGAAATTTTTCTTTCAAATATAAGAAGCCAATATTATCTATAGCTTTCACCATGTTTTCCATGAGCCCAAGCTTTATGTGGTAAAAATATATTATCAGGCTGGACTAAGAAGTATTTTCAATATTTGCTTGTCCTAGTGTAAGAGATTTTCTTTTTTAAACTTACTTTCGAACCTTTGATAAACAAACACCACTCTTCTGCTTTATATTATACTAGCTTGACCCGGTGCGCTTCGCTACCCCTGCTTCCCCTTTTTCCACTTTTTATCCCTTTAAAGTCCAAGTACTGAAAAAGGGTATAGCCTATTGATGCTTCTAAATAACAGTCTATCTATATTGGAAATCGGTTCGGCCGTTTAGGCGTGATGCTCAAACAAACAAACAAACAAAAAAACAAACAAACAAACTTACAAAGACATTTATATATTTATATAGATATAGATATATAGATATCCAAGACAGTCATTACGCCATAATCATTATTACAAAATACTAACAGATCATCTTGTGAAAAAAACCGTTTAGCTCTTTAATCTTGATTGCGATAGTAACATATTCTTGTTTCGGGTTGTAAAAAATTCCATTCCTTTAATCGAGAGGCCAAAAGTTCTGCTTGTTGTTTGGACAAATTTAAATCAAGTATCAAATTATTGAGATCTTGTTGAAATAGCAGATTTGACTCATTAGATGAGAAAGTTTCTTGAAAGTCAGTGTGTAATGAATCGATTGGAGGTTTTGCTTTCGCTTTTATTATTTTCTTTCTGCTTGTACATGTAGGAGAATTTAAAATCTTCACATATTGCAGCACTGGCTGTAACAGAAAAACTAGACTAGATCAAATCAAAATAAATATGGTGTTCGATTGATGGTAGGTAGGTAATTCAAAATTAGTACATTTCTTGTTACAAAAGCTACATACACACGGTTGTCAGATCTGCCAATGTGCTCGCAATGTAAGTTTAGACTATTGTAAGAAAAAAGACAATTGTCAACCAACAAATTTATCTGCCAACAAAAATTGTCAGTTCACACGGTTGCTTCACTTTTGTTTATTTTAAATACACATTCACAGTGTTGCCAATAGAAATAATTTATCTGACAATGATGCCATTGTCAGATGCATAAACTTCGCACATATGACAATAAAAAGCTTCTGACACTGATCTTACAATAATCTGGCACTGGCAACGTAAGGTGTTTACACGATTGTCAGATGTCTGACAATAGAATTGTCTTACAATATACTGACAATACTTTTTCTGACAACGTTATAAGACAAAAATTGTAAGTTCACACAGTTGTTAGACATTTTCGGAACATTTTTCTGACAATATTGTACAATCTGACAACCGTGTGTACGTAGCTAAAGTTTTGTTAACCAGTGTAATTGTAGTGTCTAAAAGACATTTTCTTGTAAGTAGGATGTAAATTTAGATGTCAAGTATATTTGTATACAAATTTAATTAAAATGAACCAAAAGTACGCCATGAATAACATATAAATATGTATGAAATCTTGGAAAAAAGTGCTATCAATCCATTCTGTTTATGGAAACATTAATTTTACGTACGACTCTTTAACGCTTTATCATGAATGGTAAGTGTAAACAAAGTACTTTGAGATTTCCACAAATTTCGTTTAGCGAGATTAATGAAGTGATGCACAGTGGTTTAGAAACGTTTTTTTATGGAAATAATGCGGTATCTCGGGAACTTTTTTTATTGTTACTAAATTTCACATGGTTGGAGCTGAGGTGTTTTTGAGTACATTTGAATTTGTTCAGCTTTTTAAAGCCAATGGGGGCCAATGTGTGGCACCTCAAATTTGGTTAACTAAGGTCTCACAATTTTTTAAAACAATTAATTTTTGATCCAAATGAACTGAAATTTAAAATATAAATAGTCCTTAAGAAGATCTACAAAAAATACAATTACAAATGTAGGTTATCTCTATTAGTAGAAGAAATACTTAGGTTTACTGATTTATTTTTTTTTTTAATTTTGCTCGATGTTTTTATGGTTTTTTAGATATGACGGGCCAACGGATTGTAGAAATTTATTTTCAAAATATCAGCTATATTGGCGATAAAATTTTAAATAAAATAACAATAACTTGCTAGCAGTTATCTTGTTCCTATAAAAAGTTACACGCATCCAAAGTTGGAACATGTAAAAATGTTTTTTCCCAAAAAAGTCCCTATATTTTTTTTTTTTAGAAAAAAATTTTTCTTCGGAACTATACACAATTTTTATATGATCCAGAAAGAAAACTTAATGGTAAAGCGTGTAAAATAAAACTAGGCTCAGTAAAGCAAACACAACACCCCCCAGCCCTCTCCAAACTTGGCCAATTTTAAAAAATAATTTTAGGTTTGAGTAAAAAATTCTAAAAAGGCAAAGCACCGATCCTTGAATATGTACCATATTTGTATAATTCTATATGTTACTTAAACACTTACAAAGTTTTTTTACTATCACACGGTAAATAACGTCACAGTAGGCACTTTTCTAAAAAAACTCAGTTTTTGGAATACATTTTTCCCTGTTTAGGAATTTCGGTATCTTCAAACAAAAAATGTCAAAAATTATTATAGAGTTGATTTAAGGATATTTGAATCTGTATTAATTCCAATTTTTGTTATGTTATTTTTAACCATTAAAATTTTACATGAATTCAAATTTTATATTTTTCTACATGGAAAATCACCATATTATAAATTTTTAAGTTTTTAAAGCTAATGACGTCCCAAAGATTTATAAAATTATTTAATTTTATTAAAATATCAATCTTCAAGTCCTGAGGTTTTCAACAGTATCAAATACTTATATAAAAAGTCTTTATTTACTCTTCAGATGTTTCACAAACCTTGCTCCCTTATTTGAAAAAATTTGTACGTTTTTTCATATATTGCATGCCAGGTACTGGCCCCCATAAGCGCTAGGAAGCAGAACACATGCAAATCAACTCAGAATCACCTCAGCTGCAACATAGTTCCCGAGATACCGAGTTATTCAATTATTCAAGTTTTTTTATAATCAGGGCTTTGTCTATTTAGAAATTTTTAAATAAACCGTTTGGGTAGGGCTGAGTGGCCATAATTTCTTAAATGAACAAATTTTTATTTTAGACGTATTTACGTTAAGCTTTCTTTGATAAACATATACAAAATATGTACAAGTCCAAAGAAGGTTTCTTCTATACGAGAAATAACATAATGAACTTTTTGGAAAAAAAATTAAAAATACGCCCTATTTAAACGGTAATTTTTTATATAGATATGAAACTGTATTGAACTTTTTTTAATTTTGTTTGAATTTAATAAACTTAAAAATACCCCAGCCCTGACTATATCAATTTAATTAATATACCTTAAATCGATCGGTCCAACATTAAAAGTTTCTAAGCCACTGTGCATTGTTATGTAACCATACGTTGAGAAAATATACTACCATTTTGGATACTCCAGTACGACAATGATCCCACCACATACATCTATTACTTAATTGAATATTTTGAAAGGCTTCAATTATATTGTCATCCACGTATATGTACTTTTGAGTTCAACGAAAATAATATTAAAGATACTAGTATCCAATATGTAACTGTAGGTTAATATATAAAGAACTTTCAACTTTTTCCTTTGTATTCTTTATTTTAACGCATGAGTAATATTAATTGTAGGTAATATCCACCATATAAACATATGTGTAATATTAACTATAATTAATAATACTCATACGTAAAACTCAGGAATATACACAATACAAACACAAAATTCCTTGAAATTCTGAAAAATATGGTTGATAATAATGGATTTGTTTTGTAATTAACTTTCTTAAATAAATACATATTAAGAGATTTTCTACACTTTAATTATCTGATTTTGTTTAAATCTTCAGCATTTCCAAAAAGTTCAAAATCTGCTCCACCTTAATACACATATTGTGTATGTCTGCCTCAATGTTATATTAAAATGTTAATAATTTTGCCAGGAAATTTCATTTCAGTTAAAACCACTAATTTATTAGTCTAATTATTTCACTTTAATTAACTCAAATTATGTATTCATTTAGAAAAATGTTTCTCGTTTTAAGTAAAATAATTGGTTTTACATTTTCACAATACCTATTTCAAACATTTTATGGCACAACATAAAAGTAAATTAAATATTTAAAGCGAACTTTACATGTAATAAAGTGGAAAAAGGTGAACCAAGAACTATTTTTTTATACGCATTTAATTTTTATATTAAAGTGGTTCAATGGAAAACCATAGAGAAAATATACATAGAGATGAAACTAGGAAAAAGCTCAAACAAAAAAATTACTCAAAACAGTTACACATACGAGTGTTGTTTTTAAGTAGTTTTTTACTACTACATTCTCACCACTTAGGTTTTTAACAACTGAGTTAGGTCTTCGACAGGCGAGTTTCCGTTCTATGTATATTTCTCTATGTTGAAAACTTTGCTTTAATAAACATGGATTCAAAGTAGTTGTTTATACTCACCATAAAAAGAGGTAGGGGTTATATTGAATTTGTAATTCCGTTGTAACACATCAAATCTACTGTTTCAAAAAGATCTCAATGATTTTATACGTGACTTAAATTTGTCCAAACAACAAGCAGAAGGTTTGGCCTCTCGATTAAAGGGGTGGAATTTATTACAACCCGAAACAAGAATATATTACTATCGCAATCAAGATGAAGAGCTAAAAGGTTTTTTTCACAAGATGATCAGTTAGTATTTTGTAATAATGATTATGGCGTAATTACTGCCTTGGGTATATAATATAAAGCAGAAGAGTGGCTTTTGGATAAAATTCAATTCACAACTGGAATTGACAAAAGATTATTGTCCTAATTTTAGGGTAGAACAGCAGAGATCGGAAAAATTACTATTTTCAGAAAAAAAAGGACAATCATATATTGAAAGTACTTCTTCTATCAGGCTGGTGGATAATATATTTGTACCACATTTACACATAAAGCTTGGGCTCATGAAAAACTTCGTGAAAGCAATAGATAATAGTGGTGATGGCTTTTTATATTTAAAAGAAAAATTTCGTTTACTGAGTGGTGCAAAAATGAAAGAAGTCACATTTATAGAAAGACTTAGTGATTGAGAAAAATCAGCCAGGAAATCCTTAATAAAAGTGACTTTAAATTTTCTCGGAAATCACCGATCAAGCGACTATAAAAGTATTGTCGTGGAGCTGTTATCTACTTATAAGGATTTAGGCTGTAATATGTCGTTGAAAATACATTTCCTACACTCACATTTAGATTTCTTTCTTAATAATTTGGGAGCCGTCTGCGATGAACACGGTGAAAGATTCTACCTATATATTTCCACGATAAAAAAAAAACGTTGTCAGGGCCAGTGGGGTAAATGGCGGACTACAGTTGGACATTACAAAGAGACATTCCTTAAGCAAAATACAGAAGAAAATTATAACATTATAACAAAATAACAAAATAACGTCATTTTATTTATAAAACTGAGATTTGCTAACATAGAATAAACTCAAATTACGAAAGAACTATTCGTATTTAAAACATTATAATTACTTAAATGGATTTTTGTCGATTTTTTAAAAAATATGTGAAACTCGAGGTGCCAAACACTGACCCCCTTTCCGCATAGGAAGTTGAAGGTTTTAACAATATCTCCTGATATTTAAAAAAAAAATCGTTTGTATACCACTGAATATCGTGATGAAGTTAAACACAAACAAGTTTTATATGAAGCTAAATGTTTATATTAGCTTTTGTGACGATCAGTCCATAATTGACACTACCCTCCATAATATCTCTAAAAAAAAATCACAAAAATATTTTATTGCCAATAAATAATTTAGCTATATATAAAGATACTTATTAACTTAAACGTCCACATAAGATATTTAAAGTTTTAAGAAATTGATCAATCTATCAATTTGGTTTTAACCGAAACCGCGGTTTTTCAAGACCTAAATTGAAACCAACAATTATTCTTCGATTTTTACTTTTAATCTATTTTCAGTAGATAAGTTCAACATTTAGAAATGAAAAACTAACTTTTTCATCCAATGATTCATCCAATATCTCTAAAAACAGATCGGTAAAAATATCTTAAGATTTCTTAAAAATGTTTTAAAATAATTGCTTCAGGCTAAGCAAGAAACTTTTTAACAAAAAATGACATAACTCATTTAAAATTATTCATCTATATTTCCTGACAATTAAACTTCAAATGAGTGTTTATTAAATATCTTCTGTTTTACACAGTAGTTATTTTCATTACATTTGAATTTTTCCATATGGGCGTATGAGTAATATGGGTAATCCCGCCCAATGCTCAGAATTAGTGTACTAGATTATAGTTGAGTATACTTTTTTTAATTGATCCATATTACTCATACGCCCATATGGAAAAATTCAAATGTAATAAAAATAACTACTGTGTAAAACAGAAAATAACTCGGAGAAATTATACCGCATTGGATAAATTGTTCCCTTTTAAAATTTGTTAATGGTATTAGAAAATAGAGTAATTCAGCATATATACCGATTTCATTATGTCTACATCAAATAATGAAAGGACTCCTAAAACTATACTATAGCAAAAAACAGAAAATCAGGTATATACGTATTAGGTGTCTTCTAAAAAGTCATTTGTTTGAACAATCGAATTTTTTGATCTGAGAAAAGGCGAATAATCGATTACGTTATCTCAAAAAGACGATTAACCAAAAAAAATCGAAAGTAAAAAAATATTTAATTGCAACACAATAGTTGATTGTTCGAGCTAGTGCTTCTCTGCGTGCAAAGGTATGAATGTACTGACTGATAGTCAATATTTCCAATAGTGACATATGATTTAAAAAATTCCCGGTATTTGGACCACCCGTAGTTCAGCTGCAATCTATTACACTGAGTTTGCAAAATTTTTAGCATTTTTAATTAAGACTAGCATTTTTTATGGCATGGAAGTTCAAACAATTATAAATATTTATACATACTTTTGGAATGTGTGTGTCAATTCAAACCTATTTTTGAATTTCCGCAAGATCAAAGTCCATTTTAGGCATATGGTGTCTAGGGCTAAGTGCACCCATACAATTCAACCCACTCTATTGTGTATTCTTCTTCTTATTATTACAAAATCTTGTTATTGGTGTTATCTTATTTGTTTTTAAAATAAAACCAATTGACTTTGTATATCCTTAAGGCTGGGTTATGCCAACCGAAAAGTATCCTTAACGGAACGGAACAGCTGATCATTGTTGTTGTGTGTGAAATAGTTAGAGCAGTTAATGTGATCAATTATAACTTAACTGTAACGTCTGAATCTGTTAAAAGCTGAATTTCAAAAGTAATTAAAAAAGAAAAATATTTTTTTTTTTTTTTTGAAAATAGCACACAAATATGGTTTTATTTTATATAGAATTAACTTTCAACAGCTAAGAAATTATTTGGTTGGATTTTTATGTAAAATTCGTATTACAAATTTTTAATGTTCTATAATACTTCAAACCTTCATCAATTTGTTATTAAACGGACATGGTTGTTCCAAATTTTTTGATTCCACTTTTTACAACAATATTGATTTGTTTGAACTTAAGAGAAGATTTAGCTATATCCGGATATATATAATTATTTATTTAGCTAAATTATTAACCGCAATATGAAAAATTGAAATATTTTCAGTTTTTAACGAAATATTTTCAATGTTCTTCTGGTTGCTTAGCTAGTTGTGTTAATGGGTGTGAGTTAATGTCTATAACAATGAAAGTTTTTATAATTATAATTATTTTATTTTTAATAGTGCTTGAAAAAAAGGAACAAAACAGTTAATACATATGTCTATGCTTGTTGAGGTGTCATCAATGTTGAAACGAGTATAGTTCTAGTTTGAAGCCCCGAAAATAGCACTGAAGCTTGTATTTTGAGGAAGTTAGTTGTTTGTTTTTTTCTATTGTTTGCATTAAACAACAATTTGATATGTTTTTCATGCACAGTTTTCTTCGATATGTGCAACAAGCTTTTACCTTGAATTACACTATTAAATTTAACCCCCAACAGTGCAAACTATAACTCATGTTGCAGCAAAATTTCTTAAATTGTTTTTTTTTTTTTTTTTGCAAATTTTCCAACAAAATCAAACTATTTCAGTAAAAACTAACTATTGACTTTTAACTTTTAATACGAGCACTTAATTGTATCTACAAAATGCTCAAGTACTTTTAACAAATTCCACGAAAGGAAGAAAAAATAAAGTACTTTATTTGTAATTTATTTTTTTGTTATTTTGATGCTGTTTTTTCATTTGTTTATATCCACCATCAAAAAAGATGGGGGGTATATTGAGCTTGTCATTCCGTTTGTAACATTTCGGAATATTGGTCGTAGAGCTAAAAAGTATATATATTCTGGATTCTTATAAAATTCTAAAACAATCTAGCTATGTCCGTCCGTCTGTTGTTGGCACGGTAGGTCCCGAAAGAATCATGTAGGAGAATAAAACTATCCCCAAATATTCTTTGTTGATCAAAATGTTCTGGTATTGAAAATGGGCAAAAGGCGGTCAAGTAGAACCAGAATTATGGACCAAATTTCTCTAAATGCATTTCAGATAATACCATGAACAATCAAAATCGATTCATGATTTCTTCTAGCCTCCATACAAATTTCATCCCGGGATATAACCCTATGGTGTATATGTGCCAATAGAATAGCACTATGCATACAAAATTCAGCAAAACTAAGTTCCATGTAAAAATAAATCACAAAACTGTATCAGAGACTTAAAATTTCTTATCTTTCCAGCCTTGAATCACTCTAAGTGCCAAATACCTCCTAAACCATAAATGTATATATCTAAAGCAGAAATTATTAGACTCCTTCTCGAAAAGAGGAGATGTAGAGGAGATTGGCAACACAACAGATCTCCTGCTGCTAAGCAGAGGCTGTCTACTGCAAGTAAGGGACTAAAAAGAGCCCTTCATTCGTAAGAGGATCGCAGAAATCGAAACTATAATGAAAGTTTAACCAGTAATAAGTACTCAAACTTCTCCCTTTGGAAGGCAGCTAAGAACATTAGGCCATTGGTAAAGGGTCAAAGTCTGATAAGAAAATCGAATGGTACCTGGGCACGTAGTGAGAAGGATAAAGCCATAGTTTTCGCTGAACATTTAAGTAATGTGTTCCAACCAAACACTCCAACAAATAATGTTGTATCAGGGGACTTGTTCAGAAAATCATAAAACACAATCTTAAACTAAAAAAAGCTCCTGGTGATGATCTAATTACACCCCTTCCATGATTGGAAACCTACCAGATGTAGCAATTATTGTGATAGCAGTATTATTCAATGCGATCTTGTTTCTAGGAGTTTTTCCGAACGATTGGAAAATCTTGCAAATTATTATGATACCAAACCAGGAAACGATTTGATATTGGCATTATCTTACAGACCGATTAGATTATTGCCTTGTTTGTCTAAACTATTTGAGAAAATAATCCAAGGGAAAATGTTAACATTCTTAAATAGTCAACACATTATCCAAGATCATCAATTCGGATTCCGTGAGCATCACGGAACAATTGAGCAAGTTAACCGCCTAAGTGGAGAGATATGAAAATCTTTCGATCAAGAAAAGTACTGTTCGGCAATATTTCTAGATGTTGCCCAGGCTTTTGACAAATTTAGCATAATACACAAGATTACATGCCTACTGCCTTCTAGAACACATAAACTACTAGAGTCTTACCTATTGGATCGTTTGTTTAGGATAAAATGCGGCGATTATGTGACAAGCGACTATGAGATCAATGTTGGTGTACCTCAGGGAAGTGTTCTGGGACCAACACTGTACCTATTATACACCTCTGATTTGCCAGAGTCCAAAGAATTAACCATTTTCACTTTTGCAGATGACACTGCAATTCTTAGTTCTCATTAAATGTAGCATCTAGAAACCTAGATAATTATCTCTGACGCTGGTTAAAGAATTTGAGAATACAAATAATTAAAACCAAAAGTAAGCACATAATGTTTTCACTTAGGAGAGGAAGTTGTCCACCAGTGACACTAAACAGTGTTAACATCCCACAGTCGCATCAAGTTACATACCTTGGTATTCATTTATATAGACGCCTTACTTGGCGTCGGCCAAGAGGCTCCACATGAAACTAAAAGCTTGTACTTAATTTACACTGCCTAATCAACCCTCAATCGAAATTAAGCCTTAACTGCAAAGTCATCATGTATAAAACATTCTTAAAACCAATTTTGACATACGGAATCCAATTATGGGGAACAGCAAGCAATACCATTATAGATCTTATACAGAGGGCGCAATTCAAAATTCTTAGAACCATAACGCTCATAGGTTGAGGTTCATAGAACGAGCGGCTAAATATATAAAAAGTTGTCGAAGGACAATCAAACTTTGCACATTGGCATTTTTTGTTTGAATCAAGAAAAAAATGGAAAAATCAAAATGACCCGCCCACTTTTACGCCCACCTCCCATACAAACTGAAAATTAAATTTTGACCTATGGCATTGTTTTTTGTCACATAGAATTTTTTAACACTTAGAATCATTTGTATGAAATTATAAAAATATCCGCCCATTTTTACGCCCACTTCCCATACATATTGTATTGAAAAAGTGGGATAACTTCCTTGATTTTTAATGCATCAACTCAATTTTCCAAAAAAATAAATATTATAATTGTAGAATGGGCTCCTGGAAATATATATCCGATTCGCCCACTTTTACGCCCATCTCTCATAGAAAAAAACAAATAGAAAAAACATGAATAAGTAATTTGACCATAATCTTTTAATAATTTTTTAACATATTTTTGATTTGCAGCTTTGAGCGAAATCTATTTATAAATGGGTCTGAAGACAATAAAATATTATATATTACGTCTTCATTAGTGGCTACACGTACAATTCTTCACGAATGATGTAATTTATAGGCTCTATAGTCTATATTCCTCGCTTCCTGAGCTTCCTCGGACAAATAATCAATTAAAATGTAAAAAATAAAAATGAAATCATTGAATAAGGGCTTTTAGATAGAGACATTATCAATTGGCAGAATAGTTTCTGCTATAATTTTGCTACCATGCACCAAAATCCTATGCACAGTTACAGGCATGTAGTACCAGCCATAGAGAAAAACAAACAACTTGGCAGTATCCATGCAATGTATATGAAATTTGTTAACGTCGATCGCTGCATTACAATTTATTGCGGCCAAAATAATTTTAAATTTGTGTATTAATTCTTCTTTTATGCCAATTACGTCTGCAGTTTTGTCATAATGTTCTAATATTTCACAATAGTTTTTATTGCTTTTCAAACAAAAAATGTCCTAAAATAATACTACTTCCTATGCTAAGTTTATTGTATTATCGTAACCAACCAGCAGAGACCAACGCTGAATGCTTAAGAGACGGTTTAGCCGAGCCGACGAGTCGTGATATATTAGGACATTATGACTGATAAGAGACCTTGTGAATTCACCAAATAATTTTAAACAGTAAAGTATTCGAGCGTGTCTGTACAAACAAATAATAACTAATATAACAGCCTAGTATTACGGAATCAAAATATTTAGATATCTGTGAACAAAATATAAAAAATTATCTAAATCGGCGAACATGAAAAATATGAATTTCGGACACTATTCAACCTATGTGTGACGGGAGCTACATGGTACATAAGAAATGAGAACATCCACAGAGACTTAGATGTGTCTTTGGTCAAGGACGAATTTAGAAAAACTTGTGAGTTTTATTTGTCAAAATAACATCATCATCCGAACCCGTTCGCAAGGCTGCAGATCAAGGATACGTAGAGCTAATTTACCACTCATGTAATTTGAGACTAATTTGCCAAATATGATTCTCCACTGAGAGAATAATAACTGTTTAGTTATAAGATTTAATTACTTATTGCGAGGCCTAGACATTAAAGGCAGGAACGCAATGAATAAAAAAATAATAAATTTAATTTGGATCGGTTTATATTTGATCATAGCCCCCATATCACTTCCAAAAATCACTAAAATACTTATAAATCTCATGTACAGGAAAAATGTCTTTAACTAATTTTATGAAGATCGTCCCATAATTGCTCATAGCTCCCATATAAGGAAAAATACATAAACCTACATACAAGGTGTTGCAAAAGTAATCCTCCTATGAGAAAATTTTATAAATTTTGCGATTGGCCCCTAATGTCAGTTCTGTTTTGACATTTGTGTAGTAAACACATGCGAAATACACGTTACAAAACAATGTTACGCTACACTGCTCCAGAACGCGGAATATTGCTGACTATTTATTTGACCAATAATCGGTCGGTGACTTTGGCACAACGTGAATTTCGTCGCAGATTTCCTGGCCGTCCAACTCCTACTGGTGAAACACTGCGACGTTTAGCCGCTCGCCTCGAAGAGACTGGCACAACACGAAATGCTGCCAGGCGTGGCAGACCCCGGAGTAGCCGTTCTGCAGAGAATATTGCTGCTGTAGCCGAGGATGTCATGGAAGCGCCGTCGACATCAGTCGACGGTCTTTACAGCGAATTTTGGTACAAGATTTGAAGATGTTTCCGTACAAAGTCCAGACGGTGCATCAGGTGTTAGCTGCTGATCGCCAATCGCGTCTAACATACGCTCAAGCCATCCTTAAACACCACCAAGAGGAAGATGATTTTTCACTGAAAATCCGCGTGTAACCCACGAAGAGCCATTACACCCGCTCAAAGTCACTGTATGGTGTGCTGTTTTCGCTGGAGGAGTCATCGGACCTTTTTTCTTCGAAGACGTCGTGGGCCAAACGGTTACTGTGAATGGTGAGCGCTACAGAGCAATGATCAACGAGTTATTTTTGCCGCAACTTATTGAATTGGGATTGGAAAGCATGTGGTTCCAACAGGACGGTGCAATGGCACACACTGTATTTCCCGGGCGCCTAATCTCCCGTTTTGGCGATTTGCACTGGCCAGCAAGATCACCTGATTTGACCGCTCCAGACTTCTTTTTGTGGTGCTTTTTGAAGTCGGGGGTTTATGTCAACAAGCCTCAGACTCTTGCAGCTCTTAAAGACAATATCCGTCAAGAATGTGAGGACCTATCGCCGGAAGTTTTGGCCAAAGTGATGGAAAATGCCATAAAAAGGCCTCAAATGACAATCAACTGTGGCGGCGGCCATTTACATGACATCATATTCTCGACTTGATGTAAAAAAAATTAAAAGACCAAATAAAAATAATCCACAAGAAGAATCAAAGTTTTTCATTTTTTTTTTAATTACAGCCAAAAAACATCGGAAGTTTACTTTTGCGCCACCTTGTATATATTTATATCCTTCGAAAATCAGTCCTTGAAAGACCATAGCTCCTAAACGCAGAAAAATAATATAGTTGTGCATGTTTACTGTAACCACTTCAACATTTTCAACAATATTATAGTCACAGTAACTATTTATATGATTGTGTTAACCATAATATGGTTAATTTACGATTCACATGGTTGTATCTACCATATATATGGTTACAGTAAACATGTATATGTTTGTGACAACCATTTATATGATGAATTATTTGATCATAATATGTTGTTCTCAGATTATGATATACATAAGCCGAGAGAAACATAATATGGTAAGTCCTTCATCATATAAATGGTTGTCACAAACATATACATGTTTATTGTAACCATATATATGGTAGATACAATCTTTTGAATCGTAAATTAACCATATTATAGTGTCTATAATATTGTTAAATGTGTTTATACAAAATGCTGAAATATCGGTGGTAGGTATATAAGATTCGTCACAGCCGCATATAACACACTTACTTTGTTTTATTATTTTATTGTTAAGCTTTCAACCCTGATAAACAGTTTCTATACAGAGGTTTTCTTTGGAATGGCAAGCACGGATGAGTTGGGTGGTTATATTGTGTTTTGGGCGTTGATGAAGGCCTTTAGAAGGAATATTTCTTTACTTTTAGAAAGCGTGTTTTTTGTTTTTTTTTTTTATTTTTTGTATTGTATATTTTCTTATAAGACTCTTATTATTTGTTTAGTAGTGTATATATATATTTTTGCTTTCATTTATATGGTAAAAATACATGTTGTATATTACGGTTTTGTTTTTTAATTTAAATATTTCTTTTGCTTCTTTTTTCTTTTTTTTTGGTTTTGAAACGTGTGTGGGTTGGGGAGTGCTAAAGTTATAAGGAGGTATCTAGGTTTTTTTTTAAGTTTTCTTTTTTTGTTTTCAGATTTCCATATTATTTACCTTTTCTTGTGTCAGTGCTTTGCACAAACAGATACAAAATTTTTTATTTTTTTGTTTGTTTCGATGATGATGATGTTGTTTTGTTGGCTTTTTAATATTTGTTTCTACTTACGAGTAGCGTTGCTGTGTGGCTGTCTGTCTGTCTGTCTGTCTGAATAACTCATACAACAGCTGCACATGTGTTTGTCTGAGTAACAAAATATCGAAATGGTTGAATGAATGTATAGAGCAGGATGCTACCAGGTCGGTCCTTGCAATGTGTAACTACTCATGTAGTACAAGTGGTGTGGCAGATGCCGATGATTAGCTGATGTTTTTGCTGTTGCTGCTGTTGCTCTTGTTTATCTGTGGGACAGTTTAGTTTTTCGCTTTGTCTACATACAACGTTGACTAATTTAAATTAGTTTTCTGTACTTTTGTATTTAGCTATCTCTTTTTTTTTTCTTTTTGCACTGAAAGCATTTGTTAGATTCTTTTTATGTTTGAAGCTGCTTTTTATGTAAATATTTGTAATTTACTCTTTTATTTCTTTAAGCTTTTCATGTGTATGTGAGTATTTGCCCACTTTTCTCTTTACTTTTCTTTTTAGAATTCACTGCACTCACTCCTCTAAAAGCAACAATTTTTTTTCTTTCTTTCTTTCTTTCTTAAGATTTTTTTCAAAGATTTTTTTTTTCTGTATATTTTTATAACATTTCTATTTATGTTGTTTTCATCATAGAAAAACACATTTTTTTAATTGATTTTTTAATTTTGTTTACTTTAGTGGCATCAATGCTTACTCACACTTACAGCTTATATGCCAACACTTTGTTACACTCACTCGGTGTTACCCCCTTTAACACACAGACACACACGTACACTTTTCTAATACAAAATACTAAAATATATAATTGTATGTATTATTTTTTGTTTGTTTGTTTGATTTCCGTTTCCGTTAGTCGCTTTTTTTTCTTTAGAATTTCTTTGTGTTTCTTCTTTTATACAATATTTTGCCCGTATTATTCATTCATACATTCTTCTAGTATTTATTATTATTTTTCATATTTTTTCATTTACTCTTTTTCATTTATAAGTAGATGTTGTTGTTGTTGCTATTATTCCATTATAACTTTATGCCTCTTTATGTAGCAGTAACATAAAACTAATAAAATGTTCAACAAACTCCCGTTTTTTTTTTTTTTTTTCTTAAGATTCTTTAAATTTTCGCTTTAAATAACAAATATTTATTATACGAACTCGTTTAATGCGGCGCCTTTTGAATTCCTACGCGTTCCGTTTGTTTCTAAATAGAATTTAAACGTTATTTGCTTTAATACCCCACTAACTGAATAACTGAATGACTGACTGAGTTGTCAGTTTGGCCTATTCTCATATTCGTATTTGTAAATTTCATTTATTTTTTTGTTTTTATTTGTTTACTCAAAATGTAATATACAAAAATATGTTTGTTTTCCCTTAAACTTTCTTTTACTTTTTATCACTCAATCACTGAAATTTTGTTCTTTTCTTATTATCCGTATTTATATTTTTTTTGATACGCTCGGGGATTCAGTGCGTCAGTTAGGCTCCTTTGTGTTCAACTGTCATCAGGTTTGTTACTCTAGTTGCGGTTATACGATTTTTGTTTGTTGCTGTTGAAAATGATGTTGATGCTGCCTGTGCTGCGGCTGCTGTCAAAAAAATATATCCCACAACAACAATAGCAACAAATTAACAGAATAACAACTAAAATATCTTTGGGTACAATTTTTCTTTTTTTTTTTTACTTTGTTCTCTTGCCGCTGCGCGCGTTGTTGTCCTCTTGTATGTATTTGTAATTTTCTCTATTGTTGTATTGGGGATATTTTTCACAGGCGTAGTTGTGAGTTCTTTATGATGAAGTAATTGAAGGGGATTGTTTGGCAACATTTTTGAAAGTAACAAAGTTATTTTTTTAGGAAGACAATTAAGTTACAGTTGTTTTCGTTTGATTGATTTACCAATAAGTCTCAGTTTTTGATGTAATTATTCGAGAAACCATTTACCCGTTACTCTGTTAATTTATGCACCGTCAACAGGCGCAAGTTTAGTTGCGCTACCGTCTTCAATTAAATGTAGCTCTACACAGTAGAATGGAATTGGTTTACAAATATAAAATTAAATGCATTATTTTGACATTGCTTATTATAAACATTGTAACCATAGATAAATACACATAGATCGGAAACTCTCCTGTCAAAGACCTAACTCAGTTGTCAAAAACCTAAGTGGTGAGAATGTATTAGTAAAAAAACTATGTGAAAACAAAAACAACACTCGTATGTGTGATTATTTTGAGTAATTTTTTTGTTTGAGTTTTTTTCTAGTTTCCGCTCTATGTATATTTTCTCTATGATTGTAACATTGGTTCCTTATTTAAATATGAAAACTTTACTTTATAAGAATACAAAAAAAATATCAAGTACACACTAAGTAAAAAAGAATTCTTTTCTGAAGTGAAGTTTTTCCCAGAGAGCTCGTTCTACATCGACCGAAGCAAACAGTAGTTGGACGGGGCAAGGTCTGGACTATAAGGCGGGTGAGGGAAAACTTCCCAAACACTTCATTCTAAAAACTTTTGAACAGGTATTGTAACATATGGTCAAGCGTTGTCATTATGGTATATTACGGTTTCCTGTCTGGCCGCATATTCTGGCGGTTTTCGGCCAATGTTCACTTAAAACAAATCAGTTGAGTTTGGTATTGGTTCCCTGTGAAGGGCTGGCTAGATTTCAGCAGCTTATGATAGATAGGACTCTTTTGGTTCCACCAAATACAGAGCATTACCTTAGCGCCTTGGATATTTGTCTCTGGTGTCGATTCAGCTGATTCGTCGGGCTTCACATACGATATCTTACTCTACGGGTTATCGTAATGGATAAATTTTTCATCACAAATAATGATTCGGTGCAAAACTGATTTTTGCGTTTAGACATACAAAATTGTCCTTCAAGGTCTCTCAGCTTTAAATCGTATGGTAGCCAATTTCCCTGCTTTTGGATGAATTGAGTAGCTGCCAATGATTTTGCTAGCTCTGTTGTTAGAGTAATACCTCTAATTATATGACGATATGATTTGATGACGCACAGCGGTTAGATTTTTTTTTTTTTTAATAATTTGGTATCTCGGGAACTATTGGAGATATTGCTACACAATTTCACACGGTTGGAGCTGAGGTGATTTTAAGTTGATTTGCATATGTTCTACTTTCTAGCGCTTTTTGGGGCCAGTGCGTGGTCCCTCAAAATTGGTCACCTCTGGTCTCAAAATTTAAAAAAAAATCGCCAAAAATCCATTTATTATCCAAATGAGCTGAAATTTAAAATATAAATAGTACTTAAGAAGATCTACTCTTACATATATAGGTTATCTCTCTCAGTTGAAGAGATATTTAGGTTTATTGATTTATTTTTTTAATTTTGCTCGATCTTTTTATGGTTTTTTAGATATGAGGGGCCAACGGATTGTCAAAATTGTTTTTTAAAATATCGGCTGCGTTAACAGCACAGCTGATCTACTTTTTTTTTGCCTTGGGGGCAAACTTGTCAAAAATTGTTTACAAAACGAATTCATTTTATGTAAAAAGTTGTTTTGTTTACTTTTTTTAATGAAAAACAAATCACAACAAAATGAATGTGATTGAATTATGTATATGCTGTGTTCTCCTTAATTTATTGGGCCATTTTAATAGGATCCGTTTGTTTGTCTGCCTTGAAAGGTATTAAGTTCTCTACACATTGTTTGTACAAATGGTTAAGACCAAACGCGGCTCTAGTATTGTCCCTTTTATGTAGGCTCCGGCAACAGCATACCCACCAATACACACAGCCTATACCGTAACTAAAATCACTATATGCCCATAAAATCACATTTGCTATTTTTGTGGAGAAGTATAAAGAGGATAAATAGTTTTTCATAGTAACACGACCCGTTTTGCGGCTTCTTAACATTATCACAACTAGAAAAAAGAACAAAATCTCTATTTCTCGACTGTCCAGGTCGCACATTTCTTCTTCGCCCCTATGCTTGAATATTCTCTAGCAAATACTTCTTTGGAGGTATGTTCTTGTTGGAGTTGTCTTGTTTTGCATCGTAAAAAATTTTAAAAATATTTTTTTATTTTAAAATAGAAAGCAACAATAAAACACAATGTTGTTTTTGCAATGTTGTACTTGTTGTATTATCAACGCCACCTGTACAGTAAATTCGCCTTGTTTTAAGTAAGTTGAAATCTTATCGAACTGGTATGAAGAGAAAGTTTGTTGTCAGGAAGTTAAATTTAACACTTCAATCAATAAGCGGGCATATTACTACAAACTTTCCATTAGCTACTAAGGAGTGAGATCGTAAAATTCTTACCACACGTTTTTCATTAAAACTTTTAACCCAAGTATAATTTGATTTTTTTTTTTTTTTTTGTTTGATCAAGTTACCTTTGTAAAACATGTCAGTTATTATGTTTAATGTCAATTACATTGATTTGTTGTTAATCTGATTAAAATGAGTGATCCTACAAAAAGTTGGTCAAGTATTCAAAGGTCTGCCGTCAAACTGATTCCAATATTATTAAACAGTACCGGGAGAACTTGTCCGCTGATAGAAAACCTGGTTCAGGTAGAAGGAATGGTCCACATGATGTTTCTAAAGCCAAAAAGTTGAAAGCATTTTCAAAAGAGCTCCCAACACATCCGATAGGAAAGCAGTTCCTGACAAGAACGCTGCTAAAAATTTAGAAGCCAAAAACAGAGCACGAAAATTTAAGTCAAGTTTTATACAAAAATATTCTTGCTGCATAATGGAGGACGCAACGTATGTTCTGGCAGATTTTTCCCAACTTCCTGGTCAAAAATTGTATGTTGCTGATGCTCGAGGGAATGTTGAAGAAAAGTTTAGGACCCAAAAGCAGACAAAATTTCCCAAAATGTTCTTGGTATGTCAAGCAATATGCAATTGCGGCAAAAGAACCCAATCATTTGTTACAACGGGCTCTATAAATACCGAAATTTACATCAAGGAACCTTTACAAAAAAGGCTGCTTCAATTCATAAGATATTATAATGCGTCCACCTATTTTTGGCCTGACTTGGAGTCCTGTCATTATGGTAAACAAGCCCTTGAGTGGTACAAGAACAATAATGTAGTATTTGTACCAAGAGAGGTGAATCCTCCAAACTGCCCGGAGCTAAGGCCAGTGGAGAGATATTGGGCTCATGTTAAAAGAGAATTGAAGAGACCAAGAAGGTGTCCAAAAGTGTGGTAGATTTTAAACGGAGATGGATTACCTGTTCGAGCAAAGTGACAGAAAGCATAAAAATATTATTTTTTTTGTAAATTGTAATAATAGGTCTGTTCATTTACTTTCCCAGTAAATACTTGCAACGAGAGAATAAAATCAAAATATACAAAATTACTCTCTTAAATTCTCAAAAATAGTAAAAAGTAAACGAACGCTTTTCCAGTAACAAAAAATTTATACACACAATTTTCATATTTTTTCCTTTTAAAATGTATAAATATTCACATTTTCTTCAATTTTATTTTTTTCACCACAAAAATAAAATTGTAAATAAATAAACAATAACACAAAACATATAAAATATAAGCTGCTAACCAAGATGTATTAACCAGGTGGCAGCGTAACTACAACAATTACAACAATACAAGAACAACAGTGTGTAAAACCTTCTAAACTGCCAAAAAATAAATTCACAAAAACGCACTTTTTAAAACGAAATAGTTTCTTTTAGCACTTTCACATATTTAACGTACATAAAGCGGTAACTAAAACTCACTTTTATAAATATAAAATAATCTTTTTACTCTTATAACAAATTTAAAAATGTTTGTAAACACGTTTTTGACATTTCATAAGGTACAATATAAGTATAGCAAAAAATAGTCAGCTGGCGTTACGCTGCCACCTGGTTAAATATGCCTTGCTGCTAACTATTACGAGTTCAAAATAGAACTTGTAATAGTTTGCAACGAGAGAACACTCTCTAAAATTTATACGCTCTTGATTTTTTCTCTACTTGCTAGTTTTTTGTGTTAATGAATGCTTTTCCAGTAACAATTGTTACTAACTAGTAACAACTTTTAGTTATTGAACAGAGCTAATAATTTTAATCAAATAAAAAAAAAAAAAATTAAAACTGTAAGTATAGTGGTTTCGTTTTTATTAAGTTCAGAATTTTTCGATCTCACTCCTTATTAACTAACATTCAACATGTTTACCATTCAATTCGAACTGTACCATTTGGATACGATCGATATCGGTTAAACCAATAGTACGACCATAAATACCGTCACTGAAGCATGCATATAGAAGATAGCTGCTACCTAAGGTGAAGAGTCTTTCAGAATGTTAGGCATTACACTGGTGGCTAAAATTATAAGATATCTTCCTGCTAAGATAAAATCTTAATCTTGTAATGGCTACCCAATATTTGTTAACAATAGAAATAACTTTTGTAGAATTCTAGCAAGTGATGGAGATAACATACGTATAGAATCAACACTTGACATTAAATTATGATGACACAAATTTAGCGGTATATTTGACTTGATTTGATTCTGATTAACAAATACTCAGCTGATATTTAACACAAATACTGGCTAATATTTAAGACCAGAGGTGTTGAGTTGACGAAATGCATATTTGCTCTATTGTAAAATAGACTATTCTTGTTCCTTGTTTCATTCACATGCTGTCTACACTAACTATTAAGTTAACTGTATTATTGTCTACTGTAATCCCCTTTGGGGTATGTTGTTTTGGTGATTTTCTCTTACCCTGCTGTTATAGCAATTGGGTGGATATGAGATGAGACTGATAGAGTTTTAAAATCTCAGCTGAACAGAGATTTATCTGGTACTATGGCAACCGGTAGCTAAGGACTTGTTCTGACTAGTAATTAGTTGAGACCCCTTAGGGGAGCACATAGTAGCTGTGGTTAAACCCAAAATCGCTAGAAGAATATTGGTTGGTTAAAACTCTGATGTTTGTGCTAGTAGCAAATTTCGGACAAACAAATATATCTCTAGGTGATGTCATCGAAACAACAGAGCGATTAAAAGTAGTGATGGCAATTGTATTGGGGCTTGAAAAATTGAGATTGACTAAGGAATGAAGTTCTTCAGTACATGTATAAGTCTTCCCTTTGTAGAGAGCACCTTGAGTTTAGGCCTACGCGGTATATAATCACGTTAAACTCGAACACAGCTGTCTACTGTAATTTGTGAACTGCTTAAGCCTATAACTACATGCAATATAATACATATCAGTCCAATATTGTTCCTGGTAAATTAACAACACACCAAATGTTTACATTGCATCAAATCCTGGGACTTAACCAAGACCAATTGACATCAACCATAAATTTGTTGATTCTAGAAGTATGATCGAAAGAGTGAAGTTTTCCATTGTCTTATAATGGTGTACAAAACAAGAAAAACCCTCTTCGAACCAACTGATATCAAGCATGGTTTAATGCAGGGTAGTCCCTAATCATGCGATTACTTTAACTTGATAATGGATAATGAAATGCACTCAGTCGACTGGAAGGTGAACAGGGATATGAGGAAGTATTTTGTTTAAACCAGCAAGACATCACAACGTTTCGAAAGCTTACAGTTGTTAAGGATTTTGTGTATGGGTAACAAGGATTAGAACACATTTAAGGAAGAACATAATGGTGGTCAATGAGAGGGCGACAATATATTTGATGGAAAGGGCAAGTTCAAATTGACTTGACAACATTTTGTGGCACTAATTGGTGAAAACATTAAGAAGACTGGGATTTTTATTATCGTTTATAAATAAATTAGGTTTAAACCAATCATCGATTGTAATGGACAGCAGTAAGTAAATAAAAATACGTCTTTTTATTACATTGTCAAATATATCTATGTATTTTAAAGATGCCTACGAACCAATCCGCACTAAGTGCGGTTTTTATTTGACACCTCCTTTTACATACATGTAACTTGACATTTTATACTCTTCTTCGTGAGTGGGAAGCATTTGTGACTCCATAAAACATATATATTAAGGATCCTTACAGATAGCGGAGTCGAAATAACCATGTCCGTCTTTATGTTGAAATCAACTTTCCGCAGTCCCGAAAAAACTTACATACATGATGCATACATCAATATATCCGCTATAGTCCCGGTTCAGTTTCTATTTAAAATCGAGAAAATCGCCACATAAATAGCTGATACATAAGCACAAACCTTGAAAAAAATGTTTAACCAAAAATATTTTAAATCTTTGTCCTAAAGTATACATTGGTGAAGGCACAGCCGTATACAGCTCTCCTATTTGTATTGTTTCAATTCATTTGAGAGCTGCTTACATTTTATATGTATAACTTTAATAAAATTATTAATTTTTCTTACATCATTCAAATTCCACATTCCAGAATTACAAACTTCCCCTGCAAACAGTAACATTAAATTCAAACTCTATACCCCCCTCAAAACAGCAAATACCCTCAATGTTTTGGGATATTTTAGCATCATATCGCATCAGATTTTTTGGCGCATACTCCAAAATAAGAGTAAATATAACAACAACAATCAAATAACTACAACAACAATAAATATCAACCTCTATTTACACTCGCATTTCTGTCTCTGGCTCTGTGTGTGTGTGTGTAGCACAAGGAATATAACGTTTGTTGTTGTTGATTTTCAATGTGGCAGTTGTAACAACAACCTCATTATTATTGTTGTAGGCATTGTTATTCCTCGTGTGTTTGTTGTTGGAGTTGTGATGAAAACTTGTATTCTACTCTCAGGAGTTCGTTCAAATCAAGAAGAAATACTACTGTTACAGCAGCAATAACAACAACATGAAGGGATTGTTAAACATTTCTCTATATTGAATCAGAATTAATCACAGACACACAAAGCACAGAGCCACTAAAAGGAAATTTTTAAATAATATTTATTTCCATTCAATCGACCCCAAACTGAACAGACATGAAGTGAACTGAACAGAACAGAAGAGAAAATAAATGAAATGAAAGTAAAAACAATTGAATGACTGACTGGGTGACTGAGTCACTGACTAACTAACTGACTGACTCACTCACTCACTTACAGACGGGGTTGCAAGAGTGACTGACATGTTGTCATTTGTATTTGTTTATGCTGTTTGATATTTTCCACCATTACCCTCGTTCATACATCCATACCTACATTCATACACACATTTATAGAAATAGGATTTTGCTGAGAGAGTTCATTTCTCAATATGCGACTGCATGTTCGTGCATGCCTGTACGTATGTGTCTGTATGTGTGTGTGAGTTTGTGTATATTTGTTTTAAAAATTTCGTTTGTTGTCGTCATCGTTTAATAATTGTGATGTTACACGACTGTTAGTACATCGTTTCTATTTAATTTTTATTTCATTTCATTTCGTTTTGCCCAGCCAGCAATATTCAGCCATCCGTTGAGACAGTCGTCCGTTTTCTTTCTCTATACACACACATACACACACTGACTTCTACTTACATACATTCGTACACATATTTATTTTCTATACTCTTTAATTTGATACTGCTCATTGTTTTATTTGTTGTCTTCTGATGCTGTGTCTGTGAATATGGTTATACGTTTAAGTGTTGTTGCTCCAACACGCTGGCGATGATGTTGATAATGACACACAGTGGGACGAATGCAAAAAAAACTTTTCAAAACTGAACTCAATTTTATTTAAACTCTTGAAAATTTTAACTTTTCTTACGAAATTATTGATATTGTACAATATCTGTGCTGATTGCTATTAGTTAAACATTTATAGAAAATTTTACTTCTTATGAAAAATTTTACTGTGTTGGATGACGCCAAATGCTTAAATGGTGTCAAGATAATCGAATGTGGTAACGAAAAAGCCTAAGCTTACTTAGAAACTACATCCGAGGTGTTGGCGAACTCTGGCCCAGCGCAAGAATTCAAATCGTCCCCCTGGATCAAGTCTCCTTTTGTACGTCTGTGAGATTGTGGGTTCTCCATTCCTCATTCATCATATTCTGGAGGATGAACACACATTAACATTTATTAAATCACATAATAAGTCAGGTCCTCTGTATCAAGGATGTGACGATCGAACGAGGATGTTCGAGAGACAAGGGAGATAGTAGGCATCTCTGGATCAAAATTGGTTCAGAATCCCTCCAACTCCTGCGATTCTCGCAAGGCATCATAAAATATGGGATGAATCCAAAATGAGAAACGCACTGCGGAATCTACGCGGCCTGAAGAGAAGAAAGCTATCCACGCAGACTTAACCCTCTAACCGGTAAGGCCACTTCAAGGCGGTCTTCGATTTTTGGACCCCAGTGCTGTATTAAACATTTTTTCGCTTCAAAATATTGAAAACTGTCTTTGGACAACACTTTTTTACATTTTCTTTATACCTTCCAATATATTCTGACAAGTTGTTTATCAGCTATGATCAATAAAGTGCAAAAAGTCATCAAATTAGCATCGAAAATTATTTCGCAAATTTAACTATTAAAAAACAACATTTAGAATAAAATGATCGACTTAAAAATTTTACGGTAAGTAGACAACATTTTATATTTAAGTTTTAAAACGTATTTGAAGTGAAAAAAAAAATAAAAAGTTTGATTTGCGGTTTGCGTGTACAAAAATGTCCTCCTCTCTTACATTGTAGTTTTCACCTTTTGTTCATAAAACTCTATTGTTTGCTTATGGTTCTATTATTTTTTCTTTTATTTTACTATTGTGTTAGAGATGGATCCTTATATGATCCTTATACGAAAATATCAATCGAGTTCATCGATTCTGTAGAGTTCTGTAGACAGCACAGGTGAAAGTATTGATAGCGATGACAGTGTTGCTGATTCCACTTATGTTCCAAAGGCCAAACACCTTTTTCGAAAATACATAAGCCGCATAAAAGAGGAATCAAATTGTTCGTGCTTTGTGATTCAAACGGTTTTCCCTACCGGTTTTAAATCTACAAAAGGTCCGAAGAAAAGAGGTCCTGTTATACCGGACATTGGAGCTACCTAAAATGTTTGGAGATTCCTAATTTCATGCATGTTGATAACTTTTACAAATCGAAGCCGCTGTTAGTCTATTTACGAGCCAGAGGAATTTATGGTTTGAGCACAATGAAAGGTACTAATTTTGTTTTGTCATATTTCTTGTTGATCATGATCATCCAAGAGAAGAGATGATTTTGCGTAGAATACATGACCTCAATACATGTAGACGATGTGAATAGTGTATTATGGAAGGATAACAAACATGTCTTCCCGATTCAGAAGAACCAATCCTGGCGAAGAAAATCAAAGGTACCTCGGTATGATAGAAAGCAGAAGAAATTCATCGAAATCAACTGCCTTCAAATTATTCGAGAATACAATGATCGCATGGGTGGAGTAGATCTCGTGGATGGTCTCCAGGGTCGATATTATATTTGAGCTAAGACTCGCAATATTATGATTAGGTTGTTCTACTATTTTCTGGGCATGGTCTTTACAAATACGTTCTTTTTATACAAACGTCTGCAGGCCGATGAGGCCAATGCTTCCAACAATGTGTCCGATTAAAAAACTGCTTTTACAGCTTCCAGATTTGCGGGAGGAAATAGCTGCTGGACTTGTTTTCTTAAAAAATATATCGTCTGGAGGATGACCATCTGTTCAAAATCTCGGTGAGCCTTTATCACTACAGCCTGACATATCAGGTGTTGGAAAAAGAGCTGCTCATCAAGTAGCTGATGTTCAGTTCGATGCTGACGATCTTTTTCTTGTTTGGGTGGAGAGAAAAGCCAAAAAAAGTGCAAAAGATGTGACACCCAAGTCGTTTGTTTGTGTTGCAAACAGAATGAGACCTGTCTTTATGCGGTCAATTTGATAAAAATTGTTTCTGGAAATACCACCATCGAAAATAATGCGTATTTTAACTTTGTAAAAATTTATTTATATTACATGTGCCATATTACACGTAAACTGGTAAGACCGCGTACAGGCGGCCTTCACAATTTTTTACCTGGCGTACGTTCAGAATGATTTTTTCTCCTGAAAAATAAAACTTACGGTTCTATTGACTACATCTACTTGAAAAAAATTGTTTGGCTTCATCGGATAACTTTTACGGTCCTGCCAGTTAGAGGGTTAATTCATGAACACTGACTTAAGGAGGTTACTCTGATCAGGAATGGCATTAACGTTGTTGGCGCTAGAGCGACGAGAGTTATTTTCATATCAACGAAAAGCCGATCCGCCCCAATTGCCATACGAAATGCGGGATTTACAATAGATGGCGTATCATTTGAAAGCGCTTTTTGTTTTCAATAACTTAAATGTAATTTTGAAGGTACATATCTGTCATTTATTCTCACTTAAATATTTGAAATTATAGTGTATACAACTAGGTTTTTTTTCTTTCGAAAATATAAAATTTTGTACCAACGAATCGTAATATGCGGGAAGTTTTGCTTTACTTCCTTAATTTGAAAAAAGTGCAGAAATGGTTTGTGCCGTTTAGAAGAGGTGATATTGACACGGAAAACAAATATCGCCCAGGCAAACCAAAAAAGATTGAAGACCAACAATTGGAGGCATTACTTCACGAAGATGGTTGTAAAATATTGGGAGCTACTCAAGCAGCAATTTCAAAACGTTTCAAAGCAGCAGGATTCATCAAAAAGCTAGGAAATTGAAAGACGATTTTGCATGTCCGAATTGATATTTGAACGCTATAAAAGAGAATAATTTTTGCAGCGAATAACGAATTGGGCAAAGAATACACTAGACAGCAGAGCGATACAATAAATTTGGGTATTGGTAGGACAAGTAAGTGGTGTGATTCCCACAATAAGTGAACTCATGGAATCACCCCTAAGCGCCCTACTGTTGTGGGTTTGGGATAATATTTTAGGAGTAATTTCGCCGAAGGCCAAATTGGTACTTTTTACCAGAAGATATAAAATTACGGAACTCAGACAACAATGGCTAGATGAAATTATTCTGAAAATTTTGAAAAAAAAAAATCCAAATACCTCTGCGTGGATAATATGGTGGTGGCATTACAATTGCTTACGTGAATAATTTAGAGGTGACAGCTATGCGCATTGATAATAATATACTTTCTAAAGTACTAGAATCTACGCTAGAACTATTATAAGAATGGTGTCCGACGTGATTGCCAATTTGAGCTGAAATGTATAATTCATAATAAACCGAAGTTTTTAACTTTAAAATTGAAATACGCAATAGCTCACTGCGCACGTCTTTACTAAACATTAGTTTTCAATATTGGATGACCAATTAAAATTTTAAGGGAGAGTGGAGTTATATTTTCTCCTCAATGCTATCTGAGAAGTAGCTGACTCCCATTTGAGAATTATTGCTTTTAGTATTCCATGTTTCATATTACATTTACCATTCATGAAATATTTCTCCACCAGCCCCACTGTTCCCTGGCGATGGATGGTGCTGATAATGACGATGACGTTTGAGCAGGATACTGATGTTAGTCGTTTTCTGTTTGTTTGTTTGTTTGGTCGGGCGCTTGTTTGTTGCTGTTGTTGTATGGGAGGAAAATACTTATAGTCTTTGAATGCGTCTTGTTGTCTGAAGTGCAAATTTGCTTTAATTATGCGAAGCTTTTCGCCCACCCCTCTCCCGCGCTAACAAACACCCGTTTCTTCGTTAAGGCCGTTCTTTTTGTGTTCATATCTGATGACATTTTCACAAACATTTGTAGTTGTTAGGATATTAATTTAAAGGTGGCCATATTTTTTGGGCCACAGTTATGTTTTCTTTATAATTTAATTTATATTTAATGCTGCACACAGGAAGTGTGAAGGTTAGGTTGTCATTAGTGATGATATGTATGTCTTATGGAAATGCATATTATAAATTAAATAATAATAAAGTAAGCAAGACAAGAGAATGTAAGCAATTATATTTAAGGGTTACTACTTTTAATGAAGGCTTTCAGCAAATTGTTATGTTGGGTGCAGTAACACAGACATTTTTTTAACTTTGTTTTTACTTTAAAGAGAAGTAAACCAAATAGCGTATGTTTAATATTAGTCATAATTAATATTACTTATACGAAGAAAATATTGAAAAACTTAAATCTGGGGCCAAATTACCGCATTCGTGATCGCATGAATTATCTTATAGAAATTATAACAAAATGTTTGTTATATCTCTCTTTATGTGGCTGTAGTATTTCAGACCATGTCTGTCTGTATTTTTAAAAACACCCAGTCGAATATTGTTCCTTAATATGTCTTCAGTACAAGAACAGTTTTTAATAATTAAATAAATTTAATTAAACTTAATTTCCTTTGGTATAATAGGACTTTATTAGAAATAATATAAGTATATTCCCATTATTTATAGAATACGATTTCATTAATATTCGCATAGCATTGTTCTTCAACGGTACTGCACAAGAAAATCTCTAAAGTGGTCAAATCACAGCAGCGAGGCGGCCAATTGCCATCACCAAACTGGCTGTTAACACGATTACCGAATATAGTGCGGAAAATATGCATTGTTTGATGAGCTGTGTGACATCCTGCAGAAGCCAAAGATTATCCGAGTACATATCTTCCATTCAGCCGTTATCATGATTCTGTAGCGCTTGCCGTTGGCCGAAATGGTGTTCGTGGATTAAGTTCCATACTTTCAGCCACAGCAGGCACATTCTCGTCTATACGTACCGTAAGGGGAGAGGACCCATGAGTGTTGTTCACAACCATGCCAGTTTCATGATATTTTTCCACAAACTTGCATACAGCACTCGCTGTAGAAGCTTCATTTCGGTCAAAACTTTTTTCCAACAAACGCACACCTTGCCAACACAGCACTCACTTTGGAAGTAAACTTACAAAATATCCCAACGTTTTTCAAGCGTAAAGCGGTATTGAAAACCACCAAATCGGCCGATAAATTGCTGAAATATAAACAAAAATCCACGACTGCCTCGATTTTGTAGCACAAAAATTAACTAGAAAGAAGTATCAAAGCATTAGAGATTGCAGCCCCAGCTTATTATACTATGTGAGGAATCTGGATCCTGACGAGGTATACAACAGACTCTCTGAGGCATAGTCCTGTAGGAATGCAATCCACATAATGATACACAGATGTTATCTACCTCTACAATTCTTTCCAAGTCAATAGACAAGAGGCATCAATTATCAGATGAGCCAAATAATGCAGATTGTATCCAATAGAAGAACCATTGTCCGCTTAAAAAAAACAGTGGCAACGGCAGTTCTATCATCTCAAAAATATGCTCTTCTGAGAACAAAAAAGTTAACGAACTATGAGATTCAGAGATTCGTGAATTTGCAAAAAGTTAACGAAATTAAGAGAAACCCAGGGAACATCCAAGATATCCCAAAATTACTCTAAGGCAGATGGCGAAGGAACTATGTTATAAAGTTATCGATTTTAACGGCATATCAGAAATAAGTCCAGAAGAACATCATTCGAATATGTCATAAATGAAAATATTGTATATTCAGAATATGTGTTGGAGATAGAAGACAATCCATTCCATCAAAAGCTGCAGGTTCAACATGAAGCACCTAGTTATAGACATAATTACCCATGGAAAATAAGTAAACTTATCACAGTGAACAAGTATGAAATCCCAGCGCTGAACAAAACAACAACTTCACCATTTTGAAAATACGACGTCTTGCACTACCCAGCGGGAAAAAATTATTGGCTTTCTAAAAGACCTGTTTACACATTCTAAAAGATGCAAAACTCATTCTATTCTGCATTCTCGCAAAATACGTTCTAGAATGGCTATGCTTGTCCTTCTAAAAAATGTCATAGATAATCAAAATTGTATTGCAAAATAAGGTCTAACAAAGTTTTGTTTAATATTGTTACGAATGTGCAATGACGATTTGAATTCAACGGTCTGTAACGACTGCCTGCAAATATTCATCATGTTTATGAACACTTCCATTAGTGGAGACTTGCATTGTTTGTAAGTATGGCAACATTAAATGTTGACATCGAAAAGCTCTAGAAATCGAATGTACTAGTATGTCCGTTAAGAGCATTGTGGAAGATTCCCGATAGATGGCGCGTGTATAAATAGTGGCAGAGCTGGCAGTCGTGAGTTGAGTTTATCATTGGCGCTGTTAGAGTTAACATCAACTGTCGTGTACGTGTGTGTTTGTACATTATAAAGTTTGTGTGCATTTCTGCGAATTGATATACGTGTATAAAGACATTGAGTGACTTTTTAATTCTGTTGTTGTTGTATATTCTAAATAAATAAAGAGTTGTTACAATTTTAAACTACTAAAACTGCTTTTATTTGCAATCAAAAGTATCCGGTTTATTTAAAGGAAATAAACCCACGTTTTTAAAAGGTTAAAACGTAACAATATTTAAACATGATTGGTTTTGAAATTATTTCCAATTCTTTTAATAGATGTGAAGCATTACGCGGCAAGTCTCCTTAAAGGCTTTTAACGAAAGACCTACTAATATTCCTTATTAAGTAGGCCTTCTCTCAGCCCTCTAAAAGCAGCGAGTATGCAAGGCCTTGCCTCGCAATGACATGCTGTGTAAAATTGACAAGATTTTGCAATGCGGCTGGGTCTGCAACATAAGGCAATTAGGAAAGCTTCTATAGTGCATATTTTTCTCGCTGGGTATAATCGTTGTTGGTTCAAATAACATTTCAATGTTTGACGTTTTTTGAAGCTATTGACATCATATTAGTATGAAAACTGAGATTGGTTAGAGTTCAGAATCCCTAAAGGAAGGAAGATTCTTGGAAGCATATATACCTACTGGGCGATCTAGCTTATGTAGGCAAAACATCCACTGGTTATATTATGAACCCATCCGAAAAGATCACAAAGCTGTTGGATAAATGAGATGTCTTCCACAAAGAAGGGAGTGTTGATGACAGTCTATTCGTTGCTTATTCAGATAACATTTCCATGATATATCTAGAAAAATGTAAGAAGGTTAAAGTGTTCAGGCCACATCCGAAAAGATTTTTAAAAGAGGTAGATTCATGGATGAACCTATAATGATCAATCTAGTTGGGAAAAGGGAAATTTTACTTAGAAGTAATGGCCATTTATTTAAATAAGAAAAAAATGAAAAGAGTTTTTTTGAATCTGTGAACATATATCAGATGATTTAGATGAATTAGATTGGGTGACTTTATTAGATTAATTTGCACAATATGGGAAACGATCCCGAACGATTGGCAACGTGGTTATAATCCCCATACACAAAAAGGGTAACAAAATGTACTGTGAAAATTACAGGTTAATAACATTGCTGAATACTCCATACGAAATGCTGTCAAACATTACTAACAACAGACTTAAAGAAGTATCGGAGAACATCATAGGTGAATATCAGTGTGGATTTAGGTCAAAACTAACCACTATTGATCAATTTTTTCTGTTAAGACAGACAATGGAGAAGGGGTATGAGTACATGAGAGATTTACACATGCTCATGATTGACTTCAAACAGGCCTTCGACTCATAAACTGAAAAACTCTAAGACCAATATTTAGGAGCATGGGAATTCCAGGAAAATTAACGAGAATGGTAGTTCTCGCACTCAACATGCAAAGTTGCTTTACAAAACAAACTCACGAATAAGTTTAATATAACTTCAGGTGTAAGACAAGGTGATGTTCTATCAACAACCATCTTTAATTTGTGTCTCAATCACGCAATATCATCTATAGATAGAGGAGGACATATATTTACACGGTCGACTAAAATATGCGCCTATGCAGACGATATAGCTCTAATAGCGCATAGTGTTCGAGAGCTGGCAGAAAGCTTCGCAGTCTTAGAAGCACAAACAAGAAAACTTGGATTTCTCATAAACGAAAGCAAGACTAAATATATACACATGACGCGGGCCACGGTCGTAAACACTCAGCAATCTATAACGCTTTAACAGTATACGTTCGAAAGGGTGAACAGCTTTAAATACCTAGATGCTTTAATTAACAGTAACAACGACCTGCAACTCTCTATAAACGACCGGATTCAATAAGATATTCTATGCCCACATCAGACTATTTAAGACGAAGCTGATACCACGAGCATTGAAAATTAGGTTATACAGAACACCTGTGCTGTCAGTTTTAACATACAGCTTTGAAACATGGCCTCTGACTATGGCAGACGAGGAAAGGCTGAGAATCTTTGAAAGGAAAATTATAAGAAGAATATATGGCCCAAAACATGATGACGACGGAGGCTTCCTTAGAAGAAGCAACCGAGAGGTCGACAATATAATCGAAGGTAAAGATGTGGTGAAATTTATAAAGGCCCAAAGATTGAGCTGGGCAGGACACATAGCTAGAATGGTACAGAACAGAGCTCAACAAAGAATAATGAATGCTACTCCATACAGAACCAGAGCAAGGGGAAAACCGAGGTCAAGATGGCTTGTTGGAGTCGAAGAAGATTGCAGGAAAGCCAATATAACAGATTGGAAGAGTGATGCGCAAGACAGATCTGATTGGAAGAAGAAAGTGAACGAGGTTAAGGCCCACACCAAGAGATGATAATGACTTTATTAGATAACACAATGCAGCATGTTGGAAATAGTATTAATTTCGTAGTATGTATGTAGTTTCGATCGACGGAGCCTACTAGATTACTTGCGTTCAGCGAACTACCACATTAAAGCACTATCTAGCACCAACAATATCATATTTGTTGATCATGATTTGCTTTTGTGTAAACTGTGAAATGAACCAAGAGAAGAGATTATTTTGAGTAGAATACATGACCTCAATACATATAGTCGATGTGAATGCCGTATTATGGTAGGATAACAAATATGTCTTCCCGATTCAGAAGAACCAATCCTGACGAAAAACAATCAAAGGTTCCTCGGTATGATAGAAAGCAGAAGAAATTCATCGAAATCAACTGCTCTCAAATTATTCGAGAATACAATGATCGCATGGGTGGAGTAGATCTCATGGATTGTCTCCGGGGTCGATACCATATTTGAGCTTAGACTTGCAATATTATAATTAGGTTGTTCTACTATTTTGTGGACGTCGTCTTTACAAATGCATTCTTTTTATACAAAAGTCAGCAGGCCGATGAGGCCAATGCTTCCAACAATGTGTCCGATTAAAAACTGCTTTTACAGCTTCCAGATTTGCGGGAGAAAAAAGCTGCTGGACTTGTTTCCTTCAAAAATATATCGTCTGTAGGACAACCATCTGTTAAAAATTTCGGTGAGCCTTTATCAATAGAGCCTGACATATCAGGTGTTGGGAAAATAGCTGCTCATTAAGTAGCTGATGTTCAGTTCGATGCTGACGATCTTTTTATGTTTGGGTGGAGATAAAAGCCAAAAAAAACGTGCAACATTGCAAAAATGGGACTTCCAAGTCGCTTGTTCCAATTGAGACCTGTCAATTTGATAAAAATTGCTTCTGGAACTACCACCATCGAAAATAATGCTTATTTTAACTTTGTTTGTTCCCTTCTCTTAATAAAATTTATTTATATATAAAATTTACGTTTGGTGTCATATTACAAGTAAACTGGGAAGACCGCCTACAGGGAGCCTTCACAATTTTTTACCTGGCGTTCGTTCAGAATGATTTTTTTTTTCTCCCGAAAATTTTGGGCTTTTACGGTCTTTCCAGTTAGAGGGTTAATCTAGTACGAAACTGTTGTAGGCGTAAAACACATACATCAAGGGTGATTATTGTAGCTTGGAAACAATGCTATACAGAAAAATGTATAGCATTGTATATTCTAAAACTATTTTCCATTTCTTTTTCAGCTAGTGTTTATTTGACCTTAGATGACTGAAGTATATAATACCGATCTTAAATTAAAATATTTTCAAGTGATCACGTTTTTTAGTGGTCACGCTTTCTTTTGCCAAATTTTTCAACAAAGTGCAGTTTTTGCATTAAGGAACTGCTGACAAATTTGTAAAAAAAAAAAAAATAATTTTTTTGTTTACTTAACATTACTGTCTAAAACAAAATGTTAAAATCCCTAGTAGGAATGCTTCCTTAAGTGTAATTATAAAATCTGCTGCAAATAACACATGCATATGCCACATCATTTACAAAACAATCTGGTCACACTAAAAACCTTCCCTTTGGCATTTTTACACTTTGTTCGGCAATTTTTCTTTGCTTTGGCGTTTCTCTATGTCTGTTTTTTGTATATTTTTTCCCGTTATTTTATTTTTTTTTATATTTCTTATTTTATCTTAACAACATTGTTGTATGACAAATCTTACTAACGTACTCGTACATATCGCAGTTTAAATTATACTTACGGTAATCATATGCATATGGTGACTACAGTTATACAGTTACACAGCTACATACACAGGAATATACATATATATGAGTACATTTGTGGGGACGCGGAAGAACCCACCATTGTCTGTGATAAGAGAGAAAGAACTCTGGTAAGTGTGACTTTGGGTGGGTTGGAAAGTGTTTGCCACTGTGTGTGTGTGTGTGTGTGTGAGTAAATGTATAAAACAACAACGGTTTGTTGCCAATGTTGTTGTTGCAATTGTTTTTGTGTTAAAAAAGAATATCGTAACCATTTGACATTTAACATGATGATGTTATTTTAGTGGGGTGTTTAACATGAATTTCTTTAACATGGTTTTCTGAAGCACAGTGGAGTCAACTGCAAAAAAAAACAGTGGTAATAAATCTAAATCTTCTAAACCACTAGCACCATTAAAAAATTATGTATGAATGAATCATAAAGGAGGACATAGACTACCCTATTAGAATATAAGATGAGCTACAGGGTTTCAAATTCGACAACCTCTGGTTGGGAAAACTTTGTACAGCTTTTAGCTTAGACAAATATGAACAGATTGCTTTATAATAAAGAAAGTGAAAAGGTTAAGAAATTCGTGTTCATGTCACTAAGTTATTCTATATATATAGTTTAACTCTTTGCGGTTGGGTGGTTACTTTACTAACCACATTTTCTATAGTCTTTAAAACATAGTTTATTGGCATCTATTGCCATTTTGCTAAAGAATTATATTTTTTGAAGTCATCGCCTATAATTTTTAGCAAAACTTTGCCTGAGGGTGCTCTGGTTAGATAAATATGTATATTAATTTGAAAATATTTTAAAAGACTTTCACGCATTCAATCAAAAATAGCACAGAGTGTTTATTGTTCATCGAATTCAGTGTTACTTTGATATTTTGGTTGTTTGGTCAGAAAATTTAGTCAAAAATATTCGATTTCAAAAAAATTTATACGAAACAAAAACACTTACAACTACAGTTCGAATCGGAAAAAAAAACAACCAATTGTAGTAGTGAATGTAAGAAAAGATAAACTCACTGTTTATTGTTGGTATTTTGTTTAAGCTTTGATAACAAATAAAGCTTGATTGTCTGTAATTCTCATTCACTCTATAGTTTTATTTGTATAATATCTTTAGTTTATCTAAAGCCTTTTGGGAAAAGGTTTCCTGATGATCTGGCCTAAGCAACCAGTGAAATGCGCATATTAACTAGCTTATCCCCCAGTGAATTTATCAATAATTGAGAATTTAGCACAATTCTTACTAAGAAATTTGTATCATTGTTATTTTTAATGCCAATCGCCAAGGTGGTTAGTAAACTAACCACTTCAATCCACAAAAACCTTTGGAATGGGGTGGTTTTTTCATGTTTTGATTTATTTCTCCTTACTTTTTATAATAAACTAACCTTGATTAAAGTAAAAATGATATTGTTTTGATTTTAAACTTATACAAAAAAAAAAAAAAAAAACTGACTGAAAGAGTTAAAATATATCTAAGTTGAAATTTTAAAATTTTCGTTTTTTACCATAACTTTATTTGTGCTATTGATTAGAAATATAAAATTATTTTTAAATTTCAAAAAATTATTACGATATCTTAAACGGGCATTGTGTTATGGGTTTTCAAATCAAACATAAAATTTTTTAAAAAATTTAAATTTATCAAAAATTTAACTACGCCTAAATTTATGCTATGAAAATTGTATGACCGAATGTATATGGACTTTTGACAAATTTAACACGAGATGTATATGTTTGGACCACTTTATTAACTAACTTAAATGGACTATATAGACATGTTATTTATCAATAAAAAGATAAATAAGTGTACTTTCATATTTTGTTTATGTTTAAGTCATACTGCAACATCAAAAAGCAGTCTTATTGGAAAAACTAAAAAATTAACTATTTGTATGTTTACATATTTTTACACCCATCATCAACAAAGATGGGGATAGATAGATGTTGTCATTACATTTGAAAAAACAGCTCAGTTGGTTGCATCAGTAGGTTCCTTTGTATTACCTGAAAATAGAGAAATAGAGAGGGCCAGGTAGAGATGAAAAGAAAAGAGGAAAGTCAAATAGAATAGAAGTGTAGAAGAAATATAGAGTCATTTACGGATACTAGTTGAACCCGAGGAGATTCCCTGGTTTGGCGTGTGTAGCCAATTGTTATTCCTTTTAAAGGCGTTGATGCTTTCCAACATCATGTCCGGAAATTCAGAAAGACTATTGAATGAACGATGTCCTAGAAACCCAAAGCGCAGATCTCCTAATGCCGCACAGTGGTATAGAAAGAAAACAGAGTGAAATAAATCTGTAACTTCTAAACCGCTAGTTCGGCTTGAATGAAATTTCACATGAACAAAGAGGAAGTGTTAACAGTATTAGGTAAATTCTCTGCGTATTGTTAAATTTTCCAAATTAATTTGCCACGTAAAAACATAAGGCCGACATGTTATATATCAATGGATAGGGGATTTTGTATACTTTTCAGAAATATATATAACTTAAAAAAAATTATGAAATACTTTTTTGAAAAATATGACAAAAAATTATTTTTATTGAGCTTTTGGAGAGATAAAAATTTTTCAAATTGAAATTAAATTTTTATTTATAAATATTTTTTAATTAAATTTTACAGTTATATAGAATTTTATATTGGAAATGGAAAAAAAAAACAAATTTTATAAATTTGTAAGTAATGCCGCAAAAAATTTTGAAAAATTCCAAAAACTTAGATTTTTTTATTTTTTTGGCTATAATATCCATTCCAGAATCGGGGTTATCGAAACCCTTTACAAAATAATTAAATACATATTAGGCCATCTAAAATGGGTTATTATATTTTGATATCGACCATGTGATTTGAGAATTTATGCCCTTAAGTTGAATTTTACATAGAAAATAATCGTTTTTTGGATGGAGCTGGTCTCCTCGGTATCTAAAATTTTGAAAGTTTTTTTCATTTAAAATAAAAGTATAAATTCTTTATACATCTTCTTAAAAATTTTTTGATATAACTTAAAAAGAAAAAAAGTACTTTCTTCCCAAAAAATTTGTGAAAAATCGCCTTTTTAAATTTTTTAAAATTCAAATGCATACAACTTTGGAGTCAGTCATTATTTTTAAACAATTCTTATTCTGTTTCATTCATACATTTTTTGTTAGTCCGTCAAAGAAAAAATGAAGAAAATCGTAAAATATTTGGATACGCTGTTATCAAAAAACTGGAGTAGGGTGGGTAAAAATTTTGAAAATTTAATTTTCAAATGCGAATATCTCCTAAGCTTTATGAGATAATTGTTAGCTATGATGTTTTTTGTAGTGCTCGTCGAGGAGATTCTAAGTGTGTATTTTTTTGGAAATCGGAACACAAACAAAGAAAGAGTGTTGTTTTAATAATGTAACATACCCGAGGTGTCCGACTTTGGGGATCCTTGCCGCGCCCCTGGTAGGTCCATTAGGTCCAAATTCAAAACTTAAACTCGATAACACCTCTTCTTTGCTTGTGTGAAATTTCCTTTAAACTGAGCTAAGGATTTAGAAGTTACCGATTTATTTCCTTCTATTTTTTTTTTCTATACCACTGTGTTCCGGGCAGTGATAAAGAAGCTGGGAAATGGTCTCATCCTCATCTTCATTCTGACAGCTTCTCCAGAAATCACTATAGGGTAGGCCAAGCCTCCTTGCATGGTTGCCAAATTTGCACAGTCCGGTTATCACCGCCACTGCATTTCTTAGTTGTATGCGTTGTAGTCCAAGAAGATGTGTTGTCCGCCCTCGGTTTAATCGAGGCCATATCATTCTGGAAATCATACTGGTGGATTCACACCCCCATCTTCTTCGACGAGCTCATAGTAAGAGTTACTAATTCGCTGCTTGCATTTGATAACAGAATCCCTCATAGGAAGACTATGTCTCCGTTGGACATCGATACGCCTTCTTTCGCCAGATCATTAACAACACTGTTACCTAAAATATTTCCGTGTCCACGTACCCATATGAGTACGACTTTTGAATGTCTCGTCATCCTATTTAAGGATGCCCGGCATTCCTGGACTATGTTCGGAGATTTTATTGCAGCTTCCCCACCAGATATCTTGTTATAACTGAGCCAGTTAGCCGCACTTTTAATAACCGACATTTCAGCTTGAATAACACCACATTCATTTGAAATTCCAAAAGATAACCTAATTCCATATCCCTAAATGTAGACACCTCCGCCAACTCGATTTCCCTTTCTAGAACCATCCGTATAAACAGAGAGACTCGTTGTATCAAGTGAAGGTCCATTCATTAATTTCATGTTGTATGGAATTGAGAAACCAAAGTTTCTCGAAAGGAAGGGTCTGGGAGTGCAATAATATATTATCTGGGAGAAGTTCTATACTTCTGATTATACTGGCGTGACCGTATGATCCATGTTTCTATACATCAGTCGCATTAAGCCAGAAGGCCATTAGATCCACTGGGATCCAGTTTAATAATCCAAAGAGCGACTTAGTTGCAATCGTTCTTAGGGCTCCTGTTATCAGGATTGCCATTCTCCTTAAAACTTTTTCGAATAGCATACAATTTGAGCCTTTATATGCTCTAGCTTTATCCGTCCATATGTCTGTCTGTTGAAAACACTATAGGACCCAAACGAAAGGAGCTACTCTTATACTCTCTGTTTATAAGGATTGTTTGGTATTGAAAATGAGCATGATTTCACTTAGGCCCCATACAAATATCATAAATATGTGGATTATGCGGCAATCCTGATAACATTTTGCATAAATTAGTTCTAAGTACTCCGAAATTATACTGTAAAGTATGAAGAAAATCGGAAAACATTTCTCCCTGGTCTACACACAAGGTCCCCCTCTGAAAATGACTTGAACATTCATAATTTTCTTATAATAATTAAAATTGTGAAGATTTGTGAGGATCGGTCCATAATTTGCCCTACCCCCAATATAACCCCTATATCAGAAAAATAGTTTATTGTCATATATTGATAGTACAAGATATACAAGATTCGGCACAGCCGAATAAAACACTCTTAATTGTTTTTTTGGATTTGAAAGCTCATAAAAAAATCCCATACAAGATATCACAAAATTTTTTTACATTAAAAAATATTAAAATGGTTTTGATGAACAAGAGAAAAAAATCATGTTGAAAAAATTAATTTTAGTATAATTTGTATGCAATTGCAAAAATGCTACTGAAAAATTTATTACTTTTAGAAGAATTGATTACTTTTACAAAACCTGCTCCCCTGACCACGTTTTTGGGCGGGCGTGTAACGTCTAATGGCTAGATTCCCGTTTTAAGAATTTTATTTCGAATATTTTTTTTTGCGATCGACCCCACAGTGCCGTCCTCTACAAGTACTGTATGTGCGAGTAATTGATGTTCGTGTAAAAACGTTTGTAAGGAGTGAGTGAGTGTGAGTAAGTTAGGATGAGTGAGTGTACGTACGTACGTACGTACTACTTATGGTACATCAATAGCATCAAATAGCAAAAACAAATATTAAACATATTCATACATTCATTCAACCAACTAACCGAGCAACCAACCAAACAGCCATCCAGCCAGGCATCCATCCATTTATTCATTCATCCATCCATCTAGCCATAACACTTTGTATGGCTGTCGTGTAGTGTTTGTTGGTGGTGTCGGTGACGGTGTTTTTGTTGTTGTTGGTGCTGGTGATGATGATATTAATGTTGCTGTAGTTGCTTCTTTTTCTTCAGTTGCTGTTGCTCGAGCAAAATGGGTTTGCTGCTGCTGCTGATGATGATGATTTTATATTTTTCAAGCTGGCTCTTTGACTATTTTTGGTCGATTGGTTGTATGGATGAATGGTTAGTTGGTTGCTTGGTTGGTTGGTCGGTTGGTTGTTGTTCTTGTTGTCTGTGTGTCTGTGGTTTGGCTTGATTCGATGTTGTACGGTTGATTTATACTTCGTCATTGAGTGTGCCTCTTTGTATCTGCTGTATTTGTAGCTGTAGCTGTGTTGATTTCATTTACTGATAGACAGGCGAAAATCATGTTTGTAACGCTGTTTCGCAAGGACAAATTCTGTAATTAGCCCTAATTGAAAATGGCCTATTTTTTTTCTCGTTTACTCAGTAATTTTGTCTTACATCTCAAAAATAAAAAAAAACAAACAAAAAAAACGGAAAATAAATAAACGAAGAAAAAGTTCATAAAACATTTTACACAATAATTTGCCGGTTCAATTTCTTTATTTCTTTTTTGCTTTGTCTCTGCTCTTGCTTTTTTTATTCTTTCTTTTATCTATTGCTGGGCTATTTAGTGCTACAGGATGGGATGTGGAAATAGCACAATGACACCAAAAAGCACAGACGTCAAATATACTTTATGTGTATGGTTTCTTTCATCATTTTTTAATTTACATACTTCTAGATTTTACTACTGCAGGCATAAAGACAAAGGGATGCATTGACCTGTTTTTGATGCTTTGATTGTTCATATAAACAACTATAGTGATCCCTATATATTTGAATTGCTCATACTTTTGTTAAAATATTAATAAAACGAAATTAGTAAGAATGTTTGTTAGGTTTTCAGTATTACATATTTACAAATATAGAATCCAACAATTTACTTAACGACCGCCAGTATGGCTTCCGTAGAGGACGCTATACGAGTTGTTATAGATGGGATCACATCAAACGAGTTCAAGATAAATTCAGCGGTACCAAAAATATAAATGATTCCCTTATTCAAGACCTTGTGACAATCTCTAAATGTGGTCCTATTAGCACGACCCCATTTAGAGATTGTCACAAGGTCCCGATTAAGGGAATTATTCATGTTTTGCCTCAGTGTTGCATGTTGACATAAAAACGAACAACAGACAATGTTACTTCATCTGTATTTATCGATGGTGTAAATATTGTGGAATCAGATGCTCTTGATGTTCTGGTCATGAAAATACAATGTGATGTCCGCTGGTCTAAACACATTTTTCATGTGTCGAAAGAAGCTTTCAAGTCTCTCGGTTTTTTGAAACGGTGTAGGAATTATTTCACTCCATCTGATCTCCTCACTATTTACACCATCTATATCCGACCGAAAATGGAATACAACCCCCATGTATGGGCCGGTGCTTCAAAGTCTATTTTGGAGCTTCTCGACCGCGTACAGGAGAGGGCGAAGGTGATTATTGGTGACAGTAGGGTGTCCAATTCTGTTGATTCGCTGGAGCACCATCGCAATGTGGGCTGCGTTTTACTGTACCAACGGTACTACAATGGAATGTGTTCTGATGAAATTAAGGAACTTGTTCCTGATACCCGCAGATTTTTACGTATAACACGTTTTTCGTCAAGAACACATTCCCTTGTGGTCGATTGGCCAGTAGACAACACATTACAGCGAAAATTCGTTCTTTAGCCGTACTGTACATATGTACAAACTTCCCGCTGAAGTGTTTCCAGCCATTTCCAATGTGGGAAAGTTCAAATCGAAAGTCCACAAACACTACTTCCTCTTTCCTCCCTCCCATAACCTATTTCCCTAGTTCCAACATAATGCTTTACATGAATATAGGTCATCCCCTGAGTGCTGGTCCAAGAAGAAAAAGAAAATTTAACATAATTTCTCCTCCATCCTACTTGTTGGTATAACTTTATGTCTGAAATTGATTGTGCAGCTTTTGTACAGTAGTATGGCCCCATTAAAAAAGTTATGCATGTTTCAAACTAAAAACAAAGTTTAATTCTTTCCAAAATACCGCTTCCCAAAACGGTTGTCCTGGCGTCAATATTTGGTGAGCTGTAAAAGTCGCAATTTTGAACATATTTCGAACAAAATTGCCTCATCAATTTTTTAGGCCCAACGACGAAGCTATTAAAAACCGACTAAAACCGGTTTATAGGTATCGACACATATTTCTCCACAAATAAGTTTTAAAAAAAAGAATTCACACTTAAGAAAGTTTTGCAAATCAATCCATAATTGACCATAGCTCCCATATAGGACTCACTTCCGAAAATAGCTTTAATGATTATAAATTTCTTAAAAATGTTTTTTGTCTAATGTTTCTCCAATTTCTGCATTCCTTACAAAAAATAGGATTTGTCGAATTCATCGAAATAGGCATTTTTTGTGATATCTGAATTAGAGCCAAATTGAAGCCTAATTCATGGATTTTTTCCATGAAAACTGCACATGAGTGCACCCTTTTGTGTATCCGATTGCGAGCAAAAGCGGCACGCATCTTCTGGAAAGCTTTCTCATAAACAACTGATCATTCAAAATGAAAACCACTGAGCCATATAAAGACGTGTGTCCACTAGCAAGTCACTTGCGGAAGAACTTCTGTAAGTATTTGCTGAAGTGTTTCCACTCAAATCGAAACTTGTGGAAGTCTGCTGCAAGAAAATGCGGACGTGTTTCACACAATGTGAGTAGATTTGCTTTTTTTACGAATAACAATATAAAGATGACTTGTGGCAAAATATTAATTAAGAAGATACAAAAAATTTGAAAAAAAGAAACAAAAATAAGTGTTTGGGTGAGAAATTTGGTGCTCCGGCTCGTAGGTTTAAGTTTCCAATTGAACTTGGGCCGAGGATTCCGTGCAGCTGAAAGATTTACTGAGAATATCTAAATACATTTTTTTTACTTCTTGACCAAACTGCGTTCGGAGGTTGTGCAATTTTCTTGTGACCTCTACTTCCGACACGTCTAATCATTGGTTATTGCCTTTAAAGCGTTTTGTTTTTGTTTTTTAATTTTATTTTTATATTCGTTTGAGGACATGTCCCATAATTCAGGATAACTCTCGTGTTTTTCAATTACCACATGTGTTTTTTCACTACTCAAAACGAAATTAGTTTTGCCCATTTTTATAAATTTGGAAAAAACTGAAACAGAAAACAGAAGAGAATACCTCAAACAGTTTACCCGACATATACTTCTTCTGCAAGTCTTCAAAACACTTTTGCATTTCAGAGCAAGTCGTTCAAGTTACTTCCAGCAAGCCAACACATGCGTGTTTCCACTTAATTGCTACAAGTAACTCCTGCAAGCCCTGACTTCGGGAAGTCGACTTCTAATACGTGTTTACACAACAGAAACTTCTGGAAGTCACTTCTGTAAGCACCTTCCGCAAGAAAACTTGGTAGTGGACACACTGCTTAAGATGCCTATGGCTATATCCGATTTTTTCAATTATTTCGGCTGTAGAGACCTCAACTGAGCGTTCAAAATGTTTGACACCTTCCGTGCTTATAGAGCGCTTTTTTACCATTGAAATTAATGGTGCAGAGTTTACACAGTATTTGTCAAGCTTAGTTTGAAAGATGCTTAATGAGCAGACGAAATTCACTTGTTTGCATTTTCTCCTCAAGTCAAGAAGTAGTCTGCTATCAATAGCTGTAAAACACAAACTAAATCTCTTAAACATTTTGGTATCCACATAAAGTTGATGACAATTGGCTCATAGTTGGTGATAGCTCATAGTGTAGAGTATTATATTGTCCGGTTTGAACGAAAGAATATCAAAATATCATCCTGGACCACAAATAGTAACGACACACTGGAAATACTCATGGGGACACATTTCCTAGGCTGTCTAGAACTAAACTTTCTGTCTCTAAAAGACCATAAAGATGCATACATAAAATGGACAGTCTAAATTCTAATAATTGCAGCTGAATTACATGGGAATATTTATAATATAATGGCTTCTGACATTCTATAGGGTTAATTAAAATGGACAACTTACAAGATTGTATATATATCCTAAGGAGATTCCAAGGCTAAGGACTTTAGGCCTATCAATCTCTCCTCATTTCAACACAAACAACTGAAAATGATCATTGAAGACTACATTAGATAAACTCTTGGTCCAAGTACTCTATTATTGGCTCAACATGCCTACACGAAAGGTAAATCCACCGTAACAGTCATGCAGAGAAATTCCTGAACTATAAGGAAAACACTTTAGTTACATTCTCTGACATATAGGGTGAGTTCAATAATGTTAAATCGTAATCGGTTATTAACGCTATCAAAAATACCCCCAGATATATTGGAATTCCCTCTAAAAGTTTTATATGAATAATGCAAGGAATGTGAACAGGGAGTAAATTTAAACAAAACATAAAGACATACTGCAAGGAGATCAAAATCCCTCAAGTTGTTATACCTAATAGCAATGGCGCAGCACATAAATCATCTGCTAATGCCAAATATTTTGGACTGATAGTGCACAATATTCTGGCTGTACGATTTTGTTATTAAACCAATTCTATTCTACAGGGTTTTCCAACAAGATGTGTTATTTTGGTATTCAAAGAAAAAGGGCATTTTTTGAGATAAATGATCGGATGTTTATTTCATAATAAAGAGGAAGGTATGCCGGTAATAATGAAAAAAAAAACATCAGCCAAATGGCCACCATGACCACGCTTACAGGACCATATCCTTTTCATGAAATTTTCCATACCCAAATCGCAAAGTGGCGGCCCTATAGCCTTCGATAGCCTAACGAATTCTATCTTTATGTGACCCCAAAGGAAAAAGTCGCAAGGTGTTAAATCACAAGATCTCGGTGGCCACCTCTTCGAGAGATAACACGGTCTGGAAACTTTTCCCGTAAAACAGCAAAGATACGACGTTGTTGATGATCGTCCGGCTTGAGTTCTTGTATTAACTGAACTTTATAAGTCTTTAGACACAAGTCTTTATGCAAAATACGATGTAATGACATTTGTGGAATGCCCAATTCCAAAGAACGACGAGGAATGAACAAACCTGGGTTTTCTTAAACACTTTGGAATACAGCAGCAATATTCTCAGTTGTTCTTGAGCGACGTGCACGGGTTTTATTCTTCACATCACTATCTTGTGCCAACAGCTCGTATTTTTCCACCAATTTCTGTATTGCGGTCCGACAAGGTGCTTCACGACGACCCAAAAATGCTTTAGTTTTGCGAACTGTGGCTGCAAGATTTTCACCATTTTTGTAGAGAATTTTATTAATTTCAATGCGTTGTTTTAGCATGTATCGTTCCATTTTTAGTAATGGCGTAGTTTCTACTTGTCAAATGTCAAAGAGTAAAAGCTTCAAAAGTGACAGCTACCGAAATACCGAGTGATTTAAAATAACACCTCTTGTTGGAATACCCTTTACAAGGCAGCCAGTGGTAATGGGGTAAAATTAGAACTGTCTAAGGGACAGGTTACCATCAGATATCTTGGAGAAACAAATAGCAACGAATACCGAATTGAGGCAAACGCCACGAAAGCATGAACAATTTTAAATTACGGTCATGGCAACGTTGTAGATACCATCAACATGGTTCTGCCTGTTTAACGTGTTTTGAATCCCGGTTTTATAACAAATATACCAGTTATATCCGATTACGAAAATGGACTCCATCTTTCAGAGAATGTCATACAGATATTCACTTATTTATCTGGTTCAAATCGCGCGGATATGTATATTTTCGAACCAAATGAACCTGAAACTATCTCTTAGGATACCAAATTAACGTAGCATAAATTAAGCTAAAATCATGGCTATAAAAGTAACCGCGGAACAAATTCAGTATGAAGGGATAGTGAACAACAAAGCGGTCATTAGATCACTAGAGCGTGTGGACATCACATCGAAAATTGTCCAAGAATTCCAGTTGTCTCTAAAGGAGATAGCGAGACATTCATTGGATAATAATATAATCAGCCACAACTAGAACAGCCACAAACTAGAGAGGCGCTCTAGCTTGCCACAACATAACCATAACCCATGCCATCGGTTCAGAGCCATTAAAAGTTAGACATTTCGTATGCGCGCCACTCAGCTAAGCTACAAATGTCCACTTACACGATGTTGTATTCCATACATAAAGACATCAAGCGAATAAAAAATTTTGCTAATATCTCACACACACGTTGCTTTATTTAAATTTAAAGATAGGAAGGGCTTAAATAAATATCATTTAACTGTTGATAACTGCTATAAAATGTCTACAAAAAGCTATAGTACGTTATATAGTTAAATTTTAACATCAATCCGAGATCTTTATGTAGTTCAATTTTGACATCAATCGCGGGCCTTTATGTAGTTCAATTTTGACATTAATCGTAGGTCTTTATGTAGTTCACTTTTGTAGTTTAATTTTGACATCAATCCTAGGTCTTTATGTAGTTCAATTTTGACATCAATCGTATTTCTTTATGTAGTTCAATTTTGACATCAATCGCAGGCCTTTATGTAGTTCAATTTTGACATTAATCGTAGGTATTTATGTAGTTCACTTTTGAAGTTTAATTTTGACATCAATCCTAGATCTTTATGTAGTTCAATTTTGACATTAATCGTACGTATTTATGTAGTTCACTTTTGAAGTTTAATTTTGACATCAATCCTAGATCTTTATGTAGTTCAATTTCGACATTAATCGTAGGTCTATATGTAGGTCTATAGTTTTTGACATCAATCGCAGGCCTTTGTGTAGTATAATTTTGACATCAATCCTAGGTCTTTTTGTAGTTCAATTTTGACATCAATCGTAGGTATTTACGTAGTTTAATTTTGACATTAATCGTAGGTATTTTTGTAGTTCACTTTTGACATCAATCGCAGGCCTTTGTGTAGTTTAATTTTGACATCAATCGTAGGTCTTTGTGTAGATCAATTTTGACATCAATCGCAGGCCTTTATGTAGTTCAATTTTGACATTAATCGCCGGCCTTTATGTAGTTCACTTTTGACATCAATCACAGGCCTTTTTGTACTTTAATTTTGACCCTTGTATGGGTGCCAGAAACTACTTGCAAAAGACCAGCAAAATCTGCCTAGATTCAATCTAAGAAACCTAGGTTGACGTACACAAAGGTAAAGAATCAACTACAACGACTTTTGCAGAAGCTGTAATGACGAGTTAGAAGAGGAAACTTCTATTACTGCTCGGCATTTGGGGAACAGATACGAAGAACATATGGTGGACACAAGATTTATCCTACCTCCAAACTAACCGGCATTTGAAGAACTGATACGAAGAACAAATAGTTATTGAAAAATCTGTCATGCCCTTCATTAAAAGTTCAACACGGCTGGAGAATTATGTAGGCCATGAGATATATAGCGATTGGTGCGTTGGACACAAGGTATCACATTGAGATTTACGAAGGACCCAAGTGAGCTTTACAGTTGAGGATGTCATGAGAGAATCCTCACAGCAATGTGAAACCTAATATCCGCTTCCTAACAAACCGGAAATGCCTAAATACTGGCTAATTCCAATAATCTGTACTATTTCTGCCATCACAGCTGTTAAATATTAAATAACATTCAGAAAAAGTTTTACATTAAATGCGGCATTAAGTTGGTTAATTGTTAATTTATTTTAATCGTTCAACTTTGTTTCCTTTTTGGTTGTTGTTTTTTTACATCGGTTAATATTAATGAATATCCTTAAGGCTGAATAGTATTAAATACATTGGTTTTAATTCAATTTAATAGCTCTCTTCACTGCTGTCATTATGGCCTTCTTTTTGCATAATTTTTGTGTTAAATTTATGCTAATTACTTTACCACTATCGTTTACTGTTTTTGTTAAATACAATTTTACTGTTTATTTATAACAAATATTTTTAAAATTATTTAATAAATAATTTTTATTAAACAAATTATGTGTTTTTTTTTTTTTTTTTTTTTTTGTTGTAGTTGTTGCTGAACAAAATAATAGCAATTACCTTTGGGATATTGATAACCACATTATTCAATGATGACCACAGTAGTTAGATGGACAAACAAATGAACAGATAGAAGGACGGAAGGACGGAGGGACGGACAAATGGACACACTGTATGGACATATAAAATAATGTATAGGATAAATATGCATACGGATGGATGCATGACCAACCAGGATGCATATACTTAAATAGAAAATTCCATAGTTTATTTTTATACAATGGAAGTTATACAAAATAGTGTGATTTTCACTAAATATAGACTTATATAAAATAATAATAATAAATACATACCTACGTACACACACATTTACATTATTATTTATATACATATTTGTATTATATTAAGTTTTTGTTTAATTTTATTCATTTTACATACTTGAATAATACAATTGTGGCATATTAAAATTCATATGTCAAACCATAAATTTTGATTGGTAGCCATGTGGCATATTGCCTATTCAATTAAGATCAAAGTTGGAGAAAAAAAAATACAATAATCAAATTGTATTACATACACTTTTGCATATTAAATAGTTTAAAGGTAATTTACCCCCAACAACATAAAAACAATATCGATTTATTAATTAAAAACTTTTAGTGGGAATTTGACACTAAATTACATTTAATAAATTTTAAAATTCCAATTTTGATGTACATATTTCTATGCCAAATATATTTATTATTGAATTTGGAACAAAAGCAAATTAAACAAAACTAAATTCTAAAAAATTTAAAAATGTTTAGAATGAGTATCAAATAAAATGGAAACAAAAGCTACAACTTTCACAATTAGAATAATGAAAATACCCCTAATGGAATAGAGAGTCTTCCAGTAAGTACTCACGAACAAAGATAGTTGATAGAGGACATATTTTTGAAGCTACATCTGTTGAATTGGCTGCCATTTATTCAATTTGTTTTGGTAAGTCACCATGGTGGGTGTTACGACATATGTTTGCTTGTTACAAACATTAGCACTAACCCAAAATGACCTCCACATTATGGTGGTGTAGGGTATATATATTTTCATATCTGGGACGATACCAAACCGCATGAGACGCAAGAGTGTTCAAGGCATGCCGAAAAATTACTGCTTGATGTAGATCAATTTTAACATCAATCGTAGATCTTTAAGAAGGTCAATTTTGACATCAATCATAGGTCTTTATGTAGTTCAATTTTGATACCAATCGTAGGTCTTTATGTAGTTCAATTTTGATACCAATCGTAGGTCTTTATGTAGTTCAATTTTGACATTAATGATAGGTCTTTCTGTAGTTCAATCTTGACATCAGTCGTAGATCTGTAGATCAGTCGTAGATCAATTTTGACATCAATTATGTAGCTCAATTTTGACATCAATCGCAGGTCTTTATGTAGTTAAATTTTGACATCAATCGTGGATCTTTATGTAGTTCAAATTTGACATCAATCGTAGGTCTTTATGTAGTTCAATTTTGGATCCACAAATTGATATCGATCGCCAAACGAAAGTTGTAGATTGTATCTCGCATATCTAAGGAAGCACACATTTGAAAAGTCTGAGCGAACTAAAAATATTTCAGATAAGTACAAGGTGGCGCAAAAGTAATCCTCCTATCAGAAAATGCTATAAATTTTGCGATTGGCCCCTAATGTCAGTTCTGTTTTGACATTTGTGTAGTAAACACATGCGAAATACACGTTAATAAACAATGTTACGTTACACTGCTCCAGAACGCGGAATATTGCTGACTATTTATTTGACCAGTAATCGGTCGGTGACTTTGGCACAACGTGAATTTCGTCGCAGATTTCCTGGCCGTCCAAAGCCTACTGGTGCAACACTGCGACGTTTAGCCGCTCGCCTCGAAGAGACTGGCACAACACGAGATGCTGCCAGGCGTGGCAGACCCCGGAGTAGCCGTTCTGCAGAGAATATTGCTGCTGTAGCCGATGATGTCATGGAAGCGCCGTCGACATCGACCAGACGACGTGCCACGCAAATGGGTATCAGTCGACGGTCTTTACAGCGAATTTTGGTACTAGATTTGAAGATGTTTCCGTACAAAGTCTAGACGGTGCATCAGCTGTTAGCTGCTGATCGCCAATCGCGTCTAACATACGCTCAAGCCATCCTTAATCACCACCAAGAGGAAGATGATTTTTCATCAAAAATAATCATGAGTGATGAGGACCATTTCCATCTTAGCGGGTACGTAAATAAGCAAAATTTACGCTTTTGGAGCACTGAAAATCCGCGTCTAACCCACGAAGAGCCATTACACCCGCTCAAAGTCACTGTATGGTGTGCTGTTTTTGCTGGAGCAAACCATTACTGTGACTGGTGAGCGCTACAGAGCAATGATCAACGAGTTATTTTTGCCGCAACTTGATAAATTGGGATTGGAAAACATATGGTTCCAACAGGACGGTGCAACGGCACATACTGCACGTGCCACAACCGATATGCTGAAGGATGCATTTTCCGGGCGCCTAATCTCCCCTTTTGCACTGGCCAGCAAGATCGCCTGACTTCTTTTTGTGGGGCTTTTTGAAGTCGCGGGTTTATAACAACAAGCTTCAGAGTCTTGCAGCTCTTAAACACAATATCCGTCAAGAATGTGAGGACCTATCGGCGGAAGTTTTGGCCAAAGTGATGGAAAATGCCATAAAAAGGGCTCAAATGACAATCAACTGTGGCGGCGGCCATTTACATGACAGCATATTCTCGACTTAATGTAAAAAAAATTAAAAGACCAAATAAAAATAACCCACAAGAAGAATCAAAGTTTTTCATTTTTTTTTTTTAATTACAGCCAAAAAACATCGGAAGTTTACTTTTGCGCCACCTTGTAGAAGAAAAAACTATATTCGACTATACGAATAGCAAAACCAAGCGATGTGGATATCATGTAATCAATCAGTTTCTTTAAAGATCCGAGAGTTTCTTGCACATTTGTTAACCACATCGTTTTACCGAATATCCTGAAAACCAATTACACTAACTCGACACTGTAATTATCTTTCCGATTCAAAGAATAAATACATTTGTGTTGTCAATTGAAGTACTCAATAAGATTGATGAACTAGATCACGACTAGATGCTAGTAAAATGAACCATTTACACTCCCAGTAGCCTTCCAAGTCATTGTTTCTTCTAGGAACCTAAACAAGATAGACAGCTTAGCCAGAGCAGTTTATTCTTACACCGTTTCACTAAGTTAGAAGACATATGCTTTATTTGATACTGCTTATTCGTAAACAAGATATCAGTATTTCTTCGAATTCCTTTCTTTACGCGCAGAATTGTATCTGCCTTTCATCACGCCAATATCATGAACGGAAAGATATTAACCTCGTCTGGAAAACATTGTTATTTCGAACTTCAATCCTAGTTCATCACAGAATACACCGCTAGCGCATTCTCTTATATATAATAATACATATATCATGTTACCACTACATTCCTTCCATTCCCAACTTTTAGCATCCTATCAAAGTTAGTAGCGAGGGGAGCTACATGATCCTTGTGTGTCAATACGTTCAAGATCTTCAACATCTAGAGGCAAATAGTCTTACTGCGCTACAGTTGGATAGTAGCCATTATGTTCATGTTCATTGTACCTTGTTATCTGTGATAAACTAATATTGTCCAAATCTACAAGAATCGAATTTACAACAGCAGTCGTTCTTAGCAGAGGAGAGATTACCCCACATTGGAGTATTCCTAGGCTAATATGTTTTACTTCCTTATGTGGACTATCTAATTGCTGATGTAAATCTCAATACCTAGATTTTCCAGAGACTTTGAATTACGATAGTTGTTATATTTTTGAAGATTCTAGGAAAGTTACATTGCGTAATGTTTAAATTCAGTCTACACGTTGATCGATTCTGTAGGTAGGCGGCTCGATATTAGCGAGGCCTACCTAAGGGTTTCAAAAGGAAAGATTATAGCTTTATTGGATGAAAGACTTTCGCATACTTGAAAAACTGATCATTGATAAAGGTTTTTGGCTCTCAGTTACCGATCTATTCGTCATCTATGCCCTAAGGCCTGCTGAAATTAACTGTAGAACATTTTAAGTACTGTAGACTAATCTGCTCGACTTCTGGCGTCATCATATACGTTTTGTTAGAGTTCATTAAGCTTAATATCTATGAGCAGATTGTTGACAACGTAACCTGCATCATTGCTTGGCGGAAATCTCTTGCTATGGCATATCTCTAACATCACAACAGCATAACTCGCTTTTTGAGCCTGGTTCCGAGTTACCGAGTATTGGGCTTGTATTGTTGTCGCCATTTTCTTCAGTCTGGTTAACAGGCAAGTCATTTCGTAGAATGCAGGAATTTTGATTTTTGCTGCCATTGTTAAATAAACAAACCCTTCCCCTAGATCTCATAGAAATTTCCCCGACCAGTATGAGTTTAAGGATTAATCCCCTCCACCCACATATTTGTTGATGTGTCGATACGTAACATAATTATGATACATACATATCCATGTACTATAAAAATTAATGTTCAATTTCATTTATCATTCATTGAAACCATCCACCACGCCAAGGTCAATCCTGCAATCATGACCAGTCAAAACGATTAATATTATCCTACACGACCTCAACGTTTAATTCCTTTAATTTTATTACACATCAAATGATTCTTCCTCTCCATAAAACTAAACAAAAACTGAACAAAGTATTAAATAAAATATTTCTTTTGTTTTATGGCCATTTTTGAGATAAGCTATAATATTTTTTGTTTTGTTTGTGGCATCATAAAAAATTATGTTCTATATGTACAATATACATACATATAAATGTATGGTATAGAAATCCAAACACACGCACACAAAATATACAATTGCAATAGAATTGAAATGAAATGAAATACAATAATAAATTGTATCAGCCAGCAACTAAAATACGATTGGTGAAATTTGGCGTTAATCATTGATTTGGTGGGGCCAAATAGAAATTTATGATGCCTCACAGTGGGGTCGTTCAAAAACAAAAGTGGTAATAAATCTTAGTCTTCTAAACAACTAGTCCGATAACAAAATTATGTAAGAATGAATCGTAAAGTGTGGCATATGCTTGAAGGAAATTAAATACGTGACCCCTCTGTGAGATACAGGAGTCAGATTTCAGTGAATGAAACTTTGTGATAAAGCAAGTGAGAAAGTAAAGAAATGCCTGTTTATTTTACTAAACTTCCTTGAGTTTTTTTAAAAAATTCTAAGTTTAAAAATAAAATACATAACGTATCTTTTGAACGCCACATTGTCTTTAATAACTTATATGTCATTCTTAAGGGTACATATCAGTCATTTATTCTCAGTTAGTTATTAATGTTCAATAACTAGCTGAGAATAAATGACGGTGTAAACAACAAATTTTTTTTTTCCTCGAAAATGTGGAATTTTGTGACAACAAAGCATCATATGCGAGAATGTTTGCTTTACTTCTTTAATTTGAAAAAAAAGTGCCGCTGAAGCACACCCATCGCTCACCGAATCTTATGGTGACTGTCGATTTCAACGTGCGACCAATTTCAAAAAGCTTGCCAGCAACAGGATTCATTCAAAAGCAGGGAAATTGGGTATCATACGAATTGATTTTGCCCTAACAAGTCGTGCGTGGACCATATAAACTCATTAAGAGTAATCGTAGAGCAGTCAGTTGAATGGAGGTCTCCTCTGTACCTTATCTTAATTGATTTAGAGAAGGCATTTGACACCCTGGTCCATAACGTTATCTGGAATGCTCTCGAATGTAAAGGGGTTACCACTTAAACTTATTCAATTAATGAAAAGTATGTACACCGAGGCAAGCTGCAGAATTCTACATGATGTCCTGCTTTGTCGAAAGATTGAGGTTGGTACGGGCGTTCGTCAAGGGTGTGTGATGTCTCCACTGCTGTTCAATATAGTGCTGGATAGTGTGATGCACCAGGCAATGATGGGAAACCGCGAGATCGTATGGGGGCTGAACGAAAGGTTGGAGGACCTCGAATATGCAGACGATACATGCCTTCTCTCTCACAGCTATACTGGCCGCACAACTAAGGCATTTCACCTACATATCAGAGAAAGTCGGGCAGAGAATCAAAATAAAAAAGACCAAAGTTATTCGAATAAATTCTGGAAACTTGAATCCCTTTTTAATAAATAATGAAATATTAGAAGAAGTTGAAACATTCTGTTACATCGGAGCTGTTATAAACCGAACTGGGGGATCTAGTGAAGACATTGTAAGCCGAATAAAAAAAGCCACACAATCTTTTGGACAGCTCAGCAAAGTATGGAAACCGTCTTCAATATCACGCCGTGTTAAAATTAACATCTTCAACACCAACGTAAAATCAACATTGTTATATGGCTGCGAAACATGGAACCCTGCCCTCCGAGACACTTTGCAAGTTTTCGTAAATAAATGTGTCCGGAGAGTTCTACGAATCTTCTGGCCCCGCACCATTTCAAACAGCAATATGTGGGATAAAACATGTCAAATACAGATGTGTGTATACAGAGAAGAAAGTGGAACTGGATTGGACACACACTTTGTAAGCCAATATCCGATATTGCTAGGAATAGCGAAGAATGGAACCCTCAGGGGAGTCGCAGAAGAGGCCGGCAAATTGATAGCGAGGCTAGAAAAATTAATAAAAGCTGGAGTGAAGTAAAAACTGACTGGAAGAAGTTTGTTGAGGCCCTATGCTCCTTAAAGGATCGAGGGGAATATATATATATATATATATATATATATATATATATATACGAATTGAAGCCGAGAGACTTTGAAAGACGATTTTGCATGTCCGAAATGATGCTTGAACGCTATAAAAGAAAGTAATTTTTGCACCGAATCAATACTTGCGATGAATAAGAGGTCATCCAACCAGCCGAATCGACACCAAAGCCAAATATTCACAGCGCAAAGGTAATTTTCTGTATTTGGTGGGAGCAAAAACGTCCTATCTATTATGAGTTGCTGAACTCTGACCAGACCATCACAGGGATCCTGTAGCGAATGCAACTGATTCGCTTGAAGCGAGTATTTGCCAAAAAACGCCCAGAATATGCAGAATATGGCCACATGTTGTATGAAGAGATATATTCATAAGATATTCATATATTTTAAGTTTCAGCTCATTCCGATCATAAATGGATTTTTGGCGATTTTTTTAAAAAAAATGATACCCGAGGTGACCAACTTTGAGGGGCAACTCACTGGCCCCCATTAGCGCTAGGAAGTTAAACAACTGCAAATCAACTCAGAAATACCTCACCTCCAATCGTGTGAAATTTCGTAAGAATATCTCAAATAGTTCCCGAGATACCGAATTATTTCCAAAAAAAACTTTTCTAAACGACTGTGGAATGTTTCGGCCTGATTTGCCATCCTGTCACTATGGTAAGCAAGGACTTGAGTGGTACAAGAACAATAATGTCGTATTTGTACCAAGAGAGGCAAATCCTTTTTGGGCTCTTATTTAAAGAGAATTGAGGAGCAAAGAAAAGGTGTCCAAAAGTATCTCAATAAAATAAAAAAAACAAAACTGTAGGTAGTGGTTTCTTTTTTATTAACATTTATATATGTTGAGATTTGTTCGACCTCACTCTCACTCTGTAAAAAGGATTTAGAATGAAGTGGTTGGGAAGTTTTGCCTCATCAGCTTTACGCTATCACCAGTGCTTTTCTTCTTAGTACTAGTCACACTTCTCCTCTCTGAGTAAATTCTGAAATTCTTTCTAAATTTCTAAGAGGCACAAAATCAACATCTTCAATTCCAGCAATTCAATTCCTTCTCTACGGATGTGAAACTAGGAAATTTACTGAGTCGTTAACAACAAAACTACAAGTGTTTGTAAATAAATGTCTGCGCAAAATAAACAAAATATTTTGGACAAACCACATCACAAAAGCCAACCTGTTATCAATTAGCAACCAAACTCCCGACGCCCATGAAATTCGCCATTGTAATTGCTCGCGGATTGGCCACAGATTCATTTTCGCTTTCGGATTGAGTAACACAGTAACCGTCCAGTTTATAATGGATTCCGCAAGGGAGACGAAATGTGGGACGACAACGAACAACATGGAGAAGATCTGTAGAAGCGTAGCATCGTATGGCACAAGATATAAATCGATGCACAGTGGTTTCCCTTATATGGAGAAGCGGTCAAAAATCAATATCCCCAAAACTAAAACATATAGGGTCAGCTCATAGCATGGCCAAAGAACTTAAAGTTTGTAAATTTTTAGGTAAAAATATTAACAACTGTAGCCACATTTGATCTTTGAAGGGTTAATTGGCTTATTGATTTGTTTTAAGAATTTTTGAAATAAAGTATTTCAATATGAAAATTCGTTTGTTTTAAACAAGAAAATGAATTTTGAGAAATGATCCATGACTTTAAATATATAACTATTGTCACTTTTGGATCTCGGATACTTTTCTAAGAAATCAATATAGAATTTCTGAAAAGGCCTTTCGGTAACTACTTCTTTACCTGCCTCTGCCATTAAGTTTATATTTGATGGTTTGGTCTTTTTGGACAATTGAAATATTTTTACAAACTCTTTGATTTGAACGGTCATTTTCGGCCAATAAAAGTGTCTCTTGACTTTTTCCATTGTTTTCGCCGTTCCACCATGAGCTGAAACGTTTGTTGTGTAAGCTTTTTCAATTATTGTTTGTGTTAGGTTTGGGGGTATCCATAACTTCAACTGACACTGCTCTTCCACATTTGGATCACAACTAGTATGTATAAAATTCTGTGATTTCTTCTGTTTCAACCTTTTCCAAATCATGTTGTTGTGGCAGACGAAAATGCATGTCAGCTACAATATTTTCTGAACCTTTTCTATGTTCAATCTATAAGTTGAAAGCTTGTAATTGTAAAGACTACCTGGCAAGTCTTCCGCTTAAATCTTTGAGGATCATTTACCATTTGAGACTTGCGCGATCGGTTATAATCGACGGTTCTGAATTTTTCACAGTCATTACTGCCGCCAAACATTCTTTCTCTGTGACAGTATAATTTTTCTGGCAAGTATTCAAGGTTTGAGAATAACAAGTGTTTTGAAAAGATCAAAAAGTATTCTTCAGGGATTTTTTAATGCGCTTATATTTTTGCAGCTTTTATTATTTAATTTGGTGGAAAAAAAGTAAAAATTTAATGATTAAAGGGTTTTTGCAGACTTCTGCCACAATATCGCGAATAACTTTTTAGATAAACTTAAGTTTCCTTTTAGGGCTATGCAACCACATATTCATATTATTTCGCTATCATTCTTTTAGAAATTCCAAATATTGCTAAATTTTACCTTTGAACTTCACCATTTAAGGGTTAACGTTTTCCGATTTTAGTAAAACTTTCATAGTATATCTAAAATTATCTGAACTATAAGATTCTGTATAGGTTTTACTTAAAATTCGTAAGAATAAAGAAATTGCTCTCATTCGCCAAAATATTGAAAAAAAAAATATATTTTTTCCCGAAAATGACAAAATTAAAATGGTAGGTACGGAAAAACTGTAAGAGGTATTGACATAATTTTTTCATATTTGTATTCACTATTATGATCTCAATAAATCCCAATGTGATGATCAAAAAATTCTGAAATTTATTTAACAAAATTTTTAAAAATTTGAAAATTAAAGTTAACGGTATCCTACAAAGACAAAAACTCATATAAATGTAAATACGGATATATTTTAAGTAAAAATTAGCTTTTATTTTAATATTTCTCAAAATATGTTAATTTTGTCCCCACATTTCTTGTTCAAGTGGCCTAAGACACGTTATTGGTCTGGGGAATTTTTAATAACTTTAACATTTTTTAACCAATTTTTGTCTTTTATATCTCATTAGAACATCAATTACGTACACAGTTCGATTATTTTGCATTCGCTTGCAAAAATAATTATTTATTTGCAAAATTTTTACAAAAACTGAAAAATTTGCATTTTTTCCGAATTTTAGCGATAATACATTTTGTCGGTCAATTTGACCCAAAGGAGATATAGGTTTAATCTGAAAAAGATTTTTTTTACTGTAATGTTTATTAATATAAATAAATCTATATAGTTCTGTAACATAATACAGAAAGTTAAGGAGTTTCACAAATTTATTTCAAATAAATAGTAAAATTTTGGATATATCTGACCTTTGACCTCGATGCCCGTCCCGAAATCGTTTTCCGATTTGCCTCAAATTTTCAGCACTTAATTTTTAGAGCTAGTGCCACAATATTCCACCAGGCACTCTTCAAAATTCGAACACAATTTTTCTTCTACACAACAGATTGTCACTGTAATAAACATACCTCCACTTTCAACGGACACAAATATAAAATCTCGCAAACAGAACAACAAAATTTCTTAGATTCATAAAATTTAAAGTGTTATCAATAAATTTAGTGAAATAAAGCTTATAAAAAGACATCAATTTTTTTGATTTTTGGCCTATGGGATAAACCACTGTACAAACATATGAATATTAATTTCATATTCGCTATTGTATGGTAGATCTTTATCTAGTTTCTCTTTATTTAATATAGTTTCCTTTTGCGATTGTATCGCTAGAAGCTCCTTCTCTGGAGCAGCACTCAGTAGTTTAGAAGATTCAGATTTATTTCCACTTTTCTTACGATCTAGCCCACTGTGCGCCCGTTCATATTTAATACAATTTTATGGCAATTTAAAGCTTTTAGCTGTTTTTAGGGCTGACAATAAATTATTTATAAGCATGAAATCGATCATATAAATAATGAATGTGTCACTAGAAGTGGTGTATGAGCATAAATAATATAACTGCAACGAAATATATTTATGGCTATTAAGTAGATTACTGGGGTCTAAAGAAAGGGTTTGGGAGATATTAACGATAAATTTCTTTAGGCTACAGATTGATTTATATGAAGGTTAAGGAAATAAGAGAATTTTTAGCAAAAGAAGCGATTGTTAAATTAAACTAAGTTTTATACACACAGAAAACAGTTTGGTTGGAAATTGGTTACAATTATTAATATTTAATTAAATATACTAAAAGTTTATTATAACTATCGAAAATGTATTAATTCAACAAATTTTCCATATTTACAGCTAAAAATATACATTTGTAACTGTATTATGATTCCAGCAATTGTTAAATTGGTTTTTGTAATCAATTTGTGAGAGATTAAAATAAATTGAAGTGATTCGGGAACTTCAACCGATGTGAATTCAGGTTTTAGTAGTAAATATGGTGGTTACAAGCAAATTCTCGGTTGTATTAAAATATTTTCTCCTAAAAGTATGCTTCTAATTAAAGTAACCAATACTTCTTCAAACTAATTTACAAAATTCGGTGTTCACAACCGAAAATATAAGTACAAAATCCAATCGTACTAATTGTTCATTTATTTGACAATGAAAAATATTTTATTAAAACAAACCATAAAATAAAAAATGCAAAAAATATGAAAATCAAAAACATAGCCAAAAATATTAAATAGGCTGCAGTTATGGTTATAAATCTGCAAAATGGTAAGTTCCTATGAAATTTTTTTAGAAACATTAATTTGAAGAGATTTCCTTGCTACTTTTAGATGTACTCTGGTTTAATAAGTATAAGGATGAGGTTTTATTTTTTTGGCGAAATATTTTCAATCTCCTTGCTTTACCTTTCGATGCCGTATTGAAGTGATACGTGTTTGGTGCTGCTGTTTTGTTTGCTGCAGAGGAAATATTAAGAATTGAAAATAGAAGACTTTAACTCTAATGCAGATGTAACAAATAAACGGTAAAAATCAATGTTCTACCATTTCTGGACCCACCGCCAATTTTAAAAATCAATCATTGTATTTTATGTTAATTGTTTTTTGAAAATAAAATAAACAAAAATCATTCTGTAATCATTTTTATGGTAAACATATATTCGGTACTTGCAATCGTTTTATGGATTGGTATGGTAACCGATTGCATGTAAAAAATTCGGCTGTCATTACAAATTTATTTTCTCTGTATACCAACAAACTGGCATTAGGACATAAAAAATTCGGTTATTGCTACTGATTTGTTTGATAGTAGACATAACCGACTAAATTCGATTGGCGACAAATTCGGTTGCCATAACGAATCTGTTTTCTCTGTGTATAGTTTTAAAAGCTTCTATCTTTAATAACTTTTAAAGAGGGTCAGTCGTTATAAATATTACTGGTGGTCGTATTAACAGCCTATTATCACAATATGTATTTATAAAAAATCTAGATATGAAACATTTCACGTGAGTTGATTTCAATTTTAGACCTACTTTGAAATTATAAATTTTCGATAAACATTTACTACTTCTAATTAAAAACTCTTACTAGTACTGACCATTAATATCACAAACATTTCTAAAAATAAAACTTTATATTTTTATGAACCCATAGAACACATGAAATGGAACTTCTACGATTTAAAAGCAACAAAATTTCAACACACTTTTCGCATACATTTGCATCAGATAAAATAAAATTTTACTAGGGGTTTGAATAAAATTTATTATATGATTTCATTTTGTAAACCAGTAATATTTGATAAACCATCACGATAAAACAATAAATTGCAGTAATAAATACTCGTTTTTATAATAATTTTTTTTATTTTTTTTTTTTTTTTGCCAAAAACTGGTCAATGGTTTTTATTACTGCAAAAAGTTCAAATTTTCGTTTAAAATTTTACAATTTTCTACATTTAAACATATTTAGATATGAGTGAAATATTTCTGTATTTAATAATAGCCTAAAAATAATCATTCATTCGTGCATACATACATACATACATATGTACACATTGTGGACATAATTATTATTTGAAATTTTTATCAAATTCATGTGAAATTGTTATTATTTAGTTTCAGTTTTCACAGCATTTAAAAGCAAAATAATTATGGCTGGTCAGCGTAAAATGTTTGTAAGCAAAACAAAAAAAATAAAAGAATACTCAGTTATTTATTTGGTGGTATTTCAGTATTTTGATTCACTTTAAATTTTAATTACATGCATTTGTAAAACTGCAAATATTGTAGCAAGTGCGTACATGTCCATAAGTATAGATTTATTGTTGTTTTTATTATAAATATTTATATTGAAATGTGTATAATATTTTGCAAAGAAGTACTTAATGAAAATTCATTTATTTATATGCCTTTTGTTGATTTAAATAATTTACAAACCAATTATTGTAAATTTACAAATAATAATAATAAACAATTGATGTACTTGTAGATACATACATATACGAATTTACGTACTTACATATTTGATGGAGAAATTAACAGGTTTCCCTATGGGAAAGCGAAGGAAAGAGAAGTTTAACCAAATAAAACTCTAGCTACACTTTCTGCACAGTTATCTTTCAAACAGAGATCGCTCTCTTAGCCACTGATGCACGAGTGCTGTCTCGGCTAATTCTATCTACACAACTTGTATGTCAACTTTGGTCTACCCAGCAGTTAAGCAAGTAATGTTTTAACCTAAAGTTTAACTGACAGTTTTCATACAAAAATTATTTTAACCTACAGTATAACTATAAGTTAAAACACAACCAGACTTTATGTTAATGGGGGTTATAGATAGTAACTAATGTCTGATTTTGGCACGTATGTGCTTTTCGTAATGCAGACAGGAGTCAACTGGTGACTCCACTTACGTGTCTGTCACTTACGTGTCTCTAAGTAATCTAAGTAAAAGTGTCACTTAAAACGTTTATTTTGTACTACACTTTTGTTGTGAGTACTTCGTACAAACTGGTTTTAAACAAATTGTGGTGATATAATTCTCATACAGTTTATTTTCTTTTCGCTTAAGTATACTGACATCCCATGTAACCTAGCGTGAAGTCAAAATTGCAATCAGATCCAGAGTGGATGAATTCAGAATCTGACATAAATGCCGAAATGCCAAAGTACTGAGAAATGAGAAACCTCTACACGAGTCAATGTTCTTACTGCTCCCCGGGCCAGTAAAAGCTTTTGCTCATTCGTTAAAAGAATAAAGGATAATAAAGGCTGGTTTCACAATTCCTACTCTTTTAAGAGATGGCCAATCATTCACTGACCCGGTTGATAAAGTTAACCTCTTGACTGAATAACTTTCAAATAATTCGAACCTACCAGAAAGCAATCAATCACAACCCGAGCTCGAAAGAGTATCAGTTACTATGACGAATATATTCTCGCGAAGTTAAAAAGGTTTCAGCGGATATGGGACTGATGGTATACCAGCACTGATCTTGAAGCAGTCTTCTTTGGCGCCAGATCATCCATTAGCTTTCCTTTTCAGCACCGTGTCGGCAAATTTCTTGTATGTTGGAAGGTTGCTAATGTAATGCCAATTCCTAAAACAGAAGAGGCTAACAACCCCGAATATTATCCCCCAATAGCAATTTGTTCTGCACTTTCCAAAGTTATGGAGAGTATGGTTAACTACCATCTTGTGAAATATTTAGAGTCCAACCGGCAGTATGGCTTTCGTAGAGGACGCTCTACGGGAAAAACTGGTGTCGTACCATTCACAATTTTGGCGAAAGTACAGTGGTAGCTCCAGATATTTATAAGGCGTTTTGTAGGGTATGAAGTGGTGCCCTTCTCAGAGACACACTACGAGTTTTTGTAGATGGAATCTCAACAAACGAGTTCATGATCCATTCAGGGGTACCGCAAGGCTCCGTCCTTTCTCCTACCCTTTTTCTTATCCTTCTAAACAACCTTCTACATCAAATTTCCAACCCTATCTATTCTTTTGCAGATGACAGCAACATTTGCCATTCTCATTCATACAATTATGGACCAAGCCTGTCGGAGATTGGGGCAATGAGGCAAAACATAAATGTTACGCTTAACCAAGATCTTGTGACAATCTCTAAATGGGGTTATGCGTACGACAGATCGTGTTGCTTCATCTCATTTTATCGAAGCTCTTGATGTTCTAGGTATGAGTATTCAGTGCGATGTGCGATGGACAAAACACATTTTTCAAGTGTCAAAGAAAGCATTTAAGTGCCTTGGTTTCCTAAAACGGTGTAGGAAATACTTCTCTCCATCTGATCTTAGTACTATTTAGACCACTTATATCCGGCCTTAAATGGCATACAACTCTCATGTATTGGCCAGTGCTTCGAAGTCTATTTTGGAGCTACTCGACCGCGTACAGGAGAGGGCGAAGTGATTATCGGCGATAGTAGGGTATCCAGCTCTATTGACTCACTGCAACATCGTCGCAATGTTGGTTGTGTTTCACTGTTCTACCAATACTAAAATGGAATTTGCTTTGCAGAAATTAGGGAACTCGTTCCCGAAACCCGTAGTTTTTTACGCAATACACGTTCTTCGGGAAGGACCAATCAATTCGTGGTCGACTGGACAGTGGATCGCACAACACATTACAGGGAAAATTCGTTCTTTAACCGTACAGTCCGTATGCGAAATAAGCTTCCTGCTGAAGTCTTTCCTGCCACTTTCAATATAGAAAAATTCTAATAAAATATCGGCTCCCTACATCCCATAACCTATTTCTCTAGTTCCAACTCAATGCATTGCATAAGTAGGGGTCATGAGTGCTGGTCCAATCAGAAAAAATGTGTGTGTATGTATTAAGAATAAAATCACAAAACGAATCGCAAGTACATCCTCTTGCCTCGCTTAACCAAAAGAAAAATCTTACAATGTAAATGGGGACTTATTTTGTACTACATTTTACAAAGTAGTTATTTTACGGACCAGAATTAATCTATTAGAGATTCGTCGAAAGAAGGTTTTGCAGTCAGTCTTTTTAACTGAATGATTAAATAATCAGTAGGGTAGCTAGTAAGGTAACTGACTGGTATGTAACTGTGAAACCGGTATGTGAATAATTTGCGTTGACTACTTCGGACCTGCTATTACACAGTTATTATTTGTTATCTATGTAGGGTCAAAATAATTAGAGCGTGGCCAATGCTAGTGCTTTACATTTTATACATTCTAAAAGACATATTTAAACATTCTAAAATATGCAATACCAAGTCCAGAAGATCTTCTAGAAGGACATTGCATCTCTTTCTAAAAAATTTAATAAATATTCAAAATTGCATTGCAAAATAAGATTTAAAAAAGCTTAAATTAAAATTCGAACATGATAAATTTTGCAATTGTTCATATATGTTGTCTTTCTATAATCAAATTTATTTTGCTCTCGTTGTTACAAAACGTTACATGAAACCAGAAAAAGGTACAAAATCTTCAAAAAAAAGTAACATAATCCGATATACCGAGTCGGTTTCTGTTTCCCCAGAATAATTTTCGAGAGGGTGTTATTATCAGAGAGGGTGTTTTTTGTAGCCGATGCTCGGCTCTAGGATTTTAGGTACCACATTTGACCCTAGTCTCCATATGAAGTCCCTTCCATAAATTCAACATGAACGTGTTTTATATAAAACTTAATCATTTTAGCAAATTTTATTATGGTCGGTCCATAATCGCCCCTAGGTCTCATAAGAAAATCAGTTTAACGTTCATAATTGGCATAAACCTTAGGTGGAAACCTTAGGACTTGAAGAACGTTTTGTATGTATATAAACAACATATAGAGCTACACAAATATAAAGAGCTTTTGAGGATCGGTGCTTTGCGTTTTTAGAATTTTTTACTCAAACCTAAAATTTTATTTCAAAATTGGCTAAGTTTGGAAGTTATTCTAAAAATTGTAAAAAAAAAAAATTCTCTTCCTATATTTCTTTAAAAAAAAGTGCACGAAAAAGCTATTTTTTTTGGGAAACAAATTTAACAACATTTATTTGCCGGACTCTTAGCTATATTATTGCCATATAAAGTAAAGCGGTTTCACCAAGTCTGAATTAGCTGTTGGCCAAAAACTGATGACACCATTTTTTGAGGGCCCACTAATTTTCAGAATCTATGAGGGCCCTTTGGTAGTAGAGTCGAACCTGATCGTGATCGTGTGTTTATTGCAATGTTACACTGTGTAGTAGAAGAAAGTTTTATTTAAATTTATTAATATTATTTAATATTTATTTATAGATAATATTTATTTTACATTATTTAATACTTAATTTAAAAATACTTAAAAAGTTAAAATAATTACAAGCGTAAAAATCATTATCATTTTCATTGTAAGCTTTATCATCCGTGTAAGGAAGGAGTAGTTTAATAGAATCTGATGAAAAAGGTTTTCTATTCGTTCGTGATTTTTGTGGAACTGCATCTTAAAAAAGGGTCGCTGTTCAAAAATAATCTATTCAGGACATTTCGATTTATAACGCTACTGCTGAATTTCCTATCTGGCCTCGGCAGCTTCTTCTGACAATTGTACAATTGGTAGGATTGCTTGATATATATTATGCAACAACATGATTAAGAATGTTTGCCTTTTTGGTCAAATTTTCTGGTTAAATACTCCTTAGTGCATCGGTACCAAAATTCCAAAACTTCTGTTATTTTGTGAACTCCAAGTATAAATCCCACTTATTAGTTTCAAATATCCTCGAATTTTATTTATTTTTCCACTTTAACTTAAGTTTTGCCTTGCACAATTTTAAAGAGAGTCTACTGTTTTTTAATCCACCTATATAGACTTTTTAATAAGAATAACAACAATTACTCATCAACCAAGCCAAACATCATTATATTTATAAAAATATGACGGTTTTATTAAAGGTTTGACGTAAAATCAATCGTTGTCATTTTTAAAAGAACGATGTGTAAAATTTAAATTAAAGTTTAAGTGTTAAAAGTAGAGTTAATAATTATGGAATATAATTCATTAAATAAATAAGTATGTATGATAATGATGAGGCAAATATTCAAATTAAGTATTTATGCGGCGTTTCAGCTCTGGCTAACGCTGCTTTGGTTGGTTGTTCTCTGCTCTGCTCTGCTTTGAGGGTGATAATGATGATGATAATGTGTTATATTTAATAACTATATGATGATGTTGTCGATGATAATGTCGAATAAGGAGTGATTATTTTGTTATTAATTTTAATTGTTTATTGATTTTATAATTGAAAACGGGAGATAATTATATATATTTGTATTTTACGACCACAATAATACTTTAAGACATCAATTTCAATTTTAATTTGTATCAACACATTTTCAATTAAACATTAAAATGGCGGCATGTGTAATCAAGTGTTTAATTTCAACTAAAATGCCATTTATTTTGTAATTTGTGCATAGTACTGCTGCACTATTTTCCATAATCTAGGGGGGTGTATGTAAAAAAGGGCTGTCATCTGTACATTCATACAATGTGTGTGCATGACAATTTCACTTATTTGAGATGACAGGATACACTTGTGGCTAAGGCGAGAGAAGACAGATGGATTTTAAATTAAAAGAGATTTGAATACGATGATTGTTACAAACAAAGGTTAAGTTTTCATAACTGCTGCTAATAGTTTACATATTGTATATGTTTGGGGTGATTTTTTCATACCAATATATAAGAAAAAAAAACAATAAGTTAAAGTAATTTTATTGGGAATTTCCAGAAAATTTAATATTACTAAAGGTACTTTTATAATAACATCAGAGTGTCATATAAAAGGTTTTTTTTTAAATCGATAGAACTTACGAAAGGGTCAACTGTCAAACGAACTGTCATACTGAGCTCACTTTTTGACATTTATGATCAGTATACTCTCACAAATCATCATGAATAGATTGACACCTGTGAAACGCTACCAAGTTATCCAAATTTACTTTGAAAATTAGTCATCGATCGCAAAATTGTGTTCAGCGATGAGCAGCATTTTTGGCTTAACGGGTTTATTAATAATCAAAATTGACTACATGGAGTGGGACCAATCCACAACAGATCCTACAGACTCCATTACATCCACTGTTTGCATTTGCGGCTTACACGACGAAGTCATCAAAACTGAAACTGGTGATCGCGTTACGGTCAATGGAGATCATTACCGCACCATGATCAATGATTTTTGTGTTTGAAAGTATGGATTACATTGATCCGGGCGAGATTTAGTTTCGACAGGATGGTTCTACGTGCCATACGGTGACCTCAACCCTGGATTTATTGAATTTAGAATACTCGATAACTTAAAACACCCGTTATCAATAATTCTACCTTCATCTATGTTGAATACCCCAGCAGTTAAGCATATAGTCAATGTATCCCTTATAGACTGTAATCGTCGCAAATGTCTTATCACTTGGTCATTTGACACGTATGTGCTCTTTGTAGTACAGAGATAAGACAATTGGTTACTTTATACATCCCAGGTAATCTAGCGTGAAGACAATTGTCACTTAAGTGTCTCTAAGTAATCTGGAGGGTAGTCACTTTAAACGTGTTGTGTGATAATTCGTTCAAACTGGTTTTATAAAAATTGTGTTGATATAATTCTCATACAGTTCATTTTTATTTATGCTTAAGTATACTGATATCTCATGTAACATAGCATGAAGTCTATAGTCACTTTAGTGTCTCTTAGTAACCTATAGTGAAGTCACTTTAAACGTTTATTTTGTACTGCACTTTAGAAAGTAGTTATTTTACACACCAGAAGCAATCCATTGGATAGTTGTCGAAGAAAGGTTTGTTTACAAGCTATCGTTTATTGAACTACCTATGATATGTCTTTTAGCTGACTATTTGAGGTCAATTAGCACTCGTACATGTTAAAATAACTAGTTATGTAGCTGATCTTACCAGTTAGGTGCTAGTAAGGTAACTGATGTTATTAAACCAGTATGTGAATCCAATGCGTTGACTACTTTCCACCAGCTATTAGACAGTCTCATTGTAGTCAATAAAGGTCAATTGACCCCCTGCTTAGGACAATCACGTGTTAAAATAACTAGTCACGTAGCTATTGAAGTAACTAGTTACCACCCTAAATGATGGCTAAAATCACTAGTTCGGGACTGTCTCTTAGAACTGCTGGGACATGCAAGGGATGAATAATTCAATACAAATGCACTTTTTATAAATCAGTACTATTGCTCAATTTGAATCATTGAATTTGTTGACACGATTTTCATCAAAAATCTTTTATTTTATTCAATTTGCGTCGCATGACTTCGATGTTGCTTCGTTAGTGCTTCGATTTGCCTCGTTTTTGTTTCAGTTTGCGTCGCATGGCTTCGATGTTGCGTCGTTAGTGGAACCAATTAAATGAAAATCAATACAAATGTATGGAAAATCGTGCTTCGGTTTGCGTCGCGTTTCTCCAGGCCCAACTAGCAACGCAAGCCGGGGTATTGGTGTATTAAATTCTTGCTTTCTCCTAGTTCTCATAGCTTACTAGAGTCTTAACTATCACACCATTTGTTTAGGATAAGTACAGGGATTATATGAAAAGAAACTATGAAATCAAAGCTGGCTTCATTTCAAGCTGATTTGCAATTGCATGGCATTGCCATTCTTAGTTCGCATATAGAATTAAGTATAGCATCTAGTGAACTAGATAATTAACTCAAACGTGTGAAGTGCTGATTGAAAAACAATCACCACTTCACACGTTCAAAATTCTTAACATCATGAGGGAATCGCCATAGTGTAGAAGACGAGATAAGTTTAATGAGAGTACTTGCCTTTACGGCCTAACCTCTCGGTGTTCTTAACACAGGGTAGAGACAAGCAAAGTGTGTGACTTGTAAGGAACAGGCAATTGTCAACTCTTCCTACATTGCATGAATCAATGCACAAGCACCCTGCTTAAGAGCTCGGACTATCTAATCCCTGACGTCCATAGCTAATCAATCAGCAAAGCCTAGAACAATTATCAAAAACAGCAGCGTCCAGCCCGGTAATCCAGTCCGATATGTGATATGTAGCTACAAGGACCCACAGCCGATAAAAATCAACTTATGTGGTTTCACACATAATAGACCAAGACCAACAGCCATCATACCACGAACACCACCACCAATACATATCCTAAACACTCAACCAATTGAATTTCGCTATTAATTAATGGCTCTGTTGAGTCGGCAAAAGCACTTAGTAAGATACAAAATTGTCACTAGTCCAAACATCAGCCGTTTAAACCACAGCCACTGCGTGTAACCCGAAGAGACCAATGATCCAGACAGGACAAGTCCTGTGGCCAACTGAATCCCTGCAGCTCCAGATAAGACTGTGATCGGCTGCGAGTTTAAAATAAACTCTTTCCAGCTTTAAGTAACATTGGTTAAAGAAGTTTAGAAAAACTGATGAGAGATCTCGACATTACAAGAACACCACCACCTTGCTAATTTGAGGCTCATTTGTCCATCATGGCTCTCCACTGAGATCAGTTTAATTTTTTAGTTTTATTTAAAAGATTTTAATACTAATTGTAAGGTCTAGGAATTAAAGCCAGATTCAATCTATATACAGCTGAGTAGAAGAGATAGTACCCAATATGTTTATAAATTACCTTTTTTTAATCTACCACTTGTTAGTCTAATCTATACCGGAATGTAAAAATTTAAACACAAAAGAAATTATCATGATATCTGTGTATATTAGGGTGGCATTATTTTGTACTTTTGCGAATTTAGATGCTCCCAATAATTAAAAATGTTGTTCGCAATTTAAAAAATAAATACTGAAAATTTTGAGCAATATCGGATCACGTTTAGAGTTAATCTGAAATAAAATATTTTATAAAATTTGTGGCCAAAAACAATATTTCCTCGATATCAGCCAATTGCACCATAGTGGAGTTTGTGCGTATGTTTGTAATGCCCAAAGTAAAATGATCCACTTTGAAACACATTCTGAGTCAACTAAACGATGTGCGCAAAATACAGGTCGAAATTTTTATAAATTTTGGTCATAGCTTTTTTAATATTTTTATTAATATTTAAACTTTGAAAGTATTGCAACTTTGACTTTAAACAAATTAAATGTGCAACCTCTAAACTTTATACGGTTTTGCTCAAATTTTCGCCATTTGATCTTGGGAGCATCGAAAATAGCAAAAGTGCAAGCTAAGAGCCACCCTATTGAACATTGTTGGATCAGTACAGTAAGCTTGGCACCTGCCATCCCAGTAAAAATTGGAGCTTACATGCATGCAGGTTTGTAAGGGAACGAAGCTATTTTCTCCCTTACAACCTGCTTCGATAAGGCATGATTTTTATATAGCGAATTCCCACTTGGAAGCATTACTTTTTAAAAAATGAAGCGTAATGTAATTTAAAATGTGTTTTTTTGTCGGAAAAGACTCGGTAAAACTGCCGATTTCAATAGTCTTTGCAATACAACCTGCTTCCTTGTAAGGGACAAGAGTAAGCTTAAATATTATTTAAATACTTCACTTACAACCTGCTTCTCTGTAAGGGATAGTAGTAAGCTTTTAATTTTTTTCAGCTTACATTATAAAATTACTCCTATCATTGGTATTCCCTTATTTCCTGCTTCTCAGTAAGGCTTAATAGTAAGCAAATACAGATGCAGTTAGGTCCCTTTTGAGCTTCCTAAAGTCTAAAAATTTTTTACTGGGATACTACAGTGGGGTAGAATCAAAACTTTTTGCAAATAAATCTATTATATCTAAACGGTTGGTCCGATCCGAATAAAATTTGATGTGGGCGTACCCAAGGAGTATTCGAGTTTAAGTTATTAAAATGGACCCTACAAATACTCCAAGTGCTGTGCTTCGTAGGGTACCTTCGCCATGTAAAATTTTTAAACACTTGCCACTTGTTTCCCATCCGATTTCAAATATTTTCATATTTTTGGAAAGCGCTCGGCAAGATCTTGAAAAAATATCCTTGTGTGTGCTATTTATCTCTTACAATTTCCGAGTTATGTGCATTTCAAAATAAAAAATTTTAAATTTTGCCATAACTTGGTCCGCTTTTTTTAAATATAATCCGTACTTTTGAACCAAAAAGACTCAAATTTTAGTTGAACAACTAAGTTACCAATAATATGCAAAAGATTTCAGAGCAATATCAATTACGTATCTAAAAATAAACTATTTTTAATTTAAAAATTCAAAAAATAGTAAATTTTTGCTGTTTTTTGGGCGAACCTGACTTAACCGTTGTTTATTAAAAAAAAAAAAAAAACTTTCCTCAAGAACATATAACAATTTTATGTTTTTCTATAAGGTATCTTTACGGAGAATGTTTTGGTATAAAAAACATGTCCTATTTTTTGAATTGGTCGCTTCTACGCCTTTCGGAATTTCACCTATTTTTGATCAAAATATCAATTTGGAGCCACATCTTCTAAAATCCCAAAGCTGGGATCAGAAAACGGAAACCCTGGTGTGCTCCTGATTTTCGCTGCAATTTTTAGAAATTACGGGATTCCCTTTGACCATTTGACAACTTTTTATTACACTTTGTTATTTAGAATGAAAAATTTAAAAAACGTTGAAAGTTTCATTGAGTTTTGTTAATAAATAAAGAATTTATTACATATTTATTGAGTTTCTGAAACCAAAATTTTTATCAAAATTTTAATTCAATTCATACGAACTCATTTTTTTGTTTAGATACGTTAATTTTTCGTCCTACAACAAAAAATTTCAAGTCAATATCTCAATTAGATTTTAAAACTCCGTCCTTCAAAAATATTGCACTTTTTTATATTTTAGTATAAAATATCAGAACCATTGACTTGTTGTTGAATAAAATACTAAGAAAATTTATACAAATTTTTTATTATAAAAAAGTGCAATATTTTGTTAAGGTAATGCTCTGTATTTGGTGGGATGCTCTGTAGCTGCTGGAATCTGGCCAGACCGTCACATGGAACCTGTACCGAACACAACTGATTCGTTTAAAGTGAGCATTGGCCGAAAAAATCACAGAATATGCTGCCAGACCTGAAACTGTAATATTCCATCATGACAACACTCGGCTGCATGTTGCAATACCTGTTAAAAAGTATTTAGAATGAAGTGATTAAAATCCAGACCGTGCTATCCGTGGTGCGGTAGTTGATAAAGTACTTTTATTTCCCACATATATAATAAAAATAATTTTGAAAAAATTTATTTTTAGTATAATTTTTGTGGAATTGAATAAACCGCTATTAAAAATTTGACTGTTTTAACAAAATCTGTTCCATTGTCCACGATTTTGACCATACAGGTAATAATTATATGCCAGATCTATTCCAATAAATATATATATTTTCTATAGATTGAGAACCTCGATGTGAATTTTTTAATTTACTGATATTTTTACTTAAAATGTTGGTTTAAAAAAAATCACTATATTCGACAATTGCCTGACTTTTATAACAATTTAAAAATTTATTATATGTCATTTTTGAAGCCAGTTCTTATTAATATTAAAGTTAAATTTTTGTCAAAATGTATGAAACTTTTGATTATTTATCACGACTAGGTGGAAAGAGATTTTGGAAAAAAGGTTTTAAAAATTAGTTTAGATTTTGTTCAATACATATATGGATTAAAAGAACTTATAATTTTTGTAAAAAATTAAAAAAAAATTGAATATTTTTGGGCTTACACAAGCGTCTTTCAAAGATCTTTTACATAATACTAATATTTCAAATATTTGCTTTCTTTTCTAAGACACAGTTTCTTAGAATGTATTAGACTTTATATTTTAGATGTGTAACCACCCACTTTGGAGATCCACCCACAACCTCCCAGATGTACCACAATTCACACTGCTCATCAAGTCAACTCTAAAACACCTCAACTCTAAAAATGCAAAATTTCATTAAGATACCTCATACGATTCGCAAGTTACAAAACTTATAAAAATAAAATGTTCTGCCACCACTATGCAATATTTAATAGATTTTACTCCAACTAAACTTGAAGATATTTTCCTTCATCACTTTAGTACAAAAATTCCCATGCACTTCGGTTTATAGTTTTAGTATAAATAGCAGATGCACACGCGTTGAATTTCTGCAAACAGATACACACTTGCGTTCAATTTAAATAGTAGAATTTTTGTCATTACTGCGCATGTCTCAGAATAAATGAATTTTAAACAACAACAACTGTCTTGTACTCATGTGCTTAAAGGCTGGGTTAGCCGACCGTAATGTAATGTAACCTTAACGGAACGGAACAGCTGATCGTTTCTATTGTGTGTAAAGTAGTTAAAGCAGTTATAGTGACAAAATGTAACGTAACTGTAACGTCTGAACCTGTTAAAAACAGAATTTCTTTACGTTTCTACGTGACATTTACTAACGGTGTTGTCAACTTGTTGATTTTAAGTCTTGTATAAAAAATACTTATTTTGCTCAGAACGCTTAAAAATATTTGCAGTGTTCTAAATACATAAATAAAAAACAAAACCGTTTAATGTTATGGTAATATTTACTTATTATACAAATTAATTCATACAAGCATTTATAAAATGTATACTAATAATCGGCGAAAGTATTTAAGTTTCAAAATATTAAATTAATATTTTGTATACACAAATTAACTATACTAAGGGCCATTATTACAACTTGCCTTTATGTTCGAAATAGTAAAAGTTAACTTTAAGCAATATAAAAAGATACCCTTAAAGTCAACTTTTACTATTACGAACATAAAGGCATGTTATAATAATGGCCCTTAGTATAAAGTACAATACAATATTAATTAATTTTTAACTTATCGGACCTTAAATAAAGTCTGTATGACAAGGTAATAAATAATATTTATAATTGTCTCCTAATGGACAATGATGATAAATACATTATGTGTAAATAATTACGGTTTATATGTAAGTACTATTACCAAACAAAGTTTAATAATCTTTTTTATAATCGCAGAAAAAAATTATAAAATCGCTTGAACAGTATTTAAAACAATTGTGTTGATAACACCTTCAAACAGCTGTTTAAATTTTGAAAATTTCAATCAGCGACAAGCGCGAAATATTAAAGAAAAACTTAAAATTAAACAAAACGTATTAAATTTATCTTTATTAAAATGAACGACGAACAATTGATTTTATTGGTACAGGACAATGAAAGTTTATACAACAAATATAGTTCCGGCTATATTTTGTTTTGTTTGTTTATGTCAAAAACATATGACACGTTTTTAATGTTCTATAATCGCACTAAAGTGTTACGTTAAGTCAACATTACGGTTACATTACATCAACGGTCGGCTAACCCAGCCTTAAGTGTTGCTTTGTCAACGAAAAAGGCACATAATTCGTTTACAGTTTTAGTATAAATACAAGCTGTATGCACACAGCGATATTTATATTAGTTTAGTGCACCAAACTGTCAACAGTTCAAATGGAAAAATTTTTTGATAAGTTTATTTAATTTTGCTTGGGCATGCGCAGTAATGACTGAAATTCTACTATTTAAAAGGAACACAAGTGTGTGTATCTATTTGCAGAAATTTAACGCTTGTGCATCAGCTATTTATACTAAAACTTTAAACCGAAGAGCATGGGAATTTTTGTACTAAAGTGATGAACGGAAATATCTTGAAGTTTATTCAGTTAGCAGTAAAATCTATTAAATATTGCATAGTGGTTACAGAACGTTTTATTTTTCTAAGTTTTGTAACATTCGAATCGTACCTTAATGAAATTTTGCATTTTTAGAGTTGAGGTGTTTTAGAGTTGAATTGAGCAGTGTAAATTGTGGTAGGTACATCTGGGAGGTTGTGGGTGGATCTCCAAAGTGGGTGGTTACACATCTAATATATAAAGTCTAATACATTCTAAGAAACTGTGGCTTAGAAAAGAAAGCAAACGTTTGAAATATTAGAATTATGTGAAAGATCTTTGAAAGGCGTTTGTGTATGCCCAAAGATATTCTAAATTTTGTAATTTTTTACATAAATTTTAAGTTCTTTTAATCTATATATGTATCGAACAAAATCTAAACTAATATTTAAAAACTTTTTTTCCAAAATCTCTATCCAACTAGTCGTGACAAAAAATCAAAAATTTCATACGTTAAAATATGGTGAAGATTTTTGAAAAAAGTTTAATATTAATAAGAACTGGCTTTAAAAACGCCTTATAATAAATTTATTAAATTTTTTGGAGTCAAAGGTCATAGTCACTAGTACTCTCTTCAAACGTTTATAATATAGTGTCATTTATTGTATTATTTAATATTAATAAAGTAAAAAATAAAATAAATAATAAATTTTTTAATTGTTTTAAATGTCGAATATAGTGATTTTTTTTAACCAACATTTTAAGTATATCATTAAATTAAAAAATTCACATTGAGGTTTTCAAATTTCTTCTCAAACTATAGAAAATATATACATATATTTATTGGTATAGATCTGGCATATGTACGCTCAAAAACGTGGACAATGGAACAGATTTTGTTAAAATAGTCAAAATTTTAGTAGCAGTTTATTCAATTCCACAAAAATTATACTAAAATTATTGTTTTCAAAATTATTCTTTTTTAAATATGTGGGAAACAAAAATACTTTAACAACTACCGCACCACGGATAACATTAATAATGGATCATTTTAAGGCGAGTGAGGGAAAACTTTTCGACTACTTCATTCTAAATAATTTTTAACAGGAATTGCAATATGCGGCCGAGTGTTGTCATGATTACAGTTTCATGTCTGGCAGCATATTCTGTGTGTTTTTCGGCCAATGCTCTCTTTAAAAGAATCAGTTGTGTCCGGTACTGGTTACATGTGATGGTCTGGCCAGATTTCAGCAGCTACAGAGCATCCCACCAAATACAGAGCATTACCTTCAAATATATTGCACTTGTTCATAATAAAAAATTTGTATAAATTTTCTTAGTATTTTACTCAACAACAAGTCAATGCTTCTAACATTTTGTACTAAAAGATGAAAAAGTGCAATATTTTTGAAGGACGGAAATTTAAAGTGGCATATTTTTGAATCTAATTGAAATATTGACTTGAAATTTTTTTGTAAGACCAAAAATTAACGTATCTAAACAAAAAATATTAGTTGGTAAAAAATGTGGATCAAATTGGTTCTAATATTTGCCATCCTATTAAAATTTTGATACAAATTTTAGTTTCAGAAACTCAATAAATATGTAATAAAATCGTTATTTATTAACAAAACTCAATATGATTTTCAACGTTTTTTTAAATTTGTCATTCTAAATAACAAAGTGTAAAAAAACTTGTGAAAAGGTCAAAGGGAATCCCGCAATTCCTAAAAATTGGTGCAAAAATCTAAAAAAAATTATTTTTTACGATTTTACCCTTAGGATCCACAGTTCTTTTAGGGCTAAAAAAATACTTTGGTGATAAATAGGGAACACATCAGGGTTTCTAAAACTGCTTTCCGTTTTCTGATCGCTGCTTTGGGATTTTAGAACGTGTGGCTTCAAATTGAAATTTTGATAAAAAATAGTTGAAATTCCGAAAGGCATAGGGACGTCCTACTTGAAAAAAAGGTCATGTTTTTTATACCAAAACGTTCTCCGTAGAGATACCTTACAGAAAAACATAAAATTGTTATATGTTCTTAAAGAAAGTTTTTTCTTAACAAAAAAAAACAGCGAAAATTTTCTATTTTTTTAATTTTTAAATTTAATATCGTTTATTTTTGGATCCATAATTGATATTGCTCTGAAATATTTTGCATATTATTAGTAATTTAGTTGTTAACATGCGATTCAAAAGTACGCCCTATATTTTAAAAAAAGCGGACTAAGGTATGGCAAAATGTTAAAATTTCAATTTTGTAATGCCTTCAGCTCGGAAATTATAAGAGATAAATAGCAAGCATATTTTTACAAGACCTAGCCGAACGCTTTCCAAAAATATAGAAATCTTTGAATTTGGAAGGGAAACAAAAAAATAGCTCGTGTTTAAAAATTTTACATGTCAATGGTATACTAATTTGAGCCTCCATATCACCGCACCTAAAGCATTTGTAGAGTCCATTTTAATAACTTAAACTCGAATACTCCTTGGCTACATCGTTTAGTCGTTTAGAAATGCCACATTTATTTCCACAAAATTTTAATTCTGCCCCACTGTGCATACGAACAAACTATTTATTTTCAAATATATGGAGAAGTATTGTGAGAGTCCTCAAACTTCGTATGAACTACTTCCCTATCATTATAAGTAATTGGTCTACAAATGGACGGGATTGAAACAGTGAACATCCATTACTTTTCTATCGATTGCTTTTTATACCCTACACCACCATAGTGGGGAGGGTATATTGGATTTGTGCAGATGTTTGTAACGCCCGTCTGGCTGGTTGTCCATGTAAACCTTGTGCTCAGAGTACAGGTCGTAATCTTGAAGATATTTCGATAAAATTTGGTACATATCATTTTTTCCGCCCAAGAACCAAGCCTATTGAAACTGGCTGAAATCGGTCCATTATTTCACCTAGCCCCCATACAAATATCCTCCCGAAATTGGACTTTATCAGTCATATATGTATGTTTAATTTATATTGGTATCTACATTAATTTCGCTCCAAATTAGTTTTATATATACGGAATTCGTGTCACCAAATTTTATTATGATCGGTTCATAATTAGTCATAGCTCTCATATAAACCCGCTTCCAAAAATCCCTTTAACGTGTATAAATCTCCTAAACAATTTCGTATACACATAAAATTCAACATAAATAATTTTCATATAGGCATAAACCACACGACCTAATTTCATGGTGATCGGTCCATAATTGGTCATAGCTCCCATGTAAGGATCTGTTCCGAAAATAACTCAGGAAAATAAATTATTTAAATTTAAAAAGATAAAGTTTTTTTCACATTTACTTAGTATTGTCAAGCCCGACCATACGTTCTTACTTGTTTCTAATTCAAATTAATATTAAAATCTACTTCCAAAATTAATAATTGCACTTCCCCACTATGGTGAAGTAGAGTATAAGTAAAGTTTCGTTATGTTTTAGGTTTAAAGTGTGAAAAATAAGTAATGTTTCTTCTTGAGTTAAAAAAGTAGATTGTAGAGTTAAAGAAATATAATGCGTACTGTCAGGCAGAAGAGTAATTATAATCTATCAAAAATAAAATAGCATTAAAAGTACAAATTTTAAAGAGCTCTAAAAATTAACAAGAGTAAAAAAACTAAGTACACTGCAAAACTCTTATACAGTTACAAACGTGACGACATATATAGTAAAACAATGCAATGTGTTTGTTTGTATGTATGAATGTTTATTACTTACATTAAACTAAGTAGAAGAAGAGTAACAACAATAATAATAAAACAATAAAACAATAACAACAATTAAGTAAATACATATTTTGATTTTCTACTTTGCTTTGATTACACTCATCTTTTTAACGGTGAGTTTAAGGTGGTTGTAGTGTTGTTGTTGTTGCTGCTGCTGCTTTTACGAGTAGTTAGTTAGTGAGGGAATAATTACGAATGCGATCGTATTTTAAAAATTTGTTTTGGTTGATTACTTCTTTATGTTGTTGTATTTACTTTACTTCGTTTATGTTTTTTTTTGTTTCTTTTTATACGTCTCTTGCAAATTAAACGTTACGTTTAAATTTAATTTGTTTTGCTGCTTTTTAAGAACCTTATTATTTATTTGTTGGTTGGTGTTTGATGTTGCTGTTATTAAATGTGAGGGAGCTAATTGAAAGTAAAATTCATAGCAACAACTTAGAAATTAAAAAAATAAAAAAAAAAACAACAACTGAAATCACATATTCATACACTTACACATTTCAAGTACTCGCACAATCAATCCAGCCCAGCAAATAATCGAGTAATCGAAACCTATAAAGTCTGGTACAATTTTGACAATCACTCAGTCTTCTCTTAGACGGGGACCCAAATCGAGTGAAACAAAATTGAAGGAAAAACATAAAAGAAAAAAGAACACAAGGAATAAGGAATACAAACTCGTATTAACACGCGTTAATTCTAAAGTTAAAAAACAAAAATTAAAGAATTAAACCAAAAAGGTGAAGTGAAAAATTTATTAAAAGAAAATTTGTTCATGTTTAAAAAAAAAAAAAATATTCGAAATTTAAATAAAAATTTTATTAAAAATTGTATGCGAATTTACAAAACAACAACAAAAAAAATATATATATCGAAAATTATAAACAAGAAGAATTAAAATTTGTTTAACAACAAAAAAAAATTAGCTTTTTGATTAACAAAACCCGTCTGAATTACAACAGCAAATATTATTAAACAACAGCAGCAACAACTTTAACAAAAAGTATAAAAAGTACGTGTCAAAGATTAAATTTATTTAAATTTTTTTTTTTTTATATAAAATTTATTATTATAAATATATTTACATATTTAATAAAATGTAACAAATAAAAATAAATATAAACGTTTTTTTCCAACAATTTTATTGTGTGAACTCTAAGTGATGACAGTTGAAAAGAAAAAAAATACACAGAATTTTTAATAAAAATCCATAAAATTTATAATTTATTACCAAGGAACTAACTCCCTTTGTTCTTGTGTAAACCGGCAGAAATTTTTTTAACAAAATAAATTTTATAAATTTATAATTTATTACAAATTTACCATAAATAATTTCTTTTAATTGCTAACGAACCAAACACACTCTCTGAAAATGTGAATTTTGTGCCCTACACCTTGAAATTTTTGAAAAACTGTAAACAAAAGTGTTTTAAAAAATTATTTGTTATTGATATTAGCAATAAATTGTGTTGTCTTGTTTGAATTTTAATTACATACTTTTATAATCAAGTGCCTCCATGCATGTTTTTCACACCGACAAAATATGCCTGCACTAAGTATGCGTAATTCTGAAGATTGCAAATGATTTAATGGGGGTCTGTAAGGTCAAAATTATTTTATTTTATAATTTAATTTTAATCTACATATAAAAAGAGTGCGTGAAAAATGGCATTAAATAAATATTTTATTTTGTTTACCTACATAGAGAATTTTATAGCAAAAATTGAGCTTAAATTTATTTAAATTTTCAAATAATCTCAAAACTATTACAAAATTATTGTAATTAACCCTGTAATGCTTAAGCATGCCTCAAGGCACTCATCGCTAAATGCCAATAAATGCAAATACATATACCAGATATTTCATTTCAAAAACTTTGAAAGCTTTTTAACATAATTTAAGTGCATTTTTAGCAACTGTTACATAAGTTTTTGAAAAGCAAAATTGAATTTATTGGCATTTATTGTCATTTTTGCTATGAGTGCTTTGGATATGATTGGGCATTGAGGGTTAAATCATAGAATTCACAATTAAATTAGCTTCGAAAGCATGATCTTCAATGATTTTGATCAACCTCCTTTTGATTTTCTAGCCATTCTATAAGGTACCCATGTAACCCACATCTATCCTCCAAATACATATGTTCTTATATAAATTTTCAATGTTTGTTTTTAATTTTATCTTCAAATAAACCCGCTTATTTTAATAACATTTTCAATATACGTGCAATAAATAAAAATTTCAATTTATTATTTATAAATATTTTTTTCTTTCTTTTTTTTATATTTTAAATACAATTAATTCAATAGTTAGTGAACAATGCAGTTCAATAATCATATTTATATTAAAACTTTATTATAAATTTAATTAACACACACGTAAACCCAAACACGTTCGAGTATTAAGTCTCATAAATATAAATTAGTTCATAATTTATGAACGGCAAATAGGTATTTTATGAAAATCTTCTTAAAGAGGGAGTGTGTGCAATTTATAACGCCACAGGTATTTCCGTTAATTAAGTGTATGTATTTGCTTGCAATCAGAATAAAAGTATTGTTTTTTATTTTGCATATAAATTTGATTTGTATTTGATAAAGGCAATAAATAATATTGTATTTTTTTTTTTTTTTCTTTCAATAAATTTCGAACAATGTTTCAGTTTAGTTTAAATTTGTTTCAATATTCTTTTTTGAAATGCAATAAATTTTACAAAATTTTTAAATATACTGAATTATTTAACACATGTTTAAGAATTTTATTGATTTTGTTAACGAATTTTTTAATTAGTTTTTAAAACAAATATTGGTTAATGACTTATTTGGGAAGAAATTGAAATTTTTAAATGCAAGTTCAATATTTAATATAAGTGACAGTTTAGAAGAGAAAATTGATTTGTTATGACAGACATTGTTAAAAAAAAGTTCAAAAATTATTAAATACTACCACACATCATTTAAATACCTTTTTTAATAAATTTATTTGATTTTGAAAAATTGGGACAGAAAAGTGGCCATTAGTAACAGCTCGCGTTCAAAATTCATATTCATAATCAGTAGACTTCAAACTTTTTACATAATTTCTAAAATTTTTTCGAACTTATGTTAGAATTTACCAATATTAAGAAAAATTTATTATTTAGTGAAAAGCATCTAGTAAAAAATAATATAAAATCATTTGGTATCAAGAAAAATTCAAAAATTGTTTATATTTTCATCATCTTTTGACTTTGGCGAATATTTTAGAGGGTTTAATATTAGTTTGAACTTAATTTCGAATTTTCGAACATTTAGAAAATCTTTGTTTTTCAATACTCATTTAAGCTCCAAAAAAAATTTTGATTTTCGAATTTTGAAAATATTTATGTTCGAATTGCGAAAATCCTTGGAAAGGAAGAAAAATTTACAAACTTTTTGTATGTTCAAAGTCTTCAGGCTTTGGCGAATATTTTAGAATATATACAAATTTTTCGAACTTTAATTCGAATTTTCGAACATTTAGAAAAAACTAGTATTTTTTATATCAAACATAATTCAAAAAATCTAGTTATTAAGAAAATTCGAATTTTCGAAGTACATGAAAACTAAATTTCTTTTGTCCTATTATAAAGAACATGGCAAAAAATTTAGTTTTAATCTCTCGGCTCTGGGAAATATTTTAGAGAGTTTTAAAATTTGAAAAATATAGAAATAAGGACGTTCGAATTGAGAAAATCCTTGGAAATGAAGAAAAATTTAAAAAGTGTTTGTATATTCATAATTTTTTGGCATATTTTAGAGAATTTTTCGAACTTAAGTTAAAATTTTCGAACATTTAGAAAAAACTGTTTTTTTAATTTTCATATAAAAAAAAACCAATTCAAAAGATCTAATTTTTATGTTCGAATTTCGAAAAATATTTAATACAACGATGTTCGAAAAGCACAAATCCATGAAAACTTGGAAAAAAATTTAAATTTTTATATATTCATAATCTGTAGGCTTTGGGAAATATTTTAGAGAGTTTTAAAATTTTTCGAACTTGAATTCGAATTTTCGAACATTTGGAAAAACTAGTTTTTTTTAGTCTTTATATCAAAACCAATACAAAAAATCTTATTTCTATATTCGAATTTCGTAAAATATTGATCTTCGAAACAAGAAAATTCGAATTTTCAAACTACATGAAAACTAATTTTCTTTTGTCCAATTCCAAAGAACGTGTTCAAAAAAATTTATTCTAATGTCGAATTTTGAATTTCGACTAATTTTAATCTTTCGGCTTTAGGAAATATTTTAGATAGTTTTACAATTTTTCGAAATTTTGAAAATATTGAATAACGACGTTCGAAATAAGAAAATCCTTGAAAATTAAGAACAATTTGCAAATTTGTGTATATTCATAATCATTTGGCTTTGGGGAACATTTTAGAGAATTTTTTGAACTTAAGTTCAAATTTTCGAACATTTAGAAAAATATGTTATTTTAGAAAATTTACAAAAATAGATTTCTTATGTTCGAATTTCGTAAAATATTTAAAATATTCGAATTGCGAATCTTTGGATATGAAGAAAATTAGATTTTTCGAACTACATGAAAAACTAAATTTCTTTTGAACTATTTCAAAGAACATGACAAAAAATTTAAATTTTTATGTTAGAATTTCGACAAATATTTTAGATATCGATGTTAGAAAAGCACAAATCCATGAAAACTTGGTAAAAAAATTAAATCTTTATATATTCACAATCTCAAGGCTTTGGAAGAAGTTTTAAAAATTTTCGAAGTTAGGTTCGTATTTTCGAATATTCAGAAAATTTTGATATTTTGACATTAATTTAAACGAAAAAATAAAATTTTTAAATTTTGATATACGAATTTTGGAAAATATTGAAAATAACGATGTTCGAATTGCGAAAATCCTTGGAAATTAAGAAAAATTTACACAATTTGTGTATATTCATTATCTTTAGGTTTTAGCGTATATTTTAGAGATTTTAAAAAATTTTCGAACTTGAGTTCGAATTTTCGAACATTTTGAAAAACTTATATAAAAAACTTCATATAAAGAACATTAAAAAAATCTATTTTTTTATTCGAATTTCGTAAAATATTTAAAATATTGATGTTCGAATTGCGAATCTTTGGATATGAAGAAAATTAGATTATTCGAACTACATGAAAAACTAAATTTCTTTTGAACTATTTCAAAGAACATGACAAAAAATTTTAATTTTTATGTTCGAATTTAGAAAAATATTTAATATATCGATGTTTGAAAAGCACAAATCCATGAAAACTTGGCAAAAATTTTAAAATGTTTATATATTCATAATCTCTAGGCTTTGGGAAATATTTGAGAGAGCTTTAAAATTTTTCGAACTTAAGTTCGAATTTTCTAAAATTGAGAAAAACTTTATATTTTAATACTCATTTAAACGACACAATAAAAATATGAAATTCTGATGTTCGAATTTTGAAAAGTATTGAAAATATCTATGTTCGAATTGCGAAAATCCTTGGTAATGAAGAAAAATGTTAAACAAATTGTATTCATAATCTTTATGCTTTGGCGAAAATTTTAGAGAATTTAAAAGTTTTTCTAACTTAAGTTTGAATTTTCGAACATTTAGAAAACATGTTTTTTTTAGTCTTCATATAAAGAAAATTAAAAAATATCTAATTTTCATGTTCGAATTTCGTAATATATTTAAAATATTGATGTTCGAATTGCGAATGTTTGGATGTGAAGAAAATTCGATTTTTCGAACTACAGGAAAAACTAAATTTTTTTGAACTATTTCAAAGAACATGACAAAAAATTTTAATTTTTATGTTCGAATTTCGAAAAATATTTTAGATATCAATGTTCGAAAAGCACAAATCCCTGAAAACTTGGACAAAATTTTAAAATGTTTATATATTCATAATCTCTAGGCTTTGGGAAATATTTAAAAGAGCTTTAAAATTTTTCGAAATTAAGTTCGAATTTTCTAAAATTGAGAAAAACTTTATATTTTAATACTCATTTAATGACACAATAAAAATATGAAATTCTGATGTGCGAACTTTGAAAAATAACGATGTTCGAATTGCGAAAATCCTTGGAAGTTAAGAAAAACTTACAAAATATATATATTTTAGAGAATTTAAAAATTGTTCGAACTTGAATTCGAATTTTCGAACATTTGGAAAAACTTGGTATTTTAGTCTTCATATAAAGAACATTAAACATTAAAAAAAATCTAATTTTTATGTTCGAATTTCGTAAAATATTTAAAATATTGATGTTCGAATTGCGAATCTTTGGATGTGAAGAATTTTTCGAACTACATGAAAACTTAATTTGTTTTGACCTAACTGTTATTTTGTATGTTCGAATTTCGAAAAATATTTAAGAAAAAAATTTAAAATGTTTATATATTCATAATATCTAGGCTTTGGGAAATATTTGAGAAAGCTTTAAAATTTTTCGAACTTAAGTTCGAATTTTCTAAAATTTAGAAAAACTTTATATTTTAATACTCATTTCAATGACACAACAAAAATATGAAATTCTGATGTTCGAATTTTGAAAAGTATTGAAAATATCTATGTTCGAATATCGAAAATCCTTGGAAATTAAGAATAGTAATAAAAAAATGGTTATTCATAATCTTTAGGCTTTGGCGAATATTTTAGAAATTTTAAAAATGTTCGAACATTTATAAAAACTTGTTTTTTTAGTATTCTTATAAATAACAATTCAAAATATCTATTTTCTATGTTAAAATTTTGTAAAATATCGATTTTCGAAATGCAGAAATCAATGGAAATGATTAAAAATACACCAAACTTAAATTTATTTTGAATCTTTAGACGTTGATGAATATTTTAGAAGGTTTAAAAATTTTTCGAAATTAAGTTCGAATTATCGAATAATCATAAAAACTTGATATTTTAACATTCATCTAGCAACAAAGTAATACAATTAATTTTTTTGGATCGAATTTTGAAAAGTATTTTGAATATTAATGTTAAAATCACGAAAACCTTGGAAATTATGAAAAATTCTATAAATTTTTATTTCGAATTTTCCAACTTCAAGAAAAAATTATGGAATTTAAGAAAAAAACATCCTCCAAATTTTTATTTTTTAAGTTCGAATTTTCGAATATTTAGAAAACTTGATATATTATTATTCATTGCATTAATAAAGTGAAAATTATACTTATAAAGTACTTACTTTAAGTAAAGAAGTCAAAAATTTAATATATTATGTTTGAATTTCAAAATATATTTGAAATATTTATCTTCGAAAAACGAAAATTCTGTTTTCATAATTTTAAAGCATTTTTTCGAACTTATGTTTGAATTTTCTAAATTGTAAGAAATCTTAATAGTTTTGATTCTTAATAAATATTTTAAAACAATCTGTTTATGTTCAAAGTTCTCTAATCCGAAGCTTCAAAACTTCTTTTCTCACATTTTCTCTCTCCATTTCCCTTCTTCTATCGCGCTATAACGTTAATATAAATACTTCGATATTTCCAACCTTCTATCATATCTTTAAGAATTATCCATATTACAACCCATTTATATTTGAAACATTTTATATTTCCCTTTCTTTCAATTCTAATCAATGTTGTATTTATTAACATTTATACAAAAAGTACCATAAAATTTTTATATTTAACTTTGACAACAAATTTTTGACTTATTTTATTACACTATAAAAACAAAATATATTTAAAAAGTATGAAAAGTTATGAGGTATCATATCATTAACATCACCTTTGCTAAAAACAAAACCGAAAAACAATCATTGTTTAGGCACAAAAAATTTCCATTTCAATTCTTTATAGCAGACAAGTATCATAACTAAATATTTTGTTTGATTATTTTTATTATTTTATTAAGGAATTCCCACTTTTATTTTTATTAATTGTGTAATTCAAACAATGTACAATGATTATAATCTAAATTATTTGAAATAAAATGACAACAACTTTATACTTGCTGTATATTTAACATTTGTATTCTAAATACTTTGTATGCAAATTGTCATATATAGAGTGTGATAAAAGTTTAAATCAATATTTGAATATTTTGTTGTTTCCCAGAATTTAAATAGAATATGTACTTAGATAAATTGGATTTTCCCAAAAACAGAATTTAAATGTGAAAAAAAGGAATTGTAATTTTCGATTGAAATTTTCTATATTTACATAATTTGTGTAATTCTGAAATTAAAGGAAAATACGTTTAAAAAAAATAAATAACGGAAGTAAGTACTATATAAGTTAGCTTTTATTTTAAAACATTTGTACAATATAAATTTATTCAAAATATAGACCATTTTTAGCTATAACTTTTTCCCATCTTTCTGGCAACATATGAATTCCGAGCCTAAAGAACTGCTCATATTTTGAGGCCAAGAACGGATCAAGCTAACATCGTAGACTCTGTTACACAGTGAAGCGTTTCCCAGAGAGAGTGTTTTACATCGATCGAAATACATAGTAGTCGGACGCGGCACGGTCTGGACTATAAAGCGGGTGAAGCAAAACTTCCCAACCACTTCTTTCTAAATAGTTTTTCACAGTTATTGTAACATGTGGACTTGCGTATGTCTGGCCACATATTCTGGTCTTTTTTCTGCCAATGCTCGTTTCAAACAAATCAGTTGCTTTCGGTACAGGTTCCCTGTCATGGTATGGCCACATTTCAGCAGCTTATAATAGATAGGACCCTTTTGCTCCCACCAAATACATATAATTACCTAAGCGTCATGGATATTTGGCTTTGGTGTCATTCGGCTGGTTGACCGGGCTTCACATACGATCTTTTACACCTCGGGTTATTGTAATAGATCCGGTGCAAAAATGATTTTCTTTTGTAGCGTTCAAACATCATTAAGGACATGCAAAATCGTCTTTCAAGGTCTCTCGGCTTCAATTCGTATGGTACCCAATTTCCCTGCTTTTGGATGAATCCTGCCCAAGAATTTAGCAAGCCGTTGTTAAGTTTTATAATAATCTTCATGGAGTAATGCCTCCAGCTCTTGGTCTTCAAACTTTTTTGCCTGGCCTGAGCGATCTTTGTCTTCCATGTCAAAATCACCGCTTCTGAACCGCACAAACCATCTTTCGCTCATTGAAACCGATGCATCGGTTTCATCGCGATGGAACCCATTCACCATAAGCTTTGGTATATATCTAACTACATCTGTATTTATAATTTAGGTTAAGATGATAATGAAAACAATGAAAACTTTTATCCCATTTTTCTTAAAAATTTAAAACTTTTCAATTCCCTATAATTGAAACCAACACTTCTTTATGAGCTCTCTCTCTCCTCTCTCTCTTCAAGCCCCAAACAATTAGAAGACTTCAAACATATTTAAAAGTTACCATATTGAGCATATAACAGCTGTTAAATCAAGCAATAAGTAAGACAAACATAAACAAAATATAATACCCAATAATCCTGGTATAAATAAAATACTTCAACAAATAAAATAAATTAAAGATATACGTATATATATATAACATGTATGTACTAAATGTAGTATGTGTGTCCAAACATCTATATTTCTTAACAAATTCTTCTAAAGTTGGCAAATTCTCTCACCAGCCTACACCTACTTACTTGCTTGTTTGTACATATGTAATTCAAATGAATAAATGACATTTATTTCAAACACAACATCATTATTATCATCAAATGTTTTGGGAAAGTGTGGTCAATTCCCCTGAAGTATCAGGGGAGTATATGTATTTAATGACCCTTTTGTTAAAATAATTTACTTTAGATATAACAAAATAATAATAATAATACTTAATATAAAGTCAACAGTATTAAAATTGTTTTAAAACTATATACTATGTATTTATTATAAGCAAAATTATCTAATAGCAATACACTTAAGTATTGGATTTAAATACATTTTGTTAAAATAACAAGTGTTTTTCACAAGCAGTATTAATAAGTTGCTAGTTGAATGAAGTATCCTTTAAATATATGTATAAAATTGTTGGTATTTATAAGAAAATATGTTCAAGATCTTAAGCATTACAAAAAGACAAGATATTAAAACATTAAGTGGCATGGATATGGCTATGAAATGTAATATTCTAAACCTGTTGCTTTAGCTTTTCAAAAACACTTGTGATGTAATAGCAGTTGACCATAAGAATAGTTATAGATAAAATGAATGCGAGGTTAGGTTGTAAAAGTTTAATAAAAAAAATTAAAAGGTTTTCTTAAGGCCCAAATATCTCCTTCGAAAGATTTTCGTATTTCGAACACAGATATTTTGAAAATTTTTCGAATTTCTAATATAACATTTTTGAGTTTTTACATTGTCCTCACAAAAAAAATTAAATATTTCTCAATATTCGAAAATTCCAACATAAGTTCGAAAAAAAATAATGAATATACAAAGTTTTCTGCATTTTTTTTTTTTTAATTTTTTTATCTTAAAAATATCGATTGTATTTTTTTCAATATTTTTCGAATTTCGAACATAATTTTTTACATTCTTCTCTTAAAAATTAAAATGTTTCTTTATATTCGAAAATTCGACAAAAAATTTATCAAGTACATATTGGCAAAGGGTTAAAAATAATTCTCTCAATGTTCGAAAATTCAAACATAAGTTCGAACATTTTTTAGACCCTTCCAAGTATTTGTCAAATTTTATAGTTAAGGAAGATATAAAACTATTCTTAATTTCTGTTAATTCGAACGATTTTTTAATTTCGAACATAAATACTTTTAAAAATTTTGAATTTCGAACATAATTTTTTTTAATTTCTTTACATTGTTTATGAAAAAATTATAAAAATATCATGATTTTCTCAATGTTCGCAAATTCGAACTTAAAATAGAAACATTTTTAAACCATTAAAAGTATTTGTCAAAGACTATAGAATAAGAATCTATAAAGACTTTTTTGAATAACAGATAATTTGAACAATTTTGATTTTCGATTATATACAAATTTTAATGTTCTACATTGTTCATTCAAACATAATAAAAGTATCAAGTATATCTCACTATACAGGAATTTGAATTTAAGTTCGAAAAATTTCAAATCGCAGAAATATTCTTCAAATCCTACTTTTTTATTTGAATTTTTGATTTTTTATTTAAAAAAAAAAAATATATTAAGTTTCTCAATGTTTGAAAATTCGAACTTAAGTTCGAGAAAATTATTAAAACCTAGAAAATTTTTTTAGGATTATTTAGATTTTTTCGAAGATAGATAATTAGAATAATTTTGAATTTCGAACACACAAATTTTTATTAGTTTTTATTGATTATTAAAACAGATAAAAATATGGAGTTTTCCTCAATGTTCGAAAATTCGAAGTTAAGTTCGAAAAATTATTAAATATTCAAAAATTTTCCAAATATTTTTGTTAATTTCAAAAAAATGTTTATAACTCAAACATAGATGCGAGAAATTTGAAACTTTTTGATTTTCAAACATACAAAATTTTAATATTTTAAATTTTATATGTTTGAAAATTTGGAATTTTTGAAAATTCGTATAGAAGTTTTTTTAACTTTTTTTTATTTCAAACATAAATATTTGGTCACTTTGAACGATTTTCTTATTTTAAACAAAAATATTTTAAATATTTTTGAAATTTCGAACATAAAAATTAAAATGTTTCAAAATGTTCTCTAAAAAAAAAAGATATAAAATCATAGCGAAAGTAAACATAGAGCGAAAACAAGAAAAAAACTAAAACAAAAACATGTCTCAAAAAAATTACACATGCGAGTGTTGTTTTAGTTTTCACGTAGTTTTTTTACCAATAAAATGTTTATCAATGTTCGAAAATTCAAACTTGAGTTCGAAAAATGTTTATTCTCTCGAAAATGTTTTTCAAAGTCTAGATCAATATTATACACAAATTTTACGGATATTAATTCATTTCGAAAGATTTTCCTATTTCGAACTAAAATATTTTTCAAAATTTTTTCAAATTTCAAACATAAAATTTTAAAATTTGTACTTTTTTTTATTAAATTTGAATTACAAATTGAAGGTTTGCTCAATAACTGAAAATTCGAAGTTTTGTTTGAACATTTTTTAAGCTCTCACCCCCATTAACACGAAGCCTGGTTATGCGTTAACTAATAGTTATACTGTCGGTTAAAATTATTTTTGTATGAAAACTGTCAGTATAACTATTAGTAAAACATATAACCAGACATCGAGTTACTAGGGGTCAGAAGTATTAGAAAATTTATTCCGTTTCAAACATGTATATTTTAAATTATTTGGAATTAAGAACATTAAAATCTTAATTTTCGCATTGATTTTCAAAATTATTTAAAAATCTATGTTTTCTGAATGTTAAAAAAATTGTTGAAACCCTAAAAATGTTTAACAAAGCCAGAAGTCTACGTATATTAAAAAATGTTGTAGCTTAAAGTTTATTTCAAAGATTTTATGGTTTCGAATTCTGATATTTGCAATATTTTTTGGAGTTTCGAACATAAAATTAAATTTATTTTTAAAAATTCTATTTGAAACTATGAATATGCAAAATGGTTTGGATTTTTTCTTTTCGAATCAATTTAATATTTCGAACTTCAATATCTAGATGTTTCGAATGATTTTCGTAATTGAAACATGGAATTTTTTAATACTTATCTAAATCTTATTCGAAATATTGAAGACTAAGAATATACACAAGATATTCGAAATTTAATTTCGAAATATTTTAGGATTTCGAATAGGAATACTTGAAATAATATTTCAAATTTCGAACATAAAATTAAAAATGTCTTATGTTGTTTTTTAAGAAATAAAAAAAATTATATTTAGTTTTTCTCAATAACTATTTAAAAATTCGAAAGTAAGTCCAAAAAATTATTAGAACATGTCTTAGTTAGTTTGAATTATTTCCATATATCGCTCATTTGCTGCAACAACGTCATAACTCAAAATCCGTATTTTTTTTTTTTTTTTTTTGAACTGAGTAATACAAAATATGCGTCTTTCATATAGTTTTATCAGTTTTAAAAAAAGTCAATTATTTTTTGTGTGAGAACGTTTTTTTTTTGTTGAAAACAGCAAAATTAAAATTGTTGTTTTCTCGTACATTTGACAAGTAAAAAGTTGGGTTAAATACAGATTAGAAAGATATTAACATCTACTATTTAAATGATTATTTAAGAAATAGTAAAATGTCATAAAACATTCAAAGCCGTTTTTCTCGAAACGACTTTTTTTGAATTATGACGTTGTTGCAGCAAATGAGCGATATAAACATTTTTGAATCTTTCACTGCTTCACAAAATCCTTTTCGATTTTTAGAGTACAACTTGTGTTGGTATCAAATTTATATAAATAACAAGGTTAGGTTCCATGGCTAGCCACTCCTCAATCTCACTTGGGTCCATTTAAAACTGTTCGACATTCGCTGTTTCCAATTTGAAACAACCAGAATCTCTAAAGGAGGAATGAATGCGACACAGTTTGATCATTGACAACTCATTTAAACGTGAAAGGAAGGGGGTACCAAGAATACGTTCCCTAAAGTTTGTTAAAGTCGGGCAATGGCAGAATACGTGGGACAAAGTCTCCTCCTCTTCTTCGTTTAGACAGCTCCTGCAGTAGCCGTTAAACCCCATTCTTCTAGTATATTTTACAATTATGCAGTGTTCTGTAACTAAAGAAATAATTAGCCTTATTTGATCACGTTGGAGTTCTATAAGTAGAGGTCGACCTCCCGATAACACAGTTGAATTCATTAGTCCACCTGTTCTGTGCAGTCTCATATAGTTTATGCAGTACGAACATCTTACATTTTGCAAGCGAAATACCAGAAAAGGGAACATTCGCCTCCTTAGCCATCATCGTTCCCCTTCTGATCAATTGGTGTGCTATACAATTACCCTGATTTCAATGTAGAGCCCGCAGTATTTTAGAGTGTCCAAAGTCCTTATCAGTCTCACAGCAGAGTTGAGTGGCATTGGTAACACCATCAAGTCAACTGGCAGCCAGTTTAAAATAGTGAAAAGTACTTTAGAAGAAGTAGACCTTACTCCGCCTGGTATCTCTATTGCAATAGTCCTTAGAACCCATTCAAACAAATATAGAACCCTCTTTTGGAGCGGTTTTATATGCTTTTATTCAAATGCAACTTAGCAGGAATAAGATTCATCGAAACATAAATCCAGTGATGTTAACTTTTTTGTTTCGACTTCCATACAGCCCTAAAAAATTACCGATTTTTAGGTAAAATTACCGTATACAAAGTCTTGTACAAAAATAATAATATTTTCTTACAATTTTGTGAAAATGAGCGAATTCATTTAATTGTGAATAAATTCGAAAAGTATGCATCGATTTTTATGATCGATATCTATTTTTTTTCCTATTACATGTGGCTTTTCGATAAAGCCATAAACCTGAACAATTTCTGTCGTTTTCGATTTTTCATGATTTTTTTAAAACAAAAAAAGTAGCTATTTTCACGTAAAAAAAATATTTTTTGCATAAATTTGTTATTATAACTCCGAAACTATTGAGCCGATTGAAACGCAATATATATGTAAAAATTAGTACGTACAACAGGGAAAATATTTTTAAAATTCAATCAATCCAAGGAAAAACATTAACTACTCAATTGTATGTATATCAAACAAAAACTAAAATTTTGTGAAAATGAGCGAATTCACTTAGTTGTAAATAAAATCGAAAAGAATCCATCGATTTTTATGATCGATATTTCATTTTGTTTCTATTGCATGTGGCTTTGCGATAAAGCCATAAACCTAAACAATTTCTGTAGTTTTCGATTTTTCATGATTTTTTTAAAACAAAAAAAGTTGCTATTTTCACGTAAAAAATATATTTTTTGCTTCAATTTGTTACTATAACTCCGAAACTACTGAGCCGATTGAAAGGTAATATATATGTGAAAATTTGTACGTAGCACAGGAAAAATATTTTTAAAATTCAATCAATCGAAAGAAGAACATTAACTACTCAATTGTATGTATATCAAACAAAAACTAAAATTTTGTGAAAATGAGCGAATTCACTTAGTTGTAAATAAAATCGAAAAGAATCCATCGATTTTTATGATCGATATCTTATATTATTTCTATTACATGTGGCTTTGCGATAAAGCTATAAATTTGAACAATTTCTGTACTTTTCGAAAAAGTTGCTATTTTCACGTAAAAAATAAATTTTTTGCTTTAAAGGTTATGTAAATCTTAACTTTTCTAAGTTAATTTTAATAACATTGGACTGACCTTTTTGCGATATCATTAATTATATGGATAAACGTCTAACAAAATTTATAATTTTACTTAAAAATTAAAAAAAAAAAAAAATCTATCCATAGAATTGAAAAAGTTAACAATTTTTGTACTTAAGTAGCCATGATGTATCAAATCCATATAGTGGTTAGTCCCGGTTAACACCACTGCATAAATCCAACTTCTATATAAAGACAGAATCGCATTAAATTTAAATAAACATTTAAGAATGTTAATATCTAAGTAATATTCAACTTAAAAAAACTTCAAGTAAACATAAACCATATAAAAGAGAGCCAACTCTCCGGTACATCCTATGATTTTGTTTAAATATTTAAATTTTTTTTATCAATAGCTGGTGTCTTTTATAACTTATTTCAGTTAATCTAATCTCTTATATATACTATTTTTTTGCTGAAGGTGACATAAATCAATGCCCGATAAATTCAAATTTAGATATTTTACCTTTAATTTTCTCTAATCGTCTTTAGGTTTACCTTAACCTTTAAATACCGGCCTCCAACTACTTATAAGAGATAATGCATACATTATATTAACCACAGCCAGCCACAAGTATATTGAACATTTTCTTAGGAAACTAAAAAGAATAAACGTAAACACTAAAAACTAAAAAAAAAACCTATAAAATTCTTAATACAATAATACTAAAGAAATCGAAAATTCAATGTTTAAAGTGTAAAAAAATAACAATAATGAAGAAGAAAAGAGAATCTTATCACATGTTTATGTACTCGAATGATGACAATGCGCCAGTTTTTTTCTTTTTTAAACCAATATATTGGATTTTTATATATTTAGTTTTATTAGTTTTTTTTCTATACAGCTACAACACAGGCATTTAACATGGGGGGATAAATATAAACTGTAGAATACAAACATAATCATAACACTGTTACCACGAGTACTTATTAAAATGGTCACATATGGACTCTTAAAGCCTTGAGATCAAAGGCGTAGAAAGGCCTTAAAGGCCAGGGCAAAAGTGTTGAAATGTAACCTAAGACTGTTTGCCAGCATTTTAACTTTTTAGAAAATGTTTTAAAATGTTTAAGATTATTTCAAAACCCCTAAAACTCTAGCTACGCTACGCTTTTGCCTGCAATTTCTTGGCTACACAAGTGTATTTGAAGGTGCTGCACACGACTACAACCGCTGAGCACATGTTTTATAGTGAAACACAATTTAAAAAAAATATTATATAGATAAAGATCAATAATTTTATGAGGTATTGTACCATAATACAATAAGTATTACTTATATCGAGCATGGATTTGTTTTTTTTTTATTTATTTAATTCTTTATAAATATGATTCTTTGATTTATTGTTTAAACTGCTGAAAGAAACAATATATGTCTGGAAAATTCAACTGAATTTCCCAAGTGGTCAGGGTAAACGTTACACAGAGCTGTAAACGATACATGGCGCTAGTAAAGTCAGAAGTTTTTAAACGTTTGTGATTTTTGTTTGACTTGGTTTTTAACTGGAGCAACAAGTGGTTTGGCTGGGCTGGGAAGAGCATGAAAATATGTTATGTTGTTTAGTTAGCAGCTACACCTGCAAGTACAAGTTCGAAAAACTATATAAATTCATAAATTTTCACTCATACCATCACTCGTTTGACACTTGCAGCGAGATTTTCCCTGACACTTGTTACAATTAAAACGTATTGTCTAGTAAAAACTCTTATAAGAACTAACTGATTTATTCAAAAATATATTATATCAAAGGAAACCATAATGAATTCCAGTTATTCCTTACTTAATGTACCTAGCTGTTATATATAAAACCCAATAGAACTTGCGAAAGTGTTAACTGCCAAACGAGCTGTCATACTGCTCTCACTTTTTGACATTTATGATCTGTATACTCTGGAAAATTGACGCTTGAACAATGCTACTAACTTATCCAAATTTACTTTGAAAATCAGTTATCGATTCACGCATATTATAGACAACTGTTTTATCGCAAAATTGTGTTCAGCGATAAGGCTCATTATTGGCTTAACGGGTTTGTTAATAAACAAAATTGCCGCGTGTTAAGTGAGACCAATTCACAACAGACTCTACAGACTCCATGACATCCAGAAAAATGCACCGTTTGTTGCGGTTTACACCGCTGGAGGCATCATCAGATCTTATTTCTTAAAAAATGAAACTGGAGCTCGCGTTACGGTCAATGGAGATCGTTATCACACCATGATCAAATGTTGTGCGATTTGACACCCCTCCATTATTTCCTGTGGGGCCACGTAAAGCCACTGGTTTATGCTGATAAACCAGCAACAATTGACACCTTGGATGCCACCACTATCCATCTTATTCGTGTCATACGGCCAGCAATGCTCGAAAAATTGCCCGAAATCATTTTTAAATGTTAATCTATTGATCATCCGAGTAAAGTTTTTATGCCCTACACCACAATCATGTAACGTGCAAAAATAATTTCCGAACACCCAACTTAAAGTATACCAATCACTTTCTGAGTCGATTAAGCGATGTCCGTCCGTCTGACCGTCCGTCCGTGTAAGCCTTATACACACTGTTTTATTACCCCAAGGCCGAAGCCTATTGAATTTGGTTAGAATCTCCTAGCCCCCATACAAATGCCCTATCTGTAAATATTTAAGCTCTCATAAATATCTTATGAAGAGAAAGCAGATTCGTGATAGCAAACGAATTTGTTTCCAATCGAATGATTCGGTTGCACACATAGAATTTGTCGGTTCTATCAACAGAAATTTCTTTTGTTACTCCTTTTAAAATTTTGTGGCCTCAACTGTAAAATTCGGTCACTAAGGTAGAATGATTCGATTTGCAACAAATTCGGTTGCTGTCACGAATCTGTTTTCTCTGTGTAGTTATATAGATACCCAAATCAAATTCACCACAAATATGTTTTATATATACAAGGTGGCGCAAAAGTAATCCTCCTATCAGAAAATGCTATAAATTTTGCGATTGGCCCCTAATGTCAGTTCTGTTTTGACATTTGTGTAGTAAACACATGCGAAATACACGTTAATAAACAATGTTACACTACACTGCTCCAGAACGCGGAATATTGCTGACTATTTATTTGACCAATAATCGGTCGGTGACTTTGGCACAACGTGAATTTCGTCGCAGATTTCCTGGCCGTCCAACACCTACTGGTGAAACACTGCGACGTTTAGCCGCTCGCCTCGAAGAGACTGGCACAACACGAGATGATGCCAGGCGTGGCTGACCCCGGAGTAGCCGTTCTGCGGAGAATATTGCTGCTGTAGCCGAGGACGTGACACGCAAATGGGTCCAGACGGTGCTGACCGCCAATCGCGTCTAACATACGCTCAAGCCATCCTTAATCACCACCAAGTGGAAGATGATTTTTCATAAAAAATAATCATGAGTGATGAGGCCCATTTCCATCCTAGCGGGTACGTAAATAAGTAAAATTTACGCTTCTGAAAATCCGCGTGTAACCCACGAAGAGCCATTACACCCGCTCAAAGTCATTGTATGGTGTGCAGTTTTCGCTGGAGGAGTCATCGGACCTTTTTTCTTCGAAGACGTCGCGGGCCAAACGGTTACTGTGAATGGTGAGCGCTGCAGAGCAATGATCAACGATCATGGAACATGTGGTTCCAACAGGAAGCCTCAGACTCTTGCAGCTCTTAAAGACAATATTCGTCAAGAATGTGAGGACCTATCGACGGAAGTTTTGGCCAAAGTGATGGAAAATGCCATAAAAAGGGCTAAAATGACAATCAACTGTGGCGGCGGCCATTTACATGACATCATATTCTCGACTTGATGTAAAAAAAAAACTAAAAGACCAAATAAGAATCAAAGTTTTTCATATTTTTTTTTAATTACATCCAAAAAACATCGGAAGTTTACTTTTGCGCCACCTTGTATGTATAAAAATGGATGTTTGTAGTATGAATGTATGTTTAGATTCCCTTCAAAACTCTGTAAAGTAAAATTTTTGCTTTTCGGTCGTGTAAAAATCAAATCGATCAAGAGAAAGAATCGATTTAAAGATGACTACAGGAATCACAAGGACGTACTGATTGGCAATGAACAAGCATTGCAGCATTTTAAAGTTCCCTAAGGAATCTCCGGGAATGTGCTGTTCGAACGGAAAAGTTATTCTGCCACCAATTATTGAGCCGCCTGAGCTGCTTATAAGTTACATGTCCGGCGCCAATCGTATTTCCAAGCACTTCTTCAAAATATTCAAAAGTGCAACTCATGCTTTCAAATGACGTTCGCTTCATGACCACCTTTAAAGTTCAAGGCCAAATGTACCACAGAATTGGATCATTGCTACCGCTTCCCAATGATGATTTTTATTTATTCATTTATTTAGTCTATAGCTACAAAAAATCCTTACAGACTAGAAACTTAAAACTAAATTTAACATTTATAATAAATTATTTAATTGGGATTTAAAAATAGTATTAAATTGACTTATATCTAAATATTGAAAAAAGGTATTAAATAATTAGGTTATTTATTAAATGGTTAATTTCTGGCATAATCCATTCTATGAAAATAAGTATGAAAAAATTTAAATTTCCTTAGAGATCTCTGAGGAACAGAAATATGAAACAATTTCATGAAGGAATAATGGAGAAGAAATATTTCTTCTAACTTCTAAGGACTTCATTGAAATCCAGATACATCTGTTTTCATATGAAGAAAGAGGAGTTGAAAAATTGAAAGAAGAAAATACAAATTTAATTTGGATCTTTTCAAGACGATTAATATGTGTACAAGCATTTGGACTCCAAATAACTGAAGCATATTCCAATATAGATCGGACAAAAGATGAAAACAAAATCTTTTTAGTATGGAAATCAAAGTTAAAAGCATTTCGAATGATGCGAAGTTCCTTCAAATTTATTTCACTGGAAATGAAGCTACAGAAGCCGAACGTTATCAACGAATATGCGTGTGCATTTGTTGCAATACCCTTCTGCCGAAACATACTCAAAACAATTGTTGAACATCGGAAATAGAAAAATTTCAATTGATCCAGCCACAAATGAGATTTCGTTACCGAACTTCTGTTAAATGCAAATAAATCGTACCACTTTGTCACCAAATTATTATGATGTCAACCAGCTCAATGAGCACATACAATTGAAACTGCCTGGCGAAAGAATGAAATACAAATCGATTGACACAGTAATGAACGAAGAATTATCCTACTGAATTTTTGAATTCATTGGAACCAGCCGAAATGCCACCACATGTGTTAACATTGAAGGTTGGATCACCGACTTCTTCTCATCTTTCTGACATGGATACCATGCTAAAAGAACTGCTCATCTTTTGAGATCAAGAACGAATCAAGCTAAAATAAGATACTCTGTTTCAAAGAGAGAATTCTGCATCAATCTAAAATAATAATAGTCCGACGAGGCTCGATGAGGCAAAACTTCCCAACCACTTCAAAAGTGTTTAGAATCCTGAGCATTGTCATGATGTAACATTACGGTTTCATGTCTAGCAGTATATTCTGGGCGTTTTCCGGCCAATGCTCGCTTCAAATGAATCGGTTGCTCCTTGAATACTAAGAACTGCATGCATTACTTCATTAAGTTATTTTGTGGGACCAAAAGGGTCCTATCTATTATGAGCTGAAATCTGACCGGAACATCACAGGGAACATGTAGCGAACTCAACTGTTTTATTTGAAGCGAGCATTGGCCATCTCTCGCACGTTGAAACATATGAAACACATTAGGTGTGTAATCTATAATTTTTCAGGGATTTCTGTGGTATTTACAAAATGCCTTAATCTCCCCAACAGAAACAGATACCTTGATATCATTCTGATTAAGTGTGTCGATCTACAGGTTACATGTTATGAAACGGTTAAAGAAGCCTGATGTTAGAAGATCTTTACTACATTAGAAATCATAAAAGTTGAGGCCCTGGCTCTGAAAATCATTATCTGGCACTGCAATTTTTTTTCACGATTCTTCTGTATGGGGTTATAACGTACTATGTGGGAATTATTCTAACGGTATAGGGAATGTATTCGATATATATAGAAAAAGGGCTGGCGGAGAACTCATATCTCGGCTGTACTAATGCACAAATTATTCTATAATGAAAATGTCTTATGAAATGTGTTCCTTGTAGAAAGAAGGGTGCTATCTTTTACACAACTAGCTCCAAGTTATTAGTAACAGCAACCAAATTTGTTGCCAATCGAATGATTCTACCATAGTGATCGAATTTTACAGTTTGTTCTTCTTCTTTATCAACTAACTTTCTGTTGATAGAACCGAAAAATTCAATGTGTGCAACCGAATCATTCGATTAGCAACAAATTCGGTTGCTATCACGAATCTGTTTTCTCTGTGTATACTCTAGGAATCGTAACCTCTGTATATCAAGCTGATATCCGGAACACTCAGCCAGAGATTCTGGTAATTAAGAAAGTAATGAACTATCTGAGATACAATAGTGTATTCACAACTTCTGTAAGTGTCTATTCTTATTTTGATCCAGGAATCTCTTTATAAAATAGCTGAACAATTTAGTATCATATAGTTTCCAATAAATAGTGACATACAGGGTAGGTATCTAGATTAAAAATTAAAATATGTAGTACCTATGAATTCTTCTTAACATTGTTGTTCACTTTGAACAACGTTCTTCAAAAATCACGGAATCGCTCATCTGTACTGATTACTGATATCTATGATAAATGAACATTGCTTCATTATACCAACCAATGAAGCAATGTTCATTTATCATAGATATCAGTAATCAGTACAGATGAGGGATTCCGTGATTTTTGAAGAACGTCGTTAACTACTTGGTATTGCATATAATTATTTCTGTCTCAGCTGAGGAGATGGAGTATCATTTTGACAGATAGAGGTTCACAAACCTTGTTTTAGCATATTGTTTCCTTATAAAGAGTAAAGATCAAATCAAATGTCTGTGTTATGCTATTGAATACATGTTATTAATAAGTCAACAATTTGAGTTTACAAGAATTTTATTATTAGCTGTTTCTCAACTTTGTATTCATCTTTTATTAGCAAGTGAATCTTTAGGTAAATTTATATTGAACATATTTTCTGTTATCTACCTAAGACAATGACAAATACATTGAGAAGTCATTTAAAATTAACTTACAACTACTTCTGCTATTGTTATTGTTATTATAAAACAAGTTAATTAAAAAAAACTATTGTTAATAAACAATTCTATCTGTAAATTTACTACCACAACTACAATAAATTTATTCACTTGTAGGTTTTACAAAGCAAATATAATCTGCTCAATGTAAACTGTTTGTTAACTGTCAACTGTTTGTTACATGCAGTAACTAACTGTCATTATATTTGTAACTTATGTCACTTGTTTTACCCATCGTAAATTATCTCATTTATCTACAATAAAAACCCCAACCAACTAACACTTTAACGTCAACATTGATATTTGATTGCTAATCTTTAAGCAAATATTTGTCAATTTCCTTTTTTGTTGTTAATAAAATCATTCATAGGAGTATGTAGTTGTAGCACTGTAGACTACGTAGACGATAAAACGATCGCTTTGTATGATCATAGTTAGTACGTATGAATAACTAGAGTCAAGTAGAGTTCTTGGTTTGTTTTATCAAATATTATACAAATGAAAACTTCCATTCATATTTATAATAATCGTAATTCTTAACCTGTATTATTTGCTCGCAGCCATAAATCTTAAAAAAGCCGAAAACATGCTTTTTTATAACCACAATAGAACAACAAAATGTTGATGATTCTTGTGAAACCGAAACACTCAACACAAACAAACAAAAAAAAAAACAACCAACAAAATATTGTTTATGATTTATAATGAACTGATTTAACAGCAATAATAATAATAAAAAAGTACTAATTTTCTTAACTTATCTTTAAAGGTTCTTTAAAACAGCAACAACTACGTAGCACCATATTTAACAATCGACCCAAAACACTTTAAGTTGATTCTATCTGCCAGATTCTTTGTAGAGTATGTGAAATTTAGTCAAGAGTTTTTTTTTTAAGTAGGTTTTATCATTATTAAGCAAAATGTGCTACTGGTTTTTTCTTCTTTTTATGCCTTTTTTTTTTTTTTTTTGTTTGAAAAAAGGCCACAATAAATAAATATCTTATATCTCATACTCTTAACTGAAAATATATTTTTTGAGTACGAGTAAGTAATAGAATGAAATATTATACTTGAAAACGTTTAGTGTATTGCATGGATTTTTTTAGTAGTAACAACTAAATTTTGATTGATTTGTTAAGTGTTTTATTGCTTATTGAAATTTTTCTTATCGAATTTCATATTTAATTGTTCTTGAGAAACGTTTTATTTTACTTGAAAGAGTAGTATACTATAGTATATTGAAAATGAAATTTTGATTCTTTGGAAAACCTAAAAAAAAGCGAAAGGAAAGAGATTACAAGCATATTGTAGTGAATTCTAATTCTCAAGTTCTGTGCTAGTTCAGTTCTACTTCAGTTCTAGTTCAGGTTCTAGTTCAGGTTCTAGTTCAGGTTCTGGAACAGGTTCCAGTTCAGGCTCTAGTTCAGGTTCTAGTTTAGGTTCAAGTTCAGGTTCTAGTTCAGGTTCTATTTCAGGTTCTAGTTCAGTTCTAGTTCAGTTCAGTTCTAGTTCAGTTCTAGTTCAGTTCTAGTTCAGTTCTAGTTCAGTTCTAGTTCAGTTCTAGTTCAGTTCTAGTACAGTTCTAGTTCAGTTCTAGTTCAGTTCTAGTTCAGTTCTAGTTCAGTTCTAGTTCAGTTCTAGTTCAGTTCTAGTTCAGTTCTAGTTCAGTTCTAGTTCAGTTCTAGTTCAGTTCTAGTTCAGTTCTAGTTCAGTTCTAGTTCAGTTCTAGTTCAGTTCTAGTTCAGTTCTAGTTCAGTTCTAGTTCAGTTCTAGTTCAGTTCTAGTTCAGTTCTAGTTCAGTTCTAGTTCAGTTCTAGTTCAGTTCTAGTTCAGTTCTAGTTCAGTTCTAGTTCAGTTCTAGTTCAGTTCTAGTTCAGTTCTAGTTCAGTTCTAGTTCAGTTCTAGTTCAGTTCTAGTTCAGGTTCTAGTTCAGGTTCTAGTTCAGGTTCTAGTTCAGGTTCTAGTTCAGGTTCTAGTTCAGGTTCTAGTTCAGTTCTAGTTCAGGTTCTAGTTCAGGTTCTAGTTCAGGTTCTAGTTCAGGTTCTAGTTCAGGTTCTAGTTCAGGTTCTAGTTCAGGTTCTAGTTCAGGTTCTAGTTCAGGTTCTAGTTCAGGTTCTAGTTCAGGTTCTAGTTCAGGTTCTAGTTCAGGTTCTAGTTCAGGTTCTAGTTCAGGTTCTAGTTCAGGTTCTAGTTCAGGTTCTAGTTCAGGTTCTAGTTCAGGTTCTAGTTCAGGTTCTAGTCCAGGTTCTAGTTCAGGTTCTAGTTCAGGTTCTAGTTCAGGTTCTAGTTCAGGTTCTAGTTCAGGTTCTAGTTCAGGTTCTAGTTCAGGTTCTAGTTCAGGTTCTAGTTCAGGTTCTAGTTCAGGTTCTAGTTCAGGTTCTAGTTCAGGTTCTAGTTCAGGTTCTAGTTCAGGTTCTAGTTCAGGTTCTAGTTCAGGTTCTAGTTCAGGTTCTAGTTCAGGTTCTAGTTCAGGTTCTAGTTCAGTTCTAGTTCAGTTCTAGTTCAGTTCTAGTTGTGGTTCTAGTTTTAGTTCAGTTCTAGTTCTGTTCTAGTTCTGTTCTAGTTCAGTTCTAATTCAGTTCTAGTTGTTTACCATATAATGCAAATATTAATGTGAAAATTTCGTATTTTAATAATTCGATTGACGCTAAAAATCTTCTTCCACTAAATGGCGGGAAAGAAGTTTGCATATATTTTTTATCTTTTCTAATCATTTGTTAAAATTTACATGCTAATATTTCTCTGTCAACACTTTAACCACAAAATTATTTATTTTTCCGGTTTTTTTGTAGACGCTGTTGACTTAAAATATCATCTAAAATACAATTTTCAAAATAATTGGTTGTACCACTTGTTTGTGTCAAATATTTAAGTAGTAAGAGTAACAAAAAAAAAAACAAAAAACAAATTCCAAAGATACGACTACTTTAGATTTATTGATAAAATAGTCTCGCTACTACTAATTAAAATTCATGTTATTCCAATAATTATCAAAAACGACATTATCAATTGTGTTTAAAGTAGAAACAATTCAAAATAGAAATAAACCCGAAATGAGCAAACAAACGTTTTGATAGAGTTTGACGTTAATAACAATCAGTATATCTGATTTAAAGACCCGCTTTTATATTATAAATGTTGTGTAGTTTAAAAAATAGATTGGGGGGAGAATATACATTTTTAAGTTGGGGACAGAAAAATAGTTTAGTTATGAGCTTGATAACAAATAAGTATTTAACAACGTGAATGAATACATAAAAGGGTAAATGCAATCATTTAATACATATGATTTATTAATACATAATTGATTTGGTTTTTCCATTAAGTATTTACTTTATAATTGTAAATGTTTGGATAATATTCCAGTAATAAATAACAAATTTCGCCGACCATTACAAATCTTCCAATACGTAAATAAAAACTGTAGGAAATTAGTTTAGAAGCTCTGGAAAACTTTGTATCGTTAATTTACTCTAAAATGTAAAACATCCCAACACAAATTTCCTACTATAAAGAACTACAAATGAAATAATCCGAACAAGATTAAAATAATACGGAAAAAATTTATTTATGTATGCTAGAACTGAACTAGAACTAGAACTGAACTAGAACTGAACTAGAACTGAACTAGAACTGAACTAGAACTGAACTAGAACTGAACTAGAACTGAACTAGAACTGAACTAGAACTGAACTAGAACTGAACTAGAACTGAACTAGAACTGAACTAGAACTGAACTAGAACTGAACTAGAACTGAACTAGAACTGAACTAGAACTGAACTAGAACTGAACTAGAACTGAACTAGAACTGAACTAGAACTGAACTAGAACTGAACTAGAACTGAACTAGAACTGAACTAGAACTGAACTAGAACTGAACTAGAACTGAACTAGAACTGAACTAGAACTGAACTAGAACTGAACTAGAACTGAACTAGAACTGAACTAGAACTGAACTAGAACTGAACTAGAACTGAACTAGAACTGAACTAGAACTGAACTAGAACTGAACTAGAACTGAACTAGAACTGAACTAGAACTGAACTAGAACTGAACTAGAACTGAACTAGAACTGAACTAGAACTGAACTAGAACTGAATTAGAACCTGAACTAGAACTGAACTAGAACCTGAACTAGAACTGAACTAGAACTGAACTAGAACTGAACTAGAACTGAACTAGAACTGAACTAGAACTGAACTAGAACTGAACTAGAACTGAACTAGAACTGAACTAGAACTGAACTAGAACTGAACTAGAACTGAACTAGAACTGAACTAGAACTGAACTAGAACCTGAACTAGAACTGAACTAGAACTGAACTAGAACCTGAACTAGAACCTGAACTAGAACCTGAACTAGAACTGAACTAGAACTGAACTAGAACCTGAACTAGAACCTGAACTAGAACCTGAACTAGAACCTGAACTAGAACCTGAACTACAACCTGAACTAAAACCTGAACTAGAACCTGAACTAGAACTGAACTAGAACTGAACTGAACTAGAACTGAACTAGAACTAGAACCTGAACTAGAACCTGAACTAGAACTGAACTAGAACCTGAACTAGAACCTGAACTAGAACCTGAACTAGAACTGAACTAGAACTGAACTAGAACCTGAACTAGAACCTGAACTAGAACCTGAACTGGAACCTGAACTAGAACTGAACTAGAACCTGAACTAGAACCTGAACTAGAACTGAACTAGAACCTGAACTAGAACTGAACTAGAACTGAACTAGAACCTGAACTAGAACTAGAACTGAACTAGAACCTGAACTAGAACCTGAACTAGAACTGAACTAGAACCTGAACTAGAACTGAACTAGAACTGAACTAGAACCTGAACTAGAACTAGAACCTGAACTAAAACCTGATCTGGAACCTGAACTAGAACCTGAACTAGAACCTGAACTAGAACCTGAACTAGAACTGAACTAGAACCTGAACTAGAACTGAACTAGAACCGAACTAGAACTGATTTTCTCTGATTGGCTGATTTTCACAAAAATGTTCTTAATTAATACAAATAAATTGGTGTGTTATTCATTTTATGGCGATTATTTGTTCTTGAAACCAAAACATTATAAACATTTTTTTTTAATTCATTTTTATTTAAGCAATAAAACCTACTTTAGAAAGATTCAAATTGTCTGGCATTATAAAATACCATAAACCATATAGAGTTTTTTGTTACTCAATTGGTATAAGAAACAAAATTTGAATAACTTAATAACTCCCTCATAAGTTTTAAAACAAACAAATAAACAATAGAACAATTTTAAAAATTATTAAACGACTTAAACAAATTTATTCACAATTAACAACATTTCATTAAATAATATAAAAAAAGTAAATGAAAACCGGCATTATTATTAAAATAAAAAGGTTTCTTTTATTTTGCCATTAAATATTTGATTTTATATGTTTTCTTTTAGCTACAGGTTTTTGTTTTTCTGAAATTAATTGCAATTGCAATGATTTATAAAATTAACAACATAAATTATTTGATTTGATTATTTACGGTTTGTTTCCGATTTACACTCTCTCTCTTTCTCTCTCCTGAGTGTTTTCCAGCCATTAAATCTAAATTTAATTTGTGATTATTTGCCAAAAATAATAAATACAGTCACACAGATAATAGTACGTACCCCTTAAAAATTCTTTAATTTTCCAAAAATTGGTGATATTTAAAAAAAGTAAATGAATCAATAATTTTTAAATGAACACAAATATTTATTTCATTATTTAAATTTAAAATTAAAAACTTCAATTTAATAAAAAAAACACAAAAGCCTATTAATATCACAAATAATTATACGTACTCTAAAAAAGATTAATGTACAAAAAGAATTTCAGGTATATATTATTTCATTAGTATTTTGTTGGACCTCCTTTTGCCTCAATTACTGCTTTCAATCGATTACTCATTGAAAATACCAGTTTTTTTGTTGTCTCAGACGTTATTTTATTCCACTCATATTCCAAGCCATCTTTAAGTTGTTGTTTGTTTCTGTAAGTTTTTTTTCGAATGCGCCGTTCCAATTCATCCCATAAATGCTCTATGGGATTCAGGTCTGGTGATTGGGGAGGCGAATGGAGTTGTTTCGGGACATTATAGAGAAGCCATTCTTTGACAACATGCGAAGTGTGCTTTGGGTCGTTGTCCTGCTGGAAATACCAGGTGCCACTAAGACCCAAAACACTTGCGGAATCTTTCAAACTGCTTTTCAAAATGTCTAAATAAAGAAATCGGTCCATATTTGTTTCCACAAATCGCAGTTTTCCAACTCCATTCGCCGACATGCAGCCCCAAACCATGACCGAACCACCACCGTGCTTAACTGTTGGAATGAGGTTCTTCGGTTGCAGCTCTTCATTAGGTTTGCGCCAAATTTTTTGTTTGCCATCACAACCGAATAAATTGTACTTGCTTTCATCACTAAAAATCACATTCGCCCAGAAATCTGTTGTTTTGTACACATACTTAAGTGCGAAGTCGAGCCGCTTTTTTCTGTTTATTTCGCTTATTAATGGTTTTTTTCTTGGTACGCGGCTATGGAATCCGTTTTTTCGCAAAACACTTCGCACTGTTTCTGAATGAACATTAATATTGTGGTCATTTTCCAAAGTATTTCGAATTTCCACGGCTGTTGTTTTAGGATTTTTACTAACAGCACTTTTTATAAATCGCTCAACTCGTGGGGTAATTTTGGGTGGACGTCCAGTTTTTGGCTTGCTTGCTAGGGATTGAGATTCAGAAAAGTTTTTTATTACGGTCTGCACCGTAGACTTGGCACGTCCAACAATTTGAGCAATTAAACTTAAGGAATTCCCATCTTTCCTCAATTTTAAAATATGTTCACGCATTTCGATACAAATGTCCTTTGTTTTCTTACCCATTTTAACAAAAAAGTAAATTTTTTTTCAAAAATTACTGCAGTTTTTAAGAATTGCTTACAAACTAAGCTTTTAACACTTTCCGTATAATATTTTTTTTTTATTAAATCTACTTATTTTTAAAAAGTACCGTTTCTATTTGGCATCGTACGTATAATTATCTGTGCTGCCATATTAAGTTTTATGTGTAAAAGTACAATAAGCGGAAAGTTAACCGGACTTTTTGTAGTTAGTTTTTGACAGTGTTTCGATGCCTTTCAAAAGCAAGCAAAAATATCGATCAGAAATCCAGGGTTATTCTTAAACCGAAATTTTAGAGGGAGTACGTACTTTTATCTGTGTCACTGTATATGTAAGTAAATAAATAAATGAATAAATAAATTTATTAGGCTCTACCGAAGTAGTCTCTCAATTCAACGCAACCTTTAGGAAGGTCGTATGCCAAAATATATAAAAATGTATCACAACATCAGAGAACAGCCCATGAATACCTGAATACATTTTCAATACTAGACTCGGTAGTAATAAATACATTATTTTTGGTTTTATTTGATTTTTTTTTTTGTTTTTTTGTTTTTTTGTTTTTGGAATAGAATAACTGCTGCAAATACGCAAAGATACACATATTGAAATGAACATTTACATGTGAATGTTTGTTTGTTTGTAATGTGTAGTTTCTGTATTAAGTCAGAGTCTAGAGGCGTAGATTTTACGTGTTTTAATTACAAATTATTATCACACATAATCAAGGTATAATAATATCGACAATACCTGGTAAAACTACTACTACAACTACATCTACATACAATAATACCAAAAACAACTATGACTTGTATTAAATATAGAGATGTGTATTTGTCGGCTTGAATTTGTAAAACAATCCATAACTACTACTTGTTCAAATATATTCTACGAGTGCCAGTCAGTCAGCCTGTTAGTATTTAATAATATTTAATACTCACACTTTCATGTGTATTCCAGTCATTTAAAGTCATTCCAACAAAGAGTTTTTTTTCTTTTCTGCATTTGCTATGTACAACTATGAATAAATGAATAAAATGTTGGTAGATAGTAAGTAAAAGTATTTTGTCTTTTTTTCGTACATCACTAACAGAATTAATAAATGTGTGAATTGGAGTAGAAGTGAAAAAGGGCTTAACATACATAAGTTTGTTGGTCATTATCTCTTAAACATTTTCATATAATTAAGATCCCAAAAAGTAAAGGTTCGAAGTAGGTTAGTAGAATTCTAACCAAGAGGCAATCCAATTCTAAACTTATAGCAACCGAATTTGTTGCCAATCGAATGATTCGGTTGCACACATAGAATTTGTCGGTTCTATCAACAGAAAAGTTGACAATGAAGAATTTCGGTCAAAGCAACCAAACTTTTGTTACCTCTTTTGAAGTTTTGTAGCCACAACTGTAAAATTCAATCACTAAGTTGGAATCATTCGATTGGCAATCAATTCAGTTGATATCACGAATCTGTTTTCTCTGTGTACATATATTAAAAGGAAAGATGACTCCTAGTCCGAATCTTCAGCAGCGTCACTTGATATCCTATTGATTACTCACTTCCCAGGCTGCAAGGATGTTGCTACGGATATTGTGAGAGAAAGTAGGACTCTATCCACTATCGAGATAGGATAGCATGGGCGATTGATAGTTTATCCCCATTCAAGTTACCTGGACCTGATGGTATTTTGCCAAAGTGCAAAAATGCATATCATCCCCTGACTTCACAGAATATTTACGCTCTGTCTCTTTCTTAGCCATGTTCCGGCTAACTGGAGGAGAGTCAAGGTCGGTTTTATTCCCAAACTCGGCAAAAGAAGTCATGAGAATGCGAAGGACTTTCGTCTAATTAATCTTTCATATCTTCAACTTAAAAAGTTGGAAAGACTCACCGATTCTCATATAAGACATCGACTAGAAGGCACAACACGGCTCTCAAGCAGTCAGCATGCCTACCTTAAGGGTCGCTCTACTAAGACAGCTATGGAGGAAAGTCAAGGACGGTTTTATTCCCACAATCGGCAAAATAAGTCATGCGAAGGACTTTCGTCTAATTAACCTTTCATCTTTTCAACTTAAAACGTTGGAAAGACTCATTTATTCTCATATAAGACATCGACCAGAAGGCACAGCACGGCTCTCAAGCAGTCAGCATGTCTTAAGACTATGTTCTTTCTGGACGTAGAAGAAGCTTTCAATAACGTAACTACTCTTGCAATTTAACAAGCTCTTATTAACCTGGATGTTGAAGGTTAATAAGAGCGACTGCTTAGTATCCATGTTGAAATTAAGAATAGTTACAACAAATCCTGGCAATAGCGTTAAGTCCAAGCAAGTTTAACGAGGCTCACCTAAGGGCGGAGTGATCTCTCTACTACTTTAGCTTATCGTTATTAACTCGATTCTCATTGAACTAGACAAAGAAAGGAAACAAATTGTTGATTATGTGGACGATGTGGTGATACTTATATCAGGACTTTTTCCGGATGTGAGAAGTGATATTATGTGCACTGCTTTAGAGTTTCTCAATAATTGGGGTTCGGAAAGCTGTCTCGAGGTAAATCCAAGCAAAACAGAACTTGTACTTATCACAACAAAGAACAAGATTCCAAGCTTCAGACTTCCTTGGTAGAAAAACTGCAAAATCGCCCTTTCAAATAATGCAAAATATTTCGGTATTGTCCTGGTTTCTAAAATATAATGGAAACTGAATACTTAACACAGGGTCAAGAGGACAACAGTGGCCTACTACAACTGTCGTAAGATGTTTGGTATATAATGGGGACTTAGACCCAACACAGTTAAATAAATGTATTCAGCTATAGTACGTCCAATTCTTACACATGGATCTTTTTTATGGTGGACTGCAACTAGGGAAACCATGTTGTAGACCAACTATATGAAGTCCAGAGATCATCTTGCATTGGCATAACTGGCGCACTAAGAACTAGTCCTTCTGCACCTTGTTCCAATTGACCTACACATAATGGCCACCTCTGACTGCGGCACAGCGAGCATTCAAGCATCTGGATGTTGGAGATCGAAAACATATGGAAAAGTGGGGATTCTGGTCCTAATGCCTCCGATCGTAAACTAACCTTCGGACTGTATTACTCCATCTACAGATTTTGATAGAGTGTTCAAAGTTTTAATTCCCTTCAGGAGTAGGGGTAATCTCGTGTACAAATATGACATCAGAATATATACATACGGTTCTAAAATGAGCTGTGGTGTTAGTTCTAGTGTATTCTGTGACGAACTTCGGATAGGTATCTCAAACCGTCTTCCGAATGAATGTAGTGTTTTACAGACTAACATTTTTACAATCAGCTTGTAATATACTACATGACCATAATACTAGCAACAGTATTGTTATTTTTGTCTCTGATTCTCTCATTGAATGCCTATACAACTTCATTTCCATTAATCAGAAAGAACGCTCTGTCAAGACTAGGTCGTCTATCTGACATTACTTTAGTTTGTGTTCCAGCGCATGGATACTAGTATGGCTATGAATCGGTAGACGAGTTAGCCAGAATGGGATCGGCTTTGAATATCTCCAATACGGTTTCAGTAGCAATTCCGCTGCGGACTATTAAAAGTATTATTTTCAGACACTTTCTTACAAAGGCTGAAAATAGATGGTGCAACTAAAATACATGTAGAATGGCCAAGTTAATGTGGCGAAACACGAAAACTATGCAACTGATAACCCATAATAGAAGGGATATATCAAAGTTGCTTGCATCATTATTAGGGCTGAATTCCAAGCAAGCATGCAAGTCGCCTTGGACTCCCCTTTAACGATCATTGTCGTAGCTGCAAGGACAGGAAAAAAGAAGAAACGATTTTTCACCTTCTCTGCGAATTCCCAGCCCTAAGTGTCAAGAGTCACAGATTCCTGAGCAACTACTTACATGGTAACCAATCCTGGTGAGGTATCTGGGTGTAGACTTAATGCCCTATTGAGATATCTCACGGCTACAGGTTGGGTATTATAAGTAACTTCAACATTTTAGCATACATTACGATGTAAATGACACTACATATGGCGAGAGGTTTGGTCTTGTCAAAAAGGAGCCCTTTAGACTCTACATGCCTGTTCGCGCTCAAGGAACTACCAAGTTAACCAATCAAAGGCTGAAAAGAATTAATATGTAAATTCATTTTTTAAAAATCAAATAAATTTGATCTCTTAACCATTCCGTTAATGAAGTAATTATGAATTAATTCATAGTTTTCCAGCCGGAAAAGAATGAAGTGAAGAGGCTTTTCTACACAATATCACGCAGTATCATATCGTATTATTTTGAATGTCTATATAGAATTTTTAGATGAACAAATAACTAGCCAGACGAACAAACTGGCAACTATCATTTCTACGACCAATGCTTGTCAACTCAGCGACAGATGTTCCCGTTTCATGTTTTATCCACAAGAAAGAATTATCGCCATTTATATTCCTATCACCGTTAAACACAAATACAGATCCAACATTCCATTACTGATGTCTACTTTTTGCTCTGTGATGAATTCAAAATGTTTTAATAAACCTTAAATTTTCAACCTAGTTAGATCATTTGCAAACTAATTCCCCTTAATCTAACCTTGTAAGGTTTAATTTACCAATGACCCCTTAAGGCCATGATTAACTATTATTTTATAATGAATTAAATTTGCAATTTTTTGAAAATCTTGACCTTCACAATTTCAAATTTAATTCAAATACGAAAAACGCAAATTATCTCAATGGCCCTTGTGGTGAAAAATATGTAGTTCGCAACAATAACATTAAATAAATTTAACACGTTTTTATCAAATTTAAATCAAATGGTCAATTTATCAGATTATACTGCAATGACATACACAAATATTTGTAACAATAAGTATTATTAACAATAGATATGTTAGTTAATGTTAGTACTTGTACTATTTAAATAGTTACAAAACTAGGCCTGTATTTTATCTTAACTCTTTCAGCCAAATTTTTTTGTGTATAAGTTTAAAATCAAAACAATTGCATTTTAACTTTAATCAAGGTTAGTTTATTATAAAAAGTAAGAAAAAATAAATCAAAACATGAAAAAACCACCCCATTCCATGGTTTTTTGTGGAGTGAAGTGGTTAGTTTACTAACCACCGTGGCGGTTGGCATTAAAAATAACTATGATAAACACTTTTGTTTCGTATAAATTTTATTGAATTTACTGAATTCGATGAACAATAAACACTCTGTGCTTTTTTCTATTGAATGCGTGAAAATCTCTTAAAAAACAGATTTTTACAATATTTTCAAATTAATATATTTATCTAACCAGAGCACTCTGACAGCAAAGTTTTGCAAAAAATCATAAACAATGACTTCAAAAAATATAATTGTTTAGCAAAATGGCAATAGATACCAATAAACTATGTTTAAAAGACTATAGAAAATGTGGTTAGTAAACTAACCACCCAACCCCAAAGAGTAAATGAGGTTTTTATAACAAGTATTTAAAATTTCAAACAAAACAAGTAAGATTCCTATATTTGGCTGTGCCGAATCTTGTATACTAACCATCAATATGTGACAATAAACTTCTGACAATTATGGTCCGATCCTCACAAAAGTTGGTAGAAAGATTAAGGTTCATATAAAACATGTTTATGTCCATTTTCATCACCATATTGATTATTATAAGACACTTGTGAATGTTCATGTCATTTTCCGAGGGGGACCTTGTATGGGGACTAGGGACAAATGTTGTCCGAATTTCAGAGTACTTAGAACTAATTTCAGAGTACTTAGAACTAATTTATGCAAAATGTTATCAGAATAATCAACATAATTATGACAGTTCAAACAGTATTCCGGGGGGACATTTGTATGGAGGCTAGATGAAATCATGAGCTGATATTGCCCATTTTCAATACCAAAGAAACCTTATTCACGTATATTTGTAAAAAATTTCAGCTTCTTCTTTGGTTTAAGCCCTATCGTGTTTTCAACAGACGTACGAACATAGCTAGATTGTCTTAGAATCTTATGAGGACCCAGAATATATGTACTAATATGAGTCTGCGACAAATATTTTGATGTGTTACAAACGGAATGACAAAATCAATAAACCCCCTCATATTTTCATACCCTTCACTTTTGTGAGAAGGGTATTTGTCTTTCTGTTTGTAAATTCCACAATATAATTCTCTGACCCTATAAAGTATATAAATTCTGGATCTTTATAGATAGCGGAGTCGATTAAGCCATGTCTGTCTGTCCGTCTGTCTGGCTGTCTGTCTTTCTGTCTGTTGAAATCAATTTTCTGAAGACCCCAGATATCTTCGTGATCCAAATCTTCAATAATTCTGTCAGACATGCTTTCGAGAAGTTTCCTATTTAAAATCAGCAAAATCCGTATATAATTTACGGAGATATGAGCAAAAATCCAAGACAACCTCTGAAAATTTCATAAAAAAAGACAATTTATTGCATGCTTTGACAAAAAAGCAACAAAACGTATGTTTGGATGTATGTTGGTTTCATTGCTTTGGCAGAATAGGTGAGACACAGTATCCTGCTCTTCCTCATTATAACTGCTTCTACAGCAGTCGTTGAACCGTAAGCCCAGGCTTCTAGCATGTGTCCCATTTATACAGTGTCCTGTAATAAAGGAGACAATTAGCCTTATTTGCTCACAACGGAATTCCATAAGTAGATTCGTCTTGCTGGCTTCATATAAGGGCCAAGTCGAACTCGTTGTAGCTCAGGAAAGTTCTGTTGTGTGCAGTGTTATATAGTTTGCATTAAACAAGGGATACCAGAAAATGCCTCCTCAATCATCATCGCAAACATTTTGGCTAATTCTTCTGTTATACAATTACCCTGATTTCCATCAATCGTTTGGTCTTTATGTAGTTCTGTTAAAGCTCTAATCGTATTTCTTTGTTATCCAATTCTGACTTAAAGCGTGTGATCTTTCTGTAGTTCAGTTTTAGCATTAATCACATACATTCTTAGTATTTTATGGAGTCCAATTCTGGCTTTAGCTTCAATCGTTGTTATCTATTTAGTTCAATTCTAGCTTCAATCGTTGGACTTTTTGTAGTCAAATTTTGGCTTTAATCGTTTGGTTTTTATGTACTCCAGTTTTAACAAATGATTTAAATAAAATGCTTTGTTCTTTGACTTTTAGTTTTACCAAAATTTGAATTTTAAGCTCTTTTTTTCTTTCAACACTTATTGCGAAAAATAAAAAATAAAAGAAAATACATAATATTAAACTCATTTAAATTCTGTTCCTAGTACAAATTGCACTTGTTTGCATAATTTTATTCTTTAAACAAAAATGTATGACATTCTAATGGTTTTTCTATGCCATTTTCTAAACACTCATGTTTGAGGAATAATACAAGTAGTCAGGCAGGCAGGAGGTATAGGAATGGATAGATTGAGTGAGTGGTTAAAGATAAAGTTTTTTTTATTATTATGCTTTGACGTAGATACTTAATACTGGGAGTATAAATTAAGGAGTATTTTTTTTTTTGGGATACAAAATTAAACAAAATATTCTGGAGTAAAGTTAGTTTTGTAATTCATATATTCGTACTACTGTGGTGGTCAAAATCTTTAATTTTATTTAAGAAAATTTTAGCATTATTTCGTTTTATTTCGTTTTATATTGTTTTTTATCATTTATAAACTTCATAAATACTTGAAATAGAAAATATAAACAATTCTTAATGAAGTTGTTGCTAAAATTTTAAACAAACATTTCGAATAAATAATCGAAATGGAAATCTTGTTGATCAAAATTCGCTTCAAAAATAAACAAAGAATTCAATACAATAAATGACAACTTTATGTATTTATTAGATTTCCTAATAAATTAAACATACACACTGTATTTACTTGAACTTGTCATAAGATACTTTTGCTCACTCATAAACTAAATACATTTCTCTATATATGGCTGAATGGCCAATATCGTTTTCTCAATCAACCTGACTTAAAAGACACACTTATTATGAAAATTAAATTAGCGAATAATTTAAATGGCCACATGCTAGATTAAAGCAAATATTGATTAGTCGAGCAGTTTAAGTAAACTTGTTTTGTGTCATTCTTCCACTTTTTTTTTTTTTTTTTTAAACTGATTTTCAAAATTCATATGATCTTGTCTCACGACAACAACAATTAATAAATTTACATAATAAATAATAATAATGTGAAATGTTTAAGAAAGAAAAAACACTAAATGACAAATTGTATTTGCATTTTTATTTTTCAGATTTGTGCTACATTAACCCATTAATAACCACAAGTCAACGGACCCTTAACCCTTAATTGTTGGTTTTATAAAGGATATAAAGGTGAGTGATATTTAACATGGCAATAAAGAGTCAAGATATTGTCATATATTTCTCTCAAAAGTCATGTTTATAATTAAGCTACGCCTTAGCATGGGTTAATCACGTGCTATTTACAAAAAAAAAAAAATAATAACTTTTATATATAGAAATTTAATGCATGTAAATTAAAAGTCATGAACAATAAATTAATAATTAACACTTATTATGACTTTATTTAATTTGTTGTGTGTAGAAAAATGTTATTGTTGTTGTTGTTAGACTCCCTAAAGAAAACAATTTACAAATAAATTAACGTTCATAATCAGTGTGTGTTCATAACAGTGAGAGGTTTTATAATAGGACATGTAACAAACACTATGCGATATCGAACATAACAGTCAATGCTTGAAAGTGACTTCAGTCGTAGATTTTTATATTGTACAATTTTAGCTAAAATCGTAGTTCCTTATGTAGTTAATTTTAGCTTAAATCGTAGGTCATTATTTAGTACAATTTTAGCTCTAATCGTTGATCTTTATCTAGTCTAATTTTAACATTAGTTGTAGTTCTTTATGTAGTCCAAGTTCAGCTTCAATCGCAGGTCTCTATGTAGTGCAATTGTAGCAAATCAACGGTCTGTATGTAGTCCAAATTTAGCTTCAATCGTAGGTCTTGATGTATTCCAATCGTTGGTATTTATATAGTCCAATCATTGGTCTTTAGGTAGTCCCATTTTAGATTTAATCGTATGTATTAATGAAGTCCAATCTGTGCTATTTATGTAGTCCCATTTTAGCTTCAATCGTAGGTCTTTATGTAGTCCCATTTTAACTTCAATCGTAGGTCTTTATGTATTTCAGTCGTTGGTATTTATATAGTCCAATCAAATCTTTAAGTAGCCAAGTAGTCAAATCTTTAAGTAGCCCCATTTTAGCTTTAATCGTAGGTATTTTTGAAGTTCAATCGTTGATATTTATGTAGTCCCATTTTAGCTTCAATCGTTGGTCTATATTTAGTCGAACTTCTGCTTCAATCGTGGAATTCTAGCTTCAATTGTGGTTCTTTATATAGTCCAATTTTATCATCAATTGTTGGTCGTTATGTAGTTCAGTTTTAGCTTTAATCGTATTTCTTTAAACAGTCCAAACTTAACTTCAATCGCTTGGTCCTTATGTAGTTCAGTCTTAGCTTTAATCTTAGTCCGATAGTAGCTTCAATCGTAGTTCTTTTTTTTTTTTTGTTGAAGAGAAGTAACACTCCGGCATTACTGCCTTATATATGTATATTATGTTACTTTCTTTGGAAATGGGATAGATTGGAAAAGGAAAGATGGTGAAAGGAGCAGAAAGCTTTATTGTTTGACAACTCTGTAATTGCGCGTTATATTTTATATTAGTACAGGTTGCAGCGCCTCTGGTGGAGAATAGGCAGATTAATCAACGCTAGATTTATAGCCATTATTTTGTTAATTTACTTCGGTAGCGTTTCAATGCTATACCTCCGAAGGAGGGCGCTTCGATAAATACTAGTTATTAGTCAACAACATCCTCGCCCTCCTTATGTAAGTAGTAGAATTTTAGCCTCAATCGTAGGTATTTATATTGTCCAAATTTAGCTTCACCGTAGGTCTATATGTGGTCCAAATTTAGCTCCAATCATAGGTCTTTATGTAGTTAGATTTTAGTTTTAATCGTAGATCTGTAGTTTTTTTGCAGTGCAATTTTAACATAAATTATAGATCATTATGAAGTACAATTTTAGCTTTAATGGTATGTCTTTGTAGTCCAATTTTATACTCAATCGTAGGAGTTTTTTTTTCGCTTCAATTGCATCTAAATACAATATAAATTTATTCAAAGTATTGGCCATTGTTCGCTATGACTTTTTCCCATCTTTCTGGCAACATATGGATTCCCAGCAAAAAGGACTGCTCATCTTTTGAGACATTATGAAGTCCAATTTTACCTTCAATGGTAGGTCTTTATGTAGTCTAATTTTAGCCTCATTTGTAGGGGTTTGTACAGTCAAATTTTAGCTTCAATTGTAGTTAAATATTGGGTGTATGAATCATTTACACAATATAAATTCATTCAAACTATTGGGCATTTTAAACTATTTTCCCATCTTTCTGGCAACATATGGATTCTGAGCCAAAAGAACTGCTCATCTTTTAAGGCCAAGCACGAAGCAAGCCAATATCAGATACTCTGTTCTGAAGTGAAGCGTACACCAGAGAAAGCGTTCTGCATCGATCGAAACAAATAGTATTGGGGCGGGGCACAGTCTGGTCTGTAAAGTAAGTGAGGCAAAACTTCCCAACCACTTCATTCTAAATAGTTTTTAACAGGTATTGCTTAATGTGCTCGAGCGTTGTCATGATGGAATATTATGGTTTCATGTCTGGCCGCATATTCTGGGTGTTTTTCAGCCAATGCAATTCAAACGAATCAGTTGCGATCGGTACAGGTTCCCTGTGATGGTCTGGTTAGATTTCAGCAGCTCATAATAGATAGGAGTCTTTTGTTCCCACCAACTACAGAGAATTACCTTAGCGCCGTGGTTATTTGGCTTTGGTACCGATTCGGCTGGTTGCCTGGACTTCACATACGATATCTTATGCTTCGGGTTATCGTAATGAATATACTTTTCATCGGAAGTAATGATTCGGTGCAAAAATGGTTCTTTTTTATAGCATTCAAGCATAATTTCGGACATGCAAAATCGTCTTTCAAGGTCGCTCGGCTTCAATTCCTATGGTAACCAATTTCCCTGTTTTTAGATGAATCCCGCTGCTTGCAAACGTTTTGAAATTGCTACTGGATAGTTTCCAATGATTTTACAAGTTCTTATTGAGTTTGACAACAATCTTCATGGAAAAATGCTTCCAATTCTTGGTCTTCAAACTTGTATGGCTGTCCTGAGCGATCTTTGTCTTCCGTGTCAAAAGCATTACTTCTTAAACGCACAAGCTATCTTTCGCATGTTGAAACCGATAGAACACATTCACCATAATCTTTAGGAAGCATTTTTATCAAATTAAAGAAGTAAAGCAAAATTTCCCGCATATTCCCGCTTTATTGGCACAATATTCCTTATTTTCGAAGTAAAAAAAAACGTTCTTTCTTACGCACTAGTTCCTCTAAAGGGAGTCAACTCAAAATTTTTTCAATTTTCACTTTTTGCAAGAAATCGATGTACAGTGGTCATATCTACCCACTGTAAATATCTTAAATCATTTTCTCTACTCTTTCGCCAAAAAATACAGCTGTATCCGTCTTCTACTTTCATTGTAATGTATTAAAAAAAAAAACAGTTTTTTGCCTCTGCTGAAAACTTTTAAATTTTGAGTTGACTCCCTTTAGAGGAACTAGTGCGAAATGTCAAATATGTACCCTTCAAAATGACATATAAGTTATTAAAGACAATATGACGTTCAAAAGATATAGATAGTCATACACCCAATATGTAGTATAATTTTAGATTCAATCCTAGTTTAAACGTAGGTTATATAGGCAGCCACTCTTCAAGCAGCTCAAAACTGACCCCATTGTTTAAACGCAGATATTTCAATTTAAAATTTTCCCCAAATAATTTTAAATAAAACTAGTAAATAGTAATTTAACAAACATTTTAAATTTAATGATTTTTTTTGTTTTATTTTTGTTTATTTATTTTTAAAAGTTTAAACTTTTGTTAACATGTGTTCGTAATGATTTATATATTTATATTCTATACATAACCTTACTTGCACTTAAATATCCTTTACTATTGTTTTATATTGTTTAATCTCTATTAATCTAATATTTATTATGCTTTTATCCGGTAATTAAAAGCATTTCTCTTTCTTTTTTTTCTCATAGTATTTTAAATATTTACAAAATTTAGATTTTTGCATTGTTTAACTATAGTTAACTATGGAAATATAGCAAGCTTATTTTGGAGTTTAGCAACGAGATTTGCCTTGATTACATTTTATATTTAATTTAATTTGTTTTTTTTTTCAACGATGCAGACATTAAAAATAAAAAAATATCCTAAAATAAATATGTATTGTATATGAGAATGAAATCTACAGCCAGCTGAGTTTCACACTTTTTCTGATTACTTATTTTGTATGAGTATTTATTTATTTATATTTCAGACATGTTTGTTTAATGCTACTTTTTATGCTAGTTCATGAAATATTGATATTAAATAAACATACGTATAAAAAAATATTAAAAAAAAAATATATATATATTTATTGTATATATAACAAATCAATATTAATACATGTCACCTATAAGGGTCGTTCCATTTAGTTATGGGAAAATACATAGAATTTTAACTCTTCTGGAATTTCAATAAGCATTCAAAGTTTAGAAGATACATATTAATTTATATTTTTTGATGCGGCAATTTTCAAATATATCCTTCCACTTTTTAACTTCAAACTATCCATTTTTTTAATATTCATTTTGCTATGGAAAGCCCCCTATACCTATACTTTTGCTTTTACAACTGTTGTCCAGAATTTTATTAGTTTTTTCCATTAAACATTTTAAAAAAACTTAATTAAAATTTCACTCTATATACAAAAAACCATATACTGTTGAAATATATATTTAAAAATAAAAAATAATATTCAATTTTTATATTTTTATTTTATTTATTAAAATATTTTATATCAATATATCAAAAAGCAAGCAATTTTGAAACTCAAAACCGAAAACAACTGAATGATCCAATGAGTAAGTGAGTGAGTGAGTGAGTGATTGAATGGTCAGAGAGTGTCATTTAATAATTTGTATAAATATTAAAAAAAAAAATTTAAAATAAAATTGTAGGTTTATAAAAATATCAATCAGTTTACACAAGTGAAGCCTTGTTAACAGCCACCAACAACAACAGCAAGTACAAAATCAAATGATATAAAATATAAATAAAATAAATGTGTGATGAGATTTAAACAGAATCGTTTTTTGTTAATATTTGTTTAATAATTTCCTATATATGTATAAAAAACTTCAAATGTTATTTGAAAGTTTTTGTAAAGGTAAAGGGGCGGTTTGTTAAGAGGAGGTGTTAATAGAGAGAGATTTTTGTAATAAATACGCTCCTAAAATGATCTTAAAACTCTTTAATTGAGTTTTTTACAAAAAACACTAGAAATCAGGAAGAGATAACTCAAGGTTTTACAAATTTAAGCTTCAATCGCAGATCATTATATATTGTTAATGGCATTTATATAGGCCTCTTTTAGCTGCAATCGTTGCTCTTGAAGTAGTTCAATTTAAGCTTCAATCGTGGGTTTTTTATTTAGACCAGGCATGTCCAAAGCTAAAACTCTATTTGTGTTGGTGAGCGAAAGAGAGCTTCACTGAAAGAAAATTTTAGTGAAATAAATAAATAAACGATTTTTAAGGCTTTATTTGTTAACAATAATCAAGTCAACAATCTTAATCAAATTGTCTGCTCATTAATTGAGAGTTCGATATTAATAATTTTAGGCAAATTGAAAAATTAAATATATTTCAAATCTGAACAAAATTGTTCACAAAAGTAAATTGAGGGAAAAAACCATGCAACACTTCAATGATTTTTTAAAGTTCGAAATATATTAAACAATCCAAATATTACTTTCAGTGATCATGAAAAATAAATTCCAAAAAAATAGCAATACATCCGCTTAGCGTGTGCATTCGTCGCTGTCTCAGTGACTACTAAACAAAAGATAATAAGAATATGTTAGTCAGCGCGAAAGCACAATGAAATGTACACCATTGATTTAGACCAACTATAGCTGCAATTGTTTATCATTATGTCGTCCAATGTTTTGTATTAGAAAAACAATCTTAACTCTTTATGTCGACCAATTTTACCTTCAATCGTGAGTCTTTTATAGTCCAATTTAAGCTTTAATCTTTGGCCTTTTTGTAGTTGAATTTTAGCTTCAATCGTTGAATTTAGCTTCAAATGTTGAATTTAGCTTCAACAGTTAGTCTTTTATAGTCCAATTTAAGCTACCATCTTTGGTATTTTTGTAGTTCATTTATATCATCAATCGTTGGTGATTTTGTAGTTCAATTTTAGCTTCAATCGTTGGTCTTGATATACTTAGTCCAGATTTAGCATAAATCTTTGTAGTTCAATTTTAGCTTAAATCGTAGGTTTTCATTACGACTAACATTAGCTTCAATTGTTTGTCATTATGTCGTCCAATTTTAGCTTCAATCGTTACTCTTTATTTAGTCCAATCTCAGCTTCACTTGTGGGTCTTTTATAGTTCAATTTAAGCTACAATCTTTCGTCTTTTTGTATTTAAATTTTATCTTCAATTGTTGGTGTTTTTGTAGTTCAATTTTTTGCTTTAATCCTTAATCATTTATAGTCCAATTTGAACTACAATCTTTGGTCTTTTCGTAGTTCTGTTTTACCTCAAATCGTTGGTCGTTAAGTAGTTCAATTTTGGTTTCATTCGTATGACTTTAAAATGAGAGGTTTTTTATAAAGTTCAGCCTTTATTTTGAAACTTTTGTACAATATAAATTTAATCAAAGTATTGGTCATTGTTAGCTATGACCTTTTCCTATTTTTCTAGCAACATATTGTTACGAATGTGCAATAGCGATTTGAATTTAACGGTCTGTAACGACTGCCTGCAGCATTCATCATGTTTATAAACACGTCCATTAGTAGAAGCTTCTACTCATCAACAATGTTGATAGCATGCGGTTATTAGCATTGTTTGTAAGTATAACAACACTAAATCTTTTAGCTGCTAACATTGACATCGAAAGCTCTAGAATTCGAACATACTAGTTTAACATCAATCTTCGTTCTTTATGAAGTCCAATTTTATCTTCATTTGATTGTCTTCATATAGTCCAATTTCGCTTCACTCGTAGCTCATTACTTAGTCCAAATTTAGGTTCAATCGTAGATCTTTATATAGTCGAATGTTAGCTTCAATCATACGTCTTTATGTAATCCTCAATCATAGATCTTTATTTAGTCCCATATTAGCTTCAATTGTAGTTATTTATATAGTTGTAATACTATTCATTACTTAAACTTACACTTCTTTCTTAAACAGCCTTTAAATAACAATCTTGCTTTACCCCTACAAATTAAAGTGTTAATTTGGGGTGATAAATTGAATTTGATTAAAGTTGCGGCAATTGTCTGTTTTACATTTCATCTCAATTTTGTTTTTTTCTTCTGATAAAATCTGCAACATTTATTTATTTTACTTTATATATTACTTTACTACTAAATAAACCTGGTCATAATATGAAAGTGACACTCTAGTTGACCACCATGCCAGCAAACAGCAACCATCTCTTCTCTAGTGACACCAACCAGCCAATACCACAACAGAACGACTGGCAAACGTGTGCTACTGATGGTCATTTTAGAGCGTGTGCTCCATTTAATAATATAAATATAGACTGACTATATAGAGAATATTGTTGTTGGTCAGTTGGTTGGTTGGTTAAATTGTTATATTATGCTGTTGCCGGTGTTATGTATTTGTACTCGGGCCAATTTAAATATGCGTCAATAAATAAATAATAAATGATAAACGCAACAGCTCATATAATGTCGCAAAAAATTACTTGCATAAATATCATTATGTTGAATCAACACAAAGAGGTAAGAGAAAAGTAATATTCGTTTTTTCTGAATTCTCTTCTGAGAAGATCTGATTCAAAAATACTTTTTTAATAATATTTATAGTTTTTTTAACGATCAGTTGTCTTCAATGTGATTTTTTTATTATCAACTTAGATGATAACTCAAATAGTGTAAAACTATATTTACTGAGTTATTATTGCTAAAAGAAAATAAAATAAAACAATAACAGTAGGCAGTCAATAATAGCTATAGCTATTGTATAATCATATTAATTGCAATAGCAAATATTTATTGTAGCAGTTATAATTACAATGAAAATACAAATAATAATTATATGGCAATAACTAATTTTACTCTCAATACAATGGAAATGTCAATATCAAATATTGTGGGAATGTTGATAAAATATTGAATAAATAACTGGCCAGAAATATACTCAACACGATATCTAATATATCAAAATCTCAAGCGTTGTCAATATGAACAATATTTAATAAAACAGCTTGGAAAGTTTTGAGATTTTATAGAGGGTCATTAAGTTAGTGATCATTTATTCGATATGAGGAAAAGAAACTGTAGACATATTTTATATCATTGGAGAGGAATTTGTGTTTACGTTTCCAATATTTAAAGATGGAGGTATTTCTTTACTAATAAACTGAAATATTAGGAATAGCTCAATCTATATTACGAGATATGCTGTAGGCTTTGGTTCAGACTTGGTATCAATTATGAAGTGGGCCTTATATGGGGCCAATAACTATAGATTAAAGGAACATGCTAATATACTTGGGACATGCTAATATTACTATTTCGGATCTATCCATAATTGAACGGATTTTAGCTTCAAATATAGATCCAATTTAAGCTTCAATCGTAGGTCTTTATATAGTCCAAATTTAACTCATAGGTCTTTATATAGTCAAAATTTAGCTGCAGCTGAAGATATAATTAGATACAATCGTAGGTCTTTATTTAGTCTAAATTTAGGTCTTTATATAGTCCAAATTTAGCTCTTTATATAGTCAAAATTTAACTTCAATCGTAGGTCTTTACATAGTTAGAATCGAGCTTCAATCGTAGGTCGTTATATAGTCAAAATCTAGCTTCAATCGTAGGTCGTTATATAGTCAAAATCTAGCTTCAATCGTAGGTCGTTATATAGTCAAAATCTAACTTCAATCGTAGGTCTTTATATAGTCAAAATCTAACTTGAATCGTAGCTCTTTGTATAGTTAAAATCTAGCTTCAATCGTAGGTCGTTATATAGTCAAAATCTAACTTGAATCGTAGGTCGTTATATAGTCAAAATCTAGCTTCAATCTTGGGTTACTATATAGTCAAAATCTAGCTTCAATAGTAGGTCGTTGTATAGTCAAAATCTAGCTTCAATCGTAGGTCGTTGTATAGTCAAAATCTAGCTTCAATCGTAGTTCGTTGTATAGTCAAAATCTAGCTTCAATCGTAGGTCGTTATATAGTCAAAATCTGGCTTCAATCGTAGATCGTTATATAGTCAAAATTTAGCTTTAATTGTAGTTATACTCAAAATGTAGCATCAACCGTAGGTCTTTATGTAATTCTTGCTCCAATTGTAGGTTTTTATATATTCAAAATCTAGCTTGAATCATAGGTCGTTATATAGTCAAAATCTAGCTTCAATCGTAGGTCGTTAAATAGCCAAAATCTAGCTTCAATTGTAGGTCGTTATATAGTCAAAATCTAACTTGAATCGTAGGTCATTATATTATAAAATTAAATAATGTTTTCCAACCAAAGACCCCAACAAATAATTTGAATTAGGAGAGTTACCTGTTCGCATACAAATAGACTCTAAACTAATCAATGTTAGTCTAGAAGATGTTCAGAAAATCATAAAACATTTAATTGCTGACGAACGAAATAACAATCTTATACATACCCTTCTCACGAAGGTGAAGAGTATAAAAACAACAACGCCAAAAAAACGAAACGAAACACAAACAAAAAAACAAAAACAAAATACGCAAAGCAATGAAACCAACTCACATCCAAACATATGTACGGTATGTTGCTTTTTTGTCAATCACAAAAAAAAAAAACAAAATACGCAAAGCAATGAAGCCAACACACATCCAAACATATGTACGTTTTGTCTTTTTTTGATGAAATTTTCAGAGGTTGTCTCGGATTTTTGTTCATATCTCCGTTATTTATGGACGGATTTTGCTGATTTTAAATAGCAAACTTCTCGAAAGCATGTCTGACAGAATTATTGAAAATTTGGATCCCCAAGATATCTGGGGTCTTCAGAAAATTGATTTCAACAGACAGACGGACATGGCTTAATCGACTTCGCTATCTATAAGGATCCAGAGTATATATACTTTATAGGATCGGAAAATTATATTGTGAAAATTACAAACGGAATAACAAATTTATATACCCTTCGCACGAAGGTTGTGATTTAATTACACCATCCATGCTTGGAAACCTACCAGATAGGACAATGGTTGTGCTCACAGTGTTATTCATGAGATCTTGTCATTAGGAGTTTTTCCGAAAGATTGAAAATATCCCAAATTATAATGATACCCAAGCCAAGAAGGGATTTGACATTGGCATCATCCTACAAAGCGATTAGGTTATTGCCTTGTTTGTCTGAACTATTTGAGATAATAATCTAAGGAAAAATTTTAATATTCTTAAATAGTCAAAATCTTATCCCACGTCATCAATTTGGATTCCGGGAGCATCACCGAACAATACGAAAACTGGAGAGATACGAAAATCGTTCGAACTGAATAAAGTTCTGTTCGCCATTATTTCTAGATGTTGGCCAGGCTTTTGACAAGGTTTGGTATAAAGGTCTAATACACAAGATAAAATGATTACTGTCTAGTACACATAAAATGCTACAATCTTACCTATCGATTTGCTTGTTTAGGATACAGTGCGGCGATTATAAATTTGCGATCAATGCTGGGAAGTTTTCTAGAACCAACCCTGTACCTATTAAACACCTCTGATTTGCCCTAGTCCGAAGAATTAACCAATTCCACCTTTGCTGATGACACTGCAAGGTGGACAACTTACAAGGAGAGGAAGTTGTGCATCAGTGACACTAAATAGTGTGAACTTCCCACAGTCAGATCACGTTACATACCTTGGTATGCATTTAGATAGACGCCTTATGCATTGAACACATTGAAGACAGCAGACTACACGACTACACGAACACAAATCCTGCTTGCTGCAGTTGTAGTCGTGTGGCAGCTACAAAGCAAACAGCTGATTTATAATTCAGTGATGTCACTTTACTTTAATAAAAATAACAGTACAAAGTTCCAAAGTAATAAAAATTTAAAGAATAATTTTGAGTAAAAATATATATGTGGTAATAAGTTATGTACCTGTTATTATTTATTACAATATGGTTATCAGAAACTTCTTTTTATAAAGTAAAAAAAATAAATTGTATTTTTAAGCACTAATTTGATTTATATTTTTTATTATATTAGCAGCACTATTTCTGTTTTGTGGTTGACAAAAATAGAAATTAGCTTAATTCGGCTGCAGCGGCAAAAGTAGTCGAATGGTCGTGTAGCTGTGCTGTCGTCAAAAGAATCGTCTTCATATAAACGTGTGTATTTTATTTTTGACAGATTGCAGTTGGTAGTCTGCTGTCTTCAATGTGTTCAATGCATTACTTAGCGTCGGCACAAAAAACCCAAATACTGGTAAATCCACCATCAATTCAAATTAAGCCTTAACTGCAAAGTCATCCTGTATAATAGGCTCTTAAAATCAATTTTGACATACGGAATCCAATTATGGGGAACAACAAGCAATAGCAGGGCACAATGCAAAATTCTTAGAACCATAAGAAAATCCACAAAGACTTAGATGTGCCTTTGATCATGAAAGAATTTAAGTAGTCCAAATTTAGCTTCAATCTTAGATCATTAGGAAGGAAATTACTTTTCCCCCTGCCCATTATTTGCAAATATATGAACACAGTGCATATGGAAGTGTGTATTTGTGTAAATTTCTATATAATATTTATATTCATTATTTGCATTGTAAAAAGAGCACTATGAATAATACTCTCACTATGCATATAAAGGTGTTAAAAAAGGATATTCAAATATGCGGACACACAACTAAGCATTCATACCCAGCTGAGCATAAAACTAGTTCCACATTGTTGATTTCGATTGTTCTTCCAAGAGCCAAAGTTAATTTCTTATCTATTAAATGACTTGATAGTGTAGTGGGTCCAACCTGTGCTTAATCTGTTACTAGTGAAATTAGTAGCGAGTGGTGCTCCAAATAGTTACTTTATTCCTATTATAAAAATTATGAAACGATTTTAAAACTGACTACTCGATACTTACCTACACGTACTTGTGAATATCTAGCCAAGTAACGAGTTAGGGAGTTAGTGCATTTAAATAATGTCAAATAATTAATCGCGAACAGTTACCAGAACTATTGGGTAGTATTTTTATATATTTACATACATCTATGTATGTTCATTTCCTATTCTATGTACTTTAAAATTAATATTATTTACCTACTGAATACATTTTTTAATGCACAACATTCTCTTGACATTGTTTTAAATAATTTATAGCGTTTTTTAGCTTTAAAAAATAAAATTTTTCCTTATTTTATCTATTTTATATGGATTTTTAAAAAATAAATTTAATTAACTGAGCAACAAAAACCTTAAAAAAAATATATATAATTCAATTCAATATTACACACATAATTGATTAACAATAGCGTTTAGTGTTTACAAGAGCTATTTGATGGTCGTCATAATTAAAACCACACTTGTTATTGGTTTTTGTTAGTTGTTAATTCATTTAATCAAAACCATGACAATCTAATCAATTTGTGTAAAATCCGCATGTTATTAACACTTAATAAAACTTCATTTACATCAGGTCACACACACACTTAACACACATAGATAATTATTTAATGCAGTAAATAGTGTTGATTTTGGATTAGCAGGGATTTGAAAACTAGATTAAAACCATTTGTTATAGAAAGATAAAGAATTATTGTTAAACTAGAAACTTCCATAGTCTAGACAAATTAATTTGTGGTTTCTTAACATGTAACAGTATTACCACTCAAGCAGTCACTAAGATCAGATATCAATAAAACCATTTATTTTAACCTTCCTTTCGATTTTTATTTAAAAGTTTTTTTTTTTTTTGTTTTCTACAATTCCTAATATTTCAGTAGAAATTTCCTTAGCTAAGCATGTAATTATTGTATTTTAATTTGATTGTACTACAAGAATTATTAGTTATTATCGATTATGTGTTGAAATCTGCTTTAATATCACTTTATAATCAGTTTGTTGGCCTTAGGGGCTTTTTAAATGCCATAAATACATAAATAATTATATGAATTAAATAAATAATATGTTAATATCAACATATTTATATATATTACTTATGAATTAAATATATTTTAGAAATTATTGTAGGCATTAGCAAGTTTACAGGCACTAAATTATATATATTAAGGGGACGCCAAAGAAAATCAGTATACGATCTCTTTTTGATGATGGGTATAAAAAATACTCTGAACAATTTAGTATTCAGTACAACTTATCTCTAGTTTCATGTTTATTATAATGTAGATTTTTTCCTTAACCCGGACAATGTTTTTGTGAAATCAATATGTAATGAAACCTCTGAGTCATTAACAGCTTCAATAAAACTTTCAGAAAAGGATTTTGGAACGCACAAACGCCAATACAAACATTGTACTCATTGGATAACTAAATTGTCAGATATAACCAAATCATACAATTTTAACATTTTAACTCATTCAAACTCATAAGTAAACGGGCGCTAGTTATTCGACCAATTGGGACAATTAAACAAATATACTATATCGCACTGTGGTTTAGAATCTTTTTTTTTTGGGAACTATTGGAGATATTGTTACGAAATTTCATATGATTTGAGCTGAGGTGTTTCTAAGTTTATTTGCATTTGTTCAGCTTCCGAGCTCTAATGGGGACCAGTGTCTGGCCCCTCAAAGTTGGTCACCTCAGGTCTCAAAATTTAAAAAAAAACCGCCAAAAATCCATTTAATTATTCAAATGAGCTGAAATATAAATAGTCCTTAAGAACATCTACTAACAAGTACGAAAGTATGGTCGGTCAAGCCCGACCATATAATACCCTACACTAAGTAAATGTCCAAAAAACTTTTTTCTTTCAAAATTTCAATAATTTTATTCGTGAACGATTTTTGGAAGTGGGCCTTATATGGGAGCTTTGACCAATTATGGACCGATCACCATGAAATTAAGTGGTGTGATTAATGTCTGTATGAAAGTTATTTATGTTGGATTTTATTTGTATAACAACATTTTTAAGAGATTTATGCTCGTTAAAGTGATTATCGGAAGCGGCCTTATATGGGAGCTATGACTAATTATGGACCGATCATAGTAAAATTTGGTGACATGAATTTCGTATATATAAAACTTATTTGGAGAAAAACTTGTGTAGATACCTATATAAATTAAGCATTTATGACCGATAAAGTCCAATTTCGGGAGGACATTTGTATGGGGGCTAGGTGAAATAATGAACCGATTTCAGCCAGTTTCAATAGGCTTGGTCCTTGGGCAGAAAAAATGATATGTACCAATTTTATCGAAATACCTTCAAGATTGCGACCTGTACTTTGCGCACAAGGTTTACATGGGCAACCAGCCAGCCAGACGGACGGACGGACATCGTTTAATCGACTCAGAAAGTGATTCTGAGTCGATCGGTATACTTTAAGGTGGGTGTTAGACTAATATTTTTGGGCGTTACAAACATCTGCACAAATCCAATATACCCTCCCCACTATGGTGGTGTAGGGTATAAAAATACACTTACATATGTAGGCTACCTCTATTAGTTGAAGAGATATTTAGGTTTATTGATTTATTTTTTTTAATTTTGCTCGATCTTTTTATGGTTTTTTAGAGATGACGGGTCGAAATTTATTTTTAAAATATCAGCTATATTGGTAATAAAATTCTAAATAAAATAGCAATAACTTGCTAACAGTCATCTTGTGCCTATAAAATCTTATACGCATCCAAATTTGGAACTTGTAAAAAGGGCCGTATTTTTTAAGTTTTTTCCCAAAAAAGCCCATATATATTTTCTTTTGTAGAAAAAATTTTCCTTCGGTACTATACACAATTTTTATATGCTCCAGAAAGAGAACTTAATGTTAAAGCGTGTAAAGTAAAATTTGGCTCACTAAAGCGGACACAACACCCCCCAGGCCTATCCAAACTTGGCCAGTATTAAAAAATAATTTTAGGTTTGAGTAAAAAATTCTAAAAAGGCAAAGCACCGATCCTCAAAGATGTTCCATATTTGTATAATTCTATATGTTACTTGAACACTTACAAAGTTTTTTTTACTATCACACGGTAAATAACGTTACAGTAGGCACTTTTCTAAAAAAAACTCAGTTTTTGGAACACATTTTTCCCGGTTTAGGAATTTCGGTATTTTAAAATAAAAGATATCAAAAATTATAATACCGTTGATTTAAGGACATTTGGATCTATATAAGTTCCAAATTTTGTTATGTTAACTTTATCCGTTAAAATTTTACATTAATTCATAATTTTATAATTTCTTCATGGAAAATCACCATATTATAATTTTTTAAGTTTTTAAAGTAAATGATGTCCCAAATATTTATAAAATTATTAAATATTACTAAAATATCAATCTTCAAGTCCTAAGGTTCTCAACAATATCAAATACTTATATAAAAAGTCTTTATTTACTCTTCAGAAATTCCACAAACCTTGCCCCCTTTGAAAAATTTTTAAGTTTTTTCATATATTGCATGCACCCATTAGCGTTAGGAAACAGAACATATGCAAATCAACTGAAAATTACCTCAGCTTTAACCGTGTGAAATTTTGTAACAATATCTTTATTAGTTCCCGAGATACTGAATTATTTCCAAAAAAAAAAGGTTTTTAAACCACTGTGTATCATAAGATCTTTAGAGACAGACAGCGCAATTATTCAAAGTGATCGTAATAATACTAGAATTTGAGGCACTGCATTAACCGGCTCTCAAATGAACATTGATGGATGATGTCTTCGATGTCTTCGCTATAGCCTCGTAAATCTATCCGAATGTGTTGGAGAAGGGAATCACCCATCAGAATATAATGATTAAGGTAACACGGCTGGTGACAAGCTATTAGGAACTGTCAGATAGCTTCTGAAACAGGTCCCTCACCTAAGTGATTCAAGTCCGTCATTTTGAGATACATGGTTGAGATACGGAATGCATTGTTTTGAGTCATTGCATTGCTTGATAAATCTCTTTACTAATGTCCCAAGAGGCGCCATCGAGAGCTTCCAAGTCCTTTATTATATTTTATTTACTTTCTGATACAAATATAAATGTTGGAGGTTGCCGAAGAGAGGATTTTTGAGATTGTGTTATAATTCGCTGTTGATAACACGAAAGGTTAGGAAATTTTCTCACGATATAAAAGATAATGATAATTATTTCATGTCCATTCGCATTAGACAATCTGGCACAATGTTTAATGAGCCTTTTTGCTATGCTCAATTGGGAAGTTATAGCATTACTAGCCATTTAAATCCTTTTGGAACAAAAATAGTAGCGCCGCATGATTGGTTCTTATGCAATTTTCACAAATTATTTACATTCCTTCTAGCTCAGTACAAATGCAATCAAATGACCATTGACATTATTATCGCATTGAAATGGAACTCCTTTAACTTCAATCTTTGACGGTATAACAGCTAGCCTTCCATTCCTATAGCTCACTTGGATCCATTCAATTGTGTTAACTGAAAAGAAAAGAGATAAAGAGAAAGTTAATGAAAAAATAGGGGTGATTAAGAGTTTTGTATTGATAAGTTTAAAGGAAGCTAAAAAACCGATAAGAAAAGCAGAAGTTCCATGAGTCATGATTTAGAGGTTATGTTCTCGGAACAAGTCACTGTTTCCAATATAGACATCAAGTCATTTCAACTCCATAACCGATAGTGCAGAAAGACTGACGAACGATGTACTAGAAAACACGAAACGTTAATCTCTTAGTGCCGGACAGTGACAGAAAAGGTGAACATTAATCTTATCCTCTTTCTCATTCTTTCACATTTCCAGCAGAAGTAGTTATAAGGCAACACAAGTCTTCTAGCATGAGCGCGAAATTTGAGTGCCCGGTTATAAGCGTCATCATGTTGCTGAGTTTTGAGTGTTGCAGTACAACAAGATATGCCGCACTTTTAAATACTGATATATGATCCTGAGGAATACTAAAACCATTTTGGTTCCCAAACGATATCCCAATCTTATTGCTGGATGAAGACACTTACGACAACTCTATTGAGAAACTAAAGTTTCTCTAGAACCCTATTGGAGTACAATAGACCTTAGTAGCACCATTTATACGTAGGATGGGTCCAATTTTATGACACAAAATCCAAATCAGAAGGCGATTAAATAGTTTTGGCGAAAGAAAACGATATGTTACTGTCACAACGAGTAAAAAATCTTAATGAAAAAATCAAAAATCAAAATCAACAATCTTAATGAAAAAATCAAGTCAACACCAAAGGTTCGAAAGAATTAATTCTTAATACTATTTTCGAAATTAAATTACACGTTATCTCTTAACCATTCCGTTAAAGAGTTCATTATGAATTAATTCATAGGCTTAATTCCTTTATACAAATGTATTGAGTCCTTTCCTATGAGAATTTTATTATTTACAGAATTAATTCCTTATTGAATCATACAACGTTTCTTTAGGTCAAAGCCTTTACAAAATAGCTTTAAAAATGTATGGAATGATTTAAGTTTTCATCAATTCAAATCTATTAACAAAAGGCTTACACTATTTTTATTCAATTCGTTTTGTAAATGAAATGCTAAACCAAACTGAATGAAATTAAAATATTTTTATTCATTTTGTATCAGATTTGAATTAATAAGAATTGAATCATTCAAAGGTTGAATGAATGATGTTATGAATTAATTCAATGATGAATGAATTCCATTTAAAATAAAGAATTTAAATGAAACTAACATCTTTTTATTCTGAATTAAGATGTTAGTGAATTAAGCTCAAATTGAATTAATTTATTCGAAGCTCTGGTCCACTCATAGATATGGCTGTGAAATTATGAATGTAGCAAATGCAGATTATTAAGAAGCTTTAACCCTTTAATGTCAATTTCGAAAAAAGTGGCTAAAAACGTTGGTAATCATTTTTTTATGTTAAATTTAGACATTTTAGACAACATTTAAAAGTTTGTACAATCGATGGTTTACCTGCCAGGTGGGAAAAACTAAATGAGTGCCTTAAGGCACCCTTAGGGCTTTAGAGATTGAAACATAGTAGGGTTTTAATTAGTATTTTATTTCTGTTCATCACTCAAATCAGATAATTTCAAACGTTTGTTCACTTGATTAGCCATTTCTTAAAATTTTATGCAAATCAAAGCAAAGCAAAGAAAATCGAACAACATTTTGCTATATGAGGAAAAACTGAGGCAGTCAAACTAGTTTGCAATGCCCAAGAGTGCTTGAAGGCACTCATCAATAAATCAAGTCTCTAAAGAGTAGCTTACCTTTTTTAAATAAATCTTGACTCAATATATAAAATATAAGAAAATGGACTTCCCATATTTTGTTGGTTCTAATGCACTTAGTTTGTAAAAAGTGCACTAAAAGAAACAAGAGAGTTTTTAACAGCTTTTAAAAGGTTTATAAATATTTTTCAGTATGATTTTTATAAACTGTTACAAGAGTTTTTGAAATTAAAAATCAGTAATATTTGCATTTGTTGACATTTTTGCGATGAGTGCCTTGAGGCATGCTCAAGCATTAGAGGGTTAAGCTTTTGTAAATCATTATCTACCCCCATCATACACATAACAACATAACACTCTGCCAAAGAAAACAATACGCCAGTTACTCAATAGGACTTAATCGACGAAAATAGTACCATATACAGATATGACTTGATGAGCCTGATAGTTCACAAAAGAGCTCAAAAGTAATGAAGCAAGCAGCTAAAAAAATATTTGAATGGATCTATCTATGATGAATGATCATTTTTGTTCATTATTACATTTTGAAGGCATTTCCAATCACAAAGCAAACACCTTGTTTCATTGCTTTCAAATAAATTATCCAATTTTCCCCCTCAAACTTTGCAAAAATATCACATTTCCTTAAACCCCCTAAAGGCACCAAAGTGGTCGTATTCAATTTAATGCAAACGAGTTCATTAACTTTTTCTCAGCCACTCTATAACACCCCGTCCATTTAGCTTTGGTAACCAATTCTTTAAAAAAAAATAAAATAAAGTGAAAGTCACAATTAATTGTTTAAATTGCTAAATTGCCCATAAAGTCCAAAGAATTAATTTACAATTCACACCCAACTCCCACTATCATCCCCCGAATAACTTCATTAAATCCTGCTAAAAAGTTTTCAGGCTTTTTCAAAAAATTCAAAAATTAAACACAAAATCACTACAAAATAAGTGTCACTGACACTGGAGGAGAGAAAGCCAACCAAGCTACCAACAACATATGTATGCATGTTGTTGATGTAAATAATAATGATGAGGATGATGTTGTTGAGGTTTTTTTTATTTTTTTTTTTTTTGTACCTAGAACAGGAGCACAGGAGCTCTATAACTCGTTATGTGCATGTACGTACACATACATAAGTATTTATGTGTTCAGGATTGTATTGAAAACATAGTTCTTTCTCTCTCTTGATGACAGTTGGTTTTTGTGGTTGACTCTAAATGACTGTCATGCACATTTAAAGTAGAGTTGCACAACAATAACAACGACAACAACAAAACTGCAAGTTGCTGTCATTGGTTTTTTTGTTTGTTTTTTTTTCTGAATTTTTTGTTTGTTTTTGTCACTTTAACTAATTTGTTTATAACGAAGCTTTAATCAAACTGCTGAGGTGAGTGTGTGCAAATCACGTGCTTTAAGTATTTTTGTTGTAGTTGCTGGGTTTTTTTAAATACCCGTTTTATTTTAATGTTAAGCTTGTATGTATGTATGTATGTATGCATGACTAAATGAAATGGAGTAGATATTAGGGTGGCACTTATTTTTTTACTTTTTAGATTATCGTAGCTGGTTATTGGAATCCAAAAATTATTACTACGTTTCTATTCAGTGACCCTTGACATAACCGAGCCCTTTTCCTAATTTCCATAATGGCAACAAATCCTAAACCGGATTATTATACCCTTCACCTTCGTGAGAAGGGTATATATAAATTTGTCATTTCGTTTGTAATTTCCACAATATAATTTTCCGACCTTATAAAGTATATATATTCTGGATCCTTATAGATAGCGGAGTCGATTAAGCCATGTCTGTCTGTCTGTTGAAATCAATTTTCTGAAGACCCCAGATATCTTCGGGATCCAAATCTCCAGTAATTCTGTCGACATGCTTTCGAGAAGTGTGCTATTTAAAATCAGCAAAATCGGTCCACAAATGGCTGAGATATATGGAAAAAACCAGGGCAACCTCGATTTTTTACCTATTTTTTGACCTATATCTGGATTACTAAGTCATTAATATAGACAATATGGATATCTAATGATAGATATTTCAAATACCTTTGCAATGACGTATATAAGACCACAGTAAGTTGGACCTACAATGGGTCAAAACCGGGAAAAAAATTTTAACCAGATTTGTTTTTTTACCAAAAAAAAAAAAAATTTAATTTAAAAAAAAAATTTTTAAATTTTAAAAAAATAAAAAAAATTTTACATAAAAAATTTAAAAAAAAAAAATTTGAAAAAATTTTTTCCAAAAAATGAAAAAAACAACTGGAAAAAAAATATGTTTTGTTTACCTAAAAATATTTAAAATTTTTATTTTGAAAATTTTTATAGTTTGGTGAAGGGTATATAAGATTCGGCCCAGCCGAATATATCTCTCTTACTTGTTTTTATTGTAAACTAGTTGAACGCCCCGGCTTCGCTCGGTAGCTATTTACTAATGTTAGTTCTTCAAGTTTCTCAAGATTTTATTTTACAAGTTTTTATTTTCCAGAAATGTTTGGTTTACATATTTGCTTAAAACTACTTTTACATTAATATTTCCCTTACTCGTCAAATTACCCGAAAAAAGGGTAAAAACGGCGATCATTCTTCAACTTAAAATCTAACAATATATAAAATCTTAAAACTGGAAAAGAAAGTTATTTACAAAAGAAAGATTATAAAATATTTACAAAAGTGATAGGTTGAAAAAAAAATATGTACAAAAGTAGCGGCCCATGGCCTATTGTGCAGTGTTATACACGATATCACTAATATTAAGTGTACCTATCCTCCTGTGGTAGAAGAGTAGATTTGCACCCTCACGGAGAAGACCAGCCTCCTCAAAGAGATAAGATCCACCGGGGTCATATATTTCGACATGCGAATAGCATCCATATTACCCGCCCTCTCAAAACACCCCTGGGCCAGACTGTTCTCTAGAGAACGAGCGTTTTCCAAAAATACCAGTCCCGACCTAATCATGAACGCATTTATGCGCTCAAAATCAATCGACCCATATATCGACCTACACGAGGGTCTACGGTAGATACTATCAGACCCTCGCCTACACCTCAATCCCAGGCAACCGACCAAAATTCGCCTCTCCCATCACCTAAGTCTCTCCTTTTGTGCAGAAGATATTCTGAACCAGACCGGAAAGGCATAGGACATGAGAGGACGAATCACCTGCCTATATAGCAGAAGTGCTATCCTCCTATCGAGGCCCCTTCCATGGCTAATAATCCCCCGATATAATGCATACACACGCTTAGTGCGCCCCAATACGTGGTCAATGTGGCGATAAGACTCAAAGTTCTCGTGGAATACCACTCCAAGATACTTTATCCTGTCCGATACAGCAAGCCACTCATTCCCAATCCTAAGTGATGGGATGAAAGGCCTGTTGTTCGGATACAGATACTTACGTCGGCCCTTAATAATCACCGCAACCGACTTTCCGACATTCAAATGATGTCCCCACTTGGAGAAGTATTCCGCGAGCCTAGCCAAATAAGCGTTCATACGTGCATTGGCCGCCCTAGCCCTTGGTCCCGATGCCGCCACAAGTATATCATCTGCATATAGAAGCAGAAAGTCGCCTTCATCTTCAAGTTTCTCAAAAATGTGTCTCTTATTAAGAATAATGAGAAGTGAAAAGCAGGCAATATATTAAATAATTAAATTTCCGAATTTTTGAATTTTTTTCTTTACAAAGCATCTGCTGAAAATTTCGAATCGAATTAAAAAAAAATCAGCCAAATCGCTCCAGCTGTTCTCACGTGATGCCATTGCATACATGGACCATTTAATTTTTATATATATAGATAGATAAAAGCTCCAAATAGTTTAAACATTATAACAACTGCTGGTAACCTATACAGCACACTATAAGGCAGTTAATTTATCTTTACTTAACGATACTTCAAATTAGACTGACTGGTTGATGTTCTCGCTTTCTCCTTATATACACTGCATTTCCTTCTAGATGTTTCCAGCATAATCTAGCAACACCTTTCGGTTATTTCCATAATTATCATTATCGAAGACAATCACTTTTACAATGATCAACTCAAAGCTTTTATTCAATGTTGTAATATTCCACTGCAATGTTAACAATATCCATAGATATGTTAATAATGTCCACAGTTATGTTAACTGCTGTTAATCGGCCGGCCAGAAATAGAAAGCCGCAGTTAGAAACCGTTATATTTGTATTCAAATACAATTTCGTAGCAATATCAAATATTATAGCGAAAACAGTTTTCTTTTAAAAATTTCAATAATTTCTATTTGCAATTGGGCTTTAGAAATTGTTTTAAGAAATAGTCACTCGGGGCTACGTCCGGAGAATAGGGTGGAATGAGTGGAGGGAGCATTTCGTAGCTTAATACATTTATTTTTGCCATGGAAACTGCTCGTATGTGTACCCGATTCTACTTCATTATTTGAGAAGAAATTGGAAAAAGTGATTTTCGTCTGCTCATTAAGCAGGCTAAGCTTGCTAAATACTATAGGAACTTTTCACCATCATTCTCAATGGCGAAATAGTGGTATACAGAATTTCCTTGTGGCCCTACAAGCACAGAAGTTGCCGAAAGTTCAGGACGCCCAGTTGAGGTATCTACACCCAAAACAAATTGAACAAATCACGATATGGCCGACCGAAGATTAAAAGTGCAAGAGAATCCATAAACATCTCACTTGGCTCATTGGTTTCAATTTTGAATGATCTCTTGAGTATGAGAAAGCTTTCCCCAAGATGTCTGCCGCGTTTGCTCAGAGTAGTCTGCTATCAATGTCTGTCAAACACAAACTAAATGACGCAGCTTGTTGAAATTTTGACAGAAATCAACTGAGACATGCCTGTTGACAAGAGCAGCGTTGCCTTTTCAGTTAAGTGCCGGGAAATTCAAAAAATCAAGGACTTATTGATCCGCCCTCACATAAAACAAAGCTAAAGAGAATTTCGAAATTCTGGAAAACTTTAAATTTAGTATGGCCATTGATACTAAAAATATTATCGAATTCAGAACAGTAAAGATTTAAAAATTTATTTTTTTTTTTTTATCAAAACTTTTCGCTTCATCCCAAGTTTGTCCCAAAACACGAAATTTCAAATAAAATATTCCACCTTTAAACGTTATTCGATCTTGCAGAAATGTTCAGCATCTTGTTTTTAGATGATGGAGAAAAATTTTAGAACTCGGCTTCATCGAAAATCGAAAAAGTGCAAGCTAAGGAACCCCCTAATATACACCAGTCTGTCTGTGTATGCGAGTGTTTTGTTTAATTTTTGTTTTTACCCTTAATTACAAAGTTTTAAATATGTTTGTGTTAGAGTGCATCTGTGTGAGAGAGTTTTTTTGTTTACATTTTTATTTCACCTGACTGAATGAGTGGATGGATGGATGTGTGTTTGTAGTTCTTTTGCTGCTATATTTGTTGGCGTTTAAAATGAAACAATAAGTTGTGATTAATTTGAATTGTTTGAATATTTAACCGCCTGTTTGCTTGTTCCTCTGTCAGTCAGTTGACACACAAAAGTCAGGTGCTTTAAACATCTAAGCAAATATGTTTGTATACTTACGTACCTATCTGAACGTATCGTTTTCATCATTAATTTATTTATTTTCATGTTTATTTGTTTGCTGGTTATTGTTGTTGTTACTGTTGATGATGATGATAATGTTGTTTCATTTAAGTAGATTTTTTTGTTCATATTGTTTGTACGTTTTTATTTATTCTTTTCGGAAGCAAAATACTTACTTTACTCACTCATAAATTCATATAAAATTTATTCATTTTGTTTTGTAAATGTTTTACAAAATAATTTGTAACAGGTTTTATTCATTAAAGAATTTGTCAAATTAAACACATACACTTAAATGCACACAGATACAGACACACACACTCACTAACTCACACAACCAGTGTTCACATCAACATTGATTATGGAAATTTAAATGAACTTTTTTATAATTTATGTTTACAATATTGTTTAATCAATTTAATTTTTTCTTTTTTTTTTATTATTTACATATGTTGAAGTTAGTGTTTTTTAAGTGGTATTGGATAAAGTTTAAATAAAATAATAAAATTTTAAAGAAATTTTTAAAGTTTGCGAAGAGGCTACTGCCATCTTAAATATAACCCCAAATTTCACGTTAAAATTGTTGTATTAGGGTTAAGACAAGTTATAGAGCTAGTGTGCGAAATATTATTTCTACGGAATTGTAAAAGGTGTTTTTTTAAGCCCTACAGAACTTGAAATTGTAAAAAGAACATAACAGAGTAAATTTTAATCAAACAAGTTCTGGCATTAGCATATCAAAATGATGTCGGGCATATTGCCACTGTGAATGTTCTTGATGAAGTGCTTTCTGTACGTCCGACTTTTTCGAGCTTTGCTGGCCATATGTCTCGAATAACACGAACAATGTTGGCCACCAAGGTGTAAATTGTTGCTGGTTTATTAGCATTAATCAGAGACTTCTCATGACCCCAGAGAAAATAGTCGTGTCAAATCGCAAGACCTTGAAGACCAATTTACAGGTTCATTTCTCGAAATCAAGTTATCGAAATCAGGTTTCAATAAATCGATGGTTAAGGTCGCCATATGGCACGTAGCGTCATCTTGTTGAAACCACATCTCCTCCGGATCAATATCATCCATATTCTCAAACAAAAATGCATTTTTCTGGATGTAATGGAGTCTGTAGGTCTGTTGAGGATTAGTCGCACTCCATATGCGGCAATTTTGTTTACTGACAAACGTTAAGTCAAAAATTAGCCTGAACACAATATTGTGTGAAAACATTGGGTCAGTTTTCAACTGCTCTAGAACCCAATCGACGAAACAACGACGCATATGATGGCTTTAATTCGTGCTAAATTTTCTAAATACTGGTAGGGCAGATACACAATTCCTGCGACGAAGACCACGAATCGAAAAATTTGGATCTTGAAATCTATCCACAGTTCGACGGTTGGCTTGTATAGATGGACGATTAAAGTCGTCTATATGTTGCTCGAATTGATTACTGCTTTCTAAAGTAAATTTGCATGGTTTTGTAGCGTCTTTCAATTGTCAATCTATTCATGATGATTTGCCAGAGTATACTGATCATAAATGTCAAAATATGAGCAGAGTATGACAGTTCGGTTGACAGTTAACACTTTCGTAAGTTCTAATGGACTTAACAAAACACCCTTTATCTAGAGATTTATTAACATTAAAGAGATTTCCGAAATTGTTTGTCCAAAGTTAAAAACAATTAAAAACAATTTTTCTTTAATATTTATTTTAAATTTGTTTCCACTTTTTCCAAATATTTTTTTTTTTAATTTTTTTTAATTTTTTTCAAAAATAATTTTAAATTTTTTAGTGAAAAAAAAAATTTATGAAAAAAATTTTATAAAAAAAAAAAATTCGTGTTAAAAAATATTTTTCACGATTTTGACCCATTTTAGATCCAACTTACTATAGTCTTATATGCATAATTGCAATGGACTTTGAAATATCTATCATTAGATATCCATATTGTCTATATCAAGGACAAAAATCGAAGTTGTCCCGGTTTTTTCCATTATCTTAGCCATTTGTGCGACCGAGCCGATATATTGATTTATCAAGCATGTTTGTAAGTTATTCGGGGGCTAGGGAAAGTTAATTTCAACATACAGACGGACATGGCTATATCGACTCCGCTATCTATAACGATCCAGATAACGGCTTCTGTTAGACCTAGGTTAGGTTAGGTTTCCAGGCAGCCGCGAAGTGAGGAAGAAGTGCAGCTCACGTGGGTCCAGGCATAGGTCCCTTTGTGTTACCTGAAAGTATATAGGCAAGAAAAGAAGAACAGAGTAGATATGAAAAGAGAGAATGGGACAGTCAGTTTCTAGTTAGGATTGAAGAGTGAGAGAAGAGATACGAAAGAGAAAGGAGAGTGGGTCATCATTGGTCACTCCATGGAGATCCCCATATTAGGGCTGGTTAGCCAATTACTGTTCCTTACAAAGACATAAATGCACTCAAGCCTCAAATTCGAGAGCTCAGAGAGACTAATTAGGAAACGATGTCCCAGAAACCTTAAGCGTAGATTTTCCAATGCCGGGCAGTGACAGAGAAGATGAAAAATTGTCTCATCCTCCTCCTCGTTTTGACAACTTCTACAGAAGTCGTTATAGGGCAAACCAAGTCTCCTCGCGTGGTTGCCAAAAGTGCAGTGACCGCCACACCGCTCAATTGTGAGCGAGTCAAGCCAAGAATATATGTTGTTCGTCCACGATCCAGTCGGGGCCATATCATTCTGGTAATAGTACATGTGGGTTCACAACCCCATCTTGCCTGAGCTAGCTCATAATAGAAGTTACTAATGTGAAGCTTGCACTTGGATAACGGAATCCCACATAGGAAGTCTATGTGTCCGTCATGCAGCATGGCTCCCTTTTTCGCCAATTCATCAGCAACACAGTTGCCTATAGTATCTTCGTGTCCACGTACCCACTTGAGTACGACTGTTGAATGTCTCGCCATCCTGTTTAAGGATGCCCGGCATTCCTGGACCAAATTAGATGTCGTATATACACCTGTTAGAGATTTTATTGCGGCCTGACTGTCAGTGTATATACGAATATCCCTGCCTGATATCTTGTTATAACTGAGCCAGTTAGCTGCCCTTTTAATGCTACATTCATTTGGAAGTCTAAAAGATAACCTAGTTTCGAATTCCTGAATGTAGACACCTATGCCAACTCGAACTCCCCTTCTAGAGCCGTCCGTATGGACTGAGAAACCCGTTGTGTCGTGTAGAGGACCGTCCATTGCTTCCGTATTATGCGGAATTGAGAAATCAAAATTTCTCACCATGAAGGGCCTAGAAGTGCAGTAATCGATATTTTCCGGAAGATTCCGAATGCTACCTATTATACTGGCGTGACCATATGGAGCATGTCTCCACGTCCCAATCGCGTTTAGCCTGAAGGCCGAATTGAATGCCGTTTTTCTGGCCATTAGATCCACAGGGATTCAGTTTAATAAAGCAAAGAGCGACTTTGTTGCGGTCGTTCTTAGAGCTCCTGTTATCATTCTTTTCAAAACCTTCTCGAATAGCATACAAATTGAGCCCTTGTCCAGTGCCTTCCACCAGACAGAGACTCCATAGAATAGTGTCGGCTTAATGACCGCATCACATTGCCAGTTAACAAACTGGGGTTTAATACCCCATTGGGTACCTATAGCCTTTTTACAGACATACTTAGCCATTAAGGCTTATGACGTCCTTGAAAGGGCATTGGGTTTCCAGGATAGTTTACTATCCAGAATGACTCCCAGGTATTTTGCATTTAGTTTTAGTTCAACACCATTTAATCGGGGAAGCGAGAACTGAGGAATCTTGTACTTCGTTGTGAACAGTACAAGCTCGGTTTTGGGTTAACACTCAATCCACTGTCTGTACTCCACCGACTTAGTACACTGAGTGCATATTCCAGGCGTTGTGATATCGTGCCCAAGTGGATCCCAGATACTGCCACTGCGACGTCATCCGCATAGGCGACAGTTTTATAGCCCATGATATCCAGTTTCTTGAGCAGATAATGTAATTTGTTTTAGTGATATATAATTAATGACATATTTACTAGCAGTTATAATGTTATTGTGTAAGTGTTTAGCATTTTAAAGCAATGAAAGTTTTAGCTGGGAGTATATTCAGAGCACAACTCCCAGCTGAAATGCTCTGTAGTAATAACTTAAAACATATTCAACAAATTCCTAATCAGGGTAGGAAAAAAATAAAACAAATTTTCTACAACAGCTGTCAGGCTTTTTAGACGTTTTGTTTTCCAAAGTTCAATGTCTGGAAACCTTGAAATTTTACTACTCAACAACTCATTTTTCAAGTACATAAGTATAAGGTGTGCAATTTTCTTTTGCCAACTTTAAACATGTGTTTTCAAAAAACATTCTGAAAGATTCATCATACTAAACTGTCATCAAATAAGAGTGAAAAAGAAAACACAACTAAAAGTTTTGAGAAAAATGTGACATTATAGCCCTGATACATTCTAATTAATGTCATAATTAATGCTAATTAATAGTTCTTTGTTGAAAAATACAAATTCGTCTCAGCGTCTACCACTTTTAGCAACAGAGATAGTAAATTGAAGTCGAAACAAATAAGAGAGCTATGTTCGGCTGTGCTGAATCTTATAGACCCTTCACCAAGGTATACTTTAAAATAAAGATTGAAAATATTTATGTTGCTGAATCAAATTTTATTATGGAAAAAGTAAGGGTGAACAAAATTTATGATAAAAAAAATTTTGTAGGAAAAAAAATGCGGCTTAAATAATATTTTTCTTAATTTTGACCCACTGTAGGTCCGTATTACTATGGCGTTATATACCTCACTGGAAAGGTATTTAAAATATCTATCATTAGATATTCATATTGTCTATGTTAATGACTTAGTAATCCAGATATACAGTAGATAAAAAAATTTGCTCAACAATCAAGTGAGTCATGGTTTTTTGCTTATAACTCAGCCATTTGTAGTACGATTTTCCCGAATTTTAATAGCAACTAAACCGGGACTATAGCGGATATGTTAATGTATAAATTATATATGTAAGTTATTTCGAAGCTTTGGAAAGTTGATTTCAACATACAGACGGACGTGGTTTTATGGGATCGCAAATGTAAAATATAGAAATTACAAACGGAATAACAAACGTATATCACTCATGGTGAAGGGTATAAAAAATCAATAAACGAGAATTAAGTATTTGTTTAAAGCTGCGTCCGCATCTCCGTCCGTCCATCCATATATCTGTAAGTAGATATGTTTTTGAAAACAAAATATTTGTGTTAATTTTTAGCAAATTTTGTCTGTATAAATTTTCTCCCTTTTTGTTAAGCCAAGAACAACAACAACAACAACAATCACACACAAAATAAATAACAATAAATATAATTTACACGAATTAAACATTTAAAAAATCAACAAATCAGATCAGATCTCAATCGATGTGAATGAAAAAAAAAAAAAAAATGAGGAATTAAATGAATTTATTTCACTGTTAAATTGTGGCTACAATTTAGTCATAAAATTGAATTGAATTGAAATCGTACATAACGGAACTTCAGCAACAAAAAAAATATATATATTATTATTAATAATTTTTATTTTTTTATTTTAAATAAATTTAAAAAGAAAAAAAAAAAATTCAAATAAAAAAGAACTGAAAATAATATTAATTTAAATAAAATAAAATGTACATTGTAAGTGTGTGAGCGATTAAGTGAAAATGCTTTTAAAAAAATAATTATTAATAATACTGTTGTATTATAATAAAATTATTAAAACAAATCCTATTAAAATTACAAAACTATGAACAACAGAAAAAAACCATAAACCTTTTTGTTAAACATTTTAATTAAAATTTGTGTTTATGACAAGTTGTGCTGTTTTTTTTTATATTAAATAAATATATATAATGTTATTTTTTTTTTTTCATTTCATATTTGATGTCCTGCAGCAACATAAAAATATGAATGAAATTTCGGAAAATGTACCAAATGGTTCAACAGTACCGGGCGGCGGCGGCGGTGGTGTTGTTAATCTCAATAGTGGGGGAGCCAGTGTTAATAACACTGGCCTTCCCACCGTCAGTGATTTAAACACAAATGGCACTTATAAAAATAGCATTGTTATCGATAATCAACCCAAGAGACGTGTTAGTATTGCTTCAGATCCTGCCGCTGAGGGTCGTCATGTAGGCGGTTATGATAATCCAGCGTTTGAACAAAATCCTAGAAGAAAAATATCACAGGTGAGTTAAAGAAAAACTGTTATATCAAGTGAAAATAAATCTAGTGGATATATAAATTTTATAATATTGAAAACTGTAACTCTTTTCTGGCTTCTTATCATTATTAGTCGTAGTCCTTATAAATGAAGGCACTATAGGGCCTAGATGAAAGCTCTTAAGGGGAAGAAATTTACCCCAAGTATTCTTTGATGATCTAAAAAGTTTGGCATTGAAAATTTGGCCAATTCGGTCGAACCAAAAAAATCTGAAACAAAACGTGTCACAAATAGCTATTGCTAATAGCTAACGTATGTGTCTAACAATGAATAAAATATGAAAAACTTAGTTCATACCTACCATCGCTCAGTGTTGCCGAATCAAAATATTTTGAAACTAAATGAGCCATTTCTAACTGGCTTATACATTAAATTTCACATATGGGCAATTCCACGAGAATGACTACCACGACTGAAAAAACCAAAACCCTTGAGACTTTTTTTCAAAATGATTTGAACAGGAGAAAACACTAAAATGTTACTAATGTGAAAGTATTTACAGCTTATTACAACATTTTAAGTGCAAAAATAATAATAATATTAATTGTTATGTTTTAGGCTAAGATTGCGGCAAAAACTTAGCTCCCAATTAGCATGTAGTATAAAATGAATTTGACTCTGATTGTTTTTTTTTTTTTTTTGCTATCATCAAATTGTTCATTGAAACCGAATGTATATTTCCTATTTATTTTCTTAGTTTTTGTATACATATATTTACAGAATATATATTGTTTTACCATGAGAGACAAATCTGTCACGTACGGTATGTCACGTACGATATTAAATTTTATTTATTATAAAATCATCCAAAGATTATTTTTATTTAAATATGACGGATTGTAAAGGAAACATATTTGGTTTAGTGTAAGAAATTAAAAGAAAGCATAACGCCTCTCATAATTCGCAAATTATCGCATAATTCTACATGTACCTCAAAATTACTTCCGTTTTATGTCACGTACGATACCCTTATTTCGCTTGATACTTTGGACAACAATGTTTCGAAAGGACTTATTATTTTTTTAAAATGTAGTACCCTCTGAATAAAGACGAAATAATTTTTCAGCTACTCTTATTTGTACAAAATCTATTCCACTCTATAGGCGTACAAATGTCACGTACGATGACATGGAATTGTCCATATGCATAGCAGGGGATTATTTGAGTTTAAATTCGACGGACTACACATATCCCTTAAGGTCCGGGTCTAAAAATAAGGAACCTCAGACATGCAAAATGTTTAAACGCATCGTTCAAAAGATTTTAATATATTCTTTAACACATATTTAAGGCCTATAAAAATATGCTTATTTCAGCATAGCTTGTTCGGGCTTATTCAAAATATCACACACTATTTAAGACCGATTTCATTTAAATTTTGTCCTATTAATTAAACAATAAATAAGAAAATCATATAAACAAAGATTCAAAGCAATATCTTTTACAAGTCCAAAAATAATCGATTTCAAATTTGAATATTTAAAAAAAATGTTGCAGTTTAAAATTGTTTGCTTTTCTTTCTTTATTTATTAGCTATTTTTGGTTACTTTCCTTCCTAGAAATAAAGTTTGTTATAGAACAGAGATAATTTTAATAGAGATAATTTTAAAAAAGAAAAGCGCCCAGTTCATAAGGGGTATTTCATCAAGCGATTCCTATCTTTAAATTAAAATAAAACAAACTTTATTTCTTTATTTTCATGACAAGCATACCTAAATTAGAGCGGAAAGCGTTTTTTTTTTTTTTTTTTTTTTTGTCAAAAATTCTCATACCCATACAATTTATATGGGTTTGCAATTGAAAAATCAGATTTTTACAGCGCGTTTAATAGTAAATTTTGTTGCAAAACACAACAAATGTAAACACAACTACAAAAGGAGAAACAAATATGCAAGAAACTCATTTTCTAAACTTTAATATTTAGTTTTTTTATAAAATTTTAGTTTAAAAATCACAAAACAAAAATCAGAAACAACAATAATGTAATGTACTTTATTGTTTAAATAATCCGAGTTGTTATATTTATTTTTTTGATAAACTTGTTTTTATTGTTTGACGTAGCGTTGACGCTCTTATTTAGGTATGACATTTCAGCGTATAAGCTAAGCGGTAAAAAACGCTCCGCCTTCCGCTTTTATTTAGGTAGGCCTGTGATTTTGGCGCATAAATCAGGCTGAATTTGTCCGATGACATGGGTTATGTTGGCTTTGAGGACCGCTGTGGCTTATGGGATATTGGACTTAATAGAACCCCACAAGAAAAAGTCTATCTAACGAGGTCAAATCACACGATCTCGGTGGCCAGTTCACATCAAATCGCTAGTACAGAATGTCTAATGGACATGAGCTGTGTAGCACATAGCGACGTCCTATTGAAACCATATGTCGCTGGTGCCCATATCATGTCATTCAGGCCAAAGGAAGTTTGTAATCATCGAACAACGTCGTTCTTAAAGAAATATACACCGGAAATCCCCACAAAACAGTGAATTTTTAAGGATGCATAGGACGTTTTTGGATCTTATGTGGATTGGTATCGTCCCAAATTCAACAATTTTGTTTATTAACTTACCCATTCATCCTGAAATTGGCCTTACCGTAAAACGGGCGAAGTGCGCCCTACCTATTTTCATTAAAAAATATATATAATGCGCACGTATTGTTGAACGTCCACGGTGATTTGGAAAAACAATCTGAATAAATGACTGCCCATTCGACAGATGTAGCTTCATCAATATGGTCGCTATCAACTGTCAAAGTTCGACAGAGTCTATTGCAAGACCATTTAGTTCCACGGAGTCAAATTTCTATTCAAATACTATGAAACGGATTCTGTTTTTAGAATTTATAATCACTCATTCTAGGTATTTCCCATAAAGTAAGCAGGAGTATTCGTATACAACATTTGGAGATTATGTGAAAACTCCCAGACACTGTATCATCATGTGTAACAAAGTGTACTACCCGTTACAAATTGGCACAGAAGTTTTTGACCCATAGGTAAAATATTCTGACCCTTTACTAGTTACTTTACAAATTATGAAAATATGATTTGCTAAAATCATATTAGATACCTTTGTGCTGATGTTTGTAATACCTAAAGATATTAGTGCAACACTTACCTTAAAATGAGTCAATTTAATGATGTCAGGCCGTCTAAACCCTGAAACTAAATCCTACTTAAAAAGTTTATATAGAAAACACTGTTATACTCAAGATTTTCTATAGAAAATACTGTTATACACAAGATTTTATAAAGAAAACACTGGTAAATAAAAAAAATTACTGTTATACACAAGATTTTCTATAGAAAACACTGTTATACATAAGATTTTGTATAGAAAACACTGTTATACACAAGATTTTCTATAGAAAACACTGTTATACACAAGATTTTCTATAGAAAACACTGTTACACAGAAGATTTTCTATTGAAAACACTGTTATACACAAGATTTTCTATAGAAAACACTGTTATACACAAGATTTTCTATAGATAATACTGTTTTACACTAGATTTTCTATAGAAAACACTGTTATACACAAGATTTTCTATAGAAAACACTGTTATACACAAGATTTTCTATAGAAAACACTGTTATACACAAGGTTTTGTATAGAAAACACTGTTATACATAAGATTTTCTATAGATAATACTGTTTTACACAAGATTTTCTATAGCAAACACTGTTATACACAAGATTTTCTATAGAAAACACTGTTATACACAAGATTTTCTGTAGAAAACACTGTTATACACAAGGTTTTGTATAGAAAACACTGTTATACATAAGATTTTCTATAGAAAACACTGTTATACACAAGATTTTCTATAGAAAAAACTGTTATACACAAGATTTTCTATAGAAAACACTGTTATACACAAGATTTTCTATAGATAATACTGTTATACACAAGATTTCCTGTAGGAAATACTGTTATACAATAGATTTTCTATAGAAAACACTGTTATACACAAGGTTTTCTATAGAAACACAGTTATACACAAGATTTTCTATAGAAAACACTGTAATACACAAGATTTTCTATAGAAAAGACAGTTACACAAGGTTTTCTATAAAAAACACTGTTATACATAAGATTTTCTATAGAAAACACTGTTATACACAAGATTTTCTATAGATAATACTGTTTTACACAAGATATCTTGTAGGAAATACTGTTATACAATCGATTTTATATAAAAAATGCTGTTATACACATGATTTTCTATAGAAAACACTGTTATACACAAGATTTTCTATAAAAAACACTGTTATACACAAGATTTTCTATAGAAAACACTGTTATACACAAGATTTTCTATAGAAAACACTGTTATACACAAGATTTTCTACAGAAAAGACTGTTATACACAAGAATTTCTATAGAAAACATTGTTATACACAAGATTTTCTATAGAAAACACTGTTATACACAAGATTTTCTATAGAAAACACTGTAATACACAAGATTTTCTATAGAAAACACTGTTATACACAAGATTTTCTATAGAAAACACTGTAATACACAAGATTTTCTATAGAAAACACTGTTATACACAAGATTTTCTATAGAAAACACTGTTATACACAAGATTTTCTATAGAAAACACTGTTATACAAAAGATTTTCTATAAAAAACACTATTATACACAAGATTTTCTATAGAAGACATTGTTATACACAAGATTTTCTATAGAAAACACTGTTATACACAAGATTTTCTATAGAAAACACTGTAGTATACACGATTTTCTATAGAAGACACTGTTATATACAAGATTTTCTATGGAAAACACTGTTATACACAAGATTTTCTATAGAAAACACTGTTATACACAAGATTTTCTATAGAAAACACTGTTATACACAAGATTTTCTATAGAAAACACTGTTATACACAAGATTTTCTATAGAAAACACTGTTATACACAAGATTTTCTATAGAAAACACTGTTATACACAAGATTTTCTATAGAAAACACTGTTTTACACAAGATTTCTTGTGGGAAATACTGTTATACAATAGATTTGATATAAAAAGTGCTGTTATACACATGATTTTCTATAGAAAACACAGATTTTCTATAGAAAATACTGTTAAATACTCTCGTTGTGCACCTATAATATTCAAATAGACGTCTTAAATTGTTTACCTTGAAAAATCTTACAAATCCTCCAAAGGAGTGTGATTTTGTAAAATTTTAATACAAACATCAAAAGTTACCACATAATGGCAACACATTCAATTACTTACTAAACACGCAATATGTAACCGGCCACCTGTAAACATAGTTTAAATATCTACTTACAAGTACGAACATTTCATTTGTGGTCAACTACGAGAGTGTGATTTTAACACTTTTGCTAAATATTTATTATTAAATGTTGTGTTGTTTTTATTAATAATACTGGCACAATAATAAAAAATATCAACAAAATAATCGTGTTTAAGCCCTTAACACAATTGTAAAACAGCAAGTTATTTTTTTTTTTTTTTTTTTTTTGTTTAAAAATTGATATCTAAATAATGAAAACATATTCCAACAAAACGAAAAAAATAATATTGTAATTTAATTTATTATGCATTTAATTAAATAACTATAATTTTGTAACTCTCTAATAGACTGCATATTTTTAGATAATCAAATTTAATAAACAATTTTCAGTTTTAGTTTTTTATGTTTTACTTACTTTTTCAAATCAAATACAAATTATTTTATAATGCGTTTATGTTTGTAACAGTATGAATTTTAATATTAATGCTTTTATTACCTATTTTTATTATTATGCACATATTTAAGTTTATTATAACTTTGTTGCTAATGTTTTTAGTTGAAATTTACATTTATTTTAATTGTATTTTTATTACTTACACATTCATCTCTGGAAAAGGTTTTTAAAGCAAAAATGTATATATTGCTGCAAGTATTTGATTTATTTTGTTGTCACAACATAAACAAATTACTTTGTTAGAGTATGTTATGAAATGTAATAATTTTATTTAAATTACAATGTTTTCAGCTAATAAAATTGTAATAAATTTATGGGTATAATATGATTTTAAGCCTGTCACAAATGATAAATTGTTTTTAGTAAGTTTGACCTCGATTTTAAAAGTTCTATGGATTTATTTATACTTAGAGCTAGTGTTTGGGATAAAGATAATCTACATTATTTGTTTAAACCTAGCTTAAACTAAAAATTGTGTTTCTCACTTATTGTTTATTTTGTATATAATCTAGGTTTAACTGAGCACCATTGGCGAGTTAAACCTAAGTAAAAAATGGCAAAGCACAAACATTTTGTTTCAGGTTTAACATAACAGCGTGCTAAGCTACATTTAATTGACAAGTAAGAAACTAGCTCTTAAAGTTTACTATCTTCAACAAAATACGACTTGTCAATGACTTCAACATAGGTCTCTATTTACGATGTCTATTGCAAGTCCACGTACTTTAAAATATAACTTATTTGCACAATCTGGCCGTTCTCAAATATGAGTACTTATGAGGTGTCGCCCGATTCAATAAATTAATTTCAAAATAGGACTCTATTTTCGATGTCTATTGCAAGTCCACCTACTTTAAAATATAATTTATTTGCACAATCTGGCCGTTCCCCAATATGGGTACTTGTGAGGTGTCGCCCGATTTTATAAATTAATTTATGCTCTCAATTTATAATTCTTATATTAATAAACGTTATTTTTAATTAATTTGTTGTTTCTTAATTTTCTTTGCAGACCTCAGTCCATTCACATACGGAAATTGGTCCAGTTAGACGAAAAAGTATTTTAATAAATGCCGTAGGTCATGATAATGAATCAGATCATGGTTCACAATCCAGTTATGGTAAGTTAAAAATACAGATTACAATTATTAATATCCACTAAGTGACAGAAATTTCTGGTCATCTGTTTTAGCCTTCATGATTGCATAGCGAAATGAAAGTAGAATAGAGGTTAAACAAAACCTCTGAAGGATTTTGTAAAGTCTGTTCAATATTCATTTTTAAGGGCTCCAGAATTTATATACAGATACTTTTAATTTTAATTTAATCCAACGATAGTGGCCCAGATAGACACAATCAGATATGTATAATAAAATCATTAATAATGGCACATCCCATATATCATCGTATTCAAATTAATTCCTATCGCTTTTAAAATAAGAGCCATAGAGGAAATATACATAGAGCTGTCAAAGACCTAGCTCAGTTGTGAAAAACCTAAGTCGTGAGAATGTATTAGTAAAAAAACAAAAGCAACACTAGTATGTGTAACTTTTTTGAGTAATTTTCTGTTTGTGTTTTCTTCTAGTTTCCGCTCTATGTATAATTTCTCTATGGCTAAGGACCTGATTCAGAAACACTCAGTTTTTAAATAAATTTTGAGTGTTTTTCATAGAAAATGTTGTTCGTGTTTTTGAATTAGATGGTAAATGTATTTGAAAGCATATATAAATATACTTACTTACCTACTTATTCCGGACCTCTTTCTAACTTCCAGTTTAGAGGTTTTTGCAAAAACTTCTCCACTTCGATCTATCTTGTGCCGCTGTTTTGACAGTTCTAGGCTCGATTCTTTGTTCTGTCAGAATATTGTTGATAATGTCCTGCCACGTTATTCTTCTCCCTCTGTTTCTCGTACCACACGGTCTTGCTTCTGATACTGGTTTTGGCAGATGTTTCTCTGGCAGTCTAGCCACATGTCCAAACCACCTTAGCTTATTGCGTACGATTTTGTTTTTCAGCGATTCTGTATTTAAGCTGGCTCGTCCCAGCAGTTCTAGGAGACAGTCCCGAACTAGTGATTTTACCCATCATTTAGGGTGGGAACTAGTTACTTTAATACTTTAACACGTGCATGTCTTAAGCAGTGGTTCAGTTGACCCTTTTTGACTACAATGAGACTGTATAATAGCTGATACAAAGTAGTCAACGCATTGGATTCACATTCTGCTTACATAGCAACAGTTATCTTACTGGTTACCTGATCAGCTACATAACTAGTTATTTTAAAATGTACGGGTCCTAATTGACCTCAAATAGTCCAATAAACAAACCTCTCTGCTACAACTCTCCAATGGATTGCTTCTGGTGGGTAAAATAACTACTTTCTAAAGTGCACTACAAAATAAACGTTTAAAATGACTTCACTCTAGCTTACTAAGAGACACTAAAGTGACTACTGACTTCATGCTATGTTACATGGGATATCAGTATACTTAAGCAAAAATAAAAATTAACTGTCTGAGAATTATATCAACACAATCCGTATAAAACCAGTTTGAACAAATTACTCACATAACATTTAAAGTAACTACACCCCAGATTACTTAGAGATACTTAAGTGACAATTGTCTTCACGCTAGATTACCTGGGATGTATAAAGTAACCAATTGTCTTATCTCTGCACTACAAAGACCAAATACGTGTCAAATGGCCAAAATATATAAATTTTTGTTTAAGGTGAAGTATAAATTGACAGTTGTGGCTATACTGCGATTTAAATCCCTGTGACTATCGCGGCTTATAATCATGGTTTCTGTTTTCCTTGTATTTATACGTTCACAACAATATTAAGGATTTGTTGGAGAGATTCCGCGGAGAGACTTTGCAAAAATGGTCACATCATCGCGTATGCTAACATTGAAACTTTCTCTGGTTGCATGTTCCAATTTCCTACCGTCATTGGGATAAATGAATTTCAGCAAGATATGGACTTAGTATATCGCCTTGTATTGTCATATATTCTTCTGATGTGATGTTCCCGGTTCTTACATAATTTCAGCATATTTCGCATATTTTGTCAATATTCCTCCCATATTTGTTGACGTTTTACCTCCACCCTATTCTCATAGATCCCAGAAATCACTTTAACGCTTTTATCAAGTAACTGGTGTAGGGTATCATAAAGTCTTACTGGATCAAAAATAATATCATATTTGTCTCTATTTCTCACATACTATCGGTGTAAGAGGGGTACTCTCAACAAATGTTGTGCATGTAGCACTGACTAATATTATTTATTGTACTTTAACATCATAAACAAATTTTATTTACAAAAAAGAAAAAAAAAAAACCTATTGTGCTTTGAAAAGAAAACGTTGTAAAATTTCAATTGCGACAATATTTTGAGTCACGCCCAAATGAAATTTCATAAACGCCGTGTCTGTAGACAAATTTACAAAATAAACCATTTAAAAGGCAGATAATTTATAAACACCTTATTTAATAGAAGAAATAAATCCATAAATTTAGTACTGTCTACAAATTAAGACGCTCGAATTTTATAGCGCTCAAATTTTTTACAATAAAACGTTTAAATAAGGCCACACATATAAGGGCGTAGACAGGTCAGCAAATTGGAGGGAAACATTTTTTATTTATTTAAAGCTAAATGTTAGAATGTAACTACAAATAATAAACGAACAGAGTAAAGAAGAAAATAAGCCTGTTTAAGAGATACGGGCCAAAGACTCTGAACAAGATAAGCAAGAATCGATGAACCGATATAGTTATACTTTGCTCCCGAGTATCAAAGTACAGGGGTTTCCCAACAAGAGGTGTTATTTTGGTATGCAAAGAAAAATGGAATTTTTTAAGATAAATGATCGGATGTTTATTTCATAATAAAGAGGAAGGTATGCCGTTAATAATGAAAAACAACATCAGCCACGACCATGCTTATAGGACCATATCCTTCTCATGAAATTTTCCATTTTCCTCGATAGCCTCACGAATTATATCTTTGAGGTCTTGAATCGAAGCTGGGCTGTTGGCGTAGACCTTATCTTTCACGTGGCCCCAAAGGAAGAAGTCGCAAGGTGTTCAATCACAAGATCTCGGTGGCCAATTGTGATCACCTCTTCGAGAGATAACACGGTCCGGAAACTTTTCCCGTAAAAGAGCAATGGTTTCGTTGCTTGTGTGGCAAGTAGCGCCGTCTTGTTGAAAGTAAACGTTGTCCAGATCAATATCATCCAACTCCGGCGATAAGATACGGTGTAATGACGTTTGTGGAATGCCCAATTCCAAAGAACGACGAGGAATGGACAAACCTGGGTTTTCTTCAACACTTTGGGCTACAGCAGCAATATTCTCAGTTGTTCTTAAACTACGTGCATGGGTTTTATTCTTCACATCACTAACTTGTCCCAACAGCTCGAATTTTTTCCACCAATTTCTGTATTGCGGTCCGACGACCCAAAAATGCTTTAGTTTTGCGAAATGTGACCGCAAGATTTTCACCATTTTTGTAGTGAATTTTAATAATTTCAATGCGTTGTTGGAGCGTGTATCGTTCTATTTTTAGTAATGGCGCGCCATGGCGTAGTTTCTACTTGTCAAATGTCAAAGAATAAAAGCTTCAGAAGTGACAGCTATCGAAATACCGGGTGTTTCAAAATAGTACCTCTTGTTGAAAAACCCTTTATAACCAGGCAAGGCCAACATGATAACTTCCAAAATCCATAGTTAGGCTAACGAGAGCCGTAGCATTTAGCTTGTCGGATTGTATTTATTAGCTAGTCATAGCCAATAAGTTGTAGTTAGCCCACGAGAGTTGAAGAATTTATCTCCTCGGATTGCATTCATATATTTGGCTATAATTAGTTGATAGCATATTCAGAACCGAAGCCCTTACCTTGTCGGATTGTATTCATTAGCTAGCCTTCACTAATAAACCATAGAACCGTCGAATTTATCTCCTTTATTTTTCCATAATAAGTCGTTAGCCGTCCGAGAGTGAAGCGTTTATCTCGTCGAATCCTCTATTCGTAGCTTCGTCCATTAACAACTCAAACGAATCCCGAAGATACAAGACAGCTTTATTGTTAAGAAGGTTTCAAAGGATGAAGACCTTTGAAGAACCTGGACAGACTAGACATACCCCGGATGGAAACAAAAACTGCATCCAAGCGGTTCAATTTATTGAGGACAATTTATTGATATTGCATTCGTTCTTATTAAAAAATATAGCTTTTTCCTCAGAAATGTTTCGTTTTTTTTTCCTCACCCTGAAATGATTTAATGATATGGACCAAAGACTCTGTTAGGAATTGAACCCGCAACCGCCTAATTGAAATATTAGAATTCTAAAAATTTGAATAACGGGCCACTTTAAGGGCTTTTTAATGATTTTACATTGGTTCTTATTAAACAAAAATATTGCCTTTGCTTTGAGAATTTCTTGTCCTACTACTGCCTGCACTCATGACCCTGAAATGATTTAGTGGTTATAACCAACGCCACCCAGTACAAGGAGTTCTTCTATTTCCCCTTCTTTTTTACAACATTTTTTTTTTATAATTTATGATACTTGAAGATTATTTTGGTTGTGTGGTTTTATTTTATTTATTTTCGGTTAAAATACTTATAATAGAAATCTGTCGTATTAGAGACTGACTAACTGACTGACATGTGATTTAGTGTACAAACAAGCCCAACACGTAAGCACAATAATTTACAATCTATTAACTTTATTTAAGGCAATTTAAATTGTAAGATATTATTTATTTGTTGATTAAACCAACAAAAAATGTTAAGTGTAGAGCTATACATTGTGTTTTCATTGGAGGTAGGTAGGTAGTCGTGGATAATCTATGAAGTATTTGTGGGTAATTGATTTATTTTTATGACCAATTTTTTGCCATGTGTATAATGAAAATGAAATATGTATGCGGCATTAAATCATTTAGTCCATATGACAGATTTGTTCAAAAGTCTACAGCTATATGGTTAGTACCAGTAATCATAAACTTATAAATAATTTTTGGAGTTTTTTATGGTTTGTTTTGTATGAGTTTGTTTATTTATGGATGGGACAAAATGAATTGTTTTATGGCTGTATAGTTTGAAATCCATCAATCATTTTATAAATATCAAAAAAATATTGAATGATTAGCTAAATTATACAGATGTATTTAATAGCAAATGGGTCATCATTCAAAATATAATTAACCGAGCATTTTTTAGTACAACAAAGCAGAGAACATTAATGCAAGATGAGTTATGTTTACAGTTGTTAAAGCGCAAAAATATTATATTGATCCATAAGGTATGCTACAGATTACTTATCATGTATATCCATCTATTTCTTTTAATTCTATGTAGTAATCAAGTTCTAGAAATGTTTTACTTTAAAACAAGTGAACGAAATAAATTTCCCTTACAGTTTGGAGCCAGTATGTTTGCCAATATTGGGATATGGGATAGACAACATATGAGCGTCTTTCTTGATCTAATGTAAAAAGAATATGTCCACGAATTCTATCTTTGAGCCTTGAATCGAAGCTGGGCTGTTGGCGTAGACCTTATCTTTTACGTGGCCCCAAAGGAAGAAGTCGCAAGGTGTTAAATCACAAGATCTCGTTGGCCAATTGTGATCACCTCTTCGAGAGATAACATGGTCCGGAAACTTTTCCCGTAAAAGAGCAATGGTTTTGTTGGTTGTGTGTCACGTAGCGCCATCTTGTTGAAAGTAAACGTTGTCCAGATCAATATCACCCAAAATACGGTGTAATGACGTTTGCGGAATGCCCAATTCCAAAGAACGACGAGGAATGGACAAACCTGGGTTTTCTTCAACACTTTGGGCTACAGCTGCAATATTCTCAGTTGTTCTTGAGCGATGTACACGGGTTTTATTCTTCACAACTTGTACCAACAGCTCGAATTTTTCTACCGATTTCTGTATTGCGACGATCCAAAAACGCTTTAGTTTTGCGAACTGTGACTACAAGTTTTTCACCATTTTTGTAGTGAATTTTAATAAATTCAATGCGTTGTTGAAGCGTGAATCGTTCCATTTTTAGTGATGAATGTCAAAGAATTAATGCTTCAAAAGTGACAGCTACCGAAATACCGGGTGACAGGAAAGACTTCAGGAGGAACCTTATTCCACATACGGACAGTACGGCTAAAGAACGAATTTTCCCTGTAATGTGTTGTGCGATCCACTGTCCAGTCGACAACAAATTGATGAGCCCTTGCCGAAGAACGTGTGTTGCGTAAAAACCTAAGGGTTTCGGGAACAAGTTCCCTAATTTCAGCAGAACACATACCATTGTAGTATCGGTAGAACAGTGAAACACAACCCACATTGCGACGATGTTCCAGTGAGTCAATAGAGCTGGATACCCTACTGTCACCGATAAGCACCTTCGCCCTCTCCTGTACTCCAAAATAGACTTTGAAGCACCGGCCCACACATGAGTTGTATTCCATTTTCGGTTAGATGTAAGTGGTGAAAATTGTAAGGAGATCAGAAGGAGTCAAGTATGTCTTACACCGTTTTGGAAAACCAAGGCACTTGAATGCTTCTTTCGACACTCGAAAAATGTGTTTTGTCCAGCGGACATCGCACTGAATACTGGTTTCACCAATGTCTCCCTCACCTCTAGGGTTAGTTCCGAGCCGTACCTGGTAAACTCATCAGACATTTCGTTACCTTCACTAATACCCAACACAGTCTTACATCGAAGTGATCCACCATGGTTGGAGCTGAGGTGCTTTTGAGCTTATTTGCGTTTGTTCAACTTCCTACCGCTAATGGGGGCCAGTGTGTGGCTCCTCAAAGTTGGTCACCTCGGGTCTCAAAATTTAAAAAAAAAAAAATCGCCAGAAATCCATTTATAGTCCAAATGAGCTGAAATTTAAAATATAAATAGTCCTTAAGAAGATCTACAAAAAATACACTTACATATGTAAATACCTCTTCAACTAATAGAGATATTAGTTGAAGAGGTATTTAGGTTCATTGATTTATTTTTTTTAATTTTTTCTCGATCCTTTTATGGTTTTTTAGAGATGACGGGCCAACGGATTGTCAAAATTTATTTATAAAGTATCAGCTATATTGGTAATAAAATTCTAAATAAAATAGGAATAACTTGCTAACAGTTATCTTGTCCCTATAAAAACTTACACGCATCCAAAGTTGGAAGATGTAAAAAGAGCAGTATCTTTTACGTTTTTTCCCAAAAAAGTCTCTATATTTTTTCTTTTGTAGAAAAAAATTTTCTTCGGGACTATACACAACTTTTACATGATCCAGAAAGAAAACTTAATGCTAAAGCGTTTATGTAAAATTTGGCTCACTAAAGCGGACACAACACCCCCAAGGCCTATTCAAACTTGGCCAATTTTCAAAAATAATTTTAGGTTTGAGTAAAAAATTCTAAAAAGGCAAAGCTCCGATCCTCAAAGATGTTCCATATTTGTATAACCCCTATATGATACTTAAACACTTACAAAGCTTTTTTTACTATCACAGGGTAAATAACGTCACAGTAGACACTTTTCTAAAAAAAACTCAGTTTTTGGAACACATTTTTCTCGGTTTAGGAATTTCGTTATTTTAAAATAAAAATTTCAAAAGTTATAATACCGTTGATTTAAGGACATTTGCATCTACATTAGTTCAAAATTTTGTTATGTTATCTTTAACCGTTAAACTTTTACATTAATTCAAATTTAATGTAAAGTAAATGACGTCCCAAAAATTTATAAATTTGTTTAATTTTACTAAAATGTCAATCTTCAAGTCCTGAGGTTTTCAAAAATATCAAATACTTATATAAAAAGCCTTTATTTACTGCTCAGAAGTTCCAAAAACCTTACCCCCTTCGGAAAATTTGTACATTTTTTTATATATTTCTTATAGCATAGGTTGAGATTCTCATTGCTTAGTCCTCGATGGGCAGTAAAAGCAGAATGTTTTCCATGGTCGCTTGTGGTGAGATAAATTTCAATTGTCTTCGATATAATCACATAATTATGTAGGATTATGAATCATTGTCCTAAGTACTGATTCAAAGTAAACAAATGTACCATAAAATCTAACACTTTATATGATATTCTTATAACTTTCTACGTCATATAAGCAGTACTTCCCTTAGTGAAAAGCCATTGTCTGATAAGAACGGTGGAATCAAGGTTTTGTTTTCTTCTGTTTTATTGACTATGATCAAAATGATACGCACTACGACGGTCTGATGTTATGGAAAGATTATAAACACGAGATTTCTGGAAATCAACATATGAAAATCTATTTATTCGAAAATTAGTTATCAAATTTTCACACTCGCACATGAATTGTTATAGTATCTCTAATTTGAAAGAAAAAAAAATTAATTAACTTTTTCGCGCTTCTTAATATTTGTTATATTATAGCCAAAATTTGACGTAAATATTATTAAGATTATAATTTCTTTTCTTGTATGGCTCTTAACAAATATTTTATCACTAATTGAAAATGTTAACATAACAAAACAATCGAATTTATTGAGAAAAAAACACACATAAAATAAAAATAAATTGAAATATTTATTGCAAAAAAAAAGTGATTTTTTCTCACCTTTTAGATAAACTACTCAGAGCTACAGCCTATAATTTTTATTTGTAGCATAGTTATGGAAAATTTTGATATCTTATAGCTAGATATTATTGTATTATAATTTTTTAAAACTATTTATAGTTTTGAAATTTACGTTTCACATACAAGTACTATTTATGAATACGTCATGAAGGTTGTAATCTGAAATCTGTTTTTAAGTATTTGAAACATACGCATTAAATTGTTATTTAAAGTACATTTTCAATAACAATTTAAAAATGTTTACAATATTTAAATTATCACAGCTAAACTTTGGAATCTTAGAAATTCCAAATTACAACAACTAACAAATCAAACTCTAGTACTTTAATCATTGATCAATCTGAAGCAAATCGCTATTAAGTTACGATCACATGTTAAATTATTTGACAAAACACTTTAGAAAACTTTATGTTTTTTTTCGGCAAACTTATATTGCTACGTTTGAATATATCTTAAAATTAGCTTTGACTTATTTTGAACTATACCTTTAGATTAGTTTGCTGTTTTAGGCCAAGGTTGTATATTATTTTGGTTTCGACCCATCTTATTATTAGGATCTACAAGGCTGCCGTTCTGTCCAAAAGGATATTCACTCTGACATCCTTCAATTCAAATAATAAAAGGTCTTCCAATAGGGACTTCAAGAATTTGATAGTTAATAGCGTCCATATTTTTGAAGATACATCTGTCGAATTGGCTGTCATTTATTAAGTTTGTATTGTCAAATCGCCATGGACTGATATAGCGTTCAACAACACGTGCAAATGATATAGTTGTTTTATCAAAATGGGAGTTCCGTTTGGGAAACTATCGCCCATTTCAGGATGAATAGGTACGTCAACAAACTAAATTTGCCGAATTAGGCACGTTACCAATCTTCATAAGATCCATGAGCGGCCAATGCATTCCTAAAAAGTCACTGTTTGGTGTGGATTTTGGGCTGGCGACGTCATCGATCCATATTTCTTTGAGAATGACGTTGGCCAGGCCATCATCGTCAACAGTGAGCGTTATAGGTCGACGATTAAAAACTTGTTTTGGCCTGAATTGGATGATATGGACACCAATGACATGTGGTTTCAACAGAACGGTGCTACGTGCCACACAGCTCACGCCACATTGGACAGTCTGCACCAGCGATTTGAGGACATGATCATCTCACAGGTGATGTGAACTGCCCACCGAAATCGTTAGACTTTTTCTTGTAGGGTTTTCTTAAGCCGCAGGTCAATGCGAATAAACCACAGCTGTCCTCAAAAGCTAACATAACCCATGCCATCTTTCAAATTCAGTATATTTATACGCCAGAGTCATGGAAAATTTGAAATTTTGGATGCGCGCTACCCAGCGAAGCCGAGGCGGACATTTGGATGTTTGACATACATAATGGCATAGATGCCTTTTCAGACGAATAAAAACGTCGACGATAAGTATCTCACAAACACTTAGCTTTATTTAAATTCAAAGATAGAAAGCGCTTAATGAAATAACCTTTACTAAACGTTTGGAAATAGGTTCATAACGAATTTGTCGCAGAAGATAGGTCTTGACAGAGAGTCGGTTGTAACATGACTTGACATTCTCAGAGTTCATAGTAAAATAAGTTTGCACTTCGCTTAAATAAGACATTCCAGTGTTTTGTTTATAAAACATGTTTTTAAGTCCTGCATTTGGTATTAGAATCAAAAAGTATTTGAGGAACTCGAGTTCCAAACCAAGAACAAAGATATAGATTAGAGTTTCCTAAGACTTTTTGCATTGGCATGGATATATTGTACGACATGGATATCGTCATTTTGAAAACAACACCATCTTTCGCTTTACCTCGCCTTGGCCGGTCATCGAAGTCCTGTGATCCTTCATTACTGGATTATACCTGACTGTAAACAAATTCTTGATAACTTCTAGCTCAAGTGGTAAAAACATAGCAATCTCTTAATGTGATCATCAAACACCAACCTTCCAAATTTTATGTTTCAGTTAAGTAATTTGAGTGAGTCCACGTCCCTGCTATTATCTAACATCTGTTTTGTTGACCCTGTATCAGAAACTCAAACAACATCACTGATTTTATTATTACATTATACTTGAATTTAGACCATTACTTTGTAAGTTCAAATTAAATTTGACTGGAGTTCTTAAAGAGGTACAATCATTGTTGCATTATCTGTCCTTGGTTGTTCATACTTTATTCAAGCTCTGTGATTCTTCATAACTCGGTTGCAAACATAGTATCCACTAAACGTGATCCTTATTCACCGACCAGCGGAATTTTATGTTTTAGTTGAGCAATTTTTTGAATTTAATTCCGCGATCCACTTCGATGATCTAACCAACTGTTTTGGTTATCATGGATCATTGATTTAATTATTATGTTATAACTGAATTAAACCATAACAGTGTAAGCCCAAATTAAACATGACTGAAGTTCGTTGCCTTATTTCTCTTTGGTCTCCTGTGATTCTTAATTACTGGGTTATACCTGAGTGTAGACGACAACTTGCAAATGGTTTCAGTTGAGCAATTTTGTGAACTTGATTCCGCGATCCACTTCGATGATCTAACCATCTGTTCTGGTTACTGAAGTGTCTTAAAGAGGTCTAATCATCACTGCCACTGATCCTCATTCATCAATCCGCTAATTTCACTTCACTCCTATCAGAAAATGCTATAAATTTTGCGAGGCCCCTAATGTCAGTTCTGTTTTGACATTTGTGTAGTAAACACATGCGAAATACACAAATACACTGCTCCAGAACGCGGAATATTGCTGACTATTTATTTGACCAATAATCGGCAAAATTTATAGCATTTTCTTATAGGAGGATTACTTTTGCGCCACCTGTTACTTTCAAAGCGATCTGACGCTGCACGGACACGAAACTATTTTCAATAATATTCCATACTTCTACAGTACTGCGAAGATTAGAAAGTTTCGTAAAATCATTGAATTATAAACTCAAATGAGATTTGACTGAATTTTTTAATTCCCTAATTTCTCGTACTACCAATATTTTTATAGGAAATTGATGCTACATTTACGCGAAACATTTGTTCTAAACTTCCTCAGTACTTTGAACATTAGAGTCATTGCTTTTTAAATTTCGGAAGACCGAAAGCTCAAATTAAATCTAACTGAAGTTCTTAAAAAGGTTTAATCATCGTTTCCACCGATCCTCATTTACCAATCTGCTAATTTCAACCGATATTTTTAAAGTGATCTGGTGCCGCGTGTTTACCTTTTTTCAAGAATATTCCTTACTTCCTCAGTACTGTGAACATTAGAGGAGTTCTTAAGATCATTGAATTATAAGATCTAAAAATAGGTTCAAACATCAGTTCAACTCATCCCAATTTCAAGTACAACCAATATTTGTTTTATATCGACTGAATGCTGAATTTACGCGAAACGTTTATCAACAATATTTCTTACTTCCTAAGTACTGAGAGCATTGAGATCATTAAAAAATCACTTCTGAAATCTCTGAAGACCAAAAACTCACTTAAATAGGTTTAATCATCGTTTGCAATGATATTCAATACCATCCACATTTAAATTCAAGTGCAATCCATATGTTTTAAGCGATGTGAAACTGCACGGACGTGAGACTTTAGTCAATAATAATCCTTACTTCCTCAGTGCTGTCAACATTGGGGTGTTTTGAAGAATTATTACAGCAGTGCGTAAAATCTCTGAGGACCTAAAAGTATACTTATGTACTTTAATTTGGTTAGTAAGGGATTATGAAGTAAATTGACTGTCAAATGATGACATGTAAAGAATTGAGCTGACATCATTCAACATTTATTCGATACAAATGATCTTTAATTGTAAATTGTGGGCAAATTTGATATTATGAAGAAAATCATAGAGAATTGTACATAGAGACACTACGATTTTTCAAACAAAAATACAACAAATCATAAGTCTGGTACAACAACAAAATACATTGACTAGCATGTATTTTGTTGTTGCAAGAGTTAGGTTTTTGACAATTACGTCTCGTCTCTATGTTACCCTAAAAAGAAAATCCAATCGTTGTCGGAATCGATTTTGAAAACTGTGGTGAATTGAAAGACCGGATTTACGTGAACAAACCACAAACAACTGATGCTCTAAAATATGAAATTTGAGATAATGGGATAAGCGAAACGTTTTTGCAAAATGTGGTTAAAAATTTTGTGAGAAGAGCGGACATCATATTCCCTTACTAAAGCTACGTATACACGGTTGTCAGATTGTTAGAAACATGCTCAGAAAATGGTTAACACAACCATGAGAACTTATGTTGAAACATATGGTTGTTAACCATTTATTGAACATTTTCTGACAACTTTGTAAGAATATGACAACCGTGTATTAGAGGCTTATTCCCATATTTCTACTTTACATTAGTATCAAAAAAACTGAATTTGCCAAAAAAAAAACTTGTTTTTAAGCCAATTTAATTCATAACGTTAAATTTGCTCACCCTTTATATATAAGACGTTGTGAAAGAAATCGTTTCATGATTTTGCTATATATGCAGTTGATCAGACCAGCTTTAAAATAACAGATTAGATCAGAGCAACTTTGAATTGTAGTAGCGTTGTTCAGCATTTAGAAGGTTGACTCAGCTATTTGGTACAGCAAGACAACAGCTCTACAGTTCTCCCAAAAACGTGAGATCCTGAGTGCTTCAAATTCCTTTATAACCAAGCGAGTGTTAACCATTAAGGATAACGCCATTTTGAGCAAAACTTAGATATTATAGGACTTTAATCCAATTTCTTCTAATAATCCTAGATATTGATATCTAGTTCAGCATCAAAAGAAATGTCTTGATGCTATTTCTGATATGATTTTAGATTAACAAGTTTAAAAAAGATTAATTCACTTAAATTTAATTTCGATTGGAAATTATAAATTTCTGCTGATTTCTTCATTTTCTCACCTATTGAAAATCTTTTATTACTCCAGAATTTCCAATAAAATATTTTATTACGGAAATATCACATGGTTTTACTGCTATAGAGAGCCTGCTAAGTTTAACATTATATTAATTTGAGCGGATGTATGAAAAAGACAGACTGTGTCATCAAATTCTCTATGTGGGCAGCCGAAAAGTTCTTCTGGGTCTTGAGATTTCCATTCAGTACTATATTTTAATAAATATTTATATGAATGAAAATTATTTTACAATTATATTTACCTATTAATTCAAATCATCTCTATTTTCTCCTCTTCCATTTTACAGACAACAGACCCTATAGAATATCAGCTCTAGATACTCTGAATGCTAAAATTTCCCAACAACAGATGTCATCTGTGGGCACCAACAGCATCGAAGAATCCTGGCTGTACACATTCTGCTTTAAATGTCGCGGTGAAGAAAACACCCCCTCATGGGAGCCACCACACTGGCAAAAGTTATGCCCCTACCCCTTGTGTCCATCATTTAGACAATTTGCCCGCCTCTTGGTGCTCATACTGATAGGAGTGCTGTTATGGATAACAGCATACGTGATTATAGGAGATTCAGCTGCCCCTGGTGGTCAGCTTTTCGGTTTAGTGGTGTTGGCAGTGGCGGCGAATTTTGGTGGTTATTTGATATCGCTAACAACGTTGCCACGTTTGATTGGTATGTTGCTGGTCGGCATATTGTTTCAGGTGAGTTTGGGGCTACTTACAATTTGTTTTCAATATTTAAGCTCACTAATAATGAAATAGTTTCCTTAAATTAATTTAAACTTGTACATTTGTCAAATAAGGAAAGAGAGCATCTAAATCTGTTTAGGAAAATATCCAGAATATATGTTGTCTCTTTTCCCGTACATTTTTAAGTCATAAATAAAATAAAAAAGTGTTTTGAAAATACGGTTTCTTCTAAATTCTAACTAAAACCTTTTACTAAAACTGTGTTAATATTCAAGATTTTAGAATACATCTGTGATTTTTAATTATTTCTAACCTCCAAATTTGTGTTACTCTTTCACAGAATGTTGGCTGGACCAATTTGGAAGGTGATTTCTCAATAGTCACCGCTCATTTACGTAAATTTGCTTTAACCATTATTTTAATTCGAGCTGGTCTCGAAATGGAACCCGAAGCCTTTAAGAAGGTCTACAAGACCATCTTAAAGTTGGGCATTATTCCCTGGATTTTGGAATGTTGCGTTGTGGGCCTCTCCACCCATTTCTTACTCGATTTACCCTGGGTCTGGGCTTTCCTCTTGGGTGCCATCATTGCCGCCGTCTCGCCAGCTGTTGTGGTGCCGTGTCTATTCCGCTTGCGTACTAAAGGCTATGGTGTGGCCAAGGGTATTCCCACTTTAATTATTGCTGTTGCGGGTATTGATGATGCCCTGTCTGTGGCCATTTTTGGTATCATAAGCAGTGTTATGTTTTCGGATCGTGGTCTGGGCTATCAAATTTCCCAGGCTCCAGTTTGTATTCTGGGTGGTTTGGCCTTTGGTGTCGTTTGGGGTTATATTGCTAGATTTTTCCCCGAGAAGGGTGATCCCTATGTGGTGCCTTTGCGTACTATTATGTTGTTTTCGGGCGGTTTGGTGGCCATTTATGGCAGTGAGGAGATTGGCTACGAAGGTGCTGGTCCCTTGGCGGCGGTATTTGCTGCTTTCGTTTCGAATCTGTTCTGGTGCAAACAAGGCTGGGAAGTAGAAGACAATCCAGTGTCTACGGCTTTTGAAATTTTCTGGATGATTTTCGAGCCCATACTATTCGGTATTACAGGTGCCACTGTTAAGGTGAGTGAAGAAAATGGAGAATGTAGGAAGAAAATTAGAGAATTTTCTATCAAAATATTTTGAATAAAAGAAAAAAATTGCTTTTGACTACTTTATATTACAAACTTTATTTAACAAAATCTATACCTTCTTTTCCAGATTTCCGAACTCGATCCCGACATTGTGTCCGTGGGCATTGGTTGCATAGCGCTCGGCTGTGTCTTGCGTATACTCTGTACGGCCGGTATTGCTTTCGGCGATAAACTGAATATGAAAGAGAAATTCTTTGTTGCTCTCTCTTGGATGTCAAAGGCTACCGTGCAGGCTGCTTTAGGACCCGTAGCCATGAAACATTTGGGAGCTGATGCTTCAGAATCAGACAAACACTATGCTTATGTAGTGCAAACCATAGCTGTCTTGTCCATTGTGCTCACAGCACCTCTGGGCGCCATTTTGATATCGGTGACGGGCACGAAACTCTTAACCAAAACTAAACAACCTCAAGTGGTAGACGGTAAGTTAAGCAAACTTAATTCCTCCATTTCCTAAATCATTGAACACAAAATTTGTTTTTCTAGGTTGGCGCCGGAGTCACCGTCCTTCCATACGTGACATTAGTATCATCGATGAGGAGGAAGAACGTGAAGATCCCGAATTGCCCGAAGATAAGGAGACAGCTGATAATACCCAAAGCAATGCTCATATACCTACCCTATCTTATACATCATATAACAAATAATTTTTATGGTTTTCGTTTCCTATTAATCGATTAATTTGATTTTGATTTAATTTGTTTGTTTTCCTTTGTTTTGTTGAGTGTTTAATATTTAAGATTTATAGAATTTTAGAACAAAATGTAAATGAGCGAGAAAAAATTAAAAATATTCCGTTGAAAATTCGAGTATTTTCTAAACGATAGTTAGATTTTCCCAATGACATTCCACAAGAGAGTATAAATAGTCCATGTATTGTTGTTATTATGTAATATATATAAGTTTGAATGTTAATTTAATGTAAATAAATAAATTAAAAAACATAAAATAAATATAAACCCCAAGAAGTTTTAATTATAATAAAACCACTTTCTTCCACCTGCTTTTTTTAAGAGTTTTGCTTCTTTTTCTTTAATTTTCTTTTTTTATTCATTTAAAATACATAATCTATTTTACATTAAAATCCGAATTGAAACAATTCATTGTTATACTTTTCCTTTTCAAACATAATTACAAATACTTTTGTAATGATTCACCTAAAATAACCTCCAATTCTTGCACCGATTTCCTGGTGTTCTTCTCAACTCGGGGATTTTCATCTTCGAACAGCTCAGCAATGAAGGGAACAGTTTCGGGTAATAATGGTGTAAAATCATCACCCAGTTTACGTGCAATTTCCACACAACAATTGAAGGCGAAAATACGCACCTCTGGTACACTGGTGCGTGTCTTCAAAAGAACCTGATAATTCAACTGTTTCCACATAACATCATTGCAAACATCCACCGCCAATTGGGCAATACAGTCGCTTAGGAGTTTTTGCAGTGAGTCTTGCTCTAAGACCAAACGATTTTCCAATTGATCAACAATTGCTGGCATTAAATATTCAAAACGTTGGGTATTAATGAAATCTTTGCTGTCATACAAGAATATATTAAACAATGTACTTAAAACAGCCTTTAGTAGTTCTATGGTAAGATATTCTGTTTCGGGTTCTATATCAATTTTATTAGCATTCGATTCATTGAGCAGACGGGCAGTATCCTCTATGAAATCACCGGCGAATAGCACAAACAAGGATTTAAGGGATTCAGCAATTTTGTTGGTCAATAGGAAATAAGTTAAAATGTTTTCCTTCTGCTGACTGCCCTGCAAAGCCCAATTGTATAGTTTGTGGTACAGAGGTCTGAAGGAACTTTCCGAAAGTTTCAACACCCAGGCTGCAAAAGCATCAATTATGGAAGCTTCTATAGTATTTATACTTTCCATTTCCACTTTGGAATCCTTCAATTGTACGCGGAACTCAAGGGCTTCCATAAACAGAGCAGTCAGTTCAGTGCGTACATTGGCCAAGTCATTAGTGTTAGCGTTGGTTAATGACTGGTGTAACAGTTTCATTAAAACACTAATGTCTGCATAATTTTTGCTGGTCATTAGTTTACTGTATGCCTTTTCGCAGCTGGGCACTAAAATACGTACTGGTACCTCAGTGGCGATTTTCGACCAGATTGTATTTATCTTTTGTAAAGTGTTAATAGATCTTTGATCTTTCTCATTGTTTTGGGCAGTTATACGGGTGCCAATGGAACTTAAGGCGGTGATAATGTCTACAATGTAGGGTCCCAAAAAGAGTGGTAAGGTTTCGAAAAGTTTCTGCATGCCTAAAAGGAAATGAATAAGAAATTGCAATTAAGAAATTGTTCTAGTTTATTAAGTAACTATAGATCAGTTCTGGTTCAGTTTTAGTTCAGTTCTAGTTCAGTTCTAGTTCAGTTCTAGTTCAGTTCTAGTTCAGTTCTAGTTCAGTTCTAGTTCTAGTTCAGTTCTAGTTCAGTTCTAGTTCAGTTCTAGTTCTAGTTCAGTTCAGTTCTAGTTCAGTTCTAGTTCAGTTCTAGTTCAGTTCTAGTTCAGTTCTAGTTCAGTTCTAGTTCAGTTCTAGTTCAGTTCTAGTTCAGTTCTAGTTCAGTTCTAGTTCAGTTCTAGTTCAGTTCTAGTTCAGTTCTAGTTCAGTTCTAGTTCAGTTCTAGTTCAGTTCTAGTTCAGTTCTAGTTCAGTTCTAGTTCAGTTCTAGTTCAGTTCTAGTTCAGTTCTAGTTCAGTTCTAGTTCAGTTCTAGTTCAGTTCTAGTTCAGTTCTAGTTCAGTTCTAGTTCAGTTCTAGTTCAGTTCTGGTTCAGTTCTAGTTCAGTTCTAGTTCAGTTCTAGTTCAGTTCTAGTTCAGTTCTAGTTCTAGTTCAGTTCTAGTTCAGTTCTAGTTCAGTTCAGTTGTAGCTGTGGTAATTCCAACTTACCCGTAACAATTGCTATGCACACATTATCCGGTGGATGAGAACGCACCAATTCAGCTTGATCCTGCAGAATTTCAATCATTTGTGGCATAAACTTGGGCAAATGAGCCAAAGAATGAACCTTCAAATTCGACGAAATCTCTATCATGCACAACACGACTGTAGCCAAAACAATTTTCGAAATAGAAGAACGATGTTTGGCGATTTTGGTAAGATTACCCAGAATGTCCTTAAATTCAGTAATATATGTGAGGGCAAAATGTTTTGACAACAACTTTATGGCGATCAAAGCGGTCTGTTGTAAGAACACCAATTCATTTTGTTGTGAGGCTTCTACTGTTTCATCTTTAGTCAATATACCGGAAACTATATCAGCCAATGGTTTAAGAAGATTGTGGAAGTGTTTAGCATCACAGACCAAAAAGTTTGAGTCTTTCTGCTGCAGTTTACTGATCAGCAATTCAATGACCTTTTTGCGTATACTAAGCAATTGATGTTGCAACAGACCATTGACCACCACCAAAAACATTTCAGCTGAGAGTAGGGATATAGCATTATCCAGAACATCGTGCAAATGATGTAAAATAACTTTCCAAAACTTTTGTTGGGAGGAGTCTTCGGATTTTTCTATGGTGGCTGTAACCAATGGAACAAACGAGAGAATTCGGATAATGAAGTTTTGATAGAAAGGTTTCATGATGAGAATGTCGTCCTCGGTGAGTAAGGCAATTTGGCGTAAGAACTCATTGGCTGAAGTAATAGCCGACAAGAATTGCATGATGACATATTTGTAATGACGCAATTGTTTGGCGGAACGAGTGTTTATGTCGAACAAATAGGCTTCTAGGTTGTCCAAATTGCTTAGAGATTTACGGGTATTGGTGTTGTCTTCCTTTTGCATTGGCAATTGTTCGGTGTATTTCATAAGTTGTATACAGGTTCCTAAGATAGTTTGAGGCTTAAAGGTGTTGGTCAAATCCAATACAATTTCTATGCGTTTTGCCATTTGATCTGCTGCTAAGGTTTGGGATTTGTTGGGTTTCTTTTGTAGCAGTCTTTGCTTTTCATCATCTATGACATGGGCCTCAAATACTACACACAAAAACATCCAGAGATATTCCTCAGATCCCAGGGTCTCTATAAGTTTGCTGTAGAGCGGTAGACGCCTATGTTCGGGCACATCCAACATGATATCGGAAAATACTTTGAGCACGGGTATAACGGCAGACTTTTCCTTAACTAAAATTGGTACTATGGACACTATAATATCATTGATGATGTGGAAACTAAAGGCATCATCGTGTCTCACCACCGAAGAACCCATAAACGTAAAGATATCCACAATATTGTGCAAGACTTGTTGGGGAAACAGAGCTGCACAATGGGAGAGTAACAACAAAGCATTATGATGGGTTTGAGGATTTTGTGAAGCACGCAAACATTGCACCACTTGATCCATGCGGAATGTGGTTTTGGGCAAAGCCGTCTGCAGATTACAACCATCTTCTGAGGCCTTTTGACAGCTGTGCAAAATGGCCGATAAAACCAATTGTTTGGTGTACTCCACAGTGGTTTGTTCCTCCACGGACAGGCAACAATTTAATAGCTCGAATAGTGAGGGTATCAAACAGTCGGTATTTTCTAGTTTCTTTTTATTTTCCAACAATTCCATTAACACCACACCCTGCTTCCAGTTGAGAGAATTGGTTTGCAACTCTAAAGGTTTGGTAGAATCACGTTTGGCCAACGATTTTCTGATGCTGGGAGTCTTTTGTTTATCCTCATTGGTCTTGTACATGGAGTCAATCAATTCCTTCAAGTATTTGCAATCCAAAGAGCATTTCTTCAATAATTTATTGGCGGCCAGGAAGATGGTATCATTTTCAGCTTCAGCCAAAGTTTTAATGAGCAACATGAGGAAATCTTGTTTATACTTGCTTGGCATCTTTTCCAAAGCATACTCATCTAGACACTCCAAGAAAACACAGGGTACCGGTTTCAAGTTGCCCTCAACTACCATGAACAACATGTGATTTTGGAAGATGATTTCAATCAACTGCCAGGCTTTAGGTTCATCTATTAAAATAGTTTCCATGGTCTGAGAAGTGAAATGATCAGCTATAAGTTTAAAAATGTTACTATAAGGTTCCTGCAACATTTTTATGGAACCATCAAGCCTATACATTTGTAAAGCTCTCATGGCCAGAGGTATAAGTTGGGCCAATATATCAACGTCATCGAACAATATCAAGAATTGTAGCAAGTTTTGACATAATACAGCCTGCTCCAACTGTTTATCCTTCTTTAGTAACTGTACTAAATCCTGCAAAACTTTGTTACCCCTTGTCGCTTTACCACTTTTCGAAATAGCATACACAATCAAGGGAAATTGTTCATGGTCCATTGATATTTCTTCAGAGCGCTCTAAAACAGATTTGACAAACTTTTTGTTTATGTCAGTCAAGGCATGCTCATCTTTGTAAATCAATTTTAAAGTTTCCAAAGCTTCTAAACGCATTACTTGTGAATTGCTAGACAAAGCAATGCAGATTTTCAAAACATGCATCGTGGACAATTTCATTTTATGTGTGTTATTCTTTTGCATTAAAATCTGCATCAATTTAAAGGCTCTTAGGCGCAAAACTTTATAGCCATCCATGGAGGCTACATTTTCATAAACATAGAAATTCACTAAAAAGCCCACCTTGCTAAAGGCATCTTGGAAAACGGTATCAAATAACTCCTTTAGTATTTTAGACCATTCCAATTGTTCGTCTGCATCTTTATAATATTTAAAGCATTGTTTGGACACATATTGAAAAACTTTAACGAAATACTGCAATTCCAAGGCATCCGGTTGCTCAAAGGATTGTTTTAGTAAATTTTGGAAATTGGTATGTAAAGTCAAACTCATCAAAAAGTCACTGAAGAGTGGTAAAGGTATAAATTTCAATTTCCTGTGAGTATCCCATGTAGCCCGGGATATTATTTGGAATTTACGGCTGTAAGCAGAAATTTGGTTAAATATTTCTAGACTTTGTTTGGCCGAGTAGCGTTGTTTCATACATGCTGTGACCAAGAGTATGAAATGATAAAACTGCATGGCATGTTTGAAATACGATTGTCCCTGTGAAGCAACAGAATTAAATAATTCCACCGCTGTGGGTGTATCCTTGGCAGCAGCTATAACATCTAGAAAATGTTTTTTAAATTCATTTATATGGAAGTTTTCAGGGTCCACATGCAAGTCCTGTAAAAATCGTATTTTTCCAGCCAAAGGACTATTAACGATTTCTAGAATAGCTTCAGCTGTTACACCTTCACCTTCCATAGGAAACAGTAAAGACATCAGGGCCATGAGTAACAAATTATTATCATACTGCTCTATAACTTCAAAGGAAGTTAAATGTTTCACAACATTTACACTCAAGCCAGACCATTCTGCCGGTGTTATTTGAATCTTATATAAAATGGCAATTAGAGCTTCAACGAATTTCTGACAACCCATCATATGCTGGATATCCCCGGTATTTAGTTTAAGTATTTCACCAACTATTTCCTCGCTATCGTCGTTTAAGCGATCAGTTAAGCACTCCTTAAGCATTTGAAGGTTTTGGGTTCTTTTTTGATAATCTTTAAGATTCTTAAGTACTGTCTTAATGGCTTCCAAACGTATGGCGGCTGAGTGATGGTAAAGACTTTCGTAAATGTCACAGGTGCCGGAGTCGAAGGAGTGTAGGCGATAAGCTGCAGCAGAAAGTGAAAAGTAGAATTAAATAATAATAATAGAAGTTTTTTCCTACTTCTCAGAAAATATTTTCTATAGTAGATTAAAAAATGAGTTTGAAATTGTCTGTAAACGATTAATAGATTAAACAAACGTCTATGATTATTTTTGTAATCTAATTAAATAAATATGTATGAAGATCTTTGTAACCGATTAATAGATTAATGAAAGTCATATTTCTATAACCGTTTAATCGATTTCTAATAATGTTTGAACAGAAATAACTGTGAACATTTCTGTAACTGATTAAACAAATGCCTATGAAAATTTTGGTAACCGATTAATCGATTAAAATAGCTCTATGAAAATATCGATTAAAATAATGTCAATGATATTTTCAGTTATCGATTAAAATATATATTTATGTGATCGATCAATCAATTACAGAAATTTTAATCGAAAAATGTTTGTATTGTATTGTCTAGCAAAATATCTATAAACGATTAAAAAATGTCTATAAAAATGTCTATAATCGATTAAAAAAATTTCTAAAATCGATTAAAAAATATTTCATACAAATTTCTATAATCGATTATAAATTTGACTATAAAAATTTATAAAATCAATTAAAAATTTTCTATAAAATTTCTGTGACGATTAAAAAAATTTCTATAAATGTCTATAATACATTAATCGATTAAATTTGTTTTTTTATAAAATTGTTTGTATCATGAATTGATTAAAAATGTTCTTTAAAAAATTCTATAGTGATTAAAAATATTTCATTACCATTTCAGTAATCGATTAAAAACCGTTCTATAAAAATTTCTATAATCGATTAAAAAATTTCCTACAAAAATATCTGTAATTTATACGAAATTGCTTTAACGATTAATCGATTATAGAAACAAAATTTTATAATCGAATCATCGATTAAAAAATTTTCTTTACAAATATCTAAAACCGATAAATCTGTTAAAAATGTTTTATAAAATATAATCGATTAATCGTTAAAACAATTTCATATAAACATTTCTGTGTTATATTAAAAATTGTTCAAAAATTTATATAATGGTATAATCGATTAAAAAATTTCTATCAAATGTCTATATTCGATTAAATCGATTTCTATAAAGGATTAAAAAGTTTTCTATTAAAACATTTTTGAAAAAAAATTCCGAAAAAGATTAAAAAAAAATAAAAATGTTTGTAATCGAATAAAAAATTTTGTATAAAAATTTCTGTAATCGATTAAATTTTTTTATAAAAATTTCTGTAATCGATTAAAAATATTCAATGAATATGTTTGTATTCGATTAAAATAAATGTCTATAAAATTTACAAAATTTTAGAAAATTTGTGTATCGTCCAAAAATGTTTCAATAAAACCACTATTTCTTTGAAATATGTAGGTATTTCATTTATAAAAACTACTTACCCAATGCCATTTTGATAGCTTTCCTGCGATTTGATGATACTTGCTTATTATTCTTTGACAACGAATCCTTAATGGTCAAATCAAAGGCTGTTGGATATTGTTTTTCCAATTTGTGCAGATATTGTGAATACCAAGATTGAAAATGAACATTGCCAGCTATAGGCATATTCACATCGTCATCTTCAGAATCCAATTCAATAACATCACCATCATTAAGAGTACTTACTGAAGGTGCAGCTGGAGCAGCCGGAGGTATGTAGCAATCCAAAAAGGAACTGTAATTGAAAATTTAAAAAAAAAAAAACTGAACAAATATGTTTTGAAAAATAGCTTCGATAAAAATACCTTATAATTTGTTGAGCCGTAGACACAGGAAACTCTATATCATTGAGAAGGGATTCCAAAAATGTTTTAAAGTCATTGGCATTTGCATGTTGTTCTTGCATAGCCTTAATGCTGTCCACCATAAGAGGCACAATCAGAGCTTGTACATCAACATTCTCTTGAGCCAAAGATGACAAAATAGATGTCAGCCAATTTTTCTGAACCAAATGAAGCAAAGTTTCTTCGGTGAACTTAGGAGCAGCAGCCTGCTGGCTGTCAAAGATCCATATTAAAAGCAGAACAGCAGTACGTCTTAAACGATCAAAAGAAACAGCAGACACTTTTGTTATTAAGACATTACAGAATTTGGGTGTAAGCTGTGTACGAGCCACTAAGCGTGCTGATATTATATAGGCGGCAGAAACAAAATCTATACATCCGGAAGACAGACCCTTGAGCAGTGAAGGCAATAAAGTAGATATATGCCATTCTTGTATGGAACTAGCTACTTCCAAGGCGCCTACTGCCACAGAACCGTAAAAATTTAGTTGCGTCTGCAGCAAATGAGCATGAGGACCAAATTCCTTAATGGCCTCCAAAGTACTTGTACAGATAAAGTTAAAGAAACCTTTGTCAGTGGCTGCTTTGTTTAGTATAGCGGTTTTGGCCAAATGTTTGCCTGGTTTCTGCAAGGGCTTTAACCATGACCAGCCTTTATCGGAGTCTTTCAGTTTAAATGTTTGTATTACTTTAACAAACGCATTCGTTTCATGATAGGGCAAAACCAAAGCCATCAACTCATTCTGATTGTAATCGTTTATTTGGAAACGTCTTATCAGCCATTCCAAACACAAATGAGCCGGACGCAATAAAAAATAAGGACTTAAATGTTGCAAAAACTTTTTTATATTTTTATCCAAAAGGTCATTAATGTCTCTCTTCTCTACCGCTCTTTCCAAGTGCAATGTATTTTCATCGAATAGTGTTCCTTCGAATTGTTGGAATTGCCCATTAAGCACTATTAACTCCTGCAAACCATTGATACCCAAATCGTAAATGGTACGTCTATCCTTGCTGGCTGCCTCCTTGGGTTCGAATAGTATGGATGCTTTACGTTTGGCATCTGCTAATGCTCCTGTCTGTGGTGCTTTCAGGCGTTCCAATTGTTCAAATAATGAAGTAGACATGTTGGCGAAATTATTTATTCACTTTTTTATTTGTTAGTTTTTATTATATTGTAAATTTTCAAAAATTTTTACTAGTTTTTCTAAAAATTATTCTACACTTTCACACCGCGCACATTGTTTTGTAAAACTGGCAACCAAATGTCAAAATAAAACGTGGTGCGACGTTAATAGGGAGATGCCATATTATTTGTGAAAAACATAACAACCCAACAAACAACAAAGGAATATTTATTTTAATATAAAAGAATAAGAAATTTTATATTTTACTTTTACACTTTAATATAATAATTATTTGAGCTTAAGGTCTGTTTAATAAAAATGTTTCGTTCGGTAGCTATTTACTATTGTTAGTTCTTGTAGTTTCTCCAACAAATTTCTCTCATTGAGAAAAATAAGAAGTGAAAAGAAGGCAATATATTTAAAAATTAAATCTCCTGAATATTTCGAATCGAATAGAAAAATCTGGCAAATCGCTCCAGTCGTTCTCAAGTGATGCCATTACATACATGGACCATTTAATTTATATATATGTATCTCCACATAAATCTGTAGCATCTTCAGGAAAAAACCAATTCATTATTTCAAAATATTTGGTAAAAAAACAAAAAATGTTAAAGTATTTTTCTTAAATGGATATAACATAACAAACAACAATTTTTAAACATTTGGTAAATTCACAAGGTCTCCTATCATGTCATATTGTCCTTATATTAGTATTATTTTAGAGAATTTTTTGCTTGAAAGGCAATAACAACATTTTCAACCCATTGTGAAATATTAAGACATTATGACATTTTCAAAGTTTGAATAGTGATTTAGTTTTGAGCAATGATAAGAAAATGAAATTTTTGTGAATTAATATTGTCTCTGAATTTTTTTATCATTTCCCCGAACAAGATATTTTCTATACTTTATGATATACTATTATGTTAAGCCAGATCATAAAAATAGTTAATATAAATACAGCAATTAGTTTCCCTAATCCTAGGTCTCCACGTAGCAATATTTATTTCCACAATTGTAATATTTGTTTGCGTGCATAAAATTTGCGATGTGTAGACTGTAATCCATTGCGTTATGAGCCATGAGTTCAATTGTCATTAATCCAAAATGTCTTCTTTCTATGATTCGGTGTGATTAATGCATACACATTTAATTTATTTATGTACTAAAAGTAAAAAAACAAAGAAATTAGTGGAATGAATCACTCAACGCAAAATATAAGCAAAATAAACCTCGGTTTTTCATAGAACTTTTTAGCAATAAAAATTTTACGTGGATATATAAGAAAAATCTTATTGAAAATGTGGCCATAATATTCTCAAAAATTATTACTATTAAATACCTTGGATTTTTTTTGTACACTAATTAACTAATAAAATTTGTCTGGCAGCTTTATTAAAGTGGTTGTTGAATAAACTAATTGAAGTTTGCCTACCAACCGCTAGGTGGAAGATACTTTATTTCATCAATAGATGGAGCCCTAACCAATAATCAGTTTATTGGTCGACTTTTATCAACTTTTAAAAGTCGTCTTTTCGAACTTTTGACTTTTGGTAGTTTATTAAAGTCTACTTTTCGAACTTTCGACTTTTTAGTTAAATCGACTTTTTCGACTTTTTGAAACTTTTTAACATTTCTTGTAAAAAATACATGGTTTCTGCATTTACTGATGCGCCTTTTGTAATGTTTAGCAATAAAAATTAAACGTATTAAGGCGATAATAAGTTAAATAAATATCACTTTTGTTTCTAATAGTTAGATTTGAATATATTTTCCTAAAAACTTTTAGTTTTAATATAAATATTTTGTGTAGAAGGAGCATTTTTTCATAAACATTTACCTGTATTTTTGCATACACTAAAAAAATTAAAGTGTACCAAATTGCAATAACAAAAAATTATTATTTTATTCTGTGCATATTTTGTTTTAATAAAATGTTGTAATTAAATTTTTTTTAAAAGAGTTGACTTTTTTCGACTTTTGTGATAACTAATCGATTGTTCGACTTTTTTCCGACCAAAATGTCGATTTCGATTTTTCGGCTTTTTTCCAGCAGAACCCTAATTAGAATCTGAAAATTTATATTTAATTACCGAACAGCGATGGAAAATTGGTTAGATTTTGTATTTGCATATTTATCTGGTTCTTCCGAGTTGGTTAGTTATAAAGGGTGCGTTTTTAAGCCCTATAGAACTTACGACAGGGTTAACTGTCTTACTGCACTCACTTTTTGACATTTATGATCAGTATACTCTGGTAAATCATCATGAATAGATTGACGCTTGAGTAACGCTACCAAATTTATTTAGAAAATGAGTCATCGATTCGCGCAACTTATAGACGCCTGTTTTATCGCAAAACTGTGATTAGCGATGAGGTTCATTTTTGGCTTAACGGGTTTGTTAATAAACAAAATTGCCGCATATGTAGTGAGACCAATTCACAATAGACCCAACATACTCCACTAAATAACAGAAAAATGCAACGCTGGTGGCATCATCGGACCTTATTTGTTCAAAAATGAAGCCGGAACTCACGTTACAGGCAATTTAGATCGTTACCGCACCATGATCATGATGAATGTTGCAAGCAGACGTTACAGACGGTTAATTTCAAATTGATAATGCAATTTCGTAACAATATATACATTTTAAATTCCAATAAATTAAATTATTATACCCTTCACCTTCGTGAAGTTTTTAAAAAATGGGTTTATTTAAAAATAATGAGTTTAAAAATAATAAGGCTTATTAAAAATAGTTAATTTCAATGTTCGCTACCGATTCGAAATAGTATTTTGACTTATTTCGGTAACGGTATTTGCTGATAACCGTAATTTCATCCTGATTTAAATTATTATTAAAATTTATAAAAATTTCTAATAAGCTGAACAAATATTATTTTATTACATATTCATTTTAATAAACTCAACTGTAGAAAACAAAAATTTTTGGTGTTTTCATAATTTAGAAATATTTTTAAAATAACGGTACTGGTATTTTGGATTATGTATTTCGGAAAAGGTATTTCAGCAGTAAATTTAATTGCAGTTATTGCGTTGAGTTCGTTGCATTTTTTTAATTAGAGAAATTAAAAGAAAACGAAAATCTTAATTTAAACACATGCATTCATAAAATATTATTAAATTTAAAATGGTTTACTAAGCAAATTTTCTATACAAAACTATTGTTAAATTTAAAAATCGTTAATGAATACCGATAAAAATCTTTGAAAAGTTCAATGTTTTCTCATTAAATAATAATAATAATACCAGTCACGTAATTGTTATACAATATAAATCATAACTGTCATGTTTTATTCTAAAAATACTAGTAATAAATCATTTTTGGCGATGTTAATTTATAAAAAACATGTATTATTTAAAAATGTATATTTCTTTAATTAAATAACAAATATTTAATATGTCAAATTGCTTATTATTCTTTGTCGTCATATATTATTGCATTTTATATATATAACAATAGGTATCACTATTTAATTATAAACCTTAACTAATATTTTTTAATTTTAAATTAGTTTGAATTAATTAACCTTTAACTCTAAAAATATTTTTTTATTCGCTAAAAATGTACCTGATGTTCTTACTATAGCGGTATTCACAATGTAGAGTACTTGGCCTAGTAAAAAAGTAGAAAAGCTATTTATTGACAAACATTACAATTTCAAATGTATTTTGTTTTTATTTTTTTGATATTCTGCTCTTTTACTACATTACCAGGCCAAGCACTCTACATTAGCGGTATTCACAATGTAGAGTACTTGGCCTGGTAATGTAGTAAAAGAGCAGAATATCAGAAAAATAAAAACAAAATACATTAGAAATTGAAATGTTTGTCAATAAATAGCTTCTCTGCTTTTTTACTAGGCCAAGTACCCTACATTGTGAATACCGCTATTGTGAATACCGCTTATGTATTTCCTTCGTTACAAATTTTTTATTATATCTCCAAACCCATTAATTAACTCTGGTTTAATTCCTTGCTAAATTTATTCAAATCTGGCCGTTAAATTTATTATTTATACTGAAATCGATCATCTGGCAGCACTATTTAGTTGTCATCCAACTTCCCTCTTCTCTTTATATTCTCATACTCAGTTGCCATTATCCATTAAAAGTAAAGGCTTAATAAAACCGTAAAATTTTCGTGAATTTGTTGAAATTAAAAATTGCAAGTGTAAATATGAATTAAAAAGTGTGTAAATACATAAAAGTGTTATAATTTAACAAAAATCTTTAGTGAAATAATGAAATTAAAAGTTTAAATACCAATTGAAAAATTCTGCCAAATAATTGTGTGTACATTTTAATGGAGTCCTAGTTGTTCGTCTGTTTTGTTTTGTTCTGTTGTTGTTTTTTTTTTGTTTTAGCGAAGGCTTCGGCCATCATTAGTTAAAACATCCACGCAGATGTGGCGGTCTGTCTGTTTGTCTTGATTTCTGTCAGTATGACTGTGTGGCAGGTTTTTTAATACTAACATGCATGCGTACAAATATTTATGCTCTATAATATATTTATTTACATATGGATGTGTGGTTATTGTTGTCTTTGGCAAATACAATAGGGTTCCAATTGTGTGTGTATGCATATGATGGCCAATCATCAAAAGATGGACTTATAAATACCCAGGGGGTGGGATGGGTGTCAATGGGAGAATAACAAACAAGTGTAGACTTTTTGTTGGTTTTATTGTTGGTAATGCCAATATGCAGACAATTTATTTGTGTATGTATGCTTAAATGATGGCAAATCATCAAATGGCTGATTTATTACATGCTGGGACTTACAAATTATTGTACGACATGTTGTAGACATACAATTTTTGACATTAGTTATGCTTTTGGTTAAATTTTTAGAAAAATAAAATCAAATAAATTTTAATAAAAAACGCGGTCGCAGCGCGTGTGCCTTAAATGAAATAATCAAATAAAAAATTAAATAGAAAATGTGCAAAAAGTCAAAATTAAGCAATGAATGTTGTTTGTGTTGAAGTAAAAAAAAGAAAATACGATGTGCAATGAGTAGCAGGGTAAGCTTTTCTTTTATTAATGTATTTTTGTTGTTTTGCAATTGTATCTACTTTCCATTTCCCTTTCTTTTTGTGCGCTTTGAAAATATACTTTTATTAATAGTGAAATAGTAAAGTTTTTAATGAAGGAAATCAAATCTTTGAAGATGAGCTTTTTTATACCCTTCACCTTCGTGAGAAGGGTATATATAAGTTTGTCATTCCGTTTGTAATTTCCACAATATAATTTTCCGACCCTATAAAGTATATATATTCTAGATCCTTATAGATAATGGAGTCGATTAAGCCATGTCCGTCTGTCTGTCTGTTGAAATCAATTCTCTGAAGACCCCAGATATATTCGGGATCCAAATCTTCAATAATTCTGTCAGACATGCTTTCGAGAAGTTTCCTATTTAAAATCAGCAAAATCCGTCCATAAATAACAGAGATATGACCAAAAATCCAAGATAACCTCTGAAAATTTCATCAAAAAAAGACAATTTATTGCATGCTTTGAGAAAAAAGCAACAAAACGAATGTTTGGATGTGTGTTGGCTTCGTTGCTTTGCGTATTTTGTGGTGTTTGACAAAAAAGCAACAAATCGTATGTTTGGGATGTGTGTTGGTTTCGTTTCGTTTGGCGTTGTTGTTTTTATACCTTCGTGAGAAGGGTATATATAAGATTGTCATTTCGTTTGTAACTTCTACAATATTAACTGTTCGTCAGCAATTAAATGTAAAATTGTTAAAAGTTTTCTTGATATATTTAGGATCCACAACAAAGGTGAAGGGTATATAAGATTCGGCATAGCCGAATATAGCACTAAAAAGCATACTTATCTAATTCAATTTTTTAATCAACATTCTTTACAAATTAAACGGTGAACGCTTGTTTAATTTGATTTTTCCATACATACGCAAAATGAGTTTGACAATAGAAAATTATTCATTTTAACTTAATGAGAAAAATAAACATTAATTTTTCTCAATAATAAAATTAATTGCAATCTACAACATTTTAAATTTGGTCAAGGTTTTAGAAAATGTTTGGTAGATTTTTTTTGGAAAAATAAAAATTTTGATAAATTTGCTTGGATTTTGTTCGTTCATTTTTCACATTTTTGAGAATATTTTTTATTGTTCTTCTTATTTCACTACTTTTACTAGAAACGTATTAGAACAAATCTAATATTTATGAATAATATTTGATACAAGTTTATTTAAATGAATGAAATTCATTTAGTTTAAACTCAGTTTAAACCAAGTTTAAACCTAGTTTAAACTCAGTTTAAACCAAGTTTAAACTCAGTTTAAACCAAATTTAAAAGATAGTTTAAACGAAGTTTCAACTAAACATAGTTTTAACCTAGTTTAAACAAAGCAAGTTTAAACTTAGTTAACCACTGTCAACTATTGCTTAAACCTTAGTTTAGTTTAAACCAAGTTTATGTGATATATTGAGCTTCTTTTTGCTTTGTTTAAACTAAACTAAGGTTTAAACTAATACAGTGCAATCGCGGTAACGTGAACACCGCCTAACGTGAAGAAGCTTTTGTTTACATTGAATACTCTGTAACGTGAACAAACTCAGAAAGCTCTATAACGTGAACAATTTTCTTCACTGCATTTGTCTTCTATGCATGTAGACAACAATGAAATACATACATTAAACTCGATTTTTAATGTTTAGGGAATCCCCTTATCCTATAAATTAATAGCGGTATTCACAATGTAGAGTACTTGGCCTTGTAAAAAAGCAGAAAGCTATTTTTTGACAAACATTTCAATTTCTAATGTATTTTGTTTTTATTTTTTTTGATATTGTGCTCTTTTACTACATTACCAGGCCAAGTACTCTACATTGAGAATACCGCTATTAATTTATATGAAATTCGGCAATCGCTAACGTGAACAATTTCACTATTATGAACTCCCTTGGTTTTATTTAGTTCACGTTACCGCGAGTGCACTGTATATCAATATATCACACTAGCATATTACCCGCTACTTTGTTAGCGTATACTGTGATATTAAAATAAAAGTATATCAATGTACAATTAAAAAATGTGTTATTTATGGAACATGAAACATAACATAGCAAATAATTTGATTAGCAAATGTTTGTACATAATTATCAAAATATTTATTTTTCTATTCCATCTGATTCCTATTATAAAAAAATTCAAAAAATACCACTAAAATAAATAAAAAGTACCATAAACTCCCACTTGTGAATTCCTACACGCTCAGGTTCATATAAACTTTATTTAATGTTCTTATGTTCATGGGTGAAGAGAATACACAAAGTACCATTCGAATAAAGAAAAGCTAGCTAAATTTCCTCCCTTGAATTCTCACTCACTTATGACCAGATACGATCAATTTCATGTTTCTAGGTCCATTATTATTATTATAAAGAAAAAGTACCATAAAGTTCTCGCTTTGAAGTCTCACTTATTTAGAACAATATATTATAGAAAATTTAAAAAGTAATTTAGAAGGAAAAAAGTACCACTAAATAGGGTGTATTTATTCCAATTCTAACTCATTCATGATCTTATGTGTCTAATTTCATGATTCTAGGTTCGTTATTATAACTACAGTGCACTCGCGGTAACGTGAACTAATTAAAACCAAGGGAGTTCATGTTAGTGAAATTGTTCACGTTAGCGATTATCGAATTTCATGGAAAAAATATAAAATTTTATAATAGAAACCTGTGTTTTACACGCTTGAACGTGAAATTATTGATTAAAATGCATTACAAAACAAAACGAGTTCACGAGAAACTATAAAATGAAATAAAATTACATAGCAAATAAAATTACTCATTCGTTGCCACTAAAAAAAATAATTTAGAGGATACAAACACATTTTTTTTATAAGGGGATTCTCAAAACTTTAAAAATTGAAATTAATGTTTGTGTTGAAGTGTTGTCTACATGATTAGAAAACAAATGCAGTGAAAAAAAATTGTTCACGTTATAGAGCTTTCTGAGTTTGTTCACGTTACAGAGTAGTCAATGTAAGCAAAGGCTTGTTCACGTTAGGGGGTGTTCACGTTAGACGGTGTTCACGTTACCGCGAGTGCACTGTATATTCAAAAAGCATCATTAGAATAAAAAAGCATCATAAAATCTCCCCCTTGAATTCTTATGAACATATATTTTTCATATTTCTAGGTCCATTATTAAAAAAAAAAAAAAATTACCATTAGAAGAACGAAAAAGTACCTATAGTTCAGTTATCACATGTTGGCTCCTAAGTATCCCCTATTCCTAACTCTAATTGCACTCAGTTAATATACTTTAATATCGATAAGTTAAATAATTTAAAATATTAAACAAATTACCAACTTTTCCTTCTTGAAGTTTGAAATTTAAATACTCAATTTTTCCGAAAATGTTTGTGCTACAGACATGTCTCAAACGATAAAAATCTAAAAAAAAATATATTTTAAAAAAGTATCAAACTGCACTGGAGTTCCAAATAGCACTCTGTTAGTTAATTTTTGCATGAATCCAGGAACCAATGTTAAAAAAATTATCAAAATTGGCTTAATAATTTAAAAAATAAATTAAATATTTTAAAGATAAATTTGCCTCCGTGTTTCAGTATCAGGCTCCAAGTTAAAAATCGCCTTATTTTGCAAGGTCAAAAAATAGTGACGTGAATTATTTTATTACACACAAAAAAATCCATAGGTTATAGTTCCTAAAAATATAGTATAAATTTAACTAAGCGCAAGGGTAGAATGGCATTTACAAAGTTTCTTAGTTAATATAACTAAAATTTTAGATAATTTCATACATACCCTTTTGCACCAAAAATATTTTCAATTGACAATAAAATAAACAAAAAATGTACCAAATATCAAATTACTAATTCCAATAGTTATATTAACATAGTTTTGAGGTAAAGTGTATTGTTTGAATTACATATTGGCATAGATAATAAAACTTAGTTTTTAGTTTTCATATAAAAAGAAATTAACTATTTAAGCTTAGTTAATATAGCCTCGATTATTTTTTTGTGTGTATTAAGTGTTTTGTTCATTTTATAATAAAGTTATCCATAATATCTGTATGCATATGATTTTTATTTCGCCTTCCCAAATCAATTAGAAATACCTTAGTTGAATACAACTCGGTCAAAAGACAGATTAAAGTTTTGTCTACGATTTTATGAATATTCAAAAGACACTAATGAATTTTTTACAATTTATTATTGGCAAATATTATTCATAAATAATTGAAAAATACAACGAAAAGTAGATGACAACCCAAAAATAACTGATTTGCCCTAAATTCTGCCTCAGTCTTACTTATTTTTGTGTGTAAAAAATTATAAATCCCGCAAAATACAATAGAAGGACAATAAATAATTGAATCTTTCGTTCAACGGCCAACAACAGACTAGAAAACCAAAGTTGAGTAGCAGCAAATAATATAAAACAAAAATAAAAAAATCATAAGGATTTATTTGGAAAAATTAGAAAAGAACAACCACATTAAGTATGATAGAATATGTATGCGATGGAAAGTTACCCAGATGTTTTACGAAAATAACAACAACAATAAAGTTTTTGTTAAGGGAGAAATTTGTGGGGAGGGAGTGAACAAAATAAAGAAATTATGAATTAGATATAATAATGATATAAAATCTATGCTGACATGATTTAGCAGAAACTTTTATATTCATATATAAAATTCATAGACCTATAAAAGAAATCAACCTCAAGTGCTAAACTGTAGACACAGAGAGAAAAATCAAATTATAATTATAAGGACTGAGATCGAAAAATGTTTAACATACATATATGTTAATAAAAATTAAACCACTAAACTTACAGTTTTGAATCATTTTTTATTTCATTGAAATTATTGTTACAATTTACAAAAAAAATTATTTTTATAGTTCTAATCACTAATGATGAAATTTTGAACCTTTTTCGAAAACCCTTCCATTATGGAAGGTGCTTTATGTCACTTTGTTCGAACAGGTTGTCCATCTCCGTTTAAAATCTTTCTATTTTAACAAGAGCCCATAATCTCTCCACTGGACTCAGCTTCAGGCAGTTTGGAGGAATTGCCTCTCTTGGTACAAATACCACATTATTGTTCTTGTACCACTCAAGACATTTCTTACCATAGTGATAGATACCAAATTAGGCCAAAAATAAGTGGACACACTAAGAAGTCTTATGAATGGAAGCATCCTTTTTTGTAAACATTCCTTGATGTAAATTTCGGTATTTAGAGCCCTTTGTAACAAATGTTTGGCTTTTTTGCCGCAACTGCATATTGCTTGCCATACCAAGAACTTTTTGGGAAATTTTGTCTGCTTTTGGGTTCTATACTTTTCTTCAACATTCCCTCTAGCATCTGCAACGTAAAAAAATTGACCCAGATCCGTACGCCAAGCATCCGTACAAATGTCCAACCAAAATAGGACTTTTTTTTTGTTATAAATGTCTGATTTATATAGGTATCTATAGGAATTTCACCACAAATAAGTTTAATATAAAAGGAAATCGCATTTAAATTTTTGTTTGCGGATCAATCTATAATTAATAAAGCCCCATATAAGGCCCACTTCCGAAAACTACTTTAACGAGTATATTCTTAAAAATGTTGGTATCTACCTAAAATTTAACACAATTAAGTTTCATAGAGAAACTTATTGCGATCGGTCCATAATTGATCATAAATGCCCAGTTCTGAAAATCACTTTAACGCACATAAATCACTATAAACGGCCTAATTTGATGACAATCGGTCCATAATTGGCCAAAGCATCCATATAAGCCTCACTGTCGTAAATTACTTTAATAAATTTAACAAAAATAAATTTCATATTGAAATAAATCACGTGAGATTATTTCAGTACGTTTGGTCCATAATTGGTCATAGCTCCTATATATGGCACACACAATAAAAAAATTACTAAAATTGTAAAAGAAAAATGATTTGCTCATATACTCAGTGTAGGGTATACCTCCTTACTTGTTTTTCTTATAGAGAGAAAGAAATTTACAGTGAACAAAATCCAAATTATCATTCAAAATTAGTGGGAGTTATGGGCCCCATTTTGTAAAACGAAATGTTTTTAAGTCAGTGGCCGACTTCTAACTTGCTATTGATTTATGCATCTTAATCGTGATGTTTACAAGCTCCTGGTGACTATGAGTGCCGACCACTGCTTCAAATGTAAGAAATTAATATATTTTTTTTTTGAATATGCCACTACTGTCCACATTTCGTAGTTCAAAGTCAACTTTGAAATTTAATGAGGAAGTCCTTTTTTGAATAGTTCAAGAACCACTGGAAGAAATCAAATATATTAATACACACCATCAAAAATAATGGGGGTATACTGACATTGTCATTCCGTTTGTAACATATCGAAATATTGGTTGTAGAACCAAATAGACTGGGTCCTCGTAAGATTCTAAAACGATCTGTCTGTCTTTTTTTTTGTATTGGTGGTAGAAACCTTGCATATGTCCCAGATGGTTATGATTCATACCGATTAAAAAAACACCGTCAACACCACACTCCGCGGGACTGCCATCAGGTAATACTTCGTGGCGCGGTCAGCTCTTAATTTTCTCACTGGGCTTGTGATTGTACTGCACTAGGCTGTTTTTGAAGCTATTTTTCTTTCCTTAGTGATTCAATAAAGTCTCTTATAAATCATTATATACGATCACAGTTTACCTCTGAAGCTGCTACCTAGCTGTCTCTCTGGCCTTCCTCGTTCTTCTCTAAATCTTTGGTATAGGAATATGACATGTTCCGCGTTTTCATCAGTCTAGATGCAGACTTGACACCTTGGTGAGTCATCATGTACGAAACAATATAATTAACTCCTGAATACCCCAATTACCCATCCATCCACATTTGGGATCAATTTGTATGTCCATCGACCTGCGGTAAAATTGTCCCACCTTCTCTGCCAACTTTATATATTCATTTGTCGAATATATCTGTACTGCGTCTCAGGATTTTTGGATCTCTCGTGGTGTTATTTCTATTGGGATTATGCCCGCCACTACACTTGATACATCGAGAGATGTAGTGAGATATCTGCAGCAGTTTCAAAGACAATTTCTATGGAAAACTGACATCATGTATTTTCGGGAAGTACACCTTAGTGCTCTATCCCATGTGGGTGAACCATATAAGAGGATCGAGTTTGCAACACTTTGCCTTGAACCTCCTATATTTGGCATTATCCTGGCCAATATGTTTACTACTATGGTTGCCTTTTGGCAGGAATATTCTGTGTGCCGTTTAAAATTTAATCGGTTATCTATCATCACACCCTGGTATTTGATGGCCTCCGTGGATATAATTTCACTTCTTCCTACTTGTATATTTATAACCTGTTTTGCCCTTCTGTTGCTTAGCAACTACAGATCGTTTTTTTGTTCTGCCAGTTTCAAATTCATAGAGTCTAACCATAACCTTATGGTTCTAATAGCCTTATTTGCATAAAGCTGCACATCATATATGGTACACGAAACTTTAAGTCTAAACTCGCCATCGTACATGATGTTCCACAGTAGTGGACCTTGAGGAACACCCGTCATAATATAATGGGACTCAGTGTCATTGTCCATCTCGTACCACAGGTTTGTGCCACAAATTTTACTATTATTATCAGATATTCCGGTACGTTCATTTGCTGCCGCGCTTTGATTATGTTGTTCCATCTTGCTCAGTTAAAAGCATTTTAGATGTCCAATGTAACTATCACACAGTAATTTCTTGCACTAGCTTTACTTAGGATTGCTTTTATCGCCGTATCTAATAAAAGAGTTATTGCTTCAATTGTTGACCTTGCGTTTCGGAATCCAAATTGCATCTGTGAGATACCCGGGGCTTCTTTTACAGCGTAGTAGTTCTAGTAGTCATATTCGTCGATACGATTCGGGTTCTCCCAAAGTTGTCCCTGTTTGGGTATCAGTATAAGTTTTTGGTTTTTTCAAATAGTAGTGAATACATCATCCTTCAAGCACTAAAGTAGTTATTGAAGAGTTTTACAAACTCTGGGATATTATCAGGTCCTGGGGCTTCTCTATCGCCAATCTTCTGGCACAGTTTTAGTATCTCTTCTTCTGTTACTGGTGAAGAGTCAGATGTGTTACTGCTGGAAATCTCTCCAGTATGCGGTTCTCCTTATGAAAAAAGCGTGGCAACTATTTTCTTAAACAGGATTGAAAACGGAACTTAATCTGATTTCTGACTTAAACATTCATAATTGTCTTATAATAATTAATATCGTATTGGACATAAACATGTTTTATATGAACCTAAATCATTCTGTCAACTTATGTAAGGATCGGTCCATAATTGACCCATATAAACCCTATATCAGACAAATATTTCTAATTGTCATTTAAACTTTTAAGAAATTAATCACTCTATCAAATTCCGTACAGTTCAGAGCATAACTGATTCAAGTCTCCATAAATGGCCAAAACTACATATTGATGGTGGGTAAACAAGATTCGGTTCAGCTCAATATAAAACTCTTACTTATTTAATCTTATTTGGTGAAATCGAGAAATTTCCTGTTTCCACTTCTAATATTTTTCGTTCACTGTACAATTGAGAATAAGTAGTATCACAGTTCTACTTATTTTGTTGTAATAGAAGCATCAACAAATGATAAATTATTGAAAGCCATTGTTAATTTGATGACACCCAAAGAAGATAGACAAAAAAGAACAACAAAGAGAAGGGCCACAAGTCGGATTATCCTCTATTTATATTTCATTAATGTGGGCTCACAATTTTCAAAACAGAGGGTGAGTTTTGTTTCGCTTTCACATTATATTTCTACACTAAATACAAAGTTCATTAAAGTACTAGGACATTGGAAGGAGAGCCAGTGTATCAGTAGTAGGATTGTGTGTGAGATTTAATAAAGCAAAGTCATTTAAATTGAAATCATTATGAAATTAATATGACAAATCGATTTGTAATATTTTTATTATCACTTTCATTTGTATTTCAGTGTATAGTTTTCTGTCTGTTCATCTATTTCTTTTGTTTTGTACACATATTTTCGGGGATCTTTAATTTGTTTTTAAGTCTTTTTTTTCCTTTTTTTGTATTTTCATTATTTTTGGACACAGACAACTTAAGCCTCTTTTGTTGTGGGTCAAACAATTGACGTGTGTCCTCGATTTGTTGAATATTTTATGGTTTGTTTTTGTTTATTATTATTATCATTGTCATTGTCTGTGAATTATTACCATTTTAATATGATTTTTTGGTCATACATATTTAATCCTTTTAATGCTGGTGTGAAATTTAATTGGAAATTTTTGAAAATAATAATTTAAATTCATTTTATCATAGTTAAAGTTTAGAATTTCCCATAGGTAATGTTTTGGATGTGAGATATTTTTTGGCCATGTACATGATAGTGTGCTTTGGAATTGTCTGGCTAACGTCGTTCTCAAAGAAATAAGGACCGATTATGCCTCTCTCCCAAAATCCACACCAAACAGTGACTTCTTCGGGATGCATTGGACGCTCTGGATCTCATGTGGATTGGTATCGTCCTAAATTCGACAATTTTGTTTGTTGATGGACCCATTCATACTGAAATGGGTCTCATCGCGTAAAATAGGCGAAGAGCGCGGAAGAATACCCGAAGACAATATCCATTTTAATAAAACCATTTTATCATTTGCACGTGTTGTTGATGGGAAAACAAACTCAATAAATGACAGCCAATTTGACAGATGTAGCTTCAACAATAAGACCGCTATCAATAGTCACAGTTCGATAGTTCCTATTGGAAGACACTTTTATTAAAAGATACTATGACTGGAATTGGATATATATATATTTTAAACGTTGTTAGGTATCCATACGTTGAGGAAAATATGCCCCTAGTTTGGAGATTCCAGGACGTCAATAGTTCCAAAAAACCTTTAGGGTTGTAACCGAGTAGTTACAATCCAATGGGGTACATGTTTTGAAGTGCCCGACCCAATCGACGGATCTCAATCCCACAGAGAACCTATAAGAAATTGTCTATCGCAAAATACAGACTCAAAATTATTTCACGAAGGAAGATTTATCAGATGTGGTTATAAGGGAATGGCAAAATATTTCAAAGGGGACGATTGACTTTTTAATGTTCAATGCATCGTCGCTGTGAAGCAGAAATAAATGACAAGGACTATTCAATAAAATATTGAATCACAAAATGAGCCAGACAATTTGTGTAAAAATTAAACCTAAGTTTCCACTGATTTTTTAAGTGTTTTCTATTTAAAGAATTTAATTAATTGTGTCTTTATTTTTGCTTAAGAATTTTTTGGGATTTTGGCATATTTATTGAACATTTGGAAAAGTTTCCATTGTATTTTAAATGTCAAAAGAAGCATTCGTCTGGCATAGTATCATGAGAAACGCTATCATGCACTTTATCTTTATTGTGAACCAAACATACATCTTCAAAGATTATTGACAGATTTCGAATATTTAATAAGCATTTTTTCGTTGGTATACAATTTAAGGGGATAACACTTCCGAACGATTTATTGATATATAAATATTAAGAAGCTAAGCGCCTATCAGATCTCTAATCTGCATGCTTTATTAAACTTTTGTTTGAATATGATGTGTGACAGAATGTTTGAAATCATTTGTGAATGACGACAGTTCTGTCAAGTCTAAAATCTCGAAGCAATACAGAAAAATATGAGTTTTTTTATTTGGATTGATTTGATAGTCAAAGGAATAGCTTCTGTATATAAAGATCCTTTGCTTTGCTACTGTGAAAAATTATCAATTAGTCAAATGGTTTAAAAAATCGACACCAATTATTGGCTTTGCAACGTCCACCAAAAGTTTCTCTTTAAGCCCAAATTCCAAATGTTTTCATTGTGAATTTATTTGCAGCAAATAATTTTAATGGGGCAGGATATTTTAGAAGTTGAGAAGAAGTGACAGTAAATACAGAAACGCCTGCGCCACTATCGACAAGAAATTTAAATTTTGAAATGTGATATTGAGGAAAAAGGCGACAAATTTCTAGGCTAGTTTTAACTGTCACAGTGGACGATTAGCCTAGTGTGGTAGAGAATGTACATGGCTGAACATACGTGGTAGTTTTTTCACCTAATTTAAAAAAATACCAACAGTAGGGTTTGGCTTTTTTACATTCTGATGGTTTTCTTGTGTTTGAATGTCGACTGCGAGCACGGCACTTTGCACGACTTCGGCAATGAGATAAAGCTGCACCTTGTTTAGTAAGTAGATACATTTTCTTTTCTAAAGCACTATTTGTCAATGTAGATGATGTGGATACGACATTTACTTCCAAAGATTCAGACGTTTGGCCATTTTTTACTTCTTATGGACAACGTTGCATCCATAAATTCTACAGAAGTTCATCTGATACTTTAACAGAAGATAATGTGTTTGTTTGAGAATTGCATAAACATTTGTCTCCGGCGGCTGCAAAATAATGTCGTTTATCTCACATAACACAATATCTTCGATGGATCCGACAATAGTATGAAATTTTGTTGAATCTGAAGTGATTCCAGATGTGATCAACTTGCCTGAACCATAAAGCAGGATTCCAAAACGGCGGTATCTTGACTGAAACTCGAGCTATTTCATCTTAAGAACTATTAAGCGACGTATATGTTTTTCTTATTTACAGGTTTACCTATTTTAGTGATTAATGAGTTGGTTAGAATATATAAAACTGAAACACTAAATTTTAAAATTTTTTATAAACAAGTATGAGTGATATATTCTTATATACCCTTCACCTTTGTTGTGGATGTATTAATTGCACACTTTCAGCGTATAGCATCCTAAATATATCAAGAACATTTTTGAAAAGTTTACATTTAATTGCTGACGAACAGATTATATTGTAGAAGTTACAAATGAAATGACAATCTTATATATACCCTTCTCACGAAGGTGAAGGGTATTAAAACAAAATAGGCAAAGCAATGAAACCAACACACATCCAAACATACGTTTTGTTGATTTTTTGTCAAAGCATGCAATAAATTGTATTTTTTTGATGACATTTTCAGAGGTTATCTAGGATTTTTGCTCATATCTCCGTTATTTATGGACGGATTTTGGTGATGAAACTTCTTGAAAGAATTTCTGACAGAATTATTGAAGATTTGGATCCTGAAGATATCTGGGGTTTTTAGAAAATTGATTACAACAGACAGTAAGACAGACGGAAATGGCTTAATCCCCTTAAAACCCTTCTCCCGAAGGTGAAGGGTATAAAAACAAATTTATTGACAAAACAATTAATTCAATTAAAATTTTCTATATGAATGAAAACATATTTAAAAACTAATGAAAATATTAAACTTGAAATTCAAAGAATCTGTAATTATAAAAAAACTAAGTAGTTTTGCGTAAAGTACATATTATAATTTTTATTTTTAAATATTAGAATATAAATACGCCACAAATCTCTAAGATGTGAAATTAATCCCTGGACTCTTCTTACTCTAATTATAGGTAACATAGTTGACTTAACATGGACCTGGAAGTGTTTCTATGTTCTTTTTTAACATTTCGATACAAATCCTATCGGTACATGGAAAACATCGAGTATGTAGCTGATATTTCATTAAGTAAGTAGCATTATTTAAGATATTAAGAATAAACCAATATTAATCTGTGAGATAGAGAGTTATAAACTATACAAATAATTCACCTGGATCTGACGATTTTATATCGGCGACATTTCGGGCAAATTCTAAATACAAGCCCGATACTTAACTACATTTTACTGTATGAAACCAGCTAAAATAGATTTAAGTAGAAGTAACCTTAAATCGAACATCCTCAGGGAATTGTCTGAAAGTATTAAATCCTTTAAAAAAAAAAAAATAATTTCTCTGAAATATAATATCAAATTTAACAAATATGTAAATAACTACTGGCATTTAATTTAATTAATTAAAACTTTTTATTTACTACTTTAATTGTCTGCAACAAACAAAACTCTTTCATGTTCTATACGCACTATGTGAAATGTGTTTCTGCAAAACCAAAATAACTTTTATAATTACGAATATTTTAAATTAGTTGTCAGCGTCAGTTGAACTCTCCTAAGTGGGTGATAATAAGTTTTAACCAAAAACATACTACGTTTTAGTGTGAAGCAAAAAAAAAAAAATTAAACTTTTCTTGTCTATTTTATAATGCTCCTAAAAATACATAGAACAAGTTGTAGGTTTGTTTCAATTGTAAACTTGTACAACATAACCATAAAAAAGTTGAGAGATATTTAAATATAATTACGATGTCATTTCTTAAAACTTCAGTTGTTATAGAAAACCTCAAACAGCCTCCAGAGATGTGATGGTTTGTCTACTTACTTGTTTTGAGAATGTAACATCTTGTTGTATTTTTAAGACAATTGTCAAATATATTAGACATAAAAATCATAATTGTTGTATAGAAGAGAGTTTATGAGAAATGAAATAAGTTAAAGTGTTTAAGTTAGAGTGGTGTAGCAAATAAATATTTAGTATAAAGGATGACAGCAAACAGTTTGGAATTGAAAAATTATGTTAAAGGAAACTTGCACAATGGAAACTTTTCGAAATAATAAATTAATAGGTCGAAATGGCATTGAAAAAACAATGGAAACAATTTTGTTGGATGTTCCTTGTTTTTTATTACTGCCTTACAAAAAAAGTCAATCGTCTCCTTTGAAATATTTAGCTATTCCCTTATAACCACATCTGATAAATCTTCCTTCGTGGTATAATTTTGATTCCGTATTTTGCAATAGACAATTTCCTATAGATTCTCTATGGGATTGAGATCTGGCGATTGGGTAGGCCACTTCAAAACACGTGCCTCATTTCATGTTTCTAGGTACATTATTTTAAGAACGAAAAAGTACCATTAGAAGAACGAAAAAGTACTATTAGTTCTCCATATATCTTATTCTAGCTTCACTCTAATTCACTACAGCTAACATTTATGTCGATAAGTTTAATAAATTAAAATATTAAAAAAGTACAATTGGTAGAAAAAGTACCAATTGCGCATTTCACTCCTGATCACAAAGTTTGAATTTTGAAAATACTCCATTTTGCGGACATTTTTTGTGATACCGATATGTTTCAAAACGATTCAAATAAGTACTTATTCATATTTTATAAAAGTACCAAACTGTTATAGATATTTTTGTTTTTGGTATAAAATATGAGTGAGCAGAAATTGAGCTTATTTTATTTAAAATCGCAGTATTTGCGGAGTTATTAACGATTTAAGATATTTCAGTTTTTTATACCAAAAATTAATATTTGGTATGAAATATGAGTGATCATAGATTGATTTGGATTGGATTCATCTACACCTTCACACTCGAGTTCCAAATAGCGGATGCTATTAGTTAATTTTTGTATGACTGCAAGAACCAATGTTTAAAATTTTAGTATCGTAGTGGGAGGTCATAATAAAATATACATATGTCTATGTCAATTTATAGAAAAACATTATTTTATGAAAAACAACTACCAAAATAAATAAAATTTGTACCTCTTAATTATTAAAATTTCCAAAAAGTAAAGAATACGATTTGACATGTATGGTCTATTGGTTTAGAAGATACAAGGGGTAGCAAACAAGTTTTAAGCCGTTTTCTCCCTTGAAAGGTTCGAATTTCCAAAAAGTACCAAACACGTGTCTGCTAATTTTTTAAGTGGATAATAACACATTTTAAATTTTTTGTATCTATATTAGTTTACAAGATATAAGCGTAACGAATTTACCCGCTTTTACCCCGTAAACCTTCGAATTGGCAAAAATCCCTTCTAAGTCGATCTGCATAGGGAGAGGGTGACATATAGTCCAAATTTCATGTCTCTAACTTTTGGCGTTTGAGCTAGGCGATGTTAAATCAGTCTGTCACCTTATTTATAAAGGGTGTTTGTTAAAGTCCGATAGAACTTACGGGTTAACTGTTAAACGAGCTGTCGTACTGCTCTCACTTTTTGACATTTATGATGGCAAATTATCATGAATAGTTTGACGCTTGATCAACGCTACCAATTTATGCAAATTTACTTTGAAAATCAGTCATCAATTCGCGCAACTTATAGGCAAATTCGTGATTTTTGTGGCGCACATAATCGTCTATCATTATTGGCTCAATGGGTTTGTTAATAACCAAAATTACCGCATGTGGAGTAAGACCAATCCACAATAGATCCTACAGACTCCATTACATCCAGAAAAATGCTCCGTTTGGCATCATCGGTCCTTATTTCTTTAAAAATTTGGTAAATGGAGATCGCTACCGCACTATGATGTTTTTTGTTTGAAAATATGGAAAACATTGATTGGGGCGAGATGTGGTTTCAACAGAATGGCGCTACTTTCCATACGGCTACCACAACTATCGATTTATTGCAATGAAAATTTAGCAATAATTTGATTCGCGATTTTGACACCTCTCGATTATTTCCTGTGGGGCCACTAGAGGTCACTGGTTTTTGCTGACAAACCAGCAACAATTTATGCTTGGAGGCCAACATTGTTCGTTTTATTCGTGACATTCGGTCGAAAAAGTGGCCCAAAATTGGATGCCCGAAATCATATTCAAATGTTAATGCCATGCATTAATCATTAGAATAAAAACCAATAGTTTTGTGTTTTTTTTTTACAATTTCAAGTTCGATCCCCTACAGACGCAGTCCATTATATTGGCACCGCCAAACTTTATTGTCTTATGTGTGTACTTGAGGTATTTTTACGAATGTTCTGCTATCTCTGCCTATTAAATTGTATCTGGATTTGGATCGGATGTTTATTTCATAATAAAGAGGAAAGTATGCCGTTAATAATGAAAAACAACATCAGCCAAATGGCCATCACGACCACGCTTTCAGGACCATATTCTTTTCAAGAAATTTTCCATAACCAAATCGCAAAGTAGCTGCCCTATGTCCTCGATAGCCTCATGAATTCTATCTTTGAGGTCTTGAATCGACGCTGGGCTGTTGACGTAGATCTTATCTTTCACGTGGCCCCAAAGGAAGAAGTCGAAAGCTGTTAAATCACAAGATCTCAGTGGCCAATTGTGATCATTCCTTCGAGAGATAATAACAAGGACCCAATCAGCAAATACACGACCTTGTTGATGATCGGCCGGCTTGAGTTCTTATGCTAACTGAACTTTATAAGCCTTCAGCCTCAAGTCTTTATGCAAAATACGGTGTAATGACGTTTGTGGAATGCCCAATTCAAAAGAACGACGAGGAATAGACAAACCTGGGTTTTCTTCAACACTTTGGGCTACAGCAGCAATATTCTCACTAACTTGTCCCAACAGCTCGAATTTTTCCACCAATATCTGTATTGCGGTCCGACAAGGTGCTTCACGACTACCCAAAAATGCTTTAGTTTTGCGAACTGTGACTGCAAGATTTTCACCATTTTTGTAGTAAATTTTAATAATTTCAATGCGTTGTTGAAGCGTATATAGTTTCTATTTGTTAAATGTCAAAGAATAAAAGTTACAAAAGTGACAGCTACCGAAATACTGGGTTATTTAAAATAACTCCTCTTGTTGGGAAACCCTTTATTACAATTAACCTTTATTTCGGACATTCTTCATCAGGGAGTAAATCATTCCGTTGACTATGTTCCATTATTATTGCCATAATCGTTTGTCAGCAATCTACTACAAATGCCATATAGTCCTATAATCTTTCCACACCATTGCAACGCCAGAAGGTGTCGATAAACAAACGACCAATACATCGAAAAATATCGGAAATGCCAGCAAGAGGTTGTGAAGAATTTTAAGAAGGCATTTAATAAAAATTCAATCTGGCTCATGTTTCTTAATAAAATCATGTTTGTTAACCATTTTCCATTCTGTTTATATGCAAAATTTCTGTTGAAACGTAATTATATACATAAATACAATCTTACGCTTTATAATTCCAAAGAATATCTACCACTTCCTTGAGTTAATTCACATTCATTTCTTTTTTAACTTAAAATTTTCGTAATAGTAACCGTTTCCCAATCAATTTGTTTTCTGTGTGCACATTCTATAAAAAGTCCTGCTAATGATGTCTATAAATTTAAATTAGTTCTTTATTTATGAAACATTTAACTTTCTTAACTTCCTTTTCCCAAACTAATATACAATTGAATTGTTTAAAATTTTTTTAATTTGTCATTATGAAGAGTGTCCACTGAAAGCAATCTGATATTTTCAATTCCCTTAGCACAACCTTATAAATCTCTTTGGTATTTACAGCTCAACTTGGAATAAACTTTTTCGAAAAAATCATAAAATCAAAACAAAAATCTCTCACGGTCATCGTGCAACCACCCTGCTTGCAAAAATCCATTAAACCCAAAACAACCTGTTTTCCTACCACTTGTTCGATATACTCTCATAAATGGCAAAATATTAATAATCATAACACTTGAAAATCTGTTTCCATTTTTTACACTTTACTCTAACTAGTTACTTCACTCGGCTTCAATTAAGATGGGAACTATTTTGCCATTTGATTTTTCTGTTTGTTGAAAAACAAATACACAAAAATAACAATAAACAATTTTATAAGTGCAACATTTTGTCAAACAGCTAAAGCATAAACCGAAAAAAATACCAAACAGCAAATGTTGCGTGCATGGCACGTGACCTGGTGTTACGCACTTTGATTAGTTGTATAAATTTTTGAAAATTGTTTAGGTTTTGCAACCCTTATTAGCAGCAGTCTTTAGAAGTATGAATATGTACATACATAGATGATTAACAGTAGCTAACATCCACATCATCCTGTTTTATTTGACACCGGAACCAGCCAACTTGTTTGTAACAGTAACTGTAACCACCACCAACAACCAGCAGCAGCAGCAGCTCTGAACATCATTATGTATACAACTGTTTCCGTTTATCAACCAGCTCGCGCGCACAAGTGTTAACATTTGTATTGTTGTTTTTGTATGTCTGTATTTCCCAAAAATTCCACTTGTCCTTTTGTTTATTTAATTTAATTTTTTCTCATTCGTATCTATTTCTTTCTTCATTTCCTCCTCCTTTAGTCTTTGCCAATTTTTATGTCACTTGTTTATGTTTATCTATGATGATTTTTATTTTAAACAGGATTGTGGGAAGATTTTTGTGTCCTACGTTTTTATTTACTTTGATGTTTCTTTCCCTTATAATCACAGTATTTGATTTCTTAATCTATATCGTTTGTCAGTTATTAGAGAATATGGTTAATGAGATTTTTTTTTTTTGATTTGACATTGGAAATAATCCCGGGAGTTTTCATGTAATCAGTAAGGTTGATTTTGAAAAACGCATTTAGAAGGAAAATTATTCTCACGATAGTTGAAAAGTTCTTATTATTTAGAGGAATTTTATTGCCAGTTAAGCATCACAAAAGATTATATATTTTCAAGGCATTTGACTTCTGTCGAAATTTCTTTGCACTCTCGATTTATATTAAACTTTCTCTGAGATCACACACAAGTTGTATTTAGATGGGATTTTAACTAGTGGAAGTATAATTCGCAAAACTTCGTTCTTTCTACTAATCTATTTCTGAAACTTTTTGAAAAATCGTCTAAGTCAATATTCATTGTAGGTCAGTCCTATTGGAGATTGGAACTATGTATGATACCCTTTTTTGATCATTGAATAGAGGGCGATTTAAAAGCTCGGAAGACATATGTTTGTGTATGTTAGCAATATTCAATTAATAAATCAGGAGTTTCAAAACTTATAAAACAAATTTGTGAGACTGCTATTGTGAAAATTCAACATCGTAAAACTACTCCATGACAAGAGAGTTTAAGAATTTCAAAAAAATACATCTCGGGTGGTTATCAATAATTTAAAATAGTAAATTACTTCTGGAACTGTTAGCCGCACGGAAATTGAGGATGGTATCTTTCCGTATAAAAAACAGTACTCCTTGTATAAGAACTTTTAAATTGGTCGATTGTTTTCTTTTCGGATGAACGGATGACCTCAAGTGCACAAATAAGACAGTCAAGTTTGACAGTGTCAATCTTATGGTGTGTGGCTGTTTTTCAGGACATTGTATGGGTCTAATTCATATCAAGTGTCTTTTATTAAACGCTTCCTGTCTTTAAATTTAAATAAAACAAAGTATGTGTGAGATATTATCAACTTTTTTTATTCATTTGAAAGGCCAATCGATGCCATAATGTATGAAATACAACATCGTGCGAAATGTCTAATTTTCTATGACTCTGGCTGATAATCTTTGACTCTGAATTTGACCGATGGCATGGGTATGTTGGCTTTGAGGGCCGGTGTGGTTTGTGGCACGATCTTGGAGGTCATTTCACATCACCTACACTTGAGATGACCATGCCCTCGTTCGGAATGTTCAATGTGGCATGAGCTGTGTTACACGTAGTACCGTCCTGTTAAAATCAGCACTATGTCGTTGGTGTTCATATCATCCAATTCAGGTCAAAATAATCATCTATGTTGACGGGGATGGCTTGGAAATATGAAATATGTACAGATAACGAATCCAGAACAAACTTTGACTTTTTCGGGATGCCGCTCTATTATTTCATATGGATTGGTATGATCCTAAATTCGACAATTTTGTTTGTTGACGTACCCATTCATCCATAAATGGACCTCACCGTAAAATGGGCGAAGCGCGTGAAACGTTGCCCGAACAGAATATCCATTTTGATAAAACAATTTTATCATTTGCACCTGTTGTTGAACGCTATATCCGTCCATTGTGATTTGGCGAAACAAACTCAATAAAAGACAGGTTATTCGGCAGATATAGCTTCAACAAAATGGCCGCTATCAACAAAGTTCCAGTCATAGAAGATACTATGACTGGAATTGGATACAGATCCATTTTAAACATTGTTATGTATCCTAGTTTGGAGATTCCAGCACGACAATGACTCCAAACACAAACCTAAGGTTGTAACCGAGTGGATCTCAATTCCATAGAGCATCTATAGGAAATTGTTTATCGCAAAATGCGGACTCAAAATTATACCACGATGGAAGCTTTATCAGATGTAGTTATAAGGGAATGGCAACATATTTCAAAGGATTGACTTTTTAAAGTTGAATGCATCGACGCTATGAAGCAAAAATAAAATACAAGGGCTAACCAACAAAATATTGAATCACTAATTTTCCTATGTTTTTATTTTTTTACTAATATTTAGATTTTTTTTAGATTTTGACCTATTTATGGAACAGTAGAATATTTAACTCTATTAGTTCGCTGGAGCACCGCCATAATGTATGTTGTGCTTTTGTCTTCTATAAATTAAGTAGATGAATACTCCTCATAATCTCCTTCCCTTAACCTATTTTTCTAGTATCAAATCAAAACAATAAATAAATATTCTCTGAAATTTCCAAGAAAAAGGCCATGTTTCACCTCACAGCAAGTGAAGCAAGCATTCATCATTTACATCTGATAATATTGTTACGTTTTCACATTTTTAAAACGTTGGTTTATTTCCTTTAAATAGACCGAATACTTTTGATTGCAAATAAAAGCAGTTTGGTAGTTTAAAATTGTAACAACTCTTTATTTATTTAAAATCTACAACAACAACAATTCAAATAGTCACTCAGTGTCTTTATACACGTTTATCAATTCGCAGAAATGCACACAAACTTAAATGTATAAGGCAGTTGATGTTAACTCTAACAGCTCAACTCACTCACGACAGCAACCTCTGCCACCACTTATACACACGCCATCTTTCGGGAATCTTCTACAATGCTCTTAACGGACAAACTAGTCTGCTTAAACATTTAGTGTTGCGATACTTATAAACAATGCCAATAGCCGCATTCTATCAACATTGTTGATATGTAGAAGCTTCTACTGATGGACGTGTTCATAAACATGATGAATGTTGCAGGCAGTCGTTACAGACCGTTAAATTTAAATCACTATTGCACATTCGTAACAATATGTTTACAGATTCTAGACATATTTCGAGTAATTAACAAACATTTCTTCTCTGATCATAAGTGGGTATACAATTTATAAGGACACCAAAATCTTCAGATCGATCTATTGATATCTAATGTCTCAGAGATAGGAAACATTGTTAAGTCTTACGAAGCTGGATATGATAATTGTCCAATGGAAATGATATCCATCACCTAAATAATATTTGTTGTAAAGCAAACTTAAAGCATACAAGTTAAGGAAGTTCTTAGATGAAGAGTAGATTTTCACAGATTATTGACAGATTTCGAGTGATTAATAAGCATTTTTTCGTTGAGCATAAGTGGATGTACAATTTATGGGGATAACACAAACTTCGGAACGATTTATTAATCTCTAAATATTTAGAAGCTAGGCGTCTATCTTTAGTTAATTAATATAAGGCGGGAGATAGGATAAATGTCCTAAGCAGATATTAAATTGACTCTTTTTGTTTGTTTGTTGAGTTTTAATTATTTGGCCCGTTCTAAAACATAACGCCATCCCTAATTAAGGCATACGACTAAAAAGAACCTCGTCCAGGAACAGCCAATCCACATATTTCTTCGTATAGGAAGCCGGAATTCTCGAACTCAGCTCTTGAGTTTTATGGTCTCCACTAAAATCAAATGAGTTTTGTTTGGTACTCCACCATGTATTCAAAATAATCTTAGGTTATAAATTCAAATTCGATTACATGTGGTAAATGCAAAGTTCGAAGAACCGTAACGCGGTACAGTTATACGGTGCCACACATTAACCAATGCGAGTGAAACGTAACTCCTCGAAGGTAGCGAAAGAAGGACTGATTGCCCGCGCAAGTTCTTTCTCCACCCACAGCTGAATTTCGAATGATTGACTCTTTTTGATAACAATGAGACTGTCTGATAGCTGGTCGATAGTAGTCAACGCATTGGATTCACATACCGGTTAAACAGAATCAGTTACGTTACTAGCTACCTAACAGATTACTTGATCAGCTACTTAACTAGTTATTTTAAAATGTACGGGTGCTAATTGAGCTCAAATAGTCAGTTAAAAACACATTTCATAGACAGTCCAGTAACCGATTGTTTGTAAACATACATAAACTTTTAAAGTGCCTACATTCTAGGTTACTGAGAGACACTATAGTGACAATTGACTCCACGCTAGGTTACATGGGATGTCGGTGTACTTAAGCAAAAGGGAAATAAAGTGTTTGAGAATCAACACGAGTACAATACATACGTTTAAAGTGACTACATTATAGATTAATTAGAGACACTTAAGTGTCAATTGTCTTCACTCTAGATTACATGGGATAAATAAAGTAACCAATTTACCTATCTCTACGTTACAAAGAGCACTTGCGTATCAAATGATCCAAAATATTTAAAATTGAGGCAGACAAATGATCTGATATTAGTGACAATTACTGTCTATAAGGGAAACATTGACTACTTGCTTAACTGCTGGGTTGTTAATGTAGTCAAATCTTTATCTTTATATGAAGTTGTTAGTCTACTCTTATTATTTAAAACAGATGTCTCAATAAGAGTATGAGCAATTACCGAATAATTGATTGATTGTTAGAAACGTGAGATCATAATGATGAGGAGAACAATGAATTCTCTGGTAGGTACTTCCCGACTTTGTGGGACAAAACTAGTTTCTTTATCAACTGCAATTCAAATAAAGAGGTTAATTTATCTATTACCGTAGATTGGCGTTCTATTGAAGTTTTCAATTGCAAACTTATAGCATATAATTGGATTTTATTATAGCATATAATAAAAACTTTGGATTTTATTATATGCTATAATAAAATCCAAAGTTCTTATTAAACATCAATCAGCTTTTCTGAATTCAGAAGAGTAGATATAATATTTTGCAAGGTAATTGGATAAAATCTTCATATAAATTATTTGTTCATATTTCGGTTTCTGAATCAAAGGAACAGTGCATACAAGTCTAAATTTTCTACATATAACTCAATTCTGCTAAAGTACTTGAGACACGCAATCATCTCAGTTTTGAGGAGCCTTGAAAAACCCTACAATTTGAAATGTATGGAAAAGCTGGAGGGAGAACAAAGGCTTGATTGATTTTATAAGAGATTTCTTAACTTAATAATTTCTTACCTACTAGCTTTGTTTCTTCACTAAAAATCCACCAATTAGTTTTATTTCCTTTTTTAATTTTAAATTTTCCACGAGTGTTGGCAAATTAAATTTAATCTTATAAAATATTTCACCTTTTGCTGATACACACAATTATCCCCACCAACGCCAACATTTTATAGATTCAACTAAACCCCTTTTAAATGGCAATAAATTAATCTTCATAAATCACAAATCAACATTAAACATCTAAACGAAAACATGAACAATGAAAAAAGAATAACTACAAGACTATACTAGCACAGGAAACAATCTAAACAGGAAACTTTGCGACGCATAAAGACAAAATTATATGCTCTCTTCCCCAAACACCATACTATGGAATCAATTGTATGTGTAATACAGGGATTACAAACCTAGATACACAAACACAGATACTCTTGTATAAACAGTTTAGACACATTTTGTAACATGTAACAAGTTAAAGTTAAAACAATGCCAAGATTCCGAATAATGACAAAAGCAATTAATTTACATTTCGTTAAGAAGCTTGACAAGTGGGAGACAGGTACTGCTACTTTTGTATGTGTGTGCGAGTGTGTTTTGTATCTATGTGTGTAAAGGGTAGTGCATTTTAGAGAGTCAGATGTAAGCAGTAAAATGGCAATAATGTGTTGGTGGTATGTTTGTTACATTGTATTGTTTACGCTTGATTACGTTTACAAATTTTGTAAAATGATACATACTCGCACCCATACACCTGCAGTAGATACGGAGATGGGATGAAATCTAGATCTTTCAGTTCGTTTTTTTAAAAGTTAACATCTGTGAATTGTATTTTACGCCAGAGGTCTTTAGCATGTTTAAATTTCACATCTATGCAGACAACATTCTGAAAGCTTAACTTCTCATAAATTGATATTATAAACTTCTAACAGATCGGACCAATAGTTTATTTTGTGATCGTTACTACTAAGAGTCGTAGTTTGGAAATCTGTTTCAGCATGATATTTATTTTATGATCGAAAAGGATTTCGGTTTCCAAACAACATTTAAAAGTACTTCACGGTAAACTTACAAACTGAGAAATGTTGGATTCCATTTATGTTTGAACACGAGTTGGATTCCATTTATATTTGAACAATTTTCTGAAAGTTCCTCCTTTAATAATGAACAACGTTTTAAATAAATCTAATCAGTAGTTGTAAAATTACATATTTATTATTTATTAAAATTAATTTTGGGAACGTCCGTACTCTAAGTTAAGTTACCTGATTAAAATCTTCGCAAGGTTATTTGAAAAAAAAAAATATTTTCTGGAAATTTACAGTCGGAATTAGTGCTCCATAGATTTCAAGCACAAGGTATTGTTTTGTAAATGGTTTTTATTTTTTTGACATTCTATTTATTGAGTAAAACTGCATTTAATGACTATTTAAATTTTATCACTAAACTTCAAACTATTTGCTCTCAATTGAGGGCTTTAATTAGCAAATGTCCCTCAATTAAGTGGAGAGGTAGATCGGCTTTACGAAGCGATGTATATGAATGAGTTCGAATTAACTGACTTGCAAGTAGGTTTGAATGACGTTTTAGTTAAAGTACATATTTCTCTCGAATCATTCCAAACGCATCTCCTACCAATGTTACTTTTAGGTCTTTATGGATGTTCTCATTCCATATGTATAATAACAATTGAATTTTGTCAAAAGGCCAATTTATTATTGCATGTTGATTAACCAGTGCAAAATATATTAAAATATATTTCCAGTATACATTTATGTTTAATCAACGTATATACTGGGATATACGCTTAAATCTTCGAGTGTATTAGCTTGTGGAGACACCATGTATGACGTCTGTCAAAATGAATAACATAGTAACTAACAGTATAAGGCTTTGGAATGTAGATATCATTCTGGGAGACAAATATTCAATTACCCCTGCTGAGTACAATAGCATTATGTTAGTTCGTAAAATGTTTAAACTATCGAATATAGTTGCCCAACTCCATGGAAGCTATGTGTAGATATGCGTGCGAGATAATTATTGCCATATCAACACCAAATGTTGATATTCTAAATCTATCGCATTCATACAAATTAGAAGTATAAATAATGTAAATACAATAAGCTATGTTGGCTGTATTTAATTCTAAATATTCCATTTGATAAATAGCTACCTTAGATACAATTATTATTAAGTCTATCATACTTCTCCGATATTCAAAAAGGTATTTTCTAAAAAATCACTTCAGCAAACAAGGCAGTAGATTAATATATATTATTACGTTTTTACCTTTTAAAAACAGTGGTTTATTTTCTTTAAATAAACCAGATTCTTTTAAAAGCAAATAAAAGTGACCAGTAGTTTAAAAATTTGTAACAACTCTTTATTTAGTCACTCTCTATTAATACACACACTTTAAAAATACACCGGTAATGCGGTTGATATCAACTATAACAGGACCTACGATACACTAACTCCTCAGAAACTCGATGTAACTATTTATATACATAGTACAATTTTTTAGTAGTTTCATGAATTATCCAACAGAAAAACTCGAATGTTCTAAGTCCATAATGATCACCTAGAGCTTTTAAAGCGGCTTTACAGGTAATGTTATCATACTTATAAACAATGTTAATAACAGCGTGCTTTTAACATTGTTTATATGTAGAATTTTCTACTGATGGAAATGTTTATAAACATGATGAATGGTGCAATCTGCCGTTACAGACTCTTTAATTCAAATTGATAATGAAATTTCCTAACAATATGTAGGAAGACTCATTTCTTGAATTAGATATCATAATAATCATATTAATTTTCAAGTTAGTCTTAAGATCTAATCAAACATTACAGATAACACAATTATGACACAATACGGTAGTATTGTTATTTTTCTGCTAGGCAATTCTACTGCCCAACTATTATCAGATTTTTCCAATTGGATTTACGCTTTATGTTCTTAGTAGCCTTCCAAAGAAAAAAGTTTGTAGTTTAAGTATTTGTATTTGTATAACATAATATTTAACTTTTATTTCTGTGATCCTTTTCCAAATAGAGTGCTTTCTGCTAGCGAACTCTCTTATATGTTGTGTTTTTTCGACAAGAAGTCATTTATCAGTCATAAAATTGTAGGTTTTACTGATAAAACTAACAAACGAATGCATGCATTTCGCATAGATGAGCACATCCTGATATATATGAAGATTAAGTGAAATTAGGTAGAAACATAATTGGAGAGAGGATTTCGCCATGAGAAACTCTGTGTTTAATCTTACGTCCAATAAGGCATGTTTTCTTAATTAAATATAAATAAAAAATGTATTAGTGTTGTTGGATATTGTGAGATTTGAAGAGATAAAGTTGAATAGAGGTAGAAAAGCTCTACGAGTATTTCCAATAGGGAGATATGTGTTTGTTAATCTTAACCCAAATGATGGACTTTCTTAATGCAGATGATATTATATTGTAACTCTTCTAAATTGGTTTCCTTTCGACAAGACGTCGTCCATCAGTGCTGATGTTCAAGTTTGTACTGAGTAACCATTTTCTCGACTCCAAGTATTTCACATAGGGGATCACATCAACTACTTATAGATATTACTCCTTGAGAATCTCTTAAACTTAAGAGGATTTGAGCATGTGTTCTTAATTTAAGATAATCAATTTATTAGTGTTGTTGGATATTGCGAGATACCAAGACATTTGAATGTCTTGAATGTTTAAGAAAGGTGGAGAATCACTACGAGTATAGAGCGATTGTATTGTAAGATTCATGAATATCAACCATGGATAATCAGACTTAATTGATTTTTTATGTTTTCGCCATCTAAGACGGCATGAAAAAATGTGTGTTTGCTACTTAGAAGTTGAAAAGATTATGAACAACTCTTAATTTCATTTACATATTCAATGAAAATATAGGTTTGGATATTGGTTTGTCAGCACACATAATCCTATCTACTTCCGCGATCCTCTTCCAATCAAAGGGTTGCTTTAGTTTTCTGCAATGATTTATTATGCAGAGTTTATTTATATACTATTTAGAAGACTTCATGTATTCCGCATATGAGATCACATCTAATACTTATGCAGATTTAGGGAGATTAGATATGTAGAAACTAAACAACATAGGAGAGGATTTCGCACTTAGAAAATACTTGTTTAATCTTACGGAAATGTAAGTCAATCTATGATAGTTTTTTGGATATTGTTAGATCCACATAGATCTGAAGACATTCGGATATCCTGCAGGTTTAATAAAGTAAAAGAGAAGCGCTACAACCATTTTCTTTGTCGATAGGGATATTATATTAAAAGATTCTTGGATTTCTACAATGCATATCTAGACCAAATGAAAGACCTTTTCAGGTATTTTGAACTATGAAAAGATGTGTGAATAACAGGAAGGTGTATAACACTTTATTTCGCTTTATTTTTGTTTGGGTTTGGGATCAGTATACTGCAACATTCCACCACTTGTATTCATGATACAGTTTCATTTCTCGAGTTTGTCTTCGTTAATCAACCTGCTGATATCACGGTTCATTTAGTACTTCGTGACTGCACTTTTGATGATAGGAATTCAGTTGGGAATAGAGATTACAAGTTTGGTGAGACGGTTTCGTTCAGAGAAACAATTTGTTGGGGTTGTGTGTCCTTTGTTGAGCAATGTGAACTACAGGATATCTTCGAGGATCTTTCTAATCTAGTTCTATGGTGGTTCGAGCAAGGAGACGTTTAGTTCATTTGTGGTAAGAGAAGGAAGAAAAAAGTATTGCAGTTTTATTCCAGTTTCATATTTTCTTCGAAATAATCTCTTTGAGGTTGTCAGTTTGAGTTCATTGTTGTGCATTTTGATATCAAAAGACCTTAGAGGGCAATTCTTCATCGAGGTGTCTGCTGATGGGGTTGGCACTTCGAATTTAATTATGCAGTAATACAAATATTTAAGTTGTAATGAAGCAAGCGGATGTGAATGACAGGTTAGTCCATGAATTTCGAGGACCATTCTCCATCTAGTTATATTTTAGTTAAATCAATGATGTGCCACTTTCATAAACTTCCTGAAAGAAAAACATTGTAAAGCAGACTGTTTTCGGTATCACATTTTCTACGTAAATAGTTGTGAAGTTTGCAAACAACGCTTTATTTAGTCTTATTTTTCTAGGTACTTGATAAAATGTTAGGTTCGGTTTGTCAGTGATTCATGATCATGAACCAATCATATTTATTGATTGGACAAGAAAACACAGTTCAGGACAGTAGACCAAAACTTGCCATAAAATTTACTGGAGTAAAGTTAGTTTCAGTTTCAGTTTTATTCCTTCCTTTTTACTTTTTTTTAAACCAATACAAACTGCTTAGCTTTTTGCTTGTCTGCACAAACAGCGAAAGTCTCTAGCGGGAATCGAACCCGCAACCCTCATATTAATAGTACCATACACTATCGTCTAGTCTATCGAGGCACTCCACTTCGTTTATTAATAGGAAGATTTCTCAATTCATTTGGATAATGGGGTTGGTACTTCGAATCTAATTATATAGTAATGATACAATTTTACTGTTCGTTTTAGTTTTTAACAAATATTTTGTTCTTCTTCAATGAAACTAGAGATATTATATATAGAACGTTCTCTTTTCTAGAGAGATTCGGGAAATCATTAAATGGGATTGGTAAATTCTTTAAAGACGTGCCAGTTTTCTTTTATTTGGTTTATTAATCGCATTTAGAGACTATAAACTCGATCGATAGATCCTGTGGAGCTGGGAAGATTTTTGATAACTATAACATCGCTGAGTTTTCATTAAACTAATTCTGGAATTGGACACAATTTAAATATAAAGTCTCAATATCTTCAAATTTGCTAGATAGGAATATCAATTATCCTCATCGTATAAACACTCAATTCACAAGTTCAATCGGTAGATCTAGTGGAGAAGAAACTTGTAATGATGTTGTGGAATTTCGCCTCCTTTGGTTACGTTTTAAATTAAATGATTTGTGATGCAGTCGCTTCTGAGCTGACCATGATTTACGATTTATTTCACCTATAGTCTAGATCAGTACGATTTAAACCCAAATATGTTGAGCATTCGTAACTCTTTCTCAGTTAGATTCAAAAGAACTCCCAGTTCTGCCACATACAGGTAAGACTGATTTGATAGTGATATATGAGCACTCATTCGTTCTTCTTTTCCCATTACCCATTAAGGAATCTGGCAAATTTTAGATTTTCTTTACACGAAACAAAAATATGTGTCTAAAAATGCAAAAATTCCTAAACCATTTTTCAAATACACTCTGTATCAACATGACAACCCCCTGTGAAAGCAACTCGGCAAACATTGAAACACAATAGAAACGCAATTAATGAGATTAAAGACTCTCAGTAACAATTTCAAGACTTTTATTACATCTACCATAATCCAACCTCCTCCATTCAACGCCCAATTACTAACAATAAACGTAGAAAGGAAGTAAGCTCACTCCATACTCCAGTAAAACTCTGAACAAACGATAGCTAAAGTTTTGGTTTTCAACACAAAGAGCCACAGCGCACTTCAAGCGAAATAATCCTGTGGAAATGTTGCAAACAGAATGAAGCCCAAACAAAATGTGGAAACTATGTAAGAGTGAGAATAAGAGGAAACCGGAAAAAGCAAAGTTAGTTGACTCACATTTCCTGGCTGCCTTTGTAACAAATGTTTTGAATCCACCAGGATTCAATGTGTATTAAAGGGGTATAAACACACTCGCACACAAACTATTATACAATTGTACATTAATGGTTTCCTTAGGATTTGAAAATCTCATTTTGGTAAACTTTCATTGAATTTTGAGTCTAAGTCTGTCTGTATTTGAATTTAATTGAGTGTCATAAATTAAATGCTAAACTTATTACTTGTGTTAAACTTTTGTGCCTTCATTCCTTTAGGATTTTGTAGAAATATGTACGTTGCCGTTTATTTGTTTTCCATGAAGGAACATCTTTTGTAGCGCTTAAAGGGTTGATGTCTGATTGTGTTATTTTAATGTGCGCGTTCTTTGGTTTTCAATTAAAAGTTTTAAACAGTCATAAATTTGTAACTGATTTAGATTTTTAGCAACGAAAATTTGTAGCAGAGAAGCTACAAAGGTGGTAAATGTTAAAGAGGTGTCGTAGCAGAATTAAGCAAAGCTTTTAAGGTTTTGGTAGATTATATACAATTTAAGGGAACAAGTTTTTTTTACAATTGTTTGGATATTAATCTATGTATAGTTAATTGGTTGTTGCCTGAGCAGATTTCAATTAAAAGCACTATGGTGCGTAATATCATGTAGTATTTGCGATGGTAAGTTAAAATGTTTCCTCACTTTTACGTTAGAATAATGTTGTTATACGTTCGAGGGTACCGGGGTTGTCCCGAAATATATAATGATATATACGATGGGTAGTCATCTTGACGCGATGTAGAAGCTTAAATGCGATGATCTGTGATGGCCATGCTGGAGGGGACAGTTTAACTTGAGTTTACTGTCTCTGGTAGGGTCTCCCACTCCAGAAGGCCACACGGTGAGCATGACACTAAGAACTACACTCCTCCTCTGTCTGATAGCGTCTGTTCTCTTTTGGGGCGGCTATCAGATGTTCCATCAAGCCATGTTCCCTATGGAAGGTCGCAAGTCATTCCCCTTGTACCCGGTCGGGGGCTTCATAATCTCTGGGGACCCTACTCCCACAGCGATGGTAACGGGCTGTGGTGAGTCGAATGTTACTGTAACCCAGGCTAGTCAGGTGATTACACCGGGCCAGACTAGTTTGTATGCTACAGGTGTGGCATGAGGTCAATCAGGTACACCTAGGTTGGCAGAATGTAAAAAACACAAAGTAATAGGTGGTAGTGACCTAAGGGGCGAGTTACCTCTGGATTTCTCTCCAAGTATCTGCAAAGCTGCTAAAGCCCTAACCCTCAAGGCGGTTAAACCCCATGTTTCGAGTGCCTCTGAGGGGAATGCGACCAAGTCGCTCTTCTCAGTCGCCTCCCATATGCCAATTGTGCGATCAGGGTCAGTGAAGGAATCCTCCTGCCCTGAAGCCGTACCACCCCTTGCCAACTCCGGCTCCGATAACAGTCTTAGGCATAAAAATCCTGCCAGAAAGGCTGCTGCTACCAGGCGCTCCACCTTTCGCTTCACTGAGTCTCTCGGCTCTAAAGAAGGACCTCACAAAGGAGAAATAGGCTTCTCTCTCTTGGGCGAAAGCTCACATTGCTGCTCTCCTTCCTCTGCTGAGTCATCAAAGGTGCCTAAACGGCAACGTTCAGAGGAGGACAACCAAGAGCCAAAAACCATGACCGAAAAGGCCAAAAGCGGCAGAAAGATCTCTAGCTAAGTCCTTTAGCGATTGATTGTCAAAGACAACCTCATTAAGCCGGTTATAGATCGGATTGCCAATGACGGATCCATATCTCAATCGAATTGGGATATGGTGAAGCAAAAATTGGTAGGGGTGTTCTGGAAATTTCTCAAAGAGAAACCAGGCACTCCTCCACAATGCGATGATGCTTGTTGGTACCAGGGTCACGTCAAACTCATGTATTGTGTAGATGAACGCTCAGCGTTGCTACTCATGACGGCTGTCACATCGTTGGGCGAAGTATGGCCGGAATCTAGGCTTGAGGTGGTATCGGTGAGTGAGATACCCCGAAAGCCTAGATCCATAGCTAAAACTCCAGCTTGTTGGTACCAGGGTCACGTCAAACTCATGTATTGTGTAGATGAACGCTCAGCGTTGCTACTCATGACGGCTGTCACATCGTTGGGCGAAGTATGGCCGGGATCTAGGCTTGAGGTGGTATCGGTGAGTGAGATACCCCGAAAGCCTAGATCCATAGCTAAAACTCCAGCTGAGCCGTCTAGCCCGGTGGATGTCTTGGATATCCTGCTGTGCTCTAACGCACAGCTTCCAACTAACGATTGGAAAGTTGTTAAGGTTACTGACGCTGAGGGATCTTCCAGTACGTTGTCCTGCATAAGGACTCTATGGGGCCGCTAAGGAATACACAAGGGAAGGTGTACTATGGATTTGGTACTATCATCATGCGTGTGTACCGTCTACCGCCTTAGTGTGAACCCACAAAAAACGGTATTGGTACTATTCACTGGGAGGTATAAGATCGATGACTTTAGGCCATCTAGACTGAGTGGAATCAGTATTGAGATTAGGGATAATGCAAAGCACCTTGGCATCATTCTTGATAAAAGATTATCCAGGAATCTAAACATGCAGAACAGGATTAATAAGGCTTATGTGGCTATCTACTCCTGTAAAAGGACAATTGGTACAAACTGGGGTATTATGCCGAAGGGTATCAATTGGATCTTCAAAGCTGTTGTTAAACCCATCTTGTTCTATTGAGTATTGGTGTGGATAATTCTACTTGGATAATGCTACTCACAGAAAGGCCGTTGTACGAGTTCTCAGGAATGCCGCGATACTGATTACAGGCGCCATAAGGTCTACCCCTCTATGGTACTTTTTACTATTTTAAACTGGTTACCAGTTGCTTTGATGGTGATATAAATGGCTCTCAACTCTGCTATGAGACTAAATACTGGCTGTTCGCACTCTAAATATTGATCTACTATAGACACTTATATAGTAATGTCGATTACTGCATCGCAAAACCTTTTTTCGATAGGCATTTCCATATTTTAATCCCGAATAGGCATTTCCCCCTGACGATGTCATAAGGGTATATACTGACGGATCAGAAAGGGGTAGAAGGGTAGGTGCAGGTTTCTTTATTGAGAACTTTGGGATTAAATCCTATGTCAGGCTACCTAACTTCTGTACTGGCTGAGGTTTTATTACATATATGCTGATATATGTATATTTACTGATAGCAAGGCTACCGTTAACGAGGAATGCCGGGTATCCCTTAATGAGATTAGCGAGACATTCTGTATAATGCTTATATTACTCCCTGGACACGATGGAAATCAGGGTAGTTGTACAGCAGATGAACTGGCTAAAAAGGGTGCGATGATGGATGATGAGGCGATCGACCCCTTTTCTGGTATTTTCCTTGTTAGATGCAAGATGGCTGTTTAGCTGAAACTATATCAGACTGCACAAAACAGGTGGATCAACGAGCCTTCCTGTGCTACAACGAAGTCTACTTGGCCCGTATATAATGCCAGTAGGATGTATCTACTTACGGAATTCCGTCGTGAGCAAATAAGGCTAATTGTTTCCTTCATTACAGGACACTATATAGTTTTGACACATGCTAGAAGGTTTCGCCTGCGGTACAATGAATACTGTAGGAGCTATCATAATGAGGAAGAGGAGGAGACGGTGTATCACCTATTCTGCCAGTGCCCGGCTCTGATAAACCTGAGGGAACGTATCCTCGGATTTCTGTTCCTATCATGCCTGGATGAGCTAGCAAAGATGAGTCTTAGATGAATCTACTCCTTCATCAGATTCTAATTCTTTAGCTTCAGTCATTTTGATTGAGTTTATTTACTTAAATATCCTAAATCGTCAAATTCGTAAATAAGCTCAATCTGTGATCACCTATATGCACGTTCTATGTTGTTTGGTACAAGATCTCTTTTTATTTGGAAGTCATGATCATGATTTTCCTAACTCCTAATAAATGAATGCTATATCTATTTTAAAAAAATATTGTCACCGTAGTTTAGAAAGATTTCACGTTTGATTTATAAAAGATACAAGCTTTACAAAATCCCTACTAACTTGCAAAAGATTATTCTTTTAAAGAATAATATGTGTTAACAATCTCAACATATAGTTTTTTAATATAAAAATATTCACAATTTCGTTTTTAAAAAAATCAATAAAATGATTGATTTTGCAATTGCGAAATCGAGAGAAAAAAAAAACAATTTCTAAATTGCAAATCAATCATTCTAAGAACAAGAGATGAGTGATTTGCACACGGTTTGCAAAAAAATAATAAAACAAATTAAATGACACGTGTGGAGAAAGTGTTGCACCATAAATATATAACGAGCAGGTGTATAGTTTACAAAATTAAATTTAAAATAAAAAATTAAAAAAATACATTTAACCTTTTTTTCGTAGCATCAGTGAAAATATTCCAACTAATTACTTAAGCTCCGTATTTTTTACGAATTTCTGAGGCAATGTGTCCACCCAACAATTAAATAAACAAAGTCCTTTAACGACACTTTTCGTTTATCACAATTCAAAAGCCACTTGGAGATAATTTGTCATTGTAAATTAGAGGCTGCTTTTTTTTTGCTATATTTTCTTTAATTTTTTTGTTTGTTTGCTGTGTTAAAAAGGACATTTCTCTGCTGTTTTTTGTTTTCTGTTTCTCTTTGCAACAATTGTAAATTAATCATTGCCACATTAGAAAATATGTACATGGAAAAAAATATAATAAAAATTAAAAAATTTAAACACGTATTTGAGCTACTTTTTCATATTACGTTTAAATAAATAAAGGGTTGGTGGGTTTTTTTGTGTGTGTGTGTGTCACTTGTCGTAGGAAACAAGGAAAAAAGTGTCACTGGAGAAAAGGTGTCTTTGTCACATATTATTTTAAATATAACCCCAAACTCATTCTAAATGCATATCACATACTAATATATTTAACTCTAGTTTTTTTATTTTTTGGAAAATTTAAACCAATTTTTGGATTCAATGTTGTAAATTTGTTAGCTTCGGCGCTACTTGTTATATAAAGGGTGATTAGGCTCTAATCGTTGAGTTTGTAACACAGAATTCTATATATTGTCACCTAAATATTAACAAGCTTCGATATTTCACTTTGTATTTCTGCTGTAAATTTTCTGATAGTTTAAGTCACACTCTATTTCAAAATTTAGAATGGAACTATTGACCTCCACACATTTAATTCACCATTCATTTCTTCGCCTAGCTAGCGTTTTCTCATCAGCAAAATTTCTAATTGGCTGATCCGATTAACATACAATTTCACGTAGGCGTAGCAAAGGAGTATCGAAAACATTTGGACAAATGGACTTACACTCCATACACGAGCGGCGTTGTGAGGTCTCAAAGTAGAGCATCTCAGACATGCATACTTTTTAAACGCTTGCAAATTGTGGTTTGTTCATTTGCAAAGAATTTAATATAATAATAAAACCTCGTTTAGGCCTATCAAAGATATGACTTATTGGATATGACTAGTGGTATTTATAGATATGACTAGTGGTATTTATCCATGAGCTTTATCAAAATTTATTAAAATTTTTCCTATTAAACAATAAATTATAAATTATATAAAACAGTTTTAATGCAATATATTTTACGAGTCCATAAATAAACAATTTTGGCAGACAAACCGTTATTACTCTTAAATTCATGGAAAACAAAATTCTTAAAGAACTTATAATATTTTTATGTTTGTTTGAAATGCATCTCAGCAAAAAAAAAAAAAAAAGAATAAAAAACACCTGAAACATAAATACTAATAAGAATTTCCCTACCCTGCCGATAACCTAAACTATTTTTTAACGAAATTTTTTACTTAACTAACTCAAAAGAATAACATTTCTAAAAAACCAAAGCTGAGCTTACAAAACTGGCAGCTTAACACGGCGCTCTTCCATACCCTATCATGATAAAATGAAATAAATATGAAAGAATTTATAAAAAATAGTTATCCTGCGATTTAAAAAATCTTGATACTTTTCTTAATTACATATGTTTTTACATATTTTTAGTCAAACTACATACAATGATAGAAAAGTAATTTATGAAAACTTAGAAGTCTCTAGCTATCGGTTACTACTACTAATCTGTTTTCTCTGTGCACAGAAAAAATTTCAAGAGGATCGGAACAAATAAACAGACATGCAATAATTTGTATACCCTTCACCATGAGTGGCAAGGGTATACATAAGTTTGTGATTCCATTTGTAATTTCTACATTTTTCATTTGCGACCCTATATTCTGGATCGTTATAGATAGCGAAGTCGATATAGCCGTGTCCGTCTGTCCGTTTGTATGTTGAAATCAACTTTCCGTAGCCCCCAAATAACTTACATACATGATTCATACATTAATATATCGGGAATTCTTCCGGCTCGGTTGCTATTTCAAATCGAGAAAATCGGCCCACAAATAGCTGAGATATAAGGAAAAAACCGGGACAACCTCTATTTTTGGCCTATTTTTGATCTATGTGTATCTCGATTACTAAGTCATAAATATAGACAATATGGATATCTAATGATAGATATTTCAAAGTACATTGCAATGATGTATATAAGGCTATAGTAAGTTGGACCTACAATGGGTCAAAATCGGGAAAAATACTTTTTTAACCCGAATTTTTTTTCACAAAAAAAATTTTTTCGTCAAAAATTTTTAGAAAAAAATTTGTTCCAAATATTTTTTTCCCAAAAATTAAAAACTATTTCGAAAAAAAAAATTATTTTTTTTTTAATTTTATTTTAAATTATATATATATAACAAGTAGCTCTCTTACTTGTTATATATAGATAGATGATGTCAGAATACATCACCATACAGTGCACTCTCGATAATATGAACTAATTAAAACCAGGCCAGTTCACTTTCGCAAAATTGCTCACATTTGCGAATGGCATCTAATTCCTATCTACAACAAACATCTAAGGAAATCCCCAAATTATTATGCAGTTGAATTAGATTGAACCACTACCCTGTTGATTCAGATTTCAACTCTGTGTAGATAGAAAAAATCCGTTAAAAATACCAAAATAAGCTGTTCATATTTTAAAGATTTTGCCCTAAGTTCATATTTTAGAGTAGCTATGTATGGGTCTAAAATTAAAATGTCTTAACTGTGTATTTTGAAGTCTCTCAGCGAGAGCAAGGTTTTAATTTTCTTAGAATTTTTCGTAGATTATGATTTTGTTATACGTCTGTTGACTAAACAAATTGACCCACCCTAATGTATATATATATTCACTTCAATTCTACAAGGAGCATACGGCTTCCTCCATTCAGATATATCCATCGCTATTTTTTTTACTTCACTCCACCTTATACGCTGTCGGTTTGACTTAGACATGTGTGACCTATTCTACGACTCTCCTAAGGATTCCATTCAATGAGAATTCTTGCGATATCGGTCAGTGGTTTCAGAGTGTATGTCCAATCCAGTTCCACTATCTTCTCTGTATTACTACGTGCATTGGTGTTTGATTTGTTGTATTGATAAGGAATATAAGAAACTGTTGTTTGAGATGGTTCGTGGTCAAAAACGTAGCAGAATTCTTCGAAGACATTTATATACGTATTTTAGCTGAGAGCTTATGTCTCGGGAGGCAGCGTTCCAAGTGTCACAGCCATATAACAATGTTGGTTTCACATTGGAATTTAAAATTCTAATTTTAATGGGGCGTGATATAATTTCCAGACTTTCGTGAACTGGCCTTTTTTATTCGGCTAGCAATAGCTGCACAAGATCCACCAGTTCGATTCATAGTAGCTCCAAGATAGCAGAAGGTATTAACTTCTTCTAATGCTGCATTGTTTATCAGAAAGGGGTTTAAGTTTTCTGAGTTAATTCACATCACCTTCGTTTTATTTATATAAATTTTCTGTCCTACTTTTACTGATACGTCGGTAAGTCGATATAATTCTTCGGTCGTATTAGTATGGCTATGAGAGAGGAGGCACATGTCATCTGTGTATTCAAGATCCTCATCATACCCAGCAGATACATCGATTGTCCGCCATTGCGATGCATCACTATATCTAACACGACATTGAAATATACAATATTTTTATTATTTTCTTACAATTATTATTCCGACATAAATATTTTAAGGCGAAATTTCGGATTTAGCCTAAGTATTTGTTCTAAATTTCCAAAGGGAAAGAATACAGTTTTATATACCCTAGCATGTTTCTCAAAAATCGTAAAATTCCCATTTTTGGGATTTTCTTTTACCTTTTTTTGGGAAATATGGAATTATTTTTCCACAAATTATTTTATATTTTATTAATTAACTATTTAGAATTACACAGACCACCCACGCAGACACTTTCAATGCGATATGTTTATCGAAAAACATCCTATTTTATATAATACTTAGTATGCCAATGTGCTAAGTCCAATGTTTATGAAAATTTAGATTTTGATACAAAACGCAAGAATAAGTAAAAATACACTGTTTGCGTAACAAATTTTTTCTTGTTATTGGTTGGTTTACGTGGTAGTTCACTACGTGCGAACAATCAAGTAGAGTGGAAGGGACCTCGTTTTGACGAGTCAGATGTAATGTTGTGTACATCGTAAAGTATATAAAAAGTCGAGTTTGCTAGACCCAACCTGTAGCGGTGAGATATCTCAGTAGGTCCTTGAGTTTAGACCTTTAGCGACTTTAGTGACAATAGAGACCTTAGAACCAATAAAAAAGTGAAAACAATAAAAATAAAGAAAAGAATGTATAAGTAAATGTGCTAAGTCCACTAAAAATCAAAATAAGCAAATGACAGAATTGAAAAACATTTTAAACCCAGGATTTCAGAACATTTTTTGAGTCTCCAGTAAATTTTTTAAAACGGACTTAGCATGTTTGCACACTAAGCTAACGATATATAAAGATTATAAAAAACACATTTTAAGCTAATTTTTTGGACCAATCAAATTACTCCCAAATCATGATATTTCAATGTTTTGTTTTGTGACAGTTTTATACATTTATTACCTTTCCGACAATACTAAACACAAGAATTACAAGAATAACTTGCGGCATCCAACCAAGCATTACAAACATCATCTTCAACCAATATTACCCACTATCGTCCAGTACCCTATAATTCAGATGCTTAAATTTGCAAAGGCCTACTATATTTCAAACAAATAAGATAAATGATTTGTTAGATTAACAATTTTTTTCCTACATTTAACGTTCTTTACAAAAGACCTCAAGGAATACTTTGGGGTCATTAAATAAAAAAAGGAGTAAATTGAAAAAAAGAATGGAAAAAAAACTACAGAATCCAACACAGATCCTTGTCATGTCAATTTTAAATTATATTTGTGTTGCTCTTTTTTCTCTCCTTCATTAAAAAGAAAAGAAAAAGGGAGGGAGCAAGGTATATTCTAACTAACGTCTACTTTACATTACTCTAATTAAAAACCATTGTTAATCGTATTGTTTGTTTAGTCTCATTGCAATAAATTTAATGTTTTTGTTATTGCTGCTTGTTTGTTTGTTGTTGCTTAATGTTTGACTTTATTTGTGGCCGATCAAAATATTGACCAACAACACAAAAACCCAAATATACACAAAAGTGACTAATGTCAAATAATGTTGTACTTACACTTAAGCCATTATTTGTACATATGTTGCCAACAATATTTGTGGCATGCATTCATTCATTCATATCGTTCACCAATAAACCACCAACATTCTTGTTTATTTAATCGAACCAAATGAGTTTTAAGCACGAATTGTATGTTAAGTAAAGAACTCATTAGGTAGAGCTAAGGAAATCAGTGGTGTGTAAAGGACTCAAATACTGGTATCATAAAAACGCAAAAATATGTGTAAATTATAAACCAAAGGATTTCAAACATCGTGAAAATCTTACAGATGTTAAAATTTTGTTTTGTTAGGGAATTATTTACATTAAGTGTACACAAATATTATTTTTTCGCAATGAAATAAAAATTTTTGTATAATTAATCACTTATATATATAACTTACACATTTATATATTTTAGAATTCCTTTTAGGTTATTTATTGGTTCCTTTAGTTCCTATAAGAAGCATAGGACCTCAACAAAATGTTTCCAGCATTTACATGTTCGATTTGTTTGTAAATCATTCTGCAATCGGTCCAGTTTTTTAGAATACTCAAATTAATTTCCACTATTTTTTCGATCAATCCCATTGTGCATCGTCGGAATATACTCTGGTCGATGTTATAATGCAACTTTGGTAGCAAAAGCTGTTCACGTCCTGGAATTGGAATTTTTGAAAAGAGTATGGTCTGGTGCATGCAGCATTTGTTCTTTTTATAATATTTTGGAGACTTCAGCATATTGAAATGACTATGAGTTAGAAAGCATAATCAAGTTTGTGATACACTAACACAATGGGTCTCTTTTTTTTTGTAATTGTTTGATAGACGTAGTACAATCTTTTAACTGAATCACTAAAAAGATCGTTTTAGTTCATTTTGGTTCAATGCGGCACAACTCTAATAGAAACATTTGTATAAGTATCTATCTCCTTTTCGATAGCACGTACTAAGCAAGAAAAGTTTTAACATATTATTTTTATTCTTCTCATTTTTAATGCTCATGAAGATGTCGTTTTCTTCAATACTTAGAGCTATTCGACATCCAATGGAACAGTGACTAGTTAATACAGATATTTATACAAATGTATGTCTCCTTCGTCCATCGAATGTATGTAGTGTTGTAGTAGGTTTAGCATCCCGACACTAGTGGCCCGTTTTAGATTGCTCTACTTCCCAGTCCATCGCCAAAGTCATCATTTACCTAACATATTAAAAACTAGCGTTATTGAAATGCTCAGCTAACTCTTTCTTTTGTTCTCAGTTATTAGGGTAAAGATCCCTAGATTTAAAAATTATACACCACTCTATCAAAAATCTGTGGATGATATGTAACAATAGGGAGGTGCGATTCACAATTCCATGGCATAAAGTGTTTAGAATCCTTGAATGATTCTGTCCTATTGTAAAGCATAGAACAGACGGGTATGAATCAACCGACCATAAAAAATACTATTGGTAGTTTGCGTGCCGAGAACTGGTTCACGTGACACCTACAGATTAATCGGATTTCTGAATGGTAAAGAGTATATCATTTTGAAACCGACAAACATTTTATGATAAATTTATTATTTTCGTTTTGTGTTTTGTTAATTTAAATTTAATACACTGAATTACCATGTTACATGATTTTGGTACTCTCTTAACTGTTAGCTGGAATGAATAGGTAGAATAAATGTCATCATGTCATCACGTCCAGTTTTCGAGGTACATGCCAATTATTATTTTTACTACCCTCACTTTAGGGTTAAAAGTAACACAGTTTTTGATGTATTGTACTTTTATATTATTATGTTTTTTTGGTAATCGTTCCTATTCGATAACGTTGATATCTTTGAACATATTTTTTTAAAAAATCCAATATGAATACTGGTCTAAGTGGTCGTCGCAATAAAGTATGGCCAGAAAGGTGAGAGGGAAAATCTAATGTGAAACATATACCATTAATAGATCCTAAATATGTAATTTTACCACCAAATTGGTTTGATGAACATTTTTGTCAAGACAATGAATAAAGAGGGAGATGGCTTTTTATATTTAAAGACAGTATTTTCCAAGTTAAGTGATGACAAACACAAAGAAGGAATATTTGTGGGACTACAAATACGCACATTTATGAAAATCTTACAAACAAGGAATTTGATGCCTGGTTATCACTGAAATCAGTTATAAAAGGGTTTCTAGGGAACAACAGAGCCGAAAATGTAGAACAGCTAGTTGACGACATGTTTAAAGCTTACGAAAAGTTGGGTTGATGAATGTGATTGAAAATTCCCTTTCATCATTCTCATTTTTCTTTTTTCCATCTAATCTGGGTGCGGTCAGCGTTGAGCAGAGTGAGATGTTCTACCAGGATGTAAAGTAGCTTGAAAAGCGATTTCAAGGCCATTGGTACACAACTATGCTAGGTGATTACAGTTGGCGTTTAAAACAAGAAGATCATTCAAAGCACAAAAGACAAAGTTAAAGTTTCACGATATTTTGTGTTCAAATTTTATAAGATGATTTTTTTGAGCTTTTTATACGTAAATGATAAAATTAAACTTAATAAATGTAATAAATTCAGGTTGTTTTTATTAGATTTCATTAAAAAATATTTTGGCCTTTTAATATAATTTGTCATATTCTTACGGATAAAAATGAGACGTGATGAAAAGAAAATCTGTATGTATGTTTAATAAATGATAGGTATAAATAAATAAGAAAACTTGACATTTCAAAGCTGGTACTCATTTTTTTTTTTTTTCATTTGTAACGCAGTGTTATTTTAAATTACTAAGTATTTGTCATCTGAGCGGTATTTTGAAAGGAAATAATAACGAATAAAACGATAGTTTTTCATCACATACCTGAAATCAAATATCATTAAAAGCTGTATATATTTTCTAAACTTTTATTCTCAGAATTGTTGATATTTTTTGAAAAAAATATTTGAGAGCTTTGTATAATTCTTTGAGACAAATAATAATATTCTTCAAGGACAAAAATTAAAATAATTATCGATCAATTCAACAGTTTTTGCGCACTCTTGAAAAATTTTAAAATTACACTTAAGTTGTTTTGCAAAAGTCCACAGATATCTATACTCTCTGGGAAAATAAACAGCCCAACAAATCATATCGATCGAAATAAGGAGATATAAATGACGTGTGATCGGCCACACCTTCCAGAAGACAGACTGGAACTGAAATAGACTGAAACACACAAGGAAACAGAAGAAGGGGACGCCCGGCTCATACATGGAGAACACAGATTGAGGCCGAAGTGTTGGGGAGAAGTGAAGGCGTTAGCACCTCGTTAGCTCCTTGTAGGAACGCCGGGAACTTATATATTGCCTCCTCCTTTATATAGACAAGTGATTTAGAATATTTAATTTTTTACCATTTATTTGGGCCTTTCCAAAATTGGGCCGATTAGTCAATACTTTGCTCTTAGGAAGGGTTCTACTCCATGATTAGTTTTGAAAATTAAAATGCTTGAACTTTTATGAATTGCCTAATTTAATTCGAAAAAGTTTCCTTTCCGTATGTAGTTGTGTCGAAATGTTTTTATTGCGCTACAATTGCGACCTATTGCAATTAGAGATGCTAATCAGGACTGATTTTTGAAAATTCCGGAATTCAAAATCCCGAAAATTGTAAGAAAGAAACGTACACAGACAAAACAGATTCGTTGTTCGAATTTAGTCGGTTAGTCAACTATAAAAAAAATCGGTTGCCATACCAATCCAGCGCGATTGCAAGTACCGAATATATGTTTACCATAAAAATGATTACAAAATGATTTTGGTTTATTTTAATTTCAAAAAACAATTAGAATAAAATACAAATACTGATTTTTAAAATTGGAGGGTCCAGAAATGGTAGAAAATTGATTTTTACCGTTTGTTTGTTACATCTGTATTACAGTCAAACTCTTCTATTTTCAATTCTTAATATTTCCTTTCAAACGGTTGCAGCAGGCATAGCAGCAGCACCAAACACGTAACAGTTCAATATGGCGTCGAATGGAAAAGCAAGGCGATTCAAAATATTTCGCCAAAAATTACACCTCGTCCTTATACTTATTAAACCAGAGTAGATCTAAAAGTAGCAAGGAAATCTTTTAAAATTAATGTTTCTAATAAAATTTAATATGGACTTACAATTCTACAGATTTATAACAGCACCTGCAGTCTATTTAATATTTTTGGCTATGTTTTTGATTTTAATATTTTTTGCATATTTTATTTTCTTGTTTGTTTTAATAAAATATTTTTCATTTTCAAATAAATCAACAAATAGTTCGATTGGATTTGTACTTATTTTTTCGGTTGTGAACACCGAATTTTGTAAATTAGTTTGAATAGGTATTGGTTACATTAACTACAAGCATACTTTTAGGAGAAAATATTTTAATACAACCGAGAATTTTATTGTAGCCACCATATTTACTATTAAAACCTGAATTCACATCGGTTGAAGTTACCGAATCACTTCAATTTATTTTAATCTCACACAAATTGATTACATAAACCAATTTTAACAATTGTTGGAATCGTAATACAATTACAAATGTACATTTTTAGCTATAAATATGAAAAATCTGTTGAATTTTCCATAGTTATAATAAATTCGTTCATTTAATTAAATATTAATACTTGTATCCGATTTCCAACCAAATTGTTTTCTATGTGTATATATACATTTATAGAAAAAAATTATTTCCGTTTATTTTAATAAAAAATTATCTCCAAACTTTACCGCGTTTTGTAGTAATACCATTTTTTTTAATAACTTGCAATGGTCTATTCGACTATGCTAGGTCCATTTTGATATTTGCAAAATATAGCCCTATTGTACATACTGGTAAAAAACAGTACCTTAGTAAAAAATTAGTGTTTATTTTAAATAGCTTTTTAAGAATTCTATTGCATCTATGGTCATTCTGAAACGAATTTTGTTTTCGACATATGCTGCTGCCGAAAAACATCTTTCACTTTCCATCTTTCACATTGGCAAACACGTTTTCATATACATGTAAAAAATTTGCAAATATTTACCTTTTGTTCCTTCAGAAATAAAAAAGTATATTTCTTTTGCAAGTTTCAAATCTACATTATAATTTGGTTTCGGTTAGTGTTATTTGGGGACTTTTAAATTTATTAATAATATCTTTTAGCCTTTGTGCAATCGAAATATTTTCATTTTGTTCGAGCTCCTGATCTGAGATAGAATCAATTTTGTTTGAAGAGGATTTTAGTTAAGTTCCAAAATTACCACATTCCTTTATTAACTATGTTGTAACAACTTTGCTGAACATCACTTTGCGATATTGTCAAAATGCATGAAAAACAAACACACAAAAATTACAATTTTCCGTATTTATTTATGAAAAACAGGATTTAGAAAATCCCGGGATTGAAAATTAAAACATTCCGGGCTTCGGGATTTAGGAAATCCCGAAAATTTTTTTAAATATACATTGCGTTTCAATCGGCTCAGTAGTTTCGGAGTTATAATAACAAACTGAAGCAAAAATATATTTTTTATGTGAAAATAGCAACATTTTTTTGTTTTAAAAAAATTATCAAAAATCGAAAACGGCAGAAATTATTCAGATTTATATCTGTCACATGTAATAGAAACTAAATGAGTTATCGATCATAAAAATCGATGGATTCTTTTAGAATTAATTCACAATTAAGTGAATTCGCCCATTTTCACAAAAATTTAGTTTTTTGTTTGATATACATACATATATCTTTCTTTTGATTGATTGAATTTTTAGAATATTTTCCCCATGCTATGTACAAATTTTCACATATACACTTTCAATCGGCTCAGTAGTTTCGGAGTTATAATAACAAATTGAAGCAAAAAATATATTTTTTACGTGAAAATAGCAATTTCTTTTGTTTTGAAAAAATCATGAAAAATCGAAAACGGCAGATATTATTCAGATTTATGTCTTTATCGCAAAGCCACATGTAAAAGGAACAAAATGAGTTATTTTTCAAAAAAATCGATGGATTTTTTTAGAATTTATTCACAATTAAGTAAATTCGCCCATTTTCACAAAATTTTATGTCACCAAATCCATATAGTGATTAGTCAAGCCTGGTTTTGTTGTTGGCCTATGTTATTACAGGGTATGTAGGTATATTTTCAATAGCTAAAATATTATATTTTATTCTGGTTAATATTCAAAGGGTGTGAGGATCCGATCGTAAAGAGTTGGAAGATCGTGAAAGGTATTACTATTCAAATAGTATAATTTAAATTGTTATACTAAATTTAAGCTAAGTATTACTATATAAACAAGTTTACAACTAAAACTATTTTTCAATATTTGTTGGTGGATTTTAGAATTGCTATAATGTTACAACAATATTTTGTCATTTCAAGTCCTTAAAACTTATTTAAGTTAAGTCACTATGTGAATATTTACATTATTTCTAAACATCCTTTTAAAAGTCCCCTACAAACACCAACAGTTTCGGTTTCCTTAAAAAAAAATTTTCTCACCAGCTCTATGTATAAAAACGCCCTTGAATAACAAAAACAACCAATGCTAAGTAACATTTGTAATTTTATCCTGGTATCAATAAAATACTTAAATGCCACTAAATATTATCATTCATTTGAAACATGTATTTTGTCTATTTGTGTACAAATACTTCGGGTTTTTTTTGTTTTGGGCAGTAAAACAAATAAGAAATTTTTCAACATTTTCCACGCTTTTTTCTTTAATAAGCGTAAAAAATGAAAATGATAATTCTAATGAGAATTACAAACAACTTAGGGAAAAAAAAGAAAACATCTACGAACAATAAGGGCTTGTCGTTGTCATATGCAAGTGATTGATACTCTCCCTAGAAGTGAGAAAATAAGAAGGATCACTATTCACAACTTATAGCACCTTTTTCTAAAAAAAAAACAAAAACAAAGAGAGATGTGTGATAAACACAACTAAACGGTGGTGGTAATTTTTTATCCACTTAATCAATTAAGTCATCATCAGCAGCAGCGGCAGCGTAAAGAAGGGTATTAGGTCTTTGGGTTGTAGAAAAGGCTGGAGTATGTTGTATACTTTTTTAGTAATTTTTCTCATATTGAATTTGACTTTTGTCCCAATTTTATTGTTGTTTCATAAACTCAATTATTTGATCAGCAACACGTGTCATTGTGTATCTTTCTCATTGAGTTGTTTTTTGTTTATTTTAGTACATTTTTTAGGTACTTTAGATTGGACATCCTAATGTGTCTTAATTAAGTTGTAACATCATATTTGTGTGAATTAAGTATTTGATTAAATATTCCGTAAAAAAATAACATGCAGTTTTTCATATGTATATTTTCTGTATTTGTAATAAAAAAGAAAAACAATGCGGGATTGTCATATTGGAAAAAAAGTACCTTGGCATGGTTTCAAAAAAGTTTGGCTCATTTTGGGTGGTTTCTTTTAATAACTCTTAATAATTGTTAATTGTTGATTATAGTTTATTGATGTGGGTGATTCGAAATAAAATAAAATATTGCTTATTAAATACTTGTCTTTGGAAATTTATTGCTTTTTAAATGTTTGATGTATTTTCTACTATTAGTAGGTACAATTTGATATAGTGGTCATATATCAAAGAGTGTTTAAGTATTCATTGGACTGTAACAGAACCCAACAAATTGTAATGATGCCTTGATTATAATACTAAGAAAATCAGCAATAATATAGCTTTTATTATAGCTATTATACATTTATATATACATTCCCAAGAAGAAGTATGTTAGGTTAGTCTTGTAGCCGCCTCAAATCAACGCTCGTTTGAGTTCAGAAACTGGTCCCATTATATCCTTTCATATCCAAAATCAGAGGTCAACAACCTGTGGAGTTGGTAAAGGTTTAAATTACAGACATGTCTTACCAGAGACTGTCAAATAATTAAAGATTCTCATTCAATATCGGGAGATTTTCAGACTCCTTTTCCTCCTTTTCTACAATACTACAGCTTCTACTTATGTCATTATATGTTAGCCACAATCTTCTGTCTTTTGAAAGCAACTCCAATAGTACAGTTGGTCTCATTAGTACCTGGGTTTGTACCGGCCTTTGCAAGCAGAAAGGAACTTTGCAAGCAGAAAGGAACCAAATTGGGCTATATTTGTAGAGAGATGGCGAATCACAAACTGCTTTTTAATGCATGTTACAGCTGTTCTCATTAGTATATGGGTTGGTACTTACCTGTAAGCTGAAAAGGACCGGCCAAATAAGCTCCTATTTGTACAGAGATGGCGAATTGCAAACTCCTTTTTAGGAGACTAAGCGAAAGCAAATGGCCCGATTAATCTTAATTTAAAACATTGAATGGTTTTACTCTATCTATTCAGGAAAGCCGTCAAACCAGCCCCGATCATGTGGAGTGGAATTTCTGCTCTCTAAAGACAAGACGCGCGAAAAGCTCTTGTTGAAACTACATTCCGAAAGAATTATAACTGAAATATGACGTGTGTGCTTACAATGCTCCATCAGAAAACTTAGATCTGTCAATGAAGCACGATTAATATCAAATTATTAATGGATGAATTCAACGCGCAACAGAGCCCAGACAATACTAACAGAGAGAGTACTGTTTGGTGCCATGCACTTGGAATAATTCCCGAAAACGGCAATTTATTTTCAGAGATGTGTATGTCGAATAATCTCCTCAACGGAAGAACGCTGTCCCCTCATAAAAAGAAGCATAAGCTCACGTGGATATCTGCTGAACAAATAACTCAGAACCAGATTGACCATATCGCCATCACAAAACATAACTGTGTGCTCTTTATCTGTTGCAAGATAGGAGCCATTTGCAACAGTGACCACCACCCGATTGTTGCTATAGTCTGGAATCAAAAGACGAAATCTATCAACAAACAAACACCATATAGATTACGTTAACACTATTAAGTCTTCCTTGGTAACAGATCGCCAAGAGACAGTAGTAAATTTGACAATAGTAAATGGCCAACTTAAAATTTGCTTTATAAAGAACACAGAAGATAACATCGGTAAGAAAAGTTTCGAAACTATGGAATGGATTTCACATGGGAATGCTATCAGGAAGAAATAAGTGCAATGCGGATCTCAATAAATCCAAAACTCGAAATATAAAGAGCAGTCTACAAACCGTATACATTTAAATGGACAATTGCTCAGGCAGTCCTACAGAAGTAGCGATTTATATAAAATCAAATAGCAGCTGGGTCAGACCAAACTATATGTGTAGGTCACTATACATATTGAATTCGAATCATCATCATGTGGTCTCAGTTCCTAAACGTTTTCTGACCAAACCGCAGTGATTCATTCTCATATTGAAAAACGACTGGACAAACATACACGCAGAAAAAAAATATAGTTGTACATTGTTACTGTAACCATTTCAAATTTGTGCATGGTTACTGTAACAATTTCAAAATTTTTAACAATATTATAGTCATAGTAACTATATATATGATTGTGGTAACAATAATATGGTTAATTTACGATTCACATGAATATTTCAACCATATATATGGTTACAGTAACCATGTATATGTTTGTGACAACCATTTATATGATGAATAATTTTATCATAATATGTTGTTCTCACAATCATATATATAGTTACTGTGACTGTAATATTGTTAAAAATTCTGAAATTGTTACAGTAACCATGCACAAATTTGAAATGGTTACAGTAACAATGTACAACTATATTTTTTTTCTGCGTGTAGATGGCGTTATTGTATATTCTAGAACGACTTTAAACATAACCGCTTCAGATTCTTTTATATCTTCCACAGAATGGAATGTTGAATGAAATAATGATTCTTAAGTAATTCTATACAGTTTTATAGGAAACTAGATGAAACCGGCCCGCGTTGCTGGCCCTTTGGAAATATCTGAAAATATCTGAAAATATCAGTGTCGGACAAAGTCGGTGATCCAATCTTCAATGTTAATACATGTGATTCCAATGAATTCAAAAATTCAGTAGAATTATTGACCGCTTGTTTTACGTTCATTACTTAGTTAATGGATTTGTATTTCATTGTTTCGCCAAGCAGTTTCAATTGAATTTGCTCATTGAGCTTGTTGACATCATAATTTTTTTGGTGACAAATTTGCCACGTTCCCACAGCCAATCCGAATTTTTGTAGTTGGTTGTAAGATTTGCGAATACCTTGTGGACAACGGCTTGATAATTCATTTACATTTGGCAGAAGTTCGGGAACGAAATCTCATTTGTGGCGGGATCAATTGGAATTTTTCCATTTCCGATGTCCGAAATGTTAGTTTGATACCGTTCGTCACCTGTAACTTCATTTCTAGTGAAATCAATTTAAAGGATTGGGAAGCGAGAGGAATGATCCAATTCTGTGGTGCATTTGGGCTTGAACTTTAAAGATGGGCATGAACCTGAAAGCATTAGTTGCACTTTTGGATATTTTGAAGGAAGTGCTTGGAAATATGCAACAGTAAACAAAATTCTTTATCATCGATTGATAATATAAAAGAACTTTAATAGTACCAGACTTGCGTTGGAATGAATTCCTTTTTTCGCTTACATCCAATCATTCACTTCAGAGTACACCACTGTGAATTAAAACTTTTAGAATGATGTTAAGCAACAAAATGAAAATTGTCATTGTTTGAACGTTGGGAATAAAAAAACGTATTTCTTTCTCCAAACAATTTTTTTGGTAGACAATTTTTTTTTTGTTGTGAAAAAATTTTTTTGGACAAAATTAATTTTGTTTTTAATTTTTTTTGCCAAATTTTTTTTTACAATCACTGACGTTGAAAGTCTTTAACTAAATAAACTATCTATAAGAATTGAAGAAAAGGTCGATAAACAATTGTACAATAATCTTTTTTTTGCCACGCCCTTTCGCCCACAGACCGAAAATCAAAAATCTGACTTTACATTGTTACCAGCTATTCTGAAGATTCCCTGAAAATTTAATCAAAATAGGTGGGTCCAGCCGTTTTTGAGTTCATTCGGATATATAAATACATACAAACATCCATTTCTTTATATATTATAGTTATTTAGAACTACATAATAACACATTGGTCCTAGACTTGTTCTTATATTTATTCTCTGATTCTTAATATATTTCGAGAGTATTTTAATGAAGCTTTATTAATTAAGCTACAGTAATCGTCTTGTCTTGATTGAGCGTGTGTAGATGACATAGATAACTTCTTTCTGATCTTGAGACGATGGTGAATCATTATCAAAAATCGAATCACAATAAATTGTCATATCATTAGCATTTACAATTCGCCTTTATTCATAGTGGACACAATAAATTAATTAAATGATATTATACATATTTATATAAATGCTCACATAATATATAATTTGACCTAATGACATGTTTGCTTGACACCTGATACTGGGTTAAAACACAACTCATTATTACGCTTGTAACACTTTCAATTAATGGAAAAAAATTAAATGAAATTACTTATTAATACACAGTCAGACATTATCAGAAAAATACAATCTAAATTTATAAATAAACACATGTCAAATTGATAAGTACATACAACACAAAAAAAAATATGATAAATGAATGAATAAATAACACAGACACTCAATTAACATTACCACCTCCGTATGATAAGCGAAATTATAATGATACCATTGAAATCCTTTATATTTAGCAGGAGTTATGGCAGGAATAACAAATTAAAATGATTAAAATCTAGCGAAAAACAGGACAACAAACTGAAAGCATAACCACACCTGTTTAGCAAAGAGTAAACAAATTCAAATAAAGTTTAGAAATTTTGTTTTTGATACATGAACTTTTTAAAGAATATTTTTACCTTAGAAACCAAATTAAGTAGAATGTTAACAAATATATAACGAACAGAAACATAACTGAAATGTTTAATAAATAAATTATTGTAATTAACCCTCTAAAGATGGCACGTGTGCCTCAACGTTCTTTTTGTAAATATAGACATACTTTTCAAGAAAAGTTTGCCTAAGACAAATAAAATCGGTTACACTTCATTGAATTTAAATTATAGCTCAAGTTTTTTAACTAAATATTGGAAGTTTGGAAATAATTTTTAACTAAAATCTATAAACATAGAACATTGTCCTTCAAAAATAAACCTTGAGGCTATATTTACTTCATATGTAAATAATTGTCCATATATGTATAATATTTCCGCTTCAATAAGTGCTATACTATACTTGTGATATCATTTATTAAACTTAGAAATAATTTTAAATAATCTGCAACCAGAGTCTAAAAAAATATAATTGTACAGGATCACAGCAATCATAGTAACATGATTAGAAGTTATTAAATAATTACAGTGACCATAATATTCTTAAATAACATCCAATCGTGTTAAAATGATTGTTGTGATCATGTACAACTCCATTTTGGGAGTGATAACAAACATATATTTCTCTTAGTCCAACATTAATTTATTGTATATTTTTCGAAACGGTTTATAAAGCAAAATTTGTATGGAAATTTTGTTACATAAACCATTTAAAAGTTTAAAAAATTATTATGAATATGAGGGTTAAACTGAAAATGGAAAGCCACAATTGTTTCAGTAATAGGTTTGTTTATAAAGATAACCAGTGACACCTGCACTCTTGGGTCTATATATCGACCCTTTTGTGATACCCTAAAATTTTCATGTTCTGATCCCCTAAACAGGAACTTTACGTGTGTGATTCGGTACTGAACCAACTCAATACACGAATGAAAGAATACATCCTCCAATGTCGCAGTCCCCTATTGAGCAGAGTAAGGACAGAGAAAGTGATCATAGTTTTTTCATCGTCATCGTCCTAACATGCTCACAGACTAGTTATTAAACAGATCCCTACAAAATGACGATCAGAACCCGTAGCCAATTCAGTGAGAGCTCCATGAGAGACACCGACTTGGAGTAGTCGCATATGGGAAATGTAAGCTTCAACACAATGTTGCATTTTGTCAAATTAGATCATCTATTCAACTATATAGTTCACGCTGTACAAGTAACCTACAGCATGAAAACGTAACACCAATCTAATATTCGATTTCGTCGTCTTGCAGACGAGAGCCAGTACTGGCCATTTCATCCGAGATATTGATAGGTACATTGAAATCACTCCAGGTTATAATATCTCGTAATCTTGTTAATAAACACCCGACATTCGTACATTAATATAGATCTCCTGTAGATACCCGTACCCGGATTTGTACGGGTTTACTGTCCGTACGAATCCGAATATATTCACCGCTTATCATGTACTACCTCTGCTAATGTACTGTTCTATTGATGGTTGAAATCTCAGCCCGACATTCGTACATCAATCTAAATCTCCTGTAGATACCAGAGAGAGATTAAATTGCGGGTTTACCTTCCGTACAAATCCGAATATTCTCACCGCTTCTCCTGTACTTCTTTAACTGTCCTCTTGATGGTTAAAATCTCAGCCTGGACAACACTGCATAGATTCTGCAGACTGAAGCAGACCCCTTCCAAAAATGGGGAATATAAAAGCCACAACTCACTTCAGCCTCAGACTTGTGACTATATGTATATATCTTTAACGTGTCCCTAATTGCAGGTGACCCTACAATGATCGATACAGAAACTCATCTGTCAAAACAATCAAACATTCGAAATATTTCAAAAAGTAAATCAAATCTCTTAAAAATATGCCCAAACATTGCCAATCAACTATTAGATTCAATAAGACCACCAGCAGACCTCGCAGTAGCCTGATCAACAGAATTGTCAGCAAAAAAGAATGTGAAACTTTTTCCCACAATTTGTGAAAGTCCACAATAGTACAAATCAACCACTTAATGTTGTAGAGCTACATATTTTATATAACTCAGTTATAACTCAGGATGGATCCAGCGATAGAACATTTATTTAGATTGTTCTTAATGAACTAAAAAATTTAAAATTCGGAATATTATTAGACTTCTTCTACAACATAACCATCTACTAGAATAAATGTATATTATGAAGAACAAGAATATTTCAAATGTGGGCATATAAATCGATGATCTAGTAATCTTATCATGTAACTTTAGGCTAACAATCAATCAATAACCAAATATTCCAGCGGTGAAAATAACAGTTAACATCCTGTCATCATTTTTAAAAACATCTTCGATGAGACCTAGGCAAAAATCTTGGTTTAATCAAACCTGCAAAATAGGAATCAGATCCAATGAGGAAGCATTCAGGATTTGGCACAATAACCAAAACGCCGAATCTGATTCGCATGCAAAAAGGCAAGATCTTCGTGTGCCAAAGTACTAAGGCGTGAACGAGCAACGCCTTCGTACTAAAGTTCTTACTGCTCCCCGAGGTAGTAAAAGCTTTTGGTCATTCGTTAAAAGAGTAAAGGTTAATGCTAGTTCTTCAATTCCTACTCTTTTAAAGGATGACCAAACATTCACTGAACCGGTTGATAAAGTCAACCTTTTCACTGAATTATTCGCAAATAATTTTCACTTGCCGGAAAGTGATCAACCACTGCCCGAACTCGAATGAGTATTAGTGACTATGGCAAATATATTATTTCGAGCTCGTGCTGTAAAAAGGGATTTATCGGATCTCAACGTAAATAAGTCTCCTGGGCCAGATGGCATACCAGCGCTGGTCTTGAAGCAGTGCTATTCGACGTTAGCTCGTCCATTAGCCATCCTTTTAAGCATTTCATACCGTGCCGGCGTATTTTCTGTATGTTGGAAGGTTGCTAATGTCACGCCAATTTCTTAAAAAAGGAGAAGCTAATAACACTGAAAATTACCGTCCAATAACAATTTATTATGCACTTTCCAAAGTTATGGAAAGTATTCTATTCCTTATTTTTTTAAATGACCTTCTACGTCAAAATTCCAAACCTATATATTATTTTGTAGATGAAAGCAACATTTGTCATTCATATTCATTCAGTTATAGATTAAGCCTGTCGGAGATTTTGTCAATGAGGAACAACATGAATGATTCCCTTAATCGGAACCTTGTGACAATCTCTGAATGGGGTCGTGTGAATAGAGCGCTTTCAACGCTCGCAAGACTCAGTGTTGCATGTTGACACAAAGACGAATGACAGACAATGTTGCTTCATCTGTATTTATGGATGGTGTTAATATTGTGGTATCAGACTCTCTTGATGTTCTGGACATGAAAATAAAATGTGATGTCAGCTGGTCTACTTCACTCCATCTGATGGAATGTAACTCCCATTTATGGGCCGGTGCTTCAAAGTCTATTTTGGAGCTGCTCGACCGCGTACAGGAGAGGGCGAAGGTGATTATTGGTGACAGTAGGTTGTCCAACTCTATTGATACGCTGGAGCATCGTCGCAATGTGGGCTGCGTTTCACTGTTCTATCGGTACTACAATGGAATGTGTTCTGATGAAATTCATCAAGAACACATCCCTTAGTGGTCGACTGGCCAATGGACCGCACAACACATTACAGGGAAAATTCGTTCTTTAGCCGTACTGTACGTATGTGGAACAAACTTCCCGCTGAAGTGTTTCCTGCCATTTCCAATGTGGGAAAGTTCAAATCGAATGTCCACAAACACTTCTCTCTCTTTCCTCTCTCCCATAACATATTTTCCTAGTTCCAACACAATGCTTTGCATGAATAGGGGTCATACACTCATAAATTGGGTACCATACGAATTGAAGCTGAGAAACCATGAAAGACGAATTTGCATGTCTGAAATGATGCTTGAATGCTATAAAAGAAAATAATTTTTGCACCGAATCATTACTTGCAATGAAAAATGGATCCATTAACCCGAAGCGTAAGAGACCGTATGTGAATCCCGGCCCAACCAGCCAAATATCCATGGCGCTAAGGTAATGCTCTGTATTTGGTGGAACCAAAACGGTCCTATCTATTAAGAGCTGCTGAAATCTGGTCAGACCATCACATGGAACCTGTACCGAACGGCAATGATTCGTTTGAAGCGAGCATTGTCTGATATTCCATCATGACAACGTTCGGGCACAAGTTAAAAAGTATTTAGAATGAAGTAGTTGGGAAGTTTTGCCTCACCCGCTTTATAGTTCAGAATGTGCCCTGTCCTACTACTATTTGTTGCAATTGATTCAGAACGCTGTCTCTGGAACACAGTATCTGAAATTGGTTTGATTCGTTCTTGGCTTCAAAAGAAAAGCAGTTCTTTTGGTTCGGAATTCATATGTTGCCATATGGGAAAATGTCATAGCTAACAATGGCCAACATTTTGAATAAATTAAAATTGTACAAATGTTTCAAAATAAATGCTAAAAATTTGTATTTTTCCCCAACTGTAATTACAACATAATTGTGAAGTAATTTGATTTTAGAGCACTACCAGGGAGGTCAACCAACCGAGTGATATGTGGAAGCTGACGAAAACTGCTAACGAAAAATGTATTAATCTATCTGTAGTATAAAGACACACTGTCTATAGTATAAAGACACTCTGTCTTTAGTATAAAGACACACTGTCTTTAGTATAAAGACACACTGTCTTTAGCACAAAGACACACTGTCTTTAGTATAAAGACACTGTCTTTAGTATAAGGGCACTGTCTTTAGTATAAGGACACTGTATTTAGTATAAAGACACTGTCTTTAGTATAAAGACACTGTCTTTAGTATAAAGACACTGTCTTTAGTATAAAGACACTGTCTTTAGTATAAAGACACACTGTCTTTAGTATAAAGACACTGTCTTTTGTATACATTAACGAATTTTAAGGTTAACTTGAAGCAAAGGAAGAACACTTTTCTCTATTTGTCCTGTTCTCTTCTGTGCACTTTAGTTTAAATTTAATAAAAACTATTGTCTGACAAAATATTCAAATAAGTATTTATAAATTTGTTACTAATTGTAGCGTACAATAAGCTGTAAAAATACATTTCCTATTATTCCTTACATTTGAACATGACAAGCCTTCCTTTAGGTAATTTACCATAATTAGTGTAAATATTATAAAAATTTACGTTTTGTTTTATTTGATTTTTAGCCTTCAATTTTGTTGCATTTACTATTATTATTATAACGAATAGTATTTGCTGTTGGTTCCTGTGCGGTAATAAATATCTACATAGTTTTTACTTCCCCCTTTTTTTTATTTTCCTTGTCATGGCCATGTCAAAGGATAATAATTCTGGCATATGTTGTGTGGGCCAGTGTTGTTTTCATCATTTGTTTACACAGGACAAATATTTGTGATGTTGGTCATGACATTTCTGTGTATTTAGCTCATGTCATATTTATAAGCATTTATTATGTTTTACAAGGAAATGTATGAAGAAAAAAAGGGAAAAACCTTGAAGTACAAACTATGATTATGTTTAAGAATTAATCAATTTGTTAAAAGTATTTAGGTAAATATGGGCAGAAAGAAGTTTATGGCTGGCATATTGTAACAAAATATTTATAATTCACTATTTTATTACCAAATTGAGCCTAAAGGATGATTTTCTTTATAATTGAACTGATACACACCTTAGTACGTACTCATTCTTGTAATACAGATTTAACTGCATACATAAATATATTCAAATTCAACATAGTTGTCACCCACATTATGGTCACTTTCAGTAACAATTTTGGTTGACAGATAAACAACCGATTCAAAAAAGTTAAAAGCTAAATATTAAACAATAGCAGCAGTAATTTGTGACACAACTATTTAATTTCAATTTAGATTAAATTTAATTTCCAACTATTTAAATAGATTTGCTAAATTGACCCTTTAACACCCAAAATCAGCTTAAAACTTTCCCATCTCCCCTATTTAGTCCTTATGAAACAGCAAATGTCTGCAAAACTTCAATACAAATGTTCAAATTTGAATAGATTATTTTAATTGTATGCAAATTAAAGCAAGTAACTAATAGTAAATAACTACTTGAATAAATAGTAAATATTTGTTGGAAATTAATTTAAACTTATTTTATTGTTATTTTTGTTGTCCGAAATATTTGTACTAACTAAACCCAAAAGTTTTGAAACTATTGTTGTTTGCATTCATTTGTTATTTGTGTACAATTTGTTTGTTCAATCCACAGATTGATTTTGAAAATTGTATTCGTTAACATTAATTTTGCAAATTTTCGAATTCTCTACAGGAGTAACAACAAAATGACAATCAGTATAAAAGCAACAATAATAATTTATTTATTCACCAGTATTTTCATTTATGTCTGTAAATTCTTAATACAGTAGGTAACAGAATTTTTAAACACTTAAATAAATTATCTCATTTGATTGAGCTTATGAATTTCATGCTGCTTCTAAATTATTTTAAATAGAACTTGGAATCAGTCTAACATAGTTCCTATATAAGCACTGAGATTGAAACATTTTTAACATACATATATGTTAATATAAATGAAACCACTAAACTCACAGTTTTGAATCTTTTTTATTTTATTGAAATTATTGTTCCAATTTACAAAAAAAAATTTATATTTTTTTAGTGCTAATCACTAATGATGAAATTTTGAACCTTTTTTGAAAACCCTTCCATTATGGATTTTATAGTGCTTTCTGTCACTTTGTTCGAACAGGTTGTCCATCTCCGTTTAAAATCTACCACACTTTTGGACACCTTTTTTGTGCTCTTCAATTCTCTTTTAACAAGAGCCCAATATCTTTCCACTGGCCTTAGCTCCAGGCAGCTTGGAGGAATTGCCTCTCTTGGTACAAATATCACATTATTGTTCTTGTAACATTCAAGACCTTTCTTACCATAGTGACAGATGCCAAATCAGGCCAAAAATAAGTGGACACATTAAGAAGTCTTATGAATGGAAGCATCCTCTTTTTTAAACATTCCTTGATGTAAATTTCGGTATTTATAGATCCCTTTGTAACAAATATTTGGCTTTTTTGCCGCAACTGCATATTGCTTGCCATACCAAGAACTTTTTGGGAAATTTTGTCTGCTTTTGGGTCCTAAACTTTTCTTCAACGTTCCCTCAGGCATCTGCAACGTAAAAAAATTTACCCAGAAGCTGTGAAAAATTTTCCATACGTACATTTCGTCTTCCATTATGCAGCAGGTATATTTTTTGTATAAAATTTGACTTCAATTACCGTGATCTGTCTTTGACTTCTAAATTTGTAGCAGACTTCCTGTCAGGAACTCTTTGAGCCTTGTATGTTTTTAAACTTTCATTGGCTTTAACTTTTCGTACCAAATGGTCCAAGTACTGACCTAACCGGACTGCTTTCCTACCGGAGGTTTTGGGAGCTCTTTTGAAAATGCTTTCTATTTTGTTTGGCTTTAGAAACATCATGTGGACCATTCCTTCTACTTGAACCAGGTTTTATATCAACTGACAAGTTCTCCCGGTACTGTTTAATAACATTGGAAACAGTTTGATAGCAGACCTTTGATTGTTTGGCCAACTTTTTGTAGGACTAAGTTAGGTTTTGTTGAAAATATTTAACAATTTTAGCATGCACTTTTTTCTGGTCACTCATTTTAATCAGATTAACAACAAATGAACATAATTGACATTAAACATAATAACTGACATGCTTTTCAAAGGTAACTTGATAAAAAAAAAAAAAAATAAATCAAATAATACTTGGGTTACAAGTTTTAATGAGAAACCTGTGTTAAGAATTTTACAATCTCAGTCCTTATTGGCTGGCGTTCATTGGCTGGCGTTGACCGTGGAATCACTGGCATTTTTTGCCGACAATCATCTACTAACAGAATCATCGCACCACCAAACCAGCTTTGTTTGTTTCTTAAAACTTGCAACGTTTTGCCTAATGCATCCAAAGACGTTTTATGCGCCATTGAACACTCATCCCAAACGATCAGTTTGATTTGCTGAAAACTTTGGCCATTGATTTGCATATTCAATGACAACCTGAGTGCTGAGTGAGCAGTTCGACAGCCTTCCAACAACGTAGTTGCAATTCCTGATGAAGCAAGTGCAATATCATTCAGTTGCCAAAATCAACGCGATAAAAAAATGTTTCCAGTTCAAAAAAAAAAAAAGAAAATCGCTCCTGTTCCATATTTCACAACTTTTATAAGAGTGTCGTACGCCTTGTCAATTTAACAGTGGAACGTTTGTTCGAACTGATTCCCTCAAGGCATCGCAATCATATTGTTTCTCACAACGCAACTCATGCATCGGATAATACCTTGTTCGACATCTTCAAGCACATGTCCTCAATTAAGTTGCAAATTTGGATTTGATGTTCTAATACACATCTGATGCAAAATATCCTCACACATGGCATCCTTGTATTTGCTCTACAAGTCACTCGGTTTTATGGGAAGCATATTGAGATAATTATAGAAAACAATATTCGTATTTGATGAGCATTTGCACAGCATCTCCGATGTTGTATCTCCGATGTTGTATTCCCAATAAGTGTCATTCTCTAACAATCGCAGGCGTTACACGCTTGGGCCACGAACGTTGACTAATAGCAAACGCAAATAGAAACACTCATCGTTTCTTGGATGAACTGTGTAAATGCGAACTTATGCGTCGATGGAAAATAATGGAGGAGACCTGGAACTGGATTTCCATGTTTCCGCCTTTGGCGTTTCAGAGTATAGCTGCGTTCGGGCAAATTCATCATTCCGGCACATTTCAAAAAATCTGCTCCTTGTCAATCAACTCCTTGTATTACATTCTCCACAGTAAAGTATGTACACTCTTTGACCATTTTCCAGATGTATTTGAAAAATGGGCGTGGAAAATTTTTCTTTCAGTAAAAAAAAACTATTGTGGACAATTGCGAACATTAAAAAAAAAATTTGGCATATCGGTGCAGCCGTTTTCCGATTTTAGATAAATCGAAAAAAGTGGGCGTGGCCAATTTTTCTTTCTGTAAAAAAACTTTGCAAAAAACTTGCAAATTGTTAAATTACTGTTATATTAAAGATTTTCTATAGAAGATACTGTGTTGAAGATTTTCTGTAGAAAATACTGTTAAACACAAGATTTTCCATGTAAATTACTATTATATTCCCCGTCAATGGTGACCTATATGTCTGAGTGTGTTAAAAGAATCGAAAAACTTTATTCTCCGTTATTGTTTTTAAAAACTTTTGTAAATTTTAATATTGAAGTAAAAGAGCTTAAATTGATTTAATTTCTTTGTTTTATTGTCAAAGAGCATAAATTAAAAAAAAGTGAACTATTAGTGCGTGAGACCGGCGCACAATGCTTTGTTCAATGGACAAAAATGAAAAATAAGATCATGACATTGATGTTAATGAAATTTATATTTTTGAATAGACAACTAAATAACTCATTCGTGTGATAAATACTTTTTTATAAATATATATTTTTGTCGTCACTAGAGGTCGCTAAAGTTAGTACATTTTCAACATAAATTTTATTGAGAAAAATATATTTTTTTATGGTTAACTAAAATAATTGTTAAAAGTTCGTTTTAAAAGATATAAACTTGCGATTGGCTGCAAATGAAAGAATATGAATGTCAAATTATGGGAGATTACTGTTTTTGTCCAGAAAAATTTTGACTGTTTAATCTGCGCAATTTTTAATAATTAAAATTTTTTTATTATAAGCCTGAAATTCTTAAACTTTGTTGGAATATTAGTAAAATATATGTTAATCGATTTTGATTATGCTTTACTGTAGAATAACCTTAAGTATTACATTTAAGAAAATGTAATCATTAGTTGTCCTTTCTTATGAAAACTATTAAAATTTTGTTTTTGTTTAAATGTATAAAATCACATTTTGTAAATTTTCAATTTTGGTTTTTTATAAAATAATACCGTTTTTTATTTTAAATAACTAAGAAATATTGCGATATTTAATAAAATAAGTTTCATGATATAAACTTTATTAATAGTTCTTTATTTGGTTCTTGATGTTGTATGTTTTGTTTGCTGAAATCCAAAAAAGTACCAAAGTTTGATTTAATTTTGCAAAAATATATGTTTATAGATTTTAATTTTTCTTTAATTTTATCTAATCCCTATCTCTTATTTGTTATAATGTGAAATCATTATTTGCCATTTATGACTAGAAGTTTAAGAAAATGAGTTTTTGATGGCACACATAAATAATACATTTTTACCGCAAATGTAACTAACTCAATAATTGTATATAACCTACATATCCTTAGGTTGTGATTGTAATATGAGCTTCTGCTGTTATTATTAACACATAAAGTTTAATCCAACATCCAGTTTCTAATATTACAGCTGAACCATCAGTCTATGAACATTCCAAAATGTCCGTCCATCCTTCCGAATTTCGAAAATAGATACAATATTTCACTATGTGTTTTAACGGGTTTGTGCAGTGCAAAAATTGATATGAAAATTTCATTATTTCAATGAACACAGGAGCATATTTCAATAGCCTAATTTTAAATATATTGTTTACTTATTTATACTAGTTTGTAGGAAATGATGTTGATTTGTTTAACTTGGTACAAATTTTGAACCAATTAGATGATTTTAAAAGCATTTGTAGATTTAAAAAAAAGGATATATGACAGCTATGTAAATCCTTGCTAGAATTGAAATGTTAATAACTAAATTAATGCTTGGTTCCAAAATAAAAAACGATTTTTACGAATCTATATATATAAAAATGAAATGGTCCATGTATGTAATGCCATCACGTGAGAACGGCTGTAGCGATTTGGCTGATTTGTTTTTTTATTCGATTCGAAATTTTCAGAAAAAAAAAAAAAAATAAAAAATTCGGAAATTTAAATTTCTAATATATTGCCTCCTTTTCACTTCTTATTTTTCTTAATAAATGAAATTTTTTGGAGAAACTTGAAGAACTAACATTAGTAAATAGCCACCGAGCGAAGCCGGGGCGGTCAACTAGTTTGTAATAAAAAAATTAGATATTATACAGGATATTGAAATCTTGATGTATTGGTATTATGAATATCCTTCCGATGACTTTCCATAATTATGCATATAATATTGTGAGAGAACAAGAATTTCTTAAAATTAATGATATTATTCAGATTTTTATGTCTTTTAAGGAAAAGGATGTATGGCAGCCACCCGAATCCTTGCTGCAAATCTAATAAAAATGTTCACAAACAACAAAAAAAAAAAAAAAAATGATTATAACCAAATTTTAAAATGTTAGGAGTATAACTGTAAATTTTATTCAGGATATATGGGAATTTGTACGAATTTTTTCAACAATTGTATTTTTTCTTAATCTTACCAAAAGGTAATATTCTACTAATTTTTATTCGTCTGCAATAACTCCTTCTATTTTTGTTTGTTGTCTATATGAAAACAAAGCACTGTGCAGCGTCTCCATTGATAAAAGCCAAATTTGCATCACCATTAGCGGGTTAAAGAATTTCTATAGACAATATTATTGTATTATAATATTGGTAAATACTGTTATACACAAGATTTTCTATAGAAAATTTATAGCTGAAAATCATTTTAGTCTCTATACATAATATATTATATTAAAGACTGAAAATTGTTTGAAATGTGTAAAATGAGTCTCCACTTTTCAATATGAGGAGAGTGTTTGAGAGTGAACTAATGAAAAACCTCTAGAACAGTGGTCGGCATAAAGAGAACATGAAATATGAATTAAAATAACATATTAAGCACTTTCCTTCTCTGTTGTAATCTGATTATCTATTGATTGTGATTTTTGTTTTTATTTGATAACTTTTACGAACTTGGTTGACATTCGTGTTGTTTACTGGTAATTAACCGATCATGTTCTGCTCTTGGTGGCTATGAGTGCCGAACATTGATTTAGTATAGGGAAAGCTGTTTTCTCTATTGCAGTTTTAAGTGTTCAATTACTTTTTCACTTGACTGTCCTTAGTATCTTGCATTTAAATAATTTGTTGCTGATACTGGCCATATACAATTATGCATTTTATGCAACTTCCAACAAGATGTCTTCAAATTTGCATTTAGGCTCATATTTATACATACATTTACTACTTATACATCTGTATATAGGCATGTATATATCCGTATGTAGAATGTACTTCCATTAGACTTTCTATCAATTCATAGAAAAAAACAAGAACAGCAACAACAACAACAAAAATTAAAGAAATCCTCAAGACATCAATAAATCTTTTAAAATGTTCAACACAACAAAAAACAATAAATATACATGCCTTTCTTCCTCTCTACACTCCTTCTTTCACACTCATGCGGCATGGTCGGTCGTCTGTATAGACCGAAGGGGTGGGAGGATTCTACATAAATTTTGAAATTTAGAATTGCATCTTAAGTGTTTTATTGATGCCATTAATTTATGATAGAAAACATCTGTAGTCTTATTTAGATCTTTTGTGATTTTAATTTGTTGACTTTTATCTGGCCTTATTGATTTATTTAAATGAAACAAAATAATATTTTGTTTGATTTATTATAGTTTTTAATTGAAAAACGAAGGAGAGAACAGTAAAGTGATTTTAAAGTTGTATAAACTAAATATGAAAGTTAATTGTTTGAAGTATATTTTGATGAAAATGGTGTGAAGTGCGAAAAAAAAAACTAAAGATTAAGCAATTAAAGGGTGGGAAAGTTTCAATTTGGATTCAATTTATTGAATCCAAATTTCTTCAATCTCTGGTTATTTTTTATCGTGACGATATACTGAAAGTTCTCATACAAAAATTATATTAACTGATAACCAGAGATTGGGAAAATGGGGTTAAATGTTGAGTTTTTAAAAATTTAAAACGATTTCATGGTGTTTCTAGAATCTATATGGATCATAAAAAGATTGCTCAGGCTGGCTTTAATAAAAAACGAAGGAAAAACAGTTTATGTTCAGAAAATATCCAAATAAATTTAATTTTACAGTTTAATTTAAGAAATTAAATAAATTGACCACCCCACTACTCCAAATGACCTCAAATTAGAAAATTTTATCTTGAGAATTATTTAAGATAGCAGTACACCTGACTGATTTATACCCCAAGGAAATTTTTATTATAAATTATTGCCGTAAATCACGTAAATATCATAAACCTCCCAAGGAAATTAAAAAAACAAAATATAAACCAAATAAAATACTACACAAGTAAAAGAAACATGGCATTTGAACTGCGTCAATAAGAAGATAAACACATAAAACACAAAGAAGACAAAAACAGAAATTAACAAATAAATTCGTCTCCAAAGTACCACAAGATATATGAGACATAGAATTTGTTGTGAACCTGTTTATTAGCTTCCTAATGTATGACAATGATTATAAGAGTCAGCCAAACAGCCAGCCATACAGCCACCAACCTAGCAGTCAGGCAATGAGGCAACCAACCAGCCCAACCAGTCAGCCTAAAGAAGGGGATTTTGTCAGCATAGTAGTCGTAGTAGTAGAGAAAATAACATTTTGCATTTCCTCAGGGATTCACTTATAGAAAACACAATGAACGGTCTGTCTGTTGGTCGGCCTTCTGTTTAAGTATTTAGACAGCCAGAGTGAGCTGGCAGTGCCATGCCAGCCATTATGGAAACTAAGCAAAACCAAGTCACTTTAAGTGGAAATACAGTTCATACGCTAAACAAATGTGACCTCTACTCTGTAAATAAATGTACACATTCGTATATACTTACACTTATAGCTAAAGTAGTCGTCGTTGATTTGAATCACTTGTCTATTTGTTAATGGCTGAATCTCGCAAATAAAATTTTAGCAGTTTATGTTGTATATGGCCAGACATTCATTAGAACTCAAACATAAGAGATTCTACACTCGCCATGATTGTTAAAGAGTGAAGTCATTTAGGTAAACTAATATAAGTTTTATTCATACTACCGCGAGAATTCTTGAACACAGTACCAATAAATCTGTAAATTTTCAAAGACAGTAAAAAATAAAATCTGTAACCAAACTTGTTTTAATCTAAACACATTAATAAGAGACACGTTTACGAACTAATTTAAATTAAAATGGAACCCATTCTTTTTTCGTTATTTAGTTATTCAATATTTTTGTGTTGGGACACCGGTGTCCCCGTGGTCATCAAAGGGTTAAGAATTATTTTTTCCGGAAGAAAACCAACACTCAAACCACTTTGTACCAATTTCAATGGTAAAAAAGTGGTTTACTGAATTTTGTTGTGGCCGTACAAGCACGGAAGATGCCGAATGTTCTGGACGCCCAGTTGAAGTGTCTACACCCGAATCAATTGAAAAATTCACGATATGGTGTTGGCCAATCGGATATTGAAAGTGCGAGATACAGTGGAAGCCATAGGGATCTCACATGGATCAATGGTTTCAAATTTCAATGATCACTTGGGTATGAGAAAGCAGTAGCATTTGCTCACAATCGTGTGGAGTTTCCATGGAAAAAGTCCGTGAATTAGGCTACGAATTGCTTCCTATTCTCCGGACTTAGCACCGAGTGACAATTTCTTATTTTCAAACCTGAAGAAATGGCTTGGCGGAAAGAGATTTTACTCCAAGGATGAAATCATCTCACAAAAAATACCTATTTCGACGACCTCGATAATTCATTTTTTTAAGAAGGGATAAACAAATTGGAGAAACGTTGAACAAAGTGTATATAGCACATAGGAGACTATGTTGAAAAATAACATGTTTTTTATCCAAAAACCTGTGTTTCAATCAAAAAGTCACGGAGTTATTGACCCGCCCTCGTAAGACAGTGATCGATAGTTGTCTCATCAAATATCGTTCCTTGATTAGCAATTCCTTACGCTACACATTCCATCGAGTGATTCTCATAGAAGACAAAGTGTAAGTAAATATAGACAAGACGACCATTCCCTCTCTGACACAAATATGAAGAAGTGGAAAGCCAAGGGGAGTAGTCAGATAATATTCGAAAAACTTACAAATCTTAGTCCATTGTAATACCAGGGCTTGAAATTCAATCACAGTCTCCACCTTTTTTATAAATATGTTGTTCAGACAGCTAATAGAAAACAGTAGATCCAATAAGCCTGATTCTTTATCGCCAGCCGCAACACTGGAATAATTTAATTGTTTTCCCCAAATTCTAATCTCCATAAATCTGCGAAGATCATTAATTTTATCGACAACAGAACATAGTAACACTCTTAACCTTCATTTGCTTTTCTCCACATTTACATAAATCTAAATATCTGCTTAAATCCTTGAAGTAGTTTCGAACCTGAAATCCTGGTTGATTTCAGGTTCGAAACTACTTGATAGCCTAAACCTTTGTCTTGATATGTATAGGAACCCTTCTTGATATGTATAGGAAAGTGCTTCCATCATAGACAACGTGATCCAAATATAAAGGTTCTTTCACTAAGCGCTTCGCTGGGTGGCGCACATCCGAAATATTCCATTTTCCATTTGGAATGGGTTTTGAGGACCGCTGTGGTTTGCAACTTATTCGCATAGACCTGACACTTAAGAAAATCCCACAAGAAAAAGTCTAACTGTGTCAAATCGCACGATCTTTATGGCCAGCTCACATGACCTCCACATGAGATGACCGTCGCTCGATGACAAACTGCTCGTGCAGAATGTCCAATGTGGCATAAGCTGTGTGGAAACCACATTTTGAAACCACATGTTGTTGGTGTCCATATCATCCAATTCAAGTCAAAAGATGTTGGTAATCATTGTCCTAAAGCGCTAGCCGTTAAAGGTGATGGCATGGCTAACATCGTTCTCAAAGAAATATGGGCCAATCTCGCCGCCAACCCAAAATTCACACCATATAATAACTTTTTCGGGATGCATTGGATGCCTTCGGATCTCATGTAGATTGGTGTTTTCCCAAATTCAATAGGTTTCATCGATTAAACAGATATATATAATAAAAGAACAGAACATCCGTTTCGATAAAACAATTTTATCATTTGCACTTGTTGTTGAACGCTTTATACGTCTATGGTGATTTGGCAAAAAAAACTGAATAAATAACAGATCATTTTACATATATACCTTCAACTATCAAAGTTTGGTAGTCCCTATTGGAAGACGAATTACTATTTCTGCAAGAATACTTTGCAGCGGAACGAAGTGTACAAGGACTAAATTTATAATGGTATTAGTGTTGTATTAAGACTGTAGTTCCATACAACCCTTAATTTTCATTATCCTGAATCGTTCATTGTCCCATAGCATAGGGTGTGGCATGGTGCGCTCTTATCGAAACTTATTGCTTTTAGTGTCGGTAACGACTTCTCTCGATTTATATCGAGCTTTCTCTGATATCACACTATACGAGTTGTTGTAGATGGTATCTTGTCAAATGAGTTCAAGATTAATTCAGGGGTACTGCAATGCTCTGTTCTTTCTCCTACTCTATTCCTTATATTTCTCAATGACCTTCTAAGTCAAACTTCCAACCCTATCTATTATTTTGCATATGACAGCAACATTTGCCATTCATATTCATTCAACTATAGGTCAAGCCTCTCAGAGATTGGGGCAATGAGGCAAAACATAAATGATACACTTAACCAAGATCTTGTGACAATCTCTGAATGGGGTTGTGCGAAAAGAGTCGATTTCAATGCACGCAAGACTCAATGTTATATGTTAACATATAAACGCACGACAGATCATTTTGCTTTATCTGTTTCTATGGATTTTTCAAGTGTCGAAAGATGCATTCAAGTGCCTTGGTTTTCTAAGACGGTGTAAGAAATCGTTCGCTTCATCTGATCTTCTTACTATTTACAACACTTATATTCGACCCAAAATGGAATACAACTCTCATTTATGGGCCGGTGCTTCGAAGTCTATGTTGGACTTACTTGATGGCGTACAGGATGGGGCTTATCGGTGACAGTAGGGTATCCAGCTCTATTGATTCTCTGGAGCATTGTCGCAATGTGGGTTGTGTTTAACTGTTCTATCGATACTACAATGGAATGTGTTCTAATGAAATTAGAGAACTTGTTCCGATACCCGTAGTTTCTTACGAAATAGTCGGATAGTTTATCGGCCTAATACATTCATGTCGAGATTTAGTAACAGGCAGTTTCTCGATATATGGAGAAAACGGGCCTAAGTGTAATCAGAGAAATTGGCAAATCTTACGTAATCGGTAGATTTTTGAAAAGGCCTCTAAATATATCCCTCAAAACCTTCCTCTTCGAAATCTTAGTCATATTCCAGAATGTATGTTTGTTTATTGTCTGTAATACCTCATATGACATGGGACAATTGAGCATTAGTACAGATTATGACTGGCATTTTTGGTGTTCACACCATTAGTTACCTTCTTATTGTGGCTAATGGCAATTGTCTTGATTGTTATAGTAACATGAGTAACATGAGTTACTAACGTGAGTTCTATATCTTAGTCACTTATATCAGTTATTATGCTTTAAGACAAAATGCAGGATCTAATATTACTTGTGACTTTGTCACACATAAGCGTGTTATCTCTGAATTTTAATCAACTGATTCATTAATTATTGATTCCTGATTTATGATTATATCGATCTCTCCTTTCTCTCTAACATTCGGTGGAACATTTCATTCATACTATAAAAAACAAATGTAAAGTTAATATTCTTCTAGTCTGTTATCATGCATGTGTTCAAAGAACTAACCCACAGAGATATAATGCATGTCCCCACAGAATTGTTGCCACTTCGTTAAACACGGAGGAAGATTGTATTAAAACCATGGCTTTTGCGGCTTAACATATTGCTATTTCAGAATCAATATTACATTTCTTGAAGATCCTTTTATGTTTATCTTAATAATGCTTTAGTCATTAGTTTAAAGTTCTTTTCGGGTCTGATCCAACTAGAACTCAAAAGTATCTTAATCGTAGAAACAAGCACTGAGGAGCATTAAACTCTTCCATTAAATAGTGCTTCATTAAATTGTACCTATCCTAAATCCATTGATTTCACGTCTATGGAGAACTGCCTGAACTAAGCCACCTTACTCCTTCAAAAGGAAAGAACCTTCGCAATACTGTCATTTTAATATTCGTTTGGTCTCCTATTTGAGCATTAAGGAGTCCATGATATTAATATTCGCGTTGGTGAGATACCTCGTACCAATAAGTTGCCAGCCAAAATGCGCCTATCTCAGGCCATCAAAAATCAGTTCAGTGACAAAGGAGCTTTAGCAAATACTATAAAAGTCGTTGTATGTCAGTCGAATCATGCAAGCATGTGAATCCAAAGTAGTTAGTTAATACAGTTAAATATTGTTCAGATGCGTTTCTTTAAATGTTGTCCATTACTGGTGATCCAGATTTTTCTTGTACCATTTCTCTACTTTATAATATAATCAGCTTTCCGTAAAAAATAAAAAATATTCTGATGTTGAAGATTTGTCCACCTGATATGTAATTAGGTTATATACTAGGATAGGTCAATAAGGCTCCGATTTTTTGGATTTCCCGACTCTTAACTGAAAGGGCAGCTTTGCTCCTGTCAACAGGCATCTGTCAGTTGACTCCTATCAAAACTTGAACAAGCTGCGACATTTAGTTTGTGTCACCCATTGAGAGCAGACTTCCTCGTGAGTTGAGAAGAAAATGTAAAAAAATGTGCTCATTAAGCATTATTATTTTTGGAAAAAAATCTCACTCAAATAGAGGCTTAGATTTGTAAACACTTTGGGAACTATGCACCATCAATTTCAATGGAAAAAAAGTGGTTTACTGAATTTTCGTTGGCTGTGCAAGCACGGAGGATGCCGAACGTTCTGGATGCACTGTTAAGGTCTATACAACCGAAAGAATTGAAAAAAATCACGATAAGGTGTTGGTTGATCGGAGGTTGAAAGTGCGAGAGATTATGAAAGCCATAGACATTACACATGGCTCAGTGGTTTCAATTTTGAATAATCACTTTTGTATGAGAAATCTTTCCGCAAGATGGCTGCCGCGTTTGGGTACACTAAAGGGTACACACATGTGCAGTTTCCATGTCAAAAATCCATAAATTTCTCCCTCTTCCGCACTATTCATCGGATTTAGCAACGAGTGACTAATTCTAGTTTCCACACTTGAAACATTGTCCCGACGGAAAGAGAGTTGAGTACACAAAAATACCTATTTTGACGACCTCGACAAATCTTATTTTTCATAAGGGATACAAACTTGCAGAAACGTAGGACAAAGTGCATAGAGCTCAAAGGAGACTATGTTGAAAAATGAAATATTATTTATTCAAAAACCCGTGTTTTATTCAAAAAGTCACGGATTTTTTTGACCCACCCTTATACATATGTGATTGTATTATCCCAAATAGAAATACAAAATATATTTCTACAATTTTTTGCTTCCTAATTTTAATAATTTCACTCTTTTAATGACTGCCCTACAGCATGATTGTTGAGTATATAATATTATCTACTATTAAATTACTTATGAGTAGAAAAATGTATGAAGTTAAACTTCTTTCATCCCATCCTCATGCCATACCACTACAATTCACTTATTCATTTACTTACTTTTAGTATATTCGTACAGCCATTCATCCAGTCATCTCGACTTCTGAGGTCGAGCACGTCTCAACTTTCATTTAGACTCTTTCATTGTGTGCTCAGTCGTATTTGTATTACAGAATTCACAATTTTAGTTTTGTAGCATTTGTTATTTTTCATCATTTATGCTGTTAATTTGTTTTATGTTGCAAAAAGTGAAAACAAATGGAAAAACAGGGCACCGGCCTGTTTCTCTGAAATCTCCATATAAATGAAATCCCTTTCCATGTGTTATGTTTGTTGGTTGTTTTTATCTTGTTTTTGGTTCTTATCTTAAGTCTGCTAGCTCTCTCTCTTTTATTCGGTATTATTGTATGGTTTTCAATTGATGCTGACATTTGTACAGATACAAAAAAATAAATCACATTTGCGCATTGCGAACAATCAGTTCATGTTGTGTCTTTTTTTGTTTGTTGCATAAGTGCCCTACACTAGGCAGAGTAATTATACAGGTCTAGAAATATTTTGGTGGTACCAAAACTAAAACTGAATTTAAGTGTATTCGATGCTCTGATTCTAACTGAAGTTGTCGAGAAATTGCAGGGGTAAACAAGCGAAAATAAACGATTTTACATTATTTTTGCTATCACATGTTCATCCCAGCAACCTTGGTATCTATCTTCCATCTCTTTTAAATCTTGATGGAAACGTTCTCCTTGTTTTTCGCTATACGAACCAAGATTTTCAAGAAATAGTGTAGTTTATGCCTGTTTTTAAAGCTAATTAAAAGGTCTATAACTAATTCCTTATAATTTTAAGCCTTCTGATTTCCTAAGAAATTTATCGCAACGGCAACAAAAGATTTCCGAGCCACTGTTTCTAAATATTTCATTCAATGTGTAATATCGTTGTCTTTAATTAAAAGTCATACTTGTGTGTCATCAAAAATACCAGCTTTTAATTTGTCTGTACTCAAACCTGGAAACTTTCTTGAAAGAAAGGCGAAACGTGGACCAGTTTCATCTAATTCCTTCACATACTGCTTCATAAGTCCCAATTTGATTTATAATGCAGGTAAAAGGATATTATTTCTGGAAATAAGACTGCGACCCATAGGATGTTTTGCAGCCTAAGATTTTTCTATTTGATGAGAGATCAGTTACTTCTCCCGGTGCCATAAGAGCCCTTTCGAGTCATTTAGTTCTGCACGCTGCCAGCATTGGGCAGTCGCGTAGAACATGTTCAGAGGTTTCAGCATTAAGTTCACAAAACCTACTCATATACTCACGACATTACCTAAAATAAATTGGTGACACCTTAATCCACAGTGTCCGGTGAATAATCTAGTAAGTTATCTCAAGTCACCCTTATCGAGCAAAAGAAATGACTGGGATCTACGTCTATCCAAATGTATCCACGTGGGATGCTTAAGAATGGTTCTGGACCCATAAAAGAGCGTCGGGCGCCCCTGGCCTTGATGGCCAGGTATCCAGCACAATGTGAGTTCATTGTGTGTACCGAGTTCATTCAAGGATTTCCAGCAGTCCATAACAACACCAGACCTCACCTCATATGATGATAATGCTCTAAGATCAGCCTGGCTATTAGATATAACAAATATCCTAGTATTCCTTAATCTCCTTCTTAAACATTCGTTAGAGCATATAAGGAAGGCGTAAATTTCCGCCTGAAAAATTTGCAATACTAGGATCATTATCAAAGATGCCTAGAATGCGCATGTGCCCAACCAGATCTCCAAGCATTACAAAGATATCCCCGGTAGTCCGGATGCACTCCTATAGGCCTCCTTCATTACCAATATATGTAGGGGTTGGATGTGGTAGATTGCACCCAGAGCATGTGTGGGACAGGTCCTCATGGACCCAGTAATAGTGACACAGATGAGGCGATATACCTTGTCAAGTAATGCTCTTGCGGTCATCTGTTCTACCTTTTTTCAACATATCAATGCAGCATATGTTATTATTGGCCTAATTACCGTAATAAAAGACCAGTAAATAATCTTCGGTTTTAACCCCCACGTTTTACCAAAAAGTCGCTGGCAGGCATATATTGCCCTAGAAGCTTTTTTGATACCGTTAGATAAATGAGAGTTCCAAGTGAGAGTTCAATCGATATTTTACCTCCTTAGAAAACCTTATAGATAAGCCATCCAATGAAGGCCCTATGAGTCTAAAAACTCTCCGTTTGGTAAATGGTACAAGAATTGTCTTGGCTGGGTTAATGTTCAGCCTCCTTTCTAAGCACCACTTGGTGGTTATATTCAGAGCAGTGTGTATCCTTTCCGATGTCGTTACGTCATCCCACCTAGTAACAGAAATTACTAAGTCGTCTTCGTAACCATATGTGCGGAAACCTAAGTTGTTAAGTTCTTCCAGGAGTTCATCAATTATTACTTAAATTCCACAATAGAGGCGATAGTCCGCCACCTTGTGGACATCCCCTAGTTGCCCTAATGGTCTTCGATGATCCTCCTAACACCAACTTAATAACCGTGGATGACAGCATTTCCAAAATCCATTTCCTATATAAGACACCCCTTTTCTATGCAGTGCTAGATCAATTGCACCGTATAACGTACTGTCGAAGGCCCCCTGAATGTCAATAAACGCATAAAGCGATATGTAATTGGCACCTTCTCGTCACATGATGAACGGCAGTCACCGTAGATTTACCAGGTTGATAAGCAAACTGGAGGCGGTGTATTGGATTCATCAGAAGATAGGTATCTCTTATGTAACTATCGAGTAGTTTCTCCATCGTTTTCAAGAAAAACGAGCTGAGACTAATTGGTCTATACGACTTTGGCAGTTGTTCAGATTTGCCCCCAACCCCCACGTTCTGGAAATTTAAGTCGGGTTTATAACATTTTGTTTTCCAACCGTCATGTTTTCTCTCAGAGGCCAGACTTTTTTTATCCAAAGATTCATCCATTCATCAGTTTTGTAGCTTGAGAGTCCCATTTTTTATATTTCAATATAGTCTAATTTGAGCTCCAACGGTTCTCCAATTTTGTTATCCCTTCAAAAAAAAAAAAATAAGATTTGTCGAGGTCTTCAAAATATGTATTTGCTTGTGAGAGGATTTCATTGTTGGAGTAAAATCTTTTTCTGCTGTGCCATTTCTTCAGGTTTGAAAACAAGAAATAGTCACTATGGGCTAAATCCGGATAATAGGGTGGATGAGGGAGGAATTCGCAGATTTTTATCATGGACACCTTCAATGTCCTGTTGAAAAATAGCTTTCTTCTTGGCCAAATGCTGTCGTTTTTTCTTCAAATCCTCTTAAAATCGACCCATAAGTTGGGATAATATTCGTATTGACTGTTTTACCCGTTTGAAGGAAGTCAATGTGGATTACACAGCGAGCATTCCAAAATACTGTCGCCATGCCTTTACTGGCTGACAAACCCACCTTGGCCTTTTTTGGCGCCGAGTCATCCGAGAAACACACAGTTTTGACTGCTGTTTGGGTCACGGTTACGAAACTCATCAATATTTCTATTGTTTCAGGTGTAGAGACCACAACTAGGCGTTGCTTGAAATTCAATAAACCACATTTTTAATATTGAAATTGATGGTTCAAACAAACGACAAAACGCAGCTTGTTCAAATTTTGACAGGAGTCAACTGACAGATGCCTGAGAAGTGTTACTCTTTCAATTAAGAGCCGAAAAATTCAAAAAGAATTAATTAAGAATTTAATTATTTCAATAACTTTTAACTCTACAATTTGAGTGTGTAGCATTAAAGTCAGTCGACCTTGCTGTCTTACCACATCTCAACTAACTGACTTCTTTTCTTGTAATAGAATTCTGATGATTTTTATTAAAGTGATGATGAATAAATTTTATTTTATTTGCTGCCGCTTTATATATATAATTCTTTTTTTTTTTTTGCTGTAATTCGAAGCTGTATTTAATTTTTATTGTTGTTTTATTATCAGCATTGAAATATGAATCATGATGAAATACGATTTGTGGTTTTTCTCTAGTCTTTGTTGTTTTTTTTTTGCTTTCATTGTTTCTACTGCAGATTTTACTAGGGTGTGGTAAGATGTCATACCAAATGTCAAATCATATAAATGTGTAAATAATTGCCATTTTTTGATTTTAATTTCTAAAACAAGATGACCATCTTTCGATTTAAATTTTTGTTTAAAAATTAGTAGTATAGAATTGCAAATGTATTTTTAAATGGATTTAAAATTTTATTACAATTTTTAAGCAGATTTTACTAGGGTATGGTTAGCTGTCACACCAAATGTCAAATTTTATAAATGTGAAAATATTTGTCATTTTTGATTTTAATTTTGAAAACAAGATGACCAGCTTTCGATTTAATTTTTTTAAGTAGTAGTATAGAATTTCGTTTATTTTTAAATGTACTACATACAATTTTATTGCATTTGACTAGAGAAAATGAGTGTCCTTTGAGGTTGGTAAAAGGCTTTTAAATGAAGTTGAAAGACTTTCTGTTCACTGCATTTGATATATGAAAACTGACAGTGGCATTTGAATATTTTAACAAAAAGCCATTAATAATAGGAGATCCATTTGTGTCCTGCTCTGCTTGTTTATTGGCTAGAGGTGTTAATATTGGTTCCCCATAGAACCATGTTTCTAAATTACGCCATCTATTCTCAGCCTGAAGATAATGCCTTTGATAGTCCCCAGTGGAATTGCTACTGAGACCGCATTGGAGGTATCTATGGCAGATCCCATTCTGGCTAGTTCGTCTGCCTGTTCATTACCGTAGTGGTCTCTGTACGCAGGGACCCAAACCAAATTAATGTCAGATAGATAACCTAGCCTTGACAGAGAATTGTTACATTGCCTGACTATTGAAGATGAAGTTGTGTAGGCCTTCAGTGAGAGAAGTGCCGCCTGACTGTCGACAAAGATACCTATTTTGCCACGAGTATAATGATCATAAAGTGTACTGGAAGCTACCATGATTGCATAAATTTCCGCCTGGAAAACACTAAACTCATTCGGAAGACGATATGAGATGCCTACCCCAAGTTCGCCACAGAAGACTCCATAACCAACACCACAGCTCATTTTAGAACCGTCTGTATATATCCTAGAATCAAGACCTTGAACACCCTATCAAAATCTGTGTATGGAGTAATATAGTCAGAAGGCTGGAGAACGATCGAAGGCAAAAGGCTCAGAATCCCCGCATGGCCATATGTCCTCGATCTCCAACAACCCGATGCATGAAGGTGGCCATTATGTGAAGGTCTATTGGCACAAGGTGCAGTATAGTGTTCAGTGCATCTGAAGGACTAATCTCTGGACTTTGTATAGTTGGTCTACGACATACTTCCTTCTAGTTGCAGTCCATCATACAAGAGATCCATTAGTAAGAATTGGACGTACTATAGACGTATACATCCATTTAACTATGCTGGAACTAAGTCCCCATTTTTTACCAAACAACTTACGACAGGTATAGTAGGCCACCATATTGAGTATTCAGTTTCCATGACAATTTAGAGTCCAGTATAATACCTAGATATTTTGCATTATTTTAAAGGGGGATTCCGCAGTTTTTTAACCGTGGAAGTTTGAAGTTTGGAATCTTGGAATCATGGTCTTTGTCGTGAAAAGTAAAAGTTCCCTTTTTGCTTGGATTCACCCCAAGACCACTTACCGTGGCCCAGTTGTGGAGCAACCCCTAAAGCAGTGGACATAATATCACTGATCACGTCCGGAAACAGTCCTGATACGAGTATCAACACATCGTCCTCATAAGCGATAACTTTTATCCCTTTCTTGTCTAGATCAATGAGAATCAAGTTAATAACGATAAGCCATAGTATTGGAGAGATTACCCCGCCCTGAGGTGTGCCTTTTCCAACTTGCTTGGACTTATCAATCTATTACCAAGATTGATTTCAGCATTGTTACTAACCACTCATTGATATAAGTATTCTTCAACGTCTAGGTTTTTTTTTTTCCCAATTTTGGGAATAAAAACGAACTTGACCCTCCTCCAGTTAACCGGAACATTGTTGAGAGAGAGACAGAGCATAAATATTCTATGAAGCCAATGGATGACATGCTTTTTTGCACTTTGCAGCATCTTTGGCAATATACCAATCGGCCCAGGTGACTTGAATGGTGAGAAACTGTCAATCGCCCATGATATCCTGTCATAGGAAACGATGTTACTGTCGATATTGGATAGAGTCCTATCATATGCTATCCATATTTTCAAACAAAAAATCATTGATCATGATCATGATCAATTGATCGTAACGCGAGGTCCGGCTTTATTTTTGAAGAAACAATATCCGATGATGCCACCCACTAGTGTGTAAACTGCACTTTTCTGGATGTAATGGAGTCTGTATGGTCTGTTGTGTATACGTCTTTCTCCACTTTGTGGCAATTTTCTATATTAACAAGCCCGTTAAGCCAAAAATTAGCCTCATAGCTGAACAAAATTAAACGGTATTCTATAAGTTACGCGTATCGTCTGATTTTCAAAGTATTCAAGTATTCCTGATGATTTGTCATAAACTGATCAACAATGTTAAAATATGTGACTGTAAAACCCTTTCGTAAGTTCTATAAGGCTTAAAAAATACACTTTATGCTGCTTTATTTGGAGAGCATTCTGATTTTAAACTACCGTAACTCAGCCATTTTCCAAGCGATTTTTACTAATATGGTTGTGTTTCAAAGGTAAAGCTAATTTCTGTTAAAGCAAGTAAGAGAGCTATATTCGGCTCTGCCGAATATTATATACCCTTCACCAAATTATACTTTAAAATAAAATTTAAAAATTTTTTTTTTTTCGAAATTGTTTTTAAACATTTTTTCTAAACATTTTTTTTAATTTAGAATTTATTTTTTTTTAATTTATTAGTGAAAAAAATTTATGACAAAAAAAAGTTTTTTGTGAAAAAAATTCGGTTTAAAAAATATTTTTCCCGATTTTGACCCATTGTAGGTCAAACTTACTATAGCCTTATATACATCGTTGCAATGGACTTTGAGATATCAGACAGACAGCATAACACATATTTATGATGTTTTGAAGTTGTAACATTAAGATTATCGTTACTTTACTAAAACGAAGTGATCGAGAAAAACTATAAGTATTTCAGTACTCTATGGACTGCAACAAATCATAATTGCTACATGAGAATCCCAGCATATTTCTGTCAACGACTTTTGTATCGGTATGGAATAGAAGAAACAAAGTGACAATATTCTCTGGAAGATGTTGTATTGAAATTAAGTGACAAGAGTGTCAACCGGTTGTCTATTAAATTGAATATATTGTTACGTTTTTACCTTTTAAAAACGTGGTTTATTTCCTTTAAATAAACCGGATACTTTTGATTGCAAATAAAAGCAGTTTTAGAAGTTTAAAATTGTAACAACTCTTTATTTATTTAGAATTTACAACAACAACAGAATCAAATAGGCACTCAATGTCTTTATACACGTTTATCAATTCGCAGAAATGCACACACACTCTATTACGTACAACCTTATATGCACAAGACAGTTGATGTTAACTCTAACAGCGCCAATGATAAACTCAACTCACGACTGCCAGCTCTGCCACTATTTATACACGCGCCATCTATCGGGAATCATCTACAATGTTCTTAACGGACATACTAGTACATTCGATTTCTAGAGCTTTTCGATGTCATTGCCAGCAGCCCAAACATTTAGTGTTGCCATACTTACAAACAATGTCAATGATGGACGTGTCATCAAACATGATGAATGCTGCAGGCTGTCGTTACAGACCGTTGAATTCAAATCGTCATTGCACATTCGTAACAATATGTTTGAGAATTAAACGATAGTGACATTTGCTAAATGTTTTACAAGGTTTTCTAACTTCACTTGACTAACTTGCTTAATCTAGAAGACAATTTTAAAGCAGTTAAAAAGACACCTGGTGCTACACTATAACCATTTTTGAAACAACTTTTGTGTTTATTAAAAATTTTCATCATTCTTAGAAACATGTTTTGATGTCTTTGAATTTTGTCTTCATCTGATGCTGAGGCCGTATCCCATAGCGAAATCCCAAAACACTACTTATGTTGGTTTTATAACTGAGTTATAGAGTTGATGCCCATTTAAATTTCATTTTGATCAACTTGGCTTCTATATTGGATTTCTATGTAAGGGAACTATGGAGATGTATACCGAGGTATTTAACCTCAACTCCAATTATTGGTTGTTGATCTTAATACTTAGCATGAGTCTTTACGCAAGGTCAAGTTTATATGTTAACCATTTTCCTCAATCTTTGATTTCCAATGCCTTAAACTGCATTCTATTCTTGCACATACATAGAGATGCTTCTTGAGTGTTTTAATGAGTGCTTCTAAGTAATATCAGTATCATCAGCTCCCCCTACAATGAAATGCTATCATGAATATCTTTTTAAAATAAAATACATAGAAAAATTCGTGATAGATAGATCAATTTAAGTCTAATATATTTCTATCATTTCATATTGGCCTAGTTGTCAATAACTTATATTATTTTTACAAGTAAAATCCTTCTTAGTTCTTTAAAAGGTTATTAAAAGCCATAATTAATTTAAGAAAATTTAATAATCCCTATAAATAATACAGTTAACAATGCTTTAATCCCGACAACTTATAGCAGCAATAAAATCTTCATCATAATTGTAATGAGAAAAAGTTCTAAACAAATGCCAACTCTAACAAAAGTAAATATTGACAATTTATTAAACAATAACAAAAGAAAAAACCCTTTTAAACAACAAAAACCAGGCCAACCAAACCAACTAAATTAAAAACTAAACAATAAACAGCAGAATCCTGGCAATCCAATGCACACTCACTCACATTAACAAACAAACAGACAATTCAACCAACACCACAGAATAATAACAGCAACAATAATAGTAATAATGAGAAAAGCAAATAATTGTTTAAAAACAACAATGGAAACTAAAAATATTTAGAAAGGCATATGCGACTTATAACACCCAACAAAAAGGACCTCCACACACACACACACACAGGAGTTTAATAGCAACAACCAAAAACAATTCCTTTTGTAATTTAACTGCTCAATTTTCTGGTAAAACACCACAAGAGCCTGATTTTCTGATCTTTATCCGGACAAAAACACACACACAAACTTATTTATTTGTATAGAGAGAAGGAGAGCGGGCTAATGATTGTATGGGTTTATATTAGGGTGGTCCTTATTTTGCACTTTTTTGCATTTTCGTTGCTCACAAGGTCTAAATTTGTTTTCCGTCATCTAAAAATCAACTGATTAACATTTTTAGCAAAATCGGAAAATTTCAATACCAAACTGCTTGGCACAATAATAAACAGGTTTTTGATATTCTGCTAAGCTTGTTTGTGTAATTTAGACGTGAGAGTGTTTTACATAGACGGGCATAGCTCAATCGACTTAGAATTTCATAAGGATCAATAATATATATATACGTTCATCTAAATATTTCACCACTTATGGTGGTGGAGGGTATAATGAGCAACCTCTAAACGTTATCTGATTTTGTTGAAATTTTCAACATTTGGTTTTGAGATTATGGAAAACAATTTTGGACCTTGGGAGCACCGAAAAACCATAAAGTGCAAAATAAGGATCACCCTACTGTAAAGTGAGAGTTTTGCAAACACATTACAAGGGGTTGAAGATTGTATTTATTCAATTGAATTGAATGGTTTGTCGTGTATATAAAAGAAACTTTGTTCACTTCGATTTTTAACAAATTACTCCACAGGGAATGATGCTGCCTGCCATTTAATATTATTTTGTTTTCTACATAGAGTTTATGTGTGTGAGCCTGTTTTGTGTGGGCTTGAATCTGGGGTGGTTTTCTTCTGCTAAAAATACACTTGATCTCTTTGTTATTGTTGTATTTGCACCCTACAGAAATCTGATATGTGATGTTTCGTAACATTAGTAAAAAGTGAGGATTAATAAATGAGCACAATGTCTATGAAATTTATTTAGAATAGGTCCATGATTTCATAAAATTCCACCTGGAAAACTGTTCATATCCAAAGTAAGAATAGATCTCTCTTAAATTCCTATAACTTGACTGATATCATTTAGAAAGATTAGAGATAAGAAGAGTCCATAAAATTTTTTTTACCCAATCCTCACAGATATTTGAATTTTGTATTTTTATAGTCTACGATATGTAGTGTATTTTACAGCTTACCTTCCCCATCTCCTACTTACTTCAATTTCTCTCCAGTTGTGTTGACACTTAAGCCCACAGCACGACATCTTAGCACTCATAATTGCACCAGTAGTGTCAATTGAAACATTGCGCAGATGATTGTTGTTTTATATATTGTATATGTTTTTATTATCCATGTGTTTTTTGTTGTAGCATTCAGAAAGGATGTGCAACAATCAGAGTCAAGCTGATTTATCAAACAAACTACCCTTAGTAATGTTGAGTAAATTGTGTTGGCCTTTTTTTGGTTGGGTTTTTTTTTTTTTTTTTTTTGTTCAAACTGTTTTCATAATTATTGTTTATAAAGACAATTGATGTTGCGCATCCGTAAATTATTATTGCGGTTTTTAAGTGATAATTGCATTTTGGTTTAGGAGAGGGGTGAAAGTAGAATAAGGGATTTGAAACAGTTAAATTTCTAGACCATTACACACATTACTTAAGTAACATATGTACGTACATGAATATGAAGAAGATGAACATGTTATCATTTATCTATAAACTATTAAATAATGTATTTCAAAATGTTGGCTTAATTCTATGCTGTGATTTCGATTTAAATATACCGAGCTTAAAAGTCTACGAAACTTTCCTATTCCTCTATTTATTGGTTGGTATCAATGCTGAAAATCTAACTCAAGTTGTTAGAAAAAAATTCGAAACAACTTGAGTTATATTTATCTCTCAAAAAATACTACATTATGTTGTTCAATGTTGCAATTAGAGTAAGATCAGATCATCAAGAAAATCGCGTTCATTTTTATGATTGAGCCATAAATGTACCTAAGATGTCAGCAGCAACTCAATATAGTGAGATTCTATAATACTTAAGGTGAAAGACAATTGGTCAATTCACAAGATTTCTTATCATATCACAAGATTTCTTATCATATCATAATTGTCATAATGTCCTAATATTTCACAATGGTTTTTATTGGTTTTCAAGCAAAAAATGTCCTAAAATAATACTACTGTCCAGCAGAGACCAACGCCGAATGCCTAAGAGTCGGTTAAGCTGAGCCGCCGAGTCGTGATATATTAAGACATTATGACAATATGACTGATAAGAGACCTTGTGAATTGACCAAATATGATTAAGATTTATTTACACTCTCATCTGATTCCAATACTCTAAACAGCCAATTTTTTGTTATGGGCCTAAGCTTCAAATGTAGACAAAATTAAAAATGACTCCAAAACTGGTAACTAGGAATGATTACAATTACCCCTGGTATATCAAACATTCGAATATAAACAAAGATCTAAACGTACATTTGCTAAAATGTCCCCAGTAAAAAATAGAGCTTAGGGTAAACTGCATTGTATTTGTAATACTTCATTTGCTGCAAAACTTTTTTAAATTCCCTTTTGAAACTGCATTCGTGTCCACACAGTGAAGTTTATGCTTATCAGTTTTTGACATTTCTGTACAGAACGAATATGAACGAATAAATGTGTGTGTGTGACTACTCAACAAAAACTTCATGTACATGAAACAGAGTACCCTTATCCATTACTCTTTCCCCTTTCATCGACAAACTCAAATGTTTTGCAGCAAATGTTTCACAGTATGGACGGGGACTAAACCAACCAGATTCCCTGATGAAGGATTAGATTCGTCTAATATTCATCCTTGGAAGTTTATCCAAACATGATAGGAATGGGATTCCGAGGATGCATTCCCTCAGGTTTGTCAGAACCGGGTAATGGCAGAAAAGGTGAGACACAGTCTCCTCCTCCTCTTCATTCTGACAGATTCTACAGTAATCATTGTACCGCAGGCGCAATCTTCTAGCATGCGTCCCAATTATACCGTGTCCTGTAATAAAGAAGAAAATTAGCCTTATTTGCTCACGACGTAATTCCATAAGTAGATTCGTCCTGCTGGCATCATATACGGGCTAAGACGAAAGTTCATTGGTCCACCTGTTTTGTGTAGTCTCATATAGTTTCTGCTGTACAGAAAAGGGGTCGATCGCCCCCTTATTCATCATCGCACCCCTTTTGTCAAATTCATCTGCTATTCAATTACTTTGATTTCTATCGTGTCCAGAGACCCATATAAACGTTATCCCAGAATGTCTCGTTATCTCATTAAGTGATACCCGGCATTCCTCGGTTAACTTAGATGTCGTGAAGACACCCGCTATTAGGTTAACGTCAGCCTTGCTATCATATACATATATCACCAGATACTTATTCGGTAATACCTCAGCAAATTGGATGCACATTTAATGGCAGTAATTACCGCCTGAAGAACAGTACAGAAATTAGGTAGTCTAAAGTAGGTTTTTATCCCATAGTTCTCAATATAGAAACCTCCACCGACCCTATTGCCTTTTTTAAATACGTCGGTATATTCCCTTATGACATCATTCAGTTTATCAGCAGAGTTGAGAGCCATTTGTATCACCATAAAATTAACTGGTAGCTAGTTTAAAATAGTAAAAAGTGTCTTACAGGGGGTAAACCTTATAGTGCCTGTAATCAGTATCGAGATAGTCCTCAGAACTTGTTCAATGTCCTTCCGGTGAGTAGCATTCTACAAGGCATACCACCACACCAGTGCTCCATAAAAGATGGGTTTAACAACTGCTTTGAAGATCCAATTATGAATTCGGCATAATATCCCAGTTAGTACCAATTGCCGTTTCGTTCATAAATATCTTAACAATTTTGGTATTCAAATTAAATCCATCCCAATTACAATATTACCATGCATAAATATTTTACAAGTATTGATATGGAGATAAAATTTAACTCAAATAAGTTTTTGGACGTTCGGTAAATAATGAGTCATATGTAGCTCCCATATAGCGTCCACTTCAGAAAAATACTCAAAAAAGATTAAGTCTTCTAAAATGTCTAATAATGATACAAAAATGTTGTATAGATGAGTTTAATGATAACTAAAATAGTACTAGAAAATTTTAAAGAAACCGGTAACACAGTGCAACAAGAAAAACTAACCTTAACAATTCCAATGGGAAATGAAATGCAATTATTTCAGAAATAATAAATACTTAAAGTCTGTTTCATCGATTTGACATTTTATGTATTTTTGTACTTAGCCATTTAATAAATCTTAAGTCTATTTTCGATCAATCATAACAGTTTTTAGTGCGAAGTGTGGCAGATATGACCAATTACACTGTGCAACAAATTTCGGGCCATCGCCGCCAGCCTCAACAACTCTAACAGGAAATGAAAGTAGACTATTAAGTAAACAAAACTGCTAAAGGGGTTTGAAAAGTTAGCTCGAATTTCAAGAGGCCATAAAAATTAAATTCGAGCTAACTTTTCCAAACTAATTGGTTTCTGTTTACTTATTGGTCTACTTTCATTTCCCATTGGTCTACTTTCATTTCCCATTGGAGTTGTTGAGGCTGGCGGCGATGACCCGATTTTTTTTAACATTTGGAAAAACATAAAAAATCAGAAATGAAATGCAGTGCCCATCTTATGTATAAGAACTTGGTTTTATACCCTTCACCATGAGTGGCAATGGTATATATAAGTTTGTCATTCCGTTTCTAATTTCTACAATTTTCATTTGCGACCCCACAAAGTATATATATTCTGGATCGTTATAGGTAGCGAAGTTGATATAGCCATGTCATTCTGTCCGTCTGTCCGTCTATATGTTGAAATCAACTTTATATAGCCCCCAAATAACTTACAAACATAATTGACACATCAATATATCGGGAATTCTTCCGGCTCGGTCCCTATTTAAAATCGAGAAAATCGGCCCACAAATGGCTGAGATATAAGGAAAAAACGGGGAAAACCTCGATTTTTGGATTACTAAGTCATTAATATAGACAATATGAATATCTTATGATAGATATTTCAAAGTCCATTGCAATGATTTATATAAGTCTATAGTAATTTGGACCTACAATGGGTCAAAATTGGGAAAATTATTTTTTAACCCGAACATTTTTTTTACCGCAAAAAATTTATTTTATGATTATTTTTCACTAATAAATTTTTAAAAAAAAAATTTTGAAATTTTGAAAAACAGTTTTGAAAAAAAAAATTAATTTTGTTTACCTAAAAATATTTATAATTTTTATTTTAAAGTATGATTTGGTGAAGGGTATATAAGATTCGGCACTGCCGAATATAGCTCTCTTACTTGTTATTTTATGTAAATCTTGCTGGTGATCACCTAATTTGTTAAAGAACATATTCAGATCGGAATGATGGGTCTTCAATGACATTTATAAACAATTCTCTATGTTGATAAAATATAAGTGATTCACAGAACAATGTTTTTTTCTAACGATTTTTAGCTTATATTACTGAATTTGAAAATTTGGTTTTAGACGAACACATAAGCGATCACAAGCCGACAAATCTGTGATCAGGTAACTCTAAAACAGGGTGTCCACCGGGAAGGTATACTACTTTGTATTGCCGCCATTTTGGTAAACATTAGTCTTGACAGTTGATATTTGACAGTCGTGAAGTAGACACGTGGCAAATTTATTATGGAAAAATATTTCAAGAAATGGTGATGTTGATTGACCTCCACGGTCGCCTGATTTGACTGCAACGGACTTCATTTTGTGGAGATATCAAAAAAGAAAGGTTTATGCAAACAAACCAGAAACGCTTGAGCAACTGAAACAAAATATTCGTGATGAAATTAATGAAATACCGCGTGAAATGTGTGAGAATGTAATGGAGAATGTGCTCAAAAGGACTCGCATTTGTGAGGCTAACAGAAGCGAAAATTTACCTGATATTGTATTCCATACATAATTGCCGACATTAAATAAAACATTTATCAATATAAGATCCATTCTTTTTCATTTAATCAAAAATTATAAACAAACAAAGTAGTATACCTTCCCAGCGGACACCCTGTACATGATAATATGAAGTTCTCAAATAAGAATTGTGGAGAAATGTTAAATTTTGTACTTTTTTGTCAGTTTTTTAAAAACACCTTGGCGAATATTACTTTGATATGCTGATATGCTGAATCATATATGCAGTTTTTTCTTGTTACTTAAAAATACTACAAAGTCTCACACAAGGCAAACATAACCTCATTCTAAATTTTGTGGTCACTGCACTTTTGATTTCTTAATTTTTGTGGTGTACAACGAATTACAAACGTCCAGCACTCAGCCATTATGACCACTTTAAATCTTTTATTTAGACAAAATTCAAGAACAAAGGGATGTTTCTTTCTCTCTATCGCTGTATATAGCCAGAATTTATGATGATGATGATGTTGTCATGCATTTAAGCAATTATAATTATTTCTTTTATTGTTATTGTATTTCATATGTTGCAATTGAGCATGAAAACACTGGACATTCGTACTTTTTTTATGGTTTTCAATAACAATTGCGACTGACTGACTCTCTCTCTATCACAGTCCTGCTGAAGTCACCCCTCTGCTCAACGCTGCTGTGAGAAGCCATTAAAAGCAAGTGATAAAATGAGTGGTGAGTGTATCAGTGAATGAGTGAAGGACCGAATGTTGTGCACTTGAAATTGTCAGCAGGTGCTTAACAAAAACATTAACATGCTACGAGTCCAACATTAACATAAGTTGCCAACAAAAACAATACAAACAATAGTAATAATAATGGCAACAACAACTACACTTAATGTGATTTTATTTGTCATGCATTACGGGAATACATTAATTTTCAACAAGACAAAAATGCAACTATGTTTGAAAGAGATTACAGTGAAAAGTGTAAGAGAGGAAGCGAGAGAAAGGGCCAGAACACAAGTTAAAGATTAAAGGCATAAAATCAAACTATTAAATGTGTATAAAAATTATCTATAATTGTTAAGGATTATTTGAAAGCATTTTTGTTATTTTCTCTATAAACAACATGACAATTTAATATTTATGCACTGAATTAAAAATGAAGTTGAAAGGAGGGATGTATAATAGAAGGAAAATTACACATACGTTTTTTTTATATTTTAATGTAATGAATATCGAATTGATTTTCTATTTGCTAAAGGTAATCTATTTTAATGTCACATTTTTCTTTGCTTTTAACATTGATTACATATAAAATGTACAACCCTTTTCTAGCCATACAATATGGCTGATATCCCCCAAGGGGAGTAACCATAGCCACACAATTTTCTTTCTTTTTACATACGTACGTTTGTATTTTTTGTCACATTTTTGTCATACTAACAGTGTGGGCGACAAAACGTATGGTTTGTGCCACAACCAACATAATAATTGTCATAACAATCATAACAATTTACCTGCAACATACGAGTATGTACTTGCATAAATAAATAATATTTCTGCCATATTTATTGTTTCCAATTGTTGATATTTTGCCCCCAGCAAATGCTTTTTTATCTTAAACCAATCGCAAAAAAATGTAAAGTAAAAAGAAAATGTAATTTTTCCGAACGTGACTGAAACAGTTTCTTTAAGAATGAAGATTATTTGCTATTTTCTTACAGACATATTTATGCTAAACCACCCTTCTTTTCATATTTTTATTAAGATGTGTAAAGCAAGGATATGTAAGGATTCTTGTTATGTTTATACTTAAGTGTAAGGTTAAAATGTCACATATCTATCCGGTGGCCACTATATGAATAATTCGTTTTATAAAGTAAAGATTCATACATATTTCATAAGTACATTGACATAAGTTTAGCCGCCATTTGAAAAATTTTGAATTTTAAAGTGTGCGGTTCGGAATTTTGTAGCACTGGGTCTAAAACGTGCTCAATGTTGAATTTTGAGCTGACGGATATAATTATGGATGTTCAATATTATTCTACATACAAGTAAAAGTGTTATATTCGGCTGTGCCGAATCCTTTTTACCCATTTACGATTCACATGATTGTATCAACCATATATATGGTTACAATAAACATGTATATGTTTGTGACAACCATTTATATGATGAAGGACTTACCAATATATGTTGCTCTCGGCTTATGGATATCATAATCTGAGAACAACATATTATGATAAAATTATTCATCATATAAATGGTAGTCACAAACATATACATGTTTACTGTAACCATATATATGGTTGATGCAATCATGTGAATTTGGATTATTTATGTCCAATTTTAACCTGATAACAATATTTATAAAATTCCAAAAGTGCAAAAGTAAATACTTAATACTGCGGTTTAAGGGAGTATTAATTTACTAGAACAATATTTTTAAATAACAATATTTGAAAAAATAAAATGATCTGAACAAATTAAGGAGTGGCTAAGCTAATGATTTTGAATAAAGGTAGCTACTACTATACGTACATAGAAGCACAATCACAGGTTGGACCATTTTTAGAGGCTGACGTTAAAGAAAATATAACTGTGTATCGAAAATAACCCATTGTGATACCCTTATAATTACCATTTCCATATTTTAAAATTTCACTCATAAAAGGAGAATAGTTGCCCAACCTAATTTTGTTGACTATGTACTTCTTGTGATCCCCGTGAGAACTTCTAATAAATCTGATCATATTTACTAGTGGCACATCTCTGAGAGAGTCCAGATCATGGAAAAGAACTCTACCAAGATGTAGTAGTCTATGCTATTGTAAGGCTGGGCAGTCACATAGAAGGTGTTGTACCGATTCTTCTTCCTACTCATACAAACATCTTTTACAATAGCTATAACGTGGGTAACCCATACGTTCCTACATGCGTTCAATCACACAGTGCCCAGTGATTATACCCGTAAGAAGCCTGATCAAATTCCTACTAAGAGACAAAAGAGTCGTAATCCTATTCTCTGTCAGAGTGGGCCAGAGCAATCTGGATATTATACAAGTGATGATATTTGACCACCTGAGTTCCGTCTCACTCAAAGCCCATTCATTTATCAGTTTCGATACGGTCACCAAGGGAGTGTGAATATCCCTTTGCGCAAGAGATACGTCTAGGGACGACCCGTTCGTGGCGCATTCGTCGGATACTTCATTTCCCCGGATTCCCTCATGTCCTGGGACCCATATCAACTTGACGTGATGTTGTGACAGTTGTGCCAGTGTTTGGATCCAGTTGAGAAGATATTTCAACTTAATAAAGTTGGATTTAAGAGCCTTGATTGATGCAAGGCTGTCCAAGTAAATATGTATAGTCGAATTTTCGAGATTCAGTTCCCGGATTCTTCTCGCGACTGTATCGATGGCATATATCTCAGCCTGGAAAACCGTGCAGGTAGCCGGTAATCGAAGAGACAGCAAAAGGTCCAGTTCATCGGAGAAAATTCCCGAGCCCGTGCCTCTTTCTGTCTTTGAACCACCAGTGTAGACTGAGATCTCGTCGTCCCTTAGGTCAGTGTTCGCGGCCCAGTCATCCCTTATCGGTATCTTAATCCTAAACGTACTATGAAAACTCGGTGTAGGTACCAAATAATCCGTTTCTTGCCCCATGAATGGCCTGCCTATCTTTTGTAGGATGGTGCCGTGACCAATACGATCATGCTTCATGCTTCAGTCCGCTCGACTGTTTGAGTCGTAGAGCAGACTAAGCAGAAATGCATTTGATATATATATCAAGGGGAGTTATATTTATCATCGTCTCTAGACTGGCCTGAGGGGTGAAATTCATAAAGCCAGTAAATGCAAGACATGCAAGTCTTTGTACCTTGTTTAGAGTAGAAAGGTGAGTCTTGGTGTCCGCTCTTCATCAAACAAGAGCCCCATAGGTCAAAATAGGTCTTATGACCGCGGTGTACATCCAGTGTACAATATATGGTTTAAGACCCCATCTCTTCCCAAAGGTTTTCTTACATATATAGAAGGCACATAGTGCCTTCTTCATTCGACTCTCAGCATTACGTTTCCACGAGAGCTTAGAGTCCAAAATTACGCCAAAATATTTGGCATCGCTTGAAATATTTAGAAAAGTACCATCCAGTCGTGCAGGTCTGAATTCTGGGATTTTGTATCTCCTAGTGAAAAGAACCAGTTCGGTTTTGGCAGGGTTGACACCTAGACCGTTTTCTCTGGCCCATGATAGTAGAACGCTGAGAGCTGATTCCATGAGTTCACTTATTGTGGGAAGAAACTTCCCTTGAATAAGAAGCACAACGTCGTCAGCATATGCGACTACTTTGGTGCCTGTCCTACTGAGCCAGAAAAGGATTTTATTTACGACAAGATTCCACAGAAGTGGAGAGATGACACCACCTTGTGGTGTGCCCCTTGTCACAACTTTCCTTGTCCTACCAATATCCATATTAGAATTTATGGCCCTTCTCTTAAGCATATTTTCGGTCCAATTTTTTATCCGCTAATCAACACCTAAGACAATAACTACAAAATATTTCACTATTGCCACAAATATCCTAAATTGATTTTACACTGAGAAATTCTGAAGAAAGTTCAGCTATTGACCAACATTATTACCAACATTATTGCCAACATTATTTTCCAAAAATTGCTTGAATTCGAATTACACCGGTTCACTCGGAAGAAATTAGGCCCTTTGATATACACTTGCGGTTGAAGAGAAAAACAATCCTTTTCCCTGTGAAGTTTAATCTGTTTATATAAAAATGGTGTAAAAAATGTATAGTAATTCATGAAATGAGAACGATAAAGTTTGTCTGAAGGCTTAAAATTGGGGTGAGGCGAAGTTCGCCGGGTCCGCTAGTATGTATATGAAATAAAAAATCTTAATGCAGAAACGAAATTTCTATGAAACTTTCCCCAAGAAACCATAGGTCTAAAATCAAATCCTATCCTATCATTTCGCCTTTTTCCAATGAAGATTTTCTGATCTTTTTTTTTTAATATCTTATTTATAAATATATATAAATAAAATTTACCCACTCTAATGTATATACTACTCGGTTGATACATCTGTCGCTGGCTTAATAATCTTTGACCGAGTATGGGTCGTTCCGGAACGTTGATCGAAATGTCATGGGATTTCCAATATGTCTATATACTATGAAGGTCTACAATTATCGAGGACATATTCAAGAGTATCGTCAAAATATGTCAAAATTGTGAAAAATTCTACTGCAGACTTGTGTTTAAAAGATTTCACTATTCATATTATTTTGTCCTTGTCCTTACCTGAATTGCCGATCCTGGAAGTTCTTCCAAATCGGAGAATTCACTTCTCTTCTTACAGTGTTGCAAATCAGTTTCCATAAGGTGATTTTAGGTCTACGAATTACTTTGCGTAAAGAAACCATCAGCGTTTATAGATTCCTTGTTTGATCAAATATTTTGAAAGTAAATTTTTCATATTTATGGTTCCCCTTTTAAAGGTATATAAACTTAAATGATAATGATCCCAGTTTAAAGATTCTACCTTTTCACCTTTTAACATGTTTCTGCACTCCGTTAGTAACACCTTGACTCTATGAATCCACCAAGGCAACTGCATTTTTTTAAGAGAGCATAACAGCACCCAGATGATTTTAAGATGGATTCAAGTCAGCGTCTAGGGTGGGTAATGTCTTTTATTTTCCCCGTTTTCGGTTGCAGGATTAATACTTTAGAACAGTAATACAAGAGAACAGGCTAAGATTTCGATCATCAAGAGAACAGTACATTGGAAAGGTGTTTTTTAATAATATGACAACACATTCTAAACTGGAGCTATTCTGGTTATCGAATCATTCTGATGTACCTGACAATAATGTTGCAGACGAACTGGCTGAAACTGGTTCTTGTCTGCAAGACGAGGAAATCGTCCATTTGGTTGGCATTCCATTCTCATCCTGTAACTTAATTGGACTGCTCAGACCAGATGATAAACTTGGACTCTTTGCTAGATATCGATATTTACATTACCTCTTTATAACTGTCATAATTCAGGTTCTGTTTTGTCGGGTCAGTGTTTTTGATACTTGCGCATGTGAAGAGTTTGAATCTTCTTTGTAATGACTGATTGATTAGTTGTATTTGCTCTGCTCTATCTGAAACTAGGATCGCGACATTGGGCAGTCCATTTTTATACGACCTGACAGATCTGTTGAGGGTGGATGGATGCGTCCATTCATGCACGATCGTATTCCAAAGGGATCATTTTATGTACCTAATTAAGCTGGATATCAATGGCTGCATTTATAAGTTAACCTAAGATGAACTGAATAATATTGTAGATGACAATGGAGCGTTTGTAAGGTTAATGATTCAATTTGAATTATGTATGTCAATTGAATAAGAATAGCGTTTGCTTACGATTAAAAAATGATTAGTTTGTTGGTAGAAACAGGTTTTAAGTTTAATGGGTCGATTATGAAAGGCAACCGAACTTCAGTTGCGTTGTCTGTTGCCTAAATGGTATTACTGGCAGCTATCATTTCTGTTGCCAAATTGGAAACCAGAAATTTATGATTGCCCTCTGACAACGTAGCTGGAGTTCGGTTGTCATCCATACTCGAACCATAAGTTTGCTTCCGATATGATATACTTTTTTTTTTAACAAACACAAACTGCAAAGCTTTTTGATTGTCTGCATATACACCTAGAGTCTCTGGTGGGAATCGAACCCGCAACCCCCAAATTGATAGTCCAGCACACTATCGTGTAATCTATCGGGACACCCTAACAAAATTAACAAAACTATAAGAACGTTTTTCATATTAACACTCCTAACTTATTTTTGGAGAACTGCATAATCTAAGATAATAATGAAACATAATTTTGCCTAGTGAAGAAGATAATTGAAAACTGTTTTATTAAATTTCTGTTTCGGCAATTATGTTTAACATAAAGGGTTGATATCTCTTCTAAAGATTTTCTTGTAAGTATTTCCATAGGGTGTGATCAATATTTGTATTGACAGTTTTTAAAAATGTAACTTCTTTGCATACCAATATTTATCCCCCAAACCAATAAACACGTTTATCTCAACTGCTTTTCCATCTGCATATACAATTTGCCAATTTTTATATTCAATTTCTTAAATATTTAACAGGTTTTGTCGTTTACACTTGTACATAAATAGTAAAAATTGCTATTGTGGGAATTACCTTTTTGTTTCGTTTTTTTGTATTTTTTTTATTTCGTGGTCTTGTCTTGTAAAAGATTATCAGCTATCTATCCATTTCTAGTTTATTGGCGTGACATGAGACATATTCATATGAATATGTAACGAGACATTTAAGATATAAGAAGACCATAAATATCAAATACCAACCCTTTTTTCTAAATAAAAAATGTCTTTATTGAAAGTAATACGATACCGCAATATTTTCATTCATTTTGGCTAAAATTGTTTTTTTTTTTTTTTTTTGATTATTTTCTATGGACACTTTGGGTAAGCGTTTGGGGAATACTCAGGAATACTTAAGTAAAAATATTTGGCAATCTATAAGAGTTTTATTAATGGAATATAAAATGTTTTAACTGAATGTTATTTATAGACTTTTTCATATTATATAGGGAGTAACAAGCAAAAAGGGCTTAATTGCGAGTTGAAAAATAACTTTAAAGTATAATTAAACATTTGATGCCTCTATGTTATTGCTACTACTTTCTTTGCCATAAAACCAAAAAAACATGTATTTTACTCAACAACTCCATTTAACTTCAATAAAATTGTAAAGAAGCCTAAATTATCAAATGATCGATAATATCCTGTAATAATAAATTGACAAAGACTTTGCCGCCCAAATGAAAGCTCTTTATATTTAGTTATTTAAACAAAAATCCCAATATATTTTCGCAGGGAAAATACAAATCAATCTTATGAGAAATTGATCAATAACAAGAAAAAAAAAAAAAGAAAAATGTTTTATGAGAAATCAGCAACATCCGGTATGGGGGAGTCAATAAATGACGACAACAAATTACGTCTACACATACTTTTATGACGGACAAACTGTTTTTTCTTTAACATACAAAATCAATTTATGATGTATTTAGTCTACAGTCTTTAGAAGAGTAGTATAATACAATATTTTGCGAGAAAAGGGCAATGAACGTTAAGTGATCGAGAAATATGAATAGCGATGCATGTAAATTGATTGATTATGGGGGGAAGAATGCTAGTTCAAAGATCAAGAACAAATTAGCAGTGAAAGAGTTGGATTAATAGAATAATATTATTAATTAATAAATTAATACTTTAGCTTAATTAATATTTGTTAGGGTTTTATTGATAGATTTCAGAGTATAAAGAGAAATGGATGAAGTGCTAATTGAGCTTGAAAATTTGCTCAGATTCTGAAAATATTTTCTTTAGAAAGTTTGCTCAGATTCTGAACATATTTTCTTTAGAAAATTTGCTCAGATTCTGAACATATTTTCTTTAGAAAATTTGCTCAGATTCTGAACATATTTTCTTTAGAAAATTTGCTCAGATTCTGAACATATTTTCTTTAGAAAATTTGTTCAGATTCTGAACATATTTTCTTTAGAAAATTTGTTCAGATTCTGAACATATTTTCTTTAGAAAATTTGTTCAGATTCTGAACATATTTTCTTTAGAAAATTTATTCAGATTCTGAACATATTTTCTTTAGAAAATTTATTCAGATTCTGAACATATTTTCTTTAGAAAAATTGCTCAGATTCTGAACATATTTTCTTTAGAAAAATTGCTCAGATTCTGAACATATTTTCTTTAGAAAAATTGCTCAGATTCTGAACATATTTTCTTTAGAAAAATTGCTCAGATTCTGAGCATATTTTCTTTAGAAAAATTGCTCAGATTCTGAGCATATTTTCTTTAGAAAAACTGCTCAGATTCTGAGCATATTTTCTTTAGAAAAATTGCTCAGATTCTGAGCATATTTTCTTTAGAAAAATTGCTCAGATTCTGAGCATATTTTCTTTAGAAAAATTGCTCAGATTCTGAGCATATTTTCTTTAGAAAAATTGCTCAGATTCTGAGCATATTTTCTTTAGAAAAATTGCTCAGATTCTGAGCATATTTTCTTTAGAAAAATTGCTCAGATTCTGAGCATATTTTCTTTAGAAAAATTGCTCAGATTCTGAGCATATTTTCTTTAGAAAAATTGCTCAGATTCTGAGCATATTTTCTTTAGAAAAATTGCTCAGATTCTGAGCATATTTTCTTTAGAAAAATTGCTCAGATTCTGAGCATATTTTCTTTAGAAAAATTGCTCAGATTCTGAGCATATTTTCTTTAGTAAAATTGCTCAGATTCTGAGCATATTTTCTTTAGAAAAATTGCTCAGATCCTTTTACTTTATATTTTAAGTGCACAATTTAGTTATGTTCCTTACTTACACAAACCCCTTTTTTTGGAACATTTCCACTGTTTTTTATCAACATTATTATTACTCTGCTAGTAACCTTGTGTTAAACATGCGGGTTTCCCTTTTTTTCCACAACATAACATTCAAACATTTAAACTAATTAGCCAAGGTACACACCAAAATAACAACACACAAAAAGGCACACAAATAGACAGTCATACACAAATTATAATTTTCATTATTCTAAGAAAACACAGGGTTTCATAAATATCTTTTACATCATTCACACTCATATGTATGTAAGTGCTGATGAAGTGATGATGACTTTGTATTATCACACATTATTTGCGTGTTTTAATATCATTTAATTCATTTTATTTAATTTTTAAAGAATATAAAATGTTTAAAATGCCATATAAAATATTTTTAAATGCGAATTTATTACCCCCATCATTTAGATGACTTAATTCTTGTTCGGTTCCCTAAAGATGACTCTTCAGAAAAGACAATAAAATGAAAAATTTCATTTGAAAAAATTAGTCACGTTACCCCTTCTTAAAGACTCTGATAAGAAGGGATAAATATTTTATTATTGTAACTTCTTAAATAATTATTAAGATTCCCTAATTGTAGCCATTGTGTATGTTTTGTAACTTTTGCTCGTGTGAGCATCAATTTTGATTATTTTCATATTTAATTCAATTAAGTATCTTTTGTTTTAATATTTTGGGTTAGATTTTCGTAATAAGTACCTAAAATAATTAATTTAGTGTTTGTGAAACTTTACTGCTTAAAAAAATCTATTGAAAGTTTTTTAAATTTGAGACTCATTTTCTAAAATTCAAACATTACTTAAAGCGTCATATATTCAGCTCCTTTCGAAAAAAAGTACACAGAGAAAATTGATTCCTTCTAGCAACTGAATTTGTTGCCAATCGAATGATTCTACCTTAGTGACCGAATTTTACAGTTACGGCTACTAAACTTTAGAAGTGTTAATAAACGTTTGGTTACTTTAACAGATAATATTCTTTATCAACTGACTTTCTGTTGATAGAACCGAAAAATTGTATGTGAGCAACCGATTGGCTACAAATTCAGTAACTATTACTAATATGGTTTCTTTATGTATGTTTTTCATTAAAAAGAAAAAAGTGGCAACAAAATAGGTCTCATGAAGGAGAGGATCGTAGAAATATTTCCCAGCAAATATGTTCCAAGTGTACAAGACATTCAAATGTGTAAAATTTTTTGTATTTGTACAAGTAACAAGCTGAACAAAGTTTTGCTAAACCGAACATTGACATCCTGTATATCACACCTTGTGTTTTAACAGGGTGATAAAGCCAATGTTCTCCTATACGATTCATTCATACATCATTTTGCAATCGGACCACTAGTTTAGAAGATTCAGATTTATAACCACTTTTATTACAATTGAGCCCACAGTGCGATGTCCGTCTGGCCACCTAGCCCACATACAAATGGGACGTTTTTGTCATAAATGTCCGATTTATATAGGTATTCAGACAAATTTCTCCACAAACAAGTTTTATGTAAAAGAAAATCTCATTTAGAATTTTGTTGTGACTCAATTCATTATTGACCATTGCATTCATATAAGGCCTATCACTTCGATCTAAAAAAATATGGTATCCACATAAAATCCAATAGAAATAATCTTCACACGACCGAAATTGGTAGCGATATAAGTGGGCCTTATAGAAAATTTCTCACGAGAAAAACTTATTGAAATTTTTGCCCAGATTCTGACCTTCTTTTAGAAAATTTGATCAGATTCTGACCTCCTTTTCTTTAGAAAATTTGTTCAGATTCTGAAGTTTGTTTCTTTAAAAAATTTGCTCAGATTCTGATCTTCTTTTCTTTAGAAAATTTACTCAGATTCTGACTATTTTTTCTATAGAAAAGTTGCTCAGATTCTGACCTTCTATTCTATAGAAAAGTTGCTCAGATTCTGACCTTCTTTTCTATAGAAAAGTTGCTCAGATTCTGACCTTCTTTTCTATAGAAAAGTTGCTCATATTTTTTTTTTTTTATAGAAAAACTTTTTCTTCCGAAAGTAAAATTTGGCTCACTTAAGCGGACGTTGAAAAAAAATATTTTTGAGTCAAAGTAAGGACTTAAAAAAAAACTCTGTTTTTGGAACACATTTTCCCCTTTTAGGAAGTTTGGTATTTGAAAACCAAGAATGGCAACAATTGTAATGCTCTAATTTAAATATATTTAGATCTATATTAGTTCAAAATTTTCTTTATGGAAAATCACCATATTATAGTTTGTTTAGTTTTTAAGTAAATGACGTCCGAAAAAATTATAAAATAGTTTTATTTTACTAAAATATCAATCTTCTAGTCCTAACGTTTTCAACAATACCAAATACTTAGTTTATATTTACTCTTCAGAAGTTCCACAAACCTTGCGTGATCAACCGGTTTTTTTGTCTCGAATAATTCGACAAAATCGAATATTTTTTAAATTTATTTTAATAATAAGCTGGCTTTTTAACGTCACTTGTAATAAATTCGCTATGTATGGAGAAAATCTTTTAAATAGACATTTTGGTCTAAACGAAAGTTCATCAAGCTCTGATTTAGAAAATATTGAAAGTGACTCGTAAAATTTAGAAGCTCATCTCAGTTTAACATGAAAGAAGTTCAAAATTCACACAAAATAATAATTATTGCAACAACTAGCGGCATAAAACAAGATTTTAATTATTTGGACAAATTTTCTAAATGAACAAATGAATTGAATACAATACCATTTTAACAGTTAATCTCTATTTCTTCTTTAATAAAAAATGTAAGTTATATGTTAAATAAATTTTTAAAAGACTGAACGATTTTATAATTTGTTTTAATAAAAAAAATAATTAAAGCTCAATTCTTAAATTGATAAAAAAACCGAAAACAGGTTTTTAAAAATTACACTTTTTCGAATTATTCGCAAATCCGAATTTTTGAATATGTCGAATATTTGACAACTCTAGACAGGATCATACTGATAATGCACAATAGAGATGTGTGCACTTTATCATACTTTTTTAACAAAAAAATTATTGTTTTCGCGTCAAAAAATTGCAAAAAACTACAATTTTTAAGATAAAATCTTTGATCTTTGTGAGCTATTTAGAGAGGATAGACAGGTTCAGATTACATTGATACGTTTACAATAGTTGTTCAGCTCTACAGCAGCTACAACTTTGCTAAATATTGTTAGTGAAAAATTAGGAGTCCCTGTAAGTTATTCTAAAAAAAGTGAAAAAAGGACACGATAAAGCTATTTTTTTGGCAAAATGAAATAAACAAAATTTGTTTGGGGAACTCTTAGCTCTATTATTGCCATATATAGTTAAGCTGTATTACCAAGTCTGGATTAGCTGTTGGTCAAAAACTGATGACACTTTTTTTGACGGTCCACTTATTTTCAGAATCTTTGGAGACCCATAAAAAATGTTGGTAAAAAAATCTCCAAACTGATTATAGGGTCTTACTACCTTTTGGTAATAGAGTTGAACCTAAACTGTCATGACCGTGTGTTTTTTGCACTGTTGCACTGTGTAATTATTCATAGCTCCCATATAAGGCCCACTTTCGAATATCACTTTTACGAGCATAAATCTCTTAAAAAGTTTGGTATCAACATACAAAAAAAAATGTTTCATATATCAGAAGACCGAATTTAATGACGATCGGTCCATAATTGCTCATAGCAAATCACTTACGAAAATAAATTATTGAAATTTTAAAGAAAATGTTTTTGCTCATTTTATTTCTTACTTGATTTTTTCAAAATTATTAGAAATTAGAAAAGGTGCTCATCAGTTTCTGATCACTTTTTGTATCTTTAGAAATGTTATTTAGATTCTGACCATCTTTTTATTTGAAAGTTTTCATGAATGTAGATTATCTATTCTTTACAAAAATTGGACGGTGCACAGTGGAAAATTTTGGTCATTTTCGGATCAAAAATCTGTAACTTTTGAAATAGAATCATAATAAAAAAAAAGTAATGAGCGGTTAAAAATAAATTTTTGATTTTTTCATCTTTTGTATAAAAGTAAAACAAGTAAAAGAGGTGTTTCTATGTACTTTTTCAATAGTTTTAATAGTATTTATAACTGATATCTGTTAACAGCTTTTTAGCTTAGATTTTTTTTTTAGAAAATTACAACCTTTTGAAACACCCTCAACATTTTGAGTTTTTTTGGAAAAAAAACTTTTTTAAGGTAGGCCGTAGTACTTTAGTACCTCTAATTCATAAAAAGTTTAAACAATTATGGATAGTCAAGGAATTAATCTTTCATAAAATGTATATTTCATGAAATTATTTAAGTTTTTATAAAAGGTCTAGCATTTTTTTAATTTTTTTTTATTTTTTTTTTTTTTAATTTTTCAAATTCAACAATCGTTATTTTAATTGTTTTCTATGAAAACATATTTTTTGTGCACACTCTTTTAAAGACAATTTTATATAGAAAAAAAACGAGATATTACTTGTTAAAATCGGTTTATATTTGCAAAAGTTATTAAAATTTTTCTAAAAAGTTCGAATAAATTTAACTTGTAAGGAGTGAGAACGTAAAATTCTTAACACATGTTTTTCATTAAAACTTTTAACCCAAGTATTATTTGATTTTTTTTTTATCAAGTTACTTTTGAAAAACATGTCAATTATTATGTTTAATGTCAATTATGTTCATTTGTTGTTAATCTGATTAAAATTAGTGACCAGAAAAAAGTGCGTACTAAAATTATTAAATATTTTCAACAAAACCCAACTTGGTCCTACAAAAAGTTGGCCAAACAATCAAAGGTCTGCTATCAAACTTTTTCCAATGTTATTAAACAGTACCGGGAGAACTTGTCCGTTGATATAAAACCTGGTTTAGATAGAAGGAATGGTTCACATGATGTTTATTAAGCCAAAAAAATAGAAAGCATTTTCAGAAGTGCTTCCAACACATCCGGTTAGAAAGCAGCCCGGTTAGCTCAGTGCTCGGAATATTTGGTACGAAAAGTTAAAGCCAATGCAGGTTCAAAAACATACAAGGCTAAAAAAGTTCCTGACAGGAACGCTGCTAAAATTTTAGAGGCCAAAAACAGAGCACGCAAATTGAAGTCAAATTATATAAAAAAAATATTCCTGCTGCATAATGGATGACGAAACGTATGTTCTGGCTGATTTTTCGCAGCTTCCGGGTCAAAATTTTTATGTTGCTGATGCTCGAGGGAATGTAGAAGAAAAGTTAAGAACCAAAAAGACAAAATTTCCCAAAAAGTTCTTGGTATGGCAAGCAACATACAGTTGCGGCAAAAAAGCCAAATATGTGTTACAAAGGGCTCTATAAATACCGAAATTTACATCAAGGAATGTTTACAAAAAAGGATGCTTCCATTCATAAGACTTCTTAGTGTGTCCACTTATTTTTGGCACCCTGTCACTATGGTAAGAAAAGTCTTGAGTGGTAAAAGAACAATAATGTAGTATTTGTACCAAGAGAGACAAATTATACAAACTGCCTGGAGCTAAAGCAAGTGGAAAGATATTGGGCTCTTGTTAAAAGAGAATTGAAGAGCACAAAAAAGGTGTCCAAAAGTGTGGTCGATTTTTAACGGAGATGGACAACCTGTTCGAACAAAGTGACTGAAATCACTATAAAAACCATAATGGAAAAAGGTTCAAAATTACAGCACTAGTGATCAGAACTATAAAAATATGTAATAATAATTTCAATAAATTAAAAAAAAAAAAAATCAAAACTGTAAATTTACAGTTTATTAACATATATGTATGTTAAGCATTTTTCGATCTCACTCCTTAAATTAATTTTTTTTATTCATATGCACTGGGGGAAAAAATATTATAAGAGGTGTTAATGAAAAGTTGAGTAACTATTACAATTTTCTTCCGATTCGGAAAATTAAAACAGTGTTTTGTGAAGAACTAAATTTTCTTTATATATTGTTATACATTTTCAACGTTTCATATGAAAATAAGCTATGAAAAGCTACTAAAATCATAAAAGTTTATAATTTTTTTTTTAATTTCTGAGTTGCTTAACATTTTTGCATGCCATTTTGTTATAGGCACGAAAAGGCAGCTAGCTTTGATATATCTTTTAAATAATAAGTTAAGCTTTAATTCCATGTTAAACCTAGATCGGCGGCAAACGGCGCCAACAGTTAAAATCCTAGTCAAAGTTGCGTAGCTAGGCCAAAAAACATTATATATTTTCAGTGAATAAATTTAAAATCTGCTAACAATATTTACAAAGCTCATAACGAATATAGAATCTGAACAAGATACCCTTTACAACAAGGTAAAACAGTACTACAACAAATTAAAACAAGTAAGAAAGTATGGTCGGTCAAGCCCGACCATATAATACCCTACACTAAGAAATTAGCAAAAACATTTTTCTTTCAAAATTTCAAAAATTTATATTCGTGAGCGATTTTCGGAAGTGGGCCTTGTATGGGAGCTATGACCAATTATGGACCGATCACCATGAAATTAGGTAGTGTGATTTTATGTGTATACCAACATTTTTAGGAGATTTATGATCGTTAAAGTGATTATCGGAAGCAGGCCTTATATGGGAGCTATGACTAATTATGGACCGATCACCATACAATTTGGTGACATGAATTCTGTATATATAAAACTTATTTAGAGAAAAACTTGTGTAGATACATAAATAAATTAAACATTTATGACCGATAAAGTCCAATTTTGGTAGGACATTTGTATGGGGGCTAGGTGAAATAATGAACCGATTTCAGCCAGTTTCAATAGGGTTCGTCCTTGGGCAGAAAAAATTATATGGACCAAATTTTATCGAAATATCTTCAAAAATGTGACCTGTACTCTGCGCACAAGGTTTACATGGACAGCCAACCAGCCAGCCAGACGGACGGACGGACGGACGGACGGACATCGTTTAATCGACTCAGAAAGTGATTCTGAGTCGATCGGTATACTTTAAGGTGGGTGTTAGACTAATATTTTTGGGCGTTACAAACATCTGCACAAATCCATTATACCCTCCCCACTATGGTGGTGTAGGGTATAAATACGCACTTGAATATGGTATAATTTTAACTCTCCAAATCTTTAAAGTCGAAATAGTGTGTTCTGTCGCCATTAACATAATAACTATAATTTCTGTAAATAGTTATTGCTTGACATCTTAGCTTAACAGTAGAACTTGTTTTATGGTTAATTTCAAATATTTGCAAAAATGAATTATGAGATGCATACACCTTATATTATCCACTGTACGGTGCTGTCTTTAGAAAACATACTCAGGTTTTGATATTTTTTCTTTATAGAGGTTACTCTAATTACTCGGATACTGGGTTCAAAATAAGAGTAAATGAACTCAAAAGTAAACACAACTTTTCACTCAGAAAGGACGCTAGTTCAATTATCTTGGTTGCTTTAACCGAAATTCTTCATTATCAACTGACTTTCTGTTGATAGAACCGAAAAATTCTATGTGTGCAACCGAATCATTCGATTGGCAACAAATTCGGTTGCTACTACGAATATGTTTTCTCTGTGCAGGAAAATATGCTGATGTGATACAGACAGACATTTTCTTAAAATGGAAACATTTCCACAATTTAACTCAATAATTTCAATGCATTCATTTAATTTTTCTTTATCATTTTGGTTTATTTTTCAACATAAAAATTCTCACTTAAATTACTAAGTTTTCATAATAACATTAAATATTACACATTCTGTTTTAATTAATTAAGAAAAAAAAATTCATTTATTACACCTAAAAAAAATCTCTTTGGAATGATTGTTAAATATTTAATAATAATACAATATTTTTGTTTTGTTTTTTTATACATATTAAATATTATATTTAATTAATAATTATTTATATTTATAATATCAAAATAGAACTTAAACTAAGAAAACGAAAATATTTATAATATTTAAAAATGATAAATAAATATTTAGCAAAAATTTCAATATGCTCAACTAACTACAATTAATGTTAATTATTTTCATATTAGTTTATTGATTTAAAAGCAATAATATGGAATACAAATTTACATAGTTTTATTAATAATAGTTAAATGTTAAGTTCTATATTTTATTAATATTTAAATTTAAAGTTTAAATATACATTTAAAGTTACTTACTTAGTTACTAATGGAATTCATTTACATTTATAAATTATTTAAATTCTTTGGTTAAATTTACAATGTTTTTTTTTTTAGGGGGAAAATTTACACTAAAATATGGTTAATTATTTAACATTTGTTTTTGTTAATAAATATTTAGAGTGTAATTTCTTAAAACTGTTAGTTTGGCAACAAGGGAGGTTTTCTTTTATATAAATTTTTGTCAAATGAAAAGTTTTTGTGTCTTAAAATGAAAATAATAGGATGAGGGATTTTGTTGTAGGACTTTAGGAATTTGTTGAAATAATAACTTTCAGCAACATATTTATAAACATATTGCAGGAAATATTGAATAAATATTGAACTTTATTTTAATATTCATGTTGCTAGGAATGTTCACTTAAAGCAGTTTTCATTGAAACCGCTTTCAACTTTTATGGAGAAATATGTATGCAACATGTTTAGATACATGTTGCTAGGAATTTGTAAAACAAAAAGTATTTTAATTAGCTGCAATTTAATAATAATTGCTTAATTTTAATCATTATTCCAACAAATTTCTAAAGTCAATTGTTTTTTTTTTTAAAGAACTTCAATAATTTCTAACAATTTTGTTTGATATATGTTTCTTAAGAAATAAATAAATTAAAATTTTGTGTTTTCTCTATAACCGTAGTATTTAATATTGCACATGTTCGTTGTTCTGGCCTGCTGTTGAGTACTTGAGTAGAATGTTGCAGCTGCTGCTGCTGCTGATGATGTTGCTGGTGCTGCAGCTGCTGTTGATGGTAATGATGATTTCCCACCAACGGCTGTTGCTGTTGCAATTGTGAATGCAACAGCAAATGGGTTTGATGTTGTGAAGAGGAGGACGTGGAAGATAGTGGTAGATGAGGCTGATGATGCTGAGTAAATTCTGGTTCCTGCTGATGTTGCTGATGTTATACCAACAGCGAAACTTTCTGACAATTCATGGCAGTCAGCTGAGCATTTAAGGCAGCATTGCTATTAGGCGGCCCCGTTGAAGCTGTCGCCATACCGCCACCATTTTGCATATGACTGCCACCATCAGCGGCTACTGCGGCCGCTGAGGCAGCTGCTGCTGCTAAAAATTCCACCTTACCCATATTGCGTTCAATTAAGGGACCCAGATTTGTGTGCTGTGTCTCTTTGTGTCGCCTCAAATCGACCTTACGTTGAAATGCTTTGTGGCACAGTTTACAGGAGAACGGTTTGTAGCCGGTGTGTTTGCGTGAGTGGGTGATGAGGTTGGAACTTTGACTGAAAGCTTTACCGCAAACTTGGCACTTGTGTGGTTTTTCACCTGCAATGAACAGAAAGAAATAATTTCATTTATTATTTAAATTGCCAGATAAAAAAAAAAAATATATAAGAATATAAAAAAAAAGAAACAGAAAATCTCAGGGTCGTTGTGTTTAACAGATGAAAATAAAAACGTTTTAAATGAATGAACAAAGCCAGCAAAAAATCAATAAACTCATAAAAATCTGCGCAAAACTTTAGTTAAATATATATTTTTTTTTTTTTCTTTCATTTTACAATAAATTTCTCAAGAAGATAAAAATCGTAGGAGAGTGTGTGTTTTCAAGCGTTAAAGAAAATCATCAGCGGAGTGCAAATTTAACTGTTTAAGCAGAGAGGGGGGCAAAAAGGGAAATAAATTTTGTTCAAAGTTTAATGAAGTTTTTGGAATTTTTTAATAATTTAAAAAAATGATTTTTCGATGTTAAATTCTTTTTAATAATTATTCAATGAAAGTACTTTTTGGCAAAAAGGTAATTTTACATAAAAATAGGTTTATGTTAAATTGTATTGTATTATTTTGTTAAAATTTACTTTTTAATGAAAATACCTTTTTGGTTAAAATATAATTTTAATAAAAAGTACTTTTTTGTTAAAATGTACTTTCTATTAAAAAGTACTTTTTTGAAAAATTACATTTTAATTTAATGTTAAATTCTGTTTAATTCGTTTTTTTATAAAAAGTATTTTTTGGTAAAAAGGTACTTTTACATAAAAATACGTTTATGTTAAATTGTATTGTATTATTTTATTAAAATGTACTTTTCATAAAAAGTCCTTATTTGTTAAAATGTACTTTTTAATGAAAATACATTTTTGGTTAAAATCTAATTTTATTAAAAAGTACTTTTTTGTTTAAATGTACAATTTCTTAAAAAGTACTTTTTTAAAAAAAGTCCTTTTTGTTAAAATGTACATTTCAATGAAAATACCTTTTTGGTTAAGATCTAATTTTATTAAAAAGTACCGTTTTGTTTAAATGTACATTTTATTAAAAAGTACTTTTTTGAAAAAAATAATTTTTTTGTAAAATATACTTTTTTGATAAAATAAATGTTTTGTTAATATGTATTTTTTACTAAAAAGTACTTTTTTGAAATTTTCTTTAATTAAAAAGTACTTCTAGAACTATTTCTTGTTAAAATGTACTTCTTGAAAATACATTTAGGTTGTAGGTTGTTTTGTTAAATTGTATTTTTTATTTAAAAGTACTTTTTTGTTCAAATGTACTTTTTATTCGAAAGTACTTTTTGGTTAAATTTGGATTGTTAATAAAATTTTCTTCTTTAAAATTATATATTTTGTTATCTTTTTGTATAAATTGTACATTTTAATGAAAAAAGTACTTTTTTTTTGTTAAAATCGTAAAAATGTACTTTTTATTAAAAAGTACTTTTATGTTAAGATCTTGTCTTTATAAAAAGGAATATTTATTAGAAAGTTCGTTTGGGTTAAATTGGACTTCTTATTAAAAAAGTACTTTTTCGTTAAAATGTTCTTCTTTGTAAATAATATGAACTTTTTATTAAAAAGTACTTTTTTGTTAAAATGTATTTTTCAAAACAGGTTATTTTCTACAATTGTACTTTTAGTTTAAAAGTACTTTTGTGTTAAAATTTACTTTTTATTCGACTTTTTTGCTAAAATTATAACTTCTGTTGATATTTACTTTTTGGTTAAAACTACTTTATCGTTAAAATGTACTTTTTATTAAATAGTACTTTTTGGTTAAATTTAGCTTTTTTTTAAATAAGTACTTTTTGGTTAATTTCGACTTTTTAGTAAAAAAGTACTTTTTTTTAAATTTGGTATTTATAAAAAGTAAGATTATCAAAAAGTACTTTTTGGTTAAATTGGACTTTTTATTAAAAAAGTACTTTTTTGTTAAATGGACTTTTTTTTATTAAAAAAGGGCTTTTTTGTAAAAATTACTGTTTTTGGTAAAATAAAATTTTTTAAAAGTCCTTTTTTGTTAAAAAGTACTTTTATGTTAAAATTTGCTTTTATGTTAAAATTTTCTTTTACTAAAATGTTAAAATGCACTTTTTCAAAATAGGTTATTTTGTTAAATTGTGCTTTTTGTTTAAAAGTACTTTTTTGTTAAAATGTACTTTTTCGAAAGTGCTTTTTCGTAATATTGTAATTTTTAATAAAATCTATTTTTTTGTTAAAATGATATTTTCTGTTGATTAGCACTATTTGGTTAAATTGTACTTTTTATTAAAAAACTACTTAAAAAAATACTTTATCGTTAAAATGTACTTTTTATTAAAAAGTACTTTATTGTTAAAATTTTGTTTTTATAAAAAGAAACATTTATCAAAAAGTACTTTTTGGTTATATTGGACTTTTTATTTAAAAAGTACTTTATGGTTAAATTGGACTTTTTATTAAAAAAGTACTTTTTTGTTAAAATGTTCTTCTTTGTAAAAAATTACTGTTTTTGGTAAACTGTTATATTTTAAAACTCCTTTTTTGTTAAAATGCTACAAGAGACTTTTTGTTAAAATAAAAGTACTTTTTTGTTAAAATTTAGTTTTTATTGAGAAGTACTTTTTTGTTAAAATTAAAATTTTATTAAAAAGTACATGAAATTCTAAAATTCTACCAAAATTATCTTACAAATTGTTTCCCCTTCCTGCCACGTTACTGTCTCTTTGATTTTCTTCACTTCAATTTTACCACAAACATTTTGTTTTTGCATTTAAGCTCTGTGTATTTCTCATACAATTTGTATGATGCTTTGAATCAATGTCTGCCACCATTTTGCTCATAAAATACCATATGCCCCATATACACTTCACTTTACAAAAACCCATAAACCCCAAAACAAATGTTAACCCCCCCCCAACCCTCCTGCTTAAATAATTGCAATGATATGGCTGCTACCCAAACACCCTTAAATTTTTAGTTAGTGAATTTTTACTTAAAGCTTTAAATACTAAAGAAATTTTTGGAAATACTTTTCATATAAAATTTTCAAATATTTTGTGGTTTTTGTTCTTGTGGTTTTATTTCTATGAAATTTCATTTGATATTCATATCTTAAATATATTTAAATTTAATTTCAGACTTTTTTTTTTTTTTTTTTGTTTGCTATTATTTGTTGGGAATGTATTTGTTGCTGTATTTGCAGCAGAACTTTATAGATTTCAAGTGTTTTAAGAATATTTTGTTTAAAGTCAAATTTTAAAGCCCTTAAAATGTTTTGCCATAATGTTTAAATAGAAAATTATTATCTTCTTAAGGAATTTAATCTTTTTATTGTTTAATATTTGTTAATCTTTATTAATATTATGGCAGTAGATGTTTACAATCTTGATTTGATTTAATCGTTTAAAAACAATTTAGGTTTTTGCGTTGTATTGTAAACACCAAAAAGGGGAATTTCTCAAATTTATATTTATGAGAAAATTTTAAATCATTTGGAACAAATTTTTATACATTATAAATTAAAATATGATCTAAGCAACATGTTGCTAAACATGTCTATATTGTAAATAAACTGTTGATGATACTTTTTAAATTAAATTAGGGAAGATTAACTGTTGTCCACTATTACTAATAATATTAAAAATTTCAAGTTTAGAATTATTAAACAATACAATTTTTTGTTCAGCAACATGTTGCTAGTAACAAATTGTAAATCCTGTTAGGTTGACTAGAAAAGTATGAAGAACAAATGTTAAACAAACATGTTGGGGCACATATTTATAATAATATAAATTCAAGTGATATATAAAAGCATTTTATAATATTTAAGAAAAAATTTACTTAGCAACATGTTGCTAAACACAAAGACATTGTAAATAAATTTTGAGAAACATGATTTTAAGTAAAATTAATATTAATTTAAGATATTTTACAAAAACTTATAATTTTAACAGAAAAAAATATTCAGAAACATGAATTATTGTAAAAATCAAACTTAGCAACATGTTGCTAGACATGTTTAATATAAATACTAATGCTTATGTAAATACTTTACAATTATTTATATTTAACTACGAGAAAATACAAAAATGTTTTTATTTCTATTAAATTTTATGAAAATAACATGTTTAGATACATGTTGCTAAACTTTTTAATATAATATTCTAGAAATTATTACATTTAATCGGTTTCTTCAGCATTTTTTTCCTCAATCATAAGATTTATATTTAAAAATATATTCAAATAAAACTAAATGCACTCCCTTTAAGAAAATTTACTTTCCTTTGAAACCTTTTTATGCAGACCATTGATTTTTATTTTTGTACTTTCTGTTAAAAAAAAATCTTACAAATCTTAAACCCAAGAAAGAAAAAAAATACAAAAATCACAATAACAACTTTTAAAACAATCTATAAAACAAACATGCTGCAAACACTCGACTCCAAACACTCAATAATAAATGTACCTTAACATTTCCCTCTAAAAAGAAAAAAAAAAAAATTAAAAACAAACAGCAAAATGTGCAAAATCATACAATAAATAAACTTTAGACGAAACAAAAAAAAAAAAAATGCTTTAGAAAAACAAACAGGGAGTGAAGAAAATTCTAAGGGAATAAAGTAAAGATTTTAAAAGAATTTTTTAGATTTTTATTTAACAAAAAAAAAAAAAAACAGTTGAACATGAGTAGTATGAAGAAACTACTAGACAACGCCTAGAGAGAAGGGGTTTTATTTTATAACCAACAGATTCTGTGATAAATAATAAAAAAAAAACTTTGCTTTAGCTTTACATTGAAGAAAAATACTGAAAAAAAAAAAGAAAATAACGATGAACAAAGCTGAACAACTGACTCCCTTCATATAATCTGTGCTTTAGTACGTGACGTTATCTGGGCCGTTACAAGGCGAACGTGCTTGGAAAACTACAATTTATAGCAGAAGTTTGAACAAGCAGAGAATTATCCTAGCGTTGTTAGGTATATAGATAAAGACTTTTATGTTTTATAGAGATGCGTAAAGACATCTAATAAAATCTTATGGAAAAGGTACTTTTTGAAATGAAAATTAAAAGAATATTTATACCAAAAATTTTAATTAAATATTTTGTAAGTTTTCTGCGCATAATTACCTTACAATTTTTCTTAATTTAAAAGTACTTTAAAAAAAGTCTGTGAAAAAGTACTTTTGAAAAAATGTTTTTTTAAAATACACTAATACCCCGGTTTGTATTGATTTACATTTAATTGGTTCCTAGATTCATAAAAAAAATTGATTTTTCAATACAGACATTTTCATATTAACGATGCAAATCGAAGTACTAACGACGCAACTTCGAAGTCATGCGACGCAAACTGAAACAACAACAATTTGTTAAAAGTACTTTTTTTAATTTTACTCGAAAAAAGTAAATTTTCATCAATAGAACTTTTTTGTAAGCATTTTTTTTGTAAAACATTTACAAAATGCTTTCGTAAGCTATTAGGTACTTTCTTAAAAAATAGTACTTTTTTGTCATTTGAAACTTAAAAGTTTATTAAATTTTTGTTAAATTACTTTTTAGCAGAAAATTCATTTTTGAAAACTTCTTCCATAAGGAAAATAATTTTTTTTGTTAAAAAGTACTTTTTTTAATTTTTACTGGTAAAAGGTACTTTTTGCCAAAATAGTACTTTTTTAATAAAATACAATTTTTAACAGTATCATAATACAAATTAGAAAAAAAACATTGTTTTTTGCAAAATTATTTTTTTGTACAAAAGTTTTTTTATGTTGAAAATTTTTTTAGAAACATTTTCAAAAGCGTTTTGTTAGAAGATTTTTGTGAAAAAATTATTTTTTGTAAAAAGTACTTTTGAAAGGAAAAATATTTTTTTTTCATTAAAAAGTACTTTTTTAATTTGAAAGTAAATTTAATTTTACTTTTTTTCAAATTAATTAATTTTAAGGTCAAAAAAAACGTTTTTTAAAAAAGTACTTTTATGTTAAAAAATACTTTAGATAAATAGTACTTTTTTGGTAAAAAAAAATTTCTCAAAAGATCTATGTTAAATAATTCTTTATAAAATATGTTTTGGTAAAAACTTACTTCCAGGTTAAAAATTACTTTTTAAAGGAAACATATTTGTACATTTAGTATTAATTTTTATTGTATTTTATTTGTTACATAATACGATTTAATAAAAAAAACGTACTGTTTCGTTAAAGGAAACTTTTTCAAAAGAATTGTGTTAATTAATTCCTCAAAAAATGCAATTTTGTGAAAAAAGTACTTTTGGGTTAAAAAGTACTTTTTAAAGAAAACTATTTTTTTGTTAAAAATTACTTTTTGTTTAAAGTTTTTATAGTTGCCACGTATTTTTAACATTAAAAAATAAGTTTTAGTTAAAAAGTACAGTCTTGGGAAAAAGTACTTTTTGGTTAAAAAAAGTACTTTTGAAAGGAACGATATTTGTTTGTTAAAATGTTGTTTTTCTTAAAAGTTTTTACTATTTTTTAAGTATTTTAATGTTAAAAATACGTTTTTGTAAAATGAACTGTTTTGTGAAAAAGTACTTATTTCTAGGTTGATTATTATTTTAGAAAAATAATATCAATAGGTTTTTGTTAAACAATTCTTGAAAAAAAGTACTTTTGTTTTTTTAACGAAAAAGTACTTTTGTTAAAGAGTACTGTTTGTTAAAAGTAAGTATTTTTAATGGTAAAAAGTTCGTTATGTTTAAAGGAACAGTTTGAAACGGTGTTTGTGAAGTCGCTAAAAATTCATTTTTTATGAAAAAGTACTTTTGAAAAAAATTAATTTTTAACATTGAAATGTTGCAAAAAATATCGCCTTTTTAAAATAATTTTTTCAACAGATATGCTAAAACTTTCTTCAAGAAATTTGTTTTTCTGAAGTTTATGTTAAAACTATTTTCTTAATTACTTTAAAGAAGTAGTTATCTTTTAAATGCATTAAAGGAAATGTTAATTTTTAAAAAAGTACCTTTTTTAATTATGCTTTCTTTAAAAATACTTTTTGTTAACAAATAATTGTATGTTAAAACTTAATTCTCGTGCATTTTCGTTAAACATATTTCTTATTAAAAAATGTGGTTTCCTGAAAAAAGTACTTTTCTACAAAAAAAAAAAAAAAAAAAAATTTTTTTTTACCTTGCCAAAAATAGTCCTTCTTCAACAGAGGTTTGCTAAAAATATGTTTTTCTGCAGTTGTTTAGGCTAAAAAGTACTTTTACGAACTAGTTTTGTTCAGTTATTTAAAAAAGCAGATCTTTGAAAACTTTAAAGGAAAAGTACTTTTTTGACTTCTTTTGCTAAAAAGTACATTTTTCTTTAAAGGTACTTTATAAATAAGATGTTGTTTAAAATTTCGCTAAAATTATATTTTTATAAAAAAAATCCTTTGCGAAAGTACTTCTTTTTAGTACTTTTGAGAAAAAGTACTTTTTTTCTTTAAAAGTACTTTAAATTTACGAATAATTCTTCATGAAACTACCTATTTTTCGTTTAAATAAATTTTTCATAAAAAGTACTTTTGTTAAAAGTACCGTTTTTCAAAAGTATTTTTTTAGTACCTCAAAAGTACTAAAATTTCTATTTAAACATAAATTTGTTTTTATGGTATTTTTACGGGTACAAAATATTAAAAAGGATTTTTAAATTTGCTAAAATTTTGTCCCTTTATCCCCTTAACTGTTTGCATCTTGCCTAGTAGGACCAACACTGACACGTTCGCTCTAGTAGACAACAAATTTTCTTTGTTGTAATTATACGTTTATAGTGGATGTATATAAATGGCAAACATAAAGCTACCACCACCCAATACAAGGCCCTCCCAATTAAAAAAAGGAAAGAAGAAAGCAAAAATTTCGTATGTATCTGCAGCGAAATACTGACTGCCAACATTTACTACTACTACTACTGCTACTATTGAATTCATACTTGGGAAACGAAAAATCTGTTAGTGAATCAAAGTACATCCCAATGGTCGAATGTTTTAACAATCACGTCCCTGCAATATCATTATGTACTCAATTCAACTCAAACTTTTGTTTTATAATTTTTTTTTTTTTTGTAAATGACTATGCAACATATACACACAAAAGTGTATATATACATTTGTATACACACATAGAGCTAGAGATAATAATGATTATACGTTTAGTAGTACGAGTAAGTTTTGAAAAACAGAAACTGGGAGTTTAGATTCTATGCTATTCTATACTAGTTAAATGATTTTGCTGCTTTCTTTCTTGTGTTTGTCTTGATTTTTGTCGTTTTTTTGTTGTTTGCTTACTATTACTGGGTATAGTAAGGTATATAATGTACTGTGACATACTACATAAGACTGTTGTATAACATATATAAGTAGGTACATAGCTGGCTGTGAATGCATGTGTTTGTAGTTAAAATTCTTGTGCTTTTTCTCACATATTTTTCCATTTACTCTTGTCCTCTTTTTTGTTTTTTCTGTTTTTTTTTTGTTTTGTTTGCTATACATTTTCCCTTTAGTGTTTGTTTTGTTTTCAACATTCACACATTTATATCCTTTCCTTTCATTTTAAATAAAGGATATAACATGGAGTACGAGATACAAATCTGTATCATGGCTAAAAATCATTGAAATCTGTTTAGTTTAAAGCATGGATTCAAATTGTTTGTAGGATGCTGTACGTATGTATGTATGTCTGTCTGTTCGTATGTAATGTATTGTGTTGCTGTTAATGTTGCAAAAAGGAAATTCTACAAAAAAAAAAAAAAAAAGTAAAAAATGAAATGCTAGAAAGGTATGAGAATTTTAATGTGTCTGTATTTACAGTGGTGATTTTTCCATTTAGATATATATTTTCAATGTGTTTTGTTAGATTTTCAGCAGGAAAATTTCATGTTTGAGGTTTTAGCAAAATTATTGATTTTTTTTAGAGGAAGTCCTTTAAAGATTTTATAATACGAGTAGTTGAAAGAGATTTGTTCAAGGAAATTTAAGATATAGTTGATGTTATAGTTTTGTTTGTTTAAATTTATATATAAAAAATTATTTATTTGTTTTAAATAGTTCCTTTTTCTTAAAAAAGTACTTTGTTAAAAGTACTTTATTAAAAAAATCTATTTTTCCTAGAATGTACCAACAAATTACTTTTTTTTGTACATTCGAGTATATGTTTAATTAAATGAAAAAATATTTTTTTCATAAAAAAGTACTATTTTATAAAAAAAAATAATTTTGTGAAAAAGTACTTTTTAAGAAAAATTAATTTTTAGAAAAAAAAAAATATTTTTTAGTTGGTTCAAAAAGAATGTTTAAATAATAAATTTTCTTAAAAAGTACTTTTTAAGAAAACTACAATACCGAAATTTCCCTAGTATTTTAACAATGCCTTATAACCAAAAGATATTTTATTTTGCTTAGAAAGTACTTTTTAGTTTAAAGTAAATTTTCAATAAAAGTACTTTTTGTAAAGTCCTAAAAAACGTATATTTGTGAAAATTAGTTTTCTTTTTGTTTCAGTTAGAAATTTTTTATTAAAAAGTACTTTTTTATAAAAAGTACCAAGTCAGTACTAAAATGTCCCCTTTAATATCAGCTTAAAATTTGTGATTTGTTTGTATTTTAAAGCTGGTAAACTGTTTATTAAGTAACATTTTATTTCTTATTTTGGCACAGAAATTAAATTTTTTATTAAAGTAAATTTTCTATAAAAGTACTTTTTTAGAAAATCCAAAAAATTTCTACATATGTTAAAATCTATTTATTTTGCTTTGAATATTAATTTTTCATTAAAAAGTACTTTTTGGAAAAGTACTAACTTTCATTTTATTAAGTACATTTTGTTCTACAAAAGTACTTTTCTTAAGAAAAGTCCTAACAAATATGTATATTTGTTAAAATTTATTTATTTTCTTTAAAAATAGTATTTTTTCTTTAAAAAGTACTTTTTTTAGAAAAGTACCAAAAAAAGTACTAAAATTTTTCTTTTATTATCTACCTAAATAAGTTCATTTAGTTGTATTTTGAAGCTGGTAATGTAGTTGAAATCATTTTTATCCCAAAAAAATGATTTTATTTCTTAACAAGTACTTTTTAATAGAAATGAATTTTATAAAAAAGTACCTTTTTATAAAATTTGCACTAAAACTTATAATTGTTAGTTTAAATTAGTTTCTTTTGCTTTAAATAGTACATATTGGCTCAGAAGTACTTTTTTCATAGAAGTACCCAAAAAGTACTTTTTAATAGAAATAAATTTTATAAAAAAGTACCTTTTTATAAAACTACATTGTCCTAAAATTATAATTGTTAGTTTAAATTCATTTCTTTTGTTTTAATAGTAAAATTTGGCTCAAAGGTACTTTTTGGGAACTTCTATTAAAAAGGTACTAAAATATCGGCTTATGAGTTAATAGTGTTATATTTTGAAGTTATGAAACTTTTTAAAAGCATTTTGAAATTCCATCGCCTTTTGCTCTTCTTTGTTTACTCACTTTTTTTAAGCAACATGTTGAATTAATCCAAATTTACAAAATGTTGAAGGTTTTATGAAAAAGAATTTTAATTTAAACTAATTCGAAATATAAGTAACTGGAAACATGTGGCTGTATAACATGAATAAATTTTTAACTTTCTTTTAAATAAGATATCAAAACAAAAGTGAAATATCAAATTCTAAAAAAAACACTTTTCGCAACATGTTGCGGCAATTTAAATTTCCATAATTTATGAAATTTCAAGGAACCTTTAAAACATATTATTTTAAACTGATTCATATAGAATTTTTGTAAGATTTCTTTAACCCTTTCTAATTTTTGAACAATTCTTGAACACAGTAACAATAATTAAAATTAAAACCCATTCTTCTTTTCTTTATTTAGTTATTTAATGTTTTTGTGTTGGGACACCGGTGTCCCCGTTGTCTTCAAAGGGTTAAGACGTAATATAACTTTCATGAAATATATAATTGTGTGAAAAGTACTAAAAATCTGTTGTATTAATCAAAAGTTTTAAAGATTAAACGTTCGCTTTTTTATAAAATTTATAAGATTACATTTTTCGGACGTTTTTTTATAAGATTACATTTTTCGGACGTTTTTTTTAATGAAATATCAAAACTGGAGTAGCTGTAAGAAAAATACGCTTTTAGCGTCTATTAAAATTTCCAAATTTAATCAAGTTCTAAAATATTAGTATGAAAAGCTTATTTGAAACTGATTCATATGCAATTATTGCAAGAGTTAAGTTACTAGAAACATGTTACTTTATGACATTTGTTACCAGCAGCATGTTGCTGAAGTAATAATAACAAATATTAACAAATTGTGTGAAAAAGACAGCAAAATAAAGAAATTAATATAAGTTTTGAAGATTTCATAAAAAACACTTAATGTTAAACAAATTCTTTGGCAAATTTTGTAAGATTTATGTTTAGCAACATGTTGCCGATGTAAAAAAGTTAAAAATTAAATGTTTATTGAAAAAACTTGCTTTTTTAATGAAATAACAAGACTTTAGTCAACTATTAGCAAATTGCATTAAAAACTGATTTATATATATCATTTGTTACCAGCAACATGTTGCAAAAGTAAATAATTAAGAAATTTTGGAAAAGTTGAATTTTTTCAGATGTAACATAACTTTAATTTAGTAAGTTTGGAAGATTTTTAAAATAAAATTTTACTTTAAACTAAATCGTTTGAATATTTGTAAAATTTGTGTTATTAGCAACATGTAAATAATTGCAAAATATTAAATTTTGAAAAGAAAACTTTTTTTTTAAACTGAGTTGTTTTAAGTTTTTGTAAATTAGCAAAATGTTTAAATGCTGATGTTAAGACTTTTTAATGGATAGATAGAATACTATTCATTTGCAATTTTTCTAAACATTTTTTTATTATCAACATGTTTTTCATAACACTTGTTTTCAGCAACATGTTGCAGCAGTAAATAATTGAAAAATGTTTTAAATGTTTGACAAAAAATTTTATTACTTTTTTAATGGAAAACTTTATTTAAAATTAATTTAAATTATTTTTATTTAAAATGTATTATTAGCAAATTTTTTTTCACATTTTTTTTTTACCAGCAACATGTTGCAGAAATTTCTCTACAAAATTTTATGACTTTTTTAATGGAAAACTTTATTTTAAACTGAATTTTTTGCAATTAATGTGTTTAGAAACATGTTTCTCATACCACTTGTTACCAGCAACATGTTGCAGTAGTAAATAAATGCAAAAAAAGTCCCAAAAACATTCTTTGGGATTATTTAATACTCTCATAAGCGGACAAATTTGTCAGTCCCTTAGCTGTCCGCTAATGAGAGAGTACACTGTATTACCAACATGTTTCTCATAACAATTGTTACCAGCAACATGTTGCAGCAGTAAATAATTGAAAAATTCGATGTTTTAAATGTTTGACTAAAAAATTGTATTACTTTTTTAATGGAAAACTTTATTTAAAATTAATTTAAATTATTTTTATTTTAAATGTATTATTAGCAAATTGTTTTTCATATTATTTTTTTACAGCAACATGTTGCAGAATTTCTCTACAAAATTTTATGACTTTTTTAATGGAAAACTTTATTTTAAACTGAAATTTTTGCAATTAATGTGTTTAGAAACATGTTGCTCATACCATTTGTTACCAGCAACATGTTGCAGTAGTAAATAAATGCAAAATTTGATAATTAAAATGTTGCTATACAGAATTGTATTGCTTTTTAATGGAATTACAAGACTTTAGTAAAATAATAGCCAGCAACATGTTATAGTAATAAAAATTCCAAAAAATTGGTTAACTTCCCTATTAATGTGTTTAGCAACATGTTTCTCATATCATTTGTTACCAGCAACATGTTGCAGTAGTAAATCAATGCAAAATTTGATGTTTAAAATGTTACTATATAGAATTGTATTACTTTTTAATGGAATTACAAGACTTTAGTAAAATAATAGCCAGCAACATCTTACAGTAATCAAAATTCAAAAAATTTATTAACTTTTATCTAGGAAAAGAAACCAATTTTATAAATTGTTCCCTAAATCTGCAATTAAATTTTGAAAATTTCTCTATAATTGTTTAGAAAAAAATTTAAATGTTTATCTATCAAATGAAACCAATTTTATAAATAATTCCCTTAAATTGTAATTAAATCTCTAATAATTTCTTTACAATTGTTTATAATAAGTACTATAGAAAATATTTAAAAGTCCTTTTTAAATTTGTTGCAATTCTAAAAAGAAACCACAACCTTAAACTATAAAATATTAAAGCTATTGTATAGATTTTGTATTTAAATTTTTATTATAAAAAAAAAAATCAGAAAATAAAAATTGAAAAACTTAAACACATAAACTAAGCAAGCACACAAAGTAGAAAAAGCAAAGTAGTAAAAATTCCTGAAAAATCGAAGACAAAAACGATAAAAATGTCTAGAAGACATAAAGGCGCTGATTTGGTAACAGAAAACACTAACACAAACATACACACACACATAAAAGCACGCCATCTTAAACAAACACACACTCTCACACTCAAACAAAATGGCAAAAGTGAATTTTTTGAACAAAAGAGAAAACCATATGGCTGATAAAAATGAAGGAAAAAAAATCCGTTAACATTCCACTAACACAAACATATGACCCATACTCATTTGTAAAATGGCTCACACAGGCTCACATCTATTGTAACAATATGGTAGTCAACGAGAAACTCTGATTTTTTACGATGTTTTTTGTATTAAAGTGAGTGAGTGAGTAGAAGAATTAAATTATATTGTACATACATATATATGAGAGGAAGTGTGAGTGAGTGAGTTTTTTTTTTAAGTATGAGAGTATGTGTGTTGCCATTTTGAAAAATAAGGAAATCAAATATTTGCTAGCAAATCCCGTCACCAACAGAGAGAGACAGCTAAAAGAGAGCCAACTATTGAGTGAGTTTTACATTATTTTTGTAATCAAATCTCATACAAAAAGCTTATAAAATCAAGTTGCTTTGACTAAATTTTTCATTGGTTGTCTGTGATTTCTTTTTACTTTGATTTTTGTTTTTGCATTTGTTTCTTTATTTTCATGCTCTTAATGTTTTTTTGTTTTTGTTTTGATAACATTCCAGTTATTTGGCAGTATGTGTGTGCAATTGATAACAACAATTGTGTATCATTCCAATCTTATCTCACATTTTGTGTTTTTTATTGAATTTATATTGCTTCTCTTTATGGCGCTGGAAGCTTTAAGTGTGTGTGTATGTTTCTGTTACAAGTTTCCATTATGTCTTCCAATGCGCAAACTGCAAAAGCTTTTTATCATGATTATAAACCCCAAAACATGGTGGTGCACGTGCATTTGGATTTATATGCCTGCTGTTTGACAATTATGCTCATTTTTTTTATTATGTTTTTTGGATACCATAGAAAGGGAGTTTTATTAATCTTTTTTCCAAGGGGTAGGGAGGTAGCTTCCATATTTATTACTCCCCCTGCCCCCTTTCTGTTCATCGTATGTCATCAACACTAAATAGGATTTTTATGGAATTTATGTTAAGTCGTTTATGTGTGTCATTGTGTGTGGATGTTGAAGTTTATGACGGTTTAGCATTTACAGTTGTGCTGATTTTCCATTTATTAAATTTGTATGACTGTGTGTGCGGTTGCTTTCTTCCTTCCTTTTTATTCTTCTGCTGCTTGCTTTTGGTTGTTCTTGTGGCCGTAGTAGGAGCTGAAGCAGCAGTAGCAGATACTGATTTAACATATCAGGGATTTAATGTATTTTTAAATTGGATTTGTTAAGATTTTCTGTGTTTGTTTTAGTATTAAAGCTGCAGAGAGGTTTAAGTGTTTGTTTGTGGGTGCGATGAATAAATGAAATTCTTTGTTTTTAAAGTGTTAAAGGAATCGATTTTTTTGTTGAATTATATTTTCAAAAGGAATTTTTGAACTGTTTAAAACTTGCTCCAAATGTTGCTCTAAAAAGTCTAGCAACATTTACAATATTAAGTTTTAAGAATAATTGTAAAATATACGTTTGTTTTATGAATTTCGTAAAATAATTCTAAAATTATGAAATTTTTGTTTAAGAATTTTAACATTTCAGGGATTTAATATATTTTTTAACTAAAGTTTTTATGATTTTTAGTATTAAAGTAAACGAAATCCTTTCCCCATTACAACGATCTGTGGTTATATGTTAACGTATAGTTTACTGTTTGTTAAAATATTTGACGGTATAAATTTAGGTTAGGACTTAACTAGGTATAAATTGTGATGATGGGGGTTAAAATGTAATTAAAAATGGGAAAATTTTATATAGATAACTTGTTTAGCAAAAAAAGACATCTATATGTTAGCAACATGTTTATGACGTCTATAAAATTGTAATTTAATGAAATTTTTAAAAATTATAAATATTTTTTTTTGTTTTTAAAACATGTTTAGCAACATGTTGCTGAACTATTGAAAGCGTAAATATTCAATACAAACTTTATTATACAAAACGAATTATGTTTGTCTCATATTTCCAAAAAAATTAAATAGATTTTAGCAACATGTTGCTGGATTTTTTATATGATTTCTAAAGTGATATAATTTTTTGTAAAAACTGAATTTTTCAATTAAACATTTTTAATTTAAATATTTTTCAAAACATGTTGCAAAACTACAGGAAGCTAAAAAAAACTATAGCATAAAATTGTTTCCACAAATTACATGCTACAGCTTAATTCATGCTTTTAAATTTTTTATATTTAAATGTTTTATGGTGGTAAACAAATTGAATGAAACATGTTGCGCAACATGTTTATAAACTTTAGAATCTCAAACTAAATGATATAAAGCTAAATTTTTTAAAGGCTTAAAATTTAATTAAGGTTTTATGGCAACATGTTGCTGAACTTTTTAAACCGCAAACATTTATAGCAATATAACTATTAAATTTGTTTTATAGTTTTTAATGCTATAAACTTAAAAAATATTTAAATGTCCTTGGCAACATGTTGTTACATAAATTTGCGCTTACACAAAACTTTATAAAACCAATTGTTAATGATTTCATATTTTTTAACAAAAAGGTAGACCATTTGTTTATATTTTTTTAAGCTAAGAGTTAAAAACATGATGCTACATAAAGATGGCATAACATACAAAATTTTTAATAACACAAATTTTAAATTCGTTTATGAGAAAATCATACTAGACATTGGTGTTTATTTTTTTAAAGCTAAATGCTGAAAATATAATGAAATTGTCTTGTCAACATATTGCCGAAACATTTTCTATACTTTCAGTAAAAAAACTTTGAGTTTTTATACCATATTTTGTTAGAACTTAGCAAAGTTTTAAAAGAGTCCCTATTCCAGCTATTAATTTATAGGTAAAAGTTAAAATGACATAAACTAAAATTATGTTGAAATCTTCTTGGCAACATGTTGCTACATAAATCTAGACTTACATAAAACCTGTTAGACTTATAAACATTTACATTTTTTATACAAATCTCTTTGTAAATATAAATTTATATTTTTTAAAGCTAGAAAAGCAAACTATGTTGAAATTGTCTTGTCAACATGTTGCTGTAAATACCAAGTATTGCAGAATTTAGTTAACAACATAAGTTCTATACTAAAACAATTTGTTTGTGGTACACTAAAAATATGAGTTAATAATTAATCAAATTTATATCGGCAACATGTTGCTAAAACAATATAAACTTGTAAACATGCATCTGGAGCAATTAAAAAATGTTGTTCTCCAATATTTTTTTAATACACTAAAGACAGGCACGGATCCAGGTCAACCATATGGGGGGGGGGGAAAGTGTTGAAATAAAGTAAAATATATTTTACATTTTTCTCTTTTTATACCCTTCACCTTCGTAAGAAGGGTATATATAAATTTGTCATTCCGTTTGTAATTTCCACAACCCTATAAAGTATATATATTCTGGATCCTTATAGATAGCGAAGTCGATTAAGCCATGTCCGTCTGTCCGTCTGTCTGTCTGTCTGTCTGTCTGTCTGTCTGTCTGTCTGTCTGTCTGTCTGTCTGTCTGTCTGTCTGTCTGTCTGTCTGTCTGTCTGTCTGTCTGTCTGTCTGTCTGTCTGTCTGTCTGTCTGTCTGTCTGTCTGTCTGTCTGTCTGTCTGTCTGTCTGTCTGTCTGTCTGTCTGTCTGTCTGTCTGTCTGTCTGTCTGTCTGTCTGTCTGTCTGTCTGTCTGTCTGTCTGTCTGTCTGTCTGTCTGTCTGTCTGTCTGTCTGTCTGCCTGTCTGTCTGTCTGTCTGTCTGTCTGTCTGTCCGTCTGTCTGTCTGTTGAAATCAATTTTCTGAAGACCCCAGATATCTTCGGGATCCAAATCTTCAATAATTCTGTCAGATATGCTTTCGAGAATTTTGCTATTTAAAATCAGCAAAATCCGTCCATAAATAACGGAGATATGAGCAAAAATCCGAGACAACCTCTGAAAATTTCAACAAAAAAAGACAATTTATTGCATGCTTTGACAAAAAAACAACAAAACGTATGTGTGTTGGATTCATTGTGTGTCGGCTTCATGCTTTGTGTATTTTGTTTTTTTTTTTTTTTTTTTTTTTGGTGTTTCACAAAAAAGCAACAAAACGTGCATATGTTTGGATGTTTGTTGGCTTCATTATTTTGTTTTTGTTTTTTGTTGGTGTTTGACAAAAAAGCAACTAAACGTACATATGTATGTTTGGATGTGAGTTGGTTTCACTGCTTTGCGTATTTTGTTTTTGTTTTTTTGGTGTTTCGTTTCGTTTGGCGTTGTTGTTTTTGAGAAGGGTATATATAAGATTGTTGTTTCGTTTGTAACTTCTACAATATAGCAATTAAATGTAAAATTTTTCAAAGTTTTCTTGATATATTTAGGATGATATACGCTGAAAATGGCAAGTAATGCATCCACAACAAAGGTGAAGGGTATATAAGATTCGGCATAGCCGAATATAGCACTCTTACTTGTTTATTTTAAAACATTCCGGTTTTGGGGATTCGCGCCTGTCTAAAGATATGAGTTTTTCAAATTTATATTGGCAACATGTTGCTATGACAATATAAACATTATATTTGTAATATTTAGCTTAAAACTCAGCAAACTGTTAAAAAAATGGTTTAATAATTGTGGCAACATGTTGCTAATAACTAATAATTTCCTATATCTTCTTATTCGAGATTTATACACAAATGTTGCTCAGTCTGATCTATTAATATTTGTTTAACATTAAGTCTTTTTCAATGTTTTAGCATTCTCTCAATAAAATTGCTAATTAGCAAAAAAATTGAATTCATGTAATATTGGTAAAGGAATCTCGGAGCTTTAAAAATCTAGGACACTTTCTACCTATCCTACCAGAAGTGGAAATTCACATTTTCACAATAAATAAATAAATTTAGTAGAAGACAAAAGTAGTTGAAAAATATTTGTCAACATGTTGCGCAAGCTAAGTAAATTTATTTGTCTACAAAAATACTACTACTAAGAGTTTGAAATGATTTTATACGCTATTGTTTTGATTTGGTTGACAATGTACTCTAGGATTAAGTAAACAATTTGTTAATAATTGCAACTTTATACTGACTCTTAGCAACATGTTGCTACACTAATCTAAGCAATTTGTTCTCCTTTGGTAATATATATTGGTATACACTTAACTTTTAATAAATATATATTGTTGGGATTAAAAATGTTTATGTAATCTTCGTAAGATGTTGCCTATTTGAGGATAAACATGTTGCTGTTATTTGTTATTAGATTAAGTAAATATGTTGCTATATATCAGTATCCAAAAACCAAATTTTAAACTAGATTTTTTTTAACATCTTATATTAGTTTGTAATACTTTTTCATAATCCTGATACATAATTTGTTTAAAAAAGTTAACCTAATCCTGGCAACATGTTGCTGTACAAACAGTAAGGTAGTTTTACTCAAAAGTATTTAATTTTTGACACTTTTTTAATATATATTTTACCTAACAATGAAATTAGTAGAGGCAACATATTGCTGGTAATCATTAAATGTTTATTTGTTATTATTTATTAATTTTACTATCAAATAAATACAAATACATTCAGAAAAAGGTGTCTGTAAAATAAATTTGGATTTTAAAAAAAATTTTCTTTTAAAATTATTTTGCATAAACCATCAACATATTTTTATCACTAACTAAATCATATTTTTATGTTGCTTAGTTCTACAACACATTCTAATCAACTTCCTATATACAAATTTATTTATTAATGCATTGAGTCTCTCAGCAACATGTTGCTGAAATTCTGAAGCCTTTAATTTATTATTATATCAAATAAAATATATTAAAAATAGAAAAAATTATTTTATATTCCTAATATTTTACCCTATTTGTCATTAAATTTAACTGGAAATCGCTACCCTTCCTTTTATTTAGTTCTTATGTAGGTTTAAATTCACTGTAATGCTCTTAGCAACATGTTGCTGAGCTCTTTAAAAATTAATTTAATAATCAAAAAGTCTTTAACCATTTAAAACACTATGAGGATACAAAATTTTGTTAATATAATAGCATAAATACTCTTAGCAACAAGTTGCTGAAATCCTGAAGCCTTTAATTTATTGTTATATCAAAAAAAAAATATATATTAAAAATAGAAAAAATTATTTTATATTCCTAATAATTAACCCCATTTGTCATTAAATTTAACTCGAAATCGCTACCTTTCCTTTTATTTAGTTTTGTATAGGTTTAATTCACTGAAATATTTTTAGCAACATGTTGCTGAGCTCTTTAAAACTCTAAGAGGATACAAAATGTTGTTAATATTTCAAATATTTAAACGAATTTTTGATAAAATTTAGTTCTAATAATAGCATAAATACTCTTAGCAACATGTTGCTGGCTCCAAAAACCTTTCCAAATCAAATTTAAGCTGTTAAATTATATAATAGCCATTAAGAGACGTAAAATTTGTATAATATTCCAAATATTTAACCCAATTTTTTGCCAAATATAACTGCTAACTTTGTTCTGTGGTTTCATTTAATTTAGTCTTTCTATTTAATTAAGATATATTTTGTTTTGTTTTTTTAATCCTTACCTGTATGTATATAAGTATGTTTTTTCATATCACTCTTTTGGTGGAAACGTTTGCCACAATAGCTGCAGGGGAAGGGTCTAGTATCACTGTGTATTAAAAGATGCGTTGACAATGTGCTGGAACGTTTAAAACGTTTGCCACATTGTTTGCATTCGAAAACTTTTTCAACATTATGAACAGCCCTAAAATTACACAGACAAAAAGAAAGGAAAAAGAAAACAATTACAACAAGGAAATTTGGTTAGCAGAACAAAAAAAAAATAAAATAAAAAAGAGGTATTCACTTACAATAAACAAAAAACAAAATTAAAAAAATAGAGCTTTTGCAATTCACTTTTAAAATTTTAAAAATTTTATTTAGTTTTTCTTTAGTTTTATTGTTTGCTTTGTAAGTGAATATCCTTAATATTTTAGTATGTTAATTAAATATGTATAAAAGCTCTTTATTTAACTAAAATATTTAATTATAAGTAAGGGAAAATGTAAGTTTGTGTACCAACCTGTGTTGACTTAAACTAACTTCATGACCAAAGGTCTTGTTGCACAATTCACAGGCATAGGGTTTTTTGCCATGATGTGTCCTTCTGGAATGTACCTCCAGGCCATGAGGGGTGGAGAACATTTTCTCGCATTTCATGCATGAGTACAGGTCACTGAATTGTGGCAAACCCGACCATTTAGCGGCCATATGGTGAAAATGTAAATGGGAGGGATGTGGCAGGCCCAAATGAGAATTTGGCGGTAAACCATTAGTAGCATGACCACCAGCTGATGACACAGCATTGGGTGCAGCACCATTTTGGGCTGATTGTAGAGGCACCATTAAATTACGCAATCTAAAGAGATCTTCTTGGGAGGCAGGATGATAACTAAAAAAAGTACAATAAAAAAGGTGTTTTTTTTAAGTAATTAATTGTAAAGGATTATATAAAATGTATTTATAATTACCTAGATGCTAAACCAGATTGCTGCTGTTGGCCCTGATGAAAGGCAAATGCAGCAAAGAAGGGAAAGGCAGGCGATAGAAAAGGTCTCTGAAACATGGCGGGCTCATAGTTGGTGGGATAGGCCTGCCGTAAAGCCTCAAACGGATCTGTATTGGGATGATGTATTAAACCAGATGTTTTTTGGGGATCATCTTTCCTCAGCAAAGCAGACACCGAAAACATTTCAGACTTTTTGGGACTTGTACGACTATGCATTAACAAATCACTGTTGATATTATTACTACTGCTATTCGTAACACTAGAGGGCCGCGATATATGTCTACGGGGTATGGGAGAGGCTGGCGGAGAGTCTACCTCTAATTCCACCGAACTGGAGCGTGATCTAGAGCGCGATTGCAATGAACGCCGACAATTACTATCATCGTCTAGATCAATTTGTGAGGAGGAAGAACGTGACAGACTGCGTGATCGCGAACGTGAGGCTCTTTCGTAGAGACGTTCGGCTTCTAAGGCGTTGAGTGGTTGCTGCAGACCTGCATTATTTTCCAATTTCCATTGTAAAATATGATTTTTACTCAACATTGATATACTATTGTTATTGGTTTCCTCCATTAGCAGTTTGGTGGCTGCTGTGGGGGCATGATTGTTGGAGGCGGCCACGGCAGCAGCCGCCGCTGCTGCTGCAGCTACGGCTGCCGTATGAGCCTGCAAATGTTCAGTCTTGACTAGACGATTAATGCTGAAAGCCAGTTCATCTGTAAGTGAAAAAAAGGTAATTGGGATTTTAATTTCGAAATTTAAACGTTGTCATTTTATATGTTTTGCTAAATTTATATTGACCATGAAATCATCAATCATGTTTTCTTTTTTTTAAACAATCTTTTTTACAACCCTTTATCTTTCAGTTAAACACCTGTTTTTTTCTAAATAAATCTAGCATCATTTTATTCCTTTACTGCTGTTTTAAAATTAATTTTGTAACCCGAATTCAGAACTGTAGAGGCCATAAAATAGCATGAAAATTTGTTTCTAAAAGCAACTTCTATAAAAATTACAAATTTATATTTCAGTTATGCCCTCCACTGTTTGCCAATACAAGTATGTATGTTTGTATTTTAGCAAACGTTACGAAAAAAAAGTCGTGTGTATCAAATTTCATTTGCAACATAATTATTTTTACATTGATATCGAATACTATAATCCCAACTTAAACATATGACCATTAATGCCACCACTACCACCCTAATCAAACAAATAATAAATGAACAATAGCAAAAACAACCAAAAATCCTTGCTACAAATCAGCAGCAAACACAACACACTTGCTGCCACACACATCATTCAACAAATGAATATTAAAGCCAAGGAAGAAACATGGCAATGATGACGATGATGATGATGATATTTTGCAGTCAAATTAGAAACCCCCCTAGTAATCGTGTTAATATGCGTTTCACTGTAAATGAAAAGCAAAAAAATAAAAAAAAAACACAACACAACATCTGTTCTTGTCCACACCCGGCTAAATGGAGCATGACAAAATATCTTCCACAATCAACATTCATGTGTCTATATAAAACTCATTTATTCAATTCACACTTTTCATTTTGACTCTCACGCAAAAAGTTAAAAGTGTTGAAGCATGGCAAGGAGGCAAAGTAAAGGGTTTTTTTTTCAATAAATCCTAGTCATCACAATCCATGACTAAATTTTAGACAATGTTCGGCTGTTGTAAATATTGTGGCTGCTGTTTTGGTGTGGCAAGTTGTATAAAATAAAATGACAAAATTTTTAATTTGTTATGCAATTTTTACAAGGAAATAATAAAGGAACAAAACTAATATTTAAACAGAATTTTAAGCAATAAAATAGGATTTAAACCTCAAATCTACAAAGTAGAAAATGTATCAGAAACAAGCTGTAACATTGCATCTCATCGCTTTATATTTATCTGGAATTTCTACTCATATTTCTTTAGACATATAAACAGTTTTTTTCATTTCTTAAAATAAAATAGTCCTAGCAACAATTTAACCAAATGAAACTTTGAACCAAATGAAACTTTCTTGACCATTCAGTAAATGCATTATCATTCTGATTGTTTAATTTCTACGAAAACGAAAATCACTTCATATGGTGCCATAAATTTGCTTTAAACAAATAAAGGAAGCAATTTCTATCAATAACCCAAGTACCAGATAAAAAAAAACGAACTAAATAAATTTGCAGTTCAGCAAAGCTCATAAAAAAAAAGTTGCCACAAGCAGGCGGCATTTATAACTTTAAGATAAAAATAACTTAAAAAAAGAAAGAAAATTAAAAGTATAAATAAAAATCAATAAATTTTTATTCGATTTATGATTAAGAGAGAGGTATAATACTTATTTATATTTTGCTAAAGTAATGGAAACAGAGGCGGAGGATGAATAAAAAAGGGGAAACTATGAACAATAAAACTATTTAGAAGTGAACTAGAACTGAACTAGAACTGAACTAGAACTGAACTAGAACTGAACTAGAACTGAACTAGAACTGAACTAGAACTGAACTAGAACTGAACTAGAACTGAACTAGAATTGAACTAGAATTGAACTAGAATTGAACTAGAACTAAACTAGAACTAGAACTGAACTAGAACTGAACTTGAACTAGAACTGAACTAGAACTGAACTAGAACTGAACTAGAACTGAACGAGAACTGAACTAGAACTGAACTAGAACTGAACTAGAACTGAACTAGAATTGAACTAGAACTGAACTAGAACTGAACTAAAACTGAACTAGAATTGAACTAGAATTGAACTAGAACTAAACTGGAACTAGAACTGAACTAGAACTGAACTAGAACTGAACTAGAACTGAACTAGAACTGAACTAGAGCTGAACTAGAACTGAACTAGAACTGAACTAGAACTGAACTAGAACTGAACTAGAACTGAACGAGAACTGAACTAGAACTGAACTAGAACTGAACTAGAACTGAACTAGAACTGAACTAGAACTGAACTAGAACTGAACTAGAAATGAACTAGATCTGAACTTAAACTTCTCTTTTCCTCCTTACAAAATCTTCCCACAAGTTTCTACACCTCTGCCTGTGACCACCCTGCTATATGAATGTAGTTTATACAAAAAACGTGCGGCTGATTTGTTGCTCAAAATAGCAAAAAGAAAACTCAAAAGCTTGTACAATAGTAACACTCATATGCTACAATTAGATTTTATTTATCAGAAAAAAAAGTAAAACTAAAAAAAAAAAACTGAGTCTAAAGTTTCGATAGCCTTCTGATTTATGATTCAGCGATAAGGTTTTGTTGTATGAATTCGACTCATAGATTCCCAATAACGATTGTATGGCCACAACAAATACATTTTTGCCATATTTGTTTATATATTCTATTTAATTTATTGATTTTTCTAGCCATCATGCTTCAATATATTTAAAACAAACAAATATAAGTATTACAAATATTTGATTGATGGAAATTATAAGAAAGTAAAGCCGCCTTCTCTAAACCTAAAGACTTTCTAAAACCCCGCTGTAAATATTTACCAAGATATTCATTAAATACATACTAGTATAAATAACAAATAATAATTTTTATCATTTCGATCTTAATAACACACACCTCCTTGAGACCACAAACTTTTTTTTTTCAATTTTTAATGCAAAACTTTAATCTATGTTGCCTTTGCATTTAAGGTTTGTCCTATCAGCAATTAAACGTTTTATGGTTTATTAATCATAAATTAAATTTTATTTCTTACTAATCTTATAATTTAAAATTATTTAATCTGAAATCTGTTTTTTCAAGTTTATTAAATCTAAATCTTTATCATTTTATAATATATGGAGTTTTTTTAAAAATGTTTCTGTAATCACAGACATCTAAAGTGTTATAGGTGGAAAAACACATAAATCGTGGCCATAATCTATTGCAAATAGCTAAAATTTTGGTTTATGGATTTAGCAAGAGTACACTCAAACAAATGATTAGAAACAATTTTAAAAAGGAAAAACAATATACTAATTCAATAAAAAAAAAACTTTCAAATCATCTAATCAAATAACACTTCAAAGTTCAAACAACGATGTCAAGCTAATACTTGTGTCTGATCTTTAGTAGTCCAGCAATTGTTATTTCGAATTTTTCAAAGTTATTTACAATAAATACAAACATTTGGAATCCAGTTGTTAAAGCGATTCATGAACATTTTTAATATAATTTTGTCAGTGTACTTTCCTTCTGATTAACTAGTACAAAGCAGTTAGTTCCGGTAATTTTTAATCTAATTTCCGAACAACAAGGCGACAACAGAAAAAAGTAAGAAAATTATGCCAACTCTAGTTCAGTTCTAGAGTTCTAGTTCAGTTCTAGTTCAGTTCTAGTTCAGTTCTAGTTCAGTTCTAGTTCAGTTCTAGTTCAGTTCTAGTTCAGTTCTAGTTCAGTTCTAGTTCAGTTCTAGTTCAGTTCTAGTTCAGTTCTAGTTCAGTTCTAGTTCAGTTCTAGTTCAGTTCTAGTTCAGTTCTAGTTCAGTTCTAGTTCAGTTCTAGTTCAGTTCTAGTTCAGTTCTAGTTCAGTTCTAGTTCAGTTCTAGTTCAGTTCTAGTTCAGTTCTAGTTCAGTTCTAGTTCAGTTCTAGTTCAGTTCTAGTTCCAGTTCTGATCTACTTATTTCAAACATGTGTTAGTTTCACTTTAAACTATTTCATTAATCTTAGCACTTGTCATTAATTTCACTTTTCCAAATTTAATACAATAATTGTTATTACATCATTTGTTAATTTAACTCTTTTCTGACAATTTTATTTAAAAATCAACTAAAAGTAAAGTGAAATCAATTGTAAACCACCACCACCAATGACATTATTACATTTGGTTTGTTACCAAATCAACGAGAATCGTATAATCTTCAATAATATACCCTCAATAACACCCTCTTCCTACAACATCCAAAGCTAAACGCAAAACAAATAGCAACCGGTTGTACGTAGAAAAGGACAATACACTCGACTACCAAACAAGTGTAAAAATGCACTTGTATGTTGTGAACTAAACGTATGTTACTTTTGACAGCAGCCCCGTAAGAGAGATGGAAAAAAGGGCAGTTGCTGTAATTTTTATACGCCTTAATTTAACTGATGATAATGATAATAATGAACCAAAGGATTTGTCATGAATCTAAAACTAATAAAACGAAAGAAAGGGAGAAAAACATGGCTAGACAACCTTGTCGAATATGCCTATAGAATTTTACAAGAGCTGAGCTGTTAAAATAAACAAAACACACGCAATACACATCTGCAAAAAAATAACACAACAAAACAAAAAAACAAAAAACAACAATAATAATAACAACATCAACAAAACGCCCTACATATACAGCTAACGTGGTGGCATCGAACTCCCTTGTATATCCTTACACTCACAGACAGAGTCATAAATTTCGATTTGCTTTGTAGCAAAAAAAAGGGAGAGTGTATTCCGTGAGGCTGTAAAACCAAAATCCTTAAACTCCTGCTATGTTTATTATTTCTTTTAAAGAGCCTGTGTTGTAGTTTGAAAAGCGACAACAATCATCTGCTTAAATTCGCCCGGGAGCAATATTTATTTATTTTTTTTTTTGTTGGTCCAACGTTTAACTTGCCACTTGTTTTCTACATGATTGTTGTATGAAAATGTATCGTGTATTTTCCACCCTCTAAACACGGATTATTTTCAATTTAGGAAAAATAAAATTAATATATGTATGCCGCCTTTAAAAGGTAAAATAATTACAAGCATATTTCCAGCTCTCTTACAATCTCTTTTTGTTTGTTCTTGTGTCTCTCTTATAAGTAGAAGTGTTTAACAATTGTTATCCTTACGAAAATCCCATAAATGTTGGCAAAACATTTAGCAGGATTATAAGAAAGTAAATATTGAAACTGATGTTTGTTTTCTTTAGGAAAAGTTGATTGTCCTTTTATTCTATATCATGGTTTTTGTTTTTTTTATATTTTATGTCAAATATTAAGTGGTCAAAAATTGGTCAAGTAATAGAAACAAATAATTCAATTAAAATAAGGAACTAGAACTGAACTAGAACGGAACTACAACTGAACTAGAACTGAACTAGAACTGAACTAGAACTGAACTAGAACTGAACTAGAACTGAACTAGAACTGAACTAGAACTGAACTAGAACTGAACTAGAACTGAACCAGAACTGAACTAGAACTGAACTAGAACTGAACTAGAACTGAACTAGAACTGAATTAGAACTGAACTAGAACTGAACTAGAACTGAACTAGAACTGAACTAGAACTGAACTAGAACTGAACTAGAACTGAACTAGAACTGAACTAGAACTGAACTAGAACTGAACTAGAACTGAACAAGAACTGAACTAGAACTAGAACTGAACTAGAACTGAACTAGAACTGAACTAGAACTGAACTAGAACTGAACTAGAACTGAACTAGAACTGAACTAGAACTGAACTAGAACTGAACTAGAACTGAACTAGAACTGAACTAGAACTGAACTAGAACTGAACTAGAACTGAACTAGAACTGAACTAGAACTGAACTAGAACTGAACTAGAACTGAACTAGAACTGAACTAGAACTGAACTAGAACTAGAACTGAACTAGAACTGAACTAGAACTGAACTAGAACTGAACTAGAACTGAACTAGAACTGAACTATAACTGAACTAGAACTGAACTAGAACTGAACTAGTACTGAACTAGAACTGAACTAGAACTGAACTAGAACTGAACTAGAACTGAACTAGAACTGAACCAGAACTGAACTAGAACTGAACTAGAACTGAACTAGAACTGAACTAGAACTGAACAAGAACTGAACTAGAACTAGAACTGAACTAGAACTGAACTAGAACTGAACTAGAACTGAACTAGAACTGAACTAGAACTGAACTAGAACTAGAACTGAACTAGAACTGAACTAGAACTGAACTAGTACTGAACTAGAACTGAACTAGTACTGAACTAGAACTGAACTAGAACTGAACTAGAACTAAACTAGAACTGAACTGGAACTGAACTAGAACTGAACTGAACTAGAACTGAACTAGAACTGAACTAGAACTGAACTAGAACTGAACTAGAACTGAACTAGAACTGAACTAGAACTGAACTAGAACTGAACTAGAACTGAACTAGAACTGAACTAGAACTGAACTAGAACTGAACTAGAACTGAACTAGAACTGAACTAGAACTGAACTAGAACTGAACTAGAACTGAACTAGAACTGAACTAGAACTGAACTAGAACTGAACTAGAACTGAACTAGAACTGAACTAGAACTGAACTAGAACTGAACTGGAACTGAACTAGAACTGAACTGAACTAGAACTGAACTAGAACTGAACTAGAACTGAACTAGAACTGAACTAGAACTGAACTAGAACTGAACTAGAACTGAACTAGAACTGAACTAGAACTGAACTAGAACTGAACTAGAACTGAACTAGAACTGAACTAGAACTGAACAAGAACTGAACTAGAACTGAACTAGAACTGAACTAGAACTGAACTAGAACTGAACTAGAACTAGAACTGAACTAGAACTGAACTAGAACTGAACTAGAACTGAACTAGAACTGAACTAGAACTGAACTAGAACTGAACTAGAACTGAACTAGAACTGAACTAGAACTGAACTGGAACTGAACTAGAACTGAACTGAACTAGAACTGAACTAGAACTGAACTAGAACTGAACTAGAACTGAACTAGAACTGAACTAGAACTGAACTAGAACTGAACTAGAACTGAACTAGAACTGAACTAGAACTGAACTAGAACTGAACTAGAACTGAACTAGAACTGAACTAGAACTGAACTAGAACTGAACTAGAACTGAACTAGAACTGAACAAGAACTGAACTAGAACTGAACTAGAACTGAACTAGAACTGAACTAGAACTGAACTAGAACTGAACTAGAACTGAACTAGAACTGAACTAGAACTGAACTAGAATTGAACGAGAACTGAACTAGAACTGAACTAGAACTGAACTAGAACTGAACTAGAACTGAACTAGAACTGAACTAGAACTGAACTAGAACTGAACTAGAACTGAACTAGAACTGAACTAGAACTGAACTAGAACTGAACTAGAACTGAACTAGAACTGAACTAGAACTGAACTAGAACTGAACTAGAACTGAACTAGAACTGAACTAGAACTGAACTAGAACTGAACTAGAACTGAACTAGAACTGAACTAGAATTGAACGAGAACTGAACTAGAACTGAACTAGAACTGAACTAGAACTGAACTAGAACTGAACTAGAACTGAACTAGAATTGAACGAGAACTGAACTAGAACTGAACTAGAACTGAACTAGAACTGAACTAGAACTGAACTAGAACTGAACTAGAACTGAACTAGAACTGAACTAGAACTGAACTAGAACTGAACTTGAACTAGAACTGAACTAGAACTGAACTAGAACTGAACTAGAACTGAACTAGAACTGAACTAGAACTGAACTAGAACTGAACTAGAACTGAACTAGAACTGAACTAGAACTGAACTAGAACTGAACTAGAACTGAACTAGAACAGAACTAGAACTGAACTAGAACTGAACTAGTACTAAACTAGTACTGATTAGTATACTAATGCTTTCCTAAACTATAAATCCTTATCTGTGCCCAACAATTTTGTTTACTGGGTTACTTATTATTACAAAATTTATGACACTCTCTTCATTATTAAATAAATGAATTTTTTATCATTATTTCGTTGTATTTGTTTTTTTTTCCAGCTTTGTTCAATTTTTTTGTTATGATGGATGATAAATAATTAACAGCGTGATTTGATCATTTATATATGTGCGTAATATTTAGTTTAGTTTTTTTTTTTTTTTATCGCATTCATTAAATACGAGATTTCATCATTTCATTTATTTAGTTTAACATTTAAGTAGTAAAAATTTTCTATTGTTTATTTCATACAGCTTTCTTTCTTTCTGTGTTTTGTTTGGTTTTAATTAATTTGTATTATTGCAACAATTTCATCTAATTTAATTTGATTTGGAGACAGAAATCTTGTACAAAGTGGCGTCTTAGTTCTAATAATTAAGTAGAGAAATGAGAAAATTGAGTCATTAAAATGTCAGATTTATTATTTGTTTTACGAATTTATGGTAATTAATAAAGTAAGGTCCGAGAATTTGTACAAAAATTTTGTTTATTTTTATAAAAATTTATTTAAATTTTAAAAATTTTGGTTAAATGCTTAAGGGAGTATAAATCTGAAAGAATTAAGTGTGTTTAAATCAACTTTTACGAACTAGCTGATAATTTAAATAAGTGTTATTGGTTTATTTAAGTTCTTTATAGTCCAGAATAAATCATTATTGAAAATCTATAAAATCGATGTATTAATGACAAAGTTATGAGGAAATATAAGTTCATTTAAAAGTACTTGGCTAAAAAAAAGGTTTATTCATTTAGTTTTTGCCAGCTAAATAAATATTGTTTGATGTTTGGTTCTATTACTCTGATTTATGTTAAGACTTGATTTTATCTGAGACATTTGTAAATTTGATCATAAATTTTACCCCTTTAATTTAAATAACAAAAATATGGCTTTACTTTTCAATCTCAAACATTTCATTTATGATTTTATCGAAAATAAATTTCAAACAAATTTTATTATTGATTCTCTTTTTTTTAAAAAAAAGTGTTTATAAATAAATCTTGTGTGGTGCGAGTATTCTTCAGTACACCTTCTTCTTATTGGGCTCATAAAAACAAAAGTAAATAAAATATTTGAAATTGTTTATAGGAGTTTATTTGATTGCTGATTATGGGTTATTTTCGTGGTAATAAATTTAAAGAAATAAATTTCTTTCTATATAAAAAACTTTGCTTTAGTTTAGTTTGCTTGAAATGTGAAAAATATTTGTAAATGAAATTTACGATACCCTTAGCTAATCATCGTTGTTATTAAAGCGTATTAAAACAACTAAAGAATAACGATCGGGCAAGTATGACTGTGTGATACCCTATAACTCCTAATGGTTTATGGTTAATTGTTATTTAATCGCTAAATGTTTTAACAACAAGATCTACATCTTTTCATTAATAATAGGGATTATAGGGAGGCTTAAAATGATCATTTTCTTAGCCATTTATTGATCAATTTTGCTGATTTTCAATACTGATATATTTAGGTGCATACAAAACATATATATACTAACAAAAGTCCTTTAAGTTATTTAATGACTTCTATAATTTGATTTAAACATACATCATATGTTAAAATTTTTAAAGGCAAACCAATATTTTTACCTAATACTCCTGCTAAAGATTATAGCAGAACAACTCCCATAAATTGTTATAAATAACTATAATTTCATGTTTACTTCCATTATATTGATTTGACTGCAATTTATATTTATATTGATACATATTAATTTGAATTGCTTAACAGAACACACAAAACAAAAAAAGGAAAAACAAATCGATTGGTGTGATTTAATATGCGACTACACGATCGAAAATCAAAACGATCATAAAACTAAAGCCAACGATTTTAAGAAATTTATGAATAGCCAACCACTAAATAACTTTTTGTACAAATTAATTTCGAAATAAAAATATATAAAAATATTTTGACAAAAAACATTGATTTAATTTTATTTATAGCCACAAGTAGAACAACATTGCTAAAATATTTTAAATCCCTAAACTTAAGATAAGTTAAATAATGAAGCCAATTGCTTATAGTAATAGTAAATCATAAGACAAGTAGCAGCTGGTTAGGGGATATAGCAAGAAATATGATTTAAGATTTGAACAACATATAAGCTTGACAGGTAATACGTTTTTGTTTTGTAGAAATTTAATCTAAATCTTTAAATACTTTTTTGTTGACTTAATCATGTTTTCCTGATTCCACTGATTTTTTAAGAAAATTTGATTTTAGTAGAATTGAAACAGTGATTTATATTAATTTACCAGCTTTTATGAAGGCCACAAATACTATTTAGTAGAATAATACAATAATATCATGAAATATTAATGCACTTAACTTAAGATAAGACTAATAAGTAGCCAATTGCTAATGGAGTTAGTAAATCATAAGACAAGTAAGCAGGTGGCAATGTTGTGTGGCATGTGAAGTGATTTAGGAGTGAAAGGAATTTAATCAAAAACATTAAAAATACTTATTTTTAATATAATATAACGAATTTTCAAAACAAATTTTACTACGATTGTTAACATTTAGAACCAATCTAAAATTACTCACTTCTATTTTGAGGTACTGGCGGTAATTCTTATTATTTTAGTTTCAAAACAAAATGAGCAAACACAGTGTTACTACACTATTGATTTTTTACACAAATTTGTTACTTTTCGAAAGATTTTTTTTGAAGATATATTAAACTGCGGAATTTAGCTTGTTTATTCTAACTTATTAAACCTGCTTTAATAAGTTAGAATAAACAAGCTAAACCTGAAATTTTTTCGTAAAATAAGTTAAATTTGGATGACGTAATTTACCCTGTGATAGTAAAAAAAACTTTGTAAGTGTTTGAGTAATATATAGGGTTATACAAATATGGAATATCTTTGTTTTGCCTTTTTACAATTTGTTGCTCAAATCTAAAATTATTTTTTAAAATTGGCCAAGTTTGGATAGGCCTGGTGGGTGTTGTGTAAGATTTAGTGAGCCAAATTTTACTTTACAAGCTTTAGCATTAAGTTCTCTTTCCGGATCATATAAAACTTGTGTATAGTCCCAAAGAATAATTTTTTCTACAAAAGAAAAAATATATGGGCTTTTTTGGGAAAAAACGTAAAAATTACGGCCCTTTTTATATGTTCCAACTTTGGATGCGTGTAACTTTTTATAGGGACAAGATAACTGTTAGCAAGTTATTCTTATTTTATTTAGAATTTTATCACGAATATAGTTGATATTTTAAAAATAATTTTTGACAATCCGTTGGCCCGTCATCTCCAAAAAACCATAAAAAGATAGAGAAAAATTAAAAAAAAAAATCAATAAACCTAAATATCTCTTCAATTAATAGAGATAACCTACATATGTAAGTGTATTTTTTGTAGATCTTCTTAAGGACTATTTATATTCTAAATTTCAGCTCATTTGGATCATAAATGGATTTTTGGCGATTTTTTTTTTTAAATTTGAGACCCGAGGTGACCAATTTTGAAGGGCCACACACTGGCACCCATTAGCGCTAGGAAACAGAACATAAGCAAATCAACTCAATTTTGTAACAATATCTCTAACAGTTCCCGAGATACCGAATTATTTCCAAGAAAAAAAAATTCTAAACCACTGTGCTGTAAATAGTAACAGCAAGTTGCAGAGAGTTAGTGTGTTATAGGCGCTGTTAGACTTAATATCAACCGTATTCTTATACAAGAGTGACTATTTAAATTGTTGTGTAAATTTAAATACAGAGTTGTAACAATTTTAAACTACTGATTGCATTTATTGGCTATTAAAAGTAATACAGTTTATTTAAAGGAAATAAACCACCGTTTTTAAAAGGTAAAACCGTTACAATACGTTTTCAGCAACGAAAATTCCAAAAACCAAACAAAAAATCCCAATTTTCGCTTTTGGATCGGGTCTGGTAAAATAACAATAAGAATAATTTGGAATATATCATAGCATTTAGGCCTTTGGAATCCCAGCATTGAGAACACTTAGCATTAATTCAAAATTTCAATAAAAACAAGCAAGTGCCAAATTATACTTTAAAATAATTTTTTTTTTTTCGAAATTGTTTTTTAAAAGTTTTTTCCAATTTAAAAAAAAAAAAATTTAATTTAAAAATTTATTTTTTTAATTTATTAGTGAAAAAATTTATGACAAAAAATTTTTTTTGGTGAAAAAAAATTTGGGTTAAAAAATATTTTTCCCGATTTTGACCCATTTCAGGTCCAACTTACTGTAGCCTTATATACATCATTGCAATGGACTATGAAATATCTATATTGTCTATATTTATGACTTAGTAATCGAGATATAGATCAAAAATAGGCAAAAAATAGAGTTTATCTCGGATTTTTGCTCATATCTCCGTTATTTATGGACGGATTTTGCTGATTTTAAATAGGAAACTTCTCGAAAGCTTGTCTGACGGAATTATTGAAGATTTGGATCCCGACGATATCTGGGGTCTTCAGAAAATTGATTTCAACAGACAGACAGACGGACATGGCTAAATCGACTCCGCTATCTATAAGGATCCAGAATATCTATACTTTATAGGGTCGGAAAATTATATTGTGGAAATTACAAAATTATATATACCCTTCTCACGAAGGTGAAGGGTATAAAAATAGGTTAAATTTGGAAGATTTAAGGAAATCCAAAAAAAACTGCTCATCGGATAAGCTGTTTTAAAGTGAAAAGTATCCCAGAGAGAGTGTTCTGCATTGATCGAAATAGTAGTCGGACGGGGCACGGTCTAGACTATAAAGCGGTTGAGGCAAAACTTCCCAACCACTTCTTTCTAAATAGTTTGTAACAGGTATTGCAACATGTGGCCGAGTGTTGTCATGATGGAATATTACCGTTTCATATCTGGTCTCTGGGCGTTTTTCGGCCAATGGTCGCTTCAAACGAATCAGTTGAGTTCGGTAAAGGTTCCCTGAGATGGTCTGGCAATATTTCAACATATCATAATAAATAGGAGCCTTTTGCTCCCACCAAATACAGAGCATCACCTAAGCACCATGTATATTAGGCTTTGGTGTCGATTCGGCTTTTTGGCCGGGCTTCACATACGAACTCTCACGCTTCGGTTTCGTAATGGATCCATTTTTCATCGCAAGTAATGAATCGGTTCAAATATGATTTTCTTTTATATCGTTCAAGCATCATCTCGGCCATACAAAATCGTTTTTGAAGGCTTCAATTCTTATGGTATCCAATTTTCCTGCTTTTGGATCAAACCTGTTGCTCGCAAACGTTTTTGAATTGCAGCTTGAGTATCTCCCAATGATTTTGCAAGCTCTTTTTGAGTTTGTCATAATCTTCATGGAGTAATGCCTGCAATTTTAGATCTTCCAACTTTTTTGGCTGGCCTGGTCGATTTTTGTATTCCATGTAATAATCACAACTTCTGAACCTCACAAACCATCTCTCGCACATTGAAACCGATAGAACACATTCACCATAAGTTTTGGTAAGCAATCGGTGTGGTTCAACGGCACTTTTCTTTCAAATTAAGGAAGTAAAGCGAAACTTCCAGCATATAACGCTTTGTTGGCACAAATTTCGAGAAAAAACTTTGTTATTTACACTATGATGTTCAATAACTAAGTGAAAATATGTACCCTTCAAAATGACTTATAAGTTATTAAAAACAAAAACCGCGTTCAAAAGATTTCTAAATCCCACATTTTTAAGTCATACACACAATAAAATTTTCCTAATAGATATAGCCCAATAAACCAGATGAAAAACTTTGAAGTATATTTTACAGGCTTTGTTTGTCTTAAAATATTCTTGTATATCCTTTGGTTTCAACAGAATTTCATGTATCTAAAACTCTTCTAAACATTTTGTTCAAAAATAAGGCATCTTAAAGACGCCATTAACTAAAAAAAACCTACAAACAACTTTGCCAAACTATTTAAGCATTTGGCTCATGTCAAGATCTGTTTACATATGTTCTCCTTTCACTACATACACATGTAACCAAATTGAATTATTTCTATTAACAATTCACCCTATTGTAATTAATTGCGATACCCCCGCTATAATTTTCAATTATTAACCTTTAAACGTATTAAAAACTTCCTAACATCCTTCCTATTGAAAAAAAAAAAAAAACAAGAAGCAAAACAGAAATAATAATTGTATGTTTGGTGTAGTAGCAGCTAGAAATCTAATGATTTATTTTGTGTAAATTATCACCCAAATTAGAAAGAACATCATGGCCAGGGGAGGATATAAAGTTTATGCAATGAGACAGATTATAAATACAACCCCAGAGAATTGGAACAAAGACGTGCCCTATACTCATTTATTCATTCATTCATTCATTCATACAAGGCTGTGTGCAAAAACCGCCCTAATAATTATATGGCAAAACTGTTAAGAATTGAGAAAAATTATAATCTATTAAATGAAAATAAGGTTTTTTTTTTAATTCATGATGGGTTGGTTGGTGAACACTTGAATAAACGACAATATTTAGCGTAACTATACGCATAATTTGAGGACAATCTGTTCGATTTTAATTTGCAATGTAGGTTTAGCTGTATGTTTGTGCTAGAAAAGCATAGCATACAAAAAGGACAAGAGGGTTTATTATCTGTAGTGAAATGTGATTTGAATAGTATTTTATGCATAATAATTTAATTTGAGTCGTCTACTGAGGACAAAAAAAGATTAGTATTGGTTTGGAATAAATTATTTGTAATCAAGTGTTTTTTGTGTTTGTAAGGAAATCAATATGTATGATTTGTTATAAATTTTGAGTTAAAGTGTGAAATTTGCAATATTTTATAGAAGAACCAAAACGAATTGGTTTTGGAATGGTTATGGCTGAAATTATTTGTAAGTAAATAACGTAAGCTAGAACTAATAAAGATTTTAAATAGAAAGAATCATTTGAAGTAAACATTTTATTGATATAATAAAGTTATATAAAGGCTAAGAACATAGATAGGAAAGTCTCATGGCAAAGACCTAACTCAGTTGTCAAAAACCTAAGTGGTGAATGTATTGGCAAAAAAAACTATGTGAAAACGAAACCAACATAACCAAAACGTATGTGTGACGATTTGAGTTTTTTTATACTCTTCACCTTCGTGAGAAGGTATATATATCCTTTGTCATTCCGTTTGTAATTTCCACAATATAATTTTCCGACCCTGTAAAGTATATATATTCTGGATCCTTATAGATAGCGGATTCGATTTAGCCATGTCCGTCTGTCTGTCTGTTGAAATCAATTTTCTGATGGCCCCAGATATCTTGGGGAACCAAATCTTCAATAATTCTGTCTCACATGCTTTCGAGAAGTTTCCTATTTAACATCAGCAAAATCCGTCCATAAATAACAGAGATATAAGCAAAAATCCGAGACAACCTCTATTTTTGTTGCCTATTTTTGATCTATATCTCGATTACTAAGTCATAAATATAGACAATATGGATATCTAATGATAGATATTTCAAAGTCCATTGCAACGATGTATATAAGGCTATAGTAAGTTGGACCTACAATGGGTCAAAATCGGGGAAAATATTTTTTAACCCGAATTTTTTTCACAAAAAACTCTTTTTTCACTAATAAATTAAAAAAAATAAATTTTTAAATTAAAAAAAAATTTAAAAAAATTGGAAAAAAACTTTAAAAAAAAATTTCGAAAAAAATTTTTTTTAAAAAAATAAAAATTTTTAAAGTTTTATTTTAAAGTATAATTTGGTAAAGGGTATATAAGATTCGGCACAGCCGAATATAGCTCTCTTACTTGTTTTTTCTAGTTTCCGACCAATGTGTATTTCTCTATGTTTTTAACCATAGTTGGGAACAATTAATCGACATATTGTTAATCTTCAGTAAAGGATTTTTTAAACACACAAACTGCGAAGCTTTTTGGCTTGTCTGCACGTACGAACAGAGTCTTGGGCGGGAATCGAACCCGCAATCCTCAGTCCATCTCGATATCCTCTAGCCTATCGGCGCACCCAAAATGTCATTACTATTTATTGCACCAATTTTAAATATAAAGTTTAATTTATCTCTACACTATATTTTATGATTTATTAAACAAATATTTCTTTAAACAAAAACACAATATTTTCATTTGTTTGTTAGAAACATAGAGAATAGACATAGAGCGGAAACTCTCCTGTCAAACACCTAACTCAGTTGTCAGAAACCTAAGTGGCGAGAATATAATAGTAGAAAAAGTATGGAAAAACAAAAGCAATACTCGTATGTGTAACTTTTTTGAGTAATTTTTTTGTTTGAGATTTTTCTAGTTTCCGCTCTACATTTCTAACCATTGAGAAACAATAAACAATAAAATTACTCAAAATAATCACACATACGAGTGTTGGTTTTGTTTCCCCATAGTTTTTTTTTACTAAAACATTCTCGCTACTTAAGTTTTTGACAACTGAGTTAGGTCTTTGACAAGAGAGTTTCCGATCTATGTGTATTTATGTATGGTTAGAAATATATTCATTTATTTACTTGACAGTTGTGTCAATATTTCTATTTTGTTTTTCCTCTAATTCACACCTTTTTTTATCGTTGAAAAAAAAACCCACAAAATTTTCTTTACATATTTTATGATTTGTCATAACTAGAGTAGTCTTTAGGTGCGAAATACCTTAAGTTGTGTTGAATAGTTGAATTTTTCCCAGTTTTATTTTTTTTTTTATTTTATTTTAGATGATTGATTTATGGCTGTATTATTTAAAAAAATTGTTTTCTAACCCTTTTTCTAATCTAAGTTACAAATAAACCAAATGAAAAAAAGAAAGAAAAATGTAAAAGGTTTATGACTTTTAACCACTTAATTATTTATGAGGGAAATTAATTGTTCGATGGGTTGTAAATTTCAAAATAAAAAAAGAGAATTTTTAAATGAAAAGAGAAGAAAAGTAATGATAGGGAATAATATATATATTGGATTTAAAGAGTTAGATATTCGGTAAGAAACAATAAAATGTTTAAGAAAATATAAGGGAATATATAATGAACAAATTAAGATTTGTCCAATACACAATCGGTGTCGTAGCGTTGTATCGTTGTATGTCGTAATTTTTTCATTAATGTTTTGTTTGATAAATATTTACGACATACAACGCTACGACACCGATTGTGAATTGATCAATTAAATTTATTAAATGTTGTAGCTTTAAATATAAAATTGTGCAGGTTCAAAATATGAATTATGAAAAAAATTTTTGATTTTTCTTAATTTTTTTTTTTTAATAATTTTTCATTATTAAAGTTCATTTATAGCAAAATCCTAAAGTTTCTTAAATTAATTAAAATGTTCCTTTAAAAATCAGTTTTGTTGCCCAGCTTTCTTATGTTCCTTCTGAAAATCATCCTACAAATTTATCATTAAACCTACAAAAAAAAAATCTGAGCCATATGTCTCATCAACACCTGATGATTAATTTCATCTACTCACACCCACAAATGACAGAAAAAATATAAGTTTCTCTGTTTAAAACCAATGTCAGTTAATTAAAAAACACACACTCGAAATGTTAAAATTAATTTTTTAAAATAATGACACCTTACCCTCCCTCTTGTCAAAAAAAAAAAAAGAGCAGAAGAAAAACTGACACATAAACTTTATCTATTGCAGAGATAATGAAAAAATCCGTAGTGAGCGAAAAAGTACAAAAAAAAAAAAAAACTGAAAAATAAATTTAAATAATGGATGTGATTTTTTTTTCTGCCAAAAAGTTTCATGCAGACAGTGGGTAAGAAAAGTATTACTACAGCTAAAGATTCTTTAAAAAAATCAGTAATACTATTATTAATAGTGAAACTTCAAGCACTGCGATTCATAGGTTATTTTGTGCAGCTCTTAGCTTCTTCAATACAGGTTCAGAATACTTATGAAGCCAATGAAAGAACAAACCCTTCAATAGGGGCCATTAAAGACCTTCCAAGCCATTTCATATCTGATCATCGCTAACGATGGATAGCCTGTAATACTACACAGATAAAACAGTTTTGGTTAAAAGCCTATAACAGTTTTGATTAACTTTATAAAACTGTTATACCCTGGGTCAAATATATATTTTGTTCATTGAAAGGTTTTTGTTTGACCAGCTGTGTGGCTCGTAGTGCCGTCTGGCTGAAACCAAAGATCTGGGATGTCAACAGCTTACTTCTTGCCATCATCATTTGATAGCCAATTTACTTCCTAAACTCCAGAATAAAGGAGTTAAATATTTTTCATTTGTATTTACATAAATTAAGAGTTTTTTATAGAAATATTAGATTTTAGTTACTTCACTTTTGTTACTCACTGTTTTGTTATAAAAAAATTTCAGCTTGCACTTTTATGTGTTTGAAATTGTCGTATATTTTACATGTTATATATGAAATTGATAAGGCGAAAAAAGCGACGAGAAATAATACATCTTGAACTCTAAAGTCATGTCTGGTAAAGCAAAACAGTTTATAAAGCAACTTATATAAATGCAAACTTTACATTACCTTAGTTCTGATCTTAAGCATTCTGAATATCTTGTAATCAATTTAGTCTTCAAAAAGCTTCTCGGATGTATAGCAAAAGTCAAATCTATGAAATTGGATGGATTTTGGGCACTCCGAATAAGTAAATGTTGGTACTAATAAAAAACTACTCCATATTTAAAGGTCATCACTTTAATGATTCCTTTATGAAAAATATATTTCTAAGCCTTAGTACACCAATACTAATACCTATAAGTACTTATATTGTAACTTACAGATTTTGTAGCCAAGTTTTCCAAAAGTTTTCTCCATTAAAGTAAACTTTACTGCGTTTTTTTAGGCCTCACTGTAACATTCACATATAAACATACATACGTATCTGTGCGACTACATGTATGAATAATGCTGCTGTTGGAAACACCAACAACGACAACAACAAAATCCCTCCAATAACAAAATTTTTATTCATTATTCCGTTTGTGTAAAATGAACACAAATCTCCCATGTGGACATAAAAAAGGACATACGAATGGATTTTGTCGGGATTGTATAAATCCATGGTTTATATGGAAAATATTTCCTCATACATACACACATACAATAAGCTTACGAATACATGATAAAAATAAAAGCGCAAAAAAGATTTACATATACTAACAATGCAAAAAAAAAAAAAGAAGTGGTAAAAAAGCTTGCGATATATACAGATACATGGTGCTGTTATTAAAGGTCCATGTCCGTATATGTATGTATGCAAAAAAAAATGTGTGTATATGTGTTTGTTGAAATTCAATATAAAGTTGTAGTTATAGCGCGCGTAAAGGGATTAGGGTAAGAGTAAATAAAACGTCAATAATTTGGAGTAGAATGTATGTGTTCCGAATAATTAAAACTTATTAAAACTATTTGTGCTAAAATATTCTTAGTTCGTTCATTTAAAAAGAGAATTTTAAAGTTTGTTGGAAACTGCATTTTTTTTTCTGTGTATTTATACTATTTAAATTTTAGCAAAAGTAAAAAAAATTTTATATTTCTGAATTATTTTAGAACATTGCTGTCATTTATTGCTAAAAATTCTAATACTTCCTAATTTTTTAAAAAAGTAGTAAATCTGCTACTATTTGAAAAGTAGCTCGAATTAAAAAATATATATTTTTACTCTACTTAAACATTTTTATATTATTTCTAGCTACAATTCTAGAAATTTATTCATTTAAAATATGTAGTAGAAATACTACTTTTTTCAAAGCTTGGCAAAAATAAAAAATTGTTATATTTTTCAGTTACTTATGATTATTTCTAAGATTTATGACAAAATTTTCAAATATTCTTTAACTTTTTAAAAAAGTACTAAAAATAGTACTATTTTAAAAGTAGCTCGAAATGAAAAAATAAATATATTTTTAGTTTGTTTACCAGTATTTATTTTATTTATAGCTACAATTTGATAAATTCCTCAACTTAAACAAGGAAGCAAATCTACTACTTTTTTAAATCTTCGTAAAAGTAAAAAAATTTTATATTTTTTAACTATTTAGGACCATTATTGTAATTTATTGCTAAAAATTCTCATATTTTCTAATTTTTTAAAAAGGTAGTAAAATACTACTATTTGAACAGTAGCTCGAATTCGAAAAAAATATATTTTTATTCTACTTGAACATTTTTATATTAGTTCTAGCTAGAAATCTAGAAATTAGTTGATTTTAAATAAGTAGGAGAAATACTACTTTTTTCAAAGGTTGGCAAAAGTATAAAATTGTTATATTTTTCAGTTACTTATGATTATTTCTTACATTTATGGCAAAATTTTCAAAAATTATTAATATATTCCTTAAATTTTTAAAAAAGTACTGAAAATACTCCTATTTGAAAAGTAGCTCGAAATGAAAAAATATATATGTTTTTAATTTGTTTACCAGTACTAATTTTATTTATAGCTACAATTTGATAAATTCGTCTACTTAAACAACGAAGCAAATCTACTACTTTTTTAAATCTTCATAAAAGTAAAAAAATTTTGTATTTTTCAACTATTTACTAACATTACTGTAATTTATTGCTAAAAACTCTAATGTTTCCCAATTTTTTAAAAAGGTAGTAAATCTACTACTGTTTGAAAAGTAGCTCGAATTTGAAAAAAATCATATTTTTAGTTTACATAAACTCTTTTATATTATTTATAGCTACAATTCTAGAAATTAGTTCATTTAAAACAAGTAGTAGAAATGCTACTTTTTTTAAAAGTTGGCAAAATTACCAAATGTTTATATTTTCTAGTTACTTATGATTATTTCTAATATTTATGGCAAAATTTTCAAATATCCCTTAACTTTATAGAAAAGTACTGAAGATACTATTATTTTTACAGTAGCTACAAATTAAAAAAAAATACACATTTTTAGTTTGTTTACCAGTATTTATTTTATTTATATCTACAATTTGATAAATTCGTCAACTTAAACAAGGAAGCAAATCTACTACTTTTTTAAATCTTCGTAAAAGTAAAAATTGTTTATATTTTTTAACTATTTAGGACCACTATTGTAATTTATTGCTTAAAATTCTAATATTTTCTATTTTTTAAAAAAGATAATAAATCTATTACTATTTGAAAAGTAGCTCGAATTTCAAAAAATATATATTTTTATTCTATTTAACCTTTTTTATATTATTTCTAGCTAGAATTCTAGAAATTAGTTCATTTAAAATCAGTAGTAGATATACTACTTTTTTAAAAGGTTGGCAAAAGTACAAAATGTTTGTATTTTCCAGTTACTTATAATAATTGCTAATATTTATGGCAAAATTTTAAATATTCCTTAATTTTTTAAAAAAGTACTGAAAATTTTTTTTAAAAGTAGCTCGAAATGAAAAAATATATATATTTTTAGTTTGTTTACCAGTATTTATTTTATTTATAGCTGCAATTTCATAAATTCGTTAATTAAAAAATGGCAGCAAATCTACTACTTTTTTAAATGTTAGCAAACTTAAAATATTTTTATATTTCGAAGTTATTTAGGACCATTACTGTAATTTATTGCTAAAAATTCTAATATTTTATATTTTTTTAAAAAGGTAGTAAATTTACTAATATTTGAAAAGTAGCTCGAATTTGAAAAAAAAAATCATATTTTTAGTTTACTTAAACTCTTTTATATTATTAATAGCTAGAATTCTAGAAATTAGTTTATTTAAAACAAGTAGTAGAAAAACTACTTTTGTCAAAGGTTGGCAAAAGTACCAAATGTTTATATTTTTCAGTTACTTATGCTTATTTTTAATATTTATGGCAAAATTTTCAAATATTCTTTAACTTTTTAAAAAAGTATGGATAATACTATTATTTGAAAAGTGGCTCGAAATTAAAAAATATATATATTTTTTGTTTGTTTACTCGTGTTTGTTATATTTATAGCTATAATTTGATAAATTTGGTCAATACAAAAAGGTAGTAGATCTACTACTTTTCTAAAATTTTAACAAAAGTAAAAAAAAATTATATTTCTTAGTTATTTAAGATTATTGCTTTTATTTATAGGTAAAATTTCCGAAAAAAATGCTTGCTTTCCCTATTCAAATCTCTTTAAGTATATATATTTTTTTATCTATATCTACATGCAGCCAGACAATCATGTTTAACGGACATGAAAATGTAAACATATCACTGTTCTACACTACAAGTAGAAACAGCTACAAAAATTCGCACAATATTCAATTTCATATGTTTTTGGTGGCCATTTCTTTTCATACATTTTATTTATTTTTTGGTAGGGCTACAAAAATAGTAAAAATGATTTTGTTGTTGGTTGTTCTTATTTACAACAAATGGTGTTGAAATATTTGTGACGTTTACTTTTGCCATTCTGTAACATACACATACAACAGTACCATATGTATATTCTTTTGTATGGGTTTCCATGTAGTGTAGAGAAGGGGGGGGGGTTGGTTTTCCATAAAGCTTTTCACTAAAATGTTAACATGGATTTATTTTCCGACACTTTGTATTTGTTGCTGTATATGTTTCGAGTGTTTTTTTTTCTGTTTTCATTGTTGTTATTTTATTTTCCATGCTGTTTTTCATTTACAATTGAAATCCAGCAAAAGTTTTATATTTTGATATCTGATACTGACATACGATGAGAATGAATATGTTGCAATACAAAAAAAAAATCTCTTCTTTTTTTTTGTTCATGAGTTCTTTGGCGTTTTTGGCTTAAACCTGAAATGTGATTACTTTTGTAATAATTTTTGGTTCATTGTTTTTTTTTTCTTCTCAGTTTTTGTATATTACAGAGTATTTGTGGGTGTTTAGGGTGAGATAGTAGGATATGTGGATGTAATAAAAGCTGAATATTTGTAATATACAATTTTGATTTGAAGTGACAAGTATGTTTGTGTTGTTATCTGTTTGTTTCTGCTTTTACTGTAAAAAATTTGTATTATTTTTATTAAAAATGTGAAAAAAACTGAAATTTAATATAAATGCTAAAGATTTTTTAAATGCAGGCTGGGATATAATGTCTTAAAGGTATATTAACATCTTTATTTTGTAGAGAATGTGCAATTCCATAGTTGATTAAAAAATAGAGAATATTATCAGTTAAATGCCTTTTAGGTAGGTTATTGTGTAACCAATGGTGATTGTCCTTAAATGTGCCAACTTTGCTTTAATAGCTTAATAGTAAAATGGTTAGATAAAACTTTGACATTTCCAACATTTTGAAAATAATAATTTAAATTGACTTAATATAAAAATATGTTTAATAATAAGTAAATTTGATTAATAATTTAAGAAAGAAATTACCGCTATCATTAAAAAACCGATACCCAAATCGTTATCGTCATAATTCAAATTACCGTTACTGTTTCCTTTTAACCGTTTCGATACGATAGCCAACCTTGATTTTAAGGAAACCGTTTTTAACCGACCACGATTTTATCTGAAATCCAAGCACTTCGTTTCTTTTTTTGTGAAAATCTTATGAATAAAATATTCTTGACTAAAGAGAATTATAGAGAAAAATTCAAAATCGAATCATTCCGATATGAGATAATGAAGCAAAACAACATCTTTATGATATGGTGATATGATCTTCGTTTAGCATTATTATCTCATCTTGGAAAATAATCGTTAGTTACGATTTTATAATTATAAGCCAGCCATTACGAAACTACTTCGAAGTAATGAAGACGGTATATGTGTGTATATTAGTCATTACGAGGTATTTTTATCAGCAATGACATTATTTAGTTTAGTTAATAAGTTTTAGTTTAGAAACTTTCAAAGTATTACTTTCGGTTATGTTAAACGAACATAGTGGTTGCCGTTAGTTTAAGCTCACTACAGTTGAGAACAACTTTTGAGAGCTTTTAACTCTTTCTCTGGCAAAATTAATAAAAGAGCTTTACTATTTGTCCAATCTAGGGAATAATAAAAGCAATACATTTTCTAATCATAAGTTTTAATCATAAGTTGAAGTTTTTTAACTTATAAAATGTCATAAGCTTTTGTTTAGAAAAAACGGAATTTCAGCAAAAGTAATTTAAAACTCAGTGATTTATATACAGATTTTCAGTACCAGTATTTTCAAAATAGTTATTGATAATTATTAACTCACGCCTTTAAGTCGTAATCAAAGTTTTACAATCCAAATTATGAAAAAAAGTAAACAAAATTTTGGTATTTCCCAAAAATGTTTTAAAATGTTGATAAAAAAATAAATATATTTCACATTGTGTAAAAGATCAGGCCTTAAGAAAGAGTGTAAGTATAATTTTCTCAATTTTTGAACCTGCATACTACACTCAGCAGTGTTCGAAATTATATTTCAAATATTTCGTAAAAAATATTGTTGATTTAAAAGCACTTTATAATCAAATATTAAATACAACTATATTTAGTAAAGGAAAATTCAATCCTATAACGATAACCTGCCATTTTGTTTAATAAATATTTTAGTTTATTTAGCAAAAACCTTTTAAAAGTTCAGCACAAGGCTTTTAATTTACACAAGCTTTTTATACCAACATAGATTAATGGATTAAATAAAGCTGTTTTTAGCAAATAAATAATTGCTAAAAATATCTCAGTGATTGAAGTGTAGAAAAGTAAGTGCCTTCGTTTGTAAATGGAAAATATGCCAATAATTAACATTGTTGGTATTCAGCAAATTAAAAAGTTCTACTCTAACTTTATTTTAAAAATGTTATTCATGATTTTTCAGTATATTCACACTTTGAAAAGCTCAGCTTTTAATTGCAATTAAAACAAGCTTTTAATGCTAATATATATTAACAGATTTAAGAAAACGGAAAATATCACAGTGATTGAGTGTATAAAAGTTCCCCCGTTCGGAAATATCAAATTTGATTGTTTCAATCAAGAATTTTTAATATTTTTACAGCTTTCAATGGAAAATATTCCAATTTTCAAATATTTCAAAAACATCTTGTTGACTTTTCTGAAAATTCAAAACTATTACGAAAGACAGTCATTAAAAGCACAAAGCTTTTAATTTACAGAAGCCTTTGAATGGTTTAGAAAAAACCTTTTAATTTACACAAGCTTCTATCACTAACAAGAAAAAGCATTTAAATAATCGCTAAGAATATCACAAATACGGAATAGAAAGTTCCCCGGTTTGAAAATATAGAATTTAATAAAAAAAATTTAATAATTTTACAGCTTTCAATCTACAGAATAAAAAATATCCCAATAATCAACTCTGATGGAATTCAAATTGAAAATAAATTTAATTCTAGACTTCAATCCAGTTCAATTCACGCATTATTGTACTTTGTATGAATATAATTCTGTAGTAAAATAAAAATGTTTCTTACATATAAATTTATTACAAACCCGAACATTTGTTTGAATATTTCGTGCTGTTTGACTGATCTGGAAAAGAGTAGCAACGTCCTCTTTTAAGTGTTATGTTTAAAACATTACTCCATTTGAATTCAAGTTAAATTCCAACAATATATTGCAGAATTTGTAGTTCCCTATGGCTTATAGTGATTTGTTGTAAGTTTAACTTTATACAAATTTGGTCTTAAATATTACAGCTGGAGCAAGATCTTTTAAACTTATTTTCTTAACTTAATACAGTAAGTGCAATAAGTAATGTCATCTTAATAGTTTCGTCATAAAATTAAACGATTTATGATTGTAATCCAAACATATTATGAACATTATTTGCATCATTAATATAGGCGGAATATCATTGTCATATATGATCATAATATGTTCTGAAGTAATCATATTCTGATCAAAGCAATCATAATATGACATAACATGATTCAACGTAATCATATTTATTATTAAATTAAATCATATTATGATCCAATTAAATGATATTATGATCTAAAGTAATCACTTCATCATTAAAAGTTATTTTTGGGTCTACAACATTTAGTTTTGATGTGCTAAATTAGTAAAAGTAAACATATTTGGTCAATTCACAAGGTCTCTTATCAAACATATTGTCATAATGCCCTCATATATCACGACTCGGTGGCTCGGCTTAACCAACTCTTAGGGTTGATCTCTGCTGGTTCGTTACGATAACACAATAAACATAGCATAGAAAGTAGTATTATTTTAGGGACATTTTTTGCTTGAAAAGCAATAAAAACCATTGTGAAATATTAGGACAATATGACATGATAAGAGACCTTGTGAATTGCCCCATTGTATTTGCATCTTAAACATCTTATGAGTACACATATAGAAACTTAACATTTAAATGGTTGTACATAATATAATATGTTTGCCTATTTATCATTCTTTAGCTTTCTAAAAAGTAATTATGTTTCAGTGATCCGTATTCAAAATGTATAATTGCGATGAACATAACATTTTTCATAGTAAATTAAATATTGTTGAAATTAAATTAAAATAACAATCATTAGTATACGACAACAATATATTGTTACAAAGAACACAATATAGTTGTCGTAACCATGTTGCACCATGTTTTTTCTCTGGGTGTTGACTTTTAGACAAGTTTGCAAAGAATTTGTCAAAGTTGTTTGATATAAAATTGTGATATTGGAAAATATGTTCATAAAACATGCTAAATATAATTTGCCGTCCTTAATTCTGAATAATTGTTTCAATTGTTTGTCAAGCTTCAAACTTTATTCCAATTGAATTCAAGTTAAATTTCAACTATATATTCAAGTCTTTATAGTTTAGTTATTTAATGCTAATTGTGCTTTGTAGTTAATTTAACTTTATAGAAATTTTGTTAGGCTCAAATCTTAAAGCTGAATCAAGACTTTTTAACTCTATTTTTAATAAAAAATGTCACCCTCAATAGCTTCAACAAGAAATAAAATTAGACCTTTAGACAAAGTTTATAAAGCATTTTTGTAAAGTTAGTTGAAACCTTATTCGTAACGCCTCTTGAAGTTGTGATATTGGAAAATCTATTTCTAAATCGAACAAATTTGGAAAATTCCAAAAGAAATATATGTATTTCAGTTGCATTTAATATAGAAATTGATGGAAAAATAAAAGTTTTATATCATTATGACAACAATTTCGAAATTGAAACACACTGATACTGAATTCCTACCTATTTGTTTATACTTTTTGAAAGTTTTAATTGTCTAATGGTCTACTCTTATTTCATATTGGAACAATTGGAGAGTGATCAATTTTCTATTTATACACTTGGCTTTCGAACCTTAAAAAGAAAAAAAAATATTTCAAAATTACCGTCGGCTTTATTAAAAAAATATTTCACTTTCAACTAACTATTCTATTTAACTGCTTTAATATACTCTTCTTTAAATAAAAACCAACTAATTCAAATAAATTCCAAAATTTTTCCATAAATTTCCAATTAGATTTTTAGGAATATTTTCAATTTGCTTTGCAAAACTTACCGTCGGTAGTTTTCTTTTTTGGCAACACTGCCTTAAATGCCGATACAGGTTGATAATCCTGCTGCTGCTGTTGATGGTGTTGTTGTTGTTGCTGCTGATGATGACTATCCGTGGCCGTTGTATGTTGCTGTTGCACCCGATGTTGCAACAATTGTGTGGGCGAGGGTATGGTAGCGGCCATGGTGGTTAAAACACTTATATCGCGTAATTGTATGGCAGGTTGTGCGGAACTGACATAGGGTCCCGGAAAATCGGAAGCAATGGCGGGTTTAAAATTACCCAAACTATAGTCTAGAGGTAAATGTGTGCTATTAGCAGTTGTGGTAGTATTACAAGTTGATGAATTCGAGGCGATAGCGGAAGAACAATTAACCAGAGTTTGTTGTGCTGGAGTAGAGGATGTTGAGGTTGTTATACAAGGTTTAATATCCATGTTGTTTAATTTTGGAAAGAATTTTTAAATATTTTTTTTTTGGAATTTTTATCACAAAATATTAAAATTTAATAAGAATTTGTTTTATTTTTTTAATATAATTTATAAATCTTTTAAAAACATCACTGCTTGAAATAAAATTTTTTAGTTAATTTTTTATTTTTTTGGGAAATATTTGTTGCACTTTTTTAACACTCACGTCGGTATTTCGTTTAGAGATTGTATTTTTTATTTTTTTGTTATTTTATGTATTTAGATTTACTAAAATCTTTTGAGTTTTTTTAAGAGCTTTTTTGGTTTTTGGTTATTGTTGGTTTGGCATCTTGTTGCGGACTAACTGTAAAATTAATCACTGCTCTAGTGGCCACCATCTGCAACACTCTGCCACAAACAAAATGAATCTGATTTTCAACTGAGACTGAAACACTTGACTACCAGACTCGATTTGCGTTTTTGTTTTCCAGATTGTGTTAACGGTCACAATCTTTATTATTGAGTAGCAGCAGAAGCAGTGATACCCCCAGTATCAGCAGTAGTTGTTGTATTTGCTGAGGATGATGATGGTGAGAGTGGTTGTGTTTTTTCTTTTTGCTTTTACAAGAGAGTTTTAGGAGGAGGGTGGTGTGTGTATTTTTGCTAGAGTGTAAGTGTGTGTGTAGAACCCACCCAATGCGAATCCGTAAATTCCAATTGTTGCGATTTCTCATTTAGAGATTGGAAAAAGAAATCATAATAATTTGCCAAGTGTAAGGCTTTTTTAAAACACAGAAATGTTTAAAGGTTAAAATGTTGCACTCTTTTCATAAAACAAAACTCTTTATTTTTGCCTTAAAAAGAGAGTGGGTGGGCGAGAGTAAAAACTTAAATAAAGCGCACGAGTAACCGATTTATTTACGTATAAAAAAATGTTATAAACAAATCTAGTCGAATTTTTATCTCAGTTTTTTGTTTGTTGAGGTTTTTTTGTTGTTTTTGTTGTTTTTTTTTACTCATTGCCGTTTAACGGTACGAACGTTCAACCGTCCACGTCTTAAATTAGACTGTGCAAGCACTTATTCCTATACAATACACTTAGAACAATATGTTTGAGAGAGTGTGTGCCTTTCACACACACTCACTCATGTTCCATTCCAAATAGAATTCATTTCAAATCGCAGATAATTGTGGTGCGATAACAACCACCAAAAACCGGATTTATACAACAACAACAACAAAAACAAAAACACATAAACTCATTCAAACAATAATAACAACAACTCATTCCTCTAAAGCACCCACTACTCAGTATCACAGTATACGGGTTAATTTAACCGTTAGGAGAGAAAGAGACGGCTTTAACATGCTTTAGAAACATAAAAATCAAAGAGTATGGTTAACTGTGATACCGTTACTCTTATAAGAATAAAACACAACAACAATTACTACTACTACTACTACATACTACTGCAACAATTGGAAAAGTCAATATGGTGGTTTTCCAATTTGAATCTGTTTTGTGTTGCTGCTTCTTCTTTGACTACATTGCCAAAACCACCACCACCTTTGTCCTTGCTGTACTCTCTGCTCTTCAATGAAGTGGTTTACAGAGACTATAAACTGAGATTACTTTATATTCCATGATTTACTTCCAATTGGAATACTAAGAAACGATATGGCATTGAAACCTTATTATCTCTACAACCACCACCACCACCATCATCATTACTGAATACTACATTTGTCTCTTTCTAACCATATAGAGCTAATAATGCCTTTGCATTCCTACAAATAACTGTTGCTTTACAAGCTCCTCCCCAATGCCATTTATAATTTCTTTAGCTCTTAAATTCCTTTAGTCTTACTGTTGCCGAACACTAGAGTGAAACAAACAACTAGTTGCTATTTAAAAATCTAAGTAAATGGTTCTTTTACAAGATTTTTACATTTTTTTTTTTTTTCTAAACAATTTTGTAATTGTTACTAATAATCTTTTAAATGACTTTAAAGACTTTTAACTTTGATTAATTTTTAAAAATTACTTTGTTGTTTTTTACTTTCTGCTTTAATTTCTACCTCTGTCATCTCCTGCTCTTTTACTAAAATAAACATTTTATTATTCCAAACTGCTTCCATATCATTTATTGTGGTTATTTCCCTTCTTTTTTTTTGTCAAAATCATAATGTTTTCCAAATCATTATTGCTTTATAATCCGTTATTTTGCATTTTGATTGACTTGATTATTTATGGAAGTTCTGATAAGATTATAGGGAGTATTTGGGGTGCCTAAGCTTTACCAAAAATAATCTGAATGGTAGCATCATAAAACCAGCGGCACTCTTTGTGATTTTCAGGGTCTTGTTATTTACTGACTTTTCGGGTATAAAAATATAAAATAAATAAAACGTTTTATAGAAATTTATGATCACGACTGTGAAGATATACATATAAGAAAAGTGCGCTTTAAACTATCAACATTTATAAATATCTGTTCCTTCAAATCTAAAAGATATTTTGCCATTAAATAATTACTTTTGCAATTTAATTTTAAAGAATCGAAATGTGTACGTAATTGTCGTTCTAATGAGACATAAAAAAAGAAATTGGTCAAAAAATGTTAAAGTTATTAAAAATTCCACAGGCAATTAACGTGTCTCAGGCCAGTAGAATATGAAATGTAGGAACAAAATTAATATATTCTGATAAATATGAAAATAAAAGCTCATTTTTACTTAAAAAACATCCATATTTACTTGTATATGAGTTTTTGTCTTCGAAGGATATCTATAACCTATTCGCAGGTATGACCAAAAAAATTTAACGGCAGTTTCAAAACTTTATTTTAAAATTTTTAAAAATTTTGTTAAACAAATTTCAGAATTTTTTGATCATCTTATTGGAATTTATTGAGAATATAATAGGGAATAAAAATATGAAAAAATTATCAAAATATCTCTTATAGTTTTTCCGTACCTGCGATTTAAATTTTGAAATTTTCGAGAAAAACAAATATTTGGCCATTTTTAGCGAATAAGATCTATTTCCTTACTGTTGTGAATTTTAAGTAGGTATTGGGCCTAAGGGTACTAATTGGATCTTTAAGGCTGTTGTGAAGCCCATTTATTTTCATGGAGTAGTGGTGTGGTGTAAAGCTGTGAAGAATGCTACTCACCGAAAGGCCGTTTAACGTATTTTAAGGACTATTGCTATTATGATAACAGTAGCGGTAAGATCTAATCGATCAAAAGCGCTATTTACCATGTTTAACTAGTTGTTGGTTAATTTAATGGCGATACATATGGTTCTCAACTTTGCACTTAGGCTGGTGATCTTACTACTATGGTAGCATTTTATGATATGCAATTTTCCACAACAATTCCGAACAAGGATATGTAGATTAGTGGACTTTACCGCCTGTAGATATAATGAGTATGCATGCTGATAGCTAAAAAGGGTAATAGAGTTGGTAGAGGATTTAAGCAGAATTTTTGCTTTGTTTTTGTTACAATAACAAAACACATGTAAAATTTCCACTCAAAGTTCACGCTTGTAAGCACATACAATTTTGTGAGCGAATTCACTTAATAGTGAATAAATTCAAAATGAGTCCACTGATTTTTATAATCGATATCTCATTTTGATCCTATTACATATGGCTTTGCGATAAAGTAATTAATCTAAATAACTTATGCCGTTTGCAATTTTTTATGATTTTTTTAAAACAAAAAAATTGCTATTTTCGCGTAAAAAAATATATTTTTTGCTTGAATTTGTTATTATAACTCTGAAACTACTAAACCGATTGATACGCAATATATAAGTGAAAACTTGTACATAGTATAGGGAAATGTTTTTAAAACTCAATCCATCAAAAAAATAACACTAACTACTCAATTTTATATATATCCAACAAAAAAACTAAAATTTTGTGAAAATGAGCGAATTCACCTAATTGTGCATAAATTCGAAAGGAATCAATAAAATTTTATGATCGATATCTCATTTTGTTGCTATTATATGTGCCTTTGCGATAAAGTAATAAACTTGAAAAATTTCTGACGTTTTCAATTTTTCATGATTTTTTTAAAACAAAAAATTGCTATTTTCGCGTAAAAAATATATATTTTGCTTAAATTTGTTATTATAACTCCGAAACTACTGAGCCGAATAAAACGTAATATATAAACGGAATAAAGGTTATGTAAATCTGAAGTTTTCTAAGTTTCTTTTAATAATATCGAACTAACCCTTTTTGAGTTATTATAAATTATGTGGAGAAATGTCTAAAAAAATTCACAACTTTAATTCAAAATTTAAAAAAAATCCTATCCATAGATTTTAAAATTTGGACCATATTTGTACTACTGGAAACACAATACATCAAAATTGTGTAGTGATTTAAAAAGCTTCTAAATATTTTTCAATATCCTTGCCTGTGTAAAGGATGATGAGGCGATAGACTTTCCTGGTATTCCTTGCGCAAACTACAAGACAGAACTGTTAGGCTGGCTGATTGAATTTAATTATTAGACTCCGTCGTATATAGATAAGGTTAATGGTTTCAACTATTACAGCATAATGTATAATAAAACTTTTTCTACGGTTTAACGATTACTGTAAAAGCTTTTATAATGAGGAACAGGAAGATACAGTGTCTCAATTATATTGCCTTTGTCTGGCTTAGATCAACATAAGAGAGCGTATATTTGGCATACCCTTACTTTTGTGCTTGGAAGATCTGTCAAGGATGAATCTTCCTTATCTACAAGTATCCAAAAATATATATATTATGTGTTCGCAAATGAAAATTGTGGAAACTACAAACTCACCTAACCTTACTACTTGTGATGAAGGTTATACAAAGTAGATATATTAATGAATGATGTGATTGGATTTCTTTTTCATACGTATATATTTATGACGTCTTAATAGCTTCAAAAGTTTTAAAATGATACAAAATTCACATGCAATGATTAACCTTCCAGTCCTCTATATGTTGACAGAATTAAGAACCACAAAACTTTCGGAAACAATTCCTAACTACATGGCGCAAAAGTAATCCTCCTATCAGAAAATGCTATAAATTTTGCGATTGACCCCTAATGTCAGTTCTGTTTTGACATTTGTGTAGTAAACACATGCGAAATACACGTTAATAAACATTGTTACGCTAGACTGCTCCACAACGCGGAATATTGCTGACTATTTAAAGTTTTTCATTTTTTTTTTTAATTACAGCCAAAAAACATCGGAAGTTTACTTTTGCGCCACCTGTTACAATCAGTTCCTTGGTCTGATTAGTTTGTATCGATTAATAAGTATTCTAAAGTTACAGCCAGTTCTTTATATTCTTAGAAAAGGTCATAGAATGAAAGATCTGATGCAGTATAATCTTACATACTTATGTAAATGCTTTTGTAGCTTAAAAATGTAAATAATCAATTGCTTGCTTAAGTTTAAATATATAAAATACCGCTGAAACTTCCGACTTCGATAAGGCCGTAGTACTTCAAAGTTTAGTAAAAGAACACGGTTTTTATTGTTATAGAAATACAATGTTCTCACAAAACTTTTGTTAATTGATGGGATTTTTGTTGAATCTTTATTTTTTAAAAATTACATAAATATCTGTATCTTAATACAAAATATTGTTACGAATGTGCAATGACGATTTGAAATTAACGGTCTGTAACGACTGTCTGCAGTATTTATCATGTTTGAAGGCACGTCCATCAGTAGCATGCGGTTATTTGCATTGTTTGTAAGTAAGGCAACACTAAATGTTTGGGCTGCTGGCAATGACATCGAAGGCTCTGGAATTCGTACATACGAGTTTTGTCCGTTAAGAGCATTGTAGAAGAATCCCGAGAGATGGGGTGTAGTTGAGTTGATGATTGGCAGTCGTGAGTTGAGTTGATCATTGGCGTTGTTAGAGTTAACATCAACTGTCTTGTACGTGTATATACTTGTATGGTATACAGTGTGTGTATTTCTGCGAATTGATATACGTGTATAAAGACACTGAGTGACTAATTCTGTTGTTGTTGTACATTATAAATAAATAAAGAGTTGTTACAATTTTAAACTACTAAAACTGCTTTTTATTTGCAATCAAAAGTATCCGGTTTATTTAAAGGAAATAAATCCACGTTTTTAAAAGGTAAAAACGTAACAATATAAATGCAGCCAAAAGTAATATCCAATTAAAACTGAACAAAACAAACTTCAAAGTTTCCAATCTTCATAAGCTGTGTCCCACAAATGCCAATAGTTAACTTGAAAGTGATTTTGGCTCATTTTGTTAAAAATTGATTAACCGATCTCATTGCATATTGTGGGATGTTTGAATTCCTATGGATCGTAAGAGTATCACAAATACTTATGTGTAGTTCCTGGAATCAAACTTCATGCTATCCATTAATAGTCATTTCTATAAGACTGATTAAGTTCAATCTATAAGCTGGGAGAACGAGATTTCAACCTTTGACGTCTGGGTTTCCTGTTTCATCTTATAGGAGAGTCATGTTTCCAGGACATGGAAAATGTCGATACTTTAATAGCGATGTTCAAACTAAAGGTTTGCTCGGTTTAATTTTTATATTTATTCTTGATTGTAGCGAATTCCATTAGATCGGGAATCGTATTGATGTCTGTAAAACAATAAGTAGGTTGTTTACTAGATATTACATCCAGTCTATAGCTTTCAATAGTTTTCTGCCTGTATAACTAGTAACAATATTGCCTATCGACTTGTAACAATATATTAAAATTGAATCATGCTTCTCCTTAATCTACTTTGAATAATTCAGTTTTCTTTCCCAAAAAGCTCTATCAATCTATTATATCTAAGATGATTTGTGTACTATTTCTATTTATTTTGTTTATACTTACATTTAAAACAAGTTCATTTGCATTTCAATAAATCACATTGATTTCAACAAAGAAAAAAGAATTGCTTTTGAAAAAATCCACAACACATGATTAAAGTTTTAACAACATGAAACGAAAAAGGGAGAGACCCCAAAGTCTGCCCTAGACTGACACTCCATGACCCACTAAAATAGATTTGCAACTAAACGACTACATGAATTCAAATATCAAAAGAAACAAACTATTAACAGAGAATAAATACAATTAAGGGCTGAGAAAACTACTAAATATATACAAATTCATGCACTTGTTTTGAAAAACTCACACAATAATAAAAGAAAATAGCTTGTTTTGTAGTTTTGACAACTTAATAGTTTAAAACCATCTTCTAATATTTTTCTGAACATGTCATAGGAATTGATGTAAATATGTGTCACAGATTTAAAACTCACACTCATTTTAATTGTGGCGACACATTGCACAGACACACACACACACGTACTTCTTACTAGGCAGTCACCCTAATACAAGTAGTGAGTAGGGTACCAAATAAACATCCCTTTTAGTTTTGTTGGATGTTTGTGTTTTTATGAAAATAATAAAATGAGTCGTCGAGCATTAAATCTAGCGCGTAATTATTTAAATCGTTGTCATATGTGACTACGGCCAGTGATTTTAAATAATGAATTAATAAAAGTAATAAAATAGGTATTACAAAGTAAGTTGTAATACTCATATTGTAGACGCAGCAAACGAAACAACAATCTTATATATACCCTTCTCACGAACGAAACCCCCAAAAAAAAACAAAAACAAAATACGCAAAGCAATGAAGCCAACACACATCCAAGCATATGTACGTTTTGTGGCTTTTCTGTCAAAGCATGCAATGACATTTTCAGAGGTTGTTGTGGAAATTACAAACGGAATGACAAATTTATATATACCCTTCTCACGGAGGTAAATGGTATAAAAAGGAGATATTTATTAGAGCAATGGAACTTAAACTGTTTGGCTTTTAAATAAGCCTATATATTTATAAGAGTTTTAATATTCTAACTAATTTATAATTGAACTTTCTGGTGTTTTATTTAACCAAATCGAGCAAATCGTTCTCAAGTTATAAAATGGTTTCCTTAATTGTGTATATAACTGGTTATCAGGAGAACCAGGGTCAATTTAAACAATGTCATTTATACACTTAGAACATCATTATCAAATGTTTCTAAATGATTTCCAAAAAGTAACGTCGCAAACAATTAGTTTTCATCTCCCGAAAGCCTTTAAAGTTTTCTGGATTCTTTGCAAATCTCGTTGTAGTCGTTTTCTTGCTCACGCTATGTATTTAAGGGAAGAAATCCACATGAACAAAATAACTCTCCAATTTCATTCAAACAAACATTTCGCTGTAATTCTGCAACAATTTCATTTTCTCTTCATATTACTAAGGAAGTTTCAAACAGAGTTCCTCAATGATTCTCCTGCCAATTCTTTATTATATCTATCTACATTCCCGTACATAATAATACAAAATAATAAATTAAATTATAAAACATTTCAATCATAATGATTAAATTACCACCTTATAAAGTTTACATACTGTAGGCGCGGTTCATACGAGTCGGAATTAGACATAAGTCTTTGATATTGGCTTCGGCCGACTGTTCAATACAGAGACTTCGGTCGTATGTTCAAGACAGATGCATCAATCGATTGTTTAAGACATAGTCTTTCAACAACTGTTCAATACAGAGACTTCGGTCGTCTGTTCAAGACATAGGGTTCGGCCAACAGTTCAAAACTGTAACTTTGACTGGGTGTTCAATATAGGGACTTCAGTCAACTGCTCAAGACAGATGCTTCGACCAACTGTTCAAGATAGAGGTTTCGATCAACTATTCCAAGCAGGCTAACTGTCCCCCCTAGTGAGTAAACACCAGTGCATTATTTCATTTTTTTCAGATAATTTTTTTTTGCACAACCGAACCTAATATGTAGCCTTAACTGCAACAAACCGAAATTTTAATCGATAAATAGATTTTATTATTTTTATTACCTTGAAAAATCAGATAATTCACTAATGTTTACTCACTTTTGAAACCGTTGCTGAAAAGTAACATCCGATAATAAGAGTCGAATTTATACTTAGAACAGCTAAAATATGTTAAATTCTTTCGGTATCGGTTGTTCTAACAGCTAAAACTATAAAATTTTATAACCCTGCTGTTCTGCATAGAGGTTCCGGCCAAGGAATTGTGCTACATCTCCTGGGTTAGTCCATAAACCCATTTGAGAATGTGAAGTAGGATTGGCTGAGCAGTTGAAAATGTGAGGGTATTATGGGAACCCTGACTAGATGATGGGCCAGTAGTCATTAAGTCTGTAGCTCCATCTCAACATCAGTTGTGCTAGAAATACTCTGGGTTTCCGATGCAGTATCTTCTCCATGTCTGCTATGCTCGATAGTACGACATCTATGCCCTCAATGTTTGGATGGCGTCTCTATGAATGTCATTCAAATCTGCTGTGTGAAAATTCTGATCCAATGGTTCCTGCAAATATCTCTTTATGTTTTCCTCGTATATTCGAAAGTCCATCATGACATGCCTCGATGGAGACTTCAGTTGTGTGATGTTGATGAATCCTCCTATGAGGAACTGTTTTGTCAATATAAGCTTGTGTTCAATTACTAGGAGAACCTTCATTTCCTCGTGTAGATAGTGTTTCAAGTGGCTGAGGAGTTAACGAGACTGTCAATGGTGACCACCAAAATGTTTTGGTGATTCACAGTCGGAATTTGAACACTATCGACTATGTGATAGTTGCTGGTTGCTAAAGTTGCGTATTTCTCGAAGATAGCTATTCACCAGACTGCATAGGTCATCAATGTAATGGTGCAGTCGTCCTCACTTCCACTGCCTCTGGACGTGCGGAGAGTTTAGATAGTATTTAAACAAGAGTGGCGAAAGGCTTCCGTCCTGAGAAACTCTATATTTCACTCTATGGAGTTGTGAGCGTTTGTCTCTAAAGTGTATGAACGACTGGCGACCACTGCATTGTTGACTGCTAGATATCTAGAAGAGAGTGACATTGCTGATTGTCGAAGGCCTTTCCACGAGGATCGTCCTTTGACAAGGCATCTAAGCCAAGTGAGTTCAGAGTGGTAATGGCGGTAATTAATGTGCCCTTTGCGGAATCCATACTGGTGACGAGCAGCTGGTAGGTGAGTCTTTACGACAGATGAAAAGAGAGATATCAACCTGTAAGATTGACCCTCAGTCGTTTCCTTCCCAGTTTCAAAGATTGGGATGAGTCTCCCATATCCTTCTATGAGGCTCCGGGTTTTATCAAGCTCCTCACTAATAGGCTAAAAACTGTTGTTAGAAACTCAACTTCCCGCCTGACAACGTATTTTTACATCAGTATGGAAATACCATCTGAGCCAATAGCTCGAGGTAGTGCAGTTTGCGAACAACACTTCGTTTCGAGTTGCCTTGTTTCATGTCTTGAATCGTAGCTGGCTTATTGACGAAGATTTTAAAGCAGGAGTGCCCAAAAGTTCTTTATGGAAGAGCAAACACCAATACATTTAAAGAAAAACTAATTTTTATTCAATATTTTTTGTTGTAAAAACTAAAACATACAACGAAAAAAATAGACACTTTTTTAAACGATACCATACGATAAACAAAAACAAAATCTACATTGATGATCGCTGTCGTCAATGTTCACCAGCAAAGCATACCAAAGTATTGTTGCATTTCACTTGCGTGTATACAGTGAAGAACGACAAAAAAACTAACAAGGCAAAGTTGTTTGTGTATTTCATATTGATAGTGCTGAGTGCTCCATTGAGTAAAAAAACACACAGCCTATAGCTAAGAGCATTTACAAAAACAAATGAGCACCAAGAGTATAGGGCTTGGGTACCATTGCTTTAAAGTTTACATAACCCCAAAGAAAAAACCTAGAGGTGTGATATTAGACAATCTAGGCGGGCAGTTACAGGTCCGTAAAGCGAAATTAACTGTTGACTCGGAAGATCGATGATGCAAACTATATGCTGCTCGAAGTGCTCGAAAAACATTTCTCACAGAAAGCTGATTTACGTAATACAGCTAAATAATTTGGAGACGTTGTTGAGGTGTAAGTCTTTCCATGATGAATTTTCAAACAACACTGAATAAAAATAATATGACAGTATGACATTAGTCACGCGTGATCTGTAAAAAAGCAAATTAAAATAAACTCTAATTGAATCACTTTTTAATCTAATGCTGCTTTTCTCTAAGATTAAAAATGTTCCTTTATAAAATCAGTATAAAATATTGTTTCTTGCTTAAATGGTTTATATGTATTACTTGTATTCGATTTTGTAGGTTTATCAGTTCTTGTACCACTTCAAAGTTCTTGGATTCCGAAATATGAGAGCAGCGCCTGTTTCCTTAAGAAGGAAACAGGAAGCCTACAGAATCTTTAGAAATTAAGGTGAGCCAAAATTTAGACTGTCGATCTATTGTTGATCTCTATTCACCAATGAAAATTTGAACTACTTCTTTAGTTGTTGGTGGATATTCCTAGAACAGTTGATATTGTAAGGTTTTCTAACCACAAGCGGTAAAAATATACAGTGAAACCATCATATTGCCATTATTTTAAACCTAAAGAAGGAAACAGGAAGCCTATGGCATCTATACAAATTAAGGAGACCCAAAATTTAGACTGTCGATCTATTTTTCAGTTGTTAGAGTTGCGTGTAGTTCAAAGTTTCATCTCACATGGCTTATGTAAGAACAAAATAAACTAAATATCTTGTTTGTACTGATCATACTTATTTCATCAAATATGTGATGAGTTCCTTCAGTATTCAAACATTTTCATTATGCCTTAATTCATACTATCAATCTAAATGATTTCATTCCTTTACCGCTCTGCTTAAATATGACACAAAGAGTACATATGTACAGGAATGAAAATTCCAAACAAATTTATATTTTTAACAAGTGCAGGCTTTAAGACTGATGCGAGAAATTGTGGTTGTGGCAGTTTTGAAAGCTGTGATTAAGTTCCCAAAATAAAAAGCAGCAACTTTGTTTATGGGGTTTAAAATTTTCTTTGGAGGATTTATGATCATGTTGAAATGTAAACATGTTCTTATTACCAGTCAGCCTCCCTGACGGGCCATGAATAACAAGAGAATTTCAAAATTGTACAACAATAATGTATGGTTGGGTGGATGGATGGATGAATGAATGAATTAAAAAAAATGTAAACACATTTTAAAAAAATGTTCGTTTATTTTTTAATAACTTTAAATATAGTTTTAAAATATTTTTGTCAAAAAAAATAAATAAAAAAATAAACACATGTGTCATAATGACGTTTTGTCTCGGCGCTAACACTGATGAACACATCATAATTTTGGTGAGTAGAAGGGATGGTGTGTTGTCTTCAAAATAGAGACTGTTAGGCGGTTCCACATCTCCATTATATTGTCATTGTTGTTAAATATTATTGTGTTGTAGCCAATATAGTTGACTTGGAAGGTCATTTGTTGTTCATCTAAAAAATTATTTAATGTTTGTTTTATAATTATCCAAATTTTTATGATGTTTTTATCTATGAGCTGTATGTATGAATGTTTGGTTGGGTTGGTATGATGATTCAATGACATAAAATGATTATTTCATAGTCTTGAAAAAGTGCTCATTCTCATTTTTAATTATTTTATTTGGGTTACTACTTGATCTTTAAGCGATTAACTAGAGTATGAGTGTCTCTGCATTAATAAAATGTGTTTTAAATGATGTGAATAATTTATAACGAACAATTTACTTTGTAAAGCCAGATTAAACTAGTAAAAGATGTCAAATTTGAATTTTGAGCACAATTAGATACAATTTTTGTTGGGTCAATATATATATGAAGAAGTGAAATAGTCATAAGCCTGACATCCTAGTTGGTCTTGACTTTTGTTTTATGATACAGGAGAAAATCATTAAAAATTTAAAAAAAAATACATAACAAGAAGATACTAGAAAATATATTTCAGTCACCTGATCATGATGATCAACTTGATCGACATATAATCGGCTCAATATGTCTATTAGTGCAAATGATAAAATTGTTTAATCAAAATTGGTGTTCTGTTCTTGAAATGTTCCGTGCGCTTCGATCATTTTACGTTGGGGTTCATTTCTAGATGAATGGGTACATCAACAAACAAAATTGTCGAATTTGGGACGATACCAATCCTATTGAGATCCAATGCATCCCGAAAACGTCACCGTTTCTGTGGATTTTGAGTTGTCGTCATCGATCCATATTTCTAAGAGAACGACGTTGGGCAGGCCATCACCGATCTTAATAGGTCAATGAATACCAACTTCTTTTAGCCTGAATTGGATGATATGAAAACCAACGACGATGTAGTTTCAACAGGCCACACAGCTCATGCCACATTGTACAGTCTGCATGGTCGATTTGAGGTCATGGTCATCTCACGTGGAGGTGATGTGAGCTGGACACCACGATCGTGAGATTTTTCCCGCTTAGATTTTCCTTGTGCGGTTTTCTAAAGTCTATGCGAATAAGCCACAAATAATAGCGGCCCTCAAGACCAATACAACCCATGGTAAAATTTGAAAATTGGACATTTCGGATGCGCGCCAGACATTTAAAGGGTGTTATATCCCATACATATGCCTTTCAAACGTACGATCTTATTTCGATGATATTTCACACACATAAAAAAGTAAAATTTATTTAACATTTTACTTTCTTTCCTTTTTATATCCTTCACCATGAGTGGCAAGGGTATATATAAGTTTGTCATTCCGTTTATAATTTCTACATTTTTCATTTGCGACCTCACAAAGTATATATATTCTGTATCGTTATAGATTTAGCCATGTCAATCTGTCCGTTTGTATATTGAAATCAACTTTCCGTAGACCCCAAATAACTAAAAAACATAATTGATACATCAATATATCAGGAATACTTCTGGCTCGGTCCCTATTTAAAATCGAGAAAAGCGGTCAGACGTTTGTTGATATAATGAAAAAACCGGGACAACCTCGATTTTTGGCCTTTTTTTTGATTTATATCTGGATTACTAAGTCATTAATATAAACAATATGGATATCTAATGAGAGATATCAAATTCCATTGCAACGATGTATATAAGGCTTTGGACCTACAATGGGTCAAAATCGGGAAAAATATTTTTTAACCCGAATTTTTTTTATCACCAAAAAATTTCACTAATAAAATATTTAACATTTTTATTTTAAAGTATAATTTGTATAATTTCTCTTACTTGTTTATATTAAAACTTTTCGGTTTTGGGTGGAGTAGGCCTAATTTACTTTTTTTACCTCCCTTGATCTACGCATCAGTTTCAACGTGCATTTCTAGCACGTTTTTTCGTTTCAGAAGTGGTGATTTTGACACGGAAGACAAATATCTCCCAGGCTAGCCAAACAAGTTTGAAGACCAAGAATTGGAGGCACTACAACATGAAGATTGTTTTTAAACTCAACAAGATCTCTCTAAATTGTAAAACATTTGCGACTAGCAGGATTCGTCCAAAAGCAGGGAAATCGGGTACGATATGAATTGAAAGAATCTCCGAAATGATACTTGAACGATATAAAAGAAAATCATGCTTACACCGAATCATTACATGCGATAAGAAATGGATCCATTACGATAACCCGAAGCGTAAGAGATCGTATGTGAAACTCGGCCAACTAGCCGAATCGACACCAAAGGCAAATATCCATGGCGCTAAGGTAATTCTATGTATTTGGTGGGAGCAAAAGGGTCCTATCTATTATGAACTGCTGGACAGACCATCACATATGACCTGTACCGAACGCAACTGATTCGTTTTATGTGAGAATTTGCCGAAAATCTCACAGAATATGCGGCCAGACATGAAACCGTAACATTCCATCATGACAACGCTCGGCCACATTATGCAATACCTGTTAAAAAGTATTTAAAGTGAAATGGTTGGGACGTCTCGCCTCACCCGTCTTATAGTCCAGACCGAGCCCGTCCAACTCTATCTGGGATACGCTTCACTTTGAAACAGAGTATCCGATTTTCGGTTGATTCATTCTTGGCTTAAAAAGATGAGCAGTTCTTTTGGCTTGGTATCCATATGTTGTCAGAAAGATGGGAAAAGCCAATGCTTTGAATAAATTTATATTGCACAAATGCTTCAAAATGAAAGCTAACCATTTGGAAAACTCCCGCATTTTTAAGTCATACACCCAAACAAATAGATGAAATTAGTTTGTTAACTTGAATGTTTGTACTACAACGACGATAAGTAATCTGCCCAACTCAGCACTGAGAATTATTTTGTTCATATTTCATATATCATCCTCATGGAAAATATGATGCCAAAACTGGGAGAAGATGTCACTCAAGTGACATCGTACCGTTCCATTAGTCTGTTGTCAATATTCTCAAAACTTTTTGAAAAGTTGTTACTTGAGAGCCTTATAGTACACCTTGACGAAAATTGCATTATTCCTGACCATCAATTTGGTATCAGAAGGAAGCATAGTACTATCTATCCTATTCGGAAAACCTTCGGGAACAAACTGTATTGCTCTGCATTATTTACTGACATATCTCAAGCCTTCGATGGAATAATACACAAATTATTAAATTAGTTACTACTTGCGAATGTACATAAACTATTTAAAAATTACATACAAGAAAGATCTTTCCAAATCAGATCAAAAGATGTGATCTCTTCACGTCGAAAAATATCCGCTGGTGTACCACAGAGAAGAATTTTAGGGCCGTTCCTACTTATATATTGTATATACTGCAGATATGCCTACGAGCGCACTGACTCACACATCTATATTTGCAGACGATACCGCTGTTTTAAGTACATATGAAAACCCCGCAATAGCTTCTGAACAACTCCAGTCTCATATAGGTGATTTGGAAAAATGGCTGGACAAATGGAAAATAAAAGTGAATGCAACAAAATTTACTCCCGCTAAGACGAGAAAGTTGTCCTTCCACACAGATAAATAATAACAAAATTCCAGAACAGAGCCATGTGAGATATCTCGGTATCCATCTTGATCGCCCTTTAACATGGACCCAGCATATTGAAGCCGAGGCTACACAAATAAAATTAAAGTCAGTTCAATTGCACTGGCTAATTGGCTCACTATACAAAGAGCTTTTGTACAAAACAGTTATAAAACCGATATGGCTATACGGCATTAAGCTATGAGGAACAGCCTCCTTATCTAACGTTGACAAATTGCAAAGAAAGCTGACAGCACTGTTAAGGACAATAACAAGTGCTCCATGGTACATTGGCAATAGAAATATCCATAGGGATCTCAATGTCCCCATAATACGCGAGGAGATCCAAGTCTCCATTTTAAACTACCTTTCAAATCTATTGGATCATCCAAATCCCCTTGCCAGGGAGTTGCTGTCATTTGAGGGTCATAGACGTCTGAGGCTATTAGAAACACTGGATCTGGCCAGAGTATCATTTTAACGAGCACTCATGTTGGACATTGCAGTGGCAATAACAACTTTAGTTTTAGTTTTGGGTAAGATTTTAATACTTATTAAGATTACAAAGAAAAAATGTTTGTACTCTACTGAACTCTAACTACAGGGTTTTCCAACAAGAGGTGTTATTTTAATATTCAAAGAAAAATTGCATTTTTTGAGATAAATGATCGGATCTTTATTTTACAATGAAGAGGAAGGTTTGCCGTTAATAATGAAAAACTACATCAGCCAAATGGCCACCACGGCCACGCTTACAGGATCATAACCTTTTTATGAAATTTTCCATAACCAAATCGCAAAGTGGCTGCCCTATGTCCTCGATAGCCTCACGAATTTTATCTTTGAGGTCTTGAATCGACGCTGGGCTGTTGGCGTAGACCTTATCTTTCACGTGGCCCCAAAGGAAGAAGTTGCAAGGTGTTAAATCACAAGAATCTCGGTGACCAATTGTAATCACCTGTTCGAGAGATAATAACAAGGACCCAATCAGCAAAGTCACGACGTTGTTGATGATCGGCCGGCTTGAGACCGAAGTCTTTATGCAAAATACGGTGTAATGACGCTTGTGGAATGCCCAATTCCAAAGAACGACGAGGAATGGACACACCTGGGTCCGACAAGGTGCATCACGACGACCCAGCATTTGGTTTTTCCGCGGGAAAATCCAAAACGTGCATAAGAAGAGCCAAACTAATATTTATATCATAATATGTTGTTCTCAGATTACGATATAAATTAGCCGAGAGCAACATAATATGGTAAAACCTTAATCATAAAAATTGTTGTCACAAACATATACTTGTGTACTTTAACCATATGTATGATTGATACAATCATATGAATCGTAAGTTTACCATATTATGGTTACCACAATCATGTAAATAGTTACTGTGACTATAATATTGTTAAAAAACTATTAAAAATGTGGAAATGGTTACTGTAAACATGCACAACTATAATTTTTTTCTGCGTGTGGTTGGGATGATTTTAGCTGTGTAACTAAATCCGCACGTATCCAAAGTTTTTTTTACTCAAAAACTTTACTTTATTATACTTATCAATTAATTTATTTAATTTATCACATTCTTGCTTAAAAAAAAAAAGAAAACTCCTCATCATAAACTTCTGTGTACAAAGTGAAAAGTTATAAATTATAAGGAAATTATTATCGACAATACAAATAAAGCATTGTTTTTCCACAATTTTATTCATCAGTGTATATTCTGAAGAGGTTGTATTATGATGGCGGCATAACTACAAATGAAATGCAAAGACCCACATAAACACATATGGACTCATGGTGGAAGGTAATCAAAAGTGAACAAAATAAACCCAATAAAAACAACTAACGAGCACGGAATAGAAAGGAAACTAAATTTATAACTAGTTAACTACATACAAATAAGTAAGTACTATTATTTACTATTCCTATGAATGTAGTAGACAACAACTGCAACTGTAGAAGTAAAAGTAGTCAACGTTTGTACAAACTACGCAATTGCTTACTAAGTTTACTTATCAACGCTAAAATGTTTTGTAATGTTTCTAATAATAAGTTGGTGCGTATACACAAAAGTATTGGAATGTATCAGCTCAGCAAACGATTCAATCAAATGATGATTGTCAGTAAATGATTATCATCGATTACAAGTAAATATGTACTTACTTAGCTAAACCAAATAAAACAAACCCACAAGCACTCCAACCACCCTCTTCCCAACATACTATGGTCGTCTATAGTCGTCCACAACCAGTAAGAGTCTTGCGTACTTTGTATGTAACAATCATAAAAAGCCGCATTTTCCAATAGCTTGCTGTATCGATGTCTAGTATTGTGTAAATCATTGAAGTATCGACAGCTAATGCTGGATCATAAAACTATTTTTTTCTTTCTGGACACTAATCGTTTTGCCGACACAGCATTGAAAGTTTATTGAAAATGAAAGTGATCTTATAAACGTACTAATTCAAACGTAATTTAAAGGAATGGGTTCATAAATACAACCCAGTGGGAATAATTGCAAGGCTTTACTTTTTAGACCTTCAAAAAGGACTGTTTACACATTCCTGAAGATCCCGTAGTCATACCATCCTTTTCTAAGAAGGTGTTCTACACGGCATATGGATACTCATGTGATTTAATAAAAAAAAACTATACATCAAGTAATGAAGTACTCAGCATCATCCTAAGTATGCATTATACCAACCCTACAGAAGGCCTACTTTGGATATCAGAGCCCCTTGAAAATAATAAAGCCATAAGGAAAGCCTCTTCACTGCATATTTTACCCGCTGCAAATAAACAAAAAATACTTGACTATTTCAAAATTGTTGAATATTAGAACAAGTAAGAGTGCTATATTCGGCTATGCCGAATCTTATATACCCTTCACCTTTATTGTGGATGCATTAATTGCCCACTTTCAGCGTATAGCATCCTAAATATATCGAGAAAACTTTTAAAAATTTTACATTTAATTGCTGACGAACAGATTATATTGTAGAAGTTACAAACGAAATGACAATCTTATATATACCCTTCTCACAAAGGTGAAGGGTATAAAACACAACGCCAAAGGAAACGAAACACCAAAAACAAAACACAAAGCAATGAAACCAACACACATCCAAACATACGTTTTGTTGCTTTTTTGTCAAAGCATGCAATAAATTGTCTTTTTTTATGACATTTTCAAGGTTGTCTCGGATTTTTGCTCATATCTCCGTTATTTATGGACGGATTTAGCTGACTTTAAATAGGAAACTTCTCGAAAGCATGTCTGACAGAATTATTGAAGATTTGGATCCCGAAGATATTTGAAAATTCAGAAAATTGATTTCAACAGACAGACAGACGGACGTCGCTTAATCGACTCCGCTATCTATAAGGATCTGGAATATATATACTTTATAGGGTCGGACAATTATATTGTGGAAATTACAAACGGAATGACAAACTTATATATACCCTTCTCACGAAGGTAAAGGGTATAAAAAAGGGAAAATCTTGATATCAATTTAATTTACCAACCGTGTGTTCAGACGAAGGAGATGGAAAATTGTTAGTGCTTTCTATTGCATTAAACGATACATTTAAATTTGCAAAACAATAACTCAATTTTGGATTTTTTGTAGCTTGACTGGTTTTTGAAATAAACGATTCAATTATGGCGATTATGACACACCCTGATCATTCTGAAGTATCATTAGAATGAAAATAGTAGTATCTACGATAGATCATGGGGTTTGTACAGAATGTCAATATTTGATGTGAGCTGTTTACCTCGCAGAGAATTATTTCTTTTTACGTTTATATTAATTTATTGAATCTTGCTTTTTTCTATAGGCCTGATAGTAAGTATTAAAATTGTATAAGTGAAATTAAAATATGTTGCTCTCTAACAAGACAGCCTTCACACATGGAATATCGGCACTACGAAGCCTTAACCGCGTTTGGCTCTGTGCAAGAAGTCTTGCAAGAGTTTTCGGATAGTTTTGCAGCTTTAAAATATATTTTTCACAGGCTTTCATGACTCTTCACCAATGATACTTCTAAGTGCCTATTAATGTTTTCATTAGTCGTCTAAGTTAGTCGTCTATCTTAATGAAAACTAAGTTATGTGACACAATTAGACTGTGGAATATTGACATTGCTGAGTGTGAGAGCTAGGCAAATTCCTCTCCATAGAGCGAACGTTATTTACTCGTATTCGCTAGTTTTTAACCATGTCTCCACAGGTCTGAGGTAGTTTTCGAGTTGAATAGATGATCAAATCTTTGCCCGGTTTTAGTATCATTATTATTTGAGAATTTTTCCAATTTTTCGGAAAAACGGAAAAATATATATCACAATGATTGCCACGTTTAGTAGGTTTTTAATCTTTGATGATCTGGTGACTTTTTAAAGTTTAAGTAGTTTTTAATAACTCTATTAATATTCTCTGGATTAATATCGCTTTGGGCAACTCGAATTCATTTGAAATATGAAGGAATATGGTTGAAATATATTACCTAAATGTTCTACAAATACTGAGGCTTTTTCCTTAGCACTTAATGCCCAGATGCTGTCTTTTTTCCTGAAGGGTTTGATGCCTCTACCGATGGGTTAATATTCTTTGTTGCCTTCACAGGGAGAAATATGTTTACTTGGTATTCGTCAAACTTTGAATATAATTTACGTTTATGCGATCCTCCACTATGTGAAATGATTTTATTAGATTCCTTAAAGTAGTATACAGCCTTTGTTTCGCGGCGAGTGCTCTATTTTGTTTCCACTCTCTTTTAAATCTTCTCTTTTCGATAAGAAGGCTTTCAATATCCAAATTTGAAATTCCTTTGCAGGAATTTGGCACTTAGAATGTTCCAAAAGCGATATTATCAATGACGTGAAGTTTTTGATATAAATCTAAAATTAGGAGTTGATATAATTGCTGATTGCTGTTTTAATGTACAAAGAGTTTATAGGAAATGTTCCCGCTATTATTTCAGGAGAATATTTTTATATATAGCGAAGACTTTTAGATTAGGAATTTTTCTAGGACAAGAAATCTTATAACCTTTGAGTTTTTTTTTAGAACATGTAAAATCTTTCGGTATTGCATGGGTCGTGCTGTGCTCACATTTGGCCAGTGTTCTCGTCATACCAATTAGAGTAATCAAGTAATCATTTTCAATTGTGCAACTTGATAACATCCAGTTGACTTATGAACTCTGAAATTGCGAAGTTTGTAGCTGTCAGGATATCGAATATATTCAGTCAAGATCCTTAGTATTATGTGCAAGGAATTTCATTCCTCATTTAGTAAATGGAACCATTCCTTAAACTTAAACCTGACACTTGATAACATTATGAAAATGTTTCTTCTGAGCTATGATTCCTATCAATTACCAATTTTTAGATAAATCGTTTAAGTGCTGTATATTTCCCGTTTCTTTACATGTGACCTCAATATTCCATTAAAATACTGCATTTCTCTGGGATTAACGATTTTCCTTAGAGCAATCAGTTTAATGAACTAATTTATTTGTATGTTGATCCAGGATTGCATTCTGTTAGTATTAGGCGAATAAGTTATGTGTAGCACTCGAATCGCCTTCTCCGAATTTTTCAGGAGTACAAACTCTTCTGTACCGATTTCTCATTCAGACTATTCTCTATATTAAGCAGAAAAGCCACCGATTTATTTTATTGGCAAATGTAACAGTTCCGTTATAGTTTTATCACTTTACTGTCTGCCTGAAATACATCAGTTTATCTTACATTGTCATCAATATCTATAACTCTGTCGATCAATGGCACAAAACAGGCAACGTTTGAAAATGGTACATTAATTTATTCATCTTATGCTGCTAAATGAATAGAAGTATTCTGGAATGTTTACTAGTTGGAGTCCAGTCTTTTCAAGCAATCAATTGAAGTGATCACCTCGATCGAGTTTCCTTGCAGGCAGTAATCTACCTGTAATCTCGATTTTTGTCTGTACTTTGTTTAACTTGTAAAATAATATGTGGCACTAACCAGTAAACACTGTCTTAAAATCATAAACTATCTGCCCAATATTAGACTTCTAGGAATTAATCCGTTTCAACTTTTTATACCCTACACCACCATAGTGGGGAGGGTATAATGGATTTGTGCAGATGTTTGTAACGCCCAAAAATATTAGTCTAACACCTTAAAGTATACCGATCGACTCAGAATCACTTTCTGAGTCGATTAAACGATGTCCGTCCGTCCGTCCGTCCGTCTGGCTGGCTGGTTGGCTGGCTGGCTGGCTGTCCATGTAAAGCTTGTGCGCAGAGTACAGGTCGCAATTTTAAAGATATTTCGATAAAATTTAGTACATATCATTTTTTCTGCCCAAGGACGATCCCTATTGAAACTGGCTGAAATCGGTCCATTATTTGACCTAGCCCCCATACAAATGTCCTCCCGAAAGTGGATTTTATCCGTCACAAATGTTTAATTTATATAGGTATCTACACAAGTTTTTGTCCAAATAAGTTTTATATATAGGGAATTCATGTCACCAAATTTTATTATGATCGGTCCATAATTAGTCATAGCTCCCATATAAGGCCTGCTTCCGATAATCACTTTAACGAGCATAAATCTCCTACAAATGTTGGTATACACATAAAATTCAACATAAATAACTTTCATATAAACATTAATCACGTGACCAAATTTCGTGGTGATCGGTCCATAATTTGTCATAGCTCCCATATAAGGCCCACTTCCGAAAATCGCTCACGAACATAAATTATTCAAATTTTGAAAGAAAAATGTTTTTGTTCATTTACTTAGTGTAGGGTATTATCTGGTCGGGCTTGACCGACCATATTTTCTTACTTGTTATATTTTGGAATTGTTGACACCCAGATCAGATCCTTGTCACTATTTTTATTGTAATTCAGACTTAACAGCACCCAGCAACTACGCAAGTAGTCAATGTATCCCTTATAGACAGTAATTGTCACTAATGTCTGCTCACTTGGCTGAATTCAATATATATTTGGGTCATTTTACCTGTATGTGCTCTTTGTAGTACAGAGAGAAGTCAATTGGTTACTTTGTACATCCCATGCAATCTAGAATGAAGACAATTTTCACATTAGTGTCTCTAAGCAACCTAGAGTGTAGTCACTTTTAATTATTATTTTCTACTACGCTTTAGAAAGTAGTTATTATACCCAAAAGAAGTAATCTATTGAAGAGTTATCGGGTAGAGCAATCCGTTATTGACCTATTTATGAGATGCCTTTGTGAGGTTACTCGTACATGTTATAATAACTAGTTATGTAGCTGATCCAGTAACCAGTTAAGTAGCTAGTAAGGTAACTGACTCTATGTAACCGGTATGAGAATCCAATGCGTTGACTACTTCGTACCAGCTATCAGACAGTCTCATTGTAATCCAAAATGGGTTAATTGCTTAGAACATGCACGTGTTAAAATAACTAATCACGTAGTTAGTTATGTAACTAGTTGTCTCCCTAAATTATTGGTAAAATCTCTATTTCGGGACAGTCGCCTAGAACAGCTGGGCAGATATTATGTTGGAATACTTAACCAATTCCACCACAAACATGTTATCAGTGACTCTAAGAGTCAATATTTAAGAAGTTCTATCGAGAAATTTAAAAGTTTAATTTAAGAATGTCCCATCCATCAATTTTCCACTTCAAATCGAAATTTTTGAAAGATCACTTTGTGTTTATTGAAAAGAAATCACTCTTTCAAACTCTGACCACAATTTACGTATGAAAAGTGCGTATCCAATTATACTGTTACTTTACTTTTTTATAACAAACGATCTATGACCATAAGAGAAATGTTATTTTTGTTTTTTTTTTATACCAATCATTAAAGACGATAAGATAAGCTGCCAAAAGTATGAGCAGCAAATAGAGAAAAATTAGTACCCTGTATGTAGCATGCATGTTCTGCAATTGAAATAATATGTGTAGTTAGGATATCATTTCTGTTGTACTGCAATGAAGGGCAATAAAGTGTCACTAAATCAATATTGAGTGAAGTAAGAGGTCGTAAATAATTTATTTACAACTTTTACTATTTAGTAAAAAGTTCTTACCAGGCGGCAAGAGTATCATTGTTTGCCTGGGGTGGTAGTATTGAAATATTATATTAGCTTATGGATGTATGTTTGTATGTATGTGGCAGTGGCCGGCAATGGTTTGTTTCATAGATTTTTATGGTATGTTAATGACAGGGACGTAGAGTGTTAATTTAAACACAAATTTTACCTATTTACTGGCATATCTAGAAACTTTCTACGCTCGTGTTTTTGGTATTGATTAATGTCACCAAAAATATAATATAGTTATATTAATAGTTTATGGTATGAGAAGAACTATTGCCTACAATTATTACTAAAAATATGTATGTATGTATATTTGAGTTTCAAAATGTTTTTGTTGTTTTCTGTTTCGATAATGTACGATTGTTTACTGATAGCCATGTTATTATTAAGGGCTATTAAAATTCTGATTGAAAATTCATGTCAAAATTTGTATTTTATGACATCCATTGTAAAACCTCAATTATTACCTTCCATCATACATTTATTGAAGAGAACTTTTACCAGTAAGAATGAAAATATTGTGTGGTAAACTAACCGAAAAAGAAGTATACAAATAAATATACTATATTGAAAAATGTAACCGTTAAATGTGAAATGTTTTGTTATCCAGCAAAAAATTTTACTGATTGATCTTGCTATGGAAAATTAGAGATATTCTATCACAGAATTGTTCTTCTATAGTAGATTTTGTGGTCGATCACAGGAATTTTTCTTATTTAGATCGATAACTAGATCACACAATTGTTCTTCTTATTTAGAAAATCTTATGGATTTTTATCTTCTTAAAAAAAATTCTTTAGAAAATCTGGATATCTTTAGAAAAGCTTGTGATCTATAACTAGAAAATCTAGTGATCGATCACATGATTTTCTTCTTTAGAACATTTTGTTGTCGTCACTAGATTTTCTTCTTCAACAAACAAAATCCTACAAGATTTGCTAAATCGATAACAAGATTTTCTAAAGAGGATGGTAAGCTGCGATCGATAGCAAGATTTTCTAAAGAAAAAAATCATGTGATCGTACATTTCTCAAGTTAATTTTTTTAGAAAATCTTGTGATCTACAATATTGTTACGTTTTAACCTTTTTAAAGCGTTGGTTTATTTCCTTTAAATAAACCGGATACTTTTAGTAGTTTAAAATTGTAACAACTCTTTATTTATTTAAAATATACAACAACAACAGTTCAAATAGTCACTCAGTGTTTTTATACACGTTTATTAATTCGCAGAAACTTGGCAATGCAGTTGATGTCTTTGCTTCAAATTAGACTCACTGTTATGGTGTTCTCACGGCCAATTTATATACAAAGAAAGCTCTATTTCTACAATGATCTTAAAACTAGAATATTCGAATTCTAGAGCTTTCGATGTTAGTCATTAATCATTTAGTGTTGCCATACTTACAAACAATGCTCAACTCAAAGCTTTTATTCAATATTGTATATTCTACAGCAATGTTAATAATACCCACAAGTTTGTTAAAGTTTGAGAATCACTGCTGTTGAGAGGCATTATACAACTTTAAACCAGCCGTTAAAACAGTTATATTTAAATTCAAGTACAATTTCATAACAATATAATAGGAAAATCTTGTGATCAATCACATGATTTTGTTGTTTTGTAAACGATCATAAGATTTGTTAAAGAAAAATCATACAAGATTCTCTAAACCCATAACAAGATTTTCCAAAGAAGAAGAAAACATGTGATCGATAACAAATTTTTTTTAAAGAAGAAGAAAATCCTGTTAAATCTTGTGTAGATAACAGGATTTTTTCTTTAGAAAATCTTTTGATTGATCACAGGTAAAGAAATGGTTTATCAATAAGAGCGCTACACAATTTTTTTAAATAAAACAAAAACGGTTTTGGATATCAATCTTTATTCCTGTGAAAGTACGTTTGATGCCATTATGTATGGAACTCGATTTCTTTTGTATGGCCACCACGGGCACGCTTGCAGAAGTCCAGACGCTGAACCCAATTTTCGATGGTTTTCAAGCATAAATCGGCCGATACTGCTGCAATTTCACGTTCGATATTCGTACGAATTTCATCAATCGTCGTTGGCTAGTTGGCTTAGACCATAAACTTGACGTAGCCCTACAGAAAATAGTCTAACGGCGTCAAATCGTACGACCGAGGCGGCCAATCGACTGGACTATTTCGTGAGATAACACATTCTCCAAACTTGGTTTCCAATAAATTGATTGTGACATTCGCTGTGTGGCTTGTGGCGCCGTCTTGTTGGAACCACATGTCCTCCAAGTCCATATCATCCAATTGGTGCAAAAATATTCTGTTATCATTGAACGGTAGCGATTCCCATTCACAGTAACTGGCCGGTCTTGATCATCACGGAAGAAGTACGGCCCAATGATGCCGCCGGCCCATAAACCGCACCAAACCGTAATTTTTTCGGGATGCAATGATGACTCATGGAGTACGTGTGGATTGCAGTCTGATTAATAACGCACACTCCGCTTATTGACGAAGCCATTCAGTCAGAAACAAGCCTCATCGCTGAAGATGATTTTTCGCTCTTAACGTTGAGGCCACTGACTATGAATTTCGGTAGTAAATTTTAATAATTTCGGCTCTTTGTTGGCTCGTATATCTTAATGAAATGGCAAACCTTACTGAAGAGAAATGTCAAAAGAGCGGCAAAAAATATGGCGTCGTTTGCAATCCCTATCAGTCTATTTTTGTAGCGTTTCTGTTGAAAAACCCTTTATTTCTTCTTCTTGAAAAAATTGTGCTGTCGATCATAGGTTTCCTTCTCCTTTGGAAAATCTTGTTATAAATTTAGAAAATCATGTAGTAGTTTTTCTTTAGGAAATCTTGTGATCGTTCGTAGGGTTTTCTTTTGTTATCGATTACAGGATATCCTTCTTTGAACAATCTTGTTTTCGGGGACAGGATTTTCTACTTTGAACCATATTCTTATCTATCTCGGGATTTTCTTCTTTTGAAAATCTTGGGAGCGTTGATAGGACTTTTTTCTTTAGAAAATTGTGATCGATAACTTAATTTTGTGATCGATAACTGAAAATTTGTTATCGATAAATTAATTTTTTTCTATAGAAAATTCTTATAATCGATAAATCGATAACAATCGATACAGAAAAATTTGTTATCGATAACTGCTACAGAAAATTTTGTTTGTCGATAATCGAATTTTTTCTAAAGAAAATTGTTATTATCTTTAAACGATAAATCTATAAAAATAATCTCTAAAGAAGAAAAACTCCAGTTATCGATATCAAAGTTTTCTAAAGAAGAAGAAAATCATGTGTTCGATCACAATTTCGATCAAATTCTGTAGAAAATTTTCTTTATCGATAACTGGATGTACTCATCCATAGAAAACTTTGTTATCAATAACTGAATTATCTTCTTCTATAAAAACTTTTATTAACGATCACTGGATTTTCTTCTTCTTTAGAAAATGTTGATATCGATAATTTGATTTTTCTTCTTAAGAGATTATTATTATCGATCACAGGATTTTCTTCATTAGATTCTTGTTATCGAGATCACAAGATTTTCATCGCTAGAAAATCTGGTTATCGGTTTCTTTTTTTGAAAGTGTTGTTGTCGATAACTTAATTTTTATCCTTTGGGAAATGTTGTTTTCGATAACAGTCAGTATTTTAATGCACACGAGAGAGAGAGATTTTTACGGTTTGACTGTTTTCTTGATAATTTAGCTGGTTTACATTTAAAATGTCTTCATTACATGAACATTTACTTATTCTCATATTTATTTTCTTTTTTTTTATTACAAAATAACAAATTTTTATACAATATTAATTTGTTTTTATAATACACGTATAAATATTTTAACAACATTTAATATTTATACACCCATAAACATTCTCAATTAGTACGAGCGTTTCTGTGTAGATTCCTACAATCGAACTATCGATAGTCAGTAATATCTCGTAATATTTCTGGCAACCACTGGTTGTCCTCTGTGTGGTAAGTTTTAACGTCTTTGATAAGTTTGATCATTGTTTGCAGCGTATGTGTGAATTAGTTTTCTTTTTTTTAATATCGATTTTCATTTAAACATCATAAACATTTTTATACACACACATATATATAAATTTAGTGTCCCTCGCTTCTTGGGAGGGGGGTTAAAATGAGCGTATGTTTATTTTGCCATAAAAAAATCCTATAATTTTCAATTGACCTGAAGAGATATTAAAAAAATTATTTGTTTTATACGAAGTGCTGGTTTATAGGGGTTTATATTTTTGCGTCAATACTTATTGCATGTGCGGAGATAGTACAAATGATTTAGGTATTAGTTGCAGATTAAAGTGTCTTATTTTCCCAGGCATTAAAGAGGGGGTTTTGTAAATAGAAAATGCCGCTATATCAATATACTTTATGAAGAGAAATGTAAAAAAAATATAAAAGATAAAGATGATTTAACATTATAAAGGGATTTAGTACAAAAATACCTTTTTAATTAAGACTTTTCACACGTTCTATGTTTAATGTATAAGTTTTTATATGGAATTGAGTTTTTAATTGAATAAAAAACTCCCAATGCTTTCTCTCTGTTTGCACAATTTCCTCTCATTTCCTATTAACTAATCTTAACTATTGCTATTTGTCTACTATTTGTCAGTTATTTAAATTTTATTCAATTCTGTGCTTATTAACAATTTTAATCTTTTCAACAAGTACTAATTATATCACGTACACCCAAAAAAAATAGTACTCCACACATATTTGGTTAAATATCAAACAAGAAATTAAATCAACATTTTGTTAAAGAGCTGACGATAAAGCAGCGTTAGATTTATTTTACAACAATTCACAACCAAACTACTACAAATAGTGATAACGAAGCAATTAAGTTCTTAAGAAAAAACTCTTTTTTTCCAAAATTTGATTGTTAGTTTCATTATTAATGAAGGTAAACTAAGTAATACGCACACATGAAAACACATGTCATAAAACATTCAAATGACATAATTTTGTGTATTTGTGTACACTGTACAGTGTAAATATTTACATTTACATCACAAGCTAATTACCCCCAAAAAAGGTAAAATATACACACGTTCAATCACGCACACACCTTTAAAAAATATGTAACAAAAATATTGAATAAACCTGTGTCCCGACAGCAATTTTAGAGGTCTGTTTTAATTTGCTGACAAAATAGATTCAACTGGCTGACCTATTAATTAATTAAGGCAATATAAATATGAACCAATTATAATATAAGAACAAATATTTAATAGTTTAAAGGTCAAGTCTGAATATGTACATACATAGTTATATTATATACGGATTATAGAAAACTGATAAATAAAATGGTTTTTCCATAGCTTGCATAGCACATTGACGTCGATTGCAAAATTCGGCTGTGGAATATAAGAGACAAATCCTGTACTAACACAACTACAGACTTAATGACTAATATACAAAATTGTTAAAGTGTTATTGAAAAGGTTAAACCGAAAATCCGCGTTTTTGATTATATCTCGACCGATTTGGAAGAAACTTTCAACACATACATACATTTCAGAACGTGTGTATAAATTTCGGGTAAAAAATCCATTTAGTCGAGGGTTTTTAGCGGAGTCAATCAAGCCATGTCCGTCTATCTGTCTGTTGAAATCAATTTTCTGAAGACCCCAGATATCTTCGGGATCCAAATCTTCAATAATTCTGTCAGACATGCTTTCGAGAAGTTTCCTATTAAATATCAGCAAAATCCGTCCATAAGCAACGGAGATTTCAGGAAAAATCCGGGACAACCTCTGAAAATTTCATAAAAAAAAAAAACAATAAAGCAACAAAACGTATGTTTGGATGTGTGTTGGTTTCATTGCTTTGCGTATTTTGTTTTTTTGGTGTTTCGATTGGCGTTGTAGTTTTTATACCCTTCACCTTCGTGAGAAGGGTATATATAAGATTGTTATTTCGTTTGTAACTTCCATTATATTGTTCGTCTGCAATTAAATGTTAAATTTTTAAAAGTTTTCTTGATATATTTAGGATTCTATAGGCTGAAAGTGGTCAATTAATGCATCCACAATAAAGGTGAAGGGCATGTAAGATTTGGCAGAGCGCTCTTACTTGTTTAATCGTCATTTTGTTACTGAATTATAAAAAACACATGATATAGTTATGTATGGAATATCAATATAAATTTCAGCAGAAATAACTAAGTTATCACGACGCGATATGGCACCTTGTGGTTGCTGGACTACCTGGTTCCACGGTGGCTATTGTGTCTTAATTTTGCTGAATGGTCCGATGATGATTACAGCCAAAATCCCGCACCATACAGTAACACGTTGTGAATGCATCTGGCTTTTCAAAAATTCACATGTTTAATCTCTAACCTCCAAATGCGGCAATCTTGCCATTATAGTGAAAATATACTTCATCGCTTCGGATGATTTTGTTGATCAAAACTTAAATAATTTTGGATATATTGTTAACAATTATCTCGTGTAATGCTCCATTTTTACTAACCCTTTCTTTACTAAAACTGTCAGCTGTCAAACTGTTTTTGGTTGGCAACACTTTACTGCAGAAATTACGACAAATTTAAGTCTTGTTTGAATTTTTGGACACCAAAAGACAAAAAAAAATTCTTAGGAAACCTACAATTGTCGAATATCAGATGCCATCTGCTTTCATGTCATCACTGTTCAATGTTATAAAAAGGTTTACACGATTACATTCAAATTCCGGTGACCGATTAGCTCATGACTTCTATACCAAAGTCTGATTTTGCCAGAGAGTTACATATTCTAGTTCCAATATTAACAAGTACACACATTATCCTACATATCTCTATGCGCCGGAGTCAAAGGTTGTATTATAAAGGGTCTTCCATTAAACGCTTTCTGTTTTTAAATTAAAATAAAACAAAGTACTCGTTTGTGTGAGATATCATCGATATTTTGCATGCGTTCTAAAGGCCTATTGATGTTATTATGTATGGAATATAAGATTGTGGAAATATACGCCGCATTCGAAAAGTTAAATTTTACATGACTCTAGCACATAACCAGGCTGAATTTTACCAATGGCATGGGTTGTGTTGGTTTTTAGGGCCGTATAGACCTGCGAATAAGCCACAAACCACAAGGAAAAGTATATAGAGGTCAAATCGCACTATCTAGGTGGTGCGCTGGCCAACGTCATTCTCAAAGAAATTTGGAGCAATGCCCAAAATCCACACCAAACAGAGACTTTTTCGGGATGCATTGGACGCTCTTGCAGCTCATGTGAATTAGTATCGTCCCAAATTTGACAATTCTGTTTGTTGGCGTACCCATTCATCCAGAAATGGGCCTCATCGTTGAAAATATTCATCAATGGAGATTTAACAAAACAATCTGAATATTTAAATGACACCCAATTCGACAGATGTAGCCTCTATCAACTGCCAAAGTTCGGAAGTCCCTATTGAAAGACCCTTCATTACATTTTAACTTCTATAGGTTTCAATAAACACAATTATATCTAATGAACCAAAAATCTGATTGTAATAAGAGTAGCATATTTGAAATCGTTGGACAGTTTCCTGTTTCAATATTTTTTAGGGGCACATGAAATTTTTGATTTTTGCAACATCACTTGTTCAACAGAAGCCACTGGGCGTTGGCGCTTTTTTGGAAAAACACTAAATTGGCGCTATTCACTTCGAAGTCTTTTTGGAAAGTTTTTGGAAGAGTTGTTTTACAATCACTTTCTGAGTCGATTAAACGATGTCCGTCCGCCTATTGAAACTCCCTGAAATGGGTCCATTATTTCACATATCCTACAAATGTCCCCCCAAATAGGACTTTATCGGTCATAAATATTTAATTTATATATATATTTATTATCTATTCAATTTTCGCTTCAAATAAGTTTTATACATACCGAAGTTATGTTAACTATGTTAATTTGATGATAATTAATCCATAATTAGTCCACTTCCGAAAATCACTTTAACCAGCATACATACGACATAAATCACACTACCTAATTTCTAGGCGATCAGTCCACAATTGCTCATAGTTAAAAATATCTGTATTATGTATTGTTCTAGTTACAGTGGGGTCTAGATACAAATAACTTCTAATCTAAAAAATATTTTTTACTGCAAAAATGTTGAATACTATTAGGTAAAAAGTATTGTTATCTACAGTAAACTTCATTTAAGTAGAATTTCATTTAAAATTTGTATAATATAAAAGGATGGATGAGTTGCCTAAGAGATATACATAGTCTTTAGACCGGCTTCGGCGGTCTTTATTTTTGGCAAAAATTATGTTTTAAAATATTTTTCATTTGAGACCCAACTTTAAAGGATTAAATCAGGATAATGGCGAGTACCAATAAAATAAACATTAAACAAAAGCTAATTTTATTGTCTATATAATATTTGAAGTATGGGAAGTATGTACTAAAACACATGAGCTATAGGTTATTTAGTCTCTATCCACGCCCACTTATACACCCACTATTTTCGATTTATCTAAAATCAGAATACGGCTGCACCGATATGGCTATTTTTTTTTAAATTTTCATAGTAACCTAATTAAAGTTTTACTGAAATAAACATTGACCACGCCCACTTTTTTTCGATATATCTAAAATCGCAAAACGGCTGAAACAATCTGGCTAATTTGATTTTTAAATGTTACCAATAGTCCACAAAAGTTTTTTACAGAACAAAATTGTTCACGCACACTTATCAAACACACCTGAAAATATGTGACCAAAGGCAGTGACATGGCTCCAACGATGAAGTCACTCAATTTCAAATAAGTTGCTATGTTAGCAGTAACGAAGCAATTTGACGCATTTTTTCATTTGTCATTCATGCAAGATATCAGACTGTTGTTCATTTTGCTGTACTTCTGGAAAATGGTCAAAGAATATACTTTACTGAGTGTTTCTATTTACGTTTGTTACTAGTCAATGTTCGAGGCCCAACATCATTCCAAGATTTGCGAACTATAAATGGTGAATTGTATGACACGTATTGAAAAGCGTGTTAACGCTAGCAATTGTTAGAGAATGACACTCATTGGGAATACACCTTCGGATATACTGTGATTTCATCAAATGCTCATCAAATACGAACATTGATTTCTATAATTAGCTCAACATGCTTCCCATTCAAACTGACTGATTTGTTTAGCAAATACAAAGATGCCATATGTGATGGAACTAACGTTCCACTGTTGAATCAACAACAAAAATATGCATACGACAAGCTTATGAATGTTGTGAAAGATGGAACTGAATGGATTTTTTTTGACGCTCTCGGTGGAACTGGAAATCTTTTTGATCGCGTTTATTTTGGCAACGATACGCTCGCAGAATGATATTGCAGCTACGTTGCTGGAAGGCGGTCGAACTGCTCATTCAGGACTCAAGTTGAATATGCAAATCCAACATGCAACATTTCCAAGAACAGTGGGATGGCCAAAGTTTTGCAGCAAAGCAAACTGATCGTTTGGGATGAGTGCACACTGGCTCATAAAACGTTTTTGGAGGCAATATACGGTGCAAGATTTAATGGCAGCCTAATGAAGCAACAATACTTAAAAGAAAGTACAAAGGAGTAGACGTTTTGTTACCAGGGATCCTAATGGGTCCAACCGACATGCTATTTCATTTTAAACGCTTGCAGTTTCCGGTACGTCTTGCATTCGCAATGAAAATTAACAAATCTCAAGGGCAGTCATTGCGTGTTTGCAGCATTAACATTGAAAATCTATTATCAATTATATGTCCCCTGTTCCTGTGTCGGAAAACCACCAGAATAATTAGTTTACGTGCAAGACAATAAAACAAAAAATGTCGTGTATCATAGAGCATTGCAATGATCGAAATGATGATATCACAGCAAAGCAATCGAAAAAGTATTTCTTTATTTTAATTGGCTACCTGGACATCGATCTTTCAATCAAAATGTAAATAGAACACCATAAAATCCATTGTACATATTTTCAAATCAAATGTACATCAAACATAGCCCACCATTGAAAAACAAGAGCGTAAACTAGAAAAAAACTCAAACAAAAATTTTACTAGTGTTGTTTTTTAGTTTTCACGTAGTTTTTTTACTAATACATTATCAGCGCTTAGGTTTTTAACAACTGAGTTAGGTCTTTGACAGAACAGTTTCCGCTCTATGTATATCTCTCTATGGTCCAAACCTATAACCACTCCGATTTGTCAAACAAAAATACAACAAATCATATATCTGATACAAAAACAAAATACATTGACTAGCACGTATTTTGTTATTGCAAGAGTTAGTTTTTTGACAAAAAAACTTAGGTTTTTGACAATTACGTCTCGTCTCTATGTTACCCTATGTCTATATGAATAAAATACTTTTTTTTTTCTTTTTAACTATTATTTATTTAAATCGAACACATACATTGTTTCTAATTTGGACAGGACAACATCTGTCCTCTGCTAGTTGACAATAAATTTTATAGAAATTTTTAAACAAAAATATGAGCCAATATATGTTGAACTTCATGCGCTTCTCTCGTTAAAACTTAACCACCAATTATAATACTGGTTTACGTTGTATGAGAGCAATTTGTTAGCTGTTATAAAAAATATATTTCGCTTTATACTGAAAACACAAATTTCTATTGTAGCACAGTGCGATCAGTTAGTTTTATATATTGAGGAATTTGATGTCTAATAGTCATTTTATATAAAACAAAATATATACAATTTAATCGTAAGGATTAGAGACAATATTTTTTTTTTATTTTTGTAATATGGAAATAATTCACAATTCGTTTTTTTTTTAGAAAATTTCCCATAAGTTAATTTCGACTTAATATTAAACCTGCGTCATTTATTTACCTACGGCTACTGCCCACAAATATTGAATTTACTCGTTCATTAGAATTTATCAGCAAAAAAAAAATCAATTTCGATTTTTACCATTTTTGTTTTGTTTTTTTTTTTTTTGGTTTTTCTGTTTGTATTTTTTCTATTATGTATTTGTTTTTGTATTTAACGGCAACAAAACAAGTAGAAAAACCCCATTAGAAGTCAAGAGTTGAATGGTAATGGTGGAGCACTATAGCAATAGATAAGGCCAACAAGTTAAAACGATAAAGATTTGTTATCAATCAAAACACAAAACGAAATCTAACAATAATAGCAACAACAACTATAAATACAACAACTACAAAATCAATTAGATCCCTACCATGCGCACAAAACCAAACAGCTGTGATTGGCGAGTGAATAGACTAAACACAAAAAAATAACAACAACAACAAGAAAATAATAAAAACAAAAGCACTGCATGTATATTTATATATGTATGTATGGATGTGTAGCCTAAATATTAACAAGAGGGAGGAGTTCTCTGAGAACCCCCCAACTCCTTCTACAAACAAAAATGCACAAAAAGTGCTCATGTACTTGCATGAGTATTAGAGGTTCATGTGAGATTTCAAACACTTGCATACAAACATTCACACTATTTATCAAGTATGTATGTACTTGTGAGTAAATTGTTGTTATCTTTGATTTAGTTTTATTTGAATAGCTGGTTTGTTGTTGTTGGCTGGGGAGTGGAGTGGGGGGCTATATATAGAACGTTGTTGTGTATAGAAATTGTTTTAGGTACCAAATTTCTATTAGTTAGAAATAGTCCAATATATTGTTCTATTTCCTTTACATTATTTATAATATTGTATTTAAAAAAGGGTGGAGCTTGTCTAGCAATATTTTCAGTTTTTTTTGGAGCTGACTGTGAAAATTGTTTAAATCAATGCCCAAATAACAACAACAACAATAATGAAAAAAAAATTCTGTTTCATAAAAATGCAACCATTTGAATTTATTTATTTATTCGTATTTTTTTTCTGAATTTCCACTTCAAATATAAAAACCCATTGCTTAATTTAACAAGTGTATGTTTGTGTTTTATTTACTCTTTAATTTTGTTCAATTTATTTATTGTTTGTTTAAATCCTTTTACTATTATTATTTAATGTTTGTATTTGTCCGAATTGTTTTCTTTTTTCTGTTTTTATTATTTGTCTACTTTATTTTTATTGTAAAATGTCGCCCATTAAAACCAAAACGATTTATTTTAATATTACATTTCATTTATGTATATTTTTGTTTTGGTATTTCTTTATATAATTTTATTTATTGATTTTGTTTACAGAATACGGTTTTACGATTTTATTGAACATTTATTTTAAAAATTTGTTTTACTTTTGTGATTTTTTCAATAAATGAATGTAAATTTGTTAATAGATTCGCACTGCCTTTGTTTTATTTAATGTTTTATATAAGGATTTTTAAGGTCTTAAAATGTATTTAAATTTACTAATTAATAATCAATTACTACATTTAAAAAATATAGGTTATGTATTCTTATTTAATATTATTTTAATAAGGTTACCGATTCGAAAAGGTATAAAAGTAATGGTAACGCTAATTTGGATAATTTCGATAAAGTTTTAGAGCTAACGATATTTTAATGATAGAAAATTTGGATAATAAATTATAATAATAAGTAAAGAATACGCAAACATTTCAAACGTACTTAAGTAAATTTCGTCTCACTCATAACTTGTAAAGAAATAAAATTTGTGTCCCGAATTATATTTCTCAATAATATTGATGGTTAAATAGATGTTGTTTACATAGGTCTTGGATAATGAATATTGTTCATATCGTCCTTGGCAATGTAAAAAATGCATTCTAATTTGCCAATTGTCTAACTTACATTTTCAACGAATTCTTTGATTTATTACCGTCCGATTCTTCCCAGCAGTTAAGCATGTAGTCAATGTATCCCTTATAGACAGTAATCGTTACAAATGTCTTATCACTTGGCTGACTCCATTTTATATATCTTGGTCATTTGACACGTATGTGCTCTTTGTAGTGCAGATATTAGACAATTGGTTACTTTATACATCCCAGGTAATCTAGCGTGAAGACAATTGTCACTTAAGTATCTCTAAGTAATCTGTTGTGTAGTCACTTTAAATTTAAGTTACTGATATCCCATGTAACATAGCATGAAGTCAATAGTCACTTTAGTGTCTCTTAGTAACCTATAGTGAAGTCACTTAAAACATTTATTTTGTACTGCACTTTTGACAGTAGTTATTTTACGAAGAAAGGTTTGTTTACAAGCTATCGTTTATTGGACTGCCTATGATATGTATTTTAGCTGACTATTTGATGTCAATTAGCACTCGTACATGTTAAAATTACTAGTTATGTAGCTGATCAAGTTACCACTTAGGTAGCTAGTAATGTAACTGACGTTATTTAACCAGTATGTGAATCCAATGCATAAACTACTTTGGGCCAGCTATTAGACAGTCTCATTGTAGTCAATAAGGGTCAATTAGGACATGCACGTGTTAAAGTAATTCACTAGTAAATAACTAGTTCGGGACTGTCTCCTAGAACTGCTGGGTTTGTCATTAGCACGTAACTTTATATATGTGTTAGTTTAAAAATACACTCTGTTTGTAAAAAAATCTGAAGCCGAGAGACCTTGAAATACTATTTTTCATGTCCGAAATGATGTCTGAACTTTTGCACAGAATCATACTTGCGATGAAAAATGGATCCTTTACGATAACCCGAAGCGAAAGCCAAATATACATGGCGCTAAGGTAATGATCTGTATTTGATGGAACCAAATGGTAGTTGAAATCTGGCCAGACAACCACATGGAACCTGTACAGAATGCAATTGATTCGTTTGAAGGGAGCATTTGCCGAAAAACTCCCACACATGAAACAGTAATACTCCATTATGACAACCCTCTGCCACATTATGCAATACCTGTTGAAAACTATTTAAAATGAAGTGGTGGGAAGTTTTGCTTTACTCGCCTTATACTCCAGACCTTGCCCCGTCCGAAAACTATTTAATTCGATCGATGCAGAACGCTTTCTCTGGAATACGCTTCACTTTGGAACAGAGTATCCAATATTGGCTTTATTCGATCTTGGCTTCAAAAAGTGAGCTGTTTTTTGGATCGGAATCCATATGTTGAAGGAAAGATGGGAAAAGGTCATAGTTAACAATGACCAATACTTTGAATAAATTTGTATTGTACAAATGTTTCAAAATAAAAGCTAAAAATGTAAAAAAATCCCGCATTTTTAAGTCATATAAAAATATTTTAAAAATGGTGGTATTACGAGTATATTTAAAGTTTTGCAGATTTCAATAAACTCAATTACGGAAACAGAAAATTGGTGTTTTCATTATTTAGCGTTATTTAAACCTTAATAATAACATCCGTTTTACCTTCGTAAATTAAAGAGACCGACCTACGTTGGGAGTTTAGAGTATGGAGACATAATGTCGAAGGAATATGTAAATTTTTATTTTATACTATTTTAAGTACCGTTGACATGGCGCATAATTGTCACCATTGAATAGCCAAAGCCATACATATCACAACACGGTCCTTCAAGAATACATTGAAATAATTTAGACTAACGAAAAAGACTATATATACTAACGTTAAATCTTATAATTCTAACATATTATCTATAAAGCAGGTCCTTGGAGCTGCACGCAATAACAATGTAGAATGATTGTTTAACTTCTGTGTCATTCATTGTGTATTAAATTCATACAACATTTATAAACCGATATTGATATCCTCAAATAAACATGGCAATATTCTGATGGTAACACCTTCAACCAAATCGATAACTTTATGTTTAATAGGAGATTTCTTGGTTCACTACTGCATGTGAAGACGACAAGAGGAGACGATATATTCACCAATCACCAATTTTAATGGGTATTGTAAAACTTTGGCCTTTGGCTAACTACCACCAAACGAAATTGTCTAATAAGTTAAAACTCAACTTAATGTGAGTAAACCATTGAATTTATCATTCACCACCGCGCTACATGTATAAGCGAAAATATTTGGGGAATAATTGAACCATGCTAAGATACAAAACATCAACTACAAGCAGCCGACTCCACTATAATCCTGCATGATAAGGGTGAGCACAGACCGGCGCCAGTTCTAAGACATCGTTGTAGATGAGGCGAAATACGATGCAGCCTGTAAAAATATGAATGGCCTATATGACGCTGTCTAGAAGATAAGTGCGGAAAAGATTTTTGCAGTTCCTAATAGTAAAGGAGACAATGACAACCTTTAACTTTAATCGATAGTCTAAGTACTTAACAGATGGAAGTAGCTTTTCTAATGATGTGAAAATAAAGTACTCTTTCAAAGGCGTAATTCACACGGCTCCATAGAGACTACACCATTCACACTGGATGAGAGAAAGGCTGAAATTGCGAAACTAAAGAACAACAATGCTTCAAGTCTGGATTACACCCCAACCGAACTTTTCAAAGGAATTTTCATCATTACTATGGCGATTGAACCTATAGCATAAAATGTCTAGTCGGCTTGCAACTTTCAGTCTAATTGTAATGATCACCGAAAAATGCACAATTTTCTTAAAATCATAACTTCACTAAGAACAATTGTGGAGCAATCGGCGGAATGGAGTCTCAACTATTTTTAGATTTAAAACTACCATTTGATTTCAAAGTCATGATAGTGGCAGCTTTACCATTAACAAGGGTGTAATACAGAGATGAGTACTTTCGACAACTCTTTTGCTGATAGTACATGATTATGTATCATCAACAAACAACCGATGCATTCAACGGTTTCACGAACTTGATTTGCTGATGAAATATGTGTGATGTCACCCACACTTGCATGCATACTGCTCAAATTAATTAGCTAAAATGAGCTAATAATGGATTTGGAAATCAATCTGATGAAGACAAAACTGATGCACTTTAAAACAAACAATATTTCCCCTTCTATGGTTTTTGGTCAACAAATTGCTTAATTATCAAAATTTTGCGAACATATCAGTATAATCCCTTTAAATATGTAACAAAACGAATAAACAAGGCGAGATAACCATTCGCCTCTTTTGATAAAGTCTGGCGCGCCATAGCGGTCTTCGTGTATTTCAAATGGATGTAAGATTTGAATTTCTTCTGAGAGATATACTGTTGTGATACATTAAAGATGACAGACAATATCGTTATGAAATTTCAAATCTAAATATAAGCGAATGGGAGAGATGTCGCCCTAAGTAAATCGTTTAGCAGAGAACAGGCAGAGTTGGAGTATAAATAATCTTTGTATTATCACATAGAGAAAACGATTTCGTTGTGACAACCGAATTTAATGCTCAACGAGTGATTAACTTATCCAATTGTAACAAAAAAATGTTAAATGTGGTGACAAACATTTCCTTGTTTTGATCACAATTTATCATTACCAACTGACTTTCTATAGGTGGAACGGATAAAATAGTATACAAAATCGGATCATTCGAATATGTTTTCTTTATGTAGAAGCTCCACTATGGAGTAGGATTTTTAATTTACAAATATATCGATAACAATATTGACTCGTGAAAAGTTTAACATTCAAATTCGTATATATCCTGTTGTAAGAATTTAAGTAGTCAATTACACAATTTTCTTTCTTAAATGTTTACAATGATCTCGTTTGTTTGATCGTAAGAGTTTTTTGTTGCCATCTGTGTACCAAAATGTCCGTCTGCGTAGCATTTATTGCTGCCTTTAGACTTAGTATGGCTGTTTATTTAGACTTAGTATGGCTGTTTATTTGTTTACCTTTCGGAGCAATAGGCTGCTTTATACTCGCAGCACAGAGTATAACAGAGATGTCAAATTTGAAGTTTCAAAAATTTAAAATCCGAATTAAGGGCAGTTCTCTTCAAAAGGCATAGCAAATATTTTGTTCTACAATATCAGTGATGTGTTAAAGCAAAACGCTATATACAAGGCTAATGTAATTAAAACAAATAAACAAAACAAAACAGTTCATAAAGAAAGAGACAAATAGAAAACGAGATTATTTTCTGTCTCGTGACACCTCTATATATACTCTGTGACCCGCAGCTGACATGTCTTATCTGGAGATTCGGGAATTCATTGACCCCAGGATTTGTTCTGACTGTTTTATTGGTTGGGGCCATTCGGAGAGCACGTAGTGCCTGTGGTCTAAAAACCAAGTCGGGTAGAAGATTGTTGGTTAAATGGCTGAAGTTTGTGATAGTTGCAAATTTCCGACAACCAAATATATCTTCTAGATGCTGTTGCCGAAACAACAGATCCACTAATTAATAGCCTTTGTACTTGTACCAGTGGTTGAGAAATGCATTGGGGGGGGGGGGGGGGTGTTCTTGACATAATGCTTGTCGGGGCTTGGCTCTTCGTCAATTGTCTGTGAATCGTGAAACCACACAACTTGACTTATATCGGCTGCCAGTTTTTAAAGTCGCAGATTACATGCTGAGGTGGTATACCACTGCCACCACTGCTGTTTCGATAATTGTCCAAAAATTTGCTGATTGACTAGCAATGGATGACAGGAATTAGATAACCCGAGCTCTTTATCAAGATGCTTGTACATTGATCCATGCAGTCATTATGTGAACAGTTGCCAATTGAGTGTTCCTTGCATATTCACACAATATCGGTGGGTAGAGACAACACATCTATGTCTCTACCCGGTGTTAAGACAACCGTGAGGATAGTATCGGTTATGTAAATGAAAGAATAATGCAAGATCATGTAGAATAAAGTAAGTCCCATTAAATGGTCCATAAAGATCGAGTATAGAACTATTTGCAATCTCTATATACCCATCTGTTATCCATTTGCATAATTTTAGAAAGGGTCCATTATAGCTCAAATCGTTGATCAAACTAATCGAAACGTAATCTGGGTTATTATAAAAGACATGATGCCAATGAAAAGTTTGGAAACTAACAAGATAATTGCCAAGTAGCTAAATATTGTTTCACAAAGAAACACGTTAAGTGTAGCAATAAACGATCAAAAGTAATAAAAATATAAATTTTAAGGTTTTGATTGATATTTCCTTGGTTAATTGTTTGTACAGTCATGTTCATTCTTGTTTGTAAGATATTTGGGGGCTTCGATAAGTTAATTTCAACTTACAGATTATTTAAATCGACTCCATTATCTATAAGGATCCTGAATACATATATATATACTTTATAGGGTTGGAAATAAAAAATGGAGGAAATTAAAAACAAATGGAATGACAATCTAATAATTAATCATGCCACTTACCGTGAAGGGTATAAAAAAAAAACCTAAAGGTATGCAATAGATTTTGCAAATCACATATGATATATCAATTTAATTTTAGCGGAAAGCCCCCTGCTCTGTCCACCCCACAAACACCCAAGTCGCGGTGTAATAAAAATTAATTTAAAGTGATCAATTTGAATTAAATTGAAGATTTTGTTTTAATTGAAAATCTTCAAATGCCTTTAATAACAATTAATTTGCCCACACACTCATCTAAAAAATGACTAAACAACATTCGATCCACAAACTAAGAATAAAATAAACCAAAAACAATAACAAAAAAACGCGTAAATCCAAACAGTCTATCAGAACTGTTTGATCATCCTTTTGGGTGATTTTTTTTTTTTGGTTTTGAAACTAGCAAAACTACAAAAACAATATGCCGCAATTATTTAATTGTTATTTCATTCTGAATTGTTGCTCGTACGTTAAAGAATATTTCATTCAATAAAATTCAATAAAAAGGGAATTATTTGTAAAATACACAAACACATTTTACAACTACATAAGTACTAACATACATTTATACATATAACTGACTAATTCGCCTAAAATTTTTAATGGAAAAATTAATTTTATTTATGGAAAAGAAAGAAGTAAAGAAAACATTTTTCAAAAAAATCATTAACAGTTTAAATTTACCAGATGACACCAAGTCACGCAATCGTTTTATGTTTTTGGTATTCTGTTTGGCGGCAAAATGTTTTTGATACAAATTTTGTTTTAATTTAAATTTTTATTTTCATTGAAATCGCCCTTTCGTTGAAGTTGGAAATCGTTGCAGATTTGCCCACTGCTATTACTTATATTGTCTTGTTCATCACTTTTGTTTCCCTATTAATTGATACAAATCAAACTCTTGTTTTTATTGAACACAGACCCTCCTCTACAGCACCCACATAATGCCAACTGTTTTGGTGTGCTCTTGTTTTTTTGGTTTTGTGGAACTGATGCCATGATGGTGTGTTTTTTTTTTTATTTTTTGGGTGGATAAAATAGCTTCAAGTGAAATATTGCATGTGATATTTTCTTGATTTAAAAATTTAAAAATTTGTTTTAATTTTTATTGGAATTATTTATGTGGGGATGTATGATTGCAGTAACAAAAAACTTGATAGTATGACTGCTGGCAACTTAACTTACAAAAATTTACTTACAAAACGATTCTGAAAGATTGATATTGTTAAAACCATAGATAAACACACATAGATCGGTAATTCTTCTGTCAAAGACCAAACTCAGTTGTCAAAAACTTAAGTGGTGAGAATGTATTAGTAAAAAAACTATGTGAAAACAAAAACAACATTTGTATGTGTAATTTATATTAGTAATTTTGTTGTTTGAGTTTTCTTTCTAGTTTCCACTCTATATAAATTTCCCTATAGTTAAATCTTTTAAATTATTCAAATTTAAATTTGCCTGAATCAGGAATATTTAAATAGGTAAGAAGTAGTGTGAACGACATCACTTTGAATAGTAGTTTTCCCTGTCTGTAACCCTTTGACGACCACGGGGACACCGGTGTCCCAACACAAAACCATTGAATAACTAAATAACGAAAAAAAGAATGGGTTCAATTTTAATTAGTTCTTAAACGTGTCTCTTATTAATGTGTTTAGATTAAAACAAGATCGGTTACAGCATTTATTATACCCTTCACCTTCGTGAGAAGGGTATATATAAATTTGTCATTCCGTTTGTAATTTCCATAATATAATTTTCCGACCCTATAAAGTATATATATTCTGGATCCTTATCGATAGCGGAGTTGATTAAGCCATGTCCGTCTGTCTGTCTGTCTGTCCGTCTGTCTGTCTGTTGAAATCAATTTTCTGAAGACCCCAGTTATCTTCGGGATCCAAATCTTTAATAATTCTATCAGACATGCTTTCGAGAATTTTGCTATTTAAAATCAGCAAAATCCATCCATAAATAACGGAGATATGAGCAAAAATCCGAGACAACCTCTGAAAATTGCATCAAAAAAAGACAATTTATTGTATGCTTTGACAAAAAAACAACAAAGCGTTTGTGTGGATGTGTGTTTGTTATTTCTTTGCGTATTTTGTTTTTATACCCTTCACCATGAGGGGCAAGGGTATATATAAAGAGAGACTTGTTTATAATGAGTTTTCATATGCGCATCTCTATTATACGTAAACACCACACACATCCAACAACAACATTCTACAACATTGGTGCGCAGCCCATAGCAAAATCAAATCACACGTATTCTTATGCTCTTACAATTTAGTAGCCGTTGTCCACTCAACGAGACAAGTAAAAAAGCGCATGATCACGAGTGTATGACTTTTTCTTTATTTTTTCAGTTTTTGTATTTGTTTGTTTGTAGGTGCACTGAACAAAATGTTGTTGTTGCTATATGAAGAGTTTTGCATGGGTAAAGGCAATGTACGTAAATATGTATAGGGTGAAGGGTGTATAAGATTCGGCACAGCCGAATTTAGCTCTGTTACTTGTTTTTTATTATATTTGAAAATTTACTGTTTTGTTGGTACTGTGTTCAAGAATTGTTCAAAAAGTCTTATGGTCGTGAAAGGGTTAAACAAAGGCTAGAAAGAGTTACATGCCATATCCAAGATGAAATTTTGAAGTCTCCAAACTGCATAAGGAAAAACTTGGAGCCTTTAATATCAGACCTAATAGTAAAGTGTGGCAGTCACAATATTAAGGCTTATAAGAAAACTATTAAAGTCGGTAAACGAAGTTAATGGATGAGTTTCTATGAATCAGTTGATAATGCCAAGAACTCAAAACTAAAAGTAAGTAAGTACTGGCCAATTCAACATATGTTAAAAGCATGTCTCCCTGTGTGAGTATTTTGGGGAATCACTGGTAATTCTACTCACTACCCAATTCGCAAGCTACATGGTGTTATGCTCCACAGTGGGCCACATTTCGATTTGTATGGTAGACGATTTATAGTTTTTCTCGACTCGATTATTCAACATTCCTACCTGAAGGGCCGCATAATAGAATAGAAAGATCATATGATCTTAAGGAATGCAAGACAGCAGCTTTCTGAGACACATAAGTCTTGAATATTCTGAAAATTATCACAATTCAACGAGTTCAAGAGGTTTTAGGTATTAGGATAAACCTCAACCATAACATATGTTAAAAGGTTTCATATCTGCATATGTAAGTAATCAGGGAAATTACTGGCTATTCTACTCAGTACTCACTTTCCAAGATACACGTTGTAATGGCCAATAGTGGCCATATTCAAAATTAACGAACATATAGTCCCAATGTATAAAATCTCAAGTTTTTCTCCAATAAAATAATCGAGACCTGATGGTATTCTTCCATATATGCTGCAGAATCCAAAGGGCTACATCATCGCTTGAATTTATGCCCACATAATGAAATAGAGAGATCATTGAAACTAAAGGAATACAAGACAGCATCTTTCTTATACACATAATTGGTCTTCAACAACGTGACGGCTATCACAATTAAACGTGCTCTAGAAGATTTAGATAAACCACAGCGACTTAATAGTATTCATCTTACAGTCAAGAATTATCACCGAAAACCTTACAGTTGAGAATAAATCAGGATATACTTGATGGTTCTAAGATAAACAGTGGCGTTGGCTCTGGGATCTTCTCAGGGATCTTATGATATCTCCATCTGCGGCACTTAAAAGCTGTATATCTTACAGAACTCTAGTTTGTATTCCTGTACATAGAGACTTCAATGGTAATAATCAGGCGGACGAACAATTCAGAGCGGTTTCCGATTGGAACTATTAAAAGTGGAATCTTCGGACACTGCCCTCAAAATTCTGATAAGAGATGGAGTAAAATTGAAACGCGCTATAAAACGTTCAAATATATATCCGGAAGATATCTGCTAATGCCAGTGTTAAAGTATAATCGAAAATCTTGTATATACAGAATTGTTAAGGAGTGGCTATTGTATAACGTGCCTAGGTACTTTTTCCCATAAATTTTCCACGAAATCAATTTTAATTTTCAAAGTTTTTTAAAATAATAAAAGATTAAACTCTAAATTTAATTTTAAGTTTATTCAAACTTATATATTTTTTTCACTTATTAAAATATTTAGCTTCATAGATGAAAATGCGTGGTGTATACTAAATTTTGTGTGAGGTGAGGAATATTCATAGATAGGAAACCTTAATCACTATGTGTGTTTCAATAAGGAATTGCAGTCCTCGCGGAACTGTCCTAATGTTAAACGTTGTACTATATGAAATTTGTCCGCTTTTTTTGGCCAAATTCCAAATAAAATTTTTGCAAAATGTATGCTTTACATAACAGAAACATGCGAAATTAAAAAATCAGAATTATTTACTATTTATACAGTGAGAGAATAATAGCAAATCTGACAAAAGGACCACTTTTTATTCCCATTTTTATACCCTTCACCTTCGTTAGCAGGGTATATATAGGTTGTACTATAGGAAATTTGTCCGCTTTTTTTGGCCAAATTCAAAATTAAATTTTTTGCAAAATGTATGTTTTTTTGCTTTATATAATAGAAACATGCGAAATTAAAAAATCAGAATTATTTACTATTTATATAGTGAGAGAATAATAGCAAAGCTGACAAAAGCACCGCTTTTTATTCCCATTTTTATACCCTTCACCTTCGTTAGCAGGGTATATATAAGTTTGTCATACCGTTTGTAATTTCTACAATATAATTTTCCGACCCTATAAAGTATATATATTCTGGATCCTTATAGATACCGAAGTCGATTTAACGTCTGTCTGTTGAAATCAATTTTCTGAAGATCCCAGATAACTTCGGGATCCAAATCTTCGATAATTCTTTCAGGCATGCTTTCGAGAAGTTTGATAATTATAATCAGCAAAATCCGTTTATAAATAACGGAGATATGAGCCTATTTTTGGCCTATTTTTGATATATCGCGATTACAAAGTCATAAATATAGACAATATGGATATCTAAAAGTCCATTGCAACGATGTATATAAGGCTATAGTGAGTTGGAATTACAATGGGTCAAAATTGGGAAAAATATTTTTTAACCCGAATTTTTTTTTTCACAAAAAACATTTTTTTCACTAATAAATGAAAAAAAAAAATTTAAATTAAAAAAAAAATTTTAAGAAAATTGGAAAAAATTTCGAAAAAAATATATTTAAAAAAATTTTAAAAAAAATTTTTTAAATTTTATTTTAAAGTATAATTTGGTGAAGGGTATATAAGATTCGGCATAGCCAAATATAGCTCTCTTACTAGTTGTTCATACAGTTGTAATTCAGCTCTGGGAGGAGGAAGAACTCGTGGGTCATCGCCATTATCGCTTAAGGGTAATAAGGCCGTCCTTGTTTTGTTTGCTTCGAGAGTTTTGCTGCTCACTCTCGCATTGGTTAATGTTGTGCGTCGTCTAACTGTACCGCGATACGGTTTCTCGACGTTTTTTTGACACATAGTGGAATACCAAACAAAACCTAGTTTAATAATTGGCGGATACCATAAAACTATCGATACTATAATGGAATGTGTTGTGCTGAAACTAGGGAACTTGTTCCTCATACCCTCAGATTTTTACGGAGGACTTGTTTTTCATCAAAAATTCATCCATTTATGTTCGATTGGCCAGTGAAAGGAAAAGTCGTTCTTACACATACTATCCGTATGTGGAATAAAATTTATGCAGAAGTCTTTTTCATCACTTTCAATGCAGCAAAGTTCAATACGAATGTCCACAAACACTACTCCTTCTAACCTCTATCCCATAACCTATTTTGCATAACATGAGAAGTGGTCGTCCTCTGAGTGTTGGTCCAAAAAGACAAAATAGTCTTATTTTTTCAGCGATAGGGAAAGGACAATACAGTTATTTTATACCCTACAAAACCATAGTGGGGTTTGCATTAAAGTGTACCGATCGAATTATAATCACTTTTTGAGTCGATGTCCGTCCATCTTGCTAGATGACTTGCTGTCCATATAAACCTTGTGTGCAACATTGAATATATTTTGATTAAACCAGAAAAATAATTGTAAAAATAGATTGGAAAATAGCTGTGTTACGGTAGTTTAAAGTCGTGATGCTCCCCAAATAAAGCAAAATACTGGTAGCTGTGTTTTTTTTTTTTTTTTTTTGTATAGCATTTGTATGAAAATGTCGAAAAACCTGTTATCGCAAAAATTAGCATAATTAATTGATTTTTTTTTTAAGGGGTTTTTATTTTCTTATGTGTTTTAAAAAGATACTTCAGTATGCTTTTTCACTAAAGTAAGAACAAAATATGTTACTAACTCACGATCAATTTAGAACGTGACGAAAATTAAAACTAGATGCAAAAAAGCGTGTTGTTTGAAACATAAACGACCGTATCTAAGTCATTTTCTAAACGATTTTCAAAAAGTCTATTACGAGTATAATTTCTTAAAGTTTTAACTTTGTCAATATCGTTATTTCACTACATTTGCTAATAAAATAAGTACTAACGAAGTGATCGGGAAAAAACTATAAGTATTTCCGAACATCCATATGATAACCCCTGCATATGTTTGGTGTAGCAGAGTGTAATAGATCATAGCTCCCAAATATGGTCCACTTCCTAGCACATACATACAAAATATTTGTTGTGTATACACAGCAGATTACAAAATCTACGTTTACAATGATTAAGTACTCCACTCTGCAGCAAATTATATTTCTCTCTCTTTAGTATTAATTTGATTTCAAATTTAGCTATCTCTGTTTATTCCACTCCAGAGTCAAACAATGTCTACTCCAGAGTGTAGATTATTGTAACTCTGGAGTTAAATATGACTAATGATAATTTTTTAAATGACAAATTTTGTCAATAAATTAAAAAAAAATAAATGTGATCAATAATTAAGAAAATAAAATATTTTTTTAGTTACTGTTGAAATTTTCAAAGACTTTATGCCGCCATTTATAAAAGATTTTAATTTTAATTGTTATAAAAGAACAGAAAACCACAACAATTGATATTACTGTGCGTAATTATATTTTTATTAATTTTTCCATAAATTGTTTTTGTCAAACCCAAGGTCTAAAAGGGGTTGTATGTTTAATTATAATTTTTAAAACAATAACTATGATATATTCATTTCATAAAGTGTTCTTAACTTATAGATTCAATGCTTTAGCTGGAAGAACTCCCAAAAGTTTTATGATCTTTTTATAAATAAACTCATTCATACACAAGCAATGATAAAAAAAAATTAAAGTTTTGACATAAAAGGCGGTGCTTTTCATTTTTGATTTTTTTATATGAAATCGCACCAATTTAAATTGAAATTTTAATTTAAAATTATGCCATAATTTTGTTCATTTTTTTTTTTTTTTTTTGAGTGTGTGTGTGTGTGATCAACCACTGTTTTAATTAATTTATGTTTATCTTTATAGTGTTTAATAACTAAGACAAGAAGCAGGGCGTTTCAGGGGGCAGCTGTTTATATTTTAACTAAACTAACTAGTTTTAACAACTTCTGTGTAACGCCGCAAGTTTGACCTTTGTCTATATATTATCATTATTATTCGCTTAAGACTTCTAGGCGGACTACCATGTGGGGTGTGTACCCGATTGCTGGTATTTGAATATAAAACTAGTCGGTCAAGCCCGATCATATAATGCCCTACACTGAGTAAATGAGCAAAATCTTGTTTCTTTTAAAATTTCAATAATTTATCTTCGTAAGTGATTTTCGAAAGTGGGCTTTATGTGGGATCAATGTCCAATTATGGACCGATCGCCATGAAATTGAGCCGTGTGATATACTTCTATATGAAACTTATTTCTGTTGAATTCTATGCTTGTTAATATGGAGTGGGCCTTATATGGGAGTTATGACTAATTATGAACCGATCATATCTCCGTATACGAGGGCGGGTTTCCTGCCTCTTGACTGTAAGGCCAACAATGCTCCTGTCAGTTGACTGTGTTAAAATTTGAACAAGCTGCGTCATGTAGTTTGTGTTTAACAGCCAGACTATCGTGAAAACAACCATCAATTTCAATAATAAAAAAGTGATTTAATGAATTTGGAAGCCATGGGCATCTCACATGGCTCAGTGGTTTCAATTTTGAATGATCATTTGGGTATGAGAAGGCTTCCGAAGATGGGTGCTGCGTTTTCTCACAATTGACCGCAAACGAAATCGTGTGATAACTTCGCAAGAGTGTTTGTCGTTGTTAAGCCGCAATATGGAGGAGTTTTTGCGCCATTTCGTAACCTTGGACGAAACGTGCATGCACAATAATACACCAAAGACCAAACAACAGTGAACATAGTGGGTTTCTCGGGGTGAGTCGGCGCCAAAGATGGTGGGTTTGTCAGCCAATAAAGTCATGATTACCGTTTTTTGGGATGCATGCGGTAATACAATCACTGGTAAATATTGTTACGAATGTGCAATAGCGATTTGAGTTTAACGGTCTCAAATGTTTATGAGCCCGTCCATAGGTGGAAGCTTCAACTTATCAACGATGTTGTTAGCACGCGGTTACTAGCATTGTTTATAAGTGTGGCAACACTAAATGTTTAAGCTGCTAACAATACCATCGAAAGATCATTGTAGAAGATTCACGATAGATGGCGCGTGTATAAATATTGGCAGAAGTTGCAGTCTGGAGTGGAGTTGATCATAGGCGCTGTTAGAGTTAACATCAATTGTCTTGTACGTGTATACTTGTACATTATCAAGTGTGTGTGTATTTCTGCGAATTGATACACGTGTATAAAGACCTTGAGTGACTATTTAATTCTGTTGTTGTTGTACATTCTAAATAAATTAAGAGTTGTTATAATTTTAAACTACTAAAACTGCTTTTATTTGCAATCAAAAGTATCTGGTTTATTTAAAGGAAATAAACCCCGTTTTTAAAAGGTAAAAACGTAACAATATTATGCCAAATTATTGGGTCGATTTAATGAGGATATAAAAAAAACGATCGCATTTGGCCACTAAAAAGTTCTTTTTCACCAGGACAATGCAAGAGTGCTCACATGTGCAGTTTCTAAGGCAAAACTTCATCAATTAGGTTTCGAATTGCTCCCTCATCGGCCCTATTCTTCGGATTTAGCCCCGAGTAACTAATTCTTGTTTCCAAATCTAAAGGAATGCCTCGCAGGAAAGATGGATTATATCCAACGATGAGATCATCTCACAAACAAATATCTATTTTAATAATATATTTTTTGGTAGGGATAAACAAATTGGAGAATATGTTGAAAATAACTGTGTTTCTGATTTGAAAACTTATTTGGAGCGAAATTGGTGTAGATAAGATTTACAAGTACAGCCAGCCAGTCGAACATACTGACGGAGATCGTTTAATCAGCAAATGATTCAGAGTCGATCGTAATACTTTAAGATGGATGTTAGACTAATATTTTTGGGCGTTACAAACTTCAGCACAAACGCATAATACTATCCCCACTATGGTGGTGTGGCGTATGAAAACTCTATGCATTTGATAAAATACTCACACTAATGATGGTCGTAATATAAATAGCAACAAAATAATTGATCATAAACCAATTAAATAAATTGTCGCAGTAGTATGTTGTAGAAGCAGTTATAAAAATACATATTTTATAATACATTTTGATAAAAGAAAAATATTTTGTTTTTATTTATTTTAAATTCCAGCCCAACCGATTATTATTACCAACAAAAAAATATGTACGCGTATTTGGAATTTGTTTAATCAAAATAATGATAATTTTTATCGTTTTATAATTTCGATTTCATCAATATTGATTTTAGAAAGTCGTTAGGCATCGAATAGTTGCCAGATTGGAGTTATTAAGGAATCGTATGATAAATTTTTATAAAACTAGTTGACCGCCCCGGCTTCGCTGGTTAGCTATTTACTCATGTTAGTTCCTCAAGTTTCTCCAAAAATGTCTCTTATTAAGAAATATCAGAAGTGAAAAGGAGGCAGTCGTTCTCACGTGATGCCGTTACATATATGAACCATTTAATTTATATATATATAGAAGACAAAACAAATAAGACTTACCTCAAAGACCATAGTATGTCTTAACCTCTAATCTATTAGTGAGCTCTTGTGATTGTATTCAAATTAAAACCTTATACATATAAAGGATTTTCCAACAAGGGGTGTTATTTTGAATCACCCGGTATTTCGGAAGCTGTCACTTTTGAAGCTTTTATTCTTTGACATTTGACAAGTAGAAACTAGGCCATTACTAAAAATAGAACGATACACGCTTCAACAACGAATTGAAATTATTAAAATTCACTACAAATATGGTGAAAATCTTGCAGTTACAGTTCAAAAAACTAAAGCACTTTTGGGTCGTCGTGAAGCACCTTGTCGGACCGCAAAACAGAAATTGGTGGAAAAATTCGAGCTGTTAGGACAATTTAGTGATGTGAAGAATAAAACCCGTGGACGTTGCTCAAGAACAACTGAGAATATTGCTGCTGTAGCCCAAAGTGTTGAAGAAAACCCAGGTTTGTCCATTCTTCGTCGTTCGTTGGAATTGGGATGATATTAATCTGAACAACGTTTACTTTCGACAAGACGGCGCTACATGCCACACAAGCTACGAAACGATTGCTCTTTTACGGGAAAAGTTTCCGTGTTATCTCTCGAAGAGGTGATAACAATTGGCAACCGAGATCTTGTGATTAAACACCTTGCGACTTCTTCCTTTGAGGCCACGTGAAAGATAAGGTCTACGCCAACAGCCCAGCGTCGATTCAAGACCTCAAAGATAGAATTCGGTTATGGAATATTTCATGAAAATAATGCAAAATTAAGTTTTTCTGATATAGGGGTTATTTGGGGGTAGGGTCAATTAAGGACCGATTCTCCCAAAAGTTGGTAACATTATTTAGGTTCATATAAAACTTGTTTCATTCAATGATAATAAAAATAAATAAGCATTATTTGATTAAATTTTAATGATTTTTTCTTGTTAGACAGCGTTCCAAAATCAACAACTTCAAATGCGTGTAAAAAAAAATCTAAAATGAAAAAAGGCCTTAAGGTTGTTGTTATAGAAAACGTAAACTTTCATATGCTTTTGGTTTCATCCCATTCCGATCTGGAAAGTACGATTTTGTATCACAGTCTTATTACAAGACAATTATGAGTGTTCAAGTCATTTTCTGAGGGGAACCTTGTATGAGGAATAGGGACAAATAGTGCTTGGTATTCGCTATATTTTACGGTATAATTTCAGAATACTTAGAACTAATCTGTGTAAGATTTTATCAGGATTGTCACATAATCAACATATTAATGACTACAGAAACAGTTTTCCGAGCGGTTATTTGCATGAGGGCTAGATGAAATCATAGACCGATATTGCCCATTTTCAATACTAAACAAACCTTATCAACAGAGAGTAATTTCAGGCAGCTAGCTCCTTTCTTTTGGGCCCTATTGTGTTTTTCACAGACAGACAGATGAACGGACATAGCTATATCGTCTTAGAAACTTATGTTACACATACTTACTGACTTAACAGAAAGTTTGATGTAACACATTTTGCATGAAATATATGAAAAAATGCATAAATTTGTCAAAGGGGGCAAGGTTTGTGGAAGTTCGAGGAGTAAATAAAGGCTTTTTATATAAGTATTTGATACTGTTGAAAACCTTAGAACTTGATGATTGATATTTTAGTAAAATTAAGTAATTTTATGAATTTTTTGGGCATAATTTGCTTTAAAAACTAAAAAAATTATAATGAAAAATTAAGTGATTTTCCATGAAGAAAAATATAAAATTTGAATTAATATAAAATTTTAACGTTTAAAGATATCATAACAAAATTTGAAACTAATATAAACATAAATGTCATTAAATCAATGGGATTACATTTTCTTGACATTGTTTATTTTCAAATACCGAAATTCCTACCACGGGGAAAATGTATTCCAAAACTGAGTGTGATAGTAAAAAACTTTGTTAGTATTTAAGAAACATATAGGGTTATACAAATATGAAGCCTTTTTGAGGATCACTGCTTTGCCTTTTTAGAATTTTTTACTCAAATCTAATTTTTTTTTTAAAAATTGGACAAGTTTGGATAGGTCTGGCGAGTGTTGTGTTCGCTTAAGTGACCCAAAAATTTACTTTACACACTTTTGCATTAAATTCTCTTTCCATATCATGTAAAAATTATATATAGTCCCGAAGAAAATTTTTTTCTACAGAAGAAAATATATATGGGCTTTTTTGCTAAAAAACTTAGCATGTTCCGACTTATATAGGTGATATCTCAAAAATAAATTTCGACCCTCCGTAGGCCCGCCACATCAAAAAAAACATAAAAAGATCGAGCAAAATTAAAAAAAATAAATAAATATACCTAAATATCTCTTCAACTAATGGAGATAACCTGCAAATGTAAGGGTATTTTTTTGTATATCTTCTTAAGCACTATTTATATTTTTGGCGATTTTTTTAAAAAAAATTTTAACCCGAGGTGACCAATTTTGAGGGGCAACACATTAGCCCCCTTAAGAGCAAGGAAACTGAACAACTGCAAATCAACTCGAAAATACAACAGCTCCAACCATGTGAATTTTCGTAACAATATCTCAAATAGTTCCCGAGATACCGAATTATTTCCAAATAAAAACGTTTCTAAACCACTGTGCACTTTTTAAACAGTATAAAGAAGACTTGAACATTGAAAGAAACCCTGGATTAGGAAGAAAAATAAGTCAAACAGATATTGGTAAGGCAAAAGAAATCGAACAACTGTTTCGAAGAGCAACGAACACTTCTATCAGAAAAGCAGCTCGTAAAGTTAAAAACTAATGCTGGGTTGAAAAAAAGACAGTAGAAATAATGGACAAATTCTAGCCTAATCGACTCAGAAAGTGAACATGAGTAGATTGCTATACTTTAATGAGGGTGTTGGAACAATATTTTTGCACGTTACAAACATCAACACTAACCCAATATACCCTCCCCACTATGATGAAACTTATGTACTGGAAGACTTTTCACAACTTCCGATACAAGATATATATGTGTCTGATGAACTAGGTAATGTTCGAGAATAATAACAAAACAACAAACAAATTTCCCCAAGAAGTTTCTTGTGTGGCAAGCCGTTTGCAGTTGTGGCAAAAGAAGCCAATCATTTGTGTCATCAGGCACGATAAACATAAACGATATATTACGAAGTGTCTACAAAAACTTCTATCCCAGGGCATGTCCGATTTCCCTCGTCCTAAAAGGGAGGGATTTCGGAAAAAGTGGATAAATTTATAAACACCGAATAATATGCCAATATGCCTAAGTTGGACTGTAGACGCACGTCATATCTACTTCGACTACAACGAATACGACTCAGCAATATGGTGGCGATGATCACCGGACATTGTACTTTCGGTCACCATACTGCAAGACTTGGGCTACCTTATAACGACTTCTGCAGAAGTTGTCAGAATGAGGAAGAGGAAGAAACTATTCTACACTTCTTTTGTAATTGTCCGGCAGTTGGCGATCTACGGGCCAAACTTTTAGGTGAGAGATCCCTTGGTACCTTCTCCGGGCTATCAGTGAAGGAACTAAGATGCATAGACGCCTTTATTAGGGAAAGCAGGTGGTTGATAAGACCGGACTTGCAAATTACACCTCATGGCGACTCGGTAACTGTCCCCTGATGGTCTGCGTTACTTGACTCTCTAGATCTTCTCCCATTTCTTTAAATTTTCTCCTCTTGCCTACTAAATCTATAGAATTCCTTTCTTCTTCTTCTATTTCTCTCCTCTCTCTGTTTTCATTTTCTTTCAGGTACCAGAAAGGGAACGATTATTGGCGCCAAGTGAGTTGTACCAACAAAGGTTTTGGACGGCTGCCTGTTAACCTTACCTAATATGCCAATATTTTGATGTTTAATAAATTTGTACAAGAATTATTTTATTGAACGATTTAAGTTTTCTTAACTTATTACAATTATAAGTTTTTTCTGGCTCACTCTTTAGCCTTTCTCAAAAATATGTTTCATTTAGCGAACAAAAAAAATAATTTTTTTTTGTATATAGTTTAACTAAATTCAGCTTTTATATCAAAAAACGAATTTTACATAATTATAGTTCAAAATAATTAAAAACACAAAAATATAGGCTAACTACTCCCTTATGCTCATACCATTATAAAATAAAAAAACTGAAAAAAAACTACATCCGAAAGGAGTAATTATTTTAATTATAACCTTTTCTTTCGCTTTTCATTATTTTGAAAAGGTTTGTCTTACTTAAATCAACATGTTGACATTCCTTTTGTTGTTAGAATAAAATTATTCCATATGATGGATATTCTTCACCCACTTTTACTTTAACTGGAATACAGACGCCTTACTTTTAGGTTAGTAAATGTGTATTTGTTTTAGTAATTAAGCAAATTATAAATGTATAAAAATAACTGTTACCAATAATACACACATTGGCCTCAAACATTATTTAGGTGTAACAGTAGAACGTCACTAACATCACCTCCTGCTCATCATCATCATCATCGTGGTCGTCATCATCATAAACTGTTCGAGACCGTTGTCATTTGTTGTGTCAGTCAGTGTTCACCCCCTTCATTCACTTTTTTATTCCCTGAAGAAATCAAGCTAAAAAGTATTTAGCTTTAGTGTTGATAACAAACTTTTTTTTCGTTGTTTTTGTCATACATTTAAACCAAAAAAAAAAAACAAAAAGGTGAAAGATACAAAATTGTTTGTAATAGATTGTCAGTGAGTGAATGTATGTATATAAATACGTGTGATGTATGTGGTTAATGTATTGGCTAAATAAAATAATATATGGTTTGTTGTATTGTTGTAACATTTGCATATTATGTCATATGGTATTTTATCATTTTGTGTGGGTTGTTCGAAAAATGTAAAGTAATCCAGTGACTGACTATCAGTGGGGTTTTCCATGGTGTAAGGCAGTGATCGGCATTCATAGCTACCAGAGAGTGAACAGTATCGGTTATTTATGTGTAAACAATACAAAGGTCAGCGTAGTTTATAAATAACTAGCTTGACCCGGTGCGCTTCGCTACCCCTGTCGTAGTCTATATTGGAAATTTCAATTAAATCGTTTCGGCCGTTTAGTATTTATTGTTTAAGAACTAAAGGTACCAATTTTACCGGTTTTCCTGTTTACACGTTTCTGGTCCAAGTATGGAAAAAAGATATATCCTATTGACGCTTCCAAGTAAGGATCTATCTACGTTCCAAATTTCAATAAAATCGATTCAGACGTTTAGGCGTGATGCTCAAACAAACAAACAAACAAACAAACTTACAAAGACATTTATATATTTATATAGATAAACAAAAATCGGTATCAATAGCTGATCAGATTACAACCAATCAATAAATTATCTGATTTTATAAACCATTTTCCATGTTTTCTCTACACAAACCACTGGCTAAAGAAGCTGGCTAAAGGACTTACTTGTTTACTGTAACCATATATATGATTGATACAATCATGTGAATCGTATGGTAACCATATTATTGTTACCACAATCATGTAAATAGTTACTGTGACTATAATATTGTTAAAAATCTTTTCAACATTTTGAAGTGGTTACTGTAAACATGCACAACCATATTTTTTTCTCTGCATGTAGATGTGAAGAGAAGAAATGAAATTGGAAAGAAAAGAAAGAAATCAGGAGAAATTTTGTAAAGAGAAATAAAGTGAAAATCCACTCAAAAAATTACAGGAAATAAGTATAGACATGGGTTCTCAGGTGAAATAGCCAGCCTAACATATATAGCTATATCTCCCAGTTCACCTTGCAATCTCTACTTCCTCAATATCCTCGCACATCCCACAGAAGCCCTGTGCGCCTATATACCATTTACCAATGAAGGCTCCAATTGTGAAGAAAGAAGTCAGAAGAAGTTCTACTTAAGACCTGAGACTTTTCCTGTCCAACCCAATTAGTATTGTGGTTGCCTTAACTTCCATATTTTGCCAAATAGCCCTGCAATCCGTCCTAATACACCAGGATTGGTTCGTAGAGTCCCGGAATCTTGCCAAGATCAACCTATAGTAGTGGCTTATAGGAGGTTTAACCTCCCAGTCCCTATAAATATAGTCCAGAACCGAACTCTGTCTGGTCAGTTCATCTGATATATCATTTCCCTGTATATTACAGTGCCTTGGTACCCAATATAATCTGTTTGTGTATAGTTCCAATAACGTTTCTAGAGCTCTCTTAGTCCCCATTCATATTGTGAAACATTTGCTGCAAAACATTTGAGTTTGTCGTTGAAAGGGGAAAGAGGAATGGAAAAGGGTACTCGGTTTCATATACGTGAAGTTTTTGTTGAGTATGTCATCCACATTTATTCGTTCATATTTGTTCTGAACAGAAATGTCAAATACTGAAAAGCAAAAACTTCACTGAATTTAAAAACAGTTGAACATTATGCTTGAGTCTACCATATGACACTTCAAAGCTTTCCATATTGCTAGGATCTCTGCCTGGAAGACGATGCATTCGTCTGGGAGTCAGTATGACACTTTGATGTCCTCATCTACTTCATAAACTCCAGCTCAATTAATACTGCACCCCCTTCAAACAGCTGTCCAGATCAAACCCACTCGTCGCAACTCGGAAACACAATTGGGGGTGAAATATCGAAGTCTAAAGTCATTACCCTATAGTCCAAAATTCCAGTAGGGATAGTAGCCTGACTAATTAAACCCACCTCTAACAAAATTTTCATGTGACCTACCCGCTTTGGTCTTATCAGAGAAGACTAAAAGATTATAAGAAAGTTCCTAGCCGACACTCCTCCCACATACGTAGTTCTCAATTGACAGTAAGTTAAGGATTTTATCCAATGCTGTATGAGGTGTGCCAATGGAAGCACATCTCTGAACTTTACTGAATATCTTCCTATAACTACTTTTTCTCATTGCCTTCCACCAAACCGTCAACCATAAGTAATAATGGGCCTTACAACCGATGTGTAAATCCAGTTTAGAATGCCTGGTCGTAGTTCCCAATTCTTACCAATAGAATTCCTGTAGCAGTCATTTAAGCCTTTCCTGAGTATTCTTCCATGATAATTTGTCTTCAAGGAAGGTCTCTAAATACTTGGATCCCTCTGATAAATTCAGCTCTACGCCTTCTATTTTCAACAAATTAAAACTCCAAACCCTATAATATCTTAAATATGTAATCGAATTATACAAACAAAAGAAAAATGTAATAATTTGCATGCCCTGGTAAATACCTATTTAGTTTAACATGTAACGTAGTTATTATTATTTTTCTTGGACCAGCACTCAGGATATGAGCCCTACTCATGCAAAGCATTGTGTTGGAACTAGAAAAATAGGTTATGTGAGGGAGGATAGAGAGAGTAGTGTTTGCGAATATTTAATTTGAATTTTCCTATATTGAAAGTGACAGGAAAGACTTTAGGAGGAAGCTTATTCCACATACGGACAGTACGGCTAAAGAACGAGTTTTTTCCTGTAACGTGTTATGCGATCCACTGTCAAGTCGACAATGAATTGATGAGCCCTTGCCGAAGAACATGTGTTGCGTAAAAAACTACCGGTTTCAGCAGAACACATATCATTGTAGTATCGGTAGAACAGTGAAACACAACCCACACTGCGACGATGTTCCAGTGAGTCAATACAGCTGGATAGTTATTATTATTTTCACTTTGATTCAAAATTTCTCAAACAACCTACTTTTAACTGCATTTTCCTGGCACTAGTGGTATGTAATTTATTATTTTATTTTGTTGAAGAGTATTTGTTATACTTTAAGGTCATCTGGGACTGGGTTCGTCGTTTTCTTAGTAAAAACAAAAAATGTTGTATAAAATATTGGTCATTAAGATCATATTAGTATGCTTAACAAAAGTTTAGCTCAAAATTTAAACACAGTTATATTAAATTTTTGTTTATACAAAATAGGATTTTAAAGCTAAGACTTAAATATTCATATTTTCATAATCTGTATATGAGGTAAATAAGACGTAATACCAAGCAAAAACTTGTCAATGACTTTCAATTACTGAAAAACTTACTTTTCAATGACTACTTTGTACCATGTGCATTACATAGAAGTAGTTTAGTAAAGCCTGACACATATATAAAATGATATATAAGTTCTTGTTTACGAAATTCAGAATAAAATTCATTCATTGGTTTTAAATACAGTTTCAAATAAAAGAAGAATACTTTTTATACCCTTCACCTTCGTGAGAAGGGTAATATAAGTTTGTCATTCCGTTTGTAATTTCCACAATATAATTTTCCGACCCTATAAAGTATATATATTCTGGATCCTTATAGATAGCGGAGTCGATTAAGTCATGTCCGTCTGTCTGTTGAAATCAATTTTCTGAAGACCCCAAATAACTTACAAACTTGATTCATACATCATTATATCGGGAATTCTTCCGGCTCGGTTGCTATTTAAAATCGAGAAATTCGGACCACAAATGGCTGCGATATAAGGAAAAAACCGGGCCAACCTCGATTATTGGCCTATTTTTGATCTATAGCTGGATTACTAAGTCATTCATATAGACAATATGGATATCTAATGATAGATATTTCAAAGTCCGTTGCAACGATCTATATAAGGCTATAGTAATTTGGGCCTACAATGGGTCAAAATCGGGAAAAATATTTTCCAACCCGATTTTTTTTTTTACCAAACAAATTTTTGTGTTATAAATTTTTTTTCACTAGTAAATTTAAAAAAAATTAATTTTTGAAAAAAAAAAATTGAAAAAAAAAATTATTTCGAAAAAAAAATGTTTGAAAAACAATTTTTTCAAAACAAAAAATTGTAAAAAAAATTAATTTTGTTTACCTAAAAATATTTAAAATTTTTATTTTAAAGTATAATTTGGTGAAGGGTATATAAGATTCGGTACAGCCGAATATAGCTATCTTACTTGTTTAAAGACAGTTCGTAATATATTTAATAGTATCTAGTAACTTGTTAAGTCTCTATTTCTAAGGGTTTGTGGTAAGTGCTTGTCTCCAGTGAAGAGTAGTTATTTTAGAATTTTAACTCATTACTTTGTAATGCCAGTTTATGCTGAGTATCTTATTTATTTACAACATCTCTCATATTTTAGATTAGGTAAATTTCATGGCATACTTTTAGGATTTAATTGAAGTGTATTATTAAAGTTGCAATTGTTTAACATTTGTTGTAGGTTTTTTCTCTCTTAAATACCAATATATTCTAATTTCTATCTCAGAATGAAAATTAAAACCGTCAGCTGTAACCCGTATTATTATTTGATTGTATCTTAATAATTTAATGTTAAAAAAAAAAACATCAACTCCTTTATGGCCAGAAAAAAACAGCTTGATGTTCTTGCTTACCATTGTTTTTTCGTTATTATGTTGTCACATGTGAATTGAGGCATTATTAAAGTATTTAGTAGCACTATTAGCTGTAATAGTTGTAACATTTTCACAAACACACAATTCAATACTCGTGCGAAAGGGGTTGAAATATTTACATGGTTCAGAAATAACCCTTCATACAAATTACTTAGACTGCATATGACCCCTGTTGATTACTGTTGTTGTTTTAAATAAATAAATATTTCCTTCTTTCCTTCCTTTTTATTCCGAAAAGACGCGCAGCTCAACGCAATGTTTACATTTCAATTTTAATGTCATACAATGAAATTGAAACTCTCTGTGTGCTCATACTTTTTATTCAAACGTAATTCGCTTGTGTAACGGTGATCAAACATTATCCCATAATTATAGGCTTTTAAAAATGTGTAGCAAACACCCCTTTTGTTTTATTGTGGAAGGATGTCAGCCTTAAAGTCCTACTTCAACGTGTGTCCTTCTTGTATGTCTTGTTGACTGCAGGCACGTGTGCTTGTATGTATTTTAAAGACTTAGTTTCGTTTTAGTTGCTTGTCTGTCTCTCTGTGTGTGTGTGTAACAATTTAACCGCAAAATTTATTCATGATTTTCATAATGTATTTTTTCTTTGATCCTTGATTTTTTTGTCCATTTAGCTTCTGTTTATTTTCGTTTTCTTTTCAAAAAGTTGGAGGCGTTTCCTTACGTTTGTTCACCCCTTTTATCCTTAAAGCCTTTAACAAGCCACAGAATTGTTTAAGGTTACGCGATTTTCCAGAGCAAATTACAAACCTTACATATGTTGGCAAACAATTTTCGGATTATCAGATTTACATTCATTTATAGATTGTGGCTTTTGGAGTGCGTGTGTGTTTATTATTGCCAGCAAACAGATGGAGTGATTCTCAATGTTTAAAGAATCAATTGAAAATATTGCAAAATTAATTTGCCTTAAGAGTTTTCTTTTTTTGGGAAATTGAAATTTAATACAAGAAATTGATTTTATCAAAAGAAAATACTTTTTTGTTAGCCATGAATTAACTTTAAAATAAGATTCTTAAAATTATACATTTTAATAAAGATGTAGATCAATGAGTCTTAAACACGAATATAGCAGTAGAAAAGTGAACTTATAATAGAAAATATTGCAGGTTAAATTGTTATGAAAATTAACGGAGGTGCAGTTTCTAACTAAAATTTAAGATTTTCTTGGTTAAGATGCCACAATTTTGTAACTATAGGATCCGCCCCGCATGAGGATGGGCTGAATCAATCAATAGAAGACTCGGTTAATCTTGCAACAACTTCTGTAGGGGTTTTCGGAATGAAGAAGAGTATGATATGTATTCTCTGTCTTTATCCAACACTAGCAGATCTACGTAATAAGTTTATGAGAGATCGTTTCTTCAGCAGTCTTTCTGATTTATAAAATAGAAGAATAGACTGCATAGATGCCTACATTAGGATTAGTGACTTGTTACGGGATTGAAACCTTTAGAATCGCGTCATGGTACGACCAGGAACCTGCTTTTATATTCAACATATATAAAACTCATTAATTTCAAAAATGTCAGTATGACCGTCTATACCATAATTTAGACGTTTATTTTTCGTTTTTCTTTATGTTATTCTTTATCTTTAAGTTGACGTCTGTTTGTACAACTCATTTGGCACCATTTCACCATGCTGCCAAATGAGTTGTACAAACAGACGTCAACTTATTAAACTAACTAACCAATTTCTCTACACGGGTTATTCGTTGTTTTAGATCGAAGCATACAAATTTACACTGGGGATTTATATTTCACCTGCCTTAACTCCCTCCAGAATAAGAAGCTCAGCTGAAGTGTAAATGGAAGCCTTCACAGCTTTGCGAATAGTGGAATAATATTATGAGTGGTAACTCCGAATCAATAACCTCGTGGCATACTAAAGAAGAAGGCTTCAGAAGAGCACGAATAGTACCGATAAACCTTTTAATTGCTGAGCGGCGAAGTGGCTCTAGTTATCGAGGCGAAGGTAATATTGGCGCCATTAAAGAACCAATGTCATACATACAAATCCAAACTGGTGGTAATGTAACAATCCTTGATGCAATTTAATTATGTAATCTAATTCCCAATGAAATAAATAACTACAAAAGTGGAATTATTCTTCGCTCACCAAACATTTTTTGCATTGAGGGCCTATGGCGTAACGGAAATGTTTCCTCCTCTAGGGTGTATCAAAAACTGGATTCGCTCAGAAAAGTTGTTTTGCATCATCACCTAGTTATTGGTGAATTCAAGTTAAAATTGAAAGCCGTAGACCGTGAAAATACAATTAAACGAATGAAGTTCGTTATAGATAAACTAAAGTAAGACAAATACAAACAAAAATTCCTACTTTTCTCACAGCTGAGAAAATGTGCTATCTCCACATTAAACCATAGTGGAAATCCATGGTACATCTATAAGCAGGCTGGTGAATAACTTAAGGATCGTGGGAATTGATAGAGGAAGCCTTCAGAAATCCTATGACGCTATGGATAAAACAGCGAAATTCCAGAATACATAAGCGGAAGTGATAGTTTTAGAGGCCCAAGTTGCCGGTAAAAACCCAATACGAGAGACATTTATAATGTATCTGGATCTCCAAAAATATTCCTGAATTAAGATTATTCAAATTGAAAAAAAGGCAAACTTATGGATTGCTCTAATTAGATGGGGAATAACTATTATAAATACAATAAACAAAAGTTATAGCTCATGTCCTTCAACATCAAGTAGTTAAACCCCTTGACAGAAATATGCGCTCTGAACAAGCTGGTCCGAATAGATCGTGCATAGACCACATTAACAGCCTACGTTCCAAAAATAAAATCCTCAGTGTTATGGTGGTAAAAAAATGACCTGTTTGATAAAATTCTTGTACGACGATAACCAATGCCCTGTTGTTAACGAGGGCTCGATAAGGAGACATGTTGATGTAAATCCTGTTATAAGACTGAATCCTTTCGGCATTACTCTTTACTATGTGATGCTATCCTATTATGAAGCAATCAATGAATTCAAACAAGGCTAAATGACCTAAACTACGCCGACATAATATGTCTGTTCTATGTACAGTAATGTAGGTCTACAAATAAACTTACGCAAAACGAAACCTATGCATTCCAAAGTTTACAAATAAAACCTTTTTAAGCTACTGGAGCAATCCTTAGATGATATTGAAGACTCTTGCTACCTGCCTACCTATCAACCGACTTACAGAAACGCATCAAAGTAAGGCGTTCATTTCGTGTAACCTTATTTAGCTGAAGAAGAAATTATATATTTATGCAATACTTGCAAAATTTAAAAAATGTGGTTTGGTTATTTATAACGATTATTTTGTAATTCTTAAGGATATACCATTATCTATGCTTTTTCCATCATAAGTTTAAAAGCATTTGCATACGATTATCTAATAACAAATAATCTGTAAACAGTTATGATGTCAAATAGAGTAAAGAATAAAAATAATAACGAAAAAGTACCAATTTAAAAATAATGTCCAAAATACTCCATTTTGCTGACATCTTTCTGATAGAAATATGTCTCAAACGATTCAAATAGGTGTTCATATATTAAAAAAGTACCAAACTGTTTAGCCGGATTTCTCGACAAGGTATTTTAATATTTTATACAAAAACAAGTTTTTTGTAAGAAATATGAATGATCACAGATTTAGTTTATTTTCTCTAAAATCGCAGTATTTATAAAGTTATTAAGAGTTTAAGATTTTTTTAGTTTTTTGTTAAAAATAAATTTTTGGTATAAAATACAGTGCCGGTCAAAAAAATAGCACCACAGAACCTTAAGAAATTGTCAAAAGAATATATAAAATTTATTTTTTCGTTTTAAAAAATAGCCATAAAATTATGATTTGAATCTATTTATATCGAATTGAGTAAAATTAAAAAAAAAAAAACATTTTCTATTTTTTTATAACAAAAAAGTTGTGTATGTGAGCTCTAGTTTAAAAAATTATGATTTCTGAACATAAAAATTTGCTTCAGAATAAAAATATTTATAGATATTTAGAAATGGTATTAAAAAACATTGCGTTCAAATAAAAATAAAATTTTTAGGTTGCGAAACCGTCTATCGCTTTTTATCATAATACTCTTGACCCACCGTTTTGAAAATCAGGCCTTTATATTGTCTACGGTGGTCAAAATTGACGACTAGTGTTGCAGTTATTCGCTGGCCATTTCCAGAACAAAATTTAAATTGTTTAAATCCTGAAAAAGTTTCATCAATAACAATATAACATCCTCTATGAAAGGTAAAATTTCCAAAGCCGCATTACCATTCTTCAACATTGAAGTACCAAAAAACATTTTGGTCAAATAATTGAACAAATTATATTGTTCTATATCAGACTTCTATAGAATGTCCTCTGAATCCAATTTCAACCAAAATGTAAGATAAGATGAATAAAACACACATATTTTAAAATTATAGTTCGATCGTGGTTTTCCTACTATAATATTCGAAGAATATATTGAATATGTGAAATAAATAATACAATCTTATATGATCAAATGCTTTATAAAATCATACTCAGATATAAATCAAAGAAATTATGACCTTAGGATCTCTGGAATGATAAATTTATATAAATTTGGGTTTCAAGCTAAAAGGTCAATGTCGTGGCAAAGGATGCGATATCCTAAAACAGAATTTTATTCAAAATAAATGGCCAATAGTCGCAAAAAGGTTAAAAGGAAACCAAAAGCATTTAAGAACTTATTTTGGGAAAAGAAAATATATATTTGTCATACAAGTTCGATACAAAAATTCCAAAATTTTAGAATCTTTATTTAGTCTGTTGGCGGTCTCTTTTTTGACAAAAAATACGAAAACAAAATACAGCATCAGTTTACTTTTAATAATAACGTGTTACGAACGTTACAAACATAATAACTATTACTAAATTCATTTTTGTCCCGGTTAATTTTTGCTCTTTTTAATCGATCTCTATCTTGGTGCTATTTTTTTGACTGATGAATTTCTTAGCTATTTATATATTATGTAGTTTTTCTTTAAAATTTGCATCTCATTTTTAAAATTATTTTTAATGTTTGAAAGTTTATTGAATTAAGTATAAATTTATACAAAAACAACACAAATCCATTTAACAGTTTTTACGTAATATTATTATATAACAATATGAATTTCGTGGTGCTATTATTTTGACCGCAGCTGTATGAGTAACCACAGATTGATCTTATTTTCCCTAAAATCTTAGTATTTACAAAGTTATTAACGATTTGTGTGTTTTATGTACTAAAAATCGACTTTTGTTATAAAATACTAGTGATACTAGAATGTATGGAATATGTGAACTTTTAATCCTTTTAATAACTAGTATAATGTTATTTAAATAAGTTACTTCAGAATCAAATGCACTTTAATAAATTGATATCAAGTATGCACTTGATTTTGAATATCTAGAAAAAGCGGAATGCGAGACTCGATGTCTAAAAGCGGGGCAATCCCACGAAAATCGGAACATTTGACAACACTAAACTTAGTTCTCCCTACAAAAATAAAACTTTTCATCTCGGAAGTCAAACATCCTTCTTATATGAGAATCCAACCAGTACACACAAAATATCAATCCTTTTGCAATTTGATGTCTACGCTGCATCCTGAAATAATTTGGCCTCATATCATTAGTAGTGAAGAACTATGATTAACATAAACACCCATGATAATTGAAACATACAATTTTGCAAATATGGCTGGATCTGGTACTAGAAGAAGAGTTCTCCCTAACAACTCTTAGGCAGCATAATGTCAAAAACAGAAAGTAATGCCAAAAATAACATATGGAAACAACTGGAAACTATCACACATGATAGAGTTAGATAAAATAAACTTAGTGGGCCCCTATGTAACTAAAAGGAATCAAAACAATTTCTTAAGCATGTAATTTTTAAATTATTTTCACATCTGCGGCAAATAACACTAATAATCTTTTTAAATTTTTTCCTACGTGTAGCTTTGGCTCTACCTTAATTTTTTAAAATTTGGCTGTCATAAGTAAATTCGTGTGCCCGTTACTTAATCTTATATGTACTTCTCTATAAATAAATTGATTTTTACATTATGTCCTCACCGTAAAAAAGTTTTCGCAATAACCGAAATGTGTTATGTTACATTTGTAGTGAATAAACAATTAACAAAAGTTTAGAAAGCCTGTAACAGACTTACTGAGAAACGTACATATATTTCAATTAATTTAATATGAAGATTAAGGCCCTAAATAAGTCATGGTTTCCAAACATTGTGTTTAAAGAGGGTAGTGAACATTTAAGACATTGGGAGAGCGGTAAACGTAGTCATTTGAAGTTTCCTGATTTACAGTATCCTCAAAGCATCTTGTGTTTTCATACCACTTACCATCTCCTATTAATCAACAGCTATCAGATTTGTCGGACACAGATTTGGTAGACAGTTTTTCTGATGAACATGACAACGATTTTTAAGTATTAACGACGTCTTCACCTTTTTCACAAAATCTCTCTCAAAAGAGAGATCTGAGCTTCTAGAGTCTAGACTCAAAGAAATAAATCTTTGAACTCACGGTACAAAGTCTCATTTTAACGCGTTTGCGGTAATTTTAGCTCTGAAAATGATGTAGTCTTTTGTTTGATGGCATCTTACGAATATGAGACTCTCAAGCTATAAAATTGATGAATGGAGATTGTTTATGGACAGCTCAGTTATAAACCCGCATTTGGTTTCCAGAGATTATATAATTTTGCCACATCAAATTGGCACTTATGTAGCAGTATGTGAAGGCATTAGAAAAAACAGGTAAATTTTTTGCTTTATATCAAAGAAAACCTACAAATAAGACTTTAAATGAAAGACACGATTTCATACATTCAATGTATGATTTAGCAACAGCGACTGGGAAAATTTTGTTTTCTTAGGAAGTCATAAGGCTGAAAAGTATGTAATGTACAAAATAACAACAGTATGGTTGTATCAAGGTGACATTTAGAAATATGTGATGTGTTTAAAAAATTATTGTAAAAAAATCTGTTATGTTTTTAAGAATACTATAAATGACGATTGGGAGCCTTCTAACTGCTAGCTGACAGTCTACTAGGGTGGGTTCGTGTCATCTACAATTCCTATCGCTCACATATTAGTAGTTTGTACGTTAACACATAATATTACAGACTCCCTTGCCTCGGTTATAGATTTAGATAAAATAAATAATCAGGTCTAATATCGAAATATAAAACAATCCAACATTAAAATTTACAAAGTCTAGTGGTTGTACTGGTATTTACATCGATTTTACTGTCGTTTATTAAGGCACCCAAGAAGTTATTGGGGCCACCGCCTCATTACCCTCCCTACCTAACGTTTTAGTGGCGATTGTACGAGTATACTAAAACGTTAGGTAGGGAGGGTAATGAGGCGGTGGCCCCAATAACTTCTTGGGTGCCTTAATAAACGACAGTAAAATCGATGTAAATACCAGTACAACCACTAGACTTTGTAAATTTTAATGTTGGATTGTTTTATATTTCGATATTAGACCTGATTATTTATTTTATCTAAATCTATAACCGAGGCAAGGGAGTCTGTAATATTATGTGTTAACGTACAAACTACTAATATGTGAGCGATAGGAATTGTAGATGACACGAACCCACCCTAGTAGACTGTCAGCTAGCAGTTAGAAGGCTCCCAATCGTCATTTATAGTATTCTTAAAAACATAACAGATTTTTTTACAATAATTTTTTAAACACATCACATATTTCTAAATGTCACCTTGATACAACCATACTGTTGTTATTTTGTACATTACAATTACGAGGAATTATTTATAGACCTTTTAATTAGCTTTAAAGATCTTGGATGTAAAATGACCATAAAAGTACACTAAAGCGTTTTCCAACAAGATTTATTATTTTGAATCACCCGGTATTTCGGTAGCTGTCACTTTTGAAGCTTTTATTCTTTAACATTTGACAAGTAGAAACAACAACATTACTAAAAATGGAACGATACACGCTTCAACAACGCATTGAAATTATTAAAATTCACTACAAAAATGGTAAAAATCTTGCAGTCACAGTTCGCAAAACTAAAGAATTTTTGGATCGTCGTGAAGCACCTTGTCGGACAGCAATACAGAAATTGGAGGAAAAATTCGAGCTGTTGGGACAAGTTAGTGATGTGAAGAATAAAACCCGTGCACGTCGCTCAAGAACAACTGAGAATGTTGCTGCTGTAGCCCAAAGTGTTGAAGAAAATCGAGATTTGTCCATTCTTTTCGTTCTTTGGAATTGGGCATTACACCGTATTTTGGTCGAAGTTGGATGATATTGATCTGGACAACGTTTACTTTCAACAATACGGCGCTACGTGCCACACAAGCAACGAAACCATTGCTCTTTTACGGGAAAAGTTTCCGGACCGTGTTATCTCTCGAAGAGGTGATCACAATTGGCCACCGAGATCTTGTGATTTAACACCTTGTGACTTCTTTCTTTGGGGCCACGTGAAAGATAAGGTCTACGCCAACAGCCCAGCGTCGATTCAAGACCTCAAAGATAGAATTCGTCAGGCTACCGAGGACATAGAGCTGCCAGTTTGCGATATGGTTATGGACATTTTGATGAAAAGGATATAGTCCAGTAAGCGTTCTCGTGGTGGCCATTTTGATGATGTTGTTTTTCATTATTTACGGCATACCTCTTTATTATGAAATAAACATCCGATAAATTATCTCAAAATATTCGAATACCAAAATAACATCTCTTGTTGGAAAACCTTGTATGTGCACAGTAATTAGAGAAGTTTCTTAAAAATCTTGGATCGTAAAGCGAAGAATATGGAAGATATATACCAAGGTCGCTGGAATGAACATACGATGGCAGATTATTGTTAAAGAATAACACATTAGTGTCCTAAGGACCTCCATCGTAGAAAATCTAAAACAAGAATCTTCGTTCTCAGTTTCATGCAATGAAGCCTTCGAAAAGTAAATTTCAATAAATCCTAAAATGGATATTGTTTTAATTGCACAAGAACTGGAAAACTATTAAGCTTATAAAACCTTTTCTAATACAGACTAAAATAATGTTTTCCTTAGCAAATTTAATTAATGTTTAATAGCTTTAATTGATTATGAATTTCTAGTTCTCCTACAGTATCAAAATGTGTCCTTTTTTTGTTACACCAATTAAAATTCTTTATTAGTGAATCATTGAGGAAATAAATTTCAGCAAATGGAACACGCAAATTTTCAATAAAAACAGAAAAATACAATACAAAAATCAAATTTTACTATAAAACAAACAGAAAAGAAAAATCTGTTACGGAAATTAACAGTTAAAGGCCACAGGACATCTTGGCACGTAACCATAATTATGTTTAAACATGCTAATTTAAATACTAAAATAACAAAAAAAAAAAAAATAAAAAAAGAACTTAAATGAAATGGAAATATGAATGATATTTAAATGAAATGTTATGTTATGGAGAATGGTATGAATGAATAAATGTCAAAACATAAATGTAAGCAAAGCAAAATTGTTCAATATTTTTGTTAAAAAGTTAAACGTGATTTTACGCTTTTTTATTATCATCAGATCTTGGCATGCGATCATTAAATATTCCAGTTTATACATTTCTAGGTATTTTAGTAGCTGTTTAGCTGTTTTGTTTGTAAAAGAAACTAGCTTTTTTTATGAAATCTATAGCATTCATATATTACTTGTGTGTAGTGACATGTTTATTAAAAATTGTGGCACTCCTTGTTGGAATTTAGAATTTTCGTCCCCCCCCCCTTCTTTGGCTTCTTATCGGGAAAGGAGTGTCCTTGCTAGACGTGAAGTTTTTTTTTTTTTTTTTGCTGTTGAAGTTAGTGAAAGGATTAAATGTTTAACATTTTTCTTTATGTTAACAGCAATTTAATTGTTGTGTGAATACAATTCTTTTCATATAAATAGGAAATTAAATTAAAAGTAAATATGTAGAAAGTTTAAAAGCGGCACTGACGAATTTAGACTACACTTCTGGAATTAGTTAGTAAAGTTATAGGAACGATAAGTAAACAACACCAGAATGTTGTGAATCTCGGACGGGTCAATAAGGCCGTGACTATTTTAATTTCCCGCCTCTTAACTGAAAGGGCAACACTGTTCCTATCAAAAGGCATCTATCATTGGACTCCTGTCAAAATTTGAACAAGCCGCGTCATTTAGTTTGTGTTTGAAAGCCATTGATAGTAGACTACCACGTGACTTGAGGATAAAATGGAAAAAAGTGAATTTCGTGTGCTCATTAAGCATTATTTTGGGCGGAAAAAAAACCACCACTCATACCAAGCTTGATAAGTACTAAGGGAACTCTCCACCATCAATTTCAATGGTAAATAAGTGGTTTACTGAATTTGATTGTGGCCGTACGGAAGATCCCGATCGTTCTGAGGTCGCTACACCCGACAAAATTCACGATATGGTGCTTTCCAATCGTTGTTTGAAAGTGTGATAGATTGTGGAAGCACTATGTGATGAAATCATCTCACAAACAAATAGCTATTTTGATGTCCTCGACAAATCTTAGTTTTGGAACTAATCTTTTGAGAACAAATTTGGTTTTTGATCACTTTGAGTTGACTACTCCACACTATGGATCTTGATAATAATATCTCATTACCATATTCCTTACTTAGCGATGATTGCTCATTCTCTACCACAATTTGAGTTGATCACTGTTACATTTCATGCAAATGAATAGAAGATATTGGTAATGACTTGTTATAGAAGTCTATATATACATATTTTCAATATCCTCACCTACAGTAAAATAAATACTAACTACTCATTCCTTACATCATTCCACAACTTTAAATTGATGGCCATAAAACTGTAAAACAAAGCAGAACGTTTTCTCTACAACTGTATAAGAAAAAAAAATCTAAAAGAATCATGGAAGCGTTACCATTTAACACGCAAAGGGTTAATTAATTTAATGTTATTTCTGTGTTCCTTTATTTCACTGAAATCCAAAGACTCGCTTTCATATTTATTTAACGTAAACACAATTTCATGTTCATCATACAACGACTGTTGATTACTTAAAGGAATTTAAGATTGTTTGTGTTTTCTACCCTGCTTCATTTAATGCGGGCTCTAAATGCTGATCGTTCACAAAAATAACTGAAAATAAAAATATTTAATAACCAACTGGTTGATAATTTATGGCATTACAATTGAATTATTTTGTAATGGGTGATTCATTTCGCAAGAAAGACAATTTATTTATTTTATTATCCTTTGTATAAACGAGGAGTCTATTGTTTTAAAGGGGCTCATGAAATGTTGATATTATTTTCAAGAATTTTATGTATGTCTACATCATACATAAAAACTTTGATGTATGATGTTTTTGATTAAATTCTTAGAAATGTAAGCGGAATTTGTTTGTACCAAGATAACCAATATAATAAGAACTGCCAGCCTCAATAGTTGCATTCCAAAATGAAAGAGGTTGCGGTCCAAATGTAATGTCAAATATAAGAGTTTGGAGTCCGTCAGAATATTCGGTTTCGGATTAGGACAAAAATCGTAATTCAGCCAGTACACAGTAGGACAGAATCAAAATTTTTTTGGAAATAAAATGTGAAATATATTTGAAGAACGCAGATTTAAAGTGGGATATTTTTGAATCTAATTGAGATATTGACTTGAAATATTTTTTGTAAGACCAAAAATTAACTTGTCTAAACAAAAAAAAAAAAAAAAAAATTATTTCGAAGTAAATGTGGATCAAATTGTTCCTAATATTTGCAATCCTATTAAAATTTTTATACAATTTTTAGTTTTAGAAACTCAGTAAATATGTAATTTGCAATAAAATCTTTATTTATTGACAAAAATCAATAAAATTTTCAACGTTTTTTAAACTTGTCATTTTAAATAACAATGTGTAAAAAAACTTATCCAAAGGTCAAAGGGCATCCCGCAATTTCAAAAATCACAGCGAAAATCCCATAAATGGTATTTTTTACAATTATGCCCATAGGGTCCACATTTTCTTCTGGGCTGGGAAAATACTTTGGGAATAAATAGGAATCACATCTAGGTTTCCAAATCTGCTTTCCGTTTTCTGATCCCAGCTTTGGGATTTTAGAACATGTGGCCAAAAGTTGAAATTTTTATAAAAAAATAAGTCAAATTCCGAAGGGCTAAGACATGTCTTTTATACCAAAATTTTTTCCGTAAAGATACCTTACGGAAACACATAAAATTGTTAATGTTCTTAAATAAAGTTTTTTTTAATAAAAAAAAGAGTTAAGTCACCTTTTCGTCCAAAAAACTGCAAAAATTTACTATTTTTTGAATTTTTAAATTGAAAGTCGTTTATTTTTGGATTCATAATTGGTATTGCCCTTTGTATGTTATTGATAATTTAGTTGTCTAACTAACAAAAGAAATTCGAGTCCATTCGGTCCAAAAGTAAGCCCTACATTTAAAAAAAAACGGACCAAGGTATGGCAACATTTTAAAAGTTCAATTTTGAAATGCCTATAACTCTGAAATTATAAGCGATAAATAGCACACGCAAGCATGTTTTTTCAAGTACTAGCCAAGCGCTTTCCAAAAATATAAAAATCTTTGAAATCGGATGGGAAACAAAAAAATGGCACGTGTTTTACATGTCGAAGGTACCCTAATTTGAGCCCCATAGCCCCTGGAGCATTTGTAGAGCCCATTTTAATAACTTAAACTCGAATACTCCTTGGCTATGCCCATGTCAAATTTCATCCCGATCGAACCAGCCGTTTAGAAATGCCAGATTTATTTCCAAAAAATGTTGATTCTGCCCCAATGTGCAGTATTAGGGCATAATTTGGCCGAAATATTTATAAGGATAATACACATATTGCAGTTTAAATGAGATAGAAATTCTGAATATAATAACTGAAATCCGACGGCTTATAAGAGGTGTTATTTTGATATTCAAAGAAAAATGAAATTTTTTGAGATAAATGATCGGATGTTTATTTCATAATAAAGAGAAAGGTATGCCGTTAATAATGAAAAACAACATCAACCTAATGGCCACCACGACCAAGCTTACAGGACCATACCCTTTTCATGAAATTTTCCATAACCAAATCGCAAAGTGGCTGCCCAATGTCCTCGATAGCCTCACGAATTCTATCTTTCAGGTCTTGAATCGACGCTGGGCTGTTGGCGTAGACCTTGTCTTTCACGTGGCCCCAAAGGAAGAAGTCGCAAGGTGTTAAATCACAAGATTCTGAACTGAATCATAAAATTATAATAACTAAATTGTGGATTTGGATCCAAAACAAACTGAAAAGAAGTTCTCTATTCGATAGAGAAGGAAGTTACGTATTTTCGTTTTTTTCTTCTATATAGAAAACGAAGGTTTAAAGTTTAAAAACTTATAAAATTTATATTTAACATTTGATTTAAATTTTACCACTTTAACCCCCATTAACACAAGCTGTACTTATGTTTTAACCTAAGGTTATACAGACAGTTTTCACACGCTAACATGTAACCAGACATCGATATATTGGGGGTTAGATATATAGTGGAACACGAGGGTTTTCTTATTCTAAAAACATATAGAAGAACTAGCAGAAGGACTTTAGATCACTAAGCCTATGATATTTGGTTCTAAAACACTTCATAATTAACATTTTTTTAAATAATATTGTTAAGAAGTTGTACTTGAATTTAAAGTTGCAAAATACCTCAAACAGCAGTGCTTCTCAAACTTTAACATATACGTGGATATTATTACCATTGCTGTATGTACAACTGCTGTATGAGTTGAGCATTGTTTGTAAGTATGGCAACACTAAATGATTTATGATAAATATCGAAAGCTCTAGAATTCGAATATTCTGGTTTGTAGATCATTGTAGAAATAGAGCTAGATGGCAATGCAGTGTATATAAATTGGCCGTGAGAACACCACAAAAGTGAGTCTAATTTGAAGCATCGTTAAGTGAAGACAAATTAACTGGCATAAAGTGTGCTGTATTACCAGTGAATTCTTGTACATTACCAGTGTGTTCATAGTGTTATATAAACGTGTGTGTGTGTGTATTAAAGCACATAGCGACCATTTAAACTGTTGTTGTTGTACATTTTAAATAAATAAAGAGTTGTTACATTTTAAACTACTAAATTACTTTTATTTGCAATCAAAAGTATCCGGTTTATTTAAAGGAAATAAACCACGTTTTTAAAAGGTAAACAAATATAAGATGTTTTTTCTTCGTCAAGTCGAACGTAAAGTTGTATCATTCATTTCATCAATATCATTGTCGAAAACATTTTTTATATCACACCCATCATCACTTTCAATATTACTTTCTTCTGAGTTAACATTTCTATCAGTATTATTTATTTTACCAAAAACAGTATCACTAACGTTTAAGTTATTTTAGTAAACTCACTTTTGAATAGAGAAACACCACAGATGAGTTTTCGTTCATCTTTTTTAGGGAATTAGTCCCTAAATCTAGTGTTAAAATCCGTGGATCATCATAGCGTCTAAGTTGTTTTTCTTTTCACTATAAATAACTTTCTCCAAGGCTGCTCACTCCATCTCATCAACTGAGCTGGGTAATGCGAAATTGTCATAAATCCCATTAAAACCGAAATCGTTTTCTTTACGACGAAGTATAGATTACTTGCCTTCCGAACCATAGTTTTAAATAAATGACAGAGCCTTTAATCTCTAGGATAGGAACTTCAAAATTACTATCATGGATTGGATGAAAAATACTTTTAAACATAAATAAAAGGTAAAGACTGTCTAGTAAATCACCCACAGTGAATAGACAGACTTCATATATATAAATTCAAAGTTTAATATACTAAACATTCTGTAAAAAATTAATTCAAATTTGAATTTCCAATCAATTGTGATTCATAATACTACCCATTAATGAATCATCATGTAAACCAGTAAGTCGCCTATCTATTTTTGAATGCATAATTGGACACTGCAAAAACACTCCATAATGACCTAAAAATCCGTTAACAATTTCCTCTAGATAAAATCTTTGCTTCATATGAATCTAAATTTAAAACAACAATTGTGAATAATCTAACAGTGTCTCCAAAGTTCATCTTCAATTATAATTTCACAAAAAAAAAAAAGAAATGAAGAAAAAACAGAAAACAGCCACAGAATTTATATTAATTTTAAGTCTATTTTTAGCATAAACAATTTTAAAATTAGTAAGTGTAACTCGTAAATTATCACAAATGACATTTACCACAATCATAAGCAGCTCATACATACATATTTGTAAGCGAGAGTACGGAAAACAACACAAATAAGTTAGGAATTTATGCACACACACATGCTTTTATGCTGGCTTATACTGAGAGCGGCTCTATATAGTATTTGTGGAAAGACAGACAGATAAACTTCTAAGCACCCTTTAATTGTCTTCATCATGTTTTTCTTGGTACAACATAAAACAATTTTTCCTCAATTAAAACTTCCCTATTTGCTGGGGTTTTGTTTTTGGTGTTGTTCTTTTGTTTTTATTTTATGAGATGATGTCATAGGAAAACGGCAATAACAATGATATTTAAAGGAGTGAATTTTATGTAAAGTTTTGCTTGTATAATAATGATAAAGTTTTAATCCATCTTATGAAGCCATAATCAAATTTCTTCTAAAGTTGAACAACGCTGAATGTTGTTAGTTGTCAATGCAACCACTCTTCCCATACCTCAAGGCGTATGTTAAAACCCCTATTCTATTGCCTCACTGCGCACACGACCACAACTCAGCAGAGGCTGCTCCCTATGTTAATGTATTTTTCCTATGTTAATGTCGTGGATAATAAAATCTGCAGTAGTAACTTGAGTACTTAATCGTGAATAGGCAGGACGGATGGACTTGGACGAAGTTAAGTTACATGTGCTCTCTCCAGTATACCCGGAAGTTGTATGGATAATTGCTAGGGATTGCTAATAAAAATACAGTCAGGACAGTCAAGGCTATGACGGAACAAAACCAGAGCAGACACGTGAGCACTGCTAAACCTGTACCACATGCCAGCATGGAATCAATCACGATGAACAACTCGGAGAGTTTTGATGTAGGCACATCAATATCGGGGTGTGTATAAGGGTCATTGAGAGGTGATATCCAATTCGGCTGGACAAAGTCTTTTACCACAACATTTAAGGTGCTATCTGCAACCTACTCAACTTGGGGATCTGAGAACCACAGGTCTAGCAAGCTAATGTCAGGTAAGATGAAGGTGTCTGACCAGAGCTACATCAACCGAAGGTTAAAATAAATGGAAGGTTTTGGAGAAGATATTATGAGCGCTGGTATATTAAACTCGTCTTTAGTAATATGACTCTTCTCTCCTAACATAATCTATACTCCCATCCATCTTTTCTCTCTTTCCAGATAAAAATAAGAGAACGACTAATCGGACCCAAGGTAGATGTAGAGATATAATCTATTAGTGGTTCAACGAATAATGAACTGGATGGTGTCATATATTAACGTTTGGTAATGTGGAGACAAAGATGTGTCTAAGATTTACGTGGGTACCTGCCGCATAGGCTTAAACCCACGGTGGTCTTAACACCGGATAGAAACGATGCGTCTATCACCGCCATTGAATGACTTGCAAGGAACACTCAATTGGCAACATATTGTGCATTGATTGCATAGATCAATCCACAATCCCCTTGCTCGAGAGCTCGGGCTATCTAATCCCTGCCATCCATAGCTAGCTAGTCAGCTGACCAGCCCAGGACAATTATCAAAGCTGCAATATCCGGCCTGGTAATCCAGTCCAATGTATGGTCTCTGACTTCAAAAGTTCCCAGCCGATAAAAGTTAAAGTGAGTGTACTTTATCACACACTTTTGACCTCGACAGAGAACCAAGTGCAACGACCAATACATCACGAATGCTACTACCTCAATACGTTTCGTGAAACTCCAGTTGGTATCTGCTACTTTCAATGGCTCTGTTGAGTCAGCAACAGCACCTAGTAAGATACATTTGGTAGTCCGAAATTTAGCACTAGCCCAAATATCAGTCCTTTAACCAACGATCTTCTAACCGCTTTGGGTTTCAACCACAACCACCAGCGTGCTCACCGAAGTGACCTCACCAATTTTCCTACAGGACCGAAGTCCTGGGCCCATAGGATCCCCGCTATATTAGATAAGACTCTAGTAAGCTGCGAATTTAATAAATTAAATTCTTACCAGAAATGCCCCAAGGGGGAGGTAATGTGGAGACAATAGTCTCGTCATAAAGGAGTGTTATTCATACGCTTTTGCGAAACTTTGTAACTAAAATCATATTCAAGCTGCTTCAACACATATGCTAATGACGTCGTGTTCTTATAAAGGAAATTTTTTCCCCACAACAAGTGAGCTCATGAAATCTGTATGTGAATCAAAATAAAATTCAAAATAATGGAGACCAGAAAATCTGGTCTCATATGGATATGCAGGGGACACGACTTGTGAAAAATCTGTTAGAATCCACATAAGGGACCTTATAGCGTTCATTACAAGTCATATTTCTATAGATGCACACACACTAAGACTCTCTCTCGACGGCTTTTCTTGAACAAGAGTTGTCTCTCTAAGGGTGATTTGGGTAGAATCAACACCTTCACTAGAACAACATGATGTCTGGAGAATGAAATTAATATTTCTATTTGACTTAATATTTTTTCTATTATTGTCAGAAATATTAACGTAATTTTAAGAAAATTGCTAAGGAGATTACCAAAATTTTCCTCGAATTTCTAAACAAGTATTCCTAATCCAACCAACCAAAATCAATTTCAGTCTACCTTCCTGCCAAACTAAACAAATCATACCAAATTTGGTAAGAAAATCCCAAATGGGCAACGCTGATTGTGACTCATTGATATATTTTTATTTCTTTACATGTATATATCTTTAAACTGGTCTACGATTGATACTCGTAGAATACCAACATTGATTTGGCCCTCTTTGCCTTGAAAAAGTATCAACACTCTGTTCAACTTGGTAAAAGTACGCTTTGACTTGTTATAAACACTGGTAACAGATTTGACGTAAGTTGCTACATATAGGTTAACCACATGATAACTACTGCAGATATTGTTGGACGAACAGGACACAAAAAACAACATATACTGTGCGACTGCCTGCATTTAGATAATATAGATTTATACTGTATCAAACGTGGGTAGCTTGAGGATCTATCCAGATTTGTCAGAAGTATCGTATGGTTTCATTGGTTTTGGGTTGAATCGGAATTTTTCATGCATTGGGGTAACCTATCTGGGCTAAGACCGTCCAAAAGTTTCATTACCCCTTCCAAACGAAGATCCCAAAAGCTGCTGTCGCTTGGAAAAGGCGATTTGAGAACACTTACTGAATTATTTACCGGACACTGGGGTCTTAGGTACCACCAATTTACTTTAGGTATGTGCTGTGTGACTGCCCAATGTTGTGATCGTGCAGTGCTTAATGGCTCGGAAGGCCCTTTATGGCTCCAGGACATACGTTGTCTAAATGTGGTATGATGAAGTTTAGGGTTTGAAACCTCACTAATAATAATGGTTTCCATTTTTGATATATATCTAGAACCTATTATTATATAATTGAGTCCGTATTAGGAGTGCAAAAAAATATTTGTTGATATTATGCAGATGATGATATCATGGAACGTCTTCTGCATTTTTTCTATACATCATCTTTTCACGTTAATTAGTCATATATGTATGTGGCATTTTTCCCGTAACATATCATGTGAGATATTTTTAGTACGTTTTTTATTTCATTAGCATTTATGTGAACTATTATCAGTGGTTCAGTCGCACTGATAAAGCTTAATTGAATGGAAACAGTTAGACGACAGAATATTGTTTATTTTTTTAATTTTGATTGAGAATAGTTATAAGCAAAACGTTTGATAAGGTTATTTTGATCTCAGTATACATACAATTTGCCATGACCCCAAACAAACGTTGAAATCGTCCCGGTAGGTCCAACGTCTTTCGTTGGGAAGCACTGATCTAAAGGTATTATAATAGCTATGAAGATCTCCCAGTATACTAGTATGAATTTACTTTGAAGACATCTTTGGTTTTCTTTTCACTATATAAATACAGTATTTCGAGAGTATTTCATTGTTGTCCAATTTTGAATAAGAGTTTAAAATCTTATTATGACCTTTTATTTTGAGGTATATATATACAAAAATCCTATTACCCAATAAAGAATTTACTCTTCTTTTTCCCTGTATGATAACATAGTACTCGAACTATATTTATAGTGCAAATAAAAGAGCTTCCCCATGATTCATTTAATTTATAACAGTTTCATGTTCTATTAACTAATACTTTGTTTTTCTAATGATTGTACATTTGGTCTATGTTTTCAAACCATTGATGAGACTAAGCAACTATCTTCTACTACAAAGTGGTCGATACATACACTTGAAAAAAAAGTTTAAATTGATGGTATTCAAACTTGGTCAGACTCAGTTTGTCTCAATTCGATCTGCTCATTCATAAAAGGATTTAGAGGGTAATAGAAACAATATCTTAACTTGCAGATCTAATTTGCAGCTTCTAGTTGCTCCTACATTTTATGTATAAGATTCTCAGATACTTCGTTGATCCTTTTAAAGTGACATTTTCAACTATGTTTACCCAAATTTAGGAAGACATGAAAACTTTCTATATTTAAATGCAGCCTTTATAAGTTTATCTAAGAATTTTCCAAAAAATGTAATTCTTACAGCATTGTTTTCTTCCAGTGTAAACTAGATAACAATATATATGAGTTGTTGTAAACTAAGAACACATTCACTCACTCAGAAGAATGATACGCTGCACTATGTGTTGTTGTTCCGAATCTGTAGACACTACACTACTGGCCAATTTAGTCTGGTTTGGCAAATCAATTAAATTCAATTAATCTTCACACAATACAACACCACACTATACTACCCTATACTACACCATAGCATATTTACACTCTTATAGACACAGTTGTCTCAACGGCACACTCACTCCATGCATGCTGGGTTCAGTACGACGACGAATCATTCTGTTAATGAATGATAATGGGGAATGGGTGACAAAGCATGATGCGAATACGATTACAAATATTCTCACTCCCAAGTAAATACTGTTTTTTTTTTTTTTTTTTTGTTTTTTTGTATGTAATTCACTTTTTGTGTGTGGGAATGTATGGTTTTTGTCGCTGTTTTAAATTAGTTGCTCTGTATATGATTTGTCCGTTCCGGAATACATAGGAAGGGTTTTGTTTGTTATGTTGTATGCCATTTGGTGATGGTGATTGGCTGATGGTGCAAAGAGTATGAAAACATCAATGCAATTGACACGATTTCTTTGGAAAAACAATGAAATGCACAGAGAGAAAATTAGATCTAAGTATGTGATCTAAAGGATGATTATTGAACACAGAGAACACAAAATGGACTAAATCAGTATTTTGCTTAAAGTAAAACTTTTCTTTGTAAATTTTAATATTTAAATGACTATAACATTTTTGTTTTATAAGATTTTGAAACAGAATAAATTATGTGGCTTATAAGCTTTTAGTGCTAAAAAATAAAGCCATTGTGTTTCTTAGAAATTGTAATTGTTTTTTTTTTTTTTTTGAAAATCACTTAATATTGCATTACTCCTTCACGTCAGACCAAGTCAAAAAACATATTGAACTCTCTTGTAGTCCGAACCCATCTCTACACTTCTTTACCACATTGTATATCCTTCAGTTTCCGCCCGCGAGCACCTAAACAATTTTTCTGACCCAAAGTCAGATATTTTGTGCAAAAGTTATGAATACGAAAGTTAAACAAATAATGTGTTTGTATGTAAGTTGTCAGTATCTTTTTGTATGTCAAAAAGGAGCTATAGGCTACTTAATATTTCGATAGGAGCAGGGGAAGCAGTATCGTCATAGGAAGCAAATATTAAATATCGCATATCTAAATAACCATTATAGTGAGAGTCTTGATACTTAGTAGGAGCCATTGTTAAAGAACACTACACTGTTCGACTCACAATAGCGAGCATTGGTGCAGGGGGAGAGTACCTCCATATGAAACCAGAAAATCTGTTCTAATATGAATAAGCAGAGGACATGCCCTGTGATAAATCTGTTAGATTCCACCTAAGGGACCTTTAGCGTTCATTGCAAGTCATAGTCCTCTAGATGCTCACACGCAAAGACTCTCTTTCAAAGGCTTTTTTGAAATTGCATTGACGAAAAATAATATAAGAAAACTAAGCATCTTCTCTACCATTGCCCGGCATTTGATCATATCATGGAACATCTTTTGTGTTTGTTCTGTACATAATTGTTTCACAGCTATTAGTCATATACTTAGGTCTATTCTGTCATTTTATCAGTCACATATCATGTGAAATCTTTTTAGAATACTTTTAATTTCATTCGCATTTATGTGAACTTGTATCAATGGTATAATCAGAAGACGGGTTACCAGGGGCACACCACAAGGTGGAGTTCTTTCTCCTCTCCTGTGGTTAGAGGCGGTAAACTCTACTCTTAAAATCTTTGAATCTAAGGGTAGGAAGATAGTTGTCTATGCGGATGACGTGGTGATACTGATCAGGGGAAAGCTTCTATCCACTATTAGTGACATCATGCAGGAATCGCTTGGCGACCTGTCGTCCTGGGCAAAAGCTAACGGGTTGGGGGTAAACCCATCGGAAACGGAACTGGTGTTATTTATCAAGAAATACAAGGTGGAGAGCTTCAGTCTGCCGAAATTTGAAGGCGTTGAGCTGAGTTTATCAGGGGAGCCAAGTATTTAGGAACCTTCCTTGACAGTAAATTGACTTGGAAAATAAATACTCAGGAAAGCTTAAAGAAGGGCCTCAATGCCTACTATACATGCAGGAACTCAATTGGCAAAAATTGGGGTCTGCGACCAAGTATGGTTAATTGGATCTACACATCGGTTGTAAGACCTATTATTACTTATGGTTGTACGGTGTGGTGGGAGGCAATGAGGAAACGTAGCTGTAGGGTTATACTCAACAAAGCTCAAAGGTGTACATGTCTGGGTATCACAGGTGTCATTGGCAGTACCCGATATAATCTTAAACCTACTACCCATTGAAAACTATGTTGAGAGTGTGGCAGCAAGGAACTTACTTAGACTACTAGAGTCTTCTTTAGTAAAACCTTTGCGGGTAGGTAACACTAAGATATTGTATGAGGTAGGCCTTATCGATCAGGAAAGAATTCCATCTGGAATCTCTGACTATAGGGTCGCGACCTTCAATTTCGGGGCATCACCCCCAGTAGAGTTCCTCAGAAGGTTGGATCCGCTCAACTGTTCGATGGGCGTGCAGTTTTCACTGACGGATCCAAGATGGACTCTGGTACGGGGGCCGGAGTCTATCTGGTCGACACTGATATCAAGCACTCATATAGACTATCTAATGATTGGAGGGTCTTCCAGGCAGAGATTTTCGCGATCTGGAAACCAACAAAGTTGATAAAGGCACACGTACAGGAGGGGTCTACGGTGAATATATACGTGTACAGTCAGGCGGCACTAAAGGCTCTGGAATGTCATTTAATTCATTCCAGCCTAGTGGAGGTCTGTAGGAGAGCTTTTGAGGAGTTATTGGTACACTACTCAATAAGATTGAGGTGGGTGCCGGGGCACTGTGATATACAGGGAAATGAGGTAGCGGATGAACTGGCTAGATATGGTTCTGAACCACCTATTTGTCACTACTACAGGTCAATTTATGAAAGATTCCGGGACTATACCAACCAATCCTGGAGCAGTAGAGCGGATTGTAAAGTGTCCAGGGCCCTTTGGCCAAAACTGAATGCTAACGCAACCAGAGCACTGTTAGAGTTGGATAGATAGAACCAAATGGGATAACGATACACAGAATTGTTGTAGGGTGTGTGGGGATGTAGAGGAGCTAGAGACAGTGCAACAGCCCTAGGATACAGAGTCTTAGACTTAAATGGCTAGGAAACAGTTTTCTGGACGAACTCAGTAATGTTGCTAGCTGTGAACTGTGCAACATACTGGGTTTCGTTAGGGGAATAGGGTGGCTATTTAAGGGAAGATCTACGGCAATTCCGAACCCGCAATAAAAATCTTACTCTTCTTCTTTCTCTTTCTTTTTTTCTCACTAGGCGGTTTTCGGACTCTTCTCTATCAACTGTAACAAAAATCTACTTATTGAAGGAAATCACAATGTACCTCATGGTGTCCGAGTAGAAGTACACAGAGTGTACATCCCTTCCTAACCTAACCTATCAATGGTTCAGTTCCACTGATAAAGCTTGATGAAATGAAAACAGTTTGACGGCAGAATATTGTTTATATGTCCATTTTTAATATGAAGAATGCTACTTTTGATTGACAGTAGTTATAGGAAAATCATTTGATCAGGTTTTTTGGTCTCAGTATACTTGAAATTTTCCGAACGCAACTTATTCGTTTGAAGTAAGCATTGACCGAAAAACGTTAAGCATATGAGGCCACATATAAAGCCCTAATATTGCATCATAACAACGCTAGACAACATGTTGCTATACCGGTTAAAAATTATTTTGAAAGAAGTGGTTGGGAAGTTTTGTCTCACCTGCTTTATAGTCCATACCTTGCACCGTCCGACTACTATTTGTTTCGATCGATGCAGAAGGCACTCTCTGGGATACGCTTTACTTTGGAACTTCATTCGTTCTTGGCCTCAAAAGATGAGCAGTTCTTTTGGCTCGGAATCCATATGTTTCCAGAAAGATAGGAAAAAGGTCATAACTAACAATGACCAACACTATGAATAAATTTGTATTGTACAAAGGTTTCAAAATAAATGCTAAATACATTAAGAAATCCACCAAATAGAAGCCTGAAAAATTAGGAAAAACATTTGAAAAAATTGAAATTACAGGTATGTAAAGAATAGAAAAAAGTGCGCATGTATGTTTTATGTTTTGTAATGGGTTATGATCAGCTTTTTTATGTTTAAAAAATTATAATAAAAGGTCATACTGATAACAATAAGTTTCTCATTATTAAACCGTTATTCATTTTCTATTGGATGCTATGAGACTGAAAATTACTTTTGTTTTTATCCTTAATCGTGGATAGATATGTTACTTCACATATAAATATATAAAATAGAATTTCACTCGAAGTCCCCCGGATACAAAAATCATCTTCCCTTATCTTGATAATCTCCTGACAAATTCAACTAACCAGATCAGGCCAGAAGCTGAAAGTAACTCCGATTTAAAACTACATTTGGTAAAGTCAGGTTATAAGTGTTGTTTGCAAAATCTACCTCTCATTCCACGATAAAGTCCCAAAATCCTCGATTCCTATACTGCTTACAAATTCAACTAACTACTAGATCACTCCATAACCTGAAAGAAACTTCGATTTAAAGCTAGAATTGGTAAAGTTAGTGTTGCCTGCAGAATTGTAAGTTCACTCAAAGAATCTCAGTCTCTTAAGGATCCACAAATCACCCCCTCTTGCCCTGAAACAGCCCTAAAATATGCTCCCGAAAAAAACTCTTTTCTATATTAATCTCCGTGTATTCCTTAGCAACACTGTGACATCACTCACAACCCATAAAAATCAATAAAAATTTATCTCCTTAATATTTCTTCATTTGTTAGTTGTGTTGTGTGTTTTTGCTTTTCATAATTTTCAACTTAACTCGTTTCTAAGATTTGTTTCAATTTAATGAATACATTTTTCTCACGCTCCATGCAACAATATGGTCAGTTTGACATTTTCGAACTTTTGCATGATTTAAAATTGAAAACAACAAAAAAAAAAATAATAAACTAACTACAACAATAACAATAATCAACTCAAATGTTCCATTAATTATGAGGCTACTGAGATACATGCAACAAATACCAGCCAAGTACTTCGTCGTATACAATTTCTGTTCACACTTATACATTTAGTTGCAACTAAAACTTGGTGTAATGGGCGAATGAGTTGAAATACTACTTTGATGCAAGTGTTCATTTGTTGTTTTTTGTCATGTATATGTATTCCACTACATATAAATGTCCATATTTAGGAACAATTTGTACATTTAAAACTGACACAATGAATACAAAAAATTATGAAGAAATAAATAAAAAAAAAAAACTGGGCGCTGCTGTTTAATTAAAAAACGCTGAGCCCAACATTTACAAACAAACAAAACTATTAAATTATTTTTGAATTTAAAAGAAAAAACTGTAAATTCTGCTCTTAATAATAAATAAAACAAATGTTGTGGAATTAAATTTTATTTAATGGATTTAATCGCTCTCGTTGACAATTGTGGGAAAATACAATAAAAATAAGATCTAAATTATTAAAGTGATTAATAAATTTAAAAAATGGAACGAATTAATTTTATATAAATACAATATACACAACACTACTATTAAGGAAATGCTCTTTTCACGCTGAGATATTAACATGTTTTGAAGTGAGTATTCTTAAAAGTAAGTGATGTTGCAGTAAAGTTGTTAAACACTATATTTGCTATAGTAAATATTTTAGAGATTTCTAGAATCCTAGCTATGCTCGCCACTTTCTAAAATGGGTTCAGTCAATTACAAAGCACAACCTTGGCTTTGAATTTATTAACCATCCAGATTACTAATGTCCTCACTCATCAACAACCATGTCAGCGTAAACTAAATGCAAGGCACTCATTCCATGCAGATTAAGAATACTACGAACTACAAAATATGATGTCAAATGTAGATTGCCAACTACATCTAAGATAGAAATATAAAAATGGAGGAGAACTTTCACCTCTACTCTTCAATATTTACCTTTACCTTTAAACTTTCTGCACCACTCAATAGACGATAGAAATTACGAAGGGTTAACTGTCAAACGAACTGTCAAACTGAGTTCTGTTTTTGACATTTATGATCAGTATACTTTGGCAAATGAACATGAGAAGATTGACGCTTGAACAACGCTAACAAATTATCCAAATTTACTTTGAAAATCAGTCATCTATTGAGGCAACTTGTAGACGGTTGTTTTATCGTAAAATTGTGTTCAACGATGTGTCTCATTTTTGGCTTAACTGGTTTGATAATAAATAAAATTGCCGCATATGGAGTGAGACTAACAGAGTCCACAACATCCAGAAAAATGCCAATAAAACCAAACGTTGCGGATAACATCCTGGTGGCATCATAGGACCTTATTTCTTCAAAACTAAAGCCGGAACTCGCGTTTCGGTCAATGGAGATCCTTACCGCACCATGATCATGTTTGAAAATATGGATGACATTGATTCTGGCGAGATGTGGTTTCAACAGGATGGCGCTACGTGCTGTACGGCGATCGCAACCATCGATTTATTGAAATCAAAAATTGGCGATAGCTAGATTTTGACAATTCGCCTCCAAGGTCGTGCAATTTGACACCTCTTTATTAGTTCCTTTGGGACAACGTTAAGTCATTGGATTATGCTGATAAACAAGCAAAAAATTACGCCTTGGAGGCCAACATTATTCGTGTTGTTCATGACATGCGGCCAAGTATGCTCCAAAAATTGGACATGCAGGACGCACTTCGTCAAGAACAGCCGCGGTGGTCATATGCACGAAATCATTTTCAAATGTTGTTGATATGGATCTTTCGAATAAAAAAATTTATTCGATTAAAATTTACTTTTTTGTGTTATTATTTACAATTTCAAGTTCTATTGGGCTTAAAAAACACCCTTTATTTGTATCTAGTGTTAAAAAAAACGACCTAAGTGCCAAAATTTCGCAATATCGATCCACCAGCACTGATCATCTGAAAGAATGTAAGAATAAAAACGGAGAGTCTGACACTGAATCTGAAAAGTTTATTTATGGACTGCCACCAAGGTGGTGGCAGTTCTACAAAAACAACAATTGGTCTTAGCAAATGTCAAAAAACGGAAATAAAAAATTAAACAAATATGTATTAAAACTTAATATAGTGTAGATAATTGAATAGTGAGGGGTTTACTTATTTATGGAAAAAATTAATATTTTCTTAATAAGCATAGAATATGTAAATATTGAAATATAAAAAACAAGCTTTGTCAGAAGTTAAAACCAAAAAAGCGAAAAAAAGAAATCTGCTGATTGACTGACTCCACCTTATATAAATTCACCTTGGACTCAATTGTAGTGATGATTGTTACTCTCTTCTCAATTACGTTGCCCTAGTACGGTTGCCAGATTTGAAAATTTTTCAACATTTTCACGATTTCAAGGGTTCCAAATGGCCCATTGACTATTTGATTTTTTTACAGGATTACTTTCAAATCAAAGTTACGATTGGTCGTTGATTTGCCAGTGCAGATTATAAGCTTTTAGTCTCTTGGCTCCATATGAGATGTCTTACTTGATGACTCCAAGTAAAAAGTTTATCCAGGTTTATAAAGGTACATACATATGTGACATGATCAGATTTTGGTATGTTCACGCTGTTAACTTCGCTATGTTTGAGTCCACATGTTAACTAATAATGGCAGTGTAATTTGCTAATGTAGAAATAGTTAGGCCATCACACATTGGTAATCCAGAGCTAGAAAAGTGTTGGTCCAAGAACGCCAGTTTTGATTTCTCTTGTTTATAAAAGCCTAAACAATCGGACGTATGAGTAAGACCCTAATAATCTATGAGTTCTGACTCCTAGTACTCATAGATTTCTAGGAAGCATTTAATTGTGTGTATTAAGGTAGGGTCACACATGGCAAATATTTGACAAAAAGACGTAACCACTAAATAAAAAATAATTTAATTCTTTTATTTATTTATTTCAAAAACTCTTTTTACTTAGTACAATTCAAACCAAATCGTTTGATCTTACAAGAACTTGTAGGAGAGTAAGCAACGTCGAACAAATTTGTGCTAAAAAAAGTGGTTACGCTTTTTTTGAGTAAATATTTGCCATGTGTGACCCTACCTTTAGTCGTTTATGCCAAATATTGTCTTATCTTAGTTTAAAAATTAAATATGTATATGAAACGAACTGCATTTAATACTTAATTGTTTATTACCGAAACATACCATAAAGTAGTAATTTATAGTACAAAAAAAATAAAATACTTGCAAGCTGTATCTGTTAAAAACTATACAGGAGAGTTAGTTAACTCTATCTAAAATAAAATTTGTTGCATACTTTTAAGTACATATACATATTTACATATAAATAAAATAACAGCATAGAAAACATGTCATAGACTACTTAAATGTCAAATGCCAACAAACAAATATAAAATGGTTGATGTTCTGCTTTTTCAAACTCCAAAGTTAATAATGTGATCATAGAAGAGGAGGGAATAAACAGAGTTGTCTTTGCACTAAAACTTTGACGTTTGATTTTTTTCAATAAACGTTTGTAGCAATTTGTAATAGTTTTTAGTTAATAAACGACATAATATCTGTCTGCAAATTGAGTCCTAAAAACAATAAGTATCAAAAATTATGCATGTACTTAAAGCTCGAACAGAAATGAGGTTAGTATATTACATACACAGCGATGGGTGTGATTTTCAGACTACTAGACGAATAAAGTTTTCTACAGCTTGAGATATCAAGGAGGTAATGAATTGGTTTAGGTTTTATCGGATATACTGGGTTGATATTCATATCATTGTGCTTGAATGTAGGGAATCTTTTAATGATATGGCGAGACATTCTATACTTGAAGTCTACTGAATACCAATTCTGCAAGGTGCATCGGGTAATCAATACACGGATATATTGACAATGAAGTTCTTAGAAGCAGATGTTCTACTTTAATGGTGTAAGCGTATGGCTCTGTCAAAACTTTACGACTACGTACAAACGTAGGGCGGCAAAAACGATATGGCATAAATAAAACTGTCGTTGTTAGATTGCTCTAATGAACTTCAGAATATAGCAGCAGTAGTAGGATTGCCCGTTAAGAAACTGAATCTACCATATCATGAATTCTCTGGAATGAGGAAGAGAAAGAAAAGGTTGAGCATAAGCATAAATTCCACGGACTGAGCAATACATTCGATGCAAACCCATATTTACTGTATCAAGTCTTGTAGAGCTAGTGAATTTACTCACGATTTTCTTCAAAAGTATAAATCAAAAGTAAGACAAACTATTGATTTTTTTAATATTATTAAGAAAAATATTCAAATGTTTCTTAAATGTAGAAAATTTACATTTCAGACTTTTAGTATTCCAAAAAATACTGTTGTGGTTGATAGCTTCGTATGTGGCCTTATTACAAAGTACCTGTTTAGTATCATCGATTTAAAAATAGCACTATATCTGTATGTATTATCAATATTATTCCAGCATTTCTAGGAGACAGTCCCGAACTAGTGATTTTACACATCATTTAGGGTGGGAACTAGTTACTTCAATAGCTACGTGACTAGTTATTTTAACACGTGCTTGTCCTAAGCCCTGACCCTTTTTGACAATAATGAGACTGTCTAATAGCTGGTCCAATGTAGCCAATACATTGGATTCACGTACTGGTTAAATAGAGTCAGTTACCTTACTAGCTACCTAACTGGAAACTTAATCAGCTACATAACTGGTTATTTTAACATGTACGGATGGTAATTGAGCTCAAATAGTCAGCTAAAAAGGCATATCATAGGCAGTCCAATAAACGATAGCTTGTAAACAAACCTTTCTTCGACAACTCTCCAATGGATTGCTTCTGGTGTGTAAAATAACTGCTTTCTAAAGTGCAGTACAAAATAAACGTTTTAAGTGACTTCACTATAGTTTACTAAGAGACACTAAAGTGACTATTGACTTCATGTTGTTTTACATGGGATATCAGTATATTTGACGAAAAACTAACTGTCTGAGAATTATATCATCATAATTTGTATAAAACCAGTTTGAATGAATTACTTAGATATACTTATGAATTACTTTGAGACACTTAAGTGACAATTGTCTTCACCCTAGATTACCTGGGATGTATAAACTAACCAATTGTCTTCTCTCTGCACTACAAAGAGCACATACTTGTCAAATGACCAAAATTTATAAATTGGAGTTAGTTAACGATTACTTTCTATAAGGGATACATTGACTACTTGCTTAGCTGCTGGGATCTACGAGATCTGAGAAAAAATTCAACTGGATATTTCATACTCACTAAAATTATTCAAAAAAATAATTGAATTACAATTTTAATGAATCTATTCTGTTATTGACTTTCATTCTAATTAATTTTTTAATTCACTTTTCAGTTTAGATAAAAATTAATGGATTTTTTTTTAAATCTTTAGCTTTAATTTTGACACATTTGTACAATATAAAGTTATTCAAATTCTTGGTCATTGTTAGCTAAGACCTTTTCCCATCTTTCTGGCAACATATGGATTCCGAGCCAAAATAACTTTCTATCTTTTGAGGCCAAGAACGAATCAAGCCAATTTCTCTATTCTGAAGTGAAGCGTATTCCAGATAGATCGTTCTGAATCTATCGAAATTAGTTTTAGTCGGACGGGCAGGGCTAGACAAAAAGGGGGGTGAGGAAAAACTTCCCAACCACTTCTTTCTAAATAGTTTTTAACAGGTATGCAACATGGAGTCGAGCGTAGTCGTGATATATTACGGTTTCAGTCCTTCATTTTCAGTCAATGCTTGCATCAAACGAATCAGTAAGTACAGTTTTCCTGTGATGATCTGCTCAAATTTCAGCACCTCATAATAGATATGACCCTTTTGCTCCCACCAAATTCATCGCAAGTGACAATTGTTTGATGCAAAAATAATTTACTTTTATAGCGTTCAAGCAGGATTTCGGTCTCTCGGCTTCAATTCTTATACTTAGTTCCTAATTTCCCAGCTTTTTAATGAATCCTGCTGCTCGCAAACGTTTTGAAATTTCTGTTTGAGTAGGTCCCAACAATTTTGCAAGCTCTTGTCGAGTTTGACAACAATCTTCATGAAGTAATGCCTCTGATTCTTTTATAAAGCTTAAGGCTTAAGCTGGAGATAAATTAAACAGATAGCATCAAAAACGAACAAAAGGAGACAGTTCGTTGTAGCCCTTTGTTTTTTTTAGAAATCACAGGATATAATATATAAGAAACTGGCATCATTGGGTTTTTTCTGGTTTTAAAAATGGTGCATTAAAGTAAATGTAAAATAATAAGAATGGTTCAGTTTAAAAGCCAGTCAGTTGCACCAGCTCAATTGGGGACTCTAGATTGGTCTTTTGGTGATATATTAAAGGTTCATGTTACGGTCCCTTAATCAGGATCTTTACATGAGCCTGACACACTATTGAACAAAACGATCCTCCTAACATCCACCCTCGATTTGTTAAGTCATACAGTCAAAAACAGAGGTGTTCTACACTCTACTTTTCGTCTTCATCATGACATCTACTGCAGAAGTCATTGGAGGATTACTCATTCTCTTAGCATGCGCAATCATTAAACTGTCACGATCCGTAGTCGATCCCATGAGAGACTCATCGAAGGTGACGGCCAGTGGTAGTGTAAGCTTCGATCACGAGCATGTGTTGAAATTAGAGAAATTGTTTAATTCTCCCAAGGACTTTTAGAAAAAAAAAAAAAGAAAAAGGATTTTTTTTCATCTTTATTCTAATTAAAAAACTCAATGGAAAATTAAATAAAATTCCTTTCTTTTTCATCATTTAAATTTTAATTCAATTCCATTTTTTTTAATGCAAGCAATAAATTCAATATTCATTCAAATTTCAATTCATTGTTCTGGTAAAATGAATGCTTTCAAGAATTTTAAATTCATGATGAATTCATTCAAATTTCAATTCATATTTTGATTCTTGGTGAATTAAACATCAAATATGAATTTTCCATTTACAGCTCTGGTACATGTGTACATCTCTGTTAACCAGTGCGGCAATCCTAATAAATTATTTATTTACACGATGAAACGATTGGCACATAATGGTCGACTATATAAGCTTTTTATTATACATACATAAATAAATTCCTACCTAAGTATTCCTCCTAACATACAAAACATATAATATAGTATTTTATTTTAACAAGGACTATACATTTTATTGTTTATTATAAAACCACATATCCTGTGACAACATCAATAGAATCTATAACAAATAGAATTTGTTGTTTGCATGTTTTGCCACCAGATACTTGTGGTTTTTTGTATTATTTTGTGTGTGTTTTTTTTTATAACTGACAGCGTTTTAACAACGTCGCATACCAGGCTTATGAAATTAAAAACGAAATATATAACAAGTATACGTACCACGCAAACATCATGACATTTTGCAAAAAGGAAGTCCTAGAGTATGGGGTATTTTGAGGGCAGACACTTGTTGTTGCGGGTATTCATTCGTGTACTAACAGAGATGTCCTGGGGGCACTTGCATTGTATTGAGTGGTTGGGCGGGGGGTGAAAGTTAGTAAAACAAGAGAGAGACATAATGAATTACCCATATTGACAAGTTAATGTTTATAGGTGTCGTCGTCATCAGCAACATCATCTACCACATCCACTTCATCAACAGTAACATTAATAATTTTACACTGAAAGTAATGAAACAGATTGAAGAAAAAAATTATTGACAGTAACATCATTTATGTTCATAACAACAAGTCTTTGTTTCCAAATGAGACGGATTTTTATTTCAACATTTGTAAAAAATAAAAATTAGGAAACCTAAATGTCCGGCTTTACGATATACATAAGTCAATAAATTCTCAGTGAGTAAAAACCTGCATTTGGTAACTTCAGACCTATATGGAAGCCTACCACTATTTACAGGTGAACAAAGATAACATTTTCAACACCTGCATGAACTAAGTTCTGTCTACGCCTACGAATCTTGGTACACGACATCACGACATCACATCAACATATTTTTCCCTAACACAATTTCCAATACGGAGCTATGGAACTAAACATACCGATGCCCAATCTACATCGAGATTCTTAATCGTAAATGTCGCTAGTTTGGTTACACTCCGCCGTCCATAAGCAACACAACAGAAGCCGAAATAGATTGGAATCCACATGGAAATATGAGTAGAGTTGGATGCTCTTCACACACCTGAAGACCTCAATTATAATCTGAAATAACTCAAAGCGGCTTAAGCTGGAGATAAATAAAACACATAGCATTAAAAGCGAAGGAAACGAGAAAATTCGTTGTGGCCAATTGTTTTTTTTTAAATGTAAAATGATAAGACCACCAGCTCTAGATTGGTCTTTTGGTGATATATTAAAGGTTCATTAAATCAGAATCTTTACATGTTCTTGTGTGATTTAGTACCGAGCCTGGCACACTATTGAATAAAACCATCTTCCCTCGATTTGTTAAGTCATACAGTCAAAAACAGAGCTGTTCTACACTCTTCTTTTCCTCTTCATCATTTCATTTACTTACTGCAGAAGTCATTGGAAGTATTACTTATTCTCCTAGGATGTGCAATCATTAAACTATCTATACAGCTATCACGATCCGTAGTCGATCCTCATCGAAGACGACAGTCAGTGGTAGTGTAACCTTCGATCACGAGCATGTGTTGAAATTAGACCATCTGGTCTGAACAGATCCATAAAGTTCGCGCTGTAAGAGTAACATAAAAGCATAAAAGCATCCAAATAGTCGTTCTATTCATCCTGAAAATGAGAGACAGCTTTGCCCACTTCGTATACCAGATACATCAGAATGACCCGTCACCATCTCGTTAAGTGTTATCCAGCATTCATATATCAATCAAGATGTCGTGTAAACACTAGAGAGAAGGATTTACTTGCAGGTTAACTGTAGGTATAAATCCGGATATTCCCACTGCATACCCTGCAATACCTCAAAATTCTGCGTGGACAACGCTGCATGGATCATGTCGCCTAAAACAGACCACCTTCCGAAAATAGGGCATGTAAAAGCTTTCACAGTCTGTGTAGATCTCAAAAGTGTCTCCTTTTGGAAATTTCACATCTCTTGGTCGACGCAGTATAACGTCTGTCAAGGAAGGGTGTGCAATATGCTATATTCGTAGGGATGTTGGATACGCATCCAAAAATTTTCACACGCACAGAATTCCCAGACCTTCATGCCGCCACAATATTGAGCCTGATCGAACTTGTTATTCTGTAAAGGTGAGAGAGACAGTTCGTCTGGAGTGTCACTGCCAAGTAAATCAGAATGAATTACAGGATATAATGTCTCGCCATCTCGTTAGGAGATATCCGGCATTCATATACTAATCTAGATGTTAAATTGAAGATTTTCACTTGTATGAATTTGGATACACTCACTGAATATTCCGGAATACCTTAACCAGATGTCAGAAATTTCCGTCTGGATAACGCTGCGTAGGGGATGTAAAAGCCTCCATCCACTTCATTCAAAAACTTGAAGTCATCTATGTAGATCTCGAAAGTGTCTCCGTTTGGAAATGACCCATCTCGTGGTCGACGCAGTCTGTCAAGAAAGGAAAAAGTTGTGCAATATGCTATATTTGTATTGTCATATGGCACTAATTCCCAAACCTTCATTTCCCCACAGTATAGAGCCTGATCGATCTTGTCATCCCTTAAAGGAGAGACAACTTTAGCCAGTTCGTCCGAAGTAGATGTCGTGTAGACACCAGAGAGATATTAAATTGAAGATTTTCTCTTGGTATAAATTCTGATACACCCACTGAGTATCCCGGAATACCTCAACCAGATGACCGAAATTTCAGACCCCCTTCCGAAAAAAGGGGATGTAAAAGCCTACATCCACTCCAGTCGAAGACTTAAAACCATCTACAGTGCACTCGCGGTAACGTGAACTAATTAAAACCAAGGGAGTTCATGTTAGTGAAATTGTTCACGTTAACGATTGTCGAATTTCATGGAAAAAATATAAAATTTTATAAAATAAACCTATGTTTTACACGCGTAAACGTGAAATAAAACAAAATTATTGATTAAAATGCAATTCAAAACAAAACGAGATCACGAGAAACTATAAATTGAAATAAAATTACATAGCAAATAAAATTACTCATTCGTTGCCACTAAAAAAATTATTTTAGAGGATACATACACATTTTTTTATAAGGGGATTCTCAAAACTTTAAAAATTGAATTTAATGTATGTATTGAAGTGTTGTCTACATGATTAGAAAAAAAAAGCAGTGAAAAAAAATTGTTCACGTTATAGAGCTTTCTGAGTTTGTTCACGTTACAGAGTAGTCAATGTAAGCAAAAGCTTGTTCACGTTAGGCGGTGTTCACGTTAGACGGTGTTCACGTTACCGCGAGTGCACTGTATGTAGATCTCGAAAGTGTCTCCGTTTGGAAATAAATCACTCGTGGTCGACGCAATGAAACGTCTCCCAAGGTAGGAGAAGGATGGGCAATAGTAAATATTCGTAGGGATGTTGGATACCCATCCAAAAATTATCACATGATCGGAATTCCTAGACCTTGATGCCCCCACAGTATAGAGCCTTAGCGATCTTGTCATCTCGTAAAGGAGAGAGACCTTTAGCCAGTTCATCCGAAGTTTCATTGCCAAGTACATCAGAATGATTCAGCCCCCAATGTAACTCCATGATATAATGTCTCGCCATCCCGTTAGGAGATATCCGACATTCATATACCAATCTGGATGACGTGTAGATACCAGAAAGATATTGAATGCCAGGTTTACTGTTGGTATAAATCTGGATATTCACACAGAATATATTGTAATGCCTAGAGTACGGCCTTCTTTATAGCCGAAATTATAGCCTGGATAACGCTGTATTGATCCTACAGCGGAAAAAATATCCCCTTATCCCCATCCGAAAACGGGGGATGTAAAAGCCTACACCCACCCCAGTCGAAGATCTCGAAAGTATCTTTGTTCGGAAATGACCCGCCCGTGGTCGACGCTGAAAAACGTCTGTCAAGAAAGGTGTGCAATAATCAATATTCATTCAGGGATTACAATATTGTTGCATGGTTACAATATTGTTGCATGCCCGGTATTCCCAGACCTCCACGCCCCCACAGTACTGATCCTAACAGCTGAGTTTAGAGCCAATTGTTCAGCCATTAGCCAATGTATCATAACAAACAAACTTCGCAGTGGAGTACTTCATAGTGCACCTGTGATTATATGTGCAGAAATCAGCAATATCCTTTTGTATGGGAATAGGGATAAGAATAAAATCTAATCTTTTACAAACTCTATTCGTTCAACCTGTAATAAGTCATGTTGATTGTCCTTTAAAATTCCTTTCAAAAAAATATGTTATGCGAACAATTTACAACGAATTCTAACACTTAAATAAAACACAACATTTCTGATATTACTCCCGATATTATGTTCGAAATATACTAAAATATTTCATTGATAAATTGAACTTCAGTGTATCCAGGAAGGTAGATACAAATTCCATCAATATTCTAATTAGTCCTTCTAAATATTTACACCTAATTATTTCTCTCAGTGTTTGTTATAACATTTTATACCACCTTTTTTTACCTTTTAATGTCCGCATCATTATCATTGGATGATACGTTTTAGATTGTATAACAATCGCTGGAATTGCTCCCCAAGCAATATTCTCACATATTTTGTTGTGTTTATTATTACAGAAAATTGATACCCGCCATTAAAAAGGTTCATTGTTTGGTTTGGTGTTCCACAGCAAATTTATTGTCATTGCAATCTATAAAAAGATTAATAAATTATGTATTTTTATTTTTTATTATATTGGCATGTATGTATATATACATAAGTGTGTAAGGATATAAAATATTTGGCGATATTTACTAGTTAGCAACAGTATATGTATCTACAAGCTAGCGCAATTTTAGTAAAAGGACTTCTTCTACTTTCTTCATTATATATCAGGTTGCATGTGATGGATGTTTGCTGGTTTTTTTTTTTGTTTCCTTTCTTATTACCTTACCTCATTAATTTACCTTCTTGCACACGCGAGCCAGAAACTTTAGCGTTTGTCTTGAAAGTTTTGAACGATTAATTTATTGACACTGTCAATTGATTGAGTGTAATTGCCAATGAATGATTATTATCTAATTACAAACTGTTTGTGTGATAAGTTGAGTGATATATGATCAATATTGTTTACGAGCATGTTTATTTTTGGTAATTTATTTGTGTTATACAAATTCTACATAAAATTGAGTTATAAATTTAATTAATTAAACAATATTTCAGGGCGTATTGTAACCAAATAAGTAAATTTTAGTCGTTGAGTGCTTAAATGAATTAGCAGTACTCAGGTGATTAAGGTATTGACATGAGAAGTTGAGCTGAGGTAAAACTCTATAAATTATTGGGATATAAAATTAACAGAATAAATATAATACATATGGGTGAAATCATAAAATGTTGCACAACCTTTAACTGTTTAATATCTAATGGATGGACCATATTTACATTGATTACTTTTGCAAAATAATATTTACTAACAATATTATATAGATGGATGCCTGATTCATGGATTTTTGCAAAGGAAACTGCACATGTGTGCACCCTTGCGTCTATGGTCGATTGTGAGTAGAGATGCCAAACAGGGAATCCCGATTTCCTTAATCCCTATTTAATAAATAGGGGAAATTGTAATGTTTATGTGCATTTTTCATGCATTTTGACATTCTACATGTCCGAATATCGCAAAGTGATGTTCAGCAAAGTTTTTAAGCTCAACACCTGTTGCAACATAGTTAATAAAGGAATGCGGTATTTTTTGTTTTCCTTGAGTGGGGCCCTGGAAAATCAATTTTTCATCATTTTTTTCATAAGTTATCTAACAAAACTCAATTAAAATCCTGTTCAACAAAATCAAAATGGTTCGATAGCCTCCTCACTCATCATCGCACCTCTTTTGGCCAAATCATCTGCTGTACAATTACCCTGATTTCTATCGTGTCTAGGGACCCATATTAGCGTTATCGAAGAATGTCTCTCATTTAGGGATATCCGGCATTCCTCGGTTAACCTAGATGTCGTAAAGACACCCGCTATTCCGTTAACGGCAGCCTTGCTGTCAGTAAACATACATATATCACCAGATATTCGATAATACCTCAGCCAGTTGGATGCACGTTTAATGGCAGTAATTTCCGCCTGAAGAACAGTACAGAAGTTAGGCAGCTTAAAGAAGGAATTTATCCCAAAGTTTTCAATGTAGAAACCTCCAGCGACCCTGTTACCCCTGTTCGAGCGTTGCCATAAATCCCTATTCGGGATCATAATATGGAAATGCCTATCAAAAAAAGGTTTTGCGATGCAGTAATCGACATTACCATGTATGTGCCCATAGTAATTCAGTATCCTAGAGTGTCCAAGCTCCTTACCAGACCACGAACAACCAGCATTTAGTCTCACGGCAGAGTTGAGAGCCATTTGTATCACCATCAATTCAACTGGTAACCAGTTAAGAATAGTAAAGTGCCTTAGAGGAGGTAGACCTTATAGCGCCTGTAATCAGTATCGCTATAGTCCTTAGAACTCGTTCAATGGCCTTCCGGTGAGTAGCATTATCCAGAGCCTGCCACCACACCAATTCTCCATAGAACAAGATGGGTTTAACGACTGCTTTGAATATTCAATTGATACCTTTCGGCATTATACTCCAGTTAGTACCAATTGCCTTTTTGCAGGAGTAAATGGCCACATAGGCCTTATTAATTATTGAGACTGATTCCATTCAGTCTAGGTGGTCTAAAGTCATCGATCTTATACCTCCTAGTGAAAAGAACCAATTCCGTTTTTTGGGGGTTCACTCTAAGTCCACTTGATAAACTCCACTCACTCAGTGTACTTAATGCCGATTCCATACAACTAGATATTGTATCCATAAATTTACCAGATATAAATACTGCAACATCGTCAGCATACGCGACTGTTTTAAACCTTCTGTTGTCCATCCTGACCAACAGGGTATTCATAGCCAGATTCCACAGAAGTGGAGATAGTACACCACTCCACGATTGGCCACTTTTGAAACACTGATGCCACCTAAGGTAGCACATATGACTCTATAGATGAGTATCTTTCCGACTAATCGGCGTACACAAAGATCAATCCCAAGATCATCCATCGCAGATAGGATGGCGTCGGGCCTGACATTGTTAAAAGCCCCTTCAATATCAAGGAAGGCAACAAGTGAATTCAATGGAGCCAACTAACGAATGTAGAGCTGTTTCCACAGATCTTCCCTTAGTGTAGGCATGTTGGGATTTAGAGATGAGTTCCGACGGAATGGTCATTCTCATGTATACGTCAATCACCCTTTCTAGGGTTTTCAGCAAAAAGGATGCAAGACTAATAAGTCTGTAATCCTTTGGTTTAGAGTGAGTCACCTTACCTCTTTTTGGAATGAAGACTACTCTACACCTCGTCCACCATTTTGGAATATAGGTCCATCTGATATACGCTGTGTATATATTGATGAGCCAAGGTACAACTATTTCTTGATTCTTCTGAAGATCAGCAGGAATAATACCATCCGGCCCTGGGGATTTAAACTGGTCGAAGCTTTTGATAGCCCACTGAATTCTTTCCCTGTTCACCGGAACAGAGTTATCAAACGTTTCATCATCGACTGGGAAATGAGTCTCCATTAGGACATCAAGTGTTTCTTTACTGTTCAGAGTTCATCTTCCACATGGTTTCTGTATATAGCTTGGTACAACCGGAGAGGTTTATAGAATTTTACGCAATCGGTTAGTCTCAGAGGATCCTTTCTCGCCGCTACAGAAGTCCCTCCAGGCTTTCCTTTTCGCATTCCTCGTAAGGTTCTAGAAGTGATTCAATGAGGACTTGTATGCCGGCCAGTTACCCTACCTCTTAGCCACGTTGAACAGTTTACGACACGTGCTTCTGGCGTGTGCTATTTCAGGATTCCACCAGGGAGGCTTATTCCTACCTCTGTGGGTGATCGGCCTACAGGCCAAATTAGTAGCTGATTGGAACGCTTCTGTGAGTGTTTCAACTGCTATCTCAATAACATCCGTACTTTCAATAGAGGGCGAGTTAGATTAAGGCCGAGAGAGTGCACCACATTGCATATCCCAATCGGTCTTCCTCCTATTTAATGATATTAACATTCCCATAAGTTACACCAATATTGAAGTCAATATATTGGTGATCGGAAAAGAAGCAGTCGCTAGCGACTGCCCAATTAGTAATCATACTGTGGTTCTCAGCACTCACAAGTGTTAAGTCTAGCACCTCACTTCTGTTTAAAACAATGAAGGTAGGTTCTGAACCTCTATTTACTACTTCCAAACTACTATTAAGAATGAAACTGAAAAGACTCTCACCTCTTGTATTGGTGTCGCTGCTACTAGTTAATTATGGTGCGAGTTAGCATAATTAACTAATAACAATATAATTATTCAATATGACAAATCTATTGTTGAAATATTATTATTGACTGCTAAACAATTTATTGTTTAATTTGAAAAACTCCTTGTTAAAACTTATTGTTGAGAGTTAGGCCCTAATTTTGTAAATCACGTCACTAAAGTGATATTTATGTGGAAAGCAAAAACAAAATTGCTTTCAAATTATGAAAGGCAAATCAATGCCAGAATTTTGGTGCGTTTGTTCTGTTCAGAATTTTTATATAAAACAAAAACAAATTTTTAAAATTTTTGAAATTATGTTTTTAGTTTCCATATAAATATCACTTACAGCCTGGCCCACGATGTCGAAAGAAAACTTAAACGAACGAAAGTCAGTCACTCACATTCATTCGAAACAGTGGCCCACTATCTTACGACTTATCGTTCGCTTTGCTTTACGTTTCAAACGTAATCCAAATATAATTGAGAAATAATCGACAATATATTGAAAACCATTATTTGACAAAAAATAAAATAATTAAGCAGTGGTGTAGTGGGTACAGCCTTTGACTAGCAACCGGAAGGTTGTGGGATCAACTCGTGGCTGAGACTTATTTTTTTTCTTTATTTTTTTTATATTTTTTATTATTGTAAATACATAATTCTGTAAATAACTCTCCTAAGGAATATAAAAGATTACTTTTGGGACATCTGGAACAAAAATAAGTAGACTTTTCGTCAAATTCTACTTATTTTTCTACCACAAACCAGTATGTATGAGTGAAAATACATGTAATTATGTTATATTATGCACAAATGTATAATAATAAATAAGTACGCATCCGTTTTGTACTAGATTCTTACACAGACGACAATAAATAAAAAGTGAATGAATTTGACATTTTAGTTCGTACAAATATTAGAAAATGTAAATAGTGAGCCTCAAATTTTGTATTGAGTTGCTTACGTTATCGTTCGTATTTGTTTTCTTTCGACTAATAATATTTGTGAGCCGCAAAACAGCTGTTTGTCGTTTGAAACGACAACGTTCGGCATAGTGGGCCAGGCTGTTAATTATTTTAAGTACTCGTAACAAAAATGTTTTTTATATCTACAAAATAGGTTGCTGGTAACTTTTTAAATCAAAAATTATATAATTGTATGGACGAATATGGTTATTAATATGACAATTGATTTGATGTAATTATTTTCTGTGAACAATATGAATACTTCACATGATCTCTTAAGATCTTTGATAAATGTTATCTTGAACTTACAAAACTAAATAAGTATTTGTTAAATTTTCTCTTTAAAACTGTTTAATTTTTTCAAAATCCATGTGTTTATCTCAAGGATTGTTTACACATCTTTGCAAATTCATTGCAAATATTCTACTCTATTTATTCCTGTTAACTAATCTCCCATATTAAGCAGAAATGTACTCATACTTACATAGATAAATATGTATGAATGTCCTCTAAACATAAACATGTCCACAACAAAAGCTTAGGGTAAATACTTTGATACATCATAAACGATGATGCCGTGTATCCTTGTTAGTTTGTATGTACTAGTATTAATGTATGTATTTATAAGTATGTAAATTTTACCACTTTATTTTTAATCCCCCGAAAAACGTAAAATTGTTTATAGGTAACAAAATAAAAACAATGCGAGAAAAATAACGTAAGCAGCAGTAGCTGTAGCAGCAACAATAACAAAACTCAAAAACCATTCGCGAAATTCATTATGGAAGGCACCTGTGGTTTTCTCACCAAACACCCGAAATAAATAAAAATACACAAACAATATGCAACGCGGTGAGTATTGACAAACAGTCAAGTGCTAGTGTTAAATGTAAAGAAGTTGGGGGTAGCTGAAAAAGTACCATTATGGTACTATATTTTTGTACCATTTCTATAATGTGAATTTCGTTAGCAAAAGTGCTAAGTCCATTTTATTTTGTCAAAATTGCTAAATTACACATTGATAAAAAATTAAAAAAAAACAACTAAGAGAGCTATATTCGGCTGTGCCGGATCTTATATACCCTTCACCAAATTATACTTTAAAATAAAATTAAACATTTTTTTTAATTTTTTTTCGAAATTGTTTTTCAATTTTTTTTCTAATTTAAAAAAAAAAAATTTTTTTTTTTAATTTTGTTTTTTAATATATTAGTGAACAAAATTTATGACAAAAAAAATTTTTTTTTTTTAAAATTCGGTATATTATCTGCCAGTTCCACGATGTCGAAAGAAAAATGAGTCGAAAAAATTTGTATGAAAAACACTCAGTTTTTCAAATTCTTTCGAATAGTTTTCATACAAATTTGTTCGAATCATTTTTCTTTCGACATCGTGAAACAGGCCTTATATTTTTTTCCCGATTTTGACCCATTGTAGGTCAAACTTACTAAAGCCTTATATATATCGCTGCAATGGACTTAGAAATATCTATCATTAGATATCCATATTGTCTATATTTATATTTTTTGCCTCACATCTCCGTTATTTATGGACGGATTTTGCTGATTTTATATAGGAAACTTCTCGAAAGTATGTCTGGCCGTATGTCACGAATAACACGCACAATGTTGGCCTCCAAGTCGTCAATTGTTGCTGGTGTATCAGTCTTTACGTGGCCCCACAGGAAATAATCGAGAGACCTTGACAGGACCATTTCTCGAAATCAAGTTATCGCCATATGATTGTAATACAGCAAGTGAGAAGATTAAGGAATTCTCCAGTTTTGGCCCACTTTTTCGAGCATTGCTGGCCGTGTCACGAATAACACGAACAATGCTGAGAACGACGCATAAGATGTTATCGTGGCTTTAATTCCTGGATCTTATACGGGTGAAGGCCAACCCCTTTGCACAAAATTTTCCACGTACTGGACGGACAGAATCCCGATTCCTGCGACCGACGACAAATCGATAAATTTGGATCGTTTTGCACACTTTCGTTTACAGAGGCGATATTACCTTCAGTGTTGGTATTATTGCATCATTTAGAGAGTACGTGGTATGAAATCTATCCACAGTTCAACGGATGGCTTGGTCAGATAGACGACTATGTGCGCCATAAAAATCAGGATCGATGACGGATATTCAAAGTAAATTAGGATAATCTACATTATGATTTACTGAACATAAATGTGAAAAAGTGAGCGTGGCAGTTCGTTTGACAGTAAGTTCTGAAATAATACTGCATATAATGAAAAACCGATTAACCGTTTTTTCAGCTAAAGTCGTATTTGAAACCGATTTATTATTTCTTATGTACAAAATTAATTTTATAAGTTTTCTTTTTTAAAGCTGAAAAACTTGATTTAATGAAAGTAATGCTGTTTTCGTTGCTATAAATAGGTCAAGTTGCGGAAAATTACATGATTATTTTAACAGAAGTCATTGCAAAACTAAGGAAAAGTAACACAGTTACAGCCCCATCTTTTTGTACATTCCATTGATCGTACTTTCTTTCTGTCCTAATAACTTCCATCGCTCCTTATAATTTCAAAGGGATACATTTAAAATTGAATCAGTGCCGAAAACCAATTAAATATTGGGTGTTTGACTTAAAAATGCGGGATTTTTTTTAAATTTGTATCTATTATTTTGAAACTTTTGTACAATATAAATTTAAAATATTGGCCATTGTTAGCTATGACCTTTTCCCATCTTTCTGGCAACATATGGATTCCGAGCCACAAGTACTGCTCATCTTTAGAGGTCAAGAACCATTCAAGCCAATATCGGATACTTTGTTCCAAAGTGAAGAGTACCCCAGAGAGAGCGATCTGCATCACTCGAATCAAATATTAGTCGGACGGGGCAAGGTCTGGACTATAAATCGGGTGATGTAAAACATCCCAACCACTTCATTTTTAATACAGGTATTGCCACATGTGGCCTAGCGTTATCATGATGGAATATTACGGTTTCATGCCTAGCCGCATATTATTGGATTTTTCGGCCAATGCACGCTTCAAACGAATCACTTGCGTTCGGTAGAGGTTCCCTGTGATGGTCTGGTCACATTTCAGCAGCTCTTATTAGATAAGACACTTTTGCTCCCACCAAATACAGAGAATTAGCGCAATGGATATTTGGCTTTGGTGTCGATTTGGCTGTTTGCCCGGGCTTCACATACGCTTCGAGTTATCGTAATGGATTAATTTTTCATCGCAAGTAATGATTCGGTACAAAAATTATTTCCTTTTATAGCGTTCAAGCATCATTTAGGACATGCGAAATCCTCTTTCAAGGTATCTCACCTTCAAATCCTAATGACAAATATGTTTGACAGATATGTAGCCTTCAAAATTACTTATAAGTTATTAAAATCAAAAACCGCGTTCAAAAGATACGCCATCTATTGTAAATCCCGCATTTTTAAGTCATAAACCCAATATTTGTTAACTTTAGTGAAACCCTTTGTTTCTAAATTTTATTTTTAAAATAAAACTCGGGTTAAAAAATATTTTCCATAATTTTGATTTATTGTAGGTCCCAATTTCTATGGAATTAAGTACGTCGTATAAAATGTCTATCATTAGATATCCATACTGTCTAACCCCCATATTCATAAACAGTTTATCAAAGGTTTATAAAACAAAATTTCCATAAAAAATGTGAATATAAACCTATGATAAATTTAAAAATTGTTTATGAATAAGGCCTTAAGTATATTAATGACTTAGTAACCCAGATATAGATAAAAAATAGGCAAACAAATCGAGATAGTGGTGGTTTTTTGCTAATATCTCAGACATTTGTTGGTCAATTTATCCGAATTTAAATAGCAACCTAACCTGGACTATAGCGTATATATTGATATATGAATCATGTATGTAAGTTATGTGGGGGCTGTTTAAGGAAATGTTGTTACGTTTTGAAATTTATTATTATCTCGAAACCGTTACTTTAAATACAATAACAGAGTTAAAGCGATAAAAATAAAGGAAAATAATTTTAAGAAAATGTGTTAAGTCCAAAATAGGACATATAATTCGACAATTCATTTCTTCTAAACTGTGATTATTTATCATTATAAATCATACCAAATAAGTAATAAAACTGCTTTAACAGATTTCAAAAATATTTAAAACCAAAGACTTTATAAGGTTTTTGTGTCTCCTGGAAAATTTATGAAAAGGGACTTAGCACGTTGACACACTAAGCTAACGATATTTGTTTTAAACATGAAAGTAAGAGGAGAATAAATCCGGGAAAATTTAAAAATGTATGAAATATAACATATTTAAATAATGGACTTCTAATTTAAGAAGTACCTAAATGAATGCAAAATGTACTTTATTAACATTTTATAAGTTTTATATATCAAAAATTATCATCTCTTCCACCAGGGAGTGTGTGGAGTGAGTACAAATAAGTGAAATTGAAACCTTGTTACAATATTTTGAAACATCATACTCTACACATGCAAACACACATATAAATGTACTTGTAAGGACATGTAGGTGGGAGCGTTTATAGAAATATGTACGAATAGTATTGGTACAATAAAGGACTCTTTTGTTGTTGTAGTGGTGACAATATGTTAAACGGTTTTATTTAAAATCGTCAAGGCGGAAAAACGCATAAACAAACAAACAAAAATAAAAACAAAACATAGCGGAAGTAACAACAACAACATCGTATTTATACCACATCCGCTTACTGCTACAACAAGAACTACTACTACAGTTCCGCGAACAAGTCCACAATCGTAAAAGAGATGATATAAAAACAAATAAAATTCGATTGTCATTAATATGCGTATGTGTGTGTGTGTGTGTATGAGAATACATGTTTTTCAAAGGGTTTAAAGAAAACTTAAGCGAAAATGTTTGCAAAAAATAATAAATGAAAATGGAATGACGGAAATTTTAACTCGTTGTATTCGAATGTGTTGACACATGTTGTTGTATTTTGTTGTACTTACTACTGTTGCTTCTACTACTGATGACGATGATGATGGTGGTGGCGATGGTGAGGATGATGGAAGTGCACTTGATTTGCCGCCAGCTAAAAATAACAACATTTCAATGACATAGAGAAAATAAAACGAATAAAAACAACTTAACAAATCAACGACAAGGCAATGCTTGCTGTTAAGTGGTGGGAATGGATGAAAAGTTGTTTCCAAAATTTAGTAAATTGAGGCACAGAAATACCAAAAATTTAATAATTTTTAACGAATTTGCAAATTTAATTTTATTAATATTTGAACTTGTATATCAAGTGATTTCTCAATTCATGATTTTATATTCAACTAAGTTACTGGCAGGTAAGTGCATAAAGGTACGAATCCCCGTGTTTTGTACCCGTCATTCATGATTTTGGAGGTGTTTTTCAAATTAAAAAAAAGATTCTTCTTGGACTCGACAACATCTTCCATTGCAACACTTTCCAGGTTTTTTGTTTTTGTCGCACAGTGTTATTGGTGTTACCAATGTACACCTAATACAAAACCACTAACGGCATCACGGCAACAAATTTGTTTTCTTTATTTGAATTAATTTTAGAATTAAAAATTATTAATTCTAATATCTTGAGATTAAAATTCGTCCAACTACTAATTTCATCTGGAAACAAATGGCTTAAAAGAGCCATGAAAAACATAGACCTTTTAATATCCAGATCATTAATACGCTTCTATTAAATGCTATTTCTATGACGTACGCAAAAAATTCATCGAAGGAATTGATCTAGGGTTGGTTGCACTATCCTGAGGGTATCCTAAGTACCGTGACAATATGTTTGGCACAAATTGTGGCTGCAAGTTCTATGTTGCTCTATCCTCACATCAGTTGTGCCAGAATTACTTTTGTTTTCAGATGCACGTTCTTATTGGGCCAGCCTCCATGTACGACAGTCGTGCAGTATACTGCAACCGCAAAATGTACGGCATCTCTGTGACTGTTTATAGCTCCTGTGTACGAGTTACCCTCCAGTGGATCCTTCAAAAACAGAAGCAGCGTAGTTGACCGATCAATAGGCTTGAAGGTTGCTATGAAGGTTTCTTGAAATATGCCTCAAGAGCTGCAGATGTACAATTTTTGTAGGTTACAAGCAGTGAAGAAATTGTGTAATTCGCAGCGATAATCTGACGGACTGACGGATTAAGAAAAGAGCTCCGAGAGTTTTTGTGATTGGTGACAAGAGGGAAATCGCTCTGTATGATTGCAACTCGGTCGCGTTCTTTTTTGGTTTCAATATTGGGATGACTAATTTATCAGGCATTTGGTTTGATTAGTCTTCTTACTAAAAGGTTGAAACCCATTGCCAAGGGTGTCAAGTAGTTTCGGCTACGAGGCCTGACCGGAGGCTTAATTCTGGTACCACGGGTGTCAGGAGCCCCTGGAACTTCGGTTCCAGCCTGACAGTTGGTGCGGCCCTTCGGGTAGCTTCGTGGTGGCTGTGGTTTAGACCCAAATCGCGGGTAGAGCGTAAGCTCGGTGTGGAGTTGCATTGCAACCGGGTGCCGTGACCCATAGAACGGAAGGAGTTTTAGATAGTGCTCCGCTCCTCACCAAGGGGGAGGTCATGTCCAAATACATGACTTCGAATTGGTACTCATGTATGGCATTTTGTCGTACATGGGGGCGATGGTGGACGCATTGTTTCTACCCGGTGTTAAGAGCACCGTGAGTTTGGGCCTTTGCGGCAGGTACTCACGTAAAATCTGGACACATCTGCCAAGGGTGTCACTCGCCATGGTGTTTCAACATCTATATCATGGATATACCGTCGTGGTCGATAATCTGACATGGCGTTGACAACAACTTAACAACTTCAGTATTCATGCTGTAGTTCTGGAAATGACATAATAATTTCTTCCGCTTACCCTCTTTCATCAACATGCTGATTTCATGGTTCAGCTGAACGATTCTTGGATAGTCTAGGCAGTTGTTGTGGATGCCATCACTATAGTCTGTCTTGGATTCTATTGGAAATTAGCGAGCGACTACATCATCTCAGTTTCGCGAAAGATCTCATCGGCTGCGTAAACTTTATGATCTTTACAGAGGCATTTGCTAAATTCTCTCAAGCCATACCAGTCTGTTTTCTGCGTCCAGAGACGACGAAATCATAAGATCGATCAAGACAAGCTATTATGGGTAAGTTGTCCATAGGGAATCTACGGCTCTGCATCTTACGCAGTTGATCAGACCAGGATTCGTTGTAATGATGTCGGGCGAAATAGCTAAGGATGCAGAATATTATCCGCCTGTCGAACTGCTAACTAATGACGGAACTTAGATATTATAAAACTCAAACTCCATTTCTCCAATCTCACCGTAATACCTTGAGCTTCATGGTACTGGTATCTTGATGCAAGAGAGAAGAAAATGCACTATACAGCTCTTTTAGTTTGAACTTTTCGAATCATTTTGTATCCATTACAAAAGTTCATACGGGAATTTTTCATCAATTTTGTCTCCTGGACCATGAACATCAAGATGTTGTTGCTCTGTTTAAATCGAATTATCTTAGTGACTATATTTTAAAAGCAATTGCAGTTGAACTGCAATATGGATATAACCCCTGGTCACTGGAATTCAATTGAGGATAAGTGTAGATGGTTGTTGTTGGGGAGGGCTGTGGTGTTTTGTATGATTACAATTTATGAGGTGACATCAGGCCACACATGAGTTGCACCTTAATTATGTGGAGATTGTGGAGATTTATGGTCCGGGATTTTGCCCAATTTCACCATGGAACAATCAGATGCGGGGCAACAATATCGTTTCTATACCATGAACTATTGAAGGCTTTCGGATATTTCAGTCACGTATGTATATCTGTATCTTCTTTATGTTGGATATAACGTTTAAAGAAATGTAACATTAACAAATAACTTAATGGTGGTTAAATATTCGTAGAGTTTTGGGACAAAATCTTATAACGTTTTTCACCTATCTTCAATTGCATTTATTCTGAAACCCTCAAGAACTGCATCATAAGGTCAATCGTAGGTTATGTAGGCGTGCTTGTCGGAGTCCAACACACTTATATCTATTTGTACAATTCAAGACAGTTAAGAGAGTAAATCAAGGGACCATTAATATTATTTGTGGCATAAAAAATGCTTAACGGATTTCTCATCACATCCGCAACATCGGTTCGACTGTCGCAAAATATATTCAGGGAATATATGGAAATGATATTCGCTCCAATCTAGTCCTTAATTGTAAGAATTCTCACCTATAAAATACTGCTGCGATCCGGAGCCTTCTGCATATGTTCATAAGGAGATCAGTGAGAATATCTACACCCATAACCCACACGATTGGATAACTTGGAACCATTCTTCTAAAAGTTAACTCTACCAAGAATAAAATTTGTCCAAGCATCCAGGATGGTACAAGCTTCACCTATCCAAGTATCTGGACAGGGTATGTGACACCTATCAATTTTCGCTTTTCACGACATTAAATTTAAAGCTCAACTTACTAACCAAAATAATACAAGATATTAGAATTTGTCTATGCCTTCCAAATGATGGGTAAAATGTCTTTTATAGCCGATGACTGCAACATCATCAGAGTCATAACAAAGATAAAAACCCAAAAATGTATATGATCCGTATATGTACATGCAGATTATTGCACATGGATGTGGTTAAATCTCAGCAGTTCTAGAAGACCTAGTGATTTTTATCTATCATTTAGGGTGACAACTAGTTAAATAACTAGCTACGTGACTAGTTATTTCAACAACTGCATGTCCTAAGCAGTGGGTCAATTAACCCTTTAGAATTACAATAAGTCTGTCGGAAAGCTGGTCCAAAGTAGTCAAGGCATTGGATTCACATACCGGTTACATAGAGTCAGTTTTCTTACTAGCTACCTAACTGGTTACTTGACAAGCTACATATCTAGTTATTTTAATATGTACGGGTGCTAATTGAACTCAAATAGTCAGTTAACAAGTAAGAGAGCTATATTCGTCTGTGCCGAATCTTATATACCCTTCACCAAATTATACTTTAAAATAAAATTTAAAATTTAATTTTCACATGACTTTTTGTGATTTTGGGTAAATTCATTACAGAAAATACCATGAAATTTTTCACTCACTATTTATATGATAAAAGAACAAATTCTGTTGAAAATGGTAAGAATAGGTCCATAACTTATTCTAGCCCCCATACAAATTTCTTCCCGAAATATGGTGCTATGGTATATAAATTCAGAACAACTAAGGTTCATGCAAAGAGAAATCGCGACACCATTTTTTTTTTTTTTTTTTTTTTGAGCGGGCACTATTTGACCATAGCCCCCATATAAAGTTCACTTCCTAAATTCACTTATGTAAACCTAAATATCTAATATATTACGTTGAATTCGACACATCAAATCCCCATATACATAAAAATTTCTGTAGCGAATTTTTTTACTTTTTTACTTACTTAAATACTAATAAATCTCTTATAAAAGCTTCTATGAGGTTAAAATTTTAAATAAATATTTTCTATATATATGAAAATCGATGTGTTGAATTTTATGAAGATCGGCCGATAATTGGTCATAGCTCCCATATAAGTACCAATTTCGAAAAACACATTGGCCTCTATTAATATTTTAAATATATCGATATCGAACTAAAATTGTATACAGATCAATATATTGTATCCAAAAATCATACTACTGAGTTTTGTGAATATCGGTCAATGTTTGACCATGTGCATTTCCGATAATCACTATAAAATCTTGTAAATAACGTTGTTGAGATAAAATTCAAGCAAAATAGGTCTTAAATACTTAGAAATCACGTTAAAATATTTAATAACAATCGGCTCATAATAGTTTACACTCATTTTCATATGCAAAATCGAGTCTGAACAAAAACATACTTTTGAAGTATATTTGTTTTCCATTTTTTATACACTTTTTCTTCACTTGTAGTGAATAACGAAAATGTTGAGCCAATCGGTAATGTTAAGCAATTATTAAGTATATAAATTGTTAAAAGCAGATTTTATTCCTTTTATAAAATTATAGACTCTGTTGGAATTGGTAGGAATATGTAGTTATTTCAATTATAAATTGCTGAATTAGATAACATTTTTATACACCTGAAATACAATAAAATAAAATAGTTTTTCCAACAATATATAAAATAGTATTACATTAACATTGTAAAAATCTTCATAATCGAGCTAAGTATGCCTCAGTAACAAACACTAAATAGGGAATTAGTGTGTTTAGAGCAATGTAATTTCTATGTAATGTAGAATTTTAACAATTGACTTATATCTGCGCAACATAGAGCACATACGTGGCAAATGATCCAAAATATATTAATTGGAGTTAGTCAAGTCCCAGCCAAGTTCCATGTCCCATGAAAATATCGAATACCAGGAAGGAATCAGAAACCAGCAAGCAGTAAAATAAGCATATTTAAATTTCCCCAAAACCGTCTACATAAAATAAATTCAAGAAACTGTTCCAAAAACCATTTTTCTATTGTAAATAAAGCGAAGTAATATAAAATTACTATAAATGCCATTTAAACTCTCACATTTTAAAATATTAAACAACAACCAAATTAAAAACGTCTAAACTGCAACTAAAGGTATATAAAACTCCAAAACAATTGCTGAAAATAAAATAAAAAGATTAATACGTACTTATAACCAAACACAATAAAGTAACAAAAGGATTTGTAAAAAAATACTATGTATTCATGTGCTTTGCAGGATTCAACTTTCTTTCCAAAAAAATAATTTCCATTTAAATGCCATAATTGAGCTTGTAAAAACAAATTAAACTTCAATTTAAGACAAGTGCGAATACATTCACTGTTATTATGACTTAATCATGGCATCCTGGGGATTTGGCCTCCTCGTCTCTATTGCCAACCATTTCAACATTTACCATGATGGCAAAAAACATAACAGTTGTATAGAGACATTTGCTCCATGATAAAGCAAAACTGTGCGATGTCTTACTGTGCCCAGGCACATGGTGGTTTTATAGCCACCCGTTGTTTTTAGCTTTTATCTTAAGTTCATGATGATGAGGATGTATTTTTATTTTAAACCCGCCTCCAATTTGTTGTTGGCTTTTTCTTTTGTTTTTTGTGTGGCTGCCTGAGTTCAAAATATCTTACAAATACAAGGCCTTTTGGGTTAAAGTTTATTTTAAATGTTATTTTATTGTCTTTATTATCTTTGCTACAACTTTTCAACTTTCAATTATGTTTCTTACGTTTTATTTAGAGCAAAAAATAAGAATATACTTGAAAAACTTTATCTATGTTATTGCCAAAGGGGGAGGGGGATGTTTTTCCTTCTTATGTAGACATTGTTAGTGTTTTGCGCCCTACATCCAAACAGATTGGGATATTATTTTCCCTTATATATATAATAGATACATTTTCAATGTTAGTGAAACTTTCTTCAAAAACATCTAAAAAATTAAGTTATGTCGAAGTTTAATTGGTAGCCACGACTAAGAAATTTAGTTAAATTGACTCATAAATTCGTTTGACAAACTAAAATATTTCAAATAATGAATCAGCTGTCTACATAATTTACCCTATTCTTGGATTATTTTTCATTAAAAAATTTACTTGGAATTTCCCATTTTATTCTTCATTATAGAGCTCTTCTCAATCACCTAGTTCCTTATATTTATTAACCTCCCCTTCTATTACTCCTTTATAACTCTATTTATTAGTTAACGAAAACTTTTCTTTCCATCATCCATTCGAAACTGAAGTGCAATGTAAATTTATTCACAGAAATTTTATTATTCTTTAAACTACAACAATGGAAATTGTTTATTTTTAAATAAACTGTCGAAATGTCTGTTAAAACTGTTTGTTTGAAGTGTTACAAAAAGGTACCGAGAGTTGAAGGCATCCAGCCATTAATTAAATTTTATTTTTTACTTAATAATTGCTTTTAATTAGTGGGGGATAGATAAAGGTGTTTGTTAATTTACCAAATTGTTTAAATTTAAAAAATATGAAATAAAAATAATAGATTTTTAACGCAATTTATCAACAAAATTGGGTTCTTTTATTAACTGTAAAAACATTAGGTTTTTTACCTTCATTATTCTTTTAATATTAATTTTTTAATTAAAAACAAATAAAAAAGTGTTTAAACTTTAACTGAGCTTCCAAACATTACTAAATTATATTCATATTTCTACTACATACTGTCTTTTACTTACAGAGGTACCCATCATAATAAATTAATAATAAATTTGTAACTTGAAAACTATTGGCTCCTTTATCTTAATAGAGAAAACAATTTATCAGTCAATATTGCTGATTTTCTATATCAAAATTCTCTTGACTATCAAATATATTTATGCAATATGTGGGACCATAAGTTGTAGTACACCTTCGGAAAATCTATTTCAACCGGCCAGATGGGTGTTAAATCGACTCGCTATCTTTAAGGATTCACAATATATTCATTGATAGAAATATTTAGGTGCATATACACTTTGTTTATGTCCAATTTCATTACGATGTTAATTATTATAAGACAATTATGAATGTTCAAGTCAGGATTGCCACAAAATATATCATATACATATTTATGACTGCTCAAACAGTATTTCGAGGGGGACATTTGTACGGGGCTTGGAGAAATCATGGACCGATATTTCACATTTTCAATACCAAACAAACCTTATCAACAAAGAGTATTTCAGCCAGCTAGCTCCTTAAGTTTGGATCTGTTTTCAACAGACATGCGGACGGAGATAACTAGATGATCTTAGAATCTTATGAATATCACCAAGAGGGTACATGCAGATGGGACTATCCCCAACGACAATTAGAGTATAGTAAATGCAAAGTTAGTCAGCATGTAATATCATCTATGTCGGAGCAAAGTCTGGTACCAAATTAAACTTATGGCATATTAAAATCGAAGGTCAGGTAAAGCAGTGTCCCGAAATTTTATATTTTTCCAAAACACTACCCGCAAACTTAAGGAATAAGAGAGAGCTACAAACGTTTGATGATGACTGTAGCTTGCATAAGTTTTATTATCATCAACAAGAAATAAGAAGATCAATGTCATTACATAATACTCTTTTTACCACACCAAAGTAGGTTAGGTTATAAGGACGACACTAATTCAATGAGGAACCGGCATCCGTAGGTATCAAAGGATCACGTTTCCACGAAAATTAGATTTTCGCTCCAGAACAACCCAAATCTCACTACGCCAAAGAGTGTCAACTAAGCAACCGCTGTGTCAACATTAAGTTTCCGTTCTTCTCTCCCAAAATATTAATATTTATTGTGTTCTACTGTAGCTCAATATATTTTAATTCGATGACTTATAGTATCTAAGGGTTTAAGATTCCAAAATCTGTGAAGTTCTGAAAGTTATAAGATCCAAGTATAAAAAATCATTTATTTTCTAGTACAGGGCATCAATTGTACCCAACCGTACCTACGCTTACCAAGACTAAGTATTATAACGTCAGTTGCCTTTCATCAGTTTGTCAGACTCTTTCCATCCAGTTGACTACTCCAACCTTGATTGCTGCCTTATTCTACATATTTAGTGGAAAAGTTGCACCTTTTCATAGAAGAAACTTCCTTATGTAAAATACTGCCGATACTGTTCTTTTATAAGATTTTACTAATTCAAACTTCTGTGAGTAAACTCCGCACATCAGTGAAAACGTTGAGTCTCTAAACATTAGGGTATTCAATCTATTAACCGTTAATCGGTTAACCGATTAACCGAAATTTCTTTTTATACTTTATATTTCTTATCTTATGAATATTCCCTTCTAGCAATAGTTTTTTAAATATAGATCAAAAACTGAAATTAAAGAATTTGGAAATGACATTTTTCTAGAATGTTCCATGATGAAATTTGTCCTAATGAGTTGGAGGAAGACATGATAATAGACGAAACTGAAGACATTACTGAAACGAGTCTTTTATCAGAACTTAATGAAATTTTCCAATGGTATAATGGAGGATTTTATATGCTTAAAAAAACTGAACAATGAACTGAGAAATTGGATAGTATTTCCCTTTCGATTTCACCAACATTCACAATCAGTAAGAGAATTTTGTCCAAGTTAAGTTTTATTAACACCAAAGAAAAATCAATTAAAAGGAAACCTTTCCTATTCTTTTTTAAAAATATTATTTCAGAATATCTCACTAAAATCCTAAAAAAACTCACATTTATAAATAAAAGGATCTAAAATAACACATTTAGTTCCTATTATTTATTTTTTTGTTGAAATGCTTAAATAAGTACACAAAATTCGTGGTTTTATCTTCAATTTAAAATTAAAATAGAAATTATTCGGTTAATCGAATAATTTAAAATTAACTGATTATTAACCGATTAAATCTAAACCCCGATTAATTATTTGCTCGATTAACCGATTAAACCAGAAACCCGATTAATTGAATACCCTACTAAACATCCATGTAGTAAGTCGTAAAGCTAGAAATGTAGCAAGTAACTTCAGCTTCTCCGACTCTTGCCATATTATTCTCACCAGACCCTATTATGCATTGTATATACCCAGCATGATCTATCTAATGCGTTCAATACAACATTGTCGGACCTAGCTTGGCAATGGTGGGTAAAGATGTTGGTATTAATATTATTTATCATCCATTGCCTTCACCTCATCGAGGCTTCCTATCACCCTGGTTATGTGGTCGTAGGGTTTGAGGGAGAGGTTAAAGCAAGCGCTCGCTCTCTCCGTGACAAAAAACATTTTTGATTGGAAATTCCCCACTCGGAAGCTAGTTTGTGTGTGCTAGAAAAAAAATTACATATTTTAAAAAAAAATCCCTAAATTTTGGTTTTTGCTTATTGTGACCACATTTGATCCGAGGCTGACAAAAAGTTTTTATGGCATATTCAAACATACTAATGAATATTGATGAGAATTCCTTGTTTAGGGATTTTAGAAGAAATCAATAAAAGCTTGTTTGTTAACATAACACAATGAAAGTTCTTACATCGGTATATTTTTGGATAACAAATATAAAGATGGAAAGAAATATACGATTTAAGAAAATAAAACCCCGCAATTTTGAAAAAAAACTATATTTGTTTTTTTTTTAATTTTGCCATAAAGTCCGGGTGTGGAAAATAATAATATAAACAAGTAAGAGAGCTATATTCGGCTGTGCTGAAACTTATATACTCTTCACCAAATTATACTTTAAAATAAAAATTTTAAATATTTTTAGGTAAACAAAATTAATCTTTTTTTTCAAAATTTAAAAAATAATAATTTTTAAAAATTGTTTTCAAAAAAATTATTTTTTTATTAAATGTGAAGATGTTTAGACGTCTTGTACAAATATAATTGTTACTCATTCCTTGATAATGATATCCGTAGGATATCGAAATATTGGAAATAAATAATCTATTGAAAATTATTGACCTCGAGCTCGAGAAATCTTTTTATTTAATTTTTTTAAATATTTTTTTTTTAATTTTTTTTTTAAATTTACTAGGAAAAAATATTTATGAAAAAAAAATTTTTTTCGTAAAAAAAAATTCGTGTTAAAAAATTTTTTTGGTAAAAAAAAAATTCTTGTTAAAAAATATTTGTCCCGATTTTAACCCATTGTAGGTCCAAGTTACTATAGCCTTATATAGATCGTTGCAATGGACTTTGAAATATCTATCATTAGATATCATTATTGTGTATATTAATGAATTAGTAATCCAGATATAGATCAAAAATAGGCCAAAAATCGAGGTTGGTCCGGTTTTTTCCTTATATCTCAGCCATTTGTCTCGATTTTAAATAGCAACCGAGTCGGAAGAATTCCCGATATATTGATGTATGAATCAAGTTTGTAAGTTATTTGGGATCTTCAGAAAATTGATTTCAACAGACTGACGGACAGACAGACGGACGGACATGGCTAAATCGACTCCGCTATCTAAAAGGATCCAGAATGTATATATTTTATAGGGTCGGAAAATTATATTGTGGAAATTACAAACACGAAGGCGAGGGGTATAATGATTTGAAATACATCTTTATCCCATTTTGGGATTTTAGAATACTTGGGGCAAATTCAAAATTTCGATACAAAATTGGTTATAATCGGAAGGGCCTAGGGAAAGCCCTACTAGTATATTTTTGACGTTTTCTATACAAAAACACAATAATTTTGCATGTGTTTAAACATTTTGCTTGTCAGAGGTGCTTGTGGGGTCAAATGATAAAACTTGAATAACAAAATTGCAAAGATTTAATAAATTTGACATTTTTCCGAAATGTATTTTGATCAAGAAACAATATATATTTGCAGAAGAAATTGTTATTCATGACTCTTAAATAAAGCCATAATTTACAACATATAACAATTTGTGACTTATTTCTATTTGAAATTAAAATTATTTACTCCTATCCTAAAACAACACACATCCAGACACATTATCTGCATACGATTGACATGTCACATAAACATAAATTTATTGGAAAAAAAGGGATAATATTTTTATGAAATTTATTTTATTATAAAAGAAAAACACAGCAATTTGAGATAAACGTGCTTGAGGTCAATAAAATTTTGGCAACCAAAAAATATAAATAGTATAAAATAAATGTCAATAAATTGAAATGAAGAAAAACACAACACCAAACAGGTAAAATAAAATGACAGACAGGTTTTTTTTGTGTAAAAAGGATATTCTCAATATGATTTGCAAATGGGGGGAATCATGGGAAGATTATGTAGCATACAAAAAAATGAATAGAACAGAAGTCAGTATATTGCAATATTGAAATAATGTCATAATCATAAAAAGATAAAAAGGGGTAGAAATATTGTTTATATGGAAAATATTACCCAGCAAACATTTTGAATAGTCTAAATATATGATGAGAAAAATTTGGCAAAATTCATTCGTGAGGCTGTCGAGAACATAGGGCAGCCACTTTGCGATTTGGTTATGGAAAATTTCATAAAAAGGATATGGTCCTGTAAGCGTGGTCGTGGTGGCCATTTGGCTGATGTTGTTTTTCATTATTAACGGCATATCTTCCTCTTTATTATGAAATAAACATCCGATCATTTATCTCAAAAATGCCATTCTTCTTTGAATATCAAAATAACACTTCTTGTTGGAAAACACTGGGGGATTTCATGTCAAGTGAACCAACTTTTTAAATCGATGTCTTCCGATCGGGATGAAATTTGCACCAAGTTAGTTCAATATCAACATTTTGAAGGTTGTCTCAAATTTTTGTCATTCCGAAAATACGAAATAACAATATACCCTCATCTTTTTGGTGGTGGGTATAAGAACAGTTTGCTGGGACATATGCTCAATACTGGTTGTGTATTTTATATTGACATGAATGTAAAAACACTCACATATTTTTATTTTATGTATGTGACATGACATTGACTTCTTGTTGGTTTGTATCGATATCGCTGCGATACATAAATGTTCTCATGTATTCATACAGTCGTTCATCTATATGAAAGTTATTTTTTTTTTTTTATAAATATTTCAATTCAATTGAATTTTATTATAAAATACTCCCACTTGCACACGTTTATACACATGGATGTATGTGTGTGTGTGAGTGTGTGTATTTGGGATGTGTAACAATTCAAGCATAAAATTTGAAAGTATGATTGAAATGTAACTATAATATTTATGAGTTTTGAAGTTACTATCCAAAATAGATACATATGTACATAGAAATAAGTGGCGGATGCCAAAAGTTTTTATGTTTTATTTGTAAAATATAAAAATTTATTTGTTACTCGCGCGTTTCAATACACGCACTTACCTAGGTATGGTGGGCTTTTGAGGGTATTACAGGACATTTTCAACAATATTAATTTAGAAGAATGTAAAAATCATGTATTAGAATAATTTGAATGTAGAATAATTGAGGTAAATGTTTTGTGTGATACACTTAATGGCAAAAAATAGTTTCACGATTTTTAGAATCCTAGTGAAGTGCCACAATTCGTTATTTAAGAACAGTGGTCCACAGTATCCATATACCAATTCCCTCCAGAACCGAAATAATAAGTTTCACATTATTTAAAACATACTAGTCACAGCCGAATTGTTTGAGATCAAAAGACCATTTAATCCCAGAATCGAATGAAGCTTAGAAGCCCTCTGAAAAAGTTACTGATAAGCCATTATGCAAGGAAAGGTCGATTGACATCCTCATATGCATGTTAATTGTCGATTCCACAATCTATAAAAGTGCTTGTATATAAAGATTTACTCCCTTTGAGGATAAATACTGTCTTAAAATGGAGGATACATACAAATGCCAAAACAAATTCAGTTTCAGATGCGACTTATTTGGGTTAAAATTTGTTAACAAAAGTGAACTCAGTTCATATTGACTGATTTTAGCACATTAACTCTCTGAAAATGACACGTAAGTGAGTCTCCATTAGACCTTCTAAGAACACATAATTACCACTATCTACTTGAAATATCACAAGTTCTCCAAATAGATACAATTTTAAATTGGTAAGGATTTTGACACGATTTTATGCAATAGTCTAGTCTTAGTCGAACTTTTCTCATCACTTCATAAAAACATCCTAAACTTGCGCTAAAGTTTCTGATCGTGTTCTTAAATTTATACAGTTTTTCAAATAAGTTTCCCTTTTTAAAATCATTAAGTCACTCTATACTAGCTAGCCAGTATTGGGGCAGTTTGTCAGTTACACTGTGTCAAGAAGAGAAGAGACGTTTGGTCATTATTCAATATTATTCAATAAGAAATCCAGAGAAGACTCAATTTCAAAACATTGACATCTATTGGTATATTTCAATACCACGAGACGCTGACCAGATAGATTTACATTTATAGAACCAACCTGAACTATACTGGGATTGTATAGTTCAGGTTGGTTCTATAAATGTAAATCTATCTATCAATAAGTTTCTCAAAGACAATCGATTCCATGATGATCATTAGATTCCTCGTCAATGCTGGACAGTCTCATAATAAGTGTTCAATGCTTCCTACTTCTTCTCGATTACGCCACTCTGACAAACATCATTGTAGTTACCACCCAGTCACTTCTCAAGCAACTCAATGGGGCAGTTGGGTTGAGGTTTTATCAAATATCTGGTGATATATGCATATTTACTGATAGCAAGGCTTCCATTAACGTAATAGCGGGTGTCTTCACGACATCTAGGTTAACCGAGGAATGCCGAGTATCCACTAATGAGATAGCGAGACATTCTAGGTCCCTGGTCACGATGAAAATCAGGGTAATTGTATAGCAGATGAACTGGCCAAAAGGGGTGCTATGATGGATGATGAGGAGATCGAACCCTTTTCTGGTATTTCCCTTGTTAAATGCAAGATGGCTGTACAGGAGATACTATATGAGTATGCACAAAGCAGGTGGACCAACGAGTTTTCCTGTGTTATATCGAGCACTACTTGGCCCGTATATGATGCCAGCAGGACGAACTTACTTATGAAATTTCGTCGAGAGCAAATAGGCTAATTGTTTCCTTCATTACAGGACACTGTATAATTGGGACACATGCTAAAAGATTGGGCCTACGGTACAATGACTACTGCAGGAGCTGTCACAATGAAGAAGAGGAAGAGACGGTGTCCCACCTATTCTGCCAATGTCCGGCTCTGATAAACCTAAGGGAACGCATTCTCGGAATTCCTATCATGCATAGATGAGTTATCAAGGATGAGTCGTAGACGAATCTACTCCTTCATCAGGGAATCTGGTTAGTTTAGCCTGGAAACAATGGAAGTATGATAAATACCCAGCTGTTTACCACTTGGGTATCACAATGGGATAAGTTTCTGAATGGACCCAAGTGAGCTGCTTGAAGAGTGGCTGCCTATGGAAACTAACCTAGAATAGAGATATCTATCCTAGTCATCGAAAATAGCGGTTGATACTGATGTATCCATAGTTGACTGACCACAAGCATGACGGGTACTACCCAATCAAGTTTTTCCTAAACGACATATAGTTAAAAGGTGAGAAGCGTTCAAGGGCACTTATTGTTCTCAGAAACGAAGATTCAAACGCCACAATGAGAGATCTATTATCAGAAATTTGATATCAGCCAGTGCTCATCTTCCTTAATCTGAAAAAAAAAATACTACAGAGATGCGAGTAACATAACACTACGGGGGTATTTTTGATATATAAAGGCTTAAATCCCTCTATAACTTCGGGCACCTGACTACCAGCAATACCATTTCGCCAAGCACCCTGGAAAGGTATCAACATCGCATTGAGACATTTGTGCATCTCAACTGAGGAGTTACAATACAGAATCTTATATTTCCACTTTACTGCGAAGTATCACATAGACAATTTCAGAGTTAATTTCCATATACATCTTCAACATCGAAAAGACTAATGTGAGAAGAGAAGTGACAACAAACATCGATACCTTTTATATAATTTGCAGATACGTTATTTTCAACAAAGCATACCATGAAATGACTGTCCGATAAAAAAGAATTTTACGAACAATTGTCGCAGTAAATAAACTCTCCAATAAATTCCAGTTGGCCATTCGCTGGTGAAAGGAACGACTCACAGCGGCTTAGAAATATTTAATGTTGGAAATAATTCGGTAGCACGACTGGAGATTTCCTACTGAAATTTAGCATAGACAGAGCTGTGGTATTTCTAAGTTCATTCGTAAATTGCAATTCGTCACTTCGAAAAAACCAAAAAAAAGTGTTGAGTTAAAATATTAAAAATGAAATGTTCAACCAAATATCTTTTGAAATAAAAGATTATCTTTGGTTGTAAAATTACAATTTTGAAAGTCCTAGGTAGCTGAATTTTTGTAGACACCCAATAGCCCCCATTTGAACTACGAACCCATGTAAATATAAATCAGCTCAAAAACACTTCGGCTCTGATTATGTAAAATTACATTAAGATTATTATAAACGTTCACGACTACCGAATTATTTCCAAAATATATGATATCCATGATATTAACTTACTATATAGAATGACACAAAAATATAATTGATACCAAATCTGTGATCTGTCTGTGCAATTCAGAACGATGGCTCGGAAGTCACGCATCTTGTAGTTCCTTGTAAAATAAACAAGATCCAATTATATAGTAGACAGAAAGAAGTGTTTCGTTTATTACAATAGCAATATCAACAACATAAGATACACGAATGTACGCACTATTAAGAGTCAAATTCCATGTAAAAGACGAGAGAACAACTTACTATTGACAAAACGGTTAATTACAAAAACATATTTCCCAAACCACTACACTCTACAACGATGTATTAATCCCATTTGGTGTAGTGTTGCTGAACACCTTCACGATATTCAAGAAAGTTGCCAAAGGATAGCTCCATACAACACTACTAACTACGTACTTTTTTCCAAACTTAACCGATAGTCCCATATGGAAGAATCGGACAAAGTCAGTGAACAGTCTATGCCTGAAACAATCAGCCTGAAACTCTTTCCAATGTATCGGTGTGTAAGATTTACCGCTGTGAATTTAAAAACAATGGTCGGATAGTCATCTTGTAGTTTTTCGAAAAGAAAACGAGTTCCCATTTTTTGGAGTTGCATAGTTGCAGCAGACAACCCTGTAGAATGTTTTTTTATTATAGAAATAATCACTTTGGTGCTACACCCTCTGAGGAACCATCCTGCCATACGACCAATATACACAGAACATCCACAAAAATTCATTGTTCTTAAGTATTTATGTGCTCTTTAGCAAAATAATACACTTTCCTTGATTCACCTTGCTTATTAAAGGTCTCAATCGACAAACTCGGGCTTTATATCCCGCAGAACCTCGTATACGGATGGTACGAGGATGTCTCCTTCAATACTGCCGCGAATTCTGAAGATGGAGTTTTAGGTTCCAACGATTTTTACACTATTCAGAGTCAAATTTCTTAAAAAGACCAAAGAACAACGTCTGTGTCTGTGTCCACAAAAATTCATTGTTCTTAAGTATTTATGTGCTCTTTAGTAAATAATACACTTTCCTTGATTCACCTTGCTTATTAAAGGTTTCATTCGACAAACTCGGGCTTTATATCCCGCAGAACCTCGTACACGGATAGTACGAGGATGTCTCCTTCAATACTGCCGCGAATTCTGAAGATGGAGTTTTGGTTCCAACGATTTTTACACTATTCAGAGTCAAATTTCTTAAAAAGACCAAAGAACAACGTCTGTGCCATTACTCAATTGACATATATTCCTAACACATGAACCCAATAAAGCCGCAATTATCACGTCTGGAGTCATGTTGATGAATGTTCTTTCGGTGTCCAGGGAGACCACTAAGACAGAGTTATTTCTTTAAAATATTCCTCTGTTCATGTAAAGTATTTTCAGGTGACCTCCCTCAGTTATATCATCTTGTTAAATTTTTAAAATATTTTAGAGCATGTTCGTTAGTGATGACTTCAGAATAAGTATTTAGGAACCCTGACATCAAAGTGTACAATTCTTTTTATATATATAGATTGATAATTGAATAACAAATCTTACAGATAAGTCGACGCTATATGTTGATTCATATATAACCAATTTAAACCAATCGTTTTACACAGAAAGTACCTTTTAATACTTTTCGGTCTTTATAGAAGAAATATGATTAAATTATTATTATATAGTTCTAAACCATGGTATGAGAGTTTCTCACCGCTTTCAGAATAATAAAGTCCCAGAGTCACTACAGCTAACAGGATTATACGATAACATCAGACAGCATGACTAAATCATCAATGGCCAAGGAGTTATGGGTTACATATAGAATAAAGCTGTACTCTCCATAACAGATTTCCAGCGTTTTTTATTCATTTCCAAACTTGAGCAGAAGACTACAAAGAGCAAGCTATAACTTTATCATCAACTTTTTTTCACCGCCAACTGTATATTTAGCTAAATATTAAGTAAAGGTGGAAATTTATGATTTTTGTTTTATTAAATAAACGTGCAGTAGCTGTTACAATCCTGGGTGTGTAGCCTGACTTAAGAACGCTTCATACAAATGTATATGAACTAACATTTAACCCTTTTTTATATGTATTACTTACCTTAAATACAAATAGAAAAGGTTTATTTGGCTTAAATGTTAGTTTTTGTTATTGCATAGCAGTTTGTTGGTTGTTATAATTAAGTAATATTGTGCCCAGAGTCTAAAACTTATTCCCAGACATACGTGCACACGAACACTGTTTGGGTTTCAAAAAGGCTGCCTGCCATAAGTGTGGAAGCTAAAGAAGGACACCTAATGATGTACGAGTTTGAGTTTGTTATTTAATGCACTTTTAACTCGGGCGTATTTAAATTGTAAGCTGAAAATATTCATATTAAGCTGGTTTCCCAAATGGGCAAGTAACTCTTTTTTTTAAGTAATTTAAGTTCGTGTGTTTATTTTGTAATTGAGTTCTAGTGTTTTTACTTGTTAATAATAATTACCTGGTCTGGTTAAGTTTCTGCATGTTATTTTTTATAGGGGATTAAATTATTAAAATACTTAAATAACTCAGGGTTTTAGAAAGGCACTCCCGGATTTATAATTTAATTTTCTTAATTATTTCAATTTTAAATAATTGTTTGCTCATGAACTTAAGCTTCATATACGAGTAATTGCTTTAATTCCAGTGATAATGAAAAATGTTGACAGTGAAATATTATTTAGTGTTTTTTAAAGAGGGTAAGAGAAAATTATAAGTTAAGTAATGGACATAATTCCAAAATACTTAGACATATTGGTCTCATTTGATACTCGTCATAAAATAATCCCGAGATGGTTGTAAAGCTCATATTGAATACTATATAGAAGGCATTCGATTCAATCATGAAAGAACTGTATGATTTGCTTTGAAGGAATTTGGAGTTCTAGAACTCTTATTAAATTGTCATAATCCAGCTGTTAAGACTTCCATATCTATTATCAAATTAATCACTTTTGGTAAAGAATATTTGAGAAAGTTGAAACTGATGTGGATGTTTGAGTTTATACAAGAATAGCGATTCTTTAACATTAACGAAATGATCTTATTTGAGGCCATTCTAGCTGATTAGTGTCAAGTTCTTATTAATTTGTTTAGAAAAGAAGAATTATTAAAATATTTGGTGGAGAATGTCTTTAATATAAACGAAACTAGATGAATGGCTAAAATTATTGATTCTAGAACTTATCCTAAAAATATCTTAGTTTAGCTGTTTCTAGTTGAGAACATTGTAATAATGATTGAAGCAGTTAAAAAACCAGAAGGAAATACAGTTAAGACTTCCATATTCCAACTCGTTCTCAAAGAATATTTCAACTCTTTGGTAAAGCACATTTGAGAATGAAGAATGAAGAAAAGTTTATATTTGATTTTAGAGTAGAAAAAGGATTCTATAACTTAATAGATGCTTCTCAGTGAAAAAATTCTAGCAGGAACCTTTAAATTATTGTTAAAGGTTCCTGCTCAAGTACCAAACTTGATTGAAAGTATGTGTATAAGGTTAGTCTGAACTGGAGAATTAGCTAAGGATTAGTTTATTGAGTGTATATCTTTCAAACATGTTAGACAGTGAGGTTTTTTAGTTGAATACGTGCAAATGACTAATAATGTGTTTGAAAAACAAGAAGGAACTACAATTAAGACTTCCATATTCCAACTCATTTTTAAATTAATCACTGCTTGTAAATCATATTTGAGAAAGAAGGAACTGAAGTTTATTTTTGACTGTATAGAAATAGGATTCTATAACTTCAAGTGAGCAAATTCTAGCTGAGTTCCTTTAAATTATTGTCAATTTGGTTAGAAGCAAGAAGGATAGAGAGATATGATAATAATTTTCTAGTGTTATTTATGATGAAATTCTTATTTTATCTTAATTTACAAAACAAACTTTGTATATATGTTTAGTTTTATAAACCTTAGGAACAGATACTTTCAATCAAGTATCTGCAAATGGTGAATCTGAATTAGAGTCTGAAATTGTAGATCTTTTAAGAAATGTTCGAAAGTGAGGTTTTCCTACTTTAAAACGTTCAAATGAATATTGTTGTCCATCAAAAACATGAAGAAAACTCAGTTAACATTTCCATATTCCAACTTACTTTCAAATTAATCACTTTTGATAAAGCATATTTGAAAAATTAAAAACCTGAAGTGTATGGATGGCTTTTAGATGCAATAACGATTATATAACTTTAACTAAATGATCTTATGTGAGAAAATTCTAACTGATAATTTCAAATAATTGTTAATTTGGTTAAAAACCAGAAGAATAGAGAAATAAGGTATCCATATTTCAACTTATACTCAAGCCAACCGAATTTTATATGGAAATTGTATATGGAATGTGAGGTGAGTTCGTACTTAGGATAAGTTTACTGATATTTTCGAAAATGTTAGAAAGTTTGGTTTTTCTAGTTGATTACATTACAATGAATATTGATGTGTTTGAAAAACAAGATGGAGACACAGTTAAGACTTCCATATTCCAACTCATTTTCAAATTAATCACTATTGGTAAATCATATTTGAGAAAGAAGAAACTGAAGTTAATGTTTGACTGTAGAAAACAAACAGGAGTCTATATCTTTAAGAAAATAGTATTCAGTGAGAAACTTCTGCCTGAGTACATTCAAATTATTGTTTATTTGGTTAGAAACCAGAAGGATCGAGAGATAATATATCCATATTCCAACTTATACTCAAGCCAACCAAATTTGATTTAAAGTGTCTGTGGAAGGTGAGTCTGAACTGGAGGATTTGTTTATTGATTGTAGGGCATTTTCTAGTAGAATACATTCGAATGTATATTGAAGGTTTTGAAACATTAGAAGGAAACACAGTTGAGACTTTCAAGTTCCAACTCCTTTTGAAATTAATCACTTTTATTTGAAAAATAAGAAATTGAAGCGTATGGTTGACTTTTAGGTGCAATAAAGATTATATAACTACTAGCTTGACCCGGTGCGCTTCGCTACCCCTGTCGTAGTAAGAAAAATATGTAAGGTTTTTTTTAAAAAAAATCGGTTTTTCCCCTGTTATCCCTTTCTGGTCCAAGTATTGAAAAAAAGTTATAGCCTATTGACGCTTCCAAGTAAAGATCTATCTACGTTCCAAATTTCAATAAAATCAGTTCAGCCATTTAGGCGTGATGCTCAAACAAACAAACAAATAAACAAACAAACTTACAAAGACATTTATATATTTATATAAATAACAAAATTGTGTTATGTGAGAAAATTCTATATGAGTACTTTCAAATAACTGTTAATTTGGGAATAAAACAAGAAGGAAATGCAGTTAAGACTTCTAAATTCCAACTTATTGTCAATGTTAATATATTTATTAAAACTTTATTGAATCGTTGGAAAATATAATTGTAAACAAAATCCAGCAACACGATTTAGACGAGTTGTGTTTAAAAATTTCCTTATATTTTTCAAGGGGAATTTACTGTATAGGTGGCGTTGATATTACAACAAGTACGTAGCTCCAAAGAAGTATGTGCTCGAGAATATTCAAGCATAGGGGTGAAGAAGAAATGTGCCACCTGGACAGTCGAGAATCAGATATTTTGTTCTTTTTGCTAGTTGTGACAATGTTAAGAATCGGCAAAACGGGTCGTGTTACTGTGATAAACTATTTATCCTCATCATACTTGTACACAAAAGTAGCAAATGTGATTTTAGGGTTATATAGCAATGGTGCGCAGCACAATTGTGCAAAATCAAATCATACATATTCTTATGCTCTTACATTTTAGTAGTCGTTGTCCACTCAACGAGACAACTAGGAATACGCATGAGCACGGGTGTATGACTTTTTGTATTTGTTTGTTTGTAGGTGCACTGAACTAAATAAAGATTTAAATGTGTTGGTGAGAGTAAGTGTATTGGTGAGAGAATTTACTTTTGCGCACATCTGTTATATAGTGATTTTCATTACGGTTTAGGCTTTTTGCTGCTGTGTGTGTTGGTGGGTCTGCTGCTGCCGGAGCCCACATATAAGGGACAATGCTAGAGCCGCGTTTGGTTTTAACAATTTGTACAAACAATGTGTAGAGAGTTCAATACCTCTCCAGGCAGCCAAACAAACGGATCCTATAAAATAAAGGAGAACACAGCATATACATACATCAATCACAGTCATTATGTTGTGATTTGTTTTTTATTAAAAAAAAAAGAAGTAAACAAAACAACTTTTTACATAAAATAAATTCGTTTTGTAAACAATTTTTGACAAGAAAAAAAGTAGATCACCTGTGCTGTTAACGCCACCTGTACAGTAAATTCGCCTTGATATTTTTCTTATATTCAAATGCATAAATAAACAAGACTTTTAAATTAAAATTACAAATTTTAAGGATTTGGGAATCTATAGCCCATTTAGCCCTGTTGAATACTTTCGTAATGATCTAAAATACCAGCAAAAACAATCAGAAATTCTATGTATTCAGGCGGTTGTAGAAGCACTGAGTCTGAGCTGCGATGAATTTTGCATAAATAAATCTTCAATTCAGCGAATTCATACGCAGATGAGAAAATCCAGGGAGAAGCCAAAAAGAGGAGCTGTAAAAAATTACAAATATCATATGGCGAAAAGGAACAACGTCTTGCAGTTCCAAAACTAGAGAGTTCATCTGGTAAACATCAAAAAAGGGCAAAAAGAACTGTCATCTATGATTGGAATCTTATTGACAAGGTGCAAATAATCTGTTGTGATACAACATCAATGAACACCAGCCGCTTTAATGGAACTTGATACCAAGATTAAGCAATTTATTGTATCTCCAGAAATATCACTCTTTAAAAAGATCAGAGACAATTGCAAAACTATCGATTCAAATAAGATTTATCATCAACAAACACTGGCCGCTTTAATGGAACTTGTGCTCTCTTGGAACAAAGTTTAGAGAGAGACTTAGTTCTTTTCGCTTGTCGTCATCATGTTTACGAATTGCTTCTTAAAACTGTATATAAAGCCAAGATTAAGCAATTTATTGTATCTCCAGAAATACCACACTTTAGAAAACTCAAAGACAATTGGAAAAACAGCGATTCAAATAAGATTAAACCATGCATCCATTTTGTTAAAAAGCACATTTCTGACGCACTGATTTTATCTCTCTTAAAGTATTATAAATCGACACTGGAAAAAACTTTTATCAGAGACGATTATCGCGAATTAATCGAACTGTGTGTAGTGTTCTTGGATGGCGATCCAGCGAAGAAAATCAAAATTAAGCCCCCTGATACTTTAAATGAAACAAGGTGGATGGCCAGAGCAATTTACTCCTTAAAAATATGTTTTCTTCAGTCTCTGGTCAACATAGCTGCAAATGATACAAATGCTCTGCAGGATATTTGTTTATTTGTTGTGATAATTTACGTAAAGCCATGTCCCTACAAATCGACCCGCCATAGTACACATAGTACAGAACAGAGTCCCCACCGTAGAAGTACTGCGAGCTACAAAAGTTTATATTGCGTTCCAATTTAATCTCCAATAGCTTACACTGTTTATAAAGGACATTCGATTCAATTAGGAACATTCGTTTCCTTGTCAATAGTAGGATAGAGGCTTAAGATATATTATTTTCATTCTCATTTCATAAACTCCGGTAGAAATCAATACACTCAATCGTTGCGATTGCCACTAAATGAAGCATTGTCCAGTTATCACAGACTCCAGAGCAGATATAACAGGTGGCGCAAAAGTAATCCTCCTATTTATAGCATTTTCTGATAGGAAGATTACTTTTGCGCCACCTGTTATATCTGTATGTATGATTCCTATTCATAGATGTTCAGATATTGACTCAGGTACCTGGCTATTCTACGTTCTTGTATTCATATTAGCCCACTGCTCAACAAGAGTGTAGCAGTTTAAAATGCGGATGAAGTTCCCAGTATCTTAAGCTCATCTGTCCTGATATTCTCATGTAAGTTTCTGTGCATAAATTGTACATAAATCATTATCATTGAAATCTATTCCCAACATCAAAATTAGTTTAGTTTCACATTCTTCAATATTAAATTAAGCTTGTGAAAACATTAACAAACCCTCAATCCCGCTTCTGTTCCCCCACAACTACACTATTATTATCACTTAAAATAAGCAAAAATTAAATAAAAAAAAAAGAACTGTCAAAATAAATTAAGTTATTTAATCAGACAACCATCCAATACAGCACAAACAGCAACGCCTTTTAAGCAGCTTTCTACAGTGTCAACCAATCAATTTGTCTACAAACTCAAGAAACCAATATCCATCCTCTACATACTCTTGGTATGACACCCTACCCTCTTCTGTTAAACTTAACTTTAAAAGAAATTTTACATTTTCTCAGCTAAATTTTGTTTCGTAAAATGTTAAAATGGAAGACAAAAAAACTGAACTCTAAACACGTGAAAATTCTATTATTTCTTTTCAATATTGAATTTATTAACATAAAGTCAACGGAAAACGTGCTTGGAATAGAGCTAAAGTAAGATGTTGCAGGCAGCATTAAGTATGATGATGGTGTGGTAACATTAAAAGAAATATTTTGTAACGGAAGTATTTAAAATAATGACACTTAAGGTACGACGTTTGTTACGACTGTCAATACTATTGAAAAAGTAGTAGTAGGAGGTGGGTTAAAGGTTGGGGTTGTTTGAAAAAAAAAACAAGAGATTCAATAAGAAATTTGCTTGAAAAACATTATATGTAAAATAATCATTAAAAAATATTATCTGTATAATGTTAAGGACTCTTTAGAATATTTTAACATTTAAAGAAGTGATGAATACATGACTTTCTGCTGGCACAGTAAACAAAAAAACAATGATAATATTAGTATTGTGCATGAACTTTAAGATAGGTTACACTGTTTCCATGCTGTACACAGAGAAAATAGATTCATATTGGCAACCGAATTTGTTGCCAATCGAATGATTTTGCCTTGGCTACCGAATTTTCCAGTTGTGGCTACAATATTTTAGAAGGAGTAACAAAAGTTTGGTTGCTTCAACCGAAATTCTTCCTTATTAACTGATTTTCTGTTGCTAAAACCGAAAAATTCTAGGTGTGCAACCGAATCATTCGATTGCAACAAATTCGGTTGCCACTACGAAAAAGGTCCGTAACATCCAAGTACCCTTTACAGTCCGCAAAATGTGGGATAGTGTCTCAGAAGTTGTTCAATGTACTCCTTATAATTCAGCTTCACAGATCCTATAGAATTGCCCTGCAAAAGCTTGGTAGTGAGTACTGAACAACATTTGTATATTTCAATAACGACTGCACACTGTTTATGGATAACTTAGAAGTAGTCTAGTAATTTATTTGTATTACGATTTATTAGACATTCACAGTTCTAGTTCTAGTTCAGTTCTAGTTCAGTTCTAGTTCAGTTCTAGTTCAGTTCTAGTTCAGTTCTAGTTCAGTTCTAGTTCAGTTCTAGTTCAGTTCTAGTTCAGTTCTAGTTCAGTTCTAGTTCAGTTCTAGTTCAGTTCTAGTTCAGTTCTAGTTCAGTTCTAGTTCAGTTCTAGTTCAGTTCTAGTTCAGTTCTAGTTCAGTTCTAGTTCAGTTCTAGTTCAGTTCTAGTTCAGTTCTAGTTCAGTTCTAGTTCAGTTCTAGTTCAGTTCTAGTTCAGTTCTAGTTCAGTTCTAGTTCAGTTCTAGTTCAGTTCTAGTTCAGTTCTAGTTCAGTTCTAGTTCAGTTCTAGTTCAGTTCTAGTTCAGTTCTAGTTCAGTTCTAGTTCAGTTCTAGTTCAGTTCTAGTTCAGTTCTAGTTCAGTTCTAGTTCAGTTCTAGTTCAGTTCTAGTTCAGTTCTAGTTCAGTTCTAGTTCAGTTCTAGTTCAGTTCTAGTTCAGTTCTAGTTCAGTTCTAGTTCAGTTCTAGTTCAGTTCTAGTTCAGTTCTAGTTCAGTTCTAGTTCAGTTCTAGTTCAGTTCTAGTTCAGTTCTAGTTCAGTTCTAGTTCAGTTCTAGTTCTAGTTCAGTTCTAGTTCTAGTTCAGTTCTAGTTCAGTTCTAGTTCAGTTCTAGTTCATAAAGAAAAAACAAGAGATTATACTAGTGGGAGATATAAATATAGACATATTAAGAGAAAACATCACAACAACAACATATCTTAATATGGTAATGTGTAATGGACTGCAATGTATGGTAAGCGAAAGTACACGTGAAGATATTCAAAAAAACACAAGCACGTGCATCGATCATCTCTTTTTTAGAAACAATAAAGCAACAACAAAAGCACACGCTCTTATAATAACAACAAACATATCTGACCACTACTCTCTCTATTGTTGTATAAATGAAGAAGTAAACAACCAGAGTGTGCTAACCACAGCTAGCTTGGGGCCACAATTTTATAATTTTAAAATTAATAAACAAATCCAAGATACAAATTGGAATGCAATATCTCAACAAATATCAAATACAAATGATCTCTACAACAAAATTCATGAAATATTTGGTGAAATATATAAAAAATCAAGTAAAAAATCAAAAACTAGTAAAAAAAGATCGATTAATCCGTGGATTAGTGAAGAAATTGTTAAATTTTGTGATACGCGGGATAAACTTTTTAAAAAATGGAGAAATAATCCAAAAAACAAAATATATGAACAAGAATACAAAACATTTAGAAATTTATTAAACAAAAAAATAATTTATGAAAAAAATAATTATTATAGAAATAAATTTGTTGAAAACAGAAACGATATACGCGCAACCTGGCAATTAATAAACGAAATAATTGGTAAAAAAACTACTAATATTGATAGTTTTATAACTAAAAGTTTCAAAAATCAAAATATAAATGACATTGTAAACAATTTTGCATTAAACTTCAACACGAACGTAAACAAAATAATACACAACTGTAACATAAAAACCAATAATAATATTAGCACATCTATACAAAACTCAATATACATTGATTTTACAAATGATGAAGAAATCTAATATATCTTAAAAACACTTAATATCAGAAAAGGTGCAGGATCTGATGGGATTCGAGCAAAAGACCTTAAAATAAATGCAAGTTTTTTGACTCCGATTATAACCAAACTAATAAATTTGAGTATAGAACAAGCAATTGTGCCTGATATACTTAAAACGTCTATAGTGAGGCCGATACATAAAAGTGGTAATAAAACTGATTTTAATAATTATAGGCCAATATCAATATTATCAGTAATTGATAAAATTTTGGAAGAAATTATCGTCAGAAGACTCACAGATTTCTTACAAAAATTTAAAATTATAAACAAAAATCAGTTTGGATTCCAAAAAGGGAAAAATATAAACAATTTATTAGGATACTTTTCTAACTACATTAACGGATGTTTGAGTAAGCAAATGCATGTCTTAGTATTGTTTATAGATTTTAGTAAAGCATTTGATACTTTATCGCATACCAAACTACTTCAAACTCTAGAAAGAAATGGAATAAGAGGTAACATAATAAACTGGTTTAAAAGTTATCTAGAAAATAGATATTACTGTGTTAAAATCAATAACAACTTCAGCAATAAATTATCATACGATTGTGGTGTACCACAAGGATCAAAACTTGGCCCAATCCTATATATAATCTACGCAAATGATTTGATGAATTGTCTACAAGGTACAACTTTTGCGTATGCTGATGACACGGCAATAGTAGTTGCTGATAATAACATTGGAAAAGCAACAGAAACAATGCAAAAACAATTAGATATTGCTACGAAATGGTGCCATGACAACGGTCTCATCATCAATGCCAACAAAACAAAAATAATGCACATCAAACCGCCTCATCTTGCTAACTCCAATATAAAACTAAAATTCCATAATACAGAATGTCTACACAAAAATGCTATAAATAACCCAAACACTAACGACTCATGTTCAACCATTATAGAAATGGTCAACTCATATAAGTATCTGGGAGTATATGTTGACAGTAAATTTAAATGGAAGACCCACATCGAGAATCTGCAAAAGAAACTTCGTAAAACGGCATATATGTTATACCACTTAAGTAACTGCTGCACCTACAGTGTACTGCGACAAGCGTACTTTTCATTAGCAGAATCGTATATCAGACATGGCATAGCAGCATGGGGAAATGTTAAATACAACAGCACATTACAAAAAACACAAGATATTCTACTGAAAATGTTATGGAAAAAACATCAACATCACACCAACAGTACACATAACGATAACACAACAAATCACAACATTCGTACAAAAAAAATTCCTAGCAATACTGCAAAAGAACTACAAATCCTTAATGTCAAAAATATATATAATACAACAATTATAAAAGAATTTCATAGCACCAGTTTTTTAAAGCCAATTGACCATGCTCACAACACTAGACAGAGATCGCATGGAAGATTCAAAGTCGAGCGTTTTTATAATGAATATGGCAGAAACACCCTTCAAGTAACATTGCCAACACTAATAAACAAAATACCAATTGAAATATTAAATAATACAAATAATAACAAAAGAAATGAACTTATAAAAAAATACTTTATCAGTTTGCAATGAAAGGTAACCTGAACTATGTGTAGTATATAATCTGAACATAAAATCGTATAAATTTTTTGTAAACGTAATTTCCTGCAGACAAGCTGAATAGCTTTGCGGGGTATAACAATTTGAAAAAATATAAAACGAGAAATTAAATAGATACATGCAACAAAATTGTATAACAAAAACTACAATTAAACCTGATGACAGATCTCCTTTCAAATACATAAATATGGAACTACAGCACTGCTTGGATGATGGAGACCGAATGCAGATTTATCTTCTTTGGGACACAATATTTTATTATATTTTATTGAATTTGTAATATATTAAGGGTACTCATTTAAACGCTTAAGTTTCCCATTTGTGTAAATGTGCAAATTTGCGAGACGTGTTTCATGAACCCACCTTTTCAATTTTGTGCAAGTTTACACAGAAAATTTATATTTGTTAAAAATGTCAAATAAAAATAAATTCAACAAAAGCTGTAAAAAAATGTTTTTCAAATTGTATAAATTTAAATTCTAAAAATGTTGAATGAAAATTAAATTTTTGGAACAAACGATGATATACATAGTTTGAAGATTTTGTTTATGTTCTAGCTGATGGTTAATGTTTCCATACACATTGCCATTCAATTCAATAATTCTGTTCCAAAGTTACACAATTTTCACATGCACAAACTATTTATATTTTATTTGATTTTTATTTTTCATATATAAAAGTAAACAAAAGCAGCTGATTCATCAAATGCACAATAAATTCAAGTTTGCGAGTCTAAATTGTAGCGCAAACTTATCGGAGTTGTGCAAACGAATTTCCATACATTTTTTGACAGTTCATTTGCGAGGGTGTAATAATGCACAGATTGCACAGTTTGCGAGGCTTTTAAGCGTTTACATGAGGACCCTTATTATATTGTAACTTTAAATATTTTTTATTAAATAAAGATATATTAAAAAAAAAAAAAAAAAAAAAAAAAAAAAAAAAGTTCTAGTTCAGTTCTAGTTCAGTTCTAGTTCAGTTCTAGTTCAGTTCTAGTTCTAGTTCAGTTCTAGTTCAGTTCTAGTTCAGTTCTAGTTCAGTTCTAGTTCAGTTCTAGTTCAGTTCTAGTTCAGTTCTAGTTCAGTTCTAGTTCAGTTCTAGTTCAGTTCTAGTTCAGTTCTAGTTCAGTTCTAGTTCAGTTCTAGTTCAGTTCTAGTTCAGTTCTAGTTCAGTTCTAGTTCAGTTCTAGTTCAGTTCTAGTTCAGTTCTAGTTCAGTTCTAGTTCAGTTCTAGTTCAGTTCTAGTTCAGTTCTAGTTCAGTTCTAGTTCAGTTCTAGTTCAGTTCTAGTTCAGTTCTAGTTCAGTTCTAGTTCAGTTCTAGTTCAGTTCTAGTTCAGTTCTAGTTCAGTTCTAGTTCAGTTCTAGTTCAGTTCTAGTTCAGTTCTAGTTCAGTTCTAGTTCAGTTCTAGTTCAGTTCTAGTTCAGTTCTAGTTCAGTTCTAGTTCAGTTCTAGTTCAGTTCTAGTTCAGTTCTAGTTCAGTTCTAGTTCAGTTCTAGTTCAGTTCTAGTTCAGTTCTAGTTCAGTTTTAGTTCAGTTTTAGTTCAGTTTTAGTTCAGTTCTAGTTCAGTTCTAGTATAGTTCTAGTTTAGTTTTAGTTCAGTTCAGTTAAAAAAGTTATTTCTCACTGACATTCGCACAAACATTTTTTTTTTTTTTGGAAGAGAAATTTTAAAGGTAGAGAGATCGACACAAATTTGGTTGTCTTCCGTTATCAATACTTATTTAAAATTTCATCCGATAAAAACGTCATCTTGTTTAGATGAAGAAAATATTGGAAAAGAGCTTTAACAGAAATTCCAAACCCAGTTAATCATAAAAAAGGATGACTACAAGCCTTTATCCGACTATTTCACTCGAATTCTTTCAAATAATTCAATTGGAATGTTTACAAAATTAACAAGTAAGAGAGATATATTCGGCTGGGCCGAATCTTATATACCCTTCACCAAACTTTACTTCAAAATAAAAGTTTTAAATATTTTTAGGTAAACAAAATTTATTTTTTTCCAGTTGTTTTTTTTAATTTTTTGAAAAAAAATTTTTCGAATGTTTTTTTATTTTTTTTTAAATTTAAAAAACTTTTTTTTTTAAATTTAAAATTTTTTTTTTTTAACATTTAGCCAAAAAAACTTTTGGTGAAAAAAATTTCGGGTTAAAAATTTTTTCCCGATTTTGACCCATTGTAGGTCCAACTTACTATGGTCTTATATACGTCGTTGTAAAGGTCTTTGAAATATCTATCACTAGATATACATATCGTCTATATTAATGACTTAGTAATCCAGATATAGGTAAAAAAATAGGTAAAAAATCGAGGTTGTCCTGGTTTTTTCCTTATATCTCAGCCATTTGTGGACCGATTTTGCTGATTTTAAATAGCAAACTTCTCGAAAGCATATCTGACAGAATTATTGAAGATTTGGGTCCCGAAGATATCTGGGGTCTTCAGAAATTTGATTTCAACAGACAGACGGACAGACAGACAGACAGACAGACGGACATGGCTTAATCGACTACGCTATCTATAAGGATCCAGAATATATATACTTTATAGGGTCGGAAAATTATATTGTTGAAATTACAAACGGAATGACAAATTTATATATACCCTTTTCTCGAAGGTGAAGGGTATAAAAAGAATCAAAGAAATTGTATTATTTTTCTAAATATGTTTTGAGGTGATTTTATGAAATTTTAATATCTTAAAACTTAGGATACAGTGTATGTTGTCACGCATGCAAAAGTCTCAATAACTGACAATTGTTGTTAAGAATACAACAAAAACGATAACAACCTAAGCACAAATATCAAAAATTTCAACAAGAAGCAAAAAAATCCTTCTATTTTTTCTTCATATTCTTTAATATTGTTTCCCACTTTAAACAAGATTAGTATTGAAAGTGACACTTGTAGTGTTTGGAATTTTAAAATCTTCCTCAATGTTCCGATACATGGAAGGCAATAACGAAAAGAACATTAATAAACAGCAGAGTGGTTTGTCAAATATGTGTATATTCCTAATTTCTTTTGCATTTAAATATAATTTGAAGGATTTTTGTGTATGGTGTTTGTGTCTTTACATATTTATGCCTGAACATTGTGTAGAATCCACAAAGTTTCTTACAAATATGTTTACATTTTTTCACACTTACAAAATACACTCTCTCCTATATATTTACACATACATAGATACAAACATGCGTGTCCTTTTTTTGATATTTATCCCCCTTCTACCCTCTTACACAGCTTTTTCTAACAATTTATACCGTGTTACGTGTTTATTTTGTTGGTGTTTTTTTTTTTTTTTTTGTAGTCTGTCCTTTTTCTACTTTTCCACTAAGGTTAGTTGGTTGGTATTTATTCAAATTGAGACATTAGACAAATTAAAATGTACACATAATTTTTGATTGTTATTTGTTGTTGTTGCTGTTGTTGTTCTGTTTAAGTATTAGTATGAGTATGTGTTGAAATGAAATTCATAATGTATGTGTCTGTCTGTCTGTGGGGGTGTAGTTGTCCGTGGGTGTGAGTACGCAATATTACACTTTTTCCCCTGAATATGGAAATTTACATTTTTTACTTATTTGTTGTTTATTATTTTTATTATTTTACATTTCATTCTGTATTATTATTTAAATTATAATTGCAATTTATATTAATGTTTATTTTAATGTATTATGACTATTGTTATGATTCATGTATTTAAATTTCAATTGTTTTTATCTATTTAGTCTAAAATAAATGCCAACACTGTAATAAACTAGAAACATTCCTTTTTAGTAGGAAAATAATAAAAATTTATGTATTGTATAATAAAAGTTAAAATATGTATATATCAGGAAAACTGTAACTAAAAGCATGATCTACATATATACATAAAAAAGTAACGTTAATGAGGGACTGACTGATTCAAAATCAACCATCCCCCCTCCCTATGGAGATCCACTATGAAGGGATTTTTGGGAGTAAAATTCGAAGGTTAGGGGGTAAATTCGGTAATTTTATATCTTAAGTAACATGGTTTTGTTTGGAACTTGAGGTCGAAGGAAGAGATTGGGTCAAATCCGGATTCACAACTTTATTGATTTTATTTTTATTTTTTTCATATAACTTTATCACAAAAAATTTTGACAAAATGGAGTACTAATTTCAAACTTGACGGGTGTTCAAGAGGGAAAAAATGAATAAGAAATGGAATTACAAGAAGTTAAAAGAAACGCGGACCATAAAGCAAAGGTGTAAATGTAAAAAGGACATAGTTTTGAAATGTAAGTGTATTACAGATGACGACAGAAAAAAAATATTCCAACAATTTTGGAAAATGAGTTGGCGGGAAAAAAAGATTTATGTCAAGACATTGGTTTAAGTTTTCCCAACTGTAAGGCCGAGGAACAGAAAATTAGTTAACAAATCCAAGAGATGCCGAACGTTAAAATATTATTTTAAAGTAGAAAATAATAATATTCGTGTATGCTAAACATTTTTTTAAACACTTTAGGCATTAGTCGACGAAATGTTTTCGATTGGATAAAAAAGCCTTTAACAACAAGTTTAAATCCAAAAAAAGGCCCTTAACAGAAGTAAAAAAATGCCTTTATTAATTTTTGATTCTCTTCCAATTGTGGAATCACATTACTGTCGAAGAGTAACAAAGAAAAAATATCTTTTGTCTGAATAGCGTTCCAAGAAAAAACTTTACTAGTTTTATATTAACGATTGGTGTAAAGAAAATAATATTAAATCACTTTCATAGTTGGGTTTTTTATGAAATATTTCATGCCAAAAATATATCCTTGTTCTCACCTAAAAAAGACAAGTGTGAAATATGTAATAGGTTTAAAGCGGGAAACACTTCACAAAAGGCATATATTCTTCACCAAGAAAGAAACGATGATGATGCAATAAATAACAAAGAAGAGACCGGGCTCAAGAAACTCACATTTTCACTGTTGATCTTCAATACACTCATAAAAGTGAAATTTATTTTAAGCTTAAATTTTTTGAAGAATGGAAAAAAATGCCGCAAAAGATTAATAAAAATATAGAAGCAATTGAGTTTCCTAATTTGCAGCAAATATAACAGCCAAAAAATACGAAGACTTGCAATTTTTAAAAACCACTCTACCAAAAGATTATCATACATTTTATGACGATTTACCACACGAATAATTAATTGTTTATGTTTAATATTACAAAAATATAAGATTTTAATAAGACTGTTTTTTGTTATGTATTTAAATAATATAAAATACCAATTTGTAAAATAATAAAACGAGAAATTAAAATTTATTATAAAAAAATGTGCTAAGTCCAGCCAAAAATCACAAAATCATAAAAATCAAAAGAGCTAATCCCTAAAAATGGCTTCAGTTTCTAAAGTCATTTCAATTATTTTATTTTTTCAACTGATACTTAAAGCCAACAGATCATAGGAGAGAACTGCAGATCTAAAAATTATTGAAAGCAAAAAAAGATAGAACGTTTTTTGTCTCTCTTGTAAAATTCAAAAAATGGGACTTGTCACGTTTGCGTACTAAGCTAACGATATAATCATGCTGGAATTAGGAAATTACTTTGAAATGGCAATTTTGTCAGGGATTCAAGTGGGAAAAGGGAAATTGGTACTTTTTCTTCTAATGGTAACTTTATTACTATAATCAATTATTTAACTTCAATATTTAAGTAGCAGTTGGCTCGTATAGTTCTAAGTAAAGAAAGAATCATGGATGGGGGCTTAATGGTATTAAGGTACCAAAAAAAGAATACTAATGGTACTTTTTTGTTCTTCAAATCGGACTTTTTTTAATGATCCTGATTTTTTTTTCTAGTATGAATTAAATAAAAAAAATGAGTTCAAATATATAAAAGATTATAAAAACTCAACTTTTTTTTTGCGATGTATTTTGGGTGTTTTTGCCCATTCTTCAAAAATTTTCTTTCGGTGAAGAGTGGAGGTCATACTGGAAATGTGAAAAAAATTTATGGCGGTCGCAGAAATGCGCAAGATGTTTTTGATTTACCTTAAAGTGAACGCTTGAAAGATTAACCTGAATATAGTTTTACGCCGGAACTATTCGGAATAAACAGCTTTAACTCTACTTGAAAAAAGGAAATATTTTTTTTTTTTTTTGCACTTTATGAACTTCTCATAAAAAATTGTTTTTTTTTAATACTTACAGTGGCAATAATTAAATGAAAATTGTAATAAAAAATTGCACAAACCAAAGTCACACAACAAATATGCTTCTATTTGAAATCTGAATGGAATTGACAACAACTGACTTTAAAGCTCACTTTTTCCTAATCAGAGCTAAAAACAAAACATGTATTACAGTTACATTTGTATTGGGAAGCTGTTTAAATGATCAGAAGGAATTTTGCCAGACATTTTTTTTATTTTGTCCAGCTAGATTTGTAATTTACCCCAGTGTGCGCTGTCGAAAAGGTATTCCCAAGTCATACAACCAACTACAAAAATTTTGATTGTCTGTGGGAACATGCGGTTTTAATTGAGGCGTACTGATTCCACGCATGCCGATGATTTCCAACGACTTACCGATTGAATTCAAGCGGCCCCAGATCCCATTTCGACATGCCTTTGCTATAACCATTATAATACATTTAGAAAATTTATGTTTTTTATGATGTTGGGGGAGTCCGTGGTTAAGTTGTGCTCGGCACTGTATATTAAAATCGGGACCGAGATGCAATATAAAACATATGTTTTCTAAGGGCCAGCAACGCGGACTGGGTTCAGCTAGTCTCTTATAAATATTGTTAAGGTTAAAATTCGACATAAATAATCCATATATATGTACATATAGAAACATTTAAATACAAATATATATATATATATATATATATATATATATATATATATATATATATATATATATATATATATATATATATCGGCCCATAACTGGCCATAGCTCTATATAACACTATAAATGACGGTAAATTTTTTTGTAACGATCGGTACATAATACTTATGTCATTGCTCCCATATCCCACATCCGAAAATCAACCAATTAGTTTATGTACAATTTATATACCCTAGACCAGGGTATTATGCGTTTGTGCTGATGTTTGTAACGCCAAAAAATATGAGTCTTAAAGTATACCGTCCATAATCACTTTCGGAGTCGATTTAACGGTGTCCGTCCGTACATCTGGCAGGTTAGCTGGCTGTGCGCAAATTACAGGTCGCAATTTTGGGTCGCGGTAACGTGAACTAATTAAAACCAAGGGAGTTCATGTTAGTGAAATTGTTCACGTTAGCGATTGTCGACTTTCATGGAAAAAATATAAAATTGTATAATATAAACCTGTGTTTTACACGCTTAAACGTGAAATTCTTTCATTATTATTTTTGTTATTAAAATATTGTTACTGTGGGGTTGTACACAAATAAATAAAATATGTCCGACTCAAATAATTTCAAAATCAACAATAAAAATTTTATTCAGGAAAAATTATAATTAAAACAAAAATCAAATGTAACTATGTTTGTAAATATTTTAATGAATTTAAAACAAGTTAAGTTAAAGTATTTTTAACGCCACAGTACCCCCTTTCTAGTTTAATCAGATTTAAACGAAATCATTTTAAGTGGTTTTGAAACATTTGCATTATTTTTGATTTCATCAATTTCGTTGTCTACAAAAGCAGGTTTGAGGTGGTCTATTGAAACGTTTTCAGTTTTTGATCCAATTTGAATTTTGAAAAACTTATCGCTTTTATGTAAAACTTTATATGGACCGGAATATTTCGGACATAAAGACTTAGGGGAATATAATTTCTTCCATACATGTGAAGTGTTTTTCAAATCCTTATGTACGAACGGTTTTTGATTCGAGTGATTACTTGCTGGAACTGATTTTATTTTTTCAAATGATTCACGGATATGTGTTAATACTTCTGAGGGAGTTATATTGTAGTTTATGTTGCTTTTAAAAAAATCTCCTGGTAAACGTAGTACTTCTCCATAAACTAATTCTGCAGAAGATGCTTTAATATCCTCTTTATAAACAGTTCGTAATCCTAGTAGAATCATAGGTAGCACTTTTGTCCACTGTAAATTTTCACTACAAGTTACAGCCGTTTTTAATGTACGGTGAAATCTTTCGACGATTCCATTTGATTGTGGATGGTACGCTGTGGATTGTTGATGTTGAGCTCCAATAGTTTTAGCAAGATCCGCAAAAACTTTTGAAGTGAATTGTCTTCCTCTATCAGTATGTATTTTATGAGGACAACCAAATCTACTCACCCAACCTTCAATGAAATTTCTACATACTTCTTCAGATACCTTTTAAAGGTAAAACTTCAATCCATCGGGTAAAACGATCTATTATTGTCAGCTTATATTGAAATCCTTCTGATGGTGGTAGAGGTCCTACGATATCCATATGGATTGTTGCGAATCGTTGGGTTTCTTGAGAAAAGACACCAAATTTTGATTTTGTGTGACGATTTACTTTTGCAGCTTGACAAATTTGACACGTTTTCACCCATTTGTTACAATCTTTATTTATCGATGGCCATACAAATCTTTGAGTAATTAAACGTCTTGTTGATCGAACTCCAGGATGAGAAATTCCATGTATGTTATCGAATATAATTTTCCGGAATTGTAAAGGAATATAGGGCCTTGCATGTTCTGTGGAGACATCACAAAAAAGTTTAACATTAGAATTTGGAATTTGTATAAGTTTAAATTGAAGTCCTGTAGACGAATTACGAAGTTTTATAAATTCTTCATCTGTTGTTTGTAAGTTAGCGATATCTTCATATTTGATATAAGAAATTTCTTCTATACGTGACATTGCATCTGCTACTGTGTTGAATTTACCAGATATATGCCTAATATCTGTCGTAAATTGAGATATGTAATCTAGGTGTCGATATTGTCTTGGTGATGCTTTTTCAGGATTCTGGTTGAAAGCAAAGACAAGTGGCTTATGATCTGTATAAAGAACAAACTTACGTCCTTCTAGTAGATGACGGAAATTTTTAATCGATTTATAAGCGGCTAATAGCTCTCTGTCATAGGTGCTATATTTCGTTTCAGCTTTTGAAAGCTTTCTGGAAAAGAATGCTAATGGTCTCCAATCACCATTATCAAACTGCTCAATAGCTGCACCTATTGCAAAGTCAGATGCATCAACTTTCAAACAAATTTCAGCATCAGGATTTGGATGAGAAAGCAAAACTGCATTTATTAAATCTTCCTTACAATGTTCAAAATCATTTTCAAGCTCGTGGGTCCATTGAATTGGAGTTTTGTCGTTTTTTACAGCTCCTTTTAAAAGGTCATTAAGTTTAACTTGGGTTTTTGCAATATCTGGCATGAATTTCCTATAGAAATTAATCATGGCCAAAAATCTTCTTAACTCGCTGACATTTTTTGGTTTTGGATATTGAATAATACTGTCAACTTTTTCTTTTGATGGTTGTATACCATTAGGGGTTATATTAAAACCAAGAAAATCGAGTTCACTTGAACCAAATTTGCATTTTCCAGGATTAATAAGTATACCAAAACTTTTAAAACGGTCGAATAAAATTTTGAGATGTTCTTTGTATTCTTCTTCGTTTTTAGAGGCTATTAAAACGTCGTCAATGTAGACGTAGGCAAACTCTAGTCCTCTACAGACTTCATCCATGTACCTTTGAAAGGTTTGCGCCGCATTTCTTAACCCAAATGGCATTTTGAGGAACTCAAAGAGTCCAAATGGGGTAATTATTGCGGTTTTGGGAATATCAGATGGGTTAACGCGTATCTGGTGATATGCTCGAACAAGATCAAGTTTTGAAAATACTTGACAATCTTTCAAATTAGATGTGAAATCGGATATAAAAGGAATAGAGTACTTATCTGGAACTGTAATCTTGTTAAGAAAACGATAGTCTCCACATGGACGCCAGTCTCCATTGGATTTTGGCACCATGTGGAGAGGATTAGCCCACTCACTTTTAGATGGTTGAATAATACCTTGATCCAGCATGTACTGAAATTCTCGTTTTGCTATCGCCAAACGTTTTGGATCAAGTCTACGAGCTTTTGCGGTAACAGGTCTTCCAGTAGTTTCAATGTAGTGGAAACATTTGGTTTGATTGTTGCATTTTAGTGATGAGTTTATACTTACAATCTCTGGGAATTCTTGAAGAATCTTTTTATAAACCGTATCATCCTTCTGAATATGAGAAATATTTGAAGAAGGTAGAGATGATAACGTAGCAGGTGTTGATATTAAAGTTTTTCCATCAATTAATACACGATTCTTAAGATCTGGTAGTAAATGGTGGTGCTTCAAAAAATCAGATCCCAGAATTGGATGAGTGACATCAGCAACTAGGAAAATCCACGAAAAGTTTCTTCGCAAACCAAAATTGAGTTGGAGTAGTTGAGTTCCATATGTACGTATTTCGGTTCCATTTGCAGCGAAAAGTTTAATTGGATAAGACTTACCATCTGATGTTGAAAAATGCTGATGTTTTGTTGTAGGTGGAATGACGGATACGTCAGCTCCAGTATCGACCAAGAATGAACGTTTAGTTGTTAAATCTTTGAGAAGTAAGCGGCATGTTGTTGATACTGAAATTTCGGGAGCCGCTGTACCCGAAATACTATTTAGTTTTTTGCTTGTGGGTGTTTACAGGGCGAAACACATTTTGTTGCCTTGGTATCAAAACGTTTATGGTACCAGCACCAGTTTGTACGTTGTTTTGAACTACTTTGGCTTCTGCGTCTGTTTTTGTTAAAATCTCGTTTTTCATTTCTACCACGTATAGATGAATCTAGTTTCTTATCAAGTGCTTCAATTTTTGCAGTTAATTCATTTATAATATTCTCGGAGAAACCTAAACTGGAGATTTGAGGACGCGAAATTTCCATAATCTTATCAGCTTGCAACGCCAAATCATTGAGATGTAAATTACTGGTAGCCAAAATTGAACGAATATTTTCAGGAAGTTGTTCCAAGAAGAGAGTCTTGAGTACATTATCGCCCACATCATTTCCGACAGCCAATGCTTTCATTGTTTGCAGAAAATGAGATGGCTTTTGATCTCCAATAACAAGACCGCTGAACAATTTTTTAAGTTTGGCTTCTTCGGAAATTGCAAACGAATTTATAAGACGGTTTTTTATGGCTTCATATTTATTCGATGCCGGAGGAGATAATAAAATGTCACCAATAAACTTCAAATAAGAAGAATCCAGACTAGCTACTACATGAGAATATTTCACCTCATCTCGAGAGATTCTTGATAGCTGGAATAATGATTCAATTTGAATGAACCATAATTGGGGCTGTTCTGTCCAAAATGGTGGAAGTTTTTGTATTGGTGATGTTGAAGTTACTGCTACTTCCGGGAATCTATCATCTTGTTGAAGACTGCGTGTTACATGTCCTGTTGTATTAGGATTATGTGTGGGTGCTTCCACTGGAGGAGCCGGAGAATGTAATAAGGACATGGGGTCACCAAATTTGTGGGGTTGTACACAAATAAATAAAATATGTCCGACTCAAATAATTTCAAAATCAACAATAAAAATTTTATTCAGGAAAAATTATAATTAAAACAAAAATCAAATGTAACTATGTTTGTAAATATTTTAATGAATTTAAAACAAGTTAAGTTAAAGTATTTTTAACGCCACATTACGTTTTTACCTTTTAAAAACGGGGTTTATTTCCTATAAGGAGATCGGTTTCTGGCATGTGGAGACTACAATGCCAAACACACATATTGGGGTTCGCGATTGGTGAATCCCAGAGGTAGACAGCTGTATAAAGCTCTAGTTGATCGCAAAAATTGCTTAGATTTCGTGTCCCCTGGACACCCAACTTATTGGCCAACTAATCTAATAGACTTCGCCATATGTAGAAATATTAGTCGAACTACAGTATCCACAGAAATATTCTATGATCTATCTTCTGACCATTCTCCTGTAATTATTACTTATTGCGAGAGACCCATCAAACCAAGATTTCCTAAGGACTCTTTGTTTTTTAAGACAAATTGGCTAAAATATAGGAAATATATCAGCAGTCATATCCACACAAATCCTAATTTACAGTGTGAGGAAGACATAAATAAAACCGTCAATGACTTCACGTCATTGATGATTTCGGCTCTGGAACACTCTAGGTGCCAAATCCCTCCAAAAACTAATACGCCTATATCAAATTCGGATATTGAAAGACTTCTTCTCGAAAAGAGAAGACTCAGAAGAGAATGGCAACATAATAGATCACCTGCTGCAAAGCAGAGGCTGTCCACAGCAGTACGAAAACTGAAATGAGCCCTTCATTTAGAAGAGGATCGCATAAACGAAAATTATATTAAAAGTTTGACGAGCACAAAATACACAAATTTCTCTCTTTGGAAGGCAACGAGGAACATTAAGCCACCGGTAGAGGCACAAAGTGCTTTAAGAAAAGCTGACGGAACCTGGGCACGAAGTGCTATAGAAAAAGCAACAGTATTTGCTGAACATTTAAGTGAAGTATTTCAACCTAATTCCACGGCAAATGAGTTCGAGCTCGAAGAATTTCCGGTTTCAACAATGGCTAATGCAGCCCAATTCGATATTGGCCCTGAGGATGTTAACAGAGTAATTAAAAATAAATTGAATTTGAAAAAATCACCGGGATATGATTTAATAACTCCATCATTGATTAAGAACCTACCAAATGTGGCAATAATTGTGCTTTCTATATTGTTTAATGCGATCTTGAAACTTGGAATTTATCCAAAAAATTGGAAAATTTCTCAAATAATAATGATACCGAAACCGGGTAAAGATTTAACCCTGCCATCTTCTTATAGACCTATTAGCCTACTCCCTTGTTTGTCGAAGCTGTTCGAGAAAATATTCCAGGAAAAGATCATACCTTTTTTAAATGATGGAAATATTATCCCAGTACACCAATTTGGTTTCCGTGAACATCACGGCACCATTGAACAAGTCAATCGTTTAACTGGAGAGATTAGAAAATCTTTTGAATTAAAAGAAATATTGTTCTGCCGTCTTTTTAGATGTTGCCCAGGCTTTTGACAAGGTATGGCATAAAGGTCTAGTACATAAAATCAAATGTTTACTACCACTATGTACTCATAAATTGCTGGAGTCTTATCTATCGAATAGACTTTTCAGAGTTAAGTTCAATGTTTATGTGACGAGAGAATACAAGATTAGAGCTGGCGTTCCACAGGGAAGTGTACTAGGACCTACGTTATATTTGATTTACACCTCTGACTTGCCTACGTGCGATAAATTAACAATCTCTACATTTGCGGATGATACCGCCATTATTAGTTCACACGAAAACCCACTCATAGCATCTAGTCAACTGCAAAATTATCTCCTACGTGTGGAGACATGGTTGACAAACTGGCGAATAAAGGTGAATGAGCTGAAAAGTAAACATGTTACGTTCGTTCTAAGGAGAGGAAATTGCCCACCTGTCACACTCAACAACGTTAATATACCGCAGTCTGATTATGTCACCTACCTTGGTATTTATCTTGATAGACGGCTTACTTGGCGCCGTCACATAGAAACCAAGAGACTTCACATGAAGCTAAAAGCCTCTAGCTTTCATTGGTTAATCAGTGATCAATCAAAATTAAGCCTTGAATATAAAGTCATCCTGTATAAGACCGTTTTAAAACCAATTTGGACGTATGGAATTCAATTATGGGGAATGGCTAGCAACACCAGTATTGATCTTATACAGAGGGCCCAATCTAAAATTCTTAGGACCATGACGGGAGCACCATGGTATATAAGAAATGAAAACATCCACAGGGACTTAGATGTGACATTGGTAAAGGAAGAGTTCAAGAAAGTCCGTGAGAAATATATTGTTAAGCTGCAAAACCATCCCAATGCGCTTGCAAGACAACTTGTGCAGATCCAAACCCGATCCAGGCTCCGTAGAGCTGATCTACCACCCCGCTAAGATGAGTGCCAGTTAACCATGAAGGCTCTCTTGTTGGAGAGCAACTATTTTTAATTTTAGTTATAAGATTTAAATACTTATTGTTAGGCCTATAAAAGGCAGATTCAATAAACTAATAAAAGCGTAAAAAAAAAAATTCCTTTAAATAAACCGGATACTTTTGATTGCAAATAAAAGCAGTTTTAGTAGTTTAAAATTGTAACAACTTTTTATTTATTTAAAATGTACAACAACAACAGTTCAAATAATCACTCAGTGTCTTTACACACGTTTATCAATTCGAAGAAATACACACACACTTTATAATGTACAAATATACACTGGCAATGCTTAACGATGCTTCAAATTACACTCATCTGTGGTGTTCTCACGGCCAATTTATATACACTGTATTACCATCCAGAAATCTCTATTTCTACAATGATCTTAAAACTAGAATATTCGAATTCTAGAGCTTTCGATGTTAGGCATTAATCATTTAGTGTTGCCATACTTACAAACAATGCTCAACTCAAAGCTTTTATTCAATGTTGTATGTTCTATAGCAATGTTAATAATACCCACACATTTGTTAAAGTTTGAGAAGCACTGCTGTTGAGAGGCATTATACAACTTTAAACCAGTTATATTTAAATTCGAGTACAATTTCGTAACAATATAAAACAAAAATTATTGATTAAAATGCATTACAAAACAAAAGGAGATTACGAGAAAATATACATTGAAATAAAATTACATAGCAAATAAAATTACTCATTCCTTGCCATACAAAAAATATTAATTTAGAGGATACAAACACATTTTTAATATAAAGGGATTCCCTAAACTTGAATTTAATGTATGTATTTCAGTCTTCTCTACATGCTTAGAAAACAAATGCATTGAAAAAAATATTTCACGTTATAGAGCTTTCTGAGTTTGATCAAATATGACTCATGTATTAGTTTCGGGCCAAGATCGAAACCTATTGGCTGTGGTAAAAATCGGACCTTAGCTCCTATATAAATCCCATTCCCAAAAATTACTGTAACGAGCATAAAACTCTTGAAAATAAAAATTTTGGTATCCAAAAACCATTTAACATAAACAAGTTGCATATAGTAGGAAATTACGCGACCTAATTTCATGATGTTGGCTCCATAATTGGTCATAGCTCCCATATAAGGCCCACTATCGAAAATCAATTTAACGAATGCCTCACTTTCAAAAATTACACTTCCATATTATATATATGGCGAAATGCAAATTTCACAAAATGGCCACAAAACAATTGTTCTGTTTTCATTTTTTAGCAAGAAAAATTCATATTGAAAAACTACTACTGTGTAGGTTATATATATGAGCACCCTGTGTATTTGCGACACAAACCTAACGAAGACACAAACCACTAGTAATAAAACCAAACGATTTGGTTTCGATATATATGTACATAGTGTTATCAAGTGCTATCGATATTCGCATTATTTCACAAATCGTTGAAGTACCCTGTTGTCAGTTTTGATAATTTGACATACAGATGTCCCTTCTCTAGTAAAGACAGAAACCAATAACAAAGTATTATCGATATATTTTAAAATGTGATACACTATTAACGATTATTGTTAAATATATGTGTATTACACATCTCCAAAACTGTAACTAGAGTTCATTCTGTAAAGAAAGTCAAAAATCGTATGAAAATAATTTTAAAGTAAAAACTTGACAAATATTTATCATAACATTAAATGACGTTTGTGGTCAAGACAAAGTTGTCTGAGCAAAACCACTAACAATTTTGTAATATCGAAGCAATAATACTAATAAAAGGAGGCTATAGCTGATAATCCCCATTTAGGCTTGTCGATGAAAGCGGAAAGAGGAATGGAAAAGGGTACTATGTTTCATGTACATGAAGTTTTTGTTGAGTATGTTATTCACATTTTTATACCCTACACCACCATAGTGGGGAGGGTATATTGGATTTGTGCAGATGTTTGTAACGCCCAAAAATATTAGTCTAACACCCACCTTAAAGTATACCGATCGACTCAGAATCACTTTCTGAGTCGATTAGACGATGTCCGTCCGTCCGTCCGTCCGTCTGGCTGGCTGGTTGTCCATGTAAACCTTGTGCGCAGAGTACAGGTCGCAATCTTGAAGATATTTCGACAAAATTTGGTATATATCAATTCTTCTGCCCAAGGACCAAGCCTATTGAAACTGGCTGAAATCGGTTAATTATTTCACCTAGCCCCCATACAAATGTCCTCCCGAAATTGGACTTTATCGGTCATAAATGTTTAATTTATATAGGTATCTACACAAGTTTTTCTCCAAATAAGTTTTATATACAGAAAATTCATGTCACCAAATTTTATTATGATCGGTCTATAATTAGCCATAGCTCCCATATAAGACCTGCTTCCGATAATCACTTTAACGAGCATAAATCTCTTAAAAATGTTGGTATACACATAAAATGCAACATAAACAACTTTCATACATACATTAATCACACCACTTAATTTCATGGTGATCGGTCCATAATTGGTCATAGCTCCCATATAAGACCTGCTTCCGATAATCACTTTAACGAGCAAAAATCTCTTAAAAATGTTGGTATGCACATAAAATGCAACGTAAATAACTTTCACACAGACAATTATCACACCACTTAATTTCATGGTGATCGGTCCATAATTGGTCATAGCTCCCATATAAGGCCCACTTTCGAAAATCCTTCAGGAATATAAATTATTGAAATTTTTTTGCTCATTTACTTTGTGTAGGGTATTATATGGTCGGGCTTGACCGACCATACTTTCTTACTTGTTTCATTTATATTCGTTCTGCACAGAAATGTCAAAAACTGAAAAGCAAAAACTTCACTATGTGGACACGAATGCAGTTTCAAAAGAGAATTTTAAAATGTTTTGCAGCAAATGTTTCACAGTGTGGACCGGGACATAATACTTTATATTGGAAATCATTTTGACGTTTATCATGACAAAAATGTATCAAGTATATACATAGGGTTACGGTTAAAAATGTAACTCTACTGGCCGTAACTTCCCCATAGAGTTGTTTCTTGGTCTGTAGAAAGAATAAAACCTTATCGTGGCTCTGTATTTTGTAGATGCTTTTGAAAGGGGAAATAATGATAAATCTTGGAAAAATTTTTGAAACTTGACATTATTCTTAGATGTCTTATATTAAAATTCACATAAACTGTTTGGGAATTATTAACAAAACTATACCAATCTAAGTATATATATAAAAATGGTGTAAAAAATGTATACTAATTCATAAAAAGAGGACGGCTGGTCCGATTTCTGTAAAATTTTTTGTCAGTTGTTCGTATTTTCGAGGAGAAGGTTTTTACGGAGGAAAATTTTGGAAAATCCCTCCGGAAAAGTCGGAAAATTGGAAAAATCGAAAATCGAATTTTTGTATGCAATTTTGTGTGAAATTCTTTCTTAATGGCTTTCCAAATGAAAGAATAGAAAGTTCTCAGCCAAAATCCGATAGATGGCGTTATACGTTGACTTAGACTTTACGCAATCTGACAGGTGTCATGCAACGGTACGCTATTGTCCATCAAAAAGCTAATGAACAATGTGATTCAGGCGACAATCATCAAGGGCAAATTCAAAGGAGAGGAAGTCCTTATCCCACGAATTCCCATTATTCCATCTGACCTTCCATTCCAATTCAAGCGGATTCAGTTCCCCGTTCGATTGGCATTGGCGATGACAATCAATAAATCTCAAGGCCAATCACTAGAAGTCTGTGGGATTAATCTCGAATTTCCCTGTTTTTCGCACGGTCCTCGTTTTTCGCACGGTCTTCGTTATTTGTTTATGCGCCGGAAAACAAATCAAAAAACATTGTTCATCAAATCGCTCTCCACTGATTCCATTCAAATAAATCACATTGAAAATTTAAATATTTGTGTTGTATTATAACTCTAAAGTTTGTCTGAAGGCTTAAAATTGGGGCGAGGCGAAGTTCCCCGGGTCCGCTAGTATATATATACAGTAGTGGTCAAAACATTTGCAACTGAGATCGCATTTTAACTTTTCATTGACCAATTTTCTCCAAATCACATTTCGATACAAACATTTATTTGTTTCATGTCATCATACATTGTTTTTGTTAAAAATATAAAAAAAAAAAACAAATTCCGTTAAAGTAAAACAACAAAAAATTAATTTTAAAAGATGTATTCAAAATGCAGCTGTTCAAAACATTTGCAACTCTTATTACTCTTACTCTTAACTATGCTATTAACACTAACAAATGCTGGGAAATAACGATAATCGCATTTGTTTTATTAATTCGTGATTTCGATCTTTGCATTTTATTAAAAAACTCATCATAAATATTTTACTATAAGAGTTTTAATAAGTTATTGGAAGCATTAACATCGTAAGAATTACTTTTGTGAAAAATGGCAGGAAACAAATACAATTCCGATTTCAAGGTCGAATTTTTAAATGACTTTAAAAGTGGACTTTCTCAAAAAGACATTTCCTTAAAATATTCCGTTCCAAAATCAACAATTTGTCGCATTGTTAATAGTGGTAACATCCATACAACTCAGAAAGGAGGAAGACCCCGTATTACTACTGTAAGAGAAGACAGAAAAATTAAGAATTTTTCACGAAATATCCTAAAGCAGTTCCTAGAGAAGTTAAAACCGAACTTTCCATAGATGCCAGTCTTTCAACAATTAAAAAAAGAGCCCGAGAATATGGTCTTAAAAGTTTTAGATGCACTAAAAACCCGTTGTGTCGGAAAAAATAGAAAATCTCGGCTTGAATTTGCCCGCAACCATTTAAATTGGACTCAACTGCAATGGAAAAACATACTATGGTCCGATGAGTCCAAATTCAATCTCCGGGGTTCAGATGGAAGAGCCTACATTCTATTACCAGGAGGCGAAAAGTTTAATCCCAGATACACAACCGCCACTGTGAAATACGGTGGTGGAAACATTATGGTGTGGGGGTGTTTTTAGGGAAATGGGATTGGCCCATTTCTCCGGATTACTAATACAATAACGGCCACAACATATAGAGACCTTCTAAGCTCAGTTATGCTTCCATATGGAGAATGGGAAATGCCACTTTCATGGACATTCCAGCACGATAACGACCCTAAACATACGGCAGGTGTTGTAAAAGTATGGTTGGAGGAAAATAATATTAGTGTCATGTCGTGACCGCCACAATCTCCCGATCTCAACCCGATTGAGAACATGTGGATGATTGCAAAACGGAATATTGGTAATAAAGTATTCCGAAATCGTGATGAACTTTTTGCAGAGTTGGAAAAGCAGTGGAATGAAATTCCCGAAGATTATATTAAAAAGCTTATAGCCTCAATGTCTAAAAGATGTTCCGAGGTAATAATAAATAACGGCTATGCTACAAAATACTGAATAATGAAATCGATTTTTGGATTTGTATAATATTTTCTTTAAGAGTTGCAAATGTTTTGAACACTTGTTTTTAGACTAATTTTGTTAAACTTTATTTTTTTATTGTTGTAAATTTATGAAAAAATTTTTTTGTTTTTGTAAACTAATATGCAATAACTGAATTTTATAAAAAGAAAATAAAAAAACTTATGCTGAAAGTCTTTGTTAAAAAAATAAAGAATTAGGCAAAATGTGATTTCAGTTGCAAATGTTTTGAACACCACTGTATATTGTTTTAGTATTAATTATGTTAAGTTGACTTTTGTAACCCCAAGTTACAAGCCAAACTAATAGTATGTTAGTTATTTTATAAACCTTTAGTATATTCAAAATATTGTTATTAATAAGGTTATAATTATTACCAAATTTCCATTGTACAATTTAATATTCTTATAACATTAATTACACTTTAAATCGATAAGCTGTTTAACAAATACATATATTCGCATGTATTTTTGCATTCAAAACTTTGTCAAAAGAAACCTATAAAAATGTATTGTATTGTCTCTGTATATTTGTTATTTAAAAATAAATTAAAGTCATATAAGCCAATATAAATATGTATTATTTTATAATTTTTTTGTTTTATTCCAGCGCCTTAACAATTTTTGAACATGCCTCACTTGCTGTAATAATAGCATTCATTCATTGCTTTCATTATGAAAACGATCATTAAATAAATCAACATTTTTTTGACAACTTTCACCTCACGATTCAAAATTAACGAAATAATTTATAATTACAAAAGTTTGGAATGGAATACAAATTACATGCGTTTCCGATCATTTTAATAATGATCAAGCATATGTACATCATAATAGTATATACATACATACATAATTATTTTTTTCAAATAATGAAATATAGAATGTGTGAATTATAAAGTATTATTACAAAGTTATATTGTTGTTACAACAAAGTAGGCAACTTAAAAAATAAATTTTTTAATAACCAATTTAAACATAGAGAAAATATATATAGACCGGAAACTCTTTAGTCAAAGACCTAACTCAGTTGTCAAAAACCTAAGTGCTGAGAATGTATTAGTAAAAAAAAAACTATGTGAAAACAAAAACAACACTCGTATGTGTGATTATTTTGAGTAAAATTTTTGTTTGAGTTTTTTTCTAGTTTCCGCTCTTGTTGTTTCTCTATGAATCTAACATATAAATAAACTGACTGAAATGTTGCTGGCCAGACTCAATAGAATTAAAATGAATTTCATCATGTAACTCCAAGTAAAATGGATTTCAGTCAATAGATTGCGAGGAACTGATTATCTGTAAATTGATCAACAAATCGTTAAATAATATCCCCAATGGGAACAGAACCCACAAAGAACTGGTACCGTGATAGCCTCCTTGGGGTTAGGAACCGGAACTGACACAAATTTCCCGCAGGGATATAACATAATTCGAAGATCATTTATTCAACCAATCTCAACGACTAAATTTGAATATCCATATATCCAGAGTTGACATTATCAAAAGCTTTACTGAAATCTGTGTATAAAGGGTTTTCCAACAAGAGGTGTTATTTTGGTATTCAAAGAAAAATGGAATTTTTTGAGATAAATGATCGGATGTTTATTTCATAATAAAGAGGAAGGTATGCCGTTAATAATGAAAAACAACATCAGCCAAATGGCCACTACGACCACGCTTACAGGACCATATCCTTTTCATGAAATTTTCCAAAACCAAATCTCAAAGTGGCTGCCCTATGTGCTCGATATCCTCAAGAATTCTATCTTTGAGGTCTTGAATCGACGCTGGGCTGTTGGCGTAGACCTTATATTTCACGTGACCCCAAAGGAAGAAGTCACAAGATCTCGGTGGCTAATTGTGATCACCTCTTCGAGAGATAACACGGACCGGAAACTTTTCCCGTAAAAAGGTTTCGTTGCTTGTGTAGCACGTAGCGCCGTCTTGTTCAAAGTAAATGTTGTCCAGATCAATATCTTCCAACTCCGACCATAAGATACGGCGTAATGACGTTTTTGGAATGTCCAATTCCAAAGAACGACGAGGAATGAACAAACCTGGATTTTCTTCAACACTTTGTACTACAGCTGCAATATTCTCAGTTGCTATTAAGCGACGTGCACGGGTTTTATTCTTCACATCACTAACTTGTCGCAACAGCTCGAATTTTTCAACCAATTTCTGTATTGCGGTCCGACAAGGTGCTTCACGACGACCCAAAAATGCTTTAGTTTTGCGAAATGTGACTGCAAGATTTCCACCATTTTTTTAGTGAATTTTAATAATTTCAATGCGTTGTTGAAGCGTGTATAGTTCCATTTTTAGTAATGGCGTAGTTTCTACTTGTCAAATGTCAAAGAATAAAAGCTTCAAATGTGACAGCTACCGAAATACCGGGTGATTCAAAATAGCACCTCTTGTTGGAAAACCCTACACAAAGGGTGTGCAAATTTGAGGTTATGAAGTAAATTGGCTTAAAAACATACTTTTTTTGGACAAGATCAGTTTTATTGATACCAATGTAAACTAGAAATATGGAAATTAGTAATATAATAAGATGGCGGTCTAATCTATGATGTCGACAAATGTCTGCTCTTTTTACAAAATGTTCAACTAAATTTTGCAAAAACACTTCGCTTATCTCGTTAATATCATCTTCCAGAGCATCAGTTGTGTTGGTTTGTTTACGTAACCTCTGCTTCAAATGGCCCCATAGAAAATAGTCCAGCAGCGTTAAATTATAATAGCGAGGCGGCCAATTGACATCTTCAAATCGTGCTTAATTGTTTTCCCGGCTATGTAGCTCATGGCGAAAAATTTCTCGAGTGTAGCGTTCTACGCTTAAAAATCCCCAAGTTTGTACAAAGATATAAGCTCCATTCTTGAGATATCATCATTGGGCAGCCAATTTTATTCATAAGCTCAAATTTACCCAACCTTTCTTTACAATGTAGTGTAATTCAGGCTGAGATTACAGCCATTATTTGGTGTGAATATCTGAAGTTTTACTGACAGCATACCTGCTATCAAATCCCTCTCTAGTGTCTATTCCACAACCTGATTTATACATGATAGCAGGGTGTCTCTTAGCAAAATGGCAAAACATTCTAACCTGGAGTTATTCTGGGTGCCGGATCACTCTGGTGTACTCGGCCATACTATTGAGAATGAACTGGGCAAAACAGGCTCACGTCTGCAAGTCGTCGAGATAGATCTTTTGGACTGTTTACCGCTTTCCTGTTGTAAATCAGTCATACAGCGTAAATTGATTGAGTCTGCTCAGCTCAGATGGTCTAGTTTGACAAATTGCTCGGTATCGAGGCTTACATGGCCAGTTTACGACCATCAAGGTCAATGTTCCTTATGCATAGGGCTATCACATGCTCGGCTACGATTTGTGATACCCGTGCTTACAGGGCACTGTTTAATTGGTGCGCATGCTAGGAGATTGAACACTCCTTACAATGACTTCTGTAGAAGATGTCATGATGAAGAAGATCTCCTCTGTCTTTGCCCTAGTCCGGGGACCTGGACTACGACAATGAGTAGTCCTTTCATGCACGGCCTAGCGGATCTATATAGAGTAGATGACATGTGAGGACCTCTTAAGATTCTGAACCTGATCATTTAGGGTATCACAAAGCGATCAATTCATGGGCCCAAGCGAGCTGGTAATACTTTTTAATCTAATCTTACCATCTTTACATAAGTATATTTGAAACACTATATATATGTGAAACTATATAAACGTTTTCGATATATCAGGAAAATAAACCAATATAGGAGATCAAATCATTAAATATTCATTTGAGGCAGTTTAATTACATAACTACACAGTTGATAGAATTTTGGTGATTGGTCTATATTGGTGAGAGCACAACTAACCTACAGTGATACTCAAAGGGAGATCAGCAGATCCAAGAAGCAACTTTTTAAATATTTCAACTACATTTCCTGTACACACAGGTATCGAAGGAAACTTGGACTTAAACCACTGAAGAGAGTCTTATGCTCCTCTTTCAAACACACTTTCTAGGTTGCTTTTTTGATGGTATCCTTGCCTGCAACAGAAAGCTGATAAAAAATTCAGTATTTCGCAACGGAATTAAAGAAATTAGTAACTCATTATTTATTTTAAAGACATTGCAAATAGGTCTTTGCTTATGAAATTTTGTTTTATGTTTTAAATAATCCCCTCAAATTGTTCTCCTCGTGGGCTACGAATTCCGGTTTAAATGTGATTCCTACGAAAACTTGACTTGTTCTATTTGCAGAAACAAGAATATACCTATTTTCAGAATCCATATTTTAAAAGGAACGGCTTGGAATCTTTTTAAATCTTAGAAATATTACTGGATAGTAAACGCGATTGGAGGAGAAATATTTATGCGAAATCATATCAGACCTATGGATCCTTGTGATTAATAAGATTTTAACTGGAAACTCGATAATTCAGGTAACATATACTGATGAAATCGTGTTACTATCAAGAGAAAACTCAACAGTTTCAGACGTTTCAAGTAATTTGCTGAATGAATGTTAATTTTATGAAAACTGAACTTTTTCTATTCACAGGAAGTTTCAATATCCCTATGCTGCATGAAACGACAGATGGTAAACACGAGTGCAGGAAAAATCTTTGTGCGAGAATTATAAAGTATTTTTCATCTATGGATCCTTACTGGGAACTCAATAATTGAGGTAGCATATACTGCCAAAATCGAAATACTATCAAGAAGAAATACTATTCAAGCTATTTCCTGAAATTTTTGTCCTTGAAAATTTCCATTTAAATGTGAATCTTATGAAAACTTGCAGGATATCTAAGCTCTAAATTTTGTTAAATAGCGAACATTCTTGGAAGTATTACTGGATAGCTAACCAGATTCGAGGAAAAATCTTTGTGCTGGAATTTATGTTTTAAATGGAGATTATATATATGTTCCCATTGATACTATAAATAGCATAGGGCCTCAATAAATTGGTTGAACATAGTCCTGTCTTGTGCTAACGCTCTCACTTCGCTCCAGCCCTTACCCATTCCGGATATTTCTGTGTCGATTTGCATTCTCCAAGTATGAGCTGGGCGTCCTTTTCTTCTGCTGTCTTGTGGATTCCACTCAATTGTATTTCTAGTGATGTCATTCCATGGTCTTCTCAATTTATGACAATACATCACCATTTATTTCTTGTTACTTCTGAGGCTATGTGCTGCTGATTGGATTGTTTCCAGAGCTTAATATGGGATATCACTATCGGCTACAATAGTCGCAAGATCCTGCCTAAACACTGGTTTACAAACACCTGGATCTTTTTCAAGGGAAGACGAATTCCAAATAGGTCTTTAACGACCGAAAGTTTGTCGAGCTTTCTGAACACGGTTTTCAATGTTATCACCCTATTGCGAATTTTAAAATACTCTGTGGGGGAACGGTTTCTAAGCGATATGGACTTTTTTGTTCTCTTTGTTAATAGGAATCCAACACCACTTGATCTGGGAAGGTTTTCAGGTTTGCCCGAGTATAAAAAGCTGAGTTCATCGGATGAAATGTGCTCGCCCACTCCAGGCCAGCGAGTTTCGGAGATTCCTACAAAGAGGGTTTGTATTTAAGCATTTCTTTGCAGAGCTGAACTAGGCTTGATGGTTCAAAAAGCGTTCGTACATTCCAGGATCCAAATCGTCTCCTTGTTTTCATGCTAAATGTCGTCAACTGTTTATCGGATTGTTCATTTGAATTGTTTAATGTTTCGTTAATCGTTATATCTCGGATGAGCAAACGATTTGTCTACTGCATCCTAGTCTGTTACACGTTTGTATAGTAAACCGCTTAATGTAAGTACAAATGTCCGCTTTCAAGCGCTACGATGATTGAAGGATTTTCCAGTTCCGGGAGTACAAATTGAAAGGTTGTACTCACTCACGTTGTCAATGTTGACAACAAGGCAAACCTTTATATCTAAAGCTCGTTCATTATCCGCAACCTGTTACCCGTCCTAATTCCTAGGTTGTTATGTCATGAGTGTTCAGAGTCGATAGACTAGGGTCATAGGACTAGTATTATAGGAGCGATGAGAATCAATTCATCTTTGAAATCATGTTAGATATTGTACACATAGATCTCCATATCAACGATTATTCTCAGTAAACTCTATAAAGATACATCAAATGGTAATCATCACGAATAGTGTAGACCATATTTTTTCAGCATAATGGCCTCACTGACTATATCTTCTAACAATTTCAGCCCAACAGAATGTCAGTGGTTGTCACGGAGAGATGTTAACTATAATTTTTCTTAAGTCCAAGGACAAGTTTGGACTTTATAAGGGAATCGAAATGTGAACTATGATTGTATTAAACAAGGAAGAGACACAGGGAATAATAATGGCCATTCGTATAATCTAACCTTAAACTCAAACTGTGTGATAAAGAGAATTGAGAATTGTATAGTTTGCTTATTGTAAATTCTAGTTTTCAAGCTTGACTTGTCGGATGACACTTTTCTGGTATGTGACGATACTGACAAAAAAAATTAATTATTAGTGCAAAGCAGAAACCTTTTCAAAGTGACTCGAAAAAGAATTATAAAAAAAAATGTTAATTTAAATTGCAACAATCATGCCATTATTTGTTTTGCAAGTAAAATAACCGTTATTGACCATGATTAAAATAAAAAATTAAAACATACTTGAGCATAAAATGAACATGCGATTTCATTTGTCTTGATCAATGTCAGTGCACTAAATGAACAGAAATTAATGAATGAATACAAAAAAAAACAAGTTAGAGGGCTATATTCGGCTATGCCGAATCTTAAATACCCTCCACCTAAATTAGATGAAAATTATAGAAATGACATTAGCACAAACACTCTAATATCCATATTCAGTGTTTGTTATTGGGACTTAGCTCCGATTATGAAGATTGGTAGAATGGTAATGTAATACAGTAGGTTTCGCTTATAGTCTACAAATACAGTTGCACAATTTTTGTGGACTATGAGCGAATTAGGACTATAACCGAATTTCTTTTTAAGCCACTTTATGGATTATAGATGAATACTGATATAATACTCATTTTGGACTATATACAAATTATGTATTTTCTTCAATAAAAACACTTTTTTAAACAAAATAAAAGTTAATTTAAAATATAGTAGTATAGTAAGTAATATTTTATATATTGTTAGAAAAACTAGTTTACGCAGAAGATATTTTATTTCAAATGTATAAAAATGTTATCTAGTTCAGCAATTTATAATTGAAATAACTACATATTCTTACCATATCCAACAGAGTCTATAATTTTATTATAGGAATAAAATATACTATTTAACAATTTATATACTTAATAATTGGTTAACATTACCGATTGGCTCAATATTTCCTTATTCACCACAAGTGAAGTAAATGAATATAAAAAAAGGGTAAACAAATATATTTAGTCAAACTTCAAAAGTATATTTTTGTTCTGTTCTAATGAATTTTCCGGATGTGGGCCTTATATATATAATTATAAACCCATAGTCACCAAATCTACTTGAAACTTATTTCTGTTACAGTTTTTACCGATATGATATATGCGTTAATGTATTTTTTAAATATTTTAACGTGATTTCTATGTACTTGAGGCATATTTTGCTTGATATTTTTCTCCATTACATTATTTACAAGAATTTTATGGGTATTATCATCGGAAATGGAGCTAATATGGGTGCTATGTTCAAATATGGACCGATATTCACAAAACCCAGTAGTATAATGTTTGAATACAATCTATTGATCTGTATACAATTTTAGTTCGATATCCATATATTTAAAATATTTATAGAGGTTAATGTGGTTTTCGGAAGTGGTCCTTATATGGGAGCTATGACCAATCATCGACCGATCTTCATAAAATTCAACACATTGATTTTCGTATATATGAGAAATATTTATTTGAAATTTTAACCAGATAGAAGCTTTTATAAGAGATTTATTAGCATTTAAGTAATTTTCGGAAATGGACCTTATGTGGGAGCTATGGTCAAATATGAACCGATATTCACACAATCTAGTAGTATCATTTGTGAATTAATACTACCGATCTGAGTAAAATATTAATTCGATAACGATATTTTTCAGATATTTATGAAAATTAATGTGGTTTTTAGAAGTGGGACCTTATATGGGAGCTATAACCAATTATGGGCCGATCTTCATGAGATTTCCTTCAGCGATTTTCATGTGCATGGGGATTATGTAAGTTGAATTTCAACCTGATACCGATATATATAAGATATTTAAGTGTATTTAACTGATTTTCGGAAGTAAACTTTATATGGGGGCTAGGGTCAAATAGTGCCCGATCCAAAAAAAAAAAATTAGCCTCGCGATTTCTGTTTGCACGAAACATACTTGTGCTGAATTTTGTATGGATACTGCAATTCTATGGGAATTTATATACCATAGCACCATATTTCGGAAAGAAATTTGTATGGGGGCTACGAGAAATTATGGATCGATTCTTTCCATTTTTAACAGAATTTTTCCTTTTATCATATAAATAATGAGTGCAAAATTTCATGGTATTCTCTGCAATGAATTTACCCAAAGTCACAAAAAATCATGTGAAAACTATCAAAATTTTTGGAGGTTGTCTTACATTTTGATCCATAACCCCGGTTCTACCAATTCGATTTTGCTGATTTTCAATACCAAACTGCTTAGAAAAATTATAAACATTTTGGTATGCATTTCATTAATTTTGCTTATGTATTTTGGACGTGAGAGTGTTTTACACAGACAGACAGACAGACAGACGGACAGACGGACAGACAGACGGACATTGCTCAATCGCCTTAGAATTTCATAAGGATCAATAATATATATACTTTGTTGGGTCTCAGATGAATATTTCTCAATGTTACACACGGAATGACAAACGTATATATACCCTCTTTCACCACTTGTGGTGGTGGAGGGTATAAAAAAAAAAAAAACATCAACGAAATAAATAAAATCAATTATGCACGCGATTAACTTTTAAAGATACAAACTTAAATAAAATACTGTAAATAGTACTAGTAACCATAATTTTTTATTCGTTTTTCAATACTTTACTTGCAAATTTGTTTACAAATTTAAATATGGTTTTGTTTTCTTGTTATTTGGTTATTTTTGTATTTTTTGCAATTCAATATTATTCCTATTATGCCGCTTAACGATTTCGTAATTAAACAGAAAAAAAAAAATTATAAAATATTCCATGTACGAATATACATGGCCCATAAACAATAAGCGACCTATTTGATGTGAAATGAAATAAAGTGAAATTGAAATTACGTTTGTGAATTGTGGAAATACATATAAATTACAAAAAAAAAAAAAAAAAACCTTAGTTAGGTTGGTCAGGTACGAGTTTGTTTTTCTATCAGTTTTTTTTGGATCTCAAATGAATCATTTAGATTTAGAGTAAATTACGGGCGATAAAACAGTTTATGCAAAAAAGGGGTTTCACTTTTAATTGATGTAAAATACATACATAAGTATATACTGAGAATCGAATATAGAGTGTTCTTTTTTTAAGTTGGGGATAAACATATTTGAATTTAAAAGTCTTACAATTAATTTGTATTAATTAGTGAATCAATTTTAATGTGCCATTCAAGGCAACTTGATAGATTATCATAAATCTGGGTAATTCAACATGTAATTTTGTCAATTGTAATTTAAAACAATTTATGTTCAATTTTATTTGTTATCTTATAAATAGCTGCGGAAATTAAATAATCCGTCAGAACTTATTTTTGCTCCTATTTAAGCACCACGATCCTAAGTATATTTTGTGTAGCCCTTTAGTTTATCACAATAACTATAGTTCGAATGAAATTCCGTGTGGTGAGAGTTTACAAACATAACTTGGTCTAAATATAATACCTCCAAGAAACCTCGACCCCAAAGAAGCAAATCAGAAAGCTCATACCCCGAGGTTTCATCCTGCAATCTACAAAATCTACATAATTTCTGGGATTTTCCTTTGACAGAGTAAGAAATCGTTTCTTATATTTATGGCTGCCCAAGACAGATATCAGTTAAGGGTTCCAGTATGGCTCTTTATGTCAAACAATCAGCCCGTTCTTACCCAGAGACAGTTAAACACGCTTCTCACCTCCTCATAACCGAATGTTTGAAAGATGTAATATATTTAAAAGGTGAAATGGGCTGCTAAAACAATCGGGCCTTAAAAATTATCTAAAATGTACCCGATTATTCAGGTTGCATTTATAACCGAAAACTGAAATAATTTAAAAGTAGGTAGCATCTGCACGCAGAAAAGAAATATAGTTGTGCATGTTTACTGTAACCATTTCAACATTTTTAACAATATTATGGTCACAGTAACTATTTATATGATTGTGGTTAATTTATATGGTTAATTTACGATTCATATGATTGTATCAACCACATATATGGTTATAGTAAACAAATATATGTTTGTGAAAACCATTTTTAAGACGAATAATTTTTTGTTCTCAGATTATGATATCCATAAGCCGAGAGCAACATAATATGGTTAGTCCTTCAACATATAAATGGTCGTCACAAACATATACTTGTGACCATATATATGGTTGATACAATCATTTGAATCGTAAATTAACCATATTATTGTTACCACAATCATATAAATAGTTACTGCGACCATAATATTGTTAAAAAATTTATAAAAATTTTGAAATGGTTACAGTAAACATGCACAACTATATTCTTTTCTGCGTGTGCTGATGAAGTCGTAACAAATATTATCAAGAGAAAATTCAACATCTTGGGCAGTTTTTAGTATATTCCCAAAATTGCATTCCTCGTGTACTAAGAATTGGGATTTAAAAGTGAATCCTACAAAACTTTGTTAATGGGTTGAGAGCCATATTCCCCATATATTCAATTGCCAATCAGTTCAATTAATTCAATTTGTATTAAATTTGTATTAGCAAAAATTTATTAATTTCAAAGTTGAATGAAGTCTGTTATGAGTTAATTCCATTTTGAATTAATTAAACAATGAATGAATTCTATTCAAATAAAAATCTCTGCATTATGCTAAATAATTTGTTTTTTGGGTACGAATTGATGGAATGAATATATATATTAATTCCTGTTGTTCCTATAAGGATCATAGGGCCGTGGAATGAATTGCTGACATTTTTAAATTATCTGAATTAAGACTTTTGTGAATTAAGCTCAAATTGAATGAACAGAAAGGCGCAAAGTGTTATTTCTTGACTCATCCTTTACAAGAATCTGAATAAAAGTTCCGTGGCCAATAAGGGACAGATTCTCATGGCCTTCGATAAATGTTATCCAGTAAAGTGCCAGAGTTAACCTGTTTTAACCTTTGCTCCGACTACAAAGCCACGCAGGTCAGTATGGAACAAAATAATATTAAATGACCAATATATCATTCTATGTTTTAGACCCCTTGCACTACCAAAGAGCCGTTGTCAGGCAGTTCTTGATAGTACAGGACATGTTGTGATACGTCTTGTGAAGAACCTCAACTGGTATCCGATTAATCGGAATTAGTGCTGTGATGGGTTAATATAGTAATATCGGAGAGCAATAACTGGGTGTCAAAAATCGCAATATCGAACTAATGATGGTTATACGAATGGTTCAATGAAAGAGGCTGTGGTATTGGTAGTTTAGTATTTGGACAGAAGATAGGCATTATAGACAGTTCAAGACTCATGCAGCATCCTCGAAGCTGAAATGTTTGTGTTTGAAGCGGCTATACTAGTATCCATTAAATTCTGTCCAAAAATAATCATCCAACTTGGCATGATATCAAACTCCATTAACCTCAACATTATCCGCAACATTGTCCAAAAGCTGTTTCGATTACACATCCTGCATTGAGAATGAGCACAATCTTGTTCAATCGCTTATGAAAGTTATTAATACTGGGTAGAAAATTATAAAAGATCAGATCTGCGAATCTGATAAAGTTATTAAAAGGTTTTTATTGACTACAAAATTATTCAATGTATTACTTTTTAGATAGCAATAAAGTAATTCACAAATAAAAAATGCTCTAATGTCTAATTACTTGACTGACTCAAATTTAAAATTTGTTGATTATTTGACACATACTCTGTGTTCTTTGTAAGACAGATAGAAGTCAATACTTTATACATCTCAGATAATCTAGCATTGACATATTGACATCACTTAAGAGAGTAGTGATTTTACGAACCAAAGAGTCAGTTTTCACTAAGTCTCCTTTTGTAATGCAGAGTTAAATCTTTGTAGTTTATGTGGAGTAAATTCACTTCCGCAATTCTTTAACTAGTGGTGACTCCAATGCTAGGTAAATCATCAGTTCGTGACACTTAGCTAGATCTACTAGGAGTGTAAAGATAGTGTAAAGAAACTACTCTTATTTCCAGAATGGTGCCGTTGAGAAAAGTAAAATTCACAAAGTTGAAAAAAAAGAAAGATGCTTGTTCAATTTAGGATACTTTACTCACAGATTTTCTACGATTTTTGGTAAAATTCTTTTGGTAAAATTTCTGAAATTTACTTTTCCCAACTGCTACAGTTTACAGACCCATTCGAATGTTGCGAGTATGATCGTATATAATGACTGTCATGATAAATGATCAGATAACGGTATGTATAGAACCGAATGAAATTTTATTATCATACTAATTGCCATATAAGACTTATCACTCTACTACTACTCTGGTACTAGATGTTGTGGAGAAAATTAAGGCAAGTGCGGTTAATGGCAGAGAGTCAGTTCTATGAATACCCTACGCCACCATAGTGGCCTATGTTATGTATTTTTAATCTTTTTGCAAAGCCACTATTTATGGTCGATTGAAAAAAGATTGTTCATGAATCCTTAAAAACATATGTCATATCCTTTTGGAAGGAATGATGTGAATTATCCATGCCTACAATTAACAGCTAATGATATGACTACAAGACTTGTTTAGTATACTTTCATTTGAGCATCATATTAGTATGATTATGTCTAAAGATTAATTTACTTTAAGGAAAATTATTACCGAATTATTTGATAGTGCCTGTAGTTTTGTACGGAATGGAAATTTATTCCTCGACCGACCAACATTATTAGTTCGAGTTAGGGTTCCCAATTTCTTGAGTTTCCAGGAAATAATAAAAAAAAATCGTAATTATTCTGTGACAACTGATTTTCTATTGTTAGTATTGAAAAATCCTATGGATATAATCGAATTATTCGATTGGTACCTAATCGCAATGAATTTGTTTTATATACGTTTTATAAAATAATAATGTGACTTTAAAACAAGAACTTATAAAAAAAAGTAAGAGTGTTATTTTCGGCTCTGCCGAATCTCCTATACCCACCATCAATATGTTACAATAAAATATTTGTATGATATAGGGGTTATATTGACCGATCCTCACAAAAGCTGGTAGAAAGATTTAGGTTCATATAAAACTGGTTTATGTTCAATTTCATCACAATATTAATTATTATAAAACAATTATGAATGTTCATTTTATTTTCTGAGAGGGCCCTTGTATGGGGAGTAGGGACAAATGTTGCCCGATTTTCGCCATATTTTACACCATAATGTCAGAGAATTAATTTGTTCAAAATTTTATCAGGATTTTCGCATAGTCAGCATAATTATGACTGCTCAAACATTATTCCGGGGGTCAATTGTATGAGGGCTAGGTAAAATCATGGGCCAATATTGTCCATTTTCAATATCAAACAAACCTTATCAAGAGACAGTATTTGGGGGAAATTTCAGCCAGCTAGCTTCATTAGTTTGGGCTCTATCGCGTTTTCAACAAACGAACAGACGGACGGACATACCTACATCGAAATCGAAACTTATAAGGACCCAGAATATATAGACTAATGTAGGTTTGCGACAAATATGTTGATGTGTTACAAACAGAAATCCAAAATCAATATACCCTCCTTCTTCCAGACAAAAGTTTCCTGGGAATATCTAAAAAAAATATTCCCTGGAATTCTCGATTAGGAACTATAGTTTGATTTTATTGACAAGTTTTTACAGACAGTCAATATGGAATACCTTACTGCTTGTTTGAGTTATTTCACTTTTTACACTCGAGTCGTAAGTCTTCAATTATTTGAACCAGAATTAATCTATATAAATATATAAATGTCTTTGTAAGTTTGTTTGTTTGTTTGTTTGTTTGTTTGAGCATCACGCCTAAACGGCTGAACCGATTTTATTGAAATTTGGAACGTAGATAGATCCTTACTTGGAAGCGTCAATAGGCTATAAATTTTTTCAATACTTGGACCAGAAAGGGAAAAAAGGGGGAAAAACCGGTAAAATTGGTACCTTTAGTTTTTAAACAATAATTACTAAACGGCTGAACCGATTTTTACATCGACAGGGGTAGCGGAGCGCACCGGGTCAATCTAGTACGATATATATTAAGGTATCGTCATTTATAAGGATTCGAGATATACTGTTTACTCATTGTAAAGTTTAAAGGATGACTACACAGAAGGACTCTTGCACAATTAAATCGACCAATTCTCTGAGGAATCACTATAGGCCAGCAATCATTGTATTTTTAACTCACAAAAATAGATTTAGCGTAATCCTGATCTTAAAGTATTTTATTATTGGCCATATTAATCTTAAATCCAACTATTTTTCTAGCACCTCAACTTGGAAAATCTTTGGTAGCACGAGAACAGATTGAATAAAGAAGTAAATCATAGCACACTTTAATTTTCTTTTTAGTATCGAATTTTATAAGATTTAAAGACTGCAACATTTTGATCGAACTGTGTAACAATTGAGGATCGTAGGGGATCTAAAAAAAATTATTTGAGAGTGTAAAGTGGTACTTTTTGCGTAAATAAAAAATGTAACTAAAAACCAATTTAACATTAAACGATCAAAAAAGCTTTCGAAATATGTACTGTGATAGGCTTATTAGCAATACATTTTCTTGGAAAAAAGTAGGTCAATTTAAACTAGAAATCCTCAACATAAAAGAAAATCTTTGCTGTCAAAAATTTAAAAGAATATTTAAACTTTATAAATGAAACATTTTCTCAACAACCCTTTTGCGTGGGAAACAACTTTGAAGAGACAGATAAAATTGATAATTTTAATAAAAATATAAAGTGTTCTTAAGTTTCTTAAACATTTTAAGTACTACATTCTATTTGTAGAATAAATACAAACAAATACAACCGTTGAACAAATAAAGGTGGGGAGGTAGGTTTTAAATAATGTCGCACAGCCTTGGTCTCGTCACAAAATTACATGGATTCTTAACTTGTTTGTGTAAACATTAATAGGTCACTTATCTATTATTAGATTTTTTAAATTATATTTAATCGATCATATTTTTATTGTTGTTTTTATAAAAAAAAAGTCGTTTGATAAGACTTCAAAAAACATTAATCTCCCACAAATGCGTTAAACAAAAAGTTGTATTGCGTTTAATGTCTGTAAACATTTAGGCTTAAATTTTGTTTGAAATAATAAGTGAAAACATGATTTTGACAGACCACAATACTGGTATTATCAATAAAATGAATTTCAAAATTATGTCTAGTATAATTGGCTGGCCTTAAGTTTGAAAAAAACGGTACGTTAAGGCACGTAATTAAAAGATTTGAATAATTAATGTTCTTTTACGTGAGTAAATATCAATACGACTGATGATTAAATAACTAAATGATTGATTAGAATTTAATAGAAAGAAGACAACTACAACTAATTTTGCTTTCATTGGGGGATTTTAAAATGTTTCCAAATAATTTTCTACTTTATTTAAGTGTTCTGTTTTAAAATATGTAAGAAAATGTTATAATTTGTCAATTTAGAATTTTTATTGTGTAACAAATATTCTATTTTGTTAAAAACATTTCATTGATTTATTGTTTCTCCAAAAATTTGTAGAATATCACGTAGCTAACTAACTTTCAAATTTTAAGATTTTATGACTTTATATTTATTGTTTTCAAAATTTGTTTAAGTAGTTGTAATTTGAGTTTTTACAAAATTCTGAATAACAAACGTTTACTAATTGCTGTTGAATATTTAAATACATTTGTAATTATATTTCAATTTTTATTATAAGTATAGCTGATTTACTTTATCAATTGCGGTCAAATATGTATATTAAGAGATTTTATTGACGTCAAGCATGATTGGCTACCGATTCAAATCTATCAAAGGTTATGGTATTTATTTCTTTCAACATCTTAGCTGGAAAGTGTATGTCTTTGTGCTGATATTAGTAACTCCCAAAAATAATGGTCTTACATCAATTTATTTTGATTTATGTATATTGATTTTGTCATTCTGTTTGTAACATATCGAATATTGGTCGTAATATCAAAAAGGATATATATTCTGGGTCCTCATAAGATTCTAAGGCGATCTAGCTATGTCCGTTCATCTGTCTGTCTGTTGAAAACACGATAGGGCCCAAAAGAAAGAAGCTAGTGGCTGAAATATTCCACGATTAATCTCTGTTGATAATGTTTGTTTGGTATTGAAAATGGGCAATATCGGTCCATGATTTCACCTAGCCCCCATACAAATGTCTCCCCATAAGTCATAAATATGCTGATTATGCGGCATACCTGATACAATTTTGCACAAATTCTCGTAATCAAATTGGACATAAACAAGTTTTATATGAACCTAAATCTCTCTACCGACTTATAACCAATACATCAGAATAAAATATTTTGTCACATATTGATCACATTTAAGTAATGTGTTCCAACCAAACACCCCAATAAATAATTTTGTTTTAGGAAAGTTAACTGGTCGCATAGAAACAGACTGAGAAATAATTAATGTTAATCTAGAAGATGTTCAGAAAACCAATCTTAAACTAAACAAATCTCCAGGTTATGATTTAATTACACATTCCAGGATTGTAAAGGGTTTTCCAACAAGAGGTGTTATTTTGAATCACCCGGTATTTCGGTAGCTGTCTCTTTTGAAGCTTTTATTCTTTGACTAAAAATGGAACGATACCCGCTTCAACAACACATTGAAATTATTAAAATTCACTACAAAAATGGTGAAAACCTTGCAGTCACAGTTCGCAAAACTAAATTGGGTCATCGTGAAGCACCTTGTCGGACCGCAATACAGAAATTGGCTGTTGGGACAAGATAGTGATGTGAAGAATAAAACCCGTGCACGTCGCTCAAGAACAACTGAGAATATTGCTGCTGTAGCCCAAAGTGTTGAAGAAAACCGAGGTTTGTCCATTCCTTGTCGTTCTTTGGAATTGGGCATTCAACAAACGTCATTACACCGTATTTTGGATGACATTGATCTCGACATCGTTTACTTTCAACAAGATGGCGCTACGTGCCACACAAGCAACGAAACCATTGCTCTTTTACGGGAAAAGTTTCCGGACCGTGTTATCTCTCGAAGATCACAATTGGCCACCGAGATTTTGTGATTTAACTCCTTGCGACTTCTTCCTTTGGGACCATGTGAAAGATAAGGTCTACGCCAATAGCCCAGCGTCGATTCAAGACCTCAAAGATAGAATTCGTGAGGCTATCGAGGACATAGGGCAGCCACTTTGCGATTTGCTTATGAAAAATTTCATGAAAAGAATATGGTCCTGTAAGCGTGCTCGTGGTGGCCATTTGGCTGATGTTGCTTTTTATTTTTAACGGCATACCTTCCTATTTATTATGAAATAAACATCCGATTATTTAACTCAAAAAATGCAATTTTTCTTTGAATACCAAAATAACACCTCTTTTTGGAAAACCCTAAATTATTTAACGCGATCTTGTCTTTAGGAGTTTTTTTTTTTCGAATGATTGGAGAATCTCCTAAATTATAATGATATCGAAGCCAGGAAAGGATTCGACATTGGCGTCATCCTACAGACCGATTAGCTTATTGCCCAGTTTGTCTAAACTATTTGAGAAAAAAATCCAATAAAAAATGTTAAATAGTCAAAACATTACCCCAGATCATCAATTCGGTTTCCGTGAACAACACGGAACAATTGAGCAAGTTAACCGTCTTACTAGAGAGATACTAAAATCTTTTGAACTAAAAAACTACTGTTCGGCAATACTTATGGATGTGGCCCAGGCTTTTGACAAGGTTTGGCATATAGAGGTAATACTGACTTCTAGGATAAATTGTTCCTCAGGGAAGTGCCCTAGGAACATCTAGAAACATAGATGAATATCTTAGACGTGTTGAGAGTGTTGTTAAGAATACAAGTAAATGAAATTAAAAGAAAGCACATAACGTTTTCACTTAGGAGAGGAAGTTGCCCAACAGTGACACTAAACAGTCTGATTACATATACATATATAGTTACTGTGACTATAATATTGTTAAAAATTTTGAAATGGTTACAGTAAACATGTACAAATGTTGAAATGGTTACAGTAACAATGCACAACTATATTTTTTTTCTGCGTGTAGACGCCTTATTTCGCGTCGGGACATAGAAGCCAAGCGGCTCCACATGAAGCTAAAAGCTCTAATTTTCACTGGCTAATTAACCATCAATTGAAATCAATCAAATTGAGCTTTAACTGCAACGACATCCTGATAAGACAGTTTTAAAAACAATTTAAACATACGGAATCCATTTGTGGGGAACAACAAGCAATACAAGTATAGATATATCATACAGAGGACACAATTCACAATTCTTAGAACCATGACGGGAGCTCCATGGTACATAAGAAATGAGAACATCCACAGAGACTTAACTGTGCCTTTGGTCATGGATGACTTAAGAAAAACTCGTGAAGCTTATTTGTCAAAATTACATCATCGGTCCAATCCCGCACGCAAGTCTAACTGCAGTAACTCAAAACAGATCAAGGCTGCGTAGAGCTGATATACCACTCATCTAATTTGAGGCTAATTTGCCAAATATGATTCTCCACGAGACATCAATAATGGTTTTAGTTATAAGATTTAATTACTTATTGTAAGGACTTAGTGTCTAGTCTAGAAACAATATTAAAAGAATCGTATTAAAAAAATCATATTGATGGTGGGTATACAAGATTCGACACAGCCGAATATAACTCTCTTACTTGTTATTCATACTTTTATTTTTATATATGCACAGAAATCATACTACTAAATGTTATGATCATCGGTCCATAATGATTCATAGCTCCCACATAAGTAGCGCCCTCTTTTGAAGAACACTTAAAAGGGAATTTGTAATAATGACAATACTGTACAAATGAGTTTCATATCTTAAATCGTACTAGAGAAATTTATGGGAACCGTTCCATATATATGAATTTAGACGTAACTTCGGGAGAAATATTAAAAAAAAATCCAGAACTTAAAACTTTTGAGATAATCATTAAGAAAGAAAATACTAAAAAATAACATTTCTCTTTTTATAAATATGTACTTCAATTTGTCTCTCTCACGACAATATAACTATAGTCTCCTAGCATATGCCCGTCCCTAAAACCCGGCACAGTCCGTTCAAATCCGGAACAGTAGGGTCTATCGGAAGTAGTGGTACTTAATAAAACTGTATATTCCAAACTACTGGTATGATTGCAAAATGATGTAAAAACAAATCATACAGGAGGGCATACGCTTTCAGAAAGGTGTCAAAGTTGATCACTTTTAATTTGCAAAGCAAATAATCCAAAAAAATCCAGTTTATTTCACTTAATTGCGAGGGCGGGTCAATAAGTCCGTGACTTTTTGAATGCAACACAGGTTTTTGGATAAAAAATCATTTTATTTTTCAAAATAGTCTCCTTTGAGCTCTATACACTTTGTCCAACGTTTCTCCAATTTTTTTTATCCATTTCAAAAAAAAATAAGATTTGTTGAGCTCATCAAAATAGGTGTATGTTTGTGAGATGATTTAATAGTTGGAGTCAAATCTCTTACCGTCGTGCCATTTCTTCAGGTTTGGAAACAAGAAATAGTCACTCGGGGCTAAATCCGGAGAATAGGGCGGATGAGAGATAAATTCGTAGCTTAATTCATGGATTTTTGTCATGGAAACTGCAAATGTGTGCACCCGATTGTGAGCAAACGCGGCAGCCATCCTGCGGAAAGCTTTCTCATACCCATGTGATCAAGAAATCACTGAGCCATGTAAGATGCCTATGGCTTCCACAATCTCTCGCACTTTCAATCTCCGATCGGCCAAAGCCATATCGTGAATTTTGTAAAAAAATTTCGGGTATAAAAACCTCAACTGGTCGATTAGAACGCTCGGCATCTTCCATGCTTGTACGGCCACAACAAAATTCAGTAGAACGCTTTTTTACCATTGAAATTGATGGTGCAGAGTTCTCATAGTATTTATCAAGCTTAGCCTTGGTTGAAGTAATGTTTTTTCCGCAAAAACCTCTCGAAATTGAAATTTTTCCATATACTCCTTAAGTCACATGGTAGTCTGCTATCAATGCCTGTCAAACACAATCCAAATGACGCAGCTTGTTTAAATTTTGACAGAAGTCAACTGACAGATGCTTCAAAATTGCGCTCTGCGTTTGCTCTCCATCCTCAGCGATTTGGTCTTAGCGCTCACCCTCTCCATTACAAAAGAAATAATTTTTGTGGAAGCAAGTTTGTGCATGTTTTGTTCTGGAGACTTTTCGATGGAGACTATAGATGGATCTTTAATGAACTTAGAAAAAGATTCTTAAGTCAATTATTTATTGCACGCCTATAATGATGTAGGTTATAATATAATAAATTCATAAATTTTTCATATTAAAATAGTAATTTACTGAAGGCTAATTGTGGTCACTTACTCATTTTCTAAATAAATAAATAATAATAATAACAGTACATTATGTATTGCATTTCTACTAATCGCCCACCAATGTTTTACTTTTAAAAAAAGTATATAAGTAATGGTTTTTCTTAGCATTAGACCACAACTATACAATATCTGAAAAAGAAAAAAGTAAATTCCAACCGAAAATAAAAAAGGTGTGAATATTTAAAGAAAAAAAGTTTCTTTCTTGCACTAAAGAAGGAAATTCCTGAAATGACCTCCCGAAATAGGACTTTATCGGTAATAAATGTTTTAATTATACAGGTATTTACACAAATTTCGCTCCGAATAAGTCGAATATATACGAAAGTCTTGTCACCCAATTATATGATGATCGGTCCATAATTGACTATATAGGGACCACTTCCTAAAATCACCATACTTTCTTACTTGTTATACTCCTCACCATGAATTTTTGTCCGTGAGTGAACACCACAAATTATTTAATTTTTTTTTAAGATAACGAAAATCCTAAAATCTATCCATCGATTAAAATTTTAAAGTTTCGGTTGATTGGGCTGAATAATAGATTCGGTTCTGAAAAAAAGATTTAATTCGGACTAAGTACAATGATTTTCATGATCTTAAATAATCAAAAAATTCACTGGTATTTATTCACTTTTGAGGCTATGTGTTTATTCTGGATCGTTACAGATAGCAGAGTCGATATAGCCATGTCCGTCTGTATGATGAAATCAACTTTCCGTATCCCCTAAATAACTTTAAATACATGATTCATACATCAATATATCCGCTATAGCCACGGTGTGGTTGCTATTTAAAATCGGCCCACAAATGGCTGAGATATAAGCCACTACCCAGATTTTTTACCTATTTTTTATCTATATCTGGATTACTAAGTCATAAATGTAGACAATATGGACCTACACTGAGTCCTTTGGAGAAGGCTATAGAATATAGCTATCTTACTTGTTTTTATACCCTTCACCTTCGTGAGAAGGGTATATATAAGTTTGTCATTCCTTTTGTAATTTCCACAATATAATTTTCCGACCCTATAAAGTATATATATTCTGGATCCTTATAGATAGCGGAGACGATTTAGCCATGTCTGTCTGTCTTGAAATCAATTTTCTGAAGACCCCAGATATCTTCGGGATCCAAATCTTCAATAATTCTGTCAGACATGCTTTCGAAAAGTTTCCTATTTAAAATCAGCAAAATCCGTCCATAAATAACGGAGATATAAGCAAAAATCCTATTTTTGATCTATATCTCGATTACTAAGTCATAAATATAAACAATATGGATGTCTAATGATAGATATTTCAAAGTCCATTGCAACGATGTATATAAGGCTGTAGTAAGTTGGGCCTACAATGGGTCAAAATCGGGAAACTATTTTTTAACCCGAATTTTTTTTTTCACAAAAATCATTTTTTGTCATAAATTTTTTCACTAATAAATTAAAAAATTTTTTTTAAAAAATTGGAAAAAACTTAAAAAACAATTTCGAAAAAAAAATTTTTTTTTTATTTTATTTTAAAGTATTCTTTGGTGAAGGGTGAAGAAGATTCGGCACTGACGAATATAGCTATCTTAGTTGTTTTTAAATTATATGAGTTTCTTATTACATGATATGTATGTCTCTTTTGTTCTCGTATGATCGGATGTGATAGTTAAAATTGTTTTTAGCTAATGACATATTGCCATATAAGAAGAAGGGTAATTAAATATTCTGTCATAAACTTATAGCTACAGGATATGATATTAATTTTAATAAGCATTTCTCATTGTTTAACAAAATATAGGTAGCTATAAACAATATTTCGCTTTCATATTTGTTTTGTCGAAAATAATTATTAGTTTTCACAATTGAAAAACAATGTAATTGATCTTACATTGATTTCATGCTCATTTTCCAGTTCAAAACACTGTGACGCTGACACTGACCGCTTAACAGACTGATGAATGAACGAGCTAGCGAGCGAACGATCAAGTGAACTAACAATTCAACAAAACGCATTGCACACATTTTTTTCATACTCACTTAAAAACACCGACTACTACATTCTTACTACTTACCACGGTAAGGTTACTTGCTGAAATACTATTACTACCATTTATTTACTCGCATTTGATTAGACAAATCTAAATGTACTGGTATGTATGAACATTTAGCCAAATGTTCAGACCGCTAGACAGACATATAAATGTGGTTACAAATTAAAACTAGAACAACTTTTGCTATTTTGGCAAATAGATTTAAAATAGATTTAACACCAAACAGTCTGTACATTCGTATTTTATATTAATGAAACAACAAGTACAAGTTCAACTTAGCAAACAAAAAAAAAAAAAAAACAAAAAAACAGTAAATGAACGCATAAAAACCCTGAAATAAAACAATTTTTTAAGTTTTTATTTTAAAATTTTTTTAATTTTTCAGAATTCAAACGAACAATAATAATAACAAATGAAAAATGTATCTGTATCCATCAATCTCATACTTGTGTATTTATTGTGTGCATTCATAGATCTATATGCGAGTATCTCATACATATTTGCTGTTGTTGTTGTTATTCATGCGAATGAATACACACCAGCGCCAGCAGCAGTCATAAAATAATTATTAATGTTTATATGAGAAATCAATACCAAACAATAACAAAAAAGAAAAAAAAAAAAAAAAAACACTCTCAATACAATACACACTGTACGTCAGCGCACGATCTGAGTAAAATTTCGATTAATAAACAAATAATAACAACAACAACAACAATAACAGCAATAACTACCAAATACAACAACAAAATATGCCGAAACATGAAAACAAATAAATGTATGAGTTCACAGAGAGCAAATAGCGTAAAAGTAACGAAAACATTGAGTAAAAAATTGTCGTAGTTACTCCGACATGTTGAGCATGATCACTACCATTACTGTACAGTGGGTGAAAAGTATAACAATGCATTAGGAAACCTGGACCCTGTCTCTAGGCTTAATTGATCTTAAACGACACGTTTTTTGAATTCTTTGTGTAAAGATTCTAATTTAATAAAGAGTGAATTAATAAACCAGATGGAATTTGCATTTTTTTTTTTTAATTTGTTTCACTTCAATTAAAAATTCCAAATTCAATTAATTATAGGGTGCTGCAAAAACAGCAGGTATTATTTGAATTACAGTGAAATTAATTAAGCATATTGTTTTAATTTGAAACAAAATTACTAAAATAACTACATATGTACAGCAAAATCCCGGTATAACGAATCTCACTTTAATGAAAATCCGATATAACGTACAACCACATTTTTAAAATCAACTACCTTATTTTGTACTCGATTTAACGAATGTTGAGAAAAATAAAACAAAACCAAATGAACGATAAAATTTTTAACATTGAAAATCTATCAACAATGGCTCAAATAATCATCCTTCTCTAAAGAATGATGTGCATCCACTTGTGGAAAAGGATTATTCTGATTATTCTACTAGAGGTAAAGATACATTCCAGTTAATATAATTGCTTTAATATTTAGAGCCATAGAAATACAAAAGATTTATAATGGTGGATTTCATGTAAGTGATATTTGTATTGAAAAAAAAAAACAAGTAAGAGAGCTATATTCGGCTGTGCCGAATCTTATATACCCTTCACCAAATTATACTTTAAATTAAATTTAAAAAAAAAAAAAATATTTTTTAATTTTTTCAAAAATTTTTTTTTTCGAAATAATTTTTTAAAAGTTCTTTCCAATTTAAAAAAAAAAAATTTATTTAATAGTGAAAAAAATGTATGACAAAAAAAATTTTTTTTAAAAAAAAATTCGGGTTAAAATATATTTATCCCGGTTTTGACCCATTGTAGGTGCAACTTACTACAGCCTTATATACATCGTTGCTATGGACTTTGAAATATCTATCATTAGACATCCATATTGTCTATATTTATGACTTAGTAATCGAGATATAGATAAAAATAAGCTAAAAATAGAGTATGTCTCGGATTTTTGCTCATATCTCCGTTATTTATGGACGGATTTTGCTGATTTTAAATAGGAAACTTCTCGAAAGCATATCTGACAGAATTATTGAAGATTTGGATCCCGAAGATATCTGTAATCTTCAGAAAATTGATTTCAACAGACAGACGGACATGGCTAAATCGACTCCACTATCTATAAGGATCCAGAATATATATATACTTTATAGGGTCGATAAATTATATTGTGGAAATTACAAACGAAATGACGAACTTATATATACCCTACTCATGAAGGTGAAGGGTATAAAAATACGTTGTAAGACTTCTTAAAGAATCAGCATACAATTATAGTTGTTATTATCAATGCGAATAAAACCTGGTATCTACTGGAAAATTATACCAGATAAAAAAAACGTTTGTTCACGTTAGAGCAACTAGTGCTCCAGGAAGAAAGTTATTTTGGTTTGCGCTAATGAATGTGGAACAAAGAAGATTAAATCTTTTCTTCTTTGAAAGGCAAAGAAACGCCTCTCGTTTCGTAACAAAGTATTGTTGTAAATTATCTTCATTGATATAATGGATATTTTTAACGGTGAATAATTTTTAGGACCGAAATCCGAAGGCTTTATAGATCCCTGGTAATGCCTCAAGTCAACCTACTGAAGAACAATTAATAAAAAATTACAAAATATGGAAAAATTTTGGGTGAACTTATTCAAAAAATTAATCTCGATATAACGAATTTATCGTTTTAATGAATGGACCTGACGACATATCGTTCGTTATACGAATTCCACCAAAAGAGTTTTATACCATTTTTATAGCCACCACCTAAAATATGGGGTAGGTTAGGTTAGGTTCCATGGGCAGCCGCTCCCCAAGCAGCTCACTTGGGTCCATTCAAATCTGATCCCATTGTGATACCCAAGGGGTAGTCATCAGGGTGTTTGCAGTACTTCCGTTGACTCCAAATTAAACCAACCAGATTCCCGGATGAAGGAATAGATTCGTCTCAGATTCATCCTTGATAGCTCGTCCAAACATTATAGGAATGGAGATCCGAGGATACGTTCCCTCAGGTTTGTCAGGGCCGGACATTGGCAGAAAAGGTGATACACAGTCTCTTCCTATTCTTCATTATGGCAGCTTCTACAGTAATCATTGTACCGTAGGCCCATTCTTCTAGCATGTGTCCCGATTAAACAGTGTCCTGTAATAAAGGAGACAATTAGCCTTATTTGCTCAAGACGGTAACCTATAAGTAGATTCGTCCTGCTGGCATCATATACGGGCCGAGTCGACCTCGCTGTAGCACAGGAAGGTTCATTAGTCCACCTGTTTTGTGCAGTCTCATATAGTTTCTGCTGAACAGCCATCTTGCATTTAACAAGGGAAATACCAGAAAAGGGGTCGATGGCCTCCTCACTCATCATCGCACCCCTTTTGGCAAAATCATCTGCTATACAATTACTCTGATTTCCATCGTGTCCAGGGATCCATACTAGTGTTATCCAAGAATGTCTCGCAATCTCATTTAGGGATATCCGGCATTCCTCGGTTTACCTAGATGTCGTAAAGATATCACCAGATATTCGATAATACCTCAGCCAGTTGGATGCACGTTTAATGGAAGTAATTTCCGCCTGAAGAACAGTGCAGATGTTAGGTAGCCTAAAGAAGGATTTTATCCCAAAGTTTCTTTTTATATTTGCGTACAACATTTTACCTTTATTGGTTTAACCCGTACCGCAATGAATAGTACAATCGATCATGTTTGAACCTAGCACTGATTTCTCTCTAAAAAGTAACCGAAAACTCATCTAAAGATAATTTGTCCGGCTTAGTTAGACACTCCTTGCAGAATAATTTCCATACCCTTGCATTTTCTGTGTCACTGAATTCGAAAATACTCAATTTCCATTAAATCTGTTATGACTTTGTCCTTTTAGAATACAATTTCACATGACTTTCTTGGTTTTTCACTAATTACTTTTCGAATCAGAACCAAAAAAATTTGATTGGAGTATGAATGAAACTAGTTGTTTCATACTCGCAATACCATTTAGCTAAATTGGCTGGGGTTTTGCGACTTAATCCTGTAACACCAAAACTTTGTTTCCGTGAACAGTCAGCTATCTGGGTGATGCCAGTTGACCGCTTCGTAGCTTTACTTTTACCACTTTAGGCTTTCTTGAAGGATGCCTTTAAATATCGTTACTATGCTGACAACTCAGACCATTAAGGCATGGTCGTTTCAACCATTCGTGAGTCAAAGCCAGAAGCCATGCAGAAATTGTGCTACCATAAATCCAGATAAGTCAGCCCGTTAAATAGTGGGAATGCATTTTTAAAAAAGCCAGATTAAAAATAATTAATACTTAAATTCATTTGCAAAATCAAATTAAAATGTATCTCTGAAACACTCCTTTAATGAATTCATTGCAAATTAATTAATAGGCTTAATAAGAATTTTATTATTCCAAGATTGAATGAATTTTATTATAAACTAGTTGACCACCCCGGCTTCGCTTGGTAGCTATTTACTAATGTTAGTTCTTCAAAGTTTATCTTATATGGACAAAATGAGAAGTGAAAAGGAGGCAATATATTAAAAATATAAATTTTCAAATTTTTGAATTTTTTTTCTTTACGAACCATCTCCTGAAAAAATCATCCAAATCGCTCCAGCCGTTCTCACGTGATGCCATTACATACATGGACATTAATTCAATTGTAAATTCATTCAACAATGTATCCTTAATATGTCAACATTTTTAACGTTCTACTTTATATTATATCCAGCATTTTGCAAAAAAAGTTCTCAAAGATATAAATCTTTAATCTCGTCATGAAGAGAACAAATTGAGATTTCCTGTGTTCATATTAAGTAATCATTTCGTGGTATAAAAATTTCCTAGTGAGAAACTAACACTGTGTTATGAAAAGACTTATCGCAAGATAGAATTATAAGAGGAACAAAGCTATTGAACAACATCGTTTTTTTTTTTTTTTTTTGCTTCGAAAGTCGAATTTTGTGCCAACAAACCGTCATATGCGGGAAGCTTTGCTTTTCATCTTTAATTTGAAAAAAAAAGTGTCGCTGAAGCACAACGATTGCTCACCAAAGCTTATGGTTTCAACATGCGAGAGATGGTTTGTACGGTTCAGAAGTGGTGATTTTGACACGGAAGGCAAAGATCACCTAAGCTAGCAAAAAAAATCATTGGGAGCTACCCATTTAGCAATACTCATTCAGGATACATCCAAAAGCAGGAAAATTGGGTAACATACGAATTTAAGCCGAGAGAAATCGAAATACGATTTTTCATGTCCGAAATGATGCTTGAACACTATAAAACAAAATCATTTTTTCACCGATTCATTACTTGTGATGAAAAAAATGGATCGTATGTGAAGCCCGGCCACCCAGCCGAATCGACAATAAAACTAAATATCTATGGCGCTAAGGTAATGATCTGTATTTTTTAGGACCAAAAGGGTCCTATCTATAATGAGCTGCTGAAATCTGACCAGACTACTACAGGGAACCAGTACCGAACACAACTGATTTGTTTGAAGCCAGCATTGGTTGAAAAACGCCCAGACATGGAACTGTAATATTCCATCATGACAACACTCAGTTGCAATAAATGTTAATAACTATTTAGAAAGAAGTGGTTGGGAAGTTTTGCCTCACCTGCTTAATAGTCCAGACATTGCCACGTCCGACTTTTTTTGTTTCGACCGAAGCAAAACGCTCTTTCTGGGATATGCTTCACTTTGGAACTGAGTATCCGAAATTGGCTTGATTTGTTCTTGGTCTCAAAAGATGAGCAGTTCTTTTGGCTCGGAATTCATATGTTGCCTGAAAGATGGGAAAAGGTCATAGCCAACAATTTATATTGTACAAATGTTTCAAAATAAAAGCTAAATATTTTAAAAAATCCCGCATTTTTAAGCCATACATACAATATCATAAATGATCAAGTACAGAATAGAAACATTTAGTCGTAAATTACAAGGCGTAGTTCAATTTTACGATACCCTGTAGTCCAGAGAGCTTAAATAATCTCTGTTAATTACGAATATTTTCAGATTACTGTGTCAATGGATTGAATTATAACTGACACTTGATCTTAAAATAATTAGATCACTACGTCAGCCAGAGGTCATGTTCAGTTGATCTTCACACACAGCGATTGGTCGCATATTTTGTAGAAGCTATTGCGATGATGGTCCTTCCATGAACTCTATGAAATATCAGACACTGATTTGAAAAGAATTAGGATGGTTATCAGGTGGTCGAGATGATTCTACGTTGGCGAAGTCTATACTATACTCAAGTGAGCTTAAATAATCTCTATAAATTACGAAGAATGTGGGATTACTGCTTCAGTGGATGGAATTATAACTGATTGATCTTAAGCAGATTAGATCACTACGACAGCCAGAGCTCATGTTCAGTTGATCTTCACACACAGCGATTGGTCGCATATTTTGTAGAAGTTGTTACGATGATGGGTATTCCATGAACTCTATAAATTAACAGATACTGATTTGAAGAGAATTAGGATGGTTATCAGGTGGTCGAGATGATTCTACGTTGGCGAAGTCTATACTATACTCAAGTGAGCTTAAATAATCTCTATAAATTACGAAGAATGTGGGATTACTGCTTCAGTGGATGGAATTATAACTGATTGATCTTAAGCAGATTAGATCACTACGACAGCCAGAGCTCATGTTCAGTTGATCTTCCCACACAGCGTTTAGTCGCATAGTTTGTAGGAGTTGTTGCGATTATGTGTCTTCCATGAACTCTATGAATTATCAGACACTGATTTAAAGAGAATTAGGACGATTATCAGGTGGTCGAGATGATTTTACGTTGGCGAAGTCTAAAGCCATCACAATGTACTGAATAACCTAAATATGTTAATATAGCAATAGCAAAATATAAAAGAGATTGAAAGAGAGCTCAATATCTATTCAAAAACTATTAAACCGGCTTAATATTTGTAAATTTCCCAACTTGTCCCACTGTCTAGCAAGTGTAAACAATAATACAAATCAACATTTAAACAACAACAATTGCAACAAAACAAATTAAATTGATAAGAGAGAAAGCGAAAACAAAACAAACAAATAAACAAAAAAGAACACAGATACTTTTCGAATGTAGTATTTTATTTCTTGATCAATGCTTTTCTGTGGCTGATCTTTGCCAGGTTTTTTTTTGTTGGTTTGCTTATAAAACGAAAGAGATTGTGTGTGAGAATGAGTGAGTGAATGTGAGTATTTATAACATGTATCGAGAACAATTGCTCAACAAGCACGTTCGTTCAATCGATACGAGATACATTCATTCAAAACATTCGTAATAAAACTTTAAGCGAGTATTGAAATTTCAGTAGACGTTGAGTCTTTAAACTAAACGGTTTGTTTTGAATTTCTGAAGTTCAACTCGAGTTGTGGTAGTGACGGCACGCGACTACTGTCAACGTTCGCTCATACGTTTTGAAGTGTGTATTTTTGTTCTTAGTTGTTTTTGTTTTGGCAAAAGTTGAAATCTGCAATTCAAAACTAAATAAATTATTGATAATCAAAGACTTAAAGGAAAAAAAAAGCAACAACTAAAGAATTTTACAAGAAATCTGTGGTGGCTGTGTAAAAATATAAATAAATGCAAATACAGTGTATGCAAACAAAGAATAATTATAAGTGTTTTTAAAAATAAAAAAATAAATAAAACCAGGAAAGAATACAATGCAATTTTATACTCCTTGAAAGATACAAAATAATGTTAGTATGAGTGTTTTGTTTTTGTTTTTTTAATTTAAATAACTATATTTATGCTTTAGTAGTTTCACGTTTATTTCTTCGAAATAATTCAAATTAAATTTATGTTAATAAAAATTATAATATAAAATATTTAAATATGCAAAATAACGATAAACAAATGTTTGTTTTTTCTTGCTTTATATATTTTAATCCGCCATTAATTAACGGGGGATTTTTATTAATTAATAATTTATTTCATTTCGTCAATAATAATTTGTGTGTATGCACAAAGAGGTTTACAAACAAAAAACACACAAAAATAAGAATAAAAATTCGAAAAAATAATGCCAAAATGAGTCTATTTGTTTTTGTTGTTCAATTTTATACAAATAATTTAATTTTTTTTTTTTTTTTTTTTTTGTCGTTTTCTTGTGTGTCTTCAAGTATTTTTGATTGTTAATATGAGACACGTTTTCAGTTTCATAAAAAAAAATCACTAACACCCGTTTTGAATTAAATTTTTCGGTGAACTTGTCTTGAAACTTATACGTACCATTAATCAATTATGGTTGCCAAAGCAATTTAATTTCTATCATTAAAGGGATTGTGTGCAGTTCAATAGGTAGATTTCAGTTTAGTGTGTGATATATCAATATGTTAAATTTAAAACTGAAACTAGCTATTACTCCCTGTGTTAAACAACACTCTAAGAAATCCGTTATAATTATTAATGACAAAAAACTTTGCAAAAACCTCTCATTTATTTTGATTTTTTTTATCAATATCGGTGAAGTAGTTCTTTACAAAATTTCTCTATGTCTATTCTGAAAAATTCTAAACCCGTAAGTATTCGTTGGCATCCAAGCGGGAAAGAACAGATTGTAAAAGGTCTTCCAATAGGTGCTTCTGAACATTGACAGCTGATAGCGGTTGAGCTATCAACTGCCCAAGCGGGAATGCGAAGGAAATAACTGATTGTAAAAGGTCTTCCAAAAGGGACTTCCGAACTTAGTCAGTTGATAGCGGCCATATTGTTAAAGCTACTTCTGTCGATTTGGCTGTCATTTACTCAGTTTGTTTTGCCAAATCACCATGGATAGATATAGCGTTCAAAAACACGTGCAAATAATAAAATAGTTTTATCAAAATGGCTGTTCTGTTCGGGCTCCGTTCCACGCGCTTCACCCACTTTACGCAATGAGACCCATTTCTGGATGAATGGGTACGTCAACAAACAAAATTGTTAAATTAAGGACGATTCCAATCTACATGAGATCCAATGCATCCCGAAAATGTCACTGTTTTTGATGTGAATTTTAGGCTGGCGGCATAATCGGTCAATATTTCTTTGAGAACGGCGAGCGCTGTAGTTCGATGATTACCAATTTATTTTGGACTGAATTTGATGTGCTTTCATCATGTCACCGCTACGTTTTAACCCAGCTCATGCCTTAATGTGACATTCTGCACGAGCGATTTGAGGGCATGGTCATCTCACGTGGGGGTGATGTGAACTGGCCACCGAGATCGTGTGATTTGAGACCGTCAGGCTATTTTAGGGGTTTACTTAGTCGCAGTTTTATGCAAATAAGTCGCAAACCACAGCGGCCCTCAAAGCCAACATATCCCATGTTATAGGTCAAATTCAGCCTGATTTTTGTGCCAGACTCATGGAAAATTGCACATTTCGGATGCGCGCCACTTACTTTATGTCACACAAGATATTTTCACGATGTTATATTCCATACATAATGACATATATAGGCCTTTCAAACGAATAAACAATTTCGATGATATACCACACATACTTTGTTTTATTTAAATTTAAAGATAGGAACCGCTTAATGAAATACCATTTAGAAGTCCTAGATGCACGATGAAATCCTAGAGTATGTGGCACGTGAAGGTCTACTGTGGGGTCTTTCTAACTTTGTTGTCAGTCGCTCCCAAATCTGGCCAATGGTCTTCACTCATGGACTTGACATGTTGAGCAGATTAAAAGAACTTTCTGGTCTCCAAACTTTAAAATTAGTCCTTATTTCTGTTTTGACATTTTGATTCGAGTTTAATATCTTTCCCTGGACATATTTTTTAAAGTTTAGAAGCAAAAAGTAGTCTCTAGGAGTCTGGTCTGGAGAATAATATACCGTTATGCTTGAAGCTTAATAATCCTATAGTCAACATGTTTGAACACAGAATATAAGCTTTAAAGTTAAGAAGCAAAAAGTAGTCTCTAGGAGTCTGTTCTGGAGAATACCATTCCATTAAGCTTTAAGTTTTGTACCGAATTAGTTGTCATAAGAGACGTAGTTTATTTATTAACTCAATATTAGATTAACTCTTTCAGCTAAGGTTTTATGTGTATAAGTTTATCAAAACAATTGCATTTTTACTTTAAATAAGGTAAACAGCAAAAGGTTTTTATGGAATGGGGTGGTTAGTTTATTAACCACCATGGCATTAAAAATGATTATGATAAAAATGATCGTAGCGTATAAATTAGTTTGAAAGCTAATCAATTTGACTAAACTTTCTACCCTATTATAGCATTCTATTCTATTATATCATTACACCTCTTGTGTAATCACCCGGCTCTTCCAATCGAACATTTGTTCCCCTTTTTAATTCCACCACAGCAGTGTGGATAGATAAGTCACTAACATAAGTATCTGCCAAATTTTATTGAGGTATGTCATCATCCAAATCAATATCACCATCAAATTTTGACTGAGCGCCGAAGGTATGTCACCAAGTCTTCTTATTCGGATTCAATACTGCACTTTCACCATCCGAAGGTATATCTTCCAACAAAATATCTACCATATCACGTTCATTGAGTACCCGCGGCATCCTTACAAAGTAACATAAAACAATGTAGGGAAACACATTATATAAAACCTATTTCAGTCACAGTGGTTAGTAATCTAACCACAATCGGCGCATAGTACGTTACGTTATTTATCAAAGAGCATAGTCAAATATTACTATGTTAGCACAAGAAAACCAAACATATACTAAATAACAAAGTAGCTCTGAATTCGATGAACAATAAGGACTCTGAAATTTTTTATTGAATGCGGAAAAGCCGATTAGAAAAACTGGGGTTTTCAATATTATCAAATTAATATATTAATCTAACCAGAGCACCCTGACAATTTAATTGTTTAGCAAAATGTCAATAGATGACACTAAAAATAGTTTTAAAATAGTCTAGAAAAGGTGGTTAGAAAAGTGACCACCAAACCGCAAAGAGTTAACTCGCTTTCACTCTTAATAATGAATCGAGGATGAATTCCGTGAAGTTCTTCCAAATTGAGTTGTTATTGTGTGTTGATGGGAGTGAAGAAATAGTGAATTTATAGATGGCGCTGCTTCAAAATATGTCATAGATAAATTAAAGAGACTTTAAATTCAGCATAAGTTCAAATTATCAAAGCAACTTGAATTGATTAATTTAGAATGCATTATTTAGAATATCCTTTAGAGAAATAAAAAAAATCAACCGCCAAACACGCATCTCTACAATAGCAGAGCCAACAATAGATACAATCAAATCGGAAACTTTGCTCTAAGTGAAAATTTGAGTTTCGTTATATCCGACCAATGACTCAAACGAAATGGTTTTTATACAAAATTCAGTTTTTCTATTTCAACACTAAGAACGCAGAGCTGTTTTCATTCAAATCCAAACTCAGTCCCAGTTTTTGTTTTTCTCTTTTGAACATGCCTTTACATTTACATATGAAAACAAAACTAATTTCGAGTACTGGCAAGTCTGTATCCCTTTCTCTTACCGTTTCGTATCTCTCCTACGAACTCGGACTTGATATAAACAATCAATCGAGCGAAATTTTTTGTTATAAAGGAATCCAATTTCAATTGACTAGTTTCCTTCGGGTTTCTTTTCTTTCGATATCAAGGAACAAGCCATTTATCTCATTGTACAAATAGTATGTCCAAATGTAAATATGTAAAAAAGCATTTTGTAAATGTTTTTGCATCAAACTAATATTTCAAATCCGTAAATTTATAATAAATAAAACAGTTGGAAACCCTTCATTTAGATAAACCACAAAGATAAAAAACATTTAAAAACTCTGATAAAATCTTAACCCAAAAATCGCCATTTTATGTTTGTTTGTTTGTCTGTTGTTATTGTACAATATTGAAGTGTTTAAATAAAGCTTAAATACCATTTATTTTTATATAAACATTTCTTTTTAACAATTTGTCATTGCATTTTTATATTTCAAAATCTGTCTGGCTTTTGAGCTAAATATTAAAAATTACAATTGCTATTAAATACAATGTAATTATTTAAAATATTCAAAACCTGCATTTAAATAAAGACAAAGTAAATAATCTATATTGAGAGCAATTTAATATAGTGTTAAATAAAAAATAAAAAAATTAATGAAAAAACACAGATGTTTAAGATAAACAATTGCAAAAAAAAGAATTAAATTAAAATATTTCCTATACATAAATTATTTATAAAACATTTTAGTAGAAATATGAACTTTGTATTTGAAAAACAACAAAAAAATAATAATTAAATTTGAATATTGAAAAAGAAAACAAAAAAATAGAAAAATATCCGTGTTTGAAAAGCTGTTTTTTTGAAAATAAATAATGAGAATATTATTTAATACAAAGTAATTTTCAAATAAAGAAAACAACAAAAAATTTAAATTTAATTTAAAAAAAAAATATATATTTATAAATACATACTTAAATTGTAAATTGTATTATTCTAAAACACACCTGTTATTATAGATAAAGTGATAAAATAGACATTATATCGAGTATCAAGAATGTTCCTTGAAGTTAAATAAGACAAATGTTTTTACAAAGAGAACTAATTTAATAATAAAATCAATTTAAACAAAACAAAACACAATTGGCAACAATAATAACAAAACTACAATTATAAAAGTTCAGCTAAATAGTGGCGGACTGATTGGTTCCCTCCCTACAAAAACATCATCACATCAACATCATTATAACAGTCATCCATCGACAGGCAGCGTCGTCTATCGTTTCATAATTTTTATTATCAATTTTAAAACTAAAAATACCAACAACAACAACAAAAAAAACTACAAATAATGATTGTGGACAAGAAGAGCATGCAGGCAGCACTGGCAGAAGATTTCAATCAAATCAATTTAAATAACATAAATTTAAATATTACAACAACAACAATAGCAATAGCAACAACAACGATGTCGAACACTGAGCCACAAGTGGACTTAGCTACTACAACAACCGCATCCACAACCACAGCAACAACAATAGTGCAACATACACAACACAAACAAACCAAGTCCATGGCTCAATCACCTCTCAATAAAAGGCGTCACACTGCCTTGCCACATTCACTGATTATGAATCAACAGCATATGCTGCACACACAACAACACCAGCAGCAACAACAACAACATCATCATACCCAACACCACCACCATCAGTCACAAAAACAGACACTAGAGGAATTAATCGATTTTGAACTGTTGGAATATAAACCGATTTTAAGAAAATCTCTGTCAACGCCCGCCTTTAATGCTTTAGAAGCTCCACAACAACATCCCCTTAAAAGTGAAGTTACAATAATAACCAATCATAATCATCACCAGCAGCAACAACATCATCATGAGCAACAACAGCAACATCATCATCACCTTTGTCAAGTCCATACAAAAAACATGATTAATTCATGTAAAAATAAATCAACGATTTTAAATAATAATAATAATAATAATAATTGCAACACCTTATCAGCAACAACAACAACACCAACTACAGCATCGAATACCACAACAACAACAATAGCTACTAATTCTAATTCTTCCTCATCATCAGATACAACAACAACAACAACATCATCATTAAATCAACGCTTAGGTTGCGCTCATTATAAACGTCGAGCTATGTTTGTGGTAAGTTTCAATTTTATTCAATTCACAACACAATAATTTGCATCTAAATTACAATGCTGACTACAGGCGACAATTGCCCACTGTATTTGAGAAAAAGAACTTAAAGTAGCATTCAAAATTATTGAAAATATTGGAAAACCCAAAAAAAGAAATTAGAACCAAATGTTTGAAGCACAGTGGCTCAGTATCGTTTTTCATCGCCTAAAACTCTGTAAATTTTGAGTCGATAGAATTATTTTGTATTTTTTATTTTGATGGAGAGATATTTTCTTTAATTTTTCTAGTTTTAATTTCATTAAAATTTGTACACAGTTGTTGAGAATTTTATGGAAAATAATTTTTTTTTTTTTTTTTACCAAAAAATTTTTTTTTTTTTTTAATTTATTTGGGAAATTTTTTTTTATTAATTTTTTAACATAAGCATTTTTTTTTTTTGTTAAAAAAAATTCGGGGTAAAAAATTTGTTTTCCGATTTTGACCGTTGCAAAGGTCTTTTAAATATCTACTATTGGATATTAATATTGTCTATATTAATGACTTAGTAATTCAGATCAAAAATAGGTGAAAAATTTAGCCTTATTTCTCAGCCCTTTGTGGGCCGATTGTATTGATTTTAAATAGCAAACGAACCGAAAGAATTCCCGATATATTGATGTATGAATCATGTATTTAAGTTATTTGGGGGCTACGGAAAGTTGATTTCAACATACAGACGGACATGGCTATATCGACTTCGCTATCTATAACGATCCAGAATATATAATTTGTGGGGTCGCAAATAAAAAATGTAGTATTACAAACGGAATGACATGGTGAAGGGTTTTAATAATACCCAAGATAATTTGAAACATTAAAGACAACATTTTTTTTTTAATAACTAAATGTTTTTTAATGTTTATATTATTTTTTACTTAAATAACGATAAAGGAAAATTATTATTCATATGGTTGGAAAATAGCCTGCAAATATTCCATATTTAGTTCTTTATTATTTCTGTCCTCTAGCAGCCCTTTTGGCTTCTACATCTATGTCCGGAAGATTTACTTTCCATTAACTTCGAATACTAGAGTTGAGCGGATCTGACGTTGCCAGTAACATATTAAATAGATCTTCAATTGTAGAATTTCGTGATATTTTTAAAATCTATAATCCTTATTACTTTTTTCCTGGGCTTCGTCTGTTAGATCTCCAAGTGATACTAAATGATGCTTAATGACATCTTCTCCATGATAACAAATTTTGTGAACTGTTGCAGACATATTTCTCAACTGTTGCAGTTTCCTTCGCATAATCACCAAATTTTCTAGCATCAATTTGTTTATTGCCCACAAGTACATCGATAATTGTTTTAAATCTTGAAATAAAATTTATATCAACGCCTGTTATTTGAGATGATCTTTCGGGATCTGAAAAGAACCTTCTGTGTGCCCATCATTCATATTGCCTGATCCTTGTTTTGGTTGATCTATAATCAACCCGTATAATCGTAATGACCATATTTCTTTTTTAAGCTTCTTAACTCCTTATTGGTGTCTTAACTCCTTATTGATCCTGTAGGTCCAAAATCCAAATCATAACTGATTTTTAGTATGTTTTCCATGAATAGTATTCTTGTATGTAGCGATGTTAATCCAAATTCATATGCATCAGTATGATCTAATGATTTTTCCGGGACTTGGTTAAAGTAGCTTGATTTGGTTTAACATATAGTGCAGCTGGATGAAGCCTTTGTATCAGAAACAGCCTGGCCTACTTTTCCATCTATCACCGTTAGCACTAATTGGTAGCTTACCTCAATTGTCTGGCCGTCAATCTCTAATTCGAATGAGTCTTCCAAATTCTTTATCAATCGCAATGGTACAAATGTCACCATGAACATATCTGTTGTATTGTTTGTATTTTTTTTAATTTTTTTTTTTTTCAAAAGAATCATCACATCACCAAATAATGCTAATGCGTCTTCATTTGAGAACTGTTTTTCATAGCTTGGCGTTGTAATACTTTTAAGAATCCGTTTTGTTCTCACTGGACTAGCGTTAAAAACTTTTTGAATGATATCGACTTATGTGAGTTGTTTCTGTGCTCAAAATTGATATAGCAACGTTTCTTGAATATTTTCACATCCGATTTCTTCATTGATATCCTCCTGTTTTCGCCTTTTAGATCTATCGCTACATTTGTCGAGTGATTTACTCCAATGAATCAATGGAGTTGGATAACATACTGCCAGAGATAAGCTCCTTCAGTTTGTCCTCCAAGCGGTCGAGAAACTCCAAATTATACTTTGAACATGAGAATTGTCTTCCATTTTCTGACTAATAAAGTAGAATATAAGATGGGCTAAAGTATCTCTTTCACCGTTTTAAGAATCCAGACACATGGATGCTTTAGACACTTGAAAAAATCATGATGTTCACGAAGCTATTGTAACGTGCAGTTACAAAACTCTTAACATAATCAATACTAATACAATATATATTAGTATATTGTTGTTAATAATTCCCAAATAGTTTATGAGAATTTTAATATAAGTAATTTAAGAAAAAATATGAACAAGGGGAGCTAGAATCGAAGTCCCCATCTACTTATACTTTGCTCCCGGGTAACGAAGTATAAGTAGACGAGGCAGTAGTTCTTACTAAATCCGTAGTTAGCCGAACGAGAGCCGAAGCATTTATCTTGTCGAATTGAACTCGTTAGTTAGTATTAGCCAATAAGTCGTAGTTAGCCAATGAGAGCAGAAGAATTTATCTTCTCGGATTGCATCCATTACCCATAATTAGTCGTTAGCCAACCAAGAGCTGAAACATTTATCTCGTCGGATTATACTTAGAAACTGGTCCTAACTTATAGAGCCAACGAATTCATCTCCTTGGATTGCATATTGCATCCGTTTACTTTATAATAAAAAGTCATTAGCAGACCGAGAGCCGAGGCGTTTATCTCGTCGAATCCTCTGTTAGATGCGTCGCCCATTAACAAACATATCCCAAACATGCAAGACAGCTCTGTGTTAAAGAAGATGTCAAAGGAAGCAGACCTTTGAAGAACCTGGACAGACTAAGCATACCCGGATACGGATGGAAACAAAAACTGCATCACACTATTTAGAGATTATCTTAAGAGCTTTTACTATAATTGAGTGAATATAAATGACAAATGTTGCTGCAATATTCAACATATAAGGGTATTTAGAAATATCAGAAATATAATATGTAGGTCATATAATTTAAGGAGTTTCTGTCCACAATTCGTTCTCGATACCAAAGCCGCACTCAAAATGTTAAATAGAACGACACTAACTTTAAAACCACTACGAAAGCCTATTGGTGGTCGCTAAACAAATTGTTGGAGTTTAAATATTTTTCACAAGATAGAATTTAGCATGCACTCATTAGGAAGCCAAGAAAAAATTTCTATTGAGGGATAATTCTCATTGTAATAGGACCATCTCCAGGGATTGGCTTGCATTGAGATCACAGGTGTACTTCTCCTTCGGAGACTCTGTGAACTATATTACACCGGGAAATCCTAAACCGAAACCTTCTTACTCGGTCAAATATTATCAACATAGCGACAGCTATATCAACTAGAAGGTTTTTCCCCAGGGAATAACGTTCGACCACAGCAGACATGTTACAAAGACTGCGACGACTGCAGACATTTAACGAGAACAGCCGAAACAATAAGATGTGTTGCGTATTTGTGTGTTAACATAAGTACAATATTGAGTCTGGAGAGTATTAAAATACGCTTAGGAATTATGCTGATTATTCTGAACAGTTTGGTCAGTTTTGGATCATCATCGATCCAAACTGAGGTTCTTGGGAAAAACACACTGGACGACCTATCTTATTGTATAGGTATCGGGAACTGGTCCGAGTGACCATTTTAGATACTTCACAGCCTTAGATCTAATAATATCCCACTAGAATTCGGCTGTGACCTGACAATATGGTTACCGACAAGTGATACGTTCGCATGTTGACCGATCAAATGCATATTCTGTTAAAAATTGCTGTGGCTTTTCGCCAGCCTTTTCAATTGTGAATCACTTGAACGCTTTAATAGTTTTGTAGTTGATATTGATCGATCTAATTGTATTTCATTTCACAATTGTTGTCATAAACATTTTTCTGACAGGCTACCCCTATTTCTTACACAATTATTCTTAACAAGTTGATTCATGTCTAAATTGTTTCGAATACTACACGATGTGCCTCTCTTCTCTTCTATGTTCTTTTGTTTATTTTATCACTGGTGTTAATTAATTTTGATTACTGATATGGGTACAATTAATGTAAAAAAATAAATATAAAAAAAATAACTGAGAAGTTTAGTACCAATTACATGTAACATGTAAACAAATGTTTGTATTTGTAGTTAACAAATATTTTCAAAATGTTTTGAATTCCCTTAAATATACATTTCAATTTTTTGTAAGTGAAAAAGTACAGTAGCTAATAAGTAATCAATTGTTTAATTATTTAGAACCTATGTAACTTTGTTAAGCAAAATCTATTTTAAAAATTTGTTGCGATGAACAAGCACTTGGAACTACGACGAAAATATCCTACTGCTATAAAAATATTTGTAGTTGTTATTAGCGGCTAAAAGGTGTTTAAAATGAAATTGAAATATTAATAAGTGTGACTGAAAGTCGTGCTGATTTAATTAGTGCTAAGACTTGACTTTTTTTTAAATATTTTTGAACGAATTTTTATTGAAAAATTGTGCCATATTTAATTGTATTTTCAATAACGTTGCACAGTGGTTTAGAAATGTTTTATTATGGAAACAATTCGGTAGCTCTTAAACGATTGGCGATACTTTAAGGAAATTTCACATAGTCAGTGCTGAGGTGTTTCTCAGTTGATTTCTATTTACATGGGGGCTCTTAGTTGGATGGGGGCCTCTTCAGTATTTCGGTGGGATATGTAAATAGTAAATAAATTAAGTTAGTTATCTTTTACACCCAGGTACTGGTATACATCTCAAAATAATCTTACTTGACTAATTATTGTCAACTCAGCGACAGCTGCATCAACCAGAATGTTTTTCCCCAGGGATGAACTTTCGACGACAGCAGACATTTTACAACTACACACCTTTCAACGACTGCAGACCAAGGCGAATTTATATACAAGGTGGTGTTGGTGGCGAATTCAGGCATATACAATCGAATTCATTAATTTTTTATATATGGAGTTTGACATTCGAAACAACTCTCTCATTGTTTCGGATGTCAAACTCCATATATAAAAAATGAATGAATTCGCTCGTATTTGCCTGAATTCGCCACCGACACCACTTTGTATATAAATTCGCCTTGACTGCAGACATTTAACGATAACAGCCGTAACAATAAGATCTATCGCGTATTTGTGTGTTAACATAAGTACAATATTGAGTCTGGCGAGTACTAGAATTAAGGCTGATAGATAGATTATTCTGAACTGGAAAGTTTTACAGTCCAATTATGTGAAAACCTAAACCTCTAAAAAATCCAGTTACAAAACCTCTATAAAATTAAGTTATAGGAAATATATGATTTTAAGAAGGGAATGAATGAAGTCATTACAACAAAAATTAATTTGAGAAAGACAAGATTTAACCTTCTGGACTGACGGTCAAGCAAAAACGAACTAACTGAGACAACAAGATTCCTTAATCTTCTATCAGGCTCGGCTGTGGTCGTTTTCCTCTAACCTTCTAACATGAGAACTTGCATAGAAGTTATTATATGGGAGATTTAATGTATTTGCCTGCACACCGAACAATCTGTGTCCAGAAATAATCGTTATCACATTTCGTAAAATTCCTACTTGTCTTCGTCCGTTCGATGATATGCATACAGAGGCCATCGCCCAGGTATTCTCAAGCGACTATGCTAATCTTCTATTAGCCTCGGCTGTGGCCGTTTTCCTCTAACATTCAACATGAGAACTTGTACAGAAGTTATTATATGGGAGATTTAGTGTATTTGCGTGCACACCGAACAATCTGTGTCCAGAGATAATCGTTATCACATTTCGTAAAATTCCTACTTGTCTTCGTCCGTTCGACGATATTCATACAGAGGCCATCACCCAGGTAGTCTCAAGCTTTAGTTTGCGCCAAACAGTTTCCAGATACGTTAGTATCCTATAGACTTCAACTGAAGAATGTCTCGGTATCTCGTTTGGAGATGCCAGTTTGAATGTCGTGTAGGAAGCCATAAGGGATATCAATGCTTACAGTACATTTTCGAATATCCTTCCCGTCTATACGATAACATCTCAACCAAATCTGGTTCAATAGCCTGAATAACATAAGCGCCCGTTAAAATCATGAGTGTGAAATGAGTTTACTGAACATTTGATTATTTGTTTCGGCAGGCACTTTAGATACCAGAAAGAAAATTTCTTAGAATCTTTTTGATAAAGGAAGATTGAAATTCCTAGAATGTAACCAACAAACCTCAGAATCATGAAAGGATTCATATCTGTTTCCTTCTACAAGCAATGCCATTTCGTCAAGCGTCCAATGACGATGTCAACGAAGTATAGAGACGTTCTTCCATCACTACGAAGGATGTAGGATCCAGCAAGGTGAGCAAATTCCAACTACGAGCCCATGTAAATACAAATCAACTCAAAAACACCTCAGCACTGATTATATAGTGCTGAAGATTGAGGAAGATTGAGATTCCTAGAATGTAACCCACAAAACTCAGGATCACAAACGGATTCATATCTGTTTCCTTCTACGAGCAATGCCATTTCGTTAAGCGTCCAATGACGATGTCAACGACGTATAGAGAAGTTCTTCCATCACTACGAAGGATGTAGGATCTACCGAGGTGAGCAGACTCCAACTACGACCCCATGTAAATACAAATCAACTCAAAAACACCTCAGCTCTAACAATGTGACATTTTATCAAGATATCTCCAATCGTTCACAAGCTACCGAAATATTTCCAAAATAAAAAATTATTAAACCACTGTGCGGTATGCTATTTCAAAGGTGCCATATTAAATTGTTAAATAAAACAAAAAGAAATTACTTGCATTTTGACAACTATTAGATGTGAGAGAATTTAAAGAATTTACTGACGTGACATTTGAATTGTAATAGAACTACAAATTTGTTTACAAATTGTTGTAAATGTTAAGAATAACACGTAAATTAAGTTTTTAGAAATGTTATTGTTATGAAAATTGCACCTTTTTTATTCTACTACATAATTAACCGAAAGACAGAATATAATTATGATTTTTTTTCGACTTTAACTTTGACATGATTATAGTAGAGCTCCCAGCAATCTTATAGACATGACATATTCAGAAACAAAAGCTAATATTGACCGACTCATCAAGTGAAATCATTTTTTAACGATCTTTTATATAAAACATCTCACACCCAGTGCCATCTAGTCTGCTATTTCTAGGACATATTTCATTTATTAGAAATTTAAATAATAAACTGCTTAAGATTTCACTTGATAACCAAATATACAATTCAAATGGTGACAAATAAGTTTACAAAAACTTTTTATTAATTATTTATACGACTATGCATATATTTTATGTACCACTTGGCATTGTGTATATTTGAATTGAATAAAGTTTAAAAAATTAACAAGATACAATAAAAAAAAAATTATCTTGATCGACAGTTTTTCAAAACATTAAACAAGACAAAAAAAAAAACTGTCAAACACCAGTTGCAGTTAAAACAATTACATTTTTTTTTATTAAATATGATCGTTTTTTTTTACTGAAACACATTCATATTTGCATAGTTTCTGCTATTAATATAATAAATATTTGATTTAAAATGTAAAGCAAGACCCTGGTAAACGGCTGGCTATAAATCAATACGATATTTTTAACTGGCATACATACACATTTAATAACAATGAGTTATCTGTGCTGGTAATAAAAACCATAGCCAAATAAATCAAACAAATCATAACAAATATTGGGATACAAATTTAGATAATATACAAATTTTAATTTTAGAATTTCTGAAATAAATTAGATCTTTCCATGTATAAGTTCTTCAGCCAGTAACTGTTTTAGAAATAAATATCGTCTTGCAATAAGCGTATCGTGTGACCATTCCAGTGCTATTAATGTCTTTGATTAAGAATGACATTTAATATCAAAGGCTTGCATGCCCGCATTATGCGGTAGCAGTGTAAAGATGGTATGAAATTTAACCGGTTTCATATGCATTTAAAGATAAAACAATTAATAGACGAAGTATAAATTAATATGTTGAGAAAAACAATAATAAAAACAACACAAAAAAAGTAAGAAATTATTATAGGGCAGGCCCGACCATTTGATACCCTGCACCGAGTATATGATTATAAACAGTTTTCTTTTGACATGAAACTTATTTGTATAGAATCTTATTTGAAAACCAACATTTTTAACTCTTTGCGGTTGGGTGGTTACTTTACTAACCACATAGTCTTTAAAACATAGTTTATTGGCTTTAGAACATATTTTTTTGGCATCTATTATGATTTGCAAAACTTTGCCGTCAGGGTGCTCTGGTTAGATAAATATATTAATTTAAAAATATTGTAAAAATCAGTTTTTTTAAGAGACTTTCACGGATTCAATAAAAAAAGCACAGAGTGTATATTGTTCATCGAATTCAGTATTACTTTGATATTTTGGTTGTTTGGTCAGAAAATTTAGACAAAAATATTCGATTTCAAAAAAAATGTTATCATACTTATTATTTAATGCCAACCGCCACGGTGGTTAGTAAACTAACCACTTCACTCCACAACAAAACCTTGGAATAGGGTAGTTTTTTCATGTTTTGATTTATTTTTTCTTATTTTTATAATTAAAAAGTAAAAATGCAAATGTTTTGATAAAATTAAAATATTTATGCTCGATAAAGTGATTTTCGGAAGTGGGCCTTATATGGGAGCTATGAATAATTATGGACCGATCGTCACAAAATTTGGTGGTATGATTTGCGAATATATGAAACATATTTGTATTGAATTTTGTTTGAATACTAACATATTTCAGAGATTTATGCATATTAATGCAATTTTCGAGAATGGTGCTTATATGGGAGTTATGGAACATTGTGGACCGATCGGTACTAAAATTGGTAGTAACTATTTTCAGATAGGGCAGTTGTATGGGGGCTAGGAGAAGTAATGAACTGATTCTAACAAAATTCAATAGGCCTAGTCCCTGGGGGGAATATAATATGGTAATTGTGCCATATTTTGTCGAATTATCTTTGAAATTGCGACCCATAGTTTGATTACAAGAACAGAAAGACGGACATCGCTTAATCGACTCAGAAAGTGATCCTGAGCAGATTGTTATACTTTAAGGTGGATGTTAGGAAAATACTTTTGCACGTTACAAACATCAGCACTAACCCAATATACCCTCCCCACTATGGTGGTGTAGGGTATAAAAAAAAAGTATTTATTCTATGTACTCGCTCGTACTCAACTCCATGCTTTGGAAATGATAATAACTAAATATACGTATGGTTGGATGAATAGAAGGGGAATTATTCTTTTATTTATTTTTAATAAGAAATAATTAAAATAAACATTGCAGTTTATTTTTATCAGTAGTAAATACTAAGTTTCAAAATATATAAATTTTACAATACACAGAAACAACAATACAACAGAAAACAGCGAAACAGATGGGTTAGGTTTTAAGACAAGTGGATTGAAGTATGTTTTATAAGAAACAGTGATTGTATTAGTCAAATTATTATAATAATTTGAATTTATGTTTTTCTTATTTATAGATATATACTAAAAGTTTATTTACTTTTTTTCAAAATGTTAATTCCTATAACATACTAAACTATTTAATGATCTTACAAATAATAATAGTATAGCCAAATCTTAGCACAGAAACAAACCCATATTTTACTCCAAATATCCGAATACCCATTTAAAACTTTATCAATCTCTAATATATATTGACATACATTTATTCCAAATTCGATTATTGTTTTGCAATCATTTATAAAATAAACTATTTACAAGAAGTGTTAATTAAATGGCTTAATTGGAAATTCAAATAATATTTGTTTGGGGGCGATTTCTTCACAAGTTTATTCAATTTATTCTGTAACAAATAAACATTAAGAAATTATGTTACAGATGTTTTGTATGTTTACCATAAAGTCAACATAAATTTGAAAGTTTTCCTATATTTAATTAGCACGGTAACACAAATTACACAAAATATATGAAATCTATGCAGGTTAAGATCAAAACTCAATTGAAAAATAAATAATAAAATAATTTAAAGAAGTCTGGTCTAAATAACATTTATCATGAATTTACACAAAACGTTTCGTTTTATAAAATGAGGCACTTAATTTTATTAATTAATTTTCAACGATGAATTTAAAAGACAAGTCTAAAAGTAGTTCAGAGACCCATACTTCCATAAAGACTTAAAATATATTGCTATAGATAAAACCATAGATTAATACACATAGATCGGAAACTCTCCTGACAAAGACCTAACTCAGTTATCAAAAACCTAGTGGTGAGAATGTATTAGTCATTTGTTGCATATCTCTAATAATCTATGGTATAGCATTGATATTTATCTCTCCTTCCGCTCTATGTATATTTCTCTATGGTTCATAGCTTCCAAATTTATTGACTGGAATCATGCCACTCAAGGTAAACATGGTGTAATATTCTAATATCTAAGACTAAAACAAATTGTATAATTTAAATAAAAGCTTACCGATATCATCTTGGAAGGAATTTTGCTGAATTTCGCAATTCTTTTCTGATGTACTTCGCCATGGTGGGAAAACACTATGGGATTGTGGGTTATAAAACACCTGAGAATTGTGGTTTACATTCCAGGGATCTCGATCTTCCTATATCGAGCAGATATTTTATTTCCGGTATCCAAAGTGCCATGTGAAATAAATAATCAAATGTTCAAGAAAACATACTTGACACACAAGATTTTAACGAACGCACATGGTTTTTAGGCTATTGAACCAGTGTAGTGGTGTTCAAGGTAAAATTTCAGTAGGCTGCTGAGGTTTTATCGTATATATGGGAAGGATATTTATAAACATACTGTCAGCCTTAATATCTCTTATGGTTGCCTACACGGCATCCAAATTCGTATCTTCAAGCGAGATACCGAGATATTCGGACAATCCGAGACAACTGGGGAATGTGGTAACGATGATTGCTAAGTAATTAAATATCCCATATAACTTCTGTACAAGTTGTCATGATGGAGGTTAGGTTTCATGGACAACCATTCATCAAGCAGCTCTCTTGGGTCCATTGAAAACTGATCCCGTTGTGATACTCAAGAAGTAAACAGCTAGATATTTATACAACATCCGTTGTTTCCAAGGTGAACCAACCAAATTCTCTGCGTCTCAGATTCATCCCTGATAACTTATCTAAAAACGAGAGGTTCCAAGAATACGTTCCCTCAAGTTCGACAGCATCTACAATAATCATTAAACCGTAGGCCCATTCTTCTCACTTCTGTTTCAATTATGCAGTGTTCTGTAATAAAAGAAACAATTAGCATTATTTGCTCACGGCGAAATTCTATAAGTAGATTCGTCCTGCCGGCAGGTCGACCTCGCGATAACACAGGTGGATTCATTAGTCCACCTGTTCTGTGCAGTCTCGTATAGTTTATGCTGTACAACCATCTTACATTTTGCAAGGGTGTCATGATGAAGGTTGGAGAAAACGGCCACATCCCAGTCTGACAGCAGATTAGGGAAGCTTGATGTCTTAGATATACAGGGTTTTCCAACAAGAGGTGTTATTTTGGTATTCAAAGAGAAATTGAATTTTTTGAAATAAATGATCGGATGTTTATTTCATAATAAAGAGGAAGGTATGCCACGCTTACAGGACCATATCCCTTTCATGATATTTTCCTTAACCAAATCGCAAAGTTGCTGCCCTATGTCCTCGATAACCTCACGAATTATATCTTTGAGGTCTTGAATCGACGCTGGGCTGTTGGCGTAGACCTTATCTTTCACGTGGCCCCAAAGGAAGAAGTCGCAAGGTGTTAAATCACAAGATCTCGGTGGCCAATTGTGATCACCTCTTCGAGAGATAACACGGTCCGGAAACTTTTCCCGTAAAAGAGCAATGGTTTCGTTGCTTGTGTGGTACGTAGCGCCGTCTTGTTGAAAGTAAACATTGTCCAGATCAATATCATCCAACTCCGACCATAAGATACGATGTAATGATGTTTGTGGAATGCCCAATTCCAAAGAACGACGATGAATGGACTAACCTGGGTTTTCTTCAACAGTTTGGGCTACAGCAGCAGCAGTAAGGAAGAAGTCGCAAGGTGTTAAATCACAAGATCTCGGTGGCCAATTGTGATCACCTCTTCGAGAAATAACACGGTCCGGAAACTTTCCCCGTAAAAGAGCAATGGTTTCGTTGCTTGTGTGGTACGTAGCGCCGTCTTGTTGAAAGTAAACATTGTCCAGATCAATATCATCCAACTCCGACCATAAGATACGGTATAATGATGTTTGTGGAATGGCCAATTCCAAAGAACGTCGAGGAATGGATTAACCTGGGTTTTCTTCAACAGTTTGGGCTACAGCAGCAGCAATATTCTCAGTTGTTCTTGGGCGACGTGCACGGGTTTTATTCTTCACATCGCTAACTTGTTTCAAAAGCTCGAATTTTTCCACCAATTTCTGTATTGCGGTCCGACAAGGTGCTTCACGACGACCCAAAAATTCTTTAGTTTTGCGAACTGTGACTGCAAGATTTTCACCATTTTTGTAGTGAATTTTAATAATTTCAATGCCTTGTTGAAGCGTGTATCGTTCCATATTTAGTAATGGCGTAGTTTCTAATTGGCAAATGTCAAAGAATAAAAGCATCAAAAGTGACAGCTACCGAAATACCGGGTGATTCAAAATAACACCTCTTGTTGGAAACCCCTTTTTTTGCTGGTCCGATTTCTGTAAAATTTTTTGTCAGTTGTTCGTATTTTCGAGAAGGTTTTTACGGAAGAAAATTTTGGAAAATCCCTCCGGAAAAGTCGGAAAAATCGAGTTTTACTCCAAAGTTTGTCTGAAGGCTTAAAATTGGGGCGAGGCGAAGTTCGCCGCGTCCGCTAGTTTTATATAACTTAATAAGTTATAAGGAGATGCTGTTGGATTTTGTAGAGGTTTGGTTTTTCAAATAATTGGATTGTATTGGTTTTCCGTAAAAGAATCTGAGCATACTGTACAACATCCCAGTTCAGAATCAACTATCAGCGTAATTTCTACTCATCAGACTAAATCTTTCATAGGAAAAAAAATCCGTAAGATACAGCTTTCGCTGAGTTGATCATCTACGACCGAGAGAAACCCGTGTCGTACTAGAGTGAAGATTCAATTGTAGTGGGAGCGACAGACATTAACGAAATTTGAGCGAAGAACGATTTAACACGTTCAACTAAGCGCCTTAACTGCCAAAAGTGGAAATAAGTTCTCTGTTAATATTAATAAATCGTGGCACGAAAATGTTCATGTGCCAATGTTGCTGAGACGCTTATCATATTCTGTAGAAAATTGAGGTTTAAAATAAAAAGCAGTTCGACCCTTATATCATTAAGGATTGTCAAGTCTAAGGTATAAGTCAAATGATTTTAAAGCCCTACTACAAACCATTAATGAAAGGACACATGGAACAACGATACTGAGCTGAATAAGTTCAATAACTCCCCCTAGATTGAAAAAAAAGCCGACGATGTAAATTGTTGTATATTAATTTGATTTGCCAAAATAAGAATGATGAAATTATGTTTACTTCTCGTCTGATCTATAAATAGTCAAAACATTTTTATTGCTTTACAAACAAATACGTCTTCAAACACTAAAATGTTTATAGAATAAATCAAAGATCACACAAACAAAAACAGTGTAGCCACAAAAAGCAATCAACTCAATTTAACCGCTGTTAACACATTATACGAGTAATCGAGATATTAATTTATAAATTATTTGCATTTAATTTACACCTGTCTAGCAAATTCACATAAAATTACATTTTGTTCAAACTTTTTGCAAAGTGAAATTGAACGAATAGGGAAAATAGAGACCGACTATATTCTAAGCTACATCACAAGGTTTTCGATAACCAGATAGTGTATGGAAGGTTGTTTTTCAAACACATAATTTTTAAGAACCGAAACAAAACATAAATTTCTTTTTAGTTTCTTATTTTAAGAGTCTGAATTTATCAGAAGTTAAAAATGAGGCCAATAAGTAAAATTCTTGGATTCATAAAGTATGTAGAAATAAAGATATTCAATGACTCCTTATTATTGTGTGTTACAAACATCTGCTTAAACTCATAACTATTTCCAGATTTACAAAGGTGTAGGGAATTTAAGCAATGTTTCTTCCATTTTTAATAAACAAAATTAATGACGTGTTTTATTTCCACTTTTCAACCGGCAGTCGTCGTCGTTGTGGGAGTGAATTATTCGTACTGTTTATCAATCGTTTGTTTGTATAGAAAAATATTCGCTTGTATCAATTATTTAGTGTAAATTAATTGTCTTGTTTTGTGTTGTTCTGTTGTTGCTGCTTTTATTGTTGTTTTTAATATTTTTTGTACTTCATGTTAATTAAATTTTGAATGGGAAGCCACAAACTGATCGATTATTGGAAAACAAATCATAAAGGAATAATATCTTTAAAAAGTTGTTTATTTTGTTTTTATATTCATTTTTCTTAATTTACATAGAGCGTTCTTATGTGATCAAGATGATGATGATGATGATGATGACAAGAAACAACCAATAAATATACAATAAATAATAATTTTATTGATTGATTGACCACCTTTTCATATGTGACGTTTTATTAATAACAAATAATATAATTTATATAAATTTAACAGAAAAAAATACTGGTAGTTAAGCCATGGTTGGGTACACAAGGACAAACAAGAGCAAATTTTTACTGTTGCCAGGCTATAAAACGTGAGACAGTCCAAAGTCATACATATGTTTTCGTTAATTAGAACTTGGGGTGTGTTCTGTTGTTTTAAGTTCTAATGATGCATTTAAAGATTACCACTTGTTATAGATATTTAAATATTACTTTAGAGAAAACCTTCTATTCATAGGTATTGTTACAAATGGAATTTTTGTAATAAACACACAATATAATAGAATTATAGATATACGAGTCATTAAGTAGTAACTGAAATTGAAGATATTGCCTTAACCATAAGGAAAAAATTCAAAGTAGTTGAGAATTCTACACCATCTGACTCTTCATTGTGGTAGGATCGTGTATATTGGACATCCCTGGGGGACTTCAGTGAATCGCCAGGTGCAAACGAATGATGTCGGAATGGAATGTTGCAAGTTCATCCGGATGAGTCAAGCAAAAGTATCCTACATCACAACAGGAACAATATGCAACACAATGTTGTCTGCTCTCAACCATTCTGATATCCTCATGTAGGCTGTCTACAACCATCATCTTGACATCCGGATGCATTATGGGATGTTTGTAAAGGACAGCTATGAAACAGCTTTAAATATTTCTCCACTGGGCATCACCCCAACCGTTTAATCAAGAAGATACTGTCGAACGTTACTCACAAAATCATTGGATGGTGTACAGTCGGAATTCTTGCGCCATCGACCTCAGCATTCAGTTCGAAATTAAATCATAGATATAAGATTCCACCTTGAGGACCCCTTGTTTAATTATACGTTGTTTCGATGGGGTGTCTCTAAATTTGACGGACGCGTTACGGAAACTCAAGTAGTTCACGACCCATATCTTCAGATTCTTCGGGCGGTATGTTATTGAAGAGAGCTGCATATCTGACGGTATAGAAAGCTTTCGATAGAAATTATACAGTGTTTTGAGCAGGTTTTTTTAAACTCGATAAACGACTGGTGGTGTCTTAAGTAGATCACGATTCATCTATGGGTGATATTGAAAGCTTTCGATAGGTCTGATTCACTAGAATCGTTCCTTCATATATTATATTTTTTGTTGTTGCTGATGAGCCACTGTAAGGTGTTGTGTCAGTGTGGGGAGAAGAAGAGTCTCGAATGCCTCTGAGATAATAGATTGTCCTGTACGATACTCCCAGACTTGCATTTTTCCCACGTTTGATCAGACTCGACTAACTATCATCATCTACTTAAACTCGAACTATCGGTTCATCAAGTTTCTTCAGCACCACTGAAATTCCATTTAGGCCAATGGAATTTTTTAAGACAGGACGATTGTGAAGTTAGCGAAAAAGTGGAGGCTGTAGAAGAGATTTTTAGGATTTTAGTATTTTGTACCGTAGGGTCTAGGTTTGTAAAAGATTTTGACAAATAACGTGTAAGAAAATATTTTCCTATTTCCTCCAACATAGACAATATTCGTTAACTCTTCTTAGCCGGCATCCATCAACAATTTTGGAATGAGTAAATTAGTAAGGGATCGTACGACAAATTGACATTAAGGAAAAAAGCTATTCTTGCCTTCTATACTATGTTTTCTAGGTTATAGATCTGTGGAATTGAACATCTAGATCTTTGAATATACAGATATATTTCTGCTTAAAATAACGTATTAATAACACTTAATTCTTTAATCTTTCAGACACCTTGCTGCAGCAAATTCTACAAATGTCGCTTTTGTCATGATGAAAATGAATCTCATCATTTCGACCGTAAAACCCTCACAGAACTGATATGCTCAGAGTGTAATACAAGGCAACAAGTACAAGAACGTTGTCAAACCTGTGGCATACGTTTTGGAAAGGTAATTTTAAGATTTTTGAATAAACCTTTTTTAATGAAAATATGTCTAATAAAATATATCTTTTATTTTTCAGTACACCTGTCTCATTTGTAATCTCTTCGATGATTCGAATAAACGCCAATACCATTGTGAACAGTGCGGCATTTGTCGCATTGGTGGCCGGGAAAATTTCTTTCACTGTAAAGTCTGCAACATGTGTTTACCCATACAATTGAAAATTGATGGCCACCGGGTAAGTTGCTTTAATTAAACTAGTAAAAAGAGTGTTGTGTGTTGAATGTACTTATTGATTCAAGTTAAATATTTTAAATATGTTTGTTTATGGGCTATGAATTTTTTTAAGGGGGAATTTAATTAAAGAAACATAAAAAAAATATACAACTTCAAAGTGTTGGGGAATTTTTAAATTATGAGGCACAAATCGCGTGTAAAGAAACTGAAAAGTTTGATAATATTTTAAACATTATAATGGAATAGTTTATGTATGAGTATTATTTCAAATGATTCAGAGATGATTTAAATGATTCAGAGATGATTTGTTTTTAATGAAAATTGATTTAGGCTTTTTGTTTTTGTTACTAATTTAATTCAAAATTATGTTTCTATTAATTGTTTGGCATTTTTCATAGGGTTTTTGTAAATTTGTATGATTGATGAGGATAATAAATAAATATTATTATAACCTCATCATTCTCAAATCTGTTAAGATATTTGTATAAAATTATTGCAACACAATAATTGCCAAGAAATTATTTCTGCCTGTAAGCAGTTTTGTAATGTGTAAAGAAAGAAGATCAAGTGCTAGAGATTGAAAGTCTGAGTATAGGGTTTGTTATATTATTGGGAAACTAACAAGTTAGTTTTTAGGTTACGGGCCGAATGAGACAACTTATTCATGAGAAACTAATAGGTAACGCCGTGTTTTTCCACCTGATACTGGGGTAGAGCTCGAGGGTTCATTACAAAAAATTATTTTTAAAGACAGTTTATTTTTCTTACAACGTTATAAATCGTACTTTATTTTCCTTAAACACTACACTTTAGCATGGCGTTAGCCACCGAGTGACGAAGAATAATGCGTCCCGTAGTACACTCTCACGGAGAGAGATACGGTCGCAATGGGAAAATAGGCTTCCCGTATAAATTGACCACAGGGATCTCTCCGTTGTCCGCGGCACCACCACGGGCGGCAACAAGAGGGAGTACCGGAGGGGGAAGACGATTGAGTAGGCAAAAACAAGTACCTACGACTGCTCACATCGCCTATCTTCTCAAAAAAAAAAAAAAATTAGCAAAACAGATGTCAAATTACAAAATGTCGACGCTATAACTTTCATTCCTGGCTATTCTAACTGTGTACTTAACACCATTTTCTGTCTTTACAAATTTTAACCTCTGGGTCACCGCATTTGGTAGTTTCAAATGGCACTGGTCACTCCCTTTAATAGAGTCCGGTACCCTTGGTTGACAACGGATTTCTTCTGCCTGAATTAGAGGACTATCTCCGACTGGTGTTGATGGCAGAATAGCGGGTGACGTAAATATTGGCACATTGATTGATAGACCCGACGATGATGGCCATGTTGAAATCGGCGACGTTGGAGTTGGTGACGTTACAGTTGTCTTGATGAAGTCAGTGATGATATGTTCGTCGTCAAGAAACTTGGCGGTGATGATAATGACGAAGTTGTTAATGATGAGGATGACGACGTTGTTGAAGATGATTAGGATGACGACTTTGACGATGATGAGGTTGACGACTTTGATGATGAGGATGCGGAAAAGGAAGTGGTGGTGTAACTTCTGTATTTTTCCAATACAAGCTTGGGTGGTCACTTTTCCTAGACGTGCGCCCGCGGCTTGGAAGATTTGGAACGGCACGAGGTTGAGTTAGTCGATTGTGGCGACAGTTTACACTTCTTTAGAGGTGAACGATCTCCGAATGCGATTGTTGGCTGTTGGACTTCAAAAAGCTCAGGACTATGTTCTGGAATAGTACGATGTCCTCCATTTTCGGAATGAGTTCATGCGGTTGTTTTCCCCTGTCAGAGGGATCCGTTGAGATATTTTTAAACTCAAAGTTCAAGCACAATCCTGCACAATTTATCGTAGTATTAAAGGTTCGTAGAAACTCAAGGCCTAATATCATTTCTTCAAAAAAGTCTGGCATTATATAAAAAATGCACATTTTTGTTGAATTCCCAAAGGAGACACTAACTTGTACGACTTATGAAATTTGTTTTCGTGATCCATCTGCCAATATTACTTTCAGCTCTTCGTTGACCTTCTTGAGGTCACCTTTAAATTGCCTTAAAAAGTCGGCTCTTATAAAGTTTCTGGTTGCAACGGTATCTATTTTAGAGGTTATCAATTTGTTTTGTATAAATATTGTCGCTGTTATGCGGTACTCTTCGCATCGTAATGTTTGATTTACTGAGGTGAGGTGCTTAGGAGGGTCGTCGCGCCTCAGTTCCGCCGCCCTCCAAAATGGTTTTCCGAATTACTACCATTGTTGGGACATCTTCCAATGTCATGACCATTAACTGCCCAAGCTTGACATCTAGGACGTTGTTGTCTGCTGGAAGCAGCTACATTTAACCGGTTAGAAGAGTTGTCGTTGTTTTGCTGAGGACTGTATTTAAGCTCTCCAAATCTTTGGCTAGCGTTGTGAGTTCTGGTAGGGATGAAAAATCTTTCCTTTTAATATACCATTGGTAATCTAGATGGCAATTTCTAAATACCCTCTCCAATTCTGGGCTTCCGACAGCTTAGAGTGCCTCATAAGATTTGATAGTCCTTAAATTTTTCGTTACGTCATTGTGTGCGATTTTGAATCTCATATTCTAGTTTCTCGTAATATCTAGGTGGGAGAAAGAATTGTATAAAAACGAGTTTAAAATCGTTCCAACTAACCCAAGATTTGTTATTATTACGGATCCAGATAAGGGCACGATCTAATGTAAAGCAAAAACGAGTGGCTACGACTTTTGCTCGTCACAAATTTTTGTCAAGAAATTATTTCTTATTGCACGCTTTTTTTTTAATTAGTAAAGAAGATTAAGTGCTAGAGATTGAAAGTCTGGTTATGGTTTCTTTTATTCTTGGGAAACTAACAGGCCATAATACAATTTATTTTTAGGCCAAATGAAGGCAAGTTTTTTTATGAGGAACTCATAGATGAGTATACAATTATTGCAACACAGTTTTTGCCAAGAAATTATTTCTATCTGGAACCAGTTGGTTTCCATAAACAAATCATAATAAATTGTAGTTTCGGGCTGAATAAAAGCTACTTATTCATGGGGAACTAATAGATTGATTGTCGGAATAAAGGCAACTTGTAGTAATTATAATTTTACTTATCCAAATACCATTAAGTTTGTTAATATGTTATTTTCTTTTTATTTCTTTTTAGTGCGTTGAAAATATATCACGTTCCCACTGTCCCGTGTGTCTCGGCGACATACATACCTCACGCATTCCATGTCACATTCCCGACTGCGGCCATCTGCTGCATAAAATGTGCTTTGATCAGCTATTAACCTCAGGCCATTACACATGTCCCACCTGTCAAACCTCACTGATAGACATGACAGCACTGTGGGAGTATTTGGATGCTCAGGCTGATCTAATGCCCATACCTAAGAAATATGAAAATCAAAGAATACATATATTTTGCAATGATTGTCATAAGGTAAGGAATTAAGAATTTATAGAAATAAAATGGAGACTTTAAGATCAACTTTAAGCTTCCATTTTACTTTAGAACTACATACTTTCAAATCATTACAATTTTAATAAAACTTATCTTTTATATAGACTTCCAAAACAAAATTCCATTTTATTGGTTTGAAATGTTTAAACTGTGGCGCTTACAATACCACTCAGGATGTTAAGAGACGCATGTCTCTGGTAACAGGTGAATATACAATTTTGTTTTTATAAATACATGATACAAATATTACTTGTGCTTTATTAATTAATAATGTTATATTGATGTTGATGTTATAATTTCAGATGAACCCACGTCCGCATGACATTTGGTGTTTTCCAAAGCCTCTGTACTAAAGACGTCTACAATGCATAAATTGAAAAACTTAATATTTAGTTTATTCGAAAATATGTTCTAATTTTCTACAGGACTTGCCACTTTTTTTACAAGGTTTTTTTTTAATAGTTTGATTATAAAATAAAAAATTATTAAAAGAAATACCAACCACCTTTAAGAAAATTAAAATAAGGATGAAGAGAAAATATTTGTTGTTAGATTTTCCTTTTTTCTTTATCTACTATTTATAACTTTAACAAAAATATTCCAATTTTACTGCATTTATTTTGGATATATTAAAAATACACACTAAGCTGATTTCGAGCTGGTATCGAATAGATAAAATCATTTTTACAAAACAAATTGTATTGAAATATTTTAAATGCTATTTTTTTTTTGTGACAATGTGAAAGAATTTAATATAAATTTTCTAATATTTTAAATTAAAAAGCCCTAATCTGTAAAATTCGAATTTAATTATACATAATTTTAAGAAAATCATCAGAAATCAGAAACGAAAGTAATTTTTTTTTTCGTCTTAATAATTTTCAAACGAATTTCGTTGAAAATTGAAAATTTTCACATAAAAACATGAAAAAATATAAAATTTTGTGATTTATAGTTTATAAATTCATCGGTTTTATAAAAACTGGCTAATAAAAGAAATACTGCTATTTTTATTTCACAAAAGAAAAAATTTCCTTTTTTCATACAACTTTAAAAATATAGAACACTTTATAACAGAATAGGGCTGATTATTATTTCTAATTATCTCAAGTACATATTTTTTTAAAAAAATTCTTATTTAAAACCCCATTGTGTTAATAAAAAGTATTGTATTGAGTGCCTAAAGACTAGTTTTAATTAAACAATAAATTATACATATTTTTTTAAGCAAACAAAGTAATAATGATTATTTAATTAAACGTATGTATACAAAAAAAACCTGCTAAAAAGCTAATAATAATAAATTCTATAAAAAAGGTTTGTATGTGTATAAAAAAAGCTGTAATAACTATAATATCTATAATTTAAATGACACCAATAAAATATTTTGTGCGAATATTTGTTTACAAAAAAAATATATATATATATATTTCTATAAAAGCAAATGTATAAAACGCAAATTGTTAGCTCAGAAGACTGCTTAGAAGACATTCGTTAAAATACACTGAAATCTCATTGTACTTTTTCTTTGTGCTCATTAACCGAGTCGCCGCCACCAGCTTGCTTCTCTGCCGCTCTTTTGCTACGTTTCTCAGCGGCTTTCTTTTGTTGGGTTAAATAAATACCCAAACCCATCATTATAGCCCAGCCTATGTAACCAATATGATAAACTGAACTATAGAATTTCCAAATATTGCCAAAGGACACCAAAAGAAAAGCGGTGCCTAAATAACTAAAAGCAAAGAATTTTGAAATCCAAAAGATGACATCGATAATCTGACGTTTCAAGCCGGTGGCATCTTTGCGCACTAAACTATTCCACATATCTTCGAGGGGCACATACAAAGGAGCACCCATTATACAGAAATAATGACCCGGTCGGAAGCCATGCCAATAGGCAGAGCAGAGTAATGTGGCAGCAGTTCTACAGCAAATAAATACAAATGATTCTCGGTAACAAAAAATAATGATCAAAATTCTTATTCTCACCTATATTTCTTGCTAGGGAACAACTTGTATATATTCACTGCCAACCAATACTGTACGCAGATATTCCAATGTTTCATGGCCTCACGGAAGGTCCAGCATTTCTCCACGTTCATGACACGCGTATTAACAATCGAGGTAAAGTTATACGTTCTCTTGTCAGCATCACGCTTCAAATGCTGATATTGTTTACGGGGACCTTCACCGTTGGCCACATCTGACTCATCGGGATAGGCGCCAAAGCCAGCCATAGTACAAACACACTCACTCAACGTTAGACCGGTGTACATGCGCATACGGAATATAAAGAAGGTGGGCCATACATACATTAGACGATAGAAAAAGGAACGTTGGGTATAAAACTCATCACTTAGGGCGTACTACAGTGGAGGGGTCAAGGGGAAATTTTGTACGATTTAAAAAACATTAAAAAAAAAAATACAGATTTCAAGCTGAAATTTATGTCGGCGTTATACTTACACTCAAGGGATATATATAATTAGCTAGCAGATATAAAGCACAATAAATACCAGCACTTTTAAGTTTTTCCACGGTAGCCTGTACATTGGGAGCATAGTTTTTAAAGGGTGTTTCAAAGTAATCACGATACGTACGATAGCGGTAGTAAGGACCTTTAAATGAAAATAAGATGGTTAATAAAATATATTGATATATTAATATATATAAATGTGATCGGTTTTAATAAAATCAAATCGAGTCATGATATAATTTGTTTTATATCATGAATAGAGTAGCTGTAAGCATAGAGAAAATATACATAGAGTGGAAACTAGAAAAAAACTCAAATAAAGAAATTTCTGAAAAAAGTTACACATACGAGAGTTGTTTTTTTATTTTCAAAGTTTTTTTTCCAATACATTCTCACCACTTATGTTTTCAATAACTGAGTTAGGTCTTTGACAGGAGAGTTTTCGCTCTGTGTATATTTCTCTATGGCTGTAAGCATAGGGTAACATAGAGACGAGACGTAATTGTCAAAAACCTAAGTCTGTTGTCAAAAACCTATACCTTGCAACAACAAAATACATGTTAGTCAATGTATTTTGTTGTTGTATCAGACATATAATTTGTTCTTTTTTTGTTTGACAATACAGAGTATCTCATCTCGATATATAATTCTCAATGGCTGTAAGCTTTAAAAAAAATCGGATACAAAATTTCACTCAAACTGGCTTTTTACATAAATGCTTTTTCAGAAAACCTCGTAAAATGTTTTCACAAAATATTTTTTTTTTATAAAAGAAGCTTTCTCACAAGAACAAAAAAATTTCTCACAAATGCCATTTTCCACAATATTTAGATTTTTCCACATATTGGGTGTATGACTTACAACAGTATCTTTTAAACGTGGTTTTTGATTTAAAGGGTACATATCTGTCATTTATTCTCAATTAGTTATAGAACATTACAGTGTAAACCACAACGTCTTTTTTTCCTCCGAAAATGAGAAATTGTTTTGCAACGAATCGGCATATACGGGAAGCACACCGATTGCTCATCAAATCTTCGGTTTCAACATGCGAGAAATGTTTTGAGCGGTTCGGAAGTGTTGATTTTGACACGGAAAACAAAGATCGCCCAGGACAACCAAACAAATTTGAAGACCAAGAGTTGGAGGCATTACTCCATGAAGATTGTTGTAAAACTCAACAAGGGCTTCCAAATCATAGGGAGCTACTCAATCAGCTATTTCAAAACGTTTGCGAGCAGCAGGATTAATCCAGAAGCAAGGAAATTGGGTACCATAGGAATTGAAGCCGGGAGACCTTGAATAAGGATTTTGCATGTTATAACTGATGCTTGAACGCTGTAAAAGAAAGTAATTTTTGCACCGAAACATTACTTGCGATGAAAAATGTATCCATTGCGATAACCCGAAGCGTAAGAGATCGTATGTGAAGCGCTGCCAATTATCCGAATCGAAACCAAAGCCAAATATCCATGGCGATAAGGTAATGCTCTGCATTTGGTGGGTGCAGAAGGGTCATATCTATTATGAGCTGCTGAAATCTGACCAGACCATCATATGGAACCTGTACTGAACGCAACTGATTCGTTTGAAACGAGCATTGGCCGAAAAACGCCCAGAATAGGCGGCCAGTCATGAATAAATTTATATTGTACAAATGTTTCAAAATAAAACCAAACATTTTAAAAAATCCCTCATTTTTAAGTCATACCACCCAATAAAAAGGTGTTTAGTTTATAAAAAACTGTTTTTATCACCAAATTTGATTTGATTCCAAATTGATCTTAGCAAAGTAAAAAAAGAAGCTTTTATAGACAAATTTTGATTTCAAATAGTTATTTTTGCAATTGAGCCTTTTCACCAAAAAGCCTTTTTTTATACAAGTTTTCTAACAAAAAATAAAAAAACTGAATTTTTTTTACAAAATAATTTTTAACCCACAATTTCTTCATTAAAAACTTTTCCCAAAAGCTTTTTCAAAAATGCGTTTTTAGAAAATATTTTAAAACTATTTGTTTCCAAAAAACAAAGTAAGATGATATTTTCACAAAATGTTCATAAAAGAGATTTTTCAACAAAATAGGCAGGTTAGGTCGTCAAGCAGCCTACTTGGGTCCATTAAAAACAGATACCATTGTGATACCTAAGAGGTAAACAGCAGGATATTTATAATAAGTCCTTTGTCTCCGAGGTGAACCAAAATGATTCTCTGATGAAGGAGTGGATTCGTCTTAGATTCATCCTTGATAGCTCATCTAAACACGATAAGAATGCGATTCCGTGGCTCCGACAGCTCATTATAGCTTCTACAGTAGTCGTTTTACCGTAGCCCCAGTCTTCTAGTACAGTGTCCTGTAATAATGGAAACAATTTGCTCACGACGGAATTCCATAAGTAGATTCGTCCTGCCCGCATCATATACGGGCCAAGTCGACCTCGTTATAGCACAGCTGGCTTCATTTGTCCACCTGTTTAGTGCAGTCTAATATAGTATCTGCTGTACAACCATCTCGCATTATTTTACTATACAATTACTCCGATTTCCATCGTGTCCAGGGATCCATATAAGCGTTATTCTAGAATTTCTCGCTATCTCATTTAGGGATACCTGGCATTCCTCGGCTAACCTAGATGTCCTGAAGACATCCGCTATTCCGTAAACGGCGGCCTTGCTATCAGTAAATATGCAACCAGATAATTTGCGCTTGAATAGCAGTACAGAAGTTAGGTAGCCTAAAGTAGGATTTTGTTCCAAAATCCCCTTTTAGATCCGTCAGTATATACCCTTATGACATCGTCAGGGGGTAGAGTCCCCGTTACCATATATCCCTGTTCGGGATTATAATATGGAAATGCATATCGATTGATTTGCCATGCAGTAACGTATGCGGAATGAAATTTCAACAAAAATTTGACACTGGCTAAAGAAAAAGTATATGAGCTATTAGTGTTTTAGGGCTTATTTTGAATAACGTTATATTTTGCCTTAATACTTTAAAACCCCATTTGAAAATCTGGCTTTTAGATATTTCAAAATGTTAACAAAAAAAGAACTAACTTGAAAAAACATTTGTAATTTTTTCCATATTTTATCTATTTTCATCGGGAACAATTTATTATATTTTACATCAAGTGGCAGAAAAAGGCAGAGAAGTTGACTTTTTTGGAAGTAAATAAATCTATTATTTACATGATGTGCAAAGTAGAACATAATTTTTTTTTTTAATATATATATGGATCTTAATCAATTAGACGAAAATTGAAAATTTAGACTTTTTGGAATTTGATTAGACCATCAATTCTAATTGAAATTAAAAAAGAAACATCAGAGATTATTTTTTTAAAAAGAAAGTTCTTCTTAACTGTTCCATCATTCAACTTTCATGCCCTGATGATTATTGTGTTTTCCAACTCCCTTCAAAATCCAGAATTTCAAAAAGTGAAAAAATGTCCCAATGTTTTTAAAATAATTTGAGAGTTTTTGGACCTTTTTAAATAGAAGAATTTTTGTAGATTATTTAAAATAAACATCGAGAAAAGTAAGACCATGAAACTTAAATAGGAGTTCAGAAAAGTGCAAACATCGGTATTTTCAACACCTGTATATAACAAAATTACATGAATATAATACATTTTTGATTAGATTAAATCAATACAATGGGATATTTTAATATTAGAAAAAATATAGCGTTATCTGTTTTGTTGCAATTTCATCCCGCATACGTTAATCAACATTACTATGTATATGCCCATGGTAATTCAGTAACATAGAGTGCCCAAGGTCCTTTCCAGACCACGAAACATTTGTATCAACTGGTAACCAGTTTAAAATAGTGCCTTAGAGGAGGTAGACCTTATAACGTATGTAATCAGTATCGCAATAGTCCTTAGAAGACGTTCAACGGCCTTAAGGGGAGTAGAACAAAATAAAAAAATTTTCCGACATAAATAGTGGTTTCTTTTATGAACAAATTTCATTTTCGAATAGATCTTTTCACAAATTAGCATTTTCAAGACAAACTTTTTACATTTTTAAAGAAAACATTTCTTTTTTTTAACAAAATAAGAATATTTTGTTCATTTTGTTTTTACAAAAAAATTAATAAAAAACTTCTCCAAAATACAAAACTTACAAAAAATTTGCAATTTGATACTTTTTTATTGACTGTTGACAGTAATAGTAGAACTTCTTAGTTTGCATTTAAAGACTTTGAGCTGAATTATATTTTATATTAAAAGTCTTCTGAAATGTTTTACCATCAGCAAAGATGTATAGTCTGGTAGTAAGGTGTAAAAATAGTAAGGTGTAAAAACTACCAGACATTCCAAAAAACCTTTTTTTAAATAAGCTCCCATGGAATTTCATATTTAAATGTAATTTTACAAGTCTAAGGCAACCATTTTCCACTTTTAAATTAAGCTTGAAACAAGCTTAGTTTATCGCCAGATTTGTTTCGAATGTTAATTTCCAAATTTTTTAATAATTATTTTATAAAAATCCACTATTGTTTATAAAACAAAATATAAATCCAAATATGTTTATTAAAGATTTATGGTTAGCATTATATCATAACACATCTTTAAACAGCATACTCATTAATATGCACATATTTTAAAATTTATTATTAAATCTCTTGAAATATGGTCACCCTATAGATAAGCTTAATAAAATTTGCATTAAACTCGACAATACAAGCAATAAACCTATAATTTACGCCAGCTGGCAGTAGCTAGAGATACAAAGCTTATCAAATTGTCTGTTAAATTAAAAAAAATAAATTGATAATTTAAAAATAGAGTCTCACTTACCCGTAAGTATGCCAATATAGTTGAAAGTATAATGGAATATCTCTACTATGTTAATTGACTGAATTTCCACATCATAATCGGTAATTTCTACTAACTGGCCACCTTCCCCCACAGAACTCTTATCAATTTGTTCTTTTTCACGTTGTTGAAGTTTCTTCCATGAAGCGGTTTTTTCAAAACCTATACCAGCCACCTACAAAGCAAATATAGGCCATAACACTTATTACTACACTGCTGATAATCTCATTACGATAAGACGTTAAGCAATTGCATATAATACTAGTAACTTACCTTCAAGGTCAAAAGCATTTGTATCATATTTGTGTGACTGGGTGGCTCCGAAAAGCCAAAAAAGTCCACCAAACGGAAAAACATCAAGTAACCAAACATGGCCACAAAGGCAGCCAAATGGCATTTGCTATAACAAAATACAAAGAACAAAAGAATTAATTTATGCAAAAATATAAATGTGCTTTTAAATTTTCATTTGCTATTGTCTCACCTCGGGTGTACATAAATTACTGCTGCTGCACCCATGCCAACCGATATTAAACAATGCCAAGTATACCATCCTGATACCAAAAATACCATTAACAGACCAAATCCGGTACCTAGGAATTTCCTTTGTGTTTCATCGGGTATTTTTTTGACATAACTCCCGGCTCCGATGCAAGTCAGCAAACAAACGACATAAATTATATCATCGAGTTCCATGTTGATTGTAGTGTAATTGATTTTTATTGCCAGACAATTATATTTTGTGCATACTTGACTTTATTCTTATAAATCTAGTGTTTTTCCGCGTTATTACAGTGATTTTTGTACTTATTTTAACCAACCTTTTTTCCGCTGAATGTTTGTGATTAGCAAGAAAATAAAAAACAATAAACAACAACCTGACTGAACAGCTGACAGTCAGTTATAAGTGATGTCAACTGTTTACCGGACAAAACCAAAAAACGCTTAATTAATATTTTAAACAAAACTGTCATTATTTAATGTTTGCTCCACAATCACGCCCAAACAGCTCAACAGTTTTTATTGGAACGTAGGTAGATCCATACTTGGAAGCGTTAATAGTTTATATATTTGTTCAAGACTGGGATGGTATAAAAAGGGAAAAACCGATAAAATTGGTATCTTTAGTTCTTTAACAAACAATCCTTAAATGTTGAACCGATTTTATTGAAATTTCTGATGAAATCAGGATATGATTGTATCTTTGTTGCAAAAACCATGTGTAAAGGGCTTCCTCTTACTCTGCTTTTTCAATACTTTTCTATTTCTAGGTATTCAAAATAGAAGAAAAAACAATTAATGGTTGCTTTCGAACGTTTGCAAGAAAACACAGCTCTTGTTAAATCATTACACAACTTTTTAATTAGAAATATTCGACATTTTGTGCTCGTTTAGATTTTGTTTAGTGCTACAATATAGTGATTTTCGTTCTGTTTCTTACCTGGCGTTTACACATGCAAGTAACAGTTCGAAAAACTCAACACATTCATACTTTTGGACTAACACAATCATGCATGTGTAAATTTACACACGCATGTGTGATTGTGTTAGTTCAAAAGTATCAATGTGTCGTGTTTTTCGAACTGTTACTTGCATTTGTAAAGGCTAGGTTAAAGTTGTTTGTTATAAAACCGTTGTTATCCTCCTAATAGAAAGCACCAATATAGCATTACCAATGGCAACACTTACTGCGGAATTTAATACTTAAAATTACAGCTCTGGTTCTTGACCAAACTGTTCTCATCCATTTTTGGAGAAAGTTTTTTTGTTAAGTTTTTTGTTTTTATTTTTTTTAGTTTAAAGTTAAATTTAAAAAGTTTTTTTTATTTATTTAATAATAACAATAATTAATAAATGGATGCCGAAAATAATCAAGAAAATACAAATACAAAATTGGTGAGAAAATAATATGTCTCATACAAACAATATTGTTTGTTTTGACCCAGATTTTTATTTAAGCCCAGTTAAGAACAAACAAAATTTCTATTTTTACAGAAAACAAAAAACATTAAAGATGCTAATCACGCAATACCTGTACATTCGGTGTTAGTCTTTCTGTTAGCCACATTGGCAACCGCCATTTTAGTGGATTTGTTACCCACCAAATGTAGTTATTGGAATTGGCAGAGACAACAACATGATGTGAACAAAGATGTAGCTTCAACAACACCCACATATGCTATTTATGGTAGAAGCAAAACTGAGGAGCACTTAATACATGTTATAAATGTATTGGACAGATTGGGCTACAAACGTGTCAACATGGAGGATAATTGGAATCTGTTGTGGGCTCACGATTATCCCTTCATAAAAATGCCTCAACGTATGAAAACTTTAGAGAAGTATCAAATGGTCAATCACTTTCCAGGTTGTGGTTTTATTACCAACAAAGTTGACCTATCCACTACTCCTCTGCCCTTTCTGCCGCGAGCCTTTCGTTTGCCTTCCCAACGTCAAGAGTTTCTGGAATATGTTGAGCATAATCCATCTGCTTTATTTGTAGAGAAACACAATGAACATCGTCATATAGCTATACGAGCTCCCGAAGAGATAAATTTAAACTCAAATGATTCTTTTGTGCAGGAGTTCTTGCAAAATCCTTTTCTGGTAGATGGCTACAAGTTTGATATTGGTGTCTATGTAGTAATAACATCAATTGATCCATTACGTCTTTATATCTATAGCGGTGATGTGTTGTTCCGTTATTGTCCGGTCAAATATCATCCATTTAATGCCTCTAATGTTGATAAGTATGTGGTGGGTGACGATTATCTGCCCACTTGGCAAGTACCTTCCTTGGTTAAATACTATAAAAGATTGGGAGGTAGTATGCGTGGTGCCTTCGATGCTTATGTAAGAGATCAGAAACTAAATCCTATGGGAATTTGGCTACAAGTGGAGGATATAATACGTCGCACTGTTTTGGCCAAAGAGGAGGATATTAAAGGAATCCTTAGAGCGTATAAAACGAAAAATTTCTTTGATTTAATGCGTTTTGATTTAATCATTGATGATAAACTAAAAGTTCATTTAATGGAGGCCAATATGTCACCAAATCTCTCCTCGGCTCATTTTAAACCCAATTCATTGTTGTATGAACAGATTTTATATAGTGTAATGAATTTGATGGGCATCGGTTCACCACTGCACAACAAAACTCTACATGACAGGTAAAAACAATATTAAAAAAAACTGCTAAGTATTCCAAAAGTTTTTTACTATAAATCTTATTACTTTTAGATCCGAAGAGGTAAAAGAAATGCTAACATCCGAAAGAAATTTAGCAACAAATATAAACGATTGCGCTGATCATGGCTGTGATAAATCCTGCAATCGTCAGGAATGTGATTTGTGTTTACCTTGTCTCAGTGGTAGTGAGTATGAAATATTGGAAAAGGCCCATCAAGAACATTTACATAGAATCAGCATGAAACGTATATTTCCCAAACCAATTGTAAGTGTTTTGCACATAATTTAAATGTAATTTTTGTTTATTTTAAAATTTTTATATAATTTTCTTAATCATTTGCAGTTACAACCAGAGAACTTTGATATTGCAACAGAAGTACAAAATATGACAAAACGTAATGCTTGGATGACTCGCTGGTTTTATTATAAATGTCTATATGACTCTAACTGGTGTATTTAGTAAAATACAAGATTTAAAACTACAATTTTTGACAATAAACATCAAAAGAGTAGATAAAATAATTGTATATTTAATAATAAAAAGAACAAATAATAAATATATTTAGTTGTAAAACGTATAATTGTTTGCCTAAAATATTCCAAATAGTTTTCTATAGAAAACGTTTTAACTAGATGTACTATATTAAACGTTTTCACAAGATTTTTCAATACAAAAATAGTTACTATAGAAAATATTTTTGTCAAAAACGTTTCTATAGCAAACGTTACCGGTAAAAACTTACATATAAAGAGAGTCAAACAAATTTATACAAACTATTCCAGTCAAAACTTATCCTTGGTTCAACAAATTATTTTTATACCCTTCACCATGAGTTTGTCATTCCGATTGTAATTTCTAGTTTTTCATTTGCGACCCCACAAAGTATATATTCTGGATCGTTATAGATAGCGAAGCCGATATAGCCATGCCCGTCTGTATGTTGAAATCAACTTTCCGTAGCCCCCAAATAACTTACAAACATAATTGATACATCAATATATCGGGAATTCTTCCGGCTCGGTCGCGGGATGACTGTTGTCTCGCTTAAAACCAGGACAACCTCGATTTTTGGCCTATTTTTGATTTATATCTGGATTACTAAGTCATTAATAGTCATTATAGGCAATATGGATATCTAATGATAGATATTTCAAAGTCCAACCTGACCAACAGATCGATTTTCTATAGAAACCTGACCAAAAGATAGATTTTCTATAGAAAACCTGACCAACAGATATATTTTCTATAGAAAACCTGACCAACACAAAGATTTTCTATAGAAAACCTGACCAACAGTTAGATTTTCTACAGAAAACCTGACCAAACAGGTAGCTGTTCTATAGAAAACCTGACCAACAGATAGATTTTCTATAGAAAACCTGACCAACAGATAGATTTCTATAGAAAACCTGTCAACAGATAGATTTTCTATAGAAAACATGACCAACACAAAGATTTTCTATAGAAAACCTGACCAACAGATAGATTTTCTATATAAAACCTGACCAACAGATAGATTTTCTATAGAAAACCTGACCAACAGATAGATTTTCTATAGAAAACCTGACCAACAGATAGATTTTCTATAGAAAACCTGACCAACAGATAGATTTTCTATAGAAAACCTGACCAACAGATAGATTGTCTATAGAAAACCTGACCAACAGATAGATTTTCTATAGAAAACCTGACCAACAGATAGATTTTCTATAGAAAACCAGACCAACAGATAGATTTTCTATAGAAAACCTGACCAACAGATAGATTTTCTATAGAAAACCTGACCAACAGACAGATTTTCTATAAACCTGACCAACAGATAGATTTTCTATAGAAAACCTGACCAACAGATAGATTTTCTATAGAAAACCTGACCAACAGACAGATTTTCTATAAACCTGACCAACAGATAGAATTTCTATAGAAAACCTGACCAACAGATAGATTTTCTCTAGAAACCTGACCAACAGATAGATTTTCTATAAACCTGACCAACAGATAGATTTTGTATAGAAAACCTGACCAACAGATAGATTTTCTATAGAAAACCTGACCAACAGATAGATTTTCTCTAGAAACCTGACCAACAGATAGATTTTCTATAGAAAACCTGACCAACAGATAGATTTTCTATAGAAAACCTGACCAACAGACAGATTTTCTCTAGAAACCTGACCAACAGATAGATTTTCTATAGAAAACCTGACCAACAGATAGATTTTCTATAGAAACCTGACCAATAGATAGATTTTCTGTAGAAACCTGACCAACAGATAGATTTTCTATAGAAAACCTGACCAACAGATAGATCTCTATAGAAAACATGACCAAAAGATGGATTTTCTATAGAAAACCTGACCAACAGAGAGATTTTCTATAGAAAACCTGACCAACAGATAAATTTTCTATAGAAAACCTGACCAACAGACAAATTTTCTATAGAAAACCTGACCAACAGACAGATTTTCTATAGAAAACCCGACCAACAGTTAGATTTTCTATAGAAAACCTGACCAACACAAAGATTTTCTATAGAAAACCTAACCAACAGATAGATTTTCTATAGAAAACCTGACCAACAAGTAGATTTTCTATAGAAAACCTGACCAACACAAAGATTTTCTATAGAAAACCTGACCAAAAGATAGATTTTCTATAGAAAACCTGACCAACAGATAGATTTTCTATAGAAATCCAGTCAACAGATAGAATTTCTATAGAAAACCTGACCAACAGAGTGATTTTCTACAGAAAACCTGACCAACAGATAGATTTTCTATAAAAATCCTGACCAATAGATAGATTTTCTATAGAAAACCTGACCAACACAAAGATTTTCTATAGAAAACCTGACCAACACAAAGATTTTCTATAGAAAACCTGACCAACAGAAAGATTTTCTATAGAAAACCTGACCAACAGATAGATTTCTGTAGAAAACCTGTCAACAGATAGATTTTCTATAGAAAACCTGATCAACAGATTTTCTATAGAAAACCTGACCAACAGATAAATTTTCTATAGAAAACCTAACCAACAGATAGATTTTCTATAGAAAACCTGACCAAAAGATAGATTTTCTACAGAAAACCTGACCAACACAAAGATTTTCAAAAAAAAAATAAACCAGACCAACACAAAGATTTTGTATAGAAAACCTGACCAACAGATAGATTTTCTATAGAAAACCTGACCAGCAAATAGATTTTCTATAGAAAACCTGGCCAACAGAAAATCTGACCAACCGATTTTCTATAGAAAACCTTTCCACCTCTCTAGACAACGTTTCCACCAGATTTTCTCTAGAAAATGTTTTAAGCTAATTTTCTATAGAAAACTTTAAACGGATTTTCTATAGCATATTTTCTATAAAAAATATTATCAACATATTTCCTATAGAACACGTTACCACAAGATTTTCTATACAAAACATTACAATTTTTTCTATAGAAAACTTTTCCATACTGTTACGTTTTTACCTTTTAAAAACGGTTTATTTCCTTCAAATAAAAAGCAGTTTTAGTAGTTTCAAATTGTAACAACTCTTTATTTATTTACGATGTACAACAACAACAGTTCAAATAGTCCCTCAGTGTCTTTATACACGTTTATCAATTCGCAGAAATACACACACACACTTTATAATGTACAAACTTAAATGTACAAGACAGTTGATGTTAACTTTTACAGCGCCAATGATCAACTCAACACACTACTGCAGCATTTGCCACTATTTATACACGCTCCATCTAACATGAATCTTCTACAATGATCTTAACGGACAGCTAGAACATTCGTATTGCAGAGCTTTCGATGTTAATGTTAGCAGCTTAAACATTTAGTGTTGCCACACTTATAAACAATTCTAGCAACCGCATGCTACAGATGGACGTGTTTATAAACATGATGAATGTTGCAGGCAGTCGTTACGGACCGTTAAATTCAAATCTTTATTGCTCATTCGTAACAATACGATCTTCTAAAATAATAAAAACTTGTTCACCAGATTTTCTCTTCCACCGGAATTTCTCTAGAAATCGTTTCCTCCATATTTCTTATTAAAAACGTTTTCGACGGATTTTCTGCAGAAAAGTTTCCAGCAGATGTTTGCTGTAATCTAAACTTACTGCCTGTTCGCCGAACGAAAATTTAACAAGGCTTTGTTATTGTAACACAAATTAAACAAAAACGAAATTTTCGATCGTCTTAATCTCGTTTTATAAACATTCTGTTCTGTTGTCTCGTGCTTTGCAATGATATAAACAGAATCACGCGGCTGTTTCTATTAGTTTGTGCAACAACCCTTAAATTAAGCAAATACATGAACCAAATAATGTTAATGTAATTATTTGCTAATAGATGGCACAATCAAACAGTTTCCTCGTACATTTTTATATTTTACCGTCAACTTGAGTTTCAATATTTCAATATTTAATTACAATTCTTTAATAATGACCACCAAAGTATAACTCCCCAAGTAGCTGGAGTTTGCATTTTATTTCTAGGCAACTTTCGTTTAACAATTAAAGTAATAATTTCTGGTGATAATCTTATCATTTGGTTGCACTACCATAAATTTACCGGCATCTTAAATGCAAATTTTAGGAAAGAAAAAAACATAATTGAGATCTCCTTTGCCTTTATCTAAATAAGTATATCTTTGTTTGCTACTAATTGCCGGCAATAAATATGAATATTTTTTTTTCTGTTTTCAAAAACAATTATAGTATTTTTAGTTTTGCAGCTCAAACATCTTGCTATTGCCACCATAATTACTCCCATACTATTATTGTGTCCGTATTTGAATATATATACTATAGAAGACAGATTAGGCAGTAGAGCATTTCCATTTCCAGCCAGTTAAAAAGTGCTTAATTGTCGCCTCCAAATGCCAGTATCTCTTTATTTGTTTGTTTGTTTGTCTGTCTGTCGTCTTTTTCCATTTTATCGCTAGCAAAAAGGATTATCGTCGAACTATTAATGTAATAAATACTTCTTTCTTCTTAAAAACTCACATTGTTTATGCGCACAAATGTTGCAAAAATGGAACACACTTTTCCACTCGTGCAGTGACAGTCTTAAAAACCTTTTTAATTATTCTATGAGTTTGAATATTCATTTTTTGTTTGAGAAAATAATAATAATAAAAAAGAAAATAGCAAAGCGATAAATGTATAAATACTTAGTGCCATTTACTACTACTGTACGTTAACTAAGTACATTCAGTTTGATAACTTGGAAAAATACGCTTCAGTTCTGTGTGCTTCCTAAAGCTTCCTATGATAAGCTGATGCAAATGCAAGGAAACACAACAATTTTCTTTAAGAGAGAAAGAGATTAGTCAAATGATTTAGAACCAGCTATGGAATTTTTATTAGGAAAACAAATAAGTACGATTTGTAATATATATTTTTGTTATCTTTGGGTGAATTTATAGGTAGTGGATATGGAAGTTTTCTATAGATGGTGGAAAAAAATCTTTATAATTGCTGCTATATTCTCAACTTGTTAAGAGTGAGCAACATAAATACTTTTACTAAAGGTCACTTACAAAAAATATAATTTGTACGAATATACAAACTACAGAAGTTTAAAGTATTTATTAATATTTTCACGACTTATGTATTTATTGAATTTAGTTTTGATCTAAATTTCATCCCTAAGTCCTTTCTATCATGTCATCAACATACAGACAGACGGGCGGACATAGCCAGATTGTGGGGTACTTGGGTATAAAAACAATGTTATTATACGTTCTAATTTTGCCATGAGACCAATGATTATTGTTTGAAATAGTCTCTTTCTAAACTAGTTCTCGAGAAAATTTATGAAGCACATATTGTTACGTTTTTTACCTTTTAAAAACAGGGGTTTATTTCCTTTATATAAACCGCATACTTTTGATTGCAAATAAAAGCAGTTTAGTAGTTTAACATTTGTAACAACTCCTTATTTATTAAAATGTACAACAACAACAGTCTAAATGTCTATTTACACACTTAACAATTCTCAGAAATGCACACACACTTTATAATGTACAAACTCAAATGTACACGACAGTTGATGTTAACTCTAACAGCGCCAATGATCAATTCAACTAACGACTGCAACTTCTGCCACTATTTATACTCTATAATGATCTTAACGGACAACTAGAACATTCGAATTCTAAAGCTTTCGATGTTAATGTTAGCAGCTTAAACATTTAGTGTTGCCACACTTATAAACAATGCTAATAACCGCATGCTATCAACATTGTTGATGAGTAGAAGCTTCTACTAATGGACGTGTTCATAAACATAATGAATGTTGCAGTCAGTCGTTACAGACCGTTAAACTCAAATCGCTATTGCACATTCGTAACAATATTATTTAGAAATATGTTTGTTTAAAATTATCTATGTCGTTCTAAGAAAGCTTTTCATGACTAATGTCAAAAAATTTACACCATCTTCGGAAACAGTTAGGAACTAGTTCTTTATTTATTCTTTCTTTTTATTTGAAATTATCACGATGGGAACTAGTTACCAGATCGCTATTGCACATTCGTAACAATATTATTTAGAAATATGTTTGTTTAAAATTATCTATGTCGTTCTAAGAAAGCTTTTCATGACTAATGTCAAAATTTACACCATCATCGGAAATAGTCAGGAACTAGTTCTTTATTTATTCTTTCTTTTTATTTGAAATTATCACGATGGGAACTAGTTACCAGTTGAGTATTATTTATAAGACAATTATATATGTTCAAGTCATTTTCTGAGGGGGCCTTATATGGGGGCTAGGGTCAGCTCAAATATACTACAGATTCGTCAAAACTGACGTTTATAAGAAAAAGGTTAGCCATTCATATTACATACATATTTGCTATTCCTTACTTATAATGGGGTTAAATGTGTGATGCCACTTTGATACATTTTAACAGCGTCACTGAAGTCTTGGTGGTCGAGTCGTATCAGCTCATCATCTGTGCTTTACTGTATAATTTCAGAGTACTTAGAATTGATTTTAACAGGAGCATAATCAACATATTTATGACTGCTCAAACAGAGAGTATTTGTGCACGTTTCATTTGGGCCCAATCGTGTTTCAACAGACAGACGGACGAACATAGTTAAATAGAGGACTCAGAATATAAGGACTGAGATCGAAAAATTCTTCACATACGTATATGTTAATAAAAACTACTAGTGATGGAATTTTGAACCCTTTTCGGAAACCTTTCCATTAACTCAATTCTCTTTTAACAAGAGCCCAATATATCTCCACTGGCCTTAGCTCCAGGCAGTTTGGAGAATTTGCCTCTCTTGGTACAAATACCACATTATTGTTCTTTTACCACTCAAGACCTTTCTTACCATAATGACAGGGTGCCAAATCAGGCCAAAAATAAGTGAACACACTAAGAAGTCTTATGAATGGAAGCATCCTCCTTTGTAAACATTCCTTGATGTAAATTTCGGTATTAATAGAGCCCTTTATAACAAATGTTTGGCTTTTTTGCCCCAACTGCTTATTGCTTGCCATACCAAGAACTTTTTGGGAAATTTTGTCTGCTTTTGGGTTCCAAACTTTTCGTCAACATTCCCTCGGGCATCAGCAACATCAAAATTTCGACCCGGAAGCAGGAACATACGTTTCGTCATACATTATGCAGCAGGAATATTTTTTCTTATAAAATTTGACTTCAATTTCCGTGCTCTGTTTTTGGCCTCTAAAGTTTTCGCAGCGTTCCTCAGGAACATTTTGAGCCTTGTATGTTTTTGTACCTGCATTGGCTTTAACTTTTCGTACCAAATAGCCCGAGCACTGTGCTAACCGGGCTGCTTTCCTATCGTATGTGTTGGGAGCTCTTTTGAAAATGCTTTCTATTTTTTTGGCTTAATAAACATCATGTGAACCATTCATTCTACATGAAACAGGTTTTCTATCAACGGACAAGTTCTCCCGGTACTGTTGTCACTCATTTTAATCAGATTAACAACAAATGAACATAATTGACATTAAACATAATAACTGACATGTTTTACAAAGGTAACTTGATAAAAAAAAAAATAATACTTGGGTTAAAAGTTTTAATGAAAAACGTGTGTTAAGAATATTTATATACTAAAGTGTCTGCCAGTTTCGCATTCATTATACTTTAAGCTAAATGGTTGGACTAATAACACTATAGTAATCTATGAGTCCTAGGTGGTATCAGATACTTAGCCAAGTTGATGAACTGGAATAATATTGTTACGATTTTGCAATAGCGATTTGAATTTACCGGTCTGTAACGACTGCCTGCAGCATTCATCATGTTTATAAACACTACCATCAGTAGAAGCTTCTACTTATCAACAATGTTGATAGAATGCGGTTATAAGCATTAGAATTCGAACATCCTAGTTTGTCCGTTAAGAGCATTGTAGAAGATTCCCGAAAGATGGCGTGTGTATAAATAGTGGCAGAGGTTGCAGAAGTGAGTGAGTTTATCATAGGCGCTGTTAGAGTTAACTGTCTTGTACATTTAAGTTTGTACATTATAAAGTGTGTGTGCATTTCTGCGAATTGATAAACGTGTAAATATACACTGAGTGACTATTTGAACTGTTGTTGTACATTTTAAATAAAGAGTTGTTACAAATTTTAAGCTACTAATGGGCTTTTATTTGCAATCAAAATATCCGGTTTATTTCAAGGAAATAAACCAACGTTTTAAAAAGGTTAAAACTTAACAATATATTCAAATAGATTGAACAAGATATTAAGCTAATTGGTCTATTTGGAAAATGGTATCAAGTTTTACTCGCTTTGATATCTTCATTATCTGAGAAATGTTCAACAATTATTACTATTAAGGGTGTTTGTTTGTAGGTTACCGAATTTATAAACTTGTCTTCTACATTATGGCGGAATTATTAGTTTTCTTCATAAAGCTTTCGTTAAAACTCTCTACTGAGTTTTCTTTTTTCGCAATTGTTTGGGGTGATATTGCTAAAAGGGGTGTAAATGGTATATTACTGAATTGGTATTCAGCAAGAGTTCAGCAGGACAATGAACCCACCAGTCACTTATGGAAAATGTGCTCCAGATTTGAACTACATCTGTAGGAGTTATCATGATGAAGGAGAGAAAATGTGTCACTTCACCAACTCTGTCATTGCTTATTATAATTATTATTATTATTAGCGAGGCCTCACGCACTATGACCCATAGGATATTTTGTGCAAGTTTCATCGTAACATATCTAGGTGTATGAAGCCAATTATTCTATTTGATGAGATATCAAATACATCCCCCGGGGCCATAAAGGCCCTTCCGAGCCTTTTTTTCTGCATATTGCCAGCATTGTGCAGTCGCATACAATGTGTTCAGAGGTTTCAGCTTGAAGTTCACAAAACCAACACTGCTCATTCGCAAAATTACCTGAAATAAATTGGTGATACCTAAAACCACGGTAACAGGTGAACAATCCCTTTCCGAGCGATAGCAACAATTGAGATCCACGTTTGGACTGAGTATGAACCTTTTGGACTATCTAAGACCTGGTAAATTGCCCTAAAATCGGGAAAATTCCGATGCAACCCAAGAACGAATTCATTCCATAGTCCACGTGGGATGCCAAAGAACGGTTCAGGGACTATGAATAATCAGCACGTTTATTACCAGCGCAGCATTCATTGCCAGGTACCCAGCACAAAGTGAGTTCATTGTGCAGGCCGAGTTCATTCAAAGATGTCCAGCAGTTCATAACAACGCCAGACCTTACTTCATATGATGATAAGGTTCTATGAGCAGCCTGGCTAACCGACATAACAAATATCCTATTATTCCTTACTCTACTTCTTAAACATTAATTAGGGTATATAAGGATGGAGTAAATTTGCGCCTGCAATATAGATGGGAATGTACCCATTGGGATACCCCTTTGAATATTGGGCACATAAATACCAGTTCCAGTGTCACAATTAGCCTTTTTCGAACCATCGGTAAACCTCACTGGATCGGCATTATCTTGCCACCATGTCAGATTTATTCACTCATCCTTTTCAGGTATGGACCCTAAACTTCCTATATAACACCAAAGTGACATATAGTCTGATACTGCAATACTAGGATCATTCCCAAAAATGCATAGAATAAGCATGTGCCCAACATTACACATGATATCCCCGGTAGTATGGATGCACTTCTTCCTTCATTATCAATATATGTAAAGGTGGGATGTGTAGGATTGCATCCAGAGCAGTAGTGGGACAGGTCCTCAGGGACCCAGTAATAGAAATTCATATGAGGCGATAGACCTTATCAAGTAATGATCTCGCAGTCATCTGTTCCACTTAATTCCAACATATCAAGGCGGCATATGTTATTATTGGCCTAATCACTGTGATAAAATACCAGTTAATCATCTTAGGTTTTAACCCACACGTTGGCAGACATATATATCCCTAGTCAATTTTTCGGCAGTTCCAAGTGAGGCTTTTATCAAGTGTAACCCCAAGATATTTTATCTCCTTAGAAAACCCTATAGATGATCCATACAATGTAGGCTCTATGAGTCTAATAACTCTCTGTTTTGTAAATGGTACAAGAATTGTCTTGGCTGGGTTAAAAGTCAACCCTTTTTCCAAGCACCATTTGGTGGTTATATTTAGAGCAGCATGCATCCTATCCGATATCGTTACGTCTTGTATAATCTACAAAAAAATATGTAAACAACTGGCATGACCATCATATCCATGTTTCTATGGTTTCGTGGCATTAGCCTCATTCGCTTTGTTAACCAGTTTAGAATAAGTGCACCTGATATCATAATAACATGTAGTGCCACACATCTTCTTAAGTGAAGCGCATAACAAGCCCCATTTCTAAAAAAAATAAAATTCAAAGTAAACTTTATTAGGAATACAAATACAAAGGGCGGATATATAAGAAAAATTTAATTTATTAAATAATTTTATCAGAATTCTTTGAGTTTATGATTTGCAGAAATACTATTTTTTTTCACTTTGCTAAACAAACAATTCTCCAACAATTGTTGCAAATAAAATAATGAAATACTAATAAAAAGAAAGAAAAAAAAAGAAAACTCTATATTTTACGTTCATTTAGAAACGAAAAGTACAAAAAAAAATATATTTTATTTTAAGCTCATAAAGTATAAAGTATGCAAGTGTGTGCTTTTTTAGCAATAAAGCACAGTGGTTATGGATAAAGAAAATAAATGATTAAATTGTAAACACATGATTGTGATATGACACAAACATTTTTTTGATATTTTTAATAGTTATTTAACAATATTATAATCAGTCATATGACTGCCGTAACCAAATTTTGTTACACTTGACATTGACTTGATCGCTATAAACATATATAAGATTGCAGCAGTCAAGTCAATGGTAAGTGTAATAAAATATGGTTGCAATAGTCATATAATGATTAGAGATTGTCTAAAAATAAAATAATCTTTATATTGCTAGCTCTAATTTATTTGGCCAATTGGAGCAACCACTTAGTTATAATTTCTCCTGTCATCCAGCCATTTCTGTTAGATTTCCAATCAAGTTGACATATTTTTAAATGTTCGTAAACGATATAGAAGGAGCCTTCAATAATGTAGAATCTGCGACTATAGTTTCAGCTCTACACGATCTTGGACCAGTCAACTGTAAGGTTCATAAAGAACCTTCTACGATGCAGGATTATTCGTTCCAAAAAGAGAACGGCAGTGATCACGATAAAAGACACTAGGGGTACGCCTCAAGGAGGCGTCTTATCTTCACATCTGTGGAATCTGGCCATAAATTGTCTGCTCAGGAAATTGAATCTCATGGGCCTGGAATCTTCATTCAGTGTACTAAGCCGGTGAAGTACAGATAGTGGAAGCAAAACCGAGCTTGTACTGTTCACAAGGAATACTAGATTTCTCATTCCTCACTTTCCCGATTAAATGGTATTGAACTAACACTATCGAACAATGCAAAATACTTGGGAGTTATTCTGGATAGTAAACTACCCTGGAAACCCAATAGCCTTTCAAGGACATCAAAAGCCTTAACGGCTATGTATGTCTGTAAGAAGGGCTTAGGTACGCAATGGGGTATTAAACTCCAGTTTGTTAACTGGCTATGTGGTACGGTCATTAAGCCGACACTATTCTATGGAGTCTCTGTCTGGTGGAAGGCACTAGACAAATGCTCAATTTGTATGCTATTCGAGAGGGTTTTAAGAGGAATGGCAATCCTGTGGATCTTATGGCCAGAAAAATGGCACTCACCTCGACCTTTAGGCTAAACGCAATTGGGGCATTCGGAATCTGCCGGATAATATCGATTACTGCATTTCTGGGCCCTTCATGGTGCGGAAGTACTGAACGGACCTTTACATTACACAACGGGTCTTTCAGTCTATACGGATGGTTCTAGGAAGGGAGATCGAGTTGGCGTAGGTGTCCACATTCAGGAATTCGAAACTAGGTTATCTTTTAGACTTCCAAATTAATGTAGCATTATTCAGGCTGAAATATCAGCCATAAAAAGGGCGGCTAACTGGCTCAGATATAACAAGATATCAGGCAGGGATATTCATATATATACTGACAGTCAGGCCGCAATAAAATCTCTAACAGGTGTATATACAACATTTAATTTGGTCCAGGAATGCCGGGCATCCTTAAACAGGATGGCGAGACATTCAACAGTCGTACTCAAGTGGGTACGTGGACACGCAGATACTACGGGCAACTGTGTTGTTGATGATTTGACTTCCTATGTGGGATTCCGTTATCCAAATGCAAGTTTCACATTAGTAACTTCCACTATGAGCTCGCTCAGACAAGATGGGGTTGTGAACCCACATGTATTATAAGCAGAACGATATGGCCCCGGCTGAATCGCGTACGAACGACATATTTTCTTGGCTTGACACGCTCACAATTGAGTGATGTAGTGGCGGTCATTATCGGACACATCACTTTTAGCAAGCACGCGAGGATACTTGGCTTGCGTACAACGATTTCTGCAGAAGTTTTCACAACGAGGAGGAGGATTAGACAATTTTTCATCTTCTTTGTCACTGTCCGGCATTAGGAGATCTACGCTTAAGGTTTCTGAGACATCGTTCCCTAATTAGTCTTTCTGAACTCTCCAATTTGAGGCTAGAATGTATGAATGCCTTTATAAGGAGTAGTAATTGTCTAACCAGACCAGGTATGGGGATCTCCACAGAGTGACCAATTAATAATCTCCTCTCCACTCTCTTTTTCTCTTTCGTACCTCTTCCTCTTCACTCTTTAATCACATCCTGACTGTCCCCTTCTCTTTTTCATATCTGTCTTTCTACTTTCAGGTAATATAAGGTACCTACTGCCTGGACCCACGTGAACTGCTCTTATTTCCTCACTTTGCGGTTGCGGCTGGAAACCTAACCTAACCTAAGAGAGTTCAAATGGTACTTTTTCGTTCTTCTGAAGGTACTATATGAATATTCTATAATAATTAATAGGGATAGCGAATGCTAAATATTTATATCAACTTTACTCCTGTTATATTGATATAGCTATTTTTATACCTATCATATCCACTGTGTAACAGTAGTATCTGAAATTGCAAGTATTTAGATACACAATGTATGTTTAGTATGTTAGTGTATGGTGTTAGTTAGTTTTCTATTGTATTTGTATCTGTGTGTGTTTATAAGAGTATAACTATAAGTATGATTATATTCAGGCTAATAATATCAATTGTAGATGATGGTCAAAAGTCATTTCAACAACACTAAATTATTATTATCTTCAAGAGGTTGCACATTTACACATACTATACTACACATAGATTCATACATATGCATTTATGCATTTCTATACACACACACACACACACACAGATACTTTCCCATTCACACACGATTATAAGAAGTTTTATGGAAAACCATACACTCATACACAGGGACATTTAAATATTCATACTCGTATGAATAAGTAACAATTGTTGCAAACAAATATATATGTATAAATATGTGTGTTCAAATATTTACAAGTGTGGAGAGATATAAAAAGGAGAAAAATGAAAAAAAAAAAATCCAAAACGAAATAAGTTTTCATTTGAATATTTGTATTTTTACTAAATATATTTCATTTATTTTTATATAAGGATCTCTTATTTTTTTTTTAAATCATACTGCATTCATAGACCAAACAAACAGAAACACAAACAAACATATATTTATAGGTATTTTTCTGGCATAAAAGTTTATTACATGTAAAATAATTTCCTTTTTGTATGTGGAAGAAGATTCATCTTTATTTTTGTTACAAAAAGTTAAGTGAGTTGTAAAAAAAAAGTAACAATAACAGATAGGTATTCAGTATATGAAATTAAAGGTTTTTTTTTCGTAAATGAAATTGTTAACTCTAGAGTAGTTAAAACAGATACACAGTAACTATGCAATTTTTAAAGAATTCAACCTATAAACGAATTTTAATCTATTTTTTAAAAAAAGTTATAATTTTTTGCTCCTAAATTGTATAATAACCTGTTTTTACTAATATACTACACGTCGAATAAGCAATAATTAATTACTAGATAGTGATTATACGCCTCGGCTCTAATTAAAAACAAGTAAGAGAGCTAGCTATATTCGGATGTGGTGAATCTTCACCAAATTATACTTTAAAATAAATTTTTATTTTTTAAAAAAATTTTTTAATTTATTTTTGTAATTTATTAGTGAAAAAAATTTATGACAAAAAAATGTTTTTTGTGAAAAAAAAAATTCGGGTTAAAAATATTTTTCCTGATTTTGACCCATTGTAGTTCCAACTTACTATAGCTTTATATACATCGTTGCAATGGACTTTGAAATATCTATCATTAGATATCCATATTGTCTATATTTATGACTTAGTAATCGAGATATAGATCAAAAATAGGCCAAAAATAGAGGTTGTCTCGGATTTTTGCTCATATCTCCGTTATTTATGGACAGATTTTGCTGAAAATTCTCAAAAGCATGTCTGACATAGTTATTAAAGATTTGGATCCCGGAGATATATGGGATCTTCACAAAATTGATTTCAACAGACAGACAGACGGATATGGCTAAATCGACTCCGCTATCTATAAGGATCCAGAATATATATACTTTATAGGGTCGGAAAATAATATTGTGGAAATTACAAACGGAATGACAAATTTATATATTGTAAGGAACCTCCGGTTACTCCGGTTTAAAAACACTTTATCTTGGTTCTTTTCACTGTTTATTTTCTTGTATCTTTTAGCTTAACTCTATTTATTGAGCCACAAATGCAAATTGAGTGCCTCTTTAGAACAACTTGCTTTTGCTCCGTGAACTATCGGGTGCAACTATTGTAGCTTTGTAGCTAATGCAGTAAAAAATGTTCGAACCGATAGCGATTGATGCTAACATCATCTCAATTGTTTGATCGTCATCACTGTTTGTTTGTTGTTGATCTGTGTGTGTGGTACTGTATTATGATGCTTGTGTGTGTTGTATTGCTTGTTGATATTGTGTTTGTTGTATTCTTGGCTACTTCCTTCTTTGTCTAGTGTCCTCTTCAGTACGGCTGAATATCATCTCTTGCGACTATCCTCTTCTGATACACTCTGTTGACTCCTCTCAGCTTACACTCTGTTGACTCCCCTCTGTTGACACCATCGGTATTGACTTCTCTCTGCTGACACTCTCTGCTGTTGATACTCTGCCGTAGACACTCTCTGTTGTTGAATTTCGCAGCCAGTGTTGAACCCACCACCTGCCCCTGACTGTACGGCTCGTTCGACCTCCTGTACCCCATCGTCCTCCGGTTGTCTGAAATTAAACAATCTCAAATATTGGCGGATGTAATCCGCCCCACTATGATGAATGTCATCCATCATCTATCCAATAAAACTAGTAATACTTTCTTTATTTGTCTTACTACTAAGTTTTGTTTGTAAAACTTAATTTATGTGGGTCTAAATTCCTAGAATTTAGGTCCTCACAACATACCCTTCTCACAGTGGTTCAGAATTATTATTTTTTAATTAGTTGGGTATCTCGGGAACTATTGGAGATATCGTAACGAAATTTCAGAAAGTTGTAGCTGAGGTGTTTTCGTGTTGATTTCAGAAAGTTGGTCACATTTTTTTAAAAAAATCTCCAAAAATCGGTTTATAATCCGAATGAGATGAAATTTAAATTATAAATAGCCCTTGAGAAGGTCTACAAAAAATTATCTCATTTAATTCAATATATATTCATGCTGAGTAAATGAGCAAAAAGATGTTTCTTTTAAAATTCCAATAATTTATATTCGGGAGAGATTTTCGGAAGTGAGCCTAATATGGAAGCTATGACCAATTAATGACCGATAGCCATGAAATTAGGTCGTGTAATTTATGTCTATATTAAACTTATTCCAGTTGAATGTTACTAATGTAAATTCTGAATTCAAACACATACTGACTTAACAGAAAGTTTTGTGTAACGCATTTTGCATGCATTATATGAAAAAACGTACAAATTTTTCAAAGGGAGCAAGGTTTGTGGAACTTCTAAGGAGTAAATAAAGGCTTTTTATATAAGTACTAACTGAATCCGGTCCGCATTGATGGCCCTTAGAAAACATCTGTTTTATATTGCATCTATATCTCGATTTTAAAATACAGTGTCGGACAAAGATGGTGTTAATACATGTGGTGGTAGTCCGGCTGGTTCCAATGAATACAAAATTTGTGTTTCGCCAGGCAGTTTTAATTGTACTTGCTTATTGAGCTTGTTAACATCATAATTTGTTGGTGCCAAAATGGCATGTACCCACAACCAATCCGAATTTTTGTAGTTGGTTGTAAGACTTGGGAATACCTTATCGACAACGGTTTGAATATTAATTTGCATTTGGCAGAAGTTCGGGTAGGAAATCTAATTTGTGGAGGGATCAATTGGTATTTTTCCATTTCCGATGTCCAACAATTGTTTTGAGAAGGTTTCGGCAGAACGTATTTATTTTATATTTAATTTTTACACACCCCTCCGCCCACAGTCCAAGTGTTTCCTGCTGGGCTATTCTGAATATTCCCTGAAAATTTCATCAAAATTGGTCCAGCCGTTTTTTATATATATATAGATGGAATTAGCGGTATTTTGCCACGCCCCTCCGCCCACAGACCGAAAATCAAAACTCTGACTTTACAGTGACAGAATAGCCGCTAGGCTATATAGATTTGCTATTGTTGAAAATCTTAGGACTTGAAGATTGATATTTTAGTAAAATTAAATAATTTTATAAATATTTGGGACGTCATTTACTTTAAAAACTTAAAAAATTATAATATGGTGATTTTGCATGAAGAAAAATATATAATTTGAATTGATGTAAAATTTTATTGGTTAAAGATATCATAACAATATTTGGAACTAATATAGATTCAATTATCCTTAAATCAACGACAATATAATTTTTGTAATTTTTTATTTAAAAAAACCGAAATTCCTAAACCGGGGAAAATGTGTTCCAAAAACTGAGTTTTTTTTAGAAAAGTGCTCACTATGACGTTATTTACCGTGTGATAGTAAAAAAAAATTTGTAGATATTTAATAAGGGTATAGGGTTATACAAATATGAACATTTTTTGTGGATCGGTGCTTTGACTTTTTAGAATTTTTTTTACTAAATCTAAATTTTTTTCAAAATTGGCAAAGTTTGGATAAGTCTGGGGGGAGTTGTGTCCACATGAGTGAGTCAAAATTTACTTTAAACGCTTTTGCATTAAATTATATTTTTGGAGTACAGTGCACTCGCGGTAACGTGAACACCGTCTAACGTGAACACGGCCTAACGTGAACAAGCTTTGGATTACATTGACTACTCTGTAACGTGAACAAACTCAGACGCTCTATAACGTGAACAATTTTTTTCACTGCATTTGTTTTCTAAGCATGTACACAACACTGAAATACATACATTAAATTCGATTTTGAAAATTTAGGGAATCTCCTTATATTAGAAATGTGTTTGTATCCTCTAAATTCATATTTTTGTATGGTAACGAATGAGTAATTTTATTTCAATGATGTCGTTTTGTTTTGTAATGCATTTTAATCAATAATTTTTGTTCTATATTTTAATAATGAAAATAATAATAAAATAATTTCACGTTCAAGCTTCTAAAACACAGGCTTATATTATAAAATTTTATATTTTTTCCATGAAATTCAGCAATCGCTAACGTGAACAATTTCACTAACATGAACACCCTTGGTTTTAATTAGTTCACGTTACCGCGAGTGCACTGTATATAAAAATTAAAATAAAAGAAAAAAAAAAAAACTTAAAAAATACGTCACTTTTTACATGTTCCAACTTTGAATGCTGTTAACTTTTTCTAGAGACAAGTTAACTGTTAGCAAGGTTTTTTATTTTATTTAGAATTTAATTATGAATACAGGTGATATTTTAGAAAAAAAAAATTCGACCCTCCGTAGGCCTAACACATACGATAAAAAAAATCGAGCAAAATTAAAAAAAAATTTACCCAAATATCTCTTCAAAAAATAGAGATAACCTGCACATGTAAGCGTAGTTTTTGTAGATCTTCTTAAGCACTATTTACATTTCAAATTTCAGCTCATTCGTATCATAAATGGAATTTGGCGATTTTTTTTTTTTAAATTTTATACCCGAGATTTCTAGCACTCGCGCTAGAAATCTCAAATAGTTCCCGAGATACCGAATTATTTCCAAAAAAAAATACGTTTCTAAACCACTGTGCTATTCTTCTTGAAAGCTTTATTTCTATAATGATCAACTCAAAGCATTTATTCAATGTTGTATGTTCTAGAGCTATGTTAATAATATCCAGAAGCAGAAGTCTCCAAAAATATTAAGGTTGAGAAACATGATGCAGCTTTAAACCAGCCATTAAAACAGTTATATTTGAATACAAATACAATTTCGTAACAATATATTGTTACGTTTTTACCTTTTAAAAACGTGGGTTTATTTCCTTTAAATAAACCGGATACTTTTGATTGCAAATAAAAGCAGTTTAAGTAGTTTAAAATTGTAACAACTCTTTATTTATTTAGAATTTATAACAATTACAGAATTAAATAGTCACTCAGTGTCTTTAGATACGTTTATCAATTCGCAGAAATGCACACACACTCTATTACGTACAACTTTAAATGCACAAGACAGTTGATGTTAACTCTAACAGCGACAATGATCAACTCAACTCAGGACTGCCAGCTCTGCCACTATTTATACACGCGCCATCTGTTGGGAATCTTCTACAATGCTCTTAACGGACATACTAGTACATTCGACTTCCAAAGCCTTCGATGTCATTGCCAGCAGTCCAAACATTTAATGTTGCCATACTTGCAAACAATGCCAATAAACGCATGCTACTGATGGACGTGCCTTCAAACTCGATGAATGCTGCAGGCAGTCGTTACAGACCGTTGAATTCAAATCGTCATTGCACATTCGTAACAATATATAGCCGAGGCCCAAATACATATCTTTTGATCTTATTTGGAAAGATCTGCTTATAGTAACTAGAATGTACATACATACATAAGCTCATATGATAATAAAGTAATTTTGTATATTAATCCATCTTATAAAATTTTATCAAAAACAAGGTTTTTCGAATAATAGTTGTTATTTTATGCAACTGTTCAGTAGTACTGTGTCTCCTTCTAAGACCGAATTGATGATAATTTAAAATATAATTCGGGGTGATTTAGCTTTTGTATTGCCCCAAGGACAAAGCCAATTGAATTTCGTTAGAATCGGTTAATTATTTCTCCTAGGCCCCATTTTAACTATATACAGTGTTGGAAAAAATAATAGAAACGAGAGATTTTTTTTTTTTTAAATTTTGTAAGTAGATTGCCAAGTTTAGTTTTGTAAAAAAAATTTTGTAAGCGGTTTTGTTTATCAGACATACAACATAAGAAAAAACATAATCATTTCTTTTTTCATTTATATTTTATTACATTATATGACTAACAATGTAAAGAGTCATTATTTTTACTGGAAAACATAATAGAAACGCGTAAAAGGAATCTATTTTTAGAGGCACATCTTTTTATTTTTTGTTAAAAAATTATTTTATTTTAATATTTGGTTGCTCTACCTTTGTTTTTCACAACTTTATTGTATCTGCGACTCATGGAATCAACCATTTTTTTTTTGCAAACGTCCTTGTTAATGGAAAACCACTGGTCCTGGATTTTTTTTCCAAAATTCGTCCTTATTTTTCGGACTGAAACCCTCCAGCTTCCTCTTGAGTACTTCCCAAAGGTGTTCTATTGGGTTAAGATCCGGTGACTGCGAAGGCCATTCCATAAGAGGTACTTCGTTGACAGCAAACCAGTCCTTTGGCAACTTTGAGGATTGCGTCGGATCATTGTCCTGCTGAAAATGGAAGCATTATGCTTTGCAATATATTTACGTAGTCCGGGAAACATGTTTTGTTCTCTATCCAATATATTGGACCGACACCAGAAGAAGAGAAATACCTCCATATCATCATGGATCCACCGCCGTGTTTTTCGGTCTTCTTGGGCTGTGATTAGACGAAACAAAGATAAATTAGTTTGGAACCGATGGGAAACATTATGTTAAGCGCCCAGACAATACGGCATATGATCCAAAATACACCAAGAAGGCCGAAAAACACGGCGGTGGATCCATAATGATATGGGGGTGTTTCTCTTCTTCTGGTGCTGAAATTGGACATAAACAAGTTTCATATGAAACTAAATCTTTCTACAAACTTTTGTGAGGATGGGTCCGTGATTGACCCTACCCCGACTATAACACTCTTGCTTGTTTAGCATTGTATTTAGTTGATTATTTATTTGAAATTGTAAAAAATCTTAAGCAAACTCCAACACAACAATTTCTTAACTCATTTGAACCTAACAATTGTCATAATGTTTCATTTGATTTATCTTAAAAGAAATTAAGATGTCTCTAAAGTTACATTGATATCACATGTGATATTAGTGGACTTCCGTACTTGCATGTATGACTATATAAGAGTTTATAACGTAGAAATAGAGTTTCATTCCTCCAACAGCCAGAAACAAATGATCATAAAAATGAAAAGTTTTTCCTTTAAGATTTACTCGTATTTAAACACTTCACCAAAAATACATCTTTGGTAAAAGTTTACTTTTGTTTGTTGGGGGATTTACTTCAATGACTAAAGTGATTTTCTTTTTACCTACCAACAAAATATTCTCAAGCTCATATGTATACGAGGGTAGTGCAAAGTTCAATGTTGATAATTGAAGGCACTTATAATGAACAAGTAAGAAAGTCAAGGCCGACCCTACACTGAGTATATCAGCAAATCATTTTTCTTTTCAAATTTCAATAATTTTTTCTCCTGAATATACTTTAAGATAATATTTCAAAATATTTTTTGGTGAAACAAATTTTTGCGTGGACATTTTGATCCATTATCGGTCTGAATTACTTTGGCGTTATATGCGTTGTTGGAGACGTCTTTGAATTGTCTATATTGTCTATATAAATGACTTAGTAATCCAGATAAAGTTCCAAAAATTGGTAACAAATCAAGGTAACATTCTAAGCGGCACTATTGCGTATATATTGATGTATCAGTCATGTATGTCAGTTAATTGGGGGCTTCGGAAAGTTGTTTTCAACATACAGAGATCTGTCTCTCTGTACGTTGATAGGTCTGGCGTCTTATAATATTCGGTGACTTAAAACTCAACCCTCGTATGCAGTTAAAAATAAATTGTCTATCTTGCAACATCCCCACTCACACCAATAGGAAGTGTTTAAGAGTAACAACGAGAGAGTGAGTGTGAAAAAAACTTTTATTTGCAAAAAGGTGTTTGTATTAAATATTTAAATGGTTATTTGCACATGTATGAGTATGTGGACAACACACACACACTCACACACCCCCATATACACAAACACACTTTCTTGTAGTCAGGCAACCGGGCTAAAGAGTTTCTTGAAACTTTTCATATGACAGTTTAGCATGTGCATGAAAATGTTTGTCTGTATATTCGAAGTATAGGCCAAGTTCTAAGCTGAATATATAGTGGCTAAAACTGTATATATGAGTATGTGTAAAGATGAAAATCATAACATTTAGTTTTGTATGTGGTTGTTTTATTTTATTTTGTTTTTTCGTGTACAAACTCAAAACGATTTTAATCCTTTAGAAGTTTCTCTGAGCCAAAAGTGACTTAATGTGCACTCATCTAAAGTGTCAAAATTCATCATATTCTATTTCGCCAACAAAAACTCACACATCCACTTGTACGCAATATGATAAAGTGGACACTTTTCAAGGCGTTATACATACATATATAAATCCATGTATGTTGCGTAGGTAAAGTTGTAATAAAATAATAAGAAAGGAATTTTTTATTATAAGGACGACGGGAAAAATATCTATAAAAAATGAATGAATGAACCTTTACTCTTCTGATTTCGATAATATTTTATATAAATGTTTTCCATGGCCATTGAAAACTTAAAGTTCTCCAGAATTTCGTTGCATACATGCGTTCAAATTTCCCAAAGTGAAACTGTTCATACAATTTAGAAAAACTTTTATTGAATTTATTTTTATACCCTTCACCACCATAAGTGGTGAATGAGGGTAGATATAAGTTTGTCATTCCGTGTCAAACATTGAGAAATATTCATCTAAGACCCAACAAAATATATATTATTGATCCTTTTGAAATTCGAAGTCGATTGAGCTATTTCCGTCTGTGTAAAACATTCTTACGTTCAAAATACCCAAATAAACTAAAGTTATGAACCAAATTTTGAGACAACCTAAAAAAATTGATAATTTTCATATATTTTTTGTTATTTGTATAAATTTAATGCAGATAATACCATAAAATTTTACACTCGTTATTTTTATGATAAAAGGACTGCCCCCATACAAATTTCTTCCCAAAATATGGAGCTATGGTCTACAGATACCTATAGAATAGCTTTATCCATATAAAATTCAGCAAAACTAAGTTTCGCACTAAAAGAAATCACAAGACTAAATTATTTGTGGATCGGTCCATATATAACCAAATCCCCATATAAAGTTCACTTCCGAAATCTTATAAATATTGTTCGAGTTGATATTCGACACAAATAATCTTTATATATACAGAGATCGCTGTGCCGAATTCTATGACGATCGGCCTATTATTCGTTATAGCTCCCATATAAGGACCACATCCGAAAAACACATCAACCTGCATAAATATCTAAAAAATATCAATATCGAACCAACCTTTTAGACAGACCAATAATTTGTATTTAAAAATCTTACTACAGGATTTTGTAAATATCGGTCCATATTTGACCATAGCTCCCATATAAGGAACACTTTCGAAAATTACTCAAGTACTCATAATCTCTTATCAGGTTAAAATTCGATACAAATAATCCATATATAGAGATCGTTGTACCGAATTTAATAATAACCACTTTCGAAAAAGATATTAACGTTCATAAATGTCTAAAACATATTGATATCAAACCAGAGTCATACACAGATCTGTAATTTGTATCCAATTTCAATAGATTTGGAAGTGGTAAGGTAGGATACCTTGAATTCCCCATAAATAAAGATTATAAATATTTCAGAAATTTGTTAAAAATATTATAATTAGAAGTCAAAAAAATGAGTTTGAAAACTTTTAATTTGAGTTTGAAATATTTGAAATGATTCGTAATTGTATTCAAAGTGAAAATATTATACTTTCTATTAATAAATTTAAAGATATTAGCTCTGTTCAATAACTAAAAGTTGTTACTAGTTAGTAACAATTGTTACTGGAAAAGCGTTCATTAACTCAAAAAACTAGCACGTAGAGAAAAATCAAGAGCGTATAAATTTTAGAGAGTGTTCTCTCGTTGCAAACTATTACAAGTTCTATTTTGAACTCGTAATAGTTAGCAGCTTATATTTCATACATATGTTTTGTGTTATTGTTTATTTATTTACAATTTTATTTTTTTGGTGAAAAAAATAAAATTGAAGAAAATGTGAATATTTATACATTTTAAAAGGAAAAAATATGAAAATTGTGTGTATAAATTTTTTGTTACTGGAAAAGCGTTCATTTACTTTTTACTATTTTTGAGAATTTAAGAGAGTAATTTTGTATATTTTGATTTTATTCTCTCGTTGCAAGTATTTACTGGGAAAGTAAATGAACAGACCTATTGGCCCATAATCATAGTCAAAAATAAAGTATATTTTAAGAGAAATAAAGTCGTCTTTATTTAAGAGTGGACTTTAGGTCTACCATAGACAAGTTAAACTTCTCACGTTAAAGTCGACTGTAAATATAAAACTAGCTGAAGTTGTTTTTAACTCATTTAACAACAGCATCAGCTGTTGTTCGCCATGTAAAAAAGTTCGACAAAAAGTCAAAAATGTTTAAGTTGCAAGATATTGGCAGAGATTTTGCAATTATTGAATATTGAATCAATAAAATTAGTATCAAAATAGAATACATTTGATATTAATCTTTCCTTTTCTATTTTTCCACCACAATCTGTTTTTTTCTTTAAATGTAACCAGGAAGTTACATTTATTGTTTTTTTTTTTAAATTTTCTAAGTCAGCTGTTCAGCGATGCCACTTGTCTATATTTTGTTGTATATTGTATGAAAACACATTCTACATTAGAGGTGACACCCAGTTAAAGTCGGTTCAATTTAAAACATACTTTAATTTTGACTATAGTTAGAAAATAATAAAAAGCGGGTTCTTATTTTAAAGTAGTTTTTAAAAAGAACCGACTTTATTATTAGACTATGATTATGGGCCATTGTCTATATAATTGCTTTTAAAACACTTTTTAAGTATTACTCGAAAAAATACATTATTTGAAAGTGAATAACAAGTAAGAGTGTTACTATATTCGGCAGTACAGAATATTATATACCCACTACTAATACAATACGGGCACCAATTGTTGTGCGTTTTGTATAGAAATATTTATCTGGTTCATTCGATTCGATTCGATTTGGTTTGTTTTATATTTTTATACCCTTTACCTTCGTGAGAAGGGTATATATAAGTTTTTCATTCCGTTTGAAATTTCCACAATATAATGTTCCGACCCTATAAAGTGTATATATTCTGAATCCTTAAAGATAGCGGAGTCGATTAAGCCATGTCCGTCTGTCTGTCTGTTGAAATCAATTTTCTGATCAGAATTTTACAAATTGTTACAAATGGAATAACAAACTCATCTTTTTAATTTTCCCTTCAATTACTATTTCACAGAGAAAATTATGACATAGATTTTATATTTCTAGCTGCATAGTTTAAAAGTACCATTAAGACCACCATAATGGATTCTATTGGGTGTATGACTTAAAAATGCGGAATTTTTTAAAATTTTTAGCTTTTATTTTGAAACATTTGTACAATATAAGTAAATGTATTCAAAGTATTGGCCATTGTTAGCTATGGCATTTTCCCATCTTTCAACATATGGATTCCGCGCCAAAAGAACTGCTCATCCTTTGAGGCCAAGAACGAATAAGGCCAATATCGGATGCTCTGTTCTGTAGTGAAGCGTATTCCAGAGAGAGCGTTCTGCATCGATCGAAACAAATAGTATTCGAACGTGGTAAGGTCTGGACTATAAGCACCCGCCTTATAGTCCAGACCTTCAACTTAATTCTAAGGACTGAGATCGTAAAATTCTTAACACACGTTTTTCATTAAAACTTTTAACCCATGTATTATTTGATTTTTTTTTTTGGTTCGGTTACCTTTGTAAAGCATGTCAGTTATTATGTTTAATGTCAATTATGTTCATTTGTTGTTAATCTGATTAAAATGAGTGACCAGAAAAAAGTGCGTACTAAAATTATTAAATATTTTCAACAAAACCCAACCTGGTACTACAAAAAGTTGGCCAAACAATCAAAGGTCTGCTATCAAACTGTTTCAAATGTTATTAAACAGTACCGGAAGAACTTGTTCGTTGATATAAAAGCAGCCCGGTTAGGTCAGTACTCGGACTATTTGGTACGAAAAGTTAAAGCCAATGCAGGTTTAAAAGCATACAACGCTCAAAAAGTTCCTGAAGGAACTCTGCTAAAAATTTAGAGGTAAAAGACAGATCACGGAAATTGAAGTCAAATTTTATACAAAAAATATACCTGCTGCATAATGGATGACGAAATGTACGTATGGAAAATTTTTCGCAGCTTCTGGGTCAATTTTTTTATGTTGGAGATGCTCGAGAACCTAAAAGCAGACAAAATTTCCCAAAAAGTTCTTGGTATGGTAAGCAATATGCAGTTGCGGCAAAAAAGCCAAACATATGTTACAAAGAGCTCTATAAATACCGAAATTTACCTCAAGGAATGTTTAAAAAAAAGGATGTTTCCATTCATAAGACTTCTTAATGGGTCCACTTATTTTTGGCCTGATTTGGCATCTGTCACTATGATAAGAAAGGTATTGAGTGGTACAAGACCAATAATGTGGTATTTGTACCAAGAGAGGCAATTCCTCCAAACTGCCTGGAGCTGAGTCCAGTGGAGAGATATTGGGTAGATTTTAAACGGAGATGGCCAACCTGTTCGAACAAAGTGACATAAAGCACTATAAAAACCACAATGGAAGGGTTTTCGAAAAAGGTTCAAAATTTCATTATTAGTGATTAGAACTATAAAAATATTTTTTTTTGTAAATTGTAACAATAATTTCAATTTAATCAAAAAAGATTAAAAACTGTAAGTTTAGTGGTTTAATTTTTATTAGCATATATACATGATAAAAATGTTTCGATCTTAGTCCTTAAATATTTTTTAAAAGGTATTGCAACATGTGGCCGAGCGTTGTCATGATGGAATATTACGGTTTCATGTCTGGCCGCATTTTCTGGGCTTCAAACGAAACAGTTGCGTTTGGTACAGGTTCCATGTGATATTCTGGCCAGGTTTAAGCAGCTCATAATAAATAGCACCTTTTTGCTACAACCAAATACAGAGCATTTGGATATTTGGGTTTGGTGTCGATTCGGGTGGTTGGCCGGTCTTCACCTACGATCTCTTACGCTTCGGGTTATTGTAATCGATCCAGTTTTTATACTGTACTTTTCTTTTATAGCGTTCAGCATCATTTCCGACATGCAAAATCGTCTTACAAGGGTCTCGGTTTAAGCAGCTCATAATAAATAGCACCTTTTTGCTACAACCAAATACAGAGCATTTGGATATTTGGGTTTGGTGTCGATTCGGGTGGTTGGCCGGTCTTCACCTACGATCTCTTACGCTTCGGGTTATTGTAATCGATCCAGTTTTTATACTGTACTTTTCTTTTATAGCGTTCAGCATCATTTCCGACATGCAAAATCGTCTTACAAGGGTCTCGGCTTCAATTCGTATGGTACCCAATTTCCCAGCTTTTGGATGAATCCTGCTGCTCGCAAAATCCAATTCTTGGTCTTCAAACTTTTTTGGCATGTCTGGGCGACGATTCGATTATAAACCAAATTTTTTTTTGATTCTAGCAATAGAAATTCAGTTTACAATAAAGAATTTCGATTGAAAAAACCGTCAACCAAACTAAAATTTTCTAGCCAAAACAAATGTAAATCTGTAATTGAGACTAAATCATTCGATAAACAATAAATACGGTTATAATAACCTAAACAGTTTCCTCTGCGTGTCAAAAATTTAAAACAAATTTAAATTTCAAGTAAAGAAATTATTAAGGTCCTTTATATTACATCTTCTAATGATATTCATATTTATAGAATGTAATAGTGGTTTTAATTTTTTTTAATTTTGTTAAGAAAAATGTTTAAGAATTTGTTTTAACATGTGCTATTTCTATTAGGTTCTTAAATTGATAACTTCGAATTCTATTGGTTTGAAACCGCTTAAACCTCTTGTAAAACCTAACTTTGAAACAAATTATTTTCCATTGGATATGTTTATATGTATGTTAGTATATACGATTTGTTCTAAATAACTTGATTTGAAGGAAAAAGTTAACAATCATTAGTTCCTTTATATATAAACAAAACTTTCCCTTATTTAACATTCTATTAACTGACACCACCCCCACCATAATTGCACTACAAGTCACCCCTCTTTTAAATGAATTTGTATTTAATTTTTTTTCAACAATATGAAAAAAAAAAGAACACAATCAAATTAATAAGAAATTATGTCAGTAATTTTACGATACAATTACCGGCCAAAAACTTTCTTTACACTTGGACACCTTAAAAATAATTGTAAATTATTTTTATTTTTTTTTGCCTTCAGTTTTATTTGCCGCAACAGATTTTAAACAAAATTTGATTAGTTTTTTTTTTTCGAGCGTTCTTGTCTATGTTGTGTATTAAGGTGGTGGTGTGGTCACACTTTTGGTGTCATCAACAACATCATCAACGTTATGTTGGCCTGCTTTAACTTTGGGCAATTTAAGAAGAATGAAAATTTTGTATAAATTGTAACATAAATTTGGAAATTGTTGTACAATATTATGAAAAGTTTAGAAAAAGGACGTTTTTTTTTTTGGTTTATTAGAAGTGATGGGTGGCAGAACCCAGTAAAGTTTTTGGTGGTAAGAGAAATTAAATCAGTATGCTTTGAATAGTTCTTGTAGTGAAAACCCTAAGACATTTCATCACTGCTGACTAAAGGTATGAACAAAATTATCAGGTTTTTAATAGTATTGAAATGTTTTATATTTTTCATATTGGGAGCACTATGGAAAACCTACTTACTCTGTCCTGCTGACAAATGATCAAAAGTGTTAGAAGGTCACGGCTTCAATATGGATGTATAATTCCCAAATTCATTGAAAAATTTTGCGCTGGGTTGTATTAATCTTTTGTGCTACAACAATTTGAAATTGTTTTTATTATTGTTAAGTAATTTATAATAGCAATTAAATAGAAATGGACGGCCAAAAATAAAATGTGTTTTTCATAATGTGTTCGCAGGGCTGGCAGTGTATTGGGTCTAGTGGTGAGTGGCGAATATTTGTTATTTTTTAATTTTCATAAATTTGACTTAACGGTGATTTGGTATTTTCAAAAATAATGCAGGTTTCCTTATTCATTTATTTTCCTTACATCCTCATCCCCTTGCAGTAATAAAAAGGAAAAATAACTTGAAAATAGACAAGCATAAAATAAAGTTGTTTTTTTTACATTTTTTTTTTGTAGAAATTATGTTGATAATTATGAATGTTTATGATGATTGAAAAATAAGAGTAAAATATTGTTATTTATTGTTAATGAAAACTGAAAACTTTTCTTAAAATTAAAAGCAAAAGTATTTGGTTACAAGTGTGCAGAGAAATATTTTTAAATTATCATTAATTTTGATTTTTTTTTTTTTTAAGTACTTAAGCTGTTTTTTATATTTTTAATGAAGTTTGAAGAAAATTAGATTAGTTTTTGGAAAATTACAATTTAGTGGTTGTTGTTTCTTTGATTTTTAAACGAGTCTTAAGTAATTATACTTTTTAAATGATAATATGGCCAACAATTTATGAAAATTTGAGATTATTATATACAATAATTCAAGTTTTGATTCAACATAAAGATTTTTGAATGTCAGTCAATACCAATACCAATCACAATTACAACATATCGTTTTCAGTTATAACGTATTTTTGAAAAAGAAAACAAATAAGAATGTATGGTGGATCAAGACCGTCAATATAATACCCTACACTGAGTAAATGAGCCACAACAGTTTTCTTTTAAAAGTAATATTTATGTCCGGTAAAGTCTTATTTCGGGAGGACATTTGTATGGGGGCTTAGTGAGCTAATGGACCGATTTCAGTCAGTTTCAATAGGCTTCCACCCAAAAAGAATTCATGTGCCAAATTTGAGCGAAATATCTTTAAAAAAGCGACCTGTAATTTGCTCTCATGGAAATTGAAGTTAAGAATTTTTCGATCTCACTCCTTATGAAAATTAATTATGTTTAAACATTTTTCAAAAGCTTAATACATTTCATGTTACATTATTAAAGTATTGTGATCAAGCCGGGCTTTTTAATTAAAGTCATTTCATGCATTTTTTTTAATTAATTTTCGCGAAATTTGAAATGAATCCTTTAAGCGATTTTTCTTTTTAGTTATACTACTTTTTAACCCCAAACTATTGCAAAGTTTTGAAAAATATTTAAGTTTCTAAAAACTAGACTTCATTACCTATCCAACGATATGCAATATGTATTACCAGCTGTTTATTTTACACTCAACTAATACATCAGAAATCAAGCATCATGAAAATTTATCTACTACATTTCACCATAACAAAGATAGTGCTTACTATGCACTTCTCATTATTACATGTACCTTTGCTAATTTGTTATTGATGGTCTGTTGTTGTTGTTTTTATTACGGAGTCCTTAAGTAAACTTTGTAAACCTAAAATTATTATCGAATGTTTGGTTCATACAATAAGAAGTAACGATTTTTCATGTAAAAACTTTTTTTTAACAAACATTTTCCTCTGAAATATTTTTTTTTTAAATCAAATTTTTTTATTAAAAATAATTTTTTTTTAGAAAATCGAATTTTTTATCACAAATCAAAATTTTTATCAGAAATTAAATTTTTTTCAAAAATAAAATTTTTGTTTTAGTAAAAAATGATTTTCTAAAAAAATTAAATGTTTGATAAAAAATTTGATTTATGTTAAAAAATTTGATTTGTGATAAAAAAATTGATTTTTGATAAACATTTTATTTTTAGTAAAAAATGATTTTCTAAAGAAATAAATAAAAATTGGATTTTTGATTAAAAATTTGATTTCTATTAAAAAATTTGATTTCTGATAAAAAATTTGATTTTTGATAAAAAATTTGATTTTTGTTAAAAAATTTTATTTTTGATAAACATTTTACTTTTTAGTAAAAAATGATTTTCTAAAGAAATAAATTTTTGATAAAAAATTTGATTTTTGTTAAAAAATTTGATTTTTGTTAAAAAATTTGATTTTTGATTAAAAATTTGATTTTTGATAAAAATTTTATTTTTGAAAAAAATTTGATTTTTGATAAACATTTTATTTTTAGTAAAAAATGATTTTTAAAAAAAAATTTGTTTGATAAAAATTAGATTTTTGTTAAAAAATTTGATTTTTGATAAAAAATTTGATTTTTGATAAAAAATTTTATTATTGATAAAAAATTTTATTTTTGATAATAAATTTGATTTATGATTAAAAATTTGATTTTTGAAAAAAAATTTTATTTTTGATAAAAAATTTGATTTTTGATAAAAAAAATCTGATTTTTGATAAAAAATTTGATTTTTGATAATAAATTTGATTTTTGATAAAAAATTTGATTTTTGTTCAAAAATTTGATTTTCTAAAAAAAAAAAAATTATTTCTGAGAAAAATATTTGTTAAGAAAAATCATTACTTCTTATTGTATGAACCAAACATTCGCTAATTTATGGACGCTCACAACGTCATTCAGTTTAGAATAAAACAAATTTTTGGTTCACAAAGTTTATTCAAGGGCACCGTAATGAAAACAACAACAAAATACCATCAATAGCAAATAAGCAAAGGTACATGTAATAATGAGAAGTGCATAGTAAGCACTAACTTTGTTATGGTGAAATGTAGTAGATACATTTTCATGTAGCTTGATTTCTGACGTATTAGTTGAGTGTAAAATAAACAGCTGGTAATACATGTTGCATATCGTTGGATAGGTAATGAAGTCTAGTTTTTAGAAACCTAAATATTTTTCACAACTTTGCAATGGTTTGGGGTTAAAAAGTAGTATAACTAAAAAGAAAAATCGCTTAAAGGATTCATATCAAATTTCGCAACAATTAATAAAAAATGCATGAAATAACTTTAATTAAAAAGCACGGCTTGATGACAATACTTTGTGTTAATAAAAATCAGAAAATCAAAAATTATTGTACATTAAATCCGAATATTTTGTAAATAATAATGTATCATTAAATGTATTAAACCAAAGTAGTCCGACTGTCTATTTTTTAAATTACTCTCTCAATATTCGGGTTCCATGCAGGTTTGCCAGTATTGGGGATTTGTCCCCAAAGGTGGGGATTTTGTAATGTTTTTGGGGACAGAAAATTTCGGTTGGGGACTGGGGATTTTATTGGGGATATTTGAAAATATTTCGGGGATTTTATGGGGATAAAGTAATTAGGTTAAGGTTGTTTCAATATCGGTACTTAGTAGCAATAAGTTACCAATAAGTGAACATTATTTCACGTTGTGTGTATAGAAAATAGAGATGCTCAATGCTATTGAATGTACAAGATGTGGCAAAAGTAATTAACCAATGTTCTTTTGCTGTATTTTTTTTATTTTTTTTCTATGAAAAACTTTGGTTCTGCTTTTCATAAAAAAAAATTACAGCAAAAAAACATTGGGTGATTAGTTTTGACCCACCTTGTACGTATCATAACATATAATATGATGTAATCTTTAAATCTAAAGCAGTATTTTCAAAAAGTTTTCTAATTGTAGGATTTTATGTACAGATCAATACAAATTTTGATGATAAAGTTCAGTGCATGGTGTAATTCTGTAATTCGAATTGAATTTACAATTGATTATTCTAAAATGTGTTTATGCTTAATGTTTGGTTAAAAAAGATACCAATACTAATTTTAAGATTTGAAACGATGTGTTACGAGATGCAGTGGAAAAAAATGCTCAACCAATTGGTATGAATATTTTCAAAAGAAACTTACATAAGAATTGTGGTTTTAAGGAACCTTCTTTATTTTATAACAATTAATTCGAACAGTTATTGGTCGATTTATTTAATATGTAGTTTAGTTTTTGGGAATATTTTTGGTCCTTAATAGGTAAAATTGGTCCTTAATAGGTAAAAGCAGCATAGAGCACAACAACTGAGGACTTCAGTTCTGTCAGTTACCTTAAAATTGCTACAACTTCTGTACTCATTCGCAAAGAGATGCACGACGACTACGAAAAACTTAAGGTTTAAAAGAAACTGTTTATACTTATATACTCGGTGTAGGGAATTATATTCTTACTTGTTTTTTTCTTTATCCTTCCATTATTATCTTATATTTCCCCTCCATAACTCTTACACCTTGTAACATTTTACTTTGTAATTTTAACTCTCCATAATTTTCTTTTTCCAACAATATCCATCCACAAATCAAACAATTTGGACAAAACATAAATTATTTTATTATTTAAACAATAAAAACTGTTATTGTTTAAAAAAAAAAATCAAACCCAATTCAAACTACTGGTCCGTAATATACAATTATGTACATTAATATTATAAGGATGGTTGTGGTACGAGTATATGGATATAAAGTGGAAATAATGAAAGAACCTTTACAACTAAATACGGATAATCTGTAAGTTTTGCAAAACATAAAATTTATGACGAAAAATAAAATTCAAACTACAGGTACTAAATAGTAGTTAGATATGAGTATGTGTGTAGTGAAGATGCATACATATAAGTAAATTTTTAGTTTTTTTATATATATTTTCTCTTTTAGTTGCCCTACACAAATCTGGAAAATTGTTAAGGAGAAGTGTCCGGTTTTTATCTGTTATTTTAGTGTATAAACTCTTAAAGCTCGAATTACAATCGAATTGTCTCTACCACTTGTATAATCAAAAGAATTTTAAGCCTTAATTATGTATTACACAATATTTCGGAATAATTCCTAGTTGTTTTAAAAACCGTCTTTAGTTTTCATTCATCCTTGTCTTATCAACTGCTTCCACCTACTTTAACAACAAACTAGAGTAGCGACTTCAGGATGCGGTGAATCATTTATTACAAGTGCCTCGTTTAGTCAACTGACAGCTGGACATTCCGCGTAAAGGAATTGAGGTTATGGTTAGCTCGTGGAAATGACGTACCAATTCACGAGATAACTAAGATTGTAATCGACATATGTATTCAAAATCAACATAACACAGGTCATCGCTCAACTACCCAGCAGTTAAGCAAGTAGTCAATGTATCCCTTATAGACAGTAATCGTCACAAATGTCTTATCACTTGGCTGATACCAATTTACACATTTTGATCATTTGACACGTATGTGCTCTTTGTAGTTCAGAGAGAAGACAATTGGCTATTTTATACATCCCAGGTAATCTAGCGTGAAGACAATTGTCACTTAAGTGTCTCCAAGTGATCTGGAGTGTAGTCACTTTAAACGTGTTGTGTGATAATTCGTTCAAACTGGTTTTATACAAATTGTGTTGATATAATTCTCATACAGGAAACTTTTATTTTTGCTTAAGTATACTGATATCCCATGTAGTGTGTCTTAGTAACCTATAGTGAAGTCACTTTAAATGATTATTTTGTACTTCAATTTAGAAATTAGTTATTTAACCCACCAGAAGCAATCCATTGGAGAGTTGTCGAAGAAATATGCCGCTTCCATGTATGAGCAGGTCGATCTCTACGCCTGCTTCCCTGGGGATTCCAATCGATTGCCTGCTTAGCAATATCATTATCAAATTTACGAAGTATGTGACGTATCCACTGCCATTTGCGTTTACATAATTCCGTTTGTATTGGAATTTGTTGAGTAGTTTCCCAAAGACGAGAGTTGGTGAATGTATTTGGCCAATATATTTTAAGAAGTCTGCGAAGACAGTTGTTGGTAAAAACTTGCATAGATTGAACATCAGAGCAGACGGCATTCCATGTTTCACATCCACATAGTAGAAGTGACTTTACATTGGAGTTAAAGGTTTTGAGCTTTGAAAAATATTGGACAATTTCCACACATTAGTCAACATTCCAAATGCTTGCCTTTCTTTCAGCGCTGGAGCCGCCCTGCCTTCCAGTTATGCTTGCAAGGTAACAAAAGGATTCTACCTCTTCAAGTTGTGTGCCGCCAATGTAAAAAGGGCTTTTATTTTCGGTAAAAATGCGCATTAATTTCGTTTTACCGATGTTTATTCTCAGACCAGCAGTGAAGGCATGATCGACAATGTTGCGAAACTTCTGTTCCATACCAGCATGTGAATGTGTGAGGAGACAAATATCGTCCGCATAGTCAAGGTCTTCAAGTCTATCTTGATGGCCTCACACAATTCCTTTTATTGATGTTGTAGCTCAGACATAGGCGAAGAGCTACCTTAAAAGATCTCTGGTTTTATTTTCTTTCACACGTACGTAATTGGCATGAAAAATACAACACCAAAAACATACAAAAACTTTACAAACCTTTGTCTCAGTGCACTGAATGCCAGAGAGCGCTACTCAAAAACGCAAATACAAAATGAAGTGATGTTAGTGTGCAAAGGCAATTTTACGCTCTGCCGATGTCTGTTGTAGCTTGTTGCATAATGATATCTAGCACACTAGTAAAGAGAAGTGCGCATCTTTGGCAATATTTTCCGCTCAACGTCTCTTACCGCGTCTTGTGCTTTTCTTGACAGCTCGATCTAGATTAGTGTGTTTCTTCTGCCTTGTCATCTTAGCAAGGCGTATTTTGGAAGTGTTAATATCATTCTTTGCTGCTTTTCTTTCTTCCACCAGCTTCCATGTTTCCTCAGACACCCATTCTTTCCGTCCCTTCTCTTTGAAGCCTATATTCTGAACTGCTGTGTCGACCAACAGGTGTTCAAGTTTCGCCCAGCTATATTCAGGGGAAGTAATATAGGTTGGCATTGCGGTTTCCAATGTTTCGGTGTACTTCTTAGCAACTCCGGGATCCTTCAGTTTATTTATGTCGAATTTGACCCTTGACGATGTTTTGTTCCTCCTTATAGCAGCGACTTTCAATCGAAGTGTGGTAATTACTAAGTGGTGATCACTGGCAATGTCGGCCCCTCTCTTATTACGTACGTCTAAAAGTGACCTAAGCTATTTCGGGCTGATGGTGATGTGATCAATTTGGTTTTCGGTCACATGGTCAGATGAAATCCAAGGAACCTTGAGAATTCTCTTGTGAGGAAATAGTGTGCCACCAATGACTAGAGAATTTGTAGTACACATTTCGGTAAATAGTTCGCCATTCTCCGTCATTCTCCCTAAGCCATGTCTGCCCATCGTACTCTCCATACTGTAGTTTTCAACAACAACTTATCATTAGTATATCCCTGCGATTACCAGTAGCTAAAACCCCTTCAAGTTGCCTATAGAATGCATCCTTTATTGATCTTTCCGATGTTTCAGTAGGAGCGTAGCACTGGATGCATGTTAGTCTTCTAGCTCTGGTGTTATATGTGGCAGTTATTATTCGATACATTTTTTGCTTAAAAATTTATCCCATTAACTATTTCAAAATTTTTCCTAAATATGTTTGTAAGATTATGAAAAAATTAATATAAAATATTTTGCAGATAAGACTTTGGTATTTTGACAGATTGATATTTCTGCTACCATGTTCCAATTCATGACTTATGGTTGTAGCCTATCTTGGATTCCACCACAATGGCTACAGCTCTCTCAACTAATTTTGTATTGCCAAAGTATTTCATTCAACATCTTTTCAAAATATAAAAAAAATCTCTGCACTAAACTAAAAACAAAATATATATTGTATATAAAAAAACGCCAACAAAACAACACACGTTCCAAAATGTATAGTTCTCATGTAAAGATACATGTATTTAATCGCAAAAGTCTTGTGGGTGCTGCAATTCATTTGATTTTAACATTTGGCCAAGGAAAGAGTTAAATGAGTTGATATTTATAGAGAGTAGGGGAAGAGGGTAAACTTTAGCAGGATTGAGAGATGAGTTTAAAACATTTACAAACGAAAAAGGAAAAAAAGTTTACATGTGCAAGTGCACATGCATCCAAAAATGGCTCAAAAACTGTAGGTATGTGTGTGTGTTTGTCTATATATGTATGTAGCTATGTGAATTTCTTGTAGTTGTATTTCATTTGCAAAGAAAAAGTAACCAGAAAAAATTGTAGGTGGGTTGTATGTTTGTGCAGAGATTTACCGTTTTATGCTTGACATTTCCAAAAGTTTAAGTTTTAATTTATGACAACGTTTTCTATAACTCGTTACGAGTATGTAGAAATTTACACAGATATATTCTAACATATACAAATGTAAAGGGTGTTCTTTTAAGAGCGACAGAACTTACGTTGAGCGTAACTGCCATCATGAATAGAATGACGCTTGAACAAGGCTACCAAATAATCCAAATTTACTTTTTAAATCAGTCATTCAATCGCGCATCTTACAGACGACTGTTTTTTCTCAAAATTGTGTTCAGTGATGAGTCGTATTTTTGGCTTAACGAAAGGTGTCATAACGTGCGATATGACACCTTTCGCTTAGTTCATGTGTGGACACGATTTATGCTGATAAACTAGCAACAATTAACGCCTTGGAGGGCAACATTATTCATGTTATTCGTGTCAAATGGACAGAAATTCTCGAAAATGTGGCTCAAACTTGGACGTCTAGAATGCGCTTCGTCAAGAACTGCAACGGTGCCCATATGCCCGTAATCATGCCATGTATTGATCTTTATAATAAAAAATGTTGTTTATTTAAAATTTACTTTTTGTTTTGTTATTTTTAACAATTTCAAGTTCTATCGGCCTTTAAAAAAACACCCTTTACAAACTCATACTTACAATGTGGCACAATATAAGAACTGTGTACTAAAAAAAAAGACAACAATAAAATTAAATAAAAAATAGAAAACGAAAGGAGACATATCCTTAAACAGGATATTTATAAAATTGGTTAGAGTTAGAACAGATCATATGTATGAACTGAATGGGGTTTGTATTCCAAAATATAGACACTTTCTCATGGAGTGAAGAAAAATAATAAAATTTTCTTTTTTTTATTAGTCTTTGGTTTATTTTGCTCTTTTTAGGTTAAGGTATAAGTAACAGCTATAAATACACAAGTTTAGATTTGAATTATTACATTTACCCCATAAACAAAACAAATATTTTTAAATATTTATAGAAAATATTTACAAAAATCATAAATAAGCATTATGCCCGTGTGTTTGTACTTTTGTATTTAAAATAGAAAATTATTTTTTGATTTAACTACAAAGTTGTTAGAGTTTTGTTATTAATTGATTATTGTTTTGGAATTTTGTTTAATTAAATAATATTTTGAAAAAACGTACAAAAATTGCATTATGTTTATTAAGGTTTTTGACTAATAATCTATCAAATTAAAAAATTCATCTATTATTGGACTTTTACAAAATATTGCTTAATTTTCTAAACAAAGGACACATTTTAATAGAAGTCGGAGTAAAATTGTCCGACTATTAATAGTGGGTGTAGTGCCTCCCATATAAAGTAAGCATTAAAATGTGTATAACTGTGAAACTATAGAATCCTCAAATTTTGCACGAACAACTTTATAGTTCATATAAATATTTTTACGAAATTGCATTATCAATTTGAATTTAACGGTCTGTAATGGCTGCTTGCAACATTCATCATGGGTATAAACATTTACATCAGTAGAAACTTCAACATATCAACAATATTGATAACATGCAGTTATTAACGTTGTTTATAAGTATGACAACATTAAATGTGAAGCAGCTTTAACTCTTTCAGCCACAATGGTGGTTAATAAACTAACCACCAATAATATATGAACTCTAATTAATGTAAACATGCAATTGTTTCGATTATAAACTTAAACAAATAAAAGTTTAATTTTATAATCGAAATAATTGCATGTTTACTTTAATTAGGGTTCATATATTATTAGTTTATTACCCACCATGGCGGTTGGCATTCAAAATAATTAGGATACAAATTGTAATCGCGTTTCTGATCAAAACAAATGAAATAGCTGTGTAGGTGATACATTGTCCAATTCTTTTATATCATTTGTTATACTCCCACCTTCTGTGTATTCAATCGGCTCTTCCAATCGATTAAATTTTTTCACCATTTTGGTTACAATACAGCAGTTTGGGTAGATGTCACTAACAGATGAATTAGCCATCATCAGATGGACTTGCTCCTAATACTTCTCTTCTTCGTCGGGTTTAAGACTGCAGACAAGTTCCCAGCCGAACGTACATATACCATCGAACAAAATATCTTCAATTTAATGTTCATTGAGTACAAGCGGCATCCTTACAAAATAATATAATACTTATTATGTAGAGAAACACATTATATAAAACCTATTTCAGTCACAGTGGTTAGTAATCTAACCACTCTATTACTTACGTTAATTATCAAAGAGTATAGTATAAAATATTACTTTGTTAGCACAAGCCAACCAAACAAACACTAAATAATAAAGTAACACAGAATTTAAAGAACAATTATTTAATGCGGGAAACCCCCTTAGAAAAGTAGCACTGAATTTGATGAACAAATTCAGTTTTAAGCCCCCTTAGAAAAACTGCGGTTTACAGTATCTTCAAATTAATATATTAATCTAACCAAAGCAACCTGACGGCAAAGTTTTTATAAAAAATTTAATTGTTTAGCAAAATGCCAATAGATTTCACTAAATATTGTTTAAAGAAAAGGTGGCTAGAAAAGTGACCACTAAACCGAAAAGAGTTAATAGCTCTAGGTGATAATTGTGGAAATATAACATTCTAGTTTTTTCCGTTAGATTACTGATGAGACTTCTAGAAGACGGCGCTGTATATATAAATAGTAACCTCGAGTTATGAGTGAGTTAGTATTGTATATCATAGGCGCTGTTAGAGTTAATATAAACTGTATTACCAGTGTATTCTTTTAAATTATAGAGTGTTTTTCAAATTGTGTGTATTAAAAGATAGTGACTTTTTAAATTGTTGGGTACATTCAAATAAATAAAGTTTTGCTATAATTTCTAAGCTACTGACCGCTTTTATTTCAATTAAAAGAATTTGGTTTAGTTAAAGGAACTAAACCACCTTTTTCAAATGGTAAAATCGTAAATAAATTTATAAGAAAAAAGGGCGGATTATCAGTTGTGGGCGTGGTACCTTCCATTTAAAGTAAATACTAAAATTCGTATATCTGGAAAATTATAACAGCTAGAATCTGAAAACTTTGTATGAGTACAATTGCTGCACATATTGAAACGTTTGCTAAAAATGAGCATTTTAAAATTATTGGATTTTCTTATATATAATTGCGAAAGTCCTTAAAATTTTGACAATTTAAAAGACTTTCGGAAAAGAATTTTGTTATCATTGTACATGGTTAGGTCAGGTCATAAAGGCAGCCAGTATTAACCAGCTCACTTGGGTCCATAAATTGGTTCCTTTGTGATGCCTTAAGGATCATGCTCATGTCCTCAAGAGGTCCTTTACATGTCAGAAATGGGTTCAGTGCCGAACCAACCTGACGCACTAATGAACGAATCTATCTTAATGACATCCACAGTGGATAGATCAGCTAGGCCGTGCAAAAAAGAGCTGGGCAAAGACAGAGGAAATGTTTAACTGTTTCCTCCTCGTCTTTATCATGACAACTTCTACAGAAGTCGTTGTATGGAGTGTTAAGTCTCCTAGCATACGCACCAATCAAGCAGTGCCCAGTAAGCACTAATACCAGAGCTCGCAGCCTAGCGCGTGATAGCCCCTGTGATGGTCAAAAATGTGTCAAGTGAGCCTCGATATCGAGCACTTTGTCAAATTAGACCATCTGAGCTGAGCAGATTTAAACAATTTACGCTGTATGTGTGTTTTACTGCAGGATAGCGGTAAATCGACCATAAGATCGATCTCATCAACTTGTAGACGTTAGCATCTTTTGGCCAGTTCATCCTCAATAGCATTGCCAAGTACACCAGAGTGACCCGGCACCTAGAATAACTCCAGGCTAGAATGTCTCGCCATCTCGTTAATAAGAGATACCCGGCATTCATGTAACAATCTGGATGTCGAGTAGACACCAGATAGGGATGTGATAGCAGGTTTACTTTCAGTATAGATTCGGATATTCATACCAAATAACCTATACAAGGTGGCGCAAAAGTAAACTTCCGATGTTTTTTGGCTGTAATTAAAAAAAAAAATATGAAAAACTTTGATACTTCTTGTGGATTATTTTTATTTGGTCTTTTAATTTTTTTTACATCAAGTCGAGAATATGATGTCATGTAAATGGCCGCCGCCACAGTTGATTGTCATTTGAGCCCTTTTTATGGCATTTTCCATCACTTTGGCCAAAACTTCCGGCGATAGGTCCTCACACTCTTGGCGGATATTGTCTTTAAGAGCTGCAAGAGTCTGAGGCTTGTTGACATAAACCCGAGACTTCAAAAAGCCCCACAAAAAGAAGTATGGATCGGTCAAATCAGGTGATCTTGCTGGCCAGTGCAAATCGCCAAAACGGGAGATTAGGCGCCCGGGAAATGCATCCCAGCATATCGGTTGTGGCACGTGCCTTGTGTGCCGTTGCACCGTCCTGTTGGAACCACATGTTTTCCAATCTCAATTCATCAAGTTGAGGCAAAAATATCTCGTTGATCATTGCTCTGTAGCGCTCACCATTCACAGTAACCGTTTGGCCCGCGACGTCTTCGAAGAAAAAAGGTCCGATGACTCCTCCAGCAAAAACAACACACCATACAGTGACTTTGAGCGAGTGTAATGGCTCTTCGTGGGTTACACGCGGATTTTCAGTGCCCCAGCAGCGTAAATTTTGCTTATTTACGTACCCGCTAAGATGGAAATCATCTTCCTCTTGGTGGTGATTAAGGATGGCGTGAGCGTATGTTAGACGTGATTGGCGGTCAGCAGCTAATAGCTGATGCACCGTCTGGACTTTGTACGGAAACATCTTCAAATCGTGTACCAAAATTCGCTGTAAAGACCGTCGACTGATACCCATTTGCGTGGCACGTCGTCTGGTCGATTTCGACGGCGCTTCCATGACATCCTCGGCTACAGCAGCAATATTCTCTGCAGAACGGCTACTCCGGAGTCTGCCACGCCTGGCAGCATCTCGTGTTGTGCCAGTCTCTTCGTGGCGAGCGGCTAAACGTCGCAGTGTTTCACCAGTAGGCGTTGGACGGCCGGGAAATCTGCGACGAAATTCACGTTGTGCCAAAATCACCGACCGATTATTGGTCAAATAAATAGTCAGCAATATTCCGCGTTCTGGAGCAGTGTAGCATAACATTGTTTATTAACGTGTATTTCGTATGTGTTTACTACACAAATGTTAAAACAGAACTGACATAAGGGGCCAATCGCAAAATTTATAGCATTTTCTGATAGAAGGATTACTTTTGCGTAGTACTTCATCCAGTCCTTTTCATTGCTGAAATTTCAGCTTGAATTACCCTGCATTGATCCTGTAGCCTGAAACACACACCCTTCCGAAAATGGGGAATATAGAAGCCACCACCCACCCCAGCCGCAAACTTTGAACCATCTGTATAGATGACAAAACATGTTCACCAACGATACAGAGAAGCGTCTGTCGATAAAGGGTGCTGTAGTCAATCTTAACAGGGAGATATGGTACACTTCCCAAAATAGACGCATGGCCGGTACCAGACCTCCATGCTCCAACAGTGCTTTGCCTAACCGCCGAATTTATGGGCAATTATTTGGCTATGAGATAAGCCGGTAGCCAGTGCATCATAACGAACAGAGCACGAGATAGAGTGCTTCGTTGCGCACCCGTAATCATTAGTCCAGAGATCCGCAGGATTCTCTCAATCATCCCACAGTAGGTGGATTTACTTAGAGGCTTTCACCATACATTAGTGCTCCATACATTAGTATGGGTTTTTCCACCATGTCAAAAAGCTATTTCGCATTCTTAGGGCTTATTCCCCAGGTTTTCCCAATGGCCCTTCTACAGGCATAAATAATGATATCCACCTTGGACGCTCTCGCATGGATATTCGGGCTCCAGGATAGCTTAGAGTCTAGAATAATTCCTAGATACTTAGCACTATCTGAGAGCTTAAGTTCCACTCCGTTAAGGCGTAGTAATGAGAACGAGGGGATTTTGTACCCTCTTGAAAAAAGCACAAGCTCCGTTTTCCCAGGATTCACACCAAGTCTACTGGCAGTGCTCCACTGGCTTAGTGTATTAAGTGAAGTTTGTAGGTGTTATGATAATGTGTCAAGATGTTTCTCAGAAACGGCTACAGCAACATCATCAGCATGTGCAACAGTTTTGCACTTGATGGAGTCTAATTTCATGAGTAGTATATTAATAGCAAGATTCCACATGAGTGGCTATAAAACCCTTCCCAGTGGAGTGCCTCGGTTCGCTAATCTAAAGATTGTAGGAGTCTCCATAAAAGAAATGATGAGTCTAGTGGTCAGAAGTCTACCTATGAAACCGATAATAAACTGATCTATATCCAGACCGCCAGAGCCGAAAGAATCGTCTCTGACGTCACATTGTTAAAGGCCCGTGCAATATCGAAGAAGGCCACCAATGCATATTCTTTGTGCTCGAGTGATTTCTCTACAAAACCCACAAGCGAATGTAGAGCCGTCTCAATAGATCTGCCCTTCATGTAGGCATGCTGAGATAAAGAAAGTCGGTCAGGGTCAATCGATGAACGAAGGTGCAGACCAATTAATCTTTTCATGGTCTTCAAGAGAAAGGAAAATAGACTAATAGGCCTAAAATCCTTTGGTCTAGTATGAAAAGCCTTCCCTCCCTTAGGGATGAAGGCTACAGTACATCTGGTCCAGGACTCCGGAATATAAGAACAAGCTAAGCAGGCCGAATATATGCGAGTCAACACAGGTATGATTAAATCCTCATTCCGTTGCAAATCAGCCGAAATGATGCCATCAGGACCCGGAGATTTATATGGGCAGGGCCCATTTCAATCAGTCCTCATTTATGAGAATTGAGACTTCACAGGGCTCAGCAGAAAATTCCGCAGTAATACTCTCGGATAAGGGGGACACTGCCAGGGAAGAGAGCTTTTCTTTCCCGTTAGCAGTCCAGCTGTCGCTCGATGTCTGGATGTAACTCGGGACAGCGGCCGAGGATGACAAGATCCTGCGCAAGCGACTCGTCTCAGAGGATCCTTCCACGCCTCTACACAAGGACCTCCAGAATTTGCGCTTTGCGTTCCTTACCAAATTCTTGAATTTATTCATAGAGGACTTGTAAACAGACCAGTTGCTCAGTCTCTTTGACTCGTTGAAAAGTTTGCGACACTCTCTATGAGTGTTCGCAATCTCGGAAGTCCACCAAGGTGGTTTTGTCCTACCTCTGCAGATGACACTTTCATTTCGAGCACAGTGTAATTATTTACTCATAAGAATCAGACATCTGCAATTATCTTTGTTTTCCTGTTTATATAAAATGCATTATTAACCAATTTCCATAATTAGTTGATTTCTTTTCTGTAATTGCATTTAAGACTAAAAACCACAGTAGTTTACAGATAATAGTTTTTTGTATTTCGATCATTTATTACAATTATTAAGCAATTTGAAAATGCGTTTTTATGCGAGCTGCACAATAAGTACTTACTTGGCAAAAGCACTTTACTTAAAAGCATATTAGAGGGAACTTTTTTGGTTGCTGCAGATTTTTTTTGGAACTAAACAATTTGTATTATGTTTTTAAATGCCAACAAAAAGAAACGTGTTATTTTTCTTGCTAATAATACAAATTAAAAATATTTACATACGTCTAATGGTTTTTGCTATTATTTGAAGGGAAACAAAGTACACAGCAATTATTGTGCTGAGGAAGAAAAACTATTAAAAGCAATTTCTATACTAAGAGGAAAAAGAATGTGTCATGTGTATGATGAGGTTTTTTTCGGTCCTTTTTTTTCATTTTGCTATGAAACAAGCAAGAAAACAATATACAAATTGAAATCGTTTTTTTACTTTTTTGTGGTTTTTATAATCGGCACTCTATTGAAGAAGATTTAACTGGCAGGTTTTTCAATTTGTTTGTAGCAAAGTTCAGGAATGCAGGACATTTTTAGATAGGACGGCGAGACATTCAACAGTTGTACACATTTGGGTACGTGGACACGAAGATATTTTGGGCAACTGTGTTGCTGATGATTTTGCAAAAAAAGGGGCCACTTCCTACGCGGGATTCCGTTATTTAACTGAAAGCAGCAAATTATTAACTTTTGCTATGAGCTCGCTTAGACAAGATGGTGGTATGAACTCATCTGCACGATTACCAGATTGATATGGCCCCGACTAAACCAAGGCCGGACAACATATCTTCTTGGACTGATACGATCACAATTAAGCAATGCAGTGATAACCGGACACTGCATATTTGGAGACTTGCTTGGACTAGGAGACTTGCCCTGCCCTATAACGACTTCTATAGAAGCTGTCAAAATGAAGAGGAGGATGAGACCATTTTTAATCTTCTTTGTCATTGCTCGGCATTAGGATATCTACGCATCAGGTTTGTGGGACATCGTTCCTTCAATAGTCTTTCTGAACAATCGGACATGAAGATAGAATGCATCAATGCCTTTATTAAGAAAAGAAATTTTACTTACGCCAGACACGGGAATCTCCGCGTAGTGACCTAGTATTAATCAAATTACTGGTGCTTGATTCTCCTCTTCTGAATTCCTACTTTTTATTTCTTCTACTCCTTTGCTCCATCTGGCCCTCTTTTATTTCTTATTTCCAGGTATCACAAAGGGACCTACTGTATTGCCCAAGTGAGTTGTTCTCTTTCCTGTCTCTACCAGACGGCTGCATGTTAACCTAACCTAACTTGTAGCAAAGAGTGTAATATCATAAGTTCAGAAGTGTAAAGTTAGTTTCAATCGTAGGTATTTTATAGCTCAAATTTAGTTTCAATCTTAGGACTTTATGTAGCTCAAATTTAGCTTCAATTGTAGGTCTTTATGTAGCTAAAATTGAGCTTTAACAGTAGGTCATCATGTAGCTCAAATTTAGCTTCAATCGTAGGTCTTTATGTAGCTCTAATTTAGCTTTAATCGTAGGTCTTTATGTAGCTCTAATTTAGCTTTAATCGTAGGTCTTTATGTAGCTCAAATTTACCTTCAATCGTACTGCTTTATATAGTTAAAATTTAGCTTCAATCGTACTGCTTTACGTAGTTCAAATTTAGCTTCAATCGTAGGTCTTTATGCAGCCCAAATTTAGCTTCAATTGTAGGTCTTTATGTAGCTCAAATTTAGCTTCAATCGTAGGTCTTTATGTAGCTCAAATTTAGCTTTAATCGTAGGTCTTTATGTAGCTCAAACTTACCTTCAATCGTACTGCTTTATATAGTTCAAATTTAGCTTCAATAGTACTGCTTTACGTAGTTCAAATTTAGCTTCAATCGTAGGTCTTTATGTAGCCCAAATTTAGCTTCAATTGTAGGTCTTTATGTAGCTCAAATTTAGCTTCAATCGTAGGTCTTTATGTAGCTCAAATTTAGCTTTAATCGTAGGTCTTTATGTAGCTCAAACTTACCTTCAATCGTACTGCTTTATGTAGTTCAAATTTAGCTTCAATCGTACTGCTTTACGTAGTTCAAATTTAGCTTTAATTGTAAATCTTTATGTAGCTCACATTAAGCTTCAATCGTAGGTCTTTATGTAGCTCAAATTTAGCTTCAATTGTAGGTCTTTATGTAGCTCAATCGTTGGTCTTTATGTATCTAAAATTGAGCTTTAATCGTAGGTCATCATGTAGCTCAAATTTAGCTTCAATCGAAGGTCTTTATGTAGCTCAAATTTAGCTTCAATGATACTGCTTTACGTTGTTCAAATTTAGCTTCAATCTTAGGTCTTTAAGTAGTTTTTATGTTTTACTAATTTCTCAGGCGTCATATTTTTGAAGCTTATTAGTCTTGAAGATGACCTTTCTACATGTAATCTCCCATAGGGCATTTCTCTATTGGCCTTTGTCTATCCAAAATTTCCCCCAAACTGTTGTTTAATTCAACACTCATACAATAGTAGAAAATCAAAATTAAATTTCTTCATTTATTTTATTTCTTTGGCTAATTTTTGATGTTGCATTATTAGATTAGTTTCCTGAGTTGAATGTTTGTTTCTCTGTGCTTTACGTTTTCAGTATTTTTTCCATATTGAATCTCTAATTCAGATTCAAATAGTTAAAACAGCTCACAGCTGCATTTAAGTGCAAATTGTAATTGAAATTAAGTTGTGTGATATCACTAGCTAAATGTAGCCAATATTAAAGAGGTTGAGGAGGAGCTGGATAAAAAAAAACAAACTCCCAAAAAGGATACAACACAATTAAAGCAAACAAATTTGAAAAGAGAAGACAATTTTAGAAAATTAAAAACCACGTTCGTTGTTTTTGGTTGTTAACAAATGAAAGCAATTAAACTGTTACGAGATAGATTTTATTAAAAAACTAAATACTCGGTTATGAAAAAAAAACAAATTTTGCTACAACAGTTCTAGTTGGAATTTGAAAAGATAATTGTGTATTCCTTGTAAGCAGCAGTTTATTAATGGTCTTCATAAAGTTTTATAAAAAGGATTTTATGCAAAAAAGAAAAAAAAAAAAAATGAAACAAAATTTAGCAAGGAAATCCATAAAGTTTAATTAAAACATTTCCTAAGCAGCAGAAATTTCATATCTTTCAAAATATTTCTATTGGAATGTTGGTAAAGTAACCAGTATCAGTTAGATACCAGCAAACCAACTTAGACAGGATGTATTCAATATTATTAAAAATATAGCCAAATGTTTAATAAATTTATACTTGAGTAAAGAAGGAGAAAATTTGTAATTAAAGGCCTAACGCAGATGTGGGATATATTTTATTATCAGGTGCCTGTTTTCTTATAAATTGATTCACTTTTTACACCAAAACTAATATAATCTGTTGCAGAAGTGGAATTTTGTGTAAATTCTTTGTGTAATCGCTACTTAAAACATCTTTATTATAAATGAAATGTGTGCTGCTATTCGGATTTGTTATTTTTTTAATATTATTATTAGTTTTAGTTATTTTATATTGAGTTCATGACCTTTCTAACCATCAATATGTTAATTTATTTAATTTCTTAACAAAATGCGCGTGCCTTCAATTTACCAGAACTGCCTTAAGATAAATACAATTTAGCATCAGTTTTATAACAACGCATATTTATAAGATAAACTAATAAACACATTTTACATACACCGGAATATAACTCTAGAAAATTGTTGACTTTTCGGCCCAGCCTTTTGTGCCTCTAACCTTTTACGGGTGAAAGTAATTGTAAAATAACAAACCAAGTTGGAAAAAAAAAGAATAGAAGTGAAGGTAAAGGTATTGGCTTCTTAAAATAAAACTAAACATTGGAATTTTCATATATGTAAGTATTAGCAAAGACAACATTTAACGGATATAGTTCAAACAAGTAAGAGTGCTATAGTCGGCTATGCCGACTCTTATATACCCTACACCTTTGCTGTGGATGCATTAATTATCCACTTTAAGCGTATAGCATCCTAAATATATCAAGAAAACTTTTAAAAATTTTACATTTAATTGCTGACGAACAGATTATATTGTAGAAGTTACAAACGAAATGACAATCTTATATATACCCTTCTCACGAACGTGAAGGGTATAAAAACAAAAACGCCAAACGAAACGAAACACAAAAAAAAAAAAAAATACAAAATACACAAAGCAATGAAACCAACACACATCGATACATACATTTTGTTGCTTTTTTGTCAAAAAATGCTATAAATTGTCTTTTTTTGATGAAATTTTTAGAGGTTGTCTCGGATTTTTGCTCATATCTTCGTTATTTATGGACGGATTTTACTGATTTCAAATAGGAAACTTCTCGAAAGCATGCCTGACAGAATTATTGAAGATTTGGATTCCGAAGATATCTGGGGTCTTCAGAAAATTTATTTCAACAGACAGACAGACGGATATGGCTTAATCGACTCCGCTATCTATAAGGATCCAGAATATATATACTTTATACGGTCGGAAAATTATATTGTAGATATTACAAACGGTAAGACAAACTTATATACAAGGTGGCGCAAAAGTAAACTTCCGATGTTTTTTGGCTGTAATTAAAAAATGAAAAACTTTGATTCTTCTTGTGGATTATTTTTATTTGGACTTTTAATTTTTTTTACATCAAGTCGAGAATATGATGTCATGTAAATGGCCGCCGCCACAGTTGATTGTCATTTGAGCCCTTTTTATGGCATTTTCCATCACTTTGGCCAAACCTTCCGCCGATGGGTCCTCACATTCTTGACGGATATTGTCTTTAAGAGCTGCAAGAGTCTGAGGCTTGTTGATATAAACCCGCGACTTCTAAAAACCCCACAAAAAGAAGTCTGGAGCGGTCAAATCAGGCGATCTTGCTGGCCAGTGCAAATCGCCAAAACGGGAAATTAGGCGCCCGCGAAATGCATCCTTCAGCATATCGGTTGTGGCACGTGCAGTGTATGCCGTTGCATCGTCCTGTTGGAACCAATTCATCAAGTTGCGGCAAAAAGAACTCGTTCATCATTGCTCTGTATCGCTCACCATTCACAGTAACCGTTTGGCCCGCGACGTCTTCGAAGAAAAAAGGTCCGATGACTCCTCCAGCGAAAACAGCACACCATACAGTGACTTTGAGCGGGTGTAATGGCTCTTCGTGGGTTACACGTGGATTTTCAGTGCCTTAGAAGCGTAAATTTTGCTTATTTACGTACCCGCTAAGATGGAAATGGGCCTCATCACTCATGATTATTTTTGATGAAAAATCATCTTCCTCTTGGTGGTGATTAAGGATGGCTTGAGCGTATGTTAGGCGCGATTGGCGGTCAGCGGCTAACAGCTGATGCAAATAAATAGTCAGCAATATTCCGCGTTCTGGAGAGTGTAGCGTAACATTGTTTATTAACGTGTATTTCGCATGTGTTTACTACACAAATGTCAAAACAGAACTGACATTAGGGGCCAATCGCCAAATTTATAGCATTTTCTGATAGGAGGATTACTTTTGCGCCACCTTGTATAAGTTAAAAAAAAATATTTATCACTTTCGTCACATTTTGAACATAAAAAATATTTTTGGAAAAAAAAGTTGATACTTTTTCAAATCCACTTTAAATTAGAAGGACTACAATTTCATTAAAATTTAATTTCAGGGATATGGGATACAAACAAAAACAAATCTTGGATTTCGCCCGTTTTATCCCCTTAAAAGTATGAAAATCAAAAAGTACGACATGAATTTATGATTGAGTTTTGGTGCTAACTTTATTAGTTCCGGAGAAGAAGAGATACCGATTTTAGCCGTTTTTACTTACCTTAAGATTAGAATTTCAAAAAAATCTTTTCTTAGTGAATCTACGCCTAGGGAGAAGTGCCAACATACAAAATTTCAAGACATACAAATTTTCAAAAGTACAAAATTGCGAAAAATTTTTGTATGGGAAAATTAAATGTATCTAATACAGTGTTTTAGGTGTCTAAAGCCATCTTCACAACATTGCCTTTCTAATAAAACTGGTTTGGAGCTCATCGGTTGGATGGTTTCTTTATCGGGCATAGGTAGGTAAAAAATTGTGTGTGTTTATATATGCATATATGTAGATAGATATAAATTATTTATGTCGAATTTTAAACTGATAATTTTTTTTTTATTATTAGTGAGGCTCTATGCACTACGACCCATAGGAGCTTTTGTGCATCCTTAGATTTTTATCCTAACAGATTTAGGCTACGTATAAAGCCAAGTATTCTATTTGGAGAGAGATCAATTACGTCCCCCGGGGCCATATTTGCCCTTCAGAGCCATTTTGTTCTCCATATTGCCAGCAATGGGCAGTCGGGGAGAACATGTTCAGAGGTTTCGGCATGTAGTCCACAAAACCTGCACGTTACCTAATATAAATTGGTGATACTTTAAACCACAGTGTCTGGTGAATAATCCAGTAAATATCCTCAAGTCACACTTTTTTAGCGAAAGTAACGACTGGGATCTACGTCTGGATAGGGTAATGAATCGTTTAGACTGTCTTAGTCCTGGTAAATTACCCCAAAGAACTGGCAAACTCCGATTCAACCCAGGAACGAATACCTTCCATAGTACATCCACGAGGGATGCCAAAGAACGGTTCAGGACCTATAAACGAGCGTCGTACGCCCCTGTTGGCAAGACAATCAGCGCGTTCATTACCAGCATGACCTTCAAGGCCAGGTACCCAGCACAATGTAAGTTCATTGTGTACGCCGAGTTCATTCAAGAATGTCTAGCCGTCCATAACAACACCAGACCTCACTTCATATGATAATAATGCTCTAAGAGCAGCGTGAATGTCAGACATAACAAAGATTTTATTATTCCTAGATCTCCTTCTTAAACATTCATTGGAGCATATAAGGATGGCGTAAATCTCCGCCTGAAATATTGATGGGAATGTACCCATTGGGATACCCCTTTGAAAATTGGGTTCACAGATACCAGCCCCAGTGTTACTATTAGTAAACCATACTTGATTGGCATTATTCTGCCACCATGTCTGATTTAACCATTCGTACCTTTCAGGTATAAGGACCTTGAACTTCCTTCCACCAGGGGCCATATGGTCCGATATTGGAATACTAGGATCATTTTCAAAGATGCCTGGATTGCGCATGTGCCCAATTAGATCTCCCGGCATTACACGGGATATCCCCGGTAGTCTGGATGCATAGGCCTCCACCATTACCAATATATGTAAGGGTGGGATGTGAAGGATTGCTCCCAGAGTATGAGTGCGACAGGTCCTCATGGACCCAGTAATGGAGACACAGATGAGCCGATATACCTTGTCAAGTAATGCTCTCGCGGTCACCTGTTCTACCTTCTTCCACCATGCCAATGCAGCATATGTAATTATTGGCCTAATTACCGTAATAAAATACCAGAAAATTATCTTAGGATTCAACCCATATATTGTCCTAGTGGCTTTTTTGATAGTGTTGGATAAATGAGAATTCCAAGTGAGAGTCCTATCATGTGTAACCCCAAAATACTCTACCTCATTAGAAAACCCTATAGATGTCCCATTCAACGTAGGCTCTATGAGTCTAATAACTCTCCGTTACGTAAATGGTACAAGAATTGTCTTTGCTGGGTTAATGTTCAGCCCCCTATCCAAGCACCACTTGGTGGTTATATTCAGAGCAGTCTGCATCCTTTCCGATATTGTTACGTCGTCCCACCCTGTAACATAAATTACTAAGTCGTCGGCGTAACAATATGTGCGGAAACCTAAGTTGTTAAGTTTTTCTTAGGGTCCACAAAAGAGGCGATAGTACGCCACCTTGTAGACAACCCCTTCTAGCGCTAATAGTCTTCGATGATCCGCCTAAATCCAACTTAATAACCCTGGATGATAGCATTTAAAAAATCCATTTCCTTATAATGTAAGGAACCCCTTTTCTATGCAGTGCTAGATCAAAAGCACTATATGACGTATTGTCAATAAACGCACAAAGCGATATATAATTGGCACTTATGGCCTTCATTATTAGCGTTGTCACATGATGGATGGCAGTCACCGTAGATTTACCAGGTTGATAAGCAAACTGGAAGCGGTGTATTGGATTCATCAAAAGATATGTTTCGCTTATATAACTATCGAGTAGTTTCTCCAACGTTCTTATGAAAAACGAGCAGACTAATTGGTCTATACGACTTTGGAAATTGTTCAGATTTGCCCCTAGCCTTAGGTATAAAGACCACTTTTACGTTACGCCAAGTCATTGGCACATGACAAGCCAGTAGACTTGATCTGAAGATTTTCAATAATTGAGGGACAAAATGTCACCTCCTTTTTGTAGAAAGCATGGATAAATACCATCCGTTCCTGGGGATTTGAATGGGCTAAATTTAGATAACGCCCACTTTACCCGTTCTATACCAAAGATTCTACCTACCAACCGGCGATTACTTCTGGATATTTAGGGAACCCATGTTTGAATCGGAGTTGGACTGGAAGTCATTGAACCAAGAAAGTGAGTATCCAGGAGAAGTTTGCAGGTCTCATATGTCCATGAGGTATTTGGTGAACCTACGGCATAGCAAATCAGATGCTGTCTTGGCGTGATGTAGGTTCACCTGTAGGTACTTCAAGTGCCTCATAGCCTTATTGTTGTTGGCGGTCGGAAACATTACTGCTTCCTGGACTGTGCCGCCATCTTCCTACCACGGTTGGTGCTATGTATCGCTGCTTCTTTTGGGGAGGCACTAAAGCCCTTTCGTGGCATGCTACCATAGCTGCTATTATTGATTGATTTTGGCTTGTTCGCTTGAGAACTAATACCTTTCCTCGAACTGGTGGGCTCCACAGAGGACCTTTTGTGAACAGTGTTGTCCCTTGGTCTTGTCGAACCGCACCCGTTGAATTGGGTACGTCGTTCTTTAGCGTGACGGGCTTGGTGATTGAAGCAGAGGAAGAAGTTTGGTCTGTTCGCACTGTTGGACATTTAATGTCCTTTGTGCTAGACGCAGTTTGTCTTGGTCTGTCACTCACTTTTGGCCTCATGGGAGGGTCATTCGCTCCTTGTTGGCGTGTAGTAGGCCTGATATGCACAGTGTCATACCCATAGCCAATGTGATGTCCCTTTTCCTTGAGGCCGATTTTGGGTCAATTGCAAAGGTTATTTCAGCAATGCTGCCCTTGCTAACCCGGTTCAGGACCTTCCAGAATTCAACAGTCAGGTCATCATTCTGACCTTCAATAAGGGATAAAATCCTACTGGTGGGAGTTTCGGGCGCCTCGGGAAAATATCCTACAAACTTTTCCGTCTTAGGTATCTCATCTTCTGCTACAACTTTTAACTCTGCTTCCTTCCAAGGTTTCAGGGAGGGAACGTGTTCCTTGATCCATTGTGCTGAATCATTTCCCCTACAGTTAAATACAAGCCAGCCAGGTTTAAAAGTACAGCTTGCATATTGTGGTTTTATAGAGCCCTTTTTTAACTCAACAATTTTATCCAGGACTGCTGCTTGTATAAGCTTTAGCTTGTCATCTAACCATATTGTCCTCGAGGGTTGCGTGTTAGGCGTTGGATCCAGCAACGCATCTTCCTCATCCGTTGGGATAGATACCCTAGTTGATTCGGGACAACACCAAGGTATCATCCATTTCTTCAATAAGTAATGTAGGATCTTGAGCTCCTACTACAGGTTCAGTAAGGTCCATAGCGACCTGTTCTGATTCAAATTCAGTATTTATTTTGTTTAATTTGTCTTCCATCTGTAAAGAAATATAATTAATGGGCAAAATACAGAACATCATACAACAGAGCCCCTTGTTATTAATGGGCAAAAATACAACCGGACAACTGAAAGCCACCCACACATGTCTTTTATCAATGCAAGCCTGAGTGAAAGTATATGGAAAAACTTCCATTTTGCAAAGTTGCCACTAATTTGACAAACATTGATCGAGTAAGTCATGGTTCATTCCGTATCCAAAATCAAATAGTCGTGGAAACATTGAGATTTAGATGGCAAAATTGTCTATTGTCGTTAGCCTTAGCTAACACTATAATAAGCACAATAAATTTATCAATTAAGCAATGAAAAAAATTTAATAGTGTTTCTGTTTGTAAATTATTGGAACATGTGAGTTATTTCCTCAAAAGATTATAGACTATGAGATCAACTTATTCCAGTAGAACTTCAAACTTTATGTCATTGTAAATAAGATGCGGAGTGCAAGATATTGAGAGGAGATAATTAACCAAAGTCACATAACTAAGTGTATATATTCACTTTACAAAAATAATTGACTCGACCCGACTTGTTACCACTTGGCTGTACAACGTAGTTATATTACTGCAACTGTTACTGCCACAGCTACATACTTCTCCAGTAGCTAGTTGTGTTCATGTAACGGACTACAAGTTGTATTGTTACATGACACCACTTGCGAGCCCATAACTTTCTTTGTTTTCACTTGTTTCGTTAAAATTTTTTTTCTGTTCTTTTAAAAGTCCAAAAGTTATCAGGGGTTAGTTAAATAATTCTCATACTTTTCTTTTCGTTGTTGTTTTAGCTGCTTCTGTGTATCATCAACATCAGTGGCGGTAGCATCATTGCCATCACTTGGTACTGGTTGTGGAGGTGGTCTATCTCGTTTTTCTTACTGGTTGGAATCGTTGTGTAAGGGTATATTAGTAAATGATTTGCGTTTGATACACATGCACATCTATTTATTCATTCATTCGTTTGTGCCTTCATTCAAACTAAACTTGAACTGAACTAAGCAAAACTTATGTACCAGTACAGCAGAGGTTACGACGGGTGCTGATGGCTGATATTTCATTGGTATTAAGTTGAGTTTGTTCTTGTTTTTTTTTTTCTAATGCGCGGTTAACATATTTCAACAACGGAAACGGAAACCAAGCAAAACAAACTACATAGTTATAGTAAGACGACCGAAGGACCAACCATTCCAACTTATTGCCATGTGCCATCATCATCTCTTATTTTACGTTTGAACTATGTTGGCCAAAGCTGGGTTGGGTTGGGGGTTGTTGGTTGTGGAGTATGTGGGGTGAGTGTTTGGAGTTAGTTGTAGCTGTAGGTGAGTTTTGGAGATTTTCTAACAATATTTCTTCAATGTTATTTTTAATCTATTTTATTCTCTCAGGCAACAGAATGTAATCTTTGGTTATAAACTACCAACTTAAACAGTTATTAACACAAATTTATTTGTATTACTTTGCATGTTGTTTAATACAAGTTGGAAACCAGCCGGTTGTTTTTTTTTTTTTTTTTTGTTTTTGGAGGATGGGTAAAGTTATGAATATGTTAAGTTAGGTTTATTATCGTTTTTCTTTCTTCTTCTAACATTTACTGGCAGTTCTTCTATATAGAAAGGCATAAGAGAGACGAAGAATTTTTTATGAAAATCATTTGAAAATGTTCTTAAAATGAAGTTGTTTTGGTATCAGCTACGAATCGAAGCACTCTTTATGGAATATGTCCATAAACTTATTCCTTGGGAAACTCAGATGTCATTGCTGTGGCAGTTTCTGGTAAACATGTCTTCAAATATTTAAGTGTCTCTCAAAATTCACTTGACTTTGTATCATATCAAATTTAGATAATTTTATATCATATTGTATTATAAACAGTTTATTTATCTTAATAATTAGTTAACGTGTCGAATTTGAGCTAGTTAAACTGGATGAGTCCTTTAAACCCGTACAATATGGTTGGCTCGATTGGGTACGGATAGGTCTTTGCGGGACCAAAAGAAATTCATCCTGTTATCGTTCAGATGTGCCATAACAACTTTATCTTACAAATACAACGCGAAAGCAGAATTAATGGATTTTCTATGAATGTATTTCAATCCTGTCAAGTGTATTTCTGTTTATAATTTTTCAGAGTTGTTTTATTCTGATATCGTAGTTTGCAGGATACATCTTTAAAGAAACTGTTAGGCAATAATCACACAGTTTTCTTGTGAAGACCCGAAGAATCGTTTTATTTTTCTGAAGATGGTGTTCAGAGTGACGATAGTCTATTATGTAAGTATATTAAATATGCTGTTGAATTTATCTTTACAGACAGTAATTTTTGGAAATTCGAAAGTTTAGGGGGTAAAAATGAGTAAATTCGTTATCCTTATATCTTCTAAACTAATAAGATACAAAAAATGCATCTTTGTCTACTTAAAAAAATAGCATATTGGTGTTTGGTACTTTTTAGAAATTTGAACCGCTTAGTAGAGAAAACGGTTAAAAACTATATGTTAGTACTTTCTTGCTACCCCATCCATGTATCTTTTAAACCAATAAATAAAAATAAATGTCAAATCGCATTCTTTACTTGTTAAAAAATAACAAATACAAGTTTGGTACTTTTTGGGGTACAAATTGTACATATTTATTTTTGGAACTTTTTTTAAAAAATAATGTTTTTCTATAAATTGATATGAATACTTCTTTATGACGTCCCACTACGATACTGAAATTTATTTAAGTAAAATTTGTATCGATTGAATGGGGGGGAAAAAAGTACCCAAATTGGGTGAAAACGGGAAAACACATTTTATTCAAAATTATCAAGCCAATTTTTATAAAATTTTTAATATGGTACTATTTGGAACTCGAGTGTGAATGTGTAAATAAATCTAATCCAAAACAATCTGTGATATTTTGTACCAAAAATCGATATCTAGTATAAAAAACTCTAATATCTTAAATTGTTAATATCGTTGTAAATACTGTGATTATAAGGGAAATAAGCTCAGAGATCACTCATATTTTATTACCAATAATACATTTTTAATTAAAAAAAATTCAAATATCTTATAACTTTGTAAATACTGTGATTCTAGAGAAAATAAGGTCAATCTGTGATCAATCTTAACAGTTTGGTACTTTTGTATTATAATATAAATACAGATTTTAATCGTTTAAAACATATCTGTATCACAAAAAAATGTCCGCAAAATGGAATATTTTGAAAATTCAAAGTGAGGAGTGTTGGTACTTTTTCTCCTAATGATAGTTTTTTTAATATTATAAATTATTAAACTTATCGATGTGCATCAGAGTGAAGTTAGAATCAAACATAGGGAGAACTAATGATTTTTTTTACGTTCTTCTAAGGGTAATTTTGAATAGTGGACCTAGAAATAGATGGTAGTTATTGATACTTCTTCTTTATAGTCTTAAAAAGAATATCAGAACAATGGATATTTTGACATTTTCATTTGATATCAAAACTGTTTATAAATTATTTGTTATTAGATAACGCAGGCAATTTTTTGGCACACTTTCGATGGTAAAAGCACAAAGGCTCGGTTTTGAAATAAAAACCAAATTAGTAATCAACTTTATTAAAAATTCTTTAGAAGTTTAGAAGCGAACTGAAAAAATTTTGATGCACAATCTCCAAATTGATCCATTTATGATCATTTTTGATAATTTTTAACCCTTTCCCTGTCCTGTGCATCACATATGATTCACAGCAAGTTACTTTCACACGTCGGTGCATTACAAATGATTCACAACTTATATTATTTTTTAGTTAACAAGAAAAACTTTGGACGTACGGCATAAACTTTTTTTTGTATGGGGACAGGCAAAGGGTTAACGAGTTCCGTTTACTATCATGTTGTGCACATCTGAATGTTTTAAACTATAGGCTCCTATGAGATCGTGGAAGGTGTGCGGACAAATTGTCCGGTTTTTTAATGAATACGAAAACCGGAAAACGATCGATGTATTATTATTAAATAATAATGTTAAATCAAATGTTTTAGAAAAATGAAATGGATCATAAAGAGTCACATCACTAAAAGAGCACGCAGAGAAAAAATATAGTATAACATTTTTTTAACAATATTATAGTCACAGTAACTATTTACATGATTGTGGTAACCATAATATGATTAACTTACGATTCACATGATTGTATCAATCATATATATTTGGTTACAATAAACAAGTAAATGTTTGTGACAACCATTTTTATGATTAAGGTTTTACCATTTTATGATATAAAGATTCATCATAACAATGGTTGTCACAAACATATACTTGTTTACTTCTCTGCGTGTGAGTAACAAAAAGCTTTAGATAAGCATTCTGCAATTGTTTACATGTTTTTTAATTCAATAAAAATATACTCATAGCACTTTTGCACTTTAAAATTGTAACGTACTTGGGACACTTTCAAATTCAATTTTATTTACTCTATTCGAAGTACTGCTCATAGAGAAAATATACACAGAGCGGAAACTAGGAAAAAAATCAAACAAAAAATTTACTCCAAAATGTTACACATACGAGTGTTGTTTTTGTTTTCACGTAGTTTTTTTACTAATTATCACCATTTAGGTTTTTGACAACTGAGTTGGGTCTTTGATAGCAGAGTTTCCGCTTTATGTATATTTTCTCCATGGTACTGCTGTTAAAAATTTTGAAGTACAATTTTTATATTGATTTTGTCATTCCGTTTGTAACACATCAAAATATTTGTATAAGATTTTAAGACGATCTAACTATGTCTGTCCTTCTGTGTCTCTATTGATAGGGTATTGAAAATGGGCAATATCGGTCCATGATTTTACCTAGCCTAAATACAAATGTGACCCCGGAATACTGTTTGAGCAGTCATATATCTGTTGATTATGCGGAATTCCTGATAAAATTTTGCACAACTTAATTTGAAGTATAATGAAATTATACTGCAAAGTGTGGTAAAAATCGGGCAACATTTGTCCCTAGTCCCCATACAAGGTCCCACTCAGAAAATGACTTGAACATTCATAATTGCCTTATAATAATTAATATCGTCATGAAATTGGACATAAACAAGTTTTTTATGAACCTAAATCTTTCTAACAACTTTTGTGAATATTGGTTCATAATTGACCCTACTCCCCATGCAACCCCTATATCAGAAAAATATTTTATTGTCACATATTGATGGTGGGTATACAATGAATTTAAAACAAGTAAGGGATCTATATTTGGTATATACCTTACTAATTGATGGTGCAGAGTTTCCATTAATCTTAGCCTTCATTTGATTGATGTTTTTCTTCCGTAAAAAATAATGCAGACGAAATTCACTGTTTTTCAATTTCTCCTCAAGTCACGAGTAGTCTGCTATACTAAATGACGCAGTTTGTTCAAATTTTTATAGGAGTCAACTGAGAGATGCCTCTTGACAGAAGCAGTGTTGCCCTTTCTGTTAAGAGCCGGGAAATTCAAAAAGTCGCGGAATAGCTCCAAAACCTTCGAAACAACTTAACTATTGGGGGTCTGAAGTTCTAAAAATATTGAGTGTTTCTAACCTTCGGCACAGGAATAAGTCTTGCAAGCTTTCAACAATATGGATATACAGAAAGAAGGAGTTATGATACAAAAACGATTTTTAAGAAACGCATGGATAAACCATCTGGACCTATTTCATTATAACTTAAACTATTAACCGAATTCCAAACATCCATTGCCTCTACTGTACGAAAATATATACAATCTAAGGCAATATTATCCACCAGATTCCGATATAACTCAGCTGGAGCGTTAGTAATAAACGGCATTACATCCATCAACTTCAATACTAGACATGAGTCCAATCCCATTGACCATAACACCTAACTGCCCTATCTCATCCAATATTTGTCTTTGAGAGCAATTGGAGAACTTCGCACGAAAATATAACATAAGTTACTCTCTAATTATTGATTTAATCTTATTCCTATATCTGCAATATAGAAGCCATTGACCATCATTCCTATCCTCCAGATGAGCTCTATACGACATATACCTAAGATCCTCCAATAGAAATTTCATCCACTCTGAATTCCTTAGTTAATGGATACTCCTCCACTGAACATGTCTGCCAAATAGCCCAACCAACATCCCATTAAGGAATTCAGTCTGTCACACAATCCGCTTAGAAGTGCTCAGCCGACCTGAATGGTTTACGTCAGCTGAGCATTTCCGAACCCTATGGACTCTAATGAAACATAATTGCTATATGAGATCCCCTAGATATTTTTGGTGTAGCATAGTGTTATTTTAAATGCCACAAAGAGAATTTTTAATTCCTTTAATGTGCAATATAGTTTCTCTAACCATATAATTAATAATTTCACTTTAATATAAGTAGTTTAATAATAGTAATATCTTTTTATTATGAATTATACACTTTTAATATCTCAAATAATTAAAATTTTACTTTAAGAACAAATCTTTTTTATTACCAGCCAGCCAGCCAGTAAGAGTAACCTTTTTTAAATGAAAATTACTCAGCTCAGAGTCATCAACATTGATTATACGAATGACACTTGAGTATCACATTAATTACGATTATCATCACGTTTTATGAGACATTTGCACAAGTTTATGATGCTCCGCACCCCACCTGTACCCACTGTGCTCGCTCGCTCACTCACTAACGAACCAACAACTCCAGCCACTAAAACGATGAATGTCGTAGACTAGAATAGGTAGGAAGGAGTAGCCTTTCGTTATGGCTGCTTAAGTGCGAGTCCTGTCGAGAGTAAGTGTTTGTGTGTTGCTGCTGAATATATATTTTGACTCTATGGAATTAACTTGTATTAGCCAACAACCCTTAATTTCAAATTTCTTACTTGAAATTCTATGTGAAGGGTTTTCTTTTTTGTTTTTTTTTTTTTTTTTGTTCTATCTTTTGATATTTTAGTATTTTGAGGTTTTTCTTTTCTTGGCCATCATTTATGGTAATGTTATTTAAGCCTAAAAATCATAATGAATATTGACAAAGGTATATTAGACATGTGTATGAATGTGTGTATGCACAACTACATAAACATTAATATAAATACATATACATAAATATTTATATATAAATGAGAATACATACTCTCATATTGTAGTTTGTTTCATATTTAAGACTCCAAATGACAGGTGAATTTTAGTTATTGGTCTTGCTTGAGCCAGAATGTTGCTAGATATATTTGGATGGGGTATGAAGCTGGCCAAAAACTCATAAATGTTCATTAGTCTGAGTAAAATATTTGCTCAATCAAAAAACTAAATATTAACTTTTAGTATAAGGGACTAATTAGATGAGTTGGCAATTTATTTTGCTTTTTTATGATTTCTTTTTTCTTCTAACACTTCAGTCTTTCTCTAATGCAGAGAAATCACTATTAAAATATAAAAATCAAAAGGTAAAACTAACATTGTTAAAATATATTTAGCAAATTAAGTAGAAATGTTCGTTCTGGTTTAATATTTAGCGAAGGGTGGAATGCAATATGTTGTATTAATTTTATCTTTATTTAACCTCGTATTTTCAATATATAAGACTGCGTTGATGTGCAGAAATTGATTAAAATAATTAAAATAAAGAGAAGTGGAAGGGGAATTCATGTAAAATGATAGAGTTGTACTCAGACTTCTTTGAATTTAGATTAAATTTAAACACTTGTGCATCATATAGCAAATTGTCTTGGATAAGGAAAACGGTCAGTGATATCACCCAGTCCTTAACCAGGGATATCTTCCTGTCTATCGTAGAAGAAAGGCTCTAACTCATCAACATCCTCCCACATCCTACAAAAAACTGAAATACTGATGTTCCACATATTGACCTTAGCCCATATCGAACAGATCCGGATTTACATGTACTTATTTTGTTTATTTGCAATAATCATAAAATAAATCATAGAAATAATTTTTGTTATCTAGAATAAAAAACAAGTATGAAAGTAAATGAGATCAGAAAACAGATTTGTGCAAAATTCAAGCGTAATTCCGATATGAGGTAAATATGCGGCTAAGTGAAATCATGAACAGATTTCAATAAGTATCGTCCTTAAGCTAAAACAGAGATGTCAAAGTTTTGGTGTTTTAGTTAATTTTGACAATGTTGTGATCTTTAGATCTTAATAAAATTTAAATTTTTCGCAAATAAACAAAATCTATAATTTATAATGTTAAAAATTATAGATTTTATTTGCGAATTTTTTATTCGAGTATTCGATTTTTCGACAATTATTGTTCGAATAAAATTTTATTCATTCAAATAATTTTTATTCTCTGGATTATGCTAATAATTTAAAGATATTAAAAACAAAAAAAAAAAAAAAAAAAAAAAAAAAACAAATTGTGTCGACTTAAATATTCTACATCCCATTGTGTGAAGTATTAGATAAAAGTATATCTACTAATTTTTTTTTGGAAATTGTTTAAAAACGATATCCTTATATTCTTTTTGTCCATTAGAGTGCTAAGTTTGTTCCGATATTTGCGAAGAAAATATAAGATTTTAAAGAGAAAGCTACCGATATTCTTCTGCATGTTTAAAAAGCAGAACTTCATCAAATTCGTTGTTAATGCATTCGAAAACAATGTTATAGCGACTTCTAGTGAATTATATTGCGAAACTAAGGTACTTCTATAGATGGATTTGTATTTTATATATAATGTACTGACATCGATTTTTTTTCGATTCTTTTCAACAAGATGACATCATGATTAAAAACGAATTCAGAAAATGACAATTTTAATCAATGATCACAAAATAAAAAACTAACTGTTACAGAACCAGCGGTATTGATTCCAAAGTAACAATTTTGGAAAGAAATAATTAGTCGCAAAACATTGTAACTTGACAAGCCTTAAAATAACTTGACCCTAATATAGCCCCTTGTCTTCAAATCTACACTGCTTCCCCAGGATCGGTCTGTTTTTGTAAAGAACTCATTGATTTCACCGATTCTAAAAACCTTGTCGCATTTCCTTGCTCCACTACTCAACACAATCTAGCCTTATACAGTTCCATTTGGGTTCAACCATATGGTACTTCAAAGGTTTCAGTACAAATAGTCACATCTACCTCTCCAGTGACCTTAACAGTAATTGTCGGAAAGTCTGTAAAATCTCCTAGAGCAGAGTCGCAGAGAGAAGCTTTATGAGAATATATTGGGTTTAAAATGTAAATAATACAAGGTTGGGTAAAAAAGTCCGTGCCTTTTTGAATGAAACACAGGTTTTTGGATAAAAAATTATTTCATTTTTCAAGATAGTCTCATTTGAGCTTTATGTCCAACGTTTATCAAATTTTTTTTATCCCTTCTTAAAAATAATATTTGTCGAGGTCATCATAATAGGTATTTGTTTGTAAGATAATTTCATCGTTGGAGTCAAATCTCTTTCCGCCGAGACATTTTTCCAGGTTTGGGAATAAGAAATAGTGACTCGTGGTTAAATTCGGTGAATAGGGGGGAAGAGAGAGCATTTCGTAGCCTAATTCCTTGGTTGGCAAATAGAGGAATTTAATTTGTGGGGATGTAAATATTTGTATTTTTACGTTCTATTGTTTACATTGGGGTTGTACACGTGTAAATTGAGGAAAATCTTCGAAGCCTGAACAATATGAACGCCATTCAATGGTCTAATTTATGGATTCTTGCCATGGAAACTGCACATGTGTGTAGTAGGGATATAATTGTTGACATTTTTTCCAAATATGCAAATTGGCATAGCATAGTCGAATAGAGCATTAAAAAATATGAAGAGCCATTATTATTATTATTTCGCGGTTGTTAAAAAAGTTCACGAACCAAACGCAATAAAGTTTTTCGTTAAATATGTTCAATTATTTTGAAATATAATATATTTTATATTAATAATAACTGCGGACATACTTCAAAAGATAATTTTTTAATGCGGGAAGTATCCCTCACACTTGCAAAAAAAAGAAATGTTTAATATAATTTTTCAGAGAAAAAAAAAAATTGGTTTATTTTAGAAATTGGTGTTGGTGCGTGATGTTTTTGATTTCAAATGACATAAAAAATGATTTTCATTACTTATACAACATTGGCCATTACGTGGTGGTATTCCAAAAATTTCGCCAAAATTAGTTATAACCCTAGTGTGTACCCTTTTGTGCATACGATTGTGAGCAAATGCGGCAGCCATCTTCCTGAAAGCTTTCTCATACCTAAGTGATCATTCAAAATTGAAACCACTGAGCCATGTGAGATGCCTATGGCTTTCACAATCTCTCACACTTTCAACCTCCAATCCGCTAACACCATATTGATTTTTTCCAATTGTTTCGGGTATAGAGACCTCAACTCAAGACAGAACGTTCGGCATCTACCGTACTTGTACGGCCACAACGAAATTCATTAAACCACTTTTTCACCATTTAAATTGATGGTGCAGAGTTCCCACAGTATTTATCAAGCTTAGAATTTATTTGAGTGATGATTTTTTTTCACTAATAATTCACTTTTTTCCCAATTCTCCTCAAGTCACGAGGTAGGCTGCCAGTAATGGCTGTCAAACACCAACTAAATGACGTAGCTTTTTCAAATTTCGACATAAGTCAACTGACTGATGCCTGTTGACAAGAGCAGTGTTGTCCTTTCAGTTAAGAGTCGTGATATTCAAAACGTCGCGGACTTATTGGCCAACACTCTCCTTCGCACTGAAAGAAATATTAATGAAGACATTTTTTATAGATTTTTTTGTTTTTAGTAATTTTTTAAGTAACTCACAATATGTTAGAGAGCTTAATTCGGCTCTGCCAAATCTTATATACCCTTTACTAAAGTATATTTTACGATAAAGACTGATGGTGTTGTTTGCTGAAAGAAATTTTTTTAGGTAAAAAATCTAGGGTCAAAAATTTTTTGCCCGATTTTTCCCCCGTTATTTACGTTGTTGCAAAGGTTTTTGAAATTTGTATGATTAGATACCCATATTGTCTATATTAATGACTAAGTAATCTAGTTAAAAATCCAAAAATAGGTATCAAATCGAGGTAGCCGTGTTTTTTTGCTTATATCTCAGCTATTCGTGGGCAGATTTTTCCTAATATAAATAACAACTTGAGCGCGGGTTTAGCGGATATATTGATGTATCAGTCATGTATGTTATTTAAGGGCTTAGGAAAGATAATTTTAACATACAGACGGACATATGATTGACTTCGCTATTTATAACGATACAGAATGTATATGCTTGATGGAGTCGCAAATAAAATACAGTGCTTTTTAGTAAGAGCTTCTTATGCTAAATTCCCAATTTTTATTTGATAAATTCACTGAAATTTATTGTTGGGGGATAAGCTAGTTCCTATGCGCATTTCACTGGTTGCTTAGGCCAGATCATCAGGAAACCTTTTCCCAAAAGGCTTTAGAAAAACTAAAGATATTATACAAATAAAACGATAGAGTGAATGAGAATTACAGACACTCAAGCTTTATTTGTAAAAATATCAAAGCTTAAACAAAACACCAACAATAAACACTCGCGATAATATGAACCCCTAATATATGAACACCCCAAAATATGAACACGTTTTTACTTCCATTGGCTATTCTAAAATATGATGTTAGTGCAAAGCTTTAAAATTTGAACAGCTTATTTCAGCTAAAAATTCCATATTCATTTTTTAAATATAAATTTAACGTGAAACTTTTCTTTTTATGGGAAAAATGTTTGTAGATGGGAATTAGATGCCATTCGCAAATATGAACAATCTAGCAAAAGTGAACTGGCATGGTTTTAATTAGTTCATATTATCGCGAGTGCACTGTATGTGGAAATTACAAATGGAATGGCAAAGTTATATATACTACTCATGACGATGGGTGTACAAAAAAATTCATTTCAATTTAAAGGTTTTGTTAAACATTCATCTTCTTCCGCTACATGAAGCGACATCAAACTTCTTTGTTGAAAGCTAGAGTGCTACTGAATAAAATGTGTTTAAAAATATTTGCTGAGAGATTTTCTGACGCTCGTCTAAAAAGTCGATTAATCTTTGGGCTTCGCGGTCGTATCTGGCGATGACTTTCCTAGAGTTTCCTTTACAGACATAAGCTCCCGTACCGTTTACAGACATAAGCTCCCGTACCAATCTCTAGTTGGTTTTTATAAATTTTAACTTTGATTCTTGAACTTAGTCGTATTGTGGGACTACAAAGTTACTTCATTCTCTGAAATGTTACAGTTTACTTTTTAGGTAGATCATACCTTCGAATCTACTTGGTGTGTCCACCTTCAGATTTTGAACAACGATATCTCTTCTTTAGCATCCGAAGAGATCCACTCACAACTCCAATTACAACTTCTACCTTTCATTCAGGAATTGTTTTTATGTCGTCCAGTTAATCTCCACGATGGGATGGTACATTTCTAGAGACTTTAAGTGAAGCCAAATATCTTGGCGTAATTTTCGACTCTCAGCTCTCGTGGAAACGTAATGCTGAGAGTCGAATGAAGAAGGCACTATGTACCATATATTGTACACTGGATGTACACCGCGGTCATAAGACCTATTTTCACCTATGGGGCTCTTGTTTGGTGAAGAGCGGAGGACACCAAGACCCACCTTTCTATTCTAAACAAGGTACAAAGACTACAAAGACTAGCATGTCTTGTAATTACTGGATCTATGAATTCCACACCTCAGGTCAGTCTAGGGACGATGCTAAATATAACTCCCCTTGATATACATATCAAATGCATTTTTGCCAAGTCTGCTCTACGACTCAAACAGAGGTGCAGACTGAAGCATGTTAGTATTGGTCATGACACCATCCTACAAAAGATAGGCAGGCCATTCATGGGGCAAGAAATGGACTACATTTTACCTACACCGAATTTTGATAGGACGTTCAGGATTAAAATACCGGCAGAGATGACTGGGCCGCGAAAACTGTCCTAAGGGTAGACTTGATCTCAGTCAAAGACAGAAAGATACACGGGCTCGGTAATTTTCTCCGATGAACTGGACCTTTAGCTGTCTCTTCGATTACCCGACACCTGCATGGTTTTTCAGGCAGAGATATATGCCATCGATACAGCCGCGAGAATAATCCGGGAACTGAATCTCGAAAATTTGACTATACATATTTACTTGGACAGCCTTGCATCAATCAAGGCTCTTAATTCCAACTTTATTAAGTCGAAATGTCTTCTCAACTGCATCCAATCACTGGCACAACTGACACAACATCACGTCGAGTTGATATGGGTCCCAGGACATGAGGGTATCCGGGGAAATGAAGTATCCGACGAATGCGCAACGAACGGGTCGTCCCTGGACGTATCTCTTGCGCAAAGGGATATTCACACTCCCTTGGTGAACGTATCAAAATTGATAAATGAATGGGCTTTGAGTGAGACGGAACTCAGGTGGTCAAATATCATCACTTGTAGAATATCCAGATTGCTCTAGCACACTCTAACAGAGGATAGGACAAGGACTCTTTTGTCTTTTAATAGGAATTCGATTAGGCTTCTTACGGGTATAATCACTGGGCACTGTATGATTGAACACATGTCGAAACGTATGGGTTACCCACGTTATAGCTATTGTAGAAGTTGTTTAGATGAGGAGGAGGAAGAATCGGTACAACAACTTCTATGTGACTGCCCAGCCTTACAACAGCATAGACCACTATATCTTGGTAGAGCTCTTTTTCATGATCTGGACTGTCTCACAGATGTATCATTAGTAAATATGATCAGATTTATTAGAAGTACCGGCTGGTTCTCACGGGGACCACAAGAAGCACATAGTCAACGAAATTAGGGAGGGAAACTATTATTCTCTCTTTATGTTTAAAATTTCCGCATAAGGGAATGGTAACTCTAAGGGTATCACAATGGTTCGCAAGGCCTCCAAGTGAGCTCGCTAACTTGCGAGCATCCCTCGTAACCTAACCTATCTTCGAAGTACTCTCCATAAGATATCTTAGATCGCTTTATCTTTCCGCATATGATACTCGATACATTGCGGAAATGTCAATTTGGTCTGGGCTTTCTTTTTTGATTTGCCTTGTTTTCCTCTGAATCTGTATCGGTTGACTAAATTCTCTGAGATCTTTCGTATGGGTATTTCTTCGTTGTTTTTCTTTTGTCATGTTTCTGAATCTTAGTTGGTGCCTAGTTTGCCTTTTCCTGTTCTAGATTATTTATCTAGTCTCCATATAACTAAATTGTTTGGCATCTTTCCTGTTTGAATATATCTACAGAGGTTTTCAATTTAGACAAATTTTACCAATAAATATTATGTGCTATTATTAGCTATAGTTGGATAACATCAGCATCCAAAGGGACGGGTATTGTTTATCAGTTCTAATATCAAAGTTGTTAATAGTTATTTATAGTCATTTGGACTCCCTTTTTTTCCATAATAAGTAACTTTATTGAAAATTCTACTGCATATTTTATATATTTTTTAAATTTCAAAATTAAACATTGACACTCTTCATTTATTATTTGCCACAAAATTTCCAATCGTTTTATATCAAACACACCTCCACAATATCCTTTTTCAGCAAGGACACTAAAGTATAATTGAATAATTGTGCTTTTAAATAAATAAATCGTTTGACTATAAAACTGCATACATATATATAAACATTCTAAACGATTAACAACCACATACATAAATAAATTTATTTTATTTGAATTTTGTTTGGTAGGCAAGTTCCCATTTCTTTTATTTGTTTCCCTGCTGTTCTGGGTAACTATACTGATTTTACCTACCATTAGACACAATAGGTTATTAGCTATGTGACCAGTTATTTTAATATGTTCGATTATTGACCCTACATAGATTTCAAAGACTAAACTCCAGACTACAAAAGGGCACTTAAGTATACGATTCAATAGATTACTTAAGGTGTATAAAATACCTAGAGTGCAGTAAAAACTAGTTTATGTGACCACATCCTAGATTACTTAGGGTCACTTAAGTGACTATTCACTTCACCACTTAAGGAGTTAATGTAAAACCCAGCAGTTCAAGCTAAGTGTTCCGAACTAGAGGTTTTACCCATCAGTGCAGTCACCACTAGTTTCAGAATTACCTATGTGAATAGTGAGTGTCCTAGACGGAAGTCAATTGACCCTAAATAAATCACAAAGAGTAAACTCCGCATTACAGATTAACACTAAATGACAATTGACTATCTAATAGACTCAAAGTGACTACACCCTAGATTACTTAGATACACTGAAGTGATGACTGACTTCACGTTAGCTTATCTGGGATGAATAAAGTAACCAATTGATTTCACCCAAAAGTATATAAATTGGAGTCATCCAATTAATAAGACATTAGCAAAAATTACTATCTAAAACGTATACATTGGGAACTGCTGGGTTGTTTGTCAGTAGGATGTTTGTTGTTCATTCCATCTCCTGTCTGCCTAAATAAAATACCAGCAAGTTTATTTGCTTGTATGTAGAATGCGTGTGTATCGCATGTGTAAATGAAAATAAATGAATTGTCCTTTTAAATGAATTTCCATGATATTTTATGGTGCGTAAATAAATATATTAGTGCAGTAAGTCATTTATTTAAATACAAATACAATTATTTTTATTTCTTTTGTTTCTCTATTATTTTGGTTATAATATTTTGGGTGATATTTAATTTTTTTTTGGGTATTAAAACAAATATCTATAAATAAGAAGGTAGTTTGCTATAAAAATATTATTCAATGTTGGGAAATTTCAAAAAAAAAAAAAAAAAAAAAATCAAAAAGAATTGTAATGTTTATAATGTTCAGCCGAATTTAATCATGTCAAACAATTGCAATTTATATTTGGTTGTTATTTATTACTCAATTAAATGTGAAATGTTTTGCCATAAAAACCAAAATTGTTTAAAAATGAATCCAATTAAAATGTTGTTACGTGTTTACATTTTAAAAACGGTGGTTTGTTTCCTTTTGTTCCCATGTATAATTTCAGGGGCTCATAATCTCCGGAGATACTATTCCCGCGGCGGCATTTTAAGTTGCGATGAATTGAATGCTACTGATATCCTGGTTTGTTCGGTGGAAACACCACGCCGAGCTAATCTGCAAGCTACTGGCGTTCAACAATCTGCAAGAGGAGATTTGAGGAAACCTAAACTTTCTGAATGCGCTCAAATTGCATCCTCCAAGAAAGGATGCAAGACTAAACGCAGCGAGGTACTTCTGAACTTCAATCTAAGAACCTAAACAGCTGCTTTGGCCCGAAACGACAAAGGATCGTTAAAAACACCTGTATTGGGAGCTGCTAGCTTGAAAACTCAGGCTACAGCTAACCCAGTGCCGATTGTGGGCAAGAGAACATGATTTTAGGTACTCAAGCTCTCTGCCAGTAAAGGAACGGCGGACAAGTCTTCGGGTTGGCAAGCTGTCAGGTGACACCAGACAGGTGACACCTGATACGTTGAGCCGCCAAGAAATTCATTGACCGGATAGGTAAAAACCTGCCAAGTCCCTCTCTTCCGATGATTTATCAGCGCTTAACTGGGAAAAGACCATCCTAGCTGATCTGCAGAATCCTCTCTCTCTCTTTATCAACGCTTAACTGGGAAAAGATCATCCTAGCTGATCTGCAGAATCCTCCTCTCTCGTCTAAGAACGTACCTAAATGGCAACGATTTGAGGAGGAGACGAAAGCGCAGAGCCAGCAACCTAAACTAACTAATCTGACTAAACGTCTCAAGCTCCAACGATCGTTTGACAAATCTTTCAGCGAGGTAGCCAAAGGTCATCTTATTCGTGCTGTCATCGATCGGAGCGACTCTGATTGCTCCATATCTCATGAAAATTGGGACAAGGTGCGCAGAAAACTAATGGGAGTGTTCTGGCGAGTTCTCAAGAAGAACTCAGTGTGATGATGATAGTTGGTATCGTGGTAGGGTTAAACTGATGGCCTATTCAAACGAGCGAACTCCCCTACCTTTCAAGCAGGCAATCGCTTTGTTGAATGGCCTTTGGGAAGGAGATAGACTGGAAGTGGTCTCTGTTGATGAGATACTATGCCGGCGTAGGTCCACGCTTCCCGGCGAACTGTCGAAACAGGAGGAAATTCCGAAACTCCTTCGGATAGGAAATTCTGATATTCCAACACACGATTGGATGGTTGCCAGGGTCTCCGAATCCCAAGGTGCATACAGAAGGAAAACTGTCATCATGAACCAGGAGTCCTTGGCGCCTCTTCGGGAAGGTCTAGGAAAGGTCTACTACGGCTTCGAGTCGATCTGTCTTCGAGCTTACCGAGGGGACGATAAGGATAAACTTGTTAAGGATGACAATGAATCTATCCCCGAAGACATGTCCTGCGATGAGACTACTAGTTCTATTGCTCAAGATCCACTCCAACTCTGAAATGGTGGGTGAACTTTTTGGACGATTGGACGATGTAGTTGACGAGGACGCCCTCTTGGATTGGGACCAAGAGGACGTCAATATCACAATCGTTCCCAAAACGGGAATGGGGAAGGTTACACATATTAACCTTCACTATTCCTAAGCTTCGGCTGCCCTGCTCCTCCGGATGTCTGAGAGAAGGGTGTAGCTCGCACTCATCCAAGAACCCTGGATTCATCGTGAAGGGGTTCGCGGACTTGGTGCCAAAGGCCATAAGCTACTATACATGGAAGGCACAGGTAACATAAGATATTGAGATTATTGCTGGCTACTATATATGGTAGCCAGCAATAATCTCAATATCTTCATTCTTTCTGATTACAGCGATGAAGATACTGTGGTAGCGGCCTGGGAAACTGGTGTAGGAACTATACTATTTATCTCAAGCTACATGGCACATAACCACAGCGAACCACCACCAAACAGAAGGTGCGCGACATTTTTGAAAGGGAAAAAACTTTCCGGTCACTCTGGTGTACCTTGCAATGCTATTGCGGATGAACTGACCAAAAAGGACTCACGTCTGAAAGCAGATGAGATCGATCTTTTGGTCGGTTTAAATCACTCATACAGCGTAAATTGGTTGAGTCTGCTCAGCTCAGGTGGTTCAATCTGACATATTGCTCGATATCGAGGATCACATGACCCGCTTTATACCATCATAGGTCGGTGTCCCTCGCGGGGCTATCACGGGCTAGGCTGCGAGTTTTGATATCTGGGCACTGCTTGATTGGTGCGCATGCTAAGAGACTGCACACTCCATACGACGACTTTTGTAGGAGTTGTCATGATGAAGACGAGGAGGAAATAGTTGAACATCTCCTCTGTCTTTGCCCTGCTCTATCAGGGACTCGGAATTCGATAAAAGGTAGTTCTTTTTTGCACGGCCTAGCGGTTCAATTAACTGTGGACGTCAGGATAATGGATTCGTTCATTAGTGCGACAGATTAGTTCGGCACTGAACCCATTTCCGACATGTGAAGGACCTCTTGAGGACCTGAGCAAGATCCTTAGGGTACCACAAAGGGACCAATTCATGGACCAAGTGGCTGCCTTCATAACCTAACCTAACCTTCCTTTAAATAAACCGGATTCATTTAACAGCAAATAAAAACGTAGTTTAAAAATTGATAATAACTCTTTGATTAAAATGTACACAACAGTTTAAATAGTCACTCTATTTTAAAACACACACTTATATAACACACTTTAAAAAAAACAGCGCCTAAGATACACTGACACACTCACAACTCTCAGTTACTATTTATATACACAGCGCCACCTTCTAGATGTCTCATGAATAATCTAACACAAAAACACGAATGTTCTATTACAACAATGATCACCTAGAGCTTTTAAAGCTGCTACACAGTTATTGTTGTCATACTTATAAATAATTTTAACACAGCGTGTTATTAACATTGTTGATAAGTAGCAGCCGATCAAATTGAGAATGCAATTTCGTAACAATATATTGAAATCTGTTTAAATCATAATATTTAAATTTCTTAATATTTCCACTCCTATTGATTGCTTACTGTAGTAAGTGTAAATACTTAAAGTATTTTTTTTGTTTTAAATTTTAACAATATTCATTTTTCAAACGTCTGCCGAATTTCAAAATCGGCCATTCACACTGCATTATACTTACATTCGTATTGAGTAGCATGTTGTTTTTGTTTTACGACTAACAGATTTGGTTGTTGTAGTTGTTGTTTTAGTAGTTCCATTGTATGTATGTAGATACGAGTATTGTTTATTGTACAAATCAAGATTTACGACTCGTTGTGACATCATTAATCAAGCATCTGATTGGTGATCCTGTGTTTTCTGTTAATTAATACAATAATGAATGGCAATAGAAGAGTAAAATACTCGGTTTTATGCAAGTCTACGCATACATGCGTACACATTTACATCTACATATGTAAATTATATGTGGAGTATGTGAACAACAAAAACAACCATAACCATACAGGATGTATGTATGTATGTAAGAGTTGAATAAAATTTACGATTTTATAGGCTATAACCAATAATGCAGTAGTTACTTATTTACTATTGTCAATGTAAAATGTTAAAATTTATATAGAAACATATGTATGTACTTGCAGCTTATACACTCGAGGTAAAATTTATCTTTAGTGTCCATATTATCCAATTCAGGCCAAAAGCAGTTGGTAATCATAGATCTATAGAGTTCACCGTTGATAGTGATGGCCTGACCAACATCGTTCTCAATTAAATATAGAACGATGGCGCCGCGAGTCCAAAATCTACAACAAACAGTGATTCGTGATGCATTGGATGTTCTTGGATCTCATGTGAATTGGTATCGTCGTAAATTCTACAATTTTGTTTGTTGTCGTATAGAAATGGGTCTCATCGTAAAATATGGGAATCGGGCGGATTGTTGCCCCAACATAAAACTTATTTTTATAAAACATTTTTTTATTTGCCCTTGTTGTTGAAATCTATATCCGTCAATGGTAATTTGGCAATACAAACTGATTAAATGACAGCCAATTCGACAGATGCAGCTTCAACAATATGGCCGCTATCAACTGTCAAAATTCGGAAATCCCTATTGGAAAACCCTTTATTAAAAATTTGTTTAGCAATAACTCCAGAGGCTATTATCAGATTGTTGTCCAGAATATTATCTGTGATATTTTCATTGTCATGAATGACATTCTCTGGCCCAGCCTTGATGGGTAGTACTTCACTTACTAATCCAATTTTTCTTCCCTGAACTTAATTATTTAAACATTAAAGGTTTGGATCATTTGCTAGTCAACAAGCTTGAACTAATTTTTTTGTTTGTTTCTGAACATATGTTTTAATCTGTATGTTACGGCAGCCAATTCTGTATCCTTTGAGAGAATTCCAAATCATTTGCATTTATCTTTACGTCGGCTTTTTATAATTCTTGTCCGAGACATAATACAATAAAAGGAGCCTTATATTGCTTGACCTAGCCATATTCCGAAGTGTATTTCCGAATGTTTTATTGAAGATCAACTATTCTTGCAGACTATGAACTCATAGGCAGCTTCATGGAAATACTTCCTTATAGTAGGCCAGCCGCTTAGTAAGTTTTTTGGGAACATTTGCAAGAAGACATTGAGAGATTCGATGAAGCTTTTGCTAATCGTTTAATCTATATATCATATTTTCATATTGATCCATTAGATTTTCTGATTGCTGATACCTTCAGATCTAAATTATAAGTGGTAGTCACTACCGCAATCTCTGTTTGTTACGTACGTACAAAGATACTCTTCGTTTTCCACTTATAGCAATGTGGTCAATTTAATTATCTGTGACATTGTTCAAAGTCACCTAGTAAATGATTTTTTAAGGAAATAATCGAAATTGTTATTCAAACAAATCTCTCTCTCTCTAAACAATAAAGTTTCATAGCATTGTAGGCATAGATGACAACTAGATAAGGTAACTGAGAGCCAAAATCCTAAGTCTATTGTCAAAAACCTACTTCAGGAGATTGTGTTGCATGTATTTTGTTATTGTATCACCCGTATGTGTGAAAAGACAGTAATTTGTTCCATTGATATTTCTCTCTCCTTCCGTTCTATACGTTTATTCTATGCTTGTAGGTATTAATAGGTAGGTTATACATAAAACATTATTATATATCTTCTTTTGACAAAATTGGTAAGTGTATAAAGTATATATTCTTTACACCAGTTCCTCATAAGGCCATCTAATTTAGTCATAATTTGGTTTCACTTTATGAAATGCTCGATATGGTAGTAACTGTAAAACATAGATCTTGTAGACTCTTCTACAGCGGCGTGGAGGGCTGTCTTCCTATCAACGAAGGGGATGGCATGCAGCTACTCTACGTCCTACCTAGACTGAAGTGGGTCCTGGGTAGTTTTGACTCTTAAAAATCATCGGGTGCTGATGGCATTATACCAGCTGTTCTTATTACTCCCTGGATTACTCGTATATATAAAGCATGTCTGGTCTTACATTACTAAGTTATGAAACAGATGCAATGCCGTCTTCATACATAAAAGCGAGAAGACATCCCATACGAAACCGAAGGACTGTACACCTATAAGTCGATCCTTCTTCCATCTGAAAATATTAGAAAGGCTAATTGATATTCACTTGAGAATATCGATTGCATTACATCTATTATCTGTTTCTCAACATGCCTGCATGAAGTGAAATTCTGTTTAGACTGCACTACACTCGCTTGAGGTTCACATTGAAAGGACTATAGAATATGGGAAATTCTTATACATTGCTAGCGTTATTCGACATAGAAATATAATGGACTTTCAACAATGTTACACCGAAAGCAATAACATCTGCTCTACAGGGACTGGGCATCGATCAGTCCATCATCGCTTTTATAGTTAGACTTTTGACCCAAAGAGTCATCTCATTTACTTTGGGTTCAACTATCATCTCAAGGTGTTGTCTTACCACCCCTACTGTGGAATATTACAATAAATTCACGTGGTTGAGACTTGTAAACATCTGGACACTATCTAGCGAAGTATGGAACCGACATATATCAACAACTCCGTCGCTGATTTTGTACTCTTTTCAAGGAAGTACATGGTTTCCATGTTTTGACTACCACATCTAAATGATGTGGAAATGAAGCTATTCGCTTTTGACTATGGTGCTTTTGCCATGATAAATTGGCTTCCGGTTGATCTTATGGTCAGGGGCATTGCTCTTAGTGCTGCCATTAGACTCGATAACATCGGTGTTTGGACCGAGGGAACTTCTTCCATGCCAACATAATAAGCTGTCTGGGACATCTCCCTCACAATATTGACTATTGCACACCTAGAATCTTCTTCGTCAAGGGATGGCAGATTTGAAGAGATACAATACCTTCGGGAGTTGATTTTATATCGCACAGATTGATACGCGTGTGTCTTTTAGACTACCGCAACAGTGCAGTGTTTTTCAGGCTGTGATCTCAGCCGTAGATAGGACCGCGAACTGGCAAAGGTTTTATCGAATATATGATGCGGATATGCGGATTTACACTAACAGCCAGTCGCCCTGGAAACAATCTGGTATCTAATCTGGAACAAAAATGCCGGGAATCTTCCTTAATAGGCCTCTTCTGGATACCGGCATATTAAAATATACCAGGAAATTGCATTGTGGATTTATTGGCAAAGATGGGAGTCTTACTAGCAGATTGTGAGGTTGATCGACCGAAAACTCTTTTTGGTCTCTTTCAGAATTGCGCTGACATCATGTAGAAGTTGGGTCCATGATGAACTCTATTAATGAGCGCAAACCAGATGATCGCTGGTTATTATGATTGTCGAAGATCTGCAACACTGATAAAGCCGATAAAGAAGTCTGCATAGATTGCCATGATGAAGTATGGGATAAGATTGTGCAGCGTCATTAAAAAGATAACTAATATTTTTGTATCAAATCTTAGTATGGTTAATATTTTCTAAATTAAGTTCATTTTTAAAATCTGTTTTTTACTTTATATATCTCGTAAAATTTTTTTGAGTGTATTTCAGTTGTGTTTGTATTTGTGTCTACCAAATTCACATAAAATACTATGTAGAATAGATGTTGCAAAAAATCTAAAAAATTTTGATTTAGAAAATTTATTACAAAATATGTTAAAGTTCATTACAAGTGATGATAAGTTATTGTGATTTATTTTATAAATACGCCAGTATACAAAAGAGTATAAATAAAATAGACAGAAAAAGTTGTGAAAAGTTGTGTTAATTTTTTATTGAACAGAATACATACAATTAGCCGTGCAATATAGCAGATTTTAATATTGCTTCTCTTATAGGCTTTATGTAGTTCAATTTTAGCATCAATCGTAGGTCTTTGTGTAGTTCAAATTCAAATTTACCTCCAATCGTAGATCTTTATGTAGCTAATACTTAGCTCCAATCATAGGTCTTTATGTAGTTAAAATTTAGCTTCAATCGTAGGTCTTTATGTAGCTTCAATCGTAGGTCTTTATGTAGTTAAAATTTAGCTTCAATCGTAGGTCTTTATGTAGTTAAAATTTAGCTTCAATCTTAGATCTTTATGTAGCTCAAATTTACCTCCAATTGTAGCTCTTGATGTAGCTTAAATTTAGCTCCAATCATAGGTCTTTATGTAGCTCAAATTCTGCTCCAATCATAGGTCTTTATGTAGTTCAAATTTGGTTTCAATTTTAGGTCTTTATGTAGTTCAAATTTAGCTTCAATCGTAGGTCTTTATGTAGCTCAAATTTAGCTTCAATCATAGGTCTTTATGTAGCTCAAATATAGATACAATCGTAGGTCTTTATGTAGCTCAAATTTAGCTTCAGTCGTACTGCTTTACGTAGTTCAAATTTAGCTTGAATTATAGGTCTTAATGTAGCTCAAATTTAGCCTCAATGGTAGGTCTTTACGTGCTTCAGTTTTAGCTTCAATCCTAGGTCTTTATGTAGTTAAAATTTAGCTTCAATTATAGGTCTTTATTTAGCTCAAATTTAGCTTCAATCGTAGGTCTTTACGTAGTTCAAATTTAGCTTGAATTATAGATCTTATTGTAGCTCAAATTTAGCTTCAATCGTAGGTTTTTACTTGGTTCAGTTTTAGCTTCAATCCTAGGTCTTTATGTAGTTCAAATTTTGCTTCAATCGTAGGTCTTTATGTAGCTCAAATTTAGCTTCAGTCATACTGCTTTACGTAGTTCAAATTTAGCTGCAGTCGTACTGCTTTACGTAGTTCAAATTTAGCTTGAATCACAGGTCTTTATGTAGTTAAAATTTAGCTTCAATCGTAGGTCTTTTTGTAGATCTAATTTAGCTTCAATCACAGGTATTTATTAAGCTAAAATTTAACTTCAATCGTAGGTCTTTATGTAGCTAAAAGTTATCTTAAATCGCAGGTATTTATTAAGTTAAAATTTTGCTTCAATCGCAGGTATTTATTAAGTTAAAATTTAGCTTCAATCGTAGGTCTTTATGTAGCTAGAAGTTAGCTTCAATCATATGTCTTTTTGTAGCTAAAATTTAGCTCCAATCATTGGTCCTTATGAAGTTAAAATTTAGCTTCAATCTTAGGTCTTTATGTAGCTCAAAATTAGCTTCAATCTTATTTCATTATGTAGCTCAAATTTGGCTTCAATCGTAGGTCTTTATGTAGTTCAAATTTACCTCCAATCGTATGTCTTTATGTAGCTAAAATTTAGCTCCAATCATAGGTCTTTATGTAGTTAAAATTTGACTCCAATCATAGGTCTTTATGTAGTTAAAACTTAGCTTCAATCTTAGGTCTTTATGCAGTTCAAATTTAGTTTCAATCTTAGGTCTTTATGTAGCTCAAATTTAGCTTCAATCGTACTGCTTTACGTAGTTCAAATTTAGCTTTAATCATTGGTCTTTATGTAGATCAAATTTAGCTTCGATCATAGGTATTTATTAACTTTAAATTTAGCTTCAATCGTAGGTCTTTATGGAGTTCAAATTTAGCTCTAATCATAGGTCTTTATGTCGTTTGAATTTAGCTTCAATCTTGGGTCTTTATATAGCTTAATTTTAGCTTCCATATTTAGTATTTATTTAGCTTAATTGTCACTTTAATCGTCTTGTTTAAAATTTAACGGTTTTTTGGTCTTCGAGTCTGTAATACTACAAAGAAGTTATAAGAGATATAATTTTGATATTGAGAAATATCAAAATCTTATATATTAATTTGTATTTGTAAGATTTTACATATTCCTCCCATCCACAACTCATTATTAAGTATTGACTCCTAAAGAATATTTTATCTCTCCACCTCCCCCAACCCAAAAAAAAGAACACCTCCAAATTCAGTTACTAAATTTACGATGTAAAATAGTTTTTGAAAACACACAAATCTTTCTATAACATTTTTTTCATGTTCGTATAGCTGTTTTAGAAACAACTGAAAAAAAAAATATAAAACATAATTTTTGGAAATTTATGGTTTACAAAATAAATGGCAATAAATTGCCATTAAATGCAGCAAAACCACTTGGTTTTTGTAAAACATTTAAATGATACAGAGGGAAAAATGCTGAAAATGAGCAAAACTGCTTCACACTGACTGCTAAACAGGAAAAAAAAACATCGAATATAACAACAATAATACATTTTTGACTAATAATACTAAATAGCCGCAAAATACAAACACTATTTAACCACCATCATTACCAAAAATAAAAGTACATATTACAATAATACTTAGGCCAGGTTGAACTGAAAAGTCAGTTAGAAAATTTTATTGTGTTGTGTAGATTAGTTTAATTTTCCAAACAAAATAGTTTCTTTTAGTCAGATACTTGCACTTTGTTTAATATTATATAACACTATTTTTTATATTTTACAAAATAAACATTATTTTCAGTTTGACTCAAGTATCGACAAAAAACTGCTGTCCTCATGATCTTTCTGTGTAATTTTGGTTCTTCGACTTTGTCATATTGCTTCTCGATTATATCTTCACATTGTCCGAGTTCCCATTTGAGGTCATAAATTTCAAGTCATCGGAGTGTCAAACTTTCATCTAATTTTTCAGATTTGTCTCCACTATTGGTTGAGGAAGATACACTGCTTGAATGCGTCTCAGTTGTTTAACTAATATCGAAAAATAGATAGTGTAAAGATAGCTTAAATAATCAACTTGCTAAAATCAAACCTCATGACCAATATAGAAGAAAATATTTCCAGTTTCTATCAGAACTCTAATGAACAACTCTTATATTTTCCAAAAACCTTTCACCGTTTATCCTCGTACCATTATTATAAACATCAATATCTGTGTAGTAAACGTATATAGGCAGAGAGGTTGTTAAAATACAATACAAACTATAAAATACGCCAATATGGAACAATTTCTGTACAATTGTAAAGAGTACTCGAGAATATGGACATGAAGTGAATCCATTGCAAAAATGAGCTAAATATGTTTGTTGCTGGTGCTGCTGCTGCTGCTGGTTTGCATGAATATACCCAGTTGGTTTTACCAACAATAAGTATCTGTGTGTGTGTGTGTGCGTACGTAAATGTGTGCGTTAAGTATGTACATGTGTTATTCTAATCATGTTTGGAAAATTATAAATTGTTGCGTACTTAATTTCAACCCAAATAATAACACGAGTAATTAATTTAATATGCCAGAGACACAAAATCATACACATCTACTACATACAAATGTATATGTGTTTCTATCTATATGCAAGTTAAGAGTGTGTGAGAAAGTGTATTTTATAAATTTTTATCAGGTGAGTAGATTTGCAAAATAGTGAGTAAGTCTCCTTCATCTACATAAACTTACACATTCAAATTTGATGTGTCCCATCATGTAGTACTGCTGTAGAAATACGCGACAATTACATTATATAGATGCCGTTATCGATGGTTGTGAATACAATAAAACTCTTCATATAAAGAAGGACAAATGTTGGCATAATAGGGACTTAGAATCAGAATATTTTATCACAAAAGACTTAGTTATGAACACCACATACGAGGTGGAATACTTGTTGACTCGAACAACAGCAAAAGACAATTCCACCGTCGTGAAAGTAATGCAAACGAATCTAAGGAGAAAGCAAGACGGAAAGCCGAACATTATCATAAAAATAAAATTATTTATTTCTGAATATAATCAATCAGTGCCTAGATTATTTAGTTCAATATACTCTTTGGGCGAAAAGGTGACTTAACTCTTTTTTTATTAAAATAAAACTTTCTTTAAGAACATATAAAACTTTTATGTTTTTCTGTACGATATCTTTACGGAAAATATTTTGTTATAAAAAACAAGTAATATTTTTTGAACATGTCGCCCCACGCCCTTTGCAATTCGACCTATTTTTTATCAAAATTTTAAATTTGGACCACATGTTCTAAAATCCCAAAGCTGGGATCAGAAAACGGAAAGCAGCCTAGGAAACCTTTATGTGATCCCTATTTATTTCCAAAGTATTTTACCAGCCACAAAGAAAATGTGGACGCTATGGTCAAAATAGTAGAAAATATAATTTTTGGGATTTTCGCTCTATTTTTTTGGAATTCCGGGATTCCCTTTGACCTTTTGACAAGTTTTTCTTCAGTTTGTTATTTAGAATGAGAAATTTAAAAAACCCTGCAAAATTCGTTTTGTTTTGTTAATAAATAAAGATTTTATTACATATTACATATTAATTGAGCTCTAAAACTAACATTTTTATCAAAATTTTGAAAAATTTGGTCCACATATTTTCCGAACTAATTTTTTTTGTTTAGATAAGTTAATTTCTGGTATTACAGAAAAAATTTCAAGTCAATATCTCAATTATATTCAAAAATATGCCACTTTAAAACTCCGTCCTTCAAAAATATTGCACCAGGCCAGATTTATTTCCAAAAAATTTTGATTCCGCCCCACTGTGTGATGTGAAGAATAAAACCCGTGCACGTCGCTCAAGAACAACTGTGAATATTGCTGCTGTAGCCCAAAAGTGTTGAAGAAAACCCAGGTTTGTCTATTCCTCGCCGTTTTTTGGAATTGGACATTCCACATTCCGTATTTTGGATGATATTGGTCTGGACAATTTTTTCTTTCAACAAGACGGCGCTACGTGCCACAAAAGCAACGAAACCATTGCTCTTTAGCGGGAAAAGTTTCCGCACCGTGTTATCTCACAAAGAAGTGATCACAATTGCCCACCGAGATCTTGTGATTTAACACCTTGCGACTTCTTCCTTTGAGGCCACGTGAAAGATAAGGTCTACGCCAACACCCCAGCGTCGATTCAAGAATTCAAAGATCAAATTCGTGAGGCTATGGAGGTCATAGGGCAGCCGCTTTGCGATTTGGTTATGGAAAATTTCATGAAACAGATATGGTCCTGTAAGCGCGGTCGTGATGGCCATTTGGCTGATGTTGTTTTTCATTATTAACGGCATACCTTCCTCTTTATTATGAAATAAACATCCATAAACATCATATATCTCAAAAAATTCCATTTTTCTTTGAATACCAACATAACACATCTTGTTGTAAAACCCTGTATTTATTTCAATAAATGGTTGCGATTTATTTCAATATAACAAGTAGCGCCATCCTGTTGAAACCACAACTCACCCGATGTCATCCATATTTTTAAACAAAAATCATTGATCATGGTGCGGTAATGGTCTCCATTACCCGTAACGCGAGCTCCGGCTTCATTTTTGATGTAAACCACACCAGATGTAATGGTGTGTAGGGTCTGTTCTGGCTTAGGCTCACTCCATACTCGGCAATTTTGTTTATTAACAAACTCGTTAAGCCAAAAATGAGCCTCATCACTGAACACAATTTTGTTATAAAAAACAGTCTTCTATAATTTGGGCGAATCGGTGACTGATTTTCAAAGTAAATTTTTATAATTTCAATCTATTCATAATGATTTGCCAGAGTATACTGATCATAAATATCAAAAAGCGATCGCAGTATGACAGTTCGTATATCGGGCTTAAAATTACATCTCTTATATTCTCCAGGATCCGAGCTGCTAAGAATGTTCCGTCCGAACTCATTGTAATCAATTCCCCTGGTCTAGATGGCATTCCTTTACTTGTTCTGAAAAATGTTCCTAATTGCTGACCCCTCAATTTAAGAATCTTTTCTATCTTTTATATTGTTTTGGCATTTTCAGCCATTGTTGGAAGCATGCCAACGTCCAACCAATTTACAAAAATGCAACTCCTACAACTCTGACAATCATTGACCAATCGCTTACGAAATTTATGGATAGCATGTTGAACTAAACTCTTGTCAATTAAATTGAATCGAATGTACTTTTCAGTGAAAATGTGGATTCCACAGTGGTGGTTTTACTGGATAGCTAACGGCTTATCTCTCGGAATAGTGTTACCGATCAATTTATCGCATGGGGACAGGCACGGAGCCAGAGGAGGTGAAATTGGAATTCCCGCCCCCCAAAACCGAAAAGTTTTCAAATAAAAAAGAAGGAAAGAATGAAAAAAGAAAATTGTAGAACAAATTTTGATTTTTCTCCTCCCATATGGTTGACCTGGATCCGCACCTGCATGGAGAAGAGTATGGTAATCGCACTAGATATGTCTAAAGCATTAGACATGGATTGGTTTTGAATCTGTTCTTGTTGAGGGATTTCTCGATTTATTTCAAGTTTACTTCGTGAAGGTACCACTTACTACGGTAGAACCATATGTCTCTATGTCAACACTCTTTCTTTATCGAAAATTGCACTAGTAAAAATGTCGACAACTTTCCTTTAAGCGTGAGTAGAGATACGTTAGAGACAACAGTTCTAGTGTATTTCTGGTGACATTGTCAATGAACGCGTCAATAGCTTAATTTTTTTATTTTGCTGTGCATTCAATAGGTATAGAAAATAACTCCCTAGACGGTAGTGCTACAGTTAAATGTCAATAGAAGATTACATTGGCTGGGGTACATCTGGTAGGTAGTACTTCTGACAATGAAACTAGTAAATCACTACAATTTCACTATTGGCATTTAATGCTGGGTGTATATAGGTTTATTCTGCGGACTTTATATTGAACTATAGAGTTCGCTTGGGCTCTGTTCATTCTCCTTCCTATTTTTAATTTTCATGAATAATTTATTAACTATCACTTCAAATCCAATTCATTCTATCGTAGATGAATATAATATTTGTCTCTCATATTCATTTGTCTACAGACCAGATCTAGGTTCTGAGACTATCAAGAATAAATCGTGACCTAACGACAATATCCAGATGAATTGAATTGAACTGGGTTAATTTTAACGTACTTAAACGACTTAAGAATTCACCACAGCCATATCATCGTATGCGTAATGAAATTAATGAAGGCTTAGATAATCTTTTGGTTCTAGGTACAAGATTATAGGGTGACATTCATTGGAATTATCATATATTTGATATTGAGCAAAAAAACCTTAAACTTGGTTCCCTGGATTTCTTCAGACGTTGTCGGATATATTTCTTCGCTTTTGACAGTACGTACGGCCATAACTAAAGCACCCCCTCAGTGAATTTTTTTCATATAAAATTTTTTTATAAAAACAAAGTTTTAAATTTCTATTATGTGTTATTTTCAATTGTTAATATATTTACTATTGATAAACAAATACTTTTAAAGTTAATCTTTCTATAAGAGGTATCTTTAATTCAAAAAAATATTTAAAGCCAGAAAATAAATCGGACAAAACTTCATGGATATAATATAAAATATTTTCTAATTTATATTTTGTTGCAAATCCTTTATTTTGGATGACACAATCACATCTCTTAGGCATAGAATATATTAAGTTTTTTATGGTGTCTTGCGATATTCCTTCCCAGGATATAATAACGGCTTGAAATAAATCGTTAAAATTGCCCATCCTTATTTCGGCAAATTTTCATGATTTATTTTCGTATTAACACGCATACCTAAATTGGAGCGGAAGGCGTTTTTTACTTGTCAAAAATTCTCATGCCCATACAATTTGTATGCAGCATACCGAAACAACGCGGCGGCAACGCTTTGCAATTGGAAAATCCGATTTTGACAGCGCGTTTAATAGTGAAGTTAGTTGCAAAACACAATAAATGTACACACATACATATGAAAGGAGAAACAAATATGCAAGCAACTCATTTTTTAAACTTTAATATTTAGTTTTTTTTTTTTTTTTTTTTATAAAATTTTAGTTTACAAATCACAAAACAAAAATCAGAAACACCACTGCTGCAATATACTTTATTATTTAAATAATCCGGGTTGTTATATTTATTTGTTTGATAACCTTGTTTTTATTGTTTGACGTAGCGTTGCCGCTCTTATTTAGGTATGACATTTCAGCGTTAAAGCTAAACGGAAAAAACGTTCCGCCATACGCTTTTATTTAGGTAGGCCTGTAACACTCTCCCACAAGTTCTCAATAAAATTGAGATCAGGAGATTGAGCAGGCCAATGAACAACTTGAATCTTATTGCTCTGTAGCCAAGACTTACAAACTTTGGAGGTGTGCTTAGGATCGTTATCCTGTTGGTACCTCCATATAAGTGGAATCTTTCACTGGCATAAGGCAACATTACATCTTTTCATATATCACGGTACATGAACTGATCCATAATCCCATTAACTTTATGAATTGGCCCAATTCCTTGACAAGAAAAGCAACCCCAGATCATTACATTGCCTCCTCCATGTTTAATTGTTCCTTTGCAATACTTAGGATTAAGACTGCGTACACGTCATATTCATCGGAACTTTTTAATTTGTATTTGGATTCGTTAGAGAACAGTACTGTCTTCCATTTTTGGACACTCCATTCTAGCTTTCTTGTTCTTAGCTGATATAAACGGTTTTTTTTGCTGATTGTCGGCTGAATAATCCTGCTATTACTGCTCTTCTACGGATTGTTGTTTCGCTAACGGATATTCTTAAGTTTGTTCTTACTTGACTAGCTGATGCTGTTGGACCTTTTTGCTCCTATGATCAAGGAAACATCATATCGTTTGCTTTTACGCAGGCGTCCTCCATAATGTCCTGGTGATATACGACCATTCTGCATAAAATTTGGAATCAGACTAGAAATAACTTGAATATTTGTTACTCAATTCATGCCGTGATATGACCGCCTTCCAGTCTTCAATAACATTTATCCTAAAATCACAGGAGTACTTGTTCCTCGCCATCCATTGTTTTTTTCACAATAAACTGTATAAAACTTAAATTATACAGACTACGCCTTCCTTTATTTTTATCTTCTGCAATTTTTAAATGCATCCGTTGTGAGTCCCATTAACTGACATTGCAAATATGCAGAAGCATAGTCAAATTTTTAAACATTTTATAATGGGGTGCTTTTGTTTTGTCCGTCGCGTTTTGTGTTTTTATATGTTTTATCATTTTAAATTAATTTTTCATAAAATTATCCTTTCCTAAATGAACATTATATGAACATGAACAATATAAGTTAATAAAATATATACAAAATACATCCAAAATACAAACAAATTATGATATGAAAAAATCCATTGAAAAAATTCAAAATATAGTTGTGCTTTAGTTATGGCCGATACTGTACGTTTTAATTCGTGACACACGACAGATCCATTTGTTATTGATTGTAATATCAGCAGCTCTAAGTGTTTGTTATTATAAACCAATCCTCGAATACTTTTCCCAGAAATTGATTGCCTGGTTTTTTACTTGGAACTCTTCTATTCAGAATTATAATATTGCATCTTCAATTTAGAGTTGATTCTTTTAGTTGTCATTTAGCCGAAGAGTTTAACATATGAAGGACCTTTAGGACAATATGGGTATAATTTGGAGATGGAGCTGTTTGTAGGCGAACAAAAGACTTTAAGTCTGTTGCTCCATCCTGACTTCAGTTATGCCAGTAAGTCTTGTGTTCTTCTTAGTGTGAGGTCACTATGAAGCTCGGCTCTGAAACTGGAATAGATTTCGTTGATATAGGGTTGCAGTCTAGGGGATGAAGAATTAGCACTACAATGGAGGCTCACTGTATCTCTCTTTCAGGAATCACTATGGATTAGCACGTATAGTTTTGTGAACTCACATAATTCTTTATGATTCTCTTCTAATCTAACCTATGAATGTCGTTAAAAAATGTTAAGTTTGAGTTATTATTAAATGGATTATTCACACATGATTGTGGAGATACCAATCATGGATGATGTTGAAGTTTTGATGTTTCGTCTGAATCCATCCCAGGGAACTATTTGCTAAAAATAATGTTATGTGTCCTGAATGGAAGGATCTTACTATGTTAATGTATATGGTCTTTTGATAGTTTTTCCTATCAGCTTGTGAAATTTCAAAAGACTGGGTATCTCGCAATGATAGTGCCTTTAGATGTTTGTCTTTAACAGTATAAAGTAAAGCAAGAGTGGCTACAGGAGCTTCATTGATACCGAAAGATCAAGCGCTACAAGACTCATCCTCTCACAATGATTGATAAATCTAATTTCATTCAAAGGCATTGCTCTCTTGATAATTGAAATTTCTTCAAATGATCTGCCCACCACTTTAGCTTTTCCTCAGATCCCAGGGTCATAAGCCCTGACGACACTATTGGATATTATTACGCTCGTGTGTGAGTCGTGCTGCTTCGTCTGAAACACTTCGAAAACTCGATCGATGGGTATGAAGCGACAGGGTTAATTTTAGACTCCAGCAAAGAGAGGTTTAAAATATACTTGATTTATAGTTTCGATCGATTCAGAGTGAGTTTTATGATTACTATACATAGATGTATATGTATATTAAATTTGAAGATTAAGACATTTAAAATTGTTCACCCACGTTTTGTAGTATAGTGACATATCCAATGTACTGTACTGTCATTTGAAAGATATTTAAGGTACTTTTTCATACTGAAACCTAACGCTTTAGAACCGATAGCCTTTCTGCTATCAACAGACATAGACATATTGGTAAAAAAGGAATTTCTTTAGGAATTCATATTTGTATTCATTTAACTATAAAAATTCAAAACTTTATTTAGCCCACCCTATGACACGCCCCTGCTCAATGGTCATTCATGAATAAGTAGTGCATTTGTCGCCTGGTTGAATGCCTGTTTATAGTGAAAATGTTTTTACCCCATAAATGTGAGCTTGTGTGTGTGTGTTTGTGCGTGTGAATTTGTGTAAAATGCAAGTGCATTATCTCGAATTAGCAACAAATAAACTAATGTGTTGCAATTGCTTTAAATAACTATAATATACCAAAAATTACACACATTAGTACATACAGCCATACATAGATACATCTATACTCATTCACATATGGACACATGAATACTCTTAAACAAAAGCTATAGAACTACTTAACTCTAAATTTATTGTAAATGAAATGTATCAAAAATACACACTTATTGCTAAGTTTTTAAATCATAAGTTATATAAAATATTATGGTTTTTAAAGGTATTATTTGCTTTTATAAAAATAATATGTCAATGCGGTTTATTATTTGTATATTTATTAAATATCAGTTTTATATCCTTAATATAAATATTATTCATCTATTTTGTATTTTATAGAGTCGTACTTATTTTGAAAAGCCAATTAGTAATGAATTTCTTATACATCATTACTTATAATTTAGCAAAGGCTTTTAAACATTTCATTTACACATTTACCTATGTAACGAAAAGTCTTTTTGTAAAAATTAAGTTGAGTATGATCATATATTTATATTAAATCGAGTGCAATTATGTAAAAGGCTCTACTATTGCAGACAATAAAACAACAATATTCATATACAACAATTAAGTTCTTCGATTTGGTTGTCTGCAGAAACCATTGAAGAGATACGAAATGAAATTTCTTGATTGTATGTCCGTTTTTAATGTGACTTGTAATTGAACATTTTATTGTTATTTAATAACGACTGACCATTTAAAATAGTTCTCCAACTCTTGTAGTTGAGCGAGGGTAAATTGAGAAGTTCTTGCGATGCGACTGCAGACGAGACTATAGCTGAGATTATGGAGGAAACTATACGTGAATATAGTCCAGACTATAGACGAGAATATAAACGTACAACATACGAGACTATGAATGATGCTACAGACGAGACTATATATGAGACTATAGACGAGAGAATATATGAGGCTATAGTTGAGGCTATAATAAGACTATAGACGAGACTATAGATGAGACTATAGACGAGACTATAGACGAGACTATAGACGATACTATAGACGAGACTATAGACGAGACTATGGACGAGACTTTAGATGTGACTATAGACGTGACTTTAGACGAGACTATAGAAGACTATAGACGATACTATAGACGAGACTATAGAAGATACTATAGACGAGACTATAGACGAGACTATAGACGAGACTATAGACGAGACTATAGACGAGACTTTAGACGTGACTTTAGACGAGACTATAGACAAGACTATAGACGATACTATAGACGAGACTATAGAAGATACTATAGACGAGACTATAGACGAGACTTTAGCCGAGACTATAGACGAAACTATAGAAGATACTATAGACGAGACTATAGACGAGACTTTAGACGAGACTATAGACGAAACTATAGAAGATACTATAGACGAAACTATAGAAGATACTATAGACGAGACTATAGACGTGACTTTAGACGAGACTATAGACAAGACTATAGAAGATACTATAGACGAGACTATAGACGAGACTTTAGATGTGACTATAGACGTGACTTTAGACGAGACTATAGACGAGACTATAGACGAGACTATAGACGAGACTTTAGACGAGACTATAGACGAAACTATAGAAGATACTATAGACGAGACTCTAGACGAGACTATAGACGAGACTATAGACGAGACTATAGACGTGACTTTAGACGAGACTATAGACGAGACTTTAGACGAGACTATAGACGAAACTGTAGAAGATACTATAGACGAGACTATAGACGAGACTATAGACGAAACTATAGAAGATACTACAGACGAGACTATAGACGAGACTTTAGACGAGACTATAGACGAGACTATAGAAGATACTATAGACGAGACTATAGACGAGACTATAGACGAGACTATAGACGAGACTATAGACGAGACTTTAGACGAGACTATAGACGAAACTATAGAAGATACTATAGACGAGACTATAGACGAGACTATAGACGAGACTATAGACGAGACTTTAGACGAGACTATAGACGAGACTTTAGACGAGACTATAGACGAAACTATAGAAGATACTATAGACGAGACTATAGACGAGACTATAGACGAGACTATAGACGAGACTCTAGACGAGGCTGTAGACGAGACTATAGATGTGGCTATAGACGGGACTATAGAAGAGACTATTGACGATATTATTGATATGGCTATAGACGATTATAAATGAGATTATAAATAGACGAAACTATTTGACAATTACGTCTTTGGCTTTGACACTAAATTATTTTGATAAATTCTCTGATGAACATGAATAGTTCGGGCGTTATAGAGTGTCAAATGATTTGATTTCTATTAATAGAAGCATTCGCTTTCAAGTCATCATTTCAAATATAAGAATTTTCGCCAATTGACATTTCGAAGCGCCCAGTCTAGTCAGGTGATCACACCGGGCCAGACTAGTCTGCATGTTACTGGTGTCGCAGGAGGTCAATCTGGTACACCCAGGTTGGCTGACTGTAAAAAATTCAATGCAATAGGTGGTAGTGACCTAATCGGCGAGGTACCTCTGGATTTCTCCCCAAGTACCTCCAAAGTCGCCAAAGCCGTCAGACGGCTAAACCCCCAGTCTCGGGTGTATCTATGGAAGAAGCGGCTAAGTCGCCCCTCTTAGATGTCTCCCACATGACAATTGTGCGATCAGGTCTAGTGAAGGAATCCTCCTGTCCTGAAGCATCATCACCTCTGGCCAACTCCGGCTCTGAGTCGAATCCCATGCATAAAAACCCTGCCAAGAGCCAGAAACCGGGTCCCAAAAGGCCCAAAGCAGTACAAAGGTCGTTAGCCAAGTCTTTTAGCGAGATTGTCAAGGACAACCTCATCAGGGCGGTTATCGATCGGAGTGCCAATGACGGATCCATATCTCAATTGAATTGGGATGTGGTGAAGCAAAAACTGATAGGGGTGTTCTGGAAAGTTCTCAAAGAGAACCCAGGCACTCCTCCACTATGCGATGATGCTGGTTTGTACCAGGGTCACATAAAATTGATTTCTTGTGTAGATGAACGCTCAGCGTTGCTAATCAAGACTGCTGTCGCATCATTGGGTGCTGTATGGCCGGGATCTAGGCTTGAGGTGGTATCTGTGAGTGAGAGACCCCGAAAGCTTAGGTCCATAGCTAAAATACCAGCTGAGACATCTAGCCCGGAGGAGATCTTGGAGATCCTCCAGTGCTGTAACCCACAGCTTCAGACTCACGATTGGAAAGTTGTGAAGGTTACGGACACTGAGGGATCTTCGAGAAAGGCGATCGTTTTTCTGAAAAAGGACTCTTTGAGGCCGCTAAGGAAGACACAAGGGAAGGTCTACTATGGAGCGACAACAAAGGCGATACCTCCTCAAAAGATGATGTAAAACCCATGCTTTCGGAAGAAGGCATGGAAGGCAATGAAGCCGTCAGTCCAACCGACACTGAAGATACCAGCTCTGCCCTCCTGAATTCCGATCAGGAGGATGCCGACTTCACCGTAGTTAAAATGGAGCATGGTGAAGATCACCTTTTCTGCCAATGCCCGGCAAACAAACCTGAGGGAACGCATCCTCGGATTTCCATTCCTATCATGCTTGGATGAACTATCAAGGATGGATCTTAGACGAATCTACTCCTGCATCCGGCAATCTGGCTGGTTTAACATGGAGGCAACGGAAGTATTGTAAATACCCTGCTGTCTACCCCTTGGGTATCACAATGGGATCAGATTTGAATGGACACAAGTGAGCTGCTTGAGGAGCGGTTGCCCATGGAACCTAACCTATTCTGAAACGAACCTATTAGTTGTTCTATAATATTAAAATATTTCAAAATCATTTTTAACCTACTTAACAATTAACCCTCCCACAACTGTCTGGTCGTTGTGTTGTGTGATATGATACGTTCAAATAAAAAACAGGGTTAAAATCATGAAATTATTGTTTATAACTGGATTGACTGTAAACTGTAAAGCAATTGGTTGTTTCCATCTCATACTCTACTACACTTTATACAAATTTTCATATACACTCAATGCATTCACAGATTCACACACACACACATTTACGTACATATTTTGTCATCAATGTAACTCAGGCACAGACAGTAGGAAATAAATGTTCATCCAAATGTGCAGGATTATTAGCCTCCATTTCCAATTATCATATCAAGCAGACATGTTAAATGCTTTAACACTTTCAAACATTAAATTCTTATTATTAAGGATACTGGAAGTGCTTGGCATGAGCTGCTATGCTGGAACATTTAAACCAGCTGCTGTTATACCGGCCATCTCTTACTACCACCGACTACTGATTGTTGATGAGGCAGCACAGCAATAGCAATAGCAACAGCAGTGACAGCATTTTAGTTGATGAGGCGTTAAATATTTTTGTTATATGGATCTTGTATACAAATATAGAAGCTCTCATATACGAGTAGTTACAGTTTACCAACTTCACTGGTTATTTGTTTAAGTCTTATTACAAATGTTTCTGTATGGCTTTGTATATATTCCAAGTAGTTCTAGTGACTGTATCTGAATTGCTGCTACTGGTTGGCGAATTTTCTTTAGATTAAAAAGTGTGATATGGTAGCTGGTTGTACAGATAATTGATTTTGCAATATTTCACTTCCTGTTTTTGTACTTTCTAAAATGAAATGTAAACAAATTTTTAAACTGTCTACTCTGTAGGTTACCTATGGGTAGTAAAGGGATAATTGAGTCCGCGCTAGATTACCATAGATGTATATACAGTTTAATATACTTAAACTGTATTGACTAGAGTCAGTTAAGTAACAAAACAGTAGTCCAAAACGGTACACAAGATCACTAACAGAAACTGCAGGGTTTTTTGCTGCATGCGTAAGTATTTTAGCATTTTGTAGGCGTATATGCAAATTATTGTACAATACTCGTAATGTACAATTTTAAATGGATTTTTGATTGTTTACGATGATGATTTCATGAGGACAATCACATACATTTGTATTCGTAGTGAGGGTAAAATCATTTCCGTCTGTAATTTATGGAAGATAAATACTTACAGAATAAATTATTTATTTTAGTTTGAGCATCTGTCTACAGTTGATAATGTTAGTGGTAATTGTAGGTATTTTTTCTAGTCAAGTTGTAATAATTGTATAATTTGAGAGTTAGAATAATGGAAATTTAAGTTTACTTTTAATTTTAATGATATTTAAGGACAAAGAAAGATCACAATGGTAATTAGTGAGTTTTTTTTGTTAAAGTTAAAAAGATTTGATAGGGAATAATGTATAGCAAAGTCATAAGGGTCACAGAGACATACTTGGAAATGTATGTAAGAGCGGAGGAGTTTGACAGACTGGACGCTTCATTGCGGGATCCATATGATTTGGAAAGGGATGTTTGCAAATTTAGATTCCGTCGTAGGACTGAAGTGTTTGTGAATATGAGATGAGTCACTAGGTCAAGGCTGTAGGATATTCATACAACTGAGATTATAGCTAGTATTGCGTAATTTCTTTTGGATACGATCGTGTGATAACTGGACACTGTCTCACATGAAGGGACTGTGGAAGAGATGTGGAAGAATGGGTGTAAAGACATTAAAACTTTGCAAGATCTTGAACACTTTCATATTGAAAGCTCCAGCTAAAGTAAAAAATTACGATAGAAATATACGAGCTTGTGTATAAATACTCTTTTATTATCTGCACCTGGTATATATAATATATATACCAGGTGCAGATAATAAGTTATAAATAAAGTTAGGGTTTTGTATTTAAATGTTTTTTTTCTATATGTAGCTTTCGATCTATCTTAATTTTTCAATATTGTCTGTCATAAGTAAATTTGTGTGACGCTCAGAAGCCAACCGATTGCTCACCAAAGCCGGTGAATATGTTCCATTGGTTTTAACGTGCGAGAGATGTTTTGCGCTGTACAGAATTGGAGATTTTGACACGGAAGACAAAGATCGCCCTTGCCACCCAAAAAAGTTTGACGTCCAAGAATTGGAGGCATTACCGCATGAAGATTGTTGTAAAACTCAACAAGAGCTTGCAAAATCCGTGGGAGCTACTCAAGCAGCAATTTCAAAATTAATGCGAGCAGCAGGATTTATCCAAAAGCAGGAAAATTACGAATTGAAGCCGAGAGACCTTGAAAGACGTTTTGTATGTGCAAAATGATGGTTGGACTCTATAAAAGAAAATCATTTTTGCATCGAATCATTACTTGTGATGAAAAATTTATTCATTACGATAACCTGAAGCGTAGGAGATCGTATGTGAAGCCCGGCCAACCAGCCGAATGGACTCCACAGCCGAATATCCATGGCGCTAAAGTAATTTCCTGTAGTGTGCTGAACGCAATAGATTCGTTTGAAGCGAATATGTGGCCAGGCATGAAAACGTAATATTCCATTATGACAACGCTCGATCACATGTTGTAATATCCGATAAAAAGTCCAGACTATACCCCGTCCGACTACTATTTGTTTCGATGCAGAACGCACACTGATTGCTCACCGAATCTTATAATAAATGTGTTTCATCAGAGAATTGAAGCCGGGAGACTTTGAAATACGATATTGCAGACTTTGAAAGACGATTAAACACCCAGAATATAAGGCCAGTAATATTTCATCATGACAAGGCTCTGCAACATGTTACAATACCTGTTAGAAAGTATTTAGAAACAAGTTAGAGTGCTATATTCAGCTATGCCGAATCTTAAATACCCTCCACCTAAATTATATGAAAATTATAGAAATTACATTGGTATAAAAACTCTAATATCCATATTTAGTGTTTGTTATTGGGACTTAGCTACGATTATGAAGATTGGTAGAATGGTCTTCAAATACAGTTGCACAATTTTTGTGGACTATGAGCGAATTAGGACTATAACCGAATTTATTTTTAAGCCACTTTATGGATTATATATGAATCATGATATAATACACATTTTGGAATATGTACAAATTATGCACTTTCTTCAAAAAAAAAAAAAAAAAAAAAAAATACTTTTTTTAAACAAAATAAAAATTTGTGTAAAATATAGTAGTTAAGTAGTATAGTAGTATTTTATATATTGTTAGAAAAACTAGTTTACGTAGAAGATATTTTATTTCAAATGTATAAAAATGTTATCTAATTCAGCAATTTATAATTGAAATATCTACATATTCCTACCACTTCCAACAGAGTCTATAATTTTATAATAGGAATAAAATGTACTGTTTAACAATGTATATACTTAATAATTGGTTAACATTACCGATTGGCTCAACATTTTCCTTATTCACCACAAAAGAAGTAAAAGAGTGTAAAAAATGGTAAACAAATATATTTAGTCAAACTTCAAAAGTATATTTTTGTTCTATTCTAATGAATTTTCCGGATGTGAGCCTTATATATATAACTATGAACCCATAGCCACCAAATCTACTTAAAACTTTTACATTTTTTACCGATATGAGTGTATATATGCGTTAATGAATTTTTTGGATGTGCGACTTATTTGGAAGATATAATTAAATATTTTAAAGTGCTTTCTATGTATTTGAGGCATATCTTACTTGATATTTTTCTCCATAGCATTATTTACAAAAGTTTTATGGGTATTATTGTGATAATCGGAAATGGAGCTATGGTCAAATATGGACCGATATTCACAAAACCCAGTTGTATAATGTTTGGATACAATATATTGATATGTATACAATTTTAGTTCGATATCCATATATTTAAAATATTTATAGAGGTTAATGTGTTTTTCGGAAGTGGTCCTTATATGGGAGCTAGGAACAATTACACAGTGCAACAGTGAAAAAAAACACAAGATAATGACTGTATAGGTTCGACTCTACTACCAAAGGGTAGTAAAACCCTATACTCAGTTTGTCCATTTTGGTGATCAATTTTTTTTTATGGGCCCCCAAATTTTCTGAAAATCAGTGGGGCCTCTAAAAAATGTGTCATCAGTTTTTGGCTAACAGCTAATTCAGACTTTGTGATACGGCTTAACTTTATATGGCAATAATATAGCTAAGAGTCCGAAAAATAAATTTTGTTAAAATTTTTTCCCAAAAACCAGCTTTTTCGTGCTCTTTTGTTGAAAGAATATAGGAAGAAAAATTTTTTTTCTTTACTTTTTTCAGAATAACTTCCAGGGACTGCTAAGTTTTCACTAACAATATTTAGCAAAGTTGTAGCTACGGTAAATCTGAACAACTCCTGTGAACATATCAATGCAATATGAACGTGTCTAGGTAATCTTAATAGCGCATCAAAATCACTTTGTCCCTTAAATATTTTTGTTTTTTACTATTTTTTACGCTAAAACAAAGGTTTTTGCTAAAATAACACTTTTCTATTGTGCTGTTTTATTTACTCGGCATATTTAGAATATCTTTAAGACTAATTTTCATTAGAAAAATCACTACACATATTATCATAATCATCTTCTGAATCCTCGTAATCCTCTTGTTCTTCGTCATCTACTTCCATCTGATTTACATTTGGTACCAAAATGTGTACATAAGAAATTTCATTGCGATAGGACAATTGTGTCGAAATTTCTTATTTAGCCTATTTGTTCTAAAATCCCAAAGGGAATACCCCACCGAATACAGTATAGACATTTCTTTGCGATATGCTTAAGCAATCATCTTATTACATAAAATACATATTTATAGTTTCTACAAAAAAATAATTATAAGCTAACATTTTGGACCAACCTTTTTAGTTTTTTTTTCCAAGCTGTGCCAACGAGTTTTATCAGGCTTATGTATGTTTGCAAAATAGTTAATTTCTGCAAAGTGTTACATTTACTAAAAATTTTATTATTTAAGGTAATTCTTTAATGAGAATTGTTAAATTAAACATAAAATATTCATTTAACGTTTGAACGTCATTGCAGATCGATGATGAGTCATTGAAAGTCGAAACTAAAAAATTATGAAATGAAAATGTTTCCGAAATCGGAATAGTTTAGAGTTGGGCATAATAGTTTTTTTTTTTTTTTTTAAATGAAGCATCATTTTTGTTCACAACAAATAAATGAATAAGTTTGTTCTTTTTGTTCAGTTGTTAATTTTTAGTCTGCTGTGTTTTGCTGAACTAAGTTATTGAATAATTTCTCAGTGAATGTATTTACAGATAGACGACAACTGCTTTTGAAAACAAATTTTTTTAGTAATGATGAAAACATTTTTAATAATGCAATACAGAAATGTCAAACGAACAAAAAGAATAAAAGAACAATAAGACTGAAACCCTTCACATTGTTCAATTGACTGAATTGTTCAATTGAACTTGTTCGTTCATGAACAACCCAACTCTAGAATAGTTATTTCTCTCAAAAATATTTATTTTACATTTTATTCATTAGCATCTAAAAATTATTCAGAAGTTGCCAATATATTACAAGTTTTAAAGACTACATTTCATTACCTTTCCATTGATATATAAAACATTATATATTATTCTTTATTATACTTCAAAACAATGCATGCAAATCACACACCTTGTAAAAAATTCTCTACTATTTTGTTCAAATCAAAGACTGCTTACTATGCACTTCTCATTTTTTCATGTACCCTGTATTATATATCTTTCACTTTTGCTTATTGTTGATTGGTCAGTTGCATGTGCGAATATTTAAAGTGAGCTTAAGTAAACTTGTATTAACCTAAGATTCAACAAATTAGTGACCTTATGCGCGTTCATAAATTTGCAATTGTTAGGTTCATAGACTCCATGGCAGAGAATTTTCATTAAAAAAAAATTTCACAAAAAATTTATTTTGTTACTAAAAAAATTTTTTTTTACTAAAAAGTAAATTTTTAATAAAAAAGTAAATTTTTACTAAAAACGTAAATTTTTACTAAAAAAGTATTTTTTTTCCTAAAAAAAGTAATTTTTTACTAAAAGAGTAATTTTTTACTAAAAAAGTAACTTTTTACTAAAAAGTAATTTTTTACTAAAAAAGTAACTTTTTACTAAAAAAAGTAATTTTTACTAAAAAAGTAATTTTTTACTAAAAAAGTAATTTTTTACTAAAACAGTCATTTTCACTGAAAAAGTGATTTTTACTATTATTATTATTTTTTACTAAATAAGCAATTTTTTACTAAAAAAGTAATTTTTTACCAAAAAATTTATTTTTCATTAGAAATCGATTTTCAATTTAAAATAGAAAATATTCGGTGAACCGTGTAATTTAAAATTAAACAATTATTAACCGATTAAATCTAAACCCCGACTAATAATTTGCACGATTAAAGCAGAAGCCCGATTAATTGAATACCCTAGTAAATAAGAAATGTTAATTTTATAGTGATAAATAAATTTTCAAACGAAAATTAAAACTGTTTAATTTTTTTTTTTTTTATTAAAAAATTACTTTTTTAGTAAAAATTTCTTTTTTAGTAAAAAGTTACTTTTTTTTAGTAAAAAGTTACTTTTTTAGTAAAAAATTACTTTTTTAGTAAAAAAATATTTTCTAGTAACAAAATAAATTTTTGTTAAAAATTATTTTTTTTAATGAAAATTCTCTGTCATGGAGTCTATGAACCTAACAATTGCAAATTTATGTACGCGCATTAGGTCATCAAATTTGTTGAATGTTATGTTAATACAAGTTTACTTAAGCACATTTTAAATATTCGCACATGCATTTGTCATAAACAACAATAAACTAAAGAGAAACATATACAATACAGGGTACATGAAAAAATGAGAAGTGCATAGTAAGTAGTCTGTGATTTGAACAAAATAGTAGAGAATTTTTTACAAGGTGTGTGAATTGCATTCATTATTTTAAAGTATAATAAAGAATTAGATATAATGTTTTATATATCAATGGAAAGGTAATGAAATGTAGTTTTTAAAACTTGTAATATTTTGGCAACTTCTGAATAATTTTTAGATGCTAATGAATAAAATGTAAAATAAATATTTTTGAGAGAAATAACTATTCTAGAGTTGGGTTGTTCATGAACGAACAAGTTCAATTGAACAGTGTGAAGGGTTTCAGTCTTATTGTTCTTTTATTCCTTTTGTTTGTTTGACATTTCTGTATTGAATTATTGAAAATGTTTTTATCATTATTAAAAAAATTAGTTTTCAATCTTTTCTATCTGTAAATACATTCACTGAGAAATTATTCAATAACTTAGTTCAGCCAAACACTGCAGACTAAAAATTTACAACTGAACAAAAAGAACCAACTTATTCATTTATTTGTTGTGAACAAAAATGTACAATCAGTAATAAGAACGATTATGCCCAACTCTAGCTAAAATATTCTAAATGATGGTGCAAGTAATGGATTTTTAACGACTTATGTACACCAATTGTTTCAAATGCTGTCAACATGTTTTTTACAGATAGCTCATAGTTTTGTGAGTGTTGTTTTCCCAAGAAGCCGGCTATTACTTCTTTTATTGGACTCCAGGCTTTACATGGACAGCCAGCCAACCAGTTAGCCAGCCAGACGGACGGACGGACGAACATCGGACGTTTAATCGACTCAGAAAGTGATTCTGTGTCGATCGGTATACTTTAAGGTGGGTGTTATACTAATATTTTTGGGCGTTACAAACATCTGCACAAATCCATTATACCCTCCCCACTATGGTGGTGTAGGGTATAATTATTTATATTACATATGCACTTACTCATTTTCACTCTTTAAGAACCACAATGTTTTTCCTTTTAATAGATTTTTATCAAATTTATCTTTATTGTTTTATATTGTTCAAACTATTGAAATTACACAACACGATGTATTTTTATAAAAGTACTTTTAATAAATTTCGCATTTTCGCAAACATATAAAAACAATGCCTCATTGATTAAAGTTAATAAATTAAAACAAGTAGAATTTAAGCAAGTACAAAACTAAGCACGGTAATAAAATATATATATTTAAATTTATTCATTTGCATTTAATTTTAATAAAATAAAACTTTAAAATATTAAAAAAAAGCATAGTCTATCTAGTTAAAAACGAAAATATATAAGGGACAAAGTGATTTTAATATGCCATTTAGAGTACCTAGACACGTTCAGATTGCATTGATATGTTCACAAGAGTTGTTCAGATTTACCGTAGCTACAACTTTGCTAAATATTGTTAGTGAAAACTTAGGAGTCCCTGGAAGTTATTCTGAAAAAAGTAAAAAAAAAGAAAATGTTCTTCCTATATTTTTTCAAAAAAAGTGCACGAAAAAGCAGTTTTTTGGGAAAAAATTTTAACAAGATTTATTTGGCGGACTCTTAGCTATATTATTGCCATATAAAGTTAAGCCGTATCACAAAGACTGAATATAACTGATGACATCTTTTTTAGAGGCCCCACTGATTTTCAGAAACTTTGGGGGTCCATAAAAAAAAATTGATCACCAAAATGCACAAACTGAGTATAGGGTTCTACTACCCTATGGTAGTGAAGACGAACCTATACTGTCATGATCTTGTGTTTTTCCAAAAGTCTTCATTTGTTGCATAGTGTTATCGGCCGATCTACATAAAATTCAACACATCACTTTTCGTATATATGGGAAATATTTATTTGAAATTTTAACCAGATAGAAGTTTTTATAAGAGATTTATTAGTATTTAAGTAATTTTCGGAAATGGACCTTATATAGGAGCTATAGTCAAATATGAACCGATATTCACACAATCTAGTAGTATCATTTGTGAATTAATACTACCGATCTCTCCAAAATTTTAATTCGATAACGATATATTTGTGGTATTTATGAAAATTAATGTGTTTTTTGGAAGTGGTCCTTATATGGGAGCTATAACCAATTATGGGCCGGTCTTCATGAAATTCCCTACAGCGATTTTCATGTGCATGGGGATTATTCAAGTTGAATTTCAACCAGATACCGATATATATATGGGGCATTTCACGTCAAGTGAACCAACTTTTGAAATCGATGTCTTCCGATCGGGATGAAATTTGCACCAATGTTAGTTCTATTGGATAGTAATTCGGACACAATTTTTCAACAAGATCGGTCAAGAACTCTCTGAGTTATAGGAGGTCAAAATTTGACATTTTGGCCAATCAGGTGTTTTTTCTTATCCATATAACTTATTACCTATTATTCTTAGCAAAATGTGTCCCAAATAGTTTAGATAGCTATTTATGCAATCTTTGGAAAAAAAAAAAAAATTAAAAAAATTAAATAAAATTTTTTTGACTTTTTTTTTAAAAAATCAAAAACATTTTTGACTTTTTTTTCAAAATGGGCCCTTTTTATTTTTTTTTTTTATTTTTTTTAAGAAAGCTTAGGTCTTTTCCTAAGCGACCTATATGGTCGCTTAGTGGGATGCGAGTGGGATATCTATCAAAAAAAATATTTTGTAACTCAAGATATGAAATTTTTTGACTTTTTTTGCAAAATCAAAAACTTTGTTGACTTTTTTTTTAAAAAATGGACCCATTTTTTAATTTTTTTTTTGCTCAGAAGAAAGCTTATGTGTTTTTCTTTAACACCTTTTTTGTCGCTTAGTGGGATGCGAGTGAGATATCTATCAAAAAAATGTTTTGTAACTCAAGACATAAAATTTTTTACTTTTTTTTTGCAAAATCAAAAACTTTTTTGACCTTTTTTTTCCAAAATGGACCCTTTTTTTAATTATTTTTTTTTCTCAAAAGAAAGCTTAGGTCTTTTCCTTTAAAACCTTTTTGGTCGCTTAGTGGGATGCGAGTGGGATATCTATCAAAATAAATATTTTGTAACTCAAGGCAAAGGTTTTTAAATTTTTAGCATATGCACTATTTTGATTTTTTTCATATTTGTGTGTAAACCTTAAAAATTAAACTTACGCGGAGAAACTAGACACATTAGCCTTTCCGATGGTATGTAACAACCTAACTAAAATTTCATAGCCTCGATACTGTAATACCCATAATATGTTAACCTCAGGAATAAAAATCACTTTTTATACCCTACACCACCATAGTGGCGAGGGTATATTAAATTTTTGCAGATGTTTGTAATACCCAAAAATATTAGTCTAGCCCACCTTAAAGTATACCGATCGACTCAGAATCGCTTTCTGAATCGACTAAACGATGTCCGTCCGTCCGTCTGGCTGGCTGGTTGTCCATGTAAACCTTGTGCGCAGAGTACAGGTCGCAATTTTGAAGATATTTCGATAAAATTTGGTACATATAATTTGTTCGGCCCAAGGACCAAGCCTATTGAAACTGGCTGAAATCGGTCAATTATTTCACCTAGCCCCCATACAAATGTCCTCCTGAAAGTGGACTTTATCGGTCACAAATGTTTAATTTATATAGGTATCTACACAAGTTTTTCTCCAAATAAGTTTTATATATACGGAATTCATGTCACCAAATTTTATTATGATCCGTCCATAATTAGTCATAGCTCCCATATAAGGCCTGCTTCCGATAATCACTTTAACGAGCATAAATCTCCCAAAAATGTTGGTATACACATAAAATGCAACATAAATAACTTTCATATAGACATTAATAACACCACCTAATTTCATGATGATCGGTCCATAATTTGACATAGCTATTATATAAGGTCCACTTCCAAAAATCGCTCACGAATATAAATTATTGCGCTGAAAACTACCTATAGGATTGAATAAAAAAGCCGCAAGATGCAAAACTCAGACAAATTTTGGGGGCGGAAAATAATTAGCGGTCGGCCTCACATTGCACCCCTCCAGTGGCTATTATCGGTCAGTTGTAGTGGTTTTTTTAAGGTTTGAAATATGAAAATATGAAAAAAATCAATTTAAAAACCTTTGTCTTGAGTTACAAAACATTTATTTTTATAGTTATCCCACTCGCATCCCACTAAGCGACCATAAAGGTTTTAAAGGAAAAGAACTAAGCTTTCTTTTGAGAAAAAAATAAAGAAATAAAAAAGGGTCCATTTTGGAAAAAAAGTCAAAAAAGTTTTTGATTTTGCAAAAAAAAAAAAGTAAAAAATTTTATGTCTTGAGTTACAAAACATTATTTTGATAGATATCCCACTCGCATCCAACTAAGCGACAAAAAAGGTGTTAAAGAAAAACACATAAGCTTTCTTCTGAGCAAAAAAAATAATTAAAAAATGGGTCCATTTTTTAAAAAAAAGTCAACAAAGTTTTTGATTTTACAAAAAAAGTCAAAAAATTTCATATCTTGAGTTACAAAATATTTTTTTTGATAGATATCCCACTCGCATCCCACTAAGCGACCATATAGGTCGCTTAGGAAAAGACCTAAGCTTTCTTAAAAAAAATAAAAAAAAAAAATAAAAAGGGCCCATTTTGAAAAAAAAGTCAAAAATGTTTTTGATTTTTAAAAAAAAGTCAAAAAAATTTTATTTAATTTTTTTAATTTTTTTTTTCCAAAGATTGCATAAATAGCTATCTAAACTATTTGGGACACATTTTGCTAAGAACAATAGGTAATAAGTTATATGGATAAGAAAAAACACCTGTTTGGCCAAAATGTCAAATTTTGACCTCCTATAACTCAGAGAGTTCTTGGCCGATCTTGTTAAAAAATTGTGTCCGAATTACTATCTAATAGAACTAACATTGGTGCAAATTTCATCCCGATCGGAAGACATCGATTTCAAAAGTTGGTTCACTTGACGTGAAATGCCCCATATATAAGATATTTAAGCGTATTTAAATGATTTTCGGAAGTAAACTTTATATGGAGGCTATGGTCAAATAGTGCCCGATCCAAAAAAAATTGGTATCGCGATTTCTGTTTGCACGAAACTTAGTTGTGCTGAATTTTGTATGGATACTTCCATTCTATGGGCATTTATATACCATAGCACCATATTTCGGGAAGAATTTTGTATGGGGGCTACGAGAAATTATGAACCGATTCTTTCCATTTTTAACAGAATTTTCCTTTTATCATATAAATAATGAGTGCAAAATTTCATGGTATTCTCTGCAATGAATTTACCCAAAGTCACAAAAAATCATGTGAAAATTATCAAAATTTTTGGAGGTTGTCTTACATTTTGATCCATAACACTGTTTTCGATTTGCTGATTTTCAATACCAAACTGCTTAGAAAAATTATAAACAGACAGACAGACAGACAGACAGACAGACAGACAGACAGACAGACGGACAGACGGACAGACGGACAGACGGACAGACGGACAGACAGACGGACATTGCTCAATCGACTTAGAATCTCATAAGGATCAATAATATATATACTTTTTGGGTCTCAGATGAATATTTCTCAATGTTACACACGGAATGACAAACGTATATATACCCTCTTTCACCAATTGTAGGTGATGGAGGGTATAAAAAGGTGTTGGGAAGTTTGGGCTCATCCGCCTTAGAGTCTAAACCACCTATATCAGACATCATGAGAAACACGTATTTTAATTACTTTAAGATGAAGAATAAGGCCCTGAATATGCTTTGGGTTCCAAAATGTGTGTTCAAAGTGTGTAGTGAACATTTAGGTGGATAGTGAGAAAGCGGTAAATATAGTCATTTGAAGTTTGGTGTACCAATGATTTGGACAAAACCGAAAAACCACATTGATGACCGCTAGTCTTGTGTTGTTAAAAAACATGACCATTGGATCAAAAAAGACTGGCCTCCGAGGGAAAACATAACGGTTGGAAAATAAAATGTTGTAAACTAGACTTTGGTTTCCAGAGATAAGATCATTTTGACTCCAATACGTATAATATTGGGACTTATGAAGCAGTATGTGAGAGAATAGTTAGAGAATGGGCAAAAAATACTTCAGAAAAAATTGAAGCATTTGCCAATCACTTGGATAATGTATTTACCCCAAATGATACAAATTCATCTATTAGTAATATGTCATAAATAATGTGGTGCCATCCGCGTGAAGACGACAATCAAAGATCTTAAGGCTGGAAAATCACCTGGTATAGATAAAATTACTACCACGATGATAAGTAATCTGTCCAAAGGACCACCATTGTAGAAAATCTCAAAAAAGCTTCTAACCTGTTGACAAATTTAATCAAATGTTGTAAAATTGTTTAATATCGTTTTTGTACCCCTGCAATTTCTCGAAAAATAGGTATACAGTTTGAAACAAGGTATCGAATATACTCAAAATCAGTTTTAGTCTTGGCTGCACCAAAATCATTGCAGACCTGTATTATTAATTTCATTTGATAAGATATACATATAATGCTTTCCAACATATTTCATTAATAGTTTTATCCATGGATAAAATTGCTGCTGTAACTGATGCCATTCGTAATTCACCTTAACGAGAGCAGTTTTTTTTCCTTTAGCTCTCAAAAATGCAGTATAAACCATTAAAAATTGTATTTATTACCTGTCACCAAGTATAACAAACTAAACAAAATGCTACGCAGAAATATTATTATGCATAGAATGAGGAGAAACAAACCAAAAAAGAAAACATTAAACCTTTAACTATGAGAACTACAATACAAAAAAATAGAAAAATAACTAAACAATAAAAAAATATACACATAAATATCTAAACACACATACACTAACTAAGATACAAAGGACTTTAGTAGTAAAGGAAATAAAGTTAGACACAATAGCTTCACACACTTGTATATACATTAGAATGGCCCTTATTCTGCACTTTTTGAGTTTTACTTAAACAGTGTCTGATGAACAATTGCTGGAGTTTAACGATTCTGAAGACCACACAGATGAAAGTTTTGAAAGCGATGAATATGTTGCTGATCCCACTTATGTCTTCGATAATATCGAGGCCGACACTTTACCAGAGGATGCAAAACAGGCCATAGAAGAATGCGTCCAAATTAGGATATTGCTGAGACCATGGATGCATTTATAGAGGCAATAAATTTTTCATTGAATTTCAGTACAATGGACATACCATTATCCTTAATCGACTTACGTTGAAGATATAGCGACGCTCGAAACATTTGCGACCCCAATCTCCATTGCTAAAAGCTGAAGCTTCTGGACCATCAGTTCAACCTAATTCAATCGATTTCATTGGAGGTATGACACTATTTAGCTCATTTTAAACAATTTATTTTCTCTTTTTTAGAAACAGTTCGAAAGCGCTGATCAAACTGGTGAGGCGCAAAGGCTCGATGTGACTTCATCTAAACGAGGTAGCCCTTCGAAGCGATTCATTACTTCCACTGGCCGTGAAAGAGCTCAAAACACCAATGAAATCAATTTACTACTGATGATATAACTGAATTGATCGTTGTAGACAAATCGCTGTGCTCTGGACAACACAACGTTTAGCACAAGTACTACTGAAATAAGAAATTACAGTGGCATAATGTTGTACATGTCAGTATACCACTTTCCTTATATAGAAAGAATCGAATAGGAAGAATGGAAATTGTTCAAATTGAGAGCCACCCTATTAGACATGTATTCATACAATACACGTAAATATTTGCCACTAAATTATACTTATGTAGTAGTTAACAAAAAAATGAAAATAAAACAACAAACAAGGAAACTCAACTCTAAAGGTGGCCATGGGCCAAACAAAAATGACCAAGAGTTTCGCCATCATCAGCATAAGTTACAAAAAAAAAGAAAAAAAGAAAGAATGGCCAACAAGCACCAGAGCCAGTAATAGTAGAAGAAGACTAACGTTAGTTATTGTAACTATTCTAGGACTCTGATACAAAGTGTTTTTTTTTAAGCTTTTATAGGAATTCTCCACTATTGTCCTCTCAAGCATATTTATGTTTATGTGAAGAAGTGTGTTTATATTAAAGGTCATAAAATACGTGTAAGTATTAGTGTTATATACATACACACACATAAATACTTATACAAACATACTCTTTTAAAAGGACACATTCACAGGCATGTCACCAACCATCCATATAACGCGTCGTATGTAGATTTTTGTATTAAAGTGTAAAAAAAGGCAGAAATAGAAGATGTGTCGGACGACTTTTACAACTACAATTTATAATTTAACTAACGGTGTTAGTTATTTAGTTAGATACAGTGGGTTTAACTAATGGAAATATATGAATGTAAGATATTTTATAGGGGAAGAGGATTTCAAGTTAATAACCTTATATCCTACTAAAATAATTAATTTTATTTCAATCGTTAGAAAAAATTCCAGCTACTGCAAATTTCCCTTAACAGATCATTTAAAAAATAAGAGCATTTTCTGATGCGAGACCACGTTTGTTGTTAAGGTATTCCGTTAATAATGAAAAACAACATCAGCCAAATCGCCACCACGACCACGCTTACAGGACCATATCCTTTTCATGAAATTTTCCATAACCAAATAGCAAAGTGGCTGCCCTATGTCCTCAATAGCATCATGAATTCTATCTTTGAGGTCTTGAATCGACGCTGAGCTGTTGGCGTAGATCTTATCTTTCACGTGGCCCCAAAGGAAGAAGTCGCAAGGTGTTAAATCACAAGATTTCGGTGGCCAATTGTGATCACCTTTTCGAGAGATAACACGGTCTGAAATCTTATCCCGTAAAAGAGCAATGGTTTCGTTGCTTGTGTGGCACAAAGCGCCATCTTGTTGAAAGTAAACTCCGACCATAAGATACGGTGTAATGACGTTTGTGGAATGCCAAATTCCAAAGAACGACGAGGAATAGATAAACCTGGGTTTTCTTCAACACTTTGGGCTACAGCAGCAATATTTTCAGTTGTTCTTGAGGGACGTGTACGGGTTTTATTCTTCACATCACTAACTTGTCCCAACAGCTCGAATTTTTCCACCAATTTCTGTATTGCGGTCCGACAAGCTGCTTTACGACGACTCAAAAATACTTTAGTTTTGCGAACTGTGACTGCAGGATTTCCACCATTTTTGTAGGGAATTTTAATAATTTCAATGCGTTGTTGAAGCGTGTATCGTTCCATTTTTAGTAATGGTGTAGTTTCTACTTGTCAAATGTCAAAGAATAAAAGCTTCAAAAGTGACAGCTACCGTAATACCGGGTGATTCAAAATAACATATTTTGTTGGAAAACCCTTTATATTGAGTTTTTCATTGTATGATTAGCTTTTCAAACGTCGTTTCTGAATATTTTGCTTTTAATGGTGTCCAGAGGTATAGCGACATGTGCTATATCTGAGACATTAAGAGGCGATAATTCGATGGCCAGATCATCTGCGTGCTCATTACCGGTTTAATTTCCATGCACAGGGATCCAGTGATCGCCAATATCTCTGCTTGAAAGACGCTGGCTTTATCTGGAAGTTTGTTAGTTTGAATTGGGGTAGTTGTTACGTTGTTGTCCTTTGCATTCTCATAACTTCTTTTGTCATTCTTTGAACGAAACGTTGTTGAAACTGAGGCAGAGTTCATATATTATATAGAGCCAAGAAATGATGGATAATTTTGCATTCTGCATCATAAAGTTATTTTTTCTTAGTTACAGTTGTATTTTTCACATGAACCATGTCAGCGTATGAGTAATATTGTTAAATCATAACAAGTATACTCAAAAATAATAGAACTTTTACTTATTTTAGTGCTTTAAGATGGACATTGGATCAATATTTTTGGGCACTCCACAATTTGGTATGAAAAATAGGAAATTCCGAGCAGAATAAGGAAATAAACATATCATGTTCGTTTGATAAATAAATCAGAGATCTCTACTTTAGCTTCCTGCTAAAGTAGAGAGTGAGATTGAAACTGTTTTGAAAACGATATGCAATTGCAATATGAATCCGCTTTATCCACAGGTCCAATGGCGAAGGGTAATGGGTAAACAAGTCATAATTCCAGAAAACTATATGAATACTAAGTGTATTGTCAGAATCCCTAATATATTAATATAGAATACATATACCTAATTGTTTAATAACCATAACTGTCTTTCAGGCTGAAATTCTGATAACTCTTGAAGCAGTAAAATGTTTTAAAAGTTATGGCCAGACATCCAAAATACCATAAAACCGATATAAACATGTGTTTGAATTTAGGAGGTAGAAAACATATATGTACAACTCTGAGGGGAATTTTAAAAATACTTGAATGCCAGTCAATAGATAATGTGATGATGCATCCACGACTGTAAAACTCCTGGGCACTGCTAACGTAATTATTACAGTAAACATTTTATAAATTTTAGAAGGACCTCAATAAACGATCGTAATAAATGAATCTGGCCAGCTAAATACTGCAGTTGTCCAAACATCAAAGATTCTAAAGGGTAAGAAATTAAAGGATGTGCGAAATTCAAAATTTTTTGGCATCTGTGCATTTTATGAACTGATTGGCTGATTTTTTTACGCCGCATCACCATAGTGGATGTTCTTTACGCACAAGAATATTAGTCCAACACCTACCGAAGAATCTTTTTGAGGCGATTTACATTGTGTCCAAATGAATGGCTGAGTTAGGATCACACAAAATTTAATTTCTATAGAAACTAATCTATTATAAAAACTTTGTAGAATGTATTTAAAATAAGTAAGGAAGTATAGTCGACAAAGACCTACAATGTGTACGATTTAAAAAAGACGGGATTTTTTTAAAATGTTTAGCCTTTCATTGTTAGATATGAGCTATTCCCATCTATCTGGCAAACGAGCCAAAAGAACTAATCATCTTTTGAGGCCAAGAACGAATCAAGCCAATATTGAATACTCTGTTCTGAAGTGAAGCGTATCCCAGAGAGAGCATTCTACAATCTAAACAAATAGTAGTCTGGACTATAAAGCGGGTGAGACAAAACTTAACAACCACTTCATTCTAAACATTTCTTAACAGGCATTGCAATAAGTAGCCGAGCATTGTCATGATGTAATATTACGGTTTCATACGAATCAGTTGCTTTCGGCAAGTTTCCTGTGATGGTCTGTTCAGATTTCAGCAGTTAATAATAGATAGGACCCTTTTCGTATTGGATCCAGTTTTCATCGCAAGTAATGATTCCGTAAAAAAATGATTTTTTTTGTTCAAGCAGCATTTCAGATATACAAACTCGTCTTTCAAGGTCTCTCAGTTTCAATTCGTATGGTGCCCAATTTCCCGGCTTTTCAATGAATCCTGCTGATTGAAAACGTTTTGAGTAGTTCCCAATGATTTTTGGAAACTTTTGTTAAGTTTGACAAAAATGGAGTAATGGATCCAATTCTTAGAGCCTGGGCGATGTTGGTCTTCCGTGTCTAAATCACCACTTCTGAACCACACAAACCATCTCTCGCACGTTAGCTTTGGTGGAAAATCGGTGTGCTTCAGAGGTACTTTTTATCAAATATGACGCTTTATTGGTACAAAATTCAACATTTTCAAAGAAAAAAAATTATGCAAAATTTGTGTTCTCGAACCGATTTCAAGACATTGCTCTAGTTATATTTTATCTTTTATAGTTTACGAAATATTCGCATTTAAATTATAATTATAAGCAGAGACCTGCACCGAATGCCTAAGAGTCGGTTAAGCCCAGCCGTCGAATCGTGATATATTAGGACATTATGACAATATGACATGATAAGAGACCTTGTGAATTGACCAAATATTTTTATATTTTTCTTATAAATGCCTTCAAAATACATAACTAGCAATAATTAGCTTAATCAATGTGTTTTAAAACCAATCTGGACATATGGAATCCAATCAAGGCTTCGTAGAGTCGATCTACCACCCCGCTAAGATGTGGCCCATATGTCCATCAACGCTCTTGTCAGAGCATTTAGTTTTAATTTTAGTTATAAGATTTTAATACTTATTGTTAGGCCTAAGTAAGGCAGATTCGATAAATAAAAAAACGTTATAATAAAAAAAAAAAAACATATTTATATTCACTTTCTGTGATTTTGATTCGATCGGGATACTTTAAGGTGGGTGTTGCAAGCATTAGAACAAACGCAATATACCCTCCCGACGTTGTAAGTTTTAGAGCGTAACTCATGATCTAATGATCATATTCTTATAAAAGATAAATCTGAATATTTAGGACTTTGATATTTGTAACGATAAAAAAAATTATGTAAAGCTAAATTCATTCAGGCAAACAAAATTGTGCATATATGTACGATTATGACTATTTTATTTTTGCAACTATACCACAGTCCTTAATTATTCCACTATTAAAATAGTGTGGAGAAGACACACATACTTATATATCGCCGAATGAAAGTGCCTACAAACAAACATAAATACAAAATTTTACACTTGACCTCTTATATTTTATCTTACCCAGAGTGGCGCATTTTGAACCTTTTGACCAATGATGCTTATTTCTTTTGTTACCCCCATGTAACTACTTGTTCTAACCATAATGTTGTGTGGCGTTAAAAAAAAGCTAAAAGTCTAGTGCATCATGGTGGTAGAGGGAGGATATGATTTGAAACAAAATTTTATAATGGAAGCTGTAAATAAATGCACATTTTATTTATGCAGGTGTTCTTTTGGTGTTGTGTTTGTTTTTTTTTTTAACTTTTGAGTACTAATTTGGTTTTATAGCTCGTATGTTATAAGCGGCGACACTTGCGTTGAAAGCATTTCCGCATCCGTTACCGTTTCCTATATCCGGTTGCTATACATGGAGGTTCCTTTTTAATGGCCAAAGACACATGTGAGGTTTGTTTTAGTGGATGTGAAGTGTGTTTTAAGTTTAGTTTTTATGAAGGTGCGCACTTTATGATATTTTGTTTATAATATGCTACGTCGTGACAAATAAAATCTATGAATATATTTTACTTATAGAATGGTCAGTTGAAAAGATTGACAAAGTTTATGTAAAATCATATAATGAGGATAAAGTTTAAAGAACCTAAGGAAACATACATTTTAAACTACTTCCTAGTAAGCAGTTTTGGAACATAATTCAATTTCTCTTATTTACTCTGAATCACTTTGTACTCAAATAAAATCCTCACCCACTCCCTTCATTTAGCCAATAAAACCTTGTCTATTTTATAAATTTGCATAATTTAACAATGTATTTTTATGTTTTTTTTTTCGGAAATTTATTGACTTGCAATTAAATACTTTATTATTATGACCAACCAGTAAAAACGGATTATAAACAATTTTGATGTTGCAATTGGAAACTGCAATAAAAAAAACAACAGCAACAACAACTAAATGCCAGTAAATAAATAATTGACTTTGTCAAAAGCATTGGAGAAAAAAATACAAGGCACAACAGCAATAGAAAATCAGGCAATTGAGGAAAACCACTTTGCAATGCAAATGATGAAACTAAAGACATACATACATATGCAGCAAGCAAGGATGCATTTATCCACACGTGTAAACAAATATTCATAAACATATGCATTTGCATGCAAATAAATTTCCGAGTTGCTAGAAGAACAAATGAAGTAAATGAAAATCTAAAGTATATTTTAAGGATAAACAATTGTTGCATTCAAAATGTGGTACTAAATGTTAAATATGTATGTAGATGTGTATCAGATGCGAAAGAAAAAAAAAAAAGAGAGTCAATATACAAAGAGTTAAAAGATTGAGTGTTTTGTTGTTGTTTCAGCTTAGCCAAGACCATAAAATAAATGCAAATTATGTAGAGAATATAGACTTTCTACGATTTCGTAAATATCGGTATTGGGTTGGCAAAGAAGTATTAAAATTAGAATGCTTTGAATAAACAGAAAATACAGTTTACTACCTTCTTGTGAACAAACATTACTATCTAGCTAGTAGTAAAAATTATATTCATATTATGGTTATTGAAATAATTTACACATTTAGCTATATCTTGAACTGTCCATCTATGACTATTTTGTGGATTCGTTGCATTGTTCTTATTCGTTATATTACACATTCGTTTATAAATACTTTCGACCTTCCAAGTTTCCCAACCGATAAAATTAAAGAGTTTTGTATTATGTTGAGTTGGTACGCTTTTCTACTACGGTGAGCGATAATGTGCCAAATCAGCTCGATGTTGTTATTATTACACAGTTCCCTCGGTGTCATTTTTGCAAAAAAGTGATAATTTTCTCAGGCTCATATCTTGCAAACCTTTCAGAACTTTTACTCTCAGAGGCAAAGTTTTAGCTCTTGTCATAAAGAACAAAAATTGTAAACATATAAAATAAAAAAATTCATCTTCAAGATTAAAATCGCAAAATACTTTAAAAAATTCGATTTTTAATTTTTTTCCCCGTTCAGGTCCACAGGTAGCAAACGGTTCAAAATCCAAGGAAACAATCAACTACAAAAATTTACCTAAGATCTCAGTAAACAACTTTCTATAACATGTGAATTTCCTAGGAATGATCCTTAACACTGTTTAGGTAGCGATTCACCTTCAAAATCAAAATTGCAAAAAACTTAAAAAATTCGATTTTTCCCCCTTTCCCCCTTTTCCCCTGTTCAGGTCCACAGGCAGCAAACCGTTCAAAATTCAAGGAAACAATCAACTACAAAAATGTACATAATATCTCAATAAACAACTTTCTGGAACATATGAACTTCCTAGGAATGATTCTTAACACCGTTTAGGTAGCGCTTCTTCTTTAAGATCAAAATCGTAAAAAACTAAAAAAATGCAATTTTCTACCTTTTCCGGACATTCCGAATGGTTTGCAATATATGAGTCTGAGAAAATTATCACTTTTTTGCACGAATTACACCGAGAGCCCAAATCTTTGGGGGCCCATAAAAGTGCATGACTTGGAGACACTGGTCTTTTTTTTATGGTCTTTTATCACATAGTGATGTCCGTAAATGGTTATATTTCCATGACTCAGAAAATTACACACAGTGCTATTATAGTAAGAAATGAGTCTCCATTTTAAGTATTTTGTTACTTTGTAATTTTTTCCAAATTAGGACATTTTTATGGAGACTTGATGAAGATGTGGATTGAGCTTTGAGGATTTTTATACCCTTCACCATGAGTGATAAGGGTAGTATATATAAGTTTGTCATTCCGTTTGTAATTTCCACAATATAATTTTCCGACCCTATAAAGTATATATATTCCGGATCTTTATAGATAGCGGAGTCGATTAAGCCATGTCCGTCTGTCTGTCTGTCTATTGAAATCAATTTCCTGAAGACCCAAGATATCTTGGGGATCCAAATCTTCAATAACGGAGATATGAGCAAAAATCCGAGACAACCTCTGAAAATTTCATCAAAAAAAGACAATTTATTGCATGCTTTGACAAAAAAGCAACAAAACGTACATATGTTTGGATGTGTGTTGATTTCATTGCTTTGCGTATTTTGTTTTTTTTTTTTTTTTTTTTTTTGATTTTTCGTTTCGTTTAGCGTTGTTGGTTTTATACTCTTCTCCTTCGCGAGAAGGGTATATATAATATTGTTATTTCGTTTGTAACTTCTACAATATAATCTGTTTGTCAGCAATTAAATGTAAAGTTTTTAAAATTTTTCTTGATATATGTAGGATGACGCTGAAAATGGGCAATTCATGCATCCACAACACAGGTGAAGGGTATATAAGATTCGGCATAGCCGAATATAGCACTCTTACTTGTTAAAACTACTATTTATAGCCTACACTACTATACTGGGGGGAATATAATGCGTTTGTGCTAATGTTTATAACGTCCAATAATATTAGTCCAACATTCACCTTTAAATATACAGAAACTGATTCTGAGTCGACTTGTGCTCAAAGTACAGGTCCCAAATTTGAAGATATTTCGATAAAATTTGACTCATGTATCAAGGTCCAAGGATCATTTAGATAAATAAACTCCCATATTTATTTAAGGCTCGTTTGCATTATACCAAAAGCAATTTGATTTGTCAAATGATTTTCAGGGTCATAAGGGCATCCAGGGAAATGAAGTATCTTATGAATGCGCAACCAACGGGTCGTCCCTGGATGTAACTCTTGCGTAGGATATTCACACTCCCTTGGTGACCGTATCGAATTTGATAGATGAATGGGTGTTGAGAGAGACGGAACTCAGGTGGTCAAATAACATCACTTGTAAAATATGTTATCTGGATATTGGAATCTTTTGTCTCTTGGTAAAAATTCGATTAGGCATTTTAAGGGTATAATTACTGGAAACTCTATCAGTGGACACATGTAGAATCGTATGGGTTACGTTATAGTTAATTAGATGAGGAGGAGGAAGAATCAGTACAACACCTTTTATGTGACTCCCCGACCTTATAAGAGCGTAGACTATTACATCTTGGTAGAGCTTTTTTTCATGATCTGGACTGTCTCAGAGATTTGTCACTAATCAATATTATACAAGGTGGCGCAAAAATAATCGTCCTATCAGAAAATGCTATAAATTTTGCGATTGGCCCCTAATGTCAGTTCTGTTTTGATATTTGTATAGTAAACACATGCGAAATACACGTTAATAAACAATGAATATTGTTGCTGTAGCCGAGGATGTAATGGAATCGCCGTCGACATCGACCAGACGACGTGCCACACAAATGGGTATCAGTCGACGGTCTTTACAGCGAATTTTGGTACAAGATTTGAAGATGTTTCCGTACAAAGTCCAGACGGTGCATCAGCTGTTAGCTGCTGACCGCCAATCGCGTCTAACATACGCTCAAGCCATCCTTAATCACCACCAAGAGGAAGATGATTTTTCATCAAAAATAATCATGAGTGATGAGGCCCATTTCCATCTTAGCGGGTACCTAAATAAGCAAAATTTACGCTTCTGGGGCACTGAAAATCCGCGTGTAACCCACGAAGAGCCATTACACCCGCTCAAAGTCACTGTATGGTGTGCTGTTTCCGCTGGAGGAGTTTTCTTCGAAGACGTCGCGGGCCAAACGGTTACTGTGAATGGTGAGCGCTACAGAGCAATGATCAACGAGTTCTTTTTGCCACAACTTGATGAATTGGGATTGGAAAACATGTGGTTCCAACAGGACGGTGCAACGGCACACACTGCACGTGCCACAACCGATATGCTGAAGGATGCATTTCCCGGGCGCCTAATCTCCCGTTTTGTCGATTTGCATTGGCCAGCAAGATCGCCTGATTTGACCGCTCCAGACTTCTTTTTGTGGGGCTTTTTGAAGTCGCGGGTTTATGTCAACAAACCTCAGACTCTTGCAGCTCTTAAAGACAATATCCGTCAATAATGTGAGGACCTACCGGAAGTTTTGGTCAAAGTGATGGAAAATGCCATAAAAAGGGCTTAAATGACAATCAACTGTAGCGGCGGCCATTTACAATACATCATATTCTCGACTTGATGTAAAAAAAATTAAAAGACCAAATAAAAATAATCCACAAGAAGAATTAAAGTTTTTCGTTTTTTTTTTTTTTTAATTACAGCCAAAAAACATCGGAAGTTTACTTTTGCGCCACCTTGTATATAGTATGATTTTCAGCATACGAGAAAAAGGTTTTTTAAGGGCCACAAGGCCTCCGAGTAAATTCACTAAATTGCGACAAGTCACAATCTTACCTAACTTTTTACGTTATTTGTTATATTGGTTAGGGAAATTTTATATTGGTTAGGGAAATGTATATTTTGACATACCTTAATCCACTTTGTAAACTTGGGATAAAAATGGTAATATCCATGTAGAAATTACAGATTAATATCCAATTTTAAGAAATTTCCGCACCTTGCAGCTAACTTCTTAAAGTTTTTGGTTAAAATTTTGCATTCATCACGATTCGACAACTTGAATTAAAATTCCCGATTATCTTGCGATTTTGGGCAACTCATCGATACATTTAGTCAATTCACAAGGTCTCTTATCATGTCATATTGTCATAATGTCCTAATATTTCAAAATGGTTTTTATTGCTTTTCAAGCAAAAAATTTCCTAAAATAATACTACATTAAATGATATGTTTATTGTGTTATTGTAACCAACCAGCACCGAATGCCTAAGAGTCGGTTAAGCCGAGCCGCCGAATCGTGATATATTATGACATTATGACAATATGACTGATAAGAGACCTTGTGAATTGACCAATTGTTTTTAATTGTTAGTTTTAGGTTTATAAAACAGCTAATTTGTCCCTTTTCCATTTCAGAAAGAGCAGTTCCTTTTGGAATTTTTAATCTGAAACGACTTTCCTAACCACCCAATAATTTATGGCACTTAGGAAACATATTTTACCCACAATGATAAAATAGTCTCTGCCAGTGAATTAAGGAGTGCGGGAGTGTGTATTTGTCCATGTGGAGTTTGTATATTTAAGTGGGTGTAATACAAGAAAGATATTTAGTAGCTATATAACTGTAATATATTTTGTTCGTGCTATAAACGAGTAAATACTTATGTATGTATGGCTGAATATAAACATTTGATATGGCAACATCTGGCGCCAGTAAATAACCGGATGTATCAATTTTAAACAAAACATTACACACACACTACCACACGCACATTGCAACTGTAAATGTTTTAGTGTGTGGGTGCATGAATGTATGTATGAATAACGGAAACTTTTGTGGCTTTTATTTTGCATACTTCATATTGATTGGTTGTTCTGGTACCAAAAATGTCGCATCATATCCTTCACTCACTCACTGACCAACAAATTTAAACAACAAACAATGATGATGGTCAACATCTATTCAAACACTGGTGCTTATAGCCAACCAACCACCTACACATATGCAAATGTATATAAGTATCAATGTGGCCACTTTTCTGAGTGTGTTTGCCTATTGAATTGCATTTACTCAAATGTTTGTATATTAGGGCGTTCTTATGTGAAATTTTGCCAAGCTCCAAAGTTTTAAAATTGTTGATTTGTTCAACCAAAACCAAATATTGAAAATAAGAGAAAAATCCGACAACGTTTGGAAGTTGTACATCTTATTTAAAGTTTCAAGTTTTGGCTCAACGTAGCAACAACACAAAAACAAGCAAGAGTGTTATATTCGGATGTGCCGAATCTTGTATACACACCATCAATATGTGACTATAAAATATTTTTCTGATATAGCGGTTGTATAACAAAAGTTGGTAGAAGAATGTAGGTTCATATAAAACTTGTGTATGTCCAATTTCATCACGATATTAATTACACTATGCGACAAATGGTAGAGGTTCTGCCCGGTCACAAAAAAGTTATATAGTTCCGGCGTTTCACTGGGTCATTAGTGCGATTCACTTACTTTTAACGATCCGACAATCGTAATGTTTATCGACATAAATAATCGCTTGCAGTAACGATAGTGTGATTCAGTAATTTAGTTTTAACGATTGTTTACAGCTGTATTTTTCTGTTTTCTGTATTACTGTGTGAAAACTATTATTTGACAAAAAATAAAATAACTAAGCAGTGGTGTAGTGAGTACAACGTTGACTAGCAATCGAATGGTTGTCGGTTCGACTCGTGGCCGCGACTTACTTTTTTTATTATTTTTTTTTTTGTTTGTAAATACATAATTCTATAAATAAGTACTAACAAAACAACTTATTTCCGGCCAAAATATAAAGGATTACTTTTGGGACATCTTTCAGTAGAATAATAAGTAGTCTATCGTCAAATTTCCCTTATTATTCGGCTTATTTTTTCATATTTTTGTGTTTTCATTATTTTTACGTTAGTTCCAGTTACAAAAGTTGAAGATAATGAAGAAAAAATTGCAAAAAAACTTTATCGATTAAATAAACACAACTTAAATTATTGTCGATAAAATAACGAAAAAAAAACTGCTTAAAGTAACAGCTAACTTCAACCGACAGCGAATATCGTTAAAAAAATACCAAATTCGATAAATTTTCGTTATATTTATTTTAACGATGCGATTATCGTTATAAAAGTTAGTGAATCGCACTACAGGTCTAGGAATCCAGACTCATATATCAATTTGAAGCTTATATGTATCAAATGGAGAAAATTTTAACTTTTTGTGCCATTTTGACCATCTAAATGTTCGAATATCGAATGTTCAGCAAAGTTGTTAAGCTCAACGCCGGCTAATTTGTGCAAAATGTGATCAGGATTGCCGCATAATCAACATATTTATGACTACTCAAACAGTATTCCGGGTGGATATTTATATGGGGACTATGTGCAATCATTAACCGATATTGCCCATTTTCAATACCAAACATACCTTGTTAACAGAGAGTATTTGTGGAAAATTTCAGCCAGCTAGCTCTTTTCGCTTCTTTTCATATTTTCAACAGACAAGCAGATGGGCAGACGGACATAGATAAGTAGAAACTACGCCATTACTAAAATTGGAACTATACACGCTTCAACAACGCATTGAAATTATTAAAATTCACTACAAAAATGGTGAAAATCTTGCAGTCACAGTTCGCCAAACTAAAGCATTTTTGGGTCGTCGTGAAGCACCTTGTCGGACCACAATACTGAAATTGTTGGACAATTTGGAGCTGTTGGGACAAGTTAGTGATGTGAAGAATAGAACTCGTGCTCGTCGCTCAAGAACAACTGAGAATATTGCTGCTGTAGCCCAAAGTGTTGAAGAGAACCCAGGTTTGTCCATTCCTCGTCGTTCTTTGGAATTGGACATTCCACAAACATCATTGCACCGTATTTTGGATGATATTGATCTGGACAACGTTTACTTTCAACAAGACGGCGCTACGTGTCACACAAGCAACGAAACCATTGCTCTTTTACGGGAAAAGTTTCCGCACTGTGTTATCTCTCGAAGAGGTGATGACAATTGGCCACCGAGATCTTGTGATTTAACACCTTGCGACTTCTTACTTTGGGGCCACGTGAAGGATAAGGTCTACGCCAACAGCCCAGCGTCGATTCAAGACATCAAAGATAGAATTCGTGAGGCTATCGAGGACATAGGGCAGCCACTTTGCGATTTGGTTATGGAAAATTTCATAAAAAGGATATGATCATGGTGGTCATTTGGCTGATGTTGTTTTTCATTATTAACGGCATACCTTCCTCTTTATTATGAAATAATCATCCGATCCTTTATCTGAAAAAATTCAATTTTTCTTTGAATACCAAAATAACACCTCTTGTTGGAAAACCCAGCACTTTTTGGTTCTACGACCCATATTCTATATGTTACAAACGGAATGACAAAATCAATATACCTCCCAAGTTTTTGATGGTAGGTGAAAAATAAACAACCCAAAGACACAATCTGAAATTAATAATTAGAAAATAGGCTACAGAATGTTTTTTAAAAAATAATTTTAAAAAATTTTTAAAAAAAAAAAAAAATTCCTCTAAATTTTCCAATTTCAAATTGTAAGTAAAATATGTATGAAATTTTTAATTGAATTTTGAAAATTTTACTACAATGACCCGATAAACGTTATTCGAGTTTGCTCAAATTTTCAGCATTTTTTCTGTAAACCTTGGGAGCATCCAATAAATGCAAAATAAGCATCACACTAATGTATATGTACTCATATGTAAGGATTTAGTTATTTGTTTGGTAGTGTGTGGTTGGTGGTTTATTTTATTTGTTTGTAAGTATGTACATATGTATGTATCTATGTAGCTATGTATGTATTGCATTTAATACTACAATTATTGAGCTGATATACAACATAAATTAATTATTTTATTGCATTAGATAACATTATGATGTGCCAATGAATATGTTTGAACAGCTGCTGCATCCGAATATAAATACATTCCATATATCCACAAATATCTATGTACTCTCCATAAAAAAATTATATAAGTATTTTGGACGTTTATGTATATGAACACATACATGCGACAGTGTTATGAAAGTAAATCATTGTTATATATGGTTTGTTAGGATTTTAGCAGAAAATTTAATAAATAGTTTTTCTAAAAAAAATATGTAATTTGTTGATGTTGAAAGTGGCCCTGAGAGCAGGCGCAAATATTGTAAAAATATTATATTTAGCTGTGTTTGTTTTTTCTATAAAGTAATTCTGCAGGGCCTTTAATTATTGCGGAAGAAATTGAAAACCTGTTTTGATAAAGAGTCTAAAATGGTAGATTTTACTTGAACCTTTTCTTCCCAGTGAATCTAATTTGACTTAATAATTTGTATGCGGTTTATTATAAATTGAACACTGCTATCACCAACAATTATTTCTAATAGTTTATGACAATGATTATTGGTTTTATGTATGTGGGTAATGTAAAATTTCTACCCCATCAAACGATAAAACAAACAAACGAAAACCCAAGAAAATAATGGCCAAAAACATGACACAACATGCTACATACTATTACGCTGACAATGAAAATCGTTTATACACCAAATTGGCCAGTGGTCAGTTGTCGTGCATAATCTCAACCCAGCAGTTTTACAAGTAGTTAAAGTATCCTTTATAGACAGCTAAATCCAAGGTATATATTTTAGGGCCATTTGACAGGTATGTGCTTTTTGTAGTGCAAATGTAGATTAATTGGTTACTTAATACAACCTAGGTAATATAGCGTGAAGTGAATGTTAACATTAGTGACTCTAAGTAATCTTGTAATCTTTTATTTTGTACTGCATTTTATGAAGTAGTTATTATACCCGCCAGAAGTAATCTATTGACTTAAAAATGGGGGATTTTTTAAAATTTTTAGCTTTTAGTTTAAAACATTTGTATAATATAAATTTATTCATAGTATTGGCCATTGTTAGCTATGACCTTTTCCCATCTTTTTGGCAACATATGGACTCCGAGCCAAAGAACCGTTTATCTTTGGAGGCCAAGAACGAATCAAGCCAATATTGGATACTTTGATCCATAGTGAAGCGTATCCCAGAGAGACCGTTCTGCATCGATCGAAACTATAAAACGATTGAAGCAAAACTTCCCAACCACTTCAAACATAATTTATTTCCCAAATACTTTTTAACAGGTATTGCAACATGTGGCCGAGTGTTGCCATAATGGAATTTTACGGTTTCATGTGTGTCAGCATAATCTGGGTGTTTTTCGATTCAAAGGAATCAGTTGCGTTTGGAATAGGACCCACCAAATGCAGAGAATTACCTTAGTGCCGTGGATATTTGGCTTTGCTACAGCTACATCTGACGGATTGACTGTCATTTATTCAGTTTGTTTTGCCAAATCAAGATGGTCGGATATAGCGTTCAACAACACGTGCAAGTGATAAAATTGATGGGTGTTATCTTCAGCGATGAGGCCCATTTCTACGTCAACAAACAAAATTGTCGAATTTGGGTCGATACCAATCCACATGAGTTCAGTGAGCGTCCAGTGCAAAATCAGACAATTGATTTGGACTTTATTTTCTTTTTTAATGTCAGGTCGCTTCAAAATCGATTTTTGTAACATACGTGGGTTGAGGGCAAATTTTTTCTCAGTGTATGCTCACGTTTGTTTCCATCGGCCGAATGTTTTCGCCTTATGTGAAACCCAGGTATTTGAGAATGCTGATCCACAGGATTTTCACATACCTGGGTATCACCTTCTACCGCTTTTCAATTTCCATCGGGGCATTGCAATGTACATACGCGATGGAGTTTTGTACCAGTGCCAGCAACCCTTAGGCACATATGATGCAGAATTTAACTGTCTCTGGGTCAAATTCAAAATCAGGGAACACTATTTGCACTTTGGGTTTCTTTATAGAAGTCCAAATGTGGGAAGAGATATTACACTATATATCTTTGATGCCCTTTCCAATTCCATATTGCAGATCCATTGAGAGTTGTTCGAACAGTGAAGTTGCAGTTGCTGGTGATTTCAATGTTCACAATTCCTCGTGGCTTCGCCACTCTGCCCACACTACTACAGAAGGCCAATATGTTGAGCTATTCGCCGCGCACAATCACCTTGCGCAATTAGTGAATGAACCAACACACATTCATTGTGTGGAAGGGCACCAAAATAACACTCTTGACTTTTTCTCACCTCAAACCCTGAAAAGTATGAAGTGGATGTTCTTGCACCTCTTGGTAATTCGGATCATTGCACCATTTCCGCCTCCTTTTCACTCTCGCAATGACACAATGTTTCACGAACAGCTACGAAACGTTCAATTTTTATCTACGAAAATACTCGTTGGGCTGAGCTTAACAATTTCTTTCGGCATTTTAATTGGAAACTTTGTTTCCTAGACAATGATGTCAATAACATGGCTAAAATTGTTGAGAAAATAATCATGTTGGGAATGAAGACTTTCATTCTATCAAAAACATCTTCGATTAGACCTAGGCAAAAATCTTGGTTTAATCAGACGTGCTAAATAGCAATCAGATCCAAAGAGGGAGTATTCAGGAATTGGCGCAAGAACCAAAACGCCGAAACTGATTCGCTACGCAAAAAGGCAAGATCTTCGTGTGACAAAGTACTATAGCGCGAAAATGTTCTATACGAGCAACGCCTTCGTACTAAAGTTCTTACTGCTCCCCGGGGTAGTCTTTTGGTCATTCATTAAAAGAGTAAAGGATAATGCTAGTTCTTCAATTCCGACTCTTTTAAAAGATGACCAAACATTCACTGTCCCGGTCGCTGAATTATTCGCAAGTAATTCTCACTTGCCGGAAAGTGATAAACCACAGCCCGAACTCGAAAGAATATTAGTGACTATGCCCAATATATTTTTTCAAGCTCGTGCTGTAAAAAGGGTTTTAACGGATCTCAACGTAAATAAGTCGCCTGGGCCAGATGGCATTCCAGCGCTGGTCTTGAAGCAGTGCTCTTCGACGTTAACTCGTCCATTAGCCAACCTTTTCAGCATTTCATACCGTGCCAGTGTATTTCCTGTATGTTGGAAGGTTGCTAATGTCACGCCGATTTCTAAAAAGGAAGAGGCTAATAACCCTGAAAATTAAAATTTTTTCTGCACTTTCCAAAGTTATGGAAAGTATGGTAAACTACCATTTGGTTAAATATTTAGAATCCAACAATTTGCATAACGACCGCCAGTATGGCTTCCATAGAAGACGCTCTACGGGAGACTTGCTAGTCTTCCTATTAGAAAAATGGTATCGTTCCATTCACCGTTGTGGCGAAAGTAAAGTGGTGGATCTAGATATTTCCAAGGCGTTCGATAGAGTGTGGCATGGTGCACTATTATCGAAACTTATTGTTTTTGGTGTCGGTAATAACTTCTCTTGATTTATATTAAGCTTTCTCAGAAATCGCACTATACAAGTTGTTATAGATGGGATCTCATCAAACGAGTTCAAGATAAATTCAGGGGTACCGCAAGGCTCCGTTCTTTCTCCTACTCTATTCCTTATTTTTCTAAATGACCTTCTACGTCAAACTATCTATTCCTTTGCACATGACCGCAACATTTGCCATTCATATTCATTCAGTTATAGACCAAGCCTGTCGGAGAGTGGGGCAATGAGGCAAAACATGAATGATTCCCTTAATCGGGACCTTGTGACAATCTTTGAATGGGGTCGTGCGAATAGAGTCGCTTTCAACACCCGCAAGACTCAGTGTTGCATGTTGACACAAAAACGAACGACAAACAATGTTGCTTCATCTGTATTTATAGAAAGTGTAAATATTGTAGAATCAGACGCTTTTGATGTTCTGGGCATGAAAATACAATGTGATGTCCGCTGGTCTAAACACATTTTTCAAGTGTCGAAGGAAGCATTCAAGTGTCTCGGTTTTTTGAAACGGTGTAGGAATTACTTCACTCCATCTGATCTGCTCACTATTTACACCACCGAAAATGGAATACAACTCCCATGTATGGGTCGGTGCTTCAAAGTCTATTTTGGAGCTGCTCGACCGCGTACAAGAGAGGGCGAAGGTGATTATTGGTGACAGTATGGTGTCCAACTCTATTGTTTCGCTGGAGCACCGTCGCAATGTGGGATGCTATCGGTACTACAATGGAATGTGTTCTGATGAAATTAGGGAACTTGTTCCTGATACCCGCAGATTTTTACGTAATACACGTTTTTCGTCAAGAAAACATCTCTTTGTGGTCGATTGGCCAGTGGACCGCACAACACATTACAGGGAAAATTCGTTCTTTAGCCGTACTATACGTATGTGGAACAAACTTCCCGCTGAAGTGTTTCCTGCCATTTCCAATGTGGGAAAGTTCAAATCGAATGTCAACAAACTCTACTCCCTCTGTCCTCCCTCCCATAACCTATTTTCCTAGTTCCAACACAATGTATTGCATGAATAGGCGTCATCCCCTGAGTGCTGGTCCAAGAAGAAAAAAAAGGTTTTTTTTTTGTTGACCAGTGTTCTTAGTCCTCAGTTACATATCTAGTAGTCATCTATGATACTTACAGCTTATATATTATGAAATTATTACAATAATAATTAACATTTCCTCGAATAATAAAAGATATAAGCTTTTTATTCGTAGAGTATTTGGTACCTGGTATTTGAGTGGATGATTTGTCTACAAGAAACCGGTTGTTAGTCTGCCCCTTTGTAACTAACTTGTAGCTAGTGCTGAGTACTAGTGTATGTCTTTTGGTTGACTATTTGGGTTAAATAAGTTTCCGTATACGACATAAACATATTCAAATAACTAATTTTGTAGCTAGTCAAGTAACTGGTTAGGTAGCTATTTAGGTAACAGCCTCTAAGTAACCGGTATGTGAATACCATTCATTAACTACTTTGCGCGAAATAAAGACATTCTCCTTGTAATCTATGTTAAGTCAATTGTCCCTTTTCGTAGGACACGCACATGTTTAACAAGATAGTCACTTATCTAATTATGTAATGATTCTAAATAACGAGAAACCCACTAGTACGGGACAGTCACCCAGAACAGCTGGGAAGTCTTTACACATTACTTTTCGTTTGTTTGTTTCCTTTATTACCACGGATATTGTCAAGATGTTACTTTCCGATGTTATTTCTTTCCCAATGTTTATGTGGGCATTTTGGTCATTGTTATTGTGTCGTCGTAAAATAACTCTAAGATACCCATATGCAGTAAATTACAACAAGAAAGATTCGAAAAAGAAGGACAAGAGCATAAAAAAAGTTAAGACTACGAGCACAAGTACATTATCCACCATATAAAGTAGACATTATGTTGATGTCCTTTAATACTTTTCCGTTTGTTTGTTTGTTTTCTATTTTCTGGCAAGTTTTATTTCTTATTTGTCACACATTATTTCAAGGTTTTGGTATGGGCAGGGTTCAAAAATCATTGTTGTCTTTTGATGGGAAAATATGTCAAGGCAAGTTCGATCTTAAGGTGTGCTACAGAAAAACTTAATAAATATTTAATGTGTTCATATGTAACTTTCAAGAATGTTTAAAATTCTCATAACTATTCTCTGTGTAAGCTTACATAAAACAGCTTTATCTAGAGATAAAAAAATGGCAGTGATATTATCACATGCGATGTTTTAATAGGATCACTGTTATTTAGCAATACTATGACCTTTGTAATCATTCATATGATTGCCACAACCATATCATCTTTTGGTATAAAATTTTGACCTAGTTATACGATAGCTCTCTGAGAACTTATTATGGTATTTATTAAAGTTGTGCAAATGACTACATTTAAATAACGGAAATGTATAAATTTTTTAATATTTCTCAACTTCTGCAAACCAGGATCGGCATGTGTCAAAACGTTGTCCTTTCGACCCTACTTGATTGTTTGCGCGCAGCGAACTACCACCATAACTAGTATCGTCATGTATCCTCTTAATGTTTTAATCAAACTTATTACATTTTCTTCTATTATTTACACAAACCATTTTCCAAACATCACTTGTTAATGTTTTGCTATTTTTAGCTGAAACTCATTTTTATCCGTTTCCTTTAAATGCGCTGCCCAGAGATATTACAATTAATATTGTATAAAATTTAACAGATGTATGAGATTTCTTTAGATTGGCCTGTTGTCTTTGGCCAATGTGTGTTCGACATTTGGTGGTAACGTTTCTTGTCGATGTGGTAAGTTTTTTGTGTCGTTCTATGCATGTTGCTGCTTAATGGTTTTTTCGTTTGTAATTTCTTTATAAGAAGTACAATATTAAAATCGTGAGTTTCAAATGAATGTGTTAAAGTTTTCTTTAGAGATTTGATTGTGACTTTTAGCAAATATATTTGTGCAGCAATTGTGCAACTCGATTTTATAATGCAATGATAAAGGGTTATCTCTACAAAATTTTAAGTTTAAAATTTTTAAATTTAAAATTCACTTTGGTTTGACTTTATAGAGGTTCAAAGTTCATAGTATTTTTATTATAATGGACGAGGGTGGGCCAATAAGTTCGCGGCTCTTAACTGCTCCTGTCAGTTGACTCCTGTCATAATTTGATCAAGCTGCGTCATTTAGTTTGTATTTGACAGCCAATGATAGCAGACTAACTCGTGACTTGAGAATAATTAAAAATATTGAATTTCGTCTGCTCATTCAGCATTATTTTTTGCGGAAAAAAACCATCACTCAAATAAAGGGTTGGCTTGGCAAATACTATGAGAAGTCTGCACTATTAATTTCAATGGTAAAAGAGTGGTTAACTGAATTTTATTGTAACCGTACAAGCACGGATGATGCCGAACGTTCTGGACGTCCAAATGAGGTTTCTACACAGTGTTGTTAACCGTACGGTAATTACCGTATTGTACGGTAATTTAGACCTCCGAACGGTAGGCAAGTAATTTCTACATTTGTCATATCTACACATAACACAGGTCAACTGCAAAAAAAAGGCTTGACTAAGCACTATATGGATTGGATACATCATAGCTACCTAAGTACGAAAATGGTAAAAATTTTCAATTCTATAGATAGGTTTTTTTAAAAAAAATGTTTAAGTAAAATTATAAATTTTGTTAGATGTTTCTCCACATAATGAATGTTAACGCAAAAAAGGTCAGGCTCAGTCCATTTTTATTAAAATAAACTTAGAAAAGTTGAGATTTACATAACCTTTAATCGTCTTATATATTACGATATAATCGCCTTTGTAGTTTCGGAGTTATAATATTCAAGCAATAAATATAATTTTTACGTGAAAATAACAATTTTTTTTGTTTTAAAAAATCATGAAAAATCGAAAACGACAGAAATTGTTCTGGTTTATGGATTTATCGCAAAGCCACATTTAATAGAAATAAAATGATATATCGATCATAAAAATCTATGGATTCTTTTCGAATTTATTCACAATTAAGTGAAGTCGCTCATTTTCACAAAATTTTAGTTTTTTGTTTGATATACATACAATTGAGTAGTTAATGTTCTTCTTTCGATTGATTGAATTTTAAAAACATGTTCCCTATGCTATGTATAAATTTTTACATATATATTGCATTTCAATCGGCTCAATAGTTTCGGAGTTATAATAACAAATTGAAGCAAAAAATATAATTTTTAAGTGAAAATATCAATTTTTTTGTTTTAAAAAAATCATGAAAAATCGAAAACGACAGAAATTGTTCTGGTTTATGGATTTATCGCAAAGCCACATTTAATAGAAATATAATGATATATCGATCATAAAAATCGAGGTCTTCTTTTCGAATTTATTCACAGTTAAGTGAATTCGCTTATTTTCACAAAATTGTAAGAAAATATTATTATTTTTGTACAAGACTTTGTATAAGGTAATTTTACCCAAAAAACGGTAATTTTTTTAGGGCTGTACGGAAATCAAAACAAAAAAGTTAACATCACTGTCTCTACACCCGAAACCATTGAACAAAATCACGATATGGTGTTGGTCGATCGGAGATTGAAAGTACGTGATATTGTGGAAGCAATAGGCATGTCACATGGCTTCGTTGTTTCAAATTTGAATGATCACTTGGGTATGTGAAAGATGTCTACAAATCCATGAATTAGGCCACGAAATCCTACTTCTTCCACCCTATTCTCCGAATTTAATCCCGTGTGACAATTTCTTGTTTCCAAAACTGAAGAAATGTCTCGGCGGAAATATATTTGACTCCAACGATGAAATCCTCTCACAAACAAATACCTATTTTGATGACCTCGACAAATCTTGGACGTTGGACAAAGTGCTATAGCTGAATGGAGCCTATGTTGAAAAATACAATAATTTTATATCCAAAAGCCCTAGTATTTATTGTATCATTTTAATCGCTTACCCAATTTTTAAAATATTTGTCTCATGGTGATGGTAATTTATCTTAGTTGAAACATAGAGTATTGAAACAAAAAAATGTCCTTTAAACATGGGATATCTGAATTCATCTAAAAATACGCAGGCGGCCTAAGTTGCTTGTATAAGTTATATTAAGACAAAATAAGATATAAATCGGCTTTTTAGACGTTTACAGTGCCCGACGGCTTACATGGGTCAATAATCTGTTCCTTTGTGATACTCGAAATTAAGTTCGATAGGTCACCCAATACGCTTCTATGCACGAATGAACGAAATCTTCCGATAGATCCTACCAATGTGCCAATCATACTATAAAAACTTATTCAAATCAATCCACTCTCATGCATACCAAACCGTGATTCCGATCGCGGGAAAGTCTAGTGCGAGCAGATCCATAAAGTTTCCGATACATAGATGACATGTAGATGAAAGCCGAACTCCAAACAACCAGTTGGTTTCCTAGTAACGTAGATGAGAAAAAGTTTGAGTGAGTTCGGTCGCGGAATAACCCCAGTTTAGAAAGTTTCGCAATGAAATTAAGCCGACATTCAGGATACAATCAAGATGTGGGGTAGACACCCATAGATTGTATGTCCGTACATGTTCAGATATTCTCACCGTATATCCTGTGGTACCTTAGCCAATGTACCGCAATAATTAAATAGCTTAAAACTTTTGAGTTTGTATGTTTTGAAGGCTCTGAAAACACAATTCGTGTTAAAAAATTTTGTGATTCTGAGTATGAAAATCATGTATAATGAAGCATGGTAAATTTAGATCCCAAAGACAAAAAACTGGAATTTAGAAAACTAAATATAAATCGTTTATACAACACAGGTCTACAATGATTTTGGTGCCAAAACTAAAAGTGAATTTAAGTATATTAGATACCCTGACTCTAACTGTAAAATAATTTTATCAATGCTACGTGTAGTTTTCGAGAAATTGCGTGTATTTTCGAAAAAACTAAAATAAACGATTATTAACATTTTATCAAATTACTAGCTGAACCCTGACCGCGTTGCTTGCCCTTAGAAAACATCTGTTTTATATTGCATCTCGATCTCTGTTTTCATATACAGTGTGCGAAAAAATAAAGCACAGACTCCCCCGACTTGACTTAGCAGCCAGATGACGGCGAATGTGGTGGTCATATGACAAAGTTGTAGCAGATATCTATAAGTACAGTGCCATGCTATGTCCTTAAAAAAAGAAACGAATGTATTTTAGGCAAATGGATATTATATTTATGAATTCATCTTAAGGCCAGAGCGTATACAATGTTTCTAGTTTGGAGTAAAAATATATATGTACATAAATTATTTGGTGTGCCAACTCGCGAGCAAAGTCAAGACGAAACAGGAACTGGAGCCGCCTAAATTCAAATGCTAAGTCGTTGGAAATCATCGGTATGCGTGAAATCAGTACTTCATCGCCTTTGAATCTGCCATCGATGATTGTTGCCTCAATTTAATTTGGTGAGCATTTATTTGACAAAATATATAGTGTAAAAATTTGTTTTAATCAGATTACTCTAGGCTATTCTGAATTCCCTGAAAATTTCATCAAAGTCGGTACAGCCGTTTTTGATTCCATATGGAACATATGTACACAAGAACATACACACATCCATTTTTATATATACAGAAGGTATTACAGGTTAGAAGCTTCTATTTAGGATTTTCTACGATGGACGTCCTTATCATACTCCGATGTGATACTGTAACATTAACCTGCCATCATATGTTCATCCCAGCGACCTCGGTATATATATTCCATCAATTTTAAATCTTAATGGAAATGTTATCATTGTTCTTCGCTATACGATACAAGATTTTCAGGAACCTTGTATAAGTAAATGACTTTTATGCTCATATTACATAAAATATTTTTAACGCTAATAAAAAGGTATATAACTGCTTCCTCTTAATTTTCGGCCTTCTGATTTTCTAAGAAATTGTTTACAACGGCAACAAACGATTTCCGCTGCATCTAAACCATTCACTGAATGCATGAAATCATTGTATTTGATTAAAAGTCGTATTTGTACTCAAACCTGGAATTTTTCTTGAAAGAAAGGCAAAAAAGTTCTATCTAATGCCTTCACATATTGCTTCATAAGTCCCAATTTAATGTGTAATGGAGGCAAACTTATCTAATTATTTGGTCAAAGGCGGGTTTATAACATTTTGTTTTGCAATCGTCAACTTTTCTATCAGAGGTCAGTCTTTCTTGATCCAATCAATGATCATGTAATTTAACGACACATAAATAGCAGGTATCAATATGGTTTTTTGATTCTGGCCAAATCGTAGTTACACCATTAATGATTTCTTAAATCATATCATATTGAGGAATAATGTAGTTTTATCAAAGATTTCCTAATATGTCAATATGTATCTTAAAAAGACAAGACATAGAACTTGGCAGCCATAAAACAGGAGATTGAATTCTTCTTCATCGCAAAAGTCTTTATATTCTGAAGTTTTGTTTTTTTTTTTTTTTTAAATCTCAAACTACTACTTGGTACTTTTTAATAAATGTACAATAGATACTTCATGTCGAAATTAATATATTGAACTGTATATTTTTTTATAAAGTTCAACTCTCAGAATAATGAGACTCTTTTTATACCCTACACCACCATAGTGGGGAGGGTATATTGGATTTGTGCAGATGTTTGTAACGCCCAAAAATATTAGTCTAACACCCACCTTAAAGTATACCGATCGACTTAGAATCACTTTCTGAGTCGATTAAACGATGTCCGTCCGTCCGTCCGTCCGTCCGTCTGGCTGGTTGTCCATGTAAAACTTGTGCGCAGAGTACAGGTCGCAACCTTGAAGATATTTCGATAAAATTTGGTACATATCATTTTTTCTGCCCAAGGACCAAGCCTATTGAAACTGGCTGAAATCGGTTCATTATTTCACCTAGCCCCCATACAAATGTCCTCCCGAAATTGGACTTTATCGGTCATAAATGTTTAATTTATATAGGTATCTACACAAGTTTTTCTCCAAATAAGTTTTATATACATGAAATTCATATAACCAAATTTTATTATGATCGGTCCATAATTAGTCATAGCTCCCATATAAGGCCTGCTTCTGATAATCACTTTAACGAGCATAAATCTCTTAAAAATGTTGGTATACACATAAAATGCAACATAAACAACTTTCATACAGATATTAATCACACCACTTAATTTCATGGTGATCGGTCCATAATTGGTCATAGCTCCCATATAAGGCCCACTTCCGAAAATCGTTCACGAATATAAATTATTGAAATATTGAAAGAAAATAGTTTTTGCTCATTTACTTAGTGTAGGGTATTATATGGTCGGGCTTGACCGACCATACTTTCTTACTTGTTTACTTTTATTATCATTAAAATCTTGGGAATAAAGTGCATAAATTGTAATCGTTTTCCAACAAGTACAAAAATAGACCACTATAATCGAAAACGATAAACAACGATAAACCATATAGGTTCTTGGACGCTCTTAATTCTAGAAGACATACCAAATATCAAGCAGCCAGAAACAAGTCGTCGTAAACACCTGGTAAAAGACTACACTGTATGACAAAACATTATCTAAACGTGTGATGATAATCGGTAAAGTTGTCTGTAAGTCCTTCAGTGAGGATGTGTGACTAGTTCTACGCAGTGGCCATTTTAAAGTTTTAGATATTCCTGGTGGAATGAATAGACTTATCTTTTGCACAAGCAGAGCTACACGATTGTGTAAGTATTCTAATCTTTGTTCATTAAGAATAATCTTAGATTTCTGCAGTGTTTTACTGACAAAGTTGCTGGTAATTGACGATGTTGCGGGCAGGTTAAAATCGAAAGGTATTTCCACAACAGCCATAAATAAAGGGTACTTCATTAGGGGTTTCTATCTTTAAATTTTAATAAAACAAAGTGTGTGTGAGATATCATAGAAATTTGGAATGGCCTATCGATGTCATTATGTATGAAATATTTTCCTTGACTCTGGCGTATAAATCAGTTTGAATTTGACCGATGGCATTGGTAATGTTCGCTTTAAGGGCGACTGTGGTTTGTGGCGTAGTCGCATAAATCTGCGGTTTAAGAAAATATCTCAAGAAAAGGCTAATGGGGGTAAATCAAATCGCAAGATGACCATGCCCTCAAATTGCTCGTGCAGAATTTCCAATGTGGCATGAGCTGTGTATCACGTACCTGGCGCCGTCCTGTTGAAACCACTTGTCGTTGGTTTCCATATCATCCAATTCAGGCCAACGGTGATAGCCTAGCCAACATTGTTTTTAAAAAATGTGGACCGACTGATGACGTCAACTGCCCAAAATCCACACTATACAGTGACTTTTTCGGGATTCAATGGACGCTTTTGGATCTCATGTGAATTGGTATTGTCCCAAATTCGAAAATTTAGTTTGTTGACGTACTTATTCATCCAGAAAATTATGAAAATTAGGCTCTGCTCGTTGTATAGGCATTGATTCACCGAACACACGATAAAACTATAATTTGCTCGACTTTAGGATCCACTATAATGGTATTAGTATTAACTAAAAAATGTTTTATTGATTGAAGGAATATCGATTGGATGTTGAATTCAATGATATCTCTCGGAGCTGGTAAGATATGCACTAGTTTCTACTAGTTTCTATCAGATTTGAACACTTCGACGATTGAAGAATCAGTTGCTGTGATTTAAAATTTACTCCTTACATGATAAAAGCTAATTAAATCGATTTTGTTTACTATAGAAATATGAAAATGAACTTGCTGTGGTTATATCCTGTGTATTCCATTATTTTTTTTATTACCAAACTATTTTAATTTTTAAATAAATTTTCAAAAGAAATTTATATTTAGATGATTCAATATTTAGAGCAAACATCAACAACACACCTTTTTCCTTTTATTATAAAACAATAGAAGTTACCAAACACAGATACACAACTACACACATAAACGTATTTCACATTAAGTTAAACTCTACAAAAGATAAAAAAAAATATACAAACACAAACAATTTGCATTTGTATTGTAGTAAATTTTTAGCAATATTCTAAATTGAATCAATTTCCAACTGATGCTGCATTCAAATAATACAAAACAAAAAATGAGAGAAAAAACTAAATGATGTTACTAAAAGGAGCATGATGCCACCAACTACCTAAAAACAATATAAAATTCCTAAATCGAGATACTCGTACATTTGTATAAACTTATATCCTGCAGCACACATTTCATTAAATAAAATAAAATGTGTTCCAAAAAGGCGAAACTAAACATAATTTCCCAATTTATTTTGACTCGTTTTGAAGCAAGCAACAACAAGTGGTGTTTGAACAAACTGGAACGAATTTCCCAAATATAAATATTTTATTAAAATATGAGGGAAAAAACGGAACAACAAAGTTTCGATTTTTCAAACAGGTAAATTTATATTTAAATTAAATTTTGTCAGGGGAGAGAAAATCTTTTGCTACAGGTGACATAAGGAAATTATTAGATTTTAAATATTATTAATAATGTTACTTCAAAGCCAAATATATTTAGTTTTCTAACTTAGTGTTTTCCTTAAAGAAATTTTCTTTGTTTGTCTTAATATAAAAAACCTACTCCTTCATAGATTTTCTAGACTCTTGGTAGTTTGCTCATTTGCAGTAAATTATGATTCCGTTTTTTTGTCCTCCCACTTTTATGTCTTATCATTTTTTAATCGAAAAGCAAACTAATAAAAGACTTTATAAATTCTGCTTAAGATCATAAAAAATAGACAAAGTTACCTTCATAAACTACACTATTTTTTGGTAATTACCACAAAAGTCTATTTGAAAGAAAACAAGCCAAGAAACGAAGTATTTATTTTAGAAAGCCTTAAGGGAAATACATACATAAGTTACGCACTATGAAATCTAATAAACAGGGTTGTAGTGGAGTATTGTTAGAGAGGGCCTTAATATTGTATGTGTGTTACGACTGAAAGATTGATGAAGTGAATGCAACCACTTCTGGATGATTTCCATGCAATTTCAAAACTGGAACTTGTTATACCTCTCACCTTCGTGAGAAGGGTATATATAAGTTTGTCATTCCGTTTGTAATTTCCACAATATAGTTTTCCGTCCCAACAAAGTATATATATTCTGGATCCTTATAGATAGCGGAGTCGATTAAGCCATGTCCGTCTGTCTGTCTATCTGTCCGTGTGTCTGCTGAAATCAATTTTCTGAACACCCCAGATATTTTCGGGATCCAAATCTTCAATAATTCTGTCAGACATGCTTTCGAGAAGTTTCCTATTTAAAATCAGCAAAATCCGTCCATAAATAACGGAGATATGAGCAAAAATCCGAGACAACCCCTGAAAATTTCATCAAAGAAAGACAATTTATTGCATGCTTTGACAAAAAAGCAACAAAGCGTATGTTTGGATGTGTGTTGGTTTCATTGCTTTACGTATTTTGTTTTTTTTGTGTGTTTCGTTTCGTTTGGAGTTTTGTTTATAAGATGATATATAAGATTATCATTTCGTTTCGTTTAATCTGTTCTTCAGCAATTAAATGTAAAATTTTTTAAAGTTTTCTTGATATATTTAGGAAGCTATACGCAATTATGCATCCACAACAAAGGTGAAGGGCATATAAGATTCGGCATTGCCGAACATAGCACTCTTACATGTTTTGGATTAGTTTTCTTTATCCAGCAAACATATTCAACTTTTAAACATTAAAACTGTCTATCGTAGACAGCCGATCCCACGAATATCATTACATTCCTAGTCAATATGGGACGATGACATACTTAGTTTCTTTTTCTCCATCTCCGAACCTCATACATAAACCCTTTTATCCAACTTCCAGCCACTGCACATTTAGCCACATATGTGTGTTTATCCAGACAATCAAAAAATACTTCAAAAGCATTTACATACTCAGAGAAAACAGATTCGTAATAGCAACCGAATTTGCTGCCAATCGAATGATTCTATCTTACTGACCGAATTTTACAGTTGTGGCTACAAAATTTTGGAAGGAGTAACAAAAGTTTGGTTGCTTCAACCGAAATTCCTTTTTATCAACTAACTTTCTGTTGATGGAACCGAAAAATTCTATGTGTGCAACCGAATCATTCGATTGGCAACAAATTCGGTTGCTATCACGAATCTGTTTTCTCTGTGCAATATTCGAAAGTATCAACATAACATATTACAAAAGAATGATTCTCTACATCTTGGATACCAGTCAAAACCTGGAAATTTTTATGTCATATGGTTAATTTACTTCCTTTCCGCACCACTCGGGAAATTCTCCACATCTCGAATACCAGTCCATATCTGGAAATTTTTAAGTCATGTGGTTGCTAATATTCTTCTAGTAGGACTTCCTTCAATATTTGTTGGCGTTATGATTTGTAAATGATTATATTTTTTGTAAAGAAGAAACAGACTCATACTTTAAATCCACATCTTTAAAGCATTTAGCCACTTTATACCCTATATATCATATAGTTAACATAACTCACCGTACAATGATATTTATTAAAACTGATTTAAGACAATCCTATGAGTATGGAATTGATTTGAATTTTTTCCATTAAAATTATTGCATTATTGATTGCTATATTGCTTTATATTTGTTTCCTTCGTAATTTTATACTTACTCTCCGAATTTTCAGTATTGGTTTTGTGTAGATTTAAAGGTCATACCGCCTTAGATCGATCAAGTCCTGATTTAGGTAGTGGGTTAGATTATCGTTCTAAAATTAATGGATTTGGGAACAATTTGCAATTGCTTCACTTTTTCTTGAAGCATTATCCAAACTAGAGATTTTTCTAATGAAGTTATAGAATTTGTTGCTGTCAACCACATAGATTTGCTGAATTCGCGTTCTTTTATAAAACTTCCATGTTGCAATACCTGCAAAAAACTATTTAGAATGAACTAGTTGCCCCGTCCAACTACTATTTGTTTCGATCAACGCAGAACGCTCTCTTTGGAATACGCTTCACTTTCGAATAGATCACACTATGCGAAAAAAAATAATACCTGGAAAGAGATAAAATTTTTCTGGAAGGTGCTGTCCAGTATAACAAGCATCTGTCTTTGAAATTTGCAAAACACCTCGAAAATCTTGAGTTACGTTTAAAAAACTGGTTTTAATTCTCAAAGAAGAAACTGTGGCCTTTCCAATGGTATATACAGTGGAAAGCAAAACTGTCCAGATGTTTATTGCAAAGTAATACAAATATAGATGTATTATCAAATATATGTATTTTTTTATTTTATTGAACATTATTCTAAATTATAATGAACAAAAACTTATATAAATTTCATAAAAAAAAATAAAAAATGCAAAAAACAAAAAATTCACTATTTGGACACTTTTGCACTGTTTGCGGGGTTTGTTGAAAATCATTTATCGTTTCCAATTTAATATTTCGTCCAAAGGCCTTTATTTTTAATTACGCTTTTAATACGTTTTGGCGTACTCTCCACCAACTTTTGGATGATATCACAGTCCAGAGCTCGCCATTCATGTTGTATCTCTCCCAAAGCTCATCAACATTTTTTGGTGGATTTTCATATGCTATCAGCTTTCTTTTAACAATAACCCATACATTTTCTATTGGATTCAGGTCTGGGCTTTGTGCAGGCCAGTCCATTGTTCCAAAAGTTTGGTTTCGTAGCCAGCTTTTAACTATTTTGGCAGTGTGCTTCGGATCCCCGTCTTGCTGAAAAACAACTTCTTCGGCTGGATAGGCACTCTTATCAACAAAATCTGGTAAATTCCTCCTTTTTCATTATACCTTGGATTCTCACCAAAGGTCCAATGTTCCACCAAGTAAAACATCCCCACACCATAATACTGCCGCCACCATGTTTCATCGTTTCCTTCACGTGGTGTTTTTGGATGCGCTCATGAGGCCTATGCCAAAAATATTCTTTTCCATCAGACTGGTATCGGTTGACTTTCGTTTCATCACTCCAAATAACCCGTTTCCAATCATCTACTGTCCAATTTTTGTGGGTTTTACAGAAATGAAGGTGCCTTTTCACATTTCTATCGGAAAGTGCTGCCTTTTTCTTTTTCACACTGGCTACTAAACCAATTTTATTTAATGCGCGTCTGACTGTCCAGGAACTGACATCCTTACCAATACTTTTTGCAGCATTTTTAGGTGTTTTGGTGGCCTTATGATGTAACAAACGTTCAATGTGCCGGGCATCACCATCAGAAAGCAGTCTTGGTCGACCCCCTTTGTTATTATTGCAAGCTACATTACGTCGGTTTTTTATGTTATTTACCATGGATTTGCTTAAATTTAATCTTTCAGCAATTTTACGGCATGAGTAATTATTTTGCAACAAATTTATCACGTTGTTTTCAATGTCAGATGGCGTTTTTCTCATTTTGAAAGATATTTTATTTTTTTAATTAAAATTCACAAAATTACATTTCACAGGTCAATCAATAATGCGTAAATAAAGCAATAAAAGTTTGACAACGAGATATCAACAAACAAAAAAAGTAACGGGTCAAATACCGTTATCTTTTAAGAAAGAAATATAGTGATAATGTTTATTACTTGTACAGTGCAAAATTGTCCAAATAGTGAATTTTTTGTTTTTTGCATTTTTTATTTTTTTTTAAGAAATTTATATAAGTTTTTGTTCTTTATAATTTAGAATAATGTACAATAAAATAAAAAAAAAAATACATATATTTGATAATACACCTGTATTTGTATTACTTTCATTACCTTACATTCTTAATGCAAAACATCTGGACAGTTTTGCTTCCCACTGTATATTATAAAGTATTTTTACAAAATTTGTATGCATTTCTTCAGCAGTCGTATTTTTGTTTTTATTTTTTCACCATTTTCCAACTTTGAAGAAGATTTTACATAGTATGTATAAAAGAATCAAGAATAACTTAGCAAAAATTACTAAGGACTGAGACCGAAAAATTCTTAACACTCGTTTTTCATTAAAACTTTTAACCCAAGTATTATTTGATTTTTTTTATCAAGTTACCTTTGTAAAGCATGTCAGTTATTATGTTTAATGTCAATTATGTTAATTTGTTGTTAATCTGATTAAAATGAGTGACCAGAAAAGAGTGCGTACTAAAGTTATTTAATATTTTCAACAAAACCCAACTTGGTCCTACAAAAAGTTGGCCAAACAATCAAAGGTCTGGTATCAAACTTTTTCCAATGTTATTAAACTGTGCCGGGAGAACTGTCCGTTGATATAAAACCAGGTTCAGGTAGAAGGAATTGTCCACATGATGTTTCTAAAGCCAAAAAATAGAAAGCATTTTCAAAAAAGCTCCCAACACCTCCGGTAGGAAAGCTGCTCGGTTAGTTCAGTACTCGGACTATGCGAAAAGTTAAAGCCAATGCAGGTTTAAAAGCATACAAGGCTAAAAAGTTCCTGAATGGAACTCTGCTAAAATACAGAGCTCGGAAATTGAAGTCAAATTTTATACAAAAAATATACCTGCTAGAATTTTTCGCAGCTTCTGGTTAAATTTTTTTATGTTGCAGATGCTCAAGGGAATGAAGAAAGTTTAGGACCCAAAAGCAGATGTTTGGCGGCAAAAAATCCAAACATTTGTTACAATGGGCTCTATAAATACCGAAATTTACATCAAGAAATGTTTACAAAAAAGAATGCTTCCATTCATAAGACTTCTTAGTGTGTCCACTTATTTTTGTCCTTATTTGGCACCCTGTCACTATGGTAAGAAAGGTTTTGAGTGGTAAAATAACAATAATGTGATATTTGTACCAAGAGAGGCAAATTCTAAGGCCAGTGAAGAGATATTGGGCTCTTGTTAAAAGAGAATTGAAGAGCACAAAAGAGGTGTCCAAAAATGTGGTAGATTTTAAACGGAAATGCACTACCTGTTCGAGCAAAGTGACAGAAAGCTCTATAAAAACGTTAATGGAAGGGTCTCCGAAAAAGGTTCAAAATTTCATCACTAGTGATTAGAACTATAAAAATATTTTTTTTTTTTTTTTGTAAATTGTAATTATAATTTCAATCAATTAAAAAAAATCAAAACTGTAAGTTTAGTGGTATCATTTTTATTAACATATATGTATGTTAAGAATTGTTCGTTCGACCTCAGTACTTAAATAAGAAGATTAAAATCTTACAGAAAATATTAAACACTTACTTGATTAATAACATGCTTTCTCCACAGCAATAAATTAAAAAGTTTACATATCCTCTACACGATACAAATATCTTGTTAACTGGACCATATACTCTCCTATAGAGGAGTTGACCGTTTATCATCTATAGAACAATGGACAGATGGCCATCGACACTTCTATAGAATAATAGATCATCGACTCTTCTATAGAGCAATAGACCATCTAGTATTTTATAGTATGGAACAGTAGACAACCGCCTCTTATATACTTAGGGCCATTATTACAACATGCCCTTATGTTCCCAATAGTAAAAGTTAACTTTAAAGCAACCTTTTTCTATTACTTAAAGTTACCTTTTACTATTACGAAGTTGAAGGCAAGTTATAAAAATAGATCATCGACACTCCTATAGAATATTAGACCATCTACTCTTCTACAGAACAGTAGACCATCTACTCTCATATAGAACAGCAAACCATCCACACTATTTTATAACAGTAGACCATCTACTGTCTTATGGAACAGTATGCCATCAACTCTTCTATATAATAAGGGACCATATACTCTGCTATAGAACAATAGAACAATAGACCATATACTTTCCTCTACTAGACCATCTACTTTCATATAGAACAATATACCACTTACTCTCCTATAGAAGAGTAGACTTTCTGCTTTCATATAGAACAATAGACCATCTGCTCTCCTATAGAACAGTACACCATCTAAGTGATTAAAAAGGCTGATAATAAATATACATGTAGTTATTTATTTTACGAGTTAGTAAAATAGTCTCATTAAGCGAACAATAGCTTGAATATCTTAAGCTTTTTAATGTTCAGGTTATATGAAATAAAACCACTGCTCCTAGATTTCAAAGATAACTAAAAGCAACATCTAGAGTAAAGCAAAATTATGATCTCATTATTTGAAATATGTACTTCAATCATTGTTACTGTTAATATATCATCTTGCAGATACAAGAACTGACTAGATGGTGTTTCAAATTTATTGGAATAAGAAGATTATCACAATGACATCAGTCAAAATTACTTATATATCGTCTCAATAATACTAAAGAAAAAGAAATTGAAGATGAACTAGCACGACAACTTGAAAAACTTTTTCAGTCTCAATCCAGATAATTTTCGTAAATGTATACAACCAATATCCTTATGGAAATCTAAAAACACGTGACTGTGAAGAAACTGTTGGTTATGTAAAATTATGAATTGAGAATTGAATGAATGTGTCATTGGAAATAATAACATACTTCCAAAAGAAATTGTGACTTTGGCTACAAGAATATAAAAGCCTAGTAAAATTAGCAAAAACTAAGCGTTTGGGCATGCACTTTCGTATATTCCCTGCTAGCACCAGTTATTTTTTGAAAACATGAAGAAAAATTTAATTCGTATGAAAATGGTGCAATACATTGATAGAGCCATTCGCCAGATGGAGATTGATAGGCTAATGTTAAACCAGACGTTGCAGACTTATGAATGAATATTGTTGCGTTTATAACCTCAACGAGGTGCAGAGATTTTCTTAATATTACTGGATCTATGGGAGTAACCTACTCCAGTCAGTCAGGAGACTATACTAGACATGCCTCTCCTCGATATCTACATCAAAAGCATATGTGCAAAGTCTGTTCTAAAACTCAAGAAGCAGTATTGCTCACTCTCCATTATAAAAAAGTAGGCAGGTCAATCTTATATTGTACCTACACCGAACTTCGATGAATCTTAAAGATTGAAATATTGACAAGAGATGACATGACCGCAAACTCCGACCTCCGGGACGGAATTTTCTCTGATGAAATTGGCCTCTATATTCGATACCTACAGCCGCTCCAAGAATCCTGGAATTAAATCTCGAGACCTTTACTGTAGATATGGACAGACTTACATCAATCAAAGCTCTTAAATCCAACGTAATAAGGTCAAATGTCTTGCCGATTGCAGTTATTCACAGACCCAACTTAAACATATCTTTGTTAAGGTAGTATGGGTTCCATAACATGAGGACTGCCAGGAAAATTAAATCCCTGATGGATGCGGAACAAATGGACGAAACTGTAGAACATCCCCTTAGTTGCGGCATCGAATATGCTAATGAATGAGCATTGAAAGATACGGAAATCAGGCGGTCTGCGATTACCACCTGATAATATGCAAAATGCTGTTGTATATAAACGTTTATTGGTTAATATTATTTCCTTTTTGAAACGAAACAAAAGTTTAAGGCCCTGTTTTACAAGCCCCTTGCCTTTGTAATGTTAACACATACGAATTGACTAACTACACACTTGTATTACTTCAATTGCTTTCTTTATATGTTATCAACCCTTTTTATTTCAACGTTTCTCTCTTTAGTTAGTTACGAATTATAGTCGGGTTTTTATAGTTTTTTACTGGTAATGTTTTTCTTTTACTTTTAATTTATATCAAGGATTACAATAAACAAACTAATCTGTAGCAATAAACACTAAAAAGCCCTTAGAGCGCAGAAAGACAACAAATGGAGTTTGTTTTTTTCTATTACAATTTACAGAAGAATCATAAAATTTGAAAAAAGAAAATCACAAATGTACCAAGAATTCAAGACATAAAATGAATGTGTGTATGACCCCTTCCATTCATCTAATAATTTTAATACTTTTGCTGGTACACACATATAGTTTAAGGCCTCATGCTAAACATTTTAGTAACATTTCTAGTTGCAGTTATATATTTTTATGGTTTGTTTCAACCCCTTAACCATTTCTTTGTTAAAAACTACCTTTTTATTACCTTCAAATAAAATACTATCAAAAATTGCACATCCTTATGTCTTAAATTTACCATTGCTGCTATCCTTTTACAACAGTGTCCTTTCTTTACAACTACTGCTGCTACTTCTGCTGTTGTTGTGGTTGTTGTAAGATTAAATTTTTATTTGTTATCATTTCGTATCGCCTCGTAACCCGTTTATATTATTTGCTTGTATTTGGTTTTTAATTTATGTTTGGAAACGATTCGATAATTGTATATCATTCGAAGATTTTACTGGCGATAGCCACAGCGTGAAAATACGAGTGAGTCTTAAAGTATTTTGGTTTGCTTTTGGGTTGGAGAGACAGAGTTTTGTTTGTGTGGTACGTTTTCTTATTAACAATAAATAGGAGTTAATTTGGCAGTTTTCTTTGTTATTAAGTGTCTCGGGGCGGTTGGAGTAAATTATTGGTTGCTTTTTTATGTTTTCTTGGTAAGAAAAAGGATTAGAGTGGGGTTGGTGATAAAATTTTGGATTTCAAATGTTTAGTGTATTGAATGGTTTGTATTTGTTGGATTATAAAGAATGGCCAATGAATTTGTGTCTTATTACACGAAGAGCGGCTTATTCGCAGATATGATAAAGAACATCTTCCATTTTTCAAAGTCTCGGAAGCAGCCGCAACACTTTTACGCCCATTTTTTTCGATTTATCTAAAATCGGAAAACGGCTGCACAATTATCGTTAATTTGTTTTTTAAATGTTTGTAGTAATCCAATTTAAGTTTTCACTGAAGAAAAATTTACCACGCCCACTTTTTTCGATTTGGCTATTTTTTTTAAATGTTCGCAATAGTCCACAAATTCAATTGCAAATATGCCGCTATGTTAGTAGTGACGAAGCAATTTGACGCATTATTTTATTTGCTATTCATGAAAGAATCCAAGTGTTTTTCATTTAATCGTACGAGTAAATCGACTGCCATCTACAATATTCAGCAGATTTTTTGAAATGTGGCGGAATTATGAATATGAATTTGCTCGAACGCTGCTATACTCCGAAATGCAGCTTGGAATCAATCGGTAAAGAAATTTCAGCAGCTGAAACAAGGAAATCCAGTTCCAGGTTTCCCCCATTTATTTTCCACCGATGAATTAGGTTGCATTTACACAGTCCAACCAAGAAACGATGAGTGTTTCTGCGATTGATATTAGTCAACGTTCATGGCCTAATAACATTCAAAGATTTGAGAACTATAAATGGTGAATTGTGTGACACGTATAGAGAAGAGTGTTGAGATTATTAGAGAATGACATTCATTGGGAATACACCCTCGGATATGCTCAAGTGCTCATCAAATACGAAAATTGTTTTTGATAATTATCTCAACATGCTTCTCATCCAAACCAACTAATATGTGGAGCAAATACAAAGATTCCATGTGTGATGGAACTAACACTCCACTGTTGAATCGACAACAAAAATATGAGTACGACATTCTTATGAAAGTTGGACGCACCCGGTGGATCTGGAAAAACTTTTTGGTCGAGTTGATTTTGCCAACGATACGCTCGCAGAATGATATTACACTTGCTTCATCAGGAATTGAAGCTACGTTGTTGAAAGGCAACTCAAGTTGTCATTGAATATGCAAATCAATGAAAATCCAACATGCTAAATTTCCAAGAACAGTTCGATGGCCAAAGTTTTGAAACAAAGCAAACTGTTCGTTTGGGATGAGTGTACAATGGCACATAAAAAGTCGTTGGAGGCATTAGACAAAACGTATTTAATGTGCAATGCTTCTGATGGCAGGTGATTTTCGGCAAACATTGCCAGTGATTCCACGGTTAATGCCAGCCGATGTACTTAATGCATGAAGTCGTCCGTTTTGTGGAAACACGTCATGAAACTGAAATTGATTGTAGACATGCGCGTCGAGCTGCAGAACGATCAATCTGGAGAAGTATTTTCCAAACAATTGCTGGTTGACATTTCGACAACAAACATAGGTTTTTTTGTCTCTCAGTAACGCTTCTATATATGTTTTATTCTATGCCCAGCAGTTAAGCATGTAGTCAATGTATCCCTTATAGACAGTAATCGTCACAAATGTCTTATCACTTGGCTGACTCCAATTTATATATTTTGATCATTTGACCCGTGCTATTTGAAGCGCAGAGATAAGACAATTGGTTACTTTATACATCCCAGGTAATCTAGCGTGAAGACAATTGTCACTTAAGTGTCTCTAAGTAATCTGGAGTGTAGTCACTTTAAACGTTTTGTGAGTAATTCGTTTAAACTGGTATTATACAAATTGTGTTGATATAATTTTCATACAGTTAGTTTTTATTTTTGCTTAAGTATACTGTTATCCTACGTAACATAGCATGAAGTCAGTAGTCACTTTAGCGTCTCTTAGTAACCTATAGTGAAGTCACTTAAAACGTTTATTTTCTACTGCACTTTACAAAGTAGTTATTTTACCCAACAGAAGCAATCTATTGGAGAGTTGTCGAAGAAAGGTTTGTTTACAAGATATCGTTTATTGGACTTCCTATGACATGTATTTTAGCTGACTATTTAAGGTCAATTAGCACCCGTACATGTTAAAATAACTAGTCATGTAGCTGATCAAATTACCAGTTATGTAGTTAGTAAGGTAACCGACGCTATTTAACCAGTATGTGAATCCAATGCGTTGACTACATTGGACCAGCTATTAGACAATCTCATTGTAGTCAAAGGGTCAATTGACCCCCCCACGTGTTGAAATAGCTAGTCACGTAGCTTTTGACGTAACTAGTTCCCACCCTAAATGATGGATAAAATCATTAGTTCGGGACTGTCTCCTAGAACTGCTGAGATGTTCTATTTTCGTGTGTTTAACAGTGAGCATTTTGAAATACAACATTGTGTTAGTGCAAAATAAAAAAAAGGGTAGAGAAAAATCATAACAAAATTACTTTCATTGCATTAAATATATTTATTGTGATTCAAAAATGTTTTAAATAGATGTATAGTTAAAAACAACAAACATATAAACTAATTGAGGTTATGTCACATGCAATTACATATGTACGTGTGAACGTGGAAATTATGAATCGTATATATAACGTGAATTTTGACATACATATGGAATTCCATATATATCGAATACATGTCCCAATACATATGGAATACATGCCGTGTACCCCCCTTTAAGATGCTGTCAACTCCAAATTTATCTTGGGAAGATGTGTATTAAATAGTGCAGTCATTGAAAAAAAATATATGGAACTGCCATCTTACGATATAAATGCATTACAACAAAACATGCCATTGGAAAATGTCAAACAAAGAATTTTAACTGTTTGAGTTATGCAAAGAAAGGACATTCAGCAAAAGCCAAAGCAAAAGTCAAATTGTAGAAGTCAACAATTTTCATCAAACAATCAACATATTAATGCGTTGGACTACCAATTGACATATAATAACTGGGTAAATCGTAAAAACTAACCATTGCAATGTATTGTTGAGAAGTGATGGAGCTGTTTACAGCAGCTGTTGTGCCTATATTATCTATCTATATATATAAAAATGGATGTTTGTATGTATGTGGGTATGTATGTATGTATGTATGTTCCGAATGAACTCAAAAACGGCTGAACCGATTTTGATGAAATTTTCAGGGAATCTTCAGAATAGCCTAGTGGGTAACACTATAGAGTCATATTTTTGTTTTTCGGTATCTGGGCGGAGGGGCGTGGCAAAATTAAATTTTTACATTTTACCGCTAATGCCATCTATATATATAAAAAACGGCTGGACCGATTTTGATGAAATGTTCAGGGAATCTTCAGAATAGCCCAGCGGGTAACACTGTAAAGTCAGATTTTTGATATTCCGTCTGTGGGCGGAGGAGTGTGTAAAAATCAAATTTTTACATTATACAGTTAATGCCATCTATATATATAAAAATGGATGTTTGTATGTATGTGGGTATGTATGTATGTATGTTCCGAATGAACTCAAAAACGGCTGAACCGATTTTGATGAAATTTTCAGGGAATCTTCAGAATAGCCTAGTGGGTAACACTATAGAGTCATATTTTTGTTTTTCGGTATCTGGGCGGAGGGGCGTGGCAAAATTAAATTTTTACATTTTACCGCTAATGCCATCTATATATATAAAAAACGGCTCGACCGATTTTGATGAAATTTTCAGGGAATCTTCAGAATAGCCCAGCGGGTAACACTGTAAAGATTTTTGATATTCCGTCTGTGGGCGGAGGAGTGTGTAAAAGGAGTGGGTAACACTATAGAGTCATATTTTTGTTTTTCGGTATCTGGGCGGAGGAGTGTGTAAAAATCAAATTTTTACATTATACCGTTAATGCCATATATATATAAAAACAGATTTGTGTATGCATGTTCCGCATGGACTCAAAAACGGCTGGACAAATTTTGATAAAATTTTCACGGAATCTTCAGAAAAGCCTAGCGGGTAACACTGTAAAGTCAGATTTTTGATTTTCGGTCCATGGACGGAATGGCGTGGCAGAATCAAATTTTTATACTATACCGCAAATGACATAAAAAATAAGATTATTGTATAATTGTTGATCGACCTTTTCTTCAATTCTTACAGATAGTTTATTTAGTTTTCTATATACAGGCAGACAAAGTCAGTGATTGTTGTAAAAAAAAAATTTGGCAAAAAAAAAATTGAAAGTGTACTCTGAAGCGAATTATTTGGTGTAAGCGAAGAAAAGAATACATTTCAACACATATCCGCTACTATAAAAGTTATTTTATATTATCAATCGATGATAAACAATTTTCTTTACTCTTGCATATAGGTGCATGAATAAGAAATTTCCATATGAAATCTATGAAAAAAAATAATATTTTGAATAACTCTCCGCATTCCACTTTTAATAAAAAATAACGGTTTTATTCAAATAAAATTTGTTTTCGAAAGGGCATCTACGTCTAGAGCCGCAGAAACGGAAAGAGAACGAGAATCACGGCTTCAGCAAATGCGTCGCATTGCATCTTCATCGAGTGCTGCAGAGACACCTCAACAGCATATCGAAAGACTAGAAGCCAATCGCTCGCGAATGGCTCGATCAAGAGAAAGAATCGATTTAAAGTTGCCGGCATTTTATTACAATAAGTATGATGGGTACAGGAATCACAAGGACGTACTGATTGCCGCAATGGACAAACATTGCTTTCATTGCCGCGTTTTAAAGTTCCCTAAGGAATCCCCGGGAATGTGCTGTTCGAACGGTAAAGTTATTCTGCCACCAGTTATTGAGCCGCCTAAGTTGCTTCTAAGTTACATTTCCGGCGCCAATCCTATTTTCTAGCACTTCCTTCAAAATATCCAAAAGTGCAACTCATGATTTTAAATGACGTCGGCTTCATGCCCACCTTTAAAATTCAAGGCCAAATGTACCACAGAATTGAATCATTGCTCCCGCTTCCCAATGATGATGCGAAGTTCCTTCAAATTTATTTCACTGGAAATGAAGCTACAGAAGCCGAACGCTATCAACGAACATGCGTGTGCATTACCTGCAATACCCTTCTGCCGAAACATTCTCAAAACAATTGATCTCGCCACAAATGAGATTTCGTTGTTGACAAGGTATTCCCAAGTCTTACAACCAACTACAAAAATTCGGATTGGCTGTGGGAACATGCAATTTTGGCACCAACAAATTATGATGTTAACAAGCTCAATAAACAAATACAATTGAAACTGCCTGGCGAAACAATAAAATGCAAATCGATTGACACAGTAATGAACGAGGAACAAGCCGTCGATTATCCTACTGAATTTTTGAATTCATTGGAACCAGCCGGACTGCCACCACATGTATTAAAATTAAAGGTTGGATCACCAACTTTGTCCGACACTGTATATTTAAATCGAGATCGAGATGCAATATAAAACAGATGTTTTCTAAGGGCCAGCAACGCGGACCGGGTTCAGCTAGTCTAGTATAGAATTTAAATTATATTTTAAAAAACGTAAAATTAAATATTGTATATTATCCACCACTACAAGTTTTACAGGTACGAAGGTTCAATTGTTGGGTGAAATATCGGTGTTGGTTCATGATAAAGTAATGAGATTGTTGGTTGGATGGATTATACCATACATGGTGCAATTTTTTCATTTGTCAGGATGGTCAGATGAATGACAAGTTTTATGTACAAAATATTTATTTTAAAGGAGTTAAAATATAGATTTCCTTTGTTGTTTGTAAAAAAAAAAAAATCCAAAAAACTCGGCAATTAAAAGGAATGTATATCCTCTTCAGCCAATAAACAGGAAAAATCCATTTTTGTATACTGGATCTTAGTAAGACATATTTGCAGTTGTTGGTATATTCACTTACATACACTAGAGGTCGTTGAATAGCAAGAGTTGTGACGCTATTCAAAGCGTCATCTAAGAAAGCTGCTTAATTTCCAGATATGGAATGCACATGAAAAAAAAATGTTGCTTACGTTTATCGCAATAAAATTTAAACGAATAAGTGAATTGTTTTATATTTATTATATTTTAAACAACAGCCATATTCAAGTTAATAATTCCCTAAACATTTTATTTGTGGTATTTAAGGACTGAGATCTAAAAATTCTTCACACACGTTTTTCATTAAAACATTTAACCCAAGTATTGTATGAAATTTTTTTTTATCAAATTACCTTTGAAAAGCATTTCAGGTTTTATGTTTAATGTCAATTATGTTCATTTGTTTTTAATCTGATTAAAATGAGTAACCAGAAAAAAGTGCGTACTAAAATTATTAAATATTTTAAACAAAACCCAACTTCCAAACAATCAAAAGTCTGCTATCGAACTTTTTCCAATATTATTAAACAGTACCGGGAGAACATGACGTTGATATAAAACCTGGTTCAGGTATAAGGAATGGTCCACATGATGTTTCTAAAGCCAAAAAATAGAAAGTCATTTCAAAAGAGCTCCCAACACATCCGGTAGGAAAGAAGCTCGGTTTGGTCAGTACTCGGACTATTTGGTACGAAAAGTTAAAGCCAATAAAGGTTTAAAAGCATACAAGGCTCAAAAAGTTCCTAACAGGAACGCTGCTAAAAAAGACAGAGCACGGAAATTGAAGTCAAATTTTCTACAAAAAATATTCCTGCTGCATAATGGAAGACGGGTCAAAATTTTGATGTTGCTGATGCTCGAGTGAACGCTGAAGAAAAGTTTAGGACCCAAAAGCAGACAAAATTTCCCAAAAACTTCTTGGTATGACAAGCGATATGCAGTTACGGCAAAAAACCCAAACATTTGTTACAAAGGTCTCTATAAATACCGAAATTTACATCAAGGAATGTCTATAAAGGAGGATGCTTCCATTCATAAGACTTCTTAATGTGTCCACTTACTTTTGGCCTGATTTGGCAGCCTGTCACTATGGTAAGAAAGGTTTTGAGTGGTACAAGACCAATAATGTGGCATTTGTACCAAGAAATGCAATTCTTCCAAACTGCCTGGACTCCAATGGATAGATATTGGGCTCTTGTTAAAAGGCAATTGAAGTGCACAAAAAAGTTGTCCAAAAGTGTGGTAGATTTTAATCGGAGATGGACTACCTGTTCGAACAAAGTGAGATAAAGCACTATAAAACCATAATGGAAGGCTTTTCAAAAAACATTCAAAATTTCATCATTATTGATTAAAACTATAAAAATAATTTTGTTTTTTTTTTTAAATTGTAACAATAATTTCAATCGAATAAAAAAAGATTCAAAACTGTAAGTTTAGTGGTTTCATTTTTATTAACATATATGTATGTTAAAAATTTTTCGATCTCAGTCCTTATACGTTTTTTGTTTTCATTTTGAAGATTTTGTAGTATCTTCAGTAAATTTTTTACTTGAAGTTTTTAACCTTTTTCTGATCTCCTTCACAATTTTTACTGACACCTACATTATTGCTTTTCAAATGCTTTTTTTAAAAAAATGCACAATACTGCTTAGATGGACTGAGTACAGAGCAATTTAAAGAAATAACTTCCCTTCAAATAATCACAATCCTAATTGTATGGTACCACTTAATATCTTATCAATCGAATGGAAAGTGACAATATCGGTCCAGTCTACTATTTCAATTAAACAAATCATCTATCTTGGTATCTTGATAAAATGTTTGAAAAGTTTCTGATAATGGTATTACTTGATCAAAGAGATCTATGGATGTTTGTAAAAAATATCACCAATTCATTCTACTTACGGTCTCAAAATTTACTATCTATGCCTCTAAGGATTTCTACGGATGCTCACTATAAAATCCCTTTACATTTTCCAACTCAAAAAACAATATATTCAGACACAGCCTTGCTTGTCTAGTAGTTTTCGTAAACGGGCAGCATTGATATTAATTTAAAATATTCAAAATACTTTTTGTAATTAGGATAATATCTAGCACGATGCACAGTGGCTCAGAATCGTTTTTCATCGACTAAAACTGTGTAACTTTTGAATTGATATAATCGATATGATATTTGCTTGAATTTTTCCCAAATTAAAACTTCATTAAAATCGGTTCAGCTGTTGATGAAAAATTTAAGGCAAAAGTTTAACTTTTAATTTATTTATAGCCTTTAGTATGAATTTGCGGATTGTTTTTGTTTTTTGCAGAAAAAACCTAAAACTTATAATATAAAAAAAGAACAAATTTTAAATAAATTTTACTTTGGAGCGAAATTTGTGTAGATAGCTATATAAATTAAACATTTACGATCGAAAAAGTCCAATTTATGGAGGACATTTCTATGGGTGCTAGGTGAAATAATGGACCGTTTTCAGCCAGTTTTTATAGGATTTGGCCTTGGGCCAACATTTAATCGAAATATCTTCAAAATGACTACCTGTACTGCGCACAAGGTTTACATGGACAGCCAACCAGATGGACAGACGGACATCGTTTAATCGCCTCAAATGATTCTGAGTTGATCTGTATACTCTAAGGTGGGTGTTAGACGAATAAAACATCAGCACAAATGCATTATACCCTCCTCACTATGGTGGTGTAGGTTTTAAAAATGCAGAGAATTATCGACAATTATTTGCGAGTAATGATCATTTACTTCTGATCAAATTTACAAAAATCAAATTTTTTTTATAAAATAACATAAAATATTTGTCTTTAACAGTCATGCCAACAATTGCCAATATTTTGCTCTATTTTTTATCCACCTCAATTTCAATATGATTACTATTGGATTTTGGCCAATGAAATTAATTTCTGAGCCACCGTGTGACGTTTCTGACGGTAATGAAAAATATAAAAGCTAAAACGGTATTCATTTTGCTTGTATGTACACAATGTTATAAACCTAAATGTACGCACCAAAATTAACAAATAAAGCTCCAAAAAATTATTCTTGCTACAAAATAATAAAATCTTGTTACTATTTTTGTTATATTTTTCTGTTAATTTTCTATCTTGTTCATTGTTAATTTATTGTAAATCCCTTTATGTATCTACATATGTATCTGAAGACATACTCGTAAATACAAGTGGCAGTAAGGTAACGATACATGATACAAGGTGGCAAATAACTTCTTATCACTCACAGCATATCAAATCGAAATCGAAATGAGGAAAATTACCGCATAATAACCCCCAGAGAGATTGAGAGTTCTTAAACATGCAACCCTTTGTGTAAAAATAAACTAAACCTCACACACCCTTACCAAAACAATAGTTTAAGAGATGAAGAAGAAAAAAAAAAAAATCATAAACAAGCCAAAAGTTAATGAAAAGAAAATTCCCTTATCATGGTTATATTTATGATAGTTTCATGTATCTGTGTTTATAAATGTATTATGTATGACTGTGTGTGTTTGTTGGTATTTTTATTGCAATTGACCCTCTTCAAAAAGAAATCATGCATTTATATAGTCCTAGTTTTACTCGGTTCGATCAAAAATTATGTGTTCATCTAAGATTGAACATACGAGTATTAAATGGACACTAAAAATATTTCTCTTATACATGCAACTACTCTCTTGGTCGTTTTTGTTTTCAACAGTGTAGAGCAGAGAAATATTTGTGGTTTCAAATAAAGTAACAACATTTCGCAGGATATTTTGCTTCTTAATAAGAATCTGATGAAACTTATTTTAGCTTCGATTGGTTTTAGTGATAGAGAACAATCAAATAGAATCTATGTGTATGATGCTGTTTTGATAAGTCCCCACACTCAATGAGATCGGTGAAAACTAGATCAAGCCCAGATGCTAATTAAAAAGAGTATTAAATTCAGCATTCAAGTCTCATATTTGTCCAGTATATGTATGTTCAGAAATCTGTATCTCAATAAATTAAGAACCGGACATTTGCAGAGGAGATGAAAAACGGTTTCTTCCTTTCCGACATTCAGGCAGCTGCGGCAATAACTCTTAAAGGGTAGACTCAGTCTGTGTGTATGCTTACCGATCACCCGTTACCTCATGCTTCGAAATGTTCTTTAGGTTCCTATTCCAGAGTTGTATACTGCGTTTCTCGTTGTATGCGGTCAACAATTTTCTCTCAGTCTTGCATGTTTTGATTTTGCGACACATATTATCAGCCTTCTGATGGTAGTGTCTGATGATTTTGCATTAATGGTCCCAAACGATATTGCAACGGACTGCATCTGAGGCAATCCTGAGCGAATATTTCTCTGTCCAGATTGCCTGCAAGGTTATTATCGTAGACAGGGCACAAACTAGAGCGATGGTAGATAGATGACCTAAGCCTTGTCAGTTCTTTCTTAAATTGTCTTTATGAACTCATATTTAAGCTTCATTCGCATGTCTTCACTAAATTCGATTTTTCAATACATGATTAACATATGACTAGCTATTGTCACTTTACAACGAGCATCATAAACTTCGGAGCGTATATACTAGCGAATTTCAAGTTATATACAAAATTATGTTGGAATTTATGTAATTTCCACAAAAATTTCATTTTGAAACCCTCCATCAAAAAGAAATATTGGTTCGTAGAACCAAAAATTACAGCATCTACCCGACAAACCAAAACTATTTAGAAATCACTTGTAACAAGCTTACCAACATGAGCCTTAAGCTTAGAAAAGTGTTGTGATTACTATTGTAAAAGTCTTACTAAAATTATTTAATAATGAAAACTGAACCCTTGCGATAATACTACTTGTCTATAGTATATAATAAGCTTACATTCGAAATAGTTTTATAAGTTTGGGAATATAACCAAATAATATTTATACACGTTTTTCATAAGAATATAATTTTTCTGAAATTTATTTATAAATTATTTATTAAGTTTTATTATTTTAATAATTACTTCTTTAAAAGTTTTAAACTTTTTAAAACACTTCACTCTTTAAACAAAACACTAAGACTAAAAACTTCAACAAATAATACGAAATTCAGACACGCCTCAAATAACGGGATATTATTCTCAAAAACACTTACAAAACTATTGCGAGCAAAAGTTATTTGCAATCATATTTGTTAAATTGTTATAAAAACTAAGTGTATAGCAAGTATTATTGTAAAAAGTATTGTCATGTGAAACATTTTCAAAACACTATTTAAAAACATTTAACTTTTTGTACTTAAATAAGCTTATAAAGTTATTGGAAATCTCTTATGATAAGCTCATTCTTCAATTTAGTTACATTTTGCTTATGAAATGGTTTGTTGGGTAGCTATTAATTTGTTTTTCATTGTTTCACCAGGCAGTTTATATTTTATTATCATCATTTTTAGGTGACAAAATTGCATGTTCCCACAGCCAATCCGAATTTTTGTATTTGGTTGTAAGACTTGGGAATACCTTGTCGACAACAGCTTGAATATTCATTTGTATTTGGCAGAAGTTCCGCGGGAACAAAATCTCACTTGCGGTGGGATCAATTGGAACTTTTCCATTTCCGATGACCAACAATTGGCAGAATCAAAATTTTTTGGAAATAAATATGGCATTTCTAAACGACTGATCCGATCGGGATAAAATGTGATATGGCCGTAGCCAAGGAGTATTCGAGCTTAAGTTATTAAAATGGACTCTACTAATGCTCCGAGCCCGGCGCTATGGGAACTCAAAGTAGGGTACCAACGACATGTAGAATGTTTAAAAACGTGTAATTTTTTTGTTTCCCAGCCCATTTCAAAGATTTTTATACTTTTAGAAAGCGCTAGGCTTATAGTTTCCGTGTTAGAGGCATTTTAAAACTTTGCCATACCTTGGTCCGCTTTTTTAAAAATATAGGGCGTACTTTTAAACCGAATGAAGTAAATTTGTTTTTGTTAGTTAGACAACTAAATTACCAATAATATGCGAAAGATAACAGAGCAATATCAACTACAGATCCAAAACTAAACGATTTTCAATTTAAAAATTCAAAAAAATAGTAGATTTGTGCTGTTTTTTGTCTAAAAAGGTGACTTAACTCTTTTTCATTTAAAATTTTATGTTTTTCTATAAGATATTTTTACGGAGAACATTTTGGTGTAAAACAGATGCGCTATTTTTCGAATATGTCGCCCCTACAACCTTCGGAATTTCAAAAATTTTTTTTATCAAAACTTTAAGTTTGTTTCACATGTTCTAAAATCCCAAAGCTTTGATCAGAAATCGGAAAGCAGTTTTGGAAACCTTGATGTGATCCATATTTATTCCCAAAGTAATTTCCCAGCCCCGAAGAAAATGTGGATCCTATGGCCAAAATTGTAAAAAAATACAATTTTTGAACTTTTGACAATTTTTTTTACAATTGAAACTTCATTGAGTTTTGTTAGTAAGTAAAGATTTTATTATATAATTATTAAGATTCTAAAACTGAAATTTGTACCAAAATTTTGATAGGATTGCAAATATTAGGAATTTTGTTTAGATAAGTTAATTTTTGGTCTTTTAAAATAAAATTTTTCAAGTCAATATCTCAATTAGTTTCAAAAATATACCACTTTAAAACTCCGTCCTTTAAAAATATTGCACTTTTTCATATTTTAATGTGACTAAGTCAGAGCCATGACTCTATTAAGAAAATTTATTCAAATTTTTTAGTATGAAAAAGTACAATATTTATGCAGGACGGAGTTTTTTCAAACTAATTGAGATATTGAGTTGAAATTTTTTTTATAAGACCAAAAAATAACTTATCTTAACAAAAAAAAAAAAAAAAAAATAGTTCGGAAAAATGTGGATCAAATTGTTTCTAAAATTTGCAATCCTATCAAAATTTTGCTACAAATTTCAGTTTTAGAAACACAATAAATATGTAATATGTAATAAAATCTTTATCTATTGACAAAACTCAATGAAATTTTAAACGTTTTTTAAATTTATCATTTTAAATAACAAAATGTAAAAAAAACTTGTCAAAAGTTCGAAGGGAATCCCGCAATTTCTAAAAATTAGAGCGAAAATCCCACAAATGGTATTTTTTACAATTTTGCCCATAGGATCCACATTTTCTTCGGGGCTGGGAAATTACTTTGGGAGTAAATAGGAAACACATCAAGGTTTGCAAAACTGCTCTCCGTTTTCTAATCCCAGCTATGAAATTTTAGAACATGTGCCCCAAAGTTGAAATTTTGATAAAGAAAATAGTTCAGATTCCGAAGGGCGTAGAGGCGACATATTCGAATAATAGCACACGTTTATTATACCAAAATGTTCTTCATAGAGATAGCTTACAGAAAAACATAACACTGTTATATATTTTCACAGAAAGTTTTTTTTTATAAAAAAAGAGTTAAGTCAACTTTTCGCCTAAAAAACACCAAAAATCTACTATTTTTTAAATTTTTAAATTGAAAATCGTTTTTTTTTTCGGATCGGTAATCGATGTTGCTCTGAAATTGTTTCCATATTATTGATAATTTAGTTATCTAACTAATAAAAAAAATTTGAATCCATTCGGTCCAAAAAAAACGACCTATATTTAAAAAAACGGACCAAGGTATGGCAAAATTTTGAAATTTCAATTTTGAAGTGCCTATAATTCGGAAATTATAAGAGCTAAGTAGCACACGCAACTTAGCCTAGGGCTTTCTAAAAATATAAAAATCTTTGAAATCGGTTGGAAAACAAAAAAATGTCACTTGTTTAAAAATTTTACATATCGAAGTTACTCTAATTTGAGCCCCCATGGCGCCGTCCCTGGAACATTTATAGGGTCCATTTTAATAACTTAATGTCGAATACTCCTTGTCTACGCACACCTCAAATTTTATTACGATCGCACTAGCCGTTTAGAAATGCCACATTTATTTCCAAATAATTTTGATTCTGCCCCTCTGTGATGTTGACAGTTAGATGCACCAAACCAATATAAATAAAGTTATAAGCAAACAACTCGTATTTATACTAAAACTGTAAACGAAATTTGCAATAAACTGAATGCGTATGTCCAAAAATTAGGTGACTGTTTACGTTGACAATGCAGTAGTTAAGCACATAAGTACAAGATAGTTGTTGTTGTTGTTTAAAATTCATTTTTCTGAGACATGCGCAGTAATGACTAAAATTCTATTATTTAAAAGGAACGCAAGTGTGTGTATCTGTTTTTAGAAATTTTACGCGTGTGCATCAGCTATTTATACTAAAACTATAAACCGAAGAGCATGGGAATTTTTGTACTAAAGTGATGAATGAAAATGTATTTAAGTTTATTCAGTGGTAACAGAATTTTTTTTTGTAAGTTCTGTAACTTGTGAATGGTTTGAGGTATCTTAATGAAATTTCGCATATTTAGAGTTGAGGTGTTTTAGAGTTGACTTGAGTAGTATGAATTTTGGTAGGTACATCTGGGAGGTTGTGGGTAGATCTTCAAAGTGGGTGGTTACACATCTAAAAAAATTTTTAATACATTATAAGAAACTGTGTCTTAGAAAAGAGAGAAAACATTTGAAGTATTAGTATTATTTGAAAGATCTTTGAAAGTAGCTTTCTATGACGTATTTTAAATTATCGTGTAAACCCAAAAATATTTAAAATTTTTGGCAAAAATTGTAAGTTCTTTTAATTTAAAAAATTACTATAAAATGTGGAAAAAAGACAATTTTTTAAATACTAGTTGACCGCCCGGCATCGCTCGGTAGCTATTTACTAATGTTAGTTCTTCTAGTTTCTCCAAAAAATTACCTTTTTAACAGGTATTGCAACATGCGGCCGATTGTTGTCATAATGGGTGTTTGTGTTTGTTTCTGGGTGTTTGTTCACGTCAAACGAATCAGTTGTGTTCGGCACAGCTCATAATGGTTAGCACCCTTGTACTCCCACCGAATACAGAGCATTACCTTAGCGCCATGGATATTTGGCTTTGATGTCGATTCCCCTGGTTGGTTTCACATACGATATAATACGCTTCGGGTTATGGATCTATTTTTCATCGCAAGTAATGATTCGGTGAAAAATGATTTTCTTTTATAGAGTTCAAGCAGCATTGCGGATATGGAAAATCGTCTTTCAAGATCTCTCGGCTTCAAATCATATGGTAACCAATATCCCGGCTTTTGGATGAATCTTGTTGCTCGCAAACGTTTGCTGCTTGTAGCTCCCAATGATTTTTCAAGCTCTTGTTGAGTTTTACAATAATCTTTATGGAGTAATGCCTCCAATCCTTGGTCTTCAAACTATTTTGGCTGGCCTGAGCGATCCATGTCTTTCGTGTCAAAATAACCACTTCTGAACGGCACAAAACATCTCTCGCATATTAAAACCGATGGAACACATTCACCATAAGCTTTGGTGAGCAATCGGTGTGCTTCAGCGGCAATTTTTTCAAATTAAAGAAGTAAAACAAAATTTACCGCATATAACGCTTTGCTGGTTCAAAAGTTAAGCCATCTATTGTAAATCCCGCATACACCCAATAAATTATGTGATTATGACCAAATAATATCCCAAAACTACACCTACACCACTATTGTGTGAAGGGTATTATGTATTTGTGCTGATGTTTGTAACAACCAAAAATCTTAAACAAGTAAGAAAGTATGGTCGGTCAAGCCCGACCTTATAATACCCTACACTAAGTAAATGAGCAAAAACATTTTTCTTTCAAAATTTAAAAAATTTAAATTCGTAAGTGATTTTCGGAAGTGGGCCTTATATGAGAGCTATGAAAAATTATGGACCGATCACCATGAAATTTGGTCATATGATTAATGTCTATATGAAAGTTATTTATGTTGAATTTTATGAGCATACGAACATTTTTAAGAGATTTATGCTCGTTATAGTGATTATCGGGAGCAGTCCTTATATGGGAGCTATGACTAATTATGGACCGATCATAATAAAATTTGGTGACATGAATTCCGTATATATAGAACTTATTTGGAGAAAAACTTGTGTATATACCTATATAAATTATATATTTATGACCGATAAAGTCCAATTTCGGGAGGACATTTGTATGGGGGCTATGTGAAATACTAATCCGATTTCAGCCAATTTCAATAGGCTTGGTCCTTGGGCTAAAAAAATAATATGTACCAAATTTTATTGAAATATCTCCAAAATTGCGACCTGTACTTTGCGCACAAGGTTTAATCGACTCAGAAAGTGATTCTAAGTCGATCGATATACTTTAAGGTGGGTGTTAGAGTAATATTTTTGGGCGTTACAAACACCTGCACAAATCCAATATACCCTCTCCACTATGGTGGTGTAGGGTATAACTATGCTGATCGACTCAGAATCAATTTCTAAGTCGATTTAATAGTGTCTGTCCTTCTGGCAGGCTGGCCATGAAAATTTTGCGCAAAGTACATGTAGCAACTTCGAAGATATTTCGATCAAATTTAAAAACATGTACTATTTTCGGCCCAAGGACGAAAGCCTATTGAAACTGGCAAATATCGGTATATTATTTCACCTAGCCTCCCTACAAATATCCTCCCAAAGACCGACCATATAATGAAAATGAGCAAAAAAATATATATTTTTTTAAATTTCAATAATTTATATTTGTGAGTGATTTTCGGAAGTGGGCATTATATGGGAGCTATGACCAATTATCGACCTATCACCATGAAATTTGGTCGTCTGATTTTTGTCTATATAAAAGTTATTCAGTGTAATTTTATGTGTATACCAAAATTTTTAGGAGGTTTATGTACGTTAAAGTGATTTTTGGTGGCAGGACCGATCATAATAAAAGTTGGTAACATGAATTCGATAAATACAAAAGGTATTTGGAGTAAAATTAGATACCTATATAAATTAAACATTTATGACCGATAAAGTCTAATTTGGGGAGGACATTTGTATGCGGGCTATGTAAAATAATGGACCAATTTCAGACAGTTTCAATAGGGCTTCGCCCTTGTACTAAATTTTACCGAAATATCTTCAAAATTGCGACCTGTACTTTGCGCACAAGGTTTACATGGACAGCCAGCCAGCCAGACGGAAGGACGGACATAGTTTTAAAAATATGCTCCACCTCGAAATGAGGTAAATAAACTTAAACCACATTAAATTTATGGGAGATTTGAGATATCTGATTTAAGGGCATGATTGATCTAGGTAAATTAAAAGTGTTTATATCAACAGCAATCGGGAAGAAGTGTTAAAGAAAGAGTTTTTGCCTAATAAAAAGTTTATATAAATAACACAGCTATACCACTAAATAGCGAAAAAGAATTTTAAAACATTTAAGACTTTTAAAAACTAGACATAACTACAAGTCCATTGATATGTAATAATTATTTATTTACATAGCTTTATATACCCTCCACCACCACAAGTGGTGAAAGAGGGTATATATACGTTTGTCATTCCGTGTGTAACATTGAGAAATATTCATCTGAGACCCAACAAAGTATATATATTATTGATCCTTATGTCTGTCTGTCTGTGTAAAACACTCTCACGTCCAAAATTCATAAGCAAAATTAATGAAATGCATACCAAAATGTTTATAATTTTTTTAAGCAGTTTGGTATTGAAAATCAGCAAAATCGAATTGGTAGAACCAGGGTTATGAATCGAAATGTAAGACAACCTCCAAAAATTTTGATAATTTTCACATGATTTTTTGTGACTTTGGGTAAATTCATTGCAGAGAATACCATGAAATTTCGCACTCATTATTGATATGATAAAAGGAAAAATTCTGTTAAAAATGGAAAGAATCGGTCCATAATTTCTCGTAGCCCCCATACAAATTTCTTCCCGAAATATGGTGCTATGCCCATAGAATTGCAGTATCCATACAAAATTCAGCACAACTATGTTTCGTGCAAACAGAAATCGCGAGACCAATTTTTTTTTTTGGATCAGGCACTATTTGACCCTAGCCCTCATATAAAGTTTACTTCCGAAATTCATTTAAATACACTTAAATATCTTATATATATCGGTATCAGGTTGAAATTCGACTAGGATAATCCCCATGCACATGAAAATCGCTGTAGGGAATTTCATAAAGATCGGCCCATAATTGGTTATAGCTCGCATATAAGTACCACTTCCAAAAAACACAGTAATTTTCATAAATAAATGAAAAATATCGTTATCGAATTAAAATTTTACACAGATCGGTAGTATTAATTCACAAACGATACTAGTAGATTGTGTGAATATCGGTTCATATTTGACCATAGCTCCACATAAGGTCCATTTCCGAAAATTATTTAAATGCTAATAAATCTCTTATAAAAGCTTCTATCTGGTTAAAATTTCAAATAAATATTTACATTATATACGAAAATCAATGTGTTGAATTTTATGAAGATCGGCCGATCTTCATATAAGGACCACTTCCGAAAACCACATTAACCTCTATAAATACATATTTTAAATATATGGATATCGAACTAAATTTGTATACAGATCAATAGATTGTATTCAAACTAGATTTTGTGAATATCGGTCCATATTTGACCATAGCACCCATATTAGCTCCATTTCCGATGATAATACCCATAAAATTCTTGTAAATAATGATATGGAGAAAAATATCAAGCAAAATATGCCTCAAATACATAGAAATTACTTTAAAATATTTAATTATATCTTCCGAATAACTCGTACATCCGAAAAACACATTAACGCATATATGCACTCATATCGGTAAAAAATGTAAAAGTTTCAACTAGACTTGGTGACTATGGGTTCATAATTATATATATAAGGCTCACATCCGGAAAATACATTAGAATAGAACAAAAATATACTTTTGAAGTTTGACTTAATATATTTGTTTACCCTTTTTTATACCCTCCACCACCACAAGTTATATTATAGACTCTGTTGGAAATGGTAGGAATATGTAGTTATTTCAATTATAAATTGCTGAACTAGATAACATTTTTATACATTTGAAATAAAATATCTTCTGCGTAAATTAGTTATATTTTTAATAAATTTTTATTTTGTTTAAAAAAGTGGTTTTATTGAAGAAAGTAAATAATTTGTATATATGAATGATGTGTATGATACCAGGATTCATTTATAATCCATAAAGTGGCTTAAAAATAAATTCGGTTATAGACCTAATTCGCTTATAGTCCACAAAAATTATGCAACTGTATTTGTAGACTATAAGCGAAAACTACTGTATTACATTACCATTCTACCAATCTTCATAATCGGAGCTAAGTCCCAATAACAAACACTGAATATGGATATTAGAGTGTTTGTGCTAATGTCATTTCTATAATTTTCATCTAATTTAGGTGGAGGGTATTTAAGATTCGGCATAGCCGAATATAGCACTCTAACTTGTTATTTTAACTTAATTTTGTAACAAAAATATTACTTATAATAAATTTTCAAAATAAACCAACTTTTTAATAGGCTATACTGTTACAATCCTAAAAAAACTTATTCTATTTCAAAAAACTAGACGTAATTACCTATCCATTGATATATAATACTTTATATTCTGCTTTATTTTACTTTAAAATATTTGCTGTTAAAATTAAACATATTACAAATGTTAGCTTTAATTTTTGCACAGTGCTTACTATACACTTCTCATTTTATCAAGGTATATAAATAAATGTCCAACTGAAGCTTTGTTGTTGTTTTTAACCATGCTTGGTGCAAGTTAGTTTTTGTTAGTTAAAATACGAATGTTATTTTTAGCTTAAGTAATATTTGTTGACGCAGTTTCAACTATTTTTGAAACCAATACAACGCTAGTTGAAGTTAATATAGTGTTTCGTTCATAGAATTTGTATATTTGTCAAAAAGAAGAAAAAGTGTGAAATTTCACAGAAAAACAAAAAAAAAAAAAAAAAAATCACCAACTATTTTATAAAAATAAAAAAATTTCATTGAACATTTTAGAATTATATGAAATAAGCTCCAACTTTACCAAAAATCGCTACTTTCACCAAAATTAAATTTTCAACAACAAATTGCTAAATTTATCCAAAATTTAAAAAAAAAAAAATATTATATGAAAAAAAAGTTTTTACAATTTTAAAAACAAAATCCGACATTTTCGAAGCCAAGAAAAACTCTGTTGTTTTCACTAAATATTCAATAACTAAGTGAGAATAAACGTCAGATATGTAGCCTTAAAATTAGGAACAAAAATCGTGATCAAAAGATACGCCATCTATTGTAAATCCCTAATTTGTCAGTCATACATCCAATACAACATCAAAAAGTACCATAAAAGCTCAAGTTGACCTGTTCACTTATTGTTTTCCTAAATTCAAGTTTAATTTTTGGTGCTACCGTTATTAGTTGCGGACCCATTTTTACCTCCTTAAAATTCAAACTTTCAAAAATTTTTAGTGGATCTACACATCGGGAGAGGTGTCTACATACAAAATTTTAAGACATACAATTTTTCATATATTTAAAATCGGGAAATAATTTTGTATGGGAAAATTCGAATATGGACCGAATGGACCTAATGCAGTGTTTTAGGTGTATGAAATAATCTTCACAAAATTACCTTTCTAATGAAACCAGTTTGGAGCTCAGAGCTGAACAGCTCCGACCCTTCCACTAGTTCAGATGCAGCCGCATCTGTCGTGCCTACGTTCGGCAACGTTCGGAGCAGCTTCAACAGCAAAACCTACAGCCGAAGACTAAACGTCCAAAGCAAGATGATCGTGTGGTAAGAAGACCATACAGTAAGGTGCTCGCAATCCCCTGGTAAGAGCCATTATTGCTAAAACTAGCAATTGCGTTCCTAGAGAGAGGGAGGAATCCATTGTTACCTTACTCTTTTATATATATTGATTGTTAGTGCTTTTGCTCAGACAACTTTGTCTGGACAACAAACGTCATTATTTGTTTTTTAATTTTATGACAATCGCCCCTTAATAGGCTCCCATCTTGCATAAATATCGATATTGATAAATAATTTAACACAAATTGACTACTGGGCTTTGTTACTATCGATTTATAATTATGCATAGCTGCCAGATAAATGTTTTTATACAAATCGCACAAAAATCGGTGACCACATTATATTCAGCACAGCCGAATATAATCTAATTAGTGTCATCGTATGTATTATTTCAAACACTGCTATTACACTCCTCTAGCCTGTAATTATCGAGTGGGTTAAAGTAGGCTTATAACAACAACCAAATACGCAACATCATCTTCTTGTGATGTTTCTTGTTAAGAACATTTCTTTCATTTATTTTCTAGGCGACACATAATCGAAATGTAATACTTACTACAAACAAAATACATCGATGAATGAAAAAAAAATAAATAAAATGTATATAAACCTAAAATTACAGCAAATATAAAGAAGACACAAGAACAAAAATGACCAATAGTATATTAAAAATCCTTAACAACAAACACAACACAACAAGGCTAAAAAGCTACAGTTGATGTTGTAGTTGTAATTGAAGTGGTATCAGTAGCAAGATGAAATAAAATAAATGTCATGAAAGAACTCATTGACAGGCACATAAGCACACTGGTTTTATGACCAACAGATATGACCGAAATATATGATTACCATGTGTCGTTTTATGTCCAAATACTATACGAGCAGTAAACAAAATAACATACATACATGTATTAGGGTGGTCATTATTTTGCCGGTCTAAAATTATTATCCGTCATCTTAAAACAAAATGCTGAAAACTTTAACAGTACCTGATAATATATTCAAACAAATTTAATAACATAAATTATAAGGCAATTACTATTAAAAATTATGTTTGTATTTCCTTAACCCTAGGTATTTAAATATAATTTTTTTGTGACATCGTTAAACCATTATTACTTGGTACCGAAAAATATCATACAATTTCAAGCATAATTAAATATTTTTTCTAATAAAAGCTAAATGAGGATTTTAATGCAAATTTTTAATCTAAGAGCAACATATTATGAGTCCAAGCATATTATAATCATTATTAGTATCATAAAATATCATAATATGTTCTAAAATAATCATATTATGATATAAATCAATCATAATATGACCCAAAGTAATCATATTTATGACTCAATTAAACCATATTATGATCCAATTTATTTTTTGAAATACAAAATTTTATTTTAATAGGTTCTAGTTTTAAGGTTCTAAAGAAATTCCCAATTAAAATATTATTGATAAAATCTCTAAAATTTATTGTTATTCGCTCTGGGAAAGTTAAATATAATATACAAATAAAACTATAGAGCGAATTGCAGACACTTAAAATTTACTTGTAAAAATAACATAGCTAAGACAAACACCAACATTTTGTTGTTCGAAAAATAATTATGATTCGTTGAACCATATTAATATTTATAATTGCGATGAAAATATAAACGAAAATATAAATGTTGTTGAAATTAAATTAAAACAACAATTATATGTTTACTACAACAATATATTGTTACAAAGAACATAGTATAGTTGTCGGAACAATGTCGAAGCATATTTTTTCTCTGCCTGTACCTATACCTGGGCCTTGTATGTGAACAAGTATGGAAATATTGCCATGAAATTGGTTTGGCCAGATGTCCGTCCGTCTGGCTGGCTGGCTGTCCATGTGTACCTTATGCGCAAAGTACAGATCTCAAACAGGGGTTTCTACATAAAGTTTTATGATGCTAACTCCCTCGGAAATAATTTTTGCCGCAATTTTGGCTTTTGGGCACATAGTGTATTGACGTGATTTTTTTTTTTTTGAAAAAAAATTTTTAGGTGAAAATATAATTAGTGAGTTTTTGATGTAAATTTTTATATTTTTGTAATATTGAAATAAGGAGCATTTTTCAAATAAGTGTTTTTTTATATATAATCCTAAAATGTTCAATGAAATTTTTTTATTTTTATAAAAATTAAATTTTTGTTTTTTTTTTTTTTTTTGTGAAATTTCAGATTTTTTCTCCTTTTTGACAAATATACAAATTCTATGAACGAAACAGTCTACTATATAACTAACTTCAACTAGCGTTGTATTGGTTTCAAAAATAGTTGAAACTGCGTCAAAAAAAGGTACTCATGCTAAAAATAACATTCGTATTTTAACCAACAAAAACGAACTAGCACGAATCATGGTTAAAAACAACAACAAAGCTTCAGTTGGACATTTACATATATCCCATGATAAAATGAGAAGTGCATAGTAAGCACTGTGTAAAATGTAAACCTTTCTTTATTTTAAACGGTCTAATTTTAACAGGAAATATTTATAAGTAAAATAAAGCAGAATATAAAGTATTATATATCAATGGATAGGTAATTATGTCTATTTTTTTAAAATAGAATAAGTTTTTTAATATTTTTAGGTTTATAACAGTAAATAAACAAACCTATTAAAAAGTTTGTTTATTTTGAAATTTCATTATAAGTAATATTTTTGTTACAAAATTCAGTATAATAAATAATTATTACATATAAATGAACATGTAATTAAGTCTTGTTTTTAAAAGTCTAAAATGTTTTAATTTTTTGCTATTTAGTGGTATAGCTGTGTTATTTAATAAGCTTATTATTGGCCAAAAACTTAGAGTTTCCAAAAAACCGGTTTCGGTTCGGTTTTGTGATAATTTATGAAATATCAAGTGTTATAGAAACAAAATCAGTTGTTAATATAGGAAATGCTATACACAGTTAAAGTTCAAACTTGACGGGTGTTCAAGAGTACAAAGGAAAATTGGTACTTTTTCCTTTAATGGTACCTTTTTAATATATTAAATTAGTTAGCTTATATACATTAAAGCTAGCTTATATGCTTCTCAGTAAAGAAATAATCAGGAATAAGGTGTTCAATTGTATTATGATACCAAAAATGGAGAACTACAACAAACTAAGGAGTATTTTTTCGTTCTCCAAATAGTACTTTTTGAATTTTCTAATATTATATTGAAAAGTGGTACTTTTTCCTCTAATGGTACTTTTTATTATTTTAAATTATTTTACTGATATGCTTTTGAGTAAAGAAAGAAAGTCATTAAGCCATTTATATGACATTGAGGATATAAAATTGATTTGTATTTTTACGTGCTTCGAATTGTAGTTTTTGAAATTTCTATAATAATGAAAATTAATTAGAATCTAAAAAAGGGACTCACAGGTACTTTTTACCAACTAAAAATACTTTTTGACTATTTTATAATAATAAACGTAAAAATAAAAAACTAGGCACCATGATTCTGATTTAGTTAGAATTCACAAAAGGAGACTTAAGTGGTAACTGGTATCATGATGTTGAGTGAGAATACAAAATGTGGGTCTAAATGGTACTTTTTTTTATTATAATTATACGTTTCGAATGATCTAGAATCCACATTACAATGAATCAATAAACATGAAACTAGAGACATGTTATTATGAATTAGTACTAATTCACAAAGGGATACTTAGTAGTACTATTTCTTTCGTCCAATTGTGGTTACGAAGCGCACCGTGTCAGCTAGTACTCCATACTTTTTAGGATATTTGAAAACAACTAAGTCTTTATTACAAAAATGTTGCATTATTTTTTTTTAATTTAAAGAAATAAACTGTCATTTGAAGTTTAATTGTCAGGAAATACTCCGTATGGTCAATATTTTTAAATGGGTTTGTGTCATTCTTAATTAACAGGTTTCCTTGTCTACCCTGCCTACCCTGCGAAATGTAGCCTGCTACATCATCTGAAGCAATTATTGTAATACAATTTAAAACATTTAAATAAATCTTAAGATATTTTTACCAATCTGTTTTTAGAAATATTGGATGAATACTTGGATGAAAAAGTTTGTTTCTCATTTCTAAATTTTGAATTTTTCTACTGAAGATAGATTAAAAGTAAAAAACGAAGAATAATTGTCGGTTTCGGTTTTACGCCATAAAAAACCGCGGTTCCGGTTTCGGTAAAAACCGAACTGGAAACTATACAAAAACTCTTCCTTTATCACTTCTTCCCGATTGATGCTGTTGATCAATCATTCCCTTAAATAAGAAATCTAAAGCTCCCGTAAATTTAATGTGGGCTAAGTACTTATATCTACCTCATTTAGAAGTAGCGCATATTTTTGAATCGCTTTCTGAGTCGATTAAACGATGTCCGTCCATCCGTCTGGCTGGCTAACTGTCCATGTAAACCTTGTGCGCAAAGTACAGGTCGCAATTTTGAAAACATTTCGATAAAATTTAGTACAAGGGCGAAGCCAATTTTGCTCCAAATACATTTTATATATAACGAATTCATGCCACCAAATTTTATTATGATCGGTTTATAATTAATCATAGCTCCCATTTAAGACATGCTTCCAAAAATCACTTTAACGTGCATAAATCTCCTAAAAATGTTGGTATAAACACAAAATTCCATTTAAATAACTTTCATATAGACAAAAATCACACGACCATATTTCATGGTGAGCGGTTCATAATTGGTCATAGCTTCCATATAAGGCCCACTTCCGAAAATTACTCACAAATATAAATTATTGAAATTTAAAAAAAAACAATATTTTTGCTCATTTTCATTTAGAGGACTTTTGTATGGAAGGACTGTTGTATGGGGGCTATGTGAAATAATATACCGATTTTTACCAGTTTTAATAGGCTTCGTCCTTGGGCCGAAAATAGTACATGTTTTTTAAATTTGATCGAAATATCTTCGAAATTGCGACCTGTACTTTATGCAAAATGGACAGCCTGTCAGACGAACAGACACTATTAAATCGACTTAGAAATTGATTATGAGTCGATCGGCATAGTTTAAGATTTGTGGGTGTTACAAACATCAGCAGAAATGCATAATACCCTTCCCACAATTGTGGTGTTGGTGTAGTTTTGGGATTTTATTTGGTCATAATCACATAATTTATTGGGTGTATGCGGGATTTTCAATAGATGACGTATCTTTTGAGCGCGGTTTTTGTTTTTAATATCTTATATGTCATTTTGAAGAGTACATATCTGTCATTAATTCTCACGTAGTTATTGAACATTATAGTGTAAACAAGAAAGTTTTTTTTTTTTTGCTTCGAAAATGTCGAATTTTGTACCAGCAAAGCGTTATATGTGGGAAGGTTTGCTTTACTTCATTAATTTGAAAGAAATTGTCTCTGATGCACACCGACTGCTCACAAAAGCTTATGGTGAACGTGTTTCATCGGTTTTAATGTACGAGAGATATTTTGTACAGTTCAAAAGTGGTGATTTTGACACGAAAAACAAAGATCGCTCAGACAAGCCATAAAGATTGCTGTAAAACTCAACATGGGCTTGCAAAGTCATTGGGAGCTACTAAACCAGCATTTTCAAAACATTTGCTAGCATCCAAAAGCAGGAATATAATACGAATTGAAGCCAAGAGACCTTGTACGACGATTTTGCATGTCCGAAACGATGTTTGAACTCTATAAAAGAACATCAGTTTTGCACCGAATCATCACTTCAGATGAAAACTGAATCCATAACGACAACCCAAAGAGTAAGATATCCTATGTGAAGTCCGGCCAACCAGCCAAATCGTCAGCAAACCAAATATCCATGGTGCTAAGGTAATTCTCTGTATTTGGTGGAAGCAAACGGGTTCTATCTATTATGAGCTACTGAATTCTGACCAGACCATTACAGGGAACCTGTACCGTACGCAATTGATACGTTTGAAGCGATCATTGGCCAAAAGACGCCTAGAATATGCGGCCAGACATGAAACCGTAATATTCCATCATGGCAAGGCTCGGCCACATATTGCAATACCTGTTTAAAACTATTTAGAATGAAGTGATTGAGAATTTTTGCCACTCTCGCTTAATAGTCCAGACGTGCAAAGGATGAGCAGTTCTTTTAGCGAGAAATCTATATGTTGCCAGAAAGATGGGAAAACGTCATAGCTAACAATGGCCAATACTTTGAATAAATTTATATTGTACAAATGTTTCAAAGTTAAAGCTAAAATGTTTAAAGAATCCCGCATTTTGAAGTCATACAGCCAATAATTTAAATTTGTTCAACTTTAAATTATGGATTTTTTTATCTAAAATATGCTAAAATTTTCAGTATTTTGTTTTTAGATGACGGATAACAAAGTGAAAAATACGGGCCACCCTTATACACATACTAGCACGATAAATACGTAAATAAATGAATGTATTTGTGTGTGTGTGTTTGTGGAATCCTTAAGTTCATCTTGGTATTATCTCACTAGTAACTCGTAAATAGGCATTTACTTATGTTGTAATATTTATTTTTGTCTTGTAGTTGTTGGTTCGCTTTCTTTGACCATCATCTAGTTAATGTTGTTTGTGTTGTTTTGTGTTTGTTTAGTGTGTAGTTTCTTATTATGGCCATCTCAATAACCATTGATCCAGGTGGGACGACACATGTCTCTCTTTACAACTTGGGTCATAAAAATCAAAATTATATGTATGTTATGCGTGTTTATATTATTCCACTACCACTCTCTATTTTCTATTTTTGTTACTTTTCCTTATTTGTTTCTCGTATTGTTGATAAGAAAACAAAACTGTTCATTCTGTAAAGCATGAAAATTTCCCTTCATTTCATCTGTTTGGTTCATTTATGTTTTTATAACTTTTGATGCCATTACATGTGATAAAGCAACTTTTCTTATTCCACATTTGGCCACAAACCAAAAAAAAAAAGAAAAACTATGTATGAGTTTTAAGTATTCATCGTAAAAAAGGTCATCATTGACCGACAACAAATCCTTATTGTTAATGTTTAATAAATATTCTTAACATTTCATTACGGTGGAAACTTATTTTTACGAATGCAATAAATGTGGTCATTCCAATGGATTTTAATTTTGCTGACTGTGTCATGTAATGATAAATAAATAATGGTGGTGAATCCAGTTGAGGTGAAAAAAAGTTTTTGCTTTCTTTGTTTGCTTTGTAATAGAAAATTTATGGCTTCTTATTTGTAGAATTACATCGTGATGAGTCATAAAATTATATATACGTGCAAATTTCAAATTATAAGGTTGATTGAATGTTGGTGATCCATTAAATATTTATGTCTGAAATGGGGTTAAAAACGTGCGAATGCATTAAACATATGGAAAAGTACAATGTAATCAACTTTTTTTAAATATGAAATTGTATTATTTTCAAACCTCTAGAATATTATTTATGAGAACAGGTAACCTAATCGACTATTTAAGGATAACACTAAAACTATGTTAAGAACCAGTGTTTTATAGGTAGCTCTACAGTAGAACAACCGACATTCTATGGGGAAACCCAAACCAAGGGAGATTCTGAACGATATGTAAAGCGTGTGAAGAGGAGGATGAAATGCTTTCTGTTCTGCATTTACTAAGTCGAATTAGAAACGAACACTTTCATATGGACTCTATGCTACACTTGGAATATATAAGGAATTCATATTGGAAATCACTGCGAAACTATGTCGAGGGGACTAGGTGTTTAACTTAGATGGCTTTTATTTTAATAGGCTTATATATATTTTTTTTTCCCGTAGTTTCTTTTATGAACAGGCCCTATGCTCATCAAAGGTTTTTCATCTGGGTTTGTCGTTAGCAATATGTTTTATTTCGCTCTAGGATACACCAGCTTCCGCTGCTTCTATTTCCATAGTCTGTGCCAGGTTTTGGATGAACGACTCCTCTTTCGGTTTCCTTGAGGTGTTCATTCGGTACCATGTCTCGTTACATCATCATTTACGTCGTTTAATTTCTGTACGAATCGGCGACTGCCGCGTCGCACAACTCGTTGTTTGCGATGATGTTAGGCCACAATATTCGCAGAATTTTACGTAGACATAGCCTTATGGATGTGGAAAATAACACATTCCTAAGAGTGCACAGTAGAAATGAAATGGGTATGGGCCATTTAACAGCTCCTCTACTCAACTTAACCTAATACAGAGTCTGATGTTTTACTTAGGCTTTTGACCAACAAATACAGTGTTCATTGAAATGTAATATCAACGGTTAAGATATTGAAACATTTTTTTCTATTCCTTGCTCGAAAATAGGATAATTGTTTCAAAGTTTAAGAAATTACAAAACAAAACACAGAGTGGGGCAGAATAAAAATATTTTGGAAGTAAATCTGCCATTTCTAACTGGCTAATTTGTTTAAAATAAAATTCCACAAAAACGTAACAGAGGAGCATTAGAGTTTAAGTTTTGACGACGGATCTCACAGTTCACTCAGGAGCGGCGTAATGATGTGTGAAATTAGGGCACCTCAGGCATGCATAAAAGCTTGCGAATATACTATGGTTCATTAGAAATCAAAGTAATATACTATTTAATAAAGGGTTTTCCAACAAGAAGTGTTATTTTGAGTCGGTATTTCGGTAGCTGTCACTTTTGAAGCTTTTATTCTTTGACATTTGAAAAGTAGAAACCACGCGATTACTAAAAACGGAACGATACATGCTTCAACAACGCAATGAAATTATTAAAATTCGTCGTGAAGCAACTTGTCGGACCGCAATACAGAAATTGGTGGAAAAATTCGAGCTGTTGGGACAAGTTAGTGATGCGTGCACGTCGCTCAAGAACAACTGAGAATATTGCTGCTGTAGCCTAAAGTGTTGAAGAAAACCCAGGATTGTCCATTCCTCGTCGATCTTTGGAATTGGGCATTTCACAAACGTCATTACTCCGTATTTTGCATAAAGACAACGTCGTGTCATTGCTCTTTTACGGGAAAAATTTCCGGAACGTGTTATCTCTCGAAGAAGTGTTTACAATTGGCCACCGAGATTTTGTGATTTAACACCTTGTCTACATCAACAGCCCAGCGTCGATTCAAGACCTCAAAGATAGAATTCGTGAGGCTATCGAGGACATAGAGCAGCCACTTTGCCATTTGGTTATGGAAAATTTCATGAAAAGGATATGGTCCTGTAAGCGTGGTCGTGGTGGTCATTTGGCTGATGTTGTTTTTCATTATTAATGGCATACCTTCCACTTTCTTAGACAAAAAATTGTCAAATAGGAGAATTCCTAAATATATAATATTCAATAATAGGTTTGTTCGTTTACATATCACAACGAGATTTGTAACTTTATGGTAGATAATTTTACTCATAAATTCCTTATTTGTTCCGGCGATGGTAAAAGAATTATATGACTAATTTGGTATACATCATAGTATCTAAAACAGTTGCCTATTTGGAATCTCAGCTTTCGGATTTTAGAAAATTTAGCGTAATTCAAATTTTTAAAAATGGGTTGAATTCGAAACCCCTATTACTTAGTATGTGTTAGGCCTTTTCTTTTTTAAAGTTCCCTCTGTTGTAAAGGGTCTTTCATTAAGAGCTTCCTTTCTTTAAATTTAAGTAAAATAAAGTGCGTATAAGATATCATCGAGATAATAGAAATTTTTTATTCGTTTGAAAGGTCTATCGATGCCATTATGTATGGAAAATAATATCGTGCGAATGTCCGCTGCGGTTTCGCTTGTTCGCATAAACCTGCTACATAATTAAACCCCACATCGCACATTATCGGTTTACATCACCTCCACGTGAAATGACCAGCCTTCAAATCGCTCGTGCAGAATGTGCAACGCGACATGAGCTTTGTGGCACGTAGCGCCGTCCAGTAGATACCACACGTCATTGGTATCAAAATCCCGCCAGCCCAAAATCGCACCAAACAGTGACTTCTTCAGGATGCATTAGACGCTCTTAGATCTCATTTGGATTAGTATCGTTCTATATTCGAAAATTTTTTAGTATTGACGTACCCCATAATCAATTTTATTAATTGCATATTTTGTTGAACGCTTTTATCTGTCCATAATGGTTAAGGTTTGAAGATGTAGCTTCTGCAATGTAACCGCTATCAACTGTAAAAGTTTGGAAGTAACTATTGGAAGATCCTTAAGAAACATTTTTCTAGTAAGCAACAAATAATAGTGCTGTTCAAAAATAAGAAAACAAGTTTTTTTATTATCAAATTAAAATAATTTTTTTTTGGTTTCCTAAAAGATACTGCTTCGAAACGCTCTGTATGTGATATTTCTATTATTATGTAACTATGGGGAAAACGTTGGATGTTATCGGTCATAAATTGTGTCCGATATTTTGAAAAAAAACGGACCTATATATGATTAGTATATAGCTTAAAAAATATATTAACGTCATTGAAATTGGACAAAACACAAATTTTGCATATCAGCCAGTTAGAAATGGCAGATTTCCAGATAGTTAGCCTTAAACTCTTATGCCTGATCGCCGCACAGTGTGGTAAATTAAAAAAAAGCGGCCAAAAGTTTATATTTTTTCACACAGGCGGAGCTTTTTAATGGTTTTTTTTTTTTGATAGGTGACTTTTTTACCCTTATTTAGGTATATTAGATTGTGGCGGAATGTAGTTATGATGTCAATATTTAAGTAAGAAAAGGCCTTTCTGAATCCATCTTTTTGTCGAATAATTAAAATAATTTAAATAAAATTTTTTAGAAAACTTTATTATTAGAAATATTATATTTTCCAATAAAATTGAATTATTAATTATAATAGTAGTATGGTCAAGCCCGACCATATAATACCCTACACTAGAAAAATGAGCAAAATCATTTTTCTTTCAAATTTCAATAATTTATTTTCGTGAATGATTTTCAGAAGAGGGTCTTATATAGGAGCTATGACTAATTATGAATCGATCGCCATGAAATTAGGTCGTCTGATTTATATTTATACGAAAGTAATTTGTGTTGAATTTTTTGTGTATATCAACATTTTTAAGAGATTTATACTCGTTAAAGTGATTTTCCGAAGAGGATTTTATATGGGAGCTATGACTAATTATGAATCGATCGGCATGAAATTAGGTCGTGTGATTTATGTCTATATTAAAAATTATTTGTGTTAAATTTTGTGTACCTACCAACATTTTTAAGAGATTTATGCTCGTTAAAGTGATTTTCGGAAGCGGGTCTTATATGGAAGCAATGGCTAATTATGAACCGATCGTAATAAAATTAGGTGACATTACTTTTGTATACATAAAACCTATTTGGAAAGGAATTTTCTGTAGATACCTTTATTAATTAAACACTTATGACAGATAAAGTCCTATTTTAGGAGTTCATTTGTATGGGGGCCTGGTGAAATAATAAACCGATTTCAGCCTGTTTCAATAGGCTTCGTCTTTGGGACGAAAAAAATGGATGAACCAAATTTATAATAGAAAATATATCAATCAGGAAATTTTCGCATAATATAATATATTTTATTAGTATCAAGTCGTGCTACTTCTTCTTACATTACAATATTATGTTATTTTGCCTACAAAATATAATGTAATTATTATTATGTAATATGGTAAGAATTTCTTAAATTAAGAATTCAGTTTACAAACAATATACAAAATTCATATTTAGCAAAATTCGTTATTTAGAATATTAAAATAGTTTAATGATTTCCCCTTAATAATTTCCAAAATATTTTGAACAATGAGGCAGATGTGTTCTTAGTAATTATGTAACATGAAGCATTATCATGCAGCAAAATCCAATTGCCATTAGGAATTAATCTGTGGCTGGATTAGAGTATCCATGTCTCCAAATCCATTGTAGTAGACATATCCCAAAAACATTACTGCGCCGACAGCGAGACTACTAAGAGATTGTATTGTTTTATACTTTGATCCATTACAAAAATGCATATACGTTTTTCTAAATGATCCTTCGAAATAATGAGTTGTGCCTAAAATCCCCTGGATGATGGATATACTCCAACCTTCTTCGAATTGTATATTTACGTATATGCTTTCCAGTAATGTTATCTAGACTTGCGACTGGATTTTGTGCGAATATTTTAACTACTGAACGATTTTCCATTTTGTTTGATTCGAACAGTTAAGCCACCATTTCGTAGGTACGTATACATATTTGTTTTTCACAAAATTTTAGACTATTTTTCAACATGCTCATAAACTTTTTTCAATGTTAATGTCATTCTAAATTTCCTTACAATCTCCACTAAAGTTTCTATAGAATTTTTTTTCGTTAGTCTGTTTTTACACACAGCAAGTTTACTTGAAGCAAGTTTCTTCGATTCTCTTTTGAACTTGATCGTCTGTTTACACACAGTACGTCTGTGTTCAATTTTGTATGTCAAAATCTAATAGACGGCATAGCGAAAATGAAAAATCAAAAGAGAATTGAAGATACTTGTCAGTACAAGCAAGTGTGTACTCCTCTTATTTCTTCTTGCCTCTCTCTTCTATAAACTCAGACTTGCGGCAAGAAAACTTGCCGTGTGTAAAAGCAGACTTATTTTTTTTTTTCAGAATAAGAGAGTTTTTAAGGAATTATTGGATATATGTAAGTACTATTGAGAAACAAAAAATTTTCGTAAATAGTTTTGAACCCTGATGTATAGATTTCTTTTGTGATTTAATTTAACAACCATCTAATGATTAAGTAACTATTCAAGTATTTATTTAGTTCGTATTCGATTCTGGTCCTATTATTATATTTAAGTCGATACTTTGAGTTGGTTGAATTATCCCAAAATCAAAAAATACTCATTAGCTTTCATTTATACAGAATTTTGTAAGAAATTCTAAATTATTGACATATACTTTAGCTGAAACATTTTTAGTTAAATTTCTCCTCATTTGTTTAAAAATACAATTCCTTAACAACTTGTTGAAATATTTACTTCATTTTACTGTTTATAATTCAAAGGGCAACTGTGAGAATATACAATTAAATTTCCTTATACAAATCTCAAGGGTTTTACATATAAATTCCAATACCAAAAATTATAATAGGAATTTTAGCGCTAGCAAAAAGAAAAAACTGTACGCATGTAATATAACTGTTGCATGTTTTAACAAAATAACTTGTTGTGAAAATAAATATTAAATAAGTTTAGAGTCAAGAATAGTAAAGGAGAAATAAAGCGAAAGTTTATATTGTAATAAAATTTACAGTGCTGCCGTATTAAAAAATATAGATTTGCTATTTTGTGAATGAAGTTCACGATGACTCATCCTGAGTAACATAATGACTTTTTTTACATTTATTGAAATATTGGCAATAAAACTGACATATTGTAGTACACAAATCTTGTCAAATTGTATTTATTCTGATATCCTGACATTTTATACAAAAATATATAAGAAAATTAGAGAGTTATCAGTTATTATTATATGGCCATAGTTGAAATATTCAAATAAGAAGGATCAAAAAGTGTATCGAGATATTACATATTGAGATTATACTAAATATACTGGCAACACTGCTTATACAGAAAATCTTATAAAATGTTAATGATTAAATAAAATACACACACTAAAACTAGCGAAACATATCCCTGCAGTTTTAAAGGTACCAACAGGGATGGAAAAGTTGATATGATCGTACTTTTTTTGATACTGTTTCATAATGAAAAGTACCATGGTACTCCCGAGACTCATGTATAAAGACTAATTTACGAATTCGTATACTAAGACTCGGAATCATTTTCTGCTATAACTAATTACACATTTTTTATTGTATTTATCAGTACCTTATAATGAAAATAACTGTATTTTCTATAACAAAAATTTTATTTTTAATGAGGACGTAAATAATTATGTAAAAATTATATTGTATTTCGTTGAAAATGTATTAAAACTTACATCAAAATGTGAAATAAATTTTTCTTGTAATTCGATTTTTGTTAATTTTGTAGAGTTTTGTTATAACGTCAACATAAACAAATTAGGTAGTAAAAGAAATGCAACCTACGGCTTTTTTGGATTCTGCAATTAAATAGCAATATAAATACTGATATTACTTATAGGCATTTTGAAGATAAGGATGATTCTCTTTATTGTTGCTACTTTCATTGTATGTCCTAAAACCCTACCATGTTAAATTGTTATTTAAGAAATGTAACTATTTTAAATTACCTTCATTTAAATCCTCAGAACTTTTTAAACATTTATGAGCTGGTTTATCATTTATGGTAAAAAATGTCCCAAGTTTTAACGCCATAATAGCTTGGAAATATTGATATTACTTTTGATATTGATATTATTGAAATAATTCTGTATATCAGGAACTATCAGAGATATTATTACAAAATTAGAGCTGAGATATTTTCGAGTTGATTTAAGTTTATTCAGCTTCCTAGGACCAATGGGGGCCAGTACGTAGCCCCTCAAAGTTGGTCACCTTGGGTCTCAAATTGTGTAGGTTATCTATATTAGTTGAAGAGATATTTAGGTATTTTTATTTTTTTTTTTAAATTTTTTAGATATGGCGGGCCTACGGAGGGTCGACATTTATTTTCAAAATATCAGCTATATTTATGATAAAATTCTAAATAAACTAAAATAAGCTTTTAACAGCTATCTTATCCCTATAAAAATTTAAACGCATCCAAAGTTGAAACATGTAAAAAGTGCCGTGTTTTTTTAGTTTTTTCCCAAAAAGGCCCATATATTTTTTCTTTTGTAGAAACAAATTTTCTTCGGGGCTATATAAAATGTTTATATGATGCAGAAAGATAACTCAATCCAAAAACGTGCAAAGTAAAATTTGGGTCACTTAAGAGGACATAACAACCCCCAGACCTATTTAAACTTGGCCAATTTAAAAAAAAAAACATTTCGGTTTGAGTAAAATATTCTAAAAAGGAAAAGCACCGATCTACGAAGAAGCTCCATATTTGTATAACCTTATATGTTTCTTAAATAATTATAAAGTTCTTTTACTATCAAGCGCTAAATAACGTCACAGTAGTCTCTTTTTTAAAACAACTCAGTTTTTGGAACACATTTTCACCGTTTTAGGAATTTCAGTATTTGAAAAAAAATTTCAAAAATAATAATGATTTAAGGATACTTGAGTTTATATTAATATTAAATTTTGTTGTGATATCTTTAACCGTTAAAATGTTACATTATTTCAAATTTTATATTTTTCTTCGTGGAAAATTACCATATTATATTTTTTTTAGTTTTTAAGGTAAATCTAATTTTACTATTTTAATTTTACTAAAATATCAATCTTCAAGTCCTAAGGTTTTCACCAATATTAAGTACTCATATAAAGAGCCTTTATTTACTCCTCAGAAGTTAAACAAACCTTGCCCCATTTGACAAATTTTTACGTTTTTTCATATATTTCATGGAAAATGTGAATATTTGTCTGAAACTGATATGACATTCGGTCATCTATAATCTTTACATGGTCGCCACTGCCCATAATTTTTTGGAACCATATGTAATGGACTGGACCAATTGCTTTTGAATGGACACCACAACTTTTGTTCCTTCATAAACACATATTCTCGTTTTCCTATTTATAATTGTTCTGGAGATAGGTAACGTGCTTTTGATGTTACAGGTTGTCCTTTCGTTTCAATAATATGCTTTTGTTTGGCAGATGTTTTTGAAGGATTGGTAATATCTGGAAAACGGGCAATTATATCATGATATGGAATCTCGTTGTTAAGTGTTTTAATTTCGATATGATCTGTCTTTTTAATGAAAAAAGATGCATGAAGTCCAGTGAAGTAGTCAATAAATTTCTTCTTTTTAAGATCTACCAACAAGACATACTGTTGTAAAAAGTCTGCGACAATAAACTTCCAGGAAAAACTTCTTCTTAAACCAAGTGTTGGGTATAGAATAGCATCAACATACTTATTGGTGTTCCATTAGGGTCAAATAATTAATAATTTTTTGGATGTTTCTTAAACTATGGGTTTGACAAAGGTAAAACTGATATGTCCGCCTTGGGAGTTTTACGAATGGAACATGGTTGACGACAGCATCTAGTTTTGTTTCCAAACTTACGAAGATAATAACATATCTGTTCTGATGAACTTCGAGATCTTCATGATCTATTACGGGAAATAGAGCGTGTGAACGACGGTTTGGAGATTTTTTGACATCACTCGCCAATTTCATTTGTACCTTGAATGACAGCAATATTGTTTGAGAATAAACAAGAAATATCTCCAATCTTGTCAATAATTTTCGCTAAATTGTCCAGGTATTCCGAGAAAGTGGCTAAAATTGCTTGGGTTTGAGGAGGTAACATTTAGTATTGTGCAAGACTACGCATTTCACGTAGTAGAAATCTTGGTCTCTTGTGACCAATTGGTAATTCATTCAGAAAGATTTGTATGTGCTTCTTTTCAGAAATAGATAAATGGGCATTGTTTGGGCGTTTTATAATACAAAAAACTTCAAGTATGTTATGGTTCTAAAATTGTGCCCCCATTTGAGCAAACCAAATTGCTGGATTTTCTATCCAAAATCATGGAATAAGGAGTTTTAAAGTTGAGATAGTTACATTTTGAAATCAACAAATAATATTTAGGGAACATTTCATCCCCGTACGTCCTTCTCTTAGGTCCCATCATGCCTTCAACAGACAAATGGTCAGACAGACGGACGGATATGACTTTATCGTCTTAGAATTTTATAAGGACCCAGTGTATATAAAAGGGTTTCCAACAAGAGGTGTTATTTTGAATCAACCGGTATTTCGGTAGCTGTCACTTTTGAAGCTGTTATTCTTTGACATTTGCCAAGTAGAAACTACTCCATTACTAAAAATGGAACGATACACGCTTCAACAATGCACTGAAATTATTAAAATTCATTACAAAAATGGTGAAAATCTTACAGTCACAGTTCGCAAAACTAAAGCATTTTTGGGTCGTCGTGAGGCACCTTGTCGGACAAGCTAGTGATGTAAAGAATAAAACCCGTACACGTCGCTCAAGAACAACTGAGAATATTGCTGATGTAGCCCAAAGTGTTGAAGGAAACCCAAGTTTGTCCATTCCTCGTCATTCTTTGGAATTGGGCATTCTACACTGTATTTTGTATAAAGACTTGGGTCTTAAGGCTTATAAAGTTCAGTTAACACAAGAATTCAAGCCGGCCGATCATCAACAACGTCGTGTCTTTGCTGATTGGGTCCTTGCTATTATCTCTCGAAGAGGTGATCACAATTGGCCACCGAGATCTTGTGATTTAACACCTTGTGACTTCTTCCTATGGGGCCACGTAAAAGATAAGGTCTACGCCAACAGTCCAGCGTCGATTCAAGACCTCAGAGATAGAATTCGTGAGGCCATCGAGGACATGGCGCAGCCACTTTGCGATTTGGTTATAGAAAATTTCATGAAAAGGTTAAGGTCCTGTAAGCGTGGTGGCCATTTAGCTGATGTTGTTTTTCATTATTAACGGCATACCTTCGTCTTTATTATGCAATAAACATCCAATCATTTATCTAAAAAATTTCATTTTTCTTTGAATACCAAAATAACACCTCTTGTTGGAAACCCCTGTACTTGTTGGTTCTATGAACAATATTGCGATATATTACAAACGGAATGACAAACTCAATATACCCCCAATTTTTTTAGTTGTGGGTATAAAAATAGTAGTAGAAATATTACTTTTTTTGAAGTATGAAATTTGTACTTTTTCTGGTGGTGGGTATAAAAGTAGTACTGGCTTTATATGAAGTATTAAATATATAAAAAGTATTAAAGTACTGAATTATGTTATATTATATTGATTATATAAATATGAGTTTGAAAAAAATTTAGTTTTTTCTCAATTTTAGAAATAGTAGTAGAAATACTACTTTTTTTATTAGTTATACATTTGTTTGATTTTTGTGCTGAATATTTCTGTTACTATTTTGATACCGTACAACCATTTTCATTTCCATCCCTGGTTGGTGCGTAACCGATGAGTTTTCCAAAGCAGAACTAGTTCATAGAGCTGCAGGGAAATACCTACAAAGCACAGCCACCACTACAATAAACTGTTTTCATTTACTTCCTGTTTTACATACTAAATGTTGGCCATCGTATTTTTAGCGAAATGAAAAACCTTCGAGTATTTTAAATTTATTTTAATAAAAAAATTACATGAATTTTTTACCTTTGGTTCCTTAACGGTGATTTGAATGAATTTAAATTCAAATTATGTTCGCCTATATTTGTCTTAGTTGACTATTCATCCACTTTCTGGAATCCAATTGATGTGGCTGATGTGTTTTACTTTCTTCAGTTTAATTTGTTTTATTATTGCTCTTTTGATATTTGTGGGGATTTTTTTTTTGTTCAGTTTCTGTTTTAAAATTATAAATTATTTATGTTGTGTTGTAGTTTGTGTTACAGGGGACAATGATTGTTTTAATCAAGCAAAGCGGAATGAAATTTTACATTTTAATAATACGAAAATAAAGTCTTCTTTAAAACATTTTAAATATTTTGGTCTAAATTTCGACTAAACCTTTAGTCACATTGAAACGTAACAAAAGTCAAATTATAGATTAAAGACAAAATATGGATAAAACAGAAATTGTATGCAAATAAAGTGATTTATATTAATAAGTCTTTTGGTATATCAAAAAAAAAAAAAATAGTTCATAATTATTATCATTTGCATTCATATAAACTATAAAAACCCACTTGTTCCCTTACTATATCAGTTGGTACCACAATTCACACTAGATAAACTCTTGTCCACATTAATGTTCCTTTTTTTAAAAGCCATTAGAATGCTCAAATGTATTTATGTTGGTAAATTTAGATTGTACTTCTTTTATTTAAAAAGTATCTAATGTGTATTTGTAGTCAGTACCATAGTTTTGTAATGACAAACATTTTACATACTTAAAATTGTATATACGTACATACATATGAATGGATTATTATGTGTTTTTCTATTGTTATAGTCATATTAAAAATGTAGTTGTGATTATTATTAGTCGTACTATTTAGTGTTGTTATCAAAAATTTAGAGAAAAATTGCTTTTAATTGCATTTTCATATTACTTATATACATGAACTTATGGATACAAACATACATACTCTTATGTAGAAATATATAAGTATATAAAGTGTTCCCATGATATAAATAATTATTATTGTAATGACTGTTGCTAAAAATAGGAAAATGTAGACAATGAAATACGAAGAGATATACTTAAAAGCTATTTCAAAGTTAAGTATTTATATAACCTTTTCCACCAATAGTGGAGAATGTGGGTGTTTGTAATTTCGTGTGTAAAATTGAGAAATATTCATATGAAACCAAACAAAGTATACATATTCTGCGACAGAAAAATACCTGGGAAGTGATAGTAATTGCTGGTTATCGTTTATAATATGAATCGGTTTTTGAAATTTGCCAAACACCTCTAAAATTTTGTCGTACCTTTATTTATTTATAAGCCAATAACTTTATTGGAATTTATAAATCGCATTAAACTCTTCAAATTCAACACGAAAAATCTTCATATATATAAAAATCGCTGAATTTATTTTTATGAACATGATCAAAACATCCATATAAGGACCAAAATTTAAAATAGTTCAATTATATTGACTCAAAAATCATTATGCTGGATTTTGTAAATATCGGTCCATATTTGATTATAGCCTCCACATAAGGTAAACTTCCGAAAATCATTTAAATGCACACAAAACTTTTCTTAAAATTTAAATTCGGCACTGATAATTCTCATATGTGTAAAAATTGCTGTAACATTGCTCTTATATATGGACCACACCCGAAAAATACATTAACCCTTTGACGCATGTGGGACACCGGTGTCCCAAATGTTTAACATGGGATTTTTTAAAATTAAACAACTTTTTGTAATCAATTGTAATACTAACCGACTATTTATAAACAAAACTTTATTTTGTTTGAAGTTTGGTACTATTGATCACGAAAAGTAAAAAAAATAATTCAACTTTGCTTTTGATAATTTGGAAGTTTTTTTTATAATTTTAAAAAGTGATTTTTGGTACATTAGTGCAGTTTTCAAAGCAGTTTTTCGATTGATTGTGTTAGAATGGTAACTGTAGATTGTGATTTAAGTGATTTTTGCTATAAAAGAAGATTTTAAAGTATTGCAGTACGAGAATTCACAAGGGCTCTTATTAGTCATATTGTCATAATGTCCTAATATATCACGACTCGGCGGCTCTGCTTAACCGACTCTTAAGTATTCGGCGTTGGTCTCTGCTGGTTCGTTAGGATAACACAATAAACATAGCATAGAAAGTAGTATTATTTTAGGAAATTGTTTGCTTGAACAGCAATAAAAACCATTGTGAAATATTAGGACATTATGACAACATGACATGATAAGAGTCCCAGTGGATTGACCAATATATACAATTTGTACATATTTAGGCCTATAAAACTACTAAAATATTCCGTTTGACTGGTAATGAAGTAAAAGGGTATCTAATGGCTGTAAAAGTGTATCCTGCATCCCAGGAAACAGAAATTACTTTGTGGGTGTTCATGCATATTTTATATTTTTTCTTTTTAACTATGTTTAAAATAGCTCTTAGTACTTCACAAAGTGAACTCATATTCTTAAAAACTTTTGCGTACAAGGTTTGCACGTGAAAGGGTTAATCTTTATAACTATTTTAAAAATATCGATATTGATCCAATATTTTACACATATCAATTATACATATGGTCCTTATTTGAGCATAGCCCTCATATAATGTCCACGTCCAAAATCACTTACAAATATCGCGATCATATTGAAATTCAGCATAACTACTCCTCTTATAAGTAGTTTATGAAGTTTGACTCCCATTTAAAGACCTCTTTCGAAAAACAAAAAAATCAACACAAATTTGTTTATACAGCAATTATATTGCTAGTATCGAGTATCGCTATAACATCAATAGAACAAAGTAGTTCTAAGTACTCTGAAATTAAAGTCTAAAGTATGGCGAAAATCGGAAAAATCATAAACATAAACATTCATAATTATCTTATAATAATTAATATCGAGGTGAAATTGAACACAAACAACAAGTTTTATATGAACTTAAAGGATCGGTGCTAATTGACACTACCAAAAAAGTCAACAAAGTTTTTGATTTTGCAAAAAGAGACAAAAATTGTATGTTTTGAGTTACAAAACTTGTATTTCGATAGATATCCCACTCGCATCCCACTAAGCGACCAAATAGGTCTTCAAGGAAAATATCTAAGCTATCTTTTGACGAAAAAAAATTTTTGATTTTGGAAAAAAAATTACAAATTTTTTTTATTTATAATTTTGTTTCTGAAATACTGAAGAAATAGCTATCTAAACAATTTGGGATACATTTTGCTAAGAACAATAGGTAATAAGTTACATGGATGAGAAAAAACACCTGCTTTGCCAAAATGTCAAATTTTGACCCGGTCTAACTCAGAAAGATCTCGACCGATCTTGTTGAAAAATTGTGTCTGAATTACTATCTAATAGAACTAACTATGGTGCAAATTTCATCCTAAGATATTGATTTCAAAAGTTGGTTTACTTGACATGAAATGTCCCATATAAAGGGTTTTCCAACAAGAGGTGTTATTTTGAATCACCCGGTATTTCGGTAGCTGTTACTTTTGAAGCTTTTATTCTTTGATATTTGACAAGTAGAAAAATGGAACGATACACGCTTCAACAACGCATTGAAGTTATTAAAATTCACTACAAATATGTTGAAAATCTTGCAGTAACAGTTCGGACCGCAATACAGAAATTGGTGGAAAAATTCGAGCTGTTGGGACAAGTTAGTGATGTGGAGAATAACACCCATGTACGTCGCTCAAGAACAACAGAGAATATTGCTGCTTTAGCCCAAAGTGTTGAAGAAAATCCGCGTTTGTCCATTCTTCGTCCTATGCGCTATCAAGAGATGAATAATGATTTCTTACGGTCGGAGTTGGATGATATTGCTCTGGACAACATTTACTTGCAACAAGACGGCGCTACGTGCCACACAAGCAACGACACCATTGCTTTTTTACGTAAAAAGTTTCCGGACCGTGTTATCTCTGTGATTTAACACCTTGCGACTTGTTACTTTGGGGCCACGTGAAAGATAAGGTCTACGCCAACAGCCCAGCGTCGATTCAAGACCTCAAAGATAGAATTCGTGAGGCTATCGAAGACATAGGGTAGCCACTTTGCGATTTGGTTATTATGAAATAAACATCTGATCTTTTATCTCAAATAATTTCATTTTTCTTTGAATACAAAATAACACATCTAGTTGGAAAACCCTGTAATATAGTAGTCTGCTAGTTTCTGTCCTAAATATTCATTTTGAAAGGTGCTATAGCTTCCCCTATAAATAATTTGTCATATCTGTGGGAGGTGCCACGCCCACTATTGCTAGTTTGCCCATTTTTTGCCTAAATAAGTAATTCATATAAAGTATTAAGGCTTTATATGTTTCAATTATACAGAGAGATATGAATTTTAATATTTAGTTTGTATGGGAGGTGCCACGCCCACTATTGATAGTACTTCCATTCTTGTACTAAATATTAACATTGCTGGTACAACATTTATGGACTCTAGCTCTTATAGTACCTATACTATATATTTGATTTTTTTAATTAACTTCATATGGGTGGTGGCACGCCCTTTGTGTTTACTACTCCCATTTTTGCCTCAGTGTAAAATTTGAGGTCTATAGCTATTATAGTTTCCAAGAAATTTCAAAACAACAAATATCCTATTGTTCCTTCTGGATATAGAGAAACATTCAGTAAAAATGTCAAGAGAATCAGTCTCGTGGTTTAGGCTCCTATAATTCACAGACAAGCAAACAAATAAACAGACATACATTAATTTTTATACATGTATATAGATGATATTAACATATATTTCGACATAAGTCATTTGAAGTTTTAAGAAATTAATCTCTCTATAAAATTCTGTACATTTCGGACCATAACCGATTCAATGGGTGTCCCGATAGACTACATGATAGTGTGCTAGACTATCAATCTGGGGGTTGCGGGTTCGATTCCCGCCAGAGACTCTGGGTGTATCTGCAGACAAGCAAAACGCTTCGCAGCGTTTTGCTTGTCTGCATAGAAGGCCAAAACTGCATATTGATGCTGGGTATACAAGATTCGGCACAGCCGCATATATCACTCTTAGTTGTTTATACTCTTTATCTTGCGGTGAATAAGAATTCATGTTGAGCCAATTACACTGTGATCGAATTTTTCTGTCAAGCTGAATCCAGTGAAGCTAACCGTAAAAATTTTCGAACAATATATAAAATCAAAATATCAAATAAAACAAAAATACTTAAATCCTTTTTCCATTCAATATAATTAGTATTAAGCCCAATTAAGTACCAATAAACAAATATATTCCATTCTTTAAACCAGTGATTCCAATTATTTTCTCTGGAAATATTCACAGTTTTCGATTAAGATGATTGGTATTTTATAAATTTCATAATCTAGATGAAAGGAATCAATCCATTTGAAGTAGGGAGATTTTTAAAGATAATAAACTCTATGAAGTGGTCCAAATATTACTACTTTGAAACGTGACTGATCATCGTTTGATTACATCATGTATATAGGAGTTCGCTTGAACAAACTTTGTATGTAGATGATCGCTGATTCGTCTCAGAGATGAACTTTTGGTTGATATATCTTACGTTATACAGTCTGTCATCATTTTTAGTATTTAACCTAAGTTTGTTAAATATTTAGAGCTTAATCATATTCCACTCTGATCTACTTTATTAATTCCTACAAACTTTATTCCAATACCATCAACTGCTATTTATATTTATGTGATTCACATGAAGTAAAAACAAAAAATAAATAATTATTAGCAATACAACAAGCCGATACAACCGCCTGGTCAATGTTCTATAAAACCAAACAAAACTGTCACTAAAATACAGCTTAAAATACAATGTGGCCGTCCACGCTCTCGATAGATGAATGTGTTCATATAATAGGCCTGCCAAATAAAACTTCCAAATACAAAACGCAGTATGTATTGAAAATGAAAAATAACAAAACAAGCCATATGAAACCATGAAGTAAAACCCCACAAACAACCGAAAAAATTGCATAACAACCACAATTCGGATTTTGATTGGATTAAAACAAGTATTTGGCGTCAACAATAAAATGGGTGATGAGTGCCCACCAAAACAGGCAAAAAAAAAAAAAACAAATTGTGATTCAAACAACTACAATTCTAAATGGTTTTAGATCGACATTTCTATATCAGTACATAAGTATGAGTATGTAGTAGCTGTTGTGTGGTATGGTATGAATGTCCTCATTCGTATTTTTGAAAATCACTTCATATCAATAGTAAACAAGTGTAGTTGGACTACAAAATATGCGAGTATGAGTGGTAAGTGGTGAAGTTAGGATGTCGAAGTACACCCGGAAATATTTGTTGGAAAATGTTAGATTGTTAAATCGAACTAATTTGTTGTTTTTCCAAGAATAAGAAGACGAGTTATAAATGGATCATTACGCTCCTTATTATTAAAAGCCCCTTTACACGATCACATTTTACGATAATCGTTTGCGACATTATCATAACAAATTGCGTTTTTTACAGCGTTAACATAACAAGAGAGCAATGTATTGTTACGAATTTGGAAAAGCGATTTGAATTTAACAGTCTGTAACGACTGCCTGCAGCATTCATCATGATTATAAACACGTCCATCAGTAGCATGCGGTTATTAGCATTGTTTGTAAGTATGGCAACACTAAATGTTTAAGCTGCTAATATTGACATCGAAAGCTCTAGAATAAGAACATACTAATTTGTTCGTTAAGAGCATTGTAGAAGATACACGAAAGATGGCGCGTGTGTAAATAGTGGCAGAGGTTTCAGTCGTGAGTTGAGTTAATCACAGGCGCTGTTAGAATTAACATCAACTATCTTGTTCTTTTAAGTTGGTACATTATAAAGTGTGAGCATTTCTGAGAATTGATAAACGTGTATAAAGACACTGAGTGACTATTTGAACTGTTGTTGTTGTATATTTTAAATAAATAAAGTGTTGCTTTTATTTGCAGTCAAAATTTTCCGGATTATTTAAGGGAAATAAAGCAACATTTTGAAAAGGTTAAAACGTAACTGAATTGTACTTATATAAGATGACTCCCTTAATTTTTTTAAAGTTTTCAATGAACTATTCCACAAGCGATTTGGATTTTATTTGTGTTACTGTCCCAAAAGTCGTACGTAAGAAACTCAGACTTTAGTTGTCAGAAATGTTGTGGTTAAAAATGTTCTTCTAAAATCGATCACTAACTTGATACTATGAGCGTAACAGTAATATTGAATCTAGTGCCTCTCCACAAAAAAACGCACAACAAACAAACACAAATGTGTTGACAACTCATGACTGCCATGAGGTGTGCTTGGCCAGAGTAATATGTTCCATCATACATTTAGTTTAGTTTAATACAGAGAGAAAGGAAGGATGTATTTTCTATACGAATCTCTAGTATATATGGGCAGGAATTAGATATGGATGTAGAGGATATATATGTGGTTGAGGCGTATAAACTCAGCGGGAAAAAGATGCAGTAAAGAGGCCTTCCTGAAGGCCTTATTTTGTAGACACAAGGACACACAGCCACATAAGAAGCAAAATCGTCTAAAATATTTACAGCCTTTTTTTGGAAGTCAAGGCCTTGCACACTCGCTTCTGTTAGAGGTCTGATAGAAGGCCTACTTATGAAGGTATATGAGAAGGCCTGTAAGAAGACCTGACGCGCAATGCCTCAAATAATATCTAAATAGGAACTTCTGTTAAAAGGCCTGCAAACGAAACTCAATTAAGTGCATGCTGAAACAAGAATTTAAGGAGGGTTTAACATATTCTCAATGAATTTTTGCATAAATTCTAAAGAATATACTTTAAAGAATCACATGTGTAGTTATACCCTACACCACCATAGTGGGGAGGGTATTATGAGGTTTATAATGCCCAAACATAATTGTTTAACACCAACCTTAAAGTACACAGATCGATCCAGTATCACTTTCTGGGTCGATTTTACAATGTCCGTCAGGCTGGCTGTCCAAATGAATTTGTGCGCAAAGTACAGATCACAATTTTGAAGATATTGCGATACAATTTGGCACATGAATTATTTCGGATCACGGGAGAACCCTATTGAAACTGGTGAAAATCGGTTCATTATTTCACCTAGCACCCATACAAATGTCTTCCCGAAACAGGACTTTATAGACGATAAATGTGATTCATAACAATGCGAAACAATTTTAAACTTTTTGTCTGATGAATGACTTATGTCTCATGATGTTTAATAATTTATTATCACTGATTCTAAATATATCCGCATTTATTTGCTAATAGCTCTTGTTTACGAGTTATAGCTATATTTGCTGCTAACTAAAATGTTATTGAGTTATCTTACTATATTTGATATGTCTTCGTCAAGAAGGGTTGATCGATACCATTTTTGTTTTATTTGCGGAGAGTATATGTTTAAAGAATAACATATAAATGCGACAGCGTTTATAAATGAGGTATGTAAATATTCACTGGTATGTAAAGGTATGTAAATATTCACTGAATTTTTATGGTTATGGACAAATAAGACAATAAATAGTTTTCGCTAAGACACCGTTATGATGTGGAATGAACCACTGAACCACCATGTTAATTGCTATTTTTATATGGTGAACATAACTAGCATTAACCGATAAAATCGCCCTAAGACTACACCCGAACCTCAAGCTGATGCTTCACAGGAGGAACCAATTGGCTTTGGGAAGAAAATTGACAGTAGTGATAGTGACTTTGAAAATGACCTGGAAAAGCCAAAACCATTAAACCAAAGATGATTTAAATGACCTAATCAAAGATCAGCAGCTGTCGAAGTCTGATTCTTACACAATAGGAATAAATTAGGGTCACTGCCAATTGCACATTTTACTAAAGTTAAAGATGAATGTAGATATATTGGTTTTGAACAAAATTACAACTGGTTATACAAAGTATCCCTGTTTTCTTTGCTTATGGGATAGTAGAGTTAGTTGAAAAGGGATTGGCGTACTCAGGAAACGCTAGTTCTAGGACAACAAAACGTGATTCTGACACCTTTAATGTAAAATCAGGGCTTATAAAACATATAAAATGTAAGAAAAGATAAAATCACTGTTTATTGTTGGTGTGTTGTTTAAGCTTTGATATTTTGTACAAATAAAGCTTGAGTGTCTGTAATTCTCATTCACTCTATAGTTTTATTTGTATAATATCTTTACACTCAAAACAATTTTACCTTAACTGATTGTAGTTTATTCAAAAAGTTTTTTTGGGAAAAGGTTTCCTGATGATCTGGCCTAAGCAACCAGTGAATTGCGCATAGGAACTAGCTTATCCCCCAACAATAAATTTCAGTGAAGTTATCAATTAAATTGGGAATTTAGCACAAGAAAATCTTACTAAAAAAATTGGAATTGATTTTATTTCTTATCAAAAAAGTTCCCAAAACTGAATGCAGAAAAGATAAGATCGTGCAGTTTTGATGGGCCACATATAAGATTTTACGGACACTATGACAGGTATTGTGGAAATTGCATGTAATGAGTTCGTTTGGCTTTTTGGGAAATATAAAATGTTCTGACTATTCTCAGCACGTTGAACAACTAATGAGTCACTTTCTTATGCTTGATTGTAACATGACCTAGATTATTTTCCAGTTAATCTTGGGGAGTCTAAGAGAAGAACAGCGAGCGATTCCACCAGGACCTTCGTACGATGGAGGAACGCTATGAAGGCCACATGGTACGCACATATGATGGCTGACTATTGTTGGAGCATTCAGAACTGCTATCTTACTACTTAACAACTTAATAAAATAAAATTAACTTTTAAAATATTTGGTCAATTCACAAGGTCATGTCATATTGTCATAATGTCCTAATATTTCACAATGGTTTTTATTGCTTTTCAAGAAAAAAATGTCCTAAAATAATACTGTTTTCTATGCTATGTTTATTGTGTTATCGTAACGAACCAGCAGAGACCAACGCCGAATGCCTTAGAGTCGGTTAAGCCGAGCCGCCGATTCGTGATATATTAGGACATTATGACAATATGACTGATAAGAGACCTTGTGAATTTATCGATTGTGTTTTATTGTCATATTTTGAAAACAGAATTTTTATCACAGATTTGAAATCGTCATTAAAAATTAAGCTTGTTTCATGTAACATAGCCCAATCATCAGAAATGTTGTTGTGCAGAGTAATCGATTCAAAATTACGTTAACTAGCATAAAATTTTTAAAACTGTTGGTATTCCAAAAAAAAAAAAAAAAAATCAACAAAAATAAGTTTCATATAGAAATAAATCAGACGAACTAATTTGATGACGATCGGTACATAATTGGTCATAGCTCCCATATAAGGCAGTACACTTCACAATACAACTTTACAAAATCAAAAGACAAATTTTTTTTACCCTCTTCTGTTTCACGTAACGTTTTATAATAAACAGAACAATTACAAAATCAATCATGTTTGGATTTAAAATAAAAGGTATTTTGCAATGCAGTTTTATATGTGTATGAAATGTGTAAAGAAGGCCAACAAAGTGAAGCCCTAGAAGTTTTCCCGCTGTGAAATTTCCAGTAAATGAATGAGTGTTTGTCTGCTGAGCTATAGCATTGATTGTGTTATTGTACAACTTTTAGGCAATTAAAAACGAAAATATACTCGATATCAATTCTAATTTTTATGATTGTTCTGTGATTTGGTTTGGTTTTTCATTTCACTACCAATGCCACTGTTTTATATCATCCGGATGTATTCACACACATTTACGTTTTATTTGCATGGATATATTTGAAAATTGTTAGCCTCTTCTCTGATATACGGCCATATGTTGTACATTTTGAATTGTACTTATTTTCACATTTCAAAATCCTGTACAGTTTTTTTTTTGTTTTTTTTTTTCTACCATAGTCCACAATAGTAGTGATTATGTGCCTGGTGTACACTTGATTAGATCTTAAATTTTAGTTATTTCAATTGCAATTTTGTTAGTCAATTGCTTTTCCTCAAATGAGAAAGAGTGCGAAATTACTCTAGATATAGATGACAATTACCATTAATGTTTTATTCCCTGATTGGTTTGATTTGGTCATTTTGGTTTGTGTGATATTTTGGGTTTTGATTACATTTTGTTTATTGCAGCAAAATATTAGATTTTGTTGGTTCAAACAATACGAATATCTATGCAAATGCAGGTTTGATAGTTAAAGTTGATTTAAAATATAAACTAGAAATCCAACAAATTATGATCAGTGAAAATTGGTTTAAAACTTGTCTTACCAGTAAGCTATTAATGTGGTCAATAACAAAAAGTTATTAAATAAGGTATAGGTATATATTAGAATGTGGTGTGATAAATTATTCTACGTGTAATGCTGTTAAACATCTGCATGTTAAACATCAACATTCAGAAACTTTAGGCGAATATCGTCCGAATGATTCAAATATTTATTCGAAAAAAATCTGGGAGCAACTAAATGAACGAAATCGTCGTCCATAAATGATGGAATGAGTTGTTCTGCCTAAGTTGGCTACCGATTCGAACTATCACGCAATCGACTTAAATGTGTTTTTAGAATGGTAGTAGTAAAATAAACAAGGATGTCTATACTGTATCTATAAAGGCCATTGATGATAAAGAAGATTATAGGAGTCAATTTAACAAGTTATTTATTTTGTTCGCAGAAGGATTTGAGTGAAAGATAGAGTATGGTAAAAAGTTTAATTCATCTAAGATCTGAGTGGCTCTTACAAATAGCTAATAAGTAACAGTATCTCGAGAAATGTTGGACAATCTAGTTTTAACGTGTTGGATGAAGACTTGAAATATTTTCAAAGTATTAGATATTGTCTAATTTCCTGCAAGATTTTCAATCTTTTCCACCATGATCAATGGCTATTGTGATAATCCATCTTGTTTCCATCAGTTTCCATTTTGTTTCCATCCAGGGTATGCTTAGTCTGTCCAGGTTCTTCAAAGGTCTGCTTAATTTGAAATCTTTACCACAGAGCTGTCTTGGATCTTTGGAATATGTTTGTTAATGGGCGAAGCTTCTAATAGAGGATTCGACGAGATAACTGCTTCGGCTACGACTAATTATTCGTATGTACAGCTAATGGATGCAATCCGGAAAGATTTTTGAGCTCTCATCGGCTAACTACAACTTATTGACTATGACTAGCTAATCCGACGAGATAAATGCTGCTTATGGATGGAATCCGAGGAGATAAATTCTTCAGCTTTCATCGGTTAAATCGGTTGGCTAACTACGGATTTTAACTACGGTATTACTACGAAGTAAGAATTTAGGCCTCATCTAATTATACTTTCTTACCCGGGCGCAAAGTACAAAAAGATCGGGACTTAGATTCTAGCTTGACTTTTCATGTTTTTCTTAGATGTCTTATATTAGAATTCACATAAACTGTTTGGGAATTATTAACAACAGTATACTTATATATAATATTAAAGTTCACACAAACTATTTGGGAATTATTAACAACAATATACTAATATGTATGTTAAGTTAGTGGATTGACTTTTGTAACTGCACGTTATACTATTGAAGACCTGAATAAGTTGATATCTTCTGAAATTGGTTCCAGAATATGAGTATTTGAAACTTTAAATAGTTTTCCAGTAATTTTTAAAATACATTAAAGTAAACAACAATATTATTCATTTATTTGCTAACCAACCTTACTTCTTGATATTTAAATCTTATTGAATATGCTGTCAGTGTTTTTATAAACCACAACTATTTTCCATTGTAAACTTCATGATAATTATTTGATTATATCAGTCTGATTAAAAAGTGTGACTAGAAAAAAGTGCGTACTAAAATTACACTGTCCAACAAATTGAGATTTTTTGATTGGAACAGAACAGCGACCCTATAATTCTGAAAGGCCATGTTGAGTAGATTATTTTTGTAGAATAAACTTATAGTCCAGCTGGTCTGATTTTTTTACAGTAGGCCAAAGTTTTAATTTTTTGATCGAACGGAGCATTATACTAACTGAAAGAAAATGTTGTAAGTTAATGTCTGAGAGAATTCTTATTGTCAGAGTTATATGAGGAGAATTTCTGTGGAAGATCTTAACCCTCTATCTCCTCACTTTAGGGGTCAATTTGACCCTTATTTTGAAAAAAAATCAAACAAAATTCTTTCAAAACGGATTTAAGGCTTAAAATATTCTACAAAAATTTTTGCAGAAAAATTTCAGTGGCGATCACCTAAGATACAAAAGTAATAAATAAAGCTCTTTACGTTTAATTAGCAAAAATACACGCCACCTAGGTTCTCACATTTCTTATAAAAAAATTGCTAAAAATCCAAGAATGATCCGAATGAGTTGAAATTTTAAATATAAATAGTACTTAAAGAGGTCTAGGTTTATTTATTTGCTTTTTTAATTATGCTCCATCCTCTGAGCCGTTGCGTCACTAGTTAACATTATCCTTATATTTTACAGAACATGATTCTAGAATCCAAAGAACAATTCTTGGGAGGCCGTCCCTGTACCTTAATATTTTCTTCAGCCATACAATATTGGAGAACTCTAATGCACATATCTATATAAATAAAAATGTCATTTGTTGGTAATTGCATCAGTTGAGAACGGCTGGATCGATTTGGAAAATGTTTATACCTCTCACCTTCTTGAGAAGGGTATATATAAGTTTGTCATTCCGTTTGTGATTTCCACAATATAATTTTCCGACCCTATAAAGTATATACATTCTGGATCCTTATAGATATCGGAGTCAATTTTCTGAAGACCCCAGATATCTTCGGCATCCAAATATTCAATATTCAATAAAGCATGCCTGATTTCGAGAAGTTTTCTATTTAAAATCAGCAAAATCCGTTCATAAATAAAGGAGATATGAGCAAAAATCCGAGACAACCTCTGAAAAGTTCATAAAAAAAGACAATTTATTGCATGCTTTGACCAAAAACCAACAAAACGTATGTTTGGATGTAAACCAACATACATCCAAACATTGCTTTGCGTATTTTTTTGGTGTTTCGTTTGGCGTTGTTGTTATAACCTTCACCTTCGTATGTATAAGATTATCATTTCGTTTGTAACTTCTACAATATAATCTGTTCGTCAGCAATTAAATGTAAAATGTTTAAAAGTTTTCTTGATATATTTAGGATGCTATACGCTGAAATTGCACACTTTCAGCAATCCACAAAAATGCATCCACAAAAAAGGTGAAGGATATATATGATTCGGCATAGCCGAACATAGCACTCTCGTTTTTTAAAATGTTTGTAATAGCCTAACTTACGTTTTTACGAAAAGAAAAATTGACCAAGCCCACTGCCACTTCGTTCGATTTATTTTTAAATGTTCGTAGTAATCCAATTTAAGTTTTTCCTAAAAGAGGAATTGACCACGTCCACTTTTTTTTGATATATTTAAAATCGCCTGGACCGATTTGGGTATTTTTTTCACAGTAGTGACCAAATGTTTTTGCAGGAACAAAAAATGTCCACCCCCACTAATACGCCAACTTATACGCACACTTATCAAATACATCTGAAAATATGTAACCAAAGGCAGTGAAATGGCTGAGTTAGTGCGAAGAATTCCAACGATGAAATCACTCAACTTCAAATGGGCCGCTATGTTAGTAGTAAATAAGCAATTTGGCGCATTTTTTCATTTGCCATTTGCCTGTTTTTCATTTAGTCGTACATCAAAGAGAGTACTGTACTGAGGATTACTGAAGATTACTCGTTGTATTGTATTACAACGAGTTGATAGACCGCCATCTACAACATTGACCAGATTTTTTAAATGTGCCGAAATGGTGAATTTTCCCGAACGCTGATATACTTCGAAATGCCAAGATATTATACATGCTTGGAATTAATCGACAAGGAAATCCTGTTCTAGGTTTCCTCCATTTATTTTCCACTGACGCATTAGGTCACATTTACACAGTCCATTCAAGAAACGATGAGTGTTTCTATTTGCGTTTGCTATTAGTCAACGTTCGTGGCTCAACATCATTCCAAGATTTGCGAACTATAAATGGTGAATTGTGTGAAATGTATAGAGAAGCGAGTCACTAATTGATGAGAATGACACTCATTGGGAATACACCCTCGGATATGCTGTGCTTTCGTCAAAAGCTCATCAAATACGAATATTGTTTTCCATAATTATCTCAACATGTTTCCATACAAACCGACCGATTTGTGGAGGAAATACATGGATGGCATGTGTGATGACATTTTGAATCAGATGAGTATTAGACCATCAAATCCAAATTTGCATCAGAGGGAGGTAATTTACAACGAGGCTTTGATATTAATTGAGGACATGTGCACGAAGCATTAAGTCAAGAGTAGCGACGTGAAAAACTATACGATTGCGATGCATTGAGGAAGTCAGTTCGTATAAACGTGCCACTGTTGAATCGATAACAAAAATATGCGTACGATACTCTAAAAGTTGTGAAAAATGGAACTGAAGTGATTTTTTTGATAATTTTGCTTCATCAGGAATTGCTGGAACGTTGTTGGAAGGCGGCCGAATTGCTCATTCAGCACTCAAGTTGGCATTGAATATGCAAATCAATGAAAATCCAACATGCTACATTTCCAAGAACAGTGCGATGTACAACGTTTTGCAGCAAAGCAAACTGATCGTTTGGGATGAGTGTACAATAGACTGTCCACAAAAAATCGATTTTGGAATCTTGTTGGTCTTAACCCCACAAAACGATTCCCCTTTCCAGATATTGAGATAGCCGAAATTTGAGCTCGATTAAACGACGTTAACCCGTGCCGCTCGTCGCTCAAAGTTTGAAAAAATCAACATTTTTGGCCAAAAAGCTAACATAAGAAGCTATAACTCCAGAACGGTAAATAATAGAAACACGATTAGTATCTCAAAACAAAGCTAATATTGTTCTTCAAAATTTATTTTATATACATTATTCTTGTTACTTTAAGCCAAACAGAGTTACAACAGCTTTTGTCTCCAAAAACGTGACCTAGTCGCGGTAGGAGCATACTTCGTATATTTTGATATTATGTGAAAAATGTTGCTAGTAAGTAAATATTTTTATATTTTATTGTTATTGAATCATAATGTACATCGATTTAGTATTTCAAAAAGATATAAAACACAAAAATTGGTTGAGAAATGTAAAAGTTATTAAAAATTCCCCAGGCCATTAATGTGTCTCAGAGCACTTGATTATGATATGTGGAAAAAAATTTAACTTATTTTAAAACTATACGAATAAAACTATTTTATTACATAAAATATACCTATTTTTGCTCAAATATAAGTTTTTCTCCTTAAAATATAACGTGAATCTGTTTTCAGCTATGATCAAAAAAATTTTTTTTTTTTGACGACAGTTTGAAAACACCATTTTCAGTTTTTTTTAAACTTTGTTAAACATATTTTTAAATTTTTTAAATATCACCGGGGGGTTTATGGTCAATAGATTAGGGAACAAAACAGTGAAAAAATTAGGTCAATACCTCTTATAGTTTAGGTGTACCTGCGGTTTGAATTCTGCGGATTTCGCGAAAAACTCATTTTTTTGGAATATTTTAGAAAATATGTCATAATTTTTTATTGTTATACATTTTAACCAAAATATTTACAGAATATTATTTCTCAGATATTAAAAAATATGTCCCTGAAGTTATATATAAATCGGGAAATCCTAAGGCGTAAACTTTGGAGGTCAAAGGTCAAATTTCGCAATATTTGGAAATTCACATTGAAACATATGGAAATAATCTTTATTTGTCGACCATATCTACTAAAATTACAGGATTTTATGGTATATGGTCCGATATTTAGAATAACATAAAAAAAATCAAATTAACCCTTTAAAGCATTTGGGTCAAATATGTCCCCAAAGTTAATAAAATCAATTTTAATAAATTTAAAAATAAAAAAATTAATATAATTTATATTCAGAAAAAAAAATGCTTTAAAGGGTTAATTTGATTTTTTTTATGTTATTCTAAATATCGGACCATATACCATAAAATCCTGTAATTTTAGTAAATATGGTCGACAAATAAAGATTATTTCCATATGTTTCAATGTGAATTTCCAAATATTGCGAAATTTGACCTTTGACCTCCAAAGTTTACGCCTTAGGATTTCCCGATTTATATATAACTTCAGGGACATATTTTTTAATATCTGAGAAATAATATTCTGTAAATATTTTGGTTAAAATGTATAACAATAAAAAATTATGACATATTTTCTAAAATATTCCAAAAAAATGAGTTTTTCGCGAAATCCGCAGAATTCAAACCGCAGGTACACCTAAACTATAAGAGGTATTGACCTAATTTTTTCACTGTTTTGTTCCCTAATCTATTGACCATAAACCCCCCGGTGATATTTAAAAAATTTAAAAATATGTTTAACAAAGTTTAAAAAAAACTGAAAATGGTGTTTTCAAACTGTCGTCAAAAAAAAAAAATTTTTTTGATCATAGCTGAAAACAGATTCACGTTATATTTTAAGGAGAAAAACTTATATTTGAGCAAAAATAGGTATATTTTATGTAATAAAATAGTTTTATTCGTATAGTTTTAAAATAAGTTAAATTTTTTTCCACATATCATAATCAAGTGCTCTGAGACACATTAATGGCCTGGGGAATTTTTAATAACTTTTACATTTCTCAACCAATTTTTGTGTTTTATATCTTTTTGAAATACTAAATCGATGTACATTATGATTCAATAACAATAAAATATAAAAATATTTACTTACTAGCAACATTTTTCACATAATATCAAAATATACGAAGTATGCTCCTACCGCGACTAGGTCACGTTTTTGGAGACAAAAGCTGTTGTAACTCTGTTTGGCTTAAAGTAACAAGAATAATGTATATAAAATAAATTTTGAAGAACAATATTAGCTTTGTTTTGAGATACTAATCGTGTTTCTATTATTTACCGTTCTGGAGTTATAGCTTCTTATGTTAGCTTTTTGGCCAAAAATGTTGATTTTTTCAAACTTTGAGCGACGAGCGGCACGGGTTAACGTCGTTTAATCGAGCTCAAATTTCGGCTATCTCAATATCTGGAAAGGGGAATCATTTTGTGGGGTTAAGACCAACAAGATTCCGACATTTTTTTTCCCCCATACAAATAGTGGACAGTCTAGTGTACAATGACGCACAAAAAGTCTTTGGAGGCATTAGTCTAAACTTTGAAAGATTTACGAAACAATAAAAGCTGGTGCTATATTTCTGTTGGCAGGTGATTTTCAGCAAACATTTTCAGTGATTCCACGATCAACGTCAGCCGATGAGCTTAATAAATGTTTGAAGTCGTCCGTTTTCTGAAAACACGTCAAAAAACTCAAATTGACTGTGATCATGCGTGTGGAGCTGCCGAACGATCAATCTGGAGAAGTATTTTCTAAACAATTGCGAACACAACATTTTTTTATGATTTGGCAGACAACGCACAGTGGCATGGGTTCATACATTTTTTTGCAAAAAAATTTATAATTTATAATAAAATTTGGTACACGTAGCTAATTTCATATACAAAAGCTGAATAATAAAAATGGTTCATATCGGATAGTCGGTAGGGGTACCTCCCACACAAGGGTCCTTTCAAAATAACGTTGCATCAGTCATAAATTCTTAAATAATGCAGCGATCTTATTAAAATTGTGTATATGTTAGCTCCAAGTACCCAGATATCATACTACAAAGTATGAAGAAAATCAGTTCATATTTGAACCTAGTCCACATATATGTCCCTTTCTGAAAATAGTTTTATCGTTCAAACTCACATAAAAATAACACTATCATGACGAAATTCGACATAAACAAGTTTTATATAAACTATCTGTTTAGTTGTATCCCCCATACAACCCCACTTTCAAAAATCGGGTTTTTCGCAAATAAAATTTATAGAATTCCAAATAATGGTTGGTATATCATGGTACTATATTCAAAAAGAATCAGTCAAAAATGGTTGAAATCAATCAGTCCTCTCGGATACCCTTCGTACCTGTAGAAAAAATTTAAGAATAATTTTATTTGTGTATAAATAAAATGAGTAAACTTTTAAACTCATTTTAAACTTTTTATTCAACAATTATCATTTCTTTTACTACATCATATAGTTCCAAAATATGTTTATGTGGTTGACGCGTTATACCACTTATATAGGGATCAGATGATGCAAGCAAACGATGCAAAACATCTAAAGCCTAAAAGTATGCAAAACCTTTTGTTGTAAAAATGCATTGCAATTTATTGTAAATATTCATAAAAAATACGTGAGTTTTATCACAAAATTTATAAGTTTGTTCAGCGATTGCAAAAACTCGCAGAATTTTTTTACATAAAATGAAAGAAAATATTCCAAGCTTTCAAATTAGAAGTAGTACTAACACGGAGGTAGACCGAACTAACTTATTTTTTTCTAATGAAAACTACAAATGCTTAATTTTTTGGAGCAATTTTGATTTGCTCAGATATCTTAAACTATATATGTAATTTAAATATTTCTTCTATCCTATTAAATTTAAAATAGTATATTTTAATAAAAATGCTCTAAAACCATTGGTAGTTGATCCAGATTTATTGTATAAACAACTGAAATGTAGTAAAATTTTCATCAGTTTTCGTTGCATAATATTTAGATAACTTTACCACAATCTTTTTTATACAGAACTTTATTTTTTTTCGAAAACAAATCATGGTTTTCTACTAACGAAACCTTTCTCTACAGAATTGCATCATTAGATTTTTAAAAAATAACTATAAAAAAATAGACTTTTTGCTAAAAAAAAAAAAATACCACTGTGCAACGTCCGTCGGGTCAGCTAGTATGAAGATAAATCTAAATATTTGAATTATGTTAAGTACAAATAAATGTATTGGTTATCCAATGCTGATTTCTTCATTTGATCGAAATAAATGAATATAAAAATTGCAAACGTGAGTTGATTATGTTAGTCACGCATGTATAAGTTACTAACTAAAGTACTTTCGGATAAAACACCCTTACAAACTTATAACTTTACACAAATAATACTCTTATTAAGAAGTGTAGCTCTAACACTCACATCGATATGTGCGTAATCATTTGTTTTATATCTGAAGGAATAAGTGTATGTACGAGTATGTTTACTTATTTAAATTGTCCTTGCATGAGTTGCTAAGTATTTAAGTAAGTTTCTCTTTTTGTTCTCATCATCTTTTTATAAGATTTTTATTATAGTTTTTTATGCTTGTTAAGAGTATATATTGACCAAAGGATTTTGTTTTTTTTTAGCATAATGATTTTGCATAATACACTTTTCGCTTAAGCTTTTCACAATGTTGATGGTTCTTAATGTGGTGTTGTTGTCTGTTCTGAGATGTGGTCATAAAAAGAAGTCAATGTATGTTAAATGTTTATTTAACATTTCGTTTCATTTCTTTTTATATGCGTATTGGTTTGGGTGTTGGTATGTGGGAGTCAATTTAATGTCCATTTGTTTATTCATTGAATTGTAACGAATGTCCTGTTTTTACGATTATATGTTGTTTTTGTATGTGAGTGCTGTTAAACTTATGTTGATGACTCATCAAATAAACATTTATTTTATAGTGTTTAAATGTCAGCTAAAGGTTTGTAGTTTCATTTGTTATTAATGTCTTTGATGTGTCAGGTAAGTGGGAGATTTTTTCTCAGCCATGAACAATTTTCTATAGGGGTTAATGACATTTCTTTTAAATATATATTGGATTATTGAGTTTAGTTTGTTTTTTGAAAAGAAATGGAAAATTAAGTATCTTTATTTATGCCAATACTTGCTTTGAAAGGTATATATAGGTTTAAAAAGTAACCCAAAAATAATTCATATTTTTTACATTGTTTTATTGCGAAATTATTTGCAAAATTGTGTAATCGAAACAAGGTCTGATTTTTAGCGATTCCAATAATTTTCTAATAATGTTGAGAGCGTATAAGCGATATGTAATTATATATTAAGTATACATGCTGTTCGTCCAGTTACAATTATAACATGAAGACGTATAAAGTATTGGCAATTAAAAATTAAGTATACGTCAGATGTACCAATTTATAGGGACATACAGTGGTTTAGAAACATTTTATTTTGTATATTATTCGTCTGCTCGTAAAATGGAGATATCTTGATAAAATTTTACACAGTCAGAGCTGAAGTGGTTCTGAGTAGTTTTAAATATACATGGCTACGTAGTTGGAATTAGGGCCTACCAAACTAGGGCACTACAAAGCTTTAAAAAAATAATTATTATCCGAATGTCAAGAAATTTTACATTTAGAAAGTACTTGAAATTCTGTTCAAGAGGAAACTCACAAAGCTTACCTTCTCTTGACATTTTCTAAGTGTTTTGTTATATTGTATGCAAATTGTGTATATTTATGTTGCATATATAAGTAATTCAAAGATTTTGAATTCTTGAATCCATTCTATTTAGAGTAAACTTTGAATGGATTTAGATATTATGGAACTTTTATAGATAAAAAGATCTTCTAAATTTAAATAACATAACTTACCATCTCCAAAATAGGTTTTCTTTATAATCGAAAATTAGCGTTTCCTGAACTTTTCTGAAAGTTTTCTTAAAAATTGATCAAGTTTGGTTAGGGTTGAGTGGTGCTCTGTTGCCTTAAATATTTCCTTCAATTAGTGTAAAATTCTTAATTAGCTGTGAAACTAATTTAATCTACTGATCATTATGATTAGGGGGCGGATTTTCATGCATTTATTATTGGAAAAAATGCTCCTAAAATATGTTTCAAGAAATCAAAATATGCTACAAATTAAAAAAATATTTTTGTATAGAAGCATAAAATAATAGCTATAAAAACTAAACAACAGTGTTTCCAGCAGTTATAGTTTTCAAATTACAATGGTTCTTTAGAGAAAACGATGTACGTATACAGGGTTTTCCAACAAGAAAAATTTAATTTTTTGAGATAAATGATAAATGATGTTTATTTCATAATAAAGAGAAAGGTATACAGTTAATAATGAAAAACAACATCAGCCAAATAGCCACCACGACCACGCTTACAGGACCATATCCTTTTCGATAGCCTCACGAATTATATCTTTGAGGTCTTGAATCGACGCTGAGCTGTTGGCGTAGACCTTATCTTTCACGTGACCCTAAAGGAAGAAGTCGTAAGGTGTTAAATCACAAGAACTTGGTGGCCAATTGTGATCACCTCTGCGAGAGATAACACGGTCCGGAAACTTTTCCCGTAAAAGAGCAATGGTTTCGTTGCTTGTGTGGCACGTAGAGCCGTCTTGTTGAAAGTAAACGTTGTCCAGATCAATATCATCCAACTCCGACCAAAATACGGTGTAATGAAGTTTGTGGAATGCCCAATTCCAAAGAACGACGAGGAATGGACAAACTTGGGTTTTCTCCAACACTTTGGGCTACAGCAGCAATATTCTCAGTTGTTCTTGAGCGACGTGCACGGGTTTTATTCTTTACATCACTAACTTGTTAACAGTTCAAATTTTTCCACCAATTTCTGCATTGCGGTCCGACAAGATACTTCAGGACGACCCAAAAATGCTTTAGTTTAGCGAACTGTGACTGCAAGATTTTCACAATTTTTGTAGTGAATTTTAATAATTTCAATGCGTTGTTGAAGCCTTTATAGTTCCATTTTTAGTAATGCCGTAGTTTCTACTCGTCAAAGAATAAAAGCTTCAAAAGTGACAGCTACCGAAATACCGGGTGATTCAAAATAACACCTCTTGTTGGAAAACCCTTTAGATAATTATAATATCTTGGTATGAATACTTGTTTAAAGCCATAATCTTTAGAGCTTCAATTTTGCCAATTGCCTTTTAAAATCATCAATATTTTTTAATCGTGATGTAAAGTAGCATCTAACCTTAATTTCCATCTCGTAATAATCTAGCAGATAAGCAAGTAGTAAATGTATCCCTTATAAACATTAATTCTCACTAATATCTGATCACTTGTCTTACTCAAATTTATGTATTTTGGATCATTTGACACGTATGTGCTATTTGTAACACAGATATAAATCAATTTATAGACCCCATGTAATCTAGCGTAAAGACAATTGTCACTTAATTGTCTCTCTAATTTAAATCAATTATTTGATAACTTTTACTTACCATTGTCTTTATTATGTTGTCTTACTTATGACAACAATATTGTTATACCTTGTTATACCTTCAAAATACGCATTTGGGAATAGTAAAAATGACGGGTCTAGCTCGCTCCTTTGTTTACTGGCGTGGAATAGATAAAGATATCGAAAACTGTGCCAAAACGTGAAATGCAAGCGAATGCACCTTCTTAATATGGTGAACATCATTGGGTGTATCCTAAAGAACCATGGGAGAGGGTGCACATTGACTACGCAGGTCGTTTTTTAGGACAAATGTTTCTGATAGTTACTGGCGCATATAGCAAGTGGATTGAAGTCAAACTTACATCATCCATTACAACCGCAGCAACAACAGCCATTTTAGATGAAATGTTTGCAGCTTATGGTATGCCAGTTACTGTCGTATCTGATAATGCAACAAATTTTTCATCGGCGGAGTTTCGTGAATTTTTGAAAATGAGCGGTGTTAAATGCCATATGCAAACCGCCCACTAGCATCCGGCAACAAACGGACAGGCGGAAAGAAGTGTACAGACTGTCAAAAGAGCGTTAACGGCGATGGGGTCAACAAAGTTTACAGCTCAAAAGTTTTTTTTTCGACTATACCGGAATGCACCACTTTCGACTACTGGTGAGTCGCCAGCCATTCTTTTTATGGGTCGTTCCCTTAGAACACCCCTTGATTTATTTCAGAATAAACGTCAGCCAAGGTAACTGGAAAACAATTCCTCTATCATAATCCGAAATCCCAGGATGACCAAGTGGCTACTTGGAGTTGTATTGTGCAGATTAGGCGATCTTCACTATGAAATCGAGTACAATCTGAAACAATTTAAGAGACATGCTGACCAAATTCGGAGCACTGTAGCTCCGAATTTGGTCAACATGCGCGAACCCGCTCACCGAGGAAATACGCAAATAGAGCTGCAGAATGTTGAAAACAATGACGTTAGCGGTTACACCTTAGATTCCAGAAGTCAGAAGGACTACCTTGCGGAGATACAGAACAGCCCGGAGAATCAAGAACAATCTGAAGATGAATTTAACTACGGTACACCAGGTGCGGAATCAACTGGCTTGAATATATCACCAGCAACACAGAAGTCGCCATGTAATGCAGACTCAAGTACCACCAACGAATCACCACAATCACAAACGATTCGACCCACTGCATAGCCCATACAACCGGACCCAAAGCTGTCTCAGAGAACAAAGAAGCCCTTATTCCGTTACACACCATAACCATGATGCGGAGGAAGAATTGTTATATATCATCACTGAAATAGTCGTATTTTAAAAATGACAAATAACATTTTGTACAACGCTGCACTTGAAATCTTTATTAGCACGTTTTTCCTTTTATATAAAATACACAACATACATATTCAAACTAAATATAGGGAAATTTAAAATATAGGTCTTTTAATCCTGACTTTGCTTTTTTACAAATTTGTAGATAAATCTAAAACTTCTTTTCAGCATTGGTCAAGTTTGGATAGAACTGAGGGGCTGATCTGTTCCCTTAAATGAGGCGGCTTTTTGCATGTTTTCTTTTAGAAATATACATATACAAAATGAATACGATCCCGAAGATAATTTTTTTGTATACATTTTCAAATAATATTTAAATTGAAATACGGATGATAATAAATAATAGTTTTTAGCCCATTAGTCAATTCTAACAATTTAAATTTAACAATATGTTAGTATTCTAATTCACTGGAAAACTAAAATTTCTTTAACCAATTTAATGTAAACTACAGAAAAATAAAATGTTCATTATTACTTTACTTATACAAAACATTAACCAAGTACTTGTAGTTAATGTTTATGACTGAAGTTAAACGGAGACATCTTGTTGTTATATGGTTCTATACAAAATTAAAAATTATTGCTCATGCGTCTCAAGTACAGGACGTTAAATTTCATGATGTTTTATGTTCACAGACAGTCATGATGGAAATGATGAAAAGTTATTTACTTCAACGAAGAAGCTGGGTAATTATGGTGGCATTTTGTCCAGCCAATAGAATGAAGAGATGCTTAAATTTCAAAGAAGTATATAAAACGGATGTAGGAAAAATATAATTATTCATGATACATTTTAAAGAGTTATAATTTCTATTGTAATGAATTATTTTTTAACAGTTTCATTTGTTTAATTATAACATTTAAAAAAAGGCTCAATATAAATTAACTTTAACTTTAAAAGTCACATGATATTATTATGTATTATATTCTATATTTATATTTTGATATTTAATTCTCTAAATATAAAACTAACATAACTGCCAGGCTAAATACATAAACCTCAATATTTATCAAATAATTCCAATAATAATATTTTTCAAATTTAAACAATTTACTAAACTAATGACTAGAGAGCAATACAAACAACAACAACAATAACAAAAAATAGTAAAATAATAAAATAAACACAGCAAAATAAAAACGTAGAGAGTGGCTAAAATCCTATTTTGATTAGACCATAAACTAATTTACATATAAAACCTGGTTAAAATTATTGCACATCTGTTATCGCTTTTAATCTGTTTGCAAAGTGTGTTGTTATTAATGATGATCTCTCTCTATATATGTATTCGCTACACATGGACACTAGGGTGGCGTTCATTTTGTATTTTTTTAAATTTTAGATGACAACAGGGTCTAAAACCAAATGTTAAAATTTAAGCAATATAATCTTTTGAGGGCAAGAAGGAATCAAGCCAATTTGATGTAAAGCGTATCCCAGACAGAGCGTTCTGCATTGATCGTAACAAATAGCAGTCCGACGGGGCAAGGTCAGGTATTGCAACATGTGGCCTAGCTTTGTCGTGTTGGAATATTACGGTTTCATGTCTTGCCGCATATTCTGGGCGTTTTTCGGCCAATGTTCGCTTCAAACGATTCAGTTGCATTCGATACAGGTTCCCTGTGATGGTCTGGCCAGAAACAGTTCATAATAGTTTCGTCTGGTTGGCCGGGCTTCACATGCGATCTCTTAGACTTCAGGTTATCGTAATGGATCCATTTCTCATCGCAAGTAATGATTCGGTGCAAAAATGATTTTCTTTTATAGCGTTCAAGCAGCATTTCCGACATAAAAAAAACGTATCTCAAGGTCTCTCAGCTTCAATTCGTATGGTACCCAATTTTCCAGCTTTTGGATGTATTCTGCTGCTTGCAAACATATTGAAATTGCTACTTGAGTAGTGCCCTGTGATTTTGTGAGCTCTTTTACAACAATCTTAATGGAGTAATGCCTTCAGTTCTTGGTCTTTAAACTTTTTTGGCTGGCCTGGGCGATCATTGTCTTCCGTGTCAAAAGCACTTCTTCTATTGGAAGGAATGGAACACATTCGCCATAAGCTTTGGTGAGCAATCAGTGTGATTCAGCAGCACTTTTTTCAAACTAAAAAAGTATAGCAAAACTTTCCGCATATGACGATTCGTTGGGATAAAATTCAACATTTTCGAATTTTCAATAACTAAATGACAATAAAGCGGACAGAAAACAGAGATGTTCAACCGTTTCCTCCTCGTATTCATCATGACAACTTATACAGTTTGTCAGTTCGTCAGATTAGATGGCTGAGCAGACTCAAATAAGTTACGCTGTATGAGTGATTTACAGCAGAATAGCGGTAAACCGACCATAAGATCGATCTCATCAACTTGTAGGCGTGAGCCTCTTTGGCCAGTTCATCCGCAATAGCATTGCCAAGTACACCAGAGTGACCCGGCACCCAGAATAACTCCAGGTTAGAATGTCTCGCAATTTCGTTAAGAGATACCCGGCATTCATGTACTAATCTCGATGTCGAGTAGACACCAGATAGGGATTTGATAGCAGGTTTACTTAGAGCCTTCCACCATACTAGTGCTCCATACATTCGTAAGGGCTTTACCACCATGTTAAAAAGCCATTTCGCATTCCTAGGATTTATTCTTCAGGTTTTCGCAATGGCCCTTCTACAGGCATAAATAGCGATAGCCGCCTTGGACGCTCTCGCATGGATATTCGGGATACATGATAGCTTTGAAACCGAAGACTTGTTCGCAGTTCCTTTACTGGCAGGGAGAGGTGTAGCTTGGGTACCCGAAATTTTGTTCGCAGTTCCCTTGCTCACAATCTGCACAGCGTTAGCTGTAGCCTGAGTTTTCAAGATAGCTATGCCCGAAGCAGGGGTTTTTAGCGATCCTCTGTCGGTGCGGGCCAAGGCAGCTTTCGAGGTACTTGGGTTGAAATTCAGAGGCACCTCGCTGCATTTAGTCTTGCATCCTTTCTTAGAGGATGCACTTTGCGCGCATTCGGCTACTTTACGTTTCGAAAATCTCCTCTTGCATATTGTTGAACGCCAGTAGCTTGCAGATAAGCTCGGCCCTTTGTCTCCACCGAACTAACCTGGATCTCAGTAGCATTCGATTCACCGCGAACTGAAACCGCCAACGCGAAAATAGGGTCTCCGGAGATTATGAGGCCCCCGACCGGATACATGGAGCTCTGTTTGTTGGCTTTCATTATGGGACGGACTGACGTAAAAATTGCATTTTTCATCCAAGTGCTAGGTTATAAAACTGCCGCTCCACTGGGATCAAACATACCACCAAGCCGCCCAATGTGGGAACAGACGCTGGTGGACCCAAAGGATCCAAAAACGGACATGTTCTGTCAAGAAGGCCCAATATCAATGAAAGGGAAAACTTTCTGACAGAAACGTCAGTTAGCCGCCCCATAGGGGATATACAGACACTACCTGACAAAGGGAAGGGGAGTTCTTAGTTCGTGCTCACCATGAACCCCTCTGGTATGGGTATTCCTGTCAGCACGACCTGCATGGTTTCTTGCACTTAAGCTCCTGCATCGTGTCAAGATGACCACCCGTCGCAGAGGTTAAACCATACAACGTACATCATTAGATTTGATTTTATTTGACAGGTAAAGATATGTCCTTTAAAATTTTAAAAATAAAACAATTTTTTTTCAAATCATATTTTTTAAAAATTTAAGGACCTTTATCTCAGAAACTGCATTTTTAAAAACTTGTGTTGTTGACTATACCCCCATCAATAATTGTACACCTTTATAAAGCGGACACTCTTTCTGTTTAGGAGTTATGCACCAAACTGTTTTCATATTTCATATATTTCCTATATTTTCTACTTTACGTATAATGTATAAAAACATTTTTAATAACACATTTTGGTTCATAACTTCTTAACTAAGATAGTGGTCAGCTTAAAATATTTTACCGAAATATACAAAAGACTTTGTGACCAAAGTTTATTAAAATTTTTTCTTAAAAATACATTTCTTAGCCTTATTTCTGAAACCCATAATAAGTATGAGACGTATTACAATTTAAAACATTGGAAGCAATATCCTAAAATTTCAATATAAGGGCCACCGTAATGGACACACAATTATACAAACAAACACTGGGTTATGGACCAAAAACAACAATGAAAAAAAAGACTGCATACATATATCCCAACAATAACAACATGCCTGTGTATCAATTTGAAAATTCCAATAATTTCATTTTGTGTTGTGTTGTTGAACACATACAGACATAAACCAAGCAATAATTCTGCCTACACATACTCACACAGATACACTCAAACACAATTGATGTTTGCATATTGGTTTGTTTTTAGTGTGTGCGTATGTGTATAGATATTTTAGATATGATTTTTCTCTGTTTTGTTTTTGTCAATTGTATTCAAAGTCCGTCGTTGTTGTATTGGTAACCCCCAATAGAGTAAACAACTACAGCAACAACAAATGCTTTTGGCACAATATAATCAAAGCCACAGAGTCCAACAAAACACCGTAAAATACAATTCACTCAATTCAAAATCTACCACTCACCATCACCAAACCCCCAATCTGAGCCGCAACACAATTCCTCAGCAATCAAAATGCGAAATACATATATTGAAAAACATAAACATTCATTGTTACACAAATCGCTTTGAAATCGTTTGTTTTATTTGCGAGCATGTGTGTCGTCTGCATTAGTATTTATGTATGTGTACGAGTCACTATAAATGTATGCATGTGTGTTGCTGCACACAACGTAAATTTCATTTAAAATCACATTTTGATCAAATTTTATGATTGTATCACAATTGGATACCAAATTTTATTAGATTGTCGAGTTTTTATTACAATGCAAATGCAAGAAAAAAATTCTCAACGAACTATTGAAATAGTTTTATTTTCTAGTGTTAATAGAATATATAAAGTGCATAGTTTTTTTTGGGAAATTAAATGGAAACAAAGAAACAAAGCAGACAAAAACAAAGAAGATGTTTAACCGTTTCCTCTTCGTCTTCATCATGGCAACTTCTACAGAAGGCATTGTATCGAGTGTTCAGTCTCCTAGCATGCACACCAATCAAGCAGTGCCCAGAAAACACTGATATCAGAGCTCGCACCCTAGCCCGTAATAGCCTCGGCACCCAGAATAACTCCAGGTTAGAAAGTCTCGCCATCTCGTTAAGAGATACCCGGCATTCATGTACCAATCTGGATGTCGAGTAAACACCAGATAGGAATCTGATAGCAGGCTTACTGTCAATACAGATTCGGATATTCGCACCAAATAGCCTATAGTACTTCATCCAGTGTAGCGCCCTTTTGATCACTGAAATTTCAGCTTGAATTACACTACAATGATCCTGTAGCCTGAAACACACCCCCTTTCGAAAATGCGGAATATAGGAGCGACCACCCACCTCAGCCGCAGACTTTGAAGCATCTGTATAGATGACAAACGTGTCGCTAGAAGAAAGTAACTCGTACACCAAGGATACAGAGAAGCGTCTGTCGATAAAGGGTAAGGGAGTGTAGTAGTCAATATTAACAGGAATATAAGGAACACTTCCCAAAATAGAGGCATGGCCGGTACCAGACCTCCTTGCTTTTACAGTGCTTAGTCTAACAGCCGAATTTATGGCCAACTGTTTGGCCATGAGATCAGCTGTCATTAGTGCAGAGATCCGCAGGCTTCTCTCAATCAACCCACAGTGGGTGGATTTACTTAAAGCCTTCCACCATACTAGTGCTCCATACATAAGTATGGGCTTTACCACCATGTCAAAAAGCCATTTCGCATTCCTAGGGTTTATTCCCCAGGTTTTTTTAATGGCCCTTCTACAAGCATAAATAGCGGTAGCCGCCTTGGACGCTCTCGCATGGTTGTTCTGGCTGCAGGATAGCTTAGAGTCTAGAATAATTCCTAGATACTTAGCACTATCCGAGAGCTTAAGCTCCACTCCGTTAAGATGTGGTAAAGGGAAGGAGGGGATTTTGTACCTTCTTGAAAAAAGAATAAGCTCCGTTTTCCCAAGATTCACACCAAGTTCACTAGCAGTGCGCCACTGGCTTAGTGTACTAAGTGATGTTTGTAGGCATAGTGATAATGTTTCAAGATGTTTCCCAGATACTTGCTGCAGCCGTATGTAACAGTTTTGCACTTCATGGAGTCTAATTTCATGGGTAGTATATTAATGGCAAGATTCTACAAAAGTGGCGATAAGACCCCTCCCTGTGGAGTGCCTCGGTTCGATAATCTAAAGATAGTAGCAGTCCCCATAAATGAAATTATGACTCTATTGGTCAGAAATCTACCTATAAACCAGATAATAGACTGATATATATCCAGGCCGCTTAGAGCCGAAAGAATCGTCTCTGACGTCATATTGTTAAAGGCCCCTTCAATATCTAAGAAGGTCACCAATGCAAATTCTTTATGCTCGAGTGATTTCTCTACAAACCCCTCAAGCGAATGTAGAGCCGTCTCAACAGATATGCCCTTTATGTAGGCATGCTGAGATAAAGAAAGTCCGTCAGGGTCAATCGATGAACGCAGATGCAAATAAATTATCCTTTCCATGGTCTTCAATAGAAAGGACGAGTATGAGAAGCCTTCCCTCCCTTAGGAATGAAGGCTACAACACATCTGGTCCAGGACTCTGGAATATAAGCAGGCCGAATATATACGAGTCAACCAGGGTATGATTAAATCCTCATTCAATCGTCATCCTCATTCCTAAATGCTGATGCCATCAGAACCCGGAGATTTATATGGGTCAAAGCAACTGCCAGGAAACTGAGCGTCCATCAAAGCCTCTAGGGTTTCTTTCCCGATAGTAGTCCAGCTGTCGCTCGATGTATGGATGTAACTCGAGACAGCGGCCGAGGATGACAAGATCCTGCACAAGCGACTCGTCTCAGAGGATCCATCCACGCCGTTACAGAAGGACCTCCAGGATTTGCGCTTTGCGTTCCTTACCAGATTCTTGAATATTTTCACAGACGACTTGTAGACAGACCAGTTGCCCAGTCTCTTTGCCTCGTTGAAAATTTTGCGACACTCTCTACGAGTGTTCGCAATCTCGGAAGTCCACAAAGTAGTTTTTTTCTACCTTTGCAGAACCATCTGCATGAATCTGAAATCGCTCTGTCGAACGCATTAGTCAATTTGTTGACTGCAATTTCGATATCCTCACGATCCCTAATGATCGGAGGGTCGAGGAGAACGCGAGAGAGGATATCATGTTGCCCAACCCAATCGATCCTTCTCCTGTTAGGGATGGGCATAGCCCCTTTTTAACGAACTTCAATAACAAAGTTTATGTACATATGATCAGAGAATGAGCAGTCATTCGATACCCTCCATTCACTGATAAGATCTGTGTGCCTAGAAGTAACTAGCTTTAAATCTAGAACCTCCCCTCTGTTAGTAACTACAAAGGTTGGTTCTGAACCAGTATTGACTATGTCTATATTATTGCAAAGATTGAATTCATAAATTGACTCAACCCTCGCGTTTTTATCCCACCTGCCCCATACAACGTGATGTGCCTTGGCATCAGCTTCAATAATGACCGGCAGATTCTCTACTTTTGCCCTTTCAACATGTCGGGGACCTTGCTATTCAATGGTGATTCGATGTGGTCATGTGCCAGTTTCCCAGGCCGGTACCACAGTATCTTCATCGCTGTAATCAGAAAGAATGAAGATATTGAGATTATTGCTGGCTACTATACATGATCTTATGTTACCTGTGCCTTTCATGTATATTAGCTTATAGCCTTTGGCACCTAGTCCGCGAACACCTTAACGATGGATCCAGGGTTCTTGGATGAATGCGAGCTCCTCCCCTCTCTCAGACATCCGGAAGAGCAGGGCAGCCGAAGCTGCTTTGGAGTGGTGAATTTTAATTTGTGTTACCTTCACCATCTCCGTTTTTAGGAACGATTGTTACGTTGACGCCCTTTTGGTCCGAATACGAGAGGGCGTCCTCGTCAAATACATCGTCCAATGGCCCAAAAAATTCACCCACAAGTTCAGAGTTGGAGTGGGTGTCTTCTTGCGCAATAGAACTCGTAGTTTCATCGCAAGATATGTCTTCGGAGATAGGTTCATTGTCATTCTGAACCGGTTTTTCTTTATCGTCCCCTCGGTAAATTCTAAGGAAGATCGATTCAAAACTGTAATATACCTTTCCTAGATTTTTCCCAAGAGGCGTTAAGGACTCCTGGTTCATGATGACCGTGATCTTTCTGTATCCACCTTCGGATTCGGAGACCTTGACAACCATCCAGTCGTGTGTTGGGATGTCAGGATTTCCGATCCGAAAGAATTCCAGAATTTCCTACGGTTTAGACGGTTCGTCGGGAACACGAGCAGTGGATCTAGGCCGGCGTGGTATCTCGTTTTATAGTTGAAACAAACTATTGTAACTATTTTTAAAAAGTCGACTTTTAGTAATTTATGAAAAGTCGACTTTTCGAACTTTCAACTTTATAATTAAAAAAAATTTTGTTTTAAAAAAATTTAAAAAAAAACTATTTCGAAAAAAAAATGTTTGAAAACAATTTTGACAAAAAAAATATTTTTTAAATTTTGAAAAACAATTTTAAATTATTTTTTTTTTTTTAAATTTGAAAAACAATTTTGAAAAAAAAATTAATTTTGTTTACCTAAAAATATTTTAAATTTTTATTCTAAAGTATAATTTGGTGAAGGGTATATGGAGTTGTAGCAATGCATGGTGTTGCAAAATCAGAGTTCTCGACCTTATAATAGACGTTTTATTTTTAAACACAGTGCGGTTGCCCGATGACGTCAGTGGTATTGCTGAAAATTTTTTTTATGATTGGTGCAATTCCTTGTGTATGTAGTTGCGTGGATGGCACAATTATTAAAATGTATGTGCCTTCATTACACCAAAATATACAATTTGATATGTGAAAAGTTGATAAGTTGTTTTGTGGAATAGGGCCCTGGTCAGATTACAACAGAGAAATAAGGGAATATTATGTTTTGATAATCCATTTCCCAAATTCCTTAGTTATTGCAAATTAAATACACCTTAATCGTATGTTTCTTATATAATACTTTTTAGCGACCTTTGTAAGTTATGACTGACATATGATATCGTTAAAATAAAGAGACACACTTAAAGTCAACATAACTTTTGACCTTTTTCTGTTGCCAAACAATTTAGACCTTAACAAAACGATAATTTTTGATAGCATCTCCTAAAAGCCGAAAAACAAAAAATTTACATACATACGAGCGGAAATATTTTTGTGTTTTTATTTTATTTTTTTCTTGAATTTTCATGCATGCGAGCCATAAAGACGTTTCAAATGTTTGACAAAAATAACTTTGAGGTTACATTGAAGCAATAATGCACACACGTTTGTTAATTTTGTTGAATGTTGCTGCTGTACCGTGTTCGTTATTGTGGCAAACAAATAATGATGGTTTATCCAGGCTGCAAAAGTACGGGTTTCGTTGTTATCTGACTGAAAGAAGCCATTAAAAGAAATTATGTTTTTGAAAGTGTAAGAAAAACTAAAATAAAATTGGAAACCAACGTATACACAAACTTACCTCACACTTTCTGAAGATACACTCGCAAAGAGATTATACTGCAGACAGTTGTAGAAAGTAGCATTTAAAATTGTGGCGTTTTGTAATGGGTTTTTGACGCTTGTTGTCGTTTGTGCGAAACAACCAACTTCCATTGAAATGAGCAACGATTATGTTGGGTTTGGTAGCGTTAAACTAAACCGAAATAAAGAAACAAAATAACTTTTCTTTTTTTTTTGTTTCCTATTGCTTTTTGCTTTCGCTGAAGTAGCAGTGTCTTCAAGTTATTTGTTTAGTATTTACAGGTCCTTTGGGATAATGACTGTTTATGGGATGAGAGTGAGTAGCAAATAACCTCACAATATACCAGGTCTTCTTTAAGGCGTCATATTTTTTGTGTACAACTGTCTTGTCTGTTCTACAGGTCTCTATTTTTATTTTTTCTGTGTTGTTTCATTATGGAATTCTTGTTTTCCGCATTGCTGTTATTTGCGTAAATTTAAACGATTTTGTTGTGTTTTTTTTTTCTCTCTACTTGGTGTCTTAATTTCTTATGTTTGTATGTGAGAGTGTGTGTTTTTCATACAATTTGTTGTTATTGTTATTTATTTATCTCGTTATCCTTCGGGTGAGGTGAGTTTGAGTTTATTGTTGTAGTTAAGTTGACGTTTATTTGCTTACTTCATTGTTGTCATCTTATACGGTGGAGAGGGTATAGTTCAAATCTTATTTCGTTTGTAACAAAACTATATTCATAAGTTTATGTTTTCTTAGTCCACATGGTTACTACAAATTTAAATTAGTTTAAAATATAAGAAAGCATTAATTTTAATGATTATTTACAAAATCTTAATTATTCTTGCTTGACAGCCAATTCCTTCAATTTAAAAACTCTTCTCATTAGAGTACGGTATGCAAAATTCTATGCAACTTAACTTAATAATATTCAGTTCTTTATTTTACTTTTTTTTATGAATCATACTTCGCTGGAAGCAAAGGTTTTAGATTAAATTCTAGGCATTATGTTAATTTAAAACCCTAATTGCATTTATAAGAATATTGATGCCAACATAAAATGATAAAATAAATAAGAAAGCATGAAATGTCAATCCCTATCATATAATACCCTACACCGAATACATGAGTTAAATCAGTATTCCTTTAAAATTTTTGCAGAATCAAAATATTTTGGAAATAAATCTGGCACGGCTGCTCCGATTCGGATAAAATTTGACGTGGGCGTAGCCAAGGTGTATTCGAGTTTAAGTTATTAAAATGGACCCTCCAGACGCGGCGCTATGGGGGCTCAAAGTAGGGTACCTTCGACATGTAAAATTTTTAAACACGTGCCATTTTATTCTTTCCCATCCGATTTCAAAGATTTTTAATTTTTGGAAAGCGTACATGGTTTCCCGTGCTATTTATCTCTTATAATTTCCGAGTTATAGGCATTTCAAAATTGTCTTTTTAAAATTTTGGCATACCTTGGTCGGCGTTTTTATACCCTTCATCACCACAAGTGGTGAAAGAGGGTATATATACGTTTGTCATTCCGTGTGTAACATTGAGAAATATTCATCTGAGACCCAACAATGTATATATATTATTGATCCTTATGAAATTCTAAGTCGATTGAGCAATGTCCGTCTGTCTGTCCGTCTGTCCGTCTGTCTGTCCGTCTGTCTGTCTGTCTGTCTGTCTGTCTGTCTGTCTGTCTGTCTGTCTGTCTGTCTGTCTGTCTGTCTGTCTGTCTGTCTGTCTGTCTGTCTGTCTGTCTGTCTGTCTGTCTGTCTGTCTGTCTGTCTGTCTGTCTGTCTGTCTGTCTGTCTGTCTGTCTGTCTGTCTGTCTGTCTGTCTGTCTGTCTGTCTGTCTGTCTGTCTGTCTGTCTGTCTGTCTGTCTGTCTGTCTGTCTGTCTGTCTGTCTGTCTGTCTGTCTGTCTGTCTGTCTGTCTGTCTGTCTGTCTGTCTGTCTGTCTGTCTGTCTGTCTGTCTGTCTGTCTGTCTGTCTGTCTGTCTGTCTGTCTGTCTGTCTGTCTGTCTGTCTGTCTGTCTGTCTGTCTGTCTGTCTGTCTGTCTGTCTGTCTGTCTGTCTGTCCGTCTGTCTGTCTGTCTGTGTAAAACACTCTCACGTCCAAAATACATAAGCAAAATTAATGAAATGTATACCAAAATGTTTATAATTTTTCTAAGCAGTTTTGTATTGAAAATCAGCAAAATCGAATTGGTAGAACCAGGGTTATGGATCAAAATGTAAGACAACCTCTAAAAATTTTGATAATTTTCACATGATTTTTTGTGACTTTGGGTAAATTCATTGCAGAGAATACCATGAAATTTTGCACTCATTATTGATATGACAAATTCTGTTGAAAATGGAAAGAATCGGTCCATAATTTCTCGTAGCCCCCATACAAATGTCTTCCCGAAATATGGTGCTATGGTATATAAATGCCCATAGAATGGCAGTATCCATACAAAATTCAGCACAACAAGTTTCGTGCAAACAGAAATCGCGAGACAAATTTTTTTTTTGGATCAGGCACTATTTGACCTTAGCCCCCATATAAAGTTTACTTCCGAAAATCATTTAAATACGCTTAAATATCTTATATATATCGGTATCAGGTTGAAATTCAACTTGCATAATCCACATGCACATAAAAATCGCTGTAAGGAATTTCATGAAGATCGGCCTATAATTGGTTATAGCTCTCATATAAGGACCCACTTCCAAAAAACACATTAATTTTAATAAATATCTGAAAAATATCGTTATCGAATTAAAATTTTACGGAGATTGGTAGTATTAATTCACAAATGATATTACTAGATTGTGTGAATATCGGTTCATATTTGACTATAGCTTTTATATAAGGTCCATTTCCGAAAATTACTTAAATACTAATAAATCTCTTATAAAAGCTTCTATCTGGTTAAAATTTCAAATAAATATTTCCCATATATACGAAAAGTGATGTGTTGAATTTTATGTAGACCCTACACCACCATAGTGGGGAGGGTATAATGGATTTATGCAGATGTTTGTAACGCCCAAAAATATTAGTCTAACACCCACCTTAAAGTATACCGATCGACTCAGAATCACTTTCTGTTCGTCCGTCCGTCTGGCTGGCTGGCTGGTTGGCTGCCTGTCCATGTAAAGCCTGGAGTCCAATAAAATAAGTAATAGCCGGCTTCTTGGGAAAACAACACTCACAAAACTATGAGCAATCTGTAAAAAACATGTTGACAGCATTCGAAACAATTGGTGTACATAAGTCGTTAAAAATCCATTACTTGCACCATCATTTAGAATATTTTAGCTAGAGTTGGGCATAATCGTTCTTATTACTGATTGTACATTTTTGTTCACAACAAATAAATGAATAAGTTGGTTCTTTTTGTTCAGTTGTAAAGTTTTAGTCTGCGGTGTTTGGCTGAACTAAGTTATTGAATAATTTCTCAGTGAATGTATTTACAGATAGAAAAGATTGAAAACTAATTTTTTTAATAATGATAAAAAACATTTTCAATAATGCAATACAGAAATGTCAAACGAACAAACATAATAAAAGAACAATAAGACTGAAACCCTTCACACTGTTCAATTGAACTTGTTCGTTCATGAACAACCCAACTCTAGAATAGTTATTTCTCTCAAAAATATTTATTTTACATTTTATTCATTAGCATCTAAAAATTATTCAGAAGTTGCCAAGATATTACAAGTTTTAAAAACTACATTTCATTACCTTTCCATTGATATATAAAACATTATATATTATTCTTTATTATACTTTAAAACAATGCATGCAAATCACACACCTTTTAAAAAATTCTCTACTATTTTGTTCAAATCAAAGACTGCTTACTATGCACTTCTCATTTTTTCATGTACCCTGTATTATATATCTTTCACTTTTGCTTATTGTTGTTTATGACAGTTGCATGTGCGAATATTTAAAGTGTGCTTAAGTAAACTTGTATTAACCTAACATTCAACAAATTTGATGACCTAATGCGCGTTCATAAATTTGCAATTGTTAGGTTCATAGACTCCATGACAGAGAATTTTCATTAAAAAAAATAATTTTTCACAAAAATTTTTTTTTAACAAAAATTTATTTTGTTACTAGAAAATATTTTTTTTACTAAAAAAGTAATTTTTTACCAAAAAGTAATTTTTTACTAAAAAAGTTATTTTTTCCTAAAAAAGTAATTTTTTACTAAAAAAAAGTAATTTTTTACTAAAAAAGTAATTTTTTACTAAAAACGTAATTTTTTACTAAAAATAAATTTTTACTAAAAAAAGGAATTTTTTACTAAAAAAAGTAATTTTTTACTAAAAAAGTAATTTTTTACTAAAAACGTAATTTTTTACTAAAAATAAATTTTTACTAAAAAAAGGAATTTTTTACTAAAAAAAGGAATTTTTTACTAAAAAAAGGAATTTTTTACTAAAAAAGAAATTTTTACTAAAAAAGTAACTTTTTACTAAAAAAGAAATTTTTACTAAAAAAGTAATTTTTTAATAAAGAAAAAATTAAAAAATCACTTTTTCAGTAAAAATTACTGTTTTAGTAAAAAATTACTGTTTTAGTAAAAAATTACTTTTTTAGTAAAAAATTACTTTTTTAGTAAAAATTACTTTTTTAGTAAAAAATTACTTTTTTAGTAAAAAATTACTTTTTTAATAAAAAATTACTTTTTTAGTAAAAAATTACTTTTTTTAGTAAAAAGTTACTTTTTTAGTAAAAAGTTACTTTTTTAGTAAAAAGTTACTTTTTTAGTAAAAAGTTACTTTTTTATTAAAAATTTACTTTTTAGTAAAAAATTACTTTTTTTTAGTAAAAAATTACTTTTTTAGGAAAAAAAATACTTTTTAAAGAAAAAATTACTTTTTATTAAAAAAATACTTTTTTAGTAAAGAAATACTTTTTTAGTAAAGAAATACTTTTTTAGTAAAAAAATACTTTTTTAGTAAAAAAATACTTTTTTAGTAAAAAAATACTTTTTTAGTAAAAATTTACTTTTTTAGTAAAAATTTACTTTTTTAGTAAAAATTTACTTTTTTATTAAATATTTACTTTTTAGTAAAAAAAAATTTTTTTTAGTAACAAAATAAATTTTTTGTGAAATTTTTTTTTTTTTTTAATGAAAATTCTCTGCCACGCGCATAAGGTCACTAAATTGTTGAATCTTAGGTTAATACAAGTTTACTTAAGCTCACTTTAAATATTCGCACATGCAACTGACCAATCAACAATAAGCAAAAGTGAAAGAATATAATACAGGGTACATGAAAAAATGAGAAGTGCATAGTAAGCAGTCTTTGATTTGAACAAAATAGTATAGAATTTTTTACAAGGTGTGTGATTTGCATGCATTGTTTTCAAGTATAATAAAGAATAATATATAATGTTTTATATATCAATGGAAAGGTAATGAAATGTAGTTTTTAAAACTTGTAATATTTTGGCAACTTCTGAATAATTTTTAGATGCTAATGAATAAAATGTAAAATAAATATTTTTGAGAGAAATAACTATTCTAGAGTTGGGTTGTTCATGAACGAACAAGTTCAATTGAACAATTCAGTCAATTGAACAATGTGGAGGGTTTCAGTCTTATTGTTCTTTTATTCTTTTTGTTCGTTTGACATTTCTGTATTGCATTATTAAAAATGTTTTCATCATTACTAAAAAAAATTAGTTTTCAAAAGCAGTTGTCGTCTAAAACACAGCAGACTAAAAATTAACAACTGAACAAAAAGAACAAACTTATTCATTTATTTGTTGTGAATAAAAATGAAGTATCAGTTAAAAAAAAAAACGATTATGCCCAACTCTAAACTATTCCGATGTCGGAAACATTTTCATTTCATAATTTTTTAGTTTCGACTTTCAATGGCTCATCATCGATCTACAATGACGTTCAAACGTTAAATGAATATTTTCCAAAATGTTAGCTTATAATTATTTTTTTGTAGAAACTATAAATATGTATTTTATGTAATAAGATGATTGCTTAAGCATATCGCAAAGAAATGTCTATACTGTATTCGGTGGGGTATTCCCTTTGGGATTTTAGAACAAATAGGCTAAATAAGAAATTTCGACACAATTGTCGTATCGCAATGAAATTTCTTATGTACACATTTTGGTACCAAATGTAAATCAGATGGAAGTAGATGACGAAGAACAAGAGGATTACGAGGATTCAGAAGATGATTATGATAATATGTGTAGTGATTTTTCTAATGAAAATTAGTCTTAAAGATATTCTAAATATGCCGAGTAAATAAAACAGCACAATAGAAAAGTGATATTTTAACAAAAACCTTTGTTTTAGCGTAAAAAATAGTAAAAAACAAAAATATTTAAGGGACAAAGTGATTTTGATGCGCTATTAAGTTTACCTAGACACGTTCATATTGCATTGATATGTTCACAGGAGTTGTTCAGATTTACCGTAGCTACAACTTTGCTAAATATTGTTAGTGAAAACTTAGCAGTCCCTGGAAGTTATTCTGAAAAAAGTAAAAAAAAAAAAAATTTTCTTCCTATATTCTTTCAACAAAAGAGCACGAAAAAGCTGGTTTTTGGGAAAAAATTTTAACAAAATTTATTTGGCGGACTCTTAGCTATATTATTGCCATATAAAGTTAAGCCGTATCACAAAGTGTGAATTAGCTGTTAGCCAAAAACTGATGACACCTTTTTTAGAGGCCCCATTGATTTTCAGAAAATTTGGGGGCCCATAAAAAAAATTGGTCACCAAAATGGACAAACTGAGTATAGGGTTTTACTACCCTTTGGTAGTAGAGTCGAACCTATACAGTCATTATCTTGTGTTTTTTTCACTGTTGCACTGTGTAATTGGTCATAGCTCCCATATAAGGACCACTTCCGAAAAACACATTAACCTCTATAAATATTTTATATATATGGATATCGAACTAAAATTGTATACAGATCAATATATTGTATCCAAACATTATACAATTGGATTTTGTGAATATCGGTCCATATTTGACCATAGCTCCATTTCCGATAATCACAATAATACCCATAAAACTTTTGTAAATAATGTTATGGGGAAAAATATCAAGTAAAATATGCCTCAAATACATAGAAAGCACTTTAAAATATTTAATTATATCTTCCAAATAAGTCGCACATCCAAAAAATTCATTAACGCATATATACACTCATATCGGTAAAAAATGTAAAAGTTTTAAGTAGATTTGGTGGCTATGGATTCATAATTATATATATAAGGCTCACATCCGGAAAATTCATTAGAATAGAACAAAAATATACTTTTGAAGTTTGACTAAATATATTTGTTTACCCTTTTTTACACTCTTTTACTTCTTTTGTGGTGAATAAGAAAAATGTTGAGCCAATCGGTAATGTTAACCAATTATTAAGTATATAAATTGTTAAACAGTACATTTTATTCCTATTATAAAATTATAGACTCTGTTGGAAGTGGTAGGAATATGTAGATATTTCAATTATAAATTGCTGAATTAGATAACATTTTTATACATTTGAAATAAAATATTTTCTACGTAAACTAGTTTTTCTAACAATATATAAAATACTACTACTTAACTACTATATTTTACACAAATTTATATTTTGTTTAAAAAAAGTATTTTTTTTTTTTTTTTTTTTTTGAAGAAAGTACATAATTTGTACATAGTCCAAAATGTGTATTATATCATGATTCATATATAATCCATAAAGTGGCTTAAAAATGAATTCGGTTATAGTCCTAATTCGCTCATAGTCCACAAAAATCGCTCATAGTCCACAAATAGATTTTCGCTCTAATTTTTAGGAATTGCGGGATTCCCTTTGACCTTTTGAAATTTTTTTTTACACTTTGTTATTTAGAATGAGAAATTTAAAAAACCCTGCAAATTGCGTTTAGTTTTGGTAATAAATAAAGATATTATTACATATTCATTGAGCTTCTAAAACTAAAATTTGTATCAAAATTTTGATAGGAATGCAAATATTAGGAACAATTTGATCCACGTTTTTCTGAACGATTTTTTGTTTTTTTGTTTAGATTAGCTATTTTTTGGTGTTATTAAAAAAATTTCAAGTCAATATCTCAATAAGTCTCAAAAATATGCCACCTAAAAACTCCGTGCTTCAAAAATATTGCACTTTATCATTTTAATAACTTAAACTCGAATACTCCTTGGCTACGCCCTCGTCAAATTTTATCCGGATCGGACCAGCCGTTTAGAAATGCCAGATTTATTTCCAAAAAATTTTGATTCTGCCCTACTGTGCTTTGGTAAATGGGCTCAGAAGTATCAGAAATAATGGCGACATATTTTAGAGATTTTTAATTTTTTGGGGTTTTGCATGAAAAAGGCACCAAAAATATCTTCAATAATGCAACCAGTACTTGGCGAACAAGTTTTACAACCAGACAGACGGGCATCGTTAAACCTACTCATGATTGATTCTGAATCGATCAGTGAACTTTACCATGATTGTTAGATTAATATTTTTGGCCGTTCCAAACATTAACAAAAAAAGCATAATATACTCCCTTCTATGGTGGTGTACTGTAGAACTAGTTCGAATTTCACGACCCTGTTGCTCTCATACAATAATGTTTTTGATAACTCTAACTTTCATATATTTCGAAAAATTTCAGCAGTACAATATTAGTAGGTCTCAGTAATAACCTTTTAAAATATTACAATACTCTTTAAAACTGCATGCAATGTTTTTTTTATGGATATACGTACGTACAATTTCGATCATGCGTTCAGACTTAAACTATCTTCATCTTTTGAAGTGATAGGTTTTGTTTAAGTTCCCATCAGTAATTCATATTAATGTCAGTTATTTGTTGTCAAATAGAATCCGCCATGTATGGTTCTTGTAAATACAACGTTAATATAAAATTTTCACCGACCCTATTATTCTGAAAGTGCATGTTGAGTACATAATTTTTGTAAAATAAACTTTTATTCCAGCTGCGCTGGGTTTTTTTTACAGCGGGTCACAGTTTTTATTTTTTGATCGAAGGAAGCATTATACTAAATAAAAAAATGCTGTAAGTTTATGTCTGAGAGAATTCTCATTGTAAGAGTTATATTGTGGAATTTTATGGGAATCATTTTTGTGGAAGATCTTAACCCTTTAGCTCCTCTCTTTAGGTGTCAATTTGACCCTTTCTCGAAAAAATCAAAAAAAAAATCCTTTCAAAAAGGACATTTAAGGATTAAAATATTCGACAAAAATTTTTGTCGACAAATTTCAGTGGGGGTCACCAAAGATACCAAAGTTGTAAATAAAGCTCTTGACGCTTAATTATCAAAATTAAACGACACCTTGCGTCTCACATTTTTTTTTAAAAATCTCCAAAAATCCATTTATGATCCGAATGAGCTGAAAAAAATACAAATAGTGCTTGAGAAGATCTACAAAAAAATTGCATACATATCGTCATACCGAAGTTATCTTCATGTACACCACAAAATCAAATGAGTTAAGACCATTTTCTGAGATAAAATTCTTAGATCTATCGATCTGTTCGATCCCCAGGTCTATATCTCTTATAATTTCTGAGATATTGCGGAGCTATTTTGTTGCATATTAATTTTTGATAAAAAATTAATGTGCATAATTTTTGTGGATGAAGTGCATGAAATTTTGAAAATATAAAAATCTTTTGTTATCTTCAAGTATGTGATTAAAGTATATGACAAATTTGAAATTATGCTATTTTTATTATAATAAGCATTTCGATTCGTTCTATAGTCATGAATTATACAGCATAGAATCTATAACGGTTATTTTGTATATATATGGAAGGCATACACCCAAAAGATGTACGATAGATTTGTTTAAATACACTTTTTTTAAAATAAATTAAAGTTTATTCTAACAATATTATAAACTAAGAAATAGAGACAAGAACATAATAACTCAATATATGTATATCACTCGAGTTTAAAATTTCGTTTTAAAAATTTAGCTGAATAAAACAAATTTACATTAACAGATCAGAAAAGAATTTAACATCATTATCCAGAAGGCATACATATAGGCGTTTAATATCTTTCTTTTTGTCTTGATAAATATTTATTCTTGTGCATGTAATTAATTCTTTTTCAAAAATTGTTTCTGAATTTGCCAAAACTCCATTTCTAGCTCGTTTCTTAAAACTTGATGATTGAAATTCGACTTCACTTATAGAATTTTTAAAGTGAACTTTTTGGATTGATTTTGTTATCGAAACTAAAGAGGTATGGATTTCTTTTAATTTTAGGAGTCGGTCTATATTGTCCCGGGCCTGAACCAGACATACTATTTTATTTCTGTTTTGCGTCACACAGTAGTCTCTCCTAAGAATGATATGCTCAATATTATAAAATCCTGCAATACATTTTCCAAAATTTTAATAATTAAGCTCGACAGAACTTGCGAAATGTGTTTACCCTCAAGCGAACTGTCTGTTATACTGCACTCGCAAATCATTATAAGTAAATTGACGGTTGAACAACGCTACCAAATTTACTTTGAAAATCAGTCATCGATTTGCGCAACTCATAGACGACTGTTTTATCGCAAAATTGCGTTCAGCAATGAGGCATTTTTGGCGCATATGGAGTGAGACCAATCCACACCAAACCCTAAAAACTTCATTATATTGCAACGTTTGGTGCGGCTTACATGTTGGTGGCATCATCAGACCTTATTTGTTCAAAAATGATGCCGGAGCTCGCATGATCAATGATTTTTTGTTTGAAAATATGGGTGAGATATGCTACGTGTCATACGGCGACCACAACAATCGATATATTCAAATCTAAATTTGGCGATGACTTGATTTCGAGAAACGGACCTGTTTCCTGTGATGCCACTTGAAGTCAGTGGTATATGCTGATAAACCAGCAACAATTGACGCATTGGATGCAAACATAGTTCATGTTATTCGTGTAATACCATCAATTCAATGCCACAATGCTCGAAAAAGTGGTCCATAATTGGACGCCCATAATGCGCTTTGTCAAAAACAGCCATATGCCCTATATCATTTTCAAATATTAATGCCATGTATTGATCTTTTGAATAAAAATTTTGTTTGATTAAAAGGTACTATTATGTGTTATTTTTAACAATTTTAATGCCTTTGGGTTTAAAAAAAACACACTTTCGAACCATTTTTTTCGGCTCAATTTTTTTTATATAAATCGTTGTAACTTTAAATTCAATTTCCCAAAAAAATGTTTGGTAGTTACGTGAAGATAACTTCGGGACGACGATATGTAAGCTATCTATTTTAGCTCAAGAGATATTTAGGATTATTTATGCTCAGATATGGCAGGCCTACGGAGGGTTGAAATATTTTTTTTGGAATATCAGCTATATTTGTGATAAAATTGTGAATAAAATAAATACAACTTGCTAAGCTACTACTCATCAACAATGTCGATAGCATGCGGTTATTTGCATTGTTTGTAAGTATGGCAAGCTCTAAAATTCGAATGTACTAGTATGTCCGTTAAGAGCATTGTAAAAGATTCCCGATAGATGGCGCGTGTATAAATAGTGGCAGAGCTGGCAGTCGTGAGTTGAGTTGATCATTATCGCTGTTAGAGTTAACATCAACTGTCTTGTACGTGTATACTTGTACATTATAAAGTGTGTGTGCATTTCTGCGAATTCATAAACGTGTAAAAAGACACTGAGTGACTATTTGAACTGTTGTTGTTGTACATTTTAAATAAATAAAGAGTTGTTACAAATTTTAAACTACTAAAACTGCTTTTTATTTTCAATCAAAAGTATCCGGTTAATTTAAAGGAAATAAACCCCGTTTTTAAAAGGTAAAAACGTGACAATATGTTTGATAGTATCCCAAATAGTTATCGCTTGTAGTTGTATGATCTTATTGCATTTTGTTGTATTATACATTTCATCAACATTATTTTTATCACTTTTGATGTTATGCATTCCAAAAAAAGCTGATACATAGACAATCTGTCAGAAAAATGAACATCGCTTAGTGACTATGATTAGTATACTCGATCAATATTGTTGGGGGTTACAAATATCAGCACAGAAGCATTTCACATTCCTTAACAATAGTAATGTTAATGTTTATTTTTTGGAACCTCTCTGGCTGGTTCCAGATAATTTCAATTGATTGATAATAATATCAAATACTGATGAATGGTATCATATATTGATGAAGTGAATTATCTGAGTGTTGTTGATACAAGACCTAATGACTGAAAAAGCTGAGATTTGATTACAAGGATAGTAATTTTAATATATAGGATGATTGATAGGCCTATGATTTCTTACTCCACTTTCGTATGATGGAAGAATGTCCATTAAAGATTTACTAGATATATACGTTGGGGTATACAATTATGCCTACAGACGAGTCTAAAAACACATATGAAACATGCCCAAGAATTTTTAAGCCTATCTGGTAGATATTCAGGAAATTTTCATTTTGGATATCCAAATGGCTCTAAAAGTTGGTCACGATGGTAATAAAATACTTTGTTTATTTTCTAGACGGACCTATGTTAATTGACCCAGAACCTTTTTGTGGTACAAACTGAATAAATGCCCCATCTATGATTTAGAATGAGAAAGTTCTAAAAGTGTATTTTCTTCCTATTGACATAATATTTTCTAAACAATTAAACAGAATTTACTAAAATACAAATATATCTCCGTTCAAACACTCTTCAAAAAATACTTAATACCAACAAAGTTATAATTATGTTAAAATTATGCCAACAACAAAATCTTTCAAAAAACAGAATCCTGGAACTAAAAAAAAAAACAACTACAACACCAAACCATTAGGTTGTTGATGCCATTGTTGATTCATAAATATTCAAAGTCAACTGACAAAATGGTTTAAAAACACTCACTCATACACACAACAACACACACACAACAAATTGTTGCTTGTAAAAATATGCAAAAAACAACAGTGATGAAACCGAATAAAAATTAAAGTGACAGCAGAGAGATAGAGGGAGAGAATGACTAAATCCATCATCATTTGCATGGTTCACTCAACCACAGCCAAATAATTTCTCACACTCAACCAACGCTGAACTGAAAATGCAAACGACTCCAAAGGCATGTTAATTTTCGGTTTAATGGGGGACCAAAAACAAAAAGTAAAACTTGAAAAAGGGTTGATTTATTTATGTTGTCGGCTTGTCAGCAATTAGAAAAGTTAAATACACAATATAAACTGACATTTACACAGATACAATGTAACACAAATACAAATACACGTATACATTAGGGTGGCCCTTATGTGGTACTTCTTGGATTTTTGATGCTCTTAAGGTTTAAATTGTTCTACGTAATCTGAACATTAGAGCAAAAGCGGTTAAAAAATGTGTTATTTATGTAGCAATGAACATCTTAACTATACAATTTTCAAAATAATAAAATAAAGTAAAAATAGCATAAACACCCACTTGTGGATTTCCACTCAGTCGGGTCCATATAAGCTTTATTTCATGTTTCTAGCATCATTGATGAAGAAATTACAAAAAGTACCATTCGAATAAAGAAAAAGTACCAAAAAGTCTCCCTCTAAAATTCTCACTCACTTATTACCATATATGCTTAATTTCATGTTTCTACGTCCATTATTAAAGAAAAAGTACCATTAGAAGAACAAAAAAGTACCTATAGTTCAATTCTCACATTTTGTACCTAAATATAATTTTGTCGATAAGTGAAATAATTAAAAATATTAAAAAAAGTACCATTAGGAAAGAAGTACCAAATCCCCATTTCCTTCTTGAACATCCCTCAAGTTTGAAATTTAAAATTATTCTATTTTGCCAAAATTGTTTATGCTAAAGACATGCCTCAAACGATTAAATTCTGTGTTAATGTGCTCAAGAAAAATAAGTTTTAAAAAAAAGTACCAAACTGTTTACCCGGATTTGGACAAATATACAGCTTGGCAGTCGAGTTCCAATTAGCACTCTGTTAGTTAATTTTTGCATGAATTGTTAAAAAAATTATCAAAATTGGCTTAAATGTTAAATAAAATGTATTTTTCCGTTTTTACCCACTTTCTGGTACATTTTTTATCCCCATTTAAATACATTTCTGTATCGTGGTGGGAGCGTAAAATAAAAAATTTATATGTCTATATCAATTTGTAGAAAAACATAGTTTATGAAAAAAATACCAAAAATAAACACAATTTTTATCCCTTTAGGGTTCGAATTTCTAAAAAGAACCAAACATACATTTGTTATTTTTTATAAGTAAAGAACACAATTTAAAATTTGTTTCTATGTTTATTGGTTTAAAAGTACCAAAATACAATTTTTACCCGTTTTCTCCCCTAAAAAGTCTGAATTTTGAAAAAGTACCAGACACCTGTCAGCTTATATTTTAAATGAAGTAACATGCTATTATAAGTTTTTTTGTATCTTTATTAGTTTTAGTTCACATATAAGGTTACCAAATTTACCCGTTTTTACCCTTTTTACCCCCTAAACGATCGAATTTCCAAAAATCCCTTCTTAGCGGATCGTTTAGGGGAGGTAGAAACCCACAGTTAAAATTTCATGATTCTAGTTTCAATCGTTTGGGCTGTGCGATGATGAATCAGTCAGTCAGTAACGTTACTCTTTTATATACAAGGTGGCGCAAAAGTAAACTTCCGATGTTTTTTGGCTGTAATTCAAAAAAAAAAAAATGAAAAACTTTGATTCTTCTTGTGGATTATTTTTATTTGGTCTTTTAATTTTTTTTACATCAAGTCGAGAATATGATGTCATGTAAATGGCCGCCGCCACAGTTGATTGTCATTTGAGCACTTTTTATGACATTTTCCATCACTTTAGCCAAAACTTCCGGCGATAGGTCCTCACATTCTTGACGGATATTGTCTTTAAGAGCTGCAAGAGTCTGAGGCTTGTTGACATAAACCCGCGACTTCAAAAAGCCCCACAAAAAGAAGTCTGGAGCGGTCAAATCAGGCGATCTTGCTGGCCAGTGCAAATCGCCAAAACGGGAGATTAGGCGCCCGGGAAATGCATCCTTCAGCATATCGATTGTGGCACGTGCTGTGTGTGCCGTTGCACCGTCCTGTTGGAATCACATGTTTTCCAATCCCAATTCATCAAGTTGTGGCAAAAAGAACTCGTTGATCATTGCTCTGTAGCGGTCACCATTCACAGTAACCGTTTGGCCCGCGACGTCTTCGAAGAAAAAAAGTCCGATGACTCCTCCAGCAAAAACAGCACACCATACAGTGACTTTGAGCGGGTGTAATGGCTCTTCGTGGGTTATTTACGTACCCGCTAAGATGGAAATGGGCCTCATCACTCATGATTATTTTTGATGAAAAATCATATTACTCTTGGTGGTGATTAAGGATGGCTTGAGCGTATGTTAGACGCGATTGGCGGTCAGCAGCTTACAGCTGATGCACCGCCTGGACTTTGTACGGAAACATCTTCAAATCTTGTACCAAAATTCGCTGTAAAGACCGTCGACTGATACCCATTTGCGTGGCACGTCGCACAGTGCTTTGTCCCCATATAACGAATGGACAAAAGTAGAAGGAGCTTTCGTAGAGATATAGAATTTGGTACACAAGTACCCTTTTGCATTATTAGAGATAATACAAATTTTGATCAAAATCGGGTGAAGGGCTTGCCTACCTGCCATATATACTGAATATTAAAAATGACATTTTAGCTAAAATATTGATTAAAATGTTTAAAACATTTTCAGTTATCTCTAGAATTAAGGGTTTATTGTGTGCCAAAATTAATTTTAAGGACAAGGACTCCTCTTGCTTCCATATAAGTCTAATTTATGTAAAATTCATTTGACGATTTTATACAAATTTAAATACCATTTTTATATTCTTTCGAAAATTCACTTCATTTATCCAATTTTCTATTGGTGAATAAATGTTAGTAGTTATAAAACTTCTTATTTATTGGAAATATATATTTTTTAAATAATTACATTAAATTAAATAATGTACATGAGTAACCGTTTTAGTCTCAAACTTGCTAAAATTTAAATTACGTAATATAATTCTAAAAATGGTAAATTAAAAATTCATATTCAGTAATTTTTAATTCTTAATATAATTAAATGTTTTAAAACAAGTAAGAAGGTATGGTCGGTCAAGCTCGACCATATAATACCCTACACTAAGTAAATGAGCAAAAACATGTTTCTTTTAAAATTTCAATAATTTATATTCGTGAGCGATTTTCGGAAGTGGGCCTTATATGGGAGCTATGACTAATTATGGACCGATCAGCATGAAATTAGGTCGTGTGATTTATGTCTATATGAAATTTAATTATGTTGAATTTTATGTGTATACCAACGTTTTTAGGAGATTTAGGCATGTTAAAGTGATTTTCGGAAGCGTGTCTTATATGGGAGCTATGACTAATTATGGACCGATCATAATTAAATTTAGTGACATAAATTCCGTATATATAAAACTTATTTAAAGCAAAACTTGTGTAGAAACCTATATAAATAAAACATATATGACCGATAAAGTCCAGTTTCGGGAGGATATTTGTATGGGAGCTAGGTGAAATATTGAACCGATTTCAGCCAGTTTCAATAGGTTTGATCCTTTGGCCAAAAAAAGTATAAATACCAAATTTTATTGAAATATCTTAAAAATTGCAACCTGTGCTTTGCGCACAATGCTTACATGTACAGCCAGACGGACGGACATAGTTTAATCGACGAACCAATTATTGAAAATAACAAAAAAAAAAAGCACGATTTTTTATGAAAATTTATTCAAAATTCGAAATACATAAATTGTACAATTGGTATTATAATTTAAATGATTTAATATAATTTTCAATGTGGGAAATTATTAACATTTTATATTAAAATGAACAATAATAATCATTTTTTAAAAATAATTTTTTTCAAAATTGCGGCAAAAATTCCGTTAATTTTATTTTTATTTTAAATAAATAAATGTATTAGCTATGAAAAACAATAACAAAAAAATACTACATTTTATACACTTTGTTTATATTTTCCACCAAACTGTAATATTTTTTAATTTTTAATATGCACTTTTTAAAGCTATGTAAAAAAATTCTAAGAGTGAAATTTCACAACAAGAATTTTTCCTTTTCTTGACTGTATACATAGTTATTTAAAATATTAAACTAAAAAACTTTTTTCCAAAAACCTAAATTTTTATAATATTTTTTGTAAGTCTATCTTCAAAAGCACTTTCGTTTCCCTGAAAAATTTTCTGACTTTAGAGCCTTCTCTCAGTAACAAATGTAGTCATATCAATATAATTTTTGGATGAGTATATTAGATGTCTTCTTATCTCTCAAATTACATATCTTTTATTAAAATTTGAAAGAAAAATTTATTTTCGACTTTTGTCTATGAAACAGAGTACTGTGCGTCGTCTGGTCGATGTCGACGGCGCTTCCATGACATCCTCGGCAACAGCAGAAATATTCTCTGCAGAACGGCTACTCAGGGGTCTGCCACGCCTGGCAGCATCTCGTGTTGTGCCAGTCTCTTCGAGGCGAGCGGCTAAACGTCGCAGTGTTTCACCAGTAGGCGTTGGACGGCCAGGAAATCTGCGACGAAATTCACGTTGTGCCAAAGTCACCGACCGATTATTGGTTAAATAAATAGTCAGCAATATTCCGCGTTCTGGAGCAGTGTAGCGTAACATTGCTTATTAACGTATATTTCGCATGTGTTTACTACACAAATGTCAAAACAGAACTGACATTAGGGGCCAATCGCAAAATTCTTGCATTATCAGCTTTCTTTAAGGTGCAACGTTTGCCAGTTCTACTTTTTGTTGTAGGTACGAACTTTTTTTAATGACAAAGATTTCGGAAAAAGGGAATCAAATTGAAAAAAAAAAAACAGATAAAAGTCGCGTAAATACAACCCGTTTTTCGTAAACTGTCGCGATTATAAAACCTGCAATTTTAGTCCCAAATACCGAGCTTGCACTGTATTATGATAACAGCATGGAAAATCCAAAAAGTGCAAAATAAGAGCCACCCTAAGGCACACTCACATATTTTATACATTTAGATAACTATAAGACTGAATGTGTGTGTGTAATAGCAGTAGTGGTGTTAGAATTCACACGTTTAAAACATCCTGTTTAGTCAATTGTATCTGTTTAATTTCTGTGCCTGTGTGTGTGTGTGTATCCTGTTCTATTTGAGCTGGTAGCGTTAGTTGTGGTAAATGTGTCGTGAAATGCTTTAATTTGACGAAAGAGTGATGACATCTCATTAATATTCATTGTGGTTTTCTTGTGAATTTTGTTGCTGCTGTTTACTATTATTATTGCTGTAGTTGTTATTGTTGTTGTTGTTGCTGCTGTTTCTATTGTAGTTACCGGATTTGCCACCCATTAATCTTGTTGTTATCCTTGTTTCCAACAACGACGATTTTACGGAAATAGTTTTTGGTTTTGTTGGTATTTGATTGCTGTTGTTGTTATTGTTGCTTTTGTTGATGTTGATGTTAATGTTATATATCGCAGGATATGTAGGTGTTAATGAAGCGTATAATGCGTGTACATTTATCAAGGAAACACTAAAGAGTTAAGAAAGTTTAACAAAAACGTACGACATCTTATTTATATTCATTTAGTCTTTAATATGTCAGATTACATCTACATTAAAAGATTGATGGTATGTTGGAAATATAAAGAATAGAGGAGTAATTTATAATGCCAAAGATAATGTTTAGCTCAGAAGTATATTTACAAAAACCTTCAGGAAAATTATATTATTGAAAAATATTATGGGTTTTGCATAGAGCTAACTTTATATATCGTATTTAAAGTACCATTTCTGATCTGCCACAGATACACAGTGGAGGAACTGAAAAGCGGAAATAAATCTGTAATTTCAGTAAGTCTGATTTTAATAACATTTTTCGCGCCTATAGAGGAGGTGTAATTGAGTTTTAGCTTTGAATTTGGACTTTAAATACCAAGGAGAAAATGTGAGATACCTCTTGTATATGAACAATTCAAAATTATGAAAAATTTTTTTCTCGATCCGATTGGCCATTGTTAGATAAGACCTTTTCCCATCTTTCTGCCAACATATTGATACCGCGCCAAATGAACTGCTCACCTTTTGAGGCCTAGATCGAATCAAGCCAATTTCGGTTACTCTGTTCTGAAGTGAAGCGTATCTCAGAGAGAGTATTCTGCGTCTATCCAAACAAATAGAAGTCGGACGGGGCAAGGTCTGGACCACTTCTTTCTAAATAGTTTTTAACAGGTATTGCAACATGTGGCCGAGCGTTATCATGATGGAATATTACGGTTTCATGTTTGGCCGCTTCAAACGTTCATATCTAGTTTATATTGTTATGAAAGGTAACACTTTGGCAAATATTAGACTTTGCCTTCCGAATTAGACTTACTTGTAATGTAAATTTCAATAAAACAGACATACTGGGAGTAAGTGAAACGTAGTGGAAAGAAAGTGGCGAATTCAAGTCAGAAAACACTAAGGTGTATCACTCAGGAAATGAGAATACCCATAGAATAGGTGCGGAAATTATTGTAAAGAGTTATACAGCTTATTCTGTACCTGAATACTTGTCAGACAAAACAATTCTGATAAATATTATGGGAAAACCGACTAATTTAAATATAATTCAAGTCTACGTCCCTACATGTGATGGAAGTGCCGACGAAATCGAAAAATTTTACGATGACATTGGAAAACTACTCAAAATGACGAAACCACATGAAATAACAATCGTACTGGTTGATTTGAACGCGAAAGTCGGACATGATGAAGTAAGGGATGTCAGCGGAAAATATGGATTGGACGAACGAAATGAGAGGGGTGACCGACTCGTCTAGTTCTGCCAAGTGCACAAAATGATAATAACAAATACCCTTTTTCGCCTATATTCTAGAAGACTCCACAGGACAATAGAGAAAACATTGTGAGAAACCAAATCGACTATATAAGTATTAATAAACAAACGATATATCACCTGTATGACAAAATGCTCTACGTACCCTGGTGCAGATAAACCTTCTGATCACAACCTGCTTCTAGCAAATGTCTGCTCCAAACTTGCTACTGTTCGAAAACATAAACGACAATCTGAACTTAACATTAGCAAACTTCATGATCCACTAATTAAAAACGAAATTAAAGAACGTATTAATAATAAACTAGGAGAAATCAATGGAGAAGACGTAAAAAATTTGTGGGATAACGTCAAAAGCATTCTAAGTACGACTACCAAGTACAATGGATGACAGTTGATATTCGAGAACTTCGAATAGAATGAAATAAGCATACAAATTTAAGCCATGAAATCTACTGGGAATTAAACAAATAAATCCGAACTAAACTAAAGGAAGCCGCTGGATTATACAAAAGATCATGCAACAATTTTATATGACGATAATATTTTTTTTTTAAACGTTTATTATATTATTGTTCCTGCCTTTAATGTCTAGGCCTTACAATAAATAATTAAATCTTATAACTAAATAAATATTGTTCTCTCATTGGAGAATCATATTTGGTATATTAGATTAGTGGTTATTCAGCTCTACGCAGCCTTGATCTGTCTTGAGTTACTGTAAGTAGCCTTGCGTGCGGGTTCAGATGATGATGTAATTTTAACAAATAAGCTTCATAAGTTTTTCAAAATTCATCCTTGACCAATGGCACATCTAAGTCTCTATGGATAATGGCACATCTAAGTCTCTGACAATAATAATTATTCCGTATTCTAAATGACGGATAAAAGACGAATTTGGAAAGATTATTTACCGATGAAGAAAGGTGGCTTATAAATGTAGCACAGATATCCCTATGACTGGATGTCCAATCACCAGATTGGAAGTTGAGTGCACAATCACCTCGTTAAACGACAAAAAGGCATCAGGTCCAGATAAAATCCCGTTTGAAGTTTTAAAACTAATAGATAGAGACAATATACAATTGTTTGTCACACTTTTCAACTATATTTATAACACAGGCCTATTCCCACACGATTGGAAGAACAATGTTAGAAAGTTCAATGAATATTGGTTGAGTATATGCCAAATGTGAATTAGCTATGTGAGAATCCCAATTTGGTGTCGAGAAAAGAATAGGTACTAGAGAAGCGTTACTTGGTGTTCAAGTACTCTTTCAAAACTGTCGAGATATCCAAAAAGATGTCTTCCTCTGTTTTATCGACTATGAGAAAACCTTCGATAATGTCCAACATGTCAAACTAATGGAAGCATTAACATCTATCGGCATAGACCAGAAGGAAATAAGATGCATAAAAATCTATACTGGAAGCAGTCAGCGAGAATTGAAATCAAAGGCAAACTCACTGAAGAACTCGGCATCGCCATTGTTATTTAATATATGTTTGGACAAAATATTTCAGGAATCGCTTGAAGGGGAAAGAAATGGAATAAAGGTATATGGAATGTTTATTGACAACATACGCTATGCTGACGACACAACACTATTAGCAAGTACTATATGTGGCTTACAGAAACTGATGGACAAACTTACCTGGGTAAAACAAAATATATGATTGTCAGCAGGAAAAATTTACAAACCACGACGACACTGAAAATAAGAAACACAGAAATCGAAAGAGTGAAAAACCTTAAATATCTGGGAGTTTTGGTAAACGATCAATGGGATCCAAGGAAATATGATGTCAGACTCAAATGGCGAGATATGCTTTTTTTAAATACAGAAAAGTACTTAGCAGCCATCATATCAGTCTAGCAACAAAGTCACGATTTATGAAATGCTACGTTTGGTCAGTATTATTATATACGGTGGAAGTATGGACAATTAAAGCCACGGACGAGAAAAGGTTAGAAGCTTTTGAAATGTGGATATACAGGCATATATTGAAGATTCCATGGACTGACCGCGTCCCAAATAATGAATTATTGAGTATAATGAACCTTGTACGACAATTAACTAAAACAGCTAAAAATAGGAAAATCTCGTATTTGGAACATTCTTATAATGAGAAAGAATTCTTAAAGATAAAATTGTAGGAAGACCCGCACGAGGCAGAAGAGAATCTTCATGGCTAGGAAATATTCAAGAATGGACAGGCTATCGTGAAGAACAACATCTCCTTAATGCTGCAAACTACAATAAACAAGTTACACTTATTTTAATAAAGTTTAATTTATACTTTTATAAATATGGACTTAACACACCTTTTTAATTAAAACTTTTTACCGAAGTATTATTTGATTTTTTTTTTTTTTTTGATCAAGTTACCCTTGTAAAGCAAAAACTTTGGCAAACAATCAAAGGTCTGCCGTCAAACTGTTTCCAATATTAAAAAACAGTACCGCGAGAACTTGTCCGTTGAAAGAAAACCTGGTTCTGGAATGGCCCCATGGTGTTTCTACAGCAAATAAATAGAAAGCATTTTCAAAAGAGCTCCCAACACATCCGGTAGTAAAGCAGCCCGGTTAGCTCAGTACTCGGACTATTTGGTACGAAAAGTTAAAGCCAATGCAGGTTTAAAAACATACAAGGCTCAAAAAGTTTCTTACAGGAACTCTGCTAAAAATTTAGAGGCCAACAACAGAGCACGGAAATTGAAGTGAAATTTTATAAAAAAAGTAAGTGTGCTATATTTGGCTATGCCGAATCTTATATACCCTTCACCTTTGTTGTGGATGCATTAATTGCCCACTTTCGGCGTATAGCATCCTAAATATATCAAGAAAACTTTAAAAAATTTTACATTTAATTGCTGACGAACAGATTATATTGTAGAAGTTACAAACGAAATGACAATCTTATATATACCCTTCTTACGAAGGTGAAGGGTATAAAAACATCAACGCTAAACAAAACGAAACATCAAATAATAAAAACAAAACACGCAAAGCAATGAAACCAACACACCAACATACGTTTTGTTGCTTTTTTGTCAAAGCATGCAATAAATTATATTAATTTTTTTTTTTTTGAAATTTTTAGAGGTTGTCTCTGATTTTTGCTCATATCTCCGTTATTTATGGACGGATATTGCTGATTTTAAATAGAAAACTTCTCGAAGGCATGTCTGACAGAATTATTGAAGATTTTAATCCCGAAGATATCTGGGGTCTTCAGAAAATTGATTTCAACAGACAGACAGACGGACATGGCTTAATCGACTCCGCTATCTATAAGGATCCAGAATATATATACTTTATAGGGTCGGAAAATAAGACAAGCTTATATATACCTTTCTCACGAAGGTGAAGGGTATAAAAATATACATTCCTGCTGACGAAACGTATGTTCTGGAAATTTTTTGGCAGCTTCCGGCTCAATGCTCGAGGGAAAGTTGTAGAAAAATTTAGGACTTATAAGCAGAAAATATTCCCAAAATGTTCTTGGAATAGAATGCAATATGCAGTTGCGCAAAAGAAGCCTACCATTTGTTTCAAAGGGCTCTATAAATACCTAAATTTACATCAGGGAATGTTTACAAAAGTGGATGCTTCCATTCATAAGACTTCTTAATGTGTTCACTTATTTTTACCCTTATTTGGCATCCTGTCACTATGGTAAGCAAGGTATTTAGTAGTACAAGAACAATAATGTGGTATTCGTTCGAAGAGATGCAAATCCTCCGAACTGCCTGGAGCTAAGGCCAGTGGAGAGATATTGGACTCTTTATAAACGAGAATTGAAGAGCACAAAAGGTGACCAAAAGTGGAAGGGTTTCCGAAAAAGGTTTAAAAGTTCATCAGTTGTGATTATGACTATAAAGATAATATTTTTTTTTTGTAAATCGCATTAATAATTTCAATCAAATAAAAAATATAAAAACTGTAAGTTTAGAGGTTTAATTTTTATTAACATTTATGTATGTTAAGATTTTTTCGATCTCAGTCCTTAGGTATGTTCTTAAAAATTGTAAAACTTGTATTTGTATGATCGCTTACATCCAAATAAGGGATTTCCAAATAAAAGAAGAACGAAGAAAATGACAACACAGAATTCGAATGAATTTTGAACGGGCAAGTACGAAATACAACGAAAAATATCCCATATACTTATAAAGGTAAAGTAATTAACATTATTTTAACAAAACCGACATTACATATTTCTGCAACAGTATTATGTAGAAATTTGAGCGATATCTGTTTCTTATCAGTAATAGTGGTTAACCTTTGTTATAATGATATTTCTGAAACAACGTAGGCCAATTTGAAGAGAACTGAAACTAAGATCTTGATATCTATTCTATTAAACATTATGAATTAACAACTGTGCACTACATATGTATGTATATACCAACACTCATAAATTTTGATTTTCAGCCTAACATATTTTAGCTTTTAATATTATTTTAGCTTAATGCGCCATAATTTTTTTCTTTTTTTTTCAGAAAAAAAAGAACACTCTCCACTATAACTACATAGTTGCCATTATTTATTCCTTATTAATTCCATAAATATAAACAACAATATAAATACTGATTTTACCATTTTTAGAAAATTATGCGTCAAAATGAATTTTTAAAATTAATTTTCAAATCTGCAATATGAAAAATTTTCTGCATTAATGCGCATTGTTGAGTAATAATTTTTCATGTACTGCTAACTAATGTAGATTTGTGTTTGAGTGAGTGTATTTGTGTGCTTTTTCCCAGCAGTTTTGCGGGACTGCCGCGAACTAGTGATTTTAGCTATCACTTAGTTTCATAACTGAATAGTTATTTTAACATGTGAGTGTCCTTAGCAGGGTACATAGATTAGAAAAATAGCTGGTCCAAAGTAGTCAATGTTTGGGATTCACATACTGGTTACATAGATTCACATACTGGTTACATAGAATTAGCTACTAAGTTGCATAGTCTTAATCAAATAGTCAGTCTAAAAGACATATCCAAGAGACTACAATAACCGATTGCTTGTTTATGTTTACTACTTATGTTTCCTACAATGGAGCCAATTTTCAATTAAGCAGCAGCTGGAGACAGTCTAGTAACCGGTATCAAATAGTCTTCAAGTAAATGTTTATATATTTTTTTATTATTCGAGTTAATTAAAATTATTATTCTATTAACTTAATAATATATAAACTGTGATTAAAGCTAATAACGAAATGGTGTCGTATGATTGTCCGACTCTAGATTTTCATAGTCCCTTTTAATTGAATGTATGTAAATAGTCCTTGGTGGGTAAAGAAGCTAGTCTATTAATATAAATATAATTAGATGTTTGAAATGACTACATATTGATCTAATCAAATACAATCAAATGATAATACAACCAGAATTTTATACTTTATACCTAAAGTGGAATGAAAATAAAAAATTTAAACATACTAAACTTTATATTGGGACACTGACTCTCCGATATAACTGGTGGGTAAAATAACTACTTTTTAAAGTGCAGTACAAAATAAACGTTTAAAGTGACTATAATCTAGATTACTTAGAGACCATAAGTGGTAATTGACTTCATGCTAGATTACCTGGGATGTATAAAGTAACCAATTGACTTCTCTGTGCTTTGTAGTACATATACATGTCGAATGAACCAAAATAAATAAATTGGAGTCAGTCAAGTGATCAGCCATTAGCGAAAATTATTGTCTATAAGGAATATATTGACTACTTGTAAAACTGCTGGGTTGTTGCAAGAAGGGTCACATACATACAAATGCAACAATGATTATGAATGAATGTGATGCTCGGTTCCTCTATTATTTTTGTTTGAATTCACTCTTGTCCTGTTTTTTTTTTTCTATTTTTTTTTTTTTTTTGTTGTTTTTTGCAATTAAGTAAAATATATTAGTCTCGCAACTGATTTAATTATTTAACATAGAAATGGGCATCCCAGAATATCTCTACACTACACAATGAGTGTTGCATATATAGTGTTGCACTATGTAGTAGTTGTTGTAGTTTAGTACCAACTAAATATCCTGGCAAAAGAAATAAATGGTCATGCGAGTAATAACAGTAGAGATGTATTCACACACACACATATACAATATTTATAGAAAACAACAAAAGGTTCCTTTATTTCAACTCATACCAACAACATGCATACTCGGGCATATAAAAATGTAAAATATGAATGAACGAGAAATATAAACAGTCATAAACAAAACATATTTATACCAGGCAGATGCCTCTGTGTGTGGTATGAAGCACAACGAACGAGCTAATGTTGGACGTATTTCACTGTTGGATGGGTGGCTTTCGTTAGCTCCATCAACTAATGTGTTCTGTATGCAGAGTGAGAACTAAAACGTAAAGAAGAATTGAAGTCTGAGTGGAGTTGCCATCAGAAAAAGATTGCTGCTGGAATACTTGTGTATAGGTTTTGATATTATAGATTTTTTATCAAGTACATCCTGCAGACTCAGCAGGATCTAAGCTTTTAGATTTTCAAGAATTTATAGACGGCCACATTTCGGCCACAACATTCTTCCCGATTTCTGGCCTCTTAACTTAAAATTAGTATAGTATGGATCTTGAAAAACATAAATATGTACCAGATTAAGAAATATCTAAATCTATTAAAATTAACTACGATTACAATGCATAGTGGGACAAAAAAAAATTATTGGAAAATATTTTGGTAATAAATCTGCCATTTCTAACTCGCTAATGCAATTGACATTAAATTTGACATAGGCGTAGAAGAGAAGCAAGACCCACAGGAGCGTCGCTGTGGAATCTCAAATTAGGGTACCTCATACATGCAAAATTTGTATATACTTGCTAATTTGTTGTGGTTTGTCTAATAAAAACATAGTCGCTCAGGCTTCTTATCTCTTATAGTTATTGAGTTATACAAATTTTAAAATTTCACCTTACCTTGTTTTTTTCGTAATATCGGACACAATCGGACCAGTTTCATTAAAATTTGTTCTTTTAATTAAACAATAAGGCCATAATTTTGTAAATCACATCACCAAAGTGATATTTATGTGGAAAGCAAATTATGAAAGCCAAATCAATGCTTGAATCATAGGGTAACATAGCGACGAGACGCAATTGTCAAAAACCTAAGTCTGTTGTCAAAAACCTAACTCTCGCCACAACAAAATACATGCTAGTCAATGTATTTTGTTTTTGTATCAGATATATGATTTTTTGTATTTCTTATTTAAATCGAAGAGTCTCGTCTCTATGTATTATTCTCTAGTGACTGGATTTTGGTGCGTTTGTTTTGTTCAGAATTTGTTTATAAAACAAAAACTAATTTTTAAAATTTTTGAAATTTTGTTTCTGCTTTTTACATAAATATCACTATGGTGACGTGATTTACAAAATTAGGGCCTAAATAAAAAAAATCTCATAAGGAAATTTATTTTAGAGTCCTAAAATAATACATTTTGAATATGAAAATTGAGAATATGAAAATTAAAATGTATTCAAAGCATTGGCCATTGTTAGCTATGACTTTTTCTCATCTTTCTGGCAACACATGAATTCCGAGCCAAAAGATCTGCACATCTTTTGAAGCCAAGAACGAAACAAGCCAATATCGGATACTCTGTTCCAAAGTAAAGGGTATCCCAGACAGAGCGTTCTGAATCGATCTAAACAAATAGTAGTCGTACAAGGTCTGGACTATAAAGCAAAACTTCCCATCAACTTCATTTTAAATACTTTTTTAACAAGTATTGCAACATGTGGCTGATATAGTCTGGTCAGATTTCACAAGCTCGTAATAGATAGGACCTTTTTGCTCCTACCATCGATATTAGGCTTTAATGTCGATTCAGCTGGTTGGTCACATACGATCTCTTACGCTTCGGGTTATGGTGATGGATCTATTTTTCTTCGGAAGTAATGATTTTGTTTCATAGCGTTCAAGCATCATTCGGAAATGCAAAATCGTCTTTCCAGGTCTCTCGGCTTCCATTCGTATGGTACCCAATTTCCCTGCATTTGGATGAATCCTGCTGCTTGCAAACGTTTTGAATTTGCTGCTTGATTTTGCAAGCTCCTGTTGAGTTTTTTAAGTCATGCTCTGCAAACTTTTAAAATTAAGATATCATCTACATTTTTTATTCGTTTGAAAAGCCTATATATGGAATATAACATCGTGTCCCCCTTAAATCGCTCGTGAAGAATGTCTAATGTGGCATGAGCTGTATGACACGTTGGTGTTCAATGATGTAATCATCTATATAGCACTCGCCGTTGACAGTCTTGTCCTGAACAACGTCGTTCTCAAAGAAATATGAACCGATGACGCCACCAGCCCATAATCCACACCAAACAGTGACATATTCGGAATACATTGGGCACTCTTGGATCTCATATTTTTTGGTATTGTCCCAAATTCGACAATTTTGTTTTTTGACGTACCCATTCATCCAATAGTAGGACTTATCGCTGAAGATGATTTTTTGATGAAAAATTATCAGAACAGAGCATGCATTCTGTTAAATCAATTCTATAATTTGCACATGTTTTTGAACGGTATATTCGTCCAAGGTGATTTGGCTAAACAAACTGAATAAATGTCATCCAATTAGACAGATGTAGCTACAACAATATGACGGCTATTAACTGCCAAAGTAGGGAAGTCCCTATTGGAATACCATTTAGTTAGGTTAGGTTTCCAGGCAGCAGCGAAATTGAAGAACAGCTCAAGAGGGTCCAAGCAATGGTCTCTTTGTGTTACCTGAAAATAGAAAGTTAGAAAGATAAGGGCAGATAGAAGTGAAAAAGAAAGAAGTGGAAGATTGAATTGTTAAGAAGAATATGTTCAAGAAAGAGAGAAGGAGATTTACAAAAATTGCGTATCAATAAGATAGTGGTTATTAGGTTACTCTAGAGAGATTCCCATATCTGGTCTTTTTAACCAGTTACTACTCCTTATAAAGGCATTAATGCCATCAAGCTTCATATTCGATAGCTCAGAAATACTATTTATGGAACGGTGTTCCAGAAACCGTATGCGTAGATCTCCTAATGCCGGAAAGTGATAAAGAAGATGAAAAATGGTCTCATCCTCCTCCTCGTTTTGAAAACTTCTGCCGAAGTTGTTGTAGGGCAAGCCAAGTCTCCTCGCGTGGTTGCCAAAAGTGCAGTGTCCGGTAATGGCCGCCACTACGCCACGCAATTGTGAGCGTGACAAGCCAAGAAGATATGTTGTTCGGCCACGATTCAGTCGGTGCCATATCATTCTAGTTATAGTGCATGTGGGTTCATAACCCCTTCTTGTCTGAGCGAGCTCATAGTAGAAATTACTAATTTGTAGCTTGCATTTGGATAGCGGAACTCCACATAGGAAGTCTATGTCTCCGTCAGGCAGCATGGCGCCTTTTTTCGCCAAATCATCAGCAACGCAGTTGCCTGTAGTATCTCCGTGTCCCCGTACCCACTTGAGTACGACTGTTGAATGTCTCGCCATCCTGTTTAAGGATACCCGACATTCCTGGACCAAATTAGATGTTGTGTATACACCTGTTAGAGATTTTATTGCGGCCTGATGTTGTGTATACACCTGTTAGAGATTTTATTGCGGTCTGACTGTCAGTATATATACGAATATCCCTGCCTGATATCTTTTTATAACTAAGCCAGTTAGCCCCGCTTTTGATGGCTGATATTTCAGCCTGTATTATGCTACATTCATTTGGAAGTCTAAAAGATAACCTAATGTCAAATTCCCGAATGTAGACACCTTCGCCAACTCGATCTCCCTTCATAGAAACGTCCATGTAGACTGAGAGACCCGTTGTATCAAGTAAAGTTCCGTACATTGCTTCCGTATTATACGGAATTGTGAAACCGAAATTTCTCCCCAAGAAGGGCCCAGAAATGTAGACACCTTCGCCAACTCGATCTCCCTTCATAGAAACGTCCATGTAGACTGAGAGACCCGTTGTATCAAGTAAAGGTCCGTACATTGCTTCCGTATTATACGGAATTGAGAAACCGAAATTTCTCCCCAAGAAGGGCCCAGAAATGCAATAATCGATAGTATCCGGAAGAGTCTGAATATTACCTATTATGCTGGCGTACCTGTATGGAGCATGTTTCCGCGCCCCAATCGCGTTTAGCCTAAAGGCAGAGGTTAATGCCATTAGATCCACGGGGATACACTTCAATATAGTAAAGAGCGACTTTGTTGTGGTCGTTCTTAGAGCTCCTGTTATCAGGATTGCCATTCTTCTTATAACCCTCTCGAATAGCATGTAAATTGAGCCATTGTCTAATGCCTTCTACCAGACAGAAACACATAGAATAGTGTCGGCTTAATGACCGTATCACATATCCAGTTAACAAACTGGGGTCTAATACCCCACTGCGTACCTATCGCCTTCTTACTGACATACATAGACGTCAAGGCTTTTGACGTCCTTGAAAGGGTATTGGGTTTCCAGGATAGTTTACTCCTAACTCCTAAGTATTTTGCAATATCCGATAGTGTTAGTTCAATACCATTTAATCGGGGAAGCGAGAAATGAGGAATCTTGTATTTTCTTGTGAACAGTACAAGTTCGGTTTTGCTTGGGTTAACACCCAATCCACTGTGTGTTCTCCACCGACTTAGTACACTAAGTGCATATTTCAGACTTTGTGATATCGTGCCCTAGTGGAAGGTTGGACAGTTGATTTTTTGCATTCAGCCAGCACAGGTTTCCCAAGCTGACCTCCTGCTGTTTTTGGTTATTTGTATTCCTATAATTCCCACGGGTATGCGCGTAAGTGGATGGACTATCCGTGCAGGGACGGCGTACATGGACTGGGCAAAAACTATATTACTAGTCTTCTTTAACCACTAACTAGCCATTCAGGTCTTCAGCACTGCTACCTTCACTTTGACCTTACAAGTAGGGGAAATAAAGAGAGATAGAGGAAATAACAGTTTTGTTGTAGAGGAATGTGCAATCACTAGCCGACCATTCATAATACCAATCCTAATGTGACCATTTGTTGTAAAATGTATCACAGTATTATGATAATTGGCTATCGCAATCCGTTTTACAAACCTAGCTATGTCAAGAAGTTTACACCATTTGTTAGAAAATGTATCTCAAGATATCGACATCGCTCGAGCATTTGTCAAGGCTAATGGACCTGTTGTAAAAAACAGTATAATAGTTTTTTCTTTTTAATGATTAACAATTAAATTCCTTTGGCAACCTTTATTTTTGCCTGCATCCATCCATTATAACAGTTTGGAGTAGCATCATGTAATTGCACAAAAATGCGCGCATAATTCATATCAAATGACCATTTTTGAAATCCTTTTATTTTCTATTATACCTCCACCACTACCAACCATGGCACTAAAATATAACAAAACACCTCTGTTACTCTATATATTGGGTGTGTGTTAAATTAGTTTCTGCTTCAAAAATAATAACTTAAAAAAATAATAACAAAATTATGAGTTTATGACACCTAAACTTGTTAAATGTTCAATAATTCAATTAAAACCAAAGTGTCTAGTTTTCTGTTGTTTGCAAATAGATTTCTCCTCATAAAGCACCCGATGAGATTGCTGCATGCCGCTTTAGGCAAAAGTCTGTGGCTCCATCTAATAACATCTTATGGAAAGAATTCAATGCTATACAACATGGATTCCTTTTCTGCTTTATGTTTCTTCAAATTGATGAATAGTCGGAACCTTAGTTCAATATTAACCCAGGGACACGACCATTGTATCACTTCTTTATTTCTGTCTTTCAAAATGACCTTCTCTATCAAAAATGTTGGTTATAGGGGACATGAGATAGAACATGAATGTTGAAGATTTAGCGATCAATTTACAATAAGTAATGAAATTATAACCTAAAGTATATATAGTGGTGTAAAATCGATACACAGATTCTATGATACGTGTAGTTTTTAAGAAATTGCAGGGGTAAAAAACTAAAATAAACGGTTTAAAAATAGTTTATCAAATTATTTTACATGTTCCTTTAGAACACTCCCGTATGATACTCCAACACAAATCTGCGACCTTGTTATCTATCTTCAATCACAATTTGTATAAAACCAAATTGAACGAAATACTCACAAAACGTTTAAAGTGACTACAGTCCAGTTTACTTAGAGACACTTAAGTGACAATTGTCTTCACGCTAGATTACCTGGGATGTATAAAGTAACCAATTGTCTACTCTCTGCACTACAAAGAGCCATATGTGTCAAATTACCAAAATATATAAATTGGAGTCAGCCAAGTGATAAGACATTACTTAACTGCTAGGGTAATAATGGCCGTAAGACTTACTGTGGAAGTAGACTTTAGTATTATACAAGGTGGCGCAAAAGTAAACTTCCGATGTTTTTTGGTTGTAATTAAAAAAAAAAATTAAAAACTTTGATTCTTCTTGTGGATTATTTTTATTTTGTCTTTTATTTTTTTTTTACATCAAGTCGAGAATATGATGTCATGTAAATGGCCGCCGCCACAGTTGATTGTCATTTGAGCCCTTTTTCTGGCATTTTCCATCACTTTGGCCAAAACTTCCGGCGATAGGTCCTCACATTCTTGACGGATATTGTACTTTAGAGCTGCAAGAGTCTGAGGCTTGTTGACATAAACCCGCGACTTCAAAAAGCCATACACGCAACGTCTTCGAAGAAAAAAGGTCCGATGACTCCTCCAGCGAAAACAGCACACCATACAGTGACTTTGAGCGGGTGTAATGGCTCCTCGTGGGTTACACTCGGATTTTCAGTGCACCAGAAGCGTAAATTTTGCTTACCTACGTACCCGCTAAGATGGAAACGGCCTCATCACTCATGATTATTTTTGATGAAAACTCATCTGCCTCTTGGTGGTGATTAAGGAATGCTTGAGCGTATGTTAGACGCGATTGGCGGTCAGCAGCTAATAGCTGATGCACCGTCTGGACTTTGTACGGAAACATCTTCAAATCTTGTACCAAAATTCGCTGTAAAGACCGTCGACTGATACCCATTTGCATGGCACGTCGTCTGGTCGATGTTGACGGCGCTTCCATGACATCCTCGGCTACAGCAGCAATATTCTCTGCAGAACGGCTACTCCGGGGTCGGCCACGCCTGGCAGCATCTCGTGTTGTGCCAGTCTCTTCGAGGCGAGTGGCTAAACGTCGCAGTGTTTCACCAGTAGGCGTTGGACGGCCAGGAAATCTGCGACGAAATTCACGTTGTGCCAAAGTCACCGACCGATTATTAGTCAAATAAATAGTCAGCAATATTCCGCGTTCTGGAGCAATATTGTTTATTAATGTGTATTTCGCATGTGTTTACTACACAAATGTCAAAACAGAACTGACATTAGGGGCCAATCGCAAAATTTATAGCATTTTCTGATAGGAGGATTACTTTTGCGCCACCTTGTATGTGTCACATTCTATTCAATATGGTGAATCCACGTTAGATGGCATTTGGGATGGATACCAAGGACCTTACTTGGTATTGCTCTCGAATCCAATATTGGCCGCATTTACTGTGGATAGAAGAGATGGCAGTGCACGCAGAGAAAAAATATAGTTGTGCATATTTACAGTAACCATTTCAACATTTTGAAAAGATTTTAACGATATTATAGTCACAGTAACTATTTACATGATTGTGATAACCATAATATGGTTAACTTACGATTCACATGATTGCATCAACCATATATATGGTTACAGTAAACATGTATATGTTTGTGACAACCGTTTATATGATGAAGGACTTACCACATTATGTTGCTCTCGGCTTATGGATATCATAATCTGAGAACAACATATTATGATAAAATTATTAATCATAAAAATGGTTGTCACAAACATATTCTTGTTTACTGTAACCATTTATATGGTTGATACAATTATGTGAATCGTTAATTAACCATATTAGTGTTACCACAATCATATAAATAGTTACTGTGACTATAATATTGTTAAAAATGTTTGGAATGGTTACAGTAAACATGCACAACTATATTGTTTTTCTGCGAGTGGGTTGTGTTTCACTATTTTAGCGATACTACAAAGGAATTTATTCTGATATATATCAGACATAATACAAGTTCTTCCGTAAGACACATTATAAAAGAAATTCGTTTGGAAATACTTTCTCCCCGATATAATGTTGCTGTATGAGAATGTATTAGTGTAAAAAAATATTGTATGGGCAACCTGCATTGAGAACATTTTACAATTTTAGCCTTGTTTTACGTTTTTGTTTTTTTTTTTTTTCGTTATAACTCGACATTACATTAACCCTGACGTTTTACTGCGCCCCGTAAATAGTGGCGTCCGAAAATTGTTTGAAATAATAATTCTTCGAGATAAATTGCCCCAAAACAGGTGTGTATGTGCTCAGTTAAATTGCCATTTCTGTTTGAGAGCAAAAACTGCAGCTACAACAAAAACAACAGCAGCTATTATAACAAAAAGAGGACATAAAAAATACAGAACGCGTCGCATAATATTTCTACACTAATGTAAGTAGCACACTAGTGATACATTCATTCATTCAGTCGGTCGGTCATTCATTTAGAGTATACTCATTAGGGTGGTCCGTATTCGATGCTCTAATAGGTTAGGTTCCATGGGCAGTCTCTCCTTAAGCAGCTCACTTGGGTCCATTCAAATCTGCCTCCAGGTTAAACCAGCCAGATTCCCGGATGAAGGAGTAGATTCGTCTAAGATTCATTCTTGATCTTGCTCATCCAAGCATGATAGGAATGGAGATCCGAGGATGCGTTCCCTCAGGTAATTCAGAGCCGGGCATTGGCAGAAAAGGTGATACACAGTCTCTTCTTCTTCTTCATTATGGCAGCTTCTACAGTAATCATTGTACCGTAGGCCCATTCTTCATTAAACAGTGTCCTGTAATAAAGGAGTCAATTACCCTTATTTGCTCATGACGGTAATCCATAAGTAGATTCTTCCTCGCTGTAGCAGAGGAAGGTTCATTAGTCCACCTGTTTTGTACAGTCTCATATAGTATCTGCTGAACAGCCATCTTGCATTTAACAAAGGAAATACCAGAAAAGGGGTCGATAGCCTCCTCATTCATCATCGCACCCCTTTTGGCCAATACATCTGCTATACAATTACCCTCCCATAATTCTCCATCATCTTAAAACCAAACGCTGAAAAATGTTTCCAAAATCGGATTTACATGTTATTTGATGCAATTGAAAATTGTTTTCTTATTCAATCAAATACAAACATTATCTTCAAACTTATTTGGCTGGCCTGCGTGACTTAGTGAGAATAAACGTCAGATATGTACCCTTCAAAATGTCATATAAGCTATTGTAAATCCCGCATTTTATCTGATTATGTAAATTTCTTTACTGAATTAGAAAATTAATTCTTTCTGTGTACTTTGATCCAAAACTCAAAACTTCAAATAAAATAAACAAACTCTAAAAGTAATCAGATGTTGCTGAAATGTTCAGCAATTGGTTTTTAGATGACGAACATCTTAGAGCTTTGAAGCACCCAAATTTCAAAAAGTGCAGAACAAAGGTCACCCTAATGAGTATGCTGATGAAGTAGGCAGGGAGTGAGATTGTCTGTATAGGTAGTATGAGTATGACCAGGTTGTAGTTAGATTTTAGTGTTTGTCGTTAATATGTATTTAATCCAAACTAGGTAAATGTTGTGCTCATTTATTTCTTGTTTACTTTTGGTTTGTTTCTTTATTTCATACACGAACGCCCAGTTCTCTACTTCAAACTATGTACTCGTTCCTGATGAGTTTTCCTAGCTGGCATTTAGCTTCAGGAAATGATGCTGACATTGCCATCTAACATAAGTATGCACTCATTCACATACTAGCACACTCAAACACACTGAAAGGTACATATCCTTTTTTACCAGGACATCCATATACACTTGTATATTATTTACATGAGTTTGTGTGAGTAAATTTCTTTCATGTAGTTTATCCAATCAGTGTTTGTCGTTCATTTGTTGGCTTTTTTTTTTGTAGCTATTTTTACTATTTATATCCGTTGTGCAGTTACTTGTATTCCTTGTCCGTTTATTTTATTCCTTGTTGTGTTTTTTTGTTTTCATATTTTTTGTGTCACTGTGTGTGATTGTAACTCCTTATATATAGTTTCATTCATGTGTGCCTGTCCGTTTTTTTTTTATTCAGACTCTAATGAGTTGCAGATTTTTAGCCAGTCTGTCTTATTGTTGTTGCTGTTGCTACACTTTGCCATTACGTGTTTGAAGCCATTAGATGGAAGTGCCAGATAGAATGAGTAAATGATTTAAATCACATCTGTTTAAGCAAATCTAAACAATAATGGAGCTGAAAATAAATTTTGTTTGTACTCGTGCGATTAATGTTTGCTGCATGATACCTATATGATTAAGAGTGAAGGAAAAGGTGTTGTGATTCATTATTGGAAGTTTAATAAACTCTCTGGGAATTCTTAAATATTAGTCCAAGTTATAAAATATTCACTTAATTTATATAGTAATACAATAAAATCAAGTATATAAGCATACTCAGCAGCAAATAAGAAACTAAAAATAGCACTTTATTAAGAAAAGTATAAAATGGAAATTAATCGCAAATTTCTTGCTTTAGAAGGCGACAAATTTCACTGGTTGTAAATAACCAGTGTCATAAGTCCTTATGACCAAAGCTTTAGATGAGCCGTTATTGGAACTGAAAATCTTCGAAAAGATAATAATATTTTCTGATAATTTTTGTAAGGTTAGTCAAATTCACTGACAAATGAATTAAAATTTTACGTAATCACTGCCTTCACAATGGCAAATTGCTATTAGTATGGAGCAGGGGTTCTCACAAGGTTTTGCTTCACCACTTTTGCTCAGACTCTTGTATACAAAACACACAAAAAACAACATTTTATATTGTTAGGCTATAAAGGTACATAAGGACTGAGATCGAAAAATACATATCTATATATATAAAAATGAAATGCTCCATGTATGTAATGGCGTAACGTGAGAATGGATGGAGCGAAAAAAAATCAGAATTTAAATGTTTAATAAGGACTGAGATCGTAAAATTCTTAACACACGTTTTTCATTAAAACTTTTAACCTACGTATTATTTCAAAGTTACCTTTGTAAAGTCAGTAATGTCAGTTATTATGTTTAATCTCAACTATGTTCATTTGGTGTTAATCTGATTAAAATGAGTGTCCAGAAAAAAGTGCGTACTAAAATTATTAAATATTTTCAACAAAACACAACTTGGGTCCTACAAAAAGATGGCCAAACAATCAATTGTCTGCTACCAAACTTTTTCCAACAGTACCGGGAGAACTTTTCCGTTGATATAAAATCTTGTACAGGTAGAAGGAATGGTCCACATGATGTTTCTAAAGCCGGTAGGAAAGCAGCCCAGTTAGGTCAGTAGTCAGAAAGTACTGGTACGAAAATTTAAAGAAAATGAAGGGTTAAAAGGGTTAAAATACAAGGCTCAAAAAGTTCCTGAAAGGAACTCTGCTAAAAATTTAGAGGCCAAAGACAGAGCACGGAAATTGAAGTCAAATTGTATACAAAAAATATACCAACTGCATAATGGATGACGAAATGTACGTATGGACAATTTTTCGCAGCTCGAGGGAATGTTGAAGAAAAGTTTAGGACCCAAAAGCAGACAAAATTTCCCCAAAAGTTCTTGGTATGGCAAGCAATGTGCAGTTGCGGCAAAAGAGCTAAACATTTGTTACAAAAGGCTCCATAAATATCGAAATTTACATCAAGGAATGTTTACCAAAAATGATGGTACCATTCATAAGACTTCTTAATGTGTCCACTTATTTTTGGCCTGATTTGGCATCTGTCACTATGGTAAGAAAGGTCTTGAGTGGTACAAGAACAATAATGTGGTATTTGTACCAAGAAAGGCAATTCCTCCAAACTGCCTGGAGCTGAGTCCAGTGGAGAGGTATTGAGCTCTTGTTGAAAGAGAATTGAAGAGCACAAGAAAGGTGTCCAAAAGTGTGGTAGATGTTAAACGAAGATGGACAACCCGTTCGAACGAAGTAACATAAAGCACTGTAATCACCATAATGGAAGGGTTTTCGAAAAAGTTTTGAACCTTTTCATCATTTGTGATTAGAACTATAAAAACATTTTTTATTTTTTTTGTAAATTGTTACAATAATTTCAATCAAATAAAAAAAGATTCAAAACTGTAAGTTTGGTGGTTTTATTTTTATTAACATATATGTATGTTAAAAGTTTTTATATCTCAGTCCTTATATTACCTCCTTTTCACTTCTCATTTTTTTTGATAAGAGACATTTTTTGTAGAAACTTGAAGTGCTAACTTCACTTCTCATTTTTTAAGCTTGAAAAAGTAAAGGGTTTTCCAACAAGAGGTGTTATTTTGAATCACCCGGTATTTCGGAAGCTCTCACTTTAGAAGCTTTTATTCTTTAACATTTGACAAGTAGAAACTACGCCATTACTAAAAATGGAACGATACTCGCTTCAACAACGCATTGAAATTATTAAAATTCACTACAAATGTGTTGAAAATGTTGCAGTCACAGTTCGCAAAACTAAAGCATTTTTGAGTCGTCGTGAAGCACATTGTCGGACCGCAATACAGAAATTGGTGGAAAAATTCGAGCTGTTGAGACAAGTTAGTGATGTGAAGAACAAGAGCAGTGCACGTCGCTCAAGAACAACTGAGAATATTGCTGCTTTAGCCCAAAGTGTTGAAGAAAACCCAGGTTTGTCCATTCCTCGTCGTTCTTTGGAATTGGGCATTCCACAAACGTCATTACACCGTATCTTATGGTCGGAGTTGTATGATATTGATCTAGACAACGTTTACTTTCAACAAGACGGAGCTACGTGCCACACAAGCAACGAAACCATTGCTCTTTTACGGGAAAAGTTTCCGTGTTATCTCTCGAAGAGATGATCGCAATTGGCCACCGAGATCTTGTGATTTAACACCTTACTACTTCTTTTTTGGGGCCACGTGAAAGATAAGGTCTACGCCAACAGCCCAGCGTCGAATCAAGACCTCAAAGATATAATTCGTGAGGCTATCAAAGACATATTCGATGTGGTTATGAAAAATTTCATAAAAATGATATGGGCCTGTAAGCGTGGTCGTGGTGGCCATTTGGCTGATGTAGTTTTTCATTATTAACGCCATACCTTCCTCTTTATTATGAAATAAACATCCGATCATTTATCTCAAAAAATTTCATTTTTCTTTAATACCAAAATAACACCTCTTGTTGGAAAACCATTTATTAGGAAAACTCAAGAGGTAGTAATCCTTTTGGCTTCTAATTTTTCTTAATAAGATACATTTTTTGAGAAACTTGAAGAGCTAACAACACTGCCTCCTTTTCGTTACTAATTTTTTTTACTTAACCTACACTTAAACATTAGATAGTTAGTTCTTAGTTAGTGTTAGTATATGTGTTTGCTATAAATCATTACAAAACAATCGCATTTTTACTTCAAGGTTAGTTTATTATAAATAGCAAGAAAAAATAAATCAAAACATGGAAAAAGCACCCCATTCCAAGGTTTTTTGTGGAGTGATGTGGTTAGTTTACTAACCACCGTGGCCGTTGGCATTAAAAATAACTATGATAAAAATGTTTGTTTCGTATAAATTTTTTTTGAACTCGAATATTTTTGACAACATTTTCTGACTAAACAACCGAAAGAGTTAAGTAACACTGAATTCGATTAACAATAAACACTCTGTGCTTTTTTTATTGAATGCGTGAAGGTCTCTTAAAAAAACAGATTTTTATAATATTTTCAAATTAATATATTTCTCTAACCAGAGCAACCTGATGGCTAAGTTTTGCAAAAAATCATAAACGATAACTTCAAAAAATATAATTGTTTAGCAAAATGGCAATAGATGCCAATAAACTATTTTTTAAAGACTATAGACAATGTGGTTAGTAAAGTGACCACTCAACCGCAAAGAGTTAAACATTTTACATGTCGAATGTACCCTACTTTGAGCCCCCATAGCGCCACCCCTGGAGCATTTGCAGGGCCCATGTCAAATTTTATCTCGATCGGACGTTCGGTTTAGAAATTCCAGATTTATTTCCATTTTGATTTTATTTTGATTCTGCCCCACTGTGCAGTGCTTAGTTACTTATGGAATAAATATATTTGGTAATCTTTATCCGTAGATATTGATTTGAAATTAATGTCAAGTAATTTTTTAGGTAAATTCACACTGTAAATTTACACCGATATTTTGCTGAAATTACGGGCATAAGACAAAAAATCATATACGGGTAAATACAGATATATTTTAAGCAAAGATGTGCTTTCATTTGAATATTTATACAAATATGATAATTTATTTCTACATTTCTTTTTCAAGTGGCCTGAGATAAGTTAATGGCCTCGCGAATTTTTAATAAAATTGTTTGTCTTTTATATCTCATTATAACTTATTATCTCATTGCTTATTATATTACTTAAAAAGCAAACAAGTCTAATTACATTAGGTACTATAAAAACTATTGACATTAAATCTAAAAATCAGAATTTTCTAACTTAAAAACTTCCATAATCATACGGTCAGACGAACGAACGAGCTAGATTATCTTAGAATCTTACAAGGACCTTACAATAAATCAAATAAAAATTTCTCACACTTTTGTAGTTTTTTCGTGATAAAAATTTTCGTATTTTTTTTCCCAATGTTTCACTGTGCTGCCTTAATTATATTTTCTTATATCTTCATATAAAATTATTCCACATTTCAATCTTTAAATATATAAGATCTGTTGTTTAAATGCCTTTTTATCAGATATATCAGATTATTATTTATTATTAGCCATTAATAACATAAAATCAAATGTCTTTTATGATCAGAAACTTTTGTATGTATTTTTCAGTTTCTACAATGCTCACAAAAAAACAATTACATTTGAAAACATGACATGATATGTACAATACATAAATACATTCATAAATACTATTATTTGGATGTCATTGACAAATTTCAAAGGCTCAATAACAAAATATCAGCTGTAAAACAAACATGCAACTACTCAAACATATACTTAGTGCACACAGAAAAAGGACATCAACTAATTCAAAAATTCAATACATAAAAATGACAATGACTAACTGTGGTTATACATATTGGTTGTTGCATGAATATCTACAATGAGTTTCTGTATGGTTTGCCTCGGTTGGTTGGCTGTTGGATGCTTGGTTGGTTGGTTGGCATTCTTTTGTCATGTGAGTTGAGGCACGTGTGATATTTTGATTTATTGTCACATGCAATTTTTTGGGCAATGACAGGATACCCACAGATGAAACGACACGAAACTATGAGTAAACGATGCGATAGAACATAAAGGATATTAATGCATTTATTCAAGAGAACACAAAAAAAACATTGTATACGATCGAATTGTGAAATATTGAAAAAGATGCCCGAAACACGTATAAATTTCAATGACGTAGCAATGCAGTTGCATAGTACAAATATTGTAGAATATAAATGTATTTTTATTTTTTTGGAAATATATTTTTGGCGACAATAACAAATATTGAAACGATGAATTATGACTTTTCAAATAAATGCAAAAAATGTCATCGTTTGTAGCACATAAAAATTACACTAAACACACATTTATTATTGCAAGTGATATATGTGTTGGTGTCTATGAATGTGTGTGTGTGAGTTTGTGTCACCATAAATCAATTTCATGTTATATTTATTGGTAAATTGTTGTATATTTTATTATGGCAAAAGGATCTAAATTGCTAGTGGATATACCTACATATAAATGGATTTGAATGTAATTAATTGTATTAACACAAGTTTAAATAATATTACTCATGCACTTAGATATAATTTCAGTAGACTTATTGACTGATGTTTATATAATCGAACAAGATAAATTCAGATTTGTTTTGTTAGAATTTTCAGAATAGAACCTAAAGAAAATAAACATTTGTTGTTATGTTCTCTTTGGGGGATAAGCAGATTTAACAGAAGACACCAGACTTTTGCATATAAATGAACAGTTCCTTTGGCTCAGTGTATACCTATATAACGAAAATCGAATATAACTAATGAATAAATATTTGCATTAGCAACCTTAGATAACGAATAAATAACGTATTTTACTTCCGATATAACGATCCTTCCTACTCTTTTATGATTAAACGATTCAATATTTTATAATTTAAATATTTTAAAGTACAATTGTCAAATAGAAGTGATTTTGAGGATTTTGAAAACTTATTTTACAATATGCAGAAAGTTGCAGCAGTGTGCTAAAATTTTATAATGGATATATGGCTTAAAAAAGCGGGATTTACAAATATTATATATCTTTTGAACGCGATATTTGTTTTTAATAACTTATATGTCATTTTGAAGAGTACATATCTATCATTTATTCTCACTTAGCTACTGAACATTATAGTGTGAACAACAAAGTTGTGTTTGCTTGAAAAATATAGAATTTTGAGCCAACAAAGCGTCATATGCCGGAAGTTTGGTTTGAAGCCGAGAGACATTGAAAGACGATTTTGCATTCGGAAATGCAGATGAAACGCTATAAAAGAAAATCATTTTTGCACCGAAACATTACTTGCGATGTAAAATTGATCCATCACGATAACCCGAAGCGTAAGAGATCGAATGTGAAGGCCGGCCAACCAGCCGAATCGACAATAAAATCAAATATCAATGGCGCAAAGATAATTCTCGGTATTTGGTGGGAGCAAATAGGGTCTTACCTATTATAAGCTGCTGAAATCTTACCAGACCATCACAGAGGTACTGTACCAAATGCTACTAATTCGTTTAAAGCAAGCATTGACCGAAAAATCCAATAATATGGCCAGACATACTTAAAACTGTAATATTCCATCAAGGCAACGCTAGGTCAGATGTTGTAATACCTGTTTAAAAGTACCAATAAGTATTTTAAAGGTTGGGAAGTTTTGCTTTACCCGTTTTATATTCCAGACCGTGCCACGTCCGACTACTATTTGTTTCGATCGATGCAGTACGCTCTCTCTTTGATACGCTCCACTTTGTAACAGAGTATCCGATGTTGGCTTGATTGGTTCTTGACCTCAAAAGATAAGCAGTTCTTTTGGCTCGGAATCCATATATTGCCAGATAGATGGGAAAGGGCCATATAGCTAAAAATGGCCAGTACTTTGAATAAATTTATATTGTAGAAATGTGTAAAAATAAAAGCTACAAATTTTAAAAAAAATATGCATTTTCAAGTCATTCACCCAATAGAAAATAAACAAGTAAGTGTGTTATATTCTGCTGTGCCAATGATATACGTCTCTTACCAAATAGCTGTTACGATTTGTCCACAGATGAATTATAGTTTCTTCGTTCAAATATATTTTTTAACTATAGTTCAAATTAAAGCTCACAACAAACATAAATTAGATATGAATCAGTCTAGACTCTACAGCATCTGTGCCTGAAAATAACATTAATATGCATAAGACAAAAAATATTCTGATAAAGTTTTGAAATAAAACAGGAGTGTCCACAAATCAAGCAAGATTTTAATTTTCCTCCATTAACGCATACAAAAAAAAAAGTTCAAAAGGCAGCTCATCTGCACTTTATTGTTGAACCCTATGTCGACCGACGGTACTTATAATACCATGGAATAGACTTGAAATAGAAAATGTTATAAAAGTTACAAAACTAATCCATTTATTAAAAAAATTTAAACAATAATCTATGACTTTTTTGATCTTTTGGCAGATGCTGAACCAACGGTACTTAAAAGTACCAGGTCCCTTTCGATTCCTTGCAGCCCCCTTTCCGTTCCGGTACCTGTAGTACCCCATAATAAGATAAAATTTTGTAAATAACTTCCTGAAGTCCTTATTTTCAATATTTCATAAAAAAATAAAACTTTTTTCAGCGATTTAAAGCCTTGGTCCACAAGGGGTTAATAACACTCAATCTTCAAAATTATCGCATTTGGTTGTACAAAACAAATGCATCCACAACGTGTCACTGTTTCGGATTTTGTGCAGAAGACATCATTCGATTTTCGAAATAAGGCTAGTCAAGCAGATACTCGAGCTCGATATCCCAGACACGATTACACGACGTTATGTGTTATCAAGAAGACGGTACCACATGCCATTTCGATTCAATTACTGTATGAGACATTTTCTGGACAAGTTATATTTCGTTCGGCTGATCAGACTTTGCTGCTCTTTCATGTGATTTAACGTCATTAACAACAAAGCTTCGGTAATCATATTTAGTTTTAACTAGCTGTCCAAATTGGAAAAAATGTTTGTGTTCGATTTGTGAATATGTGACAAATTGTTTGAAATATGTAAAAATAGTTAAAATGGAAAAAATACGTATTTTAGAATGATAATAATCATTCATATAGATTTGAGTTATGTTTGATTAACATTTGATTTGAAAATATGTACCGCGATATTTTAAAAACCAAAGCTGCCCAAAAAAAAACTAAACTCAGTTTTGACAATGTAATGTCCTATATATGTTTTATCAATTGCATTTTTCGCTGCACCATTCCAAAATGACAATTTTGTTCCCCTGTGTAATTTTTAATTTACATTTGACTTTAAAATATGTACAATAAATCTTACGGTGTTATCGACATGACATGTCGCTCGGAGCCATTGGAATCCGTGGTATGAGAACTTCTTCACCTGAGTACTTTCCTTTAATTATTGTTGCTACAATGACGTTATTCCAGGTAATTCCAACGAGTTTATTGCCGGTTGGATAGCTGACGATATCGTCTTGGAAAGTAACGGAATCCAGCTTTGAATCTTAAAATTCAATTCGTCTACGTCAATGTTTTTCGCATCAACGTTCACTCAACCAATTGTAATTTTATGCAATGTTTGAAAACACCTTTCGGATGTGTTCGTAGATTGGGCGTTCTGCAGCTAGACACGCATGTTCACAGTCAATTTGAGATTCTTGACATGTTTTCACAAAACGGACCACTTCAAACACGCATCGGCAGTCGTTGACCCTGAAATCACTGGAATTGTTTGCCGAAAATCACCTGCCAACAGAATCATCGCACCACCAAACCGGCATTGAATGTTTTGGAAACCTTACAAAGTTTTGTCTAATGCCTTCAAAAACTTTTTATGCTGCAAAACTTTGGGCATCGCACTGTTCTTGGATATGTTGCATGTTGGATTTTCATTGATTTGCATATTCAATGGCAATTTGAGTGCAGAATGAGCAGTTCGACCTGTGATCAAAAAAAGTTTTCCAGTTCCACAGGGAGAGTCCAAAAAAATAGTCCCTCCAGTTCCATCTTTCACAACTTTCATAAGAGTATCGTACCCATATTTTTGTTGTCGAACAGTGGAACCATTGTTCGAGCTGATTCCCTCAAGGCATCCCCATCATATTGATTAAATGCGTCGTGCATCGGATAATACCTGGTTCGACATCATCAAGCTCATGTCCTCAATTAATATCATATCCGTGTTGTAAATTTTCTCGTTCAAGTGCAAATTTGGATTTGATGTTCGAATACGCATCCGATGCAAAATATCACCACGAATCTTTGTAGTTGCTTCACAAATCAGTTGGTTTGGATGGGAAACATGTTGAATTATCTCAACATTCTTCCACAGCATCTCCGAAGGTGTATTCCCAAGGAGTGTAATCCTTTAACAATCGCAAGCGTTGACACGCTTCCCTATACGTATCACACAATTCACCATTTTTAGTTCGCAAATCTTGGAATAATTTTTGGCCACCGACGTTGAATAATATAAAACGCATGGACTATGTAAATGCGACCTAAAGCATTCATAGAAAATAAATGGGGGAAACCTGGAACTGGAGTTAATTGTTTCCGCCGTTGAAATTTCTTTGACGACTGATTCCAAGTACGATATCTTTACATTTCTGCGTATAGCAGCGTTTGGGCATAATCATCATTCCGGCAGATTTAAAAAATCTGGTCAATGTTATAATGGCGATCGATCAACTCGTTATTATACATTCTCCTCAGGAACGTATACTCTGTTACCATTTTCTAAATGAACGAATAATGAGCAAGAGTCTTTCATGAATGGCAAATGGAAAATAGCGCCACATTGCTTCGTTACTGCTAACATAGCGGCTCATTTGAAATTGAGTGACTTCATCATTGGAATTCTTCGCACTAACTCAGCCATGTCACTGCCTTTGGTTACATATTTGCAGATGTATTAGCAAATATGTAACCACTAAAAAAAAATTACCCAAATCGGTCCAGGCGTTCTGCGATTTTTGATATATCAGGAAAAAATGGGCGTGGTCAATTTTTATTTCAGTAAAAAATTAAATTGGATTACTACGGTGGAAATCGGTGCAGCTGTTTTCCAATTTTAAATAAATCGAAAGAAGTGGGCGAAAAAGTGGGAGTGGTAAATGTCTATTTCCGTAAAAACCTAAGTTAAAAAGAAAATTGTCCAAATCGGTCCAGCCGTTCTCAACTGATGCAATTAACAACGAACGATTTTATTGAATTAGATCGAAGCCATTTCAGCGTTATATTTATTTATTACTAAGGGTGTTCTTATAGAGAACTTTAAATTTAAATAAAAAAGAGAAAAACGTTTGTAATACACATTCAATAGGGATTATTAAACATGATTCGGGCATGTGGTCGCCGCGGATAGCGCGTTTATCAGTTATATTTTGGTCTAAGAAAAGCCAATTGGATGAATATTAAACATGTTTTTCTCTGTTTTATTTCAATTTAAATTTCTCCTTCTCTAAAAAAAACACCCTTTAATTACTGCACAAACTAATACTGTGGAGGCTATTGCGGATGGCTTCAGATATATTTTTGTTTTTAATATTATTCTATATTTTTTCAATAAAACGTAAACATTTTATTTAATATTTAACTTTTTTGAAATAAAAAAAAAAATTATAAATATATAGTCTTACTTATAAATCATTAAAAATCTATTAAAAATATAAATTTCCGTCTTAAGTACTTTCAATTGTCAGTAGTAAACATATGAACACACTTAAACTCCATAATGATGTATGCTGTAGTGGTAAATGTATAGTTGTTTATGTTTTTTGATTTGTATGTCCTTGATGTACATTTAAAATGAAACTTTCGGCCATAAAAATAAAGCGTTAAATTTATAACATTGTAAACATGAGTTACAAGCATTTCCTTTTTCTCAACATTTTAACAATTGTTTAAATGTTATATATTTTTTCACAGACACAGATATACATATACATATTCACATACAGTTGAGAAACGCCTGGCCATCATTCACATACTTAAAACTGCTTGCAGTAACAAGAGTGAAACTGCCACAAGAAGACGAAATTATTGCAAAACATAGAAAGAACATGATGAAGGGCAGAAATGTGGCGGAGAATTGGAGTAGAAGAAAAAAGTGCAGTAGAGTTTTGTTTGAAATACAAACATAAGAAAATGATTTCATGTGAAATGGCGATTATTTTATATTTTCAACTCAATGTAAACTCTATTCGCTATGGTTTGGGGGGTGGTATAAAACCAGGAGCTGAAGAAGTGGTCTAGTACATAGAAGGAAGTAAGAATAGCAACAATATTTATTGCCAACGAGCGTGTTCCGTTGTTTAAATGCACATTTATTCTGTATTTTCTGTTTTTTTTTTTTTTAAGTTGGAAACTGTTATTTTTGTTATATTTGCTTTTTGTTATTTGTTGTTAAACATCTTTGACCACTATTTATTGGTTTGTTTTATGGTATGATTGGCAACTGGTCTTTTACCTCCAAAATATACACAAATACTTGCTCAAAGGCAGGGAATTGAAAGTGATGCTTTTCATTAGTTTGATTTGGGAAGAAATTAAATTGTGACAGACTTCAGTTTGTCAAGTCTCTTATGATCATTACCTAAAATAGTCTTCAAAATATCGATATTTCCTTGAATTATATATATATCGAATAACTTTAATTCTAGTTTATTGAGCTTGAGCTCAAAAAAGGTCGAATAAATTAGACTAAAAGCTTATGAATCGCTCCCTATTCATAAGCTTTCAGTCTAATGTATTTATCAAAATATGAAAATAAAATAATTTACTTTGAATCGCTCAATGCCCAAAATTAATGCATCCGATTTCCTAGCAGTTCCCAGCAATTCAGGAGGAGTTAGAGGAGAAAAGAATTTAACTGGCATACCTAAATTGGAGCGTAAGGCGTTTTTTACTTGTCAAAAATTCTCATGCCCATACAATTTGTATGGAGCATACCGAAATAACGCGACGGCAACGCTTTGCAATTGGAAAATCCGATTTTGACAGCGCGTTTAATAGTGAAGTTAGTTGCAAAACACAACAAATGTAAACAAATGCGTACAAAAGGAGAAACAAATATGCAAGAAACACATTTTTTAAACTTTAATATTTAGTTTCTTTGACAAAATTTTAGTTTACAAATCACGAAACAAAAATCAGAAACACCAATACTGCAATGTACTTTATTGTTTAAATAATCCGGGTTGTTATATTAATTTTTTTGATAACCTTGTTTTTATTGTTTGACGTAGCGTTGGAGCTTTTATTTAGGTATGACATTTCAGCGTTAAAGCTAAGCGTAAAGAAACGTTCCGCCTTACGCTTTTATTTAGGTAGGCCAGTAAGAATTAAAAATGATCACAGACCATCATGCAACATTTGCCGGTCCCTATAAGGAGTAATTTGCATGCTCGGTCTTATCAACCACCTATATTCCGTAATAAAGGCATCTGTGCACCTTAATTCCTTGCCAGATAACCCAGAGACATTACTAAAAGATCGTTCGCCTAAAAGCCTGGCGCGTAGATCACCCAGTGTCTGACAATTACAAAAGAAGTGTAAGATGATATCTTTCTCCTTCTCATTCTGACAACTCCTGCAGAAGTCGTCGTGTGGCTGCCCATGTCAGCATTCCGTAAGTGCAGTGCCCGGTGATCATCGCCACCCTATTTCTAAGTCGTATTCGTTGTAAGCGAAGTATATACGACGTGCGTTTACAGTCCAACGCAGGCCATACCATCCACGTAATGGCATAGGTGGATACATTACCCCACCTTGTTTGGGCAAGTTCGTAAAATGCATTATTTATCCGCTGCTTACAAGTCGACAGCGGAATTCCACATAGGAAGTCTATTTCATCTTTCGACATCGAGGCTTCTATTCCCGCCAAGTTATCAGCAATACGATTGCCTACCTTATCCCTGTATCTATGTACCCAAGTATGTACAGCTGTTGAATGTCTCGCCATCTTCTTTAAGGATGTCCGGCATTCCTGGACTGTTTTTATGTTGTATAAACACCTATCAGAGATTTGATTGTGGATTTATTGTCAGTATATATACTAATATAAATACCAGATATCATGTAATATCTTGGCCGCTCTCCTAATGACCGGTACCTAGGCCTGAATAATACTACATCCATTTGGAAATCTAAAGGACATTCTTATCCCAAATTCAAGAATGTAGACGTCTCCGCCCACACTATACCCTTTTCTGGACCCAGCGGTAATGATTCTGTTATCAGGATTGCCATACTTCTCAATACCGTTTCAAAGAGTAAACGGTTTGAGGCCCTATTCACAACCCCCTCCCCCCCAGTAACCGTAACGACTAGCCTGTTCACGTTCCAGGGTCTAGTACCCCATTTCGTGCCTTTTTGCAGACATACTTAGCCGTCATGTCCTTAGATGCCCTTGGCTCAGTATTGAGTTTCCAGAATAATTTCCTGTCGAGTATAATGCCCAAGTACTTTGCATTATCCGAGAGTGGCAATTCGGTTCCGCTCAATCGGGGTAACGTAAAGTTTGGGATCTTAGTTCTCAATGAGAATAGTACAAGTTCAGTTATGCTGGGATTTACACTCAAACCACAGTCAATACTCCTTTGATTTAGTATTCCGAGTGCCGTCTACAGTCTTTGCGATATCGTGCCTAGATGAATACCTGAAACTGCCACCGCAACATCATTGGTGTAGGCGACATACTTGTAGTTTAGGGAGCCTAATTTCCTAAGCAGACAATTTCCTAAGCAGACAGGTTCCACAGAAGATGAGATAGGACACCCCCCTGGGGAGTGCCTCTTTTGGCTATTACACAGATAAGACTCAGTTGGTTCCAGTAATATGGCAATAGAAAACAAACAATAGAAAATGATTGTGGTTTGAAAAGAGTGACATATATATATCACACTCGTTGTTTATTGAAAATTTTATTTTTTCTCTCGCTGTGCAAACCACAACCATTGAAAACTGGTTTTAGAACGTCAAAATAACAATATGTAGTAATCTTTCATATCTGTAATAATCTTTGATTATGATAATTGAATATACAATTTTCGTTATTGGTTGAACTGTGATATATACTAAATCGATTCCAAAATGTTAAAATTTTTCATATACCCGAAGTACACGACTTTGGGACTCCGCCCACCCCTTGGTCTTTAAAGTCCAAAAACTAAACTTAAACTCAATAACATCTTTACTGTAGCCATGGACAATTTCATTAAAATCGGACTACTTTTGCACCAATCCTCTAGGGCCGGACATTGGCAGAAAGAAATATCCTCCTCTTCCACATTGTGATAAATTCTACAGAAGTGACCAGTGACCGTCTCTACTAGATTTCACAATTGAATCCGTGGTATGTTTATTATAGCAATTGATTGACGACAATTATATTAAAACCATGTCGCCCTAGTCATGCTGCCTGTATATTGATCATCTCCTTTGTGAATCTTGTCTACCGATAAATTTCTGCTTCTAAGATCGAATTCCCTCTATTTGCTAGAAAATCTGCGACGAGATTACCTGTTACACTTTTGGTGTAGAGAAATGCCACAGCTAGACCTAAAAACTCCTTATGAATGAATTGGTTTCTGCTTAAATGGTGTTCATGTAATTCGCATGGAGTAGAGCAGAGGTCGTCACAAACTTAGCCACATTAGTAAATCCATTGTAATATTGCATTAAAGCTATTTTCTGATTGTGGCTTTGGTACATAATCTCCATTTTGTTTCACTTTTTTTAATGAGTTTCACTTACATTCGACTGCGTTTGGCCCTAGGTGGCTGTGAGTGCCGATCACTAGTGTAGAATGATTTCTGCTGTAAAAAATGGAGCGGAACATTAAAAACATTCGCTAATACAGATGAAATCTATTAGTGTCGCTAACATTGAATAAAATGTAGAATTTACCAAAATTGATTTAAAAGAAAAAAAAGCCACTTAAAGTATATTGTTACGAATTTGCAATAGCGATTTGAATTTAACGGTCTGTAACGACTGCTTGCAGCATTCATCATGTTTATGAACACATCCATCAGTAGAAGCTTCTACTTATCAACAATGTTGATAGCATGCGTTTATTAACATTGTTTGTAAATATGGCAACACTAAATGTTTAAACTGCTAACATTGACATCGAAAGATCTAGAATTCGAACATACTATTTTGTCCGTTAAGAGCATTGCAGAAGATTCCCTAAAGATGGCGTGTATATATATTAGAGGTTGCAGTCGTGAGTTGATCATAGGCGCTGTAAGAGTTAACATCAACTGCCTTGTACATTTAAGTTTAAACATTATAAAGTATGTGTGCATTTCTGCGAATTGATAAACGTGTATAAAAACTCTGAGTTACTATTTGAATTATTGTTGTTGTACATTTTAAATAAATAACGAGTTGTTACAAATTTTAAACTACTAAACGGCTTTTATTTGCAATCAAATGTATCCGGTTTATTTAAAAGAAATAAACCAACGTTTTAAAAAGGTTAAAACGTAACAATATGATTTTAATTTCTCACCTTTTGATAATTCTAAGGAGTTTCGCTTAGATTAGAAGAGGTTTTTCATAATGAAAATAATCCATTTAAATCTCTGCCTTTGTTAGAGGGAAACTTTTGAAAAGTACTATATTTTCTATACACATACATTTGTAAAAACACACACATATATACATGCACTTTAGTTTACCACATACATAAATAGAAACGATGTCTTTACGTCTATAAATTCATGTCTTTTGTGCGGTACCGTACACACGTCTTTATGTCAAATATTAGATTTATAATATTTCTCTGGTTTGGCAATACTCTCTCTCTCACTCATACTTGCCCCGTTCTTTCATACCCTGTGGTTACTTCAATAGTCGTTAAACATTATCGTTATTTTCTTTTTTGGATATTTTTAAACGCCAAAAATAAAACTAATATTGAAGTAACAACGATGAACAAAATCAGCGATGACGATATTTTACCAAAAGACTCGCAAAACGTTTACAAATACTTAAACATACTTTCATACACACATTAAAAGGTCCTGTTAGATTTTTTATTTAACTTGGTATATTTTATTAGAGATTTATATTTCGTCGTAGTTTGGCGTGCCCTGCTGTCAATTGTCGATGAATTATGATTTTTGATTGAAGTTGAATTATAGCATTACAATTTATTATAAGTGTCTGGATGAAAAGATATAGGGTTGAAAGTTTCTAAATATGATATGATTTTAATGTTATTATAGGAAGAATTTGGGAGTGTAACTATACGAAGTAAAATATATAAAAGCATGTTTCAAGATCAATAAAGACTGAACGTTTTGTTAAGAGTTTTCAAACATTTCTACTTTTGAGAGAAGGGAAATTGTGCTAGTTGGACTTTTTTAAAAAAAAATGTGGAAAATTATCAACCTGTTAATGGGTGATGACTCAAGATTTAGTTCAAATCTAACTATACTTAAACAAGTTGAATCATTCTATAAAATCAACACAATTACAAATTAATTTCATCAACTATAAACCCCTAAGAAATTTTTGTGTTAAAAATATTGTTCTGACCACACCATGAACGCACATAGGAAACGGAAATATAAAAATCATTATGAGCTTGCTCCATAATATGCATAAGAAACACACTTATGCATTTATCAGCCTCTACAGCTAGCTGATTTAAAGTGGCATAAAAATAACAAAAATAACAACTACTGAACATAAATTCATACAAACACACATGTTTGAAAGAACAAAAGGTGCAATAACAACCCAGCAGTTCTTGGTGGCTGTCTTCATTTCGTAGACAGTCCAATAACCGTTATCTATTGGAGAGTTGTCACACTCCAATAGATAACTTCTGTTGTATAAAATAAATACTTTCTAAAGTGCAGTACAAAAGAAACGTTTAAAGTGACTACACTCTAGATTACTTAGAGACACTTAAGTGGTAATTATTATCACCATAGATTACATGTGATGTATCAACTACTTCCTCTACACTACAAAGATCACAAACATGTCAAGTCAAATGACACAACATATACATAGTCAGCCAAGTGACGAGATATTAGTTACACTTATATATAAGGGATACATTGACTACTTGCTTAACTGCTGGGTACTGAACATAAATTTACTCAAACACATACTTATATGTGTGAAAGAACAAATGCTGCAATGAAATAAAATCATACAAACTAAGTAATAATTTCAGCTTGTTTCTCAGAGCTTTTTTTTTTTACATTTATGCTCAGTGTTGTTTTTTAATGGGCCATAAATTACCTAGACAACAATGAGATAGATAGTGAGAAAAACAGACTGATAGATAAACCTTTATGCCACGTATACATACATAGATTCACATTTAATAACTTCTGTACTTGTAAGTGTGTGTGTGTGTGAATGAGGGATGAACGTTTGTCCTTATTTTGGTACAATTGCGCTAATAAATTGTAAATAATTGAACTGAGTATTTGGTACAACTAAAAATTTTTAATAGACTAGGTTATCTTCCTGGACCAAAAAAATATAAAAGTAATGTCTTAAAAGAAAATAAATCTGTAATTGACAAACGTAATGTCCGAATTTGCTGCAACTTCACATTGCATAATGGGAAATTAATTCTGTCATTTCTAACTTTCTAGTCTGATTGACATGACACTTCACATAGGCGTAGCAGTGAATTCATAAAATGCCCATAACTAACATACTCAGAGAACACAGAATCATGATAGCAACCGAATTTGTTGCCAATCGAATGATTCGGTTGCACACGTAAAATTTTTCGGTTCTAACAGAAAGTCAGCTGACAAAGAAGACTTTCGGTTAAGGCAATCAAACTTTTGTTACCCCTTTAAAATTTTGTAGCCACAACTGTGAAATTCGATCACTATGTTAGAATCATTCGGCAAAAAATTCGGTTGCTATCACGAATCTGTTTTCTGTGTGTACTATAACACCGTACAACAGCATTTTTTATTTATTTTATTTATTATTTTCAATAATCCAGCCTATTGGCCATAATCGGTCATACATTTCTACTTAATAACACTTAATAACAGTTTTAACCCATGAACTACACCATATACATATCAAAGTATACGCTCTACGTGTTAGCACTGCATACTGAGTTTTTCATATCCTGACCGTTTGTCCTTTTTAAAGGACTTCATAATTTCTAGTATAATATTTTTTTTAAATTTCTTTATAATATTTTTACTTACTTTTGCCGTTCAAATTTTGAGTTACCTTATTCTAAAACAAATAAGAGTGCTATATTCGGCGGTGCCTAGTCTTTTTTACCCACCACCTACTTAATACGGGCTGGTTCATCTTTTAGCTAATTTTATATATTCTATAACTAGAAAATATCACTGGTAAATTTCACATTGTCATAAAAGACTTGCTGCCTGAAATTGTTTTATAAGTCCAGATTTTCGTTTATTACCGATAAATTATCAGCTCATATGGACTGAGATCGAAAAATTCTTAACACACATTTTTCATTAAAACTTTTAAACCAAGTATTATTTGATTTTTTTTTATCAAGTTACCTTTGTAAAGCGTGTCAGTTATTATGTTTAATGTCAATTATGTTCATTTGTTGTAAATCTGATTGAAATGAGTGACGAGGAAAAGGTGCGTACTAAAATTATTAAATATTTTCAACAAAACCAAACTTGGTCCTACAAAAAGTTGGCAAAACAATCAAAGGTCTGAGTCAAACTGATTCTAATGGTATTAAACAGTATCGGAAGTGCTTGACCTGCGTTCGCTATAAGCAGCGAGTTTTATCTCAGATTATGGCTGCCTTACCAGCCGAGAGAACTACGTTCTCCTTGCCTTTTACCTTTACAGGGATAGACTTTGTTGGTCCATTTCAGATAAAGGCTGGCCATCTAAGAAATTCTCCATATATGATGGGCTACGCCTGTATATTTGTATGCTTTGCTACTAGGTCTATTCACCACGAACCATGCTCAAGTCTTTCATCTGAGGCTTTCCTAGCCACGTTTGACAGATTCGTTGGAAGACGTGGTTTACCCAAACGTATCATGTCTTATAATGCACAGTGGGGCAGAATCAAAATTTTTTGGAAATAAATCTGGCATTTCTAAACGTCTGATCCGATCGGGATAAAATTTGACATGGGCGTAGCCAAGGAGTATTCGAAGTTAAGTTATTAAAATGGACCCTACAAATGCTCTAGGCGCGGCGCTATGGGGGCTCAAAGTAGGGTACCTTCGACATGTAAAATTTTTAAACACGTGCCATTTTATTTTCCATCCGATTTCAAAGAATTTTAAATTTTTGGGAAGCGCTCGGCTAAATCTTGCAAAAACATGCTTGCGTGTGCTATTTATCTCTTATAATATCCCAGTTATAAGCATTTTAAAACGCTTTTTTAAAAATATAGTGCGTACTTTTGAAGGGAATGGACTCGAATTTTTTTCATTAGTTAGATAACTAAATTGCCAATAACATGCAAACAATTTCCGAGCAATATCAATTACGGATCCAAAAGTAAACGATTTTCAATTTAAAAATTCAAAAATTTTTAGATTTTTGATGTTTTTTGGGCGAAAAGGTGACTTTACTCTTTTTTTATTAAAATAAAACTTTCTTTAAGAACATATAACAGTTTTACGTTTTTCTGTAAGATATCTTTACGGAAAATATTTTGGTATAAAAAACATGTCATATTTCTTGAATATGTTGCCCCTTCGGAATTTGACCTATTTTGTATCAAAATTTTAACTTTGGTTCACATGTTCTTAAATCCCAAAGCTGGGATCAGAAAACGGTAAACAGTTTTGGAAACCTTGATGTAATTCCTATTTACTTTTAAAGCATTTTCCCAAAGGAAATGTGGACGTTATGGGCAAAATTGTAAACAATACCATTTTTTGGGATTTTCGCTCCAATTCTTAGGAATTGAGGGATTCCCTTTGACCTTTTGAGAAGTTTCTTTACACTTTGTTATTTGGAATGAGAATTTTAAAAAACCCATCAAATTTCGATTAGTTTTATTAATAAATAAAGATTTTATTACATATTACATATTTCAGTCTTTCATCAACTTTAATAGTGATCAGACGTGATAAATTGTTAACGCATACGTAAATTTTAAAATAATAAAAGAAAATAAAAAACAATAACAATATATTGTTAAGTAAAAAAAAAAACATTAAAAAAAAACAAAAATACTTTTACAATTGTTTAGTAAAAAGAAACGGTTTAGTGACAATTCGAAAGAATTTTAGTCCACTGAAACAGTTTGTTGTTTTGTTTCAAACAAACAAATTACAGTGAAGTAATTTGTTGTTACTTTTAAAACAACAATATGAATGATAATTCTGATAAAGGCGATGCTAGTAATGACTTGAACTGGCAGTTAATATCCACAACAAGAAAACGACAACTTGGGTCTCCTAAGCTGTACAAAAACAAACGCAAAGCAACCAAACAACTTAATGATGATGTACCAAGTACCAGCAACAAATTTGCCCTTTTACGGCGAGATGATGAGAACGATGAAATTGATGATGATGATCATGATGATGTTTCAAGTGCTAAATCCATAGCGGAATCTGTACCAAAACCACCGCCAATATACATACCTGATGTTATAGATATAAACAAAATGATAAGTAATATTGCTAATATTATTGATAAACATCAATTTAGTTATAAGTGTCTAAACAATAATCAGATTAGGCTTATGGTTAAGACTGTAGATTCTTACAGGACATTAGTTAAATATTTAGAAGGTCGTAGTATTGGATTCCACACTTATCAGCTAAAACAAGATCGATCTTACAGGGTTGTCATTAAAGGTCTTCACTGTTCTACTCCGATTACCGACATTAAAGCAGAACTAATTCTTTTAGGTCATCAAGTAAGAAATGTTGTTAACGTTCGAAGTAGAGTTACCAAAGAACCTCTACCAATGTTTTACATTGATTTAGATCCTAGTCCAAATAATAAGGAAATATTTAACGTCAGACATCTAAATCATGCTATAGTTTCAATTGAAGCTCCCAGAAAGGTTGTTGAGATGGTACAGTGTCATAGATGTCAACTTTATGGTCACACTAAGGCATATTGTAAGAGGCCATTTAATTGTGTTAAATGCGGTCTAAATCACCCAACAACAGAATGCAGTAAAAGTGCTGATTTACCGGCACGCTGTGTAAACTGTTTAAAAAATCATACTGCCAACTACAGAGGATGTGAAATATACAAAAACATTATTCAAAAACGGCTGCAACATAACAAACTTAATCGTCATATTAATACGTTTTCTGGAAATACAAATGAGTTTCCTTTGCTAAATAATGCCAATAATAACACTTTTTCTAGTACCAACCAACACTCAAACAATCAGACTTATGCAGAAGCGCTAGGAAACTCAAATAATAATAATAACAATAATAATATCAACAACGTCATGGATAGAATTGAATCTATGCTAACAAACCTTCTCAATATGATAACAATGCTTATCTCAAAACTATGCAAATAAATCTACGTATAGGAATATGGAATGCTAACGGTCTTCCAAATCATATAAGAGAAATTGAAGTATTTATGCAATCAAATCACATAGATATATTTTTAATATCCGAGACCCATTTTACTGCTAAAACTTTTTTCAAAATTAACGGATATGATGTCATTTCATGCAACCATCCAGACAATAGAGCTCATGGTGGATCTGCAATTTTAGTGAAATCTTCGCTAAAGTACGAAGCTCTTGACAATTATCAAACTGCGCATCTTCAAGCAGCTGGAATAAAAATTAAATGTGACAACAGCGAAGTATCTATTTTTTCTATATATTTTCCTCCAAGGCATAATATCAAATGTACTGATTACGACGACTTTTTTACACAAATTGGAACAAAATTTATTGTAGGCGGAGATTTTAATGCAAAGCATCCTTGGTGGGGCTCAAGAATTGAGAACCCAAAAGGCAAAGAGCTTTACAAATCGATTCAAAACAATAAATATTCTGTACTGTCTACTGGTAGACCAACATACTGGCCCAGTGATCCTAATAAAATTCCAGATTTGCTGGATTTCGTTGTTTTTTCAGGTATTCCTAGATATCTTTTAGATATTCTAGATAGTGATGACCTGACCTCTGACCATTCTCCTCTTATAGTTAATTATAATACAAACTGTTTAACAGAAAATGATTTCTATAAAGTCATAACATCTAAAACTGACTTAAATTTATTTAAATGTTGGTTGGAACAAAATATTGAGCTTAATGTCAGAATTAAAGATGAGTCGGAATTAGATAATCTAGTTGAACATTTTACAAATATGATTCACGAAGCAGCTTATCACTCAACTCCAGCCACTACACAATTATTTAATCGAAACAGAGTGCTTGTATCTGCTGAAATCAGGGATCTCATAAGATTTAAACGACAATTAAGAAGATTATGGAAACAAACCCGAACACCAGTAAATAAAAGGAACTTAAATAGAGTCTCGAATGAACTAAAGCAACGATTATCTGAATTTAAAAATTAACAAATAAGCAATTATCTTAGAAATTTAAATGCTACAAAAAGTAATGAAAATAATTTGTGGAGAGCTACAAAATATTTAAAAAGACCAATTAGGAGAAATGTTCCAATTAAAAATTCAAATGGCACGTGGTGTAAAACGGACTATTCCAAAGCTGATATGTTTTCATTACATCTGGAAACAACATTTCAGCCCTTTTCATTTACTAATTCGAATGATGAAGAAACAGTCACTGAGTATCTTGATGCCCCTTGTCAAATGGATTTACCCATCAATCATATATCCCCCAATGAAGTGATAAAAGAAATATCTATATTAAATACTAAAAAATCTCCAGGCTTCGATAAAATATGCGCTAAAGATGTCAAAGCTCTACCCAAAAAAGCTATTGTATTGATAACTCTAATTTTTAATTCAATTCTGAGATTGAGCTATTTTCCACAGCAATGGAAATGCGCCGAAATACTAATGGTACAAAAACCTGGTAAACCAGAGAATGATGTGAAGTCATATAGGCCAATAAGTCTTTTGTCCACTTTCTCTAAAATTTTCGAAAGACTATTTTTAAAAAGACTGCAGCCAATATTGGACAAAAAAAATATTGTTCCAGAACACCAGTTTGGATTTAGGCACAAGCATGGTACACCTGAACAATGCCATCGGATTGTTAATGTGGTCAGAAATGCGTTAGAAAAGAAGCAATACTGCTCTGCAGTATTTTTAGACGTTAAGCAAGCGTTTGATAGAGTTTGGCATCCTGGTCTTCTATACAAACTAAAACAACAACTTCCAGCGCCTTTCTATTTGGTTCTCTCTTCCTACTTACGTGATCGGTATTTTTACGTTCAGGTAAACAGAAAAATTTCAGAGATTCGCGAAATCAAAGCTGGCATTCCTCAGGGTAGCGTACTTGGTCCTGTACTCTACACAATTTACACTTCGGATATGCCTGTAACTGAAGATGTGACCGTTGCCACTTATGCTGATGATACGGCTTTAATAGCAGCTAACGAATCAAAAGAGGAAGCCTCAAAACAAATTCAAACCCATCTTAATCATATATCCGTATGGTTGAAAAAATGGAATATTTGTGTAAATGCTGAAAAGTCTACGCATATTACATTTGCGCTTAGAAAAGGAAGCTGCCCTGAAGTTTTTCTAAATAATGATATAATTCCCAGCTCAGACTGCGTGAAATACCTTGGAATGCACTTAGATAGGAGATTAACATGGAAAAATCACATTAAGGCAAAAAAACAACAATTAGACCTCAAAACGAAACGTATGTATTGGCTATTGGGTAAAAATTCTAAGCTAAGTCTACAAAACAAAGTTTTACTTTATAAAACTATATTGAAGCCTATATGGACATATGGAATACAACTCTGGGGCACTGCAAGTAACTCTAATATTGAAATTTTGCAACGATATCAATCCAAAACCCTCAGAATGATTGCTAATGCTCCATGGTTTATAACAAACAACAACATTCATAAAGACTTAAGCGTAGCCAAAATAAAGGAGGAAATCAGAAACGTTAGTACGAGATACCTTGACCGGCTTAGTAATCATTCCAATCCACTTGCAATTATCTTACTTGATGACAGTGATGAGTTAGACAGACTTAAAAGACACCATGTTCTAGATCTACCTTTCAGAAGCTAGTTTATTGTAAATATGTAAATACTGTAATAATTTTTATTTTAAACTAATTTTGTAAATATTTAAATATGTATATATTTATAGATTATAAACGTATATAAATACATTTTTTGAGTTGTTTCAATCCCGATGGGGATTGAAACCTATGTTAATATTAATCTTTAAGAAATTTGCTTATTATTGTAAAAATAGATTGCAAATAAATAAATGAAAAAAAAAAAAAAAAAAAAAAAAAATATTACATATTTATTGAGCTCTATAACTAAAATGTTTGTCAAAATTTTGATAGGATTGCAAATATTAGGAACAATTTGGTACACATTTTTTCCGAACTACCTTTTTTGTTTAGATAAGTAAATTTCCGATATTACAAAAAAAAAAAAAAATTCAATTCAATATCTCAATTATATTCAAAAATATGCCAATTTAAAACTCCGTCCTTCAAAAATATTGCACTTTTTCAACGTAAAAAAAATTTTTTTAAATTTTTTTAATATTTTATTCAACATTTTTATTTGACTTAGTCACATTCAAATATGAAAAAGAGCAATATTTTTGAAGGACACAGTTTTAAAGTGCCATATTTTTGAATATAATTGAGATATTGACCCCATAGCGCCGCGCCTACAGCATTTGTAGGGTCCATTTTAATAAGTTAAACTCGAACACTCCTTGACTACGCCCTTGTCATATTTTATCCCGATCGAACCAGCCGTTTAGAAATGCCATATTTATTTCCAAAAAATTTTGATTCTGCCCCACTGTGCTATGGTGGTTTAGGGAGGTGGGCGAAATATTGCCACGACCACCTCAATTTTTTCTCCAAAAATGTATCTAACCATAAGAAAATTGTGTTTCGAAAATCATTGAATTATCTTTACCCGTTTTGAAAATTCAGACTTTAGTCCTTCTACATTACACAAATCTGACACTGTGCTGTGTTTGAAAATGTATAGTTTTATTGGTACAGTGTTCAAAAATTAGTCTCATGGTCGTATGCAAAATTCGAGACGATGAACACCTAAAAGAGATGTTGATGGTGCTTATCAGTGACAATGGAGCATCTACTTCAATTGATAGTTTTTGATAAAAAAAATTGCCTCTAGCATCCAAACTTCAAAAGAAATTTGATTTTAAGCGAATAAAAAGTCATGTTGGAAACCGCTGTTTTGAAGTTTTGAAAATGTTACATTTCCAAGCATATCAGAATATATAGAATTTTGAGACGAATTAAAAAAGAAGAACTCGTTTTGTATTTAAAAAAACTTAAAATAAATATTCGCTAAAATTACTATTTGTCAATTTTGTTGGTACTATTTCTTATGCCATTTTCGCGTCACTCATATGTATGAATAATAAATTTATTACATTTTTTTTTTTTGGAAATTAAGATTATTGCATGTCTAAAAGATACTAAGTTTTATAGTGGTGTTAATGCTTGAGTGGAACATTTTAATTGTATTTGATTTAAACGAATAAAAGAAAAAACAGGGTTGATTTGCTTCAAAGTGATAGATATGCATATAAAATGTGAAATGCTACATAATTTTGATTTATTGCAAATTAAAAGTAATAAAAATCCTCATAGCTATTAAAAAGTGTAGCTACAAGTTACGTTTTGAAACAAAAATTTTCAAAAATAATTGCAATATACATGATAGGAAACACAAATGCTGATGTTTAATAAAACTGGGTAGTTCTGTTTCCCTATAAAATTTGTTTTTTTTTTAATTGAAAATAAATCTGTTTTTATTTTAAATTATAATAAGAGTTGTTTGGTGTGTTGGAAAGTCTGATGAGTTTTATTTTGTTATTTTGAGAAGCTGAATTGAATGTTTTTTGTACTTTTTGTTTGTGTATACTGGGTTCACAAACAAAATTCCTTTATTTCATAATGTCTGCTGTATGGTTGGTGTTTTTATTCTTTAAAATACTAAATGACTTCCTGTGGTTTGTTATTTGGGTTATATATTACAATTGTTTATGTTTTATTTATATATTTATTTAAAAAAAAGGGCAACCAACTTGCAAGTTTATGTTGATTTCAAGCACTGCGAGAAAGTCATAAAGATTTACAAAAAAAAATTGCAAAATTTTATCAAATCAAGCTGCCGAATATATAAGTTTCGAAATAAATGTTATTCCAGGAGGGACTTTCGAACTTTGACAGTAGATAGCGGCCATATTGTTGAAGCTACATCTGTCGAATTGGCTGTCATTTATTCAGTTTGTTTTGCCAATTCACCATGGATGTATATAGCGTTCAACAATACATGCAAATGGAAAAATTGTTTTATATATATATGGGGTTCTGTTTGGGCAACGTTCCGCGTGCTTCAACAAACAAAATTGTCGAATTTGGGACGATACCAATCCACATGAGATCTAAGAGCTTCCAATGATTTGTGTGCAATTTGGGCTAGCGGCGTCATCAGTCCATATTTCTTTCAGAACGACGTTAGCCATGTCTCCACCATCAACAGCAAGCGCTATATGTCGATAATTACCAACTTCTTGTGGACCGCATTAGACATTCTGCATGAGCGATTTGAGACATGATGTGAAATGGCCAACAAGATCGTGCGATTTTACCCGATAGATTTTTACTATTTGTGTTTTCTTAAGTCGCAGGTCTATGCGAATAATCCAGAAAACACAGCGGACTTCAAAGCCAACATTCAGCCCGATGTGTGAGTCAGAGTCATGAAAAATTTAACATATCTGATGCGCTTTTTTCTCAATGTACAAACTTTAAAATATCAAAGAAAGGTATTTATATTGTGTTACTCTTTTGCTTGATCGTCTATTTGTTTGTTTATTTCTTCTGTTCGTTTGGTCAACCATTTTTTTTTTTTCTACAATACAACTTTTATTTATCCTTTTACATACTATCTTCCTTTATTCTATATACATTTTTTTTTGTAATCCTTTCCCATAAAAAATGTAATACAAAAATATAAAAAATGTAGACTTATGCGTTTACATCCGTTAATATTTTTCAATGTAACACATTAAGCACCTCTTGGTACGATTTTTTTTTTCCATTCACAGATTCGCATTTTGTATTTGGATGTTTTGTTTACAAACAACAAAAAAATGGAATAAAATAAAATAAATAAACATTAAAATATTTCTTTATGCAGCAGCTATTGTACTGTGGCAAAAATATTGTAATATACTACAGCTAACAAAAAAGGACGAAAGGACAATTGTTGAACACGAAAAAAAAAATGGAAACGACCTGCAATTTTTATATTTGCGTACAATACAAACGCTCACACATTCTTACTTACACACATACAAACGTAATGTACCCCAACTGGCATCCGCCAAAATAATATACATTAGGGTGGGTCCAAAAAAAGTAGTGGATATTAACAACTAAAATAAAAGTTTAATTTATTCTACTTAAGACGCCGTTTCTTTAAATGTTTGGCCTGGCTTAGGTTTCCAAAAATTTTAATAAAATTCGAACTAGAATGAATTTCGACTGAAACGTTGAATGTGTTGGCCATACAAATACTTGTGGTAATGCTTCACATACTTTAATACTGCCAAAAGTTCTCGTCGCATTACGCAGTAGTTTCTTTCAGGCTTCGAAAGTATTCGGCTGATAAACCCTATGACATTGTGATAGCATACCGCCTATACCATATCCACTCGCATCGCTGTTTAGCACAAACTTCGCTCCAGGGATGGGATATGCCAAAATTGGTGCTGTACACAAAAATTCCTTTAACTGCAGGAATGCCTGTTCTTGAGATTCACTGCACAGGAATGGTCGCGACTTCTGGGTTACTTCATGCAAGCTTGGGGCTACACTTGGAAAGTTCGGTACAAATCGTCGGTAGTACGTGCAAAGGCCAAGACAACTGCGCAATTCATGAAGATTTTTCGGACGAGTCCAGTCCTTTACAGCTCGTATTTTATATTCGTATGTTGATATGCCATCTGCTGTTACGCGATGCCTTAAATACTTAACATCTTCCTGGAACAATGCACACTTCTTTACATTGAGTTTGAGTTCAGCCGCTGATATTCGTTTAAGGACTTCTTCAAGGTTTTCAAGATGTTTATCAAAAGTCATACCCATGACAATTATGTCATCGAGGTATATCAAGCATGTCTTCCCGTGAAATGCATTCAATAAAAGTTCCATTAAGCGCTCGAATGTTGCCGGAGCATTGCAGAGTCCTAATTGCATTACATTAAACTGCCATAATCCATCACTAGCACTAAACGCTGTTTTCTCTTTGTCTTTTTCTGCAATCTCTACTTGCCGATATTCACTTTGTAAGTCCAACGTGGAGAACCATTTTGTTTCAGCTAGAATGTCCAGAGTATCGTCTGTTCTTGGTAGTGGGTAGCTGTCTTTTTTGGTGACGTCATTCAGCTTTCTGTAATCGACGCAAAATCTAGTGCTGCCATCTTTTTTCTTAACTAATACTACGGGCTTGCTCCAAGGACTAGTGGATGGTACGATTACTCCGTTTTGCTCCATTTCCTTTACCAGTTCCTTCACTTCACTATGTTTTGCTAGCGGAATACTTCTGATCGCCTGCTTTATTGGTCGCGCATCGCCAGTATCTACCAGATGTTTTACAATTGACGTTCTTCCTTGGTTTTCAGTTTTTAAGGCGAAGAGGGAAGTATGTTTCCTCAGAAGCTGTTTGGCTTTATTTTTATCTGGCGGCGATAGTTCTTTTACTCATTTACCCACATATTCTTGTCCACACAATTGATTACTGTCTCTGTGGAAGCACATTCATCTAAACTGATGACTTTTTCATAGCTAGACAAGTTAAGCACTCTTACGGGAACTATACTGTCATAGCAGTGTTTGACGATATTTGATTATATTTCTACTGGTTCTATCACTAAGAAGCTGTTGTCCTCACAATCTCCGTCCATACGAGCCCACACCAGAGCCTCTGACAGCGGTGGCAACTTTTGCTGTCTAACAGCAACTAACTTTTTTACATGAGCTTTACTTTCATATCCGACGTCCAAGGGTATTTAGACATATCGCCAAATCATAACTTTTTGTCCCATATCGAAAGTAATGCCGTGACTAATCATGAAGTCTGCTCCAATGATTTCTTCGTCCACAATATCGCTAACAATAAATACATGATTGACGCTAATGTTGGTAATGGTTACTTTAACAATTGCTTTACCACGGACAGTGGCAGGCTCTTCAGTAGCGGTGCGTAGACTTACCCCGGTTCAATTGTATTTTTGACTATATCGGCCCTGACGGTAGACTGTGATGCCCCTGTGTCTATATTAAAAATGTGCTTCCGTCCGTTGATGTACCCACAAGCAGTAAGATTGCTATTTTTCTGCTGCATTACGGATATGGAGATTGTGTGGCCTTCAGATGTGGGAGCTAGCTCTTGCCCCGTAGTACTAGCTTGTTTTAGTTTAAAGGTGACTCTTGTGATGAATGTTGATTCGACTGCTAGTTATTTCTTGGATCGGGTTCGTTTTCTTGGTGCTCGACAGTTTCGCAGTTATAACATTTAACTTTGGCTTTACTTTGTTTGTCATTAAAAGCCTACAAAACATTGTTTAAATCGTCAACTATACTTCTCTTATTGTCTGCAATAACCTTGAAAGTTCGTACCTTGCATATTTGCGGCCTAGACATTAATTTCGCTGTTTCTTCTGCAAACGCGAATGAAACGGTTTCCGCAACTGTTGACTTCCATGTGGCATAAATCGCATGTTTTACATCAGGGTCACGAAGGCCATTCGCAAGTGCCTCAATCTTGAAATGATGCAATAATGGATGGTTTTCGTCTGGATATATAAGCTGCGTCAAACGTTCGATTTCCGCCGCAAAGTTTTGCAGCGTCTCATTGAGTTTTTGCACTCTACCACGCAATTCCATTCGGTATATTTCCTTCATCTGTTCTCCACCATACTTACGTTGTAGAGCATACATTTCTATTACTTACTGATATGTCTTCAAGATCTATTGCTGCGTTTCCTTTCAAGGCCAAAATCAATTATATAGCATTTTCTTCATTGTTCCATAAGTTTATCTTGGCAACTGTATCAAAATGGAACTTGAAGCCTTTATTCTACTAGATGCTTCTGAAATAATTCGTACTGGTCCATCTTGGCATTGAAGATTATTAGTTTTCATTCTCAGATCGAGAAATTTGTTATCAACATCTTGGAATTGTTTTTCTAGACCACTCTCTAATTTGGACACCTTTTTGTCAAATTTGGATACTTGTATTTCTAGGTTATCTACCCAGCTGTTTATAACCTCACAAAGTTGTTAAAGTTTCTCGTCTGTAGCTTTAGAAGTTTCCTGAAATTTCGCTTCCAGCTTCTCGTTGTTGACCTGAACTTCAGCAAAAAGTTTATCGTTGTTTACTTTAGTTATTTCTTGAAGTTTCATTTCCATTCCTTCCATCTTTTCCATCATAGCTGCAAACAATGTGCTTAGCTCCATGTTGCTCGTTGTTACTCGAATTCCTAGGATCCGATGTCAATATCACGCCGCTCGAATTCATCTATCACCCTTTTTTTATAATTCTACTTTATTACTCCTACTTACATAATTCCCTCTTAAATTGTTCTTATTTTAGCTCTTCAAACTTCATTATTATTATTTTGCAATCACTACTGACATCAATTGTTACGTTTTTGTCTTTTTAAAAACGTGGTTTATTTCCTTTAAATAAAGCGGATACTTTTGATTCAAATAATAGCACTTTTAGTACTTTAACATTGTAACAACTCTTTATTTAATCAAATTTACAACAACAACAGTCTAAATATTCACTATGTGTATTAATGCACACACACACGTTTATAAAACACGTTGATGTTTTTATTTTTTATTTTTACACACTGCCATCTTCATCCGAGAAGTCTAGATTGTTCTTAACGGTCAAAACTCGTATATTTGAATTCTAGAGTTTTCGATGTTAATGTTAGCAGCTTAAACATTTAGTGTTGCCATACTTATAAACAATGGTAATAACCACATGCTATCAACATTGTTGATAAGTAGAAGCTTCTACATATGCACATGTTTATAAGCATGATGAATGTTGCAGGCAATTATTACAGATCGTTAAATTCAAATCCCTATTGCAAATTCGCAGCAATACGTTCACATTAGGATTACCTGTATGTTATTCTAAAAAAATATTTTTTTTGAAAAATATTTTTTTTGGCAAAATGTAAGCTAAATTTGTTTGGTGGACTTTTAGCTATATTATTGCCATATATAGTTAAGCGGTATCATCAAGTTTGAATTAGCTGTTAGCCAAAACCTGATGCCACCTTCTTTTGAGGGCCTACTGATTTTCAGAATCTTTGGAGGCTCATAAAAAAAATTGGAAACCAAAATCGCCAAACTGTGTATATATATATATATGATTTTACTACCCGTTGTTAATACAATCGAATCTATACTGTTCAGTCCGTGTGTTTTTCCAAAAAACTTCATTTGCGGCACAGTGTAATTAGTCTACATAAAATTCGGACGTTCGAGAAAAAAAACATGCATTTGCGTATCAATCCGCCCCCTACTAATAATACATTTTTAAATCGATATAGGCATGCACTCTACTCCTAATATCTCAGTTTGTGTTCCTACAAAGTGGTCATAAATTCCACTAGCGCATTAGATTTATAACCACTTTTTTTCGTCAGGAACACACATTTTGAGAAATGCCCTGCTCAAACAAACTAAACCTTTATTTTCCTCCATATAAACGGAGTCACCCTAATGTATATACATTAGGGTGGCCCCGTTTGTATGGAGAAAAAATAAGGTATCGATGTTTCCGCCTAAAATGAAAATTTGATTCATTCTAAGACTACCTTTTGAAATTTTTTCGTCCTTGAGTCAATATTTGGCGAGCTGGATCAAAGGATAAAAAGGTCCTTTTTTGAGGTTTTTTACATTTTCTCCATATTTCTTCCAAAGGAAGTATATGTAAGTTTGATATCATATAAAAGGTCTTTAAAAGACGCATTCAATAGGTTATTAGAATCTTAAAAAAAAAAAAATTAAAATTCAAAAACTTTAAAAACTTTAAAAATTTTCGACAAAATTTTAGTTTTTTTTTAATTTTTTCATAGAATTTATTCAAATAAATATATGAAATTCTTGATCATAAACATAATGTAATTTCACCGAAATGGTGAAAGCTTATAAAATTTGAGTTATTTTGATGCCCATTACATATACTAAGAATTGAGTATACAGAGATTGTCAGATAGGGATGAAATTAGGTTTAAACAAATTTGAATAAACATTGAACTGGACTGAATTTTAAAAAACGAGAAAAACCGTTTCGGTGAAATTACATTATGTTTATGATCAAGAAATTTCATCTATATATTTGAATAAATTCTATGAACAAATTAAAAAAAACTAAAATTTTGTCGAAAATTTTTAAAATTTTTAAATAAAATTTTTTTTTTTTTAAATTTTTAATAACCAATTGAATGCGTCTCTCAAAGACCTTTCACATGATACCAAATTTACATATACTTCCTTTGGAAGAAATATGGAGAAAATGTAAAAAACCTCAAAAAAGGACCTTTTTATCCTTTGATCCAGCTCGCCAAATATTGATCTCAGGACGAAAAAATTTCAAAACGTAGTCTTAAAATGAATCAAATTTTAATTTTAGTCGGGAACATCCGCAACTTTAATTTTGGGGCCACCCTAATATACATATATAAAATCAACAACAACAAAATATAATATGACTGAAAGAAGTTGAAAAAAAAAAAATTGTAATATTTATTGTGATCCTTTTTTTGATGTTCGTCGGTTGTTTGTTAGTGTTTGCGTATCCATGAATAAGTGTGCGTATTTAAATGTATATTTTAATTTTTTTTTTGTCTTCTTCATCTAAATTATTGTTATAATTTTGTTCATGTTCGTTTTTATTAAAAAGTATGTTTGTCCATAAATTCAATTATGTTGGTGATTTTCTCAGGTTTGAGTAACTCACTGCTGATTACAAATTATTTCGTAAGGTCTGTTCATATTGTTGAAATATTTGACGAAAAAAATTTAACCACTAAAAATCTATATTTCCTGTTGCTTAAAGCAAATATTTGTTAAATATACAAGCTTCTGTTTAAGAAAATCATAATATAAGCTTATTATTTTATTCTTTGACGTTGTTTGCTATTATAAAAATTATCTAAGATCAAAAAAAAGTTAAAATATTTATAGTGGCTACGTTTTTTCATAAAATATTGTAATAATTTAAACGTACCTTGAGATACTTTAATGAATAGGAAGTAAAAGAGCCATCCTATGGTAACCCTGAAATAAATTCATTGGTATTGATGAGCTTTTTAACACTCCTGAATGTTAGTTTCTATGAGCGCTTCTTTTACACATGTTTGGAAGTGTTATTTTTCCAGACACTTAACAGTGTGCCCCGATTGACTAGATGGTAGTGTGTTGGACTATTAATCTGGGTGTTGCGGGTACGATTCCTGCCAGAGACTCTGCAGACAAGCAAAACTCTTTGCAGTTTGTGCTTGTTAAAAAAAAAAATAAATAAAAAGTATTATACAATACATTTAATTATCTTTCCGACGTATATCGAAATCGCAAAAATAAATAAAAATATTTCCGTTCCATAACTTGATGACAAGTAATAATAGAAAATTACACCTTTGAAAAAGTTTTTATCAAATACACAATGCACGCAGTATATGGTGCACGTCAGAATTATAAGTTCACATACTTTTCGTTCTATTTATTCAAAAATATAAATAGTTTTGATTGGTACTATTGGGTAAAATACTATTTGCTCAAACTTTGTTCAGACAATAGCTCTGTTCAATAACTAAAAGTTGTTACTAGTTAGCAGTGTTACCATTTGTCCAGTTTTCCCTTTTTTTGCAAGTTTTTTCAGATGCAAAAAGTTTTATTTTTTAAAAAAAAAGTTTTTTGGAAAATTGTAAACCTATGTTATCAATAAGTTGAACCGTTTATTTCAAAATGATTGTCTCCAAATTCGATTACTAAATGGGGAGATTGATTTGCATATATTTAAAGTGCTAAACTCACATAAATTATCTCAGTTTGATTTATGTACGAATTGGGGTTTGTAATTTTAGTATGTATGTACTTAAAAAAAGTTTTTTTGTTGAAAAAAAAGTTTTTTTTTTAGAAATAAAAAGTTTTCTTCAAAAAATTTATGGCAACACTGCTAGTTAGTAACAATTGTTACTGGAAAAGCGTTCATTAACTCAAAAAACTAGCAAGTAGAGAAAAAATCAAGAGCGTATAAATTTTAGAGAGTGTTCTCTCGTTGCAAACTATTACAAGTTCTATTTTGAACTCGTAATAGTTAGCAGCTTATATTTCATATGTTTTGTGTTATTGTTTATTTATTTACAATTTTATTTTTGTGGTGAAAAAAATAAAATTGAAGAAAATGTGAATATTTATACATTTTAAAAGGAAAAAATATGAAAATTGTGTGTATAATATTTTGTTACTGGAAAAGCGTTCATTTACTTTTTACTATTTTTGAGAATTTAAGAGAGTAATTTTGTATATTTTGATTTTATTCTCTCGTTGCAAGTATTTACTGGGAAAGTAACTGAACAGACCTAATATGTGACAATAAAATATTTTTTTGATATGAGAATTATATAGGGGTTTGGATCAGTTATGAACCGATCTTCACAAAAGTAAGTAGAATGATTTAAGTACATATAAAACTTGTTTATGTTATATTTCATCACGACAATTATGAATGTTGAATATTGCCAATACTCTCCCTATCATTTTTGGAAAATTTCAGCTATCTAGCTCTTTTCGTTTGGGCCCTATCGTGTTTTCAACAAACAGACAGACGGATATTCAGTCAGAGTCAAAATTTAGTATACAACACGCAATTTCATCTATGAAGCTAAATATTTTAAGTAGAGAAAGAAATTTATAAGTTTGAATAAACTTAAAACTAAACTTTATTATTTAAAAAAAACTTTGAAAATTAAAATTGATTTCGTGTAAATTTATGGGAAAAAGGAAACAAGTACCTAAAAACAACAGTCAAAAATTAGTATACAGTTGATTGGTAACGCTCCATTTTATATTCCCAGAATAAAAAGTTAATATTTTCTTGGTCCTCTATTCAGCTTAATTACGGCCTCTAGACCTCTTTTCATGCAGTTTACAAGATGTTCAGTTATAACTTTAGTAATTTCCCTCAACATCTTGCTTTAAAGAAGGTTCGGAGTTCGTCCTTTGATGAAATTATGAAATTTCCCACAGGTGCTCTATTGGGTTAAGGTCTGGAGACTGCGGTGGTGAATTTAACTGCTTAGGCACGTTATACAATAGCCACTTCTTAACAAATTCTGGCGGTGTGTGAAAGTTATTTTAATCAATTCATGAGTTGATAAGTCCACCTCAAGAATTGTTTAAAAAATATTCAATTAACAAATCAGTTATTTCCAGGTTGATTCCAAAGTTTTTGCAGACTAGTTGTATATTACCGGGACATTCAGGATTATTCATCCGACGATCAGAAAAAAAGCCGTTTATATCAGCTAAGAGCAAGAAATCTAGACAGGAGTATGCCAAAGCCCACATCGACTGGAGTGTCCAAATATGGAAGAGAGTACTCTGACGAATCCAAATACAAATTAAGGTCATTGGTTTTAAAATTTTAATTCACAGTGGTGTACTCTGAATCGAATGATTTGGTGTAAGCGAAGAAAGGAATACATTTTAGCACATGTCCAGTATATACCAAAATTTCATATAGTTCGATAAAACAAGTAGGCCGCGGTGAATCCAACATTGTACTATAAATTTTTTTTAATATATTTAATGTACTTATATATATCGATGATAACTGAATAACTGGCCGCATTCCACTATTAATAAAAAATAACAGGGAATTCATAAAAAACAACGGTTTTATTCAAACAAAAAATTTTTTTTGCATTTAGTCACTGACTGCATTTGATTTGCTTTGCATTAATTGTAGTTATGTGTTGATCGTAAATAGGTATAAGTTAAATCAGTTATAGCTCTTTTCCCGTAATCTAAATATTACAAACGAATTTATAAGAAATCCAAATTTGAATCATCAATAATTAAGTAGAAAAATTTATACTAATTGATCTCTTAAATACTTATAAGCTTTCAAATTATTGTAACTAATATATTATTGAAACAATAAAAATTTATTAAAAAAAAAAAATTAGTAAGTAGCAAGGCTTTTTGAGCTCATTGGATGTATTAACATTGAAGGTTGGATCACCGATAATGCTTCTCCGCAACTTAAACGCGTTAATTGAGGAAGCAATCATCAGTGGCAGATTCGAAGGCGAGACGTATACCGATGATTTCCAATGACTTTGATCATTTGAATTCAAGCGGCTCCAGTTCCAGTTCCCGTTTCGTCTTGCTTTGCTATAACCATTAACAAAGCACAAGGGAAATCGTTGACTATTGCTGGCTTACATTTGGAGTTGGTACACCAAATAATTTATATAATTTTACTCAAAATAAAAAAACAAAAAATATTGCATATCCCCTGGCCTTAAGATGAATTCATAGATATAATATCCCATTTGCCTTAAATACATTAGTTTCTTTTTTTAAGGGTATAGCACGACACTGTATTTATAGATATCTGCTACAACTTTGTCATATGACCACCTCATCCGCCGTCATCTGGTTATAGATAATAAGTGTTTGGGGTGCGAAGTAAGGACGGGGGAGTCCGTGCTTTAGATTTGCCCGACATTGTATACTGAACTCGATATCGAGATGCAATATAAAATAGTTGTTTTGTAAGGTTCAGCAACGCGGACCGGGTTTAGCTAGTTTATTATTACTTAATTTATTAGCGGTATTCACAATGTAGAGTACTTGGCCTAGTAAAAAAGCAGAAAAGCTATTGTGCTCTTTGCTCTGAATACCGAAATTATTACTTAATTTACCAAGCAGAGTATTAACGAACTATAAACTTTAAGTTTAGTCAAACTATTTATTATTTTATTATTTAGAATTTTTATGATATAATGTTCCTACAACCACCTTAAAGTTTACCAAATTACTCAGGATTACTAATCTTGTCATCTAATATTGTGACGATGGGTCTATAATTAGTAATGGCTCCCATATAGGGCCCCCCTTTCGAAAATCACTTTAACGAGCATAAAACCTTTACAATTTTACAAAAATATATTTTATATGCACTGAAATAAAACCGCTATTACTTTTGTGTCCATTCGTAAATTTCTATAATTTATTTTTTTTCTTTTTAGATGTAATTTTAAATATTAGTACATATTTCGATATTAAATTTGAATTTTCAAACAAATCGGAAAAGCATATATTTTGGAACTATATTGAAAATTTAATTTTATTGAAAATATTTAAGTTCGAAATTGCAAAATGTAAGAAATTGGCCTAAAATAATTTTTCCAAAAATCCACATGATTTAGGTAGAGAAGTTTTTATAGCTTTCAAAAACTTTCGAACAAAAATTGGAATTTTCGATCGTAATATTGCATTTTCATCAGGTTTATGTATAATCTAGAGATTATTTTAACTTTACAAAATTTTCGAACATAACTTCGAATTTTCGAAATGGTTCAAAATTAAGTAACAAATGTTGTTCTAATAAACATTGAATGTTGGTCATCCATTTACATACAATCTATTAATCCATTTAATTCCATAAACATTTTGTATATTAAGATTTTTTTATAGAAATCTAATTTCAACCCCAACTTTTGCAACTTCATAGTCTGTAGTTGTAAAGTTATAATTCATTTCTATGTGTTTTTTTTATTTCCTTTGAAAAAATATGACATTTATCATATGTTGGTTGGATGGCGTTTTTAAATGAATTTAACGCACATGTATCCTTTACATATCCTTTGCAATAAATATATGTATACTCACACTTGTAATTATAATTATTTATTTTATTTTGTTTTCATAATTTTCTAAACCCTGCAAAATGTTTTCCCAATGTCACAATTACATGCGTCTAAAACACATTATCTTAATAATTTTTATGTGTCTTTTTGTTTTAATTGTTTTATTTTAATGCGTTTGTTTTGCGCTTTATATGTGAATGCGATGATTCTAAGACAATTTCAATGGAGACATTAGGAAAATCTGTTGGATTTTTGTTAACTGGCTGCCTTTGGTTGTCTTTCTTTTTTTTTTTTTTTTGTTTGGCCATTATTTTAATATATTGGTTTTCTTGTGGGAGTGTGTTAAATGGTTATAGTTAGTAGACTTAAACATACGAACACATATGAATATGATTTCATTTGTGTTTGTAGCTTTTTTTTTTGGATTCTCATTTTAATAAGCATGAACCCATTTAGACAATATGTGATTTTGATATACAAAAATTAAATATGAATAATGTTTATTATGTTTTAATTAGAATACAATACTTCATACATATATATATCTGAATCTTATTAAAAAGGTTTTGTTCTATAAAACATTAACACATTATAAACATCCTTGCTGTTTTGTAGACAGTAATTTAGAAATCACAATTGTTTTTCATAGCATTACGAAATTGAAATTACTTTTGTGGAACAAATTATTAGATGGTTTCTTAAGCGAAGTGGCTTAGCCTTTAAAATATTTAGGTCTTTATAAATTTAGTAAAAATCACTAGAAACAAGTGTAATTGAAATGATTGAAATAATGATCTGGTTTTGCAACCTTTTTTATATTAATCCTTAATCATTTACAATTATTGCCTTATAATCCTTCATTTCCTATAACTATTATAAAACCAACTGACACACTCATATTAGTATTTCTATAAATAAATAGTAGTAGTAATAAATATAAGTCTATTTCCTCCCAAAAAAATCCAAATGGACAATATTATTTATCTATTTATTTACGAGTGACTATATTGTATTGCATAGTGTTATGTACATTGTACATTTGTATATGTAGAACATTGTAAAAAATAACCCATTTTAATATTAATACCTTAGTATTACCTAAGTAATTTATAACCTCGGATTACTTACATTCAAACATTTTTCGTAGTTTCAATCAATTACCAAAATGTATGAGTCCAAAATAAAAAACCTCAATGTAATACGAGTAGAACTGAAAAAAATGCATTACAATTTTACATACGACCATACAAGAACAACCAACAAAAAAATGATATAATTTTAAAAAGAGTTTTTCTTTTTTTTTTTGGACATTTTGCCAATTTTTACAATGTGATGCATGCGAGTTTTTTTCGGTTAGTATTTGTAAATTATACACTCCGTGTGCTTTGAATGGAATTTAATAGGTTTTCTGAAAGTTAAGAGCTCAAAGTCATTTACGCTTATTTAACAAGTGTAACAGGTGAACTCTGATCAATCTTGTCTATTAATGCTGTTTACTTTATAATGTATGCGAAATTGCATCTACTACTTCGCAAGGAATATGCTGTCAAAATTTTTTTTATTTTTTACGTTTTTATTATTTTTGAATCTGCCTTATTTCCTTAGGCCTAACAATATGTATTCAAATCTTATGACTAAAATTAAATCTAATTACTCTCTAACAGAGCATTAATTCATAATTGGCTAATAAGTTCTACGAAGCCTCGACTGCGTTTGGCTCTGTGCTAGAAGTGTAGCAAGCGGGTTCGGGTGGCTTTGTAACTTGTTGATGTATCTCTCACGGACTCTTCTGAATTCATCCTTTACCAATGGTACTTCAAGATCTCTGTGGATGTTATCATTTCTTATGTACCATGGTGCGCTCGTCATGGTCCTAAGAATTTTTGATTGGGCCCTCTGTATAAGTTCAATACTGGTATTACTAGCAGTTCCCCACAATTGGATTCCATATGTCCAAATTGGTTTTAAAATGGTTTTATACAGGTGACTTTATAGTCCAGGCTTAGCTTTGATTGGTCACTGATTAACCAGTGAAGGCTAGACATTTTTAACTTTATGTGAAGTCTCTTGGTTTCTATATGACGGCGCCAAGTAAGTCTTCTATCTAAGTGAATACCAAGGTATGTAACATAATCGGACTGAGGTATAGTTACATTGTTAATGGCGACAGGTGGACAGCATCCCCTCCTCAGTGTGAACCTAACATGTTTGCTATTTAACTCATTTACATGACTGTAAGCTAACTGATTATCACAATGCATGGGTCATTAATGTTATGGTCTCTAGCCATAATCGTGCCATAGTCCGACAACGAAATCACATTTAGGAGGTTGAGGTAGTTTGGGGTGTTAGAAATTAAACAACAAGATGACAGGACTATTTTTTAATTTTTCCTTGTTTTGACTGGTTGTCCATAATCTCTACGAATAACTGACCACTGAGGCTATCCATCTATACGGATGGGTCCAAAAAGGGGAACAGTGTGGGTGGTGGTGTATACATCCCAGAATTTGGAGTAAGAATGTCTTTTAGACTTCCAGATGGATGCAGCATTCTTCAGGCAGAAGTATCGGCTATTAAAAGAGCGGCCAACTGGCTCAGATATTACAGTGTATCTGGAAGGGATATTCGTATATATACTGACAGTAAACCCGCAAATAAGTCCCTGATAGGTGTTTATACAACATCAAATATGGTCCAGGAATGCCGGGCATCCTTAAATAAGATGGCGAGACATTCGACAGTTGTACTGACATGGTTACGTAGACAAAGGGACAATGAAGGCAATTGTATTGCCGATCACTTGGCAGGATTAGGAGCCCTTGTATCGGAAGATGATATAGACTCCCTCTGCGGAATTCCGCTGTCAACTTGCAAGAAACGTATACATGACATATATTACGAACTTGCCCAAACGAGGGGGGGTAATGAATACACCTGTGCTATCATGAGGATGATATGGCCTGCGTTGGACGCCATAACTACTTCGACTACAACGAATACGACTCAGCACTATGGTGGAGATGATCACCGGACATTGCACTTTCGGTCCCCATGCTGCAAGACTTGGGTTACCTTATAACGACTTCTGTAGAAGTTGTCAGAATTAGGAAGAGGAAGAAACTATTCTACCCTTCTTTTTTAATTGTCCTTGGTCCAAGTGGTTGACACTTTGTGATCTACGGGCCAGACTTTTAGGTGAGAGATCCCTTGGTACCCTTTCCGGGCTATCAGTTAGGGAAAGCAGGTGGTTGATAAGACCGGACTTGCAAATTGCAGCTCATGGCGACTCGATAACTGTCCCATGATGGTCTGAGTTACTTGACTCCCAACACCTTCTCCTCTTACTCCTCCAATTTCTTTAAATTTTCTCCTCTTGCTTACTAAATCTATAGAATTCCTATCTTCTACTTAAATTTCTCTCCTCTCTGTGTTTTTCATCTTCTTTCAGGTACCACAAAGCTAACGTTTATTGGACCCAAGTGAGCTGTACAAACGAAGGTTTTGGACGACTGCCTGATAACCTTTCAGGTACCACAAAGGCTCATCAGGTTCTTTTGTATTAGCATGAAAAACTTGTCTTTATTTGCACCTATATCTACATAGGTTCTAATAACACATTGTTAAGAGACAAAAAATACGAGGGTGTGTCAATAAGTCCGCGACTTTTTGAATTTCCCGGCTCTTAACTGAAAGGGCAACACTCTTCCTGTCAAGAGGCATCCGTCAATTGACACCTGTCAAAATTTTACCATGCTGCGTCATTTAGTTTGTGTTTGACAGCCATTGATGGCAGACTACCTCGTGACTTGAGAAGAAATTGGAAAATAGTGAATTTCGTCTGCTTATTAAACATTGTTTTTCGGAAAAAAACATCACTCATACCAACGCTAAGCTTGATAAATACTAGTGGAGCTCTTCACTTTTAATTTCAATGGTAAACAAGTGGTTTACTGAATTTCGTTGTGGCCGTACAAGCATGGAAGATGCCGAACGATCTGGATGCCCAGTTGAGGTCTAAAAACCTGGTCGATCGGAAATTGAAAGTGCGAGAGATTTTGGAACCCATAGGCATCTCTCATGGCTCAGTAGTTTCAATTTTGAATGATAACTTGGGTATAAGATACATACAAAAATTGGAGAAACGTTGGACAAAGTACATAGAGCTCCAAAGTACATAGAGTACATTTATCAAAAATCCTGTGTTTCATTCAAAAAGTCATGGACTTATTTATCCGCCCTAGAAGATGTTGGCAAACTTAATCGTGACTATATCATCTTCCTTCGTAAGGTTAGATAGCTTTCAAAGTGCGGACAACTGTATTACACCCAACATACGCACTGCTGCCACTGTGATGGTTTTCTGGCTTTGTAGAGTTTCAAAATATTATTGAAGATTTCGGCTTAAGAAACTTCGCCAATTTCTTAAGCCGAAACTGTTCAAGAAGCCGAAACTGTTCAAATTTAAATAACACTTTGCGACAAAAAATAATACTTGGAAAGTGATAGAATTTTTCTGGAAGGTGCTGTCGAGTATAATAAGAATCAGTCTTTGAAATTTGCAAAACACCTCCAAAATTTTAATTTACGGGTATAAAACCGGGTTTTTTACCTTTAAGTACTTATAAGCCTTTAACTAAGCTGATTCTCAACCGATTTTAATTTCTAAAACGGATTTAAAAAGAAGAAACTGTGGCCTTTCCAATGGTATTATTTTTTCACCTTTTTCCAAGAAGTGTCATTTCAGATTCAAACTTTTGAGTCTGGACCTAGATAATTAATCGAGGTTGATTAATATGTAATTTCCCAGGAATCTGTGTCTCATGGTAGTGCTAGGTAATCGCAGAGAAGGTGAAAACCCTTTTCCTCCTTTTCTCTGCCCTTACAACTACGAAAGTGGTGGTTGAATGCGATTCCGTGTCTACTTGCATGCTTACCTAGCATCCAATGACCCGTTAATACTGCCAGCAGCATTGATATATCCCTACTGTTTCGGTTTATGAGATGCCTAGTGCGCTTCTCGTTAAAAGAGGGCCACATGAACTTGGCCACCATGGTCTGGTGTCATATTCGTACACAAGATTACCCCTATACCACTCCTGGAAGAAACTCTATCCTTGAATAACTTATCAAAATCTGAATATGTAGTAATATAGTCAGAAGGTTGGTTTAAGATCTGATGCATTAGCCCCACAATCCCCGCGAGTCCATATGTTTTCAAAATCCAAAATCCAGATGCAGCAAGTTTGGCTTCACTACAGAATACATGGCCATTATGTGAAGGTGTAGTAGTACACAGAGAAAACAGATTCGTAGTAGCAACCGAATTTGTTGCCAATGGAATGATTCGGTTACACACATATAATTTTTAGGTTCTATCAACAGAAAGTCAGTTGATAAAGAATAATTTCACTTGAAGCAACCAAACTTTTGTTATCCTTTCTAAAATTATGTAGCCACAACTGTAAAATTCGGTTATTAAGGTCGAATCATTCGATTGGCAACAAATTCGGTTGCTATCACGAATCTGTTTTCTCTGTGTAGTATTCAGCTACTCTGAAGCACTAGTTCTTAGTGCATCTGTTATACCAATGCAACGACATAGTTCCTCATAGTAGCAATCCACTAAGCCAGAGATACATATGTAACAATAGGACGTGCTATAGCCGTGTACATCAATTTAGCTATGTTAGGACTGAGTCCCTAATATAAACCAACGAAATCAAGGTAGTTTCCATGATAAGTTAGTGTCTAGGATAATACCTAGATATTTCGCATTTTATGATAAGGGATTTTCGCAGTTCCTTAATTCCAGCAGTGTGATGCTGGGATATTTGGTCTTTGTTGTGAACAGTACTAGTTCTGTTTTCCCTAGAATTACCCCTAGACCACTTTCCGTTGGCCAATTATCGAGAAATATCACTTATCACTTCTAGAAATAACCCTGATGCCAATATCACCACATCGTCGGCAGAAGCAACAACTTGTATCAATTTATTGTGTAGTTAGATAAGAATCCAATAAGCCAAAGTAGTGGATATATCACGTTATTTAAAATACCCTCTATTTCCAGGGCATAGAGGGTATTTTAAATACCCTCTATGTTTAAATTCGAGGTATCTCTTTATAAGTCTTACACCTTAATGAAGAGCTGTTTCAGTGTAGCGACCTTTCAGGTAGGCATCATAGAACGGAAGGAGAGAAAGATGTCAATGGAAAAAATTGCTCTCTTTTCACACATACGGTTGATACAATAACAAAATACGTGTCAATACATTCTTATTCATTAGGTTTTTGACAACAGACTTAGGTTTTTGCTCGCAGTTACATCTATGGTAGGCATGTTGACTACTTGAAAGCCGAATTGTGTCTTATAAGGACTTACACGATAGACTACACGATAGTGTGCTGGACTATCAATCTGGGGGTTGCGGGTTCGATTCCCGCCAGAGACTCTGGGTGTATCTGCAGACAAGCAAAACGCTTCGCAATTTGTGTTTGTTAAAAAAAAAAAAGTCGATGAGTCTTTCCAACGTGGTTATTTGAAAAGATGAAGGACTAATAGGACGAAATTTCTTCGCATTATCATGTCTTCGTTTACCAATTTGGCTCCAGTTTGCGGAAACATGGTTAAGAGAGAGTCAGAGCGTAAATATTATATGAAGCCAGAGGATTAAATACTAGCGCTTTGCAGTTTCTTTGGCAATATATCATCACTCCCAGTCTTGTATCGACCATAATATTCTATCATAGGAGATAATGTTTTCATCTTTGTACAGTAATCTCGTCTACCTTGTTTTGGGTGACATTTCAAGATAGTAGCCAGAACTACGGAACATAAGGGGTCTGAATGCATTGAATTAAATGATGAAGTATCATACGTCGATGATATAGATGATCTAAGATGGACATATTGTTATGAAATTGTACTTGAATTCAAATATAACGATTTTTTAAAGTTGCATAATGTTCCTCAACTACCCACACATCTGTGGGTATTATTAACATAGCTGTGAAACATACAACATTGAATAAAAGCTTTGAGTTGATCATTATTTGAACACTGAACACTGGCAACGCTGAATGTTTAACATGCTAACATTACCATCGAAAGCTCTAGAATTCGAACATACTAGTTTGTCCGTTAAGATCATTGTAGAAGATTCACGATAGATGGCGCGTGTATAAATAGTGGCAGAGGTTGCAGTAGAGAGTTGAGTTGATCATAGGCGCTGTTAGAGTTAACATCAACTGTATATTACAAAGTGTGTGTGCATTGATAAACGTGTATAAAAACACTGAGTGAATATTTGAACTGTTGTTGTTGTACATTTTAATTAAATAAAGATTTGTTACAAATTTTAAACTACTAAACTACTTTTATTTGCAATCAAAAGTATCCGGTTGATTTGAAGGAAATAAACCAACGTTTTCAAAAGGTGAAAACGTAACAACATATTTAGGCATCAAGTTTTCACACCATTTCCTTTCACGGTTCAGACCCAATCATCATGTTACCACCCTAAAGAATTATTACACATTAATTGTGTTGACATGTGTTTCAAGTGGTGCTGGCACACTTAAATATGGCGCTGGGTTCTGCATTCTGGTTAAGACCAAACAATTTGGAACAGCATACAGATAAAGCTCCTATACCAGCAGTATTGTAATAACAGAGTTGATAGATCTTAGTCGAGAGAACTCTTATTATTGTGGCGCATAAATATTTTTGTGATGGAAATATATCCCTTGTCTTTCAAGTTCCGGAAAGCATCCATCTCAATCTTTAGCTCCCTTTGATATATTTATGTTGATCATGAGCAACTTGCTGGATTTCCAAAGCGAGATTCCTAATTTGTTTTAGTTGAAATGGATAAAAATGAATTTTTTAACAACAAATTTTTGAACTTCGTCCTTATTACGAAATCTTCACAGTGTTTATTTATTTTATGTACATTTGTGTATGTGAGTGTTTTTTGGATGTAAATATGTATGTGTTTATATGTGCAATGTTAATAAAAATTTATGATTATTGTTTTCACATATTTCATGTTGTCAATATTTAAAACATTATTTTTCACACGATGCAACAGCAACAACAATTGTAAAAACGACATTCATTCTGTGACGACAACATAACGCACAGACAAAATGGGACAGACAACCAAATGTCGATGCGTTTTATGGCGCAATGCTGACGACACCAAAAAACAATTTTTTCATCTGTAAATGCAAAAAATGCATGGATGTTGCAAGAAACTCCTCACGTCTACCACCACCATACGAACGAAACAAACATCATGATGGAATTCTAGGCGTCATTTTGAAATAAAAAAAACATACAAATAAAAATAATAATTCTTTTTGTTGATCCCAGTGAGTGAGTGAGTGTGGCAAAGGGAGGTCCAATATACATATTTTTGGTAGTAGGCTGGAATATACTGTATGCAGTATAACAAATGTTAGTTATTGATATTGCTGGTATATATGAGTGTGAGTGTTGGAGAGGTGGTTTGAGAAAACGAACAATTGTCAAGCAATAAATCGATCTGTCTCATGTTGTAAATTGTCGTCTGTAGAGAGAGCCAGCAATGGGAAAAAATGTGCATTTTATGCAATTCCATACGCCAAACATGACATTGTTGTTATATTTGTTGTTAATATAACGCAATCTGCACACACACACACATACAGTAACACTAACACTTATATAACAACAGCATCATCATTCACTGTGTATGTTTGCTACAACGGAAACGGATGTTAACGAGTATTGCATGAGGTCGATTGGTTGTCGTTTGGAGCAATATTTTTTTTCATATTTTTTTAATTTTGCTTGCAATATTTCGTTTTTTACTGCTGCAGTTCTTCATCTTTTCGAGTACTTTGCATATCAATGAATAAAAATTGCATAAATTGTGAAAATAATTCTCACGCAGGTTTGTTTTTTCTCAAACCATTTCCCTACACACATCAAGCTTTGTATTTTTTGTGCATCTCCATGTAATAGTTGCAATACAAATGTAAATTTTGCATTTTTTGTTGGTCATAATCACCTTTTGCTGTTTATTTTTTTTTTTTTTTGTTTTCTGTGCTCATGCATGCTTTAAGCCTGAGTCCATCATGCTCATAAATCAGCTATAAGTCATAAGTTGTATGTATATGGAAAAAATGCACTAAATATAAACACAACCGGATGTCCATTTTTTGTTTAAAAAACATCATCGTTTTTTTTTTTTTTGTGACTTACATATACAACCAATGCGTAGGTGTATTTGCAGTCTTGTGTTTCAGTTGCAAATGTCTCTCATCCCATGACCACCGCGCCACAAACGAGAAAAAACTCTGGCCAAATAATGTCCAACATCTATGTTGACAAAACACGTACCCCCAAAAACCAAATAATGCAAGAAAAAACTCTCTCTTTGTCATCATGCATTTGTTGAAAAAAAATATATAAGAGCCATCACTGAAGTAGCAAAAAAAACTGGCCATAACTCTAAAGTAAATGCTGTAAAAACATCGAAAATCCATAAAAATGCATCATAATTTTTCAACGCATCCCCACGTACAATGAAAAAAAGAAAGTTTAGAGTTGCCAAATGATAAGTAATTAGATTCCTCTTCAAATAATACTATTTTATTTTCAATCGAGCAGTTTTAAGTGTAGAATTACTATTTGTTCCTTGATATAAAAAGAAGTCATGAAATATGATAATGCAATATTATCCTGTGTATTTTTGTTTACAAAAATGTTCTGCTCGGACTCAAATTATAGTACGACCCCAATGACAATCTCTAAAAGTCTTAATGTTGATAGGCATTTAAAACAATTGGTGGTCCAATTTTCATGCATCCTTCATTTGAAAATTTTCGAATAATTTCAAGAAATGGACCTATTATCTGACCAACTCCTTCATGTGATTTGACGCTATTAGATTATTTTCTCTGGGGACATGTAAAGACCTAGGTCTTTGCAGATAAACCAGAACCGATCTAGCACTTGGTAGCGAATATTCGCGCCTTATTTTCGAAACACAGCCCTATTTACTGCAAAGAGTGTAAGTTTTTCGCTCCAAATGCAGCAATTCTGTTTACTAACATAACCATTTAACCACTGAACAAAATGTCTGTTCCGCTGTGTAATTCGATATGTTATAAATGGAATGACAAAATCAATATATTCCCCATATTTTTAATAGAGAGTAATGTTCTTCCCAGATGTGGGCCTTATAGAGGAGGTAGATATAATTATGGATCATACTTGAAACAAATTGTTTGCGAAGAACTTGTATACTTAGTACAATCCCTAAAAGTATTTCATATGAATCGACTGAAATAGTTACGAATGTAGAAGACTGTCATTTACGAAACCCTACTGGTTTTCTTTCTCTGTCCTTTATAGGCCGTCTTGCAGCAAAACCTAATTAATGGTTCAATATAACTCAAATTGTTCCTGCCGTAGAAGTTCAGAAAGTGTAAAAAATAACATATATCCTTTTTTCAAGTAGAGTTAAAGCTGTATATTCCGGATAGTTCAGGTGTAAAACTATATTCGGGTTAATTTTTCAAGAGTTCACTTTAAGGTAAATCAAAAAAATCTTTCGCAATTTTGCGACCGCCATACATTTTTTTCACTTTTCAAGTATGACCTCCACTCTTTACCGAAAGAAAATTGTCGAAGAATGGTCAAAAACTCCCAAAATACATCGCAAAAAAAGTTTTATATATTTGAACTCAGTTTTTATTTAATTCATAAGTGAGAAGTGAACCCAACGGGATTTATTGATTTTGTCCAGTAAGACTTGCGATCTACCACACTGTGCGGTGAAAAGTCGAAACTCAAGCTTCTTACAGTGTGGTTCTTCTACACCAGGTAGCTTAAAGGCTCCCAAGGTCCAGATGGGCTGCAATTCCGTCGAATGGTGTTACAAAAGCTGTCCAGACTCAGAATACCAACAAAACAGTTTCCTTAGTTCCAAAAGTTGCGCAAGGAGACCATACCAAGAACGATGCGATGCTCTCTCGGTCAAAAATCCTAAAGTTTCTCCATTACCTAGCGTTCCACCTAACAACTAATTCATTGGTTTGGTGAAAAATCGGCCGATTAGCTCACGGTCCAAGATAAAAGCTCTATCTGATCGGTTTAAACTCTTATCGAGGGGTTAAACTGGTGCAGCGTCTAAGCCAACGTTGTTAAAAAATGCCTGCGCGGCCTCTGGTAAAATCTTTCTAGGACGTGGCAAGAGAGTATGTCATGTGAGCGATCATTAACCGCAACACAAGCTATGACACCATTTCTTTAGGAAATTGCTTGGCATGAGGCCTAAAACGGTATTATTATTTTTTTATCTTAGATCATCCAAAGATATTGGTTAATACCAAAACCATATCAAGCCAATAATTTCTGCAGATTAGCTAATTGAAGCGATAACTCCCATCAAAGTACCAAAGAGACCGAGATCTATGGCAAATATCATCCCACCCAAAATAGAATTTGGAAATCCTACAGGTCAGTGATCAACAGTTACCCAAAAATGATTGGAAAGTAGTCAAGGTTACAGAAGCTGTAGCGTTCCAGAAAGCAACAGTCGTAACAAACAATGACTATTCACCACCACTTCGGAAGACAGAGGGAAATGTATTCTATAGATTTGGAACCATCATCCACTGGGTCTATAAAGTTGACGAAAAAGTGAAGCCTTTAGCTGTAGAGAGTACGGACCAAATGAGGTATTACGGTGAATCTGCTTACGTTCATCTGTCAACTAAGACCTCAATCGGTTTTGAGACTAGTAGGTGATTTCTTTGGCAAGCAGAATATGAGGATAATCATCCTTCGGCTCTAAAACAGTGACTATAAAGTCATTCAACCAGCTCCTGATATCACTATGCCCGAATGAGCTGTAATTGGGACTAGTGGGTGCTTTTTTGGTAAGGTTGAAGTTGTAGAATGGAGGACGAAGCCATGCTAACACTTATTAAGCGTCAGAATATGGGAATTTGCACAGAGAACTGGACGATTGAAAGAGGACGCGCGAGGGATAAAGGAGAAGGAAAGATCTCTTGATCAAAATCGGTTCAGAGTCCCTCCGACTCATACGTTCCTCGCAAGGCTCAACCAACTCCGGTGGATCTTGCCCGCGGTGAAGCGCAATGATGAGCCCAAACGGCCTGAGAGTGGTGCAGATTAATCCGCACCATTCCGAAGCAGCATCGGACGATTTGCTGCGCTTCATGGCGAAGGAAGTTATCCACGCGGCCTTAATCCAAGAACCCTGGCTTGTAGCCAGTAAAGTTTGAGGCGTCCGGTCATGAAACTATGTGCTCCTTTCTCCAACCCCTGAAGGTAATGTAAGGAGCTGTATTTTGGTCAGGAAAGACATTACGGTTTTCCTTTTATCTATTTACAGTTCTGGGGATTTAACGGTAGTTGCACTAGAGCGACAGGGGTTACCAACCCTAATCATATCATCTACGTACCTACCTTACGACGAGGATAATCCTCCCTTACTTGCAGTATGTACACTTGTAGACTTGTGTAATACAAGGGGCCATGATCTCGTCATAGAATGTGATGCTAATGCCCATCATACTCTGTGCGGGAGCTCGGACATAAATGACAGGGGTGAGTGTTTACTTCAATACCTTCTGTATACTAACCTAAGTGTTTGTAGTAGGGGTAACAGACCAACGTTTTTCAATAGGATCAGGGAGCAGGTCATTGATATTACTTTGGTAGGGAACACGGACTCAGTTAAGGTTCTTAATTGGAGAGTATCAATGGAGTGCTCATTCTCCGATCACCATAGGATAGTCTTTACGATACAACTTACACTGGATAGGGAAAAACCTAGGAAAACTGACTGGGTCAAATTCAGTAATCTCAGTGATACCATACCACCTCCAGAAATTGATAGATTGAATGGTACACGGGACTTGGACGACTAGGTACATTTTCTATCCAGGTCACTAAGGGAAGCCTACTATGTTTCGTGTAGGGTGCGGCAGGGACCTAGGAAATTCCGGCAACCATGGTGGATTCCTAGGCTAATGCAGCTAAGAAAGGACTGCAGTAAACTTTTTAATAAGGCTGGGACGACTATCGTCAAAGCTTTAACACTTTCAAGAGGGAAACCAGACGGGCAAAGAAGGAATCTTGGAAATGTTTCTGTGAGGAACTGGAGAGTACCACTGAGGCATCGCGTCTACGTAAGGTACTATCCAAGGACCCTGATACGCCGGGATTCCTGATGAAACCGGATGGTAACTTTACTGAAAGTAGTACCGAAACTTTGGAACTGCTTATGGAGACACACTTTCCGGGTTGTAGGAATGATGAAAATGAGGGCTCCGCTCTGGAGTACCTTGCAGCTTCCCAATCTCCATTGTTAGCGTGGAGAAAATTTCGTGGGCGGTGTCATCTTTCAAGCCCTATAAATCTCCAGGGCCAGATGGCATATTCCCAGCGTTGCTCCAGAAATCGATTTAAACCATCATGCCATGGCTTATTATGATTTTTAGGAACAGCCTGGAAACAGGATATATTCCTAAAGAATGAAGAGAGGTTACAGTGGTATTTATTCCCAAAGCGGGAAAGGTAAACCACAGTACAGCCAAGGACTATAGACCGATCAGTCTGTCATCGTTTTTATTGAAAACACTGGAAAGATTGATCGATATCCATGTCAGAAGCATCCTCTCCCCTGACAATTTCTGTAGGACACAACACGCATACCTTAAAGGGAGGTCGGTGGAGACAGCCTTGCATGACGTTGTTGGAACTATAGAGGGGACACTTGACAAAAAAGAGTATGTTATGGCATCTTTCTTGGATATAGAGGGTGCGTTTAATAATGTGAATATATCCGCAATAGTTGATGCACTGGGTGACTTAGGTGTTGATCAGCGGATAAAAAATTGGAGCGAAAATATGCTTAATATGTCGTCAATATCGATCAACTGCAATGAATGCTATTCACATTAACCTCTGACAACTAAGACACCCAATCGGTTTCGGGAAAAGTGGGAGCATTCTTTGATAAGAAGGAAGTAGTGCCCTTCTGAATTCGAACGACGATACAGATGATGCCAACATTACTGTCCTCTACAGCGATCAACTGCAGCGTCTACTGACCTACCCTTCTGATCAGATTCAGGTACGTAGGGACATATTTGTGTCCAGGAACCATTGATACATAATGACAGCGTTTGAGGACTAATAAAAGACGGGTAGTGTATTATGACTGCAACCACACTAGATAATGTCAGTACTATGATAAGAAACAACCTTTCAACTTTTATTTTATCTGATTTAGACTAATAGAAATCTATTAGTCCTTGAATCGAAAATTGTGACGTCCTGCATGTTTTTCAAATCATAAGAATTAATTGATTGTCAAGGCAAATATAGTTGGGATATTATTATCATATAAACCCCATGTTATGGCAACACTTTAACACAAGTCATATCATGCACACTCTCCTACCACAGCCAAATCCATTGTCAAAAAATGTTACTTTTTTTGCGGCATAAAACTCCTAAAAAAATATATATACAGCGGCAGCAGTATTTACGTTTTACAACCATAAATATGCAACAGCACACGGTGGCTTAACTAGAGCTTCATCTATCTCCTCGCCAATTGCGTTTTTACTCTTTTTGGAAAAACAAAAGCCTGATGATATATGCTCCTGCCCCTGTGTATGTTCCAGTATAGTGGCATGCACATTCTCTTGCACTTCCTCAAAGAATTGTCAATGTTTATAATCGTCCGTTTTTTATTTTGCATTATTTTGTTTTTTGTTTTTTTTGGTTTGTTTGTTTTTGGAAACTGTTTGCAAGTTTATTCTTCATTGTTTGTCGTTGATGCTAAAAGGTATTGGCAGTATCCTTTACATGCTGACGCATGTTCTCGTTTGTATTGTTGTTACGATGTTTTTTCTTTATTCCCGCAGACTTTTTACTACTGTGGGTTGGTGTGTGCATAATGGGAGTGCTTTGTATTGTGAGTGCATGATAATAGATTTGCAATGTTACCCCGTCCATCCTGCTACCAAAACCACTACTATTTACAGAGTTGCATTTAATGTAAAGCTACGTTTTTTTCACATTTTTTTTTTTTTTTTTTTGTTTCGTTTATTGTCATAAATTTCACTTCATATATTGTAGCGTTTTTTTGTTGTTGTTTTGTTGCATGATTCCTATATCCATGTTTGTATATGCAATGGGGAGCTGCAAACAAAAAAAAAATAGCCCAAATGCGGGTGTAACATAGTATGCACTTTCCGATAGGCTTTGTCATCATGTCAACCTAGTGATTATTTATTGAAATTTAAGCCTTTATGCAGATGAATGTGGAATAAACAGAAAAAAAACTGAACAAAATAAATTTTTATGGGTTTTGTCAAGATACCCTTAAATAGTGACTTGCTTATCTTTATCTCTCTTTCCCTCTCTTTGAGTCTTTTAGATTCTGGTAATATTTCCCTTAGAAAGCAAACTTTTATTTTTTGACATTTTTGATTGAATTAAATTGATAGCTGTCATTCGTTTTACAGCAACCCCGGCCTGTTTAGATTGTTTTTCCTAATGACAATTATTAATTATTTGTCTTGCGGTGACAAATGTAGAGCATCGCACTACATTGTCCCAGTTCACTTATATTTTTATTGCTTTGACTTTGATGATTTTGACATTTGTTGATTTAAGCGTTTTTGTGCGTCTTTTGTTCGACAATTAAAGATTAATGACCAAGAAAATGTGTTGTCAATAAAACAAATTATTTTGTAAATTTGTTTCCTTTATGTTGCATGTAGGGATGATGAGGTTTGATGTTGTTGCATGTGGCTTGTGTTAAAATTTCCTTTTTTTTTTGTATTTGGTCAAAGAAAAAACAGATGTTTTTGGAAAAGGCATGTTAAATTCTGAGAAGTGTTTGAAATATAAACTCACAATAAATGAAATTTTAATGGTTTCGAATTTGCTAATGATTTTTAAATTTGCAATTTGGCAGCACATCGGAAAACACTATACTACGGCAATTAGTTACTTCAAATATTATCATAATCGTAAAATATTTGGTTATGTTTGAAATGTGCTTGAAACTAAAATACATAAAAGACTATTATCCTAAATTTATGGAAGAACGTTGGTGACTCATAATTGATTACACAAATTCGTTTTTACACAATTAATTTTTATTAGTTATGGACACTAGAGTAACACTACTGACTGATTCTTCATTGCACAGCCCACATTGGCTTATAATCAAAATATTTTGGAAATAATCTCTTGTTTTCTAACTGGCTGAATAATTTCAGTGGTTAACAAAGTTTTTATTTTGGAAATATTGCGGCAGTAAAGGCAACGGCAGAAGTTATCAAAGTTTGAGCTATATAGGTTCCAACTTTTATTACAATATATTAATCCGTTCAAATTTTACACAAATTTAAAGTTTATTTTTTTATGATCGACACCAATGACCCCTCTGAAGCAGTGTTTTGAGGTCTCAAAGTACGTGCTGTTGGTTCTCAAAGCACGTCAGACATGAAATTTTTTTTTATTTATACGCATTTGAAAATTCAAAGTTCAAAATTAACCCAGGTCTAGTTTTTCATAATATCAGGTACCAAGTATGTTACTATATTTTTTTCAAAGGTATTTCAACAGCGAAGGCTTTGTAATAGAAAACGTCTAAAGTATTCTAATAGGATTTTCGCTAAGCTAAGGGTGGTGCTTTTATTTAGTTATTCCGTTTGTAACACGGAATATTTGTCACATATACTTTGGATCCTCATAAGATTTTAAGACAGTATAGCTGTGTCTCTCTGTTTAACCCGCAAACTTTAAAAAGCTAAAAAAAAGTTGTCGAATAATTTTTTTAGGATAATTATGACCCAATAAACTCAGAACAGCCATCAGAATCTAATTTGCAAATTAAGTTTAGGAAACAGGTGAAAAAAAGTGAAGAGTGCCTCAGGGTATTGTTGCCGGTTTAGGTGTAAAAAACAATAAGATGTAAACATTAATTATGATACGATTTTATTGAAAAACTAATGAAAAATATACAAAAAGTAAGAAAATATGTTTTACTCTCTACGATGATACTCATAAAAATAATTCTTGGCATTTGAGAAGGAAGCATATATGAAGATCGCATTTTGAGTAAACAGACTGAATTTCCTACTTTTTGCATAGTTTGCACCATCTTTTTTGGACGATATTGTCATAACGGACGTCATTAACTGGACGTTTTGCTTTTTCGTCAACTATTGAACTTCCTGTCTGTGGAGTAACAACTAATCATGAGTCAAGGCGGATAATTTATTCCGTCTGCGGTTTCTGTCTGCCATTCCTATCATTGTTATATAACAAAAAATATAGAAAATAATATAACAAAAAAGTAAAAAACTATACAATAAATTTAGCCGCAACAGTGCCCTGAGTCACCCCTAGTTTTTGCGTTCTTAACACACTTTTTGTTAATTGTTTAACATTTACAAATTCATAGACCGAAAGAAGAATATCTTACCTTTAAAAAAAAAAATGTCCTCCGGATTACTGTTTTAGCAGTCATAAATATGTTGATTATGCGACAATCCTGATAAAAATTTGCACAAATTATTTCCAACTACTTTTAAATTATATTGTAAAGTATGGTGAAAATCGGGCAACATTTGTCCCTGTTCTATTTTTCAGAACTGCCTCAAACAGTATTCCGCACTGTGGTTCCAAATTAAAATCTATGTGGACCAATTTATAAATATCGGTATCTTCGGAATTTGGAAAAACGTACAATTCAAATGGGACATTTCGTTTTCTCGACAGAAGCGCCAAAAGTTCAAAAAATTTTGAATCATATTTTCGTTAATTTTTTTTAATTTGTTACTGCTTTACTAAATTACATATATCTCAATTGTTTTACCATACAGAAATTCATACTTCAAAAAATAGATAAAACTTGATATAGGCTTTTATTAAGTGTATATCTTATATTTATGGGCCTCTTCATTTTCCTGTTATAGTCCATTAAACTTGCGTCTCAAATATACAGATATTTTTTTTTTCTAAGAATATTATAAAGCTTGCCAACAAAAACAAACCATCGAAGCCCGTTCAATGACTATATTCATAATTTAAAGAAACTTCTGTCTTAAGAAATCATTATTCACATCTCGATAGCGCATAGGACAAGGAATGGACAAACCTGAGTTTTCTTCAAGACTTTGAGCTCCAGCAGGATTATTCTCAGTTATTCTTGAGCGACGTGGTTTTATTCTCCACATCAATAACTTGTCCCCAACAGCTCGAATTTTTCCACCAATTTCTGTATTGCGGTCCGACAAGGTGCTTCAGGGCGACTTAAAAACGCTTTAGTTTTGCGAATTGTGACTGCAAGATTTTCACCATTTTTTACTTGTCAAATGTCAAAGAATAAAAGACTCTTTATGATAATAAATCACGATTAACTAAGCATTTTTTAATCGTAATAGCGATTATAAAAAATTGCGATTAAATGAACATTTTAATTTCGTATAAACACACAAAATTTCCAAACATTTAAAAATGTTGCTTGTCTGAGGCGCCCTAATGTGAGATTCCACAGCTCCGCTCTTGAGTGGGGAGGGTATATTGGATTTGTGCAGATGTTTGTAACGCCCAAAAATATTAGTCTAACACCCACCTTAGAGTATACCAATCGACTCAACTCACTTTCTGAGTCGATTAAACGATGTCCGTCCGTCCGTCTGGCTGGCTGGTTGGCTGACTGACTGGCTGGCTGTCCATGTAAATTTTGAAGATATTTCAATAAAATTTCGCACATAACAATTCTTCGGGCCAAGCCTATTGAAACTGGCTGAAATCGGTCCATTATTTCACCTTGCTCCCATACAAATGTCCTCCAGAAATTGGACTTTATCGGTCATAAAGGTTTAATTTATATATGTATCTACACAAGTTTTTCTCCAAATAAGTTTTATATATACGAAATTCATGTCACCAAATTGTATTATGATCGGTCAATAATAAGGCATAGGTCCCATATAAGGCCTGCTTCCGACAATCACTTTAACGAGCATAAATCTCCTTAAAATGTTGGTATATACATAAAATGCGACACAAATAACTTTCATATAGACATTAATGAAATGACCAAATTTCATGGTAATTTGTCATAGCTCCTATTTTAGGCCCAATTCCGAAAATCACTCACGAAAAAAATTATTGAATTTTTGAAAGAAAAATGTTTTTGCTCATTTACTTAGTGTAGGGTATTATATGTTCGGGCTTGACCGACCCTACTTTCTTACTTGTTTTTAATATAAATATGTACATATATGGAGACTGGAGAAAACTATTTTTTCTTTTCTTATTCTATTAAGATATTTAAATCTTTTTAATTTTACAACTATTTGAGCAAAACAACTTTATATACGACTTAACAACAGATACTCTTAAACTAAAATAACCATGAATTCTGACTGTAACTTTCGAAATAAGATTTTAGATGAAAAATCTCATCTGCGAACATAAATTAAAACTTTCAAGCATTTGTACGTTATTTTGTAATACAACAAAACAAAAATGCATATAATTTTAATTTATTGTATGACAAGATCAAAAACCCTCCTTCAATTTTCTAAATAAAAATAAACGACGACTTCAAAGATGAAGATTCAATAAATTTGAAAAGTTGCGATACTTGTTTCTTAAATCTCATCTTTTGCTGCGCATCTTCAAAAAAAAGAAACGCAAAATAAAGAAAAAAATCTTAAAATTCCATTAAGACAGTCTTAACAAACGATTGGCTTGTCTGTCCAGCCAGAAAAAATTATAAAAAAAAACAGACAATCCATATGTCAAAATGCCTCAATGACATGCACAGATTCCATGTATTTTTGAGCCTCATCTGTTACCATCATTGGTGGAACATTTTCTTTTATGGCCAACACACTAAAACAGCCAGCACATTGGGATTGGCTGCCATAAATCGTTGTTGAAATATCATCTTGAATGAAATCGATTTCGATCAATAAGCTGTTGCTTTCGACTTTTTCGTTATTTTTCTGAGTTTTTTTTTAGCATTATTGCTTATTGTACGAGTGTTTTCCTGTACGTTCGCCACAAAATATATATGTATCTACTATCTGTGTGTAATTATAAATGTTTCTTCTCTCCTTTAGCTGGTTGGTACTCGTTGCGGCCTGTATGTCGTTGATGTGTCGGTGGTCATTGTGGCACACAAATCAATTTTCGTTTCGCCTGTTTTTTTTTTCTTGTTTCATCTTCTGTTGCTGTTAGTAGATTTCGCTTTAAGGAATTGCAAATGTTATAAAATATTTTAAATATTCTTTCATGGCTGTCTGTCTAACATACAAGAATGAAAGGAAAAAATCCAACACTACAACTACAATTTATGTTAATCTATCTGGGAGATTGAGTGTGAGAAAGATTGCTTAGAGATTTTTCAGGAATCTCTGTGGATAATTTATGATATTGATTCACATACTTTAAATTGATTTTTTTTTTTTGTTGTTGTGCAGTTTAAAATAATATCATGTGATTTGTTTGAATTCGAGTGTATTGATCGTTCAATATGTCTGATATGCCAGTTTAATTAAAATTCGTTTTCAAAGATAGAGTTTAATTAACTAATATAAAAATTTGAAGAGTAATAAAATCGAAATTGATTTTTATGTCTCATGTTAATTAAATTTTCTTCAAAAACGCTCAAGTATCCATAGCAGTAACTTGGCATAGAAAAGCGACACGTATACAGAAATAATTTCTTATATTTCTTAATATCCATCAGATAGTGTCAAAGATTGAACTTTTTAAAGCCCCTAGATTAAAAACTTTGTGTGAAATAGTACATTCAGTGAGATGAGCACTGGAATAAGTTAATTCTGATAATCAGGGCAAGTTTTTCTAATTTTTTACTTGAAAAGAAAGCTTTTGCACATTACACAAGTTTTTAGGAAAAAATGCATTTTTTCTGAAGCTTGCATTCAATTAAATATACTGTCATTTGATATTAAATTCATTTGCAAATGGCATAATGTGATTACTTATAAGGCGGGTTTTTGACTAGAAGATTGGAGATTAAATTAGGTTTAATCTATGGATGTTGTTTTTGAAAAACTTACAAAAATGGATCATTCCAAGGCTAAGAAAGATTTAAGAGATTGAAAATATATATTTAAATAGATTTTTGTTTTAATTAGCTTTTTGGATTTTTGTCTGATTTATTTTTTTCACACATCCAGTAGTTTTTATTTTCTTATTCATATTATACTCATTTTCTGACATTATATATGGCAATATTACGAAGTTTTAATTAGTATCCAAAAACATCAAAATGGATTAATGTTATGATCATTACCTTGGCATTTGATCTTCAAGTCAAAACTAAACGTGGCAATACTAATAATAGTGGCAACCAAAAAAATGCAATATCACATGTAAATTTTACTGTGCTTTGCATATACGTATGAGTTAATTTCAGACTATTTAAAAAACTTTGCCATCGATTTGTTAGTGTATATTTTGCTTTTTATAGCATATTTTTCACATTTAACTCATAACTGCATATTTTTCTTGCATATTTTTTTTTTTTTTCGTTATTTTGTTTTCCTATATCCATAAACACGAAGTCTGGTTGTGTATTAACTAATAGTTATTCTGACATTTTTCAAAATAAAAATAATTTTAAGCGACAGTATAACTACAGTGAGACCTCGATTATCCGTAATGGTCGGGACCGGAAGCATTCTGGATAATCAATTTTCCCAGTTAATTGAGTACCAATTTTTAGTAGTTTTTTAATAATGACTTTTTTCGATAATGAAATTTAAAGCTCCATATTGCACTGATCCATCGGTTGGATCAAAGTCGTCCAATTTGGAGGAAAAAATTTTACACCCACAGAAAAAATGAACACATCCGTGTATAATTTGACTCCATTCGGTGTGAATAGTGTATCAACCCCGTATGTGCACAAATCGTACACGAACGGTGTCAATTTGACAACGAAGAAATTAGAAATTACGTTGCAGATTTGACATCATCCGTTGTCGATTTGACACCATACCGTTGTCGCTTTGATACCCTCCGTTGTTGACAACATTGCGTTGTTGAATTATGCGCTTTCTGATTTTCTTAAAATTCTCTCTCACATCTGGTACTAAGTTATTGTTAAACCATTCTCATTGACATTTTTTAAAGATCTTTCCAATAACTAATGCTTTGCACTTGTATGTACCAGCAGCATTAACGCATATTAATGAGGTTAGTCTCTCCTTTGAGACCTTGTGTCATTCTAGGAAATTTTCATTATGGAAAGCCAAACTTCTCTCAAGTAAACACTTTCCATTCTCCATTATCTCATTGGTCAGTTTTTTCATTGATTTGAATTCATTTAATTTTTCCAAAAAAATTGTTGCAGCTAATCAGCTGAATATTTTTCTTGTCGTTTTTTTCTTAAATTTTGAGTGGAATATTTTAGGCATTCCTTCACTGTTAATCCAGAAGTAGGAGTTTCTTTAAATCGTTCCTTCTGGAATTATTCATAAACTGCCAAATCTACTTTTGGTTCTTCAGCAGTTTTTAGGTTTCCAAAGGTTTCCAAAGCAAAGAATCACTTTGTTTTTTATAATGTCTAACAATCCTTACTCAAAAAGCTATCGAAAAATTGATGGCACAATATCGACAAATCGATCGAGGGAATTCTCCTTTTTCGTTTTATTCACATTGTGTTAGATTGTTCAAAAATAATCGAAAAAAAATTATAATCCCTGATAATAGAGGCAATTACGGTTAATCGATGCAAACAAATTTAAATCAATCCAAAAACATTTTCTTTTTATTTCCCCGATAATTGATGTTGCCGGTTAATCGATGCACGGATAATCGAGGCCTCACTGTATTAGTTAATATTTAATTTCAATATTTTACTATTTTGTTAAGGTCCAATGATAAGTGGCCTAAGTTACTTAAAGAACAAATGAGAGTACTCATAATCGACTTATCTGCATTACATTTTCGATGACTTAAGGGAGTTTAATTTCCTTATATTTGAATTAAATCAAAAATATACACACACAAATATCAACATTTAACAAATAGTAAAAAATACTTAAAGAAATTAAATAAAATTTGATAATTTTATATTATAATGGACAACTTCCTAAATATCTATATGGCACTTAACAAAATGTTGGATACATTAAAAAAAAGTTAAAGTACCTTGAGACAGTTATGGCTGGGCATTAACAGTTTACCACTAATATAAACTAAACAGCTAAGTATTCAACAACAATTTCAAAATATTAAGATTCATCGATCAAATCACTTTGATAGATTTACTCAAATTGTAAAGGTAGGGTCACACATGGCAAATATTTGACGAAAAAGACGTAACCACTTTATTTAGCACACACTTGTTTGACGTTGTTTACTCTTACAAGTGTTTTGTAAGATCAAACAGCATCAAATAAAACTAAATATTTGAATTATTCTAAATAAACGCAGTTTTTGTTATAAATAAGAGAACTAAAATATATTTTATTTAGTGGTTACGTCATTTTCGTCAAATATGTGACCCTTGTGTGACCCTACCTTAACAAATATGTTAAGAAATCATTAAAAAACAATATACATGTATATCGATAGACGAAAGAATGGATGAGAAATGTTAAAACTTCAACAAAAATGTTAATTTAAACGCCGCAGTCTTAAATAGAACAAATCCTTCAACTATTGATAATTCTATTTACATTTTAGAAGCCGAATTTTTTTAGATGTAAATCTATTTACGTTCACGATGAATGCTCCAAAATCCATTGTAATTTTTTTCCAAAAAATTTCAAAATTACAGCTAAATATCATAAATAGCAATTTCAAAGATTGATGGAATTAAATAAGAACTTCTTCGGGATCTACTGGCTTACACGCTTCGGAAAAGGCACTTCTCATTCGGTTTGTATCTCGGTATTACTACTGGCTTATCCTCGGATTGTGTATAGGCTAGTTCGATTAATCGTGAAGAGAATCAGGTTCTTCGGTTTAATTCTATATATATTACAATACTAGTTACAATATATATCTCTTAAAAATAGGTATATTATAATATTTTAACAATTAGCCCAAAAGCTATTGAGGGAAAAGCTAACCCGAAGGTTACTGAGGGAACAGTCGGTCCGAAGACCCCTGAGGGATTAGCTTGTCCGAAGACTACTAAGGGAACAGTCAACCCGAAGGCTACTGAGGGAACAGCCGGTTCGAAAACCCCTGCGTATGTTACAAAGCGGATTAGTTAGCCCGAAGACTACTAAGGGAACATTCAACCCGAAGGTTACTGAGGGAACAGTCGGTCCGAAGACACCTGCGGGATTAGCTAGTCCGAAGACTACTAAGGGAACAATCAACCCGAATGCTACTGAGTGAACAGTCGGTCCGAAGACACCTACGGGATTAGCTAGTCCGAAGACTATTAAGGGAACAGTCAACCCGAAGGCTACTGAGGGAACAGTCGGTCCGAAAACCCCTGCGTAAAAATTTATTAAGGTGAAATGGTTTCACACTTACGTATGTAAATCTGAATCGTAGATTCAGTGTACCAATGTACATTCATTCAGAATAACATGTTTCTAATTTCATGTTTATTGGTTCATTGTAATGGAAAAATAGAAAAGTATTAATAAATCCCTCTCCGTGGTTCTACATGATTCTACATTCCGAATAAAAAGAGGATTATTATATATTATGATAAGAATTATGATTATAGTCCAAATATATTATGTTTGCATCTGAAACATACTATAAGTATACATATAGAAACTTAACATTGTATGGTTATTTGTAAGTTTAAATGGTTGAGCATAATATATTAACCTATTTATCATTCTTTAGTATATGTATGTTTCGGTGAACCATACTCAAATTTTTAATTGCGATGAACATAAAAATAACTAACAATTATATGTGTACGACTAAAATATATTGTTACAAAGAACACAGTATAGTTGTCGTAACCATGCCGAACCATGTTTTTTCTGTGCGTGTATGATCATTCTTATAAAAAATCTCATAGAGTCTCCCCCTTCAATTAACACTCACTCAGGAACATGCATAATTTCATGTTTCTACATCCAATATTATAGAAAATTCAATAAGTACAATGAAAGAAAACGAACCATTATTTTTGGTCCCTTTATTCTGAATTCAATCAGGAACATATCAGCTAACTTTTATGTCGATAAAATAGTAAGAAGATAAATAATAAGAAGAAAGCTTTGTGTATCTGAATTAGTTTAGAAGATATAAGGATACCAACTTTACCCATTTTTAACCTTCTTTTATATATAAGTAGATAATACAAATTCTTAAACTCCATGTAAAGCCTAACAACGTTGCTGTATCGATTAAATTTGTTCCTGACTGATCAACTATTATTTAACAAACAAGTATTAATTAATTAAACATTTTCTTACAACAAGCCTAAATTCACGTTTTTAATGCTGTTTATTTCGTTTTTCTCTTTTTTTATGTGCAATTTCTAAAGATCGTATCCTGGTAACAAATTACTGCGTGAGCTACTGCACGTTGGCAACCCATCACAAGAACACAGGTCATCACAGCAGAGAACCATGTTCCTGGTAGTTACAATTGGTTGGTGTTGTAAGTACTAGTACTTACAATCGTAGACGAAGAAACAAACTGAAGCCAAGTAAATTAGATTGAAACTGATCATAGAAAACTTGACCCTTATAACAGTCGCTGAAAACAGAAAAGTAATAAAACTAAATTTACAATCCTATTGACTACGAAGGAGAACAAATAAAATAAAATAAAATAAAACAATTACACAACAAACGTACGAAATAGTCTAGAGTTTGAGATGAAAAAAAAATCAACCAATTTAATTTTCGTAGAGTTTTTGTCGTTTAGCCTGCCACAAACCATGTTGACTTACGAAATCGTAAGATGAGATCATTTGAAATTTTTGCTTGCCATTTTCTAAATTGTCATTTTCTTTTTGCCAGTTTTATTTTAGCAATTGGAAAATGAGAGAAGAAGTCGAAAAAAAAACAAGGGAGATATTTTGTTGGTGATACACAAATTAAATGTTATTTGTTGTGCACGATCATCATTAAGGATTCAGTATGTATGGATGCACTGACATCTTGTTGTAAATACTCGTACTTGCGAATACTCTTAGTATTTGACTTTAAGAAAATTGTAGATCTATGTACATTTTGTGCAACAAGTCGTTGCATGTAGTCAGTATTGGTAGACGTAGCAGAAGAAGTCAGTTTAATTTCTTTTTTTGCTTTTTTTGCTTTTTTTTGGGTTTGAAAGGAAAAAAAAAGCTTCCAGTCTTTAGAATACGAATTACAAAACAGAGAAAACGACAAATCTAGATATTTTGTTAAAATAAAATTTATAAGATTACGCGTATTTCGTTAATGCCACTATGTACTCGAACTATGACTAGGTAATGTTAAAAAAGGGTGTGCACGTCGAAATATAAAGGGAAAAAAGTTCTTGACTATTTGAAGAAATACTTGTTTGGCTGTTTAATGATTAAAAGAGAGATTTTGGACGGGAGATCACCATTTAACACCTGGCGCGATCAGTGATTAGCAGATGTAGCTGAGTGTAAAGGCGTGACGTTCAATGATAAAGATCATTGGATGTGGGGTCACCTTTGAAGACAAAGTCAATGGGTAGAAGGCAAATATTTTCGACTCGTAAGATCTGCTATAGCGTCTAATTTAACACTTAAGAAGAAAGTTGATTAATAGAAAATTCAATTCAAATTCAATATCAAATATATATCGATGGTTGCGGTCGCCTTATAGCAAGTATCGTCATCCTGTTGAAACCAAATCTCACCCGGATCAATGACATCCATATTTTCAAACAAAAAATCCTTGATGGTGCGGCAACGATCGCGAGACATTCTAAAAAGAGACTTTTATGCATCTCTATCATCTGTAAAATTTCCCGAATAACTCACTAATTTATTTTCGTGTATTTTGAATTCAAAATATCAATGTTGCACTCACCCTTTACTTGTGTCATTTTGGGGCGTGTTTATGTTTGTCTACTTGCTGTTCGCTTTTGTTGTTGTACAACCACTCACTACTACTGTCATCGTTTTTGGTCCTTTTTGGACGGTCGTTAACATTTTTGTCATCTTGTTTAAACATTTTGTTTTGTAACTATTTTGTTTTGTTTTTTTATTTTATTTTAATTTTATTTTACTTATTTTTTTGTTGTACTTTACGATTTTGTTTTGTTGTAAATTTTGTTACTTGTTTGTTTTTTTGTAGAAGAAACATGCTGCTGCATGAGATTTATTGCCATCGATAATCATTAAGCGTGAACTAACAAATCAAATGGTGTTTTAATTTTAGGTTTTTTTTTTTTTTTGTCTTTTTTGGTGAACAATTTTACTACGTTGTAAGTGCACAAAATTTATGTTGAGTCAGAAATTGTTCCTCTTTTTTTCTGGTTAAGTGCAGTGAGATAGGAATCTAGGTACAACATGGGATATAAAATTAGTTCCTGAGGTTATATATTTCTAGGTAGGAATTATTATTGTAAATTTCGTTTCAGTTAAGCTTTGCAAAAGGCAATAGGTCTGTCCAGGATTAGCCATGATCTTTCACAAATCAATTATAACAAACTTTATGTTAATATACTTTCTACCTATCTATCTGTATCACATACAAATACTATACTTTTACGTTGAAAATTATTTCAAATTAATTAAACCTATGTTGATGATCACTCCTCATTAGATTTACTTTTGTCTTTATCAACGTCTAAGATATTTTTAATAATGTTCATAAAATTTTATTTATTTGTTCCAATGAATGCAATCAAGCGCTTTATGCCATTCTATATTATATTAGCTTGTAGGATTAGAAGTTACTTCATATCCACAAGAGAGGCCAGGTAAATATCTGTAGTTGGCGTAAATTTGAGTCAGATCGTTACTTTGTTTGTGACCCCTGAGAAATGCGTAGTGGAACACATAGCTCGTATAATTTTGCTTTATACTAAGTTTATAAATGTGTTATTATTTCAACTGTCCATTGCCAGACATGAACATCATAAGAATGTCCAGATACCAAGTTGTTTTCAAAAATGTCCAGTATGTTGAAATCCAGTCGTGGTGGAATTGTTGGATTGACTCACCAAACGTTCTTCTTGGTCTGTGTCAAGTGTAATCCCATGACTTCGCTTAAGGTCAAACATCCTGTACAAAGTGGGAGAACCTCCATATAATCGATTGAGTATTTCATACTAGTTCATACAATTATCTAATCGATATTAGAGAGAGAAAACAGTATTTTTGGTTAAATAGTTTACATAAATAGTTTACAAAAAAGTTCAAAGTCGAAAGCATTGTTGATAGAATAATGAATCTCGTAATGAGAGCAAAGCATATCCAATGGGCATTGTTGGTTTTGCTTCAATGGGTAGTTGTTGACCATTGATTTATATTGGATATCTCAACATCAAAATTAACTTAGATGGTATTATTAGATAAGTTCACGAAAAATATGTTTAAACTTGATGTGGGAAATCAAATCATTCGATTGCCAACATATCTGGTTACCATATTCCATATATTATCATACGACTGGCACAATTAAACATCTGTGGTTGTTTCCGGAAATATTTCGCAAATATGAAACTTCTGTGCTAATCGCAAACTCTCTTCAGAAATGCTTCTATGAATTTATTCTTCCAGAATTTATTCACGAGTTCTTTTCGAAGTATCTCTGAACATACCTTCATCTATCTGGGAATAACGGATAAGGTAACAAAAATCAATTACGGTAAGACCTCTAAGGTTTCAAGGGAACATAATATATCCAAGAGTTCTTTACGAAATCCTTCATCTATTTGGGTATTACTGATTAGATAACGGAAAGCGACATCAGTAGACCTCTTTAATGGCGATCTCCGATAAGGATATCTAGCATAGATCTCAGAGTAAGTTTAAAGGAAGTGCAGTTTTTACGTATTAATCCAACGAGAAACGGAAGCAGAAGTCTACACAGCGGATACCGTTAGTCGGGTGTCTTTAGACAGACTTCCCGAATAATGCCGCTTCTTCCAGGCAGAGACTATCATAGTCTTGAAAGCCTTAGAACTGCTATCTATTAGCTTTACTAGGTGACTACATATTTCGACCGACAGGCGGCGCTAAAGGCTTTGGAGTGAAATAGAAACAAAATCAGTGGACCACTTTGGAAGGTTCCTAAGAGCACTAATCTAACCTTAAACAATCAGGCTCCGTTGTTAGTGTTTATAAACCGGTTAACCAAAAAACCGTTTTTTTTCGAAATTTCGGTTTTTTGCGAACCAGTTTATTTAAAATGTTGTTTTTTTGGTTAACAGTTAGTTTGGTTAACGGTTTTTAAAATTTGGGACTAAAATCGATAAATCTCATGATTTGATGAATTTTTATATTGATTGTATACATAATACAAGGTGGCGCAAAAGTATACTTCCGATGTTTTTTGTAATTAAAAAAAAAATGAAAAACTTTGATTCTTCTTCTGGATTATTTTTACTTGGTCTTTTAATTTTTTTTACATCAAGTCGAGAATATGACGTCATGTAAATGGCCGCCGCCACAGTTGATTGTCATTTGAGCCCTTTTTATTGCATTTTCCGTCACTTTGGCCAAAACTTCCGGCGATAGGTCCTCACATTCTTGACGGATATTGTCTTTAAGAGCTGCAAGAGTCTGAGGCTTGTTGACATAAACCCGCGACTTCAGAAAGCCCCACAAAAAGAAGTCTGGAGTGGTCAAATCAGGCGATCTTGCTGGCCAGTGCAAATCGCCAAAACGGGGGATTAGGCGCCCGGGAAATGCATCCTTCAGCATATCGGATGTGGCACGTGCAGTGTGTGCCGTTGCACAGTCCTGTTGGAACCACATGTTTTCCAATCCCAATTCATCAAGTTGCGGCAAAAAGAACTCATTGTTCTGTAGCGCTCACCATTCACAGTAACCGTTTGGCCCGCGACGTCTTTGAAGAAAAAAGGTCCGATGACTCCTCCAGCGAAAACAGCACACCATACAGTGACTTTGAGCGGGTGTAATGGCTCTTTGTGGGTTACACGCGGATTTTCAGTGCCCCAGATGCGTAAATTTTGCTTATTTACGTACCCGCTAAGATGGAAATGGGCCTCATCACTCATGATTATTTTTGATGAAAAATCATCTTCCTCTTGGTGGTGATTAAGGATGGCTTGAGCGTATGTTAGACGCGATTGGACTTTGTACTGAAACATCTTCAAATCTTGTACCAAAATTCGCTGTAAAGACCGTCGACTGATACCCATTTGCGTGGCACGTCGTCTGGTCGATGTCGACGGCGCTTCCATGACATCCTCGGCAACAGCAGAAATATTCTCTGCAGAACGGCTACTCCGGGGTCTGCCTCGCTTGACAGCATCTCGTGTTGTGCCAGTCTCTTCGAGGCGAGCGGCTAAACGTCGCAGTGTTTCACCAGTAGGCGTTGGACGGCCAGGAAATCTGCGACGAAATTCACGTTGTGCCAAAGTCACCGACCGATTATTGGTCAAATAAATAGTCAGCAATATTCCGCGTTCAGGAGCAGTGTAGCGTAACATTGTTTATTAACGTGTATTTCGCATGTGTTTACTACACAAATGTCAAAACAGAACTGACATTAGGGGCCAATCGCAAAATTTATAGCATTTTCTGATAGGAGGATTACTTTTGCGCCACCTGTTATTTAAAACACAAAAAATGTTTCTGCTTATGTCCATTATAGACTGTGAAACTATCCAACCGATTACGTCCAAACTAGTATCATTGGATAGGAATTTTTCTGAGGATGGTTTTAGACACCTAAAATCCCTAGTTTGGATATCTATATATAAAACACAAACAATGTATCTACCTATGTCCGTTATATATTTTGAAATCATCCAACCAATGAGCTCCGAACCGATTTCATTAGAAAGGCATCTATATAACTAAGATATTTAAAGCTATGTATACTATATTGGATATTTTATGTTTTGTACATTTAAATTAATTGTTTAAACTTTTAAAATAACTTCTTTCAATGTCAGTTTACCACTTTAACCGGTTTTTTCGAAGTCGGTTAACCGAAAAACCGTTTTTATTAAATAGGCAATCTTTCGGTTAACCGTTAAAAAGTCAGTTTTTTATAAACACTACTCCGTTGTATACCAAGAACAATCTTACGGGTCAGTGTTCGGAACTGGACTAGTTGTTGGAGGAGATATTGTTAAAATCGACGACTAGGGTACACAGAGAGTGGATCGGGTTCTGTGGTCACTGGTCGATATGGAAAAATGGGACAGCGCTGGGATCGTTAGACCATAATATCTATCATTGCTAAAGGTTACGATACCTATTACTTAGATGGCTATGTAAACGATTCCACCATATATTAAAGGATATTAAGGTTTGCAAACTGATATTTAATATTTTATTTAGGACTTAAGTTCTTATATTTTCTAACCTAACTTTTTAGTTGTTTCTTAAGGGAATCACAATTGACTCAATAGCCTCCCAGTGCTACTATACATTTGTACACTTCCCTTTTTAAACTAACATATCCACGAATTCAACATAGTGTCAATAATAAAAGGGGTTTGATATTTCCGACCTAAATTTGATCGCGTTTGTGTAGCTTGTGTTAAAAAAACACTATTACCTTGTCATTAACCAGAATGAAAATTACTAGAGCTCGCAAGCAAGCCTCTTAACTTGATAATTTGTGCTATATTTATTAACTGTATAAGTCTAGCCAATACGGAATACATGTCAGTCGTTTATTCTTTAAAAATTCTGCATCACATCTCGTTGAAGAGATTTTTGCTTTATCCTGATGTTCTACCTCATCTTGTTTGTCTCTCGTAAATCCTCGTTAATTCGTCTAGTATGCAGTACTGATGAATTGGAGGAGAAAATCCTATTCGCACTTTCAACTTTAAAAAAACTTGATACCAGATGACATTTAAATTTACTATGAATTCATAAGACTTGTTTGGAACTAAACAACTTTTCACATTCAACTTTAATTATCGAGTTATTTTGTCTTCAGTAGTTATTTATTAGTAGTGTAAATCCAAAAGTTTGGTTTCATTAAATTGTTTCCTTTCAAAGTAGTTATATGTACATAAATACTTATTTGGGTATCAATTTTCTTTTCAGTTTCCAATGCCAATAAACAATGTTTAATTTAAAGTCATCAGTTTCAGAGATTGTCTGAGAAACTTTGTGCAAAAAATCAATTTAATTAAATGATTGCTATCGCTCATAAAGTCTTAGCTGAATACAAAATATCCTTCCACGGGACAAGAAGAATATTCTCCATTGCCACTCCATCCCATATAAAGCGTGTACCAAAAGACATTCATTATACTGAGTACGAGAACGAGTGAGAGTATTGAATGTGTATTGTGAACATTTGACGCAATTAATTGTTGCATCGACACTTGTTTTATGTTGTTCATGTGCGCGCGAAACATAAATGTTGCGTAGACATTTAAAAATGTAATTTTGCTGTTTATTTTATTTTTTATTTTTGTTGTTGTTTGTACTTGCAGAGATCCATTCCTTAATAATCTTGTGGCCCTGGTTTAAAGTTGACAATATGCAGTTGTTGCTGTTATGGCATTGCGTCTGCTCTGCTGTTGGTTCATTTAAAGGGTCATTTTTCTTGGGATTTCATTCGTTACGTTCTTTTGCTTGTGCTCCTTTTTAGCTTTTCATTATTGTGTGTGTGTTTTTTTTTATTCCTTATTCTTTTTTTCAAAGGGATCTGGGGCATTTATCAATGTTTTATATCGTAAAATCACAATACTTTTGTCTTCGTTTGTTTGTGGCTTTTGTTCATGTTGATTTTTGTTTGTTACTGAATGAAAGCCCTGGCTGGAATGGCAACCAACATTTTAGCTTTATTTTATTCGATTTATTTATAAATTTGGTTCTGTTACGAACGTACATACATACATACGGTTTGTTCGTTCTGTCGTTATCATCATTGTTGAGTTCATAAATCAGAAGCTTTATTTATTGAGATATTTATCAGTGATCATTTGGTTGTGAAATTTAATGTTGCCTTCTAAATGATGCTGAAGTGTATGTGCACTTGCATGATCACAGGGTATTATTTTGTTGAGATTTTATTTTTCAATTTTGTGCTGCCATATTTAGGGAAAAATAAATTTGAATATAAAGTTTTTAGAGTAAATATTTATAGATATTTGTGTATTAGAGTAGTCCTATTTTGGGAAAAATTTGAATTCATAAGCCTCAAAAAAGTAATATATGAACAAACTAAGAGTAAATTTTATTTGCCGAATTCGAATTCTCCATCCCAAATAGCCAGCATCATCTTTGGTTGTCTCAAATTAAATCCTAAGAGTAGGATGATTTTTAAGGTTGGAATTATTATTGTATCTAACAAGGGATTGTTTGTTTACCCCAGTAAAATAATATTTAAAAACAAAACCAGCCTAATAGCCAAGACCACATTATGCTTACTTTTTGGTCTTCTCCTTCTCCCAATAGTCAGAAGTAGTTAAGTTACTTTAATTCAGTAATAAGTTCTGAAACTATTTAATTTAATCATTTATACTTCGGCAGTAGATATTCTAAAAGAGAAGATTAGCACAAGATTGAAATCACGAATCGTTTCACATTTTTCCACCTCTTTGATATCAATAATGTTGCGATGTGGTTGCGTTCTTCAAAACAAAGTTAGTCTCTAAGAGATTAAGCTGAAAGTACTGCACAACAAAATATTATCCGATACTATATCTATTTATCTTCACTTTTTTTAACCTTCTCTATCCCCAACTCCTAAGGTTAACGTAATGGTAATAGATGATTAGTCGCTAAGAGTCTAGTTCGTATATACCGCCACTACATTGATGGTTCATCCGCTCTATGTGGCTACTAGGGTGGCCCTTATTTTGCATTATTTCGATGCTCCCAAACTGTAAATTTTTTATCCGACATCTAAAAATCATATACTGGAAATGGTCCAAATATTTATCTTAAATTTCATCTATTTGATATTTTTAATACACTTTAGTACAGAGTATAACTTTGATGTATTCGGCAATTTTGACCCCAAATATAAAGGGTTAGAAATTTAAAATTACAAAATTGTAAATCAGCAATCTAAAGAGGATAAGTTTTTAACATTGTTACAATATTTCAAACAAAATGTGCATCCCCTAAAAGTTATCAAATTTTGTAGATTAAAAATAATGATGAGATAGTCTCTTGGATCAGGAATTATTGGTCGATCTATCACGCAGTATAGATAACAGTCACAGTACCCTATTACGCTCTCAAATCCCAGAAAGTGTCGGAAAAGATCCTCAATTCCACCAAAGCGTTATTAATTTTGGATAAGCCATTCATGCGGTTAACGGTACCCTCATGAACCTAAAATATCAGATTGTAGTAGATGAGTACCAGAAATTTATGGATTCCTTACCCAGTTTATAAATTTCTTAAGATGGATTCCTTAAATCCAAGGAACAGCTGAAAAATCGAGGTCAGAGTGTAACCGCTCTCAGACGGATGGACGTAAGTCGCCCAAAAGGAGAAAGGTTGAAGATAAGGAATTATTTCTGGGACCCAACCCAACATCTCACTATGGATTTGGCAACGAATAAACAAGAATCGGGTGCCGGATATAAACTACCCGAGTTTGTTATGAAACACTTACTCGCTAATAGGAATCGTTGAAATGCATCGGGGTGATCCAATGCTGACATTAGCAAATACATCGCAGAGATCAGCATTGCATGGGAATATTAACGACTTAAACGGATACCTTCTGAGTAAATTCCGATGAGACCTCATGCATGAATCTGGTTAAGTAAAGCTGTTACCGAGGTCCAGAAGATATTAGAGCCTGAAGCCTCTGAACCCCAACAATCATTGATCATCCGTAAAAAAAAGGCAACAATCAAAATGCCTAATTCTCGTCATAACTAAATCAGGTTCAGTCGAGCACGAGAAAGTGGGTTTTAGGATATTATTTGAGTTGAAGCTATCATTGTAGCTTGCAACTTACTAAATCAACAACATCAACATTCGTTGAAATATTTTTAAGTATGTCGACACTTCTATCACTGAACTCATATACTAACACCTCTATATTAGTCAATGTAAGAAAGAGCTGTCTATGTTGGATCGTCTATATGACATTACATTAGTTTGTGTCCCTGTTGTGTTCTAAGATAATGAAGAGGCGGACGAGTCAGCCAGAATTGGATCTGTTTTAAATATCTCTAACGTGGTATCAATTGCAACGTAACTGAGGACTATTAAATATAGTATCTTCGGATATTCACCTCAATGAGCTGTAAATAAATGGCGACATTTAGACACATGTACGGTCGGTTACAGTTTATAAGCACAATGCAGCTTATAAACTGTAACCGAAGGGACATATCAACGTGGCTTGCCATGTTAACTGGTCACTAGGTGTTAGCTAAGCATGCGATCATTGTAGCAGTTTCAATAACAAATAAGATAAGGAAACGGTTTTCCACCTTTTCTGCGAGTATCCGGCCCTTACTGTGAAAAAACACCGATTCCTGGGCAATTACTTGATTACTGACAAACTTTGGCGAGTTATCTGAGTCCAGACTTTATGACCTACTGAGATATCTCTCTCTGTTGAAACTAATTTTAAAATATTTTCTTCTGTTAGCTTTGACTGTTTATGTCCAATTTTTACATTACGGGGCTCTTCTGTTTGAAAGGTAAAGCAAATAGCTTTTAAATAAAATAAGAAGAAATAACATACTTATGACTTTTTTAAGTTGTGACATTAAGTATCACGTTATTTCATCATATCTGCTAATAAAAAAGTACTAAACGAAGTGATCAAGGATAACTAAAGACTCCAATAAAATAAAATTAACATATGAGAACCCGTGCATTTTTTTGTGTAACATAGTGTAATCAACCAACCAACAAACTCAGTACTTACTTAGATGGTTATAAAGAACCGTTGAGGCCAGTAGCCTGATTTAGAATAGTTTTCCATGCGCGTCGATCTAACACCAAGTTTTGCGAGATCTTCCTCCGCTTGATCCTTCCACCGGTGTTTGGGTCTTCCCCTTCTACGTCTTCCTTCGGGATCGAATTCGAATGATTATCTCGCCGGAGCATTCTCGTCCATATGTATGACATGCCCGAGCCAGCGCAACCGTTGCACCTTGATGCGCTTAACTATGTTGATATCCTCGTACAACTCATATAGCTCATGACTCATTCGGTGGCGATACTCTCCGTCGACGCAGATAGGTCCATATATTTTGCGGAGAATCTTTCTCTCAAACACTCCAAGAACAGCTTTATCTGCTTGCGTAAGAACCCATGTTTCAGCGCCATATAGTAGCACGGGTAATATAAGCGTTCTATAGAGTGTAATTTTTGTTTGTCGAAAGAGGCTCTTGTTTCTAAACCGCTTGCTTTGCCCGAAATAGCATCTATTAGCAAGAATAGTTCTTCGTTTTGTCTCGAGATAGATAAAGTTGTTTACTACCTCGAAGTTATAGTCACCAACGTTCACATACTGACCTTCCTTGTTCGTTGATACCATTAACTTTGTTTTATCCTCATTTACTACCAGACTCACCGACTCCTTTTCGATACTAGAGAATGTTGCAGTTACCTCTCGCAGAGTCCGCCCCATGATATCAATACTATCGACATAAGCTAGTAGCATATGCTTTTTGTTGTATATTGTTGAATAGATCACAGGATATGCTATCACCTTGTCTAAAACCTCTTTTGGTATTAAACGTCTCGGAGAGGTCTTTTCCAATTTTAACCGATGATCTTGTGTCATTTAACGTCATTCTGCATAAGTGTATTAGCTTTGCAGGTATACAATATTCCGACATGGCTTTGAATACCGTTGCTCGTATGGGGCTGTGAAAAGCAGCTTTGTAGTCGACGAACAGGTGATATGTGTAGATTTGTTTCTCTTGGGTCTTCTCCAGGATCTGCCGTATTGTAAAAGCCACATTGGTAGGGTCCTATTATTTCGGTGACTTTAGTTTTTAATATTTCACATAGTACGCTTGATAGAATTGTGTATGCAATAGGAAGGAGGCTTATACCTCTATAGTTGGAGCATACGGTCTTGTCTCCTTTCTTATGCACAGAACACAACACACTGAGGTTCCAATCATCGTGTATACGTTCTTCTAGCCAAATGGTTCTAACAAGTCGGTGCATACTCCTTAACAACTCGTTTTCTCCGGCTTTAAACAGTTCTGCGGGAAAACCATCGGCACCCTCAGCTTTGTTGTTCTTCAGCCGGGATATTGATTTCTCGATCTCATTTTGGCTAGGTGGAGTACATTCAACACCGTCATCAATGATTTGTTCAAGGGCATCTTCCTTGCTGCAATCATCTGATATCAACACTGTTGAAAAATGTTGTTTCCATGTCCTCAGTACACTTTCAGTATCTGTCACTAGGTTTCGGTCCTTATCCTTACAGGAGAAACTACCAGTACCAAACCCTCTGTTTGGTGCTTTACTTTCTGGTAGAATTTGCGGGCTTCGTTTCTACTCCTGTACATCTCAATCTTCTCACAATCGCGCCTTTCCATTTCTCTCTTCTTGCGACGGGACAGTCGTTGCTCCTCTCTCCTTTTTTCCCGATACCTCTCCCGTACTCCTCGCGTTACAGTGGACTGCAGTGTTGCCATGTATGCAGCGTTTTTCTCTGCAAACTCATTAATGCACTTAATTCACATATTTGAAGTTCTTCATTTACAGTATTTGACGTACATTTCAGTAATATTTTATAGGTCATACAACTAAAACATTTAAAGTATATGTAAATATTTATATATTTATGATTATTGATAAATACATGCAATATTTAGTCTATCATTATAAAATTGCTATCCAAAGCAACTGGTAAACACCTTGTTCGAGATGTCGCACTTACTTAGTCTCACTATCCATACATAAATACATACAATATATAAAACAACAAATACTATTTATAAAATTGTACATAAATATACACACAGATACTGATATGTGTACGTATGTATGTATATAACACATTGAGTAAATTACCATATTTACAACATTGCTTGAAACATGGCCAATAAGATACGAAAATGCGTTTAAAACCAACACTATTGTGAACTTGCATAGACATTCACACTCTCAATGTATCCTGCAACTGTAATTGTAGCAAGTAAGTACTCGTATTGTGGTGTGAGTAGATGTAGTTGCTGTTGTTGTTTGTGTCTGTGCTAATATCCTTGTTAATATTATTAAATATTATTTATGGATTTGTTTAATTTGTATTTAGTGGTCGGTATTCTAGGCAGGCTGCCTGTGTAAGCCATATAGAAGCATATGAAATACAAATGTAAACATTATGAATAGCAAAGTAAAATTAGTAACAGCAAAATTGTTCAAGACAAGTTTCTTGAGCAAAGAACTTCTTGTTTACTGCCATATTTACGCAACTAAATACACTATCTACTCCTCCTTGTTGGTGGCAGGATAACTGGCGTGCAACATGTGCGCTCGTATGAATTGAACAAAAAAACTGTTTGCCTGGGTTTTTTAAAGAAGGAAAATAATCCAAAATGGCTAAAAAAAAGTGAAGGTGATATTAAAACTACATGCAGACAAATATCTTATAGTTATTGTTTTCTTTTGGAGTTTTCATAAACTTTGTATACGAAAACATATTGATTCTTAACGACATCGCCTAAGTATTCATGTAATATATCTATCATTCGTATCGAATTCGAATTTTTTTCTAACGCTTCATTCATTAGATTAAGCTTCCAGCTGATGTAATGTCTTCCAAACTTAAAACAATAACAGACCTTGATTTGTGAAAAATGCAGAAAGAGGATCCAGGAAGAATAATTTTACAAGAATCAGACAAAACCAAAGCATAATTTTAAAGACTAGAAGAATAATAAACTAATGACTCATAAACATATTGAACTAAATTATACTTACACAACTGAAACTCTTTACCTCTGCCATTGGGCTTTCATATGTACCAGTAAGCTGGCACAAGATCTTAATTTTACGTATACCGGAGGTTAAATTCATGAATGTATTGTGGATATGACTTAAAAATGCGGGATTTACAATAGATGGCGTATCTTTTGAACTCGGTTTTTGTTTTCAATAACTTATATGTCATTTTGAATGGCATATATCTGTCATTTATTCTCACTTAATTATTGAACATTATAGTGTAAACAACAAAGTTTGTTCTTGTTTCGAAAATGTCAAATGTTTTGCCAACAAAGCGTCATATGCGGGAAGTTTTGCTTGAGTTCTTTAATTTGAAAAAAAGTGCCGCTGACGAACGCCGATTGCTCACTAAAGCTTATGGTGAATGTGTTCCATCGGTTTCAATGTGCGAGTGATGGTGTGTGCGGTTCAGAAGTGGTGATTTTGTCACGGAATACAAAGATCGCCCTGGTCAGCAGCAGGATTCATCTAAAAGCTGGGAAATTGGGCAGCATACACAGAGAAACAGATTCGTGATAGCAAACGAATAAAATCGAATGATTCTACCTTAGTTACCGAATTTTACAGTTGTGGCTATATAATTTTAGAAGGGGTAACAAAAGTTTGGCTGCTTCAACCGAAATTCTTCTTTATTAACTGAGTTTCTGTTGATAGAACCGAAAAATTCTATGTGGTCAACCGATTCATTCGATTGGCAACAAATTCGGTTGCGAATCTCTTTTCTCTGTGTACGAATTGAAGTCGAGAGACCTTGTACGACGATTGTGCATGTCCGAAACGATGCTTGAACGCACCGAATCATTACTTGCGCATGAAAAATTAATCCATCACGATAACCCGAAGTGTAAGAGATTGTACTTGAAGCCCGAGCAACCAGGCGAATCGACATCAAAGCCAAATATCCATGGCGATAAAGTAATTCTCTGTATGTGGCGGAAGCAAAAGAGTTCTATATGTTATGCGCTGCTGAAATCTGACCAGACCGGACCAAAGCGACAACAAAGACAAATATCCATGGCGCCAAGGTAATTCTCTATATTTGGTGGAAGCAAAAGAGTATTATCTGTTATGAGCTGCTGACATCTGACCAGACCTTCACAGGTAACATGTACCGAACGCAACTGATTCGTTTGAAGCAAAGATTGGCCAAAAAATGCCTTGAATATGCAGCCATACATGAAACCGTAATATTCCACCATGACAACGCTCGGTCACATGTTGCAATACCTGTTAAAAGGTATTTAGAATGAAGTGGTTGCCTCAACCGCTTTGTACTCCACACCATGGCCCGTTTGTTTCGATCGATGCAGAACGCTCTTTCTAGGATACGCTTCACTTTGGAACAGAGTATCCGATATTGGCTTGATTCGTTTTTGAGCAGTTCTTTTGGCTCGGAATCCATATGTTGCCAGAAAGATGGAAAAAGGTCATAGCTAACAATAGTCATTACTTTGAGTAAATTTCTATTGTACAAAGGCTTCAAAATAATAGCTAAACATTTTAAAAAATATTTTATTTTTAAGTCAATATAGAATATTCCTTCATACTTAAGATTATACAGAGAATACTTGATGATCATATAAGAAACAGAATGTTACAAATGATTTTCTCTCCATCCAACATAACTATACCGGAGAAATCTCTTAATTGTCTAACGATAAATATAGAGAAATCACAGAAAATAAATTGTTTATTTTACGATTCAAATATTTGTAGCAACCATATATATGGTTACAGTAAACAAGTATATGTTTGTTTGCTCTCGGCTTATGAATATCATAATATAATCTGGGAACAACATATTATGATAAAATTATTCATCATAAAAGTGGTTGTTGCAAACATATACTTGTTTACTGTAACCATATATATGGTTGATGCAATCATGTGAATCGTAAATTAACCATATTATTGTTACCAAAATGATATTAATGTTGAAATGGTTACAGTAAACATGAACAATTATATTTTTTTTCTGCGTGTGGATATATAACATGATTTTAACAACATAAAGACAGAAGTAATTGAAAGAGTGCTTAGCAATTCTGGTAGTGATCGAATAGTGAACGTATAGACTATAAACGGCAAAGTCATGGTAAAATGGGTGGAGCTGGCATTGAAGCTGTGGATTTTGGGAAATTTCCTGATACTCTCTTCAAAGTAATGGAATTTACTATCAGATAATTTACTTAATTGACGTGCAGTCGTGGCATTGGGTTATAATTCTCAAAAAAAAAAAAAAACAGAGATGCTTAAACGTAGATACGTAAACTACTGTGATAATTATGCCAATATAGGCTCAAGGATCATTTGAATGATGACCGATAATTGATATAAGTAGACAAGCTTTATTCGCAAAAAGGGTAAATAGAATTAAGTAGCTCTGACTATTACGGAGCTCGAAGTCGTAAGCTACCGAAACAGTACAAATCCATCCATTAGCATATTTACATCAAAGATAATAATTAACTTAAATTTGTAAATCCGGAAACTCCTCTTTGAAATGCAAGAACATATCACTTAGGGGACACAAATACTTTTTACATAACGGCTCAAGTCCATTAGGACAAGTATATTACCACAAGCATTTCGCCAAGAGATAACTGAAGAAAATAGCATGGGAAGTCGAGTTGCCTGTGCGGGTTTTATAGAATTTTCCAACCAATTTGCTTAAATGTTAAAATTGGAAAAAATGTTAATGTTCGAATTATTAATATGTGAGAAGCTGTTTAAAAATAATTAAAAATAGAAAAAAACGTATTTTTGAATGATAAACATTTGATTTGAAAATATGTACAATGAATCTTATAATTTTCTATTTAAATTTTGATTCGATGTTCAGGTAACCAATTAAAATAAAGAAATACTATTGCTTGGCTGTGATATCATAATCTCGTTCACTGCAATACCCTATAATACACGACATTTTTTGTTTTGTTGTCTAGCACGTAAACTAATAATTCTGGTGGTTTTCCGACACGGGAACAGCGACATACTATTGACCATGGATTTTCAATGTTAGTGCTGCAAACACTCAATGACTGCCCTTGATATTTGTTAATTGTCATTGCGAATGCAAGACGTACCGGAAACTGAAAACTTTAAAAATCGAATAGCAAAACGCCTTCTCCTTTGTATTATCCTTTAAGTATTGTAGCTTCGATGATGTTATTCATCGGTTTTATTACCGCAAGTCGGGTGCCACTTTCAGTTGGAGATTGTGAAGCGTTAATCCGTGTAATTCCAGTGAGTTTAAAAACTCGGTTGGATAAGTGCCGACATCATCTTGGGTATCTTAAGATTCAATTCGTCGACAACAATGTTTTTCGCAGCCAATATAGCACGTTTGCTCAACCAATCATGATTTTTGTAATTTTGTGCAATGTTTAAAAACACCTTTCGGATGAGTTCGGATTCTGATGCCATGAATTGGCAGAAAGCGACGGGCAATTGAATGCAGCCGGTTGAAATGTCAACCGGGATTTTGCTGTTGTTTAAAAAAAATACTTCTCCAGATTGGTCGTTCTGCAGCTCGACATGCATGTTCACAGTCAATTGGAGTTTCTTTACGTATTTCCACAAAACGGACGACCTCAAACACGCAATAAGTTCATCGGCAGTTTATGACCGTGGCAATGTTTGCCGAAAATCACCTGCAAACAGAATCATCACACCGGTTTGGTGGTGTGATTGTTTCGTAAATCTTGAAACGTTTTTTCTAATGCCTCCAAAGATTTGCTATGCACCATTGTACAGTCATCCCAAACGATCAGCTTGCTTTGCTGCCAAATTTTGACCATCGCACTGTATTTGGATATGATGCATATTGGATTTGCATTGATTTTCATATTCAATGACAACTTGAGTGCTGAATAAGCAGTTCGACCGCTTTCCAACAACATGGCTGCAATTCCTGATGAAGCAAGTGCAATATGATTTTGCGAGGTTATCGTTGCTAAGATCAAACAAGTTTTCAGTTACATCGGGAGCATCCAAAAAAAAATCCCTCCAGTTCCATCTTTCGCAACTTCCATAGGAGTGTCGTACATATATTTTTGTTGTCGATTCAACAGTGGAACGTTTGTTCGAACTGATTCCCTGAAGGTATCTCAATCATATTGTTTTTCGTTTCGCAACTCTTGATTAAATGCGTCGTGCATCGAACGATTGGGACGACTAAATTGTACAATATTGGCCTTTTAACTCCTTGTGGACCAAGGCTTTAAATCGTTGAAAAAGTTTTATTTTTTTATGAAATATTGAAAATAAGGAATTCAGAAGTTATTTACAGAATTTTAACTTTGTGGGGGACCTGCAAGGAACAGAATGGGACCTGCAAGGAATTTAGAGTGACCTGGTACTTAAGTACCATTAGTTCAGCATCAGCCAAAAGATAAAAAAACTAATAGATTTTTGCTTAAATTTTATTAACATATTGGTTAGTTTTGTAACTTTTATAACATTTTCTATTTCAAGTCTATTCCACGGAATTTTAGGAAACAGCATTTTTTATCATTACAATGAGAACATGAGATACTTCACCGTTATTCTGGGTAAGCGAGGTTGCCAATAGGCAAAAAAATATGTTATTCAAAAGTAGTTTTGGGCAAATAGGGTAAAAATATGTTTTGTTTAAATTTTTTAAGTTTATTATTGTCAAAGGGTTAAAATACACACATTAACTAATATCACACAGTTAATGTCTGTGTAGCTAGCAATTGTAAAGAGTTTTTCAACAGGGACGCTACAAAAATATACCGATAGGGACAGCACACGACGCCATATTTTTTGTCGCTCTTTTGACATTTCTCTTCAGTAAATTTTGCCATTTCATGATGTAAAGATATACGAGCCAACAACGAGTCGAAATTATTAAAATTTACTATCGAAATTCGGAGTAAGTGGCCTCAACGTTAAGAGCGCCATACCAGATCAACAATTGAGGGTCTAGTGGAAAAATTTGAATCCACAGGCACAGTACAAAATGTTCCCCTGCCAGTGAGACAAAGAAGTGCCCGTAGTGTCGGGAATATTGCTGCCGCTGAGGCTTCAGTTGAAGAAAGCCCAAATGTGTCTCTCACACGTCGTTGGCTTCGTCAATAAGCAAAATATCCGTTACTGGTCAGACAGCAATCCAAAAGTACTCCATGAGTCATCATTGCATCCCAAAAAAATTACGGTATGGTGCGGTTTATGGGCCGGCGGCGTCATTGGGCCGTACTTCATCCGTGATTATCAAAACCGGCACGTTACTGTGAATGTAATCGCTACCGTACAATGATAACTTAATATTTTTGGCCCTAATTGGATGATATGAACTTGGAGGACATGTGATTCCAATAGGACGGCGCCACAAGCCACACAGCGAATGTCACAATCAATTTATTGGAAACCAATCTTGGAGAATGTGTTATGTCATGAAATTGGCGGCCTCGGTCGTGCGATTTGACGCCGTTAGACTATTTCCTGTGGGGCTACGTCAAGTCTATGCCAACAAGCCAGCGACGATTGATGAACTTCGTATGAATATCGAACGTGAAATTGCAGCAGTATCGGCCGATTTATGATTGAAAACCGTCGAAAATTGGGTTCAGCGTCTGGACTTCTGCAAGCGTGCCCGTGGTGGCCATGCAAAAGAAGTCGACTTCCATACATAATGGCATCGAACGTACTTTCACAGGAATAAAGAATTTCATTGATATCCAAAACCGTTTTTGTTTTATTTTAAAAAAAACTTTTGTAGCGCTCTTATTGAAAAACCCTTATGATTATTTTCAAAATTTCATATACAATAGACTTTTCAAGTATCAATCCAACACATATATATATATTATCTGAAAAAAAAATCTGTGGCAATATTTGAGTCTAGTAAGCATGGATCCAATACTCTTCTACTTATTAATTATTATCTAGTGTCGAATCCACATGATTGTTTTGGAGTTGTGAGTTACCACGTTAAGCAACCAGCTCGAACCAATTGGTGTTATACTAGAGGAACTGAAGAGTGTATAATACCTTGGCGGTTGCGGCCACACTCATTATGATCAATTGGAGTTTTGATAATGAATCTTCTGATTTATTATCACATCAGCTCATGCTAATGTTGTTGCAATTTCTTCTCAGTATGGGTGTTCCAAAATTCACGCAATATTTATATTTGAACCTTAACGGTTGAAAATAATGAAATGGCCGCCAAATTCATGGAAAATCATCCTATGCTTAATCAATGAAATCGTTTTTTCATTATATTGATTTTGTAACTTGTCAAGGTTTTGCAGTTAGCCTCTCAATTGTATGTTTCATATATTCATCACTATATACCAATATTTTTACAGTATTAGAGCTTTCTGACATTTTATTTCCATCAATTACATTTTCCTTAACAATTTGTTAAAAACGAATACAAAAATTGTTTAAAAATTAGCTCTCTGGTTAATTGCTCTAACATTCTAAAATGATTTTTTCCATTCTATGCAAAACTTCTCACCATAACATTCAAATTGTAAGCATAAATTGTTGGCATTTTTAGTCATATATTTTCCAGATATATCCTGACTGTCCGTCCTATAGGAACAATTATATGGTTTTGCTTAATGAATTTATCTGCTCATCAGTTTATAAAAATCTACAACCATATACAGACTCAAACTCCTTTAATTTTGTGATATATGTATGCGAATACATACTACTAACATTCACAGACACGTAAGCATTTAAATGCAGATATACCCGACAAGCCGTGGAGCTAGTTGAACACTAAAATAACACCACTAGTTACACACTAACATACTTGCATGAGTTTTGTCTCATATCATTGAAAGAGGTTCGAACTCATGTTCCTACATAGTCATCACTTGTTTTGAAATCTGTATTTGTTGGTAAAAGTTTAATTTTACATTAGAGAAGTATGTAGTTAAAACTTTAAAACTGCAGGGTACCAAAACTCCTACTCATACTCACATGCTCAGTCACAAGTTACATACACATTAGGTTTGTTACGTGAATGCATTACAAGTTAAAGTTTTAGCCATTTGAGGGAGAAGAGACGCAGTAAATTTTATGTAGATTTGCTAATACGAATTATGTTCATTTGTGCCATGGAGTTTTGTTACATCTGCTACTGTTTTGGCTGCCACAAAACATAACCCAACAAACACTCGTACATACATACTCACACCAACCAAAGCAATCATGCACATTCATGCATGCTGTAACATAATGAACGAACACAATATACGAGCGCACATATTTATGTTGTTTTATGTGTAAATATCTAATGGTTGTATCACTGTATATTTGTTGGTGTCTTATTGTGGCACTAGTGTCTCGTTAAAGTGGTAAATTTATATTTATAAAAACCTGGCAGGTTATATATAGTACGATTTAAAGATTTAAAAGTAATTTAACTCCGAAAGCAATTCCAATCAATATTTGCGAGTATTACGGTATAACTTTCAACTCCTTAAGGTTTCATACCCCATGGAATCTGAGAATATAGTAATTTTTAATCCTTTAGACCTCTGTGATTATTGTGAGAAAATATTTCGAAATGAATCCTAAAACTATACCCCATTTTCTATACCCAACTGATATCTCTACAATATCTAATCTCTCCGATGATGATATATGAATTTCTTTTAAATGATTTCATTACAAATTACGTTTAGATGATCTACACAAACATTGAACAGATCATATTACTTGTGGGACAATGTAAACTAGGCTTAAACCAAGTATTTTTCTTTCCTTAATGCGTTATTCCAGTCATCGGTGTTTAACTATTTTACATACCGAGTTTTTCTTGTCGTTGCTTTTTTTTTGCAGTTTTATTTATTTATTCTTTTTTGCCCTGAATGCCGACCGACTCTTTTTGCCTTATAAACTTCTCTGAACGTAGGAGTAGTTTGTTTTGGTTTTAAGTAATTTTTGTATTTAGCAAAGAAAAAACAAACAAACAGCAACTGCAGAGAAAAAAACCAACTCAAAACTATTTTGATTGGGAGTTAAGAAATAATAAAAACAAAGCAACAACAAAGACAACAACAAACAAAACATAAACATTTTTATTAACATTTTCATTTTAATAGTGATTTGTTGGTGTTGTGAATCTGCATGTGTATGAGTTTGTTTGTTTGTTTTTGTAAACAACTATAAATTTTTAGATTAAGTTCTCTCTTTTATTATATTTTGGACCAATTAATAAGATTTATTGGAATTTGTTTGGAAAAGGAGAAAAACAGATTATATCTAAACAAAATAGAATTAGGAAGGAAAATATTTTTATTCATTTTTTTTTTTTTTATATATAAAGGCCTAATTAATTAAGTAAAACTTAAGGAGGAATTATGTATAACTTTGAGAAAGACAAATAAAATAAAGCTTATTTTAAGTTGTTTAATAGTGTTTCAGTCAAAACTCGTTGAAGACTAAAGCACTAATTATAATGTCCCATTAAGAAGTGGAAACTCATTTCCCGGAATGATCTATCTGAATCAAAAGCTCTCTCGGTATTAGAAATACACATAGATGAATAAGTAAAGGATTCAAATACAGAAAACTTTATGCATCCTAAATTATTTTGAAAGAGCCGGTTTGTTATCGATGTAAAGCTAAGCTTCCAGATGACATCATAACTCCAGTATCATTGAGCAATGTGAGAAAATAGTGGTAACATAAACTGTGTGTTTATTGAATAAAAGTTTTGTTTAAAATGAAACTATCACCGGGGCACAGTGCAGCCAAAGGCACCTTTGTCCGGCCAAAAGTCGAAAAAACAAGTTTTTAGTTGAGGGTTTTTTGTAATTGGGTTGGTTAAAGAAATGCTCTAGGAGATGAAAAATTATCATAGCAAGGTCCCTTGGCTCAAATGCCCTTCATAATTTCAGTTGGAAGTAGGCCTTCACCCGAACGGCTCACTACCGTAGGAAAGATCGGCTAGTATACGTTTCCGTTAAACAAGTGTCAAAGTTGTTGTAATCAAGCAAATCAAACGAAACAAAATAGATTTTACAGCTGAAGGTAAATGCAATACGTGAATTCAAAATCTGAATCTAAATTTCTAAATAGTAAATTGTTAGAAAGTGATATGTTAGGACTATTTTTTTATTTTTTAAACAAAATTGATGTGATTCATATAATTTTTACAAGTTTTTTCGTATGAAATGATTCCATATTAGGTCGGCCATTTCGAATTTGCTAATTTTGATAAAGGATTCGTAATCAGCGACCCCAAAAACCCCCATATATCAATTTGTGGATCATTTTGTGCATTTTTTGACTTTTGGCCTTACAAAGGTGCCTTTGGGCGCACTGTGCGGGGGTACAGTTTGGCCTTGAATTCATCGCGGATGAACAAGAGATGATCTAATGACTCTAAAGCCGAACTAGGAGCTACGAAATATCACTTAGTTTATAAACACAGCAAATACTGCAAAGACAGTCGACTCAGGCATATGAGTGAAATCGTATATCGTAAATAATGACATATTCCCAAAACTACTTATTACTAAAACTGATTTAAACCTTTATGTAATTTCAAACGTATCTAAGTTATATTCCCAGAATTATTACTAATATTGATTTATACCAGCTCATGCAATAAGACCTGGATTTAAAAAATTATCTCGAATCCATATTCGTACTTATTCCTGAAGATGAAGAAACAATTCTTAAGCATGCCTCAAGGCACTCATCGCAAAAATGCCAATAAATGCAAATATAACTGATTTTTCATTTCCAAAACTCTTGTAACAGTTTCTAAAAAAATAAATGCAAATATAACTGATTTTTCATTTCAAAAACTCTTGTAACAGTTTCTAAAAAACGTACATAAATATTTTAATAAGCCTCTCTTCTTTCTTATTAACTGCACTTTTTACAAACTAAGTGCATTAACTATAAAAAAATGTTGTGTTATCAAACGTTGATTAAAATGTTTTAAAGTTTCCTGATTGCAATTATATTTCTTTCTTAAAAAGTATACTTATATTTTATATATTGTAGTCAAGATTTATGTAAACAAGTAAGAGTGCTATATTCGGCTATGCCGAATCTTATATACCCTTCACCTTTGTTGCGGATGCATTAATTGCCCACTTTCAGCGTATAACATCCTAAATATATCAAGAAAACTTTAAAAATTTCACATTTAATTGCTGACGAACAGATTAAATAGTAGAAGTTACAAACGAAATGACAATCTTATATAAAGGGGTAGAAAAGTGGTATAAAAACAACAACGTCAAACGAAACGAAACACCAAAAAAACAAAATACGCAAAGCAATGAAACTAACACACATCCAAACATACGTTTTGTTGCTTTTTTGTCACAGAATGCAATAAATTGTATTTTTTTGATGAAATTTTCAGAGGTTGTCTCGAAGTTTTGCTCATATCTCCATTATTTATGGACGGATTTTGCTGATTTTAAATAGGAAACTTCTCGAAAGCATGTCTGACAGAATTATTGAAAATTGGGATCCCGAAGATATCTGGGGTCTTCAGAAAATTGATTTCAACAGACAGACGGACAGATATGGCTTAATCGACTCCGCTATCTATAAGGATCCAGAATATATATACTTTATAGGGTCGGAAAATTATATTGTGGAAATTACAAACGGAATGACAAACTTATATATACCCTTCTCATGAAGGTGAAGGGTATAAAAAAGGTAAGCTACTCTTTAGACACGTGATTAATTGATGAGTGTCTTCAGGCAATCTTGGGCATTGCAGTCTCAGTTTTTGCTGCCTCAGTTTTTCCCTATTAAAGCAATATGTTGTTTGGTTTTCTTTGCTTTGATTTGCAATTTTTTACAAACAATTTTAAGAAATTACTGGTCGAGTGAACAAACGTTTCAAATAATCTGATTTGAGTGATGAACAATTAGAAACGTTTTTTTCAATACCCGACTATGTTTCAATCTACAAAGCCCCAAGGGTGCCTTAAGGCACTCATTTAGTTTTTCTCATCTGTCATGTAAACCATTGATTGCACAAATTTTTAAATGTTGTTTTTGAAATCAGATGCCCGAATTTACCATAAAAATACATTATTACCAACGTTTTAAGCCATTTTTTAGAAATTGGCATAAGAGTGTTAAGAACTACATGAGAAGCAATATATTATCGTTTATCGGTACTCATTATTGTTATTATCGAGAAATAATTTATCATAACTTTACATGCTGAGGAGCTGAATCAATAAATCCAGTGAAGGCAGGACAAGTAAAGTTATAATCTTGTATTAAATAAAATTATTTTCATGCAGAAAAACAGGCATAAAGGCAGGACAATAATCATGTTGTAAAAAAATAGAGCCACTTAGAGGTTAAATAAATTGTAAAAAAATAGAGGCACTTAGAGGTTGAATAAGTTGAAGTAGTGGTTTTCCTTGTCAGAAGAAAATTTCATTATTCGTAAAACGAACAGCTGTTTTGCGGCTCACTCATATTCTTAGTCGAAAGAAAACAAATACGAACGATAACGTAAGCAACTCAATCAAAATTTGCAGCACACTATTTACATTTTATGATATTTGTACGAACTGAAATGTCAAATTCATTCACTTTTTTATTTATTGTTGTCTGTGCAAGAATCTAGTACAAAACGGATGCGTACTTATTTATTATTATACATTTGTGCATAATATAACATAATTACATATATTTTCACTCATACTTACTGGTTTGTGGTAGAAAAAATAAGTAGAATTTGACGAAAAGTTTATTTATTTTTGATCGAGATGTCCCAAAAGTACTCCTTTATATTCTTTAGTAGTTATTTATAGAATTATGTATTTACTATAATAAAAAGTAAAGAAAAAAATAAGTCGCAGCCACGAGTTGATCCCACAATCTTCCGGGTGCAAGTCAAGTGCAGTACACACTACACCACTGCTTAATTATTTTATTTTGTGTTATTTTATTATGGTTTTCAATATATTGTCGATTGTTTCTCAATTATATTTGGATTACGTTTGAAACATAAAGCAAAGCGAACGATAAGTCTTAAGATAGTGGGCCACTGTTTCGAATGAAAGTGAGTGACTGACTTTCCTTCTTAAATATTTTTATCAAAACCCAACTTGGTCCTACAAATCGTTTGCCAAACAATCAAAGGTCTGCCGTCAAACTGATTCCAATGTTTTTAAACAGTATCGGGAGATCTTTTCCGTTGATAGAAAATCTGGCTCAGGTGGAAGGAATGGTCCACATAATGTTTCTAAAGCCAAAAAAATAGAAAGCATTTTCAAAAGAGCTCCCAATACATCCGGTAGGAAAGCGGCCCGGTTAGCTCAGTGCTCGCACTATTTGGTACGAAAAGTTAAAGTCAATGCAGGTTCAAAAACATACAAGTTCAAAAAGATCCTGACAGGAACTCTGCTAAAAATTTACAGGCCAAATACAGAGCACGGAAATTGAAGTAAAATTTTATAAAAATATATACCTGCTGCATAATGGGTGACGAAACGTATATTCTGGAAAATTTTTCACATCTTCAGGGTCAATAGTTTTATGCTGCTGATGCTCGAGGGAATGTTGTAGAAAAGTTAAAGATCCAAAATTACGTATGGTATGGCAATCTGCAGTTGCAGTAAAATAAGCAAAACATTTGCTACAAAGGGCTCTATGAATACTGAAATTTACATCAAGGAATGTTTATAAAAGAGAATGCTTCCATTCATAAGACTTGTTAATGTGTCTACTTATTTTTGGCCTGGTTTGGCTTTCTGCAACTATGGTAAGCAAAGTCTTGAGTGGTACAAGAACAATAATGTGGTATTTGAACCAACAGAGCCTAATCCTCCAAACTGCCTTGAGCTAAGGCCAGTGTAGAGATATTGAGCACGTTAAAAGAAAATTGAAGAGCACAAAAAAGGTGTCCAAAACTGTGGTAGATTTAATACTAAGGTGAACTATCTGTTTGAACAAAGTGACAGAAAGCTCTATAAAAATCTTAATAGAAGGGTTTCCGGAAAAGATTCATAAATTCATCAGTATTGATAAGAACTATAAAAATAATATTTTTTTAGTAAGTTGTACTAATAATTTCAATCAAATAAAAAAAATCAAAACTGTAAGTTTAGTGGTTTCTTTTTTATTAACATTTATGAATGTTAAGATCTTTTCGATCTCACTCCTTATCTCAGCTAAGTTGGTTCTAACCTTCTAACAGATACGAGGAGAGTCGTTATGATTTAAGCGTTAAACTTAATATTTAAAAGTCGACCATCGATATTTACGTAGACGATATTTGGTTAACAAAGCTCTTTTACTTTGATAATACAAAAATTATGGCTTTCGTAGATTAATCTTTTGGATGAGATTAATGTTTGTATAGCATATGAAAACCGTTTGTAGGATTTCCATAGCCCTTATTTGAGCGTTTCAGTATTAACAGTTCTCTCTTAGTATTTAGCTTGATTGCTCTTTACATAGGTATATTTGCAGGATGTTGTATGTCAGATCTAATTGGACATCATAAGCAAAGGTTGGGCGATCTACATGTCCTTATTCTAGTGCTGCCCAAAGTGAGCCGTACTTCAAATTTCATAGTTTTGAGTAGATGTGTAATATTTGTTTTAAAATTCCTTTTTTATCTTTTTATACCACATATTACAAATTATATTCTAACATTATTAACTGAGCAGAGTAACGAAGATCAACTGCAACTATCACCAACGAAGTCATCGCCAATACTTTTCAAGGTACTAGCCGGTAGCACATGCATACCTAAAAGATAATTGATAGTGCTCAATCACACAATTGCTGCACAGTTTGTGTGATATATACAAAGCTACCGAAGTGATGTCTTAAGAACAGTCAATTACTATGTTCATGTGGAAACGGATGTTGCGTCAACCAAGTTGGCAGAACAGTTCCTCTTGGGATGTCAATACAAGAATCATCCTAACTACAACATCATACAGTTGGAGTTCACACTGAGGCATGGCAGGAAGGATCTTCCTATTTACGAGATGAACATACAGAACATCACAGCTTATATACTGCAGCTTTAAACGACATTCGTAGAGACTTCATTTTGGTCGTAAGAAGCCATTTGGAGGAACACCGCCCATATCAGACACATAAAAAAATCTGCTCCAGAAAACAAGAACAACAGACCGTGTTGCCCCTAATTAAAACCAGTTTGTGGTCAGGGTCCTTCTAATATTCAATATATTTTCAAGATCTTTAAAAAGATGAAAATTTGAAACTCAAATCCTGCAACGGATATTAATCAAAAATATTGTATCAGGTTATATACAATATGACATTTTAACAAATTTGAATTGAAAAAGTGGTCAATCAGGCAAAATAGATTAAGAAGCACTACTTGAAGGGAATCATAACAAACCTAATGACCTCTAAGTAAACTCCCTTTCTTATGGCGGCGATATTATCTAATCTACTACGAAAATTATCATGATTTAGTTCTATATTCGTGGGATAAATTTCATCAACTGTTTTATTAAATATTCTAATTTCATCAATATAGTCACTATTATTCAAGCTCTATAAAATTATAATATAAATTACAACCAGCCCGCATAAGTTTCGAATTGATATTAAAATACATGCAAATCGTAAACTACACCTGGTCATCAAAAAATTAACTTTCAAATGGAACAAAATTTCGAAAAAAAAAAATCTCCATAAGAAATGACAACTCTTTGAAACACAAGCAACTTGAAAAAAAAAAAACTCCATGTGAACCAGGATGATGACTAACAAGAAAAATATCACCAACAACCTCATTGTACTCATCATCTTCTCCTCATCAACTGCAGAATTGATGAGAAAAAAAAAACAAGGCAAATGTATAGCATGTAAGGAATGTGTATCTAACCAAGTTAGCAATTGTTAGCCACAAGTAAATGACAATCAACAGCAACAACAGTCTTAAGAGCAACAGCTACAAAAACGACATCAGCAGCCAGCAGCAACAGAAGAAGTATGTAGAAGCAGTAGCAACATGATATGAAGTATAAGTAAAAAGCATCTGCTTTTTTTATGCTTTTGGACATGCCTCCTAACGGTGGTGGAGCCAACATAATAGCAACTGCAACAACATGAAGTAAAACTCTTTAACTTTATGACTGAAAAGAAGAACATTTTTACAAGAATTTTTTCTTCTTGCTTTGCAAAAGCCCAACAATGACGACAACATGAAGAAAAATACACAAAAATAACAAAAATCTAGTAAATACCAAAATTGTATATGGTCTGGAAGATAAAATGTGATTGTGACACATGAGGAATACAATATACAAGCAATATTTACCGAGTGAAGCAAACATAGTTTGAATGGGGTGCCCAAAGTAAAAATTTAAATAGAAAATCAAGAAAATCCACCAAATATCGACAGGTCTTACATTACCTGTTGATGGTATAGGAATCAGTTTTTAAAAGCAATACAGAGACATTACAGATCCCTACACAGGCGACAACGTCATTTCACATGTTTAGGAAACCAAAGTTTAAATCGTTGATTCGACGAAGAGCTTTGGTGCTCGCTTTGCTCAATTTCAAAAGGAAATCCATATTTTGAAGACGTTGTTACCATTAGAGCAAATGATCAGGGAAAATTATCTCTCTTTATTCCCTGCTTTGTCTTTGGACTCCTTCAATCGTTCTACTTGCTGGCCACACACTTCTTAAGACCGACAGTTACTTCAACTCTTTTTTTACTCTTAGTAAAGATTGGTTAGCTTAAACAACTTTTGGCCTCACACTTCTCAAGAGTGTCGGTTATGTATATAGGGAAATGGAATCATTAGAGAACTGAAATTTAACCCAAAGTTAAAAACGTGATTCGAATATTGAAGTTTATTACTTCAGCTCTTTTTTTACTCCCACTAAAGATTGGTTAGACAAATTGCTGGCCATAGTATCGTTAGCTCTTACAAAGCAGGCTAAATAACAACGTGTTGATGCTCAAGGTAAGGAAACCAACGATTAAATCGTTGGCTTCAAGAAGAGCAATGATGATCGCTTTGCTTAATGGAAAAAGCAAATTTATCATGGCAAATCTCAGCGATTTATTCACTGGTTGGTTTTGGATTCAGCCAATCGTCCCACTTTCTGGCCTCACTCACATCGGTAGGCCAAATAAAAACATGTTTATGCTCAAGGTGAGGAAACCAAATAATAAATCGTTGACTCCAAAAAGAGCTCTAATGCTCCCGTTGCTCAATTGCAAAAGGAAATTCTTTTGAAGTGAAATTTTCATGGAAGATTATAACGATTTATTTACCGATTTGGCTATGGAAATTACTTTGGATTCCATCATACATTCCTGAATCACATTCCTTAAGAGTATCGCATATGTATCCAATGGAAATTTCTTTGGATTCCTTCCAACGTCCAACTGCCTGGATTCTTACTCCTAAAGAGTATCAGCTATTTATCCAAGGAAATAGAAGTATTAGAGATCTGAGATTTAATCCATAGTTATAAATATGACTTTAAGATTAAAGTTTCATTCAGCTTTTATATTCTAAGCACAAAAATGATTAGTTGGACCATTCTGACAAATAACTGGCCACAGTATCAGTAGCACCAGCAGCTCCTACAAAGCAGGCCAAATAACAACAGCTCCCAGCAACAGCAACATAAAAGAAAATCACACACAAAGACACAAAAAAAGGAGATGAAAAAGAAGACAAACGACAACATGAAAAAAAAGGAAGCAACAACCAACGAGAATGCAATACATTCTCAGTTGATGCGTTGTGATGTGCTTCAACATTCCATTACAGATTTCATACTCTTGTTAGGAACTGTTCTTGCTGCTTTTTCCTTTGGTAAAGCAGTCCATGTTGTTGTTGTTGTTGATTTTTATTTCTTCCAATGGTCAAACAGAGATGCTACAAACCCTTAGGTTAGTTTACTCATAGGAAAACAGTATTTTTCATCTGTATTTTTTTTTTTTTTTTTTTTAATGTCGGTGTGTATAAGAATATTTATTCGTCAGTATTGTAGAGATGTCAAGCATTTTCATGATGCGCATCAACAACAGATTGTGATAGAAAAGTTAAAGTTACACATCCATACATCTGCAAGTGTATAATAGTGTAATTGTAGCAGTTTGGGTTAAACCCTGTATTTTTGGAGAACTTTTCTACCAGGTTCCTCTACTCCCAATCAAATGAACGAATGAGAAAACTGAAAACTTGATGACTTTGTATGACTTGAGTTGATAGGAATAATCACAGAGTTGTTTTTGTTGTTGTCGCAACATAACATCATGAACAGCAACAACATCATATTCATACCACTACAACAGTAGCAAAAAAATGAATGTGCAACAAAAAATAAATTCTCATTCTTTTCCATGGAACAATCTGTGTCCGTCTGGTGCTGTGTATATGTATAATAGAAAAAGTATGGTGTTCGTCATTGAGTGTAGGAGGGTTGCAAAGAAAGTAGGATAAAATGCAAATTTAGATTGTTTTAAAAGCTACATTTTAACAACAGTTCCAGAGCTATACAAGTCTACGAAAATTATTGGGTGTATGACTTCAAATGGATAATTTTTTCGAATTTCTACCTTTCCTTTTGAAATGTTTGTACAATATAAATTTATTAAAAGTTCATCTTTTGAGGCCAAGAATGAACCAAGGCAATTCCCAAAGTCAAGAGTTCCAAAGTAAACGATCGAAACAAATAGTAGTCAGAGGGGGCGTGGTCTGTACTATAAAACAGGCATATTCTGGGCGTTTTTCGGCCAATGCTCGCATCAAACGAATCAGTTGCGTTCGGTATAGATTCCCTGTGACCAGATTTCAATAGCTCATAATAGGTATTACCATTTTGGTCCCACCAAATACCTTATTGCCATGTATTTTTGGCTTTGTTGTCGATTCGACTGGTTTGCCGGGCTTCACATACGATCTCTTACGCTTCGGTTTATCGTAATGGATCTATTTTTCATCGCAAGAAATGGGTGAGTGCAAACATGATTTTCTTTTATATCGTTCATCTTCCGTCTCTCGCACGTTCAAACCAATTAAACACAATCACCATAAGCGTCAATGAGCAATCGGTGTGCTTCAGCGGCAATTTTTTTTTCAAATTATAGAAGTAAAGCAAAACTTCCCCCATATGATGCTTTGTTGGAACAAAATTTGAAATTTTCAATGCAAAAAAAAAAAAAAAATTGTTGTTTACACTATAATGTTCAATAACTAAGTGAGAATCTATTGTAAATCCTGCATTCATACATTTGTACCTTTAAAAAATTTTGGTTTATTTCATTTCATGAGATTCAAGATTCCTGCCCCTGGATATCATTCCTGCCAATAAACTCTTCTGGAAACTTAATATTCTGTTTGTTTCCACGACAATTGAATCTACTTTCCTGAACTACCCGAGCCTTACACAATAACATTAAAATGCCACCGAAGTAAAATAAATAAATAAAGGTTGTTGGCTTGAATAACGGTAAAGTTGTAATGATATGGTGTATCAGACTCAAGCCTTGTACTGCTGTTACTAGACAGATATTGTTCTATGGTGTTGATAAGAAATTAACGGAAGGTCATTCCCCTCACACGACGAATCTAACCATTCATACGGATAGATCTAATAGGGTTTTAAGCATAATAGCATTTCTAACTCTGCGTATGACGCTTTTTGCATTGCTAAAGTGGATCCCGATTGATCAAATGGTAAGAATATTGCCCGTGTTCAATACCGTTAATATAACATTTTCCTTATTCACCTTTAGATAAGAAAAATAGTACACTGATACCCCGGTTGTTGCGTATTTTTAAAATTTCTGTGATTTCGAAGTTGCGTCGATTTTGTTCCAGTTTGCGTTGCATGGCTTCGAAATGCAAAATTTCATGTATTATCTTCAATAAATTACATAAAATAACAAAAATATATGAAAATTATCAAATTTTTTTGAGGTTGTCTCACATTTTAGTTCATAACTTTGGTTGAACGACTACTAAGTCTGTTTGTGTATTTTGGATGTGAGAGTGCTTTACACAGACTGGCATGGCTCAATCGACTTAGAATATCATAAGGATCAATAATATATATACTTTGTTGGAACTTATATGAATATTTCTCAATGCTACACAAGGAATAACAAAGTTATATATACCCTCATTCACCATTTTTGGTGGTGGAGGATATACCAATAATAGGTACTTGACGAATAAGTCTACTTATTTTTCTACTAGATAAAGTTCTTATTTTTGTTCGCGATTTTCCAAAATTAATAAATTGTCATGGAATAAAGTATTTTCTTAGCGGTATCATATTAAGATTTATATTTGACATTTTGCTGATAGCTTCCAAAATAGTGCATTAAGAAAGTAACATTCAAGTAGTTAAATTTAAAATTGTAAGTGAAGATTTTGCTGGGCAGTCAGTCAATACGGTATCTTTATCCAAGTACTGGCACCTATTGATCATTATATTCCCAAACAATACATATTGTCTGTGGTGTTACACAGTGGTGCAGAATTAAACTTTTTTTGGAAATAAATCTGGGATTTTAAATCTGGAATTTTATCACCAATATAGGTGATATTTTAGAAATAAAATTCGACCCTCCGTAGGCCCACCACATCCAAAAAAAACCATAAAAAGATCGAGCACAATTAAACCTAAATAGCTCTTCAACTAATAGAGATAACCTATACATGTAAGTGTATTTTTTGTAGATCATCTTAAGCACTATTTATATTTTAAACTTCAGCTCATTCGGATCATAAATGGATTTTTTCACCCGAGGTGACTTTAGCGCTAGAAAGCTGAACAACTGCAAATCAACTCGATACCTAAGATGCCTCAGCTCCAACCATGTGAAATTTCGTAACAATATCTCAAATAGTTCCCTAGATACCTGTTAAAAATAAAACAAACCAAGTTTATTCCAGCAGTTTGTCGCTTTAAAATTCTGAAAGCGAGTTATTTTTATTATTAATTTTAAATATAACAAATTTATTATTTTTACCTTAGTTTTATGTTTTAGTTTTTTTAAGCTGTTAAAGCTTGAGCTTAGTCTTTAACAATGGCTAAATCTTTTATGAATTTAGTATGTATAATAAGAACAGGACAATAAAGGAATATAAAATATAGTGTTGAAAAATGATTTAAGTAATTGTAAAATGTAGAATGTTGTAAAAAATAGTAGTAGAGTCAAAAATTGTCGGTAACAATTCTCCCCCCAGTAAGATGAGTCATTGAGAGGCTTACTCCAGTTTATTACCGACATCCAGAACTGCCAACTTTACTGCAGGTCGCTCAATAACACCACTCAAAGTTTTCACTTTAGCCCTTCGTACTTGACCATCTTTTGCTTTTGTAGTTTCTAAGACTTTACCACGTTGCCAGGTGTTTCTAACGGCATTCTCATCCACCACAAGCACAATATCACCCACTTCAATTGCTTTGGATCGTTGTGACCATTTGCCTCGACGGGTCAATATTGGTATCATTTCTTTTACAAAACGTCGCCAAAAAATATTAGCAAACGTCTCACTTTGACGCAGACACATTTTATAATCAATATTATCGGGTGAGCAAAATGGCTTTGAACCATTTGAGCTACCCAGAAGAAAATGGTTCGGGGTGATGGCCTCCTGGTCCTCGGTTTCAAGTGACACGTATGTAAGTGGTCTTGAGTTAACTATTAATTCCACCTCCATTAAGGCGCTTCTTAAGCTTTCGTCGGTGAATTTTTGTGTGGGAGATATTTTGTATAAAATGGTTTTAATAGATCTCACTAACCTCTCCCAAACTCCCCCCATATGAGGAGCGGCTGGTGGATTAAATTTCCATGAAATACCCTTATATGCCATCTCAGTTTGTACTTTGTCGAAGTCCATATTTTTAAACTCTTCTTGAAGAAAACGATCAGCACCACGAAAATTTGTACCGTTGTCGCTATAAATTTCAGCTGGAGTGCCACGCCTTGCTATGAAATTTCTAAGGGTCAATAAAAATGAGTCTGTTGAGAGTGTATGGGCTATTTCAATATGAATAGCTCTTATAGTGAGGCATGTGAATATTACTCCCCAACGCTTTAATGATTTTCTGCCAAAGGTTACTGTTATTGGACCAAAATAATCCACTCCAACAAACGTAAAGGGTCGCTGAAAGGCTGCTAGACGTGCTGGTGGCAGATATGCCATTTGAGGCGAAATGGGTTTAGCGGTATAAATTTTGCATTGCTGGCAATTTCTGCGAACGGATTTATAAACCGCTCTTAATTTTATTATAAAATAAATTTGACGGATTTCATTTAGCACCGTCTCGTGGTTTAAATGATGATAAGCTTGGTGATAATCCATAATTATGAGTTTTGTAACATGATGTTTACCTGACAGTATTATTAAATCTCGTTGAGGTCCACAAGCGGATGTTGCATACTGCGCCCTATTTTTAACTTTGACTATTTCATCATCATCCATATAAACATTAAGTTTATCAAAGGCACCACCTTTAATATTGGTTTTACCGCTCTGTACTGCAGCATAATCATCTGCAAAACTTGCTATTTGGGCCATCTTTAATATAATTTTCTTTGCCTTAACGAGATGCGATGAATTAAGCCGTTCAACTAATTTTTGTTGCTGCAACTTTTGTAGTTTTCTCTCAACATACATTACCCAATTTGCCACAGCGCGCTTAAGTCGGTACCAACTAGAAAAATATTCATAATTAATTGAAATCATTATTGACTTACGAAAGTGTATGTTTAGATAACGAGGGCGAATTTCAGTCCTATCAACATCATCGGCATTCGGTTCGGGAGTAACGGGACTATTTGGCCACTGATTCTCAGGTAGTTTCAGCCAAGATGGACCTTCAAACCACTCCTTGTAGTTATCAGTGGCTGGTCTAAACTTTGTTGCAAAATCGGCTACATTCATTGAGCTTGGAACCCACCGCCATTCTGTAACATTTGTGAATTTTAAAATTTCTGCTACTCGAAACATTACAAATTGTTTGTATTTTCTAGGGTCACCGGCTAACCATGACATAACTGTTCTCGAGTCTGTCCACATTATCTTTCGCTGCAATTTTATGTCGTGGCATGTAATTGTCTTCATAAGTCTGGTACCAATAGTTGCTGCTTGTAATTCGAGACGTGGTATAGACAGGGGTCGAAGTGGTGCCACTTTTGATTTCGCCGCGACGAGTCTTATTTCCACATTTTCTCCGAATGCAAATCGAAAATATGAACAAGCTGCATAGGCGTCTTCACTTGCATCGACAAAGGTGTGCAATTCAGCATAATATTCATGGTGTTGTAGAGCTAGTGAATAGCACCGTGGTACTGATATTTTGGTAAAACTTGGTAGAAATGTGAGCCAATTCTTCCATTTATTAAAGAGGTCATCATTTAGCGGTTGGTCCCAGTCAATACCGCTTCGCCATATTTCTTGTAGAATTGACTTTAAGTATGACATAAAACAAGCCACAAAGCCTAAAGGGTCGAAAACGGACATTAAAACTTGTAAAACTTCTCGCTTTGTAGGCACTAAGTTCTCAGACAGAATTGGTCGACGAAGCCGCACAAATTTTAAATTCATTTTAAAAACATCGTTTTTAGGGTCCCAGTAAAGTCCAAGAATTTTTTCATATTGAGTCACATTTTCATTATTTTCAAACGTTTTTTGGTCTGGTCCTTCTGTCTCTCCAAGCGCTTTCAAAACTTCAGGGGAGTTCGATGACCAATTATGCATGATAAAACCTCCCTTTGCATGAACGTTTCGTACATTTAATGCCAAATCAATAGCCTCTTCGGTAGTATTTGTAGAGTCAATAAAATCATCCACGTAATGTTGTTTTGTAATTGCGTCAATTGTCCTTTCATTACCAAAATGTCTAGCATTTTTGTCTCTAACAAAATGCGCAATGCAAGGTGAACATGTGGCTCCAAAGGTGAGTACGTTTAGCTGGTATACCAATAGAGAATTGTTTTCGTCCCACCACAAAAAACGCTGTGCACTAGCATCCTCTTTACGAACTCTTATGCGGTGAAACATTTCGGCTATATCGCCGCATACCGCTACGGGCCCCATTCGAAATTTAAATAAAATATTAATAAGGGGAATTAGCAAGTCAGGACCCTTAAATAAAAAATCGTTGAGAGCAAAATCGTCAGACTTAGCTGCAGCATCCCACACGAGTCGTAATTTATTTGGTTTATGTGGGTTCTTAACAATAAAGGTGGGTAAGTACCATGTTTTGGTCTCATTTTTCTGTAATACTTCTATAGGTAACCTTTCAGCATAGCCTTTTTCTTCTAAATTTGCGATTTGCAGCTTCAAATTATCGGCCAGGTTAGAGTCCCACTCAGCTTTTCGTTTAATACACTTTAAACGTTTCATTGCCGTTGGCAAACTATTTGGCAACTCTGGCTGGTCAATTTTCCATAAAAGCCCAACTTCGTATTGGTCGTCTTTAAATGTACAAGTGTTATTTAAAATTTGTATAGCCTGCTCATCATCTTTCGACATAGGCGCTGGCTGCATAGAGGTAATGCCCACACTTTCATCAGAAAAAAATAGTTTCACAAGTTCATGGACTTCTTCGCAGTTGCATTTGTGAAAATTAAGTTTTCCACCAGTCTCAGAGCCACCACCAAAAAGAGTCCATCCCAATCTTGTTTTTGATGCCACTGGTTGGCGCCAGCCACCTTCACGGACCTTCATAGATGTAATTAAATTTGGGTTATTAACACCAATTATCATGGATGGTACTACGTTGGTATAACCCTCTAGGGGAATATCTTTCAGGTAAGTGTATTTAGTTTTGACGCCATCGACGTCCATAGTTTCACTTGATAAATTTAATTTTTTTACGGTGTACACGTTGCTGATTGGGAAAACCTTCGAATTGGGTCTAGCTGAAGAGATACTTAAATCCAACCTTTTAGAGTTGTTTTCATATCGGGTTACGTCACCAGTCCATCTGATGCAAAGTGGATCATTAACGCCTTCAACACCTAAGGAGTTGGCCACCTCCTCTTCTAGTAGCGTCAAAGTCGAGCCATCGTCCATAAGAGCGTATATTTGAATAGATTTGTCGCCACCATAAAGCGTGACTGGCAGTACACGATAAAATGACTCACCCTCACAAGAAGACCTATGATTATTTACCAAACCACCTGATGGCTGCTCTAAATTGTGCAATAGTGCATTGTGTCGTACAGAACATCCGTTAACCCCGCATTGTTTCTGAAACCAGCACCTGCGCCTATGTTTTCCAAGGCAGACGCGGCATAAATTATTTGCCTTGACTGCATCCCAACGTTCAGCAACAGATAGCTCCTTAAATTTTTCGCACTGAATCAATTTATGTAGGTCTTTACAAATTATGCACTGCTGCTGGATACTCTGTGGCTTATGCGTGTTTAAACGCCCCTCTTTCTTTGCTGACTTTTTGTTATTGTTGGTGTCAAATACAGGAACAGTCACTTTACAAGTTGCCTCGGCTATCATATACAACCAGTCTGAAAAATTTACCAAATTTGGATGGGAAATATCTTTGGAATGTAAAGCCCACTGTAGCACTGTGTCTGTTGGTAGTTTGTCGACTAGCTCCTGCAAAAGAGTAGGGTTAATTAAATATTCCTCTAAATGAGATGCACGAATAGTAGCACAAAGATTTTTCACCGCAAATGAAAATTCTATTAGGGACTCTAATTTACCCCGCTGTATTGAATACGTTCGCACTTCTTCAATTAAATTTTTTATTATGCACTCTGGTCTGCCGTAGTACATTTTTAGAGTTCTAATAATATCTGGAACCATATCCGGGAGCATCAAACAATTTCTTACTGCGTCCCGGGCCTTACCACGTAAGCTGTTTTGCAATCTGATGAGGTTTTCTTCATTTGTGTACCCGGCAGCCTGAGTGCTGTGTTCATAGGCACTTATAAATATTGGCCATTCTTTCGGGTCTCCATTAAAGCATGGCAAATCTTTGCAAATATATTGCCGTGCCATTAACTGGGTCGCCGTTGTATTTAAATAATTATTTTCGCAATTATTTGTTCTTAAATAATTAACTCCGCGTGTGTTGTTTACGTTTGTATTGAATCCCATTTGTTGACAGCCTGTAACATTCCTGTTTTGTTGTGTGACGTCATCATTAATGATGTTTTGACAGTTTTCAGGAGGGCTGCCACTTATTGTACTAAATGGGAAAATGGTTTGTGTCTGTGGTAATTGGTGATAATCACCACTTAAATCGGTCACTCGCCGCAAGATGGTGTTATTTAGTGACGTACTTGTTTGGAGTCTGCTGATATTTGCATTTTGTTGACAACTTTGTACACACGGTGGGTCATCAATTGTGGCATTTTTGTTGCTTTTACCCACTGGCCGTACATTGTCAATCTGATGGCATTCATCAGCTTCATCACGTAGTAATTGGTACTTACGGCGTAAAAACTCCTGTTTTAATAACATCTCCTCCTCTAGCTGCTGCAGTTCAAGCTGCTTTTTAGCACTAATGGCAGGCCGGACTGCTTGTGTGTGTTTTGTGGGTTGACTAGCTGATGCTTGTGGATGTAGTTTAGGTGTCCCAATAATCTCAACACTGGATTCATTTATGGGATCTTGTGTTTTGAGGTTATGTGAGTCATTTTGTTGCTTTGTCGCATCAACACAAACCTGGCATATCCAACTAAATATATCAACATCGTCGTCAATGTCACAGCAGCTGCTATGGAAACAGTGAAGGCATCTAGAACAGGTTATCATGTTTCCATCATCTGGGTCGCTGCATAATATGCAGTTGGCAGCAAGGGTAAGATTTTCTTCCGTCATATTCTTAGCCATAATGGTTTATAAGAATTTTAAAGAATTGTTAAAAATAAAACAAACCAAGTTTATTCCAGCAGTTTGTCGCTTTAAAATTCTGAAAGCGAGTTATTTTTATTATTAATTTTAAATATAACAAATTTATTATTTTTACCTTAGTTTTATGTTTTAGTTTTTTTAAGCTGTTAAAGCTTGAGCTTAGTCTTTAACAATGGCTAAATCTTTTATGAATTTAGTATGTATAATAAGAACAGGACAATAAAGGAATATAAAATATAGTGTTGAAAAATGATTTAAGTAATTGTAAAATGTAGAATGTTGTAAAAAATAGTAGTAGAGTCAAAAATTGTCGGTAACAATACCGTTTCTAAATCACTGTGCAGTGGGCTCTTGTTCGAAGTATTCCTTACAGTGCTTTGTATAGGTCTCTATATACGAGTTACGATATGCCATATACTTACTATCTGCGATCTTTATCATTCTGCATAATTGTATGTTTTCCTCTGTATGTTCTTCTAGTACATACGAAAGACTTTCTTGAAATATTTCCGGGAGACTTCAACTGTATAATATGGTAGTGTGAATGTCTTCTTCGATGATATCACAGGTCTAACTGCTACGCCCGTATGAGATTTTGTTATGTAACAGAGAGATCTTTCGTTTTCTTTTTGAACGCAGGATATGACAATTCTAAACGCTATTCATATTATAAATAGGATGTTAATGGCATTAAAAATGTTGCTTCATCCGAGATCATGTTCGCAGTGTTCTTTACTGTTCTTCCTATAGACGAATTGTATCTTGTGACCCCGGAATTGATGACGTCTCTATATACGAGCTGCGATCTATATCATTCTGCGTTATTGTATGTTTTAATCTGTATGTTCTCCTTGTACATACGAAAGTCTTTCTGAAATATTTGCTGAAGACTTCCACTGTATAATATTGTAGTCTGAATGACTTCTCCCGATGATATCCCATGCCTAACTACTGTGGTAATCAACAATATTTTCGGATGATTATATCGAGTACATCGTTTCTAGAAATATTCACGAATGCTTTATAGCCTTGATAAACAAACCGAACATTTTAATAAATTATCCTTGATAGTGTTGGCCAGCGTATATTGTAAGTAATAAAATTAACACATAAAATAACTTTTATGAATTTGGATAACTTATTCAACTTTTGTCATTGTCGAGTCTTTGAAAATACATTTTTTGACCAATTTTCACACCTAAATCTATCTATACACACCACCCTCGTATATAAACTCTTTTAAACCAATAGACCGACTGCATGTATGTATTTAATAGTCTACTACCATAGATTATTTTTGTTTTACCCACTTTTCTTTACTACGACAGTATGAAATCATACACATGTGTGTATTTTATCTTATTGCCAGGTTCTACTTCAGCTTTTTTTCCCTCTATATCTTTTGCAATTTGTTGCTTTCATATGGTAAATTTTTTTTCCAAAAAGGATTTTCAATGCTACAAAAAAATTTTCATTTTAGATGAGTTGATTTTGAGTTTTCTTGTCAATTTCAATGTGTTCAATCTATTTGCTTGCATGGCTGTATTTCTGTGCGTGTATGTATAATATGTTTAATTTTTTTCCCAGGACCATGTCTGTATTTTATGCTACCAATTGCAATTTACTATTATTGGATTTGTTAGGAAAATTTGTGTCTGTTTGTGCTGTTTTTTTTAATAAAGAGATATCGAAAAAATTCAAATAATTTGCAGCATTTACAAAATGTGTTTTTTCTTATGAGAGCTAAGGAAGATTTTACTGTTGTATAAAATTTAATCAATCGCTGTGTGATACGTTTCTTATCAGATGTGATGGATTTTTGTTTTTTGTAATTTAATTTTTAATTAAATTAAAGAATTTTGTATTTTAATTATTTGTTCGATAAGATCTTTCATTGGGAATTCATTAGAGTATTACCACGGAGGTATTAAGATTTATAAGTAACACACAAGGCAGCACTCTGAACAATGTTGACTCATTTTAGGAAGTATTTTAGGATACATGCCACAAATGCCAAGATTCTCGAAATTTTTAGTTCACAGAAACACAACTCATTCAATCCATAGTTGAACATCTTCTTATTGCATCTAGAAATAATCACCTCGTTGTAAGGTAGTTTGAGACATCTAGCAAAAGTCCCAAATATTTAGAGCCTAGTGTTCGTTGTCGCACTGTTACTGTTTGAGATGCTATCGTACAAGATAAGCCGTTCGTGCTGATCTTGGACATTTCATCTAATTGAGTCATTTCATAAAAATATATTTTTCAATTTTCATCAGAAATATCCACAAGTAGTTGGTATATGCTCATCTTCAATGTAGTTTCAAGTACTATATCCATGTGTAAACGAGATGGCAATACACATTTTAGTGAAGGATCTCTGGAAAATACTAATAAAATCACTTACCCTGGGTATTTGATTGCATACTTACTATGTAATTGGTGGGATACCTATAATGGATCCTTCATTCCATAAGGATTCCGAGTTTTTTGTGCAAAAGTCAATATTATACGGTACGTTTTATTTAGATTCCATCCATCATACGTTTCATAAGGAATGCGCAGTATTCATTATTAGCCGTCATATTTGATTAAGATCCCAGAGTACTATCATGTTCTAAAGATTATGGCGTAAAATAGGTATTATTCCCAAGATATTAGAGTTGATATATCCATTGTTTTGTCAGAAGAACAATTATAATTTTAAAGTTGTAACTATTAAATTGTTATTACAATTTAAAGATATCTATGTGCTGGGAACTCTATTCTACAATTTTTGGTCATTGAGCGATCAGAAGTTAATTATTTTATGTTTTTGTACAAAAATATCAGTTTTTGGTCATGCAGGGAAATCATGGTATATCAAACGACATGTTGTCAAGCCCATTCGTTATATCAAGACTTATTTCTTTTTAATAAATGTTCGGCGGTGTGACATTACGAGGCATGACTATCATTACTTTTTCTTCGGGACGTTGATTTGAGGCATTCCCATGGGTTATTAAAAACTTCATTTGGAAAGATTTCGGTACTAAAATTGATTCTACCATTTAAAATATCCACGTTTAGATGAAGAGCGGCGTTTCTTTGCCATTCCAAGCTTAGCGCAGTTTTAAATTGTTAGTCAATCCTTTAATAACTTTCTTCCTGTAGCACTAGTATCTGTAGCATGAACAAAAGTTTCTCTAGTAGCATTTTCTAATAGAGAACACGGGGGTTATTAAGTACCTCGATTCAAAATTAAACATTCTCGAATTTCCACTTATAAAACATACAAATTCGAATAATTTTCTCATTCAATCGAATTTATAACATCAGGGGAGTTATTCTGTATAAGCACATCTCCCGATGTGTAGATTCACTAAGAATTTTAAGGGGGCACCAAAAATCCAATCCAATCCTTAATCTGAATTTATGCAAACAATAAGTGGACAGGTGAACTTGTACTTTGATGGTACTTTTTGATTTTTGTATTGGGTGTATGACTGAAAAATGCGGGACTTACAATAGATGGCGTAACTTTTGATCGCGGTTTTGGTTTTTTATAAGTTATATGTCATTTCAAGAGTACATATCTGACGTTTATTCTCACTTAGTTATTGAATATTTAGTGAAAACAACACAGTTTCTTTTTTGCTTAGAAAATGTTGAATTTTTTGAATTTAGTTTTGCTTCACTTTTTAAATTTTAAAAAAAGTGCCGCTAAAGCACACCGATTGCTCACCAAAGCTTATGGTGAATGTGTTCCATCAGTTTCAAAGTGCAAAAAAAGGGTTGGTTCGGTTCAAAATTGGTGATTTTGACATGGAAGACAAGGATCGCCCAGGCCAGCCAAAAAAATTTTAAGACCATTGATGTCAAACTCAACAAGTGCTCGCAAAATCATTGGGTGTTACTCAAGCAGCAGCAGGATTCATCTAAAAGCGGGTACATGTACGCAAATCTGCTTGCGCGCTATAAGAGAAAATCATTTTTGCACCGAATAATTACCTGCGATGAAAAATGCTTCCATTACGATTACCCGAAGCATAAGAGATCGTATGTGAAGCCCGGCCATCAGCCAAAACACCACCAATGCCAAATATCAATGGCGCTAAAGTAATGCTCTGTATTTGGTGGCAGTACAGACCATCACAGAGAACCTGTGCCAAACACAACTGATTCGTTTAAAGTAAGCATTGGCCGAAAAACACCCAGAATAAGTATGCGGCCAGATATGAAACTGTAATATTCCATTACAACAATACTCGGCCGCATGTTGCAATACCTGTTAAAAAGTATTTAGAATGAAGTGGTTGGAAAATGTTCCCTCATCCACCTTAAAATTTAAAAACCTCGATGTGAATTTTCTAAATAATGATGCACTTAGAACTTTGGTTTAAAAAATCACTATATTCGACAATTGCCGGACGTTTATAACAAGTTACAAATTTATTATAAATAATTTTTGAAGCCAGTTCTTATTAATATTAAAATTTTTTGTTAAATCTTGGAGAAAAATTAAAAAAAAAAGTTTAATTTTTGTAAAAATTTAAGAAATTTTCATAATCATTTCATAATTAGGCGGGGATAGAGATTTTAGAAATAAAGTTTTTACATATTAGCTTAGATTTTATTCGATACATACATATATAGATTAAAAGAACTTACAATTTTTGCAAAAAATTACAAAATTTTGAATAAATTTGGGCTTACACGATAATTTAAGATACGCCATAGAAAGCGACTTTTAAAGATCTTTCACATAATACTAATACTTAAAATATTTTTTTTCTTTGCTGAGACAAAGTTTTTTAGAATGTATTAAAATTTTATTTTAGATGTGTAACCATCCACTTTGGACATCCACCCACAACCTCCCAGATGTACCTATCAAAATTCACACTGCTCAAGTCAACTCTAAAACACCTCAACTCTAAAAATTCGAAATTTCATTAAGATACCTCAAACCATTCAGAAGTTACATAACTTACAATAATAAAAAGTTCTGTAACCACTATGCAATATTTAATAGATTTTACTCCCAACTGAATAAACTTCACGTTCATCACTTTAGTACAAAAATTCCCATGCGCTTCGGTTTATAGTTTTAGTATAAATAGCTGATGCACACGCGTAAAATTTCTAAAAACAGATACACACACTTGCGTTCATTTTAAATAATAGAATTTTAGTCATTACTGCGCATGCCTCAGAAAAAATGAATTTTAAACAACAACAACAACTGTCTTGTACTTATGTGCTTAACTACTGCTTTGTTAACGAAGAAGTCACCTAATTTTTGCACATTTTATTGCAAATTTTGTTTACAGTTTTAGTATAAATACGAACTGTTTGCATACAGCGATATTTATATTGATTTAGTGCACCAAACTGTCAACATCGCAGTGGGGCAGACTCAAAATTTGACGTGGGCGTAGACAAGGAGTATTCTAGTTTAGGTTATTAAAATGGACCCTACAAATGCTCCAGGGGCGGCGTTGTGGGGTCTCAAATTAGGGTACCTTCGATATGTATAATTTTTAAGCAAGTGCCATTTTTTTGTTTCCCAACCGATTTCAAGGATTTTTATATTTTTAGAAAGCGCTAGGCTAGGTCTTGAAAAAACATGCTAGCGTGTGCTATTTAGCTCTTATAATTTCCAAGTTATAGGCACTTCAAAATTGAAATTTCAAAATTTTGCCATACCTTGGTCCGATTTTTTAAAAATATAGGTCGCACTTTTAGACCGAATGGACTCAAATTTGTTTCGTTAGTTACACAACTAAATTACTAACAATACAGAAAAGATTTCAGAGCAATATCAATTATGGATTCAAAAGTAAACGATTTTCAATTAAAAATTCAAAAAATAGTAGACTTTAGCTGTTTTTTGGGCGAAAAGTTGACTTAACTCTTTTTTTATAAAAAAAAAACTTTCTTTAAGAATATATAACAATTTTATATTTTTCTATAAGGTATCTTTATGGAGAACATTTTGGAATAAAAAACTTGTCCAATTTTTTGAATATGTCACCCCTACACCCTTCGGAATTTGAACAATTTTTTTTTTCAAAATTTCAATTTTGGGTCACATGTTTTAAAATTCCAAAGCTGGAATCAGAAAACGGAAAACATCCTTGGAAACATTGATGTGTTCCCTATGTTTCCACAAAGTATTTTCTCAGCTTCGATGGAACTGTGGATCCTATGGGTAAAATTGTAAAAATACCATTATAGGGATTTTCGCTCCAATTTTTAGGAATTACGGGATTCTCTTTGATCTTTTGACAAGTTTTTTTACACTTTTTTATTTAGAATAATAAATTTAAAAAACTTTAAAAATTTCATTGAGTTTTGTCAATTAATAAAGATTTTATTAAACTAAAATTTGTATTAAAATTTTAATAGGATGGCAAATATTAGGAACAAATTTACCAGCATTTGTGTTTAGTTAAATTAATTTTTGATCTTATTAAAAATATTGCAAGTCAGTATCTCAATTAGATGCAAAAAATACGCCACTTTAAAACTCCATCCTTCAAAAATATTGTATTTAATAAGGTGCAACATTGTACTATAAAAGTTCTTTTATATTATAAATCGATGATAAACAATTTTGTTTACTCTTCCTTATTAGATGCATGAATAAGAAATTTCCATGTGAAATCTGTTTAGAAAAAATATTTTGAATAACGCATTCCACTATTAATAAAAAATAACGTTTAGAGCAGAAGCGGAAAGAGAACGCGTATAACGGCTTCAGCAAATGCGTCGCAGTGCATCTCCATCGAGAGCTGCAAAGAAACCCCAACAGCATTTCGAAAGACTAGAAGCCAATCGCTCCCCAATGGCCCGACTAAGAGATAGTATCGATTTAAAGTTGGTAGAATTTCATTACAATAAGGATGATGACTACAGGAATCACAAGAACGTACTGATTGGCGCAATGAAAAAACGTTGCATACAGTTCCCTAAGGAATCCCCGGGAATCTGCTGTTAGAATGGTAAAATTGTTCTGCCACCAATTATTGAGCCGCCTGAGCCGCTTCTGAGTTACATTCCTTCAAAATATCCGAAAATACAACTAATGATTTCAAATGACTTCCTTCGGGGCAACTACTTAATATCGTAAATAACGTCGCACAGTGCTTTGTTCAATGGACAAAAATCAAAAATAAGATTATGTCAGTGATGTTAATGAAATTTATATTTTTTGCATAGACAACTAAATAACTAATTCGTGTAAAAAAGATTTGTTTATAAATATCTCTTTTTGTCGTCACTAGAGGTCGCTAAAGTTAGTACATTTTCAACATAAATTTGATTGAGAAAAATATATTTTATATTCAAATTCGAGAAAAAACATGTAATAAAAATCTTAATTATCATTGGTGGGTCAGTTTTAACGGGTTTGTGGAATAAAGTGCAAAAATTGATATGAACCTTTCATTATTTCAAATGAAAACGGGATTGTGTACTTATTTATACAAGTTTGAAGGGAATGATGTTGATTTCTTTAACATGGATTTATTTAAAAAAAGGATATATGGCAGCTATGTAAATCCTTGCTAGAATTGAAATCTTAATAACTAAATAAATGCTTGGTTCCAAAATTAAAAACGATTTTTTCGAATTTGTAAAAAAAATTTATATTATACAGGATATTTAAATCTTGATGTATTGGAATTATGAATATCCTTCCGATGACATTTCCATAATTTTGCATCTAATATTATGAGAGAAGAAAAATTTCTGAAAATTAATGATTTTAATCAGGTTTATAAGTTTTTTGAGGAAAAGGATGTATGGCAGGCACCCGAATCCTTGCTGCGATTGCAATAAAAACTTTCACAAACAAAAATAGCTTTATTAAAATAGTTATAACTAAATAAAATGTTAAAAATATAATATAATATAATTCGTCTGCAATAACTCCTTCTATTTTTGTCCATTGCCTATATGAAAACGAAGCACTGTGCGTCGGCTTCATGCTCACCAAAAGTTCTCAAAACCATTGTTGGACATCAGAAATTGAAAATTTACAATTGATCCCGCCACAACTGAGATTTCGATCGAGCCAAACTTTTGCCAAATGCAAATGAATATTCAAGCCGTTGTCTTACAAACAACTTGAAAAATTCGGACTGGCTGTGGGAACGTGCAATGTTGTGACGTTATGATGTCAACAAGCTCAATGAGCAAATTCAATTGAAATTGTCTGGCGAAACAATGAAATATAACCGACTTTGTCCGACACTGTATATTAAAATCGAGATCGCGATGCAATATAAAACAGATGTTTTTCTAAGGGCCAGCAACACAGACAGATTGAATGCATTAACTAGACATCAAGCACTTTAGAATATTTAAATTCCCCTTGACTACAATATCGACTTCATTAACGCAGAACAAAACTTCATATGATGAGATTAATAGTTCCAGGATTTTATTTCTAAGTTTCATACAAGGTGTCGCAAAAGTAATCCTCCTATCAGAAAATGCTATAAATTTTGCGATTGGCCCCTATTGTCAGTTCTGTTTTGACATTTGTGTAGTAAACACATGCGAAATACACGTTAATTAACAATGTTACGCTACACTGCTTCAGAACGCGGAATATTGCTGACTATTTATTTGACCAATAATCGGTCGGTGACTTTGGCACAACGTGAATTTCGTCGCAGATTTCCTGGCCGTCCAACGCCTACTGGTGAAACACTGCAACGTTTAGCCGCTCGCCTCGAAGAGACTGGCACAACATGAGATGCTGCCAGGCGTGGCAGACCCCGGAGTAGCCGTACTGCAGAAAATATTGCTGCTGTAGCCGAGGATGTCATGGATGCGCCGTCGACGTCGACCAGACGACGTGCCACGCAAATGGGCATCAGTCGACAGTCTCTACAGCGAATTTTGGTACAAGATTTGAAGATGTTTCCGTACAAAGTCCAGACGGTGCATCAGCTGTTAGCTGCTGACCGCCAATCGCATCTAACATACCCTCAAGCCATCCTTAATCACCACCAAGAGGAAGATGATTTTTCATCAAAAATAATCATGAGTGATGAGGTCCATTTCCGTTTTAGCGGGAACGTAAATAATCAAAATTTATGCTTCTGGGGCACTGAAAATCCGCGTGTAGCTCACGAAGAGTCATTACACCCGCTCAAAGTCACTGTATGGTGAGCTGTTTTCGCTGGAGGAGTCATCGGACCTTTTTTCTTCGAAGACGTCGCAGGCCAAACGGTTACTGTGAATGGTGAGCTCTACAGAGCAATGATCAACGAGTTCTTTTTGCCGGAACTTGATGAATTGGGATTGGAAAACATGTGGTTCCAGCAGGACGGTGCAACGGCACACACTGCGCGTGCCACAACCGATATGCTGAAGGATGCATTTCCCGGGCGCCTAATCTCCCGTTTTGGCGATTTGCACTGGCCAGCAAGATCGCCTGATTTGGCCCCTCCAGACTTCTTTTTGTGGGGCTTTTTGAAGTCGCGGGTTTATGTCAACAAGCCTCAGACTCTTGCAGCTCTTAAAGACAATATCCGTCAAGAATGTGAGGACCTATCGCCGGAAGTTTTGGCCAAAGTGATGGAAAATGCCATAAAAAGGGCTCAAATCAACTGTGGTGGCGGCCATTTACATGACATCATACTCTCGACTTGATGTAAAAAAAATTAAAAGACCAAATAAAAATAATCCAGAAGAAGAATCAAAGTTTTTCATTGTTTTTTTTTAATTACAGCCAAAAAACATCGGAAGTTTACTTTTGCGCCACCTTGTACAAAGCGTGGTCCTTTATTAACAATTTTGGTACTAAAAGAAGAACCCAAAAGTGAGGTAATCTGCCTAAAACTGATATTTAATATTCCCGCTTCCTCAAATATAATAAGATACAACATATGACAAAAAATGTATTCTCAGATAAAATTTTAATGGTTTAATATTTCAAGATTTTTTTGCGGATCAAAGTTCTCGTCTTTGATCTAATCGGCAATAATATAAAAAAACTAAATTGTATATTTAAACAATTATAAAATAAACCAAGTAAATACAATTAACATAATTTAACAGCATATATAAATGTCTTATTTATTTTAAAAAAGCTACATCTCACTCTGATAAATGTAAAGAATTCTTCTACTAATAATATTTTATTGTTTAATACTTAAGTAAACTAGAGGAAACAAAATAAAGCTTTTGATAGACGGTAGTTGTTCAAAAGAAAGAATCTCATTCTGAAATGATAACACAAATGCAAAACAATTTGATGATACCGCCCCCGTGCTACACAGTTTACTCGTGGCAGTCTAAGAAAATCAAACAACAACCCTACAAAATCAAATTACTACTACAAGGAAAATAACAGAACGTGTTAGCCTTAAATATGCCGACAAAATCAACAGGTTTCGTAATGAAAAAGAATCCAAAAAAAGGCCGATAAAACGGGTAGAGAGAAAAAGTCAACAAAATTGTTTTGTTTTTTCTTTTAACGAAATTAACAAATGAACAAAATTGTTTGCACACCAAAAATGGAGCATTATCAGACAGAGTAGTTAACAATCATGGTACAGAGTTTCGGTTCTCCTTAGCCTTTCTCGAGAAATTACCAATCACAAGTATGAGTACGAGTGCCGCAAAAGCAACAGATGTATGCCAGTTTATAGAATTCAAACTCAACTGCGACGATTTTCAAACGTTTAAAACCACCCAATAGCTACAAGTAACAACAGAAACTTTAACAACCAACAAACTACATGTTTTTTAATACTCACACACTGAATTTGTACCAACAGTATCAGAATGGTTTAGGATTGCCAACTTAAAAAGAGCTCAGCTGGACATGTCTAATAAATATAATTCGGAATCGTCTTCGTTGCAAATATTATAAGTAGGTAGATTTATCAGCAAAATTAGGTGAAGCAGAATGCAGATAGTTTGCATCTCTTTTGAACAACACATATCGGCAGACCATAGGAAAAAAACTAAGTCTTAGGTTACTAATCTTTCATCTCTAAAGAGTGCCTCAGGGCAAATTATCAAAAATTTTATATTTTCCTCATATAATTCATTCGGTTGTCTTTACCGAGGAGATTTTTTTAAGCATAATCCTTAATTCTGAGCACACATAAGAAAATTTTCTATGCTTTTTGCTTTTACACACAATTAAATCTTTATACTGGAAAGTTATTCATGTAAGGGAAATTTTATAAGTCTCCAGTTTAAAATTCGACATTCAGTTTTCAGCTTATATGTTTCTAATTTAGTTGGGTAAATGTCATTAGGAGAAAATATCAGATTAAATCCATGTTCCTAGCCAAATCCCAGAAACAGCAATTAAATTTGAATAAAACTATCTAATTGGCAACTCTTTTTTGAAAAAAACAAAATATTTGCATCTGAATCTTAATTAATTAACTCAACGCATTTTCATGTTAAAATGCAAAAAAAAAATAGGAATCTTTCAGATATTTGTTGCAATGCAACATACAACCAACACACAATCCCAAATAAAGTGCATGGTAGACAAGCTGATGGCCAAGTATGCATGTAGAAGTAACTAGTACATATAAATGAATATTTGTATGTTTATGTTTGTAAGAATATTTTCAGCATTTTGTTGTTGTTGTTGTTATGTTTGATGTGCTGCGATTTCGCAATGCATTCCTGTGCGCACTTATTGCCTGACAAGGTAATAGTTACGTACAACAAGAAGCTCAATACAAACTTGCGCGCACACGAATACATTCACGGATATTAATGCACCCATACAGAATGGAGTTACAATGCACTTTCAGAAATTGATAAACACATACCTGTGTTTTTATTGAATAAAATTTTTCTTAATTTTTAATTGTAATTTTAATCCTGTTAAAGAAATTTTTTAAATAGCTAGCCTGAAGACCGGCAAAGTAAATAATAGCACCATTATATCAGATAAATAAGACCGATATTACAAACTTTTCTTTAAAGCCCAAGATATATTGAAGGTTTCCTTTGGTAAATATTTGGAAAATAAATAATATCTGTCGGCTGGATTACACCGCACAGCAAAAATCGAACAAAATTTGAGCACATGATAAAGTTCATATACTATACGTATAAACAACACACTTCACATAGTCATATTGCATTTTCAGTTTTTCATCTCGTGATCTTTTTTTGTTTTAAACGACCTTTAAATTTTCAAAAGAAGTGAAATTCAACAATATCTTTCAAAAAGTTATTCCTTTAATATCCCTAAATGTTTCTATTTCATTTGTCTGAAAAAGGGATATTTTTTAAAAGATAAAAGCAAATAATTGTTGCGAAATAGCAAAATCCTCCCCTTTAATATGATGTTCATGACTTCATAGTGTATATGAAAAACTATTATAATGTAAGTTATAAAAACATTATTATACCTTATATTTTACAGTCCTTTAAAAAGCGTTTGTGGTTTTCAATTAGCTTTGATGTCGACCATTTTGCCTTAATAATTGACAAAATCATAAGATAAAATGTTCTTATTTCAACAAAATTAAATTTAAAAAGTCTTTAAGGTGAAACGTGCCAACTTAACGCGTTTTTTACAAATTATTAATCCTTATGAAATTCTAAGTCGTTTCAGCTATGTCCGTCCGTCCCTCTGTCTATCTGTCAGTGTAAAACACTCTCATGTCTAATCTGCATAAGCGAAATTAATGAAATTTATACCAAGGTAGAACTAGAGTTATGGATACAATCCAAGTGCGCAACTTAAAAATTATTGAATTAAGCATATACCTCAGACGTAGCAGAAATAAACATAATGTTTGGTGATGAAAGTCTGATTGAAATACAGTTATGCTTTGTACGTGGAATGCCCCTTTGCCGTCTTGGATGTTTATATTCTAACGAATGAGAATGTTATTTGGAAGATAATAAATATGTAACAAATTTAATAGAGGCACAAATGCATAATACCCTCCCCAGGGTGTAGGGAATTAATATTACTGCGATTAATCTATAATCACGATTAACTGAGCCTTCTTTCATTGTAATCGCGATTATAAAAATTGCGATTGAATGCAATCCCTACTTATCATAATGTGCTGGTTAAACCATGTAAGTACTTTAACAAAATAGCAATACAAATTTTAATATTTGGAGTCTATATCAAAGCAAAAATTTAAATAAATCAACATAATTTCGTGAAAATTGCAAACTTTTTTTTTACCCTAAACCACCAAGAATGGTGAATGAGGGTATATATAAGTTTGTCATTCCATCTGAAACATTTAATTCTCTACATATTTTTTTGATTTTTGATCGTTATGAAATTCTAAGTCGATTGAGCTATGTCTGTCAGTCTGTGTGTGTAAAACACTCTCACGTCCAAAATACATAAACGAAATTAATAAAATTTATACCCATCTTTATAATTTCTCTAAGCAGATTGGTATTGAAAATCAGCAAAATCGAGTCAGAAGAACCTGATTTTGGACCAAAATGTAGTACAACCTCCAAAAATGTTGAGAATGTTTAATTTTTTTTTTTTTTGAAAATTGTTAGAATCGGTCCATAATTTCTCTTACCCGCATACTAAATTCTACTCGAAATATGGCTTTATTGTACTTAAATGCAAAAATTAGTTTCGAGTAATGAGAAATCGCAATACCAGATTTGTTTCCCTATATACATAAGTATATGTACGTAGCTCCTATGCAAGGCCCACATCCGTAAATATATATTAAACGCGAATATACATATCAGTAATTGTTCACTGTTAAGAAACGAAATGCAGTGATATACATTATTTTCATATGTAAAATTGAGTCAGAACAAAAACCTAATTTTGAAGTTAGCTTAAATATTTGTTTAAACTTTTTAATACCCTCCACCACCATAAGTGGTGAATGATATAAGTTTGTCATTCCATGTATAACATTAAGAAATAATCATCTAAGACCCATCAAAGTCTTATGAAATTCTAAGTCGATTGAGCTATGTCTGTCCGTCTGTGAAAAAACACGCTCACGTCCAAAATACACAAACTTAGTAAGCTTCCAAAAAAATGTTTATTGTTGTCCTAAGCAGTGTAGTATTGAAAATCAGCAATATCGGTACTGTAGAATGAATCAAAATGTTAGACTACCTAAAAAAAAATGTATAATTTTCATATAGTTTTTGTTATTTCTGTAAATATATTGCAGATAATACTATAAAATTTTACACTCGTTATTTTTATGATAAAAGAAATAAATTAAAATTCATGATTTCTTCTAGCCCACATACAAATTTCTTCGCGAAATATGGTGCTATTGTCTATAAATGCCTACAGATTTGCAGTATCCATACAAAATTCAGCAAAAATAAGTTTCTTGCTAAAATAAATCACAAGACTAAATTTTTGTGGATCAGCCCATATAAAGTTGACTTCCTAAAATCACTAAAACATACAAAAGTCGCTGCTCCGAATTCTATGAAGATCGATTCATATTTGTGTATAGGTCTCATATAAGTACCACTTCCGAAAAACACATTAACCTGTATAAATATCGAAAAAGTATCAATATTAAACCAAAATTTTACACCGATAAATCTATTATAAATATCTTTATAATGCTAAAATTCGACACACATAATACTCCTATACATAGAAATAACTGTACCGAATTTTATGAAGATCGGCTCATAATTGGTCATAGCTCCCATATAAGGACCGCTTCCGAAAAACACATTAATCTGCATAAATATCTAAAACATATCGATATCAAAATAAAATTATACACAAATCAGTAATTTGTATCCAGTAATCATACAACTACATTTTGTTAATATCGGTCCATAATTGGCAACAGCTCCCATATAAGTTCAATTTTCGATAATAACTGTAATACCAACAAAAATCTTGTAAAGATGAAATTCAATGAAAATACATAGAAATCACGTTAAAATATTATATGACGATTGACTCATAATAGGTCATAGCTTCCATATTAGTTCCACAACCCAAAAATACATTAACGCATATTAACAAATTAATTACTAGTATTAATTTCTGCTGCTGGATTTTTTGACTATGGGTTCATAATTATATATAAGAAAACTCATTAATCGCGAATATATATTAAAATTTTGTGATAAAACTCATTTCCATATGGGCAATTCCATATCATCGTACGTGACATTTGTACGCCTATAGAGTGGAATAGATTTTGCAAAAATAAGAGTATCTGAAAACTAATTTGGTATTTATGTTCCATTCAGAGGGAAATATATTTTAAAAAAATAATAAGTTCTTTCGAAACATTGTTGTACAAAATATGGAGCGAAATAAGGGCATATCGCACGTGACATAATTTCTTACATTATATTTTTCCGTTACAATCCGTCATATTTAAATAAAAATTATCTTTGAATGATTTTATAATAAATAAAATTTAATATCGTACGCGACATACCGTACGTTACCGATTTTCTCTTCTAGTAAAACGATAAATATTTTGTAAATATATGTATACAAAAACTAAAAAAAATAATAGAAAATATATACTCGGTTTCAAAAAATAATTTGATAATAGCAAAAAAAAAAACAATCAGAGTTATATTCATTTCATACTACATGGTAATTGGGTGTTTAGTTTTCGCCGCAATCTTAGCCTAAAACATACCAATTAAATTAAAAAATTAAATATAGTCAGTTTATACTATCATTTTTGCTCTTTTTCTCCTATTCAAATCGTCTAAAAAAAAATGTTTCAAGGGTTTTTGTTTTTTCAGTCATGGTAGTCATTCTCGTGGAATTGCCCATATGCAAAATTTTTAATTTTTTAAAAATATATTTGTATACATGTTTATTTTATTTTTCAATGTTGATCCAATCGGATAATGATATTAGGTACATTATTAGGTACATATATAAATTGTTAAATGTCATACGCTATAATAGGAATAAATGACAAACTCTGTTCAAAATGGTAACAGTCTGTAGTTAAAGTATCTTCTGCTTAAAATAGTTTTTCTTACAATTGTTATATTTATTTAATAGTATTTCAATAACACTGTCTTAATCCTCATAACAGGAGCGCACTTCTAATAACAACTATTAAATATGGATATTAAAGTGTTTATGCCAATGTAACTTCTACAATTCTCATCATATTTAGGTGGAGGGTATTTAAGATTCGGCAAGGCCGAATATAGTACTCTTACTTGTTTATACTCTCTTCCTTTACTTGTAACGTGGTTTTGTCGTCGGCTGGAGTAGCTAAGTCGCGTCCAGGGTCTACTTACGGATCCACGAACCTTAAGTGATAACACGAAGTATTTACCCTTTCTGGGGGTTCAATAAATTCAATTCTTTATTTAAAATTAATAAAATATTCAATTACAGCCAAATATATAAATAGCAATTTCAAAGATTGTTGGAATAATATATACGAACTTCTTCGGGATCTACTGGCTTACACGCTTCGGCAAAGGCACTTCTCATTCGGCTTGTATCTCGGTAGTAAACTGGCTTATCCTCGGATTGTGTATAAGCTAGTTCGATTAATCGTGAAGAGAATCAGGTTCTTCGGTTCATATTAATTAATTCTTTATATATATTACAATACTAGTTACAATATATATATCTTAAAAATAGGTATATTACAATATTTGAACAATTAGCCCGAAAGCTATTGAGGGAACAGCTAACCCGAAGGTTACTGAGGGAACAGTCTGTCCGAAGACCCCTGCGTAATTTACAAAACGGATCAGTTAGTCCGAAGACTACTAAAGGAACAGCCAACCCGAAGGTTACTGAGGGAACAGTCGGTCCGAAGACCCCTGCGTAAGTTACAAAGCGGATTAGTTAGCCCGAAGACTACTAAGGGAACAGTCAACCCGAAGGTTACTGAGGGAACAGTCGGTCCGAAGACCCCTGCGTAAGTTACAAAGTGGATTAGTTAGCCCGAAGACTACTGAGGGAACAGTCAACCCGAAGGTTACTGAGGGAACAGTCGGTCCGAAGACCCCTGCGTAAGTTACAAAGTGGATTAGTTAGCCCGAAGACTACTAAGGGAACAGTCAACCCGAAGGTTACTGAGGGAACAGTCGGTCCGAAGACCCCTGCGTGATTAGCTAGCCCCAAGACTACTAAGGGAACAGTCAACCCGAAGGTTACTGAGGGAACAGTCGGTCCGAAGACCCCTGCGTGATTAGCTAGCCCGAAGACTACTAAGGGAACAGTCAACCCGAAGGTTACTGAGGGAACAGTCGGTCCGAAGACCCCTGCGTGATTAGCTAGCCCGAAGACTACTAAGGGAACAGTCAACCCGAAGGCTACTGAGGGAACAGTCGGTCCGAAGACCCCTGCGTGATTAGCTAGCCCGGAGACTACTAAGGGAACAGTCAACCCGAAGGCTACTGAGGGAACAGTCAACCCGAAGGCTACTGAGGGAACAGTCGGTTCGAAAACCCCTGCGTAAAAATTTATTAAGGTGAAATGGTTTCACACCTACGTATGTAGATATGAATCGTAGATTCAGTGTAACAATGTACCCGAACTACGATAGCCGGCCGGCCCCTTGGTCGTTCAAACTTAAATCATATATACAATAATTTGTATAGACTAGTTGAGAATTACAAAGAAGAAAATACGTACAATGAATAAAACAAACAATCGACATGTTATATACATGTGGGTGTGTGTGATATGTAACTACGTATAAAGCAAACAGACAATCGTATGGGTATTACGTTATGTATGAGATATTAATGGGTATTCATTTATTATGAAATTTATGTATGTAGCAACAAGAAATGTACGCTACGTTACATCTTTCCCCCACTTTGATGAAACAAGAAAAATAAAAAACAATCGTGTTTTATTTGTCTTCCACCTCGGCTCGCCATTTTTTTATATACCGTTGAAAACCATTACAACGAAGTCGTGCGATTGTACGATTCATAATCGTCACTTTCACGGGCGGTAACGCACTTCGTTTTATGACATACTGGTGATGACATTTGTACCTTTTGGAAAAAGGTATTATTATACCAGCGAACAACTCATCCTCCGCGTAGTGTGCTTTCGATGGCTCGGTTATGTGCACGTTTATAGGTCTTTGTTCGGAAATCATTGCTGTTTTGGAAGTTCTTGGTTTTTCTACTGCCTGGATTACAATGTCGATGTTCGGTTGTTCTTTTATTGTCGGAGCTGGTGTCGATAAAGATGGTTTTGTTGTAGCTGGTGTCGGTAAATCTGGTTTTGTTGTGGCTGGTGTTGTCGAAACTGGGGTTGTTTTCGTCGGAGCTGGTTTCGTTTTAACTGGTTTCATCGGAGCTGGCTTCGTTAAAGCTGGTATTGGTAAGGTGTTTACGGCCAGTGGTAATATGTCGTGTGTATCTGCTAATATAATGCTCCTGGTGTATATTAAATGTGGAGGACTGCTTGCAGCTGGTGGTTTTATTTGGATATTCTGCAATATTCTGGGTCTGACTTCTGGTGGAGATTGAAAAGCTTTTGGTGGCTCCACATTAATTTTTGGTAATGGGCAAGCGTCACATTCGCTAGCAGAATTAAGTTGACGATATTCAATACAATGTGTCCATCCACTTGTTTTTTTTCGAGCCATCATGGACGGATTTCTGTGTTTTATAGGATTATTGTGTCGTAAATTAATTCCGTGCTCTGCAACATTACAAACACCAGTCGTAGAATCAAACCTCCTTTTATATGTTTCTAAGAGTGAATGTAGCCGTTGATTCTCTTCAGAAGTCGACAAATCTTGGCAGGTAATAACATGCAATGTTTCAATAGAATTTTCCGAAGTTTCTAGTTTTGGAATTATCTCCCCATCCAAACGTATCTCTACTCCAAATGCTGTGAGAAAGTCCATTCCGAGTATTACATCTTCTGTAAGATTAGGAATCTCCGATGTTTTCACAGTTAGTTTTTTATTTTTATAAGTGACATGAATGGAAAATACGTTGAGATACGTGGCTAAACTCTTGTCGGCCATTTGCACTACTCCCATTTTATTGTCGGCTACTAAACCTGTTGAAACGAGATATTGCCCGACCCGGCCGCTGATGTATGTCCTTGTAGCACCAGTGTCGATGAGGGCGTAAACATCTAAGCCGTTGATATTTACCCGAATATGGTAACAAGTGTCGACACTAGGCGGATCATAGTTTTCTTTTATTTGATGTCGATGGCAGTTACAATTTCGCGATAAAATTCCATCGCGTCCACAGTATGAGCAAAACATTTTCCATTTGAAAGTACAGGAATTACGATGATGACCTGTTCGTTTACATCTCCAACAAGTATTTCCCCTTTTATAATCTGTGTGTACTACCATGTGAGATGTTTGCGGCCTTTTTTCTCGCCTTAAAGCTTCAAAATCATCTGTAGCGCTGTAAGTTCGTCTAAGTTGGAGAAGTCGTGACGACGAACATAATGTCTATATTCGCTTCTGAGGCCATCGTATATTCTATCGAGATGATCCAATGAACGAAGAACTGTATGTTGTCGAGCGAGTGTCAGCATGTTAATAATGAAGTCTTTTGCGCCTTCTCGGTTATTTTGTTTACGATTATAGAAATTTTGTTCAATTTGGGCAAGATGACGCTTTGGTAAAAAGAACTTCTGAATCTCGTTTCGAAACTCAGCCCATGTGTGTATTTCTGCTCTTTTTATCCTGTACCACTTCAGTGCACCGCCGCTTAATACTCCTAACATAAACGGAAGGAGCCGATCACAAGGAATTCGGTAACACTCGGCCAACTCTTCGAATCGTTCGAGAAATTCTATGAGTTCAGTGTCTCCTGAAAACTGCAGGTTCCATCGTTGTACTATGGACATTATTTCTGAATCGGCAATTGTGGTTCGGGAAACAACAGGGGGTACCGGTAGAGAAACAACTTCATCAGAAATAACACGATTTTCGGATGACTTTATTTCATTCTCTAATTCCCTTAACATGTTTTCAGTTGACGCTCGTAATTTATTTGTCCGAAGGCTTTCTGCCAGTTGTTTTCGTAGATGATCTACCGTGAAACCAGTAGTAGGAATTCCCGCATTTCGGCATTGTTCGATAAGCTGATCTTTCTTCAATAAATATATCCAACCGATGCAATCTTTGCTGAGTGTATCATGCTTGCTACTGCTGTTATTGAATGGATCCGACCCTTCCTCGCTGGCGGTATTTTCCGTCTTTCCGCTTTTCGATTTAGAATCGGGTCCCTGCTCGGGCGCCATTTGTAACGTGGTTTTGTCGTCGGCTGGAGTAGCTAAGTCGCGTCCAGGGTCTACTTACGGATCCACGAACCTTAAGTGATAACACGAAGTATTTACCCTTTCTGGGGGTTCAATAAATTCAATTCTTTATTTAAAATTAATAAAATATTCAATTACAGCCAAATATATAAATAGCAATTTCAAAGATTGTTGGAATAATATATACGAACTTCTTCGGGATCTACTGGCTTACACGCTTCGGCAAAGGCACTTCTCATTCGGCTTGTATCTCGGTAGTAAACTGGCTTATCCTCGGATTGTGTATAAGCTAGTTCGATTAATCGTGAAGAGAATCAGGTTCTTCGGTTCATATTAATTAATTCTTTATATATATTACAATACTAGTTACAATATATATCTCTTAAAAATAGGTATATTACAATATTTGAACAATTAGCCCGAAAGCTATTGAGGGAACAGCTAACCCGAAGGTTACTGAGGGAACAGTCTGTCCGAAGACCCCTGCGTAATTTACAAAACGGATTAGTTAGTCCGAAGACTACTAAGGGAACAGCCAACCCGAAGGTTACTGAGGGAACAGTCGGTCCGAAGACCCCTGCGTAAGTTACAAAGTGGATTAGTTAGCCCGAAGACTACTAAGGGAACAGTCAACCCGAAGGTTACTGAGGGAACAGTCGGTCCGAAGACCCCTGCGTAAGTTACAAAGTGGATTAGTTAGCCCGAAGACTACTAAGGGAACAGTCAACCCGAAGGTTACTGAGGGAACAGTCGGTCCGAAGACCCCTGCGTAAGTTACAAAGTGGATTAGTTAGCCCGAAGACTACTAAGGGAACAGTCAACCCGAAGGTTACTGAGGGAACAGTCGGTCCGAAGACCCCTGCGTGATTAGCTAGCCCCAAGACTACTAAGGGAACAGTCGGTCCGAAGACCCCTGCGTGATTAGCTAGCCCGAAGACTACTAAGGGAACAGTCAACCCGAAGGCTACTGAGGGAACAGTCGGTTCGAAAACCCCTGCGTAAAAATTTATTAAGGTGAAATGGTTTCACACCTACGTATGTAGATATGAATCGTAGATTCAGTGTAACAATGTACCCGAACTACGATAGCCGGCCGGCCCCTTGGTCGTTCAAACTTAAATCATATATACAATAATTTGTATAGACTAGTTGAGAATTACAAAGAAGAAAATACGTACAATGAAAAAAACAAACAATCGACATGTTATATACATGTGGGTGTGTGTGATATGTAACTACGTATAAAGCAAACAGACAATCGTATGGGTATTACGTTATGTATGAGATATTAATGGGTATTCATTTATTATGAAATTTATGTATGTAGCAACAAGAAATGTACGCTACGTTACATACTAATTTATTGATACTTTTTGTTTTGGAAATCGGATACTATAAACCAATTATTAATTATATAAACTACTTATAAATTCTTGAAATGTGCACACATTCATATTATGAGTGGTAAGTATAGGTGGTTATATCATATATAGTAAATTGCTGAATTACTTAGATAATATTTTTAAGCATTTTAAATAAATTGTATTCAGCTTTAAGTTGTCTTTCTAACAATATATAAAATACCAATATAGAATAAACTAACTTCAATATCTACACATGTGGTCAAAAAAGAGGTGTGTGTTTTATTTAAAAAAAAAAAAACAATATAGATTGTAGAAATTTACTTCAATAAGGAATATTTCGCATTTTTTATTAAGAAAAACTTTTCTAAAATGAAAATCAAGGATTTCCACTAGCGGAAGTCTATCCTGTGATAAATTCTAGAATTTTCCTTTCTGACTTGGACAATAAAATAGGTGTATTGGGAAAACTTCAGGATTTGTCGAAGACATTTATTGTTTCGGATAAATATTAATTCGGAACGTTAATAACCGGTATATATGCCAATACTTCATTCAATAACTGTTGTTATCCTCGGAGGATTGACTTGACTACTAAACCATTGTGAAGTTCTGCATCCAAAACCACGCACTCTCCAAATTCGATGAGTTCTTAAAGTCATTATTTTGCTGAAGTCTACATTATGGAGGCATTTTTTTTCTTACAATGTGTAAGCATAACTGTCGTCAATAAATCCTTGCACACATAACCATCCATTGTGTTTTTAATAATGGGTATTAGATCAGTTCTATTCAAAGTAAACCATCCCCATACCATGAGATTTTTGTTATTTTTTGTGGAAATTTCAGAATGAATTGTATTTCTTTCGGTGCTTTTTGGTTCTTTTCCGCACCACTACCAAATATTTTTTTTAGTTTCGTCCTTCAAAAGGATATTTTGCCATTTTTGTCGTCTTCTTGTCTACACTATGCTTCAAACGCCAAGCCATACTATTACCTCATATAAAAATTTACGTAAATAAGCAGGATAATTGTTTTAGCTATTCCAATCGCTAATTTTAGTTCGAGAAATATTTTTTGGGTCATTAGGAATGATATTACCTTTCCAGTTACACTTAAAATCCTTTTAGAGTACTTGCTATGCCCTCATTTATTAAAAGGACTACACGATTATCAGCAGCTGGAGAGGAGTTTTTATTTTATCCACATCTCCTAAAGTTATGTTTGCCTTTGTAACGAAGTTTTTTTACCATTGAAATGATTTGGTAATAGTATAACAGCCGAATATAGTTTTATAACTTGTTTTTTTTTAACGACTTTTGGGATATATAAAAGCTCTAAAATGGCAACGCTTAATGTGGACTAATCCATATAATTTTTTTGAGCTAGGCTATAAAAAGAAGTTGTGATATTGTAAGAGAATATGTTGTTTAAAATATGGCATATTTTGATATATAAACATATTTCGATCAAATAAGTTGTAAATCCGTAATTTGTCTAGTTACAACCCATATGTATAACACTTGCGAAAAATGCAATGCGGAGCTTTTACCACAAACTTATAAGTTAATTTTTTCCCAGTGCATTTTAAAAGAAACACTAGAAGTAAGTAGTCAAATACAAATATTCATTACAACATGTATTTTTTTATAAAACAAACATACAAACTTACATAATGTTACACATACACGTAAGTATAACACAAATAAGGTAATTTTGTTCAAAAGAAATCAGACCGAATGCAAACCAACCAACCAACCACCTGAAGAAGAAGAAGTCTCTCCTAGAGAAGTAGAATGAGTAAAAAGGTTTGTGCAATGCAACATATTTGATGTTGCCACTTTATATGGTACGCCAATGTTTGATGTTGACAGCGTTTGTCAACGTAAGATAACACAGTGTAAACGTATTGTTTGTTTATTTGCAAGTGTGTGTACATTCATTATGTGGCACTTGAGCGTAAAATGCATTGCTGCGCTTGTTTGCTGGTTCTGTACGATTTGTGTGGATTGTTCTTTTTTGTTTTTTATCTTTTTTTGTAACGCGCGTTAAAAGTGTTTGTTCATGTACAATTTCAGTTCAGGTGTTGGTTAATTGTAACAGCATCTTTCGCCCCCACATTACAAAGCTGCTGCAAATAACAAGTACAAAAAATACACAAACAAAAGGACAGACAGTTAAACAAACAAACAGACTCACAAATACAATATATAGATCTACAGAGTTACAGAATTAACAACAAACACCGAAAGATGAAACAAGAAAAAAAAAAAAAATCACAGAAAAACAAGTAAAATTAAATTTACTTGGGCGGCAGGTGTCTTTTACTGTATTGTGTCAACAAAATGTTGAAATTACCAGTAATTAGTAGCTGCTGTATACCGCCCTTCACTTGTACATAGCCGCCGCCAAACGTGCATGTAAATATTTATAATTGAAAATGTCGGTTATGTTCACTGTAAGTTTTTTTCTTTTTTTTGCTCTTCGGGTCTTTTTTTATCAATCTTATGTTTGTAGAAAAGAGTTTCATAAGAATTTTTCAGTTGTCAACAATATTTGTTTAAATTTAATTGGAATTTAAGGTTTTCAAAGAAACGGATTGTACAGGATGTATGCGATTTTCTCATGGACTTTATTCATATTTTAAAAACAATAAGATTCTCAAAGTTCTTGGAATTACTGCGACGTTATATTTCTATAGTTTTGATAACAGATTAAGAGGAAATGCTGAGAATTTTTAAGAAAACTGTTTATAAATTTCTCTTACATAGACCGATTTTTAAAGATCTATCTAACCTCATAACCAGTGTTGCCAGTTTAGCCTTTTTGAGGCTAAATTTAGCCTTTTTATTTACTCTTTAGCCTCGAAATTTTGGTTTTAGCTTCGTGGCTTTTTTCTAGCCTTTTCTTAATTTGATAATAGCCTTTTTTTAAATAAAAAAGGCTAGAAAAAACCACGAAGCTAAAACCAAAATTTCGAGGATAAGGAGAAAATAAAAAGGCTTACATTTATATTTGTGAGACATTTTCATTTTAATTCATTACTGTTTTTCATTTAGCTTTTCAACATACTCAAGAATTGTGAATTATTAAAAGAACAAATAACAATTGCCAATACCAAGTGTTTCAAAATGAAATATAGTATTTTATATTTGAAAGCTATAAATGTCTAGCAAATTCGCTTTCAAGACAAAATTGTTATTACATATTATATTCATCGTTATATAATGGACAAGAGCCCCACAAACTCTTGAAGGCTTGTGATACTCGATGGCTGTCATTTGAAATAGCCGTTAAACGTATTGTGAATCTGTGCTTCGAGTTAAAACCAGCAATGCTTCAAAGCCAAACATTTAAGTGATTAATATACTGATTATAATTTGGTGTATTATTTTTTTTAAACCAGTAAGCAATTCAGCGGATCCAACAAAGCTGTTTTCTGATTTAAAATTTCTTCTCCATAGTTTGTGTTTTCAAATTGTAATACAATGCAAAGAATTTGATATATCATCGTCCCCAATTGAAAATTGTTTAATGTTTTCGCCACATTTTTCATGCAAGTTTGAAGAATGAGAGATAAAATAAAGAACGTTTTAATTAGTGAAAATTCTGAAAAAAATAATACGGCAAATTAAACTGATTGAGCAATTGCGACAAAGATTTTCATATGAAAACTCTTCGCTAAATCGATTTTTTATCCGTTAATAATATGCTTAAAATAGTACTCGTAAAACCAAAAAAAATATATTATGTATGTGAAAAATAGTAAATGCTTAGTACTTAAATTAAAAAAAAACAAAATTTAAGTTTTGTCTGTATAAAAATATATAGGGGCATTTAATGTCAAGTGAACCATTTTTTGAAATCGATGTATTCCGATAGTTAGTTCTATTAGATAGTAATTCAGACACAATTTTTCAACAAGATCGGTCGAAAACTTTCTGAGTTAGAGGGGATCAGAATTTGACATTTTGGCCAAGCAGGTGTTTTTTCTCATCCATCTAACTTATTACCTATTGTTCTTAGCAAAATGTGTCCCAAATAGTTTACATAGCTATTTCTTCAATCTTTCGGAAAAAACATTTTTTTGGACTTTTTTTACAAAATCTAAAACTGTTGAAATTTTTTTCAAAATGGGCCCTTTTTTTAATTCGAGTGGAATATCTATCATAATAAATATTTTGTAACTCAAGACATACAATTTTTGAATTTTTTTTTGCAAAATCTAAATTTTTTTCCAAAATGGGCCCCTTTTTAAAATTTTTTTTTTCTCAAAAGAAAGCTTATTTCCATTGCTTTAAGAGGTTTTTGGTCGCTTATGTATATTTGTATATTTATTATTTATTATTAATGATTAATGTTATTTTTTGTTTGCTGCTGAAGTGTACTTTTATAATTTTATTTATTTTTATGAATTTTATGAATATATTTTCAAATTTTTTATTTAAAAATAAAGATAAAACTAAATTCTTAATTTATAATATTTTAGCTTTTTTTTGGCTTTTTTTTAAAGCAGTTTGGCTTTTTCTGGGCTTTTTTTGAAGTCAATATAGCTTCTTTTTTTGCCAGCTCCTGGCAACACTGCTCATAACTAACAAGATGAAGTATGTAAGTCATTACAGTAAAGTCTAAGTTTAATAATATGATGTTAAGTTATTAGTGCCGATTAGCGATATCTATCGCTCTAAAAGAACTATGTTTCCCTAAACAATCTTCGCAATCCGAATACTAATAAGAACTACTCGTTGCTTATATCTCTAAGGGCGCTACGAACTATGTCCCCAAACCGAAAACAAATTAAAGCACCAAAGATTATTAATTAACAACCCAAATGTTCTAATTGCAATAAGATCCCAATGAAGCGAACTAAACCCCCAAACCACTAAAGAACTAAGTACCGATTATTTAAATTATTTATTGTACAAGGTGGCGCAAAAGTAAACTTCCGATGTTTTTTGGCTGTAATTAAAAAAAAAAATAAAAACTTTGATTCTTCTTGTGGATAATTTTTATTTGGTCTTTTAGTTTTTGTTGCATTAAGTCGAGAATATGATGTCATGTAAATGGCCGTCGCCACAGTTGATTGTCATTTGAGCCCTTTTTATGGCATTTTCCATCACTTTGGCCAAAACTTCCGGCGATAGGTCCTCACATTCTTGACGGATATTGTGTTTAGAGCTGCAAGAGTCTGAGGCTTGTTGACACAAACCCGCGACTTCAAAAAGCCCCACAAAAAGAAGTCTGTAGCGGTCAAATCAGGCGATCTTGCTGGCCAGTGCAAATCGCCAAAACGGGAGATTAGGCGCCCGGGAAATGCATCCTTCAGCATATCGGTTGTGGCACGTGCAGTTTGTGCCGTTGCACCGTCCTGTTGGAACCACTTGTTTTCCAATCCCAATTCATCAAGTTACGGCAAAAAGAACTCGTTGATCATTGCTCTGTAGCGCTCATCATTTACAGTAACCGTTTGGCCCGCGACGTCTTCGAAGATGAGTCCTCCAGCGAAAACAGCACACCATACAGTGACTTTGAGCGGGTGTAATGGCTCTTCGTGGGTTACACGCGGATTTTCAGTGCCCCAGAAGCGTAAATTTTGCTTATTTACGTACCCGCTAAGATGGAAATGGGCCTCATCACTCATGATTATTTTTGATGAAAAATCATCTTCCTCTTGGTGGTGATTAAGGATGGCTTGAGCGTATGTTAGACGCGATTGGCGATCAGCAGCTAACAGCTGATGCACCGTCTGGACATTGTACGGAAACATCTTCAAATCTTGTACCAAAATTCGCTGTAAAGACCGTCGACTGATACCCATTTGCGTGGCACGTCGTCTGCTCGATGTCGACGGCGCTTCCATGACATCCTCGGCTACAGCAACAATATTCTCTGCATTTTTGATAGAAAGATTACTTTTGCGCCACCTTGTATAAAAATCGGCGTCGCTTAGCAAGGTTTTTTCTTTTCTGAAGGTATCAAAAACTGGCTTAGAAAATATTTATTTTACTTCAGGTATGTCTCAAAATACTTCAGAAAACCTTTTTGACCAGCAATGCATAAAAGCTTTACTATGCAAAGCTGGTTTTTGATAAATCAAAGACGAGAAAAAAGATTGTACAATATTGTCAGAAAATATATTGATATTTAAAATAATCAAAAGTGAAGCAACCGTGTGAACTGACAATGTACATTAGACTGTCCACTATTTGTATGGGGGAAAAAAAATGTCGGAATCTTGTTGGTCTTAACCCCACAAAATGATTCCCCTTTCCAGATATTGAGATAGCCGAAATTTGAGCTCGATTAAACGACGTTAACCCGTGCCGCTCGTCGCTCAAAGTTTGAAAAAATCAACATTTTTGGCCAAAAAGCTAACATAAGAAGCTATAACTCCAGAACGGTAAATAATAGAAACACGATTAGTATCTCAAAACAAAGCTAATATTGTTCTTCAAAATTTATTTTATATACATTATTCTTGTTACTTTAAGCCAAACAGAGTTACAACAGCTTTTGTCTCCAAAAACGTGACCTAGTCGCGGTAGGAGCATACTTCGTATATTTTGATATTATGTGAAAAATGTTGCTAGTAAGTACATAGTTTTACATTTTATTGTTATTGAATCATAATGTACATAGATTTAGTATTTCAAAAAGATATAAAACACAAAAATTGGTTGAAAAATGTAAAAGTTATTAAAAATTCCCCAGGCCATTAACGTGTCTCGGAGCACTTGATTATGATATGTGGAAAAAAATTTAACTTATTTTGAAAACTATACGAATAAAACTATTTTATTACATAAAATATATCTATGTTTGCTCAAATATAAGTTTTTTTCCTTAAAATATAACGTGAATCTGTTCTCAGCTATGGTCAAAAAAAATTTTTTTTTTAGACGACAGTTTCAAAACACCATTTTCAGTTTTTTTTAAACTTTGTTAAACAAATTTTTAAATTTTTTAAATATCACCGGGGGGTTTATGGTCAATAGATTAGGGAACAAAACAGTGAAAAAATTAGGTCAATACCTCTTATAGTTCAGGTGTACCTGCGGTTTGAATTCTGCGGATTTCGCGAAAAACTCATTTTTTTGGAATAGTTTAGAAAATATGTCATAATTTTTTATTGTTATACATTTTAACCAAAATATTTACAGAATATTATTTCCCAGATATTAAAAAATATGTCCCTGAAGTTATATATAAATCGGGAAATCCTAAGGCGTAAACTTTGGAGGTCAAAGGTCAAATTTCGCAATATTTGGAAATTCACATTTAAACATATGGAAATAATCTTTATTTGTCGACCATATTTACTAAAATTACAGGATTTTATGGTATATGGTCCGACATTTAGAATAACATAAAAAAAAAATCAAATTAACCCTTTAAATATAAATTATATTCATTTTTTTATTTTTAAATTTATTAAAATTAATTTTATTAACTTTGGGGACATATTTGACCCAAATGCTTTAAAGGGTTAATTTGATTTTTTTTTATGTTATTCTAAATATCGGACCATATACCATAAAATCCTGTAATTTTAGTAAATATGGTCGACAAATAAAGATTATTTCCATATGTTTCAATGTGAATTTCCAAATATTGCGAAATTTGACCTTTGACCTCCAAAGTTTACGCCTTAGGATTTCCCGATTTATATATAACTTCAGGGACATATTTTTTAATATCTGGGAAATAATATTCTGTAAATATTTTGGTTAAAATGTATAACAATAAAAAATTATGACATATTTTCTAAACTATTCCAAAAAAATGAGTTTTTCGCGAAATCCGCAGAATTCAAACCGCAGGTACACCTGAACTATAAGAGGTATTGACCTAATTTTTTCACTGTTTTGTTCCCTAATCTATTGACCATAAACCCCCGGTGATATTTAAAAAATTTAAAAATTTGTTTAACAAAGTTTAAAAAAAACTGAAAATGGTGTTTTGAAACTGTCGTCTAAAAAAAAATTTTTTTTTGACCATAGCTGAGAACAGATTCACGTTATATTTTAAGGAAAAAAAACTTATATTTGAGCAAACATAGATATATTTTATGTAATAAAATAGTTTTATTCGTATAGTTTTCAAAATAAGTTAAATTTTTTTCCACATATCATAATCAAGTGCTCCGAGACACGTTAATGGCCTGGGGAATTTTTAATAACTTTTACATTTTTCAACCAATTTTTGTGTTTTATATCTTTTTGAAATACTAAATCTATGTACATTATGATTCAATAACAATAAAATGTAAAACTATGTACTTACTAGCAACATTTTTCACATAATATCAAAATATACGAAGTATGCTCCTACCGCGACTAGGTCACGTTTTTGGAGACAAAAGCTGTTGTAACTCTGTTTGGCTTAAAGTAACAAGAATAATGTATATAAAATAAATTTTGAAGAACAATATTAGCTTTGTTTTGAGATACTAATCGTGTTTCTATTATTTACCGTTCTGGAGTTATAGCTTCTTATGTTAGCTTTTTGGCCAAAAATGTTGATTTTTTCAAACTTTGAGCAACGAGCGGCACGGGTTAACGTCGTTTAATCGAGCTCAAATTTCGGCTACCTCAATATCTGGAAAGGGGAATCGTTTTGTGGGGTTAAGACCAACAAGATTCCAAAATCGACTTTTTGTGGACAGTCTAATGTACATATTTATATTTTTTTTTTTTCATTAAATTGCAAATTTTGAATGCCAAAATTTTTACATAAACTGAAAAAATTGCATTTATCCCCATCTACCTAAAATTTATTTCAGGACGAGATTTTTAACCACTGTTCACCAAACTGGGGTGTGAGACTGGGAAAAATCCCACTTTTGTTTATTAAGAGCCACTCTAATGCAATATATTTTCATACTTGAACAATTTTTATTTTAATTTTTATCACTATCGATGTGTGCCTTTTATGGGAGCTGAAACCTATTAAGAGGCTATTGTCATAAAATGTTATGCATCTTTAATTTGAGCTATGTCAAATTATGGACTGATCGTCATAAAAACCTAAAGTATTTTTATTTAACGTGTGTGCGATGATTCTTGTGTACTTGAAAATTAGTGATGTCTAATTTAAATTTAACTATAAGAGATTTATGCATATTTAAGTGATTTTTGGAAGTGAACCTAATATGGAGGCTTTGATCAAATATGAACCGATGTACACAGAATCTATCATTTTGATGTTTACATACGTAAGGACTAAGATCGTAAAATTCTTAACACACGTTTTCATTAAAACTTTTAACCCAAGTATCATTTGATTTTTTTTTTATCAAGTTACCTTTGTAAAGCATGTCAGTTATTATGTTTAATGTCAATTATGTTCATTTGTTGTTAATCTGATTAAAATGAGTGACGAGAAAAAAGTGCGTACTAAAATTATAAAATATTTTTAACAAAACCCAACTTGGTCCTAAAAAAAGTTGGCCAAGCATTCAAAGGTCTGCCGTCAAACTGTTTCCAATGTTATTAAACAGTATCGGGAGAACTTGTCCGTTGATAGAAAACCTGGTTCATGTAGAAGGAATGGTTCACATGATGTTTCTAAAGCCAAAAATTATAAATCATTTTCAAAAGAGTTCCCAATACTTCCGGTAGGAAAGCAGCCCGGTTAGCTCAGTACTCGGAATTCTGCTTAAAATTTAGAGGCCAAGACAGAGCACGAAAATTGAAATCAAGTTTTATACAAAAATATACATGCTGCATAATGAATGACGAAACGTATGTTCTCGAAATTTTTCGCAGCTTCCGGGTAAATATTTGTATGTTGCTGATGCTCGAGGGAATGTTGAAGAAAATTTAGTTGCGGCAAAAGAAGCCAAACATTTGTTGCAAAGGGCTCTATAAATACCGAAATTTACATCAAGGAATGTTTACAAAAGAAGATGCTTTAATTCATAAGACTTCTTAATGTGTCCACTTATTTTTAATGTGATTCACTGATATGGTAAGCAAGGACTCGAGTGGTACAAGAACAATAATGTGGTATTTGTACCAAGAGAGGTAAATTCTCCAAACTGCCTAGAGCTAAGGCCAGTAGAGATATATTGGGCTCTTGTTAAAAGAGAATTGAAGAGCACAAAAAAGGTGTCCAAAAGTGTAGTAGATTTAAAACTAAGATGGACTACCTGTTCAAACAAAGTAACAGAAATCACTATAAAAACCTTAATGGAAAGATTTCTGGAAAAGGTTCATAAAATCATCACTATTGATTAGAACTATGAAAATAATATTTTTGTAAGTTGTAATAATAATTTCAGTCCAATAAAAAAAACCAAAACTGTGTGGTTTCTTTTTTATTAACATTTTTTCGATCCCACTCCTATTATAACAAAAATGTAGAAAATTTTATTTTATATAAATTATATCTTATCGTAAAATAACCAAGGATGCAAAATATGACTTTTGACCTCCAATATATACCGTAACGTAAAATTGGAGCAGTAGGAACAAGGTTTATGCCAACTTTTATTCCATTCCGCATAAAAAAACTATTCGACTAGACTGTAAATGTCACATAATACTTAAAATGCTCCACTTTTCATTGAAAATTGTGTGAGTTGTTATAGAAAAACTACAATAACTTTAGAACCCATTTGTAATTTTTACACAATAATGGTAAAACAGATGGCATTTTTGTGTAAAAAAGGAAAACAAAAATATAATTTTTTTGAATATCCAAGAATACAGAGCAGTTCCCTATTTTGGAGGTCCTTTTGTTAGTAATATATGTAATTTTAATAAAAATAAAATAAAATTCTTTCAGACGACACCAACCAAACATGTTTAAATCAAATAACGCTTTCCTAAACATTGGTATTTTTTTATCAAAAATATCCTAGATATCTAACTTTGGAGGGCTATAAAATATGAACCTTGTATGACATACGGTTGATTTATAAGTCATAAAATGCCCATTTCAAAGTAGAATACAAAATCCGCCAAGAAAAAAATTTTTAAATTACCCAGAATTGTAATGAGAACTAATTTGTGCAAAATTTTATCAGGATTACCGCATAATCAACATATTTATTCCGGGGGGCTTTTGTTTGGGAGCTAGGTGACATCATGAACCGTTATTACAACAAACCTTAACAGAGAATATTTGTGTAAAATTGCAGCCATTTAGCTACTTTCGTTCGTATTTTCAACAGACATACGGAAAGACGGACGGGCATAGCTAGATTGTCTTAGAAACTTACGAGGACCGAGAGTATATATAGAGTAACTTTGGGTATTGTGGACTATGCGTCTAATGAAGGGACCGTAAATAACGGTTATCCAGGAAATTTGAAATCAAAAAATCTCTATGTTAGAGTCAACGAAGACATATACTGCTATATACCAATAGATTCGTATTGACGTGCTCTTTCAGAATCTATGATGATATTAAAAAAATGTGCCCAACTCCACAGTTAACAGTTATTTTTCATCTTGAGGAGTTTTACTTTTCCGTCATAAAATAAATGTCATTTGAGGAGTTTTAATTTTCCCGAAAAATAAAACTCCTCAAATGTGTTTTATTTTCTGTTTTAAACGGCAAATGGACATGTGCTTTCATGAGTAATTGATATGTTGGCTTTTTATTCCCGTATTGAAAGTTAATGCGCGTAGTCAACTTTATTTTCGGCCCAAGCAAAAAACAATATTTGGTACAGTTACATAGTAGAATTTAATGTTTGTTTTATATACACGCAGAAAAAAAATATAGTTGTACATGTGCATGCATTACTGTAACCATTTCAACATTTGTGCATGATTACTGTAACCATTTAAAAATGGGTAACAATATTATAGTCACAGTAACTATATATATGATTGTGGTAGCAATAATATGGTTAATCTAAGATTCACATGATTGTATCAACCATATATATGGTTACACTAAACAAGTATATGTTTGTGACAACCATTTATATGATGAATAATTTTATCATAATATGTTGTTCTCAGATTATGATATCCATATCCATCATATAAATGGTTGTCACAAACGTATACATGTTTACTGTAACCATACATATGGTTGATACAATCATATGATTCGTAAATTAATCATATTATTGTTACACTTTTTGCTTTCAAGCCTCATACAAATTTATGTTTTTTAATTATTGACTTTTTACATAATTTAACTAATATGTTTGGAAATAAACTTTAGTTTAAGTATACAAGTAACTTATTTTTAGTTCGATTTCAATTTGTTTTATTCTTTTAATGGATGAAATCATTGTGTTCAAATGTGCCCCCATACGGGTCAGATTCGAACTAGGCTGGGGCAGCTTTGAATGGCAATTTTTTCTTATAGCGTTTGTGTACAAAAATACCATAAACAGTTCTATTTTTTATATATAATACATTCGTTTTATTTGTTCAGAAAAACCATAAAGATTAACATTTAAAAAAAACTTTATTTCACAAATAAGTTTTATATTAGTAATAAACTTAAAAACATAAAAAAGAAACTTCAGCTCAAAGATAACTTTTTTAAAATTAAGCTACGTAAATAAGTAGCAAACTTTCACAGAAAAATATAAATCACATTCATTAATAAAATTGAATTAGTAAAATTAGTAAAATTAAATTAATAAGACATTAACCCAATTTAAATTTAGAGAAATCGAGAAGTCAAAATTGATCATCGCGGCTGTCCTCGAAGGTTGGTTTACTGGTGTTGGAAGCTCAGTCTTTATATCTATGGCATTTATATGCACTTGTACTTATATCATGATAAAAACAATTAAAAGAACTTGTATTTTTCTTGAAAAAGATGTATGTATATATATTGCTTAGAAATACAAGTTCAAATGCAGCTACATCTACGAAAGGAGTTAGAAAAAAATATGTGGGGCACCTTTTTTTTTTGTTCAAACCTGAACTGGTGTGCCATTTCACGAAAATTTGTAATAAACATTTGTTTTTACATAAATATCAAATAACTTACCTTAATTTTGTTTAAAATGAATTTTTGAATGCAATATATTTCTTTCACGAATGAAAACTAGCGAAAGTTGTTGACGTTGCTAGAATACAAGGGTGCCATGTGAAAAACTCGGATAAGGGTCGGAAAAAATGTTTAATTGAGATTTTATTAACATTGTTCAAGGATGTCCCGTGTTCAAACGTGCCCCCTCTCCCTTACTCTATCTATATATATAAAAATGGATGTTTGTATGTATGTGGGTATGTATGTATGTATGTATGTATGTATGTTCCGAACGAACTCAAAAACGGCTGAACCGATTTTGATGAAATTTTCAGGGAATCTTCAGAATAGCATAGCGGGTAACACTGTAGAGTCAGATTTTTGATTTTCGGTCTGTGGGGGGAGGTGCGTGGCAAAATTAAATTTTTACATTTTACCGCTAATGCCATCTATATATATAAAAATCGGCTGGACCGATTTTGATGAAATTTTCAGGGAATCTTCAGAATAGCCCAGCGGGTAACACTGTAAAGTCAGATTTTTGATATTCGGTCTGTGGGCGGAGGGGTGTGTAAAAATCTAATTTTTACATTATACCGTTAATGCCATCTATATATAAAAACAGATTTGTGTATGTACGTTCCGCATGGACTCAAAAACGGCTGGACCGATTTTGATAAAATTTTTACGGAATCTTCAGAAAAGCCTAGCGGGTAACACTGATTTTCGGTCTATGGACGGAATGGCGTGGCAGAATCAAATTTTTATACTATGCCGCTAATGACATAAAAAAAAGATTATTGTATAATTGTTGATCGACCTTTTCTTCAATTCTTACAGATAGTTTATTTAGTTTCCTATATACAGGCTTACAAAGTCAATGACTGTTGTAAAAAAAAAAATTTGGCAAAAAAAAAAAATTTTCAAAAAAATTAATTTTGTCGACCAAAAAATTTGTTTTCAGTTGGAATAAATACTTTTTTTATTCCCAAATGACAATTTTCATTTAGTTGCTTAACATTTTAACATTCTAAAATTTTTATTTCAAAGTGGTGTACTCTGAAGCGAATTATTTGGTGTAAGCGAAGAAAGGAATACATTTCAACACATATTCGGTACTATAAAAGTTCTTTAATAGTATCAATCGATGATAAACAATTTTGTTTACTCTTGCATATTAGGTGCATGAATAAGAAATTTCCATATGAAATCTATGAAAAAAAATAATATTTTGAATAACTCTCCGCATTCCACTTTTAATAAAAAATAACGGTTTTATTGAAATAAAATTTGTTTTAGAAAGAGCATCTACGTCCAGAGCCGCAGAAACGGGAAGAGAACGAGAATCACGGCTTCAGCAAATGCGTCGCATTGCATCTTCATCGAGTGCTGCAGAGACACCTCAACAGCATATCGAAAGACTAGAAGCCAATCGCTCCCGAATGGCTCGATCAAGAGAAAGAATCGATTTAAAGTTGCCGGCATTTTATTACAATAAGTATGATGACTACAGGAATCACAAGGACGTACTCATTGCCGCAATGGACAAACATTGCTTACATTGACGCGTTTTGAAGTTCCCTAAGGAATCCCCGGGAATGTGCTGTTCGAACGGTAAAGTTATTCTGCCACCAGTTATTGAGCCGCCTAAGCTACTTCTAAGTTACATTTCCGTTGCCAATCCTATTTCCAAGCACTTCCTTCAAAATATCCAAAAGTGCAACTCATGATTTCAAATGACGTCGGCTTCATGCCCACCTTTAAAGTTCAATGCCAAATGTACCACAGAATTGGATCATTGTTCCCGCTTCCCAATGATGATGCGAAGTTCCTTCAAATTTATTTCACTGCAAATGAAGCTACAGAAGCCGAACGATATCAACGAACATGCGTGTGCATTTGCTGCAATACCCCTCTGCCGAAACATTCTCAAAACAATTGTTGGACATCAGAAATGGAAAAATTTCAATTGATCTCGCCACAAATGAGATTTCGTTGTTGACAAGGTATATTGTTGACAAGGTATTGGCTGTGGGAACATGCAATTTTGGCACCAAACAATAAAATGCAAATCGATTGACACAGTAATGAACGAAGAACAAGCCGCGCATTATCCTACTGAATTTTTGAATTCATTGGAACCAGCCGGACTGCCACCACATGTATTAAAATTGAAGGTTGGATCACCGAGTTTGTCCGACATTGTATCGAGATCGAGGTGGAATATAAAACAGATGTTTTCTAAGGGCCAGCAACGCGGACCGGGTTCAGCTAGTTTATTATAACTTTGCATTTATTTTTCATTGTTTATTACTTAAAAAGAGATTGAAAATTTAATTGTTTTGAAAAATGGTTTAGCTGGTTTATGAACTTTATGTATTTTATAAAAATACACATACAAACCTCCAAGTATTTCTTCATAATCTTTATCAAAAGACGGGATTTTTGCTAAAAAAAAAGACGGGATCCAAATTTTAGTTGGGATCAGCGTTTAAAAAGCCGCGGATATCAAGCAGTTTGAGTTCATTAAATGTCTTCGTTTATCATTAAATAAGTTTACTATTTTAAGGCACCTTAGTTGTTTTATAACAAACATTTCTTAATACTCCTTTATGTTAATCTTTTAGATTATGAACAAAGTATCTTTTTTATGAAAAACTCATTTAATAATATTAAAAGAAAACTGTCTTTCCAAAATAGAAACAAATCATGCTATGATTTATTACAACAATATGTAAAATAATTATCAAAATTTGCATTTAAACCTTGACACTTTTTTGTCTTTCATTTAAGTGCATTAAATTAATCTGCTTTTAATTATAATTAAAATGAAACTTAAAGAAAGGAAAAGAAAAAAAAAAAACACCTAAAACTATTGCGTACATAACAAACTATAGAATTCTTAAGTACTAAATACAATGCGATTTTGTTCTTACAAAGTCCTTTATAACCACACAAACTACAGCTACATATATATATATTCTTGCTACTGATGCCACTGCTGCTGCTGCTATTTCTTCAACTACTACTTCTACTAACTATAACAGCTTTTGAATGTTTTATAGCTAAATATGTACGAGTAAAGCAGAAATATTATATACCAGAAAACAAAAAAAACTACATCGAAAAAAGTATTGTAGCTGCAAACGAAAACCGTAAACTCCCATTTATCCTCGACAGTGGTGTCCTTGTGTCATCTTAAATCTTTGTCTATGTCTACTGTCGAAAAATCTGCTTTTGTGTTACTTACGACTTATGAGCGTATGAACTGTACACCAAAAAAAATAAAATAGAAATGAAATGAAACAACAAAAAACCCGAGCTAAAGTGAAGCAGATACTATGAAGAGAATACGTAAAACGTAAAATTCAACCACATTTTTACCATCATACTCGGCAATAAAGTACAAAAGTTTGTTAAATAAATCAAACCCTTTTTGGACATTTATGATCGTAAAGTTGAAATTAAATAATAATAAAATAAAATATATATCTACAATATAAACTGTTATATTCACATGTATAAAGCCATGTATTGTATATATATGTGTGGGATTTTATATGTATATATATATTTACTAAAAAAGGATAATATATGGACATATAGTAAATACTTATATTACAATTACACACAGTTACTATGAAACCAGATACACTCCCATACAAGCTTAAACAGATTTATGATGAAGCTCATTTATACATAGATACATACATGTAGACTTTAGTAAATAAAGACAATGTCAAAACAGGACATTTTATACAAAATGTGCTCAGGTCATTTAAGGAGTCTGGAATTTGATTTAGAATGTGTGGAAAGTATACACAGTTTTATTATTTTTAGATGCAAATGAACGATCGTGAAATTTTGATATACTTGAAATTAATTATGAAATATTTACCCATCAAGTAGTATATTAGATACTCTAGGCACCTCTAGCATTTCCAAAGTGGAGGCTCGGGGTACACCACAAGGGGATGTTCTTGCACCATTAATATGGAACTTTAATATTAACATTCTGCTGCAAGCCATGAACAAAACATGTTGTATGACAATTGCATACGCGGACGACGTGTCAGTGGCAGCTACGGTCAAGGATCCTAGTTCTGTGTAATATTGTGTGGGAGAAAACCCAACCAAAATGGAAATAGTTCTATTCACTAGGAGATACAAAATCCGTCAATTTGCTATCTTTAAGATCAATGGTGTATCACTGACATTATCTCTAGGACCATCCAAAAAACGTATGCTGGGTTAACGACTTTATTATCAAACCAATTCTATACTACGGGGTAACAGTTTGGTGGTTAATGATGCAGAAGAAAAATAACCAAAACATGAGAATGGTAGTGATTATTATAACTGATGCGCTAATGTCAACTCAACCGGAGGCACTGTTCAATATCCTCAACTGGCTACCACAAATAGCTATCGAAACAAATAGCTGCGAACATCGTAATGAGGCTAAATGCCACAAAAGCTTGGAGTCATGAGAGCTAAGGACTGAAATTGAAAAATTTTTAACATACATATATGCTAATAAAGATGAAACCACTAAACTTACAGTTTTGAATCTTTTTTATTTTATTGAAATTATTGTTGCAATTTACCAAAAAAAATATTTTTATAGTTCTAATCACTAATGATGAAATTTTTAACCTTTTTCGAAAACCCTTCCATTATGGTTTTTATAGTGCTTTATGTCACTTTGTTCGAACTTTTGGACACCTTTTTTGTGCTCTTCAATTCTCTTTTAACAAGAGCCAAATATCGCTCCACTGGACTCAGCTCCAGGCAGTTTTGAGAAATTCCCTCTCTTGGTACAAATACCACATTATTGTTCTTGTACCACTCAAGATCTTTCTTACCATAGTGACAGGTGCCAAATCAGGCCAAAAATAAGGGGATACATTAAAAAGTCTTATGAATGGAAGCATACTCTTTTGCAAATATTCTTTGATGTAATTTATAGAGCCCTTTGTAACAAATGTTTGGCTCCTTTTTCCGCAACTGTATATTGCTTGCCATACCAAGAACTTTTTTAGAAACATTGTCTGCGTTTGGATCCTAAAATTTTCTTCAACATTCCCTCGAACATCAGCAACATAAAAATACTGATTTTCCACAACATACGTTTCGTCATCCATTATTCAACAGGGATAATTCTTATAAAACTTGACTTCAATTTCCGTGTTCTGTCTTTGGCCTTTAAATTTTTAGCAGCGTTCCTTTCAGGAACTTTGTGAGCCTTGTATGTTTTTAAACCTGCATTGGCTTTAACTTTTTGTACCAAATTGTCTGAGTACTGAGCTAACCGGACTGCTTTCCTACCTGATGTATTGGGAGCTCTTTTGAAATTACTTTCTATTTATTGGCTTTAGAAACATCATGTGTACCAATCCTTCTACCTAAACCAGGTTTTCTATCAACGGACAAGTTCTCCCAATACTGTTTCATAACATTGGAATCAATTTGATGGCAGACCTTTGATTGTTTGGCCAACTTTTTGTAGGACCAAGTTGGGTTTTGTTGAAAATGTTTAATAATTTTAGTACGCACTTTTTTCTGGTCACTCATTTTAATCAGATTAACAACAAATGAACATAATTGACATTAAACATAATAACTGACATGCTTTTCAAAGGTAACTTGATAAAAAAAAAATCAAATGATACTTGGGTTAAAAGTTTTAATGAAAAACGTGTGTTAAGAATTTTACAATCTCAGTCCTTATGGTCATACTAAAATTTGAGTTATCATCTATTTGTAACATCCTGTTGATTACACGATACCTGAACCAGTTTTCGATCCAGGTTTAATGACAATTATACCAGATGACAATGGCCGCCACCTTTCGAAGAGTATATACTCTCTAGCTGGAGCTGAGACTATCGTATAGACCACCAGACTATAGAAGTATAATTCAAGCTGAAATAAAGGCTTTGAAAGTAGACGCGGAACAAAATTAATCTCAAATGCTATCGAATAGAAATATCCATATATTTACTGAAACACCCAGAAGAAAACAACTTTAAGTTAACGAAAGTCTAGTAATGGTGAAATTTTTTATTTCAATATGGAAAAATATTAATTTAAAGTTGAAAACTATTGATTTATCGTATTTCAATATAATTTTTCTATTTTAATGAACATTATTGAATTAATATGACGCGTTCTTATTTTTAAGTTGCAGGTTTTTCCTGAGTGTAGTAAAGTTGGCATTAGATCCCTAGATTGTGTGTACTACACATCTAAAAGTGTCCATGAATGCCGAATGTCTCTAGAGCAGATAGCGAGACATTCATGGTTTACCCTCGCATGAGGTCCTGGATACGGGGTCATTGAAGGTAATAATAGAGCCGATGCACTTGCGAAAGCAGCTCCTTTTTTTCAGTTCTCCCATTGTGCAGCGCCATAAATTTGAGCGAATTCAAACGTGATACTGACATTTATCTCATGAGGGGAAGAAAACTGATCTCACACAAACTTCTTTTATATGCTAATGATAGATGGGACAGAGAACCCAATTGCAAAGGGACTACCCAGAAATCATCAAATTTATATACTTTTGGGCCATTCGACACGTTGTGCTCTTTGCAATGCAAAGATAAGTGAATCAATCCCAGGTAACCTAGCTTGAAGTCAATTGTCACTTTGGTGTCTCTTTTTTTATTTATAGGTACAATTACTAGTTCGGGATAGTCACCTAAAACTGGTGGGTGTACTGTGGCCATTTCAGTATACGTTGGAGTATTCCTCGAAGTTTAACCGATATCTGAAGCATGAAGCGATCACAATATACCAGAGACCAAGGAACAGTCAATGTAGTAAACTTCCGAGGGTAAACATGCACCAAGGAAGTACAGGGCGGATCTGTTGCTCAACAAGGTCATGTCGACCGTTTTTTTATGATTACGATGCATTCACATCGATTTAAATATAGTAAAACGATCTCCGGCGAATATTATTCATAGCTGTTGGACAGATTCAATATTAAATTGATGCAAAAACGGCCGCATTTGTCAAAACCGATGCACCGGCGAGCACAAATGTAGTCGCCATACCACAAATCCATAAATTGGGCTTCGAACTGCTAATATATCCTACATAAGTAATACATAGACTTAGACAGTCAGGCATCTATTTCCTGTTTCTAAACCTGAATTAATGGCTCAGCGGTAAAAGATATGAGTGAAATGAAGATGTCAGTAATTAGATAGTCCGAGCTTTCGAGCAAGGTGCATGCACTACGTGCCACACAGCTCATGCCATATTGGACATTCTGCACGAGCGATTTTATGGCACAGTCATCGGGAGGTGAAGTGAAATGTTCACCAAGATCGTGCGATTTGACCCCGTTAGAGCTTTTCTTGTGGGGTTTTCTTAAGCAGCAAGTTAACGCAATTAAGCCATAAACCACAGCGGTCGTCAAGGCCAACATAACCCATGCCATCGATCAAATTCAACCTGATTTATGCGCCACATTCATGAAAAATTGGACGAATATAAAATTTCGATGATATCTCAAACACATTTTTTATTTTATTTAAATGTAAAGATAGGAAGCGCTTAATGAAAGACCCTTTACCCATTCACATAACGTGTATTAAAAATCATATTAAATTATTATTTTATAGCCAAAGTTTGAACTGGCAGCAAACGTTACATTTTACGCTTACGCAAGAAGTTGTAAATCATACGATTAATTACTCTCGCTCATTCTCTATTGCTGGAAGCACTTTTCTGTATCACTATATACATATGTATGTACAGTTACATATCCCATCACATTCATAATCTTTCTTCATATACCCATGAGATGTAACATTGAAAATAATTCTTTTATGTATTTTGAGTTGGAAATGTGTTGAGGAGAAATAAAATACAGTTTTATTAAATATGAAAATAGAGGGTGTCTAAATAAATGACTTTTTAATGGCATTTCAGAGGCTCTATCTGATTGTGTTGCTTTGCTATAAAAATAACTCGCAGAAATTCAATCCTGGCAATCTATATACATATAAGGGTTCCATTATTGAGAGACTGACTTATTCAACATTGCCCAGTCAAAAGGAAGAGACATGAAGTTTGGACAATAGCTTCCCGTCTCCCTATTTAAATCCACTGAAAAGTATTTTTGGAAATTTAAAGGTAAAAACTGCTACATTTGATAACCATATATCTTCTAAACTGGTAAAGATACCAAAAACATTATCCACTTAAACAATTAGTAAAAGAAGAACTCTTTAGGGGAGAAAACGGGTAAAAATTATGATTAGGTACTTTTTGGGTACCCAATGCTTTTGCACAATTAAAACTAGAAATTAATTTTAATTCAAATCATTATCTTACAAAAAAATACCAAATATAAATTTGGTACATTTTGGAAATTAGAACCCTTAAGGGGTAAACATTACATTTTATTTTGGTACTTTTCTTACAAAATGTGATTTTCCATATGAATATCTCATTATGAGCTGCGACTAAGATACTAAAATTTATTTGAATACAATGTTTATCATCTCAATTCTGACATAAAAGTACCAAAAATGGGTAAAAACGGGAAAATACATTATTATTGGTCCAATTTTGATATAAATTATAAAAATTGGTTCCTCCTATCATACAGAAATTAACTAACAGGTTGTTATTTGGAACTCAATTGCGTAAATGTAAAGTGTAAATAGTTTGGTACCTGTTTAACGCTCTAATGCTTAAAGATGCCTCAAGGCACTCATCGCAAAAATGCCAGTAAATTCAAATATAACTTATTTTTCATTTCAAAAACTCTTGTAACAATCTCTAAAAAATGTACATAAATATTTTAATACGCCTTGAAACGTCTTAAAAGGTCTCTTCTTTCTTATTTACTGCACTTTATACAAACTAAATGCATTAACAACCAAAAAAATATGGGAAGTCCATATTGTGTTTTCAAACGTTTATTAAAGGGTTTTAGAGTTTCCCGATTGCAATCATTTATATTTTAAATATTGGAGTCATGATTTATGTCAAAAAAGGTGAGCTACTCTTAAGAGACGTGATTTATTGATGAGTGCCTTTAGGCACTCTTGGGCATTGCAGACTAGTTTTGCTGCCTCAGTTTTTCCCTCGTATAGCAAAATGTTGTTTTGTTTCCTTTGCTTTGATTTGCCAGTTTTTATATAAAATTTTAAGAAATGGCTGGTCGAGTAAACAAACTTTTCAAATTATCTGATTTGAATGATGAACAATTGGAAATGCTAGCGAAAACCCGACTATGTTTCAATCTCTAAAGCCTCAAGGGTGCTTTAAGTCACTCACCTGGCATTGTACAAATTTTTAAATGTTGTTTTTGAAATCAGATGCCCAACTTTACCATACAAAATTATTACCAACGTTTTTAGCCTTTTTTGGAAATTGGCATCAGAGGCTTAAACTAATTGTTTTCTTTAGCACAGGATTTGTATCGTTTGAGACATGACTACGTCACAAAAAATTTCGCCAAAATTAAGTATTTTGAAATTAACGCGTGTTTAAGAGAATTTGGTACTCTTTCTCTTAATGGTACTTTTATAATATTTTAAATTAATAACTTATCGACATTAAGAATATTGTGCTTAAAGATATTAAGGTACCATAAAGAAAGAGCAAATGGTACTTTTTCGTTCCTCTAATGGTAGTCTTTGAATTTTTCATAATAATGGTACTGAGTGAATTAGAATCTGTTTCTTTATTTTAATGAAACTTTCTTAATATTTTAATGAACCAAGAATTATCAAATTAGATAGACATAATCCACAATGAATTTGAATCCACAAAGGTGGACTTAATAGTACTTTACTTTTCATCTAATAGTACCCTTTGAATTTTCTTTAATAATGCTTCTAAGAACACAAGCTATATTTCGCACTAGTTGCTCTAAAGAGAGTCAACTCAAAATTTAAAAATTTTCAGTTGAGGCAAAAAACTGTTCTATTTTTAATACATTACAATGAAAGTTGAAGTCGGATAAAACTGTATTTTTGGCGAAAGAGGAGAGAAAATTATGTAAGATTTTTACAGTGGGACCACTGTGCATCCATTTCTTGCAAAAAGTGAAAATTGAACAATTTTGAGTTGACTCTCTTTAGAGGAACCAGTGCGATTTGTCACTGGTTCTTTTTGAATTTTCTGTTATGAGGAACCCAGATTATACGTGGGAAATTTTTCTTATTCTTAATGGCACTTTTTGATTTTTCTATATTTTTATTTTGATTTTTCAATTAATTATCTTTTGAAAAATTGATTTTTGCTTGTGAATATAAGTGATCACAGATGATCGTCCTTTTAATACCCACCATCAAAAAAGATGGGTATATATTAATTTTCTCATTCCGTTTGTAACCTATCAAAATATTCATATTATATAAACTGTAGTCTGTCCATTGTTGTTGTAGCAGCATAAACAATTGTTATATGTTGTTCAAGTTCAAGGAATTGTGCTACTTCGACTGGGTGAGTCCATAAATTCACAGGACTTAGTGAAGTAGGGTTGGCTGTATACTTGAATACTTATGTGGAGGGTTTCATGAGGACCCTGACAACATGCTGGTTATAAATTGAGGATAGCACGGTATAAGCAGTACCAAAAGGTATTAAGCCTGTTGCTCCATCCTGATCTTAATTGTGCAAGAACGACTCTTGTTTTACGCAGCAGAATCTTCTCGGCATCTGCTATCGGTGGTGGGAGGCCTCCATGTACAACGATCTCCATGTACAACATTCATACCTGCTAATGCGGAATTGATGGCGTCTATATTAATGTCGTTCATAGTTGTCATATACAAGCGTGGATCAATTGGATTCTGCACATACCTCTGTATGCTCTCCTCGCATTTGCATAGGCCCTGTCTGACATGCCTTGGGGGAGGCTCCAGCTGTGTGATGTCGAAGTTTGGATGTCTCTTCTGGTGATATCCCAGAAGAAACTATTGCGTCAACATGACGTTGTGTTTCCTGACCAGTATAACCTTAGTTTCCTCGTGAAGGTGGTGTTCGAATGTAATTTGAAGGCAGCCTGTAACGGTTCTTAAGGCAGTATCACCCAACGAAGGCGACCACACTGGAGAAGCATAGTTGACCACTGACCGACAAATCGTCTTGTACGTAACAAGCAAGGTTTATTTTTCCATACCCCAAGTGCTGCCGGATAGTGCCTCTGACTCTGTTCTCATTTCGCAGTTTATACGTGATTTCAGTGGCGTGTGATGAGGAGTTAAAAAGCCTATCAAAAGTGAAACCCAAGATTTTCGGGTGGTTCACTGTCGGAATTTGTACGCCGTCGACCATGATGCCTAAGTTGAGTTTTACCTTCTTCGTCCAGGTGGTGAAAAGTGTTGCCGATGACTTCGTTGGTGATAACTGCAGGTTACATGCTGTGAAGATTACCTCCACAATCTATGGGGGCACCATGGGGAGAGAGGTAGAAGTTAAACAGGAGCGGCGACAGTAGACCTGAGGGACTAATTGTTCAACTCATCTCAAGTGCCACTAGAACCATCCGTTCACAAGGCATTTTCTGATTTAAGCCCTGTGTGATATATGTGACTATTGCGGATAATGCTTTATGTCCGTATGTCTGTCTGTTGAAAACACGGTAAGGCCCAAACGAAAAGAGATAGCTGAATGAAACAGTTTTTGTCGATAAGGTGTGTTTAGTATTGAAAATGAGCAATATCGGTCCATGATTTCACCAAGCCCCCATACAAATGTGCCCACGGAATACTGTTTGAGCAGTTATAAATATGTTGTTCTCTTAATAAAAATCATGAATAAAATGCTACCTTTTTATAATATGATATCTTATAATACATTCCTATGATTAAGGAAATACTTAAATATTTCACTTAACTTACGAATTAAGTTAACAACAAATCACCCTGTTTAAAAAGCTAATTTATGTCATTACACCGACAAACTCTTATATGGAGAAAACCCCATACATACACAACTTTTACATGTGAATAAAATAATTTAAATGAACAAATGAATGAATGAGAATGTAAATAGTGTAAGCAATTTTACACAAAATATACTTTTGCTGGATAGTAAATGTATAGTAAAACATGTGTACGTATACGCTACATTTACCATTACATGTGAATTAATAAAATTTTGTGTAAGTATGTGCATGTAATTATTTTAATTTATAGCGACACATTTACATCTATCGTCTACTAGATTTACTATCACACACACACACACCCATACATACAATTATAAGTCTAAAATTGGGGGCATGGGTAGCTGACACATTAAATACTCTATAAGGATACAGATACATACATCCACATAATGAGATCGACAGACTGTCCTTTGTGATATTTTTTTACAGTTTATTCTCATATTAAAATTCTTTTAATAGGCAAGAAAATATTATTAAAAATTAAAAAACTTTGGATGAGAATTTTCTACAAGATTCACACACAATTCATTGAAGCCAAGAAGGTTAAGATAGGTTTGAACATGGACGAACGTAGCGTTCAACAACATGTTGTTGTGACGCATTTCTGAATGAACGGGTACGTGAACAAACAAAATTGTGGAATTTGGGACGATACCAATCCACAAGAGATCAAAGAGTGTATAATGCATTCCGATAAAGTCACTGTTTGGTGTAGATTATGGGCTTCCGACCATGCTCCTTTGAGATCGACGTTGGCTAGGTCGTCAACGGCGAGCACTATAGGTCAATAATTACCAATTTCTTTAGGCCTGAATCAGATGATATGGACACCAACGAAGTGTGGCCTTAACAGAACGGCGATACGTGTCACACAGCACATGCCACATTGGACAGTCTGCACTAGCGATTTGAGAGCATGGTCATCTCACTTGGAGGTGATGTGAACTGGCCACCTCGATCGTGCGATTTTACCCCGTTAGACTCTTTCTCGTGGTGTTTTCTAAAGTCGCAGGTTTTTAATAACTTATGCTTCATTTTGAATGGTACATATCTGTAATTTATTCTCACTTAATTATTGAACAATATAGTGTAAACAACAACGATTTTTATACCCTACACCACCATAGTCTCTTAGACTCTTTCTCGTGGTGTTTTCTAAAGTCGCAGGTTTTTAATAACTTATGCTTCATTTTGAATGGTACATATCTGTAATTTATTCTCACTTAGTTATTGAACAATATAGTGTAAACAACAACGATTTTTATACCCTACACCACCATAGTGGGGAGGGTATATTGGATTTGTGCAGATGTTTGTAACGCCCAAAAATATTAGTCTAACACCCACCTTAAAGTATACCGATCGACTCAGAATCACTTTCACGAATTTTGTGCCAACAATGCGTCATATGCGGAATGTTTTGCTTTACTTACCAAGAATTGGAAGCACTACTCTATGAAGATTATTGTCAAACTCAACAATAGAATGCAAAATCATTGGGAGCTACTCAATCACCAATATCAAAACATTTGCGAGCAGCATGATTCATTGAAAAGCAGGCAAATTGGGTACCATGTGAATTGAAGTAGACAGACTTTGAGAGATGATTTTGTATGTCTGAAATGCTGCTTGCAGAAAATAAAAGAAAATTATTTTTGCACCAAATTATTACTTGCTATGAAAAATGAATCCATTGCGATAACCCGAAGTGTAAGAGATCATACGTGAAGCCCGGCTAACCAGGCGAATCGACACCAAAGCCAAATATCCATGGCTTTAAGCTAATGCGCTATATTTAGTGGGAGCAAAAGTGTCCTACCTATTATGATCTGCTGAAATCCCAACATACCATAACAGGAAAACAGTACCGAACGCAACTGCTTCGTATGAAGCTAGCATTGACCGAAAAACGCCCAGAATATGCGGCCAGACATAAAACAGTAATATTCCATCATAACAACGCTCGGTCTCATGTTGCAATACCAGTTGAAAAGAATTTATAATGAAGTGGTTGGTAAGTTTTGCCTCACCGCCTTATAGTCCAGACCTTGCCACGTTCGACTACTATTTGTTTCGATCGATGAAGAACGTTTTCTCTGGAAAACGCTTCACTTTGGAACACAGTATCCCATTGTGGCTTGATTCGTTCTTGGACACAAAATATGAGCAGTTTTTTTTGGCTCGGAATCCATATGTTACCAAAAAGATGGGAAAATGTCATAGCTAACAATGGCCAATACTTTGAATAAATTTATATTTATATTGTTTCAAAATAAGAGCTAACAATTTCAAAAAATTTCGAATTTAAATAGTTTCATAAAAAGCTGATTTCTCTTTAAAATAAATGTTTTTCATCATAAGTTCATTATAATTATTTTATAATTTTATTCAAATTAAAGCATTGATGCCCATTTCATAGCACAATTGTACAAGTTAACCACACACATATTATTATTCTCATTAGTTTAGTCGTCACTGAGACAGCGACGAATGAACATGCTAAGCGGGTGAATTGCTATTTTTTCATTTTTTTGTTCATGATCACTGAAAGAAATATTTGGATTGCTTAATATATTTAGAACTTAAAAAATTCATTAAGGTCTGTAAACAATTGTTTTCAGATTTGAAACTATTTTAATCAAAACATGATTAATATCGAAAATGATTAATAACTATCAGTTAATGAGCTATGATCATGATGTATCAGACTATTTGATTAAGACTGTTGACTTGATTATTATTAACAAATAAACCCTTAAAAATATGGACATATTTTATTTAGTTCACTAAACTTTTCTTTCAGTGGAGTTCTCTTTCGCTCACCAACACAAATACAGTTTTAGCTTTGGGCATCTCTGAATTAAAGTAACATAGCACAGTGGTTTAGAAACGTTCTTTTTTTTTGTTGGTAATATTTCGGTATTCAGAAGCTATTGCAGATATTATTACGAAGTTTCACATGGTTGGAGCTGAGGTATTTTCGAGTTGATTTACATTTGTTATGCTTCCTAACGCTGATGGGGGCCAGTGCGTGGCTCCTCAAAGTTGGTCACCTCGGGTCTCATTTTTTTTAAAATATCGCCAAAAATCCATTTATGATCCGAATGAGCTGAAATTTAAAATGTAAATAGTCATTGAGAAGATATACAAAAAATATGCTTACATGTGTAGGTTATCTTCTTTAGTTGAACAGATATTTAGGTTTACTGATTTTTTTCTTAAATTTTGCTCCATCTTTTTATTTTTTTTTAGATATGACGGGCCTACGGAGGGTCAAAATTTATTTTTAATATATCAGCTAGATTGGCGATAAAATTCTAAATATAATAAAGAAACTTGCTAACAGTTATCTCGTCTCTATAAAAAGTTACACGCATCCAAGTTTGGAACATGTGAAAACGACTGTACTTTTTACGATTTTTTCCAAAAAAGCCCTTTTTTTAAGAAAAAAATTTTCTTCGGAGCTATTTAAAATTTTTATATGATCCGAAAAGAGAACTTAATGCAAAAGCGAAAAATTAAAATTTGGCTCACTTAAGCAGATGTAACAGATCTATCCAAACTTGACCAATTTTAAGAAAAAAATTTCAGTTTGAGTGAAAAATTCTAAAAAGGCAAAGCAGCGATCCTCAAAAAAGCACTATATTTGTATAACCTTATATGTTTTTTAATGAATAACAATGTTTGTTTACTATCACATCATAAATAACGTCACAGTGGGCACTTTTCAAAAAAAACTTAGTTTTTGGAATACATTTTCCCCGTTTTAGGAATTTCGGTAGTTGAAAATAAAAAATGTCAAAAATTATAATAGCATTGAATTTAGGAGATCTGAGCCTATATTAATTCCATATTCAGTTATGATATCTATAACAGTTAAAATTTTACATTAATTCAAATTTTATATTTTTCTTCATGGAAAATCACCATACTATAATTTTTTTTAGATTTTAAGGTAAATTATGTAAAAATTAATTATTAAAATTATTTAATTTTACTAAAAAATCAATCTTCAAGTTCTAAGGTTTTCACCAATATCAAATACTTATATAAAAAGGCTTTATTAACTCCTCAGAAGTTCCACAAACTATGCTCCCTCTGAAAAATGTTTACTTTTTATCATACTTACATTTCATGCAATATGTGTTCAACAAAACTTTCTGTTAAGTCAGTATGTGTTTGAATTCAGAATTTACATTTGATATGTTAGTAACATTTTGCATGAAATGTATGAAAAAACGTACAAATTTTTTAAAGGGGACCAAGTTTGTGGAACTTCATTTGGATCATAAATGGATTTTGGCGATTTTTTTTTGGTTTAAGACCCTAGGTCACCAACTTTGAGGGGCCACGCACTGGCCCCCACTAGCGCTAAGAAGCTTAACATATGTTAATCAAATCGATTAACAAATGAAATTTCGTAACAATATCTCCAATAGTTCCTGAATTTCCGAATTATATAAAAAAAAAACGTTTCTAATCTAATGTGCATAGACACAAAAAAGCACGAACAGTAACAAAAACAACAACAACACACATACGAATGGGTATGAGCTGATAGTACAAGAAATAATGAGAAGCGCATAGGTTAGGTTAGGTTCCATGGGCAGCCGCTCCTCAAGCAGCTCACTTGGGTTCATTCAAATCTAATCCCATTGTGATACCCAGGGGGTAGTCATCAGGATATTTGCAGTACTTCCGTTGACTCCAAATTAAACCAACCAGATTCCCGGATGAAGGAATAGATTCGTCTCAGATTCATCCTTGATAGCTCGTCCAAACATGATAGGAATGGAGATCCGAGGATACGTTCCCTCAGGTTTGCCAGGGCCGGACATTGACAGAAAAGGTGATACACAGTCTCTTCCTCTTCTTCATTACGGCAGCTTCTACAGTAATCATTGTACCGTAGGCCCATTCTTCTAGGATGTGTCCCGATTAAACAGTGTCCTGTAATAAAGGAGACAATTAATCTTATTTGCTCACGACGGTAATCTATAAGTAGATTCGTCCTGCTGCCATCATATACGGGCCAAGTCAACCTCGCTGTAGCACAGGAAGGTTCATTAGTCCACCTGTTTTTTGCAGTCTCATATAGTTTCTGCTGAACAGCCTTCTTGCATTTAACAAGGGAAATACCAGAAAAGGGGTCAATCGCCTCCTCACTCATCATCGCACCCCTTTTGGCCAAATCATCTGCTATACAATTGCCCTGATTTCCATCGTGTACAGGGACCCATATTAGCGTTATCCTAGAATGTCTCGCTATCTCATTTAGGGATATCCGGCATTCCTCGGTTAACCTAGATGTCGTAAAGACACCCCCTATTCCGTTAACGGTAGCCTTGCTGTCAGTAAATATACATATATCACCAGATATTCGATAATACCTCAGCCAATTGGATGCACGTTTAATGGCCGTAATTTCCGCCTGAAGAACAGTGCAGAAGTTAGGTAGCCTAAAGAAGGATTTTATCCCAAAGTTTTCAATGTAGAAACCTCCACCGACCCTGTTACCCCTGTTAGAGCCATCAGTCTATATCCGTATGACGTCAGCAGGGGGGAAGAGTCCGCGTTGCCATAAATCCCTATTCGGGATCATAATATGGAAATGCCTATCGAAAAAAGGTTTTGCGATGCAGTAATCGACATTACCACGTATGTGCCCATAGTAATTCAGTATCCTAGAGTGTCCAAGGTCCTTTCCAGACCACGAACAGCCAGCATTTAGTCTCACGGCAGAGTTGAGAGCCATTTGTATCACCATCAAATCAACTGGCAACCAGTTAGGAATAGTAAAAAGTGCCTTAGAGGAGGTAGACCTTATAGCGCCTGTAATCAGTATCGCGATAGTCCTTAGAACTCGTTCAACGGCCTTCCGGTGAGTAGCATTATCCAGAGCCTGCTATCACACCAATACTCCAAAGAACAAGATGAGTTTAACGACTACTTTGAAGATCCAATTGATACCTTTCGGCATAATACCCCATTTAGAAGCGCATAATAAGCAACGATTAGATATAACATTGTATATCACTGGAAAGGTAATAAAGTCTAGTTTTCGAAAAAGTCATATTTGTAGTAAACACTGTACTTTCTGTTACTCTAATTTAGGTCGAGAATATATAACATACAGCCGAATATATCACTATAACTTGTTGTGTTCATTTCCCTGTCCTAAAGAGAGATTTTGTAAAATGTTTGGAATATACACATGTGAAGTGTAATTGCTGAGCATGGATCTAGTGTTTGAGAAGCTCAATCTTGGACAATTGGTGAAGTAGTATTTAAGTATCAGCAAGTATAAATATTTTATTAATATTATTCCCAATAAACAGACATAATGACTGTGATTATCACAACACTAAATTCAAAACATTTGATCAACTTTGACACAAATCACCCTATATTTTAAAGGGTACAAAGAAAACAAAAGGATTTAGTTTTATAAAATGCCTTCGACCAACACATTTAAAACATTTTCTCTACTTTAGACTCAACAGTAAAATAATTCTTCTACTTTCATGGATTGTATACATATTTTTCGTTTTCTGTTGTTGTTTATTTTGAAATTTATGTGATTTTTCGTAGTTCTTGTTGTTTTTTTAGGTATGATGGCAGGTTGTCCTTTTGCGCAAATGTCCTTTAAAAAATTGAAAAAAAACACACACTTTTATACTTATAAATTTTGTTATTTTTTCTTTTTTTGTACACAAAATATTTCTATGTACGTAAGTTTGTTGCAACAACTTGTATAAAATAACAAAAGAATTGGAGGTTTAGGTGCTATAGCATAACAGAATGAGAATGTAGCCTGGACGAAATGGAAGGGCGAGACGTTGGTTTAACTACTGTCCTGTTTGGACATAATCGCGCCTGCATTATTGGTTGATGTTTGTTGGCAAGACTTGATGTTAAACTGTAGCCATACATACCTTTACCATGATGGTTTTACTCTTGTTCTGTTCTGTGTCCTTTTTCAGTTTTGGTAAGTGATGGTGCTGTTGTTGTAGTCACCGCAATATTGTTGTTGTTGTTGTTGTGCTGCTGCTGTTGTAACAACAATGTGGATGGAAATTTATTTTGTTTGTTATTTTTGAAGATTATGTGTATTTTGTATCCTGACAGGGATCAGCATAAAATGTTGCAAGCTGAGCTTTTTTTTTTTTTGGTTTTTTGCTAAATATTTTGTTTGCATCTCTAGTGTTATTCCTCTTTTATTCATCTTTTCATGCTCATATTTTTTGCTGTTGATACTTTTCAAAAATTCTGAGGTTTTTCCTTAATTTTTCGTTGTTGTTTGCTAAATGTTTGTGCATCTTTTATATTTTAGTCTGTTTGATGCTACTGCTCCTGCTGCTGCTGTTGTTGTTGTTACTTTTGGCTATTGTTGTTGCTGATGATTTAAATGCTACAGCTAAATGTTGCTGTTGTTGTTATTTTTCTAGAATACCGTCCTTTACATGTACAAATGTATATATCTACATATGTATATATATATATATATAAGAGTGTGTGTGTGCAAGTGTTTGTATTTGAAAACCTTAACTTGTTATTTAAAATAGCTTTTGCCACTTGCCATTTAGTTGTAGTGTTAGTTGTTGGGTTTACTTAAGGTGTGGAAATTGTTGTTGCCTCTGTGTAGTGCAAACATGACTAAAAGTTGTGGTGAATTTGTAATTAGACATGTTGCTCAAACTGGCAGGATTGTAATTTCGTATAAACTTAGTTAATCTGGGGGTAACAAAAATTATTAAGAATATTTTGTTAAAAAAGTTTTTTTTTTAGATTTTTTTAAACAAAGTTGTAGCAAATCCTCAAGGTGGATTACCCTATTTAACAATATGTATTTACTTTGACAATTTTTAAAGGTCATGAACTTTGTGTGAGTATTTTTTAGAAAATGATTATCATTAAATTGTAAATTCTTGCTGACCGATTGGTATCTCCCACAGAAGATTGTAATTTTTAAATTTAACCATTTTAATTGACAGTGTTTAAAAGGGTCAATAAGTCCGTGACTTTTTGAGTGAATAAAAAATAATTTTAGTTTTCAACATTGTCCAAAGTTTCTCAAATTTAATTTTATTTTTAGTTAGTTTGTTTTCGATAATTCGCTACTCTTTGTGTAGCATCTTTATTTATAAAAAAGTGACCTCAAGCTCAACTAACTTAAAATTAAATTAATAATAAAAAAGGTCGAATAATTAGATAATTTATTTCTCAAATTTATTTATCTCTTCCATAAAAAATGATTTGTCGAGGTCATATGCATTTGATGACCGTTTCATCCCGAGAAACCCACTGTTTTGACTGCTGTTTGGTCCATATTGCGGTTGGACAACTTCAAACACTCTTGCAAAGTTGTCAAACGATTGCACAAACGCATTAGATTGTTAGCAAACGTGGCACCCTTCTTGCGGAAAGTTGATCAATCAAAATTGAAACCAAGTGATCATTCAAAATTTAAACCACTGAGCCAAGTGAGATGCCTATGGCTTGCACAATCTCTCGCACTTTCAATCTCTTATCGGCCAATTCCATATCGTGAATTTTTTAAATTTTTTCAAGTGTTGAGACCTCAACTTGACGTCTAGAACGATCGGCATCTTCCGTATAGGACAGGTATAGTAGGCCACTGTTGCCTTCTTCACCCTGTGTTGAGTATTCAGATTCCAGTTTTTCAACTGTGGAAGTTTGAAGCTTGGAATCTTGGTCTTTGTGCGAAAAATATAAGTTCCGTTTTGCTTGGATTCACCCCAAGACCACTTACCGTGGCCCAGTTGTCGAGCAACCCTAAACCAGTGGACATAATATCACTGGTCACGTCCGGAAACAGTCCTGATACGAGTATCACCACATCGTCCGCATAAGCGACAACATTTCCCTTTTCTGTCTAGATCAATGAGAATCAAGTTAATAACGATAAGCCATAGTTGTGGAGAGATTACCCCGCCCTGAGGTGTGCCTCTTCCAACGAGCTTAGACTTAACGCTGTTACCAAGATTTGCTGTAACTATTCTTCATTTCAGCATTGTCACTAACCTCTGATATATTCTTCAACGTCTAGGTTAGTAAGAGTTTGCTGAATTGCAAGAGTAGTTACATTATTGAAAGCACCCTCTATACCCAAGAAGTCTGCCATTGTGTACTGTTTAAATTCGAGAGATCTCTCTATAACTCTTACGACCTCATGCAGAGCTGTCTCTGTAGAGCGACCCTTAAGTCTTTCCAACGTTTTAAGCTGGAATGAAGAAAGACTAATCGGACGAAAGTCCTTCGCCTTCTCATGACTTCTTTTGTCAATTTTGGGAATAAAAACGAACTTGACCCTCCTCCAGTTAACCGGAACATGGTTGAGAGATAGACAGAGCGTAAATATTCTATGAAGCCAGGGGACGATATGCTTTTTTGCATTTTGAAGCTTCTTTGGCAATATACCATCCGGCCCATGTGACTTGAATGGTGAGAAATTGTCAATCGCCCATAATATCCTGTCATAGGAGACGATGTTACTGTCGATATTGGATAGAGTCCTACCTTCAATCTCAGTATCCGTAGCAACATCCTTGCAGCGTGGGAAGTGGGTATCTAGTAGGATGTCAAGTGATTCTGCTGAGGATTCGGACCAGGAGTCATCCTTCCTTTTGATATAAGTAGGATTGGATTGCCCCTTGGCTAGAATTCTGCTGAGTCTTGCCATGGTGTGAGTTTGAGCAATTCAAAAGAAGGGTGTTATCTGACAAATACTCTCTGTTGATAAGGTTTGCTTGATATTGAAAATGGGCAACATCGGTTCATGATTTCACCTAGCCCTCATACAAATGGCCTCTGGAATACTGTTTGTGCAGTCATAAATATGTTGATTATGCGGCAATCCTGATACAATTTTACACAAATTAGTTGTAAGTACTCTAAAATTATACTGTAAAGTAGTTCCTTAGGCCCCATGAAATGTCACCAACAGAAAATGTCTTAAACATTCATAGTTGTCTTACAATAATTACTATCGTGATGAAATTGAACATAATCAAGTCTTATATGAACATAACTCTTTCTAAAACATTCAGCACAGCCGAATAGAACATTCTTCACGTAAAATTCGTCAATTATTGCAAACGTGGATTTAATGCATGGCTATTCGATGCAACGAATGAAGATGTTGTTGTTCCTCTTAATTCTACAGAAATTCTTTAAAGTCAATCAGCATACATGACTGTCCAAGGCGAAGAGTTTCGTTAATATTTAGGTAACAATTTCTGAGCAACTTTGATAAGATTCACCATATAGGTAGTTTTGAAGCCATTCGTATTGCTTCCACAATGTAAAATCATTAAAGAAATCAGGGAATTAGATTTGTCACTGATTAGCCAAACATTTTCAGAGACAAGAAACAATTGACTCCTCCTCTTTTCCAAGGTACGGCTTATATCAGCCTTGTATAGTACCTCTTAATATTCGAGCTATGATTTTTTCGATGCCTTATAGCTATTCAACTTACACCATCTAGTTTCGGCTCTTTGAAAGAGATAGAGTATATCTTGAAAAAGATACAGAAATACGCCTCACTATCGAAAAATTCCACTGACATACCTCCCAATATCAGAAAAATAGATGAGGACCATATTCAATGTTCTTCACAGAAGTTAACTGAGTCTACATCTCAGCTCATTTAAGAACCTTTAGTATATACCCTATCATCAAATGCAATCGTTAAACCACCCTTGCTCCTTTCGAACATGGAAGTTTGTAAGGTTTGTAGCCAGAAGATTGGCGCAATTACGAGAATAGTGAGTGAGAAAGACTCTGGGAGTATCTGCAAATAATCTAAAAGGCTTCGCAGTTTGTATTTGTTTAAAACGAAAAATAAACAAAAATTTATTGTTTTGAAGACATTTTTTTCAAGCCAAATAAGAACAAAGTTTATTTAATCAAATAATTATCATGATTTTAAGCAAATATCTAGAAAAGTCTACAACTTTAAATTCATCAGCTATATAAGAACAAATAAAATTGTTTCAAGAAGAAAGCGGTTTGTACAGAAAAGCCAACACCTATTGAAAATTTATGTTGTGTAGTTGAATCGACAACTACGATGAATGGTCACATGAAGACCTGGTAGCGACGTCCACTTGTAAAGCATCCAAGCTTTTGTCTCCTTCTATGTCCAAAAAACGGTCTTAAACTCTCTTGGCTCTAGGTAGAAACTGTATTAGACTTATTTTAGAGTACTTACTGTACACTGTATGAATAGTCAGAACGTTTGAGTAACTCACGAATAAATTATTGCAAAAGTATAACTTACGTATGATTCACGAACTCTAATTTTGAGCGACCCATATTGGAAAGGAAGTGGCATCCAAAATCGAACATTTCCAGGATTGGTGCAAGACATGGGTATTGAGGATCTGCAAACATATCCACAGAAATATAGTTTCTTCAGATATTTTAGGCCTACCTGGATTACGTACTTAGATAGTGAAAAATTAACCGTTAATTGGGAATACTACAAGAGGTCTCTGAAAGATTATAATAAAAACGTCAAGATATCTAAAGGAATTCCTATTGTGAGATATGAGGTCCTTATGCAGCTGCAGGACAGCAATTAAACCATCTCACTGAAGAAATTTGATGGGATCATAAAAAGTCAACTATTGTTTCTTCGATGGAGAAGAAATAATCAAATTGATTTGTGTCACTCATGTGTCGACAAATCCGAAACGAAGGCAAGAAACCATATGTTTTTTTGCTGTAAAATCCTTAGGAATTTGCAGCAGCGATCGTAGAGCAAGATGGGCCTTACAAACAGTATATTATACTTATAATAAAGCTCAAATTAGCAGGTTGGTAGGTCAGAGCTACGAAACCTTGTTCGACCTTGAATTATAAGTAAATTTCCAAGCGGGTTCGCTTTTTTTGTAATGGTTACGTAAACAAGTATATGCTTGTGACAACCATTGTTATGATAAATCTCTATATCATAATATGTTGTTCTCAGATTATGATATCAATTAGCCGAGAGCAACATAATATGGTAAAATCTTAATCATAAATGGCTGTCACAAACATATACTTATCTACTGTAACCATATATATGATTGATACAATCATGTGAATCGTAAGTTGACCATATTATGGCTACCACAATACCAATAGTAATAGTCAGCTAGATTATCAACGCTAATGGTGCCTTGATTATATTGATTGAAATACTCGCATCATCAATAAGATTCTGCAGATTCCCTTGAATAACTCAAAACCTGAATCATTCCTTAGTATGGAGTTTTTATACCATTTTGGAAATCAATTTGTTTATTGAAATCTAAAATAATCTATAAACAATTAGATTTGATTTTATGGTTCTTTAAAAAATCTAGTTAAAAGTTTCCCTAAAAACAACAACATTGTTGCACTTCCCATATACATACATATGCAGCTAAATAATATTCATGTCCAAGGTAAAGAAAACTGAAAAAGAAACAAATTAAACCAACTCGCTGTAAATGAACTAAATCATACTAAATACTCGTGCACATATACGTTTGTTAATAAATTACAGACAACAGTTTAAAAAAAAAAAATATGAAAGAAAATCATAAAAATATAGAAAAATATTTTATACCAAAAAATCCTTGAATTTTGTATAAAATATTAAGCAAAAGCACCATAAACCGAATCTAACAGAAGATATATGAATATTTGTTTGTTTGTATGGAAAAATTTTTTCAAACTCAAACACATACAAACACCCAGCAGTTCTAGCTAGGTGTTCCAAATTAGTGATTTTACCCATCTTTGGGGTGACCACTAGTTACAGGATTAGTTATATGACTAGTAATTTTGACATGTGCGTAAAAAGAGTAAACTCCGCGTTACAGAAGGACATTTAGTGACAATTGACTGGATTACTTAGAGACACTAAACTGAAGATTGACTCCACGCTAGGTTACCTGGGATGTAAAAAATAACCGATTGGCATTACAAAGAGTACACAGATGTAGAATGACCCAAATATGTATAAATTGGATTCAAGCAAGTAATTAGACATTAAGAAATATTATTGTCTAATAGGGATACATTGGAATACAATTATAAACTAAGTATTATTCGTAGACTACTAAACGGTACAGATTATTTGACCGTACTATTGTTGCTGGTATATAAAAATTTGGTCCCATTGTAGTAAGCATACAGGAGTCGGAGGTTTGTTTGTTTACAAGAAAGCAGTTAATGTACAATTCTTTTGTAGCTAATACCTTACTCTGAAATTAAGTCAAGTGTCTGAATAGAATTCGTAGTCTTATCGCAAGACATATCTTCGGTTCATTCTGTACCGGTTTATCTTTATCATTCCCTAGGTAAACTCTAAGAAAAATCGATTCTGAAATCTTATTGAAAGTATCAAATGTTTTGTGGGAGTACTATTGACTACCAAATAGTATAAAAAAGTACGATCGTATCAAATTTTCCATCCCTGCCCTAAATGAATATTTCAATAGTCACCCAGAACTGCTGGGACACTACACCAAATAAAACTAAACGGTACACACCAATACAAACATGCACATAAAGCGGTAAATCATAGTGGTGGTACTAGCTGTACTAGAAGTAGTACCTACTCCACTTTTTTCAAAAAAAAAATATATATATATATTTTTGAATGAGTTTTGTTTTTATTTCTTGTTGGACTTTAGGTTTTAAGTAAACATTAAAATAAATAAATGACTTGACAGCGACAGTGCTAAAAATTCTTTGCGTTTTATACAATATTTAAAACTGAAGAAGAAAAGAGGCAACAAAATATAAAATAAAAAATAATGGAAACAAAAAAATAAAATAACCAGCTCAAACTACCAAACAATGCATGATACGAAAATACAAGAGGTGATATTGATAATTGTCTTTAGCGAGCTTAATTAAGAACATGGATTGGAATACAAGATAATACTAATAAAACATTCCATTTCAGCTTTAGCTTTTCTCTATTTAGGCATACCTTAACTGAACGCATGTAACAAATTGTCAATTGTACTGAAAACCTGAGCCATTAAACGTCTTCTGAGTTTGACCTGCTGACATTTGATGTAATTTATAAGGAACTAGGGGGTATTTTCAAAAAATCATAAATTCACCACTGTCTAAGTTTTAGACGAAAAAGTGCGCTTTCTGAACGCTTCATTTTCTCACTGGTGATTGACCTTAACCCTCAAACCAACAAACTTAAAAAAGCTAAAAAAAAGTTGTCGAATAATTTTTATTATGGTAATTATGACCCAATAAACTCAGAATAGTCATCAGAAACTAATTTTCAAATTAAGTTTCGGAACCAGATGCAAAAAAGTGAAGAGTGCCTCAGGGCATTGTTGTCGGTTTAGGTGTAAAAAACAATAAGATGATACGATTTTATTGAAAAACTGATGAAAAAGTATGAAAATATGTTTTATTTTCTATGATGATACTCATAAAAACAATTTTTGGCTTTTTAGAAGCATAAATAAAGATCACATTTTGAGCAAACACACAGTGATTCTGACTTGTTGCATAGTTTGCACCATCTTTTTTGCCTAACTAGATTGGAAAGTGGTTGAAATTGTCATAACGGACGACATTAACTGGATGTTTTGCTTTTTCGCCAACTTTTGATTTTCCTGGCTATGGATCTTCTTGTGGAGTAGAAACTGATCATCAGTCAAGGCGGGTAGGTTAATCCGTCTGCGGTCTTAATATACCATTCCTATCATTTTTTTTACAAAACAAAAAATACAGTCACACAGATAATAGTACGTACCCCTTAAAAATTCTTTAATTTTCCAAAAATTGGTGATATTTAAAAAAAGTAAATGAATCAATAATTTTTAAATGAACACAAATATTTATTTCATTATTTAAATTTAAAATTAAAAACTTCAATTTAATAAAAAAAAAACAAAAGCCTATTTAATATCACAGATAATTATACGTACTCCAAAAAAGATTAATGTACAAAAAGAATTTCAGGTATATATTATTATTATTATTGTTTGTTTCTGTAAGTTTTTTTTTGAATGCGCCGTTCCAATTCATCCCATAAATGCTCTATGGGATTCAGGTCTGGTGATTGGGGAGGCGAATGGAGTTGTTTCGGGACATTATAGAGAAGCCATTCTTTGACAACATGCGAAGTGTGCTTTGGGTCGTTGTCCTGCTGGAAATACCAGGTGCCACTAAGACCCAAAACACTTGCGGAATCTTTCAAACTGCTTTTCAAAATGTCTAAATAAAAAAATCGGTCCATATTTGTTTCCACAAATCGCAGTTTTCCAACTCCATTCGACGATATGCAGCCCCAAACCATGACCGAACCACCACCGTGCTTAACTGTTGGAATGAGGTTCTTCGGTTGCAGCTCTTCATTAGGTTTGCGCCAAATTTTTTGTTTGCCATCACAACCGAATAAATTGTACTTGCTTTCATCACTAAAAATCACATTCGCCCAGAAATCTGTTGTTTTGTACGCATACTTAAGTGCGAAGTCGAGCCGCTTTTTTCTGTTTATTTCGCTTATTAATGGTTTTTTTCTTGGTACGCGGCTATGGAATCCGTTTTTTCGCAAAACACTTCGCACTGTTTCTGAATGAACATTAATATTGTGGTAATTTTCCAAAGTATTTCGAATTTCCACGGCTGTTGTTTTAGGATTTTTACTAACAGCACTTTTTATAAATCGCTCAACTCATGGGGTAATTTTGGGTGGACGTCCAGTTTTTGGCTTGCTTGCTAGGGATTGAGATTCAGAAAAAGTTTTTATTACGGTCTGCACCGTAGACTTGGCACGTCCAACAATTTGAGCAATTGAACTTAAGGAATTCCCATATTTCCTCAATTTTAAAATATGTTCACGCATTTTGATACAAATGTCTTTTGTTTTCTTACCCATTTTAACAAAAAAGTAAATTTTTTTTTTCTAAAATTACTGCAGTCTTTAAGAATTGCTTACAAACTAAGCTTTTAACACTTTCCGTATATTATTTTTTTTATTAAATCTACTTATTTTTAAAAAGTACCGTTTCTATTTGGCATCGTACGTATAATTATCTGTGCTGCCATATTAAGTTTTATGTGTAAAAGTACAATAAGCGGAAAGTTAACCGGACTTTTTGTAGTTAGTTTTTGACAGTGTTTCGATGCCTTTCAAAAGCAAGCAAAAATATCGATCAGAAATCCAGGGTTATTCTTAAACCGACATTTTAGAGGGAGTACGTACTTTTATCTGTGTCACTGTATAAAAAAAAGTAAAAAACTATACAATATAACACGCAGATAAATTTAGCCGCAACCCTCAACAGTGCCTTGAGGCACCCCTTAGATTTCGCATTCTCAACACTTTTTTTGTTAACCCTTTCGCTACAAGTTTTAACTGAAGGGGTTAGTGGATGTTTTAAGTATACCATATGGTTCGTATTGATATCAATATTGACCGATATTAATATTAAAGTCCTACGTGTCCTGGTCTATTCGTTATACCGAATTAAATTTTTAGTCCTGGAAGCTTATCCTGAAGCTCCCAATAATTTTTTTTGCAATCTTTCTTATTTTTGTATTTCCCAAATATGTTTCTAAACATTCTCAATAATTTTTATTACAAAATTTGAGTTCTTACAAATTTTATTTGCAAAAAATTAAAGACACTTTTTGAAAAAAATTTTTTTGGATTCAAAAATCTATTTACACACATTTTCAAACTGCTATCAATCGAACACGAATAACGATAATTCAATTAAATAAATTGTAAATATCTCAAAATATATTCCTAAAATAGATTCAAAAACAATTTTTTAATATTAGTTATAAATACCGAAGTTATGTGCAAAAATCTAATATGTATCCATATGGATACAATATAGCGAAAGGGTTAATTGTTTAACATTTACAAATTCATAGACTGAAAGAAGAATACCTTGCCTTTAAAATAAAAAATCACACACAAAATTCCACGTGCTAAAATTATGACATCACTCACAAAACAGCTGACAGAACAGAAACCAAAAGTCAGAATGCATTTCGACCTTCAAGGCAAATGTTAAAACAACTGTAACCAAAGTTACCGTTGAATTTGAAGAAATAAATTATATTTACCTTTTGAGATAATTGGTGTTTTGTAATGCATGCCTTGAGGCCCTCTTGCTGGTAAGAGGGTTAAATGCTTTGAGTTATTTTGTTTTAACTTTATATCTATTAATTGAATCTGCCTTATATCATTAGGCTTAACAATAAGTATTTACATCTTATAACTAAAATTAAGACTAATTTATCTCTAACGAGAGCATTGATAGCCAAATTAACCTCATCTTAGCGCGCTGGTAGATCGGCTTTACGAAGCCTTGATCTGGTTTGGCTCTGTACGAGAAGTCTAGCAAATGGATTCAGATGGCATTATATATTTCTCACGGATTTTCTTAAACTCATTATACACTAGTGGTACTTCCAAGTCTCAGTGGATGTTTTCATTTCCTAAGAATTTTCGATTGGGTTCTATGTATAAGGTCAATACTGGAATTACTTGCAGTTCCTCATAATTGGATTCCATATGTCCAAATTGGTTTTAAAACGCTTTTATACAGCATGACTCTATAGTCTAGGATTTTTTTTTTTGATTGGTCACTGATTAACCAGTGAAGGCTTTCAACTTCATGTGAAGTCTCTTGGTTTCTATTTGACGACGTCAAGTAAGACATGTTTCGTCAAGTAAAACATGTTTCCTTTTTAACTCATACACCCGTATTCGGCAGTTCTTCAACCATATCTCCTTTCACATAAGTAATACAGATGTCTGGATGCTATGTGTGGATTTTAGTGCAAGCTAACAATCAGCTAAAGTAGAAATAGTTACTTTATCGCTCATAGGCAAGCCAAATTGATTAGACGATAGGTCTAAGAACACTTAAAAAAATCTGCGAAATGTTTTTTTTTTTTTGTCTGCAGATACACCCAGAGTCTCCGGTGGGAATCGAACCCGCAACCCTTAGATTGATAGTCCAGCACACTGTCGTCTAGTCTACCGGAGCACCCGATGGTACGCCTCCAATCTTATATTCTCTTGACATATGATCATTGTACTTAACTATAAATTAATGGTCCGATAGACAAGATTCCAATATTTTATGGGTTTTCAAGATTCCAATATTTTATGGGTAGTAGCAACCATTTAATTTTATATACCAGGACTTTATTCCAAGCTTTGTCGAAGGCTTAAGCGACATCCAAAAATATTACAGAACAATATTTCCTGAATTGAAAAGATTTTCTGATCTCGCCATAGTTCCTTAGCGTTTGCGTAAACTAAAGTGATGGACTTGGGATAATCTTTTTCTCATTTGAAAATGGTATGATATTCTTTTGGACTATTTGTTTCGAATAGCTTTGACATAAAAGAAAGAAAACTAATAGGTATATAAGAGAATTGTACGATCTTTACTTGTTCTGGTATCATTACTATCTGAGAAGTTTTCCAATTTGTCGGAAGAACTGCTAGCTTAAAGATCGTATTAAATATTGATCAAACCCGATTTGGTAGTTTTGGAAAAAAAATAATTATATATAATTCACAATGCACTTACTTATTTAAATACCCAGTATAACGCTTGGACATGTTTTTGTTATATTATTTTTTATTTTTGTCTTTTTTTTTTTGCAGTTTGTTTCAGTTACATTTCTGTTTTGAGATGTGCTCTCAGAATATTGTTATAAATTTTGCTAAGGATGTGCGACTTGATACGATTTGGACCCAACAACAATAATACTTGACATGGCACAACAAAACAAGCAAACAAACAAACCAAGAATTGTAAAAAATTTCAAAACAAAAACGCTGTAATAAAGAAAACGAGAGAATAGAATGTAGAGAACAGAAAAAGGCCAACAACAAGGATTTCATAAAAATTGCGCAATTTAAAATGTCACAACATAAATTCTGTTTGCGCTTTCGTATCGTAACGTTTATGCACCAATCTCTCGTTCCATGTCTTTAGCAACAACCCAAAACTCAACTGCAAATACTCAAGAATATAATTCCTACAGTATGTATGTATATATAATTCTGTTTATGGAATGAAGGACATTTAATATAAGAATGTGTTTGTTAAATATTATAAAAATGTGTCCAGTATGAAAAGATCCTTATTTCTAACGCAACAGCACACAGCACTAAAGAAATATACAGGAGAGTACTGTTTGTGTTGCATGTGATTGCTATTGTTGTTGCACTGTTTACTGCAGAAAACAAATAGTGTCATTTCGGTTGTAAAGTCCAAGTTGTGTCAAAATAATTCTTAAATAATCATAAATAAACAAAAGAAAAGGATCCAAAATACACAGAATATAAGACTAACAATATAAATGACAAAAGGAAATGTTATTCTTGTTTAGGATATTCAGGTTTATTTATCTTTTTATTTTATTTTAACGGGGTGAAGATAAAGTATGGAGGGAAAGTAATGGTGGTACTTAGGGTATACAATTTATATGTGCATTAAAGAAAGGAAGACATTTCATATTGGATTCTATGACGATTTTGTTATTCGCCATTATTGAGCAGTGGAACCTATGCACCAATGTCCTAAGAATAAAGTTTAGTAGAATTGGGTTCGCAAAGATGAAGAATGCTTTAGTAACATACCCCATTCTTATCTCACATTCTAAAGTGAAGAACTGCTGATTTGCGAATTTAGTGAGATGCCATTTGGAACTTTTTATTACTGTTTTTTGTAATACCAATTTTTTCAGGTTTATACACTATTCCTTGTAAAACTAACCATATCAGTAATCATATTACAGTACGAATAAACTCTTTGCCTAGATATAGTCTTTCTATAGATGATATTGCACTGACTTCTCCCTCTTCAATGACTTCTCTCTCCAAGCAATGATTAGAGTAATCGTTGATTTAGATTTTCACAGACGTATGTAGTTATCAATGAACTATTAAATTCTTATAAAGATTTGACCGTGATTACATTTATTACAGTTATACATATATGCAATTTTACAGGCGAGACAACAAAACGTTGTAAAATCCTTGATTTTAAATATATTTTAAATCTGTTTTTTTGGAATTAGCACATTTTCTTATAACTTGTTTCTTTATTTTTATCGTTCTAACTTTGATATTCGATTTAAAGTCTCTATTGTCACGTTTTTGATATTAGTAGGAGTGATGATAATAAGTTTCAAAATTATCCTTAAACAAATTATGATTTACGTTTTTTGGTTGAAATTTAATTTCGGAAAATATAATTAGTTGGCACAAAGACATGAAAATGTTTCACTGTTATCAGCATTTATTAAGAAATAATATTACTTCTGTTATATCTGACTGAAACCTGGGCGTACCCTTTGAGACGAAAAATTGCATACTACAGGAAGTGTTGCAATTGTTTATTTCACCAGCACTCATAGGCGAAGCTTGCTCATGCTGTGCAGCGTGTTGAAACTAGAAGATTAAATTATGGGTGAGATGATAGAGAGAGTAGTGTTAGTAGACATTCAATTTTAATTTTTCCACATTAAAAGTTACAGGAAAGATTCCGCGCTCTATTAAATATTTATAAACATACATTGTCACAATGAATCAATATAATTGGATACTGTACTCTTTTTGATAAGTACCTTCGTCCACTGCTGCAAAGTGGTTTAGAAACTCTTTATTTTGGAAATAAATCGATAGCTTGTGAACGATTGGAGATATCTTACTCAATGCTGAGGTGTTTTTGAGTTGGCTTGTATTTACATGAGGTCGAAGTTGGAATGGGACTACTGCGGCCCCCCAAAATAACTCAAGTCGGGCCTAGAAAAAGTTCTTATCCGAATGTCAAGAAATGTTATAAGAATGTCTCAGTAAGAGTGCACTCTTTATTGAATTTAGTGCATCTTTTTTTGAGCCGTAGGCCATTTGAAGGATATTTTATTCCATAATTAATCTGAACATGTCTTCTTTACAATCCAATAAAAAATCACAATTAAATCTAAAAATACACTTACATACTTATTTAAATGAAAAAATGCATTCTTACTGAGACACCCTTTTTTAGATAGTACTTGAAAATATCTTACATGTGTAGGCTTAATTTTTTTTTTAATTGTTCACAAATTTATTTTTTTGGTTTTCGGACCTACCTGAGATTTTTACAAAATTTTAATTAAAATATACCAAGTTTCATACAGTTTTCTGATCCCTAAAAAATGTTACACACATCCAAATTCGGAACATCTAAAATAGAGCATGTTTTTTTTAATTTTTTCCCAAAAAGGTCATTATTTCTCTTATAAAAAATATATTCCAGCTCGTATATATTATTTATATGTTACTGAAAGAAAACAAACTTTTCCAATTTTAACGAAAAATTTCAAATTTATCTAAGAATTTCAAAGCCCAGAAAAAAAATAAAATGGCCTTTCAAAAAAATATTTTTGAAAGGCCATATATATGTTATATAAACTCACCAAAAGCTACTAAGATACCATACGGTAAATAAGGGCAGATGGGCCTTTTTATGAAAAACTCAATTTTTGGAAAAGATTTTATGTGTTTTAGAAATTTTGGTATTTATGTGCAGACAATGACAAAAGTTATCAATACATTGATTTAAAGACCTTTCAAATTTCAGTACCATATCTTAATTCAGATACAATTTTCCAGCAAGATCGGTGAAGAACTCTCCGAGTTAAAGAAGGTCAAAATTTGAAATTTTCCCCACACAAGTATTTTTCCTCATCAATGTTACTTATTACATATTGTTCTTAGCAAAATGTGTCCCAAATAGTTTATATAGCTATTTCTTCACTCTTTCGGAAAAAATACAACATATTTGAAATTCAACAAATTTTTGATTTTGAAAAAAAAATTAAAAAATTGTATGTCTTGAGTTACAAAACATTTATTTTGATAGATATCCGACTCGTATCCCACTAATTTTTTTTAATTTTTATTTTCGAAAGATTGAAGAAATAGCTATCTAAACTATTTGGAACACATTTAGCTAACACCTGTTTTGACCCCCTCTAACTCAGAGAGTTCTTGACCGATCTTGTGGAAAAATTGTGTTTGAATTACTATACAATAGGAATAACCTTGGTGCAAATTTTAAAAGTTGGTTCACTTGACATAAAATCCCCCAAATACAAGGTATAACATTTGGGGGATTCAAACGCTCTTCTATTAGGTTATAATGTCATAATGGCCTAGTATATTAGATAGTTTAAACAAATTGTTGTTGTGCTTCAAACAAAAAATGTCTAAGCTAATAAGACTTTTTGAACTATGTGTATTGTTTTGTCATAAAATAACACCTTCTTGTTTGAAGCACAACAGAAAAAACGTCAGAAATTTTGTTAACTAAAAAGCGTATTTTTTGTAGGTATTTTCAAATACATACTATCTAAATAAAAAATGTCTTGATATTCGGATAAGAACTGAATTTTTGTAGTCTAATTGGGGTTCGCCCACTAGCCCCCATTCCAACTACGTGCCCACGTATTTAAACATCGAGATTTTTGTAGATCGATCGGTTATGTTATTCTTAATACAAATATGAAATTTCAAACATTTTTTTAAAGAAATTAAGAAGTTATGGATTTTTGGCCGGAATTGATCACCGTGCACTGGCTCATATATGAGAGTTGTATTCCATTTTCGGTCGGTAGATATGTATTAATGAATTCAAATGGAATAGAGTATTTCTGAATGAAGCGTAGTCACTTGAATGCTACTTATATCCTAAGTGTATCCCAGCAAAAACTTTACTTAGTAAGCCAGCAAGTAATATTGGAGCAAACTAGAAACTACTTATTATTTGACTGAATAACTAGGTACTCTTGTTCGAGATTTTCTAAAAATGCAGGGGTCCTACTTATTAATGTACTTACATTCAGCTCAATTATAAGTATTACATTCACAATAAAAATATGTAGCTAAAAAAAAACAGAAAAATATTGCCTTGAGTGGGTATCGAACCGTCACATTATTTGCTTGTGTTTGCTATTCAATGTGCTAACTCACTGCGCCATGTACGAGTTATTTTATTGTAAGTTAACAATGGTTTTAACATTAACATATAAATTAATATAATCTGAACAAAAAAATGAATGGCACTGACTGGTGTAGAACCGCTAACGTCTAACGCTAACGTTTTCCAGTCAAACAAACTAGATAGCTGTGCAAAATGCAAAAGTTCATTACCAACCAGCAGTGTTGCCAGGAGCTGGCAGAAAAAGAAGCTATATTGACTTCAAAAAAAGGCCAGAAAAAGCTAAACTGCTTTAAAAAAAAGCCAAAAAAAAAAAGCTAAAGTATTATAAATTAATAATTTAGTTTTATATTTATTTTTAAATAAAAAATTTGAAAATATGTTCATAAAATTCATAAAAATAAATAAAATTATAAAGGTACACTCAGCAGCAAACAAAAAATAACATTAATCATTAATAATAAATATACAAATATACATAAGCGACCAAAAACCTCTTAAAGCAATGGAAATAAGCTTTCTTTTGAGCAAAAAAAAATTTAAAAATGGAGCCCATTTTGGAAAAAAATTTAGATTTTGCAAAAAATTTAAAAAATTGTATGTCTTGAGTTACAAAATATTAATATTGATAGATATTCCACTCGAATCCCACTAAGTGATCTAAAACCTCTTAAAGGAATGGACCTAAGCTTTCTCTTGAGCAAAAAATTAAAAATAGGGCCCATTTTGAAAAAATGTCAACATTTTATATTTTGCAAAAAAAGTAAAAAAAAAATTTTTTTTCCGAAAGATTGAAGAAATAGCTATGTAAACTATTTGGGACACATTTTGCTAAGAACAATAGGTAATAAGTTACATGGATGAGAAAAAACACCTGCTTGGCCAAAATGTCAAATTCTGATCCCTTCTAACTCAGAAATTTTTCGACCGATCTTGTTGAAAAATTGTGTTTGAATTACTATCTAATAGAACTAACTATCGGAAGACATCGATTTCAAAAGAACGTTCACTTGACATTAAATGCCTCATATATATTTTTATACAGACAAAACTTAAATTTAGATTTTTTTAAATTAAGTACTAAGCATTTACTATTTTGCACATACATAATAGCGGTATTCACAATGTAGAGTACTTGGCCTGGTAATGTAGTAAAAGAGCACAATATCAAAAAACTAAAAACAAAATACATTAGAAATTGAAATGTTTGTCAATAAATAGCTTTTCTACTTTTTTACTAGGCCAAGTACTCTACATTGTGAATACCGCTAATATATTATTTTGGTTTTACGAGTACTATTTTAAGTGTATTATTAACGGATAAAAAATCGATTTAGCGAAGAGTTTTCATATGAAAATCTTTGTCGCAATTGCTCAATTAGTTTAATTTGCCGTATTATTTTTTTCAGAATCGTCACTAATTAAACCGTTCGTTATTTTATCTCTCATTCTTCAAACTTGCATGAAAAATGTGGCGAAAACATTAAACAATTTTGAATTGGGAACGATAATGTATCAAATTCTTTGCGTTGTATTTCAATTTGAAAACACAAACTATGGAGAAGAAATTTGAAATTAGAAAACAGCTTTGTTGGATCCGCTGAATTGCTTACTGGTTTAAAAAAAAAAAAAAAATAATACACCAAATTATAATCAGTATATTAATCACTTAAATGTTTGGCTTTGAAGCATTGCTGGTTTTAACTCGAAGCACAGATTCACAGTACGTTTAACGTCTATTTCAAATGACAGCCATCGAGTATCACAAGCCTTCAAGAGTTTGTGGGGCTCTTGTCCATTATATAACGATGAATATAATGTGTAATAACAATTTTGTCTTGAAAGCGAATTTGCTAGACATTTATAGCTTTAAGATATAAAATACTATATTTAATTTTGAAACACTTGGTATTGGCAATTGTTATTTGTTCTTTTAATACTGCACAATTCTTGAGTATATTGAAAACTAAGTGAAAAACAGTAAGTAATGAATTAAAATTAAAATGTCTCACAAATATAAATTTAGCCTTTTTATTTTCTCCTTATCCTCGAAATTTTGGCTTTAGCTTCGTAGTTTTTTCTAGCCTTTTTTATTTAAAAAAAAGCTATTATCAAATTAAAAAAAGGCTAGAAAAAAGCCACGAAGCTAAAACCAAAATTTCGAGGCTAAAGAGTAAATAAAAAGGCTAAATTTAGCCTCAAAAAGGCTAAACTGGCAACACTGCCAACCAGTACAAAAATAAGTACCTATTCTAGTAAATAAAATAACCACCACTCATTACAAAATAATTAATGTGGTAATTACAAAAATTCACAAAATTTTTGCTGGGAAGTATCAAATAAAATACAATCTATCGATTAGAAACATCAAGAGCCCCCACATTGTATTCGCGAAAACGGTTGATTGAATGACATCATCTCTTCGAGTGTCTAAAGTTTTTACTGTTTCGTATACAGCTTTTTGGACCTCCTAGAAGTTCTGGTGAAATCCTTTATGATTAGCATTTAGTTTAATTTTAATGAGCTGGAATAAAATGAAGTCATTGGGTACCAAATTAAGACAATAATGCAGATAAACGTTCAACTCGAACGATATTTTGAATGTCCAAAAGATCAAAGTTGGTCTGCGACGTTATTCAATTTAGTTAATATGGATTCAGAAAGACACTTATCGAACTTGTTTTAGAAAGAGTTTGTGAATAAAGATGTGGCAGTAGCATTGAAGTGTTATTCATGTTTGTCTTGAAAAATCTTTAAAGGCGATTCATAAACATAGATCTCTGACTTATAGCAGATGCAAACATTTGTACTCCAATTTATCTTTGCTATCTAAATGTTTCATAAAATAATAACTAATCTTTAAAACTATACAAACATTTAATTTTTCTTTCATTTGCCTCAATAACTCGGCTCACCTTGAAAATGTGCTACATATCCACATTGCAAGATGAGAATCAAGTGCATGCAATATAATGTTGCAACAAATAAAAGTTTATAACTATTCTTTTCCAAAGACACACATACAAATACATAAATTCTCCTGATTGTAACATTATATTTTATGATGGCGGCGAATGTCAGTGATGCGTACACAAAACTACACACTCATACTTTCTCCATACAGGTGAAATATAACAGAATTTTTTTAAGTACACTACCCAGCAGTTCTAGGTGACTGTGGTGAACTAGGGATTTAACCTATCATTTTAGGTGACAACTAGTTACATAACTTGCTATGTGACTAGATATATTAATACGTGCATATTCTAAGCAGGGAGTAAATTGACCCTTTTTGATTACAATGAGACTGTCTAATAGGTGGTGCAAAGTAGTCAACGCATTGGATTCACATTATGGTTAAATAGAGTCAATTACCTTGCATGTGGTTATTGACCTTAAATATTCAGTTAAAGTAACAAATTGACTTCTCTTTGCACTACAAAAGAACACATACGTGTCATTTGATCAAAAATATTTAAAGTGCAGTCAGCCAAGTGATCAGAAATTAGTGACTGTCTATAAGGGATACATTGACTACTTGCTTAACTGCTGGGTATTTCTTCCTTTTGCTCCTTAAAAAGGAATTGAGGAGTAAAGTGCACCACAATATATTTTGTATATAATTTCAAATAATGGAATGATTTTCTTTGGAGCTGATACCTGTATAGTAGTAGTAGCTCTGACGGTTTAGGGTGGTGTTTGGAGTGTTGGAGTGGAGTATGAGTTCAATAAAATGTATGGGTAATGGTATGAAATGTATGATGATGGTTGTTTCCACTGTGTTTAGTGTTGCCATGCATTTTTTTTGATCTATGGACTAAACGAATGAACATTTTGTTACGTTACTTTTTCTCTATTTTTTTCCATTATTTAGTAGTGTTTTTTTTTTTTTGGTCGTTGTTAGAATTTATGGCAGTTTCTTTCAGTTTCTTCTTTATACAATACTTCTTGCGCTTGTTCTTCTTCATATTCTGTGCTGTCGTTGGTGTTTAATTTGTATATATATGTATGTATGCATGAGTATGTGTCTGTGCCTGTGATGGCATTTTTGTGTTGTTTTGTTGCAATATTTATGGATTTTCATTGGAACACAACTATAGAATATGGTGGCTTCAAATGGCAACATCAGAGAGTGTTCACAATCACTTTCTTTCTGTATTTGTATGGCTGTATATATGAAGGTATGGGATGGTGAATATTTGTGTGTGTGTGTCCGTTAGAGAGAGTGTTTGTGAGGAAAGACACAAAATAAGGAGGTGGCAGTAGCATTGAAGCGTTGTTCATGTCAAAACGCAAATGATTTATTGAACTGACAGCAGTGAATTTTTGTCGAGTCGACTCGAACTTCGATACACGAGTCACAAGACAACTAGTTTTTTTTTGCTTGTGATGTTGTTGTTTATGGTCTTCTTCTCTATTCGTTGGGAATTAAGTGTTCGGTGAAAGAGGGCCTTTGTTATTACAGGGGCTTATTTTGATCTTACCTATTTATTCTATGAAGAAGTCTATTGTGGATGTTATTATTACACAAGTCCTGTTTTTTAGGTGATACCATGAGTCCACTAGGGATAGAGAAGTGCAGTTGTTCCGACAGAGGAATATGTTGGGATTATTATTAGGACGTTGTTTCATCCTGACTTTTGGTCTTCATTCTATTAGTACTGATTATCCTTAATACGCTGGTAATATGCTAGCAATAAATTGAGACCAATTTATGAGGGACAAAAAGGCATTATATATGATGTTTCATCGCTAACTTAGTTGAACCAGAACTACTCTTGTTTTCTTGGCACATTTTTGTATGAGATCACAACAACTAGCCATCAGGATCTACAAATCCTATGATAGCCTTGAACTTTGATTGTTTTTCATGGATGTTTTTTGATGATAAACACTATGATATCGAGCTTTTGACATCCAATTCCTAGTAACTGACGGAATCCTTCACATATTCAGCGTTCTGAAATTTTTGATTATGATTGTATTTTGACATCCTGAAATATTTCTACACTGAGTTTCATCAATGTGATAAACAAACTTTTAAAAGGTTTTGAAATGCGCCACCCCAAAAAATTTGAATTGGACAGTCTTTGTGGATGAGTATATAGTTTAGAGAGTTTATAAAGTTTTTAGCAAGTGTTTCTAAACCAGGGAAAGGCAACCTATACTATTACATTTTACGATTGTATTAGTTATACTCTCTATCCGCTCTCACCACAAATCGGTGTTGCCAGTATACTTTCGTCTCTTGTCCCCAATTACAAATGGTAAATCTCATATTGTTCATCATACACCTTAAACAGTTGGGACACATTTCTTTCTCTGGCAACGCTGATTCTTAAATTGTGCAGTACACATCCTGCTTGTTTGAATCCTCAAGTGAGACTGATTAAAGTTGTTTATTTCTCTACAATGCCTGTACACACGTATGTAAGAGAAGAGTAAATGAAAAACGCGGCGCCCATCATTTACCTTCCCCTGTTCTAAACTCTACAGTTCTTTTATAAAACCTCTGCTGATTTAAACCATTTGCGATATAATTGGTTATTTCAGGTCTCTCCAAACATCAAGAGCGAGAAGGTTAACGATTTATCGGTTTGCATCCACAATAACCTTTCTTATGGTTCAAATACATGTGCGTCATGGGAAAGCAGAATTTTGAATATATTCGCAATATGTAAAATCATCCCAGGTTCGTTTTTCCTAAATTAAATATTATGAATCTTTACTCATCGGTCCCAATTGCATTTGGTTGCCTTATATCATTTGGTATATAGTCATTTGGAGTATTAATGAATTATTTGGTTGAAGGTTTCCTTACTTGTTTTTTATCCTGGAATACCCGGATATATTTCAATACTTAATTAAACCAGTAGCCAGTTAAGTTTTTTGAATAAGTCTTCATAGACTATCTCTTACGTTATTTTACAATATTATTATTTAATGCTAATGTTGGACCAATACTCGTAGTTTTAAGTTCAGATACAGTAAGTACAGGGTGGCTGATGAAAGCCGCTACCAAAAGAAAACTTGATAACTTGTTTCTATCTAAGTAATCTGGATTTTTGTCCGCGGCTATGACGCATTGGAGTCTGTAGTCTTCGTTCAAGGAGAATATAGGGCAGAGCTGCACAAAATTACATTCTCTCACCAACACACTTACTCTCACCTACACATTCAAATCATTGTTTTTTTCAGTGCACTTACAAACAAATACAAAAACTGAAAAAATAAAGAAAAAGAAAAAGTCATACACCCTTGTTCATGCGCATTCGTAGTTGTCTCGTTGAGTGGACAATGACTACTAAAATGAAAGAGCATAAGAATGTGTGTGATTTGATTTTGCACAATTGTGCTATGGGCTGCGCACCGTTGATATAGGGGCACATTTGTCGGCGAACCTTCGAGTAGATGGACCATTATGAGAATAGTAGAAGGTCTTAAAATCGAAACCATACTAAGCAACCCCAGAGTTTCATAAAATCCATGTCATACTTTGAACAAAACGGACAAAACGTTGCATTTACTGAAGACCGTGCTAAAAGAATTTGTCTATCTGTAACTATTCCGAAAGAGAATTCTTTTCAACTCTGTGTGGTTTCAACAAGATGGTGCAAGTGCACACATAGCTCAACCGATTATGGCCGAATTACGCAGACAATTTCCTAACAGGCTCATTTCAAGAAACTCAACCTTCCGCCTGACCTAACTCAACCGGACTTTTTCTTGTAGGATTATTGTAAACAGGAAGTGTACAAATCGCAACCGATAAATGTGGATGAACTAAAACAATCAGTTCGAGCGACAATAGCTGTAATGCAGTAATGAAAAACTAAAATGCCGCACCTGCATCAACGAGGCATTTAAATTTAATTATCTTAAATACTAATTAAACTATTTGTAATACAATTCAATGGGCTTTCAAATGAAAAAAACATTGAATAAATTCCAGGCACTACAAAAAAAGTCATTCCAGTTTCTTAATGTAGCAAAATTCATAACCAACTATGTACTATTATTTTATTAAAAGATTTCAGAGGTCCGACTTAAGTATATAAATCTCGAAAATACATTATTCATTTCCAACGTGAACTTTTCAAATCATATTGTATATAAACAACTCAAAACTTATTGTCATTATTCTCTCTAAATAAAAATAACTTAAGAAGCTGGAATACCATGCACATTATTAATTTCTTTAAGAAATTAGAATTTAAATTTTTTATTAGTCGAAATTGTCCTGGGACCGAATTAGCGCATTCGATATTGAGTAAAATTAAGCGTAATTTTCTAATTTGATAGTGTGGCATATGTCGAGATATCTACCAAGAAATTTAGTAACTTTTATTATACGAGGACTGGTCAATAAGACTTTTTGAACAAAACACAGGCTTTTGCATGAAAAATCATTTTATTTTTTAACATACTCTCGTTAGAGCTCTATACACTTTCTCCAACTTTTCTCCAATTTTGCTATACCTTTCAAAAATGATATTTGTCGAGGTCATCGAAATAGGTATTTGTATTTTTCATCGTTGGAGTTAAACCTCTCTCCGCCGAGACAATTCTTCAGGTATGGAAACAAGAAATATTCACTTGGGGCTAAATCCGGAGAATAGGTCGGATGAGGGAGCGATTCGTAGCAAATTTCATGGATTTTTGTCATGGAAACTGTACATGTCATGGAAACTGTACATTTTCTTGAACAAACGCGGTCGTATTTTGTCAAATCCTCATTAAATCGACCCAATAAGTTCACATATTATTCGCCATGACTTTATTGGCTGACAACCCCACTATGTCTTTATTCGGCGCCACGAGCAAACGCGGCACCCGTCTTGCGGAAAGCTTTCTCAAGTGATCATTCAAAATTTAAATCACTAAGCCAAGTGAAGTGCCCATGACTTTCACAATCTCTCGCACTTTCAATATCCGTTCGGCCAACACAATATCGTGAATTTTTTCAATTGTACTGGGTGTAGACACCTCAACTGGTCATCCAGAACGTTCGGCATCTTCCATGCTTGTACGACCACAACGATATTCAGTAAACCACTTTCCTACCATTGAAATTTATGGTGCAGAGTTCCCATAGTATTTATCAAGCTTAGCCCTGGTTTGAGTGATGGTCTTATTCTGAAAAACATTATGCGTAATGAGCAAACAAAATTCACTTTTTCCAATTTCTCTATCGATGGCTGTCAAACACTAACTGAATGACGCAGCTTGCTCAAATTTTGACAGGAATCAATTGACAGAAGGTATTTGACAGGAGGAGTGTTTCCATTGCAGTTAAGAGGTGGGAAACTCACAAAGTCACGGACTTATTGACACACTCTCGATATCGAACTTATTATTCATTCGGCCCATGTTTTAAATAAACATTTTTCTGTTTTTGTCACACAGGGAAGACAATTATGGCTGTGACAACCCACTTTGTTGCTTATCTTAATGATTCAGTATAAAATAACCGAATTTTTTTGTTGTGACTGAAAAAGTTTATTTGTGGAAATACAAATTCGTCGAAAAGAAAGAAGAAAAGAATTTTTCCATGTCTATACAAAATTTAAAGATCTGTAGAATTTCGATATTCGCTTTAGTTTGTTTTTTATATAGTATCTTCCTATCTTTAAATTTAAATAAAACAAAGTTTTATGTTAGATAGCATAAACATTTTATATTCGTTGGAAGTTTCTAATGCCATTATGTATGGAATACAATATCGTCCGTCGCGACTGCTTTGGGTGGTGCTCATCCGAAATGTTCAATTTACTCTGGCGCATAAATCAGGCCCAATTTGACCGACGGTAAGGGTTATGTTGGTTTTGAGGGCCGCTTTAGTTTGTGGGTTATTATAATGGGGTCAAATCTTACGATCTCGATGGCTAGAACACATCACCTGCACATGAGATGACTATGCCCTCAAATACCTCGTACAGAATGTCCAATATGGCATAAGATGTCTTTGATGACCATTTCATCCAATTTGGGGTAAAAGAAGTTGGTAAACATCGACTTATAGCATTCACCGTTGACGGTGATAGCCTGGCCAACGTCATTCTCAAAGAAATTTGGATGATGCCGCCAACCCAATGTCCACACCAAATATTGACTTTTCGGAATACATTGGACGCTCTTTGATCTCTTGGTGATTGGTATCTTCCCAAATTCAACACTTTTGTTTGTTCACGCACCCATTTATCCAGAAATGTGCCTCTCTGTAAAATGGGCAAAGCGGGCGGAACATTGCCCGAACAAAACACCAATTTTGATAAAACAAATTTATCATTTGTACGTGTTGTTAAACGTTATATCCGTTTATGGTAATTTGACAAAAGAAATTCAATAAATGTCAGCCAATTAAACATCAATTGTTAAAGTCCGGAAGTCCCAACTGAAAGACTCTTTATATTGATACTGTTATTGGTGAGTTTTTAATTCTGTTGAAGAAGTTGACAGCATAGAACGATGGTATTTTCCGACTTCCTGCCTTGCATAATTTAGTACTGGGTACTTCAGGAGATGTTGTTTGGAACTGTTTGCAGAAGAATGTTCAAGGATTTTCTGCAATTTCGGAATGAGCCAGTTCCATATACAAAAGGTTATAGTATTTACTGGATTTCCTTACAGATGTCAAATTTACTTGCTTTTGCTAATAATGGGCCCCTTTTACTAACATTCCTTTTCCAGCAACTCATCAAACCAATATCCGCTTCTTGCATTTTACTTTTAAGCGTTTGTGTATCTGTATTTGTATTGTTTGGTGTATATGTTTATATATCCTTATTTATATTTTTTTTTATTCAGCATTTGTTGCAACTGTCTCTCTAGGTTATTTTATATCATATAGTATATGTATGTATTCATGTTGCTGCTATTGTTGTTGTATGTAGTGAAATATAGTTGGCGCAAGAAATGGCACCGATGTGAAATGAAGTTTTGATTTAGTTCAAAAATTTTTATCAAAGAAATGTTGCATTTTTATATTTATATACATACATACATAACTATTTGTTGTTGCCACCACTACCACTAGTACAGCGTCTTCTGTTTCTTATTCGTTTGCTGCTCGTACTACAACTACAACTAACTAGTTTTCTCTCTTCAATAAATCACGGCATGGGATGTCTTTGATACGATGAGCAAAATACAAATACATACATACATACAACTACATACACATAAGCACTTACATGGCAACATCATTTTCAGTTGGTTTTTTTCTTCCAGTTGCTGTTTTTGGTCTTCTGTACGGTTGTAACTTTTATTTGTGATGATAGTTTGAGCTGTTGGAAATGTTGGTTTGAGAAAATTTTGGGTGGCTAACCCTTTACTGGCTGTATGCATGTAGTTGCTCCACTCCTGCCCCTAAATGTTTTGTTATGGTTCATCTTTCTTACTTGCTTGTAATGGAAATTTTGATTTATGTTTCGTATCGTTTCTTAGTTTTTTCTTTTTTTTTCGTTCATTTCGTTCATTTTGCTGCTCAATGTTATAATGCAAAAGTTCACACCATACAAAATATATTAAATATATCATAAGAAATGGAATTTATTTGAAGTTTTAATAACGTTACTATTGAAGGGTGTATACATACACCAGTAGTACTATTCGTACATTGTCTGCAAGTGTATGTATTTTTGGTATGGATATATGGTGACATTTGTTATTGAACCGGAAGTGATATTATAGAAAATGTTTAAGTTAAATAAATTATATTCTTCAAAAAAAAAAAGGTAAAGTTGGTTTTTTTGTAGATGGAAATTTAAAATTTGCAGTTATTTTTAATGCAAATTGAACTTTTAAGGAATTTTAATATTCGTTACTTTGTTAAAAACTTGTCTCCAGGGAACACAATATTTAAGGCTAATTTTTTAACAAGTTTTCTTATAACGTGGACCAATTTAAGTATACCCAATCTAAGCCTTAGATATAGCTAATAATTAGGCATTAATGCCTTTTTTAAAAAACGCGTTTGTAATTGATTTCTAATAGACAATGTGTATGCTCTCCTTACCCAACCATGGAAAGAATTTTTCTTAAATTTATAAACTGTTATTTTGAAAAAAAACCAGTAAAGAAAATGTTTCACTGAAGTGTATAATTAATGATGTCCAATCGATGGATAATATACCTATGGATTGATTTCATATTACAATACATTTACAAATTACGCAGATCAACAAATAAAAAAAAAATGTTGGTGCCGTGATGCCGTTGAAGCAGGGGGTATAGGGAGGACATATTATTGTTTATTGTAGTAATGATCGACTTGGTATTTCTACGATATTCGATATTTAGTAAACGCATGAATTTACTAACCCATAAACAATATATGCTAGAAATGTCATGCCTGCCAATTCCAGTATCCTCAGCAAACATAATTATAATAAAGCCCATAATACTGTACAAATCAATGACCGATTAGTAAGACAATTTCTTGAAAGCAGAGTGCTCCCGAAAGTCATCCAACTATCGCTGGAAAATTTAAGAGAAAATGTGTTTTTTTGTAAACAATTTGTATGTGATACTGATATCAACATGTGCAGAAGATCCGTTTTTAGTCTTAGGAACAGCGATTTGGCTTTCTTGACAACATTTGTGGATATTTGCTCGGCCATATCGTATAGAAATGAAGGTCAATATATATTTCTGTTCTTTTCTGCCATAAAATTTCGTGTCAAGGTATGACATCTTTCAATTACGTAATATTTAAAATTTCTCTTACTACGGATGTTAAGTAACTCCAGAATCTTTATTTAATCGCAGATGTTCTTGATTCAATGTGAAATTGAGAGCTGATGATTTGCTTAATTAGTGGCCATATCCTTCCCTACAAAGTACAGCATTATTAGGATAGAGTGAGAGAAACTGTGGACATCATCACAATGACACCATATGGAGCATTACATATTGTCATATAATTAGGTTAGGTTTCCAAGCAGCCGCGAAATGAAGAAAGAAGAGCAGCTCACGTGGGTCCAGGCTATAGGCCCCTTTGTGTTACAAAAAGAGAAAGGGACAGTCAAGATATGGTTAAGATTGAAGAGTGAGAGAAAGAAAGGAGATTATTATTTGGTCACTCCATGGAGACCCCATATTGAGTCTGGTTAGCCAATTACTGTTCCTTATAAAGGCATTAAAGCACTCATACCTGCTGAAGTCGTTGTAGGGCAAGCCAAGTCTCCTCGCGTGGTTGCCAAAAGTGCAGTGACCGGTGGTGACCGCCACCACAAATTATGAGCGTGCCAAGCCAAGAAGATATGTTGTTCGTCCACGATTCAGTCGGGGCCATATCATTCTGGTAATAGTACATGTGGGTTCACAACCCCATCTTGCCTGAGCAAGCTCATAGTAGAAGTTACTAATGTGAAGCTTGCATTTGGATAACGGGATCCCACATAGGAAGTCTACGTGTACGTTAGGCAGCATGGCGCCATTTTTTGCCAAATCATCAGCAACACAGTTGCCTATAGTATCTCCATGGCCACGTACCCACTTGAGTAAGACTGTTGAAGGTACCGCCATCCTGATTAAGGATGCCCGGCATTCCTGGAATTAAAAGTTGTATATACAACTGTTAGAGATTTTTTTGCGGCCTGGCTGTCAGTATATATACGAATATCCCTGCCTGATATCTTGTTATAACTGAGATTTCAGCCTGGATAATGCTACATTCATTTGGAAGTCTAAAAGTTTCGAATTCCTGAATGTAGACACCTGCGCCAACTCGATCTCCCTTCGTAGAGCCATCCATATAGACTAAGGGACCCGTTGTGTCGTATACAGGTCCGTTCATTGCTTCCGCATTATGCGGAATTGAGAAACCAAAATTTCTCACCATGAAGGGGCTAGAAATGCAGTAATCGATATTGTCCGGAAGATTCCGAATGCTCCAATCGCACTTAACCTAAAGGCCGAGATGAATGCCATTTTTCTGGCCATTAGATCCACAGGGATCCAGTTTAATAAAGTATAGAGCGACTTTGTTGCGGTCGTTCTTAGAGCTCCTGTTATCAGGAATGCCATTCTTCTCAAAACCTTCTCGAATAGAATACAAATTAAGCCTTTGTGCAGTCATATAGCTATTAAGTGGAACATTTCGAGAGCTAACTCCCGTCACCTGCTTACAGAAGTACCAAAGGATAACTATTGTCACCCACACTACATGCCATTTAATTAAAGGTTAAATAATAAACATATTTAAATAAAAATATGTACTTGATTCTGACAATTAAACTGTAGTCATATATTAAGACTCAGATATGATTTTGAGAAATAACTTTCGCTGCATGCTTGACAATGAAAAGAGGAACTGTCAGCATTGTCATCTATTTCATGATATTTAGTTTGAATATAAACTTAAAAATTTAGATAAGACAGGTATAGGATTCAGTCGCTTAGATTATTCTAAGGTATCCTTTATTTCTTAGTAAAAACCAAATGGAAAAAATACCCAGATTTAGCAGGATTAATAGGAAGTTTCCCAATTTCACTACAATCACAAGAAATATTCTCTATAGAAATTGGTATTAAATTAATATTGTCGACATCATACAACAACAACAAATTAAGGAATTACCACACTTACCGGAGTACGAAATTATATAGGAAAAGTGAGTTGACTCAACTCTGTATTGTGTCTCTGGTTGCAAGGCGAATAATATTAAATTAATGCTATTCCGAAGTAATCCATCTCAGCTTCATTCGTATCAGATTTCTCACTAATAAGCATACTCCTATCAACTTGATATTACCCCAATTATTGAGTATGCTTTATGTCAGTAAAAATATTCTCGAAATCCAAGTAGGATACCGGCATAATATCCTACTAGTCTTCTGAATTTTGGCCAATTAGGTTCACAATTTTATTTTAGGTTTAAGTTTTCCCATAATATAGCGATCGTTCTGCTGACTTTAGAGTTCTGTCTATTTCTAACATGCCCGTTTATTTTCCACATATTTTGTTCATCCTTAAACTTTTGGCATTGTACAGAGTGAGGATATCCATACGTAAACTTGTACAGCTTCTTGTTTCCGATAAGGCTACTACAGTTTGATCACGTAAATACATTTTAGCTCATAAAGAACAATTTTGAATGATCAATTGGGTATGTGAAAGCTTTACGCAAGTTGGTTCCGAGTTTGCACACAACCGAGTACACACATGTACACTTTTCATGGCAAAAATCCATGAATTAGGACACGAATGGCACCCCCATTCACCTTATTCTCCGGATTTGGCACTAAGTGACTATTTCGTGTTTCCAAATCTGAAGAAATTGTTCGGAGGAAATAGATTTGACTCCAAGGATGAAATCATCTCACAAAAAATACCTCTTTTTATGACCTCGACAAATTTTATTATTGTGTAGGGATATATAAATTGGATAAACGTTGGACAAAGTGTATAGAGCTCAAAGAAGACTATGTTGAAAAATAAAATAATTTCTTGTTCAAAAACTTGTGTTTCATTCAAAAAGGCACAGACTTTGTTCATTTGATCTATATAAATTTCTACCAATACCCTTAAGATTCCTTGAAACCTCCTTTTAACTGGTTCCTTTTGTAAAAATTGTATAGTGGTGCTACATCATATCTATCATCACATCTGAAGAGAAAATTACAAACTTAAACTCAAACTCAAACTAGTTCTTAGTTTTATTATTGCTTTAATAAAGTGTTGATACTGAATAAATTTTAGATATACATCTTATCAGAAATTTATTAGATATTAAATCCTCTCTAGCATATATCAAACTGTCATCCCGTTCGCTTCTAGTATGGCTCTCGTGACTAAGTATCCAACACAATATCAATCAGTTTTTCGCATGAAGGTTGTTTAGAAATTTATCGTGTATAGCCAGCTTTTGGTAACATAAAAAAAAAATTCTCAGTCCCCTCAATATCCTTCTCAAAAAAGATAAGATACACAGCAAGCGCCGATTTCCCCATTATTGAAAACCCAGTACTTTAGTAAATTTCCTTTACACCCACAGAAAAAATGAACACATCCGTGTACAATTTGACACCATTCGGTGTCAATAGTGTATCAACCCCGTATGTGCACAAATCGTACACGAACGGTGTCAATTTGACAACGAAGAAATGACACCATACCGTTGCAGATTTGACAGCATCCGCTGTCGATTTGTCACCATGCCGTTGCAGATTTGACACCATCCGTTGTCGATTTGTCACCATACCGTTGTCGATTTGTCACCATACCGTTGTCGTTTTAATACCGTCCGTTGTTGATTTAATACCACCCTTTTTTAAGATTCCAAATCTTACCATAATATTTATGAAGATTAAAATAAAACATTAAATACCTTATTTTTCATTAATTTTATATTTATTTAATATAAACACATTTATAAAATCATGTTAGAATACTCGTATGTAAACATATTGTGTTGTACTTCCATATAGTCCCTTTATTTCGCTATCTCCTTGATTTTATCTTATTGGTTTCACTGCACTTATTTTGTTCACTTTTTGTTCACAAAACCAAATTTATTTAGCACTCATTTAACAATTTGTACTTTTGCGTTCTAAATGACAAAAACTTAGTGATAAATACCATTACGTTCGTCGTAATAAAAAGCAACTGGCTTGTTATTCACAGTGAAATGAGTCTTCGCACAATTTGACAACGTTCTGTTGTCGATTCATACCCGTATGTTTACAAATTGTAAACGTACGGTATCGAAATAAAGTGACACCGTATGGTGTCGAAATGACACCAACCGTTGTCGATTTTGCAACGCCGTTTTTCCCTCAGTGTATCAGTATATGTATGTAATGAAGCATTATAATTCGAATGATTTTCCTTTGAAATCGAAATATACAATAACCCAGGAACCCTGTGATAGATCTATTGCAGTCACCACCTTACACTATGATTTTAATCTCAAATATAGCTGGACAAAATTATAAAAATGTGTATTTTTCAAATGCGAAATGTTTCCATAAGAGGAGAACGTGAAGTTAAATAAATCTTCGATCAGATTTTTGTTTAAAGATTTCATACAAATATATGTTTAACTAGTTAAATTACTTACAGTTCATTTGTATTTGCATATATTTTTATATATGATCAGGCAAACGTTGTTGTGCCTTCAAGGTGGTTGCAGAGGAATCGTTGTTTTGCCTTTAACTTTTTTTTTTGTCACCTATAAAACAAAATTTTGCACTATAAACGTAAGTTTGGTCTATAGTGCTTCACTACACTAAAAATAATGAAAAGAATGGAAAGTCTTATTTAATTCTTAATGTAATACATTTCGATACATAACATTTTTCGTTTTCCATCTGGAGCATGAAGAAACAAAGCATTTTGAATGCCAACTCCTTAACAAGCCACGTATAGCTAGCCATCAGAGAAGCACAGCTCCTCCAAGTTCAATCCGTTGATGGACATGGCAAATGATAGCCGCACTGGGAATTGCAAACGCATGAATTCAAATGGCTGTCTGCTGGTTTCAGTGGAATACGCGGTATAAGCACAATTTCGCTTTTCGCTTTGCCAGTCAATATTGTGGCTCCAATCAAATTTGGCAAGCGAGAGGTAAAAAAGCGTGTGGTAAGCTTAAGTTCCAATAAGAGAGACCGAATGTGATTAGTAAATCAAAAATTTAATAATTTGCTTAAAAGTACAGTTCTAACAGCAACAACAGCAACACTTACGCATACCTATGATAAAATGCAGGTGTATAGAAAGTGAAAAATCGAATGGTTAGCGCACAAATAAAATGACGATCGAAACAACGACTGAAAAGATTCAGTTCAACATTGCAATTAGAAAGACCGAATGTTATTGTACACATAAGACAGATTGATTAACAGTGACAATAAAAAGTTATGACATGGAAAATGGAGATCATTTTTTTATATTTGTATGAAAATATATAGCAAACTCTAAATGCCATATGTCAGGAACCACTATCCTGACTATCCCCAACGTATCCGGAAATGTTGGTTGAAATCGGTCTACCCGTTTTTGCAGTAAGTGGTGACATCAACGTGTACACCTCCTTTTTTATAAATATAGATTGAAATTATCTTTCATTAAATCTATATTTTACTTTTACTTTATCATTGTACTGCTCTAATCCTTTAAACTTGGGTCTCAAAAAATAATGTTGCCAAAACAAAAGACTGCTTAAACCAGTTTATAGACTATGATTATCTGATCACATCCCACCTCGTCCTTTCTTTTATGTTATTTCCAATTTTTCCAGAAAATATGTAAAATTGAATTTCACTGTAAGTAAGAATATTTATTAAACTAGTTTTTCATAAATTCTCAATTTTAAACTTTTGTTTCAAGATTTTGGCAGTATAAATATATTTTTTTTATCTAGACCCTATTGAAATTAAAAAAATACTTAATACATAAAAAGCCTTATAAGAAAATATAAAAAGTACAAAGAAAGGAGACGTTAGCAAATATCACCAAACTTTAGATCGATGCTCATAGTATGTTAAATTTTAAAATAAAGTCATCCACTATATTTAAACGATTACCTAATGCGCAAACTGGCACCAAAAAAACCCCAGCCATAACGATAATTATCAATAAATACATATTTGTATACATTTCCTCATCACAAAACACAGCTAATAATGTTATTTTAATATTTTAACAATAATTTATAAATTAGTTATTGTAATGCCATTAAATACACACACACACACACACAGATGGACAAACATACATACATCCATACAAACAAACATAATGTTGTGTGTTATTGGTCCTGTTATTATGGCTAAATAAACATGTCCCATGTAATGTACTCGATAATAATGATACATAAACACCGCAATGATCATAAAATATATAACAATTTTCATAAACACACATACATAAGCATACAAAGAGATAGGAGGGTGGGTTGAAAAGTTATTTTAAAAGCTATTATAGCAAACTAGGTTTGACAAATTTGAGGGGAAATTTCTCTCTTTGAAAAAACTTATTGAATTCTGAAGTGAATTTCATTGTTCTGTAAATTTTTTTTTTATTTATCACATTTTGTAAAGTTAAATGCCCTGTAGCTATTTAGGAACGACTCGTTGGTAGTCCCCAATTCCAATACATTTTTTTCAGTTATCATGTTCTCTAGATTATGAAGTGATAAAAGTCTTGACTTCTTTGAATAAAAACTGAAGAATTCCCATTATTTGGTAGAGATTGAAAAATGTACCAAACTTTAAACAAAGTGTATAGGCCGTAAAAGAGACATAAAATTTATTTTTCGCCTATCCTCGTATTGTATGAGTAAACCCATATTTAATACGCATACTAACAAGCACATGTACATTAGGGTGGCCCTTATTTGGCACTTTTACTATTTTCGATGCTCTCAAGATCTAAAATTGTTCTCCGTCATCTAAAAAATCTAATTTTATAGGTCGCAATATCCCAGGTATTTACCCAATATATGGGTACACATGTAGCATGTTTTCGGGCAACGTTATTTGAAATAAATTTTTATCGGAAAAGAAAACAAAGTATGGTAAAATGCAGAATAAAGCCATCATCTATGCCAAAAAAGAAAACGTAATTTCAAATCCCAAATTTTACATATTCCAAAACGTTTTTAAACGATATTTCAAAAACTTAAATACTTTTCTTAATAAGAAATTATTTGTTTGGATTGCTTATTTCAAATTATGTCATTTTAAATTTCTAGGACATTATCATTTTTGTATTCTAATGGTCCATTAACCCATTATAATCAAATTAAAAATATAGTCTTTAAAGAAATCTCAAATATTAATTACATCATTAATGATGTTAAAGAACGGCATTACCAAACAAAATAATTACTATAATTAACCTTTAAATAAAACGGAAAAAATTCACATAAACAAGTTTGTACATTAAAGGGTTAATTTGAGCAAAAATCAATGTAAACGCTGATACGTATCACTAAAAAATAGTTTTGAAATATAATTTGGAAGAATCGCATAATATTACAATATACATATATACTTAGTATAATTTACATATATTCAATATTGCTTCCAATGGTATTTTGGATCTCCGGTTTATTCTTCTAATAATTATGGTCCAATAGAGTGCTAAAATGGATCTTAACAAATAAATAGCATCTATTTGATAGTAATACAGCAAACATATTGGTTTTATAGTAAATATCCCCAAAAAGAATGAACTGACAAACTGCAAAAACTGGCGGGCATTACGATCCTTAATGCAGCGAATAAGATCATAGCGCATATCATTAACCGGAAAATATCCGACACTGTACTAAGGGATCTAAGGCCCGAACAAGCTGGCTTCTGGCTCCAAAAATCCTGTCAATAGTCTACGAATAATTAAAGAGCAATCTACGGAACTACGCTCTCCGCTTTACCTTCTGTTTATCGACTTTGAAAAAGCATTTGATACGCTGAATCAAGATCATAAGCCCAAGATCATAAGCCTTACTCAAACTCTATATCGTGATGTTAAATGTTGTGTTGTCCACAATAACGCTTTGATCAGTAGTTTTGATGTTGTAGCTGGTGTCCGCCAGGGCTGCGTGCTGTCTCCTTTGCTTTTTAATACCGTTCTAGATGTTATAGTTCATAATTCTACTCAAGCTAATAGAGGCATAAACTGGGGTATTAACCAACAACTCGAGAGCCTCGAGTATGCGGATGATATATGCCTCTTTTCACACAGCTATACAGATATGGCATCTAAACTTAAATGCATTAAAACAAAGGTCATAAAAGCTGGTCTAAGAATAAACGTAAGCAAGTGTAAGGTAATGCCCTGCAATACAGTAAACACCAACCAACAAGTTTCGTATAGGGAACAATGATCTTGAAGAAGTCTTGTCATTTTGCTACCTAGGCAGCATCTTAACAAACACAGGTGGCTCCAGCAAAGATGTAGAGTACCGAATCTCAAAAGCTAACCAAGCATTCGGTATCCTTCGGTCAGTATTGAAATCTTCTGCCATATCCAAGAACACCAAGATCGGTCTCTTTAAAAGTTTTCTGACCTAACACCATATGTAATACGGAACTCAAACAAATCAATGGCCAGTCCATATTGATATATTGAACCGCAAATGGAGCTGGATTGGTCACACGCTGCGCAAGCCTTCAGACGACACAGCTAAAATTGCCATTGACTGGAACCCACAGGGTAGGACACAAAGAGTAGGCAGAACGATAAACACATGGCGTCGGCAACTGAACATCGAAGTCAGCTATTCGATATTAAAAGCATACTGTTAATAAATGATCTTAATATCTTATATAGTAACATCTATGGGAAAATGAAGCACAAAAACTATTTTTAATTGCAAATAAAAGTGTTTGACGGAAAACAATTTTAGACCTTGGGAGCATCTTGACGTAGGGGATGTCGGATATCAAGAGTCTGATTGGTCTTAACCAGGCTGGGCACAGTACCTATCATGGTTCGCCCTTCATCTCACATGGACACAGACCTCCTCGTAGTATCGTCTAGATAAGCTCTCTCCAACACCCGTTGGAAGAGTGAACCGACCTGTGACGCTAAGTTAACCCACGACTTCGCTAAGTTAACACACGCATTCACGGGAAAACTACCGACAACGGCATGACACTCACTGATTTCACTACGGCAAAGATCATGGTTACCAGCATTACGGGATTCCAACACCGTGATATCCACAAAGCAACGTGGACATCCCTAGATCAATTCAGCAAGAGCTAGATTGATCACGTTGTTATTGACGGAAGACATTCATCCAGTATATTGGGTGTACGTTGAATCCTAGGAGCATACATGGAATTGCAGCGATCATTGGTAACTCGAGCTACTAGAGAGACATATCAGGAGAAAAGAAGAGCGGAAAAACTTCTATTCCGGCGCAAGAAGAGGGAGATGGAAAGACGTGAATGTTAGGAAATTGAAATGAACAGGAGAAGGAATGAGGTACGAAAATTCTACCAAAGGGTCAAACATCAAACAGAACGTTTCAGTTCAGTTATTTCCTCCTGTAGGGATGGAAATGGGAATCTTGTAACGGATACATCAGGTATACTGAACATATGGAATGACGAGTGTACAGCACTCAGCCAAGTTGATGTAAAATTGGCGATATCAAGCCTTCAAAACAAGAAAGCTGCCAGAGCAGATGGTTTGCCGGCGGAAAATTATTAAGGGCTATAGGAAACAATTTATAAGAGTACACGCAGTATTTACGAGAATAGAGTAGGAATCAGCGAAAGTGTGTCTGGCAGTGAATAAAGATAATACAAAGTTAATGGTTTCGACAATAACTTTGAGGTGGTGACTATAACTTCAAGATAGTGGAAACTAAGACTAATGATACATGTTTGGAGATAAAGCAAATTATAATACTTCCAAATAAATATTACTTCAGACTAAGCAAGCAATTTAGACAGACAAAACTCACGCTCCACAGAACGCTAATACTACCTGTGCTATTATATGATGCTGATGCATCGGTACTTGCACAGGCAAATAAAGCTGTCCTTGTCGTCTTTGAGAGATTATATCCCGGAAAGATCAAGTAGAGGAACATCTATCCGAACTCGGTGTGGGAAACTAAAGAAGAACCGATGAAGATCAAAGCTCATCGAAATCTGTTTTACGTACGGCTTAAGATCTAAATGGATTGTAATATATGTATTATAAATATATTGTAATTATAATATTTGCCAATAAATATGAGAAGAACATCGTAAATCACAGAAGTGGAGAATTAGATGCAACCTAATACACCTATACATATGTAAATGTATACCTTGCAAAGATCTATACATATATACACTCACATACCTCCATGTTTTGGTTGATTTGCAGTAACATGCCCATCATCTTGTAAACTAATATTTGCCTAATAAACGAGTTAATTAAAGCTGAATTATGGCCATGTTTTTAGTGTGTTACGTATTTGTAAATGAATGTATATGTATGTATTTGTCATACAATATGCATGTATATGTGTGTATATATGCATGTATGAATGGCTACGTTACGCTATAAATACTATGAGTTACGCTGATTTATGAGCAACAAAGGATTAAGATTCAAAATGTACGACACGTAAAACATAAGCACGCAAAACATCCAAAAACAAGCACAACTACAACAATACTAAACAGGTTGTACTAATGAACACATACACACCTTTACTTATTTATTTATACATTTATATTTGCATACATACATGTACTGATTTATTTCTCATACATGAAAATACCTTAAATGATTCCCAAAAATGATATGTGTGGAAAAAAAAAGGATTCATTCACAAACACTTTTTTGCACCTTCCAGCATTAATATTTTGAAGTTGGAGTGAGTTTTGAATTGGATTTTGTTCATTTAAAAAGAAGTTAAGTAAAGCACAGTGGGCCTTGACTAACAAAAAAAAATAGACTTTAAAATACAAATTTTGTTTAATAGAAATTAAATGATACCAATTCATAGAACTCTCTAGGAAATATTTATTCCATATTTAATAACACAGAACAACAAATTTTGAAAAATTCTGACCAGAGTATATTTTGTTATTGGCTGAGTTGAGTTACGCTGAATCCGATTTTGACTTCAGTTTGACCTAAGGTTTGAAAAAAACCCCGTTTTTCGCCATATTCCAGACGTTATAACAGAGCGAAAATAAAGGTTTCAACTCTGTGATATATTGTTCCTTCTTTGAGATATCTTAACGTAAAGTTTAAAAGTACCCGGCTTTTCGATACTTCTTACTTATATTCATTTGACTGCTGACAAGCTGCTAAATCACAAGATTTCGGTGGCCAATTGTAATCACCTCTTCGAGAGATAATAAAAAGGACCCAATCAGTAAAGACACGACGTTGTTGATGATCGGCCGGCTTGAGTTCTTGTGTAAACTGAACTTTGTAAGCCTTAAGACCCAAGTCTTTATGCAAAATACGGTGTAATGACGTTTGTGGAATTCCCAATTCCAGAGAACGACGAGGAATGGACAAACCTGGGTTTTCTTCAACACTTTGGGCTACAGCACCAATATTCTCAGTTGTTCTTAAACGACGTGCACGGGTTTTATTCTTCACATCACTAACTTGTCCCAACAGCATGAATTTCTCAACCAATTTCTGTATTGCGGTCCGATAAGGTGCTTCACGACAACCCAAACCCATTTTTGCGAACTGTGACTGCAAGATTTTCACCATTTTTGTAGTGAATTTTAATAATTTCAAGCGTGTATCGTTCCATTTTTAGTAATGGCGTAGTTTCTACTTGTAAAATGTCAAAGAACAAAAGCTTCAAAAGTGACAGCTACCGAAATACCGGGTGATTCTTGTTTGAAAACCCTTCATATTCAAAGCATTTCTGAGACTAGACTCTCAAGTATGAATATGGATGACTCTCTAAATCGTGAACTTAGAACAATATCTAGATGATCTGAATTGAACCGGGTTAAATTTAAAGCATTTAAAACTCAGTGTTGCTCATTGACACATAAGCGACTAGAGAGTTCACTACAATCATGCCTTCGTATGGGTAATGAAATTGTTAGAGATTCAGATAACGTTTTGATTCTATTTATGAAAATACAATGTGACATTCGTTCGAATCATCATATCCTTGAAGTTGCGAAGGAAATTTAAGGTTTTTGGGTTTCTTGAGACGCTGTCGGGTATGTTTCTCCCTATCCGACCTACAGCGTATATACACTAACTTAATTCGTCCAAAAATGGAATATAATTCCCATGTATAGTCCCGAATCGCAGTCCAATCTACAGCTGCTGATCCGGAAACAAAGATAGGGGGTGAAACTGTTACTCAGCGGAAACAAGTAGTCTTAAATATTTAAAACGCGGGTTTGCTTTCAAAACACACGATTACCAAGTAGATTACACCCATTTGCTATAGATTGAGGAATCGAGGAAAAATTATGTTGTTGTTCCAACGTATGTATATGTTTTCCCAGCTGAATACAATTTTTACTAACTCAATTCAAATGTCGTCTTTCGTCCATCTCAGCCTTTTATTTCCTAACAGCAACGCAATGCACTGCATATATAGGGAGATCCCTCAGTGTTGGTTATACAAAAACTAACCAGTTTTTGTTCTCCCGAATTGCCACTCATATAATACTTTTCCGAAGTTTCTAAATATTATACGATGTTATTATAACCTTGGTAGGCAAATAGGCGCATTTAATTTATGTGGATGTATGGGTAAAAATAAAATATCAAATACAACATCAAGCAACTGAATGTAATATTTATATTCTTACGCTGTATTGTTTACATTCGGATTGTGTACGTGTAAATTGACGAAAATCTTCGTAAACTGAACATTATTAACACCTACCAAGGATTATAAGAATTAATGCCAACTATTTATAACAAAATGCGCTAGAAATCGAATAATGCTTTCATATTAGATATTTTGTTAAAAGTTTTGTATTAATAGAAATACTTGAAAAATAAGTTGAAGATTAAAATTAAATTTGGCCGATCACAATAATTGTGGTTAAACAATTTGCATTTAACAGTAAGTTAACTTAATACTGGTAGAATCACAGAATAAAACTTTACCATTTCAACAAAACTAAATTAAGAAGACTTCAATGTGAATCGCACCAATCTAGAGTTTTTTTCCCAAAAGCACTGACTAAGTAAAATGCGGCTTTTGGGTTATGGAAAAGCTCTAAATTGGCAATGCTGTTTATAGATTCAGAATTAGCTGATGTTCCATATAAGTATGCCCTTCATGTTGTATTAATCTCCTTTTGTTTTATTTTAATTTTGCAATATTGGAAAGAGGGTCGGCAAATGTAAGAACAAAGGGTCATTGCTAAGTAGCGGAACCCACTTAGGTGTTCCAAAGACACAAAGATGTGACAATAAGTATTTTCTATAAAAAAGGTGGTGGGAACAGTTTTTCCTATGTATAGTTTCGTATGCAACAGCTTTTTCTATAGAAAATTGTATACATTAACAACAGGTTTTACCAAATAAAATTTTGTGTAAAATAGTTTATTATTAGGGGGCGGATTTTCATGCATTTATTATTGGAAAATATGGGCCTAAAATATGCTTCAAAAAAATCAAAATTTGACCCAAAAATTATTAATTAACTATGGATCGCGCAATGTCCAAAAAATGCACAACAGTGTTCCCAGCAGTTAAGACTCTTTAAATTATACCAGAAATTAAAAACTTAAAATTTTAAAATTATAATTGTTCTTCTCAGAACACGATTAATATATTAATTGTAATATCTTGGTATGAATATTTATAACTTCTATTTTGCGACTTGCCTTTTAAAATCATCAATATTTTGATCGTGATGTAAAGTAACATCCAATTTTAATTTTAATCTCGTAATAATCTATCAGTTAAGCAAGTAGTAAATGTCGGATCACTTAGCTGACTCCAATTTATATATTTTGGATCATCTGACACGTGTGTGTAACGGAGAGATAAGTCAATTGGTTACGTTTACATCCCATGTAAAGACAATTGTCACTTAAGTGGCTCTAAGTAATCTATAGGGTAGTCACTTTAAACTTTAATTGTGTAATGCATTTGTCTCTAAGTTATCCAAAATAGTCAATTGACCCTCTGTTTAGGACATACACGTGTTAATATAATCAGTTACGTAGCAAGTTATCACTAGTTCAGGATAGTCTCATAGAACTGCTGGGAAATGACTGTCTTTCGATAAAGAAATGTCTTATAAATCGAAATTGCAGAGAAATCAAATATGAATGTTTTCGATACATTTAATGAATAATTGATGTTTTGAAATGATAATTTTCAATTGCTGTTACTTAGAGAAATGAAAAACTTAATACCAGTCTCACGACGTCGAAAAAACTTAGTCGATATAACAAATTCGACAAATAAAACTTTTTGTCCAAACAATATGTGGCCATTTGACAACTAAAAATGATATTTTTATTAAAAACTTGAATAATATGCATATAAATAAGCATTTTGAAGTAAAATATAACAAAATATGCATTATCAATAAAATATGCAAATATATGCACTAACAAATTGATGCCATTTTACAGCAAAATGTGCTATTCGGATAAATAATTAGTTCACATTGTTTTTGGACGTTGGAGAAAAAACATGCATTTGCATATAAATCCGCCCCCTATTTATTATATAGACAAATTTGTGAAAAACTGTCTATTCTATAAAACATTTGTGTATTTTCTATAGAAATTTTTGTGTATAACAGAATTATCTATAGAAAATTGTATATAACAGTTTTCACATAGAAGATTTTGTGTAACAGGTTTTCTCATTGATGATTACACAGATAATTTTGTGAAAAACTGTATAATATATAGAAACATATTTGTATAGCAGTATTTTTCTCAGAAAATGTTGTATATAACAGTGTTTTCTATAGAAAATTAGGTGTATAAAAGCATTTACATTAGAACATTTTGAGTATAACTGTATTTTATATTGGAAATTTTGTGTATAACACTATTTTCCATACAAAATTTTGTGTATTAAAATTTGTTCCATAGTTTATTACACAGATAATTTTGTGAAAAACTGTCTATTCTATAGAACATTTTTTGTATAACAGTATTTTTCACAGAAAATTTTGTGTATAACAGTATTTTCTATAAAATAATTTGTGTATAACAGTATTTTCTATAGAAAATTTTGTGTACAACAGTATTATCTATAAAGAGTGAGTCAAAAAAGATAAGTAATACACACTATTCCAGCCAAAACTTATCCTTGGTCCAACAAATTATTATTTTTTTTTTAACCCTCTAACTGGCAAGACCGCAAAAATTATCCGATGAAGCCAATAATTTTTTTAAGTAGATGTAGTCAATAGAACCGTAAGTTTTAATTTTCAGGAGAAAAAATCATTCTGAACGAACGCCAGGTAAAAGATTGTGAAGGCCGCTGTAGGCGGTCTTGCCAGTTTACGTGTAATATGACACCAAAGGTAAATTTTATATATAAACAAATTTTATTGAGAGAAGGGAACAAACAAAGTTAAAATACGCATTATTTTCGATGGTGGTAGTTCCAGAAACAATTTTTATCAAATTTACCCCATAACGACAGGTCTCATTTAGAACAAACAACTTGGGTTTCACATTTTTTACAATATTTGCACCTTTTTTTGGCTTTTCACTCCACCCAAACCAGAGAAAGATCGTCATCATCGAACTGAACATCATATACTTGATGAGCAGCTCTTTTCCCAACACCTGATATGCCAGGCTGTAGTGATAAAGGCTCACCGAGATTTTGAACAGATGGTCATCCTACAGACGATATATTTTTGAAGGAAAGAATTCCAGCAGCTATACCTCCCGCAAATCTGGAAGCTGTAAAAGCAGTTTTTTAATCGGACACATTGTTGGAAGCATTGGCCTCATCGGTCTTTAGACGGTTGTATAAAAAGAATGCATTTGTAAAGAATATTTGATCCCTCTATAATGCGGCTTATTGGGCATGTATTTTCGAAAATAGTGTTTCGTTTTTGGAACATAAGTTTAATCAGCAACACTGGCATCTCTATCAATACTTTTATCTTTGCTGTCTACAGAATCGATGAACTCGAGAAATTGTTCGTCAGACATTTGTTACAAATTGACATTTTTCGTATAAGGACGTTTAGTAATATCCATCTTTAACACAATAGTGAAATAAAAGGATGCACAAAATAGAACCATAAGCAAACAATAGAGTTTTATGACTAAAAGATGAAAATTACAATGTAAGAGTGGAGGACATTTTTGTAAACGCAAACCGGCAATCAGAAAAGCAGCTCGTAAAGTTAAATTCTCTGATTCTTTTGTGCGCAGAGCCAAAAATAATGCACTGTTGAAGTGGTAAAAAGTTCTGAAATTTCCAGATCGCAATTCGATAAAGAACTTAAAAGCAAAAGAAAGAGTGAAAATATTGAGGTAAAATTTTATAAAATAGTACACCTATTGAGTGGATGATGAAACCTATGTACTGGCAGACTTTACACAACTTCTGGGTCAAGATTTTTATGTGGCTGATGGACGAGGTAATGTTCCAGAACGATACAAAAACAAAAACACAAAAAATATTCTCAAAGATGTTTCTTGTGTGGCAAGCCATTTGCAATTGTGGCAAAAGGCACAATAAACACAAAAATATAGAGGAGAGCTATAATTAAAGAACACAGGAAAGGTATCACAGGACATGTCCGATTTTAAGAGTAAGTGGACCACCTCATACCAAAAGGTAACGAAAGACACTATAAAATCTTTCATGGGAGGATTTCCGTAAAAAGTGGATACATTTATAAATACCGAGTAATATGCCAATATTTTTATGATTAATAAATTTTGTACAATATTTGAATAAATTTAGGTATTATTGAGAATTTTTATATTGAACGGTTTAAGTTTTATTTAACTTAATACAAGTATATGTTTTTTTTGGCACACTCTTTAGTAAATTGTAATAGAAAATGTTGCCTAAAACAGTATTTTTTTAGAAAATGTTGAATATAACAGTTTTCAAAACCCACTGTGCAAAGGTGCAGCCAGACGTTCAGTCATTTATTGGAAATTTCTCAAAACTTTTAAACCAATATACAGTGGAGTGTGTTTTAAAAAAAAATGTTTCTTTGCTGATAATTTCAAAAATAAACTTTCTTCTGACATTTTTGACTGTTTATAAAAATGTATATATGAGTACATGTGAGAGTATTAGTAACGGCAGGATTTTTACCAGAAAATAACATTCATTTGTGTTGGTGTCAGTTGTAGTCTGTGTGAGTGCGTTAATTCAGCTCTACTAGTTTGTGGGGAAACATAAAAACCAAACTTTTTTTTCCACTTTTTACTCCTGTTGTCATTTAGCTTTTATATATAGGAGTACATACATACATATGTATGAAAGTAAGTGTGAATGTTCTTGTTATTGCTACTTCAGCTTCTTCTCTTAATGAGATACAAAACACATAAATTCTCAAATGTGTCATGTATCGCACATTATGTTTTTTTTTTGTTTATTTTTGTTGTTGTTCTGTTTTTTGATAAGCCAAAGAACTCTTCTTTAACTTTTGGTAAAACAAAAAAACAAAAACAACAACAACAATGTATGGAGCATGTATGTATGAGTAGCTGTGTATGATATACTTGTATGTTTATATGTATATGTTGTAAATTTGCTTAAGGCGATGACGGCGTAATCAAATTTATTAACAAAAATGTCACAATAAAATTACAGTGGATATTAAAATTAGTTCAACAATTAGCTATTTATAGAAAGAATACTTATGACGCTTTAAAATATAACTTTTACAGTTGTTGCTTTATCAGCTTTAGTCCTTTGAAATTCACTATGGCATTTAGACATTAAAGTCTGTTCAATTTTTTTTTATTCTTACTTTAGATTCAAGAATTTATTAACCCAAAAAGTTAGTAGTTATACTAAATAACCATACTTCATAAATAGTTACATTATTGTCCCTTTAAAAGCATTAATCGCTTCAGTTTCTTTGGTACCTTTTAAAAATTAAATTTTTACATTACAATTCTCTTCACCGCTGTAATTTGGCCACCATTTTCTATTTATACACACATTTACCTAAATGAAATGGGTTAAACATTTTCAAATTACCAACAAAATATTTATTTTACCACCAAAAAAAAAAAAAAAACAATATAAAACAAAAACCGAAAAATACTCGTAATTCATTTGCTTAGAAGAAAATGACAAACAGATAAGGTAACAAACGACATTGAATGTTTTATGTTGCAGGAGTTGGGGTAATTTTAAATACATATGACTACAATTATAAAAAAAAATATGAACATATACACAACACGTATATAAAGATACATATGTATGGAGTATGTGAAATGCTATGTATTGTTATATTTAAGTATTTTTGTTTATAAGAAGAAAATGTTTACAACAAATCACATATAGCACGAATATATATTAAATAAATTTAAAAAAAAACTTTATTTAAATTAGGAGAACGTAGAAAAGTGTTCAGGTGCTTCTTGTACAGCTTGAGACTATGTCCCAGGGCAGATTCAAGTCCCCAGAGCTTGGACTGTAGTCTCAATGTTAATCCTGAAGGTATGAGACTTGTATTGTTCTCAAGGAAATATAGGGTTCAAAAATTTTCTTGCCACGCCTCAATGGAGAATACTTGACACTAAAGTTTCCAGTACAGGTTTAACCGAAACCAAAACCACGGTTTTTCAAAACCTAAAACCGAAACCGACAATTATTCTTCAATTTTTACGTTTAGTCTATTTTCAGTAGAAAATTCAAAATTTAGAAATGATTTTCAAAATTTTCATCCAATATCTCTAAAAACAAATCAGTACAAATATCCTAGGATTTCCTTAAATTGCATTACAATAATTGCTTCAGATTATGTAGCAGGCTACCATTTACCAGCTAGACAAGGAAAACTGTTAATAAAGAACGACACAAACTCATTTAAAAATATTGATCTACGAGTATTTCCTGACAATTAAACTTCAATTGGAAGGAAGAAATATTAATATTAAGTCTCCTTTAATTAATATTAAGTCTTTGTGAATTCATACTAATTCAGGATAACATGTATCTAGTTTCATATACATTGTAATGTGGATTCTAGTTCATTCGAAACGTATTTTTAGAATAAAAGAGTACCATAAAGACCCACATTTTGTATTCCCACTCAGCATCGTGATTCTGAGTCCATTATTATAGAAAATGCTAAAGAAAGGTACCACTAAAGTAATTTTTTGTAAATTCTAACTCATTCAGAATCATGAGTGCCTATTATTATAAAATAATCAGAAAGTATTACTATTTGGAAAATAATTTATTTCAGATTTTTAGATTCTGACTCGGTCAGCATCATATTATTATATTATTATAGAAATTTCAAAAAAATACCATTCGAAGAACGAAAAATACTAATAGTTATTGTTACCTCAATGTCATATAGATGGCTTAATGACTTTCTTCTTTACTCAAAAGAATATCAGTATAAGTATATATAAGTAAAATAATTTAATGTATTATGTATTAGTACCAATTTTCCACACTTGAACCCCCGTCAAGTTTGAAATCAAAGTAATTTCCTGATTCTAGGTACAATATTATAGAAAATTCGAAAAGTACCATTTTGAATAACGAAAAAGTACTCCTTAGTTAGGTTTAGTTCTCCTTTTTTGGTATCATTTTATCATTGAGCCCCCTATTCTTGATTATTTCTATACTGAAAAGCATATTAACCAACTTCAATATATATAAGCTAACTAATTTAATATATCAAAAGAGTACCATTAAAAGAAATTTTTCTTTATCCTCTTGAACACCCGTCAAGTTTGAATTTTAAATTTGTATAGCATTTCCTATATCATCAACTGATTTTGTTTCTATAACACTTAGTATTTAACAAATTATCACAAAACCGATCGGTTTTCAGTTTTTTAATACCGAAACCGCGGTTTGAATTCTTCGGTTTTTTGGAAACTCTACTTGACACTATATGATAGTAAATTATTTATGGGCACGCTCCAGAACCACTCAAGTCTCACACGGCCAAATAGTGTTAACTCATTATCAACCGGAAGTTTTTTCCAAAGGGAAGAACTTCCGAACAAACGCAAGCTAAAAAAACAACATCAACGGCACTATATGTATATATGTACTTGTCGGAAGGCCATAAGTGCGAAATGGGGCATTGTCCAGAGAACGTAAATTGGCTATGCGAGCTATGAGGACAACGTCTACTAAGCCTAATGCTACAATCCTTCGGTTGTTGCCGGCAAAACAACTGACAAAGTGTGTGTGTCAAACACAGTACTATTGGCATATGGAATCCTACTTATATCCAATACCATATTCATGATTCTGTTCCTGTTTCTCGCAGATATATTATCAGGCAGCTATCTAGTAGAAGCAGGAATGAAACAGCTAACTAGCATCCATACATTAGATCTCTTTGTGTTACCTGAAAGTAGAGAATGAAAGAAAAGAGATGAAAAGAGAAGAGGAAAGACAGATAGTGTTGAAGAAATAAAGATGAATAGTTCAGGTGAGGAGAAATAAGGAGATTAGTGCACTCCAGTAATTTGAAGGATACTAGGTCACCCCGAAGAGTCAATTTATATTCCTAATAAAAGCATTGCTACATTCTAACTTCATGTCCGAGAGTTCAGAAAGACTGTTGAAGGAACAATGTCCCATAAACCTGACGAGTAGATCTCCTAATGCCAGGCAGTGACAAATAACATGAAAAATGGTCTCATTCTCCTTTTCATTTTGACAGCTTCTACAGAGGTCATTATAGAGCAGGTCAAGCTTCCTTGCATGGTTGCCAAATTTTCAGTGCCACTGCATTATTTATTTGTGATCGTGTTAGGCCGAAAATATATGATGTTCGCCCTCGATTTAGTCGAGACAATATCATTTTGGAAATCATACAGGTGGGTTCACACTACCATCTTATCTGAGCGAGCTCATAGTAAAAGTTATTAATACGCTGCTTGTATTAATAACTTTAACGGAATCCTGCATAGGAAGTATATGTCTCCATCAGGCATCGTGGCGTTTTTTTTCGCCAGATCATCAGCAATATAGTTGCCTAACATATCTCCGTGTCCACCTACCCAGATGAGTACTACTGTTGAATGTCTCGCCATCCTATTTAAGGATGACCGGCATTTCTGAACTATGTTCAATGTTGTGTAGACACCTGTCTGAGATTTTATTGCAGCTTCACTATCCGTATATAAAGACTGACAGACTCGTTGTATCACATGAAACTCCACCCATTATTTCGATGTTTTATGGAATTGAGAAAACAACGTTTCTCGGTAGGAAGAGTCCCAGGCAATAATTAATATTATCTGGAAGATTCTGTATACTTCCGATTATACTGCATGTTTTCATGCACCAATCGCACTAAATCTGAAAGCCGTAGTGAATGGCATTTTTCTGAGCAAGAAAGAACGACTTTGTTGCAGCCGTTCTTAGGTCTCCTGTTATCAGGATTGTCATTCTCCTGATGGTTAAGCTGCTATTAAATTTATTTTTGAAATTTATACCACACCAAAGCTAGTCTGAGAACTTATAGAGGAAAATCACGTTGCGAACACAATTGCGACGAAGGCTATCATGCTACATGCGTCTGATATCCATCACATCTGTGGCAAGCTACCTCTTCTTGCAAATCGCTAACTTGGCTTAGGAGAGGTGGCCAAATGTGTCAACGAGCACTATTTAAAGACATCGATATGACTTGGTGCTAATTTCATATCGAATGCGATTATATCACATACAACTCAGTGACCAGAGTGTCGATTATAACTAGACATTGTAGGTTTGGGGTACTTGCCATGTGCATTGGACTTTCTTACAATTATTTGTGTAAAAGCTGTCATAAGGTGGAGAAGGAAGAAACTATAACACATCTTCTATGCCCCTAGAGAAAATCATATCAGAAGACCATCCATCAATGGCACCTGTGGATGTCTCACATCAAACTTGATCATGAAATATCTAACAAACAAACATATATATATATATCATCTGAATAATCAAGATATTGAAGTCTATTTTCAAGTCTCATAATCAGGTCTCATTATCAAGATATTGAAGTTTATTTTCTTACTTGTTAAATCCGAAAAGCGCTTTACAATTATTCTTAAATTTTTCATTCAGTCCACACACGAGTACACCGATGAAAATCAGTCCTAGGGGGAAAATTACCTTACTGTGATTTTAATTTATAAGTTGATCATTTGATCTCCCAGCTGTTCTTAAATAGTTTAGATATATCATTTGGTATATCAACAAGAGTTATAGTATTAGTTTAGACAGGTGTTTAAATGGACCCTTCATATATCGTTCTGGAGAGTATCATGGAGAACATGGAGGGCTCTTTATTGAGGATTATCTGAACAACAATTGGGTTAATTATGGAATACATCCCTTCAAAGCAGCGTACAGGTTTACTTGAATACCTTTTGATAATGCTACAGAAAATCATATGTCATATTAGTAAATAATGAATGTTACATCTCACATTTTAATGAATATTTGTACAAAACTACCTGTTACAATGTAGGAAATTAATATGACATTTCCTCATTTCCTCATAGGCGGTAATCCGGGTAATTCCAGCGAGTTTTTATAGTTGACGACATCATCTTGACAGTAATTTCACTTTAAATCTTAAAATTCAATTCGTCGACATCAATGTTTTTCGCAGCCAATATAGAACGTTTGCTCAACCAATCATGATTTCTACATAGAGAAAACAGATTCGTGATAGCAACCGAATTTGTTGCCAATCGAATGATTCTACATTAGTGGCCAAATTTTACAGTTGTGACTACAAAATGTTAGAAGGGGTAACAAAAGTTTGGTTGCTTCAACCGAAATTCTTCTTTATCAACTGACTTTCTGTTAATAGAACCGAAAAATTCTATGTGTGCAACCAAATCATTCGATTGGCAACAAATTCGGTTGCTATCACGAATCTGTTTTCTATGTGTATAATTGTGTGCAATGTTTGGAAACACCTATCGGAGGAGATTAGGGTTTGATTCTGTGAACTGACAGCAAGCGACTGGAAATTGAATACAGCCGGTCGAAATGTCAATCGGGATTTTGGCATTGCCAATGGCCAGCAGTTGTTTGGAAAATACTTCTCCAGATTGATCATTCGGCAGATCGACAGGCATGTTCACAGTCAATTTGAGTTTCTTGACGTGTTTCCACAAAACGGACGTCTTTAAACATGCACTAAGTTCATCGGCTGGAGTTGACCGTGGAATCACTAGCAAGTTTTGCCGAAAATCACCTGCCAACAGAATCATCGCATCACCAAACCGGCTTTGATTGTTTCGTAAATATTGCAACGTTTTGCCTAATGCCTTCAAGGACTTGTTATGCGTCATTGCAGACTTATTCCCAACGATCAGTTTGCTATCCTGCAAAACCTTGGCTATCGCACTGTTCTTGGAAATGTTGCATGTTGGATTTTCATCGATTTGCATATTCAATGGTAACTTTAGTGCTGAATAAGCAGTAGCTGCATTTCCTAATGAAGCAAGGGCAATATCATTCTGCTAGCGTTTCATTGTCAAAATCAACACGATCAACGAAAAGTTTTTCCAGTTCCACCGGGAGCGTCCAAAAAAAATCCTATGAAATCTTTCAGAGTAAGAATCTTCAATATTATTCTGAATAATATATGAACAGAGGGGAATAAAATATGAATTTGATAGAAGGTTGGTGGATCTAGCAAAACAGACAATCCATTGAATATATAATAAAGATTGATGCTGCCATTCAAAACAAATAATTAAACGAAATAAAAGCCCTTATATTGCACATTAGAATGTCATGAGTTATCATATTTTCTGATATGTTCAAGTTCCGTTCTGATGTGTTCAAAAATAGTTGTTGTACGGGAAATATTGGCTTTCTATAACAACAGATAATGTATTTTTATTAAAAATCATCAACTACTTTCTAAAAGACATTCATTCTTATGCTCAAATATGAGAGCTTTGCATTCCCAATTCCTTTACTTATAATAAATAGATTTTCATTAGTAAATCAGATAATTTTACCCGTATAAATCAACCGAACACTTAATGTGTGAGAAAGAAAAGAAAAACATATCACATACTGAGTGCCATCCTTGACATGTTTTTGCTAAAAAGTTTTCCTATTTTTCTTTCACAGCTACAACACTAAACAGATCCCTAAGCAACCCATTATTATTAGGAGCATATATAACACAACTATCAAGGAAAGCAAATGGAAACCTTACTCGTACACCAAACAACGCTACTTCATATTGTACTTTATTTGTGTCTTGTCTCTTTATGGTGCAAGAAGCAGTTGCTTGAGTTTTAGAAATTATCAACTTCTACTTGTGTAAAAGTATAAGTTTTGCCATGTTTACGTTAGGGGGGTTTTGAGGGGTGTATGTTGCTGCTGTTATCCTTGAAAAGAAAAGCAAAAACAAATGAAAGAAAGCATGAAATGAATTCACGGCATGTGTGGGCGGGTATGGAAAGAAAAAAAGAAAAAAAAAACAAAAAACGTGTGCAATGAGTGGCAAGACATACAGCAGCAACAACAAAAACAACAACCAAGATGGATGTGATATGTAAACGTACGTACTAAACAATGATGATGCATGGCGCGCGCATAAACTTGGGCGGTAAGAACAATACATGCAACACAACACAAACAGTCACACTCACTCTCACATACATTCAGTCAGAAAATGATGAATCCTTTTTTGCACTCCTGCAACTGCTGTGTTGTTGCAGCAGCAGCATATTTATATGATATTATACACATACAAAATACAAACGTTGTAGGTTCTTGTGAAGAAAATTTAATGGCAAAAAGAACAATAATAAAAAAAACTACAATATCTCATAAAGCAGCATTTCCACAGCAAAACAACTGACAAATGTAAAAGGTTGTTGTTTTTATTATTATGTAAGTATGTATGTAGTTTTTGTTTGCACTATATTTTAGTTTGTGTAAAGTTTATACATAAGGCTTCCTGCTCACCATTACTATCAACAGACAGTGGGGTCGATTAAAAAAAACAAAAGTGGTAATAAGTCTGAATCTTCTAAACTACTGTCCCTATTGGAAAATGATGTATAAAGGGATCGTAGAGAAGGACATAGGCTTTAATAATATTCAGGTTTCGAATACTTAAGTTAGGAAAACTTTGTACAGCTTGAAACTTTGTTAGAAAGTTAGTGGGAAGGTAAATAACTTCCTGTTGTTTTCACAAAATAAACTCTTATAGTTTAAAATATATTTAAGTTTAAATTTTGAAACTTTCGCTTTTTACCTTGCATTTAATTTTTGTTATCTTCGTTAATGGGAGTCCAAACATTTTTCTAAAAATATCCTCTTATTTCAAATAAATTCCAAAATAAAACTTAAAAAGTTTTTTGGCAATACTAGAGGCTGGAGATGACCCTGGTGACATCATATTGTTTCCTCCTAAGGATGATGAGGTTACTGATGTAGACAGTGGAGATGAAAATGATGCCAATTTCATTCACCTTCCTAGCCTAATATTGCGCTCAGAGGTTGAAGTGTAAACCAGACCCATCAGAGAAGATGAAGAAGTGGATTCAGACGCGCCACAAGTATCAGATCATAAGCCTGCTCCGAAGAAGAAAAATAAAGATCTCACAGTAAAGAAGTGGTCAAAAAATACTTAATTTGTTTCTTCATGCGGTAAAGGGGACACGTATAATGATTTGGTATCCAGCAATATAAGACGAAATCGCTTTTTTGAAACACAGCAATATTTACATTTGTGTGATAGTAACGCATTGCCTCAAAATTATGAACTTGCCAAGGTTCGCAAATACTTTTAGTTGCTTGTTGCTAATTTTTCCATAAATGTTGACAAAGCCGTTTCATCGCATATGTCAATTGATGAAACTATTGTTCCATATTATGGGAGACATAGCACAAAGCAACATATTCATGGGAAATCATTACGATTTGGGTATAAAATTTGGTCTGCAGCTATAGCTTCTCTCAAGACTTCCCTTTAATCTGTACTTTGATAATTTCTTTACTGGTCTGCCTTTGCTAAATTATTTACATGAGCATAACATTGGTGAAACAGGAACGTAAAATATAAAGCATTTAATAAATAATGCTCAGTGTCACCTATAGGTAACACCGCTATAAAAACACAACTAAGTAGCTATATATTTTCTATTTTAAACTTTTTTATGGTGTAAACTAGACGTATTTTTACTATTTAGAATAAAAACAAAATGTATCTCCCTTTGGCGAGGGTATGAGAATTGCCGGGTTAAACTGTATAGCGATAGAAAACCTGGATCATGTAGAAGTGGGTTTTTCGATTTTCCAACAACCAACAATTTCAGTTTGTCTGTGCCATTTGAACAGGGTCAAAAACGTTTTTCACTCTAAACATATTTTTCTTCCGGGAGCCGTTTTCTCATTACATGTGACAAGAGTGTGATTTGGAAGCATCCTATAATATAAACCAGATTCATCGACATTGTAGCTTTGAAGAAGAGTCTACCCATGCTCATCAACGTAATCCTAGAACTTTTTCACAAAGATTAGGTTTCGAAGACAATTTCTCGCCCGTAATTTTTAAAATTCCATGTCGATGCCTAAATTTCTTCAACTATCTTTCACTGACATTGAAAACTAAATTGGTTTGATAACTTTTGGAATACAAATGACTGGCCTTTGATCGTATAATCGCTGTAGATATTGGAAAATGTTTTCCCTTTGTTTTACAAATCACTTATAAAGCATTTTTCCATTCTTGGGTATTCAGCTCTCTTTAAGCTGCAATGTTTGCCAAGGCAACTTTTTGTTGTACATACGAACTTTTACTGAATTTTCTTGCTTTATAATGCGATAAACCGAAGACTTATGCAACTTGTAATTGGCTTTAAAATATGTTGAACTTTTCCCATATAAAGGGATGACACAAATAAAGTGACAAAATTGAAGATCAAAATCATCCAAAAAGATTAATATACCAAAATACGGATGTTTCCCTTTTTTGTAATAGACATTGTAATAAAATTAAAAAAAAAAAACAGATAAAAGTCTCGAAAATAGAACCCGTTTTTCATGAACTATCGCGATTATAGAACCAGTAATTTTAAAAATTAAGCCGGCGCAATAATCGAGCGGTCGCTATATTGGGTAGTTTCGAATACCGAGCTTGCACTATATATATATATATATATTCTGGATCGTTATAGATGGTGGAGTCGATATAGCCATACCCTCCTGTCTATTGAAATCAACTTTCCTATGCTCCCAAATAGCATTCATACACGATTGATACATTAATATATCTGCTATAATCCTACTTAGGTTGTTATTTAAAATAGGCCCTCAAAAAATGACCTATTGGAGAGTATTCAGAGGAAGGTTTGTTCACATGCAGTAGGTTATTGGACTCTATAGAAGATGTCTCTATAACTGGCTTTTTTGAGGTCAATTTGCACCCGTGTACTTATGTTAAAATAACTATTTATGTACCACCTATTAGACAGTATATTTCTAATCTATGTAGGGTCAATTAACCTTTCTGCTTCAAACACTACTGGGATATCATCGGAGCTGTAAGAGTTTTCTATCCACTCTGTCGCCAAAAGTGTTTTACCACACTAGGCGTAATGTCAGCATTATTGCGGATTCTTGATTGTTGAACTTTATGATATGGATATTAAAGTAGAGGTGTATGCCGACGATGTTATTATACTATCAGCTGGTAAATTTTTCGAAACTGTCTCGTAAGGCTGGAATGTGTACTGCACATACTCGTTCTTAAGGCCTAACTAAGTGGTTTTCCACTTGGTTTTTTTTCAAACTGTTATCTCATATGATTTTTAATTATGCTGTTCTATTTTTGTCTAATTAAAAAGTTGCAATTGGAACAGCCGCAACTGCAGCACTAGAAATTATTTTGGGTACAACACTCCTCGACCTTTTTATTAAACAAGCGGTACCTATAAATCTAAGTGTATTATTAATAAAGAACCCTCAAATGAAGTAATGAAAAACACTTATAGAAAGCCTTTCAGGGACCTTAAAGTTATAAAGTTATAGATGCATATCTTAAAATATAAATCTATGGAGAATTGAAAACACTTTCTACTTATAAGGAAAAAGATCGTAAAATTTTTAGCACAAGTTTTTCATTAAAACTTTTAACCCAAGTACAAGGTGGCGCAAAAGTAATCCTCCTATCAGAAAATGCTATAAATTTTTCCAATTATTGGTCAAATAAATAGTCAGCAATATTCCGCGTTCTGGAGCAGTGTAGCGTAACATTGTTTATTAGCGTGTATTTCGCATGTGTTTACTACACAAATGCCAAAACAGAACTGACATTAGGGGCCAATCGCAAAATTATATTTTTTTCTGATAGGAGGATTACTTTTGCGCCACCTGTTATTATTTGATTTTTCTTTATTAAGCTACCTTTGTAAAGCATTTGTTGTTAATCTGATTAAAATAAGTGACCAGAAAAAAGTGCGTGCTAAAATTATTAAATATTTTCAACAAAACCCCATTTGGTCCTACAAAAAGTTGGCCAAGCATTTAAAGGTCTGCCGTCAAACTGTTTCCAATGTTATTAAACAGTACCGGGAGAACTTGTCCGTTGGTAGAAAACGTGGTTCAGGTAGAAGGAATGGTCCACATGATGTTTCTAAAGCCAATAAATAGAGAGCATTTTCAAAAGAGCTGCAAACAAATCCGGTAAGAAAATCAAGTAGGTTAGCTTATTATTCGAACTATTTGGTACGAAAAGTTAAAGTCAATGCAGATTTAAAAACATACAAGGCATAAAAAGTTCCTAACAAGAACTCTGCTAAAAATTTAGAGGCCAAAGACAGAGCACGGAAATTAAAGTAAAATTTTATACAAAAAATATACATGCTGCATAATGGTTTTCGCAGGTTTCGGTTCAATATTTTGAAGTTGCTGATGCTCGAGGGAATATTGTGGAAAAGTTTAGGTCCCAAAAGCAGAAAATTTTCCAAAAAATTCTTGGCATGGCAAGCAATATGTTGTTGCGGCAAAAGAAGCCAAACATTTATTACAAAGGGCTCTATACATACCGAAATTTACATCAAGGAATTTTAACAAAAGTGGATGCTTCCATTCATAAAACTTCTTAATGTGTCCACTTATTTTTGGACTGATCTGCTATGATAAGCAAGGTCATGAGTGGTACAAGAACAATAATGTGGTATTCGTACCAGAGATCAGCAATGAATCACTTTTTTGCTATTCATGCGCAGTTATGAAATTATAAGTATAAGTGACGTACTCATACTCACAATAACATTGATTTATAAGTAGACCTAGCATTAGAAATGAATCCGACGTCGACATCATACTCGTACGAACTCAAATCTATTTGATTCATAAATAATCTCAGCCTAACTTATAATTTTAGGAAAATGCTCATTATACTCACTATTGATATTAAACTCATTCCACTCGTGCATGTTTTTTTGTGTAATTATACAGAATTCGGCGACACACAACAATCATAGTTAGGTGTGACGATTTTACGTCATTTTGACGATTTTTTTAGAGTAAATACAGTTTTTTGACGTTTAACGATTTCTTTTGTAAATTCGCTAATATGCCGACGATTTTTTCACTTAAATTTTATTGTATTGTAGAAATAAAAATAAATATATAAAAAAAGAGAGGAAGTTTTTCTTGAAATTTATGTGAAATACAAAATTTTTCTATGTATCAATTTGTTATATATAATACAGTGATACAAATAAGAATGAAGTAGAAATACACCTACCTTTCCTGGTAGGTGTTTCGAGTACAATAAAAAAAAATGTGTTTGCTTGAGAAATACACCCAGATTTCTCAAGGTTACTTATATAGCATACATTCATATATACCATTTGATATGTCTAAGTTTCATCTTTCAAAATCTGCTGAGAAACTAAAAATCAGATGATATTCAACTAAGCTACTGGCTTATAAGCACAGCTTCGAATTTATTCAATGTTTGATTAATACACTAATATTTTAATTTGAAATTAAAAATAGTCAGCCATTCATTGCATTAAGCTTTATCCAAAGGCTTTATTTAAAAATAATTCAACTTGTAACAAAATTCTTGTTAAAATTTTTGTTAATTCTAATAAAAATCTAATTGACGAAAAATGTAATGGATTTGAATTAAGGAACATTTTAATGATTCAATAAAGAATAAATTCTCATAGGAATCAATTCACTACATTTGAAATACAAAGGAATTAGCATATGAATTAATTCGTAATGAATTCATTAACGGAATGGTTAAGGGGAAATTTAATTTAATTTAGTTTCAAAAATGATTTTTTACCCGTAGCTAAAGATTTTTGAGGTGTTTGGCAAATTTCAAAACCAGATTGTTGTTATACTCGACAACACATACCACAACAAGTAAGAGTGCCATATTTGTATTTAGTATTTAGAGAATTGTATGAATATTTCTCCTTAATATTTAAAAACCGATTATTTTCTTCCTTTTTATAAACATTTTGTAAATAAGTCAGTATTTTGGTATCGGTAATATAGCTATTTTTAATATTATATTATTATTATTATTATTTACATATGTATTTGTATTCAGTATTACTGCTTTTTTTTATACAACTATATACACTAAATGGCCTAGAGCAGCGATAGGCATTTTAATACTATCAAACTTTGTAAATTTGTCATTGTGTGAGTTATTTATTGCGCTCTGCTACTCTCTATGCACTGAGCGAAATGGATGTAAAAGTTTGAAGTGGTATTTGTTGAATAAAAAGTGTACGTGAAGTTATTTATTTATTTTCTTTCACTGTAGCCGAGAGAAAAACAAAAACAATAGCTGAAAAAACAAGCAAAAACCCGCAACACAACCTACCTGTATCAAAGCTCATACGAGACTGACTAGTTTGATTTGTATTTTACAAAATAAAAACAACAACAATTGCTGAAAAAAACAAGCAAAAAAGCGTACACGACCAACCTGCATCAAAGCTCATACGAGACTGATTGGTTTTAACTTTTTATACAATGTGTGTGCTTGCATACGTGTGAAAACAAAGAGAAGAGAGCTCATTTGAGAGCTCAATGCCTTTCGCGGGCCTAGAGTGACTTTTTGTATTATTATGAATAAAATTAAATAAAAATACTTATATTCTGCCTTTGTTAAAAAGTTTTTCTAAATTGGTATCTAAAGAGAAATATCAAATTATGGAAAATGAAATAAAATAATAAAGATTTGTACATTTTAATATTTTTTTTTTGGAAAAACGTCAAGTCAATTATCAAACAATAAACCAGCGTTTCCGAATTTATGTGATTTTGTAAATTACTTAATAGTTTTAACAAATTTAAGTTGACTTATTTTTAGCTAACTTAAAGTTAGTTATTTAAAAGTTAACTTAAAGTTAGCTTATTTTTATGTAACTTAAAGTTAGTTATTTAAAAGTTAACTTAAAGTTGGCTTATTTTTAGCTAACTTAAAGTTAGTTATTTAAAAGTTAACTTAAAGTTAGTTATTCAAAAGTTAACTTAAAGTTAGTTATTTAAAAGTTAACTTAAAGTTAGCTTATTTTTATGTAACTTAAAGTTAGTTATTTAAAAGTTAACTTTAAGTTGACTTATTTTTAGCTAACTTAAAGTTAGTTATTTAAAAGTTAACTTAAAGTTGGCTTATTTTTATGTAACTTAAAGTCAGTTATTTAAAAGTTAACTTTAAGTTGACTTAATTTAGCTAACTTAAAGTTAGTTGTTTAAAAGCTAACTTTAAGTTGACTTATTTTTAGCTAACTTAAAGTTAGTTATTTAAAAGTTAACTTAAAGTTAGCTTATTTTTATGTAACTTAAAGTTAGTTATTTAAAAGTTAACTTAAAGTTGGCTTATTTTTAGCTAACTTAAAGTTAGTTATTTAAAAGTTAACTTAAAGTTAGTTATTCAAAAGTTAACTTAAAGTTGGCTTATTTTTAGCTAACTTAAAGTTAGTTATTTAAAAGTTAACTTGAAGTTGGCTTATTTTTAGCTAACTTAAAGTTAGTTATTTAAAAGTTAACTTAAAGTTAGTTATTTAAAAGTTAACTTAAAGTTAGCTTATTTTTATGTAACTTAAAGTTAGTTGTTTTAAAGCTAACTTTAAGTTGACTTATTTTTAGCTAACTTAAAGTTAGTTATTTAAAAGTTAACTTAAAGTTAGTTATTTAAAAGTTAACTTAAAGTTGGCTTATTTTAAGCCAACTTAAAGTTAGTTATTTAAAAGTTAACTTAAAGTTAGTTATTTAAAAGTTAACTTAAAGTTGGCTTATTTTAAGCTAACTTAAAGTTAGTTATTTAAAAGTTAACTTAAAGTTAGTTATTTAAAAGTTAACTTTAAGTTGACTTATTTTTAGCTAACTTAAAGTTAGTTATTTAAAAGTTAACTTAAAGTTAGTTATTTAAAAGTTAACTTAAAGTTAGTTATTTAAAAGCTAACTTTAAGTTGACTTATTTTTAGCTAACTTAAAGTTAGTTATTTAAAAGTTAACTTAAAGTTGGCTTATTTTTATGTAACTTAAAGTTAGTTGTTTAAAAGCTAACTTTAAGTTGACTTATTTTTAGCTAACTTAAAGTTAGTTATTTAAAAGTTAACTTAAAGTTGGCTTATTTTTATGTAACTTAAATTGAACGTATTTTTAGCCAAATATATATAAATAAAGCTAAGAAAATAAATTCTTTGAGACAAAACCCCTTGAAGAAGTTTTATTTGCAAGACTTTTTCAAAAATAATTCTTCAGATTGCTTTAATGTGAATAATATTAAAAGTTTCGTACAGAAACACTTTATTAACTTATACTAATGTACTTACACAAATACTGTTAGTGTTTTATTGATTAAAGGCTGCTGAGTTGTTTATTTCCCTCTTAATCAGCGAAAGGCATTGAGCTCTGAAATGAGCTCTCTTGTTTTTGTTTTCACATGTACGTAAGCACATATATTGTATAAAAACAATCAAAACCAGTCAGTCTCGCATGAGCATTGATAGAAGCTGGTTGTTTTACGCTTTTCGCTTTTTATGCTTGTTTATTTCAGTTATTGTTTTTGTTTTTTTCTCAACTTTTTACCCAATTCATACAACTACAATATTTAAAAACTGTAGTGGTGTGAGTTTGCCTTTCGCTGCTCTTAATACATGATTTTTAGTCGTGACGATTTTTTAAAATTTTTATTATGAATTTGACGATTTATTTTCATAATTTTGACGATTTTTTCCAAAAAAAAAAACCTAACAGCACTGATAGTCACACACAAACTCATAAGAGTATTTTAATGTTCGTATTCGAAGTACGTATAAGTACAAGAAATTTTGAGTCATGATTCAACTCTACTCACTTTTTCACTACTCATTGTTTATCTCTGATTTGTACCAAGAGAGGAAAATCCTCCAAACTGCCTAGAGCTAAGGTCAGTGGAGAGATATTGGGCTCTTGTTAAAAGAGATTTGAAGAGCACAAAAAAGCTGTCCAAAAGTGTGGTAGATTTAAAACTAACATGAACTACCTGTTCGAACAAAGTGACAGAAAGCTCTATAAAAACCTTAATGGAAGGGATTCAGGAAAAGGTTCATAAATTCATCATTGTAAATTGTTGTAATAATTTCAATAAAATAAAAAAAAATTAAAACTGTTTAGTGGTTTCATTTTTATTAACATATATGTATGTTAAGATTTTTTCGATCTCAGTCCTTAGGACTAATATTTAAATAAAATAGAAAAACGCAATTATTTACCTATAATACGTCAGAGATGTTTTCTTTTAGTTAGTAAATAAAATAGTCAAAACATACATATCATGGATCAAAATTTGTCTAAAACGTATTTACAAGTGTATTTATACATTCTGTTCAAATGTATAATTTTGAGCGCAGTGAAAATAATAAAGTTATTTGGGAATTTATTAGAAATAAGAAGATATTTGCGAAATAAAAAAGAAAGTCAAGCTAAAAGACGAAAATTTAAACTTAAATATTTTTAAATATAAGACATAACATAATGAAATAAACAGGAGTTTCTTAACCTGTATCTCACCTCTTACACAAATTTAATTTCCTTAAAGCCTATGTCCTCGATTCGATCAAACATTATCTTGCCATCGGACCAATAGTTTCGAAGATGCGGATTTATTTCTACTATTTTCCGATAGACCCACTGTGCAATACTACGTCATACACAAATATACGTTCGAGCATATATCGCCATTGCACGGAGGGGATAGACACTTTCTTTGAACTATTTGTTCTATCGATACAAATTATTAAACATACAAAATTAACATCTATGTCTTTATAATACTCATACGCACCCTCACCGGTAGAATGACACACTGTGGCTCATACTGAGCTTAATTGTAATAGCTCTGAAAACAATAAGCTGAAAGTTTAACTTAACCTCCACATATTTACCAAGTTTTATATCGATCGCAGCACTAGTTTAGAAGCTATACTCTTTTGAAATCCAACCCACTGTTCAACGTCATCATTATGATCATCCATTACTCATACGCCCAGTCGGTCGTCATTGCCATATGAAATATGCTGTTTTTCTGTTTGGTAGCTGAGTATGAGTGAATGTGTATGAGTGAAATATACAACCATATCCCAGCACTCACACACATTCAAATTAATACAAACACCTACACCTACACAACAATAATACCAACAAATAAACATTTATTCGTTGCTGTAAAATAGAAGAAGAAGTGAAGGGGGCAAAAAAAAAAAACAAAAAAAAGACGAACTTCCACTAGTACATCCTGCTCGAATCTTGTCTACAATAAATCAAATTTTATTACACTTTTCTTTATTCATGCCATTGGATACGATGTGTATTTATGAGTCTGTATATGTATGAGTATATTTTTGTTGTTTTACCCATAATGTATGTATCTTTATGTATATGAGTAGAGGGATGTGTAATTAGTGCTCTATGTGGAAATGGTGCAACAAAAAAAAAACACACAGTGTAAAACTACTAAAAACTACAACAACGTAAAATTGTAAAGGAAAATAAAAATAACAAAAAACTATTTTAAATAAATTTCTTATGATTACGTTAGTAAAGTTTGTGTAGGTGGACATATGGATGGATTTGTACAAAAAAGGAATGAAATTATATAAATGCATGAGTTTAATTTTTTTTTTTTTTTGTATTTTTAGTGTTAGTTGAGGATTTATTACAAAATTTTGGGATTTAAAACATAAAGGAAAATAAATATTATTTTCTTCTTGTACATTGGGGGTGATCACCAAATAAGTGGTAATAACTATGGAATATTCAAACTACTACTCAGATCTGTTTGGAAATTTGAAATAATATAACACTTTCAGAATATTGCCTACAAAGATGTGGAGTGTGAAAGCTAAGTGTAATAATAAGGTGAAGTGCATGATAATTAGCCCTTAAACCAGCTTCTATTTCATGGGAAACAACAAAGAAAACCCTATAATGTCTGTATTTCTTTTCTTTTTCAATCAGAATACAGAATTTGTCTGTAGATTTCATAGGAAGTTAAAGTCAAAATAAGAATATAATTAGTTTTTTTTTTTTTATATTTACACCCCACACAATCACTTTTGTAACAACATTTTTGGACATCTTTTTCTGTATAAACGGTAAAACTCATATTTTTCAAACAAAGGAAACAATTCTAGAATCACTCAGCAAAAATCTGTCGAATTGGCTGTTATTTATTCAGTTTGTTTCGCCAAATCACCATAGACGAATATAGCGTACAACAGAATGTGTAAATGATAAAATTGTTTTATCAAAATGGGACTTTCTGGATGAATAGGTACGTCAACAAAGAAAATTGTCGAATTTATGACGATACCAATACGCATGAGATCCAATAGCGTCCAATGAATCCGGAAAAAGTCACATGATGTGGACACATTCAGCACGAGCGATTTAAGGGCATGGTCATCTTATATGAAGGCGATATGGACTGGCCACCGAGATAATGTGATTTGACCAGTTAGGCTTCCTCTTGTGAGGTTTTCTAATGTCGCAGGTCTATGCGAATAAGCCAAAAAATATAGCGGCACTCGAAGCTAATAACCCATGCCAGAGTCATGGAAAATTTGACATTTCTTATGCGCGCCATACAAATTTTGAATTTAGTTTAAAAAATTAACTTGATAATTAATAATAGATCTCTTATATTGCAAAAAATTTTACATATTTCTTTTTATATTTCAAATTTCTTTAGCCTAATTAAGTTTTGGCAGCACTGGTCATAGGGTAAAAAGTTTTATGTCAACGACAATTTTCTTAAAATATCATAGACTTTTCCAGTTATATCATTTAAATGAGTGTCAGAAGTTAAGCTCAATTTAGATTGTTCCATTATAAAATTATTGAATGGGATAGTCTAAACGTAATTTGTAATGAAGCCATTTGATATTGAGCGAAAATACGGATTACAATTTTTATCTCTTTATTTTATTTTTTCAAATAGTAAGCAAGTCGTCTAAAGCCACCTTAAGTGATCTGTTGAAAATAATATCCAGATTTTGGGCACGCTCCACATAATCAATTGAGTCTCTTCTTAATGTAAGAAACATCGTATTGTATAATTCCTGCATTAAGAGAAATATCATTTTGATTATCGCAAAAGGCGACTTAAACTGAATGCATATTTATATCACTATTTCTTATTGCATTCGGTAAGCCTTTACTATAAATAAAAAATTGATTTCTGCCAGCTACGGATCCTTGTGGTACTCATTTAGATGTATTCATCCCTTTATCATCGTCCAAATTGCAAAAGGAGTGAAATAGGTATTCCCCCTTTTTTTTAAACGTTTATTATAATATTGTTCTTGCCTTTAATGTCTAAGCCTTACAATAAGTAATTAAATCTTATAACTAAACAATTATTGTTCTCTCAGTGGAGAATCATATTTGGTATATTAGATAAGTGGTAAATCAGCTCTACGCAGCCTACATCTGTCATGAGTTACTGTAAGTAGCCTTGAGAGCGGGTTCGAATGATGGTGTAAATTTAACAAATAGCTTCAAGAGTTTTTCTAAATTCGTCCTTGACCAATTGCACATATAAGTCTCAGTGGATGATCTCATTTCTTATGTACCATGGAGCTTCCGTCATGGTTCTGTATGAGATCTATACTGGTATTGCTTGCTGTTCCCCATAGTTGGATTCCGTATGTCCAAATTGGTTTTAAGACTGTATTAAACAGAATGACTTTGCAGTTAAGGCTTAATTTCGATTGATGGTGGATTAGCCAGTGTAAATTAGAAGCTTTTAGTTTCATGTGGATGAATGTCAAGGTATGTAACGGGATCAGACTGTGGGATGTTCACTCTGTTTAGTGTCACTGGTGGACAACTTCCTCTCCTAAGTGAAAACGTTATGTGCTTGCTTTTGATTTCATTTACTTGTATTCTCCAATTTCTTAACTACGTCTCTACGTGCCTGAGATAATGATCAAGGTTTCTAGATGCTATATTTAAGTCCACGTGAGAACTAAGAATGGCAGTGTCGTCTGCAAAGGTGGAAATTGTTAATTGTTCGGACTCGGGCAAATCGGAGGTGAATAATAGGTACAGGGTTGGTTCTAGAACACTTTCTAAGGTATACCAGCATTGATCGCATAGTCGCTTGTTACATAATCGCCACATTTTATCCTAAACAAGCGATCTGATAGGTACGACTCTAGTATTTTGTGTGTACTAGAAGGAAGTAGACGTTTAATCTTGTGTATTAGACCTTAATGCCAAACCTTGTCAAAAGACCCCCCCCCCCCTAAAAACGAAATGCTTTCATATAAAAAAGAAGAAAAATATAGAACAAATTTTGATTCCCCCTCAAATGGTTGACCTGGATCCGCGCTTGACCTACACACTTTAAAAATAATGTTCTGGCAACTACTCTAATGTATATTGAGGCTATGTGAGTAGTCCCTTAAAAGTACCAGAATATATATGAACATCTCATTCATGATCAATTTGATAAATGGTGTAACTAATATGGCATTCCTAGCTTGTAAAATCGAATTCATAGTTCCAAATCGTCCAACAAGAAATTGCATTCTTCTTAAGCTCCAATATTTTCGTTCGCATTTATATCTTTTTATTGACTTTCCGACTGATCCTTTGTGTGGCTTGCCATAGTGATGAGTCCTGATTTTCTTGATATTTATTCAATAATTCCATTTTTCGAAATTCTAAAAGCTTTTTAAGTCTTTTTATGCAATATTTTAGTTTCGATATGAGTTGGGGGATCTATGTATCCTGGAAATGACATGGGTTATATTGGCTTTGAGCGTCGCTGTGGTTTGTGAATTATTCCCATACCATTAAATGGAATATTCTATATTTATTAATCAAAGACCGGAATCTACTTTATTAATGTAATTTAATTGTCGAAAGATATATATTATGCGATAATAGAGAAGTAATAATATGAAGAGGTCAGCTTGTTCCAAGACGGATCACTTTAGTTTTTTTTTTTTTTTGTTTTTGCTATTATTATAAATGTTTTCAATAGACTAACACCACAGAGGGTGGTGTCCAGTCACCAATTCATCGGGTTACACCTTGATATGTTTTCACTATACACACCCTAGGATGTGCTAGATATTCTCCTAAGTCTCTATTCTCTAGCGATAAACTTTGCAATTCTTCTGCGTTGCACTTCGGAATGGGGGAACAAGAGATAGAGCATGAATAGTGGATCATAACAACCACGTTGTGGTGTACAAACACCTCGAAATTATTGCTGCTGGAAGTTGCACGCTATACTCCAGGGATCTCAATATCAAGAAGGGAGAAGGATATGAATGGTCTTTCATTAAGAGCTTCCTATATTTAAATTTAAATAAAACAGTGTGTGTAAGATATCATCGACATTTTTTATTCGTTTGAAAGGCCTATCGATGCCCTTTTATTCATTGTTATTTATTTATTGCATCTTCTTTATTTAATGAACTGACAATAATTATTTTAAATCTTATATCTAATAAATATTATTTAATTAGTCCAGCCAGTGCTGGATGACAGATATTTTGTTATCCATTGTTGCTCTGATTAAATTGGCATTCTTTTTCTAGTCGAATGTGTGCCAGATGTTGCGGACCAGTAGATTTGTGTTTAAATATTTTTCTACATGTTTCTTGATCACAGTTTTTACGAAGGGCTCGTTTAGATCTTCGTGTATATTCGGGTTTTTGATATACCAGTGATATACTGTGAACATTTTTATAAACTTGATTTGGCGTCTTTGGATTTTTTCTATATCTGACGCTGAGGACGTGCCGCTTTGCTGGATCCCGTAACACCATAACGGTTTTATGATCGAGTTATTAAGTAGAAGTTTTCAAAAACTAAACTAAACGTAGAGTTTCTGCCAATGAGCCAATTAATATAAATTGATTTCATTTGAGTCAACATTGCATCTATATGACCTTTCCATGTATACTGTATTTAATTTGCGATTGTTGATTTATAGCTTGGTTATTGTTTAGAATAAGGTGTAAATGTTTTATGTGTACATTTTTGCTTGTTGACTTTTACTTTCCATTGTTTTAACCATTTTTCTAATTCAAATATGTGATCTTGTAAGTAACGAGATGCTTCTTGAGGGGTTTCTTGAGGCTTAGAAAAGCAGTATCATTAGCAAATGTTGATGTATGAGTGCGATTGTTAGTTGGCATATCAGACGTGTATATCAAGTATACAAACGGTTCCATGATACTGCCGTGGGAGACTCCAGCTTCAATGGTTTGCGGAGAACTTAAAAAGTCTCCTTCTATAAACTTAAATGTTCTACCAGTAACATAACTCTCCAATAGCTTATGTGTGTTTGTGGGTAAATTTTGACTCCATGCTTGAGACATATTGATGAAGAGAGCAGAACAATATTTCTTTTCCTCAAACGCTTTTCTTACAACATTCATTGCAATGAGTTTGTTTGCTAGTAATTTCATTCGATTTCATGAAGTTTAAATCAACAAAAGCCTTTTTGATCTCTCTAATCTCAAAACGTAGCGTACGACAGCTCCAACTTAACTCTGTAGTTTCATTTGATGAGTTCGGAGTAAATACTTGCTTCAAATGATTAACAAACACATGAATTCATAAATATAGTATCAACCAATTTCAATAGGTTTTGTACTTGGACCGATTATTTCAAAATTACGACCTGTACTTTGGGCACTAGCGTCGAAAACAGCAACTGTTCAGGGTTACATTCAGAAACAGGATGGTAGTTGGACTACTGATGGACGCGATACACTAGATATACTCATGGACACTCATTTTCCGGAGAACTTGCCACTATATACATTCTTTTTAAAAAAAAAAAAAAAAACACAAACTGCGAAGCGTTTTGCTTGTCTGCAGATACACCCAGAGTCTCTGGCGGGAATCGAACCCGCAACCCCCAGATTGATAGTCCAGCGCACTATCGTGTAGTCTATCGGGGCACCCATGGCCAGTGCATCCCAACCGAACAATCGGACTACTCCGTCATTTGTAATTGGCGAACATATGATAAAATGGGCCATACGGACTTTTGACTCTTATAAGTCTCTGGGCCCGGATGGCATAATACCCGCTAATCTACAAAATAATATAGATCTAGTCACTCCTTGGCTGATAAATATTTATCATTTCTGTCTTGTATGGTCGTGCATACCGGTGGACCGAATTCACTGTAACATTCATTCCGAAAGGAGGGAAAGCGTCACACACAAAAGCAAAAGATTACAGATCAATAAGTCTATCATCATTCTTGCTGAAAACCAGGGTTTACAATTGCTGCTATATTAGCCGTCAATTGCACTTAATATCCATTTTTGTCTAACTGCATACTTAAAATATAGTTAATATTTTAATTTTGTATAACTCTGCTAATATAAATTGCTGTTACTATTCATATATTACTATAAAAATTGCAATCTTAGTTTGTAATTTCTAGTAGCAGATATAACCAGTTGTCAACGCGTTCTTGTAGTACAACAACCAAAACATATGTTCGTGCTTTAGTAGCACACACACTTTTTTGACGAACTAATATTGCGCGTCAGCATTCTTTTATTTTATTGTGCTTGCAATTTTCTCTAGCAGCAATTTACTTTTCTTTGGTTGCTCTGCTATAGTTGCAGGGTTGAAGGTACCTCACCAATGATCCATATCAAACAAGCCCTTGGGCCAAATGGATTTCCGCAGCTCCAAATAAACGCTCTGGTCAACTACATACGGTCACGCCACCATAATAGAATCTTCCGGATAATATCGATTACTGCATTTCTAGGCCCTTCATAGCGAGGAATTCCTGTTTCACAATTGCGTATAATACAGAAGCAATGGAGGGATATTTACATAACACAACGGGTCTCTTAGTCTATACAGATGGTTCTATGAATTCAGGAATTCGACATTAGGTTATCTTTTAGACTTGCAAATGAAGTAGCATAATTCAGGCTGGAATATCACCCATCAAAAGGGCGGCTAACTGGCTCAGTTATAACAAAATATCAGTCAGGGATATTCGTAAAATATACTGACAGTCAGGCAGCAATAAAATCTACAACAGGTGTATACACAACATCTAATTTGGTCCAGGAATGCCGGGCATCCTTAAACAGGATGGCAAGACATTCAACAGTAGAACTCAAGTGGGTTCGGGGACACGGAAATACTACAGGCAACTGCGTTGCTGATGATTTGGCGAAAAAAGGCGCCATGTTACCTGACTGAAACATAGATATCCTATGTGGGATTCCTTTATCCAAATGCAAGCTACAAATTAGTAACTTCTACAATGAACTCGCTCAAACAAGATAGGGTTGTGAACACACACATGCACTATAACCAGAACATATCTTCTTGCCTTGACACGCTCACAATTGAGTGGCGGTCATTACCGGACACTGCGCTTTTGGCAACCACGCGAGGAGACTTGTCTTGCCCTACAAGGACTTCTGCAGAAGTTGTCAAAACGAAGAGGAGGATGGGACCATTTTTCATCTTTTTTTGTCACTGTCCGGCATCAGGAGATCTACGCTTACGGTTTCTGGGACATCGTTCCCTAAATAGTCTTTCTGAGCTCTCGAATATGAGGCTTGAGGGCATTAATGCCTTTATAAAGAGTAGTAATTGGTTAAGAAAAACCAGACATGGTAATCTCTCTAGATTAACCTAATAACCGCTAACTCATTGAAACGCAATTTTAAAAATCTCCTCCTTCTCTCTTTCTTCGAACATCTTCTTCTGAACTTTTCAATCTTCCCCTTTCCCCTCTTTTCATTTCAATCTGTTCGTCTTTTTCTGACGTTCTACTTAAAGGTAACACAAGGGGACCCTTGCTTGGACCCACGTGAGCTGTTCTTCTATTCTTCAATTCGCGGCTGCCTGGAAACCTAACCTAACCTTGGCCACAAGTTTTAAATGGCAATGTGTGAATAGATAAGCTTGTAATACTGGCCACTGCTTTATAAGCTTTGGAATATTTTGGTACCGTATTCACTTTATCTTTTGCAAACTTAGTGTGAAGAGCGGTTGTAACAGATGGTCAAGATGAATGTTTGCAGGATATACAAGGCACAATATCACTGTCAAACTTATCGAAGTTTAGATTGAAGCGTATGCAAAGTTTTAAAACCAACACTGATTGATGCCTGTCGTGGAAACTCTGCATTCCGTTGTACGAAATGAACCAATAGTTTAAAAGTGTTGGATTTCAATCTGATTACCATCCTTACATAACCTAACACAGACACTCTATAGCGGAAACTGAAGGTTCTGAATTAACTCCAAGCTTTCTAGATGTTGTAACATGGATCAAATTCATGACTCACGAAATAATTGTTTGAAACTTCAGATCAGGTGAAGGGGTTTAAGGAATTACTATATTATTCCATATATTTTTCTCCTTATTATTTTTTTGAAATAAAACAATTTCTTTTTTTTATATTTTCTTTATAATTTTTAAAACATACAACTTTATTTTCTCTTAATATTATGAATTTTTTTGAGCCTTTGTTGTTGTTCTTTTGTTTTCAATTTAATTTTATTATTTGGAATTTGTTGTTCATTAGTTATTTTTAAGTAGTAATAATAGTTTAAACAAAATACTTTGTTTGTTATTGCAACTACATGACTAAAATTTATAATTTTTTTTTTATATATTTAAAAAAGAAAATTATTTATTTTATTTAAAACATAATAAATACAGGCTTAGAAATAGTTTAAATTGTACATATACATACAGATTTTATTTTTCATATTATTTATAATTAATTAAAAATTAATAGTAAAACTAAAATGTAGATGTTTTATTTAAAAATAATATCACAAATAAATAAAGGAAAGTTTTCTATTTAAAAAAAGGAGGGAGTTGGAGTTAAAGAATTTTAAAGCACACTTTTAGGGTTTGTAAAATTTTTTAGTTAAGTAAAGGAATATGTAGCATTTAGAGTAATTAAATGTATTAATAAGAAAGGTTTAAGAATGTTTTAATACATTGTTAGGGTAAATTTGGAAAATTTTGTTCAAAATATTGGGAAAAAAAATCATTTTATAAACCAAAATCCTAAAAGTATGCTTTACTTTTGCTAACATTCCCACGATTTGCGTTTACTCCCCCTTTTTTATAAAAAGAATGATTTTTTTAAGGTTTATTGTTATTTTCTTTTTAATTATTCTTTTTTATTTAAGTTTCTTTTACATGTTAAACATTTGTATTTCATTGCTACAGTTTTACTTATTTCTTTATTTTTTTAATTTTCCTTTAGAAAATGAAAACAAAATATGTACTTAGGAAGTAGATACTACTAAAAAAATTGGTATAAGTTTTATTTTATTTATTTTATTTATCTTAGTTTAAGAATATATTTTAAATATTTGTTTTATTTTATAAACTAAATGTGTTTTATGTTGCGTATACATGGGTTTCATTATTTGTATTGTAATATTTTTTTCTCTTGTTTTTAGGTTTTTAATTTAAATTTATTTGTGTCGACTTAATAATTTTGATTTTAAAATGTTGAAAATAATGAGAAAATAAACAATTGGAAATTGAGGGTGATAAAGGAAGTCGGCTGAGTACAAAAACCTAAAATTTCAAACTTTTAAAAATATTGAAATACTTTTATTTAACTTTTAATTAAATCTTCATTTCCTTGCAATTTCCACTTGTTTATTTCCTTTTACTTTCTTTTATATCTAAAAATTTCTTATTTTTTTTTTTTAATATTTTTAATATTCTCAGTTTATTTTATTATTTCATTTAATTATTTGAATAATATTTACATTATTACATTATAATTCAAGGTATTTTAGTTACTTGGGGAATTTTTTTTTTAGTTTAAATTTTATTTCCTTTTAAATAGTATACTTTTGTCTTAATTTTGCAATAGCATTTCTTCTTTCTTTTGTTTAATTGTAAAACTATAATTTTTTATTTATAATATTTCTATAGAAGACTTTTTTCGTATTGTTATTTATATTTTTAAATTGTTATTTATTTAAATTTAGTTGCTACATAAAAATATTGTTTTTTTTTTTTAATATAATATTAGATGCTTAAAAATGAGGTTTATTTAAATGTTTTGTTACGTATACTTTCATTTCGTACTGTTTGTTTTGAATTAATTTTAATAATTTTATAATTTAAATTAGATTTTGGTATACTTGGTAAGTTTTGTTTTTTTTTACGAAAAAAAGTTTTGGCACAATTTTTTTTTTATAATGAATGAATGATATTATTTAAAAATATAATTATTAAAATATGTGGTTTCCAATATAAAGAAAATTATATGAGAAATGATACTTAGTTGGTCGCAGCTGCTTTAATTTTATAAAAAAAAAAATCAAAACTAAAAATCACAAATTATACAGAAATGAATCAGCTGCTTTCAGTGATATGGCAATAGAAAATACACAGAAGAAAATGTCAAAATGGTTGTAATTTGGAAAAAGGTACAAATATATATCACATACGCTGCCTATTAAAAATTTTATTTTCTCTCTCTCTCTGTAAACCACAACCATTGAAAATTGGTTGTAGACGTCAAAATAAACACATGGTTCGATATTACTTTTTTGACAACTGTCATTTGTTGTATATCTGTAATAATCAGTATTCATAATTAGTATTCAGCTAAAGAATACGAAACATAGAATATCAAAAAATCTATATGTATTAACTTTACTTTGAAAAAATTTATGTTGAGTGCCATGGATTCTGTTGATACAGGAGCCATGTTCTAAATGTTTCAGGAAATACTTTAAGGAAAATAAGTTTGTATTAGATTGGCTATTGTAATAGTGTTAGTGTTTCCATTTAAATGTGTCTTCATCGAAAGTACTTAGTATAAAACAGTGGTCACCACTCATGGCACCCAGAGGCCGAACAAAATCGCTTATTTACCTGTAAACAACACGAATGTCAACAAAGTTCAAAAAAATATGATAAGATATAATATGAAAAACCACAGTAGCTGATCAGATTACAAAAGAGAAAGAAATTGAAAAGGGTTTTCTAACATGAGGTGTTCTTTTGAATCACCCGGTATTTCAATAGCTGTCACTTTTAAAGCTTTTATTCTTTGACATTTCACAAGTAGAAACTACGCCACTACTAAAAATGGAACGATACACGCTTCAACAACGCATTGAAATTATTAAAATTCACTACAAAAATGGTGAAAATCATGCAGTAATAGTTCGCAAAACTAAAGCATTTTTGCATCGTCGTGAAGCACCTTGTCGGACCGTAATACAGAAATTGGTGGAAAAATTCGAGCTGATGGGACAAGTTAGTGATGTGAAGAATAAAACCCGTGCACGTCGCTCAAGAACAACTGAGAATATTGCTGCTGTAGCCCAAAGTGTTGAAGAAAACACAGGTTTGTTCATTCCTCATCGTTCTTTGGAATTGGGCATTCCACAACGTCATTACTCCATATTTTGAATGACTTTCAACAAGACGGCGCTACGTGCCACACAAGCAACGAAACCATTGCTCTTTTATAGGAAAATTTTCCGGACCGTGTTATCTCTCGAAAACAAGATCTTGCAACTTAACACCTTGCGACTTCTTAATTTAGGGCCACGTGAAAGCCAAGGTCTACGCCAAGACCTCAAATATAAAATTCGTGAGGCCATCTAGAACATAGGGCAGCCACTTTGCGATTTGGTTATGGAAAATTTCATGAAAAGGATATGGTCCCGTAAGCGTGGTCTTGGTGGCCATTTGGCTGATATTGTTTTTCATTATTAACGGCATAACTTCCTCTATATTATGAAATAAACATCTGATCATTTATCTCCAAAAAATTCAATTTTTCTTTGAATACCAAAATAACACCTCTTGTTGGAAAATCCTGAATAACATGCTATTATTGGGTGCGTTCGTAAATGCAGTAAATTTTTACATCACTGACGGCACGACCTGCAAACTTTTGCAACAGATAACTAAAAGATGCTTTGGTTGCACAAATTTGAGGTATCGCTGCCAACAATTAGCATTAGAAAACGTTTGACGTAAAGCTGTATGCCTTTTTATAATGTTAATTTTAAATTTGCTGCAGTGATGCAATACTACTGCATGTTCGAATGCACCGATTTACTATGTTCCATGATCTCTTTATGTCGAACACTAGCAAGGAAGAACGAAATGTCCGAAAATGATAATGTACCACTGTGCTTACAACAAAGGAAAGTCAAGAGAGAGAGCATGACATGAGCAATTTTTTTCTCATGGCAACTATCTTAAATATTAAGAGGATAGTTCAACTTATTAACAAATGACTCGAGAATGGCTGCGTTATCTAATTAGGGTGTTAATTGGCAGTCATATCTATTGATATAATCAAGATAATTAGTGGAAACAGAGTTTAGTTCTTAAAATCTGGCTGCAATATTTCGACATCTACTATAAATATTTCTTTCCAGTGAAAAAATAACCATTTCAACATGTTGAAACGTTTTTAACAATATTATGGTCACAGTAACTATTTACATGTTGTAGTAACCATAATATGGTTAACTAGCTATTCACATGATTGTATCAATCACTTATATGGTTACAGTAAACAATTTGGGTGACAACCATTGTTATGATGAATCTTTGTATCATAATATGTTGTTCTCAGATTATGATATCCATAAGCCGAGAGCAACATAATATGGAAAAACTTTAATCATAAAAATTATTGTCACAAACATATACTTGTTTACTGTAACCATATATATAATTGATACCATATATATAATTGATACAATCATGGGAATCGTAGGTTAATCATATTATGGTTACCACAATCATGTAAATAGTTACTGTGACTATAATATTGTTAAAAAAACTTTTAAAAATGTGGAAATGGTTACTGTAAACACGCACAACTAAATTTTTTCTCTGCGTGTATAAGCGATACTTTTGCACTTTTGTTATCAGTATTTGGGCTGTACTTTTTTCTTCAGAAAGAGATACAAGATTCCTGTCTTCGGACCCCACCACTCTGGAAAAAAGAGTAACAAAGAATGGCGGTTTGCCTAAAATATAGTCTACAGGCTATATTGAACTGCATTTCACACTATTCTTTATGAGAAGATTACCAATGTAGGATTAATGCTTGTAATTTCAACAAATAGATAAGTATCTACGGTATAAAATACACAGCAGATATATTTCAAATCAATATCTATTGGTAAAAATTACCAAATATTTTTACTCCATAAGTACTAAGCACTGTTAGATATATATTGAAATTATGGAAATGAGACAATGTGGAACATGTTTATTGAAATATTTAATTTTAATATCTTTAAAAGACCAATGACATAAATGTTGTAAATATGTTTACACAGATGTCCCAAAAATTTACGTTTATGGAGTTTGTGCCACTTATTGCCGACTGCCAGATCTCTACAGTGTCAATCAGGCTGAACGTTTGACATTTAAACAATTTATTTATCTCCTTATAGAACAGATAGTTCAGGGAATGTTTCTTGATGTGATTAGATACGGCATATAGTTTTCAATGTAAATAAAACTAAAATTACAATTTTTCAAGATTACCAAAAAGTTACCGGACTATCAACTTTGCCTATCAGCTAGTGTTAAATACCTAATTATTAGCCTTGTAAGTATCATGGAAACAATACATACAGCTCTTAAAATGGGGCTTAGGTCATATTGTGGTTATATGGAAGTACTCTGCCGCAATATGTTTCAATATTGACTTGGAAGGACCTCTTGTTTGGTGTACCGCAACAGAATGCTAATATGTTGTAGATCAACTGAACAGAATTCACAGACCTGCTTGCATTGAAATCGCAGGAACTCTACACATAAGTCCTTTAGAGGCTCTTAACACTATATTTAATCCTGGAAATCAATAACATACGGACAAGCGACTATTCTTGAGCTGCCTCTTACAGACTTTAATATAATCCTCAAAATTATTTCTTCCAGACGGGAATAGATGGGGGTAACATGATAAATTAATATTAACTAATAGTTATACTGTCGGTTAAAATTGTTTTTGTATGAAAACTGTCAGAATAACTATTAGTTAACACCTAACCAGACTTCGTGTTAATGGGGGTAGGGAAAGATATTTTTGAGCATATATTTCATGCGAAAATAACATTCATGGGAGCAATGACATTTTTGTCGACAATCACTTTAGTCAGATAGTTTAAGAACGAGCTAGGAGATCTTTTTGACATCACCCTGTGCATATAGAACACTACGTTAATTAGCAGATGTACGAGTTGGCTAGAGAACTTAAGTCTATGTCGCAATAAATCTTGGAACTATTAAAAGTGACATCTTCAGAAGGCTGACAATAGAAAGAATCTATTAGGAAATTGTATTTACATTGACTTAATAAATGAAAATGAAATACACGACGACCTGTTGATCTGCACTCAAAGATAAATGTACTACACAACTCTTGAATAGGTACCGGAAGCATATTTCTAGGCTAATGTTAGAGTTAATGAATCAGTGGGTGATCCAGACTTGGACTTCTATTCAGCATCTACTTTCTAAGCTCAGAAAGAGAGGCAAACTTATAAACCATTTCTGTGAATGTAAAACTCTTTATTTGCTAAGACATAGCTTTATAAACGTACAAATGCTGGAAGAACTATCTGAGGTATCGGAAACCAGACTGTGCGGCCTTTGCATTCACTAGCTAGTACTTTTGATCTAGTTCATTACCATTTATTGGTATGTTCTTGTCAAAATGGAATCTTATGGATTCTACTTTCATGTAGCGAGCTATCACATAAACCAAACAATTGGAGTAAATATTTAGTCCGAAAATTAGGTCGTTCCGAGGAATAAGTAAAGCACATAAATATGAATATCATCTTGCGAATATGAATACTATTATGCAACAAATTGAATAATAACGTGTCCGGCTGTAAATGTTAAAAGGAAAGTATCCCTGTTTTTGAATAATTAATGCTGGAGTCCTCCGTTCTCTGGAAATATCCACATCAATTACTTTACTTATGACAAGGATGGACACATTTTTTCAGAACTAGATAAGTGAATTGATGATCCCCAAATCTATTACAGGTTGATATTTTAGTATAATTTTCATAACCTAATAAAGTGTAGAACAAAAAGACTTTGGGCTAGCGTTGGACCAGGAAGAAATATATTTCGCAAGTTCAAACAGCAGTTGATTGTTTTGGGTTTGAAATAATTCAAATAATTAATGAATTTTTAAAATTCAGAAATAAGGAACTACTGTTTTTTCTTGATCTTTAAACACATGAACAGAAACTTTTAGTGGCTCAGGGTGTTACGAATGTTTGAATGATTCGTTTCTGAATCTGACTGGTCTCTTGAACGTTAAATTGAACTGATATTATTATCTGCAGTTTAAATGAACTATTTTAGGAGCAATTAAAACCTTTTTTCTGAACATAACATAGGTTTTTAATAATTTGTTCCGGAGTGTTGATATTATTCACCTTTACACAGAGATTCCATTGGCAGTTTATTGATGATAATATAACCTTTCGTGAATGCCGAACAAACCTAAAGAGAAAATGCTATAGTGCTTCGAATTATCAAGAGTTGCAAGAACATGGAAATACTTTATAAGTACTTTGCAGGATGGAAATTAAGTCTTTTTTTCGTGGATTTTGTTTCATTACTATTCAAAAAACTTTCCGAAAATAAGAGAATTCGAAGGTAGTAGTAACAAGTAAGTATTTTAGAGAACTAAATTTAAGTATTGTTCCAGAAACTTTTCTAAGTCAAGAGAAGGACAAGAAACTATTACTGCTTAGTATAATGATCCAAGTTTCCAAGTGGAAACATTAGGATGTAAACAAATTAAGAGATCGTGTATATTGATGCACTAATTCCAGAATCTAGATTTTGACAGAAAATAACACAATACCTATATTGACTTTTTAAAGTTGCATGCTGAAACCAATATAAGTTGTGAATATTTAAATCGAATATACCCTTAAATTAAACTGCAGTTGACAAAGAGAACATTTTCAGAACAGCCAAACACCATACAATTTGTCCCTCCGAAGGACGTGGAAGCAGATGGCCCGCTGTTCATCAATAATGGATACCAATTCGAAATAAAATTAAACCGCTAAAATCGTATCTACTTTATTTGACACCTGAAGTGGTTAATGGTTTTAAACTTCTTATATAGTAACCTTGTTCCGAGTAAAAAGTGTATGGATGTTCATGGTCATGCTTAATACAACTTGTTTTTGCTAAAATTGTTTAGAACATAGAAATCTTAAAACTTATGGATTAGCATTGTCGAATACCTTAGTTTTACTAAACTTTCGGTGGATACACATTTGTCACAGAGAATAATGTATGCTTACCCCTTGAAAGTATGTTACAAAAATTAAAAATTGCCACATGTATGCTAACTTTTTTAAACATACATATGTACTTCACTTTAATGTCAACTTTTTTTTTATTTTAAAAAATGATAACCCTTAAATTCATTGTATGTATACATATCTCGTAATTATTTTCCATTTATTACTTTTATATTATTTATTTTCACCTTGGATAATTAATATATCACTCAACGATGTTACACATGCCGCTCATAAATTATCACACACAACAAAAGAAATAGACAAAAAAAAACACATAAAACAAAAACAACAAACACAGTAACAACTTTCTTCCTTAATAAAAGAAAAAAAGATATAAAAACACACTCACAAACTTTTAAACTCATATATAAAGGCGAGAAACCAAAAAAATACTGGTTTTTATAAAGAATTTTCCTTTTTTCTTTAACCCACACCCCTTTTTTATACCCTACACCACTATAGTGGGGAGGGTATAATGGATTTGTGCAGATGTTTGTAACGCCCAAAAATATTAGTCTAACACCCACCTTAAAGTATACCGATCGACTCAGAATCACTTTCTGAGTCGATTAAACGATGTCCGTCCGTCCGTCCGTCCGTCTGGCTGGCTGGCTGGCTGGCTGGTTGGCTGGCTGGCTGTCCATGTAAAGCTTGTGCGCAGAGTACAGGTCGCAATTTTAAAGATATTTCGATAAAATTTGGTACATATCATTTTTTCTGCCCAAGGACGATCCCTATTGAAACTGGCTGAAATCGGTCCATTATTTGACCTAGCCCCCATACAAATGTCCTCCCGAAAGTGGATTTTATCCGTCACAAATGTTTAATTTATATAGGTATCTACACAAGTTTTTGTCCAAATAAGTTTTATATATAGGGAGTTCATGTCACCAAATTTTATTATGATCGGTCCATAATTAGTCAAAGCTCCCATATAAGGCCTGCTTCCGATAATCACTTTAACGAGCATAAATCTCCTACAAATGTTGGTATACACATAAAATTCAACATAAATAACTTTCATATAAACATTAATCACGTGACCAAATTTCGTGGTGATCGGTCCATAATTTGTCATAGCTCCCATATAAGGCCCACTTCCGAAAATCGCTCACGAACATAAATTATTGAAATTTTGAAAGAAAAATTTTTTTGCTCATTTACTTAGTGTAGGGTATTATCTGGTCGGGCTTGACCGACCATACTTTCTTACTTGTTGTTTTGCTAGTTGTTGTTATAATACTTGATTTGCTGTTTTGTTTTGTTTTTTTTTTTTCAACTTGTTTTGCACAGTTTTCTTTATGTGTCTGTTATTTTTGTTATTTTGTACATGTGTCGTTGTCATTGTGTTGTTGTTTATTATTATAACGGGTTGAAACTTTACAAAAATTAAAAAAAAAAAAAAAAAAAAAAACAAATATACTACACGTCAGTGTATTGGTAGCATCGAACAACATGATTTGGCATTTCATCACTCTACAGTTAGTGAGTGAGTGCAGCATGTATATGTCTACTGTTTCATGTTGCTTACGCTCTCTTTCTATCAGCCAGCACAAGGTTGTGTGCAAATTGATGGACAGCAGTTCATCAAAAACAAAAGCAGACAAAACAAACAAGTCAACCATTCATTTGCCCTCCTTTAAACTGTTGTTTTGTTATTAACAAGAGTATGAAAACTCATACTCTCTTTTTTAAGGCAAAAAGTACAAGAGTGAATTTTTAGCGCACATTTTTCCACACAAACACACACACACAATTACAGTTATTGTGATGCATTTTAAACTTGAGAAAAATATTGCACTCTTTGTTAGCCACCATATAAAATGTGTGAAAAAGAGATAACTATAGTTTTTATGAGAAAAATGTTGAATTGAACTTTTTGCCAAGAGATTTCTTGAAATTAAATAAATCTCTAACTGAAAAAGCTTTTATGAAAAACGAAATGGTAAGAAACTATGTTTATATGCCAAATGTTCCTTGTGTTATTTTAAGAGCTTACAGCTTGCCAAAGAAATGAAACGAAAACCTTGAGGAGTGTTACGAAAAGCTTTTTTCTAAAGGGGAAATTATTGCCCCTTTTAAGAGTTTTAAAGAGATTTGTACCTTTTTCTCCACAACATAAGAGTTTTGATCTTTGTTAGGGCAAAATTTACATTGCTCTTTCAAAATTTAATTTTCTTTTTGTTGAATTTTTCAAGCAATTTTTTTTTGAGTTTTGTAATAAAATTTTATTGTTTACAACCTACAACTAAATTGTTGTTGTATAGTGTGTTTATGTGCCTCCATTTGAGAAAATGTATATGTATGTTTGGTTGAATGAATGTGTTTAAATGTGTGTGGTTGTGTGTTTCAAAGTCATTATAATTGATTAATTGTCTATGAGTGGGTGTTTGCACTAAAGGCTTCTTGTTAACAAATGCTTCTTCTGTATTTTCGTTTTTGTTTGAATAAAAACCGCAATATTTTTCTAAAAAAAGTAGTTTTTTTTTAAATAATTTTTTTTAATATTGTCTACAACTACATTTACTATTTGCTTATTTCTTTTTTTTTTTGCATTTCAAATTACATATTGAACAATGGCGCACGGCTTTAAGCACATGTTTTCTGGTTTATTTGTTTGTTTTCGTTGATCTGCCTAACGCCTGTTACCTCTGGTCTAAGCATTCAATTTAACTTGCTACTACCCAGAGTTGCCGTAGAGGAAAGAAACTAAGGTTTTTATGTCTTTGGATTGTAGATTGTCTACAAAATCTTAAAAACATACAAAATAATTTAGATGTACTATTTATAAGAAATACAAATTTAAATCGTCTTTCAGAGAAACCTTGAAAGACGATTTTGTATGTCTGAAATGATTTTGCATCAAATCATTACTTGAACATGAGGCGTAAGAGCTAATATGTGAAGCCCGAACAACCAGCCGAATAGATACCAAAGACAAATATCTATGGCGCTAAGGTAATACTTGTAAAATATAAGGAAATATATCATAAATTACGGAAATTTAAAAAAAAAAAATAAAATTTATTATTTTGAAATATTGTGCAATTTGAATAGAAAATCTATTTAAATGTTAATATTAGTTCATATTTTATGAAATTTCGTAAAAAAAATTATCAAAATCGATCAATTTAATTTTTAGTTTTTCTTACTTTTGCAATTTATGGAAATAGAAATTTTGATTTTATCAAATTTAAAAAAAAAAAATCTACAATTATAAAAAAATTAAAATTTTTTATTTTCCAAAAAATAGCAATAAATCGTAAGATTCATAAGCAAAAAGAAAATTTAAAAAAAATGCTTGGAACCCAAGATATAGATTTTTAAAGTTTAGGAAAACAAAACTGGCGGGGAAGTTGTATGTAACTATTTCTATATACTGTTGACATAAAATGCTGAAAGTACAAATATTCACACAAAACATCAAAAATAATACTATATGGTGTGTCAAAATAGATTTGAGAATGAACACCGAATGCGAATGATGATTGCAAGAATGTGTCAACGTGATACGTTAAATGTGTAACTGTTTGCTTGTTTTATTTTGTGTTCAGTTAATTTCTTTTTATATTTGTGTGGATATTTTGCTTGAAAGAATTTTATTTTGCTTGCGTATATATTTTTTTAGGGCTTAAGAGTTTAGGGATAGATGGAAAGGTCCTATATATTAGAAGCTGTCAAAATCTGGCTAATTAGTTTGAAGCGAGCATTGGTCGAAAAGCACCCAGAATATGCGGCCAGAAATGAAACCGTAATATTTCATCATGACAACGCTAGGCCATATGTTGCAATACCTGTTAAAAACTGGCAAGTTTTGCCTCATCTGCCTCATAGTCCAGATCTTACCCCGTCCTACTACTATTTTTATCGATCAATGCAGTACTCTCTCTCTGGGATACTTGGCCTCAAAACATTTGGTTGTTGGCCTCAAAATATGAACAGTTTTTTTTTTAGTTTGGAATCCATGTGTTGCCAGAAAGATGGGAAAGGTCATAGCTAACAATGGCCAATACTTTGAATAAATTTACATTGTACAACTATTTCTAAATAAAAGCTACAAATTTTAAAGAATCCCTCATTTTCAAGACATCCTGCCTGTACAGAGGGCGAGAATTGCTTTATTAACAGTTACAATAATATTATAAGGTTATCGAGCACATATTTCAGGAATTTACCTTCATTACCTAGATGTTAAGATTGAAATGCACCATGTCAATTTGAGGTTCGAACGGAGGAACAAGCAATTTCAGCTTCCAAGCGAAAATTCCGAGTTGGGTTTAAGAGCTCGACAGAGATTCCTGTTGTTCCGTGTCATGTGTTTTATATGTATAACAAACAGAAAACATTTAGCAGTGTTACAAATATGCTAAAGTTTTAAAGTAGAAGCAAATCGAAACGATAAAATTGATTTCCTTATAAGAAGGTATAGTAAACAAACTATTCGAGATCGTATTAGGAGCCATGATATCTTGGTATAATTTGTCTACTTCTGGAGTTCTTATGGTTTTCATAATTCAAGCAGAAAACATGGGTCAATGTAAAAACACTTATATTTTCAAAAACCCTGCACATCCTGTTTTTTATGAATTTTTTTGTAGAAACAAGCATTCAAAAGAAATATAAACATGATCAAATAGAACAATTCAATATTAAGGAATGGAGTAAAGTTCATTGTGGATATTAAGCAGTGGTCGGCACTTATAGCCACCCAGGCAAAACATGTTCGTTTATTTACTCACAAATAACAAGAATGTCAACGAAGTTCATACAAAATTATCAAACCAGAATAAAAAATTAGTTTAATTAAGTGGTCAGATTAAAACAGAGAAAGAAAAAGCATAACATGCATTCTTATCAATATTCCAGGATCTACTTATGCCGACCACTGATCATTAACAATAAAGACAACCAGGAGTTAGCCTTAATCACAAGTGTTAATATTCAAAAATGTCACATTATTTTTACTGCCATATGTTGTAGTTAAATTTAACCACAATTTTTATTGTGTTATATTTTCAACCACGAGTTTTCTTAATTTAAAACCTATGGTTATCACTTCAAGTTAAGTTATTGTTACGAATGACTGCCTGCAACATTCATCATGTTTATAAACACGTCCATCAGTAGCATGTGGTTATTAGCATTGTTTAATTCGAATGATCTAGTTGTCCGTTAAGATCATTGTAGAAGATTCACGATAGATGGCGCGTGTATAAATAGTGGCAGAGGTTGCAGTAGGTACTGATTTTATCATAGGTGCTGTTAGAGTTAACATCAACTGTCGTGTACATTTGAGATTGTTTGCACTTCTGCTTCTTGTTGTACATTTTAAATAAGGAGTTGCTGCAATTTTAAACTACTAAAACTACTTTTATTTGTAATCAAAAGTATCCGGTTTATTTAAAGGAAATAAACCAACGTTTCAAAAGGTGAAAAAGTAACATTATTATAAGTGGGATTAGAAAATAATCCTAGGAAAAAACCCTTCAAAATCATTAATTTAACACAACCTGGCAACCATGATCATTATGCCATGCCTTGGCTGATTTGCAAGGCAGGCTACTTACTCGTCGTCGTCGTCGTCGACGCTCTACAATATTGTGTTGAAAATTGAAAATGAATTTCAATTAATTTGTGTTCGTCTCTGATACGTTTGTACGAGTAAATCGAATGAATGTTTAACTCTACACAATTGTTGTTCTGGCTGGCTGGCTGGTTGAATGGTTGGTGGCAGTCAGAGCAAACCAGACCAGGGCAACACAACAGACCGTCAATATAAAGTGGCCATATACTTAAACATACAGACAAACATAAATATGTATTTTTTTCTGCTTTTTTTGCATTTAGCCATTAAAAACTTTGAAAGCATGGGTATGTGAGTTTGTGTGTAAAACTTAGTGAGGAGGAGCTAGCTGGAGTGAGTACCTGTTTCGGTTTTTGTTTGTTTACATATTCTTTTTTTTTAATAACAAATACACACACATATGAGTAATTCATAGATATACACACCCATGAATACAAAGTGATATTTTTTTTTTTTGCTTCATCTTCTTAAAGGTGAGCAAGTAGTTTAAGTGTGGCAATTAATTGTGGAACGTTTATAATCATATTTTGTGTGTTTTTATTTTGTTTTTTTTTTTTTCGTTTCTTTTGTATATTATATTAAGTTTACGCGTTTTTCTTTTCCGATAAAAGTTTTTCATTCATGTGGGAGTGTTAAAATGTGTTTTTTTTTACCGTAAATTTATGGTTTTTAGATTAGATGAGATGAGTTATTGGCGCGCAGATCTTTTGCGGCAAAGAACCAATCAATATCATATATGTACGTTAGATTTTTTAGCAAATACCTTGGTAATTTATCAAGATTAAAATAAATCATTAGATTTTGTTTGATTAGGGTCGCTGATGTTATTGGAATATTATGAAAATTTAGCTTTCAATAAACATTAATTTGGCTTTAAATTTAAAGTTCAGGGTATTTGAAAAGAGCTAAAGAAGGCAAAAGATGTTGAGATAAAACAACAATATTTAAAAAATTAAAGCTTCAGGTTATAAAAACGCGTCGGGCACCTCTATTAGACAAACAATAGACTTGTTCGTTCCCAGCGTGACCCTCATGATCAGGTATCATAATATAACCTTTAATTGTGCTCACCGAGTTCATTTAAAGATGCAATGCAGTCCATGACGACACCCGATCTCATATCATATGAAGATAAGGCCTGGTTATCCGGATATTCCAAAGTACCCATTGGAATACCCCTTTAAGAATTGGGCGCATAACTACCGGCCCCAGTGTCACAATTGATCCGTTCGATAAGCCACACCTGTTCGACATTTTGAGAAATGTTTAAATTAGGCAATCCTACTCCCACATTATGCGTTGGTTTTACTACGTTTGCAAATAACTTTCCTTACCCCAAATTTACTTTAAAACCTTCTTCATAATCTAAATATTTCGTTAATATTTCATTAAAGCAGCTTGCGACAAACACTTTATGACCTTCATAGTTTTTCCTTAAAATTTAAATTATTTTTCCTAAATTTTCATTTATACACATATCCATACCTCTATTGCTTATACCCTTTGCTTCAACTTAAGCATTTTTACTCGACAACTGCTTGGCCAACTCGGTGTACTTTAAGAATTTCGACTGTGGACTTTCGTCGTAGGGATTGATGGTGGGTGTTGTGGCAACACTGGACGGTGGTGTTGTTTCTAAACGCTGCTGAGCTGCTGGACTTTTCGATGAAGTCATACTTTTGGGAGAAGTTAGTGATTTGGGTGAGATGGCTGCCATAGCAGCTGGTGATTTCATGTTGTTCATATCGTGTTGATGTTGGTCATCCTTGACAAAGTGCACCTTGGAGAGATGATGACGATAGGCACCCTTAGAGCTGAATGGTGTATCACAGAAGGAACATTTAATAATGGAATCTGCTGTAACAACAGCATCATTGCAAGCCCAACTAAAGGCCAACATGCTGGCATTACTGCCACTACCACCGCCACCACCACCAGTACCTGCAGCATTCGATACAGAACTAGCCGAAGTTGTATGTGCTGGATAATTGTTGTTGCTATTGTTGGATGAACTGCGTGTATTGGCTGCCGGCGTATCAGTAGTTTCGCAAAGTTTTTGTAAAGCAGCCAATGGATTGGCATTTGTTTTCTTAGCCACTGTGTTGCAGCTGCTATTATTGTTATTGGTTTCTATAGCTGCTGCACTAATCGTGTTACTATGCATGTTGTTAAGATTGTTAAACATGGAGGATAAAGCATTTAGACTACTACTTTCAGTTAAGCCCAGATTGGGCTTCTTTTCACTGCTCGAACAAGTCGACTTTGGTGTTATGGAACGTTCACTAATGCTGGGACTAATGGCTCGAGAGCTGGGTGTCAGTGAGCTATGTCTCATATCAATTTCCTTAATTTTATGACCCTCCAAATCCTCATGATCATCGGGTATATTGAATTCCTTTTTAACAGAAATTTTCTTTGGTATTTCATTGATGGGTATGTTGTCGGCATCGTGCACATGATCACTACAATCAATTGGCTCGGATTTGATTTTTGTGTTAAACATGCTATCTCTACATTCTTTAAGATTTTGGTAATTTCTGTCGGGTGTTAGACGTGGTGTGGGTTGTCTGGACAGATCATAACAACGTTCTGGTGTAAAAGATTCCAAACGACTGCTACAACGTTCTGAAACTGAGCTCGATTCACTGGCACTGCGGTCACGATTTGAGGGATAATTCGAATAGGAACGTAAAAATTGCATAGTTTGAGGATCCATTAAAGGTTTGGTGTAATCAACATTATCATCGATACCCAAACGTTTGAGTATGCTAGAGCCTAGCGGTGTGCCACCTGTGGAAGCCTCCCCATAGGCGGATGATTGGCGTGGTCTGGAGTCGAAACTTTTTTCGATTAATTGTTCCAAAGCATTTAAAACCGAAGTGCCGCCGGCAGTCTTTTCCGACTCTGTCTGAGACAGGGGACACAAAATATCAGCCCTAGTGTTAGTGGAGGACAAAGGTGAACTGTTGCCCTCTGAAGTTTTGCGGCCATCACTACGACTGTGCGGTGTCTGGGGACTATTCAAACGTTCTTGTGGTGTTGACGGTCCAAAAGGAGATTTCAGTATATTGTTGTTATTATTTTGAGATCTTGGTGACAAAACTAAACTTCTATCAATACACTGGCGTATGTGATCTACAAACACCGCGGTTTCCACCTTCTCACCACATGTTTCACAGGTTAATTTAGTTGAAACGGCAAAATCTCTTAAGGGTTTTAGAGCCTGATCTAAGCCAGCTGCTTTAAAATCATGTTGTGCCCTTTCCATTTCCAACAGTTTGCGCACTGGCAAGGATTTTTTACGTTTTTCTCGCGCCTGTCTTCCACGGCCCCTTATCATTGTTGGCACATTTTCAGCTGCTGCAGCAGTTCTAATCATGTGTTCCTTGTAGTGGTTGTTCTTCACCATGTGATTGCTTAACTCTTTTAAAGTAGAAAACGCTTGATCACACACTTTGCATGTCAGTACAGCACTAACAGTGGAATTTGCATTTGTTGCACTGGCATTAGGAGACAAAGCACTGTTATTAACTGTAACTGTGGCATTATTGTTGCCGGCGTTGTTGGCTGCGGAGTTAGCAGAAGCTCTATTGTTGCTGCTGCTGCTAGTGCTGTTATCTCGTGACGTTTTCTCATCGGTAGACTTCCAAGAAATGATTTGTTCTTGCGATATTATATTGGTATAATGTTGAGTCTCTTGCATGTGACTTGTCATTTCAGCCAGAGAACGGAAACTTTGTCCACACCACATACATTTTAATATTTGGCGCGTTTGTTCGGCACCTTTGCCCAGCCACACATCTTGTCCACGCACTAGTTTGCGTGGCAATGGCATCGTTTCTTTGATTAGCATGTTTAGATCAGATTTGCTGCCACCAGATGTTGCTGCATTGTTGGCAGTTAATGCTGCTGCCTGAGCTAATGCTGTGCCACTACTTTGCGTGGTTGAATGACGAGAATGATGGGAAGATTGTGTGGTTTGATTGCCGCCACCATTTGCTGGCGTGCTATTTGAGCCAATACTAGGAGGAACATTAACACCACAGTGCTGGGTTTCCTTCATGTGCGTGGTTAGCGAGGCTAAAGTGGCAAAACTTTGCTTGCACCAAACACATTTGAAAACATCTTTGACAGCATCAGCACCCTTATTCAGCCAATGTGATTGCCAAGCACTGTGACGACCATTTGACGTGGTGGTTGTCGTTGTTGAAGTACTGGTAGTGCTGGTTGAATGTCTAGTTGTGTTATGATCACTATGATCAGCCTTTGACGATCCTCCGAGTCTTGTCATTTCAGTCATTTTCTCTAAAGCTTTGGTGGCTTCATTTGGTGCTATTTTCGTTTTGGCATTCCAATCCATTGAGAGTGGAGTCTTTGGTGACATGTTGGCAGCAGCTACCGCTGCCAAATATGGATTTATTGGAGGTACCCATGTGCTTGACGCCGGCAATGATTTGTAATCATTTGATCTTGCCAATTTCCGATTGCTTACAATAACTGGTTCCTCTTCGTCTGATTGACGTTTGCGTCCATTATTTACCGATAAATCTAATGGACTATTCACGTCTTCTGCTTCATTATCATTTGCATTATCAGCCTCATTATCAATTCTTTCACCATCTGCACCATCCTCATCATCTTCACTGCCATTAGCATCATCGTCAGAATTCCGTCGGCTACGTTTGGTGCTAAAATCCAATGCTGATGTATCCGCACTATCACCTGCGTTTGGTGGTGTTGGTGTCAGGGTTTGCTGAGAATTTGGGGAATGTGCGACTTGTTGTGTTGCTTGCTGTACCAGCGATGCAGCTGCTGCTAAAGGATTTGTTAACAGTAAGTGATTTTGTTGTGCTGCGGCAGCCGCTGCATTAAAATATGCAGCCATGGCCGCTGATTGTGGTGGCAATAGAGCGGCTGCAGCTGCGGGCGCCAAAGTAGCAGGTAACGGCAGACCCACTGGTGGTGATGTTGGAGTGGGCGTTTGTCCTGGTGTATGACCTTCATGGCCAGAATAATGTGATTCGTTTGATGGACAGCGAACGTCATTGTTGGCCGATGCTGAGGCGGTGGACTCGCGTGACTGACAACGTGGGCTAGCAAGTTCGCTGAAAGTACAAATAATAAAAATGTATTTGTTAAACATATGTAACAGCAAACGTTTCTTAAATACTTCAGTAATCTGTTACTTCATTAACACTTATAACTTAGGTTTATAAAAAACATGTTCTACTCAGAATTAAGTATTATAAGCTTTTTGAATAAAAAGATTTTTTTTAGAAAATATAATCAATGAAAAGTATTAACTGAATTCCTGAGTAACTTGAGATGTGCGTTTGATTTGTATTCATAAATTATTGTCAATAAGATCAGTTTGATCTACCCTTGTTGAAGTCGACTGAAGTCAAAGTTAAAATTTTTGTAACTTTTAATAAAAATTTACAAAATATTTTTACATTTGTTAGTGTTAGGTTTCTTAATTTATAGCAAATATATCTTAATTTAATATTTTTAAAGAAATATATTGAAATTTATAGTTCAATACTTTTGGAGTCAAACATTAACAGCATTAATTTTCGGTTTGTTATTTATTTCTTATTCCTTACAATGATACTAAACTCCTCTAATCGATTTTAGTTCAAATTTATAGTACATTGGGTTTTATTTCATCTTGTAACTAAATATAATAGATGTAATATATAGGTATAGTTATGACATTGGAAGAAATTCGTTGGATAAAGGTAAAAGAGTATTGTACTTTATATTACAAGTCAAACTAATGTCAATGACTAATGTACTGAATAATGATAACGACGTTTTACTTAAAGAAAAGTTTCACTTTTCATCACTTGACCTGCATATGCTAAACTATGACAAATCCTTCCCAGTGGTTTACAGTTAATAATATATTTTATATATTCATCGTTGTATTAGATGATGTTAGTGATACATTTTGTAATTTTGTATAGTATGTAAATATTTATTCTGGATTAAAGATAGCAGTGTCCATGTGTTGATTGAAACAAGTTTTCCGAGAACCTACGGACCCACATGTGGTATCAATATGTAAGAAGTAGTAGTGAGAATTCAGCAAAATTGATCCATGTCAATTTCTATTTTGTACACAAACAATAACTTTGTAAAATACACTCAAATCTGTCAGAATTTCTTTTTAATTTGCCAGTGTTAACAGAATCATTCAAATCGTTATGTAAATGATCGAGATATAAGCGAAACTAAATTTGTCTGTTTTCTTTTTTTAAACAAACACAAACTGCAAGGCATTTTGCAATTCTCCAGAGTCTCCAAAGTTTCTGGCGGAAATCGAACCCGCAACCCTCAACTTGATAGATCAGCACACTATCGTCTAGTCTATCGGGAACCCTAAAAAAATCATTAGTCCATAGTTGTGAGTAGAAATAAATAAAAACAAGTAAGAGTGCTATATTCGGTTATGCCGAATCTTATATACCCATCACCTTTGTTGTGGATGCATTAATTGCACATTTTCAGCGTATAGCATCTTAAATATATCAAGAAAACGTTTAAACATTTTACATATAATTGCAGACAAACAGATTATATTGTTACAAACGAAATAACAATCTTATATATACCCTTCTCACAAAGGTGAAGAGTATAAAAACAACAACGCCAAACGAAACGAAACACCAAAAAAACAAAATACGCAAAGCAATGAATCCAACACACATCCAAACATATATACGTTTTGTTGCTTTTTTGTCAAAGCATGCAATAAATTCTCTTTTTTAGATGAAATTTTCAGAGGTTGCCTCGGATTTTTGCTCATAACTCCTTTATTTATGGACGGATTTTGCTGGATTTTACTTTTGCATTTCATTTGTACATATATCAAATGAAAAGTATTTCAAAGGCTTTTGCAGATATATATCGCAACTTAAACATTTTAGATTTCGGGATAGTCGAATATATCACTCCGACATGATATTTGTAGGTTTCTTTCTTGGAATCGAGCTTTGAAAATCATTCTGTAATTTGCTTAGATTTATAAGATTGCTTGCTGATGGCGCGGCACTATATAGTTTTGGGTTTATCTGTAACAATTGTAAGTTCAGGAAAAGGCTTCTATGAACCAAGCCTAATTATAGGTAAATACATCCGTCTCTCAGATCACAAGTGTAGATAATGGCAGTTCGTATTGCTGCGAATAGTCAAGCGATTATTAGAACCTTAATATACGATAGTATTTCTTCTCATGTTTTACAATATAAAAATGAGATATATTTTTACCCTAATTACGAAAACCTTGCATTATCGAGAACTAAAATTCAGAATGGGATCATGTATGGTCACCATCACCCTATAAAATGACAGAACGACCGATTTGTCTATAGAAAAACGTAAAACACGAGAATACAAAGGAAATTCTAAACCCAAATAGATAAAATGGGTGAGATCGTAAAATTCTAATACACGTTTTTCATTAAAACTTTTAACCCAAGTATTATTTGATTTTTTTGATCAAGTAACCATTGTAAAACATGTCAGTTATTATGTTTAATGTCAATTATATTCATTTGTTGTTAATCTGATTAAAATGAGTGACGAGATAAAAGTGCGTACTAAAATTATAAAATATTTTCAACAAAACCCAACTTGGTCCTACAAAACGTTGGCCAAACAATCAAAGGTCTGCTATCAAACTGTTTCCAATGTTATTAAACAGTACCGGGAGAACTTGTCAGTTGATAGAAAACCTGGTTCAAGTAGAAGGAATGGTCCACATGATGTTTCTAAAGCCAAAAAAATAGAAAGTATTTTCAAAAGAGCTCCCAACACCTCCGGTAGGAAAGCAGTCCTATTAGCTCACTGCTCGGACTATTTGGTACGAAAAGTTAAAGATAGTGCAGGTTTAAAAACATATAAGGCTCAAAAAGTTCCTGACAGGAACGCTGCTAAAAATTTAGAGGCCAAAAACAGAGTAAGGAAATTGAAGTTAACAATTTTTCGATCTCACTCCTTACATACATTCAAAAGACTAGGTAATGAGTTAACTGGTCATACAGGGCTGAGTTGTATGGGTATATCCTATGATCAGTAGAGGGTCTAAGAACTGAGATGGGCTTTGGCACAGGTACATTCATAGAATTAGAGAATATACTTTCATATGGACACCATGCCAAAACTTGGAGTATTTAATGAATTTAAGTTCATAATTTTCCTTAAATTTTTTGAAACATTAGCATGACTTTACAATTCTGCCGCTCGTACCAAAAAATTATAGAACTTGTTTGTGATTGATAAAGCGTCGGCATATTCTTTATAGTGATCAGTTTTGCTCATATTTTATTTTCTAAAAATTTCTTTCATAAGCCAGCCAAATTCATTTTATTATTTAGCTTGTTACAAATAAATCAGTTTATTAAACTAACAATATACAAATTTTGTAAATGGTGGCTCAACACCATGATGACCAAAAAATGATTTTAAAATATAACCTGCGGAAAATTTGCCTCAATTGTTTAAGCGCACTAGTCTAAAGGTAAATATTTGACGAAAAAGACGTAACCACTAAATATTAAATATAGTTGAATTCTTTTAATTACTTCAAAAACTTATTTTACTTATGATGATTCAAAACAAATATTTTGTGTTGTTTTATTTTATTTGATGCTAATTGATTTAACAAAACATTTGTAAGAGTAAACAGCGTCAAACAAACTTATTGTAACTATTTGTCATGTGTGATCATACCATAATTGTGGCGGAAATAATCTGTCAATAAATTTTAAACAAAACTGTAAACGTTCTTTTGGCTTAGTTCCGTGATCTGTCAGAGAGTGTCTATGTTTATGCACTATGTTAAGCTGACTGACCTTTTCATATGAACTGTTAGAACTAGAACCAATTCGTAACCCCAAAGAAGCCGTCACAATACCTGTTCTGTATCGATTTCCCTCCTATATTTATTCAATTAATTGTGGTAAGACTTACAGTTTAAGTACAAATTTACACAATTATTTCAAAAATGATAAGCAAAACATAATTGTCCAATTCACAATCGGAGTCGTAGCGTTGTACGTCGTAATTTTTTGTTAATGTTTTGTTTTTGTTTCGAAAAATTTGTTTGAAAATTATTTATGACATACAACAATTCAACGCTACTACACTGATTGTGAATTGAATAAACATAAAAAAGGCTACAGTTCATTTTTTTAACCATTTGTGAATAAAACAATTAAGAGAGGTATATTCGTCTGTGCCGAATCTTATATACCCTTCACCAAATTATACTTTAAAATAAAATAAAATTATTTTTTTTTAAATGTTTTTTTTTTCAAAATAGTTTTTTAAAAGTTATTCCCAATTTTTTTAAAAAAAATGTTTAATTTATTAGTGAAAAAAATTTATGACAAAAGAATGTTTTTTGTAAAAAAAAATTCGGGTTAAAAAATATCTTTCCCGATTTTGACCCATTGTAGGTCCAACTTTGTATAGCCTTATATCGTTGCAATGGACTTTGAAATATCTATCATTAGATATCCATATTGTCTATATTTATATATAGATAAAAAAATAGGCCAAGGTTGTCTCGGATTTTTGCTCATATCTCCGTTATTTATGGACGGATTTTGCTGATTTTAAATAGGAAACTTTTCGAAAGCATGCCTGGCAGAATTATTGAGGATTTGGATCCCGAATATATCTGGGGTCTTCAGAAAATCGATTTCAACAGACAGACGAACAGACAGACATGGCTAAATCGACTCCGCTATCTATAAGGATTCAGAATATATATACTTTATAGGGTCGGAAAATTATATTGTGGAAATTACAAACGGAATGACAAATTTATATATACCCTTCTCACGAAGGTGAATGGTATAATTAAAAACAAATATTTTGTTGGACCACCTTTTGCATCTAGTTCTGCTTGTATACATCTTGGCATTGAAGATACCAATTTTTCGGTTACATCTGCACCAACTCTTTTTCCATTCCTCAATTAACGCTCTCTTGAGGTCTTTCTTGCTAGATATTTTATTTTTTCGTACACGTCTGTCCAATTGATTCCAAATATGTTTAACTGAATTCAAATCCGGCGATTGAGTAGGAGAAAGCAATTGTTTGAGTACGTTGTACATTAGCAATTCCTTCACAATTTAAGAAGTATGTTTAGGATCGTTATCCTGCTGGAAGATCCATTTGCCCGAAAGACCCTATTAAGCTGCGGATGCCTAAAATTTTCTTTTAGAAGATTTGCATAAATAAAACGATTAATTTTAGTGTCAGTTAAGACCAGATTTCCTAATCCAGCAGCTGAAATGCATCCCCAAACTATGACAGATTCTCTTCCGTGTTTCACTGATGGTTTACTCCATACTCCTTGTTTTTCATCGTATCCAAATATGTTGTATTTAGACTCATCACTAAAAATAACATTTTGCCAATAGTCCGTGCCATCATTTTTGTGGAGTTTCGCAATGCCGAAGCATTTTTTCTTATTAGCTTCACAAATAAATGACATGTTTCTTGGAATGCGTCTGTGGAAATCGTTGGCTCTTAGTACATTTCGGCCAATTTCAGGATGAATGCTAATTTGCTTAGTTTTTTCAAGATGTTTTGCGATATTAACCAGCCAGTGGTGACCTATATATCTGTGAGACCGGGTTTGTTAAAGAATCGAATAACTTTATTCTCCATTATTGTTTTTAAAAAATTTTGTGAATTTTAAAATTGAAGTAAAAGAGCTTAAATTGATTAAATATCTATGTTTTATTATCAAAGAGCATGAATTAAAAAAAATGAACAGTCAAATTTGCGGGTTGTCGGCTCTTATTCTGAAATCACTTGCTACGAGTCTGACAATATTTCGTTTTTCCCGCTCTGAAAGCTTGCTTGGTCTACCTATTATAAGCTTACTTTCTGTTGTATGCATGCTAATGTAATTTTATACAACAGTTTGAACTGTACAACAACTGATGCCAATTATTTTTCCAATTTATCGTATGATTTTTCTTCATTTTTGAACTTCAAAATCACTTTTCTATATATTGAGAACTTTCTTAAAGTTTTTCTAATTTTTGTGACATTTTCAATTGAACATCTATATTATTTGTTTCGCGTTTATTTATGGCGGTGAACAAAGTTAAAAAAAAGAAATACTGTTATATAGAGATGTGTTTCATCTTTACTTCTCGTAAAGTAGAAATAAAATAGGTTCCATTTCAAATTCATCAAAATTCCTAGAGCAATTTGGTTAACCAACTGGAATTTCTTTAGGTGTAATTCTATTAAACGGAGTTTACACCAATTATACAAATTAAGCATGTATGTATTTCAGTAGATAAATATGATTTGATGAATGTTTGAAACGATAATAAGTATAGTACAATATTTGATTACTTTGGGCATATCGTTAATATAAAATTAAATTAGGTCTGAGATCACATTCATTCAACATCTTTAGAATCATCAGATTTTCTAAGACTGAGTAGTTATCAGGCTGTTCTCAATTTCTTCACTATATTCTCATATTTTTGATACATTATTACTACAACTTGCAGCTACAGGTATTATGCTGATAAATTCTGATTTAAAATATTTAAAACTTAATTATTTTCTTTTTAGTAAGATTTTCTTATGCTTTACCGTTTCGCAATTGCGATATCCGTTATTCAGAATAGATCTAAATGAAAATCCAAAATATGTATTTTTTAAAAATGAATCACAACTATAGTCGCCCTATAAAAACATTGTAATTTCTTAGCATTTGAACCATAGAGAAATATACATAGAGCAGAAAGAAAAAACTTACACCTACGAGAGATGTTCTTGTTTTCACATAGTTATTTTTACTAATACATTCTCATCACTTGAGTTTTTATAAACTGAGTTAGGTGTGTGATAGAAGAGTTTCCGATCTATATGTATTTATCTATGATTTGAACTACAAAATTCCATTATTATTTTTAATTAGACCTTCTATTTATTTTAAGCTGTCATACAAAAAAAAAAAAAAATCAATTACAAATAATTTCACTTTAATATTCACCTTGCATTTAAAGCCTGTCGATAGATTTCCAACATAACAGCCTCGTGCAGCATCATAATGTGATTTTTTTTTTTTTTAATTTTTTGTTTGGTTGAAACACACACTCAATATTTACAAGAAATTATAACGAATTTTTTTGTTTTATTTGATTCCAAACCGCACACAATAAGGGACTGCTATAAACGCACCAGAAACACACACAATGAACACATGGAAATAACGCACACGCGGAATGCCACCTCTCCGAACGCACAACAACATACAGCAACACAAATCAACAAGCATTTAGTAACGCAACAAAAACACTTGTTAATTCAACAGGAGGTTGGTTAAGTGGGTTGGATGAGTGGTGGGAAATATGCTGAACTACAGTGGGGGCAGAGCAGGCGATGTAATTTGTATTTAAAGAAAAAATATTTAATATTTTTATATTTTAACAAATTAGTGGTATGTATTTGTTAAGTAAATAGTTTTAGTTTTTTTTTTTTAAACAAGTATAATGTCACTTTAATGTTTTTCTTTGTTGGCTAGATGTTTGTGTCAATGTCATTCATTCATTTATATGGTATTTCTTTTGTTGTTGCTGAACATTTTAAGCTTTCAATCAAAAACACTCACTCACTCATTTTGTTGTTGTTGTTGTTTTTTGTTTGTTCATATTTGTTAAAAAGAACTGACATTTACACATTCTCCCTAGAACAATACATGTTCAAATCACACACACACGCGTCAAATAAATCATCTGTCACAGTGGTCAACTTATTAAAAGAAATAACGGGTTGACATTTCTTCTTCAAATTTTCAAGAATATTTGTATGTGTTGTTTTAAGTTTGTTTTCTTAGAGAATGTCTGGGTGGGTGTATTTTTTTTTCTTTTCTTTTAAATATTTATTTATAATTTTTGTTATTGTTTTGAAATATTTTTATTCAATGATTTATTAGAATTTTTCATAAAAACACATAATTTTAATAATTTTTGATATGTTTTTTTCGAAACGAAATATTTTCTTTTTTTATTTTGTTTATTTTAGTGATTGAGCTGTTAATGTTTAAGTAAAATTAAAATAACAAATAAATCACAGCAGAGATACCTATTTGAAATTATTTTTATTTTTTTGAATTTAATAGTTTTATTAGAATTTTTGTTTTCTTTTTAAAATTTATTTTTAATTTAAATTTTTAAGATGACTAGTTAATGTTCACTTTGCTTAAAATTTACGTCGTTTTTGTTTTTAGTTTGTTTTTTTTATGGAATTAAGTTTTATTGTTTAGTTTGACATTTATGGTTTTGTGACGTTTCGATGTCGCCTTTGCCAAGTCGTTTAAGCGACTAACTTAGTATCTGATTTTGCTGTTATGAGTTGTACCAGAAAAAAAAAACACAAAAACCGAAAATCCTTTATGGGAAAATCCCATAAAGCACTGAAATTAAGTTTTATTTCACCAACACTGCGCAGTAAATCAGGAGTCTGTTAAGCTTACTCTATGGAGAGTCAAAAGCAGAGAGACTCACATACACCCGCACTGTTAGCACTAACATTTATTTAATATTTGACACACAACAAATGCAGTTTTATGTAGCAGTCAATCATATAATGACAACTGACAGTTAACAATATGTTCTGGAAAAATTGTAGCAAAATTGTCTTGATATATATTTTTTTACACCAACACTTTACTTTTTAAATTAAACTTTATATGTTTGTTATATTTGTAAGTATGCTTTATTATTGCATTAAATTTTTTAACAATTATTTATTATTTTTGAAACAAATAAACAATAAAAACAATTTTCTCGACATGATCTCGTTGAAGCGTTATGTTGTCGACTAAAACATCTTTTTGACACTGACAACGTTGAGAGTCTGACAGCAGCAGCCCACAAAAAAAAAAAAATAAAATAATAATAACAAAAAAAAAAGAAAAAAACAACACACATGAAAGCAACGATTTTTGTTGGTTTGCATGGCTGTTCTGTTGACTTCACTGTTATAGAAAATCAAACAACAACTACTACCACACTACTATTTATAATGAGTAACAACAATAACAACTATAACAGTAGAATATTTATAAAATAACAACTATAAAAGCAATAACAAACACTCACAAATACCAACATTACATAGCAGAGCAAGAAATATTCCCCGAATTATAAAAATCCCCATACAAATAACAACAACAACAGCAGCAGCAATTCAAACAGTTCTCAGTACAAAACATCAACACACCATCATAATAATGAGGGATTTCTTGCACCCAATATCACACACACCAACACTCACATACTCACTCAGTGATGGAAAACATTAACTCTCTTTGTGAATAAAAGAGATTGTGTCAGTTTTATAACACTATAAATGAGTTTGATTCACAGACAACATTAAATTGATAAATGGCTTTTTGTTGGGGTATATTTTTTGTTCTTGATTGCGCTCAAAAAAAATAAATAATAATAAAAACCGGCGCGGCGCATTTGCAAAATAACACAAACAGATTCTCACTCTCTCTCTCATTATTTAAAAGAAACTGCCACAATCCAAAACTCTTATTTAAGAAAAACTCTTAATATTAAATAAATGTTGTTAAAAAACTTAATACATTTTTTATCAAAATTTTTATATTATTTCCTCTCTCTCTCTCTCTTTTAAACCAAATCATCACATGCGCCTGAAAACCTCGGAGAGCCTTAAAATGAAGTGTCAATAAAATTCTCTGTTTTGATTTATTGTTTTGATTTTTTTCGCACAAGCAAAGAATAAAACAAACAAAACAACAACAAATAAAATGCTCTCAGTTCTCTAAAATATACTAAAGAATGAGAGCATGCACAAAAATAAAAGCTTAAATTAAACTCATAAATCTGCAGCACAAGAAAACAAAAAAAATTATTTTAAAACCTCTCTTAAACAAAATTTACAATACTAATAAATCTCCCACAAATATATTTAAGAAAAACTCTTTATATTAAACTACTCTTGATAAATCTGCTTAATAAAAACCTCTACACTAAACTCTTTTAATTACAACAACTTGCAGCTACTCTAGGAAGACCCCATTCCCTTTCCAACATTATAAACCAAAACTCTCAAAAGCATAAAGAAAATGTGCAGTTTTGTTTTTCATACAACCTGCAATTGCTGTTATTACTGTTAACAGTTCTATTCCATTAACATTATTACTCTAGGTCCTGTTTTGTTTGAAAACACAAAAACTGTTAAACTTTCTACTGTTAATTTTAGCCCGTTAAGTTTTCTTTTCATAACAGTTGTGTAAATGTGCGTGTTTGATGTGTTTTGTGTCTCCATTTAAAGTCTGTTAAGGTTTAATTTTATGTTGTTCCTTTTTTCTTTCTTCTTCTTCTTCTTCTTATTTGTGGCATATTTTAAATCAAGGTTATTTATGTTGTGTTTAAAAACGCATGGTGGGAGTGGGGAAACATAAAGTTAGTGCATGTTAATGTCTTTAAAGGACAATTTTAAGGAAGTGTGATGAATTTGTGCATTAAATTAGAAAAATTAAACAAAAATACTGTTATGTCACAGAAAGACCAAAATGGAATAATGTTTACTGGTTAAAGCCGGAGTAAATGATAATATTAACAGCGAAAAGGATGGCAATTCTGAATTAAAGTATCAAGATCTCCACCAATACATCTACTTGAACCCAGTTCTAACAATTTGGTTATTGAACTCGTTGAAAAAAAGAAGGAGTACAAACCACGAAAATAATTGTTATAGAAAAATCTCTCATTAACTAAATGATAGTAAGAAAATTGTTTATAATTATCAAGCGAAAAGTAGCTATGGCTTGACAGTAGTCATAAATTATATAGAGTATAGTATTGACCCTTATGAGATCTTGGAAGCTCTATAGAATTGGGCTATAAATTAAAGATTAGGGACTTTCGAATATTGACAGTTGATAACGGACATATTATTGTTGCTAAATCTATTGAATTGGCTGTCATTCATTCAGTTTATTTTGTCAAATCATCATGGACGGATATTGCGTTCAACAACACGTGCAAATGGTAAAATTGTGTTATCAAAATGGGTGTTCTGTTCAGTGATGTCAATCTGGATAAAGGGGTACATAAAGAAACAAAATTGTCGAATTTGGGACGATACCAATCCACATCAGATCCAAAAGCGTTTAACTGTTTGGTGTGTATTTGTGATTAGCGGCATCATCGGTCCATATATCTTTGAGAATAACGTTGGCCTGTCCATCACCGTCAACAGCAAGCACTATAGGTTAATGATTACCAACGTTTTTTGGTCCAAGTTGGATGAAATGGATACCAACGATATGTGGTTTAAACAGGACAGCGCTTCTTGTCACATAACTGATGCCACATTGAACATTCTGCTCTTGCGATTTGAGAACATGGTCATCTCACGTGAAGGTGATGTGAACTTTTCACCGAGATCATGCGATTTGACCCCGTTAGACTTATTCTTGTGGGGTTTTCTTAAGTCGCAGGAACAATCTACAAATCACAACGGTCCTCAAATCAAACTGATACATGAAAAATTAGACATTTCAAATGCGTGGCACGCGGACATTTGCACAAATTTATATTCCATACATAATGGCATCAAACGAATAAAAAATCTTGATGATATCTCACAAACACTTTGTTTCATTTAAATTTAAAGATAGGAAGGGCTTAATGAAATACCATTTAGTTAATATTTTTAATAAAGATTAAATTTTCCAGCCAATAAGAGCGGGGGAAAATTAAATTAATGGAAATGAAACTGAGCTCGATTCCATATCTGTTAAAACTATAGAGAAACCTGGTAAAGAAATGTTGCAATTTCCAGAATATTGGACATACTAAAATTATTATAACTGATCTATAGTGTAGTTATGTGCCGAGAGAAAAACTGCATTCTTCATCACATGGTGATATCATTAAGAAAGGTCTTAGAAGGTAATATGATAACTGTGCAGGCGATCATTTACCCATTCATTCATCATTCGCCGTTGCCCAATCTACAACGAACTATAGTATAAACTAGGAGAGAGTAAAAAGCTATTGAGAAGCGAAACTCTTGATCTTCCAACCGACAAATCGGATAACATATCTAAACCAATAATTTCTGGAGTTTATTTTATGAACAAAACTTAAGTTTCAACTGAATTAAGGACAATTAATGAGCTAGTTGGTTAACAGTTTCTCATGCCCGTGTTTTGTGATTTTGTGTTTTGTGATTAACAACAACCTAGTACTCCCCAAAAGTGGGAAGGTTGGAAGACTTAATCCAAATTTGACAAACTGAACACAAAACAGGAGCCTTTTAGCGAAGAACCAAATGATACAAATCCTATTAAGAACATAATTTCTTGCACGAGAATGCAAACGTTTTAACTAACATAAATCAGAGGTATACTACTTCATACTGAATAAAATCAATATGATGTTGGTTTTGTTAACTCAGGATTCCAATAGGTTAGGTTATAAAACAGCCTTTCAGAGATAGCTGGCTTACGTGGTCTATAAACTGAATGCCTTATGATACCCGAAAAGGATCAATACCAAACCAATTAGATTCATGAATGAACAAATACATCTTCGGAATACCCATACTTAATGGATCCGCCAAGTCGTACAGAAACTGCCCAATAATAATGTGTTTTTCCACGATAAAGAAATAGAAGGAGTTCATTCGACTCTTCGTATTTCATGTTATTCATTCACTATTCATCGAGATGGTAAGGCAGAATAATGGATAAATGATTTTTCTAAAGCTGGAGATTTTGCTTGAGATTGAAATCTATGCTCAATATATTGCCCACCATGCTTTGCAAAAACCAAAGACAAATTTGAAGAATTCTGTAGCATGCTCAGAGTTCGTTTTCTGGCATGTGGTGACTAATGAATCCGGAAGGTAGATGGCTTTGGAAGCAGAAGTGGATCAGAAAAATGGTCAATTTGTAAATTAAAAAACAATAATAGATTTCGAATCTGTTTTGAATCAGGAAAACTACTAAATGAAATTTACAATATAAAAAACCCACTGGTTATGAAAATGGAGTTGAAATTCAAATGAGGAAAATAATTAATAATCTAGACATTTGCGAAGCATTTATATTCCAAAACATTGGATTATTATAATCATTATACAACTTCTGTGACCGACACATTGACAGTACTATACGTCAACAAACGGTATTAATAATTGTGATTGTAAATGGAGTTACAATGTTTTCATATGAAAAGAACAAGTGAAATGAAACAACAGTTAAAAATACTCGTTTAAAACTGCTAAGCTTCGTCTTCTGCATTTGACTTTTACATTTTATTAGCATAGATACAAAAGTTTCACGGCTGCAATGGAATGAAGAAACACTTTCTTATTAAAAGAACGGGAATCGCAATATGTGTAATTGTGAAATGATAATATGAAAAGTTATTATGAAAGCGAAAATGAAAAGTTTTTTTTTTTTCATTTGACCGTTTCACAGAACCAGAATCGACCCCCTGGTGATATATTATACCATATTTTTTCACTGATAGTCAAATCCATGTGAGGAGTTTCTAGTCCAAAAAAACAGTTGTCGACTGTCGGGCATTCCCAAAAATAATAATTTTTCCGTGGAAAAGGAACATCTAATATTATTTCTACTTCTGATACCATCTTAAACGTTCCTGCTTATTTGGTTATATTGTATTATCTCCTACAAACTACGTCATTACATCAAGAACTTCCATATTATATATATAAGGTATATAAGAACATTGTGCGAAATTTGAAGATGAAGGAGCTTGGTGAATTAATATTACCCAGATTTTAATGGGTCTATATATCTATACCATTTTCATTGCAATTTTGAGGGATTTTTAAAATAAACTTAAGTATATTGTAATACAACTTTGGAAACACATACTACTGTTTTAAGCTACTTATAAAGAATCGCTACTATCATTGTCTAAGGGAGCAGTCAGAATAATAGATATGAAGGCAAATTTCATACATATAAGACCTCTGTAGGAAATTTTTAAAAGGAACTGAATAGGAGGCCAGGTGCAACCCTGATATCGAGAATATAATGAAAACAAAATGGAAACGATAAGTTTATAGCCAGCAAACTCTTTAAATTTTATAAGGAACTTCAAAAGAAGAAAAATCGATATCTTCCAATATTACACTCAGGGAAAAGGTGCAACTTAGAAACTCAATAATGTTCAATATAATAGAAAAATCATATTCAAATACGATAAATGAATAATTTTCAACTTTAAATTAATATTGTTCCATATTGAAATAAAAAAAGTCAACATTTCTAGACTTTCGTTAATGTTTCTTATTGATTCAATATGGTTTTTATTGATTTTAAGTTGTTTTTTCTCTGGGCGTACATGTATGAGAATGATAAATCAGGTTAGAATAAATTTGCAATAGTTTTTCGTATTCGCAGAAACATTAATAGACCCATCTGCACTAAGCGATTCGTCGATTCTGTTCCAAATATACTCAACTAGCTTGACCCGGTGCGCTTCGCTACCCCTGTCGTAGTCTATGTTGGAAATTTCAATAAAATCGTTCCGGCCGTTTAGTATTTATTGTTTAAGAACAAAACTGTTTACCCCTTTCTGGTCCAAGTCTTGAAAAAAGTTATAGCCTATTGACGCTTCCAAGTAAGTATCTATCTACGTTCCAAATTTCAATAAAATCGATTCAGCCGTTTAGGCGTGATGCTCAAACAAACAAACAAACAAACAAACAAACAAACAAACAAACAAACAAACAAACAAACAAACAAACAAACAAACAAACAAACAAACAAACAAACAAACAAACAAACAAACAAACAAACAAACAAACAAACAAACAAACAAACAAACAAACAAACAAACAAACAAACAAACAAACAAACAAACAAACAAACAAACAAACAAACAAACAAACAAACAAACAAACAAACAAACAAACAAACAAACAAACAAACAAACAAACAAACAAACAAACAAACAAACAAACAAACAAACAAACAAACAAACAAACAAACAAACAAACAAACAAACAAACAAACAAACAAACAAACAAACAAACAAACAAACAAACAAACAAACAAACAAACAAACAAACAAACAAACAAACAAACAAACAAACAAACAAACAAACAAACAAACAAACAAACAAACAAACAAACAAACAAACAAACAAACAAACAAACAAACAAACAAACAAACAAACAAACAAACAAACAAACAAACAAACAAACAAACAAACAAACAAACAAACAAACAAACAAACAAACAAACAAACAAACAAACAAACAAACAAACAAACAAACAAACAAACAAACAAACAAACAAACAAACAAACAAACAAACAAACAAACAAACAAACAAACAAACAAACAAACAAACAAACAAACAAACAAACAAACAAACAAACAAACAAACAAACAAACAAACAAACAAACAAACAAACAAATAAACAAACAAACAAACAAACAAACTTACAAAGACATTTATATATTTATATAGATTCATGAGGATACTGAGAAAGTACTCAATGAATGTATTAAGCGGCTCTTATACAATCAAGTCCTTTTATTTTAATGAGTGCATATACATCCGAAATAGCGTATTCAATAACCGAAACTACATATTTAGAAGGAACTGAATAGGATGCCAGTTTGCAACCTTGATACCGAAATAACCGAGAAAATATTGCAAACAGACTCAAGCTTATTATAAATATTACAACCTAAAATGGAAATGATTAGTTCATAGCCTGCAAACACTTTAAATTTTATAAGGGACTTCGTAAGAAGAATAATCAATATATTTTTCGTATACGCAGAAACATTAATAAACTCACCTGCACAATACGATTTGTCGATTCTCTTCCAAATTTAGTCAATTCACTAGGATACTGTGGCAGTATTCAATGAATGTATAAAGCGGCTCTTTCATTTTAATGATTCATTTAAAAAAAAAAAACTGCGAAGCGTTTAACCGTTTTTTTCTGCTTGACCGGTTTCGAATATTTTTCGTCTAGTCTATGGGGCAGAGCTATAAATGAATAATTTTCTTTTGCTTTTAATTCGTTATGAATTAACTAAACTTTGAGTTAATTCTTTTCACAACAAAAAAGAATTGAATGAAGTTTGAATCAATTGAAACGAATTCCGCAGAAATGAATTTCTATTCATTGCCAATTGAATTAAATTGGTAAAAACTAGTTGCAATTCGTTTTCAATTAAAGTGAATCTGTAAAACGAATTGCAATTCATTTCCAATTCAAATGATTTTGTTTAAGTGAATTGTAATACATTTCCAAATTCATTTGAACTGAAATGATTTTGAATTAATTCAAATGAATTAGAACAATGAATTGCAACTCAAATAAATTAAATCAAATTCAAGAGCAGGGAATGAAAAATGAAAATTTCCAATTGTAATAAAAGTAGTAAGAATTTCGAGTAAACGAACACAGCTTTAACAGCAAAAAAATCGACTGAAATTTAAAAAAAAATATGCAATATACAAATATGTTTAAGATTATTTATACAAAAAGCTATTGTTAAAGACACCTTTAATAATATTTTTACACTATTTAATAGAAATAAAAACTTAAGTTTCTTTTAGCAAATAAACATAATTTTAACATTCTGATAAGATTTTCGCAGCTACTTGATAATTCAATTCCTACTCTGGCGCTACCTGACAATTGCAGTATATCATGGGAATTTAAAATCTAAGAATTTTTTGTCTTTGGACTATACCAGATGATATACAAAACGATAGTAATGCTTGCTGTCTTTTACATACAAAATTAGTTGAATAGCAAGACGACAGTGATGCTTACTGTAGATTTACTTAAAAAAACAGTTCAAATTTCAATCAATTCAATTCAAATGAGTTGGAAATGAATTTCCAACTCATTTAATTAATTAAAAATCAATTCAAATGAATTGAAAATGAATATTCAGTTTGACAAATTCACTTAAATTAAAAACGAATTGCAATTCATTTGAATTGTAAATTAATAGCAATTTAGTTTTACGAAATTTATTTGAATTGACTCAAATTTCATTCAATTAATTTTTTTGTGTGAAAGAATTAATTAAAATTTTGCTGATTCAGTTCATGAATAATTCACGAATTAATTCAAAAATTAATGATTCATTTACAGCTCTGCTATCGGGGCACCCAATTTGTTACTATTATATACCGGAAAATCGGCATTTTCTAAGATATAAATGGATAAAAAGTCGGAAAGGAAAATTGGTTCTCCGTGATTAACTACTAATTCCTCAGTGGTAGTAAATAAATTAATATATTAGGACCTCTATAGCCACCATGTTTCCAAATAGTGATAAAAAAGGGAAATATTTGCATTTTGAAATATTTTTAATTTTTTTTTTACAAATAATGGGATAATTATTTCCCTCTGTTAAGTAAAATATCACGATTCTTCAAAAAAATAAAAGAAATGTAAATTCCAAAATAATTGCCCTTAAGTCGACACCCGCTTACTTGTCACATTCATATCATACCGCACCACTAATACATATGTATGTAGTAGAATTTCGCAATATTCTCTATTTGAATTTCATTTAGAAAATAAAATATCATTAACTTATATTTTATAACCCACCAAAGGTACAAGGTACCAACCAGCTTGTTTGTTTATGAATTTAAGTATTAAATGTTAAAAAAAAACACACACACACACCGAAAGGAGGAAGAAAAAAAGTGCTCTTTCCCGAAATAAAAACAACATTAAAATTTATTTTATTAAGAAACATAACAACAAATTGTTATAATCAACCATTAAGATGTCAGACGCGGCTACAAACAAACACAAATTGCATACAAACACACTTATGCACAAACATACATACAAATCGTATATATCTACCCAGCAGTTTTAGGAGACAGTCCCGAATTAGTGATTTTACCCATGGGAACTAGTTACTTCAATTGCTACGTGACTAGTTATTTTAACACGTAAAGGTCCTAATTGACCCTTTTTGACTACAATGGAACTGTCTGATAGCTGGTTCAAAGTAGTCAACTCATTGGATTCACATACTGATTAAATAGCGTCAGTTACCTTACTACCTACAGAACTGGTAACATGATCAGCTACATAACTAGTTATTTTAACATATACGGGTTGACCTCAAATAGTCAGCTAAAAGACATATCAAAGACAGTCTAATAAACGATAGATTATAAACAAGCCTTTCCTCGACAACTCTCCAATGGATTGCTTCTGGAGGGTAAAATAACTACTTTCTAAAATGCAGTACAAAATAAACGTTTAAAGTGACTTCACTATAGGTTACTAAGAGACACTGAAGTGACTATTAACTTCATGCTATGTTACATGGGATATCAGTATACTTAAGCAAAAATGAAAATTAACAGTATGAGAATTGTATCAACTCAATTTGTATAAAACCAGTTTGAAAGAATTACTCACAAAACTTTTAAAGTGACTACACTCCAGATTACTTAGATACACTTAAGTGACAATTGTCTTCACGCTGGATTCCCTGGGATGTACAAAGTAACCAATTGTCTTATCTCTGCAATACAAAGAGTACATACGTCTCAAATGACAAAAATATATTAATTGGAGTCAGCCAAGTGATAAGACATTTGTTACGACATTTGTTGCTTAACTGCTGGGTACATACCCATCTGTTTTACAAGTATTCAATGCATTCCTTATAAACAGTAATTATCTCTAATGTTTGATCACTTGGACGATTCCATATTACATATTTTGGATAATTTGACATACATACATGCGTAGACTTCTTTGTACCACCTATCAGACAGTCTTTTTGAAATCTGTATAGGACATGCACATGTTAAAACAAGTAAGAAAGTATGGTCGGTCAAGCCCGACCAGATAATACCCTACACTAAGTAAATGAGCAAAAACATTTTTCTTTCAAAATTTCAATAATTTATGTTCGTGAGCGATTTTCGGAAGTGGGCCTTATATGGGAGCTATGACAAATTATGGACCGATCACCACGAAATTTGGTCACGTGATTGATGTTTATATGAAAGTTATTTATGTTCATTTTTATGTGTATACCAACATTTGTAGGAGATTTATGCTCGTTAAAGTGATTATCGGAAGCAGGCCTTATATGGGAGCTATGACTAATTATGGACCGATCATAATAAAATTTGGTGACATGAATTCCCTATATATAAAACTTATTTGGACAAAAACTTGTGTAGATACCTATATAAATTAAACATTTGTGACGGATAAAATCCACTTTCGGGAGGACATTTGTATGGGGGCTAGGTCAAATAATGGACCGATTTCAGCCAGTTTCAATAGGCTTGGTCCTTGGGCAGAAAAAATGATATGTGCCAAATTTTATCGAAATATCTTCCAGATTGCGACCTGTACTCTGCGCACAAGCTTTACATGGACAGCCAGCCAGCCAGCCAGCCAGCCAGCCAGCCAGACGGACGGACGGACGGACATCGTTTAATCGACTCAGGAAGTGATTCTGAGTCGATCGGTATACTTTAAGGTGGGTGTTAGACTAATATTTTTGGGCGTTACAAACATCTGCACAAATCCATTATACCCTCCCCACTATGGTGGTGTAGGGTATAATAACTAGTAACGTAGCTATTTATGTCACAATAAATGATATATAAAATCACTAGTTCGGAATAGTCACCCAGAACTGCTGGGTATTTACAAATACAAACAGACAACTATGACGATAGAAATGTGTAAGGGAGAGTGTATGTGTGAATGACTGTATGCATGGACTGCAATTACCGTTAAAAATTATAAGCAACAAGAAGTTTGAAAAATTTATACGAAATACACCAGCAACTATATTTTTGTGAGGGATGTCAATGGATTTTGATTACAACATTGCAAGGGATTGGGGATTTTGGAAAATCACAAATTTTGGTTACGGAGACATTTGGGGATTTTTTGACAGGAGCTGTCCTGTAGTGCAGGACAATTTAGTTACATTGAAATTATGAACAAGTACATTACAAATATCGCCATTTGCCTGAAATAAACTTATCCATCTTCTGCAATGACTTTCATAGATCATTAGACCATTAAACCTTCTAAGTAAGCTACTGAATCCCTTGGAAATATATGTCCCTAACGCTACTATATATCGGATTAAACGCAGACATATACTAAGAATTAGTCGAGGATCTATCTATTAATGTTGGATGTTACATCTGAGCAAGGTGTGATCTCAGTTCTGCATTTTCGTAGTTACAGAAAATATAGAACTGAAATCTCACCTGTGATCGATTAGTTTATTTCCCCATAAGATATCAGTCGATCCTTTGACAGTTGCTCCTTGCCTTTGTTTTCTAGAGTACCTTTAATGATCTTTCAGAAAAGAACTCACGTAATATAGTCAAACATCTCGTTATTCACAGATATCTACGAACCTGAGTAAATAACAATTACAAGTTGGAGCACAGAGTGGAAAATATCACAGTCAACGGCCTACTGACTTGTCTCTTTATCCATAGTTGTCTATGAACCAGATTATTAGTATTACAACACCAAGTTGGAACACAGTGCAGAAAATATCACAGCCCACGGCCTACTGTCTTGTGCTATTTGTATAATCTATTTCCATATTCCTGTTGATCTACATTTTGCGTAAGCAAATCTTATTCAGGTTCGGTTGGGTCTTCCTCGACGTCTAGAACCTAGAGACTTCCAAACTAATTTAAATTTAATTATGTTTTTAGGTTGCTTAAGATGTTTGGTAGGCTTGAAATCATCGACGCTGCGTAGAACCTGATATGCTATTGAATTTAAATTCGCTGAGCTCGTTATGGATCATGTCCTCGCCAATATAGACCGTAGGCAATCTCATTTCAACTATGGTGGGAGTCACCAGGGCTACCAGTTTTCTCGAGGAATGTGCTTGCCAAAGTCTTAAACTAATTTCGATTAGGTCTTCCTCGACCTCGCGAGCCTTGTGACATTTACTGAAATTCCGATTTAAGTATATCGATTTCAGGTTTTCGAAGCGTGTGGCTTGAACATTTTATTTTATTTGACATCAATTAATTCCAGCAAACATTGGCTTTACATAGTCTCCCATGTTGACTCGCTTGAAATTTCTGATTATTAACCTATTAATACTTAGGTTAATAATCAGAAATTTCAAGCGAGTCAACATGGGAGACTCTTTACATAGAGTCAACATGGGAGACTATGTAAAGCCAATGTTTGCTGGAATTAATTGATGTCAAATATAACGTCCGTTACTTTTCAAGTTTAAAACACGTACAGGAGTGCAGTTTTTACACCGTTATTTAAAATTCTTCTGGAATATATCCGAGTCGTCCAAATTGTCTTAAAATTTGTTTTATTTATGTCTGGATTGAAATTGAATGAATTTATCTCCTCCTTATATTCTCAGCATTTTGATATCACCTCAACTGTCCATGACAATATGAATTTGGGCACTACTGCCATAACTCTTTATACCATCAATTCCCTAAATGATTGCTAAAATATAAAAGCCTGAGTATTTGCCTACATCATGGCTGGCATCATAAACTTCCAGCCTTTTATATACGTCTGGGTTTACTTCATCGATATGTAGATTCTAATTAAAATTAAATGAATTTATCTGCTCCTTATATTCTCAGCATTTTCATATCACCTCGACTGTCCATGACAATATGAACTGGACACTGCTATCATAGCTACTTAAACCTTCAATTCCCTAAATGATTGCTACAAAATTAGCCTGAGTATTTGCCTAGATCATGGCTGGATTCATAAACATATATTACACTTCTTTATTGAAGATGACTACTAAATCTAAGTGGTGAGGTACCAATCGCTTACAAGCAACATCTTATTTTCGGGATTATGCCGAATTTAGGACCAACAACTCTTTTATAAAAACTTATAGAGTCTACTTATAGATTACAGTCGTGAGCAAATAAGGCTAATTGTCTCCTTTATTACAGGACACTGTTTAATCGGGACAGATGCTAGAAGAATGGGCCTACGGTAAATTGATTACTGTAGATGCTGCCATAATGAAGAAGAGGAAGAAACTGTGTATCACCTTTTCTGCCAATGTCCGGCTCTGACAAACCTGAGGGAACGCAGCCTCAGGTTTTCGTTCCTATCATGCTTGGATGAGCTATCGAGGAGGAATCTTAGACGAATCTACTTCTTCATCCGGGAATCTGGCTGGTTTAATTTGGAGCCAACGGAAGTATTGTAAATACCCTGCTGTCTACTCCTTGGGTATCACAATGGGATCAGATCTGAATGGACCCAAGTTAGCTGCTTGAGGAGCGGCTGCCCATGGAACCTAACCTATAAAAACTTAGTTTCCAGTGCACTTTTTCGCTTTGAATAAAAACAATAATACTCCTAGCTATTTGATTTTTCTTGAAGGTAATTTATGGTTATTATCTTCCTTACGAGCCAGCAGATTTCCATTTTGATCAAAGGGAGATACGTGTGGATATACCAATTCTAAGATTAAAAACAAGTAATAGGGCAATATTCTGATGTTCCGAATCTTATATACCCTTCACCAAGTATACTTTAAGATATGTAGTTATTACAAAAATTGTTGTTAAAAAAATTGCCCATATATTGATGTATGAATCATGACTGTATGTTATTTGGTGTCTTCGGCAAGGTGATTTCAACATACAGACGGACAAATGGACATAACTCCACTTTATAGTGTATCAAATATGGAAATTACAAACGTATATGGCAACTCTAATAACCAACAACAACCATACCAGCAACAAATTTATACATGTGAATGTAAATACTTTACTTATATATGTTTGTATGTTGGATTTATTTTTGTATATGAATTTGCGTAGACCATTAAGTACAAAAAAAATAAAATAAAAAAAAATAATAACATTTCACACTGCATTACCAGCACTATATCAACACTCTTGTTATTTGTGTCTATGGCTGTGCGAATGTGTTTTTTTTTTTTCTATGAAAATGAATGAAGGAAACAAGTATAAAAATGGATTATGACTATGATGGGGTGTTGGTCACACTATTATACTCTCTGCATATCAAGCCAACAGAAAATATACAAAGAACTAGCTCACTCGTACACACAACAAACCCAAGTCAGCACCCGCTATAAGGAGAAAATAATGCACAGTGATTTGGAAGACCTTAATTGTAATAAAGTCATTGTGTCGACTGTATTATTGGAATAAATATGGACCATATATTTCTATTAATTGGTAGTTATCAATCATTGCGCTAATTTCAGAATTTAAATACTACAGTGCTTCGAAAGCATAGGCAATATTCTACATCTTGTTCACGCCATCCTACAAGACATCATATAGAGGTGTTCATGCATCACGTTTTTGTAACCCATTGTGATGCTGATATTTGTCTCAAGAACAGAGTTCTAAATAGCTTCGTCACTTTTCAACGAAACACCATCCTGTTTCGTCGATTTTCGGAATTTAATCGAGGTTATTACTCACTCCTGGATGTATTACGTGAAGGTTCCTTAAAATGTTTGGGGGTCTAGAAATTATTGACGCTATGCAGGAATTGATATTTCCTGGGTGCCATCGAATTCGAATTAACTGTTCTCGTTAGATACAGTTAGTCCAATATCTCGTTTCGACTTTGTGAGATTTACTAGGGTTACATGGTTATCAAATGCTTGGAAGTTTTCTCGAAAGATTTTCTAGCCAAATGAATAGATAAGATAAGTGGTACATGAGATGGGCTTAGTCTTAAACTCATTCCGGCTATGTAAATTCCTCTGCAACCTCGAGCAAGGGTTGGGATACTAAAAATTTGTACTAAGGGCAGCATGATTTTGGTACGTCTGAAGCTTCAGAGACTCTTCATTCCAATAAATAACTGGCGACAGCTACACGTACTTGATTCTCGCCATTTGTGAATAGACTACATTGCACTGGAGAAACAGGATTTTAAACTGTTCTTTAGGATTAAGGACTCTTAGCTAAAGGTGTTCTCCTCTATGGTTTCTGGAAGTGATGACGCAGATGAAGTTGAAGCAGCCAATAATCTGCTCGCAAAAATTATGCTTCCTGAACCCCCCAAACAAACACCCTATGACACTGAAAGTCATCTGGATTAATCTGTAATCATTAGCTAGTATATGATATACTGTTCCCCACTCTTATTCAATGGTGCAGTCTTTTCAAAATGGAAGCATATAGATTCTACTTAATTGGCGTTATGCAGCAAGCTACCACTAGTGTTGCCAGGAGCTGGCAAAAAAAGAAGCTATATTGACTTCAAAAAAAGGCCAGAGAAAGCTAAACTGCTTTAAAAAAAGCCAAAAAAAAAAAGCTAAAATATTATAAATTAAGAATTTAGTTTCATATTTATTTTTAAATAAAAAATTTTAAAATATGTTCATAAAAATAAATAAAATTATAAAGGTACACTTCAGCAGCAAACAAAAAATAACATTAATCATTAATCATTAATAATAAATAATAAATAATAAATATACAAATATACATAAGCGCACAAAAACCTCTTAAAGCAATGGAAATAAGCTTTCTTTTGAGCAAAAAATTAAAAAAAACGTATTAAAAAAGGGGCCCATTTTGGAAAAAAATTTAGATTTTGCAAAAAAATTTCATCTTGAGTTACAAAATATTTATTTTGATAGATATTCCACTCGAATCCCACTAAGCGATCAAAAACCTCTTAAATGAATGGACCTAAGCTTTCTCTTGAGCAAAAAAAAAAAAAATTAAAAAAAGGGACCATTTTGAAAAAAATGTCAACAGTTTTAGATTTTGCAAAAAAAAGTAAAAAAAAAATGTTTTTTCCGAAAGATTGAAGAAATAGCTATGTAAACTATTTGGGACACATTTTGCTAAGAACAATAGGTAATAAGTTACATGGATGAGAAAAACACCTGCTTGGCCAAAATGTCAAATTATGATCCCCTCTAACTCAGAAAGTTTTCGACCGATCTTGTTGAAAAATTGTGTCTGAATTACTATCTAATAGAACTAACTATCGGAAGACATCGATTTCAAAATGCCCCATATATATTTTTATACAGACAAAACTTAAATTTTGTTTTTTTTAATTTAAGCACTAAGCATTTACTATTTTTCACATACATAATACATTTTTTTGGTTTGACGAGTACTATTTTAAGTGTATTATTTACGGATAAAAAATCGATTTAGCGAAGAGTTTTCATATGAAAATCTTTGTCGCAATTCCTCAATTTGTTTAATTTGCCGTATTATTTTTTTCAGAATCGTCACTAATTAAACCGTTCGTTATTTAATCTCTCATTCTTCAAACTTGCATGAAAAATGTGGCGAAAACATTAAACAATTTTCAATTGGGGACGATAATGTATCAAATTCTTTGCATTGTATTACAATTTGAAAACACAAACTATGGAGAAGAAATTTTAAATCAGAAAACAGCTTTGTTGGATCGGCTGAATTGCTTACTGGTTTAAAAAAAAATAATACACCAAATTATAATCAGTATATTAATCACTTAAATATTTGGCTTTGTAGCATTGCTGGTTTTAACTCGAAGCACAGATTCGCAATACATTTAACGGCTATTTCAAATGAGAGCCATCGAGCATCACAAGCCTTCAAGAGTTTGTGGTGCTCTTGTCCATTATATAACGAGGAATATAATGTGTAATAACAATTTTGTCTTGAAAGCGAATTTGCTAGACATTTATAGCTTTCAAATATAAAATACTATATTCAATTTTGAAACACTTGGTATTGGCAATTGATATTTGTTCTTTTAATACTGCACAATTCTTGAGTATGTTGAAAAGCTAAATGAAAATCAGTAATGAATTAAAATGAAAATGTCTCACAAATATAAATTTAGCTTTTTTATTTTCTCCTTATCCTCGAAAATTTGGTTTTTAGCTTCGTGGTTTTTTCTAGCCTTTTTTATTTAAAAAAAGGCTATTATCAAATTAAAAAAAGGATAGAAAAAAGCCACGAAGCTAAAACCAAAATTTCGAGGCTAAAGAGTAAATAAAAAGGCTAAATTTAGCTTCAAAAAGGCTAAACTGGCAACACTGGCTACCACGTACACCAAACCAAGCAACCAGGAACTGATATTACAACATAATAACTTATCATGGAATAGTGATATACTTGGACATTAGTTTAGCTAAAACACATTTCACATTGCATGATACGATCGTTGCAAGTAGGAATTGGCATAATTTGACAACCGAAAATTAAACGTTTATGTCGATTAGTAGATAGAATTGTTAATTAAAATGGATCGTGGTACTGAGGAAGAATCAAATCCAATACAGCATCAAGCACTTCATGACAAATGGCTTCCTCTTTTTTAGAAAAAAAAGGAGATATCATATCTATGTCACCATGGAATTATACTTTAAATTTCGTTTGGAAAAACGTTTTGTATTCACTAACTCTATAGTGCAGACGAGCGCTCGAAATATCTGTACATAACTGCCATGATTTTCTCGTATATGGATTTAGATTTGTGAAATCAATATTTTCCGAAAAATAAAAAAACGCATATTTTGAAGTTTCCGAGTACCATGTGCTAATCTACTGGTTCAATCAAATGTAGATATTTTTTCCATGTATTTGAAGGAGTTTTACGTTTTTTGTAATACAACAATAGGTCATTATCATTACAATTTCCTCGAGGAGATTTGTCCTGTTCTATGATCTCTAAATGACATCCGCATATGGAAGAGGGAGAACAGCTGCCGTATTGTTCCAGTAGTTCTTCTTTATGAAGAAAATCAACCTCGTTTTATAAGGACTAATAGCAAGATGTACTTCTGCACATTATTCTCGGATCCAACCATGTACTAAGTTCTAATGACCCTCATCGGAAAAAGAGCAACAGTCGTTGACATCCCCCCTCCAATATGCAAAGGCATGTGCGAGATCCATTGTATGGAAAATCGTTCATGTCAGCTTTAAATGACATTTATTGAGATGCAATCAATAACGATCCCCCATGACAAACAACTTGGATGTCACCTAATGTTATTATAATGTCAATGTTTGCTACATTGCATTCGTTTAGTAAAAGTTTTGAAGACACAATGAAAAGCAAATGCATATTTTTATAATTTCCTCGTCCAATAATGAGGAACAGTAAATGCATATTCTGTCCATGTAGAAGCAGTACGTAGAACTATTACTGATACAACAGTAAATCATCATCATTACATTATTACTCGGCGAAGTTTCATTTGATCTCCAAATGATAATACCATATAGAAGATGCAGTACATGTTTACTAAGAAAACCAACACCGTTTTATTAGGATCAACCAACCAAGAACTTTTTCCTTGATTCCCTCCCCAATATATAAATGCTAAAATGAGATCCATTGGATCACAGATCGTTAATGCCAGCTTTAGATGACATTCGTAGAAACGCCACCAATTCTGTGGTTGCAGGATAGCTCATGAAGTTTTAATTGGATGTAGTTCATAGTTGAGATAGACTGTTGTGGAAAACAACAGTAGTTGAAATGTTGTAGTATGGTTAATGCGTTCTGGTCTCACAAAGACTGTACTCTTCCTAATATATGACCAGTTGTGTTCAGGCACTAACAAATAATCAAATTCTAAGCCAAAAACCTCACTTTTTTGGACAGGGTTCCTTGTTCATTGTATTAGAACTAGGAATTGCTTGAGGATGATGAGATTGTGGACATTTGACTTCAACTTTTTGCAGGAAATTCATTCAACATATGGATATTGCGGCTAAATAACGAATGTAACGAATGGTTTAGTGAATCAACCAACGGCCTCATCTATACAGGAATCTATCATTTCTTGTTAAAATACCTATATTACAAGTTTCCCAATTTCAGCAGAACACATTCCATTTTAGTATCGAAAGAACAGCGAGAAACAATCCACATTATCTACTGTACCCAATTTATTCGTTTTCCCTCTTCAGTGCGCGTAGAATCTCAAAAAAGCTTTTGTTGCACTGGACTATGTGATAGAACATGCAACCAACAGAATTAGATTGGCGACAAATTCGGTTCTGACAACGAATCTGGTTTCGCTGTGTAGTTACTTAACTCGATTAATACAGTTTATATATATGTATATCGTACATCCTTGTAACGAGTCACCGTCAATTTAGAATTTTCTTTACAATATTCTTTTGGGATGTCAATTTTCCATTAGCGACACAAGTAGAGGTCAAATGATTTTAGAAACTAATTCAGTATCGGTTAACAAAGAAGTGGGTAGACCTAGATATACTCACAAATGCGGCATTTTTATTTATATTATAAATGCAAATTCCTAACCATTATATATGTTAGGATGTGCCCATTGTAAGCAGGAAAGATGTAGTCCTAGGTTGAGTATTTTGTAAGATGGATCAAAGGACGAAATAGTCTTTTTTTAAGGCGCAAAGGAAACATATAAAATATTGGTATCTTATGAAAGGTATTTCAATGCTATATATGAAATTATCGTGTATGTCCAAATATATTCGAAATTTTGTAATTTGTTACAAAAATGCTAAGAACATTTTGAGAAGTGATATCAAGAATGAATGAAATTTTTGTTTACTAAAAAATTTACGATTTTTTCATATTTTTAGCTTTTATATTAAAACATTTGTAAAATATAAATTTATTCAATGTATTGGAAATAGTTACCTATGATATATTACCATCTTTCTGGCAGCATATGGATTCCGAGTCAAATGAACTGCTCATTTTTTGAGGCCAAGTATGAATGAAGCCAATACGGATCTCTATTCCAAAGTGAAGCATATCACAGACAGAGCATTCTGAATAGATCGAAACAAATGGTAGTCGGATGGGAAAAGGTCTAGACTATAAGGTATTGTAACATGTGGCTGAGCGTTGTCATGATGGAATATTACGATTTATCAGCCAATGCTCGCTTCAAACAAATCTGTTGCGTTCGGTACAGGTTCCCTGTGATGCTCTGGTCAGATTTCAACAGTTCATAATAGATAGGAACCTTTTGCTCCCACCAAATACAGAGAATCACATTAGCGCTATGGATTCTTCAAGAATTTGTTCAGTTTTACAACAATCTTCATGGATTAATGCCTCCAATACTTGGTCCTAAAACTTTATTGGCTTATCTGGGCAATCTTTGTCTTTCTTCCCAAAATCAGCACTTCTGAACCGCACAAATCATTTTTCGTACGTTAAAACCGATGGAACACATTCACCATAAGCTTTGGTGAGCTTTTTTCAAATTAAAGAATTAAAGCAAAACTTCCCGCATATGACGCTTTGTTGGTACAAAATTCGGCATTTTCGAAGCAAAAGAAAACTTTGTTCTTTACACTACAATGTTTAATAACTTAGTGAGAATAAATTAAGGATATGTACCCTTCAAATTCCATATAAGTTATTAAAAACAAAAACCGCGTTCAAAAAATTCGCCATCTATTTTAAATCCCGCATTTTTAAGTCATACACCCAATAGTTGGGAACATCCGCTACTGCGTTTCTCTACAATATTTGATAACTCTTTTATGTATGTAGAGTTAAAAACTGTTACTATTGTGTTTGAAATAATTTACCTTTAAACCAAAATCTCTTTTAAACTTCTAATTAGCAAATGAACCCACTGAAACCACTGTTCAACCCAAGCAATCATCAAAAGTTTTCAGTTTATGCATGTTTTGCAGTATGTAGTATAGTAGTTTAACATTTCATTCATATTTATTTTTATGCGTTTTTCTTTCTGCTTCTATAGGAGTGTAGAGCATTTAAAAGAACACAAACGTAGAAAACTGAAACACAGAAAGAAATCGTTAAATAAAGCTAAATAAAATTTACGTATTTATGTTTATTTTCACACACATATACAACTCTAGTATACAAAAAAAAAAAACATTAGCAGTGGAATGAATCGTAATCTCACAAGTGCTAAATTTGAAATACACCCAGTGCGACAAACATAATTTTTAATATTTTTGCCTGTTGTATTCGTATACATTTGTTTTATTTTATTTCCTTATGTTTTTTTTTTTTTGCCAGTTTTGCAAAAATACCAACTGGAAGTACATACGTCTGTGTGCGTAAAAATATGTTAAACTCTCATGCGAGAAAAATTAACAAACATAAAGAAAATCTAAATCAACCCTTATCGTTCCCCTGACAGCACGTATCACTCACATTTTCCACGTTGTTTATGTTTTTTTTTTTTATTTCTTTATATTCCTTTTTTAGCATACATTTGTGTTGTTTTTTTACTCAGTTATGAATATTTCTTACCGCCACCAGTCCAAATGTGGCAAGACTACAAGAAAATGTAAAGTTGTAGGGAAGAAAAAATGCTGGATATTTTATGAAGCATACTAAATATTTACTATGTAGTAGTACTCGTAGCACATGAATGTTTATTTTTATGCATTTCGATATATCAGTTGATTTGGGTAGGTGACGAAAGACTGTGCAACAGAAACTTGTAGTTTGTTGGTGAGGATCGACTATGGAATGTACTAAGGGGTTTTTCAATAAGAGATGTTATTTTGAATCACCCGGTATTTCGGTAGCTGTCACTTTTGAAGCTTTTATTCTTTGACATTTAACAAGTAGAAACTACGCCATTACTAAAAATGGAACGATACACGCTTCAACAACGCATTGAAATTATGAAAGTTCACTACAAAAATGCTGAAAATCTTGCAGTCACAGTTCGCAAAACTAAAGCATTTTGGGTCGTTGTGATGCACCTTGTCGGACCGCAATACAGAAATTGGTGGAAAAATTCGAGCTGTTGGGACTAGTTAGTGATGTGAAGAATAAAACCCATGCACGTCGTTCAAGAACAACTGAGAATATTGCTGCTGTAGCCCAAAGTGTTGAAGAAAACCCAGGTTTGTCCATTCCTTGTCGTTCTTTTGAATTGGGCATTCCACAAACGTCATTGCACTGTATTTTGGAAGATATTGATCTGGACAAAGTTTTCTTTCAACAAGACGGCGCTACGTGCCACACAAGCAACGAAACCATTGCTCTTTTATGAGAAAAGTTTCAGGACCGTGTCATCTTTCGAAGAGGTGATCACAATTGATCTAGATCTTGTGATTTAACACCTTGTGACTTCTTCCTTTAGAGCCACGTGAAAGATAAGGTCTACGCCAATAGCCCATCGTCGATTCAAGACCTCAAAGATAGAATTCGTGAGGCTATCGAGGACATTTTGCGATTTGGTTATGGAAAATTTCATAAAAAGGATATGGTCCTGTAAGCGTGGTCGTGGTGGCCATTTGGCTGATGTTGTTTTTCATTACTAACGATATACCTTCCTCTTTATTTTGAAATAATCATCCGATCATTTGGTGATTTATTTAGATGATGTTTTTTCACATATCTTGTTTTCACATGTGGCTGGTGTCATACTGTCATCTTATTTTTGTTCAGTATTATTTGAGCAATATATCGTATTGGTGAGAAATAATTCTGATGGGAGGATAATTTTAAGTACCGCATCTGTCATCTTGCAGCCTAGATCGTGTGATATCACACCTTTGGATCTTTTTCTTTGGATTATGTGAATTCAAAAGCCTTCGTCGATGAGCCAGCTACTAGGAACAAGACTAGGAAGCCAATATTACTTGTTTAATTCAAGAGATAAAGGCAGCAACGCTAGAAGGAGTGATCGAAAATTTGACCATCCTGCAATTGTCACTTTTGATAGCACACCCCACTACAATCACTCACAAATTGAAAAATTGGAACACAGTTCTCAAGGCATTAGTCTGCAGTACTTGGGTTTTGGATAAAGAAGTCTTGCTAGCTTCCTGTAAAACGATTGGTAGCTCAGTGATCCAGTATGGTCTCCTTCGCTTAGGGATACCCAGTGGAGAAATATTCAAAGCTGCGAAATGCAGGTTGTCTTTAAATAACTTTCGAAAACCATCTTCTTGAGGAGACTAAGAACATAACGTCATAATGGTGCAACAATTCCTTCTGGGATGTCTTAGGAGGAGTGATCCAAACATCGACATCACACAGTTGCAGGCTCCCCAGAGGCATATATAGGGAGTGCACACAGGGGTATTGCCAGTATCTATATATGACAGCAGTTCGTATATGACAGCTTTGAACGACATTAACAGAGACACCATCTCCGCGATAGCAGGAATTTATGGAGATCTCCTACCGCAGAAGATTCTTCCACGTAAAACCAGAGTAGTTTTGCATAACTGCGGTCAGGATGGAGTAACTGGCTAGAAGCCTTTTGGTTCCGCGTAGACCGTGTCGTCCCCAATTTATGCCTAGCATATGGTCAGAGTCTTCTCAACGTCCAGAGAGCTTCGGACTCTTCGGATCCAGGATGGAGTAACTGGTTTAATGCATTCTTGTCCCGCTTATACCGTGTCGTTCCCAATTTATGCCTAGCATATAGTCAGAGTCTTCTCAACACCCAGTGGGCTACGGACTCTTCTTGTCGAAGCAGCCCAATTCCTTGGACTTGATTTCCATGCAATAAAATTGTTTCTCATGTTTTAAGAACAACAATTTCAGTATTATCATAAGCCAAATAAAGAGTTTTTCGCCAAAGGATACATTGTAAGGGGAGGTGTATCTTATCTTTGCTGAGTCCTTGACCATAAAAATATTCTAGGTAAAGAGAGAGCAGATGAGCTTGTGTGGCTTGGTTCAAAACATATGTGAAGCTATGGAATTGAATATTTTTGCACCATTGAACCCGTATCATCCTTATAACCTGGTCTAATATCTTGTGATATATTAAAGAGAATATAATTCACACACGCTGATTACTTTGGTATTTTGATATTTTCACTTATATTAAAAGAACTATGGGATGTGGTTCTCTGGTAATCTTCTATACTGGTAGTTTGATGGAACTTTAGACAGTAACCAAGAATATTGGGGTGAACCTCAACACCTACTTGTCAAAATGTTATACCCAGAGAAAGATAAATACATTTTAGACATATTGGAAATCCAATCCTATATTCCTTATACACTAGGGAATATTAACCATACCTCTCACTTAAAAAAGAGGAAAAATGCTAAGCCCTGAGGCCTGTATTAAACATATTATCTTAAGAATGTCTTAAACCATATTTAACGTAATTTATAACATTATTTCATGGAATATTTCATCAATGTCCTTGCCTGATTATAATCAGAAAGTGTGATTCTGAAAAGGAGGAGGATGAAGCGGAGATGAAGGACTGGTTCTCCGAATCTCACATATCTCGCAATGGACTCGCTTGAACTAGAACCTATAAATTAGTAATTTACTGGCAAGTTCAGTTAATATCCTAAAACACAGGCATGTCAATATTGGAATAGTTCACTATAATCCTTTCTGGTGAGATTCTTTAAAATCTCGTCTAAAATATATATACAAGAGAATGAATTTATTTGGAATTCCATAACCATTACCAAACAAAACAACCCACTCAGTCACATAATCGGTCATATTTGTTTCCTTTTTCTACCATCTCTTTGAATTTATCTGACATTCTGACACATTTCCTCAAAAGCAACATTTTGAATGTGATATGTAATCACAAATATTGTTTCGTATGCAACAAATATGCACTCCAATCAACCACACGCATCTGCATCTCAATTGTGCAAAAAAAAAAAAATTCAGCAGAAAACAAGCAAAAAATATCTAAAGAAATACATACACACATAAATAAAATACATATGCACTGGCTGTCATTCAATGTACCGCAAAAAGGTGTCAAAAATTGTTTGAAGTCTTTGCGATAATAACGTCATTTCTAAACGTATATTCCATACAAAATGCATATTTTTGACAGCAGTAGAAAAGAAGAAATAGCTAAAAAAAACAAAAAAAGAAATATGTAAAAAACAGAAAATTGCTGCATGTTGAATGAAGCCTGTGAGAGTGTGTTTGTATGTTGCAATAGTGAATGGACATGACAGTTATGGCGCGTTAGGAAACGCATTGCATACACAAGAACAAAACACAAAAACACAGAGAAATATCATAACAAATAGAAATAACAAGAAGGTATAACAAATAACAACAAACAAATGAACGAACGAGCGAATGAACGAACGAAAAAAGACATTTTCCGCGTGTAACTTTTGGTCAGACGGTCCACAAATGTCACTTGCATACATGCAGTTTGACAAGTAAGCGTGACAGTTATGCATACACATATATATATTTGCTCAAACACATACACACTTGCACAAACATACACTTGCACACACCAAAAAACCAAAAGCTCCCAATTTTTTCCTATACATACATATGTGTTGCTTTTTGTGTGTTGTTTTTGTTTGTTTCTATAAGCCGCTAAATCCATTCGCAGACCATTGCTTATAATTTGTGGTTCTACTAACATTCAGAATTTAAAAGAATTCATTATTTGATAAAATTCATCTTTAGATTCAAATAATTATTGGAAATTTAAGCTTCAAGTTGGAGATAACATTTCTTTGTATGAAATGCCATGAAATGTTTTTCCCTGCAAACAGTTCTTCTCCATGTCTCCTTAGGTTTTCTCACTCTGAGCGTGACCTGCGGGTTCTATTGTAATACTGCGATTGGGATTTCATCAGTATTTTTTCTCAATGTATGTCCTAACCAGCTTTATTTTCTCCTTTTTATTTCCATGTCAATAGGGATTTGTCTAGTTCTTTCCAGTAAATTGACTATGCTGATAGTTTGAGGCCACCATACTGTAAGAATGTATCGGAGACATCTATTGGTGATGGTTTGTAACTTTTTCGTTAATTCCTTTGTTACAAACCATGTCTCGCAGCCTTACAAGAGAGTTGATTTAACACAAGAATCGAAAAGACGTATTTTAGTTGGCATGTTAATTGAGTTGGACAGCCAGATCGTCCGTAGCATTGCAAAACTGGCCTTAGCCTTTTTTAAACTGTTTTCCACACAGCTTTTGGTACCACCTTCCACATTGATAACACTTCCAAGGTATTCAAAAGTAGTTACATCATCCATTTCCTCTGCATTTATTGTAAATTTTGAGGTATTCTGCGTATTCATCCTCATTACCTTCGTCTTTTCTATGTTAGCCTTTAATACAACTTTTATTGACTCGTCCTTTAGAGTTGTTAAGAGCTCCTGCATCTCAGAACAACATCGTCCGCATATTTAAAATAACTTAACTTTTAGTTCATCTTCCACAACATTCCAATATTCTTTGCTTCCATTTCATCTAATATGATATCCATCACTGTGATAAATAGTAGTGGAGAAAGTACACATCACTGTCTTACACCACTTACTGTTCTAAAGCTATCACTTAGTGCACCATCATATAAGACTCTGCATGATGAGTCATCATAGCTTTTCCTAATGACATAACCTATCTTATTAGGAATACCTCTTGCCTCAAGCGTCATCCAAATGTATTCTCTCTTTAATTCATCAAATGCTTTCTCATAATCAACAAAGCTTAAGGTAGGGCCACACATGACAAATATTTACTCAAAAAAGCGTAACCACTTTTTCTTAGCACAAATTTGTTTGACGTTGTTTACTCTTACAAGTGTTTTGTAAGATCAAACAGCATCAAATAAAATAAAACTGAATATTTGTTTTGAATTGTGCTAAGTAAAAGGTGTCTTTGAAATAAATTAAAGAATTAAAATATATTTTATTTAGTGGTTACGTCATTTTCGTCAAATATTTGTCATGTGTGACCCTACCTTTAGACACATTGTCGCGTTATACTCCGCAGCTTGTTGTATCAAGACACGTACTGAACTTATTTGGTCTATGCAGGATCTATTAGGAAATCCTGCCTGTTTATTATATAGAACATCATTTAATGAGTCCGATATTCGATTTAAAATAATAATATTAAAAATTTTGAACACAGATGGTAGAAGAGAGATTCCATGCCAATTATTGTAATTTTTCTTGTCTCCTTTCTTCAGTATTTTAATGATGATTGACTCCTTCCATTCGGAAGGAAATTTCTCCTCGCGTCAAATAAATAAAAAGAGGGGGTGCCAAATCCGCCCTTAAACATTCGTTTGTTAGTCCGTCATTGCCAGCAGCTTCACCGGATTTAAGGGTACATATTGCCGTGCAAATTTCCTCAATAGCTGGGGTATTGGTATTTATATCGGTATCCAAGAATAGTCGTCTATTATTTAATAGAGTATTCGATTCACCGTGGACTATATCCAGAGTTATTTTAAAGTGTCTTCCTCAAATTTTCAGCTACTCATCTTTTGATGTTACAATTTTGCAGCTAGTTTCGTCCAGAACCGTTGGGGTACCTTTTAAATTGCCAGTTGCCAAGTTCCTTGGGATTGACGTATAATTCATTATTGCTAGAACCAGCGGTAATTCAAATACAGTTAATTTCCATACAAACCTAAACTTTTCGGAAATTTCAATTTTTCTGGACGTCAACAAACAAAATTGTTGCATTTGGGACAATACCAACGGCGAGCGCTATAAGTCGATGATTACCAACTTCTTTTGACCTGAATTACATGATATGTAGTAGATGTAGTTTAAACATTATTGCACTATGTGCCACACTGCTCATGTCACATGGGATATTCTGCGCTAGCGGTTTGAGTGATTTGAACTGGCCACTGAAATCGTGCGATTTTACTTTTCTTGAGGAGTATTCTTAAGTCACAGTTCTATGCGAATATGTCACAAACAACAACGGCTCTCAATGACAACATAACCTATGGAAATTCAGCTTGTTTTATTAGCCAAAGTCGCGGACAATTTCGGATGCGAGCCACCCAGCGAAGCTGAGGCGAACATATATTTCATACATAATGGCTTCGATAAACCTTTCAAATTAATACAAAATTTCGGTGATATCTCACACGTACTTTGTTTTATTTAAATTAAATGATAGGAAGCGGCTAATGAAACAGATGTTCTTTTTCAATTAGTTTTTTTTCGAAACTTGGTTATTCTGCAGTAATTTCAGTTATATAAATTACACACACTGTCTTCTTTAGACCCCCCCCCCCCCCCCCCTGTGGCATGGATAACCATCTTGGTGAGCTCCACACCTTGATGTTATGCCTCAAGGGGAAATATGGAGCGAAACCGGGGCTCCGACGTGCACGGACCTCTTTCCTGGTAAGAATTTAATTTATAAAATTCGCAGCTGACTAGAGTCTTATCTAGTATAGCGGAAGTCCTACAGCCCAAGGACTTCGGGCCTGTAGGACCATTGGTGAGGTCACTTCGGTGTTCACGCTATGGTTGTGGTTGAAACCCAAAGCTCGTTGGTTAAAGGACTGATATTTGGGCTAGTGCTAAATTTCGGACTACCAAATGTATCTTACTAGGTGCAACTGGTGTTTGTGCTCAGGTAGTAGCATTCGTTATGTACTGGTCGTTGGACTTGGTTCTCTGTCGAGGTCAAAAGTGTGTGATATACTACACTCACTTTGACTTTTATCGGCTGGGAGCTTTTGAAGTCAGAGACCATACATCGGACTGGATCACCAGGCCGGATGTTGCAGCTTTGATAATTGTCCTGGGCTGGTCAGTTGGCTAGCTAGCTATGGATGGCAGGGATTAGATAGCCCGAGCTTTCGAGCAAGGATATTGTACATTGATCTGTGCAATCATTGTACAAGAAGTTGCCAACTGAGTGTACCTTGCAAGTCATTCAATGGCGGTGATAGACGCATTGTTTCTATCCGGTGTTAAGACCACCGTGGGTTTAAACCTTTGCGATAGGTACCCACGTAAATCTTAGACACATCCTGTCTTCTTTAGCATGCGTCCATGTGTTTGCACTTTTCTATGTCGAGAAAGGACTTAGTCCTTAAATTGCTCGATAGCCACTGGCGCTGATTCTGGGTGATTCTACAGCTCTTGTAAACATCAACTCGTGTCATTTTTGTGCATATAACCAACTATCGTGTGAATGATTGTTGTTGTAAAAGTATAACATTTTTTAATCTGAAGTTCTTCATTTGGATGAAATCCACTTTTACTTGATGTGTTCATAAATCCACTGATGTTGCACAGTTGAAAACGTGGTACCACACGATTTATGCATGATCAGGAGACATCAAACTTACTGCTTTGTCCTGGCTTAATTGTGTTTTCCGCAAGGAGATTCTTCTCACTTTCCTCGTTAATAATCAATTGATTGGAAAGGGATTTTATGGAATTTGGTGTATGGTGTGACTATGTCGTACCATTTTTAGCACTGTTCATGCTGATGATACTCTATTTTAGGAGGTTTGGATTATAAAGGTCTTACATCTTCTGGTCGTTGATCGGTGTGTGTTTTATAACGATCAGCCAGAGAATGTACTTTGGGTGTGTAATATATAATATTACATTTAAAAATTATGTAAAACTATTTTAGAATTACATTAAAAAAGTAACAAAGGCTAACAGTCGTTATAGGACTGAGGAATATATGTTTTCTACATAGTCTTTATATCTTCAAAATTAAGCACGATTCGGATATTCTCCAAAGATATCAGAGGATGATATAAGGCTGATCTTCTCTTACTATTGTGAAGTACCACTCAAATATTATTATTTCAGTTTTGATTACATCCGAATTCTCATTCTATCTTATTCTTAGTTTTCAAGGGCATCCTTTAAGTTTTCACGATTGTAATAACTCCCAAATTTTGCCATAATTCCTTCTAATAATAGTTGATTGTAGAAAAATATAAGAACTGCTGAATTATTTTTGCTCTCGTTATAAAATATGTTACGATATCTGACTATGCTAACGATTCGAAGACGGAAACAGGCACTGGCTCGGGAATTAGTTCTAATGAAGCTTTCCTCTTGGTTTTCTCAGATGGCTGACACCATGTCCGGCGAAAATTCACGTCTTCCAATGTAATAAGATCGAAGTGGCTTCTTTTTGTATTTATTACCAAACCCGACTTGGATGACACTTTCACGAGATGATAAAAGTTCCAAGACATGAGGATGTCCAGGAAAATGCTGTTGAATGCGCGACAAATTGGTAGTCCTTGGACCAAACTGTACTACAAAGGTGCTTTCATATTTCATTGGTTGCAGTATCGAATATTATTGAGCAATTAAATAGTATTAAAAGAGGAGAAATTCAGGTGTTCTACGATTATAACTTGTATCTAAAATGCTCAGGCACAAGAAAGGATGTGATTGCAGTGATTTACTAGTGACATTGTCAGTAGTGCTACTGACTAGATGTACTCCAGCCAATGTAATCTTCTATTGACTTTTAACATTAGCTTGTCATTTGAATTCCAATCATTAGTTATTTTCTATATCTATCGACTGCACAGCATAATAAAAAAAACCAAACTATTGACGCGATCATTGACAATGTCACCAGAAATACACTAGATCTGTTGTCTCTACCGTATCTCTACTGATGCTTAAAGGGAAGTTGTCGACATTTTAAATAGTGCAATTTTCGATAGAGAAAGAGTGTTGACATAGAGACATATGGTTCTAGGATTATTATAGAAAAAATTATGGTTGTATTAAGTTCAAAGTTATACTTAATCTTCAATGAATTTGTATTTGAGCTGATGTTTATAAAATTCAAAAATAACTGTGCAATAACAATATTTGCTAAATCTACTCTGATGACTGAAGACCATAGACTTTGTTTCTTGATTTCACATCATAAATTTTTGAAATTTTTGTATCCAACCTCATCCTTAAATACGAGACAATAGGAAGAAATTAATTTGAATAGTCTTTTGAAAATCATAGATCGCAATTTATATTCGTATTAGGAGTTAAAATGCATAAACCAGCTCACATGGATCCAATTCATCCTCCTAATACCTATTCTTGATATATCCATTAGATCTTTCAGAAATGGACTGCCCAGTGCCGCAATCCTAGTCCCCGATAGACCAGGGTAAAGATAGGAGAGGTGCTTTCTTCATTGTCTTCACCATGACAGATTTTGTTTGAAGGAATATTAAACAGCACCCTGTCAACACTACTACCAGAATGCGTAGCCGATAGCGACAAGATGCCGACTTGTGGTAGTCGTATACTGACAAATTTAGCTTCGATATCGAGAATGTAGACGACCAAACCAAATAAGCGATTTCGTCATCTAGCAGAGCATAAGCATCATTGTGCAGTTCGTCCATGTCGCATACTATCATGAAGGTTAGAATGTCTCTTCATCTCTTTAAGAGACACCCGGCATTCATATAACACTTTGGGTGAAGTGTAGACACCATAAGGCTGTATCTGTGCAAATCATGTTTACTGTCAGTGCACCACACTTGAAATGACCAAAAGCTCAACCTGGATAACATTGCATTCATACTGCGGCCTGAAGCACTACGCCTTCTGAAATAGGGGAATGTGAAAGCCTCTTGCAACATTGTGGCCGACTTGGAACTGTCTGTGTATATCTCGCGCTTGTCTCTAATTAGAGATGACCCGCCTGTGATTGATACAGAAAAGGGTCTGTCACGGAAGGCTGTACAATAGTCAATATTAGCAGGGATGTTAGAAAATTTAACTTTTATTTGAAATATCTTTCAAATTATAATAGTTTTAATCTCTTATTACTACGAAATATATTTGTAAGAAGGGAAACATCTGATATATGATCACGATTTGTAGAACCTCTAAACATGTGTGTGAAACCGGATATATTCCCTTTTCACATTCGACAGTAACTCAATTGTACCGTTGAACGTATTTCACACTGTAAACTTTATAATATGATGCATTAACATAAGATTACCGTGACAAATATTAGGATTAAGAGCAAAAGTTGTTAAAGGATAAATTCTATTAAAAATCAAATTCTTAATTCCTTAAAGGTTCTTGCTAATATTTCAGTGCATGTCCAAATGTGTCTGTGTGTGTTTGATTTTTTAGCAAGTGGTTCAAAATTTACAATTTTTGTTTATGCATATATGTGTGTGTAAATGTGTTGTTGCATTTTTTGTTGTTTGGTTGGACGAAAATTTATGGCGGTTTTTTTTTTATATTACTCGAATGTATGAATCAATAGCCTGTAGGTTGGCAGGCTTACATATCAAACATGGTGATTTTTTGACAATCGTTTTCATAGCAATTGTCATTTAAACATGTTAAGCAACCATGTGTCAAGTGGATTTAGGTGGGCTTTTTTTACAGTGTTTTTTTTTGTTGTTATGTGTATAAATTCATTCACACTCACATTTATTGTATTTATTTATCTATCTATGTATCTGTCCATATGGTAGGGGAATGTGTAAATGTCTTTTCAGTTCATATGACTGTCCGTCCGTTTATTTGTCGTGTGTCTAGTCTATGTGGTACGAACAAGTGTTGGAAAATGCTTTTTATTTTAGGTGTGAGAAAATCCAAAAAATTAAATGAAAAACTTCCAGATTTTTCTTTTGTGTTTTTTTTTTTGCCTTGTTTTCGATGTATTGTACAAAAATTATGTTGAATTCTTTGGAATTTGACAAGAGTTTATTATTTGATGGAGACTTTAAATTTAGCTGCTAAACAAATACAGACACATAAGCTAAAAACCAACACACAACTCAACTTTCAACACAGTTCAAAAGTTTGAGGAAAGAAATACATGAAATGTACTGTTTGAACTGTAGATACGAGGAGAGTGAATATATGTATGTTGGCAAAACCCATAAACATGCGTAATGGCAGACTGCGCATAAGTATCGGAAAATCATTACGGAATATATACACACTGCAAAGGAAAATCATAATTCGTTTTGGAGTTTTTTTCTTTGCTTTTTCTTTATAGTTTTTCTGAAGGAAAAGTTGAAATGTATGTATTGGTTGTGTAAGCAAAATCGTATGATTTAAGTTTATGAAGGAATTTAAATTGATGTTGGCGTTAAAATTTTGATTTTGTAGGAATTCCTATATTTAGTTTAAATCATAATGGTATTACAGTAAAAAAAAAAATTAAAACTCAGAAAAACTTGTTTAATTACTTTAAGGCAAATGGAAGAATACAACTTTTGGTAGAGAAATTTTTGTTCCAGCATCTAGTCCTATTTCTCCCCTTAAAAAACTGGTTATGAATCGTACTCAAATATAGATTTCGAGGACTAAGCCAGCACTAATGGACTTCATATTGTCGTACCAGCCGGATCTAAGAAAAAATTCCGGAAAATAATGAAATTTTTTAGGAAATTTGATAACATTGTTGATAAGAAAACCATATAATAATAATTTCCAATAGAAATTGCTGTCATTACTTTAATCGATAGTTTTTGGCAATTAATTTTTATTGATTAAAAACCTAGGTGACAGCATTTCCAAAATCCATTTCCTTATAATGTCCGGAACCCCTTTCCTATGCAGTGCTACATCAATAGCACCATATGACTGACGTATTGTCGAAGGCCCCCTGAATGTCAATGAACGCACATAGCGATATGTATTTGGCAACTATTGCCTTCTCGATAAACGTCGTCACACGATGAATGTCAGTCACAGTAGATTTACTAGGTTGATAAACAAACTAGAAACGGTGTATTAGATTCATCTAAAGATAGGTATTCATTATGTAACTATCGAGTAGTTTCTTTATCGTTTTCAAGAAAAACGAGCTGAGACTAATTGGTTTGTACGACTTTGGCATTTGTTCAGATTTGCCCCCAGCCTCAGGGCCACTTTAACCTCTCGCCAATCATTGAAAAGCCGGTAGACTTGATATGAAGATTCTCGATAGTTGGGGGACAAGGTGTGTCTAAGATTTGCGTAGGTACCTGCCGCATAGGCTTAAACCGCACGATGGTCTTAACACCGGATAGAAACAATGCCTCTATCACCGCCATTGAGTGACTTGCAAGGAACACTCAATTGGCAACTTCTGGTGTATTGATTGCAGAGATCAAAATACAAGCCCCTTGCTCGAGAGCTCAGGCTATCTAATCCCTGCCATCCATAGCTAGCTACTCAACTAACAAGCCCAGGACAATTGTCAAAGCTGTAACATCCGGCCTGGTAATCCAGTCCAATGTATGGTCTTTGACTTCAAAATTTCCCAGCCGATAAAAGTCAAAGTGGGTGTACTTTAACACACACTTTTGACCTCGACTGAGAACCAAGCCCAACGACCAGTACATCACGAATGCTAATACCTCAATACATTTCCTTAACACAAACGCCAGTTGCTATCTGCTACTTTCAATGGCTTTGTTGAGACAGCAACAACACTTAATAATATACATTTGGTAGTCCGAAATTTGACACTAGGCCAAATATCAGTCCTTTAACCAACGATCTTCTACCCGCTTTGGGTCCTGACCACAGCCACCACGCATTCACCGAAGTGACCTCACCAATGATCCTACAGGACCGAAGTCCTGGGGCCAAAGGATCCCCATGGAACTAGATAAGACTCTAGTCAGCTGTGAATTTCGCCCCATATTTCCCTTGAGGCATAACATCAAGGTGTGGAGATGCTTATGCATGCCTCAAGGGGCATGCATGGAAAAATAATCTGTTCTTGGGAATTTGAATGGGCTTAGATAACGCGCACTTTAGCCGTTCTACACCAAAGATTCTACCTACCAACCGGGGATTACTTTTGAATATTGAGGGAACCCATGTTTGAATCAGGGTTGGACTCAAAGGCATTGAACCAGGAAAGTGAGTATCAAGGAGAAGTTTGCAAGTCTCCTCTGGTGGTACAGTGTACGTATCATCTGTACATTTCAGCATACAGAAACAATCGCTATGATCCCGAGATAAGGTTTTTGTAGCCGCATAGCTTCCGGGAGATTATCAATGTTCTCGCAGTAGCTACGTCACATTGATCTTTTTGATCTCCTGATTTTCCAATGTATGATTGGCACTGTTAAATAATCGTCTTGCCTATGCCCTTAGTTTCTTAAAACCATTGTTCTACCAAGGTACATCCCTATTTGGTCTCCATCGGCATTGCGAATGTTCGAACTTAATTCATTGGCCTCGAAATCAATTTCCATTGTGCCAAATATCAAGCTCCTATTGAAATGTTCAGTATTACCTAAGTGAATGCGAAAAAGTTCCCAGTTCGTATTTTTGTGATTTCGAAATTTCGGTTCGTTCGTCAAAGAATGTTCGAACATAATATATTGATGATCGAACATAGAAACTCATCAGAGATGTGCCAATTGTATTACCTCCTGTCTGATAATATTCCTAAAGGTGGGTTCATTATCCTGGTTTGCTATATAAATATTATTCATGCAAATGAATTCTAGTAAAAACTCAAACCGTATTATGAGCATTGGCATCACAGCAAATGAGCCATCCAGTTTCTGTGTTGGCAATATTCATCCAGTTAAGAAACTTCTGGTAAAGGAGCTATTGCAGCATCGCCTGGCAGATAGGCAGAGGTAATGATCACATCATGAATCCCTGTTATCGATGGGATATTTGCTTGTATCGTTTTAAGATCCCAAAGTAGGAATTCTAAAATAGGTAAATATGTTAGATCGCGCTTACCATGGTCACAATGAAGTTCTTTCATTACCCCTGAGTTGATCCATGGTTCCTGGATAAAACAGATATCCATGAGGTGTTTGGTGAACATACGGCATAGCAAATAAGACGCTGCCTTGGCGTGGCGAAGGTTCGCCTGTAGCCACTTTAAGTGCCTCTTAGCCTTACTTTTGTTGGCGTTTGAAAACTTCAGTGTTTCCTGGACCGCGCCGCCATTTTCCTACCATGCTTGGTGCTGTGCAGTCCTGCTTCCTCTGCGAAGCCACTAAAGCCCTTTCGTGGCCTGTTACCATGGCTGCTGTCTTATTTCCGTAGCTTGGTTCCTTCGCAGGAGCTTGGCTTCCTCGAACTGTTGGGCTCAATAGAGAACCTTTTGTGGGCAGTGTTGTCCACTTGGTCTTGACGAACCGAACCCTATGAATTGGGTACGTCATTCTTTTGCGTGTTGGGCTTGGTGATTGTATCAGAGCAAGAAGGTTGTTGTGTTTGCATTATAGGACATGTACTATCCTCCATGCTAGACGCTGTCTGTCCTATTCTGTTACTCACTTTTTCATTCACTACATGCTGGTGATTTGTAGGCCTGATGTGCACTGTGCCATACCCATATCCATTATGATGATCCTTTTCTTCAGTTTGGAGGCCGATTTTGGATCAATTGCAAAGGTTATTTCAGCAATGCTAATCTTGCTGACCCGGTTCAAGACCTACCAGAACTCTACCGTTATATTATAAGACAATTATTAATGTTCAAGTGCCGCATAATTACGACTGCTGAAACAATATTGCGGGGGGAATTTTGTATGGGGGCTAGGTGGAATAATAGACTACTATTGCCCATTTTCAATACCAAACAAACCTTATCAACAGAAAGTATTTATGGAAAACTTCATCCCTCTAGCTCCATTCGTATGCGCCCTATCGTGTGTCCAACAGAAAGACAGACGAACGGACATAGCTAGATCGTCTTTGAATTTCATAAGGACCGCAGACTTTTGTGGGCCTGCGATGAATATTTTGATGAGTTACTAATAGAATGGCAAAACCAATATACCCCCTTTCTTGATGGTGGCTATAAAAAGTACAGAGACTAACAAGAATTACTTTGGGGTACTCATTAACGTTATGCAGAAAGTAGTACAAACAGTACGTCTCGCAAGCCTATGGAAGACGTATATAAAGTATCATGACCTAGACCTTATAACATCATTAGACACCTCATAGCTCTTTCTAATTTTCATATCTAAGTAGTATTATTAGCTATACAATGCAGATATTATAACATTCTTATCCCACATTCCATTCCCCCACCAATTACTTTCTCATTCAATTTGCACAGAGTTAATTTTTTCATACTTCCTTTTGATTTCGCCAAAACACACTAAACTTAATCAGAAAACCAAACAAGCAACAAAAAACTGTATTAACCCTGTTTATTTCATTATAATCAGAGTTAACAAAAAAATATTGTTTGCAATTATAAATATTAAGCTGTCAGTTTCAATTCATATGCCTGTAGCGGTTTTTTCTTTTATTTTAATTTATTTATTTTTTTCTATTTTATTTTAAAAATAAAACAAAACGAAGCTACCAAAAACGAACAAAACAAACAAATAGTTTTTGACTTATGACATTTTGAAATGTTCACAGTTTTAGGGGGCAAATTCAATGGATTTTGGTAGTTGTTGTGTGTGTTTATTTAGAATTGCAAAAAAAAAAGTTGTGTTGATTTTGAATAAATTTTAAAGTGTATGAAATTAGTAATTATCAGTTGATAGGAGTAAGTATTTATTTGGCTTTAATAGCTGAGTGAAAACAAGAGGTCAAAGCAGATACATATAAGTGGGACATATTTTAAACAGTAAACAAATTAAAGATTCCGTCAAATGTGTAAGTATGGCTTTTAGGGATGCCAATACCGAAATCCCGATACCGAAATTCAGAATTAACAAGTCCTGGAAAATTACGAGATTTATGACACTGTTACGTCTTAACCTTTTTAAAACGTAGGTTTATTTCCTTTAAATAAACCGGATACTTTTGATTGCAAATAAAAGCAGTTTTAGTAGTTTAAAATTGTAACAACTCTTTATATATTTAAAACAACAACAATTCAAATAGTCACTCAGTGTCTTTGTAAACGTTTATCAATTCGCAGAAATGCACACACACTTTATATTGTACAAACTTAAATGCACAAGACATTTAATGTTAACTCTAACAGCAACCTCTGCTACTATTTATACACACGCCATCTTTCTGGAATCTTCTACAATGCTCTTAATGGACAAACTAGTATGTTCGAATTCTAGAGCTGCCATACTTATAAACAATGCTAATAACCGCATGCTATCAACATTGTTGATAAGTAGAAGCTTCTACGGATGGACGTGTTTATAAACATGATGTATGCTGCAGGCAGTCATTACAGACCGTTAAATTCAAATGGCTATTGCAAAATCGTAACAATATTTTGGAAGATTTTTAATACCTATTCAAAGGTCCATTTCTCGAATTCAAGTTATCGCCAAATTTTGATTTCCATAAATCGATGGTTGCGTTCACCGTATGGCATATAGAGCCATCCTGTTGAAACCACATCTCGCCCGGATCAATGTCATCCATATTTTCAAACAAAAAATCATTAATCATGGTGCATTTATTGAGAAACTAGGTCCGATGATACCAACAGCTTTGCAAGGGGAGTGTAGTATGACAGTTAAGGTTTTCGTAAGTTCCATGGGGCTTAAAAAACCACACTTTTTTTGATAAATCGACGTATCTTGTGCATATTTCTCCCAACTTATAACGTATGTCTCCCTTATTTGGAAAAACTGTCTAAGTAAAGCAATATGTTTAGAGAGGATGCACAAATCTTTTACAAAGCCAAGGACTTCGAGATCTTGGTGGAGACCCTCTTCTTTTTTGACACATATAGATCTTGACCGGAAAAAAGCGAACAAAATTTAAATCTGCGTTTTCGGTAATAAAAAAATAAAAAAACTGTGGTTTCTGTTGAATACGTAACTCTAATCATAACGTTATCAAGAACATTTACATCCTTTACTCCTACATTGGTACTAAAACGTTCGCTATACAGCACTTTTGTTGAAGTTTTAACATGGTAATGTCGTACATCGCATTTATAATGTGTATGGGAATTCCTTTGCATTTCAAGTTAATCAATATCGCGATACTCGCTACGGAGTTATAGTAAATAACACCGATTTTGCTTCGAAGAGTTTTGACTTAGTCACTGCAACTACGGTTCATCAGTGTAGACGGAATGCTAATTGATCATCAAGGAGCGACCATTCAGTGAATTGCATATGTGTGGTGTATTTACTGGCGATCTTTGCGTAAGGCTTCTTGTTGAAATGGATAATTTCGACCTTGGTTGAATAGGCATATTTCTTCTCCTGGTAGTTTGTTTCTTATTGAACTGTTTATAGTCTATAAGAGTTGTTAAAAGTGGAATCTAGGCTAGCGGTTTTGCATGCAACATTTGTCAGTAGAATGACTCACAGACACTAGTAACTGCTGATATCAATGAACTGCAAAACCAAAAATACATTTAAATCTAAGAAATCTGCACAAACACTTACATATAAAGGGTTTTCCAACATGAAGTGTTATTTTGAATCACTCGGTATTTTGGTAGCTGTCACTTTTGAAGCTTTTATTCTTTGACATTTGACAAGTAGAAACTACGCCATTACTAAAAATGGAACGATACACGCTTCAACAATGCATATACAGAAATGGGTGGAAAAATTCGAGCTGTTGGGACAAGTTAGTGATGTGAAGAATAAAACCCGTTCACGTCGATCAAGACCAACTGATAATATTGCTACTGTAGCCCAAAGTATTGAAGAAAACCCAGGTTTGTCCATTCCTCGTCGTTCTTTATAATTGGGCATTCCACAAACGTCATTATACCGTATGGATGATATTGATCTGGACAACGTTTACTATCAACAAGACCCTACGTGCCACACAAGCAACAAAAACATTGTTCTTTTACGGGAAAAGTTTCCAGAACATGTTATCTCAAAGAGGTGATCACAATTGACCACCGAAGTCTTGTGTTTTAACACCTTGCGACTTCTTCCTTTGGGACCACGTGAAATATAAGGTCTACCCCAACAGCCCAGCGTCGATTCAAGACCTCAAAGATAGAATTCGTGAGGCTATCGAGGACATAAAGCAACTACTTTGCGATTTGGTTATGGACAATTTCATGAAAACGATATGGTCCTGTAAGCGTGGTCGTGGTGACCATTTGGCTGATGTTGGTTTTCATTATTAACGACATACCTTCTTCTTTATTATGAAATAAACATCCGATCATTTATTTCAAAAAATGCCATTTTTCTTTGACTACCAAAATAACATCTCTTGTTGGAAAACCCTGTATATAGATTATGAACAAAAAAATAATCGTCAAAAGGCTCTGTTTTGATTGGTGAAGGAACAATCTTGGACTCCAATTGTGAATAATGTGTTGGGTTCTCTAGAATTCATTGCCAAAACATGGACCAGAATTATATAAAAATCGAAACTTCATAGAAACCCGACCAACTCACTGAAATACTGCTATACTTCTACAAATTTATCAAAAATTCTTGAAAAATTGTATGAGTCTATACAGGCCAGTTGGTCTGCTTACTCGACTGGGACATTAATAGTGTTTAATTGTGACAATCAACGGTAGTACTGTTGAAAATACCTCGTTTTCAATTGCGCAATCTTGAACCTGATATGATGGAACATACTTTGAAAAACTTTTAGAGGAATTAATCTCCTTTTTAATGACTACTGCTGAAGTTTTCATAAGGTCTCCTGTTTAATATTTACTAAGTTAAAATTCTGCCTTGCCAGTCGCGATTTTAGGTACGATATGATAATTTCGCTCATCTGACTTATTTAATTATAGAACAGAATTTCTTTAATTAGATTATGTTTGAACTAATCATAGAACCTTGTTGAAATTCAAGGTACGATACAGGGTGTCAAACATTTTTAGAGCTCGTAACTTGTACAAATATGGCCAGTAGGGTGGGTCGATTTACCAATCGATATTGTTCCATTGATTTTTCTATAGCTTTTGGCATGAGAAAAAAAGTTCCACTACGACATATCAAACAAATCATTTTCGAGGCGCCCAAATTTAAAGTTTTTGACTTTTTCTCAACTTTTATTTTATAGGTTTTTTTTAGTAGGTAATACAAACAAATCTGTTGATTTAATTTTTATTTTTAAATATTAAATTTCCAAGATGAAATTGTATCCAGAATCGATTGGAAGCCAATCGATTTTGAATGGCTCGAACAAGAGAAAGAATCGATTTAAAGTTAGCGGGATTTCATTACAATAAGGATGATGACTAGAGGAATCACAAGGACGTATTGATTGGCGCAATGAACAAACATTGCTTACATTGCAACGTTTCGAATTTCCCTAAGGAATCCCCGGGAATATGCTGTTCAAACGGTAAAGTTGTTCTACCACCAAGTATTGAGCACCCTGAGCTGCAATGATGATGCGAAGTTCCTTCAAATTTGTTTCAATGGCGGTGCGTTATCGACGAACATGCGTGTGTATTTGCTGCAAGAAACATTATCAAATCAATTGTTGGACATCGGAAATGGAAAAATTCCAATTGATCCCGCCACAAATAAGATTTAGTTCCCGTTAAACTTCTGCCAAATGCAAATTAATATTCCCAAGTCTTACAACGAACTAGAAAAATTCGGATTGGCTGTGGGAACCTGCAATTGTGGCACCAAATTGAATTCAATTGAAACTGCCTTGCGAAATCGATTGACACAGTAATGAACGAAGTACAAGCAGTCAATTATCATACTGAGTTTTTGAATTCATTGAAACTAGCCGGAATGCTATCACATGAATTAACATTGAAGTTTGGATCACCGATAATGCTTCTCCGCAACTAACAAGAGCTAAAATTATGCAACGGAACATCAAAAAATGTTCACCAAATTTAACTGAGTCAACAATCATCGGTGGCAGATTCAAAGGCAAAGTCGTACTGATTTCATGCATAAGGATGATTTCCAACGACTTAACGTTTAAATTCAAGTGGCTCCTGTTCCCGTTTCGTCTTGCCATTGCAATAACCATTAACAAAGCATAAGGCCAATCGTTGACTATTGCTGGCTTACATTTGGAAAATGTATGTTTTCACACGGTCAGTTGTATGTGGCTTGCTCCCGAATTGGCATAACAAATAATTTATACATTTTTACTAGCCTTAAGATGAATTCATACATTTAAATACATTTCTTTTTTTAAGGGCATAGCATGACACTGCAATTATAGATAACCGCATTCATCTGACTACAAATAATAATAATTCGGGTGCGAAGTCAGGTCGGTGGAGTCCGTCACTGTATATTAAAATCAAGATCGAGATGCAATATAAAGCTGATGTGTTCTAAGGGCCAGCGGGGTGCAATGATGAAATCTTTAAATGTAAGATGGCTGTTCAGCAGAAACTATATTATACTGCACAAAACAGGTGGACTAATAAACCTTCCTGTGCTACAGCGAGGTTGATTTGGCCCGTATATGATGACAGCAGGACGAATCTACTTATAGATTACCGTCGTGAGCAAATAAGTCTAATTGTCTTCTATAGTACAGGACACTGCTTGTTTGGGGCACATGCTAGAAGAATGATTACTGTAGAAGCTTTTTATTCCTATCATGCTTGGATGAGCTATCAAGGATGAATCTGCTTCTTCATCCGGGAATCTGTCTGGTTTAATTTGGAGGCAAGTATTGTATTGTAATTACCCTGCTGTCTACCCCTTGGGTATCACAATGGGATCAGATTTGAATGGACCCAAGAGAGCTGCTTGAGGAATGGCTGCTCATGGAACCTAACCTAAGGTCCAGCAACGCGGGCCGTGTTCAGCTAGTTCTTTATAAATTTACAGACTCAGTTATGTCAAATGTGGAACAGATATGAACTTCTTTGCAAATGAAATATCGATCATTTTAGCTCACGAACTGGTAACGAATATTCACAGATTTGCTCTTTGAATAGTTAGTAGAGTTAGAGAATAATCTCGTTTGGTAAATGTTTACTATAGGTTCTATTTACATTTACTATTTGTTCTATTTTATATATCCCTCTTGTCTATGTCTTGAGAAAGGATGAGATTTTTGAATGATGAATTATGTAACTGAGGATAGCGCATACAACGAAGTATCCAGCTGTATGCTAGCCGGTTTTTTGCATAGGACCTATTATATAATTTTACCGATCTTGGTCCAGTGGTAATACAAAACTTGGTAGAATGATGTTGAAGATCAAGTATGGTTCACGTATTTACCGAAACATATAGAGAAACTAAATTGGGATAAGATTCTCGAAAAATTTACAGGATCAATCATGACTCACTGATTGACCATTATATATGGTGTAATTGTATTGGGCATTTTTGGTTTGATTTTTCAAAGGACCTTCACAATTGAAAGGTCCTTCGAAAATGAACATCATATTTATTTCAGTTAGATAATGTTTGAGAAGAGATTAAGGGGTACAAGGATTCTTGTAATATCACATTGCCAAGCTAAGAAATTAAAATTATCATTATATGGGTAAGATCGGCAGTTGCTATGGACTAATATTCACCACAAAACGTATTATACTCTGGTAAAAGGATGATATTCTGGTAAAAGGCTGATGTTTGGCCTACAGATGTGAGACCCATGAGAACCTATATACCATTTAAAATGACGTGATAATTTGTTTGTAACACAGTGTAACTCGCAAACCATTAAATGTTTTGGTTACATGTTTATCAAAATTACAACAACAAAACATATGTAAATACACAACTAAATTTAGAAAACTACAAAAGAATTATAAATATCACTCAACACTCTCTTACTATTTATATGATATACCCAACATTTTGCAATCATATGAACATAACAACACATTGACATTCATCTACATACACTGCTGCTAATGTAATTAGGTCACTAAGAAACACCACTATTTTCATTACTATTTAGTTGCAATGCTTTCTTTTTGAAGGTGTCAATTGCCACCTTCTGTATTATTATTCGATAGTTAGTTACTTTTCATTGTGACCTAAACCAATATGTTATATTTTCAGTGGTTGGTAAAGCCCCAAACTACAAACTACTTTGTTAGATACATGTGGACTCAAATGTAATTAGTAAACTCTACAAGTAGCAATTGTTACTTTTAACACTGTAGGGTAATTCATTTACTCAAATGACAACAAAGCGAAAAAGAACAAACACATCACCAAACAATCATACAACATTTATCAAAATGCAAAACGAAAAATAAATAGCAAAATATCATCATCCAACATCACCATCACTTATTCCCATAAATTCATACACAAGCACAAAATTAAGGCGATAAAGAAAACACATTCTGACAAACATGAGTACAAAGGATTCGAGCCAAAAACAACAACCTAAAAAATTCTATACAATAGATAGACAGACAGAACATTTGTACACAAAACAGATGGATGTATGACATTCATTAAAATCTGGAAAGAAAGGATGCAGGAGAGAGGGACAGAGAAAGAAAGAGTAAAAGTAAAAGATGTAGAAAATATTAGCTAAAACTAGTTAAAACATTCATATGCTAGTTGTGTACAATATGGATGTGCAGAAGTAGATTTTTTTGTAGTTTTTGCAAGATAAACTAAATGAGTGAATGAATGAGTGAGTGATGGGTATGAGTTGAACATACATAGATATGAAAATTAGGTAGGCTCTAAAAAAAGTTGTTGATATTACCATCTAAAAAGGAACTTAAGTTTTAGTGTAATCATTTCTAAACAGATTTTGTTAAATGATGGACAAACGGACAAAAATGTCCTTATTGATTTTGTTCCAAAGGATCATATAAAGTCTAAGTACCATACGAAAATTGTAGGAGTAAACGAAATATTGTAACCCTTTAAGAAATTCCTACATTTAATAAGATCTTTACCTATTGAACCAACCTAATTCACATTTGTAGTAGTAAATATTCATACATATCTATGTATGTAAATGAATGTCAACACAAAGTGTAAAATAGTTAACATACCAACAGTTTTGTTTTTTTTTTAGTTTTTTTCTATGATTGTGATTGTTAAGAGTGATAAATGCACCACAAAATAAACAAACAAACAAATATTCATACATACATATAACAATACTGACAATGACAACAACTATAAGAGGCTAAAACATGATAGTGATGATTGTTAGATGATGATGTTGATGTGACGTATTATGGGGTAAAAAATATCGCTTATGTCTAATGCAGGGTTGTAGAACCTTTCATGGGGGTCAGGATATTTATGATGTCTAAGTAGCACTCTTATAAAATAGATTTAAATTAAATATTAAAAATAAGTAGCTCAAGACCTGGTTAGTATTTTTGATTAATCTCTCTCCTTTTGAGATTGGACCATAGCAGCATTCTTGGATATCATGGGGCGTTCAAGATTCTCATTCTCTATGCAATAACTGATGGGCTATCGAGTCTGTTTATTATTGGGGAAGTATGCTTATTGGATTAGAAATCAGATTTTTATTCACAATTCATCATGAAAAGACTCACACGGTAACAAAGTCTCCAAATAATTCTGATGTATTGAAAAAAGCAGCGTTATTTGCTGCTTTTCCATGCCCTTCGAACATCATATGGTTACAATCACCAACCATCGCTAGTATTCGTTCCGAATCTGTCAACTGGCCGCCTAGATCGTGTGTTATCACACCTCGGTTATGTGAAATCAAAAGTCAGCTTCATCAATAAGCCAGCTTCGATTCACGATTTGGAAGTCATTATTACTCACGTAATTCGCAAGATACTGGTAGAAATGATGGAAAGAGTGATTAAAAATTTGACTTTCTATATGGTACTCTTACAGTATAGTCACGACCAACATTTGAATGAAATTATTTTTAAACTATAAATGTCAGAGTTTGTTCTTTAGGATCATAATAAAGATACCGAAATCAAATTATAGTTTAAGTGTTTTATTATAAGTTGAATCACCCTATATAAGTAAATTTTTGTCAATAATATAATATTAAGGAGTGAGATCGAAAAATTCTTAACATACATATATGTTAATAAAAACGAAACCACTAAACTTACAGTTTTAATTTTTTTTATTTGATTGAAAATATTACTACAATTTACAAAAAAAAAAAAATATTTTAATACTACTGATGAAATTTTGAACCATTTTCGGAAACCCTTCCATTAACGTTTTTATAGTGCTTTCTGCCACTTTGCTCCGTTTAAAATCGACCACACTTTTGGACACCTTTTTTGTGCTCTTCAATTCTCTTTTAATAAGAGCCCAATATCTCTCCACTGGCCTTAGCTCCGGGGAGTTTGGACGATCTGGCTCTCTTGGTACAAATACCACATTACTGTTCTTGTACCACTCAAGGGCCTGCTTACCAAAGTGACAGAATGCCAAGTCAGGCCAAAAATAAGTGGACACATTATGAAGTCTTATTAATGGAAGCAGCCTTTTTTGTAAACATTCCTTGTACCAAATGATTGGCTTCTTTTGCCGCAACGTTTCGTCATCCATTAAGCAGCAAGAATATTTTTTTATAAAACTTGACTTCAGTTTCCCTGCTCTGTTTTTGGCCTCTAAATTTTTAGCAGCGTTCCTGTCAGGAACTTTTTGAGCCTTGTATGTTTTTAAACCTGCATTAGCTTTAACTTTTCGTATCAAATAATCCGAGCACAGAGCTAACCGGGCTGCTTCCCTATCGGATGTGTTGGTAGCTCTTTTGAAAATGCTTTCTATTTTTTTGGCTTTAGAAACATTATGTGAACCATTCCTTCTACCTGAACCAGGTTTTATATCAACGGACAAGTCCTATCGATAAAATTGGACAAAGTTTGATAGCCTTTGATTGTTTGGCCAACTTTCTGTAGGACCAATTTGGGTTTTGTTGAAAATATTTAATAATTTTAGTACGCACTTTTTTCTGGTCACTTGTTTTAATCATATTAACAACAAATGAATATAATTGACATTAAACATAATAACTGACATGGCTTGGGTTAAAAGTTTTAATGAAAAACGCGTGTTAAGAATTTTACGATCTCACTCCTTATAAGGAGTTTACTCTCAGCTATTCATGTAATTTGATTTTAAGTTCTGTTCTAAGACTCCTGGAGAGAAAGATCATAACGCCGCTTATGCTGATGATGTTGGTATCATAATAAATATATAGGGACAATCTGCAGTAGTGTCTTGTCCATCTGTAAAAAATGGAATGGGTAAAAGTTACTTGTCACAAATCCAGAAAGTATATAGTGCCTGTCTTTAAAACCATCGTTTTGAATAACGTTTTCAACTTTGGATACCAAGTTTTAGAACGAATATCATATGAAAAGAAACTATAGTCGCACTTTAGCTCTTGCAATGTGGCCATTGGAAACCACTTGAGGCCGGGCTCCGAGGACCTTTCTCTGGCTATTCATCGCTTTCTCCTGTATAGGTCATGGTTTGGTGACCTATCTGGGAATATTATAAATGTAAAGCAAATAGCCTGGTTATGTGTTGCTAGTTCTCTTCATAGTACATCCTAGTGGGAGCCAGACATCTGATTCAAACGCTTAGAGTTAGAAAATTTTATAGCGATTGACTAGTGGAAATATCTGTAACCATTTTTAGATTCGAGATATTGAAGATTTAGAATGGACGGTGAAATCTATAGGGTGGCTATATATTTCAGATGCGTCACCTTAGCAAAAAGTTGTTAATTTTCTGCGTAATTCGGCCAAAACCGGTTAAGCTGTGTATGCAGTTGCCCTAACTTGCTGAAACCACACAGAGTTGAAAGGAATTCTCTTTCGGCATAGTTTCGGTTAGAAAAATGCTTTTAGCATGCTCAAGTAACGGTCTTTGTTGAAAGTAGTATGGCCCGACAATACAGCGTGAAGGCACTACCAGTGTTGCCAGGAGCTGGTAAAAAAAGAAGCTAAATTGACTTCAAAAAAATGTCATAAAAAGCCAAACTGCTTTAAAAAAAGCTAAAATATTATATATTAAGAATTTGGGTTTATATTTATTTTTAAATAAAAAATTAGAAAATATGTCCATAAAATTCATAAAAGTCAATAAAATTATAAAGGTACACTTCAGCAGCAAACAAAAAATAACATTAATCATTAATAATAAATATACACATATATTTTATACAGAAAAAACTCAATTTTTTTTTTTTTTAATTTAAGTACTAAGTATTTACTATTTTAGTGTTTCGAAATAACTACATAAAATATACATTAATATTTTCAGTCTTTTAAAGATACATATAATTATAAAACAGGTGTAATAGTTTTATCATAATGGGCAGAATGAGAACTAGAATTTGGGTAAATATAAATAAAATACAATAAATAATAAGGGTACTCATTTAAACGCTTAAGTTTCCTATTTGTGCAAATATGCAAATTTGCGCGACGTATTTCATGAACCCACCTTTTAAATTTTGTGCAATTTTATACAGAAAATGTCTATTTGATAAGAATATCAAACAAAAATATATTAAACAAATGCTTAAAAAAGAAGTTTTAAAGATTGTATAAATTTAAATTCTAAAAATTTCTAATGAAAGTGAAATCTTTGGAACAAACAATGGTAAACATAGTTTGGAAGATTTTGCTTAAGTTTTAGCTGTTGGTTAATATTTCCATACACAATGCCATTCAATCCAATAATTCTATTTCAAAGTCACACAATTTTCACATGTACATAATATTTGTATTTTATTTGATTTTTATTTGTTATAAATAAAAGTAAACAAAAGCTGCTGATTATAAAATGGACAATAAGTTCAAGTTTGCGAGTCTAAATTGTCGCGCAAACTTAACGGAGTTGTGCAAACGAATATCCATACAATTTTTGACAGTTCATTTGCAAGAGTCTAAAAATACACAGATTGCAGGACCCTTAATATTTATGTAATTTTTCAATTTCCTTGTACTAAAAAGTCGTTCAACCTCTGCATTACTTGAAGAAAGGACTAAAAATATAACTATAAATAAAATACTAGATTAACCATGTCAGAAAATGGACATTGTTGGTTCCATATTTTTCCATTTGTAGTTTAAAATATTCTGCCCCTGAGCCTTAATCTTCGTAATTTCATTAGCAGTTTAATTTTTCACATACATAATATATTTTTTTGGTTTTACGAGTACTATTTTAAGTGTATCATCAACGAATAAAAAATCGATTTTGCGAAGAGTTTTCATATGATAATCTTTGTCGCATTTGCTCAATTTGTTTAATTTGCCGTATTATTTTTTCAGAATCTTCACTAATTAAACCGTTGTTTATTTTATCTCTCATTCTTCAAACTTGTATGAAAAATGTGGCGAAAACATTAAACAATATTCAATTGGGGACGATAATGTATCAAATTCTTTGTATTGTATTACGATTTGAAAGCACAAACTAAGGAGAAGAAATTTTAAATCAGAAAACAGCTTTGTTTGATCCGCTGAATTGCTTACAAATGATTTTTTTAATTTTTGTACTTTGTGCAATACTGGTTTCAAAAAAATAATAATACACCAAATTATAATCAGTATATTAATCACTTAAATGTTAGGCTTTGAAGCATTGGTGGTTTTAACTCGGAGCATAGATCCACAGTACGTTTATCACAAACCTTGAAGAGTTTGTGGGACTCTTGTCCATTATATAACGATGAATATAATGTGTAGTAACAATTTTGTCTTGAAAGTGAATTTGCTAGACAATTATAGCTTTCAGATATAAGTAAAATACTCTATTTCATTTTGAAACACTTGATATTGGCAATTATTATTTTTTCTTTTAATACTGCACAATTCTTGAGTATGTTGAAAAGCTAAATGAAAAACAGTAATGAATTAAAATTAAAATGTCCCACTAATATAAATTTAGCCTTTTTATTTTCTGCTTATTCTCGAAATTTTGGTTTTATCTTCGTGGTTTTTTTCTAGCCTTTTTTAATTTTAAAAAGGCTATTTTGAAATTAAAAAAAGGCTAGAAAAAAGCCACGAAGCTAAAACCAAAACTTCGAGGCTAAAGAGTAAATAAAAAGGCTAAATTTAGCCTAAAAAGGCTAAACTGGCAACACTGGAAACTACACACCACACTGTGACGCGAATTGTATGAAATTCCATCTCATGCTGTATTTCTGGGTTGAAACCATTCCATATGCGACAATTTTGTTGGTTTACGTTGTCGTTCAGATCGAAATGAGCCTCAGCAGACATGAAATTGACAATTCAGTTTTATTTTGGTAGCGGCTTTCATCAGCTACTTCTTCTGCCACTACTCCTGTCGAAATAAATGAATGGCTCTATAAAAGGAGGGCTATAACTATCACGTAGATGTCTGGAATTTGCACAAACAATAAAGTTATTCATATTACTTCAGGGATTTCAGTATATATGAATCTTGGATTAAACATCTCCTATATATAGGATGCACGAATGTCTCTATAGAAAGAGGGAAATTAACGATTACACTAACGAACTACAATGAATGCTCCGGAGCCTTCGTTTTGTTGAGGTCGAAAACATAATTTACTGCCACTCATATCTAAACTTAGTGCTTTGACAGCGCAGTTCAAAATAAGGATCATTTGGTTCCTGAGAATCAGTGAAATACAGAGCATTTTTAAAGCTTGTCAGAATGTGAGAACTCACAATAGATTCCGTAGAGTTGAAACTTTAAGGAGTTCCATCAGATTTTAAATGCCTGGGTATATCCTTATTCATACGGTCGCTTGGCTATATCTAATCATAGGGCGTACTTCATCGTCAATTCCGATAACTCGGCCCTCAATAGAACTCATGTTGTTGGAACAAGAAAGGGACTTAGCTCTTAGTGGAAATTAGCAGATTTGTCGGACTTCTGCTTTCATAATGTAAGCGTATGATTCCGGAAAGACTCTAAGACTTCACAATAAACGAAATAATCCTTAGAGACTACCTGTTTGACGAACAGGGCGCCATATCAGTCGATTGTTAAACTAACATTCCGCAGTTCACTATGTAATCTAGTAGCGGTGTTCACTGGTCGCTGTTTGTTCTGGTTGCAATCCATTCGATGGAAGTTCCCATATGTAGACGTTGTCAAAATAAGGAGCAAGAAGAATCGGGACATATTATCTCAAATGTTGGTGGAAGTTGCGGAGAAAAATGATTCGCATTGTAGAGGAAATTAAAGATTATTGAATCAGATGTCTTCTATGATTCGCAGGAGCTATTGGATATGGAATTTGAATGTATACTTTTAAACAAGCCCTGTTAAACACCGCCTGTTATGTTTTTTGTAGATACACAATGCTCTAATAGTTCTAACTTCCACTGAAAGTTAAACTTTTTGTTTATTAATTTAAAGCAAAATTCCTTGGTGCCCAAGTTTGCAAACAGTTTTTATTTCCCTCTTAACCAAAACACTAACATTATGACAAACATTTAAAGTGTTTTAGAAAAAAACACTTGCTAAACAGAACACTTTTCTGGAAAAAAAGAAAAATTCAGAAAAAACTCAACAACAATGCAATTAATTTCACTTACCACTTGGACAATGAAGTTGTTGTTGATTCTCTTCTACAACCAGTTGAATTTCGACCATAATTTACTCCCCCCACTCTATAGTTTGAGACAAAAGTGCCCAGTTGCTGTACAATGGAATTTTGAATATGACCATGTGCTGATGATTGTGGCTGCTGATGAATTTCACAGTTTTTGATTTTATGATGTTCACAATTTTCAAATGACAACAACGATACAGTTGACGTTGAAGAAGAACAAGATGTATTAGCCGGAGTAGATGTAGTACTTGAAAGTATAGAAGGAAATGAGTCGTCACAACGTTCTTGTTTTATTCGGAGTGGCGTGTATGATGATGGTTGTACTGAAGACTCATGTGTGACTGTTGTTGTTTGCTGTTGTTGAGTTGCAGAAGTTTTATGATGTTTATTGTATTTAACATTGTCAACGTTACAGTTGTTGTCAACAACATCATTGTTGTCTTCGTCATGTTTGTAGTCCTCATCGTCGTCATCATCATCCTCAGTAACAACATCATGGTAACCATCAGTGTCATTGGTTTTATTGGAAAGTTTATGATGATTCTTGTTTGTTACTCTTATTAACAACGTTGTTGCTGCTTTTTCTTTTGAATCTTTGTTAAGAATTTGTTTGTTACTCTGTTTGTTTTCATTTGAGGCCACATTGGTATTGTTGTCATTTATATGTAAACTCCTTTTATTATTTCCGTTGTTGTTAGAGTGATTATTGCTATCATCACAACAATCACTGGCATCAGCGTCAACTGCCTCAACTTTGTCACTGCCATTATCAGTTGGTATTGAGGCATAACAACTACTTGCAACACTTTGTTTATTATCGTCATCAGCAAAAACATCATCATCAGCAGCAACCTCATCATCGTTGTTATCACATGTAGTTGACATTGTGGCCTCTTTAGTATTCATCACTTTGAAATAATCACAACCATTATTATCGTACATTTGAAGCTCTTCGCTTATATTGCACTCATCACTTGTTGTCACTCGAGTTGTTAGTGATATTTTCATAGCTGTTAATTTTGGATTACGATTAGTAATCAATTAGATTATTTTTTAAAAATAATTTAATTGATTATATAATTCTCTTTAGAACAATTTCTGATTACTAATTGATTACGATTACAAATAATCCAAAAATAATCAAGATTACTTACGATTACGAGAAAATAATCAAAAACAATCAAAAGTAATCAAAAAATAATCCGACTATTTTCAAAGATTACTTTTGATTATTTTAGATTATTTTCCAAAAATGTTGCATTTACATCATTTTATTTTCAAAAATTTGCATTTACAACGTGAAAAAATTCTAAGCAAATAAAACAAAATTATATATGTTTTCATAGAAAATTACGTATATTAATTTTTATAATAACACAAACAATTTTTATAATTCCTGACTCAACAAAAAAGGGAAAAATACATGAATAAAATAATAAAGAAAAAAAATACGCCTTGCACTGATGACGATCCCGGCAGTCGTTCAACTGGATCTGAAAACGTTAAGGGCGTGCTAAAATAAATAAATGCATCCCTTAGCAAATCATATTTTTGCCAAATCTCATCAGCACTTGCATTATTATTTAAATAACTGATGTGTTAATGCGGATCGTTGGTCAATTTTAGTATGTTGCTTAAGGTTCATCATCTGCAAGTCAGATCATTAAAACTAAAAAAATTAAAATAATGCATGCATCACCTCATCATCAGTGAAATCGAAAAAATCTGGCATAGTCGATAAATTATTAGTTTTGGTTTCAAAATTAAATGTTTTGGAATTTTTGGCATAAAAATTGTAAATTGTATCCAAAACTCTGCTACTTACATTCTTGAAAGTTAATTCCGGTAATTCTGGACTTAATATCTGCAACACCTTGAGCCATTTTATTTTGATGCTCTGAGTTAATGCTGTTGCTGCAATTGCAATATTTGTCTCAGGTTTCAACATGAAATATGGTTCAAACCTTTGTCTTAACCGCTGCACAGTGGTATAGAAAAAAAAGAGGGAAATAGATCTGTAACTTCTAAACCCTAAGTTCGATTTGAATGAAATTTGACACGTGCAAGGAACAAGTGTTGTTGAGTTTAAGTTTTGAATTTTGACCGTGTAGGACACCTCAGGTATGTTAAATTTTTAAAACAATCCTATTTCTTCGTTTGTGTTCCGGTTTCAAAAAAACTGCATAACAGCCTAAAAAATTTCTAAGAAGATGTGTAAAGAATTTATACTTTTTGAAAATCTAACTTTACATTTAATATTTTAAATGAAAACAAATTCGAAAATTGTTGGTACCCCTCGGTATCAACCAGATCCATCCAAAAAACGCTTATTTTGTATGTAAAATTAAATTTTTGGGAAAAAATTCTCAAATCGCATAGTCGATATCAAAATACAGTAACAGACTTTAGATGGTCAAATATTTTCTTATTTATTTTGTAAAGGGTTTCGATAACCCCGCCCCTGGTATGGATATTATAGGCAAAAAAACTATAAAATCCAATTTTTGGGATTTTTCATCACTTTTTGGGGATTTGCGGGATTCCTGATTATAAATTTCAAATCTCAATACAAAAGTTGTAAAATTTTCAGTTTTGTTATGGACATAGGGTAACACAGAGACGAGACGTAATTGTCAAAAACCTAAGTCTGTTGTCAAAAACCTATCTCTTGCAACAACAAAATACATGATATTCTATGTATGTTGTTGTTGTATGAAACATAGGATTTGTTGTATTTTTGTTTGACAAATCAGAGTGTCTCGTCTCTATGTATAATTCTCTATGGTTATAGATTTCTCACCGTTTTAAAGTTCAGAATACGGGTATAAATATGAAATATCTTCTGTTATATTTTTACTTAAATATATTAAGGAAATAAATATTTTTTATTCTTGAATTTGATGTTTTTTGACGTTTAGCTTAAATCCCGAAGTCCCGAAAGATCTCAAAATCCGGAAAAATCCCGGGATTTGTAAAACCCAGTCCCGTTTGGCATCCCTAGTGCTTAATTACTTCGCAAATATAATGTAAAATTTTTGGAAAATAATCTAAAATAATCAAAAGTAATCATTGAAAATAGTCGGATTATTTTTTGATTACTTTTGATTATTTTTGATTATTTTCACGTAATCGTAAGTAATTTTGATTATTTTTGGATTATTTGTAATCGTAATCAATTAGGAATCATGCGAATCTGAATATAATCGTAATTTAATCATTACTTTACCTTTCGAAAAAAAGTAATCTAATTACTAATTATTATGATTAGTAATCATTATTTAACAGCTATGGATATTTTATTGTCTGTGTGATTGTCAGTTGGCCTCAATAGTTTTTCTTTAGTTTTTTCTATAAATTTTTTAAAATGTTTGGATTTTTTATATATTACTGGTGATAGTTTTCTTTTGAGCATGGTGTTATTAAAGGATAGATTGCTTGCATTGTTTTCAAAGATTCACAGGGTGTCGGATGTTTGATTTAAGATCTGTAAAGAAAGAGAATAACATGAGTTTTTTTAAACTGCAGAATAACTTGAACTTTCCCTAATTTTCCAAAAAAACGTGAACGTAATTGTAGAAACACTAATGCGTGATCTAGAATTTCGTAAAACTGAAAACATTTCAGCAGAGCGCGAGAATTCTACTAAGACTTGGAAGCTATCTTCAGCAACTTTACATCAAAGATAATAATTCAATGGAAAATTATTTTTCCCTACTTACTTTAAGGTGCAATTTAACAAAAAGTGTGACGAAAGTACTAGGTGGCGCAAAAGTAAACTTCCGATGTTTTTTGGCTGTAATTAAAAAAAAAAAAAAAAATGAAAAACTTTGATTCTTCTTGTGGATTATTTTTATTTGGTCTTTTAATTTTTTTTACATCAAGTCGGGAATATGATGTCATGTAAATGGCCGCCGCCACAGTTGATTGTCATTTGAGCCCTTTTTATGGCATTTTCCATCACTTTGGGCAAAACTTCCGGCGATAGGTCCTCACATTCTTCACGGATATTGTCTTTAAGAGCTGCAAGAGTCTGAGGCTTGTTGACATAAACCCGCGATTTAAAAAAGCCCCACAAAAAGAAGTCTGGAGCGGTCAAATCAGGCGATCTTGCTGGCCAGTGCAAATCGCCAAAACGGGAGATTAGGTCCCCGGTTGTGGCACGTGCAGTGTATGCCGTTGCACCGTCCTGTTGGAACCACATGTTTTCCAATCCCAATTCATTAAATTGCGGCAAAAAGAACTCGTTGATCATTGCTCTGTAGCGCTCACCATTCATAGTAACCGTTTGGCCCGTGACGTCTTTGAAGAAAAAAGGTCCGATGACTCCTCCAGCGAAAACAGCATACCATACAGTGACTTTGAGCGGGTGTAATGGCTCTTCGTGGGTTACACGCGGATTTTCAGTGCCCCAGAAGCGTAAATTTTGCTTATTTACGTACCCGATAAGATGGAAATGGGCCTCATCACTCATGATTATTTTTGATGAAAAATCATCTTCCTCTTGGTGGTGATTAAGGATGGCTTGAGCGTATGTTAGACGCGATTGGTGGACTTTGTACGGAAACATCTTCAAATCTTGTACCAAAATTCGCTGTAAAGACCGTCGACTGATACCCACGTCGTCTGGTCGATGTCGACGGCGCTTCCATGACATCCTCGGCTACAGCAGCAATATTCTCTGCAGAACGGCTACTCCGGGGTCTGCCACGCCTGGCAGCATCTCGTGTTGTGCCAGTCTCTTCGTGGCGAGCGGCTAAACGTCGCAGTGTTTCACCAGTAGGCGTTGGACGGCCAGGAAATCTGCGACGAAATTCTCATTGTGCCAAAGTCACCGACCGATTATTGGTCAAATGAATAGTCAGCAATATTCCGCGTTCTAGCAGTGTAGCGTAACATTGTTTATTAACGTGTATTTCGCATGTATTTACTACACAAATGTCAAAACAGAACTGACATTAGGGGCCAATCGCAAAATTTATAGCTTTTTCTGATAGGAGGATTTCTTTTGCGCCACCTTGTATAAGTATAATTTATATCCTTTCGACATATTTTTCGTGATTAAATCGAAAGCTGAACTTTGCTTTAGACCTAACAAAAGTTGGTAGAAAGGCAATAAAGAAACGTTTTAAGAAATTATTCACGCTAGCAAATTTTGTACAGTTCGGATCATAAGTGATTCAAGTCTCCATAGAAGGCCAATACTACATATTGATGGTGGGTATACAAGATTCAACACTGCCGAGTATAACACTTTTACTTGTTGTTATTCTTATTGACAAATCTGTTAAACTTCATATATTCCAGGAAAAGATTTTTTGATATTGTAATGGTGGATCGAAGGAGGGTGTGTTTAGAAGGTTCAATACTTCCGAGGAGTGTCCAATAGATTTCTTTATTGATGGTTCAAAGATGAATGAAACGGTAACGGATGAACCTCTTAGACATCCAGATCAGTTCAGTGTAACACAGGCTGTGGTTTCAGTAATCAAGAGGGCAAGGATTTGATATTTGTCATATGCGGGAAGTTTAGCTTTACTTTAACTTATAAAAAAAGTGCCGCTGAAGAACACCGATTGCTCTCGAAAGCTTATGGTGATTGTGTTCCATCGCACAGTGGGGTAAAATGCCATTTTATTAATATCTCAATAACAACAATAGCGAAGCTTGAAAAATTTTACGCGGGTAGCTTTCAGACTAGGGTATTCAATCGATTAACCGTTAATCGGTTAACCGATTAATTTTTGTCGATTAACTGTTCCAATAATTTAAAATTGCCGATTTTCAAATAACAAATAGACCGATTAATTTGTGTCGATTAACCGAAATTTCTTTATTTTTTTTGTACTTTATATAGAAATATAGTTTTAAACACACAAATTTTATTGCTTAATTCATGAACATTAACTTCTAGCAATAGTTTTTTGAAGTATAGCTCAAAAACTGAAACTAAGGAAATTGGAAATGACCTTTTTTTCTAGAATGTTCCATGATGAACTTTGTCCTAATGAGTCGGAGGAAGACATAATAGACAAAACTGAAGACATTGCTGAAACGAGTCTTGTATCAGAAGTTAACGAAACTAGTAAAATTATTTAAAATCTAAAAAATCCAAAAAGGACTCCAAGCTATAATAGACGATTTTATAGAAAATCTGAACAAAGAACTAAGAAATTGTATAGTCTTCCTCATGCCTTACTTTCGATTTCTCCAACATCTACAATCAGTGAGAGAGTTTTTTCCAAGTCAAGTTTTATTAAAACTAATGAAAAATCGTTTAAAAGGAAACCTTATAAAGTACATTTTTGTCTTAAAAAATTATTTCAGAAGATCTCACTAAAATCCTAAAAAAACTCATATGTGTATATAAAAGGAATCTCAAATACCATATTTCTTTGCTATTATTTATACTTTTGTTGAAATGTTTAAATAAATACAAAAATTCGTGATTTTATTTTCAATTTAAAATGAAAATATAAATTATTCGGTTAATTGAATAATTTAAAATTATCCGATTATTAACCGATTAAATCTGAACCCCGATTAATTATTCGCTCCATTAGCCGATTAAACCAGAAACCCGATTAATTGAATACCCTATCTCAGACCAATCCGCATATTTTAAAAAATATTTAGGGATATAGGAGGGGAAAGTCAGATACCCTCCATATAAAATAATTATTAACTGTGCTATATCTATAGAATTACAATAGTTAAACAAACTAATTTTGCTGTGGGTTACTCTAAAAACAAACTACACGTTCCATCAAATCGGGAGGGTATACGAGGGGGAGTCAGGCACCCCTTATACAAATGAATTATTAATTCTCCTATATCTATAGAACTACATCAGTGAGACACACTAAATTTATGCATGTTATTGATAAAAAACTACCATATTGTGTTACGATGATATCATTATATTATCTAGTGATGGGAGGGTGACTAAAAGAGATATTTCCCAACACCAGCCACTAAAAGAATTCGGATACGAATTATTTAAGAACTGACTTTCAATGATTTTTTTAACTCATTTAGAAAAGTTCATTGAAAGTATATATGTGCACGTGAGTGATATTTGGCTCCCGATATAAATTTTGTTTAATTCTCGTGATCGAGCTCTCTTACATGATTTTTTTATCAAGCTCAATTGCATGCTATCTGATGACTTCGTATTAATCATAAGAAAAAACTTCGAATTATTAACAAAAAACATTCTAAAAAAGCATACACAAGCGTGAGTGCGTGAGAATTAAATTGCTAAAATACCGCATTCACGATTAGAAACTCAACGGATGGAAAATTAAACATAACTGAAATATAGAAAAGTAATTGGTATAAGTTTATTATTGTTTATCTCATTATAAGACATGATTATAGCCACGTTCAGACCTGACTATCACGTTACATTTTCTCATTTCATATAAAACAAAAAACAGGACAACAACATCAACGACAGCGATAAAACTTGTAGCTGAATCGTAAAGGGATTTATGTTAGTAGACTTAGTGCATGAAGTAGTTACTAATTTGCTTATAACTTAAGAGGCGCATCCAAGCGCAACCCATTTTTTTAAAACAACACTTAACTGTTCAGGCTTTTAAATTATATTAAAGTCTCTGCCCAACTGAGCCCAACTAATAACTTTATATCCATTTGAACTGATAAAATTCATTTTTTTGCTCTTCCAATATAAAAAATAAAAAAAAAGACTTATAATTTAAATTTAACCAAAACATATCAATAAATACCTGATGGTTGTATAATTACTTAGATTAATTAGTTTTTGGAAATTACTTATTATAAATATTATTTATTTGCACAAATTTCTTGCCTGCCGATGTAGAATTTTGTGCTACTTAAGCGGGTACTTTCAGATTTCACGATACTTTTTTCAATCAATTTGCGAAATTAGTACCTTTGGCCCGTCTGTGCCCGTCGGTTTAAACGTGCGAGAGATGGTGATTTTGACACGAAAAACAAATATGGCCCAGGCCAGACAAAAAAGATTGCAGACCAAGAATTAGAGGCATTACTCCATGAAGACTGTTGGGTAAACTCAACAAGAGCTTGCAATTGAAGTCGATTGACCTTGAAATATGATTTGGCATATCCGAAATTATTCTTCAACGCTATAAAAGAAAATAATTTTTTTCACCGAATCATTACTTGCGATGAAAAAAGGATCCATTATATTTTTGGTCATTTACTTAGTGCTGAGTATTATTTCAAAAATAGGCGTTACCTTTAAATGAGAGAGATAAACGCACGCAACCTTAAATTTATGGGAGACGATTTTTTATTTAAGGGAACAAGTTTGTTAAACTAAACTAATGTACTACTAAATATAAAACAATTCAATAAGTAGACATAATTGCCTATCAATTGATACATAACATTTATTTATTTAACTTTATTTCAATTTAATTTTGTAGCAAAAATATGTTAATAAAATTTCTACATAAACATTCTTTTTAATAGGCTATATGCCGTTACAGAACTTGAAATATAACAAAATGTCTTATATTTCTAAAAACTAGACGTAATTATCTATCCATTGGTATATAACACTTTATATACCGTTTTATATTACATTAAAATATTCACTGTTAAAATAAGCTTTAATTTTTGCAAGTTCACCGTGCTTACTATGCGCTTCTCATTTTATCATAAGATACATGTAAATGTTCAATTGATGCTTTGTTGTTGTTTTCAGCCATGATTCGTGCTTGTTTGTTTGTATTAGTTAAAATACGATTGTTATTTTTAGCTTAAGTACGTACAATTTGTGGACGCAACTATTTGATTAACCAATGCACAGTGGGGCAGAATCGAAGTTTTTTGGAAATAAATCTGGCATTTCTAAACGGGTGGTCCGATCGGAATAAAATTTAACATGGGCGTAGCCAAGGAGTATTCGAGCTTTAGTTAATAAAATGGACCCTACAAATGCTGCAGAGGCGGCGCTATGGGGGCTCAAGTTAGGGTACCTTCGACATATACAATTTTTAAACACGTTCCATTTATTTTGTTTCCTATCTGATTTCAAAGATTTGTATATTTTTGGAAAGCGCTTCGATAGGTCTTGAAAAAACAAGCTTGGGTAGAATATTTATCTCTTATAATTTCCGAGTTATAGGCATTTCAATATTGAAATTTTTAAATTTTGCCATACCTTGGTCCGCTTTTTTTAAAATATAGGGCGTACTTTTGAACCGAATGAACTCAAATTTCTTTTGCTATTTAGACAACTAAATTACCAATAACATACAAAAGACTTGAGGGCAATATCTATTATGGATCTAAATATAAACGATTTTAAATTTAAAAATTAAAAAAATCGTACATTTTTGCTGTTTTTTGGGCGAAAAGGTGACTTAACTCTTTTTTTATTTAAAAAAAAACTTTCTTTAAGAACATATAACAATTTAATGATTTTCTGTAAGATATTTTTACGAAGAACATTTTGGTATAAAAAACATGTCATATTTTTTGAATATATCGGCCCCACGTCCTTCGGAATTTGACCTAATGTTTATCAAAATTTTAACTTCGGACCACATGTTCTCAAATCACAAATCTGGGATCAGAAAACGGAAATCAGTTTTAAATACCTTGATTTGACTCCTATTTATTTCTAAAGCAATTTCCCAGCCCCAAAGAAAATGTTGAACCTGTGGGCAAAATTGTAAAAAATACAATTTTTGGAATTTTCGATACAATTTTTAGGAATTGCGGGATTCCCTTTGACCTTTTGAAAATTTTTTTAAACTTTGTTATTTAGAATCTCAAGTTTAAACAAGTTAGAGTGCTATATTCGGCTATGCCGAATCTTAAATACCCTCCACCTAAATTAGATGAAAATTATAGAAATTACATTGGTATAAACACTCTAATATCCATATTCAGATTATGAAGAATGGTAGAATGGTAATGTAATACAGTAGTTTTCGCTTATAGTCTACAAATACAGTTGCACAATTTTTGTGGACTATGAGCGAATTAGGACTATAACCGAATTTCTTTTTAAGCCACTTTATGGATTATATATGAATCATGATATAATACACATTTTGGACTATATACAAGTTATGTACTTTCTTCAATAAAAACACTTTTTTTTAAACAAAATAAAAGTTTATTTAAAACATAGTTGTATAGTAGTATTTTATATATTGTTAGAAAAACTAGTTTACGCAGAAGATATTTTATTTCAAATGTATAAAAATGTTATCTACTTCAGCAATTTATAATTGAAATAACTACATATTCCTACCGTTTCCAACAGAGTCTATACTTTTATAATAGGAATAAAATGTACTATTTAACAATTTATATATGTATTTAATAATTGGTTAACATTACCGATTGGCTCAACATTTTTATTATTCACCACAAGTGAATTAAAAGAGTATAAAAAAGGGTAAACAAATATATTTAGTAAAACTTCAAAAGTATACTTTTGTTCTGTTCTAATGAATTTTCCGGATGTGAGCCTTCTATATATAATCAAGAACCCATAGTCACCAAATCTACTTGAAACTTATATCTGTTACATTTTTTACCGATATGAGTGTATATATGCGTTAATGTATTTTTCGGATGTGCGACTTATTTGGAAGATATAATTAAATATTTTAAAGCGATTTCTATGTATTTGAGGCCTATTTTGCTTGATAGTTTTGTCCATAACATTATTTATAAGAATTTTATGGGTATTATTGTGATTATCAGACATCGAGCTAATATGGATGCTATGGTCAAATATGAACCGATATTCACAAAACCCAGTAGTATAATGTTTGGATACAATATATTGATCGGTATACAATTTTAGTTCGATATCCATATATTTAAAATATTTACAGAGGTTAATGTGTTTTTCGGAAGTGGTCCTTATATGGGCGCTATGACCAATTATCGGCCGATCTTCACAAAATTCAACGCATCGATTTTGGTATATAATGAAAATATTTGTTTGAAATTTAAACTAGATAGAAGCTATTATAAAAGAGTTATTAGTATTTAAGTAATTTTCGGAAATGGACCTTATATGGGAGCTATGGTCAAATATGAACCGATATTCACACAATCTAGTAGTATCATTTGTGAATTAATACTACCGATCTGTGTAAAATTTTAATTCGATAACGATATTCTTCATTAATGTGGTTTTTAGAAGTGGTCCTTATTTGGGAGCTATAACCAATTATGGGCCGATCTTCATGAAATTCCCTACAGCGATTTTCATGTGCATGGAAATTATTCAAGTTGAATTTCAACCTGATACCGATATATATAAGATATTTAAGTGTATTTAAATGATTTTCGGAAGTAAACTTTATATGGGGGCTATGGTCAAATTGTGCCCGATCCAAAAAAAATTGGTCTCGCGATTTCTGTTTGCTCAAAACTTAGTTGTGCTTAATTTTGTATGGATACTGCAATTCTATGGGCATTTACATACCATAGTACCATATTTCGGGAAGAAATTTGTATGGGGGCTACGAGAAACTATGGACCGATTCTTTCCATTTTCAACAGAATTTGTCCTTTTATCATATAAATAATGCGTGCAAAATTTCATGGTATTCTCTGGAATGGATTTACCAAAAATCAGAAAAAAACATGTGAATATGATCTAAATTTTTGGAGGTTGTCTTACATTTTAATCCATAACCCTGGTTCTACCAACTCGATTTTGCTGATTTTCAATACCAAACTTCTTAGAAAAATTATAAACATTTTGGTATATATTTCATAAATTTGCTTATGTATTTTGGGCGTGAGAGTGTTTTACACAGACAGACAGACAGACGTACAGACAGACGTACAGACAGACGGACATTGCTCAATCGACTTAGAATTTCATAAGGATCAATAATATATATACTTTGCTGGGTCTCAGATGAATATTTCTCAATGTTACACACGGAATGACAAACGTATATATACCCTCTTTCACCACTTGTGGTGGTGGATTCCCAAATAAGTACATCTCGGGTGTGTTCATTTTTTATTCGTCTGCTCGACGAGGAGATTCTACATGTGTATAATATATCAATGGATAGGGGATTTTGTTAATTTTTCAAAAATATTTGTCACTTTTGACAATTAAACAATTCATGGAATACTTTTTTGAAAAATACGACAAAAGCAGCAACGAGAAGAAAGAAGGTTTTACATTTTTCGCTCTTAGAAGTTGAATTTGACTGATGTTAAGAGTTACCGCTCTCATGGTGTAAGCGTGTGATTGAGAAGACTCTATGACTATGAACATATATATAATTGTAACCGTTCAAATGCTCTAACCAACATTCCGCGGGTTAAAGTATAGAAGCTAGTAGCGGTGATCACTGTTGAATGGAATTTCATATATGTATAGTGAATTCTGTAGAAGTTGTTTCAATGAGTAGAAGGAAGGAAACTAAACTGTTTGTGCCCAAAATCCATTAAAAATTATAAAGAGTAATATCCAAAATTTAATAGGAATTCCATAAAATATATTATATTACAACATTATTGGAGCCATTAGACTTTTTTCTTATGACTTTAATACGCAGTTGTTTGGTACGAAAAGATTCAGGTTTATTTCTGTTCTCATTTTATCTATACTTTGGAATATGTAGTTACAATAATTTTATGAATTTTGGTGGAAAATGTTGATAAATGTGTTTGAAGATAACTTTATTAATAATATTTGTTAAACTAATTTAAACTTCACTATTTGTCTGCATTAAAACTATAACAACATAGTACTTACTTTTCTTAAGTAACAAGAAAATACAAAAAATATCAAAAAATATTTAGTAAATTTTATTACTAGAAAAATCTACGGTCTTCAATATTTAAAAGTACACGAAAAATTTGCTATATACTTAAGTATTTGTTAAACATGTCACATGCACTAAAATCAATTTTCACTTCAATTGTTTCGCTAAAAATCAAATAGTAGCAATTAATGGTTTTACTAATGTACAACAACGACTTCTCCTATCACACAATCAATGTATTTCGTTCGACCACAACTTACATATATTTGAAGAAAAAATTTCAAAATTTTTTTCTAATATATAATTTTTTTTTGTTTTGTATTTAGAAAATGCTTTGTCAAAAATTCCAACCAAAAGCGTTTAGAGTGCAATAAGATGAAATTACTTTTTACTGTATTTAGTTATTTGGTTGTATTGCTGCTGATGTTGCATTAGTAGACAAAAATAATGTCTTCTTATGATTGGTTTTGTCTTAAGAAATTGTGTACGGATAGATGTTTAATAGTACTAGTTTACTAGATAGTTTCATTTGTACAAGTTGTTGATGTTGGTTAGTAATTAAAAAAAGTAATATGGCACAGTGTTTTGCCACCATAAACATTTCGTAATTATTTTAAATATAGTAAATGACCATCACAAATGCAGTATACTTATAGTACTATGAAAATAGGTTTGGAGAATGAAATTTGATACTGAAAATTGTGAACATTTGATTAGACTCATATCATCATGCATAATTGAGGGGAAACCCTATCTTGGATGTTTATACCACCTAAGGTTATAATGACAAAAGAAACAATTTTACTGTCACAATTGTATAATTCTGCAATAACGTTTAATGCTCTCCTGTAACTAGTTACCTCTTCGTCCTCTGTTTTCTAAGCAGCCGAGGAATTTAAGGCTTTAGTCCTACACGGGAGTTTTATCACATTATTAATTGGATATAAGTAGATGGGCTAAAAAGTATGGAGATCTTTGAAAATTTGTCTATTCCAAAGGAAATTATATTGGATTCTCATAAAAAGAACATCGAGAGTCTCTGATCCTTTATATGTATACTACGCATAGATACATATTAAGCAATACTGAACGACACCATCAGAACTGCAGGTATTCCGAGGAGTATTCCACTGAAAGTCGCTATGTAAGTTTTAGAGAATTATCAAAAGCTTTTACTGCTGTGGAACTCAGCAAATATTTACTTTCGCACGAAGACGATACAATAATTATTTCATTAGATCTTCAATACCAACCAAATTTCTTTGAAACATTTGTATATTAAAACACTGTGCGGTTTATAAACCATCTTCAATACCATCATATTCAATTGTATCTAATATTGAACAAATACATGTTATTTTGTAAATAATTGTTACATAGATGTTTTTACGTAATTTTGTCGAAGGAAATTAAAACAAAAAAATCCCAGTAAATAATACATTAAACGTATATTTAGTGAAGCATTTGTCAATTTTACACTTGAGAACAATGTATGTTTTGCCATGACAGTTTTAACATTTTCAGTTATCAGATTAAGGGAAAATAATTTAAGCTTATAAATTCAATATTTTTTTTAATAAAAATATAAAGTTTTGACATTGAAGACTGTGTACTTGTCAAAAATTAAAATATTGTCAAAAGTTCTCTAGAAAATTATAAATTTTTTAAAGTACCCTGAAAATAGCTATCCTTACTTTGTATCCAAATGTTCGAAGGTCATGTAAAATGTAAGAAGATTTGATGGAGTGATTTATATCGTTCATTGTTTAAAAAAAACGAGTCACTTGAAAGTTGTTTCGACACTTAACAATGTGTTTATTGTAATCCAGCTGGAAATTGTTTCTTATAGGAAATGTCAGTGATTCGTTATGTTAAAGTCTTTAGTGTTGAATTTTAAGAAAGACGAATAAATTCAGCGTTATTCCTTTTACTTGCTCTAAAACCTATCAAACCCGAACTTTCTATAGTGTGGTTATTCGAAAAGAGGTAACTCAAAGGCTGCCACAGTCCATATGTGACCGGATCCCGTCAAGAGCTATAAAAGCGTTTCAGACTCCGTAGTGCCAAGATTTTGCAAGGAGTGTGACGATTGATTCGATGCCCTTAGAAGCATCTACCAAGGTACATGCAGATCCGCCTAGGTTCACTTTGGTCCATTCAAGTGTTAATCCCATTGTCATATCCATGAAGTAAACAGCTGGTCTCTGAATCGTAACTCACTGTGTCCATATGAAACATTCATGAACCAACCAGATTCTCTAATAAAACGGGATGCAAGCGCACTCTTCATCGTGGTGGCCAAAGCCTGGTAATGACAGAATATCAGACTCCACAATTTCCTCGTTATGACAACTTCTACCATTATCGTTGAAACGTATAGCAGATCGCAATAGCGATTTGAATCTGTAGCGACTGCCTGAAGCATTCATCGTGTTTATTAACACGTCCATCAGTAGAAGCTTCTACTTATCAACAATGTTGATAGCATACGGTTATTAGCATTGTAGTGGAAACGCTAAATATTTGAATTGCTGACATTGACATAGAAGGCTCTAGAATTTGAACATACTAGTTTGTCCGTTGAGAGCATTGCAGAAGATTCACGAAAGATGGCGCGTGTATAAATGGTAGCAGAGGTTGCAGTTGTGAGTTGAGTTTATCACAGGCGATGTTAGAGTTAACATCAACTGTCTTGTACTTTTAAGTTTGTACATTATAAAGTGCATAAAGACACTGAGTGACTATTTGAACTGTTGCTGCTGTACATTTTAAATGAATAAAGAGTTCTTACAAATTTTAAACTACTAAACGGGTTTTATTTGCAATCAAAAGTATCCGGTTTATTTAAAGGAAATAAACCAACGTTTTAAAAAGGTTTAAACGTAACAATATGTTGCAATAATGGAACAATTAACATTTTCTGTTCGCGACAAAATCCAGTAAGTAGATTCGTTCTGCCAGCATTATATATGGTCATTGGCGCATTTGCTTTGTGCAATCTCATACATTTTCAGTTGTTCAATTTCGCCTATAAAATAATACATCGGTTTGGTGAAAAATATGCCGATGAGCTCATGGACCAAGAGAAAAATCGTTCATCAATGAGCGGTATGGGTTCGATGAACTAAACTTTCCAAAACAATGTCAGCACGCCTTAGGCAATATTATTCAAGGTGGTGGCAAAAATCCATCTCTTTTGGACGGTCATTTATCGCAACACAAGCCATGGTTGACATGGCTATGCGAAGATATTGCATGGTTCCAATGCTTATTGATTGTGTAGCGCAAACAAGCCGCTATCGAGTCCTTAGGCGAAGTTTAACCTGGTGTGAACTCGAAGGAATTCCTCCCGCTTACATATCGCAGTAGCCTAGATCTATTACCATGTTTCTCGACATACCATTCGATCCAAAAGAGATCCTGGAAATTCTATAGGTCAGTAAACCTCTGTTATCCACACATGACTGGAAAGAAGTCAAGGTAAGAGAAGCTGTAGAGGATACCAGGAAGGAAACTGCTATAATAAGCATTGGCTCTACGGTGAAGAAAAAGCTCCGGAATGTGCAGACCACATTATCAACAAATCTGCTTTTTTATCCAATCGGTCTCAAGACTTGTGGGCGACTTGGCAAAATGGAAGCAGCCGAGGCTGTCCTACTTCCACAATTAGCTTCAGGCACAGATGTGTCTTTATGTATCCAAGAACCAATGTTGTATAGGTTTTGGACAATCCCATACAGGACTGGAAGTAGTTAAGACAACAGAAGCTGTAGAGGATTTCAGGAATATAACTTTTATAATAAACAATGATTCAGAGAATAAATCGTATGGTGACGAGTATGAGAGGACTCAAGCTTCGGAAAGTGCAGATCAGATGAGATGTGACGAAAATTAGCTTCAGTTATACAGCAACTTATATGTGTCCAACAACCAATGTTATATCGTTTCTGGATTTGTAACAAGTTTATAATTTCTGTAGAACTAAGATAATGAAAAACTTTGTTAAATTTTGTTCATAAACAATCCAACTCTAGTTATAATCACTGTTTTATAATAATTCTTGGTTTCTATAATGTATATGACAGATTTTACATCTATATAAATAAAAATCAAATGTGGTTCGTTGGTAATTGCATCAGTTGAGAACAGAGATACCGATTTGGACAATTTTTTATTTAAAATCTTAATCCAACTTAGGTTTTTACGGAAAGAAAACTTGACCACACCCACTTTTACGCTCACTTTTTTGATTTATCTAAAATTGGAAAATGGCTGCACCGATATGGCTAATTTTTTTTAAAAAAGTTATACAATTTAAGTTTATACTGAAGGAATAATTGACCACGCCCATTTTATTGCTATATATAAAATCGCAGAACGCTTGGACCGATTCGGCTATAATGTTTTTGAATGTTCGCAATAGTCCACAAAAGTTTTTTACAGTAAGAAAAATAATCCATGTTCACTTAGTAGTGGGCGGTACATCTGGAAATGGCCCACTTATACTTATCAAATACATCTGCAAATATGTGACCAAAGGCGGAAAATTCCAACGATGAAGTCACTCAATTCCAAATGGTCCGCTATGTTAGCAGTAACGAAGCAATTTGGCTCATTTTATCAATTGTAATTCATGAAAGATATCCAAGTGTTGTACATTTAGGAGTTTATCGTTCGCCATCTGCAACATTGACTAGATTTTTTTAAATGTGCCGGAATGATGAATTTTCCCGAACGCTGCTATTCTCCGAACTGCCAAGATATTATACTTGGAATCAATCATCAAATAAATTTATACGGCGGAAACAAGGAGATCCAGTTCCAGGTTTTGTCAATTTATTTTCCATCGACGCATTAGGTCGCATTTACACAGTCCATCCAAGAAACGATGAATGTTTCTATTTCCGTTTGCTATTATTCAACGTTCGTGGCCCAACATAATTCCAATATTTGCGAACTATAAATGGTGAATTGTGTCACACGTATAGAGAAGCATGTCAACGCTTGCGATTGTTATATAATTGGGAATACACCCTCGGAGATGATGTGCCTTCATCAAATGCTCATCTAATACGAACATTGTTTTCAATAATTATCACAACATGATGGGAAGCACCAAACCAACTGCTTTGTAAAGAAAATTCAAAGATGCCATGTCTGATGATATTTTGCATCAGATACGTATTAGAACATCAAATCCAAATTTTGCAACTGAGCGAGGACAATTACAACGACGTTTTGATATTACTTGAGGACATGTGCTTGACGATGTCGAACAAGGTATTATCTGATTTAGACATGACAGCTCCTAATCATCCGATGCGCGACGCATTTAATATATAGTTGCGACGCTAAAAACAATATGACTGAGATGCCGAGCGTATCATTTCGAACAAACGTTCCACTGTTGAATCGGCAACAAAAATATGAGTACGACACTCTTATGAAAGTTGTGAAAGATGGAACTAGAGGAATATTTTTTGGATGCTGCAGCTACGTTGTTGAAAGGCAGTCGATCTGCTCATTCAGCACTCAAGTTGCCATTCATGCAACATGCATTCAATTTCCCGTTGCTGTTCATCGCATAAAAATCCGAACTCATCCGAAAGGTGTTTCCAAACATTACACAAAATTACAAAAATCATGATTGGTTGCGAGAACGTGCTTTATTGGCTGCGAAAACATTGATGTCGACGAATAGAATTTTAAGATTCAAAGTGAAATTGCTGTCGAATGGATGACGTACAAATCGGTGGATTCCGTTACTTCCTAAGATGATGTCGTCAACTATCCAACCGAGTTTTTCAACTCGCTGGAATTACCAGGATTACCGATCTCCAACTGAAAGTCTGATAGGTAATCATAATGTAACGAAACATAAACCAACCACGTCTTTTTAATAGCACCCGACTTGCGGTAAAAACCCCCATGAATAATGACATCGAAACAACAATACTTAAAGGAAAGTGCAAAGGAGAAGACGGTTTGATACCACGGATGCCAATGGCTCCAACCTACATGCGATTCGATTTTAAACGCTTGCAGTTGCATTGCTTGTTTGCTGCATTAACCTCGAAAGTCCATGCTTCTCGCATGGTGAATTGTATGTAGCCTGTTCCCGCGTCGAACATCGATCTCTCAATCAAAATGTAAATAGAACACCATAAACATAGGGAAGAACTACAAGCGCAACTGAGGGTAAAAATATAATTACTCTTTTCTAAATTTTATGTCTGACACAACCACAAAATGCATTGATTGACATGTATTTTGATGTTGCAAGTCTTAGGTTTTTGACAACAGACTTAGGTCTCAGTAACACTTCGAGATATATTTTATTCCATTACCATAATAATCATTGTAGATATTGTTACGTTTTTACCTTTTAAAAACTTTGGTTTATTTCCTTTAAATAAACCGGATACATTTGATTGTAAATAAAAGCAGTTTTAGTAGTTTAAAATTGTAGCAACTCTTTATTTATTTAGAATGTACAACAACAGAATTAAATAGTAACTCAGTGTCTTTATACACGTTTATTAATTCGCAGAAATACACACACACACTTTATAATGTACAAGTATACACGTACAAGACGGTTGATGTTAACTCTAACAGCGCCTATGATCAACTCAACTCACGACTACCAGCTCTGTCACTATTTATACACGCGCCATCTATCGGGAATATTCTACAATGCTCTTAACGGACATACTAGTACATTCGAATTCTAGAGCTTTCTATGTTAATGTTATCAGCTTAAACATGCAGTGTTGCCATACTTACAAACAATGCTAATAACCTCATGCTATCAACATTGTTGATAAGTAGAAGCTTCTACTGATGGACGTGTTTATAAACATGATGAATGTTGCAGGCAGTCGTTGCGGCCCGTAAAATTCAAATCAAATGTTAATCAAACATAACCCAAACCTATATAAATAATAATTATCATTCAAGAATACGTTTTTAACACAGCTTCTCACAACATTTTTTTAAATTTATTTTTTTTTTTAGTTTTTCGGGTCAGCTAGTTCGAAATATTTATGAACCCATTTTGCTAAATTCTGGTACTTTATTTAGAAAGGCAATTTAGCTCATAATTTGAACACGGTTGTGGCATTGGAGGCAGGTACTTACAACATCTGCTTATTAATATGCCATTACATAAATACCATTAAAAAAGTTGTAATTATTGACTTAAATAACTCATTCCGTTATCAATAAAAACTGAATCTTCTAATGGAAACGATCAGCAAATAAGCAGTTATATAACAGATAATAAATAAGTCATTATGCGACTATTTATAGGTAATACAGACATTGACAAGTATGTTATTCAGTAATTGGAAAATACGGAATGTGTAAGAGAAAATATATTTGGTTTTCTAAAACTTGAACAATCTGCTTCATATATCACAGAATTTATTTAAGAAAGTCCGCTTGTAACGGTTTCAATTCACTAATAGATATTCACGATTTGTCGAATTTTTTGAATATCATGAATATAACGAAAACCGCTTTTTTTTCCAAAATTAGGTTAAGTTATCTCAAAGAATGAACAAGATATAACAAAGGGTAAACATATATTTTGAAGGCAATCAGACCACATAACAAATTGTATAAATATTTGCAGTTACAAACGTCTCGAATGTGGCGAAAAACGGGATTTATTAAAATTGTAGGCTAAAATATCTCAGAAATCTGATTTGATCACCTCAAATCTTTAGATTTCTGGTCTCCAAAATTTATTGGTCTGTATAGTCTTCCCGAGTGCTGGTAGTACTGAAAAGTGTAGTGATGATTTTGCTTTAAGAGTTTGAAAATTCTTCTTATTTTAGCCTCTTAACAATCACAATCAAGCAATAAAGAATATAAAATTTAACATCTTCTCATAATCCTTAACGCTACAACAAATTATTTATGCAAAATTGTATATAAAATGCATATATTTTTCATTTTTAATACAAAAATTCTAAATGACAAATGGCCTTCTCACTTATAAGTAATTACTTTCAATTAAGGTTTCCGCCAAAGTTATTGCGCAGGCGTCTTTTGCACACAGATGAAGTAAAAAAAGATCAACGTGTTTTTTTCTTTCTCTCTCTCTACATTTGTTTGGCGTTGACATTGACATAGCGAGCTTTCGCACTATACTTTAGGCAAGCAACGAGTCAGGCAGGCTGTAGGAGACAGTCAGCTAGCCAGTCAGATGAGTGTAGCAACTTATAACTAGCCAATATCAGTTCTTTTTTTAAATTAAGCAGTGAAATAAAGGTGGGGTGTAGTGGACTTGTTAAACTGTTTGTAACAAATGAAAATAATGTTTAAAGATTCTATATTCTGGGGCCTTATTAAGACGATATACAGTTGCTACATGGATTAGAGAAGATATTTATTTTACTAGTTATATGGATCATGAAGTTAAAACCTAGCAATGAAATAATTATAAATAAATATATCAAAATTCCTGGTCCATATTCTGATGATGGGTATACAAAATTCGACCCTGTCTTATATATGTTTTCTTATTAGTTTTATTTGAAGATTTAACATAACTTTTTACGATCCTCCTCTAGTTACCAATGACCACAAACATTATGGCCATTATGGTGATGTATATTTTTGTGTTACTTCTTACATAGTTTATGATTGTATGATGTTGCCTGGAAATGTATGCAACATATCCATATTAAAAATATAAATAAAAAAAAGAAAACATATGTATGTCTGCATGCTAACACAGTCATTCGTTGCAAATGATGAACGAATGAATGTACGAATCAAATTGAAGGTATGTCAGTTATTAATGTTGCACATTTTACAGCTTAAATGTTTAATTCAAAAGGTTGACAGATGTGCGTAATTTATTTGCAACTTCTTTTTATTTTTTATTCCTCATTGTAAGTTTCTCCTCTCTTCTCGTGTTGCTACCTTGCCATTCAATTTATTCTTTATGTTTCCTTTAGTTTTCTTAACAAATAAACACAAAAAGGAATAAGACATTCATAACTCTGAGGTGATCTTGCTGTTTACTGGCCTTCTAAAAAAAAGCCAAGTTTCTTTTCTGTTGTTTTTTTTTTTGTTCAATCTTGGCTCTATAAATGGTGTTTGCTCCATTGTAGTTGTTGAAAAATGGTTGGTAAAAAATATGATGAGGCTATCACGCATTTCATGATGGCGGCAGCAGATAAGCACCTTAGTGTTACAATAATAATAAATGATATTTATCCGGTATATGAATTACAGGTTTAGTACTCGAAACAACAACAGAAAAATTGAGAACAGAATGAATGTATGAATGAATGGATGGTTGAAGGAAAGTAGGTATCAAAAGATTTCCTTAGACATTGATATATGACAATATTTTTTTATACTCTTCTTGTCTTGGGGAAATCAGGCAAATACTATTATCATGTGGCAGAAAATGTGTGAATTGAAAGAATTTATAACCTGGTTATTCGTTATTGTTGAATAATGATTTTGCCAAGCTTATGTGTCAGTTAATAATTCCGGTATTATTGAAGTGATTTTCTGACACATTGATTTTGTGGACTTTTGCGAAATGTATTTAAATGGTGGATTGTAGTTAATAGTTAGATTTAAATATAATGAAGCTAAATAGTAGACTATCGAAGGCAATGGTTTATTTTGAATGTAGCCGAAAAGGTGTCGAATTCTCTGATCCACTTACTTTAGCCCAATGTCTCCGATTGAGATATAGGCAAAACACAATTTTGAATTCAAAGATGATACCATCAGTTACAAGTTGCAAGTCCGAACAAAGACATTCATATATTAAAGCTCTAGAATTCGAACATACTAGTTTGTCCGTTAAGAGTATTGTAGAATATTCACGAAAGATGGCGCGTGTATAAGTAGTGGCAGAGGTTGCAGTCGTGACTGAGTTTATCATAGGCGCTATTAGAGCTAACATCAACTGTCTTGTACATTTAAGTTTGTACATTATAAAGTGTGCGTGCATTTCTGCTAATTGATAAACGTGTATAAAGACACTGAGTGACTATTTGAACTGTTGCTGTTGTACATTTTAAATAAATAAAGAATTTTAAACTACTAAACTGTTTTTATTTGCAATCAAAAGTATCCAGTTTATTTAAAGGAAATAAGCCAAAGTTTTCAAAAGTTGAAAACGTAACAATCGGTGTCAGAAGTGGGATTGTAAAAGAATAAGCATGAAATTTGAAGAACTCAAAGTTGAACAACTCAAGAAAGAATTGAGTAAGTTGGAGCTACCAACACCAGGTATTAAGGGGGAATTGCAGAAGAGGCTCATAGATGAATTTAAGCGCCGGATCTTATGAATTTGAGTATAAATATGAATTGGAGATATGTATCCGTGCAACAACAAGCAGCATGGATTTAAGCACAATGTTTGCGGCTATAATGAAAAAAATGGAAATAAATTTCCAAAAAGCGAACGAAACTTCTAGAACAAACAACGAGAAACTGTTAGCCGAAGTTAAAAGTGAAGTTCAAGAAACTTCTAAAGTAAACAACGAGAGACTTCTTGCCGAAGTTAAAGAAGAAAATTAAATAGTGGAAATGAAACTTCAAGAGAATTCTAGAGCGACAGACGAGAAGCTTCAGCAAATATCGGAAGTTATAAACGGCAGAGTGGATGGCATTGAAAAAAAATGTATCCGACTTAGAAAGCTGCCTAGAAATACAAGCCATAGACGTCAATAAAAAACTGTCCGACTTAGAGAATGGAGTCAATAATAAACTGCACGATCAGGAAATAAAAATTAGTAATCATCAATGTCAAGATGGACCCGTGCGAATTATTTCAGAAATATCTAGTAGAATAAAGGCCCCTAGCATAGGATACAACTAGAGGCGCAACTGAGAGTAAGCTGAGAGTAATAATAATTACTCTCTTCGCACGTACTTGTGATATGTGAATTCAACATATTTGTGAGAGAATTAAACACATCAAAACACTTGAAATTTTAACTTTGATTTTCCGAGTAAATATAGACTGAACCACTTTATTACAATTCTACAAAATTTTTGGCAAATTTTTGAATACTAGCAGGACACTTTTATTTCCGAAACACGTTAGTTTTGCTTAAATAAACAAATTTATTTTTTATTAATTATTGACACTTAAATTTAAAGGTGGTAGAATTTTATTTATAGAACAGATTTTAAATTTTTGGTATTGAAAATAGAAGAAGTCATTTGTGAATGGTATTATTTATTTAATGATTCTAGGTTAATTATTATGGAAAATGTATAAAGTATCATTAGAAGAAGGAATAATTAATAAGAAGTCACCCTTTCTTGGTACTATTAATTCGAAGATCCAGCATATGGTTCTGAAGGGGGAGGGACAGATTTTTATATAATTTCAAATTATCAATTACCATTTACATCTCTTTAAATATGGATTTGCCAACCATACATGTTTTGAATCCAATGATTTAAAGAATTTTATGTTTTTTTGAATTTATCTAAAAATGCCATATAGTTATATTTGTTGAATGCTTGTGATTAGTCAATAGCCAGTACCAAATACGCTTTGAAATAATATAAATCATTATTCACAAACTACCGATTAAAGCAAAGAGAGGAATGTCCATTGGATATACAGTGACTCTCATTAGTATTCGGTTTTTATATATGAGTTTCTGAAATCCGAAAATTCTCAATGAATATAATGACATCTTGTTAATGTTTATATTTTTACTTAAAGGTATGTATTTAAAGCTCACTTTTCACTAATTGGTTTTAATTAATATTGAGTTAATCTATTTTAAAATAATAAATAACTAAAATACTACAGAAATGCGTGCTTCATTAATATTCGGTTTTTTAGTTTTGCCATAAAATTCACCTATGTAAAGCTGCATATTTACATAAATTATCTATAAAATTGGGATACACTCATTAATTAACATCAAACAAATAATGTTAGCTGAATAAACATTGTCATTCTCAAGTTTTTTTTTTTTTATAAAAGCCGCAATGGTTCGTTAAGGAAAAACTACTTCGTTAGAGCAAAGAAAATTGGTGATTTTCATTACAAAGAAGGAAAAAAATATAAAAATATTGCTGAAATATTGAAATACTGTCGGTTACTTTATCCGAAGATATAAAAACCAGGATCGAATTGATTTTAAAAAACAAACTCGGCTGCCAAAAAAGCTTACCGAGATGGAAGAGCTCCGTTTTGTTAGAAAAATCAAGGCTAACCCACGCTTAAGTGCTCCCAAAATTGTTACTGAATTTAAGGCGGAGTTTGGAATGACAGTTTCAGAAGCAACAATAAGTCACGCCTTAAAAACGGCCGTATTGCCCGAAAAAAACCTTTCGTGAATTTAATGGCTTTTTTTGGGCAATACGAACGTTGAATAATCGGTTAAAACTTACTAAGGAGCATATACAAAAAGATGAAAATTGGTGAAAAGACGTAATTTTGTTGATGAAAGCAAATTTAACTTATTTGGATATGATGGCAAAACTATGGAAGCCGAATTAGGAGTTAAAAGGAAAAAATATTACTCCAATAGTTAAGCATGGAGGAAGAATGGTTTGGGGCTGCATATCAGCGAAACTTGTATTAATCGAAGGCATTATGCACAATAATGTTTATTTGAACATTTTGAGAGATAATTTGAAACAATCTGCAGAAAAAATGGGAATTGCAAGAACTTTTAAATTGTATCAGGACAACGAACATAAGCATAAAGCCCACGTTGTTCGTGAGTGGTTGCTTTATAATTGTCCAAAAGTGATTAATACGCCTGCTCAGTCCCCAGACATGAATGCCATAGAAAATTTATGGGACTATTTAGATCGCCGAGTCCGTGGAAATCCCGTTTCTTCGAAAAACGAACTCAAAAAAAGGCTGCTGGAAGAATTATGTCTTATGAATAAAAAAAAATAATATCACCGGTTTTTTATTATTTTCTATTCATTTTGTTGACTTTTATAACTCGAATAAAAAAACCGAATATTAATGAGAGTCACTGTAGTTACATTTGCTCTCTTTATGTTACCATATTTTCCAAAAATTTTATACTTTTTGCTTCGAATTAAAACTTTTTGTATACATTTTTGCTAATTATTTATTATTAAGGGATTTTTTAAAAGCCTGATAAAAAAACTTGGCTTGAAAACAATTTTCAATTTTTTTCTTATGAAAATCACTTAGTATTCAAACATTTTTTTATCAGACCCTAAGTGTTTTGAAAAATATTATGTTTTAAATTCAAACAAGAAATATGTAGGTTCATATGAAACTTGTTTAAGGTTTCGTTAATCATTAATTATACCCTTAACCTTCGTGAGAAGGGTTTATATAAGTTTATCATTCCGTTTGAAAATTCCATAATATAATTTTCCGACCCTATAAAGTATATATATTCTGGATCCTTATAGATAGCGGAGTCGAATAAGCCATGCCCGTCTGTCTGTCTGTCTGTCTGTCTGTTGAACTCAATTTTTTGAAGACCCCAGATATCTTCGGGATCCAAATCTTCAATAATTCTGTCAGACAAGCTTTCGACAAGTTTGCTATTTAAAATCAGCAAAATCCATTCATAAATAACGGAGATATGAGCAAAAATCCGAGACAACCTCTGAAAATTTCATCAAAAAAGACAATTTATTGCATGCTTTGACAAAAAAGCAACAAAACGTTTGTTTGGATGTGTGTTGGTTATTGCTTTGAGTAATTTGTTTTTATACCCTTCATCATGAGTGGCAAGGGTATATATAAAGAGAGAGTTGTTTATGAATAAGAATTATAAATCAAACACACGCATGCATAATTTGTATGTTTCATTTATTTTAATTTTTGTTGTTGTTTGTTGTTATTTCTTCAACATACAATTGTGCAAAATAATTGTTGTGTTTATTGGTTAGTTATCAGTGAGCACTCAACGAGTGAATATGATTATTGAATGTTTTGCAATTGCATCTGATATGATGGTATGATTTTTTCTTGTTGTGGTTGCTATATGAAGAGTTTTGGATAGGTAAAGCCAATGTACGTAAATATGTATACTTTGGTGAAGGGGATATAAGATTCGGCGCAGCCGAATTTAGCTCTGTTACTTGTTTTCAGATAAGCAGATGATTAGCCGAATGTATCCTAATCTGATGATGGCGCTGTCATCTTAGCCATCAGACTGCCTGAGTATGTTCCACATTTATATCACATTTATATTAATATAAGAATCCGCTCGCAACCACACCAACTAGGGGAAGAGACGCTGCAATTGCCTCTCACAGCTCGCCGATGCTTGACGGATGTCAATAATATCGCCTAGAGACTACAACGAGGAGGTTTGTGAGTCAACTTGATGTGTAATGTATAAGATCACCCTGCAAGCAAAATAGAAGATGTCAGCCAATTCTGCTACCTTGGGAGCATTATGCTTATCTACGTACGGGTGATCGGGTGAGGAGATCGGCAATCGCTTGCCAGAGGCACGTCAAACACTTGGACGCCTAAATCTTATTTGGAGATCACCCTCATTATCTCTGCGTACGAAATTTGCAATCTTCAATGCCAATGTAAAATCTACCCTTCTGTACGGCTGCGAAACTTGGAACGCAGGCAGTCGTGATATACGAAATATGCAAGTATTCGTGAACTGCTGTCTTCGCAAGTTTCTACGTGTATCTGTCCGAGAACCATATTTAATCATACTCTCTGGAAAAACACAGGGCGTTGGATCGGCCACACTCTTAGAAATAAATAGCAGTGGCAAGAGTTGGCGAGAAGTGAAGGCGTTAGCACAAAATAGAGAGATGTTCAAACATTTTATTGAGGCCCTACTTACTTATATATATAAAACTTGTTTATGTCCAATTTCATCACGATATTAATTATTATAAAACAATTATGAAAGTTCAAGTAATTTTCTGAGGGGGACCATGTATGGTGACTAGCGACAAATGTTGGCTGACACCATCGTAACTGTTAGGGAAGATACGATGGTGTCGGCAAACTTCAAAGCTTCTATATCATTTTAATTCACTAAGTAGTAGATAGACCTGACAGTACATAACAACTTTCTATATTCTCAAGTTTCAATTCTATATCATGTTATAGCAAGAAATTTGCTAAACACTTCAAGGTATTTCGACTTCATTATTTTTTGTATCACTGTGTCCGTCTGCATTCAATCGACGCCCTCAAAGTCATTCCTGAATCTGACTTTTGATCCATATCATATTTGTTTATGTATATAAGTGAATAAAAATAATTTTTCTTAATACCTCTGCTTGTTTTATTCCATTACAACACCTCCATAATCTGATGAATCATAGTGTTCATATAAATATATAACGTGTCTTGGGAATACAACCCTTTCAATATTATACACTGTTAAATTCCACCATATTTACAAATTTTTTTAAATATGTTTAAGACTGCTGACATTAAATTTAGTTTGGTTTAATGATGTATTTTTTTTTTAATTTTCCATCATAGTAACTACTACTACAACAAGTGTGAGCAGAGGCAGAAGAACTAAAAGAAGGAATTAATTTCATATTTAAGCGGAAAAATAACACTTAATATGCACAAATATTTAATTCATTTCACTGTGAAAATGACATTGATGTTGATTCGTAGCAAATGCTACACGTTGCTGTTGTTCTTGTTAGACGTACTAAATGTTGCTGCTGAAGTTGATGAGTCTGAAGGCGAGGTTGTTGATGATGACGATGTCCTCATGTTAATTTGAAACACTTCAACCAACACAACTAGAGTCAGTTAGATATGGAGAGATGTCGTTCATAATAAAAATGTGGAACATTTTATTTTAATTTCTGAATATATTTTTTATATATTTTATTTCGTTTCGTTTTTTTTTCATTTAAAGAAACAAGTTAAAAATGCAATTTCCCCCAAAAAAGAAGAAAAAAAAAATAATCATAGAAACCCCTTTTTGCCTTCAGATCCTTTAATCAGCAGCCGAAGGAAGATAATGATGATGATGGGAATGTGAATGTGAATGGCAATGTTGATATTGCTTTTGCTGCAAATGACGACGGCGCTGATGAGGATGATGTGAATGGACTGATGTCTGTTGAAATGCCAGAAACAAAACTAACACTAGCAACAACAACAATAATAAAAATAACAAATAGTTAAAATAAGGAGGAGAATGAGAACAACAACAGCAAAAACAGAAAAAAAATGAAAAGGTTGTCTTTCTCTAGCATCATTCTACTTAAGCATCATATTTTGTACTTGAAAAACGTAATTACTTTAGAAAATAACCGTTAAAAGTAATGGTCTGTATCAAATATATTAAAATTATTCTCGTATACGAACCCGAGTAGAGTGCACACATCCATACAGGCAAAAATATTCAGAGAGAAAATGCAAAAACAAAAAAAATAATAAAATAGTGTATATAGAATAAAATAATGTAAAGTTAAAATATATTATAATGAAAATAAAATAACATCTATGTACTGGTACTGTCAGATATTAGAGACTGTTGTGCGAGTGTATGGTAAGAGTTTGCTGTTGGCCAAGTGAAGACAAGAGTCAAAATAAAACAATTGTGAATAAACTGTAAATATATAGAAATGAAATGGGCAACCAGAGGCACTTTGATCAGCCATGGTTAAATAAGGAGAATCATACGATATCTTATAGTCAAATAATCCTACATTTTAATGGAATTGTCTGATTAAACTCCAGCATTCCGAGTGGAGTCTGTCGCTTAATTTTACTCCCATCGGAAGCTTATGTACCGGGCATACCTGCACTCAAATGTGAGAAGGATCGGCGGCTAGTGATGGTGTGCAAAACTGGTCCACAGTCGTTGTCAACAAGCACCTGTAAGAAATCAATATCGTAGGTGAGCAACTTGTCTACTGTTATTGAAAATCCATCAAGAAGTAAGAATCGATGAATCTGGATCTTCCGACTCAAATAATGACGTAAACGGAAAACCGATGTCGATGACAAAGAACAGGCGGTAGAGGAAGTAACAGCTTGTATAGACAAAGAGAAGAAAACACTCTGATGTCCAGATGAGGAAAGCATACAAAATTAAACATAGAGCAGGCCAACAAAAAGCCAACCTACAGGATGCTGCAAAGGCGGATGATTTCTCCCCATCTATCTCTACTGGGAAGGAGAAGTGGTTTCAATATCCGGAAAAGCTTCCGTGAATCAGACGGGAAAGAACTTAACGAATGCATCTACCTCTAAGAATATGTCATTATTAAAATCTTCAATTATTGGTGAAGATTCCAACAGAAAAACTAAATTGTCATTGAAGAGGGAGTCAAATGAAAAACTGGTCAAGAAGCAGCTGAATCTTCCGACTCAAATAATGACGTAAACGGAAAACCGATCTCGATGAGATAGAAAAGGTGGTCGAGGAAGCAAGAGCTTGTATATACAGAGAGAAGAAAACACTATGATACCCAGATGAGGAAAGCATACAAAATTAGACAGAGAGCTGGCCGACAGGATGCTCCAAAGGCGAATGATTTCTCCACATCTATCTCTTCTGGGAATGGAAAGTGGTTTCAATATCCGGAAAAGCTTCGGTGAATCAGACGGGAAAGAACTTAACGAATGCATCTACCTCTAAAAATATGTCATTATTAAAATCTTCAATTATTGGTGAAGATTCCAACAGAAAAACTAAATTGTCATTAAAGAGGAAGTCAAATGAAAAACTGGTCAAGAAGCAGACCACATGTGCTAAAATAACGCGGAGAAAGCTAGCAGGAACTTTGTTACGCTGGCATTGTATCAAGTTGCTCATCCGGCAAAAACATATCAAATTGCGAAAGTCGTTATGATTGTGAATTAGACTTGGAGGCAGATGACGATGCACCACAAATCCATATTGAGAGCTACAGGTTTAATAGTGAATTAATATTTCTTCAACTATAATCAGACACTTGTATAAAAATTCTTAAAGACCTGGTGGGAGTCTTCAAAACACCATGGGAGGGAGGCAAACTTGTTATTATGAGAAATCCCGACATCCCATTCTTGACCGTAACATCTTTCTTTATAAATCGTTGGAATAACAAATGCCCATTCCATAAATTATTGGTAGCAAAATAAAGCTTTGGGTATTGCAAAATGGCAGGTCTTCCCCCAAAATGAAGACATAGACGGCACTTTAGTCATGGTCAATTTAGGCAAATCCTATATGTCATACCCTGAGGAGAATTAAGGGACGGGAAATTATAAGAAGAGTACCGACAACTTATAAGAAGAGTCCCGAAAACGATCCAAAGGAAGTACGAAGCAATCTTAAACAGCCCACATGTTCTTAAAAGGGGGAATTCGAGATTAGAGAATCCTAAGAAGAATTTTTCCTAGCCAAAAAAATTATACTGCTGCTTCAGATCAACCTCCATTGGAGTTAAACGGCAATACTATCTCTGATGGAACAAATAACAAAAGGTAACGAACATAGTGTTCTCATTAATTAGGGACTAGGATAATAGATGTATTTGCCCTCATACAAGCAGACACCAACACCCATGTCGGACTTAAGAAGGATACAGGTAGGAATATGCAAAAAGCTTATTTACCCTAAACACTGGGAATAAAATAACATTAACAGCTCACTAACAGAATTAGGGAAGATGTAATTGCTACAACAATATCTGATTGGCATGTATCTGATGTATATTCCTTCCCAGACCATCGTTATATTTTCTTAACACAGGACACTATATTCCCCGTAATATTATGTACATGAAAAAGATTTAGTTTAGATCTCAAACACATACTTGAGAAGCATCCAGCAGCGAACGGTATTCTGGAAATGATAGATTTGGAAGTGATTATGCCAGTCATTGATATAGAAAGAGCTTTCAAAAATGTTTAGACCTCGAGCATTATTGATACCTTAAGGCAAATTGATCTGAACTGGGATATAACTTCTTAGATAGATCACATTTTCGCAATCTGAAGGATAAATTGCGGGGCACATGACACAGAAATTATAGACAGAGTATGCAGAGGAACCCCACAAGTTGCTATTTTAGCTCCCCTACTATGGTTAACTACCATACATAGCCTACTAATGCTTCTATCCGTTGAAGGTTTCAAACCCATCGGTTATTTGAAAATATTGATTATTGATCAGAGGAAATGATCTCAATATTTTATGTGAAAGGGCAAAGGAAAACCTCAGCATATTTTATAACTAGGACGCAAATTTGAATGTTCACTAGAAAGCGGAAAATTCCAAATTACGAATGCTCTGTATTTCAAAACAGGACAATACAAATAATGAAGAAATTAAAATACCTAGGAGTACTACGCGTTTAGAGACTATAGAAAATGGAATTTCTGCGGAAGAAATGGTGCTTTAACGTGTATCACGTATATGAGACAGAAGTATAAGCATCTGTGTTGCAGTGAACTGCCCATCGAAAAAAGCTATTGAGAGCATAATATCAATACTACCGATCGAAATGCAGGTGAAACATGAAGTAGTTCTTGGTGCAACAAAACTGATGGTAGTGTGAAAGTGTCTATTAAATGACCACAAATGCAAACACCAAAGGATAATAAATATCCTAATTGGGTAATATTTCCACTGAAATATTGGACATAAGTCGTACAGAATATGTCAAAATAAATTTCATTGCGAAAGTACCCCAGACGGAGAAGAATGTGATGAAGTAACGAAAGTGAGGAATAATCAGGGAAATGATCTATAAACAGATGGCTTAAAAAATTGTATTAAACGGGAATGGGCTTCTATGAACTAAATCGAAATACAGGTAAATACTTTCGTCTACAAAATTCATATAATATTTTCAGGCTATCATCATGGCGATTATGGAGGACATTAAATGGTTAAAGAAGATTGATAAGAAATTTCGAACAGGTAAGGAATAATAATGTTGAATCTCGGAACGTTTTACAATGTAAGAATCAAATAAACTCGTACTTTAATTTCGAAAATCTTGAGATAAAATTCCCAAACCATCATGACATTATCGGAAGCGAGAAGGCGGATAAGCTATCCGAGATTGGATCACGTATAGATACCGTCAATCTGGAAAATACCAAACGCACCGCAAGGATGAAAGGAGTTGGCAATAAACGAAAATGTCAGAGACTGAACTCTATAGTTGGCAAATGACAAATATTCTTTGGAGGAACCGAAACCTAAAGAAAACAAGACCTCGTATTTTTCTCGTATTGGTCTATCCGACAATACTATTTGCAAAGCGTGTGAGGTGGAGGACGAAATACTGGAACATTACCTGTGCCACTGTCCTGTATTTAGTCGAATTAGAGACGAAAATTTGTATATAGGCACTATATCAAACCTAACATATGTTAGGGTATGAAAAACAGGACAAGAGCAGAGTACACAGAGAAAACAGATTCGTAATAGCAACCGAATTTGTTGGCAATCAATGATTCTACCTTAGTGACCGAATTTTACAGTTGTGGCTAAAAAATGTTAAAAGGGCAACAAAAGTTTGGTTACTTTGACCGAAATTCTTCTTTGTCAACTGAGTTTTTGTTGATAGAACCGAAAAATTCTATGTGTGCAACCGAATCATTCGATTAGCAACAAATTCGGTTGCTATCACGAATCTGATTTTTATGTGTATATACCCAAAATGCTCCTCTACTCAACCAACCAACTTCAACATGGATCCTCAAATATGGAACATACTCTTCAAAATTATCATATACTTAAGTGACATTTGTCTTCGGGCTATATTACATGGGATGTATAAAGTAACTAATTGACGTCTATCTGCACTATAAAGAGCACATACATGTTAAATATATAAATTGGAGTCAGCCTATAGTGATCACACATAGTGATAGCTTAACTGCTATGATTGTTTTGCAGTTAAGCAAGTGGTTAACGTACCCCTTATAGACAGTAATTGTCTTATCGGTTGGCTGACTCCAATTTATATATTTTGGTCATTTGACACGTATGTGGTCTTTGCAGTGCAGATACAATTGGTTACTTTATACATCCCAGTTAATCAAGAGTGAAGACAATTGTCACTAAAGTGTCTCTACGTAATCTGGAGTGTAGTCACTTTAAACGTTTTGTGAGTATTTCGTTCAAACTGGTTTTATACAAATTGTGTTGATATAATTCTCATACAGTTTATTTTTGCTTTAGTATACTGATATCCCATGTAACAGAGCATGAAGTCAATACTCACTTTAGTGTCTCTTGGTAACCCATAGTGAAGTCACTTTAAACGTTTATTTTTAACTGCACTTTAGAAAGTAGTTATTTTTCCCACCAGAAGCAATACATTGGAGAGTTCTCGAAGAAAGGTTTGCTTACATGCAATCGTTAATTGGACTGTCTATGATATGTCTTTGCTGACTGTTTGAGGTCAATTAGCACCCGTACATGTTAAAATATCTAGTTAGGTAGCTAGTAAGGTAACTGACGTTATTTAACCAGTTTATGAATCCAAAGCGTTGACTTCTTTGGACCAGCTATCAGACAGTCTCATTGTAATCAAACAGGTTAAATTGACCCTCTGCTTAGGACATGCACGTGTTGAAATAACTAGTCACGTAGCAATTTATGTAACTAGTTGTCACCCTAAATGATGGGTAAAATCACTAGTTCGGGACTGTCTCCTAGAACTGCTGGGTGCCTTTTGTTTCAGTTTTTTTTAGTGCTATTCGATCGTTATGACCAAACATTCTGTCAAGAAAGTTGAGCGTTTGGTCATCCACATATCAGTAACTCTAGTGTTTTTTAGGAATATATTTAGTCAGTAGAGGAAGTTGCTAATTAGGATGGTTGCAATGCCTGTACTGAGAGTCGAACCATCATTGCGAACCTTGAATTATATTTTCCTTCATGATAATTTAAACATCCTGTCTTAATGAAATTGATAATTTGGACTTCGGGGTATGTGGATACACATGGGAAAGTCTGGACAGATCTGCCCTTGATCTAGATTATTTTTCAATTGCAAATATTCTTCAATTTGGGACATCTCTGACTCATCATGTTGGTGTTATTTGAGATGTGTTCACATTGTGTGTTAAATTATTTTTTGTTCACTCTTGTTTCCAACATAAAAGTTGATGCACAAAGTTGTGCTGCCAATGCGTCAAAAGCAACATTTACTTTTAACAAACACATCAGTGACGAGCCAAGAATTTTTTTTCTATACACCTTCTACATCATCTACTACGAGTACTGCTACTCCTACTGGACCTTCCACTTCAATATACATAAATACAATTGCTTATGTTTGTGTGTGAGTGTTAAACTGCACTGGAGAGCAGGAGACGAGTGTAGAGAATGACAATATCATCGTTAAGGGTTATTTGCCCTTGTACAAATACTCGTACGTATACAATAAAATAAAATAATGATGACCGACAGTTAGGAAATTTGTTGTGAAACGTCAGTTAGTAAAACTTTCTGTCAACATGTTGGACGAAATGTCATTATTTTATGCTTAATGTTGATGGTTCTACTACAACTACACATGCACACATACACACACATACCACTACTAATACAAATATAACAAATGAAGGTTTTTCTATTGAGAGGGAGCGAAAGAGTGTGTATGGTGGCATTACTGAAGTTGGAAAAATGTCAGCCTGATTTTTTGCTGCTGCCTTTATTATTTTATTTTTTTGTATCTGTCTGCACTTCCGTCCGGCCATTAGTTGAGAAAATTTTATTGCACCTCTGTTTCATTTATTCTTATTATTTTACTTGCTTGTTTGTTTTTTTTACAGTAATTTTTTCCATTTATTCCTTCATTCATACATATTTTCGTTCAAATGTATATTTATTCATTACAGACTTTTTATTTCCTCTTCATTTGCTTTTCAAGTTGTGATGATGATGGCCTTTTCAGTTTTTTTTTTTTTTTTTGTGTAATTTTTATTTTTTTCTTGTTGTATTTTAGCTGGCCTTTTACATTCTGTTTATGAGCACTTGAAAGGAGGTATCGTATCCATGTGTAGTGTAAATGTTATTTTCTGTATGCCATGCAAGAAGTCAACAGAAAAAAAATAAAATTAAAACAGAAAAAACAACAAATAAGAATGAAATAATATGAAAATGTCATAACTACAGCAATTTCTTTATAATTTATAAAGTAAATTCATTTCATGATAGAGAGAGAGAGATACACAAACCACTAAAATATTTTAAAGTTTTATACTATTTTTTGTTCTCTTTTGCTTGATAACAACTTAACCTTATCGGGGAAGGATAACCATATATGTTGATTTAAAGGTATCTAGAATAACAATACAAATCAAATTAACTTCCACAGATCTATATGAAAATAGTCCAATATCATTGTCTAATTCGTACTAAACATGTCTAATTCGTATTCTTGGGGACAATATTTTTAATTTTGGCTATAGATGCAGTACCTGATTTAGACATACAGTCGTTATCCATAAATGACTCATATGAGTTGATCATCACTGATTTTGCAATGTTACGTACTTCTCCAGGGTAATGGTGGAGAAGCTACCGCTCACTCCTACTCTTCGTTACGAGAACTTCTGCATACAACTTTTTTGGAGACAACCTTACTTGAGAACGACCGTAGATACCCCGCTTCCATGATGATAGCGTTTCATCTTTCAGTGTCTTTTACCTAGACAGTCTGCAGTATAATTGTCTGGATCATTATGTTTACTTGACATCTACATAGTTGGAGAAACTTTGCAGCCATATATGATTTTGTCCTGAAGAACACTGTACTGATTTGATATGAAATTTTATTATAAACCTGTTCATTAGCCAGTGCGTAGGACATTCCTGTGAAAATTAAGATTTGAAAGAAATTTCATTCAGTAGAAAGCAAGTTCATTAAAACTATCTCTAGATCTGATGCATTTTGCACTGAGAAGTGCTCAAGACACAATCGATGGAATCCATCCATCCATCAGATAAGTGCTTCATATATTAGTATGGGCATAACCAACATGCCGAAGCTCAAAGTTTTCCTTATAGCACCCCTGCATGAGTAAGTAACGAGAGTCGCTTGAGCCGTTCTTGCCAGGGTGTAACGTTTCCAAAATAGCTAAGAATACGAATGTTTGAAAGTTATTCGTAAAGTAAGACGCTCAATTTTTCTATAAGATAAAAGTATAAAGAAGGCTAAGAAGATATCGTGTACCGTAGAATGATAGTTCTGAAACTTCATTTTATCGTATGAATTAACCCTCTAACATCAATACCGTAAAAATTATCCGTAATAGAACCGTAAGTTTTAATTTTCAGGCGAAAAAAACATTCTGAACGAACGCCAGGTATGAACATGTGAAGACCGGTACTTCCGGTTTGCATGTAATATAACACCACAGGTAAATTCTATATATAAACAAATTTTATTGAGAGAAGGGAACCAAAAAAAGTTAAAATACACATTATTTTCGATAGTGGTAGTCCCAGAAATAATTTTTATCGAATTGACCGCATAAAGGCAGAAAATTATCGTCAGCATCGAACCGAACATTAGCAACTTGATGAGCAGCTCTTTTCCCAACACCTGATATGCCAGATGGTCGTCCTATAATTTTGAAGGAAACAAGTCCATCGGCTATTTCCTCACGGAAATCTGGAAGCTGTTAATGCAGCTCTTTATCGATCACATTGTTGGAAGCATTGGCCTCATTGGCGTGCAGACGTTTGTATAAAATGGATGCATTTGTAGAGACTATGTTCACAAAATAGTAGAATATGGCATCGAACCCGGAGACCATCCATGAGATCTACTCCACCCATGCGATCATTGTATTCTCGAATAATTTGAGTTGATTTCGATGAATTTCTTCTGCTTTCTATCATATCTAGGATGCTTTGATTGTTTATTCTGAAACGTTCAATACCTACATACGTATGTTGATGACGGGTGATCATATTTGTTATCCTTCCATAATAGAATATTTCCTTGTATCGTAAATTAGCACAATAATTAATAACTATCCTCAGCAGAATCCAAACAGCTTAAAGGAGAGTAGAGATGAGATGCAGACGATGATGCAACACTCTTTACCTAGCTTATCGTAACTTTCGCTGAGTAACAGAATCGCTATGAAAGCAGAAACAGCAACAGCCTGTGGCAACTTAAGACTACTATGGAAATGATATGAAATGTTAACAATAAAGTCATCGATTTGAATGTTCTAACTGCTGTATCGGAACAGCTAAAAGAGATGGACTATTATCTCCATATCGAACCTTTTGTGCAAATTCCGCTTCCATGAAATAGAGACAGGTATCAAATATATGAAATGTGGAAAAGCTGGCGGTGTCAACAACGTTGATAGAAATTAAGATTAAAGACACTCTGCGACGTCAGCAATCTGGTTTCACCAAAAAAATTTACATTAATAATATTGCTATTTAATCACTAGAATAAATTAATGAAATACAAGAATTTCTGCAGCTTGTCTTTAACGGCTTCTAAAGGGCGTTTGAATGCATAAAACATCAACATATGTAGGATGCACTTAGAATTAATTTCAAATTTAATTGAATTTGAATTTAATCAAGTCTTAATAATAATGAAACCACTAAACTTACAAGGTTTTTATAGTGTTTTCTGTCACTTTGCTCGAACAGGTAGTCCATCTCCGTTTAAAATTTAACACATTTTTTGACACCTTTTTTGTACTCTTCAATTCTCCTTTAACAATATCCCAATATCTATCCACTGGCCCAGGCAGTTTGGAGGATTTGCCTCTCTTGATACAAATAACACATAATTTTTCTTGTACCACTCAAGACCTTGCTTACCATAGTGACATTATGCCAAGTCAGGCCAAAAATAAGTGGACACATTAAGAAATCTTATGAATGAAAGCCTCCTCTTTTGGAAACATTCCTTGATATAAATTTCATACATATAGAGGACTTTGTAACAAATGTTTGACTTCTTTTGCCGCAACTGCGTATTGCTTGCCATGCCAAGAACTTTTTGGGAAAATGTTCTGCTTTTGGGTCTTAAAATTTTCTACAACATTCCCTGAGCATCAGCAACATAAAAATATTGAACAGCAATATTTTTTGTATAAAATTTGTCTTCAATTTCCGTACTCAGTCTTTGGCCTCTAAATTTTTAGCGAGTTCCTGTCAGGAACTTTTTGAGCCTTGTATGTTTTAAACCTGGATTGGCTTTAACTTTTCGTACCAAATAGTCCGAGTACTGAGCTAAACGGACTGCTGTCCTAACGGATGTGTTGGAAGCTCTTTTGAAAATGCTTTCTATTTATTGGCTTTAGAAATATCATGTGGACCATTCTTTCTACATAAACTAGGTTTTCTATCAACGGACAAGTTCTCCCGTAACTGTTTAATAACATTGGAATCAGTTTGACGCAGACCTTTAATTGTTTGGCTAACTTTTTGTAAGACCATGTTGGGTTTTATTGAAAATATTTAATAATTTTAGAACACACTTTTTTCTCGTCACTTATTTTATTCAGATTAACAACAAATGAACGTATATGACATTAAACATAATAACTGACATGTTTTACAAAGGTAACTTGATCCATAAAAAATCAAATAATACTTGGGTTAAAAGTTTTAATGAAAAATGTATGTTAAGGTTTTTTAGATCTTACTCCTTAGTAGCTGAAATTCGAATGAGTATTGAAGTATAGCATTCTGCTTTCACTATAAACTCGGTCTTAAGGCAAGATTACATTTTATACCCTCTAATGTTTCTCATTGCCATTGACGAAATTTTGATCTCTGCTTTTGACAACGATCCAAGGCATGGAACATGCGAATGAACTTTTATATGCTGACGATACGGTTCTGCTAAATAAAAGATGTAGTCGGAACAGCTACACATTGCGGTATGTAGATGAATTCTAGCAAGACTTTACATCTTCACTATTTCTCTTCATATGTTCAATTCATGGAATCTGTGAACGAATTAGCCTACTTGAGTAGTAAAATTTACCAGACTGCGGTGCATGAATTTGCATACTTCACTGAATCAATACCAGGAAAAACTGCTAGTTTTTAAAAGTCACGACTTATCAGTTATACTTATTAAGACAAAATTGATCACCGTATTACATTTTACAAATTTGGTAGCTTAACAACTGGATATCCAATATCGATTATACCAAAGATGTAATCTAAGCAGCTGAGATACGCGTAAGATAGTGAAAATGTTTTACGCAAACAAAAAATATATTTTTGTCTTCAACAGGCAGACAAACCAGAATCAAAATATCTGACATTTTTTACTGGCTTATCCGATTTGTATGAAATTTAAAGCAAGCCTAGCAGTGGATCATTCGAGTTTACTGTTTAAAGACGGACCAGAAAGACTGCTGAGAAGCGGCGCTGTGAGGTCTTAAATTAGGGCAACTAAGAAATGCAAGTTTTTTAAACGCTTGCGAATTTATATGATTAGGGCTATAAAGCAAAGAGTAATAACAGTTTTTCAACCAAAAAATACAAAAATTCAATCTATGCACAATTTTAAAGTTCAAAATCGATTATTTTTGGACTCGTTAAAGATATTGCTTTGAAGTTTATTTTTCTTATGATTTTCTTGATTATTGTTTAACGAACAGAAATAAGTCGATCTTAGCTTATGCTTGATATTTTGAAAAAACGATGAAATTTTGAAATTTTAATTTTCAATTGCGCATAAGTTAATATTAAAGAGATAAATAACACACGCCATTATGGTTTTTGTAGGCCTAATCAAGGGCTTTATGAATATATTAAAATCCTTGAATTTAAACAAACCATACAAAATTCAAAAGCGTTAAAAATGTTGCATGTCTAAGGATACCTTATTTTGAGTCTATGTGATCCGTCTTCAAAAAGTAAAATCGAATACTCCTTAGCTCCACAATGCCTTGTTCGAGCTTGAGTTTTTGTAAATGACCCAGCAAGGGTTTCGGGTTGGTTTTGTAATTACGAACTGTATGTCTCAAGAAATGTTCAAGGGGCACTTCTAAGTCTGTATGGATATTCTGATGTCTTATATACCATTGGACTCCCGTAGTTATTCTAAAAATTTTAGATGGACTCTATGTGTAATTATTACTTGACGTTACCCATATTAGAATCCGTATATCCAAATAGCTTTTAAAACAGTCTCATATAGGCATGCATAAGTAGTCAGGGCTCATTATGAATTGCTCATTAATAGGATAGTGCAGAATATAAGGATAGTGCAGAATATAAGCATTGAAGCGTTTTAACTTGTATTAGACTATGTCAATTAACCCTCTAACCCGCAAACTTTAAAGAGCTAAAAAAGAGTGGTCGAATAATTTTATTTAGGGTAATTATGACCCAATAAACTCAGAACATCAATCAGAAACTAATTTGCAAAGTAAGTTTAGGAACCAGGTGCAAAAAGATGAAGAGTGCCTCAGGGCATTGTTGCCGTTTTAGGCGTAACAAACAATAAGATTGTAAACATTAATTATAATACGATTTTATTGAAAAACTAATGAAAAAGATACAAAAGTAAGAAAATATGTTTTACTTTCTACGATGATACTCATAAAAGCAATTTTTGGCATTTAGGAAGCTTAAATGAAGATCGCATTTTGAGCAAACACTCTGTGTTTTCGACTTTTTGCATAGTTTGCTTCATGTTTTTATACATAACCAGAAAGTGGTCGATATTGTCATAACGGACGTCATTAACTGGATGTTTTGCTTTATCGCCATTTTATGGACTTCCTGGCTGTGTTTCTTCTTGTGCAGTACCAACTGATCATGAGTTAAGGCTGATAATTCAATCCGTAAGCGGTCTCTATCTGCCATTCCTATCATTTTTTTATATATAACAGAAAAGTAATATAACACGATGATAAATTTAGCCGCAACCCGCAACAGTGCCCTGAGGCACCCCTTAGTTTTTGCCTTCTCAACACAGTTTTTGTTAATTGTTGAACATTTACAAATTCATAAACTGAATGGAGAATTCTTACCTTTAAAAAAATATTTCGAATAGATCGAACGACTAAAAGTTTGTAAAACCTTGATTTAAAAAAAAATTCACGTGCTAAAACTATGACATCACACACAAAACAGCTGACAGAACAAAAACTAAAAGTCAGAATGCATTTCGACCTTCGAGGGAAATGTTTGCAAATATATAACCAAAGTCACCATTGAATTTAAACGAAGAATTTTTATTACTTTTAGAGATAATTGGTGTTTTGTAATGCATGCCTTGAGGCACTCTTGCGGGTTAAGAGAACTATCCAAGTGAATGTAATGTAAATAATATCAAGAGATAGCATTAGCATTAATTCATAAGATAAAAACTAATAAATAAATTATATAATAGAATATATGATGCCCAAGACTGCTATTCTATATAACTCCTAGAAACTTGGCCTCTTCAACTAGCACGAATAATTTCCCTTGATATTTTAGTGCATTCAAAATATGTCTTCTTTTCATTCACAAAATTAACATTTTTTTGTTGATACCAAGGCACTGTTTTTTACAATAGCAAACCCTCAGACAGGGTATACTTCCCCATTGATTATCCTTTAAAAAGATATTCATGTGTTTTGGGGATATGTGTTAATAACAGCTACAATAATATACAAAATTATATAAAAAGAAATGAACTTCAAAAAAGCAAAAAATTCCTGCAACAAAAAATGAAATACTCAACATCTTCCCCATACAAGTGTATAGATGATGATGTGTGTGTCTGTTTGTTTGCGTTTTATATCTTGTAAATTTTTTTCTATACATTCTTTTTAATGTTTTTTAACGAGTTTACGAGTCTTTTGTTATGTAACTTGCATGTCATTTGCAAAATGAAATTATTAAATAAACGTACTCCTACTTAAACATTCATTTTACAGAAAAAAACAAACGAAAAAATCAACAACACAAACACAAAAATTATAAGATACACTTGCCACATCTTCTGCTGCTTCTCCTACGTTTCTTTTTCACATTTATAAACCTCACGGGCATATCAACAAGGCTCGTCTTTGTTTTTTTTTTTCCTTCTTTCTCCATTTCTTTGGGTTTGGGAATATGAAGGATAAAAGTGTTTCATTCTGTTTTTTTTGTTGATAGTAGAAAATTTACGAAAAAACAAACAGATTTTTTAAGGAATTTGTTCATATTTTTAATGAATATTTGAAATTATGTAAATATTACGAAAAAAAAACTAATTTTTGTAATTGAGCAAATATAGCTTTTACAAGCTCTAGGTGATCATTGTAGAATAAGTAGAAGTTTCTACTGATGGAAACAACTTGAATGTTAAATTCAAATTGATAATGCAATTTTGTAACAGTATGTAAGTTTTATCTCATAAGTATTCTTTAATATTTACATAACCCGAACCCTAGTGAATGAATTCTTTTAATATTACATAAAATTTTGAACACTTCTTAATAATTTTTGATATCATTCGTATACTCTAATTTATAATTTGTTCTTCTGTAGCTGTTTTCCTCTTTTTCTTGGTATTTTTTTTTATATTTTTTGTTGATGCCGTGCGTCTTTAGCTACTCTTAATAATCTGAAATATTTTGCTTTTTGTTTGTTTGCTTGCTTATTTTGTTTGTTTATATTGTAACTGGTCCTTGTGGTAACATTTTCCTTTTCAACACAATTCATACTCAATTAAGATCAAGAAAAAACATTGGAAAGAAAATTTCACATACAAACAATGAAAATATATAGGGAAAGAACAACAGAATTTGAATTCAGTAGAATCTGCCAAAATTAAAAAGAAAAGTAAAATTTTAGTCGTATTCATTGGTAAGTAGCTTGTTTGTTGGCTTTGTTTTAGTTGAAATTAGTCAAATAATCTAGTTTAGAATGACATTCGTAAAGATTCTTAGAATTGCACATAACTATTTTCTGTGTGAACGTTTGGGGAAATGATAAGGACAAACGAAATCAAACAAGAAGTACCACAAGGAAACTGTTTAAGGAAATATTCAAGCTATTTTCAAATAGTTGTGAGATGTTTATATGAAATAAGTTGCAATTAGAATTTATTAATTGCATGTAACATGAATAGTTTTTCCTTTAATATTATAAATTTAACTTTTGACATTATACATTAAACATTTAAGCAACAAGAACGATAAATTCCTAATGTATAGATAGATTGGCCTGTACAAACTCACTGATTTTCTCCAGAAATCTTTTTATACAAAGTAAGTGATTTTCTCTATATAAAACTTTATGTACAAAGTCAGTGGTTTTCTATAGAATATTCATAGAATATTTCATTTTCTCTACAAACTCAGTGATTTTCTACAGAAAGATTTCTGTACCAAGTCAGTGATTTTGTATAAAAAATTTTGTTTAGAAAGTCAGTGATTTTCTACAGAAAATTTTCTCTACAAAGTCATATCTTTTCTACAGAATATTTTCTGTAAAAAGTCAGTGATTTTTTACAGAAAATTGTCTTTCTCTATAAAGTCAGTGATTTTCTTCACAAAATCATTGATTTTCTACAGAAAATTTTCTCTACAAAGACAGTGACTTTTTATAGACAATTTTTTCTTCAAAGTCAGTGCTTTTTTATAGACAATTCCCTATTTGCTTCTTATTGAGAGCCCTGGTGCACAAATTGGTCTCTGCTCCGTAGGGTTGTACATCAGCTCTTAGAATTTTCTTAGAGATTGCGAACACATAAGTAATTTGGCAGATGGGATCGCTGAGAGTATTGCATACTTTTAATGAAGTAAGAACGAAGGGTAAATGTGATCCCTATAAGTTATTGGTGAACAGATGTATGAATATGATTAAGCGTTTAAAGAAAATGTCTTGTCTTCTCTGGTCTCATAGAACTATCTCCTCAATTTACTGTTGGAGACGTTACCACCTTCAGGTTGGAGAATAGTGGGTGGTATTTTGTTACAGAATCTAGTAATGAATTCAGTGTCATTGAAGTTGATACTATAGGTTAAAATTCGGCTGTGACAGTATATAGATCCACAAATAATTGAATTAATCTTTGTTTACTATGTCACTCTGGAGCACTAGAAATGAAAGCAGTGTAAATATTGATGGATGGAACACTATTTGAACCTTATTATGTTATATAAGACTCAGATTGGAGTATAAAAAGCCGAGTATATATATTCGACCTTGACAAATTTTCACACCGTAAGTTGGATGATATGATCTTGCGGACTTCTTGCAATTTCCACCCTTTTGCTAATTTTGAACTGACTGCCTGACTGATCTGAATCACTGCTCAGATCTTATGGCTTTTATGGTAGCATTTAACTCTGCCATGTGATGAACCACAATGAATTTTGTTCATCTTGAAAGTCATTCTAGAACAATTTATTCATTTCCACCTGGATAAATTAGCAAGAGGAAAACAACTACAACAAGATATAAAATGAATTGAAGCCATCAGCGCAAAAGTGGTTTAACCTACTTTTTTTTTAGGTTTCTGTTCTGCTGTTAAAAACTAGAGTATGCTACCTTTTGGTATTTAAAAACAGATGGAGCTGATAAAATCATTTTTGCACAGAGGAAAAATGGTGTAAGCTTAATATACTACTAAATAAATAGTTTGGAGTTACACCATTTTTGCACTGATAGCCTCAATTAACCCTGAGAGAATATGGACATGAGACTAGCCCAAAATATTCCAAAGTACATAGTTTCATTGCATTTTATTTATGTTTTTCGAAATATGGTTTCAGACATCATTTATTTATCTAAAGGTACGTTCATACTGTTCAAATACATATATAACAAAAATATTGTGTTCTTGCTGCGACAAAAAATATTAATTGAATAAATAACGAATAAAAGTTATTCAAATAAATTAAAATATAACAAAGCTATTTGTGGTTGTCAAACAAATTATGTTTTAAAATTTGAATAAATAACTTATATTATTAGATTAATCGAATAATAATTTATACACGATTAATCGTATTTTTATTAGCGCTACTTCTAAACTGTATTAAACTAATAACAAATAAACATATCTATTGTTTTTTTTAACAACGCGAAGAAAATTATACAAAAGTGTTATTCAAGTAATCGATTAGATAATAAATAATATTTGTACGATTAATTTTTTTATTGGAATACATTTATTAGTGGAATTTTTTAATTACGCCAGGATTATAAAATTTTTTATTTTTTTTGTTCAAGCGGTATATATTAACTATTCGAGTCGAGAAAGCATAACAGATAATGTTTATGGAGAAAAAACCGAATTTTAGACAACTAAAATATCAATAATATGCAAACAATTTCAGAGCAATATCAATTACGGATCCGAAAATGAACGATTTTAAATTTAAAAATTCAAAAATTTTTTAGATTTTTGCTGTTTTTTGGGCGAAAAAGTGACTTAACTCTTTTTTATTAAAACAACACTTTTTTAAGAACATATAACAGTTTTATGTTTTTCTGTAAGACATCTTTATGGAGAATATTTTGAAATAAAAAACATGTCATATTTTTATAAGATGTCGCCCCTACGCCCTTCGGAATTTGACCTATTTTTTATCAAATTTTAACTTTGGTCCGCATGTTCTAAAATCCCAAAGCTGGGATCAGAAAACGGAAAGCAGCTTTGGAAACCTTGATGTGATTCCTATTGACTTTTAAAGCATTTTCCCAGCCCCGAAGGAAATGTAGAACCTGTGGGCAAAATTGTAAAAAATACAATTTTTGGGATTTTCGCTCCAATTTTTAGGAATTACGGGATTCCCTTTGACCTTTTGACAAGTTTTTTTACACTATGTTATTTGGAATGAGAATTTTAAAAAACCCTACAAAGCTCGTTTAGTTTGGTTAATAAATAAAGATTTTATTACATATTTATTGAGCTCTAAAACTAAAATTTTTATCAAAATTTTGATAGGATTGCAAATATTAGAAACAATTTGGTCCACATTTTTTCAGAACAATTTTTTTTTTAGTTTAGGTAAGTTAATTTCTGATATTACAAAAAAAATTTCAAGTCAATATCTCAATTACATTCAAAAATATGCCACTTTAAAACTCCATCCTTCAAAAATATTGCACTTTTTCAAACTAAAAAATTTGTTTAAATTTTCTTAATATTTTATACAACAAGTCAATGGTTTGACTTAATCACATTAAAATATGAAAAGTGCAATATTTTTGAAGGACGGAGTTTTAAAGAAGCATGTTTTTCATGACCTAGTCGAGCGCATCCCAAAAATTTAAAAATCTTTGAAATCGGATAGGAAACAAAAAATGGCACGTGTTTAAAAATTTTACATGTAGAAGGTACCCTACTTTGAGCCCACATAGCGCCGCGCCTGGAGTATTTGTAGGGTCCATTTTAATAACTTGAACTCGAATACTCCTTGGCTACCCCTACGTCAAATTTTATCCTGATCGGGCCATCCGTTTAGAAATGCCAGATTCATTTCCATAAAATTTTGATTCTGCCCCACTGTGCAGCGTTGATATACGCTCCATTGTTTTCTATTCGAATAACTAATAAAAATATTTATTTGACTATCGAATACAAATATTTATTCCAATACATAACTAACAAAATTTTTTATTTGAACAACGAATAAAAATATTTTTATTCGAATTACAAATAAAAATATTTATTAAAATAACAAATAAAAAAATTGAGTCTATTAAGGAATAAAAATATTTATTGGAATAAGAAGTAGAATTATTCATTCGAATTACGAATAAAAACATTTTTTCAAGTAAAGAATATTAAACTATTTATTCGATTAACGAATAAATATATTTCTTTGAACTATGATTAAAAATATTATTCGAATAAATTTGAATTGCATGGGAAACAATATTTTTATTTTATTGAGAGTATGACTTAAAAATGCGGGATTTGTTTAAATTTATAGCTTTTATTTTGAAACATTTGTACAATATAAATTTATTCAAAGTATTTTCCATTATTTGCTATGACTTTTTTCCATCTTTCTGATAACATATAGATTCCGAGCCAAAAGAACTGCACATCTTTTGAGGTCAAGAACGAATCAAGCAAATATCGGAAACTCTGTTCCAAAGTCACGCGCATCCCAGGAGAGAATTCTGCATCGATTAAAAGAAATAGAAGTCACATGGGCCACTGTCTGGACTATAAAGCGGGTGATGATAAACTTGTCAACCACTTTATTCTAAATACTTTTTAACAGGTATTGCAACATGTGGCCCAACGTTGTCATGATGGAATATTACGATTTCATGTATGGCCGCATATTCTGGGCATTTTTCGGCCAAATGAAACAATAGCGTTCGGTACAGGTTCCATGTGATCATCTGGTCAGATTTCAGCAGCTCAGATAATAGATAGAACCCTCCAAATACAGAGAATTACCTTATCGCCATGGACATTTGTCATTGGTGTGGAGTCGTCTGGTTGGTCGGGCTTCACAGACGATATCTTGTGCTTCGGGTTATTGTAATCGATAAATTTTTGATCCAAAGTAATGATAGCGTTCAAGCATGATTTCGGGCATGCAAAATCGTCTTTCAAGGTATCTTGGCTTCAATTCGTATGGTACCCAATTTCCCTGCTTTTGCATGAATCCTTCTGCTGGCAAATGTTTTTTTAAATTGCTGCTTGAGTAGCTCCAAATTATTTTACAAGCTCTTGTTGAGTTTGACAACAATTCTCATGGAGTAATGCCTCCAATTCTTGGTCTTCAAACTTTTTTGGCTGACCTGGGATATCTTTGTCTTCCGTGTCAAAATCACAAATCTGAACCGCGCAAACCATCTCTGGCACATTGAAACCGATGAAGCACGTTCACCATAAGCATTGGTGAGTAATCGGTCTGCTTCACAAAATGCTAACTTTGTTAACTTATTTAAAATGTTTGTAAATTTTAATAATAATTTAATCAAAATGATCAATAAAATTTGTATCTTTTAATTGTATGTTGTGAGAATCACTCCCAAAGCGGACAGAAAACAGCACTTTTCGGATGTCTCATCTTCGATTAAAACAAAATTCACCACAGTTTTCATGTAAGTTTTTATCAAATCATAGATATTTTAACTCATATAAAACAAGTAAAAATGCTATATTCGTCTATGCCGAATCTTATATACCCTTCAGCTTTGTTGTGGATGCATTAATTGCCCACTTTCAGCGAATAGCATCCTAAGTATATAAAGAAAACTTTTAAAAAATTTACATTTAATTGCTGACGAACATATTATATTGTAGAAGTTACAAACGAAATGACAATCTTATATATACCCTTCTCACGAAGGTGAAGAGTATAAAAACAACAACGCCAAACGAAACGAAACACCAAAAAACGTAAAGCAATGAAACCAACACACATTCAAACATACGTTTTGTTGCTTTTTTGTCAAAGCATGCAATCAATTTTCTTTCTTTGATGAAATTTTCAGAGGTTGTCTCGGATTTTTGCTCATATCTCCGTTATTTTTGAATAAGAAACTTCTCGAAAGCATGTCTGACAGAATTAATGAAGAATTGGATTCAGAAAATTGATTTCAAAAGACGGACATGGATTAATCGAATTCGCTATCTATAAGGATCCAGAATATATATATTTATAGGGTCGAAAAAGTATATTGAGTAAATTACAAACGGAATGACAAACTTATATATACCATTCTCACGAAGGTGAAGGGTATAAAAACTTTAAAGTAATGAGTAGTATTGAGTCAATAGTTGAAAAGTGTTGAGTAGTACAGAGTATTGAAAAGTACCGACTTTTCACAACACTACTTATAAACTTGTAGTGTTATACATCAAACTTAAATTTAAGTTTCAAAATAACACCCTCTTTGCACCTTCCACTTAATGGGTTGATGAAATGGTATGTTACCACTACAGCCATTGAATGAACAACAACATCATACCCAACATTTAGTTTTCGTCATTCATCCTTGTAAAGTGTGTCAGAGACCACACATAAGAATGACCAAATAAAAAATACAAAAAAGAACAAAAAAAAACTATGGTGACAATTCTCTAAGGAAGTAATTCATTTATTAGAGAAAAATTCAAAACCATAAATAAATAAAAATACAAACATCCATCTTTTCTAATGCTGCTTTTGCTATAATTTTTTTTTTTGTTCATCACAAATTTTGAATAATGAGTCTTCAAGTTTAAACCTAACTCATATATATGTACACACAAACAAAATATGTCCTGTTAAGGAACAAACATTATTCACTTGTTTTGACTGCTTTTTTTATCTAAGACTTAAAGTTTGAATTTGAGAATGTATAAAGGCCATTTTCATTCATTCAGTGATGCCAGTGAAGTTTAGCAGAGTGTAGTGTCATTTTGACCAGTCGGCAATGTAATCACTTCAAATTACCACTAGATTAGTCTCGAGGGGCTTTTGAGCAACAACAACAGCAACAACCATGTTGTAAAATAAGAAAAATCTCTCCCAAATATGGGAGCTATTCGCATTGTCTTTTGACATTTCCCATCATTTGTAGGAGTAAGAGTTAGAAAAGCAGAACCCTTTCCCTCAAATTTAATTTTTCTGAGATGATTTTTAGTTTTAAGCCACACAATTCTTTCTGTTTTTGTATGTTTCATTTGTGCAATTGTTGGCGACACATTTTGTTGTTATCAGCGACATCTTTTTGTCCACTCAAGGTTTCTTTACTTTTTTTTGTCTTTCCTTTTAAGATTTCATACTTAAGACATTTTATGTAATTCATTGCTAAAACGCTAATTCGTGGTGTTACATTGAGTTCTTTTGCTGTTCCTATTTCCACCACGCTTTTTATTAAATCCTTATTTTTTCCAGAAAGGGTGTTATCTTTCTTTGTGTCTGTGTATATGTGTGAGCGTCAGGATATGTCAGAGTGTGTTGGTTTTCTTATGAAATTCTTGAGTTGAAATAAAAGAAAAATTCGTTGAATGTTTTTTTTTTTTTTTACTTTTTTTAATTTTATATTTCTTTTGTTTGTTTGTCTGTTACTGTCTTGTCGCATCTTGTCCTATCTTGTCTTTAATTAAAAAAAGTGACCACAGTAATTAGCCCTGTGGCATGAAAAATATTTTTAGTAAAGAGTAAAGGAGCCAAGAAAGATGACACTTTTTTATGCGTTTCTTTTAAATGAGGAGAATTGTTTAAATATTTAAATTATTATATTATAAAGTCCTTTAAAAATAACTTAATTGCCACAAACCAAAACGTGTTCCTAAAGTTAAAGCAGACAAAGACGTTACGGCCAATAAACGTTTACTAAATCGGTACTAATTTAGTATCTAGTTCCCTACTCATCTGCTAACAAGGTCGATTATTCTGGATTGGCTCCGTTTTGAACTTAATAAAGATGTTTGTAGGGTACTATTAAATATCAATAACAATCAGATAATGCCGAAACTATGTAATCCTTAAGGCAAATATCGTCAAAGCCAATCATGATATTGGATATTCTGGATAGTTATGTCAACAAGCAACCATTTAACTGAAATCGTGATCCATAAATAAAGAAAATATTTATTAATTTTATTTACCGACATTTTTAAATAAATCAAGCAAAAGAAAATAATTAATATTGCTAATTTATATAAATCTATATTGCAAACCCTAGCTTAGTTTGTAATATATTCGAAACTAAAATTTCTTCCACAGTAACCAACACACTGCTCATTTGTTTTTGTCTTATTTTTTCAGCAAAGTCCGTTTCAAACAAGAAATCATTGATGGATTCAATGTCCCTTAAGGGATTTGAACTGAAGAGTTTCCACAAAAGAAACCCGAAGCACATGATGAAACCAAAAAAAAAAAAAAAACACACACAATGATAAATGTATTTGCAAAGTAGAAAAAAAATGTATAAATAGTAAAAATCATCTAACTGAGTAGACAAAAATACATTACCAAAGTTTTGTTTTTATGTTGAGGTCATGTTAGTTTTGCTTTGTGCCAATAACATCTAATGGGCAAAAGGGTTGACCACCATTGGGGTCAGTCCTATTCTATAATATAAACATATTTTCTAAATTCTTCTAGAAAACTGACTTTGTAACTGTGAGTGTGTGGAATATATCAAAGTAAAGCCATAACAAAACAACAATGTTACAAAATTTATCTAGAAAGGTTGCAGCAATTGTTGCTACTTATACTTACATCAATGTGTTAAGGGATAAAAATAAATTTTGTTTGTATCCTTAAAAAAATTGGAATTTTTTGTTACCAAAAAAAAAAAAAAAGAATTTTAATTATTCTCAAAGGTATAATTTTGTTAGAGTATAAAAAGGATTAGTTTTTTTCATAGTTTGAGTAATATGTTTTGTTGACGTTGCTTATTTTAGTTTGTGTGTTTTGGTTTTTTGACGAATTTTTGAAGGATTCCATCAAATGTACATACCTAAACACTAAACACATTGAAATTTATGTAACGTATTTTACTGGCCTCAAAACCGAAAAGATGCCATTTATTGAAATGTATAACATTTAATGAATCTGGGAGGAGAGCCATTATATAGTGGACCTTTAGACAATATACTAAATTATATAAAATTATGAAGCAATTAAAATAAAACGAATATGACTACACTATGACAAGACTATGACTAGACTATGACTAGACTATGACTAGACTATGACTAGACTATGATTAGACTATGATTAGACTATGACTAGACTATGACTAGACTATGACTAGACTATGACTAGACTATGACTAGACTATGACTAGACTATGACTAGACTATGATTAGACTATGATTAGACTATGACTAGACTATGACTAGACTATGACTAGACTATGACTAGACTATGACTAGACTATGACTAGACTATGATTAGACTATGATTAGACTATGACTAGACTATGACTAGACTATGACTAGACTATGACTAGACTATGACTAGACTATGACTAGACTATGACTAGACTATGACTAGACTATGACTAGACTATGACTAGACTATGACTAGACTATGACTAGACTATGACTAGACTATGACTAGACTATGACTAGACTATGACTAGACTATGACTAGACTATGACTAGACTATGACTAGACTATGACTAGACTATGACTAGACTATGACTAGACTATGACTAGACTATGACTAGACTATGACTAGACTATGACTAGACTATGACTAGACTATGACTAGACTATGACTAGACTATGACTAGACTATGACTAGACTATGACTAGACTATGACTAGACTATGACTAGACTATGACTAGACTATGACTAGACTATGACTAGACTATGACTAGACTATGACTAGACTATGACTAGACTATGACTAGACTATGACTAGACTATGACTAGACTATGACTAGACTATGACTAGACTATGACTAGACTATGACTAGACTATGACTAGACTATGACTAGACTATGACTAGACTATGACTAGACTATGACTAGACTATGACTAGACTATGACTAGACTATGACTAGACTATGACTAGACTATGACTAGACTATGACTAGACTATGACTAGACTATGACTAGACTATGACTAGACTATGACTAGACTATGACTAGACTATGACTAGACTATGACTAGACTATGACTAGACTATGACTAGACTATGACTAGACTATGACTAGACTATGACTAGACTATGACTAGACTATGACTAGACTATGACTAGACTATGACTAGACTATGACTAGACTATGAGTAGACTATGACTAGACTATGACTATATTGCATTAAACACTATTAAGTTTTATAAATTCTTCAGCAGAGTGCTTCCAAGTCGATTAGTATCAACTGGATACTTTCTTATTTATTAAACCTTTTGCCTATTGGTTCAAATTGTACGAGAACAAATTTAAGCTTTACATACGCCTGTTATACTAAAAACAATGTGATCATGTATCAATGTCAATAAGAAGCTTAAAGATCCCACCTCTCGCAGCAGCAACGTTGAATACAATTGGTTGGTGCAACAGCACAGTAAGAAATTTGAGAAGATTGACAGCTGAATGCTAACATCAAGACTTTTAAGGTAATACGAAGAAAAAACTAAAAATGTTGATGGACAAAACAATAAACTGGTACGAGTATGTAGAAAAAGAAACAAAAACAAAAACCCAAACCACAAATATGGTAGCTCAACATAAGTGCACTAAATGGGCAAAACAGAAAACGCCTCTTTCCATGTAGAAGAAAAGTCGAAAGATCTTTTTAAAAGAAAACTTTTAAGAACTTTTCATACTACAATTTTTTTAGACACTTTGTCTAGCAATAGTATTTTAAAAATAGAAAAAATTAAAACAAATTCCCCATAAATTCTCAAATTGTTAATGTTCGGTTTGTTTATTTTAAATCTAAATAAATTTCAATTGAAATGTTTATGCAGCAACCCACTGTGTATGACAACAAATTTACGATTCCTATTTTTCTTTGGCTGCACAATATAATTGCACTCAGGCCACATGGATGTATGGCTAGCTATAACCATATTCATCTCATCTCTTGGAAAACATACTTCATCAAGAAAAATAAACAATATAGGGTACAACAGCTCTCACTGACTCGTCATGTAACAAGATACTGAAGGATTGATCGCATTCTTTACAACAATATAACACATGATTGAAACTAAAGTTGCCCCTAATTGTTGCTGCTAGAGTTGTTTTGATTGCTAGAGAATATTTAATATTGTATTATGGTCTCATCATGCAGTTTTTTTTTTTATAATCTGTTTAATTTTCTGATATTTTATAACAAATCAGCAAATTTTTCTTCTCTCTAGCCTGTCAAGTTGTGTATGAGTATTTCAAATAATTTTGTTTGTGAAAATGTTCCTTTTCAACACTACAATCTGTCTAGTTGATTTGTTTGAATGGTCTGGTCTGATGCTGTTGATTTTTCATTCATGATTTTTACTTTTTTTTTTAACTTGTTCTAGCGATTTGTTGGTATTTTCATCCATGTGTCAGTTGCTGCGTCAATCTTTATGCCAAAATTTCTTAAAAAAATGATTTTATTCACATATGATTTTGGTATTCGCTTGTGGCATGCTAATATTGTATGCAGGCTGTAATAGATGCAAACAGATTGTTAAACAGTGAATTCACTTTAGAAAATTTTTTAAGAAAACTTTGGAAATGTACTTTAAAAGTTGGTTTCGTATTGGATTCGTAAACTCGAATAATCGTCTGCTACGCTTGTGTGAAATTTCATGCCAATAGGATCAAGTAGTTAGAAATGTCAGATTTATTTCCAAAATATTTTGATTTTGTCCCACTGTGTAAAATTCTAAGACGATCTTGCTATGTCATTCCGTCTGTCTGTTGAAAATACGATAGGGCCCAAACGAAAGGATCTACAAGCAGAAAAAAAGTTGTGCATTGTTTCAACCATTTCAACAAGTGTATCAACCATATATATGGTCACAGTAAATATGTATATGTTTGTGACAACCATATTATTGTTACCACAATCATATATATAGTTACTGTGACTATAATATTGTTAAAAATGTTGAAATGGTTACAGGAAACATGCACAAAGGTTGAAACAATGCCCAACTATATTTTTTTTCAGCGTGTAGCTGGCTGAAATTTTTCACAAATACTCTCTGTTGATAAGGTTTGTTTGGTATTCACTTGGCCCCCATACAAATATGCCGGAATACTGTTTGAGCAGCCATAAATATGTTGATATGATGTCAAATTTTAGGTAGTATTATTTAAACCCAATATTCTGTTTATGTGAAGTTTGACAGACATATCACCGTACAGTTGCTATAATCAGCTGTTTTCTCAATGCTTCCTAATAGGTATTGCCTTGATTATGTTGTTGCGTTAGTAATATCCATGTGCATAGCTGAATTACCTAAATTTTGGGGTTCTTGTAACTTTACCCACTACTTTATGGCATACGGGAATCCAATTCTAAAATCGTTGAAGCGCCATCAATGTAAGAATTTCGCCAATACTGATGATGTTGCTATTGCAGTCACAGACAAATTTTATTCAACTATTTTAACTACATTGTACAGGTCTGACCAGAATAAGAATACACACAGAGAAAAAACATGATTGTAGACATAAACTAAGAGCAACATATTATTATTATAAGATTTCTGATTGTAGTACAAACATATTATGATCATTATTAGATCCATAAAATATCATATTATGATCAAATATAGTCATAATATTATTGCCATGATCATCAAAAAACAATCATAATATGATCCAAAGTAATAATCATATTTATGATCACATGAAATCATATTATGCTTCAATGAAATCATATTATCATTAAATGTTATTTTAAATTTAATTTTAATAGATTTTAGTTTTAATGTGATGAATTCTCAGTTTAAATATTATTGATAAATTCACTGAAATGTATTGTTGTTCGTTTTAGAAAATCTATAGATACTGTAAGTACAAATAAGTTCAAATATTACTTGTAAACATACAATAGCTTAGACAAACACCAATAATATACATTAATGGAACAGTTAAAGAAAGATACTACTACAATAGATATTGGAAAGATGTGGAAAAGTCTGTAAGAAACACTTTTATTGGCTGTTTTTTGTATGATTGTCCTGCTTTGAAAATGCAATATATGAAAAAACGTAAAAATTTTTCAAAGGTGGCAAGGTTTGTGTAACTTCTGAGGAGTAAATAAAGGCTTTCTATATAAGTTAATGCTATTGTTGAAAACCCTAGAACTTTAAGATTGATATTTAAGTAATATTAAACAATTTTAGAAATTTTTAGGACGTCATTTACTTTAAAAACTTAAAAAATTATAATATGGTGATTTTCCATTAAGAAAAATATAGAATTTGAATTACTGTAAAATGTTTTTCTTTAAAGATATCATAACAATATTTGGAACTTATATTTACTCTATTATCCTTAAATTAACGACATTATAATTTTTGATATCATTTATTTTTAAATACCGAAATTCCTAAACCGAGGAAATGTGTTCCAAAAACTGAGTTTTTTTTAGAAAAATGCCTACTGTGACGTTATTTACTGTGTGATAGTAAAAAAAACTTTGCAAATATTTAAGAAGCATATAGGGTTATACAAATATGAAACTTTTTCGTGGATCGGTGGTTTTTAGAATTTTTTACTGAAATCTAAAATTTTTTTAAAAATTGGCCAAGATTGGATAGGTTTGGGGGGTGTTGTATCCGCTTAAGTGAGCCAAAATTTACTTTACACGCTTTTGCATGTAAACATGTTTTGTATAGAACTTCTTAAGCACTATTTATATTTTCCATTTCAGCTAATTCCGATCATAAATGGATTTTTGGCGATTTTTTAAAAAATTTTGGCCCGAGGTGATCAACTTTGAGAGGCAACGCACTGGCCCCCCAAAAAACCTTTTTGCGTCTGTTGAAAACACTATATGGCCCAAACAAAAGGAGCTTGCGGGCTGTGAATTTCCACAAATACTCTCAGTTGATAAGGTTTGTCTAGTATTGAAAATGGGCGATATCGGTCCATGATTTTACTTAGGCCCAATACAAATGTCCTTCCGGAATACTGACAAACATTAGTTCTAAGTACTCTAAGCTTATAATGCAATGTACTGCGAAAATCGGGCAATATTTTTCGCTAGTTATCATACAATTTATAATTTTCTTATAATGATACATAGAGTGATGAAATTTTACAAAAACAAGCTTTCTGTGAACCTTAATCTTTCCACAAACTTTTGTAAGAACCGGTTCATAATTGATCATACCTCCCATTAAAGTCCTATATCATAAAAATATGTTATTGTAACGTATTGATGGTGATTATATAAGATTCGGCACAGCCGAATATAACACTCTTACTCATTGGCATTAAAATTCTCGTTTTTGAGGAGGAAAATAACCCTGCCGCTCAAATCATACAGAGATAGCTTAGCGTTTTAGTAATAGGAACTCAAGGATCCGGGCTCTCAGAGATATACAGAGAAAAGTAAGGTTTTCTGAACTTCATAAACTGGCTACTAGGTTTTGAATGTGTCTCTGGCAAGCTAAGACTTACGCGTAGGATCAAACAGTTCTTGGCCAACTGTTTGATCCTACGCCTATGTACTTAACTGAATGTAAGGCGTTCTACTTAATTAACGACTAAAGTATGAGCCGAAAGAAAAGTGATACTTGTATTAAGTTAAATTAAACTTAAACCGTTCAAATAATAATTCTCGAAAATTTATCTAAATATTGTACAAATTAATTTATAAATTTTTCCACTTTTTCCGTTACCTTTTTGGACGAGGTGGTCATCTTACGCTTAAAATCGGGCATGTCCTTGCATACCTTTCCTATGTTCTTTAATTCTTTTTTTACAAGAACCCAACACCTTTCATATGCCAAAGTTCTGGACAGTTGAGCGGATTTGTGGTAGAAAATTGACATGTTTGAATACCACTCAAGGGCTTATTTTCCATAGTGGCATGATATCAAACCGGACCAGATATATGAAGTCTTTCTGTACTGTTTTAAGAAGGTAAAAGCTGTTTTTGTAAACACTCCGTAATACATACATATATATTTCAGTGTTTATTGTGACTGCTGTCACAGATGTTTGGCTTCTTGCCACACTTCGGATAGAAGTGTTCGTTGCTCTTGGAAAGTGTTGTTCGACTTATTTTGCCTTACCAACATCTGTTAGACCTATTCTTCTTCCTGATCCAGGTTTCCTTTAAATATTTAAGTCTTACTTATACTGTTTAATGGCTTTGGAAATAGTAAGATGGTGAACCTTCAGATATTTTGTTGTTTTTTAAAGTACATATAGGATTTTTTGAAAAGTTTTAAGAATTTTTTCACGTACTTTTTTTCTGTGACCAGGTGTAATTATTTCTTTTAAACGCTTTATTAATTTATTGAATCTGCCATTTATAGGCCTAACAATAAGTATTTAAATCTTATAACTAAAATTAAAACTAGTTGCCCTCGAACACGAGAGCCTTCATGGTTAACTGGCACTCATCTTAGCGGGGTGGTAGATCTGCTCTACGGAGCTTGGATCGGGTTTGGATCTGCACAAGTTGTCTTGCAAGCGTATTGGGATGGTTTTGTTGCTTAACTATATATTTCTCACGGACTTTCTTGAACTCTTCCTTTATCAATGTCACTTCAAAGTCCCTGTGGATGTTTTCATTTCGTATATAGCATGGTGCTCCCGTCATGGTCCTAAGAATTTTAGATTGGGCCCTCTGTATAAGATCAATACTGGTGTTGCTAGCCATTCCCCATAATTGAATTCCATATGTACAAATTGGTTTTAAAATCATCTTATACAGGATGACTTTATATTCAAGGCTTAATTTTGATTGATCACTGATTAACCAATGAAAGCTAGAGGCTTTTAGCTTCATGTGAAGTCTCTTGGTTTCTATGTGACGGCGTCAAGTAAGCCGTCTATCAAGATGAATACCAATGTAGGTGACATAGTCAGATTGCGGTATATAAACGTTGTTGAGTGTGACAGGTGGGCAATTTCCTCTCCTTAGGGCGAACGTAACATGTTTATTTTTCAGCTCATTCACCTTTATTCGCCAGTTTTTCAACCATGTCTACACACGTACGAGATAATTTTGTAGTTGACTAGATGCTAGGAGTGGGTTTTTGTGTGAGCTAATTGATTTTATGTACTAGACCTTTATGCCATACCTTGTCAAAAGCTTGAGCAACATCTATAAAGATGGCAGAATAATATTTCTTTAGTTCAAAAGATTTTCTAATCTCTCCAGTTAAACAACTGACTTGTTCAATGGTGCCATGATGTTCACGGAAACAAAATTGGTGTACTGGGATAATATTTCCATCATTCAAAAAAGGTATTTTTCTGAAATATTTGCTCGAATAGCTTCAACAAATAAGGGAGTAGGCTTATAGGTCTATAAGAAGATGGCAGGGTTAAATCTTTACCCGGTTTCGGTATCATTATTATTTGAGGAATTTTTTTTAGAAAGCTCAATTATTGCCACATTTGCTAGGTTCTTAATCAATGATGGAGTTATTAAATCAATTTATTATTAATTAATCTATTAACATCCTCAGGACCAATATCGAATTAGATTTTTTTGACTCATTCTTTAGGAGGCCTATTAGTGTATAAAAATATATTCTGTCGGCAATTTGTGTCTATTGTTTCCAATAATCTAGTTCCGTGACATGTGCAAATAAGATATATCACCTCACTGGACCAATTGTGGCAAATTGTTGAAAATTTATCAATGAATTTTAACAAATCTGGTAAACAAAAATGTCCAGATGATTTTGGGATAGTTCCCTGAACTGTCACCCCTCCTTTGACATTATCATGTTAAAGTAACAGGTTTCTTTAGAACTAGAACCGATATCTATCACTTTGGAACTAGTCATGTAACAAGCTTGCGTACTTCTGCGAACAGTTCAAGTTTCAGAATCCAAAATACTGGAGTTCTTGGAATAATACAAACATTAAAAACTTGCTTTGATTATTGTTTCCTTATTAGGTGCAATTGAAGCCATTTAAACAATTAATTCTTTTACCTCGCAAATTTGTTTGTTTGATTACTTAAGTGAGTATGATTTCTTATTTTTAAATATTTATTGGATATTATTGCTGTTTTTATGTTTATAAATGGAAATACCAAGCAAGAAATTCATAATCATTGATTTGATTTGTGCGTTTGTTTTGATCGCCTTCATCATCGCCAGCCACAACATTCTCATCACATTTTCATTTATTTTTTTTTTGATTATTGTCGAACTGAGTGTAAACTAAAGATTGTTTGAATTATTAAAGAGATTTATATTTTATATGAAAACAGAAGGCAAAAAAACAACAATAAATTTAATATGATTAATTAATTGTTTATTTAGATTTCGGTGATTTAAAACAAACAGCAACACATGATGGCAATTAATTTGCAAAAAATGTATGTACGAGTATGAAAAAACATGTGATGAATGTATGAATTGAAAGATTTGTGCAGAGAGATTTATGGAAGGGAAATAAATATGGAAAATATGGATTTTTGGAATTAGAATATTGAAAACAAATGTTGAAGAAAGCTACTTTTAAGGTTAAAAATGCTAGTTTCTTTTAGCCATATTTCATTAAAACTATAGCTATTTTTTTGATAATTTATGTATATTTTATGAGTTTTTCTTTTAGCTCCTCCAACATTTCCACTTAACTGAAAAGTATACTCATATTTTATTTAACCATTAGATTGTTTACGCTGAAATAGTGAAATGTCTTTTACTATGAATCTTGGCTAAAATGCAAGTACGATTTTAAGCAAATTGTTAAAACACGTGTTCTGTTTTAATGGTCTACTACCTTAAAGGTTGGTTTATTTTGTTTGCGTTCCACCATCATCCCTACTTGGTTAATATTTCTGCAGACGTATTTTCACGTTAATTACATTGATTTATGGATCCATTGTTTTGTATTTAGTATTTTACATGGTAATACGAAACGAATTGCCTCTACTTACTACTTTGCTGCAATACTGTGTACAATATTGCATTTGTATTGTAATGTAATGTACTGTAAATGCAATGTAATGTAAAGTAAGTTAATGTCATGCCAAATATATATGAATGCTAAACAGAAACGGAACAAAAAAAAAACTTATTTGAAACTAAGTAAACCAGCCAATATGTAAAATATGTTTACGCATGTTTTAGGCTTTTGGTTTTACTTAAGGTAGTAAGTATCTAAACAATTGCAATGGTTTTACACTGTTTACAAGGGAATGCTTAAATATAATATGATTAAATAGATGCTGAATTTGTAAATTTAAAACCTCATTAAATGACATTTATGAATGTTCCATCAACATAGTTGTGGTACTAAGGATATTTACTGAAATTTGTAAAACACTCGACTTTAAATGCCTTTTACAACTAACTCAGGTATCCTCAGGAGAGGATACCGGGTGTAACAAGCCCATGGTTTCTAGTCTTTGCAGGTATGGAGAGCGTATTCTAATGGTTTATGAGCTCGATGAAGCCCTGAGACATGGCTAATGAACACCGCCCCAAAATAGGTATTCAACCATAAGGGAAGATAGTTGCTTGATGACTATGGTTACTCCTGTCTAAACATGGGTATCAGTAGAAAATGAATCAGTAGAAAACCCCTGACAATTGCGATGTATACCATTCGGCCTCGCCGAATGGTATAAGCCCAGTACGGTCTCAATTATGACATTTCTAGAAAACTGACTTGAATTGTTGCATCAGCCGTGCTGAGGTATTCTGGAAAGTAAATATTTAGAAGTGAGATTTTGCAAGAATAGCTTCCAGGCTACAGCCCGCTTCATCCCATTAAAATCTGCCAAGTTTTAAAGTACCTTCAAACTCCTCAACATTCCGTTGGTGAATCAGGATTGGATGTTATATTCCCGATTTACACGGATTTTACTCTGGTGGAAGGTCTCATAAGGGCCCTTTCGCCAACTTAACAAATGTAACAAACGCAACAAACTTAACAAACGTGGAAACGCCAAAGCACAGTGGGGAAGAATCAAAGATTTTTTGGAAATAAATCTGGCATTTGTAAACGTCTATATATATTTGAAGAACGGAATTTTAAAGTGGGATATTTTTGAATCTACTTGAGATATTGACTTGAAATTTTATTTGTAAGACCAAAAATTAACTTGTCTAAACAAAAAAAAAATAAATGTGGAAATAAATGTGGATAAAATGGTTCCTATTAAAATTTTGTTAATTTTTAGTTTTAGAAACTCTGTAAAAATGTAGTATGCAATAAAATCTTTATTTATCGACAAAACTCAATGAAATTATCAACGTTTTTTAAACATGTCATTCTAAATAACAAAGTTTAAAAAAACTTCTCAAAAAGTCAAAGGGCATCCCGCAATTCTTAAAAATTGTAGCGAAAATCCCAAAAATTGAATTTTTTACAATTTTGACCATAGGGTCTGCATTTCCTTCGGAGCTCGGAAAATACTTTGGAAATAAATAGGAATCACATCAAGGTTCCAAAATCTGCTTTCTGTTTTCTGATCCCGGTTTTAGGATTTTAGAACATGTGGCCCAAAGTTGAAATTTTGATAAAAATATAGGTCATATTCCGAAGGCCGTAGGGCCGACATATTCGAAAAACAAGACATGTCTTTAAACAAAAATGTTCTCCGTAAAGATACCTTACGGAAACACATAAAATTGTTATATGTTTTCAAATAAAGTTTTTTTTTAATAAAAAAAGAGTAAAGTCACCTTTTCGTCCAAAAAACTGGACAAATTTAATATTTTTTGAATTTTTAAATTGAAAATCGTTTATTTTTGGATTCATAATCGATATTTCCCTGAAATCTGTTGTATGTTATTGGTTATTTAGTTTTCTAACTAACAAAAGAAATTCGAGTTCATTCGCTTCAAAAGTAAGCCCTATATTTTTAGAAAAGCGGACCAAGGTATGGGAAAATTTTAAAAGTTCAATTTTGAAATGCCTATAACTCGGAAAATATAAGAAATAAATAACACACTCAAGCATTTTTTTCAAGACCTGGTCAAGCGCTTTCCAAAATATACAAAATATGCAGATATTATCACTAAAGTAAAATGTGATCCAAAATGTAACGTTCCAGGCGAAAACGGATAAAGGAGAATTGTTCTTGGTGTTAACAAAACAGCGAACGCCCTTAGCTAAGAGACAGAAGTGCATGAAAGAACAGATATCCATGACAGCCACTGAGGCAGATTAAGAAGTTATCAATAATGTCTTAGAGCAGTTTAAGTAGTGCAGAAGTCTGCAATAAAATCACTGAGGAAAGCTCATGGATCTACCCAAATTGCTCTAGGTTCGGTATAAATTTACATATAAACCCCCATATGCATAAACAGTTTATAAATTTATCAAAGGTTTATCAAACAAAATTTCCATACAAAATTTGTTTTATAAACCTTTGATAAATTTATAAACTGTTTATGTATATAGGGGAAAGTCTTTAAATATGCATATAGGATAGGTAGTACGTCGTATACTTGATAAAATCATTGCAATAATATGTTACAGATGCCAAAATTTGAGCTGTTAAATGTAAAAGTCTAAATGACTGTTCTAGTTTATGTATTCGCATGTAAAATACTGGAGAAAAATGTCACAAAATCAAAATCTGCACAAAAAATGTAATGTGACTACTATATAAGGAAACTGAGTCTGATACTAATCACGTCACGGCATCAGGTGAATGTTCGCAATACAGAAAGGCGTTTCGCCAAATCTATGAGATTGCTGCAACTGAATGTGAACTATTACGCAGCCCGGGATATCTTAAGACAAAGTATCCGTGCTATGAATGTAGATAAAGGTATTACAAGGTGGCGCAAAAGTAATTCTCCTATCAGAAAATGCTATAAATTTTCCGATTGGCCCCTAATGTCAGTTCTGTTTTGACATTTGTGTAGTAAACACATGCGAAATACACGTTAATAAACAATGTTATGCTACACTGCTCCAGAACGCGAAATATTGATGACTATTTATTTGACCAATAATCGATCGGTGACTTTGGCACAACGTCAATTTCGTCGCAGATTTTCTGGCCGTCCAACGCCTACTGGTGAAACACTGCGACGATTAGCCGCTCGCCTCGAAGAGACTGGCACAACACGAGATGCTGACAGGCGTGGCAGACCCCGGAGTAGCCGTTCTGCAGAGAATATTGCTGCTGTAGCCGAGGATGTCATGGAAGCGCCGTCGACATCGACCAGACGACGTGCCACGCAAATGGGTATCAGTCGACGGTCTGTACAGCGAATTTTGGTACAAGATTTGAAGATGTTTCAGTACAAAGTCCAGATGGTGCATCAGCTGTTAGCTACTGACCGCCAATCGCGTCTAACATACGCTCAAGCCATCCTTAATCACCACCAAGAGGAAGATGATTTTTCATCAAAAATAATCATGAGTGATGAGGCCCATTTCCATCTTAGCGGGTACGTAAATAAGCAAAATTTACGCTTCTGGGGCACTGAAAATCCGCGTGTAACCCACGAAGAGCCATTACACCCGCTCAAAGTCACTGTATAGTGTGCTGTTTTCGCTGGAGGAGTCATCGGAACTTTTTTCTTCGAAGACGTCGCGGGCCAAACGGTTACTGTGAATGGTGAGCGCTACAGAGCAATGATCAACGAGTTCTTTTTGCCGCAACTTGATGAATTGGGATTGGAAAATATGTTGTTCCAACAGGACGGTGCAACGGCACACACTGCACGTGCCACAACCGATATGCTGATGGATGCATTTCCCGGGCGCCTAATCTCCCGTTTTTGTGATTTGCACTGGCCAGCAAAATCGGCTGATTTGACCGCTTCAGACTTCTTTTTGTGGGGCTTTTTGAAGTCGCGTGTTTATGTCAACAAGCCTCAGACTCTTGCAGCTCTTAAAGACAATATCCTTCAAGAATGTGAGGACTTATCGTCGGAAGTTTTGGCCAAAGTGATGGAAAATGCCATAAAAAGGGCTCAAATGACAATCAACTGTGGCGGCGGCCATTTACATGACATCATATTCTCGACTTGATGCAAAAAAAAAATTAAAAAACCAAATAAAAATAATCCACAAGAAGAATCAAAGTTTTTAATTTTTTTTTAATTACAGCCAAAAAACATCGGAAGTTTACTTTTGCGCCACCTTGTATATAGTTACTATATAAGGCTTACATCTGGAAAATTCATTAGAAGAGAACAGAAATATATATTGAAGTTTGACTATATATTTGTTTACTCTTTTTTATACGACTTTACATCACTTGTGGTGAATAAGGAAAATGTTGAGCCAATCGGTAATGTTATCCAATTAGTAAGTATATAAATTGTTACATATTACATTTTATTCCTATTATAAAATTTCAGAATCTATTGGAAATAGTAGAAATATGTAGTTATTTCAATTATAAATTGCTGAATTAGATAAAATTTTTATACATTTGTAATAGAATATCTTCTGCGTAAACTAGTTTTTCTAACAATATATAAAATACATTAACATTCTACCAATCGTCATAATCGTAGCTAAGTCAAAATAACAAACACTGAATTTGGATATTAGAGTGTTTATACCAATGTAATTTCTATAATTTTCATCTAATTTAGGTGGAGGGTATTTAAGATTCGGCATAGCCGAATATAGTACTCTAACTTGTTTTTTTTATCGAATTTCTGTATTTGGATTAATATCAATATCAAAGTTGAATATTGCTGAAATTTTTAACTTCACAGATTTTTAGTGATAAAGCTATATATAAATTTTAACTCCAGGAGAAAATATGTTTACAAAAGTACAATATTTTTTATATTGTATTTTTTAAAGTTTTGTCCAATTTTAAATATGGGTCCTTCACAGGTCCTTCGAAATTTAAAACAGTTTTTTGTCGATATTTCTTATTTAGCCTATATGTTCTAAAATCCCAAAGCACACAACCCCAAACCGAATATAGTTTCGTATATCTTAATGTGTTTTTAATATACCGTACAAGCTTTTTACCAGCCTCGGCCACAATAGCATACACCATTGGATGCTGCATGTCCGAGGTGTTCTACTTTGAGACCCCACTGAACCGCTCCTGAACGGTCGTAAGCTCGAACACTCCTCAGATACGCTGGTGTTAAAATTCATATCAATCGGATAAGCCAATTAGAAACGGCAGATTTATTTCCAAAATATTTTAATTCTGACCCATTGTGCAGTAAAATACAAAAATTTACCGAAATAAGCTCTTTTTGGAATACCTTAAAAAAGTGTCATTAAAGTCATTCCTCGAAAAACGTTTTAGCACTATAAAAATTCTTAATTTTAAAAGCCCTTCTAATTTCTTAATACATTTTCCTAAATTATCACTTTAAAAAAAGAATACCCTCTGTTTTAATGGCCCATAAATCCATCAATCTATAAAAGATTTATGTTATTTTCAATACAACCATTAACACTTCAACTCCTAGGGTTAATCAAAATAATTAAAAACACAAATTTAAATGCAATTTCTCTAAAAAGCAATTATTTTCCTCGGTTTTTTACTAAGACCAACTAGGCATTCTAAAGTCTATCAACACTTGAGAATAATTTGTATTAAAATTAAAGGCAACTACACATACTTAATTAAGAAAAGAAAAATTATATAAACAAATAAAAACAAATTTTGTCTTATTTAAGTATTTCAACAGTGCAATCATTCCTCTGGAAGAAAAGAAAAGGGAACAGAGAATATTTATATATTTACAAAACTCACAGAGGTCACACACAGAGTTAAGTGTGAATTGATGAGTTCAAAACTATTTTAAATACATTCATACATACATTCATGTATACAATAAATAAATGAAAGTGCTAAAAAATTAAAAAAAAAAATCTTTCTCTAGTGGAAATGAACATACTTAGTTGTGAGACCACCTGTTGTTGTCAGTTGTTATTTTAAATATCGTATCATTCAAAATCATTTGAAAATCATTCAATGTTGTTGTAAAGGTGTTGATGGATGCCACCTTAAATCACGACCACACGCACTGACAGACAGACTACACACATTGCCATATTTTGTGGCATAAATACATACACTTGAGTTAACGCACAAAGGCATATAACCTTGCTATTTAGTATTTAGTTCTGCAAATTATTGCTTATTGTATTCTAAACATATTAATTTATCACTTAAATCATTCGTATTTTAGACAATTTTTAGAGGTAATTTTTAGAGGTACTATCTTTGAATGGTCTCTTTGTCGAAACATAAGAGAATTAGATTAACACAAATTATTATGGATCAATAGGCTTCCGAGACCATAATCGTTGTCTATTTAATCATAAGCTGTTTTGATTTATTGATATAATTCTCTAAATGCGATTTAAAATTGTCTATATAATCTTCCACATATGAACTGTACAGTCTGTGCGTCTGTATGTTAAAATCAACTTTCCGTATACCCCAAATAACTTACATACATGATTCATACATCAATATATCCGGTTCGGTTGCTAATTAATTCAGAAAAATCGACCCACAAATGGCTGATATATATGCAAAAATTCTCCAGTACCTTAATTTTTCCTTTCCAACGACATAGTAATTCGGAACTAAAATGGATCAAATATTGTTTAACACGAGCTCTTTTCCACCAAAAAAATTTTGTTTACTATTCCTCACGCAAATCTGGAAGCTTAAAAGCAGTTCTTTAATCGGACACATTATTGGAAGCATCGGCCTCATCGGCCTATAGACGTGTGTATAAAATGAATGCATTTGTAAAGACCATGTCCACAAAATGGTAAAAGAACCTAATCATAATTGCGAGTCTTAGCTCAAATATGGTATCAACTCTGGAGACCGTCCATGAGATCTACTCCACCCATGTTCTCGAATAATTTGAAGGCAGTTGATTTCGATAAATTTCTTCTGCTTTCTATCATACTGAGGAACCATTGATTGTTGTTCACCAGGATTGGTTCTTCTGAAACGTTCAATACCTACATATGTCGATGACGGGCGGACATATTTGTTATCCTTCCATAATACAGTATTCAAATGGACTCCATGGATTAAGGTCATGTATTCTACACAAAATCATCTCTACTCTTTGTTCAGCTTACACAAAAGCAAATCATGATCAACAAGAAATATGACAAAAGAAAAAGTACCTATCATTGTACCCAAACGATAAATTCCTCTGGCTCGTAAATAGATTAACAGCGGCTTCGATTTGTAAAACGAAATTAGGAATCTCCAAATATTTCAGGTAGCTCCAATGTCCGACGTAACAGGTAAAATTATATTATCTTCGGACCATCGTAGATTTAAAAACTGTAGGCAATACCAAATACATACCAAAATGATGATAAATGGTTGTCACAAACATATACATGTTTACTGTAACCATATATATATGGTTGATATAATCATGTGAATCGTAAATTAACCATATTATTGTTACCATATACCAATCATATATATAGTTACTGTGACTATAATATTGTTAAACATTTGAAATTGTTACAGTAACCATGCACAAATGTTCAAATGGTTACAGTAACAATGTACAACTATATTTTTTTTCTGCGTGTAGCTGACAAACGATTTGTCAGAATAAGTATATTGGGATGTATAACAAATGTAAAAAAATGTTGCCTAAAGACAGTTTTCACTATTTTAAAGCGAAAAATGTTCAATACAGCAATAAAACCCAAAAATCAAAGACCGCCTGGAGGCGGTCTTACCAGTTAAACAAAGGATTAAATAAATTACAAATTTTTTTTTTAGCAAAAACATTTTTTTAATCTTTATTTTAAAGTATACCTTGGTGAAGGGTATATAAAACTCGGAACTAGGGAATTTTGCTCCCTTACTTGTTTTATACATCAATTTACCTGACTTTGAGACATTTTTCATATACAATATTTTGTTTTTGGAAGTACATTAGTTCTCATTCGCAGAATATCAACAGATTCTGATTGCTGAATATGAATACCATGCATTAGTAGATTTGATGAATTTATTTAAACAAATTTGAAATTATTATGTACTGTAATTATTAGATCATGCCAAGCATTCTCTTCAATTTCTCGGAGAATTATTCCACAATGTGGCAGCATCGATTCAGAATTTATCCTTTAGTTCTTTATGTACAAAGTCAAGGCCGGAGTTTATATCAATATAAACTCCGGCCCGTTTTAAGTCATCCGTATCATCATTACCATCAATATTGTTGTGACCTGTTGTTGAGAACTTATAACTCTCTGCAATAACGGCAGACTATCCTGGATCTTATATCTTTATTATAAAGGAAGCCTACAGATACCGGAAATATTTCTGCTTGCATATACTTCAATACCATCCGTATCTAATTAAGATACTCCCAGCAATTTCTATGAGAAATTATTGTTCCAATAGAGCTGTGACAATTCTTAATCGACTTTTATATAAGCGATATATGCATATCACAGATGAGAGTCCATCTAATATTGAGTTGACAATTCTGCCACAGTAAATATTAATAAATTAAGGTGAAATTATCAAAAATATTTTAATTGGGAATTTAGTACGTAAATACTAAAACCTATTAAAATTAAATTTTGTATCCCCTATAACTTTTAACAATAATTTGATTACCTTGGATCATAATATGATTTCTTGGGGTCATAATATGATTACTTTGGGTCATATTATGATTAATTTAGATCATAATATGATTACATCAGAAAATATTATGATCAAGTATGACAATGATATTAATTTGATAGTTTATGACACTAATAATATGTTTGGACTACAATCATAAATCATATCATAGTATGTTGCTCTTAGATTATTTTTACCACAACCATGTTCTCTGCGTGTACGATTTTGTTTATCGTACATGCAGGGTAGGGTATATTGGGTTACTGCTGATTTATTAATCCTTGAACGTTTTGTATTATAATGTGTTACTCAAAAAAATAATTTAATCAGAAAATGGATAATTTGAAGAAGGATATCTCGAAATTCATGTCTTTAATTTTTGTACTTTGTTTTCATAAAAATTAGTTTCTATGTTGGGAAAAACAAGCCATAAATTGGAAATGGGATTTTAAGAATGCTATAAGATAAAGGCTGCTTTTGCAATCTACATAGCATATCTTCTAATAAATATTTACTACAGTCAATATATAAAATATTTTACAATATTTTTATATTTAAGTTTGTCATTCCGTTTTTAATTTCCACAATATAATTTATATGTATTATAGATGCTTATAGATACCGGAGTCGATTTAGCCATGTCCGTCTGTCCGTCTGTTGAAATCAATTTTCTGAAGAAAATCCAAATCTTCAATAATTCTGTCAGACATGCTTTGGAGAAGTTACCTATTTAAAATCAGCAAAATTCGTCCATAAATAACGGAGATATGAGGAAAAATCCGAGACAACCTATATTTTCGGCCTAGTTTTGATCTATATCTCGATTACTAAGTCATAAATATAGACAATATAGATATCTGATGATAGATATTTCAAAGTCCATTGCAATGATGTATATAAGGCTATAGTAAGTTGGACCTACAATGGGTCAAAATCGGGAAAAATATTTTTTAACCCGAATTTTTTATAAAAAAAATAATTTTTTTGTCATAATTTTATTCACTAATAAATTAATATAATTTTGTGAAGGGTATATAAGATTCGGCAGAGCCGAATATAACTTTCTTACTTGTTTTTATCTATATCTGGATTACTAAGTCATTACTGTGGACAATATGGATATCCAATAATATATATTTCAAAGACCTTTGTAACGGTGTATATAAGGCCAAAATAAGTCGGACCTACAATTAATCAAAATCGGGAAAAATATTTTTTTAGATCAAATTTTTTTTTCACCAAAAAAAACTTTTTGTTATAATTTTTTTTTTTTTAAATTAGAAAAAAAAATTTTAAATATAAATTAAAAAAATTTTTACCCCTAACATTTTTTTCGCTAATGAATTAAAATAAAAAATTTTGAAAAAAAAATTTTGGATAAAAGTTTTGAGAAAAAATATTTTTCACCTAAAAATATATGTCAAATTGGTGTACGGTAAAAATTGCCAAATGCGTTGTTAGACATTGCCAGAACTGTCAAATAATCAATTTGAAATTGTCCATCAGTGCCTTGGCCTGAGTTATTGAAAATTACAATTGAAAGAGGTGCGTATATTTGCCCATTTTCTTTTGTAATCCTTCAAACTTCACCAAAAAAAACTTTTTGTTATAAAATTTTTTTTTAAATTAAAAAAAAATTTTTTTTTAAATAAAAAAAATTTTTAAATATAAATTAAAAAAATTTCTACCCTTAAAATTTTTTTCGCTAATGAATTAAAATAAAAAAATAAAAAAAAAAAATTTTGGAAAAAAGTTTTGAGAAAAAAAATTTTTCACCTAAAAATATTTAATTTTTTTTTAAGTATAATTTGGTGAAGTAGATTTAGCACATTCGAATATAGCTCTGTTACTTTTTTGAGATATTCTTTGTTCTAGGACAATTAGTTTATTTCATTTGTTTCTGTATTTAGTTCTGTTGTGAATGTTAAAAGTAACAATATTTTTCAATTTGTATTAAAGGTCTATAATGTGATCTGACGCTTATCGACAGCAGTCCCAATTGTGATCAAACTGCCATACATATAAAGAAATTAACTTAAACTGATTTATGTGCAAAACTTTGTGTTCATTTTTCGGAATTAAATATGCAAGTTAAAAAAAAAATTCAATCAAATTACAGTGCACTCGCGGTAACGTGAACTAATTAAAACCGGGAGTTCATGTTAGTGAATTTGTCCACGTTAGCGATTGTCGAATTTCATGGAAAAAATATAAAATTTTATAATATAAACTTGTGTTTTACACGCTTGAACGTGAAATTCTTTTGTTATTATTTTCATTATTAAAATATAGAACAAAAACTATTGATTAAAATACATTACAAAACAAAACGAAATCACCAGAAAATATACATTGAAATAAAATGACATAGATTACAAAAGCTTGTTCACGTTAGGCGGTGTTCACGTTAGACGGTGTTTACGTTACCGCGAGTACACTGTATTTACAGCAGATAATACTCCGAAAAGATAAAATTGTTTCTATTAAAATTTTATATTATACAATAAATAGAAACTATAATAATTCTGTATATACTCGCACTTGCATATTTATTTAGCGATTGAAGCCACTGTGCACTGTAGTGGTATAAATAACACATCTTTCACCTCCATTTAAAACGTATCAGCCCAGAATATTTTGAAAATAATTAAAAATTATTATTTATTTGTGGTTAATTTTTCGTATTTAGCTCATCCATAACACGGTTGGAGAACAATTCATAAACTATTGTGCGCGCCTAATAATTCATGTCAAAATACGCGTACAATTTAAACTCATAAATACTGGCTGGAAGTGTAATGTAGTGTTGCTGCTGTGTGTGGAATGATTGTCTATATGAATGGGTGGTATGATGAGGCAGGCAGTTTGGGGCATTCACGACAAGCTGTGATAAAGAAGAGAAAGAGGTAGTGTTACGTTCGTGTGTTTTTGTGTGTGGGGCTGTGGTACCACACTTGATACGCATGTGAATTTTGAGTTGATTCCATGAAAATTTCATTTCCTAGCCTGTTGATTGAATTTGTTGTTGTTTTTGTTTTATTTATTTTTTTCTTTTGTACTGGCCTTTGCTGTTGCTGTGTTGTGTGAATATAAATCCCCCTCATAATTCAGTGAAACCGAGTAAATCTGTCTGAAATGCGCATAAATATATGGATAAATCAGTGTGTGTTTGGAGTCTTGCATGTATGAGCCAGTCTAGCGCATAAAGAATTTTAAATATTTTCTTTACTTTTTTTGCAAATCTTAAAAAAAATATGTTGTAATTTTCAATAAAAATATTGTTGTTTTTATTATTTTAATATTGTAGCAAAGAAATCATAGTCGTATGTTTAAATGAATATGATGTGCTGTGTATTAATAATAAAGTGATTTACAACAAATTTTTTTTGTATTGGATTTTTGTTGAGTTTATTTTTGTAGCTATTTTATGAAATCTGTAATAAAACAAGATACATTTTGACAGGCTCCATAGACTTACAGACACCATAAACGTATGTATGTACAAGTTGGTTGGTATGTGGCATCAACCGACTAAATGTTGCAGATGTTTAAACTTCCGTTTTAGATTTTTTTTTTCTGTACAAAATATACAGTCACTGGTGGTTCGTGTGTGTAGTTTGTTAAAAATCTGAAAATGTTTGAAATTCACAAATCATCAACATCCGTAACAGATTTGAAAATATTTATTTTAAATTAAGAATTTCATCAATTTTTTTTTTTATTAATGTATGTATTTATTTCTTTCTTAATATCATTTAATTTATATTTTAATGAATGTTGTGTGCAGGGAACAGTAATTTCTGAAAATTATGAGGCCTAAATGATCAGGGATTTTTAGTTTCTATTATTCTAATTACAGCCAAAAAACATCTGAAGTTTACTTTTGCGCCACCTTTTATAATCAAATTTTATTAAGAGACCGGAACAAGCAAAGTTAAAATACATGTTATTTTCGATGGTGGTAGTTCCAGAAACATTTTTGATCGAATTGACCGCATTTATAACAAACGACTTGGGTGTGACAATTCTTGCAATGTTTACATATTTTTTTGGCTTTCTCTCCACCCAAACAACTTGATGAGCAGCTCTTTTCCCAACAGTTAAATTTGCGAAATAATTTTCGATGCTAATTTTTTACTTTTTGCACGTGCTTGATCATAGCTGACAAACGACTTGTCAGAATATATTGCAAAGTATAACAATTGTAAAAAAGTGTTGTCTAAATACAGTTTTCACTATTTTAAAGCGAAAAAATGTTTAACAGTGCACTGGGGCCCAAAAATCGAAGACCGTATTGAGGCGGTCTTACTGGTTAGAGGGTTAAGAAACAATTCAGGATTTCTCGCAGTCCGCCAATATATTTCTTTTCGGAATATGACTCTATAGCATATAAATGCCTACAGAATTGCAGTATACATACAACATTTAGCAAAATTGAGTTCCATATAAAAATAAATCACAAACCTATATTTTGTTTGGCTCGGTCCTCATTTGATAATTTCCCCTATATAAAATCCAATTCCCAAACACATAAATCTCTAATAAATATAGTTATAAGGTTAAAATTAAAATATATATAGAAAATTATAAGACATATATAGAAAGCGTCGTTACTTAATTTTATGTAGATCAGCCCATAATTGGTCAAAGCTCCCATACAAGAGCACTTCCAAAATTTATATTAAGCAACATAAATGTCTTAAATTTATAATTTTACATAGATAAGTTGTATGTACGCAAAAATCTTACTACTGGATTTTATGAAGATCAGTACCATATAAGATCAGAGAATAACTTTAACACCAATAAAACTCTTGTAGATATCGTTATTGAGAAGGATATTCAAACAAAATAAGCAATCAAAATACATACAAATCTATGCCCGTTTGTGTGTAGGCCACCCTGCCTAGATGGATCGACTTGGGGGAATGAAATTTTCCAAGATATATTATTAGTTGACCAAACCAAAAAAACTTTAGAACAAATTATCCGTCCGACGTCTAAAATAATTAAAATACGAGGAGATCTGGCATTCGGTGCTTGTATTATAAGATTCGGCACAGCCGAATATAACGCTCTATAACACTTGTGTTACCTTAAAATTACTACTAAAATATGTCTTTATTATATTCCATTTAGGAAATTTACTTTTTCCCCAACATAAGCTATAAATAAATGTTTTTTTAAGTTATCACTTTTGTTAAAAAAAAAATTTAAAAATTCCTATACTCCGCCCTCCAATCACAAACAATCATGTCATGAAGTATTTATGCATAAACATTCTCAGTCAAAAAAGAATAATCAAAACAAGCATTTAAAATACACAAACACTTTGCATCATCATATTATGCACTTATTACCAGAATCAATACAAATAGGTTGTACAGTACAGTATTTTTAACAAATCCCATCTCTGCTCCAGAATAGGTACCCGTTCGTACAAACACTTTAAATCGTTTGTTAGTGTTGTATTTGTCAGTAATTTATCACGCTGTTTGATGCAAACATATAAATCTCTCAACACCAATACGAGTACTCGTACTCATACATACAAAAACTACAACAAGACAAAACAATGTATGTATTTGTTCATAATATACTTTTCCTTTCACTTTCATTATTTGTTGCTGATTGTGGTTGGAGGAGAAGAAAATTTTTTTTAAATTAATTTTCAATACTTATTTCTGGTGCGATATTTCAATTGGAAATGTTTTAAATAAATATTTAAAATATTTATTTGTGAATAGATATTTTGGTACTTAATGATAGGAAAAACAATCAATTAGTTTGTAATTTATTTTATTTGATTAAATTAATTGTTAGTTTAGTAAATGCAATAAAATTTATATGAATTTCATTGTTAAATAGATATACATATACTTATTGATCTAAGTGTAATATATTTAATTGTAGAGATTAATGGGTTGATTTGAAATGGGATTTCCTGTTGGGATGATGTAGTAAAATGTGTGAATAAATTAAGTGTGCAAGAAGCATTTGTTAAACTTTATTACTTATAGTTTATCAGCTTAATGTTTATATGTTATCTAATATTAAGCGTAACCTAAATGTTTATTCGAATCTTGAACTATAGGCTGGAGGTGTATTCGAAGAAGAATTACAAAAAAGAGACAGGTTCTATAAGCTGCGATGTTACTGCATGTCAGCCACCATCAGAGTAAAACAATATAACCTCTGATGGAACAACTATCAAAACGATAGACTAAACGATAAAAATTAAGGAATTATTTATGTAATGACTTGATAACGACTAAGGAGTTGTATCATATGTCACAAGGGTTTTGAATACGATTTCTTCCTAGAGCTTTCAAAGGCTGATGCCAGTATAGTGGTAAATGGCAGCCGGAACTTACTGCTAGCGTCGTTTTACTTAACGTTATATTCTCCAACTAGAAGAAAAAATCACAATTTCCCAATTAGGTATTGTTATGTTTTTACCTTTTAAAAGCGGGGTTTATTTCCTTTAAATAAACCGGATACTTTTGATTGCAAATAAAAGCAGTTTTAGTAGATTAAAATTGTAACAACTCTTTATTTATTTAGAATGTACAACAACAACAGAATTAAATAGTCACTCAGTGTCTTTATACACGTATATCAATTCGTAGAAATACACACACACTTTATAATGTACCAGTATCCACAGACAAGACAATTGATGTTAACTCTAACAGCGCCTATGATAAACTCAACTCACGACTGCCACCTCTGCCACTATTTATACACGCGCCATCTATCGAGAATCTTCTACAATGCTCTTAACAAGTACATTCGAATTCTAGAGCTTTCAATTTTATTTTATCCCGAGAGTTGTCACCATAATGCTAAATGAACGCAGAGAGAAAATATAGTTCTGCATGTTTACAGTAACCATTTCCACATTTTTAAAAGCTTTTTAACAATATTATAACCACAGTAACTATTTACATGATTGTATCAATCATATATTTGGTTACAGTTAACAAGTATATGTTTGTGACAATCATGGTCTTTGGTAACTTACCGACGGGATACAGCTCATAGAGAGGATGGTAGAAATTGTCATTTCCGATTTAATTAAAACTTTTGAGAAGTGTTGTCTGCTTCAATATAGAATATCCAAGATGAAGGGGGAACCAATGAGTCTTAGGCTGGATTTAAGAAGACCTTTAGCTAAGCTTCTCAGCGCTTTATACCGTATGATTGAAGGTTGCTAATGTAACGCCAATTCTTCAAAGGGGATATGCTATTAACCCCGAAAGTTATCGCCCAAGATCAACCATTTCGGAACTTTTCAAAGTTATGGAGAGACTACCAACTTGTTAAATAATTGTGGTCCAAAAATTTACTTAGCGACCGCAAGTATGGCTTTCATAGAGTACGCTCTACCGGAGACTTTGCTAGCCTTCCTATCAGAAAAATATTGTTACGAATTTGAAATAACGATTTGAATTTAACAGTCTGTAACGACTGCCAGCAGCATGCATCATAAGTAGAAGCTTCTACTTATCATTTATTAGCATTGTTTGTAAGTATGGCAACACTAAATGTTTAAGCTGCTAACATTGACATCGTAAGCTCTAAAATTCGAACATACTAGTTTGTCCATTAACAGCATTGTAGAAGATTCACGAAAGATGGCGCGTGTATAAATAGTGGCAGAGGTTGCAGTCGTGAGTTGAGTTTATCATAGGCGCTGTTAAAGTTAACATCAACTGTCTGGTACATTTAAGTTTGTACATTATAAAGTGTGTGTGCATTTCTGCGAATTGATAAATGTGTAAATAAAACTGAGAGACTATTTGAACTGTTGTTGTTGTACATTTTAAATAAATAAACTACTAAACGGCTTTTTTTAACGGCGTTTTGGCGAAAGTAAATTTTTGTTTCTAGATATATCCAAGGCATTCTATGCATTTTTATCAAAACTAATTGGTGTGGGTAATAACTTCTCTTGATTAGTTGAAATCTTATCAAACGAGTTCAAGATCAATTCAGGGGCAACGTAGGGCACCGTTCTTTCTCCTACTCTATTCTATATTTTCCTATCTATATATTTTTTTTCCAGATGTCAGCAACATTTAACATTCATATTCATTCAGTTATATACCAAGTCTGTCGGAGATCGGGGCAATTAGTTATTCGCTTATGTAGGACCTTGCGACAATCTCTGAATGGGGACTTAAGCAAATAGAGTCGCTTTCAACGCCTTTAAGACTCAATATATGCATGTTGTATCTGTGTTTTTATGTGGTGTATATATTGTTGAATCCGACGCTCTTGATGTTCTGGATATGAGAATACAGTATGATAATCCAGTGGTAAATTTCTGGATACAATACCTAGTTGTATGGATTCGGCATTTAGTACACTGAGCGAGAAGAGTGTTTCGAGTGAATTATCTTTACTAGGAGGTACGAGATCGATGATTTTAGACCACGTAGACTAAATGGAATCAGTCTTAAGATCAGGGATAATGCAAAGTGCTTTGACATCATTCTGGGCAAAAGATTAAACTGGAATCTAAACATTCAGAACAGGATTAATAAGGCATATGTGGCCATCTACTGGGTTATTATGCTGAAGGGTATCAATTGGCACTTGTTAAACCTATCTTGTTCTATGAAGTAGTGGTGTGGTTGTACGCCTTGGATAATGCTACTCACCGGAAGGCCCTGGAACGAGATCTAAGGACTATCGCGATACTGATTACAGGCGCTATAAGGTCTACCTCTTTTATGGCACTTTTTACTATTTTAAAGTGGTTACCAGTTGATTTGATGGTGATACAAGTGGCTCTCAACTCTGCAGTGAGACTGAATTCTGGCTGTTCGTGGTTTGGTAAGGACCACTGGTACCCTAGGATACTGAATTACTATGGGCACATACATAGTAAGGTTGATTAATACATCGCAAAACCTTTTTTGATAGACTTTTTTATATTATCATAATCCCTAATAGGGACTTATGGAAGCGCGGACTATTCCACCCTGACGATGTCATAAGGGTATATACTGACGGCTCAAAAAGGGGCAATAGGGTCTGTGGAGGTTTCTTTATTTATAACTTTGAGATAAAATCCTTCTTTATGCTACTGCCATTCAACATGTATCCAATTGGCTGAGGTGTTATCGCATATCTGGTGAGATATGTATATTTTCTGACAGCAGGTCTTCCGTTAACGGAATAGCGGGTGTCTAGGTTATCCCTTAATGTGATAGTGAGACATTCTAGGATAACGCTTATATGGGTCCTTGGACATGATGGAATTCAGAGTAATTGTAATTGATGGATGATGAAGCGATCGACCTCTTTTATGGTATATGCTTGTTAGATGAAAGATGGTTGTACAGCAGAAACTATACGATACTCCAAAAAACAGGTGGACCAATGAACCTTCCTGTGTTACAACCAGGACTACTTAGCCCGTATATGATGCTAGCAGGACGTGTCTACTTATGGAATTTCGTCGTGAGCCAATAAGGCTTATTGTTTGCTTCATTATAGGTCACTATATACTTAATTGGAACACATGCTAGAAGACTGAGCCTACGATACAACGACTACTGTCGTTATAATGAAGAAGAATAGGAGACTGTGTCTCACCTATTCTGCCAATGCCCGGCTTTGACATGCCTGACGGAACGCATCCTTGGAATCCCATTCCTATCATGCTTGGATGAGCTATCAAGGATGAATCTTAGACGAATTTACACCTTCATCAGAGAATCTGGTTGGATTAATTTGGAGACAACGGACGTATGATAAATACCCTGATGTTTTCCCTTTGGGCATCACAATGGGATCAGTTTTGAATGAACCCAGGTGAGCTGCTTGAAGAGTGCCTGCCCATGGAACCTAACCTAATCTGATCTCCCCACTATTTACACCATCTTATCCGACCTAAAATGGAATAAAACTCTCATGTATGGGCCGGTGTTTTAAGGTCTTTGTTGGAGTTTCTCTGCTGAAATTAGAGAGCTTGTTCCTGATACTTGTCGATTTGTTCATAATACACATTTTTCATCAAGACAATTGGATCGCACTACATACTACTGGGAAAATTCGGTCTTTAGCCGTACTGTCCGTTGAACAAACATCCTGCTTAAGCTTTCCTGTCTCTTTTAAAGTACTTGGTAAAGCTATGACGAATGTCCAAAAGAATTACTATTTTTTTTCCTCCGCTCATAACCTATTTTCCTAGTTCCAATAAAAATGAAGGAGAAAAAAAGCAATACGATTAACTGAACAACATTATTTGAGGCATGTCTGCGTCAACGAAGTATCGAAGATAAAAACATTTTTATGTCAGAGTCACACCCATTCCGTATCGCTCGTACGACGGAAATTACGAATCAAGTAAAGACATTACTTACTTTCAAATGGATAGTACTGGGATTGAAGAAAATCCAAATAACAATACTGGTATTGGCACCAGTAAATCGTTACTCAGATGGTTCAGAAGAAATATTTCCTGTTCTTTTAGAAAGGAATGGAAACATATTAGAAGCCAGAATTACAATGATCTTACATATATTTCAGTAACATGGCGTGAAGCAAGAGTTGGTTTCGTAAAAGAGTGGAAAAAGGAAAGCTATGTAAACCCAAAGGAATACGACTAACATCATTTCTGCTTGACGATATATTGGCAAAGAAATCTATAACTATCTATTAAAAAAAAAAAATTTCGAATTCATTCCAATAAAGGATGTTAACCAGTCTGTTATGTAAATGATGTTGCGATACACAGGAAGTGAACTAAATATCCTATAAGAAAGTGCTAAATCAGGCCTCGACATATGTTATAACTGAGAAAAAGAAACATTTACACCGAAAATTATGAAATTTGTCTTTTTACAAAGAAGAATAAAATCACAAACAATGAAAATCTTACCTTTCAGAACAAAAAAAAAAATATTATGAAAGGTCAAAAATCTAGGAGAAGTGATGGACTAGCGTCTACCTTAGAAGGACAATAATAAACATATGGTCAATTCACAAGGTCTCTTATAAGTCATATTGTCATAATGTCCTAATATATCACGACTCGGCGGCTCGGCTTAACCGACTCTTAGGCATTCGGCGTTGGTTTCTGCTGGTTCGTTAAGATAACAAAATAAACATAGCATAGAAAGTAATATTATTTTAGAACATTTTTTGCTTGAAAAACAATAAAAACCATTGTAAAATATTAGGACATTATGACAATATGACTTATAAGAGACCTTGTGAATTGACCAATAGAGTATCTGCCATATTTTATGATGTAACAGGTCTACTGTGGTCGAAAATTATACCTTGGGGAAAAAATTTCGGTTGATACAGTCGATTTTGATATTTGGACGAACGATTGTATTGGGAACTTCATAAATATTATTTTCATAAACAATTTGGTTAGACGGATGTCTTTGCTAATGCATCAGTACCTTCTCACCTTAGTCACAGGTATTTAAGGTGAGAATGTATAAAATGATATATTCAGTGACGATATATTAGATCATCTGTTATGGGATATTAAGCGGAAGAAATAGGGAGTAATCTAAATATGTATCGACATTCTATCAACTAGAAGACACGTAATATGTGTCAAATTCAACTCCAAATCCAGTCATCAGTCTGTATACCAATGGCTCGAAAATGGGTACAGAACAAGGCTTGGAATTATGATAATAGCTGGAAGTAGAAGCTTCATGAATAATCAATCTCATATTGCTGCTCAGAAAGACTATACAATGGATAGTGTCGAGGTAACTGCGGAGGCCGATCAGCATTCTTACTGCTCATATGGAACTGAGTACAAGGATTAATTGCTTGTATCTATTTTATTAAATTTGTCTTGAAGCGAAACCCAACCTTTAAAAAGCCTCTAAGTCTATGTGAATTGGTTTTAAATCCTTGTATCAACTTCCAGATGAATAGTGTTCTAAACTGATAGAGAGATCTGATTCAGATTCGTAGCATATCTAAATGACGCTTGGCACTATAAACGGTGGAATATTCAGACGCCATCTTCGGAGAGCTGATGATAGATGGCGTATTGTCAGACAAATGTGGCTCGGATATAATGAAAAATGTAGTTTACAACCAAAAGGACCTTTAGAGGCTGAAGAAGAAAGGTAAATATTCAAGCAGATTCAGACTTTATTTTCGAATTTTTCTGCATATCGAACATGCTCTTATTAAGGATTCTATCTCGAATTAATGCAGTATTTGTCAGAAATGTGTATATGAAATATCAACCGAATTACTTGCGAAACTCAATTTATTGTCCAATTAATGTCTCACTAAATAAAACAAATTTCATTTATATTTAACAACTTTAATAATTTCACTGACTTTTACAAAAAAAAAAAAAAACAAAACAACTTTTCAGATCACGTACATACATATGTTTGTACGTCTTCATGAATATCCATCAAAATAATTATCCAAAGCAGAATTGCAAGAAGAAAAAAACCAAGTAAAAACTCCAGGAAAAATGCTAAAGAATCATCAAAAAAAGAAAAAAGAATATTTGCCAGACTCCAGCAAACATTAATGTCTCAACTTCAAAAACAATATTGAAGTTTTGTCTGGATTTTAAGACGTTTATTTAATTTTTGTTGTTGTTTTACATCTGAAAACTAAGACAACAAAACTTTTCTTACAACTCATTGTCTGCCCGACTATTTATTTAGCTTTACTCATACATACATCCATCTTTAGCCTTCCTTCATTATTTCATTCAAAGTGTTCGAAATCGACAGCAGCAGCAACAGCAGCAGCAACAGAACTTCAATATTTCATTTTGATGAACGTACATATGTTGCTGTAGTTGGCTGTTACTTGGTTTCACAGATTGCTTAAAGAAAAAGGATGAGAAACACAAAAAGTTGCCACTCAATACATACACAGCGGACAAGATGTTTATCCTGAAACTTTCATTTTGATGTTGCCACAAAAGAGGTGGAGTTGTGTTTCATTTTTCTCAGTTACTCCGTTATTGTTGCAGCAATTACTTTGATGTGTTTCATACTTCAAACATTCATTCGTGCAACATGATGTATTTTTGGTGTGTGTATGTAGAGCTGTTGTTAGTGTTGACGTGACATGGTCAAGTTTTATCTTTTTCTTAGTTTCTTTTCTGTTTAATTTTAATTCTACAAGATTCTCCGTCATTTGTTAGAGATTGTATTGTATGTTGCTGTTGTATTACGTTCGCTCGTTCGTTCGTTTGTCTGTTGGTTCGCTTTCAAAAGGTCAAAGAGTTTGTCTCTTTATTTGTGAATGAAAATAAATTTCTAATTGTCGTGGCATGTCTGCACTAATGATAACAATTAATTATGCCATAAAGAAGAAAAATAAAGAAAAAAATATTCTGCTAAAATTAGGTTGAGTTAAGGGCAAGGAAAGTTGTTATAAAAATAAAGATTTTTGTGCAAAGTTGGCAGTTTTTGAGAGATGTGTTAGAAGTCAGGTGGATGGTAAAGAAACATGAGACATTTTAAGAAGTATTTTATTTTTCATAATTAAATTCATATTTCCAGGCAACTTTTCAATTCTGTCAATTGTAAAGACACAGTTTAAAGGGGAACTTATTCAACAGCCGATTCTGAATAATACTGAGGAAGCAGTTCCCCATATTGTAGGGACTATTGGTGGAGTAATTGTTTATAACAGTTAAAAACTTGGGGTTGATACACCTATCACTTATTTGACAATATTTGATCGTCATAGGAATGTAGTAGTAGTGGCTAATGCATTACGTATGTATTATATCTGTAGTTGGAGGGTAAGAAAAACGCTGTTCGACCCTTATCAATACATGTGAAGTACATAAAGTGGAGAGTCTAGCACTTATAGAGGAATCACTATAAATTCACTTAGTAAATAGTTTTGCGAACACATACAGCTTACTGAGAGATTCTCCTACATCTTGTTCATCTGATTACATCCGATTATTGGTCTGGGATTAATGTATTAAACTCCTTGACTCCTACCTTTTGTTTTCCCAAAGAAATAAAATGTACGATATGCTGTTTTATAACAGAAATTATTGGATTACGTTTTTTATTCTAGTCTGTGTATGCTTATTAGATTTTTCAAAATTCTTCTTTCATTACTTTACCACGGAGCTGCCTTGTTTCTTCGGGATATGGCTCAATTTTTGGGTTCATAACGCTATGTGTTAGGCATGTAGTTAATACGTTAAAACTAAAAACAATCCCACGAGATAAATACTTTGGCCCGAGATGAATTTATCAGCTCTGAATCGATGCACTACTTTTTATTGGTCTGCACTCCTAAGTTTCTGTCCAATTCCAAAAACAGAAGCCTACACTCTAATATCGAGACGTACGTGTCATTCTGAAATATTTATAGAATAGATATGTGCAGCACCAACTCGCCGGTTTTTTTTTTTTTTTTTTTTTGTAATTTAACAAGACTCTTAAATTGCCAGGTTGTCCCGCGTCGATTCAAGTTGGTCCCTAGTCGACCTATATCTTCATATAGGAAGCTGGAACTCTTAAACCTTGTTGTAAAATCAGGAGTGTTATTGGTACTCCGCTAGTTGATACGTTGAGTTTTCAATGGTACTCCACCAGAACAGGTACTGTTATACGAATCCTTACATCACACACGTGCCAGAGTGAGATGCAAAATTGTCGAAGGCAAAAAAAAAAAAAACGAAAACGGGCCTGATTGCGCTTAAGAGATAATTACAATGACGCGCGAGTTGTTAATCAACCCAGACCTACTTTGCGACTCTGAACTGACCGGTTATAATGCGTAGTATTTCCCACAAATGAAATGTGGATGTGTGTACCTCTTCCTTTGTCAAAATTTGTAAAAGTGGAATAACCTCACTCGCGCTCACGGCAAATGTTTGGTTATCACTACCACCATGCCTAGGCTGCGTAGATCAATATGGAATTTGTCATGATATTAATTGTCCAGCATATCATTCTAGGTTATAACTCACATGTTCTACCAAATTGTATTTCTATACTGGATAAGTGATGACTCCAGGATATGCGATGATATCCCAAGGATTTTAATAAAGTCAATAATCGAGTCGTTCTTGTAGGAATCTTAAGGATAATCTTTGTTGATTGTCAACCACATTTCCACGCACCATCAAGAGCCTGAAATATTCTTTGGGATATCCTTCCGTCGTTAAACCTAATGGCAGATATAAACATATCGTCGGAGTAACCTAAATCATTACTCTCAATAATCAGGATTTACAGAATATTGGGTAGCTTCTCTTTGCAGGATCTCACGGAGATAGACTTCTGAAGAATGAATACAATGCTGATGTATCTTTTATTTACACCTATGAAAGTCAAAGATTCATTCGACATATTGCCTATTCGTCTCATCATCATATCCCATGAGAAATTTTGCCATCGATAGTAGCCAATGGCCAATGGAGTACACAGCACATCTTAAATCGATTGGAATCCGTAAGGAAGAGTACCAAATTTTAAAACTTTCTAATAAATTGCTTCTTATTAAGTGCATATGTGATCAATAACCTTCTGAATGTTTTATCTCTTTCTGTATATATAAAACACACAAAAAATGTTTCTACCTATGTCCGTTATAGACTCAGAAACTATCCAACCGATTAGCTCCAAACCGGTTTCATTTGAAAGGAAATTTTCTACAGATGGTTTAAGACACCTATAATACTACATTCGGTCTATTCGTAAAGCCAATTTTCGAATTATCCCATACAAAAATTTTTCCCAAATTTGAACTTTTAATGATTTGGTGTAAACGAAGAAAGGAATATATTCCAACACATGTCCGGTACTATAAAAGTTATTTTATATTATCAATCGATGCTAAGCAATTTTGTTTACTCTTGCATATTAGGTGCATGAATAAGAAATTTTCATATGAAATCTATTAAAATAATATTTTGAATTTAATAAAAAATAATGGTTTATTCAAATAAAATTTGTTTTCGAAAGGGCATCTACGTCTAGAGTCGCAGAAACGGGAAGAGAACGAGAATCACGGCTTCAGCAAATGTATAGCAGTGCATCATCATCGAGTGCAGACACACCTCAACACCATATCGAAAGACTAGTAGCCAATCGATCTCGAATGGCTCGACCAAGAAAAATAATCGATTTAAAGCTGGCGGCATAAGTATGACGACACCAGGAAACACAAGGGCGTACGGATTGGCGCAATGAACAAACATTGCTTACATTTCGTTTTGAAGTTCCCTAAGAAATCCCCGGGAATGTGCTGTTCGTACGGTAAAGTTATTCTGCCACCAGTTATTGAGTCGCCTGAGCTACTTCTAAGTCACATTTCAAAATATTCAAAAGTGCAACTCATGCTTTCAAATGACGTCTGTTTCATGCTCACCTTTAAAGTTCACACAGAATAAAGTACCACAGAATTGGATAATTGCTCCCGCTTCCCAATGATGATGCGAAGTTCCTTCAAATTTAGTTCACTGGAAATGAAGCTACAGAAGCCGAACGCTATCAACGAATATGCGTCTGCATTTGCTGCAATACCCTTCTGCCGAAACATTCTCAAAACAATTGTTGGACATTGGAAATCGACAAATTCTAATTGATGCCGCCACAAATGAACTTCTGCCAAATGCAAAAGTATATTCAAGCCGTTGGCGACAAGGTGTTCCCAAGTCTTACAACCAACTACAAAAACTCGGATTGTCTATGGGAACGTGTAATTTTGGCACCAATAAATTATGATGTTAATAAGCTCAATGAGCAAATACAATTGATACTGCCTGGCGAAACAATAAAATACATATCGATTGACATAGTAATGAACGAAGAACAAGCCGTCGATTATCCTACTGAAATTTTGAACCAGCCGGAGTACCACCGACTTTGTCCGTCACTGTTATTAAAATCAAAATAGAGATGCAATATAAACCAGATGTTTTCTAAGGACCAGCAACGCGGACTGGCTTCAGCTAGCATTGAATAAAACGAATTTTACGATTGTGTTATCGAAGAACAATCTCCCATTTGTTTGCCCTTTGATAATTTTAACGAGTTTCGGTTATATTACTTGTATACTGAATAGTCGATCGCTTTCGACCTTTGCTGGCTATGATGTTTTGATATATTTCGTTTGATTTGTTTTCCTTGGTGTCCTTCTCCTTACACAGTTTTTAATCTGTAGAAGTGTTCTTTGATCGCTAGTGTTAGTATTTAAAAGTATTTTTTGATAATGGGCCCAAATTAGTTATTATTCCATATACAGTGCAAGGTCGGTATTCGCGACTAATTAAAAACCAGACCTGTCGCCAATACTGAATTTTCTCGAAAACAGAACCCAATATTTTTTTGAAAAAATTTATAAATCATTACTTTCCACATGAAATTCTTCTTGAATCCAGTTGTTTATGTCAGCATTCATGAAAAGATGTTCCGTATCAAATGTACCAATAGTAGAAATATCTTCGTTTTCTTCATGAATTATATGTATTTTGTAAACAATTTAAGGGCATGTTATCCTCTTCACTCCATTCAGTACCGAATTCGAGCAAGGCATTCCAGGATTTTTGGATAATGGAGACTGATATTTTATCCCAGGACGTAGCTGGAATCTGAACTGAATTTTTGAGATTGAAGATTTTTAGTTTAAGCTTCAAATTTGTTCCCTTCTAGTCAAGTGGGTGAGCAGTTGTTTTTTTATAATTTAATTTGACCAAAATGATAATTTAATTTGACCAAAATGATAATGGTTGAATAAGCGCAGTGCAATTGGGTGGTAGATTCATTGCTATAATTAAACCGTCATCTCTGTTTAGCTCCTTAACTAGGTGACACGATATCTAAAAGCAAAACTGCTTTTTGCAGCAGACCTTTTGAAGCCAAAAATTCTCGGACCTTAAAAATGTTTACTTATGAACAACTTACTTTTACTAATTGGTGAAAATTAACTTACGTGGTTAACAAATTCGTGATGGAACCAGTCCTGGAATATAAATTATGGAGTTGTATATTACAGGATTATTGAAAAAGCTTTTTCGATTTTCCAAAAACCAAAAATTGCTGTTTATCTGTGCCATTCGCATTTGAACAGGCAAAAAAAAAAGCTATTCGCTTTTTATATATTTTTCTTCCGGGCGCTGTTTTCTCACTACATCTGACAAGAGTGTGATTTGGAAGCATACTATAATATAAACCAGATTCGTCAGCATTGTAGATTTCAACATCATCAACATAATCCTTAAGCTCTTTCACAAATGTATCAATAAGTTGAGGTTTCGACAACAATTTCTCGCCCGTAATTTTTAAAAATCTAAGTTCATGTCGACGCTTAAATTTCTTCAACCATCCTTCACCAGCATTAAAATCTGAATTGGTTTGATAAATTTTTGAAAACAAATGACTTTTGTTCGTAAAATCGCTGCTGATATTGGAACATTATTTTCTCTTTTTTTTATAAACCACTTATAAAGCATTTTTTCCATTCTTGGGTACTCAGCTTTCTTTAAGGTGCAACGTATGAACTTTTATAATGCGGTAAACCGAAAACTTATATAACTTGTAATTCACGCAAACTGAATTTATGGAATCTCCACTTTTACATTTTTTTAAAATCTCTAATTTTTGGGAAATCTTTGGCTTACAATATGTTCAACTTTTCCCATATTAAAAGATATATTTATACAACAAATGACACGAATAAACTGACAAAATTGAAGATCAAAATCAACCAAAAATATTAATATACCCAAAGACAGGGATTTCCCTTTTTTGGTTATAGAGATTGTAATCAAATTTAAAACAAACAGATAAAAGTTGCGAAAATAGATCCTGTTTTTCATAAACTGTCGCGATTATAGAACCTGTAGTGTTAAAAAAATAAGCCGTCGCGATATTGGGTAGTCGCGAATATCGAGCTTGCACTGTACTTATATAAAAAGCTTGTACTTACTCTTCAGTAGCACCACAAACATTGCCCCCATTACCCAAATTTTTCAAAGTTGGCAATGGTTTTATGGAACTTCTGAGGAGGAAATAAAGTCTTTTTAAATAAGTATTTGATATTGGTGAAAACCATAGAATTGAGGATTAATATTTTAGTAACATCAAATAATTTTATAAATTTTTTGGACGTCATTTGCTTTAAAAACTAACAAAATTATAATACTTACATTGATTTTCAAGGAAGAAAATATAGTATTTGAATTAATGTAAAATTTACACGGTTAAAGATATCATAAAAAATTTTTGAAACAATATATACTCAAATGCTTTTAAATCAACGGTTTTATTATTTTTGACATTTTGTACTTTCAAATACCGAAATTCCTAAACCGGGAAAAATGTGTTCCAAAAACTGAGTTTTTTTATGCACTACCTTTTTAAAATTTTTTACTCAAACCTAAAGTTTTTTTTTTTTAAATTGGCCAATTTTGGATAGGACTGCGGGCTGTTGTGTTCAGTTAAGTGAGCTTAATTTTACTTCACAAGCTCTTGCATTAAGTTTTCTTTTTCTATGGGCTTTTTTGGAAAAAAAACTTAAAAAATACGGCACTTTTTACATGTTCCAACTTTGGATGTGTGTAGCTTTTGACAGGGACAAGATAACTGTTAGAAAGTTGTTTTATTTTATTAAGAATTTTATCGCTAATATAACTGATATTTTAAAAATATCTAAAAAACCATAAAAAGATCCAGCAAAATTAAAAAAAATAAATCAATAAACCTAAATATCACTGTAACAAATAGAGATAATCTACACATGTAAGCTTATTTTTTGTAGATCTTTTTAAGAACTATTTATATTTCAAATTTCAGCTTATTCGAATCATAAATGGATTTTTGGCGATTTTTTTTTAAATTTGAGACCCGAGGTGACCAACTTTAAGGGGCCACGCACTGGCCTCCATTAGGCCTAGGAAGCTAAACAAATGCAAATCAACTCGAAAACACCTCAACTCCTACCTTGTGAAATTTCGTAACAATATCTCCAATACATCCCGAGATACGGAGTTATTAAAAAAAAGTTTCTAAACTACTGTGCACTTTGTAGTATTAATTAGATTTTTTGCTCCTAACATTTACGTTCATCAATTTAGTACAAAAATTCGCATACTCTTCGGTTTATAGTTTTAGTATAAATAGCTGATGCACAAGCGTAAAATTTATGCAAACAGATACACACACTTGCGTTTCTTTCAAATAATAGAATTTTAGTCATTACTGCGCATGCCCAAGTAAAAATAAATTTAAATCAACAACAACAACTGTCTTGTGTATGCTTAAGTATTGCTTTGTCAACGAAAGAGTCAACTATTTTGTTGGATGCGCATTCGTTTTTAGGGTTTTGTTCACAGTTTTACTATAAATACAAACTGTACTCATACAACGATATTTAAATTGATTTGGTGAGTCAAACTGTCAACACACAGTGGCGCAGAAATAATCATATTTTGGAAATAAATCTGGCATTTCTAAACGGCTAGTCCGATAAAAATAAAATTTGACGTGGTTGTAGCCAAGGAGTATTCGAGTTTAGGTTATTAAAATGGTCTCTGAAAATGCTCCAGGGGCGGCGATATGGGGGCTTAAACTAGGGTACCTTCGACATGTAAAATGTTAAAATATGCACGATTTTTTTGTTTCTCATCAGATTTCAAAGATTTTTATATTTTTGGAAATCGCTCGGCTGGGCTTTGAAAAACTATACTTGCGTGTGCTATTTATCTCTAAGAATTTCCGAGTTATAGGCATTTCAAAATTAAAATTTTACCATATCTTGGTCCGCCTTTTTTAAAATATAGTGCATACTTTTGGACTGAATGGACTCAAATTTTTTTTGTTAGTTACACAATTAAATTACAAATAATATAGATATGATTTTATAGCAATATCAGTTACGGATTCAAAAATAAACTATTTTCAATTTAAAAATTCAAAAAATAGTAGATGTTTGCATTTTTTTGGGCGAAAAGGTGACTTAACTATTTGTTAGTAAAAAAAAATCTTTCTTTAAGAACATATAACAATCTTATGTTATTCCCTAAGGTATCTTTAGGGAGATCATTTTGGTATAAAAAACATGTCCTATGCCCTTCGGAATTTTACCTATTTTTTTTTATACAAATTTCAACTTTGATGATCTAAATCCCAAAGCTGGGATCAGAAAACGGAAAGCAGCTTTTAAAACCTTGATGAGTTCTCTATTTATCCCCAAAGTATTTTCCCAGTCTTGAGTAATTGTGGACCCTATGGGTAAATTAAAAAAAAACAATATTTTTCGGATTTTAGCTCCAATTTTTAGGAATTGCGGAATTGTGTTTAAAAATGTTACATGTCGAAGGCTCCTGAACCACTTGTAGGGTCCATTTTAATAACTTAATTATTTAATTAACTTAAACCAAAATACTCCTAGGCTACGCCCACGTCAAATTTTATACCGATCGCACCAGCCGTTTAGAAATACCAGATTTATTTCCAAAAATTTGATTCTGAAAATGGAATTTTCAACTAAAAAAAAAAATTATTTAACCCTTTGACGACCACGGGGACACCGATGACCCAACACAAAAACATTGAATAACTAAATAAGGAAAAAAAGAATGTGTTCCATTTTAATTTTATTTAGTTCGTGTCTCTTATTAATGTGTTTAGAATCTAAACTTTAGATTAAAACAAGTTCGGTTACAGCATTTATTATACCCTACACCACCATAGTGGGGAGGGTATATTGGATTTGTGCAGATGTTTGTAACGCCAAAAAATATTGGTATAGCACTCACCTTAAAGTAAACCGATCGACTCAGAATCACTTTCTGAGTCGATTAAACGATGTCCGTCCGTCCGTCCGTCTGGCTGGCTGGCTGGCTGGTTGTCCATGTAAACCTTGTGCGCAGAGTACAGTTCGCAATCTTGAAGATATTTCGATAAAATTTGGTACATATCATTTTTTCTCCCCAAGGACGAAGCCTATTGAAACTGGGTGAAATCGGTTCATTATTTCACCTAGCCCCCATAGAAATGTCCTACCAAAATTGGACTTTATCGGTCATAAATGTTTAATTTATACATGTATCTACACAAGTTTTTCTCTAAATAAGTTTTATATACACTGAATTCATGTCACCAAATTTTATTATGACTGGTCTATAATGAGTCATAGCTTCCATATAAGCCCTGGTTCCGATAATCACTTTAACGAGCATAAATCTCCTAAAAATGTTGGTATACACATAAAATACAACATAAATAACTTTCATAGAAACATTAATCACATGACCAAATTTCATGTTGATCGGTCCATAATTTGTCATAGCTCCCATATAAGACCCACTTCCAAAAATCACTCACGAATATAAATTATTGAAATTTTGAAAGAAAAATGTTTTTGCTCATTTACTTAGTATATGGTCGGGCTTGTTTTTTATTGTCTTTGAAAATTGACAGTTTTATTGGTACTGTGTTCAAGAATTGTTAAAAAAATTAGTCTAGTGGTCGTGAAAGGGTTAAAAATGGAAATTGACCTATGTTTATTTATTAATTGATAATTTTTTACATGTTATTTAGGTTGCAAGTGTTTATTAATTTATTTTTGCTTAATTAGATTAAAAAAATAAGTGTGTTCTAAAACAATTCATGAGCAATTCAATGAGTTGTATATTACAGGATTATTAAAAAAGCCTTTGAAGACGCGTGGGTTTTTTTTATTTTCCAACAGCCAACAATTTCAGTTATCTGTGTCATTCGCATTTGTACAGGGCACACAAGTTATTCGTTCTTTACACATTTTTCTTCCGGGCTCTGTTTTCTCGTTACATGTTACAAGAGTGTGATTTGGAAGCATCCTATAATATAAACCAGATTCGTCGGCATTGTAGATTTGGTGAAGAGTCAACTCATGCTCATCAATAAAATCCTTAAACTCTTTCACAAATGGATCGAACACAATTTCTGGCCCGTAATTTTTTAAAAATCGAATTCCATGTCGACGCTTAAATTTTTTCAACCATCCTTCACTGGCATTAAAACCTGAATTGGTTTGATACATTTTCGAAAACAAATGACTTATGTTCGTAAAATCGCTGCTGATATTGGGACATTTTTTTCTCTTTGTTTCTTGGGTACTCAGCTTTCTTTAAGGTGCAAAGTTTGCCAGGCCACTTTCTGTTGTACGTATGACATTTTTTATTGAATTTTCTTGCTTTGTAATGCGGTAAACCGACTTATGTAACTTGTAATTCATGCAAATTGAATTTATAGAATCTTCACTTTTAATTTTTTTTTAAATCTCTAATATTTGAGAAATCGTTGGTTTTACAATATGTTGAACCTTTTCCACATTAAAAGTTGTATTTACACAGCAAATGACCCGAATAAACTGACAAAATTTAAGATCAAATTCAAGCAAAAAGGTTAATATACCAAAAGACGGGGATTTCCCTTTTTTTGCTATTGATATTGTAATAAAATTTAAAACAAACAGATAAAAGTCGCGAAATTAGAACCAGTTTTTCGTAAACTGTCGCGATTAAAAAATAAGCTGTCGCGATAACCGGGTCGTCGCGATAATGGGTAGTCGCGAATACCGAACTTGCACTGTACTATGATTTTGAGCATATCAGTCTTAAAGTTAGCCCCCCCGCATACTTCAACATCAGATGGATATTTGATTTGAGGCTTAGATGTATTGGAGTTATGTGCAACTTTCCCATCATTACATCTTATTGCTGGATCATACTCTCTTGTAGCCTTTAAAAATGTTTTTTTTTATAGTTTTGTTTTATTTTTATGCAGTTAGTTGGTCTAACATATTGATAAATTTTCAGGTGCAGTTAATAAAATTGTCCATTTTACTTGTTGCTCTTGAAGTTAACACAAAATCACAATCTTATTAAATGAAATATTTAAAACATATTAATGCAATGTAATGCAGTTTTCATTACACATAATAGGTATAAACAAAAATAATTTAATATCACGTGTGACAACGACGACAATTTAACAACTAAAGTATTGACATAGTTCAGATCATAAATTATGCTAAATAACATGTAAGTGCGTTAAATGCACATATTTTTTATTTTGTTAACACAACAACAAAAGCAACAACAAAACAAAATTACAAGAGCAACGTAAATAAGTTTTAAACGGTTGGCACAACAACAATAACAACAGCAGCAGTAACAACAACAACAACAGTAACATCAAGTACAAAATCGCTGTGAATAATCGTTAAATATCATGTATGATCGTAACTTTCAAACTTTTCGTATGATACGAGTACGACTGAAATGTATTAAAATAGCAGCAGCATCAGCAGCTTCATTCAGTTGCCACAAAAAAACAACAACAGCAGCAGCAGCGACGATATACAATGATAACAATCGCAAAATGTTCGTACTTACAACTAAACAACATAAGCAGCAACACAAATAATTCTTTTAATGAGATCGTAATCATACACAAAAAATACGATGAACAAAAAAATGTTTAAAGAACTTGAGCATACAATATATTTTTGTTGCTGCTTTGTGTTTTAAATCTTCAGATTGAAGATCGTTAAAACGAAGATGATCCTTAAAGATTTTTAAAGCTAAAAAAGTATGTATAAAAAGGAGTATGTAGTTGAGTTGTGGCCACCGCCACAGTAAGGTAGAATTGGGAATGCGCTAAATCACTTTTTGGACTAATAAATATTTTATTTGCAATACATAGATCATGATAGTAAAATGAAGCAAGATCAATTCCTTTTTGCAAAAGTATCATTAGAACAACCACAATAATATTAGTTAGCGGGAATTATACACAGTGCTTTGCATAGTACAGCACAGACCCATCTTAGGCTTCTTTATGATCTTTCCGATTTTCTAGTACGGTGACAAACCCAACAATCTAACTATTAATACTGATGGCCAAAGTGTAGTTTATATTGGGGGATATTAAAATAACTCTATGCGTGAAAGATATTTTGCCACTGATGCTGGGTTTATTGAGACTGATGATGTTAAATGTTGTTGGCTGTGTTAAAAACAAACAACAACAGCAAAAAAATTAAAGGAGAACAACAAAACCAACAACCCAACAAACAAACAACAAAGATAACAGTGATGAGGATCTTTGTTTCAAAGTATAATGTGGCAAGAACAGCCAGCAACAAAAACAACAACAACAACACAACAGCAAACAACTACCACATCACTGTTCGATGATCTTTTACTGATGATTCGTATCGATCTCCTCAGTCAGTTTTCACAAGGTATCTTCGATATTGGATGCATTTGAAGCTGCATGTTTAAATCTCGATTATGTTTTTGTTGTAGTTATAGCTGATGTTGTTGTTTACTTTTTTTTTAAATTTTTTGTTTGTGTTTAATTTTTATGTAAAATGTATGGTTTGTGTTTAGGCAACTTGTTTAGGGTGATATGTTGCAATATCGTAGTAGTTGTTGCATTTGTTGTTATCGACATGCTCAGCATGCTTAGGCAGGCATACACTTACTAACGTACATGAAAATCAAACGTCAATATGTCAGCAAGTTGTTTCTTTCTTATGGTCTTGTAAGATTTTCTTAAAAGACAAGGACATGATTTTTACATGTGATTTATAAATAATCACAAAACAACAAAAAATTCTTGAAATAACAATTTTTTTTTTAATTCGGTGCCACAACATTTTTAATAAATTTAAGTGTAGTAGAAAGAATTAATTTAAGTTTCGTTTAAGTTGAAAGAAATAAAAAAAATAAAAAAATTCAAACATTTTTAGCTGGGAAGGCTAATAAAATATTTTTGAAATTCAACTTGTTTGACATGATTAAAAATTGTTAGCGAACAGCGACGAAAAAAGTGACTGTGGAAATAGTTGTTGAAATTATGAAATTAATTTGTTTTAAACTAGTTATGTGATCATATAGAGTGGATATTCCTTATTGCTTATTTAGCATAGCTTTCAATAATTATATCGGTATCAATTAAGACTAATAAAAATATAAAATTATAGGATTACCCTGATAACTCTTCAATCTGTCCAACTTTCGAGACCACATCCAAGTTTCCTGGAGAAGCTATAACAATACATCTATTCATCATCCCATGCTGGGATAATGAGCCTCTACCCAATGAAATAAAGTTATAGCAACTAACATTCCCAAGAAGGGAGTCCTTACGAATAATTGGCATGTTATCACCTTGCTTAGTATGGCTAATAAGGTGATTGCATAAATTATATCTAAAATAATCTCTGATAAACTGACGCTTGTACTGATACAAGAGCAATCGCGATTAAAACTCTAAAAATCCTTAATTGATCACAAAACAGTCTATATCTGTGTTTTATATTCCTTCAGAAAGTTTAAGTCCATAAGTCAGCTAAAGAAGAGAATGCCTAGCTCTTAATTGGTGATGCAGAATGAGAAAGCCTTTGAGCGTAGTCAGAATGAACCTATTTACATAACTAAGATCCTATGCATGTTATAGAAAATTACATATTTTTTATTTCAGTCAATTGGAATTGAGTATAACTGCATTATCTTTATCTTATATATAAATAGGCCACACGTTTTTTTGTGGTACACTTTTAAGTATGTTATTGTTCGCCAATATTGATGAAACATATATGGTTTAAAGGGCAATTTTCTCTAGATGTGTTCAATGCAAAAATTGTTTCAAAATTATTTCAATAAAAGTGGTAAAAAGCTTTTTAGTAGTGGTCGAGTTTTGGGCCACCGGGCGATCCTAGTAAATATAATTCTTCTGTACGTTTGTGAACTCCTCCTTAACACACACAAAGATTTCGATGAAATTTTTTGTGCGTGTTTGATTCACAATTGATCTATATACGTACAATGGGCGTGGCACCTCCCATACGAAGTAAACATTTATTATTACATATATGGAGTTCTATGTCAGAACAACGTTTGCCGAGACAGCTAGTATAATATGGAGAAAATTGTTTTAATTATTAATTTATTTAATTTTAACAAAAAAACATAAATCATAATTTTTTTACGAAAATATTGAATTACACTGGTCAACAAGACAACACTTCTTTCGTAATTTGATTTTATTCTATGTTAGAAAATCACAGTTTTTTGTCAACAAAATTACTACAAATATTGCTTACATTACGTTTTGAAGCTCCCTAAGGAATCCCCGGGAATATGCTGTTCGAACGGTAAAGTTATTCTGCCACCAGTTATTGAGCTTCTTCTAAGTCACATTTCCGTTACCAATCCTATTTCCATGCTTTCAAATGACGTCTGCTTCATGCCCAACTTTAAAATTTCAAGGCAAAATGTACCACAGAATTGGATAATTGCTTCCCAATGATAAAGCGAAGTTCCTTCAAATTTATTTCACTGAAAAGAAGCTACTGAAGACGAACGCTATCGACGAATATGCGTGTGCATTTGCTGCAATACCATTCTGCCGAAACATTCTCAAAACAATTGTTGGACATTGGAAATAGACAGCCACAAATGAACTTCTGCCAAATGCAAAAGAATATCCAAGCCGTTGGCTACAAGGTCTTCCCAAGTCTTACAACCAACTACAAAAACTCGGATTGTCTGTGGGAACGTGCAGTTTTATTTTGTTATAATGTAATATAAACGTGAATGTATCTTTCAGATTTTCTTCTGTATTTTGCTTAAGGAATGTCACTTTGTAATGTCCAACAGTAGTCCGCCACCATTCCTGTACCCCACTGGGTCAGATATCGTTTTTCTATCGTAGAATTGTATTGGTAGAATTTTTCACCGTGTTCATGACGGCTCCAAAATTATTAGGAAAGAAATCTAAATGTGAATGTAGGAAAGGTATTTTATGTGTGAATGTGGTAAAAATATATTATCAGGCTGGACTAAGAAGGTTTTGCAATATTTGCTTGTCCTAGTGTAAAAGATTTCCTTGTTTTCTGAATATAATGATTTTTCTGATCTCTGCTGTCCCAATTACAAAGAAAACAACAGTATTTTGTATACCTAGTTGTAGCCCTAAAATTAGGACAATAATCATTCCAGTTGTGTTCGTTGTATTGAATTTTATCCAAGATAAATTTAATATTTTCATAATACTCTTTCATGTTAGAAGCTTCACCTAATGGTATAAAAGGAAGTTAATTGCCGAGATGTAAAAGAACAGGTTTTAACTTGCTTTCGAACCATTGATAAATAAACGCCACACTTCTGCTTTATATTCATTACGCAGTCATTACGCCATAATAATTACTACAAAATTCAAACTGATTATCTTGTATAAAAAAACTTTTTAACTCTTCATTTTGATTGCGATAGTAACATATTCTTGTTTCGGATTGTAATAAATTCCATCCCATTAATCGAGAGGCCAAAAGTTCTGCCTGTTGTTTGGACAAATTTAAGTCACGTATCAAATTGTGATCTTTATGAAATAGCAGATTTGACTCATTAATGAATCGTTTTCGATTGCTTCTGACGATCGGAACTTGGAGCAGGTTTAGCTTTTATTATTTTCTTTCTACTTTTATATGTAGGAGAATTTTAAATGACATATTGCAGCACTGGCTGTAACACAAAAACTAGACCGGATCTTGTTAAAAAATGTTGGTGTCCAGTGTTATTATTATCTACTGATATCAAAGACCTTGCTTCATTGACTTTTGAGAGCATTTTTTATGAGGAATTTAATTTAATTAAATGTTACATGAAAACTAACAAATACATAATTAGCTAAGTCAGAAAAAGAATATATAGAAGTCGTCAACGCACTTACAAACTGTCATATTTTATTATTTTAAATCATAGGAAATAAGTAATAAAACTGCATTAACAGATGTCAAAAAAATTTAAAACAATGGATTTTAAAAATATTTTTGGAAAATGTTTGAAAAGTGAGTTAGCAGGTTTGTACACTAAGTTGGCGACATATTAAATAAATCTATACAAAACATAAAGAAGTGAAATATGTACGGAGAAAATCCTGCAACTTCTGTGTACTTCAAGGGAGTTCAGTTTTATAAAAAAAGGAAACTATTTCTGGACTTTCATATAGTAATATCCTTCTGCATATGACCCTACAACTAGGTTTTTGAGCACGGTGCATTGGCTAAGCATACTTAGTATTTAAATTTTTTTTGAACACCGGCTTAGGGATACTTCAGTCCCTTATATCATATGATATATTTCTGTTTGCAACCTCCGGGACCGCATAGTCCCTGTTTAAGAATGGTTAATGTGATTTACATTTTGTGATATCCTGGACTACGTTTGACATCAAACAACTATATTTGTATATATGACAGAGGTGAAGACTTCGAAATCCTGCTTTTGTGAAATATCACACACATTCGCCCCAATATTCCTTAAATCTAACAGCGAGCTACTCCAATAACTCCATCTGGAGTTTAAAATATTAAAATCTATCCGTATGAGACACTCTACGATTAAGTCTTTGAACACGCTGAATTCGATTATACACCCTTCTCTCAGATGTTTAGTGACATCTGTTCCTTATCTTAAGGTCAATTAATATATCCCTGCCCGCACTCTTGCCAGAGAAGCAAACCTCCAAAATATACATCTATATAATGACGGACGTTGAAGAATGCCCACTATTTTTGTTCAGTGCTGCTTAAATCTTCATAACTCAGCACTCAGACAAAGGCCATCGATGACCACATCATTTATTCAAGTGTGGTCATATTCATTTTCGTATCATCGAATACCAGTTTTGAGTGAATAAACCTTTAAGAGACCTGCTCAAGAGTTAAGAATGACCGACATAATCTGGAAACCCATGAGCCTAAAAAGGGTAACTTGGTAACATGAACGAATGAGGCTAACAGGCTACTAATGATATTTATTACCTCAGCTCAGCTCAATGCTTTAGGACGAAGTATGTCAGCAAAATACCTAAAGGACTTCTCTCTTCCATTTTCTGCTTCTGTCACCGAATTTCTGTAAACAGACCAAGTAATAAGCGAAGAAGGTTAAGCTAGATAAACCATGGTGTCTTAGAGAAAGCCAAAGCCTCAACATTTGGAAAACGATACTAAGTACTTCCCCTAATTTACCAACTCTCACACAGTTTAGATTATTTTAGTATAGTCGATAGTTTAGTGTTTTAAAGGTGCCAAAATAGAATAGAAATTCGGTTTTCTAACAAATTACATGCGAGGATAGAGGAAATCAGGCCCATAACAAAAATTAGGATAGCGATTCAATACATTCAATCATTCTTCAACCTCAAATTTAGAACCATTCATAAATACCATCATGTCGTCTTCAGGCCGGTAAAATTGAATTGAACTAATCTCTAATGTATTAGTATTGATTTGGAAAAGTATTTTTCGGATATATTTGGCTCATTTTGTTTGGCGGTATCTGTTAAATATATTGTTTATTATTCAATTACTGATGCCAAATCATCATAGAAAATGAGAAGTAGTTTAAATGATAAAACCTTATTATTAAAATGAGTGTTCGTTAGTGTAAGAGTAGCGCGATATAACGTTTGGTCGTATTCGAGATGACCGATTCTGTAAACAATCAACCAACATCCATACGCCAGATCAGCAGAGAGCATCGCTGCTTCCCGTGAAAGTGGGCAGTAGAACAAAAGCCTGTCGATTCGGACCTTAGTAGTCTTCCATTGGCTAATTTTGGTTAACCTCTCGGATTCATGACTCTTGTGTCCATACTTTGAGAATTTAGGCATATTTTACAATGTGTTCTAGCAAGGACTAAAAGCCACAGTAAACTTGTTTATTCTATTAAGTAAACGGATTTTCAATCTGAGTCCACTAGACTAGACTTCAATCGTTTGTTGGAAAAGCAATACGGAATCATGTTCTACTTGCACAATCAGTATAACTAGTGTCAAATAAAAATTATTATTTTTCACTCTGCTGTAGTAGTTCCTTAAGCTTCTTTTTTAAAATGTTCAGTATATTTCTTTAAATCTAATTATCATATTTTTGATTCGTGAAAAATTCATCTCTAGTCAATAAATTCTTAGTTTTAGTTACCACTGACATGTCACCAAGTATGTCAAATCTTTGGCCAGACTACCAAAAGCCATCCAAACATTGCATGTTTGAATACCCTTCATATCAGTAACAGAAGATCTTCATTCTACAGAAAATGTACGTCACAAAAAAAAAAACAAACTCAAACTAAACCAAAAATTTTCTCATACAATCGGCGTACTCTAAACCGATTTTGCATTAAGTGAGAATGCAAAAGGTGGAGAGACAGACCGATGGACAGGCAAAACAGTCATCGAATAGTGAAAGAGAGACAAAAAGATTGTTTTAATTACAACCCTGAAATTGGTTGGCAATTATTTACATTAACACGATCACAATTCACAGGCATGGCACATGCATCATCAGTAAGAGCTGAGGCAACAGCCATGGCAACAACTGCGAATATTTTACAACCAGAATATGTTGTTGTATTGTATGTCGATTGATGTCAAAGATGCAACCCAAGCGATGCAGCAAAACAAACCAACAACAACTTACAAGTGTGCAACATTAAAACAAATAAATGAAAACACAACACACTAGTAAAGAACTGTTGATGCAACATTTAGACATAATTTAAAAAAATAAAAATCAAACAGCAACAACAAAAAACCTAACATGGTTACATGGAAGCTAGTTGCAGAAATGCATTCGTCAGTTGAGTTGTGTGCTGTGTTGTGTTGCAGCACAAGAAATGAAGCAAGTTTGTCTTATGTTGCAACGCTCTACGGCCATAATGTTGTTTTTATTTTTTTTTATAAGTTTCTTTCATTTCTTTTGGAGCTTTATGACTTGGCAGGTATATTAATTTATTGGACTCATGTTATGGTGAGTCGATATTGATACAAATCCATTTTCGATCGCCACGCATAGATACCAAGAATAACATCAAATGCACACCACATGTTGCACCAGAGTAACAGTCCTGCTCCATGCACCATGAACGTGAAGTGGAGTTCATATTTAACGAGAATTGCGTACAATTATGTACAAGAGTACATTTACTTAACCAACTCCGAACACCGTTTTGATGGACCTTTTAAAGCGTACGAAATATTCGTTCCAATGTATGCGCATATTACGATCTCATGCTGAGCATTTACTTGGCGGTTGTGCAAATATCGTGGTTCATGTTGCTGCTGATGATGATGATGATCATGACGAGGACGTAGATGTAGATGATGACGATGGTGATGTTTTTGGTGCTGAATATAACAACAACATAGTGTTGATTGCTACCATTTGGTTGGCTACTGCTTGTTGCACCATGTTGCATAAATACTTAACAGTAGGTAGAGTCAGATAGATGACTATGACTAAGATACCCACCAATAATAAACAGCAACATGCGATAGTAATAGATCGCATATTGCTCTGTGGTAACAATGTTCATCACGTGAACATTGATGTTATGCATGGCTGTCTCTGTGTCTGTCCTAAACGTCTCTCCTCGCAATGCTTCTAACATTTGGCCAACATTTCATCTGGCTGTTTAGCTCATACGAAATTGTTCATCATTAGTTTTTTTGGCCTTTACTGTTTTTGTTGTACCCGTACACAATAAGTACGAGTAGTTGCAATTGTAGTGAAATGTTTTTCCTATCACCATGTAGTTTTCTAGTAGTGTATGTTTGTAGCTTTTTTTTGCTGCTGTTGCAAATATGTTTTCTTTAATTAGTCCAATCGATTAGGTTTTTGATTTACACTGTTTGCCGTGCTGAGGATCGTATCATGATCATGAAGGTTAATCATTTGAGATCATGAGAATGCTTTTCTTTCATGGCTGAAGATTGTAATTTTTCACTTAGATGAAGAATTATTTGATATATTGTTAGAGATGTTGTTGCTTTTTCTCAGTTGTAAATTGATTAATTCAGCATGCCGCCGCTTAGTGAAGGTTGAATACAAATTAAGTTTTGTGTTTTCATTTTTCATTAATGTAATTTGTTAAAGTTTGAAATGCTAAGGAAATTAAACTGCATTTAGTGCTAAGTTAAAATTACGAAAATAGACAACAATAAAAATTACATATAAATGTTGAATTTTGTACCAACAAATGGTCATTTGCAGGAAGTTTTGCTTTACTTCTTTAGTTTGAAAAACGTGCCGCTGAAGCTCAGTGAATCTTATAGTGAATGTGTTTCATCGGTTTTAACGTGCGTGAGATGGTTTGTGCAGTTCAGAAGTGGATGACAAAGATCGCACAGACCAGCAAAAAAAGTTTGAAAACCGTGAATTGGAGACAGTACTCCATAAAGATGTTTGAAAACTCAACAACAGCTTGCAACGTCATTGGGAGCTACTCAAGTTGCGCTTTCAAACCGTTTGCGAGTAGCAGGATTCATCAAAATTCAGAGAAATTAGCTATCATACGAATTGAAGGTGAGAGACTTTGAAATACGGTATTGAATGTCGGAAATTCTACTTGAACGCTTTAAAAGAATATCATTTTTGTATCGAATCATTACTTGTGATGAAAAATGGATCCATTACGATAAGCCCGGCCAACCGCCGACTCGACACCAAAGCCAAATATCCACGTCGCTACCGTAATGCTCAGTATTTGGTGGGACCAAAATGGTTCTACCTATTATGAGCTGCTGAAATCTAAAGTGATCATCACAGGGAACCTGTACTGAACTCTACTGATTCGTTTGAAGCGAGCATTGGTCGAAAAACTTCCAGAATATGCTGCCAAACATGAAACCATAATTATGTTGCAATACCTGTTAAAAACTGTCTATAATGAAGTGGTTGGGAAGTTTGGCTTCACTCGCCTTATAGTTTAGTCCTTGCCCCGTCCAACTACTATATGTTACGATCGTATCTCTGGAACACGCTTCACTTCAGAACAGAGTATTCGAAAATGGATATTTCGTTCTTGGCCTCAAAAGATGAGCAGTTTTTTTTGGCTCGAAATCCATATGGTGCCAGAAAGATGGTTAAAGCTTATAGCTAAAATGGCCAATACTTTAAATGAATTTATATTATACAAAAGCTAAAAATTGGAAAAATACAATTGTTATTTTAAAGTTCATTCTTCAAGATTTATGCTGAATAGATTTGGTATTAACGTACATCTGGTGATATTTTAATATTTACTGATAGCAAGGCTGCCCTTAATTGAATACATATATGTTTAACGAAGAATACCGTATCTGCATGATATAGCAAGACATTTTACGACAACATCCCAAACTCCAGATGGAGTGCGATGATGGACAATAAGGCGATTAGCCCCTTTCCTGACATTCATCTTGCAAACTGTTAAATAGCTACTTGTTCAGCTGGAACTGTATAGGCTTGCCCAGATGCTGTGGTTTAATGAAACCACTTATGCTGTTGCAAGGATGATCACGCTTGTATGCAATGCTTGCAGAAAAAATTTACTTACAGAATTCCGTGGCTAGCAGATACGGTATATACCATTGCAGGACACCATATCATTAGAACGCATTATATAAGACTGGGTCTACAGTTCAACAACTATGGTAGTAGTTGTCATAATAAAAAAGAGTAAGATACGGTGTCTCACTTATTCAGTCAATTTTTGGCATTGGTTATATTTGGCTTTCTATTCCTCTCAGTTTTGGAAAAGTTGTCAAAAATTAATCTCAGATACCTCTACTCTTTTACAAGAGAATCTGGTTGGTATGTTATGCAAGCAACGTACTTATGTCGATTGAGGAAACTGCTATTTACTACTTTCAGTTTTGGATGGACACAATTGAGACTCAAAACACGAGGATCCACATATTCAATTCTTGCGTAAAATCTACACTTCTTTATGGGAGCGATACTTCGCTGCTGACAAACACTATATCACTGAGACTCCAAGTATTTATAAATAAGTGTCTACGAATAATATGCCAAATATTTTGCCCAAATAAAATCAGAAACACAGAGCTCTGGAGGCTAACAAAGGAAGAACCAATAGTTCGTCAAATAACAAGAAGAAAATGGAGATGAATAGGATATACTCTCCGTAAACATATTAGCAGCATTCCGGAAGCCGCCTTAGAATGGAATCCCCAAGGAAGTCGGCACTCTGGTCGTCCAAAAAAATACATGAACTTAAGAAAATAAATAAATCTTTTGATGAAATTAAATTAATTTGTAATAATAGAACTAGTTGGAATTTGATTGTAGAAGCCCTATGTTCCCAGGTAGAATAAATAAGGGAAAACAAAAATTTAGCTAGCTTGAGCCTAATCTAATCGACAACAGCAATTTCCTTTGCATTTTCGAAAGTCACGGAGATTATGGTAAACTGCCATCTTATAAAATATTTGGAAGCCAATATCCTTCCTAATGGAAAGACAAATTGACCATTCTACATTTTGGCGGAAGTAAATGTCTTCCTAGATATTTTCAAAGCGTTCGATTGAGTGTGGAATATATCGTATTCTATCAAAATTTTCTTTGACATCAATCTCGCTTTTATTCACATTTCATAGATACATTTTTAAGTTGTTTAGATGAAATCTCATCAAACGGATTTAAAATTAATTCAGAGGAACAGCAAGTTTCCGTTAATTATACTATTCTATTTTATAAATGACCTTATGTCGAAATTCTAGCACTAATTCGAAATTTGGGGCCTTGGAGCTTAACATTAACTCCTCTACGTGCAGAAGTATAATTAAACTTTATGTTGCATTCCTTTATTTTGTCTTTAGTAGTTATTTGTTTATTTATCTTTTTGAAAGTATACCGGGTCAGTTCATACCAAAACGGGCGAAGAACTGCTACCAATCCATGACTATAGACCAATCAGTCTACCATACTTTTTATTGAAGACACTGAAAAGACTGGATGATCATGTCAGGAATATCCTAACTTCGGGTAACACGCATAACTTAATAAAACATTGATCAATACAGCCTTGCCTGACGTTTTCGACACTATTGAAAAAACACAGAAGAGAGTATGTTATTACGTCTTTTCTGCATATAACGGTTACCTAGTCTAGGACATACGTGATTAGGGGTAGGCCAAAAACGAACCAAACGGGGAATATGCTGAAGAGCAGGGCTATAGGTATAACAAGGAAGAGCTATATCTTAATTTTTGTGGAACTTTGGCGTGAATGATAACCTTTTCAATCTTAGTACAATGGTACCAATATTCAGGGAAAACAATCTGGAGATAAACTCGGTTATGACCAAATTGATAATTTTTACCAGGAGATATAAAATTCCGGAATTTAAATCACCAGTATTTGGTAATACCATTTTGGAATGATCGAAGGAAGCCAAAGACATTGGCGTTATTCTAAGCTTTAAGTTCTCGTGGATATGTAAAGCTGAGAGTAGAATGCTAAATACCTTGTATACCTTTTATACTTGAAAGATAACATTTGCGATGTACATTGCGGTCAAAAAACCTATTCAGTCCTATGGAGCTATTGTCTAGTGGAGAACATACAACTTCATTCTGAACAAGGTACAGAGTCAAGCCTGCCTTACTATTACTGTCTTCATGGGTTCGACTCCTCAGGCCAGTGTAGAGATGACGATACACTTGCTTACCTTCGATATTTACATTTGTGTGATCTAATATTCAAGGAGTTAGACGTATAGCTACATGACCGTATTATTCATGGCACCATCCTACAAAGTAGATGAGTCGATCTTAGGTCAGCGGACGGATTATATATATACTACCAACACCAAACATTGATAGGTAATTTAAGATTTTAATACCGAGAAGAGATGAATGCGCCGCAAACTCTGTCTTCCGAGGCGATACGATCAATACTGGTCGCGGTCTCAGCCTTTTGGTTTCTCTCAGATTGGTTGATACCTGCACCATCTTTCGGGTGGAAACCAATGCCATAAAAACTGTCGCAAGAATAATATAATAAAATCTCAATTTAATAATTCATTGACCCAAAATAGACAACAACTTGGGGAGTTAGTATGGGCTCTAGGAAATGAAGGCAGCCGGAGAAATGAAATCGTTTTAAACCGACTGTGGTGCGCCTGAACATTTATATAACCTTGCTTGCGGTATCGATTATGATTTATAAATGGGCGTTGAATGAGACAGAATTCAATTGATCTACGAATACTACTACGAGTACCATGGAAAATGCTCCTGGCCTCTCTGTCTCAAAAGAATACTCTTTTGGATCTTGTTAGGAATTCAGGTACTCCATGATCAGTTATATTTCAGATTAGACATATGTGTTACCACACAACAAATATTGCAGAAATTGTCTAGACAAAGAAGAAAAGTAAATCGAACCTTTGTGACTGACATACTCTACAAGATCAAAGACTAAGATATTTTGGTAAAGATCTCTTTCATGATCTGTACATTCTCAAGGATGCATCACTGATCAAATTTGTTGGTTCTCTTTTGAGGACTACAAGTGTCGCGCGGATTAGGGTAACCTAGCGTTCAGACAGAGAAATAAAACCATAAAAATAATATTTATACACATGTATAGAATGTTCGTAAATTTGTGTAAATCTTTCTTAGACACCAAGCAAAGTTTTAGTATAACTCCAGTTTTAAATAAATCTGATTTAAATATTGAATACGTTTATATTTACCAGAAATTTGAATCAGAAGATTGTGTTTAATATCATTTGTTTTAGTTTGTTTTGTTTTTTTTGGCCATATTTTTTCCCATCATCTAATTTGAGTTACTTACTGTCTTTAAATCTGTTCACATCCTTTCACAATTATACATGTGTGCGTGTGTTTATCTGTGCGTGCGTTTGTTCTGTTCACGTTCATTATCCATACATATGTGTGTATTTTAAGCTGTTGATGTGTTTGTCTGGCGCTATATCTCCAGCCAGCCATCTACGGCCATAAATAACGAGAAGGAACAAGTCAGTGTGTTAAAATGACTCTTATTTTTTTTGCTTTTAGTTTTTAGTAGAATGTGTTTATTTAAACTTTATGTTTTTTTGTTTTTTCCCTCATTGTTTCTTCATGTTTGTATTTTGACATAAATCGAGACATACTTCAAGGAATTTCAAGGTAGAGTTATTTAGAATTTTTATTTCAACTAAAATCACATCAATTTGGTGAATTCTGTTTAAACTAACGAGGAGTAATATATTTATTGGTGTCTTCCAGCAACAGAGAGACAAAATATTTCTGGTGTTTTAAAGGCTTTTATGTCACAAAGAATTTGAATGTGTGTAATCTGTTAATTAAAATGATGAAATACTAATTTGCGTAAAAGGATAAATAAGCTTTTAATTAATGTGGTGATTAAACCTTTATGTTAAAAGAAATCTTCAAATAACAAATTGCACACAGTACAGTTTAAAAAAAGCAGACTTCCACAAATCTCTTAAACTCTTTTTCATTGGAAGTTTGAGAATGTAAAAGTGGGTGGTATAACATTTCCAACTGCTATTCATTATAAATATAACTTGTTAATCTATTAAGTAAATATCTTGATTCTTAATCCATTAAACACTTGATTGTCTATAATAAAAACCATAAACAAATCATGTTACATTTTACAGCTGTATTTCCTTTAGAAAAGAAAATATTTTCCATACTGATTAAATAAGAACAAAATCACACCTTGTTTGTTATTACAAAAAAAAAAAGTAAACAGCAACAACAGATTTGTACGATCATTATGTTGATAATGACATTGACATAAAATTTGTATTCAATATTCTCTTCTTTCTGTTATTTTTTTGTATGAGTGACTTGATAGATTTCGAGTGTTAAAATCATCAATGTTGGTGAATGATTTTCAACACAACCACCAATCAGCCAACAAAATCAACCACACAGACCATCACAACATACCCAACAACGACCTAACGAACGACGAACAGTGTGTTCGATCGGAAAAAAAAGTTAATAAATTTATATCTTCTAAACAAAATCTTCTCTCCTGTCCACGCTTTAGAGCGGGATGTTAACACTTAAATATCAGAACAATTTCAATGAATATGTTTATTAAAATTTGCAAAGAAATTTGAAAAACTCTATATGAATTTTTTTATGATACATTTAGTATTCGTAAGTATTTATGTAGCCTCAAACGTAGGTTTTTATCGAGTTCAATTTTCGCTTTTATTGTAGGTCTTTAGGTAGTTTAATTTTAGCTCCAATGGTAAGTCTTTTTGTAGTTCAGTCTTAGTTTCAATCGTAATTTGTTATCTAATTTAATTTTAGAATCAATTGTAGGTCTTAGTGCAGTTTGTCTTTAGCTTCAATCGCAGGTATTTATGTAGTTCAATCTTACTTTTAATGGCAGATCTTTATGTAGTTCAGTTTAACATTCAATCGTAGGCCTTTGTGTAGTTTGATTTTAGATTCAATTTGGTTAAATTTTACCTTCCATTGCACTGTGTGCACTTCCACTCGGAGACCGTGAGGTCCATTGTAATTCCCTTCAGTAGATATATAAACAGTGAAGATAGATTGCGAAGAAAAAAAGAGTCGAAAACCGCCTAGTAAAATAAAAAAAAAAGATTTTGTTTCGGATTTGGAATCGCTGTAGAACGTCCTTTAAATAGTCACATTATTCCTCTAATGAAACCTAGTATGTCACTCAGTTTATCACTCCTACAAGAATCCTGAGATTATACCTATCCAGCTCTATCAGTGCTCTGGTTGCGTTTGCATTCAGTATTGGCCAAAAGGCCATATAGGTGGTTTTACCCCCCTTTCCCTAGTATCATGGTCTAAATCAGAACCATGTCTAGCCAGTTCATCTGCTACCTCATTTCCCTGTATATCACAGTGTCCCGGTACCCAACACAAACTTATTGAGTTGTGTACCAATAACTCCTCGAGAGCTCCCCTACAGTCCTCCACTAGCTTGAAATGACTGTCCTCGTATATATTCACTGTGCCTTTATCAACTTTCCAGATCGCGAAGATCTCTGCCTGAAAGAGAGTCTATATGAGCGCTTGATACCATTGTCGACCAAATAAGCCCCGGTCCCTCTAGCAGAGTCCATCTCGGATCCGTCACTGAAAACGGCACACCCATTGAACAGTTATGTGGATCCAACCCAATTAATCCTACTGGGAGTGATAAACCGAAGTTGAAAATTCCAGAATACTGTACTGACCAATAAGACCTGCCTCATACAGTATCCTATTGTGACCTGCCCGCAAAGGTTTTACCAAAGAAGACTCAAGTAGTCTGAGTAAGTTCCTTGCTGTCACACTCTCAACGTAGTTCGCAATGGGTAATAGGTTTAGGATTATATCCAAGGCTGCCTGCGGGGTACTGCCAATTGCACCTCTGATGCCCAGACATGCACGCCTTTGAGCTTTGTTGTGTATAACCCTATAGCTATGTTTCCTTATTGTCTCCCACCACAACGTACATACATAAGTAATAATAGGTCTAACAACAGATGTGTAGAACCAGTTAACCATATTTGGTCGCAAACCCTAATTTTTGCCAATTGAGTTCCCGCATGTATGTGAGTATTTATTTTCCATGACAATTTACTGTCAAGGAAGGTTCCTAAATACTTCTCTCCTCCTGATAAACTCAGGTAAATGCCGTCTAATTTCGGCAAATAGATTGGCGATGAGAGTTCGCCAAGCGCTACCTACATGATATCACTGATAGTGGATATAAACTTTCTCTTGATCAGTATCACCACGTCATCTGCATAGGCGACTATCTTCCTACCCTTAGATTCAAAGATTTTAAGAATAGAGTTTACCACCAGTAACCACAGGAGAAGAGAAAGAACTCCACCTTGTAGTGTGCCCCTGGTAACCCGTCTTCTGATCATATCTTCACCTAGGGTTGAATTGATAATTCTGCTTTCCAGCATTAAGACTATACAACTCACCTACGTAGCTAAGGTATATTCGTAGGTGTTTATAAAATTAAATTTTAGCTCCAATCGTAAGTCTTTATGCAGTTACTTTTAGCTGCAATGGCAGGTCTTACGATGAACTTACGAAAGGTCATACTGCGCTCATACTTTTTGACATTTATGATCAGTATACTTTAGCAAATCATCATTAATATATTTATTGAAATTAAAATTTGGTGATAACTTGATTTCAAGAATTGGCCTTCAAGGTCGTGAGATTTGACTCCTCTCAGATATTTCCTGTGGGGTCACGTGAAGTCACTGGTTTATGGTGATAAGCCATCAACAATTGACACCTTGGAGGTCAGCATTGTTTGTGTTATTTGTATCATAGGGCCAAAAAGTGGCCCAAAGTTGGACATTCAGAATACGCTTCGTCAGAAACAGATGTCGCATCAATATGGCCGAAATCATCTATAAATGCCAATGTCATGTATTGATCTTTAGAATAAATAATTGTTTTGGATTCAAATTTACTTTTTTGTGTTATTTTTTACAATTTCAAGTTCTATCGGTCTTAACAAAACACCACAAATTTTGTTCTCACCATTGTTGGTGTTTTTATAAGGTATATTTATTTGTGTAGTTATATTTGTATAATAACTTTTCTAAAGCGAGCAACAATAAATTTCAGTAAATTAATCTATAAGATTGAAATTGGGAATTAAGCACATCAAAAATAAAACCTATTAAAATTTGTATTCCCAAAAATAACTTTTAATCATTATATTATTACTTTGTATCATAATATGTTTTCATTGGATCGTAAATATGATTACGTTGGATCATAATATGGGCTTAGGCTTATGATAATATGATTATTTCAGCATTGGCTATATTTGAACATAATATGATATTTTATGCTACTAATAATGGTCATAACATGTTTGGACTACAACCATTAATCTTATCATAATATGTTGCTCTTAAATTAAGTTTACCACAACCATGTTTTCTTCTGCGTGTATTAGTTGGAGTTTTTTAATAAAAGAGAATATTTTTAGATATATTTTTTAGAAAATATTTGCGAAAACCAAAATAAAGTCAAGATAAGTAACGAACATTTTAAAATTGAAACTTAATTATGCTTTGAAGCTGAATAAATGGTTTATAATTTTTTTATTTTTTTAAGTGCAGTATATATGAGGCTATCAGTGCAATAGTGGTGTAACCCCAAACTATTTATTTAGTGGTAGATTAAACTTATACCACTTTTGCTACATTACTTTGTTATATTATGCTCTGAGCAAAAACCATTTTTTCAACTCTATCTGATTTTGAAAAGCCAAAGGTATCTTACCCCACTTTTGTAATGATATTGGTAATGTAAGGATTGTATGTAACACCAGCACAGTAACCAAACAAACTGTGGGTTACTCTACTTTTGCGCTGATGGTCTCATTTATAATTGGGACATTTTTTTTCGATTATCTTTGAAAAATGATATCCTGTATGTGATGGCCATTTTCTGCTTCGCACATACGTGCTGTTTTTAACATATTCTTCATAACTTTTCGTAAAATTTCGGCTGTAATAGCCATGATTTCATTTCGAATGCGGATTTTTAATTAGGGAATGGTTCTTGGATGTTAATATACAATCTATATTTCAAATATCCCCAAAGAAAACTGTCAGGGGCTGATAAATCCGGTGAACGTGGAGGCCAGTTAAAATCGCTTGTGCGCATAATAATGCGTTCGCTGAATATGTGCCTTACCAAAGTCATTGAGGCAGCTGCAGTATATGCTGTGGCTTCATCTTGTTGAAACCATAAGTTTTGATGATTTTCCGCAGCTGATCTAACATAGATATGCACCACCGTTGAGAGAGATTCAAACAACAATGTAATTTTGAAAAAAATATGGGCCAATTATCCTTTCGTACGATACACCGCACCAAAAAGTTCACTTATGTGGGTGTAATTGTAGCTGATGAACTGCTTATAGATTCTCCGTAGGCCAAATCCTGCAGTTTTGCTTGTCAACATAACCATTTAATAGGAAATGGGCTCATTATCAAATTGTGTATAAAGTCTGGTTTCCTTTGCTTTTTCACGGAAACGAATGGCATAGTTGCTGATAGTTTGTCGTCATCAATTCTTGCAAAAGTTGATCTTTATATGGGAACATGTCTAATCTACTCATAATTCTCTGCAGCGACTGTCGTGATAGCCCAAGTTGTGTCTAACGTCTCCATGTTGATGTTGTGGGACTATGCTGTACGTTCTGCCTTACACGTTCAATATTTTGAGCGGCGTTCACGGTAGTTGGTTTTCTGGCACCAGGAAGGGTTCTTATAGACCCATGTTGACGAAAATCCAATAAAATAGTTTGATGCTGTGGGTGCAATGCGCACTTTAAAATTAATACAATGGATTGTTGGTTTGAAAAATAAAGTTCAGTTTTTTTTGTTCGATTGTATAGTTATTCATTATTAATTCCACAAATCTTCTTCACAAAATCATGAAAAAAAAACAAGGAAAAAATAATATTTGAAAAAGTTATAAAGAATTCCAAACATACAGCTCATTCTGCGCCACCCTGTATAAGACATAACTTTGAGAAATAAACAAGATTTTCTTTATTTTTCTATTTGGTTTTCGATTTTGAGTCCCTGTATCTCTCCTTGTGAAAGCTTAAGTCCTTCTGTACGATTGGATATTACATAATATTGCAATCCGATGAGTAGTTTAGAAGATACAGATTTATTGCCATTTTTCCATACGACCCCACTGTGCGACGAGTGATGGAAGGAACAATCAGACAGACGGACTTACTAACAATCAGACAAATTTGCAGATGTATATATAGATTTGTTTGAGTCTGTTTAAAAGTGTTCCTGTATGTGTGTAGAAGTACTTAAACCCTGTTGTAACAATGTCCAATACAATACATTTGATTATTTGGGATCTCTCACAATATTGTGTGTCCATCCATTTGTCTGTTGCTGCCTTATTTTCCGTGGAATTCATCATTATTTTACATTCAAAAACTTCACAACTTTGTTCACAGTTGATGATGCACTAAATTTTCGATTGCATTTTGAAGAATGATGATGTCGTTGTTGGTGTTGTTGTTGATGCTGATGACGACGATGATGTTGACGTTATCGAGAGACACTTTAAATTGATTTCTCATGTTTTTTCTCTTCAATATTGAAATTGAACAGAAACAACAAAATTTATTGGAAAATAACCCCAAAAGAATAGTGTTTACGATACACCTTGAATTCGTCTTGTGTGGACGTTGTTCCACACCATAAATGTCATTCTTGTAGTTGACAGAGTGGTTCATTTGGTGATGTTGTATGTAATGCCCTACATTAAGTATAAACTTTGTTAACAAACCTTTGAAACATGTTTTCAGTAAAACTAATATTTCTTAATCAATTTAGAATTATCCCTTAGACTTTATAGGGGTCAAAATACCCCATATTTTACAAAAAAAATTGAATCTTATAAAATTATAAATAATTCATGTGTAGTGCCTACAATAAGTTTTATACCACCTTTAAATAAACCCTATTTATTTTCATGTTTTTATTCTATGTGCATTTCATAGATTTTTGTTTATTTTTCCTCAATATATTCTCTTAAAAATAAACTATTGGGTTGGGTTTATTCATCGCTAAAGCACAAGTATCTATATATGTACTATAAGTATCTCTTGGATGACCGACCGTTAGCATTTTTGTTAAATTCATTCGTCATTGTTTATACTCGTTCATACAATTTCAAATGTTATTGATTTTTGAATTTGACGTGACAGTTGATTGATTAAATCAGTTGTTTCTCTAGTGCCACGATGATATGACAAAAAATTAAAGTCGAAAAAAGTGTGTGGAAAAAAAAACATTCAAACTATTTAACTGGAATAACAAGTGAAAGCGTTAATAAAGATTACTGGATAAGTTGAACATGGTGGTGGTTGTTGCTGGATTCTTAATTAAAATTGTAATTATTGTTAAGAAAGATTTATAATGAGATAAACACTTGAGGAATTTATATGTATTTTAAAAGAAACTGTAATATAATATTTTCGTATTTCATATAATCTTGATATGTTTGCATCTACTTAATTAAAATAAATTATAAATATTTTAAGACATATTCACCTTTTAAAGATTACATATAATTAAATTTAAAACTAAATAAATAAGTCAGTGAATCGAATACCCTATCCCAATTAATATTTAATTTTACATGAATTCTAGCATATTTAAGAAATTGATATTCGTTCCACCAAGTAGACATAGTCGTGACACCTCCGACAGAAGAAAAATAAGTTTTATATGACTCTCTTTCTTTCAGAGCTCCCTTTTATTTATATTTTTGTTGCACGCAGATAAAGCGATTAACTTTTACACATAATAACTATGTTGGTACCAAAAATGAATATACATTTCTGTTTCTATGAGAGCTGCCTTAATTTTGAAACGTCACAACTGTCACCTCTGAATACTTTGTGACTCATGCTCACTAGGGTGTCCCATAAAAATAAAGGTTTTTTTTTAACGCATACCCTTTAATTTTATTTGATTAATGTTAAAATAATTGTAAAAAAGTTTAATGTATGTATGTAGAACCACGGAAACCCGTGCCGACTATCATCAAAACATGTCAGTACTTGTATATTAACCTTACAACGAGCTTTGAAAAAAATTATAATTCTTTCTTTGTATCATTATTGATACATTCTGTAAAACATAGTAATTGACTTAATAAAACACATTTAAAAAAAATTCTTAGGTCTTTCGACAAAAAAAAAATTCTTCTTTTGAATCTGTAACAACGGATTTTAGATTTAATCACTCCAAAGTTAGTTGTAGCATCAGATAGGTGTCAGTAAGGTATAAGAAATTCTGTGTTTGTATTGAAGCAGCTATTGAGGTACTTGGACACAATATTGACAAATTTCCTATAAGTAAATCTTCAATACAAAGAATTCGTACTTAACAGCGAGGAAAGCGTGCTGAAGCAATAAAACCTAATTTCCAAAACGAGGTACCTAATATTATAACCATCCACTGAATGGGATAATGATGCCAGCATTAGAGGCACGCAAATCTGAAGAAGAGCGCTTACCAATAGTTATTACTTATGACAACAAAGAACAAATCATCGCTGTACTCTTCAGGAAGGGATCAAGGCGGAACGCTTTTATTCTACTTCTAGAAGAGCAATTAAATATGGAAATGCTTATTTTTGCTTGCCACCATCACATCTACGAATTGATTTTAAAATGTGTAGTTGAGGCAAAATCAACCTAGTCTCTACAAGTCCTGATATTCCACTGTTTTCTCTGTTTAATTTCAGGAAAAAGTATTGCTGACTTTGTTTCAATCAATAGCAAGACATGATATAATCGACTCAAAATTGATGACAGATGCTGAGAGCAGTTAACGACACTGCAGAAAGATCGGTTAAGTTAGTGAAAGACTTTCACGGCTTAACGTATGGTGAATAAAATACGAACAATTATGAAATTGACAAAAAACACATTTTTTGTTTATATGTTAAGTAAAATTTAAAGAAAAAATTGGTTCCGTCGCGATTTGCTTTCCTAATTTTTTTGGTAGTTCAATCATTGACCTCTGATTACCCTATGTATTTATGGGTTTTATTTCTTTTTTTATTTTTAAAACTAAGAAATCAATATTTTTGGCTCTGTATCCGTTTTCGTATACTTTTATTTTGAAATAAGCTCAAAAAAATTCAATAGGTCGCCATTGTGGAACATTTGGGGTGTTCATTTGGGGTGTTCATTAATTTGTGTTCATTTCACAAATTAATTTTTTTATTCTTCAAGTTCTCTATTGAGGACTGCACGTAATATAAGAAAGCCAAATCCGGCCAAAAAACGACTTTTTTTTCTGTGAAATTTTTCTTTATAAACATGGGCTGATGCCACGTTCTCTTATAACTATCTACGACAAAACTTTTCCTGGAAACTTTGTCATCCCAATAAATTTAGCTCTTCCTGTGCTTTGTGACTAGAAGACTCAAAATAATATTTTGTATTCCATTCATTGCCTTCGGCGGTAAAATACCGTCCGTCATCCATCACGCATTTGTACTCTGATGATCAAGAAAAGTAATTTCTGGATAGCTCGCGTAGCCTGCAGTTAATAACCTTTTGTTGTCTTTCAGTAGTAAATGGTGCCGTTTTTTTCTTCTTTTTCTGGACTCCCATCGATGCTAAATGTTTTTATTTGTATTTTTATCACAATTGTGTTTCTTACCCAATTGGCGATACGACTTTGCATTACAACCTGCTGTTTCAGATTTAAGTTTAGATCGAACTTTAGAGTCTTGCAAACTACATTTCCGACCTGATCCACATTTTCTTTCGATCGATTTGTTATTCTGAAACATGTGTATTGTCCTGTAGATAAACGTTTTTTTTTTTATGCCCATGTCTTTAAAATGTCTAAAAATTATACTTATAGTTTTATTAGCATTTTCTTCACAAAATTTTAAAATTAATTTGTGACTGTTCAGCTCGTTTAATAACATTTTTAATACTAATTGTTAACTGATCAGACAATCTTAATTTTTTTAATAAATAGATAGTACAGCTAAATTTACCGTATTTATTTATTTTTTTTGTAATTGTCATGAGTCATATTTTAACAACAGTGTTATACTAGTTCGTATTTTATTCACCATACGTCAATCACTGTTAAAGATGAACAAAAAATGTTTAATACGTTGTGTACAAGATCACAGAAATATATATCCAGACTGTAAAAAGCAAACTTTAAAATGAAAATTTAATAAATAATGTCCTTCAGATAATAAATATGAATAAAATAATTTATAACAATTAATATAATCGTTTTCTTTGTATTCTTATATGATTGTGGTGAAATTAAGCCTTATTTCCTGCTTTCTAGGAAGGGTGTAGGCAGACAATTTTAGGAATTGGATGAGTCACAAGGGTACCCCCACTATACAGAGCTATACTCTGTATTCATATCCATTTTATTTAATTAATGTGAGATACAAGTAAAATCATGTTTTATTGCTGAATTGAAATTAAGTTTTCGGTCACACTTTTTATTCAGTGGTCTTCAGTAGGGCTTGAGTGAGCAAAATCATTTTTCTTATAAAATTTAAAAATTTTTTTATTCGTGAGTGATTTTCGTGGGCTTTATATGGTAGCCATGACCAATTATGGATTGATTTCTGTATGAAAGTTATTTCTTTTAAATTGCATTTCGATACCAACATTTCTATGAGATTTATGCTCTTTACATTGATTTTCGGAAGTTAGTTTTACATGAGAGCTGTGAGCAATAATGGAACGATGACCATGAAATTAGGACGCTTGATTTCCTTTTATATGAAACTTATTTGTGTATTTTAAAAGTTGTATGTTCTTCAAAGAAATTTTCGGAAATGGGACTACTGTGGGAGATATGGTCAATTATGAATCGATAGCCACAAAATTTGTAGGTGTGATTTATTTTTATATAAAACATATGCGTGGATATTACCAATATTACATAGACAGCCAGCCAGAAGGACGGACGGATATCGTTAAATCAGAAAGTAATTCTTTAAGATGGGTTTTAGACTAGTATTTTTGGGCGTTACAAACATTACCATAAACGCAATTTGGTCATTGATTTGATAAAACATATTTTGGCCATTAATGCACAAGGAAAATTTTTCGAATATCGATTTAATATGCACCACAACGATAATACCTATTGAAACCAATTTAAATGGTACCCATACCTTTGTGGTCGTATAATTATATTAGGTGTTATCTTTGTAAATACGACGTATATTTACATGATAAATCTACTGCTGTATATCATCCAAGTTTGTCATTCCGTGTGTAACATCGAGAAGTATTCATCAAAGACCCACAAAGTATATATTTTTTTTTGATCCTTACGAAATTCTATGTCGATTGAGCTATGTTAAACATTATCACGTCCCAAAATCAAACTTGTAAGGACTTCAAAGAAATATTTATTATCATCCTATGCAGTTTGGTATTGAAGATCAGCTAAAGCGAAACAGTAGCACCAGAGTTATGGTCCAGAATTTGAGACAACCTCCAAATAAGTGGATATTTCTTTAAATTGTTTGCTATATTGCAGATAATACCATCAAATTTTGCATTCGTCATTTCTATGAGAAAAGTGACTATGGATTCATAATACTCTGCTACAAAATAACATTTTTTGTCAGAACTTGAAAAGCGACTAATGGGCTTAGTAGGCCTAGGTGAGGACATACAAAAACCGTTTGTTTTCAAACACCCTCAAAATTTTGAGTTATTTTGAAAAAACTGTTTTAGGGTAGGTCGTAGTAATTTAATACCTCTAACTCACATACTTTTAGGCCGATTTATAAATTTTCAACAATTATGGACAGGCAAAGAATTAAGCTTTCATAAAGGGTATATTCTCAGAAATTGTGTAAGTTTTTATAAAAAGTTTCGCATTATTTTTTTTTTCGTAATTTTTCTAGTTCAACAAGAGGTATTTTAATATTTTTTTATGAAAAGCTATTTATTTTTTCACAGTGTTTTAAAGACAATTTTATATAGACAACAAAGAGATATCATTTGTTAAAATCAGTTAATATTTGCAATAGTTATTAAATTTTTTCAAAAAAAAGTTCGAACTAATTTACCTTGTATATTAGAAATAGTTTTTTGTTCTTTTTTTATTCATATGCGCTGGGGGAGAAAATACAAAACAAGGTGTCAATGAATCGGATGAAAACTTTTACAGTTTTCATCCGATTTGAAAAATTTAAACCATGTTTTGTTAAGAACTAAATTTTCTTTATACACTGGTATACATTTTATTAAGCTTTCATATCAAAATAAGCAATGAAAAGCGACTAAAAGCAAAAAAGTTCATAATTTTTTTTTTATTTATTCTTAATAACTTACAAATATATCAAAATGTATATCATGTTTTCTTTCCGAACCCGTTAAAACATTTAAAGTCGTGCAAAACTGACTGAGTTACAGATCGATAAGTTGACGAACATCTCTGAAAACGTTTTTCTTTAGAATAACTTCTGAATTTGCTTATATTGCTCCTATATAAGGTTCACAACTGGAAAATTCATGAAAATCTTAACTGGGTAGTTGTCAAAAGTCTGCGGGTACATAAGTTTCATCATCTATCACACAACAGGTGTATTTTTTATAAAATTTAACCTCAATTATTTCACCCTTTCTTTTGCTTCTAAGTACTTTAACAAATTGCGATCTGAAACTTTCGACATCAACTATTAGCTTTGGTGCATTTAACTTTAAGAGCTGTTTTTCTGATAGAAGTGGTCGGCGATCATCGAACGAGTTGTTCAACTTATTACCTCTAACTGTTAGACCTTTTTTTCCTGGATCAGGAAGATCAATGTTCAAGACTTCCTTATACGGTTTAATGCGTTTTAAAACGATGAACCTTCAGATCTTTTGCTATATTTTTTAAAGTCCATATTGGATTTTTTTGAACAGTTTTTATTATTTTTTCAAGTACTTTTTTTCGCTGTCCATTTTGACCGAAATAACAGTTAAACATTAATGATATAGAAACGATAATATATGACATATTTTCAAAAGCTAAAAATAATAAATTGTTGGACTAAGATTAAGTTTTGCTGGAAAAGTGTATATAAGTGTTTTCTAACTCGGTCTTTATGTTCTGGGTCCTTATACGATTCTAAGACGAACTAGCTATGTCCGTTCGTCTGTCTATCTGCTGGAAACACGATAGGGCCCAAACGGAAGGAGCTATCTGGCTGAAAATTACCACAAATACTCACTTGGGTCTATGTGTGTACCAAGGCAATGGCATTGTCATCTGACAATTTTGAAATAGTTAAACTATCGCACATTGGCAAATCAACGGTCGGATAGGTAAGACTCAAGTAATCTATGATTACTAAAAGCAGAAAGCATTTAATCTTATGTATTGGACCTTTTTGAATAATATTTTCATATAATGCTATTAGCACAATAATTTGCTATACTGCATATGTTTTATGTATGCTAATCTGCAAACAACAGGTGATTTACTAATATACAACAAATCCTATATAAGGACAAGGTATAAAAACTAATAATAAAAAACATTATAAATATTTAATATGTCGAACTCATTATTGAAATATCATTGCTGTTTATCAATAATAATCGTAGCAGAAATATATTTTTTTAACTCATGAATTAAACCCGCAAACCAGATAAACCTCTACATAAATCTCTATTCAATCAAAATTTATTTATAGTGTGAACACCTTTTCACAAACTTGTTACACTTTTATTTTACCTTTCTTCGTTTATAAAGAAGCAACAAAAATAAAAAAAAAATCACACAGAAAATCACTTCATCAGCAGCAGTCATCCAGTCACTCCATCTCCAATTCAATGATGATTGTTGATTGATTGAATACTTTACTCTACTTTGATCTGTCGTATTCGTTTTACGTGTAACAGCAACAGAAATTATTCAAAAACGTTTATCAAGATATAAAAGAAAACAAGTTATGAGTGTATTTAAACTTTGATTTGTTTGATTGATTGGATGTCTACAGAAATCAATTATAAGCTGTTGCTTTTTTTCCGCATTTGTGTTTTTTTTTATAGACCTGGTTTAGATTTTGCTTTGATTTTGTTTTATGTATTGTATTTTAATGTATTTTTTATGATTGTCTAGTGCTTGTCAAATTTGTGAGGAGATTTTGAAAAAAGCCACAGGGTGATATGCTGTGACAGAAGATTGATTTAAAAGAGTGAAGTGAAATTTGTTTCAAAAGTACATAATTTGTAAGTGTTTGTGAAATTGAACTTGTTTCAATAATTTTGTGAAAACGTTGAAATATTAAGTTTATGTTTAAGTTTAACATTTTGTTAATCTTAATTATCTTCACTTACAACATCATCAGCATCATCATCGTCAGTTGCAAAATGCATTTAATGTCAAGGACATACTTAAATTGTAAATAAACAAAGAAGGCTCAAAAGGATTTACACATATCCTTGTATATAAAGTCATATGAAATGCCTTGCAAATGGTATGCGTGCAATAAATATTCTACTTAGGTCAATTTATAATTTTATGTTTTTTTTTTTTAAATAAATGTGCCACAACTTTTGCTCGTTAAAATATCAAAATGGAAACAGTCACAGTCATAGTCATAGCCATAGTCTAGTCATAGTCTAGTCATAGTCTAGTCATAGTCTAGTCATAGTCTAGTCATAGTCTAGTCATAGTCTAGTCATAGTCTAGTCATAGTCTAGTCATAGTCTAGTCATAGTCTAGTCATAGTCTAGTCATAGTCTAGTCATAGTCTAGTCATAGTCTAGTCATAGTCTAGTCATAGTCTAGTCATAGTCTAGTCATAGTCTAGTCATAGTCTAGTCATAGTCTAGTCATAGTCTAGTCATAGTCTAGTCATAGTCTAGTCATAGTCTAGTCATAGTCTAGTCATAGTCTAGTCATAGTCTAGTCATAGTCTAGTCATAGTCTAGTCATAGTCTAGTCATAGTCTAGTCATAGTCTAGTCATAGTCTAGTCATAGTCTAGTCATAGTCTAGTCATAGTCTAGTCATAGTCTAGTCATAGTCTAGTCATAGTCTAGTCATAGTCTAGTCATAGTCTAGTCATAGTCTAGTCATAGTCTAGTCATAGTCTAGTCATAGTCTAGTCATAGTCTAGTCATAGTCTAGTCATAGTCTAGTCATAGTCTAGTCATAGTCTAGTCATAGTCTAGTCATAGTCTAGTCATAGTCTAGTCATAGTCTAGTCATAGTCTAGTCATAGTCTAGTCATAGTCTAGTCATAGTCTAGTCATAGTCTAGTCATAGTCTAGTCATAGTCTAGTCATAGTCTAGTCATAGTCTAGTCATAGTCTAGTCATAGTCTAGTCATAGTCTAGTCATAGTCTAGTCATAGTCTAGTCATAGTCTAGTCATAGTCTAGTCATAGTCTAGTCATAGTCTAGTCATAGTCTAGTCATAGTCTAGTCATAGTCTAGTCATAGTCTAGTCATAGTCTAGTCATAGTCTAGTCATAGTCTAGTCATAGTCTAGTCATAGTCTAGTCATAGTCTAGTCATAGTCTAGTCATAGTCTAGTCATAGTCTAGTCATAGTCTAGTCATAGTCTAGTCATAGTCTAGTCATAGTCTAGTCATAGTCTAGTCATAGTCTAGTCATAGTCTAGTCATAGTCTAGTCATAGTCTAGTCATAGTCTAGTCATAGTCTAGTCATAGTCTAGTCATAGTCTAGTCATAGTCTAGTCATAGTCTAGTCATAGTCTAGTCATAGTCTAGTCATAGTCTAGTCATAGTCTAGTCATAGTCTAGTCATAGTCTAGTCATAGTCTAGTCATAGTCTAGTCATAGTCTAGTCATAGTCTAGTCATAGTCTAGTCATAGTCTAGTCATAGTCTAGTCATAGTCTAGTCATAGTCTAGTCATAGTCTAGTCATAGTCTAGTCATAGTCTAGTCATAGTCTAGTCATAGTCTAGTCATAGTCTAGTCATAGTCTAGTCATAGTCTAGTCATAGTCTAGTCATAGTCTAGTCATAGTCTAGTCATAGTCTAGTCATAGTCTAGTCATAGTCTAGTCATAGTCTAGTCATAGTCTAGTCATAGTCTAGTCATAGTCTAGTCATAGTCTAGTCATAGTCTAGTCATAGTCTAGTCATAGTCTAGTCATAGTCTAGTCTAGTCATAGTCTAGTCATAGTCTAGTCATAGTCTAGTCATAGTCTAGTCATAGTCTAGTCATAGTCTAGTCATAGTCTAGTCATAGTCTAGTCATAGTCTAGTCATAGTCTAGTCATAGTCTAGTCATAGTCTAGTCATAGTCTAGTCATAGTCTAGTCATAGTCTAGTCATAGTCTAGTCATAGTCTAGTCATAGTCTAGTCATAGTCTAGTCATAGTCTAGTCATAGTCTAGTCATAGTCTAGTCATAGTCTAGTCATAGTCTAGTCATAGTCTAGTCATAGTCTAGTCATAGTCTAGTCATAGTCTAGTCATAGTCTAGTCATAGTCTAGTCATAGTCTAGTCATAGTCTAGTCATAGTCTAGTCATAGTCTAGTCATAGTCTAGTCATAGTCTAGTCATAGTCTAGTCATAGTCTAGTCATAGTCTAGTCATAGTCTAGTCATAGTCTAGTCATAGTCTAGTCATAGTCTAGTCATAGTCTAGTCATAGTCTAGTCATAGTCTAGTCATAGTCTAGTCATAGTCTAGTCAAAGTTTTATGAAACTTTACTACAATACATTTACTATTTAACGTAGCATTTGCTGTTTGTGCTGAGCACTCTATATATAGTGTTGTTTAATTATTCAATTGGCAATTTATCCTCGTATAAAATGAAGTGAATGTTTGTGAGTCTATTCGTCAAGAAACAGTTGTAAGTATGCGTGTAGATATATATGTATATGTGGGTGTCGCCTGAGGATTACACACACTACAGTATGTATGCGTATGAACTTGAGAGTAACTATATGTATGTGATGTTGTTGTTAAATTGTCAACTGATAATGGAAAAGAAGAATGTTAAATACAATGACATAAATGCATCACATCCATACAAAACCACCAAAACATTTAACAAAACATACAATCTTACACAGAAACACACATATAGATTTGTATACTTACATACATTATGTACGTATGTTAACATATTTTGAAATTTAGCTAAAACATGCAACTGCATGTTTGTAAATCTGTGTGTCTGTGGAGTAGCATACGTAGCCAGAAAGCAAGCAAATCCTGTCAAGATGAATATGGTATCCATAGCACTAAAAATAGTGTCATAACAGTAGACTGATGACAGTACAATGGGTTTGTTTGCTAAAGTATCAAACAGTAAAGAGGCTCAGCTCAGTTTTCGTTGCCATACTATCAACAACACCAACCTCAACCATTCTAAAGGCAGTAGAATCAGCAATATTAACATTAACAGCATCATCGTCATCACTATCAACATCAACTATTCTCATGTGAAATCAGTTTATGTTGAATTTATGAAACAATACCAACAACTTCGACAATAAAGGGAAAACTACATAAACAATGATTTTAAGTACCAACAATATTGCCTCATTTTGGTTATTTTCGCCAAAAAAAAAAAAAAAAAAAACAATATAAAAAAAATAACAATTCATTCAATTCATCATCATGTAGAAACAGCATAAATGACTTATAACGTCCATGGTTTATGTGCGTCTGTAGAGAATGATGTTAATACGTTTATAGGCCATAAATGTAACAGGTATGGGTAAATATTTCCATATTTTTTTAGTGAAATGCCGATTTTGTATGAACATTTATATGAGTGTAAATACTTAGTATTAGTTACCAATTTGCCAAATAATTCGAGAAACAAGGCCGATGCAAGATTATTGGGATTTATCATAATTGAAGACATACATACATAATGAAGTGCCCCGATAGACTACACAATAGTGTGCTGGACTATCAATCTAAGGGTTGCGGGTTCGATTCCCGCCAGAGACTCTGGGTGTATCTGCAGACAAGCAAAACGCTTCGCAGTTTGTGTTTGTTTTTCGATAAAAAACAATAGGTAAACCTGAGGAACTCTTATGTTATTAACTCTCAGTCACTTAAGATGGAATCTTTTCATAGCTCAATTTCACATCGAAATATTTGTAAACTGTCAATGGTTTTTAAGTGCATCAAGTGAGGAGACACTGAAAACTCTACTGGGTAATAGAATTTGGGATAATTAAACAGCATTCTGATTAAAAATTGATCTGTTAATGATGAAAAGGTATGCAAAACAGGCAGACTCCATCGGATACAGCCACTAGGATCTATTAATTTATCTATTTGTGTTTCCAGTAATTTGTATGTTATACAAATGAATTTTAGAAATGTTGTTATATTGTCGCCTATATACACGCAGAAAAAAAATATAGTTGTACATTGTTACTGTAACCATTTCAAATTTGTGCATGGTTACTGTAACAATATCAAAATTTTTAACAATATTATAGTCACAGTAACTATATATATGATTGTGGTAACAATAATATGGTTAATTTACGATTCACATGAATATTTCAACCATATATATGGTTACAGTAAACATGTATATGTTTGTGACAACCATTTATATGATGAATAGTTTTATCATAATATGTTGTTCTCAGATTATGATATGAGAGCATCATAATATGGTAAGTACTTCATCATATAAATGGTTGTCACAAACATATACATGTTTACTGTAACCATATATATGGTTGAAATATTCATGTGAATCGTAAATTAACCATATTATTGTTACCACAATCATATATATAGTTACTGTGACTATAATATTGTTAAAAATTTTGATATTGTTACAGTAACCATGCACAAATTTGAAATGGTTACAGTAACAATGTACAACTATATTTTTTTTCTGCGTGTAGCAAGAGCTATAACTAAAACAGGAACAAAACACAAAACATATATGGTAGCATGTAGTCTAATTAGCTGTAATGCTGAATTTCTTGACACATTTTTACTAAATCTTTGGCATTCACAGATCATCTTAGAACTTCATGGCAGTCTATATATTCTGTTTATAGACGAACATTTTAGCCTGAACTTTATAAAATTTCACTGATAAAGCATTCAACTACTTATTTGGATCATAAAGATCTACGACTAATCAGTATTTCATAGCAACATAAAGAGCTTTAGATGAAGATGGGAATATTTCACCAGTTATCAAAAGATCACGGATGAGCAACTACTAAGGGTTACTATGTTCAGCTGTAATCTATTGTAAAGGTGTTCTCATAGCATTCTCATCCTAGGAGATTTTAGGTGTTAGATAGATGTTTTCGAGTAACTTACAATAAGGGAACCTTCCTTCTAGTGAAGGCAATAATTAACCCTGTAATCCAATAGCTTGGATATTATTAATGCACTTTACAATTGATCTAAAATATTTGATAACAGTTGGACATCTCTGTAAAGAAAACACAATCACACTGATACACAGTAATTTACACTTACTTGCTCATCAACATCATCGTCAGCAACAGCATCGGTGTTGCATGTATGGCCTCGGAGTCAACCACAACCAAATTAAATGCTAAACGAAGACATTAACAATGCAGGACATGTGAGAACAGAAGAGATTCAATGTGCACTAACTACCAACACCAACAGCAGAACCAAAACCAAAAACAACAGCAACAGCAGCAATACTGAACTCAAACATCAAATTGGAGACGACTATGGCAAGGATCATCCTTGTCATTGTCGTCATCATCAACACACAGAAAGACAGACAGACGGACAGACGGATAATAACAACAACAAAAACAACAAATTAAAGTGAAGTTAAAAGCGTTGACAGACATAAAATGTGACACCTTAACTGAAAATCAAGTGTGTGTATGTGTGTGTACAAATGCGTGTGTGGTCTTACGCCTATAAATATGCAAGCAAAGAAGCCTCAACACAACACACAACGGAAAACTTACTTTCACACATTTATGAAAAGTTGCATAAATTGAATGATGCTGTGTACATATGCCGTTGCAGGCGGCGAAGGTGTGCTTGTAGGAGTATATCGATAAATAAATGGCATGATTGAATTTACCATGTAAAATGCGGAAAAGCCTTTACATGTTGTAAGTATGAGCATGTTTGTTTTTGACGATTGATTTTTAACATTTGAATAAATTTGTAAAAATTCAAACTTATGCCTAAATCTCCACAATCTTTTATCTACAATATGATTTAACTATCAACAGATAACATCATTTACAAGGTAAGGAATAAGTTATACCCAAAAATAAAAAAAAATAAATCCAAAATATGTATACAAATTTATGAGTATGAACAGGTATACATATGTTGAATTGATGAATATTTCATACCAATGATTTGTAGCATAAATTTTTCAAACAAATTCAAGCCAAAGACTACATAGTATTTATTTAAATTTTACATTTATTTATACAGTTAAACTGGGGGTACACATATTAGTGGGAATATATAACATTTAAATTAAAAGAGGAATAAAAAAATACATATTTTTAAATTCTAGACATTGAAAATTGTAGTACGCGGACCAACCATTGTTTCCACATAATAGCATATATGTTGAATCAGAGAATAATGGCATGCGTTTTTGCTGATTGTTCCGAAGAATTTTAGTGCTTTCACTGTCAATGACTAATAAATCTGCTATACAGACCTATCTTAAAAATAGGTTTTCGGTCACCTCCATTTAATGCTTCTCGATGTTTTTGACCTTTATATTTAATCAAATTTTATCATAGTGTAATATAAATACAATTTTATCCCGCCCTTACCCAAACATTTTTGAAAAACTTTTGCGTCCACAAAAATCTAACCAGGCTCTTTAAAATAAATACTGGAGTTTATGCAATGTTTCCTTGCCACATACAACTCAGTTATGTCTGCATAGATTTTGCAGACATACATCTCACATTTTACACGCAGAGAAAAAACATATCCTTTTTTTGGATCATAATATGATAAGTTGCTTTGGATATTTGAAAATGTCATTATCATATTTGGTTATAATATAATGTTATAAGAAACACATTATGATTAATAGAAAATTAGCATGACTACATATGATCATAATATGATATTTTATGATACTAATAATAATCATAATATGTTTGGACTACAATAATACATCTTATCACAATATGTTTTTTTTAGATTATGTTTACCACATACATAGTTTTTTCTTTGCGTGTATATTCCAGACATATTTTAAATTTTGTTTGTTAACACTGCTGCCTCTCCACAGTTGGGTGTGGAGGGTTAAAACAATTTTGGGTAAATTTAACGTTGTCTGACATTTAACAATTGCAAAAAGCATCAACAATTACAAACAGTAAGTGCAGCAGCAACTTCATTATCATTATCATCATCATCATTATCATCAACAAAAAGGTACAAAGAGTTTTTAATTCAAATTGAAAATTTTGTAAACAAAAGTGTTTTTGAAGTCTAGTACTTCAAATCTCTTGTTTACAGTTGCATACATATCTAAATATACGCAAATATTTGTATCTACATTTGTTAAGATAGAGTGTGCACAAAAATAGTGGTTCACTCGTTGTATGTTCATACGAAATTTACAATGCAATTTGAAATGAGCTACTTACACATTCGATGATATTAAATCGGCATAATTAATATTAAACAGAAAACAAATAAATACTAGAAAAAACTTATATAGGTACTCATATCTTGTTGAATCAGGAATATATAAAACTAATTCAATATGTATCTCGAATAACGTAAGATTTCCGTTTTCACTTTGATGGCCGAATATTAATGAAAATAAAATTCTAATAGAGACAAATTTATTGTAATTTTCTTATTTGAGATTATGGAACCTAATATTGAACAAGAAATTTAACACACTTTATTATAAATTTGAATATCTACACAGAAAAAAGAAATTCACAATTGAAAATAATTTTGTAATAAATACAAGGTGGCGCAAAAGTAATCCTCCTATCAGAAAATGATATAAATTTTGCGATTGGCCCCTAATGTCAGTTCTGTTTTGACATTTGTGTAGTAAACACACTGCTCCAGAACCCGGAATATTGCTGACTATTTATTTGACCAATAATCTGTCGGTGACTTTGGCACAACGTGAATTTCGTCGCAGATTTCCTGGCCGTCCAACGCCTACTGGTGAAACACTGGGACGTTTAGCTGCTCGCCTCGAAGAGACTGGCACAACACGAGATGCTGCCAGGCGTGGCAGACTCCGGAGTAGCCGTTCTGCAGAGAATATTGCTGCTGTAGCCGAGGATGTCATGGAAGCGCCGTCGACATCGACCAGACGACGTGCCACGCAAATGGGTATCAGTCGACGGTCTTTACAGCGAATTTTGGTACAAGATTTGAAGATGTTTCCGTACAAAGTCCAGACGGTGCATCAGCTGTTAGCTGCTGACCGCCAATCGCGTCTAACATACGCTCAAGCCATCCTTAATCACCACCACGAGGAAGATGATTTTTCATCAAAAATAATCATGAGTGATGAGGCCCATTTCCATCTTAGCGGGTACGTAAATAAGCAAAATTTACGCTTCTGGGGCACTGAATCCTGAATCCGCGTGTAATCCACGAAGAGCCATTAACCCCCGCTCAAAGTCACTGTATGGTGTGCTGTTTTCGCTGGAGGAGTCATCGGACCTTTTTTCTTCGAAGACGTCGCGGGCCAAACGGTTACAGAGCAATGATCAACGAGTTCTTTTTGCCGCAACTTGATGAATTGGGATTGGAAAACATGTGGTTCCAACAGGACGGTGCAACAGCACACACTACACGTGCCACAACCGATATGCTGAAGGATGCATTTTCCGGGCGCCTAATCTCCCGTTTTGGCGATTTGCACTGGCCAGCAAGATCGCCTGATTTGACCGCTCCAGACTTCTTTTTGTGGGGCTTTTTGAAGTCGGGGGTTTATGTCAACAAGCCTAAGACTCTTGCAGCTCTTAAAGACAATATCCATCAAGAATGTGAGGACCTATCGCCGGAAGTTTTGGCCAAAGTGATGGAAAATGCCATAACAAGGGCTCAAATGACAATCAACTGTGGCGGCGGCCATTTACATAACATCATATTCTCGACTTGATGTAAAAAAAATTAAAAGACCAAATAAAAATAATCATAAGAAGAATCAAAGCTTTTCATTCTTTTTTTTTAATTACAGCCAAAAAACATCGGAAGTTTACTTTTGCGCCACCTTGTATTATTAATCGAATCTTCTTGATAACGCTGGTGTTGGTCTAGAAGCAAACGACTTTCGAAGACCTTTCTACTTTTATGCGATTTGACCCCTCATGCTGAGAACGGCAATGTTTGGAGCTCAAGGCTCGTTAGCGTCTACCTTGGTCATCTTCACCAGAATGGCTCTGGCTCTTCTGTTTCATTGGTTCATAGGCTTGAAGGAAAATTGTTGCGTAGTAGGTGAGTTAATATGTGTGGAGTATTGTAAGTTTTACCATCACTGCTACTACTGTCTTCTGACTGAGGGCGAGAAGCTTGTCCTTGAATGAAATGTACATCTCGAAGTTATTTTTTTGTTGATGTTTTTTGATTGAAAATGTTGTTATATTATACAGTGATGGCATACATGGAATCGAGGAAATTTAACAACCGCCCGTGTTCTGAAGCTTGAGGGAGATTTTAGCGACTATTCCTCTACTACAGTAATCTTACAAGTGTCTGAAGATAAACAAATCTTATGAAAATCCCAAATAGACATAAAGGGTCTTCCAATAGGGAATTGCGAACTTTGACAGTTAATAGCGTCCATATTGTTGAAGCATTATCTGTCTAATTATACATATATATTGATTCCTATGGTTCCAAGTTGGAACAAAGGGCCATAACAAAATTCTTCCATCGGGATCTGTCCTGTGCCATTAGTTTTAACTCAGACTAAGTCTTTCCTGTTCTGCAGTTTCGAATTCTAATTGCCTTCTCTCCTCTGATAGCTGCCTTGAGGATTCCAGTCAATTGCCATGTTTGATATATCATTATAAGGTCTTCTCAAAATATGGCCAACCCAGCTCCATTTTCTCTTTGCAATTACTATACGGATTGGTGTTTCACCTGCTCTTTGCCAGAGGTCTTTGTTGGAAACTACATTCGGCCAAAATATTCGCAATATTTTTCGCAAGCAGCGGTTAATAAATACTTGCAGGGATTGAATGTCGCTTGCAGTAGAGTTCCACTCACATCCATATAGCAGGGTGGAGCGAACATTTGAGGAGAAAAGGCGGAACTTAGTCTTCATATGTATTTGTGGTGACTTCCACACTCTGTGTAATCATTACGTGAGCCGCCTGTGTGAATATTATACTACCTAAGTAGCAAAACAATTGCACATCCTCGAGCTCAATGTTGTTAGCATTGAATTTAGGGAGATTAATTGCATTGATGCGTAGAACCTTAGTTTTGTCGCAGTTAATATGAAGGTCAATACCCGATGCCAGCTTATGTATCTGGTCCAATTGGGCTGATATGTCTGTAAAGTTGTGTGCGAGCAGTCAAATATCATCAGCATAATTAAGATCTTCCAGTTGACCATTCATATCCCATGTAATACCTCTTCTAATGCGGGTGGAATACTGCATAATTGAGTCCAATACAACATTAAATAACAGCGGAGATAGGATACATCCCTGTCGTACCCCAGTGCTTACACCAATGGGATTGCCTAACATGCGTTCATGCAGTACTCGACTTGTTGAGTTGCCATACAGAGCTTTGATAAGGTCGTTTAGATCAGTAGGAATTCCCTTACATCGAAGTGCGTGCCAAATGGCGTGATGGTGAATAGTATCGAATGCTTTGGCGAAGTCGGTAAATATCAGATATAGTGGAGATCGCCATACTGCCGACTGTGGCACTATGATCCGTAGGCTATTTATATGATCGGTGCAGAATCGGTGTGTTCTGAAACCAGCTTGCTCATTACGAAGATCTGATGAAATTGATGATGACAGTCTAGCATAGATTATATTCGCTAGCACCTTATTAATCATAGCTAAAAGAGTTATACCCCGCCAGTTTTCGCATTCCGTTAAGTCTCCTTTCTTGGGTAGTTTAATTATCACTCCTTCACTAAGTTTAGCAGGAAATAGAGTGGGATATACAGAAGTTCTTTATAATTGGTCTGATTATTTCAGCGCTAAGAGTAAGATCAGCCTTAAGCAGTTCAGGATTGATATTGTCCACTCCTGGTGCCTTGGCATTCATCACATTGCCAGACAGTTGTGGGTTGCAGAATTGCCAGTTGCCGCTCCACGGACGAGACAGTTCCTCCTATCGGGTTCTTAAGAGGATATGTGGTTGAACGGGCGTTTCCTGATATCTGCTTTGCAATTTTGTACAAATCTCTACTTCTATGTGTATTGGCAGCTGCCTGGGCTTCTGTGGCCATATTTTCAATCCAAACCCGTTTGTCTCGCCGCGAACTCCGTTTCACCAAGCGATCTAAACTGGTACTGGGCCTGTAGGCTAGATTTAGATGCTCTTGTTCGTGCAACGTTAATGGCACCTTTTAGTTGTCTTCTATCCTCAATAAGTTGCCAAGTAGCGTCTGAGATCCACAATTTACGCTTAGATTGAGGATGCCCAAGATGTTGCTTAACATAGTCTGTGAAAATACATTTTATAGCATTCCATTGCCCTCTGTTGCTGTTCGGTATACCTTAATAGCGAGTCCTTAAGGTATTTGGGGAGATTTGGGGAGAATTTGGGGATTTCAATTTGTGTTTTTTGTCGCCGAATTGCAAATATCCTCAGTCGTATCTCTCCTACAAGTAGATGGTGTTCTGAGGCTCCGACTGCACCACGTCTATTGCGCACATTCAGTAATGAACCACGCCACTTCTTGCTTATCGCAATGTGGTCAATTTGAGTTTCTGTTCTGTGGTCGGGGGATACCCATGTTACTTTATGCACGTCGCTGTGAGGAAAAATAGTGCTACCAATAGTAAGATCATTGTTCGCACATTTTTCCGTAAATAATCAGCCGTTCTCGTTCATTTGCCCCAGTCCATGAGTTCCCATAACAGACTCAATATTTGAGTTAAAGACTTATTGGTTATCCGAGTGCTTTTGTTTTTTTGAAAACTCCACCTCGTTTTGAGACTCCTCCTTTGATTTCGTAGAATGAGCAATAAGCACAGCTTCAGGCTTATAACCAATAACTTGGGAGTCCCATTTTTGTTAAAAGAGCTAAACAATGGAAGAAGTTTTTTCACACAACCGCATTAAAAGGAAGCTTTCGTACCTTGATTTAAAAGATATCTTTCTTTGAGTCTAGATGTCAGCAGCTAAGATCTCTCTTTCGTAAGCTCAAATTCTCTTATAAATTCATTTAATGCATCTTGCGATAAAAATGAAGGCTTCGATAACACTTCAAAATCGCAGTCATGTTCATCCATAAAATCTAGCACCATCTCAGGGTCCCACAAATCTGATAGATGTTGATTCTGTTAAACTCATAACTACACGGAACTTCAAAGTACTACGTTTACCACTTTCCCACTGTTTTTAATGTTCACTACATATGTATAGAAAAATAGTAAAGCATATTGGATTTTAAGTAAGGAGACTTGGCAGTCAAAAATATTTTCCAAAATATTTCCTGTACACCCTTTATTTTTAGTGGTACTAGAATTTTGTAACAACAGTTACATGTGTCTGTTTGCTGAAGGATTATAGACACAAAAGATTCATAACCTGTTGTCCGTTTGTTTGTTTGTTTCATAGTTGGTACTGTTGTATTGTTTGATGAGTTGTTTAAAATTATAACTTTGAAGCTGCTCCTCTTTTAAAATTAATTTTCTAATCCAGTTAACAGATGATGTCCATTTTGGGCAAATGTTAGCAGAATTGGATAATGAACTCATAATTGATGTAATTTGTTATTTGAAAGTCTATGAATGAAAGGTTAGTTAAGTATGAAAGCAAAAAAAGAATGACGAGACTAGCTAACTCATGCTTTTAAGGATTTGGTAATTAAAATAGAATCTGTAAAGAATTTTAATTTAACCATTTCAACCTCCACATTACCCACCATAACTAAGTATTCATGGAAAATTAAAATCATCATCTAAGAATTTTGAAAGCGAACAGAAGAGAAGCAACAAAAACACTGTTTATTTATTATCCTGCTCCTGTTAGCAAAACTTACAAATGATTTATGATAACAACACTAATGGAAATGCTGACACAAATTTTCTACACTTAAACTTGATGACTATGATGATGACAATTCTAACAGCACACTTTATAGTTACTAGCAGCACTAAATAGTAACTCCATCTAAAACTCAGATACTCTAGCACATATACAGAACACACAACAACACACTCTCTGCACTCAGAGTCATATACAACATTTAATAAACGTTGTGTTTTTGGAACACTATTAAATTGGATACAAAACTGTTAAATAAACTACAACTCATGATGGACCCATTGTACTCACTGGGAGATACAAAGTGTTTGTTTGTATGGTTGTGTTGAAAAAAAAAAACTGTATGCAGAGGAAGAGGAGAAAAAAAGAACTGTTTTGGCCACACATGTGTCAACATTTATTCACATCACTTTACTGAAACATGCTGTAATTGCAGTTGAAGATTGTTGTCCAACGCAATGTCGACATTTACAACCATCAACTGACATCAACACTAACTCACTTGCATACAGACAAATATATACACACGCACACACATACATATACATCATCACACATAAACAATACAACAACATTAATGTTGCCACATAAAGTGATGGGCTGAGGAATGAAGCAGGGACTCAACTACTAAACTGTTTGCCTTCATGGTAAGTTTTCCATAAATTTAAAACCTCCCGAAAAAGAAAACAAGAAACACACATACCCGTACCCATCAAGAATAATTGAAATACGCAAAGATGGTGGGGTACGAAGTAATGAAACATCAAGAAGCAACTGAGTTAGTGTTTATTTCATATCACTTAATCGAATATTCGATTAAAAAAACATTGATTGTGCGAGACTAGAAAGACAGAAGAATAAGAATTTAAAACCTACGAAAACCTCGCGCTTTTATTCTCTAACCTGACTATAACAGCCCAGATCAATTATAGTCAGGTTACTTACTTTTAGTTAAAAAGCTCTTGAAGCTATTATTAATTGCACACTTTAGGGTAACATAATAATTACAGCAAGATTTTGAAATTGATTTGACCAGAGTTATATAACAACAGAGAGCGCGTAGCCTACAAATTGGTTTATTTTTACAGCAACCAGCTGAGAGTACTGTCAAAAACTTGAAACAATGAAATCTTGCTAGCTACCTACAAGACGATTGGTTGGTCAGTGTTCAACTAAGCTGCTGCACTGTGGTCGCCTTCGATGAGTGATAATCAGTGGATAAATATTCAAAGCTGTCAAAATTCAGCCTTAAGGACCGTCACAGGCATCCTTGGAATTTCCTTCAAACACCACCTTCTCGAGAAAACTTAGGTTCTACATTTCAAGGAACACAACGTCATGTTGACGCATTAGTTCCCTTTGGAATATCACCGAAGGATTCATCCAAACTTTGACATCACATAGTTGGGAGACTCCGAGCCATGTCAGATAGTACCTACGAAAAAACAGGGAGAGCATAAAGAGGAATGTGCAGCATCCATTTGATCGCAGCTTGCATATGACAGCTTTAAACGACATTCATAGAGACGCCATCAATTCCGCGGTAGTAGGATACAGTATGAATATCGTACCTGGAGATCGCCCACCACAGAAAGCAGACACCGTGAAGATTCTGCCGCGTAAAACAAGAGGCGTTCTAGTACAACTAAGATCAGGATGGAGCAACAGGCTTAATGCCTTTTGGTTCCGCATAGACCGTGCCGTCCTCAACTTGTGCCCAGCATGTGGTCAGGGTACTCATGACACCCCCACATATTCAACTGTCCAGCCAGTCCTACATCATGGACATTATGGACTCATCCAGACGAAGAAGCACACCTCCTTTGATTTGAACTACATGAACCCACAGATTAAATATTGTAAATTTGATAAAAAGCGGACCGCAGAGTGGAGCAGAATCAAAAGTTTTTGGATATAAATATGGCATTTCTAAACGGCTGGTCCGATCGGGATAAAATTCCTAAAAATTGGATCGAAAATCCCAAAAATGGTATTTTTTGAATTATGCCCATAGGGTCCACATTTCATTCGGGGGGAAAATACTTTGGGGATAAATAAGAAACACATAAAGGTTTCCAAAGCTGCTTTCCATTTTCTGATCCCAGCTTTGGGATTTCAGAACATATGGCCCAAAGTTGAAATTTTGATAAAAAAAAAATAGGTCAAACTCCGAGGGGCGTAGGGGCGACATATACGAAAAATTGGACATGTCTTTTATACCAAAATGTTATCCGTTAAGATAGCTTATAGAAAAACATAAAATTGTTGTATGCCATTAAAGAAAGTTATTTTTAATAAAAAAAGATTTAAGTCACCATTTCGCCCAAAAAACAGCAAAAATCTACTATTTTAGGAATTTTTAAAAGAAATCGTTTATTTTTGGATCTACAACCGATATATCTCTGAAATCTTTTGTATATTATTGCTAATTTAGTTGCCTAACGAACAAAAGAAACTTGAGTCCATTCGGTCCAAAACACGACCTTTATTATTAAAAAAGCGGACCAAGGTATGGCAAAATTTTAAAATTTCGATTTTGAAATGCCTATAACTCGGAAATTATAAGGGAAACAAGAAATGGGACGTGTTTAAACATTTTACTTGTCTACTTTGAGACCCCATAGCGCCGCCCCTGGAACAGTTGTAGGGCCCATTTTAATGACATAAACTCGAATACTCCTTGGCTAAAACCACGTCAAATTCTACCGCGATCGGACCAGTTGTTAAGAAATTCCAGATTTATTTCCAAAACATTTTGATTCTGCCCCACTGTGGACCGCTAGAAGTATCAAGAGAACGTGGTATGAACAACAAGCAAGTGTCTCTATCTGAAGAATATATAACAAAGTATATTTGCTAATCTGTAATAGGTTTTCGAACACCATCAATCGAGATCAAGGTTTGTGAGGGAATAAATGTGAATATCAGTAAGCGATTAAAGCCCCTGAAATGCTCAAAGCTAATGCTCCCACAACAGTAAACATTATGATTCATCTCATCGATAACTGTTTTCTCAAGTCTTCAGAAGGAAATATTAATCCAAATTCTAAAGAAAGGAGATCTCACCGAATAGTAACGTTTTTTGGCTGCTAAACTTCCGCCACTGGAAAATGCGATCTCAGAATAAATGTGAATAAAATTAAAATATTGACCTTTCTGTTCAGAATACAAAATGGTAAATTTGGAGAAGTGTAATTTTTTGTTGGTTATTGGAAAGATTTCGAATAAACATAGGCTTCTGCAACGATAATGTGGCATACTATATTTCAAAACCCAATCAATCTTTGTTTAAATCTAATTTCATTCCTAAACATACAAACTGGCCAACAACTGGCCAAATATAGATACCTTTATCGTAAATGATGTTAGATCGGTCGCAAATCGCTGATTGTAACACAAAAGTTTTAGGGCGTTATTCAATCATGTTTTCGACTTGTGTTCTATATTGATGAGTAAAATGGTAAGATGTTACGCCACTTCAATTGAATATGTCCAAAGATCTTCAGGAAGAAGTGAGAAGTGAGGCTTAACTGTGAATAAAAATAAATGTTTCATGGGAACCGCAGACTGGGTATCTGTTAAACAGGGCATAGTCTATGTGAGACTAGTAGGTATTAAGATTGTTGCTCCATCTATATCTCAGTTGTGCCAGAACTACTCTTGTTTTCCATGGCAGTGTTGACATTGCTCCTGTAATATGAAGTGGGTGACCGCAAAGTATGATATTCATGCAATAACCATCAACTCCTCTTCTGTGTAGCTATGACTGTCGATCAAAACATCAATGTATGATCCTCATGATTATTAGTTGTCGGACATGCGGAGATTTATCGGGGGATTAATCTGTGATGCTGAAGTTGGAGTGTTTCATCCGATTATATCCTAGTCTGACCAGTATTGTGTTCTTTGACAGCTTCCTTCGTTTCCTCATTAAGATAATGTTCTGAGTAGCCAATAAACGGAGGACAACATTTTGGATAGATTGAATATTTCTCCACTGGGTATCTTTCACAGATGGTGACCGCACTGGAGCCACAAACTCTGACCAGTCGTTATAGATTTTTCCCACAATATTTATTTATCTTTAAGTACTATACGCATGTGGGTTTTTTACCTCCTTACTTCGCAATATATGCGAGATTGCAGTAGATTCTGTCAAACGTTACAATCAAAATAATCGAATGGTTTATATTCGGAATTCTGGAAACATCGATTTAACAATAAGTTTTGTCGTTATTTCCTTCGTCCAGGAGGTTAGTAGTGTTGCAGACGATTTTCGATTTGATCTCTTAATGTTGTTTGTGATGGAGGACTAAATCATGCATTAAAAGTGTGGCATTACTGAAGGCTTTCTATATACATATATTCAGTGGATACAATGATAGTTGTGAGTGGATATGAATGTTAATATTGAAGTCGTACTGTGCGTTTTTATGGTGATGAGCTTCAAACAAAAGAAATCGGTTTCTATGATATTCCTTGACTATCGTGTTTTGCAGTTTTCAGCAGTTGGATCACTCGACTCATTTTTTGACACCTCTGGATGGAAAGTTCAAAGTTTATCAAAGTTCTTCAGCATTAGCATGTCAAAAGTGGTTCTAATATATGACTGTCGCTGGACTGACAGCTGGGGGAACATAAACATTATATACTCTGAAACTTTGGATATTGGTCATTACAATCAAAAGAAAGAGTTCTGTGTTACACATAACTCCACCCTTACCACTAGCGCGGTCTTTTGGAGTATAATTAATTCATTGCAGCTGTACAGACTGGGTTTTCGTGGCAGCTATTATATTGCAGTCTCACATACAGTTTTGGAAAAAATAATAGAAACGAGAGCTTATTTTCAAATTTTGTAAGCATATTAGCCAAGTTTAGTTTTGTTTAAAAAAAAATTTGTGTGCTGTTTTGTTTATCTGACATACAGCATAAGAAAAATCATAATCATTCCTCTTTTTATTTATATTTTTATACATTATATGACTAACAATCTAAAGAGTCAATACTTTTACTGGAAAAAATAATAGAAACGCGTAAAAGGAATCAATTTTTAAAGGCACATGTTTTTATTGTTTGTTAAAAAAAATGTTATGTTAATATTTTGTTGCTTTACCTTTGTTATTAACAACTTCATTGCATCTGCGACTCATGAAATCAACCATTTTATATTTCCAAACTTCCTTGTCAATGTAAAACCACTCCTTATTTTTCGGACTGAAACCCTCTAGCTTCCTCATGAGCACTCCCAAAAGGTCTTCTATTGGGTTTAGTTCCGATGATTGCGAATGCCATTCCATAAGAGATAATTTGTTGACAACAAACCAGTCTTTTGTCAATTTTGAAAAGTGCTTTGGATCATTGTTCTGCTGAAATTCCCATCTCAAGTGCAGCTCTTCCCCAGCAAATGGAAGCATTAGGCTTTAAAATATATTTACATAGTCCGGTGCTGACACCAGAAGAAGAGAAACAACCCCATATCATGAGGGATCCACTGCCGTGTTTTACGGTCTTCTTGGTGTATTTTGGATCATATGCCTTATTGTCTGGGCGCCTAATATAATGTTTACCATCGGATGCAAACAAATGTATCTTTAATTCGTCTGACCACAGCCCTTAACGACCGTAAAACACGGCAGTGGATCCATCATGATATGGGGAGTGTTTCTCTTCTTCTTGTGGAACTCTGTCTATGGATGAGAACTGTTATGATACAGTACAACTGTTTTACAACAACGATGTTGATAAAGAAGTCGAAGGCGAACTTCGTTGACTATTTTACCAGCAAAACTTTCTGAGCATTTTCTCATGTATTCTCTGACAATAACATCCCTTCACACACTTTCCGTTTCAGAATAAAACCATTCAGAGATGAATCGCCGGAAAATGAAGCTCCGATATGAAAAAAGTGTTGCTGAGTCGGTAGCCCCTCCGAGTGAACTCGGGCCTTTCAAGTGCGTTCAACCTGCTGTAGTGGAAATTATACATGGAATAAAACACTCCCATTTCCTTTATAATATATACTTATATTTTATTAGTGTCCAGTGTATAAAATGTTGTTTTATTAACTTTGAAATTTATATGTTTAATCGATTTTTATTTTAATCTTAGTAGAATTGTTCAAGTATTCTTCCTTAGTAGTGGAACATTAGGGTTCTTAAGCAGGAATTATTATAGAAACAATGATCGAAATTTAGTTCTCCGTAGACATGTTATGAATAAATATTAATTGGAATTATTCGACAACCCGGATATCTCTTAATATCTCTTAACACTAAGTAATTACATACATATATCTTTACTCATACACTCTACACACCTATAAATCTAGCATTTAAATTCTGCCAGGATACATTTCACTTTTGTTGTATTCTCCAGCTAAACAAAACAATATTTTTTCAACTTCTTCCATTTCTGATGGGAAAAGTACGAAGAAAAAAAAAAGTTTCGAAAAAGAAACTGTTAAAATGACCAACACAGCATAATATTTTTGTTGATGCAACAACCAGTTGACAGTTGAGAGTTTTATAGTGTGATCCACAAAAACAGTTCACACATTTTCATGTTTGTTCTTTTTTTTCGTCATCGTCGTTGTTGTTTTAGCATTAAAAGTGTGTTTTGAATTTGAGGGGGGGGGGGGGGGGGGGTAAATATTGCAACATGAAAATGAACCTAATAAAACAAGGCATCATCTAATGTTGCAACATGCTTGTATGTGTACATAGATACATACGTTGTTGTCCAGTTGTTGTTTGTTTGTTTGTTGACAATTTTCCATACCAAATATTCATGGCAAAATAGTGTGAAGTGTGTGTATAGCAAGCAGTACATAGTTGTCCTGGTCGAAAAATGGTTGATGTGCTTTAGCAGGGAAGGAGTTTCAATTAAGGCGGTTTGGGAGAATGGTTGATTTTAATAACCAAGATTTTGGAAGTCCATATTAGAAGAACCTTTAATACACAAAAAAATACAATCTTCATAACATATTTGCTTAATTCAAAAGGTCTCTAATCAGTCATATTGTCATAATGTCCTAATATACCACGACTCGGCGGCTCGGCTTAACCGACTCTTTGGCATTCGGTGTTGGTCGCTGCTGGTTCGTTACGATAACACAATAAACATAGCATAGAAAGTAGTAGTATTTTAGGACATGTTTAGCTTGAAACGCAATAAAAACCATTGTGAAATATTAGGACATTATGACAATATGACATGATAAAATTGTAAAATTGGTTATTCTCTATTTTTTTTGCAGGGTTGCTGTAACTTGCTACATATGAACTGCAATTTTTGGGCCCTTTTTAAATATATTCCTTAACAGACAAGAACGCACCTCAGTATGTAAACTCAACTAAACGTACGCATCTGCATACAGTTGTTTTAGCCATCAACTTACATTCTATGTGACAGACCGCAAAATGCATCATCACCAACATGAGCGATGAGTGTTTACGTTGATGTGTATATTTTGGGAATGGTGTTTTTTTTTTCAAGTTTTTTGTAATTTTGAATTTAAAATACATGTGTTTTTATAGTAAATTAAGCAAGAACGTTTAAAAGCCATAAATTTCAATTTGTACATTAATTTTTCTTACATTGTGAATTTAGCTTTGGGACCACATACTGAGAATATAATTTTTAGTTATTTAATTTTATTAAATAAATTGACCCAATTTTATAGCTACTCGTATGTACACTATTATTGTATTAAAATGTTGTAATTGAGCGACAAAAATTAAATTGGCCGACTTGCTGCTGTGTTAATTTAAACCTTTGAGTAATAACTGCCAGACAGATGCTCTGGCAGTACGGAAGAGGACACAATTAAATAAGAACTGAAGGATTAAAACAGTTATAACAGATACATCATTGTAAACACCGATTAGGTGAAAGTAGCGATCAATCAATAGAATATGGATTAGATGGACTTATAGATAAATAACCCTAACATGTTTTACACATAAAACTCTCAAGCTTATTGTTGATACTATGGTAAAGAGACCATGAAATTTGAACAACATGCCTAATTTATGCTTACCATATATTAAGACTACACGAAGAGGTACATCACATTGAGAGATAATTCAAGCCGAAGATCTTTATCGATATAGATGTGGCTTTTAGCAATGTACTGACCTCTATTCTAATCGACAGCTTAAATCAAGATATCATAATCTGTATAGCTAATATGTTAGGAAGCAGATGGTTAAACTTGAAACAAATGCCTTATATAAGGGACATAATACGAAGCTGGACTTCCTATATATATTGATGACAATAGATAAGACAAATCTACATGAAGTGTCGAAGGAAGTGTTCGTTTGACTAGGCCAGAAGAAATCGAAATTATTTTTGCTCATAAGAATATTGGGTTCTTTGCATGTCAGAGTCATCCAACGCAAAACAATGTAAATAAGGTCAAGTATCTGGAAACTGCGTTAAATTTAAAAAAAAGAGTAGACAAAGCTACCAAGAATTTTCTAATAGTTGTTTTTATGCTGTTTACAATCAACAGTTTGGTTGATACCTCTGGAGAAAATGTGTAATGTAGGATACGTTAGTGGAAGTATCACACTAAGTATATGAATTCTGAAGAACAATACTGCAGATTCATATTGATACCTCAAAGGGGTGATCGATTTAATAGTGCCGTGATAATATCGGGATAGACAAAAACCTGCGGTTAAATATATATGTGGTATATAAACCAGGTCACAGTGGTTTAGAAACTTTTTTTTTGAAAATAATTCGGTATTACAGGAACTATTGGAGATATTGTTACAAAATTTCACACGATTGGAGCTGAGGTGATTCTTGGTTGACTTGCTTACGTTCTGCTTCCTAGCACTTATGGGCGCCAGTGCGTGGCCCCCCCAATTTGGTCACCTCGGGTCTCAAAATTTAAAAAAAAATCTCCAAAAATCCATTTATAATCCAAATGAGCTGAAATTTAAAATATAAATAGTACTTAAGAAGATCTACAAAAAATATGCTTTCTAATGTAGGTTACCTCCATTAGTTGAAGAGACATTCAGGTTACTTGATTTATTTTTTTTGATTTTGCTCGATCTTTTAATGGTTTTTTAGAGATGACGGGCCAACAGATTGTCGAAACTTATTTTGATAATATCAGCTATATTGGTGATAAAATTGTAAATAAAATAGGAATAACTTGCTAACAGTTATCTTGTCCCTATAAAAAGTTACACGCATCCAAATTTGGAACATTTAAAAAGGGCCGTATTTTTTAAATTTTTCCCCAAAAAAGTCCCTATACTTTTTCTTTTGTAGAAAAAAATGTTCTTCGGGACTATACACAAGTTTTATATGATCCAGAAAGAGCACTTAATGCTAAAGCGTGTAAAGTAAAATTTGGCTCACTAAAGCGGACACAACACCGCCCAGGCCTATCAAAACTTGGCCAATTTTGGCCAAAAAATTTTAGGTTTAAGTAAAAAATTCTAAAAAGGCAAAGCACCAATCCACGAAAATGTTCCATATTTGTATAACCCTATATGTTACTTAAACACGTATAAAGTTGTTTTTACTATCACACGGTAAATAACATCACAGTAGGCACTTTTCTAAAAAACTCAGATTTTGGAACACATTTTCCCTTGTTTAGGAATTTCGGTATTTTGAAATAAAAAATGGCAAAAATTATAATACCGTTGATTAAGAGACATTGTGATCTATATTAGTTCCAAATTTTGTTGTGTTATCTTTAACCTTTAAAATTATACATTAATTTTATATTTTTCTTCATGGAAAATCACCATATTATAATTTTTTTAGTTTTTAAGGTAAATGAGGTTCCAAAAATTTATAAAATTATTTAATTTTACTATAATATAAATCTTCTAGTCCTAAGGTTTTCATCAATATCAAATACTTATATAAAAAGCCTTTATTTACTCGTCAGAAGTTCCACAAACCTTAACCCCTTCGGAAAATTTGTAAATTTTTTTCATATATTTCATGTGAAACAATTTCTACAATAGTTCCCGAGATATCGAATTATTTCCAAAAAAAAAAAAAACAACGTTTCTAAACCAGGTGTCTCTTAACGAGATGTGATTTAAAAATTTGTCCTTTTAAAGCAAAAAAAAAAGATCACGATATGAAAAAGTGAAAATGCAGTTTGTCTACATGAAGTGTATTGTTTCAAACTTGATGGACTTTATCAAGTGTTAAACTAAAATTTCGACTTTTGTTGTGAGTTGCTATCAGTATAATAAAGTTATTAATATTTGTGTCAATTTGAGTGAAAATCTTAGCTAGGATTCGATTTGCTGCCAAACATTGTTTTTCTTAAACAAGATATTATCCATACAAAAATCATCGCTTACTAAAATGATTGCTTTCCCCAAAATATTGTTAGACAAAATTGTAAAAATGTAGTTGGATTTCCTGATTTCACAGGTCTGTATCCTTATAATATCATAAAAGTCGGTTATTATAATTTTGAAAGCCAAGCATTAATGACCTATTATCATTTAAATTGTTCACAGAAAAAAAGAACTAGTAAAAACAACCGAATTTGTTGTCAATCGAATGAATCAGTTGAACACATAGAAATGTTTGGTACTATCAACAGAATGTCAGTTGATAAAGAAGAATTTCGACTGAACCAAACAAACTGTAAAATTAGGTCACTGAGGTAGAGTTATTCGATTGGCAACATATTCGGGTACTATTACTAATCCGTTTCGTCTGTGTAAGATTCTGATATATTTGGTATTTTGTTGAGAACTAACTAAAACAGGAATTTTACTATTTGGTTGGTGTTTCGCTTTAATGCTGAAAGTTACTTATACAGCGGAAATCTTATTGGTCTACTCAAGCCAGGATATCTACTTTGATATTCTGGCTTGAGTAGAAGCATACATTGGTCCTATATGATTATCAGAAGTCGGCGTCTCTGATGGGACTCTCACGGGATATGCTGCGGTAGCCGAGCTGACAGGGCACTGTTTAATAGGTGCCCATGCGAATTGATTGAATCGAGGAGGAGGAGGTGGTTAATGTAGTTTGTCATCTTTAAATTAAATATTTAATAAAATATTACAATTTCTGTAGAGTTTAAAAGAAATAAGAGCCAAATTTAATTGAGTACGAGATATTGGAAACGTATAAGAAAGGTAGGAGTAGATATCATCTGTACAAAGTCATTGTTTCTTCAGTTCATATTTCATTCATACCCAAAAGTTTCATTAGTATCACAATATTCTTAGAGGCCCATAATGATTTTATTTCAATGCATCATGAATAGAGATGCCAAACGGGGAATTTCGGTATTTTCCAAATCTCGTTTTTCATAAATGAATAGTGGAAATTCTGAATCTTAAATTTATTTTCCATATCTCCTACAAGAAATGTTATTAATTCTCAATTTCCTTATTCAATTCAGTTCGGTAGAATTCTATTAGTTTGTCAATTTCTGAAACATTTATAACTATAACTCTATTTTTTCTGGATGGATATTTTTCGAATTTTCTGGAAATATAGAGTCCTGATATTCCGTTAAAGGAATAGTTTTTTTCATAGCTCGTTCTACGGTTGTTTTAACATTATTCGAACAAAATTAGAGGGTATGCTTTCAAAAAAAAAGAACCTTTCTTATTTTGGGACACCTTAATGTGTATACAAAGTCAATCAATAAAATTTACAATAGTGAAACATCAGGGGGAACTATGAACAGGAATGCCGGGCATCCTTAAATGATATGGCGAGACATTCGACAGTTGTACTCACATGGGTACGTGGACACAGGGACAATGAAGGCAATTGCATTGCCGATCACTTGGCAGGATTAGGAGCCCTTCTGTCGGAAGACGATATAGACTCCCTCTGCGGAATCCCGCTGTCAACTTGCAAGAAACGTATACATGACATATATTACGAACTTGCCCAAACAAGGTGGGGCAATGAATCCACCTGTACTATCACGAGGATGATATGGCCTGTGCTGGACTGCACACGCACGTCATATCTACTTCGACTACAACAAATACGACTGAGCAATATGGTGGCGATGATCACCGGACACTGCACTTTCGGTCCCCATGCTGCAAGACTTGGGTTACCTTATAACGACTTCTGTAGAAGCTGTCAGAATGAGGAAGAGGAAGAAACTATTCTACACTTCTTTTGTAACTGTGCGACACTTGGTGATCTACGGGCCAGACTTTTAGGTGAGAGATCCCTTGGTACCCTCTCCGGGCTATCAGTGAAGAAATTAAGGTGCATAGATGCCTTTATTAGGGAAAGCAGGTGGTTGATAAGACCGGACTTGCAAATTGCACCTCACCTTCTCCTCTTACTCCTCCGATTTCTCCTCTTGCTTAATAATCTATAGAATTCCTTTCATCAACTTCTATTTCTTTCCCCTCTGTGTTTTTCCATCTCCTTTCAGGTACCACAAAGGGAACGTTTGTTGGACACAAGTGAGCTGAACAAATGAAGATTTTGGACGGCTGCCTGATAACCTAACCTAACTATAAACAGAATGGACACTAGGGTGTACACCGATAGTACGATAGCAATGGAATGTTGATAGCCGTAAATAGAATATTCACAAATAGTGAATCTACTTTAATTAAACAGAAAAAGATCCGTTCTTCATTGCACACGGAAACGAAAATTAATACATTAGTTATTGGCGAAAGGCTTAGCAGCATTTTCCGGGCAGACCCAAACGGGTATAAATCGGATTCTATTTTGAATCTTGGTATGTCAGAACTAAGATAGATTGGCGTGTTGACTTTTCACATGGGAAAGAAATCCCTTATCGATCGTATGGGCTTATCAGTACCATATTTAGGACAATAGAAGACAAACGGAGGACGTGACACTAAAATAAAGTAAAATTTTAGGTTAACTTAGTACATAAAAGATGGACATCTTTTAATCAATTCAACATATAAAAAAGATTTGAATTAAGTAAAAAATATAGTTTTCTTCTTTAGGTTCTTACTTATTAATTAATCATAAAGTAATTATAAAGAGTTCGAGCACCAATAACAGTCAGCACTTGACCGTCTCATATTCGAAGAGGTATGTTTAAATCAGCGAAAGGCAAACTCACACCACTACAGTTTTTAAATATTGTAGTTGTATGAGTTGAGTAAAAAGTTGAGAAAAAAACAAAAACAATAACTGAAATAAACAAGTATATAAAGCGAAAAGCGTAACACAACCTGCTTCTATCAATGCTCATGCGAGACTGACTGGTTTTGATTGTTTTTATACACTGTATGTGCTTGCGTACATGTGAAAACAAAAACGAGAGAGCTCATTTGAGAGCTCAATGCCTTTCGCTGGTTTAAATGATGCTTCCAGCCCAACATCCGGAACAAATAGTGACACGTTGTGAATGCATTCGTTTTTGACCTTCACAAGTGGGTTCTTGTAAAGAGTTTGAGCACCAGTAACAGTCAGAGCCTGACCAGACTCATTTTCGAAGAGGTATGGTCCAATGTTGCCTCCAGCCCAAAATCCGGAACAAATAGGGAGACGTTGTGAGTGTGTGTAGTTTTTGACCATCATCTGATCTTCCGAATTCGGAGATTTTGGCTATTAACAAAGGTCAAAATGTGCTTCATCGCATAAGAGATTTTGTTCGAAAAATCTGCATCAATTTGTTGATGCTCAAGAATCCATTCAACAAACTCTCTTCGCAGTGCATGGTCATTAGGCTTCAGTTCTTATATCCACTGATTTATATAAACACGGAGACTCAGATGAGTATACGCTTAAAATTTGCAATTCTTATATACGAAGCCGAATTGATGTTCTTGAACTTTCAACAACACTCTCACATACTCTTTCGATGTTAATATTTTAACAGATGACCAGTGTGTTTAGCAATATAATATTCCAGAATATACACATTCTTTGTAAGTAATAGAGTCGCAAATTGATATTATAGAATGACAAACTTGTATGTATATAAGTTATGATGAAGTGTAAAAATATAATTTTGAATAACTTTAATCGAATTTTAATTAATATTACTAATAAATTATATTTTCAATTTTCACTTCAATGTGCATTACTCTTTTTTTTTTTGGGGGGGTTTTTGTTCTTTGGCATGACCTAAAAAATAATGCACTTTATTTTCTTATACATACTAAAATTGATTATGGTTGTGTTTCTTTTCTATCTTGGCCAAAAATTATGTGACTAAGAAAAATGTCAACACATTTCGAAAATGCACATCAATCAATGTCAGCAGAAGGAAAGAGCAAAAATAAGCGACAAAAATTATAAATAACCACAAGTGACAAGTGAGTCAATGAAAAATTGCACACTACCAGAAACATCGTCTGAAACATGAAATCCAATAAATATACACATACTTACTTACTCATATAGAAGTATACTTATAAGTAAATATATGTGGGTTTTAATCGTTGTCCAACTGAAGACATTGCCAAACTAATGCCAATCATAATTTATAAAAAAAAAAACAGAAACAGAAACAAGCAAATGGCCAAAATTCAATGATATTTTATAAAAATAACGGCATTAGCCCTTTTTCTCTGAGTGATACAACACGATAAACACAAAGGTGTCAATTTACTCCAACAAAATTAGTTGGTTGCTGGCACCAAACCTGGCGGGCTAAATCAAATTCATAAAAAACAATGACCAAAATCCATTTGCAAAAGCGTAAAAATGCCATCTGTACAAAATAAAAAGATAAACGTCAATTTGACAATTGCATTCGATTTGTCACTTTGATTTTATTAATGAACTCAGCCATCAAGTGTTGATGGCGAAAGTACCCGTACTCTGTGGTACTAGGCTGAGTGCCTGCCTGCCTGCCATGTTCCACAATGTTGTTTATTTCAGTTTTGTTTTTTCTTCATCATAATCATCATCTTATTTATGATCTGTCTTCTTTAGCATTCGAAATGCGTTAAAAATTGTTGGCCAAAGAGCAAAATTATTTTGTTTTGAGAAAAAAAAAACAAAAAGGAATTAGCATTTCTGGTGTAAGATTGAGTGAGTGAATGCATTTGTTGTATGAATTTGCATCATTATTGAATGTAGTACGAATATTACTCGTCGCCGACATTGTAGATGTCGTTGTCTTAATATATCATTTACATTATGAATCATTGTTGATGATTACCGGTCGATGAATGATGCCAGCTAGTATAATTTTGAAAAAAGTTTACACTCGAAAAATGAGGTTTGCGATACAATTATAGAATTTTGTAATACTTAATATCAACGGGATCCGTGATGTTGATTAAACATACCTATTAGTAAGTACAGTAGTATTCGCATATTTGATTTTCCTAAAAGTCTCATTTACCCGATACTCTGTTAATTGATTCAGCGACGCAATTGAAAGACAGCCGTTTCATTGCGCAGACTAACGTAGTTTGATTTTAGCATACATATAACTGGGGGTCGATTCTGGTTCTGTGAAACGGTGAAATGAAAAGTTATTTTCATATTTTCATAGAGTTTTTGATTCTCGTTTAGTGACAAATGATAAATAAATTCAAACGTTTTCATATGAAAAGAAAAAATGGAATAACAAATCATTAAAAGAATGGGAATCGCAATTTGTGTAAAATGAAAAGTTTTTTTCATGTGATATGTGAAAATCATTGGCTCCATCGCATAATCGGACAAGATTTTGTCCGATGTAAATGTGCTCTAAACATCAAAATAATTCATACCTATATATCTCAATTGCTCAATTATATTAACCCTTTGACGACCACAGGGACACCGGTGTCCCAACACAAAAATATTGAATAACTAAATAACGAAAAATTGGATGGGTGCCATTTTAATTTTAATTTGTTCGTAAACGTGTCTCTTATTAATGTGTTTAGATTAAAACAAGTTCGGTTATAGAATTTATTTTTTATTGTCTTTGAAAATTTACAGTTTTATTTTTGTACTGTGTTCAAGAATTGTGCCCAAGTCTTTTTAAGTGTAAAACTGATTTTTTAAATTGTATATTGGGATATATATCAGGCCTGGTAAGTGCATTTTTGTTATAAAAAGTTATAAAATCATTATTTATGTTCCGTTCATTGATATGTAGTCCATAAACATGAGTATGTGGAACGAACATTTGCACTTTACGACCAAAATTCCATTAAATCCGATAAATTTTTTTTGTTTTAATTTCAAAATATGTTTTCTTGGGGAAAACTGATTCACATTAAATAGAAAAAATTATTACTTTCATCTAAATAGTCTTATGGTCGTGAAAGGGTTAAAGTCTTGTCTCTGTGCAGGTATTTCTATATATTTAGGACACGGCGGCATCGGAGCAGACATTGGATGATGACGTTTCGAAACAATTTCAACTTTGAGATTACTTCGTCTACCTTTTCCCACTCTCATTTCATTACCAGATTTTGTCCAGCAATCGGCAACTTCACACACTTTCTTCGGCTGCGTTTGACTGGTTTCTGCATGATGTCACTTGCATTGAATATGGCCATATCACACATATGGTAAAATAAGCGATTTGCCTATTTGCGTAACTTTATGGAGCATTCTCAGTCGTTTGAACATCGGCCGAAATATATGGCTTCATTAAAACCAATGTGGATGCCAAATTTACAATCCTATTGTCATACCATTAATTGGTTGTGACGGCGATTATATGAAACGTTCCCACGTATTCTTTGCAATCACCTCTGTTGGCGAATTTCTGTAGTAATTTGCATAATGGAAGTCGTGGGCGGCGAACAGTTCCAAGCGAATTGAGAAACTCGCAAAGCTGTTTTTCTGTTCTAAAATCACGAAATCTAAGCAAAATTTTTTATCAACAAACTGAAAAAAATCGTTACAAAAAATTAGATATATATTTTTATATTTGGTAAATTTCAAACTCCCGGTGCCTCATTTAATCCATTTATTATTATTTTTATTTATATTTATTTTAGATTTATTTCACTTTTATTTGCTAAAAAATTATTTGCTTTTTGAGCCTGATTCACATTGTTCGGGAATCATCGGGTCACAAAGCAGCTTTGGAACATCGCTTGAAAGAGGCTCCAAGTTGATGGAAGATTTTTTTGACAGTGGTGATATATAAGGGCCGATGAGTAACCAATGTTTCTCACGCGTCATTTTTCGAGTGTGAAATTCCCGGTAATTACGGAAATCTTTATTTTTGGATTCCATTGCTTCTTCTGAAAGCATTCCTATTGCCAAACATACGTATTTTATAATATCAGTCCAATGTATTTAACTTTTATGGACTATTCATGGCATGTCGTACCAACACAATTTTGATGTCCCTTCAGTAATTTCTTTAAAGGAATCTGTATTAATTGCGTAACCACAAGCCAAAGTATCCCAAATGGTTCATAGAGCATCCCTAGCAATATGATTATATAAGAAATTAAACGAATTGTACAAGAAATGTAACAAATGTAAAGAGTGCCAGGATTCGTAGAAAAATATTGATGCCAGAGCTAGGATTAAACAATTGCTAAAAAATTCTACTTTGTGGCACTTACTTCATTAGGACTAGTTTCAAATTCAAAAACTAGTTTGGGGGTACCTAGCGGTACTTTTTTCTAATCCCTTTACACATTAAGTAATTTTGACAAAATACTTTTTTTTTGTACTTAATTGCAACGGGTATTACTAAAATCATTTTCATTACAACAAATCATATCCTCGTAATCTTTAGAACTTGTTTTATCAAAAACAAAAATGTAGGTTCAATAACACAATTAAACTTTTCATAATACATTGGGTGAAACGTGAAACCAAAATCGGTCATGAACGTACTACTTACTTATTGCATACATTTATGGCCCCGTATTTTCATAATTAATATATCAATAAAAAAATGTTGAATGCATTTTTTAGTAGCAACTATCATAGAATTATTGTATGTCATAGGTTTATAAATTTGGAAAAAAAATATTTTTTATTCTAAGCTACATTGGGTATTTTTGCCACAGTGCACTAAAACTATAACGATCACGGAATTAATATTAACACAAAATTATTTTTTTTAAAACATGAGTCTAATAAAGTCGGTTTCAAGTGGCGATCGGCGCAAACAGTAGAAATATTCTTAAATTCGCAGCGGGAAGCTTATACAAAAATCGTGAATCAAAGTTTTAATTTTTTTGTTTTAAGGATAAAACAAATTTTTTAGGAAAAAAAATTTTGTTAAAAAAAGAATTTGGTTAAAAAAAATTGTGGTGAAATGGAGGTCGCGGATTTTTATTTATTTCTCAGCCATTTGTGAGTAGATTTCCGTTATCTATAACGATCCAGAATATATATGGGGTCGCAAATAAAAAATGTGGAAATTACAAACGGAACGACAAACTTATACACATATGCCCTTGCCACTGATGGTGAAGAATATAAAAATAGAGTAAAATACATTTAAAATTTTGTTTTAAAAATGCATCATCCGTCTATGGATGATCATCACTAAGATTATCTATATGGGGAGAGACGAACCACTTGTTTGAGTTGCGAGATAATGAATCAGTCACTAACGTTACACTTTTATATGTGTAGATATGCCATAGTGCAACAACAATTCGATTTTTCGTTTTTTTTTTTTTTTTTTTTGAGATTTTTAGAAACTAGACTTTTTTATCTGACAATTAAGCGGGATTTTTGTGTTATTTTAAAAAAGTTATTTTCTTATTTATTTTACGTGTGTACTCTGAGTGAAAATCTTTTACATGTGTTTTGTTTTTGTTACAATAAAAAAAAAAAACAAGTAAGAGAGATATATTTGGCTGGGCCGAATCTTATATACCCTTCACCAAACTATACTTCAAAATAAAAATTTTTAGGTAATTTTAGGTAAACAAATTTTTTTTAGTTGTTTTTTTTTAATTTTTTGGAAAAAAAATATTTTTCGAATTTTTTTTTTAAAGTTTTTATGTAAAATTTTTTTTAAATTTAAAATTTTTTTTTTTTTTTAAATTTAATTTATTTTTTTTTTTTAATATTTAGCGAAAAAAACTTTTGGTGAAAAAAAAATCTGGTTCAAAATTTTTCCCGATTTTGACCCATTGTAGGTCCAACTTACTATGGTCTTATATACGTCGTTGCAAAGGTCTTTGAAATATCTATCATTTGATATCCATATTGTCTATATTAATGACTTAGTAATCCAGACATAGGTCAAAAAAATAGGTAAAAAATCGAGGTTGTCCTGGTTTTTTCCTTATATCTCAGCCATTTGTGGACCGATTTTGCTGATTTTAAATAGCAAACTTCTCGAAAGCATGTCTGACAGAATTATTGAAGATTTGGATCCCGAAGATATCTGGGGTCTTCAGAAAATTGATTTCAACAGACAGACAGACAGACGGACAGACAGACAGACAGACAGACAGACAGACAGACAGACAGACAGACAGACAGACAGACAGACAGACAGACAGACAGACAGACAGACAGACAGACAGACAGACAGACAGACAGACGGACATGGCTTAATCGACTCTGCTATCTATAAGGATCCAGAATATATATACTTTATAGGGTCGGAAAATTATATTGTGGAAATTACAAACGGAATGACAAATTTATATATACCCTTCTCACGAAGGTGAAGGGTATAACAAATAAGCACAAAACAAGCACGTACAATTTTGTGAAAATGAGCGAATTCACTTAATTATGAATAAATTCGAAAAGAATCCATAAATTTTTTTGATCGATATCTCATATTGTTCCTATTACATATGGCGTTGCGATAAAGCTATAAATCTGAACAATTTCTGACGTTTTCGATTTTTCATGAGTTTTTTAAAACAAAAATTTTAGTTATTTTCACATAAAATATATATTTTTTGCTTCAATTTGTTGTTATAACTCCGAAACTAATATGCCGATTGAAACGCAGTATATAAACAGATTAAAGGTTTATATTCAGCTTAATGACAGGGCAGGACTGGACAGGACAGGACTTACCCTTTTTGAGATATCATTAATTATGTGGAAAAACGTCCAACAAAATTCACAATTTTACTTAAAATTTTTTAAAAAATCTTCCATTGAAAATCTACCATATTTGGAACCACAATACATCAAAATTGTGTAGTGGTTTAAAAAGCCTCAAATTTTTTTTTTTCGAATTTGTTGCTCTGTGTAATATTAATATAAACCACTGACTGAAACAATCATAGACGAGTGGACGATTTTGGGTCGACTTTTTCTATTGTATTTTTGTATTCTATTAGCATCTTAATATTAAGAATAAGAATTTTTTGTTATTTTTGCCTTTTTCCCAAAATTAACTTTTTTATCCCTTTTACTAACATTTTTTCCCGAGTGTAGCTTCACTTTATGGCATATCAAACCATTCGTTTTCTTAAGATTTTGATTTGATGAATTGTCTACATGATCTTATTGGAAATGCAAAACATGAAATTGTTTTTAAGATTTTATTCATTTTTTTTTTTCACTCGCACCATAAAATATCTTGCTAATGCAACAACGTCCATTTGAGAGATGCGAACTTAAATCAAAGTATGAGTTGGTAGATAAGTTTAATTGAAATTTACTATAAATGAATAATGAATGCAATATTGAATTTCATATTGAAAAGATGATCGAAAGCTAGAGGGAATATCAATTGGCCTCATTTATAGGAAATGTTTAGAATTCCAACATAAATATTATGAAGAAAAGAGAAATTTTTCAATTAAATTTAAATCATAAATTTATGGAAAATCTTATTGCTGATATGTAAATTAAAGAAGATGAGTTGTAGAAAAATAAATTTAATATAAGTACATACATACGTTTTAACTTTCTTAAGAGACAGACGTGTTTTTTAACCCGCTCCGACTTTTGTTGAAATTTAAAGTGTTTAATAAAGATATTTAAAATTAAAAATATATAAATTATTTGGCGATTTGGACGCTTAAAAAAAAGGAAATAAACGGTGTAAAAAAAAAAAAATTAAAAAAAACGATCAGTGCAAAAATTGTTAAAAAAATTTTTCTTTTTCAATAATAAACTTAATTAGTAAGAAAGTGTATTTGTTTCCCTTTTGTTTTGATTTGAATATAAGAGCACATGAGTTCTCATGATGAGACTGCTAGGCTCAGTTTAAACGGTAGAAATGCATACATATTTGTCAGTGGGGAGAGTGATCAAAAAAATATAATTGATCGCAATTACAACAAACATTATTTAACCGCCAAACCTATTGAGAGAGCTCGCTCTTGTTCCCCCGCTCTTCAATTATATGATGCAAATAATATGCAATCAATATCACCGAAAAATGATTGTATAGAATATAGCACAAAAGAGATTACAAAAAATTCCAATATAAAGAACAATATGCCTGTGTTAAACACAACAACAACATCAGAGTTGAACATGTATACACAAGCTTTAAATAAACCACAGAAAACCAATTCTAGTGAGAGCTCAAGTGCAATTAACACTAATAAAACCGTAAGTAGTAATAATGGTGCATCGATGGGTGCCATTCCAAAAGATGTAAAAAATGTAACCACAACAAAACCAGCAGTATTATCAGGTATGCTTAGATACATAAGTATTAACAAAAGAATTTTAAGTCCACAAAAAAAGGAGACACATGTTAAAAAGCAAAAACTAATTACAAGTCCCTTGAATAATAATCGTTACGCGCTTTTGAGTGAAGATGACAACATTCAGTCTGTTAAAAATGGTAATCCTAATCAGAAACCATTAAAGCCACCACCTATTTTCCTTCGAGAACCTAGTTCCAACAATTTGGTAAAAACATTAATTGATCTAGTTGGAAAAAATAATTTCCACATCGTTCCAATAAGAAAAGGTGGTGTGCATGAAACGAAAATAGTCATATACACTGAGGAAGATTATAGAAAAATCTCTCAATACCTAAACGACGGCAAGAAAAATTTCTACACGTATCAGTTGAAAAGTAGTAAGGGACTAATAGTGGTAATAAAGGGTATAGAGTCCAGTGTAGAACCTAACGATATCAAGGAGGCCCTGGAAGAATTGGGCTATAAAACGAAAGTAGTAATAAATATATTTAACAGAGATAAAACTCCTCAACCAATGTTTAGAGTAGAGTTAGATCCAGATGATAAAAAACTTAAAGGGAAAGAAACTCACCCAATATACTCTCTTCGTTATTTACTGAATCGAAGAATAACTATAGAGGAACCTCTCAAGCGAAACCGACCTGTCCAGTGTGGTAACTGTCAAGAGTTTGGACATACGAGAAATTATTGTACCTTACGTACAGTATGTGTTGCATGCGGAGACTTGCATTCTTCATCACAATGTGATATTATACAAAAGGGTCTCAAAAAGAAATGTGGAAACTGTGGTGGCGACCATACGGCGAATTATCGGGGATGCCCAGTTTATAAAGAATTATTAAAAAGATTGAGAGATAGGCGACAAATAAAGAGAGATGACTTTTTTGTACCATCGGCGGTTAACATAGATTTTCCTTCACCAGTAAATTCAATAGCCCGCAATAATGAAAATAATAACTCTACGACAATAAATGCAAACTTCCCACAATTAAATACGGCTAAATCCGGAGCCAGCTCTTACGCTGGTGTTTTGAAGTTAGATAATAAGCAGCCAAATATTCCCCAAAATACGGGAGGGTTAGAAAACCTGCTACAAGCGCTTACACAAAATATTACCTCTCTTAATCAAAACATGACTAACATAATGTCAACCATGCAAAACACAATACAAGAGCTTTTGAGAGCGCAGAACCAAATGCTTCAAATCCTCCTATCAAAAAAATGAGTTTTTTGAAAGTTTGTTTTTGGAATGCAAACGGTTTGAACCAACATAAATCTGAGGTTCATAATTTTATTATAAATAAAGACATCGATGTGATGTTAATTTCTGAGACTCACCTTACAAATAGATACAACTTTAATATTCCAGGATTTTCATTCCACAACACAAATCATCCCGACGGAAAAGCTCATGGTGGTACTGGTATCTTGATTAAAAGCCGATTAAAACATTATGCCCTAGATGAATTCTCAAAAGTATATATGCAAGCAACTTCCATTCGATTGGATTGTTTATTTGGAGATTTGACAGTGAGTTCAATATATTGTCCCCCACGATTTCCGATGACTAAGGACAAGTTTGAAGAATTCTTTGAAACTCTAGGAGATCGTTTCCTGGCATGTAGTGATTACAATGCGAAACACACATACTGGGGCTCACGTCTAATTAACCCTAGAGGAAGACAGCTTTACAAAGCCCTAGTTGACAGTAAGAATTGCCTGGATGTCGTATCCCCTGGCCAACCAACATACTGGCCTACTGATCCTAGGAAGATTCCTGACCTTATAGACTTTGCCATATCCAGAAATGTAGATCGAAGTTCAATATCTACGGAAATATCTTTTGATTTATCTTCCGACCATTCACCTGTAATAGTCACCTATTACGGAACAAATATACCAAAATCTCCTGCAAATATTCCGTTTTACAAAACAAATTGGCTTAAATACAGGAAGTTCATCAGCAGCCATATCCACACAAATCCAAATATACAGTGTGAGGGAGAGATAAACGAATGCGTCAATGACTTCACGTCATTAATTACTTCGGCTCTGGATCATTCAAGGATCATGATCTCTACAAAGCCAAAAATGCAAATTTCCAATTCAGATATTGAACGATTACTTCTCGAAAAGAGAAAGCTTAGAAGAGAGTGGCAACAAAATAGATCTCCTGCTGCAAAGCAGAGGCTGTCCATCGCTACTAGAAGACTGAAGAGAGCCCTTAATTTAGAGGAGGATCGCAGAAACAGAAGATACATTGAGAGTTTGACGAATTCTAAACATACGAACTTTTCTCTTTGGAAAGCCACACGTAACATCAAACCACCGGTAGAGGGAAAGACTCCGTTGAGAAAAGCTGATGGTAATTGGGCAAGAAATGCTAAGGACAAAGCATTAATTTTTGCTGAGCACCTACGTAATGTATTTAAGCCAAATCCACCCAATAATAATTTTGTACTGGAAAATCCTCCTGTTCATGAGACAGCGGATGATCATATCAGAGTAAGTCCCGAGGACGTTCGAAAAGTTATCAAAAATAACATGAATACGAAAAAATCTCCAGGATATGACAAAATTACGCCATCCATGATTAAAAACCTACCGAATATAGCTATAATCGTGTTATCTGTACTGTTTTCTGCGATCATCAGACTAGGCGTTTTCCCAACTAATTGGAAAATTGCACAGATCATTATGATACCTAAGCCAGGAAAATGCCGTCTTCATACAGACCTATAAGTCTTCTGCCCTGCATATCAAAGTTATTTGAGAAAATATTGCAATGTAAAATTATGCCATACTTAAATAACCAAAATATAATCCCAGTTCATCAATTTGGTTTTCGTGAACAACATGGAACCATTGAACAAGTAAATCGATTGACTGGAGAGATAAGAAAATCTTTTGAAAATAAAAAATACTGTTGTGCTATCTTTTTGGATATCGCCCAGGCCTTTGACAAGGTATGGCATAAAGGGTTAATTTTCAAAATTAAGTGTCTACTACCACCAAGTACGCATAGATTGCTGGAGTCATACATATCAGACAGAGTTTTTAGAGTGAAATATTACGATTATGTAACAGGAAATTATGAAATTAAGGCTGGTGTTCCACAGGGAAGTGTTCTCGGACCAACACTTTATTTGATATATACTTCTGATTTGCCTGTGTGTGATAGACTTACCATATCGACATTCGCTGATGATACGGCAATACTTAGCTCCCATGCAGATCCGCAGGTAGCTTCTACGGAATTGGCCAATTATCTCAGACTCGTGGAGAAATGGTTGAATAACTGGAGAATACGAGTAAACGAACTCAAAAGCAAACACATCACATTTACTCTCAGAAGGGGTGACTGTCCACCTATCACACTAAATAACATAAACATTCCACAGACAGATACTGTTACATACCTTGGTATTCACTTGGATAGACGACTAACTTGGCGTCGTCATATAGAAGCCAAGAGACTTCACATGAAGTTAAGAGCCTCTAGCCTTCACTGGTTAATCAATGACCAATCAAAATTAAGCCTTGACTATAAAGTCATCCTGTATAAATGTGTTTTAAAACCAATCTGGACATATGGAATCCAATTGTGGGGAATGGCGAGTAATTCCAGTATTGATCTTATACAGAGGGCACAATCGAAAATTCTTAGGACCATGACGGGTGCACCATGGTACATAAGAAATGAGAACATCCATAGAGATCTACAAGTACCGTTGGTTAAGGATGAGTTCAGGAATGTCCGTGAGAAATACATCATGAAATTACGGAATCACCCAAACCCGCTTGCAAGACTTCTCGCACAGACCCAAACACGATCAAGGCTTCGTAGAGTCGATCTACCACCCCGCTAAGATGTGGCCCATATGTCCATCAACGCTCTTGTTAGAGAGCATTTAGTTTTAATTTTAGTTATAAGATTTTAATACTTATTGTTAGGCCTAAGTAAGGCAGATTCGATAAATAAATAAACGTTATAATAAAAAAAAAAAAAAAAATATAAGTACTGGAACAATTATGAATTCGAATTTAAAAATATCGACACAGGCAAATAATAATGTACCATGTACCAAATGAATAGATTTTAAAGGTCGATTTCTTAGGTTCTACATTTTTTTAAATATTGAACCACTCTGGAAAATTTTGTCATTAAAGCAGAACCATTATATTTTCAACAATATTGATCAAATAAAACTTATTTTAGTACATGTAATTCTTCTTTAGCTTGAACATAATACCTGAACACGAAGACGATTGAGAAAATTAATCCTCTTGAACATTTCCCTACTAGTTTGTTAAACATTGCTTACTATTCGCTTCTCATTATTTCTTGTATTATGAGCTCTTAAGCATTCGTCTGTGTTTTGTTATTTTTGTTAGTTAGGTAACTCAATGACCAATAATATATAATTGATATTCAGTGCAATATCAATTATGGATCTAAAAATAAACTATTTTCAATTTTAAAATTCAAAAAATATTAGATTTTTGCTGTTTTTTGGGCGAAAAGGTGACTAAAATCTTGTTGTTATTAAAAAAAAACTTTCATTAAGAACATATTTGTTGTATAACAACTTTATGTTTTTCGGAGAACAGTTTTGTATCAAAAACATGTCCTATTTTTTCAATATGTCGTCCCTACGCAATTCGGAATTTGATCTATTTTTTATAAAAATTTCAACTTGGGGCCACATGTTCGAAAATACCAAAGCTGAGATCAGAAAACGGAAAGCAGCTTTGCAAACCCTTATGTGTTCCCTATTTATCCCTAAAGTATTTTTCCAGTCCCAAAAGAAATCTGGACCCTATGAGTAAAGTTGTAGAAAATTCCATTTTTGGGATTTTCGCTCCAATTTTTAGGAATTGTGGAATTCCCTTTGACCTTTAACAAGTTTTTTTACACATTGTTATTTAGATGACAAGTATAAAAAATCGTTGAAAATTTCATTGAGTTTTGTAAATAAATAAAGATTTTATTACATAATACATATTTATTGAGTTTCTAAAACTAAAATTTGTATCAAGATTTTAATAGGATTGTAAATATTAGGAACAATTTGATCCATATTTATAACGAAATCATTTTTTTGTTTATATAAGTTAATTGTTGGTATTACAAAAAAATTTCAAGTCAATATCTCAGTTAGATTTAAAAAGATGCCACTTTTAAACTCCGTCCTTCAAAAGTACTGTTCTTTTTCATATTTAAGTATAATATGTCAGAACCATTGACTTGTTGAATAAAATACTAAGAAAATTTTTACAATTTTTTTATTATGGAAAAGTGCAATATTTTTAAAGATAACGATGGTCTTTAGTTGGTGTAACTGCTGAAATCGTGTCAGAACATGACAGGGAAAATGTACCGAACACAACTGATTCGTTTGAAGTGAGTATTGGCCGAAAAACACCCCGAATATGCTGCCAGACATGAAACTGTAATATTCCAAAATGACAACACTCGGCCTCTTGTTGTAATACCTGTTAAAAAGTATTTAGAATGTAGTAGTTGGAAAGTTTTCCCTCACCCGCCTTAAAATCCAGACCGTGCTATAAGTGGTGCGGTAGTTGATAAAGTATTTTTGTTTCCCACATATATATTTAATACAAATAATTTTGAAAACATTGATTTTAGTATAATTTTTGTGCAATTGAATAAACTGCTACTAAAAATTTTACTATTTTAACAAAATCTCCTCCATTTTTAATGTTTTTGACCGTACAGGTAATAATTATATGCCAGATCTATTGCAATAAATATATATATTTTCTATAGTTTGTGAAGAAATTTGAAAACCTCTATGTGAATTTTTTAATTTAATGATACACTTAAAATATTGGCTTAAAAAATCACTATATTCCACAATTGCCTAACGTTTATAACAATTTAAAAATTTATTATAAGTCATTTTTGAATACATTAATATTACACTTTTTTTAAATCTTGGAGTAAAATTTTTAAAAAAAGTTTAATTTTTGTCAAAATGTTTGAAATTTTCATAATCATTTCATAATTTTGAATTTGATTATTTTTCACGACTAGGCGGATAGAGATTTTGGAAAAAAAATGTTACTTATTAGTTTAGATTTTATTCGATACATACATATATAGATTAAAAAAACTACAAAAAATAAAAAAATTGTTAATATTTTTGGTCTTACACAAGCATCTTTCAAAGATCTTTCACATAATACAGTCGAACTTCTCTATAGTGAACTTCTATACAATGAAGCTCTCCCTATTATGAATTGATTTCAAATACACAACTTTTTCCCTTCCAATTTCATTGTTTTTGATCTCCTTATAATGAATTTCCATACAATGAAGTTTTCTATACAATGAAGCAGGTGTAATATTTGACTCACATGCGTTTTTGTCTCCATATAATGAATTTTTCAAACAATTTTCTATTACGCATACTAACAACTCTGTGTACCGAGAAAGATTCCACATATAATTAGGGGATTCCCAAAAGAGGAAAATAAGAACAAAAAAAAAAAAAAAAAGAAGACAGCCACATCAATAACAATTCTGCACAGTGTGGAATGCCTTTGTAAAATCAGAAACAATTGCGAATTGTTCCAGAAAAGCAGGATTTTCCAAGTCCTGCGGACTCATTGGGACTTTCTTCCGTAGCTGATTTGCCTGTTCTACAGGCTTCATTTAGGGAAGTAACGAACGTTGATGCATCATTTGAAGATTATGTCAATGTTGATATTGATGTGCAGACCATGGGCATCCCATCCGATGAGAATATTCTCATTAGTGTTCTGGAAACTCGTTGAGTTTCGGCTATGGCAGGTGCATACATATTTATTTATTAGTTTTGTGTGCATACATACATATTTTAATCCTAATGCCAAATAAATGTGTGATGAACATTAATTTTACATTTATAGAGTCAAGAATTGGCTGATTGGTGAAGAATTGGCTGACGTCAATAAGACGATACCTATATTTTTTTTTTTTTTTTTTTTTTTATTCTTTATTTGTAAAAAATTTTCTTAATCTAAGTTATCACACAATTTACAGAGTTGTAGTTATATATTAACTTTTCATCTAAAAAATTATTATTAATTTTATACAACTAGTGTAATTAATTCAAGCTAAAATTATTTTTCAGAGGAAAATAATTAATTGAAAAAACCTCTGATTTATTAAATAAATAAGTAAGAACTGTGCTTACTTTATTTACTATTTTTGGAGTAATTATATACCCATATATTTTTTAATAGCTTATAGATATTTGACAAACCTTAATATATACTATAACAAAGTCTATAAAAACATATATTAGTTGAAGTTTGATATACAAACATGTGTATACTTAATTATATAAACTAGAAATTAATGAGTTATTTGATAAACTGCTAAATAGTTTAAAACGTTGCGTTATAGCAAATATTCTATCCCGAATCATATTTATATTATTTTCGTTGTGCAGATCTTTGGTGGAGAAATGCCATGGTAAATTTAACATCATTTTTAGCAATTTGTTCTGAACAATTTGTAATTTTTTAATGTGGGACTTTGCGCAAACTCCCCAAACAGGACAAGCATACAATATAATAGATTGAAACACTACTTTAGCTAAGATTATCTTATTTTCATGACTTAAAAATGAGTTACGCCCTATGAGGGGGTATAACATGCATTTAGCCATGTTAATTTTTTTAATCTGATTTTTGATATGTAAATCAAAAATAAGTTTTCTATCTATGTATACACCTAAGTACTTGACATGATCACTCCACTGTACTGCTGTGTTATTAATTTTCAATTGATTAGTAGGATAAAAACAATATTTTCGTCTTTGACTAAAAAATACAGCTTGAGTTTTATTTTCATTGATTTTAATTTTCCATTTATGAAAGTAAGTCACTAGTTGGTCTAAAGCTTTTTGCAAAGAATCAACAATGTTTTGTCCATACACGTCCGAAGAAAATAAACAGGTGTCATCAGCATATGCTGCACATTCAACTCCATTAGAAGTAGGCATGTCTGAACAATATAAGTTGTAAAGAATTGGTCCCAAAACAGAGCCCTGTGGGACTCCTGCGGGGATTTCAATTAAATTTGAATAATTATCATTGAGATTTACACAGAAAACTCTATTTTTTAAAAATGATTCAATAGATTTTATAAGGTAAAGAGGAAAATTATGCTGAATCATCTTATACAACAAACCATTATACCATACACAGTCGAAGGCTTTCTCGATATCTAGCGCCACTAAAACGGTGGAATGTCCATTTTTAAACCCAGCATATGGTTGTATATACGTTTGATTTGATGAACGGTGCTATGAAAAGGTGTGAATCCAAACTGTGTTATAGGAATAATTGCATTTTGTTCAATAAAGATGGACAATCTTGCTTTGAGAACTTTCTCAAGAATCTTACTAAGGCTGCTAAGTAAACTAATAGGTCGATAACTCTTAACTGAATTTGGAATTTTATTTGGTTTTAAAATAGGTACAATCTTAGCTATTTTCCAGATTTTAGGGAAATATTGTAGTTTCAAGCAACAGTTTATAATAAAGCAGATGTAGGTAATAGCAGAGTGCGGTAATTGCCGTAGCATTATATTTTTAATACCATCTAATCCGGAGGCTTTTCTAGGTTTCAATTCTCTAATGATTGCAACAATTTCATTGACATTTGCGTATTCACTTGCATCTGTGCTTATATCAAGTAAAGAAAACCGTTCATTTACAGTGTCAATCATTGAAATATGATCTTGATTACCTAAGTTGGTAGAAACATGATGGTTCTCTAGAAAATTTGTGGCAAGTTGATTTGCTTTATCTTCATCCGCATAAAATGTTTTAGAGTTTTCCACTAAAGGTGGTATAAATATTTTCTTCTTTCTTAGGCATTTTGCAATATTCCAAAAAGGTTTTGAAGCTTGATCTAGATTTCTAATCTTTGTGTTCCATGTTCTATTTCTAAACTTTGATATTTCACTCCGAATTGTTCTGTTATATCTTTCCATAGTGTCGAAATCGGATATGTTTCGATACCTCATCCACAACCGCCGATAATAGTTGCGAGACGATAACAACTGTCTAATGTAAAGTGGTAACTTATTTCTTTGAAAATCAATATCTATTCTCGGCGTTGCAATGGCTGTTGCATCTGTTATAGATTTTGTTAAATAATCTACACAAACATCAATAGTTTCTTTCTTCGTAATGATCCCTACATCACGATGTAAATGTGAAATTGAACTATTAACTAAATACCTAAAAAGATGCCAGTTCGTATTCTTATAGTTATAAACTATTTGCCTATTTTTTAGAAGATCAATATTTATTTTAAAATACACTGGAAGGTGATCTGAGCTTAAAGCATTTATTGTTTTAGGGTGAGATATGCATTGTGGAATATTTGAAATTATTATGTCAATAACTGATGGTGTCTTATTTCTAGCAGTAGGAATATAAGTTGGCTCGCCCGAGTGCAGAATATTGTACGGAAGGACAGACACAGTGTCAACCAGAATATTTCCCCAAACATTTGCACGATTACAATTCCAATTTCTATGCTTACTGTTAAGATCTCCACAAATTATAACATTACTATCAACTTTAAGAAGTTTTCTTAAGTCTTTTCTAAATAAGCCTTTTGTTTCAGAGTTTGCTACATTACCCGGAAAATAAACTGCAAATAAACTAATTTGTTTATTATCTGTAGTCGTTAGGCAAATTCCTACATTCTCAATTAGTTCCGTTTTAACAAAAATGGTTTTAAAATTTCTTATATCTTTTTTTATAAGAACAGCAACTCCTCCACCAATGCGATCTGTCCGATCATAACGAACACAATAATAATCTATTTGTGGTATATTTACATTATTTGATAACCAGGTTTCTGATAGAAAGCATATATCTACATTTTTATTTATTAAAAAATCATAAAGTTCTAAATATTTATTTCTTATACTTCTACAATTCCAAAATATAATATTTAATTGGCCTGCCATTATATTTTATTTATTATATAAATATTGTATTGCTAATTGTGTGATAACATGAAATTGTTCTTCTTTGGATTTACAATTTTTTAATTTATTCAATACATCTAAAGTCAGCTGACTTATTTCTTCAGCAGTAAAGAGATCAGTTGAGTTTTGATTATTGTTTCTCTTAAAATTATTATTATGTTGAGAGCTTTGCCAGATATTTGTAGCACTTTCATTCCTATTGTTTGTGTTTGGTAGGTTAGGGAAAGAGTTATTATCAGATAATGTTGTTGTGACATTATTGTTGATTCTTCTTTGATTATTTGTTCTATGATTCGAAGAGTGATTATTTTTGCGTTGAATATTTTCTCTGATATTTAAAAACGATTCTCTTACTGGACATGAGATGTCAGTTGCTGCGTGTGTGTTATTGCAATTTGCACATCTAAGTTTATCTTTGTTGGTACAATCTGAAGTTTTATGCCTACCTGAACATAGGGCACATTTGGTTTTTATAGAACAACCTTTCTCTCCATGTCCAAACATTTGACAATTATAACATTGCACTGGTTTATTTTTAATTCTTCTTTGATAATCCCATTTGACTACCATATAAAAGAGAGTTTTAACATTTTGTTTTAAGTCAAATAATTTAACTGATCCATTTTCAAAATAAATGATATAAAGAGTATCAACGTAATTGTTATATTTCTTTTCAACTTTTTTAACATTTATGCATTTATATTTTTTTAGTACCATTTCGTCTTTTACTTCTTCAGCTGTTTTACCGTCCAAGCCGAACAAAACAAATTTAAAAGGTTTATCATGCTTTGATTCATGAATAAAAAACTGGCAATTGTGTTCTTTCAAAATTGTAACAATATTATTGAAAGTTTCTTTAGTTTCACAAATTATTTTGATTCCAATTGAAATTTTTTTTATACAGTATTTAGTCATACCGGAATTTTTAAACATTTTATGAAATTGTTCGCAGTTATGTGAAAGAACTTTAATTGGAGAAATAAATTCACTAACATTTGTATTTTGCACTGAAGTGTCTGTATTTTGAGCATTGTCATCTGTATTCAATGCTTGTAAAGGAGTCCAATAATTGTATCTACTCATCTTAGAGTTCGGAGGATAAACCGAGGACTTTAAGTCCTCAGGTTTAGTGATAGCCCGTCGTTTCGAAATGTTTGTTTTTAATGCAATTTTTCTAAAAGAATTTAATCACAGAGCGGAAAGAAAAAAAGACACGTCATACACAGCTGACAGTTACAAGAGAACTCAACGATACCTATATTGGAGCACGTTTCTTCATCAATAGATGTACATCGAACTTTTGTCTAATCCAAACTAAAATACCTGATTATTTTAAATAAAAATGGAAAAAAAATATAATTTTTATATAATGGCTTTGTTATTTGGTATTACAAGGTTTTGATGTGGAAGAAAAATGGAAAAGTATAACCCAAACTAATATGCCTAATTATTTTAAATAAAAAGTGGGGGAAAAATATAATTTCTGTATAATGAAGTTTCTATATAATGAAGTGATTTTCTGGTCCCGTCAAGATTCATTATAGGGAAGTTCGACTGTACATACTAATATTTAAATTTTTTCTTTTTTTTCTAAGACACAGTTTATAGAATATATTAAACTTTTATTTTAGATGTGTAACCACCCACTTTGGAGATCCACCCACAACCTCCCAATGTACCTACCAAAATTCACACTGCTCAAGTCAACTCTAAAACACCTCAGCTCTAAAAATGTGAAATTTCATTAAGATACCTCTAACCATTCACAAGTTACAGAACTTACAAAAAAAAAGTTCTGTAACCACTATGCAATATTTAATACATTTTACTCCTAACAAAATAAACATGAAGATATTTTCATTCATCACTTTAGTACAAAAATTCCCATGCACTTCGGTTCAAAGTTTTACTATAAATAGCTGATGCACACGCGTATAATTTCTACAAACAGATACACACACTTGCGTTCCTTTTAAATAATAGAATTTTAGTCATTACTGCGCATGCCTCAGAAAAATTAACTTTAAACAACAACTGTCTTGTACTTATGTGCTTAACTACTGCTTTGTCAACGAAGAAGTCACCTAATTTTTGGACATTCGCATTCATTTTATTGCAAATTTCGTTTACAGTTTTAGTATAAATACGAGCTGTTTGCATACAGCGATATTTATAATGGTTTGGTGCACCAAACTGTCAACAATAAAAATGGAATTTGCACATAAGTAAGCGACAGTTGTTGTTGTGTGTATCTGTTTGTAGAAATTATACGCGTGTGTATCAGCTATTTATAGTAAAACTTTGAACCGAAGTGCATGGGAATTTTTGTACTAAAGGGATGAACGAAAATACCTTCATGTTTATTTTGTTAGTAGTAAAATCTATTAAATATTGCATAGTGGTTAACTTTTTAATTTTGTAAGTTATGAAACTTGTGAATGGTTTGAGGTATCTTAATGAAATTTTGCATTTGTAGAGTTGAGGTGTTTTAGAGTTGAATTGAGCAGTGTGAATTTTGGTAGGTACATTGGGAGGTTGTGGGTGGATCTCCAAAGTGGGTGTTTAATACATTCTAAGAAACTGTATTTTTGAAAAGAAATCATTTGAAATATTATTATTATGTGAAACACCTTTGAAAGACGCTTGTGTAAGCCCAAAAATATTCAAAATTTTGTAATTTTTTGTAGTTCTTTTAATCTACATATATATTGTATTATTAATAAGAACTGGCTTCACGAATGACTTATAATAAATTTTAAAATCAGGCAATTGTCGAATATAGTGATTTTTTTAAACCAGAATTTTAAGTGTATCATTAAATTAAAAAATTCACATAGAGGTTTTCAAATTTCTTCGCTAACTATAGAAAATATATATATTTATTGCAATAGATCTGGCACATAATTATCACCTGTACGCTCAAAAACGTGGAAAATGGAGGAGATTTTGTTAATATAGTCACATTTTTAGTAGCAGTTTATTCAGTTGCACAAGAATTATACTAAAATTAATGTTTTCAAAATTATTTTTATTAGATATGTATGAGGGAAACAAAAATACTTTATCAACTACCGCACGACGGGTAGCAGGGTCTGGATTTTTAGGCAGGTGAGGCAAAACTTTTCAACCACTTCATTCTAAACACTTTTTAACACGTATTGCAACATGAAGCCGAGTGTTGTCATTTTGGAATATTACAGTTTCATGTCTGCCAGCATACTCTGTTTCCTTTTCAGCCAATGCTCACCTGTTAGGTACAGGTTTCCTGTGATGGTCTAGACAGATTTCAGCAGCTACATATCATCCTACCAAATACAGAGCATTACCTTCAAAAATATTGCACTTTTCCAAAATAAAAAATTTGTATAACTTTTATTAGTGTTTTATTCAACAACAAGTCAATGGTTCTTTATACTAAAATATGAAAAAGGACGGAGTTTTAAAGAGGCATATTTTTGAAATGAAATATTGACTTAAAATTTTTTTGTAAGACCAAAAATTAACTTATCTAAACAAAAAAATGATTTTGGAATAATAGTGGATCAAATTGTTCCTTACATTTGCAATTCTATTAAAATGTTAATACAAATTTTAGTTTTAGAAACTCAATAATATGCATCATTGTATATGCATTGCATTTTTAGATTACACTAACAAAATATACAGAAATACACCATTACATAAATTTACAATACAAATGCACACGATTGTGAATACCGCTAATATGTAATAAGATCCTTATTTATTGACAAAACTCAATGAACGTTTTTTTAAATTTGTCATTCTAAATAAGAATGTGTAAAAAAACTTGTCAAAAGGTCAAAGGGAATCCCGCAATTTCTAAAAATTGGAGCGAAAATCCTAAAAATTATATTTTCTACAATTTTACCCATAGGTTCTACATTTCATTTGGGGCTGGGAAAATACTTTAGGAATGGATAGGGAACACACCAGGGTTTACAAAGCTGGTTTTTGTTTTCTGATCCCAGCTTTGTGATTTTAGAACATGTGGCCGAAAATTGAAATTTTGATAAAAAATAGGTCAAATTGCGATGGGCGTAGGGACGAAATATTCGAAAAATAGGTCATGTTTTTATACCAACTGTTCTCCGAAAAATTGTTATAAAACATATATGTTCTTAAATAAAGTACTTTTTAATAAAAAAAGAGTTAAGTCACCTTTTCGCGCAAAAAACATCAAAAATCTACTATTTTTTGAATTTTTAAATTGAAAATCGTTTGTTTTTGGATCCATAATTGATATATTTTGTACATTATTGGTAATTTAGTTGCCTAACTAACAAACAAAAATCGACCTAATTTTTTTAAAAAATCGGACCAAGGTATGGCAAAATTTTTAAATTTCAATTATGAAATGCCTATAACTTGGAAATTATAAAAGATAAATAGCACACACGCATCTTTACATATTTAAAAATTTTACATGTCGACTGTACCCTACTTTGAGCCCCCATAGCACCGCCCCTGGAGCATTAGCAAGGCCTATTTTAATAACAAAACCTCGAATACTCCTTGGCTGTTTTTAAAATTTTATCAGTCATTTAGTAATGCCAGATTTATTTCCAAAAAATTTTGATTCTGGGCCACTGTGTGCTCGTGCTTTTTCGGGTTACTGTTAGCTTAAGTAAACTTTTTTAAATGTAACGTACAATCAAACAATATATATCATATCATGTATTTTAGAGCGACTCGCTTCCTATAGAAAGGAAAAACTGATTTTGTTACCCGCTCCTATTAAACCTTGATTTATGTTAGAATGTCTCCCAAAACATAACAATGTACTTAATATATGATATCATTTGAAAGGTCATGTCAAAATTTACCCTTAATATAGAGATATTCCATAATTTATACACGCGAATTAGTACGAATATTGAAAATAAAATTAACAAACTATCTTAAAAAATTCTTGGACAATCGTGTAAATTATGAAATATCTATACATTAAGGGTAAGCTTGGCCTTGAGAAATATTATGGCACTTTCATGTGATACCCGATATTATATGTGTTTTTTTGGAGAAAATACAAATATTTCAAAAAACTAAAAAAATCCTAGAACAAACAAGAGACCTTTTTTCTGTGAGTTGGCTTAATTTATATACTTTGATACAACTAAATTCAATGACGTGATGAACGTTGCAATTGCTGCATCTGTATGAGGCAATAGTTGTTATGAAATGGTATATTGAGTTTTTGATTTGTTCAATGGCGGCTCAATAACTCCGTGACTTTTTGAATGAAACACAGGCTTTTGGATAAAAAACCATTTTATTTTTCAACGTCGTCTCCTTTGAGCTATATACATTTTGTCCTTCATATATTTTTGCCATGAAAACTTTTTTCGGATGTAGAACTTTCGGCATCTTAAGAATTTGTACGGGCACAACGATATTTAGTAAACCACCTTTTAAGCATTGAAATTGATGGTGCTTAAAGAGTACACGAAATTATTTTCTTTTCCATTTTCCCCTCAAGTCACTCGGTAGTCTCCCCTCAATGGCTGTCAAACACAAAATAAATGACGCTGACATTTTCAAAAAAGTATTCCATGAATTTTTTAATTGACAAAAGTTATATATATTTTTGAAAAATAGACAATATTCCCTATCCATTGATATATAACATGTATACCTTATGGTTTTTCCGCAAATTAATTAGGGAAAACTTAACAACTCGCAGAGAATTTACATATCACTGTTATTTACATTCATTAAAATATATTTTTTCTGAATTTCTATGTTAGGTAAATTTATAGTCAGGAATTCCACAATTCCCAAAGAAGTGTTGAAAAATCCCGAAAATGGTATTTTTTAGTTTTTTTGCTAAGTAAGGGTCGGGGTTAACGGAACCCTTTATACAATAATTAGCAACATATTGGGACATCTTAAACGGGTTACTATATTTTGATATCGACTATGCGATTTGAGAATTTTAGAGAAGTTGCATTTTACATAAAAAATAGGCGTTTTTTGGATGGACCTGGTCCCCTCTATATCAAAACTTTTAAAACTGTTTTTCATATAAAATATTTGATGCAAAGTTGGCTTTTCAAAAGGTATACATTTTTTATACATCTTCTTAGAAATTTTTAAGATAACTTAAAAGGAAAAAAAAAAATATTTTTTTTCCAAAAAACTAGCGAAAAATCGCCTTTTTTTAATTCAAATGCATATAACTTTAGAGTCAGTCAAGATTTTTAAACAATTCTTTTTCTGTTTGTCATATACGTTTATTGTTAGTACAACAAAAGAAAAATGGAGAAAATCGGGAAACATTTAGACCCGTTGTTACCAAAAGCCTGAGTAAGGTGGGTAAAAATGTTAAAAATTTAATTTTCAAATGCTAATATCTTCTAATCTTTAAGAATATACCCGAGGTGTCCTAATTTGGAGACCCCAGGCAGCGCCCATGGTCAGTCCATGCGGTCCAAATTCAAAACACAAATTTGATAACAATTCCTCTTTGGGCATGTGAAATTTCATTCAAACCGATCTACAGGTTTTGTCTGTCCGGAACTATAGGTCCTCGAGGAAATTTTCTTCAAGTATTCATTGTTGATCAGAAATGTAGGTATTGAAAGGCTAGGATAGGTTTCCAGGCAGCCACGAAGTGAGAAAGATAGCAGCTCACGTAGGTCCAGGCAATAGGTCCCTTTGTGTTACCAGAAAGTAAAGAGACAGAAAAAGAAGAGAGCAAGAGAGAGGAGAGGAGATTATTCCTTGGTCACTCCATGGAGATACCCATATTTGGTCTGGTTTGCCAATTACATTCCTTACAAAGGTATTAATGCACTCAAGCCTCAAATTCGAGAGCTCAGAGAGACTATTTAGGGAACGACGTCCCAGAAACCTTAAGCGTAGATTTTCTAATGCCGGACAGTAACAAAGAAGACGAAAAATTGTCTCATCCTCTTTTTGACAAGTTCTGCACCAGTCGTTGTAGGACAAGCCAAGTCTCCTCGCGTGGTTGCCAAAAGTGCAGTGACCGGTAATGACCGCCACCACACCGCTCAATTGTGAGCGTGTCAAGCCAAGAAGATATGTTGTTCGTCCGTTCAGTCGGGGCCATATCATTCTGATAGTAGTACATGTGGGTTCACAACTCCATCTTGTCTGAGCAAGCTCATAGTAGAAGTTACTAATGTGCACCTTGCATTTGGATAACCGAATCCCACATAGGAAGTCTATGTGTCTGTCAGGTAGAATGGCGCCTTTTTTCGCCAACTCATCAGCAACATAGTTGAATTTAATATCTCCACGTCCACGTATCCACTTGAGTACGACAGTTGAATGTCTCGCCATCCTGTTTAAGGATGCCCGGCATTCTTGGACCAAATAAGATGTTGAGATTTTATTGCGGCCTAACTATCAGTACATATTCTAATATCCCTACCAGATATCTTGTTATAACTGAGCCAGTTAGCCGCCCTCTTTATAGCTGATATTTCAGCCTGGATAATGCTACATCATTTGGAAGTCTAAAACAGTTTCGAGTTCTTGAATATAGACACGCAAGCCAACTCGATCTCCTTCCTAGAGCCGTCCGTATACACTGAGAGACCCGTTGTGTATTGTAGAGGTTCGTCCATTGCTTTCGTGTTATGCGGAATTGAGAAACCAAAATTTCTCACCATGAAGGACCTTGAAATGCAGTATCTTATTCGGAAGATTCCGAATGCTACCTTTTATATTGGCGTGACCATATGGAGCATGTTTTCATGCCCCAATCGCGTTTAGCGTAAAGGCCGAGGTGAATGCCATTTTCTGGCTATTAGATCCACAGGGATCCAGTTTAATATAGCAAATAGAGCCTTTGTTGCAGTCGTTCTTAGAGCTCCTGTTATCAGGATTGCCATTCTTCTTAGGTAAGTAATGAAAATGGCCAAAGTCGATCAAATAAAACCAGAGTCAAATAATGAGATACAACCTAAACAAAATTTGCATTTTTAAAATACCATTAAATTTCGCACACTTTGTTCCAATGCTAAAAGACCAAGCTCAGCTGAAAATGATAAGAATCGGTCCATGAATTCTTCCCGAAATATAGCATAGAGCCATACATAAATGCCTATAGAATACCAGCAATCAAAATTCAGCAAAAAAAAATTTCCAATGTAAAAATATTGGAAACATTTTAAATTACCCATTTTTTTCCGATAGACTATGTGTCGCCCAATATGTATTGACAATATTTGTCCGGAAGAGACTCAGATCGTTTCGGTGAGAAGAATTAATTGTTGTGGGAACGTCAGCAGGTTCACAATAGTAGTGAAATTCATGCGACTTTTTAAGAATTCGAAATTTTTGTAATAAACAAAAACAGAGCTTTCCTGTGTTTGGATTTTGTACTCCTTAAATTTTTGCAAATGTTGGAGAAAGCCCAGCTAGAAATTAGTACTTTAGATTTCATAAAAAATTTTACTATCATTCATCTTCTTTTGATCTTATATCCCCACTTGTTTTTAAACAAACACTGAAAATGTTAGTTAATTCATATACGTTTACTTTATCGAGTGTTTCATTGAGAGTATCAATTACTTCAATCAAAAGTTTACTTTTTTTGTTCATCCATGTTAAGTATACGAACAAAAAAAAAAAAAAATTGTAACAAATTCAAACACATGTAAAACGGAAGTTAAGGACAAATAGGCTTAAACTCCTACACTTTCGTTATTTAACCTTAAACACTTGTAACGAAAACAAGATGAAAAAATATAACAGAAATAAAGTAAAACCTTAACAGGACATTCAGGCCTAAAACATGAACCCAAAACGACAGGAATACTTTATTCCGTTTTTCCTTTAGTATTTTTTTTTCTCTAGCATTTTGTAAAACATTTTGTTTGTTTAATAGTCTTTTGTTACACATTTTACTTAAAGTTGCTAGAATATTGTTGTTGTATGTTTTTAACGATTTCTTGTTTTTTTTTTTTTTTAATATTTTGCAGTTGCCATAGCGTATGGGTGAGTGTTGGTTTGTTTAATATTGTTGGCAAAGTAGGACTAGGGCAAGGACACTTGCCAAAGCCAATGTAAAGTAACGTTAAAGCAAGCGCTGCCAAACAAGCAGCCAGTCTACCAACCAAACAACCATCTAGCCAGCTATTCAGTAAACGAAATACTCTGCTCCTTTGCTAACAAAAGCGAGTATGTAGGAATATTTGTAACAACACATACACAATTTGCCATGTATGCCAGAGTAACTAACTGTATACGTAGAGTAACTGTAGGGATAATGCCGGAAAACCCCACGTAAGCAAAGAACTTTGAAATATAAACGGAATATCACAATTTTTTCCTGCGTTTACTTTTTTCTGTTTTGTAGAAATTTGTCTGTGTATAGACAAACATATACACAGAAATATAATACAAACACACACGCAGGCAAATATTTTTTACAGTAAAGCCACATCAATACTACGGCTTCACTGTGGGTCCATAAGCAATTGTTTTTAGCAAATTAGAATAGTCGATGCATCTTCGTAACCTAATATACAGAAAAGTCCAGTCATGGAATATGGATATACTATAAATATGGTTCTATAGTTGAAACAAAAAGTTGACTTTCGAATTTTCCGATTTTTTAAATAAATTATGGAAAAATCTCAAGGATATTGTAGGATTCAATTTTTTAAGAGTATATTTTTGACTATTTGCTTCTAAAAAATTAAAGCAAATAATTGCAATGGACAAAATACTTTATTTTAATTTGATACTATGGTTCCCAAGTTTCCATTCCCGGGAAATATATATAAAATCAATCAATCCTGGCAATTCCCGAAAAAAATTTCAAATAATCGCTCAAAATTCAATAAAGTATATATATTTATTAAGAAATTAAAGAGGTTCTACTCCAGTTACGATCCCATTGTTGTTTCATTACTTTGAACATATATTAATTTAATTTAACAAGCTTCAGTTTTGAAAATATCACTATATAAGATCAATATTTTATTTTTATACCCTCTACTACCATAAGTGGTGAACAAGTTTGTCATTCCGTGTGTACCATTGAGAAATAATCATCTAAGACACATCAAAATATACATATTTTTGATCCTTATGAAATTCTAAGTCGATTGAGCCATGTCCGTCTGTGTAAAACACGCTTCCGTCCAAAATACACAAACAAACTTAGTAAACTTTAAATTGTCCTCAGCAGTTATGTGTTGAAAATCAGCAAAATCGATACAGTAAAACCAAAGTTATGAACCAAAATGTGAGATAACCTAAAAAAAAATTTATAATTTTCACAACATTTTTCGTAGCTCGGCACATATTTGACCATATGAAGTTCACTTCCGAAAATCACTTAAACACGCATAAGTATCTAATAAATATTGCACCGAATTCTACAAAGATCGGCTCATAATTGTGTATAGCTCTTATATAAGGACCACATCCGAAAAACTCATTAACCTGCATAAATATCTAAAAAATATCTATATCAAACAAAAATTTTTCAAAGATCCGTAATTTATATTGGAAAAATCATACTATAGCAACTTGTTAATATCGGTTCATATTTGAGCATAGCTCCCATATAAGGTACACTTCCGAAAATCACTAAAATCGTCATAAATTTCTTACAAATAAAGTTATCAAGTTGAAATTCGAAATAAAAATTTTTAATATATTGTTACGTTTTAACCTTTTTAAAACGTTGGTTTATTTCCTTTAAATAAACCAGTTCGATTCTGATTCTCTTACTGATCGGTCGCACATTCTTACAAACTCGGTTACTGGTACACTAACAACAACTCAATTAAGAAATTCTTAAATTGTTTTTATTACTCGCCGGTATTATTCAATCGATCTCTTTCTACGCGCGATACAGTTATAAAACAAAATAAAATAAAAAAAACGTATTCTCTAATGATGGCCCGAGGGGGCAAATCATCACGTGTTAGGAAACCTAATACAAGAAATAGGCCGAAAAAAACACCTATATCGTCATTAAATGTTAATTTTGATATGCCTTCAACTTCAAGCAATAGATTTAAAATGCTATCAGATCTTAATGATATGGATGTAACTCCTGCATCCAACATATCCGTTGAAAGGCAACGAAAACCACCACCAATCGTTGTTGAAGCTAGTATTCCTTTTATGGAAGTACAAAATATACTAGGAAAAGATTGTTTTTATAAACGCACTTCTATCGGGACGAAAGTATTTCCCCCAAACAATGAAGAATTTGATATTTGTACACAAATACTCAAAAATAAGCAAATGGAGTTCCACACGTATAATTCCAAAGAAAATCGTTTATATACTATATTTTTGTATGGTTTACCAAAAATTAATACAGATGATATAATATCTGAACTAAAAAGTTATAATTTAATTCCATCTTCAGTTAGCGAAGTAAACACCAAATTTAGTTCTGTAAACAATGCGGTTTATAGAGTTCAATTCGCCCGAAAAACATTCAACCCAAATCATTTAAAGAATGTAAAATCAATTTCGAATGTAATAATAACATGGAGAAAATATAAACCAAAAAATAGTGGTAAACCTACTCAATGTTGGAACTGCCTTATGTACGGGCATGGTGGAGATCACTGTAATAGAAAATCAGCTTGTATGATATGCGCTAATCAACACCATACTAATGACTGTCCGTTTAACTCAACAGAAAAAAGACCAGCAGTATTCTCTTGCTTTAATTGCAAGAAGAATGGTAAAGAGAGATATGATCATTCTGCTAATGACATTAACTGTCCATTTCGTTCTCTGTATCTCGAAACAAGAGAGAAAGCAACAAATAGGAACTCTCCAAGAACTAAAATAAAAACAAACAACACCTTCCAGTTTAATAATGAAGACTTTCCAATTATTATTAATGCCAATAACCATAATAATACCAACAATGACAATATATTTAACAACAATATTAGTTATGCTAATCAACTGAGAACAAAGAATGACTTGTTTACTATTGATCAGCTGTTCGATATATTTACTACAGCTATGGATGATTTGAACAGATGCACTACTAAAGTTCAACAAATAAAAGTTGTAATGTCGATGGTGAAATATGCATATGGTTTACCCTAATTTCAACGATTTTAAAGTACTTCATTGGAATGCTAATGGCATATCCAACTACTCTAAACTCAAACAATTTGAATATCTTCTCGAAAAAGAAGATATTAAAATTGCATCCCTAAATGAAACCTTTTTTACAGCGGATCACAAACCCTATTTTAAAAACTTCCACCTTTATCGTAACGATCGTTCTAATGCTAGAGGCGGTGGAGTTGCTTTGTTAATACACAAAACCATTGAGCATAAAAACTTGTTCGTGACTAATACTCAACAAATAGAAAATATATCTATCGAAATTACCGTTAATAATAGAATTCTAGTAATTACTACTGCCTACTCCCCACATTATGGAACAAATTTCTCAAACGACATTTCTGAGTTAACACGCTCGAATAAAGAATATATCATCTTAGGAGATCTTAATGCCAAACACACTTCTTGGAACTGCGCTTCAAACAACCCTGCGGGTATTTCACTATTTAACATGCAACAATCAGAAGAATTTTTAGTATACTTTCCTGATAAACCTACATTGTATCCTCACCAATTAGGGCGCATGGCTTCGACTGTAGATATTGTAATAAGTAACACCACCCTTACTTTAGATTTAAAAACTTTAGATTATGTAATCCCATCTGACCACCGTCCTATTATTTGTTCCCTGAAACGATCAAAAGCTGCATTAATTGATCTTGATTACTTCGACTACAAATTAACCAACTGGACCATTTTCCATAACTACTTGGACAACAGGATTAACTTAAATAATATTTACACAAACAAATCTGAAATTGATCACGAAATAAACAAATTTATTGATTTGTTACTAGAAGCAAGAGAAGTGTCGACACCCAAAGTATCTCAAGCTTATTAAATACATAAAACTTAGAAAATCCATTATAAGAAGACGTCAACGATCATCAAATGTACAAGAGATTAATTTTTATGATAAATTTTCAAAATTTCTTAACAAAATAATAGATAGAGATATCAAAAGAAATCGAAACAAAAAATGGTCTAATTTACTCTCAAATATGAAACCGGGTGACAAACAATTTTGGAAAATTAGTCGAAATTTACGAGGCAAAAATAATAAAGTTATACCGCATCTCATCGTCAATAATACTAGAATTACATCAGACACTCAAAAAGCTGAAATTCTGGCAGATACTTTTGTAAAGGCCAATAAATTAACCTCCAACTATCAACACTCAGTGGATTTAACTGTCAATACAACTGTAAATAGTTTTCTAAATGAAAGAATAAATACAGAATCGGAAGTTTTTACATCGGTTGAGGAAATATCTTATATATTGTCGTCTCTAAAAGCCTCAAAATCACCAGGTTTTGACAACGTTCCAAATATCATTCTCAAAAGGCTGTCAGTTAAAGCAATAAAGTTATTGGTATTAATTCTCAATAGTTGTTTAAAGATGAACTATTTTCCTAATATATTTAAGAGCGCTAAAGTTATAGCAATCCAAAAACCCAATAAACCAAAAAACCAAGCTTCTAGTTATAGACCAATCAGTCTATTAAGTAATCTTGGCAAATTATACGAGAAAATTATTCACCAACGACTAAACGAATTTGTAGATACCAACTGTGTTATAGTTGACGAGCAATTTGGGTTTAAGAAGGAACACAGTACTATACATCAAATTAATAGAATAAAAAACACTATAATAAAGAACAAAAACAATAAACGAAGCACGGGATTAATTTTGTTAGACATTGAAAAGGCGTTTGACACCGTCTGGCACAATGGTCTAATTTATAAACTTTTAGAATATAAATTTCCCAAATATTTATGCAAACTTCTCGCAGACTTTATTAAAGATAGGACATTTAAAGTCGCTGTTAACAATGAACTATCCTCTCAAAAGACAATAACAACTGGGTTACCTCAAGGATCCGTTCTGTCGCCACTGCTGTACTCGATCTACACGTCTGATTTTCCAGTCCCACAATATATGAAAACAGCATACTACGCGGACGATACAGCGCTACTAACATCAAGTAAACTCACTAGTGCTCTTATAAAGAAAATGGAAAAAAGTCTTTTGGCTTGCAATAAATATTTCAATAAATGGAAAATCAAAATAAATCCTAACAAAACACAAGCTATAATTTTCCCCTACAATAGATCACCTAAAAGAACTCCTAACCGGTCAATTATATTTGGTAATGAATTCATAAATATAAGTAATGATGTCAAATACCTTGGAGTTACTTTAGACAAGAAACTTATTTTTAAAAAACATATTGAAGAAACATGTATAAAAGCAGTTAAATCAATCAGATCCCTTTGGCCTACTATTAACAAGCGCTCTTCTTTGAATATTAAAAACAAAAAAATGATTTTTAAAAGCATCATCAGACCAATACTAACTTATGGTAGTCCAATTTGGAGTTCTGCTGCGAATTGTCATCTGAAAAGTCTACAAATTATTCAAAATAAATGTCTCAAAATTATTCATAATAAAAACTTTAGATATCCAACATTCCTCTTACATCAGGAAACTGGAAACGAAATGATTATTGATTACATAAAAAGAATTAATGTAAATTATTACAATAAAGTTGAAAGTTCGTCTTATCCTTTAATAAGAGAATGTAGATATCTAATATAAAAATATATATAAATCACCAAATGAGAAAAAATGTACTTATAGAAACTATTGAATTCAATAGTTTGCTATAAATACATTATTTTTCTAACTATATTTGAAATACTTATATATCGCATAAGGTTTTTCCCCCCTATTTTACCTTAAACTTTTCATAACCAAAATGTAAATTAATATCTGTGAATCCCATTAATCAATTGTTGTAATATCGATATAAGTCGATAAGATCTCAAAATTCTACATGTATATACTAAAATAAAATCTATTAATAAAGGATGAATTAAAAAATGAAAAAAATTTAAATAAACCGGATACCTTTAATTGCAAATAAAAAGCAGTTTTAGTAGTTTATAATTTGTAACAATTTAAAATGTACAACAACAACAGTTCAAATAGTCACCCAGTATCTATTTACACGTTTATCAATTCGCAAAAATGCACACACACTTTGTAATGTACAAACTTATATGTACAAGACTGTTGATGTTAACTCTACAGCGTCTATGATAAACCCACTCACTACTGCATCGTCTGTCACTATTTATACATACGCCATCTTTCGGGAATCTTCTACAATGCTCTTAACAGACAAACTAATATGTTCGAATTCTAGAACATTCGATGTCAATGTTAGCAGCTTAAACATTTAGTGCCATACTTATAAACAATGCTGATCAACATTTGCATTTAGAGTCTAAAGAACCAAATTTGTGTCTGAAAAATGTTAGCTGATGTGACAAAAACTAAGTTATTTAAATCGTAATTTTTCTGCATCAACTGACTCTCTGTTGCTCTAGTATCGAATAAATCTATGGATATAATCGAATCATTCGATTGGCAACAAATTTGTTATTTTCTGTGCGGAACTGATACTGTAACTTATAGAATAAAACATATATTGATACCTTAATATAGAAAGGAACTAGCAAGTGTTTTTAAGTCGAGATTTTTTGGCTAAACATGATATATGAGCGAACCATTTATCGAAATAAACGAAAATCTGAAAAAACATGAGTTAGGGCCTTTCTATATGAAGTTAACGATATACAGTTCCCGACAAAAATGTTCATCGAAATTCTCATGAAATTTTTTCCGATTAACCGCATTGTGAAATAAGTAAAAATATTATATGAAACAAGTAAGAGTGTAAGAGTATACCGACCTTCAATATGTAGTTTTGGCCATCTACAGAGACTTGAATCAGTTATGGTGCGAACTATACAGAATTTGATAGAGTGATTAATTACTTAAAACTTTAAAGGACATTATTACAACTTGCCTTTATGTACGTAATAGTAAAAGTAAACTTTAATAACTTATATGTAATTTTGAAAGGTACATATCTGTCACTTATTCTCACTTAGTTATTGGACATAGTGTAAACAAAAAAATTTTTTTTTTTTTTTGCTTCGAAAATGTCGAATTTCGCACCAACAAAGCGTCATACTTCTTTAATTTGAAAACAAAGTCCCGCTGAAGCACAGCGATTGCTCACCAAAACTTATGGTGAATGTGTTCCATAGGTTTTAATGTGCAGGAGATGGTTTGTGGGGTTCAGAAATGGTGATTTTAACACGGAAGACAAAGATAACCCAAACCAGCCAAACAAATTTGAAGACCAGGAATTCGAGGCATTACTCAATGAAGATTATTGTAAAACTAAACAAAAGCTTGGAAAATCATTGGAGCTATTCAAGCAGCAATTTCAAAACGTGTGAGAGCAGAAGGATTCATCCAAAAGCAATGAATTGAATAAGAAACACCTCGAAAGACGATTTTGTATGTATGAATTGCTTCTTGAACGCTATAAAAGAAAATAATTTATACACCGAATGATTACTTGCGATGAAAAATGAATCCATTACGATAACCCGAAGTGTAAGAGATTGTATGTTAGCCCGGCCAACCGGCCGAATCTACACCAAAGAAAAATATCCATGGCTGTAAGATAATTTTCTGTATTTGATGAAAGCATATTATTCATTCATATGCAAGGCGTTTTTGTATATTTATTTATATATATTTGGTCTTCTATATGTTTGGTCTTCTATAGAGACTTGAATAAGTTATGGTGCGAACTGTTCAGAATTTGATGGAGTGATTAATTACTTTAAACTTTAAATGACTTATGTCGAAATTTAATTTAAAAATGCGGCATTTACAATAGAACCCGATTTTTGTTTTTAATAACTTATATGTCATTTTGAAGGGTACATATGTCATTTATTATCACTTAGTTCTTGAACATTATACTGTAAACAACAAAGCTTTCTTTTGCTTCAAATATGTCGGTTTTAGTTTCAACAAAGCGTCATATGCGGGAAGTTTAGCTTTACTTAGTGCCTTAGATGCTGAACGATTGCTCACCAAAACTTATGGTGAATGGTTTGTGCGGTTCAGAAGTGGTGATTTAGACACGGAGAACAAAGATCGCCCAGGCCAGCCAAAAAACTTTGAAAACCAAGAATTGGAGGTTTGAAAATTGTTGTTAAACTCAAAAAAGCTTTCAAAATCATTGGAAGCTACACAACCTGTAATTCCAAAACGTTTGCAAGCAACAGGATTCACCCAAAAGGAGGGAAATTGGGTACCATATGAATTGAAGCCGAGAGACCTTTAAAGACGATTTTGTATGTTTGAAATGCTGCTTGAACGCTATAAATGCTCTCTTCAAACGAATCGCTTGCGTTCGATACAGGTTCATAATAGATATGACCCTTATATATTATGAGCTGCTGAAATCTGACTAGACCCTGGAACCGGTACCGAATGCAACTGATTCGTTTTAAGAGAGCATTTGCCGAAAAATTCCCTGAATACGCGGTCAGCCATGTAATTTAATAATGCATCATGACAACACTCGGCTACATGTTGCAATACCTGTTAAAAAGTATTTAGAATGAAGTGGTAGGGAAGTTTTGTCCCACTATCTTTATAGTCAAGAGCCTGCCCTGTCCGACTACTATATGTTTTGAACGATGCAGAACGCTTTCTCTCGGATACGCTTCACTTTGGAACAAAGTATTAAATATTGGCTTGATTTGTTCTTGGCCAGAAAGATGGAAAAAGGCTAACAATGGCCAATACTTTGAATAAATTTAAATACGAATTTTTCTTAGTTGAGCCATAGTGCACTCTTTTTTTCCCATTTATGTATAAGTTTATATACATACATATTTCGGTAGTAGGAAAAAATGTAGAGTAGTTTACAGTTAAATGTACTGTATTCTTCCTACTAGGTTTTTCACTTTTTTTCTACTTCTTCATCTGCTACCTCGTATGTATAGAGGCAACCAAGTGTTGGATGGTGTGTGGTTGAGGAAAATGGAGCTGGTGTTTATTTTCAATAAGCAGTATAAAGTGGGTTCATGGTTATGTGGGTGTTATTGTGACATAGTCTGGCCAAAGTCTGCTATTTGACTTGGCTTTAAGGTTTTGTTTTCATTTCTCGTTTCTCCTTTTTGGCTTTAACTTCGTCGACGCTTTTTGTCTGGCAGGGGCTGGCTGTCGTGCCGGTGTTAACAAAGTTCAAGTGCGCTCGTTTGCAAATATTGCTAACAACTTGTTGCTACTATAACAACAACAACAGCAACAGCAGCAGCAACGTTAGCAGTAGCAAGAACAACAACTTGAATTTCACATGCGTTGCCTGGGTAAATTTGGAAATAAGCGCCTAAATTGAAAAGCAGCAACAAAAAAAAAGGAGGAAGAAATATACAAATTGAATAAACATTAAAAAAAATCTGGCAAAAATTAAAGTGTTTGTTTTTCGTTTTTATATTTTTTTTTGTCTATGAGGTGTTTTGTTTTTCTTTTCAGTTAAAGTTGAAAGGAAATTTGTGGTGCTTTAATATTTAGGGGAAAATTTAAAAGATATTAAATGTAAAGAGTGAATTTTATGAGGAAACATATTTTGCTTATATCATAAATAAGTCTTAATTAAGCAAAACATTTTGTTTTATGGTTTATTATAAAGGTTTCGAATTGGAATTTTGAAAATTTGCAGAACTTTCTTAATAACGTATGTAACTCTTCAGCTTAACTCTCGTATTCATTGAAATTAGTTAATTTTTTTTGTAATTTATTTCATATATTGTATTATTTTAGATATAACTATATATTATTTATGTTTGCCTCCATAATGATTCATTTTATTGAATAATTTCCTTTAGTCACTTTGTACTTGCAAAACAAGTCCACAGAATGAACAAAAACTGCATTTTACTTAACATGACATCAATGTTTAACATCTCAAAATATTTTTGATGGACGAGCACTTGTTGTATGATGTTTAGTTAAATGATGATGATGACGTTGTTAAAATATGTATGAAACATACAAAAAAAAAAAAAAAAAAAATCCTACGAAGATGGATCATCAATAAAATTAGAGCAAAATAAAATACATAAAAAAATATAAACTATAATTTATAAACATAAATGTGTATGGTAAAATATTAAGACCATAAAGACTGATTGGCAATTTATCACAAGAGATTGTCATAAATTAATCGTAATGATGGGTTTTAAAACAAAAGCTGATAATGTAATAATAAATGTTTAATGCATTTTGAGGCATGTAATTCAAAGGAAACAAATACATAAGCAATATAAGTGAACTTTTTACAGAAACCTGATAATTAATTATTAATGTATTTACAATCAATTTGTAATATATTCTACCAAAGTTCAGCTTTACTTCCCTTAACAACAGTATTCATACTTCAAAAAACTGATGACTCCAATATGATCAAATTTGAGTTGCTTGTTCTCATTTATGTGGTGCATTTTATAAAAAAAGAGGTTTTTTTATGAAAAACCAAACTATTGATCAAATACAATTATATTATGCACAATTAAGCTATAATAAAATTTAAGCGTAGGCAGATGCAACCAACTGCAACATTGTTTTGAAGAAATACAGTAAAAACTCCAAAATAATAACATTTACATATATTAAAAATTATAATAACACCCCAGCAGATAAGCAAGTAGTCAATGTATCCCTTATAGACACTAAATGTCCGGTATATATATTTTGACACGTATCTGGCCTTTGTAGTGCAGAGAAAAGTCAAGTGGTTTCTTTATATATCCCATGTAATCAAGCGTGAAGACAATTGTCACTTAAGTGTCACTAAGTAATCAAGAGTGATGTCACTGTAAGCGATTATTTTGTAAATTGTGTTGATGTAATTCCCATACAGTTTATATTATTTTTGCTTAAGTATACTGCAAATTGTTACTAACCTAGAATGTAGTTGTTTAAACGTTTATGTTATAATGCACTTTAAATAGTGGTTATTTTACCCACCAGCAGTATCTATTGGAGTTCTCGGAGGAAGGCTTGTTTACATGCAGTCAGTTATTGGACTGTCTATGAGAAGTCTTTTTAACTGATTTAAAAAAATTAAAATTTTTTCAAATTTTGAAAAACAATTTAAAAAAAAAAATTAATTTTGTTTACCTAAAAATATTTAAAATTTTTATTTTAAAGTATAATTTGGTGAAGAGTATATAAGATTCGGCACAGATGAATATAGCTCTCTTACTTGTTTTTTAACTTAATTGTCAACTGACGTAAAATATTCAGTGCATTCTAACGATTGTGGCTTAGAGGCTAAAGGGTTGATCAGAAATATCTAGTATGTATTAAGAGTAGGTAAAATTGGTTAAGTAGAACCAGAGTTATGGACCAAAATGCGAGACAACCTCCATAGAAGCTGATATTTTTCAAAAATGTTTTTTTATTTTCTTTAAATGAGGAGCTGCAGAACAAAAGGTACTTTTCCACATTTTTTTGACAAATTGATGGGTTTAAATCTTCTAGGAACAATCAAGACGAAATAAATAAAACACAATTTACAAAAAACTTGAAATGAGCCAAAAAGTACCTTTTGTTCAGCGGCTCCTCAAATATATTGCAAATAATACCATTAAATTTTCCACGCGTTGTTCTTTTTATAAAAGGCAATGTTCTGTTGAAAATTATAAGAATTGGTCCATGATTTCTCTCAGATCCCATACAAGTTTCTTCCTGAATATGGCTCTATGGTACATAAATGCTTATAGAATACCAGTATCCATACAACATTCAGCAAAAATGAGTTTAATATTAAACGGAATCACAAAACTAATTTTTGTTTGGATCGGTCCATATTTGATCATAGCCCCCATTAAAGCCCACTTCCGAAAATCACTTAAATATGCATAAATATCTTTCAAATAGCATTATTATGTTAAAATTCGACCACTGTCGAAAAAACATTATTCCCTTCGAAATATCGACTTAGTGACCATCAGTCCAAAATCCCACATAATATCCATTTCGGAGAATAACTTAGAGGGCCTAGAGAGGCTGATGTAGGGTGTAAATTCTTTATTTATGAGATATGTTTGGTGATGAAACAACGATCCAACAATAAGAAATTTCAGAACAATATGTCTGTCCAAAAAATAGATTGAATTGTTAAAAAGTTTTGGATTAAAATATGAAATATGTTCGGACAACTATAAATATTGTTATGTTTTAACCTTTTGGTTTATTTCCTTTAAATAAACCGGATACTTTTGATTGCAAATAAGGACTGAGATCGTAAAATTCTTAACACACATTTTTCATTAAAACTTTTAACCCAAGTATTATTTGATTTTTTTTTGATCATGTTACCTTTGTAAAGCATGTCAGTTATTATGTTTAATTTCAATTATGTTCATTTGTTGTTAATCTGATTAAAATGAGTGAACTTTTTCCAATGTTATTAAAACAGTACCGGGAGAACTTGTCCTTTGATATAAAACCTGGTTCAGGTAGAAGGAAGTGTCCACATGATGTTTCTAAAGCCAAAAAAAATAGAAAGCATTTTCAAAAGAGATCCCAACACCTCCGGTAGGAAAGCAGCCAGGTTAGGTCAGTACTCGGCCTATTTGGTACGAAAAGTTAAAGCCAATGAAGTTTTAAAAGCATACAAGGCTCAAAAAGTTCCTGACAGGAACTCTGCTAAAAATTTAGAGGCCAAAGACAGACCACGGAAATTGATTTCAAATTTTATACAAAAAATAAATATAAATTTTTTTTTTTTTTGTGAATTGTAATAATAATTTCAATCAAATAAAAAAGATTTAAAACTGTAAGTTTAGTGGTTTAATTTTTTATTAACATATGTTAAAAATTTTTCGATATCAGTCCTTAAAGCAGTTTAGTAGTTTAAAATTGTAACAACTTTTTATTTATTTAAAATGTACAACAACAACAGAATTAAATAGTCACTCAGTGTCTTTATACACGTGCACACATACTTTATAATGTACAAGACAGTTGAAGTTAACTCTAACAGCGCCAATCATGAACAACTCACGACTGCAACCTCTGCCACTATTTATACACACGCCATCTTTCGGGAATATTCTACAATGCTCTTAACGGGCAAACTAGTATGTTCGAATTCTAGAGCTTTCGATGTCAATGTTAGCAGCTTAAACATTTAGTTATAAACAATGCTAATAACCGCATGATATTAACATTGTTGATAAGTAGAAGCTTCTACTGATTCTAAACATGATGTATGCTGCAGGCAGTCGTTACAGACCGTTAAATTCAAATCGCTATTGCAAATTCGTATCAATATTTTTATCCCAATAAAATGGAAATACATGAATCTTACAAGCTGAAATATTTATCAGTGCCCGATTGTTGTGCCACCAATAAATATAAAAGTAACCTCTTATGTGAGCATTAAAATATACAGTATTTCCACGATGAAGATTTATAATGCATCTTTATCTACTTAATCTACTAGCAGACAGGTGTTTGAGATTTTTTTGAAGTTCGAACATTTTAGGAGAACTGTATTTTGGTACTTTTTTGCTACCCCACATATCTTTTAAACCAATAAACCTATCAATTCGTATTCTTTACTTATTTGGTACTTTTTGGAAATTCAAACAATTAAGGGATTTTATTTATTTTTGGTACTTTTTTCATAAAATAAGTTTATGAATATTTTATTGTGACCTGCAACTACGATACAGTCATTTAAATAAAATTTGTATCGTTTCAATGGGGACAAAAAAGTACCAAAAACAGGTTAAAATGGGAAAACAAATTTTATTCGAAATAATCAAGCCAATTTTGATAAAATTTTAATCAATGGTTTTGCCACTCATACAATAACAGGGTGCTATTTGGAAATCGATTGTAAAGGTGTAAATCCAATCCAAATGAATGTGTGTTCACTCATATTTTATACCGAAAATCGATTTTTAGTTATGTTATTATGTTGTTATTTGATATCACAACTGTTTATAGATTATTTGTTATTAGATAATCGCGGGCAAATATTATTACACTTTCGATGGCAAGAGCACATATAATGGTATATGTAAAATACATTTTTTAAAAAATCCTTTCATTGTTTTACTATAATTTGTGTAGCGAACCGGGTTTGTTAGTATCTGAATAAAAATCAATATATATTTCACCATTTAATTTAGTGAGGTCGATTTTACAAGTATAAAAATATTTTATATCTTTGGATATTAAAAAATTGTAATATTAAGTTATTTAAAAATGTTCCTTATAAACAACCACTTTTATATTTATTTCGAAAAATTGAACAATTACAAGTGCCAATGAAATGAAAAATAGATTTTTGAATATATCTAGTTTCTAGATTAGTTAGCAAGAATATTCTTTGAAATTAAATCATCTGCAGGCGAATACTTAAGACATTTATTTTTAAAAGACTCATGAATTTACAATTTTTCAACCGGAATTTTAACATTCTATGGGCCGTTTTCTCATTAGGTGATTATCTTTTTTCCCAACGAAAAACTGCAGATTAAAGAAATTTGGTTTTCTCAATGTCTCATTTGCTTCTATTCTGTCGCAAATCTAAGCCGACCTCATCTGCCAATTATTTATTTATCGTACAGATAAATAAATAACAGCTGACTGCTGTTCATAGTTTTTATGTGTTTCTGTTTTTGTCAACTTAAATCTATTTAAGATTTTATAAAAAATGTTTAATAACATTAATTTGATGGATGATGAACTTAAAGAATATGAGTTCCAAGTGAATGCTGAAAGAGTTTATCATGCCAGGCCTAACTACCTGGCAGACATGGAGGATAATGCATTTTTCAACAGATTCCGCTGTTGATGGCCACATTAAATAGCTGATTTATGTAAACATGTTGTCACTTGAAGGCAGGTTTACCAACTTTCACATCTATTTTGAGAGGTATTGCCAACAGAAAATAATGTTTTTTGTCGGTATATTGAGAAAACCAAATTTGTTAACGGACAGTTTATCGGCATTTATGTCGACATTTAGTAACAGGGAGTTTGTCGATACATTGAGAAAACGGGCCTATGTATGTTGTTATTGAAACAAGTAAGAGAGCTATATTCGGCTGTGCCAAATCTTATATACCCTTCACCAAATTATACTTTAAAATAAAATAATTTTTTTTTTTCGAAATTGTTTTTTAAAAGTTTTTTCCAATTTTCTAAAAAAATTTTTAATTTATGACAAAAAAAATGTTCCAAAAATTTCAACAGACGGACAGGCGGACAATGGCTAATATATACTTTATAGGGTCGGAAAATTATATTGTGGAAATTACAAACGGAATGACAAACTTATATATACCCTTCTCACGAAGGTGAAGGGTAAAAAGAGTAGTGAAATTCCAGAAAATGTAAAAGAAAAGTTTAAAATAGAAAAAGTTTAGGACAAAATAAAATGGTTAGATACAATTTTGTAAATGAAAATATAATCGCTAGATATAGACTGAAAATTACTTAATTGGCATTCATGCTTATTATCAACGTTCATCACGTCATAGTTGAATATTTCGCTTAAAAATTTACTTATGCTAACAATAACCCGAAAAAACGAAAAAGCACGAGCAGTAAAAAAATCAACAATAAAACACCGATGAATACGTAGAAGCTGATAGTACAAGAAATGATGAGAAGCGCATAGTAAGCAATGTTTTACATAAATAAATCTAATATGAAATTTTTCAAGAGGAGTGATATCTGCAGTAGTATTTTAAACATTAATAAACAGACATGACATAGTTGGTCAATTCACAAAGTCTCTTATCATGTCATATTGTCATAATGTCATAATATTTTACAATGGTTTTTATTGCTTTTCAAGCAAAAAATTTCCTAAAATAATAGTACTTTCTATGCTATGTTTATTGGGTTAACGTAATCAGCCATCAGAGACCAACGCGTTGCAACGCCCAATGTCTAAGAGTCGGTTAAGCTGAGCCGCCGATTCGTGATATATTAGGACATTATGGCAATATGAGACCTTGTGAATTGACCAATTATATATCACTGGAAAGACAAAGAAGCCTAATTTTTGAAAATCCTAGTGATATGTTATTTTTTTACATATCACGGTACAAGTTTTTTAAAAGCAATTAACACAAATTTCTCAAAACCCTTATTTTTAGCTAACTTTTTGGAATTAAATTTTTTTATTTCTTAACGAAATAGCTAAGAATTTGTAATAACGTGGACAGGGGTAAACAGCAATTAAGGCCATTTCAAAAATGTAACTGTGTTGCTATTCTTCTGTTTTCTTGTTTACTAATATTTAAATGTAAACAAATGAAATAAAAGATCAAAAAGTAGGAAAGAAAGTCTATGGGCCTGATTCAGAAGCACGAAAGGAAGACAATTTTCAAAATTTGGATGAAAATCACTCAGTTTCTATATAATTTTTCAGAGTTTTTCATACAAAAAAAATGGAAATTGTCCCTTAAATCTAATAAATAAACAGAAAGTATAATCGGTCAAGACCGTCCCCAACACGGATTATATGAGCAAACTCACTTTTCTTTTAAAATTTAAACATTTCTGTTTATGCCAAATTTCCTGATGGTTCGGACATTACTCACTTTTCGAAGTTTGTAAATATCACTGTGAATTTATTAAAGTTTTCACTGTAACCAATATATTCGAAAAATCTTGTTTACTACAGTTCGTATAAACAAAATTAAACCCCACAACTATAAACAGACCACAAGACACACAGAGAATTAACTAAACATTTTATGAGAAGACCTCCTGGGGCTAATTGTATCGCCTCTTGATCATGACTTGATTAAGCAATCAATCTTTTTTTTTCTGTTGCGAAAACTTAAACAGCTATAAACGGGCGATTGTAGTAATATTGTAAAATAAAATCAAGCTATAAAATTCATGTCGTTCACTCCAAAACTAAAGTACTCACAAGTGTTTATAAATACATCAACTTTGATGACCAGACAATTGGAAACGTTTAATGGTTATTTAGATCAACATAAGTAATAAACTATCAAAGTCGGTTTTAAAATTATGTTTAGCAATTGTTGTAAATCAAAAGTCGTGAAATTATAATATATTTATACTTTATTTACATGACTAAAGTTGAGGTAAAGTTGGTAATTATGTATATCATTATATTATCATATTTTAAGGAGAAGATGTTCTCCAGTGCAACTGAAACTAAACTAATAGATTTGAATTTTTTCATTAACGATTGCTAGCAAACATTATTAGCTAATATTTTAAGTTAGTAGTAGAGGCATTTTATCAAATAATGATTTCATTATCTTTAAAATTGCTTGTATTTGTTATCAGTAGTTAGTTTTCTCACTTAAACACTTCTTTTCGCCTTAAACTCCGCCATAAATGCTGCTTTTAAAGGAGTGTTTTTAAAAAACCTTTGTCACCAATATTTTTTTATATTTTCTGTTGCCAAAAATATTATGAAACTTTCTGATATTATCAAACAGCATCTTTACCTTCATTTCTTCAACATTATAAATGTCTGTTTGAGTTAAACTGAAATTAACTGAAATTTGATCTCTTTTGTGGTTATTGTTGCCTTCTTCCAAAAATTATATGAATTTTTGTCTTAAGTTGTTTGTTTAAGAGGCTTTTTAAACAGAAAGACTGCATAAAAAAAAATGAGGAAAATTATATGCAACATAAAAATTCAATTTCAAATCCAGTAGCACACAAATTCCATTTCGCTAATCATGTGCTAATTAATATTTTGGCTCTTCTTTTTCACTTGTTTTTTTTTCTTTTTTGTTAAGTTGTCGTTTGTTGTTTTTAGTTTTCGTAATATTTATGCCCATTTAACTCTACAACTTCCTTTCATTCATTAAGAGTGTAGAATTTGTGGTGGCAAAATGCAAAAAAGATGAAAAAAGTTAAGAAATTAACATTAACAAGAAGGTTCTTCATAATGACGCCGGTAGTCAGTGGCGTTGACCCTTTCATTAAAGGTTTATTTTTATGAAGTTTTCATTGTATTTCTTGATGAACAGGAAAAAATCAGGAATAGGGAACCTTATGTACAAACTTTTTTCTGAATATACATTTTTAATAGAATCAATTTCTTTGAAACTTACTTTCTGAGTCGTTCTGGAATTATCTATCATTGTATGTTTTCATTCAGATAATGTAATAAAACTACAGATCAGTAGCAGCAATTCATTTTATCTACGATTTTATTCGACCATTTACATGAAAACAATACAAATGTGAACAAAACTCAGTAAAACAACTATTTGCTAGACAAAACCTTCAACCAGTGGTAATAAATAGCATTTCAGAAAATTCTTCACCTGAATGTCAAACTCTTTAATTGAACACGTTTCGTAGCCACTACTAACCATATTGTAGAATTATTCTAGCCTCTAGAATTGTGAATCAACTCCAGAACTATCTTATATTCTCATTTTTTGTAATCGTAGCCGAATTGGAGAACTTGCAAAATTTCTCTGCACTTCGTTGTTGTTGCGCTATTTGTAAGAACTCGTAATATGAATTTATCTTGATTTCATTGTGAATTATTCTAGAACTCCCTAATTTTTCATAAGCTCATACAAAGAATGTGTCTAAAATTAGCGTGGGTATCTGTCATGATGGCCCAACCTCAAGGTGCGCTCAGCACTGGATAGATTCAATGCGTCTATCACCGTCATTGTGTGACTTGCAAGGACAACACAATTTGAAACTTCATGTACATTGACGGCACAAACCCCTTGATCGAAAGATCGGACTATCTAATCCCTGCCATCCATAGCTGGCTAATCAATTAGCAAGCCATTGACAACTATCAATACAGCAACATCCGATCTTGTAAAGTATTCCGATATATGATCACTGACTTCAAAAGCTCCGGCCACTAAAAGTCAAAGTGTGTGTTTCTGACACCACACACAACTGATCTCGGCCGAAAACCAAGCCCAATGATTAGTATATCACGAATGCAACCACCCCAATACGTTTCCTGAACACAGTACCAATTACTATATTTTATTTTCAATGATTCTGTTGGTTCGACTAACAGGACCCAGTAAGACAGAATTGGTAGCCCAATGATCCAATGATCTTCTTCACGCTTTGTGTTTTAACCACAGCATGCTCACCGATGTGATATCTCACCAATGATCCAGACAGGACAAAGTCCTGGAGCTCACTTGATCCCCGCTGTACTATATAAAGGTTCTAGTCTCAGGGACTCCGCTGTCACCCCATATTTCGCATTGAGGCATTACAATAAGATGTGGACCTTTACAAAGATGTCCAAACATACCCCAAGGGGGTAATATTCATACTAACAACGTGTCTAAGATTTACGTGGGTACCTGCCGCTTAGGCTTAAACCGCATGGTGGTTTTAACACCGGATAGAAACAATACGTCTGTCACCGCCATTGAATGACTTGCAAGGTACACTCAATTGGCAACTTCTTATACATTGATTGCACAGATCAATGCATAAACCACTTGCTCGAGAGCTCGGGCTATCTAATTCCTGCCATCCATAGCTAGCTAGTCAACTGACAAGGACAATTATCAAAGCTGCAGCATCCAGCCTGGTAATCCAGTCCAATGTATGGTCTCTGACTTCAAAAGTTCCCAGCCGATAAAAGTCAAAGTGACTGTACTTTAACACACACTTTTGACTTCGACCACGAACCAAGTCCAACGACCAATACATTACGAATGCTACTACCTCAATACATTTCCTGAGCACAAACGCCAGTTGATATCTGCTACTTTCAATGGCTCTGTTGAGTCAGCAACAGCACCTAGTAAGATACATTTGGTAGTCCGAAATTTAGCACTACCCCAAATATCAGTCCTTTAATCTTCTACCCGCTTTGGGTTTCAACCACAACCACTTGCGTGTAACCGAAGTGACCTCACTAATGATTCTACAGGACCGAAGTCCTGGGCCATAGGATCCCCGCTATACTAGGTAAGACTCTAGTCAGCTGCGAATTTAATAAATTAAATTCTTACCAGGAATGAGGACCATGCCCCTCGGAGCCCTGGTTTCGCTCCATATTTCCCCAAGGGGGGATTCATACTAACAGTAGTAGCCGTTATCTGGAACTTAAAAATTGTTCTTTATTTCGTTGTGATTTTTAACTTTTGCCGATTGTAAGAATAGGCGAATTTGTCTTAGAATCATAGTAAACGTTAGTATTAGCCGAAATCACGAACTCTTCTTGATTCCATTGTGACTTATTTTAGTTTCTCCGATTGTAACACATGTACTCACATTATATAAAGTTAGCCGAATACTAAAACCTTAAACTTGACTTAAGCTTGATTTTGTTGTATTTTTGCCGACTACCAGAGTTATTCAAATCCGACCGTAAAACCAGTTGATACTCTGAGTATAAGACATCCTCTAACATTTCTATATAGTTAAAAAGTGAACTCTTGTTCATAACTGACAACATATTTGTTTTCTAATTTTTAAGCTCTAGCCGAGATTCAACCGTTTTATCCATTATATTAACAGCGGCTCATTGTTTTAGTATTCAACCGTTATAAGAACTCCACAGTTTTAACATCATATAAGTTCCACTGTTTCGCAAATCCTAATTATTTAACACTACTGAGTTCCTGAGTAGCATCGTGGATGTAAGTAGTAGCAGATCTACTTATAGATTAATGATTCGTTAATTGCTCAATACACCAACTGAGTTGAAAGTAAATGAACCTGCACATACTAAGTCATAACTCGGCTAGAAAAATAAACTGTATTGGAATGACGTCGAGCAATTGTAGACGATTTCAAGAAACCTAGTGTCAAAACCTTTCACTCAACCAATATCCAATGACAAAGCAACCAAATCCAGTTTTCACGAAAAAACGGATTCACTCGATTGTATCTAACTTCTCGAAATATATTGGCAGCACAATATACCTGTTACCGATAGGCACAGGCACTTTGTAAGAACGAAACGTTACTAAAAGCTTGGTTACGTATTTCTTTTTTTATTCCAAAGGAATTAGACTATTATTACAATGGCTCTCCCGTAGACCCGATTCCAAAAATGCACCCAGCGATAAAATCTCACTCTCAAACACGAACGAACTTGAATCAAATACAGCCTACAGAAACTAGATACAAACAGATTCAATTGTTTGGATTTATCTCCAACGTAAAAATAACTAAACTGATGTCAGCAGCACAATATTCCTATTATCGAAGGGATTACTGCTGAACGACATAATCGTCGCTAAATCAAATTTCACTATCGAAACGGCGGCGAGATCATTCGGAAAATATTCTTCGTTCATTGGAGAAGTAAGTTTTAAATGAGGAGAGCAAAATACAGAGCGTACTAAATGGCCATCTTACAATTCAAAAACACTATGGAGATAATCGAAAATTGTTATCGAATGATTGAAGTTATGCAACCATTCGACGGATTATTAAACAAATCAAAGATTAGGCTGCTGCAGTGAAATAAACTTAACCTGGACATACTGACATAAGATACCATTACATTAATTTTTCATTAACTACGAATGTCTATAAATGCGAATTACAAACAACTCCGTTATTTAGGAGGTATTGCCTGTGATATATATGGATTTCCAACAAGAGGTGTTATTTTGAATCACCCGGTATTTCGGTAGCTGTCACTTTTGAAACTTTTATTCTTTGACATTTGACAAGTAGAAACTACACCATTACTAAAAATGAAACGATACACGCTTCAACAACGCATTGAAATTATTAAAATTCACTACAAAAATGGTGAAAATCTTGCAGTCACAGTAAGCTAAACTAAAGCATTTTTGGGTCGTCGTGAAGCTCCTTGTCGGACCGCAATACAGAAATTGGTGGAAGAATTCCAGCTGTTGGGACAAAATAGTGATGTAATGAATAAAACCCGTGCACGTTGCTCAAGAACAACTGAGAATATTGGTGCTGTAGCCCAAAGTGTTGAAGAAAACCCAGGTTTGTCCATTCCTCATCGTTCTTTGGAATTGAACATTCCACAAACGTCATTACAACGTATTTTGGATGCTACTGATCTGGGCAACGTTTTCTTTCAACAAGACGGCGCTACATGCCACACAAGCAATGAAACCATTGCTCTTTTACGGGAAAAGTTTCCGGTCCGTGTTATCTCTCGAAGAGATGATTACAATTGGCCACCGAGATCTTGTGATTTAACACCTTGCGAATTCTTCCTTTGGGGCCACGTGAAAGATAAGGTCTACGCCAACAGCCCAGCGTCCATTCAAGACCTCAAAGATAGAATTCGAGGACATAGGGCAGCCACTTTGCGATTTGGTTATGGAAAATTTCATGTAAGTGTGGTCGTGCTGGACATTTGGCTGATGTTGTTTTTCATTGTTAATGGCATACTTACCTTCCTCTTTATTATGAAATGAACAACCGATCAGTTATCTTGAAAAATGCAATTTTTCTTTGAATACCAAAATAACACCTCTTGTTTTAAAACCCAGTAGAATGAATCCACTACATACCTTAAATTTTCTAACACTGGCTGTCTATTGTTTGTTCTTGATGTAGCCTTTATGGCATAATGTTCCGAAACTGTTTGCGATCTCAAGATAATACAATTTCTGATGATCTGTACAACCTTACCATTTTAATTTCTATAACATTGTTAAATGTCGGGAAAACAGTGCGAAAATGAATTGAAAATCGTAATGTCCTTCGTCGAAGCCATCATCGATCAATGACTACGGATCATGTAATTCTAGCATCAACGTTTACGATATATTCTTTGATGTTGAAGGAAAGATCATACTTCTATTAGTTTTGACCTTCAATATATAAGCCGAAGCAGTTATTGTTATGATGAATTTTCAATGTCGAAGTAAAATCACACTACATCAACCAAGGTGTAAAGAACAGAAAAATAGTCTTAAAAGCTTAGGGAAATGGAATAAAAATCAATTTTAGTGACATCACACTACAAGTCAGTCGTGCGCTGTTTGTGTGCAGCACCAGTATGAACCTCAGTCTCCAGCGACACTCAAATTGGTACATTAAAATGCACTCCATTTTGCAACCGATTGTGTCATGATGAAGAACGTGTATCATCTATATGAGGAGACCAGGGTGTTGTCGGAAGGGCAGCACAATATGTTGCTGACCCCAATCATTACATTCTTTATCCGGAATGTAATGGCCATTCAGAATGAAATACCATTCGATGTCGGTCTATTGTCCATAACGATTAAAATCTGCGATCTGGTATAGTGAGAGACAACTCCCCAGGCAAACATTATCACAGTTTCAAGCCAGCTGTTGTTCTTAACTCATTACTAAGCGGATCATTCCTTTAAACCCTAATGTTTATTTGTTCAATTGTATCAATAGGTCAACCAACCTTTGCCCATTGACCTATGGATAAGTCCAACTGAAGTGCCACAGTTTCTCTAGCTTCTGTTTCCATCCAATGACACTAATTTAAATATTTAAGATACTTTTTACTATCTTTTAGGATAGAACTTTCGACTAATTAATGGAAAAGAACTAATGGACTCAGATGCATTACGATTGCATCTACAATTCAATTACATCATTCCATTACATCATTACCCTGCGTAGTAGAATTCTAGATGCCGAACATGAAAGTCGACTCCAGGTATTTTTAGTTTCAAGAGCCCTGTGATATGGGAGAACATGTCATTACCATGAAACTCATAGTATTTATTCTCTCCCTTACTTATTTTTTCAATACATTAATAAGCGATGTTCACGAAATGTCTTGACTTTTCCCATTCAAAAATATTTTGTGATGTCGAGATATTTGAAAAGTGACGTTGCTTACCCTCTTGCATGCTTTTTTACACATATGTATTTTGCACTAAAAACAACATTTTGTGTATTTTTCTACATTACAATGACGCCGAGAATTTGTTGCCGATTTCAAGAACCCACCAAGTGGTAAAACCTCTCACTTAACCATTCTCCAATGACAAAGCAACCAAACAGAATCACTCGGTTGTATCTAACTTCTAGAAATATGTTGCCAGCTAGTATACCTGAAACATTACTGAAATCTTTCTTATCATTATTTTAAATATTAACTAAGAACGTATTTATTTCTTTATTTCAAATGAAGTATATCTGCATTACAATAAGAATCCGATTTCAAAAACGCATCCAGCGATAAAACCTGAATATCAACCATGATCGAACTTGGATCAAATCCAGATATTTGAAAAGTGGCGTTGCTTATTCTCTTGCGTGGTTTTTTACACATATGTATTTTGTACTAGGAATATTACCCAGCAGTTAAGCAAGTAGTCAATGTATCCCTTATATACAGTAATGGTCTCAAATGTTTTATAACTTGGCTGACTCCAATTTATATATGTTGGTCATTTGAGACGTATGTGCTCTTTGTAGTGCAGAGATAAGACAATTGGTTACTTTATACATCCCAGGTAATCTGGCGTGGAGACAATTGTCACTTAAGTGTCTCTAAGTGATCTGGTGTGTAGTCACTTTAAACGTGTTGTGTGATAATTCGTTCAAACAGGTTTTATACAAATTGTATTGATATAATTCTCATACAGTTAATATTAATTTTTTCTTACATAGCATGAAATCAATAGTCACTTTAGTGTGTCTTAGTAACCTACAGTGAAGTCACTTTAAACGTATTTTTTGTACTGCACTTTAGAAAGTACTTATTTTTTCCACCAGAAGCAATCCATTGGAGAGTTGTCGAAGAAAGGTTTGTTTACAAGCTATCGTTTATTGGACTGACTATGATATGTCTTTTAGCTGACTATTTGAGGTCAATTACCACTCGTACATGTTAAAATAACTAGTTATGTAGCTGATCAAGTTACCAGTTAGGTAACTGTCGCTATTTAACCAGTATGTGAATCCAATGCGTTGACTACTTTGATTCAGCTATTAGACAGTCTCATTGAAGTCAATAGGATCAATTGACCCCCTGCTTAGGACATACCCGTGTTAAAATAACTAGTCACGTAGCTATTCAAGTAACTAGTTCCCACCCTAAATGATGGGTAAAATCACTAGTTCGGGACTGTCTCCTAGAACTGCTGGGTATATTGTGTGTAAAATACACAGACATGGAGAATGTGTGGAAAACAACACACGACGGTATACAACGTAAGTTATTTTGATGGTGAGATGAGGGTTAATCTAGAAGTAGATGAATTATTTGTATTGAACTGTATACAACCGGATTTGGTGGATGTGCATAGATTTCAGATAAATCTGCTGAAGTACCAGATTCGTATACATTACCTCATTGGAGGTAACTTATCGACGGCTAGTTAAAGTGACCATCTCAGTTATGCAGAGCGTAAAGAGAGTAATTTTTACGAGTATTAGTTAAATATTACTAAAAACAATAAGAACAATTAATGGAATTGTGTCTTTGTTATGTACTTATGTATGCGTCAATATGGCGGTTAATTAATAGCAGCAGTTTGGACAACTCTGTTCATAAGCTTTTGTTAGGATTAATATTTATGTTTTATTCGGCTTAAATTTAAGATGAAATTTCTACACTCTGAAAAATTACTAAAAAGCTTGCAAATAATTGCGAAAATCTTAAGTCAATAACAAAACGAATATAATTTTTAATAATTTTATATTCAAAACTTCACAACAAATAACTTTCATCATAGTTACATTAAATTTAAAGTTACTACTTATAATATTTCTATAAGTGTACTTGCATCCTCACTCTTACTTAAACTCACGTAAATAAATCTAGATTTATTAATTTTCTTCATCCTCATCATTATCCTCATGTGTTTGTTATGTTGCCCGTTGTTTATTCTTTTGTTTTTGTCTTGATTATACTTTAATATCACTTTGAATTTTCGTGAATTGCTCATATTGGCGTGAAATGTCAAAAGGAATCACGTTTGTCCCATCAAAATTGATGAGACGAGAATGAATCATTTTTTTTCTAGACCTTTTTTTTTTGTTTTTTGGTTTGTTTGTTTTGTTTTTGTGCTCTTCATCTCATATTTTCATATGATTTGACTTCTGATACATGTTCATCTTCGACTCTTTTTTGTTGTTCTTTTGGAGTGTGCTTCTTTCTACTAAAAGCTCCAGGCACCTCACTTTGCTCTTGTTGCCTGCTCTTTCTATTTTTTTATTTTTTTTGATTGTCTGGTACGTGTATCGAGTTACAGATGTTGTGAGTTTTTAGTTTATTGGAAATGATGGGCCAAAAATTTGTTGCTGTTTTTCTATGGAATTGATTGGAGTTGAATAGAATGAAGAATTTGGATGAAAACAAAGTTTACAATGAGATATTGTTATAATTTAGTAGGATCAGTAAAAGTCATTTTGAATGATTATAAATAATGAGAATAGCAGGAGGAAGTAAATAAATGATGGTATCTATGAACATATTGAAGTTGTTGGAGAATATTTATTAGAATGATGAAGAATGTTGAAGATTAATTTAATAGTTATAAAAAAAAACTATTTAATATTTACCACTTATAAAGGGATATTTAAGAATTTGGGCTAAAAAAACTAAAACAGCTGATGGAGATAAAGAAGCGTCTAGATATGGTATTTATGGTTAAGGCAATGGAAAATAAATGTTTAAGAGCAGAAATGTACACACCTAACCGTAGAGCACCATAACTCAACAATCGGAAGTTAAATGACTCATTATACAACTTGATCGTCTTCTTACATGGGAACACCATATTGATTTAAAGTTGACTCAATAAAGATGCAGTCTTTGTTTCCATCCAGGATATGCCAACTCTGTCCATGTTCTTCAAAGGTCTGCTTGCTTTGATATATCGTTTACCACAGATCTGTTTTCTATCTTCGGGATGCGAATGGATTGTTAACGGAACTAAGCTTAGAATGTGTTATGTTCTTGACAGAGAACTGTAAACTACTAAATTGAATTCGACGAGATATATGCTTCAAGCCCCGTTCTGCTACTGACTAATTATGGAAAAATAAATACTTCAGCTCCCGTCGGCTAACTACAACTTATTGGCATATGACTAGCTAAAGAATTCAATTTGACGATATATATGCTTTGGCTCTCGGTCCGTTAACAACTTATTATGGGAAAATAATGGCTACGAATGTAAACCGAGGAAATAAATTCGCTAGCTCTCGTCGTATAACAATTATTTATTAGATAAGTTTATCTATTGAATACAATAAAACGACATAAATGCTTCGGCTCTCATTCGTCTAACGGCTACTTATGAGAAAATTATTCAGCTCTCATCGGCTAACTATAACATATTCGCTATGACTAGCCAATAAATACAATCCGATGGTATCGGTCGGCTAACGAAAAATTATGTTAAAATACGGCTATGGATTAAATCCAAGGAGATAAATTCTTCAGCTCTCGTCTGCTAACTACAACTTATTGGCTATGACTAGCTAATGAATGCAATACGACGAGATAAATGCTTCGACCATCGGTCGTCTAACCACGTATTTTGGCTATGATAGTAAAGTATAACTTGATCGGTACTTCTGTTTAAGAAATCTCTACCCTTAGTTTAGATTATGGAGTTCAGCTATGGGACACGGCCTCAACATCAAATATAAATGGATAGTTTTCTATTTGGAGAATACGACACTGAAATTTTTCGCAATTTTGAACGTACATATTATGAAATTTTGTTTGGAATTCTTCTAACGTATTTAAAAAGGTGCGTACTAAAATCTTTTGCGAGGTATGTATTATATATAAGTAATAAGACGATTGTTGGAACAAAAATCCCAATTTTTGTATTGATTTGAATTTTGCCAATAGTAGTATCTAAAACTGTTTTCCGTTTTGGAATATCAACATTGGGATTTTACAACACTTAGCCTTAATTTAAAAATTTTATCAAAACTAGTTCAAACTCGGAAGGGTCTACTAGACATAGTTTTCCAAAAAATAAAAAACATGATGAAAATTACGAAAATTCAAAATTTTCTCAATTTTCAAATTTTGTTGGACTCATAAAATAAATGAAATCGGTCATAAGTTGTGTTCGATATTGGTGAATTTTTAAAATGCGTATACTTATTGGTGATATTTGATGAAGAGACCAGCAGATTTATTAATTTTGACTTAAAAAATATCTTTAATAACAATAATTGTTAAGGAATCAAATATTTTGATTTTTTTTTTTTCGAATCGAATTACAAAATATCTAACCCTATAGGAAATTCAACTTATATTTGTGGCCAAAATTAAATACAACCAAACGGCTGGACCGATTTAAATATGTTTACATTTGAAAGTCTCCCTTAACATTTTGCATATATTAACTCTTGAAAATAACAGAAGACAATTTTTTAATTTAGTAAAGTCAAGCTGCTTTTTATGTTTTACTAGCTGAACCCGGTCCGCGTTGCTGGCCCTTAGAAAACATCTGTTTTATATTGCATTTCGGTCTCGATTTTAATATACAGTGTCGGACAAAGTCGGTGATCCAACCTTCAATAATAATACATGTGGTGGCAGTCCGGCTGGTTCCAATGAATTCAAAAATTCAGTAGGATAATCGACGGCTTGTTCTTCGTTCACTGTGTCAATCGATTTGCATTTTATTGTTTCGCCAGGCAGTTTCAATTGTTTTTGTTTATTGAGCTTGTTAACATCATAATTTGTTGGTGCCAAAATTGCATATTCCCACAGCCAATCCGAATTTTTGTAGTTGGCTGTTACACTTGGGAATACCTTGTCAACAACGAAATCTCATTTGGGGCGAGATCAATTGAAATTTTTACATTTCTGATGTCCAAGAATTGTTTTGAGAATGTTTCGGCAGAAGGGTATTGCAGCAAATGTACACGCATGTTCGTTGATAGCGTTCGGCTTCTGCAGCTTAATTTCCAGTGAAATAAATTTGAAGGAACTTCGCATCATCATTGGGAAGCGGGAGCAATGATCCAATTCTGTGGTACATTTGAAGCCGACGTCATTTGAAATCATGAGTTGCACTTTTGAATATTCTAAAGGAAGTGTTTGGAAATAGGATTGGCGCCGGAAATTTGACTTAGAAGCAGCGCAATAACTGGTGGCAGAATAACATTACCGTTCGAACAGCACATTCCCGGGGATTCCTTAGGGAACTTCAAAACGCGGAAATGTATGCAATGTTTATCCATTGCGGCAATCAGTACGACTTATTGTAATAAAATACCGGAAACTTTAAATCGATTAGACGCAGATGCCCTTTCTAAAACAAATTTTATTTGAATAAAACCGTAATTTTTTATTAAAAGTGGAATGCGGAGAGTTATTCAAAATATTATATTTTTTCATAGATTTCATATGGAAATTTCTTATTCATACATTTAATATGCAAGAGTAAACAAAATTGTTTATCATCGATTGATAATATAAAAGAACTTTTATGGTACCGGACATGTGTTGAAATGTATTCCTTTCTTCGCTTACACCAAATCATTCGCTTCAGAATACACCACTTTGAATTAAAATTTTTCGAATGATGTTAAGCAACGAAATGAAAATTGACATTCTTTGAACGTTTGGAATAAAAAGAAGTATTTATGTATTTCTCCAATTGGAAAAAAATTTGTTTGGTCGACAAAATAAATTTTTTTAAAAAATATTTTTTGCCGAATTTTTTTTAAACAATCACTGACCTTGTAAGCCTGTATATAGAAAACTAAATAAACTATCTGTAAGAATTGAGGAAAAGGTCGATCAACAATTATACAATAATCTTTTTTTTATGTTATTAGCGGTATAGTATAAAAATTTGATTCTGCCACGCCATTCCGTCCATTGACCGAATATCAAAAATCTGACTTTACAGTGTTACCTGCTAGGCTTTTCTGAAGATTCCGTAAAAATTTTATCAATATCGGTCCAGAGCGTTTTTGAGTCCTTGCGGAACATACATACACAAATCTGTTTTTATATATATATGGCATTAACGGTATAATGAAAAAATTTGTTTTTTACACACCCCTCCGACCAGAGACCGAATATCAAAAATCTGACTTTAAGTGTTACCCGCTAGGCTATTCTGAAGATTCCCTGAAAATTTCATCAAAATCGGTCCAGCCGTTTTTTATAGCATTAGCGGTATAATGTAAAAATTTGATTTTGCCACGCCCCTCCGCCCACAGACCGAAAATCAAAAATCTGACTTTACAGTGTTACCCGCTAGGCTATTTTGAAGATTCCCTGAAAATTTCATCAAAATCGGTTCAGGCGTTTTTGAGTTCATTTGGAACATACATACATACATACCCACATATATACAAACATCCATTTTTATATATATAGATTTGCTTGTGAAAAGGTCAAACACTGTTGAAATTAGTAATATTCCACACTTGATTTCTTTTACCACCGTACAAATTTCTTACCAGAATATGGCTTTATGGTACATAAATGACTATAGAATAGTAATATCCATACAAAATTCAATAGAAATAAGTCTGATGTAAAAGTAAAAAACAATACCATATTTTTCACGGATCGGTCCATATTTTACCACAGTCCCCATATAAAGTCCACTGCAGAAAATCATTAATATATGTATAAGTCTTATATAAATACCGTTATCAGATTGAAATTCGACATAAGTAATCCTTAAATATGAAAATTAACATTAATGAAGATCAACATAATTAGACATAGATCCCATATCTATATATATAACAAGTAAGAAAGTATGGTCGGTCAAGCCCGACCATATAATACCCTACACTAAGTAAATGTGCAAAAACCTTTTTCTTTCAAAATTTCAATAATTTATATTCGTGAACGATTTTCGGAAGTGGGCCTTATATGGGAGCTATGACCAATTATGGACCGATCACCATGAAATTAAGTAGTGTGATTAATGTTTGTATGAAAGTTATTTATGTTGCATTTTATGTCTATACCAACATTTTTAAAAGATTTATGCTCGTTAAAGTGATTATCGGAAGCAGGCCTTATATGGGAGCTATGACTAATTATGGACCGATCATCATAAAATTTGGTGACATGAATTTCCTATATATAAAACTTATTTGGAGAAAAACTTGTGTAGGTACCTATATAAATTGAACATTTATGACCGATAAAGTCCAATTTCGGGAGGACATTTGTATGGGTGCTAGGCGAAATAATGAACCGATTTCAGCCAGTTTCAATAGGCTTGGTCCTTGGGCAGAAAAAATGATATGTACCAAATTTTATCGAAATATCTTCAAGATTGCGACCTGTACTCTGCGCACAAGCTTTACATGGACAACCAGCCAGCCAGACGGACGGACGGACGGACATCGTTTAATCGACTCAGAAAGTGATTCTGAGTCGATCGGTATACTTTAAGGTGGGTGTTAGACTAATATTTTTGGGCGTTACAAACATCTGCACAAATCCAATATACCCTCCCCACTATGGTGGTGTAGGGTATAAAAATGGATGTTTGTATGTATGTGAGTATGTATGTTTGTATGTTCCGAATGAACTCAAAAACTGCGGGACCGATTTTGATGAAATTTTCAGGGTATCTTCAGAATAGCCTAGCGGGTAACACTGTAGAGTCAGATTTTTGATTTTCGGTCTGTGGGCGGAGGGGCGTGCCAAAATCAAATTTTTAAATTATACCGCTAATGCCATCTATATATATAAAAAACGGCTGGACCGATTTTGATGAAATTTTCAGGGAATCTTCAGAATAGCCCACCGGCTAACATTGTAAAGTCAGATTTTTGATATTCGGTCTGTTGTCGGAGGGGTGTGTAAAAATCAAATTTTAACATTATACCGTTAATGCCATATATATATAAAAACTGATTTGTGTATGTATGTTCCGCATGGACCCAAAAACGGCTGGACCGATTTTTATAAAATTTTTACGGAATCTTCAGAAAAGCCTAGCGGCTAACACTGTAAAGTCAGATTTTTGATTTTCGGTCTATGGATTGAATGGCGTTGCAGAATCAAATTTTTATACTATACCGCTAATGACATAAAAAAAAAGATTATTGTATAATTGTTGATCGACCTTTTCTTCAATTCTCACAGATAGTTTATTTAGTTTCTTATATACAGGCTTACAAAGTCAGTGATTGTTGTAAAAAAAATTTGGAAAAAATATTTTTTTCAAAAAAAATTAATTTTGTCGACCAAAAAATTTTTTTTCCAATTGGAGAAATACATAAATACTTTTTTTATTCTCAACGTTCAAACAGTGACAATTTTCATTTCGTTGTTTAACGTCATTCTAAAAATTTTAATTCAAAGTGGTGTACTCTGAAGCGAATTATTTTGTGTAAGCGAAGAAGAGAATACATTTCAACACATATCCGGTACTATAAAAGTTATTTTATATTATCAATCGATGATAAACAATTTTGTTTACTCTTGCATATTAGGTGCATGAATAAGAAATTTCCATATGAAATCTATGAAAAAAAATAATATTTTGAATAACTCTCCGCATTCCACTTTTAATAAAAAATAGCGGTTTTATTCAAATAAAATTTGTTTTAGAAAGGGCATCTACGTCTAGAGCCGCAGAAACGGGAAGAGAACGAGAATCACGGCTTCAGAAAATGCGTCGCATTGCATCTTCATCGAGTGCTGCAGAGACACCTCAACAGCATATCGAAGCCAATCGCTCCCGAATGGCTCGATCAAGAGAAAGAATCGATTTAAAGTTGCCGGCATTTTATTACAATAAGTATGATGACTACAGAAATCACAAGGACGTACTGATTGCCGCAATGGACAAACATTGCTTACATTGCGTTTTTAAGTTCCCTAAGGAATCCCCGGGAATGTGTTGTTCGAACGGTAAAGTTATTCTGCCACCAGATATTGAGCCGCCTAAGCTGCTTCTAAGTTACATTTCCGGCGCCCATCCTATTTCCAAGCACTTCCTTCAAAATATCTAAAAGTGAAACTCATGATTTCAAGTGACGTCGGCTTTATGCCCACCTTTAAAGTTCAAGGCCAAATGTACCACAGAATTGGATCATTGCTCCCGCTTTCCAATGATGATGCGAAGTTCCTTCAAGTTTATTTCACTGGTAATGAATCTACAGAAGCCGAACACTATCAACGAACATGCGTGTGCATTTGCTGCAATACCCTTCTGCCGAAACATTCTCAAAACAATTGTTCGACATCCGAAATGGAAAAATTTCAATTGATCTCGCCACAAATGAGATTTCGTTGTTGATAAGGTATTCCCAAGTCTTACAACAGACTGCAAAAATTCGGATTGGCTGTGGGAACATGCAATTTTGGCACCAACAAATTATGATGTTAACAAACTCTATAAACAAATACAATTGAAACTGCCTGGCGATTGACACAGTAATGAACGAAGAACAAGCCGTCGATTATCCTACTGAATTTTTGAATTCATTGGAACCAGCCGGACTGCCACCACATGTATTAAAATTGTAGGTTGGATCACCGACTTTATCCGACATTGAATATTAAAATCGAGATCGAGATGCAATATAAAACAGATGTTTTCTAAGGGCCAGCAACGCGGACCGGGTTCAGCTAGTCACTTCTGAAAATCATTTGAATACACATAGATCTCTTAAAAACATAGTTATATAGTTGGAAAATGCCACAAATAGTCGTCATATACACAAACAACGCCGTACCTAATTTAATGAAGATCGGCCACATAATTGATCATAGCCACATATAAGGACCACTTTCGAAAAACGAGATGACCTACTTAAATGTAAATGTCTAAATATCGATATTAAATATATAGATCATACTACTGATTTTTTTGACAATCAGTCCATAACTGCCCATAGCACCCACATAATATCCATTTCCGAGAATAACTATAACAACCATAAAACTCTTGTAAACACCGTTATTAAGGCGAATTTTAACGAAAATAACCATCAGATACTTATATAGATATCAACTCCTTTTAACAGGTCATAGATCATATATAAGACAATTTGATACATATTGATAACACAAATTTGTTCCAAATATGCATAAATCTTACTACTGGATTTTGTGTCAATTGATCGTTAAATATATGTAAATGGTCAGAGTGGTCAAATTTCCTGTAGTACTCTGGATGCAAGCCGGCATATGTATTTAACAAAATTTATATTGATATCTTATAATTATTCTTCAAGATATAAAAAATATATTTTTTTTTTGCCAAAAATCACACCACTAAATAATTGCCACAGCATCATAAGGTTTGTGTACTGTGTGTTGCCATTAATTAATGTAAATGTCGCATTCAATGACATCTAATATGATGAGTTCTTCCAACAAAAGTTTATGCCAACCACCAACAACAACTACAACGAAGCATTAATGATGTTTATTTATGGATAGATTATGACTACGAATAAAAAAAAAATGAAAACATAAATCTCTAAAGGATTTAATAACAAGATGACCAAATGAAGGAAGACACATTCCATCTAACACACTGGCGTTTGGGGCAACATTAAGTAGCAATAGCCGAAGTGTGGCATATACTTAATGCCAACGAATGAATGAATAAATGAAGATGTACGAGTTTGTATGTTTGGTAGATATTAATTGATGGAATAGTACATTCGTTCATTCGTACACATTTATAAGCATTATTTTAATTAAAAGCCTTACTATGGCTCATTTAATGAATAGTTTTATGGCAAATTCACTTTTTGTCTTGTCTTCGTTTTCGTGGAAAAAGAATTACAAAATATTATGGACAAAAAAAAATTGTATTTAGTTAAAGAGGGATTTTGTGAATTACAATTATGCGTTGATTTTTATCTTAAGTGGCAAGTTCTATACGAGCTGGTTCGTTATTATGTCAATATGTAGGTTTAAATATAAGGGGTCGTCCGAAAGCTCTTTGGAATTTTGGCGGTTGATAGCGGCCATATTGTTGAAGCTACATCTATCGAATTGAGGCTTATTTGTGGCTGAATGGATTCGCCAACAAACAAAATTGTCGAATTTGGGACAATAGAGATCTAAGGGCTCCCAATTCATCCCAAAAAAAGTGTCTATTTGGTGCGGGTTTTGAAATGGCAGCATCATCGGTCCATATTTCTTTGAGAACGACGTTGACCAGACCATCACCGTCAACGGCGAGGGCTATATGTCGATAATTAACAGCTTCTTATGGCCTTTTGGTTTCAACAGGATGGCGTTACGTGCCACATTGTAAATTCTACACGAGCGATTTGAGGGCATGGTCATTTAACGTGATAAGAACTGGTCATCGAGATTGTGCGATTTGACCCCGTTAGACTTTTGCTTGTGGGGTTTTCCTTAGTCGCAGATCTATGCGAATAAGCCACGAACCACAGAGGCCTACATAAAGCCTATATAACTCATGCCATCGGTCAAATTGAGCCGGATTTATGGCAACCAGCGAAGCCGCGGAGGAAAGCTGCTAGATTCCATACATAATAGCATCGATAGGCCTTTAAAACGAATGAAAAAAATGGATGATATCTCACACACACGCGCCTAATGAAATACCCTTTATATCATCAACTTGTTGATTGTTAACTATTCAATATTCTTTTACATATTCATCATAAAAAAATCCAATCTGAATTGACTCGTCCAAGTTCAAAATATTTAAATAGACCTTGAGTGCAACATTTAGCATCTAAACTTTTTAAATTATAACCAAATTGCTCTGATTAACGTTTTTTGTTGTAACTAAAAAAAAATATTCAAACAAACTTCTTTATTTCAATATTCATCTTTATTTAAAATCATTCTCATCACTGATGTAAATGATGCTTCTTTCTGCTGTTGATGATGATAAATAAAATGACAATTTTCTTTAACAAAATTTGTTTTTGTTTTTTTTGTTCTTTACTCAGGCCCGGTGTTTGATGCTGCTGTGTCCTCAACAAATTAGTATGACAGAAAAGTTTGATGAACTTCAAATCAAAATTGTTCCTTATTGCTGTATCCTTGGCACGTTCGTTCATCATCACAACCAGCAACCATCATCATCATCATTAGATGAGGAAAACGAAGAAACAAAGCAAAAAAATATAAAAATGTATAAAAGTTTTTGTGAATATTTTTGTAGTTGTCTATAGACGTCCATCAGCTATTGTTTTGCTTTAGTGTGCCTTGATGTTAATTAATTCCTGTCTTCAAGACACTTTTTTTCGTTGTTGTTGTTTTTGCAATACGAATTTTTGCTTTGTCAAAAGTTTTTCCTTTTTCTTAGTTTTATTTTACTTCAACGTTTTTTTTTGTATTATTATTTTTCATCATTGTCCTGTGAAACAAATCAAAAATACATATAAATTCTCGTCATTCTTGTCAGGTTGAGAAATTGAAAAATAATATGAAAAAAATAGAAAAATCCAACGTAACAATCAACAGAAAGTAGAGTGTAGAATCAAGAAGGGTATAGAAATTGGAATGTCATCCTTTGGTCATTAGAGCTACAAAACGGATTTCCTTAACAACCTTAAGTTAGTGCACAGTGTTGTTAAATAGAAGAAAAAACGGAAAAAATTAAAAACTGTAAGTTTAGTTAATACACGAAACCAATGGTTCGCAAATGGTGGTTTGCTGTCTTCTAGGGGTCCGTTATAAATATTCTTGGGGGGCCGCGTAGTACTCAGGAAACCATTAACCTTAAACACTGTATCGAATTAATTTTTATTGGACGATTGAAACAGATTAAAGGTTATGTAAATCTCAAAATGTCTAAGTTTATTTTAATAATATCGAACTGACCCTTTTTGAGTTATCATTAATTATGTGGAGAAACGTCTAAAAAAATTCACAATTTTACTTAATTTTATTTTTTTTTTAAACCTCTTGACGGCTTGTTCTTCGTTCATTACTGTGTCAATCGATTTGTATTTCATTGTTTCGCTAGGCAGTTTCAATTGAATTTGCTCATTGAGCTTGTTGACATCTTAATTTTTTGGTGCCAAAATTGCACGTTCCCACAGCCAATCCGAATTTTTGTAGTTGGTTCTAAGACTTGGGAATACCTTGTCGACAACGGCTTGAATATTCATTTGCACTTGGCAAAAGTTCGGCGGTAATGAAATCTCATTTGTGACGGGATCAATGGGAATTTTTCCAATTTCGATGTCCAACAATTGTTTTGAAAATGTTTCGACAGAAGGGTTGCAGCAAATGCATGTTCGTCGACTAAGTTCAGCTTCTGTAGCTTCATTTCCAGTTAAATAAATTTGAAAGAACTTCGCAACATCATTGGAAACCACGTCCACGCATACAGGACCATATCCTTTTCATGAAATTTTCCTTAACCAAATCGCAAAGTGGCTGCCCTATTCCCTCTATCATTGAATTCTATTCTTGAATCGACGTTGGGCTGTTGGCGTAGACCTTATCTTTCACATGGCCTTAAAGGAAGAAGTCACAAGGCCAATTGTGATCACCTCTTCGAGAGATAACATAGTCCGGAAATTTTTCCTGTTAAAGAGCAATGGTTTCGTTGCTTGTGTGGCACGTAGCGTCGTCTTGTTGAAAGTAAACGTTGTCCAGATCAATATCATCCAACTCCGACCAAAATACGGTGTAATGACGTTTGTGGAATGCCTAATTCCAAAGAAACCTACAAACCTAGGTTTTCTTCAACACTTTGGGCTACAGCAGTAATATTCTCAGTTGGTTTTGAGCGACGTGCCCCGTGCACGTCTCATATAAAAGTTCCACATCCGGAAAATACATTAACGCACATAAATATCGATATCTGTAAAATATATAACAGAAATTAGCTGGATTTTTTGACTATCGGTCCATCATTACTGCCTTACTATAATGCGGTACGTTGTCTTTGTCGAAAATAAATAATAAAAGTGTAAGGACCGTTTTCTCATTAGGTGCTTATCTTTTTTCCCAACGAAAAACTGCAGATTAAAGAAATTTGGTTTTCTCAATGTCTCATTATGTCGTAAAGCTAACCCGACATCATATGCCAATTATTTATTTATCGTACAGATAAATTCAATCAGCTGACTGCTGTTCATAGTTTTTATGTTCTTGTGTTTTTGTAAACGAAATTAAATAGATTTCATTAAAAAAAGTTTAATAGAGGAATTAACATTATTTTGATGGAGGATGAACTCGAAGAATATGAGTTCCAAGTGAATGCTGAAAGAGTTTAATTTGCCAGGCCTAACTACCTGGCAGACATGGAGGATAATTAATCATTCAAAAGATTCCGGCTGTCGATGGCCACATTAAACAGCTGATTTATGTAAACATGTTGTCACTTGAAGTCAGGGTTCCCAACTTTCACATCTATTTTGAGAGGTATTGTCAACTGAAAATAATGTTGTTTGTCGGTATATTGAGAAAACCAAAATTGTTAACGGATAGTTTATCGGCCTAATAAATTTATGTTAAGATTCAGTAACAGGCAATTTGTCGATACATTGGGAAAATGGGCCTAAGTATAATTTCACCACAGAATTTAGGCCAAAATACATCTGCTGCTTCATCAGAGGAATAATGTAACTTAATGTTATTTATGGGAAATAAGTCCTTTCAGTTATACTCCTATGTTTGTTTGCAATCTTAATCTTTGACGTTGTTCTTGAAGGGATTAACAATGGACACATAGATTTTCGATTGGAATTGTATTTCGTACAGCACCTTTATTAACATAACTATACTGTTCTGTTTTTGCTCCAAGTTTATTACTGGTTAACATTTAGTCGAATCTTCAATGAAAGCAATAAAATTAGAAGAACTTTCGTTTAAATGCAAACTATCAAAATTAAAATGATAAAGACCGAAACAACTATGTTTCCAATTTAAACATATTTTCCACATATTTCTGTTAAGTAATAGAGGTATGGCAGTACTTTTGAAAAAATATCTTATTAGAAACCAATATTTATCAAGGCGCGGTTTGGCCATTTATAGTATCACTGCCTTTTTAAGTAACAACACTATTATTTGCAAGATCAGTATTCGTATTCTTAGTTCTAGATTACCCTGCATAATGCCCGTAATTTCAACAAATAGATATCAATCAGTGCTTTGTTACTTATGGAGTAATAATATTTGGTAATTTTTACCAGTAGATATTGATTTGAAATTTATGTCAAGTTACCTTTTAGGCAACTTTATCTGCTGGGTATTTTACACCGTAGATATCTACTTGTTGAAATTACGAGCATAAGTCCAAAGCCCATAGTGTATGGTGTATTTTTTTAACCCTTTGACGACCACGGGGACACCAGTGTCTCAACGCAAAGATATTGAATAACTAAATAACGAAAAAAAGAATGGGTTCCATTTTTATTTTAATTAGTTCGTAAACGTGTCTCCTATTCATGTGTTTAGATTAAAACAAGTTCAGTTACAGCATTTATTTGTTATTGTCTTTGAAAATCGACACTTTTATTGGTACCGTGTTAAAGAATTAGTCTTATTTTGTAGAAGCCCATTCCGGTTTTGTCACCTATTTATTAACCATCTATATATAGATCGGTTACTTGGTTAAGCTTTACTCTCGATCCTATCGCACTGTTTAATAATCCCTATAATTGCATTTAAACTTTATTTTTGCTAGGCATACCTAAATGGTTTATTTTCAGTGAGATATTAAGCCAATGACAGAGAGGATGAAATTGGTAAAGTACGAGTATTTTTCGGTCTTTCAAGCTGCTATGAATGTGTTAAAAAACGATGTCGTTGAATTTAGGAACCTCCTACTATGTAAGAGGATAAATTCATACACCACATATGGTAATTTAGACATTATCTCGATCCAAAGAATCATGAAAACATAGAATAATGAAAACGTAATAACGTCCTTGGAGACTTTGAACTAAACCATTTTTGGGGTTCAAGAAAAATTCCTTTCAAAAACTCACAGAGAGAAAACAAACGCAAATTCCGAAGATATTTGCTTGTCTGCAGATATATTAAGAATCTCTAGTGGGAATCGAACCCGCAACCCTCAGATTGATTGTACAGCTCACTACAGTCTAGTCTATCGGGAAACCCCAATACCACAATGTCAGACTTGATGAAACGTAAAAAATATTCAGTATTTCCTATATTTACTAACTGTATATTTACAAACATTCTCAAATTTTTAGTTAAAATACTGATTGCGTGCCTTGTCCATAAACAAACTCTACACAGAGAAAACAGATTTGTGATATCAACCGAATTTGTTGCCAGTCGAATGATTCGGTTGCACACATAGAATTTTTCGGTTCTATTAATAGAAAGTCAGTTGACAAAGAATAATTTCGGTAAAAGCAACCAAACTTTTGTTACCCCTTTTAAAATTTTGTAGCCAGATAGAATCATTCGATTGACAACAAATTCGGTCGCTATCACGAATCCGTTTTCTCTGTGTAGTCATTTAGAACAAGTAGTACCTTAGAAATTGTGAGTAGGAATTCCTAGAAAACCTTTAAATAATCAGTATAATTGCTACAGGATATTTTATTAAAATTATGTAAGATCAAAAATCTATATTTCATATAAATTTAAAGGCGGTTTGTTTTTCGTAGAAGAGTTAATTCAGTGTTATAACATCTTTAAAAATTCTGATAAAAACCCTGTTTATTTCAAACTACACAAAAAAGTTCTCCCACTCTCAATATATCCTGTTGCACTGTTCAACACAACAGCATATTGTACTTATACATCACATAAATGTAAAACTTTAATAAAAAACCAGGACCTTTAAAAGAACTATAGAAATTTAGTCGTTGTTGCAATGTTTTTTTTATCCTTTATTTTCCTTTTCCTAACTACAAATTCTTTTCCTTGAATTTCTTACACCTTTCAATCATTTTTATTCCTTAAACTCTTCAACATTATTTACTCATTCACTCACTCGCTCACTCACTCATTCATTCATTCATTCATTCTCCAGCACACTCAGCTAACTTTACTTGATTCTTTTATTCCTTAAACACATTCATCCATCCATCCAGCCAGCCAGCCAGCCATCCATCTATCCGTCAGTCAATCGTCATCTTGTCTGTCACTTTGAGCTGTCATTTTACACCAAAGTTTATTCTCTCTACTTCATGTTTTGTGTTAAGGTTACAATTTATATAAATACTTTTTATTCGCTTTGGGTGCTTTTTTTTATTCATTCTATCCGGTGCTCATATTAAATGTAGCACTACTTTTGATGTTTAGGGTATTGTGAGTTTGGTTGGAAAGTTGGTTAAATATTGATGGTTTGGTGTAGCTGGTTTCTGGATGAAATTCTCATTAGTTCAAGAGATTCGAGATAAATTTAAAGCAAATAATTTTTGAATTTTTTTATAAAGATCCAAACATATCTCGAACGATTACTTTAAAAAAATAAAATAATTTAAGTTTAAAAATTTGATATTGGTTCTCATAACTGTATGGTTTATTATAGTCTCCTTTAATACACTTTTTATTTCCAACTTATTTTCCTCCTGTTGCCTTATTTTAGTTCTTGCAGTGAAAAAAAAACTTTTATTTTCATATATATTTTTTTTTGTTGCTGTTGTACAAGTGAGTATTTATTTTGCTGTTGCTATTTGGTTCGTCCTTTCGTATTCCTTGTGTTGGCTTTCATCAACAATACTTCATACACACAGACTATGTGTATGTGTGCGCTTGTTCTTTATGTATTTAGAAAAAGGACTCTTATTTAAGTCAACTCATTTGAAAGACATTGATTGACTTTCTTAATAGACTTTGTGTCTTGTCAAAAAAATTAAAGTAAAATGTCAAATTTATATGAGGGATTTTAATACGGACTACATACATATAAAAAGTACGCACATTTTAAATGCAGGACTATTTTTTTCCACTTAGTGAACTTATGCAGGAGGATTAATTAGAAAAATTATTTAACTTACAAGGAAATTTTTGTGTGTGCATACGAAATGACTTGCAGTTAAATAAACATTTGAAGAAATTCTTCATAGTTATTCCATAAAATTCTACTTGATAGTTTCAAATGGCGAAAATAAGAGTTTATTATTTGAAATATATGCAGGGGTTCTCATATTGCAAGTCTGTTTTATTGGAGTTCATAAACGTCGGAAATACTTAAAGTTTTTCTCGATCTACTTGTTCGTTTATCATTAGCAAATGTAGTAAATGAATGTCTGCTAACCCTTGGAAACTGGTTGAAGAACGGATAACATGATCAAAATCTGATCTTGGGAGGAACTAAGCAATCTGGACAAAGCAGAAATTTACCTCACTAGAGATTTGCACTGTATAATTAGGAAATTGATCAATAAAACCATCACATCCTCGAGGCGCTTAACGAACAGCGTTGGTGAAATGGTGGCATCAAAACAAGACCAACAGGTGATCTGGAGCGAACACTACTCCACAATGCTTTCAACATCTATGCAAACCCTTGAAAATACAAGTAACTGCATCGCATCAGAACGATTTAACGCAGAGCCCTTCAGCAGTTGAAGTAGAGGAGGAAATAAAAACTCTGAAATATATTAAAGCTCCAGGCACGGTGTGTGGAAACTGGAGAGCAATAACTCTCCTAAGAATGATAAATGAAATTATCGCACTTATATTGACCAACCAACTTGCGAGTGCATTGGAGCCTGAACTTAGACCGCAACAAGCCAGTTTCTGGCCTCATACACGCAGAAAAAAAATATAGTTGTGCATTGTTACTGTAACCATTTCAAGATTTGTGCATGTTTATTGTAACCATTTTAACATTTTTAACAATATTATAGTCACAGTAACTATTTATATGATTGTGGTAACAATAATATGTTTAATTTACGATTCACTTGATTGTATCAACCATATATATGGTTACAGTAAACATGTATACTTTTGTAACAACTTTCATCATATAAATGGTTGCCACAAACATATACATGTTTACTGTAACCATATATATGGTTGATACAATCATGTGAATCGTAAATTAACCATATTATTGTTACCACAAGCATAGTAGAACAGTCTGTAGAATAGATATCACCTCTCTATTTACTATTTATAGACATTGGGAAGACGATATCCTGGACCATAAACTTATCTGGAATGCCCTGGCTTGTAAAGGTACACTGCCAAAAATCATTGCTCTTATACAAGGACTATACAGTGGAATCACATGTAGAGTCTTGAATGAAAACCTAGTAAAAGACAAAATTAAGGTTGTCGTTGGTGTACGTCAAGGATACGTAATGGAACCTGCGAATAACGCGTCCACGGATATCAAGGGGATTACTGGGAGAACTCGGCAAATTGCTGTATGCTGATTACATCTGCCTGCTATGCCATAAAATCTGGCATGTCAGTGAACATCAACAAACTTGAAAAAGCAGCGCTGAATGCCTTCCTAAAAATTAATAAAGGATAAACTAATCTATGTGAATAAATGCAAACCAATTATTACTTATTAATGATTCACTAATTAAGCACATAAACTACTTCTGCTATCTGTTGGCGTAGACCTTATCTTTCACGTTGCCCCAAAGGAAGAAGTCATAAGGTGTTAAATCACAGGATCTCGGTGGCCAATTGTGATCACCTCTTCGAGAGATAACACGGTCCGGAAACTTTTCCTGTAAAAGAGCAATGGTTTCGTTGCTTGTGTGGTACGTAGCGCCGTCTTGTTGAAAGTAAACGTTGTCCAGATCAATATCATCCAACATCGACCTAAATACGGTGTAATGACGATTGTGGAATGCCCAATTCCAAAGAATGACGAGGAATGGACAAACCTGGGCTTTCTTCAACACTTTCTTCAGTTGTTCTTGAGCAACGTGCACTGGTTTTTTATTCTTCACATCTCTAACTTGTCCCAAGAGCTGGAATTTTTCCACCAATTTCTGTATTGCGGTCCGACAAGAAGTTTCACGACGACCCAAAAATGCTTTAGTTTTGCGAACTGTGACTGCAAGATTTTCACCATTTTTGTAGTGAATTTAAATAATTTCAATGCATTGTTGAAGAGTGTATTGTTCCATTTTTAGTAATGGCGTATTTTCCACTTGCCAAATGTCAAAGAACAAAAGCTTCAAAAGAGACAGCTACCGAAATACCGGGTGATTCAAAATAACACCTCTTGTTGGAAAACCCTTTAGATCCCGCTGTAACTCGCAGCTTTCATGAAAATGGTTCTATAGCCAGTGCATATTCATAAGTAACAACTTCTGCGTATGGAGATCATTTCATGTTTGGCCGTTTTACTAAGTGATTTTGGAACAGTGTTGCAAACTCTAGAGATTAATAAACGTAGGCTTTGGAGTATTATACCTGGAAGTCGTCGACCGCTCCATAATAAAGCGGGGTTTGATCCCGTTGCCCAGGAGTACAGAGTTTAAGGTCCAATCATCTTTTGTCGGTATTCTAAGTCTAAAGGTCCCACAAAAGTAGGTAGGTTCAAGATGATCTAGCTGCTGTCCCATGATTGGTCTGGCAACTATTTGTAGTATACTGATGTGACTAATGCGGTTATGCTTCACAGCGACTGACTATTTGAGTCTTAGAAGATATGCATTTGATGTGAATAGCAAGGGGAGGTATGATCAGCGTCGAGATAGGCTTCAGGTCCCTAGAGAGGCCTGGCAGATGCCACTTATAGAAAGACAGACTAGTCTATGTATCATTTAGAAAGGAAAGGTTTTTATAATGTCCATTGCTCTTAACCAGACAAGAGCATTAGAGCACATAGTAGGTTTTATTGACGCTGAGTACATCTACTGCATAATATAAGGTTGGAGACCCAATCTCTTCCCAAGGGCTTTCTTAGAAGCATTAAAGGAGCTTACGACCTTTCGGATTCGTCTTTTAGCATTAAGTTTCTTCGGGAACATAGAGTCTAGAATTACGTTAAGATATTTAACTTCCTTTGAATATTCCAGAATGATACCATTCTAATTCTAGAGTTTTATATCATCTTATAAAAAGTATCAATTTTGGCATTCGCCTGATTGATTAGACCGTTTTCTATGGTGTATGATAGCAGAACACCAGAGGCTGATTCCATGATATCAAATGTCGTTGGAAAATATGTTTTGTTTTTAATTTAACTTTGTCAGCATTAGCTACTATCTTGGTAGTCATTCTACTGAACCTGAAAAAGATTCTATGCATGACAATATTTCCAAATATGGAGATATAATCCGATCTTGAGGAGTTTTACCTATAACCAAACTGGAATTAATTGCTTTGCTATTCAGATATTATGACATAATATACTCTATCCAGTCAAGTGTTTCCTCGATACTGTCGACAATGTCATGCAAGTCTGTTTCCACTGACATTACCCGGAGTTAGGATATTCCTGACATGGGCATAAACCAGTCCTTCCAGTATACTATGACAGACTAATTGGTCTAAAGTCCTTTGCAGAATGTGGTTTATATTTCCCACTTTGGGAATAAAGTTCTTCTATATATTTAAATAAGCTAAGACATGATGAACAATATCGATCGTATTTAGAATTATTTGAATTTAAGAGGTGTAAGTAAGCCTTATGATCGATATTTACAAGATATTTTGAAGTTTTATGTTGATACAGCAATTTAAAATAGTTTAAAGCAGAGCAAGGACCCAAAATATATACATGTTGTGGGATCTACAACCAATATTCGATGTCTGGTGGTGGGTAAAAATTTCAAAATTTATATTTTCTTTTAATGTAACTTCGATTATAAAGTTTACAAGGACAAGAGGATGAAACTTTTTATATCCATGTAAGAAGTCACTTGTAGTGAAATTGTATACTAGTAGATGGATTCTGATGATATTTCCTGATATCAATCCTTTATTTGTATATCTTACTTATGATATAATAGAGACTATGTATATTTTAAATATGACATGGCCGTTTAGTTTCACCCAAAACCACATTGTCCCCCCGTTTAACAAAACATAAGCTAACTTCTTCAACATATCCAAGCGCTTTCATTTATCAAACAAAAAGAAAAACTTTTTATTAACAGCTGAAGTATGTATTCCAACCCACCTCTCACCAACATACAAATTCATATTTAGCCCCTCAAATCACAACCACTCACACATTCCCATTTCTCTATTCAATTTGAATTCATCTGTCTTAATAATTGTACATAAGTTTTGCTAATTAAGTGATTACTAATAATAATTTTATCCATTAATAACTTTTAGCAACAAATTTTTCAACAAATGCTAAAACGTTTTCATATTTCAATTCTATATATATATTTTTTTTTTGCTTTTTCCTTTCATTCATTATATTAATCAATAACCACCTCTCTTGTCCATATCATAGATGGAATACAAGTAATGAAAATTAAGAAAAAAAAAAAAAAAAAAAAAACTAAAATCGAACACAAATTTGCCTCTTTTGTGAATAATTTCCCACATCCAACACCAGTTGTACCAAGCAGACACTAACTATGAAGAGTAGAGCAGTCAACTAAACATATGGGAGAACAAACTGAGGAAATTTGCAACAAAAAGTTGAAAAATGTATAACAATCGATCACAAATATTAAATACATTTATTAATACATATTATAAGTTTAGCTGAAAACGCCCTTGCCATTACACACAAATATAAAAAAAAAATATATATAAAGAAGGCGAGTCAATGCCACCACCACTTTTCTCTTGCCACCAATATTTATTTCACATATTCTTGTAGCAACACCAAAGTCATCACTACCACGATTACAAAACTACAAAAATTAGCTGTGAATAAAATACAGATGAAGAAACTAGTAACTACTGTAACCATTTGTATCACATTGGATTGTGAATTGTATACTGGGGATGATATGAATAAGGTTTTGTAATTAAATATAAAGAGTCATAATTATATTAGAGTCTAACGGTACACGTACGTTTCTATACTATATATATATGCTGTTAAATACCTAGCTATTTATTTCAGAGACAACAATCTATCCGGTATAATTTCGGAGTTCTAAACATACTTCTTCAGTATCATCTGATAGTTTCAAATTCAGCTTCGTCAACAAAAAAATATATTTATCCGCATTGTGAGGTAAAATCAGAATTTTGGACCCTAAAGACACATCAAGAGTGGCGCTGTGGGTTCTTAAAATAGAGCACTTCACACATGCAATTCTTTAAATCCATATGTTGGTCTCACGAGTAGCTTCGTAAGGTATGAACGGTAAAATGCAGTAATGACGTATATGGATTAGAGAAAATAACTATTACAACCAACCGTGTCCTGAAACATGATTGAGCTGTTAGCGACTATTCCTCTTCAATCACTCGGGTCTTCTTACAAGTATCTTATATGTCTAAAGATAAAGAAAATCTTCTGAAAATCCCCAATAGACACAAAAGCTCTTCCAGTAGGGACTTCCAAACTTTGAAAGTTGATAGAGGCCACATTGATAAAGCTACATCTGCCAAATTTGCTGTCGTTTATTCAGTTTGCTTTGGCAAACAACCATGGACATATATACGTTCAACAACACGTGCAAATGATAAATTTGTTTTATTAAAGCGGGTTTTCTGTTCGGGCCACGTTCCGCGCACCACGCCCATTTTAATCAACTTCAGCGATGAGGAGCATGTTTGGATAAATGGGTACGTCAACAAACAGAATTTTCGAATTTAGGACGATACCATAATGGACGATAGGCATAATGTGACATGTCACAGTACTAACCCAAAATTCTGTTCACAAAATTTGACTAAAATTTATTGTATTTTTGATTAGATTTGTTTAAAATTTATTGATAAATGTCAACTTTTTTCCACAGTTAGTGATTAGATTAAATCTTTCTCGTTTTCGTTTGTCATGGAACAAGACTTTAATAACATTCTGCCTCCTTTACTTATTCAATTACCTCTCAGTGTACATAATATGCATGCTTTATATGTAGGTATGACTGTCTGTCTGTCTGGCTGGTTGGCTTAAGTTATGTTTTTGAAACACTCACATATGTATATAGAATGTTAGGATATGTTGTACTCGTATCTTAACGAAAAACTTCACAAGTCACATATGTTTGAGACGCAGATAAATATGCGAAACGTGCATGATTCAAGCATAAAATCTAATCAATTCCAATTAGGACTTTTCTCTGATGTATTCGTATAAATTATTATTTATCACTTGCTTATTTATTATTTCTACTAATACTAACTCTGCTGCTGCTGCCTCAACTTCTTCTACACTTTATAATTCTATAGATATTATTTATATTTTTGTGTGTGTTTTTTTTTTTTTTTTTGGCTTAAAATAGTTTCCTTTCCTTTTTCACTAATGCAGTTTTCCTGGTAAGTATATTTATACAAAAAAAAAACTCGCATGGTCTTTTGAAATTAAGAGCAGTTAGTTTATTTATAGCTGTTCTAAGGACATTGGTGTTAAAGATGATGTTTGTTAAGCATGTTAATTCTGTAAAATATATGAGCGTTATTACATGCCTCACTCTTTCCAACTCTGCATTGATGAATATGAATAATGGGTGTTAGGCACAATATAAAGGGAGCAAATAATTACTTATGATTATAATTAGTTCATTTGGACCACATATGTTTTGTGTTATTAAATGACCAAGATTTGTTGTCGATAGATTTTAAGATTTTTCTCAGGGGGACATTGTATGGGAGCTAGGGATACTGTTTTTCTTTTAGGTTTTTACTTTTTTTCACATAAAAAATATTTTAATAAACCAAACAAATCTTAAAATTTCAATAATAAATTGTTTATACCCACCACCCAAAAAATTCCGTTTCTAACACAAGGAAATATTGATCGTACAACCCAAAAGTATATATATTCTGGGTCCTTGTAAAATTTTAAAACGATATAGCTACAGTATCGGCCATAACTAAAGCACCCCCTCAGTGCATGTTTTCATATCATAATTTGTTTGTTAAATAACGTTTTTTTGGGATGTATTTTATACGTATTTTATTAACTTATATTGTTAGTGTTCATATAATGTTCATTTAGTAAAGGATAATTTTATGAACCATTAATTTAAAATGATAAAACATATAAAAATACAAAGCGCGACGGACAAAACAAAAGCACCCCCCTATAAGATGTTTAAAAATTTTACTATGCTACTTCATATTTGCAATGTCAGTTAATGGGACCCACAACGGATGCATTTTAAAGTTCCAGAATATAAAAACAAAGCAAGGCGTAGTCTGCATAATTTATGTTTTATACAGTTTATTGTGAATAAACAATGGATGGCAAGGAACAAGTACTCCAGTGAATATAAAATTAAAGTTATTGAAGACTGGATGACGGGTTTATCACCGCATTAATTGATTAAAAAATATTCAATTAACAGATCAGTTATTTCCAGGTTGATTCCAAAGTTTTAGCAGAATGGTCGTATATTACCAGGGCATTCTGGAGGGCATCCGCGGAAAACCACACTTTATGATAAATCCTTGATCAAAAGAGCAATGAAAAAAGATTCTACATCAGTAGCATGTCAAGTAAGAACAAGTTTAAGATTATGCGTTAGCGAAAGAACAATCCGTAAAAGAGCAGTGGAAGCAGGATTATACACCCGACGACCATAAAAAAGCCGTTTATATCAGCTAAGAACAAGAAAGCTAAACAGGAGTTTGCCAAAGCTTACATCCACTGGAGTGTCCAAAAATGGAAGACAGTACTGTTCTCTGACGAATCCAAATACAAATTAAAAAGTTCCGATGGAATAAGGCGTGTACAATTAAACTTGGAGGGGGCAATGTAATGGTCTGGGATTGCTTTTCTGGTCAAGGAATTGGGCCAATTCATAAAGTTAATGCGATTATGAATCGGTTCATGTACCGTGATATATTGAAAAATATTCCGTTGCCTTTGCCAGTGAAAAAATGCCACTTATAGGGAGGTTCCAATAGAATAACGATCATAAGCACACCTCCAACGTTTGTAAGACTTGGCTACAGAGCAATAAGATTCAAGATCTTCATTGGCCTGCTCAATCTCCCGATCTCAATCCTATTGAGAACTTGTGGGAGATTGTTAATATAAAAATAAATCGAGAAAATTGCCGATCCTTATTTCGGCAAGCCGTTATTATAGCCTGGAAAGGAATATCGCAAGATTCCATAAAAAACTAAATATCTTCTATCTCTTAGAGATGTGCTTGTGTCATCCAAACTAAAGGATTTGCAACAAAATATAAATTAAAAAAATGTTTATATTAAATTTTGTCCGATTTATTTTCTAGCCTTAAATATTTTTTGATTTAAAATTATCTCTTACACAGGAAAAAGTTTCAACTTAAATAGTATGATTTGATTTCATTGATTTCAATTCATAACATTTATAAATAATTTCTTAAATAGTATGATTTTGTTCATATTTTTTGTTTTTAAATAAAATCTAGGAGGCTTGAAAACATATTTCAATTTTCATTTATATTTTTATGTTGTTTGAAAATGATTGAAATTTTCCTTGGAAAAATTTTATGTTTTTTATATTTTTTAAGCTACAAAATGAGCAAATATGCTTGAAATTGACTGCATTTTTTGAAGCAGATGAAATGCTTAATATTAATGGAAGCTAAATGGTGTTTAATGATATTTTTTTACGTTTCAGACTTTTTTGATTCATCTTGAATAATTTGTAATATAGGGCTATTTTACAAGCATATTTGAACTAAGCCATTAGGTAATGCAATTGTAATGCCATTGTAATGCAATTTATTATAAAATATCTAGAAATTTATGCAAAAAAAATTCCGTCATGTACACTTTTATAATATTTATGAACATGTCCTTATTCTGAATGAAAAAAGTTTGGGAAAAAAATGTCATGTTCGATTAATAATATTTATTACAAAATTCATTCCAATTATGTATTTCTTTTTTCTGTGTATAGAAAGACTAACTTTAAAAATGTTTGTTTATCAATAATAAATATATTAACAATTGAAAGTAGTACATAATTGAAATTTAAAACTTTGTTTTTATAAAAAAAAATATGATATGAAAAAAATTCACTGAGGAGGTGCTTTAGTGATGGCCGATACTGTATATCCTTCTGGGAAAAATAAGTTCCATACAAAAATACTAAACGTTTTTTGGTTGGATCGGTATATATATGTGACCTAAGCTCCCTTATAAAGTCTGTCTATGAAAATCACTGTAATATGCTTTACTTCAGCTTAAATAATCCTTATATATATACACAGATAAAATTAATTCATAATTGGAATGAATTTTGTAATAAATATTATTAATCGAACATGACTTTTTTTTCCCAAACTTTTTTCATTCGGAATAAGAACATGTTCATAAATATTATAAAATTGTACATAACGGAAATTTTTGCATTTTTTACCTAAATTGTATGCTATTTTATAATAAATTCCATTATAATTGTATTATCTAATGAATTATTTCAAAAACGTATGCATAATAGCCATATATTGGCCAATATTTTAAGATAAATTAAAAATATCTGAAACTTTAAAATTATGATTAATCATATTAAAACATACATAAACGTTAAAGCATTTCATCCTCTAAACAAAACTTAGTCAATTTCCCGCATATTTTCTCATTTTGTAGCTGAAAATCATAAAAAAATAAAAATTTTTCCAAGGAATTTCAAACATTTTTGAACAACATAAAAATATAAATGAAATTGTAATAATATTTTTCAAGCATTCTAGATTTTATTTGAAAATATTAAATATGAAAACAATTCTTCTATTTAAGAAATTATTTATAAATATTATGAATTGAAATCAATGAAATCAAATCATAATATTTATGTTGATAATTTTTTCTGTGTAAAAATTGTCATACCGAATTGAAATCTTCGGAAATTAATTTTTTAGTCGTAATAATACATTTGCTGTTTTAATATTTAAGGATGTTTGCAAAATTGGGCAAGGAATTGCAAATTTTTAATTTTTCAATTAAATGCCAATAGTTTTATGTATTAGTTGTATGATTTGCAATAGATGACGTATCTTTTGGAACTCGGTTTTTGTTTTTAATAACTTATATGTCATTTTGTAATTTGTTTCTAACTTATTTATTGAACATTATAAAAATGTTGTGCACCAATTGCTCACCGTAGCTTATGGTGAATGTGTTTCATCTGTTCATCTCGAAAATTCGACTATACATATCTACTTGGACAGCCTTGCATCAATCAAGGCTTTTAACTCCAATGTTATTAAGTCCAAATGTTTTCCCAATTGCATTAAATCACTGACACAACATTACGAGTTACGTCCCTTGACGTAACTCTTACGCAAAGGGATATTCACTCTCCTTTGGAGACCGTATCGAAATTGATAGATGAATGGGCTTTAAGTGAGACGGAATTCAGGTGGTGAAATATCATCACTTGTAGAATATTCAGATTGCTCTGTTTTGTCTTTTAGTAGGAATTAGATTAGGTTTCTTACAGATATAATCAATGGGCACTGTATGATTGGCCAGATGTCGGAACGTATGGGTTACCCACGTTATAGCTATTGTTCAAGTTTTTTGGATGAAAAGGAGGAAGAATCGGTACAACACCTTTTATGTGACTGTCCAGCCTTACAAGAGCATAGACTACTTTATCTTGGTAGAGCTCTTTTCCATGTTTTAGCTCTCACGGGGACCACAGGAATCACATAATCAACGAAATTAGAGAGGACTGAGATCGACAAATTCTTAACACACGTTTTTCATTAAAACTTTTAACTCAAGTATTATTTAGTTTTTTTTTGATCAAGTTACCATTGTAAAGCATGTCAGTTATTATGTTTAATGTCAATTATAGTCATTTGTTGTTAATCTAATTAAAATTAGTGACCAGAAAAAAGTGCGTACTAAACTTATTAAATATTTTCAACAAATCCCAACTTGGTCCTACAAAAAGTTGGCCAAGCATTCAAAGGTCTGCTATCAAACTGATTCCGATGTTATTCTACAATACCGGGAGAACTTATTCGTTGATAGAAAACCTGGTACAGGTAGAAGGAATGGTTCACATGTTGTTTAATAAGTCAAAAAATAGACAGCATTTTCAAAAGAGCTCCCAACACACCCGGTAGGAAAGCAGCTTGGTTAGCTCAGTGCTCGGAATATTTGGTACGAAAAGTTAAAGCCAATGCAGGTTAAAAAACACACGAGGCTCAAAAAGTTCCCGACAGGAACGCGGTAAAAATTTAGAGGCCAAAAACAGAGCACGGAAATTGAAGTCAAATGGATGACGAAACGTATGTTCTGGCAGATTTTTCTCAGCTTCTGAGTCAAAATTTTGATGTTGCAGTTGCTTGAGGGAATTTTAAAGAAAAGTTTAGGATCCAAAAGCATACAAAATATCCCAAAAAGTTTTTGGTTTAGCAAGCAATATGCAGTTGCGGAAAAAAAGGCAAACATTTGTTACAAAGGGCTCTATAAATATCGAAATTTACATCAAGGAATGTTTCCAAAAAAAGGATACTTCCATTCGTAAGACTTCTTAGTGAGTCCACATATTTTTGGCCTGATTTGGCACCCTTTCACTATGATAAGAAAGGTCATGAGTGGTAAAAGAACAATAATGTGGTATTTGTACCAAGAGAGGCAAATTCTCCAAACTGCCTGGAGCTAAGGCCAGTGGAGAGATATTGGGCTCTTGTTAAAAGAGAATTGAAGAGCACCAAAAAGGGGTCCAAAAGTGTAGTAGATTTGAAACGGAGATGGACAACCTGTTCGAAGAAAGTGACAGAAATCACTATAAAAACCATAATGGAAGGGTTTCCGGAAAAAGTTCAAAATTTCATCACTAATGATTAGAACTATAATTTTTTTTTTTTTTTTTTTGAAAATTGTAATAATAATTTCAATTAAATAAAAAAAATCAAAACTGTAGGTTTAGTGGTTTCATTTTTAATGACATATAATATATGTATGTTAAGAATTTTTCGATCTTAGTCCTTATTCTCCCTTTATGTATGAATTTTCAGCATAAGAGGAATAGTAATTCTAAAGGCCACAAGGCCTCCGAGTGAACTCGCTAACTTGCGAGCAACTCACGTAACCTAACCTGCGAGAGATAGGTTGTGTGGTTCAGAAGTGGAGATGTTGACACGGAATACTTTTTGTCAGCTAAAAAAGTTTGAAGAACATGATTTGGAAGATCCATTACTCCATGAAGATTATTGTAAAACTCAACAAGAGCTTGCAGAATCATTGGAAGGTACTCAATCAGCAATTCGAAAACGTTTGCGAGCAGCAGGATTCATACAAAAGCAGGGAAATTGGGTAACATACGAATTGAAGCTGATAGACCTTGACAGACGAATTTACATGTCCGAAATGATGCATGAACGCTTAAAAAGATAATAATTTTTGCCCGAATTATTATTTGCGATGAGAAATGTATCCATTGAAATTTAACCCGAAGCGTAAGAGATCGTATGTGAAGCCCGGCCAACTTGCTAAATGCTCATGGGGATAAGGTTATACTCTGTATTTGGTGGGAGTAAAAGGGTCCAATATGTTATGAGCTGCTGAAATTCACCAGACCATCACATGGAATCTTAACTGAACAAAACTGATTCGTTTATAGCGAGCATCGGTCGAAAAACGCTCAGAAAATGTGGCCAGATATGAAACCGTTATATTTTATCATGACAACGATAGGCCACATGTTGCAATAGCTGTTTAAAACAATTTAGGCAGAATTGGATGGGAAGTATTGGCTGAGCCAACTTATAGTCCAGACCGGGCCCCCTTCGACTACTATTTGTTTCGATCGATGCACAATGCTCTCTCTGGGATACGCTTCACTTCAGAACAGTGTATCCGAAATTGGCTTTTGTCGTTCTTGGCCTCAAAAGATGATCAGTTCTTCTGGCGTGGAATCCATATGTTGCCAGAAAGATAGGAAAAAATCATAGCTAACAATGGCCAATACGTTGAATAAATTTATATTGTACAAACGTTTCAAAATAAAAGCTTAAAAATTGCAAATTAGTTCGACGTTCCTGAAAACTGCATAAAAAATCGAGTTTTAGTGCAAACCTTAAAGTGGAATTATATCAACATCTGGTCGTACGACTTTAAACTTTGCCGTTTTTGTATTCAGCGTGTCCATACTATATTAAAAAGTGGTTTTACACGAGGAGCTGTTGGGTAGTGTAATTTAATTGTTTGTTTTCATTATGTTCGTTTCCAATTTCTCTCTATCTCTCCCTTCATAATTAATTCTTCCTTAGAAATATACAGCACCCATAAGATAAAATAATATGCTGTAGATGTCAACGCTTACTGTAATTAAAGTAGCCAGTTAGATCATCCCACGTTAAGTCGGTGTTAATTGAGAGGATATAATCTCTATACTTTCAGTCAACCACCTAGTCCAGCACTACCGTAAGTTAGGAATTGTAGACTGAATGGGAATACTACTCCTTGGAAGAAACACTTGTTAGAGCTAACACTTCCAGCATTTTGCTGTCAGTAGTTGTAATAACACACATCGCTCCCTGACTACTGTGTGCTTCCTTACTACTTAATGCCAACTACTTAAAGCAGTATATTTAAGAAGACCTTCAGTTTCTTCACTTGGATATATCACCTAATATTCTCCTAAATAACCCTCTAATCTCTGTTGTGTACTGCTATTTTGGCTTTAAGTACTACAAATAAAATTAAAATGTTAATCCCTCAACTGTTTAAATAATTTAAAAAACAAATATTTATCCACTTTTATATTTGTAATATTTTTTTTCTCTTTCGTTTTTTATACTTTTCATAAACACACATCAAATACACATTAAGACAAAAAAAAAAAAAAAAGAAGAGCGTTTTGTTTTTCTTTCCTTCTTTTAGCAACACAATAGTAACATACTCATTTCAGTTACAATACTAATTCACACACGCACACATTCAGTACTAGGATATGAGTACATATAAGTATGTGAGTGTGTAGGAAATACAAAATCATTTCCAGCTTCAACTACATACACAACTATATATGTATCACCAACAACATCAACATCATCATAATAAGGCTGTCAACTTGTGATGACATTGTCAACTGACTTGTCAAAAATCCACATCAAATGCAGATATATAAATACACTGACATACACCCATATAAACTAACATTACATATATTTAACCTGCCCTTCGTTTAATGGAACTTTTTCTATATTATGTTGTTACTTGTTTGACTCAATCTAAGACTAATTAATGTGCAATTTGGAGTCAAACGGAAAGGATCCTGTACCGGACCTTGATTAAAAGTTGAACAATTTGGTAAAATTACTTTTTATACCCTACACCACCATAGTGGGGAGGGTTTATTGCATTTATGCTGATGTTTGTAACGCCAATAATATAAGTCCAACATCCACCTTGGAGCATTGACTCCGAATCACTTTCTGAGTCGATTTAATGATGTCTGTCCCTCCGTCCGTTTCGGTGGCTGTATATGCAAAGTACAGATCGCAATTTTGAAGATAGACTGGCATATACTTTTTCCGTCCAAGAACGAACCTTATTGAAACTGGCTGAAATCGATTCATTATTTCACCTAACCTCCACACAAATATTCTTCCGATATATGTCTTTTTTTTTTGTCATAAATGTCTGATTTATATAGGTTTGCACACTAATTTCTCCACAAGTAAGTTTTAAATAAAAGAAAATTACATTTAATCCATAATTTACCATAGCTCCCATATAAGGCCCATTTCCAAAAATCAATTTAACGAGCATAAATCTCAACATAAATAAATTTCATATACAAAGAAATTACGCGACCTAATTTCACGACGATCGGTCCACTTCTAAAACTCACTTACGAAAAAAATGTATTGAAATTTTACAAGAAAAATGTTTTTGCTCATTTACTAACTGACTTGACGGACTATACTTTCTTATTTATTATTATTACTAGTTGAACCCGGTCCGCGTTGCTGGCCCTTAGAAAACATCTGTTTTATATTGGATATCGATCTCGATTTTAATATACAGTGTCGGACAAAGTCGGTGATCCAACCTTCAATTTTAATACATGTGGTGGCAGTCCGGCTGGTTCCAATGAATTCAAAAATTCAGTAGGATAATCGACGTCTTGTTCTTCGTTCATTACTGTGTCAATCGATTAGCATTTTATTGTTTCGCCAGGCAGTTTCAATTGTATTTGTTTATTGAGCTTGTTAACATCATAATTTGTTGGTGCCAAAATTGGATGTTCCCACAGCCAATCCGAATTTTTGTAGTTGGTTGTAAGACTTGGGAATACCTTGTCAACAACGAAATCTTATTTGTGGCGAGATCAAATGAAATTTTTCCATTTCTGATGTCCAACAATTGTTTTGAGAATGTTTCGGCAGATGGGTATTGCAGCAAATGCACACGCATGTTCGTTGATAGCGTTCGGATTCTGTAGCTTCATTTCCATTGAAATAAATTTGAAGGAACTTCGAATCATCATTGGGAAGCGGGAGCAATGATCCAGTTCTATGGTACATTTGGCCTTGAACTTTAAAGGTGGGCATGAAGCCGACGTCATTTGAAATCATGAGTTGCACTTTTGGATATTTTGAAGGAAGTGCTTGGAAATAGGATTGGCGCCGGAAATGTAACTTAGAAGCAGCTTAGGCGGCTCAATAACTGGTGGCAGCATAACTTTACCGTTCGAACAGCACATTCCCAGGTATTCCTTAGGGAACTTCAAAACGCAGCAATGTAAACAATGTAAGCAATGTTTGTCCATTGCGGCAATCAGTACGTCCTTGTGATTCCTGTAGTCATCATACTTATTGTAATAAAATGCCGGCAACTTTAAATCGATTCTTTCTCTTGATCGAGCCATTCGGGAGCGATTGGCTTCTAGTCTTTCGATATGCTGTTGAGGTGTCTCTGCAGCACTCGATGAAGATGCAATGCGACGCATTTGCTGAAGCCGTGATTCTCGTTCTCTTCCTGTCTCTGCGGCTCTAGACGTAGATGCCCTTTCTAAAACAAATTTTATTTGAATAAAACCGTTAGTTTTTATTAAAAGTGGAATGCGGAGAGTTATTCAAAATATTATATTTTTTCATAGATTTCATATGGAAATTTCTTATTTATGCACCTAGTATGCAAGACTAAACAAAATTGTTTATCATCGATTGATAATATAAAAGAACTTTTATAGTACCGGATATGTGTTGAAATGTATTCCTTTCTTCGCTTACACCAATAGATCGAAATCAAAAATCCGCTTTGCTTTTCTGAAGATTCCGTAAACATTTTATCAGAATCGGTCCAGCCGTTTTTGAGTCCATGCGGAACATACAAACACAAATCTGTTTTTATATATATATGGCATTAACGGTATAATGTAAAAATTTGATTTGTACACGCCCCTCCGACCACAGACCAAATATCAAAAATCTGATTTTACAGTGTTACCAGCTGGACTATTCTGAAGATTCATCAAAATCGGTTCAGCCGTTTTTTATATATATAGATGGCATTAGCGGTAAAATGTAAAAATTTAATTTTGCAACGCCCCTTCGCCCACAGACCGAAAATCAAAAATCTGACTATACAGTGTTACCCGCTAGGGTATTCTGAAGATTCCCTGAAAATTTCATCAAAATAGGTTCAGCCGTTTTTGAGTTCATTCGGAACATACATACCCACATACATACAAACATCCATTTTTATATATATAGATAAAGAGGCCTCACGCCACACGACCCATAGGATCTTTAGTGCAGCCTTAACCTTTCATCATGTCAGATTTAGGCTGTGTATGAAGCCGATTATTCTATTAGATAAGAGATCAATTACATCCCCTGGGACCATAAAGGCCCTTCCGAACCATATTGTTCTGCGTATTGCCAGCATTGGGCAATCGCATAGAATATGTTCAGAGGTTTCAGTTCACAAAGCCTACACTGCTCATTCGCAACATTATCTAAAATAAATTGGTGATACCTAAAGCCACAGTGCCCTGTGAATAATCCAGTAAGTAATCTCAATCCACCCTTTCTGAGAGATAGCAACCATTGAGATGTACGTTTGGTGAGAGTAATAAACCTTTTCGACTGTCTAAGTCCTGGTAAATTGCTCCAAAATTGCGAGAATTCCGATTCAACACAAGAACGAGTTCGTTCCATAGTGTGTCCACGTGAGATGTCAAATAACGGTTCAGGGCCTATGAACAATCAGCAAAGTTCATCACCGGCATGGCCTTCATGACCAAGTACCCAGCACAAGGTAAGTTCATTGTGTGTGCCGAATTCATTCAATGATGTCCAGCAGTCCATAACAACACCAGACCGTACTTCATATAAAGATAAGGCTTTAAGAGCAGCTTGGATATCCGACATAATATATATCCTATTATGCCTACTTGCTTTAATTTAATTTCTTACTTACTTTTCCAACCTTTAATCGGTTTCCGGGACAAGTTCCTATTATTCTTCACAGTCTGCCGTTTATATACTGGAGACTAGATTTGGACGAATTCAACACAAATTGATTTTAAGAGCAGGTCTAATATTTACCAGAACAATATTTTTATTGTGCGTATTTGTAGTTTTGGTTTTTTTTTATTTTTTTATGTCTGTAGAAAAAACGTCTGCTGCTTGCGTATGGGTGGTTGGTTGGTTTTCAAATGTAAGGATGCGATTTATATTTTTTTTATTTTAGGGTTTGTTAAATACTTGTTAATGTAAAAAGGTTGATTAACATATGTATGAGTATACGAATGTCTGTATTTATATCTTTGCTAACGCTTCTAAATGATCATTTGGGGTTCTGTGCGTGTGATCCGACCTCTACTTGGATAACAATAAAGTGTTCCAATATTTCAACTACTTTCTAGATAAAAAGATGTAGTATGTTTCTTTAAATAATAAACCTTGTTTGCAATGTATTTGTAATAAATTTGAGGTGTTGTTAGCATTTCGATTTGAGATTTTATCGTCTTCAAATCCGTTTTAAATTCTATGACAATTGGTACATATAATTAAGTTTCCTGCTTCGTGGTTTACAAATATGACATATTTTCTTGACTTTTCTCTCACAAGTCTGGTACCATGAAATAACTACCAATGAAATGAATCCCAACAAAAATAAACTACTTCCTAATCTTAAAAAATTAAATAAATCCCAAGGGCTAAACTGAAATTACTTTAAAAAATGTGCAGTTTTATACAATAATATTCCACCTATTCCAATTTGTTACTTGTTACACAGGCTCTTTTCAATTTCTATTGTATATAACATAGAACGGCTTATGTACCCAAGTTTCAACACAGAATATTGAACCAAACCATTGTGCTTGTAAGAAATCTTTACTGAGTGAAGCCACTTTTTGATACATCCGAAAGGAGAAAACCTTTGAGACCGCCCAAAGCCCATCAATCCAAACAAAAATGTATTGATGCAATAAGTAACTCCCAAACAAATTAAATAACCACAAAAATATCATGATGAAATAACTTCCAAAGATTAGGTTATTTCCGAATATCTAACATTGAGCTGATAATTAGATCGTTCAACATTCTAATAGCGTAATATTGTAAAAATAAATACACTAATTCACAGCAGTTTCTGGTAATATTTATATGTTGTGATCTCTCTGTTGTTATCCTTTAAGGACCTTCACCAATTATATATGATTTTGTTAGTAGTATGATTATAGTACAATCTCGGCTATGATTGGGTTTGCCAATTGTACATGCTATATGGCGATCTTAATATCTCGATCGATCTGTTTCCGAGTATCTATTCTGACTTAGCATTCTTAGAAAGTTTTATTTTGGTTTTCAAACTTTCTGTGAGTTTTACTGTTCCTGAATGCTATAAATAGAGCAACTAAAAGGAATCAGACAACACTCTTCAAAGATATTCTGATACTCTCAAACATTCACTAAGACAGAAAAGGTCGTAAAACTGTCATCGCAGCATCCGTTTTCTATAGCCATCTATCCTTAGTGCTACCGCAAAACCAAGGTAATGTATGAATGCAGATAAATGTGCTGACATCTGCAGTACCAACCCAGATGACCCTAAGATCGCCAGGCTGAAGAAGTGGCTAGAACATTTGACTAACTGCAACATGGGTACGGTAGTTAGAAAGTTGCGGGCAACTGCTCAAACCCATATTTTGCCTGAACCGAATTCTACTAAATTTCTCAACCATAAACTTTCAGGCACACCACAGATTTACACCCCAACCAAGGAGTTCATCAATGCTGCGAGAATATTGGCTAGGGTACTTAGTTTCCTGCACTTTTTACCTTCCCGGGAGGAAATTTTTTTCGTATAATTAGTCTATCCCCAATTTTCCATACAAAATTTGTTTTATAAACTGTTGATAAATTTAAGGCTGTTAAACTTTTACCGGCACTTTCGAAGAAGTATAAAGTACCTGGTTGTACAATGTTGGTCCAAACTTTTTAATGGTTTCAAATTTAATAGTGGCAATTAATCTGTATTTTTAAACTTGTAGTTTTAATTGGTATAAACTCAATATATTCTATTGTTTTGTTAAAAAAAACTTAAGTTTTCGACTACTTTCAATCTGGAAAATATGAGTAAGGGGCATCTTTCAAATCAGATTGTATATAAATAAATTTAAATCACTATTATTGTTATTATTTAAGAAGCTTTAATGTTAGGACCCTTAATAATTCCTTTAAGAAGATAAAATTTCCATTTGATTCATTCTTATTGACCGAATTTTTCTGCAGCGGCTGCAAAATTGTAGTTAAATGAAAAAATGTTGTTATTTCATTAAATTAGCAACACAATATTTCATTAAATTAGCAACAAATCCTAACATTGACCCAAACGGTATATCACTGCTGATTTGAAACAGCTTGATGAGCGGGCAGTTGAGTACTTGACAACAGTTTTAACCTGTCGCTGATCAGGCTATATTCAATGCTTTGAAAAAAGTAGAGTCTTCTCGACTGAGGAATAATCATATAGGCTGACTCTTGAGACTATTCTCCTTTCCTAGCTGACCGGTCACCTATCAGCTGTTAGGCATCATCATGGATTCCGTTAAATGTACAGTACCACTACATCATTCAAATCCTAAACAGGCAGAACCCTTGTAAAAGGACGTTCTTTACAGCTCGACAACATTTGAAGTCCTTTAACACATTGATGTCTTTAATGACCTGCTGTCTTTGTCGCAAGCAGTTATTCTTATAATTCCTGAAGATAAATGCTAAAAACTCATAGAGTTAAACAAGAAGTTCCTCAGGGCAAGACCATGTCGCTACTCCTGTTCAAATACTATCACTTTAAACTTTTCGCAGCTCCATAATGAGTGTAAAATGCTACTGGCAACAACATTGATGAACTATACGATCTGGTTAATGGTTAGCACAGTGATTTTCAGAACGTTTTCACTGAACATAACCTGTAACTACCAGCGAAGTTACGGACAACATTAAACTTTACAACTTTATACTAAAGAATTCCTAGATTAATCTGGGAGTCGTAATTCCGACTTGAACATCCAAAATAGCCCGCTTACCTCCTCAGTTCATGTCACTGTAATTCTGAATAAATTTCGACATAGAAGTAAAGTTCTTACTACATACATAAAGAAACCTTTTTGTCTACATACAAGACTACAACCTCTGTTATTCACTATAGTGCTGGATGACATCATGAGCGAAGTCTGTACAGAGAGACGAGGAATAACATGGAGCCTCTCACGCCAACTCGAGGATTTGTATAATGCGGATGATATTTTTCTACTCTCGCATAAGATCTCCAATATACAAGCAAAGATAGATGATCTGGAAAGACTAGCACGCAATGTTGGACTTCAGATAAATATCAAGAAAACCAAAGCTATGAAAATCAAAAATTTTATCACCGATAACACCATGCGACAAGGCCAACCTGTTGAATATGTAGAAAGCTTCTGCTATCAAGGCAGTGCAGTATCAGTAAATGGCGGCGCTGAAACAGACGTTAATAACAGGCTTAATAAAGCAAGAGCGGCATTAGGAAGACTACAAGCAGTATGGAGAAACTCACAAATATCCAGACGAACCAAGCTTAGAATAATCAACGCATGTGTAAAGTCTACTCTGTTGTACGGAAGTGAAACTTGGTTAATATCGAACACTATCACGCAAACACTACAGGTATTAATTAACAAGTACCTCAGAACCATATGCAGAATATTCTGGCCTAACAACATCAGCAAAACAGATCTTTGGAACCTCACCAACGAGGAACCCATACTAATGCAAATAAAACGTAGGAAATGGAGGTGGATTGGCCATACTATCAGAAAGAATCCTGACAGTATAACAAGGATGGCGCTGGAGTGGAACCCTCAAGGTTCAAGAAGCCGTGATCGACCAAAGAATAGATGGAGACGCACGATACTCCAAGATCTAGGACAGTGCTATCTTACATGGGAAGACGCGAAAACAACTGCTATAAATATTGTAAGATGGGGATGGTTTTTGGAAGCCATATGCTCCCAAGAGGGGTAAAAAAACAAGACTATTCATCGACAAGTAGTTAATTTCGCAGCTTCAATGTGCTCACCTTCGTTAAATGGAGAAACGTTCAAAGCTGCCGTAATGACCCTCACGGACAGCATTTAAATTACCTCGGTGTACCATATATTCCATAAAACGAAGGTTCTACCTATCATGAAACATAATGTTATGTTGACAAAATTATTCCTCCTGAGATGTCATCCTAGAAATCATTCGAAATTACATATGTATCAAATTAATGTCAAAATTAGTGAAGAATACTTATCTTTGCCTAACAAAAGTTCTTTCCTAAATAATTTGAAATAAATTTAAACATAGTATTTCAATTTTTGATTTCTCTTTAATATCATTTCATTTACAGATTTTGGATTAAAATGTCAGTGGTTTTTTAGAATGAAATTGAAATAATAATGCAAGAAAAAAAAAAAAAAAAAACGGTAAATAACCTTTAAATACAGAAGAAAAAAAAAAAAAAGAATCCAAATGAGAGAAAAAATCAATGAGTGCTACTTATATGACAATGCCATGATTGACAGCAAGGACTGGACATTTCATTATAAGCTTTACAAAGTTGTTTTCGTTTATTATTTTGAAGAGACAGTGATGAGAGAAACAGGGATAAAAGTTGGGGTACTATTAAGTGGAATGAATATTGTAACGTTTTTAGCTTTGGAAAACGGTGTTTTATTTGCTTTAAATAAATCGTATTCTTTTAATTGCAAATGAAAGCAGTTTAGTATTTTGAAATTATAACAAATCTTTATTTATTCAAATGAACAACAACACACTTATATTACACACTTTATAATGTACAAGAATACACTGGTAATGCAGTTGATGTTAATTCTAACAGCTTTTATGATAAACTGACTGACTGCCACTTGCTGTTACTACAAGGTGGCGCAAAAGTAATCCTCCTATCAGAAAATGCTATAAATTTTGCAATTGACCCCTAATGTCAGTTCTGTTTTGACATTTTTATTTTTTTTATTTTTTATTTATTTATTCATTTATGTAATATCAAGCCTTATAGGCCAAAATAACAATATTACTAGTACATAATACCTGAGATTCTTATAATTATCTTAAATTTATAAATTCCAAAAAAATTAAAATAACAAAAAGAAATTATCACATTAAAAAAATATGTATTAATAAATAACATAATTAATTTGTGTAGTAAACACATGCGAAATACACGTTAATAAACAATGTTACGCTACACTGCTCCAGAACGCGGAATATTTGCTGACTATTTATTTGACCAATAATCGGTCGGTGACTTTGGCACAACGTGAATTTCGTCGCAGATTTCCTGGCCGCCCAACGCCTACTGGGGAAACACTGCGACGTTTAGCCGCTCGCCTCGAAGAGACTGGCACAACACGAGATGCTGCCAGGCGTGGCAGACCCCGGAGTAGCCGTTCTGCAGAGAACATTGCTGCTGTGGCCGAGGATGTCATGGAAGCGCAGTCGACATCGACCAGACGACGTGCCACGCAAATGGGTATCAGTCGACGGTCTTTACAGCGAATTTTGGTACAAGATTTGAAGATGTTTCCGTACAAAGTCCAGACGGTGCATCAGCTGTTAGCTGCTGACCGCCAATCGCGTCTAACATACGCTTAAGACATCCTTAATCACCACCAAGAGGAAGATGATTTTTCATCAAAAATAATCATGAGTGATGAGTCCCATTTCCATCTTAGCGGGAACGTAAATAAGCAAAATTTACACTTCTGGGGCACTGAAAATCCACGTGTAACCCACGAAGAGCCATTACACCCGCTCAAAGTGTGTTGTTTTCGCTGGAGGAGTCATCGGCCCAAGACGTCGCGGGCCAAACGGTTACTGTGAATGGTGAGCGCTACAGAGCAATGATCAACGAGTTCTTTTTGCCGCAACTTGATGAATTGGGATTGGAAAACATGTGGTTCCAACAGGACGGTTCAACGGCACACACTGCAAGTGCCACAACCGATATGCTGAAGGATGCATTTCCCAGGCGCCTAATCTCCCGTTTTGGCGATTTGCACTGGCCAGCAAGATCGCCTGATTTGACCGCTCCAGACTTCTTTTTGTGGGGCTTTTTGAAGTCGCGGGTTTATGTCAACAAGCCTCAGACTCTTGCAGCTCTTAAAGACAATATCCGTCAAGAATGTGAGGACCTATCGCCGGAAGTTTTGGCCAAAGTGATGGAAAATGCCATAAAAAGGGCTCAAATGACAATCAACTGTGGCGGCGGCCATTTACATGACATCATATTCTCTTCTTGATGTAAAAAAATTAAAAGACCAAATAAAAATAATCAACAAGAAGAATCAAAGTTTTTAATTTTTTTTTTAATTACAGCCAAAAAACATCGGAAGTTTACTTTTGCGCCACTTTGTATTTATATACTAGTAGTTTCATGAATTATCTATCTAAAGGTCAAAACTAGAATTGTCTATTTCTAGAGCTTTTAGCAGCTATATTAATGTTAGCACCTTTAACAGTTAATGTTGTTACAATTACAAACAATGGTAATAAGAGTGTGTTACCAATATTGTTGATAAGAAGAACTTTGTACTGATGTTGCAAGCAGTCGTTACAGATTTAAAAGTCAAATGGATAGTGCAATATGTTAAGCAAGGTATAAATACAAAACAAGTGAGAATATGTCTTATAAAATTACCTTTCTGGACTTTAAAAGTACCATTGGAACAAAATGTTTAGATATCAGTAACTTTTTTTTAAATGAAGTACTTTTCTTAAAAAGTTTTATTGTTCCTCACGCAATATTTCAATTATCATCCCTGTAACACACCTTTTTTATTCTTTGGCAGGAATATATTTTATGTTTGGCTGCGTATAAATTATGTGTTTGTGTGTGTATAAATTATTTTATTTTGTCGTATTTTTGTATTTATTAACGCCAAAAAGGACATGAGATGAAAATGTAAATGACAGTTACTTTTGACAGGTGCGTCATCTTCTTAACAACGACAGCCAACAAAACTAAAGTACTCATACTACAATAAACACAATTTTCAACCAAAAAAACCCAAATAATTTTATTTCTATTTGTGTGTGTGTGTGAGTGAGTGAGTGTATGTGTGCATGTTGTGTGTTGGTGTGCGTGTATGTGAATTCCATTGTTATTTATATGATTTTTTTTTTTTGTTGTTGTTGCTCCCATTCTTTTCCAAAGAGAAAGCCAGACATACGAGTGAAATGGAAACCTATATATTATTGATTTTATTTATTTAACATATAAATTTAATTTATATTTATGTGTGGACAAGGTTGCTGCTGATGATGATGACGATTTCATCAAAATAATGCGTAAGTATTTTAGTTGAGATGACAACGAATTAATAGTAAACTTCAGTGGAATTAAGTTTCATATACTTTAGTAAAATTGAAGAAAATATAAAAAAAAGTAGAAGAGTTTCTTTCTGTACAGGCAATACCGATTTTTTAGCAGCATTTCAATAGTTTCGATATATCGCACTAGTTCCTCTAGTGCGATATATCAACTCAGTCAACTCAAAATTTTTCAATTTTCACTTTTTGCAAGAAATCGATTTACAGTGATTATATATACCCACTGTAAAAATCTTATATCATTTTCTCTACTCTTTCGCCAAAAAATACAGCTGTATCCGTCTTCTACTTTCATTGTAATATATTAAAATAAAACAATTTTTTGCCTCTACTGAAAATTTTTAAATTTTGAGTTGACTCTCTTTAGAGGAACCAGTGCGATATGTCGTAGACTAACTATATAAAGTCCAGAGATCAGCATGCATTGGTATAACTGGCGTACTAAGAGCTTTTCCTTCAGAAGCACTGAACACTATACTGCAGCTTGTTCCAATTAACCTTCACATAATGGCATCCTCTACCTGCAGCGCAACGATGCTTAATGCATATTTATGTTGGAGATCGAGAACATATGGCCACTCGGGGATTCTAAGTATACTGCCTCCGATTGTAAACCAACCTTTGGACTATATTACTCCATATACAGATTTTGGCAGGATGTTTAAAATCTTAATTCCCTCCAGGAGTTAGTGGTGTAAGTGTAACCACGATTGCGAATAAGACACCAGGATATATACAGACGGTTCTAAAATGAGCTGTGGTTTGGGTTCTGGTGTATTCTGTAAAGAACATGGGATTGTATCTTCTCAAATCGCCTTTCGAATACATTTAGTGTTTTTCAGGCTGAAATGTTTTCAAAAATAGTAGCTTTGATCATAACACTCGCGACAGTATTGGTATTTTTGTCGACAGCCAGGCGGAACTTCACACATTGAATGCCTATACAACTTCATCTTCATTAGTCAGACAATGTAAGAATGCTCTGTTAAGGCTATGTCGTCAATCTCACATTACTTTAGTTTGAACAGGCAGACGTGTTAGCCGGATCTAGCAATTCCGCTGGGGACTATTAAAGTATTATCTTCTTACAAAGGCTGAGAATCGATGGCGCAACTTCGATACATGTAGGATAGCCAAGCAAAAACGAACTATACAACTGATAAACCGTAATAGAAGGGTGTCAAGTTTGCTGGCAGTATTAACGGGCCACTGGATGATAAGTAAGCAAGTCATCTTAGTCGTCCCTCTACTACCATTGTCGGAGCTGCAAGGACAGGGAAACGATTTTCCACCTTCTCTGTGAATACCCAACAATGAGTGTTAAAAGGCACAGATTCCTGGGCAAATATATACTAAGTACCTTGGTGACCTTCTGGCTCTTGACGTAATGACCTCTTGAGATATCTCACGGCTACAGTTTTGGTGTAATAATTTCGACATTTTACTATACATTACGATGTAAATGACACAACATCTGACAAGTGGAGTCTTGCTAAAACGGAGTCTTTTCGAATATAATTGACTGTTCGCACGCAAAGAACTACCACTTTAACCAACCATCCAACCGATATATTAAAGATCGGAACTGTTACAGATATTTTGACAAACAAATTGATATGTCTATCATGTTGACCTTTGAGAAAAAGCTCGAGAAATTCGGAGGTTGTGAGAAGGCAGGGACCTAAAATTTCTTGCTGGGTTTCATTGAATCATTCAATTACATTGCTTACTTATAATCTTTCTAGAGAGATCTTGTCAACGTTTTGAAAATTCCAGGTACATTTACTTCAAAACTGGAAAACTAAATAAATTTAACATAAAACACATTCCATCAAATATCTATCAAATTCAGTTTCCTCATGTCGTAATGTCCTAATATTTCACAATAGTTTTTATTAGTTTTCAAGCAAAAAATGTCCTAAAATAATACTACTTTCTATGCTATGTTTATTGTGTTATCGTAACGAACCAGCAGAGACCAACGCCGAAAGCCTAAGAGTCAGTTAAGCCGAGCCGCCGAGTCATGATATATTAGGACATTATGACAATACGACAATACGAATTGACAAATTATATTTTGCTGCCTAATAAACCTTATGAAGTACTTATAAAGACCTAAATTGTAGGGTGCCACAATATTGAAAATAGCCTTCACCCTGACCTCAAACCTGCAAAAAAAAAAAAACACAAAACTTATGAACAAACATCTAATGACAATTTCATTGAGTGGGTGGGTGTCAATTCATTCACATGTACGAGTAGTAATCGTAAATTTTTTCCTTCTGTTTCTCTCTTTTTTCTCATTATTTTTCTTTTAATTCTGTCATGTATTCTATGGATTTATTTGTTGCTGGCGTTTGTGTCATTGTTGTTGTCATTATTAGATGAGGTCTGGATTTGGAACGTTTTGTTAAGTTTATATATGTATTTAATTTTATGATATAAAATGTCACAAAATTCATTCAAATGTCAATCACAGTCATACTTTTGCTGTTTTTTGTTGTTATTCCTATGCTTTTGCTGTGGCTGGTGTTGTTTCAGCATTTGGGGGTGATGTATGATCTCAAACTGAAGTAGAGTTTTTGGTTAAACCCAAAAAAAATATTGTTATAAATGCTAGATTTTGTTGTTGTTTTTTTAATAAGGGTGAATTTTATAATCGTATAAGAAATTTAATACTCTTTAAATTGAGCTTGTTGTAATTTAGATAACTTTTTGATTTTATTTAATGTAATGTAAAATTTTTATAATTTTAAAGGGAAACGAAGAAAAGAGTCTATTCATAAGACAAGCCAAGACACACCAAATCGAAAATGAGCCGGACATTAATGAAAGAAAAATTTGGATGAAACAATTTATATTCTAATAAGTTGTTTAGGTATCTCTACTCCAAGAAATGGTATTAAACTGGTATTGAGTGAATAAGTCTGAAATATCTGAAAAAATTAATATAAAAATTAACTCTCATCATAAATAAGTCTCCTGGGCCTGATGGTATATCAACACTGGTCTTGAAGCATTGTTCTTCGACGCTAGCTCATTCATTAGCTAACCTTTTCAGCACTTTATACCGTGCCGTCAAATTTCCTGTATGTAGGAAGGTTGCTAATGTAACGCTAATGTTCCTAAAAAGGGAGAAGTTAATAACCCTGAAAATTATCGCCCAATAGCAATTTGTTGTTATAGATGTAATCTCATCAATCGAGTTCAAGATCAATTCAGTGGTAGAGCAAGGCTCCGTCCTTTTTCCTACTCTATTTCTTATCTTTATAAACGACCTTCTACGTCAAACTTCCAACCCTATCTACTCTTTTGCAGATAACGGCAGCATTTGCAATTCATATGCATGCAATTAAAGACCAATCCTGTCGGAGATTGGTGCAATGAGGCAAAACATGAATGATACAATTAAACAAGATCTTGTGACAATCTATGAATGGGGTTGAGCGAATAGAGTCGATTTCAATGCATGCAAGACTCAATGTTGTATGTTAACATACAAAATGCTCTATTTGGAGTTACTCAACCGCGTACAGGAGAGGTCTAAGATGATTATTGGTTATAGTAGGGTATCCAGTTCTATTGAGTCACTGGAACATCTTCGCAATGTGGGTTGTGTTTCACTGTTCTACCGATACTATAATTGTATGTGCACTGCTGAAATTAGGGAACTTGTTCCCGAAACTCGTAGTTTTTTTTCGCAAAACACGTTCTTCGCAAGGGCCCATCAATAGCTGTAATGTGTTATGTAATGCACAACACGTTACAGGGAAAACTCGTTCATTAACGGTACTGTCCGTATGTGGAATAGGCTTACTCCTGAAGTCTTTCCTGCCACTTTCAATATAGGACAATTCAAAGCAAATGTCCACAAACGCTACTCCCTCTATCTTCCCTCCCATAACATATTTTCCTAGTTACAACACAATGTTTTGCATGAGTAGGGTCATTCTCAGAGTGCTGGTCCACGAAAAAAATGGTATAGTTGTCGTAACCATGCTAAACAATGTTCTTAATCTGTGTGTATAATCTACGTATCTTATGCTCACTTAAAAACCGTTTATTTCTCAGTTAATAACTATTGATTCTGACCAGTTGACAAAAAAATTTAAAGAGTTAGCAGAATTCTATTACGACGACATTAATGCTCATGTGTTGAAGTCGGAATGATTTCATTTGAGGAAGTACTTAAAGAACATACCAAAGGAATCTGCGGATTTGGGTATGTCAGCCTTACATAAACTTATAAATTCCCATAAATTAGAGGAACATTTTTCAAACGTTGCGTTTCTACATAAATTTAGCTTTCTTTAAAGATTACAGATTGTAGTGGACAGCGTTTATTTTCACAGCTTAAGAGAATACAAAATTAATGACGAATTAATTATTCTCGCCCTGGGGAATTGAATGCACGAAAATGAGATTTATGGTCTTATTGTAGTGAGCTCATTCCACGACCTAAGGAAGCATAGCTAAATACTACCGGGTGCGTCCACAGGTTGCGGATAGTAGAAAGTTCCGTAGATATGCGGAACAGCTGCCGTGGCAGTCGCGGTTCCGAGTGGAGAGTCTCATGTTAGAGGCGGCTGGAAGCTGGTCTTGTGACAAACTTCTAAGCCAGATCGCCTGGAGGCCATGCTGGAAGCCCTAGTTCCAGGATTAGATGCAGAAGCCCAATCAACTACTCATCTTAAACCAACTGGAACGTCAGGATGCTGATTGCTTCAGTGAATACCATTTGCTTGTAGTAACCATTAAATTATGAGTTGAGGCGGTAAAGAATGGAATTGGAACACACAAGATGTTTGACATCCAGAAGCTAAATGACCCCCGTATTACACCAATCAAACTTTCCTAGATGAATTTCAAAATGTTAGGGAGCTCATATGTGATGCAGCAGCAAACCATATTGGATACAAGATTCATGAAAGAAAACAGTGGATATCCGATGATACGTGTAATCTCATAACAACTAGAAAGAAAATAAAGACCCAACTAAACGTTGCCAGAATCCGTATGGAGAAATCGAGGATCCAGGAAGAAAAGAGCAGCGCTCGCAGAGACAAGCGGAAACGGACGGAAGACCTAGCAACATACGCACATACGGCAGCCAAATCAGGTAGAACCCACGCCTTATACAGGATAATGAAAAATCTCCTCAAAATTCCTCAAAACCGTAACGAAAACAGCCAGCTCGATATACGGGTACACCACTACTCTAACATGTTGTCAATGGACGTGCACATACTCCAACCATTATGTAACTGTACTTGGCACAACAAAAAGGACGTCATACCTACAATATACCCTACTTTAACCGAAATAGCAAACGCTATTTGTGCCCTTAAGCACCACAATGCTCCAGGATCTGATAACATCAACTCAGAGCTGCTAAAAGCAGACCCCCACAAGTGCCTACCTACTTCAGAATGTGGTGCAAAGACTCTGGGATGATAATAAACTTGCCGACGAACTGAAAGAGGGTCTGATCATCAACATTCCTAAGAAAAGTGATCTCACGGAGTGAAAAACTGGTGGGAGATCACACTCATAAGCATGCTAAATACGGTAATCGCAAACATTATCAACATGGGACTTGTTAACTCCTTCAATAAAGAGTTTCGTTGCGAACAGGCTGGAATCAGAGCTCAAAAATCCTCTGTAAACTACATAAACAGCCTCCGCATAACAATTGAGCAATCAATAGAATGAAAGTCTCCCCTATACCTGGTCTTCGTCGACTTTGAAAAAGCTTTCGACACACTTATCCACACAACCATTTGGAAAGCACTCACATGCAAAGGAGTACCCAGGAAAATAATAGGGATTATCCAAGATCTATACAGAAACGCAAATTGTCGTATACTTCACCGGAACTCAGTAACGACAAGGTTTCTGTTAAAGCTGGTGTACGACAAGGCTTCATCTTGTCGTCGTTACTTTTTAATGTAGTGCTGGACATTGTCATGAGAAATGCAAGGAGCCACAACAGAGGAATAACATGGGGATTAGGCGGCCGCCTGGCCGATCTTGACTATGCCAACGACATATGCCTTCTAACACACAGTCACACCGATATGGTGCAAAGCCTTCAAATGGTAGAGGCAGAAGCTGCAAAGGTTGAAGTCAAAATAAATATAAATAACTCGAAGTCAATACGAGTAAATGCAACATCCATCCGGCCATTCTCTATCCAAGACATCCAATTACAGGACGTGCCCCACTTTTGCTATTTGTGAAGCATCATAAAATCGACTGATAACAATGTTAAATTCATGTGTTAAATCTGTGCTGTGAAACGTGGAATATGGCTTCTAGAGACGCCAAAAATTTGCAAGTTTTCACCAACAAATGCCTAAGGAGAATACTAAAAATCTACTGGTCCAACACAATATCAAACTCACACCTCTGGACAGTCTCACATCAAAGCCAAATACATTTCGAAGTTTTGGATTGCCCACACATTACGAAGACCACTCGGAGATGTAACCCGTAATGCCATTGACTGGAATCCGCAAGGTAGCAGAAGGAGAGGATGGCCTGCCCACACTTGGCGAAGACTGCTAGACATAGAGGCTTCGCGAGTAGGAAAAAGCTGAAATGAAATCAAAAACCTAGCATCAAATAGAAACGACTTGAAATTTTTTGTTGAGGCCCTATGCTTTTTATAGGTACTAAAGGAATTAATATATATACATGTATGTTTCAAGAACGTCTATGTAACTTACCAATTATGTGCTTTGAGAGGAATGTCTTTAAAAAATTGACTTTGAGGATATAACAGAAGATTTTTCAGAACAGAAGTCGCGCAAAAACGGTTATGGAACCGAAAAACTCTATGTGTGCAACCGAATCATTCGATTGGTAACAAATTCGGTTGCTAATACGACTCTGTTTTCTCTGTGTAGGTATAATATTTTATAAATATATTGATTTGTACAACTTTTCAGAGGGGCACCGTGGACCCCGGGATACCCAAAGATGGCCTGGTCTTCAATATCTTGTAACTTAAGCATCGCGCAATAAATTAGTTCAAATAGACTATGAAACAACAATTTGAAACATTTCATACCTTCCCCCAGAGTACTACGCAACTTTGATTTTCTTTTACGTTAACACCCAATTTTCTTTTTAATTATGTGAGAAATTTTTAAATCATTCAAGTTAACTTCAATGAAATTTTCCAAAATTTAGTACATACTCCTATTAAGAACAAGATTACTATACTATTTTATATAGCTTTCAAGACAATAAAAGTTAGCTTAGCTCCAACTTCTTCATATTACTATGATAATATACAAACTTCATTATTGTCTAGATTGATGCACAATAACTTCCCAGATAATGACAAATTCAGCTGCACGAATAACATCCATATACATATACACTCTGTCAAATAACTATAACACTTTTTATTTGTGCTAATGAATGGTCTTTCATTAAAACAATGTGTGTGTCAGATATCATCTAATTTTTTAGAATATACTATCGTGCAAATGTTCGCCAAGGCTTCGCATTCCAAGTGACCAATGACTCTTTTGCACATATCAGGATGAATTTGACCCTGCTTATTAGCATAGACCTGCGACTTAATAAAATCCCCATAAGAAAAAGTATAACGAGGTAAAATCGAATGATGTCGGTGGCCAGTTCACATCACCTCAACATGAGATGACCATACCCTCAAATCGATCGTGCAGATTGTACAAATAGGGATTGCCATTAACGGTGATGGCCTTGCCAACATCGTTCTCAAAGAAATACGGAACGATGCCGAGGCCAGCCAAAATTTCACACCAAACTGTAACTTTTTTGGATGCATTGGACGCTCTTGGAGCTCATGTGGGTTTGTATCGTGCCAACTTCGACAATTTTGTTTGTTGAAATACCCATTCATATAGAAATGGGCTTCACCATAAAATAGTTTTATATATATTAAACAATCCAAATATTTATTTCAGTGATCATGAACAAAAATTAAAAAAATAGCAATACACCCGCTTAGCATGTTCATTCGTCGCTTTTTCAGTGACTGATAAACCAAAGAGAATAAGAATATACAAGGTGGGGCAAAAGTAAACTTCGGATGTTTTTTGGTTGTAATTAAAAGAAAAAAATCTAAAACTTTGATTCTTCTTGTGGATTATTTTTATTTGGTCTTTTAGTTTTTTTCACATCAAGTCGAGAATATGATGTCATGTAAATGGCCGCCGCCACAGTTGATTGTCATTTGAGCCATTTTTATGGCATTTTCCATCACTTTGGCCAAAACTTCCGGCGATAGGTCCTCACATTCTTGACGGATATTGTCTTTAAGAGCTGCAAGAGTCTTAGGCTTGTTGACATAAACCCGCGACTTCAAAAAGCCCCACAAAAAGAAGTCTGGAGCGGTCAAATCAGGCGATCTTGCTGGCCAGTGCAAATCACCAAAACGGGAGATTAGGCGCCCGGGAAATGCATCCTTCAGCATATCGGTTGTGGCACGTGCAGTGTGTGCCGTTGCAACGTCCTGTTGGAACCACATGTTTTCCAATTCCAATTCATCAAGTTGCGGCAAAAAGAACTCGTTGATCATTGCTCTGTAGCGCTCACCATAGTAACCGTTTGGCCTGCGACGTCTTCGATGAAAAAAGATCCGATGACTCCTCCAGCGAAAATAGCACACCATACAGTGACTTTGAGCGGGTGTAATGGCTCTTCGTGGGTTACACGCGGATTTTCAGTGCCCCAGAAGCGTAAATTTTGCTTATTTACGTTCCCGCTAAGATGGAAATGGGCCTCATCAGTCATGATTATTTTTGATGAAAAATCATCTTCATCTTGGTGGTGATTAAGGATGGCTTGAGCGTATGTTAGACGCGATTGGCGGTCAGCATCTAACAGCTGATGCACCGTCTGGACTTTGTACGGAAACATCTTCAAATCTTGTACCAAAATTCGCTGTAAAGACCGTCGACTGATACCCAATTGCGTGGCACGTCGTCTGGTCGATGTGGCCGGCGCTTCCATGACATCCTCGGCTACAGCAGCAATATTCTCTGCAGAACGGTTCCTCCGGGATCTTCCACGCCTGGCAGCATCTCGTGTTGTGCCAGTCTCTTCGAGGTGAGCGGCTAAACGTCGCAGTGTTTCACCAGTAGGCGTTGGACGGCCAGGAAATCTGCGACGAAATTCACGTTGTGCCAAAGGCACCGACCGATTATTGGTCAAATAAATAGTCAGCAATATTCCGCGTTCTGGAGCAGTGTATCGTAACATTGTTTATTAACGTGTATTTCGTATGTGTTTAATACACAAATGTCAAAACAAAACTTACATTAGGGGCCAATCGCAAAATTTATAGCATTTTCTGATAGGAGGATTACTTTTGCGCCACCTTGTATGTGTGGTTCGCTTGTACAATTGTGCTATGAAATGGTCATCAATGTATTGCTACGAATTTGCAGTAGCGATTTGAATTTAACGGTCTGTAACGACTGCCTCCAACATTCATCCTGTTTATAAACACGTCCATCAGTAGAAGCTTCTACTTATCAGCAATGTTGATAGCATACGGTTATTAACATTGTTTGAAAGTATGGCAACACCAAATGTTCATGCTGCTAACATTAACATAGAAAGCTCTAGAATTCGAACATACGAGTTTTGATCGTTAAGAACAATCTAGGCTACACAGATGAAGATGGCAGTATGTATAAATAGTGACTGCGGTTGCAGTAGTCAGTGAGTTTATCATAGGCGCTGTTAGAGTTAACACCAACTGTCTTGTAAATTTAAGTTTGTGCATTATAAACGTGTGTGTGTTTTAAAAGCATATAGTGACTATTTGAACTGTTGCTGGTGTGCATTTGATTGAATGAATGCTTTTATTTGCAATCAAAAGTAGCCGGTTTATTTAAAGAAAATAAATCAACGTTTTCAAAAGGTGAAAACATAACAGTATTTTGTTGTTGTGACAGGCATAAAATATGGGAGAGAGTAATTATGTTTACTCTCAGTTGCGCCTCTAGTTTTCCCTAATGCTCTATCCATCTATGGTGATTTTGCAAAACAAACTGAATAAATAACATCCAATTCGACAGATATAGCTTTAAGAATATAGCCGCTATCAACTGTCAAAAGTTCTGAAGTCCCTTTTGGAAGACCCTACATATACCTCGCAAATGTTGTATCGTTACTTTATATTTAAAAAACAAGTAATATTAAATTAATATCTGACTTTTTGTTTAACAATATAACAAATATCAATAAATTTGATTTACTCTATTAGAAGTACAGTAACAAATGTTGACGTGCTATTTTTGCACTTGTCTTTGTTGTCAAATGATTGTAGCACTTTTTTGTTTCGTTGATCCTGTAATGATTGGTGATCTAAAAATTATACGGAAAACGCTATTAAAAAGTTTCATTTTCTCATACATTACAAATTCAAAACTTCTTTTTGCTTCTTTTAAGCTTCTATTACATTTTCGGAATTCAAATCCGTTAATTTTCCTTATGCCGTGTCACTTAAAATTGTTCCACAAGGCTTTTCCCAGTTTTTGAGCACCGATCATCACAGGGTCAAAGAAATTTATATTTGTTATATTGTCAGACAAATGGTTAGAGATAATTTAGTTTAACTGGTTTTAAAATATACAGAAAACGTACAACATTAGCAAGGTATATAAATATTAACACGAATAAACAGTGCTATAGTTATTGGTCAGAGTGTATATGCACATTCTACATACATACATATGTTCACAGCATGCCTGTAAACTTACATTTAAGAATTTAGCTATTTATTAGTAAATACGGTAAAATATGTAGAAAATTAACATCAATCAAAATCAATTTAAGTTAATCCTTGAAGAAAACCATTGATATATTTAGACAATTTTCACAAAAACAACAATCTTCATTAAAATTTACATGAATGTATCTGTTTGTTTGTGTGCGTGTGTTTTGTGTGTGTAACTGACTTAGGACATAATAAATAAATAGTTAGTAAATCTAAATAAAACAAATATTGTCATTATAAACATGTGTAGGTATGTTGAGATGTTTATACTACTAACAATCACACACACACACACTAAATACAAACATAAATACACAGTAAACTTATTTAAACATGTAATAATTCCCATAGAATTATACTCAAAGGATACACTGGCAACCAAGCAGGCAGGCAGTCAAACAGCCAGACATACAAACTGGCAACCAAACAGTCAGGCAGGCAGGCATGTGTCAAATCTTTTACTGGTAATAATCTGCTGCAATGTAAATGTAACTGATGTATGTGATCAAATTAATAGAATCTTATGCAATTGCAACTGAAAACACCAACCATAATATAAATGAGAAGGACACGTATGATGACAAGCGTGATGACAATGGCTACAACAACAACATCATCATCTATAGCCATGTTCTGTACAAGCAATAGAAGCAGTGGCAGCTATAAATGAACTAATATTATTGTTGCCAGTTAACAAAATATGTATTGCATGCAACACACTAGAGTATTTTCAAATTTACGCATAACCGGCAACAAACACTTGCATATAGATAAGTATACACATACACACAATGTTATTGCAACATCACACACACACATGCACAAGGTAAACAAGCGTTGCAACAATATTACAAATAATATGAAATGTGTGACATCAGGGATGAACAAGTTGCAACAATTGTACTATTTTTGGTACAATTTAGAACTGAAATGTTCAAAGTTTTGATAACTGGTGACAAATACTTAGATAGGTAACTGAAAGCCAAAAACCTAAGTCTGTTGTCAAAAACCTAATTCATACGAATGTATTATGTATTTTGTTATAGTATCACCCGCATGTGTGAAAAAAGACTAATCTTGTTTCATTTTTGCATTGACATTTCTTTCTCTTTCCCTTCTATGTATTAATTATATGGTTTTGATTTTTCTGAACATTTTCACTATACGTCAATAAGTGATCAATGCCGGAACCTATGTTGCTATTACCACCTCGCCGCCTATTAGTAATCAGACACTTTCTAAGGCTCGATGGCTCAAAAACAGACCCATTTGTTGCACAGTGGAGTCGTTTCAAAAATAGTGGAAATAAATCTGTAATTTCCGATTTCAATAAAACTTCACAAGACTAAAGGAGAAGTACAGATCAGTCACTATTTGAGCCTACTTGAAAGATTGTACTATATATGCAGACGTGGATTTTTACATCGACTAAGGATTAATGAATACTTCAATGGGTGGTAAATTGCCTAAAGAAGTAGAGGAATCGGTGGACAAATTCGCTGGTGTACTGAATGATAGCTATGAATTATATTGCCCGATTATACTACCTGGTAAAAGGCAACAACCGAATTGGTGGACCAATGAACTAAGAGATCAGAGGTTCAGAGTACGAAGTATGATCAACAGAGACGAAATTACTCGGCCCACAGATTATTGGGCTCTTATAAAAATTGACTCTGCCAACAAACTATCAAAATTCTACGAATACTATCCAAAGACACTAGGGCAATTGGATACATTCAAGGGACATAATCTAGCTCAGAAACACTAGCTTTACTTTGATGATACATTTCCCCGGTTGTGGGGATCGTTGAGGAATACATTCTCACATAGACTAGATTTAAAATAGAGGATATTGTGACCATGAATGAGGTGAATACCTTAGACCTATTGTATATAAATCATGGGGTCGGGATTGTGTTTTCTCCGCCATGCTACGTTATATCTCGGATTATGGGATCTATTAGTTTGCAAATATATAGGAAGTGCCTGATTATGGGCTACATACCTAAGGGATGGAGAGAAGTTAGGGTATTATTTGTATTTAAGGCTGTCGAAGCAAGCCACTTAAAACCGAAAGACTTTAGATCGATCAGTCTATTGTATTTTCTATTGGAAACACTGGAAATTGGAGGTGCTGGGCATACACTCGATGGCGAAACAAAATACTTAGGAGTGTCGTTGGATAGTAAACTACTCTGGAGGAGGAACACAGAGGTGATATTAAAAAAGGACCCAACGCTTTCTGCGCATGAAGGAATTGCTTAGATAAAAATTGAGGATTAAGAACGAACGTATTGGCTTAAGTATGCATTGTATGTTGGGAATATGGTCAACTTTAGTGAAGCTAAAGGAAAAAGACCACACAAGAATCTTATACGAATACGGTTTCCGCTTATAGATCCGCGGTGATGCGGTTATCTAGGACTACATAAGGACGAAATAAAATTACGGCAAGAAAACCCCAATAGAGATCCTTGATAGGAATGTATGAAAGTTTTCCATCCAAAACGATAGAAGGCACATGTTCTGGAGTGTACATTGCGGAGACGGACACTAGATTTTCGTTCATATTTCCTGATTAATGTTGTGTCTTTCAGGCAGACATACTGCCAATTCTCAAAGTCATAGATCTCGTGATAGAAAACGCCATCTGGGGAAATAAGGTGTCCTTCTAAGTGGATATTCAGGCTAGTCCTTAAAGGATCTGTACGGTCACAGGGTCAAATCCATGCTGGTACATGACTGTAATAAAAAACCTAGTAACTACGATCGGTCACTTCGATGTATGACTTTGTTGGGTGCCAGGACACTTTAATATTGAAGATAACGAAATTGTGGACGAGCTTGAAAAGCATTGCTCGGAACTATCCTTAGCGATCAGGTAGACATCGGTGAAAACACCAATTAGCCATCACCACAGGATAAATCGGACTAACCGATCAAGGAAAAGTATACCGGATTGTAGGATATTTAAAGCTCTGTGGCCTAGATTGAATACTTTAGGTGCCATAATAAGTAATACTAGACTTAAACAAGACCACATAGACCACACGTTTTTTTGTGGTACACTTTTAAGTATGTTATTGTCCACCAATATTGATGAAACATATATGAGCATTTTCTAGGGTCACGAACGTACGTTCGTACGCTTTTGATGTCCAAGAATATAGAAAACAAAACTTTTCCTAGCATTTTTTTTGCGATTTGATAGCATTTTGGTAGCTCTATGTTTGGTGCAAAAGATGGATTTCATCGAGTTTAAGATTTCGTGATCATAGTTATAAACATGTGGTAACGAACGTACGCAAAATATAAGTCAACTTTGGCTGACAGTAGTGAAATGTAAAAATCTGAGAAATGGAACGGAATATTTAAAAGCGATTAATTTATTTTAAAATTGTATTAATGTAGGTCTCTATCCGGTATTTACACAATAAAATATCCCTATTGGTTTTTGTTTAATTGGCTTAAGTACCGATCACGAATGTATGGGTCGCGAACGTACGATATTTCAATATGATTTTTTTTTATTATTATCACCATGCATTTTCCCATAAATATCTTAAAATTTCCTTAACAAACAAGTAAAAAAGTATGGTCGGTTAAGACTGACCATATAATACCCTACACTAAGTAAATGAGCAAAAACATTTTTCTTTTAAAATTCAATAATTTATATTCGTGAGTGATTTTCGAAGTGGGCCTTATATGGGAGCTTTGATCAATTATTGACCGATCACCATGAAATTAGGTCGTAGTTTATGTCTATATGAGAGTTATTTATGTTGAAGTTTATGTGTATACCAACATTTTTATGAGATTTATCACCGTTAAAGTGATTTACGTAAGCGGGTCTTATATGGGAGCTATGATTAATTAAAGTCCAATTTCGGGATGATATTTGTATCAAAAACTAATTTGCAAATTATGTTAGGAACCAGTTGAAAAAAGGTGAAGAGTACCTTAGGGCGTTATTGCCGGTTTAGGTTTAAGAAACAATAAGATGTAAACATTAATTATGATAGGATTTTATTGAAAAACTAATGAAAAATATACAAAAAGTAAGAAAATATGTTTTACTTTTTTAAGATAATACTCATGAAAAAATTTTTGTCATTTGAGAAGCATAAATGAAGATCACATTTTGAGCAAACAAACTGTGTTTCCGACTTTTTACATAGCTTGCACCATCTTCTTTGCCTAACCAGATTGGAAAGTGGGCGATATTGTCACAACGGACGTCATTAACTGGATATTTGGCTTTTTCGCCAACTTTTTGAACTTCTTGGCTGTAGATCTTCTTGTGGAGTACCAACTGATCATGAATCAAGGCTGCTAATTTAATCGGTCTGTGGCCTCTATTTGCCATTCCTATCATTTTTTATATAACAAAAATAACAAATAATATGAAAAAAAAGTAAAAACCTATACAATAAAACACGTCGATAAATTTAGCCGCAACCCGCAACAGTGCCCTGAGGCACCCCTTAGTTTTGCGTTCTCAACACACTTTTTGTTAATTGTTTAGCATTTACAGATTCATAGACTGAAAGAAGAATATCTTACCTTTTAGAAAGTTAATAAAACTTTGATTTAAAAAAATAAATCACACACAAAATTTCACGTGCTAAATTATGACATCACTCACAAAACAGCTGACAGAACAAAAACTAAAAGTCAGAATGCATTTCGACCTTGGAGGGAAATGTTAGCAAATCTGTAACTAAAGTCACTGTTAAATTAAAAGAAAAAAATACAATTACTTTTTGAGATAATTGGTGTTTTGTAATGCATGCCTAGAGGCACTCTTGCGGGTTAGAGGGTTAAGAAACTTTTTTGTAAAAAGTAATAGCGGTAAATACAAAACTTCCACTTCGAAAAATTCCAAAAATGATTTGAAAGCAATTAGTCATAAATTTTGAGAAGACGGGCCACAGTATGTAGAAATTTTAATTTTGAAACGCGTATAACTTACTAACTATAAGAGATAAATAGCACACACAAGTAACAGATGGCGCAAAAGTAATCCTCCTATCAGAAAATGCTATAAATTTTGCCGATTATTGGTCAAATAAATAGTCAGCAATATTCCGCGTCCTGGAGCAGTGTAGCGTAACATTGTCTGTTAACGTATATTTCGCATGTGTTTACTACACAAATGTCAAAACAGAACTGACATTAGGAGCCAATCGCAAAATGTATAGCATTTTCTGATAGGAGGATTACTTTTGCGCCACCTTTTATATATGTATATAGGCCTAGCATTTTAAATCCTCCAGCAGTTCTAGGAGACAGTCCCAAACTAGTGATTTTACCCATCATTTAGGGTGGGAACTAGTTACTGTAATAGCTACGTGACTAGTTATTTTAACACTTGCATGTCCTATGCAGGGGGTCAATAGACCCCTTTTGACTACAATGAGACTGTCTAATAGCTGGATCAAAGTAGTCAACGCCTTGGATTCACATACTTGTTAAATAACGTCAGTTACCTTATTAGCTACCTAACTGGTAACTTAATCAGCTACATAACTAGTTGTCTTAACATGTACGGGTGCTAATTGACCCCAAATAGTCAGCTAAAAGACATATCATATGTAGTCCAATAAACGATAGTTTGTAAACAAACCTTTCTTCGACAAGTCTCCGACGGATTGCTTCTGGTGTGTAAAATAACTACTTTCTAAAGTGCTGTACAAAATAAACGTTTAAAGTGACTTCACTATAGGTTACTAAGAGACACTAAAGTGACTATTGACTTCATGCTATGTTACATGGGATATCGGTATACTTAAGGAAAAATAAAAATTAACTGTATGAGAATTATATCAACATAATTTGTATAAAACCAGTTTAAGCGAATTACTTACAAAACGTATAAAGTGACTACACTCCAGATTACTTAGAGACAATTAAGTGACAATTGTCATAACGCTAGATAACTTGGGATGTATAAAGTAACCAATTATCTTCTTTCTGTACTACAAAGAGCTCATACGTGTGAAATGACCAAAATATATAAATTGGAGTCAACCAAGTGATAAGACATTTGGGACGATTACTGTCTATAAGAGATACATTGACTACTTGCTTAACAGCTGGGCCAGTTTTAGAAACAAATATTAAAACAGATAATGAATCATCCGCCTATAAAAATAAGCCAGGAGTTACTATATATACATTTTACTAAAGTACTTTTTACAAAATAAATGTTGGCACTATTTGCAATTTGTTGGCCTGCTATGTAAACTTACACAACAGAAGCAGCAACAGTGGAACTAACAACCATCTAAGAACAAATCCCATAAACAAACGAATAATTTTGAACAGATTTGTCACATTCTTGCTCCATGCAGTGCCCCTCTCCTATAACAGACAGTGCGTAACCAATTTTGAAGGAAGCCCACAAACAAACCCTCATACACTTATAAGCCGTAGCTAGAGACAGATAGCAGCAGAGAATTTAGCGTTTTTAGCTGTGGTTGTTGTACTTGTTGTAAGTAAAATCAAAATCTTTTACTAATTAACATTTTCAACGTGGTTAATGTCAGTTTTGCCAAAATATGTACATACGAACGAGTACGCGTACACAGGCTTATTTGACAAGCATGCATAGATTTCATTCGTGTGTGACATTTATTAGGTTAGGTCGCGATTTAATGACGCATACGAAACCTTTAATTTATGTGTATGTATCAGTAGGTGGCATTAGCGTCAGTGCGTGGCTTGAAGACGTGATAAATTTCAATCCTGCTTAAATTCTACCACACACACAGACTCACTTAGCTACATAAATTTACTTAGGAATTTCGCTGTTTATTTAGATGTATGCAGGTAATTTCGTCCTGGCGAAACCTCCCAGGTATTTACAATGATGACTGAGCAGTAAATTAAATTGATATAGTATGTACTAATTACTAGAGTGGTTATTTAAGTGCGATTAAATTTATGAAGACATTTAAAATAATGTTAAACTTTTTGATTGCAACATGACAAACTAAAGAAATATTAGTTACTAATTATTATTTTAGATAATTTAATCAAATCAGCGGCTTGACATAGGCTTTTGAAGTTTTATTTGGCAAATATTCTGCTGGAACCTGTGGCTCTTGTTAATAACTTTTAGCTTTTTAAGACCCAATATTTTACCAAATATAACAGAAAATAAAGCATATCTAAAGTCCTGTTCATATTAGAGATATTGTCATGTCTAATATACATATGTTTCCAACTGGGATTTCAGCAAACATATGTATGTAATCCTTAATTCCTAATTTATAAAAAAGCCTCATTAAATTTAATTCATTTATATTTATTTTTTTTTTCAACATAGAAAAAAACAACTCAAATAAATTTAAATCTAAATAAAAGATATTTGTGTCCAATAAAACAACAAAAAAAAAAAAAAAAAACAAATTGTCGAACAAAAAAATGAAAACTTCAATTATCTATTGTGACATTACAAATTATGCAATTTAATGAAAATCCATCCATATCTGATCTATGGATAATGAGTGTATTTTATTATTACATGTACAATAAGGTGGCCCTTATTTGGCACTTTTTGATTTTAGAAGCCATCAAGGTCTACTTATTTTCCGTTACTAAATTAAAGTTTTCCAACATTTTTTAATATTTTTTTAGCTTTTTGTCATATAATTTTATGAATATTTTTAAAGAAGTGGTTTTTAAGATAAGTCGTTTATATATTTGTACAAATTTCTATGTTGGACACTCTTTTAGATTAGATATTATGAACCAGATATTTCTAAAGCGTTCGATAGGGTGTGCGCATGGTGCGCTCTTATCGAAACTTATTGCTTTTGGTGTCGGTAATGACTTCTCTCGATTTATATCGAGCTTTCTCAGAGATCGCACTATACGAGTTGTTGTAGATGGGATCTCATCAAATGAGTTCAAGATCAATTCAGGGGTATCGCAAGGCTCCATTCTTTCTCCTACTCTATTCCTTATTTTTCTAAATGACCTTCTAAGTCAAACTTCCAACCCTATCTATTCTTTTGCAGATGACAGCAACATTTGCCATTCATATTCATTCAACTATAGGCCAAGCCTTTCGGAGATTGGGGCAATGAGGAAAAACATGAATGATTCACTTAACCAAGATCTTGTGACAATCTCCGAATGGGGTTATGCGAACAGAGTCGATTTTAATGCACGTAAGACTCAATGTTGTATGTTAACACATAAACTCACGACAGATCATGTTGCTTCATCAGTTTATATGGGTGATGTAAATATTAAGGAATCAGAAGCTCTCGATGTTCTAGGCATGAGAATTCAGTGTGATGTTCGCTGGACAAAACACAATTTTCAAGTGTCGAAAGAAGCATTCAAGTGCCTCGGTTCTCTAAGACGGTGTAAGAAATACATCACTTCATCTGATCTCCTTACTATTTACACCACTTATATCCGACTCAAAATGGAATACAACTCTCATGTATGGGCCGGTGATTCGAAGTCTATTTTGGAGTTACATGACCGCGTACAGGAGAGGGCGAAGGTCCTTATCGGTGACAGTAGAGTATCCAGCTCTATTGATTCTCTGGAGCATCTTCGCAATGTGGGTTGTGTTTCACTGTTCTATCGATACTACAATGGAATGAGTTCTGATGAAATTAGGGAACTCGTTCCCGAAACCCGTTGTTTCTTACGAAATACGCGTTCATCATCGGGGACTCATCCATTCGTGGTCGATTGGTCAGTAGATCGTACAACACACTACAGACAAAATTCGTTTTTTAGCCGTACCGTTCATATGTGGAATAAGCTTTCTGTCGAAGTATTTCCTGTCCTATTCAATGTAGGAAAATTCAAATCAAATGTCCACAAACACTACATCCTTTATTCTCCGTCCCATAACCTATTCTCCCAGTTCCAACGCAATGCATTGCACCAGTAGGGGTCATCCCCTAAGTGCTGGTCCAAGCAAAAAAAAAAAAAAAGTTATGCACCAAAATGTGTTATTTCAGTGCATAATTAAAAATTTTCACATATATAGATGGGGGTATAGTGAACAATTTTTTGAGATATATATAAAGAATTAAACTTTGAACGTTTGAAAGAATTGTGGTTATTCTTAAAATTTTAAAGCACATATCTTTATATTTTAAAAACAAATTTAATGTTGTAGCTATGTCCTTTGTTAGCTAAGACCATTTCTCATCATTCTGGCAACAAAGAATTCTGATTCTGAGCCAAAAGAACTGCTCACCTATTGAGGCTAAGAACGAATGAAGCTCGGTTCCAAAGTGCAGCTTATCCCAGAGAGAAAAAGAGATCTGCACCGATCGAAACGGGATACAGGTCAAGGTCTGGACTATAAAGCGGATGAGGCAAAACTTCCCAATCACTTCTTTCTAAATATGGCATATGATGGTATAGATTTCAGCAGCTTATAATAGATAGGTGTCGATTTGGCTGGATGACCGGACTTCACGTTCGATCTCTTACGCTTCCTGTTATTGTAATGTATCCATTAATGATTCGGTGCAAAAAATGATAGACTGTCTCGTCTGATGCGTTCACGCATCATTTCGGACATGCAAAATCGGCTTTCAGGGTCTCTCGACCATAATTGGTATGGTACCAAAATTCCAGGCTTTAGGATAAATGCTGCTGCTCTCAAACTTTTTGGAATTGCTGAAATAGCTCTCAATGATTTTGCAAGCTCTTGTAGAATTTTACAACAATCTTCAATCTTCTTCAAACCTTTTTGGCTGGCCTGATCAATCTTTGTCTTCCGTGCCAAAATCAACACTTCTGAACCGCAAAAATCCATCTATCGCACGTTGAAACCGATGAAACACATTCACCATAAGCTCTGTTAAGCAATCGGTGTGCTTCACCGGTTTTTTTTAAATTAAAGAAATAAAGCACAACTTCCTGCATATGACGATTCGTTGGTATAAAATTCGACATTTCTAGCAAACACTTACTTATAGTTGTAAAATAAACTTTACATAGTGACTGTTGTTATCTTTTCATAAGGTTTGCTACATGAAATATTCTCAAAGTACACGGTTTCGTTAAGAAACGCAAGGTATTTTTTGGTTGCCTCGGAAATAGACATTATTATTCAAAATGACATATAAGTTATTAAAAATAATTCCACATTTTTAAGTCATACTACCAATATATTCTGGTATATCATATAATTCTAAGAAGATTTAGATATGTCCGTGCGTTTGTTGAAAACAGGATAGAGCCCAAACGAAAGGAGGTAGCTGGCTGAAATACTTTCTGTTGAAAAGGTTTGTTTGGTATTGAAAATGGGCAACATCGGTTCATGATTTCACCTAGCACCCATACAAATGTGTCCCAGATATACTGTTTGAGCACTTATAAATATGTGGATTATGCAGCAACCCTCATCAAAGTTGGCATAAATTAGTTTTATGTACTCTGAAATTATACTGTAAGGTGAAAATCGGACGAAATTTGTCTAAATTAAATTCGAAAACTATTTTTGAGTAATACGTATACGCATTTGTGTTGATTTTTGCATAAATTATGACACGAAATTGCTTCAGAAACTGAATTTTTTGCTAATATCTTTCAATTAAAACAAAGCAATGTGTGTGAGCCCATCTAAATGTTCAATTTCCCATGATTCTGGCGCATAAATCAAGCTGAATTTTACCGATGACATGGGATATGTTGGCTTTTGAGGGCCGCTGTGGTTTGTAGCTTACTTCCATAGACCTGCGACTTAAGAAATCCCGCAAGAAAAAGGCTAACAGGGTCAAATCGCTCGGTCGGTGAACAGTTCACATCACCTCCACATGAGATTTGGAGAATGTCCAATGTGGCGTGAGCTGTGTGGCACCTAGCGACGACCTGTTAAAACTACATGTCGTTAGTGTGCATATCATCAATACAGGCCAAAAGAAGTTGGTAATCATCGACCTATAGCGATCCCTGTTGACGGTGGTGGTCTAACCAACTTCGTTCCCAATAAAATATGAATCGATGATGTCGCCAGCCGAAAATACACACCTAAAATTAACTTCTTTTGGATGCATTGGACGCTCTTGGATCTCATGTGGTTTGGTATTGTCCCAAATTCGACAATTTTGTTTGCTGATGTACCCATTCATCCAGAACCTCATTGCTATTTTGAAGAAAAAACGGTCAGTTTTCAACTGCTCAATGCCCATTCAGCGAACTATCGTCGTTATCTATGGTCTTTTACATTCAGCTCCTGGGTCAGTTGAATTTTTTACTGGTCTAGTCCCAAGTCACGACGCAAAATTCACCATATTGTGGTCTGCGAAATGCCAGTTCTTATAAGCGACGTGAAATCGACTGCCTCGTCTTCTCCTGTACGCTTTCACCGACTGCTGCGAAGTTTTCGTCAAATCTTGCGTTTCGTCGTCGAACGGGTGTTGGTTCATTATTTACTGAACCATTTTATCCACCTCACTACGAATTGTCCGCTCGGTAGGACGATTATGGCATCCGTAAAATTGGCATAGCGCTCGGAACGTTGTCCGAACAGATTGTTAAAACAATTTTATAATTTGCACGTGTTGTTGAACGCAATATCCGTCCATGGTGATTTGATAAAACAAACGGAATAAATGACAGCCAATTTTACAGATGTGTCTTCCGCAATATGGCTGCAATCAATTGTCAATGTTCGGAAGTCCCTATTGGAAGACTCTTATTTTTAATAATTTTGCTGTTTGGGACAACTTTGATCCCAGATATAAAAGGGTTAATAATTTCCTAGAAATGTAAAATTAAAAAATCGTAAATTAGAAACCTAAAATTAAATGTTAAAACAAATTTTGAAAATGTGAAATTTGAGATTTGAGACATACAAGAAAATTTTATCTTATTATAATGAGTTATCTTTTTAACATCTATAGAGAAATAAAACACAAAATTAATTTTTGATTGGAATTTTTTTCAAGATTTAATTTTTTGAAAATATTGCTACTTTTACTAAAAACTCAAAACTTTAAATGAAATGTGTTACCTCTACCTGGCTCCTGGTTTTTAATTGACAGAGAACAATTTTAGACGTTGGGACCACTGAATATCTAAAAAGTCTAATATAAGCGTCACCCTAATGAACACACACCAACATGCATTAATACACACTCATGCACATGTGCCACATGTATGTACGTGTTTGTAACTTTAATTCAGTTTTAAAGGTTTTTTCAATACTAGGATAATTGTCGGTTTTTTTTTTCTTTTTGCAAATACATTCAGCAGGCATTCTGGCAGCATTGATGTTTTACTGCTGCCATAATAAATGTCAGTCAATAAACATAAAACGCAAAAGTAAAAGAGATGTGTCAAATAAATTAATTTTGCAACAAAAGCCATCAAAACTAATTACGACACGGCAGACAATATATTAATGACGTGTCAAAATTAACATTTCATTATTTGAATTGAAACAACAAAAATACTTTTGCTTACATCCACACAATAGACAAAAAAAAATTACGATATTAAAAAAAAATAACTGAAACGAAAAGTTTATTTTTTTCGTAATTTTATTGGGAAAATGACAGTAACAAAATGCAAAATGTTAAAAAGGACAACAAACTCGGTTTTATGATACTCATGCACAGTTCTATCAATAAGGGAATCACACTCATACACACTAATAGGCAGCAACAAACTCTAAAACATTGTAGGAGTAAATTGAAAACATACTCCTAGTGTAAGTAGTTTCAAACATAGTAAACAATTACTATGAGTTTTACTAAGTACAAAAATTTACTATTTAGTATATTTGAATTTATTGGAAAATTCAACACACTAAACACATACAAGCACAGACATAACCCAATAGTTTTGGGTGACTGTCCCGAACTATTAGTCACTACTGGTGACAGCCTTAGCTATGTGACCTGTTCGTGTCCTGGGTGGATTACAAAGATTAAACTTCAGATTACAAAAAGTGACAATTAACTCTCCAACAGTGAAATAACATTTTCTAAAGTACTGCTACAAAAAATTGACTGCACGCTAGATTACCTGGGGTGGATAAAGTAGCCAATTAACTTCCCTTTGTCTTAACGCTATATTACTAGGGATGTTTAAAGTAACCAATTGTCTTATCTCTGCACTACAAAGAGCACACATGTGTCAAATTATATAACAATATATAAATTGGAGTCAGCCAAGTGATCAGTCATTTGTGAAAATTACTATCTGTAAAGGATACGAGTACATTGACTACTTTTAAGGCTACTGGGAACAGTTACTGTATGTATGTGCAAGTGGATACTACAAAGAGATGCATTAATTGGACGCTTTACCAAATTAACCCTTTAGTTCACTGGGTCATTTAGTGAATAACATGTTGAAATTACTGTCAAATTAGTGTTTAGTAATATTCATCAGCATTTATTTGACAGTACATCAAAGGCTTTGCTGAAATTATTTTATAGACTCATACATATCATTAAAAGGGTTTATTCATATTGTTACGAAATGGTATTTGAATTAAAATATAATGGTTTATATTTGCATCATGTTTCTCAACCTTTCTGTTTCTGGATATTTCGAATTGTGGACAATGTTGTTTACCGGCCGATTAGCAGCAGTTAACGTAACTGTGGATATTACTAACACAGCTGTGAAACACACAACATTGAATTAAAGCTTTAAGTTGATCATTGTAGAAATAGGGCTTTCAAAAAACATCAATAGGTGGAGGTAGATGGTTCGTATGGTAAAGCAGTGTATATAAATTGGCCGTGAGAACATTATTTCTTGCTTCAGCAAAACTTCAATTATGCATTAATTTTCAGTTTAATAGATGTTAATATGTAGACATTCTGTGAGGCATTACGCTGTAGGTCTCCTTACAGGTCTTTAACGGAAGACCTTCTAATATGCCTTCTTAAGTATTCCTTCCCTCAGCCCTCTAACAGCAGCGAGTATGCAAGGCCTTGGTTCGCAATGACACGCCGTGTAAAATTGAAACGATTTTGCAATGCGGCTGGGTGTCTTTGTGTCTGCAAAATTAGGCATTTAGGAAGGCCTCTGTTAAGCTACCAATTAACTTTGCCAATTTTTTGTGGGACCTGTAAAATTTTTTACCAAGTCTCAAAACAACTTGATAAAACAATAAATGAGGGTTGATTTCTTCAATATAAATTGTTTTGTTTTATTAAATAAAAATCACTTTCCTTTTGCTTTCTTCTATTTTGATGTTGTACAAAATCTTTAGGTTTTTATTAACAAATTCAAATTAAAAACTCGATATAATTCAAAATTTAAGCAAAATCAACTTTACTCTACAAAGTTCAAAAAACGACTATCCAAAATTATGTATATCTATAAAAATTAATGAAAAAAAGGAATATAAAAACTTAACGAGAAGTTAAACATAAAAATAGTATGATTAAAACTAGCGCCCTCTCAAGGTTAGTTCACAAGGATGAATGTGGCATTACTTAAGACGGACACCCAAGGATGGAAGTACCAGCAGTATAGTAATTCAAACATGAACAGCATCTTTTTCCCGCTGGATATTTAAACTATTTTTGTGTAAATTGTGTAAATAGGTACATAAAATTATATATAGCTAAGGTCTTCGAGCAGCCTGATAAAGATATTTATAAATAAAATATGTCAAGAATTAAAATAAAAACGTCAAAGATTTCAATTGTTTTCTTCAAGTTGATTACATTCACATATTTCAGAAATTATACAAGACGATCATTGGGGTAAAAGTCAAATGTAGCAAATAGCATTTAGATATATTTTCTTTTGTAAAGTTTATGACGCCAATGAAGATGTTTCAAAAGCATACCAAGGTTCATGGGTAGTAGTAATCCATGATAAGTATTCTCATCTTGACCAGAACCGTCTTAAGCGTGGAAATGAATTCATATCGATTTTACGGGTCCATTCTTTTCTCAAATGTAGTTAATAGTTGTTGACTTCCATGTTTCCCATATGTAACAGAAATGTTAACAGCACCCTGTGGATGGGGTTGCTGTTGACAGTGACAATTTATGAAATTCAAGAAATATTTTCAATCGAAGTGCTTCCTTTTCTAATTGTAGGTGATAACGGAAGCCAAGTTACTTATTGTGGGCTTGTTGGATTTTGTAAAAGAATTTTTTTTTTTGTTTTTTAAACAAACACAAACTGCGAAGCGTTTTGCTTTTCTGCAGATACACTCTGATTCTCTGCCGGGAATCGAACCCGAAACCCCCAGATTGATAGTCCAGCACACTTTCGTGTAGTCAATCGGGAACATATAGCCAGGCTTTTTTATTCATCAAAATAGACGCAATTCGTTTAAGTTGAAAAACATATTTATAAAGTGTTACAGTTTGGTTCGTATTTTGGGCTGGAGCCATCATTGAAGCATACTTCATTAAAAATGAGGTTGGTCAAGCAGCGACTGTTACTGTTGTAGAATACATGTGTTTCATCAAGACAGTAACAGTTTTTGACGACGGGTCGTTTTTATTTTGCAAAAGATAAAAGTGTTTTATATTTTTTTTTGAAAAATGCTATGGAACTATACACAGAGAAAACAGATTCGTAGTAGCAAAATTTGTTGCTAATCGAATGATTCTGTTGCGTACATAGATATTTTCGGTTCTAGCAACAGAAAGTCAGTTTATAATGAAGTATTTCGGTTGTGGCAGCCAAACTTTTGTTACCCCTTCTAAAATTTTGTAAGATTGGCAACAAATTCGGTTGCTATCACGATTCTGTTTTCTCTGTGTAGTGACTGTTTATTATAACTACCTCAACAATTTCCTCCCTGTCTTTGATTACATCACAATTGTACTTAAACAACATCACTTCCGATGCTTCACTCTGCGCTGTTACCAAGTCTGAATGTAAAATTAAATTATTCTGTTGGTTTAAAATTACAATGGGATATAGGCTGAACACATCCAGTTTTGGATTCATCTAGTATTACGCACTTTATGATCAACTCGAAAACCTCAGAGAAGTTAAGTGTTGTAATCCCTACATCTAAGAGTTGGTTGAAGGCTGATGTACTAAGTGATAATCAGATTGAATTACAGCTGTATGTTTGTCGATTATATTTTCACAAATCAAGGCCATTTTTTCCCAGTGTTAGAAAGTTGAGCTGAAGTTGCAATTTAATCTTCTTATCACTTAGTACATGAGAAGTAAACTATAGTAGAATTACAGTAAATTGCAACCCAGGTAGATTGTTTGGTCACTAACGATGTTATGATTACTAATTTTTCACAACTGCTGTTACAATCCGTTTCCTGAAAGCTCTCTTCCACAAGATTTGTAATGTTAAAATTTGTATATTCTCGCATGCAAACTCAAAAATCGGATAAGAATCGAACAATTACTTAATAATGGCCGCTGGCAATTATTGCAAAAACCGTTTGCAGTATGGAATATTTTGCAAAATGGAGTAGTTGAACGGTATATATCACATTTAGCCCCAGAAGTTCATAGAATTCCTAGTGCATCAAGTCAAAATTAGAAAATAAAGAAGAAGGAAATGAATATACCAGAGTACCGGCTAGTGGTGGTATGCAAACACGCCCCAAACGCCTGTAAGAAAACAATATAGGCGGTTGTCTGCTTGTCTTCTGTTGAAAATTCCTTAAAAATAATAATGGGTGAGGAAATTAATGCATCTTCAGTCACTCAAGACATGTCATAAATCCTAATCTTCGATTAGAAAAATTATGCAAACACCACCAAGGAGTAAGTGATAGCATCCCAAACTCACCACACAAAGGAGAATTCCGCACAGATAAGACAGAAAGCAGGCTAACAATAGGGCAGTCAACGAAATACTCTAAATATGGAAGATGTTTCCATATACATCTCTAAGGAGAAGGGATATATGATTCGTTCTCCGGAAAAGCAAAACGTGGCAGAAGAACATTATTTTGATGTCATCAATGGCACACCAGGAGAAGATGGAACATGGAACATAAACGAGAAAATTGCGCAGTACGTCTTGAAGCAGGGAGACTATCACATATCCATATGGAGAGCTCTTTTTAAAGGGAGTAAAAATAAATTCTCAAAATCATTGGCAAACAAAACGTAGGAACATGAGAGATCATCCACCGATTAGAATCCGAAGAAGGCGTAATACATGCACATATTTATAAGCATAATTGAGTTCGGCAAAATCCATCGAAGTCCATAATAACATTTAAGGGTTAAACTGCTAATCCATCAGTTGCATATTGTACGTTAAATAGATAAATTGATAAAAATTGTATACGAGACAGAATTATTATACTATAGCAAACAGCTTAATCGCAAATAATCTATTGTCATCAATCGTCCAATATGTCTACCATCAATCCATCAATATTTGCCACCAACACACGTTTAAACACACACACACGCGTACAATCACTGACACATACAAATATACGCACTCAAACACGTACGAACATTCATGCACATTCATGCTATTATAGTGAAATATACAAACCGCTAAATCAATTGAATTTATCAATTGATTTTAACTGCTCTCACACAATATACTACTACTACAACAACACACACACACACACAAGTGCTCACAGGACATTTATATTATACACATGCATACACAAACCCACACACACACAGCCAAACAACAAAATTATACATTGTTGATAAAGAGAGGTTAATTTGTATGGTCGTCGGCAACAGAAAAGGAAACCAAAAAAAAAAAAAAAATATTACAGCAACAACTACAACTTCAATATTAGGGTGACCCACAAAAAGGTAGATATACCCAACAAAAATAAAAATTTAATTCATTCAAAGTTATGGGTTTTCAAAATGTTTATCCGGGATTAAGTATTTGGTGAGCTGTGTGAAAGAATAATAAGTAAGATTGTTATATACCCCTAAGCCGAATCTTGCATATCCATCATCAATTCATAATCAATATATTTATGACTGCTCAAACAGTATTCCGGCGGCAAATTCGTATGCGGCTAGGTTAAGTCAGGTACCTATAGTGCCCATTTTCAATCCCAAACAAATATTATCAACAGAGAGTACTTGTGGAAAATATCAGCCAGCTAGAGCCTTTGGTTTGGGCCCTATCTTGTTTTCAACAGACGGATGGAAAACGCTATTAAAATTAAATATTTTTTGGTTCTAAGACTCTGCGATGGGTAGTCGTCTTGATGCAATGCAAAGGCTTAAGTGCGAGGAACCATGCAGGCCGTGATGGCGGGAATACCCATACCAGAGGATGTTGAACACGAACTAAGTACTACCATTCCCTTTGTTAGCGTTTGTATATCCCCTATGGGGAGGCTACCTGACTCCTCTCTTCCTTAAAGAGTCCGAAAGCTGTTCTCACATTGGGCGGGTAGGTACAAACTCAGGCTACAGCTAACACAGTTCCGATTGTGAGCAAGGGAACTGCTAACCAGTTTTCGGGTATCCAAGCTTCACCTTTCCCTGCCAGTGAATGAACTGAAAACAAGTCTTCGGGTACCCTAGCTGTGCCTTCTGCCCAACAGGCTGACAAGAATCTCACCAGACACGTGACACCAGCAAGATGGGCCTTTTTGAGACTACAAGCCGCCGAGAAATTTATTTATTGGGCAAAGACCATTCTAGCTGACCTGTGTCTAAGGACGAGCCTAAACGGCAACGTTCTGAGAAGGAGACGCAACCGCAGCAGCCCATGACGAAACGTTCCAAGCCCCAACGATCGTTTGACAGATCCTTCAGTGAGGTGGCCAAAGGTCATCTTGTATGAGCTGTCAGCGATCGCAGCTTCTCTGATTGCTCCATATCTCATGAAAACTAGAATATGGTGTGCAAAAAGCTGATGGGAGTGTTCTGGGGAGTTCTCAAGGATAACTTGAGAACCCCTCAGTGTGATGGTGCCGGTTGGTATCGTGTTCGTGTAAAACTGAATGAGCGATCAGCAGTGCTTTTCAAGCAGGCTGTTTCTATGTTGGACGGCCTTTGGGAAGGTGCTACACTGGAAGTGGTCTCTGTTGTCGTGATACCACGCCGACCTAGGTCCACTGTCCGTGTTTTCGACGAACCGTCTAAACCAGAGATATACTGGAACTTCTTCGTATAGGAAATCCTGAAATCTCGATACATGACTGGATGGTTGCCAGGATCTCCGAATCCGAAGGTGGATAGAGAAGGATCACGGTCATCATGAACCAGGAAACCTTTGTGCCTCTTCAGGAAAGTCGAGGAAAGGTATACTACAGCTTTGAGTCGATCTTTCTTCGAGTTAACCAAGGGGAAGATAAGGCTAAACCTGTTCAGGATGACAATGAACCTATCCCTGAAGACATATCCAGCGATGAGACTAAAAGTTCTATTGCTCAAGAGGACACCGACTCTAACTCTGAGTTGGTGGGTGAATTTTTTTGGCAATTGGATAATGTAGTTGAGGAGGACTCGGATCAAGAGGACGTCAACGTTACAATCGTCCCCAAAACGGAGATGGAGACGATTCGTCGCTTCGCGCGCTTGGTGCCAAGGGCCATAAGCTACTATACATGAAAGACAGAGGTAACATTTGATAATTTATAGAAGCCAGTAACAATATCAATATCTTCATTCTTTCTGATTACAGAGATGAAAATACTGTAGTAGCGGCCTGGGACTTATCGTAACTCTTGTGGAATCTTGTGATTAATCTACTGCTCATGAAATTAGACTCCATGAAATGCAAAACTGTTGCATATGCTGATGATGTTGCTGTGGCTCTTTCTGAGAAACATCTTGACACTTAGCCATTGGAGCACTGATAGTGGAATTTGTGCGAATCCTGGGAAAACGGAGCGTGTGCTCTTTTCAAGAAGGTTCAAAATTCCCTCCTTCCCATTACAATGCCTTAACGGAGGGGAACTTAAGCTATCGTCATAATTTGAAAAATACTTTTTGGAAAGCCCTTAAAATGATACCAATATTTCATAGGTTTCCTTTGCGAGAAATATGAAAAAAAATTATAAAAACCTTTTTATCCTTTGATCCAGCTCACCAAATACTGACACCAGAACAAACATTTTGATAAATGGTCAATTGAAAAACCTAAACTTTCAGTTTAGTTTGGAACATCGACATCTTATTTTTCTTTCGTACTAACGGGGCCTACCTACTACTATATATATGAGTACTAAAGTCGATTTATTATTGGAAGGAGTTAAAATGTTTTATTCAATCATTGTCAGTTCGTCAGTACATGTCAATATTTTATTAAATGACATTAAACTGTCTCTATCGGATTAATTAATTTATTGTTTTTGCTGTTGCTGTTACTGCTATTATTATTACTATTATTTCTATAGATGGCAACTCATAACAGGCCAACAAACAAAAACTTTAGTAATACGAGTAATCATGTAAAAACGTATTCACACTCATCCGCAACTTATTTATGTCAGGCATATAAATTTTATTTTTTTGCGTGGAGTTTTTGTGACATTATTCCATAGTGGAAACAGAGCAAAATAAAAAAATCAATAATTGCAAATAATTTGAAGTTACGAGTATTTATTTAATTTAGTAAAATATATGTGATATATTGGGCCATAGTTGTAGTAAGTTTCATAAGAACAAATGAACTTTAAAATAAATTAAATGTGAGATATTACGTTTTGTATATATTTCGGTAAAATATTAATTCCAAGATAAGAGATCTATTAAGATCTATTGTGCAAAAAATACCACTGAGAAATATAAGATGGTCGAATAGGTAAGTTTATCCATAGCCAAACTCACCACAAAAAGGAGAAAACTGTCTAGGGCTCAGCTAAAGAAAACATCGCAGATGAGACAGAGGGCAGACCAGCAATAGGAAAGCCTGGGAATACTTCAAAAGCGCAAGATCCTTTCACATCCATCTGTACATAGAAGGGAAAGAAAGTTTATTCTCCGCAACGTCATTGAGCTGACCAAAAAGAAGATGAGCAGTTTTTTAAATTCGAAAGAATCTTAGGATCATTAATTAAGTTATAGCAATGGCGTCGGTGAAATTTTCAGCTTGTGGTGGAGAATGGAAAAGGAAAAATACACTATTACTGAATAAGAAGCCATAGGTAAACCCTGCTAAAAATATATTCAATATTCGATACGAATGACAGACATTTTATTATATTATACATATGTATGTACATATGTATTTTGTTTTAGCAATTTAAAACCTTTTGTATAATTTATTTAGTAATTACCACTACTGTTTCATTAATAAAATATTTGCGTCTGTTTGGTTGGTTTCGTGGTAGCACTCTGCACAAAAGCAATCAAGACCTCAAGATATGTTTCCGTTCCGTTTTGATAAGCCCACAACAGGAATCGTCGAAACCTCATTAAGATTTGATGCTAGAAAAATGAGTACTAAATCCAACCTGTTGTGTTCTGATATCCAATAATGTCGCACAGATAGATCTTTATCTCAGACAGATTGTTCAGTATATGTATGATCAGAAAACATCAATATAAGAAAAGAAAACCATTTATTGCCTTACGCGGTCCAAGTAATAAGGTAATAACTATTCAAGTGTGTTTGTATGTAGATTAAACAATGGCCTGTTAAAATTGTTTCGAAATCCCTATCCAATTTATATTGAAGAGATTAATGTTTACTTTAACATTGTACGTCGGTCACTGTTTTCCATCAGTCTACCATGTTTAATTTTCAGACATATAAAGCGGATCTTTATCTGGCAAGCTGCCTGTCCATTACAGTAGTAGTATTTATACGCAGGCACAGTTTTTCTGAAAGTCTCTAACTTCATCTTCAAGACGCATTAAGAACCTTAACCTTGCTTTATAATAGAAGACAGCAGATCCAACAGATCTAATATTAGGTTTGGTTCGGGAAAGAGGTAAGGAAGTTCAAGATCTTTGCGTGTCTATACGTTCTAGATATCCAGCATCCAGAAGCGTTATAGGAGGATAAAGCCAAAGTATTTGCTTAGGGCTCAAGCCCCATTTTGCATTGAACATCTTGTGATAGGTTCAGTTCCTATCATATTTTCCAGTCCAAAATAATACCTAGATATTTTGTAAAGCATGATAAAAAAACTTCACAGTCTCGTAGCCGTGGTAGTCTAGAACTAAGTATCTTGGTATTTTTTGTAAATAGAACCAGTGTTGTTTTAATTGTATTTACTCCTAACCCACTTTTTGTGGCCCAGTTGCTGAGCGTTTCCAAGACTATTTGTAATCACATCCAGGAACATATCTGGAATAATTAGTACCGCATAGTCTTCATAAGCAACAGATTTAATTCACTTATTTCCCAATTTCGAATCGATTTAAAAACCTTGGAATATTTCACGTCCTACTTATTTTGTATTGATTGTATTCAAGTTATCTCAAGCTACGTATACACGGTTGTCATATTCTTACAAAGTTGTCAGAAAATGTTCAGTAAATGGTTAACAACCATATGTTTCAACATAAGTTCTCATGGTTGTGTTAACCATTTTCTGAACATGTTTCTGACAACACGTAGCTTCAGAATCATCATTTCAAAATCATCCATAGCTGGCTCCATTTAACTACCTTCGATAGTCGTGAATAGCGCTCCAGCTATCTGCTTTATACGTGAAGATCAGTTTGGATGGGGTGTGCACTTCCACTCGGAAACCATTGTTATTCCCTTTAAAAGTCAGATTCAGAGAAACAAGTTTGCCATGCCTACAAAATGGGGACACAAAGAACGGAAAGAAGAAGAAAGGAAGGAAGAAGAAAGGAAAGAAGAAGAATGGAAAGAAGAAGAAAGAAAGTGTCTTAGAGATCGTAAAAGGAGAAACAAAGAGAAAAATTCATATCTGCGTAAATAGGGTTAAAGTGGTTACATATGCAAATTCGCTATAGAATATCCTTTAAATAACTAGATAAAACCTAGAATGCAACTCAATTTACAAAGCTAAATTAATTTAGAAATCTTGTACAGAACCATTTAAATTGACTCTGTATTCTCGGGCAGCTGCACATAATGTGCTCTACTGTTAAGAACTCCTCTACATCCCCACATACTCTACAAAAATACTATGTTCAATTATCCCATTTACCTGTAAAGGCCCAAATTGAAAAGTGACCGGTTATCACTCCTACTACCTACCTATCCAACCCAATTAGTGTTTTGGTTGCATTTGCATTCAGTGTTGGCCAAATGCCTTTGGACACTTGACAATCTGTCCAGGATTGGTTGGAGTAGTCACTGAATCTTTCAAAGATTAGCCTGTAGTGCTGACAAATATAAGGTCTTACTCCCCGGTCCCTAATACTATGGTCTAGATCTGAGCCATGTCTGGGAAGTTCAGCCTCATACATATACATATATGAATAATAATATATTTATTGGGCAAAAGTGTTCTGCATTCTCATGACTTCTTTTACGAAGTTGAAAGTAGAGTTGGTTGTCTTTACACTCTGCAATATCCGAGGGAGGATTCCATCAGTTCCTGTTGGTTTACATGGTGAAAAATAATCAATCTCTCATGAAATTCTATCCTGGCAGATTTGGTTTTTCCTGATTTTCAATATTACTCACTAAGAAGCAATTCATCTACAGCTTAGTTCATCGTACGAGAGATGGTTTGTTTGGTTTAGAAGTGGTGATTTTGACACGGAAGATAAATATCGCCCATGACAGCCAAAAATTATTGAAAGCCAAGAATTGCATGCATTATACATGAATACTGTTGTATCTCAATTTATGTTCTCTTTTCTCTCTCTCAAATAATTTCTTTTCGCTTGCAAAGCGTTTGTTCCAAACGTGAAAGATTTTCATCGGCTGCCGATTGTATCTAGCTTCGGAAGATAGTGTCCTTCATCTAGCCTGTAATTCACCCTCACTTGACTTGGCAACTTCTTTATTGCGTGGTAGCTTCAGGTTCAGACAAACGTCTAGCTTATCTGGGTTGAGTGGTCGCCGTCGTAAATGTTTTGTCTCTTCGTCTCAGTATTTTACTCTCATGAGCAGACAAGGTCGAATGTGGTGGTCTTATTTGCATGCTCACAACTTGAGCTGCCTCAGAAGCTATTGTGCCACCTATTATACTGTTGTCATCTTCAGCAGATGTCTGCTTTTTTCACGCATGGAACGTCCAACACGGCGACGTCTAAGTAAATGCGAGCCTGATAGACTAGACGATCTCTGGGTATATCTTCAGATAAGCAAAACATTTAAACAATTCCTTTTTGCTACAGTCAATAAGTTCAAAAGGGATTTTAAGACAACTATAAGATTACAACTATAAGATATGCATTCGTATGGAATTTACCAAGGCATATTTTTCAGTCGTGGAATCACGAATAAAAATATGTTCCTTCACTAGAAAAAGTTTTGCAAGAGCATTTGGTAGAAAGACAGGCTTGGAAGCTTATATCCAGATGGCTTCAAATATTCTCAATGAATTTAGAATTAGTTCAATTTAACAAGCTTTTCATGTACTACCATATAAATGGTAGTATCAAACGTGACTAAAACATCGTGGTTACTTGTGTGCATATTTTGAATTATATTCAACTGAAAATATATTATCGTTGAGAAAAGCCAATCAGAGTTCATGGACGTTTTGTAACGTTCATGAACACTGACACGTTTGTTATCATGCCAAAGCTACTCGAGTTACTGTTGAGCAAATTCTTTCGATGGACTCTTGAGTTTTGAACTCTGAAACTTTCCCTGGACAGCAAGTATTAGAACCTGTTGAATCTAACCAAATCTTGCCAATGCTTAAAACCCTTTTCAAATATTGTTACATTCTAGTTTGTCAAATTTGTTATAATATGAGCGGACAATGTGACTCCTACAAAAGTTCTATATCTCCTTTAACTGTTTTGTATTTTATAAGGATCTTATGACATTGGAATAATCCTAAGCTTTTAATATTTGAAAAGTATCAAGTTGACTATTTTGAAGAAAAACTTAACGATTTATCTACTTTGTAGTAAAATCAAACTACATTTTTTTTTTGTAATTTTTATCTTGCAATCAAATACAATCTGATGATTGTCAGAGACGAACCGGCTGCATGGTCTATCAAATTGCAACACATCAATTTATTGTTTTGAAAGCTAAAAATGAAGAAGTTTAAAAAACTTCATAATGATGGAGCTGGAAGCTGATGACGACGACAGAATATATTTTAAAGAAAATCAAATGTTTAAAAATGTTTTCTTTTATAGTTGTTTGAATTTACTTATATAACAATCCTTTTAGCATTTGCCTTTATCACTTGTTCCTTTCGTTTTTTTTTTATTGTATTTTTGGCTACAAAAGTCCTTTTTCTTTATGTCCTTTGTTTCTCTTACTCTTTCCTTACATGCTTACAAGTCAGTGTGTGCTGAGTAGAGTGGTTATGTGTAGCATTAAGTTCATGTGTGTTGTGTACTTAAATGTTCCTACATATTACATGTTTGGTCTAATGTCATTGTATTGTATTTGATTGACATCTAACAGACAATCTTATGGATTTGTTGTTACTTGGCATAAATGCCATGTGATGGGAGGTGGGCCGGTGATGGATGTTAAGTTCGTTTTGTGGAAGTATGTTTGTTGAGTTTAGTACGTACATATGACTGTTGTAGCAATACGTTTTCTTGGTCTTATAGTTTTAATTCTAAGAGCACTAGTTAAAATGTAATGGTATTGCCAGTGAGTGTGACTTTGGGGTGGGATAATTGAAAATTAGTTAATTTAGTATACGTTTTTAAGTTTTACAAGAAATATCTTGTTTGAATAGTGCAGATTTGCAAAAGATATTTTAGAACTTATAAATATTACAACAAACTTTAGTACCTTATAAATTTACCCTCCTATTCTGTAAATTCCTTAAGCATCTTACATACAATGTTTGGACATTTCAATGTTGGAAATGAGTAAAGTATATTTAAGAAAATATACGACAAAAATAGCTTTAGAATTTATAATCCTCATGTTTAAAATGTCACTAAAATGTTGAAACTTGTCTCATCCCACTTCTTGTCCAGCCTGTCACAGCATGTGATTGCTACTACTTCTAATTACGTTTAGCATCCATCCAATTTATTTTCTTACCACATATGAATTTTAAAGTCTTATGTTATTTACTTTTTTAAAGTTTTTTTTTTTTTATTATTTTAATTCCTTAATAAAGATACATTATCTTAATTAATAATTACAATCTGTCTAAATAGAAAAACTTTTTTAAAGTGTATATGTATAACCATTTTTTATTATAATATAAAATAATGAGCTTCCTAACAGTAATGAAAAACATATGCATTTTCAAAATTTTACATGCATGTCATTTTATTTACAATTGACAGTTTTGATTGACAAATTGGTTTCTTTTAATTATAGAGAAATGTCAAATGTATGAATTATTTTATTACTTAAATACATACAATGAAACTTACAAAAGAACTAATAGAAAATAATATGATTAATTTAAGATTATGTTTCTAAATAACAGCAGCCAATTGTTGAGTTTACATATCTTTTAAAAGTCAATAAAATTCATATTTTATTTATTTTTTCAAAACTAGAACTAGAACTGAACTAGCACTGAACTAGAACTGAACTAGAACTGAACTAAAACTAGAACTGAACTAGAACTAGAACTATAATTCATTAGAACTGAACTTATATTGAATTAGAACTGAACTAGAATTGGGCTAGAACTGATTTAGAACTGAACTAGAACTGAACTAGAACTGAACTAGAACTGAACTAGAACTGAACTAGAACTGAACTAGAACTGAACTAGAACTGAACTAGAACTGAACTAGAACTGAACTAGAACTGAACTAGAACTGAACTAGAACTAAACTAGAACTAGAACTAAACTAGAACTGAACTAGAACTGAACTAGAACTGAACTAGAACTGAACTAAACTAGAACTAAACTAGAACTGAACTAGAACTGAACTAGAACTGAACTAGAACTGAACTAGAACTGAACTAGAACTGAACTAGAACTGAACTAGAACTGAACTAGAACTGAACTAGAACTGAACTAGAACTGAACTAGAACTGAACTAGAACTGAACTAGAACTGAACTAGAACTGAACTAGAACTGAACTAGAACTGAACTAGAACTGAACTAGAACTGAACTAGAACTGAACTAGAACTGAACTAGAACTGAACTAGAACTGAACTAGAACTGAACTAGAACTGAACTAGAACTGAACTAGAACTGAACTAGAACTGAACTAGAACTGAACTAGAACTGAACTAGAACTGAACTAGAACTGAACTAGAACTGAACTAGAACTGAACTAGAACTGAACTAGAACTGAACTAGAACTGAACTAGAATTGAACTAGAACTGAACTAGAACTGAACTAGAACTGAACTAGAACTGAACTAGAACTAAACTAGAACTGAACTAGAACTGAACTAGAACTGAACTAGAACTGAACTAGAACTGAACTAGAACTGAACTAGAACTGAACTAGAACTGAACTAGAACTGAACTAGAACTGAACTAGAACTGAACTAGAACTGAACTAGAACTGAACTAGAACTGAACTAGAACTGAACTAGAACTGAACTAGAACTGAACTAGAACTGAACTAGAACTGAACTAGAACTGAACTAGAACTGAACTAGAATTGAACTAGAACTGAACTAGAATTGAACTAGAACTGAACTAGAACTGAACTAGAACTGAACTAGAACTGAACTAGAACTGAACTAGAACTGAACTAGAACTGAACTAGAACTGAACTAGAACTGAACTAGAACTGAACTAGAACTGAACTAGAACTGAACAAGAACTGAACTAGAACTGAACTAGAACTGAACTAGAACTGAACTAGAACTGAACTAGAACTGTACTAGAACTGAACTAGAACTGAACTAGAACTAAACTAGAACTGAACTAGAATTGAACTAGAACTGAACTAGAACTGAACTAGAACTAAACTAGAACTGAACTAGAATTGAACTAGAACTGAACTAGAACTGAACTAGAACTGAACTAGAACTGAACTAGAACTGAACTAGAACTGAACTAGAACTGAACTAGAACTGAACTAGAACTGAACTAGAACTGAACTAGAACTGAACTAGAACTGAACTAGAACTGAACTAGAACTGAACTAGAACTGAACTAGAACTGAACTAGAACTGAACTAGAACTGAACTAGAACTGAACTAGAACTGAACTAGAACTGAACTAGAACTGAACTAGAACTGAACTAGAACTGAACTAGAACTGAACTAGAACTGAACTAGAACTGAACTAGAACTGAACTAGAACTGAACTAGAACTGAACTAGAACTGAACTAGAACTGAACTAGAACTGAACTAGAACTGAACTAGAACTGAACTAGAACTGAACTAGAACTGAACTAGAACTGAACTAGAACTGAACTAGAACTGAACTAGAACTGAACTAGAACTGAACTAGAACTGAACTAGAACTGAACTAGAACTGAACTAGAACTGAACTAGAACTGAACTAGAACTGAACTAGAACTGAACTAGAACTGAACTAGAACTGAACTAGAACTGAACTAGAACTGAACTAGAACTGAACTAGAACTGAACTAGAACTGAACTAGAACTGAACTAGAACTGAACTAGAACTGAACTAGAACTGAACTAGAACTGAACTAGAACTGAACTAGAACTGAACTAGAACTGAACTAGAACTGAACTAGAACTGAACTAGAACTGAACTAGAACTGAACTAGAACTGAACTAGAACTGAACTAGAACTGAACTAGAACTGAACTAGAACTGAACTAGAACTGAACTAGAACTGAACTAGAACTGAACTAGAACTGAACTAGAACTGAACTAGAACTGAACTAGAACTGAACTAGAACTGAACTAGAACTGAACTAGAACTGAACTAGAACTGAACTAGAACTGAACTAGAACTGGACAGGAGTTGATTTGCAACAAAGGTGCTAAATGACATGATGTGTTGGATTTTCAATTAACTCATCACCTAATGAATCTTTTAAAATATTTCTACTTAAAAACACCAATCAATACAATTTCATTAAAACAAATCAGTGGCTCCGTTTGATCATTCCACATAACACATACATTTTTATTATTCGAATTTAGTTTTCAAAATATTTGTAAGAAATGAAAACAGTTGATCTTAGCACACAAATATACATAATAAACGTCTTTATGTAGTACATGGAAGTAGAAGTTAAATATATACGTTTTTCCAAAACTAAAACAAATTTTTCTGTTAAATTTACAAACATTTACCATCCCTCCGTGCCAAAATATAAAAAAAATAAAAAACATCTAGGACATAATCCTTAACAAGACGAAAAATCACATTGAAAAGAAAACTATCAATAGAAAATGATGTGTTTACTTCCAGTGACAAAAATAACGATGATGGTGATGTGGACAATGTTGATGATGTTCGCAAATTAAATTGTCAATCTTATAGCATGGGTTGTAGCTGAAGTCTTCCTTATTGATTGACCAAATAACAACAACAAAAATATATTTTGAATGAAAAAATAACTGCAATAACATGAAAATAAAATATACTCAAAATATACGTTTAGGACACATTTCTTTTCCCACACATCAGCAACATATTTAGATATTGAAGTTTTTTTTTTCCTTTTCTTCATGTTGTTCAGACAATCATACATATGAATAAGGCCATAAATAAAATAAGAAATTATTAGGAAGAGATAGAGCGAAAAGGAACTGAATAAACGCGTATATCAAACTAATCCTTGACATCATCTTTTTCTATAGTTCTTCTTAGTTTTTTATATATATTTATCCTTGTTGTTGTACTTAAAAGATGTGACTGCTGTAGTGACTAGTGATGCCATTGCTTCTTTAGCTGTCAATGGTATTGAATAAGAAAAACTTGTAAATATTATGTCCTGGAAGCCATCAATCGTTTTGCTGAAATGTGCACTATAAGGGAAAAAATGAAAAGAACAAGAAAAAGTCATGAAAATGAAGTGGAGAAATTGTGTATGATTTTTTTTCTTAAGGATGGTCATGAACAGTGTGACCAAATATCTTAGATTTAGTCCAGTTCTAGTTCAGTTCTAGTTCAGTTCTAGTTCAGTTCTAGTTCAGTTCTAGTTCAGTTCTAGTTCAGTTCTAGTTCAGTTCTAGTTCAGTTCTAGTTCAGTTCTAGTTCAGTTCTAGTTCAGTTCTAGTTCAGTTCTAGTTCAGTTCTAGTTCAGTTCTAGTTCAGTTCTAGTTCAGTTCTAGTTCAGTTCTAGTTCAGTTCTAGTTCAGTTCTAGTTCAGTTCTAGTTCAGTTCTAGTTCAGTTCTAGTTCAGTTCTAGTTCAGTTCTAGTTCAGTTCTAGTTCAGTTCTAGTTCAGTTCTAGTTCAGTTCTAGTTCAGTTCAGTTCTAGTTCAGTTCTAGTTCAGTTCTAGATCAGTTCTAGTTCAGTTCTAGCCCACTGTTTGTCTTGAAAAATCATTTTCCCATGCATTTTATTACAGATGAAAAGCACCATCGACCGGGTCCCACCTCACTATTGTGGCCAACATGATTTGTGTTGTGTGCAGTAGGGGTAAATTCATAGTCGAAAATTGTGGTGGTGGTAATGGTCGATGTTGGTCTTCAATAATGTTGCAGTTGACGTAAGCTCTAAGCAATGACATCTGACGATTGACAACTTTGTCGTCGTCATTGAAGACGGCCACATGAAAGATATAAGCAACTTCTGTTGTTATTGCTGATTTTTCTTTTGCTCTGCTGCTCTGAATTTACAAAAATTGTATGCGGATGAAGTAGAAGAAAACTTGATAATATTTCAATGTTGTAGTAGAAGACAGCAAGACATTTTTGTATTGGAATATGCACGGTCATAAGGGCGAATTGACACACAACAACTGACGAGTTGGTGGGTCATTACTGTAATAAATAGAGGATGAAAGAGTGGTGGAGTCCTAGACACAGAAGAGTGAGTATAATAAAAGGAAGAGTTTTGTATTTTTGTTTTTGTTGCTGCAGCTGATGAACATGTTGTCATTTGCCACGTTCTTGTGGGTTACAGTAGCGCAAGGAATAGTTGCCTGCTTGCGATTTAAGCAAGGCAATGGTCGGTGTCTTCATAGTTTTCCTACTAATGCAGTTTTCACAGTTTCACTCTTTCTCTCTTTACACAACAAAATTTGATGGGTCGTTTCGAGTTTTTTTTTCTGTGTAATATTTTCGTTACAACTTTTTTTGTTCCTGATTTTTGTATTTTCTTGGCATTTTGTCTTGGTGTGTGTTGAACTATTTATTTTATATGTATGTATGCATGTGTGTGTGTGTGTGTGTGTGTGTGTATTTTGTAAATGTTATTTTGGCTTTAGCATCACTAATACTGATGCTGTTCGAACATCTTACCCATCATGTGAGTCTCTGCATCAGAATCAGCTTCAACGTCTTCTCTTATTACTTGATGCCAATAACAACATTGCACTGCTTCTATCAATCCATATAAAATTGAACGACAACGTCAGGATTTTTGCAATTTGAGAAGTTGCTACGTGACATTTCAATAATTTTTTGAAAAGTTCTTTATATTTCTTCTTTTCTTGGCATCCATCCCCCCTCCCCTACTGTATGTATTATAGTTTTGTTCGATTTCTTATTTTATTTAGCTATTTTTTTTTTGTGCGAGAAATAGTAAAAATAAAATAAATTTTTATGGTGTTTGATTCTTTCCATAATGTGTTCCACTTTGGGAGTGTTCTAGAATGGTAAATGTACAAATTCTGTTTTTTCTATAATATTTGTGACAGTGTTACTTTGTCCACGATAGATTTTTTTGTTGCTATTTCAGTTTCGTTTTTTTTTTATTCTATTTCATTTCGATTTCTGATGCGTTTTTTATATAATCATCTTATTTGGAACAGTATACGAAAGTCGTTGCTGTTGTTTGTCACTATTTTGTTTTTGGCGAATTGATGACTTTGATGGGTTGTGGCAGTTTCTTGTTGTTTTTCATGAATTAAATATGAAACTAAATTGAATTTCCTTTATTTTTTCCATTTCTTAAAGTTAAAGAGCATTGAAAGTAAAGTTTTTCAATAGTTTTATTTAATTAGGTTCAGTGCTGGATTAGGTATTGTATATATTTAGAGAAATGGTTGTTAATTTAATCTTAAAAAAACTTACTATAAAGAATTTAATATGGTTTTGGACCAACTATATATGTTCCTGATCCTGAAAAAGCTCGATATTTAGGTTCACATATTAATAAATACTACGTGTCAGCTATTTTGAATATGCGATATTGATGATTGACGATTGAAGTCTGATTTTCTCGAAAAGGGGTCAAAATGACCCCTAAAGAGAGGAGATAGAGGGTTAAGATCTACTACAAAAATCATCCCCATAGAATTCCATAGTATAACTCTGATAATAAGAACTCTCTCAGACATTAACTTATAACATTTTTTTCAGTTAATATAATGTTTGACCCACTATAAAAAAAATTCAGACCAGCTGGACTATAAGTTTAGTCTACAAAAAGAATCTACTCAACATGCCCTTTCAGAATTATAGGGTCACTGTTTCTGTTTCAATCAAAAAGTCTCAATTTGTTGGTCCTTTTATTAAAAAAATAAATTTTAATAAAAAAAGTACCAAAAACAGATACGACTTTTTACCCTTGAAAATTTGAATTTCAAAAAAGTACCAAAATAATGTCTACTCATTATTGTTCTGGGTCAGATGAATGAACTACTTGTACTATTTTTAACCTTTTTGACCACCTAGAAAATGGAATTTCCAAAAAGTACCAGACACCTGTCGGCTCTTTTTTTGATTAAAGGCTGACACATTTAAACTTTTATTTCTAGGTTTATTAATTTTGGTTCAATATAGATTGTGCCCGTTTTATTCCCCTTAGCGTTCGAATTTCCAAAAATCTCTTCTTAGTGGATCTATATGATGTAAAACAAAACTATTATTTATTTCTTGCTTTAGCGGTTTGGGCTGTGCTATGATGAATGCATGAGTCACGATACTCTTTTATCTATAGGCAAGGAAGGGGCTATTGTCTTTTTCATATAACATTAAAAATCATTAATGAACCAACCCAAAAGGTCTAGAGAGTTTTATACATACAGTGACCGTTTCAATATTTGCAAGACTAATGCTTATCGACATATAACATTAAACTAAGTATACGTATTTATTATGGGATTTGGTTTCCACCCTGCGTATGCTTAGTCCGTACAGGTACTATAAAAGGCCTACATCGCCCCTTCGGTGTCGCTACGAAGTATGATTGCATTAACTTTATGCCAGTTATATGGTTGTTGAACTTGAAACGAGAGTAAAATGTGTTATGAAAACGATTCGATAAGATAAATGCTGGAAACAATTAACGTCAAAACAATCCGATGAGATGAAATTTTCATTATTAATTCGGCGAACTTCGTTTTTTAGTTATGATAATCTGATAAATAAAACAATTTACCAGAGTTGCATGGACTTGATGTTAATAATATGAGGTTCCAAAAAAAAACTGTATATTTTTTATATGAAAGCCATATAAATTTTGTTATAACGTCGGAATCAGTACAGTTATTTGGGAATATATTGGCAGTTGATAAATTAGGCGCTAAATGATCAAATAAATCAAATTTAATGATATTGTACATTGGCCTTTTGGCACTCACGACGATAATATTCTGGTCAAACAATTGATCGAGAAGCTAAAGTATGATACAAATACTGATCTCCTGTATTCTACCACGATCATACCCGTAGCATTAGGCTTTTATAACACATTGTTGTCGTTAACAAAAAATATACTGAGATCTAGGAAAACTACCTACTACTAATTAATACTTGATGTAGCTGCTATAACTACATTGAAGATTTCTAGGACAGACTGGGAACAATTTTGGATTTGTTATTTTAGGTTTAGTCCATTAATGAATGATAGCACTAAATCATATTTTTTTTTTTTTTTTATTAAGAGAGCTTCACCTTATATATCCTTTGATAACTTTGAAAGGCTTAGATTACAACAATCACAATGATCTGTTTTCCGAGTTCTCGATATGACGAGAAAAATACTTCGGATGACTTTGTCAGAGGCACGCTCAGCTATTCACCATTATTACCATTGTAAAGTGTTAATACTTTTGACTACTCAATACATTGTTTTGGGTACCTGATAACACTCAATACTTTTAAAAGCTGAATTTAACATTTAAAAATTTCTATTTTCAAGAGTTGCACTTTCCACTGACAAATCTTTTTTTACTTATTGTACTGAAAACTTAAATCGCAGAGATTTAATCTCATGATTAAGATGATATAGGAGAGAAAATTAAGTTCTATTGAAATAAGAAAGATCTTGTCGTCTTTGAATAAACAAATAACGTAGATAGCAATCCGTCTGTCTAGAATATAACTGTTCTATCTAATTGCTGAAGTGTCTGGTCATTGGATTTTAGGTTCACATGAATATTGAGAAGTTGTAATAATTAAGATAAGGGAGAGTATAAAATACATATCATGCTAGGCGATGATGTAGCTGGACTTATGATTATTCACTTAATTAACAATACTTTTTCTCAGCAGAAACTTATGTATACCGCAGAGTCTAAACCTTAAGAATAACAGAAGATCGCAGAAAACTGATTTGAAACAAGAAATATCTGTCCTATATGAATTTAAGAAGATACTAATTTGACTGTTCAAAATGCCACTGAGCAATATAAATGTCTGCTTTGATTTAGGCTAAATAAAGATCAGGCAACATATAAAGTCAATTATCCAGTTATATGAAAAATCAAAAATATCACCAGAAGTCCTTAAGGCTCTTCCTATTACTTTTGCTCTGCTCGTCGCTAACATTGGGCAGTCATAAAGTAGGTGCTCAGAAATCTCATCGTGTCGCTCGCAAAATCTGTTCTGTTTTGTCCCAACATTACCTAAAGTAAATTGGTAATATCTAGTTGTACAATGTCTGGTAAATAATCGAGTAAGTATTCCCAAATCGCTATATTTGATCAGTAACAATTTTTGGCCTGCCTGAGCCCAGACAAACTTCCCCAATATCTTAAAAATTCAACAGAAGAACGAATTGTTTCCATTTCGTATCCACGTTGGATGCCAATGAAAGGTTCAGGTTCGATGAAAGTGCCCGAGCACTTCATGACCAGGTATCCAGCATAATGTCACATCATGCGCACCGTGTTTATTCAAAGATGTAACGTAGCCCACGACGACTCATAGAAAGATATGGCACTACGTGCCGCCTGGCTATCTGACATAACAATAATCTTAACGTCCTAAATCTACTTCTGAAACACTCAGCGGAGCATATTAGGATGACATAAATGTTCGCCTGAAACATTGCTGGGCAAGTACCCATTCGAATAGAAGATGACATCAAGATTTGCCAATCATATTCATTCAATTATAAACCAAGCCTATCGGAGATTGGGGCAATGAGGCAAAGCATGAATGATACGCTTAACCAAGATCTTGTGACAATCTCTGAATGGGGTTGTGCGAATACAGTCGATTTTAATGCACGCAAGACTCAATATTATATGTTAACATACAAACGCACAACATATCATGTTGCTCCATCTGTTTTTATGGGTGATGTAAATATTAAGGAATCAGAAGCTCTCGATGTTCTAGGCATGAGAATTCAGTGTGAAGTACGCTGGCCAACATACACTTTTCAAGGGTCGTATGAAGCATTCAAGTGCGTTGGTTTTCTAAAACGCTGTAGGAAATACTTCACTCCATCTATCTCCTTACTATTTACACCACTTATATCCGACACCAAATGGAATACAACTCTCATGTGTGGGTCGGTGCTTTGAAGTCTATTTTGGAGTTCCTCGACCGCGTACTGAAGAGAGCGAAGGTGCTCATCGGTGACAGTAGGATATCCAGCTCCCGAAACCCGTTCCTGTCACTTTCAATATAGGAAAATTCGAATCAAATGTTCTCAAACACTTCTCCCTCTATCATCCCTCCCATAACCTATTTTCATAGTTCCAACTCAATGCTTTAAACATTTTTCCTTTTGTTCTTAATTCAAAAACACGGTGTTTCGTGACAACTAACTTTTTGAACTGTTCTGAACAAAAAATTAATATTTTTATTGGTGCTGGTCGGGTAATAAAAAGTAGTTAATGTTTCTCTCAATTACTGACATTTATTCCAGTCGTATAATTCTATGTTTTGCTGATTAGAATAAGATCATGATTTTCTTTGAGTTTTCTTAAGTCTTAAACTTAAAACAATATTTCTATAGAACATAAATAATTATATACTATTTCCGTCTTTTGATTCTATTTCCACCAGTCTCACCACCATCTGTTCTGATTCAATGCAAATGAAGTTGTAATTAACATCCTGTGATCGTTGGTAAGTGCAACATTTACATATGATAACTGGTACAAGCACTACCGTGAAACAAGCATTTATTAGGGTGGCCCCAAAAGAAAATTGTTCTATGTTCTTCACAAAAATAAATGTTCACATTCTAGTATGCCGTTTCTCTGCATCAAATGATAAAAAGCTATTATATGCAGAATTTTATCCTTTGATCCATATTACCAAATACTGACGCCAGGACAAACATTTTGAGAAATGGTTTACCCAGATAAACTAAACTTTTTATTTATTATTACTCCATACAAACGGGGCCACACTAACGTACATAAGTTGTTTAAATTTTCTCCACTTAATCTTTGAATAATTCATTATTATGAATAATATGAAATATCAAAATAAAATATACTCAATAATAAATTTTTAACAAAACTACACAACTGTTGTAACGACTCTTGTAAAGAATACAAAAGTTGAGCATAATGCCAGCAACAACAAGGATCTGTTTGGTTGAACTGATCGTAGTAAGTTTGCGTGAAACATGTTAATAATTTACAATTTGGTATTCATAAATAAAATGTCATACTGGCAGTTGGTAACGAAAAATAAAAATAAGAGAAATAAAATTAAAACATACAAAAAAAATGCAGTCAAGACATATATGTAGTTTAGTACGTTAACTTAGTAAGTTACTAAGTACGTGTGTTTGTTTGAAAATCTTTTTGGGAATAGCAAACAATTTACGGATTAAACTCAGCTGGCGGAGATGATGATTATGTTTAGCGAAAGGTAGGTGGTGGTAGTGATCAGACTAAACGATCATTGCTTAAACTAATACTTGAACAAAATGCAATAAATGGTTGTGAGGATGTATGCCACAAGTAAAATGCAAAAAATAATAGTAATTTAATTAAGTTTTAATAGGAATCAAGTCTTTATCTACTCTCAAATAAATTCCATGTAGTATAACTCCACTTTGTATCGCCTTAGATTGGATTTTTAGCATCTTCGATTTTATTTAAATTCAAATCATAGTCATAAGGCGTCTAAACCATATGGACCTCTAAAGATGGACATTTGTGAAAAATTAGCTATGTTCAGGATCGAATAACTTTGGAACACGTCATTAGATGTCTTAGTTTTATCTTTTCAAATATTTTATAAAAAGTACAAATCTTCTTTGCAAATGAACCTCTAAAATTAGAAAATGTTTTAATCCTTGGATATCTCAGAAACGGAACTCTTTATTTTCTTAATTATTTTTACACCAAATAGATGTGTAAACGTTCAAAGAATCAAATTGTTAAACAATCAAAATTTCAACTCCATATTTTGTCGACTAAATGTTTCCCAATTTGCTGTAACTAATATATAGTAATGGCTTCTGTGAGACCTTACATTTTCTTTAAAGGTTCGCGTGGTTCAAGGCACCAGAAACAGTCGAGGAAATGGTTGACTTATGTAGTGAGCCTATCTAATGAAATTATTCTGCCCAAGAAATTAATGCATCGAACCTTATCAGCTAACAAACCCAATATTATAGTTATTAGCACAGCTTCAAGCACTACGACCCATTGCATCTTTTGTGCAGCCCTAAACTTCATCAATCATATCAGACAAGGCGTACATATGATGCCAATTAACCTGTTTGATGAGAAATCAAATACATCCGCTAGAGCTATAAAGGTTCTTCCGACCATTTGGCTCTGAACAATGCAAACATTGGGCAGTCACACAGCACATGTTCATGCAGTTCACATAATCTGCACTGTTTTATCTCAACATTATCTAAGCTAAATTGATGGTACCTACGAAATAACCCAGAATTGTTCTCAACTCGCCCTTTCCGAGCAATAACAACTTTTGGGATCTTCGTTTGAACAGAGTGATATACCGTTTGTACTGTATTAGCCCAGGTCAGTTATCCCAATGCCAGGTAAATTCAGATTCAACCCAAGAGCGAATTCTTTATATCGTGTATTCACGCATGATACAAATGAAAAGATCAGGTTCTATGAACATGCGTCGGGCGCCTATAATCGGCTCGTTCATTCCCAGCTTGACCTGGTACCCAGAACAATGTAAGTTTATTGTACGAACCGAGTTCATTCAAAGAAGTCATGCAGTCCAACATGACAACACCAGACCTTATTTCAAAGGAAGAGCCGCCTGGCTGTCCAACATAACGCAAATCCTAAAAATTCCTCAATCCCTCTCTTAAATATTCAGTAGAGGATGCCTTAAATTTCCGCCTAAAATATTGAAAATTGGGTCCATAGATACCAGCCCCAGTGTCACTATTGACCTGTTTGGAACCATCACTAAACCACAGCTGATTGACATTTTCCTGCCACCATCTGATTTAACCACACGCCCCTTTCAGCTATAAGGACCCTAAAATTCCTATGTACTCTAATACCAAAGTCGATAACATGTAGTCTGCTAAACTGCAACACCAGGATTGTTCATAAAGATTCCTAGAATCCCCATATTCCCTACCAGAACAAACACAATAAGGATAACTTCCCCTTTTCTCAATCTTACTACCAAACAGCCATATGGCTGATCGGCCTGGCTGGGCCTGGTGAGTGCATTTTATACATGAACAACAAATAATGAGCGAATGTTGATTGAGGTTATATATCATGTGGATTGTATTTGACTTGTTATACGGACTCGCACTCTTACTCGTAGCAATAAACATAATAAAAATGTGTGAGTGGTTCCTTGCATTAACGCTTGCGGTATAATAGTGGACATAGAATGACGATCATGTTGTTAGTTTCTCATATATTTACAGCATTAAACAACAAATAAAGAGTTGAGTGCATGAGTTTATGATGAAAGTTTTGAATTGAGGTGGTGGTAGGCAATGGTGGCATGGGAAAAATGGCACATTTAATAATGCCAATGTAAAATAAAAAGAAAAAAATTATATGATTGGGCATAGAAATATCACGACACGGCACACGTATCTTAGTTACGATTTAACTATGTGAAAAACCAGAAGGTAAACTTTTGACAAGTTACCATAATCATGGTAACATATTGTGGTCTATTTGAACTTTAGTGTATAAAGGATCTTCATTTTAGCCTTAATCGTATATAACTAAATAATTCGATTGGGTTCCTTAGGTAGCAGTTTGATTGTTGATTGTAGTTAGCATGTTAAATTTTTAGCTTAATTTGAATAAATACTGATTAATTATAATGTTGCACTATCCAAGTAAATATTCTTATGCACATTTTTAGCGCAATAACTTGACAACTCATTCGGCATTTTATAATATATTGTTACGAATGTTCAATGACGATTTGAATTCAACGGTCTGTAACGACTGCCTGCAGCATTCATCATGTTTGAAGGCACGTCCATCATTGACATTGTTTGTAAGTATGGCAACGCTAAATGTTTGCGCTGCTGGAAATGACATCGAAAAGCTCTAGAAATCGAATGTACTACTATGTCCGTTAAGAGCATTGTAGAAGATTCCCGATATATGGCGCGTGTAAAAATAGTGGCAGAGCTGGCAGTCGTGAGTTGAGTTTATCATTGGCGCTGTTAGAGTTAACATCAACTGTCTTGTGCATATAAGGTTGTACGTAATAGAGTGTGTGTGCATTTCTGCGAATTGATAAACGTGTATAAAGACATTGAGTGACTATTTAATTATGTTGTTGTTGTACATTCTAAATAAATAAAGAGTTGTTACAATTTTAAACTACTAAAACTGCTTTTATTTGCAATCAAAAGTATCCGGTTTATTTAAAGGAAATAAACCACGTTTTTAAAAGGTAAAAACGTAAAAATATATATATGAAAGAGTAACGTTACTGACTGATTCCTCATCGCACAGCCCAAACGACTGCAGCTAGAAGCATGGCATTTTAACTGTGGGTTCCTCTCTACTCAAAACAATCCACTAAGAAGGGATTTTTGGAACGTTTAGGGGATGAAAAAGGGTAAATTCGGTAACCTTTTATCTTCAATACTAATAAAAATACACAAAAAAACTTAAAATTGCGTGTTAAGTACTCCACTAAACAAAAAAAAACTGACAGGTGTTTGGTACTTTCCCGAAATTGGAACCTTTTAGGGAAGAAAACGGTTAAATACTGTATTTTGGAACTGTTTTGGCACCCTATGTATCTTTTAAACCAATAAACATAGAATCAAATTTTGAATCGTATTCTTTACTCATCAAAAAATAACAAATAAAAATTTGGTTTTTTTTTGGAAATTCGAACCTTTAAGGGATAAAAATTGTGTTTATTTTTGTTACTTTTTTCATAAAATATGTTTTTTTATAAATTTATTATTATTATGAGCTCCCACCACGATACAGAAATTTATTTGAATAAAATTTTACCACGGCAATGGGGATCAAAACGGTACTTATAAAGGGGTAAAAACGGAAAAATACATTTTATTTGGAATTATTAAACCAGTTTTGATAATTTTTTTTAACATTGGTTCCTGGATTCATACAAAAATTAACTCGAGTGCCAAGGTGTATATTGGGCCAAATCCGGGTAAACAGTTTGGTACTTTTTTTAAAACATATTTTTTCTAGGGCACATTATCGCAGATTTTAATGGTTTGAGTCATGTTTGTAGCATAAACAACTTTGGCAAAATGGAGTATTTTAAAATTTCAAACTGAACGGGTGTTCACGAAGTAAAAGGAAAATTGGTAATTTTTTAATAATTTAAATTATTTAATTTATCGATAATAAAGTTAACTTATATATATCTGAATGATGTCAGAATTAGAAATAGGTAATAATATTTAGGTACCAAGATGTGGGAACTTAACTATAGGTACGTTTTTGTTCTTCAAATTGTACTTTTTGAATTTTCTATAATAATGGACCTAGAAATATGAAATTAAGCATATGTGGTTTTGAGTGAATAAGAATCCAAAGGGGAAACTTCATTCTAATGGTACTTTTTCATGATCCTGAATATGTTAGAATTCAAGGGGCGGATTTAATGGTAATTTTTAAATACATTTAATAATCAACCTTGAAACTTGAAATTACACATACTTATATGATACTGAATGTATCCGCAAAAGACTACTCAAGTATCAAAAGTTTGTGAGCAGCAGGCCGCATGTTACAATACATGTCAAAAAGTATTTATAATGAAGTGGTTGGAAAGTTTTCCCTCACCCGCCTTATAATCCAAAACGGTGTTACCCATGGTGCGCTACACAGTGGTTCATAAACTTTTTTTTTTTGGAAATAATTCGGTATCTCGTGAACTATTGGAGATAATGTTACGAACACATGGTTGGAGCTGAGGTGTTTTCGAGTTTATTTTCATTTGTTCAGATTACAAGTGGCAATGGGAGCCAGTGCGTGGTCCCTCAAAGTTGGTCACCTCGGGATAAACTTTTTTAAAATAAATCGCCAAAAATCCATTTATGATCCGAATGAGCTGAACTTTAAAACATAAATAGTCATTAAAAAGATCTTGTTCCCGCCGAATTTCGGATTGGCTGTAGGAACATGCAATTTTGTCACCAAACAATTATGATGTCAACAAGCTCAATGAGTACATTCAATTGAAACTGCGAAACAATGAAATACAAATCGCTTGACACAGTAATAAACGAAGAACAAGCCGTCAATTATCCTACTGAATTTATGAATTCATTGGAACCAGCTAGAATGCCACCACATGTATAAGCATTGAAAGTTGGATCACCGATAATGCTTCTCCGCAACTTAAACGCGCCAAAATTATGCAACGAAACAAGTTTGACAAAATCTTCAACAAATTTAATTGTGGCATTAATCATCGGTGCCAGATTCAAAAGCATAAACGTACTGATTCCAAATCAAATGCAGTCAGTGACTACATTAGCACAAATTTTATTTCAATAAAACAGTTTTTATGTCATTAACGGTCAATGTTGCCAATTCTTGGTCAACAAAAAGGGCTAAATACTTAGAATTAAATGGCTAAAAAGTGGCAAAAAAATTTTTAAAATTTGTATGTGCTAAACTGTTTACTGGTTCAAAATTTTTAGTTAATTTTTGTCATAATATTCCTGACAATTTGTTTGAAATGATTTTACTTCTTTTCAACAGCAACAATTTCAGATCTAAATGAAAATAAAAAAGCCTAAAAAAATGGCTAAACAAAATTGATAAGGGCTAAATTGGCAACACTGTTTGAGAAGCCCGTCCGCCCACATACAGAAAATCTGGCTTTACAGTGTTATGCTAGGCTATTCTGAAGATTCCCTGAAAATTTCATACAAATCGGTGCAGCCGTTTTTGAGTCCATAAGGAACACACATCCATTTTTATATATACAAATAGATTTCAATACTAAAAGAGATTGATTTGATTAAAATTTTGTTTGAAATTGAATTCGAATTTGTTGAAACTTACAATTACTTGTTTAAATAAAATTTTAGTTGAAAATTATTTCAATAAAATGTATGAGATTTAATTTAAATAATAATAGGTCTGTTCATTTACTTTCCCAGTAAATACTTGCAACGAGAGAATAAAATCAAAATATACAAAATTACTCTCTTAAATTCTCAAAAATAGTAAAAAGTAAATGAACGCTTTTCCAGTAACAAAAAATATATACACACAATTTTCATTTTTTTCCTTTTAAAATGTATAAATATTCACATTTTCTTCATTTTTATTTTTTTCACCACAAAAATACAATTGTAAATAAATAAACAATAACACAAAACACATGAAATATAAGCTGCTAACTATTACGAGTTCAAAATAGAACTTGTAATAGTTTGCAACGAGAGAACACTCTCTAAAATTTATACGCTCTTGATTTTTTCTCTACTTGCTAGTTTTTTGAGTTAATGAACGCTTTTACAGTAACAACTTTTAGTTATTGAACAGAGCTAATATCATTTTGATGATTGAAGCAAATTCAAATAAATTTTCCTTTTTTTTAAATAATTTTTCTTTTTTTTTTAATTTTGCAAATTCCCTTTTTACTGTTGACAGTTTGATGCACCAAACCAATTTAAATATTGCTGTATGTATACAGCAATATTTATATTAAAACTGTAAACGAAATTTGCAAAAAAACTTGAAAATTAATGCGCATTCTCAAAAATTAGGGACTTTTTCCATAGAGGAAATATACATAGAGAGGAAACACTGCTGTCAAAGACCTAACTTAGTTGGCAAAAACCTAAGTGGTGAGAATGTATTAGTAAACAAAAATAAGTGAAAACAAAAACAAGACTCGTATGTGTAAATTTTTTGAGTCATTTTTTGTTTGAGTTTTTTTCTAGTTTCCGCTCTATGTATATTTTTTCTATGACTTTTTCGTTGACAAACCAGTACTTAAACATATAAGTACAAGGGGCAGTATCAAATTTTTTTGGAAATAAATCTGGATTTACTAAACGGCTGGTCCGATCAGAATAAAATTTGACGTTGGCGTGGCCATGGAGTATTCGAGTTTAAGTTATTAAAATGAATCCATACGATTTCAAAGATTATATTTATGGAAAGCGCTCTTATAATTTCCGAGTCATATGCATTGCAAGAATTAAATTTTTAAATTTTTCCATACCTTGGTCCGCTTTTTTTAAATTGTTTATCGTACCTTTGGACCAAATGGACCCAAATTGCTTTTGTTAGTTACACAACTAAATTATCAATAATATACAAAATATTTCAGAGCAGTATAATTTATGGATCAACAAATAAATGATTTTCAATTAAAAAAATCAAAAACTAGTAGATCTTTTGCTGTTTTTTTGGGCGAAAAGGTGGCTTAACTCTTTTTTTATTAAAAAAACACTTTCTTTAAGAATATATAACAATTTTTGTAAGGTATCTTTACGAAGAACATTTTGGTATAAAAAACATGTCCTATTTTTTGTATATGTCTCCCCTGCGCCCTTCGGAATTTGACCATTTTTTTATCAAAATTTCAATTTGCTCCACGTGTTCTAAAATCCCAAAGCTGGGATCGGAAAATGGAAAGCATCTTTGCAAGCACTGGTTTTTCTCTATTGATCTCCAAAATGTTTTCCCAGTCCCAAATGGATTTTCACTCCAATTTTTAGGAATTGCGGGATTCCCTTTGACCTTTTGACTAGTGATTTTACACTTTGTTATTTAGAATGACAAAGTTAAAAAACGTTGAAAATTTCATTGAGGTTTGTCCATTGAAATTTGGATAAAAAATAGGTCAAATTCCGATAGGCTAGGGGCGACATATTCCAAAACTAGGTCATGTTTTTATACCAAAATGATCTCCATAGAGACAGCTTACAGAAAAACATAAAATCGTTATATGTTCTTAAAGAAAGTTTTTGTTTAATAAAAAAAGAATTAAGTCAGCATTTTTTTTATACCAAAATGTTTGTTTTTAATAAAAAAAGAGTTGAGTCACCTTTTCGCCGAAAATACAGCAAAAATCTACAATTAGTTTTTTTAATTTTTAAATTGAAGATAATTTATTTTTGGATTCATAATTGGTATTGCACTGAAATCTTTTTTGTACTATTGGTAATTTAGTTGTGTAACTAACAAAAGAAATATAAATCCATTTGGTAAAAAAACGACCCATATTTTGAAAAAAAAAAAAAATGGACCATGGTATGGCAAAATTTTTTAATTTAAATTTTGAAATGCATATAACTCGAAAATTATAATGGCTAAATAACGCCTGCAAGCATGTTTTTTCAAGACCTAAACTAGCGCTATCTAAAAATCTTTTAAATCGGATGGTAAACAAAAAAATGGCACGTGTTGAAAAATGTTAGATGTCGAAGGTATCCTACTTTGAGCCCCCATAGCGCCGCCCCTGGAGCATTTGATGGGTTCATTTTAATAACTCAAACTCGAATACTCCTTGTCTACTCCCACGTCAAATTTTATTCCGATCGCGCTAGCCGTTTAGAAATGCCAGATTTATTTCCAAAAAATGTTGATTCTGCCCCACTATGGTGTTGACAGTTTGGTGAACTAAACCAATATAAATATCGCTGTATGCATACAGCTGGTATTTATACTAAAACTGTGAACGTAATTTGCAATAAACCTTGAAAATGAATGCGCATGTACAAAAATTAGGTGAATTCTTCGTTGACAAAGCAGTAGTTAAGCACATAAGTACAAGACAGTTGTTGTTTAAAATTCATTTTTCTGAGGCATGCGCAGTAATGACTGAAATTCTATTATTTATAAAGAACGCAAGAGTGTGTTGGCAGAAATTTTACGCTTGTGCATCAGTTATTTATACTAAAACATTAAACCGAAGGCCATGCGAATTTTTTTACTAAAGTGATGAAAAAAATATCTTCATGGTTATTCAGTTAGGAGAAAAATCATTAAATATTGCGTAGTGGTTACAGAACTTTTTATTTTTGTAAGTTGTTTAACTTGCGAATCGTTTGAGGTATCTTAATGAAATTTCGCATTTTAAGAGTTAAGCTGTTTTAGAGTTGATTTGAGTAGTGTGAATTTTGGTAGGTACATCTAGGAGGTTGTGGGTGGATCTGCAAAGTGGGTGGTTACACATCTAAAATAAAAGTTTAATACATTCTAAGAAAATATATAAAAAATTGATTTCCAAAGTCTCTATCCGCCTTGTTGTGAAAAATACTCAAATTCAAAATTATGAAATTTTTATAGTACTTCATTTCATACATTTTGGCAATAATTAAACTTTTTTTTAAATTTTTTTCCAAGATTAAAAAAAAAATTGTAATATTAATAAGAACTGGCTTCAAAAATTACTTATATTAAATTTTTAAATTGTTATAAACGTTCGGTAATTGTAGAATATAATGATTCTTTTAAACCAAAATTCGAAGTGTATCATTAAATAAAAAAATTCACATCGAGGTTTTCAAATTTCTTCATAAATTATAGAAAATATATATATATTTACTGAAATAGACCTCGCATATAATTATTACCTGTATGCTCAAAAACATGGACAATGGAGCAGATTTTGTTAAAATAGTCAAATATTTAGTAGCATTTTATTCAATTGCACAAAAATTATACTAAAATTAATGTTTTCAAAATTATTTTTATTAAATATGTATGTGGGAAACAAAAATACTTTATCAACTTTTTTTTTTTTGGAAAAAATTTGGTATCTCGGCAACTATTAGAGATATTGCTACGAAATTTTACATTGAAATAATTTTCTATTAAAATTTTATTTTAATAAGTAATTTTAAGTTTCAACAAATTCAATTTCAAGCTAAATTTTAATGGACTCAAAAACAGATGTACTGATTTGGATGTAATTTTCAGGGAGTCTTCAGAATAGCCTAGTGGGTAACACTGTAAAGACAGATTTTTGATGTATAATTTTGTTGATCGACCTTTTCTTCAATTTGTGTAGATAGTTTATATAGTTTCCTATATACTGACCTTGAAGTGATTGTTGTCAAACAAAACAATTTGGGTAAAAAATGTATTTAATGAGGTGCAACATTACACAGTGGTTTAGAAAAGTTTTTTTTTTTTAATAACTCGGTATTTCGGGAATAATTTATCATTTTTTCAGCTTCCTAGCACTAATCGCCAAAAATCCATTTATGATCAGAATGAGCAGAAGTTTAAAATATAAATAGTCCTTAAGAAATGATTTTTTTTTAAATTTTGCTCGATCTTTTTATGGTTTTTTAGATCAACTTGCTAACAGTATTCTTGTCCCTATAAAAAGTTAAACGCATCCAAAGTTGAAACATATAAAAAGGGCCTTATTTTTTTAATTTTCTTCCCAGAAATGCCCATATATTTTTTCTTTTGTAGAAAAAATTTTCTTTGGGACTATATAACATTTTTATATGATGCGGAAAGAGAACAAAATGCAAAATTTGGCTCACTTAAATGGACTCAACACGTAAAAACCCGTACAAATATCGATCAAAATTTAAAAAAAAATAAATCATTAAACCTTAATATCTCTTTTTGTAAAACTTCTTAAGAACTATTTATATTTTAAACCTCAGCTCATTCGGACCATAAATTGATTTTTGGCGATTTTAAAAAAAGTTGACACACGAGATGACCAACTTTGACACCTCAGCTCCAACCATGTGAAATTTCGTAACACTATCTCCAATAGTTCCCGAGATACCGAATTATATCCAAAAGAGAAGTTTCTAAACAACTGTGCATTGTTCTATAAAAGTTCGTTTATATTACCAATCGATGATAAACAATTTTGTTTACTCTTGCATATGAGGTGCATGAATAAGAAATTTCCATGTGAAATCTATTTATCCATTTCACTTTTAATAAAAAATAACGGTGAATTCATAAAAATAACGGTTTTATTCAAATAAAATTTGTTTTCATGTAGTCACCGTCTGCACTTGATTTGATTTGCGTTAATTGAAGTTTTGTTTTGATCAGTTAAAAAGCTATAAATTAAATCAAATTAGTAAGTATCAAGTGTTTAGACATTTTTTTAAGTGAAAATTTACAAAAATGCCACCAATAAAAAAACAGGCATTTTTAAAAACACAATCAAATCACGGAAGATCAGAGAAAGAAGAGCAGCTGACTGTTGCGGAACGCGACTCACATCTTCAGGAAAATCAAGAAAGTGCATCTACGTCTAGAGCCGCAGAAACGGAAAGAGAACGCGTATCGCGGCTTCAGCAAATGCGTCGCAGTGCATCTTCATCGAGAGCTGCAGAGAAACCCCAACAGCATTTCGAAAGACTAGAAGACAATCGCTGCCGAATGGCTCGACTAAGAGAAAGAATCGATTTAAAGTTGGTAGAGTCTAGACATTTTTTTAAGGTCGAATAATAAAATAATGATCGATCAATTAAACAATTTTAGGGCATTCCTTAAAAATTTTAAAACTACACTTAATTTCTGATTGTAGGTGTCGTTTGGTGACCAGCGATCTATTAGAGACCATAAGTGGAATTTGTCGAAATTTTTGTTTATTTTTATTTCACATCTGATAGATGCTTGACTATCCGTAAATATGCAAATAGCAACACAGTATATCAGATTAAACCTTAAGCACGGATCTCTTGGTGGCCGAATTCTCAGGCTGTAAAACACTGCATTGGTCTAAGAGATACACTCGTTTCTGTCCGTGAAATACAAAAGCAAATGGATTTTTATTAGAGAAGCGTTCCATCATATTTGCTCCAGTTTAGATAAATATAGAAAAGCCTCTGACACAGAAACGCTTTGAAGATAAGTAATTAATATTGTTAGAGGAAATCTAAGCTTGTAATCACAGTTCTATTTTAATAGGTCATCCGATTTCATGTATATGTATTAATGAGTCTAATGGAAGAGTTGAGAGCAACTAATTTGGTCAAAAGCTCACCACTCAACTAGTTAATTATGTAAAAAAACACTCGTGGTGGGTATTGTAAGTGTCTGTAATCATACGATTTATGATAACTTTCAGAAGAGCACACCACCTAACAAGTGCACAATATATTTGTATGATTTTAACTCTCTAACCCGCAAGAGTGCCTCAAGGCATGCATTACAAAACATCAATTATCTCAAAAGTAATTATAATATTTTTTTTTTAAATTTAACGGTGACTTCAGTTACAGATTTGTTACAATTTCTCTCGATATACATTGTGACTTTTAGTTTTTGTTCTGTCAGCTGTTTTGTGAGTGATGACATAATTTAAGCACGAGAAATTTTGTGCGTGATTTTTTGTTTGCGGGTTAGAGGGTTAACACCGTGTCGAAGAGCTATCTGGTGTTTTACTGCTTGAGTAAATATCTGTTTACAATATAGATCGAATGTTTAGATTCCACTATAGTTTAGAATCCAGGATTATGTGCAAAAGCATTTTGCACTATCGGACAAAGTAAGCTTCACTCCTTTGAAGAAAGGTAGTGGAAATATTGGATTTTAAGATGCAACGAAATAGGGAATAATAAACTACCTTGCGGAGTACCACGATATATTGGTTGCCTCATTATAGTGGTGATAACTCTTCTGGTCAGAAGTCTCTCTATAAAAGCCACTGAGGATCGGTCAACATCAAATTTAATGCAATTTGATCAACGCGGCTCTAACATAAAATGGTTCAAGCATATGAATGATAACAGTGCACTGTGAGGCCTCGTTGAAAATGTCCAGTATACTAAATAAAAATCAAATGATTTACGAGTATTAACAGCTGCTTATCCTTTTCTAAAAACTCTACAGACATCAGATCAATACATTGATTTCTCTGGCAAATGTCTAATTCAATTATTAAGTTATTTACTAACGCCTTAGTTATTTCAATTACATTTAATTCATCTTAACTTAATGTTTATCTGTTAATATTCATTCCTAATGCGACACATTTTTTGTCATTAAATAAACACCCATGGTATTTTTGAGTTTAGTTTTCCTTTTAGTTATTTAAAAATAACTACACTACTATAACTTGAACTAACTAGTCGTTCAGTCAATAGGATATAGAATTGTTTGAAATTATAGCATATGTCAAGTGTTTAAAAGTATGTTCAAACTTTTAACGTTTATTTTATTATAAATACTTTAACAATGTGAACGTACCTTATGTTAACTGTCAATATCTTCAGAGGTCTATCTTAAGAATCAATTTGCAATTTTTTGTCAAGATAGAATATTTAAAAGGCTAAAAATATGGAGTTGTACGGTATAAAAAATCATTGCATATTAATGGAAGTCTGAGAAAAATAATGCTTAAATTTTCTTCCCCACTGTACATTCAAAACAATGATGAAGATTACTAAGATTTGAAGTAAATATGAAATGACATGATGCGATGCAAAATGCATTCCCCCAGTGAGAAAGGATGCTGTTGTTTCTACTGCTGCTGCTGCTGATGCAAATGATGAGGAAGATGATGACTACGACAATGATGATGATAATAATGTGATGTGAGATGAGTTGAGATGATGCTAATGTAAGGCAAAATAATGACTTACAAATGTGTGTTTTAGTGAGGCTGGGTGCGAGTGAGTGAGTGAGTGTGTTGCCAGTAAATATGAAGTACGACTAAACAACAAAAACATTAGTAACCAAATACATACTAAATAAGTAGTATGCAAGTGCATAAAATAACAACTCCTTGAACTAAGTAATATTGTGTAGTCGTTGATGTTGTTTGTGGTACTAAATATCTGGGAGAATGTTTTTAGTTTTTTAGTTTGATATTTTTGTTGTGTTTTATACTTTTCTGTTGTTGCTGTTGTAGCAGACTTCATAAACAGATAAACTAAAATCTAGTGGTGGTGACGATGAAGATGATGGTGACATACATTTTCTTAAAGAAATTCGAATGACTACAAGAGTCATGTTCTAAGATTGAATGTTAGTTGGTTGTTTTGTTTGCTTTAGGAAAAGCTACACTCGAAGAAAAGAAAGTGAAAGATTTTGTAATGATCAATTTAATTTACGGCTGGTTCTACGATGCCTAAAGATGAAAGAGACTAACAAATCTGTATGATTTGTAAAATGTTTCGAATGGTTTTCATAAAAATAATTTTTCGACTTACAATATATGGCGTATCTTTTGAACGTGGTTTTTGTTTTTAGTCACTTATATGCCATTTTAAAGAAACATAAATATCAATTATTCTAATTTAGTTATTGAACATTATATTTTAAACAACAAAGCTATCTTTTGATTCGAAAATGTTGAATTTTGTACTACTGAATCGTCATATGCGGGAAGTTTTGCTTTAGCAATTGCAAACCAAAGCTTATGGTGAATGTGTTTCATCGTTTTCAAGGTACGAGAGATGGTTTGTTTGCCAAGACACCTTGAAAGACTTTTCTTCATGCTTGAACGCTATAATAGAAAATCATTTTTGCACCAAATCATTACTTGCGATGAAAAATGGATCCATTACAATAACCCGAAGCATAAGATATCGTATGTGAAGCTCGGCCAACCACCCCAATCGAAACCAAACCCAAATATCCAAGCGCTAAGGTAATTCTCTGTATTTGGTGGGAGCAAAAGGGTCTATTATGAGCTGATGAAATCTAACCATGACAACGCTGGGCCAAATGTTGCAATACTTGTTTAAAAGTATTTAAAATGTATTGGGAAGTTTTGTCTCAGCCGCTTTATAGTCCAGACGGTCTCCCATCCGACTGCTATTTGTTTTGATCTATGCAGAACGCTCTCTCTGGGATACGCTTCACTTTATAACTTATATCCGACATTGGCTTTATTCGTTCCTTGCCTCAAAATATGAGCAATTCTTCTGGCTCAGAATCCAAATGTTGCCAGGGAAATGGGAAAAGTTCATAGCTAACAATGGCTAATACTTTGAATAAATTTATATTGTACAAATAATTCAAAATAAAAGTGATACACAATTCACAATTATCAAGATTTAATTTTTTTCATAAGCCATTTAAATATTTCTTAAATGTTTACCTTTTAACATCCTTCATTTGCCAAACCATATGATTAAGGGAATCTAAAAAAATTATAGTCCCTGAGTATATGTCATATAGCCTTATCTAACTATAAGAACCCAACATTTACAGCGTCGAATTTTGTTCGTAGAATGTTGATAGTTATTTAGATCTAGAATATTGCCCTGACTTAGAGATTGCTACAAACTACAAATGTTCGTAACCCTCGAAAAACTTACGTTGTTTACCCTCGTCTGTTATTTTCCACACAGTTTTTTTATTTAAAACCATGATTTACCATTAATTACATATTTATCTTTATATTTTTTTATCTATTCGTCATTAAATTGTTTATCTTCAACATATTTTACACAAACACGTCGGTTTTGATCAGGTCTACATAATACACCATTTTGACAGAAACAGCAAATTGCTGACCAAAAAGTCTGTTGCTAGTTGAATAGATATAAATAACATATGTGTGGAAAACTAAACAAATTTCGACAACAAAAATTTTTTTGAAATAAAGTTTTTGTGCTAAATTGATGCGGCTGGAAATTATTATATTTTTTTAAGTGTATAAAAATGCTCACACATAGTTTCAAATTATGGCAAGAAAATATAATGTTTAGTTTGTTCGATCTAATCTCATATTTATAAATTTATGTAAAAAAAGTTAGAGGAGCTAAGGTCTAACTTCGCAGTATATGGATTCCTAAAATATGCTCCTAAACATACTGCCACTGAATTCTGTAACAGAGTGTGAAAAGAAGATATTAATCTTTGTAATGGAGTAAAAAAACCTGCGGAATTTAAAGATAATGAGTACACCTATCCCTCGATTGGCACGATACTTTTTTTACACGATTTTTTTGGTTTTCGTTTACATCGAGAGATGTGGAAATTGCATCGATTTACACGATTTTTTTTTTAATATTTTAGCAAAAATTAATTTTTTCAGTAAATAAGTATATCGTGCACAATTCTCAAAAATAGTTATCTATAAAAAATGAAAACATAATAGGGAAAAGTGTAGCAGCTGGAAACAAAATGAGCCTGAGTACAACTTCATGCGCTCGGGACATTACAGTTGAAAATATGGAAAAGGCACTAATGATCTGCATAGAAAATCAAACTCAAAAGCGAATCCCAATTAATACCATTTCTATTACAATATACGTCATCTACTGCAAAAAATATCGTTTTCGTCAAGTCATGGTTGGTTTGAAATATTTAAGTAGACATTCCTGACATAATCTATAATTAAAAGTTAAACAAGCTACTGCTAATATAGATTTGTCTAAAGGATATCCCGAAAAATGTACTAAATTTATTGCTGCCAATTAATATATTCCTGATAAAGTCTTCAATCTGGACAGTTTTGGAAAATAATAACAAAGCGGACTTTTCTATCAAATTCTAATACAATTTTTAAATTTAAACAACGTTTTAAAATAAACTTTTTATGGCAATTTTGCTTTAAAACATTGTTTAAATTGAAATTTTTATATGAATATGGGGGAATGTATTTACTTTACTTTAAGATAAATGAATTTTCTATACAAAATTTTAAATTTATTCGTATTTGTGTCTTTTTTCTCCTACAAACATTTTTCATTTCGATTTACACGATTTTTTCAGGAACGCATCAATCGTGTAAATCGAGGGATAGGTGTACTGATCATATCTCCCCTATAATGATGCACGAACATAAGGGTTTCACTAGATTTGCTATGCTTCTTTATTCCACTACTTTCTTGCAAATTTAGACATCTTCGTAGGACGAGTTGGAGAACATAAGATGGATAACCACGAATGGTTTCCAGAGTGTACTATTACTCATTATTTTCGATGACTTGGATGTATATAGTCTGATAACTGATTACTATCTCATTTTGCGTCATGTGCAGCATCTGTGTATTGAATATGGTGATTTTTGTATGAGATACGGAGATGAGAACGAGAAGAATAACGTTAAACATTTCGTGTACTAATGTTTTGCTTTGGCAAGTAAAATAATATCCCTCCAAGGAACGACTCTCTTCAATGAACGGTGTCGAGTTTCAGGGAGAGAACTTTGCTCTTCCCACGGTATCAATATAAAACAATAGCTCTAAATCGTTTAATCTAATCCTCTAATGTCTTCAGATTAAATTCTTGATGGCAATTCAATAGCCTCTTTATTTCGGAGAATGGGACATTTAAATAAGCACGCATATGTAAATTATTAACCACAACTGTATTTTTGTTGGTAATTAACCCTCTAACCGGTAAGACCGCCACAAGACGGTCTTCGATTTTTGGGCCCTAGTGTCAACTGTTTTTAGACAACACTTTTTTTACATTTGTTATACTTGCCAATATATTCTGATAAGCTATGATCAATCAAGTGCAAAAACTCAACAAATTAGCATCGAAAATTATTTCGTAAATTTAACTATTAAAAAACAACACTTTGAATAAAATTATAGACTTCGAAATCTTACGGTAAGTAGTTAACATTTAATATTTGAGTTTTGTAATGTATTTGAAGTGAAAGATAATAAAAAGTTTGATTTAAAAAGAAAATATTGGAGGCCTACTCAAGACGGTCTTGCCGGTTTGTGTGTACAAAAATTGTTGTTTTCACATTTTGTCCATAAAACACTATCTTATTTGCATCCTTTATTTTACTTTGTGTTAAAGATGGGTCTTACTAAACGTCCTTATCAATTTGGAGCAAATGTCTGATGAATAATTTCTCGAATTCGACGATTATGTAGAGTTCTATAGACAGCACAGATGAAAGTATTGATAGCGATGACAGTGATGCTGTTCCAAAGACGAAACATCATCTCCGAAAATACATGCCCAATAAGCCGCATAAAAGGGGATCTACAATGTGTCCGGAGATAATATCATTTTACCTGTTACACCGGACATTGGAGCTACCTTAAATATTTGGAGATTCTTAATTTCGTGCATCACATCCTGTATTTGGATAACTTTTACACATCGAAGCTGCTGTTAGTCTATTTACGAATCAGACGAATTTGGGCACAATGCGAGTTAATATTTTTTTTTCATATTTCTTGTTGATCATGATTTGTTTTTGTATAAGCTGCCGACCGACAGTGAAATGAACAAAGAGCAGAGATAATTTTGCGTAGAATACATGATCTCATGGAGTCGATGCGAAAACTGTATTATGGAAGGTTAACAAATGTGTCCGCCCATCATCGACATATATAGGTATTGAAAGTTTGACCAACAAGTTTGAACAACAATCAAATGTTCCTCGGTATGATAGAAAGCAGAAGAAATTCTTCGAAATCGACTGCCCTCAAATTATTCGAGAATATAATGATCGCTTGGGTGGAGTAGATTTCATGGATGATCCCCATATTTGAGTTAAGACTCGCAATATTATGATTAGGTCGTTCTACCATTTTGTGGACATGGTCTCTACAAATACATTCATTTTACACAAACGTCTGCACGCCGATGAGGCCAATGCTTTCAACAATGTGTCCGACTAAAGAACTGCTTTTACAGCTTCCAGATTTGTGTGAGGAAATAACTGCTGGACTTGTTTTCTTCAAAAATAGACGCTCTGTAGGACGACCATCTGTTCACTACAGCCTGGTATAGGTGTTGGGGAAAGAGCTGCTCATCAAGTTGCTGATGTTCAGTTCGATGCTAACGATCATTTTCTTGTTTGGGTTGAGAGAAATTAATAAAATTAAAAAATCATTAATTTGTTTACCTTTGATTTATAGTTTTGCAGAAAATCTTTAATAAATTCACAAGTTGTATATGACTTCATTGGTATTTTCGTCGACTGTAATGGGTTCTTTGCCCGAACGATGACATTTATGCTTCTGACTTTTATCTCTAACAGATTAATCAGGTCATGCAAAAAGAGGACACCCAGCGTCTCGAATATTCGACCCGATAGGACCAAATATCAGAGAATTCACGATATGGTAGATTCATTGGCCTGGTGTTCAACCCTAGAAATGCTACTGTATTCTTCAGTTAAGTCCGAGGAATGTTCATTAGAGCAATCTAAAAAAAGAAATTTATGCCATACCGATTTTCAAATCAGTAAATGTCTGCTTCTAAAAGCGAAGTTTGCCTCGTTGTCAATGTATCCACGATACGATTACACGGTGGAACTTGAAGAATCTGTATTCACTCTAAGTATATAACGTCTCGCCACATCGTTAAGATATTCACTACATTCAAGCACAAATTGGATATTTTAGACTACTTAACTATCGGTGTGGATACGAATATCTTGATAAGCGAAATCTTAAGCTGTAGAACACTTCATTGGTCTGGTAGTCTGAAAGTCGCACCCATCCCAGTGCATGCAATAGACTAACCTCATTTGTCTTCGAGCTGCCATCGAAGATCCCGAATGGACTCTCATTGGAACTCCATTTTGTCCAATCGCGATCAATATGGAAAAACCTGGGTTGAAGACAAATTTTGGAGTTCAGTAATCAATATTGTGCGGGATTTCCCCATTCTCCACCCAGTTGCATTTGTTAAAGATGATAAATTTCAGTGGTGCAAGATAATGACATTAAGTTTATATCTCAAATAAAAAAGTATTTTAAATAAAAACTAAATTTGTTTATAATTTGTCTCAGTGTCTTCATATGCACACATACATTGTATGCATATTTTGGTAACTCCTCGGATGCATATAAAAGATGATGAGGCATATAATGTTGCATAAACAAGATATTGTATGTGTATTAGAAACATTACATATATCAGTGTATATGATAGAGTATATGTCATCAGATGAGACATTACCTAAGTGACATGCAAGTGATAGTTTGTGATTATACAGTGATGATAATAAGATTTTCAAAATGATGTTGTTCATCATATTAGTAATGATATGTTACGAAGAGAAAACAGAGATTAGCATTAAAAATATTAAAGTAACACTTTAAGTAATAACATATGTTTTTTTTAAATATTTAGTATAGACAATAAGAATTCATAATTAATTCTATCCACATACATTTCATTACCTATAATATTTATGGCTAATATTATGATGTCTTTTTCCTTAGTTTGACTTTAAATGATTTCTCTATGCGGCTATTAGACAAATACCAGACAAACAATCAAGATATGCAAAATAGCCAATTTATATACAAACATAACGACTTCTGTATTATTTATGCATTTTTCGCTACTTTTTTTTGAGGAAAATCTCCTGCATAATTGAATTTAACAAGTTAAAATCACGACCATAACGAATGGCTTAACTAGCACTTGTTAGGCGGATTTTTTTTTTTATCATTTCCCTCTTAAATATAAATACGAATACAATTTTATTTGTTGTAGCTTTCAATACAAAGTAGAAGTTATATGCAAATTACTTAAAGATTTCATGACAGCACAACATGCCATTTAACACAAAAGAAATGGAGGTGAAAATAAGAGATCTCCTTTTAGAGCTTTTGAGGGAAAATAAAATATAAACATATTTGAAAGAAATTGTTAAAAATAAATCATGTTTTTGTTGCTTATCTAATGGACATTTTTAGTGTGCATATTTGACATATTTATTAATAAGTCGTGATGAATTAATTTCAAACATATTTAAATTGCAGTTGCAGCAATTAAGTCTATATATGGGTGACCAGTTGATTGCAATCAAAATCTGTTTAATATTTAAGAATAAAAAATGTAGTCCTGTAATTTGATTCATATTATGAACCCTTAATGTCAACTCCCGAAATTTAAACTTTCTCTGACTCAAGCTTAATTAGAGTATTTAAAATATGAGCTTTAAGTCTTATTTATATAGATATAGGTTCACTTTTATACAAATTATTGGTCACTGTATAACATAGCAACAAATTTTTATTGTCATTCCGTTTGTAATACATCGAAATATTCATCACAGGCACACAAAAATATATATATTCCTGGCCCTAATAAAATTCTAAGACGATCTAGGTATGTCCGTCTGTGTGACCATATCTCTGTCTGTTGAAGTCACGATAGGGCCTACACGGAAGGACTTGGAGAAATTAAATTGTTCTCAATGTTTGGTATTTAAAATCGATTCAGTAAAACCAGAGTAATGCAGCAAAATGTGAGACAACCTCCAAAACTTTTCAACTTTTAATACATTGAAATTTGCCTGAGCCGAATATTATACTCTTACGGAAATGCTCCATGTATGTAATGGCATCAAGTGAGAACGGCTGGAGCGATTTTTTCAGTAGATGGTTTGTAAAGAAAAAAAATTCAAAAATTCGGAAATTTAAAATTTTAATACAGGGTTTTCCAAAAAGAGGTGTTAGTTTGGTATTCAAAGAAAAATGGCATTTTTGACATAAATTATCGGATGTTTATTTCATAATAAAGAGGAAGGTATGTCGTTAATAATGAAAAACAACATCAGACAAATGGCTTATACATAGAGAAAACAGATTCGTGTTAGCAACCGAATTTGTTGCCAATCGAATGATTCTACCTTAGTGACCTAATTTTACAGTTGTGGCTACAAACTTAAGAAGGGGTAACAAAAGTATGGTTACTTCAAACGAAATTCTTCTTTATCAACTGTCTTTCTATTGATAGAACCGAAAAATTCAATGTGTGCAACCGAATCATTCGATTTGTAACAAATTCGGTTGCTATCACGAATCCGTTTCCTCTGTGTAGGACCATATCCTTTTCATGAAATTTTCCATAACCCAATCGCAAAGTGGCTGCCCTATGTCCTCGATAGCCTCACGAATTCTATTTTTGACGTCTTGAATCGACGCTGGACTGTTGGCGTAGACCTTATCTTTCACATGGCCCAAAGGAAGAAGTCGCAAGATGTTAAATCACAAGATCTCGGTGGCCAAATGTGATCACCTCTTCGAAAGAAATTTTTCCCGTAAAAGAGTAATGGTTTCGTTGCTTGTGTGGCACGTAGCGCCGTCTTGCTGAAAGTAAACGATGTCCAGATCAATATCATCCAAAATACGGTGTAATGACGTCTGTGGAATGCCCAATCTCAAAGAACGACGAAGAAGGGACAAACCTGTGTTTTCTTCAACACTTTGGGCTACAGCAGCAATATTCTTAGTTGTTCTTAAGCGACGTGCACGGGTTTTATTCTTCACATCACTAACTTGTCCCAACAGCTCGAATTTGTCCACCAATTTCTGTATTGCTGTCCGACAAGTCGCTTCACGACGACCCAAAAATGCTTTAGTTTTGCGAACTGTGACTGCAAAATTTCACCACTTTTGAAGTGAATTTTAATAATTTCATTCCGTTGTTAAAGCGTGTATCGTTCAATTTTTAGTAATGGCATAGTTTCCACTTGTCAAATGTCAAAGAATAAATGCTTCAAAAGTGATAGCTACCGAAATACCGGGTTATTCAAAATAACACCTCTTGTTGGAAACCCCTTCTAATTTTTCTTAACAAGAGACATTTTTTGGAGAAACTTGAGGAACTAACATTAGTAAATAGGTACCGAGCGAAGCCAAGGTGTTCAACTAGTTTAATATAAAAAAGCTTCTGCTACAAAAACAATATTTTTCAAAAAACTCTTTTGTATCACAAACATTTTATTTGATAATCAAATTTAAAGTACATGGAGCGAAAGCTTAAAAAAAATACTCAAACAAAAAAATTACTCAAACTAGTCAGACATACGAGTGTAGTTTTTGTTTTCACATAGTTTTTTCTACTAACACATTCTCACCACTTAGGTTTTTGACAACTGAGTTAGGTCTTTGACAGGAGAGTTAACGATCTATGTGTATTTATCTATGGCTAAGTAGTCCTGGAAAACTAAGTAAGTAATGAAAATGTGATATCTAATTTCTACATATAGTCAATCCATTTTAAAGGACCACCTCATGTATCCTACATTACGGACTGGGTCTCTCTTTCTAAATGATTGTCTGGTAATTAATATGGGCTGAATAATCTAATATAACATCAGTTCAAAAGAAATACAATTGCAATCGTTGTCATACCTGAATAGAAAATAAATTCATCTACTATCACGAGTCCATAGGCAAACCGTTAAGTTGTACAAACTAAGTCATGCATCCTAATGTCAGGTTATGCAAAAATAAGCCACTTAATATCTTAAATCTCCAAACAGTCGCAGAAAAGATGTACAACTATATCCTCATCTTGCTCATTTTAAAAAACGTCTACAGAAGTTATAATATGATTTAATCACCTGACTATCTTATTTTTGGGTAGTACTTAATAGAATCTCACTTGTACCACAAGCTTACGCAATGAAAGTGTTACCACGAAAAATCAGTAAATTTCAACTTCCAAGAAAGAAGTCTCCCGAAAAATCTATGCCAGTATATCCATATTGATATACATATTGTTACGAATGCGCAATATCGATTTAAATTTAACGGTCTGTAACGGTTGCCTGCAACATTCATCATGTTTATAAACACGTTCATCAATAGCATGCGTTTATTAGCATTGTTTGTAAGTATGGCAACACTACATCTTTAAGCTGCTTAAATTAACTTCGAAAGCTCTAGAATTCGAATGTAATAGTTTGTCCGTTGAGATCATTGTAGAGATTCACGATAGTGGCAGAGTTGAGTTTATTATAGACGCTGTTAGGGTTAGCATCAACAGTATTGTATATTATAAAGTGTGTGTGCATTTTTGCGAATTGATAAACATGTATAAAGACACTTAGTGACTATGTAAATCTGTTGTTGTTGTACATTTTAAATAAGTAAAGAGTTGTTACAATTTTAAACTACTAAACTGGTTTTATTTGCAGTCAAAAGTATCCGGTTTATTTAAATTAAATAATCCAATGTTTCAAAAAGGTTAAAACGTAACAATATTTACTATGTAGGTACCTCGTCATTTCGTTAAGTGATATAAGACACTTTACTTTCTGTTATGGTTATGTAGTCTAACTGATTTTGAGTATTTTAGTGAAAGTACAAGTGTTACCATTATGTATTTATCCAACGAAGTCCCCCATGATTATAATACTGCGCTGTATTGTCTATTTCTGCCAAGATTGTATATATCTCTTCTGAATCACTTAAATGGAGTGGAAATGCACAAAATGGGGGTGCAGGTAGGAACTTTCATAGTACACGGACTGGTACGGGTGTGTCTATAGACGGACCAATGCAATATTTTAAAGGCTGAGATTTCTCAAATCAATAAAGCTTCACTCAATAAAAAATTTAATGTATTGCCGGGTTTTGGCCGAGCTCAAAGATTTTCTCTTCTTGCATTGCGGGCATTCGGCCGGTCACAAAGGTTTCTTTTACTGCGGTGCATCAAAAACCGGCTTGCCTAAGTAAAGATTTTTAAAGTATTTCGAAACATAATAGCAGTAAAATAAATCTTTACTGTGCGAAGTTGGTTTTTGAAAATCCGCAGAGGGGAAAACCTTTGCGACCGGAAGAAGGCCGCCAATGCAAGAAATCTTAACTGAGGGGAGCCGGTTTTTATACACCCCAGAGGAGAAAACATCCCCGCCTTTTTAAACATTGCTCCGCATTGGGAATTATTTCATTTTTGTTGGTAGTTATTTGGAACTTATATTTTTATACCCTTCACCTTCGTGAGAAGGGTATATATAAGATTGTCATTTCGTTTGAAACTTCTACAATATAATCTGTTCATCAGCAATTAAGTTTTCTTGATATATTTAGGATGCTATACGCTGAAAGTGGGCAATTAATGCATCCACAACAAAGGTGAAGGGTATATAAGGTTCGACATAGTCGAATATAGCACTATTACTTGTTATTATTATAAAACTGCCAATTATTGCAAGTAATTTTATTTTACTCTTTGCGAATTATTTCACTATATAAGGTTTGAAAATAGTTAACTTTTGTTGGCATTTATTCTGTTGGGAGTTATTTTATTGGTAGGTATTTTACGGCACCTTAAAATAATAATAAATCGAGTTTTTAGGGAAGATTCGAGTCCAGAATTCGGGGACGTTGAACTCATTTTCTGGAGCAGCAACATGTTAGATTAGTTTCTGAAAAGGCATGTAAAGAGCAATCAAATCTGGAAACGTTTTCTCTACGTGAACTAAGCTAGGGATTGAATTAGCACACAAGAAAGGAAATGCTTCAAGAACTATACAAACATCTGAACATATAATTAATAGGAAGTGCAATATGTGACAAATGAAGACTATATCGATAAGGAAGAAAAACCTATCGACCAAATTTAAGGCTGTAGAGATCGTTACCTGAAGCCAAGAAACTGGTAGAATTCATCTAGTGGAAAACAATCGAAGAAAGCTGTGATATATTAAAGAATTTCAGCTGTGATATATTCAAGGAGAATTCCAACACCTACATCGACTGACCTTAACAATAATTTATCAGTTATTGAAAATTTATTACCTGAATTAGTAGACCAATAATGTTCTCTGCTATTCTACACCCCATTCGCAGTTTTTGGTAAAGCGTAGTTGTTATAGAAGGAAGAGCCAAATGATAGTTGATGAAACTGTACGAGTATAAAATTAATGAACATTTATTAAATTCATTGCTCATATAGTAAATAAAAGATTGAGGTATATCATTCATCCTTGAATCAACCATCTTCCGACCACATATTGTAAGTCTTCGGCGATCGGGTTATTATGTTATTATTTTATCACTTAAGATTCACATAGTAGTGATATAGGGAACATTTTGTTGTTTTAAGGCGTCACCAATAAACTTATCTCTCTCACACTTTACTAGACTCATGTTAACGTTAAAATTTCTGAAGAGCTGCGCATACAATTCCAATTTATTGAGGAAGTTAACTTGCTCAATTACTTCGGAAGGAGTCTTGATAGAAATGGCAGCTCCATAAATAAATCCCAACTGGCATTTGTATTATTGAAGTCGGACAAATGTGCATAAAATTCATTAATACAACAGCAGCCTATCTATCTTGAAATCCGGCAAAACAATTGAACTTGGAAAGGCTATACACAGAGGAAACGTGTCAATGATATTACAACACAAATCTTAGATTGAAACCCACAAGCATCAGATCTGCGACAATTTCTTCATACATATGGAAATGTTTAACTTAACATGAGCATTTTAATTAAATTTCTCAGGAAGAAGCATACTAAGAAGATTTTCCTTTACTATTCGTTATATCTAAAATACGTTCCTTCTTCATTTTATAAGATCCCAAATGCAAATATTTGGGCATACGTTATATCCATTTCTTTTTATTTGTTATACCGAAATTTGTCTGCATATCTATAGCGCCAACATTCCAAATCATATCGTGAGAAAATTGTACATTCCATTTAAATACCAAACAAAATCTGGCCACTCGTACCTTGACATTTAGGAAATTTCACAGGCGTCACATCTACTTTAAAAAGAGCAACAAACAGTGCAAAAAGACAAAACAAAAAACAGAAACTGCTGTTACAGTGAGTGAATACAATTTGTTACGGAAACCGCAAATGAAGTGTTGATGTCTCTGTGACATGCCTCTGGAAAACATATTTGCAATAATAAGTACGTATTCCATATAGAAATACTCACAGTTACACTTTATTCTTTGGTAATTTATTTTTTGCAACTAAAAAAGACACTGTCGTCATTATTTTGGTGGAGTACTTTCACACTCACAGTCACTACAACATACGCTCATTTTCGCACAGTAATAAATTTTCAGTCATTTGTTTTTCATTCGTTTATCTCCTTTGTATGGAAATTGTTGCTGTTGCAGTTTTGAAAGCAAAATAAGTTGTTCACCATCAGTTTTCAATCATCATGTTTTCCATTTTTAATACCCTGCATTACTAGGGGGGGATAATGTGGGTTCGTCACTGGGTTCAACATCCTTTGAATGGAACTTGTTGCTGTTGCAGTTTTGAAAGCAAAATAAGTTGTTCACCATCAGTTTTCAATCATCATATTTTCCATTTTTGATACCTGCATTACTAGGGGGGATAATGTAGGTTCATCACTGGTTCGGCAACAATATTGGTCTAGGAGTTTAATTATATTAAAAGAGTTTTTCATTACTGAATTAAAACATTTCGATTGAGATAAACAACTATGCCTCAATTGAAATAGTTTGCCTCTCTCAATTGTAAAAGGTGCTGATAGCTTAGTTCTTATGTTCTCTGACTCAGATAAGCACAATCAGAAGTTCAAAGTTCGTATTATTAATAATTTTTTACGAAATTTTTATTCTATTATTTATGTTACCTAGCTGAAAGATGAAACATATTTCGTTTCTCTCTTTTAAAGAACTACAAAGTTTTAAGGATATGCATAATTCATACAATGTATTTAAGTAATTCTACCCATTAGATTTAGTACCTTTGAATAGAGGGCAAAATAAAAGGTCTTCTAGTAGGAACACTCGAACTTTGACAGCGGCCATATGGTTGAAGCTACATCTGTCGATTTGAGTGTAATTTATTCAGTTTGTTTTGCCAAATCACCATGGACGGTTATAACGTTCAACAATACGTGCAAATGATAAAATGATTACCGCGATGTGAACTGTCCACCGAGATCGTGCGATTTTACCTCGTTAGACTTCTTCTTGTGCGGTTTTCTTAAGTCGCAGGTCTATGTGAATAAGCCACACACCACAGTGGCCCTCAATGTATGTCAATGGTATCTCATACAGACTTTGTTTTCTTTAAATATAAAAATTAGAAGCACTTAATGAAATACCCTATAAAGAGTGAGACAAAAAAACTTAAGCTGAATTCACCCATGTGTTTCTGAAACATTTGATTTTCGGAACATTTTTTATATGTAGTTTGACGTTCTGTTTTTTGAGGGAGACTTCAAACTACATCAAAAAAAATGTTCCGAACAAAAAATGTTTCAGAAACACAGTTTTATACTTTAACCGTTCAATATAAAAATTCTCAAAAATACATAAATTTATTTAAATATTGTACAATATTAAATTATTGGCATATTACTCGGTTATTTATTCACTTAAAATCTATAAAATAAAAAAAAATCTATAAAATCTTTAATGGTAGGATTTCTGGAAAATCTTCCCTTTAAGGATTTTATAATTGCTTCCGTTACCCTTTTGGAGGAGGTGGTCCACTTACGCTTAAAATCGGACATGTTCTGGGATACCTTTCCTGTGATCTTAAAATCTTTTTTTTACAAGAGCCCAATACATTTCAACAGGTCGAAGTTCTGGATAGTAAAGTGGATTTGCTTCCCATGGTACCAAATTGACATTATTATTTAAATCCCACTCAAGGGCCTTTTTTCCATAGTGGCATGATGCCAAATAAGGCCAGAAATATGAAGGCACTCTGTGCTGTTTTCAGAAAGGTAAAAGTCGTTATTGTACACACCGTAATATACATATAAGTATTTCTCTGTTTATAGTGCCTGATGTCAGTAATGGTTGGGTTCTTTTGCCACAACTACAAATGGCTTGACACACAAGAAACTTGTTAGGAAATTTTGTTTGTTTTCTGTCCGGTATTATTCTCGAACAGTACTTTGTCCATCAGCCACATGAAAATCTTGACTCGGTAGTTGTGAAAAGTCTGCTAGTACATATGTAAGTCCCACTATCCATCACACAACAGGTGTATTTTTTTTTTACTTCAATTTTTTATCGTTCTTTTGCCTCTAGGTTCTTTACCGCATTGTGATCTGAATATCAATGTTCATGTCCTCCTTATATCGTTTAATGGCATTCGTGTTGCTATTTTTCTGAAAGTCCATACTGGATTTTTTGGAAAGTTTCAAATATTTGCTCATCTTCTTTTTTTTCGGTGACCGTTAATGATTTAGAAAAGGTAACATCTAACATAACGTGATTTAAAATATAATAATTCGTTAGATCAAAGATAGGATTTGGCTGGAATCGTGTGTATACATTTTTTTGACTCGCTCTTCACTACGAAGGCTTTCGTAGATATGTATGAAGTATATTTTTTAATAAACATGGTTCCAAAGGCATTATATACTCCTGAACTTGCATGCAATTATTGTTACAAGGTTTTACTAAAACAGTATTCAAAAAAAAAAAAACATTTCCAGAGATTCGTGCTACTTTTGTCAAACTAAGCCGAATACCATGTAACGACGAGTTTTTCCACCTTATGCCGTTTAGAGCTTGCGGCTCCCAGGGTTCGCTACAAAAATTTATTTTTTAAGCCAGGGGATTAACTTCTTTTTTTACATCGTTATAAATCGTAGTTTATTTAAACACAACACTTTATCACGACGTTAGCCACCGATTGACGAGGAGAAGAGCAGCCCGTCTTACGGAGAGAGGCACGGTGATGGAGGGGAAAGGCTTCCCGTTTACACTCTCACGGAGAGAAGCACCTTAATGACGAGGAAAGGCTTCCCGTAGTACACTCTCATGAAGAGAGGAACGGCGATTATGGAGAAAGGCTTCCCGTATATACGCTCTATACGTTTTAAGCCGCATGGATTCTCTCCATTGCCCGCGGCACCACCACGGTCGTCATCAAGAGGGAATTCCGGAGTGGGAAGACGATTGAGTAGGCTGGGAACGGTTATAAGCTCAGGCGACAGAGGTATAAGCCATTCTTCGGCTAATAAAACCTATATCAGAAATAAAGGCAAACTAAAAGAGTGGGTATAACCTATTATATTATTTATCTGCCAGAGGTATAACGCTATCCAGCGTTACAATTCATGGGATTCACTGAAGCCAGCTGTACTAAAAACGTTCAACGTCAAATCCTAAGGCTCTATCAGTAGAGTCCCACAGAATTCCATGTGATTTTGATCTGAATTGGTAATTATTTCTGAATTTTTACCAACTCGAAATGAGTTCTAATAATTATTTTTTTCTGTTTTTAATTATACTCGTAAATCAAAATAAAAAATAGCTTTAATTTCCAAGTCTTATGGGCAGCCACTCGTTAAGCAGCCCAAGGGGTAAGTAGCAGGGTATTTACAATACTTACATTGTCTCCGAGTTAAACCAACCAGATTTCCTGATGAAGGAGTAGATTCGTCTAAGATTCATCCTTGATAACTCATCCAAACATGATAGGAATGGAGTTCCGAAGATGCGTTCCCTTAAGTTTGTCAGAGCCGGGCATTGGCAGAAAAGGTGATACACAGTCTCTTCCTCTTCTTCATTATGAAAGTTTCTACAATAATCATGGTACTGTAGGCCCAGTCTTCTAGCATGTGTCCCAATTATACTGTGTTCTGTTATAAAGGCGACAATTAGCTTTAGTTTCTCACGACGGAATTCCATAAGTAGATTCGTACTGTTGGCATCATATACGGGCCAAGTCGACCGCGTTGTAGCACAGGAAGGTTAATTAGTCCACCTGTTTTATGCAGTCTCATATAGTTTCTGCTGAACATTCATCTTGCCAATTCATCTTTTGGCCAATTCATCTGCTATACAATTAACCTGATTACCATCGTGTCCAGGGTCCCACACAAACGTTATCCTAGAATATCTCGCTACATCATTTAGGGATATCCGGCATTCCTCGGTTAACCTAGATGTCGTGAAGACACCCGCTATTCTGTTAATGGCAGGCTTTCTATCGCTAAATATAAATATATCACCAGATATTCGATAATACCTCAGCCAATTGGATGCACGTTTAATGGTAGTAATATCCGCCTGAAGAGAAATACAGAAGTTAGGTAGCCTATAGTAGGATTTTATCCCAAAGTTCCCTCCACTGACCGTAATGCCCCTTTTAGAGCAATCAATATATATCCTTATGACAATGTCAGGGGGAAGAGTCCGCGCTACCATAAATCCCTATTCGGGATTATAATATGGAAATGCCTATCGAAAAAAGCTTTTGTGATGCGATAATGGACATTACTATGTGCCCATAGCATTTAGTCTCACAGCAGAGTTGAGAGCCATTTCTATCACCACCAAATCCAGTTTAAAGTAGTAAAAACTGCCTTAGAGAATGTGTACCTTATAGCGCCTGTAATCAATATCGCGACAGTCCTTAGAACTCCTTCAACGGCCTTTCGGTGAGTAGCATTATCCAAGGCGTACCACCACACCAACGATGGGTTTAACAACTGCTTTGAAGATCCAATTGATACCCTTCGGCATAATACCTCAGTTACTTAGTACCAATTGCTCGTTTACACGAGTAGATGACCACATAGGCCTTACAAATCCTGTTCTGAATGTTTTGATTCCAGGATAATATTTTATCTAGAATGATGTCAAGGTACTTTGCATTATCCCTGATCTCAAGATTGATTCCATTCAGTCTTAGTGGCCTAAAGCCATAGATATTATACCTCCTAAACTCTAAACTCACATAAGGATGGAAATATTTAAATACATTTTTTGAAAGGAAAAAATATCAGAAAATAGAAAACTGAGTACACAATTTATCTATATTCGATCTCTTGTTGTTTAACTCCAAGAAGTACTATTCAGTATTTTTGTACCCTTCACTATGAGTAACAATATATGCCCTTCTTTCTAACTATGTCCATCTGTCTGTATGCATGTTGAAATTAACTTTCCGTAGCCCCCAAATAACATACATACATGATTCATATATCCGTTATAGTCCCGATTCGGTTACTATTTGAAATCGAGAAAATCGGCCCATAAATTTCTTAGATGTAAACAAAAAGCCGTTAATAATAATAAACAACATCAGCCAAATGACCACCACGACCACGCTTACAGAACCATATCCTTTTCATAAAATTTTCCATAACCAAATCGCAAGGAGGCTGCCCTGTCCTCGATAGCCTCACGAATTCTATCTTTGAGGTCTTGAATCGACGGTGGGCTGTTGGCGTAGACCTGATCTTTCACGTGGCCCAAAGGAAGAAGTCGCAAGGTGTTAATTCACAAGTTCTCGGTGGCGAATTGTGATCACCTCTTCGAGAGAACTTTTCCCGTAAAAGAGCAATGATTTTGTTGCTTGTGTGGCACGTAGTGCCGTCTTGTTGAAACTAAACGTTGTCCAGATCAATATCATCCAAGAAGAATGGACAAACCTGGGTTTTCTTCAACACTTTGGGCTACACCAGCAAAATTCTCAGTTGTTCTAACTTGTCCCAACAGCTCGAATTTTTCCACCAATTTCTGTATTGCTGTCCGACAAGGTGCTTCACGACGACCCAAAAATGCTTTAGTTTTGCGAACTGTGACTGCAAGATTTTCACAATTTTTGTAATGAATTTTAATAATTTCAATGCGTTGTTGAAGCGTGTGTCGTTCCATTTTTAGTACTGGCGTAGTTTCTACTTGTCAGATGTCTAATTTCATGTGAACACGGTCTAGTTCAAGTCGAGTAAGTGCTGTCGCATGGTGTATACATCGTTATAACAAAATATAGGGTTAACAATGATTCGACTTGATCTTGTGATAAATATAACATTATTGTTGTATCTATATTTTATATGCCTTTTACAATTTGTTGCAATAGTTTTATTTTTCATCAACTTTTCCACGACACAACTTTAACATTTCCATTGGCACTTTTTATTTTGCGTTGCCTGATGACTTCTTTTTTTTTTTTGTGTATTCATTCACTCAAAGCTCCTCCACACAATTCATTTAAACAGTTTTTTATGCTTTATTTCGCATCATTCATAGCGGAACTTGTTGCTTTTACACAAAAAAAAAAAACAGAAAAAACTGTTCGCAACACAATGTTGCCTTGCTTTGTAGTGTGTTGTCACTTGTTGTATGTATGTTGATGTTAAATGTTTTTTTTTTCTTTCTATATGGATGTGGCACGGAAAATGGGAAGTTTTCATTCATATCTCTCTCCTCTGTCTTGTTTGTTTATCAATGTCTGTGAGTTTGAGTTCGCTTTTCCTTTGTGTCCACAAAGCAGTGTCAACAGTTTTTGTGTTAAATGATGAGTAACTCATGCGGAAGTGTTGGTTTTTCATCGTAGCTTTCGTTTTTCTTTCCATACTTTTCTTTATTTCTCCACTGTTTTTTTGAATGTTCTGTTAAGCCTCCATTTAACATTTGACAAATTGGTGTACAATGTAGTCACTGCAGAGCAAGAGAAAATAAAAAAGTAAAAGAAATAGCAAAACAAAAAAAAACATTGAATTCTTTGTTTTGTATTTAACCTGGTTATCACTGTTTACACTTACCAACAAATTGTAGGGGGTGTTTTAATGTTTCACTCAAACAGAAAAATATGACAGATGATGTATTAAAATAAGTCAAATTTTGTAGGAGTAAAAGAGATTTTAATATTAGTTTTAAGGAATTGACTGCTTTGAAAATGGAATAATTTAGCCACAGAGGGTGCACTGTATTGAATAATACGGTCTTTGCAGCTGGAAAGCTACAATTTTTCATTCCATGATATTACCATTAATTGAAAATAATGACAGCTTTTTTAAAACACTCAACTAGTATTTAACGTATTAAGAGATTATGATCTATACTTTTACTGATAAATAACATAACATTCTGGATAATAAATTTATTTGCAAATTAACGTACAACTCATACTAAATTTCCACATAATTTCACATAATCATCTCTCAGATTGCTATTTATACCCTACACCACCATAGTGGGGAGGGTATAATGGATTTGTGCAGATGTTTGTAACGCCCAAAAATATTAGTCTAACACCCACCTTAAAGTATACCGATCGACTCAGAATCACTTTCTGAGTCGATTAAACGATGTCCGTCCGTCCGTCTGGCTGGCTGGTTGGCTGGCTGTCCATGTAAACCATGTGCGCAGAGTACAGGTCGCAATTTTGAAGATATTTCGATAAAATTTAGTACATATCATTTTTTCTGCCCAAGAACCAAGCCAATTGAAACTTGCTGAAATCGGTTCATTATTTCACCTAGCCCCCACACAAATGTCCTCCCGAAAGTGGATTTTATCCGTCACAAATGTTTAATTTATATAGGTATCTACACAAGTTTTTGTCCAAATAAGTTTTATATATACAGAATTCATGTCACCAAATTTTATTATGATCGGTCCATAATTAGTCATAGCTCCCATATAAGGCCTGCTTCCGATAATCACTTTAACGAGCATAAATCTCCTACAAATGTTGGTATACACATAAAATTCAACACAAATAACTTTCATATAAACATTAATCACGTGACCAAATTTCGTGGTGATCGGTTCATAATTTGTCATAGCTCCCATATAAGGCCCACTTCCGAAAATCGCTCACGAACATAAATTATTGAAATTTTGAAAGAAAAATGTTTTTGCTCATTTACTTAGTGTAGGGTATTATATGGTCGGGCTTGACCGACCATACTTTCTTACTTGTTTTCAGGTGCGTTCTTGCTTCAGCTGTGATTAGAATCGACCATTGATAATTACGAGGATAGAAAATAAACGAATAGTCCTTAGCAAAACAATTGGCTTGCATTAACATTCATATCCCTTTGGTTACGATATCGAATAGAATCACTGAATGAACATTTAGAGAGTTAGTACACAGGTGGTCTGCGGTTGCTACTACAGCATATCTGGAATTATCTAACCCTTTTTGGCAATGCTGTCTAAGCTCTATGTAAAGACTTGATCTGACTATTTATAGGTATATAATTGGGTTCTATATGATTGGATGTATGTTACATAATTCGACATAAGTCATTCTAATGATTTTTTTTTGGCTGAAAGAAGAACGCACGACAGATCATGTTGCTTCATTTGTTTCTATGGGTGATGTAAATATTAAGGAATCTCTGGGTGTTCTAGGCATGAGAATTCTGTGTGATGTTCGCTGGACAAAACACATCTTTCAAGTGTCGAAAGAAGCATTCAAGAGCCTCGGTTTTCTAAGACGGTTTAATGAATACTTCACTTCATCTGATCTTCTTATTACAACTCTCATATATGGGCCGGTGCTTCGAAGTCTATATTGGAGTTACTCGACCACGTATAGGAGAGGGCAAAATGCTTATTGGTGACAGTAGTGTATCCAGCTCTATTGATTCTCTGGAGCATCGTCGCAATGCATCGATACCTCGATACCCGTAGTTCCTTACGACATACGTGTTCATCATGGTCGATTGGTCAGTGGATCACAAAGTACACTACAGATAAAATTCGTTCTTTGACCATCCGTATGTGGAATAAACTTCATGTAGAAGTATTTCCTGTCCCTTTCAAAGTAGGAAAATGCAAATCAAATGTCCACAAACACTACACCCATCATCTATCCTGATTCTCATAATTTTTTACGATATACGTGTTCATCAGCATGGACTCATCCATTAATGGTCGATTGGTCAGTGGATCGCAAAGTACACTACGGAAAAAATTTGTTCTTTGACCGTTCCGTCCGTATGTGGAATAAGCTTCAAGTCGAAGTATTTCCTGTCCCTTTCAATGTAAGATAATTCAAATCAAATGTCTACAAACACTACACCCTCAATCGTCCTTTCCATAACATATTTTCCTACTTCCAACACAATACATTGCATGAGTAAGGGTCATTCCCTGAGTGCTGTTCCAAGCAAAAAAAAAAAAAAAACTATTCTGGCTATACAGTACAGAAATTCAAAGAATCTACAATCTCCAATTCAGTTCTAATATTGAGGGATATTAAAATAAATTAAACGCATGAGTCCACATAACCCCTTACTGACATAAGGTAACATACCAGGTTATAAAACTCTCAAGGACTTGGAATTGCTATGTTTTTTTCGAATAATATCCACAAAGTTTCCATTATGCTAGCTAAAATATTTCAAGCTTTTATTATTAATATCTGTCCACATATACAAATAACCTATACTATTTTTCACAACCCAGGCACCAAACTGGAATCGTAAATATCGGCTTAATAAATACCCTCTAAGATCTACTTAAAAAACTAGATGAAATTTATGTATATCACACTGTTTTCAAAGAGATTTGGGTTAACCAAGAACCTGAAGTCGCTTAGACGAAGCATGGATGTTGCAAGGTCCAAAATTGTTACTGACTAGAACTGTAAGCAGACTAATCATAAGGCATGGACCACTAGTTCCATGTGCTCCATGTGTAAGCAGTCATAAATCTCATTGCTCATCACAGCATTACGGTACCTCATTTTGACTCCAGAATCAAAGTCCAGTGGCAGGATTTGGAAGGATTTTCACCTAGTTTATTTAGCATTGCAACTGATTTCGAATGAATGAAAAATTCGACAGATTCCTTTGTTCATCTAACATCAGGTTAGTAGACGATATGAAAATAACGTATCAGCTTGAAATGAATTGTAAACGAATTTGCATTAACATTCATCATGTTTATAAACACGCTCATCAGTAGAAGCTTTTACTTATCAATAATGTTGATAGCATGCGGTTATTAGCATTGTTTGTAAGTATGGCAATACTAAGTGTTTAAGCTGCTAACATTACCAATCGAATGCTCTAGAATTCGAACATACGCGTTTTGACCGTTAAGAGCAATCTGGCTACTCGGATGAAGATAACTGTGTATAAATAGTGAGTGAATTTTATCATAGCAGCTGCTAGAGTTAACATCAACTGTCTTGTACATTTAAGTTTGTGTATTATAAATGTGTGTGTGTGTGTATTAAAAACATTTGAATAAATAAAGAGTTGTTACAATTTTAAACTCACAAAATGCTTTTATTTGCAATCAAAAGTATCCAGTTTATTTAAAGGAAATAAACCAACGTTTTCAAAAAGTGAAAACGTAACAATATTAAAGCAAGGAAATTGAACGCAGTCAGAAATCAGTGGTTCAGTTTTAGCAACAGTTTTCTTTTCAATAATTTCGAAATTCTTTATTAGGAACGTTTGGAAACGCGCCAGAATACGACGTTTTTAGAACTTCCACTTTCTGCAACAAATAGCGACTTAAATTAAGGACTGAGATCGAAAAATTCTTAACACACGTTTTTCATTAAAATTTCTAACCGAAGTATTATTTGATTTTTTTTACGTGATAATTTCGTTTTGCCTTGATATCTGCGTATTGGATGTAAGACCACTTATATCTGCTAAATAACCCTAAATACGTTTCATTAATGTTCTAGGGTATGAATGGAACAATTATATTCCTTTTAAGATCCACAGCCCTCCTTAAAAACCGATGATTTATTATGTTATATCAGATAAATAGTTTGTCCCCCAACCTCTACGCAAACCACAATAATGTGATCTCTCAAGTCATCTGCTTGTCAACACGGAGCCTTAGTTGAAATAAATTCCATTTCAAGAATGTCTTACTACATAATGATCTGATCTACGATCAAATTAATACGATTAGAATAAATGGATTTTAAAAAATTGTCAATTAATCGACCATGATTGGAGTTCAAAATAAAGACCTCATACTAAAAATTATCTATCACTATTTTTACAGTAAGTTTACGAAGAAAACTTGAAGTAAAACCTGAATATTCAGCCTCTTAACAAACGAGATCTGTCTCGAAACCAATGCATCATGCCACAACCGGTCAAATGCTTTGAAAATGTCCAGTCTAACTGCCTTACTCTCACTCATGTGGTAGAATGATCAGCACAACTGCTCCAAGATAAATATCAATATGTCGCCAATAGAATAATTTTAATTAAAAAAAAAGTTATGCTCCCCATAACTTTAGACGGCTCAATATTCATTGACATAGGTTTTCGCGTTGAACTATTTACATAGCCATGTTTATTTATATCACGTAACTACCTTACTTTTTCTTATGAGATAAAAACCATTTTTGCTAAAGAACTAGTAAAAAGACCGCTGTGGAATCTATATTTTCTATTATTTAAAATACATTCGATTCAACAATAATTGACAAGGTTATATATTAGCCTACTCTCTATAGCTTTCGACAGTGAACAAAACAAATAGCGATATTTGAATCGTTTACTTATCCCTGTTTATATCACGTATTCCGTGATAATTAACCACACAATCATGATCGTTATTTCCACAATTATATTCGCTGGCAAACTACTAAACAAGCCATTGAATAATGATTAACTTTGCCTCGCACTAAAATTTGCTCTCTTGTGCCAAATAATGCATAAATCTGTCCAATATTGATGCACTCTAAATTACAAGATAATTTTCTCTGTTTAATATCACATCAAAGAGTACTAGATCATGTATCTCAACACAACATTTAATCATCTACTCAATGGGAAGGTAAACGTGTACTTTATTTACAAATCATAGTGGACAGTGGAGGATATAAGTGAATTGTGATGACTCAAAATAATTTAAAGTTTTTTTTTGATTAATTTTACTCAGAATAAATTAGTAAATGTGTCTTGAGTTAATGGAAGATAAATAAATTTGCGAGTATAAGCAACGTTGATTAAGCTTGAAACAATCAGCTAAGTAGGAGACATACACTGGTGGTTAATTTCGCTGCTCACTGTAGATCTGTATTAATTCGCCGCTATACAATCATCATTGAACACTTTGCACAAACACATACACTCCCACATTCTCTTGAACACATTAAATTACATGTTTATTATTAAACAATTGGTTGTTACTCAAGGTTAAAACGATTTTCTTCTACATGCCAAAAACTGCATACACACATCCATGCAGATACATCCCAGCAGTTCTGGGCAACTGTCCCGAACTAGTGATTTTACCAAACACTGAATGAGGAAATCATGACTAACAATAGATATTGTTATATTGGTAAGAAATAGTGAGCTGGATTTAAAATAATTGATAAATTCACTGAAATTTATTGTTGGGCGAAAAGCTAGTTCCTATGCGCATTTCACTGGTTGCTTAGGCCAGATCATCAAGAAACCTTTTCCCAAAGGGCTACAAATAAAACTATAGAGTGAATCAGAATTACAGACACTCAATTTTTATTTGTAAAAATATCAAAGCTAAAAGAAATTGTTGTTTTTTTGTGTATGTTTGTATATAAGAATATGAAAACAAAGTGGGCTGTGCTTTCAATGAAATGGGTCAGTGGGCAAAAGCTTCCAAGAACCCTTGAAGTAGACATTAGTGTTTTACATCTTTAGTAATCAATTCAGAACTGCCGGGATGTGAGAGGAAGTGAATTGTGTGCGTGACTGTGTATGTGAATGGGGATTTATGTGGTTGATTACTAATACGTACTGAATGAAGCTAATAAATCATTTATTAAAATCTGTTTTTACTCACTTTGGCTAATACACCCAACCAACCAACCGCCTGACTGTGAGTGTAGGTCATTCATATGTTTTGATTTCATGGAAAGTGTGGGCTGGTGTAGTTTTTCTTCTTATTTTGGTTAGAAGGAAGAAAATTATTAGATGATGATGTTGACTTACCTGTAAATGAAAGAAAAAAAATAAATTAAAATTAATTAATACAAAAATATTAAAGAAAATATTTAGAAGAATTGTGTAAGTAATAAGTTTTGAAAATATTAATTGTAATTCATGGTAATTTTCTGTGCATATTTAGGAAGAATTTATTTAAGAATTTATAAACACAATTTAGGGGCTTATTATATTGTTATAAACAATTAATAAATATTTTACTACATTTTAATCTTTATCTTAGTTTTCATTTTTAAGATTACTTTAGATTCTTTTGATCAAAGGTATGTGAACACGTTGGGCAAAACATTTTTCTTTTAAAATCTATGAAAACGAGCTTAAGTGTTTATAATCAAAAACTTCATCTTTATAGGTTATAGTTTCCTAAAGTTAAAGAATATAAAAAAATGATTGAAACTAACAAGATTTTTTCAAATTTTTTATTTTTTCAAACAAAATGGTTATGATTGAGTGAAATCTTTTTGATCTTGCTAAATTCTGTTCTCTAAGCTATTGGAGGTAGTAAGTAAAAGTATTATGTAACAAATAAAATAAAATTCAGCTGCCCGTTGAATATTTGTACAAGCTGCAAAAATAACAGGAATTGACTACTAGCTAAAGCCCGGTGGACTTCGCTACCCGTATTGTAATGAAATAAAAAGTATGGTTTTCGAGGTATTTAAAAATAACTGTTTACTTTGTATGGGAGGTGACTCACCCCCTGTTCCGATCTGTCCCTATGTTTGGCTTAACTTCATGCAATTATTCGAAATTGATTCGTATAAAGTCTGTCTGTTTTTTTTATGATGGGGTGCTTCTTCATAGATATGCATCAGGATTCATTATGTGAGATTCAGATGCTTTGCCACCTACTCAGAAAACCGCACACCCCGCGGCACTACCCAAGGTATTACATCGCGGGGCTGGTCTGCATCTAAGCTACCTCTATGTTTGTTCCAACTTCAATTTGCTCTATACCGTCTATTCTCTTCAATGTTTGTTTCCTTCGCAGAATACACTCTATAAAGCTCGTCGGCTGCCAGGTCCAGTGGAATGATTCCGGCTATTAGGCATATTGCATCCAATGATATGGTTCTGTAACCACTATACACTCGAAGACAGCTCTGCCGAAATAGAGACATTACATTTTTCCGAGATGTACTTCTAATTGATTTTGCCCATATAGGTGCACCATATAGTAAGATAGACATCGTTACTCTCGATAAAAGGATCATTTGACTTTGTCTGGGACCCCCACATTCGGCATAATCCTGCCTAATGCATTGTTTACTGCTGCTGCCTTTTCGCAGGCGTACTCCATGTGTTTCTTGAAGTTGAGTCTATCATCAATCATGACTCCCAGGTATTTTATTGACTCTGACGATTTAATATCTACTGCACCTAATTTGATACTAATTGTCTCCTTCTTTCTTCGACTGCTTCGGTTTTGTGGTCTGCTAGTTCCAGACCTGAATTATTAAGCCACTCCTTTATGATCCGAATAGTGTCATTTGAGTACATTTCTACTTCGTTCAAGAATCGCGCCCTTACCACCCTGTCATCAGCAAATCCGATAATACTAGCCTCTTTTGGTATGCTTAGCTCCAATACCTCGTTGTACATTATATTCCACAATAGCGGGCCTAAGACAGATCCTTGGGGCACTCCTGCAGATGTTTTGTAGTGTTTCATTCCTATATCAGTTTCATATAAAAGAGTTCTGTTTGAAAAGTAGTCACCAATTATTCTCGTTATGTAATTAGGAACCTCAAGTTTTCTGAGGGCTTGCATAATATGGTTCCATCCTGCACTTTTGAAGGCATTCTTTATGTCCAGGGTAATGATCGCGCAGTATTTCCTACTCATGCCCTTTCCGTTTATAGCTTCTTCTGCCATATTCCTCACCATGTTAATTGTGTCTATTGTGGAGCGTGCTTTTCGAAAGCCATACTATCTTTCCGAGAGTCCTTTTGCTCTATCTACTGCTGGCAGTAATCTATTATATATAACCCTCTCCAGAACTTTACCTATAGTATCTAACAAACAAATCGGTCTATAAGATGATGGCTCTCCGAGTGTTTTGTTTGGTGTAGGTAATAGAATCAATTTCTGTGATTTCCATGGAGCACGAAATTTTCCCATTCTGAGACAATTGTTGAATACATTTGCAAACGCCTATGGCTTATCCTTCATTGCCATTTTCAGTACCTTATTCGGATTCCGTCTAGGCCTGGTGCCTTTTTGACGCCAATCCTTGAACATATTTTTAAGATGTCCTCCTCTGACACTTCCTAGTTAGTAGTTCCGATATTTGTAAGTGTCTCCTGGTATGGCTCCCCTTTTGGAAAAAGTACTTCCACTATTTTCGTAAGGAGTTGGGGTCACCATAACTGAGCGGTTCTTTGTCCTTTTAAGCGTGCCATTACTATCCTATGGGTTCAAATCGACTTCTCTACGTAGTTGCCTGAAACACTCTTGTTTGCTTCTTCTGATAGCCGTCTGGAGTTCTTTCCTCGCTGTCTGGTATATTTGTCGTCGATTGTTGGAATCTTGTCTTGTCCTTCTTCTTTGGAACATTCTTCTAGCCTTAAGATATTTTCTTCGGAGTTCTGCGATTTCAGAATTCCATCAGTAGTTTGGTTTCCTTTTTTCTGACAACCTTCTTCAAGGCATTGCTACATCATATGCTTTCCTAAGAGCATCCATAATATGGGCCTGTTGAATTTGGGATACTTCCGACGCCAGTTAAGAGTTGAATTCTTCCAGAAACATTGCTGAAATCTCCTCCGATGATTTTTGGGTTGTATCTTGCAGCATCTACCACGAGCTTGTCTATGAATGTTTCGTATTCACTTAATGGTACATTTGGTAAGACGTAACAGTTGTAAAAATAAATACCTTCGATTTTTGTTCTAACGAATCCCTCCTCCGGACTTCTCATGGGCTCCTGGAAAGCAAAGTTACCACAAGACCAAAATGCTGCATTCCCGCGTATTGTCTTTCTCCCATATACCACTGTATAAGTTTTTATGTTGTTCACATACTATCGCTATGTCTAACTGCATCTCTATAACTGTTAAGGAGGTTATTTAATACCGCTAGGTTATTAGGATGTCCCTATCCATCCATTTTGTTTGTTTATATTTCTCATCATTTGGCATCAAAAATACCTAAAATACCAAATTCACTTAGAATACATTCATTATTCTTTATTTAACAACCAAAATATTCACTAGAAATAATTTGTATGGCAGGACAACGTTTGCCGGTTCAGCTAGTTTTTAATAAATTTTTCAACTATATACCCTAATTATATCAAAACAAAAACTTTTAAGCAATTAGCAAATTCGTTTAAAAGTTATTTTTTCCTATGACAGGACACTATATTAGCTCAGCCATTTTGAATTTGCTTATTCTGATAACGGATTCGTAAGCAGCGACACCAAAAACTCCCATATTCCAATTTGTGGATCATTTTCTACATGGGTTTGGTCGCACCGCGAAATGGTACCAAAAAAGTACCAATCTGTACAATTTTTGGATCCTAAATGTATGGAGTTTATGAACTTTCTAGCCACTAATGGATTGATAGGCATTCAGGTTACGAAGATTTTCGTCAATTTACAGGTTCACAACCCGAATGTAAGCAATAGAGCGTTAAAATACAAATATTTCATCTTGATGTTGTTGCGGATATTTTACTTTTTACCCATACATGCACTCAAATTAAATGCCTCTTTTTGCCTACTAATGCACTAAAGAAATCAACATTGAATATTTCAAGTATGTTCCGTCGATTATTTAAATGAAATATAAAATTGGCAAATGTACCTGTTATTGCCCTGTCGACATTCTAATACACATATCCCTCGATCTACACCATTGATGCGTTCCTGAAAATATGAAAAATAGTGTAAATCGAAAAAAAGACCCAAATACGAATAAATTTTAAATTTTGTTTAGAAAATTAATTTATTTTAAAGTAAAGTAAATACATTCCCCCATATTCATAAAAAATTTCAATTTAAACAATGTTTTAAAACAAAATTGCCATAAAAAATTTGATTATAAAACGTTGTTTAAATTTAAAAATTGTATTAGCATTTGATAGAAAAGTCTTTAGACAAATGTATATCAGCAGAAGCTTGTTTAACTTTTAATTATAGATTATGTAAGGAATGTATTTGCTTAAATATTTCAAACCAACCATGACTTGACGAAAACGATATTTATTGTAGTTGATAACGTAGATGGTAGCTGATCATCAAGTTTTTCATAAATCCTCAAAGCTTTGCTTGTAATATAATTTGTATTAATTGGGATTCGCTCTTGAGTTTGATTTTCTATTCAGATCATTAGTGGATTTTCCATATTTTCAATTGTAGTGTCCCAAGCGCATGAAGTTGTACTCAGGCTTATTTTGTTTCCAGCTGCTACACTTTTCCCTATTATGTTTTCATTTTTTATTTTATACATAAAATTAATTTTTGCTAAAATATTAAAAAAAATCATGTAAATCGAGGTAATTTCCACATCCCTCGATGTAAACGAAAACCAAAAAAATCATGTAAAAAAAGTATCGTGCAAATCGGGGAATAGGTGTATATATATTTTTAGTTTCATAAAACTGCAACAAAAATTTTATTTCAAGCTACAGCTAGGAGTCTTTAAAATTAAATTATCCTTTTACAAGTTATTCCTTTATTAATGGTCAACCCCTAAAAAGTACTTTTTGTACAGAAAAGTTGTTTTAGAACAAAAGGTAGTCATTTTAGAAAATTGCTTACTTCTTTTCCATAGTTTTGACAAAAAGTAAAGCCTTTTGATGTAAAGATCTAAATTTAACACAGCTATAAAAGGCATGATATTATCATGCCTTTTTCAGAGTATCGTTTACATAGTTTTATTTGTATTAAGTCAACCAAAGTCTTTTAAAACTTTATATTTTTTCTATTAGTACATAAAAATATAAAAATATTCCCTTTTGCTGTATCATTTCTGTTCATGATTATCTTTAATAATTTACAAATAAGATATCATATTGAATTTAAATTCAGCATGCTCAATATCATTCCATAGTGTATTCCAAAGAAATAACTTATGTGGCCAAGACAAATGACATTTCCTCACAACAGCCAATGTCAATCAATATTTCTTTGCTTTAACACATGCTAAAAATTTCCTCTCATTGATGGTAATTAGGTCATATTTATCTAAAACTCAAACTATTATAAGTAAAACAACTTTTTTAATATAATGATTTGCTCACTGCCACCAATAAATATACTCTCAAATACATACCAAGGCACACATATTTCAGACACATCTACCCAGATAAAATAACATCAGTCACGTAGAAATGATTGACAAAACTATTGCAACGTGAATTACAAATAATAAAAATAAAAACAACAAAAAAGTTGTCTAGAAGTTTGACACTCTTACCTCTACACCCCAAAAACATTCTGTTTTATTCACACATTCATACATACATATAGAAAATACTTACATAAATAATGCCTGAATACAGTATAAATCCTTGATTTTATACACAGTCACACACACACACACACAAAAAAATATATTCAATTCAAAATAATGAAAAAAATATCCTTTCATACACACATACACAGCTACATGTATGTGTATGTATGTGTATAAATAATTGTGCATGGATGGATAAATGATTTTCTTAAAGTTATTTTATACGATCTGTCCATCATGCTGTCCATCAATTTGTCAAAAAAATAACAGAAGCCAGAGTAGTAAGTACGATGGAAGCGCTTCAATTTATACTTTCATTACTCTCTCTCGTTCACAAAGAGTTGAATGTAACGTTTCGTTTTTGTTTTTGTTGTAGTTGTTGTTATTGTTTGTTCCTTTTTTGTCGCAATCAGTCCTTGTTTTATAACAACACAAGGTAACACAACTCGTGCATATATACTTACATAGTAAGGATATTAGACTGAAAAGTTCTTTTAAACATATGTATATATGTTCAAGAAATGTTTAATTTTGAGTTGTTAGTAATCTTCTCTCATTGATGCGATCTGGGTAGGATATTGAATTCCTCCTTAAAAGTAAGTTTCTGTTTCGATGAAAGTCATTCAAAAGTTATTTTTGGGAATACAAAATTTATTTTTATACCCTTCACCATGAGTGAGTGGCACGGGTATATATAAGTATGCCATATTCTGGATCGTTAAAGATAGTGGAGTCGATATAGCCATGTCCGTATGTCCGTCTGTCGGTTAAAATCAACTTTCCAAATCCCCTAAATAACTTACAAACATGATTGATACCTCAATATTGGGAACTCTTCCAATTCGGTTGCTATTTGAAATTGATAAAATCGGCCCTTAAATGGCTGAGATATAAGGAAAACACCGGGACAACCTCGACTTTTTGCCTCTTTTAGATCTATATGGATTACTAAGTCATTAATATAGACAATATGGATGTCTAATGATAGATATATCAAAGTCCATTGCAACGATGTATATAAGGCTATAGTAATTTGGATCTACAATGGGTCAAAATCGGGAAAAATATTTTTTAAACCGAATTTTTCTTATCATAAAAATGTTTGTGTCATACATTTTGTTTCACTAATAAATTAAAAAAAAAAAATTGCAAATGTAAAAACAAGTAAGAAAGTATGGTCGGTCAAGCCCGACCATATAATACCCTATACTAACAAACGAGCAAAAACATTTTTCTTTCAAAATTTCAATAATTTATGTTCGTGAGCGATTTTCGAAAGTGGGCCTTATATGGGAGCTATGACCAATTATGGACCGATCACCATGAAATTAGGTGGTGTGATTAATGTCTATATTAAAGTTATTTATGTTGCATTTTATGTGTATACCAACATTTTTAGTAGATTTATGCTCGTTAAAGTGATTATCGGAAGCAGGCCTTATATGGGAGCTATGACTAATTATGGACCGATCGTAATAAAATTTGGTGACATGAATTCCGTGTATAGAAAACTTATTTTGAGAAAAACTTGTGTAGATACCTATAAAAAATAAACATTTATGACCAACAAAGTCCAATTTCGGGAGGATATTTGTATGGGGGCTAGGTGAAATAATGAACTGATTTCAGCCAGTTTCAATAGGCTTTGTCCTTGGGCAGAAAAAATGATATGTACCAAATTTTATCGAAATATCTTCAAGATTTCGACCTGTACTCTGCGCACAAGCTTTACATGGACAGCCAACCAACCAGCCAGACGGACGGACATCGTTTAATCAACTCAGAAAGTTATTCTGAGTCGATCGGTATACTTTAAGGTGGGTGTTAGACTCCCCACTATGGTGGTGTAGGGTATAACAATGTTGAAAAAAAATTTTTGAAATTTTTAAAAGCAATTTTGAAATTTTTTTTTTTAAATTTGCTTACCTAAAAATATTTAAAATTTGTATTTTAAAGTATAATTTTGTGAAGAATATGTAAGATTCGGCACAGCCGAATACAGCTTGGTTTTTTATGCTAAATTCCCAATTCAATAATTGATATATTCGCTGAAATTTATTGTTGGATCATAACTTAGTTCCTATTTGCATTCGCTGATTCCTTAGGACATATCATCAGGAAACTTTTTCCCAAAATGCCTTAGAAAAGCTAAAGATATATTCAAATAAAACTATAGAGTAAATTAGAATCGTAGGTCTTTATGTTGTTCAATGTAAGCTTGAATCGTAGGTCTTTATGTTGTTTATTCTTAACTTCAATCGCAGCTCTTTTATTGTTCAATCTAAGCTAAAATCGCAGTTCTTTATGTAGATGTTTATGTAGGTTATATGTAGTTAAATTGATTTCAAACATTAGTCTTTATGTAGTTTAATAATTAGCTTCAATCGTAGATTTTATATGGCTCTTTATGTTGTTCAATCATAGCTTCAATCGTAGGTCTTTATCTTGTTCAATCATAGGTTTCATATAGTTATTTATGATGTTCAATCATAGCTTCAATCGTAGGTCTTTATCTTGCTCAATCATAGGTTTCATATAGTTATTTATGTTGTTCAATCATAGCTTCAATCGTAGATCTTTATTTTGTCTAATCGAAGGTATTGGTGTTGTTCAATCTCAGCTTCAATCGTAGGAATTTATGTAAGTAAATTTTAGCATTAATGCTGTAAAATCTTTGCTTCAATCAAAGAAATTTGTATACGTCACTTTAAGCATAATCGTAGATCTTTATGTTGTTCAAGCATAGGTCTTTATGTTGCTTAACCTAAGCTTCAATCGAAAGCATGAATGTTGCTCAACATAAGCTGCAATTGTAGGTCTTAATGTTCTTCAATGTTTGCTACAATTGTAGGTATTTATGGTGCTCAATCTTAGCTTCAATTGAAGATCTTTATGTTGTTCAACCTTACCTTCAATTGTAATTCTTTATGATGTTTAATATTAGCGAATCGTAGGTATTTATGTTGTTCAATGTTAGCGTAGGTCTGTAGTTCAATTTTAGTTTCAATCGTGGCTCTCTGTTTTGTTTAATCTTAGCTTCAATCGTGGGTATTTATGTTGTTCAATGCAACCCCAAACTCTTCTTCAGGAGGAACTTCGACTTCTCAATCCCATCCAGTATAGAATCTATTGATGGACCCTCCCGTTGTTCAATGGGGCTATCCATCTATACGGATGGGTCCAAAAAAGAGGATAGAGTGGGCGGAGGTGACTACATTCCTGAATTTCAGATAAGAATATCCTTTGTATCCAAATGGCCGAGGTATCGGCCATTAAGAGGCCGGCCAACTGGCTCAGATATTATGGGATATCTGGTAGATAATCTGTGATAGGTGTTTATACAACATCTTTTACAGTCGAGGAATGCCGGGCATCCTTATATGAGATGGCGAAACCTTCAACAGTTGTACTTACTTGGGTAAGTTTACACAGGGACAACGAAGGTAACTGTATTGCAGATAACTTGGCGGGAATAGGAGCCTCGATGTGGGAAAATGAACTAGACTGAAATAGACCTGCTGACTTGTAAGTAGCGGATACATAATGCATATTACGAACTTGCCCAATCAAAGTGGGGGTAATTGATCCACCTTTGCTATTACGAGGGTGATATATCCTGCGTTGGACTGTAAAAGCACGTCGTATCTACTTCGTTTACAAAGAACACGACCTAGCATTATGGTGATGATCACCGGGCATTGCATTTACGGTAGGCATGCTGCATGACTTGGGCTGCCTCACCACAACTTCTGCAGGAGTTGTCAGAATGAGGAGGAGGAAGATACCATTTTACACTACTTTTGTAATTGTCCGGGACTGGGTGATCTGCGTGCCAGGCTTTTAGGCGGGCGATCCTTTAGTAATCTACCGGGTTATCTGGGAAGGAATTAATGTGCAGAGACGCCTTCATTTGGGAAATCTGATGGTTGATAAGACCGAACATGCCAATTGCACCTCATAGTGACACAGCAACTGTTCCATGATGGTCTGCGCTCTCTTACTTATAGATTTCCCTCTTCTTTTAGTTCTCTTTCTTGCTTCCTTTATCTTCTATTTTTTCCTAGGGTACCACAAAGGCATCGATTAGTTGGATGGCTGCCTGACTACCTAATCTAACCTATTAATCTTTACTTCAGTTGTGGATTTTTGTATTGTTCAAACTTAGCTTCAAGCGCAGTTCTTAATGTAGTTCAATTTTATCGTAGGTCATATGTAGGTTATTTCCTTGTTTATTATCTTGTTCAATGTTAGATTCAATCGATTTCATGTGGGTAAATTTTAGGACTTTTTGAGGATCAATTTTAGCTTTAAGCATAGATCTTTAACTTGTTCAATCTTAGATTCAATGGTAGGACTATATATGGGTAAATTTGAGCTTTAATCGTAGATCTTTATCTTATTCAATCACAGGTATTTATGCTGCAAAATCTTTGCTTCAATCAAAGGACTTTGTATAGGTCACTTTAAGCATTAATTGTGGATCTTTATGTTGTTCAATCTTAGAATCAATCATAGGACTTTATGTGGGTAAATTTTATCTATAATGGTGGTTCTTTATCTTGTTCAATCTCAGCTTCTGTTGAAGGACTTTTTGAGGGGCAATTTTAGCTTTAAGCGTAGATGCAATCGTAGTACTTCATATGGGTAAATTTTAGCTTGAATCGCAGGAATTTTTTAAGGGTAAATTTTAGCTTTAAGCTCAGATCTTTATCTTGTTCAATCTCATTTAGCTTTAATCGTAAATCTTTATCTTGTTCAATCGCAGGTTTTTAATCTGCAAAGTCTTAGCTTCAATCAAAGGTCTTTTTATAGGTCGCTTTAAGCAGTCAAGATCTTTATGTTGTTCAATCTTAGTTTCAATCGTTAGATTTTATCTAGGTCAAGCTTTAATCTCAGATCTTTATCTTGATCAGTCTAGGCTGTAATCGTTTATCTATATATTGTACAAATCGTGGGTCTTTATGATGTTCAATCGTAGATATTTATCTTGTTATGTATTTAAATTTAAGCTTCTATATTAAATCTTTATATATTGTAGGTCTTTTGAAGTTAAATTATATTTTCAAATTTAGTTTCAATCGTGGGTCTTTATGATGTTAAATCTTAGCTTCAATGGTAGACATTTATGTTGCTCAATGTTAGATTTAATCGTAGATCGATATGTTGTTTAATCTTAGCTTCAATTATAGATCTATATCTTGTTCAATCGTAAGTCTTTATGTTGTGCAGGCGTAGATCTTTATCTTGTTATGTAGTCAAATTTTAGCTTCAATATTAAATCTTTATACAGTTCAAATTAATATCTAATCATAGATCCTTATGTAATTCAATTTAACATCAATATGTAGTTCGATTTTAGCTTCTTTATATAGTTTCACTTTAGTTTGTCGTATTGTAGTTTAATTTTTAGTATTCTTAATATAAGTACATACACATGTCTATATGCTAAACCAATTCTTCAGATTATCCTCGTACATGAGCATGTGTTGGTGTTATTGCATTATAAAATAAAGTTTATTATATATACACACACACACATATCCTTACACACACATCCAACTACAGACACCATCACAAAAGTTGAAGGAAACAAAACAAAAAAAAAAAAACTAGCTGTCCATCATTTTGTCTACTCTATAAATTTTCTATTTTAAATTGACAGCAACTTGACTCGTCTCTACAATAAAATGTATGTACAGTTTACAATGACTGACAATGACGACTAAAAACTAAAAGAAGTCTGAACGACACGACACAGGGGAAGCAAGAGCTGGCAAGAGAGTGAAATGAAAATTCTACGTTTTTTTTTTTTTTATTTAAAAGTTTTGTAGTTGAGTGCTGTTACATTTGAACGGAACTAACTGACATTATTTGTAATCATTACAATTGCAAGTTGTAAATGTATGTTTTTGTGTTCTTTTGACCACGCCAGGATAATGGAGAAGATTATATATATTTTAAATTAGTACTAAATAATCGAATGTGGAGTATTGAAATTCTAGCATAATCTAGTAAGGAAAAACACTAGTGTTGAAATATTTTAGAAATTTCAAAAATAGTTGAAAGATTCTGCCATAAGCTATCACAATATTTACAGATTTTTCCTAATTCCTCTTTAGTTTTGATGGCATCTCAAAAAAGTTATCTGCTCTTAAAATAATATATTTAAATGGAGTTATTAAAGATAGGAAATATATAACACTTTCTCCAATAATCATGCTAAATATATGTTGTTGTGGTAACTTTAGGTTGACTGGAAACTTGAAACATTCAACCTAACTTCACTATTGGAGTTTATTGACTTCTTGCTATTTTATAAATTTCCCAACTTTTTGGCTTCTTAACATAATTAAAAAAAGCCATACAGCACAAGTTTCTCAATTTATTTAAAGTTTATCGAGAAAATATCAAACCTTTCTTTCTCGTCCATTCACATGGATTTATCTAAATAAACTACATACAAATATTTATTATAAATATTGAGACAACTTACGAAAAAACGAAGAGTCCTTCATCAAATTTATAAAAGGAAATAACAAAAAAAGAAAGAAAAATCAAACTAGCCCATGTACACATTTATATATAAAACTTGTATGTGTGTTTTGCAGTTTTGTAAACAGAAATAGCAGCAAAATATTTTATGGTTTAGCAATTTTTTTATTTAAAGGATGAATTTTCTCCATTAAGTTAGTAAAATGCATAAATTTAAGTTTTATTTTCTAAAGGACAATTCAAGTAGCATATATAGCTTCGACTGCTTATTTCAAATGCTTAAAACTTTCTAATTTTTTCAGTTTTTATACCCACCATCTAAAAAAGTGTGAGTTAAATTGATTTTGCAATTCCGTTTGTAACACATCAAATTATTTCTCTCAGACCCACATTAGTATATAAGTATATTCTGCGACCTCATAAGATTCTATGATGATCTGGCTATGTTCGTCTGTATTTCAGTCTGTCTATCTGTTTAAAGCACTGAAATTTTCCACTCTCTGTTGATAAGTTTAGTTTGGTATTGAAAATGGTCCATGATTTCACTTAGCCCCCATACAAACGTCCCCCCGAAATAAAGTTTGAGCGGTTATAAATATGTTGACATCCTGGAATTCTGATAAAATTTTGCGTAAATTAGATCTATGTGTTCTGAAATTATAGTATGGCGAAAATCGAGCAACATTTGTCCCCAGTCCCCATTAAAGGTCCACATCAATAAATTATTTGAACCGACGAATATAACGTGTAACATTTTTTAAATATTATTATGTTTCCGGACGATCAATTACAACAACACAAAGATAATACCGTCAACATTTTAATACTGTAGCAGCTCCCAGTCAGAGTCAGGTAATAATAGCCCTGAAACGAATCCACATGGATCCATCTGAGTCTACTCGTCGACATGCTTTTCATGTCTCCTGACGAAAGTTATAGTCATTTAGTTTTCCAAGGAGGCAACTTAGGTTACTTACATATATCCTTGATAACGAGTCACTGTTCTCTGGGGTAAAATGAATTTGTCTCACATACAACGACTTCTTCAAAATAATGAGGAATAGAAGAAATCCTTGACTCAGCGACTTGATCTACCGACTCGAAATGTAATCGTGTTGGTTTAATATGGTTGTCACGATTACCTTTGAGTAACACAATGGAAAGGAATGACTAAGGCCCAAGCTACCTCGAACTAACCAAATGGTATAGTAATCATAGATTTCATTTATTTTCATACTTGTCACTTGTGAACAGTGTTACATAGTTTGTGCGTTAAAATATCGCAATTACCTTGTTTACGTCGATGCAGCATTTGATAGCAAATGTAAAGGTACCAGGGTGGGTTAATAAGTCCGCGACTTTTTGAATTTCCCGGCTTTCAGCTGAAAGCGCAACACTGCTCTTGTCATCAGGAATGTGTCGTTTGACTCCTGTCAACATTTTAACAAGCTGCGTTTGTGTTTCACAGCCATTGATAACACCTCGTGACTTGAGGAGAAATTGGAAATAAGTTATTTTCGTCTGCTCATTAAGCATAATTTTTTGCGGAAAATAACTATCAATCAAAAAAAGGATATGCTTGATAAATACTATAGGAACTCTGCCATATTGTAGAAGCCATAGTTATCTCACTTGGCTCAGTGACTTAACACATTGACTGCCACGTCGGACACATATGTCCGACGCAACTTTTATTCTCTCTAACCATGTCACACAATAGTGCAGCAGTTTCAAGATGTTGTCTGCAAGTTCCTCATCCAAACTGTAATCTTCACATTCTTTATCATTTTCTGTACTTGTACTGAGTATTTTTTCTAACCCGGTATCCGATAAAAAATTCCTTTTCGCCATTTCGTAGGACACTCTTATTTATAAAAAAGAACTCTCAGTTTCTATGCAGTAAATATTACTGGCAGCAGCCTAAATTCCAAGATTGACGTTTTTAAAAATATATCGGAAAAAATGCTAAAAGTGCCTTGGCAGTCAATGTGCTAAATTTTTAATGATGAGAAAGCTTTCCGCAAGATGGCTGCCGCGTTTGCTCACAATCGGGTGCACAAAAGGGACCACTCATGTGCAATAACCATGGTAAAAATACCCCTATTATCCGGATTTTGCACCGAGTGACTATTTCTTGTTTCCGAACCTGAAAAAAATGGCTCAGCGGAAAGAAATTTGACTCCACCGATGAAATTATCTGACAAAAATCTTATTTTCTGAAAGTTGGACAAGTTGGACAAAGTTTGGAAGTTGGACAAAGTGCATAAAGCTCAAAAGAGGCTATGTTTCATTAAGAAAGGCACGGACTTTTTGGCACACCCTCGTAGAAACAGATATACATTTAAGGAAAAGCAAATCCCATAAAACAAACCATTGGGTCGTAAAATATATGTTTTGAAACTTTTTCATATGATTTTTTTAGAAACTGTTTAATTAACAGAAACAATTTTATTAAAATCTGTCCGATTTTATGAAAAACCTGGTCCAATTATAAGAGATAACTGTCCTAAACGAGTTCTTTAAGAATTAATAAAATCTTCGGTTTTAGACAAAACACGAAAAATTCAGATTTATTCCATTGGGGCATGGTTAGTGCATAGTAAAAATTCACACCTTGATGTTATGGGCCGGAAATGCTACCCCTAGGTTGTATGCGCCTCATTCCTCGATAGTGTTTATTAATTTAAATTCGTAGCTGACTAGAGACTTATTTAGTGCCACGGGAGTCAGTAGCCCCAGGACTTGTCCTGACTGGCTATTGGTGAAGTCACTTCGGTGAACGTGGTGGCTGTAGTTTAAAGCCCGATGCTGGTAGAAGATTGGTTGAATGACTGATGTTTGACCTTTATGGCATATTTCGGACAACCAAATCCTACAAGGTGCTGTTGCTGAACACAACAGCGCCATGTGGTAGTATGTTTGGTTGTATTGGTTTGCGAAATGTGTTCGGTTGGGTGGCGTGCGTGGTTCATGGGATAGGGCTTGGACCTCGGTGATTGTTAATGGTATGTATTAGGGACAGTGGTGTGTAATAGGAACACAAAAACAGTTTGGGAGTGTGCTGGTCGTGTTTGCCGGTCTTTACCAGAGCATGCGCCACTCAACTCTGGCAATCTGTTCTCAGCCTTTTTTGGAAAGTGTCTGAAGATAATACTTTTCCCCAGTGAAACTGCTACCGAAACCGCATTGGAGATATCCAAAGCAGATCCCATTCTGACTAACTCGTCTGCCTGTTCATTGCCATAGTAGTCTTTATGGGCAGGGAACCAAACTAAAATAATGTCTGATAGACGACCTAGCCTTGACAGAGCATTCTTATATTGCCTGACTAATGAAAATTAAGTTGTATAGACATTCAATGAGAGAAGTGCCGCCTGGCTGTCGACAAAAATACTGGCTTCCACAATCTCTTGCACTTCCAACAATACTGCAGCAAAATTTACTGCCTGAAAAATACTACATTCACGGTTTGACGGTTTGACACACCTATTCACAGTGGGGCAGAATCAAAATTTTTTGGAAATAAATCTGGCATTTCTAAACAACTGGTCCGATTGGAATAAAATTTGAAGTGGGCGTAGCCAAGGAGTATTTGAGTTTAAAATGTTTGAAGGACGGAGTTTTAAAGTGGCATATTTTTGAATCTAATTGAGATATTGACTTGAAATTTTTTTTATAAGACCAAAAATTAACTTATCTACACAAAAAACATATAGTTCGAAAAAATGGGTATCAAATTGTTCTTAATATTTGCAACCGTATCAAAATTTTGATACAAATTTTAGTTTTAGAAGCTCAATAAATATGTAATAAAATCTTTATTTATTTACAAAACTCAATGAAAGTTTCAACGTTTCTCAACTCTTTCATTCTCAATAACAAAGTGTATAAAAAGTTGTCAAAAGGTCAAAGGGAATCTCGCAATTCCTACAAATTGGAGCGAAAATCTCAAAAATGGTGTTTTTTGCAATTTTGCACATAGGGTTCACATTTTCTTTGTGACTGGAAAAATACCTTGAGAATAAATATGGATGACATCAAGGTTTCCAAAGCTGCTTTCCGTTTTCTGATCGCAGCTTTGGGCTTTTAGAACATGTGGTCCAAAGTTGAAATTTTGATAAAAAATAGGTCAAGTTCCGAAGGGCTTTTGGACGATATATTCGAAAACTATGACATATTTTTTATACCAAAATGTTATACGTAAAAATATTGTACAGAAAAACATAAAACTATTATATGTCCTTAAAGAAAGTTTTTTTTAAATAAAGAAATAGTTAAGTCATTTTTTCGCCGAAAAAACAGCACAAATCTACTATATTTTGAAGTTTTAAATTGAAAATCGTTTATTTTTGGAAACGTAATTAAGATTTCTCTGGAATTTTTTGCATATTATTGGTAATTTAGTTGTCTAACTAACAAAAGAAATTCAAGTTCAATCGGTTCAAAAGTACGACCTATATTATTAAAAAAGCGGACCAAGATATGGCAAAATTTTAACATTTCAATTTTGAAATGCCTATAAGTCGGAAACTGTAAGTGATAAATAACACATGTAAACACATTTTTTCAAGACGTAGTCAAGTGCTTTCCAAAATATAAAAATCTTTGAAATCGGATTGGAAACAAAAAAATGGCACGTGCTTAAAAATTTTACATGTCAAAGGTACCCTACTTTAAGCCCCCATAGCGCCGCGCCTGCAGCATTTGTAGGGTCCATTTTAATAGCTTAAACTCAAATACTCCTTAGCTACGCCAGAGTTAAATTTTATACCGATCGGTCTAGCAGTTTAGAAATGCCAGATTTATTTTCAAAAATGTTAGATTCTGCCCCACTGTGCTATCCCAAGTTCGCCACAGAAAATCCCAGAACCAACACCACAGCTCATTTTACAGTCATCTGTATATATAAGAATAAAGATAACTGATCAACAATATTGAGTTCACTTCTTGAGTATAATACAATATGCCAAACCAAACGGGAGGCCTGACTGACCCTTTAACGTTTTTGAATATTATGACTAAAAGGATTTCCTTTAAAATTTGAATAATATTGAAAATATTACATCATTAGATCATATTAGAACAAACTGTTTAATACTGCTAACTCTCAATGTTAAATTTATCATTAACAATCATTTATCTACGATAATCTCAACTATTGTAATCCTCCTGCTACGAATATTATTTTACCCACTACTGTACTTCACTTCTGCACTAACAATGTAGATATTTGGGTTGATTACGTTTTATCAAGACTTTGAACTGGTACAAACAGTGATTACTAACTGGAAACTTAAAATAGAAGAAGGAGAAAATGAAAAATAACAAAACAAAAGACAAATGATGATAAGAAGATGATGATGATGAGGTGGATGACGAGATGATGCTGCGGAAGAAGAATAGAAATAAGATGTGTTGATGATGAAAAAGATGACATGATGTTGGATGTCTTTGATGGGTTGGTTGGCTGCTTGATTTAGTTTTTATTCGACTTATTGTTTTTTTTTTTTTGCTGCTTTTTATTTTCATTTCTTTTATTTTTTTGTTAGAATTTGAACTTTACTAATGAAGGACTTGGAAACAGATGGGGTAATGTTGTAAGGATAGCGAGAGAAAAGAGATAGTTAGGGAAATGGATAAGAATTTTAAAGAAAATGCAAGGACATTTTTAGCACACACAACAAATATACAAAACTATTGTTTCTAAAAGATTGACTGAGTAACAGTCAATGTTGGTGATGTTAATGGAAAAGAGGATGAAGAGTTTATAACAATATGCCTGCCTGGTCATATGCCCGGGCGTCTTGAAGACTGTTGGCCTTTATTGTTTTGCTCTAAGAAGAAGAAGAAAAAAAGTAAGAAAATATATTCTGCTGTTGTTGTTGTTGCTGCAGATGATGTGCTCGTTCTCATTGCTGATGAATTTGTATTTAAAGGTGGCTGTAGTTGTTGTCAATCTGTTGAAGGATCTTTGTTATTTGCTTCACTGCATATATAATATGTTGTAAGTTTGTGTATGTCCACTTAATATGCGGGTGTGAAGGGGCGTAGAGTTTTCCTTTTTTTATAAGTTGACTGCCGCTGTGAACACTATTGATGATTGTACCGATGATGAGGACATACAACGACAATGAAATGATGATGATGATGATGTCTGTATAAGAAGTAGAATTTGTATGTTGCTTTTTACTAGCTTGATGAGTCTGTCTGAGCTCTGCTGATATCTGAGCTTTTCTAAAATTTCACACACCGACATATTGTTGTGTGGGAAAGTTTGAAGTTGATAGGAAGAAAATAAAAAAGGATTTATTTTGTTTGACACTACGAAAAAGAAAGCAAAAAAAAAAAATATGAAAACAAGATGATGCTAAGATGAAAGGCTGCATTGTCCAGTTCAGTTCAGTTCGGTATAGTTTTGTTTTGTCCTCAACATCGATGTCATCTTAAGGTTTGTTAACTTTAAACATATTTGACATGGTCGCTTCATTGTCATCCGACAGACAATGTCCAAGAAGGAAAGTTTTTAAATGTACACATGTATAGGGTTGGTGATGGTAGTAGAACAGTTGCTAAGGATAATCAACACATGGGGTCTCTGTGTGTTATTAAATTTGTTCTCTTCTTAAGCTGCTGGTTTTTGAGTTTGTATGTCTGTTGTCTGTTTTGTGACAGAATGACATTTCTGTCAAAGTTATCATCAACATCATCGTCATTATCATCATCATCATTATTATTCTGTAGCATTACCTTCTTTATTACTATTTATTTTGTAAATTTTTATTTTATTTTCAAGAAAGGAAGGATGCCGAAAGAAAATATTTAATTTCGTTTGAAAATGTTTCACAAATGAAATAGAATTTTAGGAAATTTTAAGGTAAAACCTCGTTTTCCAAGCTTAATGGGATTTATTAATCTCTCAAGAAGTAATTCGAGTGCATCTTATCCCGGATTAAATAAAAATTAGTCAAATCCCTATTTAACCATAATCAGTCTTAACCATAATCATTCAATGATTAATAATGTTGAATTATGGCACTGAACATGGTATAGTTCCCCATGATCATGTCTTTCCCCTACTTGTATTACTGGTTTTTCATAACCAAATTAACACTAGAGTTCTTCTCCTTCTCATTTCCATTCGAACTAACAATTTATTTTGTTCTTCTAAAGTTGTCATTCTTAGCTTACACAATCATGATCCTCCATCTTATATAAAGAGAAGGACATTTCAGCTGGTGTGAGAATTTAATTAAGTTGGTTTATTATTTAAATATTTATTTAGATTGACTTCATTTTTTTAATGCTTTTCTTCCAGAGTTTTGTTTTTCTAACTAGAGAAAATAGGTGTTGGCTGGCCAAAGAAGTTATTGTATTGTAACTTCCTAACTTAACTTAACAAAAGTCAATGATTTAATTAGAATGAATTTAATAAACTACTACTACTTTTTCAATCATAGCGAAATTGAAAGCAGTTTTAAATACCTAGGCAGTTAAGTATGTTTATCGACACTTCAAAAATAGCTTATAGCAACATAAGTCGTTGCTACATTCATGGTCATATCATCAAGATCTTTTGATTCCTTCCGGCAGCTTTACAAGTATGGCTTTTGGACAGTACTTAATATTCACTAATGTCTAATTGCTTGGCTAACTCCAATTTATATTGTTACGTTTTTACCTTTTAAAAACGGGGGTTTATCACCTTTAAATAAACCGGATACTTTTGATTGCAAATAAAAGCAATTTTAGTTGTTTAAAATTGTAACAACTCTTTATTTATTTAAAATTTACAACAACAACAGGCTAAATAGTCACTAAGTGTCTTTATACACGTCTATCAATTCGCAGAAATGCACACATACACTTTACAACGTACAAGCTCAAATGTACAAGAGAGCTGATGTTAACTCTAACAGCGACAATGACAAACTCCACTCCCTACTGCAACCTCTGCCAATATTTATACACGCGCCATCTATCGTGAATCTTCTACAATGCTCTTAACGGACAACTAGAACATTCAAATTCTAGAGCTTTCGATGTTAATGTTAGCAGTGCTAGTAACCGCGTGCTATCAACATTGTTGATGAGTAGAATCTTTATAAACATGATGAATGTTGCAGGCAATCGTTACAGACCGTTAAATTCAAATCGCTATTGCACATTCGTAACAATATATTTTTTTGGGTAATTTAATACGCAAGTGGTCTTTGTAACGCAAATATAATTCAGTTGGTTCCTTTACACTTTCAATGAAGTCATTGTTGCTTCAGTTTATCTAAGTAATTTATTGGAGAGTTAACTTCCTGTCCTTTGGTAATCCGGAGATAAGTCTTTGCAATCTATGAACGGTCAATTGACTACCGCTGAGGGCTATGCCATGTTAAAAGAAAATAGTCATCCAATGGTGACCCTAAATAATATGTCAAATTACTAGTCTGGGACCGCCACCAGAAAAACAATCATAAGTACAGGTGAACAGTATTCACCTCATGATATTTCGACAACATTCTAATTAAGTGTATCCTTCACCTTTTTTCTGCCAATTTTGCCAACCCATAAAATCTTCAACAAAACATGATCGAATGAGGGCGAATGAGAAATTATGATGTCTTATCTTGAAGCTGCGGTAAAATCTCTAAAAGTTAAAAAAGCTTGTGGTCCTGACAAGATTCCTTCTGAAGTACTCAAACTAATAGACGGCAACAATATCAATCTTCTAGAAAAATGATTCAATTTCATGTATGAAACCGGTGAATATCCACAAAATTGGCTTGATCACCTTGTATAACCATTCCAAAAAAAAACAAAAAAAACAATCCAAAACATTGCAATGGATGCCGTTATCCAAATGCAAGCTTCTCATTAGTAACATCTACCATGAGCTTGCTCAGACAAGACCAGAATGATATGGCCCCGACTGAATCGAGGTCGAACAATATATCAACTTGGATTGACACGCTCACAATTGTGTGGTGTGGTGGTGGTCATTAGCGGTCACTGCACTTTTGGCAACCACGCGAGGACACTTGGCTTGCCCTACAACAACTTCTGCAGAAGTTGTCAAAACGAGGAGGAGGATGAGATAGTTTTTCATCTTCTTTGTCACTGTCCGGCATTAGAAGATCTACGCTTAAGGTTTCAGGGACATCGTTCCCTAACTAGTCTTTCTGAGCTCTCGAATTTGAGGCTTGTGTGCATTAATGCCTTTATAAGGAATAGTAATTGGCTAAACAGACGAGATATGGGGATCTCCACGGAGTAACAAATTAGTAATCTCCTCTCCTCTCTCTTTCTCTCTTTCGTATATCTTCGTCTTCACATTTCAATCACATCTTGACTATTTTTCATATCTATTCTCTCCTTCTTTTTCTGTCTCTCTACTTTCAGGTAACACAAAGGGACCTATTGTCTGGACCCACAAGAGCTGCTCTTCTTCTTCACTTTGTGGCTGTCTGGAATCACTTTCTGAGTCGATTAAACGATGTCCGTCCGTCTGGCTGGCTGGCTGTCCATGTAAACCTTGTGCGCAGAGTACAGGTCGCATTTTTGAAGATATTTCGACAAAATTTGGTTCATATAATTTTTTCTGCCCAAGGACGAACTCTATTGAAACTGGCTGAAATCGGTTCATTATTTTACCTAGCCCCCATAAAAATGTGCTACCAAAATTGGACTTTATCGGTCATAAATGTTTAATTTATATATGTATCTACACAAGTTTTTCTCTAAATAAGTTTTATATATACAGAATTCATGTCACCAAATTTTATAATGATCGGTCCATAATTAGTCATAGCTCCCATATAAGGCCTGCTTCCGATAATCACTTTAACGATCATAAATCTCCTAAAAATGTTGGTATACACATAAAGTGCAACATAAATAACTTTCATATAGACGTTAATCACACTACCTAATTTCATGGTGATCGGTCCATAATTGGTCATAGCTCCCATATAAGGCCCACTTCCGAAAATCGCTCACGAATATAAATTATTGAAATTTTGAAAGAAAAATGTTTTTGCTCATTTCTTAGTGTAGGGTATTATATGGTCGGGCTTGACCGACCATACTTTCTTACTTGTTTTTCCTTGTATTTTACTATTGTGTTAAAGATCGTTATTACTAAATGTCCTTATACGAAAAATATCAATTTGGAGCAAATGTCTGATGAACAATTTCTCGAGTTCATCGATTCTGTAGAGTTCTGTAGACAGCACAGATGAAAGTATTGATAGCGATGACACTGTTGCAGATTCCACTTATGTTCCAAAGACGAAACACCATTTTCGAGAGGGATCAAATTGTTCGTGCTTTGTGATTCAAACGGTTTTGCCTACCGGTTTTAAATCTAAAATGGGTCCGAAGATAACATCCTATATTTTGATAACTTTTACAAATAGAAGCCGCTGTTAGTCCATTTACGAGCCAGAGGAATTTTGTTTTGTCATATTTCTTGTTGCTCATGATTTGCTTTTGTGTAAACTGTGAAATGAGCCAAGAGAAGTGATGATTTTGCGTAGAATACATGTCCTCAATACATGTAGTCGATGTGAATACTTTATTATGGAAGGATAATAAATATGTCTTCCCGATTCAGAACCAATCCTGGCGAAGAACAATCAAAGGTTCTCGGTATGATAGATAATCAACAATAGTAGATCTCATGGATGGTCTCCAGGGTCGATACCATATTTGAGCTAAGACTCGCAATATTATAATTATGTTGTTCTACTATTTTGTGGGCATGGTCTTTACAAATACATTCTTTTTATACAAACGTCTGCAGGCCGATGAGGCCAATGCTTCCAACAATGTGCCCGATTAAAAAACTGCTTTTACAGCTGCCAGATTTGCGGAAGGAAATAGTTGCTGGACTTGTTTTCTTCAAAAATATATCGTCTGTAGGATGACCATCTGTTCAAAATCTCGGTGAGCCTTTATCACTACAACCTGACATATCAGATGTTGGGAAAAGAGCTGCTCATCAAGTAGCTGATGTTCAGTTCGATGCTGACGATCTTTTTCTTATTAGGGTGGAGAGAAAAGCCAAAAAAAAGGTGCAGCATTGCAAAAAATGTGACACCCAAGTCGTTTGTTCAAATGAGACCTGTCTTTATGCGGTCAATTTGATAAAAATTGTTTCTGGAAGTACCACCATCGAAAATAATGCGTATTTTAACTTTGAGAAGGGAACAACTCTCAATAAAATTTGTTTATATATAAAATTTACCTATTTGCCTATGGTGTCATATTACACGTAAACTGGCAAGACCGCCCTTCACAATTTTTTACCTGGCGTTCGTTCAGAATGATTTTTTCTCCTGAAAATTACTTGATAAAAAATTATTGGCTGCATCGAATAACTTTTACGGTCTTGCCAGTTAGAGGGTTAAGAAATTTTCCAATTATTTTGTTAAAGATCGCATTAAACAATATAGATAGCACATTCTTTGCCACATTTGGTAGGTTTTTAATAATTGATGGTGTTATTAAATCATATCTTCGAGCTCGAACACACTTGCCGTGGAATTAGATTGAAATAAAACTTTAGAACTATAAAACTGTAGTTCGAAAGTTGATTATAATAATTATCGATGTATGATCGCAGTGAGTAGATGTGGCATACGTTGGGAAATGGGTTTTTGTTAAATCTTGTTTAAACAAGATCTAATGTAAAATTTCCACAATATAGTTTTAAAATTGCAGACAGCAAAAACAGCCCAAACTGAAGTTTTAAATACATTTCTGTTTCCATCGAGCAACATTGTTTAATTCGTATATACTTTTGTAAGACAATTTACAAAACGATTATGCCACACAAAAATGAATTACAGACAAAAAATCATCAATTAGAAACCAAATAGTAACAACTAAGTACTTACATATATTTATAGGTACTTTTTTACTACCTCATTTACTCACTCAGACTTTCACATTGGCTTAAGCAGCAAAGTCCCAGCAAAATTTAGTTTTTAATTGCTAAGCATTTTAGCTTAGTTCCAGGCAATCACATGTTCATCCGTTCAATAGTAAAAGCAAGTTATTTTTAACAAATTCCAAAACATGAAGTGTTCTAGCAAGCATTATTTATTTTGCTGGGATGCGTTCACATGTCATGTTACTAGTAAAATAAATGATTAACACTGTACAAAGTTATCAACATGTTGCAAGTTAGTAAGTGGCAAACAACTGAAAACATTCACTCATGTTATGGACAAAAGCAAACAGAAAAAAAAAAAAACTTAAATATTAAACATCAACCACAATAATTTTTGTTAGAATACATACATGCATGCAACATGTCTCTGCTACACTTTCATCATGCAAACATCTACAGAATACAAAAAGTATTGAAGCATCATAAAATTGGCCAAAAAATATGTCAACACTGTGGCGACATCTTTGTTAAGTGCATCCTCACACGACACTTGTCTATAATACTTATTCATACATTGTTTATTTGTTTGAATGTATGTTGGATGGTTTGTTTGTTTATTTGTTTATTTGTATTTGTTCATCCATCCATACATGCATTAATATATTTTTATTCATTTCTATTTAAAATGTACAAGAGTTTTTATACAATCAACTAAAAAAATGTTCATTATTCATCTTCAGATACGTTCGTTCGTTCGTACAAGAATGTTGTTGGATGGATGGATGTACACTCGAATGTATACTGGCATGGATGATGCTGCAGTCAGAGTTTGAAGGTAATAAATTGTTTAGAAAAAAATGAAATACAAATTTGGAGAAATTACTAGATTTGCGATGGCCTTCGCTTAATATCAGTGTCCTATTGACTGGTTTTTTATTGAAAACGCTAATGGTAGTAAAACAAGTAAAAACTAGCCAACAAACAAACCAATATAGTACCACTCGTTATCTTATTATTGTCAGAACCCTACAGAGAAATCAGGATTTGCTTGGTTTACGTTGTAGCTTGATATGGCCAAGCAATAAAGACGCCGATTGATAAGACCACACCACTAGTGTCAGATAATGACTATTGAAGCAATATTACTTAAATCCAATATGTGCATTGAGATATTTTAGACACTGTTTCTCAAGGTTCCACCAACTTCGACAATAGTCATTGTAATGGAGTCTGAGCCTGCCTTAAGCCTCGAAATATTTCTCCGATTAGTAATAAGTTGCATCATCAGACTCTTATTATATGCGCCAAATGATTTTCTGGCCCCTTAATGAATACAATTTGGGTCATCTTTTATCAGATCTTTGAGTATAGTATCAAAAAAGAGTGCAATTTTAATTGCCCCGATTTACAGCACACCCTACACTGATAAGGTGGTATGTCGGCTGATTATTTCCTTCTCCCCTATGGATCCTATAACCACTAATAACTAATTACCTTACTTCAAACAATTTGTTGAGAATCATTGCATTACTTTACACTGCTGACTGTTTTCATATTAGTTGTGATGTGATTATGCGTGTTCAAATGCAAATTGTCAGTGTCGCTGTCACATCAAATTTTGTTGCATACAACAAAAAAATGTAAAAAAATATAATAAAATAATATAAAACTATGTACGAGTATGTTGTAAGTATGTATATTTATGTGTATGTGTGCATTTCATATCTTACGGTAGAGTGAAGACAACAAGTGCAACCAGCCATCACTAGCAAAAGCAATATAAGATGATGTCTTCGTTGTCGCTTGTCGTGGTGCAAGAATGTGGCGGCAGCATTATCAAGTGATGCAGGCAACAAGGCGACAGATATCATTCAATCATTTCATTTTTTTTTTTTTTTTAACATTTTTCTTATTTTTCATATTTCAATGTAAAATACTTCTTTATATTGGCTTAATTTGTGTAAAAGAAATAGCAGTGACTTTTAATGGAAGAATTTCAACACCACTTTTAAATCGTAGTGAAATGTTAAAGAGTTATGATGACGTTTGACTGATATGATTACAAATTATCAATTAAGATTGAAACATTGTTTCCTTATAAGCGTCATATATTAGTATTTCAAATGTGCCTACAATCACAGCCTGGGAAATTGTTGAAGGCAACATACTGTGCTGCTGCTTGGATGATAATTGGCAATAAATATTGAATTTATCAGTATCAGGTTCAATCTGTTGGAAACTTGAAATAGTAACATATTTTATGGTATAATAATTAAGGAAGTTATTAGTTTTAAAATGTTTTTACATCCGAATGGTTTAAATTTTGGTTGACTCTGAAGCTGTTGGTACTTAAATTTAACATCTCTGCTTACAATGCTCTGAGGGCCTCTTCTAATGTTGCTCATATTTAGAACATTCCTATATTCAATAGGGTGTATGACTTAAAAATGCGGGATTTACAATAGATGGCGTATCTTTTGAACGCGGCTTTGGTTTTAATAACTTATATGTAATTTTTAATGGTAAATATCTCTCATTTATTCCCACTTTGATTGAAAATGTCGAATTTTGTACCAATGAATCGACATATGCGGGATTGCTTTACTTCTTTAATTTTTAAAAAAAGAGCCACATCGGTTTCAACGAAAGATGGATTGTTCAATTCAGAAGTGGTGATTTTGACACAGAAGACAAAGATCGCCTAGGCTAGCTAAAAAAGTTCGAAGACCAAGAATTGGAGGCATTGCTCCTTGAAGATTGTTGTCCAACTCAACAAGAGCTTGCAAAATCATCAGCCACTTCAAAATGTTTGCAAGCACCAAGATTCATCCAAAAGGGACTTCAAATACGATTTTTCATGTCCGAAATGATGTTTAAATGGATAAAAAATGGATCCATTACGATAATCCGAAGCGTAAGAGATCATATGTGAAGCCCGATTGACATCAAATCCAAATATCCATAGCACTAAGGTAATGTTTTGAATTTGGTGGTACCAAAATATTACTCTCTATTATATGCTCCTGAAATCTGGCCACACCATCACAGAAAACCTGTACCGAATGCAACTGATTCGTTTGAAGCGAGCATTAGCCGAAAAAGTGCCAGAATATGCGAGCAGACATGAAACCGAAATATTCCATCATAATAACGCTAGTCCACATGTTGCAATACCTGTTAAAAGCTATTTAGAAAGACGTGGTTGGGAAGTTTTGCCTACAGACCTTGCCCCGTCCGACTACTATTTGTTTCGATCGATGCAGATCGTTCTATCTGCGATACGTTTCACTTCAGAACAGAGTATCCGACATTAGCTGTATTCGTTCTTGGTTTTAGAAGATGAGCAGTTCTTTTGGCTCGCAATAAATATGTAGCCAGAACTTTGAATAAATTAATATTGTGTAAATGTTTCAAAATAAAAACTAAAAATTTGAAAAAATCCCGCATTTTTAAGACATACACCCATTAGATTTATTACAATTTAATATGCTATCTTCACTAATGTTCGGTATAGGGGAATACGGGCGTGAATTATTAAAGGTCTAACGTAGACATGGTTCACTTGGTCAGGGATCTATATTGACTGTACTTGAAGTCATTCCACAGACCCCCAAAGATGACTTCTGACCAATGGGGACTTAATATTTCAAAGGCCAAAGTTGATAGGAATAGTACCGTCAACATGTTGAAAATCAACCTTCAAACTTTTTAAGAACATTACGTGAGAGATTGGATATTAGCTATATTTAATGCCAATTGTAAACCGATATATACGAAAGACATCACAGCCTAAAAATATAGTCAGGCAACTATAAAGTCACTACAGTTGTGTCAAGTAGATATAATATATATGCATGTCAAAAATCCTAAAGAATAGATTTATCAAGGCTTTAAATTTGCATGTGGGGAGATAATGAATAAATTCAAATTCGATAAGATACAATCTAAAGTAATTATTAGGGAACACACAAACGTAGAAACTATTGATCTATAGAGGCAGCAGAGCATTAAGAAAACTTTCGGATAATAAAATCAAGTAAGATCGTTACCTTACAGACACATAAGTTAAAAAAACCTACTTAATGAAGAAATTTCAACATTGGCTTATGATAAACTTGCAAACGTGACTAAGTGATTCTCCCATGTCCTTCATTAAATCAGGTGATTATATAAATTAAAATACACAGATTTAAATCTGTTAAAAAAATATTTTTTTAATTTAGTTGCGACTGCAACTAAATTGTCTTTATTATTCAAGTTCCAAATTAACAGTGAAATATTCTTACGTTCTACCCTAACTTGTCACCACAGGTTTTATTATTTGAAATGAAGCTCGTGTTTTTGTAGACATAGCGTCAGCATTTTTCATGGGAACAAAGTTTGTAACTTTATACACCTTAAACAAAACGTTAGTTTTGTTAATTATGCATTTAGATATTTCAACATATTTTGTGTTAACTCCTCCCTCCTTAAGTGCAATCGTCCCGATTGTTTAAAATGACTGTAGATCATAGATGCTTGTCTGTTTTTTTTTTTAGCCGTTTTCTTCATATCCGCTGTTTGAATTGTTTCAGGAGAATCTTCTCTTATTTCCTTTTCTTGATAGTTAATTTTTTTCCATACTTTAATACCAATAGCAATTATAAGAATAGCAATTATGATAAATACAATTACTATTGTAAGTATATTATTTCTTATTTCCAAAAGTTCCAATCTTTTAATATTTCCAATATTTAATTTCTGTAATCTTTTTAACGATAGCACTTCTTCTATTCTGTCACCAATTGCCTTAGGTTGTAGAGAGGCTGGTAGTGGTTTGCTGCCGCTTATTTCATGTGAAAAATATTCTTGTCCATCAATCGTAATTGTTAAATTGAAATATTTTATCAAATACGTTCCATTCAGCTTCATTTCCTCATCATTTGCTGTAATCATGCCGTAGAATTGGTTTAATAAAATCATATCGCTTCCAATTTCCTCTATGGTGGCTACGTGTTCGTTGTTGACCTGGGTACAGTTCCCTACTCTGTTCTTAAATAGGCCAGTTATACAATAATCATCTCTTAAGGATACTAAATTATTCTTATTACATATAGTTAAATCGTTATATTTCTTACAATTTTCCTTAATGGCAAATAAATCATTATTACAATTCAAAATTTTATCAAATTCAATTTTATCTATTAAATTACCAAATTTTATAGGTTTTGCCAAATATATTTCACAAGTATCATTTTGTGTAATTGGGATGCTTAAAATATACAAAATTTCTTTATCATTCGTCACAATTTTTACATTTGCAAAAGTTAACAATTCATCTACGCTAAATATAGGTATGTTGTAATTTACTAAGACATTATTTAAAATTTCTATTTCTGTTTTGGAAAAAATAAATGAATTTACAATATTAACCTTTGCCCATTGTATGGCGTATTCAATATTTTGTAATTCTTTTTCTATTAAATTTAATTTATGTTCCAATTCAATTGATAATTCGTTATTCCAATCATCTTTTCTAACTTTCAATATTTGATTTGTAATATTCGAAATCTCTTGTATTCTATTAATGGTCAGTTCATTTACTATCAACTGTCTATTATTATTTTCCAGTACATTTGTCATCTTCTGATTTAGAATCTCAAAATCATGACTGTCAGGTGTTCCGGCAATCCACTTCCATGCGGAACCAATGAAGTCAATGGATCTTCTTACCTTACTTGGACTTAGACGTTTAATAAGACCATTTATGTCATTCGTTTGTTGTGTCAGAAACGGACGGAGCGGATGACTATATGTAATATTTGTTTTTAGAAGATAATCCAGATGATCAACTAAATCCTTATATTCCCCTATGTCAATAGAATGTATAACTTTAAATGTTCCATTTTGTCTTTTTGCTATTCCAGTGTGAATCGTTACCAGTCTTGCGTTAGAGTAGTCGAGAATGTTAATGTCTGCTATAACTGCTATGTAGGGTAGTCTGCAAAATAAGTACAAAAACAAATTATCCTAGAGGTAAAATAAAAAAATAATGTTAATAATGTAACTTTCCGTCACAATAGTTGTACCACGATTTTCTTTTACTATTTCTTCTTTAAATCGGTTACTTAATTTTGTTCCTAGTCTCTTGTTGCACTTTACGTAAACTAATTGTCCAGGAACATATTCCTTGGCTGGTGTTCTGTTTCTATTATGGTAATCAAGGTCCTTTTTCTGTTTAGCTTTGAGTCGTTCAATGTTTGAGAGTCTTGTTGTCTCATAGTCTTGTGGAGAAAAGTCAACTGTACGTCCAAAGAATAAGTCTACTGGTCTTCTGTTCGTTGTACTGTGAATAGAATGGTTGTATTCATTTACTGATCTTTCCAGTAGCTCTCCAAAATCCCGTGAAATTCCTTCCTCCTTAAGGCACCGCATTATCTCCGACAAAGTAGAATGGAAACGTTCTATTTGTCCGTTTGGTTCACTTCTATAGGAAGGGGTGGTAAATATATTTATTTTCAAATCCTCTTTCATCATGAATAATATCGAGGGTGAGTTCAATGAAGGTTCATTGTCCATAACCACATTCTTTGGAACTCCATAGAAAAATAAAATTTCTCTAAGTGGTCTTCTAATATCCTCGATTGATCTTCCACTAAGCGGTTTAACTTGCACATACTTTGAGAACTTATCAATAGAGGTTAAAATCATTTTCTTATCAGTTGAAAATATATCGATGTGAATGGTATGACCAGGATAAGTTGGTATGGGTGTTTCTCCCAATTCTGTATTATTTGGATGTCGTTCATATTTGTTTTTTTTACATGTCGAACATAGTTTTATTATCCTCTTAATTTTTTTCGCCATTCCTGGAAAGTAATATTTCTCCAAAATTTGTGTTCTATTTTCTTTCTCGTTACGGTGTGCCCTTGTATGTTCTTCCAAAATTATACTCTCCTGTTCTTCCTCGGAGATTATATCCTTAACTACCATTTGGGTAAATCTGCATTTATAACTGGAGAAGTGATTTGCATATATGGTTTGAATTTTACCCATTATAGGTTCAGGAGTTTTAATTCCATTTACAACAGACGGGTTGAGATATCTTTTCAGAGTATTTATCAATTTTTGTTCATCGTACTCGGTCTCCATTATAATATGACGATGATATCCTGGAAAAACTATTTTGAACTGATATGAAGATGTTTCGTCAATTCCTATAAATAATTGATTTTTAAATACATTCACTGGATTTTCGACGCTAGGTATGAGATTATCTGCTGAACTCTCGGCACTATGTTGAGTTGATTGATCTTGAACCATGTTCAGTCCAGTATGATTTCTAGATAAAGCATCGGCTACTAAATTAGTTCGTCCAGGTTTATATCGTAGTTCGTAATTATATTCTTCCAAGATGCATTTCCATCTTTTCATCTTCGAGTTGGTGTTGTTATTACTGAGGGCATAAGTAAGTGGCTGATGATCGGTGTAAATAATTACTTTCTTTGATCCATAGAGGTAATTCCTTAGTGAAGTTAATGCCCATATTATTGCGAGCATTTCTTTTTCGTTTACTGCGTAACTCTCTTCAGTTTTTGTTAGTGACCTGGAGATAAAAGTTATCGGCTTGTCATCTTGACTGAGTACCGCACCAATAGCGAAATTCGATGCATCGGTTGTTAATTGAAACTCCTTATTGAAATCGGGATACGATAGTATGACTTCCCGTGATATTAATGCATTCTTTAGATCATCAAAAGCTTTCCTTGCCGCGTCATTCAAATTTATTTTAGTCTGACTTGATATTAATTTTGATACTCTTCCTTCTTCTCCACGTAAAAGATTCGTGAGTGGTTTCGCAATGTCTGCGTATCCTTTGATGAATCTCCTATAATAACCTGACAATCCCAAAAATGAACGTAGCTCTTTCAATGTCTTGGGATAGTTGAATTTCAATATCGTTTCCACCTTTTTTGGATTAGTTTTTATTCCTTCTTTCGACACGATGAAACCTAGAAATTCCACCTCACGCTTAAAGAATTCGCATTTATCTAACTGTATCTTCATATGTGCCCTTTCCAAAGTTTCGAATATATTTTTCAAGTGTTCTAAGTGTGATTTTTCATCTTTGCTGAAAATAATAATATCGTCCACATAGACGTAACATATTTTCCCGATGAATTGTCGCAATATATCGTCTAATGCCCTTTGAAAAGTTGATGAGGCGTTTTTCAAACCAAAAGGTAATCTGGTGAATTCGAATTTTCCGTTGTTAATAGAAAACGCTGTCTTTTCCCTATCCTCCTCTTTCAGAAGAATTTGGTGAAATCCGCTTTTAAGATCCAAAACAGTAAAATATTGATTTCCACCTAAATTGGCAAGTACATCATTAATCTCCGGAATGGGATATTTATCCGCAATTGTAACCGCATTTAGTTTTCTGAAGTCGACGACTAGCCTGTACTTCCTTTTCCTTGATTGATCTTCCTTTTTTGGGACTACCCAAATTGGGGAATTATACGGAGATCTAGATGGTCTTATAATTCCATCTCTTAATAGTCGACTAACCTCTTCTTGCACAACATCTCTTAATGCCATGGGGTATGGGTAACTTTTGGCGTATATTGGTGTCATATTTTCCGTTCTTATATCACCTATTACAACAGTGGAATACGTTAATTTTTCATCTGGTTCTGCGAATAAATGTTTATGATGTTCCAAAATATTCCTGAGGGATGTTCTCTGATTTTCACTTAAGTGTTGTGTTCGTAATTCCATATAATTTACGTTCTGTGAAGTACGTTGTTTTATATTAATCTTCTGTCCATTTCCAATAATAAAATAATTTTCGGCTGTGTGAATTACTGCACGGAGTTTTTTCATACTGTCATTACCTAATATAGCATCAAATGAGTCAAAACCTGGTAGTAGGTAAAATTTTAAAGGGATGTCATCTATTCCTGAGAAATTCAAAAGGGTATGTTGCGATATTTTAATTTTGCCATTAGCAGATCTGGCAAAGAAAGTATGTTCGTTAATTTTTGGATTTTCAACTAAGTCCGGTCTAATATAATTCTTATTGCTACCAGTGTCTAACAAAAATGATAATACTTTTCCGTCCCTCGTCTTGGCCTCGAAATAGGGCAACGAGGAACAGTTTAATCTAAAAAATTAAGAAGTTGAATATCATCTGGTTGAACGTCCTGATTTTCCGTGGTAAAATCATGTTCCTCTGGTACTTGTTGGAAATATTCCTGAACGTAATCTGGTTCATTATTTGCTGAACGTACATCAACATCACTTCCTTCAGGGAGATAACCTGTCCATTCGTACCATTCGTCTTCGGGTACATAGTCAGTATTCATATAGAAATTTCTCTGCATTTTGTTAATTGGTCCTTGGAAAGAACTACCTGAAGGTCTTTTTGAGTTTTGAAATATTTGTGGTTGATTAATACGTTTGCTCTGAGTTGTGTGATCAACTTCCATTGGTTCTACTTTGATAGCCCTCGAATAATTATTGGTTTCATTTGGGTGCATAGGTTTATTCCATTGTCCTGTAAACACATTTTGCATCCCAGGATTAAATGGTCTGGAATTCCAATTTCCATAATTGGGTGACCCTACTTTCCAATTGGGGTTTCGAAAATCTTGGTTGAAATTTACCGGGGGACTATATCGGAATGTCCTTGGTTGTCCTGATCCACCAACATGAGCAAGCTCAGGATAAAATTTACGTCCATTAGTTCTATCTTTCTGTATGTTTGCTCTTGGGGTCTGAGCGTGAGCATAGTTTCTCCGAAATGTCATATTGTCCAACTTTAAACAGATATGTAACGCTTGTGGTAATGATGTCGGTTCACGAATACTCAATAGTCGAGGTAAGTCTCCATTGAGTCCCCTTATAAAGGTGTCCAATGCTTTTTCTCTGTAAGTATTCGTCATAGCTTGAAGGCTTGCCTCCTGTAAGTCAAGACATGAAACTTTATCCAGTATTAGGCACAGATGTTGGTACACTGCCTGATAGAATTCGTTTATAGTCTTATTGCCTTGGCAAAGAACGGTCATCTGGTACTCTAATGTTCCAATGTCTCGTTTGTCCGAATAGTGCATCATTAAGCATTTTTTTATTCTACTCCAGTCCAATGGTGTTCTATAAGACTCTAAAGCCATGTCGGCGTCACCAATTATCTTCGTACGGATGACATGTAAAATTGCATAGTACCGTCCTGTATTACGAAGAGGTTCATACACTTCTAATACTCTATCCACTGATTTTCGCCATGAATTAAATTCTCCAGGTTTTCCCGAGAATTCCCGTATAGAGCGAACAATATCTGGAACCTTATCAAGTTCCTCCAATTTTTCCGTAACTCTACCTATTGGCTGATCAGCCCCTTCGTCCATCGGATTGTCATTTCCCGCCCGTACTACGTTTTCAACAATTTCTTTAATCTGTCTTCTTTGTAATTCATTTAGTCCGAGAAGTCCAGCTGAGCTGGAAGCTACAGTTGGTTGTGTCATTGTCCACTTACTAAATTTTTCTGTTATCTCTTCAATTGAATCGGGCATAAAAAAATTTATAACTGACAACAGGAAAAATATACCATATAGTAATATAAAATTTTCACAAAAATTTCTTAAACAATTCAGTAAATTAATACAAAATTAAATAATATTAAAATATATAGATTCTTACAATAATATGAATAATATGATGGGGATCTGCTTCATGCTGTCTTAATTTCCTTGTTGTTGGAGTTGGTTCGGCTGGATGTTATTTTAGGTATTCAATTGATGGTTTTCTTGTTTTTAAATAACGTAATTTTATTACGTTCACGTTTTATTTTGTTTTTATTTAAAATTATATTGTTTGAATTGTTCGAAACGAATTTATTATTTTATTATTTTCAATTAATGGTTTTCTTGTTTTAAATAATTAAGTCCACGTTTTATCTTGATTTTATTTGAAATAATATTATTTGAATTGTTCAAAAAGAATTTATCATTTTCAATTTTATTTAATTATTATTTTTAATATTAATACAAACGATATTTACTGCAATATTATTTGATTTGTTCACTGTTCTTGAAAAACTTTATGTTTAATTTTATTAAGTTCAATTTATTTTATTTATTTATCCTTGTCAAACTTTTTTAATTCAATACATTATTTATCTTTGTTAAACTTATTTAGTTCAATACACTTATTTTTGTTACACTTATTTAGTTCAATACATTTATTTATTTTTGTTACACTTATTTAGTTCAATACATTTATTTTTGTTACACTTATTAAACTACGTATCCGCGTTATCCTTTACACGGGCTTAACAGGCGTCGGCAAAAATACGCGCGAACCGGTTTGTCCTTTACGACTACTAAGGGACCTGTCAAGGCTTGACTGTTATCTGGTCCCTGCTCGGGCGCCAATTAAAATACACAGATTTAAATCTGTTAAAAAAATATTTTTTTAATTTAGTTGCGACTGCAACTAAATTGTCTTTATTATTCAAGTTCCAAATTAACAGTGAAATATTCTTACGTTCTACCCTAACTTGTCACCACAGGTTTTATTATTTGAAATGAAGCTCGAGTTTTTGTAGACATAGCGTCAGCATTTTTCATGGGAACAAAGTTTGTAACTTTATACACCTTAAACAAAACGTTAGTTTTGTTAATTATGCATTTAGATATTTCAACATATTTTGTGTTAACTTATATACCTGAAATGTGATGGCAATGCATTCCATATTATCTGAAACAGCTGTGCAATAAAGAAACATATATTCTTGATTTCATTAACTGTATTTCCTTTTCTAAAACGATTTTTATTTCCCAAATTCGAAAAATCTTAACGGGTAGGAGGATGTTCTGCACATTAAACATGTAAATGACAAATCTTAGTTATCGGTAGATAAATTCTGAGTGTAAGATAAAAGTATATTCTCAAACCATTATTGGATACTGCAACATTAAATATGAATATGCTTTCGCAATCCAGGAAGAATTGACTAATTTACTCCCAAATGATTCCTGATATTTCTTGTCCTCAAACAAGGGCAAAGGTTTCCTTGGAATTCGGATTATGTAATAGCCTTTAAAATTGATTATAATAATATGGTATGGTAACCTTGCCGAGTTAAGCTCAATGCTTACAGGATGGACAACTAATTGCGAAAAGAAATTGAATGCAGAATTTCTGCGAATCTATTGAGAACCAAAGACTCAGTTAAATCAATAAGAACATAATCTCCCAGGATATAATATCACAAACAATTGATAGCTTTCGAGTCAATAAGTCATTGGGACCTAATGGTATTCTGCAACGGATGCTGTGGAGTTCAACACATATAAACTCTGCGTCTCTCTCTCAACTATGTTTCGTTTGACTGGAGAAGGATAAATAGCTACGAAAGTCATGAGAATGCAAAAAACTTCTGCTTTCCTGTCTGAAACCTTGGCTAAACTCATCAATTCACATATATTGCCGCAGCTGCGGAGATAGCTCTGACAAAGTTTGTAAGAACCATAGCAGAGTGGGGCAGAATCAAAATTTTTTGGAAATAAATCTGGCATTTCTAAACGGCTGGTCTGATCGGGATAAAATTTGACATGGCGTAGCCAAGGAGTATTCGAGTTTAAGTTATTAAAATGGACCCTACAAATGCTCCAGGCGCTATGGGGGCTCAAAGTAGGGTACCTTCGACATGTAAAATTTTTAATCACATGCCATTTTTTTGTTTCCCATCCGATTTCAACGATTTTTAAATTTTTGGGAAGCGCTCGGCTAGATCTTGAAAAAACATGCTTGCGTGTGCTATTTATAATTTCCGAGTTATAGGCATTTCAAAATTGAAATGTTCAAATTTTTCTATACCTTGGTCCGCATTTTTCAGAGCAATATCGATTACGGTTCCGAAAATAAACGATTTTCAATTTAAAGATTCAAAAAATAGTAGATTTTTGCTGTTTTTTGGACAAAAATGTGACTTAACTCGTTTTTTATTAAAATAAAACTTTCTTTAAGAACATATAACAGTTTTATGTTTTTCTGTAAGATATCTTTACGAAGAATATTCTGATATAAAAAACATGTCATATTTTTCGAATATGTTGCCCCTACGTCCTTCGGAATTTGACCTATTTTTTATCAAAATTTTAACTTTGGACCACATGTTCTGAAATTCCAAAGCTGGGATCAGAAAACAGAAAGCAGTTTTAGAAACCTTGATATAATTCCTATTTATTTTTAAAGTATTTTCCCAGCCCCAAAGGAAATGTGGACGTTATGGGCAAAATTGTAAAAAATACCATTTTTGGGATTTTCGCTCCAATTTTTAGGAATTGCGGGATTCCTTTTGACCTTTTGACAAGTTTTTTTACACTTTGTTATTTGGAATGAGAATTTAAAAAAACCCTGCAAATTTCGTTTAGTTTTGTTAATAAATAAAGATTTTATTACATATTACATATTTATTGAGCTCTAAAACTAACATTTTTATCAATATTTTGATAGGATTGCAAATATTAGGAACAATTTGGTCCACATTTTTTCCGAACTAACTTTTTTGTTTAGATAAGTTAATTTCCGATATTACAAAAAAAGTCAATATCTCAATTATATTCAAAAATATGCCACTTTAAACTGCGTCCTTCAAAAATATTGTTGAAGGAATGTGTTTGAACTGATATTGTTTGTTACAGGTGTGTTCCTGGAATATTATGACCAGGCTTTGAAAATGCTTAATAAATAAGACAAAAAACTTGTGTTAGGAGTCACCATAAGCTAAACGATAACTGATTCAGTTTACAACAAAGTCCAAGCTACTAAGCTTCAGACTACCACGACTGCTGTTATGTAAACTTCCCCTCTGGAACGGAAATTATCGATACAAATTTGGGCTTGAGCGCTAAGCTGGTTAAGTGGATTTTTTATGTAATAATACCTCTAATACTGACTTTTGCATCTCTAGTTTTGTCAACTGCAACGAAAAGAAAATAAGTCGAAAACCAACTATACAGAATTCCATTATCTGCTTGCATTGGAATCACGTGTGCTCTACGCCCTTATCTTTTAGTGGCTCTGTACACTATATTACAGGGAAATCAAATATACTGGCTAAGTGGATGTATATACGCAATAATATGTCCAATACTGATGTATGGATCATTAGTTTGGAGGACTGCAAAGAAAATATAATACATTGTGAAGCAACTGTACACAATTCAGAGATATGCTTTCATCGGTATCACTCTGAACAGTATATATGTCACCTAACTCTAATAGACTTATAATCAATCCACCTGCAGTATGGTAAGACCACTACGTGCTAGTGATCCAGAACGTGTGGTCACGCAAGCATCTTGAATATGCTTCCCTCGTTCCTGAACTATTGTGGTAAAGGATAGAATGAGAACTGATGTTCTTTTATACCCTGCAAAACATGGAACACTTCTATGTACGAAACGACTTCATTCGATCTCACTAAATTCATTCGGGGTCAATTTGATTACGATGAACGGAATCAGGGAACTCTTTGGTGAGTAAAGTCGTAAAAAGGTAAAGAAATCCGAAATATTATTCTTCAGAATAATTTTAAGTAAAATCGAATGAGATCTTTTCAATCCTCTTACACTCCGCCCTTATCTTTCACTATATTACGCAAATCTTAAATAGGTTCTTAAGTGAATGTATATTCTCAATAATACGTCCAATACCTTTAGTTTGGACGGGCAAGCTGCGTCTGCTGTAGGGACCGGAATTTTCAACATAGCTAATCTGTTGATAATGCCTAAGCCTTTTCGGTATCCAATGACCGTACATGCGCGGTGTAGAGCTGCATCCTACACGAGGTGTGTGGATGGTGGATCTAGAGCGGACGCTCGATAAAAACTCGTAATTCCGGATGTAATACGTACCGTGTCCATGGAATGAATGGCACTACGTTAGTGTGTTTCCCAACGGTGGCCTCCGGACAAGGACATTGTTCGGTTGTATTTTTGCCCATCAGCAACAAAAGGCTCTGTTGTATGATGTTCTTTTCACTCCCCATTAATTATATCTTCTTTTTAGATAGACAATAAATTAAACTTAGATATAAATTTAGATAAATCAGAACAGGTCGCTATGGACCTAACCGAACCCGTTGAAGGATCTCATGTCCTTAGCACTTCAATTGCAGAAATGGATGATAGCTTGGTATTGGGGGACTCATGTGCCGAATCAACTGAAGTATCTGTCCCAACGAATGAAGAAGATGCGTTACTGGATTCAACGCCAAACACGCAACCCTCTACATCCGCAGATACTGTTGCTATGGAGCATTAGACAAAAAGTGCAAACAATAGACCAAAATTATGTGAGGATGCACGAAAGCGTTAAGGCTAAGTATATACTGAGCAAGGCATAAACATAGATGAGGCAAGAATAATGTGCCTAACGTCGATGAAAGAATTTCATTACGAGCTGCATGACCTTAAGATCCCCAGGAAAAGAGGTAGGTCAGACGGAGCAATTCCTGAAAATCCAAATCTCCCTAAGAGAATAGCTAGTGCAAATGCAGATGGTATACATCCCACCAAAAGCATAAACACGATCAAAACTCCTTTACCTCGTATAGTGATGTGGCTCAATCTGTATGGCTGCGAATAATACCATTAGACTTCACGATTACGATATGGTCCGATGACAAGTTAAAGCTTATACAAACAGCAGTCCTGGACAAAATTGTGTAGCTCAAAAAGGGCTATATTAAACCGCAATTTTCAAAACAGGCTGTCAGGTGCAGTAATCAAAAGTTATGGAATTCCGACATATTATTCTTCAGAATAAAATTGAAAGAGACCTCCTCAATCTTTCTACTAAAACCGAATATCTATTGATCAATATAATATGTTCGAATCTCAATACTTCATAATAGAGTTTGAAGACGAAGTTTTGCTTAAGCAAACGAAAAGTTTGTACAAGTATTTGGGAAAAAAAGCTGTTCGCTCTTTAAGCATTCCATTATTTATGGTACATTGTATAAATGATGTCCCATAGTCTCCTGACCATTTCTATGCTACTACACATTTATTTAAACTAAAATCACTCCCCACTTCATATGAAAGGTGTGTTTATTGACGTAACAATTTCAATAACAGTTCTTATACATTTTCCCATCATTCATTCAATTTAATCAGGATTAAAATATAATTTTTTCTTTTTTTTTTTCTTCTGCACATTTAAATAAAATATAAAATATGAGACAAGTTTTTCTCTAGCCATTCCATTATTATTGGACACATTTTTTTCAACTCAATCAGCAACTCATTCAATCATAAAAAGAAAAACTTTTCTTTCTATAGTTGTGTCCACATATTTACAATAATATAAGTATTTATTTATTATGTTATTATTTATTTATGTTATTATTTTTTTTTTTTTTGTATGTCATAAAACTACCCAAAGGATTTTCAATCGAATCTGTCAAATAGTAAAATATCATACTTCAATCAAATCATACAGATGAACTACACTACACGTATACAGAGTAACAGGAAAAAAGGGAAAACTCCTACGCTACAATCATAAATATTGGGGGGAGGAAATTGTTATTTGTGTAATGTAGAATGTTTAGGTTTCGTAAAAATTATTTTATATAGAGTTTATGTGAAGAGTCAACAGCTTTTGTTATATTCACTGGAAAGTCCAACCAAACCAAAAATGTCATTATAAAAGCAGTTATGAACTCAAAATACTGTATTTTTGGCGGCAGCCAGAATAGGCCACATGAATCATTAAAAGATTTTCTGTCGAAGTTTTTACTCATGACAACGTAGATACTTTATGACATGATCACCCGAAAACTTAAAATCACACACCGAAATGATTTCCTTTCCAAACCCAATATATCTGTAAATATAAAATAGTGGGGTTTCTACAACTACAACACAATTTAAATTATTTGTAAAAATTACTAAAGAATGACAAAAAATATATATGAGAGATGATAAGGAAACAACCCCCTAGGATTTAAAAAAAAAAAACTCAAAAAGAATGACAATACACATGGCTGGTCGGTCGGTTGGTTGGATGGACTTTTATTTAGTTGGTATGGTTTAATGAAAAGGATTGTTAAAAAAAACCCTACGTACACAAATACAAGTATAACAAAAAATAAATGACCAGAAAAAAAAATAGAAAAAGGGGTTTATTTACAATACAGAAGAAATATAATAAATTGTAAAAAGATGATTTTTGTCGATGGTCAAGCCACATCAGACGAGAATGTCATGAGTGATTTGTGAGGTAGACAGGGACAGCTTTTTTAATTATTTTTAATAAGATTCTTTCAATATTGATGGTAAAAAGTTGTGCAGTTATGCATAAGGAATGAGAAACGAAATTAAAATGAAAGGAAATTTAAATATTTGTGTATTTATGTTTTAGTTAATTCAAAACTTTTGGTTGTAAAGGGTGTTTTTTTTAAGCCCAATAGAACTTGAAATTGTAAAAAATTATACAAAAAAGTAAATTTTACATGGCATTAACATTTGAAAATGGCGGGGCATATGGCCACTACAGCTGTTCTTGAAAAGGCGCATTCTGGACGTCCAACTTTTTTTAATAGAGTTGCTGGTTGTATGTCACGAATAACACGAACAATGTTGCCCTCCAAGTCGTCAATTGTTGCTGGTTTATCATGTGATTCCACAGGAAGTAATCGAGAGGTGTCAAATCGCACGACCTTGGAGGCCAATTGACAGGTCCATTTCTCGAAATCAAGTTATCGCCAAATTTTGATTGCAATATCGCACGTAGCCCCATCCTGTTGACTACACATCCGTTGTGGATTGAGCTCACTTAGTTGGTTGACACGGGTATAAAAGAAGGCACACATTGAGGACAGTCTGCCAGCAGGTGGCCAAGCGGTAAGAACCACTCGATGTTAGCGACGTGTAGTTCTACCTAATTAGTTAGTTTTTAAAGGCAACTAGTGGGAAACCAGTGGTACATACAGAGGTTATACCTCTACCTTGTAACACTCTTGTCCGACACTTAGGATGTAAGCGACGTGGTGTAAGCAAGTCCAAATTGTAAAGACTAATTGGCTATTCTAAGAGGCACTAGTGGGAAACCAGTGGTATATACAGAGGTTATACCTCTACCTTGTAACACTCTTATCCGACACTTACGACGTAGTGTAGGCAAGTCCCAATAGTAGCTTATTAATCTAGCTCACTAGGGTACAACTAATTGGCTATTCTAAGAGGCACTAGTGGGAAACCAATTGTACATCCAGAGGTTATACCTCTACCTTGTAACACTCTTGTCCGACACTTACGATGTTAGCGACGTGGTGTAGGCAAGTCCCAATAGTCGCTTGTCAATTTAGCCCGACAGTGTCGACGTCAGAAGATTATATCTCTGCACGACCGATTAGTTGCTCCTTGTTCCCTGTGGCTCCACCCAGACTGTTGGCGTTACTCTTTAAATTGAGTTTTTATGTTATTTGTAATAAAACTAAAATAAAGTGATACGTATTTTAACGTTTTAAAAGAGCTGTGTCTTTTATACTCTTTACTGATACGACATAGGGGAACAAACGTTTAAGAGAACTGTGTATTGATTCTCTTTACAACCATAGACTCCGCTGAGACATTGGCGCCCGAGCAGGGACATTAAATTGTCCTACGATATTTACATTGTCCAACAACAAAAAGAAAAAAATAAAAATGCTGAAAAAGAACTGGTGAAATATCTACCCCACGTTGGAAAGGATGCCACAGGAAACGTAGATGAATTACGAAAAAGGTTTGCAAATCACACGGAGGATCAGATGAAAGAGCTTCTCGAATTGCAGTCAAAACGTGATGCCATAAATAATCCAGCTCCATTATCTCCTGGCATAAAATACCATTACCGGGTCATAATGAACCACAATGAGCACCAAGTGAAAATCGTATTATGGTCGTAGAGCTGGTACGAAAATGGGGATTGAAGTTCGACGGAGGCAGATATCCATTCGGTTTTATTGAAAGGGCGGAAGAACTTGCAAAAATCTACAACATCGACCTGGACCAGTTACCATTAGTGTTGCCGGAGCTATTCAAAGAGAAAGCACTGGTTTGGTTACGAAACAATAACCGACACTGGACGAAGTGGTTACTTTTTATGGAAGATTTTTATAGATTTTCCCATCCCACATGCTATTTCGAGAAGCTGGAAGACGAAATCCGTAAAAGAACTCAACACGGCTCGAGAACCGTTTAAGGAATATGTCCTTGCTTTACAAGATTTAATGCGACATGAAGATCTATCCGAAGCGCAGAAACTGGAGAGAATCTTCGTAATGCCCAGCCGGATTATCAGTGCTATATCCGAAGAAAGGATTTTACTACCCTCGATGATCTCTTACAATTAGCTGATGACCTAGAAAGTATACCTACAAATACACCCCAAAGTCGCATGGCTCATCATCGTATTGTTATTGAAAGTCCATACTCCCATAATGGCTTCCCACGTAGTAATGACTTCGAAGTCCAAGGTCACAAAAGTGCGATGAACAGCACACGACTTCTGTGTGAAGATGGAAAATTAAAGGCCATTATTTAAATCGGAAACAATCTTCCCACCACTATTATTGACACCGGTGCTACTAGAAGTTTCATAACTCCACAGTAAATACAACGATTTTCCAGTTAACCTGTTTATGCACTAGTAGACATAGATGTACTTCTAGCTGATGGCTCAAAGAAGCTACAAAATTTATGGTTACCTTAGGAAATATTTCGGCAGAATGTAATTTCCTAATTATGGAAGAATCTACAGAAGATATCATCCTGGGGATTGACTTCTTACGAATCTTCAACACCACTCTCACTTGTGCCGACCTTGAAGTAAACTGTGGAAGTAGAAAACCGGAAAAACAGCAATATTAACCTTTACAGCAGAAGTCGAGAACTTCAGGTAAGAGAAGTTGTTTATATACCAAAAATTTTAAGTACCCCCACTGAATGTGATGAGCAAAAAACATTGTCACCCGAGCAACAGCTACAAGTATCAAACCAGCGAAAAAAACGTGTCGCTACACGTTGTTCAAGTGTCAATCTATCCATTTAGCAGCGCAGTATGAGTTCGTTAGACACTTAACCCTTTCGAAAGTTATATCGGTCTTATGCAGGTTAAATCAAAAAACGTTATTTTTGTAGTTTTTATTATTATTAAATGCACACTAAGGGAAAAACTGCAACTTAAAAACAAGAACGTGTCATATTAATTCAATAATGTTCTTTATAATAGAAAAATCGTATAAAAAACAGATTGAAATACGATAAATCAACAATTTTCAACTTTAGACTTTCGATAATATTTCTTATTGATTCAATATGGTTTTTATTGATTCTAAGTTGTTTTTTCTCTGGGTGTAGATTCGTGATAGCAAGCGAATTTGTTGCCAATCGAATGACAGTTGTGGCTACAAAATTTTAGAAGGGGTAATAAAAGTCCAAACCTTTATTAACTGACTTTCTTTTGATAGAACCGAAATGTTCTATATGTGCAACCGTATCATTCGATTGGCAACAAATTCGGTTGCTGCTACGAATTTGTTTTCTCTGTGAAGGAATAGAAAATATAAAATCTCCCTAATCAGACAGTGGCACATATCTGAGACAGTTTATGATATGAGGTAAGCAGCTGCCATGATATCTCAGTCAGCGTTCATGCAGGGAAATTACAAATAAGGTGTTGCACTTTTAAAATAGCTGTTATATGGGAAATCCATATGTTCCGACATACTCAAGCGAGTATTAGCCATTTTTCGAGCTACAGAGGGTCTGAAGAGTTTCCATATACTGCAATAGGTAATCGCTGATCACCGGTGTTCAGTTACTCTGAGTGCATACTCACCGATCCTGTTTGATAACACAAACAACGGGATTATAAAATATATTGGCACAATCCTCGACAAAACACTACCCTGGAACCTCAGCATCCAGAATAGGATTAAATATTCATGCAAAAGGGCAATTGGTACTAATGGACCGAAGGCTATCAATTGGATATTTAACGCAATTGTAAAACCCAGGCTATTAAGAATGTTTTCCGTTTAAAAACCATTGCAACTTTGATAACAGAAAAACAAAGTCGCCATTTACCACATTAAAATACTGGTTCTCAACTTTGCTGCGACGCTGTTCACTAAAGGCTCGTGGTATAAGAAGAACTTTGGACATTTTACGGTTTTGAACTACTTTGAGCACATACATAGGATGTCGGGTGTGTTTGAATAGCGACACAGCAACATCCGTTAATGTATAGCAGATGAATTGGCTAGACAGCACGCGGTGTTGGATTCTAAAGCAATTGACTCTTTTCTGGTAGTCCTTTTGTAAAATGTAGAATAAGTAGTAGCAGCAGGAACTGTTTGGGACTGTACAGATTAGGTGGTCTAATGAATCCAATTGTCGAAATTCGAGGTCGATCTGCTTCATATATGATGTTGACAGAACGAATTTATCTATCGGATTCCATGTCGAACAGATAAGGTTATTGGTAGAAATTCTTACAGGAAACTGCATCATTGGAACGCAAGCTATGAGTGTCCGTCGATGGTTCAACGATTACTGTGGACGTTGTCATAATGAGGAACAGACAGTATCTCCCTTATTCTGTCATTGTCTGGCCTGTGCCAATACATTTGGCATCCCCTTTTCCTAATGCTTGTTGGAGCTGTCTGGAATGTATCTGTTAAAATTGAGAGGCCTTCTGTTTACTTCTTGAGTATCACAATGGGATAAGTTTATGATGTACCCAAGTGAGGTGTTTTAAGGGTGGCTGCCCACTCTACCAAACTATCAAAAAACCCTAATTTTTATCCAAAGATAACCGAATTCTTTAAAATTCCTCTGTCCACTGTGTATATTTGGCGTCCTCTTCCCCTAGTTCTAGGAGGAGCTGTTCAGGATGTATCTGGTTGGATTGAGAGACCTTCTGTTTACTTCTAGAGTATCACAATGGGATAAGTTTAATGAAGAATCCAAGTAAGCTGCTTGAAGAGTGGCTGGCCAGCTAACAAAACCACCAAGAAATATTCCTCCTTTTCATCCAAAGATCATGTTAAAGGATCTATAGTAATGATAACGACTAAGCCTGGTTAGATAACGAAAGCAGGCGAACACAGATTTAACTTTACCACATAACAAAGGAGAGTTTTCATTGCAGCAACATTGAACCATATGTGTTTTTTACAGGTGGAGTAATTATATTGGCAGACCAGTTTTCTGTTATAGAGGATTTGATAGTTTTTGGTTGTTTTGAGGTTAGTTTTGTTTGGCAATTTATCCTAAATAGACTCGTGTCAGAGCAACGTTTGCAAATTGTTCAAATTTATTTTGAAAATCATGGTACAATTCGACAAACTCATCAGTACGATTAATTCGAGAACATATGGATAGTTTTTGCAATCCGTTGACTCTTAACGATAATACGCATCCCAAAAGACGCTGTACAGTGCACAGAACAAGCGATTGATCGTTTTGAGTGTACTGTTGACGATGATATAAATAACGATACTCAGATTGTTATAGTCAGCGGTGAGCAGAATAGAGATATGCTTATTAACTTTTGCGTTCCTCATATGGAACACAGCGCGCGATACCCTCAATTTAATGAAAGAAACATTTGGAGAATGAATAATTTCAAGAAATGGACCTGTTAACTGGCCATCTCGTTCGTGTGATGTGAAGCTGATGTGAATATGTAAAGTTCCAGATTTATGCAGATAAACCAGAAACGATCGAGCACTTGGAATATGTGTTTGAATATTCGCGCGAATATTCGACGCGTTATTGATGAAATACAGCCTGATTTACTGAGAACGGTGTGTGAATATTGGAGCTCCAGCCAACGCCATGGAGTGACCAATTGGATGAATAGTAAAAATGTTTAAAGTTCTCCGCCTCTATAAAAAAACACTTTTAATATAAATCATGATGCGTGTTCAATATTGGTTCAGACTACTGCAAAACTCATGTGATTGAAAGTCTATTTTGGAAATCTTCGATCGCGTACACGATAGCTTACATTAAAATCGCCAATAAAATATTTTTGAATGAAAAATCGTTGTTATATTTATGCAAATTTCTAAATCCCTAACCGTAATAATATCCAACTAGTACTGCACGATTAAAGTTCTAAAAAATATTCTTTGCAACTTAAACACATTTATATCTGCCGTTTCCAACAATTTTGCTCGCTGTGTTACCACACACTACACAAAACGAACATCATAAATTCATCTGTCAAAGTGACAACTTGACTCTTCTATTTTTAGACCTTTTTCTTCAAATAAATGGCCAAGTGTATTTGTGAATATGTTAATATTTAAACTTATTATGTCTGTGTGTAAATCATCAGCATCAACATTGACAAACAAGAAACATCAAATTTAACCCCTTTTTTTCGTGTCATAAATGTGAAATGAAAATGACGAACTGCTGACAGGTGGCAACAACTAATTGGGCTTCTTAATCTTAACACTCCGATTGCACCATCATAAATAATAGCAACAGAGGCAACAATATAAGAAACAAACATTAATAAAGAATAATTAAAAGCAAAAAGAAAATAAAGGAATGTAATATACGAATTTCCCTTTTTAAAATGAAAACAAAACTAAAATCACTAAGTAAAAAATAAAGCAGTAAAGAGCAAAAACAAAGCATGATTGTTATATTACTATTTAAAAATTAATATTAAAGGAGATCTTATTTATAATTATGCTATTATTTTCTACTTTACTGTATCTTTCAACATCCATAGACATAAAATATTTCTTGTCAAACAAATTTCTTAAATGCATTAGAGCTGCTAAAGTATAAAAATTTTAAATTGTTTGCATCCAAATTCATATTTTTGCAGTGTCATCTTAAAAAAGCAGTGGCGTCATTTTTATTTTTATGGCAGCTTTGTCGGTCGTTTACTATTCTTCTCTTCACAATCACATGACATTTTTCAAACCAAATCATATCATAATCATAATTCGCCTTGTCGCTTCTAAATGTATGAAAAAAAAGAAACCTAAAGACTGCCAAAAAATTATTAAAAATTATAAATGTGGAAAGAAAAGAGACATGAAGTCTTCATGTAGACGCATACGAAACAGTACAGCCTGCCATCACCCATCAAAATGATAAACTAAAGATGAGTCAAATAATAATGTTTTTGTACACGGAGAAAATTACTAGATGTTGACTATCTCTAATCGAATACATGAGATAATGATGTCAAATTATACTAAAACTTAATGTTTATTTCAGCAGGAGACCTTATTTATTAGGTGATCTATAATAGAGAAATCCCTTTCAGTGAAATCATTACCAATCTTAAGAGCGTTCAAATAGCTTCTTAGAGAATCAGAGGAATATTCTACCATTTCGCATATTCCATATACTTCAAAGACTCCGGTATTTTCTATCATATGATGGGATTTTTCATTCCGTTTTTAATACATCTAAATATTGGTTGTAGACCCACAAAAATGTATATGTTCTGAATCTTTATAAAATTCTCAGATGATCTAGCTATGTCTGTCCGTTTGACTGTACTTGAAGGCACGATAGGATCTAGAAGGAAGGCCTTAGAAAATTCCAAAAATCCAGAAATTGGCATAATCACATAACCTGAGCTATGGGCCAACAAGTGGAACAACCTCCAAAAAAGTTGATATTTTATATTATTTTAGATAATACCATGAAATTTTGCACATTATTATTTGACTCATTTCTATGATGAAAGGACAAGTTCGATTGAAAATGGAAATAATTATACAAATTCTTTCCCAAAAGACGACGCTTTGATACATAAATAATGGTTCTTTTATTAATCGCTTCATCAATTCAAATGTAAATAAAACAAAGTGCATGTGAGATGTCATGGACATTTTTTATTCGTTTGTTTTGCTGGTCTCTTCAATGGTGCTGAATTAAAAAAATTGTATTTTTACAAGAATTTTGTTTTAATATAAACTTCAATAACTCTGTACATTTTTAAAGGATTTTCAAAATCAAAGTTGCATTTTACTTATGAAAAAACATGTTTCTTAATCTATTCATAAATAGTACGATTCCATTACATATATTCTATAAAAAACATTCCCAAATTCGGAAGATGGTCAATAAAACATATATGTTTGCTGAAGAAATACATACTGATTTCTCAAGGTTACTTACATAGCATACTGTTAAAAACGGTGGTTTATTTCATCTTAATAATTGCAAATTGTTAATAGCTATCAGTACTTTAAGAAATTGTAACAACGTGTAGATGCCTATATGAATAAAACATTTGTATTTCGGAGGACATTTGTATGGGGGCTAGGTGAAATATTCAAGTATAGACAACACCTATTTTTCTAGTAGGTGTTGTCTATCCTTGACAGGAATCTGTTTTTTTAATTTGTCAAAAGCCTCCAAAATTTTGAGTTACGGGTAAATACCGAGTTTTCGTTCCTTTAACATAGTTGAATATCACCCGATTTTAAGTGTATCTACGGATTTGGAAAGAAGAAAGAAGCTGAAACATTTCGAATGGTATATATTCTTACGAAATTGCATTATTAAATTCAATTTAAAGGCTGCTTCCAACATTCATCATATTTATAAACATTTACATCGGTAGAAACTTCTACTTATAAACAGTGTTCTATCACGCTGGTATTAACATTGTTTATAAGTATGACAACATTAACTGTTAAAACTGTGTAACGTGCAGTTACAAAAGTCAATCCACTAACACAACATAATTAGTACTAATACAATACATATTAGTATATTGTTGTTAATAATTCCCAAATAGTTTGTGTGAACTTTAATATTACAGTTTATGTGAATTCTAATATAAGACATCTAAGAAAAACATAAAAAAGCAAGCTAGAATCGAAATCTCGATCTACTTATACTTTGCGCCCGGGTAACAAAGCATAATTAGACGAGGCCTAAATTTTTACTTCGTACTAATACCGTAGTTCAAATCCGTAGTTAGCCGACCGAGAGCCGAAGCATTTATCTCGCATTATAAGTTGTAGTTAGCCGATGAGAGCTGAAGATTTTATCTCCTCGGATTGCATCCATAGACAGTAATAACGAATAATTAGTTGTTAGCCGACCGAGAGCCGAAGCATTTATCTCGTCGGATTGTACTCATTAGCTAGCCATAGCCAGTAAGTTGTAGTTAGCCGATGAGAGCTAAAGAATTTATCTCCTAGGATTGCATCTATAGACTGTAATTACGAATAATTAGTCGTTAGCGGACCGAGAGCTGAAGCATTTATCTCGTCAGATTGTACTTATTAGCTAGTCATAGCCATTAGCTGATGAGAGCTGAAGAATATATCTCTTCGGATAGCCAAAGCATTTACATATATCGACAAATCCTCTATTATAAACTTCGCCCATTAACAAGGATATTCCAAAGATCCAAGACAGCTCTGTGGTAAAGATTTCAAAAGAAGCAGACCTTTGAAGAACCTGGACAGACTAAGCACACCCCGGAAACAAAAACTGCATCACAACTGCTAACATTAAAGCTGCTAAAAGCTCTAGATGATCATTGTGGAAATAAAGTTTTGTTCGTTATATAATTTATGAAACTACTACAAGATGACACTGTATATACATGTAAATAGTAATAGGGAGTTGCATTGGATTTAAGGTATAGTAGGCGCTGTTATAATTAATATCAACTATATCAACTTTCTTACTTGTTTTTTTTTTTCATTTTCATTTATTTATTGTATCTTCATTACTTAATGAACTACCAATAAGTGTTTCAAATCGTAAATCTAATAACTATAATTTACTTGGTCCAGCCAGTGTCGGTTGAAAAATTGTTTATTCAATGTTGCTCAGATTAAATTGGAATTCTTTCTTCTTCTTGTCTTTGGATTGCTGCTGTGTCTACTGTGTCCCTTCTTTTTAATCGAATGTGACCACTGTAATGTAATATGTTGCCGGCCAGCGGATTTTGGCTTTTATAAATATTTTTCCAAATGTTTCTTGATCTCAGTTTTTACAAGGGGCACGTTTAGATCTTTGTGCGATCATTCTTAAGAACTTGTTTAGGCGTCTTTGGATCTTGTCTACGTTTGACGCTGCGGTCGTGCCCCATAGCTAAATGCATTAACACCATATAGGTTATATGATCATGTCATAAAGTAGAAGTTTATTATCTAAACTAAGCGTAGCGTTTCTGCCAATGAGCCCATTAATTTTAATTGATTTTAATTTCATTTGAGTCAATTTTGCATCTATATGACTTTTCCACGTATGACGGCGATTGAGATGTATTGCGAGGTATTTAACTTCCGATTATTGGATTATTGGTGGGTTATTGATATGAATAGGGGGCATGGTTCTCTAAGCAATGTATATGTTATAAGTGTACATTTTTGCTCGCTGACTTTAATTATACCCTACACCACCATAGTGGGGAGGGTATTTTGGATTTGTGCAGATGTTTGTAACGCCCAAAAATATTAGTCTAACACCCACCTTAAAGTATACCGTTCGACTCAGAATCACTTTCTGAGTCGATTAAACAATGTCCGTCCGTCTGGCTGGCTGGTTGTCCATGTAAACTTTGTGCGCATGGACAATTTTGAAGATATTTCGATAAAATTTAGTACATATCATTTTTTCTGCCCAAGGACCAAGCCTATTTAAATTAGCTGAAATCGGTCCATTATTTCACCTAGCCCCCGTACAAATGTTCTCCCGAAATGACCGACAACATAAATGTTTAATTTATATAGGTATCTACACAAGTTTTTCTCCAAATAAGTTTTATGCATACCGAATTTATGTCACCAAATTTTATCATGATCGGTCCATAATTAGTCATAGCTCCCATATAAGACCTGCTTCCGATAATCACTTTAACGAGCATAAATCTCCTTAAAATGTTGGTATACACATAAAATGCAACATAAATAACTTTCATATAGACATTAATCACATGACCAAATTTCATGGTGATCGGTCCATAATTTTTCATAGCTCCCATATAAGGTCCATTTACGAAAATCACTCACGAATATAAATTATTGAAATTTTGAAAGAATAATGATTTTGCTCATTTACTTAGTGTAGGGTATTATAAGGTCGGGCTTGACCGACCATACTTTCTTACTTGTTAAAATTTGATTTCAAAATTGGAAAAACCCAGTTTTACGAAGACACATACATTGATATTAAAGGTAGGGAAGTCCCAGTATATTACTTGTTGAATTGCATAACATATTTATATAGAAGAATCGGAGACATGTGGAAAAAATCATTAAAACTTGAATCAATCTCCTTGCCACTTCAATTGCAAGCTCCAAAAGTGAAAACGACACCGGCTTGCCGAAGCATTTTCCAAAACCCTTCAACGAGAATAACAAAGCAGAGTACAATAGCAAAGGTGGTTGAAACTGAAGAAATTACACGTATTGTGTATTGAAGCCCAAACAATTTTTTTTGAGATGTAAATGTAACTAAATACAATTGGATTTACCTTATATAAACTATATAGTTTTAAAAGCGATAAAGTGTTCAATTTTATTTTTAAAACTAGGCGACAGGCATTAGTAACCACGCGCATCTTTTCTGAATATCGTTCTTATATCGTCAAAAAGATAGTGTGTAAGTTTCAGCAAGATATTTCCACTCTAACTATTCTGTCATTCACTTTCATTAATGTAACCAGTCTGCAATGTAATTCGATCAACAATGATACAATATTTTCCAACAACTATCATACATTTTGAATTTGCTACATTTGCTTTTATACACTCCCCCGCCCCAAATTCACCATTATAAAGAACTAAATATTAATATCTCCAAATAACTTTTTAGAAGTAAGATGGAAACCAATTTAGTCAGTGATCTTGCTTAATATTGTCTGATATGCTTTAATTTTATTCATATTTTCTTAGTATTAATTCTCTTAGTGTAATTATCACACACACGAACGGCTACATTTAACATCTCGCGGAAGATGAAAATATGAAGGAAGGCAGGCGCACAGAATAACAAAAACACAAAAACTGAGTGACGTCCAAAGATGTCTTTACTTTCTTGTCACTTGTCAGTTGTTTGTCATTTGACACACATGCGAGTGAGTGATATATGCCCCTTCTCTAAGAGCACTCTGCTCGTACAATTTACTCTCCACTCAAGGCAGTTTATTGTGCAAAATCCTCCATTCATGCCTGTTGTGTTGCAGAGTTTTTTTTTTTTTTTTAACAATTTCTTTCTTTTTTTTTAATGTTGCGCGTCTTTCGTCTTTATTTTGTGGTTTGTCGCCAAAATCTCTGGGTGTTGCATGTTTTTTGTCAAGCAAATTTATTGCTTCATTTGTTTCATCTTGTCGTTTTAGCCATTTACTTGAGTCAGTCTGTCAGTGCCAAACAGCCAGTGAGGCATTTAGTCAGTTAGTCTGACTTTCAGTCATGTAGCACCATATTCTTTTAAGGGTAAAGATATAAACATTTTTCTGTTTTCTTTTTTAGTTGCTGGTTGCTATTGTTGTTTGTGTAGTTGTAGTTTTTTCTTTATGAATTGTTGAAACAAATTTTTGAGTTGTTCGTTTTAATGTGTTTTTTGTTGCTCATTTCTTTAGTGTTGTAGATGACTTCTTGTTAAATGTTGTTGTTGCTGTTATTAAGTGTTTTAAACCAATTTACAAATGATGTGACAATAAGTTCCTGGGTAATGGCAGAAGACCCTACATTATTGAAAAATTTTATATTATATCCTCATAGTAAATTTGTTTAAGGATATCACTCCCAATGCATATTATGGACAAGTTATATAGTTGTTCTTGTAACATAGTTGTTTGAAATGAACGCTCTCCATTAAAATTTTATAACATACGGAAAGAAATGTTTTTGTAGCTACATAAAAGTTTCCTCTAATTTATGGGACTTTATAAGTTTGTGTAAGACATTTATACCCAATTCCGCTGATTATTTTGCTATATTCTTTAAGTCTGTCTGAAATGAAAACATTCCGACTTCAACTAATAAGCATTATTGTCTTCGTGCCTGAATTCAGAAAACTCTTTACTTTTTGTTTGCCAACTGGTCAGCATCAATTTTTATTAACTGAGAAAGAAAACAAAAATTGTTAAAGCCTTCGATACCCTTCACCAGTAGGATATTTGAGAAGCGCTACAGTGCAAAGGAGTTCCACTAGAATTGATTGATCTAATCTGTAAATTATAACGAGATTCAACATGTATGGTGCTACACGAACGCAATCTGGGAATACCCTTTAGAGTTAACGCAGTTGTACGACATTGCTGTTCAATATATTACTTGAAATAAGGCAAAACCCAATAGAAGTGGGATCACTTGGGGTCTACCTGGACGCCTAAATGGTCTCGATTATACCGACGACATATGTTTCCTAGCCAACACATTCAACGATATGGCAGCCAAACCATGGCAAGTAATGCCGATTTGCATGTTAACATTGCAAAGAATAAGGTCTTGCGTTTAAATACCACCAACTTCCAAAAGTTCCAAATAGACAACGTAGATCTTGAAGATGTATAATCGGTTATATATCTGGGTAGTGCCACCTGATGCTAAAATGATCAGTAGGCTCGAGATACGATATTACAAATCGCATCAAAAAGGCAAACTAAGCATTAGGGGCACTGCAAAAAGTATGAAAATCACCCAACTTAATTTTAGGTTCAAGCTCCATCTCTTTTCACCTAACATGCGTTTCGTCCTGTTGTAAGGCTGTGAATCCTGGAACACCACAGCTAGCGCCTTGCAGTCCTTCAAGCTATTCATTAATAGCTCGTTACGAAAACTGCCCAATATATTTTGGCCGAATGTTATCTCAAACAGAGACCTGTGGGAAAGATCTGGTGAAACATTAATACATATATCGATCATCTGTCGTAAATGAAGTTGTGTTGGACATATTCTTAGATTCAACAACATCAACGTAGCCAATATGACAATTGAATGGAGCCCGCATGACAGTAGAAGAAGAGGCAGGCCCGCTAACACCTGGAGGAGAAAAATCGAAACTGAAACAAACTAAAGTGGAAAGCACTGGACCGAAGTGAAGCTGATTGCACAGGATATATCACAATGAAAAGACAACAATTAAATGTTAAGTTTCTATACGAGTACTCATTTATTTGACCAATAATCGGTCGGTGACTTTGGCACAACGTGAATTTCGTCGCAGATTTCCTGGCCGTCCAACGCCTACTGGTGAAACACTGCGACGTTTAGCCGCTCGCCTCGAAGAGACTGGCAAAACACCAGATGCTGCCAGGCGTGGCAGACCCCGGAGTAGCCGTTCTGCAGAGAATATTGCTGCTGTAGCCGAGAATGTCATGGAAGCGCCGTCGACATCGACCAGACGACGTGCCACGCAAATGGGTATCAGTCGACGGTCTTTACAGCGAATTTTGGTACAAGATTTGAAGATGTTTCCGTACAAAGTCCAGACGGTGCATCAGCTGTTATCTGCTGACCGCCAATCGCGTCTAACATACGCTCAAGCCATCCTTAATCACCACCAAGAGGAAGATGATTTTTCATCAAAAATAATCATGAGTGATGAGGCCCATTTCCAAATTAGCGGGTACGTAAATAAGCAAAATTTACGCTTCTGGGGCACTGAAAATCCGCGTGTAACCCACGAAGAGCCATTACACCCGCTCAAAGTCAATGTATGGTGTGCTGTTTTCGCAGGAGGATGATCAACGAGTTCTTTTTGCCACAACATGATGAATTGGGATTGGAAAACATGTGGTTCCAACAGGACGGTACAACGGCACACACTGCACGTGCCACAACCGATATGCTGAAGGATGCATTTCCCGGGCGCCTAATCTCCCGTTTTGGCGAATTGCACTGGCCAGTAAGATCGCCTAATTTAAACGCTCCAGACTTCTTTTTGTGGGGCTTTTTGAAGTCGCGGATTTATGCCAGCAAGCCCCAGACTCTTGCAGCTCTTAAAGACAATATCCGTCAAGAATGTGAGGACCTATCGCCGGAAGTTTTGGCCAAAGTGATGGAAAATGCCATAAAAAGGGCGCAAATGACAATGAACTGTGGCGGCGGCCATTTACATGACATCATATTCTCGACTTGATGTAAAAAAAATTAAAAGACAAAATAAAAATAATCCATAAGAAGAATCAAAGTTTTTAATTTTTTTTTTTTTTAATTACAGCTATAAAACATCTGAAGTTTACTTTTGCGCCACCTTGTACTTAGTCTTTATTCTATATAAAAAGCCATCACCACTATTATCTATAGCTTTCACGAAGTTTTTCATTAGCCCAAGCTTTTTGTGTACATGTGGTTAAAACATATTATCAGGCTGGATTAAAAAGTATTTTCAATATTTACTTGTCCTAGTGTAAGAGATTTCCTTTTTTTCTGAACATAATGGTTTTTCCGATCTCTGCTGTCCCACACACAAAGAAAACAACAGTATTTTGCATACCCTAGTTGTATCCCTAAAATTTGTACAATAATCATTCTAGTTGTGTTCGTTGTATTGAATTTTATCCAAGCTAAATTTAACATTTTCATAAGACTCTTTCATGTTAGAAGCTTCACCAAATGTTATAGAGGGAAGTTAATTGTCGATATGTAAACGAACAGCTTTTAACCCTTAAATGCATGATTTTTACTTTAATTTTTCTATAAAGTATCAAATATTTATTTAATTTTTATTCATTATATTTCCTATAGCTTTAGTTTGATTTAGAATTTCTTTAGCTGGAACTTATCGTACTCCATTTGATTTTACTGAAGGAGAATCTGAATTAGTATCAAGCTTGTATTCGTCTAAAATTAAGTGGAACTGGAATGTAGACAATTGGCAACAATATGCATTTAAGGGTTAAACTTATTTTCGAACCATTGAGAAATAAACGTCAATTTTCTATTCTATATTCTATATCCAAGGCAGTCATTACTCCATAATCATTATTACAAAATACTAACTGATCATCTTGTGAAAAAACCTTTTAGCTCATCATCTTGATTGCGATAGTAACATATTTTTGTTTCGGGTTGTTATAAGTAAATTCCATCCCTTTAATCAAGAGGCCAAAAGTTCTACCTTTTGTTTAGACAAATTTAAGTCACGTAACAAATCATTGAGATCTTTTTGAAATAGCAGATTTTACTCATTAGATGAGATAGTTTCTTGAAAGTCAGTGTCTAATGAATCGTTTTCGTTTGCTTCTGGCGTTGCTTCCTGATCGGAACTTAGAACACGTTTTGATTTTGCTTTTATTCTTTTCTTTCTGCTTGTACATGTAGGAGAATTTAAAATCTTCACATATTGCAGCACAAATCAAATCAAAATAAATATGGTGTTCGAATGATGGAAGGTAGTAGGGCGTTTAATCGATTAAACGATAATCGGTTAACCGATTTATTTTGGTCGGTTAACTGTACGAATAATTAAAAATATACGATTTTCAAATATCAAATAAACCGATTAATTTGTGTCTATTAACCGATTAACCGAAATTTCTTATTTTTTTGCACTTTATATAGAAATATAGTTTTAAGTAGAGTTTCCAATTCGGTTTTAACCGAAACCGAAACCGCGGTTTTTCAAGGCCTAAAACCGAAACCGACAATTATTCTTCGGTTTTCACTTTTCATCTATTTGCACTAGAAAAATTCAAAATTTTGAAATGAGAAACAAACTTTTTCATCCAATATCTCTAAACACAGATCGTCAAAAATATCTTAAGATTTGTTAAAAGTTTTTTAATTGTATTACAATAATTGCTTCAGATGATGTAGCAGGCTACCTTTCACAAGCTAAATAACAAAGTTTTAGTTATTTTCAAATATCCAATAAAAGTATGGAGTACTAGCTGACCGGTGCGCTTTGCCACCTCAATTGGAATAAAAAAATAGCACTATTAAATCGCCCTTTGTAAATTAATACTAATGCAGGAAAACATGTCTCTAGTTTCATGTTTATTGATTCATTGTTATGTGGATTGTAGCTCATTCTAGACGTATTATTAGAATAAAAACAATACCATAAAGACCCACATTTTGTATTCCTACTCAGCATTATGAATGCTTAATTTCATACTTCTGTGTCCATTATTATAGAAAAAACAAAAGAAAGGTAAGACTATAATCACCTTTCGTGAATTCTAATTCATTCAGAATCCTTTGTACCTAATTTTATTGATTATTTCATTACTGAGAAACATTTTAGCCAACTTTAACTAATTTAATATATTAAAAAGGTACCATTAAAAGAAAAAGTACCAATTTTCCTTTATCCTCGTAAACACTCGACAAATTTGAACTTTAAATTTGTTTAGCAGTTTCTATATTATCAACTGATTTCATAGTTAATAAATTATCACAAAACCGAACCGAAACCGATAGGTTTTCAATTTTTTAAAACCGAAACCGCGGTTTTGAAATTCTTCGGTTTTTTGGAAACTCTAGTTTTAAGCACACAAAATTTATTTCTTAACTCGTGATGATTCCCTTCTAGCAATAGTTTTTTGAAGTATAATACGAAAACTGAACCAAAGGAATTTGGGAATGACCTTTTTTGTAGAATGTTCTATGATGAACTTTGTCCTAATGAGTCAGAAGACGACATGGTAATAGACGAAACTGATGACATTACTGAAACGAGTCTTTTATAAGTACTTGACGAAACTATTAAATTACTAGCTTGACCCGGTGCGCTTCGCTACCGGGTAGTCTATGTTGGAAATTTCAATAAAATCGTTTCGGCCGTTTAGTATTTATTGTTTAAGAACTAAAGGTAACAATTTTACCCTGTTTACCCTTTTCTGGTCCAAGTATTGAAAAAAGTTATAGCCTATTGACGCTTCCAAGTAAGGATCTATCTACTTTCCAAATTTCAAACAAACAAACAAACAAACAAACTTACTAACTAACTAACAAACAAACTTACAAAGACATTTATATATTTATATAGATTCAAAATCTAAAAAAAAATGAAAAAGATCTCCAATGGTATGATGGAGTATTTTATATGCTTAGAAAAAACTAAAAAAGAACTGTGAAATTGGATGTGCTTTATCATGCCTAACTTTCGATTTCTCCAACATCTACAATCAGTGAGAGAGTTTTTTCAAGTCAAGTTTTATTAAAACTAAAAAAAACATTTGAAATGATTATTTCAGAAGATCTCCCTAAAATCCTAAAAAAAACTCACACGTGTGTATGTTTATTTATTGTTTTGTTGAATTGTTATGTTTTGTTTGCTTTTCACAAAATCCGTTTTTTTTTCTTTTCAATTTAAAATTAAAATAGAAATTATTCGGTTAATCGAATAATTTAAAATTAACCGCTTGAATCTAAACCCCAATTACCCAAGTAGATAGGTAATTCAAAATTAGTAAGTACATTTCTAGTTTCAAAATTTTGTTGACCAGTGTAATATGATTACTTTGGATCATAAATATTATTACGTTGAATAATAATACTTCAGAACATGTTATGATCATGTATGACAATGATATTACGACTATATTTGAGCATAATATGATATTTTATGATACTTATAATGATCATAATATGTTTGGATTACAATCAAAAATCTTATCATAATATGTTGCTCTTCGTGTAGGAATAATTGTATCGACGTATCTTTTTATTTTTGCCATTAAACTGAACATTTTCTGATGACCCTGAAAAAAGTGTTGCGCGTGTGCAGCGAATTCTAGTTCTTTCAGACTTATCTTATGTATTGCTATTCTGTAAACTTAAGATTGTTTAGTTCATAGTTAGCAAAACTATATCTATGTTAGAAGAATAATGTCCAATTTGTCCATTCTTTTAGACAGACTATGAACTTCATTTCTTGTTTCTACTGGTTGATTTTTGTCACTTGTAAATGTAAAAATTTCAGAAATATTAGTTTATTTTCAGAGCATTAATAGCATTCGCAGGTGCTGATCATTATGTATACGGGAGAGGACTTTATTTGCGCCTAAAAACGCTGACATATTTTTTCATATTTTGGTTGAAGACGAAACAAATTTAAAAAAAAAACTTAAAAACGTTCAACAGTCTGAACACCTACTAAATTTAGTGAAAAATTTCAAATTTATATTTTTTTATTATTCCTTTCAGAACACCGGAATACTTTCCAGCCTGGGAATGAGCACCAAGTGCCCTTATGGTAATAACGCTGCTGGATATACCTAAGTCTGTTGTCAAGCCTTAATTCTTGGGAACGTATTGCCAAGTATTTTGTTATTTTAACAAGAAAAGCGAGAATTTCTGTTTAATTTTTTCATTGACATTCCCCTCTCCTTCCTTTCTATGGATTTATTCTATGATACTGCGTGTTGCACATATGAATGGTTTTAAATGAAATTTCTAGAATAAACTTAAATTATGAGAAACCGCATATAGTGCCAGTTGCACAAGTGTCATTATATTCGTTAGAAGTTTGGTTCATGAAGTCAAGTATTATTAATCTCTGTGCATCAATCTGAACTCTTGCATTGCCTGAACTTACACCCAAATTAAACCCTGATTCATAGAATTGTAGATAATACTTATTGTGTTTTCTTAAAATGAGCTTTCCTTGCCTAAAGTTCCTATATCTAAGAAAATTCCTATTTGAAGTCGAAATTCAGAAAAGTCGAAGTTGTTTACTTTTCCATTACAATACACATATGTACGCAGTATGTACGTGTAAATGACTTCACATAAGTTATCTCACCAAATGACAAAATAAAATGAAAATTCTTCCCATTGACTTAATAAACTATATTCCTCAGAGAGTTGTCTTAAAATAAAATCCCCGCAACCGGTCTTAAAGTATGTTGGTTTAGTTTATTTGACTTTTTAAAAACAGCAGGATACTCGCATTTAAAACCTCATTCATTTATTCATGTATATTTTTGTTCCTGTAAACCCCTCTTATTTAGCAGAGCTGTAAATGAATAATTCATTTTTGAATTAATTCGCGAATCATTCAAACAAAAAAATGAATTGAATGAAATTTAAGGCAATTCAAATGAATTTGGTAAAAATGAATTGCAATTGAATTCCAATTCACTTGAATTGAATTTATTTTGAATTAATTCAAATGAATTAAAAAAAAGAATTAGCCATTAATTTCCAACCCATTTGAATTGATTGAAATTTGAATTGAGTTTGTAAGTAAATCTACAGTAAGCATCACTGTGTTCTAAAATCCCAAAGAAGGGAATACCCCACCGAATACAGTATAGACATTTCTCTGCGATATGCTAAAGCAATCATCTTATTACATATAATACATATATATAGTTTCTCCAAAAAAATAATTATAAGCTACCCTTTTGGAACAACCTTTTTAGATATTTTATTCCAAGATGTGCCAACGAGTTTTGTCAGGCTTATGTTTGATAAATAGTTATTTTCTGCAAAATGTTACATTTACAAAAAATTTGTATTATTTAAGGTAATTCTTTAATGAAAATTGTTAAATTTAACATAAAATATTCATTTAACGTTTGAACGTCATTGCAGATCGATGATGAGTCATTGAAAGTCGAAACTAAAAAATTATAAAATGAAAATGTTTCCGACATCGGAACAGTTTAGAGTAGGGCATAATCGTTCTTTTTACTGATTGTTCATTTTTGTTCAGAACAAATAAATAAATAAGTTTGTTCCTTTTGTTCAGTTGTTAATTTTTAGTCTGCGGTGTTTGGCTGAACTAAGTTATTGAATAATTTCTCAGTGAATGTATTTACAGATAGATGACAACTGCTTTTGGAAACAAATTTTTCTAATAATGATGAAAACATTTTTAATAATGCAATTAAGGAATCTCAAACGAACAAATATAATAAAAGAACAATAAGACTGAACCCCTTCACATTGTTCAATTGAACTTGTTCGTTCATGAACAACCCAACTCTAGAATAGTTATTTTTCTAAAAAATATTTATTTTACATTTTATTCATTAGCATCTTAAAATTATTAAGAAGTTGCCAAAATATTACAAGTTTTAAAAACTACATTTTATTACCTTTCCATTGTATATAAAACATTATATCTAATTCTTTATTATACTTTAAAATAATGCATGCAATTCACACACCTTGTAAAAAATTCTCTACTATTTTGTTCAAATCAAATACTGCTTACTATGCACTTCTCATTTTTTCATGTACCCTGTTTTATATATATTGTTGTTTTTGACAGTTGCATGTGCGAATATTTAAAGTGAGCTTAAGTAAACTTGTATTAACCTAACATTCACTTATTTTATGACCTTATGAGCGTTCATAAATTTGCAATTGTTAGGTTCATAGATTCCATGGCAGAAAATTTTCATTAAAAAAATAATTTTTAACAAAAATTTATTTTGTTACTAAAAAAAATTTTTTTACTAAAAAAGTAAATTTTTATTAAAAAATTAAATTTTTACTAAAAAGTAATTTTTACGAAAAAAGTAATTTTTTACTAAAAAGTAATTTTTTACTAAAAAAGTAATTTTTTACTAAAAAAGGTAAATTTTTACTAAAAAAGTATTTTTTTCCTAAAAAAAGTAAATTTTTACTAAAAAAGTAACTTTTTACTAAAAAAGTTATTTTTTACTAAAAAAGTTATTTTTTACTAAAAAAGTTATTTTTTACTAAAAAAGTAATTTTTTACTAAAAAAAGTATGCTTTTATTAAAAAAGTAATTTTTTACTAAAAAGTTTTTTTACTAAAAAAGTAATTTTTTACTAAAAAAGTATTTTTTTATTAAAAAAGTATTTTTTTATTAAAAAAGTATTTTTTTATTAAAAAATTAATTTTTACCAAAAAAGTAATTTTTTACTAAAAAAGTAATTTTTTACTAAAAAAGTATTTTTTTATTAAAAAAGTATTTTTTTATTAAAAAAGTAATTTTTTTCTAAAAAGTAATTTTTTACTAAAAAAGTTATTTTTTACTAAAAAATTATTTTTTACTAAAAAAGTTATTTTTTATTAACAAATTTATTTATTACTAAAAAAGGAATTTTTTACTAAAAAGTAATATTTTCTAAAAAAGTAATTTATTAATAAAAAAAATTATTTTTTACTAAAAAAAAATATTTTTTACTAAAATAAATTTTTCACTAAACAGTTTGAATTTTCGTTCGAAAATTTATTTTTTACCATAAAATTAACATTTCTTATTTACTGGGGTATTCAAATAATCGGGCTTTAAATAATTAATCGGGGTTTAGATTTAATCGGTTAATAAGTGTTTAAGTTTAAATTATTCGACTTCTATTTTAAATTTAAATTGAAAATCGATTTCTAATGAAAAAATACTTTTTTAGTAAAAAAATACTTTTTTAGTAAAAAAATACTTTTTTAGTAAAAAATAACTTTTTTAGTAAAAAAATACTTTTTTAGAAAAAAATTACTTTTTTAATAAAAAATTACTTTTTTAATAAAAAATAACTTTTTTAGTAAAAAATTACTTTTTTAGTAAAAATTTACTTTTTTAGTAAAAATTACTTTTTTAGTAAAAAAATAACTTTTTTAGTAAAAAATAACTTTTTTAGTAAAAAATAACTTTTTTAGTAAAAAATTACTTTTTTAGTAAAAAATAACTTTTTTAGTAAAAAATTACTTTTTTAGTAAAAATTTACTTTTTTAGTAAAAATTACTTTTTTAGTAAAAAATAACTTTTTTAGTAAAAAATAACTTTTTTTAGTAAAAAATAACTTTTTTAGTAAAAAATTACTTTTTTAGTAAAAAAATACTTTTTTAGTAAAAAATTACTTTTTTAGTAAAAAATTACTTTTTAGTAAAAAAATACTTTTTTAATAAAAAAATACTTTTTAATAAAAAAATACTTTTTTAGTAAAAAAATACTTTTTTAGTAAAAAAATACTTTTTTAGTAAAAAATCAATTTTTTTTTAAAAAATAACTTTTTTTTAGTAAAAAATAACTTTTTTAGTAAACATTTACTTTTTTAGTAAAAAATAACTTTTTTAGTAAAAAAAAATTTTTTTAGTAACAAAATAAATTTTTGTTAAAAATTATTTTTTTTTTTTAATGAAAATTCTCTGCCATGGAGTCTATGAACCTAATAATTACAAATTTATGAACGCGCATAAGGTCATCAAATTTGTTGAATGTTAGGTTAATACAAGTTTACTTAAGCTCATTTTAAATATTCGCACATGTAACTGACAAAAACAACAATAAACCAAATAGAAACATGTTCATTACAGGGTACATGAAAAAATGAGAAGTGCATAGTAAGCAGTCTTTGATTTGAACAAAATAGTAGAGAATTTTTTACAAGGTGTGTGAATTGCATGCATTATTTAAAAGTATAATAAAGAACTGGATATAATGTTTTATATATCAATGGAAAGGTAATGAAATGTAGTTTTTTAAGCTTGTAATAATTGTGCAAATTCTTAATAATTTTCAGACGCTAATGAAAAAAATGTAAAATAAATATTTTTATGAGAAATAACTATTTTAGAGTTGGGTTGTTCATGTACGAACAAGTTCAATTGAACAATTCAGTCAATTGGATAATGTGAAGAGGTTCTGTCTTATTGTTCTTTTATTCCTTTTTTTGTTCGTTTGAGATTCCTGTATTGCATTATTAAAAATGTTGTCATCATTATTAGAAAAATTTGTTTCCAAGAGCAGTTGTCATATATCTGTAAATACATTCACTGAGAAATTATTCAATAACTTAGTTCAGCCAAATACCGCAGACTAAAAATTAAGAACTAAACAAAAGGAACAAACTTATTCATTTATTTGTTCTGAACAAAAATGAACAATCAGTAAAAAGAACGATTATGCCCAACTCTAAACTATTCCGATGTCGAAAACATTTTCATTTTATAATTTTTTAGTTTCGACTTTCTATGACTCATCATCGATCTGTAATAACGCTCAAACGTTAAATGAATATTTTATGTTTAATTTAACAATTTGAATTAAATAATTACCTTAAATAATAAAAATTTTAAATAATAAAACATTTTGCAGAAAATAACTATTTTTCAAACATAAGTCTGACAAAACACGTTGGCACAGCTTGGAAAAAAATATCTAAAAAGGTTGGTCCAAAATGTTAGCTTATAATTATTTTTTTGGAGAAACTATATATATGCATTATATGTAATAGGATGATTGCTTTAGCATATCGCTAAGAAATGTCTATAATGTTTTCGGTGGGGTATTCCCTTCTTTAGGATTTTAGAACAAATAGGCTAAATAAGAAATTTCGACACAAATGTCGTATCGAAATGAAATTTCTTACGTACACCTTTTGGTACCAAATGTAAAGTCGTAAATAAAAATACGATTTAGAAAAAGGCATGATTTTTATAGATCTAACAGAGGAATGCAATAAAATCTCTGGGTATCAACCAGAGCTGTAAATGAATCATTCATTCTTGAATTAGTTCGCGAATCATTCACACAAACAAATAAATTGAATTATATTTGAGTCAATTCAAATGAATTTGGTAAAAATGAATTGCAATTCATTTCCAAATCATTTGAATTGATTTTGAATAAGTTCAAATGAATTAAGAAAAAGAATTAGCCATTAATTTTCAACTTATTTGAATTTATTGAAATTTGAATTGATTTTAAAAGTAAATCTACAGTAAGCACCGCTGTTGTTTTGTTATTCAGCTAATTTTTTATGTAAAAGACAGCAAGCATTACAAAAAATTCTTAAATTTAAACATTAGCAATCATTTTTTGTTTAAATAATATCATATTTGTATATTGTGGAAAATTTCTTTTTTGAAAAATTTTCCATCGAGTTTTAAAGATTCTAATATATTTAAATCATCAAAGATGGCTTTGATTAAGGTTTATTGTTTGTGATTGAGAGCCAATATTTTGTTTAAAGATTCTTGTGATTGATCAAAAAAACAATACTGTTTTGTCGTTCAGCGTATTTTAAAATAAAAATCAGTTCTTCTTGACGAAACAAACTCCAAACATCATGTTTCTTTGATCAGGAGCAGATCCAGGACAAGGCTTTTCAAGTTTTGTACTGAATATTTTCATTTTGGTAGGAGAAATTTTACATTCCCCCTAGAGATCTGCTCTTGAATTTGATTAATTGCAACTAATTTTTGATTTCCTTCATTTGAATTGCTATTTCTTTTTACCAAATTCATTTGAATTAATTCAAAATCAATTCAATTCAAATAAATTGAAAACGAATTGCAACTCATTTTTACAAATTCGTTTGAATTGGAAATGAATTGAAATTCATTTCTCCTTAAATCGTTTGGATCGATTCAAATTTCATTGAATTCATTTTTGTTGTAAAGTGAATTAATTCAAAATTTAGCTAATTCATAATGAATTAAAATCAAAAAACAATGATTCATTTACAGCTCTGTTATTTAGTTTATTATTTTTTGCATTCTTTTTTTCGCCCAACTAAATATAGAAAAAATCAAGCTTATTTCATCAAAAAATTTAAAAAAAAAACGTGTTGTTGTTGCAACATCACGCACGGCAATAATTTCGTGTCACAAACGTCAAATGAATGTTTCATATTTGTATCATTTCATATCATACATTCACTATAGGTTGTAGCTACAAAAAAACCGAGGATAAACCAAACAAAACAAAGAAAAAAACATTGACAAATTTACTCACACCTCAAAATCGTCAATCGCAGAAATATGTATATAACAGCCTCATACTACATATATTATGAGTAGTTACATTACAGACACCATCTGACTCATATGCTCGTATGTGGCATCAACATTTGATTAGTTTTTCTTGTTGTTTTCTGTCGCTGTTTCAGTTGTATGTGATGTTGTTGGTTTTTTTGTTGTTTGCTCTATTCCATTTAGATCGACTTGTGTCAATCTGTACGTTTTACTTCATTTATTTCTGTTGGTTTTACATTATTTCGTGTGTTGTTTTTTTTTGGCCCAGAATTATTTGTTGTGCTGTGCGAGAATGAATGGTAATTGTGCACATGATATGTGTTTTACATTTATTACTTTAAGGATGACCCTTGATTATAACCTTTAACCGATTTGAAAATATTCCTCATTTGAAAACTGCCAAACTCAATCAGAAATCAAGGTAAGGTTATAAGGATCACATCAGTGTTAAAAGCCAAAGTCCAAAGAGGTAGCCATCAGCCATTAAAATCATCATTACTTCTTTCTATATATCACAATAAAGGGATAACAATGACCATGAATTTATACCAATCTATTACTGACAATCAATTTCAACAGCTTCCCAACTTAACCTAAACATATCATCACTACCTATCCACATTATGGTTGTATTCAGATTTATCACCATATTGAGTTGTACTATATCCATCTTGAGAAGCATTTGACTATTTATGCCCAAAAAGTTTGGTTTAAAACAGTGTAGATTAGACTGTCCTAACGTTTTTAGAAACCTGTTGGATTGATGAGACAATGTACAGCAAATGTCTTGTACATCCATCTGTAATGATATATTAGATCTTTTACACTGCTTTTTTGTTTACATTAATGGAATCAGTTGTGATCAGTTAAGCAGAGATTTTTATAGTGTTGCTCACAGATAACTTTAAATTCTCTAGGCCCCATCGTGCATTCAACAGATGGACTGACATAGCAAGATCTGTCAAAGCCACTACCAATACAGGTTAAATGTTTTGAACCAATTGTGAAAATGTTTACATTCGCAAGATCTACCATACACTTTTTCCAATCTTCCAGAGATGGGATTTATATTTTGAGTTCCAAACTTACAACATTAAGCGGTATAATGAACTCCGAGGAAAGCTTTACATAATAAGTAATCAAATTTCACATAATCCAGTTAGCGTAATAATTGCCGTTTGTTTGATATACAGTTCTCTTGATATTATACCTGAAATAATTCCTATCACACAGGTTATAATCAATAAGGCAATTTTCTGGCTTTAGCTAATACCTACAAAGGATTTCCTGATACGTGAGCTAAGATTGTCTTTCCATTCATGATTATATTCAAAGGAATTTTGGAGACTTTCATAAGGCAATTGGGTACCATTGAAAATGTGGACTTCAAATTATGTAAAACGAACAAGCTATGTTTATTACTTTAAAACCACTATCCTTCTTCCACGAGGAGAACATGAAAAGTATAACACTTAATTTAACAATCGTCTCATCAAGTTCACTTAAAATCGTATTAACAATAATCATTTAATAATTGAGTCAGCGACACCAGTATATACCAATGCAGACTGAATGGCAACTGATTGTACTTTGTTAAAATATCCTTTAATTTCCTAAATAACATTTAGGTGCCCCTTTAAGTATGAAGAACAACTGAATTAAGTTTAATTTCCACAGATTTACCTTTAATACAGAAATGCTGACTATTGGATATTACCAATGGATCACAGTTATTACGAATTAATTAATGCATGATTACTACCAATACCATGCTCATAAAGGACAAACGATCATAATGTAATATAATGAATTGGTATTTGGTAAAAATACAAACTTTATGCTCTGCCAAGTATTGAGTAGTGAGCTTTTCTCACTAATTTCTAGAGATTCCTGAATCATCTTTCAATGTTTACTTCAGGTGATTTTTAGAGACCCCAGCTATACTGACCTGATTCCAGTGCTATCATATTCGTAGCCTCCTTCCATGGAGTCTGATAAGAGCCAAATAGTATGTCGATACACATCCTAGATAATATTTTTGCAAGAGCATTATAAGAGTTTTATCAGACTTTTCGGTTCACGTTGTTGCCGTTTTACTGATGATTCTAATATATATAACTTGTTTTGTATATATAAGTTATCTAAAGATGATTGCTAATATCAATATCCTTTAAGGATCTCCAAAGGTCAAATTCTCTTAATTTATTTTTGTGCTAAGGTTACCAATATATAGATCTTGTTTTCACAGAAGTTTCTAAAGGTCTCCTGCCATTAGTTCTGTTGGTCAAGTATAATCTTTTAAAATACTCTCGACAGCATATTAAGTCAACTGCAAATATCAATCAGTTAGAAAACCCTTTAGGAACCTCCAAAGGACAAGCTGGATGTTTTTGAGGAGAATTTTGATTAAATCAGCAATATTTTTCAAGTATTATTGTGCGACTAGCTGACCCGGTGCGCTTCGCCACCCAAATTGGATGAAATAAATAGTACAATTAAGTCTCCGTTTGTGTATTAATACTAATTCAGGATAACATGTCTTTAGTTTCATGTTTATTAATTCATTACAAAAAGTTCCATTCGAATAAAGAAAAAGTCACCCCCTAGAATTCTCACTCACTTAGAACCATATATGCTTAATTTCATGTTCCTAAGTCCATTGTTATATAAATTTCAATAGGTACCATTCGAATAAAGATAAAGTACCAAAAAGTCTTCCCCTAGAATTCAAAGTCACTTAGCCCCATATATGCTTAATTTCAAGTTTCTAGGTCCATTTTTATAAAACATTTGAAAAGTACCTTTAGAATAAAGAAAAAGTACCATATTGTTCCCACCCTCAATTCTCTCTCACTTATGACCATTATATAATTTCATAAACATAAGAGTTTTAATCGACTTTATTCGAAACCAGTTTTATTAAAATAGTAAAATTTTTAAAGTAAACTTCTTTTTTCTAGATTCATTTAATATGCAAAAGAGGCTACAAAGTTGAAAACAACATACAACTGAAGCCCTAGCAACAGTTAAGTCATCTAGAATTGTATCTTCCTTTTCAAGTTCAGATCTGCAGCCCTCACTCTAAAATTATATCTGTTTTTTCACTCAATGTTTAGTGCAAAGTACCGATTCTTTTTGCTAAAGTTTTTTAAGTTCTATTTCGTTTTATTAATCTTATAATATCGAATTTTGCCATAGAATAATTCAATTTAAAAAATATCAATATAAAACCTCGAAAATTATAACTAAATCTACATTTAAAATCCTTTATGACTAAAAATAAAAACCAATCCTTTCAACTACAATATACTCATATATATATAAATTTAGCTTCCAAATTCAGAAACACAATACACTAATACCTCGCTTTGAGTATCTAATTGGGACCGGAGAAACGCGACGCTAACCGAAGCACGATTTTTCATACATTTGTACTGATTTTCATTTAATTATTTCCGAGATTTATAATTTCAGCTGAAACAATTAATTTTTCAAAAAGAAAATAATGACGCAAATCGGACCACTAACGATGCAACTTCGAAACCATGTGACGCAAACTGAAATAAAAACGACGGACATTGGTGGAAGAGTGGCCGAAATTCATTTTTTTCATGTTCGCCGATTTGAATGATTGTTTGGTATTTTGTTGTCAGATACCTGAGTATTATGATTCCGAAATATTAGGCTGATATATTTATTATTTGTTTGGACAGACACGCTCAATGTTCATATATGATCGCTTGTTTAAAATGGCATGCAAATTTATTGTATATTCAATCTTTTGGTACAATCAGAGTAAACTTATCATTTGACTTTGTTGTATATATTCGTAAATGACAATTGTCGTAGATGAGATTTGCATTAAAAAAAGTTGGAAAAAGTGTCATATAAAAAATGTCGTAGAACAAAATATAAACAATATTAAAATTTCAATGTTCATCAACTTCAGTGGACTGCATCTTTTTAGCGCTGTGGAGCGCTGTTTAACGAAAGATGTCAAATTACAGCTTGAAGTCTCAACTAAAAGCTTTAAAAAAATCAGCTGCTCCTACCTGCTTCTTTCAAAAAAAAAAAAAAAAAAAACAGTAAAAACTATAAATTGACAAAGTAACAAAAAATACATACTAGGCAAGAAGCTATTCTGCCAAAAGTATGTCTCTATCTAAAGGTCCTTATTCAATGATTTCATTTTTATTTTTTACATTTTAATTGATTATTTGTATCAGGTGCTGCCCAAGGAAGCTCAGGAAGCGAGGAATAAAGACTATAGAGCCTATAGATTACATCATTCGCGAAGAATTGGACGTGTAGCCAATAATGAAGATGTAATGCATAACCTTTTATTGTCTTCAGATCCATTTATAAATAGTTTTCGCTCAAAGCTGCGATAATGATGTTAAAAAATTATGTTAAAAAGACTATGCTTGAATTACTTATTCAGGTTTTTTCTATGGGAGATGGGCGTAAAAGTGGGCGGATCAAGTATATATTTTCAGGAGTCAATTATACAATTATAATATTTATTTTTTGTGAAAATTGAGTTGATGCATTACAAATCAAGGGAGTTATCCCACTTTTTCAATACAAGTTGAATGGAAAGTGGGCGGATATTTTTAAAATTTCACACAAATGATTCTGAGTGTTTAAAAATGCTATGTGCCAAAAAACAATGCCGTAGGTGAAAATTTAATTTTCACTTTGTATGGGAGGGGCGTATAAGTGGGCGGATCATTTTGATTCTTCCATTTTTTTCTTAATTCAAATAAAGAATGCCTATGTGCCAAGTTTCATTGTTCTTCGACAACTTCTTCTATTTTTAGCCGCTCGTTCTATGAACCTCAACCAATGTGCGACGCAACTTCGAAGACATGGGAAGCAAACTGAAACAACGATTAGAAAGAAAACTGTTTACGCTTTAAAATGACGTGGATTTTTGATACATTTGTAAAGGTATGGTCACACATGGCAAATATTTACTCAAAACAGCGTAACCACTTTTTTAGCACAAATTTGTTAGACGTTGTTTGCTCTTACAAGTGATTTGTAAGATCAAACAGCGTCAAATCAAATAAAACTAATTTATGAAATAAAATAATTTATAATTTTTATTTATTGGTTACGTATTTTTGGTCAAATATTTGCCATGACCCTACCTTCAGTTATAAGTATTGTTTAGTTAAGAATATCTGAAAAAAAATTAACTCTTATATGAGTTTGACACCAATATACAAAAGAAAACTTAGTTTTTAATAAAATATGGTTTTAATTTTTCAAATCGGAAGAAAATTATAAAACTTATTCAACTTTTCATTAACACCTTTTTTTAGTATTTTCTCCCCCCAGCGCATATGAAAAAAGAAAAACAATTAACTTAACTATTTTAAAACTAAAATCATAGTTTTGTTCTTCCCTAAAATTTTACATTAAGAGACTTGTGTCCTTTTCGAAATGACTGGTTCAGCTGATCTAAATGGTCGAGGCACAGAGTATAACAAAAATTATTATATTCCTTTAAATCTTTTCAAAGAACACCCTAATATTCTATCTATGAAACGAATAATACACTCACTTACTCACACATCTTATTTGGTGGTAAATATTTTGTGCGTGCAGTAATTTGGTGAGATTATTTATATGTGGATGTGTTTACATTTCTTTATGACAATCATGCATGTTGAATGCGAATGTTTGTCAATGTCTGTCTATGGATATTCATTCGAACGTTGCGATATGATGCGATACACAGTACAACATAATACTCGCTCGTACATATGTTTATTTAATAAACTCTTACATATTTTTTGTGTTGCTTTTTTGAGGAGATGAGATGAATATGAAAGTATTTTGACTATTTTCTATCAAGAAAAAAAAAACACATACACTTACTATTGGTGGTAATAAGTTTTTGCCAAATCATGCCAATATCATTTGTGGCACCTGTGACTTAATGGCAAATACATACATATTTATTCTGTAACCATCGTGGCAGTTTATAAAAAATATACCTACTTTATGCAACTTTTTGTGAATATAATAAAAATAAGATGATTATGAATTTTTAACGTATTTTTTTAGTTTTTTACATAATGAGATTTTTGCAATTGGAAAATGCTTTTCTTACATTTGCCTTAATGATTTGATTTCTTTAATAAATCTAACTATCATTGCTACTAGCATGGATTCCTGACTGAAGAAAGTGTTACAATTTGAGGCTAATTTATTAGATCTTACTAGACACTAGAAAATTTTCAGGACACTTGACTAAACATTGTTTTTATATAAAACAAATACTGACAAACCAAAAAATGGACTGATAGATATAATGCTGAATCTTAGCTTTCGTATTGAACGTTAGAAAACTATATTTTAAACGAATTTTCTCCAAACAGATACTCTTACAGTACCAGTTTATTTAAGCTTAAATTTTGACACAGTCAAAGTCTATGCCCCAGAAAAAGTCTTTGACATGGACATTCAATTTAATAACCCCTCATTAACATACGAGTATCACATTACACTCATCGTTATCATTATTAAAATCAAAGATTTATGTTAAAACATCAATATTTTAACATTGATGTCTGACATAATTTAACAAACAATACTAAAGAAGCATGTTCTCATTTCATTAACAGCAAAATTATACAAATTACCCAATGGTAACGGAAAGAAGAAAAAAGAAAATAATAATAATAATAATCCGTACAATAATTTTCGGCAGCATAATAAACATTCGATACCAGAAACAGTAAAGAAGCACGGATTTTTCAAATATATATAAACAAAATATGATCACTACATAAGTAATATACATAAATATGAATTCAAAATGTACATGGTATCCATGTATGTACAAACATAGAAATAACACATAAATATTTAACGAATAACTTATGCCTCATGCTGCATGCTACTCGTACAACTGAAAAGCTCCCTTTGTAATGTATACTTTTACACACACACATGTGTATGTATATCCAAACACATATAAGTATTTGCAATACATACATACATATACACCACGACAATTGTGTGAACAATGAGCTTGCTCTGTAGTTTTTGATGATGAAATGGTCGAAGCCATTAGCACGTGCACGCATTAAGTCTGCCCTCACATGGTGGCATCATAATTTTCACAAATTACCGTTAAAGTGTTGCCATATTTTGTAAAAATGTTTAACTGATGCTGCTGCTGCAGAGAAACACTTACACAATATACGAGCAATGGCTGCAGTTGTTGTAACAGAAGATTATTTACTGTGGGTCTAAACACTAAAATAACATGTATGAGTGTTAGATAATTTGCGTCAGCTAGCTACGTTCACGGCGTAACTAGCTGGACAGACGGACGTCCATATCTAGATCGTCTTAGAATATTATGAGGACCCAGAATATATAATTTGTTTGGTGTTACAAACGGAATGACAAATGCCCTCCATCTTATTTTTTTATGGTGGCTAAAAAAAAAAATAGTAGCAGATTGATGAATTGAACCTATATGATATCTGGTTCCAAAAGGACTCTGAGAGATTCGTTCCCATATAGAAAATGAGAAACATTTAAGAAATTGTCACTGACTAAAATTTTAAAAAATATAGGACCAAATACCACAAAAATATTCGTATATAACAAAATACAATAATTCCACTTTTCCAAATTTTTGTATAAACGAATTAATTTAACTAAATACAGTAGGATATATATTGGAAATGTTTAATTTTGATCTATATTTAGTATTGAATAACATTATAACTATTGACGTTTGGTATATTTTTAAACATCAGTTACATTAATTTTAATGTATAGAATTGAATTCATTGGATCAATTGTATCTCCTCTTATAGTCATAAGTACATACGTATTATTAGTATACCTAATAATATAATTAATCATTATTACTTATACGCTGACATGGTTCATGCGAAAAATACAATTGTAACTGAGAAAATAGCATTAGGGACAGCAGTCAGATTTGTTATCTTCGATTTTAACAAAATTTACCACAATTATTATGTATTGCAAGGCCCTTTTAGGTCTTAAAATATGACGTATTACAAATTAAAAACAACTAAAAATTTTTTACAAAAGTGTTCATACCAAACTGCACAAAACTTTTAAGCCATACAGAGTAAAACATTTGATTAGACTTGATTTGAAAGATAAAGATATGTCCTTTGCAATTTTGTGAATAATGATTTTGTTCATATCAATTCATAGCTACCATATAACCCCACCTCTGCAATGGGTAGTCATTTTGACGCGATACAGAGGCTTAAGTGCAAGGAACCATGCAGACCGTTCTGGTAGGAATACCCATACAGAGGGGCTCATGGTGAGCACGAACTAAGAACTACCCTTCCCTTTGTCAGGTAGGGTCTGCATATCCCCTATGGGGCGGCTACATGACGTTTCTGTCAGAGGGTTCTCCATTTCATTGAGATTGGGTCTTCTTGACAGAACATGTCCGGTTTTGGATCCTTTGGGTACTCTGTCCCTTACAGTGTCCGAAATCCACCAGCGTCTGTTCCCACATTGGGCGGCTTGGTGGTCTGTTTGATGCCAGTTATATAATGCAGTTTTTGCTCGGTCCGTCCGACATTAAAGCTAACAAACCGACCCTCATGTATCCGGTCGGGGGCCTCATAATCTCCGGAGACCCTATTCCCGAGGCGGCGATTTCTGTACGAGATGAATCAAATGCTACTGAGATCCAGGTTAGTTTCGTGGTGACACCGGGCCGAGCTAATCTGCAAGTTTCTGGCGTTCAAAAATCTGCAGGAGGAGATTTGGGGAAACCTAAATCATCTCAATGCACTCAGAATGCATCCTCCAAGGAAGGATGCAAGTCTAAATACAGCGAGCTGCCTCTGAACTTCAACCTAAGCACCTCGAAAGCAGCCTTAGCCCTTACCGACGAAGGATCGGTTAAAACCCCTGTTTTGGGAGCTGTCAGCTTGAAAACTCAGGCTACTGCTAACCCATTGCCGATTGTGAGCAAGGGGACTGCAAACAAGATAAAGGACCTGCGAACAAGTCGGGTTCCCAAGCTGTGCATCCTGCCCAACAGGGCGATAAAAATCCCATCAAGCACGTGACACCTGTCAGAAGACGGCGAGCCACCGAGAAATTCATTGACCTGCTAGGTAAAAAATCTGCCGAGTCCCTCTCGTCCCATGATTTATCATCGCTCAACTGAGCAAAGAACATCCTAGCTGAAATGCAGAATCCTCCTCTCGCGTCTAAGGATGCACTTAAACGTCAACGTTCTGAGAAGGAGACGCAAAAGCAGATCCAGAAGCCTGTGACGAAACATCCCAAGCCCCAACGATCGTTTGAGAAATCCTTCAGCGAGGTGGCCAAAGGTCATCATGAACCAGGAGTCCTTGGCCCCTCTTCGGAAAGGTCGAGGAAAGGTCTACTACAGCTTCGAGTCAATCTTTCTTCGAGTTTACCTAGTGCACGATAAACCTATCCCCAAAGACATGTCCTGCGATGAGATTACTATTTTTATTGCTCAAGAGGACACCCACTCCAACTTTAAAATTAACCTTCACCACTCCAAATCAGCTTCGGCTGCCCTGCTCCTCCGGATGTCTAAGGAAGGGGTGGAGCTCGCACTTAGCCTGGATCCATCGTTAAGGGGTTCGCGGAATTGGTACGAAAGGCCATAAGCTACTATACATGAAAGTCACAGGAAACTTAAGATAATGTATAGTAGCCAGCAATAATCCCAATATCTTCATTATTTCTAATTACAGCGATGAAGGTACTGTGGTAGCGGCCTGGAAAGCTACATGGCACATGACCACAGCGAACCACCACCGAAGGCGACATTATTGAAAGGACAAGAGTAGAGAATTTGACGGTCATTATTGGAGCTGATGCCAATGCACATCATGTTGTATGGGGGACCCCAACGTGAGGGGTGAGTCAATTTTTGATTTCGTTCTTTGCAATAACATAGACATTGTCAATACTGGTTTAGTACCAACCTTTGTAGTTACTAAAAAAAGGGAGGTTTTTGATGTAAGTTCTAGGCACTCAGATCTTATCAGTGAATGATGGGTAGCGAATGACTGTTCATTCTCTGATCATTTGTACATAGACTTTGTTATTGAAGTTCGAGAAAAGTGGGATATTTCCATTCGAAACAGGAGAAGGACTGATTGGGTTGGGATACATGCTATTCTCTCTCGCATTCTGCCCGACCCTCTGATCAGTAAGGATCGTAAGGACATCAAAAATTCCGGTCATTGACTAATGCGTTCGACAGAGCGATTTCAGATTCATGTAGTCCTAGTATAGCGGCGTGGAAGGAAAATCTGAGACGAGTCGCTCGCACAGGATCTTGTCATCTTCGGCCGCTGTCCCGAGTTATATCCAGACTCGAACGACAGCTGGACTACTAGACACCTTGGAGGTCTTAATGGACGCTCACTTCCCTGGCAGTGTCCTCCTATCCGAGGGTAATATGGCGGAATTTTACTCATAAACCAGGATAGACTGAAATGAGCCCTACGTAGCATTCCGGCTGATCTGCAACGGAATGAGGATTTAATCATACCCTGGTTGACTCATATATATTCGGCCTGCTTAGCTTGGTCATATATTCCGTAGTCTTGGACCAGATGTACTGTAGCCTTCATCCCTAAGGGAGGGAAAACTTCTCATACTAGACCTAAGGTCTTTAGGCCTATTAGTCTATCGTCCTTCCTCTTGAAGACCATGGAAAAGTTAATTGATCTGCACCTTCGTTCATCAATTGATCCTGACCGACTTTCTTGGTCTTTGCATGCCTACATGAAGGGCAGATCTGTAGAGACGGCTCTGCATTAACGAGGTGGAACTTTAGCTCTCGAATAGTGTGAAGTATCTAGGAATCATTCTTCTCATGTCCAAACAATTGGAAATACATTCGGCGGTTAGGCTAAGCTTTGTAGGAACATGGAGGCCTGGTTGTACCGGTCATGCGTCTATTTTTGGATGTGTATCTTATATCCCTGTGAACATTGACTACTACACTCCCTTACCTTTTATTGATAGACGCCTCTCTGTATCGTTGGCGGACGAGTTACCGTCTTCTAGGGACACGTTTGTCATTTAAACAGATGGCTCTAAGTTTGTGGGTGGGGTGGGTGTTTGCTTCTATATTCCCCGTTTTCAGAAGAGGGTGTGTTTCAGGATACAAAAAGTTTCATCGAAGCTTACATGACCCGGGCTAGGCTGCGAGTTTGGATATCCATGCTTACTGGGTACTGCTTGATTGGTGCTCATGCTAGGAAACTGAACACTCCATACAACGGCTTCTGTAGAAGTTACCATGATGAAGACGAGGAGGAATCGGTTGAAGATCTCCTCTGTCTTTGCACTTAGCTTCTTTAGAAAAAGTTAAACGAAAATTTTATTCGGAAAGAAACCATTTTCAGTTTTCTAAGTGGAATTTGTTTTTCTCATATTTTTAAGTAAATGCTTTACCAAAAACTTGACTTTTGTTTTAATATACAATACATTGATAAATTAAATTTGGAAGTTCGGAATTTACAAAATCAAACGAAATCTCTTAAAACAAAATCAATCGGAATACTAAATATGGAATTCAAAACTTTTCCGAATGAAATGTACCTGATAATTGATATATGAGAACTGCTCCATATTATTGGTTAAGCATAGTGTTATTAACAATTTTAAAATAATGAAATCATAGACATGATTACACTTTAACCCACTGTGTTACTAAACTTTGTGCAACTTACACAAGAAGATGAGTTTAGTTCATTGTTGCCCACAATTTTGCTTTCCTATCACGCGAGATAGGACAAGCAAATTCTGCCAACGTTACGTTGACACACATACACTATAAGCTTACTTGTGTGGTTTCTTATAATGATCATGTGTTTGTTGCTTTGTTTTCATCTCAGAGAACAAAATCAAATCAGTCGCTGTTTAGCACTTGTTGAAGCAAGATCTTGTTACGCAACTTTTTTGAATGCTCTTATATTTTTTTGCAAATACACACAGCAAAATGTTTGATGAGAATTGGGAGTATGATTTTTTTTTTATAGAAAATATGGATGGCGAAGCACAATGTATTGTGTGTTATCGTACTTTATGTCGTAAATCTTTATTTTTTATAAAAAGACATTATGAGATTTGCCATGCATATTTAGGTAATCTTACTTTAAGCTTTTCAGTGTACGACTTAAAATATTGTGATGAATTTTGCTCTCCGCTGCCTAACAAACACAAACGAAACTGTTGTAGTATGTGTGTGGGCAACACTGGTTTAGTTTATTTGTTTACTAACATTAGCTTACATTTTGGTAATAACACACATTCACACAAATGTACAAAAACACAAACACATGCTAAAGTTGCTTTTGGGTTTTAGCACGAATTTCCGGTGATTATTCAAGATTTTTGTAAGAGTGCAAGTTTAAGTGGAAATGCGAATGTGTTTATGTGTCTTTATGCTTTTGGCATTTAACAACATTTATGATCTCACACATACACGGTTACTATTGTATTTAGTAATGTGCGATTGTATATGTAGTTTGGGTTATATTGGCCATAATTTGCTTAAAACTTGCGGTTGCATCTTCTCTCATTTTTATGTTACTTATTACAAGCGTGCTTCATCAGTGTTGCAGGTGCGAAACATTTAAGTTTCTTTTCTACTCTACTTATTGGTGGAGAAACACACAAGAATAATTATTTGCCAAAAAATACTTTTAGGCCATAATTTTTTAACACACACACAACTACTAGTACTTTACAGGAAGTATGTTCTCGAGAGAAACGAGTGTATTCCAACTATTTGCCACATTTGTTTCTCTTTCAGTCTGTCTGTCGTTTGATATGTATGAATATGACGTGCTTAACTCTAGAATGCACAAATCATTTCCAATTTTGCAATGCAACCATGTTTGTCTTTAGAGTGTAAATGTTTTCGGAACAATTACGTGTTATTACCCAGGAAAAAGGGTTTCATATTGGCTCCATACGGCAAGCATGCATGCGTGTGCTGCACAACATCAGTTCTGCAAGTACATTTTGTACATAAATACTAGAGGTATGAGTTTAAAACTCAAAAGCTCATCTAATATTTTTCAAATGTTTATGTTTTTAGGATGTGTTTTGTCGAGACATGTTTTAAATATGGTTTATTTGCTTAAGTTAAAACTAAACGCTATATTTTGGAGTGTAAAAGTAATATTTTTAACGATAATATTTGTTTAAAACAAATTGATAGTATTAGCGACTGCATGTAGAGTTTTCTACTACTCATAAGCAACTCAAGGGTGAGCCAGATTTCCAATGATATTATTTTGTTGGAAACAATAAGCAATTAATCCCATAAAAGGACCATGTAGTTATCTAATCATCATCTATTTCGTGTGTTTACATGTTAAGGCTAAAGCATAAATGCTATTAAGAAACAGTTTCAATTGATACTCCAGTTCGATTTCTGCAATAGACGGCGGGCGACCTTCAAGTAAGATATTCATGAGGTAATCTGTAACCACTGTGTGTACTACATAAGCGAATGTGATCCAGCGTATCATATACATACCAAATTTTGTAGATGCGAAGATTATTTCTGATATGGATCGTGGCAGAGTGCAACTCCATGATGTAGGAGTTCAAATAGTTTCTCCGAACATCATGAAGCCATGACCGGTAGCACTTTCGTTTTGTCATGCAATTGGTATTCCGAGTACTGAGAGCGGCATTTTGTCAGATTTATATGTTTATTTACTGGGTATCACTCAGCGATGATGACCAAAGTTTATTGATCCATACGCCAAGTGCTGCCGGCAAGTGCTTTGAATGTCATGTTTGCACACCGTTATTTAAACCTGATTGCTGTGGAATGTTGCAGAAAAAGTAAATAGTTTGCGAACGTTACACTTACAATTGTTGGATGAGGTTGCTAATGATTTCGCTGGTGATAATAGCAGGTAAAGAGTAGTTGGAAATGTTTAAGGTAAAACAAATGATACAGTGTTTCGATTGGCGTTCACTCAAATAGTTTACGATTGCTCTCTTCAGATGTTTGGCAGGGAAGACTGAAGTATGTCCTAGAAGCGTAAGGTATAGCTGATTACATCGTAGGCTTTCAATGGATACAGCGTCATTAGGTTCGTTACTTTACATGGTTTATACTGATTCAAACCTTATAATATAACGAAAAAATTGAGCATTTTTCGGAATCCATGCTGGCGATGAGCCGCAATACTGTGTCGTGTCAATTTGCGGAGGAGAATATCATGGAGTTTCTTCGCGACTGGAGATAACATAGAGATCGTATTGTACGATACTCCTAGCTGACGGTTTTTACAAGTTTTACCAGTGAGATCGCTCGACCTATTTTTCAGTCATCGGGTATATGTATGCTTCTGACGAAAAAGTTCAGCGTGTATAGTTACAAACCCAACTACTGGCTTATCGAGGTTCCGAAGCATAAGCGTGAAGATACTACTGGCTCAATGGTGTGCCAATGGTTTGTCAATGAATGGAATGTTGCGAAGTTTGCTAACAACGCTTCGATTCAACTAAGATACAGGTAAAATCTCACTGAAAAACATTCGCGGAAAACGCTATCTCCATTTCGGACATCTGTGGTTCTCTTAAGTTTATTGAAGATACGGTTGGCGAAGTCTCTGAATTTTTTGCTTTCTTCCGGTTTATGTACGTGTGCCGATACAAGAAGAATACCCAAGAAAATTCCCGAAATATCTCCGAAAAAAAAGTACATAGAAAATTTATTTTCCCATACATTTTATATGGAGTGATTTTACGACAATTGAGACATCTTCATGAAAATTTTTTTTTGTTTGCCAATTTTGTGTTACAATTGTTTTTGTAGCAATATTTTTTGAAAGATGCCTCACAGGAATTCATGCAAAAATCATTAACAACAAGTTTAGAATTCAAGGCACTTCAAATGCCCAATACTCCCTATAAAATTATTTGTGACACTTCGACAAAAAAGACTATTCATAATAATATGTTTTCGAAAAACGGTTTTTGATATGTTACATAACGTTTTTTTTTATTGCGGTTCAAAATCTTCAATCAAGATTATTTTTTAGCAGATTTGTTTAGCCAAATATAAAAAGGAAATATCAACATGGACAAAATCTAGCATCAAATGTCAAAAATGTAAAGTTCTACGTCACAAAATGTCGAATTTCCAATTAATTATTTGGAACACTTTCAGGTGAATATATATATTGCCTTACCAGCGTTGACTGATTTAATCTCTGGCCAGAGGCGATAACATTAAGCGATATCACTGGAAAAAGCTTTTTTAAGTAAGACATGGTCAAGCTCAAGTTACGCACCGAAAAAATTGCAACAGTCAGATTTCGATTTCATTCGAGATTATACAGTTCGTCCACCTCTCCAATTTCCTTATCAAGAACCATTCCACGTTATATCAGAAACTAAAGAAAACATTTGTGGTTTATGTTAATGGTAAACATAAGATCGATTGAAACCTGCAGTTATTATAAAAAAAGAAGCTGAAAAGGACCTTTCAATATTCCATTATACTTCAACTTCTGAATCAAAACAAAGAGTACTAAGATCTGGTAAAACCTTTCGAATCAATATCTGACGTTATCACTGAAGGAGGAGTGATATGGTGGTCAATTGACCACAGATTTTCTGCAATTTGAAGTCAAAACGACGTTTGCGTTATTTCAATTGGAATGATGCATCCAACAAATTTCAACGTCGAAAGCAAGGCGCTGTAGTTCCTGATCATCCGTATGTACGATCTACTGAAACTCTTGGCCGTATTTATACAGTTCATCCGAAGAATGATGAATGCTATTACTTGCGTCTATTGCTGGTGAATACTTGTGGGCCGACATCATTTGAGTCACTTCGAATTGTCAATGGTGTAGTGTTGCTAACATTTTGTGCTGCATGTCAGGAGCATAATTTGCTTGTAAACGATACGCATTGGGACACGACAATCGCTGAAGCAACTGTTTCGCATCTCCAAGTCAAATACGCACATTATTGCTACATATTTTCCATCGAATCCATGTGAATTGTGGGACAAGTACAAAGATGGCATGTCAGAAGACATTTTGCATCGAGTTCGTATCCACTCAGAGAATCCCCATCTTCAGATAATTGAAGATATGCACAACCAGGCTTTGGTTTTATGTTACCTAATGTGCGGCAGTTTGTTAGTCACGTTAGGAATGCCATTACCAGATCGTCGACCAAACGACGGTTTCGAAGGAGAATTGCAGCGTGAACGTGAATACGACACAAATGCATTAAGTCAATTGTTTCAAAAGAATATACTTTTATTGAATCCCCAACAAAGAGAAGTGTATTGATTGATGATGGAAATGTTGGAATGTTTTTCCTTGCTGCGCTGCTGGAAGGTTGCCGAACTGCTCATTCTGCGTTGAAATTGCCAATAAATCTTCAAGCGGCTGAAGAACCAACATGTAACACAGCGAAGCATTCAGCAATGGGAAAAGTAGCAAAATCATTATCTGTGTAATGACGCAAGATGTTTCGGCGGTGCATTGAGTTTACTCTAAGGCGATATCCGGCAAACACTACCAGTATTACCTATATCGACCGGTGCTAATGAGATCAATGCTTGTCTCAAATCATCGACATTGCGGAGTTATGTGAAGAAACTTCAGCTGAAGAAAAACATGCGAGTTGCATTGCAAAACGATCCGTCTGGCGAACTGTTCTCCAATTTTCTGCTAACTATTGGTAATGGTCGTGTTCCTGTCGACGCATTGAATGGATTGATTTCGTTCCCGCCGAATTTTTCCAATTTCCACTCAACGATAGATGAGCTCATCAACAAAGTGTTTCCGAACATCATTGGTAACCACAAAAACTAAGATTGGTTGAGTGAAAGAACAAGGATGTGGATTTACCACAGAAAACCACGTTTGCCGGGTCAGCTAGTTATTAAATATTTTCAAGAAAACCCAACTTGGTCATACCAAAAGTTGGCCAAGCACTCAAAGGTCTGCCGTCAAACTGTTTCCAATGTTATTAAACGGGAGAAGTTGTCCGTTGATAGAAAACCTGGTTCAAGAAGAAGGAATGGTCCATATGATGTTTCTAAAGCCAAGAAAATAGAAAGCATTTTCAAAAGAGCTCCCAACACAGCCGGTAGGAAAGCTGCCCGGTTATCTCAGTGCTGGGACTATTTGGTACGAAAAGTTAAAGCTAATTCACGTTTAAAAACATACAAGGCTCAAAAAGTTCCTGACAGGAACGCTGCTAAAAATTTAGAAGCCAAAAACAGAGCTCGGAAATTGAAGTTAAGATTTTTTCGATCTCACTCCTTACCTTACAACAAAGTAATAAAACTGCTATATAATGATACTACTGACGTCAGGTTTATGAAACGCAATATGAGGAGTCAGCTGGGATGAATGTTGTGGGCTCCTGTTGTGATTGTAGCCGATAAAGAAGACGATCTACGTTGTTTTTTATGGCATTGCTGCCTTTATATCTCATGGTTCTGAATCTTGCAGTTCCTCAATTTGCAGATTATGATGACGTCTGGTCTGTGGAACGAATTATGGTCAGCTGGGAGGAATGTTATGGCTGCTTTTGTAATTGTTGCCGATGTCGTTAACGAAGACGAGCTACGTTGTATATTACGGCAGCAATATAACTTTGCTATCATTATCTCTCATGGTTCAAAATCTTGCAGTGGTTCTGAAGCACCGTATTTATTTCAACAACATTCGAATCGTATGTCTGGGTAATCAAATATGGTTGATCATAAGTTTCGGTATGCATTTTTTTGTTTTAGTTTATAATGAAATATCTAAAATTCTCGCAATTTTAACTAATTTAAATAAAATTAAGAGATTTTCAAAAAAATTTAAATTCTGAAGTGTCGTATTATATAAATCTCTCTATAACATTCAACCCATACAATGCATTTCTTGCCACAAGAATCTTTATGTTTTAATCTTAAAATAATTCCATGAAATTTATCATTAAATTTATTGGAAATTTTAATTGAATTTCAAATAAAAACTTTTCTTCTACGGCAATAATCATATTTTCTTACAATTGTATACGAAATAAGGAAAAACCATTGAAAAGTTATCGGAAAAATGTCTTTGCTCCAAAACTAAAAAAAAACATATAAACTAATACATGCATAGAAAATATTATATACATATATACAGTATGTACACAATAACTTTATATATAAATACATACATACATATGTATAAATACTTACACTCATATCTCACTGACTGTTATTAGCCTCATCAATTGTACGCTTAGCAAACAACATTAAAAATAATTATAGACATTTTCCAAGACAACTTTTCCAACACATTCAAAGCAGTTTTACCAAAATGTTGGAGAGAGAGAAAAAAAATTACTAGAAATATTTAAGACAGCCAACCCATTCACAAAAACCAGCCAAGGAAATGTACTTGTACTTATATACATATAAATATCTGTACACATTCAATACGATGATGATGACGACGTCGACGACGTTGAAACAAACTTTTCAAAAAGGCAAACTGCAATGCAATGAAAATGCTATTTGCTTTGACGATAAATCTCAGCACTTTAAATGGGAAGGAGTGCAGCATTACATTGTGCACTACAGTACGAATGAACGAACACATTTTCAACATTGTAGTTTTACTCTCAAAAGAGTTGTGTAAATGTATTGCTTCACTAGGGAGTGGAATCCTTAATTAAGCTACAATAAAACAATTGTTAATTTGATTCTCTTCTCAAAATAAAAAAATAAAGATCACTAGACTATAGGTCTAGACCAGTGGTCGGCAGTCATATTAAATAGGAACTGAACTCTGTTTGACTATTCATACAATACGAGTGTGAAGAAAATTCGTTGAAATTAACAAAAGGGACATCATTGGATATTCTTTAACAGAAATACGATCATAAAATATGCTATACGTTTCATAAAGGGTATTTCATTAAGCGCTTCCTATATATAAATTAAAAAAAAATTGTGTGTGAGATATCATCATAGTATCTGAAATATCTAATTCTCCATGACTCTTGCGCATCAATTTGACAGGTGGTATGAATTATGTTAGCTTTGAGCGCCGCTGTGGTTTGTGGCTGTGGTTTGTGGTGTATTCAAGTAGACTTGTGACTTAAGAAAACCCCACAAGAAAAAATCGAACGCGGTAAAATCGCATGATATCGGTGGCCAGTTCACATCACCTCCACTCTAGATGACTATGCTTTTAAATTGCTCGTGCAGAATGTTCAATGTAGCATGAGCTGTGTGGCAAGTCGCGCTGTCCTGAAACCACATGTCGTTGATGAACATATCATCCAATTCAGGCCAAATGAAGTTGGTATAGCGCTCGCCTTTAACAGTGATGGCCTGGCCAACGTCGTTCTCAAAGAAGTAACGACGCCAGCCCAAAATCCATACCAAACATTGACCTTTTCGGGATACATGGGACACTCTGGAAACTTATGTGGATTGGTATCGTCCCAAATTCGACAATTTTGTTTGTTGAAGTACCAATTCATCCAGAAATGGTGCTCACCATAAAATGGATGAAGTGCGCGGACCATTTTTTATAAAACTATTTTACCATTTGCTCGTGTTATTGAACTCTAATCCGTCCATAGTGATTTCGCAAAACAAACTGAATATCGCTCGTGTAGAATGTCCAATGTAGCATTAGCTGTGTGGCACGTAGCACAGTCCTGTTAAAACCACATGTCATTGGTGTTCATATCATCCAATTTAGGACAAAATATGTTGATAATCATCATTTTAAAAGAAATATGTACCGATGACACGCCCATAATTCACAACAAACAGAGACTTTAGCGAAATGAATTGGCCACTATTGAATCTCATTCCAAATTCGACAATTTTGTTTGTTGACAACGCATTCATTCAGAAATGGTCCTCGCCGGACACTGCCCAAACAAAGCAACCAATTTTGATAAAACATTTTTACCATTTGCAGGTATTGCTGATATCCGTCCATGGTCATTTGGCAAAAATAATTGAATTTTCCATAATTTTTCGCAAATTTTTGGATGTAACGGCCATGATTTCATTTCGAATGTTAGTTTTTAGTTGGAGAATGGTTCTTGGCTTGTTAACATACACTATATCTTACAAATATCCCCAAAGAAAACTGTCATGGAGGCCAGTTAAAATCGCTTGTGCACGAAATAATACGTTGACCGAATATAAGGACTGAGATGGTAAAATTCTTAATACACGTTTTTCATTAAAAATTTAACACAAGTTTTATTTGATTTTTTTTTTTTTGATCAAGTTACCTTTGTAAAGCATGTCAGTTACTATGTTTAATGTCAATTATGTTCACTTGTTGTTAATCTGATTAAAATGAGTGGCGTACTAAAAAAGTGCGTACTAAAATTATTTAATATTTTCAACAAAACCCAAACATGGTCCTACAAAAAGTTGGCCAAACAATCAAAGGTCTGCTATCAAACTTTTTCCAATGTTATTAAGCAGTAAAACAGTTTCCGTTGATATATAAACTGGTTCAGGTAGAAGGAATGGTTCACATGATGTTTATTAAGGCCAAAAAATTAGAAAGCATTTTCAAAAGAGCTCCTAACACCTCCGGTAGGAAAGCAGCCCGGTTAGGTCAGTACTCAGACTATTTGGTACGAAAAGTTAAAGCCAATGAAGATTTAAAAGCACACAAGGCTCAAAAAGTTCCTGACAGTAACGCTGCTAATAATTTAGAGGCCACAGACAGAGCACGGAAATTGAAGTCAAATTTTATACAAAAAATATACCTGCTGCATAATGGATGAAGAAATGTACGTATGGAAAAATTTTCGCAGCTCCTGGGTCAATTTTTTTATGTTGTAGATGCTCGAGAAAATGTTGAGGAAAAGTTCAGGACCGAATAACAGACAAAATTTCCCAAAAAGTTCTTGGTATGGCAAGCAATATGCAGTTGCGGCAAAAAAGCCAAACATTTGTCACAAAGGGCTCTATAAATACCGAAATTTACATCAAGGAATGTTTACAAAAAGGCATGTTTCCACTCATAAGACTTCTTAATGTGTCCACTTATTTTTGCCCTGATTTGGCATCTGTCACTAGGGTATGAAAGGTCTTGAGTGGTACAAGAACAATAATGTGGTATTTGTACCAAGAGAGGCAATTCCTCCAAACTGCCTGGAGCTGAGTCCAGTGGAGAGATATTGGGCTCTTGTTAAAAGAGAATTGAATAGCACAAAAAAGATGTCCAAAAGTGTGGTCGATTTTATACGGAGATGGACAACCTCTTCGAACAAAGTAACATAAAACACTATAAAAACCATAATGGAAGGGTTTTCGAATAAGGTTCAACATTTCATCATTAGTGTTTAGAACTATAAAAATATTTTTTTTTGTAAATTATAACAATACTTTCAATCAAATGAAAAAAGATTAAAAACTGTAAGTTTAGTGGTTTCATTTTTATTAACATATATGCGCAATTCCATGTCATCGTACGTGACATTTGTACGCTTATAGAGTGGAATAGATTTTGCACAAATAAGAGTATCTGGAAAATAATTTGGTTTTATGTTACATTCAGAGGGCGCTACATTTTAAAAAAATAAAACATTGGTGTCCAAAATATCGAGCGAAATAAGGGTATATCGTACGTGACATAAAACGGAAATAATTTTGAGGTACATGCAGAAATATGCTATAATTTTCGAATCGTGAACCAAATATTGTTCCTTTATAAGCCGTCATATTTAAATAAAAAGAAGTAAGAAAGTATGATCGGTCAAGCCCGACCTTATAATACCATACACTAAGTAAATGAGCAAAAACATTTTGCTTTCAAAATTTCAAAAATTTATATTCGTGAGTGATTTTCGGAAGCGTGCCTTATATGGGAGCTATGAAAAATAATGGACCGATCACCATGAAATTTGGTCATGTGATTAATGTCTATATGAAAGTTATTTATGTTGCATTTTATGTGTATACCAACATTTTAAGGAGATTTATGGTCGTTAAAGTGATTATCGGAAGCAGGTCTTATATAGGAGCTATGACTAATTATGGACCGATTATAACAAAATTTGGTGACATAAATACTTTAAGGTGGGTGTTAGACTAATATTTTTGGGCGTTACTAACATCTGCACAAATCCATTATACCCTCCCCACTATGGTGGTGTAGGGTATAACAATCTTTGGATGATTTTACAATAAATAAAATTTAATATCGTACGTGACATACCGTAAGTGACAGATTTTTCTCTCTTAGTAAAACAATATGTATTCTGTAAATATATGTATACAAAAACTAAAAAAATAAATAAAAATATATATTCGGTTTCAATGAACAATTTGATGATAGCAAAAAAAACAATCAGAGTCAAATTCATTTTATACTATATGTTAATTGGGAGCTTAGTTTTTCTAAAACATACCAATTTAATTTAAAAAATTAAATATAGTCACTTTAAACTAAACTAAAATGTTGTAATAAGCTCTAAATACTTCAACATAGTAACATTTTACTGTTTTCTCTTACTAAAATCATCTTGAAAAAAAGTTTTAAGGGTTTTTGTTTTTTCAGTCGTGGTAGTCATTCTCGTGGAATTGCCCATATGTATGTTAAAAATTTGCCAATCTCAGTCCTTATCCCTTACCAATGCCATTGAGGCACCTGTAGTATTTGCTGTAGCTCCATATTTCTGAAACCACAAGTTTGGCTGGTTTTGCACACCTGTAGTGCGATTCACTAACTTTTATAACGATAATCGCATCGTTAAAATAAGTATAACGAAAATTTATCGAATTTGGTATTCAGTAACATTTTTAACGATATTCGCTGTCGGTTGAAGTCAGCTGTTACTTTAAGCAGTTTTTTTTCGTTATTTTATCGACAATAATTTAAGTTGTGTTTATTTAATCGATACATTTTTTTTCCATTTTTTTTTTCATTATCTTCAACTTTAGTAGCTGGAACTATTGTAAAAATAATGAAAACACAAAAATATGAAAAAATAAGCCGAATAATAAGGGAAATTTGACGATAGACTACTTATTATTCTACTGGAAGATGTTCCAAAAGTAATCCTTTATATTTTGCCCGGAAATAAATAGTGTTTTTAGTAGTTATTTATAGAATTATGTATTTACAAACAAAAAAAAAAAAAATAAAAAAAAGCAAGTCGCAGCCACGAGTCGAACCGACAACCATCCGAGTGCTAGTCAACGTTGTACTCTCTACACCACTGCATAGTTATTTTATTTTGTGTCAAATAATAGTTTTCACACAATTATACAGAAAACTAAAAAATACAGCTGTAAACTATCGTTAAAAATAAATTACTGAATCACACTATCGTTACTGCAAGCGATTATTTATGTCGATAAACATTACGATTGTCGGATCGTTAAAAGTTAGTGAATCGCACTACTGGTCTAACAAAATTTTCCAACATCGTCCGATATGCACCACAATTGACAGATATTGAAACACCAATGTTATTTTCATACAAATAGGTCCAATTTTTTTAATTTTCGAACAACACACTACACCAAAAGTACACTTAAGTGGGTGTAATTATCGCTTTTGAAATACTCCTAGATTCTTCGTAGTCCAGACCCTGCATTTTAATAGGAAATAAGCACCATCGCTCATTATAAAATTGTGAATAAAGTCTGGATTTTCTTATGCCTTTTCACAGAAACGAATGGTATAGTCGAGCCGTTGCTGATAGTCTGTCGTTGAACATTATATGGGAACAAGACTAATGGCCAAGCCCAAGTTGTGTCGAACGCCTCTATTGAAGTTGTGGGACTATTCTGTACGATCTCCTGTACACTGAAATATGAATCCAGGAATATTCCCAAATACTGGTCCATATTTGGAATAAACTAGGCACTGATTTCCAAATATGGACAATATACACTAATTTAAGATTAAATTCCTTATCCCCTCTGTTCATACAAAATTATACCCATACATTCTTTCTTGAGGTCTGTTATAAAGTGAGGGAGTTTATGATTATGGGCTCAAAAACTCAACTTTCTTATAGTTTTATTATTTTTATTTATTTTTTTTTCTCTCTCTTGGCGGATGTTCTATAGTTAGAATGCGTTAAATTTTAGTTTAAATTCTTCTGCCCCTTCTTCGCAGCAAAATGAGTTGAGATGCAGGGAAAAGAAAGAAAAAGTTGTTACCAAAAAATCAAATAATCATAAAGCAAAGTAAATGTGTTCTGTTCGGTTTCTTATTTTGCCAGTTCGAGAATGTTTTTACTTTTTCTTTCAGCTTTGTTTTTTTTTTGTTTCTTGGGATTTTTTCTCTTATTTTCGGTGGTTTATGTCATTGTATTGTGTTGCAGAAATGACTGTTGTTGCACTGGGTGTCGTTTGTAGTGTTGTTAGAGTTGTATTTTATGGTGTTGCCACTTATATAAGTTGTTTTCGAAAAACTGCTTAATAATGGCAAAATAAAGTTATTTTTATGTGGTGTATAATAAAATATATAAATGAGTTTTAAATATTGGAATATTGAATATCCAATATGTAATTGTAGAACAACGTATGTAGTAAGAATTAAGTGAAACCAGTAGCAAATTTTCACTGACACAATATAATGGTATAATTTTCAATGTTCAAGAAGCCAATTATAGTACGTTCAACGTCAAATCCTAACGCTCCATCAAGAGATTTTCACACAATTCCATGTGATTTCGACTGAGTATCGACTCCACATCGGAAATTATACTCCAGGCGGACTTTGTGACACAAATATATCGCAGAGAATTGCAAAAATATTGTGATAACGATTACAACCGTGCAGATTGGTTGCTCAAAATTTTCGAGTAATACTTACTCGAAAGCAATGAGCAATGTGTATCCGTCAATGTCATTTATTTATTGCACATATGTAAAGAAAATTTATGACAATATGAACGTTATTCCAAAATGATTAAATTATGACCTAAATTGTAGGTTGGTTTGTTTCTACCTCTCATGGGTTTAAAAAAGGAGTTCGCCAAATACCAATGTTTTCTGTGTTTCTTGGAAAATCGGCGCAAAGATCTGTTTCTGTCGACTTCAATGCAGCAGAAGAATTTGTTAATTTTCTTTTGGATATTTTGTATTATGGCATACATTGTCACATCTTGTTCGGACGTCCAAATTTTAATCTGTTTTCATTTATTGACATAATATACACTAGGCGTCAAAAGTCTACGCTCATGAAGTATTTTTTATGCTTAATTTGTAATGTTAATGTTATGTTAAGACATATTTTTTTTATTAAATTAAATAGTTTGCTTCAAGCTCGTTATTTTACTGATGTTGACTTGAATTGTTTTTTATTAAATTTTATTTTTTATATCTCAATATGTCTAGTAAATTTCGTATGGATTTTTGTAACATACTTGGCCTAAGATCAAATTTTTTTTCTCTTTACGCCCATATTAATTACTACAGACCTGACGTTATGGCTGTTTGCGGAACTCAAGTTAGTGAATCGGTCGATCCATCTGATTTTCGTGTACCTGGATATCACATTACTACGGCCTTTACCATGAATAGGGGTCTTGCTGTTTATGTTTGTGATAGTTTATTATATCAACCCCAGAACCATTTAAATAACACTGACCCCGAGTTTACCACTATTTGGCTAAAACTCAAGATCTGCCCAAAGACCAAATTTATGTGTTTTCTTTACCGGAGTCCTAACATAGGAAAAGATGCTTCCCATAATGGATTCGACGCACTCTCCAACCATCTCCAACATTTTGGAAGTACATCCAGACTTATAAATCACCATAGCTGGTGCCTTAAATGTTCATAATATATCCTGGCTTGTACATTCTAGCCATACTTCTGCCGAGGGACAATATGCTGAACTTTTTGCGGTACATAACCATCTTACTCATTTAATAACTGAACCTACGCATATTCCCAATAGTATTGGAGTGAAAGGTAACATTCTTGACTTATTTTTGACCTCTCACCCTGAAAAATATAATGTTGATATCCTTGCACCCATGGGAAATTCCGACCATAACACCATTTCCACCTCGTTTTCGTACTCTGCCCTCAGGGATACCGGTAACGCTTCACTTGAACGTTTGGTGTTTGATTACGGTAAAGCACACTGGAATGAACTCAAAAGTTTCTTTGATAACTTTAATTGGAAACTATGCTTCCTCGACGATAACATTGACGCAGCTGCCGATGGTAGTTAACACGATTCTGTTGGGGATGAAACTATTCACTTTTTCGGCACTTTGCTTTAAATTTCATTTAAGAATGTCCAAATAGGTAAATCTGTCCATTGTTGAATCTGTAAGTTCAAAATTACCTACACCTCCGGCTGCCTTACACCCCCACATCATTACGTCTACGCCACCATGCTTTACTGTTGGCAGCAAATTATCTTTATTTAAGGCAGTTCCTGTTTTTCTCCACACAATTTGTCTTCCCTTTATGCCAAATATGCAAAATTAGCATTCATCCGAATATATTACTTTTTTCCAAAATTTTGGTGACATCTTCACATATTTATTGGAAAATTCAATACGCTTTCTTCTATTTACTAAGGAGATGAAAGGTTTCTTCCGGGCGACACGACCATAGTAACCAGCTTTTCTTAAAATTCTTCTGGCAGTGGTTACACTAATAGTCTTTTGAAACTTTTGGTGGATGTCTTCCTTTGTTTGGGCTGCTGTTGTCCACGGATTTTTTTTGTTACATGAGATACTACACTTCGGCACTCTCTATCTGTTAATTTGCGTGGACGACCAGATCTTGACTTGGAAGTTATTAAGTTATTAGTTTTTCCTATTTGCCTATAATAATGTCCATATTTCGAAAGCTTCAAAATTATTTTTCTTTCGTCAACCTTAATTTCTCTTCTTTTTCCATCCATGGTTTAAAATTTAAAAAAATAAAATAATAATAACTTAAATTTCTTGATTTTTTTAATGTTAACAAATATGAACACCACTTAAATTATGATCAACTAGCTTGACCCTGTCCGCTTCGCTACCCCTGTCGTAGTAAAAAAAATATGTAAGGATTTTATAAAAAAAAAATAGTTTTCCCCATGTTTATCCCTTTCTGGTAAAAGTATTAACGCTATTGACGCTTCCAAGTAAGGATCTATCTACGTTCCAAATTTCAACAAAATCGGTTCAGCCGTTTAGGCGTGATGCTCAAACAAGCAAACTTACAAAGACATTTGTATAGATGACCACACGCTTTTCAAAAATATAGAGATTTAAACCCATGAGCGTACACTTTTGATTCTTTATAAACACGTGTTTTTGCTCTGTATGCCGTTGTATTTGTGGATATATGCCAAATATCGTTTGCAAAGTTAACGTTTTGGAGATGTTGGTGGAAACCCAAGACTATACGTATAGGTATAGAGGACATTTTCTACATTGATACTAAAAAGTTCGCTATACTGTACGTTATTGTAGTACATTGCATTTATACGATTTAGTATTTCTTAGAACTCCACTGCAGCTCAGTGCTATCCGTATTGCGCTACAAAGTAAGGAGTTGATTGCTTTTATCAAATCCGTATATATTAGATATAATAGCCGATCTTAATGTAAACAGATTAAGGGCTCTTATTTATCCCCACAATTTGGGTCGTGAAAGATTTCAAACTATTGCTTCCAACTATGAAAAACTATTTGCTTTTTTAATTAGACAGTCGACCAATAATTCAACGTTAGACTTGCAGTAACTTAAACATATTAAAGTGTGCGTTTTTTAGAGGCGGATAACTTTTTAATATCAATCCAGTTGGCTTTATTATCTAGATAATTTTATGGCATTAATGTTTAAACATGATTACAGGCGTGTGGCCGCCGTGGCTATCGTATATATGGCGTAACCTGAAGGTCCAATTTTCACACACCATTCGTAGTAAATCAGGCTATATTTCGCGAAGTTATGGTTCCACCGGTCCATAAAGTGCATCAAACAGTTAGCTTTTCTGAATGTAATGGTTTTTCGACAAAAGCTTGTGGATTGTCATCGCTCCAAATGCGTCAATCCTTTTGATTGACCTCTTAGTAAATCCACCTACTGTGGGATGATGGAGATAAGTCTGCGAATCTCTACACTAATGCTTATGGGTGAGCAACATAGCACTTGCTACCAGATCTCATGGCCAAACAATTGGCCATAAATTCGTCGGTTAGGATAGCACTGTTGGAGCATGGAGGTCTGGTTGTAAGGTGAACATTGATTACTGCACTCCCTTACCCTTCATAGACCGACGCTTCTCTGTATCCATGGCGGGCGAGTTACCTTCTTCTAAGAACATGTTTGTCATCTATACAGATGGCTCCAAGTCTGCGGTTGGGGTGAGTGGTGGTTTCTCAGGCTACATAATCAATGTAATGTAATTTAAGCTAAGATTTCAGCGATCAAAAAGGCGGTACACTGGATGAAGTACTAACTATAGGTTATTTTTTTTTTTCTTGGACCAGTACTCAGGTTATGACCCCTACTCATGCAAAGCATTGTGTTGGAACTAGGAAAATAGGTTATGGGAGGGAAGATACAGGGAGTAGTGTTTGTGGAGTCAGGAGGAAGCTTTTTCTACATACGGACAGTACGCCTAAAGAACGAATTTTCCCTGTAATGTGTTGTGCGATCCACTGTCCAGTCGACAACGAATTGGTGAGCCCTTGCCGAAGAACATTTGTATCGTAAAAAACTACGGGATTCGGGAACATTTCAGCAAAACACATACCATTGTAGTATCGGTAGAACAGTGAAACACAACCCACATTGCGACGATTTTCCAGTGAGTCAATAGAGCTGGAGAGTCTACTGTCACCGATAAGAATCTTCGCCCTCTCCTGTCCGCGGTCGAGTAACTCCAAAATAGACTTCGAAGCACCGGCCCACACATGAGAGTTGTATTCTATTTTCGGTCGGATATAATTGGTGTAAATAGTAAGGAGATCAGATGGAGTGAAATATGTCTTACACCGTTTTAGAAAACCAAGGCACTTGAATGCTTCTTTCGACACTCGAATAATGTGTTTTGTCCAGCGAACATCGCACTAAATACTCATGCCTAGAACATCAAGAGCTTCTGATTCCTTAACATTTATACCATCCATAAAAACAGATGGAGCAACATGATCTGTAGTGCGTTTGTGTGTTAACATACAACATTGAGTCTTGCGTGCATAGAAATCGACTCTATTCGCACAACCCCATTCAAAGATTGTCACAAGATCTTGGTTAAGCGTATCATTCATGTTTTGCCTCATTGCCCCAATCTCCAACAGGCTTGGTCTATAATTGAACACATATGAATGGCAAATGTTGCTGTCATCTGCAAAATAGTAGATAGGTTTGGAAGTTTGACATAGAAGGTCGTTTATAAAGATAAGAAATAGAGTAGAAGAAAGGACGCAGCCTGATGAGATTCCATCTATAACAACTCGTATAGTGCAATCTCTGAGAAAGCTTGATATAAATCGAGAGAAGTTATTACCGACACCAAAAGCAATAAGTTTTGCTAAAAGCGATCAAAAGGGCGGTACACTGGATGAAGTACTAACTTTAGGTTATTTGGTGTGAATATTCGAATCTGTACTGACAGTAAGCCTGCTATTAAATCCCTATCTGGTGTCTACTCGACATCCAGATTGGTACATGAATGCGAGATGGCGAAACATTCTAAACTGGGGTTATTCTGGGTGCGGGTCACTCTGGTGTACTTGGCAATGCAATTGCGGATGAGCTGGCCAAAAAAAATTTTTTGAGTCTGCTCAGCTCAGATGGTCTAATCTGACAAATTGCTCGATATCGAGGCTCACATGGCCCGTTTTTGAGCATCATAGGTCAGTGTCCCTCCCGGGGCTATAACGGGCTAGGCTTCGAGTTTTGATATCCGTGCTTCCTTGACACTACTTGATTGCTGTGCACGCTAGGAAACTGAACATTTCATACAACGACTTCTGTAGAAGTTGTCATGATGCAGACGAGGAGGAAACGGTTGAACATCTCCCCTGTCGTGGCCCTGCTCTATCGTGTGCTCGGACTGCGACTATAGGTAGTCCTTTTTTGCACGGCCTAGCGAATCTGTCTATTGTGGTCATCAGGAAGATTGATTCGTTTATTCGTGCGTCTGCTTGGTTCGGCAGTGAACCCATTTCGAACATGTGAAGCACCTTTTAAGGACATGAGGATGATCCTTAGGGTATCACAAAGGGACCAATTCATGGACCCAAGTAAGCTGGTTAATACTGGCTGCCTTCTTAACTAAACCTAGCCGTTTAATGAAAAGTATGTTTCATCATTGAGCAATATTTTCAAATGAAATGTTGGGTCAATAGCGATGTTTCCTTCGGTCCATTCACTAAATGTACTTCGTGAACGATGATTGTGAGGCTTCAATTTCTGTAGCAGTTGAATCTTGTAATCAAGATCTAGTGTGAGTCTATTTATGATAAATTGATATACCAAATTAACCTCGAAACAACCTAGAACTGTCAAATCAGCTGTCTCCGAAAAAAGTGCTGAAGTTATCCGCCTCTAAAAAAACAAACTTTAGCAATATTTTTCTACTGAAATGCTGATGAATCTAAATTTCACAACTAAAACTTACGAGTGCTTCTAACTGAACAAATCTATACATTTGTTTAACATTTTCCAACTGACATAAAAATGTCTGTAACATTCCATTATCTAATGCCATTTCTATTAAATAAGTAAAAAAAAAAATAAGAAGCCAGCCCACTCATTCACATGTATCGAAATAAATTTTTAATAAATTTACTCACTCACTCATACTAAAACATATTTGTGTAAACATTATAAATTATCAAGTTAAATGAAACATGCCTGCCACAAAAGTTTCAAAAAATAATAATAGACTCTGTATAGTTTTTCCGGTGTTTTTTACTAGACGTTTTTCTTTTTTTTTTTTTGTTGTGCTATTTTTCTTCTTTTAGTTTTGAGATGTCTGTCAATTTGCCAATACTTGTACTGCTTAATATGCTACAGAATATGAACAGAACAATGGCAGGGAAAAAATGTCAGGTCTTGAATGTTGTTGCATATGAAAATGAATGAAAAAAGAAAACACTCATTGATGATGCCTGTACAGATTTTTGTACATTAGATTGCCTGTTGACTTATTTAGAAAAATGTTGTTTGTTGGTGGTGGAATATATTGTAAATTTTTCTGTCTTTATCTAAATGATTTTGAACATAAAATTCTTTCAATTATTATTTTACTCAATATTTTCTTTCATGGGTTAGAGTGACTTCTTTTTCTTAATTCTGACACTTGCATTGTGTCAGAAACCTTATTGGATCTATGGAGGGCAAATAGTAAAGGTGTGATGTGAAAAAGGCCTTTTTAATGTGTTCCATAAGGTACTACAACAAGCCTACCCCAAGAACTGTGTGATTGCATTTTCAGTTTTTAGTTTTGTTATACCATTGTTTCTTAACCAAATGCTCAAGTTACAAGTGTCGTCGTCAAGTCATTTTAATTTTGTTCCCAAGTTTTTTTTTTTCCATTATTTCATTTTGCCCTCAACTCATGGCATGTTTGCATATCAACTTGTATTGTTCAATTGTAAAACTCTTCCACCATTTCTATGTCTTGTGTGAGTGTGTTTTTTATATTTTTTCCTTCATTCCTAGCCTCCATAGAAGAAACATTTAACTATAGTGTCAACACATCTTGAGTGAATTGGCGGCAGACATTTAAAGGAATTCTGTCGCCGAGTTATGTACCAACCTATAAGACATTTTCTTACTGAAATTCACCTAGCAATCAAATGCTTTACAATAATTTGTAAATACATTTAATACTGTTTTGCAAGATTCAATTACTTTCCACAACTGCCTAAATAATTTTTTTTTCTGTTGCAAGTCTTTCAAAATACAAGAAAACAAACAAAAAACAAAGAAGAAAAAAAAAAGACAAGGAAAAACTTTCTGTTTATGTCGCTTGTTCATTTCTTTTCTTAATTTCTGATTGAACTTTTTTACCGATTCCACCCGCGATGTGTCTGTTTTTATTTCCCGTTTATGTTCCCGTTCGTTCAGCTGTTTGTTTCCACCATTCACAAATTGTCATTTGATGGAATAGAGATGCCTTGGCATACAACTTTGCCATTGTTTGTTGCACAGAGGGGGTACACGATTGCTGTAATTGTTGAACGTGTTTGTGTGAATTTGTACATTAAGTTTTTACACACTTTTTTTTTCTTCGTCATTTCGCAAAGTCGAATGGATAGGAAAAAAAAAATTTAATTTCTTTTTAACAGATGTGTTTGTCTATTTTGTTGCGCCTTTGCCCCCTTAATATTTCATTAAACACTTTTGTGTTCGTGTTGCCTGCTTATCTAACAATTGTCTGTCTTCATGTCTGATTGTCTGTCTGTCTCTCTCTCTCTTTCTCGGTTTAAATCAATGTTTATTTGTCGGCGTGTTTGTCATGTTGTTGTACTTCATGTCAACCACAAAATGCAATTGTCCTTATTTAGCTTCGTAGTTAATTGATAAGAAATTTATGGTTTACATGAATAAATTTTGGGAAAATGTTCATGAATTTTTAGCATATTGAAGAAAAATGGCTATTCGTTTAATTGCTAATTTTGAACATTTTAAACAAAGTACTTTAGCAATGAAATGGATTGATAGATTTCGCAGCGGAAAGGAATTTGATGAGCAAAAGTTACATATTTCTACTAAAAGATATCTTCAAATCCACTTGTCCTTATCACTATTCGAAAATCCAGATTGATCAAGTGAAAATCGATGAAATCCACACCGATCAATTGCATTCCGAAGAACTGTGGGGACAGTGGAGTTCTATTGTCTCCAAAGTAAAGTATCTGAGCTAATCCGATTCATGCAATTCTAGCCTGTACCTCGTTTCTGTAACTCTCGCATCGAGAAATTTCTCGCATGAAACAGTGAAATTGAATAAAAAACAACGTGAATTGAAACACGATTTCATATCTCACATGTAAGTGTTTCTGTAATTTCATTTTGTGAGAACTATCTGTCATTTAAGTTTTTTGACGTAACTTATTGGAAATTTGTGAGTCAAAGTGTTTCTGTAAGAAAATTTTGTGAAAAGTTTCTCACATGAACTGTCAAAACAACTCACATTTAAAAACGGTGCGAAAACAAATTTTTTCACAAAATATAATATGAATACAAAAAATAAAGAAAAGGTAAGATTTTATTTTTAATTAAAACTTAAATTAATGTTAATTATTTTCCTTGCTTAACCTATAGAGGTCTTTAAAACGTTGCTCCGGAATAGTAAATGGATGTATTCCTTAATTTTTGGCGATAAATTCGCAACATATTTCTACGATCATGTTGCTCTGCCTCTATTAATAAATTAGCATACATTTCTGATCACTATTAAATTATTTATTTTTTAAAAAAATTATAATTTTACTTTTTAATATAAATTGATTTGTTTATTTTCATTTTCTTCTTTATGTTTTTGACAGCTTGTTTGGAAATTTCCAATAAAAACGTAATTAGTGCTGGCTCTTCTCACTTTAAGTTACAGAAACACTTTTTTCTCCCAAATCGAGAAACGATGGAATTTTTTGTTTCACACTTCTCGATGTGAGAACTTCTCACAAATAGTTACAGAAACGGGGTACTGAACAGTCTCAACGAATACAATATTCTATGAAAATAACACACCAGAGGCAACGGTAAAGGCATCGCAATTATCCAAAACACCTTGCCGTTAACAGTTTAGAGTTGGGCATAATCGTTCTTTTTACTGATTGTTCATTTTTGCTCAGAACAAATAAATGAACAAGTTTGTTCATTTTGTTCAGTTGTTCATTTATATTCTGTGGTGATTGACTGAACTGAATGAACAATTGCTCTGTTAATGTTTTTGGAGTGCGCAAAACGAACATGATTTAATAATGAAGAAAAGAAGAATGTAATTATATAGAATTCATGCAACATAAATCCTATGTAAAAGCGTTTTCAAATTATAAGTTTTAAACATCTGCAGTAATATCAAACGACTAAAAGGAATAAAGTGAATAACAAGATCAATAAACAACAAGATGACTGAACACCTTCACACTGTTCATTTGACTGAATTGTTCAATTGAACTTGTTCGTTCATGAACAAACCAACTCTAATACAGTTCTTTTTCTCGATCTTCACACTAGAGACCAAAAACTAAAAGCCCAAGGTATTGCGGTAAGAACAGAGTTAGAGCTCTATAATATTGTTAAGTTTTAACCTTTTTAAAACGTTGGTTTATTTCCTTTAAATAAACCGGATACTTTTGATTGCAAATAAAAGCAGTTTAAGTAGTTTAAAATTGTAACAACAAGGCAGTTGATGTTAACTCTAACAGCGCCTATGATCAACTCACGCACGACTGCAACCTCTACCACTATTTATAAACATGCAATCTTTCGGGAATCTTCTACAATGCTCTTAACGGACAAACTAGTATGTTCGAATTCTAGAGCTTTTGATGTCAATGTTAGCAGCTTAAACATTTAGTGTTGTCATACTTACAAATAATGCTAATAACCGCATGCTATCAACACTGTTGATAAGTGGAAGCTTCTACTTATCAACTAATGGGTGTTTATAAACATGATGATTGCTGCAAGCAGTCGTTACAGACCGTTAAATTCAAATCGCTATTGCAAATTCGTAACAATATATACATTTCGCCAGCAGCTAGCTAGGGTACTTTATCGCATCTCAGCTCTGGCACTGTAATCTAGAGGATGACCAGAGATATGTGTTTTTGGCGAAACAAGTCAACGAATCCAATTGCTGTACCATAAATAACGACGCCCCAAAAAAAAGCAGACTTGAATCACTTCATACTATTGTATTCACCGATCGCATCAGCAATGATCTTCCAATACCCTGTATCATATACACCATGCTGAGAATAAGTTCCGCGCAACCGTCAGCCTGTAATCCCTATTATAACCTGTCGCAAAGACATTGGATGTTCATCCGCTTGTCCCGAACATGCATACCGTAAAATATGCGGTAACACCACAGAATTAAGCGGTACCGCCACTCAGATCTCCCAACTAAAACCAACAAAAGACGATCCTTATAGCGCTAATCTTGTCGAAAGGCTTCGACACTGTCAACCCAGCAACACTATTTCAGCATAACAAAACAAGAAGATATTAAACATAAACTGCCCAAGTGGCCGTCAGTCTTTCGTAGAGTTTAGAGACAAATACTCACAACCTCATAGAGTTAAACAAAGAGTACCTTATAGCGGGGTTCTGTCACCACTTCTGTTTAAAAGATACCTGTCTAAACTCCCATGAAAGTGGTTTCGTATGAGAATGACTTCACATATGCGGCCTTGTGGATGGTTGTATCGGGAAAATACATAATTAACACCAGCGAAGTTTTAAGCAACACTGTTAACTACCTAGACGATGGAGGTAAAGCTTAACTCCCAGCTTATACCACTGTAATCGTGCAGAAATTGCAAGTTGAAACAAGGTCCTCAAAGATCTATCTGGAAGCATGGATAAGGAAACCTTGTTGGCTATATGGAAACAATTAGTCGGTCAGTGGTCAACATCGTTTAGGGATGCCAAGTGGACAAATATTTAAAGCTGACATAAGGCACGCTGCCTAAGAACACACTATACACGAACGTACTCAATTAATGAGACACATTATCATGTTGAAAAAACAGTTCCTCTTGGGACATAATCGGAGGAGTGGTATCCTAGTTTCAACATCATACAGCTGGACTCTCCCTCGAGGCATGCCAAGAACAACATTTGGGTATACGAGGAGAACATACAGAGGAGGTAGCCCACCGCTCATAGAAGACAATGAGAAAACATGACATGCAAAACAAGAGTAGATCTGGCACAACTGGGATCGGAAAGGAGCAACAGGCATAATTTATGCTTCAACACTTTCAAGAGGAAAACTAGACGGGCAAAGAAAGAATCTTGGAAACGTTTCTGTGAGGAACTGAAGAGTAACACTGAGGCATCGCGTCTACGTAAGGTACTATCCAAGGACCCTGATACGCCGGGATTCCTGATGAAACCGGATGGTAACTTTACTGAAAGTAGTACCGAAACTTTGGAACTACTTATGAAGACACACTTTCCGGGTTGTAGGGATGATGAAAATCAGGGCTCAGCTGCGGAGCACCTTGCAGCTTTCCAAATCCACATAAGTGAATTAGTTAGCTCCATTGTTAGCGTGGAGACAATTTCGTTGGCGGTGTCATCTTTCAAGCCCTATAAATCTCCAGGGCCAGATGGCATATTCCCAGCGTTTTTTCAAGAAATCGATTTCAACCATCATGCCATGGCTTATTATGATTTTTAGGAACAGCCTGGGAACAGGATACATTCCTAAATAATGGAGAGAGGTTACGGTGGTATTTATCCCCAAAGCGGGAAAGGTAAACCATAGTACCGCCAAGGACTATAGACCGATCTGTCTGTCATAGTTTTTATTGAAAACACTTGAAAGATTGATCGACATCCATGTCAGGAGCATCCTCTCCCCTGACAATTTCTGTAGGGCACAACACGCATACCTTAAAGGGAGGTCGGTGGAGACAGCCTTGCATGACGTTGTTGGAACTATAGAGGGGGCACTTGACAAAAAAGAGTATGTTATGGCATATTTCTTGGATATAGAGGTTGCGTATAATAATGTGAATATATAAAAAAATAAAAATTGGACCGAAAATACGCTTAAGAGCAGGGCCATAAACTCTAATATGGGTATTGGTAGGACAAGGAAAGTTATGACAAGGGGCACACCACAAGGTGGTCTCATATCTCCACTTCTGTGGAATCTTGTCGTAAATAAAATCCTTTTCAGGCTCAGTAGGACAGGCAACAAAGTAGTCCCGTATGCTAACGACGTTGTGGTTCTTATTCAAGAGAAGTTTCTTCCCACAATAAGTGAACTCATGGAATCAGCTCTCAGCGTTCTACTATCATGGGCCAGAGAAAATGGTCTAGGTGTCAACCATGCCAAAACCGAACTGGTTCTTTTCACCAGGAGATACAAAATCTCAGAATTCAGACCTTCACGATTGGATGGTACTTTTCTAAAGATTTCAAGCGAAGCCAAATATCTTGGCGTAATTTTGGACTCTAAGCTCTCGTGGAAACGTAATACTGAGAGTCGAATGAAAAAGGCACTATGTGCCTTCTATATATGTAAGAAAACCTTTGGGAAGAGATGGGGTCTTAAACCATATATTGTACACTGGATGTACACTGCGGTTATAAGACCTATTTTGAACTATGGGGCTCTTGTTTGGTAGAGAGCGGTGGACACCAAGACTCACCTCTCTACTCTAAACAAGGTACAAAGACTAGCATGTCTTGCAATTACTGTCTCTATGAATTCCACCCCTCAAGCCAGTCTAGAGACGATGCTAAATATAACTCCCCTTGATATATATATCAAATGCATTTTTGCTAAGTCTGCACTACGACTCAAACAGTAGAGCGGACTGAAGCATGATCGTAAACGGCACCATCCTACAAAAGATAGCCAGGCCATTCATGGTGCAAGAAGTGAAGAACTTGGTACCTACACCGAATTATGATAGGACGTTTAGTATCAAGATACCAACAAGGGATAACTGGGCCGCGAACACTGTCCTAAGGGACGACGTGATCTCAGTCTACACTGATGGTTCAAAGACAGAAAGAGGTACGGGCTCGGGAATTTTCTCCGATGAACTGGACCTTTTGCTGTGTCTTCAATTACCGGATACCTGCACGGTTTTCCAGGCTGAGATATATGCCATCGGTACAGCCGCAAGAAGAATCCGGGAACTGAATCTCGAAAATTCTCTTAACTTCTACTTTATTAAGTCGAAATGTCTTCTCAACTGCATCCAATCACTGGGACAACTGACACAACATCACTTCGAGTTGATATGGGTCTCAGGACGTGAGGGCATCCGGGGGAATGAAGTATCCGACGAATGCGCAACGAACGGGTCGTCCCTGGACGTATCTCTTGCGCAGAGTGATATTCACACTCTCTTGGAGAACGTATCGAAATTGATAAATGAATGGGCTTTGAGTGAGACGGAACTAAGGTGGTCAAATATCATCACTTCTAAAATATCCAGATTGCTCTGGCCCACTCTGACAGAGAATAGGACTAGGACACTTTTGCCTCTTAGTAGGAATTCGATCAGGCTTCTTACGGGTGTAATCACTGGGCATTGTATGATTGGACGCATGTCGGAACGTATGGGTTACCCACGTTATAGCTATTGTAGAAGTTATTTGGATGAGGAGGAGGAAGAATCGGTACAACACATTTTATATGACTGCCCAGCCTTACAAGAGCATAGACTACTACATCTTGGCAGAGCTCTTTTCCATGATCTGGACGGTCTCAGAGATGTGCCACTAGTAAATATGATCAGATTTATTAGAAGTACCGGCTGGTTCTCACTGGGATCACAAGAAGTACATAGTCAACGAAATTAGGGTGGGCAACTATTCTCCATTTATGTATGGAATTTTAAAATAAGGGAATGGTAATTCTAACAGATTGTGGACAGTCTCCGCATAATACTTCCATATATTCAACTGATCAGCCTATCCTACTTCACTTCGTTCAATTGATTAATGAACCAACCCAGTTTAAGTAGTAAAATTTCAGATGCAGACTACCAGATTAGAAAATTATGTAGCTACAACGATAACTATATTGCAGCAATTTCTGGTTGTCCCCATGTGCAGTGGAAGAACATTTCTCTATCAATATAATTTGCCGTTGAGAGTCTGTTTGTCAACGAACAACTATCAGATGATAAGCATGGAAAATAATGTTGTCGTGTAAGATAGTGTTTACGCAATGTAGTTCAAAATAACAACAAGAATTTAAAAGAGATATAAATAATAGAGTTTATAACAGCCATACGTTAGCCTAAATACAACAAACCGATTGGAGCCGATATAAAATGGTATTCTAAATACCAATTAGAATACCATGCAGATGAAATGCGAAGAACATTTCAGTCGGTAGCTGGTCCTTGATGACACTGTTACAAACGAAGATAATGACAAACCAGATATTTACGTTATGCATAATATAGGAAAATATTAAATTTTGAATTGTGAGTTATTTGCAAATTTGAGTGTTAATCCATATGAAATACTTTGAAATTTTGTTGGTCAATTTTGGTTTTATAGTGTCATTTATAATGTTATTGTTTAAGTAATAACACATCTATAAATATTGTTTAAATGTCATAAATATTAAGTAATATTTCAAAATCTGTAACTAAAAAACATTTGCAATTTATGACATCACTATCTACCATTAAAGTGGACTATTATACACCAGTAACTTTAAAACTAAGCAAGTAAAGTTTTATACACTTCTTTGACCCCAACCAGCCATACGTCTAACTATTCATCCATTTATGTACATCATTAATGAGCCATAAACATCAACTACAACCACTTAATATGCCGACTTTTGCAATTGATCAATGACCCATCTGCATAGAGTCAGATTTTATTGATGTCTACCATCAACTGCAGAGAACATTTTCTTTAAAATATTTTTAATGATTTCATAAACATAAATCACTATAAATACAACACGTCGCTGTACACACGTTTATTTGACTGCAGATGCAACAATAAGCAAAAATAAAAAACAAAAAAAAATAAAAATCAACGTCGATGGCAGCAAAATAAAACATCATGAGAAAACAAACATCAATAAATAAATATAATAAAAAGGAAACCCTTTTTTTCGTGTTATTTGTACATTTTATGCAACATACTTTGCAACAACAGGATTTTCACTACAAGCAAATTCATAATGATCATTATTAACACCAAAACTAAAACATGTCTCTCTCGTCCATCCACAGACGAAAACTGAAACCAAAGCTTACGAAGAAGATGGAAGAGTTGGAGTTGAAGTGCAAAAGAAAAAGGCGAAGTGCTGCATAGTGTTTGCAGTTGGAGTAGAGTCGAGGTGAATTGATGTAAATTATCGATAACCATCAATAGTTTATGTCACCCAATGACTTTGATATACGACAAGATTTCTTACAAATCATAAATAATGTTAAATCCGATAATAAATTTGAAAATTTCCTAGCGACGGCAAATGATCCCGCCATTTCACATGCTGCAACAACTACAATAAAAACATAATATAGCAACAGCAACAACAACAGTAATAGCGACACCAACCAATAACATTAACATTGGTTGGGGGGGAAATGTGATTTCTTTGTGCAAAAAAATTTATTTTCTAGAATTTGTGATACTTCAACGGAGTTGGTACATAAATCAATTGGACTAAGTGAAGTAGGATTGGTTGGGCAGTTGAAAATATGTTGGGCATACATATTGTACCCACGGTCTATGCGGGAATAGTAGGGATTGAGTAGGTCTCCTGCCTAATCCTGACCTCAGTTTTGCCAGAACTACTCCTATTTTCAGCGGCATATTTTCCTACGAGTCAGATATGGGCAGTAGGTCGCCCACTGACAAGTACGACATGCATACGGTGTCCTGCAACTTCAGTATTGATGTCGTCTCTATGAATTTCGTTCAAAGCTGCCGTGTACGAATTACGATCCAATAGATACTGCACATACATTTGTATGTTCTCCTCATATTTAAGCAAATCCTGCCTGTCATGCCTCAGGAGAGGTTCCAACAGCGTGATGTTGAAGCTAGGATGACTCCTCCGATGACATCACAGATGGGAGTGTTTCAACAACATGACGTTGTGTTCTTTTACTGGAACAACCTTCGGTTCTTCTCCTAGATAATCAACATGTGAATGTCCTAAAGGCGGCATTTTGACAGGTATGAATATTTCTCCACAGGATATCGCTCAACAAAGGTGATATTGGAGCAGCATAATTGGCGACTTTCCGACTAATAGTTTTGTAGGTAGTCAACAAGGTTTCTTTATCCATTCCCAATATGCTGTTAGTTAGTGCTTCGGGAACGTTGTTTTCACTTCGTAGATTGTCAGACTATGACGCTAAGGTTGAGATATAACTCCTTCGTCCAGGTGGCGAAGAGTGTTGCTGAAGAAGTGATCGTGCTCGACCGTAAAGGTTATGAATATTGTGGCCCGTCGCGATTATGCTGCAGTCGCTCGTATACGAGATCATTATCACGCCCTGTGGAAGTGTGTGGAGTTTAGATATGTTGCAGTTAAACAGAATTTGCGCCTTGAACTCCTTGCGTAATTCTAAGGGTGGTGAGAATTTCTCTCTGAACTCTTCGAATGACTGGCGGCTTCTCAGATACTTTACGACGCATCTCTTGAAGATGTTGAACATTGAGGAGAATAGCGTGGCTGATGGTGTCGAAGGCCTTTGGCAGATTTAACGTCAAGAGGACCATCCTTTCACAAGGCCTCTGCTGGTTTAAGCCTTGTGAGATCTGGGTGCAATGACGGTAATGTGCTGTGCATTTTACAGAATCCATGCTGGTGACGAGCTTTCAGGTAATTCACCACCCGTCTCTTCAAGTTGTTGCACATTGATGAGAAAAGCTTGTCAGACGCTGCCGAATTTATTCGATAGATCTAGTGTCAGAAGGACTTTCCATAGGTGTGGGAGCTGCTGGTAGGTGGTGGGTAAGCTGGAGAAGGAGAAGACACTCAAGAGTCTTCGCAACAAATGATGAGGGATATGACCCTGTACGATATGGCTGTCTATTATACCCATCTATCTGTCTTAAGGATCAGACTAAAACCAAGAAACAAAAGTTGCATATACAAGAGTAACGCATCGAAGCTATCGTTCGATTAAGATGTCTTAATGTTTCGTTTTATCTTGGTGATCTTCCCACACTTTGGTATTATTGCACACCAGGAGATATGGGGTTATACCGAAGCCTAAAATGGTGTGAATTTTAAACTCCGTTTCGTTGCCGAAATAACAAAGAAATTGAAAGTAATGATGGCTTGGTCTTTGAAACATGTATTGGAAGAAACAGAGTCCGCGAAGTATGTTCTTTTCTATAATTGTATCAGGCTTTGCTGATAGACTAAGCTATGGATGGCAGAGATTAGATAGCTCAAGCCCTTCAGCAAGGTGCTTGCACATTGATCCATTTAGTCATGTACGATGAGTTGCCAATTTATGGTCCTTTGCACGTATAGTTTCTGGCCAGTGTTGAGAGTATCGTCAGATTAGACCTATGCGGCTGGTATTCATATTAAACTCGAACAAATCTGATTATTTTTAGGTAAAGGTAACTAGAAATGATTTTTCAAATCCAACCAATACAATTCAAGATGTGCAAAATAACACACAAGGTGTACATTGCACTGACGATGATGGAGATGCTACAAGTACAATGCTGAATGCTGTTGATGATGACGACGATACTCTTGTCGTAGTGTTGCTGTTGTTTTAATACTTATTTCTAGATGTAGTAAGTATAGCAGCAGCAACAACAAGAACAACAGAAAACTCTTATAATAAAAAGTAGTTGTATGTTAGAAATACTATTTGTTGTATTTGTAGTTGTTGTCAAGCCCACCTAATACACCAAGATACTAAAACTCAAGTGGGTTGGTTGTCTCGAGTTCATTTTTTTCTTTTCCTCTTTTGTATTTAACTCGTTCATGCAATTTATTCATAAATGTTCACTTTACACTCAATATGGTACTCCTCAGTCACACAGATACTTCCAACAACGACACACATATCCAAATCTTTGTGTACACAGGTGACAAGACAACGATGGAGAAGAAGAAAATATATCGAAATTTAGATGTGCATGTGAACAAATGTGTTTGAATATGAGTGAGTGTGAGCGTGTATGATTTTTAAATGGTTGGTCGTATTGCAATGACGTAAAAGATGAATTCATCATTGATAGATGATGGATGTAAGACTGCATGCAGCAGGTAACATAAGTCATTGGACTGACACAAACAGCATTGGCTTGGCTGGTAATAGAACTAAAAACAAAGGCATTGAAACATATTAACATACACACACCATAATATTTTTGATTGAAAATAATGACCAAAAAGAAAATCATAGTGTGGAGCTGATCTGTACTAAGTTTAAGAATAGATGTGGGCCATTTTTTATCTAAAGTAGTTTACTACATCTTCCAGAAAGCTAAACAAAGTGTTTATCATATTTTACAATATCTTTAGAGTTTAAATATTTACTTATATTTAAACCTCAAACTGTGGATCTGACATTCTATTAGAAATGAAATAAAAATCTCGATCTGTACCAATAGATGGACATCCGAATTGTTAAAGTGGCGACCTTATATTAAATTGTCTTGTTATACAAAAATAATTGTTCAAGATCTTTTCAATGGAAGGACATTAAGCTAAAATCTTCTTGCAAATACTTTGTTATTTAAAAAAAGTGCACTGAAGTACATTCTATCACTTTTGAAGATAAAGCACCTTCATTTACCACTGTATAATGCAGTTCAAGGACCCTGGAACTGATAAACCACATGATGATTACCAGAAACAACTGCATTAACATACAAAACTCAACGTATAGTATTCACGAAAGTGAATTTTATAAACCAGCTTTCAGAAGTACTTACTAAGTAGCTTACAAGAGACGTTTCGATATTGAGTTTTGTAGAGCGCATGAGCAGAAGGACGAAGCTCTAGAACATTTCTTCTTTCTATGTTCTACGTTTAGTCATATATGGCACAAATATTTTTTACTATATTGGCTGTACGACTTCAAAATGCTTTTATGTTGAAACATTTGTACAATATAAATGTATTCAAGATATAGGCCATTGTCAGCTATGACCTTTCTCATCTTTCTGGCAACATACGGACTCCGTGACAAAAGAACTTCTCAGCTTTTGAGGTCAAGAACGATTCAAGTCAATTTCGGATTATATGTTGTGAAACGAAGCGTGTCTCACAGAGAGCGTTCTGCATCGATCGAAATAAATAGCAGTATGGCGCGGCAAGGTCTGGACTACATAGTGGGTGAGGCAAAACTTCCCAACCACTTCTTTCTAAATAGTTTTTAACAGGTATTACAACGGTTTCATGCCTGGCCCCATATTCTGGGCGTTGTTCGGCCAATGCTCACTTCAGCCGAATCAGTTGTTTTCGGTACAGGTTCCCTGTGATGGTCAGAGTTTAGCAGTTCATAACAGGTAGGACCCTTTTGGTCCCATCAAATACAGAGCATTACCTTAGCGCCATGGATACTTGGCTTTGGTGTCAATTCGGCTGCTTGTCCGGGCTTCACATACGATCTCTTATACTTCTGGTTATCTTAATGAACCCATTTTTCATCGGTGCAAAAATTATTTTCTTTTATAGCGTTAAAGCAGCATCTCAGATATACAAAATCGTCTTACAAGGTCTCTAGGCTTCTGTTCTTATAGTATGCAATATCCCTGCTTTTGGATGAATCCCGCTCCTTGAAAACATTTAAAAATTGCTGATTGAGTAGCTCCCAATGATTTTAAAAGCTCCTGTTGAGTTTGACGACAATCTTCATGTGGTAATGCCACCAATTCTTGGTCTTCAAACTTTTTTTGCTGGTCTGGGCGATCTTTGTCTTCCGTGTCAAAATCACCACTTATGAACCGAACAAACCACCTCTCGCGTAAGCTTGGGTGAGCAATCAGTGAGCTTCAGCGGCACTTTTTTTTAAATTGAATAAGTAAGCAAAACTTCCCGCATATGATGCTTTGTTGGCACAAAATTCAATATTTCTGAAGTAAATAAAACTTTGTTATTTACACTATAATATTTAATTACTCAGTGAGAATCAATTACAGATATGTACCCTGCAAAATGCATAATAAGTTATCTAAAACAAAAACAGCATTCAAACGATATGCCATTTATTATAAATCCCCTCAAAAGTTCAGATGTAAATTCTCTAAAATATTACATTGCGGAAACCATGATCTTTTGCTAACTGAGGGTTTTGGGAGGATCTCATATATTTTGAATAAAATGGATTGTATAAACTTATATTGTCTCATAGGCGGCATCTCTCACCATAACTAAGTAGTAAGTAATAAGGACTGAGATCGAAAAATGTTTAACATACATATATGTTAATAAAAATTAAACCCCTAAACTCACAGTTTTAAATCTTTTTTTTACTTGATTGAAATTATTGTTACAATCCCTAATGATGAAATTTTGAACCTTTTTCGAAAACCATTCCATTATGATTTTTAGAGTGCTTTATGTCACTTTGTTCGACAAGGTAGTCCATCTCCATTTAAAATCTACCACACTTTGGAACACCTTTTTTGCGCTCTTCAATTCCCTTGGACTCTCGACTGAGAGCTCCAGGCAGTTTGGAGGAATTGCCTCTCTTGGTACAAATACTACATTATTGTTCTTGTACCACTCAAGACCTTTCTTACTATAGTGACAGATGCCAAATCAGGCCAAAAATAAGTGGACACATTAAGAAGTCTTATGAATGGATACATCATTTTTTGTAAACATTCCTTGATGTAAATTTCGGTATTTATAGAGCCCTATGTAACAAATGTTTGGCTTTTTTGCCGCAACTGCATATTGCTTGCCATACCAAGAACTTTTTGGGAAATTTTGTCTGCTCTTGGGTCCTAAACTACAACATTCCCTCGAGCATAAGCAACATAAAAATATTGAACCTGAATCTGAGAAAAATTGTCCATACGTACGTTTCATCATCCATTATTAAATTTGACTTCAATTTCCGTGCTCTGTCTTTGGCCTCTAAATTTTTAGCGGAGTTCCTGTCAGGAACTTTTTGAGCCTTGTAAGCTTTTAAACCTTCATTGGCTTTAACTTTTCGTACCAAATAGTCCGAGTACTGACCTAACCGGGCTGTTATCCTACCGGAGGTGATGGGAGCTCTTTTGAAAATGCTTTCTATTTTTTTTCCTTTAGAAACATCATGTGGACCATTCCTTCTACCAGAAACAGGTTTCATATCAACGGACAAGTTCTCCCGGTACTGTTTATTGACATTGCAAAAAGTTTGATAGCAGACCTTTGATTGTTTGGCCAACTTTTTGTAGGACCAAGTTGGGTTTTGTTGAAAATATTTAATAATTTTAGTATGCACTTTTTTCTGGCCATTCATTTTAATCAGATTAACAAGAAATGAACATAATTGGCATTAAACATAATAACTGACATGCTTTACAAAGGTAACTTGATAAAAAGAATCAAATAATACTTGGGTTAAAAGTTTTAATGAAAAACGTGTGTTAAGAATTCAACGATCGCAGTCCTTAATAAAGTAATATAAATTTATCCATATTAGACTCAACTATATTTATGTTAAAGCAATTCTCACGCTTAACTATTTCAGCTGAGAAGTGAAACACGATCTCTCACCAAAAGTTTACTGCAATATATAGATTTTATGCTGTACAAAAACTGAAGGGTGTGCCGATATTGTAAAGATGCTTATATCACGTGTGATTCCGAAGTACAAACCGAAATTAATGTAACACCTATTCTTAATTTTCTAGACATAGTGCAAATGTTTTGCCACACAGAGAAAACAGATTCGTGATAGCAACTGAATTTGTTGCCAATCGAATGATTCTACCTTAGTAACCGAATTTTACAGTTGTGGCTACTAAATTTTAGAAGGGGTGACAAAAGTTTGGTTGCTTCAACCGACATTCTTCTTTAACAACTGACTTTCTGTTGATAAAACCGAAAAATTCGATGCGTGCAACCGACTCATTCGATTGGCAACAAATTCGGTTGCTATCACGAATCTGTTTTATCTGTGCAGTAATGCTTTATTTTATTTGTGATGCAGTGCTTTTATACATCTAGGGTATGCTTAGTCCATCTACTGGCAATCTTGCATTTTCGTTACTAACTACGGATATACAGTTATCATAACTTAGAATTACAAACAACTAACAATAGTTCGGCTCATGATTGGATAATAAATTCCTCGGCTTTTAATCAGCTATCTAGGACTTATTGTTTAAAATAAAATAAATGCAGACAGAAAGCCTGCTAATATCTAGTAGTTTGGAATAATAGTTATCGATGCAATCCGATTAGACTAATGATTCAGTTCTCATATACAATACAACGAGATAAATAACTTCAGCTTTCAGTAAAGTAAGAACGCCATTATTTTACCGGACCTCTGAATTAATCTTGAATGTACTGAACTCAATATATAGATGATAAATTAAACAGCATTACAGGAAGGGCAATAGTCTATAGTTCTCGGATAACATGCTTCCACAAGTCTAAGTGTAAAAGTTTAAAACCATGTGCGTCAAAACAAATAATGTCTTACTTAAATGAATTTATACGAAGTAAAAACACCTTTCAACAGTGCATAATTTTTTTAGATCCTTTTATTTACGTTGTAAAAAGTTGATGTCACCGGATCCATTATTTAGATTATTTATGACTTCATGTAAACGGTATCTCAGTAAGAGTGCACTTTTTAAATTTAGTGCACCAAATGTGTCAACCAATCGAAGAGTGGGCAACAAATTTTAAGAAACTAGATCGGTTTTGGTCGGTAAGACTCCTGTGTGTCAACGAACCGGTCGACCTCTTCAAAACATTGCTGCTGTAAACGAAAGTGTCGCCGAAAACCCGAAAACATAAATTCGGAATTTTGACAAAAGACCTTCACTTTCATGCGTACAAAATTCAGTTTACTAAGGAGCTCAAGCCAACAAATCATAAAAAGCGCCGGCAACACATAATGGAGCAAAGTGAAGTCACTACCAATTTTTCGAAAAAAAAAAAGAATTTAACTAAAATAAGCACATGTATATCATGGCTTTGCAAATACACAAAATTTTCGAATTTGGGGCTCAGAAAATCCTAAAGCAATCCATGAGAAACAAATGCACTCACAACAAGCAACTCTCTGGTGGTCAGGCGACATGATTGGGCCTTACTTTTTTGAAGATGAGACCGAAACTGCAGTGATTGTGAAAGGCATTCGATACAGGAACATGATAACGGAGTTCTTGTGGCCTCAACTGGACGGCATGGATCTGGACGATGCCACCACCTGACACACCGTATATGCACCAACAATTTAAAGAACAAAATATTTCAAGAAAGTCTGATATCAACCCTATACCTCCATAGAGGGGAGGATATAATGTGTTTTTGCTGATGTTTGTAACGTCCAAAAATATAACTCTAACACCCACTCAGAATCACATCCTGAGTCGATTAAACGATGTCCACTGGCTGGCCAGGTAAACCTTGTGTGCAAAGTACATGTCGCAATTTTTAGAGCCATGAGGGCCATTTGACGAATGTTTCATAAAAAAGTTAAAGCTATCTCAAAAAAATACATGTTTTTATTTTTAAATGAAAAATTACAGTCTTACTGAGAACCTGTAAATGATCCAAATATATTTCCCTTCCAGATAGTGGATTTTAGATTTTAATAATTTTTTAATACGAAATGTTAATATCTTTGAGAAAAATATTACTGTATCAAGTTTTACTTCAGTTAGATTTATATTTGTACAAAAGAAAAGCGATGCTTTGATTAATTTTACAAACTGCACTTTTTCGGAAGTCAGCTAATTTGATAAGTGTTGACGGCATTCTTAACTGCAAGTTAGTTAGTATTTCTAGAGTTTTAAGACATAAAATCACAAATCAGTTGCCAATGCCCTCGAGATCCCTGAATTTATATCAACCAAATTGGTCATGTACCATATTTCTATTCTAATAGAAGGAAGCTTGAATTTAGTATCCTGAAAAACTTCCCAGTTTTAATTAACTTGGGTTTGAAGACAGTTTCCAATTCTTTAATATTACATATTTTTTTGATAGACATAAATATTCTACAAGGTCTTACACTTATAGATTTAAGTTTGGACATTTCTGACAATACTGATAATAATGATGTTTGACTATAGGTGATACGACTAGTATGTTTTTTGAATCACACGGCGTATGAGTTATAACATAAAACAACTGAAATGAAAGTATGAAGGTGAAAAAAAATATCGAATATTTGATATAAAAATTTATATATGACAATATATATAAAATAATAGCACACAGGTGTTTTTTACATGCTGAATGGCTGACTGGTTGGCTGCCTGGCTGACTGGCTGCTGCTGTTAGTTGGGTGATGAAAGAGTATGTTTTTTTTTGTTTCTTGTTTTTAGTTTTTAACATTTTCATATGGTGAGTGGAAGTAGAAAAATCAATCATTTATCCTAAACTAAAAATGCTTGTACATGGAAAACGAGCCAAAGATATCAAATCTCAAATTGCAGTGAAAGGCGAATGAAATATTCAATTTTCATCATATTTTGTTTTAGTACATTTTGTTGGTGCATTTTTTTCTTCTATAACAACATTTATGTTGAAAACATCATTTATTATCGTTTTCTTGGCCTGTGTTTTTAATTTATGGTTTTATTTTTCATTTTCTTCTAACAAATTATTGTAGCTGTTGAGTTTTTTTATTCTGGTGCATATAAAACTTCAAATTTAAGATAATCTTTTGTCACGATCAGTCTTTTTTGTTATTGTATTTTGTTTGTTTATTTGAAAATATTTTCAAACACAAATCATTAAAAATAAAAAAAGAAACAACAGTCCCAAGTGTATTTCATTACACATTTTGTATAACAAACACAAAAATATTGCAAGGAATTTCTAGTCATTATGCAAAAATTTAAACACTGAGAAGGAGATGAAGAAAAGAGAAGAAAATTTAACTAAAAGAAATATTCAAATGCAAATATACCACTGCACTATGGATGGAAAACAATTTGATTTGATGTAAATTTAATTTAGATAAGAAATTAAAAAATCCTTTGGTAAATTGGAGCAAATCGGGAAACATTTTCATAATGAAAATGTTGTGGTGAAGGATTGATCTTAAACAAACAAAATCACTTGTTTTGAGGCAACAAACGATCGACAATCCCATTCCATCTAATTATTTTCATTTTCATTTTATTTATAAAAGTCTTTGGATTTACAAAATATCCTTACAGGCTATTCGCTTAAAAATAATTATAATAAATTTTTTAAATAATGTTTAAATTTTTCTTTAGAAAAACTAAAATCTAAAACGTAATTTTCATTTAAATTATTATACAAATTTTGAGCTCTAACCAATGGTTCATTCAAAGAATAGTTAGTTTTATGTAAACCAATAAAAAAGTAATTATGATATCTTAATGATCTAGATGGTACACTTATATTAACATATGATAACAAATCAGGACATACTATGTTGTAATTAACAATATCAAATAAGAATAAAATAGATTGGAATGACCTTCTACTCTCAAGTGTTTGAATACCCAATATATTACAACGGGAAATGTAAGAAAACATATTGTTGAACCATAAAAGAAACAAAAATTGATTTGTTTATAAACCACTAGAAATTGTTTGCTTGATGTTTATTGTATTGCGTTCTTTTCGACAATGACAAAATTCTTAAAACTAAAGTTTGTTGAAGCTAATAATATTAAAGGGAATGCAAAAAAGCAATCCCGTTAGATTTCAATGTATTTAAAAATATAATATGTAAAGAAACAATTGTATGTATGTTTATACATATATGTAAAAAAGGGCAACAAGATATTTAAATGAATGGTTTGTTAAGAATATTATTTAAATATACAAATTAATGCAACAAAAATAAGACGAATTAAATTAATATTAAATAAAATTGTATTAAGTATATTTTGACCCAACATACTGCCCCCATTGAAAGGCTCTTTCAATCAGCTTCGGTAGGTATAGGTGCTATTTTATGTATAGGACGTCTTAAAATTCCTTTAGTTGTTTTCAGGTCTACTACTCTGACCTTTCCATCTCGACCAGGAATAACTGTGTTCACTCGAGCTAGGAGCCAATGTTGAGGCGGAATGTTGTCTTCATGAATGATTACTAGTGTACCTTCCTTAATGTTTTCGCAAGTCTTGAACCATTTACATCTTTGTTGTAGATTTAGTACATAATCACGGACCCAATGAAGCCAGAACTGTTGTTTAAGATATGTAACAAGTTGATAGCGTTTTAGGTATGTTACATTTTTATAGTTGTTCAAGTTTTCATCAGGTAAGGCCATCAAGGAACAACCAATTAGCATATGAGCAGGTGTTAGGGCTTCACCATCATTTGGATCATCTGATCTGGGTGCCAGTGGGCGAGAATTTAAAATAGCTTCGACTTCGATGAGGATTGTTTGGAACTCTTCATATGTTAGGTTGGCTCGAGACATGTTTTTGACGAGAAGTGTTTTTGTGGACTTAACAGCAGATTCCCACAGACCACCGAAATGGGGGGAACGAGGAGGGATGAACAAAAATTTGAAGCCAGTAACTGTGCTGTAGTGCATGAGCTGCTTGACATTAGGCTCATTAAAGAAGTGTTGTTTGAACTCTTGTAGCCTGGTATTGGCGCCAACAAAATTTGTAGCATTATCGCAATAAAGCTTTTCAGGGATGCCACGACGACCTATAAATCTTTTAAGACATAAAAGAAAGGTATTAGTTGAAAGATCTGATACTAATTCAATATGGATGGCTTTAGATGTAAAGCAAACAAAAATGGCAACATATGTTTTATAAGGTTGTTTTCCTCTAATACGATAAGATGTATAGAAAGGTCCACAAAAGTCGATACCAGAGACAAGAAAAGGACGTTGAGCCTTCAAACGATCCGCAGGAAGATTACCCATGAGTTGTTGTAATAAACGAGGATTATACTTAAAGCAATGGACACAGTTTCGAACAACTTTTCTTACAAGCTCTCTTGCGTTGATTACCCAAACTTGTTGGCGAAGAATTCCGAGAAGCGCCTTTGGACCAGCATGTAGATGTTTGCGATGGAGATACTCTATGAATATTTTAGTGAAACGATGATCCTTTGGTAAAAGGGCTGGAAATTTGGTGTCGTATGATAATGGTGCATTTGCTAGCCGACCACCCACGCGAACGATGATTAAAGTTGAATTGCAGCACTGAATTTTATCTAAAAATGGAGCAAGTTTTTGATAGCTGGGTTGTAAGTTTTTTCCTTTGTTGAGCAGCTCAATATGTTCCTTAAATGTTGATTGTTGTATGTTATGGACGATTCTCCAAAACGATGATTGTTGTTCCTCAGCGGTTACAAAGAAATTCCGATGTGTTTTGTCGAAGACACGATGAATATAAGCGACGATACGAAGAATTCGAAGATACGAAGAATTACGAGAAATTAATTGATCGATGATTGATTCGGTTACGATAGTAGTTTTAAATATAGTTTTCCTATTTTCTTGGTGGGGAAGTTCTACAACTTCATTATTACCTTTGGGCCAATTTATGTCTGGTTCCAAAATGAATTGAGGTCCATTAAACCATATTGTATTATTTAAATCAATGGCAAGACAGCCTCTCGACACCACATCTGCAGGGTTTTGTTTCGAGGGCACATGCATCCAGGGAATTTTGTGAGTTAAATTTTGTATTTCCGATACTCTATTAGCGACAAAGCAAACATATGACGACGAGTGATTGGTAAGCCAGCTTAGAACTATTTTTGAGTCGGACCAGAAGAAAATTCTATAAGTAAAGGCATCAAACTTATGTTTGATTTTGTCCCAAGTTCGACTAAGCAATAAGGCGGCGCAAAGTTCTAACCGAGGCAAGGATTGGTGGACCACTGGAGCAACTTTCGATTTTGCTATGAGTAAAGTTGATTTTAAATCAGTTTTATGAGTCACATAGATGCAGCATCCATATGCCAATTGAGAGGCATCCGCAAATCCATGTATATCAAACTGAGTTTTTGGAGATGTACCTGCAAATCTAGGGATTTCAATTTTGTTAATATTTGGAAAATCTTGTTCAATTATCCGCCAGCGATTCGAGAAACGTTCGTTAAGTGGTTCGTCCCATTCTAACTTTTGTTTCCATAATTCTTGAATCAGAATTTTGCAAGATATTATAATAGGACTGAGTATACCAAGAACATCAAAGATTTTTGCTACAGCTGATAAAACCGATCTTTTAGTTGGAACTTCTATCACTGGTAAATCAAAACGAAAGCAACAGACGTCATTCTTGGGCTTCCATGACATCCCAAGTGCCTTAGCAATGTGTTCGTCATTTGTTTTTAATTGTAGTTCACCGTCGCAGGGAGCGATATTTGGGCAATTTGAATTCCATTTTGACAGTTGTAATCCGGCTTTTTGTAATACTTCGACAACTTCACATTTTTTTGTTAAAAGTTCAGAAAAGCTATCTGCCCCCGTGAGCAAATCATCAACGTAAACATCTTGCTTAAGAGTTTTAGAACCAATAGGAAATTCATTTTTATAAAAATCAGCGATGAAAACCAAACTTCTTACCGCAAGGAAAGGTGCAGATGAAGTGCCATATGTTACGGTGTTCAATTGATATAATGTGATTGGCTCATTTACGTTTTTTCTCCATAAAATTAGCTGAAAATTTCGGTCTCTTTCGTCCATCAAAAACTGTCGATACATTTTACAGATGTCAGCTGATAGTGCAAGTTTATTTAAACGAAACGACAAAATTGTTATAATTAGCTCCTGTTGAATTGTTGGGCCGACCATTAGAGCTTCATTCAATGAAATGTTAGACGATGTGCGGCAAGATGCATCAAAAACTACCCTGAGTTTTGTTGTGGTACTTTGAGGACGCAAAACAGGATGATGAGGAATTACATAATGCGAGGAATCTAAACGATTGAATGTTACAGGTGACATATGACCAAGTTTAATGTATTCGTCCATAAAATCGAAATACATCTGGCGTAAATTATCATCTTTGGAAAGTCGTTTTTCTAGATATAAAAAACGTCTGCGAGCTACTTCAATTGAGCTACCAAGTTGATTTATAGAACTTTTAAATGGTAAACGTACCTGAACCTTTCCATTAGAATTGAGAATCGTGTTTTTAACAAAATGGTCCTCACATTGTTGTTCTTCTTCTGTAAAAAATGGCGTACTTGAATTGAATTCTTCTATTTCCCAAAATGCCTTCAATAAAGAGTCCAAATCATCGGTTTTTGTTATGACATTGCACGATAAGGATCGCTGTGAACGTTGAGTATTCACGCTGCCACCAATAATCCACCCAAGAGATGTGTTGATGAGGGAAGGAAGTCCATTACCGAGAGAAATTTTGCCGTCAAGAAGTAAATCAAAGAATATTTCAGAACTAATTAAAATATCAATACGTTGAGGAATGTAAAATTGCGGATCTGCTAATTTAAGCCCATTTGGAATGTTCCAAGTTTCTGCATCGATTTGTTCAGATGGGTGCTGTGATGAAATAGATTTTGTGACCAAAAAACACGTAGTCCACTCAAAGTCAGAAACACGAGATTTAATTGTAGCTGTTACCATGTATTTCAACTGAGTTCGTATATCAGAAACACCAGAAATTTCGTGAGTTGATTTACTTTGTTTTAAACGAAGACGATTTGCAGCTTCTTGCGTGATAAGATTTACTTCTGAACAAGAATCCAATAAGGCTCGAAGAGATTGTAGACAACCGAATGAATCTTTAACAAAAATAATTGCTGTTGGAAGCAGATTTATACGACGACTACGAATGACAAATGAAGTTTTTGTTAAATGAGTTGAGGATGTATTAGTTGGTGTTGGTACAAATGATTGGTGCGATGACGAAGACGATGGTTGGAAAGATGAGGAATGTGGTTGTTGAATTGATGAATTAAAAGAAGCATTATGTTGAGATGAAGGCAAATGACTTGAGTCCGATGAACAAGAAGTATTATTTGAATCAGTTTTTGTTTGGAAGTTTGGATTGTGTAAAGTGGTATGGTGCGATACCCTGCAAGTACGACAGCGAGATTTCGATAAACATTGAGAAACTACATGACCTTTTCTAAGGCAGTTTATACACAACTTGGAACTTTTAACGAAATCGAAACGACGAGATATGGGCAACGACAAGTAAGTAGAACAACTTCCAGTTAAGTGTTCTTTGCTTTTGCAATATTCGCAAATTATTGATGAAACCATAAATGATAATCCTGGTCGCTTGGGATTTAGTTTAGATTTATTATCACGAGGTTGAAAGGAGTCAATTTCCGCAGTACGACTTTCCAGAAACTGGCAACGATGACTTAAAATTGAATAGCAGTGATCCCATGATGGCAGAGAATTAAAATCTTGTTTTTCATCATAATTTTTTTTTGACTCTGCATCAATTTTCGACAAAACTATATGAATAATTATAGCGTTCATGACATCGACTTCTGAACCGAGTGAGAGCAACGAACTACGAAGGGCCGAAACGTTATCAAGAATTGAACGCAACATTGAAGCATTTGGTTTATGCATGGGTGAAATCGAAAACAGTGAATTGATATTGTCGATAAACATTAACGATTTGTTGTCATATCGTTCAGTTAAATGATCCAAAGCTTTTTGGTAATTTGACTCGACAACTTGAAAAGGTTCTATTACCGCTAGTGCTTGACCAGATAAACAATTAAGCAAATAATTGAATTTATCAATAACTGGAATATTTGATTCATTATGCACTAACGTTTTGAATGTGCTTATAAATCGAGAGAACTCCGAATATTTTCCGTCAAATTTTGGTAATTTAAGTTGAGGCAAACGATTTTGATGAGATACAAATGTTTGAGATGAATTTAAAAAGCTTTGCTCAATATCTCCAGAACTACGTTTTTGATTCATAAAACTTACCAATGGTGCCTTGGCAGAAATAAACAGCTCTTCTAAATCTGATCGAACCATATCAGAATCGTCCAACTTCTCTATTTGTGTTTGAATGTGGCTTATTTGTTTGAAGTAAGATTCTAAAATCTGTAGTCGACATTCCAAAATTGTATAATCAGATGAGTCACCATCTCTGTCTGTTTTCCCTTTCAGTTGTGATATATTTCTTTTCATTGTTGTGCGTTGTAACTTTAATGAAGCGAGCGTATTTCCTCCCATATCGGTTTTCTCGGTACTCATTTTGCACTAAATATTGTTAAAGTTATATTAAATTTTGTTAAAGTTGATAAAAATTTAATAAAGTTGCTTTAAATCGACATTTTGTAAAAGGAGTACCAAAAGTTGTAATAAGTACCACTCGTTGTTTAAAAGGGCCAACACTGATTATAAGTGCCAATACTAATTGTTGAATTCAAATAAACAAGATATGTATGCTTGTATATATACAGATTAAAGAGAAATATATTATGAGCGTAGACAGTGTAAGAGAATTTGATTTGTTTTACTTACTAGAATAAACGTAGAACTTATGTTTGATGCTACAAAACTGCAGATGACGGTGGCTAGCAAATACAAGAGCGAAAACGACGATAATGATAATTAATGATGAAAAGACTGCTGCTGACTGCAAGTACCAAAGGGACGATGATGATGATGTTTATGACGATGCGTTTGTAGACAACTGTTAGGTGCAAGTGCACTAACGACGATGATTATGTTGATGATGATCACGATGACTACGATGATTGCGATGACGATGAAGTTAACGTTTTGTTTTATAAGAAACTTAAATTTTTCTTTTTATTTCAGCACAAGAAATGTTTTTAGTTTTAATATGTTTTTATTTAATAAACAAATTTTATTTTTATTTATTGGACTTTATTGTCTTTAAATTAATGTATGTCCTGTCACGGTCGCCAATTTTTATGTTGAACCATAAAAGAAACAAAAATTGATTTGTTTATAAACCACTAGAAATTGTTTGCTTGATGTTTATTGTATTGCGTTCTTTTCGACAATGACAAAATTCTTAAAACTAAAGTTTGTTGAAGCTAATAATATTAAAGGGAATGCAAAAAAGCAATCCCGTTAGATTTCAATGTATTTAAAAATATAATATGTAAAGAAACAATTGTATGTATGTTTATACATATATGTAAAAAAGGGCAACAAGATATTTAAATGAATGGTTTGTTAAGAATATTATTTAAATATACAAATTAATGCAACAAAAATAAGACGAATTAAATTAATATTAAATAAAATTGTATTAAGTATATTTTGACCCAACACATATGATTATAATCTATTATGTTCAAAGAAAGAGCAAATTTTGTAAATTTGCGTTGAACTCTTTCTAACCGATTTATATGTATAACATAATGGGGGCTCCATATAATAGAAGCATATTCAAGAACAGATCTAACAAATGAAAAGTATAAAATTTTACGTGTAACTTGATTAACAAATTCAATGCTATTTCTTCTAACAAAAGCCAGAAGAGAAAATGATTTAGGGATAATATAATTTATATGGTTTATGAAACTTAATTAACTTCACGTAGTAATATAGAATTTATGGAATAATTAAAATAAACAATATGTTTCACTTTATGAAAGCATAGATAACAACATTTATCAATATTAAATTGTAATTTATTACGATCAGACCATAAAACTAATTTATCCAAACTCTTCTGCAAATCCAAAGTATCTTGAGAACATTTAACACGATAAAAAATTTTTATATCATCAGCATAAAGCAAAAATTTGCACACGTTAAAGCAAGAAGAAATATCATTCATGTAGAGGCAAAAAAGAAAAGGGCCCAACCCACTTCCTTGAGGCACACCAGAAGTAGCAACATAAGGGATAGAAAAATAATCATCAATATTGACATAACAAACACGGTTACACAAATAAGAACTCAACCAGTTCAGAAAATTTGAATGAAAACCAATTTTATCCAATTTTGCTAGTAGGATGTTGTGTGAGATTTTATCAAATGCTTTAGAATAGTCAGTATATATAGTATCTACTTGAAATCCCAATTCAAAGTTAGATATACAATAATGATTAAAGACTGCTAAATTCGTGGATGTTGAACGGCCTCGTAAAAAACCATGTTGTTCCTCAATTATAATAGGCTCAACAAAAAACTTAATTTTTTTAATTATCGCATGTTCAAAAAGCTTTGAAATAGTAGATAACTTAGAAATAGGTCTATAATTTTCAACATTACATTTATTGCCAGATTTAAATATAGGAGTAATAGACGAGAGTTTCCATTTGTCTAGAAATATTCCTACCATCAATGATTTATTGAAAATCAATTGAAGAGGGAAGCAAATAGAAGAACAACAGTTCTTTATAAAATAAGAACATAAACCATCAGAATCACAGCCTAGCGAATTCTTTAGAACAGATATAGCAGAAACTATATCAGAAATAGATAATTGAATGTCTGAGAACTGACCTGCTGAACGAATATTGTTCAAAACGGAAAAATCAAAATTATCTGATGGTAAAATAAAATTAGATTTGAAATATTGTGCAAAAAGATTTGCAGACTGAATAGAAGAGTTTGAGATATTGTCCTTATAAAAAACAGAAGACGGAATAGAAGATATACCACGTTTGGAGCTAATGAATGACCAAAATGATTTTGGATTAACATTAATAGAATCTTCAAACCCAATAATATACTGATTATATAAATATCTATTTAGAAAATTAAATTCTCTCAAATAATGTTTATATAACTTAAGATGTTCAACGTTATGACCAATCCTATACTTTCTGAAAAATGTATTTCTTAAATTTTTTAGTTTTTTCAAGCCCTTTGTATACCAAGGTAACTTATAAACCCTACCATTAGCCCTGGGCACATACAAAGAAAATATATCCGACATTTTCCTAAGAAAAATATCATAGCAATCAAACACACTTTTCTCAAGAAAAAGCTCAATCCAATTTACAGAGTTAATAAAATCATTAATTATATCATAATTACAAACTTTAAAATTATAACAAATTTATTCTGAATTTTTTATATAATTATAAGCATAAAAATCTATCGAAATACTTAGCGGAATGTGATGCATGTCAGCTTTACATAGAGATGTCACACATTCTGTTACTGTACAATTAATTTCATTGGAAACAAAAACTAAGTCCAATATTCTATTTAATTTATTTGGAATAGTATTCGATTGTTTTAAATCGAGACTAAAAAAAAGAATCAATTAAATTAATCTCATGTAAACTGTTTACATTTCCTGGTAAAAATAATAGATCATCACCAGGAACAAAAGACCATGTTAATTTACTCAAATTAAAATCACCTAAGATACAAAATTCTGATTCAGTAGAATTAGAATCATATAAACTGATTTTATTATTAACATGTTTCTCATATAGTAAATCACTACTATTAGGTGGTATATAAGAAGCACAAATATAAATATTATTATTATTACAACTACCTGAGATGGCAACACATATTTGATCTATAAGAGAATCATCATCATGTAAAAATATTAATTTTGATTCTAATGAACGTTTTACAATAATTACAACGCCTCCTCCTTTATTGAGACCAGTTTTAATAGCATCTCTATCTTTTCTAAATACTTGATATATATTTAAATCAAAAAATTCACCATCATACAAATTTTCATTAAGCCATGTTTCAACAATAACGTATACATCATAATCCATTTGAGATGTAAATGAAAGAGCTAAGGACGATTTACTTCTCATTCCAGAAACATTTTGATAATAAATACACAAAGAATTAGGGTTATGCGTGCTTTTAGCTAAGTTATGTGCTGAACCGACGGCTTTTTTGGAAAATTTTTAAACGGACGTACTCTAATATCTGATTGCCAAATAGAAGCATCAAAAAGTCTATCATAGAAATTTGAAGATATTCCAAGTTTGAAATTGATTTTTTTAACATCATCTAAATTAGCATCTTTCTTAATTAATTTATAACAGATAATGTGTTCTGCATTAACATCAATAAGTTTAGCAACATACAATTTAATCTGATCTTCTGTTACAGAAGGTTTAAATGACGATAAGTGCACCCATTGCTTACGAACAAAAACATCAAGTTCACTGTTATTACTCTGACCAAAAACAATTCTTTTTTGTTTATTATCCTTTTTTGATAAAACATTAGTCCATTCAGACTCTTTGTGTATTTCATTATTAGCAAGAGCACCTTTAGATGTAGATGGATATACATTAGTATTTATTTCATTTGTAACATTAGCAAGAGGAATGTAATTATCTATTTGTTTATTAATTACACCAGCAGTAACATCAAAATGAGATTCATCAACAGCATCACTAGTCAGAGTATCAGATTGAGTAAAACCAGTATTGAGAGCAGCTACAGAATGTTGATAAGATTCAGCAATATTATTTTCATCGCGATTGAAATTGTTATTTTCAGTTGAAGCATGACCAGAAGGAAGCGAACTCAAATTTGCGTTAGCAGTAGAAGACAGAGAATTACGATCACCAATTGTTTGAATATTCTCATTATTATCAACAGCAACAACAACTTCATTAGGGGAGAGCGATTGACGAAGATCATTTGTGTTAACAAAAAAATCATTGGATTCAGCAATATAAGATGAATTGTTTGCAGTTTCTTTTACATTTTTTGGTTTAAGATTTTGAGAGAGTTCAATGACCATAGACTTCAATTTATTTACTTCGTTTGACAAAATATATACTGTTGAAACTAGTCCACAAGAAGATGGTAAACAATTGTCACAATTATAAACAATGTTTTTATTGTAATTTATTATTTTTAAAGCATTTAAATCATTTATATTAGCACAATGATTATGAAAAGTGCGATGGCAAATAATGCAACTTATAGGATTTTTATCGATATAAACAAAACATTTAGCACAAATTTTGTTAACCACCGACATATTAACAGCACGTCCTGTTCTAACGAGAGCAAGAAGAATACTGAAATTAATTAGAAGAGGACCATCCTTACAAAGGTTTTTTAAAACCCGAAAGAACTTGAAAGCCAGATAAAAATTAAACTTGAATTATAAAAAAACGGCCACCGCGACGTTTCTTGGCGAAGCTCATTCTAGACGTCCAATTTTAGGCCACTTTTTCGAGCATTGCTGGCCCTATGTCACTAAAAACACAAACAATATTGACCTCCAAGTCGTCATATTTTTAAACCAAATATCATTGATCATGGTGCGGTTATAATCTCCATTGACAGTAAAGCGAGATCCGGCTTCATTTTTGAAGAAAAAAAATCAGATTATGGATGTAATGGAGTCTGCAGTGTCTGCTGGGGATTGGTCTCACTTCATATGTGGGTATTTTGTTTATTAACAAACCCATTGAACCAAAAATAAGCCTCATTGCTGAACACAATTTTGTGATAAAACATCGGGTCAGTTTGCAACTGCTAAAGAGCCCAATCGGAGAAAGAACGACGTATATGATGGACTCGTTACTTTAGTTCCTGGACCAGCTGGATCTTATACGGGTGTAGGCCAAGATCTTTGGGCAAAATGTTTCAAGTACTGGACGGATAGAACCCCAATTCCAGCGGCCGACGACAAAACGATAAATTTGGATCTTCGTCAGTACGCATATTCCTTCGACATCATCATTTAGAGAATATGTGGTATGAAATCTATCCACACTTCATCGGATGGCTTGCTCAGATGGACGATTATGTGAGTCATAAAAATCACGAAGTCGTAAACAAGTTGTGCGAATCGATGACTGTTTTTCAATGGATAATTTGGTAGTGTTGTTCAAGCGTCAATCTATTCATGACGATTTTCCAGAATATTTGGATCATAAATATTAAAAAGTGAACGCAGTATGACAGTTAACCCTTTGGTAAGTTATATAGGGCTTTATTTTATTCAAGTGTTATATAAAATAACATTTGAATGGAGTATATTTCCTAAAAAAAATTTTGTTTCTTATTTTTTCGACTAAACAACCCCATAGTGCCACACCAAACAATCAGTTTTTCTGTGTGGTTGGTTTATCTTGACGAAGTTGAGCAAATAAACCAAGAAAAAAAAAAAACAAAAATAAAAATAAACTGCCACCAACCTTTCTGTTAACCACACATTTAACAATGGCCATATCCATGCCCATGCCAACTACCTTACCTTAAAGGTAAGTAAAGCCAAACAACGCCATCGCCACTACCACTGTTACCACTCTAATCACCATCACCTCCACAATGGTCCACCAACAACACCACCATCATCATCAACCGTATCCAAAATCTGTCAGTCAATTTATTTTTATATCATGACTTTAGGCTTTAAAAGTCAGTAAATTCAATTTACGTAAAGAAAACGATCAATGTTTGTTTATTTGTTTTCGTTTCTTGCCATTTTTTTCCCCCCTCCCAATTCGTTTCTGTTATTTATTTTATTTCTTTGCTGATTTTCATTTGCCAGACTTGTCGGTTGGTTGAAGTTGTTGTTGATGATGACGACGATCACAGGTTGACTTTTGCCCTCCATAAATTGTATGGTATAGTAAAGTTTCAACATTTTTCTTTACTTGATTTTATTTGAATTGTTTTGTATGATTTCGTTGCTCAGGAAATTGGCATGATCAATTCAATTGAAGATTTATATCTTAGAAGTAGGTATGTATAGTGTAGTGTAGTGTATTTAAAACAAAGTATTAATATTAGATTTGCATAGTGAACTTTTCAGTTATTTTGTTAGCTAAAACAACAGATTTTAATGAAACTTTGTATAGGCTAGTTTGGCATAATGCCACCAAGAGTTTGAATTAGTATTTAAGTATCTGGAATTTAATAATATTAATGTCTTTTGCAGTTATTTCACTTAATCTTAAGTATTTTTCTGCGATTTATGTGAAAGCAGACATATGCTTTCAAATTAAAACATTTTCTGATACTTATGAAATTCAAAGTCGATTAAGCTATATCCCTCTGTCTGTACTTCTGTGTAAAACATTCTCAACTCCAAATTATATACACAAACTTAGTATAATTTCCACAAAAAGTCTTTATCATTCTCCTAAGCAGTTTGGTATTGAAAATCAGCAAAATCTGTAGGGCAACTTGAAATTATATATCAAAATGTAATTTTCACATATTTTGTTTCAATACATTGCAGATTATTTCAGGACATTACAAAATTATATTGCACAAAATTCAGCAGAAATAGCTTTCGTATTAATAAAAATTATAAGTCCATATTTCTTCATGATCGATCTATATTTACCATGCCCCCCATATAAAGTTCACTTACGAAAATCGCTTAAATATGAATAAATCTCTTATAAATACCGTTATCAGGTTGAAATTCGAAATAAATTATCCCCATAATCCACTGAATTATGGTCGGAAGAAATATCTTTCAATCTGAAAAAATCGATATCTACAATGGATAACCAGAATGACAGCTTTATGTAATTCTACATCTTTTGTATTCGTGTCATAAAGTGAAATATGAATCGGGCTAGCAAGGCAGTGATAAAGTGTCCGATCGCCGAACAGCTACAACGATACTATTCCTTCAAGGAACGAGAGATTTCAACAAGAAACAATTAAGAGTATTATATTCAACTGTGCCACTATCAATATTTGACAATACAATTTTTTCTGCTCTAGGAGTTATATGGGCGTTGAAGTCAATTATGGTCCGAACCACACAAAAGTTGGTATAAAGATTTAGGTTTATATAAAACCTGTTTATATACAATTTCATCACGATATTAATTATTATAAGACAATTATGAATGTTCAAGTCTTTTTCTGAGCGGGACCTTGAATGTGGACTAGGAATATATATAATTTCAGAGCACTTACAACTAATTTGTGCAAAATTTTATCAGTATTGCCGCATAATCAACATATTTATGACTGCTCAAACTGTATTCCGGGGGGTCATTTGAATGGGGGCTAGGTGAAATCATGGACCGATATTGCTTATTCTCAATACTAAACAAATCTTATCTGCAGAGAGTATGTATCAGCCAACGAGCTTCTTTCGTGTTTTCAACAGACAGACAGACATAGCTAATTCGTCTTAGAATATAATGAAGACCCAGAATATATATACCAATGTGGGTCTGCAACAGAAATGAGATAATCAATATTTTATTTTTTTTATTAATTTAAGAATTCAATAGATTACAAGCCTTTGAGGGCAATACATCTAGGAGATAAATATGACTATATATTAAACAAATTTATAATGATAAATTTTAATATAAATTTAGTATCCTTATAATTAGATATATTTAATTTGAATTTAATTTACACGATTATTAAAAAAACCCACCCCAATTTTGCACAAAATATCGAAGTTAAAAAAATAGAATATTGATGATAAACACTTAGTTCTTTGTATTGTTAGTAACAGCAAATATTGGACTCAAATGTATCTCTTTGAATTATCTTTAAACTCTCTAATAGATTTATTAAAATTTCGCTCTTCATTGGGAAGACAGTTGTTCCATAACCTTGTAACTCGGACCAGAAAAGATCTAGTCATATACAGAGATGAGTGATTTGGGCATATAAGTGTGTTTGTCCTAGAAAATATGTCCAGAAACATGTTCTCTAAACTTAAGATTGCAAATATACCTAATAACTCAATTAAAGCATATTCTCAGTTTGGCTAAATTCTGTTGGGACGTGCCTGAAAATGTCTCAAGGCCATAAAGAAATAAAGGAAGTCATAAGGATAATGCCAGTCATAGGAAGGTATATCCCAATGCTATAAAGTTTCCTTAAAATAAAAGAAACTCTTGATATTATAAAATTAATGTAAAAACTAAAATCCAATTAAGTGTCCACATAAATACCCAAAATCTTGCAATGAGAAACAAAGCCAACGCTCTCGTCCCTTAAATAAACATGTGGTAGAACTGTATCATGTGAAAAATACATGGCTTTTGTCTTGGAGGGATTTAAATGCAAATAATTAATTTCAGACCACCCAATAATACGTTTAAAATCATCATTGATATTCGTTTCAAGGAAATTCTGACCAAAACCAGAATCATTTGCCAATAATTGAACATCATCCGCTTATGTATAACACTTGCAAAACCTTATCATATTATATATATCGTTCAAGTATATTGTAAATAAAAGCGGTCTTAAAATAAATCCTTGCGGTACCCCCTAAAAATTTATTTTATATCTCACGCAAGCGGATTCAACATATTGAAATCTTCCAGTAAGCAAATACAAAATTAAACGGCAAGAGGAGAAATCAAAACCAAAATCACTTTGAAGTTTGCGGCATAGAACACGATGACATATCGAGTCAAACGCCTTGCTAAAATCCAGCACGATCAACATTGAATTCAAGGACTTATCCATGTTCTCCCGTATATATTATCAGTAATATCTAATAATAACCCCGTATTGTTATAACCACTCCTGAAACCAGATTGGTATGGGTTTATCATGTTCCTGGAACTAATATGAGCCATCATTTGTTTTATTAACAAGATTTCTAACACTTTAGAAGAGATATTAATATACTTACTGGGCAATGGTCCGAATGAGAACGTGGTAATTTTATTTTTGGTATTGGTACAACTCGACCGATTTTCCACGACTTTGGAAATACAGAGGTTGTTATTATAGAATTTAATAGAAAAATAAGATGTGATGAAATAACAGGGTATATAATTTAGAGAAATTTTAAAAGAATACCAACAGAATTCGTCTTAATGATTGTCATCGCCTAAAATACCTCCAGCGAGTCAATATTCCTAAATGTGAAGCCCTCATTGCAATGAAATGAAAAAAAGCTTCCGTCACACCGATCAATTGGTGGAAGCAATGAATGCTCATTAAACTCCTCAACATTAACAGAACTACCAATGTTATCATTACCAACAACGCCATTTGATCTTAATTTCATCCATAATTGGGACTGAGTACAGTCACCAAAGAATCGAATACTATTCAATCTTCTTAATCGCCTAATTACCGATTTCACTTTATTGCGATATCTGCAACAAATTTGGCGTATTTTAAGTCACGATCGCAGAGTGATGCCGAAATCAACACACATTATAGCTTAGCAATTCGAATACATTTCAAATAAAAGTAGTAAAATAAGAGGAAACAAGTAAGAAAAAATGGTCGGTCAAGCCCGACCATATAATACCCTACACTAAGAAAATAAGCAAAAACACTATTCTTTTAAAATTGAAATAATTTATATTCGTTGGTGATGATTTTCGGAAGTGGGCCTTATATGGGAGCTATGACCAAGTATTGCCCTATTACCATGAAATTAGGTCATGTATATACAGTCAGAGTCAAAATTTAGTATACAATACCCGTTTTCATCTATGAAGCTAAGTATTTTAATTAGAGAAAGAAATATATAAGATTGAATAAACTTAAAATTAAGTTTAGAGTTTAATCCAGCGAAAGGCATTGAGCTCTCAAATGAGCTCTCTTGTTTTTGTTTTCAAGCACACACATTGTATAAAAACAATCAAAACCAGTCAGTCTCGCATGAGCATTGATAGAAGCAGGTTGTTTTACGCTTTTCGCTTTTATGCTTGTCTATTTCAGTTATTGTTTTTGTTTTTTTCTCAACTCATACAACTACAATATTTAAAAACTGTAGTGGTGTGAGTTTGCCTTTCGCTGGTTTAATCTATTATTATTTAAAAAAAAATAGATTTCTTGGAAAATTTATGGGAAAAATGAAAAAGTACCTAAAAACAACAGTCAAAAATTAGTATACAGTTGATGGATAAAGCTATATTTTAAATATTAACAAAATCCGAAAACAAAAAGTTAATATTTGTTTGGTCCTTCATTCAGCTTAATTACGGCCTCTAGTCGTATGGAGTTTACAAGATGTTCCTCTTCTTTTAAAGTGGGTTCGTAGTTCGTCTTTAGATGAAATGCTTTGTTTTCAAATATTCCGGTCTAAAATTTTCCACAGGTGCTCTATTGGGTTAAAGTCTGGTGACTGCGGAATTGAATTTAACTACTTAGGCAATCAATAGATAAACAAATACATTCGGGCTTCTATACAATAAGTTTTGTCGCAGCTGTCAGGATTCTGGAAATGAGAAATAGCAACAAATTTGGCACTCAATTCTTCAACTAATGGGGTGGTAATAAAAAAAAGTTTTCGACTGTACTTTATTAACGAGCTACCATATTAAACAATCCGTTGGTGCGATTTGTATGAAAAAAACTAAATAAAATATATCCTACCTCCAATAAAAAACATCTTTAAAAATCTATATATATCACCACATCTTAAGTTCCCATAAAAACTTCCTTACTAACAAAAAAAAAAAAATCCAAAAGATTCTTAGATTTCGTACGTAACATGTCCAAAATGTAGAAGGAGTGACAATTGACATTTAAACATGATATAAGCAGGACAACTAATTGACAGATATCCCCATACAACAATGTAAATTACTCTAACACAAACACACACAGTTACTAAGTCACAATCAAACCCAGCATGCATCCATACTTACTCTACTACGTACTCTGTATGAACTATCACTTTCAAACAACCTACAACTAAAACGTGCTTGTTGGCTTGATCGTTTGATTGCTCTGTTTGAGCCATGCTAGTTTCTGTACTGCCGGCAGTTGGAACGAAAATAACAAACAACAACAACAAAAAAAAAAAGTAAACATTATTATCGTCACATGTCGCTCACTAATTGATTTTTCTTGTCGCCTGTTTGTGTAGTAGAATTTTCTCGCGATTTAAGCTTGATCTTAAACAAACACTTGCTTTGTGTTGCTTTGAACATGGTTGCCAAGAGTAAATTGTGGTTTCATGTGCTGCCAGCAGCAGCAGCTGCAGCAGCAATCACAACGACAGCAGCTGCAGCAGCAACAGAAAGCGAGCAACCATCAATAAGTACATACATAGAAACAAGTAACTAAACATGATATTAAGGAGGGTTCCGTCAGAGTTTTAAAGGAATAGTATCTTAGTTGGAACTTGGTTGTAAGACTGTGAATGTGACTCTTGGTATCTCTCAGTCTAGGTAATATTGGTACCGTATTCCAGAAGGAAGCTGAATATAGAATTCGAAAATAGAAGGAGGTATCGTAGACAAATAAAAATTGGTTAACTTTTACATTTTGGTAAGATGAAGAAAAAAACGTAGCATTTTGAATCAAATATACAGCTGTACTCTAAATATTATAAATTAAGTTATTACCATTATAATACTGATAGGTTAGGTTCAATGGGCAGCCGCTCCTCAAGCAGCTCACTTGGGTCCATTCAAATCTGATCCCATTATGATACCCAACTCCAAATGAAAGCAAACAGATTCCCGGATGAAGGATTAATCCTTGATAGCTCGTCCAAACATGAGAGGAATGGAAATCCGAGGATGCGTTCCCTCAGGTTTGTCAGAGCCGGAAATTGGCAGAAAAGGTGATACACCGTATCTTCCTCGTCTTCATTATGGCAGCTTCTACAGTAATCATTGTACCGTAGGCCCATTCTTCTAGCATGTGTCCCGATTAAACAGTGTCCTGTAATAAAGGAGACAATTAGCCTTATTTGCTCACGACGAAATTCCATAAGTAGATTCGTCCTGCTGGCATCATATACGGGCGAAGTCGACCTCGCTGTAGCACAGGAAGGTTCATTAGTCCACCTGTTTTGTGCAGTCTCATATTGTTCCTGCTGAACAGCCATCTTGCATTTAACAAGAGAAATACCAGAAAAGGGGTCGAACGCCTTCTCACTCATCATCGCACCCCTTTTGGCCAAATCATCTGCTATACAATTACCCTGATTTCCATTGTGTCCAGGGACCCATTTAAGCGTTATCCTAGAATGTCTCGCTATCTCATTTAGGGATATCCGGCATTCCTCGGTTAACCTAGATGTCGTAAAGACACCCGCTATTCCGTTAACGGCAGCCTTGCTGTCAGTAAATATACATATATCACCAGATATTAGATAATACCTCAGCCAGTTGGAAGTAATTTCCGCCTGAAGAACAGTAAAGAAGTTATGTAGCCTAAAGAAAGATTTTATTCCAAAGTTTTCAATACAGAAACCTCCACCGACCCTATTACCCCTGTTAGAGCCATCAGTGTATATCCGTATGACATCAGCAGGGGGAAAGAGTCCGCGTTGACATAAATCACTATTCGGGATCATAATATGGAAATGCCTATCGAAAAAAGGTTTTGCTATGCAGTAGTCGACATTACCATGTATGTTCCCATAATAATTCAGTATCCTTGAGTGTCCAAGGTCCTTACCAGACCACGAACAACCAGCATTTAGTCTCAAAGCAGAGTTTATAGCCATTTGTATCACCATCAAATTCACTGGTAACCAGTTTATAATAGTAAAAAGTGCCTTAGAGGAAGTAGACCATGTAGCGCCTTTAATCAGTATCGCGACAGTTCTGAGAACTCGTTCAACGGTAGCATTATCCAAAGCCTACCACCACACCAATACTCCATAGAACAAGATGGGTTTAAAGACTGCTTTGAAGATCCAATTGATACCTTTTGGCATAATACCCCAGTTAGTACCAATTGCCTTTTTGCAGGAGTAGATGGCCACATAGGCCTTATTGATCCTGTTCTGAATGTTTAAATTCCAGGACAGTCTCTTATCTAGCATGATGCCAAGATACTTTGCATTATCCCTGATCTCAAGACTGATTCCATTCAGTCTAGGTGGTCTAAAGTCATCGATCTTATACCTCCAAGTGAAGAGAACCAATTCCGTTTTTTGGGGGTTCACACTAAGTCCACTTGATGTACTCTACTCACTCAGTGTACTTATGCCGATTCCATATAATTAGATATTGTATCCAGAAATTTACCAGATATAAATACTGCAACATCGTCAGCATATGCGACTGTTTTAAACCTTCTGTTGTCCATCCTGACCAACAGGATATTCATAGCCAGATTCCACAGAAGTGGAGATAGTACACCACCCTGTAGGGTTCTACGATTGGCCACTTTTGAAACACTTATGCCACTAAGAGTAGCACATATGATTCTATAGCCGAGTATCTTTCCGACTAATCGGGTTCACAAAGATCAATCCCAAGTTCGTCCATTGCAGATAGGATGCCGACGGACCTGACATTGTTAAGAGCCCCTTCAATATCAAGGAAGGCAACAAGTGAATACTCTTTATGTGATAGTGACTGTTCAATGGAGACAACTAACGAATGTAGAGCTTATAATGCTGTTACGAAGTTGCATTAACGATTTGAATTTAAAGGTCTGCAACGGCTGTTTGCAACATTCATCATGTTTATAAACATTTCCAGTGCTCGAAACGTTTACCTATCAACAATGTTGATAACACGCTGTTATTAACATTATTTATAATTATAACAATGTTAACTGTTTAAGGTGGTAACATAGAAATAGATAATTCATGAAACTACTAGAAGATGGCACTGTGTATATCAATGGTAACAGCAGGTTGTCATTATATTGCGCTGTTAGACTTAACATCAACTGTATTACCAGTGTGTTTTTAAAGTGTGTAATATAAGTGTTTGCATTACAAGACAGTGACTATTTAAACTTAAATAAATAGAGTTGTTGCTTTATTAGGTTTGTATAAAGGAAATAAACCACCGTTTTTAAAAGGTAAAAACGTAACAATAGGTATTTTCGTCTTAGTTTTATGAAATAAAAATAGTTTTATTTTACAAACAAACCAAAAAGCTAGAGCTATTTGACTTTGATCAATGGTGACTCCGATTTCACGCACTAACAGTTCACTTTTATTTAAAATTTATGCTCTTTGACAATAAAATGAAGATATTTAATCAATTTAAGCTCTTTTACTTCAATATAAAAATTCACAAAATTTTGTAAAACAATAACGGAGAATAAAGTTAATCGATTATTTCAACACACCCGGTCTCCAGACATATAGGTCAACATTGGCGGGTTAAAAGCTAAAATTGAATAGCTTTCATCCGATGTTGAAATTTATCGACCTCTAGTGACGACTACATCTGAGTTTTCTAAGCTACTGGTCCGATTGTAAAATGATATATGAACGAATCGTAGAAGAGAACATATTCTTTATGAAAATTAAATTTGTATCCACCTTGTTAAATAAAAGTGGTGTCAAAGCTGAAAAGTTTTTCAGCTTGTAATAAATCTGAATTTTCTAAACTACTGGTCCGATTGCAAAGTGATATATGAACGAATCGTAGAAGAGGACATATTCTTTTAGAAAATTAAAATTGTTATAACAAAAGCTGAGATATCGGGTGTCAAAATTGACCAACTTTCAGCTTGTAACTTGTATGAACATGGACAAATTTTAATTTACGATACACATGATTTTATCAATCATATACAGTGCAATTGAGATTTTGAGTTGCTTTTTTGGCAAATTATTTTTAAAAACAACAGCTGAATCACGTAGTTCATTGTCGGCTTATCATTTTCCAAAGCCCATTGTATGCATATGTTTATCGATGCTAAAAAATCGTCCACTTTAATGTTTTCTTCATGACCACTATCGTATAAATCCTCCGATTCCATGTCTGATAATTCCATTTGCTCTTCATTACTTTCCACATGAAATTCTTCTTGAATGTCAGCATTCGTGAAAATATATTCCGTAACCAATAGTAGAAGATCTTCGTTTTCTTCCTGAATGATATTTTGTAAAAAATTTAAGGGCATGTTATCCTCTTCACTCCATTCAGTACCGAATTCGAGAAAGGCGTTCCAGGATTTTCGGATATTGGACACTGATATTTTGTCTCAGGACGTAGCTAGAATCTGAACTGCATTTTTGAGAGTGAAGTTTTTTAGTTTGAGCTTCTGGTCAACCAAGTGGGTGAGCAGTTGTTTTTTTTAATGTAATTTTTCCAAAGTTGATAACGTTTTGATCTAACTGTTGTTTGTCTGTGCCATTCGCATTTGAACAGGGCAAAAAAGTTATTCGTTCTTTACATATTTTTCTTCCGGGCGCTGTTTTCTCATTACATGTGACAAGAGTGGAGTTAACAAGTATGTGTTTGTGACAACCATATTTATGATGGGATTTAACATATTAACATTTTTGTCACAAACATATACTTGTTTACTGCAACCATATATATAATTGATAAAATCATGTGAATTGTAAATTAACCATATTATGGTTACCACAATCATATAAATAATTACTGTGACTATAATATTGTTAAAAAACTTGTAAAAATATTGAAATGGTTACAGTAAACATGCACAACATTTTTTATTTTTTTTTCTTGGGGTGTATGATCCTGTTTTATGATCTGCTTCAATGATATGTCACTGATGGATCTAGTCAAATTTGTCACAAGTAGCTCATGGTTAACACGGTTTGAAATTTATAAGACAATTACAATTTTTTGAAATCTTAATTGTTCATCTTTAGTATTTTCTTAGCTCATTTTAAAACATTACCCATTAGATGTAATATTCTTAGCATAATGTTTTCAATCCTTTCAACCTCTGTATTTCTCACAATCACCATATGCAAAATAGCATAGCACGAAGAAAGAATTCACAGCTCTGCATTACATTACATTTTGGTTTACATGCAGCAGGCACAAATGTTTAGGTGTTGCTTACAATTGTTGGCGTACAATTGGCATGGCAACTTTGATGTGAATGATTATAAATGTGTTTAAAGGTATAGACAAAAAGAAAAAAGTGAAAAAAACCAAACCAAACCAAATCACACAAAAACCGAAAGTAAGCCACCACCAGTAATTTTAGCTAATTTGCCATAAACAGGCAATGGCTAAGGATTTCGACAGGCTAATAATGTTTTGTAGCTAGTGGTGAATCAAACAAAGTACGAGTGTGTATGGTCAGAGTCAACCAGCAGAAGTGGAAATTTTGCTCGGACATGACATTTGCTTGACAGGCAACATCAGTGTTGCACCAGTACTGCCAAGTATGTGTCAAGTGCTGTGTGCATTTATAAATTTAGGCTAAAACATTGGCATAACACCACTCAAAACTTAACGAATACAGAGCAGAGCATAAACAAATTTATAAAAACAAACAAACAAACAAACATACATTCATTGCAGACGATCGCTATCTCATACTTGTTGTATGAGTGGTTGTTGTGGGATAATGTTGTTGTTGTTATTGTTGCTGTTGTTCGTTATAGTGTTTGCGTTTTTGTTTTAGTTTATGTTGTTCTTTTTCTGTTGGTTCGATTATTTTTCTTTGCAACAACTTCAATTTGCCGTTTGTTGTTTGATATTGACAGTTTGTCACTTCATTTTTTTATTTATTTTTTTTGTTTGTCTTTCTTTACCTCATATGTTGTACACTCCTTTTTTTCTTCATTAATTTTTTATGAAAGGGTTGCCAATAAGATTTGGAAAATGTATTTATTTAAAAATAATTCTCCCATTTCTTACATAAGTCAAGGAGCCACAGAGTAATATAACTAAAACATTTTAACGTAGCATCATATTGGACAAATATTTGAAGATATGTTAGAATATGTAAATTAATTTAAGACAAGCTCCTAAAGGAGTTTTCTCCTTATTTTTATAAAATATAATGTCCTACTTAACTGTCATTTGATGTAAGGATACACCATAGAGGGAAGGGGACTGACACAGAACTACACGCAGAGAAAAAACATTGTTGTGCTAAACATAATCTAAGAGCAACGTATTATAATAAAATGTATGATTGTACTCCAAACATATTATGATCATTATTAGTATCAAAAAATATCATATTATGATCAAATATAGTAGTAATATTACATTATACTAAGTATTTTCTGAAGTAATCATATTATAATCCAATGTAATAATTTTTATGATCCAATGAAATTTAATTTTAATAGGTTTTCGTTTTAATGTGCTAAATTTATAATTGAATTATTATTGATAAATTCTTTAGGAAATCAAAAGATATTATGCAAATTAAACTATAGACTGAATGAGAATTATAGACAATCAAACTTTGCTTATAAAAACATCATAGCTTAGACAAACACCAACAATAAACCCTGATGTAATCATATACAACAAATGGTGAGTACAAAATGCTATTAAATGTAAACATATTTTGTTTGCATCTTACACGCATACCTAAATTGGAGCGGAAGGCGTTTGTACTTGTCAAAAATTATCATGCAGCAAAACGAAACAACGCGGCGGCAACGCCTTGCAATTGGAAAATCCGATTTTGACAGCGCCTTTAATAGTGAAGTTAGTTGCGAAACACAATAAATGTAAACACATAAGAGCGTTGCTGCTCTTATTTAGGTATGACATTTCAGCGTTAAATCTAAGCGGAAAAAAACGTTCTGCCTTACGCTTTTATTTAGGTAGGCCTGTTAAACGTACAATGAGTACACATACAGTTAGGGACAAAATTGTTCACAAAATAATCAATATAAACATAAACAACTTGCTTTTTCTTCTTCATTGTTTTTATTGAAAATTTTTAAATTGATTTTAATCTTTACATTATGCTTTAAAGATAAAACTAACAAAAAATATTAAATTCACATTTTAAATTTAAAAAGGTTTCACATGTTAGCTGTGAACAATTATGACCCTTAACGAAAATCCCTCTTTCAGTTTTAACAGCTTTTATTCGTTTTGGCATACTATTTACAAGATTTATTAGCACATGTGGGCTAATATTTACCCACGCCTCGATAGAACGCTCCCAAAGTTCATTGATGGTTTTCGCTTGGTATTTTTTAGCCAATATTTTCCTTTTCAATATTGACCAAAGGTGTTCAATCGGATTTAAATCCGGAGACTGGGGTGGCCAATCTAAAAGTTTAATCCCATTTTCTTCTAACCACTTTTTAGTAATTCTGGCATTGTACTTCGGGTCGTTCTATTGCATGAAGATGTCATCCTGACCCGGCACTAAACCAAATGTATCCAAACTTGGCATGTATGAGTCTTCAAGGATTGTAATGTAATCTTTGGCACACATTCTGCCAGTTATTTGGCGTAGTACACCCAACTGGTTTCCACGAAAACAGCCCCAAACCATCAAAGATCCACCTCCAAATTTCATTGTGCTTGTAATATTTCGCTCTTGGACTCCAATTCTTTTATCAACCCATGTCCATTGGCGCCCATCAGACCCAATACGGTTGATTTTTGTCTCATCTGACCAAGTTACCTTCATCCAGTCGTCTGTCGTAAAATGCTCGTACTTTTTTGCAAAAGCCAACCGATTTTTTCGATTTTGTTCGCTTAAATAAGGTTCTTAAAGTTTTGTTCTTGGCGTTAGGCCGTTGTATTTTAAACATCAACGAACGGTTTTGGAACTTATGTTTAAACTATACTCTTGGTTGAGTATTTGTGTGACCTCAACAGCTGTATTAGCCTCACCAGACACAATCAATCGACGAGCTTCTCGAGCATCGGCAAGCGAAAGTTTTTTTGGACGACCATATTTATTTCCCGTGGAGTTTAAACTATTCTGATTCTTTATTTTATACACTAACCCTATTGATATATTATATTTTTTAGCGATTTCGCGATATGGGACACCTTCCATTATGTATTTTGCCACATTTTGTTTCAATAGGGGAGTCTTAGCTTTTCCCACTATAAAAGGCTAAATAAATTATTTAAAAGAGTAGTATTTTATTTAAATAACTTTAAATAATGTCCTTTACTTACGTTATTAAACAAATTTTGTTTTTTTTTTTTTTGTTTTTATATTTTTTAAAAATTGATTTTGACGTGGATATAGTTGTTTAATTTCTTTTTAGTAAAAAAGTAACGGTACTCCAAAAAAATGTTGCCATACAATAAACAACATTGTGCCAGACTACATAACACAAAATGGGTTGCCAGACCTAAGTCTGTAAAAAAAAAAAATTTATAGATATATCTTTAATCATACTTTTTGTGAACAATTTTGTCCCTTACTGAATATAAACGTTTGCCTATTTATTATTCTTTAGTTGTTTGCAAAATAATTAGTTATTTGCAAATTAATTATGTTTCAAATTTATAACTGCGATGAACATACAAATGTTTACAGTAAATAAAATATATTTAGTTCAAATTAAATAAAAAAAATATTTTTTAACTTTTTGCCACAATTGGAATGGACTCCAGTCCAGTGCACTTTTTTAAAACTTAAATGAAAGACAAATCTTTAATAATGATTGTTTGTAATGTTTATGGACTTAGAACATTATGATAACAATAATAACAGTAAATAAAATATCAGCCAATCTTGCATCACTCAAAGTTTTAGGTCAAAATATCATGAGGTAAGTTATGTAATTTTATCGCCCACACCACCATAGTGGAGAGGGTATTATGCGTTTGTGCTGATGTTTGAAACGCCAAAAAAAAGTCTAACACCCACTTAAAGTATACCGATCGACTCAGAGCTTACTGAACTGATTAAACGACGTCCGTCCGTCCGCCCGTCTGGCTGGCGGATATTTAAGATATTTCGTAAAAATTTGGAACATACATTTTTTCGACAAATTTCAATAGTAACTGGCTGAAATCGGTCGATTATTTTATCTAGGCGCCATGAAAATGTTCTACAGAAATACGACTTTATCGGTCAAAAATATTTAAATTATGTAGGTATGTACGGAAATAAGTTTTATATATACGGAAGTCATGTCACCCAATTTTGTGATGATCGGTCCATAATTTGTCATAGGTCCGTAATAAGGCTTACTTCCGAAAATCACTTTAATGAGCATAAATCTCTTAAAAATGTTGACATCCACATGAAATACAGCAGAAATAAGTTCCATATAGACATAAATCACACGACCTAATTTCATGGCGATCAGTCTATAATTGATCCCATATAAAGATGATTTCTGAAGCTCTAGAAAATAAATGATGGAAATTTTAGAAGAAACAAGTTTTTGCTCATTTACTTAGTGTAGGGTATTATATGGTCGGGCTTGACCAATATTGAATATATATTCGATTTGGTCAGTTAGCTAATAATTCTAAAGGAATTATTTAGGCAATCTGCTTACTGAATTTATGAATTAACTATTTAGAATTACATGAAGAAAATATGTAAGGTGGCTTTGTAGTCGGCTGAGGTCATATTTAAAACAGTACATATTGATGACTTAATATAAAAAGGTCCTAACTCGTCATTTTTTAAGTAGTGATGTTTTTGGCTAATTATGATATATGAGTTAGCTCCTTTTTATATTAGTCTATAATACAAATAAATGAACTTAATAAAGGGAACAGTTAGTCGATGTTCCTGTGTTTAAGAGTTGAGCGAAGCATCTGTCTTAAACAGTTGACCAACGTCTATGTATTGAACAGTCCGTCGAAGCCCCTGTCTTGAACAGATGTCCTTCTCTGAATTGAACAGTTGACCCAATCCTCTATATTGAACAGCTGACCGAATTCTCTGTCTTGAACAGACGCCAAAAGTCTCTGTCTTGAACAGACGCCCAAAGCCTCTATCTTGAACAGCTGACCGAAGCCTCTGTCTTGAACAGACGCCCGAATTCTCTGTCTTTAACAGACGCCCAAAGTCTCTGTATTGAACAGTTGACCGAAGTCTCTGTATTGAACAGTTGGTCAAAACCTATGTACTGAACACTTGGCCGTAGCCTTTGTATTGAACAGTCGACCTAAGTCGCTGGTATTATGTATTAATAGGCACACGAATTATGTCCGAATTCCAAAAAGAAAATGGGATGACCGATTTGTATTACTCGACTTTAATAAATTAATATCAAAGATTTATGGCAATTCTGTCATGTATGAACCGCGAACACAGTGTGTAAAATTTTGTTACTTATACACAAATTTTTAAATACTAACAGCCTGGCCCACGATGTCGAACGTTGTCGTTTTAAACAACAAACAGCTGTTTTGCGGCTCACTAATATTCTTAGTCAAAAGAAAACACTTGCGAACGACAACGTAGGCAATTCAATTTAATATTGAGGCTCACTATTTACATTTTCTGATATTTGTACGAACTGAAATGTCAAATTCATTCAATTTTTATTTATTGTCGTCTGTGCAAGAATCTAGTGCAAAACGGATGCGTAATTACATATATTTTCACTCATGGTAGAAAACTAAGTAGAATTTTACGAAAATACTTCTTAATTTTCTACGAGAAAAAGTACTTATTTTTGTTCGGTATGACCCAAAACTAATCCTTTATATTCTTTAGTAGAGTTATTTACAGAATTATGTAGTTATAAAAATAAATAACTATAAGGTTGTTCGAGTTGAACGAACAACCTTCGCTCACTACACCACTGCTTAGTTATATTATTGTGCATCAAATAATGGTTTTCAATATATTGTCGATTGTTTTCTAGAACTGCAGACGTTTGAAACGTGAAGCAAAGCGAACGATAAGCCATAAGATAGTGGGCCACTGTTTCGAATAAAGTTTTCATTCGACATCGTGGGCCAGGCTGTTAATGAGAATTATAACAAAGTATATATGTTATTGATCTTTATGAAATTCTAAGTCGATTGAGCTGTGTCCGTCGGTCTGTCCGTCTGTGTAAATCACGCTCACGTCCAAAATACACAAACAAAATTAGTAAACTTTCAAAAAAAATAAAATGTTTTTTATTGTCCTAAGCAGTTTGGTATTGAAAATCAGCCAATTCGGTACAGTAGGGCCAAAGTTATGAATGAAAATGTGAGACTACCCAAAAAAGGAAATTGATAATTTTCATATATTTTTTGTTATTTCTGTAAGTATATTGCATATAATACCATAAAATTTTACACTCGTAATTTTTATGATAAAAGGAATAACTCTGTTCAAAATTCAAAGAATCGCTCCATGATTTCTCCTAGCCCCCATACAAATTTCTTCCCGAAATATGGTGCTATTGTCTACAAATTACTACAGATTTGCAGTATCCATACAAAATTCAGCAAAAATAAGTTTCTTGCTAGAATAAATCACAAGACTAAATTTTTTGACGATAGCCCTCATATAAAGTTCACTTTCGATAATCACTTAAACACGCATAAATATTTTATAAACATCGCTATTGAGTTGAAATTCGACACAAATAATCCCCATATATACAAAAGTCGCTGCTCCGAATTTTATACAGATCGATTCATATTTGTTTATAGCACTCATATAAGGACCACTTCCGAAAAACACATTAACCTGCTTAAATATCTAAAAAGTATCAATATCAAACCAACATTTTACACAGACACATGTGTAAAAAGCTTTAAAATTAATGACATGAAAGAGGATACATTCGCAGATAACCTGTTTTCAGGTTATTAACCGGGAATATTTGTTTTTAGAATCGTCGAAAATGTTATTAAATGTGCAATAAAACAATGCAATATCATGCTTCGGGAATAAATTAGTGAGCTTGAAATTTAAAGCACGATCAGTAATAAAAACATGAGCTCATAGTACAAGAAATAATGAGAAGCGCATAGTAAGCAATGTTTAACATAAACAAAGCTAAGTAGTAGGTAATATTTTGAGAGTAGACAATAAAAATAAATAAGATATGGCTAGTCTAGTTTTCGAAAATGCAACATTCTTTAAAATTGTTTTTGTTATATGATAACAATCCAATTAAATAACTTTTGCTGTTATAATGCCATATAATTTTGAGTTTCTCCTCCATCTTGGCAACCCTAAGCACATGTCATTATTTCGTAACTAACGGCGGAATATTGTTGTACAACATCAATTCAAGTCATACGTACATACATTTATACATATATAAAAGTACTCACAAGTATTAGTATGTAACTGTGCATTGTTGCAATTTGTTGTTTTCAATCTGATAAGTTGTGTTTAATTAGTTGCTCTTGTAACGTTTGACATTTTTCTCATTTACTGATTGAATGAACGAGTGAGTGAGTGAGTGAACGAGCGTATGTCGTTTACAACTATATTGTTAGTAAATAAATTAAGAGGGTAGTGGGAAAAGAGTGCAGAAAGGGAAACTAATATCTGAACGTAGGAGCATATTTTTGTTTATAAGTTTGACCATTCTTTTGCTGCACTGTGCGGTCTTACAATATTTGCGATTTTATATACCTTAATTTCCAAATGGCATTTGTTAAAATTCAACATAATTCATGGCATGACATTTACAGCTTTCAAAACATTTGAGTTGAACAACTCAATGTACTCGTAGTTTTGTTCGTTTGTTGTTTACTTTTCTTCTACGTTTGTTTTGGTATCTTATGTGCAAAATATTGTGTGATAAATTGTGCACAGTGCATCTGCATTTAGTTTTGCCTTCAAATTGTTTATATATTTATGTGGAGTTTTCTTTTTTTTTTTTTGCATTTCCCAGGTAGTTAGAGGACGATGATGATTTCTTCTATGTTTTTTTTTTTTTTTTTTCATAGATTTTATATGATATTTTTACCTGCACATTGCACATTTACATAAATTACTCAAAGTTTCAAACATGAATTATGTGTTGTTATTCTGTTGTTTAGTTGTCATGGCATATGCAGATTCATTCAATCCTCTAATAGAAGCAGAAGATGCTATAAAAAACAACGTTTTGTTTATTCGTTGTTCAATGTCAATGGCAGGAATATGTGAAATATGGCAAAATATTGAATGAAATTATTTAAGTTATAGAAATTACATACATAAAATGTATATAAATTTACTGATATCTTAAATAAAGTTTTTATTTCTTCTTGACTTCTTTGTTCCAACCTCCAACTTATAGCGCTCTAATGAAATCGACTATTAAACCATAACAGTTTTCAAAATTTGTTCATATATCCTTCGATATGCATATAGCAGAGCCATGTGATTCTATACCACAACCAAGCATCTTGATAGCGATATGAAAACCATGAATGATGAAATTGAAATTATATACATGAGTTTTCAGTATCATAATTTTCAAAAAATCATCTTTAAGAATAGTAAATTCAATGATGTATGCTGTTCTTTTCTAAGTTCCGATGTATAAGAAACAATGTATGGTAATTCAAGTTGACCATTGGAGATATCAGCTATTAAAAAGACGAAATGCTAATCGTTCTCAGTTATCTTTGTAGCCAATGCTATCACAAATGAACGAAAACCTTTGATTATCGAAAATGCTATTAAGTACACTTAACATTTTACGATTCCAGATTGAAAAACAATAATATAACTATCACAAAGCATGTCTGGTTGACTATCATTGATTGATTAACTTTTAGACCTCAAGATAATAGGGGTATACACATTTCAGTTTCAGTTAAATTTCCTCCAAGTAAATTGTCGAAATCCAGAGTATCTTGATGTTGAAATCCTCAGCTATCTTGTTCAGAGACAGCATGAGAACTGTATGATCCTAATAGCGGTATAACTCACAAATGTCTTGGTTAAAAATTCTTGAACAGAGTATATAGAAATAAATGTGTTTCTAAAAGCAGTCTTATAATCAGCAATACTTTTATAGCTGACGAATTACACCACCATCAAATAACACCAGATAAATTTATGTAATTTTAAAGGGTTTTGGAATACAAGTCCAAACTTTTATAAATGGGCATAAACAGGTTAACAGCAACTCACACTTTTTTTTGCAAAAAGTACAGAAACTTTGGTGTAAAGGTAATTTTTAAAATTTGTCCTACCCACCATGAATAAAGATTGTTTTTGTCATTCCATTTATAACACATGAAATATTTATCGCAGACCCACATTAGTAAATATATTCTGGGACCACATAAGATTCTAAGACGATCTAGCGATGTACGTAGCTAGCTGGCTGAAATTATCCACAAATACTCTCGGTTGATAATGTTTATTTGGTATTGAAATGGACAGTATGGGTGTATGATTTCATCTACTCCCAAGCAATTGTTCTCCCGGAATACTATTTGAGCAGTCATAAATATGTAGATGTTTCGGAAATCCTGATAAAATTTTGCACAAATTAGTTCTAAATGCTCTGAAATTATACTGTAAAGAATGGCGAACATTGGACAACATTTTTCCCTAGTCCCCATATAAAGTCCCCCTTCAGAAAATGACTTGAAAATTCATAATTATCTTATAATAATTAATATAGTGATGAAATTGGACAAAAATAAGCTTTATATGAACCTAAATCCTTCAAACTACTTTTGTGAGGATCAATCCATAATTGACCCCACCCCCCATTAAGTCACATATTGATGATTGAGATTTCAGAGATTGATTGAGAGAACAAGGTTATTCTTGCTTTAAACTCCAAAAAATCGCCTGGTATTGACAAAATCAGTAACAAGATGCTCCTCGAGCTACCCCAAATTGCATTAAGAATAATCCTATTTATTTTTAATGGTATATTACGCCTTGAATATTATCCACCAGGATGGAAGGTTTCTTTAGTTACAATGATACCTGAGCCGGGAAAAGATCACACTAAATTAGAATCATATAGACTATTGTCATAGCTATTCGAAAAACTCTTAATGCACTAGTTAAAACCGATAGTGAATGATTATATTCCAATTCATCAATTTGGATTTCGAGAAAAACATAACAACATAGAACAAAATCACAGGCTGGTAGATATCATATCTAAGACATTTGAAGAAAAAAATATTGTTCTGCGCTCTTCATCGCCGTTTTTCAAGCCTTCGACAAAGTTTTGCACGAAGGATTATTGATTAAAATAAAACAATATTTACCAGTAAATACACATAAGCTTATAGAAAGTTATTTAAGTCATCGAAAGTTCGTTCTTAAATAGGGAGACTTCATAAGTTCACCACAGCCTATTGAAGCAGGCGTGCCCCAAAGGAAGTATACTGGGTCCTTCCTATATTTGCTACATACTTGTGATATGCCAACTAACAGTCGAACCCACATATCAACATTTGCTGACGACACAGCTATTCTAGCCATTCATGAAAACCCCACAAGAAGCATAGTGTACTTTTACAAGACCGTATTCTCGACATAGAAAGGTAGTTAAAACAATGGAGAATAAAAGTAAACGAGTAAAAATTTATAAATCTTACTTTCACATCGCGTAGAGAATCGTGCTCTCCAATCCTAATAAATAATCATATAATACCTCAACAAACTGAATTAAATATCAACTAGACTGACGTCTTACCTGGAAAAAGCATATAGATACGAAATTGACTTAAATGGAGTTAAAATTACTACAAATTTACTGGCTAATTGGTAAAAACTCGAGATTGAGTTTAGATTGTAAACTTTTGCTGTACAGCTCAATAATAAAACCCATATGGTGCTATGGAATTCAATTAAGGGGGAACGGCCTTAGCTTCCAATATTGATAAAATTCAAAGATTCCAAAATAAAATATTAAGAATGATAGGAATGATGATAAAATTAAATAAAAACACAAGCGGAGTCATATTTGAAAAAGTTAGAAGTTCATCCTTACCCACTTGCATGAACATTAATGATAAGTAATGGCTACATCCGACTAAGAAGAAGGAATCCAACAGACCTACGCTGATGATAGGATCTAAAAATTAAACATCGTTTTTCGTCAAACGTAAATAAAAATTAATATTTAGATTTACGATTTGAACATCTTATTGTTAGTTCACATTATTTTGTGAAGATACAATAAATAAAAATACGAATAAAAAAAATATATATATATATTGATGGTGGGAATACAAGATTCGACACAGATGAATATAATACTCTTACATGTTTTCCTATTGCCTGAAATTATAAACAGAAGATAAACCCATATACAATTTTTTACATTTATCATATCACGCTGCTAGATTAAACATCAACTGCATTACCATTGTATTCTTATACATTATAATGTGTGTTTTTGAAGTGTGTAATTTAAGTCTGTGTATTTCTGTGAATTAAAAGCGTGTATTTGTATAAAAACACTGAGTGACTAATTAAACTGTTGTTGTGTAAATTTGATTAAAGAATTTTTACAAATTTTAAACTACTAAACTGCTTTTATTTGCAATCAAAAGTATCCGCTTTATTTGTAGGAAATAAACCATCGTCTATAAAATGTAAAAACGTAACAATATATATGATGTGTACTGCAAGGCCAAATTATAAAACGTATCAAGAAACCAGCAGTGTTCATATTATCTTATTATATTCTTATTATTTTATACAATTTTTGTACATTTTTTAATTATATGTTTAGCAAACATTAAAAAACTCACAGAATTTTACAAAACCAAAAAACATGAGTGGGTTTTGGGTGTTTACGTATATAATTCCCTTTGGGAGCGCGTTCAATATATTGTTACGTAATTGCATTATCAATTTGAATTTAAGGAACTGTAACGGCTGCTTGCAACATTCATTATGTTTATTTATCAACATATCCATCAGCAAAAACTCTACATATCGATAGTGTTGATAATATACTGTTATTAACGTTATTTATTAGGTGAGCATTCTGAAAATAGAATATTCTAGTATTTCCTTTAGATTATTAATGAGACCTTCAGAAGATGGCGCTGTGTATATAAATAGTAACAGCGAGTTGTGAGTGAGCCAGAATACCATTGGTTCTGTTAAAGTTAAAATCAATTGTATGAGCGATTTTCTCAAACTTTTAGCTTTTATATTGAAACATTTATACAATATAAAATTATTCAAAGTATGGGCCATTGTTAGCTATTTTCTCATCTTTCTTGCCACATATGGATTCCGAGCTAAAAGAAATGTTTAACTTTTAAGGCCAAGAACGAATCAAGTCAGTTTCGGATACTTTGTTCTAAAGTTAAGCCTATTCCAGAGGGAGCGTTCTGCTACGATCGAAACAAATAGAAGTCGGACGGAATATGGCGGGTGAGGCAAAACTTCCAAACCACTGCATTCTAAATATATTTTAACAGGTATTGCAACATGTGGCCTAGCGTTGTCATGATGCAATATTACGGTCGTATATCTGGCCGCATATTCTGGGCTTTTTTCGGTCAATTCTCACTTCAAATGAATCACCTACTTTCAGTACAGTTTCCCTCAGATGGTCTGGTCAGAATTCAGCAGCTCATAATAGATTGGACTCTTTTGCTACCACCAAATAAAGATCATTACCTTAGCGCCATAAATATTTGGCTTTGGTGTCGATTCTGATGGTTGGCCAGACTTCACATACGATCTCTTAAGCTTCGGGTTACCACAAAGGATCCATTTTTCAGAGCAAAATTGATTTTCTCTTATAGCGTTCAAACCCTCGGTTTCAATTTATATGGTATTCAGTTTCCTTGCATTTGGATGAATCTTGCTGCTTGCAAATGCTTTGAAATTGCTGTCAGTTAGCTCCCAATGATTTTGCTGGCTCTTGTTGTGTTTTGCTACAACCTACATGGGGTAATGCTTCCAATTGTTGGTTTTTAAACTTTTTTGAATGACCTGTGCGATCTTTGTTTTCCGTGTCAAAATCACCACATCTGAGACGCACAAACCATCTCTCGCACGTTGAAACCGATGGAAAACTTTCACCATAAGCAACACTTTTTTTCAAATTAAAAAAAGTAAAGCAAACCTTCCCGCATATGAAGCTTTGTTGATAAAAATTCGACATTTTCGAAGCAAAAAAAAAAAACTTTGTTATTCAATAACTAGGTGAGAATAAATGACAGATATGTACCCTTCAAAAAGACATATAAGTTATTAAAAACAAGAACCGCGTTGAAACATACGGCATCTATTGCAAATCCCGCATATAAAGTATATTTTTAAAATGTGTTTATTAAAAGAGACTGACTATTTAAATTGTTGTTTAAACTACTGATCGCCTTTATTTCCAATTTATTTAAAAGGAAATAAACCACCGTTTTTATACCCTTCACCATGAGTGGCAATGTAATTTCTACATTTTTCATTTGCGACCCCACAAAGTATATATGTATATTCTGGATCATTATAGATAGCGAGTCGATATAGCCATGTCCGTCTGTATGTTGAAATCAACTTTCCGTAACCCTCAAATAACTTACAAACATAATTGATACGGCAATATATCGGGAATTCTTCCGGCTCGGTCGCTATTTTAAATCGAGAAAATCGCCCTACAAATATAAGAAAGGATATAAGGAAAAAACCAGAACAACCTCGATTTTTAGCCTATTTTTGATCTATATCTGGATTACTAAATCATTAATATATACAGTAGGATATCTAATGATAGATATTTCAAAGTCCATTGCAACGATGTATATAAGGCTATAGAAATTTGGACCTACAATGGGTCAAAATCGGGAAAAATATTTTTTTAATCCGAATTTTTTTTTGCTAACAAAATTTTTTTGTCATACATTTTTTTATCGCTAATAAATTTAGAAAAAAAAACAATTTCTAAAAAAAATATTTTGAAAAAAAAATTTTTTAAATATTGAAAAAAAAAATTTTAAATTTTGAAAAAAAAAAAATTAATTTTGTTTACCTAAAAATATTTAATATTTTTATTTTAAAGTATAATTTGGTGAAGGGTATATAAGATTCGGCACAACTAAATATAGCTCTCTTACTTGTTAGAGTTAAAAATGTTACATTATAACCAGAAGATTTTATAGCTTCTCGTAGCAATAAGAATTTTAGCACGAAGGCTTTGCCCCTTTTTCCTGAATTATTGTTATTGTCTTCAACTTAAATTTTTTAAATAATGTACAATATTTAAATCCTGATCCACATATTAAAGAATTCTTAAATCAAAGTTAAATCAATTTAAATAAATTACATTTGACATGAAATATGCATATTGGAGAGTTTGTTATCCTCTACACATTATACGTGGTCCTTTGAATGTCATGTTCGAAGAACCCTTTTTTTTACAAACCTTGTCTTAACAAGTGATAAGTATGTATAAAGGACGGAGAGCGAGAAAACAATCACACAATATACGAATACTGTGGATGAAAATAACAATAAACACAAATAATGCCAATCTCGCGTGTGGTATGTACTTTAAACTTTTTGTTTTCTATTTCTATGTTTGATATAAAATTTGTTACATGACACTGTACAATTTGCTTATTTAGCAGAGTTTGAAAGTATTAATTCGTAGAAAAATTAAATGATAAGACAAGAATGCTCACTAAACCAGAGTGAAATGAGTTTTGCTCATGTTTAAAAGAAGTTCCTTTGCGAATAGACATGATCATAGTTTGTACAGAAAATAATAATTTTCCGTTTTTTATTTTAAGACATAAAAAATAGTAATTTGTTGCAAAAAATAAACTCATTCTTTCCCAACGCTGCTTGTAAACCAATTGTCAATTTCGATTTTATTTATATGACCGTATGCTGCTATTCTTTTCTCATTTTGTTTCAAACTAAAGTGCCAATAAGGAATTTTTTTAGTAAACAAATCTCCGATGTTGTTTTTTTTTTATTCACATCTCTCTACACCAGTATCGTTATTGTCTACTTGTCTAATTCGCATGCAAAACATCAAGATGACTGTGGTTTTTCGATGGGTGGAGAGGACACCCATCTACATTTTATAGTTTAAATAACTGACAGAAAGATACAAAAACAACAAAAAAAATGTTTAGCATAAAATAAAACGACAAAGAAATCGAGAAGAAAACTCTATATATGTCACAATAGCTGAAATGTCACTACTTGTCAAATGATTTGACCAAAATGAAATGCTATTCTTTTTTTTATTTATTTATTTGTATTGTTTTGGTACACAACGAGAAAAATATTTATTGGTAATGCTAAAGTTAATGTAACTGTGACTTTAAGCAGTTAAAGAAACAAATACTCTCTATCAACCCTTTTAGTGTTTTTTTTTAATAAAATTCTTAAATTTAAAACTTTTTTGTATTCTACAGAATTTATTGCATTATTTTAACATATTTATGACCAGTTTGTTTCGTTTCTGCTGTTTCCTTCATTTTTTTTTTGTTAATTTCAATTTAATGCTGACGTATGTAATGTCCATTTAGCTACAATGATATGTCACACTGGAGTGCACGCTAATTGTCAAATGTTGTCAGTTTTGCGCCATTTTTATTACTCAATTGACATTACTGTTATAAGAACTTAATTTATGTTATGATTAACACTATAGAAACCAGTAGTGATCGAAATACATAAAATTTCTTAATCAGCAATAAAAAGAAGGAGACAAACGTTCAAGGGATATTATATTGCTGCTCTATAAGTAACTGATTAAATGTTCCAAGATATATTTAGATACACCAATTATATACATGATTACTGCAATCATGTGAACCGTAACACTAACTTATCAATACTGCCGCAATAATATTGTTACTTTTTTACCTTTTGAAAACGTTGGTTTATTTCTTTTAAATAAACCGGATACTTTTGATTGCAAATAAAAGCCGTTTAGTAGTTTAAAATTTGTAACAAATGTTACAAATTTTATACACGTTTATAATTCGTAGAAATGCACACACACTTTATAATGTACAAGTATACACTGGCAATGCAGTTGATGACTTTACTAAACGATGCTTCAAATTAGACTGACTCACGGCCAATTTATATACACTGCACTACCATCTAGAAAGCTCTATTTCTACAATGATCTTAAAAGTAGAATATTAGAATTCTAGAGCCTTCGATGTTAGTCATTAATCATTTAGTGTTGCCATATTTACAAATTATGCTCAACTCAAAGCTTTTATTCAATGTTGTATGTTCTACATACAGCAATGGAAACGTTTGAGAAGCACAGCTGTTGAGAGGCACTATACAACTTTAAACATGTTATATTTAAATTCAAGTACAATTTCGAAACAATATAAACAATTACAATGACCATAATATTGTTAAAAGACTTGAAATCATGTTAAAATGATATCTGTTATCATGTAAAACTATATTTCTTCTCTATGTAAGTACAAACAAAGACTATGTCAAGAATTACATCCTGCAGACCTAGAGACCCAATTAAGATTGTGACATATCTATCAACTCAATATTATCGTTTACGCAAACTTTATTTTGAAAACATTAACCTCGATTACATGAACTATTAAGTACATTCTGACAAGTAGCTCACTCATCATTTCACAGTTCTCTGAGATGTATACGAACGTAATTCAAATCGGATTGTAATGGGTAACTTTGCAGATTTTACGGATCATTAGTATTCCAGAATTGAGGAATCCTACCTACTGGTAGAATTATGGGACACAATGTAAATGATATCAGCCTCTGAGAAATCGGTATGGTACTGTTGTGATTAATAATATCGTTGGATTCGGAAAGTAGTCTCAATATTGAAACACAAATTTTTGATCAGCACACAGGGGATGACCCCTACTAATTCAAAGCATTGTATTGGAACTAGGAAAATAGGTTATGGGAGGGATGATGCAGGGAGTAGTGTTTGTGGACATTTGATTTGAATTTTCCTATATTGAAAGGGACAGGAAAGAATTCAGGAGGATGCTTATTCCACATACGGCTAAAGAACGAATTTTTCCTGTAATGTGTTGTGCGATCCATTGTCCAGTCGACAACGAAAAACTAAAAAAAACTACTGGTTTCGGGAACGAGTTCTCTAATTTCAGCAGTGCGCATACCATTATTGCGACGATGTGCCAGTGAGTCCATAGAGCTGGATATCCTACCGTCACCGATAACCTTGGCCCTCTCCCGTAAGCGGTCGAGTAACTCCAAAATAGACTTTGAAGTACCGGCCCACACATGAGATTTGTATTCCACTTTGGTCGGATATATGTGGTGTAAATAGAAAGAAAACCGCGGCACATGAATGCTTCTTTCAACACTCGAAAAATCTTGGTTAACATACAACAATGAAATACTTCTCAAAGACGCCTTAGAAAAAGTTCAAGTCAATCGCGTCAGCCAAGTAGAAATGTCAGATTTATATCTTAAATATTTTGATTCTGCCCCCTGTACATCAAAAGCTGCCCGTGCTCTATAGTTTTTTCAAAATACTTTGGTATTTTTGTGAAGCAGCCACTTTTGGTTATCAAGTTATATCTATAAATACTGTTTATGTGGCTTAATTACAATTTTAAACGTTGTCATGTGAGTAAATATAAATTATTATTATGAGTCTTGCGTGCATTGTAATCGACTCTATTCGCACAACCCCATTCAGGTATTGTCACAAGATCTTGATTAAGCTTATCATTCATGTTTTGCCTCATTGCCTCAATCTCCGACAGGCTTGGTCTATAATTGAACGCATATAGATAGGGTTGGAAATTTGACGTAGAAGGTCGTTTGTAAAGATAAGAAATAAAATAGGAGAAAGGATGGAGCCTTGCGGTACCACTGAATTGATCTTGAACTCGTTTGATGAGATTCCATCTATAACAACTCGTATAGTGCGATCTCTGAGAAAGCTCGATATAAATCGAGAGAATTTATTACCGACACCAAAAGCAATATGTTTTGCTAAAAGCGCACCATGCCATACTCTATTAAACGCTTTAGAAATATTTAGAGCCACCACTTTACATTCGCCAAAACGGTGTATGGAATGACACCATTTTTCCGATAGGAAGGCTGCAAGTCTCCCGTAGAGCGTCCTAAAAATTATAGGGTATAGGGGCAAATTTGCCAACACCGGAAGCCGGTATTGTTCTATTATGGCCGAAACCTATTTATTCTCCAGGAATATATCGATCAGCTACAAGATATTTATATTATGTTGATGTCTCATTGGTGAATGTAGAAATAGTTAAAAAAATTTATGAGACGAGAGAGGCAAGTATTTGAAATAAGAAAAAAGAAATTAGAATATCTTTAATGGTTTTTAAAAGAGAGCACATCAAAAACAATGGGATATGGTCCCCATTATACCTCACTGAATCTAGTCTTAATGGCTATATCTTCCAACACAGAGTTTTGGGATATTACCTTAAGTTTTGATAAAAATTTTAGTTTTAGGAACTCAACAAATATATAATATATAACGAACTCTTTATTTATTAACAAAACTCAATGAAGTTTTCAACGTTTTTAAATATGTCATTCTAAATAACAAAGTGTAAAAAAACTAATTAAAAGGACAAAGGGAATCCCGAAATTCCTGAAATTTGGAGCGAAAATCACAAAGTTTGTATAATTTTACCCATAGGGCCCACATTTCCTTTGAGGCTGGGAAAATACTTTAAGGATAAATAGGGAAAATATTAAAGTTTGCAATGCTGCTTTCCGTTTTCTGATCCCAGCTTTGGGATTTTAGAACATGTGGCCCAAAGTTGAAATTTTGATAAAAAATAGGTCAAATTCCGAAGGGCGTAGGGGCGACATATTCGAAAAATAGGACATGTGTTTTATACCAAAATGTTTTTTTGACATAATTTACCTTAAAGACTAAAACAATTGTAGTATGGTGATTTTCCATGAAGAAAAATATAAAATTTTAATTAATGTAAAATTTCAACTGTTAAAGATATCATAACAAACTTTGGAACTAATAATATAGACCCAAATGTCCTAAAATCTATGTCATTATAATTTTTACATTGTTCATTTTCAAATACCGAAATTCCTAAAACGGGGAAAATGTCTTCCAAAAACTGAGTTTTTTTAGAAAAGTGCCTACTGTGACGTTATTTACCGTGTGATAGCTTTTTCGATGATCGCTATTTTGCCTTTTTAGAATTTTTAAAATTGGTAAAGTTTGGATAGATCTTGGGGGTGTTATATCCGCTTAAATGAGCCAAATTTTACTTTGCACGCTTTTGCATTAAGTTCTCTGTCCGGATAATATAAAACCTGTATATAGTCCCGAAGAAAATTTGTTTATACAAAAGAAAAAACATAAGGGCTTTTTTGGGAAAAAACGTAAAAAATACGGTCATTTTTACATGTTCCAACTTTGGACACGTGTAACTTTTTATAGGGACGAGATAACTGTTAGCTAGTTTTTTTATTTTATTTAGAATTTTATCTCCAATATAGCTGAAATGCCGAATTATTAAAAAAAAAAGTTTCTAAACCACTGTGCAATGTGAAACAGTAAAGTAGTTCAATTAGAAAACGTAAGATATTTAAAATTTAATTTTCAAATTTTGTTAATTTTTGGTGCATGCGGTTCAAAATACTTTTTTAAAATAGATTTCACATGGAAATTTCATATTCATGCACCTAAAAAATTGTTTATCATCGATTGATACTATAAAAGAATTTTATTACAATGTTGCAAATACATTTTTTTTTTTTTTTGAAGATTCCCAGAAAATTTCATCCAAATCAGTCCTGCCGTTTTTGATTCCATACAGACAAATTTCAATCATAAAAGTGATTGATTTGATTAATCATATCAAGTTTTAATTGAAAATTATTTCAATAAAATGTATTAGATTTATGTGCTATTTTTCTATAGCAAACGAGTGCTTTGAGTGGAAATTTAACATGTATATTGTTTTTGTTACAATAACAAAAAACATGTTAAATTTCCACTCAAAGTAGTCGTTTAGATTAGAAAAACAGCACATTAATTTAAATAATAATATCATTTGGATGATTAAAGCAAATTCAAATAAATTTATATAATCGTTTTCGTAATTAAATAAACTTTCTTTTATTCAATAAATTATTTTTATACCCTCCACCACCACAAGTGGTGAAAGAGGGTATATATACGTTTTTATACCCTCCACCACCACAAGTGGTGAAAGAGGGTATATATACGTTTGTCATTCCGTGTGTAACATTGAGAAATATTCATCTGAGACCCACCAAAGTATATATATTATTGATCCTTATGAAATTCTAAGTCGATTGAGCAATGTCCGTCTGTCTGTCCGTCTGTCTGTCTGTGTAAAACACTCTCACGTCCAAAATACATAAGCAAAACTAATAAAATGTATACCCAAATGTTTATAATTTTTCTAAGCAGTTTGGTATTGAAAATCAGCAAAATCGAATTGGTAGAACCAGTGTTATGGATCAAAATGTAAGACAACCTCCTAAAATTTTGATAATTTTCACATGATTTTTTGTGACTTTCGGTAAATCCATTGCAGAGAATACCATGAAATTTTGCACTCATTATTTATATGATAAAAGGAAAAATTATGTTAAAAATGGAAAAAAATCGGTCCATAGTTTCTCGTAGCCCCCATACAAATTTCTTCCCGAAATATGGTGCTATTGTATATAAATGAACATAGAATTGCAGTATTCATACAAAATTCAGCACAACTAAATATCATGCAAACAGAAATCGCGAGACCAATTTTTTTTTTGGATCGGACACTATTTGACCATAGCCCCATATAAAGTTTACTTCCGAAAATCATTTTAATACGCTTAAATATCTTATATATATCGGTATCTGGTTGAAATTCAAATTGCATAATCCCCATGCACATGAAAATCGCTGTAGGGAATTTCATGAAGATCGGCCCATAATTGGTTTTAGCTCCCATATAAGGACCACCTCCAAAAAACACATTAATTTTCATAAATACCTCAAAAATATCGTTATCGAATTAAAATTTTGCAGAGATCGGTAGTATTAATTCACAAATTATACTACTAGATTGTGTGAATATCGGTTCATATTTGACCATAGCTCCCATATAAGGTCCATTTCCGAAAATTACTTAAATACTAATAAATCTCTTATAAAAGCTTCTATCTGGTTAAAATTTTAAATAATTATTTCCATTATATACGAAAATCAATGTGTTGAATTTTATGAAGATCGGCAGATAATTGGTCATAGCTCCCATATAAGGACCACTTCCGAAAAACACATTAACCTCTATAAATATTTTAAATATATCGATATCGAACTAAAATTGTATACAGATCAATATATTGTATCCAAACATTATACTACTGGGTTTTGTGAATATCGATCCATATTTGACCGTAGCACCCATATTAGCTCCATTTCCGATAATCACAATAATACCCATAAAACTCTTGTAAATAATGTTATGGAGAAAAATATCAAGCAAAATAGGTCTCAAACACACAGAAATCACGTTAAAATATTTAATTATATCTTTCAAATAAGTCGCACATCCGAAAAATACATTATCGCATGTATACATTCATATCGGTAAAAAATGTAACAGATATAAGTTTCAAGTAGATTTGGTGACTATCGGTTCATAATTATATATATATAAGGCTCACATCCGGAAAATTCTTTAGAACAGAATAAAAATATACGTTTGAAGTTTGACTAAATATATTGTTTACCCTTTTTTATACTCTCCACAAAACTGTATTTGTACTAATCTTTATTATCGGAGCTAAGTCCCAATAACAAACATTGAATATGGATATTAGAGTGTTTATACCAATCTAATTTCTATAATTTTCATCTAATTTAGGTGGAGGGTATTTAAGATTCGGCATAGCCGAATATAGCACTCTAACTTGTTTTTTTTTAAATTTGCAAATTCCATTTTTACTGTTAACAGTTTGGTGCACCAAACCAATATAAATAACGCTGTATGCATACAGCTTGTATTTATACTAAAACTGTAAACGAAATTTGCAATAAAACGTGAAAATGAATGCGCATGTCCAAAAATTAGGTGACTTCTTCGTTGACAGAGCACTACTTAAGCACACAAGTACAAGACAGTTGTTGTTGTTGTTTAAAATTCGTTTTTGTTTAGACATGCGCAGTAATGACTTAAATTCTATTATTTAAAAGGAACGCAAGTGTGTGTATCTGTTTGAGCGTGTGCATCAGCTATTTATACTAAAACTTTAAACCGAAGCGCATACGAATTTTTGTACTAAAGTGATGAACAACATCTATTAAATATTGGATAGTGGTTACAGAACTTTTTATTTTTGTAAGTTGTGTAACTTGCGAATCGTTTGTGGTATCTTAATGAAATTTCGCATTTTTAGAGCTGAGGTGTATTAGAGTTGAGTAGAGCAGTGTGAATTTTGGTAGGTACATCTGGGGGGTGGATCTCCAAGGTTAGAAAAGAAAGAAAACATTTTAAGTATGTATTGGTATTATGTGATAGATTATTTAAAGTCGCTTTCTATGGCGCATTTTAAATTACGGTGTAAGCACATTCAAAATTTTGTAATTTTTTTGCAAAAATTTTAAGTTCTTTTAATCTATATATGTATGTATCGAATAAAATCTAAATTAATATGTAAAAATCGTGAAAAACTGTTATTTTTTTCATATTTTTCTCCAAGATTTAGAAAATTATTGTAATATTAATAAGAAATGGCTTCAAAAATTACTTATAAACGTCCGGCAATTGTCGAATATACTGTATTCTTAAATAAAAGTGTATTATTAAATAAAACAAGTAAGAGAGATATATTCGGCTGGGCCGAATCTTATATACCCTTCACCAAACTATACTTCAAAATAAAAATTTTTAGGTAATTTTAGGTAAACAAATTTTTTTTCCAGTTGTTTTTTTTCATTTTTTGGAAAAAAAAATATTTTTCGAATTTTTTTTTTAAAGTTTAAATTTTTTTTTTTTAAATTTAAATTTATTTTTTTTTTTAATATTTAGCGAAAAAAACTTTTGGTGAAAAAAAAAATCTGGTTCAAAATTTTTCCCGATTTTGACCCATTGTAGGTCCAACTTACTATGGTCTTATATACGTCGTTGCAAAGGTCTTTGAAATATCTATCATTTGATATCCATATTGTCTATATTAATGACTTAGTAATCCAGATATAGGTCAAAAAATAGGTAAAAAATCGAGGTTGTCCTGGTTTTTTCCTTATATCTCAGCCATTTGTGGACCGATTTTGCTGATTTTAAATAGCAAACTTCTCGAAAGCATGTCTGACAGAATTATTCAAGATTTGGATCCCGAAGATATCTGGGGTCTTCAGAAAATTGATTTCAACAGACAGACAGACGGACAGACAGACAGACAGACAGACAGACAGACAGACAGACAGACAGACAGACAGACAGACAGACAGACAGACAGACAGACAGACAGACAGACAGACAGACAGACAGACAGACAGACAGACAGACAGACAGACAGACGGACATGGCTTAATCGACTCCGCTATCTATAAGGATCCAGAATATATATACTTTATAGGGTCGGAAAATTATATTGTGGAAATTACAAACGGAATGACAAATTTATATATACCCTTCTCACGAAGGTGAAGGGTATAAAAATTCACATCGAGGTTTTTATTACCTGTACGCTCAAAAACGTGGACAATGGTGCAGATTTTGTTAAAATAGTCTAATTTTGAGTACCAGTTTATTCAATTGCACAAAGATTATACTAAAATGAATGTTTTCAAAATTATTTTTATTAATGTGGGAAACAAAAATACTTTATCAAGTACCGCACCACGGGTAGCACGGTCTGGATTTTAAGGCAGGTGAGGGAAAACTTTCCAACCACTTCATTCTAAATACTTTGTAGCAGGTATTGCAACATGCGGCCGAGTGTTGTCATGATGGAATATTACAGTTTCATGTCCGGTCACATATTCGATCTCTTACGCTTCGGGAATTCGTAATGGATCAATTTTTCATCGCAAGTAATGATTCGGTGCAAAAATGATTTTCTTTTATAGAGTTCAAGCAGTATTTCGAATAAACGTCAGATATGTACCCTTCAAATGACGTATAAAATATTAAAAACAAAAACCGCGATCAAAAGATACGTCATCTTTTGTAAATCAGTCATCAAAAAGTACCATGAAAGTACACCTCAACAGTTAAGCAAGTAGTCAATGTACAGTAATCGTCACAAATGTCTTATCACTTGGCTGACTCCAATTTATATATTTTGGTTATTTGACACGTATGTGCTCTTTGTAGTGAAGAGAGAAGACAATTGATTACCCCAGGTAATCTAGCGTGAAGACAATTGTCACTTAAGTGTATCTAAGTAATCTTGAGTGTTTGTGAGTAATTCGTTCAAACTGGTTTTATACAAATTTTTTTTTTTTTTTTTTTTTTTCAATTTAATTTTTTATTTATTGTATCTTCATTACTTAATGAACTAACAACAAGTATTTCAAATCTTATATCTAATAATTATAATTAATTAGTCCAGCCAGTGCCGAACGAAAAATTGTTTATTGATTGTTGCTTTTATTAAATAGGCATTCTTCCTTCTAGTCTTAGGTCAGCTGTGTCCCTCCTTCTTAATCGAGTGTGGCCACGGTTATTCAATATGTTGCGGGCCAGTGGGTTTGGGTGAATTTCAAGTTTTTTTAAATATCTTTCCACATTTTTCGTGATCTCAGTTTTTACAAGGGGCACGTTTAGATCTTTGTGTATATTCGCGTTTTTGATATACCAGGGGGCATCTGTAATCATTCTTAAAAACTTGTTTTGGCGTCTTTGGATCTTTTCTACATTTGACGCTGAGGCCGTGCCCCATAGCTGTATGCCATAACACCATATCGGTTTTATGATCATGTTATAAAGTAGAAGTTTGCAATCTAGACTAAGCGTAGAGTTTCTGCCAATGAGCCAATTAATTTGAATTGATTTCAATTTCATTTGAGTCAATTTTGCATCTATATGACTTTTCCATGTAAGACGACGATCGAGATGTATTCCGAGGTATTTAACTTCCGATTGTTGGATTATTGTTTGGTTATTGATATGAATGGGGGGGCATGATTCTCTACGTAATGTAAATGTTATATGTGTACATTTTTGCTCGTTGACTTTAATTTTCCATTGTTTTAACCATTTTTCTAATTCAAATATGTGATTTTGTAAGTAACGAGACGCTTCTTCAGGGTTTTCATGAATGCTTAGAATAGCAGTATCATCTGCAAATGTTGATGTATGCGTGCGATTGTTAGTTGGCATATCAGACGAATATATCAAATATAAAAAGGGTCCCAGGATACTGCCTTGGGGAACTCCAGCTTCAATGGGTTGGGGACTACTTAAAAAGTCTCCTTCTTTAACCTTAAATGTTCGACCAGTTAAATAGCTTTTCAATAGCTTATGTGTGTTTGCGGGTAAATTTTGACTCAGTTTGTATATTAAACCATCATGCCATACTTTATCAAACGCTTGAGAAATGTCGATAAAGAGAGCGGAACAATATTTCTTTTCCTCAAACGCTTTTCTTACAATATTTACAAGTCTATGGGTTTGTTCGATAGTACTGTGTTTTCTTCTAAATCCAAATTGATGATTCGGTATACAATTGTTTTCAATTAACATCGGGTACAACTTGTTCATGAGTATCTTCTCAAATAGCTTTGATATATTAGACAATAGGCTGATTGGTCTATATGATTCTACTTTTGTGTGATCTTTTCCCGGCTTAGGTATCATGGTAACCAGTGAAACCTTCCATTCTGGAGGATAATATTCAAGGCGTAATATAGCATTAAAAATAAAAAGAATTATTTTTATTGCTATCCGGGGTAGCTCCATAAGCATCTTGTTACTGATTTTGTCAATACCAGGTGCTTTCTTGGAGTTTAAATCAACAATAGCCTTTTCGATCTCTCGAATCTCAAAACGTAGGGGTACGGCTGCTCCAAAATGGGGTACAACAGGTGGCAACTCAATAGTTTCATTTGATGTGTTCGGGGTAAATACTTGCTTCAAATGATTAACAAACAGATTCCCTTTTTCAGTATCATTTCTTGCCCAACCGCCACTTGAATTTCGCAAGGGGGGCTTACATATGACAGGTCTTTTAAGACTTTTTGTGGCTCGCCATAATGAGTAATCCGATTGCGGGGTTGCGTCCAGGCTTTCTAGATATTTATTCAATGATTCCATTTTTCGAAATTCCAAGAGCTTTTTAAGTCTTTTTATACAATCTTTAAGCTTCGATTTGAGTTGGGGGGATCTGTGCAATTGCCACTCTCTTCGAACTCTTCTTTTTTCATTTAAGAGCCGTTCGACATCTGCAGAATAAATTCTATTATATCTGATTTGTCGGGGGGTTTGGGTAGCATGTTGAGCAGCCAGTTTGAGATTTTTATCGAAATTGATAAGAGAGTGATCGATGTTTTCTGGTGTTCTTAGCGGTATGTTTTCCGAGCAATGTGTACTAAGGTATTTTTTATATTTGAGCCAATTAATTCTTGTGCCTGTCATCGCTAAATTACCAGTCGGGGATACAATTTCTCGGGGGCTCAATAAAGTAACAATAGTGGGTGAGTGATCTGAAGATAGTTCCAGCGAGGATTCAACTTGAATCATTTCTCCAGGGATATTTTTCATCACGCTAAAATCAATAACATCCGGTATTTTTCGCGGGTCAGTAGGCCAGTAAGTAGGTTGGCCGCTCGAAATCACATTCAAACCCATTTTAGAAATTGTATCAATCAAAACACGACAAATTGTGTTGATATAATTCTCATACAGTTAATTTTTATTTTTACTTATGTATACTGATATCCCATGTAACATAGCATGAAGTCAATAGTCACTTTAAACGTTTATTTTGTACTGCACTTTAGAAAGTAGTTATTTTACCCACCTGAAGAAGTCCATTGGATAGTTGTCTAAGAAAGGTTTCTTTACAAGCTATCGTTTATTGAACTTCCTATGATATGTCTTTTAGCTGACTATTTGAGGTCAATTAGCACCCGTACATGTTAAAATAACTAGCTATGTAGCTGATCAAGTTACCAGTTAGATAGCTAATAAGGTAACTGACGTTATTTAATTAGTATGTGAATCCAATGCGTTGACTACTTTGCACCAGCTAGTAGACAGTCTCATTGTAATCAAAAAGGGTCAATTGAACCCTGCTTAGGACATGCACGTGTTAGAATAACTAGTCACGTAGCTATTGAAGTAACTAGTTCCCACCCTAAATAATGGGTAAAATCACTACTTCGGGACTGTCTTCTAGAACTGCTGGGAAGTTCACTGTCCACTTATTGTTTGCATAATTTCAGATTTAGTTGGAATTTTGGTGCTGCTTTTATTAGTTCCGGACCCGTTTTTACTGAATTTACCTAATGCAGTGTTTTAGGTGTATAAAACGAGCTTAACAAAATTATCTTTCTAATGAAACCAGTTTGGAGCTCATCGGTTGGATGGTTTTAGAGTCTATAAGGGACATATGTAGGTGGGTAGAAACATTTTTTGTGTTTTATATAGTACATAGATTTGTTTTCATGTAAATTTCAATTGGTTTTAAATTTTATACATAACACTTCTAGCAACTTCTTTTAATAATCAGGAAAACCCTAATTGCTGTACAAATTGTTTAATAAATTATACTTAAGATGTAGTATGTTTTTATATTGTGAAGTATTTTTATATCTCTAAAGTTACCGAGTTTTGACCAATGAAAGACGATGCTGAGCCACTGTGCGCTGTCTAGTGGGGAAATTTCTAAATATGAATAAAGAGGCACAGTCTAGTCGAGTTTAGAATTTCACATTATAGAATATCGGCGGACTGGCCACAAGACCCCAAAGTGGGGAACCTCGGGTATAAGCCAAACTTAAAATATTATGTTTTTGATCTGATTCGACAGATTGTATTATTTGTCTGACAGTTAAGTTATACATAAAAATCCTATCTACACCTATACACCTACACCTCTGTTTAGAGATATTTATTTAGTCTACGGGTACAATAATGATTACATTTGGCGCGAATGCAGTGTGGGGGAAAGGAATTTTCCCTCAAAACCGAAAAGTTTTAATATAAAAAAGGAAAAAAATAAATGTTAATCAAAACATAATAAACAAGTAAGAAATTAAAATCGGCCAATCCCGATTATGTAATATCCTATACTGAATAAATGAGCAGAAGCATTTTTCTTTTAAAATTATATAGAACTATGACTAAATATGTAACTATAGTCATCAAATCAGTTCACGTGATTTTTCTTTAATTGAAACTTCTTTCTGTTAAATTTTATTTGGATACCAACATTTTTATGAGATTTATGCTTGTTAAAGTGATTTTCGGAAGTGGGGCTTGTATGGGAGCTATGACCAATTATAAACCGATACAATAACATTATGATTAAACTCTGTATGAAAGAGCTCGTTAAGTAGTTTTCGATAGTAGGTATTTTATGGGAGCTATGGTCAATTATGAATCGATACACACAAACATTTTAGATGTGATTTATTTGGTTGGTTGATTTATTTGGTTCTTGAACACATCCAAAAACATACGAGATGCTCAAAGAATGACATGATCTTACTTTTGATGGACAATCCTGAAAGCCATTGTACAATAGAAGCTAGAAAACATGGTTTCGTTCTTGTAACATTTGCTCGATAACGGAGTTTTGGGACCACTCAAGCAGTAGTTTTCCGTAGCGCAAAATGATTGGCTAATGAATCATCTGGGAAAAATTATTACAATACATGATCTTGCTGGTATTGCCAATACTGCCTTTATTGCTGAATTTACGCACAGACATATTGAAAAGCCAGGAATTTATAACAACTACATTTTCGGACGAAGATTTTGAATGTGCAGAAGTAACAACCGGAGCAATGCCATTCTACAGCTCAAGTTGAGTCAGATATTAATTTATTAACCAAAGTACCAAACATAGTAGATTCTCTCTTATTTTCTGAAAATGACGAATCCAATGCTAGTCCTGATGCTTCAAAGGAAAATATAATATCAACTGAAATCGTAAGGACCTCTCCGAAAGCTGCTCCAAAATAGCACACTAAACGAGGATGAAAGAGGGATAAATCAAGAATTTTAACAGAAACACCAGAAAGAAATGAATCAGAGGATTCCTACATCGAACGTCCAAGGCATGTTGAGAAACTAGCCATAAGCTCTTTCAATAAACGTCTCAATATAAATAAAAAAGCAAAACGACCAATAAAAGCTAAAAAGCCTGAAGATTCTAGTGCGGACTCTAACACCGGGTCTACAACAGACATGAAATGCTGTTAAAACATGATCTAATTAAAGGCTTGTTAAAACACATAGTCTAGTTATTGAACCATGTTGTATAGATCATGTTAGTGTTAAACGTTTCATGCCAGTTGTAGACCCAGTGTAATGGTAGGTTGTATTCGGTGAATGATGGCACAGATCTCGACTTCAACTTTGCTGATGATCCATCTGAAAATCAAATTGCTGTAGAGTGAAGACGAATACATCGATTTGAGCTACGACCAATTAAATCCGTTTAAAGCTGCCCCGTATTAGTAGCACATTTGAACACATCAAAAAAAAATAAAAAATAAATTAAATCGAACTAAAAATAAGACTTTAAAGTTTATATCCATAAATATTAGTTAAATTATTTAAAAATTCAATAATTCTAAAATATATATTTGTATGCAAATTTGTTCCCTATATAAAACTTATTTGTGGAAAAATTTGTGTAAATATCTATATAAATCAAGCAGAATCAAATTTTTTTTGGAAATAAATCTGGAATTTCATTTCGGATGCGATCGGTATAAAATTTGACCTGGGCGTAGCCAAGGAGTATTCTAGATTAACTTATTAAAATGGACCCTACATATGCTCCAAGTGCGGTGCTATGAGGGCTCAAAGTATGGTACCTCCGACATGTAAAATTTTTAAACACGTGTCATTTTTTTGTTTCCCTTCCGATTTCAAAGATTTTAATGTTTTGGTAGATCTGAAAAATTTGGGTACGTGTGCTATTTATCTCTTATAATTTCCGAGTTATATGCATTTAAAATTGAAATTTTAAAATTTTGCCATACCTTGGTCCGCTTTTTTTAAAATATAGGGTGTAATTTTGAACCGAATACACTCGTTAGTTAGACAACTAAATTAACAATAATATGCAAAAGATTTCAGAGCAATATCGATTAAGGTTTCAAAAATAAACGATTTTGAATTTAAAAATTTAAAAAATAGTAGATTTTTGCTGTTTTTTTGGGCGAAAGGTTTCTTTAAGAACATATAGAAATTTGATGTTTTTCTATAAGATATCTTTACGGAGAACAAATTCAAAAGTTTAATAGTATTGCAAATATTAAGAACAATTTGATCCGCATTTATTCTCAACAATTTTTATGTTTAGACAAGTTAATTTTTGGTGTTACAAAAAAAAATTTCAAGTCAATATCTCAATTAGATTCAAAAATATGCCACTTTAAAACTCCGTCCTTCAAAAATATTGCACTTTTTCATACTAAAAAAATTGAATAAATTTTCTTACTATTTTCTTCAACAACAAGTCAATGGTTCTGATTTATTCACATGCAAATATGAAAAAATTTAATATTTTTGAAGGACGGAGATTTTAAGTGGCATATTTTTGAATTTAATTGAGATATTGACTTGAATTTTTTTTGTCAGACCAAAATTTTACATGTTGAAAGTACCCTACTTTGGATCCATTTTAATAACTTAAACTCGAATACTCCTCGGCAAGCTTTTTAGAAATGCCAGATTTATTTCCCAAAAATTTTGATTCTGTCCCACTGTGCATTATTGACCCGAAAAGTCTTACTTCGGGACGACATTTGTGAAACAATGGATCGATTTCGACCAATTTCAATAGGCTTCATCCTTGGGTCAAATATGATAGATAATTAGTTTAAATGTAATTTACTAGAACATCATTGGAAATTTATTAAAAACGACAACCTAAGAGTCTTTATATACCAGTTGCAATACATGTTTGTGCAAATACTAATGAAGAAAATATAGTATATTAAAGAGGAAGCTCCCGATTTTTCATATTTTACATCTTTGTTTAGAACGATTAAAATCGAAATGACTTTATATTCCATATTTTGAAACTGAAGTATAGAGTGTATGACTTCCAAATGCAGGTTTTTTCAAATGTTTAGCTTTTATTTTGAAACATTTGTACAATATAAATTTATTCAAAGTATTGGCAAACTAATTTCCTTTTATAGCGTTCAACCATCATATCGAACAAATTGTCTTCCAAGGTCTCTCGGCTTCAATTCGTATGGTTGCCAATATCACTACATTTGGATGAACCCTTCTGCTCGCCAACATTGTTAAATTGCTGGTTGAGTAGCTCCAAATGATTTTTCAAGCTTTTGTTGAGTTTGATGCCTCCATTTCTTGGTCTTCAAACCTTTATGGGTGGCCTGAAGTTCCTACTTTACAGAGAAAACCGATTCATAGTAGCAACCAAATTTAGTGCCAATCGAATGAGTCTGCCTTAGTGACCGAATTTTACAGTAGTGGCTACAAAATTTTATAAGTTTGGTTGCTTCAACCGAAACTCTCCTTTGTCAATTGACTTTCCGTTTATAGAACCGAAAAATTCTATATATGCAACCGAATCATACTTTTCTCTGTAAAGTAAACAATTGAGCTTTTTTTCATAATACTAAAGAAAAAAAATATTTATTCGATACTAGTTCGAAAATGCACTTCTTAGAGACAGTAACGCAAGAGAATAAATGATTAGTTTGTATATATTATGCTCCAATCCATAGGTTAGGTTAGGAAGAAGTGTACACTCTGTGTACTTTCCACTCGGTGACCATGAGGTCCATTGTGATTCCCTTCAATTAGTTAATTTTTACAGTTGATAGAGAAGAGTCCAAAAACCGCCTAGTGAAAGAAAAAGAAAGACAAAGAAAGAGAGTAAGATTGCGGGTTCGAAATTGCCGTAGAACGTCCCTTAAAAAGCCACCCTATTCCCCTAATGAAACCTAGTATGTTGCACAGTTCACAGCCAGCTACATTACTGAGTTCGTCCAGAAATCTGTTTCCTAGCTATTTAATTCTAAGACTCTGTAACCTAGGGCAGTTGCACATGATATGTTTCACTGTCTCTAGCTCCTCTATATACCCACACACCCTACAAAAATCCTGTGTGTGGTTATCCCATTTGCCTTTGAATGCCCCAATTGCGCAATGACCGGTTATCACTCCTACTAGAATCCTTAGATTATATCTGTCCAACTCTATCAGTGCTCTGGTTGCTTTAGCATTCAGTTTTGGCCAAAAGGCCCTGGTCACTTTACAATCCGTCCTACTGCTCCAGGATTGGTTGGTATAGTCCCGGAATCTTTCATAAATTGACCTGTAGTAGTGACAAATAGGAGGTTTTACCCACCTTTCCCTGGTGCCATGATCTAGTTTCCCTGTGTATCACAGAGCCCCGGCACCCAACACAATCTTATTGAGTAGTGTACCAATAACTCCTCGAAAGCTCTCCTACAATCCTCCACTAGGAATGAATTAAATTACATTCCAGAGCCTTTAGTGCCACCTGACTGTCCAAATCCATACTCCAATGAATTTAAATTTCATTTGAAGTATTTATATGTAGTTAGGCCTGATTCAATGTTAACCGGCTGCTCTAGTGTTAAACTCATGCAAGTAAATGCAATAATAAAATGAAAATAATGACTAGGACAAGAAATATTATTTATTGGTATGTTAAAATTGTTGTTTTCGTAGTTATAACATTTCACAGTGTTTAAATGCCATAAAAAAGAAGTTATTGCCGCTGTTGTAAATAACGATAAGTACTGCGAAACTGAAAATAATTTTTGATTTTATCTAAAGGTTTGCAAACAAACGAATGAAACAACATACATACTAGTACATATCTATAAAAACATTATTACTACACATAAATTTCAAAGCCTTGCTGCAATGCTCTGCCCCCATATAAAAGAATTTTGAAAACTGCATTACAAAATTGTTCTTACTATTAGACCAGGTGACCTTTCCAGGACACCCTTTCTAAGAGGTGGTTTGTGTTGCATACTTTCTTTTAAATTTACTTTAAAACTCTCGCTCTCTCTCTCTTTCTGTCTGTCTGTCTCTATTGTTGTAAAGTTTTTCATAAACTGCAGACAGTGCGTCTGTTTTTTATTCGTGTTTTTTTTTCCTGAATTTTATTTCAGTTTTTGTTTTGTTTGTCAGTGAATTTGTTTTTATGGTTTTGAAAAAATATATATATAAATGTATTTATACGATTCAGTCGTACGTTTTGTTTTGTTTCTTTTATTGTTTTTGTGTTATTGAGCCATAAAACTTGGTAAATTATGACGACTCGATGGATTTATGATTATTTTCTACAAATTGTTATTTTTGTTCGGTTTTTACTACGTTGTGTTTTTCTGGTGTAAGAGTAGGAAAGAGTGTTTGCAGCAAGGTTTTGTTAACTTTAAATATATGGAAATTATCATGACATTTATAAAATTAAGTTGGTATATGTAAGTAGAGCAAAGGGAATTTTTCAGAGTGGAATGGTAAAAATTCACAAAATTTTTTGAAAATTTAACAGGTTGTTAAATGCTTCCTATACAGGTTGTCATTTCCCAAGCTTTAGTACAACCAACTTACGTGCATATGTATCAAATTTCAACTTAATATGTACAATGTAATTTAAACCACTCAAATCGTAATATTTGCTTTAGTTTTTAAGTTGTACACTATTCCAAAATACAGCTTTATTTCAAGACTGCCATTTAAAACTTTTTAAAACAATTTTAAAGGCGTGTAATTTATATTTACATACGTATCCATCGCCCAAATGAGTAAAATATTTGCCCAAAATACGCTAAATAACATAAAACCTCTCTAGCTAATTATCGTTTAGAAAAATTGCCACATTAGAGTTATTAGCTGCTGGGTCAAACAAATCAAAACTAATCACACTATGGCGTATAACACACATTACGTGGCCAGGGCATTTAAAAACATGCACTTCTCGTAAACGATTTTCATATATTAAATTTAAATTGTGGTTTGAAATATTGTGTTTATTTCAATTGTACCAATCCTTAATGAAATTTAATATACACTCGAACATATTGCAACAGCAACTACAGCAGCAGCACCACTTGTACACGGATACAATGCAACAAAACATAATAAAACAACAACAACAACAACCAGGACTGTAGTAAAACACATATAATTGCACTGCAGCAATTATTCACTCATTCGTTCATTCATACATTCATTCATAGTTTACGAAACATACAATATGAACATTTATGCAACACACACTTGTGAACGAACGAACATACCAACATTCATTCAACCTGGTCTTAACCTGCTGCATTGTGTATCATACTAAAAACTAATAAACAAAATGCACAAATGGTCGATACTAAATCTAAATGTTAGAAATGAAACAAGAGTACAGAAAAAAAAAAAAACACTTTAAATAGCAAAACTTCTACAAAAATACTATCAAATTTGAACCAAAGCTAAACTAACTAGCACCCCTTCATAAATATACTTACATATATATTAGGCCCCTCTCTCACTTTGCAGCCATCAGTCCTCACTCTAATAGTGCTTTGAAAATAAACACATTGATATGAATGCATTAAAGTCAGAATAGAGGCAGTGACTTGAAAGAGTTCATTCTTTCCTCCCTCAACATGCCTAAATGAAATCGTTTGAGATGGCATTTCACTCGTTTATGGGTTATATTGAGAAATTGCGTGAAATTGGTAATTGTTCGATGACAAGCGAACTCGTACGAATATCTACATAAATGTCTTTGTAAGTTTGTTTGTTTGAGCATCACACCTAAACGGCTGAACATATTATATTGAAATAGGCTACAGCTTTTTTTTAATACTTCGACCAGAAAGGGAAAAATAGGGGGAAAACCGATTTTTTTAAATAAAATCCTCACATATTTTTCTTACTACGACAGGGGTAGCGAAGCTCACCGGGTCAAGCTAGTTGCTAATAAAATTAACAACATATTTCTTAAATTAAGTAAATATATTTCAATTCGCTTTAAAAATAACAAACATTTTTTTAAAAAAATCCTTGGAAAATCGTATAACTTATGGAATATCTATATATTTGACATGGCAAATATAGCGTTGTATGCAGCTAGAGGAAACCCTTCAAATGATCTCCGATATTATAAAGAGTTTTCCAACAAGAGTTGATATTTTGAATCAACTGGTATTTCGGTAGCTGTCTCTTTTGAAGCTTTTATTCTTTGACATTTGATAAGTAGAAACTACGCCATTACTAAAAATGAAACGATACACGCTTCAACAACCCACTGAAATTATTAAAATTCACTACAAAAATAGTGAAAACCTTGCAGTCACAGTTCGCAAAAATAAAGCATTTTTGAGTCGTCGTGAAGCACCTTGTCGAACAGCAATACAGAAATTGATGGAAAAATTCGAGCTGTTTGGAACAAGTTAGTGATGTAAAGAATAACACCCTTGCACGACGCTCAAGAACAACTGAGAATATTACTGCTGCAGCAGTAAAGTGTTGAAGAAAACCCAGGTTTGTCCATTCCTCGTCGTTCTTTAGAATTGGGCATTCCACAAACGTCATTACACCGTATTTTGGATGATATTGATCTGACGGCACTACGTGCCACACAAGCAACAAATTATCATGGCATTGCTCTTTTATGGGAAAAGTTTCCGGATCGTGTTATCTCTCGAAGAGATGATCACAATTGGCCACCGAGATGTTGTGATTTAACACCTTGCGACTTCTTCCTTTGGGGCCACGTGAAAGATAAGGTCCACGCAAACAGCCCAGCGTCGATTCATGACATCAAAGATAGAATTCGTGAGGCTATCGAGGACATAGGGCAGCCACTTTGCGATTTGGTTATGGAAAATTTCATGAAAAGGATATGATGGTCCTGTAAGCGTGGTCGTGGTGGCCATTTGGCTGATGTTGTTTTTTCCTCTTTAGTGTGAAATAAACATCCGATCATATATCTCAAAAAATGCCATTGTAGGAAAACCCTGTACAGGTTTTAGAACGGAAACGTGTGAAACGGTCCGCTGGGACCTTGTACTGAAATTTCAAGAAATCCTTAGGTTAGGTTAGGTTACGTGGGTTGCACGCAAGTTAGCGAGTTCACTCGGAGGTCTTTTGGCCCATTGTGATAACCTTAGAATTACCATTCCCTTATTTTCAAATTCCATACATAAATGGAGAATAGTTGCCCACCCTAATTTCGTTGACTATTTATCTGATCATATTTACTAGTGGCACATCTCTGAGACAGTCCAGATCATGAAAAATAGCTCTACCAAGATGTAGTAGTCTATGCTCTTGTAAGGCTGGGCATTCACATAGAAGGTATTGTACCGATTCATCCTCCTCCTCATCCAAACAACTTCTACAATAGCTGTAACGTGGGTAACCCACACGATCCGACATGCGTCCAATCATACAGTGCCCAGTGATTATACCCGTAATAATCCTGATCGAATTCCTACTAAGAGACAAAAGAGTCCTAGTCCTATTTTCTGTCAGAGTAGACCAGAGCAATCTGGATATTTTACAAGTGATGATATTTGACCACCTGAGTTCCGTCTCAATCAAAGCCCATTCATTTATAAATTTCGATACGTTCTCCAAGGGAGTGTGAATATCCCTTTGCGCAAGAGATACGTCCAGGGACAACTCGTTCGTTGTGCATTCGTCGGATACTTCATTTCCCCGAATGCCCTCATGTCCTGGGACCCATATCAACTCGACGTGATGTTGTGTCAGTTGTGCCAGTGATTGGATGCAGTTGAGAAGACACTTCTACTTAATAAAGTTGGACTTAAGAGCCTTGATTGATGCAAGGTTGTCCACGTAAATATGTATATTCGAATTTTCGAGATTCAGTTCCCGGATTCTTGTCGCGGCTGTATGGATGGCATATATCTCAGCCTGGAAAACCGTGCAGGTATCCGGTAATTGAAGAGACAGCAAAAGGTCCAGTTCATCGGAGAAAATTCCCGAGCCCGTGCCTCTTTCTGTCTTTGAACCATCAGTGTAGACTGAGATCACGTCGTCCCTAAGGACAGTCATCCCTTGTCGGTATCTTGATCCTAAACGTCCTATCAAAATTTGGTGTAGGTACCAAGTAATCCGTTTCTTGCTCCATGTATGGCCTGCCTATCTTCTGTAGGATTGTGCCGTGACCAATACGATCATGCTTCAGTCCGCTCGACTGTTTGAGTCGTAGAGCAGACTTAGCAGAAATGCATTTGATATATATATCAAAGGGAGTTATATTTAGCATCGTCTCTAGACTGGCTTGAAGAATTCATAGAGCCAGTAATTGCAAGACATGCAAGTCTTTGTACCTTGTTTAGAGTAGAGAGGTGAGTCTTGGTGTCCACCGCTCTCCACCCAACAAGAGCCCCATAGGTCAAAATAGGTTCAAGACTCCATCTCTTCTCAAAGGTTTTCTTACATATATAGAAGGCACATAGTTCCTTGTGAATTCTGGGATTTTGTATCTCCTGGTGAGAACAACCAGTTTGGTTTTGGCAGGGTTGACACCTAGACCGTTTTCTCTGCCCCATGATAGTAGAACGCTGAGAGCTGATTCCATGAGTTCACTAATTGTGGGAAGAAACTTCCGTTGAATAAGAAGCACAACGTCGTCAGCATATGCGACTACTTTGGTGCCTGTCCTACCGCCCACGTCAAGAAATCCTTAATAAATACACTTTCTGTTGTCTTGTTTTATTATTTGAATACATCACAAACCTGTTCTTTGAATTTTAATTACTTTTTGGATTATTTTGGAAGGTGCGGATGATGATGACTTGACCAAATTTTCATGTATATAGACATTAATGAAGATATTAGTCATGACAACGACAACTACTTCATTTGCAAAGATTTTGCCAAATGGACTTAAAATACACCACGGACTTCCCGTACTCGTGCTCATAACATGGTCTACTACACAAGGATTACAATATTCCGCTCGCTCATCGGAAATGCACGGAAGTGACAGCTGCATGCAACTTAGCAAATCCAACGAAACAAAGGAATAGAAACCAATAACTTTTGGCTATTATTTTGCCGAGTTATGGGGCCCAACGCGTTGTCCAATATACAAAGCTGAATTATCATAAGATCGTATGAAGTGCATAAAACAATTCCTTAGATTCGACAATGGACAGCAGCGACTAATCAACAGCAAAACTGCGGCTATTGATGATATTTGGCAAATGTTACAGTATAACTTGCCAGCATCTTACACTCTGCATGATGCAGTTACCGTTGATGAGCAGTTATTCCCATACAGAGGCCGCACCCACTTCACACAATACACTCCATCGAAGCCTGCCAAATATGATATAAAGATATGGTGGTTGTGCTACTCGAAATCATTTTATCCTGTCAAAGGAATGATTTACTTTGGGAAATTGCCTGACCAGATACGAGAGGTGAATCAAGAGCAGAACGCCAACAAATCGGGCGTTGATACAAAAACAAAACGCTGGCCACTGGTCATGTTTTAAAATATGCTGGACTTTTTTGCATTTATTTTATACAACGAAATGAAGCCAGTAAAAAAGTGACAGACGTCGGTTATTCCTACTGATGCTGACAAAACAATTGGCACTACCAAACATAAGTAGCAACGAGCGCTGAACAACCGCATATCCAAGTATACGGAACGCAAAGGTAAGAAAAAACAATTCTAATGTTCAAAAGCAGAATAACTTCATATTTTTGTTCTTTTTAGATGTTATCAGCGGCAGCGGAAAACAAGGGCCTATTGCCATTCCTGTAACAATCGAGTTTGTGCAGAGCATTTAACACTACAACTGAGCAACATGGTAATGGTGATTACAGGACACTGTAAATTTGGAATTAATGGTAGGATATTTTGATTGTCATACAATGACTACATAATGAAGAAGAAGATGATGATGAAACTATTATTCAATTTCCCTGTCACTGTCCGGCACAAGAATATCTAATTAATAGTCATCGTGTACACCGATCCTTTTACAATCTTTCTGAAGTATTAATAGTTGAAGAGTAATAATTTGTTACCATAACTAAACATGTGAATCTCCTCTGTGTGACCTTAAATTCGTCGAATGACTTGGAACCCATACAATTTTATCCTTGGCTAATTCTTCTGAAATTTCAAAGACAGCAAGTTGTTAGCTAAAAAATATAATTCGCTTTCTTTCGACGACAACAATTTGGCTCAACTCGAATATAGTGGGAGAATGTACGAGAGCTCCACGAGGGCTAATGGTGCTGTTGTCCTTTGTACCGAAGCACTATAACGTATAGGGGAACTTGCAAGACTGGGTTTGCAGGAGAGGTAATTTTGTCTGTATTACAGGGAGGAGTCTATGGACTGAAGGACATATCTCGTTGAAAACTTTTGGATGTCTTTATGTTGACTAGAGGTAACAGGTGGCTTATCATTAACTTTTATTCTTATTCTCACTTAAATTTTATCATCATCGAACTTAATACTATGATGTATTCCATCATTCATTGCATATAAGTATACAACTTTTGTAAAAGTTCAGAGTGTTTATTGTACATCAAATTCAGTGTTACTTTATTATTTAGTGTTTGTTTGGTTGGCTTGTGCTAACAAAGTAATATTTTATACTATATTCTTTGATAAATAACGTAAGTATTGGAGTGGTTAGATTACTAACCACCGTGACTGAAATAGGTTTTATATAATCTGTTATTACATTATTTTGTAAGGATGCAGCGTGTACTCAATGAACATTAAATTGAAGATATTTTGTTCGAAGGTATACCTTCGGATGGGAATGTGTCTGCAGTCTTGAACCCGACAAATAAGAATTATTAGGAGCAAGTCGGTCTGATGATGGTGCTCGGTGACATAGCTTCGGGGCTCTTGGTAAAATATGATGTTAAAATATGATACAATTTGGCTAATACTTATGTTAGTTACTTATCTACCCAAACTGATGTGGTGAAAAAGTTTTCGATTTGAAGAGCCGGTTGATTACACAGAAGGTTGGGGAATACCAAATGATAGAAAAGAATTGGAGAATGTCTCACGTGTGGTTTGTTCAGAAAATTTAGTCAAAATGATTGTCATAATAATATTTTTAATGTCAAGCGCCATGGTGGTTAATAAACTAACCACCTATTTCCATACAAACCTTTAACTGTATTTTTATATTTTCTTATTTTTCATAATATATGAACCCAAATTAAAGTAAAAATACAATTTTTTTGATTAAAAACCTATCAGGAGGTCGAATAAGGCATTCATTCGGGGTCATGTAGTTGGTTTCTATTTCTCATATCAGAAAGTTTCAGCAAAAAAGAGGTATAAAAGAATATAAGCTGAACATCAAGTCCTCCATAAAGTATCAACAGAGAGAAGCCGACAAAGGAGCTAAGCAATCAGTCAGCTGTAAAGCCAAAATAGTATACGATAGGACAAGTACTATGAAATTTATTCTACAGTGGGCATGAATATAAAAGACAGAGAAGCACAAAAATACAGAAACTTGCAAAATATCAAGCTGAGTAACAATGTGCTGATATTTATTTTCCAATTTAGCACTCGAAAAATTAGGGGACAAATAATAAATTCCAAGATTTTCATCGTGTAATAATGAATGAATAAGATCTAAAAGTCAGATGCGGTAGGGCACTGGCACATTCCACCAGAAAGCCTTATAGAGTAGCAGCAGTAGTGTCTGAATAGAGTGACCCTGGACAATAATGACTTCTTAAAAGTTTAATGTTGTGATCGCAATTATAGAGCGACCGATACTTAGGGAAAATAAACAGACTAATAGTGAATTAAGTAAAATAGAACTGGTATATAAAAGTTTAAAAGACAGGACTGCCACAGAGAGTGGGAGAACCAAAAATTAAGAGGTATCACACTCTAAAGGCAACGCCGTAATTATGTAAATTAAAGAGTGATATAGCTATAGAGTTAATTACACGTTTGGTAACCTACTTGCTCATATCTGCTCATATTAATGTAAACGAATAGTTGGATCATCGGCAAACATATAACTTGAATGGGATTCCGATTTCATAATATCAGTTGCGTTTGTCGGAACTTGAAGCAAGGGAATGCACCCTATTATCACCTCCGTTAAAATCACATATACAATATTTTTACGTTTTAACGTTTATTTCCTTTAAATAAACCGGATACTTTTGATTGCAAATAAAAAGCGGTTTAGTTTAAGATTGTAACAACTCTTTATTTATTTTAATTGTACAACAACAATAGTTCAAATAGTCACTCAGTGTTTTTATACACGTTTATCAATTCGCAGAAATACACACACACCTTATAATGTACAAACTCAAATGACAGTTGATGCTAACTCTAACAGCGCCAATGATAAATTCACTCACTACTGCAACCGTTGACACTATTTATACACACGCCATCTTTCGGGAATCTTCTACAATGCTCTTAACGGACAAATGTATTTTCGAATTCTAGAGCTTTTGATGTCAATGTCAGCAGTTTAAACTCTTAGTGTTGCCATACTTACAAACAATGTTAATAACAGCATGCTATCAATATTGTTGATAAGTAGAAGCTTCTACTGATGGACATGTTTATAAACATGACGAATGCTGCATGCAGTCGTTACAGACCGTTAAATTCAAATCGCTATTGCAAAATCGTAACAATATATTGAAATATATAGGAAATAATATTGAAAGCTTCCGTTGGTATAATATTCATATTCTCTGATAGTAGTTTAATTTAGTACATAATTAATATATCGGCCAACTGACAAAATTCCGATCTAAACTTCCTTTGATCCATTTATCAGCTGAATAAAGATTTCAAACTTTTGAAAATCTGTCTGGTTTTAAACAAATATCGCAATAACAACAAATAAAAATATAACAAATAAATAAACTGGGGGGAAAACAACAGCAATAACAACATCATCCAGCAATAACAAACCATAACAAAACAATTGCTAAGCACGATTTATGATTGCTGATAAATTTTATACATGTCAAGTTGTCGTATATAAACATAAAACTATTTAGGAGGAGAAATGGGCCAATACCACAAACACACACACATACACCAACAGACAAACAAACACTCTTACATACATATGCATTCAAACACATAGATTAATGCAACAAAACCAGCCTACAAAATAAAATCCAAATAGTTTTAGGATGAGCAGCGAGGGGGGCTTAGGAGCTGAAAGTTGTTCTGGGCATGTAGAATGAAATGAAGTACCGTTTAGATGAGGTTCTTGTGTGCAGCCGGTTTTTTTGTTTTTGTTGCTTTTGTTTTGTGGCTTGTGCTTTATGACAACACTCACAGCAATTTATGACACATTTCCGTCAAAATTTTCACGATTCACACAAATATCAACAGCAAAATCACAGACACACACACATACATATCACATCACATGACTCCACTCAAATCCACCAACCTACCAACAACTCCACCGCAAAGTATTTTGTTTAAGCCCTGTTAACCCCACCTTGGTTAAATGTATCTACGAGTTTCAATAAAAGTATAGTATGACTTTAAAATTTATGAGTATTATCATTATAACAACTCAAACCTCTTTTTTCATTTAGTTGTTCTGTGATTATTTTTATTTATTTTTATTATTTTTTTTTTGTACATTTTGGTTTTTATTTTATTTCGCCTGTTTAATAAATATTTGTTTGGATTTTCTTTATTTGCAACAACGACCTGTTCCTGGTGGTGTAATCAGTCGTGAAAATCAATGTTTTTTATTGTTTGCTGTAGTGTAGTGTGATGGTGGAGAATGGATGGGTTGGCATGGCATGGAATGGAATGGAATGGTGTCGTAGTTTGTGAGACGGTGATGGTGGCGGCAGCAACAGCAACAGCAGGCAGAATGGTTCAAATTGTGATAGGCAACTTCAAAGGAAATGCCTATGCCTGTCAACGACATAAATCGCTGTGACAATGAAATGTAATTCCATTTCTATTGTAGATAAAATTTTCTTTTTAGATTTGATAATAATAAATATACAATACGAAAAAAAAAGAAAATAAATTACGTCGGGTGAAGAAAGTAAATTAACCCTTTTTAAAAGTTAAAGGAAGGAAATAAAAAAGATGGTAAAGTTTATTAAACTTCTTTTAAATTGTAAGAAATAAGTTAAGGTTGTTTAAAAAGGGTAAATGATCTATGGTGTATGTTTCATCAATCTATCGATCTTAGATTACAAAAACTGAAGATATAAATAAAATGTTTGTGGTGTTTGTGATTTTAAACTGAGAAGGACTGTAAAATAAAAGTTTTGCGAATTTTGAGTTAAAAATCATTCAATTTGACTTTAGGTAACCGGCGGGACTTAATTTTTTTCTGAAGCCCTAAAGATTAAAAGCTGTCCGATATGTCTTCTATTCAAAATCATCAAAATATTTTTAAAATAAATCTGCCATTTATCCGATTGGCATGAAATTTCACACAAGCGTAGCAAAGGAGTATCTGAATTCAAGTTATGACGATGGACTCCACGCACCCCTCAAAAGCGACGCTGTAGGGTCTCAAATTAGGGCACTTTAGATATGCTAACTTAAGTGCATGTAAATTTTGTGTTGCTTGTTCAAAATAAAAGATTTTATATTTGGCCTATAGAAAACATGCTTGCCAGTTATAAGCAATTGAAAATAAAAAAAAAATTAAGCATTTTACACAATGTGGCAGAATCAAACTATTTTGGAAATAAATCTTCTATTTCGATATGTCAGATCCAATTAATATGAAATTGCACATATGCTGCAATGCAATATATGAATAAATGTACAAATTTTTCAAAGGGGGCAAGGCTTATGGAACTTTTGGTATAAGTTTATGATGTTGTGAAATCCTTAGGACTTTGAGATTTATATTTTATTAAAATTAAATAATTTTAAGCATTTTTGGGACATATTCATTCACCTTAAAAAAAAATTTAAAAAAATGCTGATTTTCCATGAAGTATAAAATTTGAATTAATGTAAAATTTTAACGGTTTTGGAGCTAATATAGATTCAAATGTCCTAAAATCAATGTAGTTATAATTTTTGAAATTTTTTTATTTTCAAATAACTAAATTCCTAAAACGGGGAACATGTGTTCCAAAAACTGAGTTTTTTATAGAAAAGTGCCTTCTTTGACGTTATTTACCGTGTGATAGTAAAAAACCTTTGCAAATATTAAAATAACATATAGGGTTATACAAATATGGAACATTTTCGTGGATTGATGCTTCGCCTTTTTAGAATTTTTACTCAAACCTAAAATTATTTTTTAAAATTGGTCAAGTTTTGATAGGCGTGGTGTGTTGTGTCCACTCAAGTGACCCAAGTTTTACCTTACACGCTTTTGCATAAAGTTCTCTTTCCGGATCATATAAAAATTGTATAGAATCCCGAAGAAAATTTTTTTCTGCAAATGAAAAAATATATGGGCTTTTTTGGAAAAAAAAAGTAAAACTACGGTAATTTTTACAAGTTTCAACTTTGGATGCGTGTAATTGTTTATAGATAAAATTTTATTTAGAATTTTATGACCCGAGGTGACCAACTTTGAGGGACCACTTACTGGCCCCCATTAGCGCTAGGAAGCTGAGCAAATACAAATCAAATCGAAAGCACCTCAGCGTCTACCAAAATTCCGTAACAATATCTCCAATAGTTCCCGAGATACTGAATTAAAAAATGTTTCTTAAACACTGTGCACTGGTTTAGTAAATAATGAACCAACGACGATGAAACGGAGGATCTGCGAAAAACATCGCCGCTACCAATGAAGTCCATTTCGCTCACAAGAATTCGGTTTTTCGCAGACTACAACATGGCTCGTACAAAATTCAACTGACCCAAAAATGAACGAATGGGTACCTAAACAAAGTTGTCTAATTTGGAACGATACTAATCTACAATAGATCCATTATCGCCCAATGCTTATCCGACAAGTCACTGTTTGGTGTGGATTTTGGGCCAGGCCATCACCGCCAACTGCAAACGCTATAGAGCGATGATTACCAACTTATTTTGGCCTGAATTGAATGATATGGACACTAACGACATGTGGTTTCAACACAACGTCGCTACATGCAACACAGCTTATGCCACATTGGAAATTCTGCACTGCGATTTCAGGGCATGGTCATCTCAAGTGGTGGTGATGTGAACTAATCGAGATCTGGCGATTTCATCCCGTTAGACTTTTCTTTAGTCTCAAGTAGAGTTGTCAAACCGGTTTTCGAACTATTCGAAAAATCGTTTTTTCCCAATTTTCTGTTTTTTTAAACCCGGTTTTTACAAAAGAACGGTTTTCGAGTTATTCGACAAACCGGTTATTTGTCTCGAATAATTTGACAAAATCGAATATTTTTTAAATTTATTTTAAAATTTTATGAGATTTTTTTTAATAATTAGCGACTAATTTAAAGTTTAAACAACACAGTTCTTCTAAATGTGTGTTATAATTTTATGTTGAATGCCATTAACAATCACTTGTTCTTTATTCCACTGAGAGCTATATTCGGCTGTGCCGAATCTTATATTCACTTATATACCCCTTGGTGAAAAAAATTTATGACAAAAGAAATTTTTTTGTCATAAAAACTTCGGATTAAAAAATATTTTTCCCGATTTTGACCCATTGTAGGTCCAACTTTGTATAGCCTTATATACACCGTAGCAATGAAATTTGAAATATCTATCATTAGATATCCATATTGTCTATATTTATGACTTAGTAATCGAGATATAGATACAAAAAATAGGCCAAAAATAGAGGTTGTCTTGGATTTTTGCTCATATCTCCGTTATTTATGCACGGATATCTGGGGTCTTCAGAAAATTGCTTTCAACAGACAGACGGACAGACAGACAGACAGACGGACGGACAGACAGACAGACAGACAGACAGACAGACAGACAGACAGACAGACAGACAGACAGACAGACAGACAGACAGACAGACAGACAGACAGACAGACAGACAGACAGACAGACAGACAGACAGACAGACAGACAGAGAGACAGACAGACAGACAGACAGACAGACAGACAGACAGACAGACAGACAGACAGACAGACAGACAGACAGACAGACAAACGGAATGACAAATTTATATATACCCTTCTCACGAAGGTGAAGGGTATAAAAATAATTAATGCTTAATTTATACCCCAACAAAATGGCTAAAAAACGGTTATTCGAACCGGTTTTTAATAGAAAAAACCAAAAACCGGTTTTTCAAAATTACGCTTTATAGAATTATTCGAAAACCGTTTTTTTGGATATGTCGAATATTTGACAACTCTAGTCGCAAGTCTATGCAAATAAACAGCTAACCGCATCGGCATCGATATGCCTTTCAAATGAATAAAAAATTTTCTTTTACGTTTTTGGGAAAATGCCCGATTCAAACGAATCAGTTGTGATGGTCTGGTCAGATTTCAGCAGCCTATAATAAAAATGACACTTTTTCTCCCACCAAATACAGAGCATTACCTTAGCGCCATAGATATTTGGCTTTGGTGTTTGGCCTATCTTCACGTATGATCGCTTACGCTTCGGGTCATCGTAATGGATTGAAAAATGATTTCCTTTTATAGCGTTTGGACATGCAAAATCGTCTTTCAAGGTCTCTTGACTTCAATTTTCGATGAATCCAGCTGCTTGTAAACGTTTTAAAATTATTGCTTGAGTAGCTCCTAATGATTTTACAAGCTCTTGTTGAGTCCTTCAACAATCTTAATAGAGTAGTGCCTCCAATTCTTGGTCTTCACACCTTTTTTGGCTGGCCTATGCGATGTTTGTGTTCCGTGTCAAAATCATCACTTCTGAACCGCACAAAACATTTCTCGCACATTGAAGTTGATGAAACACATTCACCATAAGCTTTAGTGAGCAATATGTGTGAGTAGTATATTTATGGGGCTTCTGGCATATGGGATGAATTTTTGGGATGAATTTTTTGGGAGGAATTTTTTTTGGGATGAATTTTTTGGGAGGAATTCTTTTTTATTAATTTGTGTGAGAAGATTTAATTTTGAGTTTTATATTTTTTGTAAATTGTGTGGTTTGTTTTGTTTCTGGAAGTGGGGAGGCAGATGAAAATCTGCCTCCCCACTTGTTTTCAGTGAAGAAGAAAATATTTTTTTGAAATTGTTGCGGAAGAAAATATTTTTTGTAAAATTGCAAACTTGCAGAATGGGAAGAAAATATTTTTTTTTTGAAATTGTGGGTAAGAAAATATTTTTTTGTAAAATTGCAAACTTATAGAATGGGAAGAAATTATTTTTAGTGAAAATTGACACCAATATATTTATTTTGTATAATACATATGTATGTATGTAGTTATGTTAAAAGTCCATACAAAAAAATGTTTAACGGGGAGACAATTTTTTATTTTTTGCGCTTATAATTTTTAACATGGAGACAATTTTTATTTCTGCACTTTTAATTTTGATGAAATTAGAACCTGATGACTTGCATTAATAGCATTTGAGTATTTTTGGTTTGTTTATATAAAAAAGTAACCTTGAGTAAGGTTTTTGGCATTAATGAAGATACACATTATGTTGTTGAGTATGATCATGATTAATTTTAAATATTTTAATAGTTGATTAATGGGAATATTTTTTTATTCACATTAAACATTTTCATATCTAGAATACTTTAAAAATTGGTATATATTGAGCCATATATGTATTTACATAACGAATGTAAATTAAGATTTTTCTCAATTTGAAATTACAAAATGAAAATAGAATTTTAAAGCAGACGCAGAACCACGAAAAATAAAAATTCTCTTTATTCAAATAAATAACGATAACCAGTCTCAGCCTTTAATTCTCAAGTCTCCACTAAATATAACTTTAAAACGAAAAATATAAAATATATCTCTACACTATTCCAGTTTTACAAATTACAAACATTTTAATCTCATAACAAGGTCTCAAGATATAAAAATAAATTCACAAGTCTTCACTAAATATATAAAAACGAAAAAAAAAAAATATTTTAATCCAAATTTCATCTAAAATTTAAGAAACAAATACCAATTATTTAACTGCTACAAATCAATAATAAATTATATTCAAACTAAGTTTTCAGTGTCTATTTGGGAATTGAACTTTACAACCTCCTAATTGATAAATTAGCTCATTACCAAATAGCCTGGCGAGGCATCTCAACTATAAAATAATAACTTAATAAAATTCTGATTATTGAAATTACTTCTTAAACCCTAAACAACAATATTATATGCATAACAGGGTCTCGGCATTAAAGTAGAATAGAGAGTTTAAAATATTACACAAAACAATACAAATTAAGTTTATTTCAATTTAATTTAACAAATATCCTAAATCGGTTTTATTACAAATTTTAAATTACACTTGTATAAAATTACAAATTATAAATGAAACCAAAACATAATTTTCAGTTTTAGATATAAATCTTTATCTTAAATTTATAATATAGAAAAAGTCTCCACTGATAAACAAAAATTTATAATTAAAAACAACTTAGCAAACCCAAATTGCATCAAACAAATATAAAAATATATTAAAACCTCACACTTCCAACATAATATTTAAAATCCGAATTGCTGATCAAAGCAGATCAGAAGTCTCCACATTTTTTATAACAAACTCAAGCCCAACTTCTTTAAGTCTTCAGAATTTTCAACACATCATCCATTATAAAATTCTCCACTCAAACCAAACTTTGTCAAACAAATAAAAACCTCCCATTTAAATCTCACATTTCTAACGCAATATTTTAGATTCAAAAAAGCTAATCAAGCAGATTGTAAAATTTATAGTTTTCAAATTTACATTATCAAAATCCATAATTAGAGTCTCCAAAATTTAAAATATTTACATCAGAGTCTACATCAAATAATATTTTCTCAACTATTTGAAACTATAAACATAAACAATTGCTACAATAATATATTCAATTTTTTTTTTTTTATTTTAATTATATTTCTTTTTGCGAAGTCTCAAACATCTACATTCATTAAATATTCATCGTCAGATAAATGTTTTAAAAATTCTATATACTCATTATCAATATTCAAAAAAACAAAATCTTCGAAAATTTTTTTGATAAAAAAAATTTTACAGCGAAAAAGAGAAAAACTACTTGTAAAATGACTTGGTTTCGGAAATGATTATAATTCAAGGATTCATCAGAATGATATTAGTAAATAATCTATTTATAATAAACAACATACTATATTAATCAAAATCCACTAGTTGAGTTTTAAAATTAACTGAAAATTTAATTCGTTTTTTGAAATTTCTTTATAATATTTTGGTTAATAAAAATGTTTGATGTAGTTTTCTTCTAAAACAAACGTTTATATTACTTTTCTACTTTTATATTTTTCTACTTTTATAATTCTATACTTTTCTACATTTTTTACTTTTCATCTTTTCTACTTTTATACTTTTTTAAAAATTTTTCTACGTTTTTTAATTTGCTTCTTTTCTACATTTTTACTTTTTTTACTTTGCTTCTTTTCTACTATTTTAAAAATTTGTCTACTTTGCTTCTTTTTTACTTTTTAGCTTTTCTACTATTTTACTTTTATACTTTTTACTTTGCTTCTTTTCTACTTTTTTACTATTATACTTTTTTTATTCTTCTTCTTTTCTACTTTCTTATTTTTTACTTTTCTTTTTTTCTACTTTTATACCCTTTTTACTTTGCTTCTTTTTTACTTTTTCAATTTTCTACTTTTTTACTTTTCTTCATTTCCACTTTTTTACTTTTCTACTTTTTTTTTAAATTTTCTACTTTTTTTACTTTGATTCTTTTCTACTTTTTAACTTTTCTACTTTTTTACTTTCCACTTTTTCTACTTTTTTACTTTTATACCCTTTTTACTTTGCTTCTTTTTTACTTTTTCAATTTTCTACTTTTTTACTTTTCTTCATTTCCACTTTTTTACTTTTCTACTTTTTTTTAAATTTTCTACTTTTTTTACTTTGATTCTTTTCTACTTTTTAACTTTTCTACTTTTTTACTTTCCACTTTTTCTACTTTTTTACTTTTATACCCTTTTTACTTTGCTTCTTTTTTACTTTTTAGCTTTTCTACTATTTTACTTATATACTTTTTACTTTGCTTCTTTTCTACTTTTTTACTATTATACTTTTTTTACTCTTCTTCTTTTCTACTTTCTTATTTTTTACTTTTCTACTTTTCTTCTTTTCTATTTTTTTACTTTTATACCTTTTTTACTTTGCTTCTTTTTTACTTTTCTACTTTTTTACTTTTCTTCATTTCCACTTTTTTACTTTTCTACTTTTTTTTTTAAATTTTCTACTTTTTTTACTTTGATTCTTTTCTACTTTTTAACTTTTCTACTCTTTTACTTTCCACTTTTTTTAATTTTATACTTTTTGTAAATTTTTTTACATTCATTGAAGAATATTTTTTTAATTATTTGAATTTATGTGTTTGAAAAAGTTTTCAAGGAATTTTTTTTAATATTTCGTATAGAAAGAAAAAAACAAAAGTTATATTTTAAAATAAAGTCAACTTAAACAAACATTTAGCCTATCTATAAAAGCCGAAAAGTCGATTTGAAATTTCATACCTAGAACAAAATTCAAACAGAATTTAAAATTTTATTTTATTATTTTAAAATAAGCTTTTTGTTTTGAAACTTTATGTACTTTTTATTTGTTAAGTTTTCGAATTTTTGTTTATTATTTACATTCATTGAAAAATATTTGCAATTATTTGAATGTGTGTTGAACAAAGTTTAGAAAGTTTTTTCAAATATTTATTTTTAAAACTCTATTTTAACAAAAATTAACCCTAAAATTTCTTTTGTTGTTAAACTGTTGTTAAACCAAAATAAAACATTTTTTTATTTTTTAAATATTATTGTCCAACAAATATTCATATTATTACAATAATAACAATAGTAACTATTATCAAATATATTTCTTATCGACAAATATAATTCTACAATAAAGAATTTTTAAAATTTTGTTAAATAATTTATAAACAAAATTACGAAATAGTATGCCATTCACATAGTAATTATCATAAGATTTCACATACTTTTTTTCAAAAAAAAACATTTTAAATTTTCTTTCTAAATAAACCTTATATTGATATTTAATGTGAATTTCAAATTGATATTGTTAGAATAAGAATAATAAAAAACAAGAACTAAAATGTCAAAAAATTTAAAAAAAAAAATAATTTTATTTATGTTTGTATTAAAGTTCATATTAAAGGATAAAATGATAAAATTTTGTTTAAAATCGACTTTTCAGATTTTGTGGTTGGCCTAATTATCTTTAAATTATCTTGCTAATCAGCTAAATTGATCCATAAATGGCTGAGATATGTATAGACACAAACCAACTATTCTCGACTAATAAAAAATATAAATATTTGCAATATTACTCGTAGTAAAAGCTTAGCGAAACACCAAAAGTATAAGTAATAATAAGACAGACTTTAACGAATTACATCATGAAAACAAAGAATTTCCTTAAATCGCATAAAAATGCAAAAATGCAATGATGCCATTTTTTTTAGTGAAAATAATTTAAATAACAGATTTTCAAGAAATATTTATATGTATTATAGTTAAAGAATAAAAATAGTGGAATTTTGATTTTAATTTAGTACCAAAAATATTTAAATAATCTCCTTTTATTTATCCGCCATGTTGAGCAAATAATTTTCTTTTTTTTGCTCTATTTGATCAAACAATTATTTCATGAAAGTATTTGATATAGTGTGACCATACGGCAAATATATTTACTGATTCTTTTTCGCAGCAGTTTGGTCAAACAAAAAGTGAAAAATTAAATTCACTATATGATAACAAAATTCAATAAAACTTTAATAAAATAATTGTTTTACAATTCGAAATAAGTGCTTTAACCTTAAAAAGATTTGTAAGATCAAATTATATATTTTTTAGGTATTTATATAGCTAGTGGTCACACCATGTTCACATTTAGAAAATATTTTGTTTGCCGACAAATAAATTTCTAAATTTTATTTGTGGTCAGATTCAGACAATGAAATATTTGACGATAAACGTCAAATATTAGCTGTGTCTGACCGTACCTTTAGAGCTTTTGTTCTTTAAAAAGAGTGTGGAGTTTATATGTCTACTTACTTTTACTTAAAATTTGTTCAACTACAATTTAACTTAAGTTTTCACTTGACTGTAAAATCCAGTCTAATTCTGTAAAATTTTTCATAAAGTTATGATTTCTTTATATTGACTTTCAAAGAGATTAGAGATAGTTTTAATTTTATTTTTTTTTATTAAGTTATATTTTTATTATAATTCATAATAAAACCTTATTGTAGATTTAAAACACAAATTTATTATCAAACACTTTAGCTTTATAAACCTTTAATAAAGGTATTTTATGCATAAACGTTTGTGAAAGCCACAATAAGTAATGTACTGTTTTTTGTCTAATCTGGCAATGCTTCTCAGTTATTTCCCCTTTTTCGTTGTTAGTGTTGCTTGCAATTAGGATAAAATATTCGTTAATTCTCTTTTTTTAATTGTTTGTTTTTAGTATTAATACATTTTTGAAGATAAAAACTAATTTTTATATAAAAAATGTATATCTTATTCTGGTAACTTTTTATTAAGCTAAAATGTATTAATATACAAACGTTTTTATATTCTGTGATATAATAAACATCACTGTTTTATAATTTGTTTTATTAATTTATTTTTATTGTCATTTTGTTAAATTTTAACAAAATTTAATGAATTTATATAAGGAAACAGATAATTTTAATTCCGGAATGGGTATATTAGATTGTGTGAACCTTCTTCCACAATGTTTTCACATTTTATTACTACATTTCGTTACAGGTTAAAAGAAAATGACAAAAATGGCAATCAAAGTCACTTGCGAACCTCATATAGCTCACTGCCGGAGGAATTTGAAACAAAATCATATATTATTATATTGGAACATATTCCCCAGCGGAGTTAAAATTACGTTTGTCAATTGCAATAGTATCGTCTATTATTGCAAATTTATAAAAAATTATCTTTAAAATTCCCTTTTTTCCAGATAAAATGTAAAAAGAATACCTTAAAGTTGGTTTATAGTAGTGTTGAAGCTACAATAAATATTTCAAATTTATGAATGGTTTATAACAGACTTATAAGACTATTAAACGTTTATGAATACAGTTTTTTGATATTTTTCTTATTAACGACTTATAAAGCTGTTTTAAGTTATTATGAATTAGACCGTTATAGTTTACTGGTTTTCTTAATAAGTTTCCTAAAAAATTATTTCAATTCATAATATATATAATATAGAAATTGTTTTCATAAAACTTTTAGCTCAGTCAATTCATCACAGTAACGAAAGAAATATTATTTTCTTCTTTATTAAAAGAATTTAATAAAAGGCTGTAAATTTATATGAAAAACCTAATTTTTTGGTTTTTTGTGTTAAATGAAATAACACAAAAAACCAAATGTTGTTATGAGAATCACGAAATCGAAGTGTCTGGATTATTTCAGTATGATCAATGGGTTCTCTGTATGAATTACAACTTCAACGAACGAAAATTCGGAAAAAATACTGCAGCTCTTGAGTCGCTAGGAAATTCTTTGTTTGTTTTCATGATGTAATTCGTTAAAGTCTGTCTTATTATTACTTATACTTTTGGTGTTTCGCTAAGCTTTTACTACGAGTAATATTGCAAATATTTATATTTTTTATTAGTCGAGAATAGTTGGTTTGTGTCTATACATATCTCAGCCATTTATGGATCAATTTAGCTGATTAGCAAGATAATTTAAAGATAATTAGGCCAACCACAAAATCTGAAAAGTCGATTTTAAACAAAATTTTATCATTTTATCCTTTAATATGAACTTTAATACAAACATAAATAAAATTATTTTTTTTTTTAAATTTTTTGACATTTTAGTTCTTGTTTTTTATTATTCTTATTCTAACAATATCAATTTGAAATTCACATTAAATATCAATATAAGGTTTATTTAGAAAGAAAATTTAAAATGTTTTTTTTTGAAAAAAAGTATGTGAAATCTTATGATAATTACTATGTGAATGGCATACTATTTCGTAATTTTGTTTATAAATTATTTAACAAAATTTTAAAAATTCTTTATTGTAGAATTATATTTGTCGATAAGAAATATATTTGATAATAGTTACTATTGTTATTATTGTAATAATATGAATATTTGTTGGACAATAATATTTAAAAAATAAAAAAATGTTTTATTTTGGTTTAACAACAGTTTAACAACAAAAGAAATTTTAGGGTTAATTTTTGTTAAAATAGAGTTTTAAAAATAAATATTTGAAAAAACTTTCTAAACTTTGTTCAACACACATTCAAATAATTGCAAATATTTTTCAATGAATGTAAATAATAAACAAAAATTCGAAAACTTAACAAATAAAAAGTACATAAAGTTTCAAAACAAAAAGCTTATTTTAAAATAATAAAATAAAATTTTAAATTCTGTTTGAATTTTGTTCTAGGTATGAAATTTCAAATCGACTTTTCGGCTTTTATAGATAGGCTAAATGTTTGTTTAAGTTGACTTTATTTTAAAATATAACTTTTGTTTTTTTCTTTCTATACGAAATATTAAAAAAAATTCCTTGAAAACTTTTTCAAACACATAAATTCAAATAATTAAAAAAATATTCTTCAATGAATGTAAAAAAATTTACAAAAAGTATAAAATTAAAAAAAGTGGAAAGTAAAAGAGTAGAAAAGTTAAAAAGTAGAAAAGAATCAAAGTAAAAAAAGTAGAAAATTTAAAAAAAAAAGTAGAAAAGTAAAAAAGTGGAAATGAAGAAAAGTAAAAAAGTAGAAAAGTAAAAAAGAAGCAAAGTAAAAAAGGTATAAAAGTAAAAAAATAGAAAAGAAGAAAAGTAGAAAAGTAAAAAATAAGAAAGTAGAAAAGAAGAAGAGTAAAAAAAGTATAATAGTAAAAAAGTAGAAAAGAAGCAAAGTAAAAAGTATATAAGTAAAATAGTAGAAAAGCTAAAAAGTAAAAAAGAAGCAAAGTAAAAAGGGTATAAAAGTAAAAAAGTAGAAAAAGTGGAAAGTAAAAAAGTAGAAAAGTTAAAAAGTAGAAAAGAATCAAAGTAAAAAAAGTAGAAAATTTAAAAAAAAGTAGAAAAGTAAAAAAGTGGAAATGAAGAAAAGTAAAAAAGTAGAAAATTGAAAAAGTAAAAAAGAAGCAAAGTAAAAAGGGTATAAAAGTAAAAAAGTAGAAAAAGTGGAAAGTAAAAAAGTAGAAAAGTTAAAAAGTAGAAAAGAATCAAAGTAAAAAAAGTAGAAAATTTAAAAAAAAAGTAGAAAAGTAAAAAAGTGGAAATGAAGAAAAGTAAAAAAGTAGAAAATTGAAAAAGTAAAAAAGAAGCAAAGTAAAAAGGGTATAAAAGTAGAAAAAAAGAAAAGTAAAAAATAAGAAAGTAGAAAAGAAGAAGAATAAAAAAAGTATAATAGTAAAAAAGTAGAAAAGAAGCAAAGTAAAAAGTATAAAAGTAAAATAGTAGAAAAGCTAAAAAGTAAAAAAGAAGCAAAGTAGACAAATTTTTAAAATAGTAGAAAAGAAGCAAAGTAAAAAAAGTAAAAATGTAGAAAAGAAGCAAATTAAAAAACGTAGAAAAATTTTTAAAAAAGTATAAAAGTAGAAAAGATGAAAAGTAAAAAATGTAGAAAAGTATAGAATTATAAAAGTAGAAAAATATAAAAGTAGAAAAGTAATATAAACGTTTGTTTTAGAAGAAAACTACATCAAACATTTTTATTAACCAAAATATTATAAAGAAATTTCAAAAAACGAATTAAATTTTCAGTTAATTTTAAAACTCAACTAGTGGATTTTGATTAATATAGTATGTTGTTTATTATAAATAGATTATTTACTAATATCATTCTGATGAATCCTTGAATTATAATCATTTCCGAAACCAAGTCATTTTACAAGTAGTTTTTCTCTTTTTCGCTGTAAAATTTTTTTTATCAAAAAAATTTTCGAAGATTTTGTTTTTTTGAATATTGATAATGAGTATATAGAATTTTTAAAACATTTATCTGACGATGAATATTTAATGAATGTAGATGTTTGAGACTTCGCAAAAAGAAATATAATTAAAATAAAAAAAAAAAAATTGAATATATTATTGTAGCAATTGTTTATGTTTATAGTTTCAAATAGTTGAGAAAATATTATTTGATGTAGACTCTGATGTAAATATTTTAAATTTTGGAGACTCTAATTATGGATTTTGATAATGTAAATTTGAAAACTATAAATTTTACAATCTGCTTGATTAGCTTTTTTGAATCTAAAATATTGCGTTAGAAATGTGAGATTTAAATGGGAGGTTTTTATTTGTTTGACAAAGTTTGGTTTGAGTGGAGAATTTTATAATGGATGATGTGTTGAAAATTCTGAAGACTTAAAGAAGTTGGGCTTGAGTTTGTTATAAAAAATGTGGAGACTTCTGATCTGCTTTGATCAGCAATTCGGATTTTAAATATTATGTTGGAAGTGTGAGGTTTTAATATATTTTTATATTTGTTTGATGCAATTTGGGTTTGCTAAGTTGTTTTTAATTATAAATTTTTGTTTATCAGTGGAGACTTTTTCTATATTATAAATTTAAGATAAAGATTTATATCTAAAACTGAAAATTATGTTTTGGTTTCATTTATAATTTGTAATTTTATACAAGTGTAATTTAAAATTTGTAATAAAACCGATTTAGGATATTTGTTAAATTAAATTGAAATAAACTTAATTTGTATTGTTTTGTGTAATATTTTAAACTCTCTATTCTACTTTAATGCCGAGACCCTGTTATGCATATAATATTGTTGTTTAGGGTTTAAGAAGTAATTTCAATAATCAGAATTTTATTAAGTTATTATTTTATAGTTGAGATGCCTCGCCAGGCTATTTGGTAATGAGCTAATTTATCAATTAGGAGGTTGTAAAGTTCAATTCCCAAATAGACACTGAAAACTTAGTTTGAATATAATTTATTATTGATTTGTAGCAGTTAAATAATTGGTATTTGTTTCTTAAATTTTAGATGAAATTTGGATTAAAATATTTTTTTTTTTTCGTTTTTATATATTTAGTGAAGACTTGTGAATTTATTTTTATATCTTGAGACCTTGTTATGAGATTAAAATGTTTGTAATTTGTAAAACTGGAATAGTGTAGAGATATATTTTATATTTTTCGTTTTAAAGTTATATTTAGTGGAGACTTGAGAATTAAAGGCTGAGACTGGTTATCGTTATTTATTTGAATAAAGAGAATTTTTATTTTTCGTGGTTCTGCGTCTGCTTTAAAATTCTATTTTCATTTTGTAATTTCAAATTGAGAAAAATCTTAATTTACATTCGTTATGTAAATACATATATGGCTCAATATATACCAATTTTTAAAGTATTCTAGATATGAAAATGTTTAATGTGAATAAAAAAATATTCCCATTAATCAACTATTAAAATATTTAAAATTAATCATGATCATACTCAACAACATAATGTGTATCTTCATTAATGCCAAAAACCTTACTCAAGGTTACTTTTTTATATAAACAAACCAAAAATACTCAAATGCTATTAATGCAAGTCATCAGGTTCTAATTTCATCAAAATTAAAAGTGCAGAAATAAAAATTGTCTCCATGTTAAAAATTATAAGCGCAAAAAATAAAAAATTGTCTCCCCGTTAAACATTTTTTTGTATGGACTTTTAACATAACTACATACATACATATGTATTATACAAAATAAATATATTGGTGTCAATTTTCACTAAAAATAATTTCTTCCCATTCTATAAGTTTGCAATTTTACAAAAAAATATTTTCTTACCCACAATTTCAAAAAAAAAATATTTTCTTCCCATTCTGCAAGTTTGCAATTTTACAAAAAATATTTTCTTCCGCAACAATTTCAAAAAAATATTTTCTTCTTCACTGAAAACAAGTGGGGAGGCAGATTTTCATCTGCCTCCCCACTTCCAGAAACAAAACAAACCACACAATTTACAAAAAATATAAAACTCAAAATTAAATCTTCTCACACAAATTAATAAAAAAGAATTCCTCCCAAAAAATTCATCCCAAAAATTCATCCCATATGCCAGAAGCCCCATAAATATACTACTTGTGTGCTTCAGCGGCACATTTTTTTCAAATGAAAGAAATAAAAGAAAACATCCTCTATATGACGCTTTGTTGGCACAAAATTCAGCATATTGCTGTTTACACTATAATGTTCAAATTCGTGGCATAAAATAATCCCTCTAAAGAAAATAGTACGTACATTTTGCTAAAGTAATACAATTACACATTATTCTAACACACATACATATATGTAGTTTCTAAATATTTTATAACCTGATTTTTTTCATAGCAACAAAACTCTAATTGAGTCTTCCACACTGAACCCAAAAAAAAATAGTGTCTGTTAACACTTATTGTCAACTAGATAGACTACCAAATTTGTTAACAATAACTTAAAAACAAAATGCCAAAAACAATTGTTTGTTGTCTGTCTCCACAGAATGTGAGCAAGAATATACAGACACGCAGAAACAACTACAAAAACCAAGCAGTAGAAGACGACGACAACAGGCAACAAACAGTTTTAATGTTAAACAGTAAGATGTTGCAACAACGATTAGAGTTGTTGCAACATTGTCTTTGATGCTATTGTAGTTGTTACTTTTACCACCTACGGAAGCGGTAGAACAATTTTTAAAACAAATGCGAAACATAAGTACACTTGTACTATTATTGTAGTTCTAAGAAAGTGTTATTTTTTTTTTATTAACGTATTAAGAGATTACGGAGTTGGGGTAGAATATTAGAAATTTGTTCATCGTTTTACTAGTGTATATGAATAGCAAATCTTTAAAAGGTTAAAATATGTTTCATTCTTGAATATGTATATGATGAATTCCATCAGACATCACTAACAAATTGATCTTGGGGCTTCCGATTTTGATCATATTTGGTACGCTTTAGAGTCATTTGTACATTTACATTTTTTAACTTCGAAAAACTCTGTTTTCTGTGACAGCTGATATGATAGTTCTCGGTTGTTTTTAAGTTAGTTTGATTTAGCAAGTTATCATAAAGAGACTCACTGTATAGCAAAGTTTGAAAATGTTGTAATATAAGCTTCACGATCAAAGTTCGCGGTGTACATTTGGTAAATAGGCCGAATGAAACATCGCTATTGACCCATAATTTCATTTGAAAGTTTGGTGTGCTTTTTGGGCCGGCGGAATCACTGGTCCATATGTCTTCACAAATTATGATAGTCAGAACGTTACAGTCAACGGAGAGCGATATAGAGACATGTTTATTAACTTTTTCGGTTGCAGCAGGTTGGTAACACATGTCACACTGCGCGATACATTAAATTTACTGAGACAAATATTTGTTAAACGAATAATTTCAAGAAATGGACCTGTTAACTGGCTCCCTCGTTCATGTGATTTGAAGTTATTCGATTAATATCTGAGAATATGTAAAGTCCCAGGTCTATGCAGATAAACCAGAAATGATCGTGCACTTAGAAGCGTATTAATAAAGCCAATTATATGGATATTAAAAACGTTTTTCCCTGTTATATTTCAATTTAGTGTTCTCCGTCTCTATAAAAAACAACCTTTATAAAAAAATATTAAAAAATTGTTGTACTTCTCGTCACAGAAAATTTTAACTTGGTTGTTTGTCAACTCAACTCTTTTTAACACTTTCCCGAATATGGTAAAAATTAAAGTATAAGTGTTTACAGAATATGGTAAAAATCGGAAGACCCAAGGCAAAAAATTATATTTTTACTGTGCTGTTTGGTGGAATTCATGCTACGAGATTGGATCAATAACTCCGTGACTTTTGGAATTTTGTCGCCTCTTAACTGAAAGAGCAACACTGCTGCTGTCAACACACATCTGTCAGTTGACTACTGTCAAAATTTGATCAAGCTGCTTCATTTAGTTTGTGTTTGGCAGGCATTGATAGCAGACTACCGCGTGACTTAACCCTTTGACGACCATAGGCAAGTATGCTTGCCCGAGGAGTTTTAGTTTATATATTGGTCCAGCTAACAGATAGAGCAAATATGTCAAAGACTGTTTATAGAAGACGATTTGGGCAACAATAACGTAGTTGAGTGCAAGTGCCTATCTGTTCCCATTTGTTTTCAACGAGGCTCCGAATTTGGACAAACAATGGGCTTTATAACTAGGGCAGCTACGAGGTGAAAATAGGGTGCAAGGGGCTGAGAGATAATTATGTTTTGGATTAAGCCTTTATCTATCAGAAAATAAAATGGAGAAGTTTACGTAATTCTGATAATCAAATTATGTTTGGCAATTATGTTTGCCTATAGGTTGAAACGTAAGTTTTTATAAATTTCATATGTTTTGATATTTTGAGTTACTACTGACTAGCTGTTATTATATATATATCTTAGAGCTATGCTTCATGATAGTGGTGCAGCCCAATCTATATGCTTTTGCAAAAACGGTGTATTTTCACTCTTACCGTGTATGAGTTTAAAGTTTATATCCAACTTTTCACCAAGCTCAGATCGCAGGTGTCATGCCACGCTTCAGATTTAAAGAAATTGCGACAACAATAAGGCAAAGCTATGCCAGACGCATATACGTACTCAAAAAAAAATTTCAATCGATGATCATATGGTAAAGCTTGAAGGACTCAATGCCATGAAACAATACATGAAGGAAAAACCTATTTCATGGGGATTCAAACTTTGCTTGTGTGAGTCAGAAACTGGGTACTTGTATAACATTGACATTTACACCGGAAAAAAAACCATTCGTTGAACACGTTCTTAGTGAGGCTGTTTTCTTGCAGTTATGTGAGCCTCTGGCAAAATAAGGGGTTGAAGTTTACTTCGACAATTTTTTTACCAGTCTAAAGGAAAATTACATAATGGCGTGCGGAACAATCCGATGTAATAGAAAGTACACGCCAATTAATTTTTTGGTGGATAAAGATATGAAAAGAGGGAACATCAGTTACTTCATGTCAGATAGCATTTCCGTAGTAAAATGGATGGACAGTCGTGCTGGCTACCTCGTCTCAAATTTTATTGACCCAACAGCACTATTCAAGGTCAAGCGACGTGTAGCTGGTCAAGCTGGTTAAATAGATATTGATTGCCAGCTTATTATACAGTACTATAACAAAGGAATGGGTGGAGTAGATCTAATGAATCAAAAAAAGTGTGTTATGAGTTCGATCGTAGAAGTAAATGGCGTTTTCCTTTACGTATGTTCTTCGACCTTTTCGAGTTATGTGTTCATAATAGCAACATAATATATAAAAAAACTCATATTGGCCAACCGTTCCACTGTCAACGTGATCTCTATCTATTTTCGTGCAGCTTTAGCCAAAAAATTAATAAGTAGCTTCAATTCAAGAAAGCGTACCTTTTCAGCGATAACCAAATCTGGAACTCGTTTTAAAAGCAAGCCCAAATCTCTCCATAAAATGGAAAAGCGTGATGGTTGGAAACGGTGTTCTAATTGCGCTTCCAATAATAAGTATAGTACTAATGTATTTTGTGTTCAATGCAATATGTTCCTGTACTTCACTTCGTCCCGTGCTTGCTTTGGAATGTACCATGAACAACACTAATAATATTGTATTTTTGTGATCTATTGTATTTTACTGTATATTTAAAATAAAAACTGTTATTTAAATCTTTTCTGCAATTAAATAATTTGGGATAAAAAATTTCCTTTCAACCCAAGGCAACTATGTTTGTCAAGCAAAATGGGGGACGGCTACACAGGAGACTGATTTTTTTCAGAACTACTATAAGGCCATATATTGCAAAAATAAATCAAACAAGTAAATCGCTTCAGCCGAAAATGTTTGGTCGTCAAAGGGTTAAAGAGAAAATGCAATAAAAATGAATTTCGTGTGCTTATTAAGCATTTTTTTTTTGGCAGCGTTTGTGTTTGCTCACAATCGACTACAAACGCAATCATGTGACAACTTCGCAGGAGCGTTTGGCGTTGTTCGTCCACTGTTTCGTAACTGTGGACAAAACATGGATCCACCACAACACACCAGAGACCAAACAGCATTCAAAACAGTGGGTTTATCGGGGTGAAACGAAGGCAAAGAAGGCCATAGTGGGTTTGTCAGCCAATAAAGTCATGGCGACCGTTTTTTTTTTTTTTTTTTTTGATGCATGCGGTATATTCCATTTTGAATAAAACGACCGCTTTCGGCCAAGAAAAAATGTGCAGTTTCCATTGCAATAAGACATGAACTGGGCTACGAATTGCTTCCATATCCCCCCTATTCTCTGGATTTAGCACCGAGTGACTATTTCTTGTTTCCAAAACTAAAGAAATGGCTCGGCGGAAAGAGATTTGATCGGCCTACGAATAAGGAAATCAGGCATAAAGATTTATACTATCGGGATATTGTCTACTTTTGATTCAGAAAAGCAGTCGTTTGTATAATTCAGACCACTCAGAGTTTATAAAAGTATCTTTCTTGAATGCTATTATCTACAGGTCAATACATCGATACATGAACTCACGAATCAAGTTACATATTTACTGTATATGTATGGCGAATGCAGGTTCATCTCTAGATTGGAGTTAATCAAAGTGGACGATCGCCAATTTGAAATGAATAACACAAATCAAGCCAAGTTTAAGTAAGCCATGCGATCAAAGTGCTGCATGAAATTTCCGCAAGTGGAAATCAATGCACTTAAATACAGTTTATATTTCAAAGTTGCTTTGCTTCCATAACTTTTATGATTTTTCTTATAAAACCTCTCAGTTTTTTTTATATTTCGCTTTAAGCATTTTTTAACCAACACCAAAAGCTTTTATTTCCCAACATATTTATCTGTAATTCATTAATTAATTTTTAATTTAATTATAACCCTTAAGAAGTTGCACAATATATGAAAAAAAAAATTCCCACACTATTTAACAAATAACATCTAAATATACTAAACGATTAAGTGAATAATTAATGAACATTGTCTATATATATATTGTAATGGTAAGTCTGTAAGAGTATTTGTGTGCAGTTGATTTGAAACTCAAAAACATACACATACAAACAGACAAACATAATCACATTCATACACCTCAGTAATTCGTTTATAATGCGTGTGACATACCAAAGGATATGTTGACATTGCTAAAGGATAAATTTTAAAATCAGTAAATGGGTGATGGAAATACACAGACTCTATGGGGAGAGGGTAGGCTGAAAAGTTCTTTGGAGACAATAGATAAACAAAATTTTTTTTTTATTTTTTTTAAGTAGTCCACATTTTGCTTAATATATTCAAATGTAATGAACCCATTTTCATTACGGACACCTTAATGGGCACTAAATCATCATTAATGGATTTCAGTAATAATTGTATACGATTGATGCATTTTCAATATATTTATATTAAAACCGTATGTGCCAACAAAGTTGTAATAAAACTAAATCTTCTATACTTCTAGTCCGAACGTAGAGGAGGACATAGGCTTTAAGAAAATTTAATTTGTGATCACCCCGTTAGAATAAAAGGCGAGATACAGGGTGTGAAATTTGACCACCTCGGGTTAGTAAAACATTGTACAGCATGTAACTTGTACATATTTAAATGCAGATAAATCAAGGCTTAATGAAGTACTCGCTTAGGAATTGAGTTTGCAATAGTTAACACAGTTGTTCAGGCATATAGCAACTAATTCAGGAACTTTAACGAAACTTTAGAGCAACAAGAAAACGAACCAGCTCTGCCTTGCCTCCAAGAAACAACAAGCATCAAGCGTTACATGAGCCACCTTTAAAACGAGCTAACACTGAGAATTTGAAACCTGACGGCCCTACCATCTCCATATCAGTAACGCAGCAGGAAAATAACAGTCTTACTGCTAGTGGGTATATCAACGGTCAGAGCACAGCCTTACTATAGACACGGGAGCATCGCAGTCTATCATCAGATCAGATTTAGTAATGAAAGCAATTGAACCAATTTTCAATGTAAGTCTGCCCACATCTACTGTAGAGCCTGCCACTGTCCATGGTAAAGCTAACGTGAAACTAAGTATTGGTTGCCGATATTGTGGATGAAATAATCATTGGTGCAGACTTCATGATTAGTCATAGCATTACTTTGGATATGGGACAAAAAGCCATGAATTGGCGAAATGTTAAAATACTCCTTGATGTCGGATATGAGAGCAAGTCTTCAGTAAGAAAACTAGTATTTGTTGAGCACCAAAAGTTGCTACCGCAGTCAGAGGATTTGGTATGGTCCCTTGAGGAAGAGGAGTATTGTGCAGACAATGGTTTATGGGTGTTGAAACAAGCAGATGTGAAAGGTGGGCATGGAACGATAGAGGTCCTCGTTGAACATTGCAATGACGGAATGGTTCCTGTTAGAGTGTTTGGTCTGTCCCGCAGTGAAAATATCATCAGGCCAGGTTCCGGGATGTGTGAATGTGCTTCAGCAGAGGCAGTAAATAATTGTGAGAAAGACACTGCCAATGAATTCGCCAAAGAAATTCGTTCGGAGACGAATTAAAACTACAAACGACAAAATTAAAGCCAGATACGATCGAGCAGCGAATTCTAAAGGATTTAACGAAGGCCAGCTTGTAATACTGTATAACCCACAACGTAAGAAAGGAATGTCTTCCAAACAACAAACCCATTGGGATGGACCATACAAGGTAATGAAGAAATTAAACGACGTGGTGTATAGAATACAGAAAGAACTGAGACCGAGATCTAAAATGAAGGTCGTACATCTAGAACTACTAGCTGCCTATGGGAGAAGTGAATGTATGCCTATTCGCGACGAACAGGCTTAAGCGGGGGGCAGTGTTACGAAATTGTACTTGAATTTAAATATAACTGTGTCAGCGGCTGGTTTAAAGTTGTATAATGCCTCTCAACAGCGGTGCTGGTATTATAACATTGCTGTAGAACATACAACATTGAATAAAAGATTTGAGTTTAACATTGTTTGTAAGTATGGCAACACGAAATGATTAATGACTAACATCGAAAGCTCTAGAATTCGAATATTCTAGTTTTAAGATCATTGTAGAAATAAAGCTTTCTAGATGGTAATTTAGTGTATAAATTGGCCGTGAGAACACCACAAGAGTCAGTCTAATTTGAAGCATCGTTAAGTAAAGACAAATTAACTGCCATAAAGTGTGCTGTATTACCAGTGAATTCTTGTGCATTACCAGTGCGTTTATAAAGTGTTATATAAACGTGTGTGTGTATTAAAACACACACAAAGAGTTGTTACAATTTTAAACTGCTTTTATTTGCAACCAAAAGTATCTGGTTTATTCAAAAGAAATAAAACACAGGTTTTAAAATGTAAAAACGTAACAATACATAACATGCAGTAATTAGTTTCTTAATGTAGTTTTCCCGTATGTGTGGTAATGCCGTAGTCAGCAATGCAAAACGGCAAGAATCCGCTAATTTCTTGTATGTTGTTGATTTTGAATACATAAATTTGACTAGTGGTAAAGACAAGATATACATATTATATATCAGTGTTTAGGAAATTGTGTCTTCTTTTCAAAAATGTATAAACATTTTAAGAATTAGGAAATTTATAGAAGGTTTTTTCAAAAATAAGGAAAATAATTTTAGATGTTTTTTTTTTTTGGAAAATTAAAATTTTTAAAAGCAATAAAATGTTTGTTTATGAATCCTTTTTAATGTAGTTTTACAGTTATATTGAAGGTTTGTTGTATTTTCCAAAAAAATGTCAAACAAATCCGATCCAGAACAAAAATGTCGCATTATTTGTATGTTTTTATATACCAGAGGTAACCCACATTGACGCTCTCAAACCCTCCTACCCCCTATAGCTGTTTGAAGTCCAAATTGAAAACTTCAAGTCAACTACACATCCTCTATAGCCAAGGGAATTTTTATTAAAATCCATTTAGTCGTTTAGAAGTCACTGTTTTATTTCCACGTTTTTCAGTTTCCCCACTGTGATATATTAGCATGTCCTTCTTCGGTTCCGATGTCTCAAGAAAATACCATGTTCCTCGGTTTCTATTGTATTACATTAGATCCATCCGCACTATTAGGCGCACTATTACAAAATATTCCAGAACTCATCCAGATTGCAGTTAACTAAGTTCAAAAACTACTTCAAGATTGTGAACTGAAATAAGCTTCCTTAAAAAGTCTTTTCAGACTCCCTTCGCGCAACCATACACAGTCGCTCACTCAGTCACTGATTCATTCATTCATCTAACAAAACATAAACATCAAAAAATGGAAAAGCAGAGAGAAAAAAAAAAAAGAAGAAACGAATTTCATTTCCAGTCAATGTAAAGTTAAGCAAACGTAAATGACATGCAAAAGGGCTACACCACTACTACTACTTACATAAATTCATCTCTACCACTTACAGACATACCCACACAAACCAACGCATCTACATAGCCTTACTAATACCAGTACAAAACTGTTTGCTGCTAGCGTTTACTTATGACAAGGATGATGATGACACATGTAAAATGTGGTTTAAATAATGACGAAATGGGTCGTCGTTGTTGTTTGTCTAACGGTATTGGATGATGATGATGATGATGACGATTTTACATACACAAACAAAATAAACGACAAGTAGACAGATAGAGAGAGATTGAGAGGAAGTGGAAATAGAAGACGAACCATTAAATCAACCAGCAAACAAAATCACCCATAAACTCACTCCTTTTAATATGTTTTGTAGTTGTCAACGTGATATAATTTGCCTAAAGGACTTGTACTCACAAATCCATAACACACACAAACATACAAACAAACATGCACAAAACAGTTAAAAGCGGTTTATTTACAATAAGGTCAGATTGATGTAATGGACAGACACAAAGAGAAAAGACACTGGCAAAACATCTATCTAAACGTTTAAGCACCGAGACAAATAGACATTAAACAGTTTACACAACTACACAATATTTATTCAGTCGTAAGGGTTTGAATATTTGAAAACAGTTTTCCATCTATTTCCGTTGCTTTTGCGGCTACAACTACATACAACTTTAACAGAATTTAATCCTTTACGCGGTCTGCTTCTTCTGTTTCCAGTTTTGCTTCTGCTGCTGCTACTGCTGCTTATACAACAAAAACAGCTCACCCCTTTTAACGATTTTCCCTTTATCAAATGACAGTTAAAAGTCGCTTGTCATTTTAATCCCTGACGTGTCTCTGACATTTGCACTGACAGTGACAATACTTTGATGGCTTGACTGGTTGCATACAAAGCGCTCCGCTATACAGTTTTATTACTAAGACACAGATACTTACACACAAACACACATTCATATACCTCTGCACATTCACTACTTTCTCATGCTGTTGCTTCTTGAATTCTTGTTTAGCTAACATTAAATGTTTTCTAAGAGAATTGTACGCCCTTCACCCTACAGCATTGTTTTTGATTGTCTGTTGTAGTGTTTATGTTAATTACATAATTACATATTTTATGTTTCAGTGAGTTCATCGAAGGATTTATATTATTTATATATTTAAGAACACTAGCAAATATCACATTAAGTCCTATTAACTTATTAAAATTTTAACTATGATTAAGAAGTCTTAGCCATAATTAAAATATATTTGTTCCAAACAAAAATAAACTGCGAGAAGTTTAAGTAACTATTTTCTTCGTATCTGTTACTTTTATGCATTTATAAGATATTTTTATAGAAGATTTTGTGGTATCAGAAACATAACTAAAAACCCAAAATACCCTTCCACTATGAGAGTAGAGTTGTCAAAAAAAGGAATTTATTCAATCCCAGTTGGTTTAGTAGAAATATTCGTCGTTTTCAAATATTTAAGGCCTTATTCATAATCATTTTTTAAATTTATCAAAGGTTTATAAAATAGATTTTATATTTAAATTTTGTTTTATAAACCTTTTATAAATTAAAAAATTTATTATGAATATGGGGGTTAGTCATTAAATGTTTTAGTGCAGCACCTCAACGACCACATTTACAGGCCGCAGGCACAAAAATCCTTCCAAAAAGACGCCTACAACTAGGCATACCGCCTAGAAACTTACAAATCGACTTCGTGAAATAAGTTCGATAAGCTTACGAAGCTAGAGAAATCGTCACTTCAATGGAATGGAACAGATATTGAGGGCATAAAAAGTTTTGCAGGACACATTACCACAAGTCTCAAAAACATTTCTACTCAGCTGGCGAAGGATTACTTAATTTAGGTGATCATGGACCGTAGCCCAGATAACTGCAATTGCTTGTCATGGATCTAAGTAAACTTTTATTGAAAGTCGTCAGTAGCGGGTGACAAGAAGAATAACTACACCCAGGGAAAGAATATAGTTTTACATATTTACTCTAATCATTTCAAAATTTGTACATGTTTTGTAACGAAACAGTAAAATACTGGTAAAAGAATCTCTCTTTAATAAAAATCCGAATGTACAACCAAATTTTTATGTTAATCTTAAGTAAATCTATAAATTTTGAAGTCAATAGGATAAGTGTTGAGAAAAATAAATCAAAATCAAACGAACGATAAGATTTTTAACATTGACAATTATATTAAGGTATCAAGAATGGATCAAATAATCGTCGATCTAAAGGGGTTTCCAATAAGAGTTGTTATTTTGAATCACCCGGTATTTCGGTAGCTGTCACTTTTGAAGCTTTTATTCTTTGACATTTGACAAGTAGAAACGATAAATGCTTCAACGGCGCATTGAAATTATTAAAATTCACTACAAAAATGTTGAAAATCTTGCATTCACAGTTCGCAAAACTAAAGCATTTTTAGGTCGTCGTGAAGCACCTTGTCGGACCGCAATACAGAAATTGGTGGACAATTTTGAGCTGTTGGGACAAGTTAGTGATGTGAAGAATGAAACCCGTGCACGTCGCTCAAGAACAACTGAGAATATTGCTGCTGTGGCCCAAAGTGTTGAAGAAAACCCAGATTTGTCCATTCCTCGTCGTTCTTTGGAATTGGGCATTCCACAAACGTCATTACACCGTATTTTGGATGATACTGATCTGAACAACGTTTACTTTCATCAACACGGCGCTACGTGCCACACAATCAACGAAGAGGTGATCATAATTGGCCACTGAGATCTTGTGATTTAACACCTTGCAAATTCTTCCTTTGGGGCCACGTGTAAGGTCTACGCCATCAGCCCAGCGTCGATTCAAGACCTCAAAGATAGAATTCGTGAGGCTATCGAGGACATAGTGCAGCCACTTTGCGATTTGGTTATGGAAAATTTCATGCAAAGGATATGGTCCTGTAAGCGTGGTCGTGATGGCCATTTGGCTGATGTTGTTTTTCATTATTAACGGCATATCTTCCTCTTTATTATGATATAAACATCCGATCGTTTATCTAAAAAAAAACATTTTTCTTTGAATACCAAAGTAACACCTCTTGTTGAAAACCCTGTATAAAGAATGATATGTATCACATGAGTTTTATTGTTGGTTTATCGACCAGAGAAAAAAACACATTTCAGGTTTTTGAACTGCTTTAGAAACCAGAGCCACATATATATATATATATATATATATATATATTATGTCCTGAGTTTCCTATTGGGAACAAAGGGCAACAGCGAATCTATACCATTCGATTCGGTTTGATAATATTTGTTTTACTTCTCTCCAGCTTAGATCACTACGGCTGACTTCGATGTTCAGTTGCAGACGCCATGTGTTTAACGGTCTGCCTACTCTTCGTGTCCTACTGTCTGGGTTCCAGTCAATGGAAAGACTGCTCATCATGTGACCAATCCAGCACCATTTGCGGTTTAATATATCAATTTGTACTGGCCGCTGATTTGTTTGTCTCCAGAGTTCCGTATTACATATGGTGTTAGGCCAGACAATTTTTAATATTCTTCGGAGACATTGATTAACAAACACTTGTAAGGAGTTTACGTCGTGTTCTGCTGAATTTCACATCTTGCATGAATAGAGGAGCACAGAATTGACACAAGAGTTAAAGATACCGATCTTGGTGTTCTTGGATATGGCAGAAGATTTAAATACTATCCTAAGGGTACTGAATGCTTGGTTGGCTTTTTAGATTCGGTACGCTACATCTTTGCTGGAGCCACCTGTGTTCGTTAAAAGGCTGCGTCTAGTTCATTGTTCCCTATACGAAACTTGTTGGTGTTTAGTGTATTGCAGCGCATTACCTAACTCTTGTTTCCGTTTATTCTTACACCAGCTTTTATGGCTTCTGTTTCGATGATTTTAAGTTTAGATGCCATGTCTTTATAGCTGTGTGAAAGGAGGCATACTCGAGGCTCTCAAGTTGTTGGTTGAGACTTCAGTCTGTGCATTAAAATCGCCCATCATTAGGACTCTGTTAAAGTGGTTAAAAAAAACATTTCGTTTTGTGTTGTTTCTGATGTTTAAGTACGTGCATAGCACTGCACTCAGATAAGATTTCGGACTCTTGTACGAAATCTTGCTGATATAATTCGGTATCCATACAGCTTCCAGTCGATTATTGCGTCAAAAGCTTATTTCGATAGCAGAAAACCTTGATCTTGGCTGGTTGCCTGGCTTGCCGGAGTAAATGAGTTTGAGATGATCGGAGGTATTAAGTTCTCCTGATTCCTAAAAGTAGCAGATTGTAGTTGATGAATTCTCTGCATACTTGGGCCAGTTTAGATGTATTTAGGAGTGTGCGCTTGTTCCATGTTCCAACTCGGGATATTTTTTTCATGCTGAAGCTCGTCATCTTGGGAATCCTTTGGTTATAATCAATATTAGTTGTGGTTTCGTTAATAATGTAGGCTTAGGACAAAGCGACTGATTGGGCCGCCTTCTCCGATCCTAGTGCTGTGGCTGCCAACAACCTCTTGGCAGGTTAGAAACAAATAAGTTTCAGTGAAAAATACCTAATTATCTGAGCAATGGTTTCGTTGCTTGTCTGGCACGTAGCGCGGTCTTGGTGAAAGTAAACGTTGTCCAGTTCAATATCATTCAAAATACGGTGTAATGACATTTGTGGAATGCCCAAAACTGGGTTTTCTTCAAAACTTTGGGATATAGCAGCAATATTCTCAGTTGTTCTTGAGCGACGTGCACGAGTTTTATTCTTCACTTCACTAACTTGTCCCAACAGCTCGAATTGTTCCACCAGTTTCTGTATTGCGGCCCGACAATGTGCTTTACGACGACCCAAAAATGCTTTAGTTTTCCGAACTGTGACTGCAAGATTTTCACCATTTTTGTAGTGAATTTTAATAATTTCAATGCGTTGCTGAAGCGTCTATCGTTCCAATTTTAATCATGGTGTAGTTTCTACTTGTCAAATGTCAAAGAATAAAAGCTTCAAAAGTGACAGCTACCGAAATACGGGGTGATTCAAAATAACACCTCTTGTTGGAAAGCCCTTTACTTACAAGTTATAATGGTCGCCTCGAGTAGATTGTTAATTAATGTATTTTCTGTAAGTCGGTTTATTCTGCTATAAAGTACAAACAACCGAACACACATTCACTTTTATATGAGAAGTGGCACGCCTACTATTGTAAGTTTGCCCATTTTTGGGCTAAATAAGTAATTTAAACTTATATCAAGGCTATACAGATAGCTATAAATTTTAGTATTTAAGGACTGAGATCGAAAAATTCTTAACACACGTTTTTTATTAAAACTTTTAACCCAAGAATTATTTGGTTTTTTTTTTTTTGTTTATCTAGTTATCCTTGTAAAACATGTTTAATGTCAATTATGTTCATTTGTTGTTAATCTGATTAAAATTAGTGAAAAGATTATTAAATATTTTCAACAAAACCCAAATTGGTCCTACAACAAATTGGCCAAACAATCAAAGGTCTGCCGTCAAACTGTTTTCAATGTTATTCAGCAGTACCGAGAGAACTTGTCCGTTGATAGAAAACCTGGTTCAGGTAGAAGCAATTGTTCACATGATGTTTCTAAAGCCAAAAAATAGAAAGCATTTTCAAAAGAGCTCCCAACATATCCGGTAGGAATGTTGATATCCGGCACGGACTATCAGGTACGACAAGTTAAAACCAATGTAGGTTTAAAAACATACAAGTCTCAAAAAGTTCCTACAGAAACGCTGCTAAAAATTTAAAGGCCAAAAATAGAGCACGGAAATTGAAGTCAAGTTTTATAAAAAAAATATTCTTGCTGTAAAATGGATGACAAAACGTATGTTATGGCATATTTTTCGCACCTTCCGGGTCAAAATTTTGATATTACTGATACTCGATGGAATGTTGAAGAAAAATTTAGGACCCAAAAGCAGATAAAATTTCCCAAAAAGTTCCTGGCATGGCAAGCAATATGCAGTTGCGGCAAAAAAGCCAAACATTTGTTAGAAAGAGCTCTCTAAATACCGAAATTTACATCAAGGAATGTTTACAAAAAAGGATGCTTCCACTCATAAGATTTCATAACGTGTCCACTTATTTTTGGGCTGACTTGGCATCCTGTTACTATGGTAAACAAGCCCTTGAGTGGTACAAGAACAATAATGTGGTATTTGTACCAAGAGAGGCAAATTCTCCAAACTGCCCGGAGCTAAGGCCAGTGTAGGGATATTGGGCTCTTGTTAACAGAGAATTGAAGAACACAAAAAAATTGTCCAAAAGTGTGGTCGATTTTAAACGGAGATGCACAATGTGTTCGAACAAAGTGACAGAAATCACTATAAAAACCATAATGGAAAAAAAGGTTCAAAATTTCATCACTAGTGATTAGAACTATAAAAATATTTTTATTTTTTTTTGTAAATTGTAATAATAATTTCAATCAAATAAAAAAATCTCAAAACTGTAAGTTTAGTGGTTTCATTTTTATTAACATATATGTATGTTAAGAATTTTTCGATCTCAGTCCTTAGTTTGTATAGGAGGTGATAAAAAGTTTGATTTAAATGAAAGTCTGTTTTCTTTCAGTTTTTTTTTAATTGTAATCAAACATACAAAACCACAATTAATGTGAAGGTAGAAAACCTTCTACATAGTTATGAACCAAACTCTTAGACCACCTCAAACAAATTCGAAGTTTGAATTGAAAACAGTTTTCAACATTGTTACGGTTGCTAGGTGGTATGACAACAAAAATTGTCATAGTATATGGAAGGAAATACATATGTCCACTTAATGATTTAGCATAGGTCTGACCGGATATCACCGTTTAGTTAGATAAAAATGTCTTGATAATTTTTTTTACAAATCTTCCAGAAAATATTCTCTATTGATGTCATTAGCAAACCTTAAACTACTGTAAGCACCTGTGTGATTCGTTTACGAGTAGGTTGAAGATACAGGATATAAAATTCAGTGTCATTGCTAGAAGAATAAAAATACTATTTCTCTAAATATAATGCGGAAACAAGTACAATACAACAGTGACTATCTTAAATGAACAATTTACACTGAGTGATGATAATGTGATTCATTGGCAGGCTGATATTAGCAAAATAAATTCCAGAAATGTATCTTGTATACGAGTACATACTTTTTTATATTCTTTCTCAGATACAAGATATTTATTTTACCACAAGTATTTTATTATTGAGATATGATATGCAGATTGTTATGGCAGAAACAAGTAGCTAAATAATAAAAACAAAAAACAATTGTGAATGATGGCATCCGCCATTTCAGCCAGCTACAAAACAAACATATAGAAGAAAGTCAAAACATTTAGCATTGCATCGATTGCAGCTCGTTGTTTGCAAATGCGCGCGAAAATAAAATTTATCAAATAAACATTTGGACAATTTACATTGGTAACAAATCAGACCAACAGAAACATAAACATATACACATCAGCAAACAATGTGAAGCTGTTGAGGAGGCATCATCAGCCAGAGATACTCAGGCAGCCAGACAGACGTTCTTACTTATACACTGCACAAGTGAACGAGCAAATGAGTGCTTAGCAGCAGTGAATGGAAGATACTTGCAACGTATCAATATTTAAAATGGGCCATAAACACTCATCAACTATTTCCTTTTCAATTGCAGTGAATGTTTAGTGGAATGTTATTAAAATTTTTTCTAGTGGGACTTTTTAGTTTGTTTGCCATTTATGACGCAAAATTGCCAATAAGTCATTTAAATGTAGTGCAGTTAGCATGATTATACAATAGATTGGGGGGTGAATACTTAGATACAATTTAAATAATAAATGATTTCATAAATTACAAGTTAAATTTCTATTTATTTCGTAAAATGTTGTTCTGTTTTTCTTAAAACAAATTTTATTTTAAAGCTTTTTAAAAAACTGCCTTAAATCAAGTCTAATATTTTCCTTTTTTTAACTTAAGTGCTTTGAGTTCCTATATTTAATATATTTTTTTTTTATAATTTTGACTAACTGTCAATATTTTGTGTACAGAATTAAACAAAAAAAAAAAAAGAACGAAACTTTAAATAACATTTTCAATTACAACATTATAAAGATGGACAATCTGTCTACAACAATATTGACCACATGTACTAGAAATTAATATTTATAAGCGAAGGCCCAAGCCAAACTAAAATTCATGTTCGACACATGTCTCTAAGGATTAACACAAGTGACCACAAAATCGTCATCAACGGCAAAACACAGACACACACACACACACACACACACACATACACATCAACACAAACCTAAATACCAACACACTTTCATGTTTGAAAATACAAACAACCGAACAATCCTCTGCCAACCATTCAAAACAACTAGTAAAAAATTGAAAAAAATAACACAACATCATCATCATTGAGGAGACACTTTTTGTACCGAACAACCAAACGACTGACCAACAATTTTTAGAAACACACACACACACATTCAATCTCATGTGAAAATGCTTACATACACATGCAAACTTTGAGAAAAACTGTCAAATTGTAAAACGACTACTTCAAAAAATGCTCCCACATTGGGATGCATACTAGTCAACAAGAAAGTTACGAGGGAAATCTCAAAAATTACTTTAAAAAATGGCAAAAGCTGCTATTCCCAAGAGAGGTTACTTAGTAGTAACGCTGCAGGGAATGCCAATATTGAATTTGTAGTGATTTACTAGTGACATTTTCAGTATCACTACTACCATATGTACCCCAGCCAATGTAATCTTCTATTGACATTTAACATTAGCTTGTCATTGAAAATCCACCAGTAGACTGTATGACCACTGACTCTATACCTATTAGCTACACAGCATAATAAAAAAAAATGAAACTATTGACGCATTTGTTGACAATGTCACCAGAAATACAGTAGAACTGTTGTCTCTAACGAATCTCTACTGTTACTTAAAGGAAAGTTGACGACATTTTAACTAGTGCAATTGTCGATAGAGAAAGAGTGTTGACATAGAGACATATGGTTCTAGGCTGACTACAGGGAAACAATCGATAACATATCCAGAGCTAAACATTAACCCGCCAATGGTGACGCAAATTTCACTGTGATCAATGGTGAGGCCGGTGTCAAGTCCTTTTTTTAAGTTTATGCTCTTTGATAATAAAACAAAGATATTTAATCAATTTAAGCTCTTTTACTTCAATAATAAAATTCACGGAGAATAAAGTTAGCCAATGTTTTTAAAATACCCGGTCACCATTGGCGGGTCACATTCTACCTACCTTTTCTTGGACAGCTTGATGGAGGGCCTTCCAATAGGGACTTCTGAAATTTAACACTTGATAACACCAATTTGATGAAGCTAAAAGGTGGCGCAAAAGTAATCCTTCTATCAGAAAATGCTATAAATTTTGCGATTGGCGCCTAATGTCAGTTCTGTTTTGACATTTGTGTAGTAAACACATGCGAAATACTCGGTAGTAAACACATGTTAAATACAAGGAATATTGCTGACTATTTATTTGACCAATAATCGGTCGGTGAGTTTGGCACAACGTGAATTTCATCGCACATTTCCTGGCCGTCCAACACCTACTGGTGAAACACTGTGACGTTTAGCCGCTCTCCTCGAACAGACTGGCACAGCACGAGATGCTGCCAGGCGTGGCAGACCCCGGAGTAGCCGTTCTGCAGAGAATATTGCTGCTGTAGCCGAGGATGTCATGGAAGCGCCGTCGACATCGACCAGACGACGTGCCACGCAAATGGGTATCAGTCGACGGTCTTTACAGCGAATTTTGGTACAAGATTTGAAGATGTTTCCGTACAAAGTCCAGACGGTGCATCAGCTGTTAGCTGCTGACCGCCAATCGCGTCTAACATACGCTCAAGTCATTCTTAATCACCACCAAGAGGAAGATGATTTTTCATCAAAAAAAATCATGAGTGATGAGGCCCATTTCCATCTTAGCGGGTAAGTAAATAAACAAAATTTACGCTTCTGGGGCACTGAAAATCCGCGTGTAACCCACGGTGTGCTGTTTTCGCTGGAGGAGTCATCGGACCTTTTTTCTTCGAAGACGTCGCAGGCCAAACGGTTACTGTGAATGGTGAGCGCTACAGAGCAATGATCAACGAGATCTTTTTGCCGCAACATGATGAATTGGGATTGGAAAACATGTGGTTCCAACAGGACAGTGCAACGGCACACACTGCACGTGCAACAACCGATATGCTGAAGGATGCATTTCCCGGGCGCCTAATCTCCCGTTTTGGCGATTTGGACTGGCCAGCAAGATCGCCTGATTTGACCGCTCCAGACTTCTTTTTGTGGGGCTTTTTGAAGTCGCGGGTTTATGACAAGAAGCCTCAGACTCTTGCAGCTCTTAAAGACAATATCCGTCAAGAATGTGAGGACCTATCACAGGAAGTTTTGGCCAAAGTGATGGAAAATGCCATAAAAAGGGCTCAAATGACAATCAACTGTGGCGGCGGCCATTTACATGACATCATATTCTTGACTTGATGTAAAAAAAATTAAAAGACCAAATAATAATAATCCACAAAAGGAATCAAAGTTTTTAATTTTTGTTTTAATTACAGCCAAAAAACATCGGAAATTTACTTTTGCGCCAGCTTGTATATCATTCGGATTGGCTGTCATTTATTCAGTTTTGTTTATCAAACGTTCCTCACGTTTCGCGCATTTTACGGTGAGGCACATTTCTGGACGAATGAGTACGTCTGCAAATAAAATTGTCGAATTTGAGAAGATATCAATCCACACGACATCCATTAGCGTCCAGTGCACAGCGAAAAAGTCACAGTTTGCAGTGGAGTTTGGGCTAGCGGATTCATTGGTCCTTACGACGTTGGCCAGACCATCACCTTCAACGACGGTACTTCCTTGCACGGTACTTCCTTTCAACACATTAGAGGATATCTGAAGATTATTCCCAGAAACCGCCCGAGTGATAAGTCAATCAAAATACAGAAGGTGTATTCATCGATTTATTCCGCCAACCACGATCCTCTCTGATATTCCCCAAGACTTGATTAATGTCTGAGCCTGTCTGTTTTGATGTTAGGACAGTTGCTATATCTTGAACCTTAAAATATTGGTAATTTATGTTGAGTGGATGACGAACGTGACACCTCCGGTTACTTCCGCTGCGGGTGCGCTTTTTTTAGAGAACTTTGTATCCATTCCAACTTTGTATAATGGAATTATTCGCCAGTTTAGTCTTCCGAACCGCAATGACCTCGAGATTATCTCAGAAATGTCACCCCATGATTTCGAACTGCAATTGGTGGTGGACGGCGATGATTCTTGTTTTTACAGTTTCACTCTTGGCGAAAGTTCTTTCTTGTAAAAATACCATTCGATTGATATAGATCTCGTTAAGTTGGCAAAATATTGCCGAATGAGCCTTATGTCGTCCGTAGCGTAGATCCAACTGTAGTGGGAACGGGTAATGGCTGTTCTTGCTGTTGGGGTGAGCAGAGTGATGGTGTGAGGTGTCGATGCCGCTGATAAATTATCGCCATTTTTAGCGTGAACAATTAAAATATTCCGACCACACTGTTTCATGGCTTAATCCGGAACAGTTCCGGTTCTGGCACAACAATGATCCTTGATTCTGCTCTATACGAATGCAAAGCAACATTCACAGAAGAGTTTTTGCTGCTTGGTTGGTAGCACATCCGGTGCAAATATACGGATTTCGGGGTAATATACTTTGATTGACACAAACATTTATAATAAACACGAAATACTGCTCATCCAATATTTGCTTCCGAACTTGATAGCGGCCATATTCTTGAATCTACATCTTTCCTATTGGCTGTCAGTTATTCAGTTTGTTTTGCCAAATCACCATGGACGGAAATAGCATTGAAAAACACTAGCAAATGATAAAATTGTTTTATCAAAATGGGTGTTCTGTTCGATATGGATATGTACACCAACCACATGTGGTTTCACCGGGATGGTACTATCTGCCACACAGCTCATACCACATTGGGCATTCTGCACGAGCGATATGAGGGCATGGTAGTCCCACGTGGAGGTGATGTGATCTTTTATGCAAACCACATGGGCCCTCAAAGCCATGATTTATGTGCCAGAGTCATGAAAAATAGGACATTTTGGATGCGCGCCACCCAGAAAATCCGCGGCAAGCATTTTGCAGACATAATGGCATCGATTGGCATTTCAAAAAAATGTATGATATCACAGACACACTATGTCCTACTTAATTAAGTTAAAATATAGGAATAACTTAATGAAAGACCCTTTATAATAGAAGGAAATACTTGAAAAAATTTCTTTCGAATCGATGAGCTTCGCGTTAAGCAAATGACTACTTGAAAATCTATAATTTTCTAAACATTCGAGAAAAACTAAAATGTTGTTTACAAAATATAGATAGTTTGTTTAAAATGATGACGCTAGAATTTAGCTCCGCAGGAGTTTCAAACTCGGATGTATGTCGAACATCGGCTACTCATAAGTAGTTCTCCTGGATACTAAGTCATTGCAAACCATTGACTTTGTACGTATTTTAAACGTATAAAATACAACTTCAAAATAACTTTTCATCTTGACCACGTATAACAAACTAAAAGAAAAAGGACACATATGCTTCATATACACATTTAGAGACTTAGACTCAAACACACACACATACACATTCATAGTCCTTCAAGAGTTTTAGGGTCAGTTTATAAGCAACAACAATAATAACGACAACAGCAAAGAATTATTATGAATTTTTCTAAAAAATGTTCAAAAGATGACATGAAAAGTGAAAAATGAAGAGTACTACTTCCTAAAGAAATGAAAATAAATAAAATAAAATCTAAAATAATAAAATACAACAAAAAATATTTTATAAAAGTAAATTCTCTCCCAAGACATCAACCATCACTAAAAGCACCACCAGCAGCAGTAGCAGTCGAAGCAGTAGCAACTTCAGCAGGACACAAAAATAAACTCTAAAACATTTTGCAGCAAATTGGTGTGAGAGATGGATTTACGTTAAACATTGGAACATGTCCAAAGCTTTCAAAAAATTTTCTTTTCTATAACATACTAAAGCACACACATACATACGCTTGGACACATAAAACTAAAAGATGAAGAGGAAAAACAACACCGAATGAAATGAAAAACTTATGTGTGAAATGTGACGTGGTTGTCAAAAGTCACTAGAAAACTTTTGATGTGTGTGTCTACATGCAATACGCCAGTAAATAATAAAAATACATATATATAAATATGGATGTATATAGAGACAGAGGAAAAGGGAAAAATAAAAGTATTATATAAATATGTATATAAACTGTCCAAAAGAAATTATTTTATATTTTATTTACCCTACACTACACATTAGTACTGGGTGCGAAACACATAGACTTATTCTTATGTTATTCCCGAGCAAACACTTTTTAAAGTAAATTTCTTGAAGTGGACTGTCAGCAAAAGCCTCTTTAAAACCCAGTTGTAAAGATCAAGTCACTGAGTTCATAAAATATTGTCGTGTTTAAGGTTCATTGTGATATCCTTACAAATTTCCATGTATAATACTGTTACGAAATTTCATTAGCAATTTGAATTTAATGGTCTGTAACGACTACTTACAATATTCATCATGTTTATCAACATTTACGTCAGTATAAATTTTTAATAATCAACAATGTTTATAACATTCGGTTATTAACATTGTTTGTAAGTATGGCAATATTTAATATTATTTTTGTCCTTTAAGAAAATTCATGAAACCGCTGGAAGATGGCACTGTATATAAATAGTGATATCGGTTGCAGTCAGTTAGTTTATGATAGGCGCTGTTAGAAGTAACGTCAACTGTATCACCAGTGTATTCTTGTACATTATAAAGTGTGTAATATAAGTGTGTACATTAAAATGAAGTGGCTATTTAAATTGTTGTATAAATTTGTATAAATGTAAACTATTTTTATTTGCAATCAAAAGAACACGGCTTACTTAAAGGAAATAAACCACGGTTTTTAAAAGGTAAAATCGTAACAATACGAATTATATATGAATACTAGAGGATACCCAGCGTGTGCTACTACGCTAAAATAATAATCACATTTTGTTTATTTGTTGAAAAAAACGAAATTTCTATTTTTTTTTTACTATTTTGAAAGGCAAATCACTTTCCTTTAATTTGAATTATTTTGTTTCCTCAAATATAGATTTTACCCCTTTTTTCCAATTCAGTGCGAATTTTTTCTTCTCTCTGTTATTCATATTCCTACTTCCCCCTGTCTAGGAGGTTGGGAAATAGTGTGTTGTGTGTGTGTTGTAACAAACATACATATGTTTACTGTAACCATATATATGGTTGAAATATTCATGTGAATCGTAAATTAACCATATTATTGTTACCACAATCTTATATATAGTTAGTGTGACTATAATATTGTTAACAATTTTGAAATGGTTACAGTAATAATGCACAAATGTTGAAATGGTTAGAGTAACAATGCCCAATATATTTTTTTTCTGCGTGTTGAGTTGTTCAAATGTTGTCTTTCATTGCTTTAGTTCTCACTGCTATGTTTGTAACCTCACCTTTACGAAAACCATATTCGCTTGTAGATAAACCACCCATTTCCTCCACCGTGTTTTCTAGTCTTTTGATAATTACACTTTCGAAGAGTTTTCCTACGGAGTCTAGCATACATAGTGGTCTGTATGAACTAGGTTAGTCAAGCAGTTTGATTCTTTTTCACAGAATTACACAGCATTCTGTGAAAAATCCATGTCTTTAAAACACATTCAGGGTACTCTGTATTAACTTGGGCCAAACGTCAGCTATAACTTGTAGCACCTCACTTGGGACACCATCGGTCCCGGACTTTTGTTCTTTTTCAATTTTGTGCAGGCATTTTTTACTTCTTCTATACTCAGACAGTTAGTTTCCGAGTGGCAATCTTGGAGCAATGTATTCTACGTCTTTATCTGTAGGGAATAAGGTTTCAACTATTTTTGTAGTTTTTATTACGCCGAATTTTTTCATGACTGTTTTACAGTGTTTTCCCCATGCCTTTGAGTCGATGTCCGAGCATAGTTCTGACCTTTTTTACTATCTCGTACAGCATTTTGAAGTACTTTCTTAAAATTATTTTTTAGAACTTCATTGGTGTAATTTCATGTTGCTGCTCTACGTATTGCTTTGCACCGATAATATTAAAAGTCTTCTGCAATATCTTGTTAAGTTCTCTGGAAAGAACGCTTCTTTCCTTTAACAAACTTTGGTAATCATGTGTCGTGCTATGCATTTGTGTGGTTTTCGTGGATTTAAAACGTAATGTTTTGAAGGTCGCTTAACGTTATGTCTTCCAATACTTTCAAGTTCATAAACTCATTATATAATCTCTTTATTTTGAAGGAGATATCTATTATGCTACCAACATTTCCCCTTCTAAACGTTAATTTGTGTCCATTATTGTAGGTTAGTCCTTGGATTGCTCATTTCACATACTGTTGTATCTCTAGTGTAGAGGATGTTTGAGTTCCATTCCAGAGATTTGCTGTTAAAATCAACTCCGATATTGACATTATGTTGAGTGGATCTGATGGAATTTTCTAGGTTTTGAATTATATTTACGAACTAGGGGTATTCTACATTCTACATCTATGTGACAGTCCGGATCATGAAGGAGATTTTTATCAAAATATCTTAGTCTATGGCAGATAGCCAGAGCATTTTTGGGTATTTCATTCTCCTATCAACTTATGCAACCAAAGGGATGTCTTTTTACGCTGCAGTTACGTATATGGAAGTCCAGTTTATTGCGCACTTATCAGTTATTTCATTTAACCGAATGTTCTCATGTTCTGGGATCCATATTAACTCTGCATGATGTTGCCTAACTTGGGTCAGTGAATCGAGCAGAGATTTCAAATTTATTACTTTGGAGTTGAGAGTCTTGACTGATGTAATAATGAAATCAACTAATGAATATTATTGCTAAATGTTTTGAGATTTAATTACCGTATTATTTTCGCAGCAGTGTCGATGTCATAGGTCTATGCCTGGAAGAATTAAACCAAGATAACAAGACCATCAGAGAAACTTCCTGAGCCACAGATCGTTTCCCTCTTTGAACCGTGATGAAGTAGTATAAAAACAGAAGACCTGAGAAACTCATTGTTTAAATCTACGAGGTTATTATCATTTGCCTTTAAACACCACTGGCAGACATTTAGGTAGTTCAAGATCCAACACTTTGAAATTTTGTTTGGAATTTTTTATGAACTGGAAGAGTGTGCTGTCTATGATCTTGTCCGTCCTTTCAGAGGGCCTCTGCAGGTTTATCACCAGTGTGATCTGTGTAGAAATAGCGTTTATCCACGCTTGTGATGAACTGATATAATGACTGCTCAGCTGGGTGAGGAAAAAGTCTTTGCGACAGATGACATGAGGAATATATGTAGGTCTGTAGGAATGCGCTTGTATCTGATTTATAGTCCGAAACCCATGTCTAGTAGGCAATCAAAATTCAGTGATGTCATTGAATTAAAAGTGTCATTTCTCGTTGACTTTTACATAAGTAATCACTTTTGACATTGTCGATAAGACACAATTTCCTGCTGGGTATGCTTCTTTTGTATCGTTACGAATTTGCAATAGCGATTTGAATTTAACAGTCTGTAACGACTTCATGCTGCATCTATTATGTATAAACACGTCCATCATGAGAAGCTTCTACTTATCAACAATGTTGATAGCATGCGGCTATTAGCATTGTTTATAAGTATGGCAACACTAAATGTTTAACATTGACATCGAAAGCTCTAGAATTCCGTTTAGAGCATTGTAAGACATTCACGAAAGATAGTGAGATGAGTTAATCATAGGTGCTGTTAGAGTTAACATAACATTACATTTAAGTTTGTACATTATAAAGTGTGTGTGAATTTCTGCGAATTGATAAACGTGTATAAAGACACAGAGTGACTATTTGAACTGTTGTTGTTGTACATTTTAAATAAATAAAGAGTTGTTACAATTTTAAACAACTAAAACTGCTTTTATTTGCAATCAAAAGTATCCCGTTTATTTATAGGAAATAAACCAACGTTTTAAAAAGGTTAAAACGTAACAGTATGTCTAAAGGTTCAATTAGTCATGCCTTACCATATCGCCATAGCCGTAACCATAGCAATATCAAAAGCATTTTACTGTCATGGCTAAGGCGTTATGGCATGTCACCAATAATTAAATACATTGTTGCCCATAAGCTTGCTTCGAGGAGCTGTTTTATATGGTTACGGTTATGGCACGTCTAAATAAACCTTAAGGCTTGTAGGTTGAGACACTTGTAAACATTATATCGTCTTTTGTTTGCCTATCTGTTACTTAATGGAAATGTAGGAAAAAGATCTCGAGCTCTGGTCATGGTCAGATTAGATGGAGTCTCCAGTTTAAATGAGATCGTGTTATCCTTCTTTGTCGGATTAAATATGGACTGACCTATAGAGCACAACTCCCATATGAAAGTTTTAACCTGTAGATTTCTCTGCTCAAATGAGCTATCATGGGTTCTTCTGGTTAGTCATGTCATCATACTCATCTGACTAATTTGTTACATTAGCTCGAAGTGGGGTAGTGTAAGTTATAGTTGTGAATACATTTCTGCGGCACTAACTCTAGACTTTATGTGTATATAAGGTTATAGGAAGATCATTAAAGACACGGTTGATAACTTTTCTGAAGCCGTACCAACCTGATTTAGAATGGTCACTAGTTTTGTCTCCAGGATCGCAGATACCATGGTGATGTTTTGCTACATGAATCAGGTGTTACTCCGGAATGCAATGAAGTGTGTGAGCTGTAACTTTTGTTGGTGTTGCACCATAATTGTGAGCACACTATGCAGAACCATAAAAAGGGATTTAGCTCAATTCCGGTACAGATCCGCTGGTAAAATATGTAGAGTTGTTCCTGATGTAGACAGCCCTTGTCTGTGTAGTTTGGGTCATTCCGGGGCGTAAAACCAAATGTCGAGAGAATACTTGTTGTAGTCTTTATTTCTTTCTTCTCTAGTTTAATCTAAGTTACTAAGGAAGAAACCATTTGGTTTGAAGAAAATTGATATGGACATATGAATTTAAATTTGTGTGATATTTTTCACAAAATTTTCCACAAATAGTTTGTAAACGTTTCTCTTTCTATTTTCAAGGATCAACGCTTTCCGTAAACTCCCATGTCGTTGCTGCCGATTGTCGAAGTGGTTTCCTATATCAATGCCTTTTTATGGCATTTTGCATCACTTTGACCAAAACTTCCGGCGATAGGTCCTCACATTATTGACGGATATTGTCTTTAAGAGCTGCAATAGTCTGAGGCTTGTTGACATAAACCCGCGACTTCAAATAGCTCCACAAAAAGAAGTCTGGAGTGGTCAAATCAGGCGATCTTGCTGGCCAGTGCAAATCGCCAAAACGGGAGATTAGGCGCCCGGGAAATGCATCCTTCAGCATATCGGTTGTGGCACGTGCAGTGTGTGCCGTTGCACCGTCCTGTTAGAACCACATGTTTTCCAATTCATCAAGTTTCGGCAAAAAGAACTCGTTGATCATTGCTCTGTAGCGCTCACCATTCACAGTAACCGTTTGGCCCGCGACGTCTTCGAAGAAAAAAGGTCCGATGACTCCTCCAGCGAAAACAGCACACCATACAGTGACTTTGAGCTTGTGTAATGGATCTTCGTGGGTTACACGCGGATTTTCAGTGCCCCAGATGCGTAAATTTTCCTTATATACGTACCCGCTAAGATGGAAATGGGCCTCATCACTCATGATTATTTTTGATGAAAAATCATCTTCCTCTTGGTGGTGATTAAGGATGGCTTGAGCGTATGTTAGACGCGATTGGCGGTCAGCAGCTAACAGCTGATGCACCGTCTGGACTTTGTACGGAAACATCTTCAAATCTTGTACCAAAATTCGCCGTAAAGACCGTCAACTGATACCCATTTGCGTGGCACGTCGTCTGGTAGATGTCGATGGCGCTTCCATGACATCCTCGGCTACAGCAGCAATATTCTCTGCAGAACGGCTACTCCGGGGTCTGCCACGCCTGGCAGCATCTCGTGTTGTGCCAGTCTCTTCAAGGCGAGCGGCTAAACATCGCAGTGTTTCACCAGTAGGCGTTGGACTGCCAGGAAATCTGCGACGAAATTCACGTTGTGCCAAAGTCACCGACCGATTATTGGTCAAATAAATAGTCAGCAATATTCCTCGTTCTGGAGCAGTGTAGCGTAACATTGTTTATTAACGTGTACTTCGCATGTGTTTATTACACAAATGTCAAAACAGAACTGACATTAGGGGCCAATCGTAAAATTTATAGCATTTTCTATAGCATTTCATTTTTTTTTTTTTTGCGCCACCTTGTATTAATGACTTAGTAATCCAGACATAGATTAAAAATAGGTCAATCGAGATATTCGTGGCTTTTTTCTTATATGTCAACATTTGTGGTCCGATTTCCCCGAATTTTAATAGCAACCGAGCAGGGACTATAGCGTATTTGTTGATGTACGAATCATGTTTGTAGGTTATTTGGGGCGTCGGAAAGTTCACAGAGAGACGGACATTGCTATATCGACTCCGCTATCTATAATGATACAGAATATATTACTTTATGGGGTCGCAAATGGAAAGTGCGGAAATTACAAACGGAATGACAAACTTATCACTCATGGTGAAGGGTATAAAAGGAAATTTTAATTTTACAATCTTTGAAACTACTTAAAAGTTGATATAAATGTTATTGATCATTGCTCTATTAGGAGGATTTCAAATATTAAATGTTAAGGAGCTAAATTTGAAACACAGAGATCATTTAACTATACATATATATATATTTGAAAACATTAACCTTCCATCGCACATTCGTTTCTTCAAATGTCACTTAAAATATTTCAAATCTTTGCCATTAAATATGGACAGAAACTAATGTTGCCTTTTACCACTTCTAAGACTAACAAGACCTGTCATATGTCAAAAGTTCAGTGTGATGTATTGAGATAAACACTCATATTTTGTTGAAAATAAAAAGTTCTCTGATAAATTTTAACAAATTAAAATTTAACACACATATAAATAAACATTTCCTTAAAATTCCCTACAAACTAACGATTTACACCCTCTCTATCTATTTCACACATACACACAGAGAAACGAACTTTCAAAAAATAACGGTAAATGTCATATTGCAACACTGACACATTGACACAAACATCAAGTAGAAGTTTTTTCTTTTAGTCTCTTTCTTCAGATCCTGCTGCTGCTACTGTTGCTGCTTCATCAACATCATTTTCCTAAACAACTCTAGTGAAATTTAGACAGACACTCACACACACACACACATACTTACTTACTACTCCAAAGGTGAGATGTGTTAGTATGTGTTTCTATGTCCAAGGTATAAAGTGATGTCCAACTGTTTATTTATGGACGACATTTCCTTTAAAATTTATTATAAAACTTAAAAGTTGTTGGTTACAAATTTTTTTTATTTTAGTTATTGCTGCTACTGCTGTTGTTGGTTTGTTTATTGTTCCTTATATGTTTGTGTAAGTTCGGTATGATGGAAAAATAAAATAAATACTGACAACATTAAAGAGTAGAAAAGAAAATTATTAAGTGTCACTGGGGATGAAAAGTGGGCTAAAGTAAAAAAAAAAAACACACACAAACTATATACAACATCATCATCATGACAACTACCACCACCACTACATCAAGGATGACCACAACAACAACAACAACACTAAAGTAAGACATTATGGTCCATTGTAAAAACTTAAAAAAAAAAAGTTGAATAAAGCCAGCAGCAGTGGCAGCATCCGTACATCAACCAAACTATAAACAGATTTTGACTAGAATACAACAAAAAATTAAAAGTTGCTTTAAACAAAACACCGAATGAAAAGTTTATTTATTTTTGTGGTTGTTTTTATTATAGTTTCATACATTTATGGCTACACTACCTTAAGAAAATAACAAAAAGAAAAAATAAAAAAACATTGACAGCCTTAAACGGACAAACGTCAAACAAATTGAAGAAACAAAACTTTTATTTTAAACCTAATTTTTATTATTATTAAGATATTTAATGGTTGAAGACCCTCAAAAATTTCATTTTATAGATTTAAGTTTCCAGAATAATTTAATACAAACTATAAAGATAAGTGCATGATAATCGAAGAAATGTGGCTGATTTATAAGATTATATTGGAATTTATGTCATAATTACTTGGTCATTTAGCTGATTTGAAGTAGCAGTATATCTGCTATGTAGATGCCAAACACATATAGACCTGATAGCATGGAAAAACTCTATTTCAACCAACATGAGAAAAATACTTTATACAAAATTTTCTATCATTGTTTCATCTTTAAAATATAATAAAACACATTTTTAAAACAGAGACAAAAACTGTTCTTTTTGCTTATAATAGATATTAGAATTAAATTCCCTAAGTTCTCAGCTTTCATTGGCATATTCAATTACCTTAACAGCCTTTGTCGTTTCAGAGTTATAAAGATTTTTGTAACACAACCTATGAATTAATATTAATCATACGCCACGGTATTTTTAAAACAAATTTCAATCATTTTTACATTTCTTTAGCAAACTTACAGATTATGAAATAAAAATTAAATGTATAGAAAACAATGCAACGAATTCAGTCAGTTTCAATAGTCTTTGTCCGACATAAGAATCAGGTGGTACTAATAATATCGATTAAAATTCACATATTAATCAAATATGCAAAGAATCATGTTTCTTGATATGTATATATCAAAAGTAAAATTGTTATGATGTTATTTGGATTCTTGATAATCGTTTTTCTAATTCAGTTGATCTTACTATTTGCATCAGCTACATATCGTTGGTTTAATGTTAAGTAACGTATCAGGATTTTTTATTCTGCATCAATAGTGTGCTGATGTTTGAGGTGATGTCTTTGAAAGCTTCTGTAAGAAGGCATGCAATTGCTATTGTGAAGTGTTCTCGACCGCTTGAACTTCGTATTAACCCTAAAATGCCAATTTCTAAAAAAATGGCTAAAAAGGTTGGTAATAATTTTTTGTATGGTCAATTTGGGCATTTGGTTTCAAAAACAACATTTGAAAGTTTGTACAATCAATGGTTTACCTGCCAGTTGGGAAAAACTAAATGAGTGCCTTAAGGCACCCTTGGGGCTTTAGAGATTGAAACATTGTCGGGTTTTAGTTAGCATAGTTTGTCGATTTTTATTGAAAACTACTTTTCTAATTGTACATCACTCAAATCATATAATTTGAAATGATTGTTTAATCGACCAGCCACTTCTTAAAATGTTATGTAAAAAATTGCAAATCAAAGCAAAGAAAACCAAACAATATTTTGCTATATGAGGGAAAAACTGAGGCAGCAAAACTAGTCTGCAAAGCTCAAGAGTGCCTGAAAGCACTCATCAACTAATCACGTCTCTAAAGAGTAGCTTACCTAGTTTTTTCATAAATCTTGACTCCAATATATAAAATATAAGTATACTTTTTAAGAAAAAAAAAAAATGATTGCAATCGGGAAACTTTAAACACTTTAATCAACGTTTGATAACACAACATGGACTTCCCATATTTTTTTGGTTGTTAATGCACTTAGTTTGTAAAAAGTGCAGTAAAAAAGAAAGAAGAGAACTTTTAAGACATTTCAAGGTTTACTAAAATATTTAAGCACGTTTTTTAGAAACTGAAACGAAAAATCACTTAAAATTGCATTTATGGGCATTTTTGCGATGAGTGCCTTGAGGCATGCTTAAGCATTAGAGGGTTAAAGTAGTATTTCAAGACTACTTATGTTTCAACGACTAAACGACTTGGGTTTCAGATTTCTTTCAATGTTTGCACCTTTTTTTGGCTTTTTTTATCCACTTAAACAGGAAAATGTTGGGCACCATCAAACCGAACATCAGCAACTTGATGAAAATCTCATTCGCCAACAGCTGATGTGCCAGGCTGTGGTGATAAAGGCTAATCGAGATTTTGAACAGATGATCGTCCTACAGACCGTTAAATTTTGAAGGAAACAATTCCAGCAGCTATTTCCTCACGAAAATCTGGAAGCTGAAAAAGCAGTTCTTAACTGGACACATTATTGGAAGCATCGTCGTGAATCCTCTCGCAATGTATCGTTCTTGATATTATCGAAAACATACGTGGGATCAGCACCACGGTCATCGCTATCAAAACTTTCATCTGTGCTGTCTACATAACTCTCTGAAGAATCGATGTTGATAGTTTTCTTATAAGGACGTTTAAAAGGGTGCAAATAATAGAACAATAAGCATACAATAGTGTTTTTATGAACAAAAGATGAAAACAACAATGAAAAAGAGGGGTACATTTTTGTACACACAAGCCGGCCTTCACTGTTTCGTTAATTTTTTTTTTTCACTCCAAATACATTATAAAGCTCAAATATAAAATTTTATCTACTTACCGTAATATTTTAAAGTCCATCACTTTATTCTAAATGTTTTTCTTTAATACTTGCGAAAAATTAAATTTTCGATGCTAATTTGATGACTTTTTGCACTTGATTCATCACAGCTGACAAACGACTTGTCAGAATATATTGAGAAGTTTAACGAATGTGTTGTCTAAAGACAGTTTTCACTATTTTAAAGCGAACAAATTTTTAATACAGCACTGGAGCCCAAAGTCGAAGGCCGGTTAGAGGGTTAAACGCGGAATCATAAGGAAGATAGAGCAACTGAATTTATATAGAGAACAAAAACTAGAAATATTAAATCATCAATATGTGAATCTGTGCAAAATAATGTTCGATACTTTAAGAAACCGGGTTTGTTAAAGTATCGAACAGGGATATGGTGGTTTCTGATGACAATAAGGATAAATACACTCGATATGAATTAAAACATTGGTAAATCGACTCAATATAAGATTTATTTTATTAACTACCGATACTACAATGGAATGCATTCTCATAAGGGAGCACATTCCTGATAAAGAGGGACTCACAAGTTTTGTAGTCTACCCACCAGTGTATCCCTTAATTCGTTTTTTGCTGCGTGAATTAAACATCCTGCAGAAACGTTTATTTGGTTGGAAACACTGGTTCCAATGAAATATGTTTTAGTTCTACTTTTATTTCTTTTATTTTCAGCAACATTTCTTTTAACAAAATATGTACAATGCAAATCATTATACTATAATTAAACACTTTAAAAGTTAAAGAAAAAAAATACATATAAAGAAATAGCACTAGTAAATATGTACTAATATTTCAATTTGTAAAAAAGAATAGCGCTAATACGTGAGGTCGACCTTATGACAATAGTCTATATTTGATTAGTTTTTCATGGCATCTAAAATGCTAAGAGAATTTCGGCATGTCTGAATCCTATCCCAGCAGCTATAGGAGACTGTCCCGCACTAGTGATTTTGCTCCTGCATGTCCTAAGCAGTCGGTCAATTGGCCGTTTTTGATTACAATGATACTGTCTGATAGCTAGTCCTAAGTAGTCAATGCCTTGGATTCACAACCCCGTCACATAGAGTCAGTTACCTTACTAGCTACCTAACTGGTTACTTGATCAGCTACATAACTAGTTATCTTAACATGTACGGGTGCTAATTCACCTCAAATAGTCAGTTAAAAAGACATCAAATAACCGATTGCTTGTAATCATACCTTCCTCCGACAACTCTACAATATATTACTTCTAGTGGGTACAATAACTAATTTTTGAAGTTCGGTGCAAAATAAATGTTTAAAGTTACTATACTCTAGGTTACTTAGAGCTACTAAAGTGATAATTGACTTCACTCTAGGTTACATGAAATGTCAGTATATTTAAGCAAAAACAAAATAAACTGTATGAGAATTATGTCAACACAATTCTTATTACTCACAAAGAAAACGGAAAAAAACAAATGTTTAAAGTGACTACATTCTAGATTACTAAGACACAACGTGAAGACGTTAGATTACCTGGGATGTATAAAGTAAGCAGTTGACTTCTGTCTGCGCTAAAAAAACACATACGAGTCAAATGACCCAAAATACTTATAGTTATAAATTGGAGTCAGCCAAGCGGTCAGACAACATTGACGATTATTGTCTATAAGGACACAATTACTAGTTGCTTAACTGCTGGGATGCGCCAAGATTATTGGTATATTTAAATATGAATGTAAACTCAAATATGCTGCATTTGTGCAAGTAGTAACAGCGTATTAATGTCCATAATTAACATATTAAATACAATCCAAATTATTGGGTTAAAAGTGCGTTTTTTTTACATTTTTATTTTGAAACATTTGAACAATATAAATTTATTCAAAGTATTGGCCATTTGTTAGCTATGACCTTTTCCCATCTTTCTGGCAACATATGGATTCCGATATAAAACAATTACTCATTTTTTGAGACCAAGAACGAATCAAGGGAAGCGTATCCCAAAGAGAACGTTCTACATCGAGCAGAACAAATAGCAGTCGGATGGGGCATGGTCCGGACTTTAAAGCGGGTGAGGTAAAACTTCCCAACCTTTTCATTCTAAGTACTTTTTAACAGGTATTGCAACATATGGCCGAGCATTATAATAATGGAATATTACGATGTCATGTCTGGCCGCATAATCTGGGCGATTTTAGGCCAATGCTTGCATACAACGAATCAGTTACATTCGTTACACGTTCCCTGTGATGATATGGTCAGATTTCAGCAGCTCGTAATAGATAGGACCCTTTTGCTTCCACCAAATACAGATAATTACCTTAGTGCAATGGATATTTGGCTTTGATGTCGATTCGGCTGATTCGCCGGGCTTCACATAGGATCTCTTATGCTTCGGGTTATTGAAATTGATGCATTTTTTATATCGCCAGTAATGATCAGGTGCAAAAATGATTTTCTTTTGTAACGTTCCAGCTTCCAGTATGTTACCCAATTTCCCTGCTTTTGGATGAAACCTGCTGCTTGCAGACCTTTTTGGAATAGAGTAGACCCCAATGATTTTGCAAGCTCTTGTTGAGTTGTACAATAATCTTCATAGAATAATGCCTTCAAACTTTTTTGGATGGCCTGTGCGATCTTTGTTTTCCTTGTCAAAACCTAAACTTCTGAACCGCAAAAACCCTCTCGTTGATACTTATGGAACACATTCACTATAAGCTTTGGTGAGCAATCGGTTTGCTTAGGTGGTACTTTTTTTAAATTAAAAAAGTAGAGCAAAACTTCCCGACTGCTCGACATTTTCGCAGCAAAAAAACACTTTGATGTTTACAATTACAATTATCTCATTTTTAACCCTTAAATGCATGATTTTTACTTTTATTTTTCTATAAAGTATCAAATATTTATTTAATTTGTATTCATTATATTTCCTATAGCTTTAGTTTGATTTAGAAATTCTTTAGCTGGAACTTATCGTACTGCATTTGATTTTGCTGAAGGAGAATCTGAATTAGTATCAAGCTTATATTCGTCTAAAATTAAGTGGAACTAGAATGTAGACAATTGGAAACAATATGCATTTAAGGGTTAAGTCATACACCCAATACAAATATCGCCATTTAATAGAATATAATTACTGAGTCCTATAGAATGTAGGGTAAACTAATGACAAACAAAAAATCCAAAAGATTTCCAAACATATTTGTGGCTAAATTTAGACTAGACTGTATTTTGTCTTGTGCCACTTCATTATGTCGGAAATGCATACCAGAAAGGAAGACAAAAAAGAAGTAAATGGACAAATAGAAAAAAAAATGTATATGGAAAGTTAAGTAGTAAGTGTTGAAAAATGATTCCCACAAGTTGCGTGACGGAATTTCAAAGGTTCACTCACTGAAAAAAAAAAACAGAGACTAAGTAAAAAATTTGTTTATTTTTAAAAAAAAAAAAAAAGAATCATGCAGGAGTAGAAAACTGAATCAAAAGGATAAAAAAAGAATTTCAATTATTTGTTTAACAAAAAAGAGATAAAAAAACGAAAAACTTTCAAGAGTTTTCTTTTCATATTTTTTATTTTTTTGTATATTTTTCACTTTATAAAAATTTATGTATGTTGAACGTTATCCCAAAAGCCATCAACGTCACAAATTGTTTACTTGGTGGTATGTCAGTTTAATACAAATATAAAAATGTTTGCAAACAAAAAACTCAACTAGAAAAGAAAAGTTTTTTTTTTTGTGTGCTTTTTGGCAAACAAATAAAAACTTATGTGGACACTGAGGAACCATCAACAATATGAAAACCATCCGAAAAACAACATCATGTGACAGTGCACTTTTAGCTGGAAATATGAAAAAAAAGTAATTTGCAAGACTAACTTGCTTACAAAGTAGGATAAATGCAAAATAATGTATGGAAAATATTACAGATACCAGCTGAGATGTTTAAGTTTAAAACTGTCGTCTTTTTGAATATATATATCTGTGAGAAATGATAATCATGGTTTAGAAGCTAATGAAATTACGAATGTATAAATTAGTGGGAATGCAAGTATGAGAAACGGAATGGAAAGTATTAAGATTAAGTATAAATCCAACAGTAGTATTTAAAGTGTTCAACGTTCTTCTCCGGCCAGTTTCTGCTCAAAAAAATGTTTCACACCAACATTGACATAAGAATGCCTCCGTTGTTGAAAATAATCAGATAGTATGTGCTATATTTAGATGTGATCATATATGTCTAATTATCCTAGAACAAATTCAGATGACGCATCTGATTGACGCCCTAATCATATGAAGAGATTAGGGTTAAACCCACATATTTCAAGTCTTGTGGAAAGCCATAGGTAGAGTTAAGACTGGAAATCTAATATTCTCTGATATAATGTTTAGGTTAAACTGATCTGCCATGTCATTTAGAGATTATTTGTTATCGTTCTCTGGAAGATGGACGACTGTCACAATATAAATTTAGCAGTTAAAGTGACGAAATTCGATTAAGATTTAATCGTTGGGAGCTATGCATGAAAACACTACCGCGATCCGTGAGCATTTTTAATACATACAGATCGAGATATCCGATATATAAACATTACTGGTTCTACTTGAAGCCATCTGTGTAAACGTTAACAGTCTTTCTTCTACATGGTGTGTCATTCGTTAATCATCCCATGGCTTACAGAGATGTGCATGCAACGCTATCACTCTATTTCAAGTTCATCGCCATCACTTTTCTTGTTAAAAACCTGTGGCAGTTTTTATTAAATCTGTTTCATTCAAGGGGATAGTCCGAAGAGCACTGGTAGCATTCCCAAATAGGATATTTTCTAGAATTGGATACAAAATTACAATAACGATCAATGATCGATGTAGTCTTTGCAATTCCCTGCTCTTTCAAATTATCCTATTATAAAAATCTATTCCAGGACATTCAGATTGAATCTCGACTATTGAGAATGATATCAATATACTTATGCATAAAAGGATCTCCATATTCTCAGCGTTCTGCTATCATGGGCCAGCTAAAATGGTCTAGGTGTCAAGCCTGCCAAGACCGAACTGGTTCTTTTTACCAGCAGATATAAAATTCCAGAATTCAGACTTCCACGGCTGGATGGCACTGTTCTGAAGACTTCAAGCGAAGCCAAATCTCTGGGCGTCATTTTGGACTCTAAGCTCTCGTGGTAACGTAATGCTGAGAGTCGAAGGAAAAAGGCATGATGTACCTTCTATATATATAAGAAAACCTTTGCAAAGAAATGGGGTCTTAAACCATATATTGTATGCTGAATGTCATAAAACCAATTTGGACCTATGGGGCTCTTATTTGGTGGAGAGCGGTGGACATTAAGGTTGGTTGGTTTACGTGGTAGTTCACTGTGTGCGAGCAATCAAGTAGAGTCGAAGAGACCCCGTTTTGACAGGACCACACCACCCGTTATACGTAATGTCATTTATATCGTAATGTATGTAAAATGTATACAAAAAGTCGAGTTTGCTAGACCCTACCTGTAGCTGTGAGATATCTCAGTAGGTCATTGAGTTTAGACCCGGCTACCTTACCAAGATTAGTCAATATATAGTTGCCCATGAATTTATGTCTCTTGACACTCAGGACTGGGCATTCCAAGAGAAGTTGGAAAATCGTTTCCTTTTTTTCCATATCCTTACAGCTACGACAATGGTCGCTAAAAGGGAGTCCCCAGCGATTTGCATGCTTGCCTAAAGTCCAGTGCCCCGTTAATACTGCCAGCAACCTTGATATATCCAGTCTATTCCGGGTTATGAGTAGCATAGTACGTATTTCATTAAAAGATGGCCACATCAACTTGGCTACTCTATATGTGTCTAAATTATGCCATCTATTCTCAGCCTTTGTAAGAAAGTGTCTGAAGATAATACCTTTAATAGTCCCTAGTGGAATTGCGGCATTGGACCGCATTGGAGGTATCTAAGGCAGATCCTATTTTGGTTAGTTCGTCTGCCTGTTCGTTACCGTAGTGGTCTCTGTGCGCAGGGACCCAAACCAAAGTAATGTCAGATAGACGACCTAGCCTTGAGAGAGAATTCTTACATTGCCTGACTAATGAAGATGAAGTTGTATAGGCCTTCATTGAGAGAAGTGCCGCCTGACTGTCGAAAAAGATACCTATATTGCCACGAGTATTATGATCATGAAGTGTATTAAAAGATAGCATGATTGCATAAATTTCCGCCTGAAAAACACTACACTCATTCGGAAAACACTATGAGATTCCTACCCCAAGTTCGTCATAGAAGACACCAGAACCAAAACCACTGCTCATTTTAGAACCTGTATATATCCTAGTATCATATTAGTACACGAGATTACCCCACTCACTCCTGGAGGGAATTAGGACCTTGTACACCCTATCAAAATCTGTGTATGGAGTAATATAGTCAGAAGGCTGGAGAACAATGGAAGGCAATAGGCTCCAACTACCAGATGCATGAAGCCTCGCTGCGTTGCAGGCAGAAGGTCTATTATCACAAGGTGCAGTATAGTGTTCAGTGCCTCTGAAGGACTAGTTCTTAGTGCACCGGTTATACCAATGCAGGCTGATCTCTGGACTTTGTATAGTTGGTCTACGACATACTTCCTTCTAGTTGCAGTCCGCCATACAAGAGATCCGTAAGTAAGAATTGGACATACTAAAGTCGTAAACATCCATTTAACTATGCTGGGACTAAGTCCCCATTTTTTAGCAAAAATCTTACGACAGGTATAGCAGGCAAACATTGCCTTCTTCACCCCATGTTGAGTATTCAGTTTCCATGATAATTTAGAGTCCAGTAGATAGATATTATTCATTATATGAAAGGGGGATTTCCCAGTGTTTAAACCGTGGAAGTTTGAAGGTTGGAATCTTGGTCTTTGTTGTGAAAAGTACAAGTTCTGATTGGCTTGGATTAACCCCAAGACCACTTACCGTGTCTTAGTTGTCGAGCAACCCTAAATCAGTGGACATAATATCACTGATCACGTCCGGAAATAGTCGTGATACGAGTATCACCACATTCTCCGCATAAGCGACAACTTTTATCCAGGTTCTGTCTAGATCAATGAGAAAATTAATAACGATAAGCCATAAAAGTGGAGAGATTACTCCGCCCTGAGATATGCCTCTTCCAACTAGCTTGGACTTAATGCTATTACCAAGATTTGCTGTAACTATTCTTGATTTCAACATTGTTACTAGCCAGTCATTGATATATTCTTCAACGTCTAGGTTATTAAAAACTTGCTGAATTGCAAGAGTAGTTACATTATTAAAAGCACCCTCTATATTCAGGAAGGCTTCCATTGTGTATTGTTTAAATTCGAGAGATCTCTCTATAACTCTTTCGACCTCATGCAGAGCTGTCTCTGTAGAGCGACCCTTAAGGTAGGCGTGCTGACTATTAGAGAGCCGTGTTATACCTTTAAGTCGATGCCTTACATGATCGTTAATGAGTTTTTCCAACGTCTTAAGCTGGAAAGATGAAAGACTAATCGGACGAAAGTCCTTCGCCTTCTCGCATGGACATTAAGTCTCACCTTTATATTCTAAATAAGCTACAAAGATTAGCATGTCTTGCAATTACTGGCTCTATGCATTCCTGCTAAGTCTGCTCTACGACGTTAACAGTCGGGCGAACTGATGCATGATCGTATTGGTCGTGGCACCAATCATGGGGCAAGAAACGGACTACATAGTACCTACACCGAATATTGACAGAACATTTTGGATCAGGGTACCGACAACGAATGATTGGGCCGCAAATGAATCTCGAAAATTCGACTAGGCTCTTAACTCCAACGTTATTGGGTCGAAATGTCTTCTCAATTGTATTCAATCACTGGCATAACTTACACAACATCTCGTCGAGTTTCTATACGTTCCAGAACATGAGGGCATCCGGAGAAATGAAGTATCTGATGTATGTGCAACCAACGGGTCATCCCATTTGACATTTGAGTGAGACGGAACTCTGGTGGTCAAAGATCAACAAGAGGTGTTATATTGGTATTCAAAGAAAAATTTAATTTTTTGAGATAAATGATCGGATGTTTATTTCATAATAAAGAGGAAGGTATGCTGTTAATAATGAAAAACAAAATCAGCCAAATGGCCACCACGACCACGCTTACAGGACCATATCCTTTTCATGAAATTTTCCATAACCAAATCGCAAAGTGGCTGCCCTATGACCTCGATAGTCTCACGAATTCTACCTTTGAGATCTTGAATCGACGCTGGGCTGTTGGCGTATAACTTACCGTTCACGTGGCCCCAAAGGAAGAAGTCGCAAGGTGTTAAATCACAAGATCTCGGTGTATCGTTCCATTTTTAGTAATGGCGCAGTTTCTACTTGTCAAATGTCAAAGAATAAAAGCTTCAAAAGTGACAGCAACCGAAATAAACCTCTTGTTGGAAAACTCTTTAGAATATCCAGAATGCTTGGACCGACTCTGACAAAGGATAGAACCAGGACTTTTTTGTCTCTTAGTAGAAATTCGATTAGGCTTCTTACGAGTATAATCACTAGGCACTGTATGATTGGACACATGTCGGCACGTATGGGTTACCCACGTTTTAGCTATTTGGTTAGTTGAAGAGGAGGAGGAATCGATAAAACACTTTCAACGAAATTAGGAAGGGAAAATATTCTCCCTTCATGTGTGAATTTTCAACATAAGGGGAATAGTATTTCTAAGGGTACCACAATGAGCCACAAGGCCTCCGAGTAAACTCGCTAATTTGCGAGCAACCCATGTATCCTAACCTAAGTGTGCGGAAAGATATCTATAACTGGACTCTCAAACATTATATCTCTTTGTTGTCTTCATACTTTTTTCAGTATCTGCACTATTTAACAGGTGTAATGGCAATTTATATGAGTTGAGTTGTGAGATTGGATGGTTCTTTAAACAGCCGTAAAGTTTATGTGACTTTATCTGATAAAAGTAAAGTCCGGGTAAACTATTGCACTACTAATTAATAGTGAATTCCAAGATCATGTTTCCAAGACACCGAAAGCTGTAGCAACAATCATCTTCAACAAAACATTACACTCAAAACCTACGAGAGAGCATAACAGATGAGTTTTTATGTCCGAAAATAAACCAGCGATGATTGTATTTAAACAAATTTTGAGCTGGAATAGTGATTCGTTAGCAGCATAACGTAGAATAGAAGTATAAGTATCACTACTGTTTAGTTAATTAAACCATTTATATTGAAAATAATATATCAATCCTCTGTATCCACAGCTTTGATCTGTGTTGGCATATCTAAAAAATAAACAGTGATTTTCCAATAATATTATAATATTGACCTAAAATATTAAAGGCTTTTTAATTTAAAAAAAATCATAAACTCATTTCTTATCCTTTGAAGGATAACAAATCTTAATTATAGACATATGAGTACATTTTCCCTTTTTTTAATAAACTTCAGCTTTTCAAATATACATACATATACTATACATATTGTTATTGTTCCCAAAAATAAGTTTGCAATAAATTTTCTCTACTTACATTTAGTTTTAAGTATATCTTTCTCGAAACTTATAGAGACAGAGACAGACTAATGATGGACAGTTACATAAATAAGAACATGAACATAGACATGTGACATTTGAAATGTTCAAATTTGAAAAACGAATGAACGAGTAACTAACACAATTCGTAGAAGATCTGGAAGAATTAGGAAAGAAAGCAAAAAAAAAAAAACACACTGAAAACAAGATGAACTTAAACTAAAGACAATAAATGCAAGTTACTTTAACAAGAAAGAAAGACAACGAACAACAAAAACAATAACAAATATTTGTAACTATTACAAATACAACTGCAAGTAAGATTTACAGTTGTATTTGTAGTGAAGTAGTTTGAGTAACAATAGTAGTAGATGATGCCAAATAAATGACGTTTTGCCAGAGTAAACTTAATTTAAGTGTAAAATATATGTGTATATGTATATATAAATTGCATGTAATTGTGTTATACTTGCAAACACATATATACGCTGTTACTGTGTGTGTGGGGATGTGTATTAATATAGACTACTCCAAAATTGTGTGGATAAAATAAGATTCTGTACTCCAAGATCATTTTTACAAGATACCGACAGCTGCGACAATAATAATTGAAAGGGAATATAAATCTACATCGCTGACACAAAATTTGCTCTCCAAATCTCTCTCTCATTACGAGAAAGCATGCTTTATATTGTATTCTGATCAATCGTTTATTAGGTCTATCATAAACCTATTAAACGAATCATCCCAACGGGAATGGGGCCAACTTCGATTTCAACTCTGCCCAAAAGACATACACCTCTCCACTTCTGTGGAATTCGGTCATCAGGAAATTGGATTTGATTAACTATAAAACTGTTGATTTGCGGATGACGTTGCTCAATTGTCGAGTATCCTTGAATATTTTCATGTAAAATGTGATTTATACACGAATAACTCTTGACAAATTTCATCGGAATCATTGGTGAAACATCCCTGAGACAGTATTGATACATGGACTGTAATAATATATCTTATTCTTCGGTTCTTTTTTCATTCCAGTCTCATATAATGTGTTGTAACGATTCATTGTCTCCTTTGTCCAGGCAACTTGTGCAATAGTTGTTACGTGAGTAACTCATACCTCAATCATACAGTGCCGAGTAATAGAATTCCTAGTTAGAGGCATGAGCCACTTCCAAGAACAAGCCGTGTTATTTTCCCAAAGGCAATCTTGTCCTAGAATCTATATTATCTCGATAAGATGTTGCCTAGGTTAGGTCACTGAAATACTTAATATTGGCAGTCTAAGAGGGAACAAAGATCAAGTTCATCATCAAAGCTTTCCCTAGCCAGAGTATGTTTTTGTATTTAATCGGTTAATATAGATTGAGTTCGCATCACCACGCATGACAGAGTTTGAGGAGCAGTCATCCCTTATTGATATTCTAATTCTAACTGTGCTATCAAAGTTCAATTTTGTGTAATAGTTCCAAGGCCAATACGGTCATGACCACCTGATTTATTGTGTTTCTGTATTCAATGCCATTAAATCATCTGAAATCTTAATACTCTTTCAAAGAAAATACAGTTTGAGAGTTAGTTTAGCGCTCTTCATTATGCAGATACTCCATAGAATAGACTGGTGTTCGCATCCAATAGTCAGTTAGCATTCGAGCATCTGATTCCCCATCTCATGCCTATGACTTTCCTGTAACATGGCCTTTGGAATAGTTGTTAAGTGAGTAACCCATACCTCAATCATACAGTGCCCAGTAATGGAATTCCTAGTTAGAGGCATGGGCCACTTCCAAGAACAAGCCGTTTGATTTTGCCAAAGGCAATCTTGTTCTAGAATCTATATTATCTCGATAAGGTGTTGTCTAGGTTAGGCCACCGAAATACTTGATATTGGCTTTGAGAGGGACCAAAGATAAAGTTCATCATAAAAGATTTCCCCAGCCAGAATTTGATCCATCAATACAGATTGAGTTCGCATCACCACGGATGGCAAAGCAGTCATCCCTTACCGATATTCTAATCCCAACGGTGATATCAAAGTTTGATATTGTAGAATAGTTCCAAGACAAATACGATCATATCCACCTGTTTCCTAAAATTTCCGTATTCAATACTATTAAATCCTGATATCCGGTTTATAATTGTAAAGACCGACTACTTATCTTAGTCGTTCGCAAGGCTTCATTTATAAGAATTACCACTCACCTTTATAGTCTTTCAAAGTAAATACAGTTTAGTGCTCTTCAGCAGGCGAAGACCACATACAATAGACTGGTGTTCGCATCAAATAGTCAGTTTGTATTCGAGCATCTGATTCCCCATCTCATGCCTATGACTTTCCTGTACCATGACCTTTTATATCCGTACCAGAATGTTGGCTTTATATTCAAGAATAACATCCAGTTATTTACGCTATCCGAAGTATTTAACTCCGTTCAGTCGGAAGAGCATGGATACAGAAATGATAATCTCCTTGAAAACAGTACAAGTTGAGTTTGGCTACTGTTATGAGAAGGAGAAGGTGAGAAGAGGCACACAGCAAGGTTATTTCTCCTCTTTTGTGGACCATTGTCATAAACGATATCCTTTTCAGGCTCAGGCTCAAAAAATTTCTTCCCACAATAGTGAATTCATGCAATCATCCTTTAGCATTCACAGACCGGGGAAAATGGTCTGGTCAACCCGGCGAAGGCCAAATTGCTACTCTAATCTATGGCGCTTTTGTCTGGTAGAGAGCATTGTATATTAACGCTCATCTTCATCCTGAACTGTCTTGTTATTACAGGCTCCATGGGTTCCACTACTCGGTCCAGTCTTGGAACTTGGTTTAAAGCGATCAGTATATGGAAGGATTATGGGAATTATACAAAAATGTTCAGATTGTATTGACTATTGAACTTCAAAGCTATTCTTTTAGAGAAACTTCGAGCTCCCAATCTCAAATATCACCGGATTAGCGGAGGATATCTCTTTTTATACAATGAGTATTTTCGTTTATAAGTCTGCCCTACGAAAAAAGAAACTCCTTGCAGTGGATGTAATGGCAAGAAACGCGTTTAGGCCTAACGCAATGGTCGCATTAAATTATGAATCCTACGGTCATGTAACTTTTAATGGGTTTATACAAAAACATCCGATCGCATTGAAACTTGAAGTACACAGGAATAGCTGAGGGCATCTCTTCATTGAGTGAACATTGCCATTTATAGATGGCTCTAAAATGATAGAGCGAATTGGTGGAGGTGGTCTATCAAAAGACATTCTACATTCGTACTTAAGTATACGGATGCGTGAACATGGGACATTCATACAGTGAACATTGCCATTTACAGATGGCTCTAAAATGGAAGAGCGAATTGGTGGAGGTGGTCTATCAAAAGACATTCTACATTCGTACTTAAGTATACGGATGCGTGAACATGGGACATTACAGGCGACTGTGTTGCTAATTTCATGAGTGATGAATAGAGAAGATAAAATTTTAATTTTTTTTTATATTTTTGCTATTTTAGACGTTTTTGTCTTCTTTGGTGATGAACTACTCTAGAAGGAGTTGTCAGAATGAGGAAGTGGATGTGACAATTTCAGCATTAGTAGTACGTAATAGTGATTGTGGGATGTCTTTCCTTTTGCAGACTTTTTGCATTATCGCATATATAATTGAACTGCTTAGACGTCTATATAAGGAGTAGGAACTGGTTCCGGAAATGAAACCTTTAAATATAACCTATCTATGACCATTAACCGTTCGAATGAGTGAAACATTTAAAATTCCCAAATCCATTTCACTGTAGCAGTCTAATATTACAACTACACGTATCAAATACAAGACAAGTCAACAGTTTTGTACAACACAGTATTAAAACAAGAAGGATGGATGTCTAAACCGATGACTGTCAAACAGTTTAAGGACGAACATCTAGAATATTGTGAAAATGTGAAAATAATATACTGGAAAGAAAAACATGAACAAACTGAACTAAACTGAACTCAACTAAAATGAAATAAAGAAAAATAAAACCAACAAAAAAAAGAGGAATAATATTGAAAAATAAGAATAAGTAATAAACTCCTTCCTACGACAAAAAAAAAAAAAAAAAAACGTAAAATTTTCGTAACACATACAGAGATAATCTAGAATGCACTTCAACACACAATAGAAATGAGTTGTAAAGGGGTGGAAACTTGAAGGAAATGTAAGTTCATGTTGAAAGGTATTTTTAAGTCATTCACAGTCAGCCAAAATCATAGATGACAACTATATAGGTAACTGAGAGCCAAAAACCTAATTCATGAGAATGCATGTACATATTTTGTTATTGTATCAACCGTATGTGTGAAAAGAAAGTAATTTTTCTATTGATATTACTCTCTCCTTCCGTTCTAGGCGTTTATTCTACTCCCAAAATTCTAACACTTCTGCAATTTTGTATCCTTCTTGACAACGCGATTTCTCGAAACCTTTTAAAACAATGGATGGACTTCAATCGTAATTAAATAGTACTATTTTTTATGAAATGCTTACTTATATGGTCCAATATTTTGGAATATTGATTGCCTTTGGCAGTTCCCTTTAAGATGTTATCACCATTAATTATGCCGCTTTTATTCAACTTATTGTCGGTATTATCTTGGAGGTCAGAAGTCCCAAATTGGTCGTCTTTAAAGTGACTAGAATCGGAGAAACGTAATATTTCCACTTTGTTCTTTGGCATCTTGGTTTAACTAATGGAAATTCCTCAAAATGCTTTATCACATATTTCTAAGCAAGGAAACTTTATTGACTTCATTCCTTTAAACATCTGCATCTACAAAAAAAAACTCACAGTTTACATATTGCATTTTGTGTAAAGATGTCTCACAAACTGATGAGCAACAACAAGACTTTTACTTACATTCATAACAAACAAAAACATCATTGAGGATGGTCAACAACATTTTGAAATGGAAAATTACTCACTCACTTCTTCATACATTCCCTCACTCATCCATCCATCTAACAACCATCCTTAGATGCCCACTCTGTGAATGTGCCAATGAGTAAGTACACAAGTGACTGACTATCTTTGGTAGTCTTCTCGTCTATTTATCTATGAGTGTGTGTATTTGTAATGCATAGATCTAAAGCAATTAGTATCTAAGATGGATGGATGGATGCCTGAACATCAGCATGGACAACTGAATGGATTGTTGGTCGGATGGACAGTAGACAAACATTAGTTTGCAATAAATAAATTTGAAGCAATGGAAAAAGACAGGACATACATAAAATTATTCACTCAAAGTTATTTTCTATTTTTTTTGCTGTTGCAGTTGTTGTGGTCCACAAACAATGTCCATAATCGTCTAAGACAAGACAAACTAAGACGGAGACAGACCAGAATTTGACAAGACGATGGATGTTGTTAAAATATACAAAGTATAATTTTGTTTGTTATTTCTAGACTGCATATTCAAATAAATAAAACTGAAAGTGGTATATATTTATTTAAATAGAGGAAGGATGATCTCTTATGATGAAGTGACTAATATAATAAAAGTTTATACTTCTGAAATAATATATCAGTAATATAGAATATGAGCTATTATTTTAATAAAATATGATACCCTGACACGTCAGGTAAAAACTATAAACAAAACAATAAACAAACAAAAAAATGCATATATGAAACAATTTTCGAACAATTAGTCATACGACTCCAGAAATAATCGATTTTGAATTTGAAAATTAGAGAAATTCTTGAATTTTCTTATTCTTGTTGGCCGAAAAACTGTTATTACTCTTTGCTTTCTAAAAAATAAGTTTCTTAACGAACTTTTAATGCTTTTACATTATTCTTTTAAAATATAGAAAATTCCTATAATATGCTAATAGGGGTTTCCCTAGGAACTTTCGAACTTAACCTATTTCTTATCAAAATTTTGAATTTAGGCTATTTTTTCTAAATGACCTAAGTTGAGATTCCAAAATGGACAACAATTTTAGATACAATGATGTATTTCAAATCCAAATATACCAAACAATTACAGTGAAACTTTGCTATAACAAAAATGTCAATATAATGAAGTTTTTTTCTGAATCCCCTGAAAAAAACTTCTCTATTGCAAAGTTTTTCATACAAAAATGTTCTTAAGCTATAAGAAGAAATTCATTCAAAAGCCTCTATACAACGAAGTGAGAATAAAGCAAAATTAAATTTTAAGCAAAATTGTAAAGTCACGTTTTAAAAACAACGAAGTGTAAATGTGTTTGCAAGTGCATATGTAAAGCCTATATAGAGCGAAGTATTTAAAGGGTTTTTCAACAAGACGTGTTATTTTGGTATTCAAAGAAAAATGGTATTTTTTGAGATAAATGATCCGATGTTTATTTCATAATAAAGATGAATGTATGCCGCTAATAATGAAAAACAACATCAGGCAAATGGCCACCACGACCACGCTTACAGAACCATATTCTTTTCATGAAATTTTCCATAACCAAATCGCATCTTTGAGGTCTTGAATCGACGCTGGGCTGTTGGCGTTGACCTTATCTTTCACGTTGCCCCAAAGAAGTCGCCAGCTGTTTAATCACAAGATTTCGGTGGCCACCTCTTCGAGAGATAACACGGTCCGGAAACTTTTCCCGTAAAAGAGCAATGGTTTCGTTGCTTGTGTGACACGTAGCGCCGTTTTGTTGAAAGTAAACGTTGTCCAGATCAATATCATCTAAAATACGTTGTAAGCAGGTTGAATGAAATGCTGAATTCCAAAGAACGACGAGGAATGGACAAACTGGGTTTTCTTCAGCACTTTAGGCTACAGCAGCAATATTCTCAGTTGTTCTTAAGTGACTTGCTCGGGTTTTATTCTCAACATACTATCTTGCCCCAACAGCTCGAATTTTTCCTCCAATTTCTCTGTTGCGGTCCGACAAGGTGCTTCACGACGACCCAAAAATGCTTTAGTTTTGCGAACTGTGACTTCAAGATTTTCACCATTTTTGTAGTGAATTTTAATAATTTCAATGCGTTGTTGAAGCGTGCAACGTTCCATTTTTAGTAACAGCATAGTTTCTACTTGTCAAATATCAATAAATGAAAGCTTCAAAAGTGATAGTTACCGAAATACCGGGTGATTCAAGATACCACCTCTTGGTGGAAAACTCTTTATTTAACAGCACATAAAAATGCTTCATCAATTTTTACCGCCAAACCCAACATGGAAACTACAACCAAGATCGGGGAATAATCAAACATTTCAAACGGTTCTAACGCAAAGAGATGGTAAAGCTTTTAATCAACGATTTGGAAGAAGGGCTCAAATTTCTAGAAACCTTTTACAAGGAATAAGAATAAGTGTCCAAAAATCAGCAATTGTTACCTATTTTGATGACAACATTATTTCTTCTGGGTCCCACAAGATAATGGTTAGCAGGAGGAAGAAGAAACTGAAGAAATCGAAAATGCTGTAACCGCTAGATAAGCTAAAATATGTTGTTTTCAGAATACTTTAAACATTTCTTGAGACACAGGATTCTAAATACACCGTATAATATATTCAATAGTTTAGCATTTGTTGAAGGAATATTGTTGATTCATTCGAAAATTGCGTAAACAAACTAAAATAACACAGCTAAAAGTGTTTCAGGTTTTATTTAACTCTTGAATAGCGAATTATTATTTGTATGTTCGTGTTAAATAGAACTTAGATAAAAAAAAACTATAGTTACGATTTATTTTTCGTATTTCTTCAAATGTCGTTATGCCAAGGTTTCACTGATACTTATGTACAACAAATCAGTAGATATAACGAAGTATTTTTCGTTCTCCTTCAGGTTGGTTATATCGAAGTTTCACTGCATTTTGTATCGAGGCATTGATCTTTATCATAAAATATGGATGGGTAAGTTTGACACACCTTGTGGTCGAATGCAACATAAAGGTTTAATTAGACGAGCCATAACCGTAACCAAACAGCTATTCGAACCAAGCTTATGGGCAACAATGTATTTGATTATTGGTGACATGCCATAACGCCTTTGAGCACTATACACTTTGTACAACTTTTCTTTGATTTTTAAACAATAAGATTAGTTGAGGTCATCAAAATATATATTTGATTTCATCTATGGAGTAAAATCACTTTCCGCAGAACCATTTCTTCAAGTTTGAAAACAAGAAATAGTCACTCTGGGCCAAATCCGGAAAGTAAGGCGGATGAGAGAGCATTTCGTAGCCTAATTCATGGATGTTTTCCATTAAAACTTATGGAGAATGGCAATGCTGATAACAGGACACCTAAGAACTACTGCAACAAAGTCGCTCTTTAAAATATTAGTATGGATCCCTGTGAATCTAATGGCCAGCAAAATGGAAATCAGGCTTAATGCTATTGGCGAATGGAAACACGGATCATACGGTCCCGCCAGTATAATTGGTAGTATACAGAATTTTCCAGATAATATTGATTATTGCACTCCCATACTCTTCCTATCGATAAACTTTGGTTTCCCAATTCCATACAAAGTGTTATTAATGGATGGACCCTCACTCGACACATCGAGTCATTCAGTCTATACGGACGGCTCTAGAAAAGGAGATCGAGTTGGCGGAGGTGTCTACATTTAGGAATATGGAATTCGGTTATCATTCAGACTTCTAAATGAACGTAGTTTTATTCAAGCTGACATATCGGCTATTAAACTGTATCAATCAAAACAAGATATCAGGCAGGGTTAGCGTATATACAATCAAACCACAATAAAATCTCTGACAGGTGTGTACACAGCATTGAACATAGTCCAGAAATGTCGGGCATCCTTAAATAGGTTGGCGAAACATTCAAGAGTCGTACTTATTTGGGTAAGAGAACAAGGAGATATTTTAGGCAACTGTGTTTCTGATGAACTGGGGATAAAAGGCACCATGATGCTGAGGATAAAAGGCAGCATGCAAGGAGGCTTGGCCTGCCATATAATGAATTTTGCAGAAGGAGAATTTTTCACCTTTTTTGTCACTGCCTGGGATTAGGAGATATGCGCCTCAGATTTCTGGGACATCGTTTCTTTATTATGAATAGCAATTGGCTACTCAAGCCAGACACGAAAATCTCCTTAATTTTTCCCGCCCAATGACTGGAGTAGACTAATCTCCTTATTTGTCCTCATCTGACTACTTCTATATTTTTTTATTTTCTACGTAATTACTCTATCTAAATTTTCTCTTCTCTTTTCATTTCTATCTGGCTCTCTCTATTTCTCTATTTTCAGGTAATTTCTTTCCTGATTCTACTAGATGGCCGCCTGACAACCTAATCTTCTTTGAAAACTGCATATATTTGCACCCGATTGTGAGCAAACGCAGCACCCTTCTTGCGGAAAGCTTTCTCGTACCCAAGAGCTCATTCAAAATTGAAACCACTGAGCCGTATGAGATGCCTATGGCTCCCACCATCTGTCGCACTTTCAAAATCCGATCGGCCAACACCGACTCGTGAATTTCTTCAATTGTTTCGGGTGTAGAGACCTCAACTGGGCTTCCAGAACGTTCGGCATTTTCCGTGCTTGTACGGCCACAATGATATTCAGTAAGCCACTTCTTTAATATTCAGAAGCAGTGTTTCCCATTCAGTTAAGAAGCGGGAGATTCGCGGACTTATAGACCCGCTCTTGATTCTTGATTTCTTGTCTATTGTTACTAAGAGGTTTGTATCGATTGTATTAGTAATTTAGATGATGTTGAATTTAATACGTTATACAAATTCTGATAAAATCGTTAATGATTTTTTTTAACGCTTAAAATTATTGACGTAAACTACTTTTACTTTTTTAAACAAATTATCATAAACCAGAAAATTAGAATCAAATGCAGCCATAAAATACAAATGACAGATGGTATGGATATTAAATCTCGTGTCTTGTAGTAAGATAAAAATTTAAAAAATTCACAATAAAATTCTAAGCGATCCAAATTTAACGATTTCAACCGTTACCAACAAACAAGATTCCAATAATATTTCTTAATTAATTACTATAAAAAAACAGTCATAAAAATGGCACTTAAAATTAGAACTAGAAATTTTGAAGATAACTATACATTCTTTATATAGCTACAAGCAAAAATTTAAACAATAAAACTGATTTTAAATCTATCAATTAAGGAGAAGAATATTAAATTATAAAAACAACAGGTAATAAAATCATATGGAAAAAATCTGGATTTTAATTATATGATAATTTCGAGATTTAATATTTATTTTTTATATTTATAGCTTTATTAGCTCAGGTTTACTTTAATGTTAATTTACTTAAAAAACAATCTTAACAAAACCCAGTCATTATTTTAATTTAGTCACATACAGTGGGTAATATTAATATCACTTTATTTTCATTATTATTGATTTCTGGCCTAAATGATCATAAATTCCTCTGCCTCCAGATATTGCCATAAAGTAAGTGGTCAGGAAAAAAAAAAAAACACAAAAACACACACAAAATAAAAATTAAAAATAAATCGCAAAAGAAAACCTGTTTGGCATTTCGTTTAGCTTTTAATCCATTCCAAACATTTTCAAAAATAACAACAAAACCAATAAATTATTTATACATCAAAAGAAATGCAATTAACTTGTGTGATATCAATTAATCAATCAGGGTGTTGCACATGCATTTCCATGCCACTATTTGTGAAAGGCAATTTAAACAAACACACACACACACAACCAAAACAAACTTACACACTAACTGCGGGCTGAAAAAAAACATCAACAACAACAAGCTAATCGAACGAACTAAAACAAGCGACCAAACATAATAACAACAACAACAACTACAAAAACGGACAGCAACATCAGATTCTTCCAATCAAAACATTAAAACTGGAAATATTTTCCTTAACACGATATCAAAATAATAAAACATACGCCTTTTAATATGTGTGTTAATACCCTATGCTTAGTGAACGATATTTAGGTTTTTGGAAAAGAGTGTTACTAATTTAGTTAGTACCCCATATATGGGCAATTCCACGAGAATGATTACCACGACTGAAAAAACAAAAACCATTGAAATTTTTTTTCAAGATGATTTCAATAGGAGAAAACAATAAAATGTTACTATGTAAAAGTATTTAGAGCTTATTACAACATTTTAAGTGCAAAAATAATAGCTTAAAGTGACTATATTTAATTTTTTAACTTCATTGGTATGTTTTAGGCTAAAATTGTGGCGAAAACTAAGCTCCCAATTAGCATATAGTGTGATTGTTTATTTGCTATTATAAAATTGTTTATTGAAACCGAATATATATTTTCTATTTATTTTTTTAGTTTTTGTATAGATATATTTACAGAATATATATTGTTTTATTATAAGAGAAAAATCTGTCACGCACGGTATGTCACGTACGATATTAAATTATATTTATTATAAAATCATCGAATGATTGTTTTTACTTAAATATGACGGATTGTAAAGTAAAAATATGTCGTTTAGTGTAAGAAATTAAAAGAAAACATAACGCCTCTCACGATTCGCAAATTTTCGCATATTTCTACATGTACCTCAAAATTACTTCCGTTTTATGTCACGTACGATATACCCTTATTTCGCTCGATATTTTGGATAACAATGTTTCGAAAGAACTTATTACTTTTTTTAAAATATAGCACCTTCTGAATGAAACATACATAGCAAATTATTTTTCAGATTCTCTTATTTTTGGAAAATCTATTCCACTGTATAGGCGTACAAATGTCACGTACGATGACATGGAATTGCCCATATATTTTAATCCAAAACTTTTTACCAATAATTTCGACCTTCCAAGGTTCCTAGTTTTTTAATAGTTTTAAGGAATCGATTGTTTCAAAATCCAGTAGTAAGATTTGTACATACTAGAAACAAATTTGTATTAAATTTTTTATAGGAGCTATGATCAATTATGGTCCGATCTTCATAAAAATAAGTACGGCGATTTTTGTGTACATGAGGATTATTGGTGACGAATTTGAAATTGATTACGATATTCATAAGAAATTTATGCGTGTTTAAGTAATTTTTTAATTGCATACCAGCGAGTTCCATTTAGCATTATGGTTGAGGTATAATGGTTATCTCCTTCATCATTTCTGAGTGATGGGAGGATTGTTATATTTTGTTTATAGCATGAGCAATTACCTTATTTACCATACTTAACAAGCTTATGCCTCTCCAATTATTTGTATTGGTCAAATTATCTTTTCTGGTAAGATTTATGATGACTCCATCATACAGATCGGCAGGCAAATATTCATGAGCCCAAAATACTTTTTAATAATAAGTTCCAGCAATTGTGCACTGGTTATGCGGTCGGCTGTAAGTAGTTCTGGAGATTATCCAAATCAGGAGATTTTTTTGGTTTGAGAGATCTTATAGCTTTGCTAATTTCACTTATTTCTGGACAATCAGTAAAGATGTCGCCATTAGGTGTATGTGGAGAACATCTACAAATGAGTTGACATTGAGTAGTAGATGTTAATAGCACACCGGAGTAAAAACTTTCCAATAGTGTAACTTGTTGAGATTTTTCATGTTATTAGTTCTCCCATATCGTTCTTTAAAAACTTTCCGGTCGATGATTTTTTTGTTTTTCAGCTTGTTGACTGGCATATATAGGTCCCATATTGCAAGGGTTTCAGCTGCTTGAAGTCTTTTTGCTATGTTGTTGATCCATTTTCGTTTATCTCTCCGGGCACAGAATTAAGGCGGTTGCATAGTTCCTGTTGTCTGGCTTTATTCAAGCTTGTGTTAACAGTGCTTTTTACGACCTTCCTCTGCTGGATTATGTTCCACGTAACATCTCTAATCCATTGTCTTCTAGTAGTACCCCAGATGTTTCTCTGCTGCCTTAGTGAAAATTTCCTAGACGTCCGACCATCTTCGGGTTTCACTGCTACTTGAAGCGCATTCTACTAATTCGTTTGTAAACAGGTTTGCGATTTCCGGGTTTTTCAAATTTGCCAGTGATATAGTGTTGTTTATTTGCAGTAACTATAACCAGTAAGTGGTGATCGGCACCTCGTTTATTGCGCAAATCTAATAAAGAACCATGCCATTTTGTACAGATAGTAATGCGGTCTATTTGGTTTTCCGTGCGACAGTCAGGGGATACCCAAGTGATTTTTTGTACTCTTGGATGAGGGAATAACGTGCCGCCAATGACAAGATTATTAGACCTGCAGGTGTCCAGAAACATTTTTTCATTCTCCGTTAGTCATCCTAGTTCATGTCTGCCCATTGTGCTCCCTACATTGGTATTCCCGGAGCCTACCTGAGCGTTAAAATCACCCATCATAATGACAATGTCTCCCTTGTGCACTGTTGCGAGGACCCTATCGAGAAGGTCATAGAAAGATTCCTTTGTGGAGTTTTAGAGTTTTAGAGGAGTTTTACCTTTTAAAAACGTGGGTTTATTTCCTTTAAATAAACCGGATACTTTTGATTGCAAGTAAAAGCAGGTTTAGTAGTTTAAAATTGTAACAACTCTTTATTTATTTTGAATGTACTCCAACAACAGTTCAAATATTCACACAGTGTCTCTATACACGTCTATCAATTTGCAGAAATGCACACAAACTTTATAATGTACAAACACACATGTACACGACAGTTGATGTTATCTCTAATACCGCCAATGATCAACTCACTCACGACTGCCACCTCTGCCACTATTTATACACGCTTCATTTATCGGGAATCCTCTACAATGCTCTTAACAGACATACTAGTACATTCGAATTCTAGAGTTTTCGATGTCATTGCCAGCAGCCCAAACATTTAGTGTTGCCATACTTACAAACAATGCCAATAACCACATGCTACTGATGGACGGGCCTTCAAACATGATGAATGCTGCAGGCAGTCGTTACAGACCGTAGAACTCAAATCGTCATTGCACATTCGTAATAATATTGTCGAGGTTTGCAATCTATTAGGGCACATTTTACCTGTTTTATAGAACGAATCGGACGCCACTTCATCGATTATTTGGTGGAGTTTCAGACGTTCGATTTTTTAAAAAACGGTTTTTCGGTTAATTGAAAATTGGTCATTTTTAGAAAACCGGTTAACAGACATTGAAAGGAATAATTTTAAAACAATACATTTCTATATGCAGAAAACTTAAAATAACCAATAAAGTATACATATCTTTAAAATTTTTAGTTTTTATGTAGTAGTCAAGAATCGTTCATTTATAATAACTATAAACATGCAAAAGTCAAATAAAATTGAGAATAACTATGTTACTAAATATATAATACTTTTTTAATTATTGGTTTATTCATTAAATTTCAACCAAAAAATTTAAATCATACATTTTTCAATTAAATATTTGATAATTTTGAAATTTATTATCACCTGGACTTTCTGATACGAAACAGAAAATGTTCCAAGTCTCCAAAAAGGACCTATAAGATTCAAACGCACTTCTTCTTAACTCTGATTATGTGTCATAATAACATTTTAAATTAACCGGTTCGCAAACGGTTTTTCGGTTAACCGGTTTCTTATTTATCGTTTGCATATAAAAAAATCTATTTCAAAAAACGGAACTAAACTTAAAAACTATCCAAAGGATGACATTTATTCAGTAAGTAAGTAGAGTACTCAAAACGATTTTTAAAAAATTTAAGCATTCACAAACTGAAACTGTCTCTCTTGAGGAATTTTTAACTCTAGATGTCTGAACTAAGTGAAAAAGCATATTTGGGATGGTAATTTCCTAAGCTAAATAACTCAATAAAAAAGGATAAATGAAGAGCTTGTTCCACTTTTCCACATTTAATAATATTAGTGGATGTTTTGAAGCCTATTAAGAATACAGTAGAAGCATTAAGCCAACGTATAACCGATTGATAGGCTATTATTTATAAATTCTACCCATTCCAAAAAAATGGTTCTTCCAATAATATGTTAAGTCAATGAAAGATATATTAGCGGATTGATGTCAATAATTACTTAAAAATTACACGACATCATCAGATTATAATGTTACAAAGAAAATGTTAAAAACTTATGGACAGCAAATGTAATATTGATTCCTCATACCAGGGAAAAAATATTCCTAAAGAAAACTTTTGCAAGAATTATAAATGTCTGGCATAGTACATATCATATCTATATCATACCTAGTATACCCGGAACATGGCTCAATCGAACATAAATGTCCAGAGAATACTAGTATCCATACAAAATTTAGTAAAACTAACTTCCATGCCAAATTAAATCACAAAACGTTATTTCGTTTGGATCGGTTAATATCTGACCATAGCCCCCATATTAAGTTCACTTCATATAAATAAAAATCGTGATGCAGAAATTTATGAACAACGGCCCATAATTGGTAATACCTTCCATATAAGAACCACTTCCGAAAATCACTTAAATATGAATAATTTTCTTATGAGTATCAAGTAGAAATTCGACACGAATATTTCCTATATATACATAGAAATCGTCGTACTTAATTTTCTGAAGATATGTCCATAATTAGTCATAGCTCTCATACATAAAAAACTAAATTATCTGACAAAATATTCAAGATCTGAACGCTTATTATGTTGTTTACTACCCGACGTTCAGCTCGTAATAGACAAAACAAACGTTTTTCTGAATGCAACGTATTAAAAGTCAATCCTTTCCACTAGCGACCTGAACGTTTTTTTCAGATTTTTAGAATCAACCAATTAATTCTTCGCTGAACACACATTTAGCATAACTGAATGCAAAATTCAGTAAAGTTCTTAATAGATACCGTAAAACGTGCCGTTCAGCATAGTGGAACCTTAAAAAAAAGTTTGATCGAATCTCATTTGTGTGTTGATTAATGTGAGTAGTTCATATTTTATATAGTGACATCCATACATTAACATTGAGCTTTGTTAGAGCAATTCAATTTCTATTGCGGGAGTTAGAAGGTAAGTGTATATACCTATGTAGTCAATATTTAATAATTGTTTAATATAGAAGCAGGAATTGAGAATGATTTTCGTAAGGAGCCTTTTAAGAAGAGGAACAAGACAGCGTAGCGTTTATTTTAAAAAATTGTGTTACTGAAGGCAGTATAACTTTCTTGTCATCTGAGTACAGAGACAAATTAAAAAATATAATCCTGGATTTTAAGGTAATTATCGATGACATATACAGAGAATTTCCTCAGGAAGAGCTAGTTTTGGGGAGTTTATAGAAATAGTTGTTTATGTAAACATTTATGTATGAATAATACTTGTAGAATATATTGAATCAATTTTGTTAATATTAAAAAACATTTAAAAATCTTTTATTTAATTTGCTGAACGCAGCTGGTAAGATAATAAGCTTATATTCAGTAATGAAGAAATTGAACGCATCGGATAAAAAAATAAAGTCTCGTTCAGTATTGCGAAAATTAAACGAATATAGTTAAAACCGGAACGCCCGTTTACTTTTGCACAAGCTGAACTCCATATAGTAAAAAGCTGAACGCATGGTCAACGCAAACCTGAACGTTTTATTCGGTTTTCTGCTACAGGCATTCAGGGTGCAAAAAACCTAATAAATATTACGAAAAACTAAACGTTTGTTCAGTTTTCTACTGTTTAATTTATTCTGTAATGTATATGCAGAAATCAAACAATTGAATCGATAAAAAACTTTGGATTAAAATATATGAACATCTTTGTTTAGACTTTGATATCGCTAACATTTAAATGCATGAATCTAGCAATGTGAAATTTACCACTGTTATTTTCATCAAATCGGGTGAACCATATAAAAGTTGTATAGAAAATACTCAACAATCGGATTACAATATATTGTTGATGGGTATATAAGATTCGGTCCAACCGTATAAAACACTCTCACTTGTTATACCCAACATCTAAAAAGATGATTTTGTCATTGCGTATGTGTTACATAAAATTTGTCGCAGACCCTTATTAGCATATATATTCTGGGTTCTCATATGGTTCTAAGAAGATCTGGCAATGTCTGTATGTCTGTTGAAAGCACAAAAGGAGCTAGCATGACTTTACCTTGCCCCATATAAATGTCCCCCGGAATATTGTTAGAGCAGTCATACATTTTTGATCAGATTTGGCAATCCTGATGGAATTTTACACAAATTAGTTCTAAGTACTCTGAAATTATACTGTAAAGTATGGCGAACATTGGACAACATTTGTCCCTAGTCTCCATACAAGGCCCCTCCCACAAAATGACTTGAACATTCATAATTGCCTTACAATAATTAATATCGTAATGAAATTTGACATAAACAAGTTCCATATGCAACTAAATTTGGTCCATAATTGACCATATAACCCTTATATCAGAAAAATATTTTATTGTCACATATTGATGGTGAGTGTACAAGACTCGGCACAGCCAAATATAACACTCTTACTTGTTTATGTAGCAAAATTAAGAAACAATAAAATTTTATTCCTAGAATTTCAAAAATAGTTTTGTAACTATCGCTAAATCATAAAAAATAAGGTTAATGCTAAAAAAAAACAATTAAGGTGCTATATTCAGCTATGCCGAATCTTATATACCCTTCACCTTTGGTGTGGATGCATTAATTGCACTTTTAGCGTATAGCATCCAAAATATATCAAGAAAACTTTTAAAAATTAAACATTTAATTGCTGATGAACAGAAACGAAACAAAAAAAAAACAAAAAAAGCAAAGCAATGAAACCAACACACATCCAAAAATACGTTTTTTTGCTTTTTTGTCAAAGCATGCAGTAAATTGTCTTTTTTTTATGAAATTTTCTCCAAAATTTGTCCTGTAGCTCTGAGCTCAAAGTTTCAAGAGAAGAATAATATTTTGTATATATTGCGGATTGCTATGTAACTACAGAATAATATTTCTCTAAGCCTAAAAAATTAAATTATAATGAAAATTAAACCTACGTTTCAATTATCAGTTAAGTATAAGTGAATTGTTTGCGCTAAAGCTAAGTACTCTGTACAAAATTTCGAGCGAACAGCTGTCAAACTACATATAAAATATTTGGAATGAAATATATGCGAAATAATTTCGCAAAAGCAGTACCCTGTTCTTATTGTGGAAAGCATGTGAAATACATCTGGCAACCTTTATTTTCCACACGAAATAATATAAGCGGCTCTTCTTTCGCATGAAAAAACCATAATTTTTCGCAAATATGAACAGAGTACTAGGCTTAATTGTGAAAACTTTTGTAAATATTTAATAGTAACAAATAGGGTATTATTTAGTCACTGTTAACCATTATTTTTTATATAAAATACTGAAAGGTATAATATGACAACGTCAAAGTAATTTAGCCAAAGCGGTTTTATATTGATCTCAGTTCAACATTGAACAGTGATTTAAAGCAAATTAACAAATTGCAAATATACGTATAACTCATGTATTGATTTCTTTTCTTTTTATTGCATAGTTATTGGTATAAAATTATTTTTAATTTTTTACAAGTATATTTTTAATTGACCAACAGCTAAATTTTTACAAAAAAAAAAAAAAAAAACTCTAGAAAATTTAAATTGACAGCAAAGATTTAAAATCAATTTAATAAAACATCATAAACAGATGAACTTGTAATTTACACAATTTGTTGAGAGAGAGAGCAAAAGAAAAAAAACATTGAAAACTGAAAAATATTTTTTGATAACCATATGTCGAAAAGTTCTTATACAATATTTTTTTTTTCCTGCATTTCTTACAACAAACTCTACCATATAAATTAAATTTATATGCAAGAAGAAAGAAAAAAAAAATATTTGAAAAATAATAAATATTTTTGTATGTTTATTTTGCATAAGAAAAATCACTGACGCATGCAATTTCTTCAATGGTAAAATAAAAATCTGCACAGACAGACGTTCTCATACAATAGTCATATACAATATATAAATATATATGTATGTAAGAGTCTGAGTCTATATGTGGAATATCATTGTAATAGTCCGAGTAATCTTTCGACATCATGACCAACAACCATCATCCAACAAAAGAAGTCAATTTTTAAATTAAATCTACACTTCTTCTTGCTGGGGTACTTTTTTTCTTCTACTTTCTTTCGTCTTCATTTTAATAGTTTTCTTTTATTTTTTTTTTTTTTGCCATACACATGTAAGTACACTGTGGTTTATTGGAATAGGGTTTAGATCATACACAGAACTTTTTAAACAATTTCAATTTACATACATATTTCTTGTAATAATTTTTTTTAATAAGTTATCGAGAATCCATATATCCATATATTAAGTTTTTGAAAGAAATTTTAATATCAATAAATTTTATGTAGAAATTTATTTAAATATTAATTTCGGGTAACCATTTGCAAACATAATAAGTAACCATACAAATTGAGAAAAATATCTAAATGTTTAGATTAAGTTTAAAGCAACAAACAATAGATTGTATGTCAAAAATTTACATTTTATGCAAGTAACCACTTACAAAATTAACGAGTAACCATCAACAATTTTAAAATAATTACACATTTTAAATGAAATTTTAATATCAATAAATTACATAGACAAGATTTTGTAAATATTAAGTTGGAAACAGTAACTTAGTCGGGTAACCGTTTGCAAAAATAACGAGTAACCATAAAAATTTTAAAACGTATATAAATGTTTTTTATATACAATTGATTTAAATACAATAAACATTTAATTTTTTGTGTAAAATTAACATTTTATGAAAGTAACCATTTACAAAATTAACGAGTAACCATTAACAATTTTAAAATAATTACACATTTTAAATTAAATTTTAATATCAATAAATTACATACACAAGATTTTGTAAATATTAAGTTGGAAACAGTAACTTAGTCGGGTAACCGTTTGCAAAAATAACGAGTATCCATACAAATTGTGATATGTATATTAATGTTTTTATATACAATTGATTTAAAGACAATAAACATTTAATTTTTTGTGTAAAATTAACATTTTATGCAAGTAACCATTTACAAAATTAACGAGTAACCATCATCAATTTTAAAATAATTACACATTTTGAATGAAATTTTAATATCAATAAATTACATACACAAGATTTTGTAAATATAAAGTTGGAAACAGTAACTTAGTCGGGTAACCGTTTGCAAAAATAACGAGTAACCACAAAAATTGTGTAATGTATATAAAAGTTTTTAAATACAATTGATTTAAAGACAATAAACAGTTAATTTTTTGTGTAAAATTAAAATTTTATGAAAGTAACCACTTACAAAATTAACGAGTAACCATCAAAAATTTTAAAATAATTACACATTTTAAATGAAATTTTAATATCAATAAATTACATACACAAGATTTTGTAAAGTAACCACTTACAAAATTAACGAGTAACCATCAAAAATTTTAAAATAATTACACATTTTAAATGAAATTTTAATATCAATAAATTACATACAGAAGATTTTGTAAATATTAAGTCAGAAACAGTAACTTAGTCGGGTAACCGTTTGCAAAAATAACGAGTAACCATACAAACTGTGAAATGTATATAAATGTTTTTATATACAATTGATTTAAAAGCAATAAACATTTAATTTTTTGTGAAAAATTAACATTTTATGAAAGTAACCACTTACAAAATTAACGAGTCACCAAAATTTTAATAGAATTACACTTTTAAAATTAAATTTATATTTCAATCAATAGTCCCATAAAGGGCCGCTTCCAAAATTCGTTAAACTGATTTTCGGAAATTGGCGTTTTATTATATTTTCAAATAAGCGATTTTTTTTAGGCAATTTTTAATAAATTTTGCAATTTTTTTTTTTTTGGAAAATTTAATTTTGGTGAAAGTAGCGATTTTTGGTAAAATTGGCGTTTTTTTTTCAAATAATCGATTTTTTTAATATATTTCTAAAATTTTCAATGAAATTTTTCTTTTATAAAAGTTTAATTTTTGGGGATTTTTTTGTGAAATTTCAGATTTTTTCCCTTTTTTTATAAATATACAAATTTTATTAACGAAACAGTCTACCTAATCAACTGACATTGTATTGGTTTCAAAAATAGTTGAAACTGCGTCAACGAACATTACTTAAGCTAAAAATAACATTTGTATTCTAACTAACAAAAACGACCTAGCACGAATCATTGTTAAAAAAAAACAACAACAAAGCTTCAGTTGGACATTTACATAGGTCCCATGAAAAAATGAGAAGTGCATAGTAAGTACTGTGCCAAAAGTAAAGCTAATAATTTTAATAATAGGCTAATTTTAACAGCAAATATTTTAAAGTAAAATAAAGCCGAATATAAAGTATTATATATCAATGGATAGGTAATTACGTCTAGTTTTTTGAAATATAATAAGTTTTTTAATATTTTTAGGCATACAACTGTATATAGCCTATTAAAAAGTTGGTTTATTTTGAAATTTTATTATAAGTAATATTTTTGTTACTAAATAAAGTTGGAAAAAAAGCTATGTAAAAAAGTAAGTATGTATAAAAAAGGGAATTTTGTATTTATTTTAAATAAATCATATACAGACATGAAATTTTAAATATAGATTTCTAAATTGCATTATAAGTTTCGGAAAAAATTGTACTTTTTGGGTACCTTCTCTACACCGTTCTAAATAGATAAACATTGAATTGTAGCTCCGCCTACTGATAAGCATGTGTATTTAAGAAGTACAGAGAGAAAACAGATTCGTGATAGCAATCGAATTTGTTGACAATAGTAACCGAATATTACAGTTGTGGCTACAAAATTTTAGAAGAGGTAACAAAAGTTTGTTTGCTTCAACCGAAATTCTTCTTTATCAACTGACTTTCTGTTGATAGAACCGAAAAATTCTATGTTTGCAACCGAATCATTCACTTGGCCACAAATTCGGTTGCTATCACGAATCTATTTTCTCTATGTACTAGTTTCTTAGCCGGTATAGTGGGTAAAAAAGGAGTAAAAACGACTTAATATTCTAAATATAGACTACTTAACCACACAAGAATACAAAAAACAATTAATCTTTGGGAAATACATAGTTCGAAGATTAAAGATCAAGATGAACTGAACACCATAAGTGGTGAAAGAGGGTATATATAACTTTGTCTTTCCGTGTGTAGCATTGAGAAATATTCATCTGAGACCCAATAAAGTACACATTTTCTTGATCCTTATGAAATTCTTAGTCGATTGAGCCATGTCCGTCTGTGTGTCTGTGCAAAACACGCTCACGTGAAACATACACAAATAAATCGAAAAAAAATGTATTATTGTTCTAAGCAGTATCGTATTGAAAATCGGCACAATCGGTACAAAGTTTTGAACCAAAATGTGAGACAACCTAAAAAAAATTATAATTTATATACATTCTTTGTTATTTGTGTAAATATATTGCAGATAATACCATTCAGTTTTACACACGTTATTTTTATGAGAAAATGACAAACTCTGTTGAAAATTATAGGAATCGGTCCACGATTTCTCCTAGCACCCATACAAATTTCTTTCCGAAATATAGAGCTATTAAATGCAAAATCATATTGTTAAAAAAATGCCTTTTCATACAAAATTCAGCAAAAATATGTATATTTCGTGTTAAAAGAAATCGCAAGACAAAATTTTTCATTTACCGGTCCATATTTGAACATAGCCTTCATATAAAGTTCACTTCCGAAAATAACTTAAACACGAATAAATATCTTATAAATATCGCTATGCAGTTGAAATTCAACACAAATAATTTTCATATATACAAAAGTAGCTGCGCCGAATTCTATGAAGATCAGCTCTCATACAAGGACCACTTCCGAAAAACACACTTACCTGCATACTTACCTAAAAAATATCAATAACAAACCAAAATTTTACACAAATCCATAATTTATATTTAAAAATCTTTCTACAGAATTTTGTGAATATAAGTCCATATTTACCCACAGCTCCCTATAAGCTCCACTTCTGAAAATCAGTTCAGTACTTGTAAATCTCTTATAAATAACACTATCATGCTAATATTTGCCACAAATAATACTCATATAGGTATAAATCACTGTAAGGAATTTCATGAAGATTGGCTCATAATTGTCCATAGGTCATAAATAAGAACCATTTCCCAAAACAGATATGAAACTTAATAGATATCTAAAACATATCGATATCAAAATAAAATTATACACAGATCGGTAATATGTATCCAGTTATCATACTACTAGATTCTGTGATTATCGGTGCCTATTTGACCATAGCTACCATATTACGTCCACTCCCGAAAATTACTAAAATCCTCAAAAATTTCTTACAAATATACCAAATTTTATGATGATTGGCTCATAATTGGCCCCCATATAAGAACCACTACCGGAAAACACAAATATCCAAAATAAATCTGTACTGAACCAACATTTTACACCGATCAGTCATTGTATCTAAGAATCGTAGTAGAAGACTGCATAGAACTCTTGTAAAGCTGATATTCAAATAAAATTCATAGAAATCACGTTAATAGGTCATAGCTTCCATACAAGTCCCATAACCCGAAACTACATTAACGAATATAAACATTGATATCGACAAAAAATTCAACAGAAATTAGTTTCAAGTAGACAGAAATCATACTACTTGATTTTGTGACTATGGGTTCATAATTATATACATGTATGACATATGGACAATTCCATATCATCGTACGTGACATTTGTACGCCAATAGAGTGGAATAGATATTGCACAAAATATGAGTATCTGAAAAATAATTTGGTCTTTATGTATATAGAGCTAAATAAAGGCATATCGTACGTGACATAAAACGGAAGTAATTTTGAGGCACATGTAGAAATATGCGAAAATTTGCGAATCGTGAGAGGAGTTATGTTTTCTTTTAATTTCTTGCAATAAACAAAATATTTTTCCTTTACAATCCGCCATATTTAAATAAAAATAATTTTTAGATGATTTTATAATAAATAAAATTTAATATCGTACGTGACATACCGTACGTGACAGATTTTTCTCCTATAGTAAAAAGATATATATTCTGTAAATTTATGTATACAAAAACTAAAATAATAATAGAAAATATATAATCGGTTTCAATAAACAGTTTAATAATAGCAAAAAACAGAGTCAAATTTATTTCATACTAAATGCTAATTGATAGCTTAGTTTTCGCCGCAATCTTAGCCTCAAAAATTAAATATACCCAGTTTAAACTATTATTTTTGCTCTTATAATTATTACAAAATTCTTAGAGCAAAAATAATAGTTCTAAATACTTTCACATAGTAACATTTTAGTGTTTTCTCCTATTCAACTCATCTTAAATAAAAGTTCCAAGGGAATTTGTTTTTTTAGTCGTGGTAGTCATTCTCGTGGAATTGCCCATATATTAAAATCTTGTGATATACTTGACTTATTTCCACATGGAACTAATAACTTGAATATCGTCTACATTACCTGGAAGTAGTTTAGTAATGGATAGCTTATAATTTGTTATAGTATGCATTTTGTTCCAATAAAAGTGTAAGCATTTTTATACCCTCCACCACCACAAGTGGTGAAAGAGGGTATATATACGTTTGTCATTCCGTGTGTAACATTGAGAAATATTCATCTGAGACCCAACAAAGTATATATATTATTGATCCTTATGAAATTCTAAGTCGATTGAGCAATGTCCGTCTGTCTGTCCGTCTGTCCGTCTGTCTGTCTGTCTGTGTAAAACACTCTCACGTCCAAACTACATAAGCAAAATTAATGAAATGCATACCAAAATGTTTATAATTTTTCTAAGCAGTTTGGTATTGAAAATCAGCAAAATCGAATTGGTAGAACCAGGGTTATGGATCAAAATGTAAGACAACCTCCAAAAATTTTGATAATTTTCATATGATTTTTTGTAATTTTGGGTAAATCCATTGCAGAGAATACCATGAAATTTTGCACTCATCATTGATATGATAAAAGGAAAAATTCTTTTAAAAATGGAAAGAATCGGTTCATAATTGCTCGTAGCCCCCATACAAATTTCTTCCCGAAATATGGTGCTATGGTATATAAATGCCCATAGAATTGCAGCATCCATACAAAAATCAGCACAACTAAGTTTCGTGCAAACAGAAATCGCGAGACCAATATTTTTTTTGGATCGGGCATTATTTGACCCTAGCCCCCATATAAAGTTTACTTCCTGAAATCATTTAAATACACTTAAATCTCTTATATATATATCGGTATCAGGTTGAAATTCAACTTGCATAAATCCCATGCACATGAAAATCGTTGTACGGAATTTCATGAAGATCGGCCCATAATTGGTTATAGCTCCCATATAAGGACCCACTTCCAAAAACCACATTAATTTTCATAAATATCTGAAAAATATCGTTATCGAATTAAAATTTTACACAGATCGGTAGTATTAATTCACAAATGATACTACTAGATTGTGTGAATATCGGTTCATATTTGACCATAGCTCCCACATAAGGTCCATTTCCGAAAATTACTTAAATGCTAATAAATCTCTTAAAAAAGCTTCTATCTGGTTAAAATTTCAAATAAATATTTACATTATATACGAAAATCAATGTGTTGAATTTTATGAAGATCGGCCGATGATTGGTCATAGCTCCCATATAAGGACCACTTCCGAAAACCACATTAACCTCTATAAATATTTTAAATATATGGATATCGAACTAAAATTGTATACAGATCAATACATTGTATTCAAACATTATACTACTGGGTTTTGTGAATATCGGTCCATATTTGACCATAGCACCCATATTAGCTCCATTTCCGATGATAATACCCATAAAATTCTTGTAAATAATGTTATGGAGAAAAATATCAAGCAAAATATGCCTCAAGTACATAGAAATCACGTTAAAATACTTAATTATATCTTCCACATAAGTCGCACATCCAAAAATACATTAACGTATATATACACTCATATCGGTAAAAAATGTAACAGAAATAAGTTTCAAGTAGATTTGGTGACTATGGGTTAATAATTATATATAGTTAGAAGGCTCACATCCGGAAAATTCATTAGAACAGAACAAAAATATACTTTTGAAGTTGGACTAAATATATTTGTTTACCCTTTTTTATACTATTTTACTTCACTTGTGGTGAATAAGGAAAATGTTGAGCCAACCGGTAACGTTAACCAATTATTAAATATACAAATTTTTAAATAGTACATTTTATTCCTATTATAAAATTATAGACTCTGTTGGAAATGGTAGGAATATGTAGTTATTTCAATTATAAATTGCTGAATTAGATAACATTTTTATACATTTGAAATAAAATATATTCTGCGTTAACTATTTTTTCTATATAAAATATATAAAATACTACTATATTTTAAATAAACTTTTATTTTGTTTAAAAAAGTGGTTTTAATGAAGAAAGTAAATAATTTGTATATATGAATGATATGAATGATGTGTATGATATCAGGATTCATATATAATCCATAAAGTGGCTTAAAAACAATCTACCAATCTTCATAATCGGAGCTAAGTCCCAATCACAAACTCTGAATATGGATATAAGAGTGTTTATACCAATGTAATTTCTATAATTTTCATCTAATTTAGGTGGAGGGTATTTAAGATTCGGCATAGCCGAATATAGCACTCTAACTTGTTTATTATTCGAATGATGATTATTTTTTATATTTCCTCGATTATTCGAACGAAAATAATATACTAAAGAAATATTTAACAAGTAAGAGTGTTATATTCGGCTTGTAAACGCACCATCGGTATCTATTTTTGGTTTTCTATGGGGACTTGAATCTGTTATGCCCAAATTGTACAGAATTTTATACGAGTAATTAAATTTTTAAAAATTTAAATGACTTATGTCGAAATTTAATTTATTGACAATAAAATATTTTTCTGATATTCGGGTTATATGGGGGGATAGGGTAAATTATGAACCGATCTTCACAAAAGTTCGCAGAAAGATTTAGGTTCATATTAAGCTTGTTTATGTCCAATTTCATCATATTGATTAGTATAAGTCAATTATGAATGTTCTAGTCATTTTCTGAGGGGGGCCTTGAATGGGGACTAACATATGTTACATGACTTTTCGCCATACTTTACAGTATAGTTTCAGAGTACTTGGAACTAATTGGTGCAACATTTTATCATGATTTCCGCATAATCCACATATTTATGATTGCTCAAACAGTATCCAGGGGGTACTGTTTGAAAGTACAGTCGTACAAGTCCGAACACACTCAACATCAACCATTTAAATAAATACCTCTTTATAATGAATTCATTATTTGGAATGTTGAGTGTTTTTATATTTTTATACCCTTCACCTTCGTGAGAATGGTATATATAAGTTTGTCATTCCGTTTGTAATTTCCACAATATAATTTTCCGACCCTTTAAAGTATATATATTCTGGAACCTTATAGATAGCGGAGTCGATTTAGCCATGTCTGTCTGTTGAAATCAATTTTCTGAAGACCCCAGATATCGTCAGGATCCAAATCAATAACTCTGTCAGGCATGCTTTCGAGAAGTTTCCTATTTAAAATCAGCAATATCCGTCCATAAATAACGGAGATATGAACAAAAATCCGAGACAACCTCTATTTTTGCCCTATTTTTTATCTATATCTCGATTACTAAGTCATAAATATAGACAATATGGATACACAATGATAGATATTTCAAAGTCCATTGCAAAGATGTATATATGGCTATAGTAAGTTTGACCTTCCTACAATGGGTCAAAATCGGGAAAAATATTTTTTAACCCGAATTTTTTTCACAAAAAACATTTTTTTGTCATAAATTTGTTTCACTAATAAATTAAAAAAAAAAAATTTTAAAAAAAACAATCTTTTTAAAAAATTGGAAAAAAATTTTAATGAAAACAATTTCGAAAAAAAATTTTATTTTAAAGAATAATTTGGTGAAGGGTATATAAGATTCGGCACATCCGAATATAGCTCTCTTACTTGTTTCATTTAATACTTAAATATTTCAGGAGTATGCTTTATATGGAGCTAAAGTTAATAATTGACCAATTTTAACCATCTTAAACAATATAATCATAAGATATTGACTACAAATTTAAGACAAGGTTTATTATGGTTTTATGTATTTAATGTATTCATTAACTTTCTAGCGCAATTCAGAGGGAACGTTAATATGATGCAAGGCGAAATCATGAACCTAACTTTGCCCAAAACTGAAATTTCATCACGTTATCCTTAAAATTGCCACATGTTTTTTGTGTTTTAGATAATTTTGTGATCTTGAGATCTTTATTCGAAATCTATGATACCTAAATATAGAAACAAGTTTCCAATAAGTTTGAAATTGTTGTGATTTTAAGATCTTAATCTAAAACATATGAAAAATATGTAATGTAAAAACTAGTTCCTAATAAAATTTTCGGTAAACATTGTTGTTTAACATTAGTTTATAATTTTCTATTTATAGGTATAAACTTTTTTTTTAATTTTAACTTGAAAATAAATTTGTTCGATTATTCGACAATCATTGATCAAATTATATTTTATTCTAAACCATAAAATTGTATTCATTCGAACCAAAAATTGATTTTCTTGTTCATTCGAATGATTCTTAACTAATACTAATTTGTTAAATTTTCTCATTTGGTTAAGAACATTTTATGCTCAAATAAGTTTCCGTCGGAGGCAAGAGATCAGTTTAGCAATTAAGAACCATATAAAAATTATTATCTGATTGTGGCCCTATTTTTATGATCCGCAGTATTAAAAACATTACATTTCATTTTTAAGTTTAAAATCTATGTTTGTATATAGTATACATATGTATTTATATACATATATTTATTTAAAAACATGACATACTCACATAAATGGTAGACCATAATGAACAAAAATATTATTTGTTTTTTTTTTTCATCTTAAACAAATAAAACAAATTCTGTCAGAATTTTTGTTTTGAAATAAAGGAACATGTTCAAATTAGGAAAAGACAACAGAAAAAAAATACGAAGCAAATTCTACTACATAGTACTACTCTTAAGAAATAAACATACAAATCAGACCAAAGTATACAAAAATAGTACAACATCTATCTGACCAGTATTAAAGAAATAAATCTTTAATTTTAAAATTTATTAAAAAAAAAATTGATGAATAAAAAAAATTTGTTGGTATGTTCACAAATTAAAGGAGTTATAAGGGAACTTTCTTGAATGTGTTTGAAAGATTTGTTTTAATAGTTAAGGCGTTTCAAAGTGAATGTTTCTTAGAACTTTGTTGTCTATGCCCTAGACAAAACATTCAATGTTACCATTGTCATTGATATAATGGGTTATAATGACCAGTATGTAATAAAATATAGACGTCACTTTATGATGATCTAAATTGAGCTCTTCATGCTGATACAAACATTCTATTTTAATACTATTAATTTCAACCCGCATGCTGAATCCATATCCCAAAAGCATTTTTGAGATGTCTGACACAATCAAAGACAGTAATCATTTAAGTCATATAAGCTTGGACATATCGACGTTGATTATGCCGACCTTCGGTTGCTTAATTACTCGACGTTATGTTGAAACTGAGAAATGGTATATTTATCATATTCACAGAGAAAACAGATTCGTGATACCGACCGAATTTGTTGCCTATCGAATGATTCGGTTTCACACATCGGATTTTTCGGTTCTATCAACAGAAAGTCAGTTGACAAAGAAGAATTTCGGTTGGAGCAACCTAAATTTTCTTAACATTTCTAAAATTTTTTAGCCACAACTGTAAAATTTTATGACTAAGGTAGAATCATTCGATTGGCAACAAATTCGGTTGCCATCACGAATCAATTTTCTCTGTGTGTACACAAATCGAATAATTCGGTTAAACTCATAGAATTTTTCGGTTCTATCAATAGAAAGTCAGTTGATAAAGAAGAATTTCGGTTGAAGCAACCAAACTTTTGTTACCCCTTCAATAATTTTATAGCTACAAATATAAAATTCGGTCACTAAGGTACAATAATTCGATTGACAACAAATTCAGTTGCTATCACGAGTCTGCAGACATCTGGTTTGTAGATGATCCGCAATCGAAGGAAATTTCCTAATCAACTTGTTGAAAACATAAGTAATCTGGTAGTCTGTGCATTACGTTACAATTGAGCTAAGTACATCAAGTAGACTCTGTTAGCCTCCTATATCTTCATGTACGATAAAATATTAACCGATTTCGTATTACATGGTTCTCTGTATTTATTTATTAATTCTGCATTTACGAACTTACCCCGTGTTGGTCTGAATCTTAGGAGTCCTGTATTTATTCTTCTAGAATGTACATTTTACATTTACACCTTTGACTTTTCTAGATCGCTTATAAATACAAGCAGTTGTTCTTTTGAGATTACTTGCGGCCATCAAGTTTTTAGGTCTGTTAGGGACTATAACTTTAATAAAGCAGTGTGAAAAAACCGATCAAGTATCATGTAACTGGAAAACTTTCTCAATGGCTAATTTATAAAATCGGTAAAGGTACACTTTGTAATTTAACATTGTTTCTGAACATGATATTTATAGGTCTTGATTATTTTTGAACAAAAATCTCCCCAAGATTATTTGTTTAGATTTTTGGTTGAACATCATTAATTTTTCAAGTTATTTTTTTCTAAACCAAAACAGTTGTTCCCGAATGTCAATATAAGTGAATACTCGGATCTCGCAAACATAATACCATTCGAATCAAATCCAACTGCTCTAGATGAAGAAGTATCTTTAAAACATTCATAGGTGTATCACAAAGAACTCTAGAGACCCAAATCAAGGACAGTCTGTAAACTAATTGTAGTACATAAGCTTTTATAATGCCAGTCACCGTAAAACACAATAAGATGGATTTCTATCCCTTCGAAAATTTGGAGGGGCGCTTTCTAACAGTCTCTTTTTTGTTTTTTTCATTATATTTAGCTAGACGATTTGCTATCCAGAGTTATACTAAGATAGTTAGTGCATTATTGCATATTTAGATAAATGGCCTTGAAGTCAGATATCTCCTTTTGAAGAGAATACACTTTGTTTTACTAGTTGCTATTTTAACTAGATGAACTGGACCAAACTTCCATTGCAGAAGCCCACATGCCTCCATTATGATCCCTTTAATTTGACAAATTTATCTGAAAAGCAAATTTTTGGTATAAATAGCGTGAGACCAAAGTGGTAGGAAAGTGGAAATTATATTTAAAATCATAGTCTAATAGATAAAAAAAGGTGAATAGTGGCAGTGTTTAGCAAAATATTGTGAATTATGTTTGGAGTAGATTGCTGATCACTTTATTCTTCCAAATCAATAAGATCATTGAAATACGATCAATCCACAGCTGTTTTTTTGCTTATTTTCCAGTACAGGGCAAAGATATATAAAATGAGTTATCCTTATTATAATAAGATCTATAAATGTCGTTAAAAGAAATTCAAAGTGCATTATATCCATCATGGATCTACAATTTTCAGTGAAAGTCACCACCAAGTAACAGCAGTTGCCGAATTACTACATCCACAATCGAGTAAATTTTATCGTAATTTTCTTATTTGAGATTATGGCATTCGTTATCTAGCAAGAAATCTACCACATTTTATTGTAATTTTTCTGTTGAAATTTTTGTGCAGTGGTTCAATCAACGCTCGCCCTGAACCCAATGATTAAGGAAACCGAAACAAATACAACCGAAAATATAGGAAACCGTTGACGAAACTTGGAGCACGAATTGGAGCATGAAATGTACACACACTACGGGAAACATCATAGATATCCTAATTCTTGGGATAGCTGAGTTTAGATGGCCCGATACTGGTAAATTCTCTGCCCCGAACTGTTTTAAATTGTTATGCTCAGGAAAACGAGACGACCAAAGAAGAGAGAGTGGTGTTGAACTTCTACTATCAAAAGAAGCATATGGAGCTCTGATAGAATGAAAAGCCCATTCAAACCGTAACATATCAGCCAGATTTCGAACACGAGTGAGGATCACAACAGTTATCCAAAGCTACAACCCAACGGATGCTGCAGAGTTTTACAACACTCTAAAAAAAGTGCTTTATATTGTCAGAACAGGCGACATTGTTATCTTTATTGGTGACTTCAATGATCAACTGGGCGACAACAACTCTGTCATGGAATCGATAATGGGTCGCCACGGAATTGAATCCATGACCGAGAACGGCGAACTCGAGTTGGGCTTCTGCCTTACAGTCTTGTCATTGGCGGTACACTCTTCCCTCATCTTATGAATCCGCATAAGGTGAAGTTGGTATCACCCGATCGGGCAACCAAAAATCAAATTGACCACATCGCCATCAGCAAAAAATGGCGCGAGTCTCTGATGGATATGCGTAAAAGACGTGGTGCGGATATATCGAGTGATCTGCACCTCTTAATCACCACCATACGCCTTAAAGTTGCTACCATAAAGAATGATAAAAAGGGTTTGCAGAAGAAATTAAATATCTACAGACTAGAAGACCCTGTCATTAGAAGCCGTTTTACCAATGCCGTCAGGGTCTCCTATCAAGAAGAACAAGACAATGTGGAAGATAGATGGACTCTCATCAAAAATCCTTATCAAGACAGCAGAAGAACATATAGACCACAGGACCTCGCCTAAGAAGCCATGGTTGACGGAAAATACGTGGAGTCTTATAAATCAGCGTACAAAGAGAAGAAACGGAGTGAACTGTGCCAAAATCAGAACTGCAAAAGCTCTAGCCCAATAAGAATACGGCAGATTGGACAAGATGGTGAAGAAAAGTGCAAGGTCGGATAAAAGGCAGATACCCATCGCTGCCGAGATCTCTTTCGATCAGTTCGTCAATGAACGAACTCAACATTCTCTTCCACCAAACTTTTAATGGATAGCAATGGTGAAATGACTACATCGAAAGAAAGACAGATTAAGATATGGGAAGAATGCTACACAAAACTTCTCTTTACTCCACCTCAATCACCGACATCAAGCATATGCACCTGCCTTCAACACCACGAGAGCAATCAATTTGACACCACACACCCGAGTATCTCCGAAATATAATTCGCGATTTAATCCCTGAAATCCAATAAAGCACCTGGTCCTGACAACATACCTCCAGAGTTATTGAAAGCCGACTGTATACTAAGCGCTGAACTCCTGCATCCACTCATGGCGGACTTCTGGGATAGCGAAACACTGCCGACTGAACTCACGGAGGTGATTATAACTCTGTTGCCAAAGAAAGTCAACCTTATTAAGCATGGTGAATAAAATGGTACCGTATATTATTAATAAACGACTATCAGATCATATGTCACCTAGTCTAGGGAACGAGCAGACTGGTTTTAGAGCGCATCGAGCATGCTTCGACCATGTTAACATATTGCGCATAATATTGGAGCAATCCATCGATTGGCGCACATCATTCTACCTGTGCGTTATAGATTTAGAGAAAGCGTTTGACACTATGAATCACAAAGTAATCTTGAGATCACTAGAATGCAAAGGAGTCCCGAGCAAAATCATCAGGCTAATCAAAAGCTTCTACGACGGCGCCACCTGCCGAATACGGCACGAACAGCAACTAAGTGGCCAAATGCCAGTAGAGAGTAGTGTGCGCCAAGGATGCATCTTATCTCCATTGCTGTTTAACATCGTACTTGATGTCGTAATGACCCGTGTATCGCAAAATAACAGAGGAATTACGTGGGAACTACAAGGAAATCCTGGAGATCTAGCATATGCTGATGACATCTGCCTCTTTCTGCCATAAACACACCGATATAACTGGTATGTTGAACAGCAATGACTACATTCAACCAGATCGTACAAAGATCAGTAAGACCATTGAAATACGATCTTACAGACATTAAAGATGAGTTATCCTATTTACAATTTACTTTAATATGGTTGAAAGAAAGTTCAAAGCATCTTCGATCTACAATGTCCAGTGACAGTTAACACCAAGTTAGAGAATCGCAAAAAATATGCATTTCGCATTGATTATAATCTCAACTATAGTAGCCTCTTAATAGCTTATACTAATTCAATCCACTAACATGCCACTCTCTTGGTAGGAACTCGATTACACTTTTTACATATCGAGCCCTAACCGCAAAAATAACGTAAGCGACATTTTTCCGATATTGACTTTTTAATGAAAATCGATAGAAAAGTGTCGTGCGCATCAACACCCGAAATAATGAAAATAAAGTGTTTATATATACAGAGATAACGCAAATTCAATTATATCGTAAGCGACACTCACATTTTTGCTTTACCGCAAAAATAACGTAAGCGACATAAAAGCCAAAAGGGGCAATAAATTAAAGTAAGAGTAGCCGAAGTACTACAGAGAAAATCAAAAGAAATTGAAATACAATTAACGGGAAAATATATAAATTTAAGTCCCATTTATTGGACAAATATCAAATCTTTTTTCTAATCTATTCAAATTTGCTTACTACCTGGTCATACAATGATGCCTGTTGGTTAATATTTCCATTCACAATGCCATTCAATCCAATCATTCGGTTCCAAATGCACAATATATTTAAGTTTGCGAGCCTAAATTGTCACGCAAACTTATCGGAGTTATGCAAACGAATTTACATACAATTTTTGACAGTTCATTAGAGAGAGTGTAAAAATGCAGAGATTGCACAGTTTACGAGGCATTCAAGCGTTTACATGAGGACTCTTTCCGATTTTCAAACTGGAAAATGTTTTCTGATTAGCTTGTTCCAAAGAAAATAAAATTAAGCACGATGCGGTCTTCAAATTTTTATACAACTATGATTACAATTAAATACGGCTATTGTGATAAGGAGTGAGATCGAAAAATTCGTAACTTCAATTTCCATACTCTGTTCTTGGCCTCTAAATTTATTGCAGCGTTCCTGGCAGGAACTTTTTGAGCCTTGTATGTTTTTAAACCTGCATTAGCTTTAACTTTTCGTACCAAATAGTCCGAGCACTTAGCTAACCGGGCTGCTTTCCTTCCGGATGTGTTGGCAGCTCTTTTGAAAATGTTTTCCATTTTTTTCGCTTTAGAAGCATAATTTGGACCATTTCTTCTACCTGAACCAAATTTTTAATCAGATTAACAACAAATTAATATATTTGCAATCAAATAATACTTGGGTTAAATGTTTTAATGAAAAACGTGTGTTAAGAATTTTACGATCTCACTCCTTAATAGCGAGGACAAGATATTTTTTCTTTATAAAGCATTTATCGTATGCGCCATATTTTAGTCTCAGCTGATTGTAATAGTGGCGGTAAAAATAACGTAAGCGCCAAAACAAATTTTTTGCTCACAAAATTAACTTAAAAATGCATTTATCTCATATATGACACCAGTAATAGACTACATTTTAACTTTCAAAGAAATCCTTCGCACAACTTAAAAAAAAACGTTAAAATTCGATTTTTGGCGCTTACGTTATTTTCGCGGTTAGGCCTCGATATATTCTTAGCCATGTAACAGCTACTATAGAAGTTGTCTGGACGTAGTACAGGGGAATTAGGTTCAACAGTCTTTATCTACAGTAGCATAGAATAAAATTATCGATATAGGCCTCTTTCATGATCTGAACTGACTTAGAAATGTATCACTGTTCAAATTGGTTTGAACGATTGGTTTTCGCGAATACCACAAAAGTTACAAAGTCTTTAGGATTATTGAGGACAATATTTAGTATTCATGATGCCTTAGAAGCCTTCTAGTGTAGTGGTCAATTGCGAACAGTTTAGCTTAATCTGCATACATATGAGTGAAACTGCCAAATATCTCCCCAACTCTATCAATGGTGACCGGCATTTATTAACAAGTTTGGGATTTAGTAGCAGCTTGATTATCAGTACAAATTCAAATGTCCCTACTAGATTAGCAATAGTAACATAGGAAATTGTTATACTCATTTAATTGCTGAAACTTCAGTTCGAAAAATACAAAAAACATCATAAAAAACACTAATTGCTAAGCGTTCCGCTTGTCTGATACACCCAGAGCCTCTGGCGGGAATCGAACCTCGCAACCAGATTGATAGTCAAGCACACTAGTCTGTCGGTGCACCCTGAATATAGCAGGAAAATCACATAGGAAACTTTCAAACTGAGTCTCTCTTTATATGTCACAGATACGAAGGATCGGAACATAGAACAAAAGCATAGAACGGAAGGAGAGAGCAATAAATTGGAAAAAATTACTCTCTTTTCACACATACGGGTGATACAATAACAAAATACATGCAATACATTCTCATGAATTAGGTTTTTGACAACAGACATAGGTTTTTGGCTCTCATCTATGGATCGGAAGCCCGCCAAGGAAAGATATTAACAATTGAATGTTTTCAAAGTTGTATAAACTTTACAAATGAAATGATAATTCTACTAGTGCGCTTCAAGTGTAGTTGGTAATGAAACTTCAAATTTTACAAACATGTTTCACTTTACCAACATTTGAGCCAAGAAATGCAATCTACTTCAAAACATTGTAACGTGGACGATTGTAACTTTGAGTTTTTCAGTTAGAACGTCGGTCAAGGAACCCATGGTGAGTCGTGCGGTCATCAAAAATTATTGAAAGGGTTCAAATTTGATTTAAGCAGCAACATGCAGATTTGCATATAAAATATTATACACCTAAAAAGTATTTTTAGCTTTTATTTTGAAACATTTGTACAATATAAATTTATTCAAAGTATTGGCCATTGTTAGCTGTGACCTTTTCCCATCTTTCTGGCAACATATGGATTCCGAGCCAAAAGATCTGATCAGCTGTTGAGGACAAGCACGAATCAAGCCAATATCGGATACTCTGTTCCAAAGTGAAGAGTATCACAGAGAGTGCGTTCTGCATCGATCGAAATAAATATTATTCCGACGGGGCAAGGTCTGGACTATAAAGCGGATGAAGAAAAATTTCCCAACCACTTCATTATAAATACTTTTTAACAGGTATTGTAACATGTGGTCGAGCGATGTCATGATTGAATATTGCGGTTTCATGTCTGGCCGCATATTCTGGGCGTTTTTCAGCATAATAATAATCGCTTCAAACGAATATGTTGCGTTCACGTTCGACCTCTTATCCTCGGGTTATAGTAATGGATCCATTTTTCATCACAAGTAATGATTCGATGCAAAAATTACTTATACTATAGCGTTCAAACATCATTTAATTTAAAAATATACTAATTTGTAGTATCAAACTTTTTGCCGTTTACCAAGAACACCCTTAATGTTTCATTTCATGTCCACATGCAACTTGTTTGGCATTAAAGACCAGTTTCAAGGAACCAACACAGTACAACAACTACTGGGCAAGAAAATGCATAAATCTATTTATGGAACTCTTAAATGTATGAACGAATGTGTACAAACTAAAATGCAATGCAATAGCAAACAACCAAGTTGAGTATGAAGACGAATACAATGCTGGCGATGATGGTGGTGAACCCGCCTGCTAAACTTTTAAAATGTCAATCAATTGTCTGTAGAATGTCAGAGTTGTCTGACATCTTTTAAATGAACTGACAAAGACGATTTATGGTTAAACTTTAAGATGGCGTATAACAAACATACAAACACACACACTCACTCGTGCTTATACGGGCAAGTATTCAGATCCAGTCACTTGAACTTGTGCTACAAACTGATACTGGCTACTAACTTGACCAGTGTGCATTAGAAGAAGGAAGCAAGCAAGTAAGTAAGTAGTTAGTAGTACATTTTAATCATCATGAAGACACACACACACACACAAATTCTACTCAGACCACCATTAGCAAATAAAAAGTAAGGTAGAGAGACAGACAGACAGACAGACAAGTATGTCTCTGTGTAATGGGGTTAAATAGAATTTGATGGACATATGAAATAGTTTTTCCTTTGTTAATTTGCAAAGTATTTGAAGTTTTATGTTGATTTTATTTTGTTGAATTAAATATTTAAAGTAAATACAATTGTATTTTGTATAGTTATGTTTAAGAAATACTAAAGCTAAAAGAAATGTAATCAAAGAAGTTTGTTGTAATTTTAATTGATTTTGACATAACTCAACTGCAGCTCTAGTTAAAGTGTCAAAATCTGAAATCTATATTTGTTACGAGTTCAATTACATTTCGGAATTTTGCTGCTGCTGTTAATACATACCAACTACTTATTGTATATTTTTCTGTATTTGTTTTATATCGTCCCTTACCACCTTCATTATTACCTTCATATTCCACGATTTTGTTAACTTAGTGGTTACAGTCACTCCCCAACTGCTTGACTACTGTGTGCCAAAGCTTTGTTTGCTTGTGTTTTTTTTTTGTATGCCTTTCAGTTTTTATTACAAACATTGTTGTATTTAGTTTCATTTAAATGACCATCTGTCTATTCATTCATTTGGAAAATATTTAATTAATTTTTGCCAATATTTTGTATATCAAAAACCTGTACTACTTTTATTCACTTTAACGTCGCCGTAGTTAGAGAACAAACAGCAAATAAAAAAAATCTCATTGCAATTATATTTCAAACTACACCACACCTACTTACTAAACTAAATACTACTTTATGTGGTACAGTGGGTTGTGGTGGGTTAAATTTGAGCTAATGATAATTTATAGCTACCAAATCTACCGGCGGAACTAATCTTTAAATCCCAACATGCCTACACCAAAGGCACATCTGTGAAAACAGCTTTTTCAGTCGTAAGATGGCTCTATTTAAGAGTCGCTATCAAATAAGGAGCACTCTATTATTGCCTTCCTTGATATTGAAGGAGCTTTTAACAATGTTAGGCCCGATGCCATCCTATCTGCGATGGACGAAATTGGGATTCAGCTATGTATACGCAGAATATTCGGAAAGATACTCGGTTATAGAATCATATGTGCTACTTTGGGTGGCATTAGTGTTTCAAAAGTGGCAAATCGTGGAACCCCGCAGGAAGGTGTACTATCACCACTTCTGAGGAATATGGCTATAAATGCCCTGTTAGTCAAGATGGATAGCAAAAGGATCAAAACAGTAGCGTATGCGGACGATGTTGTGATATTAATATCTGGTAAATTTCTAGATACAATATCTAGTTGTATGGAATCGGCATTAAGTACACTGATTGAGTGGAGTGTTTCGAGTGTGAACCCCAAAAAACGGAATTGGTTCTCTTCACTAGGAAGTACAAGATCTATAACTTTAGACCACCTAGACTGAATGGAATCTGTCTGAAATCAGGAACAATGAAAAGTTCCTTGGCATCATTCGAGACGAAAGATTATCCTGGAATCTAAACATTCAGCACAGGACTAATAAGGCCTATCTGGCCATAGGTATTAACTGGGGTATTATGCAGAGGGGTATCAATTAGATCTACAAAGCAGTTGTAAAACCTATTTTGTTCTATGGAGTATTAGTGTGGTGGCACGCCTTGCTACTCACCGGAAGACCGTTAAATGAATTCTAAGGACTATCGCGATACTGATTACAGGCGCTATAAGTTTTATCCCCTCTAAGACACTTTTTGATGGTAATACAAATTGCTCTCAACTCTGCTGTGAGGCTGAATGCTGGCTGTTCATGGCCTCGTGAGAATCATGGGCACTCTAAGATATTGAATGCCAATCGGCAAATACATAGTAATGTTGATTACTTCATCGTAAACGCTTTTTTCGTTAGGCATTTCCATACTATAATCACGAATAGGGATTTATGGCAGCGGAGGCTCTTCCCCCCTGATGATGTCATAATGGTATACACTGACGGCTCAAAAAGAGGCAGTGGGGTCGGTGAAAGTTTCTTTCTTTATAACTTTGGGATAAAGTCCTTCTTTATGCTATCTAACTTCTGTACGGCTCTTCAGGCGGAAGTTACTGCTATTAAATGTGCATCGAATTGGCTGAGATATTACCGAATAGTTGGTGAAATATGTATATTTACAGATATCATGGCTGCCGTTAACACAATAGCGGGTGTTCTAGGATAACGTTTGTATGGGTCCCAGGACACAATGGAAATCAGGGTAATTGTATAGCAGATGAATTGGCCAAAGGGAGTGCTATGATGAATGTGGAGTCGATCGACCCCTTTTCTGGTATTTCCCATGTTAGATGCAAGATGGCTGTACAGCAGAAACTATATGAGCATTCCTGTGTTACAACGCAGTCTACTTGGTCTACGGTGCCAACAGGACGAATCTACTTATGGAAATTCGTCGTGAGCAAATAAGGTTAGTTGTTTCTTTTATTACAAGACACTCTATAATTGGGACATATGCTAATTGGGCCTACTGTACAACGACTATTGTAGGAGCTGTCATAATGAAGAAGAGGAGGATACTTTACTTCAACTATTCTGCCAATGCCCGGCTCTGATAAACCTGAGGGAACGCATCCTCGGAATCCCATTCTTTACCACATTTTACACAATGGAAAACGAATGGAAAGTTCTCTATTAAATTTTACACAACGGAAAATTAATGAAAAGTCTATAACTGCTGAAAGCTACAAGCAAAATTGATAAAAAGGCACCAGTTTAACATGTCATGATTAAAACTATTATACAATAGATCTTAGAGTCGGACAACAGTGAATAGTTAGTTCTGATTAGACACTTTTTCAGACACCTAAAGAAAGGCATGATAAGTAAACGTCTGCTTTATCCATTATTAAGAATCTAAGTCACCTTCGGAAAGTACAATATATATCAATTCATACTCTGATCACAACATCATGCACCTAGTAATATTACTTGTGGATTGGAAAGATTTAAATTTGGCAGTCCTGCTACAAAATTGGTTTTAAAAAAAATCTACTAGAAGTCGTTAAAATCAATTGGAGATGTATGTAATTTAATGGCGCGTCAAGTATTCAAAAGTTTTGGTAAATTTACTTTTTATCAGAGACATATTTATTCAATCAATTCATATTGAATTGTCTGCATTTTTTTCTGTTCCAAACTCTAGAGAGAATGTTCAAATTGAATCTGAGGCTGAAATCTATTTTGTTAATAATCAGATGATGGGTCAGATTTCCATAAACGATGGCAAAAGAGATGAAATGTATTTAGAAACTATTGAATCGTTGCAATGTGGACTCTTTTAAATATTAGAAATCTGAAAATAAAATAATACCTCACTAAAATTACAAAACTTGCTAATGAGATCGATTGAAATTAAGTTTGTAGATCTATATGGAATTAGACATGCTGCACCTTTATTTTATTCCGAAATTCCTCTAGAAAAATTCATGTTATTAATCCAATCTTCAAGTGTATAAACATGTCCGGACAAGATAGACTGGCGATTTAACATAAGGGTTATCGAGATTATTTTTCAAACGTTTAAAAAAAAGTTTTTCAGCTTTACTGTTGTTGAGTTTTTAAATATTTTCATTTAGTCACGTTAAAATGGTGGATGTACAGTTAACCGGATTCACAACTAATGCTCCTACAATACCTAGAAAATCTACGTAAGACTGATCTCTGGTTGATCCATCGGTTCGTAATAGAATCACTATGGTTTGATGTGGAACACAATGAAACTTATGAGTTTACAAGGCTTATGTTGTTAAGTTCAATTTAAAAATTAGTGGAGACATTTATGCATATAAAAACCAAATAATTTATTGGCTATATATAAAAGCAATCCCGATATTTATAAACACTCAATAACTCTCGCAAACGAGTCGAAAATAGCGACTACTATCGCTTAGTTTTTGTTAGAAAAAACATCAATCTCTAAAGTGTTAAAACGATATCAATAACGAATCATTAGAAATATAGCTTGAGATCTACTTATTACAACTAAAATTTATCGTTATTTTAAAAATTCGTTACAATTTATTGGCCATAGTTATGACTTTTTCCCATCTTTCTGGCAACATGTGGATTCCTAGGCAAAATAACTGCTCATCTTTTATTCTGTTCCAAAGTGAATCGTGTCGCAGAGAGAGCAATCTGCATCGACCGGAACAAATAAGAGTCGGACGGGGCAAGATCGGTTGAGGCAAAACTTCCCAACCACATCTTTCAGGTATTCCAACATGTGGTCTAGCGTTGTCATGATGGAATATTACGGTTTCATGTCTGACCGCATATTCTGGTCGTATTTCGCTTCAAATGAATCACTTGCGTTCGGCACAGGTACCCAGTGATTTTCTGGTCAGATTTCAGCAGCTCATAATAGATAGCACTCTTTTGCTCCCACCAAATACAGAGAATTAACTTAGTGCCATGGATATTTGGCTTTGGTGTCGATTCCGCTGGTTGGCCGGGCTTTACATACAATCTCTCACGCTTCGGGTTATCGTAATGGATATATTTTTCATCGCAAGTAATGATTCGGTACAAAAGCGATTTTCTTTTATAGCATTCCAGCATCATTTCGGACATGTAAAGTCGTCTTTTAAAGTCTCTCGGCTTCAATTCGTATGGTACCCATTCGACCCTACGTTTGGATGAATGCTGCTGCTTGCAAACATTTTGAAATTGCTGATTGAGTAGCTCTTAATGACTTTGCAAGCTCTTATTAACAACAATCTTCATGGAGTAATGCTAGAGTTTCCAATTCGGTTTTAACCGAATCCGCGGTTTTTCATGGCCTAAAACCGAAACCGAAACTGACAATTATTCTTCGGTTTTTACTTTTAATCTATTTTCAGTAGAAAAATTCAAAATTTAGAAATGAGAAACAAACTTTTTCATCCAATATTTCTAAAAACACATCGGTAAAAATATCTTAAGATTTCTTTAAATTTTTTAAATTGTATTACAATAATTTCTTCAGATGATGTAGCAGGCTAGGCAAGGAAACCTGTTTATAAAGAATGACACAAACTCATTTAAAAATATTGATCATACGAGTATTTCTTGACAATTAAACTTCAAAAGACAAGTGTTCTTGATGAAAATTGTGTATTACATAAAAATCTGCGGGTATCAGGAACAAGTTCCTTAATTTCATCAGAACACATTCCATTGTAGGTAGTACCGATAGTGAAACGCAGTCCACATTGCGTCGGTGCTCCAGCGAATCAATAGAGTTGGTTTGGTTACCCTACTGTAACCAATAATCACCTTCACCCTCTCCTGTACGTGGTCGAGAAGCTCCAATATAGACTTTGAAGCACCGGCCCATACATGGGAGTTGTATTTCATTTTCGGTCGGATATAGGAGGTGTAAATAGTGAGGAGATCAGATGGATTGAAGTAATTTCTACACCGTTTCAAAAAACCGAGCCACTTGAATGCTTCTTTCGACACTTGAAAAATGTGTTTAGACCAGAGGACATCACATTGTATTCTCATGAACAGAACATCAAGAATGTTTGATGCCACAATATTTACACCATCCATTACAGATGAAGCAATATAGTCTGTCATTCGTTTTTGTGTCAGCATGCAAAACTGAGTCTTGCGAGCGTTGAAAGCGACCCTATTCGCACGACGCCATTCGCAGATTGTCACAAGGTCCCGATTAAGGGAATAATTCATGGTTTGCCTCATTGCTCCAAACTCAGACAGGCTTGGTCTGTAACTGAATGAATATGAATGGCAAATGTTGCTGTCGAAATTCTGACGTAGAAAATCGTTTAGAAAAATACGAAATAGAGTAGGAGAAAGAACAGAGTCCTGCGGTACCCCTGAATTTATCATAAACTCGTTCGATCTCTGAGAAAGCTCGATATAAGCAATAAGTTTTGATAAAAGTGCACCATGCCACACTCTATCGAATGCCTTGGAAATATCTAGAGCCACCACTTTACTTTCGCCAGGAAGGCTAGCAAGTCTCGTGTATAGCGTTCTCTACAAATGCCATACTGCCGGTTGCTGAGTTGATTGTTGGCCTCTAAATATTTCACAATATGGTTATTAACCATGCTCTCCATAACTTTGGAAAGTGCAGAACAAATTGCTACTGGGCGATAATTTTCATGGTTGGTAGCCTCTCCGTTTTTAGGAATCGGCGTTACCTGAGCGACCTTCCAACATACAGGAAATTTTCCGGCTCGCTGTAAAGTGCTGGAAAGGTTAGCTATTGTACGAGCTAGTGTCGAAGAACAGAGTTTCAAGACCAGTGCTGGTATAACATCTAGCCCAGGAGACTTATTTACGTTAAGATCCGTATTTGGAAAATATTACACTTTTGGGAAATTTATATGAATTATTTTCAAATTCAAAGAAACGTTTATTTGTACATCAAGTTATGATTCCCTGTAAACAATAACACATTTCACTCAATTTGTGATCACTTCCATCCCACTGTGTCCTACTGGTATACACATAAATATAAATAAATAAACTGTGGTAATGTTATAACATTTGATATGTATAAAAATCTAACAAACATACCTTTTCGGTACGTTAGACACATTGATATATTAACGCCACCATAATTTTCAGGCAAATAACACAAACTCACATACAAACACACTCTTACAAAAACCAAAAATCGGAAAGAAAAAAAAAAAATAAAATAAAACTTGTCGCTCATTTAATGGTCTCGACAGTTTTAGTTTTATGGAAAACTAATTATTTTGATTGTGTATTGAAATAAAAGTGCATGTTTGTATATACGAATGTGAGTCTCTGATATTAATATCAATAAAACATTTTAATAAATCAAATAAAAGGTCAAAATTTAATTAATTGAAACATTTTGACATTAAAATTAGAAGCAAACTGTATACAAATGGCTAATAAACGAAAATAAAACTTACCACTTTGTACTATTGGAATAATGTAAATCGATAATTGATGTCATCATAACTCTATAAATGAAATCTGTAATTGACATAAAATATATACAGCTGTATTAAGATTTATAAATACACAATTTTTTGGTTAAGTTTAACTAAGTTATAATACTAACATATGATATGCAATAAATTTTTAAATAAATTCTAAAAAATGTATTTTTTGTTTTGAAAAAAACATGCTTAGAAAATGTATAAGCTAAAATAAAAAAAACTAAACTCAATGACAGCTCATTCGTCAACTGTTAAACAAAAGAAATATATAATAAAAAAAAATTTGAACTTTTACATCAACAACGATTTCTTGTTGTTGCTGTTGTCTTTTTCCAAGACATCTTATTCATCTATCCATTCATTCATTCATCCATTTCATTCCATCCATTCGTTAGTTTGCTGTTTCTTTCATCTCCAACACACATACACACACACACACCCATCCAAACTCACACATCCTTACAAAAGTCTGTAGACGCCATGGGTGACGTTTGTTATAATATTGATGCAATGTCTTTTACATTGCATCATCTTAGTGGACTTTTTATCTTCGTTGCAGTTGTTTTTCTTTTGCTATTTATTTTTTTTTTTTTTTTTTGCTCCATTTTTCTGCTCTCTGGCAATACAAAGAAAGTGAAACAACAACTACAACGAATGCTTTCAAATCCATAAAGGAGATCTATCAAACTAAAGATGCATTTGTGCATTGTATGTGCCATAGGGAAGAGCTTTAAAGGATTTAAATCATAAATTCTGTCATGATTATGAATGTGAAAAAACTTTTAAAAAACAATTTCGAAAAAAAAATAATTTAAAAAAAAAATTTTAATTTTATTTTAAAATATAACTTGGTGAAGGGTATAAAAGATTCGGCATAGCCGAATATAGCTCTCTTACTTGCTTTTTAATAAAAAAAAGAGTGAAATAACCTTTTCGCCAAAAAACACAGCAAAAATCGACTATTTTTTGAATTTTTAAACTGAACGTCGTGTATTTTTGAATCCATAATAGATGTTGCTCTGAAATCTTTTGTATATTATTTGCAATTTAGTTGTCTGACTACCAAAGAAAACTCGAGTCCATTCGTTCCAAAAGTACGACCTATATTTTTAAAAAAGCGGACCAAGGTATGGCAAAACATTAAAATTTAAATGTTTAAATTCCTGCAACTCGGAAACTTAAAGAGATAAATAACACACGCAAGCACGTCCTGTGGAAATCACATATCGGTAGTGTCTATATCATCCAATTCAGGTCAAATAAATTCGGTAATCATCGACCCATATCGCACGAAATATGGATCGATAATGCTGCCATCCCAAAAAGTGACTTTTTCGGGATGCATTCGACGCTCTTAGATCTCATGTGGATTAGTATCGTCCCAAATACGACGTTATTGTTTGTTGACGTATTCATTCATTCAGAAATGGTAAGTCGATTATGACGACCGTAAAATGAATGAAGCGCGCGAACATTGCCCGAACAGAACATCCATTTTGATAAAAGAATTTTATTTTTGATCGGAATATATCCGTCCACGGTGATTTGGCAAAACAAACTGAATAAATGACAGGCAATTTGACGGCTATTGCACAGTGGTTTAGACAAGTTTTTTTTTTGGAAATAATTCGGTATCTCGGGAACTATTTGAGATATTGTTACGAAATTCCACATGGTTGGACCTGAGGTATTTTCGAGTAGATTTTCAGCTTCCTAACGCTAATAGGGGCCAGTGCGTTGTCCCAAAAAGTTGGTCACCTCGGGTGTCAATTTTTTTTTTTAAAAACGCCAAAAATCATTTTATGATCGGAAGGAGCTGAAATTTAAAATATAAATAGTGCTTAAGAAGATCTACAAAAAAAAACTCTTACACATGTAGGTTATCTCTATTAGTTGAAAAGATATTTAGGTTTATTAATTTATTTTTTTTCATTTTGCTCGATCTTTTAATGGTTTTTTAGATGTGGCGGTCCTACGAAGGGTCGAATTTTTTTCTAAAATATCACCTATATTGGTGATAAAATTCCTGACAGTTATCTTGTCCCTATAAAAAGTTAAACGCATCCAAAGTTGGAACATGTAAAAAGTACCATATTTTTTAAGTTTTTTCCCAAAAAGGCCCATATATTTTTTCTTTTGTAGAAAAAAATTTTCTTCGGGGTTATATACAATTTTTTATGATCCGGAAAGATAATTTAATGCAAAAACATGTAAAGTAAATTTTGGCTCACTTATGCGGACGCAACACCCCCCACATCTATCCAAACTTGGCAAATTTTTATCAAAAATTTGAGATTTGAGTAAAAAATTCTAAAAATGTAAAGCAGCGATCCTCGAAAAAACTTCATATTTGTATAACTCTATATGCTTCTTAAATATCTAAAAAGTTTTTTTACTGTCACATGGTAAATAACGTCACGTAGGCACTTTTCTAAAAAAAATTCAGTTTTTGGAACACATTTTTCCCGGTTTAGGAATTCCGGTATTTGAAAATAAAAAATTTCAAAAATTATAATACCGTTGATTTAAGGATATTTGGATCTGTATTAATTCCAAATTTTGTTATGATATCTTTAACTTTTAAAATTTTACATTAATTCAAATTTTATATTTTTCTTCATGGAAAATCACCATATAATTTTTTAAGTTTTTAAAGTAAATGACGTACCAAAAGTGTATAAATTTATTTAATTTTACTAAAATATCAATCTTCAGGTCCTATGGTTTTCAACAATAGCAAATACTTATATAAAACGCCTTTATTCACTCCTCAGAAGTTCTGTAAACCTTGCCTGCTTTGAAAAATTTGTAAATTGTTTCATACATTTCATGCATTACGTAAATTTTGTAATAATATCTCAAATGGTTACCGAGATACCGAATTATTTCCAAAAAACAAAAAAACGTTTCTAAACCACTGTGTATTGGTAGACCCTTTATAAAAGTGGTATTTCACCGATTTCACAATCGTAGTTAGACGGTGCAAATTCAATAATTCAATTTAAAGACTTTTCAGTATTAATGATTTTTTTTACTGGAACCGAAAAAATACATGGATATAATGGAATCATGTAGTTGTAAAATTTGATTCCTTACCGAAGATTTTTTTTAAAAAATGAAACAATTTGCACAGCTTCTAAGCAATTGTCGATATTTTGATTTAATATAAGTTTGATCTGTATGGCGTTTATTATACCTGTTGTTGTATGGCGGTTAATATATTGTCTTCCGATTAACTTTCTGATTCAATATTGTATATAACATACCAGACGACAAAATGATGCATGTCCAAGGCATAATTGCATTTAAAGCAGACGCTCACACAAAAATTCACATTTATTACTGCTAAGTCTGAGGTAATGCTACTTCCTATGGCTTTGTGAAATTTAATTCTAAAATCTTTTAAGTGAAATCAATTGTCTTGCACATTTTATCATAAGAACTATTGATACGTCTCAGCTATATGTTAAAAACAGGTAAGAGAGCTATATTTGGCTGTGCCGAATCTTATATACCCTTCACCAAATTATACCTTAAAATAAAATTTAACAAAAAATTTTTTTTTAAATAGTTTTTTAAAAGTTTTTTCCAATTAAAAAAAAAAAAAAATTTTTAATTTATTAGTGAAAAAATTTATGACAAAAGAAAGTTTTTTCCAATTTTTTAAAAAAAAAAAAAATTTAATTTATTAGTGAAAAAATTTATGACAAAAGAAAGTTTTTTGTCATAAAAAATTCGGGTTAAAAAATATTTTTCCCGATTTTGACCCATTGTAGGTCCAACTTTGTATAGCTTTATATACATCGTTGCAATGGACTTTGAAATATCTATCATTAGATATCCATATTGTCTATATTTATGACTTTGTAATCGAGATATAGATGAAAAATAGGCCAAAAACAGAGGTTGTCTCAGATTTTTGCTCATATCTCCGTTATTTATGGACGGATTTTGCTGATTTTAAATAAGAAACTATTCGAAAGCATGTCTGACAGAATTATTGAGGATTTGGATCCCGAAGATATCTGGGGTCTTCAGAAAATTGATTTCAACTGATTTTAAATCCATCCAATCAAGAATACATCATTTCAAATCCCGGCACATCTCTACATATTTCAAGTATGTTTGTGTGTCATGTACATATATGTATATAAATTGTTTGGATGTGTTGCAAATGCATGTATGTATGTATGTGCACAATGTGATGTGGTGAGTAAAAGTTCATTCTGTAAACTTAGCGTACCATAATCTATCTTATATGTCCTGCATGTTTAGAAAATGCATTCATATTCATACTCACTCTAACATATATATATATATATTTTTTTTTTAAGTAAAAATACAAAAAACTATATAGAATAAAATGAAACAGTAAAGAAAAATCTTTATATTTTTTCTTTTATAGTTTATAATACATATTTTTCTTTTAGACAGCTTCAACGCTTGACGTTGACATATCAATCGACAATATGGCAGTCAATGTTGAGGGGGTGTGGCACAAGAGATGGTGTTTGAAAATGGTCTGGGAGGTGGAAAGATGTTTGTATACTGTACAGTAGGTGAACTGAATGTGGGATAATGATGACAAGATGGGTATATAGATTTTTAAAAGTGCTGCAATAACAATAACAAACAACAGATGATCGTACAGCCACTTTAACGTTTGTCGTGATTTTTATATAAAAATCAATTTTTGGTTGAAAATATAAGTGATTACCGATGAATGTGCTTTTCCCATTTGAACCATTATTTACAGACTTATAGCAACTTTTATGTTTTACTTGATTTTCATCTAAAAAACTAATTCTTGGTTGAAAATATAAGTGATCACAGATGATCATCCTTTTCCCATTTGGATCATTAATTACCGACTCAGCCACTTTAATGATTTACTTGATTTTCATAAAAAAAAACGATTTTTGATTAAAAATATGAGTGACCACAGATTATCGCCTTTTTCCAATTCGAACAATGTTTACTCTTTATGTTTTACTTGATTTTCTTATAAAAAAATAAATTTTTGGATGAAAATAGAAGTGATCACAGATGATCGTCCTTTTCCCATTTGGACCATTAGTTACCGACTTTAGCCTCTCTTATGTTTTACTTGATTTTCATATTGTTACGTTTTAACCTTTTTAAAACGTTGGTTGATTTCCTTTAAATAAACCGGATACTTTTGATTGCAAATAAAAGCCGTTTAATAGTTTAAAATTGTAACAACTCTTTGTTTATTTAAAATCTACATCAACAGTTCAAATAATCACTCAGTGTCTTTATACATGTTTATCAACTCGCAGAAATGCACACACACTTTATAATGTACAAACTTAAATGCAGTTGATGTTAACTCTAACAGCGCTTATGATCAACTCACCCACGACTGCAACCTCTGCCACTCTAAACGGACAAACTAGTATGTTCGAATTCTAGAGCTTTCGATGTCAATGTTAGCAGCTTAAACATTTAGTGTTGCCATACTTATAAACAATGCTAATAACCGCATGCTATCAACATTGTTGTTAAGTAGAAGCTTCTACTGATGGACGTGTTTATAAATATGATGAATGTTGCTGGCAATCGTTACAGACCGTTAAATTCAAATCGTTATTGCACATTCGTAACAATATAAAACATTAATTTTTTCTTGAAAATATAAGTGATCACAGATGATCATCCTTTTTCCATTTGCGCCATTAATTACCGACTTTAGCTATTTTTAAGTTTTACGTGATTTTCATATAAAAACTAGATTTTTTCAAAATAATGGATCGATTTATACTGTGTAAGTAAATAATCATTATGATCTTAGATAAAAAAATCAATTTTAATCGATTGTATTTATCTCTTTTTATTGCATGCCACAATGTATGTAGCTGTATATTCAAGTCTCCATCAATTGATTTTCTGTTTAATAAATCTTGCTGCTGATATAATTTTCTATTCAATTTTGATATATGACCTAGACTCCACAGTGTTTACAGTTGCTGCAGACTTCAATATGTTTTCCTTTTTGTTCCATGCGGTCGTTAGTCCTGTGCTATTTACCCATCATCCATATGGACAGCAGCATATGTGGAGAAAAGTTTTTGAATGATTTTCGTTTCGTTTTTTTTTCTTTCTTCTATATTTATTTTGTTGCCACTTTTTCATCTTCTTAACACTTTCTACTAAGTTTCGTCAATTTTTGATACGAGTTTGTAGAAAAAGAAAAATGTATAAAGTTTATCAAACTCGTCAATAGTCAAGCACACAGTGAAAGAAAATATAAGAAAAGAAATATAGAATAAAAGTGGAAAATATAAAACGGGTAATAGGAGAACAATTTGAAGGCTATAATCTATATAATTCTAGATAAATCAAAGGTATTTATGGATATGGAAGAATTATTATTATATTCAGAAAATAAAATGTTTGATCTATTCAAGCTTTAAATATTCAGCTTAAAGGAAGGTTTGGATTAAAAAGATGGCAAACATTTGGTGCTTTTATAAGAGAATGATGCTAGATCTAGGAAAAGCAACAGCTGTATCTTGTCATTTTCTAGTTCTTATTATTTTTCAGCTCATTTTTTTGTGTGTTGTTTTCCACACATACGGTATGTCTACATATTTGGCAACAACAATATATTTTTTTGTAGTCAAAATCATGATTTGCCATAAATATCTTATTTATGTTTATGTTTGTTACACATTTGACTGAAAAATCCAGCAAAATACTTATAAATTACATATGTGTGGAAAACCACACACCATGTTAAGCAACATAACCTTTTATACATCACGTTATTTAACAAAATTTATTGAATTTTTGCCACTATATTGATGAAATTTCTTGAACTTTGCTTAAGAAATATCTTTAAAAATCTATAAAAAAAAAAGATTCATATTGTGTAGTTTTCCACACACTGGAGACATAAAGCTTAAGTTTAAGTCTTTATAAGGGAGTATAGGGTACTGACAATATTACAAATAAATATGTATATCACCATTTCTTCTCAAACAAACCTTTCAACTTGCAATCACATCACATATGTGTGAATATTATTAATATGAAATTGTAATATTGAAGTCTTTTATTGATTGAACTCAAATAACCAACTAAGATTAGGGGACAATAACCTTTTTATAAATGTAATATTAAAACGTGTGTACTTTTAAAAATCATAATTAAATTATAATAAATAATTACAAATATTCTCCACTTCTCTAAACAAATTTACCCTTGGCTAAGAAGAGTTTTAACATCACTCTTATTTGTTTTTTTATTTTCATAAAAAAAAATCAAATTTTGTCATGTTTAAATTTTAATGGTTTCAGTAAATTATCTTTCATCATGTTGGTTGCTATTTTGTTGTTAGAAATTAACAACAGCTACAAAAAAAATTTAATTACTCGTATTTATTATAATGTCTGTGTTATTTATTCCCACTTTATCTTCGAGCCAGAAACCAAACAAAATAAAAATGCGACAAAAATGTTTGTACAGAAAAAAAAAAAAATAAAAAATAGCGCAGAAAAATGTTTAAAAATCAAAAAACAAAACCAACCATTTCCTCTTCTTAATTTCTGTGTCGTTTCAGGTTTCATCAAACTCCAATGAAAATAAAAATAAAAAGTTCAACACTACAACAGTAATGAACAGTGGTGAGACAGAACATTTTTAAAGTAAGACATGATTTTTGAATAAGAATAAGTGAATAAAAATTATAAACTTCAGGTATATTTCTTCAAACATAAATAGAAAATCCATTATGTACTTAAGTATAATAATACTAAAAAACTAATCAATAGCTTTAACATCAATTTTTGTACGCTAATAATGTAGAGAAATGTAGTTTGTTAATATTTTCGAAAACTACACTTCTTTACCTTTCCAATGATATACAATATGCCATATCTTATTGTTTATTATAGTTTAAAACCTTACTGCGCAAATCACTACTCTTGAAAAATTTCGTGACAGCTTTGTTTATGTTAAACATTGCTTACTATGCGCTTCTCATTATTTCATGTACTAGCAGCTCTACGCAATCGCCTTTGTTTTGTTGTTGTTTTTGTTAGGCATCATTCTTTTTCGTTTTTTTGGGTTATTGTTAGCTTAAGTACATTTTGTAAACGCAACATAAATCTATAACTTCTAAACGCATAGTCCGATTTTAATAATATTTCCCATGGCTATAGAGAAGGTTTAGCTGAGTTCATGTATTGAATTTGGACTTTAAACTCTAAAGGGGGGACGGGCTTCAAGGCCCCTAAATAGGGTATATGAAAAACTATACCAAATTTTAATTATTGATCCGATTTGAATAATTTTTATATATGTAAGATCTACAAGAAGAGGCCTAAAAAAATACTTATATATCTAAATATTATCTCTTATAGTTTACGAGATATTCTCATTTGAAAATTAAAATGTCAGTTTTTTAACTACCAAATCTTGCCGATTTTTTATAAATATATTTTTTTATATTAACAACAAATTTATAAGTATTCTCAAAGAAAGAACTATTTCATAAGCAACACTGAGTGAAAAACTGTGAACGTATATTAACAAAAAAAATTAAAGAAGTTTCTCTTCTTGTAGATTCTGCATATAAAGGGTGTTTTTGAAATTGTAAAAAAAAAAAACAAAAACAATTTTTTATTTGAAAGATAAATATATGGCATTAACATTTGAAATCATTAAAAATGCTTTGTTTCTTATAGTCACCGCTGCTGTTCTTGGCGAAGCGCATTCTGGTCGTGCAATTTTTATCCACTTTTTCGAGCATTGGTGGCCGTATGTCACGATTAACATGAACAATGTTGGCCCCCAAAGCTTCAATTGTTGCTGGTTTATGAGCATAAACCAGTGAAATTACGTGGCCCCACAGGAAATAATCGAGAGGTGTCTAATCGAATCTTGGAGGCCAATTGACAGGTATATTTCTCGAAATCAAGTTATAGCCAAATTTTGATTTCAATAAATCAATGATTGCGGTCGCCGTATAGCACGTAGCGCCATCCTGTTAAACCACATCTCTCCCGGATCAATGTCATCCATAATTTCAAACAAAAAATCATTGATCATGGTAACGATCTCCATTGATCGAAATAAGGTCCGATGATCACACTAGCGTGTAAAGCCCACCAAAATGTGCACAGAGAAAACAGATTCATAATAGCACCGCATTTGTTGCCCATCGAATGATTCGGTTGCACACAAATTATTTTTCGATACTAGCGACAGAAAAACAGTGAATAAAGGCTTGTTTACCCAACTCAAGGGCTTGTTTACCCAAGTCAGGCCAAAAATAAGTGGACACATTATGAAGTCTTATGAATGGAAGCAGCCTTTTTTGTAAACATTCGTTGATGTAAATTTCGGTATTTATAGAGCCCGTTGTAACAAATGATTGGCTTCTTTTAAGAACTTGCCATATCAAGAACTTTTTGGGAAATTTTGTCTGCTTTTGGGTCCTAAACTTTCGTTCAACATTCCCTCGAGCATCACCAACATACAATTTTTGACCAGGAAGTTCCGAAACATCTGCCAGAACATACGTTTCATGATCCATTAAGCAGCAATAATATTTATACCCTACACCACCATAGTGGGGAGAGTATAATGGATTTGTGCAGATGTTTGCAACGCCCAAAAGTATTAGTCTAACACCCACTTTAAAGTATACCGATAGACTTAGAATCACTTTCTGAGTCAACTAAACGATGTCCGTCCGTCCGTCCGTCCGTTTGTCTGGCTGGCTGGCTGTCAATGTAAAATTTGTGCGCAGAGTACAGGTCGCAATTTTGGAGATATTTCGATAAAATTTGGTACATATAATTTGTTTGGCCAAAGGACGAAGCCTATTGAAACTGGCTGAAATCGGACCATTATTTCACCTAGCCCCCATACAAATGTCCTCCCGAAATTGGACTTTATCGGTCATAAATGTTTAAATTATATAGGTATCTACACAAGTTTTTCTCCAAATAAGTTCTATATACACGGAATTCATGTCACCAAATTTTATTATGATCGGTCCATAATTAGTCATAGCTCCCATATAAGGCATACTTCCGATAATCACTCACGAATATAAATTATTGAAATTTTGAAAGAAAAATGTTTTTGTTCATTTACTTAGTGTAGGGTATTATATGGTCGGGCTTTCATATAGACATTAATCACATGACCAAATTTCATGGTGATCGGTCAGTAATTTGTCATAGCTCCCATATAAGGCCCACTTCCGATAATCACTCACGAATATAAATTATTGAAATTTTGAAAGAAAAATGTTTTTGTTCATTTACTTAGTGTAGGGTATTATATGGTCGGGCTTGACCCACCATACTTTCTTACTTGTTTTTTATTAAACTTGACATCAATTTCCGTGTTCTCTTTTTGGCTTCTAAATTTTTACCAGAGTTTTGAGCCTTGTATGTTTTTAAACTGCATTAGCTTTAACTTTTCGTACAAAATAGTCCGAGCACTGAGCTAACCGGGCTGCTTTAATACCGGATGTGTTGGGAGCTATTTTGAAAATACTTTCTACTTTTTTGGCTTTAGAAACATCATGTGGACCATTCCTTCTACCTGAACCAGGTTTTGTAGCAACGAACAAGTTCTCCCGGTACTGTTTAATAACATTGGAAACAGTTTGACGGCGGACCTTTGAATGATTGGCCAACTTTTTGTAGGACCAAGTTGGGTTTTGTTGAAAATATTTAAAAAATTTAGTACGCACTTTTTTCTGGTCACTCATTTTAATGACATTAACAACAAATGAATATAACAGGGACCGTAACGGTTATAAGTGATATCAAAAAAGTTATTTTATAACAGTTATTTTGTGACTTTAAAAATAAAAATCCATATAATACAGTTATTACTAACGTAAAAATAAAAGTTCTCATGAAACTGTTAAAAGAAGACTTTTAAATAGCCGTCATAAATAAAAGTCATTTGAGGAGTTTTATTTTTTTTGTCAGAAAAAAAAACTCATTTGAGGAGTTTTATTTTTTCCGTCATAAAATAAAAGTCATTTTATTTGTAAAGCACCTTGCATTGCAATTGAATAAATTTTCATTAAAATCAAATCAAGTGGGATTTTAATTTGTAATTTTATATTCTTAAACAAATGAATTACTACAAAGATTATATCAGATAGATTCAATAAAGAAAGATACTGAAAAAAAGTAGAAAATAAACGAAAAGAGTTTTATTTTCAGACGGGAAAATAAAAACTCCTCAAATGACTTTTATTTTATGACGGAAAAAATAAAACTCCTCAAATGACTTTTATTTATGACGGCTATTTAAAAGTCTTCTTTTGACAGTTTCATGAGAACTTTTATTTTTACGTTAAAAAATAACTGTTAAATGTGGAGTTGAGATCATTTTTGTAATATCATCATAGATTCTGAAAGAGCACGTCAATACGAATCTATTGGTATATGACAATATAGGTCGCTGTTGACTCTAACATAGAGATTTTTTGATTTAAAATTTTCTGGATAACCGTTATTTACGGTCCCTGGAATATAATTGACATTAAACATAATAACTGAAATGTTTTACAAAGGTAAATTGATAAAAAAAATCAAATAATACTTGAGTTAAAAGTTTTAATGCAAAACGTGTGTTAAGAATTTTACGATCTCACTCCTTAGAAGGTTAGGTTCCTAAACAGTCAAGCAGCTCCATTCAAAACTAATCCTATCGTGATGCCCAAGAAGTAGACTGCAGTATATTTACCCTACATCCGTTATACCATAAAAAGCATAAATTCTCAAACTTGACACTGATCTCTGAATTCTTTACAGTTGATCTACAATAAATTTCATACTTATTGCTAAAGATCAAATTTTCAACATCGGACGTTTTTTTAAAGTAAGTTTCTGTAACCGTGTTATCTTGGAGCTTGGTATCTTAAACCGTTGCTGAGCAAACCTAAAGTACTGGTTATGCAGACAATCGAGTAAAACTAAAAAAAAATACATAAATTACCATTCATTTTTGTTGGCAGTTTTAATAAAATTCACTTCATTGAACATATAAATAAAGCCCAACCAAAACACTGTTCTAACTATGAGTAAATGAATATACTCGTAGATGACTAGAAAAATTAAAAAATAAGGAAAATATTTTACCAAAAATAAACAATAAATTTTAAGGATGAATTCACCTTCTTTGGCTCTCATTCCATTCCCTGTCCAAATTTTTTTTGATTTTTTTCATCACAATTATTGTTGTGTTTTTATGATGATGATTTTATTAAAAAATCTGTTTGTAGTGTTAATGGGAAGTCATTGTGCATCTTCTTTCAAATTCAGTGTAGGGTGGGGGGGTATAGTCATGGAAATGAGATGAGGGTTTGAGTGAGTGCGTTATTTATTGTTTCATGTCCTTTTTTATGAGTGTGTATGAGAGTGTCTGTTTAGAGTCTGTTCCAATATTGTTGTTATTATAATTTTATATTTTGCTCTGTGTTGTCCGTTAATTTTTTAATGTTGTTTGACGAAAAAAAAAATAAACCTAACAAGAGATGGAGAGCAGACAAATTGGACAATGTGTCAATGTTTTTATATTAAGTTTAATTAATAGATTGATGTTCATTAAGAAAACAGGAAAATATTGGAGGTTTAAGTGTTGTAAGTTTTGATGGTGTTGGAGTGGACGAAGAGAAGAGAGTTGGATATTGTTAGCCTTGTGAAGGTTAAAACAAAATGTGGGTATGTGTATAATAGGGTGTCCACTTTTTCGATGGTTGCAAGGTCCAAAATTATTAAAAAAAAAACGTGTGGTTTACTGTGCTATCTTGATCCTAAAAATTGGAGCGAAAATCCCAAAAATGGTATTTTTTACAATTTTGCCCATAACGTCCACATTTCCTTTGGGGCTGGGAAAATACTTTAAAAGTAAATAGGAATCACATCAAGGTTTCCAAAGCTGCTTTCCGTTTTCTGATCCCAGCTTTGGGATTTTAGAACATGTGGTCCAAAGTTAAAATTTTTATAAAAAATATGTCAAACTCCGAAGGGCGTTGGGGCAACATATTCTAAAAATATGACATGTTTTTTATACCAAAATATTCACCGTAAAGATATCTTACAGAAAAACATAAAACTGTTATATGTTCTTAAAGAAAGTTTTATTTTAATAAAAAAAGAGTAAAGTCACCTTTTCGCCCAAAAACAGCAAAAATTTCAAACATTTTTGAATTTTTAAATTGAAAATCGTTTATTTTCGGATCCGTAATTGATATTGCTCTGAAATTTCTTGGATATTATTGGTAATTTAGTTATCTAACTAATGAAAAAAATTCGAGTCCATTCTGTTCAAGAGTACGCCCTATATTTTTAAAAAAGCGTACGAAGATATGGCAAAATTTGAAAATGTAAATTTTGAAATGCTTATAATTTGGAAATTATAAGAGATAAATAGCAAGATCTAGCCGAAAATTCATCCAAAAATTCGGATGGGAAACCAAAAAATGGCACGTGTTTAAAAATTTTACATGGCGAAGGTACCCTACTTTGAGCCCCCATAGCGCCGCGCTTACAGTATTTGTAGGGTCCATTTTAATAACTTAAAGTCGAATGCTCCTTGGGTACGCCCATGTCAAATTTTATCCCGATCGAACCAGCCGTTTAGAAATGCCAGATTTATTTCCAAAAAATTTTGATTCTGCCCCACTGTGCAATGTGATGCCACAAATGATTATTTCGGCTCTAGGCTGTCTGGATATAGATCAGTCTATTATATGCTACATAGATAGACTTCTGACCAATAGAGTCATCATTTCACCTATGGGGACTGCTACTATCTTTAGATTAGCGAACCGATGCACTCCACAGGGTGGGGTCTTATCGCCAATCTTGTGGAATCTTGCCATTAATATACTACTCATGAAATTAGACGTTATGAAGTGCAAAACTGATGCTGATGATGTTGTTGTAGTCGTTTTTGGGAAACATCTTGATACATCATCGCAATGCCTTCTTGAAAAAAGCACAAGCTCCGTTTCTCACCAGGGTTCACACCAAGTCCACTACACGCAGAGAAAAAATAAAGTTGTGCATGTTTACAGTACCCATTTCCACATTTTGAAAAGTTTTTTAAAAATGCGGAAACATGCACCACTATACTTTTTCTCTGCGTGTAGTGGACTTGGTGTGAACCCTGGTGAGAAACGGAGCTTGTGCTTTTTTCAAGAAGGTACAAAAAACCCTCGTTCCCATTACCGTGCCTTAACGGAGTGGAACTTAAGCTCTCAGTGCTAACTATCTAAGAATTATTCTAGACTCTAACCTATCTTGTAGCCTGAATATCCATGCAAGAGCGTCCATGACGGCTAACGCTATTTATGCCTGCAGAAGTTCCATAGAGAAAACTTGGAGATTAAGCCCTAGGAATGCAAAATGCTGGTAAAGCCCATACTAATGTATGGAGCACTCAGCGATCAAAAGCGTTGTACACTAGATAAAGTACTATAGGGTATTTGGTGTTAATATCCGAAACTGTAGTGACAGTAAGCCTGCTATCAAATCCATATCTAGTGTCTACTCGACATCCAGATTGGTACGTGAATGCCGGATATCTCTTAACGAGATGGCGAGACATTCTAACCTGGAGTTATTCTTTGTGCCGGGTCACTCTGTAGTACATGGCAATGCTATTGCTGATGAACTGGCCAAAAGAGGCTCACGTCTACAAGTTGATGATCTTTTTTGATCGGTTTACCGTTATTCTACTGTAAATTACTCATACAGCGTAAATTATTTGAGTTTGCTCAGCTCAGATGGTCTAATCTGACAAATTGCTCTACATCGAGGCTCACATGGCCCGTTTTTGACCATTACAGGTCAATGTCACCGTGATAGCCCTTATAGCGGGCTAGGCTGCGAGATCTGATATCAGTGCTTACTGGGCACTGCTTGATTTTTGCGCATGCTAGGAGACTGAACACTCCATACAATGACATCTGTAGAAGTTGCCATTTTGATGAAGACGAGGAGGAACATTTCCTCGGACTGCGAAAATAATACAAAGTATTTGCGAAATTTCATCTTATTATCTTGAAAATTGCTTTAAATTGATTAAAAGGTTTATACGGATAGACGGACATCACTCAATCGTCTCAGAAAACGATCCTGACCAGATTTTTATACTTTAAGGAGGTGTTGGGACAATACCTTTGCAAGTTATATGGTGGTGTAGATTAGTGTGTACCAAAAATATATATTTTTTTTTATTTTCAGGGCTTAATTTAAAAGCTTATAGGGTAAAGTATTTTTGTGATTTTTTTTTTTTTTTTAATTGGAAAAATTTTTTTTTTTATTTTTTTTAATATTCTCAGATTTTACTCAAATTTTCAATGGGAGGATTAAAAATCCGATTAGTAACTATTTATTGATTCGAAACTTAAGATTCATCTCACTGACAAAAAACATTGTTTACCCTAGTGTGTTGTTTTCCACACATATGTCTATGTATTTTATAATACTGACATTATTTTGTTTGTAGTCATATCAATAACATATTTATCTTTATATTATTTTTTAAATGTTTGTCATCAAATTAGTTTATCTTCAAAACATTTCATTTTCTTACATAATAAACCTTTTTGGCAGAAACAGCACATTTGCCGACAAAAATGCTGTTACTGATAAAGAAATATAAAGAAATTACATATGTGTGAAAAACCACACACGAGGGTAAGCAAAGTCACCTTTTAAATATACCGTTATCAAAATCTGTTATAATAACTTAACTTGTTTTCTGTGCTAATTTGATTTAAAGTAATTTACAAGAATTAAACATATAAAAGGACTAATTACAAAGATTCAGTGTTAATAAATTGGCTAATTGGATTGAAATTTAATCATGTTTTCATAAAATTTTAATCCTGTTTACCCAAAACAGTAATAACACTATAAAAACTTCATTCTTCTGACAATATACCAACAATAGTTGGTAACTCAAGGTTATATTGGCTGGTGGGCAATCTGGAAAATCTATTCTTCATTGTTTTAGAAAACTAATATAAAATTCTGTGTTAAACAGAAATGTCCAACCATTGTTTATATCAGGAACAGCGATAGTTTGATCAAAACATATTTAATTACAGAAATTTACTCCAACTATCTTTCGATATAATCCATAAAGCTTTACCTAATTTACAAAATTTTCTTCTTACTATCTAAAAATCAGTGCCTTAAGTTTCCCTTCACATCCTTAAAATAAATGTCACGTAGACATGCCAGTGACAGACAGCTGGAAAGACTCCAACACGACGCAATGACTGACAGCTCCAGAATACGACAAATACATAACAGAAACCTTAAATATACATACTCCTACTTACAACTGAAATTCATTTACTGCTTCTTTTGCTGCTATTTCGTCTTTATCTTCTTCAACATCTTCTGTTATCAATGTTTTTCTATTGCAACAACTACTACAACTGTTTATGTTGCTGCTGCTGTTGTTGTTGTTGTTGTTGATGTGAATGCTGCTTCTGTTATTTTTGTTATTTAACTCAAAAACTATGAGTTGCAACTTAAAACACTTCTATATTTCCTTATACTTTCTTACACTTTTGTGATACATCCAGTGATAGTTTCAGTTTCAGACTCAATCTTAAATTCAAATAATACAATTTACTTATTTCGTTTTATTTTTCTTGCTACATGAACTGGTGTTGACTTGCAGTTTTTCTGCTACACTCAGAAAATATCATGATGCAGATAGAGTTAGGGATTCTTTTTTAATGAATGAATACTCTCGAACATTTAATGAAGTTTGACAATCCTTGGAAATTTTTATTTGTGTGATACTTTTCATCTATTTCTGAACTTTTGAGATGCCATTTAATCGTCTAATGCTTAACAATGCCTCAAGGCACTCCTCGCAAAATGCCAATAAATGCAAATATAACTGATATTTCATTTCAAAAACTTTTAAAATAATTTAAGTATGTTTTTTAGCAACTGTTACATGAGTTTTTGAAAAGAAAAATCAGTTTTATTTGTATTTATTGGTATTTTTGCTATGGGGCCTTGGGTACGCTTAAGCATTAGATGGTTAAGTTCTGATTTCGGAGTTCTTATTGTACAAGAAAGCGATCGATTCTTACTTTCCTAGTCCTAGTAATTTTCATAATTTCCGAATTCTAATTTGTAAGTTCGTCTTTTTATAACAAGTTTCTGGTTCCTAATTCCATTTAATACTCTCAAAAAATCATTGAGTGTATACAATTGTTCATTACCATCGTCATCATTACACTTGTATACAATTCCTGTCGTAGTCCTTGGATAAACAACAACATTTAGTTACTGCCAGTGCATAACTCGCAATTGTGCGTGAGTATATTTCTTTTGGAATCTAATTGCATTGTTTTTATTTTCTAGAATTTTTTTTATTATTTCCTTGTGCGTACCATGAGGTTTATTGCAAAACTTGCATTTCTCCAAGTTTATTTGTTTGTTAGCTGAAATACATGTATTTATGTATGTATGACTGGGTTAAGTCTTTGACATGTCTACTATACTCTCACTATCACTCTGTCACACACACCGGCATTGTGTGATCATCATGTGTTTTCTAAATGTTTGTGATGGATACAAGTACAAGGAAAAAAAAATATATAGAAAACTTTAAGAAGGATATGTGTTGTTTGTCATTGGATTTTGATGAGTAAGTTTATTTATATTATTTATGCATGACTGTATGTGTTTCTTTTCAGAGTTTTAGATGGGGTATATCGATTTTGTTATTCTGTTTGTAACACATCAAAATAGTGGTAATAGAAACCATAAGGTTTTTAGATATTTACTGGAATCTAATGAAATTTATAGAAGTTCTAGACAGAGAATGATATATTGGGTGTATGACTTAAAAATGCGGGATTTACGTTATATGTTGAATATTATAATATAAACAATAAATTTTTTATTTTTTTGCTTCGAAAATATCGAATTTTGTGCCAACAAAGCGTCATATGCGGGAAGTCTTGCTTTACTTTTTTGATTTAAAAAAAAGTGTTACTGAAGTACATCGACTGCTCACCAAAGCTTATGGTGAATGTGTTCCATCGGTTTCCACGAGAGAGCGATGGTTTGTTTGGCTCAGAAGAGGTGATTTTGACACGGAAGACATAGATCGCCCAAGCCTGCCAAAAAAGTTTGAAGACCAAAAATTGGAGGCATTACTCCATGAAGATTGTTGTCAAACTCATCAAGAGCTTGCAAAATCATTGGGAGCTACTTAAGCATAAACTTCAAAGCATTTGCAGCATTCATCCAAAAGTAGGAAAATTTGATACTATACCAGAGCCGAGAGACCTTGAAAGACGATTTTGCATGTCCGAATTGTTGCTTGAACGCTATAAAAGAGAACCCTTTTTGCACCGACTCATTAAGATAACCCGAAGCGTAAAAGATCGTACGTGAAGCCCGTCCAAACAGCCGAATCGCCGGCAAAGCCAAATATCCATGGCGCTAAGGTATTCCTCTGTATTTGGTGGAAGCAAAAGAGTCCTACCAGCACAGGCAAACTGTACAGAACGTAACTGATTCGTTTGAAGCGATCATTAGCCAAAAATCGCCCAGGATAGGCGGCCAGAAATAAAACCGTAATAAGACATCATGACAAGTGGTTGCAAAGTTTTGCCTCACCCGGTTTATAGTCCTGACCTTGCCCCTTTCGAATACTATTTGTTTCGATCGATGCAGAACGCACTCTCTGGGCTACGCTTCACCTTAGAGCAGAGTATCCGAAATTGGCTTGATTCATTCATGGCCTCAAATGGGAAGATGAAAAATGGGAAAAGGTCATAACTAACAATGGCCAATGCTTTGAAGAAATTTATATTGTGGACATGTTTTTTTTAAATAATCTCTAAAATTTGTAAAAATCTCGTATTTGTAAGTCTTACATTCTTAGCTGCGTTTCTGAACATAGAAGGCGCCTTTAATAACATAAGGATAGAGGCAATTAGGGATTCGTTAGTGAAACTTGGGGTGAACGACTACCTGGTAAGTTGGATAGTCTTAATGCTTGAAAGCAGGATTATCAACTCAACCCTAGGAGACTTGGCCTACCCTACAACGACTTCTGCAGAAGTTGTCAAAACGAGGAGGAGGATGAGACAATTTTTCATCTTCTTTGTCACTGTCCGGCATTAGAAAATCTACGCTTAAGGTTTCTGGGACATCGTTCCCTAACTAGTCTCTCTGAGCTCTCGAATTTGAGGCTTTAGTGCATTTATGCCTTTGTAAGGAATAGTACTTGGCTAACCAGACCAAATATGGGGATCCCCATGGAGTGACCAAATAATAATCTCCTCTCCTCTCTCTTTCTCTCTCGTATCGCATCTCTCACTCTTCAACCCTAACCAAATATTGACTGTCCTCTTCACTCTTTGCATATCTACTCTCTTCTTCTCTTTTTGCCTCTATACTTTCAGGTAACACAAAGAGACCTATGCCTGGACCCACGTGAGCTGCACTTCTTCTTCACTTCGCGGCTGCCTGGAAACCTAATCTAGGGGACGATGTGATCAGAAGACGGGTTACCAGGGCCACACCAAAAGGTGGAGTTCTTTCTCCTCCCCCGCGGTTACTGGTGGTAAACTCTATTCCTAAAATCTTTCATTCTAATTGTAGGATATAGTCGCCTATGCGGATAACGTGGTGATACTTATCAGGGAAAAGTTTCTATCCACTATCAGTTACATCATGCAGGTATCGCTTGGCGACCTCTCGTCCTGGGCAAGAACTAACGGTTTGGAGGTAAACCCATCAAAAACGGAACTGGTGCTATTTACCACGAAATATAAGGTGGAGAGCTTCAGTTTGCCGAAATTAGACGGCGTTGAGATGAGTTTATCAGGGGAAGCCAAGTATTTAGCAAACTTCCTTGACAGTAAATTGACTTGGAAAATAAATACTCAGGAAAGATCAAAGATCAATGCCTGCGACCAAGTATGGTTAATTAGATCTGCACATCGGTGGTTAGACCTATTATTACTTATGGTTGTACGGTGTGGTGGGAGGTAATGAGGAAACGTAGCTTTAAGGTTATACTCAACAAAGCTCAAAGGTGTGCATGTCTGGGCATCACAGGTGCCATTGGCAGTACCCCGCAGGCGGCCTTGGATATAATCTTAAATCTACTACCCATTGAAAACTATGTTGAGAATGTGGCAGCAAGAAACTTACTTAGACTACTCGAGTCTTCCTTAGTGAAACCCTTGCGGGTAGGTCACACTAAGATATTGTATGAGGTAGGCCTTATCGATCAGGAAAGAATTCCATCTGGAATCCCTGACTATAGGGTCGCGACCTTCAATCATATAGACTCTCTAACGACTGCAGCTTCTTCCAGGCAGAGATCTTCGCGATCTGGAAAGCCACAGAGTTGATAAGGGCACACGTACAGGAGGGCTCTACGGTAAATATATACGTGGACAGTCAAGCGGCACTAAAGGCTTTGGAATGTCATTTAATTCATTCCAGCCTAGTGGAGGACTGTAGGAGAGCTCTTGAGGAGTTATTGGTACACTCAATAAGATTGAGGTAGTGGATAAATTGGCTAGACATGGTTCTGATCTAGATCATTATACCAGGGAAAGGAATGTTAAACCTCCTATTTGTCACTAATACAGGTCAATTTATGAAAGATTCTGGAATTATACCGACTAATTCATTGATCATTTGGCCAAAACTGAATGCTAAAGCAAACAGAGCACTGTTAGAGTTGGATAAATATAATCTAAGGATTCTAGTAGGAGTGACAACCGGCCATTGCGTAACTTGGGCTTCCAAAGGGAAAAGGGATAACGACACACAGGATTTTTGTAGGGTGTGTGGGGATGTAGAGGAGCTAGAAACAGTGAAACACATCATATGCAACTGCCATAGGTTACAGAGTCTTAGACTTAAATGGTTAGGAAACAGATTTCTGGACGAACTCAGTAATGTTGCTGGCTGTGAACTGTGCAACATACTGGGTTTCATTAAGGGAATAGGGTGGCTATTTAAGGAACGATCTACGGTAAATCCGAACCCGCAATGAAAATATTACTCTTCTTCTTTCTCTTTCTGTTTTACTCACTAGGCGGTTTTCGGACTCTTCTCTATCAACTTTAACAACAATCTACCTATTGAAGGGAATCGCAATGGATATTATGGTCTCCGAGTGGAAGTTCACAGAGTGTACACCCCTTCCTAACATAACCTAAGTCATACATCCAATATAAATTATATTGCATTAGAACAAAATATGTTTTAATACTCAATTTTGTAACTCTAACTTAATATAAACAAATAATAAAAACCTTCTCCTGTAAAATTTCGTTTATGTCGCGTGAGTTTTTTTTACGGTTATGACTCGATATCGACATAAAAGTTAGCAGACGTGAATCAGAGTAACAAGCATACCTAAATAGGAGCGGAAAGCGTTTTCTAGTTGTCAAAAATTCTCATGCCCATTTGTATGCAGCAAAGCTTTGGATTTGGAATTCCGATGTTGACAGTGCGTTTAATGGTGAAGTTAGTTGCAAAACACAATAAATGTAAACACATACATACAAAAGCAGAAAGAAATATGCAAGAAACTAATTTTTTAAACTTTAATATTTAGTTTTTCGTAATATTTGTGTTTACAAATCACAAAGCAAAAATCAGAAACAACAATATTGTTATGTTCTTTATTGTTTAAATAATCCGGGTTGTTATATTTATTTTTTAAACCATTTCAGCATTAAAGCTAAGCGGAAAAAAAGTTCCACCTTCTGCTCTTATTTAGGTAGGGCTGTAAAGTTCCGCTCTTATTTAGGTAGGCCTGTAAACTTAGAATCAATCATATTTCTTCTAATGGTACTTTTTGAATTGTTTATAATAATGTACCATAAGCATATATAAGTGAATGAAAATACAAAGGGGGTAATTATTGGTACTTTTTTATTCTTCTTTACAGACTTTTTTCATGTGGAAATGTTATCAAACACTGCAACTCTCATTTAGTTAAAGGGTATTTAAGATTCGGCACCAACCAAATATAACACTCTAACTTATTATAAGTAGTTTTGATTGAATCATTCTTGTTTTATAATTATTTCATTATAGTATTTACGAGTATTGCTGCCTTTAATTAAAATACTTTAGTGAAATAAAATTATTAAAATTATATTAATAAATAACAACAATTTTTATGATATTAGCTTGTTCACACCGTTCATATCAAATGAATATTAGACAGACAACAAACTGAAAATAAATGAAAACATTTAGGGTGTGCACTAAAGATAATAGAAAATTGTCACTAAATATTCGATTGGGAATATTTCAAGCAAAAGCAGGAGCCAGTAGGTGGCTTCTAAAAGTTAGTTATCTCTCTTAGTTTAAGAGATATTTAGGTTTATGACAAGTTTTGAGTAAAAAATTCCAAAAACGCAAAGCACCGATCCTCGAAAAGGCTCCATATATATATATATCTTTTATGTTACCGAAATACAAAAAGAAAAATTTTTAGTTGTTAAGGTAAATGACGTCCAAAAAATTTATTGAATTATTTGATTTTACTAAAATATCAATTCTCAAGTCCTAAGGTTTTCACAAATAGCTAATACTTATATAAAACGCTTATATTAACTCTTCAGAAGCACAACATACCTTGTCTCCTTTCAAAAATGTTAAAGTTTTTTCATATATTACATGCAAATTGTTTATACTTACATAAAAATAAAGGTTGGTATAACACCATTTTCTAACCGATATTATTTGTGGCAAATTTCAGCCAGCTATCTCCTTTCGTTTGGGCCCTATGGCGTTTTCAACAGACAGACATCTAGTTTCTCTTTGAATCTTATGAGGACCTAGAATATATATATACATATTGCTACGTTTTAACCTTTTTAAAACGTGGTTTATTTACTTTAATCTATTGCCACTAACTGCCACTATTTATACACACGCCATCTATCGTGAATCTTCTACAATGATCTCAACGGACAAACTAGTACATGCGAATTCTAGAGCTTTCGATGATAATGTTAGCAGCTTAAACATTTAGTGTTGCCATACTTACAAGCAATGCTAATAACCGCATGCTACTGATGGACGTGTTTGTAAACATGATGAATGTTGCAGGCAGCCGTTACATACCGTTAAATTCAAATCGCTATTGCACATTCGTAACAATATCTAGGTAAAGACAAGGTAAAACTGAAAGTTCAATTTTCAAATGCGAATTTATCGTATATGAATTCCATTAACTGAACTGTAATAAAGGGTTTTTCAATGTTACAATGAGTCCTCATCTGCCATGATTTCGCGTCGGTGGCACAGATTCGATAAGTTCAATTTTCAATGACTAGATCTGGCTGAATTATAGCAATGTCCTTGGCTATGTTGACTTTGAGAGGGTCGGTTGATTGTAAACTGTGGCATAGAACTTCGGCTTCACAAAACCCAGAAGAAAAAGTCCACTACAGATAAGCATACGCTCAAATCGTTCATGAAGAGTATCCATTATCGTACATCGTTTTGCTAGAACTACATATCATCCACGTGTAAAGAGGTGTAGCTGAGTTGAATTACTGTATTGGACTAGACCAAAGGGGCCTAAAATTTAAAACGATGCCAATTGCTTGTTCGATTTGAAAAGAATCTACTAGAAGAGATCTGGAAAATATAAGATATATCAAAGTGTAGGAAATTGTGTCTTCTTTTCAGAAATATATTTAGGTATTTTCTGAACGCAGTTTTTGTTTTAAATAACTTATATGTTATTTTAAAGGGTACATATCTGTAATTTATTCTCACTTAGTTATTGAACATTATAGTGTGAATAACAAAGTTTTTTTTTGCTTCGAAAATTTCGAATTTTGTACCAATTGCTCACCAAAGCTTATGGTGAATGTGTTTCATCGGTTTCAACGTGCGAGAGATGGTTTGTGCTGTTCAGAAGTGGTGATTTTGACACGGAAGACAAAGATAGCCCAGGCCAGACAAAAAAGTTTGAAGACCAAGAACTGGAGGCATTACTCCATGAAGATTGTTGTAAGATCCAACAATAGCAGCAATACCAAAAAATTTGCGAGTAGCAGAATTCATTTAAAAGCAGAGAAATTGGGTACCATACGAATTGAAGCCGAGAGAACTTGAAAGACAATTTCGAATGACGAAATGCTGCTTGAATGCTGTAAAAGAAAATAATTTTTGCACGGAATCATTACATGCGATGAGAAAGGGATTCATTACGATTACCCAAAGCGTAAGAAATCGTATGTGAAGCCCGGCCAACAAGCCGAATCGACACCAAAGCCAAATATCCATGGCGCCAAGGTAATTATCTGTATTTAGTGGGAGTAAAAGGATCCTATCTATTATGATCTGCTGAAATCTGATCCGACCATCACAGGATACCTGTTTGACCTTATTGCGATAAAATCGAAAAATTTTGCCAGAAAATTTCAGTGGGGGTCACCAAAGATACAAAAGTTGTAAATAACCGAAAAGAGAATTTAATGCAAAAGCGTGTAGAGTAAAACTTGGCTCACTTAGGTTTGATTAAAAAATTCTAAAAATGCAAAGCACAGATCCTGGAAAAGCCTCCATCTTTGTATAGCCCTATATTATATTTTAATACATACAAAGTTATTCTACTATCACAGGGTAAATAACGTCACAGTATGCACTTTTCTAGAAAAAAGTCAGTTTAAAATCCATATTCATAACTTAAACTCATCTACACCTCCTCTATAGCAATAGGACATTTTATTAAAATACTACTTTTCGTTTAGATGTTACTGCTTTATTTCCAATTTTTTTCATTTCCCCACTGTGCATCAGTTAAATAAGTATTAATTGAAGCATAAATAACAGTTGGCTTTACGTCTAACTTTGTTAAGGGAAAATCACGAAAATGTTGGCTTAAAAATTTAGCACCTTATAACCTTGTACCGAAAAGTGATTGAGCAATAACGCATATAACAATATTGGTCTCGTTCGTTTCAATAATTTTGTTTTTAATTTTTAAACTTGAGATAACTATAGCTAATAAGGATATAGACATTGGATTCTGAAATTTTGCAGTTTCGTTGCTAGTAGCCATAGACACAAAATTATTTGCTATTTTGTCAAAATCATAAACACTTAAGAAATAATGAACAATTATGTTCGGTTTCATAGATTTGTACTTTTCTCAGAAATCTACTCCTGCCAAATGTAATGAATACCCCTACTAGTTGCAAAAACGCATAGACTATTGTTGAGTATTTTAACACGCATATCGCAAAATAACACAACAGTTGAAGTAATTACACAGTAATGCCCAATTTACATAATTGTCTCGAATATAACAATAAAATAACATATTAAATAAACAACAAAAACAACAACGACAACATTAGCAACAAATGTTGAACCCACTCACAAACTTTAACAGACCCCTGTTTTACAAAACAGCAGCTAAATATTTCAATGTAATATTGGGTGTACAAATGTAGTGTATGGCAAGTAATCGAATATTTGTTTATATGTCGAAGCTAATTTTGAACTCTATGCTGTGCTAACTGCATATAACAAAAGCTTAAAGTGTTTAATGGTTATGGTGTTCTAAAAGTTTTATTATATGAGACAAATTTGAGATTTTTAAAAACCCAAACAATATACTCTATTGTTCAATTAAAATGCTTCTATTAACATAAATCGGCCTTCAAAAATTATAAATTCTAAATTCAGTCGAGATCACTGCTTGTTTCAGAACAATTTTGCCTAGTCGCCAATCGATTGCTGTGTGAGGAAATTCTGTTGGATACCGAATTACTTACTTAACAATCGCTTAATGAAACCTATCAACCTTTAAAGCACATCTAGCTGTTAGATTAGATATCAGGTGGATATAAGTCCCAAACTGCAAAGTATTTTTCTAAATTTGTGTTTTATCACGAGCAAAATACCAAAACAAAATTTTACGCACGAATCAATTTCAACCAAATTATCGTTTTTTGCCGAAAAACTGATATGTTCAGATTGATTAGAGAAAATTTGTTAATTCGGAATGTTACACTACCATTTTTTTGTCAGAAATCTTGTAATGAAAATTAGGTACAAATCGTTCTGAAGATCTCCTGAAACAAGTTACATTTTGAACTCATAATATACATTGAATTGATGAGTCACATGCAGTAAGGATCAATGCACTTTTTATACCCTCCACCACCACAAGTGGTGAAAGAGGGTATATATAAGTTTGTCATTCCGTGTGTAACATTGATAAATATTCATCTGAGACCCAACAAAGTATATATATTATTGATCCTTATGAAATTCTAAGTCGATTGAGCAATGTCCGTCTGTCTGTCCGTCTGTCCGTCTGTCCGTCTGTCCGTCTGTCTGTCTGTGTAAAACACTCTCACGTCCAAAATACATAAGTGAAATTAATGAAATGTACACCAAAATGTTTATAATTTGTCTAAGCAGTTTGGTATTGAAAATCAGCAAAATCGAATTGGTAGAACCAGGGTTATGGATCAAAATGTAAGATAACCTCCAAAAATTTTTATAATTTTCACATGATTTTTGTGACTTTTGGTAAATTCATTGCAGAGAACACCATGAAATTTTGCACTCATCATTTATATGATAAAAGGACAAATTCTGTTGAAAATGGAAAGAATCGGTCCATAATTTCTCGTAGCCCCCATACAAATTTCTTCCCGAAATATGGTGCTATAGTCTATAAATGCCTACAGAATTGCAGTATCCATACAAAATTCAGCAAAAATAAGTTTCGTGCTAAGAGAAGTCACAAGACTGAATTTTTCGCAGATCGGCCCATATTTGATCATAGCCCCCATATAAAGTTCACTTCCGAAAATCACTTAAACATGCATAAATACCTTATAAATATCGCTAATGAGTTGAAATTTGACACAAATAATCTCCATATATACAAAAGTCGCTGCACCGAATTCTATGAAGATCGGTTCATATTTGTTTAGAGCTCTCATATAAGGACCTCATACGAACAACACATTAACCAAACCAAAATTTTACACAGATCCGTAATTTATATATGGAAGTCATACTGCAGGATTTTGTGAATATCGGTCCATATTTGACCGTAGCTCCAATTTAAGGTCCATTTCCGAAAATCAGTTAAGTACTCACAAATCTCTTATAAATATCTTAGTGCTAAAATTCGACATACATAAAACTCATATACATAGCAAAAACTGTACGAAATTTTATGAAGTTTGGCCCATAATTGATCATAGCTCCCATATAAGAACCACTTCCGAAAAACACATTAACCTGTATAAATATCTAAAACATATCGATATCAAAATAAAATTATACACAGATTAGTAATTTGTATCTAGTAATCATACTACTGTAGTTTGTGAATATCGGTCCATATTTGACCATAGCTCCATATAAGGTCCACTCCCGAAAATCACTAAAACCCTCATAAATTTCTTACAAATATAGTCAAGTTGAAATTCGAATCCAAAAATTACAATATATGTAAAATTCATTGTACGAAATTTTATGATGATCGGCAGATAATTGGTCATAGCCTCCATATAAGTACCACTCCTGGAAAACACATTAACCTACACAAATATCCAAAAAAAATATTTGTACTGCACCAAAATTGTACACCGATCAGTAATTTATATTCAAGAATCATATTACAAGATTTTTTAAGTATCGGTCCATAATTCGATATAGTTGTCATATAAGGTCCACACTTGTTAATAGCGTTGTTTAAATTAAGTTTTATTAATTTTTTTATTTATAAATTTTACAAAAATAGCCCTTAAATACTTTGAAATCACGTTACAGTATTATATGGCGATAGTCCCATAATAGGTCAGCTCCAATATGTTGAACCAAAGTTCCACTTTCGGTAATAACTATAATACCCATAAAACTCTTGTAAAGATGAAATTCAATTCAAATACATAGAAATCACGTTAAACTATTTTATGATGATTGACTCATAATAGGTCATAGCTTCCAATTAGTTCCACAACCCAAAAATACATTAACGCATACTCAATGTTTGTATCGATCAAAAATTCAACATTGATATCGATCAAAAATTCAACAGAAATTAGTTACAAGTAGACAGAAATCATACTGCTGGAATTTTTGACTATGGGTTCATAATTATATATAAGACACATATCCGGAAAATTCATTAATCGCGAATATATATTAAAATTTTGTGATATAACTCATTTCCATATGCAAAATTTTGAATTTTGTCTAAATATATTTGTATACCCTTTTTTATACTCTTTTTCTTCACTTGTGGTGAATAAGGATAATGTTGATCCAATCGGATAATGATAACCAATTATTAGGTACATATATAAATTGTTAAATGTCATACGTTATAATATGAATAAATGACAAACTCTATTCAAAATGGTAAGAATCTGCAGTTAAATTGTCTTCTGCTTAAACCAGTCTTTCTTACAATTGTTATATTATTTCATATATTTCTTTAATAGTATTTCGATAACATTGTCTTAATCCTCATAATAACAAATATTGAATATGGATATTAAAGTGTTTATGCCAATGTAACTTCTACATCTATCATTATATTTATGTGGAGGGTATTTAAGATTCGGCACGGCCGAATATAGTACTCTTACTTGTTAAAAATCTTTTCCTCGGAAAATCTAACTAGAGCAACTTATAATTATAAATTCAGATAACCAAGAGTATTTGAAGATGTATGAAAAAGCTACCATCAAGCACCAATATTTATACACTACAACATTGAGTTCTCTCATAGGTCTGCTGAAATAAGCCAATTTTTTAGCTCAACACATCTATAAAATGGTCTATTTGTCTTAAAGCATTAATTTAATATACAATGAATTTCTGTTTTCCGCACATGTATCTAAATATGTATATAAAAGAGTAACGTTATTGACTGACGATCAAACGGCTGAAACTAGAGTCATGAAATTTGGGCTGTATGTTTGTCGCCCTCCTAATAGATCCACTTGAAGATTCGAATTATTAGGGGGTAAAAAAGTATCCTCTAAACTTATAAATATACATAACACATTTGAAATTCATCATAATCCAATTAATGAAGGACTTAACTGTTGTTGGGTACCTTTTTACAATACGAAATTTTTAGGGGAGAAAACGGTTTAAAAGTGTATGTTGATACTTTTTTTTGGAACCATATGTAGCTTTTAAACCAATTTTGTTATTATATTTTTCATTTATCAAAAAAGCATAATACAAACTTTAAGGGGTAAAAATTATATTTTAAAATTATGTTTTAAGGGGTAAAAATTAAAATTATTTTTAGTACTTTTTGCATAAAATATGTTTTCCTATACACTGTCATGGAACTGCTATGGACACCTACATAGTAATGTCGATTACTGCGCGCAAAACATTTTTTCGATAGGCATTTCCATACTATAATACCGAATATGGATTTATGGCAACGCGGACTCTTCCCCCTGACGATGTCATAAGGATGGCTCGAAAATGGCAGTAGGGTCGGTGGAGGTTTCTTTGTTGAGAAATTTAGGATCAAGTCCTACTTCAGGCTATCTAACTTCAGTACGGCTCTTCAGGCGGAAGTTACGGCCATTAAACATTCATTCAACTGGCTGACGTTTTATCAAATATCTGGTGATATATTCATATTTACTTATAGCAATGCTGCCGTTAACGTAATAGCGAGTGTCTTTACGACATCTAGGATAACCGAGGAATGCCGGGTATCCCTTAATGAGATCATTCTAGGATAACGATAATATTGGTCGCAAGTCACGATGGAAATCTGGGTAATTGTATAGCAGATGAACTGGCCAAAAGGGGTGCGATGATGGATGATGAGGAGATCAACTTCTTTTCTGGTATTTCCTTTGTTAAATGCAAGATGGCTGTACAGCAGATACTATATGAGTCTGCACAAAGCAGGTGGATCAACGAGTCTTCTTGTGTTATATCGAGGTCTACTTGGCCCCTATATGATGCCAACAGGACGAATCTACTTAAGGAATTTCGTCGAGAGCAAATAAGGTTAATTGTTTCCTTCATTACACGACACTATATAATTGGGACACATGCTAAAAGCCTGGGCATACGGTACAATGACTACTGTAGGAGCTGTTATAGTGATGAAGAGGGGGAGACGGTGTCCCAGCTATTCTGCTATGATAAATACCCGGCTGTTTACCCCTTGGGTATCACAATGGGATCAGTTTTTGAATGGACCCAAGTGAGCTGCTTGAAGAATGGCTGCCCATGGAACCTAACCTATATCTAACATTGTCATAGACATATGAATATGAACGCTACTGAAATATATTCGAACGAAGGTACTTTTTATTGAACATTATTGAGATAATTTTGATAAAATGTTAAACTTATTTTTTTTCTTGATCAAACGAATACTGATTTAAATCGTTTAAAACATATCAAAGTCATAAAAATTTGCGGCAAAATGGAATATATAGAACTTAACGGCTGTTTTACCGGAAATTTTGCACTTTTTCTTCTAATGGTACTTTTGTTTTTATTTTAAATTTTTGAATTTATCAGCATAAAAGTTAGGTAATATGATTCTAAATGAAGGTGAAAACTGCTTAATAGTACCAAAAAAGGGAATCCTAATGTTAATTATCCGTTCATCGAAATACACTTTCATTTAGTATTACCAAAAATCAAAGTACTTCCTTTATTTAATTGTACTTTTTGATTATATGATCCTGAATTAGTGTAAAATCCAAATTTAATGATACTATTCTTCCTTCTTATGGTATTTTTTGAATTTTCTATAACAAACCTTGAGGCATGACCATGAGTACATACATATAAAGAATGCGAATTCACAAAGGAAGCTTTTATAGAACTTTTTTCTTCAAGTTGTACTTTTTCAATTGATGAATGAATAGAGAACGATCAAACGGGGACTTAATGGTAATTTACTACCTTCTAATGGCACATATAATAAATTACCCAATAACATTAGCGAGTGTTGTTTTGTTTTCACCGTCCCTCACCCACCCATTTTTTAGCCGAGATTTTAGTATTTTGTATGAGCAATATCCAAATATCAACATATTTACCATTTTGTATGAATTTTTTATATATTTTTAAAATTACGAGAATAGGTCGTAAAGTACATTTCATACCTCTAGGTCATTAGGATGGGCCTATCCACCCATTTTTTTTATATTTTTCGTGAAAAAATTTCGTTATCAAAAATATCTAAAATGCCAAATTCACTTCGTTACATTCGTTATTTTTTATTTAACAACCAAATTATTCACTAGAAATAATTTGAATGGCAGGACAACGTTTGCCGGTTCAGCTAGTATTTTATAATAATAAAATAAAAATCATAAATGATTTAAAATCCACAAAAGGGACATAAAGTACTGTTTCCCTAATGAAACTTTTTGATTTTTTAATAATAATAAACCTATAAATATGGTATGTTTTTGAGGTGTTTTCGAGTTGGGGTCTCACATTATTGTAAAAAATCGCCAAATATCCATTTATGATCCGAATGAGCTAAAATTTACAATATAAATACTCCTTGAAAGATCTACCAAAAATGTAGGTTTTCTCTTTTAGTTCAAGAGATATTTAGGTTAATTTGTTTTATTCTTTCAATTTAGCTCGATTTTTTGTTTTCTAAAATATGGTGAGGATCGAATTTTTTTTTTACAATTACAGCTATATTTGTGATAATATTCTAAATAAAATAAAAAACTAGCTAACAGTATCCGTGTCCCTATAAAAAGTTACACGCATGTAAAGTTGGAACATGTAAAAAGGGATGTAATTTTTAGGTTTTTTCCTAAAAAAGTGCCTATATATTTTCATTTATAGAAAAAAAACTTCCTCAGTCCTATAAATACATTTTATATGATCCGGAAAGAGACCTTAATGCAAAAGCGAGATCTATCCAAACTTGGACAATTAAACAAAAAAAAAATAGGTTTGAGTAAACAATTTTAAAAACCTTAAGCACCCATCACCGAAAATGCTCCATATTTGTATAGCCCTATATGATACCGAAATACATATAAAGTAATTTTACTATCACAATTACTTAACGCCACAGTGGGCACTTTTCTAAGAAAAACTCAGGTTTTGGAACTAATTTTCCCCCATTTAGGAATTTCGATATTGGAAAACAAAGAATGGCAACAATTATAAAATCATTGATTTAAAGACATTCAGATCTATACTATTTCTAAATTTTATTATTATATCTTTAACCGTTAAAATTTTACATTAATTCAAATTTTATATATATTTTTTTTTTTTTCATGGAAAATCACAATTTTATAATTTTTTATAGTTTTTAAGGTAAATAACGTCAAAAAATTTATAAAATTATTTAATTTTACTAATATGTATATCAAACTTCAAGTCCTATGGTTTTCACCAATATCATATACTTATATAAAAAACTTAAATTTACTCTTCAGAAGCTCCACAAGTCTAGCCCTCATTCAAAAATTTTAAAGTTGTTCATATACTGAATGCAAAAATTGCATATTGTTATGATTTTGCATTAGCGATTTGAATTTAATGGTCTGTAACGACTGCTTGCAACATTCATTATGTTTATAAACATGATGAATGTTGCAGTAGGAGCTTCTACTTATCAACAATGTTGAGAGCACGCAGTTATTAGCATTGTTTGTAAGTAATGGCAACACCAAATATTTAAGCTCAACAATTCGAATATTCTAGTTTTGTACGTTAAGAACTTGCATGAAAATAGTGGCTGCGGTTGCAGTAGTCAGTTAGTTTATTATAGGCGCTGTTAGAGTAAACATCAACTGCATTACCAGTGTATTCTTGAACGTTATAAAGTGTGTAATATAAATGTGTGTATTTAAATAGTGACTATTTAAATTGTTGTTGTACATTTGAATAAATAAAGAGTTGTTACAATTTAAAACTACTAAACTGCTTTTATTTGTAATCAAAGGTATCCAGTTTATTTAAAGGAAATAAACCACCGTTTTTAAAAAGTAAAAACAAAACAGTATTTTAAATATCAGCTCATTCGGATCATAAATACAGTTTTGATGATTTTTTTTTTTTTTTAAATGTGAGGCCTGAGGTGACCAAATTTGAAGAGCCACCCTTTGGCATCCAACTGAACAACTTTGGCCTCCAGCTAAAAAACTTTAAATCAACTCTAAAACACCCCAGCTCCAAACTTGTGAAATTTCGTTACGTTATCTCCAATAGCTCCCGAGATACCGAATTATTTCCTCAACAAAAGTTTGCTAAACCACTGTGCACCGTAAACGGCGAGCGCTAAGGTCAATGATTATCAACTTTTATTCTGCTGAATTGGATGATCTGGACACCAACGACATGTGTTATCAACAGATCGGCGCTACGTGCCACACGTGCCAGTGATTTGAACTTGCCACCGAGATCAAATTCAGCCTGATTTATGAATATTTTATATATTCGAATAATCGATTAAATAGTAAGAATAATTGTTTGCACTATGTGTCCTATTTGACTGAATGTTTGTCATTTTATATGCATGCATGAGGTCATTAACAATTTCATTTATTATGCTGCATAATGTTTGATGTAGAATGAATAGTTACGCACATTTTGTAATGAAGCTTTGGCAAGAGTGCGTATGCACCCAGGCCTGTTCGATTCAAATATGCACCCTTATATTATATTACATTTATTTGTACATATATGAAATATAGAATATATCTAACTGCCAGTCTAAAATTATCAAACACTTGTCAGTTGTGTATTTTAATGGTTTGAAACAGAGTTGCATTTATTGCACACATACGTAAGTATGTACAAATGCTGTCATACCCTCTACCATGTTATAACAAAAAGTATGAGTTTGTTGGAAGATGGTTAACATAAATATTTTAATGGTTTGTTTGTTGGTATGCTGATGAGGATGATGACGACAGCGACGAGGACGACAACAAAGTATTTGTTGTTATTGTTGTTCATGATGATGATGATGGCATATTACTGTCATTCATCGTCATTTTGTTGCAATTGTCATAAATTTTAATGTCACACAAGTACAGTTTGACAAATAATTTTAAAATTGATATGACATGTTATTTATGACAGGGATTTAAAATATAAAAATAAAAATTTCTACATAAAATTTAAACGACAACTGACAACAACATGCAAACTTATATTCCTTGGGTATTTTTGCAATTTGATTAATCATTATTATCGTTTTTATTATTTTTTTTTCTCTTTTCTGTTTAATTTTTATATGTGTGTTCGTGTGTTTGAATTAATTCATTTCAAATATATGACAGCTGTCATTTATAAAGTCCTCAAATTGTGCATATTTTTGTTTAATTATCATTATTTTGTTGGTTAAACCATTAATTGAAATTAATAAAACAAACAAACAAAAAATAGTGAAAAAAAACGTTAAGCAAACAAAACTTTGAAATTCTTAATAAGTCATCAACAAAAAAAATGTATTGTAGAATTTTATAAAAGGTAGTGCAAACTTGTATTTAACCAACAAAAAAAAATTAAATTTTTGTAGCAAAATATTAAAATGTTGAAGTGTAATCATATGAGAACCGATTGCTTAGTGACCCCTACACTACGGTTGGGAAAGCAAAAATACAGTATCTCTCTGAGTAATTAATAAATAACCCGTTATTTCAGAAAATACAGCACTCGAGATATTAAAACCAGGGGCCCACTTTCAACGTTCGTGATCGATTATAATTGATCGTAATTTTACTTTTTTGAGATTTTGGCATTCGATATCGATCACGAAATTCAAGTTTTAGATCACGAATGTAGTAATTCCGCCCCATAACTATCTCTGATACACTCTTAAAGCAGGTCACAGTGGGTCAGAATTAAAATATTTTTGATTATCCGTTTGAAATGAATAATATTTTTTTTAAAGGTATCTCAACAGGGATAGTTTTAAAGTGGAAAAAACCTAAAAGTTACTGATAGAGTTTTATCTAGGTCCTTTCGAATGTATGTTTTTTTGTATCGATATTTAAACTAATTGTTATAAAATCCGAAAGCTGAGATTTCAAAACCTGCAACAGTTTTAGATACTACTAGCTTGACCCGGTGCGCTTCGCTACCCCTGTCGTAGTCAAAAAAAATATGTAAGGATTTTATAAAAAAATAAATGTAATTAATACCGGAATTTTATGTTTCCACTTTCTCCCCTTTTTATCACTTTAAAGTCCAATTAGTGAAAAAGGATATAGCCTATTGATGCTTCTAAATAACAGTCTATCTATGTTGGAAATTTCGATAAAATCGGTTCGGCCGTTTAGTATTTATTGTTTAAGAACTAAAGGTACCAATTTTACCGGTTTTCCCCCTGTATATCCCTTTCTGGTCCAAGTATTGAAAAAAGTTGTAGCCTATTGACGCCTCCAAGTAAGGATCTATCTACGTTCCAAATTTCAATAAAATCGATTTAGCCGTTTAGGCGTGATGCTCAAACAAACAAACAAACTTACAAAGACATTTATATATTTATATGGATGATGTAGTCCAAATCATTCATATCTTTTTTATAGCAGACCCGAATCAAATGTGGACTTTACAGGCAAAATTACAAAAAACACCCCACCATAGTGAGGAGGGTACTATGTGTTTGTGCTGATGTTTGCAATGCCCATCCGTCCGTCTGGCTGGCTGGTTGCCCATGTAAATCTCGTGTGCATTTCACCTAGTCTCATAAAACTGTCCTCCCGTAGTAGTCAGTCATAAATTTTTCATTTATATAGGTATCTACCAAAATTTCGCTCCAAATAAGCTTTATATATACAGAAGTCATGTCACATAATTTTAAAATGATCGCTTTAACGAGCATAAATCACTTAAAAATCCAAATATAATTTAGCAATAGTAAGTTTCATATAGAAATAAATTACATATCCTAATCTGATGGCGATCGGGTCATAATTTGTTATAGATCCCATATACCATATAAGTATGTACTTCAGAAAATCACTCATGAAAATAAATTATTGAAATTTTAAAAGAAAATGACTTTGCTATACTCATACTTTTTTACTTACTTTTTATATCCTCCATTAGTCATAAGTGCCATAAATGTATATAACTTTGTAATTCGGTATGTAACATTGAGAAATATTCATCTAAGACCCAAGAAGGAAAGTATGTTGATCCTTATGAAATTCTAAGTCGATTGAGCTATGTTCGTCAGTCTGCCTGTCTGTCTGTGTAAAACACTCTCATGTCCAAAATACATAAGCCAAATTAATAAAATTTATACGAAAATGTTTATAATTTTTCTAAACAGTTTGGTACTGAAAATCAGCAAAATCGAATTAGTAGAACCAGGGCTATGAACCAAAATGTAAGACAACTTTCAAACATTTTGATAAATTTCACATGTTTTTTTATAACTTTGGGTAAAATTTTTAAACATTTTTTACACATTCTTCATATGATAAAAGGACAAAATCTCTTGAAAATGATAGGAATTGATCCATGATTTCTCGTAGAGCCCATACAAATTTCTTCCCGGAATATAGCTTTATGGTACTTAAATTCCTATAAAATATACGCTTCCATACAAAGTTCAGCAAAAATTAGTTTTGAGTAAAAAGAAATCACAATACCATAGGTTTTTGTGAATCTTTCCACATAGACCCCTTATAAAATCCTCTTCCGAAAATAACTTAAATACGCATAAATCTCTTAAGAACACCGTTATCAGGTAGATGTTTGACATAAATAATTCGCATATATATTAAAATCGCTGTACCGAATTTTGTGAAGATCGTCTCATATAAGAACCATATTCCAAAAAACCATTAACCTTCATAAATACCTAACATATGTAGATATTAAACCAAACTTTTACACGTATTAGAAATTAGTATTCATAAATCATACTACTGCATTTTGACCGTATCTTCCATATAAGGTCCATTTCCGAAAATCACTTAAGTACTCTTATAAATAATTCCACCAGATTGAAATACGACACAACTGATCCTCGTATGCATATAAATCAATGTACCGAATTTTATAAAGATTGACTATAATTCGCCATAGATCCTATATAAGGACCACTTCCGAAAAACGCAATAACCTCTAAAATATTTGAAATATATCGATATCTAATTAAAATTGTACACAGATTAAAATTTTATATCCAAAACTCGTACTACCGGATTTTGTGAATATTGGTCCATATTTGATCATAGCCCCCATATAATTTCCACTTCCGAAAATTACTTAAATACTCATAAATCCTTTATTAATTTCTATATCAGTTTGAAATTCAAGATAACTAATCCTCGTTGCTGTACCGAATCTTATGAAGATCGGCTTATAATTGGTAAAATCTCCCATATAAGAACTCCTATAGCCCCCATATGTTAGACATACCTCCTATAAGGGCCACATCTGCAAAATAAATGTGAATATATCTGTAGTATTTCACTGTTAAAGCACGAAATGTTGTGATACATTTCATATGCAAATTTGAATCAGAACAAAAACTTACTTTTGAAGTTTGTCTAAATATTCGTTTACCCCCTTTTTTTATAATAAGGGTACTCAATTAAACGCATAGGTTTCTCATTTGTGCAATTGTGCAAATTTGCGCGATGTGTTTCATGAACACACCTTTTAAATTTTGTGCAATTTTATACAGAAAATGTATATTTAATAAAAATGTCACTCAAAAATAAATTCAACAAATGCTTAAAAAAAAATGTTTAACATTTTATAAATTTAAATTCTTAAAATTTCTAATGAAAGTGAAATCTTTGGAACAAACAATGGTTAATATAGTTTGGAAGATGTTGCTTATGTTCTAGCTGTTGGTTAATAATTCAATACACACTGCCATTCAATCCAACCATTCTGTTCCAAAGTCACACAATTTTCACATGTACAAAATATTTTAATTTTATTTGATTTTTATTTCATCAAATGCACAATAAATTCAAATTTGCGAGACTAAATTGTCGTACAAACTTATGGGAGTTGTGCGAACAAATTTTCGTACAATTTTTGAGAGTTCATTTGCGAGAGGGTAAAAATGCACAGATTGCACAGTTTGCGAGGCATTTAAGCGTTTACATGAGGACCCTTAATATTTTTCGTCACATGTTTATACTTTTTGTTGAGCCATTGGGGTACTGTTAACCAATCATTATAAATTGCTGAAAAATACACACATTCCTATTAAAAACACATTTGATGCATGTGGTAAGAATCGGTGGTAATATCAATTGTAAATTGCTGAATTAAATAATATTTTTAAGCATTTGAAATAAATTGTCTTCTGCTTAAAGTTGTTTTTCTAACAATATATAAAATACTAATCATAGATAAATACACATAGATCGGAAACTCTCCTGTCAAAGACCTAACTCAGTTGTCAAAAACCTAAGTGGTGAGAATGTATTAGTACAAAAACCTATGTGAAAACAAAAACAACACTCGTATGTGTAACATTTTTGAGCCATTTTTTTGTTTGAGTTTTTTTCTAGTTTCCGCTCTATGTATATTTTCTCCATGATACTAATATCGAATAAAATAAACTAACTTAAATTGCATGAACAAGAAATACTGAATATGGATATTCTACTCTTTACACTAATGTAGTTTCTGTAATTCTCACTATATATTTTTTTTTAATTGTATTTCATGGCATTTAATGTTTAAAACTTAATTTCTGGCATATGGCGTCCGCGACTGCGCCTTATGGACACCATCCTATCGGTCTAATTTTGCATATTTTTTTCGTCGATAGTGCGTCGAATGTTGGCTTCTAAATGATTAATTTTTGCTGATTTATCAACATAGACCAGGGATTTGACGTACCTCCACAAAAGGTAATCCAAAGGTGTCAAATCACACAAACGAGGTGCCTAATTTCCTGTTCCATTTTTTGAAACGCTTCGGTCACCAAACGTTTGGCTCAACAAAATCATGGTTTCAAGCAGTATATGGCATGTTGCGCCATTTTGTTGGAACCAATTCTCCTTCAAATGATTTGCAATGACATGAGGAATAACAAAATCACGAATCATTTGCCTGTAGCGTTCGTCATTCACGGTAATGTTGGCATCGGTTTCGAATTTAAAGACAAATGGCCGATGACGCCTTCGGCATGTAAACCGCACCAAACAGTGAGTTTTTCATGATGTAATGAAGTTTAAATAGTCTCATGAGGATTGTGATCTCTTTAAAATCGACAATTCAGCTTGTTTGCATACCCGTTAAGCTAGAAATGAGTCTCATCACGGAAAATGATTCGACTTGACGAAGTGGTATGTCAATAAGTTTGATGAACAGAACGCGAATTTTGGAAAAAAAAATGTCCACGATTCGTAAACGTTGTTCTGGTGAAAGGCTTTGCATTGTGATTTGCTTCATTAGTATGACAGCTGGTTTTACAGTTATCGCTATCGGAAGTTATATACGTCTAAAAAAAAACACCCTTTATTTAGGAGTTCTTCAATTTCACAATTTTTGTATAAATATGCAGTATTACTTAAATATCGAAGACAACTTTACTTCGCCTACCATGAAAATTAAATTTTTTGGTTAGGAAATGCTCTTTTCGATCATACAAACAATATTTCACATCAAAAATAGGTGTCTTTATAGTTGAATGTAACAAATCCAGGACAATTTTTTTTACAAATTTGCCTTAAAATATTGTATTATTACAGAAATTAGTTCAACATAAAAAATGCGTCCAATTTTTAATATAGCCCTTAACAGGTTCTTCCAAATTTAATCCATTTTATGTCGAAATTTTGAATTAATAATATTTGTTCTAAATTTCCAATGCAGGGAATCCCCAACGTAATGAAGTTTTTTCATAGTATGCTTTGAATATTTCATCTAAGTCTTTCATCAGCCTAGGATCAATGGGAACAAATTACCATTCATACAATACTTAACACAAGAAAGCTGACCAGATGACCACAAACAGTCTATATACCCTAGTATGCTTTGAATATTTCATGTAAGTCTTCTACGATTTAACAAAATTTGTAAACCTAAGTAACAGTTGCGTTACAAACTGCATATCAAACTATGTATACCCACTTGCTTAAGCTAAAGGGTGCCAAAAATTTGATTTTACCAAGTCAAAAATCACTATAAATTGTTAAAGCACTTTAAAACTTGCATGGCTACAATGTGTATCTGTAGCTCTGTATAGGTGCATGTGCTTGTGTGTGAGATACTAAACTGAAGTGAAACACTAATGAAGCCAACATCTGTCCAATAAGCTGTCACATAAATCTGTCAGTTTATGAGGCAAATATTTGTGAATGACTGACAAGACGCAAGAATTTAACCAGGTTTATAATAGACATTCATACATACGAGTTCACGTTCATATATTATTTAAATTGCTACAGTTTATTTAACCCTCACAATGGTGGGAGAGACAGAATGTGGTTAACAATTTGTAAAAATATATAAAATATTAAAAAACATACTAAAGTCTTTACATAACTACAGCAAATAATACTTTTTATTATTATTTTTTGATATTCAATTAACAACTAAGTAAAAAAAAACTTCACATCCCTGCTGAATTTTCACTTGCGTTCATAATAGTCTTGGTGAGGAAAGACCGAGAGTTCGCAAAAAGTCCAGTTGGAAAAGAATCTAAAAATCCTTGGAGAATCCAAATGGAAGCAGCGATCACAACATCATAGTAAATGCAGAATGTGTCTTAAATAGGAAAAGACCAACAATAGGTTACAGAACAGTTGTCGGCATAGCCTCTATATGACCACCATCGGTGGTAAACAACACTAATGTCAACAAAGTTTATAAAATTAATAATATTACTAACAAAATCTTAATAAATGGCCAGATTACAACAGAAACAGTTCATATCAGGTTATTATAATCAACATTCCATATTCTCTTTATGTCCACCACTATTGTAAAACCATATTTGCATGTAAATAAATTGTTATATTTAATATCTGTGCCACTTGAGGGTTAAATTTAAATGTTCATAACATTATAATCATATAGGATGGCTTTTAGTATGGTGTATATACAATATGTAAGTTCATCAACGTTGTCAGATTCTATAATCTTTAAATATTTTATGGTTCACACCATGAAATTTAATTAAAGAATGGAATTTGTAAATTTTGCTTATAAATTGGCACATAAATCATATTTATTTATGAAATATATACATAAATCTAACATAACTTGGTAATATAAAAGAGGGGTCACACGGCATGTATGTATTGGGACATGTATTCGATACATATGGAATTCCATGTGTATGTCAAATTTCACGTTATACATGCGATTCATAATTTCCACGTTCACACGTACATATGTAATTGCATGTGACATAACCTCTATTAGTTTATATGTTTGTTGTTTTTAACAATATATCTATTTAAAACATTTTTAATATAATGGATAAATATATTTAATGGAATGAAACATATTTTGTTATGATTTTCCTTCACTCGTTTGTTTTGTGTTTTTTATTTTGCTCTTACACAGTGTTGTATTTCAAAATACACATGACATACACAAGAAAATAGAACATGCTCTAATTGCCAAAAATGTCATAAGGCATACACATGTATTTTACATACACAAAGTTTCATATGGATCACACGGTATGTATATGTTTACATGTGGAAAAATGTCCCAATACATGTCACAAAACACATGCAATACATGCCGTGTGACCCCCCTATAAATGTTTTGGGGTGATTTTCGCATGAAAATAAATACAGAAAGGTATTTATATTTAAAGTACATATTTTACTATAGAAAACTGTTCTTTAACATTTTAAAACAAGAAAGATTATTATTTTAAAACAAGAAAGATTATTATATTTATACCCACCACCAATACAATACGCGCACCGACTGTTGTGCATCTAGTTTACCTGATTTGGTTATTTTTATACTTTACTTGTTCTACTTTTTATGATAAGTGCCACGCCTATTAATTCAATCCCGCCCACTTGCAGTGAAACTCTGTATAGTGATAAGAAATTTATTCATACAAAGATTAAATACTTTTACGATTAAAGTTCTTTAGGTTTTCGATATTAGCAATTTACATTGTATGGGAGGTGCAACGCCCACTAACACAGCAGCGCTCATTTTCAGCCAAACTATGTAAAATAATAAGATTGTTATTCGGTCAAAATTTTAAGACTTCCACAATTATAGTTCTCCAGATATTCTATAATAACACTGGTCGATAAAAAAAAATGTTTTTATGTAACAAAAATAATTTTGTCTAGTTATGCTTAGAATAAGGATAAGGATAACAGAAATTAAACTTGAATGTTTTAAATACGAATAGTTTTTTCGTAATTTTATTTTATTATATTTTAGAAAAATCTCAGTTTTATCAACAAATTTACGTTATTTTGTATAATACGTGAATGTATCCTTATGATTTTCGTATTTATTTTGCTTCAGGAATGTCTCTTTGTAATGTCCAACAGTAGTCCGCCAGCATTCGTGGACCCCACTTGCCCTGATATCGATTTTCTTTTGTAGAAATGTCTTGATGGAATCTTTCACCGTGTTCATCACATACGGCTCGCAAATTATTAGGAAAGAAGTCTAAGTGTGAATGCAAGAAATGTATATTCAACGATATATTACATCCCAAATCCTTATAAGTGGATAACAGCTACGCGACAAGTCTTTTATAGTCGCTTGATCTGTGGTTTCCCAGAAAATTTAAAGTCACATTTATTAAGGATTCCCAGGCTGATTTTTCTAAAACACTAAGTTTTTCTTTAAATAATTCTTCGTTCATCAACTGCCTGATTTGATGGCCAAAAATATGCCTTTTTTAATTTTTGCATCACTCATTTTAGGACTCCATAGTTTTCACGAAGTTTTTCATGAGCCCAATCTTGATGTGTAAAGGTGGTAAAAATATATTAACAGGCAGCACTGATGAAGTATTTTTAACATTTGCTTGTCCTGCAGTAAGAGATTTCCTATTTGGCCAGTCTTTCGGAACATCATGATTTTTCCAATCTCTGCTGTCTCACTCACAAAGAAAACAACAGTATTTTGTATATCCTAGTTGTAACCCTAAATTAGGACAATAACCTTCAAATCTCCACAAACTTTCTAGTTACATAGTTTTCTGCTTTTGTTTTTATTTCTTTTTTCGGCTTGTACATGTGGGAGAATTTAAAATCTTCACATATGACAGCACTGGCTGTAACACAAAAACTAGACCAGATCAAAATAAATATGGTGTTTGAATGCTTATAGGTAGGTTATTCAAAATTAGTATGTACATCTCTTGTTACAAAATGTTGTTGACCAGTGTAATTATTGACTTTGTATGGGAGTTGGCACTAGGGTTGCCACATGTCCCGATTTCCGAGGGATTGTCCAGCTTTTAGTTATGAAATCCCGCTTCCCGCTCGGGATTCGTAACTCCCGTTTTTTTTTGGATTTTTTCTTCATCTCTAGTTTTAAAGAACAGTAGATTTTGAATTAAATATTTATTAAATTGAAAAAAAAATATTATTCAATCTACATATGTATGTTAAATTCTAAAACAGCTTATGGTGAATGTGTTCCATCGGTTTCACGTACGATAGATGATGGTTTGTTCGGATCTGAAGTGCTGATTTTGAAACGGAAGACAAGATCGCCCAGGCTAACGGAAAGATTTGAGGAACAAGAATTGGAGGCATTACTTCATGAAGATTGTTGTCAAACTCAACAATAGCTTGCAAAATCATTGGGATCTAAGGAGTGAGATCGTAAAATTCTTAACATACCTTTTTCATTAAAACTTTTATCCAAAGTATTATTTTTTTTTTTGATCAAGTTACCTTTGTAAAACATGTCAGTTATTATGTTTAATGTCAATTATATTCATTTATTGTTAATCTGTTCAAAATGAGTGACCAGAAAAAAGAGCGTACTAAAATTATTACATTTTTTCAACAAAACCCAACATGGTCCTTCAAAAAGTTGGCCAAGCATTTAAAGGTCTGCCGTCAAACTGTTTCCAATGTTATTAAGCAGTACCGGAAGAACTTGTCCGTTGATAGAAAACCTGGTTCAGGTAGAAGGAATGGTTCACATGATGTTTCTAAAGCCAAAAAAATAGAAAGCATTTTCAAAAGAGCTCCCAACACATCCGGTAGGAAAGCAGCCCGGTTAGCTCAGTACTAGGACTATTTGGTACAAAAAGTTAAAGCCAATGCTGGTTTAAAAACATACAAGGCTCAAAAAGTTCCTAACAGGAACGCTGCTAAAAATTTAGAGGCCAAAAACAGAGCACGGAAATTGAAGTAAAATTTTATAAAACAAAAAAATATCCCTGCTGCATAATGGATGACGAAACGTATGTTCTGGCAGATTTTTCGCATCTTCCGGGTAAAAACTGTGATGCTGCTGATGCTGAGGGAATGTTGAAGAAAAGTTTAGGACCCAAAAGCAGACAAAATTTCCCAAAAAGTTCTTGGTATGCAGTTGCAATATGCAGTTGCGGCAAAAGAAGCCAATCATTTGTAACAACGGGCTCTATAAATTCCGAAATTTATATCAAGGAAAAAGGCTGATTCCATTCATAAGACTTCCTAATGTGTCCACTTATTTTTGGCCTGACTTGGCATCCTATCACTATGGTAAACAAGCCCTTGAGTCGTACAAGAACTATAATGTGGTATTTCTACCAAACTGCCCGGAGCTAAGGCCAGTGGAGAGATATTGGGCTCTTATTAAAAGAGAATTGAAGAGCACAAAGAGGTGTTAAAAAGTGTGGTAGATGTTAAACGGAGATGGACCATCGGTTCGAGTAAAGTGACAGAAAGCACTATAAAATCGTTAATGGAAGGGTTTCCGAAAAAGGTTCAAAATTTTATCATTAGTGATTAAAACCATAAAAACATTCTTTTTTTTGTAAATTGTACACAGAAAAAAGAAATTCATAATTGGAATGAATTTTGTAATAAATATTATTAATCGAACATGACTTTTTTTTTCCCAAACTTTTTTCATTCAGAATAAGAAAAAGTTCATAAATATTATAAAATTGTACATAACGCAAATTTTTGCTTGTTTTATGCAAATTTTATAATAAATTGCATTATAATTGTATTATATAATGAATTAGTTTGCATAATAGCCATATATTGGCCAATATTTCAAGGTAAATCAACAATATCTAAAAAATTAAAAAAATATCATTAAACATAATAAAACATACATAAACATAAAAACATCTTATCCTCTTAAAACAATTTAATCAATTTCGCGCATATTATCTCAGTTTGTAGCTGAAAATCATAAAAAATTTAAAAATTTTCTAAGGAAAATTTCAAACATTTATGAGCAACATAAAAATATAAATTAAATTGTAATAATATTTTCCAAGCATTCTAGATTTTATTTGAAAACATAAAATATGAAAAAAAATCATACTATTTAAGAAATTATTTATAAATGTTATGAATTGAAATCAATGAAATCAAATCATAATATTTATGTTGAAACTTTTTTCTGTGTAATAATAATTTCAATCAAATAAAAAAAAAATAAAATTGTAAGTTTAGTGGTTTCATTTTTATTAACATATATGTATGTTAAGAATTTTTCGATCTCACTCTTTACTTAATCAGCAATTTCAAAACGTTTGCGAGCAACAGGATTCACCTAAAAGCAGGGAGACCTTGAAAGAGATTTTTTATGTCTGAAATGCTGCTTCAACGATATAAAAAATAATAATTTTTTCACCGAATCATTGCTTGCGATGAAAAATGGATCCGCGATAACCCGAAGCGTAAGGGCCAACCATCCTAATCGACACCAAAGACAAATATCCATGGCACTAAGATAATGCTCTGCATTTGGTGGGACCAAAAGGGTCCTATATATTATGAGCTGGCCAGAGCACCTCAGGGAACCTGTACTGAACACAACTGATTCGTTTGAAGCTAGCATTGGCCGAAAAAGGCTCAAAGTATGCAGCCAGATATGAAACGGGTGTATAGCATTATGACAACACTTTATAGTCCAGAAGCAGAACGTTCTCTCTAGAATACGCTTCACCCTCCTTTTTTCACCTATTTTTAAAATTGTCCCGTTTTTTGCAAAAATAAAACTGGCAACCCTAGTGACACACTCCTACTTCCGAACTGTTCCATTTTTGAGTAAACTTCATGCACTAATATGAAGTTAATTCGTATAAAGTTTGAATACTTTCACATATATAGTTCTGCAGATATTCGAAAATAACTATTTACTTGGTATGGGTGATACCACGCCAATTTATTCAATTCCACTCATTTTCAGCCAAGATGTGCACAATGTTACCACTGTATGTTTCGCGAAGTTTTGCGTCTTTCAATGTTATAGTTCGCCATATATGCAATAATATCTATTTGTATGGGAAGTGTCACCCCCACAAATTTCAATATATACAGAAATAGCCTATTGTTGCTTCCAGATATAGAGTAACTTGATGATTTGGTTTAATTTCGTCTCAGTTTTTATTAAAAAGAGTTTTAAGCTTGTTATAGTTATTCGCGGAAGTGGATCTAATATGAAAGTTATGGGCAATTAATGGCTGATGGTCACAAAATCCTGCAGTTTGATTTTTGTTCTCTGTAAAAGTTTGGCTGATGTATGTTAATGTGTTTTTCGGAAGATGTCTTTATATGGAACCTATGATTAATTATTGGCTGATCTTCATAATACAAATATACATATATGGGGGATTTCATATGAACCAACTTTTGAAATCGATGTCTTCCGATCGGAATAAAATTTGCACCAACGTTAGTCCTATTGGATAGTAATTCATACACAATTTTTCAACAAGATCGGTCGAATTTTTAACCTAATAATGATATTTTTAAGAGAGTTATAAATATTTAAGTGATTTTCGAAAGTGGACTTTACATGGGGAATATGATCAAAAATGAACCGATCCAAACAGAATATAGTTTTGTGATTTATTTTAGCATGGAAATTAGTTTAGTTGCATTTTTTATCGATGCTGCTATTCTATAGGCATTTACATATGTACTATAGAGTTATATTCCGGGAAGAAATTTATATGGGGGCTAAAAGAAATCATGAACAAGTATATTTAGAGAAAATATAAAAATATTTTTTAAAAATATCTAAATTGTTGAAGGTTGCCTTTTATTTTGAAATATAACTGGGTTCTATTTCACCAATATTTCCCATTTTCAATACCAAACATTTCTGATCATCAAGGAATATTTGGGAACAATTTCAACCGCCTAAGTCCTTCCATAAAGGCCCTTCATCGTCTTGGAATTTTGGGCCTACGGCTACTATATAAAGTAGACGTATATGTATATTATTATAGCTTTAGTTTATTCTTTAATTTCATCGAAAATATAATTCTAACATTTGAAGTGAGTTTTGTAACACTTTGCTAATATGGTTTTCAATTAATGATTCCCCACAGTATGTTTGTATATTTGCACAGTGTGTATGTGTTAATTGTTAAGGATGCGACAAATAATTTCAATATTATATGAAATGTATTTACAAAAAAAAAATATAAAAAAAATTGTTGTTGCTACTTGTGTCCCTATTATAATTATTATTATTAAAACTAATTCTATTTGCATATTATTTGTTGATTTATGAGTTGTTGCCATTTTTTGACAATTTATTTTTATTTATTTTTATTACAATTTTATAATCGCTTTTTGTTGTATTCATACACAGTCGTGATTATGTAAATAGCACATGGTATATTTTACAATATCCTTTTAACTAACTGAGTTAAATCCTTAGTGCTTTCTGTGGTCATAAAAAAGATCACGCTTTCTGAAATATATCACATTTATAGTTAATATTAGATTGAGGTGAGTACTGAAATCTACATAGCTTATATTCATATTATTACTTTGTGGTCTCGATGAATATCATGAGGCCTCCCAGTCTAGACAGTTCATGATTTGCTAAATAATTAAATTGATAAAAATGTTACCTTTATTATTATATGTAAGTGCATAGATGTTCTTCCTCCTTAACTGGACTAAATACCTGGCGACTTTAATTATAAATACATAATTCGGTAGGTTTCAGATTGGATTCTTCAAATCTTTAAAACCGGAATATCAATGGCATGCTCCCTTTAGTCTCAAAATTTATTATTTGCAAATGGGAAACATAAAATTATTTCCAGTTTTTAGAATGTTCACCCACAACCCACCCATTACTTAGTCCAGCTCAAACACCCAAAAGGTTAGCCATTCCTATCCTGATTATGTGAATCAAGATATGCTATACATCTCCCTCTCCTCAACGATTATTAAAGAAACTACTAATTTTCTGAACACGCTTAAATAATTAGTTTATAAGAAAATAATTATTCTGCAGTGATTTTCCTGCAGATCGGTTTACTGTTTTAAAGCATTATATTTCCTTAAAGTGATGGAATTGGTGAACAAAGGAACAAAGCTGTCATAAATAAACTTATTTACTAACAGTATGGGAGCATGTAAAGTTATTAGCAAAAAAGTTGGGAACAGTATTTTGGGAATTGTGATAATCATCAGGTCAGTTTGCATTGCAATTACTGGAGAAGTATATTGCACGTCGCACTCTGAAAGGAATACTGAACGTATGACATCTTGAGGCTTTCACAGTCACAATTTCAAATCATGACGCCATCCTACCAGGAGTAGCGAATATGGGTCTACAGTCAAAATACCTAATCAAGCTTTCGACTTATATATTCCTATTTCTCTGGCAACATATGGATCCGAGCCAAAGGAACTGCTCATCTTTTGCGGCCAAGAACGAATCAAGCCAATATCAGATACTCTGTTCTGAAGTGAAGAGTACCCAGAGAGAGCGTTCTGCATCAATCGAAACAAATTGTAGTCGCATGGGGCATGGTCTGCACTATAAAGCGGGTGAGGCAATCTTCCCAACCACTTCAAATACATTTTCACAGGTATTGTAACATGTGACCGTGCGTTGTCATGATGGAATATTACGGTTTCATATCTGACCGCATATTCTGGGTGTTTTTCGGCCAATGATCGCTTCAAAAGAATCACTTGCGTTCGGTACAGGTTCCCTGTGAGGGTCTGTTCAGATTTCAGCAGCTCATAACATTGAACCCTTTTGCTCCCACCAAATACGGAGAATTACCTTACCGTCATGGATTTTTGACTTTGATATCGATTCGACTGGTTGGCCGGCCTTCACGTACGATCTATTAGGCTTTGGGCTATCATAATGGATCCATTTTTCATAGCAAATAATGATTCGGTGCAAAAATTACTTTCGTTTTTAGTGTTCAAACATAATTTCAGACATGCAAAATCGTCTTTCAAGGTCTCTCAGCTTCAACCCAATTTCCATGCTTTTGGACGAATCCTCCAGCATACAAGCATATTGAAATTGCTGCTTGAGTAGCTCCTAATGATTTTGTAAGCTCTTGTTGTGTTTGACAACAATCTTCATGAAGTAATGCCTCCAATTCTTAGTCTTCCAACTTTTTTGGATGGCCTTGGCGATCTTTGTTCTCGGACAAAGCGAATTATCAAAAAGTTATTCTGGACTTGTTCACTACAGTGAAACTTAAACCCCCAAGTGAGGACATCGCATGTAGAAGGATCATTGGCAGTACCAGGGGTGATAATCCAAGAAACGCTAAATAGGTATCGACATGATGATTACGTCCATACTAATGTTGGGCAGGTAAATCTAATAACTGTGGGTTTAGCTAAAGGATCCTGCAGACTTCAGCACTGATAATCACATAAGCGCATAGTTTGTCGGCTACTGGCCGACCTGAACTTTGATGTCATCTCTGCAGGGGTATGAGTTTCTGGAAATACTGATCATGCGAAAATCTTTGAGTGTGTCAATAATATCCTTGAGAATAAGGACACGTACAGGTCAATTTTAAAAGAAGATGCGTCATTTGAGACTTTTACTGATGTATCTATGTCTCCTTTTGGTGTTGCTGGTAGCATTTATATTCTCCGGTTTTGAAGGAGAGTTAGTTTCATACGGCGATTTGATTTCTCATTGTTGTTTAGTCGAGTCATGCTGAAGTACCTGACAATAATGTTGTTAATAAACTGCCCCAGCTGGCTCTCATCTGCAAGACGACGAAATTAACCTGTTGGTTGTTAAGGGGTCTGCTCAGACCGGATAGTCGTCAGAGAATACATTTTGTTTTCATGGACCAGCACTCATGCAATGCATTCTGTTGAAACTTGTAAGTTTGGTTATGTGAGGTGTGAAAATACTAGTTAACATTCAACTTAAAAGTTCCTACATTCAAAGTAATAGAAAAGAGTTTAAAAGGAAGTCAATTCCACATTAGAACAGTACGATTAAAGTACGAATTTTCACTGTAGCGTGTTATCGACCTCAAAGGGAATGATGCTTGATTAAAAACGTGTATTGATTAAAAATCTGCGGATATTATAACTAGTTTCCTTATTCCAGCAGAACACATTTCATTGTAATATCGATAGAACAGAAAAACACAGCCCACATTGCGACAGTACTCTAGCGAATCAATAGAGTTGGACATTCCACTATCACCGATGAGAAATTTTACACTATTCTGCACGCCATCGAGAAGCTCAAAAATAGATTTTGAAGCACCGGCCCTTTCCACTTACGTTCAGATAATGCTAGTGTAAATAATAAGGATATCATATGGAATGATTCATTCCTACATCATTTCAAAAATACTTTTAGTCCAGCTGACATCACACTGTATTCTAATGCGGAAAACATCAAGAGTGTCTGATTTCACAATATTTACATCACTCATAAATACAAATGAAGCAGCTTGATCATTCAGAGATTGTCACAAGATCCTAATTGAGATAATCACTAATATCTTGCATCAACGCATTATTGCACCAATCTCCGACAGAAACATGTTGCATTTATTTGCAAAATAATACTCTGGGTTGAAGTTGACGTAGGCGGTGGTTTAGAAAAATAAGGAGTAGGGTACAATATTAGCCTTTCGGTAAGCGTGAATTTATCTGAACTCGTTTCATGAGATTCAATCTACAACAACTCGTATAATACAATCTCTGAGATAGTTCGCTATTAATTGAAAGAGGATATCAACGATACCAAAAGATATAAGTTTTGAGCGCCTTGGAAATATCTAGTGTCACCACTTTACTTTAGACAAAATGGTGAATGGAACGTGCCTATTTGTCAGATAGGAAGGATAGCAACTCTCACGTAAAGTGAACGCCACAAAATCCATACTGGCGGTCAATAAGTAAATTTTTGGACTCCAAAGTGCAGAACAATTGGGCAATACGTTCCAGATTATTAGCCTCTACTTTTTAAGGAATTGGAATAACATTAGCAATCTTCCAACATATAGAAAATTCGCTAGCGTCAAAGACCACTAGCGTCAAAGACCACTGCTTCAGGACCAGTGCTGGTATGATATTTGGCCCATGATACTCATTTATGTTGAGATCTGACAACAGTTTGAGCTCGAAGGAATATATTTGGTAAAGCCTGTAAGACTTTTTAGAGTTCGAGCAATGGTAGATCACTTTCAGGCAAGTAATAATTACTTAAGAATAATTCAGCCAAAAAGAAAGCTTTATCAGCCGGGGCAGTGAATGATTGATCATCTCTTAAAAAAGGCATAACTGAATTATTCTTTACATTTAGAGAGTATTACGTTTCTACACAACTACCTGAAGAATCCATCGAGATGAACGATTTTTTAATGCATCAGGTTGGTTTGACATCAAACTGTACTCGGATATGCAAAAGACCTGAGTGGGGGCAGAGACATAATCCTTTTAGGGTATCTCAAAGTAACGAGATCAGCCCAACTGTCACAGGCTGACTGTATTTATAACCTAATCATCCCACGAAGTATAGACGAATTAATTTTATAGCACAGAATGCATTATGTGTAAATATCTGGCAAAAATGTCTAGGAAAACAAAATTGTAACAGTAGCTACGTCTTTTATGTAGTCTTCAAGTATTTCGGTGAACCTGACTTTGCTATTTACGAGTCTCAATTGTAGGAAAATGAAGTGTTCTGACAGTGGTCTATCCATACAATAGTATAGCCTTGACTTTTGTTAGACAGGAACAACTACATTTTGCTATTTAGATCATGTAGCTCTACACGTCAGGGGTTTTTTTTGCAGTAAATCCTGAATACTTTTACACCTATTATATCTCTGTTTAATCATTCATTACTGATCCTTCATAAAGGAGTTGAAATTTGCTCTCAACATGCCCTTGACTGCCTACTTCTATACGCGTGTATATGTATGTGTCAAGTTGTATTATTGTATTTGTATTTATAAATAGTTATTAATTCAAATTTTATTTTAGGCATTTTATTATAATTACTATTGATATACCGACATAATGCTCACAAACACACACTTATTGCATACATACAATTTATAGACAATCACATAGATACACATAAATACACACACAAACACTTACTTACATACAATACACATAATAAATTTAAATAAATATATTTACAATTTATTTATTTACAGATATTATTTTTTTTTTCCGCAATTCACATTGTATTTGATGGTAGTGGTTTTTTGGTTTTTAAATAATACTTGAATTTAAATAATTCTTTTTTGTTTTTGTAATTTTTAGATTTTGTTTTTATTTTTTTTTTTTTGCAACTAAATTATAAAGTTTTTTTTTCGTGCTGTTATAAATGTTAATATTGGTTTTTATATATATTGTAATGCTTTGTCTAAATATTTATAATAATTTTATGTAGATTTTAATACATTTTAACTAATACTACCACTACAAAGGGAGAGTCAATTTTAAATAATGTATGACAGTGGGCTAAAAAAGCTTAGAGATAAATCCAAAGTTGCCTATGCTTAAAATACTACACATTTATATAGAAAAGTTGTCTACTAAAGTTGTCTCCTACAAAATAATTTAGGACACAGCAACATGTCTGTTTGTAATACACCATATTTTCTTATAGAAAAGTTGCTCGTGGGGACAGAGCATATTTTCTTATAGAAAAGTTGCTCGTGGGGACAGAGCATCTTTTCTTATAGAAAAGTTGCTCGTGGGGACAGAGCATCTTTTCTTATAGAAAAGTTGCTCGTGGGGACAGAGCATCTTTTCTTATAGAGAAGTTCCTCGTGCATCTTTTCTTATAGAAAACTTGCTCGTGGGGACAGAGCATCTTTTCATATAGAAAAGTTGCTCGTGGGGACAGAGCATCTTTTCTTATAGAAAAGTTGCTCGTGGGGACAGAGCATATTTTCTTATAGAAAAGTTGCTCGTGGGCATAGAGCATCTTTTGTTATAGAAAAGTTGCTCGTGGGGACAGATCATATTTTCTTATAGAAAAGTGTGTACAGCAGAGCATCTTTGAAAAAGTTTTCTGAAACTCATCAACAAAATCTGTAATTTGTACCCACTGTAACTGGGTGATATTTTAATTTTGTTGTCACATTCGATCATTAATTTGTAGTCGTGACCAAACAAAACTAAACAGCTACAACAACGACAACAAAAAAACTGCAACATTAAATTAAATAATACACAAATAAAATATTTAATGTAAAATATTTAAAAATGTTCAAATATTTTCGTAAAACAAATCGTTGGGTATGATGATGAACTTTATGTTGATGACAATTATTGTGGCCACCTTAACAAAGGCAACCAGTTTAGAAAAAAAATGGTGAACATTTTTTTTTTGTTTTAGTTTTGTGTCTGGGAAGGAGTTAACAATCATTTGCATTTAAAAGCTATTTATTTATTATCATTATTTTTATTATTATATTGTTATAATAATTTTTAAAAATTATTGTTTTTGTTGTTGTTGTTGTTGTCATTTTAATTCTAATTGAATTTTGTTTATAATTTATAATTAAAAAAATAACACATACAGATATAGAAAAACAAAATTATTAGAATAATTAATTTCAAAATACATTTATTAAAACAAACACGGCAGGCAGGAAAAAAAACTACATAGAAAATAATTATTAAAACTACAAAACAATGAGATTATGCGTTGATTATACATATTATTATATTTATAATTTAGTCAGGGCGTAAAAATATAGAATTTAATTTGGAATGCAAACAAAAAAAAAGCAGAAAGAAACATAATTACTGGAATTTTTGTCACAAAGGTTTTACATGGATTTGACATTTTAATGTGATAAATTTTTTTTGGGGAAATTGCAAAAAAAAAATATTAAAATAACATGTTTAAATAATTAGTTTATACATAATTCTAAGCTACAAATGATTTCGTAGATGTTAGCTATTATGGGTTGTCCCATGAAAATTTTAGTGGGTACAAAGGGATGGAAAAAGATTAGCTGATTTCGAGAGAAGTCAGGCTTTGAATCGCCTTTCTTATATGTTTTTATTGTTGTTGCGTCGAAAGAGATCCCCGTCTACAGTCAACAGATGACAAACTGTTAGAAAATCTATAGGTTGGATGCGGTGTATAGTCCCATTAAGACATGAAACTGATATCTTGTAACGCAAGAGCTGCTAGTAGTTCTCTGTACTAAGACACCCGATGAAGTTATTTCGGTAACGGTAGCCTAAATGAAATGGTAGTTAAGGGGAAACGTTACCCAACCTTGAATAAACACTACTATTTCCAAATTCAATACAAATGCTGAAATCTTGAGCGATTTAACTTATGGTAACTTTCGTTGTCCCGTTATAAACGGATTCGAAGTTAAAAGTAAACGGTTAAACAAATCAGTATTTGTTGAAATGCATTATTCGCGTGTGCTGGTTTCGAAATTTTTGTTTGTTTCTGGACTCTCTGCAGTTTCTTCAGAGAGCTCTCCAATCGAAAATTTTGTGGAATATTTATTTGTCAGCTCCTTAGCGGTGTCCAGCCCACATTTCCTAAATTTTTCGATATTAATTTTATACCCTGAATACAATGCTTGCAATAATGTTGCACATCTCTCAATTACTTTTATAATTGACTGTTATTTTAGCAGACAAGCCAGCATTATTGAAGAATGATCGTGACGTGTTTTTGGCTTGTCGACTATTAGTCTCATTTTTTCTCGGAATTGTAAGAGGATATTCTTTTTTCTTTTGAGACATTCTGCATTTCCTTCTGCGGATCGAATTTGCCATTGTTTTTGTTCAAACCTACACGATACATGAAGAAAATACTCAAAAAATCGAATATGTTCGTGCAAAGGTGACAATCCAAATTCATAGTGATTTATTTTAACTTCTTTCTGCAGACATTTGTCAAGATTGTACATTTCGGTGGGTTTAGCATTACATATGTAACACTTTGCGCATGAACTTTGAGTTAAGGCATTACATACTTTACCATACATCATTGTTAGTTGCAGAATATTGTCAATATGTATAGTTTTCTGATCATTTTTGAATTTTGTGGGAGTTAACTGTTCAATTTTCTTCTTGTAATATGTCTCTTCGTAGACGGACAATTGAACTGATTCTTTTTTAAATTGGAATCTGATAGGACGGCAGTAGCGGGTGGAGGATGGTCGAGGATTTTTCCAAATTATTTTGATAATTTGAGCCTCATCTGGTTTTGTTACCAGTTGGAGCGGGACATATGACGTTACAAATTAGTTACTATCATCCAAACTATTATATCCAACTTTCTGTTTGGGGCTTTAATGTGTCCCAAACTTCCATTAAAGTCCCATTTTCTTATTAATGCAAGGCCGTTTACGGACTCATCCAAAACTTCATTAATAACATCACTCTGTAGCTCTAATATTCGAGTATCCGTATGGTCTAATAGACTATGAAGTTCAACTTAATCGTGAGATTCGAACAGTTGTTTGGTATGGGCAACTTTTCTTTTTATCCTTCAAAATTCTATCGTAGCAAGGTAAACAATTATTATCAAGTTTATTGTTAATAAAGCTTCTTATTGTCAAATATTGATGTTTTGTTAAACTTGCTTCAGTTATAAGCGATATAATTTTACTAACATATGTTTGCAAAATCGTTGGATATTTTTGTAAGGTAGCAAATCGCAAATCATCAGCAGCGGTGACGTCAACTTCTGCATTTCGTCGTCGCTTTGATCTACTTGAACACTCTCCGAAACTTATTCTAGGACGTCCTCAATCTTGATTTAAGTCAGATGGTTGTGAGTTTAATAATATGTTTTTTGAACTCTTGTTTTCATACGACTGCATTTTTCCAAAACTCTTAAGCTTGTTCCTAATTGACTTTCTTCAAATGTGTAGCCATCAGTTTCAATATAGTTTTTGACAATAGTTTTTGACTTTTCGAAGTTTTTCAGCATTTTGACCTCTTTCTAAGCACCAAATATCAAAAATATGTGAGCGCAGAAGTTTGCAATTATAAGATTTGCCTATTGTCATCAAGCAGAACGAGGCCGCTTTGATGTGTGGGAGATAAATGTGCAGCTGATATTTCCAATTTCAGAATCTTGGAATATTAACTAATAAACCAGGAAAAATCCCATTGGAGATTTTAGTGGGAAGACAACTACAACTCTAGTTGAAATGGACGAACGAACTTCATATTGTATTCGAATCAATTTTTTATCACAGCATGAAGTTTACTCAAAGAATGAGTGGGATCGGAACAGGGGGTGGGTCACCACTCACACAAAGTAAATATTTATTTCAAAATATCTAGAGAACTACAATTGCAAGATTCATCAATCTTTGTCCGAATGGATCTCTAAACTTTCCGACGATGACAAGTAAGAAAGTATGGTCGGTCAAGCCCGACCATACGCTAAGTAAATGAGCAAAATCATTTTGCTTTTAACATTTCAATAATTTGTTTTCGTGAATGATTTTCGAAAGATAAATTAAAATTCAACTTTAGAGCAAAAATTCTGAAACCACATAGTCGATATCAAAATATATCGACTATGTGGTTTCAGAATTTTTGCTCTAAAGTTGAATTTTACATAAGAAATATGTGTTTTTTTGTGATGGATCTGGTCCCCTCGGTATCCAAAATTTTCAATTTTGTTTTCATTTAAAATATTTAGTGCAATGTTAGCTTTTCAAAAACTATAAATTCCTAATACATCTTCTTAGAATCTTTTTACATAACTTAAAAAGAAAAAAGTACTTTTTTCCCAAAAACTAGCGAAAAATCGAATTTTTTAAATGTTTAAATTCAACTGCATATAACTTTGTTTGATATATGCATTTGTTGTTAGTCCAAAGAAAAGTGAAATGGAGAAAATCGGGAAATATTTGGACCCACTGTTATCAAAACACTGGAGTAGTGTGAGTAAAATTTTAAAAAAATTAATTTTCAAATGCGAATATCTTCTAAGTGGATACCGATTTAAAATAAAGCTTATCGTGTTATTCTCTATCATAATTTTCTTCATAGAAGGTTGTCGACATAGGGTAACATTGAGACAAGACGTTATTGTAAAAAAACCTAACTCTAGCAACAACAAAATACATGCTAGTTAATGTATTTTGTTTTTGTATCAAACATATGATTTGTTGTATTTTTGTTTGACAAATCAGAGTGTCTCGTCTCTATGTATAATTCTCTATGGTTGTTGACATAGAGAATTATACATAGAGACGAGACATTCCGATTTGTCAAACAAAAATACAACAAATCATATGTCTGATACAACAACAAAATACATTGAGTTACATGTATTTTGTTGTTGCAAGAGATAGGTTTTTGACAACAGACTTAGGTTTTTGACAATTATGTCTCGTCTCTATGTTACCCTATGGTTCTTGATATAACTTTTTAAAAAAATATCATAATAAATTCATAAAGGGATCACTGTTTCGAATAGAAACACAATCATATCATGCCCCCTATTTCTCTTTAATTTTATCTTATTATCACTCCGTTACTAATTTACAATTTCTCTGGCGCTAGAATCGTAAATATTTCTTTTGTTTAATAAAATTTATTAAACGTGTTTGCCCTAAACTTTTAAACGTTTATCACCTCTATTGACTTTAATAAAAAATACCCCATAATTTATGATTCATGTGTCAATATTTTTTGACCAGCAAAGGCAAACTGAAACATTAAACCAATCAAGTACATCATAAATTCTATTCAATCACCGCAATCAGAAAAAAAAATTAAATTAAATAGGAAACAAATAACAAAAAATTAGAGTAACTTTTCATCAAAAATAATTATTAATTATGTTTTTTGTGTCAACTGTCAACGAAACTCTTATCAGATGACAAATTAGTATAACAGTACAGGCAAAATGTATAAGAGCTACAAGGTAACATTGTGTTAAACAAAATCAATATTCAACAAAATTTTCTTAAACATATTTAAGAAATTTTCGAATAAAACAATTCCATTGTTCTTATATAAATTTAAAACAAATCTGCCCCCTTTTTCTAACCTTATAAAAATTTTAGATATAGTATTATTCACCTTTGTTTCCAAAAATATCAATATTCATTCCAAATTCCTTTTATATCATTACCCTACCTTTTTCAATGTTCCTCTGCTGTTAAAATATTTGTAGATTATTTCGCTTTGTTAATGCTTTCCTACTTTTAATTTGAGTCATCAATCCATCTAAATGTGAGAGTTTTATGATGTTTTAAAATATAGCTGATTGACATATTAAATACGCAACAATCATAAAAAAGCAACATTTATTTATATTGAACATGTCATTATATTTTATTTCTAATGTTGATTATTAAACTGTTTTGAATTTAACGTATGAAAAAGTGTGTGTTTAACAATTATTTTTAATTTATACATTTGTTTTAAAGTGTTTTGTACATTAAAGATAATGAAAAAATACATATAAGTTAGGATAGGTAAAGATATCGAAAAAAGTATTAATATTTATGGGTGGAAAAATATGATTGTTATGAAATTAAATTTTATCTGCGATTTTGTTTGTAAGTACTTACAAATGGCGCCAGATGAATTTAAGACATTTTTGGGGCTTCCTAATCATTGCAATTTATGCAGGTGGAAATCGATATAAAGGATGTCCTAAAATTTACGTGAGATTTGAATTAAATAGAAACACAATTTTTTTCTTTTAGATAGTTATAGTTTGTTGAATCTAAAGGGCAAATGACCTCAACGGCTTTGATGGCACTATTTTGCCGAAATCTTCCTTGACGATTTTTCACAAATGTTGCATAATTAAGTTGATATAGCTTTTCCTCATTTAATACGGGTTGTGGTCTTATTGCCAAATTGGCATTAAGTCACATAATAGTGCAAAACCAGGAAATATCTCATGCAGTAATGTTGCAACGTCTTGTTAAAACCACATGTGGTTCACATCAATATCATCCAATGCACAGTGGGGCAGAATCAAAATTGGAAAAAAATCTGGCATTTCCTAACGGATAGGCCGATCGGGATAAAATTTGTCGTGGACGTATCAAGGAGTATTCGAGTTTAAGTTATTAAAATGTAGGGTAACTTCGACATGTACAATTTTTAAATACGTGCCATTTTTTTGTTTCCCACCCGATTTCAAAGATATTTAAATTTTTGGGAAGCGCTCGGCTAGATCTTGAAAAAATATGCTTACGTGTGCTTCATTTGTATTTATGGATGGTGTAAATATTGTGGAATCAGACGCTCTTGATGTTCTGGGCATGAAAATACAATGTGATGTCCGCTGGTCTAAACACATTTTTCAAGTGTCTAAAGAAGCATTCAAGTGTCATCTGATCTCCTCACTATTTACATCACATATATCCGACCGAAAATGGAATACAACTCCCTTGTAAGGGCCGGTGCTTCAAAGTCTACTTTGGAGCTGCTCGACCGCGTACAGGAGAGGGCGAAGGTGATTATTAGAGACAACTCTATTGATTCGCTGGAGCACCGTCGCAATGTGGGCTGCGTTTCACTGTTGAAATTAGGGAACTTGTTCCTGATACCCGCAGATTTCAATTCATATGGTACCCAATTTCCCAGCTTTTGGAGGAATTCTGCTGCTCGCAAACGTTTTGTTGCTTGAGTTGTTTCCAATGATTTTGCAAGCTCTTGTTGATTTTGACAACAATCTTCATGGAGTAATGGCTCCAATTCTTGATCTTTAAACTTTTAGGGCTGGCCTGGAGATCCGTGTCACAATCACCAATTCTGAACCGCTCAAACCATCTCTCTCTCTCTCTCTCTTGAAACCGCTGGAACACATTCACTATAAGCTTTGGTGAGCAATCGGTTAGCTTCAGCGACACTTTTTTTTCAAATAAAATAAGTAAATCAAAATTTTCCACATATGACGATTCGTTCAAAGCAACAAGAATAATCTTTTCTGTTAACACTTTAATGTGCAATGACTAAGTGGGAATAAATGACAGATATGTACCCTTCAAAATCACATATAGAATGTACATATTAATCTGTAAGCTTATAAGTACATACACATATGTATGTACATACATAGATTGAGCATATAACTTTGTAAATAAAGAATCAACGATCAGTTGTAAACTAGATGTCAGTCTTTCAATAACACATGGCGCAGTCGTTGCGGAATGTTTACAAGAAGTAAGACTAAAGATCAAGAAGACCAGATAAAAGAAGACAGAGATTCCGACGGAGAATTATATGAGGATCCTATTGAGATGACAACAACCATGAGTAGTTTTGATGTTCATAAACCAGAGCCCCTTAAGTTAGATGGCAATTTAGCTGAAAATTGGCGTGTCTTTAAACAAAATTACGAAATTTTTTCGATTGCAACCGAATTAGAAAACAAAAAAGAGCAGCAACAGATTGGAATATTTTTAAATCTGTGTGGTCCTGAAATAATTGAAATATTTAACACTTTAGGTTTATCAGCTGAAGACAAAAAGAAATATAATGCAGTTGTTGCAGCTGTGGAAGGGTATTGTACGCCGAAAAAGAACGAGGTTTATGAAACTTTTAAGTTTAATAAAAGGAAACAAGAGGAGGGGGAATCATTTGATTCATTTCTTTTGGATTTACGTAAGTTGGTTAAACCATGTGAGTACAAAGATGAAGACAGAATGTTGAGAGATAAAATTGTCATTGGTACAAATAACAGTAAACTACAAAAGAAATTATTGGAAACAGAAAAATTGGATTTAACAAAAACAATAACAATTGCAAGAAACTTCGAATTAGTGGAAAGTCAAGTAAATGACATTCAAAAACAACAGCATAAAAGTAACCAAGTTGATGTGGTTACTGAAAAAGCACTGAACGTACGCAAGGAAAGTAATGAAAGAAGAAATCAGAATTACCAAAAAACAAATTATAAAAACAACAATAATTTTGGACAAATAGCATGTAAATTTTGTAAAGGCAAACACGAGCGTAAAAAATGTCCGGCATTTGGCAAACAGTGCAGTAATTGTGGTCGTTTTAATCATTTTAGTGTAGCGTGTTATGCTTCAAAGATAAGAGAAATTAGAGAAACTGAAATAGAACCTCCAGAAGAAAATATTTTTCTTCATCAGATTTCACATACTATGGATGAGCGAAAAAGATGGTATGAACAAATTCGTTTAAACAACTGTTTGATAAAATTTAAACTTGACACTGGTGCAGACGTTAATGTTCTTCCGCTAAGGTATTTAAAGTTTATTAAAGATGTAAATCTGCAGAAGAGTGGAACACCACCTCAAAGCTATAGCGGTTCAGATTTAAAATATGTGGGAACATGCGAATGTGTCGTAATGTGCAGAAACGAAATAACAACATTAAAGTTTGTAGTGATCGATACACAGTATGAGGCTTTGTTAGGTTTGACAGCTTGCTCAAAATTAAATTTGATAAAACGTGTGTTTAGCATTTCGCAAACAGAAAAAGATGAATTTGTTGCCAAAAATATTGATCTGTTTGAAGGTTTAGGATGTTTTGTAAGAAATTTGGACATAAAACTAAAAAAGGAGTCTATACCTATTGTGAAACCAGCAAGGAGAATTCCACTATCAATATCTACACGAGTAAAAGAAGAACTACAACGAATGGTTGAAAGAGACATTATAGAACCTGTAGATGGCCCAGTAGAGCGTGCATCGAATATGGTAATAGTCGAAAAAAAAAAAATGGCCAATTAAGAATTTGTATTGATCCCCAAGACGTAAACTCTGATATTTTGCTGGAAAATTACACAATCCCGTCTTTTGAGTCAATTTCGGCACAACTTGCCGGAAAAAAGTTTTTTACGGTTCTAGATCTAAAAGAAGGGTTTTGGCAAATTGCCTTAAGTAAGGCCGCAAGCGAAATTTGCACCTTTAATACAACATTCGGATGTTACCGTTTTAAACGTTTACCTTATGGCATAAAAATAGGTCCGGAAGTATTCCAAAAATATAATGAAAGAAATTTTGCAAATATACCTAATGTTACTGTTTTTATAGATGACATATTAATCGCTGCTGATACGGAAGATCAACATGACGAGCTGTTACAACAAGTAGTAAATCGAGCAAGGGAAATGAACATTAAATTCAATAAGGACAAAATACAATACAAAGTAAAGGAGGTAAAGTATTTGGGCAAAATAATTTCGTGTGAAGGTGTAAAATGTGATCCTGATCGAGTTAAAGCGATATTAAAAATCTCTCAGCCAAAAGATAAAAAGGATTTACAGAAATTATTAGGAATGGTCAACTACATCAGAGAGTATATTCCAAATCTTGCAGAAAAAACCCAACCGTTAAGAGAACTTTTAAAAAATGGTATTACGTATGAATGGCAATCAGCTCATGAAAAATGCTTGGAGCATATAAAACAGTTAATAGCCAGTGCACCAACGTTACAAAATTTTGACGAAAAATTAGACATCACCATTGAAACAGATGCTTCCAAATTTGGAATTGGGTGCTGTTTAATGCAAAAAGGAAAGCCCGTAGCATTTGCTTCTAGAAGCCTTACAGATGCTGAAGTTAACTACGCACAAGTGGAAAAAGAATTACTGGCGGTAGTTTTTGCTTGTCGTAAGTTTCACTACTATATTTATGGAAAGAAAATTTTAGTTAAAAGTGATCATAAACCGTTAGTAGAGATTATGAAGAAGAGTTTTTGTAAAATACCATCTGCAAGACTACAACGGTTAAAATTAAGCTTGATCAAATATTATATAAATTTAGTTCATGTTCCTGGAAAATTTTTATATATTGCTGATTTTCTTTCACGTTATTATGATGAAAGTGATAAAACTCCTGAAATTGAAGACCTGCAAGAGTTTGTTCATTCCATAAACATATCTTCAGAACGTTTGCAATTATTTAGAAATGAAATAAAAACAGATAAATCATTAAAAGAATTAAAGAATTTCTTATTGGAAGGGTGGCCAAATGATAAACGTAAAATTCCGGATGATCTGAAAGTGTATTGGAAACATAGGAACGACTTAACAATTGAAAATGATATTATCTTCTTTAACGATCGTGTTATAGTACCTCATAGCCTTCGGAAAAATGTGCTGGCCCAACTGCATTCATCGCATCTTGGAATTGAAAAAACCAAGAAAAGAGCTCGTAGTTTGGTTTATTGGCCTAAAATAGATGAATCTATAGAAAATATGATTACCCATTGCGATGTTTGTCAAAAATATAGAGCATCTAACTCAAAAGAACCTATGCTTTCACATTTAGTGCCAGAATTACCTTTTAGCAAAGTGGGTTTAGATATTTGTGAGTATGCTAAAAAATCTTATTTAGTATTATCAGATTATTATTCTCGTTTTTTGGATATTATTCCACTTAATACCAAAACCGCCAGCGAATGTATTAATAAATTAAAAGTGTGTTTTTCAATTCATGGCATACCACTAAATATTGTGTCTGATAATATGCCATTCAATTCATTACAGTTCAAAATGTTTTGTAAAAAATATGATATCAATTTGATAACAACAAGTCCCGGATATTCACAGGCTAATGGTTTTGCAGAAAAGGCTGTAGGAATAGCGAAAAACTTAATTAAAAAGACTTTGGAAAGTAAGCAAGAAATTTGGCTGGCACTTTTAGAATATCGAAATACACCATTAAAAGAAATTGATGCTTCACCTGCAGAGTTATTAATGAGTCGTAAAACTCGAACGCTTCTTCCATGCAAAATCAACCAATTTCAACCACATTGCATTCCAAATATTATGCAAAACATAAAAAACAAAAACACATATGCGAAAATGAACTACGATAGAAATGCCAAAGCTAAATTGCCGTTTAAAAAGGGGGATAATATATGGTATAATCATGGGCTGAATACTTGGATAAAAGCTACTATCGAAAACATACACCCTTCACCACGATCATATTGGATACGCTTGGAAGATGGCACAGTACTTAGAAGGAACTCAAAGTGGATTCGTAAACGTACTTTGTAACCACGCTGATGTGAACTCATATATAGTATATTATTATTATTGAATTAAATAACTTTTTAAGATATACACATATTATTGAATGAATTATTTCAAATTTGTAGAAAGAGAGAGATGTTGTATTTAGAATGTACATATTAATCTGTAAGCTTATAAGTACATACACATATGTATGTACATACATAGATTGAGCATATAACTTTGTAAATAAAGAATCAACGATCAGTTGTAAACTAGATGTCAGTCTTTCAATAACACAGGTTATTAAAATAAAAACCGCGGTCAAAAGATATGCCATCTATTGTAAATAAAGTCATACACCCCACATAAAAAAACTTGCCCTAGTCATTTCTATGTTTTTGCTGGGAAGGCACTAGTTCCATGAAGAAGGAATTCTCAAAGGTTTGAAGTATTTATAAATAAAGCTTATGAATTAATGTATACACAGAGAATACAGATTCGTGATAGCAACCGAATTTGTTGTCAATCGAATAATTCTACCTTAGTGACGGAATTTTACATTGGTGGCTACAAAATTTTACAAGGGCTAACAAAAGTTTGGTGGCTTCCACCGAAATTTTTCTTTATCAACTGGAAGCAAATTCAGTTGGTATCACGAATCTGGTTTCCCTGTGTAATAATTTCTTTAATGAAATGGTTAAGATATAAAATTTTATTTGAGTTTGATATTTAAGTAAGAATTAATTCTATCGAACCTTTGGTCTCATTATAGAAACTCTGGCTTTAACCATAGTTTAGTCTATATTATTATTATTACTCTTTCCATTGGTTTTAATACCTATAGCATTGTCATATATTCTCCTTTGATGGCCGCTTTTATTAAAGTATGGGTTAAACTCTTCCATAAACAAATAATTGATATAAATTCACATGATTTGTTCAGCAATGCGAAATCATAAATCACAAAACGAGAGTAATAAATTCAAATAATTTTTTTTTTCCGCTACTAATATTTAAATCAAAATAATAAAATTTATTATTGCTTAACATAGAAAACTGATTAAAATGCTGATAGTTTTTTTTTTTTTTTTTTTTTTGTTTTTGTTTGTGGCAATTCGTTTGTGTTTTAATAAAAATTGAACCCTGTTAAATAAATCACATCCGTTATATTTTTATGATAAATGAATAAAATCTAAAATATAAACATTTTAATTTTGCTCGTGTTTTTTTTTTTTTTCTTCTATTTTTTGTTGGAAGTCATATTAGTTTTGTATAAAATAAAACGCGGTGGTTTGCCGTTAGGAATTTTAACGTTTGTTTATATTATGAATTGTACATCCGTTTCCGTTTTGTTTACTGTACACTCTACAGCAATATTTAGTATGTGTATGAGTGTATTTATGTATTTGTGAAGTTATTAGTGATTTAAGTAACTTCCGATTTTGTGTGAAATTTATGGTTTTTATTTTATGCAAAAAAAAAAAAAAAAGAAGAAAAATATTATTTAAAGCAAAAATAATATCATGCACACAACCTTTAACCTTATGGAAAACTTTCACCTTCTACTCTGCTCTGCTAGTTCTATTGCTTTTATTCAATTTTCCCATTTTTATCTATTTGTACTCATAAAACTGTCTTTATGTGTATTAAATCCTGAATGACATTGAGTGATAGTGTTGAAGTTTTTTTTTTTTTCCGAAATTTTTTTCTTTTCTTTCTAGTGTCACTCAAAGAAACCACAATTCCATCATCATGCTGGCACTATTTGCAATAGAAGAAATAAGTAAAAGTTGAAAAAAATGTGAAGAAAAACATAAAAATAGAAATCAATCAAACTTATTGTAGGTTCTTGTTCATGGAGCACATATGAATCTTGATAATTCCGTCATGAGTGCAAGTGCAGACATTTAGTTTTCTTCTATTTTTTTTTTTTTTATTATTTTTAGTTTTCTGCAGGAAAAAAACATTTATAGTGTCATGATAACAAAGACTAAAGGCATTTGTTCCATCATACTATATGTCTCTAATAAAAGATGAAAAAAACATATGGTATATTCCATAATAAAATGAGTTTTTTGAAATGCACTAATACCCCGGTTTGCTTCGCTAATTGGGACTGGAGAAAGCGACTCAAATCCAAACGACGCAAACCAAAGCATGATTTTGCATACATTTGTATTGATTTTCATTTAATTAGTTCCAAGATTTATAATTTTAGGCGAAAAAATTGATTTTTCAATAAAAAATACCACGCAAATCGAAGCACTAACGACGCAAATTCGAAGCCATGCAACGCAAACTGAAACGAAAACGACGCAAATCGAAGCAAACTGAAACACAAACGATGCAAATGCAAGCACTAACGACGCAACTTCGAAGCCATGCTACGCAAACTAAAACAAAAACGACGCAACTTCGAAATCACGGAAATTTAAAAAAAAACGCAACATCGAAACGAAGCAGAACGAAGCGACGAAAGCCGGGTTATTAGTGTAAATAGTACCCAAGGAACATTATAATAGATTCTTTAAATACTGCACCTATGAATCATGTATATCCCGGCTTTTTTTAAACATACACAAACTGCGAAGCGTTTTGTTTGTCTGCAGATATATCCAGAGTCTCTGGTGGGAACTGAACCCGCAATCCTAACATTAATAGTCCAGCACACTATTGTCTAGTCAATAGGTGCTTGAATTCAGCGTAGTATAAAAAGTACTACCTTGAGTTTGAAAAAAAAGTATTTATAAATTTTCCCGAATTTATTCAAATCATTCATTAGTTTCTATTTCCCTTATTCTGTTCTAAGTTCGAAGACTCATTTAAGAGTCCACTCCTTAGAAAATCTCTCTCCAAATTTGATCAATTCATTGAATTATGCAGTGACCCATATGACTAAAAAACATCCTGGTACTTTTATTACGTTTTCCATCTCCTACTGCGTTGATAATGATGAATAAGACATGTTTTAACACAATCACTCCAAAAAACATACATTTATATTTCATTTTACACAATATTTCTGCATTTTCGTCAAATGATTCATGAATCTTGATGCCACCATCAGTGTTGGCATCAAAAAAGTAGGAAAAAACTAAAGAACGATTGAATTTTGATTGACAATAAAGCTTGACATTTAAAGTGTCTGTTTCCTGTTATGGAATTTTAACCCACAACGAAACGAAATATCTTTTTACCACTGTGTACAACTTATTTAGTATTTAGGGACAAGCATAAAAACACAATTTTGAGCATGAGCCAGCCAACATTTTAAATGCAAATTATCTTGCTTTGGCTGTAATTCAACTGTTGTTTTCAAGGTAAAAATTCTTTTTAAACAGGCCTTACTGTCAAACTTATTAAAGTCAAGGCCTAACATTTTCCAAGAGCAGCAAGATTTTTATAAAATAACAATTTACTTTCTTTGTTTTTCTCATCTCATAAAGAAAATAGCTGAATTCCCGAAAAGAATTATAAGATTCACCTCATTATATTGTAAAACTTTAACTTTCAGCTAGAATAGTGTAGAAATATCGATTATTTAAATCAAGAACCAAGTAAATGTTCTTGAATATTAATCGGATTTTTACACAAACGAACGCCAATAAAACTCTCAACATAGAGATCAAAATGAATACACATTTCATTCAGTTAGCTATATTAACCGGATCAGTGAATGATTGGCCATGCCTTAAAAAAGCAGGAATTGAGGAACTAGTGTTATACTTTATTCTTTTAATGAATGGCCAAACGATTTTGACGTCCCGGGGAGCAGTCAGAACGTTGGTGTAGAGATTTTTCAATACTCAGCACTTTGGCTCAAGAAGATCACGCCCTTTTGCTAGATTCTGAATGCATCCTCTCTAGATCTGATTACAATTCAGCACTTCTGATTAAACAAGGATTTTTCCATAGTTTTAATAGAAATTTGCTTTGTTGGAATGAAGGTTTTCATCCCCATCATAATTATATTTTTGACCATTTTCGCCATGACATTGACACCATTGTTTAAGAAACAGTAAAATGCCGAAAGAAATCGTTGACCTCAGCCCAACGTGTCTTTTCGTAAATATAAGTACAACGTTTCGTAGCTAGAAAGGAGGCGGAAATGGAACAATGATATTGTTACTTTTAACCTTTTTAAAAAGTTGATGTATTTCCTTTAAATAAACCGGATACTTTTGATTGCAAATAAATCCCGTTTAGTAGTTTAAAATTCGTAACAACTCTTTATTTATTTAAAATGTACAACAACAACAGTTCAAATAGTCACTCCGTGTCTTCATACACGATTATCAATTCGCAGAAATGCACATACACTTTTTAATGTACAAACTCAAACATATACGATAGTTGATGTTAACTCTAACAGCGCCTATGATCAAATAAACTAACGACTGCAAAGTCTGCCACTATTTATACACGCGCCATCTTTTGTTAATCTTCTACAATGTTCTTAACGGACAAACTAGTATGTTCGAATTCTAGAGCTTTCGATGTCAATGTTAGCAGCTTAAACATTTAGTGTTGCCATACTTTTAAACAATGGTAATAACCGCATGCTATCAACATTGTTGATACGTAGAAGCTTCTACTGATGGACGTGTTTATAAACATGATAAATGTCGCAGGCAGTCGTTACAGACCGTTAAATTCAAATCGCTATTGCACATTCGTACCAATATGAATTACCAAGAGGTGCAAAAACAGGGTGTGAAATTAGAAAAAGGTCAAGGATGTTATTTTGGTGCCCATCATCGCATGAAATATGCATCAACAGAAAGTCAGTTTATAAAGAAGAATTTCAGTTACAGCAACCAAATGTTTTTTACCCCTTTAAAAATTTTGTAGCCACAGCTATAAATATGCATCAACAGAAAGTCAGTTTATAAACAAGAATTTCTGTTACAGCAACCAAATGTTTTTTACCCCTTTAAAAATTTTGTAGCCACAACTATAAAATTCGGTCACTAAGGTAGAATCATTCGATTGACAACAAATTCGGTTGCTATCACGAATCCGTTATCTCTGTGTATAGAGAAACCCGAAGTAAAAACAGTGTGACTTTGAACTTAACCCAGAGAAATTCTACATAATACATACCTAATGGTTGCTGATTCTTGTACACAACTTCATCGCGTATGAACATGATAATGTCCCCGTGAAAATTATCGTCTATCCTGTGGATCAGTATTCTCAGATACCTGCGTTTCACATAAGACGAAAACGAACGCCAATAAAATTTTCAACAAAGAGATCAAAATGAATACACATTTCATTCAGTAGCACGCTAGCTTTCAACAAAGAAAACCGCGTCACTTTATGTAAAAAATACATCAATGCATTCTTAATTATCTTTTAAAACCAATACATTCTCATTAGAAATATTTCTCTTTTTTGTTGACACTGACCTACACACCAAAGTTAATAGTCGCTCAATAAACCAACTTTATTTCCTAGTTTGATCTTGCAAGGTGAAGGGTATAGATTTGTCATTCCGTTTATAATTTCTACATTTTTCAAATGCGACCCCATGTATTCTGGATCGTTATAGAAAGCGGAGTTGATATAACGATATCCGTTTGTTGAAATCAACTATCCAAAGCCATCAAATCAAATTCATAAATGATTGATACATCAATATATCCGATATAGTCCAACTAAGGTTGCTCTTTGAAATCGAGAATATCGTTCCCCGCGGCTACCTCGATTTTTATACCCTTCACCATCGTGAGAAGGGTATACATATAAAGTTTGTCTTTCCGTTTGTAATTTCCACAATATAATTTTCCGACCCTATAAAGTATATATATTCTGGATGCTTATAAATAGCAGAGTCGTTTAAGCCATGTCTGTCTGTCTGTCTGTCTGTCTGTCTGTCTGTCTGTCTGTCTGTCTGTCTGTCTGTCTGTCTGTCTGTCTGTCTGTCTGTCTGTCTGTCTGTCTGTCTGTCTGTCTGTCTGTCTGTCTGTCTGTCTGTCTGTCTGTCTGTCTGTCTGTCTGTCTGTCTGTCTGTCTGTCTTTCTGTCTTTCTGTCTGTCTGTCTGTCTGTCTGTCTGTCTTTCTGTCTGTCTGTCTGTCTGTCTGTCTGTCTGTCTGTCTGTCTGTCTGTCTGTCTGTCTGTCTGTCTGTCTGTCTGTCTGTCTGTCTGTCTGTCTGTCTGTCTGTCTGTCTGTCTGTCTGTCTGTCTGTCTGTCTGTCTGTCTGTCTGTCTGTCTGTCTGTCTGTCTGTCTGTCTGTCTGTCTGTCTGTCTGTCTGTCTGTCATTAATATAGACAATATGGATATCTAATGATAGATATTTCAGGGACCTTTGCAACGACGTATATAATACCATAGTAAGTTAGACCTACAATGGGGCAAAATCGGAAATAAATATTTTGTAAACCGATTTTTTTTTTTCACTAAAAGTTTTTCAATTTCTCAATTGATATAAAAATCTAATCTTTCCAATCCCTTAACATAATAACTATTTTTCAATTTTCCTCCATTACAAAAACTTTTCGCTGGGCTTTATTGTTATATGGGAATTGATGCTGTTGCTGAAATATGTTTTATAGGTTGTTTAGTACAAGAAAGAAAAAAACGAAATGATAAGCAATTTTTAAATCATTTGTCAAGTGACAGTTGAGATATTGATTGACTTGTAAGGCATAGAGAATACATCTATGGCAAAAAGGAGTAACAGAACCCAGCAGTTAAGCTATTAGTCAATGTATCCCTTATAGACAGTAATCGTCACAAATGTCTTATCACTTGGCTGACTCCAATTATTTTGGTCATTTAACACGTATGTGCTCTTTGTAGTGCATAGAGAAGATAATTGGTTACTTTATACATCCCAGGTAATCTAGCGTGAAGACAATTGTCACTTAAGAGTCTCCAAGTAATCTAGAGTGTAGTCACTTTAAACGTTTTGTGAGTAATTCGTACAAATTGGTTTTATACAAATTGTGTTGATTGTGTTAATTTTTATTTCTGCTTAAGTATACTGATAACCTATGTAGTATAGCGTAAAGTCATTTGGGCACTTTAGTGTCTTTTAGTAACCTATAGTGAAGTCACTTTAAACGTTTACTTTGTACTGCACTTTAGAAAGTAGTTATTGGAGAGTTGTCAAAGAAAGGATTGTTTACAAGCTATCGTCTATAGGACTGCCTATGTTATGTCTTTTTCGCAGACTATTTGAGGTCAATTAGCACTCGTACATGTTAAAACAATTAGATATGTAGCTGATCAAGTTACCAGTTAGGTAGCTAGTAAGGTAACTGATGCTAGTTAGGCAATATGTGAATCCAATCCTCCCTGCTTAGGACATGCACGTGTTAAAAGAACTTGTCTCCTAGCTGTTGAAGTAACTAGTTCTCACCCTAAATGATGGGTAAAATCACGAGTTCGGGACTGTCTCCTAGAACTGCTGGGAATTAAGTATTATAAAAAAATACATCTCAATAATATTTAGTTAAGGATCAACGCAATGATTAATCCGTAATAGTTTCATCCTTGTTTCTGTTTGTGTTAAATACATGCAAGACGTTTTACGTAGAATTTTCATACAAATTTGTAATATGTATGGAAATATTATACAAAAAATTATTAAATCTCCACATTAGAAAATGTTTGTGTTCGATTTGTGAATTTGTGAGAAGCTGTTTGAAATAAAAATAATTAAAAAGAGAAAACAAATTTATTTTGGAATGATAATTTTTATTCATATAGACGCAAAACAAAAATAAAGTTGTTCATCGTTACTGTATCCATTTCAACATTTATGCATGTAACTGTAACCATTTCAAAATGTTTAACAATATTATAGTTAGACTAACTATATATATGGCTAATTTACAGTAAACATGTATATGTTTGTGACAACCATTTATATGATGAATAATTTTATCATAATATGTTGTTCTCAGATTATGATATCCATAATATAAATGGTTGTCACAAACATATACATGTTTACTGTAACCATATATATGGTTGATACAATCATGTGAATCATAAATTAACCATATTATTGTTACCACTATCATTTATATAGTTAGTCTAACTATAATATTGTTAAAAATTTTGAAATGGTTACAGTAAACATGCACAAATGTTTAAATGGTACCAGTAACAATGCACAACTATATTTTTTTCTTGGTGTAGGTTAAGGGTATGTTTGATTTACATTTGATTTGAAAATATGTACAATTAATCTTATGGCGTTCTATATATATTTTGATTGAAAGATCGATGTTCGGGTAACCAATTAAAATAAACAAATTCTTTTTTCGATTGCTTTGCTGTGATATGATGGTGTTCCGACACGGGAACAGGCGACATATAGTTGAGCATGTGAGAAGCATGGATTTCCACGGTGCCGCAAAAATGCAATGACTACCCTGGAGATTAACTGTCATTTCGAATGCAATCTAATGACATGTCAGTCGGAACTATTGGGATCCGAGGTATCAAAGCGTATTCTCCTTTGTACTTTCCCTTAACTATTGTTGATTCGATGACGTTATTCATCAGGTTTTTTACCGCAAGCACCCGACTTGCGGTAAATTTATGTTTCGTAACGTTATGATTACCGATCTGACTTTCAGTTGGAGATTGCGCTGTGGTAATCCAGGTTATTCCAGCGAGTTTAAAAACTCGATTGTATAGTTTACGGCATCATCATGGGAAGTAACGGAATCCACCGATTTGTAGGTCATTAATACGACATCAATTTCACTTCGATTCTAAAAAATCCAATTCGTCCACATCAATGATTTTCGTAGGCTATATTGCTTGCACATTCGCTCAACTAATAATTATTTTTGTAATATTGTGCAATGTTTGGAAACACCTTTCGTATGAGTAAGGATTTTGATTCGCTAAACTTGCAAAAAGCGAAGGAAAATTTAATGCAACCGGCAATTACTTGCAAAATACTTATCGTGATAGATCGTTCTGAACATGCATGTTCACAGTCGATTTGAGATTCTTGACGTGTTTCCACAAAACGGACGACTTCAAATATGCATTAAGTTCATCGGCTGGCGTTTACGGTGGAATCACTCGCAATAACAGATTCATAGCACCACCTAACCGGCTTTGATCATGAGCCTCCAAAGACTTTTGAATATAGTTGTGCATGTTTACTGTAACCATTTCAACATTTTTATAAGTTTTTTAACAATATTATAGTCAAAGTTACAATTTATATGATTGTGGTAAGAATAATATATTTGCTCCACAGATTGGATGGGAAGCATGTTGAGATAATTATCAAACAAATGTTCGTATTTGATGAGCATTTGACGAAAGCAAAGTGTCTTCTAGGGTGTGTTCCCAATGAGTGTCATTCTCTAACAATCGCAAGCGTTCACACGCTTCTCTATACGTGTCATACAATTCACCATTTATAGTTGGCAAATCTTGGAATGATGTTGGGCCACGAACGCTGACTAATAGCGTGTAAATGCGACCTAATATTTCGGTGGAAAATAAATGAGAGAAAACTGGATTTCCTTGTTTTCGCCATTGAAATTACTTTGGCGATTGATTCCAATCTTGGCAGTTCGGAGTATAGCAGCGTTCGGGCAAATTCATCATTCCGGCACATTTCAAAAAATCTGTTTAATGTTGTAGATGACGGTCGACCCACTGGTTGTATTACATTCTCCTCAGTAAATTAAACTCTTTGACCACTTTTCTGGCTAAATGAAGGACAGTTGGATGTCTTTCATAAATGGCAAATGTAAAAATGCGCCAAATTGCTTCGTTACTACTAACATAGCAGCCCATTTGAAATTGAGTAACTTTATCATTGGAATTCTGTGCACTAACTTAAATCACAGCTATGTCCCTGCCTTTGGTTATATATTTGCAGATGTATTTGATGGATGTTACGGAATGGCAAGACTCGACGTTGATGTGTGATTTCAATGTTTTGGAGAGTAGTGGCGAATTCAGAAAAATCCAACGGTTGTCAATTTGAATGTCTTGTTTATTCACTTTCACCTTTGTTGATCGTATATTGTCCGCAGCTGAATACAGTGGATAAGCATCATTTAAGGTTATTGTTTCTGCTACTAATGGCCGTGGATAAATCTTCGAACATTTGACGTCGACCATACACGGAGAATTAATATTTAATGATCCTCATGGGCCATAAATCATATTCTTAGTAACAACCTCATGCAAGTCTGGATATTGTACTTCATCAGAATTTCAGCTCATATCATATCATCGAACAATCGGTGAAGAAGTTCACCGATTTTAGATGAATCGAAAAATGGTGGGCGAGATAACAAGGCAGCAGGCGAAGATAAAATACCAGCTGAAATTCTTCGGGTTGACATCGAAACTACAGCTGAACTTCTACGACTTCTACGATCACATCAGTCTGGGAGGATGAAAGGCTACCTCCAACTTGGAAGAATGGCATCATCGTAAAGTTACCGAAAGTGCGACTTGAAAGATTGCAACAACTGGAGAGGAATTACACTGCTTAACACCATATGCAAGATACTAGAAGTCATAATACAGGGAAGGCTTCAACTGAAAATGGAGAAAATTCTACAAGATGAACAGGCAGGTTTCCGCCCAAACAGGAGCTGCGTAGACCAGGCCAACACTCTACGCTCTAGAATGGCGTACTCCCCTGTACCTACTGTTCGTAGATTTGAAGAAAGCCTTTGACCCCATCAAAAGGACTGCCATATGGAAAGCATTGAGTAGAAAATGAGTATCCCTGAAAATAACGCGAATCATCAGAGCTATGTACGAGGATGCGGAACTATCAGTTCTTCACAACGGGAATACAAGTCAACCATTTCACACAAATGCTGGAGTATACCAAAGATGTCCCCTATCACCTCTGTTATTCTCTATAGCGCTGGATGACATCATGAGCGAAGTCTGTACAGACATAAGAGGAATAACATGGAGCTTCTCACGCCAACTCGAGGATTTGTATAATGCGGATGATATTTGTCTACTCTCGCATAAGATCTCCAACATCCAAGCAAAGATAGATGATCTGGAAAGACTATCACGCAATGTTGGACTTGGAACCCATACTAATGCAAATAAAACGTAGGAAATGGAGGTGGTTCGGCCATAATATCAGAAAGAATCCTGACAGTATAAAAAGATGGCGCAAGAGTGGAACCCTCAAGGTTCAAGAAACCGTGATCGACCAAAGCACAAATGGAGACGCACTATACTCCAAGATCTAGGACAGTGTAATCTTAAATGGGAAAACGCGAAAACAACTGCAACAAATCGTGTAAGATGGAGATGCTTTATGTAAGCCATATGCTCTCAAGCGGGGTAATGGGAAAAAAATTGCCATATCGGTGCCGCCGTTTTCCTATTTTAGATAAATCGAAAAAAGTGACCGTAAACGTGGGCGTAGTCAATTTTTCTTTCTGTAAAAACCTAAGTTGGACTATCACGAATATTTCAAATAAAAAAATTTCAAATCGGTCCAGCCGTTCTCAACTGTTGTAATTACCAACGAACAATATTTAATTTTTATTGATATAGATTTGTAAAAGTTAAGGAAATATTCAAAAAAATAAATAAATTTAGTATTTTGAAAATAATAAAGTCTTCTAAGCTTCGTCTAGTAAAGAAAGTCTGTGAAAGTCCCTAAATATCGCTGTATTTTTTTTTTTATTTCTTTAATTCATTGGGGACTTAGTTCATAGCGCCGCACGATAGAAGATATCTTAATGAAATTTTACACAACCAGAACTGAGGAGTTCCTGAGTTGAATTGCAAAATCAGTGATTTTTTTAAATTTTGTAGGCCGAACGAGAATTGAGCTGTGTAAAATTACATTAATATATCTCCAATTTTTCTCTACCTAACGAACTATTTTTAAAATCAAATTCTTTTAAACCACTGTGCCTTGATAAATATTAATGGCAAATACACATTTGCATGCAATATTTTCAAAACACATTGCAATACTACTTCTGAAAGACAAGGTATATAAAATACATTTGGGGGATTCAAAGGGTCTGCTATTAGGTTATATTGTCATAATGTAACAACACATTCTTGTTGTGTTTCAAACAAAAAAGTTCTAAACTTTTGAACTATGTTTATTGTTTTGTCATAAAATAGAACTTTTTTGTTTGAAGCACAACACCAATTTGTTTAAACTATCATAATATATTAGGACAATACGACCTAATAGTAGACCATGTGAATCCCCCAAATGTATATATATGCGATAACCTTTGTTTCCGGTCATGTTATTAACCAAGAATACTTGTTTTTGGCATGGTCGGAAAGTAATTTAATAGAAAATAAAGCGATATTACAGAACATTGCATTACCATGCTCTGGAAGTGATTAGGTTGCTTCGAAAAGTTAGACTTAAATTGGGTTTTGGTGATAATTTAAATATGTATTTTAAAGAATCTTCCATAAGGCGCTTCTTATCTTTAAATAAAACAAAGTGAGTGTCTGATGTCATCGAAATTGTATATTCGTTTGATAAGTCTATAGCTGCCATTATGTACGGAATACAACATCGCGAATACAATTATGACAATATGACTTAATAGCAGACCGTTTGAATCCCCCAATTATATTTTTAATAGCGGATATAGGAATCTCTACAAATTGTTTTTACGCGCGATTTTCTAAGAAAATTTTTCTAATATTAAAAATATCCGCATTCTTCTATACATCCCTCGTATTTAGTTCTTAACTTACCTCTAATCAATGCCTTTAAAAACTTTTGGTTTTCTCTTAACTTTTATTACTAACTGTGGGACAATAAACCGATTAATAATATTCGGCTATCAATCAAAGCAAATTTATGAACATATTTTTTTTTTTTAGCCCAACTAGCAAGTATTCACGTTTACAATTTTTATTCCACCAAAGCGCGAAATCACTGGAATTTATGGAAGATAAGATTTGCTGGCAATTGTTATGATTGATTTTTTTCATAAAGGTGGGCGTATAAATCAATCACTATCCAGCTGATATACAAGCAAACATACAGTTGGGAATGAAATAACCAGTCGAAATGATAAGAGAGAATTTACACACAAGTAAAGTTATTTGTAAATTACTTGGTTTATATTTAGTTATTTATTTTCACTTTCAATAAACTAGGGAAGTATGACGATATGGAATTGGTTATTATGAAATGTTTAATTGTGTGTAGATAAGGAAATAAACTCATTGCAAACTTATCTACTTTTAAAATATAAAATTTTATTCATTTATGATAATAAAAATCTTATTTTATAATCGGAATTGACGAATATTTCTCTTCAAATCCTTAAGCCTATTGTGCTGGTCTTCCTTCCCTTTTAAAAAGAAAACAGCCACTACAACCTTTTTTCAGAAATTCTTAAGTTAGCGTTTTTTTTATCTCTTTTTCCTCACATAAAACTGAATTTTAATGATGAATGTGTCCTGCTTGGCTCAAATGATTTCAGCTAAACCGTCATATTTATGGGCCTCATAAAACACAACACAAGACAAACACAAATTATACATAATGGTCAACTGTTTTGTAGCCACTATTAAACGCGTTTAAGTGTAAATAATTTGTATTAAATTGCAAAAATTTTACAAAACTATAAAAAAGTACGTAAATATAACTGGTATGTTTGGATGTACATATTTATATACTTATGTATTTAAAAATGGATAATCAAATTCACTCATGTCAAAAGTGCACATATAATGATCTGTCATTTTAACCACAGGTTTATTTCTATGCATAAATCTACAATATGAAAAAAAGACAGCTAAACATTTAATGGGCGCTTAGATTCCCTTTCCCAAGATGAGCAGCATTTAGTTAAAAACAGATAAATTTTAATATATTATTATGTATTTTTGTTTTTTTTAGAAACTTTATTTTAGATTGCATTTAAATAATTTGGGGTGACCAAGCTTTTTATGTTACCTTCATAAAATAGTCTAAGTAAATGCAGTAAATAACATTATGCGACAAATGGTAGGGGTCAGTGATCGAAGGGGATTCTGTTAACCGGGAAAATTTACATCGTTCAAAAAAAAATTATATAGTCCCGGCTTTTCGCAGGGTCAGGTCTAGAGATCGAGATATATCGATTTGAAGTTAGTAAGTCTCGTATGGGAGAAATTGTAATTTGTGTGCCTTTTTCATGCATTTTGCCCATATAAATGTCCGAATAGCGGAAAGTGATGTTCAGCTAAGTTGTTAGGCTTAACCCCGGCTATAAAGGAAAGCTTTATTTTTGGTTGTCCTTGAGTGGGACCCTGGAAAATCAGTTATTCATAATTGTTCTCCTAAGTTATCTAGCAAAACTCAATTAAAATCATCTAATATTACATTTAGGAATTTAAAGACGCTTTAGTCGGTTATGATTACTTTGCGTGGAGGGCAGTGAACAAAGTCATACGATAGCTTTTGGTAAGCTACGATATCCAATAAGATATTTTGTCTTACTAGCATCATAAACAGGCCAGATCGACCTCATCAAAATACAAGATGGTTAGTTAGGCCACCTGGACTCAGTAAAGTTTTAGTTTTTGCTGAATTAGCAATTTAAAGAGACTTCCAATAAGGACTTCCGATTATAAATCTGTCAAATTAACTGTCATTTATTCAGTATATTTTGCAAAGTCACCATGGCCGGATATAGCGCTCAACAGCACGTGCAAATGATAAAATAGTTTTATCATTCGGTGAGACCAATTTCTGGATGAATATCAATCTACTTGAGATCCAAGAGCGTCCAATACATCCCGAAAAAGTCAGAGTTTGGTGTGAATATTATGCTGGCGGCGACATCGCTCCATATTTCATTGGGAACGATGTTGGCCAGGCCATCAGCGTCAACGAAGAGCGCTATAGGTCGCTGATTACCAACTTCTTTTAGGCTGAATTGGATGACATGGACAGCAACGACAGGTGGTTTCTATAGCACGCCGCTACATGCCACACGGCTCATGTCACAACGGATATTCTGAACGAGCAATTTGAGAGCCTGGTCATCTCACGTGGAGTTGATGTGAATTGATCACCGTGATCATGCTATTTGACCCCTTAAGAATATTTATCGCCTTAGCTGTAAAAAACCATCTTGAAATTGAGATAATGCATACAATAAGGCCTAAAGGCGGTCTTCGATTTTTGGTTCCCAGTGCAGTATTAAACAGTTTTTCGCTTTCACATTTTTTATACTTCCCAATATGTTCTGACAAGTCGTTTGTCAGCTACCGTCCAACAAGTGCAAAAAGTCAATTAATTGGCTTCGAATATTATTTCGCAAATTTAACTATTAAAAAACAACATTTCGAATAACATGATTGACTTCAAAATTTGACGGTAAGTAGATAACATTTTATATTTAAGTTTTGAAGTAAAAAAAAAAAATAAAAAGTTTGATTTAAAAACGAAATAGTGAAAGTCTCCTAAAGACGGTCTTGCCGGTTTGTTTGTAAAAAAATTTCCTCCTCTCTTACATTGTTGTTTTCACCTTTTGTTCATAAAACTATATTGTTTTCTTATGGTTCTATTATGTGCATCCTTTTATTTTACTACTGTGTTAAAGATGGATATTACTAAACGTAATATCCGTATCTATTTGGAACAAATGTCTAATGAACAATTTCTCGAGTTCATCGATTCTGTAGAGCTCTATAGATAGCTTAGATGAAAGTATTGATAGCGATGACAGTGTTGCTGGCTCCACTTATGTTCCAACGGCGAAACACCATCTGCGAAAATACATGACCAATAAGCCGCATAAAAGAGAGATCAAATTGTTCGTGCTTTGTGATTCAAACGGTTTTACCTTTTTTAAAACTACAATGGGTCCGATTTAGTATCATTTTACCGGTTACACCGGATAATGGAGCTACCTTAAATGTTTGGAGATTACTTATTATCAGTGTTGCCAGTTTAGCCTTTTTGAGGCTAAATTTAGCCTTTTTACTTACTCTTTAGCCTCGAAATTTTGGTTTTAGCTTCGTGGCTTTTTTCTAGCCTTTTTTTAATTTGATAATAGCCTTTTTTTAAATAAAAAAGGCTAGAAAAAACCACGAAGCTAAACCAAAATTTCGAGGATAAGGAGAAAATAAAAAGGCTAAATTTATATTTGTGAGACATTTTCATTTTAATTCATTACTGTTTTTCATTTAGCTTTTCAACCTACTCAAGAATTGTGCAGTATTAAAAGAACAAATTACAATTGCCAATACAAAGTGTTTCAAAATGAAATATAGTATTTAATATCTGAAAGCTATAATTGTCTAGCAAATTCGCTTTCAAGACAAAATTGTTATTACACATTATATTCATCGTTATATAATGGACAAGAGCCCCACAAACTCTTGAAGGCTTGTGATACTCGATGGCTGTCATTTGAAATAGCCGTTAAACGTATTGTGATTCTGTGCTTCGAATTAAAACCAGCAATGCTTCAAAGTCAAACATTTAAGTGATTAATATACTGATTATAATTTGGTGTATTATTTTTTTTTTGTTTAAACCAGTAAGCAATTCAGCGGATCCAACAAAGCTGTTTTCTGATTTAAAATTTCTTCTCCATAGTTTGTGTTTTCAAATTGTAATACAATGCAAAGAATTTGATACATTATCGTTCCCAATTGAAAATTGTTTGATGTTTTCGCCACATTTTTTATCCAAGTTTGAAGAATGAGAGATAAAATAAAAGTAAATAACAGACTTTAATGCCGAAAAACATTTGGTGGTAAAATATTGTTAAATGTTTTAATATGACCTTAATGATCAATACGATTAAAAAAAAATTTTTAGAACTCGAAAGTCTTGCGGTGTTATTCAGATTTAAGACATTAAATTTTAACACTGCCGGAGGAATATCAGACAAAATCATATATTAAGTATTATAGTAGTATCGTCTATTATACCAAATTTATAAACATTTATCATTAAAATTACCTTTTTTCAAGATAAAATGTAAAAATAATATTCTAAAATAGCTTTAAAGTAGGCTAAGTTAGGTTATAAAGGCAGCCGGTATTACCAGCTCACTTGGATCCATGAGTTAGTTCCTTTGTGATACTCTAACGATCATGCTCAGGTTCACAAGATGTTATTCATATGTCGGAATGGGGTTCAAAAACCTAACGCACGAGGAATAAAGACTATAGAGCCTACAGATTACATCACTCGCGAAGAATTGGACGTGTAACTTAATAAAAAATAAGATTTTTAATAAAAAATAACTTTTTTAGTAAAAAATTACGTTTTTAGTAAAAAAAATCCATTTTCTAGTAAAAAAAATCCATTTTCTAGTAAAAAAATCCATTTTTTAGTAAAAACTAAATTTTTTAGTAAAAAAATCCTTTTTTTTGTACAAAATCCTTTTTTTAGTAAAAAATCAATTTTTTAGTAAAAAATCAATTTTTTAGTAAAAATCCATTTTTTAGTAAAAAATCCATTTTTTAGTAAAAAATCCATTTTTTAGTAAAAAATCCATTTTTTAGTAAAAAATCAATTTTTTAGTAAAAAATTAATTTTTAGTAAAAAATTAATTTTTAGTAAAAATAATTTTTTGTAAAAATAAATTTTTGTAAAAAAAAAATTTTGTGAAAAATAAATTTTTTTTAAAAATAATTTTTTTTATTGAAATAGGAGTCTATGAACCTAACATTTGCAATTCTACTAACACGGATAATGCAGCAAATTGTTCAATGTTAGGTTAATACAAGTTTACTTAAGCGCAAATATTAAATATTAGCACATGCAACTGACCAATCAGCAATAAGCAAAAGTGAAACATATATAATAATACATGGTACATGAAAACATGAGAAGTGCATAGTAAGCAGTCTTTGATTTGAACAAAATAGTAGAGGATTTTTTACAAGGTGTGTGAATTGCATTCATTATTTTAAAGTATAATAATGAATAAAATATAACGTTTTATATATCAATGGAAAGGTAATGAAATGTAGTTTTTAAAACTTGTAATATTTTGGCAACTTCTTAGTAAGTTTTAGATGCTAATGAGTAAAATGTAAAATAAATATTTTTGAGAGAAATAACTATTGTAGAGTTGGGTTGTTTATGAACGAATAAGTTCAATTGAACAATTCAGTCAAGTGAACAATGTCTTCAGTCTTGTGGTTCTTTTTGTCATTTCGGTATTGCTTTTAAGTTGTTTCATCTGTATTAAAAATCCTGTCAAATTTGTTTCCTAAAGCAAATCGTTCAATCACTTAGTTTCATAATTTTTTAGTTTCCACTTTCAATAATTCATCATCAACCTGAAATGACGTTCAAACCTTAAATTAATATTTTATGCTTAAAAAAAAATCTTAAATAACCTAAATTTTTGTAAACATGACATTTTGCAGACAAAAAAAACTATATGACTTAGAAATGGCGTATATTTTGAATGTGTTCCATCGGTTTCAGCGATGCGCTTCAAAAGTGGTGATTTTGAAACGGAAGACAATTAACGCCCCAAAACAATGTTACATACGAAATGACAAACTTATTTATTCCCCCATTTACTATTGGTGGTGGGTGTTATATTAACTGAAATTAGAAATTTTCCATTAATTCTAAAGTACACTAGTTTGCCTCTTTAACAATACTTTTTACACATTCATTATTAAGAAAAATAGCTGAGAAACGAAAAAAGAATATTATGTTTTTGATTGATTTCTAAATAAACTTCAAACACTTATATTTTAGTGACGATTCTGAAAAAAATAATACGGCAAATTAAACTGATTGAGCAATTGCGACAAAGATTTTCATATGAAAACTCTTCGCTAAATCGATTTTTTATCCGTTAATAATACACTTAAAATAGTACTCGTAAAACCAAAAAAATATATTATGTATGTGAAAAATAGTAAATGCTTAGTACTTAAATTAAAAAAAAAAAAACAAAATTTAAGTTTTGTCTCTATAAAAATATATATGGGGCATTTAATGTCAAGTGAACCATCTTTTGAAATCGATGTCTTCCGATAGCTAGTTCTATTAGATAGTAATTCAGACACAATTTTTCAACAAGATCGGTCGAAAACTTTCTGAGTTAGAGGGGATCAGAATTTGACATTTTGGCCAAGCAGGTGTTTTTTCTCATCCATGTAACTTATTAACTATTGTTCTTAGCAAAATGTGTCCCAAATAGCTAATTCTTCAATCTTTCAAAAAAAAACATTTTTTTTGCTTTTTTTTTGCAAAATCTAAAACTGTTGACATTATTTTCAAAATGGGCCCTTTTTTAAATTTTTTTTTTTTTGCTCAAGAGATCGCTTAGTGGGATTCGAGTGGAATATCTATCAAAATAAATATTTTGTAACTCAAGACATACAATTTTTGAAATTTGTTTGCAAAATATAAATTTTTTTTCCAAAATCGGCCTCTTTTTTAAATTTTTTTTTTTGCTCAAAAGAAAGCCTTTATAATTTTATTTATTTTTATGAATTTTATGAATATATTTTAAAATTTTTTATTTAAAAATAAATATAAAACTAAATTCTTAATTTATAATATTTTAGCTTTTTTTTTGGCTTTTTTTTAAAGCAGTTTGGCTTTTTCTGGCCTTTTTTTGAAGTCAATATAGCTTCTTTTTTTGCCATCACCTGGCAACACTGCTTATTATGTACATCACTTCCTGTATTTTAATAACTTTTGCAAATCGAAGCCGCTGTTAGTCTATTTACGAGCCACAGGAATTTATGGTTTGGGCACAATGAGAGTTACTATTTTTATTACCCCCATTAACACGAAGCCTGGTTATGCGATAACTAATAGTTATACTGTCTATTAAAATTATTTTTGTATGAAAACTGTCAGTATAAGTATTAGTTAACACATAACTAGTCTTCGTGTTACTGGCGGTTAGTCATATTCCTTGTTGGTCATGGTTTGCTTTTGTGTAAGCTGCCGAATGACAGCGAAACGAATAAAGAGCAGAGATGATTTTGTGTAGAATACATGACCTTAATCAATGGAGTCGATGTGAATACTGTATTACGAAAGATACATCGACCTACATATGTATTGAACGTTTCAGAAGAACCAATCCTGGTGAACAACAATCAAAGGTTCCTAGGTATGATAGAAAGCAAAAGAAATTCATCGAAATCAACTGCCCTCAAATTATTCAAGAATACAATGAGCGCATAAATGGTGTACATCTCATGGATGCTCTCCAGGGACGATACCATATTTCAGCTAAAACTCGCCATATTATGATTAGGTTGTTCTATCATTTTGTGGACATGGTATTTACAAATGCATTCATTTTATACAAACGTCTGCAGGCCGATAAGGCCAATGCTTCCAAGAATCAGTCCGATTTAAGAACTGCTTTTACAGTTTCCATATTTGCGTAAGGAAATAGCTGCTGGACTTGTTTCCTTTAAAAATATATGGCCTGTAGGACGATCATCTATTCCAAATCTGGGTGAGCCTTTATCACTAAAGCCTGGCATATCATGTATTGGGATAAGAGCAGCTCATCAAGTTGCTGATGTTCAGTTCGATGCTGACGATCACTTTCTTTTTGGTGGAGAGATCGACTCAGAATCACTTTCTGAGTCGAATAAACGATGTCCGTTCGTCCGTCTGGATGGCTGGTTGCCCACGTAAACTTTGTGCGCAGAGTACAGGTCGCAATTTTGAAGATATTTCGATAAAATGTAGTACATATCATTTTTTCTGCCCAAGGACAACGCCTATTGAAACTGGCTGAAATCGGTCCATTATTTCACCTAGCCCTCATACAAATGTCCTCCCGAAATGAGACTTTATCGGTCATAAATATTTAACTTATATAGGTATCTACAGAAGGTTTTCTCCAAATTAATTTTATATATACCGAATTCATGTCATCAAATTTTGTTATGATCGGTCCATAATTAGTCATAGCTCCCATATAAGGGCCGCTTCCGAAATTAACGAGCATTCATCTCCTTAAAATGTTGGTATCCATATAAAATGCAACATAAATAAGTTTCATATAAACATTAATCACATGACCAAATTTTCAACAAAACCCAACATGGTCCTACAAAAAGTTGGCCAAACAATCTAAAGTCTGCTATCAAACTGTGTCCAATGTTATTAAACAGTACCGGGAGAACTTGTCCGTTGATACAAAACCTGGTTCAGGTAAAAGAAATGGTCCACATGATGTTTCTAAAGCCAAAAAATGCATTTGAAAAGAGTTCCCAACACATCCGGTAGGAAAGCAGCCCGCAAGTTTAAAAACATAATTTAGAGTCCAAAAACAGAGCACGGAAATTGAAGTCAAGTTTTATAAAAAAATATTCTTGTAGAATAAGTATGTTCTGGCAGATTTTTCGCAACTTCCTGGTCAAAAATTTTATGTTGCTGATGCTCGAGGGAAAGTTTATGAAAAGTTTAGGACCCAAAAGCAGACAAAATTTCCCAAAAAGTTCTTGGTATGGCAATTTGTATGGCAGTTGCGGCAAAAGAAGCCAATCATTTGTTACAACGGGCTCTATAAATACCGAAATTTACATCAACGAATATTTACAAAAAAAGGATGCTTCCATTCATAAGACTTCATAATGTGTCCATTTATTTTTGGCCAGACTTGGCATCTGGTCATTATGTACCAAGAGAGGTAAATCCTCCAAACTGCCTGGAGCTGAGTCCAGTGGAGAGATATTGGGCTCTTATTAAAAGAGAATTGAAGAGCATAAAAAAGGTGTCCAAAAGCGTGGTAGATTTTAAACGGAGATGGACTACCTGTTCGAGCAAAGTGACAGAAAGCTCAATAAAAACGTTAATGGAAGGGTTTCCGAAAAAGGTACAAAATTGCATCACTAGTGATTAAAACTACAAAAATATTTTGTTAAGAATTTTTCGATCTCACTCCTTATTACATGCAAACAATTTTTTACCTGGCATTCGTTCAGAAAGTTTTTTTCGCCTGAAAATTAAAACTTACGGTTCGGTTGACTACATCTACTTGAAAAAAGATGAAACAACAAATTAGATAAAGTGTTGCATACGACAAGAAATCTAAAATACATCCGTGTATGTACTATGTATGCAAATACAAAACGAATATATTTAGAAATTTACGTTGACGATATGTTGATGTTTACCAAATATTCAAAATTTCGAGAGTCAATAAAACAGATGCTGTATCAAAAACTACACATGAAATTGATTGGGGTAGCAAAAAAGTGTTTAAATATTCGAATTACCAGAGAAGAAAAGCAAATTTATTAATACCAAGAAAATTTCACTGTCCGAAAAAGGGCAGAAGAGGTCTACTTGGCCCGTATATGATGCCATCAGGACGAAACTACTTATGGAATTTCGTCGGCTAATTGTTTCCTTCATTACAGGACACTGTATAATTGGGACACATGCTAAAAGACTGGGCCTACGGTATAATGACTACTGTAGGAGCTGTCACAATGAAGAAGAGTAGGAGAAGGTGTTCCACCTATTCTGCAAACGTTGTGAGCGGCTATAGCATTCAACAAGACGTGCAAATGGTAAAATTGTTTTATCAATATGACTGTTCTGTTTGAGCAATAATCTTCCGCGCTCTTCTCCCATTTTACGGTGCGGATCATTTCTGGATGGATGGGTACTCCAACAAACAAAATTGTCGAATTTGGGACGATACCAATGCACATGAGATCTATGAGCGTCCAATGTTTAGTGTGAAATTTGGGCTAGCGGCGTCATCGGTCCATATTTCTTTGAAAACGACGTTGGCCCGGCCATCACCGTCAACGGCGAGCGCTAGTTACCAACTAATTTTAGACTTAATTGGATGATATGGACACAAAATCCAATCTGGTCAGCCTCTTCTCCAACATTGCATCATTTAAATGTCTCTTTTAACTCCTGTTTCATTATGTTTATTTGATGACACTTCTTGTTATTGTAGTTTTTGCTGCTGGTACTACTACATAGTATTGTTGTTGTTGTTGCTGTTTTTATTATTTTTTCAATATTTTATTTTAAACAACAAATTGTACATTATTGTCATTGTCAGCTAAGCTCTATTTTAAATAGATTTTATAATAAACGACTATAAAATACATACACATTTTTTTCTATTAAGTATTATTGTTTATATAATAATTTTTTTTGTTGCTGTTTATTAATATTACTTAAATTAATTTAGTTTTTTGTTTTAATTTTAATTTTTGTTCTATTCATGTCATTTTGTTATTTTTTATAAAAATTGTTGTTGAAATGTCAACAGCCATCATTGTGGTCAACACTCAGGCGTTCGTTCGGGAACGTTATAAAACTACATATTAGTAGCAGTGAATGTAGATTTTGGAGAATAAAAAAATTAACGAATTAATAAAATTACAAGAGTTAAAGTTACAATATTTAAATAATGTATTAAAAAGTATAAAAACTGAGGAAAAAACTTGTAATATGTATTTATGTCATTTTAGATTAGACAAATGTTTGACATAATTGCAGTGGTAATCTCTATGGGATGTACTTAAGGGTTTTTTATACTAATCAGAATTTGTAGAAAAATATATTAAAGATTTTGTCATTATATATGACCGGTTATTTACATGTAAACATTATAAGACAAACATGTAAGAGTATCATATTCGGATGTACGAATCTTATATACCCACCATCAATCTGTGAAATTGAAATAGTTTTCTGATATAGGGGGGTAATGGGATGGGTAATTTGTATGTGGGCTATGTGAAATCCTGAACCGAAAATGGACAATATTTTCAATACCAAACAAATCAATAGAGAATATTTGTGAAAATTTCAGCCAACTAAGTAGCTCCTTTCGTTTAGGCATTAAAGTGTTTTCAACATAAAGACAGACAGTCGGACAGACGGGCAGACATAGATAGATCACATTATAATCTTATGAGTACCCAGAATATATATACTAATGTGGATATGCGACAAATATTTTGATGTGTTACAAACGGAATGACAAGATCAATATACCCCCATCTTTTTTGATGGTGGTTATTTAAACAAAATTCACAGAGAAATAAAGCCCATAACTCTTTATTATAATCCATGTTCTATGTTAATGTGCTTAACTGATTTAGATTGTTTTTTTTTAAATTCAAGTCAATCGAAATAAATGTTTTTGGCAAACGAAGATCTTTGAAGAAATTGCTCTAGTGTTTTTTAATATTTATATTTGTTTTTTAATATTTAAAATAATTTTAACCGACAGTATAACTATTAGTTAACTATTGGTCACATTTTGTCACTTATAATCTCTGGCAAATCGTCATGAAAAGATTAACGCTTGAACAACGCTACCAAATTATCCAAATTTACTTTGGAAATCAGTCATCGATTCGAGCAACATAAAGACGACTTCGTGATTTTTATTTCGCACATAATCGTCCATCTGACCACATACTCTCTAAATGATGCAATATCAAGAACACGCCCAGCAGTTGTAGGAGACAGTCCCAAATATGAGATTTTACACATCATTTAGGGTGGGAACTAGTTACTTCAATAGCTACGTGACTAGTTATTTTTACACGTGCTTGTCCTAAGCAGGGGGTCAATTGACCCTTATTGACTACAATGAGACTGTCTAATAGCTGGTCCTAAGTAGCCAACGCATTGGACTTACATACTGGTTAAAAAACCTCAGTTACCTTACTAATTACCTAACTGGTAACTTGATCAGCTACATAACTAGTTATTTTAACATGTACGAGTGTTAATTGACCTCAAGTAGTCAGCTAAAAGACATATCATAGGCAGTCCAATAAACGATAACTTGTAAACAATCCTTTCTTCGACAACTCTCCAATGGATTGCTTCTGGTGGGTTAAATAACTAATTTCTAAAGTGCAGTACAAAATAAACGTTTAAAGTCACTTTATGTCACTTTGCTATGTTACCTGGGATATCACTATACTTAAGCAAAAATAAAAATTAACTCTATGAGAATTATATCAAAACAATTTGTATAAAACCAGTTTGAACGAATTATCACACAACACGTTTAAAGTGACTACACTCCAGATTACCTATAGACACTTAAGTGACAATTGTCTTCACGCTAGATTACCTGGGATGTATAAAGTAACCAATTGTCTTATCTCTGCACTACAAAGAGCACATATGTGTCAAATGACCAAAATATATAAATTGGAGTCAGCCAAGTGATAAGACATTTGTGACGATTACTGTCTATAAGGGATACATTGACTACATGCTTTACCGCTTGGCGTTGAAGGAATGTGAGTACTGGAGAGAATATCACTGCTGTAAATGAAAGTGTACAAATAGATCCAAATTTATCGATTCGTCGTCGCACAGTGGCGCCATTTAAGTTTTTTGGTAGCAAAAATAATATAATCAAAAAATGTAAAAGCATATAATAGATAATTGATGAACCTATAAAATGAGTGCCTTTTAGGTGTCTACTTATGGGTTAGTAAAGTTGAAATTTGTGGAAAAATCAATCTTATGGGAATTAAAATAAAAAAATGTTTAAAACATTTGTTTCATGTTTCTTTTTAAAGGCTTTTATGATTTAGAATTATTCCAGAAAAGATTAAAAATGTTTTTTTTTTAAATTTATTTTTAAATTTTTTGTAAAATATTGCTTGCAATCTGTAAAAGAAGGTACATATATCTAATGGATTTTCACAGGACAAACACAAAACAAACAGTACAATTTTTGTTATTCTTTTCTTAATAAATAGATATATCAATAGTATCAAAAAGAATGACGAAAGTCCTAGTTTTAGAGATACTGTATCTGAAAGAGGACCAAATTATATAAAAATTGTCTGTTTTTTTGAGCACTGAAAATCAGTCAACTTTGATGGGTTTTATCTTCTGAACCAAAAATCTTATTGTAATAAGAGAAGCATATTTGAAATAGTTGGACAATTTTCACTATTTTGTTAGGGACACATTAAATTTCTGATTTTTGAAACCTTACTTGTTCTCCAGGCGCCACTGTGCGTCTGCCGCAGGAACTGGGGCTCTGTCTATCCAGTACGTGGAAAATGTTAGGCAAAAATCTTGGCCTACAAACTGTGTAAGATACATCTGGTTCAGGAATTAAAGCCACGAGACCATCATATGCGTTCTTTCGCCGATTGGGCTCTAGAGCAGTTGGAAGCTGACCCGATTTTTTATCGCAAAATTGTGTTCAGCGATGAGGCACATTTTTGGCATAACGGGTTTGTTAATAAACAAAATTGCTGCATATGGAGTGAGACCAATTCACAACAGACTCCATTACATCCAGAAAAATGCACCGTTTGGTGCGGTTTACACGCTATGTATCAATCATATATATGAAATCAATCACAGATTTGAGTCGTTTGAGACATGTCTTGGTCATATAAAATTTTGCCAAAATGAAGTTTTTTGAAATTTCAAACTTGACGGGTGTTCAAGAGGGAAAAGAAAATAGGAACTTTTTCTTCTAATGGTTTTTTTTATACATTAGACTGTTTATCTATATATTGTTACGAAATTGCACTAAATTAGAATTTAGCGATTTTAACACGAGTTTCCAAATTCAACAGCTTTTGTATACATTGTCATAGGTGGATACTTGGCAGCACAGTGCTATAACTGTCAAAGCTGCTAACATAAACATTAAGGATGCCGAAGACACTAGAAATGGAACCTTATAGTTTTATCCGTTAGATAAATCATCTAGAATATGGCACAGTGTATATAAATAGGTACAGCAAGTTGCAGTGATTGAGTTTATCATCTGCGCTGCTAGAGTAAACATCAACTGTATTACCAGTGTAATCTTGTACATTGTAAAGTGTGTTTTTAAAGTATGTAATAAAGTGTGTGTATTAAAAAAGTGACTAAATTGTTGTATAAATTTAAATAAAATATTGTTGCAAATTTAAACTGCTTTTATTTGCAAACAAAAGAATACGGTTTCATTAAAGAAAATAAACCACTGTTTTTAAAAGGTAATTTGTTTGTAACTTATAGGCGGCTAAACCACTATTCTACTATATATCTGGAAAGAACTATAGGTCACTATTTATTTTGAAATTTCAAGGGGGCGTGTCACCTCCAATACAAAGTAAATAGTTATTTTAAAATATATGTTGAACTATAAATGTGAAAGCCGCAAAACTTCGATGGATTTACTTCGGTGAGCAGAAAATACTTAGTTATTTCTAAATATCTTGAGAACTATAATTGCAAGATTCTTCTTTGGCTGAAAATTGTCGGTATTGTATTAGTTAGCGAGGAACCTCCCATAGAAAGTAATTAGTTAAATTCGAATATCTGGAGAATTATAATACTTAAAGTAAAGCTCGAAATTAATTTATTGTTGTCATTGAACAGGGAAGATTTAAAACGATTTATTAGTGGTGATATACCAATTAGTGGTGATATACCAATTTTCAAATATCAAGTAAACCGTAATTGTGAGAGTCTTTAAATTTTGTGTAAGTTACATTGATACCAGTGTCCTGTTATTCCAAAAATGTTGGGGGTCGGAGAAAGGGACGTGGCTCTTTCCATACAAAGTAAATATTTATTATCGAATATGTGGAGAACTATTGGGTGTATGACTTAAAAATGTGAGATTTACAATATACGGTGTATCTTTTGAACGCGGTTTTTGTTTTATATGTCATTTTGAGGGGCACATATCTGTCTTTTTTTCTCACTAAGTTATTGAAAATTATAGTGTTAATAATACAGCATCGAAAATTTGGATTTTTTCTACCAACAAAGCGTCATATGCGGGAACTTTATCTTTACTTCTTTAATTTTGAAAACAGCTAACCGATTGCTTACCGAAGCTTGTGGTGAATGTGTTCCATCGATTTCAACGTGCGAGAGATGGTTTGTGCTGTCAGAAGTGGAGATTTTGATATGGAAGCCAAAGATCGCCCAGGCCAGCCAAACAAGTGTGAAGACTAAGAATTGGAGACATTACTCCATGGAGATTGTTGCAAAACTCAACAAGAATTGTAAAATCATTGGGAGCTACTCAAGCAGCAATTTCAAAACGTTTGCTAGCAGCTGGATTCATCCAAAAGCAGGGAGATTGGGTACCATACGAATTGAAGCAGAGAGACATTGAAAGTCGATTTTGCATGTCCGAAATGATTGAACGATAAACAAGAAAATCATGTTTGCACCTAATCATTAAGTACTTGTGATGAAAAATTTATCCATTACGATAACCCGAAGCATTAGAGATCGTATGTGAAGTCTGGCCATCCAGCCGAATCGACACCAACGCCAAATATACATAGCGCTAAGGTAATTCTCTGTATTTGGTAGGAGCAAAAGGTTCCTATCTATTAAGTTGGCAGAAAGATGGGAAAAAGTCGTAGATAACAATTGCTAATAGTTTGAATAAATTTATATTGTAAAATTTTGAAAAAACCCGCATTTTTAAGTCATACACCCAATATAATAGTGAGATTCTCCAAACTTTGCGTATGTTATTTTGTTACCATTGGACGTAGTTGAGAACTGAACGCAAGTGGGTGGTATCAGAACATACAAAGTAGTTAGTTATTTTCGAAATTACTTTCCTATCATTGAAAAGAGTTTGATTAAAAATAGGCTGGATCGAAACTTGCTCACATACGAAACTATAACGGAACAAATGTCTTAAGATTTTTTAAAATCGTAGGATATTTTTTATACAGAAATTCTGGTATGCATTTTATTAGTACGATAGAGGTGCCGAAGCGCACCGGTTTTGGCTGATATGCTTCTGAGTAAAGAATGAATTCATGATAGGAAATTTATTGGTATTAAAGGACCAAAAAGGGACAACTAATGGTATTTTTTCTTTCTTCAAATGGTTATTTTTGAATTTTCTGTAATAATGAACTTAAAATCAGAAATCAAATACACATGCTCCTAACTGAGTTAGAATCTAAAATCATTAAAGTAGGCGTTAGAATCCACAAAAGCACTTTTTTCCTCTTAATGGTACTTTATAACGTAGGATAGTATCATTATAATATCGAAGATATATAATGATATATCCTAAAAAACTAAATTAAATTTCGGATCTTAAACTATTTTTTACTACGATTGGGGTGGCGAAACGAAACTGCTTAGCTAGTCTATAATACATTCGCCAATAATGCAAAATTTTGAAAATAAATTTTATAGAGCTGCCTTAAAGGAGAAATAGTTTTTTTCTGAAAACTTGTTTATTTCTAACATAGAGGGTTTTGGATATAGATGCTCGACATGAACCTTCAGATTGTTATTTAGAATTCAAGGCTAAAGATTACTTTTGTTGGCTTTAGTGTTTTAAACTCTTCCCCTCATTATATTTAGCATGTAAACCTCCCCTTACACTCAAAGATTTACGTTTGTCATTTTCACCTATACATTGAAACACATCAATATAAATTCCATAGAATTTTTTTACGGTCTGCTAATCGCAATTTCATTTAGACATGAACATAATAAATATAAATAAATCAAATATTTATTAAATATAATAAATTATAATTTATTATTAGTGGTTTGTGTACATAAACGCATCAAAGAAATATATAAAAACGAAAAAAAAAAAAATAAAATACGAATTGAATAATATAAAATAGAATAATAATGCATTAATGCATTTGCATTGTTTGGAATGCCATTCGTATGACAAACTCACATAAATATAACAACCGACACTCTTTCACTCACACGCTCACGTTTTTATTTCTATTTGTGAATTTTTAATTAAAATAAATCAATTTTTATACCAAAAACGCTACAAAAAAAAAGTAATTTTTCAATTTTATCAAATTGTCATTATGCGTAATTAATTAATATTATACTCTCTATGCATAAATGAAAATTAGAAATTGTGGATCAGCCTCATTCTGGTGGAGGTGTACAAAGAGTTCAAGGTGATAAATCGTGAAATCGATGGTTTTAGAAAACATTTTCCAGTTTAGATGTAAAAGTATCTAATTGACCATATAGTTAAAACATCATCAACCCCATATTAGAAATAGATGGAGTTGTGTGATAAGAGGGATTTAATTTGTGTGCATGTATGGGTAGAAAATAAAATATCCGCTACAACATCAAGCAACTGAATGAAATATTTGTATTTTTACGCTCTATTGTTTACATTCGGCCTGTGTACATGTAAATTGACGAAAATCTTCGTAACCTGAACAATATGAACGCGCACTACTGCTTCAAATGAACAAATCGGAAAATATGTTGCATCTGCTATACATTCTCAACTACTCATTATTTATAAATCTCGGATAGTAATGGAATTTACAGTAGGAGCTTTTTTGGATACTGAAAGTGAGTTTATAAATTAAACTGGAGGCCGAATTTAAGTGAAATAAGGTTATGCTCCATTATATTCTTGTCAGCTACTTATTGGAGCGAAAGGAAGGATAATACCTAAATTTTCTTATTCATGGGTTAAAAACTGCAGTTTTGCGTATGTCACCTATAGAGGCCGAAACTTATTCACAAAGCACAGGTAAACGCACTCAATAAACTTAATACGTCAGCTTTACTAAGTCTAACAGTGTAAACGCTTTGTTTTTCCTTGCTAGGAATGGTTTTGTGATTCCCACTGGATAATACAGAAACTGATATTTTCATTCTCCTATCCTTCTTCCAATGCATAAAGCAGGAGACCAGTTTGAAGTATATAAATCGAATAACTTATCACCAAAAAAAAATCTACATGTCACTCTTTCGAATACAAAATCAATAGTGTCTGTTATCTTATCATTGACACTTTATGAATGAAAAATGCTTTTATTCATTGGATGACAATTACTTATATCTTCGCTTTGGACGACAGCAATTCCATGAGCAGATGGTTTAATTTTACACAAGTGTCGCGATTTTCTGCAAAACTACAAGAGCGAAAATTTTCGGCATTTTCTCTTTTCCACGCTATGAATAAGAAGTTCCATTATTTATTCGTTGGCGAGATTATAAATTATAAATAACCCCGTATTATCACCAGAATTTATATGGGCTACATTTTTCATTTCATATCACTTGTATTCGTAAAAGTTTTACGATTGGGATTCGGGCAGGACGAGTGAGACTCGGCTCGTTCAGAAGCGAATAACCAATTGTCGTGGAAACAATACGGTCATCCATTTCGACGTCAACGATTCCATGCAAATTTATATAGAATACAACTTTAATTTAGGACATTCGATTTTAAAAAGCACGAATACGACTATATGCTAGACTACCCCAGCAGTTAAGCATTTAGTCAATGTATCCCTTAAAGACAGTAATTGTCACAAATGTCTTATCACTTGGCTAACTCCAATTTATATATTTTGGTCTTTTGACACGTATGTGCTCTTTGTAGTGCAGAGATAAGACAATTGGTTACTTTATACATCCCAGGTAATCTAGCGTGAAGATAATTGTCACTTAAGTGTCTCTAAGTAATCTGGAGTGTAGTCACTTTAAACGTGTTGTGTGATAATTCGTTCAAACTGGTTTTATTCAAATTATGTTGATATAATTCTCATACAGTTCATTTTTATATTTGCTTAAGTATACTGATATTCGAAGTAACATAGCATGAAGTAAATAGTCACTTTAGTGTCTTTTAGTAACCTATAGCGAAGTCACTTTAAACGTTTATTTTGTACTGCACTTTAGAAAGTAGTTATTTTACCCACCAGAAGCAATCCATTGGAGAGTTGTCGAAGAAAGGTTTGTTTACAACCTTTTAGCTAACTATTTGAGGTCAGTTAGCACACGTACATGTTAAAATAACTAGTTGTGTAGCTGATCAAGTTACCAGTTAGGTAGCTAGTAAGGTAACTGACGTTATTTAACCAGTATGTGAATCCAATGCGTTGAATACTTTGGACCAGCTATTAGGCATTCTCATTGTAGTCAGTAAGGGTAAATTTACCCCTGCTTAGGACATGCACTTGTTAAAATAACTAGTCACGTAGCTATTGAAGTAACTAGTTCCCACCCTAAATGATGGGTAAAATCACTAGCTCGAGACTGTCTCCTAGAACTGCTGGAACACGATCGATAAATATTGTGGTTGTATCTGTAACAATGATAAGTTTATTTATTTATTCGCTAACGACGAATACTTTCGGTTGATACAGCTGTCGCTTAGTTGACAATCGTCGTGGGGGAAAGGACAATAAGGTCGTTCACTTTGACTACAACGATTCCATGAATGTTTAAGTATATAGAATACAACATTAATGATTTTGTCAGTTGTAAAGACTTTTAGACTTTGTTTTCAACAAATACTGATTGTGAACAACATGACATTTTTAGTTTTTTAGAAAACAACTTACAAAATATTGACACCTACATAATCGTCAACCTACTGTCAACAGAGTTAATAGAAGACAACACAGACACATTATCGACCACCTTGCCATTAAAACAGTTTAAGACAACTCCTACAGCTTTCGAACAACTCCACTGCCTCTAAGATGAGGGAATATATAAATAAACAATATTAAAATCCTAGAATAGGCAAAAATTGTAGGGGGCCCAAAAAATATACAAAGGCGCATTGCGATTCTTGTTTTATGGGTCATTCCAAGAAACCATAGCTCAAAAATGTATCTCGAAATCTTCATTATGAGAAAGTCCAATATTCGTAAATTTTCACAAAATTTTTTAAATTTTCCCTCAAAAAAAGGCGAAAAATTCTAAAAAAAATGTATGAAAGCGCCCTTGGTAGGTACTTAAAAATAAAACCCCCACATACAAATTTGGCTAGAGGAAATAAAATTTTCTTTTGGATCGATTCTGGATTATTTTGGAAAAACACCTACATATATTGAAAAATTCTTGGGCTCAAAATTAATTTTTACCTATGATTTCTTGGTTACAGTATCTTGGAATGACCTACAGAACAGGAATCGATATGCGCCTTTGTCACAAACAATTTGACCCACCCTTCCTTACACATAATCCATCTCGATCACCGTCTATCATTAGTTCACCATATTTAATTTAATATAACACAAATATAATTAAAGTCTGCAAATGCACTGGCTTATGCTGACGATAGTTTTAAAGGAACATTTAAAACGGTCGTTTTAAGCCCTTAGTGTTTTACTAAAATGCGCCTTGGAATACGTTACTCGAATAAACCCGGTGAAGACCGAATTGGTACTTTTTACCCGAAGACATAAAATTCCGGAACTTAGACTGCCATGATTAGATGGAAGTTTCGAGAGTAATTCCAAAATCTAAAATGGGGCCTCAAATTTTATATTCTACACTGGATGTACCTATACTGCATTAATAAGGACTATTTAAACGATGGAGGTCTGGTGGAGAGTGATGGACATTAAAACTCTGATCTCTATTCTAAGGAAGATACATAGACTAGCCTATCTTGCCATTAACGGCTCCATTGCATAAACACCTCCATTGGATCCATACCTATAGCTCAGATGAAGAATAACAAAGCCAATGGAGCCAATGGCGCCAATGGCTGAGCTGTTTAAAGCCGGAGGCGAAGAGTTGGTAAGGCGCATGCACCAACTATGTGAACGATTGACGCCATGCACTAACAACCTGATAGAAAATAATGTGCGGTTTTAAATATGGTAATATGGCCTATTCTGTCCTATGGTGGTCTTGACTGGTGGAGAGTGGTGGATATTAAAACTTTGCTCTCTATTCAAAGGAAGGTACAGAGACTAGCCTATCTTGCCATTACTGGCTCCATTGCATCCACACCTCAGGTCAGTCTGAAGACGTTACTAGTCATATCTTCCTCGAATCGAATGAATCAATGATTGACCGTATTTTACAGGGCACCATTCTGCATTAATTAGGCAAGCTAATCTTAGGCCACCATTAGGACTATACATTTAGATTTAGAATACTGACAAGGAATGACTGGACCGCAAACTATGTCTTCCGGTGCGACTTGATATCATTTTACACTGACGAATCAAATACAGAAATTGGCACTGGATTAGGAATTTTGCCTTTGATGAATTTTCCCTCTTGGTTTCTTTCAAAATTTCTTATCCTGAACGGTATTCCAGACAAAATACAAGAACTCAATCTCAGAACGTCGACCGTCCATATCTATGTAAACTGCCTTGCATCCGCCAATGTTCCCATTTCCAACGTAGTATGAAATGAAATGTCTTCTCGATAGCATTTATTCACTGGTCCAACTTAGACAATGCCTAGTCAAGTTAATATGGGTTCCAGGACATGAGTGCATCTGGGTCGTCCTTGGCCGTAACTGTGATATAAAGGGAAATTCATAACACCTTGGTTGCGGTATCATATTGTTACGTTTTTACCTTTTAAAAACGGGGTTTATTTCCTTCAAATAAACCGGATACTTTTGATTGCAAATAAAAGCAGTTTTAGTAGTTTAAAATTGTAACAACTCTTTATTTATTTAGCATGTACAACAAGAACAGAATTAAATAGTCACTAAATGTCTTTATACACGTTTATCAATTCGCAGAAATGCACACAACTTTATAATGTACAAACACACATGTACACGACAATTGATGTTAACTCTAACAGCGACAATGATCAACTCAACTCACTAAAGCAACCTCAGTCACTATTTATACACACTGCCATCTTCATCCGAGTAGTCGAGATTGTTCTTAACGGTCAACTAGTATGTTCGATTTCTAGCGCCTTCGATGTCATTGCCAGCAGCCCAAAGATTTAGTGTTGCCATACTTACAAACATACAAATGATGGACGTGCCATCAAACATGATGAATGCTGCAGGCAGTCGTTACAGACCTTTAAATTCAAATCGTCATTGCACATTCGTAACAATATTTTATAGACATTTGGACGTTAAAAGAGACTAGATACCTGGGCACAGGAATCTGACGGAACTGATCTTATCAGTTAGCAGTTCGGGTTGGTTCTCATGGAAACCACAAGATTTATAAAGCTTCATAACTGAAAAAGAAGAATTCGAAGAAGGTGGCGAAAGCACAGATCTCTTCAATTAAAAAATATATTAAAGGAGTTACCAAAGACTAAGAAAGCCGCTAGAATTCTTCTGAATTCGTGTTTGAATAAATGCCTTATATATCTCGATGTTAAAACTCAATCAGATTTTTCATTATGGCGTGCCATAAAAACTCTTAGAAACTCTGTCATATTTAAGGCTCCGAAGAAAAGCGTAAGTAGAGTTTGAGAAAGAAATGATACTGAAAAACATAATCTCTTTTTAAATCTCTTAATGAAACATATTTACACCGAACATATTAAATGTATTGGCATAGCAGATTGAAGGATAGGATAGTTTTGAAGCATCTTACAGCATCTTTGGGATAATAGTGATAAGAAGATAAGAAGAAAACCTTTTTCAAACATATAATTTCAACTACAATGTTGCTTGAAGTGTCTGCTCTTCATTTCATGATGAATTATTGAACAGAATAGGGCAGATGATGACATTTTTTGCAAGTGGGCATTTTGAGGTGGTTTCAAAAGGTGAAAAAAATGCAATTGAATTTTTTCAATATGAATATATTAATACAATGTTGGTAAAATTTCTTTTTTCAAAATAATTTTTTTATTATATCACAGACACACGCATACAAATGAAATTATAAACATTATGTGAAATGAATAATGGAGATGGTGTGCTAGTTTGAGAGAGAATTGTTATCGCTGTTGTCAAAATAAGGTCGTTTAATTATTATATTTGAAATATTTATTTGCCTAAAGGATACAATATGCGTATTAAAAAAAAAAAAAAAAAAACAACAACAAAAACAGCAATTAGAATTTATATACAAACTTACAAACACACTAATTATAAATGATGGTGGCATGACAGTAGTTGGGGCAAACTGTTAGTTAGACTAACTGGCAATATGGCAACAACACAACAACATGAACAAAAAATGCTGCAGGTTGTTTAATGCCACATTAATCCTCAACACAATAGAATGCATAATTAATTTTTATTTTGATGACAACATCAACAAATACAATACACTCTCACCTCATGTTGCACTCTCTCTCTCTCTGGCTTTGTAAATTAGTACTCGTTTACAAATTTATATCCCTTGCATAGCAGTAGGTAGTCCTTTTATTATTTTCGGTGCTATTTATGACAGATTTAACTCGTGTGTATTTGACTATTTGGCTGCATATTTTTATTATGACCAACTGACTAACTCATCACCATCATCATCACCTCAAACTAAGACCGTAAACAGTTCAGGTTAAACACAAATTAACCTCATTTGACAAAACAAAGCAACAAAAATGGATAATTTGTTAAATAAATTGCATTTTTCTATACATGTGTAAATATTAAATAAATAAATAAATAAATACACATACTATTTAGTTTATTTATCATATTAATATTTGTTAAATGTATTTACATGTTTAAAGTTTGTATATATTATTATTAAACTTACAGCATCTAAATTTAAATACACCAACGATATTAGTGTCGATAGACATACCCGCGGCCAAGTATATTGAGATACAAACAGCTATATCCCAGGTGAAGAATAATAAAGCCGCTGGCGCCAATGGCTTGCCCGCTGAGCTGTTTAAAATCGGAGGCGAAGAGTTGTTATGGCGCATGCACCAACTCTTATGCAAAATATTGTCTCAAGAGTGCTTGCCTGATGGGTGGAACCTCAGTGTACACTGCCCTATTCACAAGAATGGAGACCCTACCCTTTGCAACAACTATATACCTATAAGTCTCCTCTCCATTGCATACACAATTCTTTCTAGCGTAATATGTGAATGATTGAAGCCATACACTAACAAACTGATAGGAAAGTATCAATGCGGTTTTAAATCTGATAAGTCCACCATAGACCAGATATTTACACTACGCCAAACCCTGGAAAAGTCCAAAGAAAAACAAATCGACACCCACCTTATATTCTTCGACTATAAAGCTGCGTTCGATAGTCCGGTTTTAGTCAAGGCGATGCCTTATCGTGTGACTTCTACAATTTTCCTAATGGAGAAGATCTTCCAAGAAAACCACTGATATTATTTACAACAAAAGTATGATGCTGCTTGCATATGCTGACGACATCAATATCATTGGTCGCCATACACGAGCAGTAAGCAGAGCCTTTGCAGAACTCGAAAATCAGTAAAATTATATGGTTCTAAATGTGAACGAAGACAAAACGAAGTACTTTATTTCGAGTAGTAAAACGTCCCAGCGTATCGAGCAGCTCAAAACTTTCGGAGACAGTGTTACTAACAACAACGAACTCAGCCTAAAAATAAAGCGAAGAATAACTATTGCCAATTAATGTTACTTTGGGCTTAGTGAGATATAAGGCACTCTCTCGACCGACGAAGATCACACTGTACAAATCGCTCATCTTGCCCGTCCTACTCTACCGTGCTGAAGCACGGACAATGAAAATATCAGAAGAGTCATTGTTGGCAGTGTTTGAGAGGAAATTTCTCCGTAAGATTTACGTACCTATACGCTTCGATGATGTATTCCGAATTAGAATGGACCATGAGCTGTACCAGCCATACGCCGACGTAGATGTAGTCAAACGCATAAAATTCCACCGAATGATCAGGCTCGGACACGTTTGGCGGTCCAGCCCATTTTCCATTGCAATGACCAGGTCCAAAAAGATCTGAAAACACTTGGTGTCTCCAATTAGCACCGGCATGCTAATTGACAGGACAGGAATAGCTGCCGTTCTATTTTATTTCATGCTCAAACCGACCCTCGGTTGTATTGACGTTCTACAACAATTTTTCAATGGTTGTGGTTTGCAGAACGAAAGAAAGAATAAAATGTTTAATGGCCTTTTAGAGGTGCTATGTATAATTATGGATTATCGCCTTATAAGGGGCGATCGTCATAAAATATTGTGCGTTGATAGCTATGTACGAGGGCGGGTCAATAAGTACGTGATTTTTTAATGAAACACATGTTTTTGGATGAAAAATCATTTTATTTTTCACCATAGTCTCCTTTGAGCTATATACACTTTTCCCAACATTTCTCCAATTTTATTATCCCTTTCAAAAAATAAGATTTGTCGAGGTTAGCGAAATAGGTATTTGCTTGTGAGATGATTTCTTAATGAAGTCAGATAAGGGATAATTCGTAGGTACTTAGTCAATGTGCATTCCAAAAACCATGACTTTATTGCCTGACAAACCCACCTTGGCCATCTTTGGCTCCAATTCACTCCGGTAAACCCACTATTTTGTCTTCTGTTTGGTCTCTGGTGTATTGTAGTGGAAGTTGTCACACGATTGTGAGCAAAGGCTGCACCCATCTTGCATAAAGCATTCTCATACCCAAGTAATCATTCAAAATTGAAGCCGCTGAGACTTGTGAGATGCCTTCCACAATTTCTTGCACTTTCAATCTCCGAGCGGCCAACAACACATCGTGAATATTTTTAATTGTTTTGGGTGTAGGGACCTAAACTGGGCGTCCAGAACGTTCGGCATCTGCCGTGCTTGCACTTCTTTACAATTGAAATGACAAAAAATAATGCTTAATGAGCACACAAAATTCACTTTTTCCATTTTCTCATCAAGTCAAGAGAAGTCCACTATCAATGGCTGTCAAACATGATGAAGGTTTGTTTACAAGCAATAGCTTATTGGACTTTCTATTATGAGATGTCTTATTAACTGACTATTTGAGGTCAAGTAGCACTCGTACATGCTAAAATAACTAGCTATGTAGCTGATCAAGTAACCAGTTAGATATCTAGTAAGGTAACTTACTAGATAAGAATACAATGCGTTGACTAACATGGACCATTTGTCAGAAGGTCTCATTGTAATCAAAAAGCGTCAGTTGATTGATCCCCTGCTTACGACACCTGCATTTCTTAAGCAGGGGATCAATTGACAAGTAACAAACCTAAATGATAGGTAAAAGCACTAGTTCGGGATAGTCTCCTAGAACTGCTAGGTACTAATCGATTCTATGACCAATATGAGCTACAAACTATATGACAAAGATAGTATATCCCTTATTCTGTTGGAGGTGGGTATAATTAGAATATTCCTACTCATACATTCTTATCATATTGTCTGTAAATAACTAATATCTATATGTATTCCAATAATTGCATTACACACACGCAATTCTATGTATTAAAATATTGATATTTGCATTAGTTTGTTTAATTATAAAATATATTACATAAAAAAGGATAATAATACATAGAAATTATTCACAAATACCATCATTAAACAATACTAAAACATTTTATAATTTCTTTTTTTTCATTTATTGGTTTGTAGTTGTTTCTATGTATTTGCCACATTCACTTTTAGCAACAACAAAAAAAATATTGCCACAAAAAAATTGATTATATTCATTAAAATTTTAAATGTACACGATTAGAATTTAGTTTAATATTTATTTTATTTATTTAAATTTTTATTTTTTTTTTTTTGCAAAAATACAAAAATATTGTTTTTTGTTTAGAAAAAAATTACTAATTAAATATTTTATCCAAATAAAAGATCAACATAATTTATTCAACTTTTTGGGGTTTTTTTCGCAGCTCTCCAAATCGCCAAAAATTTTATTATTTTCAATTGTTTTAATTTTGTAAAATTTTTTTGTTTATTATTTAATTTTATATATTGTTATTGTTGGGTTTTTTTTAATATATTTTCAGCAATTGTATTTGCATAAAATATCAATAATTTTAATTAATATATATTTCTCTATGCATATTGTCATATGCAATACAGTGTATAACAAAGCAGAAGGAATAAATACAAGAAGGAATGAATGGCATAAATAGTGGGGAAAAATATCATAGAAGTCAATAAGTTTTTTTTACATCAGTTCTCGTTCCGTTTCAGATAAATTTTAGTTGAGTTCATAGTCTGTTTTATTTAAATTCTAGTTCAGTTCTAGTTCAGTTCTAGTTCAGTTCTAGTTCAGTTCTAGTTCAGTTCTAGTTCAGTTCTAGTTCAGTTCTAGTTCAGTTCTAGTTCAGTTCTAGTTCAGTTCTAGTTCAGTTCTAGTTCAGTTCTAGTTCAGTTCTAGTTCAGTTCTAGTTCAGTTCTAGTTCAGTTCTAGTTCAGTTCTAGTTCAGTTCTAGTTCAGTTCTAGTTCAGTTCTAGTTCAGTTCTAGTTCAGTTCTAGTTCAGTTCTAGTTCAGTTCTAGTTCAGTTCTAGTTCAGTTCTAGTTCAGTTCTAGTTCAGTTCTAGTTCAGTTCTAGTTCAGTTCTAGTTCAGTTCTAGTTCAGTTCTAGTTCAGTTCTAGTTCAGTTCTAGTTCAGTTCTAGTTCAGTTCTAGTTCAGTTTTAGTTCAGTTCTAGTTCAGTTCTAGTTCAACTCTAGTTCAGTTCTAGTTCAGTTCTAGTTCAGTTCTAGTTCAGTTCTAGTTCAGTTCTAGTTCAGTTCTAGTTCAGTTCGAGTTCAGTTCTAGTTCAGTTCTAGTTCAGTTCTAGTTCAGTTCTAGTTCAGTTCTAGTTCAGTTCTAGTTCAGTTCTAGTTCAGTTCTAGTTCAGTTCTAGTTCAGTTCTAGTTCAGTTCTAGTTCAGTTCTAGTTCAGTTCTAGTTCAGTTCTAGTTCAGTTCTAGTTCAGTTCTAGTTCAGTTCTAGTTCAGTTCTAGTTCAGTTCTAGTTCAGTTCTAGTTCAGTTCTAGTTCAGTTCTAGTTCAGTTCTAGTTCAGTTCTAGTTCAGTTCTAGTTCAGTTCTAGTTCAGTTCTAGTTCAGTTCTAGTTCAGTTCTAGTTCAGTTCTAGTTCAGTTCTAGTTCAGTTCGAGGTGTTATCATGGAGAAAGTTTTCTGCACTATTCTGTAACCTCTTCAACATTGAATTACAAAAAAATTCATGACTTTACAAATGTTTAGATTTTCATTGTGGCCCAAAAAACACTGGGCTCCCCCTTTGCAGGTTGTGTATATTTCACTAATTTGTAATCTTTTTATTCCCTTACTTATATCCTCCTCTACTGTAGTGTTTTATTATTAAATTCATATTCATGTTTATTGTACATTTTTATTTAGAAAATCCCCCATTAATGTTTTGGCAAACAGTAGCAAAAAAAAAAGAGCTTCTAATCGTTTGTTAGTTTATTTGTTTGTATTTTTTTTATTATTATATAAATAATTTACAATATTTTCATTTGTATTGTCATTTTTAGAATTTTCAAAAAGCCTTTTTTATTCTAGTTATTTGTTATGTTCAATTAAATATAATTTATAATTACATTTTTAATTTTTTTTTTTTTTTTGCTATATGAGATTAAAATAAATACGCTTATTTTCCATTGAAGTGGTTTTAATTTATTATCAATATTAGCTACCAAATAAATACATAAATATGTATGTATAAACAATAATTAAAAAAGGAATATTAAACGAATTTATTGAAATAAAAGTTTCCGTTAAACAGCCGGTGTTGAATTAGATTAGTGGAATGGTGTAGAGAAGTATGCAAAGTTCGACGTTATACAAGTAGTTTAATAATGATATTGAGATTTTAAGTTCTGAATTGTCTTAAGAACTTATAGAGAGAACTATCTGTTAATTAACTTAATATAAAGTAGTTACTTTGGAACGGCTTAATGCAAAATATAGCAAATCAGTTTCTTCATATCCCAATGACGGATATGGTGAATATTGAGTAGACACCCATCATCCATGATCATGGGAGGAAAGTCAACTCGATAGTTTGTCTTGTAACGATGGTCTCCGAAACATTGTACAGCTCGGTTGTACTAATGCCTTCCCCATTGACTAGTTTTTCTTATCCGATGTACAGTGGAAACAAATCATAAATAAATAACTAGTCAGAACAGATCCCCATGGATTCCACTAAAAATGAGCTGTGATATGTAGATCCTAATACACCTATTGTAACGGGCGTTATTTTAGTGTTTTTGGATTTGATCCTAAATTAACTATAAGAATATCCTTGAAATCGTGTTTTAGAAAGAATTTCACTGGAAATGTGTTCCGTTAATTGAAGCTAATAAAAGGCAGTTGTGGATAAAGTTTTGAAGCATAAAAAGAGCTCTATAAAACTGCAAGACACCACATTCATGCCTGGGAGTAGGTCTTTAAATTTCGCCGAAAATTACTGAGAAACTGGTTTTTAAAGCAAAATTAATTGTTAGGCATTTCCCGATGAAATCCTAACCTTGAGAGTTTTGTTCCTTATTAAAAGTCAAAATTTTGAGCTCTAGGTTGAAATAATTTTAACCGAATCACAAAAGATATAATGATTGAGATTACCTTTGCTATTGCCTCAAGCATGGTCATAAAAGACATTGAGAATAGTCATGTATATGGAAAAGTTCACATAAGACCCATCAATCCATCATACCAGTGAGATAATGAGGACAATATATATTGAACTTTGTCTGGCAATAAGCCATCATGCTATAAGGCGACTACCTCAACGGATGTACTAAAGGTGGTAGGGCATTCAATAGTTTTGGTAAGGCAGGACAACAGGAGTAATTTAAATTACAATAAGTCCTACAACAAACCTGTCAACAAAGACAAGCTGCAGATTTTTCGGCAAAAAATAAATTGAGATATAATCAACTTTGGCAGCTAAACTAAGAATGGATACAGTGACGTTAATGTCCAATCAACGTATTAGTCAGCAACACATAAAGCTGCATCATATGATATGCAATAAGTTTAACACTGACCTCCTGGAAGTATGTTTTATGCAAGCACTTTGAATTAACCCAGGGGCAGTTAAAGGACTCCATAAGGTAAACGAATATACAACTTAAATACATTGAATAGTTAGGCAGAAATTAGCATATTTCAAAATACAAATAAGGAAATCTATAAGCTGTTGGTGTGAACATTCAATAATTGACAGCTCAACACGATGTTGTTCTAGCCTCTGAAACTAAAGTGTTATGATACTGCCAACGTAATAAACTAGGATGGTTAGTATGCTGTGAAAACATAGCTTCGGGATGTACACATATAAGAATTTATATGTAATAAATCTCAACACCTCACATTCTAATAATAATATAGCGTATACATGTTGAACATCAATATCTGATCTTTGACACAAACAACTCTTTGGCGTCTGAAAAACAATTTCACGATCAATTTAGATCTCGCATTATCTAGTAATAATCTATCATATCGCTGGCTTAAAATGCAAAGGCTCTAAGTCCACGTTTGATAGAAATTGAGATTTTAATGCAGTAATGTGTAATAAGTAAAAATACATTGATTACAACGAAAAAAATTAAAGTTATCTCGTTTTTTGTTGTTTGTTTGTAGTGATGAGCAAAAGCGCTTATTCCAATATATCACATTTTATCACAAGAAAAAGCTCTAAGACCATATAAAAAGTACAAAAAAAAAAGTTTGATTTTTTTCTCTCCTGTAAAATTTTAATATATGGACTTAGAGCCTCTGCATGTTAAGCCAGCGATATGCAATTATTTGACAATATCCATGTCTTCAATATCCGATCCTTGAATTATACAACTATTTGACGGAAAATGTTCAAGATCCTAGAAACACAATTGAGATTTCTTCCAAGTAACTCTGGAAATGTTTATAATATCATAAGATTTCGAATTTAATAAGCTGTGCACGAACATGTACGTGCCAGTTAACATGTGAGAAGCCTAATAGGGAAGTAACCTGACAGAACAATCTACTAGGTAAACTGAAGACTATGGCAAGACGTTTATTCAACAGCGGCAACAAAACAGATGATTGATTCACTTATAATAATGCAATCACCAAAAACAACAGGAAAGTCTGAAAGGTCACCATGAAGCGATTATTGCGAAAATATTGACAATCTTCACAAGCGATAAAGCTACATAAAATTCTATAACAAGACCTAACTAACCTCCTTTGTACATTGAAATGTCCCGCCAGAAGATACACTGAGTTGCCAGCAAAGATTAGCGAACTACTCTTGCATATTGACTTCATGCTATCACTGCCTGTGGATATAATTCCACCCTGTTTATGATTACATTTATTAACAAACACACTAAGAGCTTGGACGTAATATCCTTCAGGAAAGAAAATTTAGTTCCTACAAGTCTTCTGGCTCAGCTGACATTTTATCATGTCTTCTGCAACAGTGTGAAAATATTTTATGGAAATTTTCTTGGCTATTCAAATCAAGTCTTTTGACAAAGTGGTCTTCACACCAAAGACGGGTGGAAAATCAGAGCTACAAAAGGGAGACCTATCTGTCGATGAGTGTAATACACACATGAAATTTGTTCCAGTTGTTATTCGTAACTGGATGGTGGAGATTCTAATATCCTTGATAACTGGTTAATTGTTGATGTACATATGTATAGGTATCCATAAAATATGTCAGTATGTCCGGACATAATGGAACCACACTGTAGATTTCCAGTTTTGGCATTACAAAGGACCTTTGACGTTACAGGTAACCAATGCCTCAATCTTTGAGGCGGATATTTACGTCATATTGGATCACTCATGGACAATATTTCATCTCCGAACTAACTGGCCATGAACATCTTTTTAAATCAAGAATCTTTCTTTGGTATATTTTATGGACATGGTGAGGAACAGTACGGTTGTTAGGTTAAATTTATGTTTGATTCTCTGTCAAATATAAAAGCCCAGAAGCTATAATTGGTCAATTAGGGCGACCAAAGCATACTCACAAGATTTTTTACTGATCGTTGTCCTCTTAGATGTCAGAAATACGAACTTGGTAATGATGCGATGAGACTGTTTAGATTCTGTGTTTCTTACAAAAAGTGGTTAGAATAACTTATTATATAGAAAAGTTGTCAGAGCAACTTCTCTATAGAAAAGTAGTCAAAAGTGAAGCGTATCTCAGAGAGAGGGTTCTGCAGCGATCGCAACAAATAGTAATCGGACGGGCCACACTCTGGACCATAATGCGGCTGAGGCAAAACTTCCCAACGACTTAATCTATATATATAAAACTCAAAAAATGTTTCTACGTATGTCCGTTATAGACTCCAACCGATTACCTCTAAACTGGTTTCATTAGACGGGCAATTTTGTGAAGATAGTTTCTGATACCTTAAACAATGCATTAGATTCATTCGTGAACAGGAATTTCGAATTTTCCCATACAAAATTTGTTCCACATTTTTAAAGTTTGTTTATCTTGAAATTTTGTATGTAAGCACCTCTCCCGATGAGTACATCCACTAAGGGGGTCAAAATAGGTAAAATCGGTTCTCTATATCTCCAGAACTGATAAAGCTAGCACCAAAAATCCAACTTAATCTAAATTTATGCAAGAAATAAGTGCACAGATGTGTGGTACGTTTTGTACTTTTAAGGGGATAAAATGGGCGAAACTCGATTTTTAATAATTTTTTGTATCCCATATCCCAGAAATTAAATTTAGCATTAAACGTACTTCTTTTTGGTACTTTTTTTTACAAAACTATTTTTATGTACATTAATAGTAAACTAATTTTTTATTATAAAACTCTACCATTAATAAAGAATTATTAGCGTAGTAGCAAACGCCGGGTATCAGCTAGTTGTACTATAAAACTTCTTTTATATTATCAATCGATGATAAACAAGTTTGTTTACTATTCCATATTAGCTGCATGAATAAGAAATTTCCATGTGAAATCTATTTAAAAAAAAAATATTTTGAATAACTCCGATTGGCGCAATGAACCAACTTTGCTTACATTGCAGCGTTTTGAAATTCTATAAGGATTCCCCGGGAATGTGCTGTTCGAACGGTAAAGTTGTTCTGGCACCAATTACTGAGCCGCTTCTAAAATATCCGAATGTACAATATCGTAAATATCGGCTTCATGCCTTTAAAGTTCAATGCGAAATGTAGCACAGAATAGGATCATTTCTCCCCATTCCCAATGATGATGCGAAGTTCCTCTAAATTTATTTCACTGGAAATTAAGCTACAGAAGCCGAACGCTATCGACGATCATACATGTGCATTTGCTGCAAGACCCATAGACGACAACTAGAGGGGTAACTGAGAGCCAAAAACCTAAGTCTGTTGTCAAAAACCTAATTCATGAGAAAGTATTGCCATGTATTTTGTTATTGTATCACCCGTATGTGTGAAAAGAGAGTAATTTTTCCCATTGATATTTCTCTCATCTTCCGCCCTATGTATATTTTTATGACATGACCCTTCTGCTGAAATATTCTCAAAACAATTGTTGGTCATCGGAAATGGAAAAATTCCAATTGATCCCGCCACAAATGAGCTTTCATTCCCGTCAAACTTCTGCCAAATGAAAATAAATATTCAAGCCGTTGTCAACAAGGTATTCCCAAGTCTTACAACCATGCAGTTCTGACACCAAACAATTATGATGTCAACAAGCTCAATGAGCTAATTTAATTGAAACTGCTTTGCGAAACAATAAAATACAATCGATTGACACAGTAGTAAACGAAGAACAAGACGTCAATTATCCTACTGATTTCTGAATTCATTTCTAAGGGCCAGCAACGCGGACTGGGTTCAGCTAGTTCTAAATACTTTTTAACATGTATTGCAATAATAATAGATAGCACCCACCAAATAATTAAAAAAAATTACCTTAGCGCCATGGAAATTTGGCTTTGGTGACGATTCGACTAGTTGGCCGGGCTTCACTCTCTCTCTTTTACACTTCGGGTTATCGTAATGGATCCATTTTTCATCGCATTCGATGCAAAAATGATTTTCTTTTATAAAGTTCAAGCATTATTTAGGACATGCAAAATCGTCTTTCCAGTTCTATCAGCTTCAATTGTTATGGCACTCAATTTCTCTGCTTTTGGATGAATCATGCTGCTCACAATGATTTTGTAAGCTCTTGTTCAGTTTGACAACAATATTCATGGAGTAATGCCTTCAATTATTGGTTTTCAAACTTTTTTAGCTGGTCTGGGCGATATTTGCCTTCCGTGTTAAAATCACCACTTCTGAACCGCACAAACCATCTCTCGCACGTTGAAACCGATGGAACATATTCACTATAAACATTGGTAAACAATTGGTGTGCTTCAGCTTTTTTTTCAAAATAAAGAAGTAAAGCATAGGACGCTTTTTTGCACAAAATTCGACATAATGTTCAATAACTAAGTGAGAATAAATGACTGATATGTACCCTTCAAAAGATACGCCATCTATTTGAAATCCCGCATTTTTAGGTCTTAGTTTTCAAAACTACATGTTTCCCTATAGAAAAGAAAAAGGTAGAAAAAAGGTATCGAAACAACTCTTCTATAGAGAAAAAAATTTGTCGGGGCTGATTTTGTGGAAGTTTGTTTTGTAGAAATGTTGTCTGATCCACTCTTTTTATAGAAAAAATTTGTTTAGAAAAGTTGTCTGTGAAAACTTTCTTCATTATTCTAGTGGTTTATAGGTTTTTTAAGAATAGGTATTTCCAATAACTGGACGCCACAAGGATCTCGATTATGCCGACAACATATGTCTCCTAGCCCACACGTTCAACAATATGGCAGACATACTAGGGGAAAAATCGACCACGGAAAGTGAGGAGGGTTTACAAAAAGGGTTTCCCAACAATAGGTGTTATTTTGAATCAGCCGGTATTTCGGTAGCTGTCACTTTTGAAGCTTTTATTCTTTGACATTTGACAAGTAGAAACTACGCCATTACTTAAAATGGAACGATACACGCTTCAACAACGCATTGAAATTATTTAAATTCACTTCAAAAATAGTGAAAATCTTGCAGTCATAGTTTGCAAAACTAAAGCATTTTTGGATCGTCGTGAAGCACCTTGTCGGGCCGCAATACAGGAATTGGTGGAAAAATTAGAGCTGTTGGGACAAGTTAGTTATGTGAAGAATAAAACCCGTGCATGTCGCTCAAGAACAACTGAGAATATTGCTGCTGTAGCCCAAAGTTTTGAAGAAAACCCAGGTTTGTTCATTCCTCGTCGTTCTTTGGAATTGGGCATTCCACAAACGTCATTATACCGTATCTTATGGTCGGTGTTGGATGATATTGATCTGGACAACGTTTACTTTCAACAAGACTGCGCTACGTGCGACACAACTAACGAAACCATTGCTCTTTTACGGGAAAAGTTTCCGGACAGTGTTATCTCTCGAAGAGGTGATCACAATTGGCCACCGAGATCTTGTGATTTAACACCTTGCGACTTCTTTCTTTGGGGTCTACGCCAGCAGGCCAGTATTGATTGAAGACCTCAAAGATAGAATTCGTGAGACTATCGAGGACATAGGGCAGCCAAATTGCGATTTGGTTATGGAAAATTTCATGAAAAGGATATGGTCCTATAAGCGTGGTCATTGTGGCCATTTGGCTGATGTTGTTTTTCATTATTAACGACATACCTTCCTCATTATTATGAAATATACATCCGATCATTTATCTCAAAAAATGAAATTTTTCTTTGAATACCAAAATAACACCTCTTGTTGGAAAACCCTATATTAACATAGGAAAGACGAAGATCTTGCGTTTAAATACCACCAACTACCAATCGTTTCAAATAGACAACGTAGATCTTGAGGATGTCCATTTGTATATCTGGGTAGTGTCACATCAGCAACAGGCGGCTCGTGAGAATATATTACAAATCTCATAAAATAGGCAATTCAAGCATTTGGGACACTGCAAAAAGTATGGAAATCACCCCAAATTCATCTGAATACCAAGCTCCATCTCTCTTGCGTTCCGTCCTGCTGTATGGCTGTGAATCGTGGAACACCACAACTAGCGACTTGCGATCCTTGCAGGTTTTCAATAAATACTCATTACGTAAACTGTTTAAGATATTTTGGCCGAATGTTTTCTCAAACAGAGACCTGTGGGAAAGAGCAGGTGAAACACCAATACATATATCGATCAGCAATCGTAAATGGATTTGCATTGGCCATGATCTTAGACGCACCAACGACAACTTAGCCAAGATGGCAATTGAATGGAACCCCTAAGGCAGTAGAAAAAGAGACAGACCCGCTAACATCTGGAGGAGACAAATCGAGACTGAAACAAACTCAACTGGAAAGTCCTGGGCCGAAGTGAAGCTGATAGCAAGGTATAGATCACAATGGAAAAACCATAGAGAAAATATACATAGAGCGGGAACCAGAAAAAAACTCAAACAAAAAAATTTTTTAAAAAAAGTTACACATACGAATGTTGTTTTTTGTTTTCATATAGTTTTTTTACTATAATATTCTCACGACTTAGCTTTTTGACAGCCGAGTTAGGTTTTTGACAGGAGAGTTTCCGCTCTATGTCTATTCTCTATGGGAAAAACTTTGCTGTGGCACTTTGTTCCAGTTTGAAATATAATTTGGCAAATAAAAATCAGAAAATAATGCCTGTAATGAAAATCCACGCCTATTTCTGTAATATGTCACATTTTATTCGTTCATTTTTTAAACATTCAATTGCTCATGTATGAAAACATGTTATTGGTGAGAACATATAAAAAATTGCTTGTAATTAAACAATTTATTGTTGAAAAATCAAATGAAATTATCAACTGTCGACAGTAATACTCGTACACACACACACACAAACACTTATACACTTAAACACCTTTGTATATAGAAACGCACACACACATACACCACGTTCATTTGTGGTTAATTTAAAGTGACATTTAATTTGTTTTGGAATATTTACAAAAAAAAACCTACAACATTTTTGTTGTTTCTGTTTTTTTCCTTTCCATAAAACAAACAATTGAATTTTGTTTTTTTTATTTAAAATTTTCACACATTCATGCTTGTAGGTAAAATCTAATTTGTTGCTATTTAAAGATCAAACAAATAACAAATTGAGGCGAAACTGAAATGCTTAGCATTAATTGTATTGAGAATATCTTTTCATTCACAGCCACACATTTTAGTGGCAAGATTTATGAAAATTTATGAATTCATAACAAAATCGTTGTTGCTGTTCAATTCATAATTATTTATCAGTTTATGCACTTGAGTTCAAAGCAATTGTTTCGTAGAGGTGGTGGGAGTCGGAGTGATTGTGTTGCAAACAAAAAAAGAGAAAAACAAATAAAGTTAATAAAATATTAAAAATTACTCGTATAAATAATTTAAAGTGGCGCCAAATAAGACAAACAGCAACAAAAACAAATTATTATTACTTCCACCAAACAGCCACCCACAGACAAAGAAGAAAAAAAAACAAGAAGTATTTGAAACTAATGATTTTAGGTTAGGAAAATACGGCTTTTGAGAGCTCTACTATTTCCGGCAGGATATTGGGAATAGTATAGGGCCCACTATCCAATAAAATTCGCACATCTAATGCAAGATTATTAAAAGTCTTCTATTTGTCAGAATATTTAAAAAGTTAAGCACTTTGCCATAACTCTCCTAATACGGTTTATAACAGTCATACAAATTTAACTTTTCCAGTGTCTCAAAATCGATTTCCAATATAATACTGCTGGGTGTAGGGTACAAAAACTTTAAAAAACCTCTCGGATGTCATATTTTAAAGAAAACTACATTTTAAACAATTAAAAACCCCATAAACTCTAGTTAGTACATGATTTTTTTCAAGTATTAGACTAGACATTATCAAGTAGTTTCAAGAGAATACTCCATTTCATTATTGCTGTAATTTTATGTTCCCATTAACGCCACATAAACCCCAAAGATTAAAGCGGCCGCCTTTAATCCCAATTGAACTTCAAAGGAATTTCGTAAATTCACCGCCCCTAATAATTTCATTAATATTTATTATAAATACTCTACCGTGTTTCAAATCTTTTACACCAACTACTTAATTATAATGTTTATGCCAAACATACATACATACATCAGTAATTTTTATTGAAAATTTCAAGTAGTATTGAATTTTATTCGAATTTTGTATCTGTATAAACACACATAAAATTTAGTGACTTTTAACATTTATATTTTTCAATATCATTGTTTTTATTTAGTTTCAGGTGTGAGCTGATGTATTATTTGGGTTTCAAAGAGAAAAATGCATCTTAGTAAATTTTTTTTTCAAAATTAGAATATATGAATCAATCAATATACAGATCGTTAAAATTATGAAGTTTTCTTTGATTTTTTTTTTTTAATTAATTTCTTATAAACATCTATGGTGGTATTTTGAATACTTTCCATATTTAATTGCATATTTGGAATGCAATATAAACATCGCTAAGTGTATTCATAAAAAGCTAGAGTGATACAGAAATACGATCAAAATTATTGAAAATTTCCTTTAAGAATGTGTGAAGATTCAGTCACAAACTTATTGATCCCGAAATTTGTTATCATACCAACACAGTATGAGAATACAAGATTCGCTAGAGTGATTTAAAAAGGGACTTCCGAACTTTGGCAGCGGTCATACTGTTAAAGCTACATCTGTCCAATTGGCTATCATTTACTCAGTTTGTTTTACCAAATACCCACTATTCCGCGCTCTTCGTCCATTTTACGGTTGCCATAATCGCCCTACCGAGAGAACTATTAGCAGTGTTCTGTAAACAATGAACAAATACATGTACGATGACGAAATGGAAGATCTGCCGAAAACATCTCCGCTGTCCGTTAAAGTGTGCAGGAGAAGGCCGCAAAGTGAAGAAAGAAGAGCAGTTCACGTGGGTCCAGGCAGTAGGTCCCTTTGTGTTACGTGAAAGTAGAAAGACAGAAAAAAAGAGGGACAGATAGATAAGAAAAAAGAGAAGGGGACAGTCAAGATGTGATTAAAGATTGAAAACTGAAGAGGAAGAGGTACGACAAATGAGAGAAGAGAGGAGATTATTAATTGATCACTCTGTGGAGATCCTCATGTCTGGTCTGGTAAGCCAATTACTATTCCTTATAAAGGCATTAATGCACTCTGGCTTCAAATTCGAGAGCTCAGACAGACTAATTAGGGAACGATGTCCCAGAAACCTTAAGCGTAGATCTTCTAATGCCAGACAGTGACAAACAAAATGAAAAATGGATCATTCTACTCCTTCTTCTGCAGAAGTCTTTGTAGGGCAAGCCAAGTCTCCTCGCGTGGTTACCAAAAGTGCAGTGTCCGGTAATGACAGCCACTACACTACTCAATTGTGAGCATATCAAGCCAAGAAGATATGTTTTTCGTCCGCGATTCAGTCGGGTCTATATCGTTCTGGTTATATTGGCTTTACAACCCGATCTTGTCTGAGCGAGCTCATAGTAGAAGTTACTAATTTGTAGCTTGCATTTCGATAACGGAATCCCACATAGGAAGTTTTTGTCAACGTTAGGCAGCATGGCGTCTTTTCTCGCCAAATCATCAGCAACACAGTTGCCCGTAGTATCTCCGTTTCCACGTACCCACTTGAGTACGACTGTTGAATGTCTCGCCATCCTGTTTAAGGATGACTGGACCAAATTAGATGTTGTGTATACACCTGTTATAGATTTTATTGCGGCCTGACTGTCAGTATATATACGATTAACTTTGCCTGATATCTTGTTATAACTGAGCCAGTTAGCTGTCCTTTTTATGGCTGATATTTCAGTGTGCAGGAAAAGCTGTCCTTGAAAGTGTTGGTTTCGCAGACCACAACCTGGCCCACTGTTTATCGTGACTTTGGCCTGCACACGTACAGGTAAACGACCATAGACAACGGTTTGTGTACGTTAAATAGGAGCAGTTGGAAATTGACCATAATTTTTAAACCCATTTCTGAATGAATGAGTACGTCAAGAATTAACATTTTCGAATTTGCTACGATATCAATCCACATGAGATCCAAGAGCATCCAATGCATCCCGTAAAAGTCACTGTTTGGTGCCGTTTTTGGGCTGGAGGCGTTATCGCTTCACATTTCTTTGAGAACAACGTTGGCCAGGTTAGCACCATCAACGGTGAGCTCTATAGGTCGATGATTTCTAACCTCATTTGACCTGAATTGGATGATATAGACACCAACTACATAATATGGACACCAACAACAGGACGGCGCTACGCAGCTCATGCCACATTGGACATTCTGCACAATCGACTTGACGACACTCATCTCACGTGGGGATGACGTGAACTGGCCACCGAGTTTTCTTAAGTCGCAGGTCTATGCGAATATGTCAGAAACTACTATGGTCCTCAAAGCCAATATAACCCATGTCATCGGAGAAATTCAGTCTGATTTATGCGCCAGAGCTATAGAAAGTTGGACGTTTCGGATGCGCAGCAACCAACGACACTTGCACGATGTTGTTTCAGTACATAATGTCGTCGATAGACACATTTCGTTTTATTTGAATTTAAAGGTAGAAAGCGCTTAATAAAAGACCATTTACTTTAATAAAACTTAGTGGTGTCGAAAATTGCATTTCGATATTAGCATGTATGAGGGAGTATTGACGAAGGAGACATTACTTGGGCTCAATTAAGGACCGATCTACACAAAATTTGGTAAATGTAAATTTTATTTACATAAAACATGTTTGAGTCGATACCAACCTTTATAAAGATGTATAGTTCAAAATTATTTTTAGCGGTATCTCTTAATTTTGGGAGGATATTTGTTTAGGAGGTTGCTGATATCATGGTCGGTTCTCAATAATTTGGAAGCGGGTTTGTCACTGGGGAGATGAGGATACAAATACATATATGAAATTTCATATATTTCTGGGGCCGGAATATCTAATTCGTCATCGTATGGAAAAATTCTTCAGTTATCGAAATTATAATAAAATATTAAACATTTCTTGCTCGATATCGAACGCCATAATTTCAAATGAGAAAATTACGATAAATTTTATTTGATATCAAATGCTGTAATTCGGCCCATAGGACATAGACAGACGGACATCGTTAAATCGATTTTGAGTCAAAGGATAAACTTTGGGGTGGTTGCTGCACCAATACTTCTGATCCTCACAAACGCATAACAATGGTGGTGTATTAATAATGTCATTATATCCATAAGCTCTATGTCGTACATTTTTAAAATTATTATTTATTGTCGCACTATCAACAATAAAAAAATGTGAAGTCATGCATCTGTTGAGATTTGTAAGGAAGAAAGTACAAAATGTTAAGATCCCGGTAAGCCAAAGTAGCTGATGAAAATAGAACAGTCAGACTGGTAAATAAGATTCCTATGTGGATTAGGAGAAAATTATGGGAATAGCATATTATGAGCGTCACCAGGACTAATTAAGTTCTTTAGGGGTTACCTGAACTACTTATTAAGAAAAAAGTAAGGATTTTTGAATTATACATATGAGTCAATTGCAGATCTAGGAATAACCAACCATAACTTACGAAACTTTAACGCCAGCAACATAGCCTTGTGCGCTAATTATGTTGTGATCTTATAAAGGTAAGTAGTACTTCTTGCATTCTTGGTTTGTTTTTATTATCTCTACCGTAGTAAAAATGTTTTCTAAGATTACAAAATAATAAGAAGTCACATACAATTGAGGGTAGAGATTGGAATGGACGAAAGCTGATATCTTGGTTACGCAATATCTCCTACCAACATCCATCGCAATCGATATAAGGCCACTCAGGGATATAGAGATTAGCCTTCCTGACATTTAAAAAAATGGATTTCAATTATCATAGCTGTGATTGTACTGCAGAAACATTAAATTATCTTTATAAATCCAATAGTATCAGCAACAGATCTTTGAAACAGTCCAAATCTTGAAACAGTCCCAGAGGAAAGTCAATTGATTACTTTATACATCCCATGTAATCTAGCATGAAGATAATTGGCACTTAAGTGTCTCTAACTAATCTAGAGTGTAGTCAGGTTTAACCTTTATTTTGTACTGCACTTTTTTGTGAGTAATTCGTACAAACTATTTTTATACAAATTGTGTTGATATAATTCTCATACAGTTTATTTTCCTGATGCTTAAGTATACTGACATCCCATGTATCCTAGCGTAAAATCAATTGTCACTTTAGTGTCTCTAAGAAACCTTGTGTGTAGTCACTTAAAACGTTTACTTTGTATTGTGCTTTAGAAAGTAGTTATTTTACCCACCAGAAGTAATATATTGGAGAGTTGTTGGAGGAAGGTTTGTTTACAAGCAATCGGTTGTTGGACCGCACTTGTTAAAATAACTAGTCACGTACCTACTTATGTAACTAGATGTCTCCGCAAGTGATAGGTAAATCACTAATTCGGGACAGTCACCAAGAAAAGTTGAGAATTTATCGTTAATTCCCACTACTACATCTAAGCATTTTTCATACGTAAAAAATAATATTTTCTTAACTGCTAACCAAAGTAAGACCCATCAACAGCAAGCAGTTTTTTTTTATAGGCAGGTTTAGGGGACGCTACAAAAATAGACCGATAGGGACACCAAAGGACGCCATATTTTTTGCCGATCTTTTTCTTCAGTAAGGTTTGCCATTTCATGATGGAAAGATATACGAGCCAACAACGAGTCGAAATTATTAAAATTTACTACCGAAATTCGGAGACAGTGGCGTCAACGTTAAGACCGTCCTACCAGATCAACAATTGAGCGTCTAGTGGAAAAATTTGAATCCACAGGCACAGTACAAAATGTTCCCGTGCCAGTGAGACAAAGAAGTGCCCGTAGTGTCGACAATATTTCTGCCGCTGAGGCTTCAACGCTTCACACCTCGTTCTCAAGCGTTGGGCATCTCTGTGACGTCGTTGTGGCGAATTTTGCGAAAAGATCTTGGCCTACATCCTTACTTATGTTCGTGAATTTGGCTGAGAAACAATTTGAAAATGATTTCGATTTTCGTCGAAAAATCATCTTCAGCGATAAGGCTCATTTCTGGCTGAATGGCTTCGTCAATAAGCAAAATATGCGTTATTGGTAAAACAGCAATCCACACGTACTCCATGAGTCATCATTGCATCCCGAAAAAATTACGGTTTGGTGCGGTTTATGGGCCGGCGGCCTCATTGGGCCGTACTTCTTCCGTGATGATCAAGACCGGCACGTTACTGTGAATAGGAATCGCTACCGTGCAATGATAACAGAATATTTTTGGCCCCAATTCGATGATATGGACTTGGAGGACATGTGGTTCCAACAGGACTGCGCCACAAGTCACACAGCGAATGTCACAATCAATTTATTGGAAACCAAGTTTGGAGAACGTGTTATCTCACTAAATGGTCCAGTCGATTGGTCGCCTCGGTCGTGCGATTTGACGCCGTTATGTACAAGCAATGGTTTACCTGACAGGTGGTAAAAACTAAATGAGTGCCTTAAGGCACCCTTGAGCCTAAATCCGACTATGTTTAGAAGAAACATAGTCGAGTTTTAGTTAGTATAGTTTGTCAGTTTTTATTGAAAACAACTTTTCTAATTGTTCGTTACTCAAATGAGATAATTTGAAACGTTTGTTCACTCGACCAGCCATTTCTTAAAATTGTATGTAAAAAATTGCAAATCAAAGCAAAGAAAATAAAACAACATTTTGCTATATGAGGGAAAAACTGAGGCAGCAAAACTAGTCTGCACTGCTAAAGAGTGCCTGAAGGTACTCCTCAATAAATCGCGTCTCTAAAGAGTAGCTTACCTAGTTTTACATTAATCTTTACTCCAGTGTATAAAATATAAATATACTTTTTAAGAAAATAAATATGATTGCAATCGTGAAACTCTAAAACACTGTAATCAACGTTTGATAACACAACATGGACCTCCCATATTTTTTGGTTGTTAATGCACTTAGTTTATAATAAGTACATTAAATAATACAGAAGAGAGCTTTTAAGAGGTTTCATGGCTTATTTTAATATTTCAGTACGTTTTTTAGAAACTGTTACAAGAGTTTTTGAAATGAAAAATCAGTAATATTTGCATTTATTGGCATTTTTGCGATGAGTGCCTTGAGGCATGCTTAACCATTAGAGGGTTAATGGTATCTCTATTTAAGACTTTGAATAAACAGATATTTCTTTAAATTCCATTATATACTAGTACAGAATGCATATTAAATTATTTGCAGTTTTCTACTTTAAAAATATAAAACTTAAAGTAAATTGTATATCTGTCAATATAATGAGTTAAAAAAATATAGATTTTATTTTGGTTTATTAACACATACACACAAGCACATTTCCAAATTATTCAAACAACTCATTCTCAGTTTTTAACAATTAAATATTGCAGAAAAAATATTCTACTCGTATAAAAAAAAAATATATATATATATTTACATACAGTACATGTGTGTATGTGTACATATGTATGTATGAATATATACAATGGCAGTAGTATATAATAATAAGGTCAAAATCGACCAAACATACCAATGATGATGATGGTAAAGTGTATTTGACACAACCGATGGATTTAATTTGCATTGAATTGGGAATTTCATTTGACAACTTATTTTTATACGTTAAACAACAACAACAAAAAAAAACACATATTTAAATGTTTGTTTGAATCTCGATGCATTATTTTAATTTTTTTTTTTTTTTGTCTACTTATATGTGAATATGTGTGTTTGTATCCATGTGTATATGAACTAAATATTGTTTGTATGTGTAAATTTATACCACCACACACACATACATACCATGACATCCGTTTATAAAAACTCACAATGTCATTTAAATTGAGAGAAAAGACAGTCAAAATGTCACACTGAAACACAGAGCAGCGAACAATAATACAAAAACAAATACAGCGACGACGACATACAATACAAACAAAAAAAACTGCAGTCAAGCTTTTGGACAGATCTGTGGCAAGTGCGTGAAATCCATTACGACATACACACACAATCTCACACATGTATTCATACATACATCCCAACATACATACATACAGTGCAACCATACAAAAGGTAAATGATTTAATTTAAAGTGTGCGGTGTAGAATTCAATTTCATCAAATTTTGAATCAATTAATAAAAGAATTTAAATAAAATGAATTAAAAACTATTTGAAATTAATGTAAATATCCATTGATTAAAAACCAACTGCTTTGGTTTGAACATATTTGCATTAATAATCTAATTTCTATTCCATGATGTATTCTAGAGTTTTGACAGAAATAATATCCAATCATTATTTATTTGATAAGTAAATATCTTCCAAGGTCATCGACAACTGTCATCATTAGTAAATCCAGTTTTAACCAAAGATTAATAAAGGGTGATTCATTTTAGAAAACATATTCGTAGTAGCTGAATCTGTTGCCAATTGAATGATTACGCTTTAGTGACCGAATTTTGCAGTTGTGGCTACAAAAATTCAAAATGTATAACAAAAGTTTGGTTGCTTCAACCGAAATTCTTCTTTATTTACTGTATTTCTGTTGATAGAATTCAATGTGTGCAACCGAATCATTCGATTAGCAACAAATTTGTTACTACGAATCTGTTATCTCTAAGTAACACTTAAACCATTAATGCCTGACCCCCGAATCCGTTCTCCGATTTTGATGAAATTGTATACAGACAGTACTTAAGACATTTATATTGCCGTGAATATTTTTAATTTTTTTTATATGCCATACCTGAGCCTACAGTGTCTGGGTATTTGTCCAGCCACTTTGGCATATATGGGTTCTAAAATGTATGTTTTTTTATATAACGTACACAAACGACAGAAAAGTTTTAACACTCCCCACCAGTTCGACATGGACTCAATACATCGGTAAAATATAATACATTATAGGTAGGGTCATTCTTGCCGAATGTATTCGTTGTAATGCAGAGAGGAGACAGTCGTTACTTAAACATTTCATAATCTAGAGATGGGGACATTTGAAACTTGCTTTTTTTTGTATTGTACTTCAAAAAGTAGTTATTTAACCTGTCATAATAAATCGAATGCAGAGTATATTGTCAATTTGTAATCGACAAACTGTAGTTACTGTCTCCAAAGAGTCAATTCAGTTTCTCCTAGGCCAAGCCTATGTTAAAATAACTAACAAATTCTGTGGATAGTGGTAACCCAAAAGTAGGTGAGATTGCTTGTTCCGGACTGCCACCTCGAACTGTGGGGTCTAAAAACCCCGAAAAATTGCTAGTTAGGTTTCACCATTTAAATATTTTATATGATCATGTATTTTTACACCAGTAGATGTTTTTTATTATGATTTTCTAAAAAAAAAAACTACATTTTTCTTGAAAAATAAAATTCATATTTCATATGTTTTAGAACCCACATATGCCGAAGTGGGTATTTTTATTTTTACCCAATCCACAAAATCGTAGTTGTAGTTTAGAAAAGTGGGATAATTAACTTTGTTATTTCTTACTGATACGGGACATCCAAGACTACTACACACAATGAGGGCATTGGGGACTTCCACTCCCCCGTTTTCTAAAGCCACTTATATTTGAATTTTGTGATTTTGTAAAATTGCTAAACTTTGGCCCACTAGTTCCCTACCAAGGCATGACCTAATATTACCGAAAAAATTATTTTAGGTTTGAACTACCTTGCTTTCTTTATCAAAAAGAAGATTTTTAATACAACTCTCCTGGAATTTTCTAGAATTTTTCTAAAATTGCAAATTCGCCAAAATGTTCCATACGAGCATCTAAGATGCTGCGACCAGCAATAGTGGGCTAGGAAAGTCGAGTGCACGAATAACATGGCCAACAGAATGAATAAATTTAACAGGTTGTCGTAGCGTCTTTCCATGATGATTTGTCAAACAATACTGAACAAATATAAGATGGCAGTAGATATAACGAGATAGATAAATAAATATACTATCTCGAAATTGTAGTTACCAACGTTCAAATAGTGCCAAAATAGAGAGTATTCATATGCCTTTATCTACAAAACGTTGAAGAGATCACACGTTAAAATATCACTTTTATGAACTTGGTTGGATATTGAATGCTCCGAAGTAGTCTGGTAAAATATGTTAAAATCATTCATTAAGAACGTTCGATCGATTCTTTTATACAATAGGATTGTCATCGTCTCATTTCTTGACCAAATGGCTAACTAGTTGATGGTAACATATACCTTATCAAGTCATCTCCTCAGACTTTAATGGCTTTACACTTTAACCAGCTTTGTTATTTTTTAAAGTGGATATTGCTATTTGAACAAAATTTTAGCTCTAGTGTCTGTGTACATTTCATGTACTAGAAACTAGCAAAATTTGTCTACCTATTTGGACAAAAAGACAATTTAGTAAATTTGTTCATGTACATCAGAAGCATTTTGTAAAGTAGTACTTCGGCGTGTAAAATCCGATGGTGTGAATTACTTTGGAGCGTAGGCTCAAAATTTTTTGCGGTAATATGCAATTTTTAAAAGAGATTTTTGGTTTTAAGAATATTTTTAAATTTAGCTATATTACCACAAGCTAAAATATTGACTTATTGTTTTAAGTTTTAAAAGAAGTTTCCGACAGTGATTTGTTCTCATATAAAGACTATTATATACTGAAATATTGAAGAAAAATGTTTTAAAAAAATTTGCTCAAGGACTCATATACCTTTTATATATCCTGAAAAGTAAGTTCCATATTTTGCACAAATTTCGCAATACAAGATGATTGTAAAAAGGCATGTATTTTCTTCATTAATTGAAGCAAGAACTCCTGTGGCTGGCGTATATCCTTATTATTAAAAATGCCATAAATCTTTTAAAGCTTTATATATTTTAAAACAATTGTGGTAGTGCAGTCCCCCTAAATATACAAATAATCATGCAAAATTTTTTGGAATTCAATGCTTTAACATAGAAGTTTTACCAAAATTTATTTTTCTCAATCGTGCTGTTAAATTTCGAGATACAAGGGTGGGTTAAAAAGTCCGTGCCTTTTTGAATGAAACACAGGTTTTTGAATAACAAAAAATTTTATTTTTCAACATAGTCTCCTTTGAGTTCTATTGTTCAACGTTTCTCCAATTTTTTTATACCCTAATCGTCATCAAATTATGTATTTGTTTGTGAGATGATTTCATCGTTGGAGTCAAATCTCTTTCCGCAAATACATTTCTTCTCGTTTAGAAATAAGAAATAGTCACTCGGGGCTTAATGCGGAGAATAAGGCGGAAGAGGGAGCATTTCATAGCATAATTCATTGATTATTGCCATGGAAACTGCATATGTATAAACCCTTTTGTGGACCCGAATGCATTCTGATCATTCAAAATTGAAACCACTGAGCCATCTGAGATGCCTATGGCTTCCACAATCTCTCGCACTTTTAATATCCGATCGGTCAATACCATATCGTGATTTTTTCAATTGTTTCTAGTGTAGAGACCTCAACTTGGCTTCCAGAATATTCGACATCTTCCGTGTATTTACGGCTACAAATAAATTCAGTAAACCAATTTTTTACTATTGAAATTGATGGTGCAGAGTTCTCATACTATTTATCTAGATTAGCCTTTATTTGAGAGATGATTTTTTTCCGCTAAAAATAATGCTTAATGAGCAGACGAAATTCAATTTTTTCCGATTTCTCCACAATTTTGTTAAAATTTTGACAGGAGTCAACTGACAGATACCTATGTTGCTCTTTCAGTTAAGAGCCGGGAAATTCAAAATGTCGAGGACTTATTGACCCACGCTCGTATTAACATTTTCAAAAAAAATAATATTTTTAGCTACAAAATTGGCATTTAAATCAATTTATTTTCTTCCACAAATGTTTCTACTATTATGCTGTTATATACCCTCTCAGCTGTTTCTAACTAAACAAACAATGAGATACATATAATTAAATATTAGAAAATAATCTGCTAAATAAAATCGGTTAATTTTTAGATGGTGATTTATACAGCAAGAGATAGATCATTCATTTTAATAGAAAACATTAACATTTTTTAAGCTTTAATTTTGCCTATGTGATGCTTTAAAAATATATATATGTATCGTTATAAAATAAAAAGTTTAGAGTTCAAAAAAATACATGTAAAATGAGAGAGCTATTCGGACAAAGTTTGAATAATCTCGTAATTAAAGATCTCAAGATATCTAGAAATAACTGTTTACTTTGTATGGGAGGTGACTCACCCGCAGTACCGATCCCTCCCATTTTTTTTTGGTTAAATTTCATGCAGTGATACGAAATTGATTTATATAAAGTTTGAAGACTTTCACAATTGTAGTTCTCGAAATATTGCAAAGTAACTATTAGCTGTGTATGATAGGTGCCACGCCCACTAATACAATACCGTCCATTTTCAAACAAACTCCGTATAGAGATAAGAAATTAATTCGTGCAAACTTTAAATACTTATACGATTATAGTTCATCAGATATTCGAAATAAAAGACTTACATTGTATGGGAGGTGCCACGTCCACTAATACAATACCGCCCATTTTCCGGCAAACTATGTTCAATAATAAGTGAGATATTGTGGCAAAACTTTAAAATATTCGAAAATAACTATTTACCTTTTATGGGTGGGTCCACACCCCCTGTTTCGACCGTCCCATTTTTTGGTTAAACTTTATGCACTGATAAGAAATTGATTCGTATTAAGTTTGAAGACTTAACAATTTACTTAGCATGGGTGATGCCACGCCTATTTGTACAGTTCCGCCCATTTTCAGCCAAGAAGTTTTGCGGCTTTCACAATTATAGTTAACCAGATATTCCATAATAACTTGGAATTTCAAAATAAAAAGTAGTATATAGTTCCTTCCAGACATACTGGAATATGCTCTAAAAATGTCAAGCAAATCGGGTCAGCTGTCAACAGCAGTCAAACAAATAAACATACAAACACACATTCACATTTATAAAGTAACGATTTTTCATTCAAAAAATCTATTTTGAATCTAAAAACCGATATAAATAAATAAATTTTACATTAAAAAAATAAATTTTACATTAAAAATCATAAAACCGATTAATTAATTATGTATTTTAAAACACAGTGCAACACATAAAATGCAAACGCTTTCTACTTTGGAATTTCTCGAAGTACTTATCGAAGCTAACAAAACTCAATTTGGGTTTTGCTAGTTTTAGCTAAATCTTGATTTTTCCGAAGAACATGCAATTTCTCACTGTTATATCTCGGAAACCAATTGGAATTTTGCGCATAGTAAGCTAAGTTTAATATAAACAAACCTATTTTAAACAATAAGATATGACATGTTTATATCACTGGTAAGGTAAAGATGTCTAGGTTTCGAAAAGGGTAAACTTGTTTAAATTGTCACGGTTGTCAGATCTTACAAAGTTGTCAGAAAAATGTTCTATAAATGGTTAGCAACCATATGTTTCAACACATAAGTTAGAGTGCCACCGAAATATTTTTTATTTGTCTAATGATCTATATACTATCATTTCCCATTGGATCATTTAGTGTGCAATTTCTTATTACAGAAAAAAAATCCAATAAAATTCTTCGATTAATCGATACCTTTAAATACCATTCATTTAAGCCACATTTTTAAATTTTGTTTACATTTGGTTTGTGTCCAAACTAAAATTTGTATTCTTATAAGATTTAACAATTTAATGGATATTACATACTTACATTTTGTACAGCTTTTCTTCCAATAAGTAAATAAATTTGTTGCTTTAAATAACAGTCGTCTGTCTCAGCTGTTTAGTAACATTTCACACACTTATAAGATTTGTTCAAACACACTCGCACGCAATAAAGTAAAATAATGAGATCTTTAAATAAAACACAAGCATATTACCATAAATAAAATGAGTTTTTGTTTTTATGTAAACAAGTTTGTAAATAACATACAAAAACAAATGTTAGGTGGCTAACAGTAAACGAATACATAATAAACAGAAAAGCAAATGTGGCTGTTAACAGCAAAATAAAAACAAATGTTAGTGTGTTAACAGCAATACTAAAATGTAAACAGAAAATGTGTTAGTAACAGCAAAAACACAAATGCTAAATGAAGAAAAGGTAAATAAACTGTTAAATCAAAATAAAAGAGCAGACAAACACAGAGGGAGTGAGAATTTTATAAACATTTGAGTGGGTAAAGCAAAATGTTTAAAATAGTTTAAGGCAAAAATGAAAGGTTTAGAAATCAAACATGCTGTTAGCAGGCAAAATTTAAACGAATTTTATTTTGCTTCTTAAACTTTAAAACATATATAAAAGTAAAATTAATTAAAAGAAGAATAAAGTGTAAAAATAAATGAAAAGAAAAAAATATTTACAAATTAAATTTAAAGGGTAAATATAGCTGATTACTTCAAGGGTAATTATAATTTCTAAATTTTAAATGACATGGTTTAAAGCTAAAATATTAACTCTGTACATCTCAGCACAGCTACAGTATAAAATCGAAAACAAATTGCTTTGGATTATTGAAAAGTTAAACTGGTCAAGGTACAGGTACAGGTTCTTCATATAATTTCATGTATTCTCCCGGTTATAAAAAACCTTATGCTAGAAGTTTGCTGCGTTTTTTTTTTTTTTTTTGATAATATAAGATCGAGTTAAGTTGATTGAAATTGTTTATTTTCAAATTACTGAAATAATTACAAATTGAGATGGTGGTAATCGATAACAAACTGATTTAGTTTATTGAAAAAGATTTTAAATAGAAAATATTTTGATACTATATTTCAAGAAATTTGTTAAACCCTACGATAGGTTAGGTTAGATGAGCTGCCACTCGTCAAGCAGTCCATTTAAAACTGATGCCATTGTGAACCCAAGATGTAAACATCAGGATAAATATATTACATCCGTTGTTTCCAGGCTGAACCAACCGGATTCTCTGATAAAGGAGTTTCAGATTCTTCCTTGGTAACTCATCTAAACACGAGAGGAAGGGGTAAAAATGTAGGACTGGGAAATGGACATTTCGTTAATTTGACATTTTTCTAGTTTTAATACAATATTCTGCATTTGTGTGTATTAAAATAAAATTGAATAATTTTCAATTCCAAAAACATTGATCGTATATCTTCGTAAATTAAAATTAAATTTGCCTGAAGAACTTGCGACGAAAGTTGCATGATTGCCACTGGATAATAAAGAAACTAGAGTGTTCACTCTCCTCTTCTTAACCTTTCACTACGGAGGTGGTGGTAAATTTTACACTCTCTTTAATTTTTTTTAAGTTTTATAAAAAAGGCTTGTGAAATAATGTGTTTATTTTATATAATTTTATAAAAATTATGTTAATTTTTTTCAAATTAAAAATGTCGTTCAAAATTTGGTACTTGTATTTTGTTTGGTCCAAGGACCAAGCCTATTAAAACTGGATGAAATTAGTCCATTTTCTACGTAGCCTACATACAAATGTCTTCCCGAAATAGGACATAATCGGTCATAAATGTAATTGATATAGGTGTCTACACAAATTTCGCCCCAAATAAGTTTTATATATACAGAAGTCATGTCAATCAAATTTATGTTTTAATAATTAGTCATAGCTCCCATATAGGTAAGGCCAACTCCTGGAAATCTGTTTAACATGCACATATATTTTACAAGTATTGATATCGAGATAAAATTAAACTCAAATAAGTTTTATATATACAGAAATCTTGATACTAAATGTTTTTGTGCTCTGTCCATAATTTAATCATTATAACGATTTTTTAAGAACACTTTTTTGTAAATCTGCGTAAATATTTTGTTCATAAAGTCTTAATGCGGTGGTCGTAGTCCTTAATAAAGACTAGTAAGATATTCTACGGTTTCGCTAGCTCTGAGGACAAAATGGAGATCCAATCACACTCCAGTATGGTTGGAGACCTATTCGTTGGGCGTTGTGGAGGATGAAGATGTTCTTCTGGAATCAGACCTAGAAAACGTCGACGTTACGGTCATATACGATCCAGACCATAGTGAATGTGATCCAAGTGAACCTAAAGCAGCTTCGGCTACCATGCTCCTCCACATTGCTAATTATAAGGAGGATATTGCGTTGGTGCTGAATTTGGTTTGGATATGTTTATAATTAAGATATTTCTGAGAGCTTAACTATTATCAGATAGGGCAATCGTATGGGGGCTAGGAGAAATAATGGACCGATTCTAACCAAATTCAATAGGCTTTGTCCTGGGGTCAATAAAAATATTGTCGTATGTAGTTTGATTACAAGTTTTACATGGACGGACAGACATCGATTAAGCCACTCAGAAAGTGATCCTGAGCAGATTGGTATACTTTAAGGTGGGTGTTGACACAATATTTAGGCACGTTACAAACATCAGTATTAACCCAATACACTTTCCCCACTATGGTGGTGTAGGGTATAAAAAGTCGCTTTAGTATCTTGAAAAATACCATTAGTTTTGTAATTTTTTCAGAAGTTTGTTATTAAAGAAATTGTATTGATTTTTTAATCAAAATAATTATTGGGTGCATGAATTAAAAATGCGGGAGTTCTTCAAATTTGTAGCTTTTATTTTGAAACATTTGTACAATATAAATTTATTGAAAGTATTGGCCATTGTTAATAGCTATGAGTTTTTCCATCTATCTGGCAACATATGGATTCCGAGCCAAAAAAACTGTTCATCTTTTGAGGCCAAGAAAGAATCAAGCCAATATCGGATACTCTGTTCCAAATTGAAGCATATCCAGAGAGAGCATCGATCAAACCAAATTGTAGTCGGACGGGGCTCGTCTGGACTATAAAGCGGGTGAGGCATAACTTCCCAACCACTTCATTCTAAATAGTTTTTAATAGGTATTGCAACATCTGGCCGCCCGATGTCACGATGGCCATCTCGTTTTGAAATTGTTGCTTGAAGAGCTTCCAATGTTTTTACAAACTCTTGTTGAGTTTTACAACAATCTGCATGAAGTTGGTCTTCAAACATTTTTGGCTGACCTGGGCGACCTTTGTCTTTCATTTCAAAATCATCACTTCAGAATCGCACAAACCATATCTTGCATCTTGAAACCGATGGAACACATTCACCATTACAATATGACGCTTTCTTGCACAAAATGCGATATTTTCAAAGCAAAAAAAAAACTTTGTTGTTTACACTATAATGTTCAATAACTAAGTGAGAATAAATTATAGATATGTATCCTTCAAAACGACATATAAGTTAATAAAAACCGCGTTCAAAAACGCGAATCCCGCATTTTTAAGTCATTTGTTTTTTTAAATTTTAAGAGCAGAATATTTTATGCATAAAACACCTTTTTTAGACTATATTTCCGGTTACCCTGATGATCAATTATCTAATACACTCAAATTCAATCTAAGGCAAGTCTTTGTAGAACCGATCCACAACCCTGGACATGTGTGGTATAGGTGAGTATATTGAGACCAAATAAATAAATTGGCAAATTTTCTATCATTTAGGTTAGAGTTTCCAATTCGGTTTTAACCGAAACTGAAACCGCGGTTTTTCAAGGCCTAAAAACGAAACCGACAATTATTCTTCAGTTTTCACTTTTATTATATTTTCACTAGAAAAATCCAAAATTAAGAAATGAGAAACAAACTTTTTCATCCAACAGCAGGCTACCTTTCGCAGGCTAAATAATGCAAAATGTTTGTAAAAAAGTCTTAGTTATTTTCAAATATCCGATAAAAGTATGGAGTACTAGCTGACCGGCGAGCTTCGCCACCTCAATTGGAATAAAGAAATAGTACTATTAAGTCTCCTTTGTAAATTAATACTAATTCAGGAAAACATGACTCTAGTGTTTATTGATGCATGTTTATTGATGCATTCTAGACGTATCATTAGAATAAAAACAGTTTTTGTACTACTCATCATCATGAATGTCTAATTTCATATCTCTGTGTCCATTATTATAGAAAATACAAAGGAAAGGTAAGACTATAATCACCTTTCGTGAATTATAACTTATTCAGGATCATTTGTGCCTAATTTTAAGGTTTATTATTATAAAATATTCAAAAAGTACTTTTACAATGAAGAAATAGTAACATTAATTATCCGTAATGAATTCGCGTTTCTAGGTCCACCGTTATAAAATATTCAAAAAGTACTTCTAGTTCGAAAAAGTACCTGCAATTCCCTTTTTTATATTCTTACTCAGTCAGGATCATGTGTGTTTAATTTCCTGCTTATAGTTAGGTTCATTATTATAGAAATTTCAGTAATAGTTTATGTTACCTTAATATCATTATGCCCTCTATCCTTGATTCTTTCTTTACTCAGAAGCATATCAGCCAACTATTATGTACAGTGGCGAGCAGAAGTGAGTGCATGTTCACGACACTGACTTTCGTCATCCATAACAACAAAACCATACAAGCAAATCAAAAATATTTTTTTGTTTTATTTTTATTATTTTATTCGTAACAAATAGGAGTAAAGAACAATAATAAATGAGATGATTTCAAAGAGTTTGGAAGAAAAAACGAAAATAACCCGCATAAACTCAATTTTGCACGTTTTATGAATTGCACCTATTTTCGAACTTTCACTTCTCTTATCAGCAGAAATCATGCAGATTTACCTTTATGTTTGTTGTTATCTTATACTCCTTGCTCGTAGAGCAGTTTAAAATTTGTTTCTTGCGAATTAATGCCGATTTTGTCAATTACTATCATATTTAAAATAAATTATTGATTTTTTGTATAAAAATTACAAAAATATCTGAAGAAATTTAAAATAGTGTTGTGTGCCTGACCGAGAAAGGCTATTCTTCACGTACCATTTCCGAGATACTTGGTATTAGTCAATCGGCGGTGATCGCAGCTCAAAAGAGACGAAATGTGATTCGAAATCGCAAGTCAAAGGTTGAAAAATATTACTAACGCACTCAGATGCTCGAATAATGATGTCCGAAATGAGAAAAAACGCAAGCTGCTAACACCAAAGGGTGTTTCTTTAGCAATTAACATAAACGAAATCGAATGGACTGCTAGAAGAGCGCTCCATGATATCGGATATGCCTCAACTGTTAAAAAAATCAATCCTGCGTTGTCCGATAAGAATGTTAAAGCGTGCTTGAAATTAGCAAGGGAGCATAGAAATTGGCCCATTGATGATTGGAAACGTGTTATCTGGTCTGATGAGTCCAAACTTAATCGTTTTCAGTCAGGTGGAAAGTAATACTGCTGGCGTAGATCCGGGGAACGTGTTCAAAGACGCCATGTGAAGCAAACTGTTAAAGTAGTTAAACTCTTCTAGCAGTCCAATCGCTTACTTTTTTGTTAATTGCCAGAGAAACACCCTTTGGTGTTAGCAGCTTACGTTTTTTTCTCATTTCGGACATCATTATTCGAGCATCTGAGTTCGTTAGTAATATTTTTCAACCTTTGACTTGCGATTTCGAATCACATTTCGTCTCTTTCGAGCTGCAATCACCGCCGATTGACTAATACCAAGTATTTCGGAAATAGTACGTGAAGAACAGCCTTTCTCGGTCAGGCACACAACACTATTTTAAATTTCTTCAGATATTTTTGTAATTTTTATACAAAAAATCACCAATTTATTTTAAATATGATAGTAATTGACAAAATCGGCATTAATTCGCAAAAAACACATTTTAAACTGCTCTACGAACAAGGAGAATAAGATAACAACAAACATAAAGGTAAATCTGTATGATTTCTGCTGATAAGAGAAGTGAAAGATTGAAAATAGGTGTAATTCTTAAAACGTGCAAAATTGAGTTTATGCGGGTTATTTTCGTTTTTTCTTCCAAACTCTTTGAAATCATCTCATTTATTATTGTTCTTTACTCCTATTTGTTACGAATAAAATAATAAAAATAAAACAAAAAAATATTTTTGATTTGCTTGTATGGTTTTGTTGTTATGGATGACGAAAGTCAGTGTCGTGAACATGCACTCACTTCTCACTGTCAAGTTTGAAATTTCAAAGTAATTTCATGATTCTAGGTTCAATATTATAGAAAATTAATTTTGAAGAACGAAAAAGTACTCCTTAGTTTGGGTTTGTTCTCCATTGTTGGTATCATAATACAATTGAGCACCGCATTTTTGATTATTTCTTTACTGAGAAGCATGTTAGCCAACTTTAACTTATTTAATATATTAAAAAGGTACCATTAAAAGAAAAAGTACCAATTTTTCTCGTCAAATTTGAACTTTAAATTTGTATAGCAGTTCCTATATTATAAATTTATATTTTAAACTTTTTAAACCCAAAACCGCGGTTTTGAAATTCTTCGGTTTTTTGGAAACTCTAATTTAGGTGATCCTGATGATCAAATATAACTCATTTTGTTAAGATAGTAGATCAGTTCTAGATTGAATTTGTGTAATTTTTCAGAATGGAAGGGAACAATTTCGTGTTTGTGTTATTTTCCTAACTTTTAATTTCTTTTTTCTGTGAACCTTATCTAGCTGAAAGCTAATTCTTAATTTTATACTGTGTTTAGAGCAGGTAATCTATTTTACTGACACTCATCGCTCTAATTTCCTTTTTCAAATACCTATCTGTATTTGAAATAATAATATTCTCTCTTGGTTGAGCTATGAACATAGAATGTCTATGATATATTTATCATATGTAGCTTTTATGTGATATAAAGTGACCAAGAACCATACCTATAACTACACCTAGGTATATAAACTAAAAATAAATTGGGAATATCGGTAGGAGTCCATTTGTACAACTTATTAGGCTACATTCAATTGGTCCCTTTGGTTTAAACTTCATACAAATGGATGATCCACACTAAGTACATAGTAGGTATACATGAATGTGTAACTACTTTATGTTAAAATTACCTCAAGTAACCGCATAATCGTGATAACGATTATTCCTATAAAACCAAACTTACAATGTTATTATGAGAAACCAAAAAAACCTAGACACTAATATATAATAACAAACAAAAACACTGTAAATACATTTATTTCTTGATATTGATTTTATTTTTTTCGTTTGTTTTGATTATTTCGTTTCGCGTTGTTTACTTACGCGCGCGTTTTTTTCTTTATTGTTACAACATTTTGCGTTTATTTCCGTTTTTTTGTTTTTGTTTCTTTACTTGCGATTTCTTACGTTTTTTTTTTTGAAGCGTTAATTTCGTTTATTGCTGTTGCACCTTACTAACACATAAGTCAACTGACGCCAGACTCTTAACGACCACATTAAGTTGTTTTGTTGTTGTTGTTATTATTATTATTATTGTTTTATTTTTTGTACTTTTGCTGCTAAGTAATACAATAACAACAACAACAACAACAACACACATGTATTGTCAAGTTCCTTGTCGGTAATTTACGGCAGGGCAAAGAAAATCTGTGCAAAAAAAAAAAAAACAACTTCTTCCAGAGGCGATTTCTGCACTAGTTTTTGTAAAGAAAACCAATAACAAAAACTTGAGGAAATTTATTAAAAAAAAATGTATTACTCTTTATGTTATTTATGTGATAATAAAGCTTAAGGAAACGAAAATGAATATGTGAGGAAAAGTAAGCACTAGACTCTTAAGATGAAGTAAAATATTTAAAAAAAAAAAATATTGAGTAAATTTTTCAAAATTTTATTTAGCAGAAGAGTTCATATTGGGGGAGGCCCAGTGGAAAGAACATTTTCACTTCCTTACCTTATTATGGCCGAGGAAGAAATGAAATAAACACAATTTGTGCAGTAATTATTTGCAGTCGCATAAATAAAGCCGGCTATTAAAATATTGAGAAAAAAGAGTTGTTAAATAAAAAGCTTTATGGGAGAAACAATTCACTGAGAATTATATTCTCTCTTTAGAAATATTTTCTCAAAAATAATAACTACTCTTTTATCATCAACAAATTCTTACTCTTGTATTTTTTAACTCTTAAACTTGAATGGCCTCTTTTATTTCTCTTTTAAACACCTGTTTTACTTAATGGGTACAAAATTCCCCTTAATGTAGTTAAACATCTAATAGGAATTTTTCCTTTACTTCTCCTACTCTTTCTATATGAAATTTCCCCTTTATTTGCTCTTCTTATCCACCTGTAGCTAAAGTTCAACAAAAATGTCCCTAGTTCCCCTTAAAATACTTTTAAACAAAACACTGGCATTGAAACACTCACTCTTTTCTATACTAAATTTATTTTTCATATTGTTCCCTTAAAAAGCACTCTCTTTCTCTCTATATTACACAACAATTAATCATTAAGAGCTATTCTCTGTTTAATCCCTTCTCCTCTTCTTTAATGTTAAAAAATTTCCCTATACTTATCTCTGTTACACTCATATACAATTGCAGCTCTTAGTTCTGGGTATCTACCTCACTCTGTTTAACTACTGGTTTTGTGGAGAGGCCATGAATGAGTGTAAATATTGTAGAGTGTATGCGTGCTTGTGTGATATAAAGCTGTCTGTCTTGTTTAGTTTTGACGTTTATTTTTCAGTTTTGTTGAAATTTCATTCATAATAAATCATTTTGTCAGTTGTGTTGTGTACAGCTCTCTCGCTCTCAGTGCCTGGAGTATTTTTCATCACAGCAATTGTTGTTGTTAGTTCGTATGTAGTAGGAATGGTGGTGTGAGTTTTGTTTTTACATATATTTCTTACTTTAGTTGGTGTAGTATAGTGATGATGGTGGTTGTTTTTGCTAAATGATTTTGCTTTTGTGTTTCTGCAATTAATGTTGTTTTTTTTGCTAGCGTTTCTTTAGCAAAATTTAAAATAATTTCTTTTAAGTTGTATTCCCTCATTTGTTGTTGTCTGTCTTTCATTCCTCCCTGTTGTGTTTTCCTTTTTGAGCTTGTCATTTCTTTTTGCCATAAATTTTTCACACACAAAAACAAAAAATAATATAAAAAAAAGAACAGCAAGTATGAAATATAAGAAAAAAACAAACGAAATGAAAAACAATCATTCATTTTGTAATTTATTGTTTTATTTCTCAGTTGTATGTTCAACATTTCTTCAATATCATTTGTTCGTTTGTGTCAGTGTCTGTCTGTATTTGTGTGTACAAATGAATTATTTAATATTTTCCTTTTGAGCGTTAATAATTTTATGCACACCTTTTTTTTGTGTTGCTTCAAACAAATTATTCTGGTTTTATTTTTCAAATGTAGGTATGTATTTATGAATTTTTTTTATGCCAGCATTATTTTAATTGTTTTTAATTTTATTATTGATTTATGGCTGTTTCTTTAGAAATGTTTATTCAATCATTTTGTGTAGAATATTGCTGGCTTGCGTTGTTAAATAGAAATGCATTTTGCCGTCGGCAAATGTTAATTTTGTAATTTTATAAAGCATTAAACTTGAAAATTAATACATTATTCAGGAAATATGCTTAAGTAGTTTTCCATGTCACAATGTCAACAAATGTTAATTCATTTTATAGGTACAGTCCAAGCTCGATTTTCTTGACTAATTAAAAACCAGACCTGAATTTTCGCGATAACAGAACCCAAAATTTTATTGAAAAATTTTATGTAATTTTTAAAATTAGAAACGTTGTTTTGCCTTCAAATTGCACAAAATCTGTGGTCAATCCACATCCTTGTTCTTTGCCGCTAAAATGATTCTTTCACTCAACCAATCTTAGTTTTTGTGGTTACCAATGATGTTCGGAAACACTTTGTTGATGAGCTCCTCTTTCGTTGAGTGGAAGTTGCAAAAATTCGGCGGGAACGAAATCAATCCATTTAATGCGTCGACAGGAACACGACCATTAGCAGAAGATTGGAGAACAGTTCGGTAGATGGATCGTTTTGCAATGCAACTCGCATGTTTGTCTTCAGCTGAAGTTTCTTCACATAGCGCCACAATGTCGATGATTTGAGGCCAGCATTGATCTCGTTGGCAGCGGTCGATCGAGGTAATACTGGTAGTGTTTGCCGAAAATCGCCTGAGAGTAAAATCAATGCACCGCCGAAACGTCTTGCGTCATTACCCAGATCTTTCATAGTGTGATTCAGAGTTTCTAATGCACGTTTATGCGACATTGTGCATTCGTCCCAGATAATGATTTTGCTTGCTACCAAAACTTTGCCCATTCCTGAATGCTTCGCTATGTTACATGTTGGTTCTTCAGCCGCTTGAAGATTTAATGGCAATTTCAACGCAGAATGAGCAGTTCGGCAACCTTCTAACAGCGTAGCCGCTATTCCAGAAGAAGCAACTACTACAAAAATATCTGATCTTGCACGAACTGTAACCAGAATCAGTGATATGAAGAATGTCTTGACAGTGCCACCAGACGCATCAAGGAAAAACATACCAACATTTCCATCATCAATTGTGTTCATCACCGTATCGTACACTTCTCTTAGTTGGGGATACAATAAAGGTATATTCTTTTGAAACAATTGGCTTAATGCATTTGTATCGTATTCAAGTTCACGCTGCAATTCTCGTTCGAAAGCGTCGTTTGGTCGACGATCTGGTGATGGCATCCCTAACCTGTCTAACAAACTGCCGGTAACACAAAACCAAAGCCTGGTAGTGCATATCTTCATTCATCTGAAGATGGGGATTCTCTGAATGGATAGGAACTCGATGCAAAATGTCTTCTGACATGTCATCTTCGGACTTGTCCCACAATTCATGTCGATTCGATGGAAAACATGTGGCAATAATAAGCGTATTTGACTTAGAGATGCAGAAACAGTTGCTTCAGCGATTGTCGAGCTCCTGACATGCAGAACGAAATGTTACAGTTCGATGTGACTCAAATATGTCGGCCCATGAACATTCACCAGCAATAGTCGCAAGTAAAAGCATTCATAATTTTTCGGATGAACTGTAAAAATACGGCCAAGAGCTTCAGTAGATCGCACATACGGATGACCAGGAACTACAGCGCCTTGCTTTTCGTTGAAATGTCTTCGATGAATCATTCGAAGTGAAATAACGGAATCCTCGGTTTGACTTCAAATTGCAGAAAATCTGTGGCCAATTGTCCACCACATCACTCCTCCTCCAGTGATAACGTCAGATATTGATTCGAAAGGGTTTACCAGATCTAAGTAGTCTGTGTTTTGAATCAGAACTTGAAGTATAATGGAATTTTGAAAGGTCCTTTTCAGCTTCGTTTTTTTTTATAATAACAGCGGGTTTCAATCGATCTTATGTTTACCATTAACATCAACCACAAATGTATTTTTAGTTTTTGATATAACGTGGAATATTTCTTTATAAGGAAATTGGAGAAGTAGACGAACTGTATAATCTCGAATGAAATCGAAATCTGATTGTTGCAATTCTTTTGGTGCGTAACTTGAGCTTGATCATGTCTTACTTAAAAAAGCTTTTGCCAGTGATATCCATCAATGTTATCGCCTCTGGCCAGCGAGTAAATCTGTCAACCTGAAAGTGCTCCAATTAGTCAATTGAATCATTCATCATTAACTGGAAATTCGACAATGGTGCTTTTTTTTGTGACGTAGAACTTTACATTGTTGACATTTGATGCTAGATTTTGTCCAAGTTAAAATATCCTTTTTTATATTTGGCTAAACATATCAGCTTGAAATAATCTTGATTGAAGATTTTGAACCGGAATAAGAAACGTTATGTAACTGTTTTTCGAATACATTTTATTATGAATAGTCTTTTTTGTCGAAGTGTTACAAATAATTCTATAGGGAGTAAGTGTTGGGTATATGAAGTGCCTTCAATTCTAAACTTGTTGTTAATGATTTTTGCATGAATTCCAGTTCGGCATCTTTCAAAAACTATTGCTAGAAAAACAATTGTCACACAAATTTGGTGGAAAAGCAATTGTCGCAAAAAATTGAAAAAAAAAAAGAAATTGTCATGAAGATATCTTAATTGTCGTAAAATTCCTCCATACAAAATGTATGGGAAAATACATTTTCTTCGTATTTTTTCGGGAATTGTCTTGAGTATTCTTTTCTTGAGAGACGGGCCCCAGTCCGAATTCGTGCGAATCATCGAAATCGGTCCAGGAGTTCTTGAGTTATAAGCGTAGTAACTAACGTCACTCCCTTTTATAAGTAGATTATTAGAATATATTTACGATATTGAGTGTTAAGAGATGTAATGAGTTCTGATTTTCTTTTACATTTTTATGAAATTTTGAGATATAATTTTAATATTAAAGGAATATTATAGAATAAATGCACCAATATCCCTAAATAAAATAATGGAACATTAAATATCTACATTTTGACCTTGCAAAAAATAAAATGTTACACGATCGTTGTGGATGTCCACTCAAAAGTGAAGATTTGCTGATCACTGTTCCTTCTACCATCAAAATTATGGGCAAATAGAACCATTTTTGTAATGGTAGGCTTAGAAGAAAGTTATATATAGGTTTTTAACTCTTCGAGATGCAGAAAGAATCAGCAAAGGATTAGTTGTGTTTTGAAAATTAAAAAAAGTTTTTAGATTCCTGTTGGGAATTTTCAAAGTGGTAATGATAAATAAACTGTGATCGAACTACGGGGACTTTCAACCAATGGCAAGGCAGTAGTTGAAACCATTCCCATTTGGAAATTTCTTGATAACATTTGATATGAATAATTAATAACGTGCGAGAGTCACTGCTGACTTTTTTTATATATTTGGATGGATTATTAAATCTATAAATTACGCTACGATGTGCTACCCTGATGAACATATTCTCCAGACTTGGTCTCCAGTGACTATTTCTAAACCTGATGAAATGGATTTGAATGGAGAGGTTATCACAGAAACAAACGCTTATTGCTAATGAATACTTATTTTTTGTAAGGAATAAACAAATTGAAAACTCAAATTGGTCTCTTATTGTATAAATATTTCAGCATTAGTTCAAAAATTAATCTGTCATAATATTTTATTATTGGCTGAACCACTACACCTACTAGGCACTTACTATGCCGATATGTCCTGGAATCGTCGGATTAAAATCTACTTTTAATTGTCATAAAGTCAATGAAACTTTTAATTTGCGAGAACGTGGAATAAGAAACTGATTGTTGAATAGATTGGTTGGATCATCAGATGCCTATTATTGGTAAATGTACGCCAACCATTGGCAAATTAGATCACAAAACTTTTAATATTTTTGATAATTAAATGTGATACACTTACTGAATGAGACTTGCGAATGATATTTAAAGAATTCAACTCCTCAGATTGTGTATATTCATTTATTGTTATAGATTAAGAACCAAATACATTTGTTTAATTTATTTAACACTTAGACCCAGTGGAAACACCAAAAATGTTTAATAATTTTATTCTGCAATATTAAGAACAATTTTGCAGGAAAGTTACGTGATGCGTATTGTGCTTATCGTCCATTTAACCTTGGAACACTCCAGCATTCCGAAATATCTAGAAAAAAATGTTTGACACCCAAACAGCTGTGATCAATTTATATTGCTATCAAGATTTTCCATCTCCGAAGAAAGCATCGTTTGAGTGGTATTTCTCAATAAACTGAATTTTTTGAATTTAATATGTACAGAGAATATAATAAAAGGGTTTCCTTAAGCGCTTTCTATCTTCAAATTTAAATAAAACAAAGTGCGTGTGAGATATCATCGACATTTTTTCAAAGATATTGTTTTGAAGGTTTTTTTTTCACATGATTTGCTTATTTATTGTTTAACTGACAAACAAATATGAACGAAATTGGCCATAGATTGTGCCCGATGTTATGAATACTTAACCTGTTATGGTATGAAATTTGAATTTTCAAGTGCTCATAATTCAATAACTATAAGACATAAATAGCACACACCTGTATGTTTTTATAGACCTAAGTACTCAAGGGCATTTAGAATATATTAAAATTTGTGTATGTCTGAGGTACCCTACTTTGAGACTCCACAGCGCCGCTCCTGAGTGGTATTTGAAGTTCGTCTTGAAGAAATAAACTCGACTACTCTTCTGCTACGTCTGTGTGAAATTATCCAATTGGATCAATGATGCACAGAGAAAACAGATTCGTGATAGCAACCGAATTTGCTGCCAATCGAATGACTCTACCTTAGTGACCGAATTTTACAGTTGTAGCTACAACATTTTAGAAGCGGTAACAAATGTTTGGTTGCTTCAACCGAAATTCTTCTTTTTCAACTTCCTTTCTGTTGATAAAACCGAAAAATTCTATGTGTGCAACCGAATCATTCGATTGGCAACAAATTCGGTTGCTATCACGAATCTGTTTTCTCTGTGTGTTTATAAAAATGATCTAGGAGTGTTATACGAATCTTCACAATCAATATGTGACAATAAAATAATTTTCTGATACATCGTTTATATGGGGTGTTGTGTCATTTATGGACCGCTCATCACAAAAGATTTACATTCATTTTGTGAGGGGGACCTTGTATGGGGATTAGGGACAAATATTGGCTGATTTTCGTCATACTTTACTGTATTATTTCAGAGTATTTAGAACTAATTTGTGCAAATTTTTTTTCAGGATTTCCGCATAATCAAACCCTTAATAAACAAAAGTTGGATTTTTACCAGTCTCATATCCTGAAAAATTTTTAGGTAAATCTGAAGTTTGAAGAGATGCATTTAAAAGTTGAGTTTCCTTTTAACCCCAAGTTCCATTAAGGTTTAATATCCATTTGGATCTGTTATTATAAATACATACTAGACATCATGTTATATTTTTCTTAAGTTTCATCAAAATCCGCCCAAAAATATATAAAATTTCGCTATCTTTCCTTTAGAAATTCCAAATATTGAAAATTTTGACCTTTGACCTTCACGATTTAAGGTTTAACGTTTTCCAATTTTAGTAAAACTTTCAGCATATTTCAGTATATTTACAATTACCCAGACTGAATAGGTTCTACTTAAAATTTATAACAGTAAGAAAATTGAGCTAACTCGCCAAAAGATGGCCAAATAATTAGTTTTTCTCGAAAATTGCTAAATTTAAATCGCAGGTACGGAAAAACTATACGAGATATTTTCATAATTTTTTCATATTTTTATTGCCTATTATGTTCTCTATAAATCCCAATGTGATGTTCAAAAAATTCTGAAATTTCTTTAACAAAATTTTTAAAAATTTGAAAAGGGAGTTTTGAAACTGCAGGTATGACCAAACATAAATTTGTTTGGTCATACCTGCGTATAGGTTATCGGTATCCTACGAAGCCAAAAACTCATATACAAATAAATATGTATATATTTTAAATAAAAATTTACTTTTATTTGAATATTTCTCAAAATACGTTAATTTTGTTCCTACACAGAGAAAACAGATTCGTGATAGCAACCGAATTTGTTACCAATCGAATGATTCTGTTGCACATATTGAATTTTTCGGTTCTATTAACAGAAAGTCAGTTGACAAAGAAGAATTTCGGTTGAAGCAACCAAACATTGGTTTCTCTTTCTAAAATGTTGTAGCCACAACTGTAAAATTCGGTTATTAAGGTAGAATCATTCGATTGGCAACAAATTCTGTTGCTATCACGAATCTGTTTGCTCCTTGTATATTTCTTGTTCTAGTGATCTGAGACACGTTAGTGGCCTGGGGAGTTTTTAATAACTTTTATGTCTCATTAGAACGACAATTACGTTCACATTTCTATTCCTTTATATTAAATTGCAAAAGTAATTTTTTAATGGCAAAATTTAAAAAAAAAATGACAAAATTGCGTTTTTCCCCTTGTAAATGCATCTCAAAACTTCCCCTTGTAAATGCATCTCAAAACTTGGTTGGTGCACATCTTAACCCCAACCAATTTACCTAAAATTTATTCAGGATGATTTTTTTTTACCAATATTCATCAAACCGGGGGGATGAGACTGGCAAAAAACCAACTTTTGCTTATTAAGCGTCACCGTACTGTTGAAACAGTATTCCTGGGGGACATTTGTATAGGAGCTAGGTGAAATCATGGACCGATATTGCTCATTTTTAATAGTAAATAAATCCTGGGGTTTTGTGGAAAATTTCAACTCCTTTTGTTTGGCGCTTATCGTGTTTACGACAGACGGACGGACGGACAGACATAGTTAAATTGTCTTAGAAATCATTAAGGACCAAGAATATATATATTTAGTGGCTCTGTGATGAATACTTCCATGTGTTAAAATCAGAATGACTAAATCATGATAGTGGTTATAAAAAAATGGTCAGATTACAACAGAGAAATAAAGTTTATAGAATGTTATTGTATTATAATCCATATTGCACGATATCTTTATGTCAACCACTGATTTAAGCAGATGATGTAAAGATTTGTTTGAACTTTAACAACCTAGATAATATGTTCTATTAATCACGGATTTTCATAGGTTTAATATTGTTAGTTTTGATCCATTAAGAAGAATAAGCGCGGAAGAGACATTATAATTGGACCCATAGTTTAGAGCATGTCATTTGCCGGGAATTTTTTTTAATTAATCTTTTTTTTTTTGTACAATTTACCAAAGTAATTAATTTGTTCAAGCAGATTATAATAATAAATTACAACAGGGTTTTTATATGTTTATATGACTAATATTTTTTTTCTCTTTCTAATTTTATCGATATGATTTAATGATTTGAAATCCTTTATTAAATAGGATTTTGTTATTGCTATTGTGCAGCTTGTTATTTAATGGATTTACTAGAAATATTGAACATAGTAAAAATGTTTGTGTTTTATTAATACTTACTCTTTTTGGCATGAGTACGAACGAGTTGTAGTTCGACTATTCATAAATTGAAATCTACAATAATTGATGGTGTGGTTTATTGACTTAACAATTTATTACTGTAATAGTTTAACACTAATTTATTTTTATTTATATATTTTTCGTTACCAAAATAAATAAAAAAAAAAAATTACTAAAAAAATACACATAAATATGAATGAATTACAACGTTAGATGAAAACAAAGCAGCCAGTTAAAACCAACATAACAAATATTACAATATTTGCAAAAAAAACAACTACAAATATTTTGAATTTGAACAAAAATACGAAAACAAAATCTTTAAAAATTAATATGTATATAGAAATAAAAACAACTAAATACATATAAAAAGGCGGAGCACGAAAATGTTTAATTGAAATCTCCACAGACTTTCGAAAATTTTGAACCATTTGAATGATTTCATTAAGAAGTGAAACACGGAATTTAATCCCGTTGAAATATTTCAGACACGATTATAGCTAGAGCAAACCTGTTTTCTTTTCGGAATCGTTATATATATTTCCATTCTGATTCGAAATATCCATTTCCACATAAGACTATTGCAGTATGACCATTCAAATACTTAGTGCCACCTACTCTACGGTATAAATGGACTTGATTAAATCATTTTCAGATTATTCATATTCTTTATAATATTTGCACAAATTTTCTTCTTGTACAACCTCCATTTTTACCCATACAAATATTGCTAAACTCAAAAAACACACACTGAAAAACATGACGAGGTTAATAAAACTAAATTAAAAACAGAAAAAAATAGTGAAAAATAAAATAAAATAAAAAATCGAAGAAAACAGAAAAACAATAACAATTCATAAAACTATAAAAATGCATTTTACACCTTGCATTTGGTTGGTTATGAATGCCAGGGATATTGCCGCGGACGACGAACTGACTCAGGATGATGATGGCAGTTTTTGCGTTATGGCGAAGAGGGGGGCTTGACGCAAACACAGAGTAAAACGAAAACCTATAAAAGAAAAATCTAAACATTTTTATGTTCATTTGTAAGTAAGAACAACAAGTGGATTTAGAGAGCACAAAAAACAAATCCACTACAATCAAAGCAGACAAACAAACAAACAACTTACATACAAAACACAGAAAAAGCCCCAGTGTGTGGAAAACAATAACAGCAACAACAAAAACAACAGAAACAAACAACAATAATTCCCCACTAAAATAAAATAAATAAAAGAACAGTCAATATTTAGCGCCCATTTATGTAGGTTGAATATGGATCAGGCATGGATAATGGAGATTTTGAAATGTTTATGAACAGTAAACAAAATAGTACTTTTAGAGTGATTGAAAGTACTTAAAAGCTAGGTTAGGTTCCATTGGAAACCTTTCATCAAGCAGCTCACTTGGGTCCATTCACATTTGCATCCGTTGTTTCCAACTTGAACCCACCAGATGCTCTGATGAAGTAATGAACTCGTCTCTAATACATATACCTGATCTATAGTTGGAATATGGTTACACATTTCAATTACTACAAGACCAGACATTGCTGCTGCCGAATCTATATTATGCAGACGAGTAGATAATCTTAGGAAGTGTGATTGGGAAGCTGCAAAGAAAATTGTGCGATATTTTCAAACAACAATAAATAGAAAACTTGTTTTGAAATCTAGTTCAAATTTAAATATTGAATGTTCTACAGACGCTAATTGGGCAATTGTAAATCAATCAGTGGATACATATTTGTATACCCTTTACCTTCGTGAAAATGGTATATATAAGTTTGTCATTCCGTTTGTAATTTCCACAATATAATTTTCCGACCCTATAAAGTATATATATTCTGAATCCGACCCTATAAAGTATATATATTCGGAGTCGATTTAGCCATGTCCGTCCGTCTTTCTGTCTGTCTGTCTGTCTGTCTGTCTGTCGTATGTTGTATGAGATGCATTTGTATCTTGAACTTCGATTTGTTGAGGAGTTGAAACAATGCTTTAGTTTCCATTATTAATTATCCTTATGAGTTCAACACAACGGAAACTGGGCTCATAACCTATTGAAATCTTATCCAATTATGAAATGAAATAAATCTTGTGTTGAGTTTAAAAATCAGAAAAGTAATGAAAATTTTATTGAAAAATTTCCTTCATAAATAAAGAATAATTCTATAAAATATTAAATTATTTCAAGTAATTATAAAACAAGTATATATTTTAGTGATATCTAACAAAGAATACATTCCCTAAAGTTTGTTAGGGGTGGGAAAAGGCAGAATAGATGGGAAACAGGCTCCTCCTCTTCTTCAATTCGGCAGCTGCTACAGTAGTAGTTGTGCAGTGTCCTGTAATAAAACAATTATCCTTATTTGCTCACTACAAAATACTGTAAGTATGGTATACGGTCCAGGTAGACCTTGCAATAACACAAGTGGATTTATTAGTCCACCTGTTCTGTGTAGTCTCATACAGCTTCATCCTGTATGAACTGCCTTGCTATAAGTAAATAAATATCCCGATATTCGTTAATACCTCAGCCAGTTGAATACACTTTTGGCAGAAATTTCCGCTTGAAGAGCAGTCCAAAAGTTAGGTATCATTAAGTAGTAGAATTCGAATACCGTAATCTACTTTACTATGAATGTTCCCATAGTTGTCATTATTTTAGAGTGCCCAAGATCCTTACCAGACCATGAGCAACCAGCATTCAGTCTCACAGCAGAGTCAAGAGCCATTTGTATCATCACCAAGTAGCCAGTTTAAAATAGTGAAAAGTGCTTTATAAGAAGTAGACCTGCGTAAACTGCGCCTGTTATCAGTATTGTAAGAGTCCTTAGAACCCGCCCAAAGGCCATCCAGTGAGAAGCATTCTCCAAGGCATGCCACCGCACCAATACTTCATAAAACAAAATGGGTTTAACAACTACTTTAAAGATCCAATTGTTACCCAATACCCCAATTAGTACTAATTGCCATCTTGCAAGAGTAGATGTCCGCATAGGTCTTGTTAATCTTGTTCTGAGTATTCAGGTTCCAGGATAATCTTTTGCCTAGAGTGATGTCAAGGTACTTTGCATTATAACTGATCTCAAGACTGATTTCATTCAGTATTTGATTTAGTGCCTCCTTGAGAAGATAACCAGTTCCGTGCCCTTTAAGGATTCTCATGTATTTTCAGTGTTGGAAAAAATAATAGAAACGATAGCATTTTTTTCCAATTTTGTAAGTATATTTGTCAAGTTTAGTTTTGTTAAAAAAAATTTATATGCAGTTTTGTTTATCAGACATTCAACATAAGAAAAAACATAATCATTCCTCTTTTAATTAATATTTTAATATACTATATGACTATTAATGTAAAGAGTCAATATTTTTGCTGGAAAAAATAATAGAAACGCGTAAACGGATTCAATTTTTAGAGGCACATCTTTTTATTTTTTGTTAAAAAATTGTTTTATTTTAATATTTAGAGGCACTAGTTTTGTTTTTCAAAACTTCATTGCATCTGCGACACATGGAATCAACCAATTTTTTTAAAAAATTCCTTGTCAATGGAAAACCACTCTTCCTGTTTTTTTTTTCCCACAATTCGTCCTTATTTTTCCAACTGATGCCCTCCAGCTTCCTCTGGAGCACTCCTCAAAGGTGTTCTATTAGTTTAAGGTCCGGTAACTGTGAAGGCCATTCCATAAGAGGTTCTTTTTTGACAGCAAACCAATCCTTTGCCAATTTTGAAGACTGGTTTGGATCACTGTCCAGCTGAAACTCCCATCTCAAGGACATCTCTTCCTCAGCAAATGGAAGGATTGTGCTTTGCAATATATTTACGTAGTCCGGGGCGCATATTTTGTTCTTTATCCAAAATATTGAACAGAAACCAGAAGAAGAGAAACACCCCCATATCATTATGGATCCACCGCTGTGTTTGACGATCTTCTTGAGCTGTGGTCAGACGAAACATAGATAAATTTGTTTGGATCCCATGGGAAACATTATGTTAGGCACCCACACAATAAGGCATATGCTCCAAAATACACCAAGAAGACCGTAAAAGACGACGGTGGATCAATCATGATATGGGCGTGTTTCTATTCTTCTGGTGTCTGTTCAATATTTTGAATAAAGATCAAAATATGCGCCCCGGACTACGTAAATATATTGCAAAGCATAATCCTTCCATTTGCTGAGGAAGAAATGTCCTTGAGATGGGAGTTTCCGCAGGACAGTGATCCAAACCAGTCTTCAAAATTGGCAAAGGATTTGTTTGCAGTCAATAAAGTACATCTTATGTAATGACCTTCCCAGCCATCGGACCTTAAACCAATAGAACACCTTTGGGGAGTGCTCAAGAGGAAGCTGGAGGGCATCAGTCGGAAAAATAAGGACTAATTGTGAGAAAAAAACCAGGAAAAGTGGTTTTTCATTGACAAGCACTTTTTCAAAAAAAATTGGTTGATTCCATGACTCGCAGATGCAATGAAGTTATGAAAAACAAAGGTAGAGCCTCTAAATATTAAAATAAAACAATTTTTTAACAAAAAATTAAAAGATATGCCTCTAAAAATTGAATCCTTTTACGCGTTTCTATTATTTTTTCCAGCAAAAATATTGACTCTTTTCATTGTTAGACATATAGTGTATTAAAATCTTAATGAAAAGAGGATTGATTATGTTTTTTATTATGCTGTATGTCTGATAAACAAAACTGCATATACATTTTTTTTAACAAAACTAAACTCGACAAATATTCTTAAAAAATTGGAAAAAAATGCTTTCGTTTCTATTATTTTTTCCAACACTGTATATGACTTTGATACTGTCACGAGACAATCTGCTATCAATGGCTGTAAAACACAAACTAAATGGCGCAGCTTATTCAAGTTTTGATAGGAGCCAACTGAGAGATTCCTGTTGATAGGAGCAGTGTTGCCTTTCAGTTAAGAGCCGGGATATTCAAAAAATCGCGGAATTATACTATATGTAAAATGTAAAGATCTACAATAAATATATAATCCCATATAGTTTACGAGATATTCGCATTTTAAAATTTCCGGACCTGTTTTTTGAATCTTTTTGGTTTTTTGTGGATTAACAACAAAAGCATAAATTTTGCCCATTAAATTCGAAGACCATAATCGAATAGATAAAGTTTATGTAAACATCGTCTTAATTATACCCTTCACCATCGTGAGAAGGGTATATATAAGTTTGTCATTCCGTTTGTAATGTCCAAAATATAATTTTCCGACCCTCTAAAGTTTATATATTCTGGATCTTTATAGATAGCGGAATCGATTAAGCCATGTCCGTATGTCTGTCTGTTGAAATCAGTTTTCTGAAGACCCCAAATAACTTACAAACTTGATTCATACATCAATATATCGGGAATTCTTCCGGCTCAGTTGCTATTTAAAATCGAGAAAATCGGCCCACAAATGGCTGAGATATAAGGAAAAAACCAAACCAACCTCGATTTTTGGCCTATTTTTGATCTATATCTGGATTACTAAGTTAGTATAGACAATATGGATATCAAATGATAGATATTTCTAAGTCCATTGCAACGATCTACAAATGGGCCAAAATCGGGAAACAAATTTTTTTGTCATACATTTTTTTTTACTAGTTTTGAAAAAAATTAAAAAAAAAAAAATATTTCGAAAAAACATTGTTTGAAAAATTATTATTTTTTAAATTTTGAAAACATTTTTGAAAAAAAAAAAATTTTTAAATTTTGAAAAACAATTTTGAAAAAAAAAAAATAATTTTGTTTACCTTAAAATATTTAAAATTTTTATTTTAAAGTATAATTTGGTGATGGGTATATAATATTCCGCAAAGCCGAATATAGCTCTCTTACTTGTTTTTAATTATAATTCGACTCAAACAGTGATTCTGAGTCGATCGGTGTACTTTAAGGTGGGTATTAAACTAATATTTTTGGGCGTTACAACACAAGAACAAACGCATAATACTCTCCCCTGTATAGCGGTATAGGGTATAATTAAATTAGGAATAGCTGCATTTTTACATGTTTTTTTTAATATAAAAGTACCAAATATTGGAAAGTACTATACTGCTTACTTTTCCATCTCTGCTATAGACTTACTTTTTTTTTGTTTCTGTGTGTAAAGAAGAAAAACAAAAAACAGTTTGTGAGTGTTTGTAAGTTCATTTGTTTGGCCACACTGATACCAACAATAGCAAAACAATAGCCCCTCTTCACCCCTTCCCCCCTTTCAAGCTCTTATCTGAGGCTGGCTAAACATGCAACACTCTTTCTTTTACCATTTTATAATGGTTGAAGTATTTTATTTCACTTCATATAAAATAATGATTCTAACAACATAAAAAAAACACTAATAATTCTCGTTTATTAAGTGTTTTTAAAGCAATAAAAATATTTTTATGGCTAAAGAAAATCTTAAATTAATGAATACTCATAAAAAACTAATTTTTTTTTATAGAAATATTTTGTTTTGTTGTATTTCTAAAACTATTTGTGTCATTAACTTGTTGTGCGTTAATCTTTTTAAATAAATATTTAAATATATTCTTCTTCAGAGTCTCATAATAAGCAGCAGCGCACATCGTTGTCGCTCATAATTCATGCTTTTATGTTGACATGTGAGAGCATCATCAGCTCTCTTGACTGCTGCATGCATCACTTTAATTGTTTTCTAGTAATAAAATTTTCGAATTTCAATATTATCTGCTGATTATCAAATATGTTTCATATTTTAATGACAATTTAATGTAAGTGATTATTTTTTTATTACATTTTGTTGGTTCGGTTAGAGCGCTGCGCTGTAGAGTTTGGAAGGGGGAGAAGATGAACAAGTGTATAAAACTGTAACAAAAAATTAAAATCCGAATTTATATATATACGAGTGTATAAGTATTTTTTGTAACCAATGTTTAGTAGGACTTTTATATAGTATGGGCTGCCAAAGGGTTTATAGGTAATTTTTAGAAAAAAACTTGACAGAGACTTATACTTTGTCTATTGAAATATCATTGTATTCATAAATATCTATACTAATTTCAAAGTTTTTCCAAACAATCATGTATGAATTTCTATAGTTTTTATATAAAAAATGCTCTGTTTTTTCTATCTGTGTCAGAAATTGATATCGTCAGAAATATTTATCGTCAGATCATATAAAATGTTTGTAATTCATTTATCCCTTTTAAACTTCAGATTTACTTATTGTGGGAGAAACACGAGCTAAAAAAAATTGACTCTTCATAATACTGCAAGATTACGTCTAAAATATTGAGACCAAAAATGAAAGCATAATTTTTGGTGAAATGACCATGCCCTTATACCGCATGTGCAGATGTACAATGTGGCTGTGTGCCACGTAGCGCCGCACTAGGGCTCAGATCTCAATTTCATTTTTGTAAATTTGATCAGAATAAATTATCATTACACGCAAAATATTATCGATAATTGGATGATTTTTTTTATTATGTTGGTAGGATAATAGTCTTTAAAAACTTGGATGATTTGTCACTGTACCTTTTTTACCTGCTGTGTTATTAAATTTATATTTTAATCAAATTTGAATTTCAGTAGAATAAAAGAGCTTAGGGTCAAAAGGAGTTAAACAAATTTCATCACCAGAAGAGAGGCCAAAGTGTCCTCTTTAAGCCCATATATACTAATTGACCTGTTTGTTGAACACTTTTTTGATTTGAATGAAATTACTCCCAATTTGTTTTTATTTCACCTGTTCACATGACACAAATATAAATACACCAAGCAATATAATTTGTTATAGGTCTCTTTAGTATATTATATAATCTCTATCTATCAAATCTCTATCCATCATCATATAACAGCTGCTAAGAAGGATTGGTTGCCACCAGTGGACACTATTACAATCACATCGATTTCGGCAGAGGTACTACTTGCTACTGTCATTTAAAGGAAATGATTTGAAGAAATATGGAAACTACAAACGTGGATTTGATGGTTCTTCTGGATAAAAACAGTACAAGCAATATGTATGTGAAAATACTTCAGACACAGATATTTTCATGGTGTCATTCGTACCATTGCGATTGATAAACAATTTGGATGACTCGAAGCCTTCGACCAGTAGGATTCATACAAAGGATATTTGGAAAAATCAAACACCATCTTCTACAAAATACTGCAGACCAATTAAATTTGAATTTAAAAAGGAAACTCATGAAGTCATTAAAAAAGAAGTCAGTCATTCGAATTAGAGCTTGACGGCCAGACAATTGAAGTAAGCTACAAATTAGAGCTCACGATGATAGATGGAAAAGTAGGCCAGTTGCATTATATGTCAAACCACATCAAGCCATTTAACCAAGTGCAGGAAAGATCATTAGATAATATGAATTTGGATTATCACCGCTACATACAAGAATACGATTCATGGAACACATACTAAAAATCAGTTATGGTTTGGATTTTGGACCTACAGGATCAATAAGAAACAACGACACCAATAAGGAGTTAAGAAGTTTAAAAAAGAAACATGTTCAGGACGAATTTCTCAAATATCGGTTGATAATAGATTAACCAAAACAAGGATCAGGTAATATGAATGATGGGAAGACAGCAAGAACTTTCTTTTCAGATCCCGAAATAGCATCTAAAATAACAGGTGTTGATATAAATCTTATTTCAAGATTTAAAACAATTATCGAGGTACTTGTGTGTTAGGAACAAATTGATACTAGAAAATTTGGTAGTTATGCGAAGGAAACTGCACGAATATATTCAACCAAATATAAATGGAGAAATATGTCTGCAACTGTTCACAAAATCCTTTTTCATGGAGAAGATGTCACTAAGCATATAAGCACATACAATGTATGTGCTTGCGTACATGTGAAAACAAAAACAAGAGAGCTCATTTGAGAGCTCAATGCCTTTCGCTGATTTAGTACCACTTGGAGATCTATCAGATGAAGACCAGGAAAAACGGAATAAGTATTACAGATTTTATAGAGAGCACAATACCAGAAAAACATCACGAAATTCTACAAATGAAGATCTATTTAATATATTACTGGCAACGTCAGATCCTCTCATCACTAGCATTCGAAGTGAATTGGAAGTAGAACATCGGGACTTAGATGAAGTAGCAAAAGGGCAGCTAAAGGACAGAAATAATTTAGAACTAAATATGGAATATTTGCAAGCTATTTTCCAACCGAATGAATAATAGTTATAATTTCCTTTTATTGTTACTTAAGTAAAAAATAAAATAAACATTAACAAATTTTTGTTATTATTAAAAATAAAAATGTTTGTTCTTAATGTTAATAAAATAAAAAACAAAATAAACTTTTAAAAATCGTAATTTTTTGTATGTGATAGGCTTACAATATCAACATTTGCTGACGATACAGCAATTCTTAGCTCGCACGAAAACACACACGTAGCTTCCATGTAACTGGACAACCATATTAGAAGTGTGGGGTTATGGTTAAAAAAATTGGCGAACAGAAGTAAATTATCTCAAAAGTAAACATATTGTTACGTTTTCACCTTTTGAAAACGTTGGTTTAAAAACCTTTCGAATCAATATCTGACGTTATCACTGGAGGAGGAGTATCACTCCTGACCACAGATTTTCTGCAATTTGAAGTCAAAACGACGTTTGCGTTATTTCACTTGGAATGATTCATCGAAGAAATATCAACGTTGAAAGCAAGGCGCTGTAGTTTCTGGTCATCCGTATGTGAGATCTACTGAAGCTCTTGGCCGTATTTATACAGTTCATCCGAAGAATGATGAATGTTATTACTTGCGACTATTGCTGATGAATGTTCGTGGGCCGACATCATTTGAGTCACTTCGAACTGTCAATGGTATAGTGTAGCTAACATTTCGTGCTGCATGTCAGGTACTCAATTTGCTTGTAAACGATACGCATTGGAACACGACAATCACTGAAGCTACTGTTTCTGCATCTCCAAGTCAAATACGCACATTATTGCCACATGTTTTCCATCGAATCCACGTGAATTGTCGGACAAGTACAAAGATGACATGTCAGAAAACATTTTGCATCGAGTTCGTATTCATTCAGAGAATCCCCATCATCAGATCGTCGACCAAACGACGCTTTCGAACGAGAATTGCAGCGTGAATTTGAATACGACACAAATGCATTTCACAAGAATACACCTTTATTGAATCCCCAACAAAGAGAAGTGTACAGCGATGAACACAATTGATGATGGAAATATTGGCATGTTTTTCCTAGATGCGCTGCTGAAAGGTTGCCGAACTGCTCATTCTGCGTTGAAATTGCCATTAAATCTTCAAGCGGCTGAAGAACCAACATGTAATATAGCGAAGCATTCAGCAATGGGAAAAGTTTTGGTTGCAAGCAAAATCATTATCTGGGACGAATGCACAATGTCGCATAAACGTGCGTTAGAAGATCTTAACTACACTATGAAAAATCTGCGTAATGACGCAAGACGTTTCGGCGGTGCATTGATTTTACTCTCAGTATTACCTCGATTGACCGCTGCCAATGAGATCAATGCTTGCCTCAAATAATCGACATTGTGGCATTATGTGAAGAAACTTCAGCTGATGACAAACATGCGAGTTGCATTGCAAAACGATCCATCTGCCGAACTGTTCTCCAATCTTTTGCTAACTATTCGTAATGGTCGTGTTCCTGTCAACGCATTGAATGGAGTGATTTCGTTCTTGCCGAATTTTTACAATTTCCACTCAACGAAAGAGGAGCTCATCAACAAAGTGTTTCCGAACATCATTGGTAACCGAAAAAACTAAGATTGGTTGAGTGAAAGAACAATATTAGCGGCAAAGAACAAGGATGTGGATTGACCACAGATTTGCTGCAATTTGAAGGCAAAACAACGTTTGCCGGGTCAGCTAGTATTTTATATATTGGAGTCAAGATTTATGTAAAAAACGGTAAGCTATTCTTTAGAGACTTGATTAATTGATGAGTGCCTTCAGGCAAATGTTGTTTGGTTTTCTTTGCTTTGATGTGCAATTTTTAACATACAACTTTAAGAAATGGCTGGTCATGATACTAAAATATACTAACTGAAACCCGACTATGTTTCAATCTCTAAAACCCCAAGGGTGCCTTAAGGCACTCATTTAGTTCTTCCCACCTGGCAGGTAAACCATTGATTGTACAAACTTGTAAATGTTGTTTTTGAAATCAGATGGCCAAATTTACCATAAAACAAATAAGAGAGCTATATTCGGCTATGCCGAATCTTTTATACCCTTCACCAAGTTATACTTTAAAATAAATTTAAAAATTTTTTTTTCGAAATTGTTTTTTAAAAGTTTTTTCCAATTTTTTTAAAAAATATGTCTCCCGATTTTGACCCATTGTAGGTGCAACTTACTATAGCCATATATACATCGTTGCAATGGACTCTGAAATATCTATCATTAGATATCAATATTGTCTATATTTATGACTTAGTAATCGAGATATACATAGATAAAAAATAGAGTATGTCTCGGATTTTTGCTAATATCTCCGTTGTTTATGGACGGATTTTGCCGATGTTAAATAGGAAACTTCTCGAAAGCATGCCTGACAGAATTATGGAGGATATCTGGGGTCTTCAGAATATTGATTTCAACAGACTGACCATCAGACAGACAGACAGACAGACAGACAGACAGACAGACAGACAGACAGACAGACAGACAGACAGACAGACAGACAGACAGACAGACAGACAGACAGACAGACAGACAGACAGGTAGATAGACAGACAGACAGACAGACAGACAGACAGACAGACAGACAGACAGACAGACAGACATGGCTAAATCGACTCCGCTATCTTTTAGGATCCAGAATATATATATACTTATATATATACAATTATTACCAACGTTTTTAGCCATTTTTTCCAGAAATTGGCATTAGAGGGTTAATATTTTTATTCTTATTGTTAGGTCTAATTAAAGACAGAAAATAAAAGAATGCCTTTGAAAGTTGTATAATAAAGTTCTAAATTTTGAATTAATTTTGCAAACCTGGCGCATCTGCCCAGTGTAGGGCTAAATGATCTTTACTTAACAACATGAAATTAGCCGCGAAATAAGCAAATTAAGCAAAAAAAAAACTATTTATTTTATATCTACGCCAGAATCGTAAAAATTCCATGAATCTCTAGACGAACGAAAATATAAAAAAAAAAATAGAAACATCTAAAAATACTCGTCGAAGAAAATTGAAAACAAACTTAATGCTGGCTCTTAAATCATCTTGATAATGATGAAAATTGAAATGAATTAAAGTATAAAGGCATGCAGTTTTATTACAGCAACAACTACAACTACAACAAAAAAGTACTAAAATTATAATGAAAATTATGACCCATGTAACTGAGAACTGGGTGTGAGTTCTTTTCTAGAATTCAGCAATTTTATGGCCGATAGTGTGAAGTTTAAGTGAGGAAGAACAGAAAAAATAGAAAAGAAACTTTAACGAACATAAAGTTGGAAAAATAACATGTTGTAAAACTGATTTTTATGATGTGTAGCAATTTGTAGCTGGGTGATGCTTGATGTAGGGAAAATTCAATTGAGTAGGAAGTGTTTGGCGGCAGCATTTAGGGGGTACTTAGTACATGGTGTTACTCATATAGTAAGATTTTTATGGGGCTAGATTGTGAGGGGGAGTATTATGAATGTAATTGCTAAAGTGCGTCAAATTGAGTATTTATGTTTCAATAGAAATTTATCTCTCTCTCTCTATATAAGGAAGACAAAAGGGGTTTTTATTCTTTGCTGGCACTAGATTTTAGAAAAATAGCTAAGATAACAGCTATAAACATTTTATCTTGTTGTTTAAAAATGAGGAGTGTAATGATGTTGTCGTATATACGATTTGGAGAACTAGTTCGCTGAAGCAGAATCAAGAATGAATCAGACCAGAGTTAATTATGTTTTGCAAAAAAACTTCTGGAAAATTTCAAACATTAAATACCAACCCCTCATCATTTCATATTAAATATGTTAGATATAAATTAAATTTATAAAATTTATCTCTAACGAACAATGACAATTTGCTTTAACAAAAAAGACGGCAAGTAATTATTTAACATTTAATCTTAAAATTCATTTCCAAACAGCAGCAAAAACTAAAAAAAAAAGAACAACACGTCGTCTGTCTCACGGTTTCCAAAACATTAAACAGATCTAAAGGGAACCAATTGCAACACAGAACTAAGGCAGCGAAATGTCACCAGGCTTAAAAAAGGGAAAGTACTTATGCACACATTTCAAGCCAAAGAAATAAATTCAACTTTTACTCAAATTTACAAGTACATACACACATATTTCCTTAAATACCAAAAAGCAAGAAACCTTAAGAGACAAATAATTTACAATTTGCCCAACAGCAAAAAGTAATAGATGGATATTTAACAAAATAAAAAAAATAAGAATGATGGAATTAATTCCTTTTTCAAATACCTAATGAAACTGTTAGTGGGTTGACAAAAACAAGGGGGTGGCTGTGGCAGCCGACAAAAAAATACCCAGAAAGAAGTCATAAACATTAACATTAGCTTAAAATATTGGGCTATAATTTGCCTCAAGTGTTATGTAAAGTAGTATTTACTCGTTCTTATTGCTAAACATACAATGCCTCAGAAGGAAAATATTCAAATGATGCCACTTTTGGCGACAACCAGCACTATGTATTCCTTTAAATATTTCAAGAAATGTTTTTATTTTTTTTTTATTTTTCATCTCTCACAAACGTTCATCACAAGTTTATACCTTTTGAATATATTCAGTTCAATGTTCAAAATACATTTATACATACATTTATATACAAAGCAACAACCCTCATTTAGCTGAAGAAACATTTGCCATCATTCAAACTGCAAAATTAGGCAATTAAAAATATGCCGAAGGCGCACAACACCATCAACTTCAGCAGCAATATTTATACACCCATCTTAACTCTGTGTGTTTTATTTTTTTGCCGATATTTCTGTTTGGTATTAAATACTAAAATCCGGAGTGTGCAACTTGTAGAATGGGTTATTTAATGTGTTAACATACAATTCCCTTGAACTCCTTTGTAAAACTTAAAATTTTGAGAAATCAGCCGAAATAAATTGTTTTTTTTATACCCTTCACTAAGTCTGTCATTCCGTTTTTAATTTCCACAATATAATTTTCCGACCCTATAAAGTATATACATATATCCTGGATTCTTATAAATAGCGGAGTCGATTAAGCCATGTCCGTCTGTCTGTCTGTCTCTCTGTCTGTTGAAATCAATTTTCTGAAGACCCCAAATTACTTACAAAGTTGATTCATACATCAATACATCGGGAATTCTTCCTACTCGGTTGCTATTTAAAATCGAGAAAATCGGCCCACAAATGGTTGAGATATAAGGAGATAAAAAACCAACCTCGATTTTTGGCATATTTTTGATCTATATCTGGATTACTAAGTCATTAATAAAGACAATATGGATATCTAATGACAGATATTTCAAAGTCCATTGCAATGATCTATATAAGGCTATAGTAATTTGGACCTACAATGGGTCAAAATTGGGAGCAATATTTTTTAAACCGATTTTTTTTACCCCAAAAATTTTTTAAATTTTGAAAAACAATTTCGAAAAAAAAAATTACTTTGTTTACTTAAAAATATTTAAAATTTTTATTTTAAAGTATAATTTGGTGAAGGGTATATAAGATTCGGCACAGTCGAATATAGCCCTCTTACTTGTATAATTTAGTCCTTTTATTATGTCAAAATTTCGGACTTAGATTATTTGTTTTAAAATTTCAAAGCAGGGAATCCCAGTTTTATATATGGTCATTTCATGTCAAGTGAACCAAATATTTAAATCGGTGTCTTCCGATTAGGATGAAATTTGCACCATAGTTAGTTCTATTGGATAGTAATTTAGATGCAAATTTTCAACAGAACGGTAGAAAACTTTTTGAGTTAGAGCAACACTGCAATGCATAGTGTTCATAAACTCAATCGATTTTGTTTAGGCAATGCCGCATGTTCATTATTGAATGACAATGCTTTTCAATGCGCAAGATTTGTCAAATTTGAGCATTGTTTTTATTTATGATTCTTTAATAATTTGTTTTATTTCTTTATACAATTATTTAGGAGGCAAACATTTATATGTTGGTAGAAACGGCGGATTTATGATAAGTTGAATTTTTGTTTGTAAAATATGTAATTTTACGTAAATTTACAAAAACACATTTTTGCGTTCATAAATGTACTAAAATGTCATTGCATATTTTGACAAAGCAGTATTGTCATAAAGTATTGCTTTGCATTGTAAACGAATTTCTTTGCAGTGTTGCTCTGCAAACTGCGTTTATGAAGTCAGCCAGTGTCTCGAGTTACAAAACATTTATTTTGATTGATATCCCACTCGCATCCCACTAAGCGATCAAATAGATCTTCAAGGAAAATATCCATGCTTTCTTTTGAGAAAAAAGGGCCCATTTTGGAAAAAATTTAAAAAATTTTTAATTCTTTTTCCGAAAGATTGAAGAAATAGCTATCTAAACAATTTGGGACACATTTTGCTAAGAACAATATGTAATAAGTTACATGGATGAGAAAAAACACCTGCTTGGCCAAAATGTAAAATTTTTACCCCCTCTAACTCAGAAATGGATAAATGGATTCTTACTTGGAAGCGTCAATAGGCTATATCTTTTAAAGGGATAAATCAGTACCTTTAGTTTTTAAATATTGAATATTTGTTTTAAAAGAAAAACAATTTTAATTTAGATCACTATAAGTAGTCACAAAAATATCTATTTAGAAAGTACATTTTCAAAAGTTTACCTTCAATTTCAATTTCTTCTCACTGCATCAAGTTTAACAGAAAATGGGACACCTCCCATACGAAATAAATAGTTATTTTCAAATATCAGGGGAACTAAAATTGTGGTAGTCTTCAAACTTTGTCTGAGTAGCACCCTTATTATTTTACATAGTTTGGCTGAAAATGGCTGGTATTGAATTAGTGTGAGTGGCACCTCCTATTCCAGTATTAATAAACTTAGTATTAGTTCTGGCTGATGAATGTGTTTCAAAACAAGCATTTTTCTTCGTCTTCAACCAAAAGGTGGAAAATTATGTCAGAGTATTTGGGCGCAAATAAAGTCTTGAAGTCCCTACCGGATACAAGAGTGTGAGTAAAGCTACTAATGCTCTGCAAATTGGTTATATTAATATTTCTTTCAAAGCCTGTTAGCAAGTTAATCAGCGGTTTTGATTTTCTCAGCCTTACATAATCTTATAAAGTCACATAAATTAGAGGAAACTTTTCCAAACGTTGAAGCGTTCATTTCCACAGCTAAAGCTAGAATCATGAAATTTTAACTGTGGGTTCCTTCGTCCCCAAAATGATCCAATAAGAAGGGATTTTTAGAAATTTGAACGTTTAGGGCGTAAAAAGGGTAAGACTCAAAAACCTTAAAATTGAATGTTACTCTATTTAAAAAATCGTACTCTTTACTTATCAAAAAATAACAAAAATAAATTCGGTACTTTTTGGAAATTCGTTTTTGGTACTTTTTTTTCATAAAATAAGTTCTTCCATAAATTGACATAGACATACGAATATTTTATTTTGAGCTCCCACTACGATACAGAAATTTATTTGAATAAAATTTTATCACTGTAAGGAGATAAAAAAGTACCAAAAAGGGGATAAAAACGGGAAAATCATTTTTTTTTTCAAATTATTAAGTCAATTTTGATAAAATTTTTAACATTGGTTCCTGGATTCATACAAAAATTAACTAACACAGTATTATTTGGAACTCGAGTGGCAATATGTATATTGGGCAAAATCGGTGTGAACAGTTTAGTACTTTTTTAAAACATATTTTTTCGTGAGCTCATTAACACAGATTTGATCGTTTGAGACATGTCTGTAGCACAAAATTTGTTAGCAAATTGGAGTATTTTTTAAATTTCAAACTTGAGGTGTGTTCAAGAAGGAAATGGGAAATTGGTACTTTTTTTAATATTTTAAATTATTTAACATATCGTCATTAAAGTTAGCTGATATGTATATGAGTGAAATTAGAGGTAGGAATAGGGGATAATATTTAGGTACCAAAATATGAGAACTGAACTTTTGAATTTTTTATAACAATGAACCTAAAAAACATAAAATTAATTATATATGGTCCTAAGTGAGTGAAAATTCTAGGGGAAACTTTTTGGTACTTTGTCTTTACTCGAATGGTATTTTATGCTTAAAATAAATCTTATATGAACCCGATTGAATGGGAATCCACAAGTGGCTGCTTTTTGGTACTTTTTCGTTCTCTAATGTAACAATGGACCTAGAAACATAAAGTGAAGCATATATGGTCATAAGTGAGAATTCTAGGCGGAACTTTATGGTACATTTTTCTTTATTTGAATCGTACTTTTTAAATTTTCTATAGCAATGGTCATAAGTGATTGAGAATTCAAACTGGAAACTTTTGCTGCATTTTGTTTATTCGAATGGTACTTTTTGAATTCCCTTCAACAATGAACATAAGAACATGAAATAAAGTTTATATGCACCTGAGCTTGTAGGAGTACACAAGTGGGAGTTTATGGTACTTTTTCTTTATTTTAGTGGTACTTTTTGAAGCTTTTATAATAACGGGCCTAGAAAAATTAAATTGGAATCAGATGGAATTGGAAGATTAAATATTTTAATTAAGATGTTTCATGCAACATAGGTAACACATTTTTTAATTGTACATTGATATACTTTTATTTTAATATAAAAATATTCGTTAAAATATTTGTTTTTTTTATTTTATTTTTTTTAATTTCCTGAGGTCACAGTTTTACATTCCCATAATGGAGATTTAGATGCTGATTGAATAGCATCTAAATAATAACGAAATGGTTGATTTGCATATTTATTACAATACTTTAGAAAGTAAATAAGCTACTGTGCCTAAGCTGTCACAATTCTGTATTAAAACCCATTTATTTGATGGAAATGAATGTCAGCCAAAAAAATTTATCATCCAACCTACTGAAACCTACATAAAAGTGACGATGTGAGCGCCAAATGTTATTTCATATATATATCCTACTATGTACTTATATACAACAGCATACACATACAAATGTACTTAAGTAAATAAAATGAAATTTAAATGAATCATTAGCAACCCTTATACACCGACATTGTTGGATTTGTTACAATTACAAACTCACAAAATCATACACACACTGTTAAACATAACTTAAATAAGACGGAAATAAGACGAAATGAAAGTGTTTAACAAACCTATCAACCAACCAAACCACCCACCCATCCAACCATTCGACGAATAATTTTTATAAATTTCTTACACTGCTAGTGCTGGTTCAGCTTTTCCTTCGTACCATTATAGCTGGAGTTTGAGTGTAACATTTTATTTATTGTTTGCAAAACGACGTTTTTAATGTCGTCTTTTTTATTTAGTTTCTCTTATAAGGAACGAAAAGATCTATGGCTCAACCCATGAGTACGAAACTGATTGTTTTCCAAAGATATCGACAATAAGATGTGAAATGTAGCATCGTTAAGATTGTTTTTAAGCTAACTTTCGTTTTAGTTTTAACACCATGAGCTATAAGTGTTTTAGAGAATTTGGGAGGGGGCAGGCAACCAAAGGGAGGGAGCATGAGTATAAGCTTTAGATTTGCCAGCTGTTGGGTGGTGTTTGTCAGAGTATTGGTTAGCAGTTGTCAATAAATCGTTACTTTGGCGGGAACAAAAAAAATAAAAAAATATTTGTAGCATTTCTTTTTGGCTCAAATGTTGGCCATCCACCCGCACGTGTTTATTTGCAGTTTGGTTTTGTCTATTTATTTTATTATATTTGTGTTTTTTTTTTTTGTTGTTGTTGCCTTTTTGGAATTTAGTATCCTTCAAAAGCAGTTTGTGTTGGATATTTTTATTTGTCTTTCTTATTTTTTTTTTCTTGAATGATGCTTCTTCGTGCGATAGCAGTTAATGTCAGAACTACGAAAATATATGAGTCAAGAAACCATCAAGACATTCTTTAAGGGATACTAAATAAACTAGTTGGGGGTTGCCAACAACTATTAGGAAAATAATATCGGACAGTGATAAATTTGGTGACATTTAGAATGGTAAATGTTAATAACCGTGCATCTAATGAATTTTCTAATAATCTCCATGTGATCATTAAATAAATGTATAGGGAATATTTAATAATAATAATACAAAAAATGTCTGGAAAAGGTAGGTCTATGGGCTTCCATTATTTCTTGTCTCAACTGCAGAAATTATTGAATTCAACATACAAGCAAAATACATTTCTGACATTCCTCGGCAAAGATAGTAAACAATTTTGTATGTCCAAGACCCAAAGTTTGTCAAATTAGCCGTACTATCTTGCAACTGAACCTGCTCATCCAAATTCATTTATTTCATTCTCTGTTGCTTTGCGATGTGCCTCGGAATCCAGATGATGAATTGATTGATATTCTTGTTTAGGAAAGAAGATTGAAGATACTTCGAAGCGCTATGACTTTAAGAATTCATATTTCTATAAAAGACGAAATCCTTTAATCTAACTTATTGTCAACAATATCTTAATTTTGCGGCTAATCTTTGTTGAAATACTTTTATCCAGGTAAACAACATTCAAGTAGGAAACAGGTAGTATTCCGGAGTAGTTATATGAAAATTGCAATTGCATCTATTGGTCCAACTTCAGTGTGTCAGCTCATTGCTGCTTCGTTAAAGTTTACTGAGGAAATGAGAATACATTCCAATTCTAGTGATATTATCTTCTTCTAGACGCGAAATGGCCTTTTCACTGAGTAATTAAGCCCATACTAATATATGGTGTACCGGTTTTGTGGATAGTACTTACAAAATCCACCTACTGCGGTACAATGATCTTCTGCATTGATGATCACAAATGCGTTAAGTACGAGCTACTCAATCGTGATTTGTTTGTTATGATGCACTACAGGTTGATATTATTATGAAGGATTGAAAATATCATTCAAGCTACCATTTCCATTATTTCTCACCCACAACTTTCCTTGTTTCGTTTTTATCCATCGATCACGATCATGTGAACAACGAAAAGAACATGTGAACTTCTGCATTGATGAACACAAGTACGTTAAGTACGCCACTACTCAATCGAGAATTGTTTGTTATGATGCACTACCGGCTGATCTTATTATGGAGGATTGAAAATATCATTCATGCGACTATTTCCATTACTTTCCTTGAGCGAAGTTTTTCTGCATCGATCACGATCATGTGAACTTCGAAAAGAACATGTGAACTTCTGCATTGATGAACACAAGTGCGTTAAGTACGAGCTACTCAATCGAGATTTGTTTGTTATGATGCACTACTGGCTGATCTTAATATCAAGCAGTTGGCTCCGATTTCGGCGACTAGACTTATTACGAGGTGGGGAGGGGTATGGAGATTTGAAAATATCATTCATACGACTATTTCCATTATTTCCCACCCACAACTTTCCTTAACCGATGTTTGTCTGCATCAATCACGAGGGAGTTACCTTCTATTAGGGATACCTTTGAGATTAATACAGCAGGTTCCAAGTCTGCCCGATTTGGGATCCTTCATATTGCAAAATCAATGCTGACTGAGTAACTACAGGATATTCTGTGAGAATACCCATATTTGTATCAACCTGCAATTAATTCTCCCTACTGTCTAGCCGACAATGAGATTGGTATATGAATGCGGGGAAACTCTTAATGAGATCACGACAAATTCTAACCTGGTGTTATTCTGTGTGGCGGAAAATTCTGATGTAGCTGGAAATTATATCGCAGATGATCTCGTGTGAAAGACGACTAAATCAGCTATTGCTTGGTTTTCCATCTTCATATTGTAAGTCACTTGTTCAGCGTGAAATTTATGATACCTGATGGTCGTCCCTGATGAGGTTCTCACGGGATCAGCTACCTGTTCTTTGTTCTTTGGACACTGTTCAATAGGTGCGAATGCTAGGATATTGAACCTTTTTACTAAAGACTTCTACGGAAGTTGTCATAATGGCGACTCGAAGGAAACCGTCGTACACATCATCTGGCTTTGGTTTGCTCTATTTCTTCAATAACAGATGACCTTCTTTAAGTAAATTTTGAACCGCAAGCATTTGTACATATAGGAGCTGTGTGCATATTAGATATACTTTTAACAGGTTACAGACTCGTTCAGAAGTCTCCAAATAAGGACTGAGATCGAAAAATGTTTAACATACATGTATGTTAATGAAAGTGAAACTACTAAACTTACAGTTTAGAATCTTTTTTTATTTGATTGAAATTACTGTTATAATTTACAAAAAAAAAAAAAAAAATGTTTTTATAGTTCTAATAACTAATGATGAAATTTTGAACCTTTTTCGAAAACTCTTCCATTATGGTTTTTATAGTGCATTATGTCACTCTGTTCGAACAGGTTGTCCATCTCCGTTTAAAATCTACCACACTTTTGGACACCTTTTTTGTGCTCTTCAATTGTCTTTTAACAAGAGCCAATATCTATCCACTGCACTTAGCTCCAGGCAGTTTGGAGGAATTGCCTCCCTTGGTACAAATACCACATTATTGTTCTTGTTCCACACAAAACCTTTCTTACCATAGTGACAGATGCCAAATCAGGCCAACAATAAGTGGACACATTTATGAATGGAAACATCCTATTTTGTAAACATTCCTTGATGTAAATGTCGGTATTTATAGAGCCCTTTGTAACAAATGTTTGGCTTTTTGCCGCAACTGTATATTGCTTGCCATACCAAGAACTTTTTGGGAAATTTGGTCTGCTTTTGGGCCCTAAACTTTTCTTCAACATTCCCTCGAGCATCAGCAACATAAAAAAATTTTCCCAGAAGCTGCGAACAATTTTCCATACATACATTTCTTCATCCATTATACAGCAGGTATATTTTTTATATAAAATCTGACATCAATTTCCGTACTCTGTCTTTGGCCTCTAAATTTTTAGCAAAGTTCCTGGCAGGAACTTTTTGAGCCTTGTATTCTTTTAAACCTTCATTGGGTTTAACTTTTCGTACCAAATAGTCCGAGTACAGACCTAACCGGGCTGCTTCCTACCGGAGGTGTTGGGAGCTCTTTTGAAAATGCTTTCTATTTTTTTGGCTTTGGAAACACCATGTGGACCATTCCTTCTACCTGATCCCGGTTTTATATCAACGAAAAAGTTCTCCCGGTACTATTTAATAACATTGGAAAAAGTTTGATGGCAGACCTTTGATTGTTTGTCCAACTTCTTGTAGGACCAAATTGGGTTTTGTTGAAAATATTTAATAATTTTAGTACGCACTTTTTTCTGGTCACTCATTTTAATGAGTTTAATAACAAATGAACATAATTGACATTAAACATAATAACTGACATGCTTTACAAAGGCAAATTGATAAAAAAAAAATTAAATAATACTTGGGTTAAAAGTTTTAATGAAAAACGTGTGTTAAGAATTTTACGATCTCAGTGCTTATTATTGTTATTGAGTAAGTGTCTGGATTCGGTATCCTTTATTGTCAGCAGATTTTGATACTTTATTGGGAAGATAAAAGAAAACCAAATGTTAGTTTTTTTTTTATTCCAAATCTAAAGATTTTAGTTGAAGAAGTTAAGTGTTCCCTCCAGCATCCTCCACCTAGTATCGGTGGTGTGCAAAATAGTTAACATTGAAACGTCGTGGATGTGTGAAGCAAAGAATATAGACATTTGGTTGGTTCACTGCGAAGTACAGTGCACTCGCGGTAACGTGAACTAATTAAAACCAAGGGAGTTCATGTTAGTGAAATTGTTCACGTTAGCGATTGTCGAATTAATGTTTGGTACCCCAAACAAAATAAACATTAACTCTAGTTGGGAACATCAAAATCTTATTATTCCTCCATACAAACGAGGTCACCTTAACACCCGCAAAAGAGATTGTCATAAACTTCAATTTCACAGATTTTGAATGGCAGAGAACCTCACTTTTAAGGTAGCTCTTGTTATCACACCAATGGAAGTACTGAACGTATTTATCCATATCTTTGTGTATGACATGAACTTCTCCTTCATTTTACTTTATACTTCGCAATGAACCAACAACACGTCTAGAAGATCCTGGAAGTAGTGTGAAAGAAGTAGCACTATCTTTATCATCTACAAATCTAACGATTGTAGATGATGTAGAACAAGGGATAAAAAGAACCATTTGATGATGTTTTTATGATTTATACATATTTCCCGTAAAGAGAACCTATTAAATATTGCTATCATGTGAAAGGAGGTTTGAGAGGCACTTTCAGCACGTATCAGAATTATCATTGTTTCCAAAAATATTCGAAGTTTGGTAATTTATGGGAAAAAGTTTAAGTTTTTTTAATTTCTTTTGTGGCCTCCCTAGTTGGCATTCACGATCAACCCGACACAATCCATCTCGAGGATCCTAGAAGATTTATTTGAGTTCATAATCATCTTATTCGTATAAAAATACCTATGCTGTGGATGCTTCCGTTGGATTAATAACCTTCACCTCACTAATACTGACGAATACTTTAAGGAGTAAAATAAATTAATTATTAAAAAATGAATAACTTCGTTGTTGTGTAGATGGTTTTATGAAAAATCTGCGGAAAACCACGATGTGGCCGTTATATCAATATTCATTTACGGGAAAATGTGATTCATAACACAGCTTGCATTCTTTAGAGATTAGAGTTTGTTGCTTATTTTCAAAGTACAATGTAAATCCAACACAAAGTTCACATTCGTTTCATTCCAGTTTAGAACATTATCGGCGGAGATGTATGATACTCAATGAAGTTTTAAGTTTATCAAACACGGAGTTATTAACCGTCTTCTTACAAAATCGGCGGTGACGTGAGAGTCATAATCAAGCTAACATAATACACACCCAGAATCCTATAGAGGCTTACGGGTTTGTTGCTACCATTGTCATGATAATATGAGATTTTCATAGAGCTATTCTTCGAAGTATTGCTGTTATCATATCGAAATATAGAATGTCCAGCATCCTAACAGATTTTGTTGCTTCTTTGCGAAGTATAAGTAAACCAAAAGTGAAATTAATTAACATTTCCTAGGATTCAAAATGCAAAACTCCCTCCACTTAAAAATCCATGATAACAAGTGATACTTGATGAAGGTCTTCATAGAAGTCTATGAAGACCTTCATGATGAATCAGTATTTGAGGGGGATGCTTTTTTCATAATAGAGTCTACATAATAAAGGCGTTTCCAACAAGAGGTGTTATTTTGATTCACCCGGTATTTCGGTAGCTGTCACTTTTGAAGCTTTTATTCTTTGACATTTGACAAGTAGAAACTACGCCATTACTAAAATTGGATCGATATATGCTTCAACAACGCATTGAAATTATTAAAATTCACTACAAAAATGGTGAAAATCTTGCAGTCACAGTTCGCAAAACTAAAGAATTTTTGGGTCGTCGTGAAGCACTTTGTCGGACCGCAATACAGAAATTGGTGAAAAAATTCGAGTTGGTGGGACAAGCTAGTGATGTGAAGAATAAAACCCGTGCACGTCGCTCAAGAATAACTGAGAATATTGCTGTTGTAGCCCAAAGTGTTGAAGAAAACCCAGGTTTTTCCATTCCTCGTCGTTCTTTGGAATTGGGCATTCTACAAACGTCATTACACCGTATTTTGGATGATATTGATCTAGACAAAGTTTACTTTCAACAAGAAGGAGCTACTTGCCACACAAGCAACGAAACCATTGCTCTTTTACGGGAAAAGTTTCCGGACCGTGTTATCTCTCGAAGAGGTGATCACAATTGGCTACCTTGGGACTTCTTCCTTTGAAAGATAAGGTCTACGCCAACAGCCCAGCGTCGATTGAAGACCTCCTGGATCCTTTAGATGCATATCCATATTATTTCTTGTCAAATCTTAAGACTGTAGCTAAGGAAGTATATTTCCAGTTCATAACATTAGATGTGTAACGCAGAGTTAATTAACTTCCTTCCAAAATCTATGGAGATGTATGATTCATAATCAATACGCCATAAAACATATTCAGGAGTCTATAGAGACATGAGAGTTTGATGCATCTTTTCAAAGTTGTGTGATTCACAATGAAGTCGAAATAATACATATCTAGGATTCCACAGCGAAAAGAGATTTTTCAGATTCTTAGATTATTACAAAGTAATCCTGAGTTCATAACTTTCCTTATATCTGTAGGGATGTGTGATTGATAATCAGGAAGTATAAGAGATTGTGGCTTATTTTCAAATTATAAAGTAGAGCACAAAGACCAAATCTATCTTCTTTGTTGACAAGACTGTAAATGAGGAATTATATTCGGTATATTCAATAATATGATAACAAGAGCTCCATGAGAGTAACATTTTTAGAAGTCTTTTTGCAGGAAACTTTTTTAGAAGATTTTTATGTACTGATGTTCTATAGATCTAATGAATGATATTGAGAGACGACAGCCGTCTTTATCCAATCAAATTTCCTTAGTACAAGGTGGCGCAAAAGTAATCCTCCTATCAGAAAATGCTATAAATTTTGCGATTGGCCCCTAATGTCAGTTCTGTTTTGACATTTGTGTAGTAAACACATGCGAAATACACGTTAATAAACAATGTTACGCTACACTGCTCCAGAACGCGGAATATTGCTGACTATTTATATGACCAATAATCGGTCGGTGACTTTGGCACAACGTGAATTTCAGATTTCCTGGGCGTCCAACGCCTACTGGTGAAACACTGAGACGTTTAGCCGCTCGCCTCGAAGAGACTGGCACAACACGAGATGCTGCCAGGCGTGGCAGACCCCGGAGTAGCCGTTCGCAGAGAATATTGCTGCTGTAGCCGAGGATGTCTTGGAAGCGCCGTCGACATCGACCAGACGACGTGCCACGCAAATGGGTATCAGTCGATTTGGTACGAGATTTGAAGATGTTTCCGTACAAAGTCCAGACGGTGCATCAACTGTTAGCTGCTGACCGCCAATCGCGTCTAACATACGCTCAAGCCATCCTCAATCACCACCAAGAGGAAGATGATTTTTCATCAAAAATAATCATGAGTGATGAGGCCCATTTCCATCTTAGCGGGTATGTAAATAAGCAATATTTACACTTCTGAGGCACTGAAAATCCGCGTGTAACCCACGAAGAGCCATTACACCTGCTCAAAGTCACTGTATGGTGTGCTGTTTTCGCTGGAGGAGTCTTCGGACTTTTTTTCTTCGAAGACGTCGCGGGCCAAACGGTTACTGTGAATGGTGAGCGCTACAGAGCAATGATCAACGAGTTCTTTTTGCCGCAACTTGATGAATTGGGATTGGAAAATATGTGGTTCCAACAGGACGGTGCAACGGCACACACTGCACGTGCCACAACCGATATGCTGAAGGATGCATATCCCGGGCGCCTAATCTCCCGTTTTGGCGATTTGCACTGGCCAGCAAGATCGCCTGATTTGACCGCTCCAGACTTATTTTTGTGGGGCTTTTTGAAATCGCGGGTTTATGTCAACAAGCCTCAGACTCTTGCAGCTCTTAAAGACAATATCCGTCAAGAATGTGAGGACCTATCGCCGGAAGTTTTGGCCAAAGTGATGGAAAATGCCATAAAAAGGGCTTAAATGACAATCAACTGTGGCGGCGGCCATTAACATGACATCATATTCTCGACTTGATGTAAAAAAAATTAAAAGACCAAATAAAAATAATGCACAAGAAGAATCAAAGTTTTTCATTTTTTTTTTAATTACAGCCAAAAAACATTGGAAGTTTACTTTTGCGCCACCTTGTAGTTAAACGACCATTACCCTTTGCAAGTTCACAAACTTTAATTAAATGAAGCCCCATATTTAAGTGATAATCTCCTCGAACCTTGCAACTATACTTGAATACTTCACATAAAAACCACATTTGGCAACTCTAATATCTCCGCTTTAATGTTGATGATGAAAATGATGACAATACCCACCCAAAATTGATGATACTTCAAACCATAAATTTGAAGTTTTTTTTTTTTTCTCCGATTTTTCGTTCTCGTCAAGGCAAATACAACCAAACTAAACTAAACCAAACTGAACCGAACCCTTGGTAGAAATTAAACATTATAGATATTTTCTTCATCGTCTTTGAGATTTGTTTGCTACGATTTTGCTTTCTTACTGGGTTGTTGTAGTTATTTTTATCGTCGTTTCTTAACGTTGGCATGCCATCATTTATAGCAACGAGAAATTCTATGAGTGAATTATGGCTTTTATGGCAATTCTTATAAGAAAAGAATGTTAGTTTGTGTGTGTGTGTGTGTGTGCGGGTTAAAATTTATAGCATGTGAATGTATGGGTGTGTATGATGATTTGCCAACTCCCTCTACTGATTTTCGATTTTAATGTTTCTTTTTTATTATTATTTTTATTTTTTTTTGGCAAACAGTGGCGTTTTAAACTTTTCCTTGGGTGGCTGAATTTATTGACAAAGTATAATTTTTTGGTAGGAAATTTAGAGACAACCTATAATTAGATTTTGTTTGAATTTTGATGCAAAGTATGTGGGTTTTAGTATTTAAAACAAGGGGTATTTGATTAATGGTTGAGTTTTAGTAGAGATTTATTCAATATTTTCAATATTTTTTAAATTCTTTTTTACAATTTCTAATACTTCCAACGAGGGTTATTTACTAAGTCAAAGAGTATTTAAACAACCATGGAAGGATTATATAGTTTAAATGTTTTTAACATAATATGGACATGAATATCTCACAATTTTAAATATTTTCTTCCGAACTAGTTTGGTATTCAAAAACTGATTTAAGTAGTTTTCTGTATCCCCTACACCTTTGGTGTAGTGCTCCTAAAAATCGACTACATCTAAAAGAATCTTGCTCTTTCATTGTTTGTTTTTATCGTCTTTTTTGTTGCAACCTGCACTATGCAACACTACTCGTCTTACTAACAAAACATTCACAAAATAGTAGAACCCACAAATTATTTATTTTATGGGGGGTGATTGTTATTCGGTTACTCTGCCCGTTTGAAAATGTGGCAGTGGTGGGGGAGTGCTGTTGATGATGATGGTGTTGCCAAACATTTGAAACCTTTAAATCTTCAATGTTAGACGCCATTATTTCTTATGCTTGTCTCTAGGTCCATAAAACACTTTAATAGTTTTTTTTTCGGCAACATTTTGTGGAATTCATGTGATTTGGTTCGTTTCTGTATATATTTTTTTTTTCATTTTAATGTGAAAGGAAATATAAAGTGGTAAGTAAGAGTAAGTTGTTTGGTCAAGCCAGACAGATGGGGAATGCTACATCAAATAACTAATAGTTGTGTTTACAAGGCATTTGAATAGTTTTATATATAAACATAAATGTCTGACAAACGAAAACTTACATTGTTGTTGCCGTTAAAGCATCAGATTCCTTTAAACATATTGTTACGTTTTTACCTTTTAAAAACGGTGGTTTATTTCCTTTAAATAAACCGGATACTTTTGATTGCAAATAAAAGCAGTTAAGGGTCAATATTACAAATTGCCTTTATATTCGCTACCTTTTGCACAACATATACAGCACACTGTAAGACAGTTAATTTATCTTTTCCGAACAAGGCTTCAAATTAGACTGACTAGTTGATGTTCTCACGGCCACCTTATATACACTGCATTATCATCCAGATGTTTCCAGCACCATCTAAAGATGCTTCTTGAAAGTTCTATTTCTACTATGATCAACTCAAAGCTTTTATTCATTGTTGTCATGTTCCTCAGATATGTTAATAATGTCCACAGTTATGTTAACTGCTGTATAGCCGAATATAGCTCTCTTAATAGTTTTTTGCTTTAATGATCTCATAATTATATATAAATGAAATTCCATTATTTAAATATCACTGTATTGAACGTAGGGTATACAAAAACGTACGTACGTTCTCGTCTTATAACAAGTGCCAAAGGAAAAATTATGACCAAAATAGGTGGAGTTCAAAGGAGAGTGATATATTGTTAGAAAATAAAGAGTTTATAATTGTATGTTCCTAAGACAAAAAGAAAGTTTCATTAGAAATTAGATTTAAATTAGAAATTTAATTATAGTTAAACTTTTATAAACCAAAGTTTTAAAAAATGAATAAAGTAAATAATTTAAAGCCAGCAGCAGTTTTGCTAATAATATTATTTGTATATCAAGCATTTGAACTAATGTTTGTAACGATCAATAATATTGGTTTCACACTCACTTTGAATTGTATTGAAAATGGGCAAACTTGGTCAAGTTAAACCAGAGTTATAAACCAAAACATGAGACAAACTCTAACAAAGTTGATATTTTTCAAATCTTTTTTTACACCAAAATATTGCCCACGTTATTCAAATTATAAAAGAACAATTTGGTTTGAAAATGATAAGAATCATTTCATGATTTCTCCTAGCACCCATACAAATATCTTCCTGGAATATGGCTGTGTGATACTAAAGTGTCTACAGAATAGTGGTATACATACTAAATTTTGTATTGAATATAAAACTCTTACTTGTTTCTTGCATACTTAATCAATAGAGGCCCTATAAGTTAACGGAATTGGAAACCAATGCTTTAAAATTCTACAAAAAATCGCTTCAGTATATTTTTAACTTAAATTTAATACAGCTAAAGTTAATCTTATTATAAAACCAAACAAAACTCCAAATAGTTCGTTTTCTTATTGTCCAATAAGCTCACTATCCTCCATAGATAAGATTTAATGAGTAATTGATGAATTTTATTGAATCAAATAGCATTTTTCCTCATCAAAAATTTGGCTTCCTTAGTGTACGTAACATACGCAGAGAAAAAATATAGTTGTACATGTTTACAGTAACCACTTCACGATTTTTTAAAACTTTTTAACAATATTACAGTCACAGTAACTATTTACATGATTGTGGTAACTATAATATGGTTAACTTACGATTCACATCATTGTATCAATAATATATATGGTTACAGTAAACAAATATATGTTTGTAACAAACATTGTTATGGGCTAGGCCTACAACTCCCATTAGGTCGCTTTTCAAGTTCTGACAAAAATTGTTATTTTGTAGCACAGTGTAATCGAATGTTTTCTTCATAATCATTCGTTTAAAGTTCACATTGTTTCGTCGTACTCGGGAGTGTTTAATATTTCCAAAAGATGTCGCCATGGATCATGTCTGTCATATTACAATATTCTACAGTTATGCATTTTAATGCATTGCGATATATACTTTACACATTACAAAAGTAGTTTCTAAGATAGCTGAACAGTTCCTATTCCTAGAATAAAAAAAGTACTGTTGGGGTGCTCATATTTTCTAGAATGGGATCAAGTAACAAGAGTAAGTGATAACTAAGAGACCAATCTATAAACAGAAAGTTCAAAAATATGTGACCGATCAGTAGTGTCACAAATACTTTCGACTTCCAAATCAAAATATATACTGTCTTTCAGCCTGTGATTATGGAAAATATTGTATGGCTGAAAGAGATTGATAACAAAACTATATTTCGTGAATTTACGGATAGTTAAGATTTTGTTAAAACACTAATGAACAGAACATATAACAATGAAAGAATATAATAAACTCATACACCAATTGCGATAATCTTTAGATACTCGTATTACGAGCTCACCATGACATTATCGGAAACATCCCAAAGCTTATTAACTTAACGAATGGTCAATATAACTTGCAGAACGACATTCTATGGGGAAATCAAAATCTAGAAAGAAAAAAGTGGATTCTGAACCAAAATTGTCCAATACTGAGTTGTTCGTATTGGTCTATTAAACAACACGACCTCCAGAGCGATCATATAAGAAAACATTATCAGTATCAATTTCCTTCATTTAGTCGCATTAGTAAGGAAAACTTTTATATGGAATCCATGCTAAACTTGGAGTGGACTAGATTCTGAACGTAGTCGACTTTGTGTTTAAGTCTAGTTTGGGGAAAAACGCTTTCCTTGAGAGCGCACAATATAACGAAATAAGCATATCTATAAGCAAAAATTTATATGGGGCATTTAACTACATCAGCAGAGTAAAATAGTAATTTTCATTTTTTTTAAAGCCTGACAGCTGATAGTTTAGAGTTGGTATAAATGTAACATCAAACAAGGGAACAACTCGGTTTCATTGTTTAACAATAAGTCATAAATAATGAAAGTTTGGCGGACACACCGATTATGCATATTTAGACCTTAACGGCTTTATTAATAGTAAAAATTTCCAAATTTGTTGTTCATAGAATTCACATGTGATTGTCGAAAAATAAATGCATACACAATATTAAACACTCGTAGGTGTCATTTTAAGAATGGAGGGTTCATTGCAGTTAATGTTATTGGTATTCGATATCGCGACATGATAACAGATTGACATCACATAGTAATTGCTACTTTTATGTGATCCATAATATTGAATAGATCACCTCAACCTGGTACCATCTAACCTATTTTGAAAATGATGATCATTTTTATTTACAATTTTATACCTCAAGATCTGGAACCAGTTAAACAGTGATATTTTTCGAATTATTGAAAGCGTTTTATTTGTACCAAATATATTTTTTTTTAATAATTGAATTTAAATTTTAGTTACAAAAAATTTTAATTTCATACATCAATTTACTAACCATTGTAGAAAAACTATATTTTTTTGTTAAATAAGTTTGTATAATTTCAGTTAAAACGTTACAAATTTATAAAATTTGTTCACACGTTTTAGGTGTGAACATTGGAAACACTCTCTAATAATTGTACCTGGTAACTGATTGTATCATGATTGGGTGTATGTGGTTTTTGTTTTGAAAAATGTATATGTATGTCATTTATTCTCACTTGGTTATTGAACGTTATGGTGTATTTTGTGCCAACAAATATGCGGAAAGTTTTGATTAACTTCTTTAATTTGAATAAAAGTGCCGCCGAAGCACACCGGTTGGATACCAACGTTTATGGTGAATGAGTTTCATCGGTTTCAACGTGAGAGAGATTGTTTTTGCGGTTCAGAAGTGATGATTTTGACACAGTGACGAAGATCGCTCAGGCCAGCCAAAAAAGTTTGAAGATCAAGAATTGAAGTCATTGCTCCATGAAGATTGCAGTAAAACTCAACAAATGCTTGCAAAATCATTTGGAGCTACTCAAACATTAATTTCAAAACGTTTGAGAGCAGCGTGAATCATCCAAAAGTCGGGAAATTAGGTACCATACGAATTGAAGTCTTTCGGCTTTGAATCACAATTTTGCACCCAATCACTACTTGCGATGAAAAATGGATCTAGTACGATAACCCAAAGCGTAACCAAAGCCGAATCGACATCAAAGCCAAATATCCATGGTGGGAACAAAAGGGTCCTATCTATTATGAGCTGCTGAAATCTGACCAGACCCTTCACAAGGAACCTATACTGAATGCAACTGATTCGTTTGAAGCGAACATTGACCGAAAGATGCCCAGAATATGCGGCAAGACATGACCATAATATTCCACCATAACAACGCTCGGTAACATGTTGCATGACCTGTTAAAAAGAATTTAGAATGTAGTGGTTGGGATGTTCAGCTTCACCCGCTTAAAAGTTCAGAACTTGCACCGTCCGACTGCTATTTTTTCGGTCGATGCAGAATGCTCTCTCTGGTATACGCTTCTCTTTGGAACAGAGTATCCGATATTGGCTTGTTTTCAGAACGATGGGAAAATGTCATAGCTAACAATAACAAATACTTTGAATAAATTTATATTGTCCAATAGCGATTTGAATTTAACGGTCTGTAATGTTTATAAACACGTTCATCAGTAGAAGTTTCTTCTTATTAACAATTTTGATAGCATGCGGTTATTAGCATTTTCTGTAAATATGGCAACACTAGATGTTTAAGCTGCTAACATTAACATCGAAAGCTCTAGAATTCGAATGTACTAGTTTGTCCGTTAAGAGCATTGTAGAAGATTCACGAAATATGGCTCGTGTATAAGTGGCAGATGTTGCAGTCGTCAGTGAGTTTATCATAGGCGATGTTAGAGTTAACATCAACTGTCGTGTACATTTAAGCCTGTACATTATAAAGCGTATGTGCATTTCTGCGAATTGATAAACGTTTATAAAGACAGTGAGTGACTATATAATTGAGTGTGTTGCTGTACATTTTAAATAAATAAAAAGTTGTTACAAATTTTAAACTACTTTATTTGCAATCAAAAGTATCCGGTTTATTTAAAGGAAATAAAAACCGTTTTTAAAAGGTAAAAACGTATCAATATTGTAAAACTTTTTGAAAATAAGAGCTAAATATTTGCAAAAATCCCGCCTTTTTAGTTATACAGCCAATAACTTTGTTACTTTCTGCAGTGGGACTTCCGGGAGAATCTTAATCGGAAAAGGCATATTGTATACCCTGAAGTATTCTCGTAAAAATAGGTAGCAATATATATAGCCCATCGTATTTTATATATGGCAATTATTCTGCAATTGATTTTATACTGTAATCCACTTCCTTAAATGAAGGTTTTTTTAAGCCGTGAGGTATACAATTTCTTGAAGTACACAGGATTGAAGTGACCCTTGTAAAGATTGTTCTACTTTCATAAGAGCTTTTAGCCAATATCGGTAGGACTCTTAGACTTAAAAGTTCCAACTCATTGTGAGGGATTTATATATTGCTGATCGATCGATAATTTGTTAAGTAAATTTCTATGTGTAAACATTTTTGTTGCTTAGAATTTTGCCTTGTTGTGTCTTAATTTTATTTTTCGTTCTTCCGTCATATATTTTGTCACATTTCCTGAAATTGCTTTGAAATTCTTGGGACATATGAAAGAAATTTTTAATATCGTCAGTCCATTAGAGCTGAATTTACCATAGATTCCCGTAGTTGAGTATTAAAAAAATATAGTTGTGCATTGTTACTGTAACCATTTAAACATTTGTCATGGTTACTGTAACCATTTCAAATTGTTTAACAATATTATAGTCGCAATAACTATATATATGATTTTGGTAACAATAATATAGTTAATTTATGATTCACATGATTGTATCAACCATTAATATGGTTACAGCAAACATGTTTATGTTTGTGACGGATTTCCCTTATATTTGTAGAATGGAATTCGTTGCCACTGATTCCTTTAATTACATTATTTGCTCTATTTGTGATGATTCTCTATGGGTGTTTTGAGTGATAGTTAATAAGTAATTCCAACCATCGCTGTTGGTTTCTGATACAAATCTGTTTTTATCAAGTGTATAATCCCTAATAACAACTGTATCCTGATATAGACGTTAATTATCCTTTTTTCGTAATAAATTTCAAATAAAAACTATTTAAGTTGTTCAAAATTTTGCCTATTGCACTCTCGCACACAGAATAAATCTTCAACATATTTAGTTATTATTTTAGATTTTTCTTCAAGTCATTTATCCAAGAGGTTTTCCATCATAATATCAGCTACAATATCTTTAGCTATCGTTGTTTGAAGACATATTTAGCAGAAAATTGGTTTTAGTACAATTTCCAAAAACATCGCAAAAATATTGAATTTAATAAATTTAAAATTCATAATTAAGCTATATTACTACAACCTAATCTTCTCAAACCCCCACTTTAATTTATAAAAAAAAGCTCTTCCAATATAATTTTATTATCTACATAAATTAACTCTTTACTTTAATTTAAACCTTTAAATAAATATTTCCTTTCACGTTATTTAGCCAAAATTCTCTTGAGGCTCATTACTTTGTTCTACATACTCTTACTGCTGCTTATTATGTTCCACTTACTACATATTTAAGGCCCTTAACACGAGAGTATGAGCTAAAAAAACACACACAATAAAATAGCGCCAAATCACTTTCACTTGTTTCACGTTTTCCCGGAAGTTGTTGGCTGGCTGCAGCCATCTGTTGGTTTGGCTGTGTAAAAGAAAAATCTATAAAGAAAGTTAAATAAAATCACCCTTTGGGTATAAAACAAAATTGTGTATAAATAACAAGTATTCCACTCTTATAACAGCAATGGATTATTTGTTAAAAAATTTTAAATGTTTTATGAAAAAAAATTTCTTGTTAAAAAATCTGACTTTGTTGGTTAATCAAACCAAACGGTCTTCTTCCCATACTTTTTTTCTATTTATAATTTTTCAAAACCATATTTTGACAATGCCTACGGTATAAATAAATTGAATAATTGAGAGCAAACACGAGGAAGAGGGATTCTTAAACGGTTTGGTTTATTTAAGTAATATGTATTTGGAATATACAGGCAGAGCAAAATAGATCCTTGAAATAGGAGATGACAAGTACCTTACTCAGTGAACTTTGTTCACTTTTAATTACAAAGAATATTACAATATTTGATAAAATTTCAAACAGAATTCCTGGAGAACATTTGTATGGGAGCTAGCTGAAATCATGGTTCGATGTTGCGTGTGTCTTGTTTTCGTAAAAAAAGGCGCAGATGCTCATAGTTTTGATCGGCATTGCCTTTGTGAGTTAATGTTGAGTAGGTATGAAGAGCATAACATGACAAAGTCTTCTGTGACAGTTGTTAAATAATTCAGCTTGTGTACATTATGACACTTCTTGAGTTACAACCAATTTGGACTACAAGCTGTATGAGTAATATTGGAATATGTATCAGGAATATGTATTCATGTATCAGACGCTGCTCTTTCATATAGATATGTTAACATTATACAAAATTTTGTAACTGGGAACCTCTGCATTTATACTTATATCATACAACAGAATCCTTTAATGAAATTAAAACATCAAACAAAGTGATAAAAAGTTTAAACTACAAAAATTCTCTGTAAAAAATACACACAGCAGAGTGAAACAATCAACTCCAAGCAACAACAACAACCACAAAAAAACGCGTTCAAATAAATTAATTTAAAACACGCCAAGACCAACAAAAAATATTTAATGAAATTTTACAAAAACAAAAAAAAAACTGATTTCACAAAAGATCAAAAGACATCAGAAAAAGTTATGAAAAATACAATCCTACTCATACAAACACATACTCTCTTAAACACACAAACACCCACAAATGGCTCCTGTTCAGCCCAAAAAACCAAAAAAAAAAATAACAACAAATATCATGACATCAACGCGCGTAACGGAAGCATAACTGCAGGTGTAACAACAACGGTAACAGCAAAAAAACTTAAAATTGAACGAAAAGCAACAAAAACAAAATCATCATAAATATACAAAAATAAAACAACATGGGGGAAGTGTAATCGATGTAAGAAAACAAAAAACAAAAAAAAAAAAAATAAAAAACAACACAAATTTGTAACCATCCCCTGAAGGTGTGGATTATTTAAGTACTGATGCCTCCGTGATATTTTTTTTTTTGGTTTTTCCCAATTCTTTCTTTTGTGTTGAATTGTACTGAAAAAAAACCAGAGATTGATTAACCATTTTACAGCCATTTTCACAGCACAAAGGTGAATTGTGTGCAAACAAAAAAAAAATTGGGGTTAAATTTTCGGTAAGTTGTTGTTTGTTTCTTCTTTCCCTGCTGGCAAAGGACAAAAGGAAACAATGATGTTGGTTTGCAGGAATGAGGGGGAATAATATTAGTTTATGTCTAAAATCAAACTGCTTGAGTTAATTTTTAATTGAATAATTCTAGTTTTGATGGATTTTACTAAAATTGTATACTATAGGTCAAGTGGATTAGGCAAGGATGATTGTCAAATCTATGTCTGACACAGTTACACCTATTGGTCCAGAGACCAGAGTTGCGTGATTCTTGTTTAGGCTGGTGTCACCTCAGTGTTCCGAAGTAAGTCATGAAAGTCATGTTGCCAGCGTCGTAATTTATCGGCGTCTTCGACAACATCATCCTTATAATATTACAACACACCGCATCACAGTATCAACAGCAGCAACTACAACATCTGCAGCAGCAACTACAACTATCGTCGCTTACACCATTGATTGCAGTCCGAAAACATGGGGTGATATCCATATAGCAGTTCAATTTCAATGGCCAATGGAATTTTTTTGAGATGACCCGATTTTTGCGCCAACACAACATCATGGTCGCTGCGGTCCAGGAGACAAAACTTACGAGTAATTCCTGTCTCCAAAGTTGCAGCGGATAAAACGTTCTCCGTTCTCGCATTTATTGTGTTCAAAACTATGCAGCATATAGATCTTTCTCTCGATCTGAATTCTAGAGATCAATATTTTGAGGAGCTGTATAATGTCTATATACCCCCAGAATCCAGTTATCCCTCAGGCTACCGTCATGAGATCAGGTTCTTACTGAATGATAATAGTCGATTGGTTCTTAACCGATTGGTCAAGTCATGAGGAAGATAGATGAGCGAGATGACATCCGAAGTACCAACGTCGACGACCTAGGATCGCCTAGCAGAACTGCGATATCAGCAGGTTGGTAAATGAGGACTAGCGGAACATAGACATAGCTGGATCATTTGAAGAACAGCAATTTTAGTACTGGAGTGGTCTACAGTTAGGTCTCTCTCCAGCCGGACGAAAAAAGGTGAATAGGGTAGTTTGCACATACAACCATATCTGATCCTAAACGGTGCATGTGCGCATTTATCCTAACTTTTATTGTGCACAGCGAGGGGAACAAGGCGAAAAGTATTGTTCTCAAACTACATGACCTTCCAGTCTTGCACACTCCACAACTTCATACTTCCATTGAAGTTGCAGATACCATCATCACAGCTAAGCCTTCAAAGACCAAAGGGTCTGAAGGTATGTTCATGCTGATTGTAAAACAACTTGCCGAGCAGGAAGTCGTTGCCTCACTATGCGTTTTAATATGTCACTGAGGAGCATAATAATACCCAATGTCTGGTAAGTGTGTCGAGTTATCCCGTTATTAAAATCAGGGAAAATCACGTGCGAGGGAAAATCATACAGGCCGATTTCTCTCCAGTCACTCCTACCCTTTCATACCCGCCAACTACCAGCAGCTCTTCACCACCATGGATTCCGAAATATTCACAGCACCACCACAGTATTATCTCTCGGTCGTAAATCAACAGTGGCCATGTGAACGAACTATCCTAGTGGTACTTGACCTGTTGAATGTAAAACTCAATTTATCATGTTCGACGATGCCCAAAATTCAACAATGAACACCCTGAATATTTTGGCTTTTGATCTTCTCAGCACATGCCACTCCAATCACGCTCAAATTGAGAAATAGGAACAAGTCACTAGCCCTTAATTCACTAGCCTGCAGCGCTTGGGATATGAATAAAGCAACCTTGCAAGGTACCTACAAGACGACTGAGTATCGTATTAAGATACCTGTAAAACCTGTAAAAATTCAGCTTTAAGGATTATCACCCATCTTCACGTTGAGACTAAGGTTCTAACGGTCAAGGTCAATACAACGTCATGTCATGTTGACGCAACAGTTCCTTTTTGGGATGTCACCGGAGAAGTCATCCATACTTCAATATCAACCAGTTGGAGTCTCCCCTGATGCATGTCAGACAGGACCTATGTATATACGTGGAGATCATACAGGAGTACATGCAGGATCCATTAGATCACAGCTGCTATATGACAGCTTTCAACGACATTTGTAGAGTCGCCATCAATTCTACGGTAGCAGAATACAGTAAGAATTCCGTACTTTGATGACGCCCACCGGCTATAGCAGACACCGAGAAGATTCTGAGGCTTAAAGCAAGAGTCATATGTTTTATATTGCATCTCGATTTTAATATACAGTGTCGCACAAATCTAAAGCACGGAATCCCCCGACCTGACTTCGCACCCGAAACACTTATTATCTGCAGTCACACGCAGAAAAAAAATATAGTTGAACATTGTTACTGTAACCATTTCAAATTTGTGCATGGTTACTGTAACAATTTCAAAATTTTTAACAATATTATAGTCACAGTAACAATATATATGATTGTGGTAACAATAATATGGTTAATTTACGATTCACATGAATATTTCAACCATATATATGGTTACAGTAACCATGCATATGTTTGTGACAACCATTTATATGATGAAGGACTTACCATATTATGATGCTCTCATATCATAATCTGAGAACAACATATTATGATAAAATTATTCATCATATAAATGGTTGTCACAAACATATACATGGTTACTGTAACCATATATATGGTTGAAATATTCATGTGAATCGTAAATTAACCATATTATTGTTACCACAATCATATATATTGTTACTGTGACTATAATATTGTTAAAAATTTTGAAATTGTTACAGTAACCATGCACAAATTTGAAATGGTTACAGTAACAATGTTCAACTATATTTTTTTTCTGCGTGCAGATGACGGAAGATGAGGTGGTCATGAAACAAAGTGCCTTTAATAAAAGGAATGTATTTAAGGCAAATTAATTTTAAGGCCAAGAGATATACAATGTTTCTTGTTTTATTATTTGGAGTAAAAATATATAAATTACTAGCTTGACCCGGTGTGCTTCGCTATCCCTGTAAAAAAAAATGTAAATGTAAAAAATGTCGGTTTTCCCCCTGTTTATCCCTTTTTGGTCCAAGTATTGAAAAAAGTTATAGCCTATTGACGCTTTCAAATAAGGGTCTATATACGTTCCAAATTTCAATTAAATCGGTTCAGCCGTTTAGGCGTGATGCTCAAACAAACAAACTTACAAAGACATTTATATATTTATACTAGCTTGACCCGGTGCGCTTCGCTACCCCTGTCGTAGTCTATGTTGGAAATTTCAATAAAATCGTTTCGGCCGTTTAGTATTTATTGTTTAAGAACTAAAGGTACCAATTTTACCGGTTTTCCCCCTGTTTACCCCTTTCTGGTCCAAGTATTGAAAAAAGTTATAGCCTATTGACGCTTCGAAGTAAGGATCTATCTACGTTCCAAATTTCAATAAAATCGATTCAGCCGTTTAGGCGTGATGCTCAAACAAACAAACAAACAAACAAACAAACAAACAAATAAACAAACAAACAAACTTACAAAGACATTTATATATTTATACTAGCTTGACCCGGTGCGCTTCGCTACCCCTGTCGATGTAAAAATCGGTTCAGCCGTTTAGTAATTATTGTTTAAAAACTAAAGGTACCAATTTTACCCGTTTTTCCCGTTTTTATACCTTTTGGGTCCAAGTATTGAAAAAATTTATGGACTATTGACGCTTCCAAGTAAGCATCTATCTACGTTCCAAATTTCAATAAAATCGATTCAGCCGTTTAGGCGTGATGCTCAAACAAACAAACAAACAAACAAACAAACAAACAAACAAACAAACAAATAAACAAACAAACTTACAAAGACATTTATATATTTATATAGATAGAAGATTTGGTGTGCCAACTCGGGAGCAAGCCACATACAATTGACGGTGGGAAAAACATAAATTTTCCAAATGTAAGTCAGCAATAATAATCAATTAGCCTTGTGCTTTGTTTATGGTTATAACAAAGGCAACACGAATCGGATATTGGAGCCGATTGAATTCAAATTGGAAATAATCAGTATGCGTGGAATCAGTACGTTTCCGCCTTTGAATCCTCCACCGATTATTGTTGCATCAATTAAATTTGGTGAACAATTTTTGATGGTCAATGTTGTCCCGTTGCATAATTTTGGCGCGTTTAAGTTGCGAAAAATCAACCTTCAATGTTAATACATGTAGTGGCAACACAGAGTATACAGAGGTGTCACGAGACAGAAAATAATCTCGTTTTCTATTCGTCTCTTTCTTTACATACTGCCCTTTTTATTGTTTTGTTTTGGTTATTTGTTTGTTTTGATTACATTACTTTGTCTACCATATTCGCGTTCCATATAGCGTTTTGCTTTAACACATCACTGATATTGTAGTACACAATATTTGCTATCCCTTTTTAAGAGAACTGCCCTATCATCTGATTTTGAGTTTTTGAAACGTCAAATTTGACACCTCTGTATACTTTGTGGTGGCAATCCGGCTGGGTCCAATGAATTCATTAATTCAGTAGCATAATTGATGGCTTGTTCTTCGTTCATTACTGTGTCAATCGATTTGTGTTTCATTGTTTCGCCTGGCAGATTCAATTAAATTTGTTCTATTGTTGACATCATAATTTTTTGCACGTTCCCACAGCCAATCCGAATTTTTTAATTGGTTGTAATACTTGGGAATACCTTGTCGACAACGGGAATACCTTGTCGAATTTTTCCATTTCCGATGTCCCACAATTGTTTTCAGAATCTTTAGGCAGAAGGGTCTTGCAACAAATGCGCACGCATGTTCGTCGATAGCGTTCGGCTTCAGTAGTTTCATTTCCAGTGAAATAAATTTGAAAGAACTTTGCATAATCATTGGGAAACACGAGCAACGATCCAATTCTGTGGTAGTCTTTAAAGCTGGGCATGAAGCCAACGTTTTTTACGATGTTAGTTGACCCGAAGGAAGTCATTTGAAGGCATGAGCTGTATTTTCGGATATTTTGAAGAAGTGCTTGGTAATCGGAGTGGCACCGGAAATGTAACTTAGAAGTGGCTCAGGCAGCTCAATAATTGGTGGCAGAACAACTTTACCATTCGAACAGCTCATCCATGGGGATTCCTTAGGGAACTGTATGCAAAGTTCTTTCATGGCGCCAATCAGTACGTTCTTGTGATTCCTGTTGTCATCATCCTTATTGTAATGAAATTCTACCAAATTTAAATCGATTCTTTCTCTTGATCGAGCCATTCGGAAGCGATTGGCTTCTAGTTTTTCGAAATGCTGTTGGGGTTTCTCTGCAGCACTCGATGAAGATGCACTGCGAAGCATTTTCTGAAGCCGTGATACGCTTTCTCTTTCCATTTCTGTGGCTCTAGACGTAGATGCCATTTCTCGATTTTAGCTGCTCTGCTTTCTCTGATCTTCCGTGATTTGGTTGTGTTTTTATCAATGCCTGTTTTTTTGGCGGCATTTTTGTAAATTTTCACTTAAAATAATTAGTAAACCTATTTTGTTCTTCCAAAAAATTCAAAAACACTTGTTACTTACTAATTTTATTTAACTTATAGCTTTTTACTGATCAACACAAAACTACAATTAACGCAAAGCAAATCAATTGCAGTCAGTGACTACATGAAACAAAGGTTATTTGAATAAAACCTTTATACATGGAAATTTCTTATTCATGTACCTAATATGCAAGAGTAAAAAAAATTGTTTATCATCGATTAATAATATAAAATAACTTTTATAGTACAATGTCGCAACTTATTAAATATATTTTGTTTACCAACATTTTTTGTTTGACAACAATCACTGACCTTAAAAGCCTGTGTATAGGAAACTATAAGAATTGAAGAAAATGTCGATTAATTATACATATAATCTTTTTTTTATGTCATTAGCGGTATAGTGTAAAAATTTGTTTTTGCCACGCCTCTCTGTCCACAGACAGAAAATCAGTGTTATCCGCTAGGCTATTCTGAAGATTACCTGAAAATTTCATCCAAATCGGTCTGGCCGTTTTTGAGGCCATACTGAACATCGATACACTCATCCATTTATATACATACAGTGTTGGAAAAAATAATAGAAACGATAGCATTTTTTTCCAATTTTGTAAGTATATTAGTCAAGTTTAGTTTTGTTGAAAAAAATGTATATGCAGTTTTGTTTATCAGACATTCAACATAAGAAAAAACATAATCATTCCTCTTTTAATTAATATTTTAATACACTATATGACTATTAATGTAAAGAGTCAATATTTTTGCTGGAAAAAATAATAGAAACGCGTAAACGGATTCAATTTTTAGAGGCACATCTTTTTATTTTTTGTTAAAAAATTGTTTTATTTTAATATTTAGAGGCACTAGTTTTGTTTTTCACAACTTCATTGCATCTGCGACACATGGAATCAACCAATTTTTTTGAAAAAGTCCATGTCAATGGAAAACCACTTTTCCTGTTTTTTTTCCCACAATTCGTCCTTATTTTTCCGACTGATGCCCTCCAGCTTCCTCTGGAGCACTCCCCAAAGGTGTTCTATTGGTTTAAGGTCCGGTGACTGTGAAGGCCATTCCATAAGAGGTACTTTGTTGACAGCAAACCAATCCTTTGCCAATTTTGAAGAGTGGTTCAGATCACTGTCCAGCTGAAACTCCCATCTCAAGGATATCTCTTCCTCAGCAAATGGAAGGATTGTGCTTTGCAATATATTTACGTAGTCCGGGGCGCATATTTTGTTCTTTATCCAAAAAATTGAACAGACACCAGAAGAAGAGAAACACCCCCATATCATGATGGATCCACCGCTGTGTTTGACGATCTTCTTGAGCTGTGGTCAGACGAAACATAGATAAATTTGTTTGGACCCCATGAGAAACATTATGTTAGGCACCCACACAATAAGGCATATGATCCAAAATACACCAAGAAGACCGTAAAAGACTACGGTGGATCAATCATGATATGGGCGTGTTTCTCTTCTTCTGGTGTCTGTTCAATATTTTGAATAAAGATCAAAATATGCGCCCCGGACTACGTAAATATATTGCAAAGCATAATCCTTCCATTTGCTGAGGAAGAAATGTCCTTGAGATGGGAGTTTCAGCAGGACAGTGATCCGAACCACTCTTCAAAATTGGCAAAGTATTTGTTTGCAGTCAACAAAGTACATCTTATGTAATTACCTTCCCAGCCATCGGACCTTAAACCAATAGAACACCTTTGGGGAGTGCTCAAGAGGAAGCTGGAGGGCATCAGTCGGAAAAATAAGGACTAATTGTGGGAAAAAAACAGGAAAAGTGGTTTTTCATTGACAAGGACTTTTTCAAAAAAAAAAATTGGTTGATTCCATGACTCGCAGATGCAATGAAGTTATGAAAAACAAAACTAGAGCCTCTAAATATTAAAATAAAACAATTTTTTAACAAAAAATTAAAAGATATGCCTCTAAAAATTGAATCCTTTTACGCGTTTCTATTATTTTTTCCAGCAAAAATATTGACTCTTTTCATTAATAGTCATATAGTGTATTAAAATCTTAATGAAAAGAGGATTGATTATGTTTTTTCTTATGCTGTATGTCTGATAAACAAAACTGCATATAAATTTTTTTTAACAAAACTAAACTTGACAAATATACTTACAAAATTGGAAAAAAAATGCTTTCGTTTCTATTATTTTTTCCAACACTGTATATATTAGAGTTTCCAATTCGGTTTTAACCGAAACCGAAACCGGTGTTTTTCATGGCCTAAAACCGAAACCGACAATTATTCTTCGGTTTTCACTTTTAATCTATTTTCACTAGAAAAATTAAAAATTTAGAAATGAGAAACAAACTTTTTCATTCAATAATTCATCCAATATCGCTAAACACAGATCGGTAAAAATATCTTAAGACTTGTTTAAATTTTTTAAATTGTTACCTTTCTAGGCTATATAATGCAACATTTTTGTAACAAAGTCTTAGTTATTTTCAAATATCCGACAAAAGTATGGAGTACTAGCTGACCGGTGCGCTTTGCCAGCTCAATTGGAATAAAGAAATACTACTATTAAGTCTCTTTTGTAAATTAATACTAATTCAGGAAAACATGTCTCTAGTTTCATGTTTATTGATTCATTGTAATGTGGATTGTAGCTCATTCTAGACGTATTATTAGAATAAAAATGATATCATATAGACCCACATTTTGTATTCCTACTCAGCATCATGAATGTTTATTTTCATACCTCTGTGTTTTTTATTATAGAAAATACAAAAGAAAGGTAAGACTATAATCACCTTTCGTGAATTCTAACTCATTCAGAATCATTTGTACCTAATTTTCAATTTTAAGGTTTATTATTATAAAATATTCAAAAATTACCTTTACAAAAAAGAAATAGTAACATTAATTATCCGTTTTGAATTCGCGATTCTAGGTCCATCGTTATAAAATATTCAAAAAGTACTAGTAGTTCGAAAAAGTACCTTCAATTACATTTTTATATTCTAACTCAGTCAGGATCATGTGTGTTTAATATCCTACTTATAGGTTCATTATTATAGAATTTTCAATAATAGTTTATGTTACCTCAATAACATTATGTCCTCTATCCTTGATTCTTTCTTTACTCAGAAGCATATCAGCCAACTCTTATGTATATACAATAAGTAAAATAATGTATTATAATAAAAAGTACCATTAGAAGAAAAAGTAAAACTTTTCCACACTTAAACCACTGTCAAGTTTGAAATTTCAAAGTAATTTCCTGATTATTGGTTCAATATTATAGAAAATTAATTTTGACGAACGAAAAAGTACTCCTTAGTTTGGTTTAGTTCTTCATTTTTGGTATCATAATACAATTGAGCACCCTATTCTTGATTATTTCTTTACTGAGAAGCATATTAGCCAACTTTAACTAATTTAATATATTAAAAAGGTACCATTAAAAGAAAAATTATCAATCTTCCTTTATCCTCGTAAACACTCGTCAAATTTGAACTTTAAATTTGTTTAGCAGTTCCTTTATTATCAACTGATTTAATAGTTAATAAATTATCACAAAACCGAACCGAAACCAATCGGTTTTCAATTTCTTAAAACCGAAACCGCGGTTTTGAAATTCTTCGGTTTTTTGCAAACTCTAATATAGATAGATTTCAATCATAAATGTGATTGATTTAATTAAAATTTTGTTTGAAATTGAATTTATTGAAACTTACAATTACTTTTTTAAATAAAATTTTAATTGCAAATAATTTCAATAAAATGTATTAGATTTAATTTAATTAATGCTTTTATAGACGGTCATACTAAGTATTAATATTTGTCCAAAACTTATGTATGATAATAAAATTTCATAGTCTAAAGAAAAATTGTATTCGATTTTCAAATAATACAAATGATTTTTTTGATTTATAAATTTGTTAAAATAATTCAAAAACTGTTTATTTCCCTATGTATTGCGTATGTATTTATAAATAATAATAAGACAAACCGTTAACGTGAAGAAAATATAAAAATAAATAAAATCTGCAGAAAAACATCAACAATCAACACAAAAATATCTTAATACTGTCGTGTAAACATATGAAATGTATTCTTCAAAATGATTTCTTGACAAACTGGATGATTTTTATAATATTTTAAATTTGTATTGCCGTCTTTAAAAGCCTTTAATAATATTATTTTGATGATTGAAGCAAATTCAAATAAATTTTTAATTGATATAATAAATTTTGTAATTAAATAAACTTCCTATTTTTCAATAATTATTTTTTTTAAATTTGCAAATTCTATTTTTACTGTTGACAGTTTGGTGCACCAAATCATTATAAATAACGTTGTATGCATACAGATTGTATTTATGGATATAAAAATATGCCAATTTAAAACTCCGTCCTTCAAAAATATTGCACCCACATTTCCTTCGCGACTGGGAAAATACTTTGGGAATAAATAGGAAACACATTAAAGTTTGCAAAGGAGCTTTGCGTATTCTGAGCCAAGCTTTGGGATTTTAGAACATTTCAACCCCTTGTTGAAATTTTGATAAAAAAAATAGGTAAAAATCCGAAAGGCGTAGGGGTGACATATTCCAAAAATAGGTAATGTTTTTTTATATCAAAATGTTCTCTATAGAGATACCTTTATATCAAAATGTTCTCCATAGAGATACCTTACAGAAAAACATAAAATCGTTATATGTTCTTAAAGAAAGTTTTGTTTTTTATAAAAAAGAATTAAGTCATAATTTTTTGTATACTAAAATGTTTTCTATATACATACTTTACGGAAAAACATAAAAATGTTATATATATTCAAAGAAATTTGTTTTTAATAAAAAAAAAAATTAGGTCACCTTTTCGCCCAAAATACAGCAAAAATCTACTATTTTTTTAATTTTCAAATTGAAAATCGTTTATTTTTGGATTCATAACTCGAAAATTATAATAGCTAAATAACGCATGCAAGCATGTTTTTTTAGGACCTAGCCCAGCGCATTCCAAGAGTATAAATATCTTTGAGATCAGATGGTAAACAAAAAAATGTCACGTATTGAAAAATGTTAGATGTCGAAGGTATCCTACTTTGAGCCCCCATACCGCCGCCCCTGAAGCATTTCATGAGTCCATTTTGATAACTTAAACTCGAATACTCCTTGTCAACGCCCACGTCAAATTTTATTCCGATCGCACTAGCCGTTTAGAAATGCCAGATTTATTTCCAAAACATTTTGATTCTGCTCCACTATGATGTTGACAGTTTGGTGCACTAAACCAATATAAATATCGCTGTATGCATACAGCTTGTATTTATACTAAAACTGTGAACGTAATTTGCAATAAACGTTGAAAATGAATGCACATGGCCAAAAATTAGGTGACTGTTTCGTTGACAAAGCACTACTTAAGCACACAAGTACAATACAGTTGTTGTTGTTTAAAATTCTTTTTTCTGAGGCATGCGCAGTAATAACTAAAATTCTATTATTTAAAAGGAACGCAAGTGTGTGTATCTGTTTGAGCGTGTGCATAAGCTATTTATACTCAAACTATAAACCGAAGTGCATGGGAATTTGTGTACTAAAGTGATGAACGAAAACATCTTCAAGTTTATTCAGTTAGGAGTAAAATCTATTAAATATTGCATAACTTTTTATTTTTGTAAGTTCTGTAACTTACGAACCGTTTGAGGTATCTTAATGAAATTTAGCATTTTTAGAGATGAGGCGTTTTAGAGTTGACTTGAGCAGTGTGAATTTTGATAGGTCCATCTGGGAGGTAGTGGGTGGATCTACAAAGTGGGAGGAGACACATCTAAAATAAAAGTTTAATACTTTTTTTCAAAACTTTTTTTGAATTTTTCTTCAAGATTTAAACAAAATTTTTAATATTTATAAGAACTGCCTTCAAAAATTACTTATAACAAATTTTTTAATTGCTATAAACGTCAGACAATTGTCGAATACAGAAATTTCTTTAAAAACAAAATTCTAACCCACATATGCATAAAAAATTTTAAATTTATTAAAGGTTTATAAAACAAATTTTGTATGGAAATTTTGTTTTATAAACCTTTTTCCCAATAAGCAACAAAGCCCCAAAAATTCAAGCACTTGAACATTTTGTTGGAATTTGACTTGAAAGCAAATGTAATTATATTTTAAACTTGAAAACAATTTGAAAATTTAATATTTTTCAAACAAAAAACATATGGCTTGAATTTATGTTTCCTTTTTACTGGATAATGCTATTGATGTAAAGTGTAATACAACAGTAATTCAATTGCTTGACTATAATTCAAGGCTTGAATTACAGTTGCATTCAACTTGAATTCCAGTAAAAATGCTTATTGGGTATAAATTTAAATTTTTTTTTTGCATATCGGGGTAAGTGAATAAGTGAATAATTAAATTATAAAATTCATATCGAGGTTTTAAATTTTTTTCGCAAATTATAGAAAATGTATATATGTATTTATTGCAATAGATCTGGCATATAATTATTACCTGTAAGCTCAAAAACGTCGACAATGGAGCAGATTTTGTTAAAAGAGTAAAATTTTTAGCAGCATTTTATTCAATTGCACAAAAATTATACTAAAATTAATGTTTTCAAAATTATTTTTATTAAATATGTGGGAAACAAAAATACTTTATCAACTACCGCACCACGGGTAGCACGGCTGGATTTTAAGGCGGCTGAGGGAAAACTTTCCAACCACTTCATTCTAAATACTTTTTAGCAGAAAATTCCAACATGCGGCCGAGTGTTGTCATAATGGAATATTACAGTTTCATATCTGGTCGCATATTTTGTTTGTTTTTCGACCAATGCTCGCTTCAAATGAATCAGTTGTGTACGGTAAAGATTTTCTGTGATGGTCTGGCCAGATTTCAGCAGCTCATAATATATAGGACCCTTTTTGTCCCACCAAATACAGAGCATTACCTTAGCGCCATGGATATTTGGCTTTGGTTGGCTTCACATACGATCTCTCATGCTTCGGGTTACCGTAATGGATCCAATTTTCATCGCAAGTAATGATTCGGTGCAAAAATTATTTTTTTTTATAGAGTTCAAGCAGCTAAATCGTCTTTTAAGGTCTCTCGGCTTCAATTCGTATGGTAACCAATTTCCCCGCTTTTGCATGAATCTCAATGATTTTGCAAGCACTTTTTGAATTTGAAGACAATCTTCATGAAGTAATGCCTCCAAGTCTTGGTCTTCAAACTTTTTTGGCTATCCTGGGCGATCCTTGTCTTCCCTGTCAATATCACCAATTGGCTGTCACAAATATATATTTGTTTACTGTAACCATATGTATGGTTGATACAATCATGTTAATCATAAATTAACCATATTATTGTTACCACAATCATCTAAATAGTTACTGTGTCTATAATATTGTTAAAAATGTTGAAATGGTTACAGTAAACATGCACAACTATATTTTTTTTCTGCGTGTGGCTGAAATCGGTGCATTATTTCTCCTAGCTCCTATACAAATGTCCTGCTGAAATTGGACTTTATCAGTTATAAAAGTTTAATTCATATAGATATCTACACAAATTTCGCTCCAGATAAATTTTGTATATACGGAAATCATGTCATGTTTTATGATGATCGGTCCATAATCAGTCATAGATCCCATATAAGGGGCGCTTCCGAAAATCACTTTAACGAGCATAAATCTCTTAAAAATGTCGCTATACACATATAAAATTCAACACACACAACTCTCATGTAGACATAAATAACACAACCTAATTTCATGGCGATCGGTCCGTAATTCGTCATAGCTCCCATATAAGGCAAACTTCCGAAAATCATTCACGAAAATAAATTATTGAAATTTTAAAAGCAAAATGATTTTGCTCATTTACTTAGTGTAGGGTATTATATGGCCGGACTTGACCGACTTACATTCTTACTTGTTTTTAATTAAAAAACTAAAGCTTAACTACCCGCATATGACCCTTTGTTGGCACAAAATTCGACATTTTCGAAGCAAAAAAAAAATCTGTTATATTCACTAAATATACAATAACTAAGTGATAATAAACGTCAGATATGTACCCTTCAAATGACATATAAGTTATTAAAAACAAAAACCGCGATCAAAAGATACGCCATTTATTGTAAATCCCGAATTTTTCAGTTATACACCCAATACAAAAATCAAAAAGTACCATCAAAGTACATATTCACCTGTCCACTTATTGTTGGCATAAATTCAGATTAAGTTGGATTTTTGGTGCGTTCCGGACCCGTTTTTACCCCCTTAAATTCCCAAATTTCTTAGTGGATATACATATCGGGAGAGGTGCCTACATTCAAAATTTTAAGACATACAAATTTTCAAAATGGACCGAATGGACCTAGGCATTGTTTAAAATTACCTTTCTAATGAATATACCCACCAAAAACTTTCTCACTTAGTAAGCCAGCAAGTAATATTGGAGCAAACTGGAAACTACTATTTGTTTGACTGAATAACTAATTATTTTTGTTCGAGATTTCAAAAAATTAATGGGTCCTACTTATAAATGAATTTTACATTCAGCTTAGTTATAAGTAGTTACATGCTCAACAAGAATATGTAGCTAAAAAAACAGAAAAATATTGCCTCGTGTGGGAATCGAACCCAAACATTATTTACTAGTGTTTTATAGTCAAGCTCCTAACTCACTGCTCCATGTACAAGTTATTTTATTGTAAGTTAACAATCGTTTTAACATTAACATATAAATTAATATAATCTGAACAAAAAAATTAATGGGTTCAGCTGGTGGAAACCCCGCTAACGTCTTGTTTTTCAGTCAAACACACTAGATAGTACAAAAATAGGTACATATTCTAGTAAAAAAAATAATGTGCTGGGTAACCACCACTCATTACAAAATAATGTATGTGGTAACTAGTTGCCATTACAAAATTTTTGCTGGGATGTTTACTTATCTGTTTGTCATCTATGATATTAAACATAAGGTAACATAGAGAAGAGACATAACCATCAAACACCTAAGTCTGATGTCAAAAACCTAACTACATGTAAGTCAATGTATTTTCTCATATGTCATATGTTTTCTATTATTTTTGTTGGACAAAACGGAGTGTGGTAGAAGTTATAGAGAAGTCATATGTCTGATACAACAACAAAATACATTGTTGTTGCAAGAGTTAGGATTTTGACAACAGGCTTAGGTTTTTGACAATTACATCTCATCTCTATGTTAACTCTTTTTTATTAAAAACTTTAAACTTTTCACATACATATATAAGTATTTATTTAGTTTAAACTTCCTTCAAAGCAATTATTTTGATAACTTATTTAAAATCTTTAACAATAATTTCAAAATCTTAACGAAATGCCACAAATTTTCACTCTACCAAATCCCACAAATAATGTTTCCCCAATTTATAGAAATGAGAAGATGAAAACAAAAACACAAAATCACTGAAATAAAGATCACTATCATTCTCGCAACTAAGCCAGCAAAAACTGGGTAACAAAAAAAAAAAAATAACTCTCGCAATAATAACAATAAAGAAACGCATTGGACACAAGAAATCGGAGCAGCAGAAAGCAAAACAAACAGAAAAAAAAAAAGAAAAACGTCGAACTGACAACTGATAAAATACTAACGAAACTTTAAACAAGAAACCAACATAGTTGGTGCAACAATAAAACAAACAATAAATACATTGCAAACTGTACAAAACGAAAAAAAGGAATTCTTTCACAAAATCAATGATACCAATAAATTTGGTTGAATGCAAACGCGTGCGACAGACACTTGATGATGATCGTATGTATGATCGTAAGAGTATGGTTTCTGTAACAGGCTTCAATGTATTGTGGTATAAATTCATGTGGTGGTCATACGCAAAAAGGAAGCTGTAGACTTAAATAAAGACTGCTCTGATTTGTTTGTTTGTTTTGGTTTATCGTTTCTATACCCTACAGTAGACAATGGTGGCTGATATATCAATTACAGCATTGCTTAAGAACATATCCTGGAGGATCGGAGCTGAGGAGGGCTTAGATGTGTCTGCTAAACTAACAGGATCACTGCTATAATTGTTTAATTTGATCTTGGAAGAGAATTTTAATCGCAGATCGGAATCGAACTCAAGAGAATTTCAAGATAAAAAGGAGCGAAATGAAGCACTTTCGGCTCGACTATAAAAAACTTAAAATTTAAATATTTACAATTGTACAGTACCTCTTTTTCGTTGTGCATCCGAAAATAATGTTCTTTCTTATTATAATATTTTCGTTGTGTTACTCCTTACTAACAAGCTGATGAGACATGAACGCAAGCGCGCGTTTAACTAAATTCCAAAATGTCAGACGTGGAGAAATCACAACATAACAAGCTCTAGAAATAACAAAACAAACTGAAACATATTCAGCACCCTACATACATACGTTGAATGGTGTGTAAGTATGTCTATATGTATAGTACATAATCAGATGAGAATAACGAACGATCAATGCAAAACGATCGACATTTTGGCTTGTTACTTTTGTTGTTATTTGTTTTTTGTGCATGTGTGCAGTGCGCCATTATTCCAATTGACGGTACGTCCGTCCTTGCAACCACAATATTTACAGGACAAGAAAAAACTATTGTACTCTCGTATTAAACCATATTGTGTTGACGACAACATTTGCTATTGCTGCTGTTACTGTTGCAGCAATGATGATATTGATGTTTGTTAAGGATATTGCTGATGATGGTGGCTGGTGGTTGAAAGCTGCTTTATTGGTTGCTTGGTTAGGCCAACTAAGTTAGGAATGTCGTGTCTCCTAAGCTATAAACATAAATAAAAGCACCTCACTATTTTTCAGAAAGAACGAATTTTCATCTGCTGTGATACTGATGAGCTTGAGATGTGTAGTAAGCAACAAATCTTTATTTACAAAAAAAAAAAAAAATGCTTTAAAATATCAATATCATCGAAAATCTTTGAGGCAACAATGCAATATAACTTTTTGTATGACCAAATTGTTATGCAGTGGAAATTTTCAGTATGCACTCACAAACTGCAGAGAATCGATATGTACAGCAAGTTGGAATATGCAGAAATATGTAGATAACTAATAACCTACCAAGTAACTGGATAATATTTATTCTCAATCATTCGTTTTTGTAGTTCTCCTAGAACCAACCTATGATTCGTTTAAAATCCATCATATATTCTGATCCAAGGTCCTCCTGATATGCCTGGAGGTAGACTCCAGCTGTGTGATGTCGAAGCTAGGACGACTCTTCCAATGACAGCTCAGGAGGAACTGTTTTGTCAACATAACGTTGTGTTCCATTACTGGCAGAACCTTCGATTCCTCATGTAGATAGTGTTCCGAGATTATCTGAGTGCAGCCTGCAATGGTTCTTAAGACAGCATTCTGGCAGCTTTGAATATTTCTCAATCAGGTAATTAACTGACTAACTAAGCAATAGTCTTGTATGTAGCCAAAAATGTTTCTTTATCCATCAGATAGTTCACGATCCGCCTCTTCACATTGCTGGGTATTACAGATTGTAGGATAGAATGTCTGACTATGTAGTACACCATAAGGATCGTCCTTTCAAAGAGCCTCTGCTGATTTTAGCCCTGTTCTTAAGGCAACATTCTGGCAGCTTTGAATATTTCTCCATCGGCTGAAACGTGTGGCGTCCTTTCACAAGGCCTCTGCTGATTTAAGCCCTATGAGAACTGAGAGGGAATGGTGGTTAATACTGTGGTAGTACTGTGAAACTTACGGAATCCATGATGGTGGCGAGCTTATAGTACGAAGCAGACCGTCTAATAGTCTTTCTTGTACGTAGCCCACAAGGTTCATTATGCATCAGATAGTTCCGGATTCATCTCTCCAAATTGCTGGGCATTGCAGATTGCAGGATATCCTGGAAAAGAGTGTCTTGGCTAACTATGTCGAACGCCATGAGGATCGTCCTTTCACAAGGTCTCTGTTGATTTAAGCCCTGTGAGATCAGAATGGTAATGGCGGTTAATTATGTGGTAGTGCTGTGAACTTTGCGGAATCCATGCTGGTGGCATGCTTCTGTTAGGATGCAGACCGACTAATAGTATTTCCTATACGTAGCCAACAATGTTCTTTGTACATCAGATAGTTCAGAATTCATATATCTATATTGTTGGGCATTGTGGATTGCAGGATATCCTGGAAAAGAGGGGATTGGCTGTGAGGATCGTCCTTACGCAAGGCCTCTGCTGATTTAATCCCTGTGTCATCTGAGTGGTAATAACGGTTAATGCTGTGATAGTGCTGTGAATTTTGAGGAATTCATGCGGGTGACGAGCTTCTGGTAGGAGATAGTCAGGGAGACTCCGCAGTCTTTGCGACAGATAATAAGAGGTATTGACTATGATTATCCCTCAGTCTCATTATTCCCAGGTTTTAGGATTAGGATAATACTATACATTTTCTAGGCCACGGATATTATCAGACTCCTCACTACCAATATATAAACCGTTGTCAGGTACTCAACATCAATTTGGAAACACCGTCTGGGCTAATCGCGTTCGATTGTTTGGAAGCATTAATGGCCTCTGCAATTTTAGCTGACGTAAAAATATGTGGTGTGTCCGAATTTTAAGGTCGTGTAGTTTGCAAACGCATACGTCCATCATTCAGAGTCGGATATGTTGGTACCCGCAAACTAAATCGCAACTCTGTCATCCTTTTTCGTCAGGTTGGAAAGAGTGAGAGACAGAACGAACTGCAGACCACAGCTTGCCAACTTCTAAGCCTAATTCTGAGTTCTTCAGATGATTTAACCATTTTTCCACTTCATTTAACAACTTGATTTAGCTGTGCGATCCTTGTGTCGTCTTGGTTAGTACTTCGGATCTTATCTGAGAGTTCCACAGCTTCTGCTGGGAAGTACGACTGTACTAGGCAAAATCTACCAGTTGGAATGAAGTGATCGGCTGCTGCTAACCTCTGCAACTTAACACGTAATCGTTGTATCTGCTTCCATTTGCGATACTGTCCTAAAACGCTGCATAATGTTCTGGAACGATTAATATTTGGTCACATGATAATGTGATGTAAAATGTATTGTCCATAAATGCCTTATTGTTCAGCAATAGTTTTCGGTGGCCAATTTCCTTTAGTTTTTCAAAAAGTCTGAAGTATTATGGAAGTTGGAATCCAAGCTCCAATAAAACATATACAGTTATAAGTCTTAGGAACTCATCATAAAGAGTAAGGATATGTTTATAAATTTGATCCCTATGTTATTTTAATCTATTCATGTTAAACAACCTCGTGAAGGGTACCAGTTCCGTGTTCTTAAGATAATAATTTAGATAAATGGATGTGCTTATAATGTTGCTAGCAAAAGTTTACAATCTTTTGTAGTAATTTTAACTTCATTTGAGTCAATTTCGTATCTATATGCTGTTTCCAGGTAAGACGTAGGTCTGAATGCAGACCTATATATAGGCTGTGGTGAACTTATGAAGTCTTCCTATTTAAGAAGGATTTTTCGATGACTTAAATAACTTTCTAGAAGCTTATGTGTATTTACAGGTAAATATTGTTTTATTTTAATCAATAATCCTTCGTGCCAAAATTTGTAGAAGGCTTGCGAAACGTCGATGAAGAGCGCAGAACAATATAGGTTTGATATCTACCAACCTGTGAGTTTGTTCTATGGTGTTATGTTTTTCTCGAAATCCAAATTGATGAGTTGGAATATAATCAAAATGATTCGCTATCGGTTTTAACTTGTGCATTAAGAGTTTTTCGAATAGCTTTGATATAGTTGACAGTAGGCTAATGGGTCTTTATGATTCTAATTTAGTGTGATCTTTTCCCGGCTTAGGTATCATTGTAACTAAAGAAACCTTCCATCCTGGTGGATAGTATTCAAGGCGTAATATAGCATTACAAATAAATAGGATTATTCTTTAAATCAACAATAACCTTGTTGATCTTTGAAATCTAAAGTAGGTGGTAACTCTATTATGTCATTTGACTCATTCGGGGAAAATACATTCTTTAAATGACTAACAAACAGGTTTCTCTTCCAGCTTCCACTTGAATTACGTAGAGCAGGTCTGCCCACAATAGGTATTTTTTTTGTAGCTCGCCATAGAGAGTAATTTGAGTTCTTCAGATATTTATTAATTAAAACAGTTTTGCGTTTGTGAAGAAGCATACTGAGGCGTTTACGACAGGGTGCCCCGATAGACTAGTCGATAGTGTGCTGGACTATTAATCAGAGGGTTGTGGGTTCGATTCCCGCCAGAGACTCTGTGATGTGATGGAGGTGGAACAATCGTATCAAAGGCTGTAACAGAAGAAATATAAAAAAATTTAAATTCTAGGAAAAAATAATCAAAGTAGTACTGGAAATTATGTTTTCAGAATAATAAAAATTTAATTCACTTAAATGGATAGTGTTTATCACAATTTTAACATTTTCAAAAACTAGACTTCATTACCTTTTCAGTGATATATAATATGTCGTATCTTATTGATTATTATAGTTTAAAATACTACTGCGCAAATCACACCTCTTGTAAAATTCCTTACTAGCTTTGTTTATGTTAAGCATTGCTTACTATGCGCTTCTCATTATATCTTGTACTATGAGCTCTCACGCATTCGTCTTTGTTTCTGTATTGTTTTGTTACTGCTCGTGATTTTTAGTTTTCTCGGGTTATTGTTTGCTTAAGGACACTGCTAATACAAGGTGGCGCAAAAGTAATCCTCCTATCAGAAAATGCTATAAATCTTGCGATTGGCCCCTAATGTCAGTTCTGTTTTGACATTTGTGTAGTAAACACATGCGAAATACACGTTAATAAACAATGTTACGCTACACTGCTCCAGAACGCGGAATATTGCTGACTATTTATTTGACCAATAATCTGTCGGTGACTTTGGCACAACGTGAATTTCGTCGCAGATTTCCTGGCCGTCCAACGCTTACTGGTGGGACTGGCACAACACGAGATGCTGCCAGGCGTGGCAGACCCCGGAGAAGCCGTTCTACAGAGAATAATAATCATGAGTTATGAGGCCCATAATCATGAGTTATGAGGCCCATTTCCATCTTAGCGGGTACGTAAATAAGCTAAATTTACGCTTCTGGGGCACTGAAAATCCGCGTGTAACCCACGAAGAGCCATTACACCCGCTCAAAGTCACTGTATGGTGTGCTGTCGCGGGCCAAACGGTTACTGTGAATTGCGCTACAGAGCAATGATCAACGAGTTCTTTTTGCCGCAACTTGATGAATTGGGATTGGAACACATGTGGTTCCAACAGGACGATCAACGGCACACACTGCACGTGCCACAACCGATATGCTGAAGGATGCATTTCCCGGGCGCCTAATCTCCCGTTTTGGCAATTTGCACTGGCCAACAAGATAGCCTGATTGGACCGCTCTAGACTTCTTTTTGTGGGGTCTGGAGCCTCAGACTCTTGCAGCTGTTAAAGACAATAGCCGCCAAGAATGTGAGGACCTATCGCCGGAAGTTTTGGCCAAAGAGATGGAAAATGCCATAAAAAGGGCTCAAATGACAATCAACTGTGGCGGCGGCCATTAACATGACATCATATTCTCGACTTGATGTAAAAAAAATTAAAAGACCAAATAAAAATAATCCACAAGAAGAATCGAAGTTTTTCGTTTTTTTTTAATTACAGCCAAAAAACATCGGAAGTTTACTTTTGCGCCCCCTTGTAGTATATAATATACTTATATTGTGATATTTAGATCGCGATCTATTTTAATATTTTTTGTTCGGTTCGGTCGTCAATTAGCTATTTGTTTTATTTATTTTTTACTTCTCATCAATGTTTCGCTAGTTGATATCACTAAGAATGCTAAACGTATCCGTGGATATGGATCGTAAACTTTCTAAACGAAATATTCAACTAAATTGAATGACGGACGGGAGGAACTTTGAAAATAAGTTATACTTTTTCTTATATCTATGAGGATTTCATATGTGGAATTTCATCCTGATAACAATATTTATAAGAGATTTAAGTGTATTTCACATACTGCTATTCTATAGGTATTTATGTATGTTTGGGGGATAGAACAAATCATGTAACTTCATAACATTTTTTCTTAGTTTTTTCTTTTATCAAGATTGTCTTAGGTTTTGGTAATGACTCCGGTTGTACTCATCCGATTTGGCTGATATATCGGCCTGAAAAATACTACATCCATTTGGGAGTCTAAAGGATATTCTTTTCCATTTTTTTGGACCCATCTGTATAGATGGATAGCCCCATTGAACCAAGGGAGGGTCAATCAGCAGGTTCTATACAGGATGGGATTGAGAAATCAAAGTTCCTCAGGAAGAAGGATTTTGGGTACAGTAATCAATATGATCAGGAAGATTTTGGATACTTCCTATTATGCAATCATGTCCATATTGTTATATTTATGGAGATTTGTATCAAAGCTCCGAATGGCCCAAAGTACCTTGTCCTGGTTAATTTCAATTAAAGATGGTGTCCGGTCATGCAGTTGGGATGCATATGCTTTATTTACCGGCAGGCTTGTAACCTTGAATGGTTGAGTGATTTAGGCAGAATCTTGCGCAAGCGGCTAGTCTCTGAGGAGCTTCCAGCGCCGCTACAAAAGTCCCTCCATGACTTCCGCTTTGTGTTTCTGATCATATTTTTGAATTTATTCAATGATGACTTATATGTTGACCAGTTGTCTGATCTCTTAGCCATCTCGTCCTGGAGTCCGCTATTTCTGGTGGTCGTCCGTTACCTCTTCTCACAGAGGGAGCGCAAGTGTGTGCAGTAGCTTAGTTATGGAGTTTGTAAGCCTATTCACAGCTCCTACAATATCCTCAATAGCATTTATTTAGGGGATTTGGGGAAGGAACTCAGATAGATGTTGGATTTCCTTGACTCGCATGCAGCGGTTATAGTGTCTTCGTCACTATAATCAATTAAGAGGAAGATATTAAGATGGTTTTTAGCCAGTATGCAGGATCTTATTTTACCTGTGCCTTTAATGTACAGAAGTTTGTACCCTGTTGTGTTGAGTCCACAGATTTCCCCATTGCAAATGGCTCTTGGACATTTTTTGCGATGTGGAGGAGTACCTTTACCATGGTCGGGGTCATAGACGACGGTCACGTCCACGTCTTCTAGATCAGAATCCAGAAGAGCGTCCTTTACTTCGCCCAGAGGACGAAATAGATCTCCAACCATACCGAAACTTGATTCGGTCTCCATTTCGTCTTCAGAGTTAGTGGGGTCGTCAAGCTCGATTTTTGTGCAGTTCATATCCTGTGGAGCATTTGGATTAACACCTGGATTAGATTCGCAGCCTAATACTATTGAATCCTTAGTAAATCGGCTTTGCTTCTCTCGCAATGGCGCCAATGATTCCTTGTTCAGGACAACGATCACCTTCCTATGTGCACCTTCAAGAGCGGAAAGCTTGACAACTTTCCAGTTATGGGTCGGCAGGTCAGGAATCACACTCCGATGTACGCAAGGATCTCCTCAGGTTCATGTGGTTCCGACGGAATGACTGCGATTGATTTCGGTCTGCCAGGATCACAACCAGTTTCGCGCCAGGCCACAATTCCTGCTTAGGACAATGATAAATCTTTGTTTGGGAGTCTTTTTAATTTCGGTTGTGAATTATGAATGTCATGTTTTCCTCAGTCATGTTTTACTCATACATACAAGCGGACACAGAAATCGACTTGGAATTTCATAAGAATCAAGGATACGTAAACCTTGTTGAGTCTCATATTAACTTATTTCAATGTTATATACGAAATCTAGAAAATAAAAAAGATATTTAGCCCCTTGTATGTACTATACAAATTGAGATGGTAGATTTTGTTGCTGTATGGTTATTAGAGCTATTACTCGTATAAAATTTATTTAAAACATTTAATAGTCAGGTACTATTTAGTCTGAATTTGACTAAAAAATCGTTCAGCATCATTCTTAGTGTTACCACTACTCTTTTTAGTATTTTTGGAAATATTTAGTTATTTTTCTTCTGCTAAACATCTTGTGAAAGATGCCTCACAACAACAGTCACAAAATAAGAGTGACCATATCACAGCTGTCATCTGAAAAGCGTATCTACGCTTCAGCTAAACGCTATCATTTCTCGTAGTCTGACAAAAAAAAAAAGAGCCAAAAACGTTAAACAAAAACAATTCAATGTTACAGAAGCAGTAACATGTTGCAACTAAAATACAGCAACAAAAATAAAAAAATACAACAAAAATTGAGGATTCCGCCAAATATGTATAGGCAATTTAGCATGAAGACGAAAGAAAAATACAAAATAAAAGCAAAACACTGAAGGTTACCCAAAGTTTTCTTCTCTGGAGATGTGGGCATAAGTGCATGAGTGTGTGTTTGAACGTTTGTATGGAAACATATTTCGTTAAATGAAAGCCGGCACAAGTCTCTTGCCACTGTCAATTCAACTGTAGTCAATGTGTGTAGAACTGACAGAATGCGACCAACCATGCCAAACATACTCAATTCTGCTTATGATCTTGTAGTAGTTATTGTTTTTGCTGCCACATATTGCCAAGCTGTATGTTGTATTGTTGCATATAATGTCAAAAGATGGGCGCTGACTGTAACCAGCAATCACCACCATCAGTTTAGCAGTGAGCAACAAAGAAGTAGTAGAAGAAGCCTGTGCAAGAACTTCAGAAGCCCCAGTTACTGCTCTACTTCAACCTCCACCGCGGCAATCTTCCTTATGCTTATTGTCCAATATCATTTTGCATTTGCCGAGATCGTTGTACCTTGTTATTGCACAAGATCAGCTAGAGAAGCGGTAGACGAACGGGTAAAGGTTAAACATAAAAAATGCATTTTTTTTTTCGTTGGTTGCTTTGCAGACAATTGTGTGTGTTTGTTGTTGAGATTCTGCTGATCCTGCTGCTGCCGTTGGTTGCATGACAGCTACAAAGCACCATAATCATCAGCAGTTTTATACATTTGAGCCACATTTAACCACACCATTTGCCCTCTCTACTGGGTGTTGCAAGATATTGTGTGCCTATGTGCCATGTGTGTGTGTAAGTGTGTTTATGTTTATTGTTGTGCGCGAATATGTATTTAAAAGATCGATCGCATTTGATATATTTGCTCCAACTGCTCCTTTGGAGTTATAGGAACAACAACAATAACAATACAATACAGGCAAATTTTTAATGTTGCTGTTTGGCAACATCTAAACATTGCTTCTGTTAAGATATGTTCACACTGACAAAGGAGTTGAAAAGTGTTTTGTTTTGTAGCTTTTAAACAAGTATTTATAGAACTTTACTGTACAAAATCTGCGAAAAATTAAAATTGAAAACGCTTTTTGAGGAAAAATAATTACTTTTCTTTATCAAACTGTAGAAGCCTTTCATTTTACATAACTTGACCAAAAGGCTCTTACTAAAAAGCGTTATATGATGGATGAAAAAGCAGGATTTTTATTATTTTTGTCGTTTAATGCTTAAAACATAATTTCAGGCATATGGCCTCCGCGACTACGACTTATGAACGCCATCCTGTAAATCCAATTTTGCACCGCTTTTTCGAACATTCATCATTAGTACCTCGAATGTTGGCGGCTAAATGATCAGTCGTTGCTGGTTTATCAGCGCAAAGAAAATATTTGACGTAACCCCACAAAACTTAGTTCAAAGGTCAGAAATTTTTTGAGATAATTCATGCAAACGTTTGGCTCTAAAAAGTGATGGTTTCACGCGCCTTATGACATGTTGCGTCATCTTGTTTGTTCCATTTCTCCTTCAAATGATTCACAATAGCATGAGGAATAAAAAAAATCAGAAATAATTGCATGTAAATGGCATTAAACAGTGATTTTTTCGGGATGTAATAGAGTCTCATGAGGATTGTGCTCTCTCCAGAAATGAGCCTTATCGCTAAAGACGATTTGACGATAAAAATCTGGTTCAACTTCCAGTTAATTCTCAGACCATTCATTGAATACACGACGCAATTGATGGTCAGTTGGCTTTTTCTCTTGAACCAGTTGGATATTTTGGGTGGATTGGATGGAGTGAGTTGCTGAAAAGGGCCGCGGCGTCGGACCGATAATTTCGAGTCCTGCGATGGTTTCTTCTGTACGCACGGTACGGATGAATATTATACAAAAGTGTAAATGTGGTTATGAATCGATACATAGTATTGCGTATTAGCTGCTCATATGGACGATTATGCGCACCGTAAACTTGACGAAGTGATATATAAGTTTTGGGAACAGAGAGCGAGTTTTGTGAACAAATGTATACGTTGTTCTGGTGTAGACTTAAATGTGTTGATTTGCCAAAGTATACTGAAAAAAATTCGAACATACTTCATTAGTATTACAGCTAGTTTTACAGTTATCCCTATCGGAAGTTCTATATATCTAAAAACACATCATTTATTTGCAAAAAGCGCGATTTTGAAAATTATGGTGAGCCAAATGATGAGCCACAAATAAGATATTTAATAAAATACAACGATTTCATAAAAGCAATGAATGATTTAGAAGTAGTGGCTTGGAATCAGAAGGCTGAAAATTACGAGGAAATAGTTTTAGCTTTAAATAGCTTTTAATATCTCGAACGTAATATGAGCATGAAAGTACACTAACTGCACAGTCATTTATACAAATTTCCTGAAAACCGTTAATCGTATAGGGAAGAACAAGGAATACGTTTCCATCAAGATTTAAAAGTGATGGAATATGTATACCAAGGTCGCTGGGATGAACATATGATGAAATTATGAAAAGAAAGCAAATTAGATTCAAATTATTAAAGAAAAGGTCTGATCAAAATTTGGCTATTTCTTCAAAATTTTGAAATATTATAGTATCAGGTCTAAAACAGCAAAAAGCGGCATTTTGTTTCAGGTTAGTTATACACCAACTAGTTAATTTTAGCTGAATTTTGCGGTATTTTCTCTTACATGTCCCGAAGAACTGCCAGAGGTGAGTTATTCGGGACATGAGGTGAGTTATTGTAGCGGCCAAAAGATAAAATTTTGATAAGAAGTTTTCATAAAATTCCTATCTTCTATGCCTAGGACTTTATTTAAAACTAGGGTAGTCACGAAGGTGAACAGTGTGAACAAATCCCCTGATCCGAATGATATTCCTGAACTACTTCTAAGAAAGTCTTCCTAATCGCTGGCTCATCCATTTGGGAATCTTTTATTCCCTGGCAATTTTCCTCAATATGTTACTCAATGTTAAATCAATTTCCAAACAGGTGACCACTACAACCCAGATAACTACCGACCAATAGCACAATTGAACTATAGTTTAACAAGGTGATAACTTTGTCATTTATTTTGAATCGAATGTATTTTTCAATGTTATACTACTTATATGTATTCCGCAGAGGTAATATATATGGTTTGTTCTGAGCACTATTGAATTGAATTCCGGGGTTTACCAGGGCTCTTTATCTTTCCGTTGTTAATGTTCATGAATGATTTACAAGCGATCTCTATGAATCCTATTTCTCAAATGACAATCAAAATTTGTCACTCATATATATTTGACCATATACCAGATCCTTCTAAGATAAGACTCTCAAGAATGGATCCGGAGAACTATCTTAATCGTGACCTATTGACAATATTCAATTGGGATGAATTGATTAATCATTGATCAAATGAGTATAATTGGAAAAATTTTTATTTATTGCAAACCGGATCCAGATTACAACAATGCTTTTGTTAGGAGAAAGATGGTAGTCTGTTAATAATACTACTGAAGGCATTGAGTAATTTGCTGATTATTCAAAGAAGGCATGGGAAGCTGAACATGTATATTTCGATATGGTTGGGATTATACATAGAAAAAAGCATGTATTATCTTCCAAGCAGAAATATTTGGCCCCCATAAATACAATTGGTAATAGAAGTATTAGAATGAGTGTCGATAATTTTCAAAGAATAACGAATTCAATGATATTGAAAAAAATGATAATGCGGATGAATTAGCACGAACTAGATATAAGTATTTAAACTGAAAGTATATGTATATATTATAACATGACATAATGATCTCATATTCATGGTAGTAAAGGTTCGACTGAGCTCTGATCGTATTTACAGATAATGCGGTTAGGAAGATGGAAGCTACTCCAATTGCTCTACCACAGTCCTGTACTTTCACGAAATTGTTATGTTTTGACTCCTTTTTTATAGAATCTAGAGAAATCGCAGTGTATGCACACAGAATAAAAATATAGTTGTGCATGTTTACTGTAACCATTTCAACATTTGTGCATGCTATCACAATCATATAAATAGTTGAATAAAAAGTTGAAATGGTTACAGTAAACATGCACAAATGTTGAAATAGTTACAGTAAACATGCACAACTATATTTTTATTCTGTGTGTGTATCCTCCAATATTAGTGAAGTTTGCATAATAAATCATCTTCTAATCCAACTTACTGCCTGGCTTTCAGTCAATGTAAATATCATCTCCGAAATAATTGCCATTATGCAGATCCCAAGTAGAATGGCCACTGATTAATTCTTATTGTTTACCATTAGATATTTCTTTAGATTCAACATAGCTGATAAATGGTTCAACTTAGTCTCCATTAATTTCTAAAATGCATAACAGATAGCTATTGATTTGTAGTTATCCTACTATTATTTAAGGAGCCCTCTTTTTGGTAATTAGTTGAATGTTAGCAAATTGTTTCCTTGTGCTCAGTTTTCATATTTGAATTCTTTAGAAGAAGTGGAATTTATGTGCTGGTATAGTTCTAAGTTCTCTTGATAAATGCAAAAATCCTGAAGGATTCAGGTTAGGTAGTTTATGTGGAGACTCTTATGAGCCATTGTGGTACCCATAGGAATTTCCACATGAATTCTAAAAATTTCACTTCCATGTCCGGACGACTTTGTAACTCTTATTGTCTCCTCAAGAACCAACCATTACTTCGGCCAAATTTGATTAGATTCGTTTCCAAGATCCTGTACCTAGATATTTAAGTCTATGCTGCTGTAGATCGGGGAAGTCCTTCTATGTGTAATACCGATTTCTCCTCTTCCAACCGATACTTCGTACAAATTTGTTTAGACTCGTGTACAAGATCCTGTATTTCGGATTCTTCTCGCCTGGAAAACAGGGCTGAGGAGTGAAATCCATGCAGCTAGTAATAAAAAGACATACCTTGTTAATAAAACGAGCATTATAGGTCCGGAAAGGTCATATCACCGATGTGTATATCAAGATTATCTTACAAGAATAAAAGGTACATAATTGACCGCCAGAGTTACGATTCCTTACTTGACTCTAGAATTATGCGAAGCATTTCAACTAATATGAGATGAAAGATAGTGTAAAGATAGCATTCGTTTAACTTTCGCTGTTACCAAAGACAAATTTGAATTTAAAGATCGTGCGCTTAAAGTTCTATAACCTTAAGTTTTTCATAAATAATTATGTTGCCAGTGTAGACACAACTTTTAACAAAATCCTTGTTATTTGCCTGCATTCATGTTATTTTTTCCTCCAGTGTTTTTTTGGTTTGTTTGACCACAAACATATTTCGCTGTTGAAAAATGAAAGAAGTTGAAGTTGTAGAAAAAAAAATAAGATGGAAAAAAAACTTAAGGTGTTTATGTCGTTTTTGTGAAATATCAGTTGCTTATGTGTTGTTTAGTTTTTAATGTTGTACTTGTCCAAATTGTAGCGTAGCGTACCACATACAACAACGAAACAAAGATCGGCCAACACCAGAAATACAGGCAGGCAGGCAGTTTGTTGTGTTTCAGCCAGGGCTGTTACGCTGACTGGCTGCCTGCATTCAAACAAACTGATCGTCTGCCCTCTGCTGTCAATGTAAAATGTTACTTTTAGCGCATTTAATGAGTGGCTTTCATGGTTTCAAGTCTTTACCAACTATTTGTAACATTTACAATTAACAGAAAAAGGATCAAATTTCAAAATTTTTAATAGTATTTACAAGTTGAAATGTAATGAGTGTTACAATGATTTCACATTTTTTTATAGCAGCCTGCTGTGTTTAGTTTGGTTTTGCTTGGTTTGGTTTAGTTCAATTCAATTCAGTTTATGTTTAACGATTGTGAAAAATTATAGAGTCCATTCGGTGAACATTATTTTAAGGTGGAGATTTTTAAATTTATTTTGTGGTGTGCTAAAGCTTTTAAAAAATGTGATGAAAAATTTAGTATGTAATTTAATCGGTCTTAGAATTAATTGAATTTGAATGAATATTTTTAAAATTCAAGTAGTTTTATAGTTTTAATACTAAAGTCTCTCATACATTTTATTCAATATGTAGTATTTAAAATTTTTATACAAATAATATAACCACAATTTTATACAGCAATACAAATTTCGAAATAAACTAGATTTTTATCAGTTTTCATGAGAAACAATATTCCAAACTGCTAAATTTTCACCCATCACTGTGCTCTTAATAACAAATAACATACGACTGACATCCATCTATATGACATGAGATCATATCTAATACTAAATAAAGAAAACATAACCATATATCAAATGTAATGGTTGGTCAACTTAATTCACGATTTCACTAAACAAATTCTTTTAATTTTTTTTTTTTTCGTTTTTGTTCACAAACATCAACTTATAAAGGGGACATCACGTTCATCACCATCATCATCAGCAGCAGAATCAGCAAAAGCAACTCTTCGTCTTCTCTCTCTCAGTCAGCATCATCGTTCACAATTGTGACACAACTTGGACAAGTTGAGTTACTAATGAATGATTGATTTATGAATGCTACAATATAAAATTAATGCAAATAACAATAAAAAAAAACATACATACTACTAATAATCTTCTCCGCGAACAAATGTACAATAGCTGCTGCTGCTGCAAAAAACTAAGGCAACAACCATGACTTTTCCACTGTACAAAAAATGATGAAAATGACCTTGAAGGAGCTGAAACTGCAAATAACAAGTGAATATGAGAAAACATTGATGGATCACATGTGCCATCGTTGGCAGCAAAAACACTAACCATCTTAAGCTGATGTTTGAAAATGATGCATAATAAATGAACAATATCGTTGTTGTACATATGTATATTCATAAACACGCTGAGGGAAAAAATGTTAGTAGAATTTCGATTGCTGACCAGAAATTTGCCGGACTGAGAGCTATCAGAGGATCATAATATATTCTCACTGTTTGCATTAAATATTGCGCTCTTGAGCCCAACTTCTGCAGAAGCTTTAAATTATCGGTCTTGCTAGTTATGATGTACATAACTATATGGGTATTTTTGTATAGGAAAGTTTAGTGTTTTACGTTTTAAGCTTACCAGCAGGAAAAAATGTTAGGTCTTTACTTTGTAGAGCATCTAAAAGATGCGATACTAATACCACTCTGCGTTCTCTGAGAAGATGCACTAAATGGGCCTTGCTTCTCCATCTGAAAAATGTCATACACATTCAAAATTGCAGTACAAAATAAGTTCTAACAAACTTTTATTTGAAATTCAAACATGATTGGTTTTGCAGTTATTCCTATAAGTTGTCTCTCTACTAAAATAATTTATTTTTCTATATTTTTTATTATAAACCAGAAGATGGTACAAATCTTCTAAAAAAATGTAGTATTATAACATTTGATGCTGTGAAGTTCGTGCGAAGTGTTTTTTGTACACACGTTATACTTTAAAGTTCATTCGTTAGGTTTTGTACTGAATTCATTAATAATATTGTTACGTTTTTACCTTTTAAAAATGGTGGTTTATTTATTTTAAATTAACTGTAAGCTTTTAGTTGCAAATAAAAGTGATCAGTAATTTAAAATTTGTAACAACTCTTTATTTAAATTTACACAACATTTTAAATAGTCACTTTCTTTTACATTGCACACTTTAAAAACACACTGGTAATACAGTTATTGTTAAGTCTAACAGCGCCTAAGATACATTGACTGGTTTGTTGCTCTTCCTACAGTATTTCTACACAGCGACATCTTCTAGATATTCCAAGCATTATCTCAAGGGAAATATCTCGAATATTCTATTTCCAGCAGCTTTCACAGTTAATTTTGCCATACTTATAAGCAATAACAGCGTGCTATACACATTGTATATAAGTAGAAGTTTCTTCCAATGGAAATGTTGACTTCAGACCGTTTTTGCTAAAAACCCTGGAGAGAATTATCGACACTCATATTAGAATGTTAGTTGATCAGGGACTATTATTCACCTCTCAACATTCCTATACCAAGGGAAAATTCACTAGTGGGGTATATCGAATGATCTATCGAATTCCGCAATTACACACTCGTGGTTTTTCTGGATATAGAAGGAGCATTCAATAATGTGGAATCTGCAACCATAATATCAGCCCTAGGTTCCCTAGGACTAGATCAATCCGTAGTTAGGTTCATTAGGTAACTTCTGAATGTAAGATATGTTAGCCCGACTGCGCGGAACCGAATTGTCACTCTCGGAGAATGCGAAGTACCTTGGCTTTATAATCGGCATGAAATTATCCTGGAAACTCAACACTGAGGCAAGAGCATCTAAGGCCATGACGGCTATGTATGTCTGCAAAAAGGCCATAGGCACGATGGGGTATTAGACCCTGGAACGTGAACTGGCTAGTTGATTCGGTTACTAAACCTGTACTATTATATGTGGTCTCAGTCTTCTGGAAGGCAATGGATAGGGCCTCCAACCGGGCAGCTGTACATACCGTTAAATTGGAATTGATAATATAATTTCGTAACAATATTTTCCTAATAACCATCTTTAAAGGCTTGCTTCAGCATACCTTCCATAAGGCTTTAATATTCAGGCCTTTTAATAGAAGTTCTTATGTACACATTCTATGAGGCATTACACGGCAGGTGTCCTTACAGGCCTTTAACGGAAGACCTTCTAATATGTCTGCTCAAGTAGGCCTTCTAGTAGAGCTCTAACAGAAGCGAGTATGCAAAGACTTGGGTTCCAATGACAGAATGTGTAAAATTGAAACGATTTTGCAATGCGTTTGGGTGTCCTTGTGTCAGCAAAACAATGCATTTACTGAATATTTTTCCCGTTAGGTTATCCATATTAAAACTCCACAGGAAAAAATTAAATAACCCCACAATTTTCCATACAAATTTGGACTTATTTCATAATGAAATAACTCCCAATGAAACAACTTCCATCGAAATTTTTTGGGGGTTATTGGGATTCGCTCAGTAAAGATCTCTAGCACTTTCGGGTGAAAAGGTTTTCTGAAGTATTTCGAAACATATCAGTAGTGAGAGAAATCTTTACTCTTTTTTGTATAATAATGAAATAATATGACGCGTTCTTATTTTTAAGTTGAAGCTTTTACCTGAGTGTACGTTATGGTAAGCATATGAAAAAATCCATCTCCAGAAGCATTTTACAATTACTTCTCAAAATTGTATACCATATAAGTTTCATTTATAAACAGCTGTCTGATCTATTCCAACGATTGTGTTAATCTGTTTTTGAAGCTAGCATCTTCCTTATCATAGTGCTCAACAGACATCCGCAAGTCACATGATACACAAATAAGATATAATGTATAGAGAAACCCCTCAAGAAGGTATTTTATCTCCCCTACTATGTGTAGCTACCATACATGTCCACTAATAGTAGAAACACAAGCTTGCGGACCGATATTAGTTTGTTTTATCTGTAAGCTTGTGTTTTTACACTAAGGATTCTATGTGATGAAGCTTTCAGACACCTTTGTTATGAAGATGACGATGCAATATTTATCAGAAGAAAGGATCCTATATTTTAAGTGAAAGAGCAAAGGAAGTTCTCAACATATCTTATAAATGGGCGACAGAGAGGAGACATTTATATGTTAAGTGAAAAGCGGAAAATTCAAAATTATAAATCCATGTCAATATTGGATACAACGCTCGAGGTGACTTTTTATTCGAATTTATAACCTCATAACCTGCTTTTGTAGTCGCAAAAAGACAAGAGGTTCTTAATGTCACGCTTGTCAGTGCAAGCCATTCCTACATGATCAGCAACTGGAAGATTTCAGATGATTATTCCTTCTCAGGTCATCGTTATTTAGTTTTCTCGATCAAAAGGAAACAGGATAGGGTTGAACCCTTTTTGAATAGAAGGAAGACAAGATGGTATGAGCATCGACGAATTCTATCTGAACTTCTTCCCCAACGCCCATTAATAAATAATATTGAGGATATTGTAAGAGCTGTGAATAGACTTACAAATTCCATACGGCACACACTTGTGCTTCCTCTGTAAGAAGAGGCAACAGGCGACCACCATGGTGGTAACCGGAAATAGCGGACTCCATGAAGAAATATCACAGACTTTTCAATGAGGCTAAAAGATCATGAGACTGGTCAACCTATAAGACATCCTTGAATAAATTTAAAAATCTGATCAGAAACGCAAAACGGAAGTCATGGAGGGACTTTTGTAGTGACGTTGAAAGCTCCTCTGAGACTAGCCGTTTGCGCAAGATTCTGTCTAATTCACCAACCGTTCAAGGCTACATCCAAAAACAGAACGGTAGATGGACCACCAGTGAAGATGAGACACTTGAAGAGCTCATGAACACTCATTTTCCGAGAAGCCTGCCAGTTAATACGGCATATTGAGGTTGACGAGAATAAGGTACTTTGGGCCATTCGAACCTTTGATACATATAAATCTCCAGGCCCAGATGGCATCATACCGCCTGACCTGCAAAACAATGCACAGTTAGTTACACAATGGCTGATGACAATCTTTCAACCCTGTCTCTCATGCTCCTACATACCCAATAGTTGGACCGAATGAAATGTGACTTTCATCCCGAAGGTTGGAAGAGCTTCACATAACAAGGCAAAAAACTTCAGACTCTCGGACAATGCAAAGTACCATGTCATTATAATCGACAGGAAATTATCCTGGAAACTCAACTGTGAGCCAAGAGCATCTAAGGCCATGACGGCTAGGTATGTCTGCAAAAAGGCCATAGGCACGATGGGGTATTAGACCCTGGAACGTGAACTGGCTAGTTGATTCGGTTACTTAACCTATGCTGTTCTATGTGGTCTCTGTCTTGTGGAAGGCAGTATGGAACCTGTTGATGGTCTCTCCCTTGATGCAATGAGGCTATCCATCTATACATTCCTGAATTTGGGATAATAATATTTTTTAGATTCCCAAATGTATGCAGCATTTGATAGGTGTTTATACAACATCGAATATAGTTCAGGAATGCCGAACATCCTTAAGTGAGATGGCGAGACATTCGACAGTTGTACTCACTTTGGTACGTGAACACAAGGATAATAAAGGCAATTGTATTGCTGATTACTTGGCGGGAATAGAAGCCTCGATATTGGAAGATGAAAAAGACTTCGTTTGTGGAATTCCTTTGTTAACTTTCAAGCAACGGATACATAATTCATATTACGAACTTGCTCAATCAATGTGGGCCATTACGAGGATGATATGGCTAGCGTTGGACTGTAAACGCACGTCGTATCTACTTCGATTACAACGAATACAACTTAGAAATATGGTAGCGATGATCAGCGGGCATTGCACTTTCGGCTCCAATGCTGCAAGACTTGGGTTACCTTATCACGACTTGTGCAAAAGTTGTCAGAATGAGGAGCAGCAAGAGACTATCCTACACTTCTTATTTTTTATAATTATCCGGCACTGGGTGATATAAGTGCCAGGCTTTTAGGTGACCAATCATTTAGTAACCTCCCTGGGTGATCTGTAAAGGAACTAAGGTGCATAGACGCCTTTATTATTTAAAGCAGCTGGTTTATAAGACCAACATTTGAAACTGTACCTCATATTGACCCAGCAACTGTCCTATGATGGTCTGCGTTAGTTGAATTCTTAACTTCTCCTCTTATGTCCGTAATTTCAACAAACAGATATCTATTAGTGCTTAGTTACTTATGCAGTAAAAATAATTGATAATTTTTACACGTAGATATTGATTTGAAATCAATGTCAAGTTACCGTTTAGTTAAATTTATCTACTGGGTATTTTAAACCGTAGATATCTATTTGTTGAAATTACGGGCATTACTCTTCCAATTTCTACCTATACTTTTCTCTTGCCAACATCACTCTGACTCAATCTATAGATTTCCCTTTTCTTTCTGTTTCTATTTTCTCTTCAGGTACCACAAAGGGAAAGATCATTGCACCTAATTGAGCTGTACGAGATACCATCACCATGGAAAATACCAAACACTTCTCAAAGTTTGAGCATCACCTAAAGATAATTGGCCATTTCTTTAGGTGATGCGAATGTCAGAACTGTAAAGGCGTCAGAATGTCCGACATCTTATGTTGAATACCAAATCATAATAGACCCAAAAATATATTGAGCATAATTAGGACAACTCTTAGTAGACCATATATATTCAACCGTTTTTGCTCTACAGACAAATGAGTTACAATCCGCGTCTTTAGGTGCGTTGAACCACCTTAAATAAGTTACGTGATTAGATTCTTGGGAATATGGAGTGGTTGTAAGTTATAATACTTCACTGCTCTACGATCCATCTTAAACAAAAACTCATACAATTTTAAACTTTACAGATCTAATATAATAACTATCGATGTATAACTATTTCTTTTTACAAAGATTTTTCCCTGAGTGTCCATCTTGCATCGTGATGCAACAGAATGTTAAATAATAAAAGCAATGCAAAGTAATACAAATAAATGATCGACAATGAGATCAATGTGAACATACAGAATTGAATGAATAGAATCAACGTAAAGACGAAGAACAACAAGTAATAAGACTTTAAATAAACTTTTTATGCCACTGTATGTAAAAATGATGAGTGAAATTATGAGAGAAAAAAAAAACACAGAAACAAAAATAAATTTGATCTTATGGTTTAAGTTTATTGCGTGAGTAATTAGTCCAATGAGGCCAGCAGTCGGAGCTGAGCAGAGCAGAGCTGATCCAACACTATAATAACCTGGCTAAACTTTTTGACAACACTGGGATTTTGCTGAGAAGAGAAGAATTAAAAAATATAAATAAGATCAAGCATAACAGCCATAACACATCCGGTGATTGATGGCACAGCTAAAATTTGTGAAAAAGGATGCCAGGCAGCTGTCAAGTTGTTGAGAAAAGGATTAGTAGCAAAAATGATGACGACGTCGGTCGGTTAGCTTCAAATGGAGCCGCTGGTTTCTGGCTGGCAAATGTGGCTGGCTGGCTGGTGGTTTGTTGGCTGCGGTTAGTGGTGTTGTGGCAGTTGCATGAATAGATGGATGGATGGATGGATTGTTTTTTTATTTTTTTATTATTATTTTGCCAAAGACTAATTCTTGTTGCCAGTGTACATCGTAAAGTCAAACAGATATTACATAGTATCTATGTACGTATGTATACATATGTCTGTAGGAGCATGAAGAAATATTCAGTTGACACATTTGAAGTTGAGAAATAGTCAAGTATGTTTTGTTGATTTCTTGATGATCATGACAAATGCACAATGTCTTGTGAATAGAAAGTTCATTAACTTGGACTGCAAAGAAGAAGAAATATACATAAAAACACAGACTTTAGCAAAATAAGGAGTGTTAGTATTATGAATTTGATTGCAAATGACATCAGAAATGTAAATAATTTTTTTGATTGAAATGACACTTGGTTGTGGTATGAGAAATTGCATTATGTAAAGGTTTAGTTACTAAAGAAGGGAGTGAGACAAGCCTTTATTGGATCCCAAATTTGCTCTTGTAATAACAGCTTTAACTTTAAACAAATCTGAAAAAAGCTTCCATAAAACACCAAGCGTATGGATTATATTATCAAAGAATATAAATTCTAACGCTTCAACTATTTTGGTTTGACATAATAAAAATTGTCAACCAAAAACCGTCATTTAACAAAACGAACTTATCTCAAATTTGGTGTGTCACAGTTTCAATTCCATTTCACTGGAGATTATAAAATAGTTCACAAACTTATTTGCACTATTTTCGTAGCCTAATCCCAAGAAAACGGTAGCATTTTTAAACGCTTAATTTGATTTCACAGAAATTAACAACTGAAATATAGATATATTTCCACAAAATCTACTCAAGCGAAATAATCATTTCGAATCGATACGAAAATTTTTAACAGGAAATTAGAAATCAGAGCAGAAACGCACATCAAATTATAATTTACCTGCTTGAAATATGTATTTAAAACAAATCAAATCAAATGAAAATGAATAAATTTAATGAAACAAGAAAAAGTGAACTGTGTCGTCATCCTCGTGACGATGAAGCTGATGTTGAAACAAATGCTAAAGAACGCTCACGATCAGCACACAAATATCATGTGTCAAGTAAATCACACATCAAGCTTATGTGTGACTGACCGACTGGCTGACTGTGAACGGTTTGCTTTTGGATTTTATATTTCTCTCTTATTTTTTTTGACGATGATGGACATTGATGTCGGTTAGTAACTTCTTTTACTCTTCTTATCGCTTCAAATGTAAACCGATTTGTCTTGAGTAACCAAATGAGATATAGTAATAAAACATTAGTGTTTTTTTTTTTGTTCATATTAATTTTTAATTTTATATCACATCAATAACTGAACTAAAGTTAGAGAAGCATCATCGTCATCATCACCACCACACATCCATCCATCCATCCATTTGAAGGAAGCCTGTTTGCTAGCTGTGTACTGTGCAACTGAGATATTTTGGAGTTCTGCGTGTATGACGCAAAAAAAATACAAAAAAACAAACTGAATAACAAAGTTTTGTTGTCTTCCAGACGAACTGACATTAAATTAAATTGGATTAGTGTGGCAACAAACTGTAGTTCCCTTGTCAATCTTCTCGTGTAAAGACCAAATCATAATATTGCAGTCTTCTCAACAGCAGCGTAGATCATATGGATACCCTACATTATAGAGGGAATATTTTATACATTTTGCAATAATATATAAGTTGAATTATTTATGCCCAAGAAACATCAATATCATTCTGAAAATCTGATACTAGATCACTGAAAAGAATTTGAAAAGATCAACTTCGCTATAAATTTTTATGCTGGCAAATATCAGGAACAACTAATTATATTTCTTTAAATTGTAGCAAAAAAAATTCATATTCAAATAATGTGTGTGAATTAAAAACAAATTCTCCGTCTGCGACTAACAATCATTTCTTCTTATATGTATGTATGTAGATACACATACATACTGCATTACCCGGTCTGGAAGAATAAATCGCATCATTTTGACAGTGACAATGACATATTTGTGACATGTGATGGAATCATGTTAGTTCTTCATTTCAAAATTATTTCCCACCAAAACACGAAACGAACAACTCAAACGAAAGAGATGAATTAAAAATGTTAGTAAAAGCAAGGCTTGAATAAAATAAACAAACGAATGCATAGAATGCAGGGATAATTCTTAGGAATAATATATGATGTTTAGAGATGTAGTTTTCAAAAAAAAAAAAAAAAAACGCAGTTTTAAAATTAGCAAAAAAAAAAAAAAAAATTGAGATTGATGTCTTCCTCTCATTGAAACTTATAAGAACTTCCCTTAAAAATGTTGTTCCCTGAAAAAAACTAAACCTTTCAAATAAGTTTTAGATTTTATAAATAAAAAAAAAAAACTCTCAACAAATCTAGATTATTATACAGATATTGGCTAGTAAAGCTTTTCGTATTGATACAAATTCTAATATTAAGGAATTGGTATAGGTTTAGTGATGAAATAATTACATATATAGCCAAAAAATAACGACTTAAAAAAATCACGATTTAGGGCTTTTCTATATTAAGGTAACGATATGTAATGTACTAGACATTAAACCTGGGCACATATGGTATCAAATTAAATCTGTTTTCAAGATCTATCACAAATATAAAATAGATCAACAAATAAAGCAAAAATTTCAAATATGTATCTCACAAATTTTTCGGGAATGGCATTTTGAGTTTAAAACCCATATATTTTTTTTATTTTTTTAATGAAAATATCAAAATATGTCACTTTTCGATCGGAATAAAATTTGTCGTGGGCGTAGACAAGCAGTATTCGAGTTTAATTTCTTAAAATAGACCCTACAAATGCTCCAGGAGCGGCGCTATGGTGGCTCAAACACATGCCATTTTTTGTTTCCTATGCGATTTTTATATTTTTTGGGAAAGCGCTTAGATAGGGCTTGAAAAGATATGCTTGCGTGCGTTATTTATCTCTTAAAATCTCCAAGTTACAGGTATTTCAAAATTAAAATTTTAAAATTTTGCTTTGTCAGCTTTTATAAAAGGTCGTACTTTTGGACCGAATGGACTCGATTTGTTATTGTTAGTTAAACAACTAACTTGTCAATAATATGCAGGTGATTTCAGAGCAGTATCAATTATGGTTCCCAAAATAAACGATTTTAAATTTAAAAATTCAAAAAAATAGTTGATTTTTGCTGTTTCTTTAAAAATAAATTTTCTTTGAGAAGACATAACAACTTTATGTCTTTCTGTAAGGTATCTTTACGGAAAACAATTTGATATAAAACACATGTCCTATTTTTCTAATATGTCGCCCCTATGCCCTTCGGAATTTGACCTATTTTTTTAATCAAAATTTCAAATTTGGGCCACATGTTCTAAAATCCCAAACGGAAAGCAGTTTTGTAAACCTTGATGTGTTCCCTATTTATCCCCAAAGTATTTTCCCAGCCACTAAGGAAATCTGGACCCTATGAGTAAAATTGTATAAAATAGAATTTTTGGGATTTTCGATCCAATTTTTAGGAATTGCGGGAATCCTTTTGACCTTTTGACAAGTTTTTTTAAACTTCGTTATTTAGAATACTAAATTTAAAAAAACGTTGAAAATTTCATTGAGTTTTGTCAATAAATAAAGATTTTATTAAATATTACATATTTATTGAGATTCTAAAACTAAAATTTGTATAAAAATTTTAATATTAAGAACAATTAGATCCACATTTATTCCGAACTAATTTTTTTGTTTAGATAACTTTCTGCCTTTAGCTTATATCTACTAACTACTATTTATTTAGTCCAGACAATACCGGACGATAAAATTTGTTTCTATAGTTGCTCGGATTAAATTGGAATACTATTTTTTGTGTTTGGATTATGTCTGCTGTGTACCTACTTCTTAATCGAATGTGGCCACTATTATTCAATATGTTGTGGGCCAGTGGTTTTGGGTGGAATTCAAACTTTTTTAAATATTTGTATACATGTCTAGATAAAAGAAACACGCACGTTTAGAACTTTGCGTATATTCACATTTGTGATATACCAGTGATCATTCTTAGAAACTTGTTTTGGCTTTCCCCTGTATGATGTATTTTTCGCAACATGAGTTTAATTATAACTATCAACATTTTGGTATACAATTATATTTTCACGATTAGTGTATTGTATTCGTACAAAATATGTGTTAAGGAAAAACCCTACACTTATTAAACTCCCCTGAAGTGTATCAGCAATTCATCTTCTCCTTAATTGTATGACATAGTTACTAAGTTTATTCAGTTCCATTTGGTCTGAGATCGATACTTTATAAGAACTGAGATTGTAAAATTCTTAACACACGTTTTTCATTAAAACTTTTAACCCAGGTATTATTTGATTTTTTTTATCAAGTTATCTTTGTAAATTATGTCAATTATAATGTTTAATGTCAATTATGTTCATTTGTTGTTAACCTGATTAAAATGAGTGACCAGAAAAAAGTGCGTACTAAAATTATTAAATATTTTCAATAAAACCCAACTTGGTCCTACAAAAAGTTGGCCAAACAATCAAATGTCTGCTATCAAACCTTTTCCAATGTTTTTAAACAGTACCGGGAGAACTTTTCCGTTGATAGAAAACCTGGTTCAGGTAGAAGGAATGGTCCACATGATGTTTCTTAAGCCAAGAAAATAGAAAGCATTTTCAAAAGAGCTCCCAACACATCCGGTAGGAAAGCAGCCCGGTTAGCAAAGTGCTCGGGCTATTTCGTACGAAAAGTTAAAGCTAATTCAGTTTTAATTACAAGGTTCAAAAAGTTCCTGCTGAACGCTGCTAAAAATTTAGAGGGCCAAAACAGAGCACGGAAATTGAAGTCAAATTTTATAAATAAAATATTCCTGCTGTATAATGGATGACGAAACGTATGTGCTAGCAGCTTCCGGGTTGATGTTGCTGATGCTAGAGGGAATGTTGAAGAAAAGTTTAGGGCCCAAAACCAGACAAAATTTCCCAAAAAGTTCTTGGTATGGCAAGCAATATGCAGTTGCGGCAAAAAAGCCAAACATAGCCAAACCGAAATTTATATCAAGGAATGTTTACAAAAATTGATGTTTCCATTCATACAACTTCTTAAAGTGTCCACTTATTTTTGGCCTGATTTGGCATCTGTCACTATGGTAAGAAAGGTCTTGAGTGGTACAAGAACAATAATGTGGTATTTGTACCAAGAGAGTCAAATTCTCCAAACTGCCTGGAGCTAAGGCCTGTGGAGAGATATTGGGCTTTTGTTAAAAGAGAATTGAAGAGCACAAAAAAGGTGTCCAAAAGTGTGGTAGATTTTAAACGGAGATGCACAACCTGTTCGAACAAATTGACATCAAGCACTATAAAACCATAATGGAAGGGTTTTTGAAAAAGATTCAAAATTTCATCATTAGTGATTAGAACTATAAAACTATTTTTTTTTTATAAATTGTAACAATAATTTCAATTAAATAAAAAAAGATTCAAAACTGTAAGTTTAGCGATTACACTTTAGTGATTTGAATTTTTTTCAAATTTTTTTTTTTTATAAAAACAAAGTTTTAAATTTCCATTATGTATTATTTTCAATTGTTAATATATTTACTACTAGCTTGACCCGGTGCGCTTCGCTACCCCTGTCGTAGTAAAAATCGGTTCAGCCGTTTAGTAATTATTGTTTAAGAACTAAAGGTACCAATTTTTTCCCCTGTTTATCCCTTTCTGGTAAAATTATTGAAAAAAGTTATAGCCTGTTGACGCTTCCAAGTAAGGACCTATCTACGTTCCAAATTTCAATAAAATCGATTCAGCCGTTTAGGCGTGATGCTCAAACAAACAAATAAACAAACAAACTTACAAAGACATTTATATATTTATATAGATTATATGGATATGAATTGATAAACAACCATTTTTTAAGTTAATCTTTCTATAAGAGGTAACTTTAAATCAAAAAAAAATTAAAGCTAGAAAATAACACGGACAAAGCTAATATAATATAAAATTTGTTTTAATTTATATTTTCTTGCAAATCCTTTGTTTTGGATGACACAAGCACATATCTTAGGCATAGAATATATAAAGTAGGATTGAAATCGGGAGATTGATCAGGCTAATGAAGAACTTGAACCTTATTGCTCTGTATCCAAGTCTTACAAACTTTGGAGGTGTGCTTAGGATCCTTATCCGGTTGGAACCTCCCTATAAGTGGCATCTCTTCACTGGCATAAGACAACATTACATCTTTCAATATATGACGGTACATGAACTGATCCATAATCCCATTAACTTTATGAATTGGCACAATTACTTGACCAAAAATGCAACCCCAGGCCATTACATTGCCCCCTCCATGTTTAATTGTTCCTTCGCAATACTTAGGATTCAGTCTTTCTCCATTTCTTCTGCGTACACACCTTATTCCATAGGAACTTTTTAATTTGTATTTGGATTCGTCATAGAACAGTACTGCTTTCCATTTTTTGACACTCCAGTCGATGTAAGCTTTGGCAAACCCCTATTTAGCTTTCTTGTTCTTAGCTGATGTAAACGGCTTTTTTTCTGGTCGTCGGATGTATAATCCGCTTCTTCTGCTCTTCTACGGATTGTTATTTCGCTAACCCATAATCTTAAACTTGTTCTTACTTGAATAGCTGTTGCTGTAGGATCTTTTTGTATTGCTTCTTTGATCAAGGCATCATCATAACGTGGGACTTTACGCGGGCGTCCTCCAGAATGTCCCGGTGAAATTCGACCATTCTGCAAAAACTTTGGAATCAGCCAGAAAATAACTGATCTGTTAATTGAATTTTTGTTACTTAATTCATGCTGTGATAAGCCTGCCATCCAGTCTTCAATAACTTTTATTTTAAATTCACTTGAGTACTTGTTCCTTGCCATCCATAGTTTTTTCACAATAAACTTGCTTTATTTTTATCCTCTGGAATTTTTAAATTCATCCGTTGTGAGTCCCGTTAACGGACATTGCAAATATGCAGAAAAATAGTAAAATTTTTAAACATTTTATAAGGGGGTGCTTTTGTTTTGTCCGTCGCATTTTGTATTTTTATTTGTTTTATCATTTGAATCATGGCACCGCCTAGCCATCTTTGATTGTTTCGTAAATCTTGCTTCGCTATGCCTAATGCCTCCAAAGACTTTTTATGCGCCATTGTACACTCATCCCAAATGATCAGTTTGCCTTGCTGTAATACTTTTGCCATAGCTCTGTTCTTGGAAATGTAGCATGTTGGATTTTCATTGATTTCCATTATCAATGACAACTGGAGTGCTGAATGAGTAGTTCTACCGCCTTCCAGCTATGAAGCTGCTATTTCTGATGAAGCAAGTGTAATACCATTCTGCGAGAGCAGCGTTGCCAAAATTAATGGGATCAAATGGTTTTTCGAGTTCCACCAGGAGCGTCTAAAAAATCACCCCTCCAGTTCCCTTGCTCACAAATGGCATTTTTGTTGTCGATTCAACAGTGGAACGTTCGTTCGAACTGATTCCCTCAAAGCAACGCAATCATACTACTCTACCTACGTTCGACATTATCAATTTTATTTTTCTTTTCCTATTTTGCGTGGACAGTTAAACTTGTACATTAAGTTCGTATTCACATTTTTGATATACCAGAAGGTAATTGTGATCATTCTTAGAATCTTGTTTTGGCTTTCCCCTGTATGATGTATTTTCCGCTGCATGAGTTTTTTTATTACTATCAACATTTTCGTATAAGTACAATAATATTTTCACTATTAAATTTTATCACCAATTTGTCTTCACCTTAATTGTATGACATAGTTACTAAGTTTATTCTGTTCCATTTGATCTGAGATCAATACTTTATATTCAAATTAAATATAGATTTTTGTATATAAATTATGATTAATTTCTTTTAAGATAAATAACTCAAAAAGTTCAAACGTTTCTTTTTAATCTCGATTTTAAATCTTGTTATTTATATGTAGCTACATGTAATTTAATAATCCAAAATATTTAGTTTTAACAAATCATTAAAATATTTCTATGCTTTATCGTCTATTGACTTTTGTTCATTTAATTTTATTGTAGTTTGTTTTATATTGTATTTCTTTATAATTTTATATTAATCAGCATATGAATTCGAAATTAGCATATTAGTTTGCTTTGTCGATTGATAAATAGCATGTCATATTAATGATTTTGTATAATGATAATAAAATAGAAAATGTAGACAAAATATTTTATTAAATATATAATATGAAATTAAAGATTTGTTTATGTTGGACTCTAAAGAAGAAAACCATTTGATTGAACAATAAACCTTAGCTACAAGAGGCAATAATGACGACCTTTAACAATGATCGAATTTAATGAATGTCATAAATTTCGGCTATTTATTTGATGATGTGTTTGCGTGGATGACGTTGATCAGGTCTTTGTTGGAAATATGATTTGAGTATTGCAAACAGTTAAATGGAGAATAAAAACTGCTATATTTTTAGATTTTTGTTAATAGTATAACTGTTATGAATTTATAATACAATGTGTGTAAAGTAGTCAATCATGTCAAACGGTTTTATGGAGATTTAAGAGTATATTCGAAAAACCAGTTTGTAACGACAGACTAACCAACTTCTGCAGCTTCTTTTAACTGAACCAGAACTGAACTAGAACTGAACTAGAACTGAACTAGAACTGAACCAGAACTGAACTAGAACTGAACTAGAACTGAACTAGAACTGAACTAGAACTGAACTAGAACTGAACTAGAACTGAACTAGAACTGAACTAGAACTGAACTAGAACTGAACTAGAACTGAACTAGAACTGAACTAGAACTGAACTAGAACTGAACTAGAACTGAACTAGAACTGAACTAGAACTGAACTAGAACTGAACTAGAACTGAACTAGAACTGAACTAGAACTGAACTAGAACTGAACTAGAACTGAACTAGAACTGAACTAGAACTGAACTAGAACTGAACTAGAACTGAACTAGAACTGAACTAGAACTGAACTAGAACTTATTAGAGGTCCGCAATTATTTATAAAAGTTTAAATAGTATATTTATTGAACAAAGATTTTAAGACAATGAACAAAGTATTTTTCATACAAAATATTTTATAAACTCAAAACTCAAAAACAATTTGATTTGATTAAAATAAATATAACAAAGTATATATTTATAAAGTGGAATTCGATTGTTCTCCCACACCCTTCCTCAATTGGATTCCACTCGTAATAGAGATCGCAATTTCGTAAATTGGGGTTTCGACAGCGGCTTTGTCATAACATCAGCTAACATCTCTTTTGAGGGACAGTATACGCATCTGATATCACCTTTATCGATATGATCCTTTACGAAATGAACCTTGGTATCAATGTGTTTAGTTCTGGAACTCAGCTTTTGTTCTTTTATCATATGTATGCAGCTTTGGTTATCTTCATATATTACGATTGGAAGGTTTTGTGGTATGTGCATGTCTTCTAAGAGCTGTTTTATCCAAATCGCTTCTTTGCACGTTTCGGATAACGCAATAAATTCAGTTTCTGTTGACGACAGGGCGACAAGTGTTTGCTTTCTACATGACCAACTTATTGTACCACCATTAATCTGAAAAACATAACCAGAGTTAGATATCCTATCTACCCTATCTTCTGTCCAATTCAAGTCTGCATATCCTATTAATATGTTTGGATTGACATTTTCACAACTCATTCTTAAAAAATATTTTCCAGTACCCTTCAAATACTTAAGTACTCTCTTCAACTCCGACCAATCTTCTTGAGTAGGGCAACTAACTTTACGAGCAAGTATTGAAACACTCGCAGCAATATCGGGTCTTGAAAAAACACTTAAGTACAATAGTGATCCGATCAGTCTTTGATACTGTTCGTTATTTAACATATTCTCAGATTCAGTTTTACCATATCCAGGGTCTAGTGGGTATTGAAAAATTTTTGAATCTTCTAACCCAAATTCTTTAACAAGATTTTTGATATATGTTGACTGACGAATGCAATAATTTAAATTTTCATTTTGAAATATTTCAATTCCCAAATAATGATTTGCCTTTCCAAGACAATTTATTTCAAAATTTTGGGACAATAATTTTTCTACACGAACTATACTTGTTTCCTTTTGACTAGCAACCAAAATATCATCAACGTAAACCAAAATATAAACTAGCCCTTCCTCGTTGGTGTATTTTTTGTATAAACATGAATCAGCATCGGATTGCTTATATCCACCTGAACATATAACATCATGTAATGTTTTATTCCATACATGAGCAGCCTGTTTGAGTCCATAAATGCTCTTCTTCAGCTTGCATACAAGTTTAGTTCCTTCTTCAAAACCTGGCGGTTGTTTCATAAATATAACCTCTTTGAGGTCTCCATTTAGGAATGCTGATTTCACATCAAAATGGACTATTGACATTTTCTTGACACCAGCAACTGACAATAATGCTCTTAATGTTGTTTGTCTGACAACAGGTGCATAAACTTCATCGTAGTCATCTCCGTATTTTTGTGTAAAACCACGAGCAACTAAACGTGCTTTAAACCTCTGGGGCTTACCTTCAACATCACGTTTAACTTTAAATGTCCATTTACAACTTACGACATTTGCATTAGTTGGAGCAGCCACCAGCTCCCATGTATTTGAGCCTTTTAAAAATGCATATTCTTCTTTCATTGCATCAACCCATTTGTCTTTTTCCTTTGAATTTAGAGCTTCTTTATACGATTTGGGTTCCACTACATCATTATTTGTAGAAACAGCATTATAGCCAAAACGATCTGGTTGTTTACCTTTAGTACTTCGAGATAATGTACGAATCTCTTGCGGATTTTGTTCGACCAAATTTTCATGTTGATTATTCTCCACCGATGTGTTATTGTCATCAACTAAGCGGCTTGATTCTTCATCCACAACTGCCACATCTTCTAGGCTTTGATATGATGTATCGTCATCGGAAAATATGTTTCCATTATTACCTTCTTGAGAACATTTTTCATTATTTCTTGAGGTCATATTTGATAAATCAACAGATACTTCAGGACTCTTAATGGGATCATCTAAACTGTTATCGGTAGATGCCTCTTGATCTATAAACTTAACATCACGACTAACTGTGACTTTAAACGTATTCAAATTAACCATTCGATAGCCTTTCGAGTGCTCATCATATCCCACAAAAGTCAAAACTTCGGTTTTGTTATCTAATTTTTGACGTTTCTCTTTAGGGACTAGAACGTGCCCATTTTTACCAAAAATTTCAAAATTTTCTACATCAGCAATCTTTCCTTCCCATAACTGATAAGGAGTACTATCTATTACTTTTGAATAACACCTATTCTGAATAAAATTTGCTGTATTAATGGCCTCTCCCCAAAACATATTTGGTAATTTAGCTTCAGTAATCATACACCTAGCCATTTCAGTTAAACTTCTATTCTTCCTTTCAGCACTTCCATTTTGCTGAGGACAATAGGGAACAGTATATTGATACTGAATACCTTTTGAATCAAGTTAATTTCGGAAATATTTAGCTGTGTATTCGCCACCATTATCAGACATTATAATCTTCGGATATCTAGAGAACTTTTTCTTAACCATTTCAAGATAACATTTGAGTTTCTCAAAAGTCTCATTTTTAGAATTTAGCAAGTATACAACTGTGTAACGACTATAGTCGTCAATAAATGTCAAATAATACCGTTTCTTTCCTGGAGTCATCGTTTGCATTGGACCACAAACGTCAGTATGCACTAAATCTAAAACCCTCTCGGATTTTGACTGACTTTGGTTATTAAATGGTGCCTTTGTCATTTTACAATTAATGCAAACATCACAACATTTTTTCACTCCACAGTCACGTATTTTCAAATGACTTACCAGTTGTCTCTTTTCCATTTCTCTTATTGCATCAATATCGCGATGTCCAAATACCTTGTGCCAATAATGAATGCAGCTCTTCATATTGCATGTTGCCGCCATGGCCTTTTGCTTAACTTCTTGTTGCAATTGATATAATCCATTTGTTAGAACCGCTATACCGATTTCTTTGTCTTCTTTAATTTCCAACAATCACGTTTAATATGACCCTTTGCTTTACAAAAATGGCATGTCTTTATGTTAGGATTATCTTTGTAGTTCGAACTTTTTAACACCGAATTTTGTGGCATCTGTGAATTTCTTTGGCTTTCTTCAATTAAACTTGTCTCCACCACATTTAGAGTTAGTTCTTCCATTTTTCTTGCTTCCAAAGCAGTTACAAGCGTATCATAAGAAGGTGGCAGACTACTTAATAACATAGCCACTAACCAACGTTCAGAAAATGTTTCACCAACAGCTTCCAATTTTTCAAATAACAGCTTCATATTCATTTTATGCTCTGATATATTTATGTCTTGAGAATATTTCATTCTGCAAATCTGTTTCATTAAGCGCACACTAGTTCCAAGTGTTTCTTTTTCATGATGTTTTCGTAAAATCTCCCATGCCTCATGGGCGCTTTTAGCCTTTTTGATTAACATTAGTTGACTGTCTTCAATTGATAGACCAATTATCACAATAGCTTCTTCATTCTAACGTTTCCAAACATCATCAGGCGTCACAGGAACTTCATCAATCACATGATTCCACTCCAGTTTAAATTTCCATAGATGGTAGTTGTCTGCATTCAGTTTAGCGAAAGATGTTTTCATTAAATCCATTGCGTTAAAGCCCATAACCTATTAGAGGTCCGCAATTATTTATAAAAGTTTAAAAAGTATATTTATTGAACAAAGATTTTAAGACAGTGAACAAAGTATTTTTCATACAAAATATTTTATAAACTCAAAACTCAAAAACAATTTGATTTGATTAAAATAAATATAACAAAGTATATTTTTATAAAGTGGAATTCGATTGCTCTCCCACAGAACTGAACTAGAACTGAACCAGAACTGAACTAGAACTGAACTAGAACTGAACTAGAACTGAACTAGAACTGAACTAGAACTGAACTAGAACTGAACTAGAACTGAACTAGAACTGAACTAGAACTGAACTAGAACTGAACTAGAACTGAACTAGAACTGAACTAGAACTGAACTAGAACTGAACCAGAACTGAACTAGAACTGAACTAGAACTGAACTAGAACTGAACTAGAACTGAACCAGAACTGAACTAGAACTGAACTGAAGTAGAACTAGAAATGAACTAGAACTGAACTTGAACTGAACTAGAACTGAACTAGAACTAGAACTAGAACTGAACTGGAACTGAACTAGAACTGAACTAGAACTGAACTAGAACTGATCTAGAACTGAACTAGAACTAGAACTGAACTAGAACTGAAATAGAAGATAAGTGTCTTGCACTTGCAATAGATCGATAAATAATAAGGAGAGCTGGAATTCATGATGCCACAATAGGATCAATTTATTAATGTATTCAGAAGATCTCTGATTTGTTTGTAAAATGTTTTTTTTATTATCTTAACAATAACCTTGACATTAAACCATATTATTGTCGTATTCCAGCACTTTCACTTTAAAATTAGTTACAAATTGACCATGAAAATCTAGCAGACCAAATATTTTATTTTAAAGTCCTTTAAAACTGCAAATATTTAAAGGAAGCACACAATTTAACGCCTACTGCTTCTAGTCTTTTTCTTTTTTTTTGCCTTAAAACTAATACTGTTAAATCTCAACAATAAAACAAATCAATTATGTCTGCCTAAAACAATAGTCGGAAATAAACTACCTGCCATTCAATTGAATGTTCAAAACTTTCACTTTCCCAATTGTTTTCTTAAAATCACACAGAGTTTTAAGCTGTTAGGCATGCGCAGTTTGAAAGGAATTTTGCTGTTTGAGTTCATGTCAAGCGTAGCGAATGTGTTGTTTGCTTAATCCTGGTATTTTATGCGCAATATTGCAAAAATAGAAAAGAAGCAAGCAAAATGTTTGTCAAAATATTTTTGTTTAGCGTAACTAAATGTTTAAATTTAATTTAGAAAAGGCGTGGTGTTGACAAAATATCACTACTGTGTTTTAAGCTGGCACTTTTAGAAAAAAAGGGATTAAGAAAGAATTGGATTAGAAAGGGTCTGAAGATTTACATAATTTATGTATAGACCCTAAACAGCTTTGTGTTAATTTAAATCGGTGTTTATGTTTAGCCATGGTGGATGATGGTACATATTGTAATGAAAAGGTTTTTTTGATAATTTTGAGTTGGTTTAAAATGAAAATAAAAGTCAATTGTGATCAATTGATGTCAGACTAAAGTGAAAGTTGTTTGTTAAACAATTCTTTAGAAATTGACAAAATCTCTCTTGTCCAACATTGTAAATAAGGATTACTGAGCAATTGTTGTGCGACAGCTCAGCAGGTAACTATACTTGATCTAGAAATTTAGTTGTTTAGAAAAGTATTTTATCTATACGAATTAACTAGAGAACAGGTAGCAACACATACTAGATTTTACATGCTGTTACTTAAAACTTCTATTAGTATTTTCTAGTAACATCTTTTAAATACGAAAAAAGTGATTTAATTTTATTCTTATAATATTTGTAAGAATACCTTAACTCTATATTATAATCACGCCATTTCCTCTTACGTTTTAATCCAATCAATATTTTGTTTCCAGAACTGTCAATATTAATTTTAATTATCATATTCCCTAACAACACGCAAATCAAGTTATTGAAATATTTGATCAAGAAGAAAAAAATATAGAAATAGTATAAATAAAATAACATTTGTCTTTAATCAATCTGACTAAATATTTATATTTAAATACTATCGAAAATATTTTAGATTTATGTCGCAACAATAAGAAACGAAAACACATTCACATAGAAACGAGACATTTAAAAAAAAAAAAAAATAAATTCATAATTAAAACTTATAGACAATAAATTACAATTAAGCAAATCTACCTCCCACCAATGACAAAACAACCATTAAAACTGTTCAAGTTTAAAAATGTCGTCAGTGTCATTCATAAATTGTCCGAAATAAATTGTCTGTAGAAACGCTGTCGTTGAACGAGAGTGAGATAAATACAACATTGTTGTATAATGAAAGATAGATTTGTTTTAGTTGCGAACAACCACAAAATATACATACAATCACATTTTTTATTTATTTATTTATTGTTTTTTTTTTTAACAAATAAATACACTCTAGCAAAATATGAGGCAACAACAAAATATTGAACCATTAAGCCGAAACAACAAACGAAATGACAGACACATCATAATAAACCAATAAAGTATAACAAATTCACATTATTCAAATGACACTAGAATTATGTTCACATTGGCGGCAGAAATTGAACGAACAATATTTAGTTTTTGAATGTTTCAAACATTTTAGCACAAGATTTAACACAGATTTAACCTTTTGTCCATCAATCGGTTTGGGTTTTCATTTAAGACAAATGATGCTACGACATATTCAGGATCATTGGTACCAAATTCTCTTCACAAAAGTTAAAACATAAACAGAAAGAGCAGAGAAGTTTTTTTATTATGATCATTAGTGTGTTTATGAAAGATTTTACTTATAGTAAATCCTATTAAAGTTTAACAAATTATTGAGGAGCGAGTGGAATATACATAATATTCCGCATAACCTGAAAAGCCAAACAAAACCTTTCATCGCTTAAATAGCTCAACCATTGTTATGATGATTCAAAGTGGTTTCCTATCAAGTGTATTTTATTTAGTAGGACTTCAATTCGTTCCGCAATTCCCAAAAAAGGAATCCCACAATTCTCAAAAAAAGTGTTGAAAAATCCCAAAAATGGCACTTTTTAGTTTTTTGGCTATAATATCCATACCAGGGGCCGGGTTATAGGAACTCTTTTCAAAATATCTAAAAACATATGTGGCCATCTAAAATTGGTTACAATATTTTGCTATCGACTATGAGATTTGAGAATTTTTGCCCTAAAATTGAATTTTACATAACAAATAGACGTTTTTAAGATGGACCTCGTCTCTTCAGTATCAACAGTTTTTGAATTTGTTTTCATTTAAAATATTTAATATAAAGTTAGCTTTTCAAAAAGTATAATTTCCTAATACATCTTCTTAGAAATTTTTAAGATAACGTAAAAAGGAAAAAAGTACTTTTTTTCCCAAAAACTTGAGAAAAAAAATTCAAATGCATATACAGTGAGCCCTCGATTATCCGTGATTCGATTAACCGGCAACATTAATTATCCGTGAAAGAAAAAGAAAATGCTTTTGGATCGATTTAAATTTGTTTGCATCGATTAACCGAATTATCTCTATTATCCGAGATTATATATTTTTTTTCGATTATTTTAAAACAATCAAACACAATGTGAATAAAACGAAAAAGGGCAATTCCCTCGATCGATTTGTAAGTCAAAATTTTTTGATATTGTGCCATCGATTTTTCGATAGCTTTTGGCATGTGGAGTGTTAGACATTATAAAAAACAAAGTGATTCTGTTATTGGCTTTGGAAACCGAAAAACTTTAAAAACTGCTGAATAACCAAAAGTGGATTTTACAGTTTATGAATGTTTCCGGAAGGAACGATTTAAAGGAACTCCAATTTCTGGATTAACAGTTTCAAAATTTAAGAACAAAACTACATGGTATTCACAAACTTAGTGCTGCATTAGAAAAATATTCAGCTGCTTAACTGCCACAATTTTTGTTGAAAAATTAAATGAATTCAAATCAATGAAAAAAACTCAGCAATGAGATAACCGAGAATGGAAAGTATTTACTTGAGAGAAGTTTGGCTTGGCATAATGAAAATTTCTTAGAATGACACAAGATCTCAAAGGACACACAAGTGCAAAGCATTATTTTTTGGAAAGAGCTTTAAACAAGTAAGAGAGATATATTCGGCTGGGCCGAATCTTATATACCCTTCACCAAACTATACTTCAAAATAAAAATTTTTAGGTAATTTTAGGTAAACAAATTTTTTTTTAGTTGTTTTTTTTTTTCATTTTTTGGAAAAAAAATATTTTTCGAATTTTTTTTTTAAAGTTTTTATGTAAATTTTTTTTTTTTTTAAATTTAAATTTATTTTTTTTTTTTTTAATATTTAGCGAAAAAAACTTTTGGTAAAAAAAAAATCTGGTTCAAAATTTTTCCCGATTTTGACCCATTGTAGGTCCAACTTACTATGGTCTTATATACGTCGTTGCAAAAGTCTTTGAAATATCTATCATTTGATATCCATATTGTCTATATTAATGACTTAGTAATCCAGATATAGGTCAAAAAATAGGTACAAAATCGAGGTTGTCCTGGTTTTTTCCTTATATCTCAGCCATTTGTGGACCGATTTTGCTGATTTTAAATAGCAAACTTCTCGAAAGCATGTCTGACAGAATTATTGAAGATTTGGATCCCGAAGATATCTGGGGTCTTCAGAAAATTGATTTCAACAGACAGACAGACGGACAGACAGACAGACAGACAGACAGACAGACAGACAGACAGACAGACAGACAGACAGACAGACAGACAGACAGACAGACAGACAGACAGACAGACAGACAGACAGACAGACAGATAGACAGACAGACAGACAGACAGACACCTTCTCACGAAGGTGAAGGGTATAAAAATGTCCATGAGAATGGTACCAGAAGTGGGAGAGAATTTTAAGAAAATCAGTCTAAAAGATTATAGTAAAATCATTCTGCTATTGGACAACGTCCAGACGTGCATGATTTCAATGCTGAAAACGTTATTGTGAAATTTTTTCAACCAAATTGAACGACTTTGATCCAACCGATGGATCAGTGAGAAATATGGAGCTTTAAATGTCATTATCGAAAAACTGTCATCATTAAAAAACTACTAAAACTTGGTGCGCAATTAACCGGTAACATTGATTATCCAGAATGCTCCCGATCCCGACCATTACGGATAATCGAGGTCTTACTGTAACTTTGGAGCCAGACACTACTTTTAAACAATTATTTTTCTGTTTGACATATACATTTGTTGTTAGTTAAATAAAAGATAAATGGAGAAATCGGGAAATATTTGGACCCGCTGTTATCAAGAAACTGGAGTAGGGTGGTTAAAAATGCTGAAAATTTAGATTTAAAATGCGAATATATCCTTGCAAGTTGCAAGATATTCTATATACATATGTATGTAATGTTTTCAGAACATAGACGAAGAAATAGGATCGTTTCAAAAATTGAACATACCCGATGTGTCTTACTTTGGGGAACTCTGGCCGCACTCCTGGTGGGTCAATGAGACCTAAAAAAACTTAAACTTGGCAACATTTCGACTTTGCTCACGCCAAATTTGTGCTTAGAAGTTACAGATTTATTTGCCTCCTTTTGTGCACTGTGCACCGCCTTAATCATAATGTGTGGAATTTTTTTAAATTTTTAGCTTTTATTTTGAGGCCAAGAACGACTTATGCCAATATCAGATTATCTGTTCCAAAGTGAAGCATATCCCAGAGAGAGCATTCTGCATCGATCGAAACAAATAGTAGACCTTTGTTACCTTTGTAAAGCATATCAGTTATTATCTTTAATGTCAATTATGTTCATTTGTTATTAATCTGATTTAACTAACTGACGAGAAAAAAATGCGTATTAAAATTATTAAATATTTTCAACAAAACCCTACTTGGTCCTACAAAAAGATCTCAAAACAATCAAAGTTCTGCCGTCAAACTGATTCCAATGTTATTAAACAGTATCGGTAGAACTTGTCCGTTGATATAAAACCTGGTTCATGTAGATGTTTCTAAAGCCAATAAATCGAAAGAGCTCCCAACACATCCGGTAGGAAAACAGTCCGATTAGCTCAGTACTCAGAATATTTGGTACGAAAATTTAAAGCCAATGCAGGTTTAAAAATATTCAAGGCTCAAAAAATTCCTAACAGGAACTCTGCTAATAATTTAGAGGCCAAAAACAGAGCACGGAAATTGAAGTCAAATTTTATACAAAATATATACCTGCTGCCTAATGGATGACGAAACGTACGTATGGAAAATTTTTCGCAGCTTCTGAGTCAATTTTTTATGTTGCTGATGCTCGAGGAATGATGTAGAAAATTTTAGGACCCAAAAGCAGACAATTTTCCCAAAAAGTTCTTGGTATGGCAAAAAATATGCAGTTGCGGCAAAAGAAGCCAAACATTTGTTACAAAGGGCTCTATGAATACCGAAATTTACAGGATGCGTCCATTTATAAGACTTCTTAATGTGTTCACTTATTTTTGGCATGACTTGGCATCCTCTCACTATGGTAAGCAAGGTCTTGAGTGGTAGAAGAACAATAATGTGTTATTTATACCAATAGAAGCAAATCCTCCAAACTGCCTGGAGCTAAGGCCAGATATTGGGATCTTGTTAAAAGTGAATTGAAGAGCAAAAAAAAGGTGTCCAAAAGTGTGATAGATTTTAAACGGAAAGCTCACTAAAAATCTTAATGGATGGGTTTCCGGAAAAATTTCATAAATTCATCACTATTGATTAGAACTATAAAAATACCCAATGTTTTTGGTAAATTGTAATAACAATTTCAATCAAATATCAAAACTGTAAGTTTAGTGGGTTCATTTTTATCAACATTTATGTATGTTAAGATTTTCTCGATCTCAGTCCTTATATACGACCCTTTTGGTCACACCAAATACAGAGCATAACCTTAGCGCCATGAATATTTGGCTTTGACGTCGATTCGGCTGGTTGGTCGGGCTTCATATACGATCTCTTACGCTTCGGGTTATCGTATTTACGAAAATCACATTATCGGCCATGCATCTGTTAAATATGTTGATATACAGAATTTTATTACTCTAACCTGCAGAAATTTCTTAAAAATATTAGTATGGACATTAGAATGGCCCATATTAAACACTCAAAATTTCAAAACTAGTTTACATATAAGGCCACCCCCTGTTTTTTTTAATAGTATTAAAACAAGTATTTTGGGAAAATATGAACATAATTTTCGCATTGGAAGACAGTGCTCAAAAACATGTAATATTAGTAATATATTAAAAAAATCGGTCATTTCGGGGATTGCTTTAAATTAAGTACAAGTAGTTTAGAAGTAGTAAATTAGTTTATATTATATAATACAAAAATCGTGTAGGAAAATGGTGAGTGGGGTAAATAAGCATGGTTTAATCCTTTAGTTTCAAACTTTCAACAACTGCTTCAACCACTTGCAGGATCAATTGTTTCTCTTCTTCATCATTTGTCAGAAGCTTATTAAACTCTTCAAAAAGTTTGACACCACGCTCAGCTATATCATTAACAATCTTCAAGTTATTTTTGTTTTTTTTTTACCGCTAATGTAATGTTCATTGTTGTACCATTCATTTGGATGTGTGTTAAAAAAAATTTAATTTATTTTTAACTCTTCAAACAACTGCAATGATCTTTTGGTGGAAAATTCAGCCAAAACGGCTTCGTCAATTAAAAGTGACGGGTCTCCACTTATCTTCCGGTCATTAGGCTCACACTCCATCTTCTTGACAATTGCCATCTTTGCCTCATTTGATACTTTCTCTGAGTATAAACTTAAGCCAACTTACTCATCCGAGAGGTACCAAAGATGGGATTTTATAGCATTTTTAAACACTTCACTAACTTCATAATCAATAATTTCATAATCATGCCTTTCCACAGAGAAAGGTCTGACCAAGCTGCATTTGTAGCCATAGGTGATTTAAACCAATATTTCACATACACTAGAACTCCACAGTTCACAAAGCGTTCTAACTGCGATTATTCCATTTGTGTGATTTTAAAACCGCCTTCCTCACGAAACAAGTGGATTTTGATGGCGTTTATCAATTTCGCCATCTAACGAGCTGGAGCTCTCCAATGAATTTTAGCTGGAGTATGACCAAGAGCTAGTAGAGACAGGTCTATTAGTTTCATGAAATCTCCTCTGGACTGCTTTTTGGTTGCTAACGTAACTAATAAAGCATTTACTGTGGTGAGTTTTAAATTTTCACTGCCAGGAGCTTCTTTTAGCGGCTTATAGTTGTCCTTGTGTATAGAGGATCATGCTGTCTTAAATCTTTTGAATAAAGGAATGTCAGGAGAGCTGGATGGTCCGAAACAGAGAATAAATGCCTTACTGAGAACAATCTCCAAAATGTGGTGCCTTCATGCTAGCCATAATAACTTTTCTCCTACTTTATGTTCCAGAATAACACAAGCTGAATGAACAATAATTGGATCGTCAAAAGAAACAGATTGCTTTATTTCCTCAAACACAGCTTTTATCCCTTCTTTCCTTTTGCGTTGAATAATGCTTCGTGATAATGGGAATGAACTAGGATCACGTCCCAACGCTGCTGTAATAGGGACCATTAATCATAAGGTTTCCCTATGAGAAATCTTATTGCGATCTGTCACTAGAAAAATAAATATTTCTTTGCAACTGTTTTAGTCTGCACGTCTGTTTGGGATTCCCTTCTTTTTAGAGATGTTGGTGGGTGTTTGGGATTCTCTTCCTTTTTAGAGATGTTGATGGCTTATACAACTCTTCTGGTGATTCATCTTCTTAATCTGTAATAGTTAAAATTGGAGACATCACGGAAGAGGAACCTGGTTTTTCCCCTTTTTCGAGTTCTTTTATTTTTCTGTGAAAAATTCTTCCTTGTTTCATGTTGTATTTCTAGTCTGCTGATGAAATAATCATACTTCTTTCCGTCATCAGATCAATTAAGAACTCTCTTTATTCGTCAACTGTACACATAGTAAGCACATCAATGAGAGCAATATCAAACATCATATCTAGCTGTTCTTGAAATAGTGTTTCGCGTTTATTTTGGGTATGAGAGACTTTTCCTTTATTTTAACTTAACTTAACCCATTCAAAATGCTATTTCTCAAGCTTATCAATACATTGTTTTACAAGTCTAATCGGAATAGCGGCCTTTTTTCAAACTAAAATCTTCCACGGTACTGTGGCTTGCATCTCGAACCGATCTTTTTCATGCAGGAAAAAATCTAAAAAGAACTTGCCTTAGATTTGGTAATTGATTAAATCTAAATCGTTAACACTTTTCAAGAACATAATGTCCGCTTGGCGTGTTGAACTTAATGACAAAGCCATATTTTATAACTTTAACATTTTGATTGATTTTTTTCTTTGTATATCTTTTATAAAAACAGAAGTAAAAAAATTATCAACTTTTTTAAAACTTTGGAGACGTTGAGCACTGCTTTCTGATTCACTTAGGGAATCGCAATTTTGGCACTTTACTACTAACAACAGATAAAACAAAATTAGTGGGTGCGATGGGGCGTAGGGTGAATTAGGTTCTCATAAAAAAATGTTTCCAAGTATTATGAGGATCGGTGTACTGGATCAATTTAATCAAATCATGTGCTTCTCCTTTAATCAAATTGTTGTAAAAGTACTGAGTTTACCATTAAAAAATAATTCTGTGTATAAAGTAAAATTGAAAAATCCTCAGTCAACTTTAAAAGACCCTCAAACATTTTGTTGCCAGTGTGAACGCTGGCGAACGAGACAACTAACAACACCAACACAATTATTAATTTCAAACAGATATAAAAACATAATAATGATAATGACAAATGATGATAATAATGATGTTTGCCAATGCGTTAATTTAACAAAATTAGATCACTAAACTTATGAATATGCAGTGACAATTAGCTTTTTGAAAAATAAAAAACAACAACAACCAGACACAACAAACACACACACACACACAATTTACATACACACATACATGTTTGCATGTATTACAATCTTTGTATATTATAAAACATTTTCGTTTAGTGCTTGAGTTTATTGAAAGAGATGAAAAAGATACATGACAGAAATATTAAAATTTATTGACATCTTAAATACAACATAGTTTAATGGAAACAAACGAATATTCAAACATAAATACATACAATTATAAAGACATATTACATACATTTATTTATTTATTTGTGTGTACTCGTATAAGCCATGAACGATTTTTAAGAAGACACAGAGGTGAACAATCTATATGTCAAGCATTGAGGAGCGAAAACCCACGCATGTTATGCAAACTTTATTGAAATTTCTTTATAATGTGGCAAATTAATCAAATCCATATAATCAATTATACTAGAATCGAAATGTATGTATGTCTTGTTTTGAAAGTATTAAAATTGAGAATTATTTTTTAGTATTTAGAAATTTAGGTCAATCTTAAACGAATCCAACAGATCATATATTTAAAATATAATGATGATTAATCGGAACACAATATTACATTAATTTTTTATATTTACTGTACGAATTAAAAACGACAATCATTTTGTCCACTTCTTACATTAAATTTTGATGGGTACTTTTTTGGTAGAATGTCGTGGAAAAAGATAGAATTTCGGAACCTCCTTACACGTTTCAGAATTTGCATAAATATATTTTCCCTTTGACACATTTCAAATTTATGTGATGTTTATTGAGCCATTATCTCCTTTCTCGGTGGTCTGACGAACTCTGTGTTCTTGGTATAACAGTTGTTGAGCACTAGCTCTCTAAAGTAGAGCTGGACTTTGAAGCAAATTTAGTATACATAATTCGTACGAACTTTCTTAGTTTGTAATCTTAAAGATCTACGTCGAGAGATATCACAGCATGCATTGGGAACAGCGAGAAGTCTAACGAAGTTGGAAGGAGAACTCTAAAAGTATTGAAGTTATCTCTACACTATTGTGGCAGATTTTTGTTAACTTGATTATTGTCGAGTTGTGTAATCTATATAAATAACAAGTAAGAATGTTATATACCCTTCACCTTTGTTCTGGATCCATTAATTGCCCATTTTCAGCATACAGCATCCTAAATATATCAAGAAAGCTTTTAAAACTTTTACATTTAATTACTGACGAACATATTATATTGTAGAAGTTACAAACGAAATAACAATCTTATATATACCCTTCTCACGAATGTGAAGAGAAATGTACGTTTTGTCGCTTTTTGTCAAAGCATGCAACAAATTGTCTTTTTAGATGAAATTTTTAGAGGTTGTATCGGAGTTTTGCTCATATCTCCGTTATTTATGGACGGATTTTGCAGACAGACAGACAGACATGGCTTAATCGACTCCGCTATCTATAAGGATCCAGAATATATATACTTTATAGGGTCGGAAAATTATATTGTGGAAATTACAAACGGAATGACAAACTTATATATACCCTTCTCACGAAGGAAAAAAAAAATTGACTACGCTAACTTTTGCGCCCGCTTTTTTCGATATAGCTAAAATCGGTAATTTGGGTAATTTTTTGTTTAAATGTTTGCAATAGTCCACAAAAATTTTTTACAAAAAGAAAAATTGTCCACGCCCACTAATACGCACACTTTCAAATACATCTGCAAATATGTAACCAAAGGCAGTGACATGGCTGAGTTGGTGTGGAGAATTCCAGCGATGAAGTCACTCAATTTCAAATGGACCGCTATGTCATTTCGCATTCATGAAAGATATCCAACTGTTATTCATTTAGACCTACATCTGTGTACTTTACCGAGGAGAATATATAACAACGAATTGATCCACCTCCATCTACAACATTGACCAGATTTTATGAAATGTGTCGGAATGATGAATTTGCCCGAATGCTGCTATACTCCGAACTGCCAAGATTGGAATCAATCGCCAAAGAAATTTCAATGGCGAAAACAAGGAAATCCAGTTCCAGCTTTCTCCCATTTGTTTTCCACCGACTCATTAGGTCGCATTTACACAGTCAATCCAAGAAAAATGAGTGTTTCTATTTGCGTTTGCTATTAGTCAACGTTCGTGCCCAATATCATTCCATGATTTAAGACCTATAAATGGTGAATTGTGTGACGCATATAGAGAAGCGTGTCTAGGCAAATGTTTGTTAGAGAATGACACTCATTGGGAATACACCCTAGAAGATGCTGTGCTTTCGTCAAATGCTCATCAAATACGATAAAAACCGACTGATTTGTGGAGCAAATACAAAGATGCCATGTGAGATGATATTTTGCATCAGATGCGTATTAGAATAAATCCAAATGTGCAACTGAGCGAGGAAATTTACAACGATGCTTTGATATTAATTGAGCTTTATGATGTCGATCAAGATATTATTCGATGCACGACGCATTTAATCAAGAGTTGCGAAGTGAAAAAGAGCATGATTGAAATGCCTTGAGGAAATCAGTTCAAACAAACTTTCCACTGTTGAATCGACAATAAAAATATGCGTATGACAATCTTATAAAAGTTGTGAAAGATGGAATCGGAGGCATTTTTTTACGAAACAATCAAAGCCAATTTGATGGTGCAATGATTCTGTTGGCAATTGATATTTCCGAAAACAATGCCATTGCTTCCACGGTCAACTCCAGCCGATGAACTTAATGCATGCTTGAAGTCCGTTGTATTTAAACACGTCAAGAAACTCAACTTGATTGTGAACCAGCCAAGTATTTTCTAAGCAATTGCTGGACATTGGCAACGGCATAATTCCGTTTAACATTTCTACTTGCTACATTCAATTTCCCGTCACTTTCTGCCAGTTTAGCAAATAAAAATCCGAAAGAAAAATCATGATTGGTTGAGCGAACGTTCTATATTGGCTGTGAAAAACATTGATGTCGACGAATTGAATTTTAAGATTCAAAGTGAAATTGCTGTCGAATTTTTACGTATAAATGGGTGGATTCCATTACTTCTCAAGATGATGTCGTCAACTATCTAACCGAGTTTTTAAACTCGCTGGAATTACCCGGATTACCGCCTCACAATCTTCAACTGAAATTAGGATAGGTAATCATAATGTTACGAAATATAAACCAACCATGTTTAAGTTATGGCTCCTGAAGAATAACGTATCGAAGCAAATTCACAAATTGAACACAAACTTTTTTTCTAATTTGGACAGGATCAGCTAGTTTTTAGTTTCAAGCTACAAATTTAATAGTCTGCATTTAAAATAAAATACATCATCGACCAACTGTACATAATTTAAAGCTCCGCTTGCATCGTGATTCCGTCTGCGGTGTCCTGCAGTTTTACATATGTTATGAACATTATATTGAGCATAACACCAATAGAACTAAATTTAATGGATATAGCTATCTGCAACGAATGAAGACGGAGAGCTCAAGTATTCTTAAACCAAAACTCAAGATCTTATTCCTTCTACACGCAGAAAAAAAATATAGTTGGGTATTGTTACTGTAACCATTTCAACATTTGTGCATGGTTACATATATGGTTACAATATTAAAGTCACAGTAACTATATATATGATTGTGGTAACAATAATATGGTTAATTTACGATTCACATGAATATTTCAACCATATATATGGTCACAGTAAACATATATATGTTTGTGTCAACAATTTATGTGATGAATAATTTTATCATAATATGTTGTTCTCAGATTATGATGTAAGAGCAACATAATATGGTAAATCTGCTTCAAAGGTAATGAGCAGGTCTCGCTTTGGAATTTTTAAAGCAAAATCTGCAAATACTTCAGAAAGCTAACAACAGGTCTCGCAGAATAGAAACTTGCAAAACTGTGAAAAATTTGTTTCCCGCATACAATAGAAAGACAGTATTCAACTTTTGAAAAGGAACAGGAAGGATATGTCTAACCTAACAGATGTGTTAGTACAGGCATACTTCCATTTAACTGCTATTAACGCAGCTGCCTGGGCCGCGGAAAGGATGAATCAGTTTTTCATCTCCTTTGTGAATGTCCGGCACCTCATTTTTTTTTTTGCTTGGACCAGCAAATTGTGTTTGAACTAGCAAAATAGGTTATGGGAAGGAGGATAGAGGAGTAGTGTTTGTGGATATTTGATTTGAATTTTCCTACATTGAAAGTGACAGGAAATACTTCTACAGGAAGCTTATTCCACATACGGACGGTACGGCTAAAACACGAATTTTCTCTGTAGTGTGTTGTGCGATCCACTGACCAATCGACCACGAATGGATGAGCCCTTCGATGATGAACGTGTATTTCGTAAGAAACTACGGATTTCAGGAGCGAGTTCTCTAATTTCATCAGATCACATTCCATTGTAGTATCGATAGAACAGTAAACACAACCTACATTGCGACGATGCTCCAGAGAATCAATAGAGCTGGAAACCCTACTGTCACCGATAAGGACCTTCACCCTCTCCTGTACGCGGTCAAGTAACTCCAAAATAGACTTCGATGCACCGGCCCATACATGAGAGTTGTATTCCATTTTGGGTCGGATATAAGTGGTGTAAATAGTAAGGAGATCAGATGGAGTGAAGTATTTCTTACACCGTCTTAGAAAGGCACTTGAATGCTTCTTTCGACACTTGAAAAATGTGTTTTGTCCAGCGAACATCACACTGAATTCTCATGCCTAGAACATCGAGAGCTTTTGATTCCTTAATATTTACACCACCCATAGAAACAGATGAAGCAACATGATCTGTCGTGCGTTTATGTGTTAACATACAACATTGAGTCTTACGTGCATTAAAATCAACTCCGTTCGCATAACTCCATTCAGACATGTTTTGCCTCATTGCCCCAATCTCTGAAAGACTTGGCCTATAGTTGAATGAATATGAATGGCAAATGTTGCTGTCATCTGCAAAAGAATAGATAGGGTTGGAAGTTTGACTTAGAGGGTCATTTAGAAAAATAAGGAATAGAGCAGGAGAAAGAACGGAGCCTTGCGGTACCCCTGAATTAATCTTGAACTTATTTGATGAGATCCCATCTACAACAACTCGTATAGTGCGATCTCTGAGAAAGCTCAACATAAATCGAGAGAAGTCATTACCGACACCAAAAGCAATAAGTTTCGATTGTTTAAAAATAGTTGTAGTTTATACACAGAACGATCTGTGTGAGGCATCGAATATTAGACTGTGTTACTTTATTGGATACACGAAAGCGTTAAATTGATTCTAGTTGTTCTACATTCACCGATCTTATTTAGAGGTATTGTCTAGTCAACACAGAATCATCTGGAATCTACTTGATTGCATATGTGCAGCGAGCCAGCTCTTTACTCCTTCAAACCTACCAAAATATACATCGATAGAGCGTTATATATGCAATGGAGACCTACAGCAATGACCTGTTTCTCCTTCAAAAAGTCGAATACATCATTCATGCGTTTAACACTCACGTTTCAGCAAAAAGTTCGCATGTAAACCACCATGTCTCCTATCTTTGACATCATCCATTAACAAAATAGATGAAATCCAAACTTACGCCAACATTCAGAAGACTTATTAATGTGTTAACTAGACATACAGAGTTGAATGTTTATTTGGATCATATGGGTCTATGCCCAAAAACGTTCTGTAGAGAGTGTGGCAATATTACGGATTTTTGTCAATTGAAAGATGATAAGACTTTTATGCTTAACTTGGATTATCTTAGGAATTCAAATTAGAAATCGCTTAGAAATCGTTTAGTGAGCAGTCAAGGTTCTTAACTTTGCTGACTTTTGTTTTTATAGGCTTATGGAGTTGGGAAATATACCGAAAAAAACCTACCATGATATACAACGATATAGCGTTATATATGCCACTAGCTGAACGCGGTCCGCGTTGCTGGCCCTTAGAAAACATCTGTTTTATATTTTAATATACAGTGTCGGACAAAGTCGGTGATCCAATCTTCAATATTAACACATGTGGTGGTCCGGCTGCTTCCAATGAATTCAAAAATTTAGTAGGGTAATCGACGGCTTGTTCTTCGTTCATTACTGTGTCAATCGATTTGTATTTTATTGTTTCGCCAGGAAGTTTCAATTGTATTTGCTTATTTAGCTTGTTAACATCATAATATGTTGGTGTCAAAATTGCATGTTCCCACAGCCAATCCGAATTTGTGTAGTTGGTTGTAAGACTTGGGAATACCTTGTCGATAACGTCTTGAATATTAATTTGCATTTGGTAAAAGTTCGGAAATGAAATCTAATTTGTGGCGGGATCAATTGGTATTTTTTAATTTCCGATGTCCAACAATTGTTTTGAGAATGTTTCGGCAGAAGGGTATTGCAGCAAATGCACACACATGTTCGTTCATAGCGTTCGGCTGTTGTAACTTCATTTCCAGTGAAATAAATTTGAAGGAACTTTGCATCATCATTAAAAAGTGGCAGCAATGATCCAATTCTGTGGTACAGACGTGTCAGACGTCATATGAATTTCATTAATGGTATAATACAAAAATTTTATTTTGCCATGCCATTCGCAGACCGAAAATAAAAAATCTGACTTTACAGTATTACTCGCTAGGCTTTTTTGAAGATTCCCTGAAAATTTCATCAAAGTCGGTCCAGCCGTTTTTTATATATATAGATAGAATTAGCGGTATAATATAAAAATTGTATTTTGCCACGCCCCTCCGCCCACAGATCTCGTAAACTCTCTTTGCTCACATCATTTAAATAGCCATTTCGATGTCGTTAAGGGTTCCAGTACAGGAAGTGTTTAGTGTAAGGAAGCCAAAGTTATTGAGTGTTACTAGTAGTTTATCTCTGACGAGAAATCATAGAAGTGAGATAATACGTCATCTTGTGGATATTCCCTAGTCTCATCTCCAACCTCTATTATTGTTTTCTTAGTTGAGAAGTTTTGAATATCTTTTAAAAATCCGACTCATTATTATTCTGTACTTTAGCGGTTTTGTATTCAAGTTGAGTTATTAAATTATTATTTTACTATGGTTTATGAAGTTGCTTGATAGATTAATTGTAAGTGAATTAGATATTCAGTGAATGTATCACTGTACTACTTTACATTCGCATCTAAGTATCAGAATGTAACGAAGATATTTCTATAAAGGCCAATATAAGTACGATGACAACTTGAATTGGCCACTAGTCGTTATTTATTCAAACAGTTGGTGTAAACTCTAGAAGATTATAGCTCCCTAAATTAGGTTTTTAATGATAATAGGTCATAAAATCATTTTAAACAAACAAAGAAAGACATTTCAAAATATGAAATCAATTTCGAATTAAAATCATAAAAAATATAAACTAAACAATTCACAACTCTTTAAAGAAAATAAATTGTCAAATATTTCTTTCATCAATAGCACACAAACATACAATCTAAATAAAATGTCTTCCCTCTTTAGCATCTTTGATTTGTTGTTCTAATTTTTGTCATTGATTTATTAGAATTTCTCTAAGAAATCGTTTTCATTATTCAAAATTATATGACATGAAAACAACACTAAAACATTTTAAGACAAACACAGAAACACAATTTTATACATATGTGAGGAATATACATATGTAGATGGGGTTAGTCAATGGTGCCAATATTCAGTGGAGATGACAACGAACTTAAGTATTTAAATTTATAATAAAAACCAAACAAATAAATTGTATACAACAATATGGATGTTGGCAATGGGAGTTAAAGGAATGAAATGTTTAAATAATGGGAATATTAATAACAATCATCAAGGAATTAACAATAAAGATCGATTGTGCACGGGAGGAGAAACCGCTGGACTTTGTCGCTCAATAGGAAAACAATCGTCGGCCGAATAGTATGCATTTGTTTGTGTTCTCAATTTATTAATATTCCCTGAATAAGAAGAGGAAAAACCTTGACTTGTTGCATATTTTTCTAAGATATCCATTTGTTTGTATTGAAATAGTTACATACAATCAACAAGGAACTATTCGTAAAAATCAATTGTTTCCGAAGAGGTATTAGGATACAGAAAAGCGTACTTTCAGAGGAAGCTGTAGAGCCTTGGTAGGCAAATAGAGAAATTTAATTTGTATTTTTACGCTCTATTGTTTACATTCGGGTTGTGTACGTGGTAAATTGACGAAAATCTTCGTAATCTGAACAATATGAAAGCCTACCAATGGTGTAGAGGCATTGGGAATATATACAGACAAGCATCGGGAGAAGGATTGATAATCGATACATACAAGCGTCTGAGGAATAGTATTTGACAATTTTAAACATGATCAAGGATCACCAATAGACAGTCTACAATGATCACTGACATTAGTTTGAAGATAGTTTTTCCTACGACTAACACTGAAAACATTAACCAGATGCTTTCGAAGAAGGTGTTAAAAATATTGGTAAATCGGTACAGCCAAGCGTCTGCCAAATAGTCTGCATGATCAGGGATGGCCAGTAGCCAATCTACAATGATCATTGACCGTAGTTTTCCAGATTTATTCTCTCGTTGTTCTCTAATCGGAACCGAATTGTCACTCTCGGACAATGCAAGGCACCTGGGCATCATACTCGATAGGAAATTATCCTGGAAACTCAATACAGAGGCAAGAGCAGCTAAAGCCATGATGGCTATGTATGTCTGCAAAAAGGCCATAGGTACGAGATGGGGTATTAGACCCTGGAACATGAATTGGCTAGTTGATACGGTTACCAAACCTATATTATTCTATGGGGTCTCTGTCTGGTGGAGGGCAACCGCGACGAAGTCGCTATTCACTCTACTCAACTGGATACCAGTAGATCTTATGGCCAGAAAACTAGCATTAAATACGACCTTCAGGCTTAACGCCTGCAATGCATTGAATTACAAATCCTATGGACATGCTTGCATAATAGGAAGTATACGCAATCTTCCTGATCATATTGATTACTGCACACCCAAGTCCTTCCTCCTGAGGAACTTCGGTTTCTCTATCCCATCCAATATGGAAGCTGTTGATGGTCTCCCTGCTGATGAGATGAGGCTATCCATCTATACGGATGGGTCTAAAAAGGGGGACAGAGTGAGCGGTGGTGTATACATCCCTGAATTTGGAGTAAGAATGTCTTTTAGACTTCCAGATGGATGCAGCATTATTCAGGCCGAAGTATCGTCTATTAAAAGAGCGCCCAACTGGCTCAGATATTACAGTGTATCTGGTAGGAATATCCGTATATATACTGACAGTAAAGCCGCAATTAAGTCCCTGATAGGTGTTTATACATCATCAAATATGGTCCAGGAATGCCGCAGAAACTTGCAAGAAACGTATACATGACATATATTACGAACTTGCCCAGACGAGGTGCGGCAATGAATCCACCTGTACTATCACGAGGATGATATGGCCTGTGCTGGACTGCATACGCACGTCATATCTACTTCGACTACAACGAATACGACTAAGCAATATGGTGGCGATGATCACCGTACATTGCACTTTCGGTCCCCATGCTACAAGACTTGGGTTACCTTATAACGACTTCTGTAGAAGTTGTCAGAATGAGGAAGATGAAGAAACTATTCTACACTTCTTTTGTAACTGTCCGGCACTTGGTGATCTACGGGCCAGACTTTTAGGTAAGAGATCCCTTGGTACCCTCTCCGGGCTATCAGTGAAGAAATTAAGGTGCATAGACGCCTTTATTAGGGAAAGCAGGTGGTTGATAAGACCGGACTTGCAAATTGCACCTCATGGCGACCCGACAACTGTCTCATGATGGTCTGCGTTACTTTACTCTCAACACCTTCTCCTCTTACTCCTCCGATTTCTCCTTTCTCCTCTTGTTTAAAAATCTATAGAATTCCTTTTTTTCATCTCCTTTCAGCTACCACAAAGGGAACTATTATTGGACCCAAGTGAGCTGTACAAATGAAGATTTTGGACGGCTGCTTGATAACCTAACCTAACCTGTTCTCTAATCGCATGCTGTGAGTTTAACAAGCATTTTCCAGTTGCTTTCAAGAGACGTGCTGGATTGTGATAATGGCCATTAAAATTACACAAGATTTCTCGAAAATCTATGAGAAATTTAAAGTAATCTAGTGGATTTTCCAGATTTCTATGGACTTTTTGCAAACAATATTTCACTCCTTTCCATCCTGTAAATTATTGCTGCTGAGAGTCAGCAATAAAACAAAACCAACCGTATTTCCTCCTTCGGCCAATTTCTTAATATCTATAAAGATGCCAAAGATGACGATGGTGTATGGTTAAAGGAAATCATATTGCTGCTGTTGATGATGACAAAGATGATGGGTTGATGGTTCTTTGTTAAATACTCGATGATCAACGAAGTCTGAAGAAAACACGTATATACGTATAAATAGAGGGTGCAGCAGACACCAATAAAGTGTGGACATATGAAAATATTTCATCAACAGTAAATTCTTTCTTTCTTTTTCCCAAAATCCAAAAAAGAAAAGAATGTCTGTCATATTTTTCCGCTACCTACATAATTTACACTTGTAGACTGACAAACAGTCAAACAATTCATCCACGAGCAGAGCAGGGAACCGAATGTTGCTTGAGTTGTGTTTCTTCTTTTTTTTTTTTTTTTTGGTGGTGAGCGTTCCACTCACGTCGCTGTTGATTTAGCGATTTATGAGTCCATTTAACGTTGTCATTATAAACAAAATTGCTACAAAATATTTCAATGTTTTATATTTTCTATTAATTTTTATTAGTTTTGTTGTTTTTGTTTTGAATTTTGGGAACGCTCAACTTTGTTTAGTATTTTTTGTGTGGCATGGCATGGTATGGTCGGTCGGTCTATCAGCAAATCGAAACCATTAAATTGACAACATTTTAAAATGTTTATTAATATTTAAAATGAAATGATATTCATGTGTGTGCTGTTTTCTATTGAAACGATTAATTTGAATGCGTGTGAATGAATGCATAAGTGCTTTTGAGTGTGTGCATTTCGTGTGGTTGCAATAGAAATCATTAATTTCGCATAACAGAAACCATGCACATAAATATTCATGTGAAATTAAAGAAAAAGTGAGGGGATATTTAAATCAATGTTGTCTGTATAATAGGTATGTCCCCTCGAGGAAAGTTTGGGGGTGAAAAAAAAATATGGTACCATTTTGGGTACTATTTCGAGATTTTCCTGAACGCAAAGGTCTAATTTTTGTACATTGGCGCTTTTCGGAAAACCTCGATTAATGCATTTCAGTTTGAAGTTTTTTTCATTAAAGTTTGATAATTTTTAAACTTATACACCCATCCCTCGATTTACACGATAGATGCGTTCCTGAAAAAATCGTGTAAATCGAAATGAAAAATGTTTGTATGAGAAATCGTATAAATCGAAAAAAGACCCAAATTTTGTTAAGAAAATTCATTTATTTTAAAATAAAGTAAATACATTCCCCCATATTCATAAAAATTTCAATTTAAACAATGTTTTAAAGCAAAATTTCCATAAAAAAATTGATTTTAAAACGTTGTTTAAATTTAAAAATTGTATTAGCTTTTGATAGAAAAGTCCGCTGTGGCATTATTTTCCAAAACTGTCCCGATTTGTCTGTATTGAAGACTTTATCAGGAATGTATTAATTGGCAACAATAATTTCAGTAAAGTTTTCTGCATATTCTTTAGACATATCTATATCAGCAGAAGATTGATTAACTTTTAATTATAGATTATGTAAATATAAGATATAAGATTATGTAAATACTTCAAACCAACCATGACTTGACGAAAACAATATTTTTTTTGCAGTTGATGACGAAGGCGGTAGCTGATCATTAAGTTTTTCATAAATCCTCAAAGCTTTATTTGTAATATCAATGGTATCAATTGGGATTCGCTTTTGAGTTAGAACGCATGAAGTTGTATTCAGGCTGATTTTGGTTCCAGCTGCTACACTTTTCCCTATTATGTTTTAATTTTTTATTGGTAACTATTTTTGAGAATTAAGAATTAATTTTTGCTAAAATATTTAAAAAAAAATCGTTTAAATTGAGGTAATTTCCACATCCCTCGATTTAAACGAAAACCAAAAAAATCGTGTAAAAGTGAAATCGTGTAAAAAAAATATCGTGTAAATCGAGGGATAGGTGTACTTTCTAATTTTACCTTTATTTAGCACAACCCTTCCTTGATCTCGAATATTGTCTAAATACCCAAATTTCACCGTTGACCTTGGGAAGTGGTTACTGAGAAAGATTGCGCGGTATTCTGTCAATTCTATACTTTATAAGATAATATCTAATCACCCTGTTTAAATACAAGTAGAGATACAGGCCGCCAAAAATTGCATTAATTAAAGGCTCTGCGAATAGGGTCTTCCAATAGGGTCTTCCGAACTTTGATTGTTGATTGTGGCCATATTGAAGCTACAACTGCCGAATTGGCACTTTGTTTCATTAGGATAGGAAAGATAAGAAGCGCTTAAGGAAATACCCTTTATAAGTACTGTAAGATAGGAAAGGGTTAACCCAAACATAAATCAAAGATTGTAAACTATCCAAATGAAGCTCAATAGACCCTCTCTGACAGTAACTGAGACCTTGTATGAATGGAGTCCAATGAGGCACAGTGGGGAGTATTGGAAATAAATTTTACTTTCTTACTGGCGGATTCGATTGACATGACATTTCACAAAGGCGTAACATTGGAGTATGAGTTTCGATGACGGACGCCACATTTCCCACAGAGATATATCTGTGGGTCTCAAAGTTGGTTACTTCAGAGATGTAATCCATATAATCCATATCCATATAAATATATAAATATCTTTGTAAGCTTGTTTGTTTGCTGGTTTATTTGTTTGACAATCACGCCAAAACAGCTGAATCCATTTTATTGAAATTTGGAACATATATATTTCCTTACTTGGATGCGCTATGTCTTTTTTCAGTACTTGGACCGTAAATGAGTAAAATTGGGGGAAAACGGGAAAATTTTGTACATTTAGTTTTAAAATGCTTAATTTTTCTTTTAAAAGGAAAATATTTTTAATTTAGATCACTATAATCACAAAACTATGTATTTAGAAAGTACTTTTTTAAAAGTTTACTTAAATGGGGTAAAAACAGATAAAATTAGGAATTTTGTATTTTATAGGCAGCTAAAGAACTGGACCGATCCTCTTGAAATGTATACTGTATATTACTTTGTATTTGGAAGGACCACTAGATTACTTTTTGTTTTGAAATTTTAAGTCGATAAATAATTATTTTCGAATATCTGGTGAATTAACAATGTGAATGCCGCAAAACTTCACGGAATTTACTTCGGTACCATTGTGCGCTATTTCCATAAAAATGGGCGTGGCACCACCCATACAAAATAAATTGTTATTTTCAAATATCTGCAGATATATAATTGTGACAATCTTCAAACTTTATACGAATCAATTTCTTATCACTGCATGAAGTTTAACCGAAAATGGGAAGAAGTTTAACCGAACAAGGGGTTTGACACCTCCCATACAAAGTAAATAGTTATTTTCGAATATATGGAGTACTAGCTTGTGAAATTCTTCAATCTTCATATGAATCAATTTCTTATCACTGCATGAAGTTCAACGAAAATTGGGATGGATCGGAACTGGGGATGAGTGATACAAACTAAATAGTTATTTCTAAATATTTTAAGAACTATAATTACGAGATTCTGCAAACTTTGTCCGAATATCCATCTTATCACTTTACATAGTCATAGTGGGCGTGGCAACTCTCATGCTAAATAAATTGTATTTTTGAATATCTACCGAACTATAATTGTGATAGTCTTCAAACTTTATAACAAACCATTTATTATCAGTGCATGAAGTTTAACCAAAAACGGGACGGATCGGAATAGCGGCTGAACCGCCTACCAAACAAAGTAAATAGTTATTTCTAAACATCTTGAGATTGTAAGATTCTTCAAACGAATAGCACTCTTATAATTTTACATAAATAGTCTGAAAATGGTCGGGATAGTGTCACTTCACTAATATAATAATATCTGGAGAATTGTAACCGTAAAAGTATTTAAACTTATAATTGTACGTAGCTTAGCTAAAAATGGTCGGAATCGGAACAGTGGGTGTGGACCATCTCATACAAAGTACATAGTCAATTTTAAATATCTGGATAACTAAAACTGAGAGATTCTGCAAACTTTGTCCGAAACACTTTTTTATATTTTTATGTAATTTGTCTGAAAATGGACGGGTTATTAATAGTGGACAAGGAACTTCACATACAAAATAAATAGATATAATTAAATATTTGGTGAACTGTATTAGATAAAGCTGTAAAACTTTTAAGGATTTATTTCGTTAGCAAGGTACATAGTTGGCTTAAAATATGCTGGATTGTATTAAGTACACAACCGAATTTGTCGCCAATCGAATTTTGTCAGTTATGCGTACTATCATATAATTCGATTGAGAGAATAGAATATATGGTACCCACATAATCAATTGCTGAATCAATGATACACACAACTGCTAAAAATAATACAATTCGATTCTCAAGACTGAATCTATCAGTACTGATAACTAATATAAAAAATATTTGTATATGAAATAATTAAAGACTAATATAAATTTTTTCCAATTTATTTCCAAAATCAAAGGTGTTTACTCTTAATATAGATATGAACATAATGTTAAAATGTAATACAGAATACAATGTATGTAATATACAAAAGCAATATGTGATCTTCACGCTTTTCTTGTCCACATTTATTCTGGTAAGGATTTGCAAAGAGCAACTTGGCTTCTATTGATATCTGCATTTCTCCACATAAAAGTGATACCAATTCCTCTGCAACAGTAAATTAATTGAGTTTTCATCTGAATTTTGTTTAAGGACACCAGAGCCTTAATTCGTTTGAAATTATGTTTTTATAATATAATAATCATAGAAATTCAGTTGAATTTATAGTTTTAAAATAATGACACTTAAATATCGGTTGATATTATTAAATATTTGAAATGGGAACTGATTTCCAATCGATCTCTTTTCTGTGTGTAGTTATTTTCGAATATTTGGAGAAGAATAATTGTGAAAGTATTTAAGATTAGTACCACTGTACGAAGTATAGCCAAAAATGGACGAGATCTGAGTAGCGGCTGTAGGACCTCCATTATTTTGTCTGAAATGAGTTATTTTGTTACCATTGTACATGAAATATATAAAAGTGGGTGTAATTGTGAGAGTCTTTAAATTTTGTGTAAATTACGTTGATACCAGTGCCCTGTTGTGCTAAAAATCTTAGAAACGGACGTGCTCCCTCCCATACAAAGTAAATATTTATTATAAGTATCTGAAAAACTATAATAGTGCAATTCTCAATACTTTGCATGTGTCGTTTTAGGTGGTAGCAGAACATATAAAGTAAATAGTTATTTTTGAATATCTAAAGAACTATTATAGCTAGAGTCTTTTTACTTTTTATGAGTTATTTTCCTAGCATTGTAAGTAGTTTGACTAAAAATTGGCTGGATCGAAACAGGTTCACAAGGAAATTATGAATATTTTTTAAAATCGCAGTGGGGGTTTCTTAAGTCACAGGTCTATGCGAATAAGCCACAACGGCCCTCAAAACCAACATAGCTCATGCCATCAGTAAAATTCAGCTTGATTTCTGCGCCAGAGTTGTGGAAAATAGGCCGCAGCGGACAGTTGCACGACGTTACATTCCATACATAATGGTATCGATAGGCAAATACAAAATTTCGATAATATCTAACACTCACTTTGTTTTATTCAAGCGCTTAATGAAAGGGCCTTTATAACACTCGTTTAAAGTCTGTTCAAAAACCCTATTTAAGACTAAATTTTAGAACCAACTTAATTACTTCCAGAGCATCATAATGCAATACCAATTTATTATACATTAAATTACTTTCCGACAATGCCAAACACAAGTATTCTTGGCCAATAACATGACCAGCAACACAGGTTATCGTAAATATTAACATTGCCCTTAGTTTTAACGAATTTTAAGTTAATTGAAATTGTGAATTTGATAAACAGTCAGTAGGAAATAGCAAATTTGTTTTCAAAAACGTAAATTTCACATCTATCTTTTAATGTTAGCTTTGTCGCCATTTCACCTACGAACGATTTGCAATACGAAAGGGTCCAACAACCTCATTTAAAACACTTGTAGTTTTTCTAAATGATTCATTAAATCTCATATATTAAATACATACATATTAAATAAATACCAACATTATTTTTAAATCCCATAATAATAAAAATTAAAAACATTTTCCATTTTTAAAACAAGTCATAAACATGTCCATACCCATTAACATAAATCATATGCAAACATCGTATTTTCACTTCTACGAGTGCTCTTCTACGATCTCTATATTCTATATTAATTGATGTTTTCTGTCTCAATTATAAACCATCACGGAAAACATCAACAGGCAGAGAGACATCAACACCACAACCAATCATCCAATATTATTTGTCTTTTAATTACCGGGAATTCATAAATGTCCCAAACACACAGCAATTATCGTAAAATTTCTTAAAATGCTAGTCAAAACAACGAAAATTTCAACAATATGACCCAAACATAAGGAAAAAAAAAAAAAGAAATTCATTCCCGAATATTTAAAAATTATTGCATGTTGTTGTATATGAAGACGTATTCATATTTTTATTTGTTTTGAATTTATAACCCAAAATTTTATGAAAGAAAAAAAAAAAAAAAAAAAGAAATAATATGAATTTCATTTAAATCATCATTAAAATAAAATGAAAAAAAAAAACTTTGCAACGTACAAGGGGCCGTGGAGCCTGACGGAGCAGTCGTTCACGGAGCAGTCGTAAAAGACAAACAATTTAAATTATGATAATGGCACTGTTCACCCGGCCACCGTAAATTTCGTTAATGTTTTGCAAAACAAGTGTAGGATTTGATTTAAATTGACAAATGCAATTAAAGCAACAACAATTGCTATTTTTTTCCCACTTTTATTAAAATTTTGTCTTATTTATATGTATTTTGTTTGTTTAATAGCCCGAATCCGTTGGGACAATTAAAAATGATCCATGTGATGAGTGAACGACGCAAGTGTCAAGTAAGAATTTAAATTTTTTTTTTGTTAAATTAAAATTTTGTTTTTAAAATTTAAACAAAATACTTATTAGGTACTTTAGTTATGAAATAATTAGAAATTGCAACTAGCAATTTTAGAATACTTTAAACTTTGTATAACATTTGGTTTGTAGATAATGTGAAAACCTTTCCGAACAGTTTGTATTGTATTTGTTTTAGAAATGACGTCGTTCGATTCTATATATACTAATATTTCAAATGTTTTTCTTCTTTTCTAAGACACAGTTTCTTAGAATGTATTAAACTTTTATTTTATATGTGTAACCACCCACTTTGGAGATCCACCCACAACCTCCCAGATGTACCTACCAAAATTCACACTGCTCTCGTCAGTCAACTCTAAAACACCTTAACTCTAAAAATGCGAAATTTCATTAAGATACCTCAAACGGTTCGTAAGTTACAGAACTTACAAAAATAAAAAGTTCTGTAACCACTATGCAATATTTAATATGTAGAATTTACTCCTAACTGAATAAACTTGAGATATGTATATTCTTTCATCACTTTAGTTACTAAGAATTCCCATGCTGTTCGGTTTATAGTTTTAGTATAAATAGCTTATGCACACGCTCAAACAGATACACACACTTGCGTTCCTTTTAAATAATAGAATTTTAGTCATTACTGCGCATGTCTAAGCAAAAAAGAATTTTAAACAACAACAACAACTGTCTTGTACTTCTGTGCTTAAGTTCTGCTTTGTAAACGAAAAAGTCACCTAATTTTTGGACATGCGCAGTCATTTTCAAGTTATGTATGCATACATCGTTATTTATATTGGTTTGGTGCACCAAACTGTCAACAGTAAAAATGAAATTTGCAAATTTAAAAAAAAAAAAAAAAATTTATTGAAAAAAAGTAAGTTTACTTCTAATTGCGAAATTGATTATATCAATTAAAAATATATTTGAATTAGCTTCAATCATCAAATTGATACTATTAATTAAATCTAATACATTTTATTGAAACAATTCTCAATTAAAATTTTGTTTATTGCCTCATTTTGCAAAACGCTATGACAAATGTTAAACCAATTTTGTATTGAAAAAAGTCAAGTTTCAAACCTTTTTCCCAGAATTCTTCATACAAATTGCTTACGTTTCTGAACGCTTCGTTTTATAAAATAAGGCCCTTAAAAAAGTAATTGTAAGTTTCAATAAATACAATTTCAAACAAAATTTTAATCAAATCAATCACTTTTATGATTGAAATACATAGACACTGCAATTCTGTAGGCATTTGTATAGAACCATATTTCGTGAAGAAATGTGTATGGGGGCTACGAGAAATCATGGACTGATTCTTATAATTTTCAACAGAGTTAGTCCTTTTAACGAGTGTTAAATATTATGGTATTATCTACAATAGGGTGGCCCCAAAATTAAAGTTGCGGATGTTCCCGACTAAAATGAAAATTTGATTCATTCTAAGACTACGTTTTGAAATTTTTTCGTCCTGGGGTCAATATTTGGCGAGCTGGATCAAAGGATAAAAAGGTCCTTTTTTGAGGTTTTTTACATTTTTTCCATATTTCTTCCAAAGGAAGTATATGTAAATTTGGTATCATGTGAAAGGTCTTTAAGAGACGCATTCAATTGGTTATTAGAAATTTAAAAAAAAAAAAAATTAATTTAAAAATTTTAACAATTTTCGACAAAATTTTAGTTTTTTTTTAATTTGTTCTTAGAATTTATTCAAATACAAAGATGAAATTTCTTGATCATAAACATCATGTAATTTCACCGAAATGGTTTTTATCGTTTTTTAAAATTCAGTCCAGTTCAATGTTTATTCAAATTAGTTTAAACCTAATTTCATCACTATCTGACAATCTCTGTATACTCAATTCATAGTATATGTAATGGGCATCAAAATAACTGAAATTTTATAAGCTTTCACCATTTCGGTGAAATTACATGATATTTATGATCAAGAAATTTCATATATTTATTTGAATAAATTCTATGAAAAAATTAAAAAAAAAACTAAAATTTTGTCGAAAATTTTTAAAATTTTTGAATTTTAATTTTTTTTAAAGTTTCTAATAACCTATTGAATACGTCTCTTAAAGACCTTTTATATAATATCAAATTTACATATACTTCCTTTGGAAGAAATATGGAAAAAATTTAAAAAACCTCAAAAAAGGACCTTTTTATCCTTTGATCCAGCTCGCCAAATATTGACCCCACGACGAAAAAATTTCTAAACGTAGTCTTAGAATGAATCAAATTTTAATTTCTGGCGGGAACATCGATACCTTATTTTTTCTCCATACAAACGGGGCCACCCTAATCTACAATATATTTACACAAAGAACAAAAAATATGTGAAAATTATCAATTTTTTTTTTAGGTTGTCTCACATTTTTTTCAGAACTGTAACGATTTTGCTGATTTTCAATACCAAACTGCTTAGGACAAAATAATTTTTTTTTTTTTGAAAGTCTACTAAGTTTGTGTATTTTTGACTACTAAGTTTGTGTATTAGAATTTCATAAGGATCAATAGTATATATACTTTATTGGATCTTAGGTGATTATTTTTCAATGTTACATACGGAATGTTAAACTTATATATACCCTCATTCGCCACTTTTGGAGGGAATAAAAATTAAATTTTTTGTTTTAAAAAATACAAAATTCTTTCAAATCGGATCGAAAACAAACTCTTTTCAAAAATCTGAGTTACTTTACTTTGGGGACTTGAGGCTACTACCTCTCAAGGCGACTACCCCTCTTCTGCTGCCATGGGGAATTTTATTAAGAAGTTACAGATTTATTTGGTTAAAGCTTGAATTGGAGTACAAAAAGACGAAGCTAAAATTCGAGTATTAAAAGTCTTACGTTTGAAGCTAAAATTGGAGGCTAATATTAGAGTATAAATAGGCCTTCGATTGAATCTAGAATTGTAGTGTAATTATGCCTTCGATTGAGTATAAAACTGGTGTATAAATAGACCTACTATTGACGCTAAAATTGGAGTATTAAAAGGCCTTCAGTTGAATTTAAAACGTTTTACGACTGATGCTAAAATAGGAGCATAAAAAAGGTATGATTGAGGTTGAAATTGGGATATAAAGATACCTACGATTGAAGCTAAAATTGAAGAATGAAAACGGCCTACGACTGAAGCTAAAATTGGGATTGAAGATAAAATTTAAGAATAAAAAGACCCAAAGTCTGTGGTAAAATTGAATCTAAAATCCAATTGAATTTAAACTTGAATTATAAAAAGACCTGCGATTGAAGCTAAGATTGCACAGTGGGGCAGAATAAAAAAATGTTGGAAATAAATCTGGCATTTCTAAACGGCTGGTCCGATCAGGACAAAATTTGATATTTGCGTAGCCAAGGAGTATTCGAGTTTAAGTTATTAAAATTGACCCTACAAATGCTCCAGGCGCGGCACTATGGGGGCTCAAATTTGACATATATGTAAAATGTTTAAACACGTGCCATTTTTTTGTTTCCCATCCGATTTCAAAGATTTTTATAATTTTGTAAAGCGCTTGACAAGGTCTAGAAAAAACATGTTTGCGCGTGCTATTTATCACTTATATTTTCCGAGCTATAGGCATTTCAAAATTGAAATTTTAAAATTTTGTCATACCTTGATCCTCTTTTTTATAAATATTAGTCGTACTTTGGACCGAAGTTTCTTTTATTAGTTAGACAACTAAATTATCAATAATATACAAAAAAAAAATCAGAGCAATATGAATTATAAGCCAAAAAATATACGATTTTTAATTTAAAAATTCATAAAATAGTAGATTTGTTTTTTTGTGCGAAAAAGTGACTTACCTCTTTTTTTATTTAAACAAAACCATCTTTAAGAACATATAATAATTTTATGTTTTTTTGTAAGGAATCTTTATTGAGAACATTTTGGTATAAAAAACATGACTTACTTTTCGAATATGTCGTCCCTACGCCTTTTGGAATTTGACCTATTTTTTATCAAAATTTCAAATTTGGGCTACATGTTCTAAAATCCCAAAGCTGAGATCAGAAAATGAAAAGCAGTATTGGAAATATTGATGTGATCCCTATATATTACCAAAGTATTTTCCCAGCACTAAAGGAAATATGGACTCTATGGGCAAAATAGTAAAAAATATCATTTTTTCGCTCCAATTTTTAAGAATTGCGGGATTCCCTTTGACCTTTTGACAGTTTTTTTTTACACTTTATTATTCAGAATGAATAACTAAAAAACGTTGAAAATTTCATTGAGTTTTGTTACTAAATAAATATTTTATTAGATATTTATTGAGCTTCTGAAACTAAAATTTGTATCAAAATGTTAATAGAATTGCAAATATTAGGAACAATTTGATCCACATTTATTCCGAGCTAATTTTTTTGTTTAGATAAGTTAATTTTTGGTCTTATAAAAAAGTTTCAGGTCAATATCTCTATTAGATTCAAAAAAATGCCACTTTAAAACTCCGTCCTTCAAAAATATTGCACTTTTTCATACTAAAAAATTTTAATAAATTTTCATATTATTTTATTTAACAACAAGTCAATGGCTCTGACTTAGTCATATCAAAAAATTAAAAAGTGCAATATTTTTAATTCTGCCCCACTGTGGATTGGAGTATAAAAGGCCTTTGATTGAATCTAATTTAAGTATTAATAGATCTGCGATTGAAGCTAAAATTGGAGTATAATAAGTCTTATGTTTGGAGCTAAAATTGGAATATTTAAAAATGCCCATGATTGAAGATTAAATTGGAGTATAAAGATACCTACGATTGAGTTTAAAAATGAAGTATAAAAAGACGATCGAATCTAAAAATTAAATATAAAATGACCTACGATTGGACCTAAAATTGGATTATAAAAAGACCTACAAATTAGGCTTGTACACAATGATGAAGACATGTTATCTTATGTAAATTTTTTTGCTGATCCTTCATATTTAAATGTCGATGTATAACGTGTCTAAATTTGCAGATGAGATTTTGTCCCAATTTATTTACTATACATTAATAAAATTATACTAAATAGTTCCCTTAAACCTAGCATCTTCTGCTCCTAATGAAAATATATTAAAATTTTCTCACCATCGACTAATGCTCTAATTTCAACTGCTGTCATAATCCTTGTAACCAAAAACACAAATCAAAATCTAAACTTTGTAAATTATTAAAATAAAAAAAATAAAAAATATTCTAATTAGAAACTTATTTTACCAATTTTGTTTTACTAATTGTTGTTTTTGTTCAATTTTACAATTGTCTAAATAAAAAAAGACGAAACGAGCAAAATGTACAAAATATCAAGTGTCAAATTTTAGCAATAGTCATTTAAATTTATGTCTCATTGTCACAATTACATACAACTGGAGCGACCGAACGTCCGACCACATTCAAATAAGTAAGCACACATGTAAAACTCAATGAATGAATGAATATGTTGGTATTGTATCATACATTCAGGCACAAATTCGAACTGTGGAAATATGGTGTTTCGAAGTAATCGAGTCCAGAGTATAAAGGATGTCGGTATTATAAGCTGTATTATTATTTCAACGAGTACTTAGGAAATGTTAGATTTGAATAAAAGCGTAAGCGGTCAAAATGATTATATAAACTTCAGGTCCTGTAAGTTGGATTGTAAGGATAATAACGGTTCTCAGTTTGGTTCTTTACACTAATGTATTATATATGAAATTTAAGGAATTCTTTCGGTTACTTGAATATAGTAGTAGTTTAAACTAAAAGCAATTAAATCGAGTTATTTATACTTCCAGTAACCGATTAACACTAGCTTATAATATAAAAACAATACTCTACAAAACAAACCAAACCAACAAACATCATCAACATCATCCTGCAGTGTCACAAAATATCACATATTGAGTAGAAAATGTGGGGCGAAGTTTACCAGAGTGTGAGCAGTAGCAGTTGCAATATAGAAATAAATATTCACACCACAATTTACCACTACTGCTCTATAGGTCTCAGTTGTTCACAAAAAAAATCTGTGAAAATTAGAAAATAAAAAAAAAAAACAACTGAAACATGTTCAAGAGTACAATATTAAAAATCACAAAATTATTATAAACTTGGTCGTCATTTAACATACAGAAACAAATATTTCTTTCTTTTTGTTTCAGTTTTTATTTTTTTATTTTTTATTATTTTTGGTATGACACCCCTTTTCTATTGCCCACTATTTAAAAAAGAGGGCTGGTGAGGGGGTGTTCAATTATTATTTTTGATAGTATGAGTATTGTGGAACTAATAAAAGTCCAATCTGGCTGTGTAACTGTTTAGACTGTCATTATATATTTTAGGTACAGTGGAGGGTAAAATTATCAGAATATATACTTATATATAGTATCGATAATTAAAGGGTCATTCATTAATTGCAGGTTCCTTGTTATGGTCTGGCCAGATTTCAGCAGCTTATAATATATAGGACCCTTTTGATCCCACCTATAATTACATTAATGCCACGGATATTTGGCTTTGCTGCCGATTCAGCTGGTTGGCCGGGCTTCACATACGCTCTCTTATGCTTCGGGTTATCCATTTTTTGTCTCAAGCGTTCAGGCAGCATTTCTGACATACAAAATCATCTGCCAAGGTCTCTCAGCATCAATTTCCATGGTACCCAATTTTCCAGCTTTTGGGTGAATCCTTCTGCCTGCAAACGTTTTGAAATTGCTGATAGAGTAGCATACAATGATTTTGCAAGCTCTTGTTGAGTTTGACAAGTCATATACCCAATAGTTATGCTAATTATATGTTAAGAAAACGCTGTACATGAAGTTAACGTAGTAAAAGTTTCATTTAATTCAAGATAACTAAATGTAAGTCTAAGTTATCTAAATGTAATTTTATCTATTATTATTTTTAACTGTTTTAGTCGACACTGTATACCCTCATATATGTTAATATGTATGTTAGTATTTAGACTCATTTGCTACCAAAAATTATAAAAACAACAAAAAAACAAAAAACATTTATATATTTATAACAATGCCAAATATGACAGTTAAATGTTACAAAACATTTTATTATTTTTTTTTGTTTAGTTAAAAAAAAACACACAATTTTTGTTCATTTACTAAATGAGCAAAAATGTTGAATGCAAAATGTTACAAAAAAAAAAAAAATACTTTTCCATCGTCTTTTTTTTCTGGTTTTTTGTTTTGTATGCCAATCTAACACTTCATGTGCGAAAAAACGTCAAAAAGTTTTCAACTCACAATTGTTTCATTCATACAACAGTTTTTTTTTTCTTGTTGTTCTTTATTCGTGCGATGGTTTTTTTGTTCTCTTGTGATTTCAGTATGGTGATATTGGTTTTGGTTGAATGAAAATGTAACCAGATTGGTGTTTTGTTTAAAAACGGGGACTATTCACTATATTGGAGAAATATGATTACCTCTTTATTATATCAAAAACAAGTGCTTTTTGGTCCTAACGATTTTTTAGCGAAACCAATATATTCTATTGATTATTCTTATTTATCCATAGGATACCTTTAGCTAGTCTTTTACCATATGGATCATCAACTTAAACAAGCAGACTCTTCTTATTTTGTAAGCAAATATTACAAGACAAATTGAAACAAGTAAGAGTTCTATATTCGACTGTTTTGAATCTTAAACACCCTCCACATAAATGAGAAACTTCTTTATTTGTTTCATAATTTCGTAAACTAGACTCATTTTCCTTTCCAGTGATATATAATATGTCATATTTTATTGATTTTTACAGTTTAAGATACTACTGAGCACATTACCACTTTTAAAAAATTTCCTACTAGCTTTATTTATGCTAAACATTGCTTACTATGCGCTTCTCATTCTTTCTTGTACTCTCAGCACTCACGCATTCGTCTTTGTGTTTTGCTGCATCTGATCTTGTTTGTATTTTTTCGTTCTTTTTTGGTTATTGTTAGCTTAATTAAACTTTGTAAACGAAACATTCGATTTGATTGAATGACGTGATGAACATTGAAAAAACGGTACACTTTACGTTCATGAAATTGGTAAAGCAGTATGAACGAATAATTATTATGATTGGGTTGTCATATTTTCATCACTTTAAACAGTGCAAGCTCGATTTTCTCGATTAATTAAAAACCTGTCGCGAAAACTGAATTTTCGCTTTACAGAACTCAAAATTTTATTGACAAATTTTATATAATTTTTAAAATTAGAATTGTTTTTATTGACATTTTTTTTATTTTAAACATTTTTAAAGAAATTGGAAATTTTGAGTTGTTTTTTTGGCAAATTATTTTTTAAAATAACAACTGAATCTCGTAGTTCATGTAGTGCTGTTGTCGGCTCATAATTTTCCAAAGCCCATTGTATGCATATATTTATGGATGATATACAATTGTCCACTTCATTTTTTTTTTCTTCATGACTACTATCGTATAAATCCTCTGATTCCATATCTGATAATTCCATTTGCTCCTCATTACTTTCCACATGAAATTCTTCTTTAATCCAGTTGTCTATGTCAGCTACAAGTGTACCAATAGATGAAAGATCTTCGTTTTTTTTCAACACTCCATTCAGTACCGAATTCGAGCAAGGCGTTTCAGGATTTTCGGATATTGGCCACTGATATTTTAAGCCAGGACTTAGCTAGAATCTGAACTGCATTTTTGAGATTGAAGTTTTTTATTTTGAGCTCCAAATTTGTTCCCTTTACGCCAAGCAACTGAGTGAGCGCTTGTTTTTTATAATTTTATTTGACCAAGTTGATAAATTTTTGATCTAACTGTTGAATAAGCGCAGTGCAATTGGGTGGTATATTCATTGCTATAATTAAACCGTCATCACTTTTTAATTACTCAACTGGGTGACACGTCGTGTTATCTAAAAGCAAAACTGCTTTTTGCGGCAGACCTTTTGAAACTTAAAAATTTTTTACTTATGGACAACTTACTTTTAATAATTGGTGAAAATTAACTTACGTGGGGAACAAATTCGTGATGGAACCAGTCCTTGAATATAAATAATGTCATCCAGGCGTTATTACTTGAGTTGATTATTGAAAAAGCTTGTGTTTTTCGATTTTCCAACAATTTCAGTTTGTCTGTACCATTCGCATTTGACAATGGCTAAAAAGTTATTTGCTCATTTTACATATTTTCTTCCGAGAGTCGTTTTCTTACTACATGTGACAAGAGTGTGATTTGGAAGCATTCTTTAATATAAACCGGATTCGTCGGCATTGTAGATTTGGTGAAGAGTCAACCCATGCTCATCAACGAAATCCTTAAACTCTATCACAAATCAATAAGATGACGTTTCGAAGACAATTTCTCGACCATAAATTTTAAAAATCTTATTCCATGTCGACGCTTAAATTTCTTCAACTATCCTTCACTGGCATTGAAATCTGAATTGGTTTGATACATTTTGGAATACAAATGACTTTTGTTCGTAAAATCAAGGTATTGGACGTTGCCAGAGCCTCTTTCTGTTGTACGTACGAACTTTTTCTTGCTTTATAATGCGGTAAACCGAAGACTTTTGCAGCTTGTAATTCAAGCAAATTGAATTTATAAAATCTCCACCTAAAAATTTTTTTAAAATCTCTATTTTTTTGAGTAATCGTTGGCTTTAAAATTTGTTGAACTTTTCCCATATTAAAAGATGTATTTACACAACAAATGACACGAATAAACTGATAAAATTAAAGATCAAAATCAACCAAAAAGGTTTATATTTCCAAAGAAATATTTTCCTATTTTGGTTATAGACATTGTAATCAAATTTAAAAATAGAACCCGTCACGATTATAAAACCTGCTAATTTTAAAAATTAAGCCGTCTCGATAACTGGGTCGTCACGATAATGGGTAGTCGCGAATATCGAGCTTGCACTGTAATTAATGGTTTCAATAAATAATATAGTTATTTTCGTGAAAATCGTTTTAAGATAAAAAATGCCTTTGTTTAATGAGAAATGCTTTTTTTTAATGAACAATCAGTTTTTTTATTGAAATTTTTTTTTTGTAAAGTAAAATCTGTTATATTAGTTCGTTTTAAAATTGATTTTTTTTTAATAAAAAAATCAGCTGTTTGTGAAAATATTTGTTTAAAAAAAATCATTTTTTTTATGATAAATCGTTTCGATGCGGTAGGTAAACTAAAAAGCTAATACTTATAGTTAGATAAACATATTTAAATCGACTCCACTGCCAACAAGTATCCAGAATATTTATACTCGTATATAATAAGATGAAAAATTAATATTGCAATCCTATTATAGACTTAGACAATTATAAAAGTATTGGGTAGATGGCGTATATTTTGAACGCGGTTTTTGTTTTTAATAATTTATATGTCATTTTGTAGGGTACACATCTACAAATTATTCTTACTTAGTTATAAATAACAATGTTTTGTTTTTTTTTTTTTTTGCTTAGAAAATTTCGAATTTTGTACCAACAAAGCCTCATGTGCTAGAAGTTTCGCTTTACTTCTTTAATTTGAAAAAAAAAAATGCCGCTTAAGCACACCGATTGCTCACCAAAGCTTATGGTGAATGTGTTCCATCGGTTTTACCGTGCCAAATCCAAAACCGTTTTAAAACAAAGAATTACTCCATGAAGATTCTTGTAAAACTCAACAAGAGTCTGCAAAATCATTGAAAGCTACTCAAGCAGGAATTTCAAAATGTTTGCGAGGAGCAGGATTCATTCAAAAGCAAAGAAATTGGGAACCATACAAATTGAAGCCGAGAGACCTTGAAAGACGATTATGCATGTCCGAAATGTTGCTTAAATGCTAGAAAAAAAAAAATCATTTTTGCACCGAATCATTACTTGCAATAAAAAATGGATTCATTATGATATCACACAGCTTTAGAGATCGTATGTGAAGCTCCGCCAACCAGCCGAATCGACACCAAAGCCAAATATCCATGGTGCTTAGGTAATTCTCTGTATTTCGTGGAAGCAAAAGGGTCCTATCAATTATGAGCTGCTGAAATCTAACCAGATCAACACAGATAACCTGTACCAAACACAACTGATTCATTTGAAGCAACAATCAATTATGGATCTATATTTAAAACATCCAGCAGTATGTGTTTTGCATACATATAACTGCTACCTGTATAATTTTGGTTAGTTATCGATATTAATAAGCTATTTATGTAAGATAATGTGTTTTTCGTAAGTTCTTGTATAAAAGTTATGAATAATTATGGACCGATCTTCATAAAATTCAGTATGCGTATTTTTAACTTCTTTTCAGATGTAGAAAATTATATGAGAGTTATGGTCAAGTATGGGACGATCCACAAAAAATATATAGCTCCTCCACCTTGGCAGCAGTAACTGCTTGAGCTACAAATTCTTTGAAATCTTATTTTAGTAAATTAAGAAATCTATGTTCATTTATAAATGAATCTCCAACTATGTGTGTTTGTATGTATATTTGTTTGTTTGTTTGGACTTTATAGACGGCTAAACGGCTGAACCGATTTGTTTGAAATTTTTACAGTATATTTATGTATGTCTGGAAGGAGCTATAGGCTACTTTTTGTTTTGAAATTTTAAGTGGGCGTGGTACCTCCCATACAAAGTTAATTTTAAAAATCAAATATTTAGGAAACTATAATAGCTATTGTCCTCAAATTTTGCATGAGCAATTCCACTGTTTGTTTAAATATTTGCGACAAAAATGGGAGTAGTAGCCACAGAGGGCGTGGCACCTCCCATATGATGATAATTAAAAAAAATTTATATATGGGAAACAATAAGATATATGGTACGGTTATTCTACCATCAATATTAATATTTATAACAAGAATGGGCGGACTATCAATAGTGGGCGTGGCACCTCCCATACATATGATGACAAATTATAAATAGGGAAAACTATATCATCTATCAATATTAATATTTAGGACAGAAATGCGCTGACTACCAACAATATTAAGTAAATGTTAAAATTTGTATACATTTGAAACCCTTATCTATATATAAAAGTGAATATGTGTTTGTTTGTATGATTGTGTGCTTATTTGTATTTTATACGTGGAGAAAAATCATGATCAATCAATAATGTTAAGTTAAAATTAGTATACCTGTGAAAGTATATATAAATACTAATCTTCGAAATTACATGAGGTAGAATCTTTTATTACCATATTTCCTGTACGAAGTAAATATTATTTATTGCTTATTTAGGAAAATATGTAGATTCTACATTTTGTGTGAGCAATTCAATGACTTCTGCAGGATGACGCAATCTATAGAAGAGTTAATAAATTGCGTTTTCCCCAATATCGGAAAAAATTTTAAAAACAAGCAATAGTTATGTGAACGCGCGTTACTGGCAGCCAAAAATATAGACGTTAACTCCATCAACAGCAACATTCTGAATACCTTCGATGGTAATCTAAAAATTTATAAATCAATCGACACTGTTACAAATATTGAGGATGTCGTCAATTATCCAGTCGAATTTTTAAATTCGTTAGATTTACCAGGCTTTCCACCACATGACTTGCAGTTGAAAATTGGTGCTCCTATTATTTTACCAAGAAACATTGATCCACCACGACTTTGTAATGGCACTCGACTTATAGTAAAGAAATTAATGAACAATCTAATCGAGGCGACAATTATAACTGGAAAGTACAATGGATCAGATGTATTGCTGCCACGTATTCCGATGATAACTTCGGAAATGCCATTTGATTTCCTATTCGCCTAGCATTTGCAATGACAATTAATAAAGCTCAAGGTCAGTCTTTGCAAGTTTGTGGACTAAATCTAGAAAATCCATGTTTTTCACATGGACAGCTTTATGTTGCATGTTCGCGAGTGGGAAAACCCACAGACTCATATGTATATGCACCAGAAGGAAAAACCAAAAATATAAGGCATTAGAATAAAAAATAATTAATAAAAATAATATATATATCAAACATTAAATAAAAAATGTTTTTCTATAAACTTCTATATTTAACATTAAGGTTATAAATAAGAAACAAATAATGTACTACTTATTAAAATAGAAACTAATTTTAGATAAACTTCATAAGTATATTGTAAATCATAAGATAATATAATAAGAATTAATTTAAAAGGAAAACTGTAGATTTTAATAACTTAGGGCCTGGCTCACAAAATGCGAACGAACATTTTCTTTCTTATTTTATACTAGCTGAACCCGGTCCTCGTTGCTGGCCCTTAGAAAACATCTGTTTTATATTGCATCTCGGTCTCGATTTCAATATACAGTGTCGGACAAAGTCGGTGATCCAACCATCAATTTTAATACATGTGGTGGCAGTCCGGCTGGTTCCAATGAATTCAAAAATTCAGTAGGATAATCGACGGCTTGTTCTTCGTTCATTAAGGTAAGGTCACACACGGCAAATATTTACTCAGAAAAGCGTAACCACTTTTTTACCACAAATATACGTGTGTTTCGTAAAATCAAATCAATGAAATAAAACTAAATATTTGTTTTGAATCAGCCAAAATAATTTTGGAAATAAGTAAAAGAATTCAAATATATTTTATTTAGTGGTTACGTCTTTTTCATCAAATATTTGCCATATGTGACCCTACTTTTACTGTGTTAATCGATTTGCATTTTATTGTTTCGCCAGGCAGTTTCAATTGTATTTGTTTATGCCAAAATTGCATGTTCCCACAGCCAATCCGAATTTTTGTAGTTGGTTGTAAGAATTGGGAATACCTTGTCAATAACGAAATCTCATTTGTGGCGAGATCAATTGAAATTTTTCCATTTCTGGTGTCCAACAATTGTTTTGAGAATGTTTCGGCAGAAGGGTATTGCAGCAAATGCACACGCATGTTCGTTGATAGCGTTCGGCTTCTGTAGCTTCATTTCCAGTGAAATAAATTTGAAGGAACTTCGCATCATCATTGAGAAGCGGGAGCAATGACCCAATTCTGTGGTACATTTGGCCTTGAACTTTAAAGGTGGGCATGAGCCGACGTCATTTGAAATCATGAGTTGCTCTTTTTGATATTTTGAAGGAAGTGCTTGGAAATAGGATTGGCGCCGGAAATGTAACTTAGAAGCAGCTTAGGCGGCTCAATAACTGGTGACAGAATAACTTTACGTCCTTGTGATTCCTGTAGTCATCATACTTATTGTAATAAAATGCCGGAAACTTTAAATCGATTCTTTACTTTGATAGAGCCATGCGGGAGTGATTGGCTTCTAGTCTTTCGATATGCTGTTAAGGTGTCTTTGCAGCACTTGATGAAGATGCACTGCGACGCATTTGCTGTAGCTGTGATTCTCGTTCTCTTCCTGTTTCTGCGGCTCTAGACGTAGATGCCCTTTCTAAAACAATTTTTATTTGAATAAAACCGTTATTTTTTATTAAAAGTGGAATGCGGAGAGTTATTCAAAATATTATTTTTTTTTCATAGATTTCATATGGAAATTTCTTATTCATGCACCTAATATGCAAGAGTAAACAAAATTGTTTATCATCGATTGATAATATAAAAGTACTTTTATAGTACCGGACATGTGTTGAAATGTATTCCTTTCTTCGCTTACACCAAATAATACGCTTCAGAGGACACCACTTTGAATTAAAATTTTTAAAATAATGTTAAGAAACGAAATGAAAATTGTCATTGTTTGCACGTTGGGAATAAAAAAAAGGATTTATGTATTTCTCCAATTGAAAAAAATGTTTTGGTCGACAAAATTAATTTTTTTGGAAAAAATTTTTTTTTCAAATTTTTTTTTAACAACAATCACTGACTTTGTAAGCCTGTATATAGGAAACTAAATAAACTATCTGTTAGAATTGAAGAAAAGGTCAATCAACAATTATACAATAATCTTTTTTTTTATGTCATTAGCGGCATAGTATAAAAATTTGATTCTGCCACGCCATTCCGTCCATAGACCGAAAATCAAAAATCTGACTTTACAGTGTTACCCGCTAGGCTTTTCTAAAGATTCCGTAAACATTTTTATCAAAATCTGTCAAGCCGTTTTTGAGTCCATGCGGAACGTACATACACAAACCTGTTTTTATATATATATATGGCATTAACGGTATAATGTAGAAATTTGATTTTTACACACCCCTCCGCCCACAGACCGAATATCAAAAATCTGACTTTACAGTGTTACCCGCTGGTCTTTTCTGAAGATTCCCTGAAAATTTCATTAAAATCGGTGCAGCCGTTTTTTATATATATAGATGGCATTAGCGGTAAAATGTAAAAATTTAATTTTGCCACGCCCCTCCGCCCACAGACCGAAAATCAAAAATCTGACTCTACAGTGTTACCCGCTAGGCTATTTTGAAGATTCCCTAAAAATTTCATCAAAATCGGTTCAGCCGTTTTTGAGTTCATTCGGAACATACATACATACCCACATATATACAAACATCCATTTTTATATATATAGATTGAAAACAATAACAAAAATTCAAATTTATTTGTTGTTTTCAATATAAAATAAGAAAGAAAATGTTCGTTCGCATTTAGTGAGCCAGGCCCTTAATAAATATTGTTTAACTGTAAACTTTTTATTTCATTACGATACGGGTAGCGAAGCACACCGGGTTTTAGCTAGTACATATATACAATTAAGAGGGTCGATTTGTAGGGACGCAAAAAAATCGCTCAAGTGACAACGAAAATCGTATTTTAGAGATCAAAATAAGAAACTTTGCCCAAGGAACCATACCTCTAAAATGAATTCTGATGTTCGTTATTTTGACCCAAATGTTCGCCAATGTGCGCCAATGGTGTCAAATGTATGACCGACACCCACTAACCCACCCATGATAGTCGTATTACTCCTGGAACCCTACAAAAATCAAAATTTTTGGCACTTTTTATGAAACAATCAGCGAAATGGCAATGTTTGTTTTGTTTTGGAGTTTATTTTTTATTGTTTGAAATCTTTTTTGCTCTCAAGTCTGGACAATTTCGCACGGCCCTCTGATATCGTCACTCATTATATCAAATTGGAGTCTACCTCGGGCAATTGTGTAATAAAATATCCAACCCGTGTACCAAGTTAAAAATCCCTTTATCTGGCAGCATTGTCTACATGTGAATTGAGTTTTTAATTTTGGCTTATTCACATATTTAGGATAAACGTCAAATCATAATGGTGATATGTTGTGCTGGAAAAAAAAACACATAACAGAAATTTTTTTAATTTTTCATATTTTCTAGACATAATTGAGATATAATATTAGAGAATGAGGACATGTGTTGTGTAATTCACATAAATATAGATAAATATATATATATATATATATAGAAAATATAAATTACATGAAGACAGTAGGAGGTGTAGAAGGAATTTAATTTCAAAATGTCTCTAAAGTTTTTAAAACTTACTATAGAGAAAATTAACTTTTATAAGCAAATAAATTTAAGATAGTTTGTTGGTATGCGTTTTGAAGGCTTTTAGCTATGTATCTATTTTCATTTAGTTGTCTATATTGTAGTAATAAGGGGTCTGCCAACAGTGAATTCCGAACAGTTGATAGCGGCCATATTGCTGAAGCTACATCTGTCGAATTCTCTGTCATTTATTCAGTTTGTTTTGCCAAATCACCATAGACGGATATAGTATTCAACACCAGGTGCAAATGATAAAATTATTTTTGAAAAATTAGTGTTCTATTCGGGCAACGTTCCTAGTGCTTCGCCCATTTTAATTATCTTCAGGGATAAGGACCATTTCTGGATAAATGGGTATGTCCACAAACAAAATTGTCGAATTTGGAACGATAACTATCCACATGAGATCTAAGAGCGTCCAATCAATCCCGAAAAAGACAGTACTTGCTGTAAATTTTGAGCTGGCGGCGTCACACATTGGTTGAAGAGTGGCTGAAATAAATTTTTTTCATGTTCGCCGATTTAGATAATTTTTTAGTATCTTGTTGTCAGATATCTGAGTATTATGATTCAGTAATATTAGGCTGTTATATATATTATTTGTTTGGACAGACACGTTCGAAGTTCCTATATGTTCGCTTGTTTAAAATGGCATGCAAATTTATTGTATATTCAATCTTTTGGTACAATCAGAGTAAACTTATCATTTGACTTTGTTGTATATTTTCGTAAATGACAATTGTCATAGATGAGATTTGCATAAAAAAAGTTGGAAAAAGTGTCATATAAAAAATTTTGTAGAACAAAATATAAAGAACATCAAAATTTCAATGTTCATCAACTTCTATGGACTGCATCTTTTTAGCGCTGTGGAGCGCTGTTTAACGAAAGATGTCAAATTACAGCCTGAAGTCTCAGCTAAAAGTTAAAGAATAATTCAGTTGCTCCTACATGCTCCTTTCCAAAAAAACAGTAAAAACTATAAAGTGATAAAGTAACAAAACACGAATTTTCTATGCTTAAATTAATTATTCATGTTTTTTCTATGTGTGATGGGCGTAAAAGTGGACGGATCAGGTATATATTTCCAGAAGCCCCTTCTACAATTATAATATTTATTTTTTGTGAAAATTGAGATGATGCATTAAAAATCAAGGGACTTATGCCACTTTTTCAATACAAGTTGTATGGGAAGTGGGCGTAAAAGTGGGCGGATATTTTTCAAATTTCCCAAAAATGATTCTGAGTGTTTAGAAATGCTATGTGCCAAAAAACAATGCCGTAGGTCAAAATTTAAGTTTCACTTTGTATGGGCGGTGGGCGTAAAAGTGGGCGGATCATTTTGATTTTTACATTTTTTTCTTAATTGAATTAAAAAATGCCTATGTGCCAAGTTTCATTGTCCTTCGACAACTTCTTCTATTTTTAGCCGCTCGTTCTATGAACCTCAACTAATGTACATCATCGGTCCATATTTCTTTGAGAACAACGTTGGCCAGGCCATCATTGCTATATACCGTTGATTACCAACTTCTTTTAATTTGAAATTGATGACATGGACACTAGCGACATGTGGTCTCAACAGGATGGCTCTACGTGCCACATTGGCCATCATACACGAGCGATTTGAGGACATGGTTGTCTCACGTGGAGGTGATGTGAACTAGACTCCGAGATCGTGCGATTTGACCTCGTTAGACTTATTATTGTGTGGTCTTCTTAAGTCGCCGGTCTATGCGAATAAGCCACAAACTAAAGCACGATTTGCACGATGATATATTTTATAAATAATGGCATCGACAAACCTTTCAAACGAATACAAAAATTTAATGACTTCTCACACACATTTTGTTTTATTTAAATTAAAAGATAGGCAGCACTTAATGAAAGTCCCTTTAGTAGTTTGCTACAGTTCAAGTTGTATGCACCGAAAAGTGTATTTTGTTTGCAATGTAACCATTTAATTTTTGTTTAGCTAAAAATATAGATAGACCATCATAAATATTTGAAAAAATAACAAAACATAAATTTAACAGTTAACATAAAAATTGTGAAAATTATGGTCATATATTCTGCTTCACTTCTGGTAGCTTCCTTTTTTTTACTGGTTAAAGGAACGAGGAGAGACAGTCAAAAAAAAAAAGAAAAAAAAAAACACAGAAAAATGTACTAAATATAACAACAATGAAACATTCATAATCAAATTTATGGCAAATAAGAAAAATGTTTATATATGTATTTACATTCAGTACAACGAAATACTTATACAATGTATACAAAAATGATATAAAGTAATGTACACCAAGACAATACAGAAAATTTGGAAATGGGCAATGTTCTTAAGTTCACCACAAAAGAGGAAATATTTAAGTAAAATGTGGTTAAATTTGTTTAAGTTAAAAACTTAATTAGTTTATTTACGTTTAATTTCTAAATACAATACAATTTTGTCATTTAAGCTACCCTTCTTTAAATACTCCCCACTATATACCTTATTTTGTGCAAAAATATATATATAATATCCATTAAAGTATATGAACGATATAAGGACGAAACATTTAAACTACAAAAACAATAAAGAATCAAAAAAAAAAAATCCATTTTAACATTCAAAACGGTACTATATGGAGCGGGAGTAATCGTTTTGATGGTCGTGGTCAGCAAAAATGGTAATATTTACAACATACAGCAAAGAAGAAAGAATAAATATTGTATAAAAATACATACAAACATAGAAAAGTAATAATAATATAAAACACCCAGCAGTTAAGCAAGTATCCCAATGAATCCCTTATAGACCGCAATTTCCACTAATGTCTGATCACTTGGCTGTTGTTTTTAGTGCAGAGAAAAGTAAATTGGTTACTTTATTCCTACCAGGTAATCTAGCATGAAGTCAATTATCACTTAATTGTCTCTAAGTAATCTAAAGTGTAGTCGCTTTAAACGTTTTGTGAGTAATTCGTACAAACTGGTTTAATAAAATTTGTGTTGATATAACTCTCGTACAGTTTATATTCATTTTTCTTGTACAGGTTTTTCCAACAAGAGGTGTTATTTTGGTATTCAAAGAAAAATGTAATTTTTTGAGATTAATGATCGGATGTCTATTTTATAATAAAGAGGAAGTTATGCCGTTAATAATGAAAAACAACATCAGCCAAATGGCCACCACGACCACGCTAACAGGACCATATCCTTTTCATGAAACTTTCCATAACCAAATCGCAAAGTGGCTGCCCTATGTCCTCGATAGCCTCACGAATTTGATATTTGAAGTCTTGAATCGACACTGGGCTGTTGGCGTAGACCTTATCTTTCATGTGGCCCCAAAGGAAGAAGTTGCAAGGTGTTAAATCACAAGATCTCAGTGGCCAATTGTGATCACATCTTCGTTGCTTGTGCGGCACGTAGCGCCGCCGTCTTGTTGAAAGTAATCGTTGTCCAGATCAATATCATCCAAAATACGTAAGGTGTTACATCACAAGATCTCGGTGGCCAATTGTGATCACCTCTTCGTTGCTTGTGCGGCACGTAGCGCCGTTTTGTTGAAAGTAAACGTTGTCCAGATCAATATCATCCAAAATACGGTGTAATGACGTTTGTGGAATGCCCAATTCCAAAGAACGACGAGGAATGGACAAACCTGGGTTTTCTTCAACACTTTGGGCTACAGCAGCAATAGTCTTAGTTGTTCTTGAGCGATGTTCAACGGGTTCTATTCTTCACATCACTAACTTGTCCCAACAGCTCGAATTTTTCCACCAATTGCTGTAACGCGGTCCGACAAGGTGCTTCACGACAACCCAAAAATGCTTTAGTTTTGCGAACTGTGACTGCAAGATTTTCACCATTTTTGTTTTGGTTTCAATGCTTTGTTGAAGCGTGTGTCGTTCCATTTTTAGTAATGGCGTAGTTTCTACTTACTTGTCAAATGTCAAAGAATAAAAGCTTCAAAAGTGACAACTACCCAAATACCGGGTGATTCAAAATAACACCTCTTGTTGGAAAGCCCTTTATATACTGACATCCCATTTAACCTAGCGTGAAGTCAATAGTCACTTTAGTGTCTCTAAGTAACCTAGAGGGTAGTCACTTTAAACGTTTATTTTGTAATGCACTTTAAAAAGTACTAATTTTACCAACCAGAAGTAATCTGTTGAAGAGTTGTTGGAGTAAGGTTTGTTTGCAAGCAATCGGTTACTGAACTGTCTATGATATGTCTTTTTAACTGATAATTTGAGGTCTATCAGCACCTCTGCCTGTTAAAATAAATGGTTATGTAGCTGATCAAGTAACCAGTTAGCTAGCTATGGGGTGTATGATTTACAATAAATGGCATAAATTTAAAATGCAGTTTTTGTTTTTGATAACTTATATGTCATTGTGATTATTAAACATTATAGCGTAAACAACAGAGTTTTTGTTCGCTTCGAAATTGTCGGATTTTGTGACAACAAATCATCATATGCGGGAAGTTTTGCTTTATTTCTAATAATTTAATTCACCGAAGCTTATGTGAATGTGTTTTATCGGTTTAAATGAGCGAGAGTTGTTCCGTGCATTTCAGAAGTAGTGATTTTGACACGGAAGACAAAGATCTCCCAGGCCAGCCAAAAAAGTTTGAAGACAGGGAATTGGAGGAATTACTCCATGAAGATTGTTGTCAAACTCAACAAAAGTTTGCTAAATCATTGGCAGCTACTCAAGCATTAATTGCTAAATGTTTGCAATCATCAGGGTTTATCAAAAAGCTGAAAAATAATGTTCCATACGAGTTGAAGCTAAGAGACCTTAAAAGACGATTTTGTATGACTGCTTGAAGTCTATAAAAACTATTTAGAATGAAGTGGTTATGAAGTTTTGCCTCACCCAACCTTAAGTTCCGACCTTGCCCCGTCCGACTACTATTTGTTTCGATCGATGCAGAAAGTTCTATCTGGGATATGCTTCACTTTAGAATAGAATATCCGAAATTGGCTTGATTCGTTCTTGGCTTCAAAACATAAGCAGTTCTTTTGGCTCGGAATCCATATGTTGGGATGGAAAAAAGTCATATCTAACAATGGCCAATACTTTGAATAAATTTATGTTGTACAAATGTATCAAAATAAAAGCTAAACATTTGCAAAAAATCCACGTTTTTAAGCAATACACACAATAGTAAGGTAACTGAATCTATTTATCCGGTATGTGGATGCAATGCGTTGGCTACTTTGAACTAGTCACGTACACGCAGAGAAAAAATATAGTTGTGCATGTTTACAGTAACCATTTCAACATTTTTCAAAGTTTTTTAACAATATTATAGTCACAGTCACTATTTACATGATTGTGGTAACCATAATATGGTTAACTTACGATTCACATGATTGCATCAATCATATATGTATATGGTTACAGTAATCAAGTATATGTTTGTGAAAAAGTAACTAATTGTCACCCTAAATTATAGGTAAAATCACTAGTTCTCCTAGAACTGCTGGGCATAGATACTCTCACATACACCCGCAACATTTGTTTAAATGTATTTACATAAAGTCATAGACAAGCCAACATACAAACACATCAAAATCTACACAGCGAAATAAATTCCAAAATATATTATATACAATATATTTATATATGTATATATCTATCTTTCTACTAAAGAAAATGATGGAAAGACAAACAAATGGCAAAAATAAGGATAACGAACGATATTTAGGAATTATACAGAAAAAAATAAAAATACTAAAAATACTTATACACATTCATATCACCACACAGAGTATAAACGTCCATCATTGCTAAGAATTGTTATTTCGAATTATGGAACGTTGATGGCTGATGGGTGGATGGTAACCATTATAGAGAATAGATAAATAGAAGAAAAATATTTTAGCAATTGCTAAACAAACAAGAAAAAAAAACAAGGAAACGAAACCATCAAAACCATTTTGGTAACATGACAAACTGAAACGAATGAGAAAGTTTACTTATGCCAAAAAATGTTAGCAACAACCAAAAAAATAAAAAAATCCCCGAAAATGAAAGACCAACAGCTACAAACAACATCAAGTGATATACGACAACAAGTTTGGAAATGGCATGGAATGTTTGTTATGGGTTTGGTTGTTTGTGTCATTTAAATGTACAATTTTTGACACTCTACAACTATTAGAGGTGAATGGTAGGTATTTCAGCTGTGCTTATTGTTTGTAATGAATTTTGGAGACACATCACAGAATTAGAAAGACGATTTGCTCTAAGTATTTCCAACTAATTGTTGTATATGAATAATCTCCTTAAAAAATATTATCACCTAAACCTTTCCCTCAATACATCAGTTTTTATTATTACAAGGAAGAGAGTATAGTCGGTCAAGCCGACCATATGAACCCTACACCGACTATATGATCAAAAACAGTTTTCATTTTAAATTTTTTGTCTAGGTTGTCATGCATCACTTTGGCGAAGGTTCTGAAAGAATTTAGACTGAAAGCCTGTTTCAACGGTATGACATTTTTTGTGTTTTTGTCAATATGATCAGTTTACTCTGGCAAATCACCATGAATAGATTGATGCTTGAATAACGCTATTAATTTATTAAAATTTACTTTGAAAATCAGTCATAGACTCGCGCAACTTTTAAACGACTGTTTTATCGTGGAATTGTATTCAGCGATGTGGCTAATTTTTGTCTTCTCGGGTTTGTTAATAAACAAAGACCGATCCTCAACAGACTCCATTACATCCAGAAAGTACACCGTTTGGTGCGGTTTATACTCTAGTGGCATCATCGGACCTTACTTCTTCAAAAATAATACCGGTGCTCGCGGTACGGTCAATAGAGATCGTTACCGCACCATGATCAATGATTTTTTCATTTGAAAATATGGATTTCATTTGAAGATCTGGTTTCAATCAAAATTTGGCGATAACTTGATCTCGAGAAATAGGTCTGACAATTGGCCTCCATGGTCATGCGATTTGACAGCTCTCGATAATTTCCTGTGGAGCCACGTGAAGCCACTGGTTTATGCTGTTAATCCAGCAACAATTGACGACTTGAAGACCAACATTTTTTTTCTTAACCGTGACATACGGCCAGCAATGCTCGAAAAAGTGGCCCATAGTTGGACGTCCAGAATGCGTTTCGTCAGATATTAATGCCATGTATTGATGATTCGAATAAATTTTTTATTGATTAAAATTGATTGATTTTATAAAGACTCTTAGTCATTTAATAAACCTAGAGTCTATCACCGATCTTGATTCGGTGCAATTCGTATTGTACACAATACCCCTGCTTTTGAATGAATCCTACTACTCACAAACGTTTTGAAATTGCTGCTTGTGTAGCTCCCAATGATTTTGCGAGCTCTTGTTGGGTTTTACAACAATATTCATGGAGTAATGAATCCAATTCTTGGTCTTTAAACTTTGGGCCTAGGCGATCTTTGCCTTCTGTGTCAACATCATCACTTCTGAACCGCACAAATTATATCTCGCATGTTGAAACCGGTGGAACACATTCACCATAACCATCAGCGGTACTTTCTTTTCAAATTAAAGAAGTAAAGGAAAACATTCCGCATACGACGCTTTGTTGGTACAAAATTCGATATTTTCGAAGCAAAAGAAACTTTACACTATACTGTTTAATAACTAAATGAGAATAAATTACATATATGTACCCTTCAAAATGACGCATAAGTTATTAAAAACGCGTTCAAAACACACGCCATCTTTTGAAAGACCCACATTTTTAAGTCATACCTCCAAAATTTAATAAGCGGATCGACCTTTAGCGAGCAGGGATATCGAGTATTAATGAATGCGTACTTAAATTAAAGATATCCAGAATGTTAATTTTTCTCTCTCTTGGCTCTTGGTAGAGACCCACTCAGACTTCTGAAATGCATATGTTCTAACCGTTACCCATCTAACAGCTATTGCAGAAGTTGTTTGGACAAAAAGGAGGTAGAATCAGTACCAATCGTTAATATATATAAACAGTCAGAAGCGTAAGAAGAACCGGCTGGTTCCCACTAGAGAGAGACAGGAATTAAGAATTCGTTCCAACAGAAATATCTCTGAAATATCACTGTATCATTGCAGCCATTGGTCAAGAAAATCTTCAATTAGACCCAGACATACAAAATCATTGCCTGTTTCAGAAAGGGAGTCGTCATAATCATAAAAACACTAAAACTGACTAATTTACTACACAAAAAGCTAAAATATAAACTGAAGCAGTAATAAAATTGTTGTTAATGTTGATAGTGTGGCAGCAAGGAACTTACTCAGGCTATTTGAGTCTTCGTTAGTGAAAACTTTGCGGGTAGGTCACACTAGGATACTGTATGAGGCAGGCCTTATCGGTCAGGACATCATTCCTTCTGGAATTTCTGATCGGATCTTACCCAATTATTCCCCAGTAGGGATAATTGGGTAAGATCCGATCAACTGTTCGATTGGGGTGCAGTTTTCACGGATGGATCCAAGATGAACTCTGGTACAGGGGCCGGAGTTTATTTGGACGACAACGATATGAAACGTTCATATAGACTCTCTAACGAGTGCAGCGTCTTCCAGGCAGAGAACTTTGCGATCTAGAAAGCCACAGAGATGATAAAGGCACACGTCAATGAGGGGTCTGTAGTAACTATATACGTGTAGAGTCAGGCTCAACTTAAGGCTCTGAAATGTAATTTAATACATTTCAGCTTAGTTAAAGACTGTATGAACGCTCTCAAAGAGTTATTAGTATACGACTCAATAAGATTGTGTTGGGTACCGGGGAACTGGGATATACAGGGAAATGAGGTAGGAGATTAACTGGACATACATGCTACTGATTTAGATCATGGTACTATATTTCACTACTACAGGCTAATATTTTGAAGATTAAGTGACTCCACCAACCAATCCTGTAGTAGTAGGACGGATTGCAAAGTGTCCAGGACCTTTTGGCCAAATCTGAATGCAAATGCAACCAAAACACTGATTGAGATGGATAGGTGTAGCCTCAGGATTCTAATAGGAGTGATAACCGGTCATTGCTCAATTGGGGCCTTTAAAGGTAAATGAGATAATGACACACAGGATTTCTGTAGGGTGTATGGGGATGTAGAGGAGCTAGAGACATTAGAGCATATTCTGTGCAACTGCCCTATACTAAAGAGTCTTTGATTTAAATGGCTAGGAAACAGATTTCTGGAAGAACTCGGTAGTGTTGCTGGCTGTAAACTGAGTAGCAACATACTATGTTTTATTAAGGTAATAGGTTGGCTATTTGAAGGACTTTCTACAGTGATTTCAAATCCGTAACAAAATCTTTCTTTTTCTTTCCCAATGCGGATTTGGATTATTTTTCTTCATATTCTTTCTTTACTGTATATGACTCTTGAAATGAATCACAATGGACCTTACGGTCTCCGAGTGGAAGTGCACACCCTTTCAAAACTAAACTAATGCTCCCTAATGAAGTGAAAAGACAAACACATTCTCTCTTGCTGAGCCAGTTAAAAGGATTCTCACCATAACTAAATTTCTTGGATTTAACATACTCCTTTTCAGTATATTGTAGAATGTGGGCTTGCTGTCTATGTGTCGGAATGTTGGTGACGTTCCTAAGTCGGGGAAGACAACCCAGATAAAAATAACTTGTTATTCTCTTTCTTAATTTATGGAGAGTATGGTTTACTCCATAGAATAATATATCCATAGAAGCGCTACTGAGAGGGAGAAAACCTAAGTCTGTTGTCAAAAACCTAAGTCGTGAGAATGTATTAGTACATAGTTTTGAGGTAGTATTGGTGCCTTTTTAATTTTCACCAGACACACAGAGTTCTATAAAAATGTTTAAATTTTAATTTATTTAAATTTTCTTCCATTTTCAATACCAAAAATTGAAACTCTGTTCTATAAATAAAATTCTACCACAGATAAATTTAAGTGTCAAAAATTAATAAAAAATAAATTTGTTCATTTGAGCAAAATAAAAGTGTTTCGGAAATAAAAGTGTCCTGCAAGTATTAAAAACATTTGACAAATATTGTGTAGAAGTGTAAAAAAGCGGTTCGGTCTATATTTAGTCGGGAAATCGAAGTTAAAATTTCAAGAATTCTGATGTGTTAAATTCTCTCGCAAGTATGTTGAATTCACACATCACAAGTACGTGTGAAGAGAGTAATTATTGTTACTCTCAGCTTACTCTCAGTTGCGCCTCTAGTTGTACCCTATGGTTTACTCTGAGAGAGATCAGGTAGCCTTTCCTTTGGAAGTACATTGTTGTTTCACTGCTTTAGAGAAAGTAAATTAAATGTGATGGCTTTTATTCAAATAAAACATATTTTATTTGTTGTCAGGTATCCCACTATATGAGGTGTTGTAGATGTGATCTCATCAAAACATTTGCAGATTAATTCAGGCGCACCGAAAGTGTACGTTTTTCCACCTAATCTATTTTTTATTTTACTAAATGACCTTCTAGGTCAATCTTTAAATTTTATTAATTATTTTTAGACGAAAAATTTGCCAATAATATTCATACAATTATGGATCAAGCTTTCTACTGCGTCTCCATGCACTTAAATTGGCACAAGAAGTGAAGCCTAGTGATCATGCATGTCGAAGAGAGTTTATTGAACATCAATAATTGGATACTGATTTGTCGAGCAACATCATCTTAAGCGATAAAGCACACTTTCACTTTGATGGTTTTGTTAATCGTCAAAATTGCAGCACTTAGGGTCTAGAAACTCAAGCAAGTCGCTTTTTGGGCGGAATGGATACTAGAGGCATCATACTTCAACGAAAAGAAAGCTCATCTGTCTTAATTTGGATGACAGTGTTGTGGACGACATGTGCTTTTAAACATATGGTGCCACATGCCATACAATATGTTAAACAGTTCATTACAGCATCAGACATTTCGTGTATTCTCTCGTTATGATGACCAGAATTGTCGCCAAGATAATGTGATTTAATACCATTGTAATCCCTTTTATAAGATTATTTTAATTCGAAGTGCTAGTCCAGCAAGTCCCAACCATCCGTTGTATCTATTTCCCGATTTATATATAAATTTCCTTTCGATGTCCTAAATTAATTGATTGATTCATATTGCATACTTTGAAACAAATATGAAGTGCTTCGAGAAGTCAACATAGCCCATTATTTCTAACTTCCTTGTTTAATTCTTCTGGCATTTTGTTGTTTATTTTGGTTTGGTTTCGTTGGCCAACGTATAACAAAAAAACAAATGATTTGAAATGTATTTGTTGTTTTAATTCTTGGCCCACAATTTATAGACAAATTCTTGTTTAAACATTGACGAGAAATGTCCTTGTTTAACTTAACATTACCATCCGCTGCCACCTAAATTTGTTTTGGCCAGATTGTTAACATTCTAAATGTTGTAGAATTCCTCTGGCTCTGCTTCTCAATCAATGATTCACAGAAACTTTTCTATCATTTAGTTACAGTAGGAAAAGGACATCAATAAATTTGCAAAATTGTTCAAATTCCACTACTACTTTTCACTCATGCCCATCACACTCCCGCTCCTTAAGGTTGTTTTAGAACCAAAAGGAAGGGAGAGTGAGTGAGGATGAGTGAGAGAAAAAATCTAATAAAATGTTTAATTTATGTTTTTTTTTTCATATTTCTCTTATTTAAGTAGGTTTTTTGTTAGCTTTTGTTGTTTGTATTTTATTTATTTATTTACGTTGTTGTTTTTCTTCTTCATTCGACAGCCACAAATCGTTGTCAAAATATTGAATTTGTAGTTTTCGTAGAATGATTATAAAACATTTTTGTTTTAATGTATGTACACAAATTCATATACATAAGATGCGTGTCAAAATTATATGGTCACATTATTTTGGTTCCATTTATACAAAAATGCAAACGATATTGATTCGAATCCAGATAAGAATCTTGTATTATTTCTCTAAAACAACGTATCTGGATTACTTTTCGATTGATACATTGAGTATATTTATTTATTGTTTTATGAATGCGATTAGGAATAGAATTTATGAAATTTTCTAGTGTTCTTAGTCTTATATGCCGTCAATCATACAACTGAATTATACTGATAGCTTTCAGATTCGATTCGATGTTCGAAAAACCTTCCAATCTCACCCTAACAGAACCGAACAGAACGACCTTATCGTTTTCACACACACCTTATATAGTAAATACACCAATAGACATTCACTTGTACATAAACTTCTAAAAAGGACATTTAATTATAGCTAGTGTTATTTGTTAGTTTGTTTGTTTATAGTTGCTGTTGTTGGTTGGTGTTTTATTGAATTAAGTTGTCATAAATTTGTATTGTTTATGAAGCCATCATCATCATTTGTTTTTGAAATATTGTCGAGTCGCTAGTTTTTTATGATGATTTTTCTTTGTTCTGTAAATAAAATAAAGTACATATTAAGAAAACAATTGTTTGGATGGTTTTATGGCCAGCAAGGGTGAATTTAAGTATTGGTCCTGTCATATAAATATGAAATAATTATGATTGTTTCAATAATTCATAGATTTTATGGCTGAGCATTACAATTGTTGACCAATTCTATGACAATATCAGAGTAACATGAAAACAAGTCTTTTCAAATTATGCAATCTAATGTTCTAAGGTGTAATGGGGTAAAAAAAAAAAAACTCAACCTACTGTCTAGAATCTAGACTCTAGATTATAAAAATATTAGGACAATGTGGAGAAAATGTTTTGTTTTTTGTTTTTTTTTTTATTTTTTTTAAAAATAAAAAATAGATGCAGTATAATTAAGGAAACATTTGAAATGAAGGACAGTAAGTTGACAATTACAGGACTAATTCATCATGTTATAAAAGAAATTAAGAAAGAATTCCTGAAAACCTTGACTTATGTTACCAACAAGAGAATATTATATAATTTAATACAAATTTTAAGAAACAAATAATTGAATAGAGGACGCCTAGATATTTTATATTCATTGAATTCCATACACTAAATCACAATGTTATCTGGCATGATCTCGGAAAATATTCAGCTAACCAGAAGAGGTTTTGTATTGTATGAGACATCCACAAAGGGCTGGAGTATCATAAGTAGAAAACTGACAAAAGTAGCAATGAAAACCAGACTAAAAATTAATGTAAAAAAGACTTTCAAAATTCATTCTGAGAACGTAAATCCGTTGAATACGATGAAATTTAAATTCATTGTATTATCTTGGTTTCACCATTACTATCACTATGGGTTCGAGCCCATTTCTAGTCGAACAAAAAAGGCCACTCAATAATTTTGACAGCTTAACAAGGTATTGAATATTGTTGTAATAAATACCTTTAACTTCGATGTGGAAATCAATACTAATATTGTATGTATGGGAGTTCTGGAATGCGAGAATTAATGATATCTAATTATTCGGAAGAATGTATAAGTTCTCTGGACAGATATCATCACAGAAAAGAACTTGTGGCACGAATCAAAGCAAAAACCAATACAGGATAAAATCGGATAAGGTAAGTGGAATTGGATCGAACAAAATCGCCTACAATTTTTCAATGACTCATCGAATATTCAAACATGTGTTCGAAGGGAATCCGCAGGGAAGTCGCAAACAAGACAAATTCAAAGCGAACCTAGGATAATGTGTACGAGAATATAAAGAGACCGTGGCTGTAAGTGAATTTCCCATTACATATAAAACTATACTCACGTTAATTGAAATTCAAGTCCTTAATATTTTGTAAAAAAAATTTTTTTTATAAAATTATAATTATTATTTTAAGCTGTCAAGGAGAAATAAGACTCTGTGCTGTGGTTTGTCTATCATTCAGAGGGATCTTTTGTCTATATTCCTTTACCGGAAAATATTTTGTTTCGTCATGTTGGTTGTACTTGCAGGTAAGAACAATGCTTGTCGACTGGCCAGCAATCGTCTTAACACAAGTTCTATTAGCTAACGCTGCCACCCACACAAAGATAACTGATTCGTAGTAGCAACCGAAATTGTTGCTAATCGAATGATTCTGCCTTAGTGACCGAATTTTACATTTGTGGCGTAACAAAAGTTTAGTTGCTTTAACAGAAATTCTTCTTTATCCACTGATTTTCTGTTGCTAGAACCGAAAAATTCTATGTGAGTAACTGAATCATTCAACTGGCAATAAATTCGGTTGCTATTACGAACCTGTATTCTCTGTGCAATATCTTTAATGCCGATTGAAATTAAAAATAAGAATCAGTGTAACTTTCCATTAGGTGATAAAATTTGGAAATTACTCCTTTTTTCCAAGATCATATAGATAAACAATACTTTTGAAAGTATATCGCCCCTATTATGATTTCTGGCAGTTAACGTAATCCTGAAACTTATCGAGGAATATGGTCGGAAGGTAGTTGTTTACTAAGAAAAAAATTTCTTCACATCATCAGTTATCATGGAAATGATTCCCAGTGATATATCTTCGTGGTCTGGAATATATAAAAGGATCGTTGTCTATCACCGAAAATCGATGGTGTGGAACTTACTCTATCTAGTGAAGCGAGGTATTTTAGAGTTTCATGGATAGCAAATTAAAATGAAAAATTGCACAGGAGAAACTTAAGCAGGGATTTAATACTTCAATTAATTAGGTAATAATAGCGAATGCTGCAATAAACTGGATATAAACAACAGTTGTAAGACCAATTCTAATTTATGGCCAAAGCTCAAATATTTGTGTCAGCATTAATAATACAACACAAGCGGTCATGGATATTATTATTATACACGTACTACTCATTAACTGGTAAATAGAGATAAAACGGTAAGCTCTGATGAAGCCAAGAAAAACTGGCCATTTGAAGATCTTATATATTTTCTTATCTCGGTTTTCATGGTTACGGAAATCGACTTTTGAAGGACAGTGCCAATTAAAGCAGCTGTTATGGATATCTCACAGAGTTCGGTATCTGGTACTTAGATTACATCAATGTTATGCGGTATTCACTGACTGATCGATGATGGAATCTTGCACCGTCTCTTGAATATTTATAGTGCATGCAGTCTTTTAGACTTCGGGATGAGTCTAGTGTCTTTCAGACGTAAATTCTCTTAAAGACTTCAGATTTTATATATAGGAATGCCACTTTATATATTGATAGTCAGGTTAAAGATTCTAAAAGGTCACAGGGTATAATCGAAGTTGGTTCATGACTTAAAGAAAGTACTGAACGATTGGAACACTAATAATTAATGCTGTGTTGGGTACCAGGTGACTTCAATATTAAGAGCAACAGATGATCTTGTAAGGCTATGTCCGAAGATATACTTACAATTGCGGTAGAAATCGATGAAACTACCACTCTGCCACTGACATAGTGAAGTATTGTAGAAAATTCTAAATAGGACTTACTCATCCTGGATGTTGAAAGTGGACTGCAGAGTGTCAAAGAACTTTGAATTGAAATAGTATAAGGGTAATAATAGGTAATGATTATGGGTCATTGTCCAAGTAGAGCTAGAAGAATTTGTGACAGTCATTATCTGACTGCTCGAATGATTGGGGTAGCAACGCCACACAGTTAATTGTCTGGGTAGAAAATTTCACAATGCCTTTGAAAATATCGTTGGTTAGATATACTTATATTACTTCATCATAGGAATAAAGTAGCTTAATAGCATATAAAATGTTAATTATTGTACGGTTCGTTCTTGATGGTTAGCACATAATATATGAAGGAATTCACAATGTTCCCATTAAACGTCTCCGAATCTAAGAGTACTAAATACACTACCTCATAAACTCGGAGTCCTAAACAATACTCTAAATACCTAAATGTTTTTCAAAGAATTGTTAAAATATTCACGAATTTTTTAGGGTAATTTATATAATCAAAATCAATAAATCTGTGTTTATTTTGTGGGTAGATAATTCCACATTGTTTTTGAATTTATCGTTGTTTGTAGGCCAGATAATACATGGTTATATAGTGCCTTCCAATAGGGAGTTCCGAACTTTGGCAGTTGATAGCGGCCATAGTGCTGAAGCTACATTCGTTGAATTGGCTGTCATTTATTGAGTTTGTTTTGCCAAATCACCATGGACGGATATAGTGTTCAACAACTAGTGCAAATGATAAAATACTTTTATGGGTGTTCTGTGAGGGCAACGTTCCGCACTATGTTTTATTTCAATTTAAAGATAGGAAGCGCTTAATTAGAGACCCTTTATTTTACTTTATCAGAGGATATTGTGGAAAGAATGGTAATTATGGTAGTTCGTATGTTTCTTTGTGGTTAGCACATGTTCTTTGAAGGAATTCACAATGAACCCATTAGAGGTCCAAATTAGCTGTATTTTTAAACTAAACAGCGGATCCTCCAGAACACTCTTCTTAGCTCCATGATTTTTAAAATTAATAAATATTCACGAACAATTGATGGCAATTCATGTCAGTTCAATCCATCCTTTTGTGTACGTTAGTAGTACAGATACAATATCGATGCTGTCTTGTGTGTGATCGTAGCCTGAGTGATTGTTACAGTTGTTGGTGTAGTTTTGTATTTTCTGGAATTCCGGAAATTGGAAAATTATCTAGAGCCGTAGTATTTGCAGCAACATTGTCAGAAGGTTTTACTTCAGTAGGAAACTAATACTATTGATTTTACGTTGACAGTCTTTGGCCTATTGATCTAGGTTTATTACAGTAGCATTTTATAGAATTCCTGAAGTTGGAAAATTATCTAAATCCGTTGCATTTGGAGCAGCATTGCAATACAGTAGGAAGCTAATACTATTGATTTTACTTAGCCAGCCTTTGGATATTTAATAATAGTTTTAATCCAAGTTGAATACATTGTTTGTATCTGACACTGTTTTTTCTACGCTCGACAGGTTCTAAATTTATTTTTGCAATTTATATTGATGGAAATTTTGGCACAAACAGAACATGACCCATTTCACATGGCTATGACTGCCAACCACTGATTTAGAGAGTAAACGAGAAGAAGAGACGTAGTCATATCTTTGATTCTTACATTATAATTTTGTTCTTAAATGTTTATAATAACGTAAACAAATGTAAAATATGTTAAACAAAGTATGGTCCAAATTAAGGACTGAGATCGTAAAATACTTAACACACGTTTTTTATTAAAACTGTTTACCCAAGTATTATTTGATTTTATTTATATCAAGTTACCTTTGCAAATCATGTCAGTTATTATGTTTAATGTCAATTATGTTCATTTGTTGTTAATCTGATTAAAATGAGTTACGAGAAAAAGTGCGTACTAAAATTATTAAATATTTTCAACAAAACCCAACGGTCCTACAAAAAGTTGGCCAAACAATCAAAGGTCTGCTATCAAACTGTTTCCAATAATATTAAACAGTACCGGGAGAACTTATCCGTTGATATAAAACCTCGTTCAGATAGAAGGAATGGTCCATATGATGTTTCCAAGGACAAAAAAATGGAAAGCATTTTCAAAAGAGTTCCCAACACATCCGGTAGGATAGCAGCTCGGTTAGGTCAGTACTCGGGCTATTTGGTACGAAAAGTTAAAGCCAATGCAAGTTTAAAAACATACAAGGCTCAAAAAGTTCCTAAATTTAGAGGCCAAATACAGAGCACGGAAATTGATGTCAAATTGTATACGAAAAATATACCTGCTGCATAATGGATAACGAAATGTACGTTCTGGGTCAAGTTTTTTTTGTTGCAGGTGCTCGAGGGAATGTTGAAGAAAAGTTTAGGGCCCAAAAGTAGACAAAATTTCCCAAATGGGAATGGCAAGTAATATGCAGTTGCGGCAAAAAAAGCCAAACATTTGTTACAAATATTGAAATTTATATCAAGGAATGTTTACAAAAAGGATGTTTCCATTCATAAGACTTCTTAATGTGTCCACTTATTTTTGGCCTGATTTGGAACCCTGTCACTATGGTAGGAAAGGTCTTGAGTGGTACAAGACCAATAATGTGGTATTTGTACCAAGAGAGGCAATTCCTCCAAACTGCCTGGAGCTGAGTCCAGTGGATAGATATTGGGCTTTTGTTAAAAGAGAATTGAACAGAATGAAAAAGGTGTCCAAAAGTGAGAAAAAGAACTATAAAAACCGTAATGGAAGGGTTTTCGACAAGGGTTAAAAATTTCATCATTAGTGATGAGAACTATAAAAATATTTTCTTTTTTTGTAAATTGTAACAATAATTTCTATCAAATAAAAAAGATTCAAAACTGTAAGTTTTGTGGTTTCATTTTTATTAAAATTTTTCGATCTCAGTCCTTATTACAATCAGTAAAATTGTAGTTAATGTTTAACCAATCCATTTCTGTGTGCAATACACATATTTCTTGAAAGCTCACATAATAAGACTTTGTTCCACACATTTCATTATACACATTTTATACATTTTCCTCAATATTAGACATTTAAAGTAGAAAAATAAAATCATACTTAATAAAGCAATATTTTACTCAATTGCAAATAGCAATTAATTATTAAATATGATGCTAATTTTATCTGAACGCATGCTGGCAGAAAAAAATGTATAAAAAACACAAAATATTTCTAGAAAATACAATCGAAAACACTCGAAATTGGAATGTTAATTAAAAGGAGGAATTTTTAGGAGAAACTTTAAATTTCAAGGAGATTAATTTGATTTTTAAAATAGAGGATTTAAGCAAAAAGGAAACGATTTAAAATCAATATCTATAGCACGTAGATACAGGTTCACATGGAAGGAACTAACGAAAGTACTTGTCAAAAAACATTCCAAAACCGTTAAGGTTCTCTCTCAAAAAACTTTAAGCTGGAAATGGCTCTGTTTCTACGTAGTAAGTAGGTTGCTTCAATACCAATTTTGGCTTTCATTCTTAACTAATGAATTTAGTTTTCATCAGAAAGGGTCTTTGATTCCTTCATTCCAACTACAATTTTAGCACGAGTGTAATTTTATGAATGGCGCATAATGATGTGAGAAGACTATAACCAGACGTCTATAGACGACGATAGATAGATAGACAGACAGACAGACTCATTGAATCGCACAAATAAATGTAGTACGTAACGTACGAGTAAATATGTGTTTTTCCTATTAAATTCATGTATCACAATATATAGACAGTCAGACGGACGGACGGACACAGACAGACAGACATAGATAAATGTGAGTATGTTCAATATTTTAAAACGTATGCAATGACACGACTACTTATTTCTTCTATTTAGAAATTGGGGGCCCAATTTATAAACGTATGACAAGCAGGCAGTCAGGCAAGCAGCATTTGCAATCATCCGTCAGTTTTTAATATTTTCCATTTGTTTTTCACTTATAATTTATTGGGCGAAAGGCATGCAAATTATATAAAAAATTATTAAATAATAAAAATAAAACACAGCCTCTTAGAGTAGTCAGTCAGATAGCTACACCCTGCTTAGCAGAGTGTAAACAATTTAGAAGATTTTATACCCTCAAGTAGGAGCTCAGAAGACCCTACACTTCTAGACTATTAAGACACAGGAAGACATTTTCATGGAAGCCATTATTTCATTATTACGAAGCCATTTTTAATTTCATATATATTATTACGTTTTAACCCTTTTAAAACGTTGGTTTATTTCCTTTAAATAAACCGGATATTTTTGCTTGCAAATAAAAGCAGTTTAGTAGTTTAAAATTGTAACAATTCTTTCTTTATTTAAAATGTACAAATCCAACAGTTCAAACAGTCACTCAGTGTCTTTATACACGTTTATCAATTTGCAGAAATGCACACAAACTTTATAATGTACAAACTCAAATGTACAAGGCAGTTGATGTTAACTCAACTCTAGACTACAACCTCTGCCACTATTTATACAATCGCCATCTTTCGTGAATCTTCTACAATGATCTTAACGGACAAACTAATATGTTCCAATTCTAGAGCTTTTGATGTCAATGTTAGCAGCTTAAACATTTAGTGTTGGCATACTTACAAACAATGCTAATGACGGCATGCTATCAACATTGTTGATAAGTAGAAGCTTCTACTGATGGACGTGATGCATGCTGCAGGCAGTCGTTACAGACTGTTAAATTCAAATCGCTTTTGCAAATTCGTATATGTATAATGTATAAACGTATATGTACAAACAAATGGCGCAAAAGTAAACTTACGATGTTTTTTGGCTGTAATTAAAAAAAAAAATGAAAAACTTTGATTCTTCTTGTGGACCATTTTTATTTGGTCTTTTAATTTTTTTTACATCAAGTCGAGAATATGATGTCAAGTAAATGGCCGCCGCCACAGTTGATTGTCATTTGAGCCCTTTTTATGGCATTTTCCATCAATTTGGCCAAAACTTCCGGCGATAGGTCCTCACATTCTTGACGGATATTGTCTTTAAGAGCTGCAAGAGTCTGAGGCTTGTTGACATAACCCCGCGACTTCAAAAAGCTCCACAAAAAGAAGTCTAGAGCGGTCAAATCAGGCGATCTTGCTGGTCAGTGCAAATCGCCAAAACGGGAGATTAGGCGCCCGGGAAATGAATCCTTCAGCATATCGGTTGTGGCACGTGCAGTGTGTGCCGTTGCACCGTCCTATTGGAACCACATATTTTCCAATCCCAATTCATCAAGTTGCGGCAAAAAGAACTCGTTGATCATTGCTCTCTAGCGCTCACCATTCACAGTAACCGTTTGGCCGGCGACGTCTTCGAAGAAAAAAGCTCCGATGACTTCTCCAGCGAAAACAGCACACCATACAGTGACTTTGAGCGGGTGTAATGGCTCTTCGTGGGTTACACGCGGATTTTCAGTGCCCCAGAAGCGTAAATTTTGCTTATTTACGTACCCGCTAAGATGGAAATGGGCCTCATCACTCATGATTATTTTTGATGAAAAATCATCTTCCTCTTGGTGGTGATTAAGGATGGCTTGAGCGTATGTTAGACGCGATTGGCGGTCAGCAGCTAACAGCTGATGCACCGTCTGGACTTTGTACGGAAACATCTTCAAATCTTGTACCAAAATTTGCTGTAAAGACCGTCGACTGATACCCATATGCGTGGCACGTCGTCTGCTCGATGTCGATGGCGCTTCCATGGCATCCTCGGCTACAGCAGCAATATTCTCTGCAGAACGGCTACTCCGGGGTCTGCCACGCCTGGTAGCATCTCGTGTTGTGTCAGTCTCTTCGAGGCGAGCGGCTAAACGTCGCAGTGTTTCACCAGTAGGCTTTGGACGGCCAGCAAATCTGCGACGAAATTCACGTTGTGCCAAAGTCACCGACCGATTATTGGTCAAATAAATAGTCAGCAATATTCCACGTTCTGGAGCAGTGTAGCGTAACATTGTTTATTAACGTGTATTTCGCATGTGTTTACTACACAAATGTCAAAACAGAACTGACATTAGGGGCCAATCGCAAAATTTATAGCATTTTCTGATAGGAAGATTACTTTTGCGCCACCTTGTATAACAATATTCGTATGACAGTCAGTCAAAAACTGATCATCCAGACTGTGAAGGCACAGGAAAATATGTTATTTCATAACGAAGCCATTTTTGATCTGAGACGTTCAAAAGTCTTTAACTGATCGTTACAGAAGATTTGAAATTTTGCTATAAAGAGATAATTTTGTCATTAATTTCTTGAATTCTTTTGAATGAATACGTATTGCTTGAGACCCTTATACAATATCGAGTATAAAGTGTTAAAGATTCATAGTATTTATAGACTATTTTGCATGAAAACTATAGGGAAGTTTATTATCCAAAGATGTTACAACAAGTTGAGCTACTCATAAACCACTCTAGTCTATTGTGCACCAACGTAGGGCATTCAAATTAACATAATGCTAAACACATATTTTCTTTACAAAAGTTTACACCAAAGTATAACTACATGAGACAGTAGCAGTTGTAAAATTCGATGCTGCAGCCGAGTCTGAGCAGAGGCATAAAGGCCCATCAACCACAACAGCATTAACAACGACAGCGACATTTGTCTCATGTGTTTTACCAGCAATATTTGACATGTTCTTGTCATTAAACGATGTTGTCGTCTTTGTCGTTTTATTCGCTCAATAGACGATATTTACAAATAATGTTGCTTTAATAGTTGTTGTTGCTGCTGCTGCTGTTACATATATTTTTCAGCTGTCAATGCTTGTGTTGTTGTTCATATAACTTTTTTTTTGCACAGAATATTACAAGAACCCAAACAAGAGAGACCAAGAATATAATAGCAACACCATCAAAATTTGTCGCTTCGTTGGCAATTAATAAAAATTATTTTTATTCATATTTTTTTATTCTCTTTTGCAAATTGTTATATTCAATATTCTTCATCAGTCTGCTTTAGCTCCTGCTACACTCAATAAACGTCTGTGGTATTGAGGAATGCGGACATGCGTCTCATCGACAAGAAATTATGAAGAATCTGCAGTTTTCAGAAATACTTAGTTACATACATACAAAATAGTCTCGCCTGTCTTTGTCATCAAAAATATAAAATATTTCTTAATGATTGTACGAAAATACTCATGCATTGAACTGCTGGCTGCAGTTTTTTGCTTGCATTCATTGAATGTGATTTAATTTCAATTTTATTTTCACATCTTGCACCATGATGCACTTGTTATACACTTTATCGTGAGTATATATAAGTTTGTCATTTCGTTTGTAATTTCGTAATTTTCCATTTGTGACTCTATAAAGTATATATATTCTGAATCATTATAGAGAGACATGTCGGTCTGTATGTTGAAATCAACTTTCGGAGGATCCAAAATATCTTACATACATGATTGATACATCCATATATCCGCAATAGTCCTACTTAGTTTGCTATTTAAATTGGGGAAAATTGGCAAATGGCTGGGCTATAATAAAAAACCCTGACTACCTCGATATTTGACCTATTTTTGGATCTATATCTGGGTTACTATGTCATTAATATAGACAATATTGATTTCTAATGATAGACATTTACAATGACCTATGTAACGTCATTGTATGGATCAAAATCGGGTAAAATTATTTTCAACCCGAGTTTTTTTTTCATCAAAAATCTTTTTTCCATCTTTATCTTAAATTATACTTTGGTGAAGGTTATATAAGATTCGACACAGCCGAATATAGGTATCTTACTTGTTTCTTTATGGTTTTACAAATTATTGTTATTACATTATGGCGAAAAAAAGTATTGTTGTTGACATTTACGTAAAATTAAAAAGTGAATGATTGTTGGTTGGTTCATAAACAGGATGTTTTATTTATGTGGAAGTATGTGGCTTTTTGTTGATTGAAATTGAAATTTATGTTAACATTTATAAAATTTCGGAAAATTACGAAACCAACTATGAACTCAACCATCTTAAACCAAACTCCCCCCACGATTCAAACACTTACACTTTCTCTGATACTGTTATACAGTCCATTTTCTATAGAAAAAACTGCTACACATTAAATTTTTTATAGAAAAGTTTTTGTTTCCATCTGCTTCCTTTGACATCTTCTTTACCACAGAGCTGTCTTGTATAATATGTTTGTAAATGGGCGAAGCTTGTAATGGAGGATTCGATGAAATATACCCCTCGGCTCTTGGTCGGCTAACAACTTTTTATTATAAAGTAAATGCAACGGATGCAATCCGAGGTGATGAATCCGTTGGCTCTATATGTTGGGACTAGCTACTATGTTAAGCATGGCACGCGAATAGACGTATTTTGTGTTGCTCGTAAAAAAAACATTTTTTCTAAGAACAAAATCTAATTTAAATAGTAATTTTTAATTAATTTAATCAAAAATCATAAAGGAAAAAACTGAAATGAACATATTATTTAAATAATGACTATTTAGTGAAAAAAAATATTAAATATATATTGAAAGTGAAAATTTATAAAACTGTCTGAAATTAATTCAACACTACGAACTTATGTAAAACACAGTGTAAATTTACTTGCAGTGAATTATAATCTGAAATGTATTTCTTCAAAACAGTATATTATATTAAATAAATGAATTGATTTTGTAAAACATAAGAAATCAAAAAAAAAAAAATTTTATTAAAAGAAAGAAACGAAAACGTGATGAAAAGAGAATTTTTATTAAACCGCTCTCTTTAACTAAAACTCTTCTCAATAAGAACTTATCTAAATTAACAGATTCACTGATTTATCAAAATTTTTTTTTGACATTTCTTTTTAAACACTAAATACTAATTAAACACAGCTTCAAATTTATTAATACAAAGTGAAAAGACAAAAAGGAATTAGTAATAAAAGAAGAAAGAATTTATACAACTTTAAAATGGATTGCTCTTTGTGTGGACAAAGTTGTACTCGTGGTTTTGTTCAATGTGCTGTATGTGGAAACAAATTTCATACAAAATGTGCAGCAGATAGTGTCCCTAAAACAACAGTTTCATTGACTGATTCTATTAAGAAGAGTAATGGTCACCTAATCTATAGATGTGCTCAGTGTATTAAATTACCAGCTGGGGATAATCATAATGGTAATCAATCCATTGCTAATCAACCCAATGTACAGGAATTTAACACAAAACTAGATAACTTGGAAGCGAAATTACTAGAAATAACAAATATTCTTTCAAATAATGTTATGTCAGAATTAACCTCTATCAAATCTGATCTTAAAAACTGTATGATCCGAGTAGAGCACTTTGAAGAAACAACTAATTTGAAAATAGAAAAGCTCCAGATAGAAAATAACTTTCTCCACAAACAGATGAATCGTGGAAATATTACGATTAGAGGACTCCCAGAGAAACTGACAAATGATGATTTATATTCAACTACTGAAAAGATAGCTGATGTTCTAGGTGTAAATTTGCAGCCGTATGATATAAATTTCTGCACTTGGACACGGAACAAGAAGGTGGCACTGGTTAAGTTTAACTCTATCAGGAAACGCGATGAACTTACAAAAAAATATTTTGAAAAACAAAATCTTACCTTAAACCAAATCGTTGATGATTTCCAAGATACTGAGTCAAGAATATTTATTAATGACCATTTGACACCGATGGCCGCAAGTCTACAATTTATATGCCGAAAACTAAAGTATGAGAAGAAAATAACCAAATTTCAAATAAAAAATAGGATTGTTCCATTGGTGAAGCTGTTCTTTCCCGACGGCTCAGAAAAGATAGTCAATCGTGAAGAACTTCAAAAAATTAAATTTTAGTTTTACAATATTAAAAATGTTTTATTTTTTCAATCACAAACTATTATGTTTTTTTTTTTTATATATATACATATATGTATGTTTCCTTATCCAATAATCCAAGTATATTGTTGTTATCTTTTATTCTATTTTTCTACGAGGTAAACTTTAAATAAAAAATTGTGTCTCTTTATTCACTTTACATTAAATTTCGTCACTTTATTTGTACCTAACAGAGATGGAAATACCAGCACAACCATAACTACTTTGAGTTATACTGAAATTAAAACCTAATAACTAATTCAGGTAACGTAAAAAAAATATACTTTATTAATGAAAATTTATAGATCTTATACATTTATATATATATATTAAAAATTTAATATATATATATTAAACATAAAATTCAGTTTCTAATTGACTTGAAATTTAAGTGCACTCTACTTTTTCTAGAATTTTTAAGAATTGACTGAACATTTTTTTTTTATTTTTTTGTTAAAGAAATTAGAAACTGAATAAAGTCTCTAAAAATAAAAAGTCTCCTTAAACACTGATGTTTCCATCTCTGCAGATATTTACTAGGTTCACTTAATGTACTGGAAAAATTAATATAAAAGCTATAAACAAAAAGAGTGTAAATTATACAAATTATACAAATCATAACTCTTATACCCTCATATAAATATGTATGTATATAAGAGTACAATGAATTAATGTTTTTTTACATGACACAACAATATAAGGTATACTCATTAGAAAGTAAATTCTCAACTATACAATTCTTGTAATGTCAAACAAAAGAAAATATGAAAAAATATAAAAAAATCAAAATCAAAGTTTGACGTTATAGGGGTAAATATTGAAAACTTTCCTTAGTGATTCTACCTTCTACAATTATTGTATCATGTTTTTTTTTATAGAAATTAATTTTACTACTATTTTTTCATTCATGTTATTTTAGTAAGAATTGTATTAAAATTGTTGACTTTGGATTCTTCTTTTTATATAATATTATATTAATATATAATAATTAAAATAATATTAATTCAAAATGATGTTATAGGAATGCTGTTTTCTATTCTAATCTTATTTCTTTGATTCAAGAATAAATAATTATGAAATAGGAGATTTATTTGTACTTAAATGCTTTTTATTCTTTTATATTTGTGAAAATTTTATATTAAGTAAATTTGCAAAAATAATAATGAATACAATAGTACTTGTTTTTAGAAATGGTTTTATCGAGCAACTTCAAGAACACTATGTTAGCTTGCTTACTTTTAAATTTTTATTACTTTAAGTTTTATAATATTAGAAAATTTTATCTTTTAATTATGTCATGGATTTGGATAGTTTCTCTATACATCAATTATGAATAATAATATTGGACCCATCATCACCAATAATGAGATTCAGAATTTAAATTTAAACCGCCATAGTCTTAATATTGTACATTTTAATGCACAAAGTATTTCACCAAGGGAAAATGCCACAAAGTTGGATGAAATCAGGAGCGTTTTCAGTAATAGAATTTTTGATTTGATTGGAGTTTCGGAGTCTTGGCTAACAAGTCATATATCTGATAACTCAGTGTCTTTGGACGGATATCGCATATTTAGGAGTGACAGATCGTTCCGAAGAGGAGGTGGTACTTGTATATATGTTAATACGAGGTTGAAGTCCAGATTAGTGACTAAGGTAATGGATGAGGGAGTGGCTGAGGGTATCTTTATAGAGATAGAATTGGAGGGAGGTGAGAAAATCATGGTTGGAGTAATTTATTTGCCATATGGTATTATCTCTAGCTGTGAGGAACTGATTGCCGATTATACTGCACGATATGATAAGGTTATTTTAATGGGAGACTATAATATAGACTTATTTGATGATAGTTTAAGGATGAGAAATTTATGTGGGGGAATGGGTTTAAATATTGCACACAATAATCTGCCCACACATTTTACTATGGGCTCTAGTAGAACTAAACTACTTGATTATTTCCTAATTTCGGATTATAACTTAATAGCTAGTAGTGGTCAATTCGATTTCCCTGCACTAAATTCACGTCATGCTGTAATATATTTATCAATAGAGGTAAATTCTGTAACGGTATCAGAAGTGACGATGGTAAGAAATTACAGTAAATTTGATTACAGGGCTTTTGAGGCAGATATTAATAGTATGGATTTGAGTACAATATATAATAATGTTGATATAAATGGACAAGCTGAATTTTTGAGTCGGACTATATCACAATTGTATGAGAAACATATTCCGTTGGAGGCTGTTAGGACGCGTAGAAATATTGATTGGATGAAGTCTTCGGTTATAATTCAGGCTAGAGAGCGCAGGGATCTAGCATATAGGGCTTATTTGGAACTAAGATCTGATGAGAGATGGCGAATATACTGCAAGTATAGAAATAGGACTAAAGCAATCATTAGAAAACGGAGAGACCACTACTTTCAGAAAATGCTTCTAAAATGTTCTCAAAAGCAGATGTGGGGCGAAATCAGACAAATTGGCATTATAGGAGATAATAATAGCTCGCCTGATGAAATTAATGTGGATGGATTGAATGATTATTTTATAATGCCAACTATTGATAATGTCCCATCACTATTGTACCGAACCCAGCCACTTAGAGACAATTTAGAAAGATTTTCTTTTCGTACCGTAGATGAACTTGATATATGGAATGCGATGCAGAGGATACGATCCGGCGCTATTGGTCCAGATGGGGTATCTTTAAAATTCTTGAAGTTAATTTTTCCCTTAGTCTCTAGATTTTTAGTACATATTTACAATAACATTATAACGTCATCGAGCTATCCAGATTGTTGGAAGATAGCAAGAGTGGTTCCGATACCAAAGGTTAAGAATGCAAAACATCTTTCAGATTTTAGACCTATCAGTATCTTGTCGGTTTGCTCAAAGATATTAGAAATTTTAGTCAGTGAACAAATCACAGAAAGTCTGAATTTTGGATCTCGTATTTCTGATTTTCAATCTGGATTTAGGAAACATCACAATACTACGACTCTGGTAACAAATTTGGTGGATGAAATTCGATCCAAGATTGACAGTTCGAATATTTCGGTTTTAGTTAGCTTAGATCTAAGTAGAGCTTTTGAGTCGATCTGCCATGAAGTTTTACTTAATAAACTATTTTCGTTATTTTCATTTTCTCGGACAGCTTGCTTATTAATTGAATCTTTTTTATTAGGGCGCACACAATTTGTTCAACATAAGGGGCGTATTTCTATAACCAAAGACGTAATTCGGGGTGTCCCACAGGGATCAATATTAGGACCATTGTTTTTTATAATATACATCAATGACATTTTTGATAATTTATCTAATATTGTCAGACACCTGTATGCAGATGACCTTCAATTGCTTTTCTCAACTAAGGAAAATAATCTTAATTTATTAATGTCTAATATTGAGAGTAATTTGCAACGAATTGAGGAATGGTGTAATGCTAATTTTATTGTCCTTAATTTGAAAAAATCAAGAGCTATTGCTTTCAATGCTGAGGGAATTAATATGCCACGAATCTATGTTAACAATGAGGAAATGGTATATGTACACTACTTGAAAACTCTCGGAATTTATATTGATCACAAACTTAGTTTTGATTATCATTTGAACTATGTATTTTCGAGATTATCATTTGCATTACGTAAACTATACAGTATTAATTGTTCACTACCATTACATGTTCGCAAACTAGTGGCGCATGCTACACTAATGCCAATACTACTATATGGTCTGGAAATATATTCTGGAACTACGGACAATAACTTATGCAGGCTGAAAAAATATTTTAATAGAATTATAAGATATGTATATAGGCTTCGATCAAGGGATCACGTATCCTCTCATGTAATAGACTTTTTAGGTTGCACATTTAAGGACTTTTTGAAGGTAAAATTAATGATGTTATTCTATAAGGTTTTTAAAAACGATACACCAAATTATATTTTATCACGTTTTGAATTTGGAAATTCTTCCAGATCACGAACTTTAATTTGTCCTCGTTTTTCCTCACTGATAATGCAACGTTCGTTTGTAGTAAGAGTTTGTCGAATCTGGAATTCTATTTTACCATACAGTGACAGACACTTCGGTCACACTATTTCCGAATTTAAAAGTAAAATTAAGTCAATTCTTTAATATCTTGAATCTTTTTGGTGAAGGTGGTGATATTATTTATAATTCTTTGATTTTTATGATTTTTTTTAGAGAAAGCTATTCACATCCTTGACATTTTTATTTAGATTTAAGTTAAGAATATATTATATATAAATTATTTAATAACACATTTATATAAATAATAATGTAAAATATAAGTGCCATATATAATCACATTGTAATCAATTTGGCCATTTTTGGCTTACAGATTATGAATAAATAAATTGAATTGAATTGAATTGAATTAAATATAATCCAACGAGATAAATGCTTCAGCTAACGACTACTTAATTATGGATAATGGATGCAATTCGAAGAGATAAATTCTCTAGCTCTCGTCGGCTAATGACTGGCTATGACTAACTAATGAGTACAATCCGATGACATAAATGCTCCGGCTCTCGGTCGGGTAACTACGGATTTTAACGACGGTATTAGTACGAACTATGGCCTCGTCTACATATTGTTACGTTTTAACCTTTTTAAAATGTTGGTTTATTTCCTTTAAATAAACCGGATACTTTTGATTGCAAATAAAAGCCGTTCAGTAGTTTAAAATTGTAACAACTCTTTAGTTATTTAAAATATACAACAACAACAGTTCAAATAGTCACTCAGTGTCTTTATACAAGTTTATCAATTCGCAGAAATGCACACACACTTTCTAATGTACAAACTTAAAAGTACAAGACAGTTGATGTTAACTCTAAAAGCGCCTATGATAAACTCACTCACGACTGCAACCTCTTCCACTATATATACATTCGCCATCTTTCGTGAATCTTCTACAATGCTCTTAACGGACATACTAGTACACTCGAATTCTAGAGCTTTCGATATTAATGTTAGCAGCTTAAACATTTAGTGTTGCCACACTTACAAACAATGCTAATAGCCACATGCTGTCAACATTGTTGATAAGTAGAAGCTTCTACTGATGGACGTGATTATTAACATGATGAATCTGCAGGCAGTCGTTACAGACTGTTAAATTCAAATCGCTATTGCAAATTCGTAACAATATACTTTGTTACCCGGGAGCAAAGTATAAGTAGATCGTGACTTCGATTCTAGCCTGCCGTGTTCATGTTTTCCTTAGATGTCCCATATTGAAATTTACGTAAACTATTTGGGAATTTTTCACGATAATATAGTAATACTCATATATTGTATTAAGTTGATGGATTGACTTTTGTAACTGCACGTTACAGCATTAAATTTTCTAAAGAAAAAATTGTTATACAGCCAATGTTATACAGTAATTATTCAATAAAAAATACTGCTATACAGTCAATTTTACATAGAGAAAACTGTTACACATTAAATTTTCTATAGAAAATAGTGTTATACAGTTAATTTTTTATTGAAAATATTGTTATACACTTAATTTTCTATAGTAAAAACTGTTATACAAGCAATTTTTAATAGAAAAACAACCTTCAATAGAAAAACTGACATACAAAAATGTGTATGGAAAATAATCATTCCTTTTCTTGAAATGCAGCCACAAAATAAACAGGATTATCACACCAACATTTAAATGGGTTCCGCTTCTTTCCAATTAGTATTGGATTTGCATAACTCTGTATGAAATAGTATCAAAAAGTACGTATCAACTATCTGATATAAGATTAAGGGTATCACGGCTGCATATGAATTCATGAATTTATAAGACATGATTTTTATTCCAGATGAGCCTCTTTGCATCCAAAATTAAAAATCACAAAAGTCTCCATTAAATTGCTGCTTCTTTGCTGCATTTCTGTAAGCTTTTACAGCGAATAAGTAGTTATAATAGAAGCATTTTATTGCTTCCGTTCATTTCTATTAAATACATCCAAATTGTTTGCTGGGTTATTACAGCCAGGAAAAGCCTCAACAGCAGCATCTTATAACCTGACGCAAACGTTTCGAACACTTGATATTTGGTCGTATAGAATCTTAAATCAAAAAAATTATTAAACAGAGTAAAAAAGCCCCAATCAAATACTTCACAAATAAATTCAAAAATTATATGGAACTGGATTACACAGATTGACAAAAATAGTTATTTTTTGTTGTTGTTATTTGCTGTCGTCGAAAGTTCTTTCCTGAAGAAACAACTTCTGGATAATATAGCTATCGCTAAATTTACAATCTTTGGCCGAGTGAGATTCTGATCGTTCCGGAGCTAAGATACAATTGTTATTGGAATGGTTCGCTACCTACATGACAATATTTTGATCAAAGTTAGCTGCGCTAATGATACCAAGTTTACTTAGGAAAATTTAAATAATACACACTACCAGAATATGTATATATAACATACACTGGGAAAACACATAAAATAAGAACAGAAAACTGAAAAATGGCCTTAAACAGATTTCTGGTTTAGCACCATTTTTTAATCACTATATACAGATACTACTTCTTATCATTTACCCCAGATTTAACTTACCTCGCCTTTAAAGGTCGAGAAACAATCTTATCCAGAAACTCGAGGGCTCTAATTTCGCTCAACAGCCTCCACGTGAAACCAGTTGGATATTCCGATTTCATTAGAGTTTCTTAGGACCATGACCATTGTACATAAGAAATGAGAACATCCATATACTTAGATTTAAAAATAATATTGGTAAAGGACAAGACACCTACTGGCAAGAGTCATATCGTGAAAACACTCACACATAAGGCTACGATCTACAACCTTGATAAATTAAAGATCTGTTATTAATTGAAGGCTCTTAACTAGTAGAAAGATAAAGGAATAAAGTAGACGGAACTTGTATTATTCACCAGCAGATATATGCAGCAATTCCAAAAGTAAGAATTGGGCATTGCGACCAAACGTGGTGAACTAAATCAACAGATCAATTGTGAGCCAATTCATATTGGGTGTATGACTTCAATAAATGGCGTATCTTTTGAACGCGGTTTTTGTTTTTAATAATTTATATGTCATTTTGAAGGCTATAATGTAAACAACAAAGTTTTTTTTGCTTCGAATATGTCGAATTTTGTGTGAAGTTTTGCTTTACTGCTTTGTTGCACACCGATTTCTCACCAAAGCTTATGGTGAATGTGTTGAGGTGTGGTGATTTTAACACAGAAGACAAAGATCGCCCAGGCCACACAAACAAGTTTGAAGACCACTACTCCATGAAGATTGTTGTCAAACTCAAGAAGAGCTTGCAAAATCACGATTTAGCATGTCGGAAATGATGCTTGAACTCTATAAAAGAAAATCATTTTGCACCGAATCATTACTTGCGATGAAAAATGGATCATACATACGTACCAGCCAGCCGAATCGACACCAAAGTAAAATATCCATGGCGCTAAGGTAATGATCTATATATGGTGGAAGCAAAAAGGTTCCTATATATTATGAGCAGTTGAAATCTGGCCAGACCATCACATGGAACCTGTTCCAAACGCAATTGATTTTTTTGAAGCAAGCATTTGTCGAAAAACGCCCAGAGTATGCGGCCAGATATGAAACCGTAATATTCCATCATGACAACGCTTGGCCTCATTATGCAATATCAGTTAAAAATTATATAGAAAGAAGTGGTTGGGAATTTTACCTCACCTTATAGTTCAGAACTTGCTCCGTCCGAATGCTATTTGTTTTGATCAATGCAGAACGCTCTATCTAGCATACGCTTCACTTTGGAACAGAGTATCCGATATTGTCTTGATTCGTTGCAGTGATTCAGTTCTCTAATACTGATTTGGGATAGGAATGTCTGAAAGAGCTAAGAAATATTAAACGATGGTTCTGCGGTATTTACTGACAGATTAACAATAGCTCTGAATCTGGTGTTTACATAGTGGCGATAGCACTAGGATGTCTACTACCAGATGAATGAGGTGTCATTTAGGCAGAAATACTGGCGATCTTGAAATCTATAAATCTCGTTTGAGAAAATATCACCTGGGATATGTTGAGATTCTAATGGCACTCAAGTGTCACAGTGTCAAATCTAAGCTGGTACGTGACTAAACGGTGGAACACTTCGATGTCAAACAGAGTCTGTTGGGTGTTAGGAAACTGTGTTGGGAGTCAGCCCAACTCAATTGATATAAGTCTATTTCACATTTTTAGATCAACTACAAAGCGATTTATTCTATAACTATGACCTATATGCTTTCCAAGAGGCAAATTGTATTAGAGTCAGGTATAGAAGGACTGAGATCGTAAAATTCTTAACACACGTTTTTCCTTAAAAATTTTAACCCAAGTATTATTTGATTTTTTTATCAAGTTACCTTTGTAAAGCATGTCAGTTATTATGTTTAATGTCCATTATGTTCATTTGTTGTTAATCTAATTAAAATGAGTGACCAGAAAAAAGTGCGTACTAAAATTATTAAATATTTTCAACAAAACCCAACTTGGTCCTTCAAAATGTTGGCCAAGCATTCAAAGGTCTACCGTCAAACTGTTTCCAATGATATTAAACAGTACCGAGAGAACTTGTCCGTTGATAGAAAACCTGGTTCAGGTAGAAGGAATGGTCTACATAATATTTCTAAAGCCAAAAAAATTGAAAGCATTTTCAGCCCGGTTAGCTCAGTGCTCGAACTATTTGGTACGAAAAGTTAAAGCCAATGAAGGTTCGAAAACATACAAAGCTCAAAAAGTCTGACAGGAACGCTGCTAAATTTTTAGAGGCCAAAAACAGAGCACGGAAATTGAAGTCAAATTTTATATAAAAAATATGCATAATGGAGGAAGAAACGTAAGTTCTGGCAGATTTTTCGAAGCTTGTGGGTTAAAATTTTATTATTGCTGATGCTCGAGGGAATGTTAAAGGGAGTTTTAGGACCCAAAAGCAGACAAAATTGCCCAAAAAGTTCTTGGTATGGCAAGCAATATGCAGTTGCGGCAGAAAAGTCAAACATTTGTTACAAAGGGCTCTACAAATACCGAAATTTACATCAAGGAATGTTTACAAAAATGGATGCTTCTATTCATAAGACTTCTTGGTGTGTCCACTTATTTTTGGCCTGATTTGGTATCTGTCACTATGGTAAGCAATACCTTGAGTGGTAAAAGAACAATAATGTGGTATTTGTACCAAGAGAGGCAAATTCTCCAAACTGCCTGGAGCTAAGGCCAGTGGAGAGATATTGGGCTCTTGTTAAAAGATAATTGAAGAGCATAAAAAAGGTGTCCAAAAGTGTGCTTTTGATGTGTTGAATATAAAGATTTATGTCGCAGCTGCACTAATGAGAACGAGGATGAGAACGTTGAATACTTCTTATGCTGTCCCGAGTTAAGAACCATATTGACTCTCTTCGTTGAATTGACTGTCATATCGGACATTATATTGGAGCATATTAGTGTGATGATCCCTTACCTAACACAAACAAAAATCTTCTTTCGATTTTTTGTAAATTTGTTAAAATTTTTCCTAAAACAATATGTTGAAACCAGTACTGAAATGTTATTACATGACAAATTTCTCGCCTTAGTTTTTTATTACACAAATACATATTCTTCAACCATTGCAAACTATCAACCAAAACCAAAAGGAACATTAAAATCAACCACTTAACATGACAATGACTCTTCTTTCAACGGCATCTCAGAGAGATAGAAGCATTTTATAGTCTAATTATATTCAAATTTATGGATATTAATTGCAGACAAAACATAAAATAAATACTTATGCGAGCGTACAGAAATAAAATAACTTACATCTGTTGGTCTTTTGTCTCGCCAAATGATAATTTGACATTTTCACTAAAGACATACAAGACATTCAATTAACAAGAAAGATGACACACAGAAAAAAAAGAATCAAACAAAAATACTTGTATATAAAAAGAAAACCATACTGATGACATCTAATGATAATTTTTGGCTAATTTATGTTTATGAGAAAATAAAAAAAAAAACACTACAAAACAAGACACAACCAATCACACTCATGCAACATTTAGCAGTTTTATGTTCAACCAAGAGCAGCAGTGCATCAACATTTTATGTATGAAAATTTACAACAGCTTGATGATGTGTGGCAACTTGTCATAATCCGATAATGAATGAAAACTTTGCTAAATGTGCCTGATCCAAAATAACAACAGCAACAATAAAATTTCAACCTTCTGACACAGCAGAAGAATAAGAATCACCAGCCAGAGAGTAAAGCGAACTAAAAGACAATTGTAAATTGAGTGTTCAACTAAATTTTAGTGTAAAGTAAGAAGAACATGTACCAAATGACGGAAGGAACAGACTTTGATAATGAGACTAAACTAAAGAATGACAACTGTTTTGTCCTCTGCTCTTTTTTTGCGGGTTTTGTGCTGCTGTTGTACTTTGTCTGTTCTGTAATTATAGATTAATTGTTCTAATCATAAATACAGCATGATGCTTGAAATCATGTATGAATATTTGCATATCTTATGAATGTAGTCATGATGTATTCTAATGTATGAATGAACGAGACTGAATGTTTCTCAATGATGCCAAAACATTTTGTGGCTCTCTGTGTTTGTTTAGTCGTTAGAAAATTTTAAATTTGTTTTCCAAAAATATCATCAGTTTTGTTTATTTCATGTAGTCGTTCGTTTGTTGTCCTTTATGGGAATGTATGAACGTTTGCATAAAATACTTGTGACATTTTTATCTGGTTCGTTCTCGAAATTTTATGACTCACTTGTCTAATCAACCTTTTGCAATGTTTTGGTGTCCAACATCTAATATAGTGTCCATAATTCATTTGCTTATTTGGGCCATCCATAACTAAAAAGGTTGATGCTGATGCAAAATTTGTGGTAAAGTCGAATTTGAGGTGCCCTTTGATGCAACACTTTCTTTAAGGAAAATAATAATAGTCGGAAAATGGTTTTGACTTTTGGGATTTCAGGATCTTGAGGACCTGAAAAACATATCTCACACCATTAGTATTAAAATTTTCGAATTATTTAAGAACCTTGAAATGATTTTCTAAAGTATGCCTTACATGGAACCAACTATTGAACCAACGTTAAGAAATGCTGTGAAATGATGTCCTATTAAAATGATTTTTAAGTGTTTAAGTAATTTTCGTGAAAGCTATGTCCTTGACCAAACCTATCAATTGCTTAAGTTTGAAAACTTTTATTTGTGCAGAATTTTTTGAGGATAACTTCATATAAAAGGTCTTTCATTAAGCGCTTCGTTGGTTGGTTTACGTGGTAGTTCACTGCGCGCGAACAAACAAGTATTCGACTCTACTTGTTAGTTCGCGACTCCTTTTTGACAAGACCACACCACTCGTCAGATGTAATGTCGTTTACGTCGTAATGTATGTTGAATGTATACAAAATAGTCCAGTTTTTTAGACCCAACCTGTAGCTGTGAGATATCTCAGTAGGTCATTGAGTTTATACCCGGCTAACTCACCAAGGTTGGTCAATATATGGTTGCCCAGGAATTTATGTCTCTTGACACTCAGGGCTGGGCATTCTCAGAGAAGGTGGAAAATTGTTTCCTCTTTTTCCCTATCCTTACAGCTACGACAATGGTCGTTAAAAGGGAGTCCCAGGCGATTTGCATGCTTGCCTAACGTCCAGTGCCCTGTTAATACTGCCAGCAACCTTGATATATCTTTTCTATTCCGAGTTATCAGTTGCATAGTTCGTTTTTCGTTAAAGGATGGCCACATCAACTTGGCTACCCTACATGTGTCTAAATTACGCCATCTATTCTCGGCCTTTGTAAGAAAGTGTCTGAAGATAATACCTTTAATAGTCCCCAGTGGAATTGCTACTGAGTGTCATGAAGCTTCGCTGCACTACAGGCAGAAGTGGCCATTATGTGAAGATCTATTGGCACAAGGTGCAGTATAGTGTTCAGTGCCTCTGAAGGACTAGTTCTTAGTGCACCGGTTATACCAATACAGTCTGATCTCTGGACTTTGTATAGTTGGTCTACGACATACTTCCTTCTAGTTGCAGTCCACCATACAAGAGATCCATAAGTAAGAATTGGACGTACTATAGCCGTATACATCCATTTAACTATGCTGGGATTTAGTCCCCATTTTTTACCAAAGCGCTTACTATTTTAAAGTTTATTTAAAAGAAAGTGTCTGTGAGATATCATCGACATTTTTTATTCGTTTGAAAGGTCTATCGATGGTATTATGTTTGGATTATAACCAGCGCATCCGAAGTGTCCAATTTTACATGCCTCTTACGCATAAATCAGGCATGGATTTTGTTGGCTTTTAGGTCCGATGTGGTTTGTCGCTTATTCAAAGACTTAAGACTTCAGAATACCCCACAAGAAAAGGTATAACGGGGCAAATGGCACGATTTCGGTGGCCAGTTCACATCACCTCCACGTGAGATGACTATGTCAGACGTCAAACTTAGTGCTATCGTGTTGAAACTACATGTCCTGTTGAAGCCAAAAAGAAGTTGGTAATCATAGACATATAGCGTTAGCCGTTGACGGTGATGGCCTGGCCAACATCGTTCTCAATAACATATAGACCATTATTTGCTGACATACCCTTTTATCCCGCAGAAGTCCTCATCGCGGAAGATGATTAAAATGGGTGAAGGCTCTCTTTTTGGAGAGCAACTATTTTTAATTTTAGTTATAAGATTTAAATACTTATTGTTAGGCCTATAAAAGGCAGATTCAATAAACTAATAAAAGCGTAAAAAAAAGAGTGGAATGTTGCTCGAACAAACCACCCATTTTGATAAAACAATCTTATCATTTGCACTCTATATCCGTCCATGGTGATTTGGCAAAATTAACTAAATACACGCAGGAAAAAAATATAGTTGTGCATGGTTACTGTAACCATTTCAACATTTTTAACAATATTATAGTTACTGTAACTATATATATTTTTGTGGGTTTTTAGATATGGCGGGCCAACGGAGGGTCAAATTTTTGTTTTTAAAAATCAGCTATAATGGTGATAAAATTCTAAATAAAATAAAAACAACTTCTTAACAGATATCACGTCCCTATAAAAAGTTACACGCATCCAAAGTTGGAACTTGTTAAAAGTGTGGTATTTTTTACGTTATTTCCCAAAAAAGTCTCTATATTTTCTCTTTTGTAGAACAAAATTTTCTTCGGGACTATAGAAAACTTGTATATGATCCGCAAAGAGTACTTAACGCAAAAGCGTGTAAAGTAAAACTTGGCTTAGTTAAGCGGACCTAGTCTCTACCAGAGCTATCCAAACAAGGCCAATTTAAAAAAAAAAAATTTTTAATTTTTTAGGAATTTCGGTATTTGAAAATAAAAAATTTCAAAATTTATAATGACATTTATTTAAAAACCCTTGGATCTATATTAGCTCCAAATTTTGTTATGATATCTTTAAGCGTTAAAATTTTACATAAATTAAAATTTTATATTTTTCTAAATGGAACATCACCATGTTATAATTTCTTTAGTTTTTAAGCTAAATGAGCTCCGAAAAATTCATAAAATTATTTCATTTTACTAAAATATTAATCTTTAAGTCCTAAGGTTTACACCCATATCAAAAACTTATATAAAAAGCTTGTACATACTCTTCAGAAAGCTTCACAAACATTACCCCCATGTAATATACGAAAAAACGTACACAATTTTCCAAGTTGGCAAGGTTTGTGGAACTTCTGAGGAGTAAATAAAGACTTCTTATATAAGGATGGGTTTGAGTACATGGGTGAAAAATATAGGACTTGAGGATTGATATATTAGTAAACTCAAATTATTTTATAAATTTTTTGGATGTCATTTGCTTTAAAAACTAACAAAATTATAATACTTATATTGATTTTCAATGAAGAAAATATAGTATTTGAATTAATGTGAAATTTACACGGTTAAAGGCATCATAACCAAATTTTGAACCAATATAAACTCAAATGTTTTTAAATCAACGGTTTTATAACTTTTGACATTTTGTATTTTCAAATACCGAAATTCCTAAACCGGGGAAAATGTGTTCCAAAAACTGAGATTTTTTTTTTTATAAAAAGGACTACTGTGACCTTATTTACAGAGCGATAGTAAACAAAATTGTAGATGTTTAAAACCATACAGTGTTATATAATTATGGAGCTTTTTCGGGGATCGGTGCTTTGCCTTTTTTAGAATTTTTTACTCAAACTTAAACTTTTTTTAAAATTGGCCAAGTTTGGATAGGACTGCGGGCTGCTGGGTCTGCTTAGTGAGCTTATTTTACATCACAAGCTCTTGCATTTAGTTTTCTTTCCGGATTATAATCAAACTGTATATAGTCCCGAAAAAAAAATGTACAAAAGAAAAAATACATGGGCTTTTTTGGAAAAAACAAAACTTAAAAAATACGGCTGCGTGTAGCTTTGTACAGGGACGAGATAACTGTTAGCAAGTTATTTTTTTTTGTTTAGAATTTTATCGTCAATATAACTGACATTTTAAAAATAAATTTCAACTTTCCGTAGGCCTGGCATATATAAAAAATCATAAAAAGATCGAGCAAAATTTAAAAAAAATAAATAAATAAACCTAAATATCACTTTAACTAATAGAGATAATCTACACATATAAGCTTATTTTTTGTAGATCTTCTTAAGAACTATTTATATTTCAAATTTCAGCTTATTCGTGTCATAAATGGATTTTTGTCGATTTTTTTTTTTAAATTTGAGACCCAAGGTGACCAACTTTGAGGGGCCTCACACTGGCCTCCATTAGGTCTAGAAAGCTAAACAAATGCAAATCAACTCGAAAACACCTCAGCTCCAACTATGTGAAATTTCGTAACAATATCTCCAATACATCCCGAGATACGGAATTATTAAAATAAAATTTTCAAAACTACTGTCGACTGTGTAGTATTTAATAGATTTTACTCCTAACATTTTCGTTCACACTTTAGTACAAAAATTCCCATAATCTTCGGTTTATAGTTTTAGTATAAATAGCTGATGCACAAGCGTAAAATATATGCAAACAGATACACACACTTGCGTTTCTTTTAAATAATAGAATTTAGTCATTACTGCGCATGCCCAAGAAAAAATGAATTCAAATCAACAACAACAACTGTCTTGTGTATGCTTAAGTATTGCTTTGTCAACGAAAGAGTCAACAATTATGTTGGATGCGCATTCGTTTTTAACGATTATTGCAAATTTTGTTCACAGCTTTACTATAAATACAAACTGTATGCTTATAACGATGTTTAAACTGATTTGGTGGGCCAAACTGTCAACACACAGTGGGGCAGAATCGAACATTTTTTGGAAATTAATGTGGCATTTCTAAACGGTTGGTCCGATATAAATAAAATTTGACGTGGGCGTAGCCAAGCACTTTTCGAGTTTAGGTTATTAAAATGGACCAAGGGCGGCGATTTGGGGGCTCAAAGTTGGGTACCCACGACATGTAAAATTTTTAAACATGTGCGATTTTTTTGTTTCCCATCCGATTTTAAAGATTTTTGGAAAGCGCTCGGCTAGGTATTGAAAAGAACATGCTTGCGTGTGCTATTTATCTTTTACAATTTCCGAGTTATAGACATTTCAAAATTTAAATTTAAAAATTTTACCATACCTTTTTCCACTTTTTTTAAAATATAGGGCATATTTTTGGACCGAATGGACTCAAATTTTTTTTATTAGCTACACAACTAAATTACAAATAATATAGAAAATATTTCATAGCAATATCAGTTACGGATCCAAAATTAAACAGTTTTCAATTTAAAAATTAAAAAAAATAGTAGATTTTTGCTATTTTTTGGGCGAAAAGGTGACACCTTTTTTTTATTAAAAAAAAGCTTTCTTTAAGAACATATAACAATTTTATTTTTATCTATAAAGTATCTTTACGAAGAACTTTTTGCTGTAAAAAACGTGTCTTATTTTTCAAACATGTGGACCAAAATTAAAATATTGATTAAAAATAGGTCAAATTCCGAAGCAAAAATCCAAATGAAAATCGTTTATTTTCGGATCCATAATTGATATTGCTTTGAAATCTTTTGCACATTATTTTTAATTTAGTTGTCTAACTAACAAAAAAAATTCAAGTCCACTCGGTTCAAAATTACGCACTATATTTTAAAAAAAGCGGACCAAGCTATGGCAAAGTTTTAAAATTTCAATTTTGAATTGCCTATATCTCGGGAATTATAAGACATAAATATCACAGCCGAGCGCTTTCCAAAAATATAAAAATCTTTGAAATCTAATGGGAAACCAAAAAATGGCACGTGTTTAAAAATTGTACATGTCGAAGGTACCCTACTTTGAACCCTAGTGAGCCGCGGCTGGCACATTTTTAGGGTACATTTTATTAACATAAATTCGAATACTCCTTGGCTACGCCCACTTCAAATTTTATCCCGATCGGACCAGCCGTTTAGAAATGCCAGATTTATTTTCAAAAAATTTTGATTCTGTCCCACTGTGCACTGCTGAATTATTTCATTGTGCGTCAAATAATGGTTTTCAATATATTGTCGACTGTTTTCTGGAATTGCAGATACGCTAACATAATTAGGTTAACGTATCTTTATTTAGATTAAGTTTGAAACCTAAATCAAAGCGAACGTTAAGTCTGATATACTGGGCCACTATTTCGAATGAAAGTGAGTGACTGACTTTCTTTTGCTTAAGTTTTCTTTCGACATCGTGGGCCAGGCTGTTAATTTTTTTTTAATATTGCTTCCTGCCTTGACACAAAATTCGAAAATTCAAATACAATGTCCAATCTCTAAATGTTATCAAATTTGGCTAAAATTGTCAGTATTTGGTTTCTGACACCCTAATATGCATAAATCATCCCATTATCAATAAATTCAGTTGTCACATCGAAACAGTTTTATCTGTTTGAGATATATCATTCTCTCTTCTTATATTCTGGGATGAACACAACTTTGCCTACTATGTTTCGAAAATGTGGCGGCACTCTTTTCGTGATCCTTCTAGGCCACCTGATTTATAGAGATTTTAGTTTGATGATCATATACAATGGTGTTTGTATTTTCTATAGTACACTCAGGGAAATACTGCAACTTAGAAAGAAGAATGCGACATATTAATTCAATAATGTTCATTATAATAGAAAAATCATATATAAAATCAATAAATCAATAATTTTCAACTTTAAATTAATATTGTTCCATATTGAAATAAAAAAAATTCAACATTACTAGACTTTCGTTAATGTTCCATATTGATTCAACATGGTTGTTATTGATTTTAAGTTGTTTTTTCTATGGGTGTAGTAGTTTGTATTTTAAAGTATCATCAAGACTTGGTCCACTTTTTTTTATTCATTCTCTGAACATAATCAAGTATTTTTGGACTGGATAAAAAGATATTGTGTAACCGATTTTTTTGGTAGTAGTTTCTGGGCCATTTCAGAAATTTCTAAACAATTGTTATTTAGCATTACTAAACAGATTGAATTCATTGAGAATTTATTTATAATTAATATGTTTCTATTATATTCAGCCTAGTTGAAAGTCTTTTGCATTTTTTGACCTTTTCTTCCTATTTGTATTATTATAGGTTAGTAAAGTATCATTGATAACTGAATTTACTGTACTAAAATATTAAGCTCGATTGAGGTACTTATGTCAACGCAGAGAAAGATGTGCATGTTTTCAGAAACCAATTCAACATTCGTAAAAGTTTTTTAACTATATTATAGTCGTAAAAATGGTTGTCACATACATATACTTGTTTACTGTAACCATATATATGATTGATACAATCATGTGAATCGTATGTTAAATATTATAGTTCACACAATCATGTAAATAGTTACTGTGACTATAATATAGTTAAAAAACTTTTAAAAATGATGAAATGGTTACTGTGTACATCTGGAATCTAAATCTAAAGATCTTTAGCTAGTACTGCATTAAACATGACTTTAAACCTACCAAAAAACAAGTTAGAGTGATATATTCGGCTATGCCGAATCTTAAATACCCTCCACCTAAATTAAATGAAAATTATAGAAATTACATTGGTATAAACACTATAATATCCATATGCAATGTTTGTTATTGAGACTTAGCTCCGATTATAAAGATTGGTAGAATGTTAATGTAATACAGTAGTTTTCGCTTATAGTCTGCAAATACAGTTGCACAATTTTTGTGGACTATAAGCGAATTAGGACTATAACCGAATTACCTTTTAAGCCACTTAATGGATTATAGATGAATCCTGATATAATACACAATTTGGAATATATACAAATTATGTACTTTCTTCAATAAAAACACTTTTTTAAACAAAATAAAAGTTTATTTAGTAGTATTTTATATATTGTTAGAAAAACTAGTTTACGCAGAAAACATTTTATTTCAAATGTATAAAAATGTTATCTAATTCAGCAATTTATAATTGAAAATAACTACATATTCCTACCATTTCCAACAGAGTCTATAATTTTATAATAGGAATAAAATGTACTATTTAACAATTTATATACTTAATAATTGGTTAACAGTACCGATTGGCTCAACATTTTCCTTATTCACCACAAGTGAAGTAAAAGAGTATAAAAAAGGGTAAACAAATATATTTAGTCAAACTTCAAAAGCATATTTTTGTTCTGTTCTAATGAATTTTCCGGATGTTAGCCTTATATATATAATTATGAACCCATAGTCACCAAATCTACTTGAAACTTATTTCTGTTACATTTTGTTACAGATAGATATGAGTGTATATATGCGTTAATGTATTCTTTAAATATTTTAACGTGATTTATATGTATTTGTGGCCTATTTTTCTTGATATTTTTCTCCATAACATTATTCACAAGAGATTTATGGATATTATTGTGATTATCGGAAATGGAGCTAATATAGGTGCTATGGTCAAATATGGACTGATATTCACAAAACCCAGTAGTATAATTTTTGGATACAATATATTGATATGTATACAATCTTAGTTCGATATTCATATATTAAATATATTTATAGAGGTTAATGTGTTTTTCGGAAGTGGTCCTTATATGGGAGCTATGACCAATTATCGGCCGATCTTCATAAAATTCAACATATCGATTTTTGCATATATGGGAAATATTTATTTGAAATTTTAACCAAATAGAAGCTTTCATAAGAGAGTTATTAGTATTTAAGTAATTTTCGGAAATGGACCTCATATGGGAGCTATGGTCAAGTCATACAATCTAGTAGTATCATTTGTGAATTAATACTACCTATATCTGTAAAATTTTAATTCGATACCGATATTTTTCAGATATTCATGAAAATTAATGTGGTTTTTAGAAGTGGTCCTTATATGGGAGCTATAACCAATTATGGGCCGATCTTCATTAAATTCCCTGCTGCGATTTTCATGTGCATGGGGATTATGCAAGTCGAATTTCAACCTGATACCGATATATATAAGATATTTAAGTGATTTTCGGGAGTTAACTTTATAAAAAAAAAATGGTCTCGCGATTTCTGTTTGCACGAAACTTAGTTGTGCTGAATTTTGTATGGATACTGCAATTCTATGGGCATTTATATTCCATAGCACCATATTTCGGGAAGAAATTTGTATGGGGGCTACGAGAAATTATAGACCGATTCTTTTCATTTTCAACAGAATTTGTCGTTTTATCATATAAATAATGTGTGCAAAATTTCATAGTATTCTCTGCAATGGATTTACCAAAAATCAGAAAAAACATGTGAAAATGATCAAAATTTTTGGAGGTTGTCTTACATTTTATCCATAGCTCTGGTTCTACCAATTTGATTTTGCTGATTTTCAATACCAAATTGCTTAGAAAAATTATAAACATTTTGGTATACATTTCATTAATTTTGCTTAGGTATTTTGGACGTGAGAGTGTTTTACACAGCCAGACAGACATAGCTCAAGTTAGAACTTCATAAGGATCAATAATATATATACTTTGTTGGGTCTCAGATGAATATTTCTCAATGTTACACACGGAATGACAAACTTATATATACCCTCTTTTACCACTTGTGGAGGTGGAGGGTATAAAAAGCAAACAAAAACTATATAAATGACTTTATAAGGAGTAGAGATAAACGTATGAACTACAAAAACAAACACATCAAATTGGACAAGTAGAGTCTATTAAAACACTAACTTCACGTCAAGTTGACCAGAGTGATGTATGTTGCTAAGCACTGTGAAGAAAAGGAAACACCAAAAAGAAAGCAATGCATATGAAGGTATGGATTAAAAACTTAAAGGCAGAGGTGGTGATGGTATTTTGGACGCTTATATTTCTTGGGAACGTCAAACAATTAATCTATATAAATATATAAATGTCTTTGTAAGTTTGTTTGTTTGTTTGTTTATTTGTTTGTTTGTTTGTTTGTTTGTTTGTTTGAGCATCACGCCTAAACGGCTGAACCATTTTATTGAAATTTGGAACGTAGATAGATCCTTACTTGGAAGCGTCAATAGGCTATAAATTTTTTCAATACTTGGACCAGAAAGGGATAAAAAGGGGGGAAAACGGGTAAAATTGGTACCTTTAGTTTTTAAACAATCATTACTAAACGGATGAACCGATTTTTACATCGACAGGGGTAGCGAAGCGCACCGGGTCAAGCTAGTGAAATATAAATAGTGGGTTCATAAGAGCGTTCATTAACATTGATAAAATAGAGTGAACAGGATCAGACGATCCGTTCTATATTGACTTCATGCCTTATTAAGATACAAAAGGACCTAAAAATTAACCAGGAAAATTAATTAGACCTAGATCCAATTCAAAAGTGATCTATTGAAATGAAAAATGAGAAAACAAAATTCAAACTGAAATTTCATTGCACCCGCCCCAAATCAACATCCCTGTTATAACTACAGCTGCAATTTACAGTTACTCTTTTGTAATAGATGTCCAACGACATCAACACACAAAAAAAAAATCCACTTTCTCTTGACACAAGACTTTTATGATGATGACGACAATGACGATGCCAGAGCATGCATAGGATGACAGAGTGTCTGAGTGATGTGATAACTCAGTTGTAACCCAACAATAATAAAACCAAACAGTTAAGACCCATAAATATTCGCGCATTTAGCACAAGAGTAAAATTGCATAAAAAGAACAACAACAAAAAAAAAAATGAATGTGAACCCAGAAAAACAACATCTAAAACATGCAACGTATGAATGTAATTTACATGCAAACAGTGAAATAAGAATAAAACTTTACGAGTAATCTCCACACAACACTTTCCTTTCACCTCTTTTCTATGTTCGTTTCTAGCAAAGACTTTTAAAAGCTGAAGGCAATAACAACAATTTTGAAAAACTAAAATGTGACATCTATTTTTAGGGAGCCAGAGTAGAAGAAAAAGCAAGGATTGTAGCAGATATGAGGGTAATTTAAGTCATACATATATCTATGAGTTTTATGTTCTTGTTGTGCCCAATATTGTTCCAAAGTTTCATCATCGTCATCAACGGAGCAGTAAATTTCCCAGTCCTTATTGCTATGGGGGAGGATTGGCAGAAGACAAAATAAATTTTATGATTGTTGCACAATTAAAAGCAATGAAAAACAAGTTTGGCTCTGAGTATTTCACATGTAGACTTTTCATTCATATTCTTTCTTTTTTTTTTTTTTTGAAAGCATGCATGTGTGAGTTAAACTTTGACTGTGTTTGAGTAGACTTGTGTATATAATACCAACTTCCTTTTTGCCTTAAGGCTAATGGGAAATATTGTACATAAACAAAACAATAGAACTCCCCCTTGATTATTTGTGGACTAGTACAAAACCATCTCATCTGCATCACATCAACCTCACAAGGCATTACATCATTCGGTGACAGTTCATAGGACCAGAGTTATCAATATGTATGTATATGTAACAAACACATAAGTCTAGAGTCATGCAATTGTTGCTCTGGGCACTGCAGCCAATTGTGATGAGTAGCTTCCAAATAACCATCACTATGATTTGGTTATGTTTTTGTTTTCATTTCATTTTCAATATTTGTTGTGTTTTATTTTTAATTTTTTTGTAGAAAATTTGATGCTAACGGAAGATGTCGCAACATGCATGAAGTCATTCACTCAATTTATCATTTGATAAATGTTTCACTTGGTTCTTGCTACAATAACAACTCTCCGATGATACATATGATGTTGATGATGAGTGTGATGATGATGCAGATGTAACTGTATATATTATATATTCATATGACCGTATAACTACTTACTACACCATTTCCAAGTAATTGCTTTCATTATTTCATTTAATTTCAGCTATAGAAACTACTTATTAAATATTCATAGATTTTAAAATTTGGGAAAATTTGCAGTCACAGTTCGCAAAACTAAAGCATTTTTGGGTTGTAGTGAAGTTTCTTGTCGGACCACAATACAGAAATTGGGGATCGGAAAACCCAAGAGTTATTGCCGAGAAGCCATCACTTTTTCGAAAATGAGGTTGAATCAACAGTTACGGTGAACAGATTGCGCTATCGAGAGATGATTAATGATTTCTTATGGTCGGAGTTGGATGATATTGATCTGAGCAACGTTTACTTTCAACAAGACGGCGCTACGTGCCACACAAGCAACGAAACCATTGCTCTTTAACGGGAAAAGTTTCCGGACCGTGTTATCTCTTGAAGAGGTGATCGCAATTGGCCACCGAGATCTTGTGATTTAACATCTTGTGACTTCTTCCTTTGGGACCACGCAAAAGATAAAGTCTACGCCAACAGCCCAGCGTCTTTTCAAGACCTCAAAGGTAGAATTCGTGAGACTATCGAGGACATAGGACAGCCACATTGTGATTTGGTTATGGAAAATTTCATGAAATGGATATGATCCTGTAAGTGTAGTCATGGTGGCCATTTGGCTGATGTTATTTTTCATTATTAACGATACCTTCCTCTTTATTATGAAATAAACATCCGATCATTTATCTCAAAAAATGCCATTTTTCTTTGAATACCGAAATAACACCTCTTGTTGGAAAACCCTTATAGTTATACATACTTCACCTAAAATGCAAAATAACGTAACATAATTTCAAAAATGTTTCTCCCATGTGATAAGGCAACAGTAATCTACCATCATATGTTCATCCCAGCGATCTTGGTATCTATCTTCCTTAACTTTTGAATCTTAATAGAAACGTTCTCCTTGTTCTTCGCTATACGATGCAAGATTTTCAGGAAACTTGTTTAAATCACTGTGCGGATAGTGTACTTTTATGCTCATATTATAAGTGGACTTTCTGGATATAGAAGGAGCTTTCAATAATGTAGAATCTAAAACTATAAGTAGTTTCAATTTTAATTTAGTCTGGATCAGTCAACCGCAAGGTTAATCATGAACCTTCTGCGTTACAGGATTATTCGTTCTGAAAAGGGACCGGCAGTGATCACAAGAATGGCCACTAGGGGTACGCCATAGGGAGGCGTCTCATCAGCACTTCTGTAGATTCTGGCCATAAAATTTCTGCTCAGGAAATTGGATCTCATGAGTTATAAAACTGTCGCCTAACGATCTCTGGAATCTACTTGGGCACGATATCGCAACGCTTGGAATATGTACTCAATGTACTAAGTCGGTGGAATACTGACAGTGAATTGAGTGTAAACCCAAGCAAAACCGAGCTTGTACTGTTCCCAAGGAAGTAGGAAACATGTCACGCCACTATAATAGTTAGTATTAAGAATCTTCCGGATTATATCGATTATTGCATTTTTAGGCCCTTCATGGCGAGAAACTTTGGTTTCTCAATTCTGCAGTACACGAGCAAGGCTGTAATGGATAAGGCTGAAATATCAGCCATTAAAAGGGCTAACTGGCTCAGTTATTACAAGATATTAGGCAGGCATATTCGTATACTTATATACTGACAGTCAGACCGTAAAAAAATCGTGTACACAGAGATATTACGGGCAACTGTGTTGCTGACGATTTGGCGAAAAAGGGCGCCATGCTACCTGATGGAGACATAGACTTCCTATGTGGGATTCCGTTATCCAAATGCAAGCTTCATATCAGTAACTTCTACTATCAGGTCGCTCAGGCAAAATGGGGTCGCGAACCTACCAGAATGATATGGCCCCGACTGAATCGTGGTCGAACAGCATATCCTCTTGGTTTATACGCTCACAATTAGGTGATGTAGTGGCGGTCATTACCGGAAACTGCGCTTTTGGCAACCATGCGAGGAGTCTTGGCTTGCCCTACAACGACTTCTGAAACAATTTTTAATCTGCTTTCTCACTATCCGGCATTAGGAGATCTACGCTTAAGGTATCTGGGACATCGTTCCCTAAATAGACATTCTGAGCTCTCGAACATGAGGCTAGAGTGCATTAGTGGCTTCATAAGGAAAAATAATTCACCTTTCAATCTCTTCATCGCATCTGACTGTCCCCTTTTCATTTCTATTTGTCCCTCTTTTCTATCTTTCTACTTTCAAGTAACACAAAGGGACCTATTGCCTGGACCCATGTGAGCTTTTCTTCTTTCCTGCAAAACCTAACCTAACATATGCTCATATTACATCCAATATCTTTTAGAGCTAATTAAAAGGTCTATAACTAATTCCTCGTAATTTTCAGCCTTCTGATTTCCTAAGAGAATCAATGGAGGCAAAATGATTTTATCTCTGGAAACCAAAGGCGGCTATATAACATTTCGTTTTCAAACAGTAATGTTTTCTCTCAGAGGCCAGACTTTCTTGATCCAATGAACATGTTTTGCTCTGTTGTACCATAAACAGAGGGAACAGGAGATTTATTGTACCCACTTTGTTGACCTAACAAGAAATTTACCATTTTTAGATCGATACGTATAAGACATTGGTGACTCCTTTAACACATTAACTACCACGTCGGACACATATGTATGACACTGCACTATGTGGTTTATGCCACATTGGACACATATGTCCGAAGCGACTTTTATTCTCTCTAGCCATGTCATCCAATAGTGCCAGAGTTTCAAAATTTTGTTCTATGTTGTCTGCAAGTTCCTCATCTTCATCATTTTTAAAGGAGTTTGAAGTCATTGAAACAGTAATCTTCATATTCTTCATCACTTTCTGTACTTTTTATTATTTTTTCTAACTCTGTATCCGATAAAAAATTAATTTTCGCCGTTTCGTAAGACACTCTTATTTATAAAAACTCTCTATTTCTAAGCAGTCAATATTACTGGCAGTTGCTTAAATTCCAATATTTACGTTTTCAAAGAGATTATGCAAAAAAAATGCTGTTTTGCTCAAAGTGCCTTGTTCTGTAGAGTGAGCAATTGGCACAGTAGCATGCTTATGACCAATATCTAGTAAAACACATTTTATACTTCGCTTTGAGCTGTCCATAAACAATATGCATTCATCAGATTTGTAGCTTGAGTGTCCCATTTAAGTTAAAAGGCCACTAATTTTATTATTTTATTATTCATTTTCTTAGCTTAAAAAAAATGGAATAAGTTCTGTTTCGGGACCGCGATAAAATTACACTTTCGTATCTTGAGTTAAAAGATTTCTTAAGCTATCTTATGAAGAAAGTGAAGGCGTCGTTGACACTCATAATCTCTATCCTGTTCATTCGAAAAAAACGTCCACCATCTCTGTATCTGACAAATCTGATAGATGTTTATTCATAGGAGATGGTACGTCGCCTGAGTATAGTACAGGCCTTTTAGCAGAATTCATTTTGCTTTTATACCAGGTAATTAATCAATACAAAAGTAGCAGTCATCAATTCTCCCTAATCAAACCGTATTTTATTTGGTAGTTAAAATATTTCCATAAATACTTTAGTGATCTGGTATTAGCATGTAAAATATATGAGAATTCAAATATCCCTCAGAATTCGGTTTAAGTAAATCGATTATTCTTAAAACTATCAAGCTATCGGAACCACTTCAAATGCATACAGCCTACATCGAACCTAGAATAGAACACAAATACCTCCTATAAAATCAAGCTCTGAAAGATTTACAAGTTGGCAAAAATGAATCAATCTAATACTTTTGTAAATGGCGGAATCTTTCAGTATCTTGGTTCGATATCTGTTAAGCAATCAGATACAGAGATACGAGTCTACAAGTCAAGCAAAGATTTACATTTGTTGATATGTGGCTATGAAAAATCACATAAAGGTTGTTTTAAAAATTGTGACTGAATTTTTTTGATGCAGTTTTGTATTTCCTACTTCAATACGCGGCTGGCTGTGGACTTGTCGGCATAAACCTTTGACTTCAAATAACCCCATAAACATATTTTAAATGGTGTTAAATCACACGATTTAAAGGATCTAGTCTAATCACCATAACGAAATAGTACACGACCAGAAAGTGTCATATGTCATCCACATCAATATAATCAATTTAGGCAAACCGATTTCTGTTATTATATCGCCATATCGAGCACCAGTAAGTAACAGTCATTTTCAAAGAAGTACGATCCAATGATGCATTCATACATTGCAAAATCCCCACAAAACTGAATAAGAAGCTGAGTACATTTGTTTCAAGACAATCACATGTTTGTTCTCTGAACTCAAAACACGGCAGTTTTGAAGACGAACAACTAATCAATGTGAAAATCTGCTTCATCGAAACTTTGGTCGTCAAACATTCATTATTTCTGATTTTAATGTTTTTATGTTTCCTCTTAAAAGGTGGTTTTATTTGGCCAATTACAGCTTATGCCTAAGAAAAGCCTTGTCCAGGAACAGCCAATCGACCTCTACCTTCGTATAGGACGATGGAATTGTCGAACTCAACTCCTAAGCTCAAATATCAAATATAATTTATAGATTATGAAACCAAAAACGTGGCCAATGCAATCGAAATTTAGTTTTTTTAGTACCACTCTATATGAATTACATTTGGATATAGTGATAAGACATGATCTTATAGTAGTTTTAAAGCATTTATTATAATATATTATTTAAATAACGTTCAGCTTATATTCGAGAAGAGTAACCGAGGTCTACATTCAACACTGTATTTTGGAAATAGTGTCAACATGTAGTTGTTACACTTGTACCGTTTATTTATAGTGTTCATGAAGTCCTTGCTGAAAATTTAGTGCTTTTCTGATAAAAAAAAATATATATAACAAACTTAAACGAACGAGCAAACATGAACTGATGATGACTGCGATGATGATGATGATGGCGTCGTTGAACACATTTAATGGTCATTTGAGCACATGATAAACGTCGCATATTCTGTAGCTGTTGTTGGACATGTTGATTTGTTTGTTGTTCGACTTCTTTATTTCAGTTTTCGAGAGTGATGGAATGTCGTCCTTGTTATCCTTTTTCTACATATACATCACACTGTTTATGTGATGCACTTCTTTTTGTTGTTATTTTCATTGAATTTATATGCGTCTGAATGTGCTACAACCCACATTTTCGTTTATGTAGGCGTCCTCTTATATGACACATTGCATGTGCGTTGTCCATTGCCTCCGTCCGTCCTTTGATTGTGTTTTTGTTGTTGTGCTGGGAGTCAGTATTGTTTATGCGTTAAAACACATGCCATTCTTTCTATTTTGTCACTGGTAGTGGGTCTGTCCATCATGTTGCAAGGAAGGATATTGTACGAATAGTGTGTTTTTTTCTACTACAGATCGTTGGTCTTTTCATATGAATTATCTTTTGTTGGCTTAAATGTTTTTATGTTTTAGTTGATGTGCAGTGTTTAGTGCCTGAGCATAAATATTGACAAAAAAATAATAATAACCGGACATGATGGAGTTGATGATGAATTCACTGCTATGATTTATGACTTTGGAATTGGATATGACTCAATGAATAATAACATTTGAAGTTATGTTTTTCTTTTGACAACTGAAGTGGTCAGCTAAGTGTGAAATGATATACATACTATACTATAACGTGAACAAATAACATTGTTACTGAAATATTTTTATAAAGTTTCATCCTTATACTAAAGACAGTGTCTTTATACTAAAGAAAGTGTCTTTATACTGAAGAGTGTCTTTATACTAAAGACAGTGTCCTTATACTAAAGACAGTGTATTTATACTAAAGACAGTGTCTTTATACTAAAGACAGTGTCTTGATACTAAAGACAGTATCTTTATACTAAAGACAGTGTCTTTATACTTTCTACTAAAGACAGTGTATTTCTACTAAAGACAGTGTATTTATACTAAAGACAGTATCTTTATACTAAAGACAGTGTCTTTATACTAAATACAGTGGTGTCTTTATACTAAAGACAGAGGTGTCTTTATACTAAAGACAGAGGTGTCTTTAAATTAAAGACAGTGGTGTCTTCATACTAAAGACAGTGGTGTTTTTATACTAAAGACAGTGTCTTTATACTAAATTGTAATAATATATGTGAATTATTTCTCTAATCCTTTTTCATTTCTTTTAGAAACTGAACATACAAAATATGTTCATTGTTAACCTTTAACCCAAATAAATTTTTAAACAATTTCTCTCTGATTCCGACTTTCTCTGCATAACAAAAAATTGCCAGTGTTAATTTGAAGAAATTATCATCATTTCGTTCTTAATAATAAGAATGGCCAACGAGCAGCAATTATATGAAGAAAAATACACTAAAAACAAAAAGAAATAAAAAAAACACAATACTGGCCCAACCCACAAAACAGCAGACAAGTCAAGTGTGAATTATATTCAAATTATGTTGATATAAAACAAATGCCCAAAAAAAAAAAATAAAAAAAATAAATACAAAAAATCCCACAAATTGTATGTATAAGTACATTCATTCATTTGTACAATAAAATGCTGAAATAAAATAAATTTATCTCCATGAAATGGAATAATAAAACATAACGAAAATGTATGAAATACAATGAAAATGAAAATCAAAATGAATGAGTACAAGTAAATAAATAAAATGAAAATAAAACTGAAAAGATATAAAAGATATTTTTTTTTGTATGTACAAAAATAAAATGAAACAAATGAAGATGTAAATTATAAGAAATGTACTAGCAAAAATAGCCAAAAGAATCCAGAGTAGAGTAGAAAAAAAAAATAAAACTATCACTGATGAAAGCACGGACAAAATGTGAATATACGAATGAGGAGATGTTGCACTATGGGTCAGCAATAATTTTATTCAAGAAATAGTTTAAATGTTGTAAAAGAAATCAAATTTTATTGTGTTTTAGCTGGATTGTTAGCTCGTTAGAGCTTTTTTGGGGTGTTTCATTACGTTGCAGTTCTATGCTTATATGTCAAAAAGCTAACATAACCCCTGACATTGATCATATTCATTATAACACAAGTATCAGATTCATGGAAAAGTAGACGTCTGTATAACACGTAATTCGCAGTGGCATTTTAAACTATGTCATATTTCATATATATAGTTGGAAATGAAGATATTTCACACACAACTTATATTATTAACTTTGATTATTTACCCATCATTAAAGAAAAACCCTTTTAACATGGTCAGTTCACAAAAGATTTAAATAAGCACTATTTGCCAAATGTTCTATAATTTTTCATGTAGACTGATGTTTGTAGCCTACTAATCCATTAACTGCTCCTTTATCAGTGATCATTCCAAAGTCTCTTGATCACTTTTTGTTTTAAATGATGCCTTACAAATTTGTTAATACATTGCTTTAATTATATAAAGACCATAGTGCTCTGATATTGGTATATTAATCCAAAGTTGATTGGAGAATTAATATAGAAAGTCGTTTCTAATCAAAATTTCCAATGTAACCAACTTGGAATAACACTATAACTATTGGTCTTTTTTCATTGAAATACTTTTTTATATAATATATTTTCTAAGCCCGATATAACCTTCGAAAGGGTTAATTGTTAAATTGACAAATCATCATGAATAGATCGACGCTTCCACAACGCTACCAAATTACCCAAATTTACTTATAGACGACTGTTTTATAGCAAAACTCTTCTCAGCATATGAAATGAGACCAATCCACAACAGACTCCATTACATCCAGAAAAATGCACCGTTTGGTGCAGTTTACACAAAAATTGTCAAAAAAGGTTATCAAAAAATTGGAGCGAAAATGCCAAAAATTATATTTTTACTATTTTGCCCATAGGGTCTATATTTTCTTTGGGGTTGGGAAAATACTTTAGGAATAAATAGGAATCATATCAAGGTATCCAAACCTGCTTTCCGTTTTCTGATCCCGGCTTTGGGATTTTAGAACATTTGTCCCAAAGTTGAAATTTTGATAAAAAATAGGTCAAATTCCAAAGGGCGTAGGAGCGACATGTTCAAAAACTATGGCAAGTTTTTTATACCAAAATGCTTTCCGTAAAGATATCTTACAGAAAAACATAATATTGTTATATCTCCTTAAAGAAAGTTTTGTTTAAATAAAAAAAGAGTTAGGTCACCTTTTCGTTCAAAAAATAGCACAAATCTACTATTTTTTTAATTTTTAAATAGAAAATAATTTATTTTTGAATCCGTAACTGATATTGCTCTGAAATCTTTTGCATATTGTTTGTAATTGAGCTGTATAACTAACAACAAAATTTGAGTTTAATTCGATTCAAAAGTAGGCCCTAAAATTTCAATTTTGATATGCCTATAACTCGGAAATTATAAGAGATAAATATCACACGAAAGCATGTTTTTTCAAGTCCTAGCCGAGCGCTTTCCAAAAATATAAAAATCTTTGAAATCACATGGGGAACAAAGAAATGGCACGTGTTTAAAAATTTACATGTGAAAGGTACCCTACTTTGAGCCCCCATAGCGCCGCGCCTGGAGCAGTTGTAGTGTCCATTTTAATAAGTTACTCCTTGGCTACACCACTGTCAACTTTTATTCCGATCGGACCAGCCGTTTAGAAATGCCAGATTTATTTCCAAAAAAAATTTGATTCTGTCCCACTGTACGCTGGTGGCATCATCGGACCTAATTTCTTCAAAAATACAGCTGACACTCTCGTTACGTTCAATGGAGATTGTTACTAAACCATGATCAATGATTTTTTGTATGAGAATATCGATGACATTTATTCAACGAGATGGATGGCGTTGCATGCCATACGGCGAACGCAACTATTGATTTATTGAAATCAATATTTGGCGATAACTAAATTTCAAGAAATGAACCTATCAATTGGCCTCCAAGGTCGTGCGATCTTACACCACTGGATAGCAGTGTCTGGTTTTCACTGAGAGTGGAAAACTATCATCTTTCTTAGTCCAATATTTACAACAAACAGTGAATTTCGCTTGTTGACGTAGCTTTTCATATTAACATGGGCTTCGTTGCTGAACGATTTTTTTCTTACCTTAAATTTGTAGGGCTTTTTACAGCGTCGCTAAAATCAAACCATTGACTGCATAACTTCACTCTCGTTGTTTTTATTCAATCCAGATGTGAAAAATAAATGAATATGATTTAAGATGGTTCCAAGATAAACATTATAAATGAATATGACACTGATGAACCGAGTTCATTGCAGGAGTCACCATGATCTGATGTTAACTTGGGTTAAAATTTTCAATACGTTTTTTAAATAAAGCTGGTGTCTTTTTAAGAACGAGCTATTGGCGACCAGGTAAAGTTCTGCGCGAAAAGAACATTAATGGAATGAATGCCATCAGGTGACACCCATCATTTAAATATTATTACTAACAAGAATGTGTTAGGAAGAGCTATAGAGGACATCTGTGTGGTATCAGCCTACTTCTGGTCCACCACTGTATTGATCAGGTGGACAAGATAAGAATCCGTTTAAAATATTTCAGATACAGTATCAGTCGCAGTACCGTTTGTAAATATTAATATTGAAATCTTCATTAACATTAAATTTAGAAGGCAGAATGGAAAGATGCTATTTTGCCTATATACAATAGGAAACACACTATATAACACTAGGAATAGGAATATTAATGATATTTCGAAGATAATGGCAATATTTACTTGTGTGTGGATGATCGATAAGTAGACCAGCATGAACTTGGTTTTCACCTTTTCTATGTATGTTTTATTTACTAAGAGCTATTGGGAAACAGAGTTTTTAAGTAAGATCTCATTAAGTGCAGTATTTTTTTAGTTACTGACGCAGATGCCGGTACCGCGGAATGGAGGAACTTGTTTAACATATTATTATTTCTTGGACCAGCACTCAGGGGATGACCTCTATTTATGCAATGCATTGTGTTGGAACTAGGAAAATGCATTATGGAACGAAGGAAAGACATTTGATTTGAGCTTTCCAACATTGAAAGTGATAGGAAAAGTAGGAAATTGTTTTGATGTATTGATTGCATTCGATCTCATTAAGTAGAGCAGTCTTGTCAAACCGGAATCATATCGATTTTACTTGATTGCAGATACAGTGCTTGCTTCTTGGATGAATTATAAGTTGATTATGTTTAAATACGTTTAAATGTACGTCCTTACTGATAATATTGGGGGAAAGTCTGAGCAGACTTTCAGTATTTTTTCCATACAAAAGCGTCCAGATTTATAAGGTGTTTTTCGCCTTTCTTACGCCACTGTCAGCGCGGAATAATGTCCACTTTTATTGGATACATTGTCAGAAGCGGATAAATCGAACATACTCTTCTACTTTAATGGGACAAGAAACTTCTGTCGACAGCCATATTTGATTAGAGAGAGAAGAGAAGAACATTGCTAAAAATGGTTTGTGTGTTAAAATCATGGGATACAATTGAATAGATCTACATCTCAATATTGGATTTGTGACTGGTCATTTTCAGATCATTTAGTATTCGGCACTTATGTCCACTAAAGGATGAACATGATCAGTTATTTACCTGTTAACAACAAAACTGTCAACAAAGTTCATACAAATTATGAAATAAGAAAAAAATCACAATCAATAGATGGTTAGAAATCAACAGAGAAAGTGAGTGTAAAACATGTTATATAATCAATAATCTATGTTCTATCTATGCAGACTATTGATTTGGAAGTAATCGAATTAGTGGCCGAAATAACGTAGCGCATACTAAAGGCTTTTCCAACAAGAGGTGTTACAACAACTGCTACTACACAATACTTGTCCCCAAAAGGTAGTTGTGTGCACCACACTGTTTGTGGAAGTACAGTGCACTAGTAACAACGTGTAGCCTTAGATCTAAAGGGGTTTCCAACAAAAGGTGTTATTTTGAATCACCCAGTATTTCGGTAGCTGTCACTTTTGAAGCTTTTATTCTTTGACATTTGACAAGTAGAAACTACGCCATTACTAAAAATGGAACGATACACGCTTCAACAACGCATTGAAATTATTGAAATTCCCTACAAAAATGGTGAAAATATTGCAGTCACAGTTCGCAAAACTAAAGCATTTTTGGGTCGTCGTGAAGCACCTTGTTGGACCGCAATACAGAAATTGTTAGAAAAATTCGAGCTGTTTAGACAAGTTAGTGATGTGAAGAATAAAACCCGTGCACGTCGTTCAAGAACAACTGAGAATATTACTGCTGTAGCCCAAAGTGTTGAAGAAAACCTAGGTTTGTCAATTCCTCGTCGTTCTTTAGAATCGGTGAATGGGTTGCGCTATCGAGAAATGATTAATGATTTCTTGTAGTCCGAGTTGGATGATATTGATCTGGACAACGATTACTTTCAACAAGACGGCGCACATTGGTTGAGGTTCATAAAACGAACGGCTAAAAATAGAAGTTGTCGAAGGACAATGAAACTTGGCACATAGGCATTTTTTATATGAATTAAGAAATAAATGAAATAATCAAAATGATCCGCCCACTTTTACGCCCACCTCCTATACAAAGTGAAAAATAAATTTTGACCTACGGCGTTGTTTTTTGGCACATAGCATTTTTAAGCACTCAGAATCATTTGTGTGAAATTTGAAAAATATCCGCCTACTTTTACGCCCACTTCCAATACAACTTGCATTGAAAAAGTGGCATAACTCCCTTGATTCTTAATGCACCAACTCAATTTTCACAAAAAATAAATATTATAATTGTATAATTGGCTCCTGAAAATATATACCTGATCTGCCCATTTTTACGCCCATCTAACATAGAAAAAACATGAATAAGTAATTTAAGCAAAGTCTTTTAATAATTTTTTAACATCATTATCGTACTCCAATTTTTTTGATTTGCAGCTTTGAGCGAATTCTATTTATAAATGGGTCTGAAGGCAATAAAATATTATGCATTACGTCATCTTTAGTGACTTCAGGTCCATTTCTTCGCGAATGATGTAATCTATAAGCTCTATAGTCTTTATTCCTCGCTTCCTGAGCTTCCTCGGACAGCACCTGATACAAATAATCAATTAAAATGTAAAAAATAAAAATGAAATCATTGAATAAGGGTCTTTAGATAGAAACATACTATTGGCAGAATAGCTAGTATGTGTATTACATTATGTAATAATTTTAAACAGTAAAGATGGCAACAACACCATGCATGAACGAAAATTCATGTTTTGTTACTTCATCACTTTATAGTTTTTACTGTTTTTTTTTTTTTTTTTTTTTTTTGGAAAGGAGCAGGTAGGATCAGCTGAATTGTTTTTCTAGCTTTTAGCTGAGACTTCAAGCTGTAATTTGACATCTTTCGTTAAACTGCGCTCCACAGCTTTAAAAAGATGCAGTCCACTGAAGTTGATGAACATTAAAATTTTGATGTTGTTTATATTTTGTTCTACGAAATTTTTTATATGACACTTTTTCCAACTTTTTTATTGCTAATCTTATCTATGACAATTGTCATTTATGAATATATAAAACAAAGTCAAACGATAAGTTTACTCTGATTGTACCAAAAGATTGAATATACAATAAATTTACATGCCATTTTAAACAAGCGAACATATGTGAACTTCGAGCGTGTCTGTCCAAACAAATAATAAATATATCAGCCTAATATTACGGAATCATAATATTCAGATATCTGACAACAAAATACCAAAAAAATATTCAAATCGGCGAACATGAAGAAAATTAATTTCGGCCACTATTCAACCAATGTGCGGCGCTACGTGCCACACAAGCAACGAAACCATTGCTCTTTTACGGGAAAAGTTTCCGGACCGTGTAATCTCTCGAACAGGTGATCACAATTGGCCACCGAAATCGATTTAAGACCTCAAAGATAGAATTTGTGAGGCTATCGATGATATAGGGCAGCCACTTTGCGATTTGGTTATGGAAAAATTCATGAAAAGGTTATTATGGTCCTGTAAGCGTGGTCGTGGTGGCCGTTTGGCTGATATTGCGTTTCATTATTAACGGCATACCTTCCTCTTTATTATGAAATAAACATCCGATCTTTTATCTCAAAAAATATCATTTTTCTTTGAATACCAAAATGACACCTCTTATTGGAAAGACCCTGTATGTGAAATTATTGTTTTGTCTAAAAGAATGATCCCTTTAATATCATTCTGATGTTTCTAAAAACTAAACTTAATCGTGTCAATGTTAAATATTTACCTTGCTCTTAAATTTTTCTCAATTTTCAAAATTTGTTAGACTAAATATTTTACTAATTATTGGGAATAAATAAATTTGTAGAATTTTAAAATTTAGAAGTAGCAAAACTGAAATAAACAGAGATATATTCTAGAAACCAGCCATAGAATTTGCAAAATTGTATGATATATTCACAGAGCGAATTAGTTAGGTGTGTAATTTCATAAATGCAGGATAAAACATGTTCATAAAATTCATATATCAAGTCTGAAGACCCCATAGTGCACGATACACAAAATGTATTTTCATATAAATGTAAGTTAACGAATCTGTTAACTGAATAATTTGTATGAATATTTTTTTAGTAAACTGTACCTATTTTAAGTGTTTATTTTGTTGCTAAACTAAGAAATTGTAAGAAATCGTTTTTAATATTTAACCGTTAGGTTTTTTGATGCTTATTTTAAAACTGATCAAAGAAGAGAAAAATATTCATTCAGTATTCTTATTCTCTGTTTGTAACCTAACTGTTAAATAAAAAAACATTGTCCATTACTTAGTCTAACTATATTTTTTTGCTCTCTTCTTCTTTCTTGTTCGTTTATTATTTTGCTTCAATAATTGATAATTGTAAAGAGATTTGGTCATTCTAGTTTTTGATTTCTACTAAGTAACAATAACCAGTGATCTCTATAATAAAAAAATGTATTTTAAAGTGAAGAAAAATAAAAAACTTAAGATTTATAAAAAAAAGAAAAAGAACACAACTCTTAAAGTGAAATTTAAATTTATAAAAAAAATTAAATAAAAATTTAACGTTTTAAAAAAAATAAAAATAATAAAATATTTAAAACAAAATATTTAAAAATTTAAAAAGAAATAATAAACTTAGTATTTAAATAAAAACAAATCTACATAGTAGATAACTAAATAAGCTATTATAAATAAGATTTAAAAATAAAGAAACTCTACATAGTAGAAAAACAAAATAAATATTTAAAAACTAAGAACTAAATTTAAAATTATAAATAGAACAAAACTTTATAAAATAAAATATTTAAAAATTTAAATTTAAAAATATAGTAAACTTAAGCTAAAAACAAATCTACATAGTAGATAACTAAATAAGCTATTATAAATAAGATTTAAAAATAAAGAAACTCTACATAGTAGAAAAACAAAATAAATATTTAAAAACTAAGAACTAAATTTAAAATTATAAAGAGAACAAAACTTTATAAAATAAAATATTTAAAAATTTAAATTTAAAAATATAGTAAACTTAAGCTAAAAACAAATCTACATAGTAGATAACTAAATAAGCTATTATAAATAAGATTTAAAAATAAAGAAACTCTACATAGTAGAAAAACAAAATAAATATTTAAAAACTAAGAACTAAATTTAAAATTATAAAGAGAACAAAACTTTATAAAATAAAATATTTAAAAATTTAAATTTAAAAATATAGTAAACTTAAGCTAAAAACAAATCTACATAGTAGATAACTAAATAAGCTATTATAAATAACATAAATATTTACAAATTTTGAAGAAAGAAAAACATTATTATTTCAATTAAAATAAAAAATAATTATTTTAAGTTTTTATTATAAAAATAAAAATTTTGTGAAAATAAAATAAATAAGAAATAAAAATAAAAATTTGAAAACATAATATTTAAATTGGATTTTATTTACTAAGAAATATGAGAGTCTTAGCAAATAAAAGAAAATAAAACTTTAAATTATCTGTAAAAGATAATGAAAAGTTAATTTGTACATTATTCCCAAGTAGTTGTTGTATAGAAATGTACATATGTATTATTTCCTACTGACCATTTGTTTTGAACACCAGAGGCAGGTAATATCAATCTACACTTTGTATCTAAGATACAACCAAAAAAACAAAACACTGTATATTCACTTGTACAAAAACCAACAACAGCAACAACCATAGTATTAACTACAGCAGCAACAATCAGGGCCATAACATACGGCCTTATTATACTCGCAAGACCCCATATAAAATAAAATAAAACAACACTAAAAACACATTTGTAGAAGAAATCCAAGTGCAAAATGAAAAATATTTTCCAAAAAAAAAAAAGAAAAAAATGTAAGGAACTGTGATGGCGTATAATAAAGAAAAGTATATAATATCCAACCATATAGTAGTCATACACATCTTTATAACCAACCAATGTTAACCTGACTGGCTGATGATGCCACAAATTCACAACAGAAACGAGAAAAAAAAAACCAAACTCACATACAAACACGCCATTCAGATGAAGAAAGACTACATTGGAGAAACACCCTCCCGGGCAATGATTGATTGCTCATCATATTTTATTCTTAATGAAAATGCACCCTGCTGGCAGTTAAAATTATTTACAAACGTACATTTAAACTCACACATTCATATGGATACAGACTCACCATCATCTACTACCCATACAGACTCATTCACCATTATTACTCACTCACTTTATTTTATTATTAATGTATCTTTTTGGCATTAACAATGAGATTGTTTGTGCGTTTGAGCCACATACATAAATATGTACACCTAACTAAACAACTACACTAACAAATCAACTTAATATACTAAATAGTACTCTTCTTCTTATGTGTAGATATGAATACTTAGAAGACGAATCAACTCACCTGAATTCTTAAGGCCATTTTTAGGTGTTTGAGTGTGTGTTGGTTTCTGTATCTGTGTACATATATGTAAGTATTTATATCTAAATGAATTGTACGCTGTTTTCTTATGAGCTTGTAATTGTTTTCGTTGTGTTTAGGTGAGATGGTTTTCTACTGGCTGCTGCGTTTTATAAGGCCGCATATGGTGTTGTTGTATGTCAAAGTGTACTTTATGGAGAATTTTGTATGCAACATTGTTGCGTTGCGTTGCACTGCAGTTGTAATTGTGTTATTAGAAATTTGTTTGAAAAATTAAATTCTAAAGAAAAGTGTTTGATACTTTTTTGAATTGGTTATCATAAGATACATATAAGGACTGAGATCGTAAAATTCTTAACACATGTTTTTCATTAAAACTTTTAACCCAAGTATTATTTGATGTTTTTTTTTTTTTTTTTTTTTGATCAAGTTACCTTTGTAAAGCATGTCAGTTATTATGTTTAATGTCAATTATGTTCATTTGTTGTTAACCTGATTAAAATGAGTGACCAGAAAAAAGTGCGTACTAAAATTATTAAATACTTTCAACAAAAACCAACTTGGTCCTACAAAAAGTTGGCCAAACAATCAAATGACAAGCAATATGCAGTTGCGCCAAAAAAGCCAAACATTTGTTACCAAGGGCTCTATAAATACCGAAATTTACATCAAGGAAAAGGATGTTTCCATTCATAAGACTTCTTAATGTGTCTACTTATTTTTGGCCTGATTTGGCATCTGTCACTATGGTAAGAAAGGTTTGAGTGGTACAAGACCAATAATGTCGTATTTGTACCAAGAGAGGCAATTCCTCCAAACTGCCTGGAGCTGAGTCCAGTGGAGAGATATTGGGCTCTTGTTAAAAGAGAACTGAAGAGCACAAAAAAGGTGTCCAAAAGTGTGGTAGATTTTAAACGGAGATGGACAACCTGTTCGAACAGAGTGACATAAAGCACTATAAAAACCATAATGGAAGGGCTTTCGAAAAAGGTTCAAAATTTCATCATAAGTGACTAGACTATAAAAATATTGTTTTTTTTTTTTGTAAATTGTAACAATAATTTCAATCAAATAAAAAAAGATTAAAAACTGTAAGTTTAGTGGTTTCATTTTTATTAACATATATCTATGTTAAAAATTTTTCGATCTCAAAATAGTATTATGTGTATTTAACAACTCTTTATTTATTGAAAATCTACACAACAGTTTAAATATTCACTCTGCGTTTTTATAAAATTATAATTTTATAATTTACTAGAATACACACTGAAATTAAGGTTATAGAAAACTGTATTTATACACACAAGCATCATCTTCTAGCAATTTCCAGAACCACTTTAATGTTCTATTTCCGCAATGGTCACCTAGAGCATTTAAAGCTGCTTCACAGTTTATGTTGAAAAATAAACATTGTTAATAACATCGTGTTTTCAACAATGTTTGTAAGTAGAAGTTTCTACTTATAAAAAGCAGCCGTTCCAAGCCGTTAAATTCAAATGATTCAACCTAATTTTAGATAGATACGAGTATGTTAGATATTTCAATAACTATTTATTATTTTTTTTTTTTTTTTGTTTCCTATTTTAAATGTCGGACAGAAATTTTGTTCTAAAACCTGATCGAGATAATACTTTCGTGAAAACGTCACTCTCAAAAAGTTATTCTCGGAACTGGATCTTATGTATACATACATATGTACGTACAACAGATCTGTGCTTGGATATAGATATTTAAATGGTCTTTCATTAAGCTCTTCCTATCTTTAAATTTAATTAAGTTTATCATCGAATTATTTTAATTCGTCAGAAAGGACTTTCGATGTCATTATGTATGGAATATAACATCACGCAAAAGTCCGCTCTTAGATTTTATGTGGATTGGTATCACCCTAAATTCGACAATTTTATTTGTTGACACTCATATAAGTAGGTAAATAAGTGTTACCACCAAGGACATTTTAAATTACACATGGCCAATACCTAAATTACACATCCGAAAAAAATTAGACATGCAAATTAAATGTTATAATTTTAGATAAGGTAGTTCGACAGTTGTCCTTTGGTGAATACCATATGTTTAAAATGGTGTCCAAAAATGTCGGGCGAATTGAACACCAGAATCTTTGAAACAAGTGTAACAAACAATTATTCTCAATGAAGAAATGTCCCACAATTTTGCAGACAACTATCATATTAATATATCTTCTTGAATAACTAAGTGGTTTGAAATCCATATATTATGATAAATACCATAAATTTAAGAAAACTCCTTGGAAGCATATTCAATAAGATTATAAAATAAAGGATTTTGATTGAAATTTTTTGAACCCATTTGAATAATGCCTAGCGAAAAAAAAGACTGTTTATTTTTTTCAAGTTTGAATGCTGAAGAACTTTTAACAATTCTTTCATACAATTATTAATAAATTTGTTAATTCAAGAAAAGAAATTTGGCATCATTTTTAATTTTTGATATATTCGAAGTAACCCACTTTGGGGCATTGTGACACCGCCCCCCATTAGTGTTATAAAACCAAATTCAAAATTTAAACTTATAAAAACCTCCTCTATAGTCGTGAGAAATTTTATTAAAATCACGTTATTCGTTTAGAAGTTACAGATTTATTTCCACTTTTTTTTTCTGTTCCCCCACTGCACAGTGTCAAATTTATGTAATATAGAGGGACTAAAGTCTGACTTTAAAAGCGGGTGAAGATAATTCAATGATTTTTAAAACACAGTTTTTCTAAGATTTTATACATTTTTGGAGAAAAATTGAGATGGGTGTGGCAATTTTACGCATACCTCCCATACAAATGTTAAAATCAAAATTTTATTATTAATACCCTGCACCCCAAGAACGAAGAACGATTGGTTACAATCGTTCCATTATTTATCCAAGCCCCCATACAATTGCCATACAAAATAGTTATAATTATATTAATTATAAACATATCCAAACCAAATTCAGTACAAATAAGTTTTATATAAGTCGAATTTGCACTACCAAATTATGTGACGATCGGTCCATAATTAGTCATAGCTCCCATATGAGGCCCACTTCCAAAAAGCACTTTAGCTAGCATAAATCTCTTAAAAATATTGGTATTCCAATAAAATTAAATACAAATAAGTTATATGTATGCAAAAGTAAATCGACTCCGCTATCTATAAGGATCTAGAATATATATACTTTATAGGGTCGGAAAATTATATTGGGGAAATTACAAACGGAACGACAAACTTATATATACCCTTCTCACGAAGGTGAAGGGTATAAAAAACAACTGCTCACCCACTTGCTTGAACAGAAAGGAACACATTTGGAGGTCAAACTAACAAACTTCAATCTCAAAGATGCAGTTCAGATTCTAGCTACGTCCTGGGAAAATATCAGTGTCCTCGAATTCGGTACTGAATGGTGTGATGAGGATAACGTGCCCTTACATTTTTTACAAAATATAATTCAGGAAGAAAACGAAGATCTTTCAACTATTGGCACACCTGTAGCTCAAATTGATAAGGAAAATCTTTTCACAAATGCTGACATAAACAACTGGATTCAAGAAGAATTTCATCTGGAAAGTAATGAGGAGCAAATGGAATAATCCGATATGGAATTGGAGGAATTATACGATTGTTTAACATTGATAAACATATGCATACAATGGGATTTGGAAAATGATAAGCCGACAACAGCACTATATGAACTACGTGATACAGCTGTTGTTTTAAAAAATAATTTGCCAAAAAAGCAACTCAAAATCTTCAATTTCTTTAAAAATGTGTAAAATGTAATATGTATATCAGTAAAAAGGATTCTAATTTTAAAAATTACTTAAATTTTTTCAATAAAATTTTGGGTTCTGTTTCCGCGAAAATTCAGTTTTCGCGACAGGTCTGGTTTTTAATTAGTCGCGACTATATAGCTTGCACTGTTTTTATCGAACTTTGTCCGTTATTGGCTTTAATTTGTTCACATCCTGAAAAGAAAAATTGTCTGAAGCAATATTCGGAATTATAGTCATAAAAATTACCAAAATTAGCCGCCTTAGAAACAACCAGTAACGCTAAAGTTTTATTACAAAGTCTAGTTTTATAATGTTTGTGTTATGAATAATTTTGAATAAAAACTCAAAGTGAATGTTTGTATTCATGTTCATTTTGTGACCCCTTTCAACACATTTTACACGTGTTGATTATGTTAATTTACTACACAATAATATTTTACCTACATTTAATAATATTTTGCCTACAATTAAAAAATATCTTCATCATAAAAATCTATTGGAAACTTGAAACAAAAAACCAAAATTAATGATTTTCAAATATTCCAAATCAAATCCGCAAACATTCCTTTGATAAATCAATAAAACAAAATCCATACTTCATCATTATGTTAATTATAATGAAATTCTTAAAAAAAAATATCTAAATCATTCCTTGGAAATTAAATAAATTAAAAACAGAAATAAAATTTCAAAACTAGTTCTTAAAACAAATGAAATGTGGACTTCCAGCTGCCCCACTGAAAAACAGCTCAGCTCGTTAAGATACAGATACAGAGAGAGAGAGAGATGTGTCTTACAAAGCGCGTTGTATCAAAATGAAAAATAACAAATCAAATGTTAATGTCTTTTAGCTTTATTTTTTATTTTATTCATCTTTAACTAATAAATGAATATGTCAGTATTGTTTTTGTGTTTCTTAAATTTATTACCTGGATCAATATGAAATCAGAGTGCCAGTTAAATTTAAAAAAAATAAACGCCCCAATCAATGGTCATAAATTAAATGTGAACTTTTTTTTTTATTTTGTTTTTGTCGAGTGAAGAACACAGCATTTGTTTTACGTTTGTTTTATGTGATTTCATTTGAATTTGATTGTTTGTGGTACTTGGGTAACAGACGCTTAAACATTCCAAAACTCTAACTTATGTTTCATCTTTAAGACAAAAACAGAAACAACCAAAAAATTCAAATCTGATTTGTAATCTTTTGTTTCTACAGACACACACGCAAACCAAATAATAACAAAATGTTGTATATCTTTTAGATTACCAATCAACCAACTATCCAACCAATCGTTATAAATAAATTTATTTTCAATGGAGTCTCTAATATCATCCAAACAAAAATATCATCATCATTCTCATTTTGACAGCCTAAAATATTTCACGATGGGACACATTAAGTCGAGTTTCACTAACGAAAATTTATTACTCTACTTCATTTTGGGCTTTTGATGTGATGAGAGAAACCAACAAGATGCGATATAAAAATTAATTTTATATTCAAATTAAAGTTTTTTTTTTATTTTTTTTTGGATTTCAAAATTGATGAACTTCTATTGATGTTTATTTAAAATGTTTAAATTTAGAAAAATGTCTGTATTTTAAAGTAGGCCTAACTTTATTTGAAAACAACAATAATGATTAACATTTTCAAACAATTAAAATTAATTTGAGTTTTTATGGTGATACGCTTCATTTAAAAAAAAAAAAACTGATTTTTGGATTTTTTAATTTAGATTTTTCTTTGATTATAAGCAAATTTAGTTTTGTTAATGATTATTGTTTGAAATCAGACATACTAAATATTCTTTGAATCTTTAAAAGCAGAAGCTGGTTAATTATTAATAATTATTTTTTTAAAAATTAGCCACTGAAATTCTTTACGCCCATACAAAATTAGAAATATGTATGAACTAATTCTGTAATGTTGGTTTTGGTTACAAAAAAAACATGTGAGAAAGTATAGTCAGTCAAGCCCTACTATATAATACCCTACACCCGGCACGGAAACAGGTCAACCATTTGTTCTACATTTTTCTTTTTTTTCTTCTTTTTTTATGAAAACTTTTCGGTTTTGGTGGAAAACATTTTTCTTAAAAAATTCAATAATTTATATTCGTGAGTGATTTTCTGAATTGGCCTAATATGGGAGCCATGACATTAATTGTGATTTAGGTCTATATGATTTCTACGTATTTCTGTTAAATTTTATTTGCATACCGGCATTTTGAAGAGATTTATGCTTCCAAAAGTGATTTTCGGATGAGAGCATTATATGGGAGCTATGACTAGTTAGATGACATGACTGCTGTATATATAAACCTTATTTGGAGCAAAATTTGTGTAAATACCTATATTAATTAATAATTCATGACCGATAAAGTCCTATTTTGGGAAGACTAGGTAAAATAACGGACTTCACCCTTGGTTAAAATATATTTAAAATAGCGACCTGTACTTTGCCCACAAGCTGTACATGGGCAATCAGAGAAAAAATATAGTTTACAAAATATTGAAGTTTCTAACAATGTTGTAGTCACAGTAATTATTTATATGATTGTGGTTGTTCTCCGATTATGATATAAATAAGCCGAGAACAATATAACCTTATAAATCCTTCATATTTAAAACAAAAATAATTGTTCCCAATAAATGCATTCTTGATACAAATGCAATTTTCAGATGCACTTTCGGTAATGTAGTTCACGAAAAATTAAAAATTCTTTCAAATAATCTTATAAAGTGTTTAATTGGCTTACAGATTATGAATAAATAAATTGAATTGAATTGAATTGGGTACTATTTTTAATATTTGTATATCCTCCACGACCATAAGTGGTAAATGGGGGTATATTTATGATTGTCATTCCGTTTGTAACATTGAGAAATAATCTTCTACGACTCAACAAAGTATATATATTATTGATCCCTATGAAATTCTAAGTCTGTCCGTTTCTGTAAAACACGCTCACGTTCAAAATAGACAAACAAAATAAGTAGACTTGCTAAAAAAAAAATTTACTGTTATCCTAAACAGTTTGATATTAAAAAACAGCAAAATCGGTTCAGTAGAACCGATTGATAATTTTTACATATTTTTTGTTATTTGTGTAAATATATTGCAGATAATACCATACAGCTTTTCACACGTTAATCTATGTATATAATATACAAAAACTTTTTCTACCTATGTCCGTTATAGACTCTGAAACCATTCAACCGATGGGCTCCAAACCGGTTTCATTAAAAAAGCAATTTTGTGAAGATGGTTTTAGACACCTTAAACACTGCATTAGGTCCATTTGTGAACCGATTTTCCAATTTTCCCATACAAATATTTTTAACAATTTTGATGTGTAGATCTCGATGTGTAGATCCACTATGAAGGGATTTTTGGAATTCGAAAAAAGGGTGTAAAAAGCGGGTAGAATCGGTTTCTCTACATCTCCGGAACTAATGAAGCTAGGAACAAAAATCCAACTTAATCTGAATTTATGCATTTGGACAGGTGTATGGTACCTTTTGACCTTTGTACTATTAAGGGAATAAACGGGCGGAACTCCAGAGTTGGTACTTTTTTGCATCCAATATCTGAGATATTAAATTTAAATGGAATTGTAGTCCTTCTAAAACAATTTCAAATGGATTTTGGCATTTTTTTTTTAAATTTTAACGTTTAGGGTTTTTTAAATAATATGGTTTTTTCCGAGTGAATAGAATGAAAATGCGACAAAATTGTAAAATTTTATTTAAAAATCTGCTCTTGACACGCCGTGTATCCGGTAGTTTTATGATAAAAGGACTAAATCTAGTGAAAATTATAAGAATCTGTCCATGATTTCTCCTAGCCCCCATACAAATTTACAAATGCAGCAGAAATAAGTTTCGTGCAAAAATAAATCACAACACCAATTTTTTTGTGAATCGGCCCATATATGACCATTACGGTGACAGCCGATTTTTGTTTAGATTTCAAAGAGTGCCAGGTGGAATATTGTGACACTAGGTCTTAAAGTTAAGTGTTGAAAATTTGAGCCAAATCGGACAAAGATTTCGAGACGCGCATCGAGGTCAAAGGTCAGATATATGCAAAATTTTACTATTTATATGAAATAAATTTGTAAAAGTCTTTAACTTTCTGCATTATGTTACAAAAATATGTAGATTTATTTATATTAATAAAAATTAGAGTAAAACATTTTTTTTTAGATTAAACCTATATCTCCTTTGGGTCAAATTTACCCACAAGCTGTATTATCGTTAAATTTCGGAAAAAATTAAAATTTTTCAGTTTTTGTAAAAATTTTGCTACTAAATAATTAATTTTTGAAATCGAATATAAAATAATCGAAATGTGTACGTAGTTATCATTCTAATGATATATAAAAGACAAAAATTGGTTAAAAAATTTTAAAGTTATTAAAACTTCCCCCGACCATTAACGTGTCATAGGTCACTTGAACATGAAATGTCGGAACAAAATTAACATATTTTAAGAAATATTCAAATGAAAGCTATTTTTTTCTTAAAATATATCCGTATTTACATTCGTATGAGTTTTTGTCTTTGTAGAATGCCGTTAACCTATTTGCAGGGATGGCCACAAAAAATTATTTTTTTTAACGGCAGTTTCGAATCTCCATTTTCAAATTTTTAAAAATTTTGTTAAACAAATTTCAGAATTTTTTGATCATCACATTGGAATTTATTGAGATTATAATAGAGAATAAAAATATGAAAAAATTATGTCAATACCTCTTACAGTTTTTTTTGGGCAATATTTTGGCAAATGAGAAAATAAATGGTGAAGGTCAAAGTTAAAATTTAGCTATATTTGGAATTTCTAAATGAAATATAGCGAAATATTATACATTTTTAGACCAATTTTAATGAAACTTGCGAAAAATATACCTTGTGGTCTAAAATATACAATAACAGTGCAAAAATGGATAGTAACTAAGAAAACTAAGTTTCGTGCCAAAAGAAATCACACGACTCAATTTTTCGTGGATCTGCTCATATTTGACCATAGCCCCCATATAAAGTTAACTTCTGAAATTCACTTAAATAAGCATAAATATCTTACAGATATCGCTATTAAGTTGAAATTTGTCATAAATAATCCCCATATACACATAAATCGCTCCCATATAAGGATTACTTCCTAAAAACACATTAACCTGCATAAATATCTAAAAAATATCATTATCAAACCAAAATTTAACACAGATCCGTAATTTATATTTAAAAATCATACTACAGTATTTTGTAAATATCGCTCCATGTTTGACCATAGCTCCCACAAAAGCTCCACTTCCGAAAGTCAGTTAAGTACTCATAAATATTTTATAAATATCTTTATCATGCTAAAATTCCACAAAAATAATACAATGAAATCGCTGCATCCATATTGACCGATAATTGGTCATAGCTCCTCTAGAAGGACCATTTCCGAAAAAGATATTAACCTTAAAAAATATCTAAAACATATAAAATTATATACAGATGAGTAATTTATAAATAATTTTATGAATATAAGGTCCACTTTCGAAAATCAATAAAATCCTCATAAATTTCTTACAAATATAGGTACCAAGTTGAGATTCGAAACAAAAAATTACAATACATGTAAAAATTGTATGATGATCGGCCCATAATTGGTAATTGCCTCCATATAATTACACTTCCGGAAAACACATTAACCTACACAAATATCCAAAAATATATTTGTACTGAAACAAAATTGCACACCGATCAGTAATTTGTATCCAAGAATCATATTACAAGATATTTTAAAATATCGGTCCATAATTTGATATAGTTGTCATATAAGGTCCACTTTTGTTAATAGCGTTGTTTAAATTAAGTTTTATTTTTTTTTTTTTAAATTTTACAAAAATAGCTTTGAAATCACGTTACAATATTATATGGCAATAGTCCTATAATAGGTCAGCTCCCATATATTGAACCAAAATAATACACAGATCAGTAATTTGAATCAAAAATCATACTATTGAATTTTGTGAATATCGATCCATAATTGGCAACAGCTCTCATATAAGTTCCATTTGCGATAATGACTATAATACCCATCTAACTCTTGTAAAGATGAAATTCAATTAAAATACATAGAAAGCACTTTAAAATATTTTATGACGATGGATAATAAGTCATAGCTTCCATATTAGTTCCACAATCGATCAAAAATTCAACATAAATTAGTTAAAAGTAGACAGAAATCATACTGCTGGATTTTTTAAATGTCATACGTTATAATAGGAACAAATGAAAAACTATTTTCAAAATGGTAAGAATCTGTAGTTAAATTATCTTCTGCTTAAACTAGTCTTTTTAACAAGTGTTATAGGAGCGTACTTCTAAAAATAAATGTTGAATATGGATATTAAAGTGTTTATGCCAATGTAACTTCTACAAGTCCCATCATATTTAGGTGGAGCGTATTCAAGATTCGGCACGGCCGAATTTAGTACTCTCACTTGTTTTCATTAGTTTTATTTAAACTTGACTTGGAAGGAACTCTCTCACTGATTGCAGATGTTGGAGAAATCAAAAGTAGGGCATGATGAAGAATATCCAATTCCTCATATAAAATCCTCAATTAAACCAGTCCTTTTGGAGTTTTTTTTAGATTGTGAATACTTTTAATAGTTTCTGATAAAATACTCGTGTCATGTCTTTAGTTTCAGGACAATGTTAATCATAGTACATTCTAGAAAAAGTTCATTACCAAATTCCTTAGTTTCAATTTGTGTCCTTTACTTCTAAAAAACTATTGCTAGAAGTTAATGTTCATGAGTTAAGAAATAAAATTTGTTTGCTTGAAACTATATTTCTATATAAAGTGTAAGAAAATAGGCAATTTTAAATTATTCTAATAGTTAACCGACCAAAATTAATCGGTTAAACGATTAAAGGTTAATCCTCAATTAACTCAACATATTTTCAAAAAGTATCTTCTATTTGAAAGGTAAATCATATATCTTATTAATGATAGAAACAATTTCAAAATAACATACTTGTGACATTTTTCCAAAGGTTGGTTAGTCTTTTGTACGAAAAATCAGAATAATATCGTACATATCAATCTTTGGCACGAAAAACCGGAATAACATCAGATATATTTTCAGACTTAATTCCTCATTAATTGGATTAATTCTTCTCATCCGACAAATTCAAACACTTTTCCAAAATTCCTCAGATAAAGAGTTATTTCGATGATGGATACAAATATCGAAAAATTTTGCGACTATAGGTACAAATTCAAAAAAGTCTCAGGGTAAGAAATTCTAATATACAAGTGTATATGTGGGTGTGGGTGTATGTCTAACGTGATTCATACATACATGAAAATTATACATACATAAATATGTAGGAGTGTAAGTTTTTTCTATATAAATAATATTTATTAATACATTTTTATGGTCGCTGTGTGTATAGAAAAACATACAAACATTCTCTACTACATCTTAACAATGTAATAATTCATGATGTTGTTTTTGTCATTGTCACTGTGTTTGTTACTTTATTATGAAGATGGTTCCTAGTACGGACTCATACCTAACAAGGTACAGTGGGGAAGAATGTAAATAAGTATTTTAAAAATGAATCAGTAATTTCTTAACAGAAAAGTCATTGAAATGGTTTCGAATATGAATCTTGCATCGAGGATGGCAATCACCACTTCTGAACCGAACAAACCATGTCAGGCACCATATGCTTCAGTGAGCAATGTTAAATTGCTCACTTAAATTCAATTTAAAAACTGTTTTCATTTCCATTTCTTATAATTTTTAATTTTAAATGCTGAAACTTGCATTTAAACTGGAATACTGGTGTGAAATATCTTTATTCCTATCAAATACTTTGCTCCACTGTGCACTGTGAGTGAATGTAAGACGAGTCAAGAGAATAGAAAAACATCACTACTACTAGGAGTTATTATATGTATTCGTATGATATGATGATGTGATACATTACAATGATACTTATGTATAAGTTTGGATACTCTCTCATACTCACAAATAATTATAGACAGAGAGTAAGTATTTGGCACAACTTTTAATGGTGGTTGTTGGTTGGTAACATTTTCAAGCTTTCACAATTATTATTACATTGTTGCTGTTGCTGTTGCCGTTGCTACTGCTGATGAAGATGCCACTGCTGTTGTTGATGATGATGATGGTTTTAGAAAATTGTATATTTTATTAAAAGAAACAAACATCCCAAGTAGAAAAACGCTGAAAGATGAATGAGAACAACAAGAATAGAAAGAAAAAAAAGAAAAACGTGTAAGTAAAGTAGTAATTCATGTGACACAAGACAGTTAAGAGAGGATACAGATACTAACTACTTTTGCACTTAAGTTGTTTTAGTATGTATGTGTGTACTTGGGAATGGGAGGGAGTAATGTATGTAATGTATGTATGTTTAAGATTTTAATTACAGAGTTTGGTGATTTTATTAAGGACAATGGCAATTATTTGAACAAAAACATTTTAATTGTGCGATTAAACTAAAGTAGAATTTTATTATTGGTGTATGACTTAAAAATGTGGGATTTTTTTAGCTTTTATTTTGAAACATTTGTACTACATAAATTTATTTAAAGTATTGACCATTGTTAGCTATGACTTTTCCTATCTTTCTGACAACATATGAATTCCGAGTCAAAAGAACTGCTCATCTTTTGAGGCCAAAAACAAATCAATCCAATTTAGGATACTATATTCCAAAGTGAAGCGTATCCCAGAGAGAGCGTTCTTCATCGATTGAAACAAATAGTAGTCGGACGGGGCAAGGTCTGGACTATAAGGCTGGGTGTGGCAAAACTTCATAACCACCCAGCAGTTCTAGGAGACAGTCCCGAACTAGTGATTTTACCCATCATTTAGTTACTAGTTACTTTAATAGCTACGTGACTAGTTGTTTTAACACGGGCATGTCCTAAGCAGGGGGTCAATTGACCCTTTTGACTTCAATGAGACTGTCTAATAGCTGGTCCATAGTAGTCAACGCATTGGATTCACATACTGGTTAAATAGCGACAGTTACCTAAGTGGTAACTTGATCAGCTACATAACTAGTTATTTTAACATGTACGAGTGCTAATTGACCTCAAATAGTCAGCTAAAAAACATATCATAGTCAGTCCAATAAACGATAGCTTGTAAACAAACCTTTCTTCGACAACTCTCCAATGGATTGCTTCACTTTAGGTTACTAAGAGACATTAAAGTGACTATTGACTTCATGCTATGTTAGCCAGGATATCAGTATACTTAAGCAAAAATTAAAATTAACTGTATGGGAATTATATCAATACAATTTGGATAAAACCAGTTTGAACGAATTATCACACAACACGTTTAAAGTGACTACACTACAGATAACTTAAGTGACAATTGTCTCCACGCTAGATTACCTGTAACGTATAAAGTAACCAGTTTTCTTATCTCTGCACTACAAAGAGCACATATGTCTCAAATGACCAAAATATATAAATTGGAGTCAGCCAAGTGATAAAACATTTGTGATGATTACTGTCTATAAGGGATACATTGACTACTTGCTTAACTGCTGGGCACTTCATTCTAAACAGTTTTTAACAGGTATTGCACAATGTGGCCGAGTGTTGTCATGATGTAATATTCCGGTTTCATGTCTGGCCGCATAATCTGGGCATCTTTCAGCCAATTTTCGTTTCAAACGAATCAGTTGCATTCAGTACAGGTTCCCTGTTAAGATCTGTCCAGATATCAGCATGGATATTTGGCTTTGGTGTCGATTCGACTGTTTAGCCGGACTTCACATACGATCTCTTGGTACAAATACCACATTATTGTTATTGTACCACTCAAGGGCTTGTTTACCATAGCGACAGGATGCCAAGTCAAAAATAAATAGACACATTATGAAGTCTTATGAATGAAAGCAGCCTTTTTTGTAAACATTCCTTTATATAAATTTCGGTATTTATAGAGCCCGTAGTAACAAATGATTGGATTTTTTGCCGAAACTGCATATTGCTTGCCATACCAAGAAATTTTTGGGAAATTTTGTCTGTTTTTGGGTCCTTAACTTTTCTTTAACATTCCCTCCAGCATCAGCAACATACAGTTTTTGACCAAGATGTTGCGAGAATATTTTTTTTTTATAAAACTTGATTTCAATTTCCGTGCTCTGTTTTTGGCCTATAAAATTTTAGCAGCGTTCCTGTCGGGGACTTTTTGAGCCTTGTATATTTTTAAACCTGCATTAGCTTTAACTTTTCGTACCAAATAGTCCGAGCACTGAGCTAACCGGGCTGCTTTCCTACCAGATGTGTTGGGAGCTCTTTTGAAAATCCTTTTAATTTTTTTGGCTTTCGAAATATCATGTAGACCATTCCTTCTACCTGGACCAGGTTTTCTATCAACGGACATGATCTCCCGGTACTGTTGAATAACATTGGGAACAGTTTAAAGGCAGATCTTTGAATGCTTTGCCAACTTTTTGCAGGACCAAGTTGGGTTTTGTTGAAAATATTCAATAATTTTAGTACCCAATTTTTTCTGGTCACTCATTTTAATCAGATTAACAACAAATGAATATAATTGATACTAAACATAATAACTGACATGTTTTACAAAGTTAACTTGATAAAAAAAAACCAATAAAACTTGGGTTAAGAGTTTTAATGAAAAACGTGTGTTAAGAATTTTACAATCTGCCCGGAGTTAAGGCCAGTGGAGAGATATTGGGCTCTTATTAAAGAGTAGCTCCCAATGATTTTGCAAGCTCTTTTTGAGTTTGGAGTAATGCCTCCATTTATTGGTCTTTAAAATTTTTGGGTGGGCGATCTTTGCCTTCCGTGTCAAAATCATCACTACTGATGCACACAAACCATGTCTCGCACGTTGAAACCGATGAAACACCATAAGCTTCGGTGAGCAATCGATGTACTTCAGCGGCATTTTTTTAAATTAAAGAAGTAAAGCAAAACTTCCCACATTTGACTCTTCGCTGGTACAAAATTCGACATTTTCGAAGCAAAAACACCTTGTTGCTTAGACAAAAACCGCGTTCAAAAGATACGCCATCTATTGTAAAACCCTCATTTTTAAGTCATAAAAGAAGACATATGACCTAATATCTGGATCAAAATGATGATATACAGTCTTAAATTTCCAAAAAAATAAGTATCGCTAAACATAAAAAACTGACTTGGTTCCATCATTATCGGTCTAGTTTGGGACCGATCATCATCTCGCTCAATCGTTCAACCTCAGATAAGCCAGTTTTAAGCACAACTATAGACATTTCTGCGAAGAATTGCTTTCTGACATCCATATTCCCAAAAATGTAACAACACGTTTAAGGAAAACGTAATTGTCTGTTTCCTAGTCTTCCTCAACTGTTGCACACGCAGTTCTATTTAATGCGGAACGAACAAGCACTGACCAATATCGCAGACGATTCTGGGAAATATTCGTCAAAGGGATTGAACAACGATTGCTTTTTTCTGTCCAAAAGACTGTGGTCTCTGGAGATTATCTTACATAAACACTATCATACTAAGAGCTACCGGTGGATCATTAATCGAATGTCTCTCCATCTCGTCACAAAGTATATACAAGATAAACAATTTTTATATTACTATTTTTCTTTTAAGATGGCATGTAACTTATAATTATGCGGTTTACTTTAACTCGCAATAAAATATGATATTGATTCCTCTTTCTATTAGCGCTGGAAACGTCAAAGTTTCTCCATCTGTATATTTTTTGATCATATCCTGAAGACAGCCCGCGATGTCGAAAAAAAAACTTAAGCGAAAGAAAGTCAGTCACTCATTTCCATTCGAAACAGTGGCCCACTATCTTACGACAAATTCTACTTATTTTTCTACAACAAACCAGTAAGTATGAGTGGAAATATATGTGTATAATTATTTTGTATTGTGCACAAATGTATAATAATAAATCCGCTTTGCACTAGATTCTTGTGAATTTGACGTAATCGTTCGTAGTTGCTTACGTAATCGTTCGTATTTTTTTTCTTTCGACCAAGAATATTTGTGAGCCGCAAAACAGCTGTTTGTCGTGTAAAACGACAAAGTTCGACATCGAGTGCCAGGCTGTTGGTGTATTCTTTAGTGAAAACATTAACAATAATCTATGTTGTTTAGAAGATCCCGCAAACAATGAAATATAGCTGAATATTTGGAGTATACTCTTATGTCCTGTGGAGTTCAATATGATGACAGTACCATAGAATCAATTACTCCTGAACTCAGTAACAGAAGGATCCTCTAGAATCTCTCGAAGGATTTACAATAGCAGGTGATCGTTAGACAAACATTTTCTAATCTTGTTTGTAATATCCCAAATTTTTCTAATATTATAGGTAAGTTAATATGTAGTTTTTTCATCGTAAGCAATTTAGCACATTTTCAACTTAATCTTCAATATTAAGGCATCCATAGTTCAGATGATTGTCGAAAAACAAATGCATCCACAATGTGTCCCCTTTTGGTGCGATAATTGCCTGGACTCATCATTGGACAATACTTCTTTGAAAATGAGGGGATATCACGACTTTATAAAAGAGTTCTTTCTGCATCTAATTGGATTTTATTGATGTGGATTACATGTAGTTTCAACAGGACGGTGGCATATGAAACAATTCATTTCCTACAATATTTCCAACAATCAAACAACCAACTTTGTATTGAAGCGGTATATTCATCGCTACATCAAAAATATTCAGCCACATTAATACTTTATGATACAAATGAAAACAATCTAAAAATTGTACTTCTCATTTGAAGCTTGCGTCAATAGTGGGACACCCTTTATATGTTAACATCGTTCTCTCTCAACAATATCAACGACAATCGGTTCTAAGCACTCCAGTAAAAGCTCTACAATTTCCGTGACGGAATTGAGTTAAATCCCAGAGAGTAGTCGGAGATTTTTGTCACAACATGTTGCCAATAGCAACGAAACTCATTGGTATCAAGGACATCATTGTACGCCTCAATACCACCATCCCTATTGCAATCGCAACAACTATAGCAATTGCAACATCTTCAGCAGCAATAACAATGGCCACTCACAGACTATTTGACAATATTCCGGAGACCTGGGGTGAAATCCAATGCTCTCCAATACAAACTAACTCAAATAACTCGGTTTATGTAGCAACACAACATCGTCAACGATACGTTCCAGGGGATGAAACTTACAAGCAATTCCAGTCTGCACAGTTCAAAAGATTATAATGTTCTCAAAAAAGAAAAGTCATCGCACTATTTATAACACTTTGCTGCTTATGGTTAGATCGGAGGAAATGGAGTTAGAGCTGCATAATGTCTACGTAATGCTAGTATCCAGCAGTCAAAAATCAGAAACTCTTTAGACGGTTGGCAAATCACTTTGCCGAATTCACCTGCTGCAACCTTAATTACGATGCCAGCACATGGATTAAGGGTAACCGGGTCTGGTCAACTACTCAACTTGTCGAGTAGTAGAGTATATATGGTTAGACCACTTATCAAATTTCGTTTGTCTGGATCGACCAAGCTATTTCATTGTTTCCATAGAATTCAGCAATTGCGTCCAACGTACACGAAGCTGAGAGGAAGTTCCGTGAAAATGCCACCGCAGCAGCCGGTCACTTCATTCCTGATTTCCGATTTCATTCCGTTGAGAGGACGCTTGCAAAACATCGCTAGTAAATACATCCAACAAGTTTTTCAAACGATCAGTCTTTTAAACCAATTTTTTCTTAATAAAGTATTGCTTTTAAGAAAGTTATTAGATCCTTGTTGTTCTTATTCCTCCAACCAGTGACTGTTGAAATAAAATTTTGTGCGAAAAACATAGTATTTATGGTTAAAGCACTCACTCACTTACTCCAGGGGAGGTTGGTTTAAGATGGATGTTCAAATAAACTCTGACAAAAATAACAGCAACAAAAACAACATCAGGCAAAAAAAATATGACGGAAATGTTGTCTTCCCAAAAATTTGCGGTTATCATCAACAACTTCTGAAAATATGGTGTTGATGAGGCTGCCATAGTCTTTTTCATTATTTGGGGGTGTTATAAGTATGAACCTTATCCAACCATTTTTTTTTTGTTTGTTCTTACATCAAGTATGAGGGATTTACCATTTCATTTATGTGTTTTTTCTTTCTATTCCTCTGTTACATTTTCAAAGATCTAGATTTTTGTTAACTACCCAAATAAAAATGATTAATGATAGATTTTTATAGACTTTTCAACTCAAACGGAGACAAGAAAATGTACATTTTTGTCTATGAATGGTAATAAATTTTCTTAAATAACGCCATTTTTGTTTTCTTATTTTGTTAGAAATGTTTTATTTATTTATTTGTTGTGTGTTTTTTTTCATACATTTTAGTTATTACAGTAGATTTATGTTGATAATTTATATATTTATTTATTTTTTTTTGGCATTTTAGAGTTTTGTATTTGATTTTATTTAGAAATATTTAGAAAATTGTTTATGAAGGTTATTAAAATTATTTTTATTTTGGGAGACATTTTGTAATTGTGGTACAGTGTTTTTCTTGAAGATATTTGGTTAAAATTTATGGTAAATGGATGCTTCCTCTGCCACCAAAAAAGGCAGTAGTTGTAAATTATAAAGCTTTTAACCCTTCTGTAAAATTAGATACATTAAGGGTTTAGAGATTAAATTTTTTTTGATAAACAGGAGACGAAAAATTATTCATTTCAAAGAAAAGATTTGAAATTAAAGATAAACTTCAAAATGCCTTTGAAATTTGCCATCATTATAAAATCCTTCTATACTGATATATCAGAAGTTAAGTTTCATAATCTATATATATAAAAGTATAACGTTACTGATTGACTGACTGATTCAACATCGCTCAGCCCAAATGCCAAAAAGTATAAATATGATATTTATACTATATGTTCCCCTCTGCCACTACAGCACGTTTAGTGATAAATTTGGAAAACCATTTATCTACTAAACTAATACAGATACAAATAAAATGTAAAATGTATCTTTATCTACATAAAAACAAGAGATAGGTGTTTGGTACTTTTTTGAAAATCGGACACCTAGAGGAAGAAAACGGGTCAAAACTATATATTGACATTTTGTATCTTTGAACTAATAAAAATAGAAATAAATTTTTAATCGTATTCTTTACTACTCAATAAATACCAAATACGAATTTGGTACTTTTTGGAAATACGTAACCTTAATGGGTAAAAATTGTATTTATTTTTTGTACACTTTTCATAATATGTTTTTCTATAATTTGACATAGACATATAAATATTTTTTGTAATTATGATATTAAAATTAATTTGAATAAAATGTTTATCATCCCAATGTGGACAAAAATGTACCAAACGGAGGTATGTAAAAACGGGAAAATACATTTTATCCAAAATTGTAAAACAAATTTTGATTCAATTTTTAATATTTGTTCCCCCAAATTAACTAAAAGTTTGTTATATCGAACGCAAGTACGAAGTATTAGATTTCCAAGAATCTTGAGAAAAACAATGCAGAAATGAATCGTTTCAAATATATATGTGTCACAATAAAAAATCCCCAAAATAAAGTATTTTCATACAATATATCAAACTTAACAGTCGTTTAGGAATGAAAGTACCATTAGTACTTTTTCTCCTAATGGTACTTCTTTAAATTATTTAACATGTCGACATAAATGTTACCTGATATTGTTATGAGTAAAGTAAAAATTAAAGATCAAAGGTATTAAGCTAAAGAGAGAACAAATTGTACTTTTTTGTTCTTCTAATGGTACTTGTTGAATTTTCTAAATAAAACACCAAATTAAGTACAGGGTTTTCAAACAAGATGTGTTATTTTGGTATTCAGAGAAAAATTGCATTTTTTGAGGTAAATGATCGGATGTTTACTTCATAATAAATAGGAAGATATGCCGTTAATAATGAAAAACAACATCAGCCAAATAGCCACCATGACCACGCTTACAGGACTATATCCTTTTCATGAAATTTTCCATAACCAAATCGCAAAGCGGCTGCCCTATGTCCTCGATAGCCTCAGGAAATCTATCTTTGATGTCTTGAATCGAAGCTGGGCTGTTAGCGAAGACCTTATCTTTCATGTGGCTCCAATGGAAGAAGTAGCAAGATTTTAAATCACAAGATTTCGGTGGCCAATTGTGATCATGTCTTCGAGAGATAACACGGTCCAGAAACTTGTGTAGCACGTAGTGCCGTCTTGTTGAAAGTAAACGTTGTCCAGATCAATATCATCCAAAATACGGTGTAATGACGTTTGTGGAATGCCCAATTCCACAGAACGACGAGGAATGGATAAACCTGGGTTTTCTTCAACACTTTGGGCTACAGCAGCAATATTCTCAGTTGTTCTTGAGCGATGTCCACGGGTTTTATTCTTCATATCACTAACTTGTCCCAACAGCACGAATTTTTCCACAAATTTCTGTATTGCGGTCCGACAAGGTGCTTCACGACAACCCAAAAATGCTTTAGTTTTGCGAACTGTGACGAAATAACGGGTGATTCAAAATAACACCTCATGTTGGAAAAGTCTTTACATATATGGTACTGAATGAGTTTGAATTCATAGGAGACTCTTGATGGCACTTCCTTATTCAAATGATGTCTTTTCTTTAATAATGTTTCTAAGAATACAAACAGGAAATGAGAACCCAAAAATCTGGACAAATGCTGCATTTAGCAGAGAGAAACATGAAATTTGATGCACATTATTCTAAGTAAAAAACTTTTTCTTATCTATTTTTTGAGTTTTTTTTTTTTTAACTTTCTATATTTATTAACGTAGAAACGTGAACTTAGGTACTTATGAGTAAAACTGGAACTTACAAAAGGGAATAAGTGACACATTTTATTTATTTTAATAAATAAATAAACTAAAACTTTTCAGTCGAGAAAGTGTCAACCATTCGAAAAATGGTCGAAAAATGTGTAGAAACTGGGTCGGATATGGACAGTAAGACAACATTGCTGCTGCAACGAGAGTGTCACGAGTTTCACGAAGCCCTACGCAGCGAATATTGATAAAAGACCTTCATGCGTACACAATTGAGCTTACTCAGGAACTCAAACCAGCACACCATGGAAAGCGCCGGAAATTTGTTCAATGGGTAATGGAGCAAAATAAAGTCAATGCCTATTTTTCGAAAAAAGTCAAATTCTCCGATGAAGCGCATTTCCATCTGAATGACTTTGTGAATACACAAAATAGTCTAATTTGGGGCTTAGAAAATCCTCATGCAATCCATGAGAAAAAAATGTACTCACAACGAGGAACTTTCTGGTGAGGGTTTTGCTTAGGCGGCATGAGTGGGCCTTACTTTTTTTGAAGATGGGGCCGAAATTGCAGTGAGTGTGAACAGCATTCGTTACAGGACCATGATAACGGAGTTCTTTTGACCTCAACTGGACGGCATGTGGTTTCAGCAAGACGGCACCACCTGCCATAACGCGCATGTAACAATCGATTTATTGCAGCAACGATTTCCAGAACAAATAATCTCAAGAAATTCTGTCAACTGGCCACCAAGATCATGCAATTTAACGCCGTGCAATTTTTTTTCTTTGGGGTTTTGTAAAATTTTGGGTTTATACGAATAAACTAGAAACAATTCCTGAGAGATACAGCCATATCCCTATGAAGAAGTCTTGGAAAATTTCATGAAAAGAGTAATGGCCTGTCATCAGAGCCGTGGGGGCCATCTGGTGGATATTTTAATTCATACTTAATCGGAACATGCTTTCTTTACAATCCAATAAAAACAAAAATCACAACTATCTCAAAAAATACTCGTTTTTATTTTAAAACTAGCTGAACCCGGTCCGCGTTGCTAGCCCTTAGGAAATATCTGTTTTATATTGGATCTTGATCTCGATTTTAATATACAGTGTCGGACAAATTCGGTGATCGGTCCGGCTGGTTCCAATGAATTCAACAATTTAGTAGGATAATTGACTGCTTGTTCTTCGTTCATTACCGTGTCAATCGATTTGTATTTTATTGTTTCGCCAGGCAGTTTCAATTGTATTTGCTTATTGAGCTTGTTAACATCATAATTTGTTGGTGGCAAAATTGCATATTCCCACAGCCAATCCGAATTTTTGTTGTTGGTTGTAAGACTTGGGAATAACGGCTTTAATATTCATATTCAATTGGCAGAAGTTCGAAATCTAATTTGTGGCGGGATCAATTGGTATTTTTCCATTTCCGATGTCCAACAGTTGTTTTGAGAAGGTTTCGGCAGAAGGGTATTGCAGCAAATGCAGACACATGTTCGTTCATAGCGTTCGGCTTCTGTAGCTTCATTTCCAGTGAAATAACTTTAATGGAACTTCGCATCATCATTGGGAAGCGGGAGCAATGATCCAATTCTGTGGTACATTTGAATTTTATTAGTGGTACAGTATAAAAATTGATTTTGCTACGCTATTCCGTCCACAAACAGAAGACTATACAATGTTTCCCGCTGGGCTATTCTGAAGATTCCCTGAATATTTCAACAAAATCTGTCCAGCCGTTTTTTATATATATAGATCGAATTAGCGGTATAATGTAAAAATTTTAATAAAATCAAAAATCTGACTTTACAATGTTACCCGCTAGGCTGTTCTGAAGATTCCCTGAAAATTTCATCAACATCGGTCTAACTGTTTTTGAGTTCATTCGGAACATACATACATACAAACATCCATTTTTATATATTTTTATTTTATATAGTTGTGCATGTTTATGATGACTCAATCATATATATTGCAAACAAATATATGTTTGTGACAACCACTGTTATGACGAATCTTTATATCAGAATATATTGTTCTCAAATTATTATATTAATTAGCCGAGAGCAACATAGTATGGTAAAACCGTAATCATAAAAATGGTTGTCACAAACATATACTTGTTTACTGTAACCATATATATGATTGATACAATCATTTGAATCGTAAGTTAACCATTTTATGGTTACCACAATCGTGTAAATAGTTACTGTGACTATAATATTGTTAAAAAACTTTTAAAAGTGTTAAAATGATTACTGTAAATATGCACAACTATATTTTTTCTCTGTGTGTAGAGTTTGAAACCATCCAACCGATTTCGATAGAAAGGAAATTTAGTAATAGACACCTAAAATTCTGCATTAGGTCCATTCGTAAAGCCGATTTTCGATTTTTTTTCTCCAAATTTTGAACTTTTAAAGGGATTTTTGGAAATTCTACTTTTAAGTGGGTAAAAAAAGGTATAATCATACATCTAGGGAACTAATAAAGCTATTACCGAAGATCTTACTTAATTTAAATTTATGCAAAAAATAAGTTGACAGGTATGTGGTACTTTTACATTTTAGAACTTTTAAGGGGATCAAAAACCGAGTATTGCTAATTTTTTGTATCCCATATTCCTTAATTAAATTTAAATGGAATTGAAGCCTTCTAAACAAATTTCTTGCACTTTCTTGAAATTTGATCGGGTCAAATTTATCCCTATTTATGGTACTATTTTTTACAAAAATATGTTTGTAGTACATTGATATGGTAAACAAAATGTTTATTATAAAAACCCTACTTTAATAAAGAATTAGTCGACATTTACACTTTGATTTAAAGTCATTTCTTTTTTTTTTTTTTTTCTAACCCCTGAAAAACAGACGTCACAATTTGCTAGTATAAAAAAACCCATGATTTTAAGTCATGACTCATGACTTAAAGTCATAATGTAAATGCCCCCTATAAAAAAATCCAACAAAAATGTACCAAAACTGCCCAATTACGCATATTGCGGTACTCTTTGAAACATAATGGTTTGACACAAAGTTTACTTTTTTTAAACAAATGAATAAAATGTTTTCATATTTTAGGGTAGTAGCTCATGTAAAAAAAGTTATTTTTCCATTTATAATACTATTGGCGACATATCTTTAAGTTGAAAATATAAGTGATTACAGATTATCGTCCATTTTCCATTTGGACTACTATTAACACTTTGCGGTTGGGTGGTTACTTTACTAACCACATTTTCTATAGTCTTTAAAACACAGTTTATTGTCATCTATTGCCATTTTGAAAAAAAAAAATATATTTTTTGATGTCATTGTTTTTTTAAGTTTTTTTAAGAGACTTTCAGAAAATTTAGTCAAAAATATTCGATTTCAAAAAAAATGTATGCGAAAAAATTTTTTTTATCATAGTTATTTTTAATGCCAACCGCCACTGTGGTTAGTAAACTAACCACTTCACTCCACAAAAACCTTGGAATGGTGTAGTTTCTTCATGTTTTGATTTATTTTTTCTTACTTTTTATAATAAACTTACCTTGATTAAAGTAAAAATGCAATTGTTTTGATTTAAAACTCATACACAAAAAAAACGTGGCGGAAAGAGTTAACCGACTTATTGCCAGTTTTATGTTTTGGTTAATTTTCATATGAAAAATCGATTTTGGGTTGAAAATAAAGTGATCGCAGATTGTCGTTCTTTTTGCATTTGAACTAGTATTTACCGACTTATAGTAAGGTTTCTGTTCATTTTAATTTCACTGCGTATGGGGCACTCCGGATTAGCTATTATTGCATAAAAAGCTGTCAAGCCTCCTGTGTTGAAGCTTGACAGCAGAGTGACATATTTTACCACCATATCTATGGTGTGAACAACTTTTCAATGCTTCAGCTTCACATCATATCACTAGTTTTGAAGTTTTTCTACTTCCTTTTTATTAATTAACTACAAGATAAGTTTATCAACAGATTAAGCTGCTGTTAACAAATTATTAAACTCAATCTTATCTTAAATTATTAAAGATTTTTCAAAAGTTTTTAGTGAATTTATCAATACTTAAAGAAACCCTCATTTCGTTGTAAATAAATTTATAAAAATTATGTTATCTTATGTTTACACACATTTTTATCTACCGGATGCCTGGTTTATAGATAATTACAAAAATAATTCCAACAAAAAAAAAACGAACGAAACAAATCTTTTAAAACACAGCTTTATTTATCTTTAATTCAATTGGTTTGTATTTATTTTAATTTTGTTATTTAACAAATATCAACAATTTAATTATGTATTTTATTTATATGTACCAATTTGGTATCTAAGTATCGGCAGTGTTTACTTTTTGAAGCGTTTGAAGTTTGCTGTATCCGTACGATAACTTGTGTTAGCGAGCGGCAAGTTTCATTTGTAGTTGAGTATCTTTTAAACATTTCAAGTATGTTTAATATTTTCAAATGTGTCTTTTTATGGTCGTTCATATGTAATTAACATCCATATTTACTTACTTACTAGCTTACTTCATTTCAATAGATACGTTTGCAAGTCTTGTTTTTTTTTTGTGTTTATTAAATTAATTTTCATTTTATTTATTTGCTTATTTTTTTTCTGTATATGATTTTTACCGCCACCTTATAAAAAGATTAAAAACTTAAATATCAACTTTTTTTTGTACTAACAAAAATCTACAAAAAATTCTTAATATTTGTTTTCAAGTGTTTACATGCTTTATTAAGTAATTGAATCAATTAATTAATTTTGTGATTAAAATAAACAATTATATGGCATTTTTTTTTAAAAAAAGTTTAAACAATTTTCAATTAAAACACAAATGTTTTGTTTATTTCATAAATTACTGAAATTTTATTGTAAATATTTAAATAAGTTTTTTGTAAAAGTATTCTTCTCTCAAGTTAATAAATATTGTTAAGGCATAATTAAGCAATTTAGATGTATAAATAATGAAATTGTTTTATTAATTAGATTTATTTAAGTGCTGTATGATATGAGAGCATGATCTTAATAAAGCTTGATCGAGCTTTTTTAAAAGGGTTTCCACTGGACGCCATATTGTTATGGTGGCATCTTTTTCAAATCTGTTGTGTATTATTCAGTCACTGATCCTTGATTTTTACATCATAGAAAATAACGCACAGTGGTTTAAACGCGTTTTTTTTTCACAGGAACGATTGAAGATATAGTAATTTCAAAAGGTTGGAACTGAGGTCTCTTCGATTTGATTTGCAATTGTTCATTTTCGTAGGCGAAAGTTCGTCACCTCGGGTCTAATATTTAAAAAAAAAAGCCAAAAATCCATTTACACTTACATATCGCTCTGGTTCCTCTGAAGAGAGTCAACTCCAAATCTTTAAATGTTCACTATTTGCAAGAAATCGATGTACAGTGGTCATATCTACCCACTATAAAAAGATTCGATCTTTCGGTAAAAAATACAGTTGTTTCCTTCTTCAACTTTCATTGTAATGTATTAAAAAAAAAAACAGTTTTTTGTCTCTACTGAAAATTTTTAAATTTTGAGTTGACTCTCTTTAGTGGAACCAGTGCGATATGAAGGTTATCTCTTTTAGTTCAAGAGATATTTAGGTTTATTATTTGTGTTAATTCTTTATCTTTCGTTTCTTAGATATAGCGGGCCTACAGAGGGTCGAATTTTTTTTTGAAAAAATATCAGCTATATTTGCGATAAAATTCTGAATAAAATAAAAAAGTTGCTAAAAGTTATTTCATCCCTATAAAAAATTACACGCATCTAAATTTGAAACATGTAAAAGAGCCGTATTTTTTCCTAAAAAGTACCTATAATTTTTCTTTTATAGAAACAAATTTTCTTCAGGACTATATATAATTAATATTTGATCTGAAAGGGCATAAGCGTGTCCTCCCCATCCCTATCATTAAAAAATAATTTTTGGTTTGAGTAAAAAATTCTAAAAAGGCAAAGCATCGATTTTCGAAAAGCTCCATATTTGTATAACCATATATGTTACTTAAACACTTACAAAGTTTTTCTACTGTCACACGGTAAATAACGCCACAGTGGGCACTTTAAAAAATCACTCAGTTTTTGGAACACATTTTCCCCGTTATATAAATTTTAATGCCACTGGTTTAAGGACACTTGGATCTATCTTAGTTCCAAATTTCGTTATCATATATTTAACCGTTTGCATAAATTTAATTAAATTTAATATTTTTCTTCATGGAAATCGCCATATTATACTTTTTTTAGTTTCTAACGTAAATGACTTCTGAAAATTTTCAAAAATTATTTAATTTGACTAAAATATCAATCTTCAATTCCTGAAGTTTTTACCAATACCAAATACTTACAGAAAAAGCTTCTATTTACTCTTCAGAAGCTCCACAAACCTTGCCCATTTTAAAAAATTTTAAAGTTTTTTCATATATTGAATGCAAATTGAAAGTCCACCACATTAGACTTTATAAATTAACTATTTGAGGTTGATTGATCTCTCGCGGATGTGGCCAATATTGCGCGTCTAAACCTTATTAGACTTTTTAATTTATACTTCTTTGAAGACGCGGAGCTATTCCAATAACCCACAATCGATCGATATCCTCACACACAGCTTGTTTTATTCCATTGAAATATCGACCTGCCCATATTGGAAATCCCTTTGCGTAATTAATTCAATTACTATGACTTCGCCTCAATATGCTTGTTGAATTTGCCTTGGGCTGTTTTTATTTATTTTATATCATTTACTTAGAAATAAGGACTACACTGTTAACTGAGAGAGTTACCGAGACAAATATTACAGATTGTTCTTTAGTTCTGGTTCTTTTAGACAGTCATATTTTGGATTAGAACCAAAACTTTTGAAACGAGTTCAAGATACTTCTAAATGGTCTTCCAATAGGGACTTTTGAACTATGGCAGTTGATAGAAACCATATTCTTGAAGCTACATTTTATCATATTGTTACGTTTTAACCTTTTTAAAATGTTGGATTATTTCATTTAAATAAACCGGATACTTTTGATTGCAAATAAAAAACTGTTTTAGTAGTTTAAAATTTGTAACAACTCTTTAACTCTAACTGCGCCTAGGATAAACTCACTCACGACTGCCACCTCTGCCACTATTTATATACACGCCATCTCTCGTGAATCTTCTACAATGATCTTATCAGTTTGTGTACTTTCGAATTCTAGAGCTTTCGATGTTAATGTTAGCAACTTAAACATTTAGTGTTGCCATACTTACAAACAATGCTAATAACACCATGCTATCAACATTGTTGATAAGTAGAAATCTTGCACATTTGTAAAAATATATCCAGATTGTTTTGTCAAATCACCATGGACGGATATAGTGTTGCAAATGATAAAATTATTTTTTCAAAATGGGTATTTTGTTCGGGCAACGCTCCGCGCTCTTCGTCCTTTTTTCGGTGTGTCCCATTTCTGGAACAAATAAAATTGTCAAATTTGGTTCGATACCAAACCATGTGAGATCCAAGAGCGTTCTATTTTGGGTGGCGGCGTAATCTGTCCATATTTCTGTGAGAACGACGTTAGCCAGGCCAGCATCGTGAAAGTCGCGCTGCGCCGTGTGCTATAAGTCGATGTTTCTCAACTACTTTTCGACTAAATTGGATGATCTGGACACCAACGACATGTGGCTTCTACAGGACGGCGCTACGTGTCGCACAGCTCATGCTACATTGGATATTCTGCACGAGCGATTTGAGGCTATGGTTATCTCACAAGGAGGTTATATGAACGTGGGGTTAGACTTTTTCTTGTAGGGTTTTCTTAAGTCGCAGGTCTATGGGAATAAACCACAAATTACAGCGGCTTTCAAAACCAATATGACACCTGCCATCGGTAAACTTCAGCCTGATTTATGCAGCATAGTTATGTAAAATTAGACATTTTGGATGCGCGCCACCCAGCGAATACGGCGGACATTTGTCATAAATATTCCATACATAATGGATTCGCTGAAATCTCACACACTTTGTTTTTTTTTATTTATATATAGGAAGCGCTTAATGAAATAGCCTTAGAAAGTGCAAAGTATTATCTTATTCCTTGCCGCGACATCTGCAGTTATCATTCATGTATGGTGGAATTGTTAAACAGCCAATTAATCGATGTCAAAAGAAAAGTGAGTCAAAGTAATTTTCATAGAAATCTTTAGAAAACATGTTTATTAAAACAGGCAGGAAATATTTCTATATAAGTACAATGCATACAGATCAGGATTTCGTTAAGACATTAAAATTTGTTACCAAGAAAATGATTTAGACTTAATGACCGAATTTTCCTTTGGCTGGCTGCGACATTTTAAATGTGCCACACAAGTTTGGTTATTTTAATCGTAATTCATCCTTATAAAATGATTTTCTTTTGATCTTTAGAACTGATATTTATCTCTGTCTAGATAATAACCCAGCCGCTTCAGAAATAGCAAACAATTTGGACTAAAATATTGCAGAATATTCATATGTAGGTATAATATCGGATACCTTTCTCTTTCTTTGGAAAATACACAAAAATCTCTAAATTTGGATACCATGATTTTCAATAAAAGTTATTGCTCCCTGAAATAGTAGGCAATCTCTATATCTCAATGAATTTGTAATGTCAAAATGTTTCATATGATATTTAGATGTCCAATAATTATAATGTTGAGTTGATCGTTTTATTCTACATTAAATTCGTATGTTTTAATAAGCTAATATCATCATTGGATGATTGGAAACAAAATACAGTAGACTTAATGTTGAATATTGTATCATAATTTACTTTTTTTTTTGTAAATTTTTCATATCGCAAATTCCATATTTTTGCTTAAATCTCATGTCCGCACTGTTAACATCTTGTTTTAAATTATAATCAAAATGACAGTTCAATTTATTCAAAACTAACTATATATGTTATACATATTTATAGTAAATAGTCTCAATTGTACTAAAACCCCTTCTATATATAAAGTTTCCAACATAAATTATACAAAAACACAAAAAAAACATATTGCTAACAATTACGAAAACATAATAAACATTGAACATACCTGTCAGTGACAACATGTCAATACACTAAACGCACTTTATGACATACGCATTGTCACAAGTAGCTGTAACAAAAAAAAAAAACCGAATGAAAAAAATCACAAGCTTAAATATTTAATACAAATTCCACCATTGAACACAAAGTTTTATGTGATATTTTAACATTTAAATATAGCAAAAAAAAAAACAACAGCAAACTACTGTATTATATGCATTGTAATGACATGTGAATTGCTTTGAATTTAGTTGTCAAACTACACAATGTAAAGTCATAAATTGTTAAAATGTGTCAAAGTACGCACAATTGTTGAAATGAACAAAAAATAATAAAAATGAGTGGAAAAACTAGGAAAAAAAGTATAACTTGTACTCGTATATAGAGCGGAGGAATAAATGAACAACATTTCCTTAAAACAATGCCAGACGTACATACACGTACAAACGAGTGCAAGAGCACATAGAAATACAAACTGTTAAATACAAAACTCTGATTAAAATGAAATACAGATTTATATGGAAAATATTTTATATACACACGGCATAAATATTTAAATACATGAATGAAAAACTTAAATAAAACGAATAAAAATTATTATGATCATTTGAAACGAATCGTATGCACCCAACATCAAGCAATTCTAGAGAAAATTTTACTTCAAGTTTAAGGGAACTAGATTATTGTATGTATAACAACTTAGCCTTTACCTTGTATCTGTTCTAAAACAACTTCCTCGTAATCTGTACAGTAACTATTGGTTAATTCACAAGGTCTCTTATCAGTCATGTTGTCATAATGTTCTAATATATCACGACTCGGCGGCTCGGCTTAACCGACTCTTAGGCATTCGGTATTGGTCTCAGCTGGTTCGTTACGATAACACAATAAACATAGCATAGAAAGTAGTATTATTTTAGGAAATTTTTTGCATGAAGAACAATAAAAACCATTGTTGAATATTAGGACATTATGACATGATAAGAGAGCTTGTGAATTGACCATATGTTTTATAGGTAGCTTATATAGGAAGAACGCACAGGTACCAATAAATCTGTAACTTCTAAACCGTAAATCCGATTTTAATAAACGTTGATATGGTGAGTAGGTGAGCTTATGTTTTAAACTTGGACGTGAGTAGGTGAGTTTATATATTGAACTTGGACTTTCAACAATATAAGTGGTCGGAGACTTAAATCTCCAAAGCCATATTCTTGTTCTCGATCCGTTTTGAAAGGGAGTCAACTCAAAATTTATAAATTTTCAGTAGAGGCAAGAAGTAGAGGTAGAAAGTTCAAGACAGATACCGCTGTAGTTTTTGGAGAAAGAGTAGAAAAAATGATATAATGATTTTTACAGTGGGTAGATGTGACCACTGTATATCGATTTCTTGCAAAAAGTTTTGAGTTGACTCTCTTTAGAGGAACCAGTACGATATATATGGAATCCACTAGAAGAGATTTACAAAAATCATCGCTATAGCTAAGAGGACAGGTCAATAAGTCCGTGACATATCCCGCCTCTTAGCAAAAAGGGAAATAGTACTCCTGTAAACAGGCATCTCTCGGTTGACTCCAGTTAAAATTTCAACAAGCTGCGTCATTTAGTTTGTGTCCAAAAGCCATTGACAACGTGACTTAAAGAGAAAATAAAAAAAAAAATTAAGAAACCATGACTCAAACCCACACTAAGCTTTATAAATACTGTTACGTTTTTACCTTTTAAAAACGGGGGTTTATTTCCTTTAAATAAACCGTATACTTTTGATTGCAAATAAAAGCAGTCTTAGTAGTTTAAAATTGTAACAACTCTTTATTTATTTAAAATCTATAGTTCAAATATTCACTCAGTGTCTTTATACACGTTTATCAATTCGCAGAAATGCTCACACACTTTATAATGTACAAAATCAAATGTACACGACAGTTGATGTTAACTCTAACAGCGACAATGATCAACTAACGACTGCAACTTCAGCCACTATTTATACACGCGCCATATATCGTGAATCTTCTACAATGATCTTAACGAACAAGTAGAACATTCGAATTCTAGAGCTTTCGATGTTAATATTAGCAGCTTAAACATTTAGTGTTGACACACTTATAAACAATGCTAGTAACCGCATGCTATCAACATTGTTGATGAGTAGAAGTTTCTACTAATGGACGTGCTCATAAACATGATGAATGTTGCAGGCAGTCGTTACAGACCGTTAAACTCAAATTGCTATTGCACATTCGTAACAATACTATGGGAAATATGCATCATCAATTTATTTCAATGGTAAAAAAGTGGTTTGCTGAATTTCGTTGTGGCCGTACAAGGACGGAAGATGCGGAAAATTCTATATGCTTAGTTGTGATCTCTACACTCCAAACAATTGAAAAAATTCACGATATTGTGTTGGCCTATTGATGATTGAAATTTTAAGAGATTGTGGAAGCCGTAGGCATTTCACATCGCTCAATATTGAATAACTTTGGCCAAGAAAAAAGTTCTTTTTCACCAGGAATATGCAATTTCCATGGATAAAATCCATGAATTAGGCTACGAATTGCTCCCTTATCCGCCCTATTCTCCGGACTTAGCCCAGAGTTTTTGCAAACCTGAAGAAATGTTTCGGCGGAAAGAGATTTTACTTCAACATTTAAATCATGAAATACCTATTTTATGACTTCGAGAAATCTTATTTTTTGGAAGATATAAACAAATTGTAACAACGTTGGACAAAGTCTCAACGGAGACAATGTTGACGCATGAAATGATAACTGCAAGATCCAAAGCCATCCAAAATAGTCCTATTTATTATGTAATTTTAAAATGTAGGCCTTGGTACTGTCTAGACAGCCTTTTTTGCGATTTGTGGTATTCTCTAAAGCAAATCACTTTTGCAACTTATGTTAGGTTCCATGGGCAGCAGCTCACTTGGGTCCATTCAAATCTGATCCCATTATGATACCCAAGGGGTAGTCATCAGTTTATTTACAGTACATCCGTTGACTCCAAATTAAACCAACCAAATTCCCGGATGAAGGAATAGATTCGTCTCAGATTCATCCTTGATAGCTCGTCCAAACATGATAGGAATGGAAATCCGAGGATGCGTTCCCTCAGGTTTGTCAGAGCCGGACATTGGCTGAAAAGGTGATACACAGTCTCTTCCTATTCTTCATTATGGCAGCTTCTACACTAATCATTGTTCCGTTGGCCCATTCTTCTAGCATGTGTCCCGATTAAACAGTGTCCTGTAATAAAGGAGACAATTTGCCTTATTTGCTCACGATGGTAATCAATAAGTAGAATCGTTCTGCTGGCATCATATACGGGCTAAGTCGACCTCGCTGTAGCACTGGAAGGTTCATTAGTCCACCTGTTTTGTGCAGTCTCATATAGTTTCTGCTGAACAGCCATCTTGCATTTAACAAAGGAAATACCAGAAAAGGGGTCGATCGTCTCCTCACTCATCATAGCACCCCTTTTTGGCCAAATCATCTGCTATTCAATTACCCTGATTTCCATCGTGTCTACGGTCCCATATAAGCGTTATCCTAGAATGTCTCGCTATCTCATTTAGAGATACTCCTTAGTTAACCTAGATGTCGTAGACACCCGCTATTCCATTAACGGCAGCCTTGCTGTCAGTAAATATACATATATCACCAGATATTCGATAAAACCTCAGCCAGTTGGATACACGTTTAATGGCAGTAATTTCCACCTGAAGAACAGTACAGAAGTTAGGTAGCCTAAAGAAGGACTTTATCCCAAAGTTTTCAATATAGAAACCTCCACCGACCCTATTCCCCTGTTAGAGCCATCAGTGTATATCCGTATGACATCAGCAGGGGGGAAGAGTCCGCGTTGCCATAAATCCCTATTCGGAATCATAATATGGAAATGCCTATCGAAGAAAGGTTTTGCGATGCATTAATCGACATTATCATATATGTGCCCATAGTAATTCGGTATCCTAGAGTGTGCAAGGTCCTTACCAGACCACGAACAACCAGCATTTTGTCTCACAGCAGAGTTGAGAGCCAATTGTATCACCATCAAATCCACTGGTTACCAGTTTAGAATAGTAAAAAGTACCTTAGAGGAGGTAGACCTTATAGCGCCTGAAATCAGTATCGCGATAGTCCTTAGAACAAATAGTAGTCGGACGGTGCGAGGTCTGGACTATAAGGCGGGTGAGGTAAAACTTCCCAACCACTTCATTCTAAATAGTTTTTAAAAGGTATTACAACATGTGGCCGAGCGTTGTCATGATAGAATATTACGATTTCATGCCTGGTCGAATATTGTGGACATTTTTCGGCCAATGCTCTGTTCTAACGAATCAGTTGCGTTCAGTACATGTTCCGTGTGATGGTTTGGCTAGATTTCTCCAGCTCATAATAGATAGGAGCACTGCATTATCGAAATGGATATTTGATTTTGGTGCCGATTCCGCTGGTTGGCCGGGCTTCATATACGATCTCTTACTCTTCGGGTTGTCGTAATGAATCCATTTTTCATCGCAAGTAATTATTCCGTGTAAAAAATATTTCCTTTTATAGCGTTCAAGCAGCATATCGGACATGCAAAATCATCTTTCAAGGAATCTCGACTTCAGTGTGTATAGTACCCAATTTCCCTGCTTTTTAATGAATTCTGATGCTCACAAACATTTTGAAATTGCTGCTTGAGTAGCTCCGAATGATTTAAGAAGCTCTTGTTGAGTTTTACAACAATCTTCATGGAGTTAAGCCTTCAATTCTTGGTCTGCTTTGACATTTTTTGGCTGGCCTGGGAAATATTTGTCTTCCGTGTCAAAATCAACTTTTCTGAACCACATAAACCATCTCTCGCACATTGAAACCGATGGAACACTTATACATGCACCATAAGCTTAAGTGAGCAGTCGGTGCGCTTCAGCGGAGCTTTTTTTCAAATTAAGGAAATAAAGCAAAACTTACCCCATATGACGATTCGTTGGCATAAAATTCGACATTTTCACAATAATGTTCAATAACTAGGTGAGAATTACCGTCAGATATGTACCCTTCAAAATTACATATAAGTTATTGAAGACAAAAACCGCGTTTAGCTGTTTAGCCGTTACATATTTGTTTCCACTTTGTCTAATTCCCCCACTGTGCTGCTTTTAACTAAACAAATCAGTCCAGACTCTAAAAGTGAGTTCAACTTCCGACTGATACATTTAAACTTAGCGGAACCAACAGGTTTTTCTTGAACGAACTTAAAATACATTACATCTCCGTAATAAATTTGTAATGTAAGTGTTTTTGGACATAGTACAAAGTACACCTGGGAAATTGGAAGAAGAGTTTTCAATGTCGTTTCAGAACGTAACTTATTGACTCCCAAATAACAAAAGTGTTGATCATGATTTCTCTTCTAAAACTTTTTGATTGATAAACTTTTAATTTGTGACACTCAACAGCGATAAGGTTGTCTCGCTTTAGAACTTTGTACAGTCTGTAATAAATTTTTCACTGTGTCTCCTACGCAATGACAAAACTAATATAACCCTCATTAAAAAAAAACTGAAACAAACGTTAAAATGTCAACACAATTGCCGGCCACAAACCCAACCCAATAAACTTACAGGCACTGTAGCATGAGCAGGCAGAGGGATTGTAGCCGCTTGAGGAGGAGCGGAGGAAAAGTGGGGAGAAGTCTTAAAAAGACATGTGCATTTAATTTGCATGACATATGTTGTTGTAGTTGCTGCATTGTTGCGCAGAGGAATTTTTTGTCTTCAACATAACCAGAAGCCAGTGGTTTAAGAAATGGAACGATGATGACACATACTTCAAGCAATTTAGGTGTAATGCAAGCCAACCAGCCAGTCAGTAAGTAGTAACCACTACACAATCTTTAGAAGAAAGCTTTATTTGTATTTGTTCTAAGCTCATTGCTAGAAAAGAACCTCACATGTTTGTACTTCTTTAGCATTGTGCAACACCTTTACGGTGCTGTTGTTTGTGTTGACCAATATCAGCAACAAAGTTAGTTTGAAGTTGTACAACTTAACGATTTGTAGTCAAGTCACTGTAAGCATGTTTTAACAAATGACACCTTCACACCATGTGTTAATGCCACTCTTAACCCCCTCACCAGCTTTTACATAAAATGCTGCTGCAGCCACAGCTTCATACTTGCATACATGCAAAAAACAGCAACAATAAATATACACGTACAATACATGCCACCATATAAGGCCTATTTAAAGATTATGGATTCTGTAGTTTTGTTTAACTTTTTTCTTTTTTTTTTTTTTTTGTTCCTAACAAATGTGCGTTTACTTGCACTTTGCTTTAAAGTACAAAATGTGAAAAAAGAATAATAAACAAAACAACACTCAGGTGTTATATTTTGCCACCATTACCAAAACCAGCTACAACAACAGCAGCAGCAAGCAGCCTCATCATCAACATTATTATTACAATCATCTGCTGCTGTAGCCTTAATAGTGGTGCAAGTAAGTAGTAGTTTTTCATAAATCTGCTTTGCAATTGTAGTTTAGCCTTTATAACGGCCTTCTTAACCCATCTCCATTAAACTGTGCGGTATTTGAATAGAGTGAATATTGCAATCATAGTTTCAATGTATACAGTAGAGTTGTTAAAGATTTTCTCTCATAATGAGGATCATCGTTCGGAATAAGTTCTTCAAATTTCAATGCCCCTCAATTATTGGAACATAATGTACCCTTACATTTTTCACATCTCCTTGGAAATTGCTGAATAACACAATTTGTAATCATTGCGGGTCTTTAAACGGGAACTCTAGGAATTTATATTAACTGATCGCATGTACTCTCTTTATAGTGTACAGGAACACTTGGTACCAACATTGGATAGCAGCTAATTAACACAACATTGTGTTCAGACAGCAACTTATTCTAGCCTACAACACTTTATGAACCATCGCACATTAACTTGATTTTGCCCGATAACTTTATTAAAAACTGCGAATGAAGAACCCTTGCATGACAGGGAGACTAATATGCATCAGATAAGAAAAGCAGCATTTTAATATACACACACGATATTGTCCTGACAACCATGTTATTAATTGTTTGGCAAATATTAAAAACCGATTATGGTATTTCGAACTTATGAAAAATTATCTAAACAAATCGGCAATTGTTCATTTTATCCGAAACCTGGGAAAGGGAATTAAGGAAACCCTTTCAATATCATCATTCAAAACAAAAAACTGGTAGAACATTAAGATTCAAATATAAGCGATGTATTGAAACAGAATTTTAGAAAGCTGTCGATTACACTCGAACTTTGGCAGTCTTTATTGTTATAAATAGAAGGACTTTTTTGTAATATTAACTAACATCAACTGAATAGTGGAAGGAAATTCCTTCTCAGAAGGTATTCTAAGACCAAATGGAATGAAAACTGAAGTACCATTGGTAAAACGAGCTAGTTGGAGTTCATACTGGCAATACAAAGCTTATAGTACTATATAGTATATACATAGATAAAGCGAAAAGAAGAACTCCTGGCTTCTTTCGAGCTAAATATGCTTAAGCACTATATGGAAGAGACAAGATTTTATTTACAGTCAAGGAACCAAATTTTAATATCTCAAACTGTTTGAAGAGTGAACAGAAGCACAGAATAAACAGAACGTATTCTAGCAAAACGACAGTAATTCAACAGGGAAACCCCGAAAATAAAAGAGCTACTCAGTTCATATGAAACTGATGCTATGATTTGTAGAGAACGCGAAGAGAAGGATGAACCAATGGATGGACTTCATTCCCAGCTTAGACATTTCAAGTTATCGAACTGTATATACTTAAGGGGATATATATAAGAGATAGATTTATTTTCTATCTGACATCCTTTAGAATCAGCCAATATGTAAATTAGGTTGACAGGCAGCCGCAAGTTAGAAACAGAAAAGAGAGCAGCTCACTAAAATAGTAATAGAAGATAGCTAGATTGAGATGAAAAGAGAAGGGAAACATCAGATAGAATAAGAAGTAGGAGAAATGAAGAGGAAGGTGCTCAGAAGTGGAGAAGTGAGGAGAATAATTGCACCAGTCATTGACGGGTACTGGGTCACTCCGTGGAGATTCCTGTGTCTGGCTTGTGTAGCCAATTGCTATTCCTAATGAAGGCATCGATACATTCTAACTTCATGTCCGATAGTTGAGAAAGACTACTTAAGGAACGATGTCCCAGAAACCTGATGCGTAGATATCCTAATGCCGGACAATGGCAAAGAAAATGAAAGATGGTCTTATTCTCCTCTTCATTTTGACAACTTTTACAGAAATCATTAAAGGGCAGTCCAAATCTCCTCGCATGGTTGTCAAATGTATCCCCGCCACTACATTGCTTAATTGTGAGCGTGTCAGGCCAAGAAGATATGTTGTCAGCCCTTGGTTTAGTCAGAGCCATATCATTCTAATAATCGTACAGGTGGATTCGTCTCCCCATCTTGTCTGAGCGAGCTCATAGTAAAAATTACCAATTTTCTGCTTACAATTCGATAACGGAATCCCGCATAGGAAGTCTATGTCTCCGTCACGAATCATGGTGTCTTTTTTCGCCAGATCATCAGCAACACTGTTGCCCATAGTATTTCCGTGTCCACTTACCCACATGAGTACGACAGTTGAATATCTCGCCATCCTATTTAAGGATGCTAGGCATTCCAGGAAAATGTCGATGTTGTATACACACATGTCAGAGATTTCATTGCAGCTTGATTATATATACGAATTTCCTTGCCTGATATCTTGTTTTAAATGATCCAGTTAGCCGCCCTTCTAATTGTCGATATTTCGGCTTGAATAATACTACATTCATTTGGAATTCTGAAAGATTCCCGCATCCCATATTCCTGACTGTAGAAACCTCCGCCAATACGATCTCCCTTCCTAGAACCGTTCGTATAGACTCTGAGACTCGTTGAAGTGTGTGAAGTTCCCACCATTGATTCCATTTGTATGGAATTGAGAAACCGAAGCTCTTCTATAAGAAGGGCCTAGTAGAGCAATAATACATATTATCAGGAAGATTCCGGATACTTCTGATTATACTGGCTTGACCGTATGGTACATGTTTCCATGCACCAATCGCATTTACCCTGAAGGCCGTAGTAATTGCCATTTTTCTGACTATTAAATCCACAGGGATCCAGTTTAATAAAGTAATGAGCGACTTTGTTGCTATCGTTATTAGCGCAACTGTTATCAGGATAGCCATTCTACTTAAAACCTTTTCGAATAGCATGCAAATTGAGCTTTTCTCTAGTGCCTTCCACCATACAGAGACTCCATAGAATAATATCGGCTTGGTGACCGTATCCAATAGTCAAGTAATATACTGCGGCCTAATACCCCAATACGTGCCTATGGCCTTCCTGTAGACATACATTGCCGTCAAGGCTTTGGATGTCCTTGCTATAGTGTTGTGTTTCCAGGATAATTTACTATCCAGAATAACACCCAAGTATTTGGCGCTATTCGATAGTGTTAGTTCTATACTATTTAATCAGGGTGGCGAGAAATAGGTAATCTGATACTTTCTTGTAAATAATACAAGTTCGATTTTGCTTGGGTTGGCACTCAGTCCACTCCACCGACTTAGTATACTGAGTACATTTTCCAACCACTGTGATCCCAGAGACTGCCAATTTCCTGAGCAGACAATTTATATCAAGAAACGTATTTGTGTACAAAAAAACTTTCAGATCTACAATCCGGCTTCTGGCTTGTATCATTTAAAGAATTTTTTTTCCAATTATTTTCTTCCCTACTCTATTGCTTCGCAGTGTAGCATATAAACATACTAAAGAGTTATTGTTTCACCAGTTTCACTTATGCGATTGTATTTAAGTTTCCATTACCCAGCCATTTGTTGCATGCAGTTTTTATTTTCTATATATTTAAAATTTTTCTATGTATTCTATGCATTTTTTACAAACTTGCACACAGCTTAAATTGTTGCTGTTAGATGATGTGTTTTACTTATTTTTTTTTTCAGCTTGATGTTGGTGTTACTGCTGCTGCAGCTCTCTAGTTTGGCTTTGCTTTTGTGTAAATTGTTTAAAAATATAATCGACCATGTTGTAACCTTTAAGCAAAAATTAACCTGTTGCCTGCTGCCACTACTGTTGGTTGGTTGTCCTCGCGTGAATTTTAACACGTTTTCATACTGAAGATGCCCTGGTTGTTGTTGCTAATAATTTCTACTCTTTCTTATTTTTTTTTTTTTTAAATATATTTTTAAAAGGTAAGCAAGTATATAAATATTATGATGTTTATGTGTTTATAATAGTTGGGTAAATAAATATGTGCCATGGAAATGATGTTTACTTTGTATGCAGGGTATATAATTTTAGTGAGAATTATTAAAAAGTTGCAAGTAGCTTTGTTGCGGCAATAAAGAATTCATGCTACTTAGTTTTAAGTAATGGTGTGTGTTTTATTAGGGGTTTTTAAATATATAATTAAGGAATTTTCACTGTAATCTGAATTTTAAGGCAATACTTTGGTCAATAATAATAAAACTGAACTAGAACTGAACTAGAACTGAACTAGAACTGAACTAGAACTGAACTAGAACTGAACTAGAACTGAACTAGAACTGAACTAGAACTGAACTAGAACTGAACTAGAACTGAACTGAACTAGAACTGAACTGAACTAGAACTGAACTAGAACTGAACTAGAACTGAACTAGAACTGAACTAGAACTGAAATAGAACTAGAACTGAACTAGACCTAAACTAGAACTGAACTAGAACTGAACTAGAACTGAACTAGAACAGAACTAGAACTGAACTAGAACTGAACTAGAACTGAACTAGAACTGAACTAGAACTGAACTAGAATTGAACTAGAACTGAACTGGAACTGAACTAGAACTGAACTAGAACTGAACTAGAACTGAACTAGAACTGAACTAGAACTGAACTAGAACTGAACTAGAACTGAACTAGAACTGAACTAGAACTGAACTAGAACTGAACTAGAACTGAACTAGAACTGAACTAGAACTGAACTAGAACTGAACTAGAACTGAACTAGAACTGAACTAGAACTGAACTAGAATTGAACTAGAACTGAACTAGAACTGAACTAGAACTGAACTAGAACTGAACTAGAACTGAACTAGAACTGAACTAGAACTGGACTAGAACTGAACTAGAACTGAACTAGAACTGAACTAGAACTGAACTAGAACTGAACTAGAACTGAACTAGAACTGAACTGAACTAGAACTGAACTAGAACTGAACTAGAACTGAACTAGAACTGAACTAGAACTGAACTAGAACTGAACTAGAACTGAACTAGAACTGAACTAGAACTGAACTAGAACTGAACTAGAACTGAACTAGAACTGAACTAGAACTGAACTAGAACTGAACTAGAACTGAACTAGAACTGAACTAGAACTGAACTAGAACTGAACTAGAACTGAACTAGAACTGAACTAGAACTGAACTAGAACTGGACTAGAACTGAACTAGAACTGAACTAGAACTGAACTAGAACTGAACTAGAACTGAACTAGAACTGAACTAGAACTGAACTAGAACTGAACTAGAACTGAACTAGAACTGAACTAGAACTGAACTAGAACTGAACTAGAACTGAACTAGAACTGAACTAGAACTGAACTAGAACTGAACTAGAACTGAACTAGAACTGAACTAGAACTGAACTAGAACTGAACTAGAACTGAACTAGAACTGAACTAGAACTGAACTAGAACTGAACTAGAACTGAACTAGAACTGAACTAGAACTGAACTAGAACTGAACTAGAACTGAACTAGAACTGAACTAGAACTGTACTAGAACTGAACTAGAACTGAACTAGAACTGAACTAGAACTGAACTAGAACTGAACTAGAACTGAACTAGAACTGAACTAGAACTGAACTAGAACTGAACTAGAACTGAACTAGAACTGAACTAGAACTGAACTAGAACTGAACTAGAACTGAACTAGAACTGAACTAGAACTGAACTAGAACTGAACTAGAACTGAAAAAACAAGTACTGCATTAGAACTTAAAATGTATAAAACGGAAGAACGATGTATATTCTTATTTTACTGAATGACAGCTAGGTATGTAGACAGTTGGTTCATCATTTGAAATACCGAAAGTGAAATGTGTACAATTAGAAAATCACATAGAGTACAATATAATTCACGATATACAAAACCCCAATAAAGTCCGGGGAGACAGTTCATGATATTTCTTTCGCATGGGGTCCGATACCTTATAGGCGATTTATGCTTGATTTGTCAGAACCATCCTACTATGTAGGTTTTACATACATATATTCGCTAGTATTAAAGATACTGACATGTCCATGCACGCTTAAGAGGTCAAAAATCTATTGCTGGAAGATAATGGTCAAAAAATCAACTTAATAATTATATACATAAATACATATTTACATCTAAGAAAACGTGAGATATCAACAAAAGTCGTATCTAATTATTAGTTAGTAGTCTTGTGTAAATTAATGAATCTATAAAACAAAAGCCATCTACATATTTCCAAAGCATGTCCAAAAAATAATCACATCATTTTAATCATTCTACCCCCAAAAACTAATCAAAAACTCAACAAAAGAAATGTTTTGTTTTAAATTAGACACAGCAAATGATGAGTCGGCTGCGGCAATCAACATTTATCATCATGAAAAAAAAAAAACAAAGTCTTCAACTCATTGTCAGTTATTATAAAATTTTCTTTAATCAAAATGATTTTTCAATTCGTTCTGCTCTAACAACTCCAACTTAATTTGCATAAAGTTTAATTTTCAAAAAAACAACTGAATAAAAACACACGAAACAAACGGCAGCAGCAGCAGTTACGGCAGCTGATCATATAGAAGTTTATACAAGTATGGATGGATACTTTTAATCAATACGTGAGACAGTGTTAGTGGAAAAGTATCAGTGTGTGTTTTTGTATTGTAACGAATTGTCGGCGGCAGTTATACACACAGTGTGTTAATGTCTTATAACGATGATTTTAATCAAAATATCGTACAAAACAAAAACAACGTTGAAAAGATACATAACTACATATAAAACCAAAAAAATAAAAAAAAAAAATCAACAACTAAAAGTTTAACATTTTAACGCAAGCTATTTATTAATCGATGGATGGATGTAAAGGGTCTTTCATTAGGCCTTCCTATCTTTAAATTTTGAATAAAACAAAATATGTGTGAGATACCATAGAAATTAGTATATTCGTTTGAAAGGCCTGTCGATGACATTATGTTTGGTGTATAACATCGTGCTAAAACCCTATAACCTTATCACCTCCTCATGAGATGACCATGCCCTCAAACCGGTTGTGAATGAATGTCCAATGAGAATGAGCTGTCTGGCACCACATGTGATTTGTGTCAAAAGACGTTGGTAATCATCGACCTATAACCTATAATGCCATTTATGGTGATGGCCTGTCCAACGTCGTTCTCACTGAAATATGGACCAATGACGCCACCAGCCAAAAATTCACACTAAACAATGACTTTATCGGAATGGATCTCGTGTGGATTGGAATTTTCACAAATTCAACAATTTCATCCAGAAATGGGCCTCAACGTAAAATGGGCAAAGCGCGCGGAACGCTGCCCGAACAGAAGACCCATTTTGGTAAAACAATTTTATCATTTTCAGGTGTTGTTGCACGCTGTGTCCTTCCACGGTGATTTGATAAAACAATCTAAATAAATGACATCCAGTTCGACAGTTGTACTTCAAAAATATGTCTGCTATAATCTGCTAAACTTCGGGAGTCCCTATTGGAAGACCCTTTAGCTACGCTACGCTACTTTTTCTTCATTTTTATGTGTTTTTGTAAGACGTTGTTGGATTGTCGTCATCATCTATAAAACATGGCGTTTTAATTCATCTGATGGATACAAAAACAACAATCACCTACTTGAACAATAACAACAACTATTTACTATCATATACAACATTTAGTCGCAAACTCAGCAACAGCAGCAGCGTTCATCTTGCTGTTTTTGGTAGATCCCAACTTGAAAACATCAGCTTTTATAATGAATAGATGTTTTGTATGCTGACTGGTGTTTGAGTAGTGACTGAGTGCTGATGATGTTGTTGTTGTTGTTGCTGTTTGGAGACTCAATAACAGCAGCAACAACAATAACAATAACATTAATAACGAAAATGAAACATAAGCAACTGTCAACAGACCAAATGATTTGTATTTTTGTTTTTTTATTTATGTTTCATAAATTATCGAATATAGTAAAATTTTTATTTTATTTTGTTTTGATATTAGTGGATTGTGTTAAATGACATTAGGGGCATTCATAGTTGGAAACAATTGTTAAAGTTTGTTAAAAAGCGATGACGCAAAACGAGACAAAATCAAACTCTTTTCAGAAATAGTATCAAATAGCATTAAAAGCCGCAAGAACTACTGACAAGGGCGAAAATTGAATGAAGTCGTATGGATCCAGTAATATTCCTAATATTCATTGATTACACTATGCAACAAATGTTAGGGCTCAGTGATCGGCGGGGATTTTGCTTACCGGGAAAAGTTACATTGGTCAAAAAACAAAAATTATATAGTCCCGTCGTTTCGCTGGGTCAGGTCTAGGAATCGAGATATATCGATTTGAAGTTAGTAAGGAAAATTGGAATTTGGTGTGCCTTTTTCATCAGCAAAGTTGTTAAGCTCAAAGCCGGCTACAATATAGTCAATAAAGGAAAGCAGTGTTTTTGAGTGAAACTCAATTAAAATCATCATCAAAGTTTTAATTAAAAGTACCAGACCCTATTTGTTTCATTGCTTTCTTTACCTTCTTGCTTGATTGCGCGCCTTCTACTTCATCTGGAAAAATCAATTGCTTTTATTAGTTAGTTAACTTAAATTTTGTGACATACCTTCGGAGAAAAAATCCCCTTGTATCTTTTTCATCTTCATTGTCGGAATGGTACGTTTTTTGGGATTCACCAAAAAATTTCCGCTACCAGCGAGTCTAGCCTTTCTCCTTCATATCGCGTTTCCATGAGCATAGTCACTTGATGGAAACGCTCGCAATGTTCATCTGACTCTGAGGCTAGCTGCTTGCTGATGGTAATGCAAGAAGTGAATTTTGAGAGACATGTTCTCTTAAATTTTCTAGAAATATTGCAAAATCTTGGTCGTAAGAGCGGGATAATTGCGTGCTCGCTCACTTCCTAAAAAATATCGTATGACTTTCACTTCCCTCCACGCAAGGTAATCATAACCGACTAAAGCGTCGAAGGAAATGAAGATACAATGGGAGTTTTCTCCGAGGGTATGTCACAAAATTTAATTTAACTAAGTAATTAAAAACAATTGATTTTTTCCCCATGAAGACATGGTTGAGGATCACCAACACAGACTTCGAAAAAGAAGGCACACTGTTAACCAAGAAAGTAAAGACAGCTAAGAAACGAATGTGGTCTGGTACTTTTAATTGAAAACTTTGATGATGATTTCAATTGAGTTTTGTTAGATGACATGAACAAAATTATGAAAAACTTATTTTTCTTAAGGAAACCCATAAATACCGCTTTCCTCTATTGACTATGTTGTAGCCGGCGTTGAGCTTAACGACTTTGCTGAACATCACTTTGCGATATTCGGACATTTAGATAGTCAAAATGCATAAAAAAGTCACAAAAAGTTACAATTTCTACAATTTCTTACTAAGCTGTCGCATAGTGTAATTGGTATAATTATTTTAAATTTTTGTTCACAACATTTTAAACAAACCTTAATTTTAAATAGTTTTTATGAAAACATTGCACTAACTCCATTTTTTAGTTTTTAAACGCTTACAAAATCTGAAGTATTCTCCAATAGTTTTGGGTTTAACAGATTTTCCCCGATCCCCGACAGTTATGTACACTACATCGGCTGAGACATGAGAGAGTTGCACTCAATAACTAACATTACAATGACTAAAACATACATACCTTCTGAATTACAAGAAATAGTCGTTTAAAGATTTATTTATTAGCTGTTATATAATTGCTTACTTTCGAGTCATTTGCATGAGCACATTCTATTTTAACGGCTCCTGTGAAACCCAACTATCAATGTATTATTTAAGTCGTTACTTGTTACTAGCTTCAGTGATATTAAATATAATATTGCTTCAGTTGGGTCGAACTCGTACTCCGTATTTTCAGTGACAACGATGCTAAATGTGACATTTTATAAAAACTGTAGGAGCGCAATTGGTAATCTCGGAAAGTCTTGTTTCAAATTCTTGGTCAAATGAAATTTGATATGGTACTCTGAACTATCGGTCATATGATTGAATTGTATCAACACTACTAGAAAAAGTTCTGGACGTGTCGTCCAAATACGACAAACATCATGTGGACCTCCTAAGTATTATCTAGTAATATTTACCTATTCATTTCGTTATAGTATCACTGGACGCATATTTAGAATACGCACATTGTTAATGTAACAGTGAAAACAATTTTATAATATTTTATCTGTGGGCCCTTACAACGTGCTGGACATAATTTCGGAACAATACACGGTCTATGCATAAATAAGCTCCATCCTGATCTCAGCTATACCAGAATGACTCTTATTTTACGTGGAAGAATTTTCTCAACGTCTACTTTAGGCGAACACAGAGAAAACACATTCGTTGTGATGACCAAATTTGTAGCCAATCGAATGATTCGATTATATTCACAGATTTTTTCGATTCTAGCAAAAGGAAATCAGTTGGTAAAGAAGAGTTACAATAGAAATATCCGAATTTTTGTTACCTCAACTGAATTTTTTTAGTCACAACAGAAAAATTAGGTCATTATTCAATTAGCTACAAATTTGGTTATCACAAGCAAAACTATTTTCTCTGTATAACTAAAAATTTCGTTCATAGCATTCAAGTACGAGCAGCTATCAAATGTTGATTGTGCACATACCATGTCTGACATGTCTTAGGAGAGCCTATAACTTCACTCATTATGCGAGTTACATATGATGTTCGGCTATTATTGGAAGGCCGGCTCTCAGAGGGGGAAATGAAAAAAAGTAAAATTTTATTTTTTTAACCTTCCTTTGTCTGCTTTTTTGCTAATAACGGATCCAATTCTATCTCGATTTTTTTAAAATATCTTTCTTTGAATTAACAACAAATCTATTAATAATAGTGAGAAAAAAATTGTTTAAAAACCTTCACTGAGTCAAAAGTTATGTGCATTCAAATTTAAAAAAATATAAAAAAGTTGGATTTTCGCAATTTTTTTCGAAAAAACTACTTACAATAATTTTAAATTGTACAGAAAATAAAAAACGATAATTAAAGCATTTATAGTTTTCTGAAAGATAACATTACGGGAAGTATTACAAAAGAAAAATAATATCAAAATTCATATTATTGCGTGGTCCAGAGCCTTCCGAAGTGGACCTCTTTTTTATGTAAATTTTAAATTTAGACAACATTATCTCAAATCGCATAGCTGCTTTCACAAAACTAAGACCTGCTTTGTGTGTCCCAATATGTTGCTCCATATTGTACAAAGGGATTTCATAGCCCAAAGCTTGGTGCATGCAATATATCCAAAAATTAAAAAAATGAAAATTTTGGGATTTTTTTTAAAGATTTTTGGCAATTGTGGGATTCTCAATAACAAATCATTAATTTCTTTTTCAGTTTCTATATATGTGTTACATTTCATTACAAACTACTTATAAAGAAAACTTTTATTGCATTTTAAAATTAAAATTTTCTATACTTTTTTAAATTTTTAAATATTATGTACATTTTTGAAAAGAGGACAGAATTTCCTACACGTTGATATATATATATATTAAAATCATTCAAATCGGATCGCAAACAAAAATTTGGCATAATTTTTTTTTTTTTTTTTTGATATGCCCGAGGTGCCCTAATTTGGGGCACTGTGGCTATGCAACTTTTGGTGTTTAAGCCCAAATTCTAAACTTAACTATATCAACACCTCCTCTATAGCCATGAGAAATTTTATTAAAATCGGGCAATTCGTTTAGAAGTTACAGATTTATTTCCACTTTTTTTTTTTCATTTCCCCCACTGTGCGCCTGTGACGTTACAGAAGGCTACATTTTGTCTGCTTTGAATCAGACAACGAATGTTACTACAATGTGACAGCTAGCACTTTGAGGAATTCTATTCCTATTTCGTAATATGCTCTTGAAAAATTCTAAGGAGGTAATTGGATACAAATACCCTATCGACTACCATTCCCAAGTCATTCTGTCTACTGCTTTAAGAACTTTGTTTCTTATTTTCAATTTGTGCATTATTGAAGTAACATGAGCTGATTAATTAAAGATTGCCACAAAGTTTCGGGTCCAAGATTCCAACAACTGAATTTCATTGAATTAACCATTTTCACTCATATTGTAAATGAAAGATTAGAGAGAAAGAAACACAATAACGCCCTAAGGGATTTTTTTTTTGGTTTTAAATGTTAATAAACTAATCAACTTCACTATAATATCATTGCAATTTAGTAAACAGCAAGTCTATAATTAAATTTTGGACCAAGAACAATGTGTTATTGCGAAGACACTTGTCTGAAAACCTCACAAACAAAACCATTTTTCAAAATGTCCAACATATTATAAATCATTTTCTATTGAAATATCGAATACCTGCGTTTGTGCCGTAAATTTTAAATACAGTTTCGAATCTGATTGAAGTGTGATAAAAAAACACAAACTATTATTCCATAAATAAATGAAAAAAAAGTAAATCTGCATTTCCAACTTCAACACCATCTGAGGTTGAACTTTTTTAACAACTTCTATTTCTCATTATTTGAAAAAGTTATAGCCCTAATGAACACCCCTAGTATTAGCTGATATTTATTCGTAAAAGGTTGTTCTATATACATATACCTACTAAGTATGTATAAATGTTTATGTCGATTTTTAAAAAATATTTATTTTGTTGATGGCGTTAATCAAATCAATTTATATTATTTTGTTTTATTTGTTTCAACGATTTCTACTTAAAAGTTTAAATAAGTAGTAAAAACAAAACGTCATCATTAATATTCTTGCAAATGGTTGTTTTCTTGTCATTAATTTATTATTTTTTGTTTGATTTCCTTTTGTTTCGTTTACTAAACTCAAATATTTGATTTAAATAATTAAGGTCATCTTTAATGTTTTAATTAATGTGATTTTGGTTTATGTTTTTAATCAAAATTACAAAATGGCGGTGCGGCAATTAATTAATATTAAAAAGTTGTACAATTGAGCCATGTATTTGGAGAAATTTTGTATTTAATCTACTGTAAATATAAAATTCGCTTTTAGGAATAAAACTTTAGGGACTTGCTCCATAAATATGAAAAGCTTTTAAAGGACACCTTGTCAGTTGAAATATAGTATTGCATTACAAACGTTTACAATCTCAAATAAAGTCCAAGGGTGACAGCTTTACGAACCCGATGTACCGCTTAGACTTAAACAATCAGATTTCAACAAATTAGTAGCCATTTAAACGGCTTTATGAAGTGAAAAATATTGTTGACCACAATTTAGCTGTCATCTGTTAAATTAAGTGTCTCATAACCAGTTTGTTAAAAAAAAACACAACCATTATAACTAAAGTAATTACAGTTCTGTCTTAATTTCAAAATTCTCATTAATTATGACAAAGTTACATGCATTGCTATAGGGCATTTGCAATTCGTCCTTGAGCCACCATCCACCACAATTTCCATACCAGTTTTAAACAATTTTGCAACAACAACAACGAAAAACAGAACAAATAATAATAAATCTATTATACTAAATTAATCTCATTAAAATGTACTTTTTGTAACTAAGCGATTATTGCGAAATTTTCTTTATTTTTTTTTCTTGTATTTTTGTTTGTTATCAAATGAAACGAAAATATTCAGGTGTGCCAAAGAGACAAGTGTAAACAATAAATAAAATGTTAATAAAAATTAATTTTAGTTTAAAACCGTTAATAAAACTGCAAAAAAAAAAAAATATAAATACAAGTTAATCATAAAAAAAGTTATAAAATAATCGCAATATATTTCGTTTTAGACTCGTAAATACAAGAACAATCTCAAGAAACAAAAGCAACGACAACTGCACAAGTTTGATCGAAGTATTAAATGGCTTAAACTTTAAGACAGAACTTAAACACTAAAATTTTAAAAGAAAAATAAGTAAATAGCTGAGAGCGGGTCTATGACGAATGTCGTACCACTAACTCTCAAACATGATCACTATATTTATGAAAAGATATATTGACAAAATTAATTCAACCACTGTCCACTTTATGAAGGAAAATGTTTCTTTAAAATAGGGTTGGATTAAACCACAGTCTCGATCAGTTGGAATCAGAAATTTTGGCTTGAATAATAATAAAATCTTAAGTATAAAAGCAGTGCTTTAAGACGTACACACAAGGGTATTCTCAGAAGAGAATAACAGAAGTAATGTCCCCGCGGACCCTAGTTGTGGTGGGCATGGAGAGCGTACCAAAGTGGGTGTTACAGGGTGAGAGGAATTCGCCCCTAAGTAGACATTCGGCCATATGGATACCTTCAAGAGATGTGTAAAAAGGAGAGTGACGACTTCGTGGTTGTTTCTAGTCATTCGATTTTAGGAATCATGTGCTGATAAGGACTCCGCCGAAAGTTAGTAAGACCAAGGCAAGTACAATGGATATGAATTGATACAATAATGGGCTGACAATTGTGGTATTCTGAAACTTGAGTATATAGAAGTGAGATTCTATGGAAATGGCTTTCAGCCTAATGCTGCATTGCCTCCGTCCCAGAAAAACCATTAAGTTGGAGATGTAGGCTCAGATGTTTATTCCCGATTTGTACTAGTCTGGATCTGGCACAAGGCATTGTCTTCCTGCATCCACAGATAACTAAAGAATTTTAACGCGACAGCAAAATAATTGGAGATAGCGGCTTTGAGTTGGGACCACGAAGATTGAACAACAACAATGACGACAACAGTGGCGAAGATACAATACAAATTCTTCTGATGCCATCACGAAGCTTGGTGTACTTATTACATCCTTGATGGACTTCGTAAAAACGAAAAATAATGTACATCACACCATTAAAGAACAGGTTCGTACCATAAGAGTTACGTATAACAAGACTCCTAATGAACTGCGTGTTAAGGGGACTGGCACATTTGAGCACGTGGAGCAGGCAACACAAACCTCGCCGAAAGTAGCATACGCAAGCGTATAAGCCAAAAATAGGAGCAGAGAATTAAGTGATGATTCGCCAAAATCTAAACCTAAGAAAGTGAAAAAAACGCCGAGTACAGAAGAGACAGCCGATGTAACACCACACATCGCACAACCATCTGACACGAAAGAGCTAACAACAAAATAAAAATATGGTGAATTTCAGTCAATGGCGTAACCACATATGCGGAGATTTTGCGTGAAATAAAGAAAGAGCGTCCGTAGAATACGCCAAACACAGAAAGTCGAAGTTCCGCAGGAAATTGATGGATTCAACAAGGATGAAAGTGGGGAGTACAATAAGTTAGTTGGCAAATCTCTCGAAGGAAAAGTTGAAATTATAACGAAAATCAGCGAGACATTAATAGAATTTAAGGATCTCGTCAAAATAACAACAAAGGTGGATATTTGCACGGCACTGGAAGACAAATTCTGCAAAGCACAATCCGAAAAACATCGGAGGAGATTTCCACGCATGGGTGGTTAACTGGAGTTGTAATTCTACCAATGCAAGATAGTGTATTCTCTTAGAATCTTTTACTCAACTGGTTGTTGTACTTTGCAATGTTGGAAAGTCACAAACATTTAGAAGAGGTGAAACTGGCTCAGTTGTTGACTTAACGTTCGTAAGCCTTGCTCTCTCTATGGATCTTAAATGGAGTGTTAGCGAACACTATAGCCACAGCAATCACCAGGTCATAATACTTTCATTAGGAAATGTAAGATACCTACAGAAAAGTCTAAGGATAACATCGAATTCTTCAAGGAATGGCGATACTCAGGCACCAGGCCTAGACAGAATACCAAACAGAGCGAAAACCACAGACGTTTGCAAATCTATTCAACATTTATCTCCGATTGGGGAAATCACAGAAGTTGGTTCTATTACCAAAATCAAACAAAACACTCGGAGAGTCATCATCTGACAGACCGATTTGTTTGTTAGATACTATAGGTAAAGTTCTGCAGAGGGTTGTAAATAATAGATTACTGCCAGCAGTAGAAAGATCAAAAGGACTCTCGGAAAGACAGAAAGGTTTTCGAAAAGTACGCTCTAGAGTAGACGCAATAAATATGGTAGAATAAACTATAAACAAAAATGTAATGAATAGAAAATACTGCGCGATCATTACCCCGGACATAAATAATGCGTTTAACAATGCAGGATGGAACCATAATATGCGAGGCTTCAGAAAGCTTGAGGTTCCAAATTATATAATAAGGATAATTGGTGACTACTTCTCAAACAGAACTCTCTGGTATGAAAGCGATATAGGAATGAAACACTACAAAACATCTGCAGGAGTGCGCCAAGGATCAGTCTTAGATCCACTACTGAGGAATAGAATGTACAACTAGGTACTGTAGCTTAGCATTCCCAAAGAGGCTAGTATTATCGGATTTGGTGATGATATAGCTATTGTGGTAAGGACGCGATTCTTGGACGAAGTTGAAATGTACTCAAATTACATTATTCGAATCATAAAGATGGAAACAATTAGTATCAAAGTAGGTGCAGTAAATATCTACAGCGGCAATAAAATACCTGGAAGTTATGATTGATGAAAGACTCAACTTCAGGAAACTCATGGAGTACGCCTGCGAAAAGGCAGCAGCAGTAAGCATTTTATCTAGAGTAGCGATGTCTATTTTACTATATGGTGAACCTACTTATATGGGAAAATCAATGAGAAGCACATTCCGAAAAATGTGCAGAACTGTCTTCGAGTGTGTAGTGGTTACAGAACCATATCATTGGAGGCTATATATGTAATTGCCGGAATTATCCCACTGGACCTAACAGCCGGCAAGCTTTATAGAGTGTATGCCGCAAAGGAAACAAACATCGATGAGATCAGACGCGAAAGAAAGATTGAGGAGCATAATAAATCCTTGATTACATGGAAAAGGAGATGTGAGAAAAAAGGTCGATTGATGTACAGGATTGTCACAGTAATAACAAAATGAATTTAGCGAAAACATGGGGAGATTAACTATCAGCTCATCCAGTTCTTGACATGCCGCGGGGTATATAGAGGCTATCTATTTAAATGTGGCCATCATACTTAGCCGAATTGTCCAACATGCATGGAGACCGAAAACGCAGGGCATGTTATTTTTAAATGCACTAGATTCGAAAATAGCAGACGTCTCATTGAGGCAGAGATAGCACACACAATTACTCCCGAAAACATAATGGAGGTCATGTTAGGTTCAGAAGGAAATTGGCTTTTTTATAAGGCCATATCTATGAAGATATTAAAGACATTAAAAAATACAGTGTGTTTTTACACTAAAGACAGTGTGTCTTTATACTGAAGACAGTGTGTCTTTATACTAAATACAGTATGTTTCTATCAAAGACTGCGTTTTTATACAAAAGACAGTGTGTCTTTATACTAAAATTTGCAGCCTATACGAGGGCAAATTTATAAATAGTTGATCAGTGAAACACAGATAGATGTTGTTAGCATTTGGCATCACATAGCTAGATTGAAGAACTTGTGGAATCAGTGTCTCATATTTCGAAGTGTTACAAACTCAAAGCCACATTCAATATACCTCCGATATTTCAGCAGTATAATACAAAAAAACACGCCCATATACATTTTGAGTTTATTACAACAAACAAAACAATCGTATCTAAAGCAATTAGTTACAAAATCTTACGAAATTATTGTTCTTAGATTTTTTTTGTTCATGTTGTATGTTCAACAACGGCCAACATGCAACAACAGTTACAGCCCCAACCACCACAATAGCAGCAACAAGAACGAACCACAACATACACACACACTCATACCAAGAAAAATAACAAAAAAATAATGCTAATAAAAATGTAAAAACAGTAAAATAAAATCGCTAAAATCCTAACAAACAAAACAAAAAATATAAATGCTTTAAATGTCATTTAAAGCTAAAAATTGCAGCGAAAATAAAACAACAACTACAAAACTCACACAACAAATTTAGATAAAAATCATTGATTTGTTTTTATTCACAAAAAAAAAAAAGTTTATTATTTATAGTATTTTTATTGTATTTATGTATTGTTTGATATAGTTTTCTGTTGTTGTTGCTCCAATCCATGTGCTAATACAATTTAAGCTGTTTTGTTGTTTTTTGAAATGTTGCCATAATAATTGTCACAAATTGAACTCATGTCATGATTTGCAAGCCAGTTGTCATGCAATAATCGACTGACAGGTGCAAACTATGCTTTTGAAATTGGTTTGTTATACGGGTTTCGTTCGCCGTACTACGGCTACTACTACTGTCGGACTACTACGAAAAATGTTTTTATATGTTTTGTTTTTTTGTATTATTTCTTTATTTTGGTTTATGACTTTGGTGGAGTGAATTTTTTAACATATCTGTTGCATTAACTCTACCTTGCAAAGGGCAGGTGTGTTAGGTAAGGTGTTCAGTTTAATTTGCTTCCTGGTTTAGGAAAATTTACGAAAATATGACAGTTCAAAATTATGAATATTTAAAGTAAATATTGAGTCCTTATCGGTTAAACTCTTGCTTCACCAGAAAGTCGAGCTAAGTTGATTGTTTGGAGCCTCCGAAGCAGAATGGCAAATAATAAACGGCTGGTGCGATCGGGATCAAATTTGACGTTGTCGGAGACAAGGAGTATTCGAGTTTAAGTAATTAAAATAGACCCTGCAAATACTCCAGAGGCGGCGCTATGGGGTACATGTTCGTCATGTAGAATTTTGGAAAGCATTTTGAAAAAACATTCTTGCGTGTGCTATTTATCTCTTATAGTTTCTGAGTTACAATCATTGCAAAATTCAAATTTTAAAATTTTGCCATACTTTTGGAATGAACTTAAATTTATTTTGTTAGTTAGACAACTAAATTTTAATCTCAATTACTTATATTAAAAAATATGCCACTTTCAAACTCCGTCCTTCCAAAAAATGGCACGTGTTTAAAAATTTTACATGTCGAAGTTGCCTTCCTTTGAGTCCCCATAACGCCGCCCCTGGAGCATTTGTAGGGGCCATTTTAATAACGTAAACTCGAATACTTGTTATACGCCCACGTAAAATTTTACCCTGATAGCACCATGCCAGATTTATTTCCAAAAAATTTTGATTATGCCCCACTGTGTAAGGGAGCGACTAATGACTGAAACAAATTTGCAGATGTTGGAGAGCAAACTATCGCTCATCCTCTCCCTTATAGATGACATGATGTTTGTATGATGAGTTACCACTTGGAAACTTGTTTGTTTTTACTAGATACCCTCATATTTTTTACTTGTTGCGGTAAATTCATACCTCGAATCCGTTGTTGATTTTTAGGTAACCTCTTTTCGTATTCACGTCCCAATTTGAGGACATCATCTTAAGACTACTTTATTACAGCTGACAGTATAGACATCTTAAGGTCATTTTTATTTAAAATGACAAATTTAATAAACGTTGGCCTTAAAATATACAGTATAGACATCTTAAGGTCGTTGCAAAGTGTTTTGCATATATAATATATATTATATTATATATATTTCAGGATTATTAGAAGCTTTTGGTCGTAGCTTCTGTTAATAACGCCAAAACATTAACGATTACATGTTAGTGAGGAAATTTACGTTCATTACCTTGAATCTTAATTACAAAATATCTTAGTATTATTACGTCCTGAAATAATACCTACATCAATCATCAAATGGTCGATCAGAATCTGTCCATAAGTTGATGTATTACCCGCCCATATCTATAGTCTGCTGGAAAACATAATGACTTAGGTTTCCGTACATACGGTTTCGCCTATAATCGTGATTTATTTGTTACTGATATTGCAAAGATTGAACGAAATAAGAAAGAATTTGGGAGGCCCTTGATCTAAACATCAAATGGCGCATAAAAAGAGTGCAGACAATCAATCCAACCTAGGATATCCTTTTGCCATTTACAAGACGTTGATCTCTAAGAATTACTAAGCAAATATTGCATGCACTGAACATGTTGAACCCTCTAATGCCAATTTCTAAAAAAATAGCTAAAAACGTTGGTAATAATTTTTTTATGGTAAATTTGGGCATCTGATTCCAAAACAACATTTAAAAGTTTGTACAATCGATGGTTTACATGCCAGGTGGGAAAAACTAAATGAGTGCCTTAAGGCACCCTTGGGGCTTTAGAGATTGAAACATAGTAAGGTTTTAGTTAGCATAGTTTGTCAATTTTTATTGAAAATAATTTTTCTAATTGTTCATTACTCAAATCAGATAATTCAAAACGTATGTTCTCTCGATTAGCCATTTATTAAAAGTTTATGTTAAAAATTGCAAATCAAAGCAAAACAACATTTTGCTATATAAGGGAAAAACTGAGGCATCAAAACTATTCCGCAATGCCCAAGAGTGCCTGATGGCACTCATCAATAAATCACGTCTCTAAAGAGTAGCTTACCTAGTTTTACATAAATCTTTACTCCAATATATAAAGTATAAGTATACTTTTTAAGAAAATAAATATGATTGCAATCGTGAAACTCTAAAACACTTTAATCAACGTTTGATAACACAACATGGACTTCCCAAGTCGAAATGCTGGGGCAGGATCCTGCTAAAAGGCATATGGTTCATTTTTAAATAATGTGTTGTTCAGTGGACTCACAACTTTCTCCAAAAGGTAGGATTGATACACAATTGCGCATGAATTGTTTTTTTAGGACACACTTATTTTTTTAAACCTAATTGTGCAAAAATAATTTAATAAACACCTGCAACCTAAATAACATTTAAACAAATGATTAATTAATAAATAAACATAGATAAACTTCCATTTTTAACCCTTTCAGGACCACAAGACTAATTTTTGAACAATTCTTGAAAACAGTACCAATAAAACTGTAAATTTTCAAAGACAATAAAAAATAAATGCTGTAACGGAATTTGTTTTAATCTAAACACATTAATAAGAGACACGAACTAAATAAAATTAAAATGGAACACATTCATTTTTTCGTTATTTAGTTATTCAATGTTTTTGTGCTGGGACTCCTGTGGACCCGTGTTCGTCAAAGGGTTAAATAATCTTTTGTTTTAATTGAAAATTCCATTTTTACTGTTGCACAGTCGGGCAGAATCAAATTTTTGGAAATAAATCTGGTATTTCTAAACGGCTGGAGCGTCCGAGATAAAATTGGACGTGGCGTATCCAAGGAGTATTCGAGTATAAGTTATTAAAATGGCCACTACAAATGCTCCAGGAGCCTTCGACATGTAAAATTTTTAAACACAAATCCCGCAATTCCTAAAAATTGGAGCGAAAAACCCAAAAATGGCATTTTCTTAAATTTTATCCATACGGTCCACATTTCCTTTGGGGCTGGGAAAATACTATGGGGATAAATAGGGAACACATCAAGGTTTGCAAAGCTGCTTTCCGTTTTCTTATCTCAGCTTTTCGATTTGGCCCAAAATTGAAATTTTTATAAAAAAAATAGATCAAATTCAGAAGGGCATAGGGACGACATATTCGAAAAATAGGACATGTTTTTTATACCAAATTATTTTCCGTAAAGATACCTTACACAAGAACATAAAATTCTTATATGTTCTTAAAGAAAGTTTTTTTTTTTACTAAAAAAGAGTTAAGTCACCTTTTCCCCCAAAAAACGGCAAACATCTACTATTTTTTGAATTATTAAATTGAAAATCCTTTAGTTTTGGATCCGTAACTGATATTGCTCTGAAATCTTTTCTATATTATATGAAATTTAGTTGTTTAACTAACAAAAAAAAAATATGTGTCCATTCGGTCCAAAAGTATGTCCTATATTTTAAAAAAGGCGGACCAAGGTATGGCCAAATTTTTAAATTTAAATTTTGAAATGCCTATAACACTGAAATTATAATTGATAAAAAAGAGTTAAGTCACCTTTTCCCCCAAAAAACGGCAAACATCTACTATTTTTTGAATTATTAAATTGAAAATCCTTTAGTTTTGGATCCGTAACTGATATTGCTCTGAAATCTTTTCTATATTATATGAAATTTAGTTGTTTAACTAACAAAAAAAAATATGTGTCCATTCGGTCCAAAAGTATGTCCTATATTTTAAAAAAGGCGGACCAAGGTATGGCCAAATTTTTAAATTTCAATTTTGAAATGCCTATAACACTGAAATTATAATTGATAAATAGCATTTGCAAGCATTTTTTTAATACCTATCCGAGCGCTTTCCAAAAATATAAAAATCTTTAAAATCGGATGAGAAACAAAAAAATCGCACATGTTTAAACATTATACATGTCGAAGTTACCCTACTTTGAGCCCCCATATCGGCGCCCCTGGAGCATTTTCAGTGCCCATTTTAATAACCTAAACTCGAATACTCCTTGGCTACGCCCACGACAAATTTTATTTTTATCGGACCAGCCGTTTAGAAATGCCAGATTAATTTCCAAAAAATGTTTGATTCCGCACCACTGTGTGTTGACAGTTTGGCTCACCAAATCAATTTAAATATCGTTGTATGCATACAGTTTGTATTTATAGTAAAGCTGTGAACTAAATTTACAATAAACCTTAAAAACGAATGCGCATCCATCAAAATAGTTGACTCTTTCGTTGACAAAGCACTACTTAAGCACACAAGCACAAGACAGTTGTTGTTGTTGATTTAAATTCATTTTTACTTGGGCATGCGCAGTAATGACTAAAATTCTATTATTTAAAAGAAACGCAAGTGTGTGTATCTGTTTGCATAAATTTTACGTTTGTGCATCAGCTATTTATACTAAAACTATAAACCGAAGAGTATAAGAATTTTTGTACTGAAGTGATGAACGAAAATATTATGAGTAAAATCTATTAAATACTACACAGTGCACAGTAGTTTTGAAACTTTTTTTACATAATTCGATATCTCGGGAACTATTGGAGATATTGTTACGAAATTTCACAAGGTTGGAGCTGAGGTGTTTTCGAGTTGATTTGGATTTGTTTAGCTTCCTAGACCTAATGGAGGCCAGTGTGAGGCCCCTCAAAGTTGGTCACCTCGGGTCTCAAATTTAAAAAAAAAATCGCCAAAAATCCATTTATGATTCGAATAAGCTGAAATTTGAAATATAAATAGTTCTTAAGAAGATCTACAAAAACTAAACTTACATGTGTAGATTTTCTCTCTTACTTAAAGTGATATTTAGGTTTATTTATTTATTTTTTTAAAATTTGCTCGATCTATTTATGGTTTTTTAGATATGGCAGGCCTACGGAAGGTTGAAATTTATTTTTAAAATGTCAGTTATTTGACGATAGAATGCTGAACAAAATAAAAACAACTTGCTAACAGTTATCTACACGTATCCAAAGTTGGAACATGTAAAATGGGCCGTATTCTTCATGTTTTTTTTTTTTCCAAAAAACAACATATATTTTTTCTTTTGTAGAAATTTTTTTTTCGGACTATATACATTTTATATATGATGCGGAAAGGAAACTTAATGCAAGAGCAAGTGAAGCAAAATTTTGGCTTACTTAAGCGAACACAACAGCCGCTAGTCATATTCAAGTTTGGCCAATTTACAAAAAAAAGTTTAAGTTTGACTAAGAAATTCTAAAAAAGCAAAGCACCGGTCCCCGAAAAACCTCCATATTTGTATAACACTTTATGTTTTTAAACACCTACAACGTGTTTTTACTATCGCACTGTAAATAAGGTCACAGTATGCACTTTATAAAAAAAAACTCAGTTTTTGGAACACAGTTTCCCCGGTTTAGGAATTTCGACATTTGAAAGTACAAAATGTCGAAAGTAATAAAACCGTTGATTTAAAAACATTTGAGGTTATATTGGTTCAACATTTTTTTTATGATATCTTTAACCGTGTAAATTTTACATCAATTCAAATATTATATTTTTCAAATCAACACATTATAATTTTGTTAGTTTTTAAAGGAAATGACGTCCATCAAATTTATAAAAATATTTAATTTTACTAGAATATCAATCTTCTAGTCATAAATTTTCCCCAATATCAAATACTTATACAAAAAGTATTTATTTACTCCTTAGAAGTTCCACAAAACTTGCCAACTTTGAAAAATTTTTACGTTTTTTCACATATTGCATGGTGATAATGTTTGTGTAGCTTCTGAAGAGTAAGTATAAGCTTTTTATATAAGTCTTTGGTATTGGTGAAAACTTTAGGACTTGAAGATTGATCTTTTAGTAAAATTATATAATCTTATGAATTTTTCAGACGTCAAAAACTAAAGAAATTATAACATGGTGATTTTCCATTTAGAAAACAAGTAAGAAAGTATGGTCGGTCAAGCCCGACCAGATAATACCCTACACTAAGTAAATGAGCAAAAACATTTTTCTTTCAAAATTTCAATAATTTATGTTCGTGAGCGATTTTCGGAAGTGGGCCTTATATGGGAGCTATGACAAATTATGGACCGATCACCACGAAATTTGGTCACGTGATTAATGTTTATATGAAAGTTATTTATGTTGAATTTTATGTGTATACCAACATTTGTAGGAGATTTATGCTCGTTAAAGTGATTATCGGAAGCAGGCCTTATATGGGAGCTATGACTAATTATGGACCGATCATAACAAAATTTGGTGACATGAATTCCATATATATAAAACTTATTTGGACAAAAACTTGTGTAGATACCTATATAAATTAAACATTTGTGACGGATAAAATCCACTTTCGGGAGGACATTTGTATGGGGGCTAGGTCAAATAATGGACCGATTTCAGCCAGTTTCAATAGGGATCGTCCTTGGGCAGAAAAAATGATATGTACCAAATTTTATCGAAATATCTTTAAAATTGCGACCTGTACTCTGCGCACAAGCTTTACATGGACAGCCAGCCAGCCAGCCAGCCAGCCAGCCAGGCGGACGGACGGACGGACGGACGGACATCATTTAATCGACTCAGAAAGTGATTCTGAGTCGATCGGTATACTTTAAGGTGGGTGTTAGACTAATATTTTTGGGCGTTACAAACATCTGCACAAATCCATTATACCCTCCCCACTATGGTGGTGTAGGGTATAAATATAAAATTTGAATTAATGTAAAATTTTAACGGTTAAATTTATCATAATTAAATTTGGAGCTAATATAGATCCAAGGATCTTTGAATTAATGGCATTATAATTTTTGACATTTTTATTTTCAAATACCGAAATTCATAAAACGGTAAAAATGTGTTCCAAAAACTTAGTTTTTTCAGAAAAGTGAAACGTGTGACGTTATTTACAATGTGATAGTAAAAAAATTATTTAAATATTTAAGAAACATATAGGTTTATACAAATACTGAGCTTTTTCGAGGATCAGTGCTTTGCCTTTTTAGAATTTTTTAAAAAAACTGAGATTTTCTCCTCGAATAGCCGGTTTTCTCTAAAATGAGTTTTTATGAGTTTTAACCAAAAAAATTTTTAAAACAAGTATAAAAATGTCACAAGCGATCTGGAAAGCTTACTCAATGCTTTGTTACTATATGTCCAACAAGTACACTGAGTGAAAAATCATTTTCAATGTCTAGCTTTATAAAAACAAACGCAAATTATCGATATGCTCTAAAATATTTAAACTGCTTTTTTCCTACTATTTTAAAATAAGTAATCAAAATTAGTATTAAAAAGTATTTAAGCGTTTGCTTTAATAACCACTAGGATCACCCGGTGGTCGAAATTCTACCAGTTTTAAAACGCTTTTTACCACTTTTAGGGAAAGAATTTTGAAAAATTTATATTGTGCATATCTATAGAAAAGAACATTTTAAACCATATATGTTTCAACAATATTGGTGGACAACAACATACTTTAAGGTGTAGCACAAAAAAACGTGTGGCCTATTTATATCGTTACACAAATATAGAAGGGCCCTAACCCGTGTTTTTTTAAGTCGAGATATCAAAATAAATGAAAATCTGGGCACACAAAAAAATTGGAGTTAAAGCCTTTCTATATTAAGGTAACGATATATAAGGTTACTTTAATAAATTCACCTTTTTTTCTTCTTATTTCTAGGGGTTTGAATATTTTGCAAAAAACCGGTTAACCGATTATTATTAAAAAATCGAAACCGAAACCGGTTTATATTAAATTGCAATTTTTCGAAGAAACCGAAAATCGGTTTCAAAAAAATGTCGAAGAATCAATCGATCACCTTAGTATTTACCACAAATGATGCAAATTCATCTATTAGTGTTATTATTATAAAATTTGATGCCACGCCCATTCGTTATTTAATGCGGATTCGTTATTCAATGCAAATATAGTTTTATTCGGCAAAAACATAAAAACGTATGATCAAATATTTATATACTTTATAGAAATTAAACATGATATAAGTAATTATAAGTGTTCCTTGACCAAAGTTTTTTAAGCGCTGAAAAATAACTTGTACAATTATAGAATTTACAGCAGCTTTCTGCGGGGAACCTTTTAAAGTTTTGTTGATATATTAAACTTTGTGTGTTTCAACTTTCTTGATTTAAAAAACAGATTAGTCATCCAAGGCAGTACATTTCCGTCATTCTAAAGATTCAATGGCATTCTGAAATTAAATTGTTTTAGAGAACCAACATAATGACATTGTAGTCCAACTGCCAGCTATACTCAACCAGTAATTCATTACTACCTCGTTAAGCGGCTGTCGATATATTCAGTATTGAAGTGAACGAATTCGGGAGGACCTCTCTTCTTGTTGGCGATCTATTTACATCTGTTTGATAGCGATTACTCTAAGATCTTTAACTTTTCTGAGTCTCAATCTTGGATGTGTTGGGTACGGATTATCTACATTAACTAGATCCTGGTATTCAATTTTGCATCGTTTAGTCAAGGCTGAACATGACCTTGCAGTACATGGAGTATTTTAACTTAGACATTTAATTTTTGGTAGGTCTTACTCCGCTGCCAGAAACTAACTTCTAGGCAGAAAGTTCTGCCAACTTTTAAGCCAATACATATCAATAAAATATTTATCATAATATTGGACTTTGATCACCACACTATCAAGTGTATTTTCAAGTCGTTGCCATCAAATACAAAAATCTCAGCTACATTTTTTTTGTTGTAAATAAACACATACATATGTAGATGTATGAATGTTTGGTGGGGGCTGTTCCAAGGTACCAACCACATCATGTATTGGCAATAATTTTTGGGTTTATTCTCATAAATTAAGTTAATTAAATTGGCTTTACATTGCAAATGCAATGCAATACACGAGCATGATTTATGGCCAATTTATTATTGAAGGTTTATTATCGAAGTGGTGTCATTAAAATGGTAGTTAATCTAGATTGATATTGTTGACACATTTACATACGAATATGAACTTAAAAGAAAACGAAAATAAAAACAAAGTACATAGATAAATACTCATATGAGTATGAAAACCGGATTGAAAGAAAATATTCAAAATAAATGTGTATAAACATAGTACAAAAAAACATCTTTATTTTGGTGAATACTAAAACAACTCTAACAAAGTGCATTTAAACATTTAAATGAAATTCCTTAGCTGACCGTACGAACATCTACTAGAAGTCATAGAAATTGCCAAATGTAATGTCAGTAGTGTTTGATATCTTTTAATGAAATCTTTCATGGTGTCAAATATTTTCCTACACTTGCAAAAGGTCTTTTACGAATGACCCCTTTATGCCACAACTGCAACTAAGACGAATTTGCGTGTTCAATCAATTGTTGTTGCAGCAAATAACTCAAGTAACATAACAACAAAAAAATCAAAGACTGGTGTAGCCTCTGTTCTACGTTTATAAGCACCTACAAAACTATGTACCACTGACTACCAATAACAACAATCAAGCCAAGCATTTATTGCCACCAACAACATTTATTTTAGAAACTTCCAAAAAATACAAAAAAAAAAAAAAATTAAAAAGTAACAACAACCCAAAACACATTGCATGCTGCATGTCTTCGTGCTCATAAAGCAGTCAGTGGCCGTCACTCAACTGGCCAGGCAACTAAAGATTCCAGTCGAGGAAGAATAAAAAAAACAGCAGAGCACACACAAACAAAATTCACATTTACGAATGTGTGATCACCACACATTGCCAGCCAAAGTAGAAAAATGGAAATGAGAAAAAAAAAAACACCATGATTCCACCAAGTGATCGCAATGAGAGTGAAGGAGAAATAACAAGAATGAGGGAAGATAAATAAAATATTGATGGGTCCAAAACATAAGCACGGCATGGCAGCAATTGCTCATCTGTCAACTGAATCGAACTGTGCTCAAGTGTGCTTGCTTGCTGTTGGTGGTTGTGTTGGTGTCTGTAAATGCGAATATTTTTGTATGTATTTAAGTTTAAAATATTTTTAGTAAATGAAAAAAAAAGAATGTATGATTGCATGTCGGTCTTCAAGGAGTATAATGTATAGTTTTATGGGTTGAGGGAACTAGTTTATTTCCACATTTAAAATGCATTTTATATATATTACATTATGCAACTTTTGAGATGAATTTGCCAGCCAAAGTATTTTTATTTCGAAATCGTGTGTTTTTCACTTTAATACGAAAATCATTGCATTTTTTTTTCCATTTTTTCACGTGTTCTTCTGGATCTGAAATACTTCTACATCGGATCGAATCTGCTATTTATCAGTCAGATATTGGCTCTCGGAAACAATAACTGTGATTTTTTGGGCATTTTTGGAAACATCCGCATCTTAAGCATACTAACCTCTAATCATACAAAAGAGTCCTTAAGCACCAAGTCCCAAAGGATCTTTTGTGCAACCCTTCAGTTCACCAAAATGAATTAAGTTCACGAATGGCATCTCCATGATATTTCAATCACAGAGTACATACTCTGAAGTTTCTCCATACTAAACACAGAATCTACACAACCTTTCTAAGATTAACGAATGTCTACCCTCATATCGGATAGAATCAATGCGTCTATAACCGGCAATTGACTCCACAGAGCAAAATACAAGCACCTTGCTCGAGAACTAGTCATTCAACGTAGCCCAGGACAATTATCAAAGCAGTCTGGTAATCCAGTCTGATATATTATATCTGACTTCAAAAGCTCCCGGTCGATTAAAGTCAAAGTGTGCGGTTCTGACTAACACTCACAATAAACCTCGGCCGGGAACCAAGCCCAACGATCAGTATATCACGAAAACGTTTCCTGAGCACTGAGTCAATTACTATCTTCTTAATATCTTATACTTTTAATGGCCCTTTTGAATTCAGAAACAGCACTTAGTAAGATACAATTGGTTGCCCGAAATTCGCCACTATCACAAACATCAGCCATTTAAAAGCATGCTCACCGAAGTCACCTCTCCAATGATCCAGACAGGACAAAGTTCTGGGGCTCACTGGATCCCCGCTGTACTCTAGTCAGCTTCGAATTTAAATTAATAAACTCTTACTAGAAATGAGGTCCTAGAGGCATCTCGGTACCCCGTTTTCGCCCTATAATTACCTTTGGAGCATAACATCAAGGTGTGAGTTTTCACCAAGATGTACCAACCATGCCCCAAAGGGGAACAGAATCTACACTGTCCCGTGGCAGTATTATCCAGAGTGAACTAGTGGTATAAAAGGCCACAATATTCAGTAAACAATCGCGGGAGTATCCAAAGTTCACCATTATCAAGCAATAGTAGCTTCTGGAATTTACTCCTGGGTAGCAAAATAAATCTCTTTACTTGCCATAGTTCTGCTTAGTGTTGACAAATGTCTCGATTTTCGCGCGATTGTCAAGTTATTAAAGAACAGTTGATTTTGAACTTACTTCATTTCAATAAAAGTTCTTGCGAAAGTTCGTGTACTTAAAAAATGCCCCGCAGTTATGTTTCAACGAATGTTAAAACCTTTAAGCTGATATTTCTATCGCTAAAAAATAATTTATCTTAAGGATAAATCGATCAAAAAGTGATTAAAAATTTATTTCAATCCATCTGCCTCTTGATAATTTTGTAAATTATTATTTGGAACATGTCATTATTTTGAAACAAAGACGAAATCTTTGTTTATGATCGGTTTATAATTTTATCTACCTCTGTACAAATATCCTCTCTAACTAGGGCTTTTATGGTTTTAAATTTCAATCGTTTGTTACTAGATGTGATAAGAGGCTTGGTTACCTAATTCATTCATATAATGGTGTGTGCAAAGCCGGCTATCCGACATCACAAAAATACTTTAAATTCCTTGTGAAAGATTGATCGACCATTGGATATTTTGTCCACAAATAACCTCCATGGGTGAATCCATGAACCATACTAGATTTACTACTTCGTAACAGCAAGTCCTTGTGGATCCTATTCAGTATTAGAACATCAAAGATACTGTGCAAAATCAAAACCGATAGCCAGGCACCATTACTCATTCTCAAAGTGTCATTCTGGCCTGTTCATACTTTTGTCACCTTATCAAGGTGGTGTAGGTCAGTACTGGTTTATAATAACTTCAAATAACCAGTTGGTCATTCTAGGATTAAAGACTCATTATGGCCTACTGATTACACAGGACTTACTATATCTACGGTAGCGTCAAGAATAATCCCTAGGTATTAAATCTTCTCAGAGAACTCAATAGTCGATCCATTTATAGTCGATTTGATAAGATTCTAAGATATGCTTCGGGTTTTAGAACTCACGTTAATTTTCAGCACTGCTTTATCGCACAATTTAAAGGTTATATTTAAAGCTTAATGTATACTTTTCAATATCATTACGTCATCGTAACCGGTCAACGATATAACCATGTGCGGAATCCCAATTTATCAAGATTCTCCAGCAGACTATCGATAACCCAGGTCTTCAGTAAAGCTGAAAAAACCGCAACTTCTGAACAACCTCTAGTAGGTCAGATGATTTTTGATATTACACGCAGGTCAAACTTAAGGAGTCTGGATGACAGCATTTCGAAATAGAAACTGAACTCTCCTCCTAATACACTTATGCTAGAATATGTTTCATTGACAATATTTAGTTAATTGCTTCATATGTATTCATACATATTAGCGAAACCATCCTTTATATCAATAATAAATTACAAAAGGATGAGTCACAGTTTTTGCCTAGCTTGAAAGGAAAATTAGGAATAATGCATTGGGTTCTTCGACGGATAGTTTTCGTTAATCTAAATGTTCAGTAGATTCTGCATTATCTGTTTTATCTAACTGTTGTCTACAAAAAGAAACGAACTAATCCTGATTGGTGGTGCTTAACGTTTTCAGTATGATTACTAGCCAAGTCTTTGATACATAACTTGAAAAAAGACTTGATTTGAACAACATCGACATTTGTGAGAGATATGGATAAATTTTATCCGAGACTTGTTATTTGTAAGACAGTTGTGCGAGACATGGATAAAATTCATCCGTTACTGGATATATGTAAGAGCTGAATTTTGATGATATAAAACACATTACTGTAGAACTTGTCAGCCGGACTTCTGTCACTGTTGGTCATCACTGGAAACCATGGAGAGAGTGGATTGATTTTCACCGGCAGAGATCCCGGGAAGTAAGTATCCAAAATAATTTTACAAGTCTCTCTTGGCAACTCAGTGTAAGTTCAGTGCGTATATTTTAACGTACATATAGCATTAGTATGACACTGTGATAAAGATTTCTGCAACCTTATCATTTTTGGAATATTGGCATTCTTGTCGGAACAGCGGCACAATGTTAACCTCTTTGTACTGATTAGTTTCTTGTTATATACGCTAATTGGATTTTTGAATGTGATCTATTCACGTGTCTCCCTGACTTTAGTGAACAACAATTTTGCGCTAGTTCATTGATCCAACTAAGCGTCCTCTACTTTAACTGACAGGTGTTTGCATAGGTATTGCTGTTGTTTCTACACAGCTCATAGGATTCGAAATCTAAGTCTACAGAGCCAAAAGAAATCTTTACATTTCCCAGCTTGTGTTTCTGGAAGTGTGAATTACTGTTCATATGTCAAAGATCAGCTACTGATGCTCAAACATGTCGGTTTCGCAAGAGACGTTCTAAAACCCTTTTATCTAATAGCATTCCTATCATTGCCGAAATTTACAAAAGTTATATTATTGCTTCTTATATTGTTTCTAGTAAATACTTATAGCGTTCGTAAGTATCACAGGTCTACAATGATGTTTGTGCCACCAAAACAAAAACTGATTTAAAGTATAATCGAAATCCTGATACTCCAACAATAATCTACCATCATATCTTCATCATAGCGACCTTAGGATCTACATTCCACTACTTTTAAATCTTTATGGAATCGTTCTCCTTTTTCTTTGCTATACAAGACAAGATTTCCAGAAAACTTGCCTACATGACTGCACACATATTGTACTTTGCTCATATTGCATCCAAGATTTTTTAAGCTAATTAAAAGGTCTTTAAAGGTCAAATAGCCTTCTAATTTCCTCAGAAATGTTTCACAACGGCAACAAACGATTTTCAAGAAGCTGCTTCTAAATCATTCATTGAATAAATGAAACCTTTCTATTACATTAAAAGTCTTATTTGTGGGCCATCAAATATACAAGCTTTTAGTCTTACTGTATTAAAACCTGGAAACTTTCTAGAAAGAAATACCAGTTTTATCTACTACCTTCACATACAGCCTCATAAATCCCAATTTAATATGTAATGGAAGCAAAATTATCTTATCTCTGGAAATTAAAGGAGTTTATAACATTTTGTTTTAAAACCGTCATGTCCAATCTTACTTGATGCTTTGCTCTGCTGAACCATAAACAGATCAAAAAAAAATTAACATTTAGAGTACTTTGTTAACCGAACAAGAAATTAACGATTTTTAAATCGAAGCTATAAACAATTGGTGATCCAAGTACTTGAGTTTTATTAAAACAAGATCTACGTTTTGATACTCTTCTTTTAATTTGGAAGAATGAGCAATAGGCAAAACTACAAGCTTATTATCAATATCTAGTAAAACACATTTTAAGCTGTCCATAAACAATCTCCATTTATCAGCTTTTCCATTTATCCATTTTTGTTAAAAGCACATCAAGATCATTTCAAAAGACTACATCATTATCTGAGCTAAAAAATGGAAGAAGGTCTTTTTGAGTCTAGCTCAAATCTATCCTTAGAAAGGGCAAGTCACTTAAGGGGATCTTGTGAAAAAAGCAAAGTTGTCGTTGTCAGTTCAAAATCGCTGTCATATTCAGGTTTTCTACACTTTTTGACTATGTATTCACCACAAATGTAACAAAACACATTTAGGTTATTGCGACAACTTTTTCGCGATGAGGACATAATATTAAAATCAATTTGCTTGTAGAAGTGTACATATGTGATTACAACACGGGCACACAAATTTACTTATGACAGCCAATATTGAAAAATGAAGATACAGAGTTTTTCAACAACAGTTGTTATTTTGGTATTCAAAGAAGAGTGGCATTTTCTGAGATAAATGATTGGATGTTTAATTCATAATAAAGAGGAAGGTATGTTGTTAATAATGAAAAACAACATCAGCCAAATGGCCATCACGACCACGCTTACAGGACCATATTCTTCTCATGAACTTTTCCATAACCAAATCGCAAAGTGACTGCCCTATGTCCTCGATAGCCTCACGAATTCTATCTTCGAGGTCTTGAATCGACGCTGGGCTGTTGGCGTAGACCTTATCTTTCACGTGGCCCCAAAGGAAGAAGTCGCAAGGTGTTAAATCACAAGATCGCCATCACCTCTTCGAGAGATAACACGGTCCGGAAACTTTTCCCGTAAGAGACCAATGTGGTTTTATTACTTGTGTGGCACGTAGCGCCGTCTTTGTTGAAAGTAAACGTTGTCCAGATCAATATCATCCAAATTAAGGTGTAATGACGTTTGTGGAATGACCAATTCCAAAGAACGACGAGGAGTGGAGAAACCTGGGTTTTCTTCAACACTTTGGGCTACAGCAGCAATATTCTCAGTTGTTCTTGAGCGACGTGCACGGGTTTTATTGTTCACATCACTAACTTGTCCCAACAGATCGAATTTTTCCACCAATTTCTGTATTGCTGTCCAACAAGGTGCTTCACAACGACCCAAAAATGCTTTAGTTTTGCGAAGATTTTTACAATTTTTGTAGTGAATTTTAAAATTTCAAAGCCTTGTTGAAGCGTGTATCGTTCCATTTTTAGTAATGGCGTAGTTTCTACATGTCAAATGTCGAAGAATAAAAGCTTAAAAAGTGACAGCTACCGAAATACCGGGTGATTAAAAATAACACCTCTTGTTCTAAACCCATTTAGATCTAAAGCTATACTTACGAAAAACCTATGAGAATCAAATTTGTTTTTTAAAAATTTATGAAGAGTACCTCTTTTTTACGAAATGACTTTTTCCCACATCTGAAAGCTGTTGACTAAATTCACAATTTCATTTGCTGCAAACTGAATCTCCTACACCCAGTCCCAGTCATACACACCACTGGCGATCGCAACAAAAACAACAACAACAAGAAGAAGCGGTAAGAGGTACTATTTCGTACGTATATATTTTGTTGTTATTGTTGTCGATTGTACATATTAAAACTGTCAGTCAAATGCATTTTACCAGTTTTTTTTTTCTTCACTCCATGCCATGGAGGTGCATACACAGTGTAAAGCTTCTGGCTTTTAAAGACTTGTTGATGATGAAGGTTTTTTTGTCTGTTTGTTTGTTGCAAGGCAATTGTAAGAGTGTTGTTGTAGTTTTAGTTGTTACTGGTGTGTTCTGGTGATGATGATGATCGAGTATAAGATCACTACATGAATTGTTGTTGTGGTTGTTTTTGTATGGAGACTCTATCAAAATAATGAAATGAAATGGTTCTTCTTGTAGTTTATTCCTCTGCTGTTGTAGCAACATGCATCATATGATGCATGCGTGTCTATATGAGAGTGTGTGTATGTGAGTGTGTGTTGGAATTGTTGGTCGGTTGGTTGATTGGAGTGATATGTTTATGGTGTTTAGTGGTAGATAGATTGTTGCCTTTGCTGCTGTGGTCTCGGTTGAAAATGATATGTATGAGTAAATGTTTTAAATGCGTATGAATGGTTGTGTTGTTTGGCATTTTATCATTTCCTCTCTTTCATTTATTTGTAGCCGTTACTGCTGTTGCTGCTGCTACCTGTGGATCTTTAAGTCATAAATTAGCATTTGAGTAAATTGCTTAAATTCGTTATTGGGAATTAGGATCCAATGAGACTGATGTTTATATGATGTTATTCCAGCTTTTGAAAAAAAAAAAACATCCACAACAACAAAAATGGCTAGAGTTCATTCATATGGTTGCTGCTGCTACTCAATTTGATGTTGCAATGAAACTGCGTGATATGCTTCATCAACATTTTTCTCGTCGTCTTCATCATCATCATCATCGCCATCATCATTATTACTTATACAGTGAGTGTATCTCCAGTAGGTTTGAAAAATAAAATACATCAGCAGCATGTTTAAACTTTACTTGTTGTTTCTTTCTTTCGTCGTCTCCGTATGGTAAATGGTGGGATCTCATCATCACCACCACTGCCACCATCTTAGCGGGTTTCTTATTGGTATTCGATAATATATATTTTATTTCTCCTTCTTATTATTTTATTTTTATGTATACGTTACATTTCTTCATCTTCTTCATTTCTTGGGTATTTTTTCTGTTTTGTTAATGAATGTTGTTCAATTAATCGTTATTGATTGATTTATTTTTATTGTATATTTTGTATTATTTAGAAATGTTAAGCTACACTGTGTTTTAGGGAAAATTTTAATTTTTTTATAGTGTTTGTTACATTTAATATTCAGCTTATAATAGCATTTATTAAGTGAATCCGTAGAGGACTGTAAATCAGCCTATCTGCATACCCTCACAGTCAATATCGAGCATCAGAACGGTTATTCCTACACACTTTTTTTAAATACGAAATCATTATCATAGGTAAATCAATCAACCAAATTATAAGGTTATAGTGTCTCATAAACAAAGAACAATGTGGGCAAAAGTGTAGTTATGTTCAACCTCTAAAATCCCACCTAATTTATTAAAACTTCCAAAGAGAGGTTTTATAGCGATACACACATCTAGTCCCTAGGGCACACTCTGAGGCCAAAGTGTCTTGGTATGTATGTATCCCTTCATATCCCTTCAGTAACAAGCCCGAAGCTAGACTCCGTAATTTCTGAGTAAACATCCTGTTGGAATTCTTGGGTTTTGACTGCCATTAAGTCAATCAAATCATAAATTTAATTATGCCTTTGAGTTGATAGCTCCTTATTGCATTACAACACATATTACCTTGAATTTTATTGCTATGATCATATCAATACCTCAGGATCAACCATTAGGGATGTATGGCAAAGTAAGCAGCATTGCAAAATTCTGTTTCGTCCAACTTGAAACGGACCTACTACGCCAATAAAACATACGCTGAAACAATGAGTAGTCTGCCAAGGCTCCAATAACTTCTATGAATGTTTTGTCTGTACATACTTTGACAGGAAATGTGTCCCTAAGTTATCCGTAAGGTAAACTAAATCTCTAACATTATTTCTCATAGTTAGTTGATCTCAATCGCATATGGATAACTAATCCCGCCATACGGAAAGAGGATCCAATAGGGACTTACAAACTTTAGCAGTTGAAAGTTGCCATATTGTTAAAGCTAAATCAGTAGAATTGGCTGTCATTTATTCAGTTTGTTTTGCCAATTCACCATGGATGGTAAATCACAATGTTCTGGTCGGGCAAAGTTCCGAGGGCTTCACCTATTTTACGATGAGACACATTTATGGATGAATGGGTTTGTCACCAAACAAAATTGTCGAATTTGGAACGATACCAATCCACATGAGATCAAAATGCGTCCAATATATCACGAAAAAGCCACTGACATCAATCCATATTTCTTTGAGAATGACTCTGGCAAGAACATCACCGTCAACGGCGAGCACTATAGCTCGAAGATTACTTCTTTTGGCCTGAATTGGATGATATAGACATCAACGATAGCGCTACGTACCACACAGCCCATGTCACATTGTGTCATCTGTGTCGGTTGAAAAGTAATTTCGCTTAATTAAGATTTTCTATACAACCGTGTTTCGGTCGGGTACAATCGACCAAAAAATATATTCTTTTTTAATCTTAAGTTTTGGAAATTTGGGAGTTCGTTCATAATTAAGAATTATCCAATATCTGAATCCTATCAATCCTAAATAGTTTAAGGATTTTGTGGAGTTAGTATGGACATAGAAGACAGAGGTGAGAAATCGCTGACCTTCCCTAGACGAAAATGTGACACATACATACCTCTGGAGTTTTATGTGATGAGCTTGGCATTGGTTTCTCTTAGATTCCCATTTACATGCAGCGTCTTCCATACGGAATATTATGCTTTCGATACAGCCTCGAAAAGAATCCGAGAATTAAATCTCGGGAGGTCATTGGTCTACGTCTCGTTGACAATATTACATCAATTAAGACTCCAACTTAATAATGGCGAAATATCATCTCGATTATAATAATTTCAAAGCTTAACTTATTCAACACTTTGTCGAGATATTATGGGACATGAGATCATCAGAAGAAATGAAATTGCTGACAAATCGTCAACGACGTCAAATGGGTCGTACTTGGACGAAAATGAAGCATTCATATCATCCTTGGTTGCAATATCGAACATGATTGATGAAGGGGCGTTAAAAGAGTTGAAGCTCAGGTGGTCTACTTGGACGAAACTCATATTTCCTTGATTGGGATATCAAAGTTGATTGATGAAGGTGGTCTACTTGAACGAGACGGGCGTTAAAAGAGACGAAACTCAGGTGGTCTACTTGGATGAAACTGAAGCATTCATATTTCCTTGGATGCGATATTGAACTTGAACATGGGCACTAAAAGAGACGATACTCAGGTGGTCAACAATTAATACTTGAAGAATATAAAGAATTATCAGGCCCTCCCTAGTGCAAATACAAACTATTGCAGAAGTTTTTTAAAAGTAGATGCCCCTCTCTACAGGAGTGACGACTACTGGCTCCTTTCATGACTTATATTTGGTTTTCATTTGCAAGGCCGTCAGGATTAGGGAGGGCGATTTATAGTTATCACTTCTAATTCTCAATAGAATAGGCCTTATTGGCTGCCCAATTTACTTTCTAACTACGAGAGATCCTAGCACAAGACTGGCTTTCGATTAAGATAAACTGGTAATCCATATGAGTTAGCATAGCGTGAGATAAATTGGTGCCAAGTTGTCTACCCGTGACATTAAACCGTGTGAACATCCCACAGTCTGATCACGTTATATACCTAGGTATTCATTTAGAGAGACGCCTTACTTGGTGTCGGCACATAAAAGCCAAGCGGCTCCACATGAAACTAAAAGGTTCTGATTTACACTGGCTAATCCACCATCAATCGAAATTAGGTTTTAACTGCAAAGTCATGCTGTATAAGAGAGTCTTCAAATCAATTTGGACATACGGAATACAATTATGAGAAACAGCTAGCAATACAAGTATAGATCTCATACAGATGGCACAATCCACAATTCTTAGAACCATGACTGGAGCTCTATGGTACATAAGAAATGAGAACATCCACAGAGACTTAGATGTGCCTTTAGGTTAGGTTCCATGGGCAGCCTCTCCTCAAGCAGCTCACTTGGATCCATTGAAATCTCATTCCATTGTGATACCCAAGATGTAGACAGCAGGGTATTTACAAAACTTCCGTTGCCTCCAGGTTAAACCAACTAGATTTCCGGATGAAGGAGTAGATTCATCTAAGATTCATCCTTGATAGCTCATCCAGGCATGATATGAATGGAAATCCGAGGATGCGTTCCCTCAGGTTTGTCAGAGCCGGACATTGGCAGAAAAGGTGATACACAGTCTCTTCCTCTTCTTCATTATGGCAGCTTCTACAGTAATCATTCTGGCATGTGCCCCAATTAAACAGTGTCCTGTAATAAAGAAGACAATTAGCCTTATTTGCTCACGACGGTAATCTATAAGTAGATTCGTCCTGCTGGCATCATATACGGGCCAAGTCGACCTCGCTGTAGTACTGGAAGGTTCATTAGTCCACCTGTTTTGTGCAGTCTCATATAGTTTCAGCTGATCAGCCATCTTGCATTTAACAAGGGAAATACCAGAAAAGGGGTCGATCTCCTCCTTATTCATCATCGCACCCCTTTTTTTCAATTCATCTGCTATACAATTACCCTAATTTCCACCGTGTCCAGGGACCCATATAAGCGTTATCCTAGAATGTCTCGCTATCTCATTAGGGATACCCGGCATTCCTCGGTTAATCTAGATGTCGTGAGGACACCCGCTATTCCGTTAACGACTGCCTTGCTGTCAGTAAATATACATATATCACTAGATATTCGATAATACCTCAGCCAGTTGAATGCACGTTTAATGGCAGTAATTTCCGCCTGAAGAGCAGTTCTGAAGGTAGGTAGCCTAAAATAGGATTTTATCCCAAAGTTTTCAATACAGAAATCTTCACCTACCCTATTTCCCCCATTAGAGCCGTGAGTGTATATCCTTCTGACATCGTCAGGGGGAAGAGTCCGCTATGCCATAAATCCCTATTCGGGATCATAATATGGAAATGCCTATCGAAAAAAGGTTTTACGGTGCAGTAATCAACATTACCATATATGTGCCCATAGTAACTCAAAATCCTAGAGTGTCCAAGGTCCTTACCAGACCACAAACATCCAGCATTTACCCTCACAACAGAGTTGAGAGCCATTTGTATCACCATCAAATCCACTGGTAACCAGTTTAAGATAGTAAAAAGTGCCTTAGAGGAAGTAGGCCTTATAGCGCCTATAATCAGTATCGCGTCAGTCCGTAATACCCGTTGGACGGCCTTCCGGTGAGTAGCATTACCCAAACCATGGCACCACAACAATACTCCATAGAACAAGATGGGTTTAACAACTGCTTTGAAGATCCAATTGATACCTTTCGGCATAATACCAATTGATACCTTTCGACATCATAATAGATGTGCATTTGGTCAAGGACGAATTTAGAAGAACTCATGAAGCCTATTTGTCAAAATTACATCATCATCCGAACCCGCTGGCACGGCTGCCTACAGTAACTCAAGACAGATCTAGGCAACGTAGTGCTGATTTACCATTCACCTAATTTTCCAAATATTATTCTACACTGGGGAGGAACTATAGGGTACCACTAAATCGTTATTTACCCGTCATTAAACAAACATACATGCTTACATATAAAAATACTTAGAAACATTTGTACATATTAACCATTTGTAAATGTACAAATGTACATTGATACTCTCTGTCTATTCGCATTTCCGTCCGTCCATCACTCTGTCTGTCTTCTTAACAGAGTATGAGCAAAGTGTGAGAAAGTTATTTATGGAATGTTTTAAGGAGTCTGTTTTTAGTTTATGTGGTTTTTTTAAGAAGGTAGTTATTAAATGTTTATTAAGTTGATAATAATAATGATTATGAATGCTGACGACGATGCCATAAGTAGTGGCCATAATTCTATGATGGCTGTTTAGTATTAAAGTTTTTTTTTTGGTATTTTTTTCAGTGTTTTTGTATTTGAGAAGCAGCCTTAAGTTTCTGAAACGGAGGTCATCATATGCGATTATTAATCAAAAGATTTATGATTATTTTTAAAGATGTTTTTATTGCAATATACAATTATTAATTAAGATAATTATTTAATATTTGCGTGTTTTATTTATGAATGTTTGTAACACAGAAGCTGGTATATTATTTTATTGTATATTAAGATGATGAGGTTAAATAAATAACAGAGTCTAAAGTTTATTTTACTAAGTATAGGAATGTATAGATTTAACAAATTTTGAAGAACTAATAGGAACTTCTCCACATACAGTTCCTCTTTCATTCTATATTTGGTCTAGCTCCAAGTCCTAGTTAAAATTCTCTCCTAATTATTTACAAAGCCTGCAACACATTGTCATTTTCGTCGTCATCATCACAACGATCACCACTTGCTGTACAAGTGTCAATTAAAATGTTTCGTTGTTACATAAAAACGTTAAATTTTGTAGACAACAATAACTTGTTGCAGCCACAACTCACGTTACGAGTACGGACACGGCTAAACAATCACAACACTCAATGCTCTCGTACGAAATACAATTTGACACTTGGCAAAACGCGAAATATCTCGCTGAAATACCATGTGTCAATATTGTGTTTTTATATAAAAAAAATAAAACTTTTTTCTTCTTATTTTGAACAAAATACTGCAAGTACAATTGCAACAGCGGCAGTAACAACACAATAACAGAACAATGAAATGATATTTTTTTGTTGTTGTTGCAAACTTTAGCTGGATTTTGTGTTCTCTGTGTGATAAAGTGTGACACATGTGAATAAGGAATGAAGGAAGGAGCGACCGTATGAGATTGTAACATGTTGCATTGAAAATGTCTCTTTTTTTTATTGTTGTTGCCGTTGTTGTTTCTATTATTATTGCTGCAACAACGTCAATGACGACAACAACAAAAAAAACAACAACAAAAAGTAGCAGCAGACTAACAATCGGTGACGACGACGTCTGTCAAGCCATATGTGTGCCAGTTGTCTCTCTTCTCAGTTGCAACATTAACCCTATATTGTGTATGCACATATACCCCTCCTGGCCTCTGGTTGAAATGGCCCCGTTCAATGTCCCTCCTCTTTGGCTTTTATGCAAATGTTAAAGTTTTGCACACATAATGTGTCAATGATAAAATACATAGTACTAGTACTCTCACACACATTCATACATATGTTAGAGTGTAAAAAAGTTTCTGTTGAGCTTTTATTTTATTCAGTTTTGTTCCTGCATTATTTAAGTTGCTGTTGAACAAACTATACGGAATTATTGTTGTCGTTGTTGTATGCATTGTTGTCGTATTGTGTTGCTCTGCGTTGCATTTGTGGCAATGTACACTTGCATTTGACCAAGTTAATGTCGATTGTCGGTGTGTTAGTATTGTTATTGTGTTGTATTGTGTTTGCTGCAGCTGGTTGATATTTTTGGCAGATATTTAAAGGTGTTCAAAATAAAAAAAATCACGGCATAACTAAAGAAATATTCCAATTGTCTTTTTCTTACAAAACTAATTCTTCATATAATATTGATTTTAGAAGCTCCAAGTACTGGCTGGACCTACATACCAGCCAGTGCTTGAGTATTGAAAATCGCCTGCATAATCCAGATAGACAACTTTGTAAATGATTTGGTCCCTCTGAGAATCAACCGGCACAAATTTGATTAGATTCGTGAAAGAGGACTGATAGTTGAAAATTATTTTGGTCTGGGCTGCTGTCAAGTGGTAGATTTACAAAAAGGTGTTGCATAAATTCTGCATCAGCTATGTCTAAGCAACTGCTGCAATAGTTGTAACTTAAGTAACCAATACATTTGAGTTTCTACTAAAAGCCAGGAAAATCTTGGTTCTTCTCCGAACCAACATTAATCATAAACCGCCTGATTTCCATCTCTTTTAATGCCCATTCCAAGGATATGTGAATGTCTCTTTGCTTCACACTTGCATCCAAGTACGACCTGCTTGTTGGCCATTCGTCAGCAATTTATTTTCCTGTAATGCCACCATATCCTGACATCCAACCTATGTCCTCGCACAGTAGGACTTAGATTGCGGATCAGGCATCTCCTGTCGGTATTCTAATCCTAATGTTACCATCAAATTTTGGTGTAGGTACTATCTAATCTATCCATTATCCCATCGGTATCACATCTAGTATACAATATAAGTTTTAAGGCCCCATTCCACCCCAAAGCCTTTTTTTCACTAGCAAATCCACCACAAAGGGGTGTGTTCTTTATAAAAACGTGTATTACGTAAAATCTGCGGGTATCAGGAACAAGTTCCCTAATTTCATCAGAACACATTTCATGGTAGTATAATAGCGAAACGTAGCCCACATAGCGACGGTGTTCCAGCGAACTAACAGAGTTGGATACCATACTGTCACCTTTGCCCTCTCATGTACGCGGTCGAGAAGCTCCAAAATAGACTTTGTAGCACCGGCCAACACATGGGAGTTGTATTCCATTTTTGGTCAGATATAGTTGGTATAAATAGTGAGGAGATCAAATGGAGTTAAATAATTCCTTATTTAAATAGACACTTATTTCGAAACTTGAAAAATGTGTTTGGACCAGCGGACATCACATTATATTCTCATGCCGAGATGATCAAGAGCGTCTAATTCCACAATATTTACACTATCCATAAATACAGATGAAGCGACATGGTCTGTCGTTCGTTTATGTGTCAACATGCAACACTGTATCCTGCAAGCGTTGAAAGCGATCCTATTCGCACGACCCTATTCAGAGATTGTCAGAAGCTCCCGATTAAGGGAATTATTCATGTTTTGCCTCATTTTCCCAATCTCCGACAGGCTTGGTGTGTAACTGAATGAATATGAGTGGCAAATGTTGCTGTCATCTCAAAAGAATAAATAAGGTTGGAAGTTTGACGTCGAAGGTCATTTAAAGAAATAAAAAATATAGTAGGAGAAAGAACGGAGCCCAGCGGTACCCCTGAATTTATCTTGGACTCGTTTGATGGTATCCCATCTATAACAACTTGTATAGTGCGATCCTTGAGAAAGCTCGATATAAATCGAGAGAAGTTAATACCGACACCAAAAGTAATAAGTTTTGATAAAAGTGCACTGATCCACACTCTATCAATCGCATGGGAAATATCTAGAGCCACCACTGATATGCCATCTGGCCCAGGAGACTTATTTACGTTGAGATCCAATAAACCCCTTTTTTACAGCACGAGCTCGAAAGAATATATTTGGCATAGTTAGTAATACGCTTTCGAGTTCGGCCAGTGATTGGTCACTTTCCGGCAAGTGGGAATTTCTTGCGAATAATTCTGCTAAAAGGTTAGCAGACCGGGTCAGTGAATGTTTGGTCATACTTTAAAAGAGTCGGAATTGAGGAAGTAGCATTATCCTTTACTCTTTAAACGAATGACCAAAAGCTTTTACTACATCAGGGAGCAGTAAGAACTTGAGTACGAAGCCGTTGCTAGTATAGAGCTTTTTCGCGCCTTAGTACTTTGGCACACGAAGATCTTGAATTTTTGAGTAGCGAATCAGTTTCTGCGTTTTGGTTATTTCTCGAAGTTCTGAATGCTTCCTCTCTGGGTCTGATTGCTATTTTACACGTATGATTAAACCAAGATGTTTGTCTAGGTCCAATTGAAGATTTCTTTGATAGAATGAAAGTCTTCATTACCAACTTGATTACTTTCTCAACCATATTCGCCATGTCATTGACGTTATTGTCTAGAAAACAAAACTTCTAATTAAAATGCCGCAAGAAATTGTTGAGCTCAGCCCAACGAGCCTTTTCGTAGATTAAAACTGAAAGTTTCGTGGCTGTTTGTGAAACATTGCTAAGTTCCGAGAAGGAAAAGAAGACGGAAATGGTGCAATGATCCGAACTACCGAGATTTACAAGAACATCATAGTGTTATGTTGGTGCCCTTCAACACAAGAAATGTGTGTTGGTTCATTCCCTAGTTGCGCAAGGTGATTGTGTGCGGCGAATAACTCAACATATTGGCCTTCTGTAGTCGTGTGGCCAGAATGGCGAAGCCAAGAGGAGTTTCACTGCTCGGACAACTTTAATATGGAATTGGAAAGGACAGCGAAGCTTGATAGTGTAATATCCCTTCCCTCATTTGGAGTTCTATAAAGAAACCCGAATGCAAATAGTGTGCCCTGACTTTGTGTTTAACCCAGAGACAGTTAAATTCTGCATCATATGTGCCTAAGGATTGCTGCTGGCACTGGTACACAACTTCATCGCGTATGTACATTGCAATTCCCCGACGGTAATTGAAAAGCGATAGAAAGTGATAAGGAATGAGATTTTTAACACAGGTTTTCATTAAAACTTTTTAAAAGATCTTGGTATAGCAAGCAATATGCAGTTGCGGCAAAAGAAGCCAATCATTTGTTACAACGGGCTCTATAAATACCGAAATTTACATCAAGGAATGTTTACAAAAAAGGCTGCTTCCGTTCATAAGACTTCATAATCTGTTCACTTATTTTTGGCCTGACTTGGCATCCTGTTACTATGCTAAACAAGCCCTTGAGTGGTACAAGATCAATAATGTGGTATTTGTTCCAAGTGAGTCAAATCCTCCAAAATGCCTGGAGCTAAGGCCAGTGGAGATATATTGGGCTCTTATTAAAACTATAAGAATATTTTTTCTTGTAAATTGTAATAATAATTTGAATCAAACATTAAAAAAAAATTAAAACTGCAAGTTTTGTGGTTTCGTTTTTATTAACATATATGTATGTTAAGAATTTTTCGATCTCACTCCTTATGTTATGGTATGTTACAATAATCTATTCTAAAGCAACCTGAAGGAAGTCCAAATCAATTGTACAAATATTTGTGTAATTAATTGTTGCTAATTTACGTCTTCGCCTTTGAATCTGCCACCGATGTTTGTTACCTCATTAAAATTTGGTGAACCTTTTTTGATGGTCAATCTTGTTCCGTTGCATAATTTTGGCTAGCTTAAGTTGCGGAGAAACAATATAGGTGATCCGACCTTCAATGTTAATATATGTGGTTTGTTCTTCGTTAATTACTATACCAATAGATTTGTATTTCATTGTTTCGCCAGGCAGTTTCAGTTGAATATGCTTTTTAAGCTTATTGACATCAAAATTGTTTGATACCAAAATTGCATGTTCTAACAGCCAATCTGAATTTTTGTAGTTGGTTTTAAGACTTGGGAATAATTTGTCGACAACGTCTTGAATGTTAATGTGGGCCAACAAGTAAAATCAGAGCGCCTTCCATTGGTTGGTTGCTTCCTCGACAATCACATAGGTCCGGTCGAGCGCTTCGATAAATTTCTTACGTGCCATTGTGCATTCATACCAAATGATAATTTTGCACGTTTTAAGGATGGTGGCCATGCCGGAGTTTTTGCTGATTTTGCAAGTTGGTGATTCTGTCTGGTTTAAATCCAATAATGTCGGATGCAATTCCCGATGATTCAGCATGCGAACCGACTCCAATATTAAATTGATGGGAAATGTTTTGCCTGTCCCTCCTGGGGCATCGAGGATAAAAGTCCGCCATTTCCGTTTGCTATAATTGCATAATTTATTCATAAGTATTTTATAGGTTATAGGTTAATGATCTTTGACTTCTTTTGGCCTGAATTGGTTGATATGGACACCAACGACATGACACATTGGACATTCTGCATGAGTGATTTTAGGGCATGGTCATCCCACGTAGAGGTGATGTGAACTGGCTGCCAAGATCGCGCAATTTGACCCCGTTATACTTTTTGTGGGGTTATCTTAAGTCACATATACAAATATGCGAATAAGCCACAAATCAGAGCGGCCTCCAAGCCAACATAACCTATGCCATCTGTCAAATTCACTTTCAATATTGTGCCAGGGACATGAAAAATTTACCATTTAGAATGCAGGCTACCCAGCGAAGCCACTGCGAACATTTGCACGATGTTATTTCAATTGAATGAAAAATTTCGAGTTTTATATTTAAAGATAGGGAGCACTTAATGAAAGACCTCTTTAAATATCTAAGATTCAGTAACTATGACAGTATTGAATGGTACAATGAAAATGGAAACACGTGTATGTTTGCGTAAAAATTTACAGAATAGAGACCGAAAGGACGGACATACCGGACTAATGGTAGTATTAACGGGTAATTGCACGATCAATTACTTACCATGCAAGCATACTTCGACTATAATTATTGCATCTACCAGGACTGTGGAAAGGATAAACTGTTTATTTTATCTTCTGTGCGAATGTAAAGCTCATCATGTAATAGCTTTATAAAGGAATACATAACGGCTAATCTATCTCAGGTTTCTGGAACAAGACTATATGACCTTATTAGATACCTTTGTAGGAAAGTTTAGATTATTTATAAATTATGAAAATATGTTCATTCTGCCCTAATGTCAATTTTGGGCAAACCATATATCGGCATCCATAATAATACTAAATCATCACAAAATACTACTTACATACATATAAAGAACTTACTCCTTTATATATCTTCCTTACAAACCATAAATGTTATCGACGTCATTGTTGCCTTCATTGTAACGCGTTTATTTTTTAAGTGTAAATAATAAATGTGCAACGTCAAATATTCTTGTTGTTGCTGCTGCATCTCTAGAATGGCTGGTAAAGGTAGAAAGAAAGAAATGTGGCATTAGTATGAAATGTACGGTTGAATACATGAATGAAAATTGTATGCTGAAGGTTGTGTATCTATTCGTAGGTATTGTTTGTTTGTGTGCTTAACACTTTGGTCATTGTGGCCACTATATTGTCAGGGAATTGTTATTTAATTTTTTGATTTCTTTCAGCGATACATTTGAGTTTGAGGATGTGAAGAATTTGACATTGAATGTCTGGGAAAAGGAAGAACCTATAATGATGTTGAAATATATACCTGTCATTATTACTTATTATTATTGAAAATTACCCGTTGTATGTAATGCTATAAAGAGAGGTTAATAAATATCTAACTGAAAGTAAAGGAAAATATAAATACTATTTATTTATATACACCTAATCAATTCCAAACATCCCTCGCATGAATATAGCATTAAAGTATGTAGTAATTCTTGTGATTAAATTTAAACGACAACAATATTTCGTATTCAAACTAAAACTTACTTTATATTGGAACCCACTTAAAAGTTTATGAAATTAATCTAAAGACTGAACTGAACACCAACAACAACTGCAATAAAAATTTTATAATTTATGTCTTCCGATGCTTAAAAACTTTGAAAAAGCCTGAAAAGACTGACAGACACGCTCAAATTTAATGACACTTAAATGCATCTGATAGTGAAGTCAATAAATCGACAATCAAGCAATCAATTGAAAATTTATTTTCCATCATAATTATCGACTGCAACAAAATGAACCAAATATTACAATTAAGTGTCTACGCATGATGACGATGAAGATAATAATGACGATGATGACGACGACTACGAAGTCTGTCTCTGGGTAGTGCAATATACTATGTACATAACCATATAAAATTAATTTTAAATTTTACTGATAAATGTTGAAAGATGCGTGGTAATAAATAAAGTACTGTACTGTATTGTATAATACAATGACCGCTTATATAAAATGTTGGTATGTTGTAAGAAGTAAAGCTTAAAATCACAAATATTGATAGAGGATGGTACCAAATTGACAACAAAAAGTTTTGAAGAACATCCGTTCTTAAATCTAGAACAAAACGTTGTCAAATCAAGAAGAAAAATACCAGAAGTTTTCAAAAAAAAAATTTAAATTTTCGTCATAGTCCAACTTAGGTTCTTGCGGAAAGAAAAATTGACCATGCCCACTTTTTTGGATTTATTTAAAATCGGAAAACGGCTGCACCGATAAGGATTTTTTTCTAAATGTTCGTAGTAATACAATTTAAGTTTATGCTGAAATAAAAATTGACCACGACCACGTTAATGCGGAAAATTCCAATTATGAAGTAACTCAATTTCAAATGGGCAGCTATGTTAGCAGTAACGAAGCAATTTGGCGCATTTTTTCATTTGCCATTCATGAAAGATATTAATCTGATGTTCAATTAGCCGTACATCTAGAAAACAGTCAAAGAGTGTACTTTACTGAAGAAAATGTTTGAACATTGACCAGATCTTTTGAAATGTGTCGGAATGATGAATTTGCCCGAACGCTGGTATACTCCAAAATGCTAATATATTGTTATTTTGTATTGGAATCAATCGTCAAAGAAATTTAAACGGCAAAAACACGGAAATCTAGTTGCATGTTTCCCCCATTTATTTTCCACCAGCGCATTAGATTGCATTTACACAGTTGATCTAAGAAACGATGAGTGTTTCAAGTTGGGTTTGCTATTAGTCAACGTTCGTGGCCCAACATAATTCCAAGATTTGCGAACTATAAATGGAGAATTGTGTGACACGTATAGAGAAGTGTAGCAATGCGATTCTTTAGAGAATGACACTCATTGGGAATACACCCTCGGAGATGCTGTGCTTTCGTCAAATGCTCATCAAATACGAACATAGTTTTCGATAATTATCTCAACATGCTTCCCATATAAACCGACTGAATTGTGAAGCAAATACAAATATGCCATGTGTGATGGAACAATCGACAACAAAAATATGCGCACGACACTTTTATAAAAGTTATGAAAGATGGAAGTGAAGGGTTTTTTTGGACATTGGAAAAACATTTTTCCATTAGCCAACGATACGCTCGCAGAATTATATTGCACTTGCTTCATCAGGAATGGGAGCTATGTTGTCGAAAGGCGGTCGAACTAATTAACCACTCAAGTTGCCATTCAATATGCAAAACAATGAAAATGCTACATACAACATTTCCAAGAGCAGTGCAATGGCCAAAGTGTTGCAGCTAAGCAAACTGATCCTTTGGATGAGTGTACAATAGCGCATAACAAGTCTTTGGAGGCATTAGAAAAAACGTTGCTAGATTAATGAAAGAATCAATGCCGGTTTGGTGGTGGGAGGATTCTGTTGGCAGGTGATTTTCGGCAAACATTGCCATTGATTCCACAGTCAATGGAAAATTTTGTCTTCATATATCCTTTCGTTTAGGATGAACAGAAACAATATCTTCGTAGACATTTTGAAGTTTGTCATTCCGTTTAAAATTTTCACAATTTCCTATATTCTAGATCCTATTAGGTACAGAAATTAATAAAATAATGTAACCGTTTGTCTTTTTGTTGGTTGAAATCGTCCCTTTCAAGATATTTGATGGAAACAAATCTGCAAAATTAGTCCATAAATAGCTGAGATATGATATAAATTAATAATACCTACATCTTTTATAAATATTTTTAAATATGTCTCTATTATTAAATTTTATTCATACAACTGGTCAATTCACAAGGTCTCCTGTCATGTCATATTGTCATAATGTCCTAATATTTCACATAAAATAATACTACTCAGTATTCTATGTCTATTGCGTTATCGTAACCAATCAGCAGAGACCTGCGCCGAACGACTATGAGTCGGTTAAGCCGAGCCGCCGAGTTGTGAGGACATTATGACAATATGACATGATAAGAGACCTTGTTAACTGAACAAACATGTATATGAAACTTGTTGTATTTCAAAGGACTTACCAAAGCTATTGCCTCATTTAGGAAAATTAAGTGATCGTTTCCAAATCAAAAAATGACGCTGTTAATTCTTCGTTGTCAATTAAACTCCTCTGTGAACGATTTGGGCACATTAGGAGTTAAAACAACATTGACAACGAGTGCTGTCATTTTATAAACTGATGAGTTAATTGCCACGCTGAATTATCAAATCTTTGGAGGTAATACTTGAATTAAATAAGTGTTTTAAGTAATATTAACGACTTATCTATATAAATATATAAATGTATTTGTAAGTTTGTTTGTTTGAGCATCACGCCTAAACGGCTGATTCGATTTTATTGAAATTTGGAACGTAGATAGATCCTTACTTGGAAGCGTCAACAGGCTATAACTTTTTTCAATACTTGGACCAGAAAGGGGTAAACAGGGGGAAACCGGTAAAATTGGTACCTTTAGTTCTTAAACAATAAATACTAAACGGGAACTATTTTATTGAAATTTCCAACATAGACTACGACAGGGGTCGCACCGGGTCAAGCTAGTAGCAATATAAAAGTCGGAGATGTTGCAGGGTTAAGTGCTTCAGTTTACCTGTCTCATAATAAAAATATACTAAAAATGACAATACATCAACCCAATGATGACGATCTGGATCAGAACCCATAATGACAAAGCCATTAACAACTGTTGTCGATGCACGTTTAATATGGTGGTTGCCAGAATGCTATCGATGCTCGGCTGTGCCAGGTCTTATATACCCACCGCCAAAATATGGACTGAGATCGAAAAATTCTTAACATACGTTTTTCATTACAATTTTAATCCAAGTATTATTTGATTTTTTTTTATCAAGTTACCTTTGTAAAGCATGTCAGTTATTATGTTTAATATCAACTATATTCATTTGTTGTTAATCAGATTAAAACGAGTGACGAGAAAAAAAAGCGCGGACTAAAGTTATTCAATATTTTCAACAAAACCCAACTTGGTCCTACAAAAAGTTGGCCAAACAATCAAAGGTCTGCCGTCAATCTGATTCTAATGTATTTATACAGTATCGGGAGAACTTTTCCGTTGATAGAAAACCTGGTTCATGTAGAAGAAATGGTCCATATAATGTGTCAAAAGGCAATAAATAGAAAGCATGTTCAAAAGAGCTCCCAACACATCCGGTAGGAAAGCAGTCCGGTTAACTCAGTACTCGGACTATTTGGTACGAAAAGTGAAATACAGGTTTAAAAACATACAAGTTTCAAAAAGTTTCTGACAGGAACTCTACTAAAAATTAAGAGGCACGTAAACTGAAGTCAAATTTTATACAAAAAATATACCGGCTGCATAATGGATGACGAAACGTACGTACGGAAAACTTTTCACAGCTTCCGGGTCAATATTTTTATGTTTGCGATACTCGAAGGAATGTTGTAGAAAAGTTGGGGCAAAAGAAGCCAAACATTTGTTACAAATGGCTCTATAAATACCGAAATTTACATCAAGGAAAGTTTATAAAAGCGGATGCTTCCATTTATAAGACGTCATAATGTGTCAACTTATTTTTAGCCTGATTTGGCATCCTGTCACTATGGTAAGCAAGCAGTAATATGGTATTTGTACCAAGAGAGGCAAATCCTCTAGAATGCCTGGAGCTAAGGCCAGTGGAGAGATTTGAAGATAGTTGAAGAGCACAAAAATTGTGTCCAAAAGTGTATTAGATTTTAAACGGAGATGGACTACGTGTTCCAACAATGTGACAGAAAGCACTACAAAAACCTTAATGGAAGGGTTTCCGGAAAAGGTTCATAAATTCATCACTATTGATTAGAACTAAAAAATAATATTTTTTGTAAATTGAAATAATAATTTCAATCGAATAAAAAAAAAAAAAACAGAACTGTAAGTTTAGTGGTTTCATTTTTATTAACATATATGTATATATGTATAAAAACTTTTATCTGGTTCAAGCGTTTTATTTTTAGTTTTTATTTTACTAGAAAATATCATGCGAAATTTCACCTTTCATTCATTTACATTTTATAAGAAAAAATATATGTATACTGGTAAGTTCTCGTTTAGAACTTATCGCGTTTTAATTTTTTTTTTAAAGTCTAATGAAATTTTGTTATAAAATTTGTTTTAGGTTGAACTGATTTTGCTCCTATCCACAAAACATTTCACATCAACGAAACATTTCAGATCAACTGAGAATATTAGGGGTAAATTTCATCTTCTCAGTCCCTTTCTGTATGAACTATTGTATCTTCAAGACAGACGGACGGACACCGCTATGGGGGAAAACTACTAAACCGATAGTCAGATTTTAGTAAAATTTCCCACGACTATAGAGGAGGTGTCGCTGAATTTGGATTTAAAACACTAATTTGGGGCGGAGCATCAAGGCCCTAAAATGGGGTATCTCGAGTTTATGAAAAATTAAAAATTATGCTAATTTTTTGTTCTCGATTCTATTTGAAATATTTTAACGATTTTTGTATATGTAGAAACTACAAGAAGAGAGTTTCTTCCTAATACTAATACATTTGTTGGTAATTCAAAATATAATAGAATAAAATCGGGATAGATTTGGATCTGCTGTTAGCATAAATCCAGACTAAGGTAGGTAAAAAAACATAAAATTTTAATTATCAAATGTGAATATCTCGTTAACTATAACAGTTAAAATATAGTTCAAGCAATGCCCTCTTCTCTCTAGCTCTCTTCTTGTAGATTCTACACATATAAAAATCGTTTAAATCGGATCGAGAACAAAAATTGTTGATCCTTTTTAATTTTTCATATACCCGAGATACCCTACTTTTAGGTCTTGAGGCTCCGCCCCACCTTAGTGAGAAATTTTATTAACATCGGATTATTGGCTTAGACGTAACAGATTTATCTTTTTCATTTCCTCCACTTTGCGGTATTTGGAAGGGAACATATCTGTCATTTATTTTCGAAAATGACGAATTTTATACCAACGAATCGTCATGTCCTTTTGGAAATGACGCTGAAGCACACCTATAGCTCACCAAAGCTTATGGTAAATGTGTTCCATTGGTTTCAATGTGCGAGAGATGGTTTGTGCGGTTTAGAAGTGGTGAATTTGATATGGAAAACAAAGATCGCCTAGGTCAGCCAAAGAAGTTTGAAGACCAAGAATTGGAGGTAATCCTCAACAAGAGCTTGCAAAATCATTAGGAGCTACTCAAGCAGCAATTTCAAAACGTTTGAGAGCACCAGGAATCATCCAAAAGCAGGGAAATTGGGTATCATATGAATTGAAGCCGAGAAACCTTGAAAGATGATTTTGCATGTCCAAAATTACAATTTTTGTACCGAATCATTACTTGCGATTAAAAATGGATCAATTCAACTAACCCCAAGCGTAAGACATCGTATGTGAAACCTGGCCAATCAGATGAATCTATACAAAAGCCAAATATACATGGCGCTAATGTAATTCTCGGTATTTGGAGGTAGCAAAAGGATCATATCTGCTGTAATCTGACCAGACCACCACAGAGAACCTGTTCCGATCGCAACATATTCGTTTGAAGTAAGCATTGGTCTATAAATGCCCATAATATGCGGTAATATACCTGTTGAAAAGCATTTATAATGAAGTGGTTGGGAAATTTTACTTTATAGTCAAGACCGTGGCCCGTCCGACAACTATTAGTTTCAATTGATGCAGAACGCTCTCAATAGGGTACTCTTCACTTTGGAACAGAGCATCCGATATTGGCTTGATTCGTTCTTACCCTCAAAAGATGATCAGTTCTTTTGACTCGGAATCCACATGTTGCCAGAAAGATGAGAAAAGGTCATAGCTAACAATGGAAAATACTTTGTTCTTTAAAAATATAACTCTGGTTTTACTGAACCAATTTTACTGATACTTAATACCAAACAACTTATGAGAATGATAATCGTTATAAATCTGGTTGTATTTGGTATTGCATTTAGAACATTAGAGTGTTTTACAGAGACAGACAGGCGGATATAGCTCAATCGACTTAGAATTTCATAACAGCCAAGTATATGTTTCGTTGAGTATCAGATGAATACTTCTCAATATTACAAACGGATTCACATACTTTTTTATAACCACTTTTCGAGATGGAAGCTATAATAAACTCAAGTTTCATTTGATTTGGGAACATCGACTAGAGCCTCACTCTAATGTATTTAGGTATGTATGTAAGAGAATATGGCTGCCTGTTGTGATGCAACATAAGACGAATGCTGCTGATGATGATGATGACGACATGACTGTATTCATCCATTAATTCCGCCATATTAAGTTGTTTTATATGCGTATCTTCTATTGAGGATGTACAGTCAAGTAACCATCATTGTTATATGCGGACATACACACTTATTTATGGCCATTATGAAATAGATCAATTGTCTATGTATCTCTAGCATGGCTCATTTAATTATACATATGTTATCCTAAGCACATGTATTTCTTTATATGTTTGTTATTATTTTGGATGATGAGTTCGATTTTGAAATGAGATGTTTAAATTTAATGTCTCAACGCCATTAAAACTCCATTTTTTTTTTTTTTTTTTGTTTGTTTGTTTGATTCGTCTTCATGTTTTTATTATTTCGTATTTTTTTATGACCATTTCAAGATGTCGCTTTTTAACTGGGAAACACGGACAGTGTGATTTGCTTCGCTTTGTGCTGTGAAAAAACAAAATAAAACGTTTTTAAGAATTTTATGTCTTTTATTTGTGTTGGTATTGGCTGGAAAGATATTTTATTGGTTACAAATGTAAAATTATCTGTAATAAATCTACCATTTTTATTGATTTCTTTTAATTCATTATATTTGTTGTTTTATTTTGGGCCTTTTACTGGTTTCAGTAATAAAAATCCTTTTGTCATGTTTAAATTGATACATCAACTTGAATTAGTTTTTTTTTGGATTTTATTATTTTCGTCCATTTTTTAAGTGATTTTTTGTAGCTACAATAAATTAAAGAAATCTGGGTATTATTGGTTGGAGATAATGTCATGATTAAAACCATGGCTGGCATCTGACGTTGCCTTGCCAAGTTATTTCTTTTCGGAAATTGTTAACAACTTTTAAAAACTCTCAAGATAACAGCTTTAGATACCTATATTACAATATAGAACAATAATTGTGTGTATTTATTTATAAACCAAGTTTTATCTAATGATTTCTAAATCCAGACTAGTTCAAAAGTTGTCGCAACATCTTGCTTCCTTCTTTCTTCTGCTTTATTCTTTCCTTTTTCTTCTTTCTTCTTTCTTCTTTCTTCTTTCTTCTTTCTTCTTTCTTCTTTCTTCTTTCTTCTTTCTTCTTTCTTCTTTCTTCTTTCTTCTTTCTTCTTTCTTCTTTCTTCTTTCTTCTTTCTTCTTTCTTCTTTCTTCTTTCTTCTTTCTTCTTTCTTCTTTCTTCTTTCTTCTTTCTTCTTTCTTCTTTCTTCTTTCTTCTTTCTTCTTTCTTCTTTCTTCTTTCTTCTTTCTTCTTTCTTCTTTCTTCTTTCTTCTTTCTTCTTTCTTCTTTCTTCTTTCTTCTTTCTTCTTTCTTCTTTCTTCTTTCTTCTTTCTTCTTTCTTCTTTCTTCTTTCTTCTTTCTTATTTCTTATTTCTTCTTTCATCTTCCTTGTTCCTTCTTCCTTCTTTCTTCTTTGTTCCTTCTTCTTTTTTCCTTCTTCTTTATTGTTTCTTCTTTCTTCTTTTTTCTTTCTTCTCTCTTCTTTCTTATTTCTTATTTCTTCTTTCATCTTCCTTGTTCCTTCTTCCTTCTTTCTTCTTTGTTCCTTCTTCTTTTTTCCTTCTTCTTTATTGTTTCTTCTTTCTTCTTTTTTCTTTCTTCTCTCTTCTTCCTTCTACCTCCATCCTTCCTTTTCTTTCTGCCTTCATCCTTCTGTCTCTTCCTTCCTTTTCTTTCTGCCTTCATCCTTCTGTCTCTTCCTTCCTTCTTCTTTTGAAGTAAATAACAATCTTGTAATTCTCTTCTGGAAGCACCTGTCTATGTCGACCTCTACCTTTTCTATACTAAGGCTTGTTTTATAATCAAAAACTAAAAACGAAATCCTTGTATCATGTTTTCAAAAAAAAAAAAAAATTAATATATCAACCTCATTTTTATGATTTTTATAGATTTTTAAAAGTTCAACCATTTAAAATGGATTTTGTGGTCTTCTACACAAACTCCATTGCATTTCTCATCTTAACTGCTGCCTGGTTTAATGTTTGCCCCTCTTTTTTTTACTGAACGAACAACACTCTTTCATCTGGTTATAAAAATATTTTATGACTTTTTTCGTCTACTTTTTCCATGTCTAAATGCTTTGTGGTCATTATTTGGTCTTTTCATCATCTAGATTTTATTTTTTACGTTACGTTTTTTTTTGGCTGTCTTTTTTTTTTTTTTTTGTAAAGTTGTTGTCGCCTAGATTGTCGCCTGTGTTCGCTTAATGCAGTAACTACGAGATTTGTATTGTTTTTGCTGCAGCTTCTTTCTTACTTGTTCATAGCCATTACATTGGGGTTTGTTTGAATGTGATTCTTCTAAAGTAAATGGTCAATAAATTCATTTGATTTATATTATCGAAAGCGATTAAATTGTAACTTATTCGTCGTCTTGCATGTATTTTCGAATCGTGTTTGATTCTTTTTCTTGTATTCTTTCTTGCCATTGGTTTGATTTAGGTTTATTGATTGAATTTAAAGATTTTTGTTTTGAAGTTCTTTTTTATGACTTCAAAACGATGACTTTATAGTCATTTTAAGTTTGTAGATGGTGTATCCATGTTTCTTGATGACTGTACGTATAATTAATTCCTTTATCTATGGAAAATCCAGATTTTATGATGCTCATTGAAATCCACTTACTAGAGTCGTTAATTTATAACTTAAAGTATATTTTTATTTTACAGAAATATAATCATTTTAACACCTCTCAACTCAAAGAATCCATTAGAAATTACCTAGCGTTAAACAAATTTCAACTCTTACATAAAATATTCAGGATATGCTCATTTTAAATGCGTTGTAAAAAGAGAGAAATTGTGTTCATATCAACGCTGAACAGACTTACAATAGAGTGGAAAGTACATTCTGAATGTACAATAAAGCTTCTATGTTATCAATGTCTAAATCAAATAGGCTATACAATAATGGCGATTCCAATAGGGAACTATTGCTACCCGATAAAGGTAATGACAAGAATGTGATCAATACTGAATTCGTTCGGTTGAACAGTGTAAATGAGTGAACGAGTGTAATGACTTTGTAAGTCCGATATATTAGTAGGACCATCCTGCTGTCTCTACTTTGGCTGGTCGTTTTCTCGATTTCACATCAAGATTTATGTTTATAATGTTTAGTAATAATAATGCTGAACTGCTTGGTCTTCTCGTTCATAGGTGAGAAAAGTATTAAAAAAAGTTATTGACTGGTTCTAATCACACAACCACTTCTCTTATGGTAGGATTGTAGTGTATAGTAAGTCATTTAAATTAGGCGGGCAATAGCCTTTCAGGATCTTACTGTAACTGTAGGTTTTATTGCTTGAATAGGAGAGATCCTCTAAACTTTATGTAGAACTTTTAAGTAGATATTTCTTTCCAAATAATCAATTGAAAAATTGCTTAGGTATGTTACCGGAAAGGCTGTTGGATATCTGTACCTCGGCTAAACAGTTCGCAGTTTTATTCTGGTTGCACTTATCTTTGTTAGGAAAACTCCCAAATAAACTACATTAGAATGATGGGAACCTTCAGTAATACCACTTCATGTTATGTTATACAAATCATCAATATTATGCTCTTCTGAAGATCGAACCCTTGAAATTGGTATCTTCTTTCTTTTTATTTTCTTTTTCATTTGTGCTGTGATCTATAATTTTATTAATTTTCAACTGTAATTTCCTTCGTTTGTGTTGTTACGATACCTGCTACAATCACCCCATATTGAAGTAATATCAATCTAAGTACTTGTCTGGAGGAGGGCTATTGAAAATCCCACCCATTACATACCATTCCAAATCCGCTGAGAAACTTAAATTACTGGCTTATAAGTGCGTAATGATACGAAATCCGTAATTCAAGTTTTTGGACATGTTTGTCAAATTTCAACAACAGATACTCGCTAACACCTACCAGGTACTTTTTTCTCGCGCAGTGTAATCTGTAAGACTCGTAAACGTTCATGTGAGTCTGGTTCTCCTGGCACTTAATTTCAAATTTCGAAAGTGGAATTAATCCGCATTTTTCTTCTTCAGAAAAAGTAAAACGAAAATTTTTTTTCAGAATAAAATCACTTTTAGTTTTCTAAGTGGAATTGATATAATTGCTTGTAATTGTTTGTTTTTCTCAAAATTTTAATCAATTTCTTTAGCAAAATCTTGATTTTTTTTTGATACACAAAACTATTTTCGTAATAGGCATGTATGTGACATTCAGTCAAGTTCAGGAACAGTTCACATTATTCTGAGTATCCAACTCACTAAAGAAAAGGTAGAATAACAAACGAATACAAATAAAAAATAATAATATTTTTAAAAATGAAAACTTAAACATATAAGCTAGCCTCTATGTATTTTCTTATCGAAGATAACTCATTTAAAAAGTTATATTTGTATTATACTTATTGTACATTAAATTTTCTAATCTCGTAAGTATTATTTATTATATCCATCAATTACCAGACATGCAATTTGTTATTTGGGAATATTTCTTCTTCGGAATAGATTTGCTGCAGGCCAGAAAGTTTGAGTGGAATGCATATCTGGTATTTATTTCATTTGCCGTGTTAAAAAATCATTAAAATAGAGATCTCCACACATAAACTTCAAATAGGATCAACATTTATAAACTTTGATCTACCAAACAAAAAATGCGAACATTTAAAAAAATATATTAGAATCGAAATTGTCATTAATTACGTTTCATGACAATGTTGCATTTGAGAGTATTCAACAACTTTTTAACGTTGGAAACTTTATGAGTGGCAGTCGATTTTGAAATGGCTGAAGAATTATGTATGTATTTCATCGGAGATTTTTAAGGCTTCTTGTTTTCTTATATGCACATTACTTTGGGACTGGGGTATTATGCCGAAGGGTATCAATTGGATCTTCAAAGCAGTTGTTAAACCCATATTGTTCTATGGAGTATTGATGTGGTGGCATGCCTTGGATAATGATACTCACCGGAAGGCCGTTTAACGAGTTCTAAGGACTGTCGCAATACTTATAACAGGCGCTATAAGGTCTACCCCTCTAAGGCACTTCTTATTATATTAAACTGGTTACCAGTTGGACAAAATCCAACTTTAGGCTATCTAACTTCTGTACTGCTCTGTACTGCCATAAAACGTGCATCCGATTGCCTGAGGTATTATCGAATATCTGGTAATATATCTATATTTACTGATAGCAAGACTGCCGTTAACGGTTGTCTTCAACACATCTAGGTTAACCGAGGAATGCCGGGTATCCCTTAATGAGATGGCGAGAAATTCTAGGATAATGCTAGATGCAAGGGTAATACAGAAACTATATGAAACTGCACAAAACAGGTGGACCAACGAGACTGCCCGTGTTATAACGAGGTCTACTTAGTGCGTACATGATGCCAGCAGGACGAATCTACTTATGGAATTTCGTCGTGAGCACATATGGCTAATTGTTTCCTTCATTACAGGACACTATATAATTGGCACACATGCTAAAAGACTGATACAATGACTATTGTAGAAGCTGTTATTATGAGCTATCAAGGATGAGTCTTAGACGAATCTACTCCTTCATCCGGGAATCTGGTTGGTTTAATTCGTAGACAACGGACGTATTGTAAATACCCTGCTATTTACCATTTGGGTATCACAATCCGATCAGTTTTGAATGGACCCAAGTGAGCTGCTGGAAGAGTGACTGCCCATGGAACATAACCTAAACTATTACATTAGGATCCAGATTACAGATGCATATTCAAACATCGATCTAACTAACGTTGTGAATATACCTTATGGTACAAATGAATCACTAAATAACCTAAATGAATGATACAGTCGACGTATAATGCTGTGTTTTCTTCTAAATCCCAAGTAGTAGTTTAAGACTGCTGTAGATCGCTATTGCGAGTAATCTGATTCCAAGTGATTCCAAGTATTTGCTGAATGATTAATTTTTCAATATTCCAATAGCTTTTTTAATACTTTTATGCAATCTTTAAGATATGATATGAGTTGGGGGGATCTGTGTAATTACCACTCTTTTCGGATTCTTATTTTTTCCATTCCAGAGCCATTCGACTTATGCAGAATAATTTTCATTATATCTGATTTATCAGATGCTTAGGGTAGCATTTTGAGTAGCCAGTTTGATATATATTTATCAAAATTGTCAAAAGAGTGATCGATATTTGCCGGTATTCTTAGCAGGCAGTATGTTTTCTGTTCAATGTGTATCACATTGAAAAGCATTCTGGATAATTGGTAGCTCTTCAAGCTTAAGGTATTAAGATTACTGCGTACGGTACAGAAGTCACAATTGGCGTCAAAATAAAATGTATGGTCGTTGCATAAATTCAATTATTTTCTTCGAATCCTAACACTACTTACATTTGTAATTGAGTTTACTTTTATACTTATGTAGGTTATTGTTAAGGACTCACTTGATTCGTGGTTCATTGCGAACCACAGGCTTCCTACGAAGCTAATTATTTAGTTTACTAATATATCAAAAACATCCACTTTTGACATTAAAGCCCTTTCGAGCCACTTTCTTCATTGGTTCGACTTATTTTTACCTAAAGCAAACAATTTGCTTTGGGCAATATCTAAGACCAAAATGTCCGGTAAATAGTCCCCTCAATACCCAAAAATTTATCTTTTTTCGATTGCTCTTGAACCGATTAACAAATATTTTCATCTGCTTGAGCCCAGATTAGCGATTTCTGATTCAAGCCAAGAATTAGTTCTCCTTCTAACATACCCATCGCGCGTGAAAAGTAAGTAAAAACGTAAATTAATTATTCCATTCCAGGTAGAATTGTTAGTTGTTATAAATTCGGTAGAATTATTATGAAGCGGACAAACAATAAAGACAAGTTTCAAGGAGATATTTTTAAATATTTCAAGTAGCTCTAATAATGAGTCCCGGGTAACAAAGCATAATTAGATGGGGCCTAAACACTTACTTCGTACTAAAACCGTAGTTAAAATCCGTATTTAGCCGACCGAGAGCCGAAGCATTTATCTCGTCGGATTGTACTCATTAGCTAGTCATAGCCAATAAGTTGTAGTTAGCCAATGAGAGCTGAAGAATTGATCTCTTCGGATTGCATTCATTAGCTGTATTTACGAATAATTAGTCGTAGCCGAAGCATTTATCTCGTCGAATCCTCTATTAGAAGCTTCGCCCATTAATAAACATATTCCAAAGATCCAAGACAGCTCTGTAGTAAAGATTTCAAAGGAATTTGACCTTTGAAGAACCTGGACAGATGGAAGCAAAAACTGTTTCACAAATTTCTCAATACAATTTATACAGCGAAGTTCTGGAAGTTTTTTATATATAAATGCTGAAATCTCATTATATGTGTACAAATTTATGGATTTCGTGGTCCATTATGCCTTTCATCTAGTGTAATAGAACATAAACTTATTTTTTAATGAAGATAGTTGGGCGTATACTCACAGACTTATTCAGGAAGTGATTCAAAATCATTTTCAACTCGTAAGTCTACTATTATTATTATAATTTAAGGTTCTGATCAAGAGTGCCAACAATTTTAGAATTTTGATTTTTTTTAAAACTACTGTTAAAATCACCCTGTTTGACCTCTCGCCAATCACGTAAAAAATTCCATGAAAAAAGAATAACTACAAAAAAATATATATTTGATTTAGAAACATTTTGAAAACCTAGTAATTGGGGTGGAAAATATTACAAACACAACTTTCCAGTCCTTTTGTTTTTCTTACTGCAAAGAATTAAATATTTTATACAATTGAGTGATTTATTCATGTCACAATGAAAAAGAAATTGTATTTTTTTTTCTGCTTCCAAATAGAAATTGTAAATTATGGTGGCAAAAGTTAAAAAAAAAACCAACCAAACCAAAGAATAAATAAAAAGGACACACAATGAGAAATATTTATGTGTTATAAGGGTCCTTTTTTGCCATTTTACTTTAGAGTTGTTTGTTTTCATTTTCATCATTATTGCTACGTTTTGGTCGTTGTTTTTTATAACATTTTGCTTGTTTAATTTAACAACGCCCCAAGTTGGAAAATGAAATTTTACATTAAAATTTCTTGGTTGTTGTTGTTGTTGTTTTGCCATTTTCCATTTAGGTTTTATGGTGTTGTTGTTGTTTTTGCTGTTTGCTTGGCCGTATTTATAATTCGTTCAGCTTCGTCTATCATCGTGACATTTACTGCCGTCTTTTCTTTTATTTATTTCATGTTTGTTGTTGTTGTTGTTATTGTTGCAGAGTGTTATGTACTTGTGCTTTTTATTCATCTTCTTCTTCTTATTCCACATCGTCATCTTAGTCCTGGTGACTGACAGTCGCCGCGGCCATGATGTTAAATGCCAAACTTTGTTTTTGATGTTGACTTTTGTAAGTTGATGTACGTAGTACGTACATACGTAAGAACGTAGACGTAAACGACGTCAACGTTAACTTTGTTTCGGTGGCTCTTGGAATGGTGGCAGTGTGATGATGTTGTTTTCGTAGTTTTTGCTTGGTATCAAGTTGGTTGTGTGTTGGTGGATTCTTGATTGTCCTGACGGTGTATGTGTGTGTTTGTGTGATCCATTGTAACTTTTTGTTGTTGGTATTAGTGTAATGGTGCTGGTGGTTGATTCTGCATACAGTTTTCTTCACTTCTTCGTCAATTTCTTGAAATTTTTTCTTTCATTTTCTTACGCTGCTTAATCTGTTTTTATTTCCTTCTCTCTCTCTCTCACTCTTTCTAAGGTTCCTCCTAGTAACTAAAGTTAGTGTTGTGTTTTTGTTTCCTTTTGTTTTAGGATTTATTTAATGTCTAAATAAATTAAGAATGTCATTGTGTTTTGTTCAGAATTTATGCGTTTTTATCCTTTGGGGCATTGTATGTATGTATGTTTGTTTGTTGGTTCGAATGTTTTTAATTTGATTAGAATTGTTCGTTATGGCCCATTCCAACAGACTGTTTTATTACTGGCCGATGTACTAAGTAGTAATAATAAAACAAAATTATTATTATTATTATGTTTGATTTTATTTGGAATGTTTATTGCATTATTGTGATTCAATGAAAAATGGATGAATGTATAAGGAAGCATACTTAGACTATTGCAAAATAGTTTTTCTGCTGGGAAGCCAAGTCTTTTCATATACCATAAACTCCGAAAACCTCACAGCGTGTTATCAACATTACTATGAAGAAACAATTACCGCTTTCTTAAATTTCAGAAAAAACTTATTTCAAGTAGAAAACTTTAGAGATATAAATTAACGTTATAATATGGTTCTGTTCTTTAGAATTTTTATTTGACGTTATAATCATGATGTCCGCTGTGGGTTTTTAAAGCTATCACCGACATATCTCATATACACTTCAAAGTGAATTGTAGATCTTTACGACCGCGATCAGGATAGCCCGAATCTGCTTATCTGTGACAGTACGGTAGCCAACTTAATTAACTTATTGCAATAACTAACAAAGCTTCCCACAACATATTTTCCTAAATAAGCACAACGCGCTGAGTGAATAGAGGCCAACTGACATGAGCCTTGACTGGAAGGATGGAATCTGTAATCACTCTTCTATGAGGTCGGTTATGAAATGGTCTGAGGGTTCTGTGTGGTAGATTTCCTCATGTTGGCGGTACGTCCGTACAATATGGGTACCTTGGAGGAGTCTGAAGTATTCTGGTTCGATAATGAGGGGTTTAATGGGCCAGGGGTGAAAACCAGCAGCCAAGAGTCCCCGCAGTAAGCAGTAATGGGATAGGGAACCCGATTGTGGTGCCATCGCCATGGCGTTAAATTCGAAAATTTTGTCTATATTCTAAATACTAAGTTCCACACTATATGCATGTTAAATGAAAGTTACAAACTTCAACTACCTAACCAAGAATATATGGTTTTTCATATCAACATGAATGTTATATAACATTCAATTCAATTGAATAAAGCACTCCAACTTGTTTGTTATTGATTGATAAGATTTCGCAATTCCACGATATTTCCTTCTTACTTCTTTTACGTTATAAGTTATTTACCTTAGAGACATATTTCTACATATTTACATAATTAGTTTTCATATTTTTATGACATACTATTACTTAGTATTTCAACTAAACAACTGTGTGAATCCCGAAATGAAAAAAAACACATTCTTGAATTTTACCATCAATTCTCTTCTAGTTCCCTTCAACTGACATCATAATGGCAGTTATAACAAAGAATGTAACGAAAAAAATGATAATAATTTTTGTGATGCGTGCTAAAATAATAAATCATCAAGATTGGACACAGATATCATAAAAATTATGATATTAAACATACACATATGCACTGAAACACTTTCATTAGTTAAATGATGGCAACTGTTACATTTAAGGTGGTGGTTAAAGATACTTCTTTTACATTTTTTTTTTTTTTTGCCTTATTTTGCTACGAACAACCAACTGACATTAATATTTCCAAATGATTTGTATGAATTTCTATAAAACCTGAAAAACAGAAGAAAGAATGAAAATAAAGCTTTGCAGATACTCACCATTCCATATATATCAAAAGGATAATGACAAGCACACACACACACAGGCGGGCATAGAAACCCAACTTATACATGGATAAATGTAAAAAAGGTCTATGTATTATATTGTTAAAATACAGCTCATCCTGGTTTAACAAGGTAGTAAATAGAAAATACATAGAAAGAACAAAACCTATTTACAAAATTCCGATCCTAACAAAAGTTGTTAGAGAAATTGCGTGTATGGCCTAAAAATGCGGAATCTTTTCAAAGTTTTAGCTTTTATTTTGAAACATTTGTACAATATAAATTTATTCAAAGTATTGGCCATTATTATCTATGCCCTTTCCCATTTTTTTTGAACATATGAATTCCGAGCTAAAAGAATTTCTCATCTGTTGAGACCAACAACTCTGCTCTGAAGTGAAGCGCATCCCAGAGAGAACGTTCTGAATCGATCGAAACAATTAGTACTCGGACGGGGCAAGGTCTGAACTATAAGGAGGGTGAGGCAAAACTTCCCAACCACTTCATTCTAAAAAGTTTTTTAAAATATATGATGGAATATTACGGTTTCATATCTGGCCACATATTCTGAACGTTTTTTGGCCAATGCTCGCTTCAAACGAATCAGTTGCATTCGGTATAAGTTCACTGTGATGGTCTGGTCAGATTTCAGCAGTTCATAGTAGATAGGACCCTGTTGGTTCCACCAAATACAGATTACATTACATTACATTGGATATTTGGCTTTGGTTTCGATTATCGGATCTCCTGGTCCAGATGCCATACCAGAGCTGGTCTTGAAGCAGTGCTCTTTGACGTTAGCTCGTCCATTAGCTAACCTTTTCAGCATTTCATACAGTTCCTGTATGTTGGAAGGTTGCTAATGTTATGCCAATTCTTAAAAAGGGAGAGGATAATAACGCTGAAAATTACAGTCCAATAGCAATTTGTTCTGCCAATAGCAATTTGTTCCAAAGTTATGGAAAGTATGATAACTACCATTTGGTTAAATATTTGGAATCCAACGATTTACTTAACGTCCGGTATGGCTTAAGTAGAGGACGCTCTACGAGAGACTTGATGGTGTCTTTGCATTCCCGTGGTGGCTCTAGATATTTCCAAGGCGTTCGATAGAGTGTGTCACGGTGCACATCTATCAAAACTTATTGCTTTTGATGTCGTTATTAACTTCTCTCGATTTATATCGAGTTTTCTTAGGGATCGCACTATACGAGTTGTTGTAGATGGGATCTAATCAAACAAGTCCAACAAGTCCGTTCTTTCTCCTACTCTATTCCTTATTTTTCTAAATGACCTTCTACGTCAAATTTCCTACCCAATCTATTTTTTGCAGATGACAGCAACATTTGCCATTCATATTCATTCAGTTGTAGTCCAAGCCTGTCAGAGATTGTGGCAATGAGGCAAAACATGAATGATTCCCTTAATCGGGACCTTGTGACAATCTCTGAATGGGGTCGTGCGAATAGAGTCGCTTTCAACGTTCGCAAGACTCAGTGTTGTATGTTGACACAAAAACGAACGACAGACAATGTTGCTTCATCTGTATTTATGGATGGTGTAAATATTGTGGAATCGGACACTCTTGATGTTCTGGACATGAGAAGACAATGTGATATCAGGTGGTCTAAATGCATTTTTCAAGTGTCGAAAGAAGTATTCAAGTGTCTCGGATTTCTGAAACGGTGTAGGAATTAATTTATTCCATCTGATCGAATCACTATATCCGACCGAAAATGGAATACAATTCCCATGTATTCTTCAAAGTCAATATTGGAACTGCTCGAACGCGTACAGGAGAGGGCGATGGTGATTATTGGTGATAGTAGGGTGTCTAACTCTACTGCGTTTCATTGTTCTATCGGTACTACAATGGCATGTGTTCTAATGCGATTAGGGAACTTTTTCCAGATACCCGCAGATTTGTATGTAATACAGGTTTTTCATCAAGAACACATCCCTTTGTGGTCGATTGGCCAGTGGACCCCACTACAGGGAAAATGTACATATGTAGAACAAACTTCCCGCTGAAGTGTTTCCTGTCATTTACAATGTGCGAAAGTTCAAATCGAATGTCCACAAACAATACTCCCTCTTTCCTCCCTCCCATAACCTATTTTCCTAGTTCCAACACAATGTTTTGCATGAATAGGGGTCATCCCCTGAGTGCTGGTCCAAGAAGAAAAAAAAAAAACGTTTTGCAATTGCTGATTGAATAGCTGCCAATGATTTGCAAGCTCTTTTTGAGTTTGAGAACAATCTTCATGGAGTAATGCCTCCAATTCTTGGTCTTCAAACTGTTTTGGCTGGCCTGGGCGATCTTTGTCGGTGTGCTTCTGTGACACTTTTTTCAAATTAAAGTAGTTAAGCAAAACTTCCCGCAAATGACGCCTTGTTGGCACAAATTTCGACATTTTCGAAGCAAAAAAGACTTTGTTGTTTACACTATAATGTTCAATAACAATGTGAGAATAAATGATAGATGTGTACCCTTAAAAGTGAATCCCTCATTTTCCAATTTCATCACGATATTAATTATTATAAGACAATTATGAATGCTCCATTCTCAAACAGTATTCCGTGGGGACATATCAATGATCTCATTATACATATTGATACGTTGGATCATTGGGTCATATTATGATATCTTTATTACATTTACATATTTTATGATACTAATAATGATCATAATATGTTTGGACTACAATCATAAATCTTATCATTATATATTGCTCTTAGAATATGTTTACCACAATCATGTTTTTTTCTGCATGTATGATTGGTATATCCTTCAAGAAATATCTCCTTCCATTTCTTACATTTTAATAAAAGTAATGTCGCAATTCAAGGCCTCTATGTATATCCATAACAGTAGTATGCAGTAATAATAACCATCACATGCCTAAAAATTTGATTTGTGATTTTGTGATAGTAAAAATGAATTATAACCTAAAATACAAATGAGCTGAAATAGACACAAAAACACACACAGACACACAATGAAAATTTGGCAGGGGGATTGAAACAAACCCCTTCTTATATAATAATTTTTCGTTTTTCCTTTTGTATTTTTACTTTAATATTTGTCAGCACTATATATTTAGTGGTGACAGTTCACATTTTTTTCCAAACACATTTCTTCTCTTCCAAATATCTGACAGTCCGCCAAATGCTCAAACTGTGTTTTTTTTCTCCACATAGAACGAGTAATATTTAACAACCCTTAATGCGCATAAATTATTTTTATTACCTGTCATAATTTTCGTGGAGAGGGTGGGGGAGGTCCAAACAAATAAACACACACACAGAGAGAGAGAGAGAGGGTTGCAGGTTAGAATATTATAAATCGAATGGTCATACATACAAGGCAGTGATATATATGTATATACACATATACTTTGAATAAACATATTTTTAATATTATTGTAATATAAATACACTAGATATTATTTTTGTGTGTAGAAAAAATCATCAGTGGATACATTTTAATTGCCAAATAGATTCATACAGATAGAAATATGAGATGAGTTTTTATACATATGATACAGAATATAGAAATATCTATCGGATGGTGGTTTTTGTATCAGTATCATTTATAAATATTATATTTTAACATTGACAGAAGATTGAAGATATTTATTAATATAGTTTTTTTTTGTATTCAATATGTATGTACACATGTAGATATTTTATATATCATGTAATTTTACAAACATTATTTAGGATTATTCTCAGTGGGTATTCACTAAAATGAAAAGAGCTACATTTCCAAATGGTATATTGGATTTTATGCAGATTATGTAATTGAAGGTATACATTTATAATTATAAATTCTAGTCATATTCTTACCAAAAGTAAGTTTAGTCTGCAGTCGGAATTACTATCATTCCGAAAAGTACATATTTGAAACATCTAAAGCAACATTTTATTATTCATTGTGAAATGTTGATCCCACAGAAGTTGGATTTCTAAATAACAGTATAACTTATGTCGGCAATTGAATTGTTCAGTTGTTTTTTTCTTGCAGCAGCACTCAGGGGATGACTCCTACTAATGCAAAGCATAGTGTTGGAGCTAGGAAAATTGGTTATTGGAGGGAGGATAGATGAAGTAGTAGTAGTGGGCATTTGATTTGAACTTTCCTATATTGATAGTGACAGGAAAGACTTCAGAAGGAAGTTTATTCCACATACGGACAGTACGGCTAAAGAACGAATTTTCCCTGTAATGTGTTGTGCGATTCACTGTCAAGTCGACAAAGAATTGATGAGAACGTGTGTTGCGTAAAAAACTACCGGTTTCGAGAACAAGTTCCCTAATTTAAGCAGAGCACATACCATTGTAGTAGCGGTAGAACAGTGAAACACAACCCACATTGCGACGATGTTCCAGTGAATCAATAGAGCTGGATACCCTACTGTCGAGTTACTCCGAATAGACTTCGAAGCACCGGTCCACATATGAGAGTCGTATTCCATTTTCGGTCGGATATAAGTGGTGTAAATAGTAAGGAGATCAGATGGAGTGAAGTATGTCTTACACCGTATTAGAAAAGCGAGGCACATGAACGCTTGTTTTGACACTCGAAAAATGTGTTTTGTCCAGCGGACATCGCACTGAATAGTCATAGAACATCAAGATCTTCTGATTCCTTAATATTTACACCACCCATAAAAACAGATGGAGCAACATGATCTGTTGTGCGTTTGTTTGTTAACATACAACATTGAGTCTTTGAAATCGACTCTATTCGCACAACCCCATTCAGAGATTGTCACAAAATCTTGATTAAGCGTATCATTCATATTTTGCCTCATTGCCCTAATCTCCGACAGGCTTGGTCTATAATTAAACGTATATGAATGACAAATGTTAGTGGCATCTGCAAAAGAGTACATAGGGTTGGAAGTTAGACATAGAAGGTCGTTAACAAATAAGAAATAGACAAGGAGAATTTATCTTGAACTCGTTCGATCTCTAAGAAAGATCGATATAAATCGAGAAAAGTTATTAGCAATAAGTTTTGCTTTTTGACAAGACCACAACACTCATTAAGATCGGTGAAAATAGATCAAGACTAGATGCTATTGTAAGTTGTACAATAGCTAACCTGTCGCATTAAGGTATCCTATAAGTTTATACGTTTAATACCCAATATCTTAGATAGATCGTTCATTGTATTGTTTGTCTGTTCACAAACAAATTAAGATCCGGACATTCAAAGAAGAGGTGAAAATCTGACTCTTCTTATTTGTGTTTGCCAGACAGATTCCACAGCAACTGTTGAAGAGAGTTCCAACAAGAAAGTCCGTGATTATCCATGAAATGTCATACCTGTATCTATTAAAGTGTTGCATTGTATCTTGTTACAATTTTATGGCAGTCTTGCTTATTTTCATTTTGCAACACCTATGAGACTTCTGAATACCAAGTGAGAGGTACAGCTACAGATACTGCATGTGATATATTTAAAGCGAATACTTCTCTGGTAAACTTATCTGCTGCTCATTATCGTAGTAGTTTATATGTGCAGGGACCCTAACTGATGTCAGGTATACAGTTCTTACTTAAACTGTCTGAATAAAGTAGAAGTCGTGGTATAGGTATTAATGCCGCTGTCAGTCATAATGTCAGTGTTCTCACAAATATTATTTTCGTGTAAAACTGTACATGCTCAATGATTGCAATATATAAGCTGTAAATATACTAGAATAGAACTTTAACTCGATTTGATCATGGAAGCAACCTTGAGTTTACACTTACATTTTGAAGAAATAACAAATTTGAACATCCCATAAAAGACCGTGAGGGGCGTTATGTAATCAGAGGTTTGGTTTAGGAAGCAAATTAAATAATTATGTATCCATAATGTATTGATCTCCAGTATTCAGAGGCAGATAATTTTATTATACTGCTTGTGGTTATAACTATTTAGTGAAGGTATATTGAAATTAGGTGTAATATAGTGTATTGCCTCTGAAGGACTAGTGCATGCTGCAGACCAATTCTATACTTCTATGTTGCCAATCAAATGATTCGATTGCACACATAAATTTTTTCAGTTCTAGCAACAGAAAATCAGTTAATAGTAAAAAATTTTGGTTGAAGCAATGAAACTTTTGTTAGCTCTTCTAAAATTTTGTAGCCACAACTGTAAAAGTCGGTGTCCAAGGCAGAACCATTCGATTATCTGTTTTCTCTGTGTAGAATTCAGTTTTTGATGCAAGTATAATCCGCTATAATACTAATGTTTAGTACTGCATTATCTGATGCTAGATTTTAGACATTCTTAATAAGTCTATTTTCGCGCTCACAATTGAGAGATGCTGTGGCGGTCATTACCGGACACGGCACTTTTGGCAACCATGCCAGGAGACTTGGCTTGCTCTACGAAGTTGTCGAAATGAGGGGGATGAGATCATTTTTCGTCTCCTTTGTCACTGTCCGGCATTAGGAGATCTACGCTTAAGGTTTCAGGGACATCGTTCCCTAAATAGTTTTTCTGAGCTCTCGAACATGAGACTAGAGTGCATTAGTGTCTTTATAAGGAATAGTAATAATCAGGCCTGACACAGGAATCTCCATGGAGTGACCTAATAACCGCCTATTCACTGGTGTGTAATTAATAGTTTCTACTCCTCTCTTTTTCGAATCTTCTTCCTCTTCACTTTACAATCTCTTCATCACATCTGACTGTTCCCTACACTTGTCATTTCCCTCTTTTCTATCTTTCTACTTTCAGGTAACACAAACCGACCTATTGCCTGTACCCACTTGAGCTGCTCTTCTTTCCTGTCTTCACTTCACGGTTGCCTGGAAACCTGACCTAATAAGTCTAATTGCTATTTCGTTTACACTAATATCAGCAATTCAGCCTCACACCTAACATTGTTTCAGAAAAAAACAATTAAAGCTGTATATGTATTAGTAACAATGGCATTTTCAGTCATCTCTTAATCTTAATACATTAAATATATGTCTAAGTGGCCGGGTATTCGCTCATCCTTTAATCAAATTTTGATCTGAATCCAATGCTAAAATTCCTGGTGAGTTATGCCTGTAAAGCTGTTCACAATGCCCATGCTGTTGCTATTATGGTCATCGGAAAATTTCGTTCTATTTTAAGGATCATTCTACAGAGCTGTCGAGTCCGTCTGCTCAAATGGGATAACTTGTCAAAAATTCCAGGAAAAGAATATTTGTTTTCTGACCCATAATTTTAAACATCACCGAGCTTAAATTATTCGACAGAGTAAAATATATTGATATCATTCTGGATAGAATAACATGCCTCTCCTCTAAGAGTGCCTTAGAAGAGGTACAGGTAATGGCATGTTTCCAATGCATTTCGGATAGACTAGATGTACTGGTACACATACTGCAGCTGGGAGGTATTGTATTTCACTAAACATGGGCAATACATTGTATGATTCTAGCAGCAATACTTTGTAAGACTGTAGCAGGACATGGGTTAACTTTTATACACTTCGATCCAAGTTCCACAATTGTATGAGTTATCAGATACTTGAAATATGTCTATCAGTATCGAGAAAGCTTCTGGATAACAGGAGAAGTTTTAGTCTGGCTAAAATTAAAAATGCCCTCACTCTGAAGCTTCAGCCTTAAAATACTCATTGCTGAAGACGACAACATCTGATCTACAAGTAGTTGACTGTGTATTAAATACACTAATTACTGTCTGTATTAGATTAACTATTTGATCTGTCGGCTATAAATAGATTTTTTCTCTGGTGGGTAATCTAGTATCACAATGAACCCATAGGTATATTTTGGATTTGACATTAAGGAACCTCAAATTTTATTTCATTAAGAAATCATCTGAAATAAAACAAATCAATTGCAACGATTTCAAAAGCTCTGAGATATTCACAAAATCATCTTTGTTCATACCTCCAGAAAATAATTTATTTTTAACCCTCTAACCAGTAAAGGCGCCTCAAGAGGTCTTCGATTTTTGGGCCCCAATGCTGTATTAAACATTTTTAAGCTGTTAAATAGTGAAAACTGTCTTTAGACAACCCTTTTTTACATTTGTTGCACTTCCCAATATATTCTGCCAAGTCGTTTGTCAGCTATGATCAATCAAGTGCAAAAAGTCATCAAATTAGCATCAAAAATTCTTTCACATTTTAACTATTAAAAAACAACATATAGAATAAAATGATCGACTTCAAAGTTTTACGGTAAATAGTTAGATAACATTTTATATTTGAGCTTTGAAGTGAAAAAAAAATTAAAACTTTGATTTAAAAACAAAATGGTGAAGGGCCTATCAAGACGGTCTTGCCGGTTACAGTGTTGTTTTCACCTTTTGTTCATAAAACACTTGTTTGCTTATGATTCCATTATTTGCATCCTTTATTGTGATTCAAACGGTTTTGCCTATTGTTTTTTAAATCTACAATGGGTCCAGAGATAATATCACGATACCTGTTACACCCGACATTAGAGCTACCTTAAATGTTTGGATATTTCTAATTTCTTGCATCACATCCTACATCTTCGAAGCGGCTGTTAGTCTATTTACGAGCCAGAGGAATTTATGATTTGGAAACAATGAGAGGTACTTATTCTTTTTTTTTTTTTTTTTGTCATATTTCTTGTTGATCATGATTTGCTTTTGTGTAAGCTGCGAAATGAACAAAGTGCAGAGATGATTTTGCGTAGAATATGTCCGTCGTCGAAGTATATATGTATTGATCGTTTCAGAAGAACCAATCCAGGTGAACAACAATCAAAGGTTCTTCACTATGATAGAAAGCAGAAGAAATTCATCGAAATCAACTGCCCTTAAATTATTCGAGAATACAATGATCGCATAGGTGGAGTAGATCTCATGGATAGTCTCCAGGATCGATACCATATTTGAGCTAAGACTCACAATATTATGATTAGGTTGTTCTAGCATTTTGTGGACATGGTCTTTACAAATGCATTAATTTTATACAATCGTTACATCGATGATGAGGCCAATGCTTCCAAAAATGTGTCCGATTATGGAACTGCTTTTACAGCTTCCAGATTTGCGTGAGGAAATAGCAGATGGACTTGTTTTCTTCAAAAATATATGGTATGTAGGACGACCATTTGTTCCAAATCTCGGTGAGCCTTTATCACTACAGCCTGGCATATCAAGTGTTGGGAAAAGAGCTGCCCATCAACTTATTGAAGTTCGGTTTGATGCTGACGATCATTTTCTTGTTTGGGTGGAAAGAAAAATCAAAAGAGATACAAACATTTCTGGAAATGTGACACCCAAGTTGTTTGTTCCAAATGCGACCTAGCTTTATGTGGTCAATTCGATCAAGATTGTTTGTGGAACTAACTTTGTTTGTTCCCTTCTCTCAATAAAATTCAAACCGGCAAAACCGTCTACAGGCGGTCTTCACAATTTTTTACCTGTCGTTCATTCAGAATGTTTTTTGTTTGAGGGTTAAGAACCGGATTTCAGAAGGATTACGTCTATGAACGTTCTAAAGTTCCTCAACCTCTTGTTTATATGTATAAGGAAAGCGCACAAATTGTTTGACAGTGTTGTTTAGGCTAGATTTTTTGAAATGCTAAATATGATCTAAATAGAGCAATATGATTAAACGCAAACTTTTGATGGCCTGTAACTTCACGACCTACGTGATATCCGCCGATTTTTGGAGCAGCTTTAAAAAGATAATAATGTCACTAATACTTAAGTAACGCTCAAATAATTCCTACATCACTAAAGTTTATTTGCAAATAAAACTTCCCCTAGTTTTATGCATTTGTCATCTGTTTGATTATGCATAATTTCAACATTTCCATTCTATCCTGTCATACCTTTACAATCATATTTATGTGGCGCATTTATTTATTTTTTTTTTTCATATTATGATTATTTAGAGGATGAAATGACAATGTTTCATAATTTTTTGCAATAAATTGTAATTATTGTGAAATAAAAATTAACATTTTAGACATTTGATTTTGTAGCATTTATGCACGTAAAATTTTAAGTATGTAATTACGTTATATGACTTTGAATGTGAAATAACTATAAATCAGGTAATTTAAATAAATAGGATAACTGAATTAATGAAACTGAGAGAATTTAGAGACCTTTGAACCTAAAGAATGGTAGAATTGAAAATTTGTGATAGGATTTCTATCTTATTTAATACAGCTCCTGTCAGCTTTCTTACAACTGGAGAAATACTTACATAAAAGTATAAAGAAACTACTAGTTTTTATCAGAACTAATAAAACTTTAAAATTTACTAAAAATTTTGATCTAGAATCGAATCTGTTTAAGACTAAGTTCAGGACATTTTACAGATTCATAATTTACTGCAGTCATATAATCTCTGGGTTCTGTCGAATGTTCGAAACAAAATATCTCGTTGGTATAGTTAAAACACATTTCAATATAAATCTCCCTGTTTGACAGCACTTTTGTGCTTAAATCTATAAATAACCTCTAACAAAGATTTAGCTTAAAAGCACATTAAATTAAATTAAATTATATCCAAATGATAATTATGAAATGTTCAACAGAAAACATAAATTCAATTGAAATCATAAACCTTCCTTTCTTTCATTCTACTCCAGATACACTAATGTCTTTTTCCCCCCCCCCCCAACCACACTAACAAACGGATGCCTTAAAAAAGGAAAATACTTCTTTTGTACAAAGACGAAAATCATGTTCTAAATTCCAATGAATCATTTTAAGTACTAAATAATGTCCTTTTCCTTTGACACTTTTAAAATGAAACCTTATCAAGCACACATCACCACATTAACGACTCAAAGACACACACATTCGAACACCAGGACAAGGAAAAAAAAGGGCTTCTTTCTCATCCATCCACCATGAATGAAATGAACTGTTTTTGATATAGAAACCCCAAAAACCCAAACCAACAACAATAACAAGAACAACAAGAGCAGCAGTAATATTAAATGGATTGATAGAATGATTTAATGTTTTCAATAAAAAGCAAAAACGAATCTAACATCATTTTAAATGGTCATACTCGTTCAACAAACTGCCAAAGCAAATGATATGAAACGTGTTTAATGTCTAATACTATTTCGACAATTTCTACTCACACCGACCTAAGCTTGTGCAATAGATTTCTGAATTGAATCCATACAATACGTAGAGAGTACAAGCTGAATGTAAGATGGAAATAAAGATGGCTGCTGTGTATTAAATGCCATAAAAACGGTCATTCGCATGTTCAAATGACATTTAATGTGTCAAATAAGGGTTACTCCTTAGATTTTTTTTGTCTTTTTTTTATTTCATCCACTCACCATTATCAAGTTGAAATTCTATTTAATTCTATGCTGTTTAGTGTGAGTGTTGTGTGTGTGATTGCCATTTGATGTTTCTTCTATATGTTTCGTCTACATTTTGTCACTTTTATTTGCTCGTGTTAAGGTACACTGGATGACAAATAAAAGTTTGTTAAGGGAAAGACTTTATAATTGCGGACTATAATTAACATAACCTGTAACATAATAGACAGTGAAACAGACCAAAGTCTCTGTCAGACTGACAGTGTAGCACACTATAAAATAGCCTGCCGGGGCACCATGTATTTATGTTAATCCTTGTTATAAAACACGAAGATTAATGATCACCGAAGGCAACAAATTGATCTCTAATACAGAAGTGGTCATGTGAGCAAAAACATAATTGGTCAATTCACTAGGTCTCTTATCATGTCATATTGTCCTAATATTTCACAATGATTTTTATTGCTTTTCAAGCAAAAAATGTCCTAAAATAATACTACTTTCTATGCTATGTTTATTGTGTTATCGTAACGATCCAGCAGAGACCAACGCCGAATGCCTAAGAGTCGGTTAAGCCGAGCCGCACAGTCGGGATATATTAGGACATTATGACAATATGACTGATAAGAGACCTTGTGAATTGACCAAATGAGTCGATTTCGTATTTATCAGCAGTGATGCTGTCCATTACCTTCAAATGCGCTAAAAATAACAAAAAGAAATTCACCTTATCATTTTGACAGTCACCGTATTTGTTTCAAATAAGATCTTTTGTTAAAAACAAAGTCATGTTTGTAAGTTGGAATCTGAATTTTCTTTAGACATTTAAACTTGATGAAATGTTTCAAAGAAGAAACATTATGAAGGTATAGATATTTTAGGGGAAGTTTATAATACCCAGCTTAATTTGACAATACATATTAGGATATCTCCTCCTGTTCATGAGACAGCGGATGAGCATATCAGAGTAAGTCCGGAGGACGTTCGAAAAGTTAACAAATATTTTATAAATATAAAAAGACCTCCAGAATATATAATAATCGTACCATCTGTATTGTTTTCTGCGATCATTAGACTAGGCGTTTTCCCTACTAATTGGAAAATTGCTCAGATCATAATGATACCTTAGCCAGGAAAAGATTTAACGATGACGTCTTCATACAGACCTATAAGTCTACTGACCTGCATATAAAAGTTATTTGAGAAGATATGTAAAACCATTGAACCATTGAACAAGTTAATCAATTGACTGGAGAGATAAGAAAATCTTTTGAAAATAAAGAATACTGCTGTGCTATATTTTTTGGACATCGCCCAGGCCTTCGTCACATATCAGACCGAGTTTTTAGAGTAAAATATTGCGATTATGTAACAGGAAAATATGAAATTAAGGCTGGTGTTCCACAGGGAATTATTCTCGGACCAACAATTTATTTGATATATACTTCTGATTTGCCTGTGTGTGATAGACTTACCATATCGACATTCGCTGATGATACGGCAATACTAAGCTCCCATGAACTCAAAAGTAAATACATTACATTTACTCTCAGAAGGGGTGACTGTCCACCAATCACACTAAATAACATAAACATTCCACAGGCAGATACTGTTACATACCTTGGTATTCACTTGGATAGACGACTTACATGGCGTCGTCATATAGAAGCCAAGACTTAATCACTGGTTAATCAATGACTAAGCAAAATTAAGCCTTGACTATAAAGTCAATAAATGTGTATTAAAACCAATCTGGACATATAGAACACACAGTAATTCTAGTTTTGAGCTTCTACAGAGAGCACAATCGAAAATTCTTAGCACCATGACGGGTACACCATGGTACATAAGAAATGAGAATATTCATAGAGACCTACAAGTACTGTTAGTTAAGGATGAGTTTAAGAATGTCCGTGAGAAATATATCATGAAATTACGAACCACCCGAACCCGATTGCAAGACATCTCGCACAGGCCCAAACACGATCAGAACTTCGAAGAGCCGATCTACCACCCCGCTAAGATGTTCACCAACGCTCCTGTCAGAGAGCATTTAGTTTTAATTTTAAAATGTTCTCTGACTAAGTAAGGCAGCTTCGATAAATAAACAAACGTTATAAAAACAAGTAATAGAGCTATATTCGGCTGTGCCGAATCTTATATACCCTTCACCAAATTATACTTTAAAATAAAATGAAAAAAAAAATTTATTTAATTTTTTTTTTCGAAATTATTTTTTAAAAGTTTTTTTCAATATTTTAAAAAAAAATTGTTTTAATTAAAACTTTTTTTTTTAATTTAATAGTACAAACAATTTATGACAAAAAAATGGTTTTTGTGAAAAAAAATTCGGGTTAAAAAATATTTTTCCAGACTTTGACCCTTTGTAGGTCTAACTTAGCCTTATATACATCGTTGCAATGGACTTTGAAATATCTATCATTAGATATCCATATTGTCTATATTTAAGACTTAGTAATCGAGATATAATCAAAAATAGAGGTTGTCTCGGATTTTTGCTAATATCTCCGTTATTTAGGGACGAAAGCATGTCTGACAGAATTGTTGAAGATTTGAATCCCGAAGATATCTGGGGTCTTCAGAAAATTGATTTCAACAAACAGACAGACAGACGGAGATGGCTAAATCGACTCCGCTATCTATAAGCATCCAGAATATATATACTTTATAGAGTCGGAAAACTATATTATGGAAATTACAAACGGCATGACAAACTTATATATACCCATCTCTCCGTAGTACAATCCGGAAAATATATAATACTGAGACGAAGGACTATTTTACAACAACGAAAATAGAATAATCTGAAGTAGGATTTACTCCAAAGATGCATTACTTTGGAGATGAGCAAAATATTCACAAAAGAATAAATATTAAAGCAGTTGAAACACCGACAAGAAGGCTTATAATATTTTATACGATAGTAAGTTGCATAAGCGATTAAGGAACAATCCTCTTATGACAAAATAATTGCTAGATAAATGACATAATCTATTAACACTCAGGGCTTCAAATGTTATTTAGCAAAGCCAAGTACATATAATAATGATTTTTTGGGTTTTGATAAAAATTGTAGTAAGTGCTAAAGATTATATTTTCTTACAGACTCTTGTGACCATTTTACTGTCCTAGATACTTAGTGTGTTTGACTTATTTCATTAAGAAATAACTTCCAATGCGATGGGATATATTTTACAACTTTTTGTTGCGACTTTTTCGAAATACAGCTGCAGTTGCTGGGGAGAAGATGGTTTTTGATAGACTGGAAAGGAGCTGACACGACAGCCGTCATTTGCTAGATAAATGACATAATCTATTAACACTTAGGTCTTCAAATGTTATTTAGCAAAGTCAAGTACAGATAATAATGATTTTTGGGTTTTGATAAAAATTGTAGTAAGTTCTAAAGATTATATTTTCTTACAGATTCTTGTGACCATTTTATTTTCCTAGATACTTAGTGTGTTTGACTTATTTCATTAAGAAATAACTTCCAATGCGATGGGATCTATTTTACAACTTTTGTTGCGACTTTTTCGAAATACAGCTGCAGTTGCTGGGGAGAAGATGGTTTTTGATAGACTGGAAAGGAGCTGACACGACAGCCGTCATTGCAAGAAATCTTTACAGTACGAATCTGATTTTCTTTCAGCTCAGAGGATAACGCTTTACAGTTTTTGTAAGAATTGGGAAATATTTCAGTTTTGTTGGGAGTTTTTTCACATATTTGGGACTAATCTCTTTATTACTATGAAACTGACAATTATTGGGAGTAATTTCGTTTCAGCCTTTGGGAGTTTTTCGGATTTATTTCATTGGAATTTACTTCATTTGGGAACTGTTGATTATTCTTAAGACATAAACTGTCGAGAATATATAATCTACAGTGGAACTAGCTGTATTATTCTAGTTTATCAGTATTAGTTTTGTATCCACCATTATCCAAGTGTGGATGCCGAAAGATAGTAGTAAATGTTAATTAATAAACACAAAACCTGTTCCGGCTTATGTCGAAAATGTATCGAAAAGTTTTCTCCGTACCAAATAAAACGGAATCGGGGCGACATGTCAAAGCTAGCGGTAATATCAACCGGACAGTGTAATCAGCCGATAAAATTAAAGATTACATTAAATTAAAATTTGAGCAGCTAAAGGAACTTTGCAAGAGAGTAAACAGTTTAAATATACACGAACTCCGATTTTATTCTATAACGAGTGCAAAGATTTCTAAAACAGTCTTTTTGACATTATTCGGTGAACAAATCATATTTCCCTAAAAGAATCGGCAAAAAATATGACAATAATCTCATCTGATTTTTACAAATAAAATATTTTAGAAATGATAACTGATTTGAATTCAATAATATTTCAATTAACAAACTCCCAATAAAGCTTCCACCAATCATACATTTTTGCTTGTCACTAGCTGTACAATAAATACATGGTAGAATTTAACAATTTTATTTTGCTTTACTGTGGAGATTTCACAATTTTTATGTGAAATTGATATCCGGTTAAACTAGGACGGGCAAAACTAATACGAAAAAACACAAAAATCATATACATATATACAATATTTAACCAAGAACAATTTAAGAAACCCAACTTGTAGACACATACACACGTAGCCATCCACACGTTTATACAGTCATACATATAGAAAACATTCAAGTAAATCATTCAAAATATAAGCACATATATAGATGTGGATACAACGAGGGTAAATTGTAAAGAACTTTTAAATTTTAATAGATGGCAACCGTAGTATGCATGGACATTAGGTTATTAAGACGATTTCGAAAGATTTGAGTCGAACTTGATGACAACTGGCTTCAAATATAAAGTTGGGATTCTATGGCAGAGTTCTTTCACAATTTCTTAACTGTTGAAAAGTCAGTCACGAAACATTTAAGACCAAATCTATCAAAGTGGCCACAAAGATCATTTTGGATTGCATATTATATATTATTTACTTAAAAGCATTATATTATGCAACAGTGAATATTTTTGGAACCTGTTGGTCCATTTCATTATTTTGATTTTCACAAATGGTCTCGATATAATAGTCGTGTGTGTTCGAAATTTCATAGTTCAGGCATGACTGTAATTTTGTTTTTCTTCAGAACTGTTAAACAACGCATCATGCAAAGACTCACACTGCAACATATGTTTTGTACTATTGACAATAACATCTAATACCTGTCAACTAGATGCCTAGATTGTGTTACATCACAGCACTCAATTTCTATACCCCATTTTTTTTGATGGGGTATAGATTTCATTTTGTCATTCCGTTTGTAACACATCGACATATTCATCATAGACCCTCAAAAGTATATAAATTCTGGGTCCTTATGAAATTCTAAGACGATCCAGATATGTCCGACCGTTTGTTTGTCTGTTGAAAATACGTTGGGGAGCAAACAAATGGAAGGCTGAAATTTTGCACAAATACTAACCGTTGTTAAGATTTGTTTGGTACTGAAAATGGTCCCTCATACTAATGTTTCACGGAATACTGTTTAAACAGTCATGAATATGTTGATTATGCAGCAATGCTAATACAATTTTGCACCTATTCTAAGTACTCTGAAAATCGCCATACTCCATACTTGTCTTGTAATAATCAATACCGTGATGACGTAGTACATAAACAAGTCTTATATGACCCTAAATCTATCTAAAAACTTTTGTGCGGATCGGTTGATAATTGAACCCACCCCCCATATATAAACCTTATATCAGAAAAATATTGATGGTGGGTATACAAGATTCGATACAGCAGAATATAATACTATTATTCGTTTGTTATGGGGTTATGTGAAGTCAAACGTTTTTTTCGATTAGCCAGCTACAACATTGCTCACATAATTCGCTGGATACAGTGATCGAAAATTGGAATATCAGAAATCTCCTATGAATTAACATCTATCAGATTTATCGAACAATGATATGTGGAACCTGATAGCGATTTTTAAGTGTTAATGGCGCCTTCACTTTTTTCACAAGATACCTTTTACCTTCGCAAGAGTTATCTGAGCTGCTAGCATTTAGACTTGAAGAAAGAAATAATTTAACTCAAGGTATGAAAGTTTCATTTTATCGCAGTCACGAAAAAGAACTTCTTCAATTTTTAAGCTCATAAAATGATGTAGTCTTTTGTAACGAAAATGGGTTTCTCAAGCTACAAAGCTGATGAATAGATATTATTTATAGACAGCTCAAAGCAAAGTTTAAAATGTGCTTTACTTGATATTGGCAATAGGCATGCAGCTGTGCTTATTGCTAATTCTACGTAGATTTTCTTTTAATAAAACTTAAATACTCGAATCACTAATGGGTAATATACGTCGATTTAAAAATTATTAATTTCTTTTTCGGACTACAAAGAAAGTAAATTAAATGTCCGTGTTTTATCTGTTTATGATGCAGCAGAGCAAAACATAACCATTGGATCAAGAAAGTCTGACCTCTTAGAGAAAACATGACGGTTTGAAAAGAAAATGTTATAAACCTTTAGTGTCCAGAGATAAGATAATTTTGCCTCTATTACACATCAAATTGGAACTTATGAAGCTATATGTGAAAGCATTAGACAAAACTGGTCTATGTTTTGCATTTCTTTCATGACAGTTTCCAGGTTTGGGTATAGAATAACTAAAAGCTGGTATTTTTATGTAGCCCACGAATATAACTTTAAATGAAAGACAAAGATTTCATACATTCAATGAATGATTTAGAAGCAGCTTCTTGGAAATCGTTTGTTGTCGTTGTGAAATACTTCTTAGGAAATCAGAAGTCTGCAAATTACGCGGAATAAGTTATATACCTTTTAATTAACTTTTAAATTCTTGGATATAATATGATCATGAAAGTACACTGTCTGCATAATCATTTAGACAAGTTTTCTGAAAATCTTGGTTCGTATAGCGAAGAACAAGGAGAACGTTTCCATCAAAATTTCAAAGTTATGGAAAATAGATACCAAGGTCGCTGGGGTGAAAATATGATGCCAGATTACTTCTGGAGTAACACACGGTAGTGTCCTAACGACCTACATCGTACAAAATCTAAAAAAAGAAACTATAAAATTATTTTACAGGTTAGAGTAAAATAATTTTATAAATTGTTGTAAAATCGTTAATTTTTATTCAGGGTAATACTCCCGCGGGCGGATGGCAGGTATATCCTTTCCAAAGGCAGTAGACGATCTAACCAAATTTGGATCTTTGTGTTCACCAACTAAGGGAACTTGTTCTTGTTTAGTAAGGATAATATTAGCTACATCTTTACCATGCAATCCAACCACTTCTCTCCAGGTGTTGAAAAAGGGATGACTTAGTGGTTCATAGTGCTTAAAATGTATGATCATCGCATGGTCGTTTATGGATACCGGTATGGTGACATCAAGGCGACGTTTAATAAGCAATTCCCCTTCGATTTTATCAGCTTCTTTATGATGGTATGCTGGCTCCAATACGAAGTGACCGCATTGTCTTCCAATTTTGTCTGTCTTTAGCTTAAATTCTAGCAACCAATTTGCTAGCTCATTGAGAACATTGGATTCCTTGAACCTTGGATTTAATAGAAAGGTTGCGTACATTTATTTTTGGTGATTTTTGACAGCTTGTACTGAGGTTAGGGATGTCTGAATGTCATGATCTATTAAAATCTTTTTCATAGCTCCTTTGATTGGAATCAGGAGAAAACCTCCTGCTTCAATCTCAGGAAGAAATGTGTCCGTAGTCAATTTATCTGCAGACTTTTGAGTGTTTAGCTTTGATCAACATAAAGGTTGCAAGGCTTCATGGAGAATAATGTTCACCGCTAATACTTCACTGTGTTCAGGTTCATCGATATCTTTCCCTGACACTTGGTTATCATCTTCAAAACTAGAAGACATAGAATCTCGTTCTTCTCGATGTAATATAGTGTGATCGAAAGGCAAACAGTTATGGCAATAGCGTTTGTAAACCATTGTCAATCGCCTTATCCCCACACTTCATTCCTTAGATTTACGATAGTACTTTAACGGATGATTCAGACCACAAATATGGCATTTTGGTTTTCCGCGTTGTCTAGATTAGGAAAAAAAGCGAAAAAGAACCGAAACGAATAACGGTATCGGTAACGGTATCGGTATTAATTTTATTTTTATTTCGGTATCGGTATCGGTAACGGTATTTAAATTATATCGGTATCGGTATACCGGTATAAAACTAATATATCGGTATTTATACCGGTATAAAAATTAAGTACATCAAACCTAACAAAAACTTATAAAAAATCCAAATATATGAAAGAGCTACAAAAAAATACAATATGTCAAAACAACAGGTACCTTGTTTTTGTTAAAAGATAATTGAATTGTCAAAGTTGCCTGTTGTTGTTTTTGCTTGAATTGACAATCCAATTATCTATACAAGTGAACAAAATAATCAGCTGTTCTTCTGAGGTCACCTATAAATTCGCCTTGGTATGTAAGTAAACAACTAAGACAGAGTTGCATTAGTTGAACATCAAGCAGGGATGGACAAGGCTCAAATACTATTTTCTACTAGCAGCAAAGTTGTTAAATTATGTCATTTTAACAATTTTGCAAAATTTAATAATAATGCCGGTATGATATCAGTATTGAAACTTGTATGATACCGGTATTGATTTGCAATTGATACCGGTATAATAAAGGTATTGATACCGTTATGATAACGGTATTGTACCGGTATGATACCGGTATTAAGGGAAACGGTATTTGAATACCGGTATTTTACCGAAATAATTATTTCGGTATCGGTATCAATACCGGTACTCAATTTTAAACGGTATTTAATCGGTATCGGTATTAATAACGGTATCGGTTGCCAACCTTGAAAAAAAGAGACAAAAGAAATAGGTACGGTATAAAATAATATTTAATGCAATTGAGATCTCTAGGTATTTAATTAGTGTAGGAAAATTTGGCAGGTTATTGGGTGGATTTAGGTGCAATATTGCTTTGAGTGGGCTTATTAGTTGGCAGTAAATATAATTTTACAACTGGACGCAAAATAGTTTTTGGTTTGAACTTCAGCAACTCTTGTTTTGCTATCACTTTCGCGAATGACACTGGATACACGACCTAGAAGCCACTCAGTAGGTGGTAAAAAGTCTTCCTTGACTACAACGATATCATCTGGTTTTATGTTGTCTCGTTCTTTTTGCCATTTAAAGCGGCGTTGAAGCTTATTTATATATTCAATTTTCCATATTCTGGCAAAGATATGTTGAAGTGACTTTAATATTTCCCTGTGTTTCAAAAAGCGTACCTTTTCTATTGGAGGTTCATCAGGAGCTTCTGGTAGAGCAGTGATCGGGGCTCCTCCAATACTCACTTGAAGGGATCATTGCCTGTGAAAATCAGTCCACTCTATCTATGGTTACTAATAATGACCAACAGTGATAAAAGTCCGGCTGACAAGATCTTTAGGGAGTAACTTATTATATGCTATCCAAATTGAGCTCCTGGATGACATTTATTCTTGTCTCTCACAACTGTCAAGGTAGTTCAAATGAAGTCTCCCTGCAGGCTATGTATCAAAGACTTATCTTGGGATCAAAGTGGTATACATAGTGAAAGCTTTTAGCAAATTTAAACAGTTGCTTAAATCTTACCGACCAATAAGGTTTTGCTCGTTGGCAGATTACTGTTGGAGTATCACACAGGAGGACCTCCATCGAAGAAAATCGTAAAAACAGCTTCTGTATCAGAATTTAAACCTGCAGTTTCTCAAAAACTACACGTAACATTGAAACAATAAGTGTACAGCTAGAATCAGGCCATCAGTTTTGGCTACATCAAAATCATTGTAGACCTGTGTAATACATTGGAACTAAAACGATTCAACCCGAAATAATGTCAAATACTTTTCAGCCTGCCCTCGTTTAATGTCGTGTACATGTAGTATATCATTTTTGTTTGATGTGCGTAAAGTGCGTTCATTCCTCATTTCTCTCTGTATTGTGTATGTGTGTGTGTTCAAATGTGTTAGTGTGTGTGTGTGTTTTGTTTAACATACATAAATCTGTCACTTTGCTTTTTCTAGTTCTTTCTTTTCACATTTCATCCTACTTTTCATTTCACATTTCATACTCTTGTTGCTGTTGGTTTGAATGTTTGCCATATTTTATTTTTGTTATTGCTGTGTTGTTGTTGTTGTTGTTTTTTTACTTTGTGATATGCCTGCCTTTTTAAAAGACAGTATGACATTTGTGTTGTATGTGTGCGTGTGTGTGTAAGTTTGTAGATGTCAGTGTGTTGGTATTATTGTATATTGTATTGCGACACTGCGCCTGTCAATTTATAACAAAAATTATGATCCTGAAAAGTAGATTATCCTTGATTTATCGTCGCATCATTTCAAATGAAAAGTTGAAAGTCTGTAAATGAAATTATATACATACATAAAGACATACACATGTGTATGTGTTTATATAATTTTGCGTCTTATTATATACAACAAACATACTTAGTTGTTTTTGTAAATTCATGTTTACTGAAGTTCAGGGTTAGAAAGCAATATGATGAGGGTATATAATTGATTGTAGTACTAAGTATTTAGAAATCATCAGGAATTCAATAAGATATATTTGAATTACAATTGGGAAATTCTGAAACACAACTGGAAATGGTGTAGAACCCGTATATTTTACAATTTTTACATGTTTTCCTTTAAGATTTAAAAAATGTAAGCGCTTTGACTCTCCAAGTTTGTTTGGTCAAATGCTGTTAATATAACAATATCAGTCTGTCGACATAAAGTGGAACTACCAGCATCAAATCAGGACTCAGTAAATGCTTTCCTTTAAAGAACAGAAAAATATTATGAAAATAATATAATCGACTTAAATCGAAGTTCATTATTGTTTGGACATTTTTACGAACTAATATTTTAAGATCGTCCTTAGACAAACATGTAATCGTTACTCTGGGCGGCTTGAGGTGAATAAAAAGGTTTGTAACTGTCAGCGCAGCAAAATGGTGAACGCGACAATACCCCTTATATCATTATGTTATTCCGTACTTTAAATTTTTTTAGAGTTGAAGTCACCAGAATCACACAGGACTAAAAGTTGAATTTAAATTAAATTTCCTTGTTCGAAAATTCTAAACTTCTTAGAAGTTCTCAAAATTTACAAATTTAATGATAATAAATAATTCAGGAATTTTTTTTATTACAAAAACTGTAAATAAAATGTATTTGTGGTTAAGATTTCAATAATCGAAAATTCAAAACTTATTTAAAACCCTGAAATTTATAATATTTCGTACAAGGCTTACAAAAATTCTAAAAGAGTTTATCGTAAGTCTATTATAAGACATTTCTAAATTGTATGTTTACAAATAATTCAAGAATTTGTTGTTATAAAAACTGTTTAAAAACTTCCAACTGTTTAAATTTCGCAATTAGGATATCAATGTTCGAAAATGAAATATTAAGTTCAAATTTTTAAACATGTGTTAAATAACATTGAATTTCAATAATATTTTAAACTACTTTGATAAGAAGACAAAATAAGTATTTGATTTTTAGCCAAGATTTTACAGAAAAAAATAATTTGATCATTTCTGTCAAATATTTCAATTTTAAAAAAAAATGTTTTCAAAGGTTTAGCATTTCAAAATTTAATTTTTAATTATTATCATCAAAATTAAAATCTTTGGTTTTGTCCCAAATGTCTATGTTTGAAAGTTTAAAACTTTTTTGAAATTTTAAAATTTGTAAATTTTTTGTCGGCAAATAATTTAGGAATCTTTTAATTACAAAACTTTTTCAAAACTTGAAACAATTTAAATTTCCAGCTAAAATTTTAATGTTCGAAAATATAATATGAAGTTCGAATTTTCGAACTAGAAATAATAATAATAATAATAATTATTATTATTATAATTATTAAAATGAAAATCTTTGGTTTTTGTCCCATAGTTCTATGTTCGAAAGTTCAACACTTTTTGGAAATTCCAAAATTTTAAAACTTTTTATTACAAAATCAATTTAAAAATTGGCTACAAATCAAATTTCCAGCTAAGATTTCAATGTTCAAATATATAATATGAAGTTAGAATTTTCGAACATAAATTTAAACTCAAAATTGTCAGTAGAGGCACAATAATACATTAATACATAACATTGAAAGTTGAAGATGGATACAACTATATTTTTTAGCGAAAGAGCAAAGAAAATTATGTAAGATTTTTGCGATTTCTTGCAAAAAGTGAAAACTGAAAAATTTTGAATTGACTCTCTTTAGAGCAACCAGTGCGATATGTTCTAAAGTTTAGAATTTCTATAAGGTTTTAAATTATTATCATTAAAAATGTAAATCTTTGATTTCCATATTTGAAAACTTCAAACTTTTTTGAAAATATAAAATTTATACATTACCTTTTGATTGCAACAAAATTTAAATTTTCGAAAATAAAAAATGAAGGTCGAATTTTCGAAAATTTCAAAAAATAAATTCATTTAATCATCTAAATTAAAATCTTTGATTTTTATTCCAAATTCCTATGTTCGAAAATTCCAAATTTGTTTGGAAAATTAAGAATATTGATTGTAAAAACTAAGATTTTAGTGTTCGAAAATATAATATGAAGTTCGAATTTTCGAACATGTGTTCAAAAGTTAAGAATTTCAATAAGCGTTTAAATTGTTATAATCAAAAGTTAAAAGCTTTTATACCCTAAATTTCCTTGTTCGAAAATGGAACACATTTCAGAAAATTTATAAATTTGATTGCAAAATACAAAAATATATGAATTGATTGAAAAATTGTATTTGCTGGCTTTAATGTTCGGAAATTGAAAAATTACGTTACAGTTTTCAAATATTTAAAATAACCTTTAAATTTTGTATGTATCGTGCAGTTACAAATGTCAATCCATCAACTATACTTAATTAATCTTAATACAATATACTATATTAGTATATTTTTGTTAATAATTCCCAAATAGTTTATGTGAATTTTAATATAAGATATCTAAAAAAAAAAAAACATGAACAAAGCAAGCATGAATCGCAGTCCCGATATAGATATACTGTGCACTCGGGTAACAAAACATAATAAGCGAGGACATAATTCTTACTTCGTACTAATAACGTAGTTAAAATCTCATTAGCTAGTCATAGCCAATTAGTTGTAGTTAGTAAACCAGAGCTAAAGAATTTATCTCCTCGGATTGCATCCATTAGCTATATTTATACATAATTAATTAGTCGATATTGTTTTTAACATTTTAAGTGATTGAACTATAATTTGTGAACTATTTTACTCTTTAGTAAAATCTCATCAGTTATTGTACTCTTTAGCTAGTTCACAGTTGTAGTTAGCCGATAGTGAGCTGAATAATTTATCTCTTCGGATATTTATCCATAATAAGTAGTTAGACTACCTAGAGCCGAAGCATTTATCTCATCTGATTACTTTCCCATAACAAGTCCATAGCCGACCGGGAGCCGAAGCATTTATCTCGCCGAATCCTCTATTAGAAGCTTCGTTCGTTAAAAAACATATCCCAAAGATACAATACAGCTTTGTGGTAAAGAAGTTTTCAAACGAAGCAGACCTTGGAAAGACTAAGCATACCTTGGATGGAATTAAAAACAAACGAAAAATCTTTGATTTTTACCCAGAATTTCCATGTTCAAAAATTAGTTTATTTTTATTAAATTAGAAAATTTTTACATAAATATTATTTAGAAAATCTTTAAAGATTCCAAATATTTTATTTTCAAAGATTTCAATGTTCGAAAATTCAAAATTTTAATTCGAATTTTCGACCATATCAACCGTTTCAAATTATTCCAGCCCGATTCTAGCTCAGTTTATTTCAATTACTACGAAAATATGTATTGTAAGTGGATTTTATTTAAAATATGTAAGTAAGTAAGTAAGTATTAACATGAAAATTAATTATTCTAGAAAATTTTGTGTTCTGTATTCAGAAATAAGTACTTATATTAATTATGTGAGATAGAGAAATAATAAAAATGCTAATAAATACCACAGGTGTATGTTTCTTTGCTGAATATTTTGCATATTTATACCCTACACCACCATAATGGGGAGGGTATAATGGATTTGTGCAGATGTTTGTAACGCCCAAAAATATTAGTCTAACACCCACCTTAAAGTATACCGATCGACTCAGAATCACTTTCTGAGTCGATTAAACGATGTCCGTCCGTCCGTCCGTCTGGCTGGTTGTCCATGTAAACCTTGTGCGCAGAATACAGGTCGCAATCTTGAAGATATTTTGACAAAATTTGGTACATATCATTTTTTCTGCCCAAGGGCCAAGCCTATTGAAATTGGCTGAAATCGGTTCATTATTTCACCTAGCCCTCATACAAATGTCCTCCCGAATTTGGACTTTATCGGTCATAAATGTTTAATTTATATAGGTATCTACACAAGTTTTTCTCCAAATAAGTTTTATATATACGAAATTCATGTCACCAAATTTTATTATGATCGGTCCATAATTAGTCATAGCTCCCATATAAGGCCTGCTTCCGATACTCACTTTAACGAGCATAAATCTCTTAAAAATGTTGATATACACATAAAATGCAACATTAACAACTTCCGGAGAGATTACTAAAGTGCCGGACAATAACAAAAGAAGTGTAAGATGGTCTCTTCCTCCTCCTCATTCTGACAACTTCTGCAAAAGTCGTGGTGAGGTAGACCAAGTTCTGCAGCATGTGTACCGAAAGTGTAATGCCCGTTGTAAGCGAATTAGAAACGACGTGCGTTTACAGTCTAACGCAGGCCATATCATCCACATAATGGCACAGGTGGATTCATTACCCCACCTTGTTTGTACAAGTTCGTAATATGCAATATTTATCCGCTGCTAACAAGTCGACAACAGAATTCCACATAGCATGTCTATTTCATTTTCCGTCATCGAGGCTCCTATTGCCGCTAAGTTATCAGGAATACAATTGCCTTCGTTATCCCTGTGTCCACGTACCCAAGTGAGTACTACTGTTGAATGTCTCGCCATCGCATTTAAGGATACCAGGCATTCCTGGACTGTATTTGCTGTTGCATGAACACCGGTCAGAGATTTGATTGAGGTTTTACTGTCAGTATATATACGAATATCTCTACAAAATATCCTGTAATATCTGAGCCAGTTGGCCGCTCCCCTAATAGCCGATACCACGGCCAGAAGAATACTACATCCATTTAGGACATTCTTATCCCATAAAGGACATTCTTATCCAAAATTCTGGAATGTATACACCTACACCCAATTTATCCCCCGTATAATTGTATAGCCTCATTAAATTAAGGGAGGTACCATCAACAGGTTATATACTGGATGGGAAAATTCCTCTGGAAGCAGGGTTTGGTGGTGCAGTAATCAATATCATCAGGAAGATTCTGGATATTTCCTATTATGCAAGCATGTCCGTAGGATCTATAGTTCCATGGATTACAGGCGTCGAACTTAAAAACCGTGTTCAATACCAAATTGCTGGCCATTGAGGAATATATAAAAGCAACTATATTTGGAAAACGAACTATATTTTGATTTCGGCGATTATATGGTTGGAAATTTAATTAACTCAGAAAGAAACTATGAGCTACAAAGGTCGAATCCTAGAGAAAGACACATATAGCTGAAACTAGAAAAAAACTCAAGCAAAAAATTATCCAAACAAATCACACATACGAGTGTTGTTTTTGTTTTCACATAGTTTTATTTACTAATACATTCTCTCCACTTATGTTTTTGACAACTGAGTTAGGTCTTTGACAGGACAGTTTCTGATCTATGTGTATTTATCTATGGGTGGAACATTTGTTCAATACAAATAAACTAAATTTATTAGCAAAGACTTATTTTATTATCACGATCTTAATAATCTGATAAGTTAGAATTTTATTTAAAAACTATTTCTAAATGCAGCTAGACAACATGTACAGCTAATGTTTGGTTTTATTCCTATGAATTAAATTGAATTTATATAAAATTCTGTCTAATAACTTTCACTTTCAAAATTATCATCTGTTTCCATATGACATTTTCTCGAGAATTTGAAGGTAATTCACCTTTAAACAAACAAATTTTTTCTTGTTATTTATTTTTTGACATATTTCTTTGACATCATTTTGTTACCATTAACCATGCTATTGTCTATGGATTTTCCAACTTTTCATTTTAATTTATTTCTCTTAAATGTTTCTCCAATTGTAACCCTCGATTAAAAACATCTTTCAAAAAAAAAAAAAAACACGTCGTTCAACATCTCGTCCTTGTACAACTCTTGTCATTGTAGAGCATTTTTTACTGAAATTCTTCAAAGATAAGAACACGACAAGTAAATGTCAAATAATTTAGTCACTATTGTTACTAATAGAATGTGTGTATGTGTGTGCGTGTTTGGTTTTTCTATTAAATCTAATTCTAAACATTAGTAAGAGTAACTACAAAAAATAAATAAATACAATATAAAAAGATTTGTGTGGGTCTTGCTTTTTGTTTGTTTGTTTGTTTTGAAAACGATAAAGGTGCGTTTGTATGAGTTTGTTTCTACTACCATCATCATCATCATCGGCGTAGTGAACATTATAGATTTGCTTTTAAGCGGTAGACACAAATCAATAATTTATTGTTTTTAACATTTTAAGTGATTGAATTATGTGCGTGAGAAAGTGAGACATGTGAGCGGTATTTGTACTAAAATGTTTTAGTATGAGTCAATGTTTTGTATGGCATATTTCTGTTCTGTTTTGTTTTGAAAAGGAATAGTATTCATTAGATAGATACCTATCTAGAAATACATAAATAAACCTATAAAAGAAATTCTTTGGCATTTGTCTATCACTCAGGGGAGATTTAAAGGCATATACTTAAATACTACATACTAGTATTCCATACTTTAAATGTAATGAAAAGGCACATACTTGGATCTAAAGTAATTACCGCCAAACTTAGTTTACACATACTAAATCAGGGAAATCGTTTCAAGTAAAAATATACTTTCTTGGGTATCTACTATATATATTCAAATCTTTGTTTAATCTTGGTATTACATGAATAAACCTTTTCTTATCTTTCGTTAATATTATTAATTTTATTTAAAAATCCATATTTTTTTAATATATTCTTTAAAAACATCATTCTTTAGTTTCTAAATCAAAAACAACACCATTAATATATATATATATTTTTTCTAGTCATAAAAATTTATGATGTCCATAAAAAACGAAATATTATTTTCTTCATATTTAACACAACACACACACAAATTTTTAATCAATAAATATTGAATTTGTAACGCATAAATAAAATTGAAAATGGAGAAGACATGAAATGTAATAAAAATGAAATAAAATCTAAAGGTTAAAACAAGTCAACTAAAGAAAAGAAAAAAACAACAGTGCTAAGGCAGAGGTTCTTAAAGCAAAGTTATAATGTAATGCATCATTCCAGCAATATATGTATAATTACATGAGGAAAAAGTTGTTCAAGGGATTTAACTCATGATGAAGTTTTTTTGATTTAGTTCAATCGTTTATGTTTATAACATTATTGTGTCATTGGAATACAATTGTTTATGCGAATGTAGAAATAAAAGGCGGTTCAGTGGTAGAAATGCTAATAACTACTGAATGTTCAGGCCCTTGGAAAGTTAAAGGTATCTGAGAAAGATTCTGTACACACCGAAGGCATTGCCAGGTATAGTGAAATAACTGTTTGGCATAATGCACAAGTCCATACTAATGTATGGTGCACTGGTTTTTTGGATGGAACTAATTAAATGCACAAATTACAGGACTATCGAAACGATCCAGCGGACTGCACTGATCAAGGCGTAGTAATAATGTGACCGCATAAAATCAGCTTATTCGTCAATCGCCGTGGTTTAATTTTGGTCTTTTGTCAAACTTTGTTTGTGATTACATTTGTTATTAAAAATTACAATATTTTAATTCGCCTTGATTTTGACATTTCTTCTACATTTGAACAAAAAAGGCTTGTTGTTCTTCATTGTTGTAGTTGTTGCACGACATCCAGTTAGGTACATGAATGGCGGGTGTCTCTTTACGACAACCTCTAACTATTCTAGAGGTGCCGGGTCATACAGATGTACCTGGAAAATTTTCAGTGGAAACAATATTGCGGACCAACTGGCTCTCATCTGCAAGTCGATAAAATAGGTAGATTGGTTAGTGTTCCTCTTTTATGCTGTAAGTAATTTTTACAGAAAATTTATGGATATGCTCACAGCAGCTGGTCTACTTTGACTACTTACTCGATATCGAAACTTACATGGCCCCTATACGACTGCCATTATTCTTCGGCCCTGAATCGGCTGTAACGGGGTCGGGTTCTAATAAAAGTGTTGAGAGGATAGAGATAATGAATCTGCTTTTTAATGACATATACAGAAATTGTCATAGTGAGAACGAGGAGGAGACAATGGAACACCTCCACTGTCTTTGCCCTCTTTATCAGACATAAGGATTGTTACGGCAGTCTAATTTTGCTCCATATGACGGATCTATCGGAACTCCTATTTACTTATAAATATTTTGATTAAAGTACTACACCATTTCCAATTGTATTTCAGAAATTCCTATTTGTATTTCAGAAGTTTCCATTGGTATTGCTATTGGAATTTTCTGAAATACAAATGGAAATTTCTGAAATACAATTAGAAACTTTTTAAGTATAAATTAAAACTTCTGAAATACAAATGGAAGTTTCTGAAATTCAATTGGAAAAATTCTGAAATACAATTAGCAAGTTCTGAAATATAAATGGAAACTTCTGAAATTTCTGAAATACAATTGGAAAGGGTGTAGAAAAATAATCCTATAGGCAGCAAAGGAATGTCCTTACAAACGTGTCCTTTATGTAGAAGTAGTTAGAAACCAAAACCAACAAAAGAAATATCAGATTAGATTATCCAAATACTGTAGATGGATTAACGTACCTAACGTAACGATATTCTTGGATGGTGTTGAAAAAAATTAAGAAATTTGTCAATAAGCAATCGTATTAGAATTGTTAAACTTTCTTATACTCTGTGAAAAGGGGGATATGAATATTAAACTCAAACAACTAAAAGATAAAAGTAGTATTTGGCAACGCCACTTTTTCTCGCTTGCTTTACTCTCAAATAAAATTTGTTAAATACACCAAAAAACTTATTGTTATGCCACAAAACATCGAGAATAGATTTATCACTAATTTAGCATGTATTTAACTTTGTATTGATCATGTAAAAGGATATTTTTAATATTATTACTTGAGAGATTTCAGTACAACTGACAAAATCATAATAAACTTTAATAGAATACTCATCCATATTTATAAAATATATTCCTTCGTTCACTACACGCAGAAAAAAATATAGTTTTGCATGTTTACTGTAATCATTTCAACATTTTTACAAGTGTTTTAACAATATTATAGTCAAAGTAACTATTTATATGATTGTGATAACAATAATATGGTTAATTTACGATTCACATGATTGTATCAACTATATATGGTTACAGTAAACAAGTATATGTTTGTGACAAACATTTTGAAGTTGAATAATTTTGTCATAATATGTTGTTCTCAGATTAAGCCGAGATCAACATAATATGGTAAGTCCTTCATCATATAACTGGAGGTCAGTGGTTGTTTACTTGAACCACAAAACACCGAAGAATTTCAAAACCGCGGTTTCGGTTTTAAAAAATTGAAAACCGATCGGTTTCGGTTTTGTGATAATTTGTTAAATATTAAGTGTTATAGAAAATCATTTGATAATATAGAAAATGCTATACAAATTTAAAATTTAAACTTGACGGGTGTTCAAGAATATAAGGAAACATTTGCTTTAATGGTACTCTTTTAATATATTAAATTAGTTAGCTTATATACATACATTGAAGTTGGTTAAGAACTAAATGAAACTAAGAAGTACTTTTTCGTTCTTTGAAATGGTACTTTTTGAATTTTCTATAATATTGAACCTAGAATCAGGAAATTAATTTGATTTCAAACTTGAAGGGCGTTCAATTGTGAAAATGTATTTCTTTTTCTTCTAATGGTACTTTTTAATACATTAAATTATTTTACTTATATGTATACATAATAGTTCGCTGATATTCTTTTGAGTAAAGAAAGAAAGTCATTAAGCCATTATATGACATTGAGGTAACAAAAACTATTAGTATTTTTTCGTTCTTCGAATGGTATTTTTTTGAAATTTCTATAATAATGAACCTATAGCAGAAAATTAAACACATTTGATCCTGACCGAGATAGAATCTTAAAAAGGGACTCACAGGTACTTTTTTCCAACTAATAATACTTTTTGACTATTTTATAATAATGAACCACTCATGATTCTGAATGAGTAAGAATTCACTTACTTTAATGGTACCTTTCTTTAGAATTTTCTATAATAATGTAGCCAGAATCAAGATGCTGAGTGCGAATACAAAATGTGGGTCTTTATGATACATTTTAATTCTAATAATACGTTTCAAATGAGCTAGAATCCACATTACAATGAATCAATAAACATTAAAGTAGAGACATGTTATCCTGAATTAGTATTAATTCACAAAGGGAGACTTAATATTAATATTTCTTTCTTCTAATTGGGGTGCCGAAGCGCACCGGTTCGGCTAGTACTCTATATTTTTATCGGATATTTGAAAATAACTAAAGATTTAGTTAGTTACATAAATTATTTTATTTTTTTTTTTTTTAATTAAATAAAAAACAGTCATTTGAAGTTTAATTGTCAGGTTACACTCGTATGAACAATATTTTTAAATGAGTTTGTGTCATTCTTTATTAACAGGTTACCTTGCCTAGCCTGAAAAATGTAGCCTACTACATCATTTGAAACATTTAGGCGTCGAAAAACGGTGGTTTCGGTTAAAACCAAACTGAAAACTCTAGTTGATACAATCAGTGTATTCCATTGAGGATTCCCTGCTTTGAAATTTCCGAACAAAATGGCTCAATCTGAAATTTCGACATGAAAATTGTTTAATTTAAAGTGGACACGTTTTTATGTTGGAATAATCTATTAGAGAAAATATTAAAGACCTTTGTAATTGAGTTTTTGACAAAAAATCAATGAAATTAAAATTGTTAGCTGTATTCAACATTAAAATCGTATAAAATATGGATTTGCAATGTGATTTTTGTGATCGAAAATAGCATTTTATAAACATAAAAGTTAATTTTAGTGAAATCCAGAGCAAAATTGTTTTCGATGTTCAAAAAATAATGCGTATTTATACACAAATTGTGAAAGTGAAGAATTCATATATATAATATTCAAAAGTGGTCTGATCGTTAACATATCGCAATAACTTTACTTACTTCGATACACATTTCGATAGCAAATATAAAAGTGTAAACAATTATACGATTAAGATAAAGCTAATCTCGCAATCCCATAAAACTAACAAAAAAAACAAAATTTTCGTATTATTGAGAATTTTTCCTATAAAGTCCACGTTTCATCCGGCGTAGGTAAAATAATCAAACTAATTTGTAATTTGGAATACATCATAGCTATTGTTGGCAGTTTGGAATCCCAGCTTTAGGATTTTAGAACACTTAGCCAAAATGTCTATAAAAAATTGGTTTTTCAAAAAAACAGTAGCAATGAGACAAGGGAATATGTTTTTATACCCTACACCACCATAGTGGGGAGGGTATATTGGATTTGTGCAGATGTTTGTAACGCCCAAAAATATTAGTCTAACACCCACCTTAAAGTATACCGATCGACTCAGTATCACTTTCTGAGTCGATTAAACGATGTCCGTCCGTCCGTCTGGCTGGCTGGTTGTCCATGTAAAGCTTGTGCGCAGAGTACAGGTCGCAATCTTGAAGATATTTCGATAAAATTTGGTACATATCATTTTTTTTACCCAAGGACCAAGCCTATTGAAACTGGCTGAAATCGGTTCATTATTTCACCTAGCCCCCATACAAATGTCCTCCCGAAATTGGACTTTATCGATCATAAATGTTTAATTTATATAGGTATCTACACAAGTTTTTCACCAAATTAGTTTTATATATACGAAATTCATGTCACCAAATTTTATTATGATCGGTCCATAATTAGTCATAGCTCCCATATAAGGCTTGCTTCCGATAATCACTTTAACGAGCATAAATCTCTTAAAAATGTTGGTATACACATAAAACGCAACATAAACAACTTTCATATAGACATTAATCACACTGCTTAATTTCATGGTGATCGGTCCATAATTGGTCATAGCTCTCATATAAAGCCTGCTTCCGATAATCACTTTAACGAGCATAAATCTCTTAAAAATGTTGGTATACACATAAAATGCAACATAAATAACTTTCATACAGACATTAATCACACTACTTAATTTCATGGTGATCGGTCCATAATTGGTCATAGCTCCCATATAAGGCCCACTTCCGAAAATCGTTCACGAATATAAATTATTGAAATTTTGAAAGAAAAATGTTTTTGCTCATTTACTTAGTGTAGGGTATTATATAGTCGGGCTTGACCGACCATACTTTCTTACTTGTTTTATATTGAGGGTGTAGTTTCTTCGTTAAAGATCAATCTCGAAATCTTCCAAGTTACGATTGAGAGACATTTTATGTCAATTGGATTACCCAGTAAGCAATGGCAGATTTATTTACAAAATATTTTGATTCTGTCCCACTGTGCACTGGTACACCTATATATTGGAAATTGGGAATCGCTGCAGTTTACTATTAAATCCATTTATGAACAGCTTAGCTGTCACATGAAATCGACAAATCTTAGAAATTATGATTAATATTTTATAATTACAACAAATTGATAAATATTAAGAAAAATAATCAAATGAACACCATCAAAGATATTCGAAAAAATATAATAGAATATAATGAAAACCATTTGAGATGTAATATTAAATTTTGTTGGTCTAACAAAAAAAAAACCATAAACATCATAAATTTAATAATTGAGATTGACATTTAACGAACTTGTAAATGTAATAAAAAAAATACACACAATAGCACAGAAATATGGGAATTAAAAATAAAATAAAATTTAATATAGCAAGAAATTTTGAACATAAATCTATCATAAGAGTTTTAGAAAATATATAGTAAAAAAGAAAATATGAAATAAAACAAAAGATAGACAGAGAGACAGACAGAAAACTCAAACTGCCAATGAAAAGTTATGTAGCTCTAACTCTAAAGTGCCAGGAAATAGGGCTCATAAACAACATTTCAGTTTAATTTTTGTTGGTAAATTAGAAATCAATATAAAGAGAAAAGTATTTTGAACATTTTAAGACATTTTAAGAGTTCATACCAACAAATATTCTTAAAAAAGAAGATAAAAGGAAAAAATGCCGTATTTTAACCAATTGATGATCATAAATTTGATAAATTTCAAAAAATTGTTTCATTGTCTGTGTAGAAAACCAGACATCATACAATTTTTCAACAGTTTTTTTCTTCTGTTTTGTTTTAAAGACAAAAAGATACTGCTCATTTGAATTTAAATTCAGAAATAGATAGAAAGAAATAAGAAAAATCTAAAACTGTTATGGCTTGTTAATTTTTGTTGCATTATTTTTAAATATACTGCCTACTGCTTCATTCATTCATTCTTTGTATCTATCTTTCACTTATGAAAATGTTGTAAATCATCATAATTTTCATATTTTCCATATGGCAGGAATAAATATTATTACGCAGTTGTAATTTAAAAGAGCCCAAGAGATGAGAGATGAGCTGTGTTGAGTTAAGTTGAATTGTATCCCACAGATTCTGCATCTGCTTAAATTTTCTATTTCTTTTTTCATAATTTTTCTTCAATTAAATATGTATGTGTTTGGCTGGTATTGGAAAGAAAGAAAGAGAGAGAGAGAGCAAGAGAGATTGCAATGTTCAAAAAGTCATTTAGACAGATAGACAAAAAAAAGTCATGCTAAATTAGAAAACACAAAAATTTCCATCTTTTTTGACAGTTCATGTAATTTATGTTTGTATCTTGCTGTGTTGTATCTAATATTTTGTATCTTTAACAGTCATAAAGTCAATTGTACTTGTAGTTGCTGTTGTTGTTGTTATTGCTCTAAGCGAAAGTGCAGTTTAACACAGTGACAAATTTTCACTTTTCCTGGCAACCTCGTTGTTTAGTTGATTAACGTCTGTCTCTACACTAAAAACAATTTAAACCATCTAAAATAGTTGTTTGCTTATACTAAATTTTAGTTCCCATTAACCAAAATTTTCTAGTGTACCTTACACTCTCCAGCATTGCATAAATTGCATTTTCCTTAAAGTAATAAAGATTAGGGAAAATTGCGTGTAAATTGTCAACAAAACCTCAAACTGTGTTTGTACATTTAAGGTGGCTTAAGCAAAAAAGGCGGGTAGGATTTAAATGCTTGCTGCCTTTCCTCTAAAGGTCATTTTGAGTTTTTCTAGGCACAATAAAAATTTACCTAATTTGTGCGCTACCATCATATTTATGGCTTGTTTTGTTTAGCTTGCATTTCATATTTTCTTAAACGGCCTTCTTAAGAACGTGACTTTTTGATTGTAGCTGCCTTAAAATCTTGTGGACAAAAACTATGGGGTGTGTTATTGATTTTAAAACCTTATTAACTCACTGCGTCTGAAGTTATTGTTGATTCGTTCAGGGTGTTGTATAGAATTATTTGTGTGCGTTAAAATTAGGTAATGTTTTCGTTTTCCATTATTGAAATTTGGAAATTTTGCTAATTTTAGAATCTACACTACAGGCATGACACTATTAACTGGGCATTTAAGTAGTTTATAAACTAAAAGTTTTATAAACTAAAATAAATGTAGATAGATATTTTACGAAATTAATATTCTTTTATTAATTAGTATTCTACCATAGAAAATAAGGAGGTTGCAACATATATTCTAGCATAACTAGAGAATAATTAGCTTAACCCTTAAACATATTTGTTTGAAACCCTTAAACAAATATTTATTTGCATAATACATTTATTTGGTTAATGGTAAACCAAAACTTAAGGTAGGGTCACACATGACAAATATTTGACGAAAAAGACGTAACCACTAAATAAAATATATTTGTATTCTTTTATTTATTTCAAAAACTTATTTTACTTAGGATGATTCAAAACAAACAATTTAGTTTTATTTTATTTGATGCTGTTTGATCTTACAAAACAATTGTAAGAGTAAACACGTCAAACAAATTTGTGCTAAAAAAAAGTGGTTACGCTTTTTTGAGCAAATATTTGTCATGTATGACCCTACCTTTAGTTATTAAAATATCAAATTTTAAAACAATATTTATTTTTTTACAAATAATAGGTCATTATGTTGAGTGACGTAAGGTGGAATGAAATGTTTTTTTTTTTAAATAATTCGGTGTCTCAAGAACTATTGGAGATATTGTTACGAAATATCACATGGTTGGAGCTGAGGTGTTCTCGAGTTGATTTACATTTGTTAAGCTTCTTAGCGCTAATTAGGCCAGCGCGAGGCCCCTCAAAGTTGGTCATCTCGAGCCTAAATTTTTTACAAAAATTGATTTTATACAGTGTCGGACAAATTCGGTGATCCAACCTTCAATGTTAATACATGTGGTGGCAGTCTGACAGGTTCCAATGAACTAAAGAATTCAGTAGCATAATCGGCGGCTTGTTCTTCGTTCATTACTGTGTCAATCGATATGTATTTTATTGCTTCGCCAGGCAGTTTCAATTGTATTTAAGTATTTATTGAGCTTCTAAACATCATAATCTGTTGGTGCTGAAATTGCATGTTCCCACAGCCAATTCGGATTTTTGTAGTTGGCTGTAAGACTTGGAAATACCTTGTCGACAACGGCTTGAATATTCATTTGCATTTGGCAGAAGTCCGGGAATGAAATCTCATTTTTGGCGGAATCAATTGGAATTTTTTCATTTCCAATGTCCAACAATTGTTTTGAGAATGTTTCGGCAGAAGGATAATAAAGCAAATGCACACGCATGTTCGTCGATAGCGTTCGGCTTCTGTAGTTCCACGACTTTTACAAATATACAAAATCAAAAATTTCGCGGAGTAAAACTTGTCCACAAATTAGAATTAAATGATAATGTATTTCTTCGTAAATAAATTCATTCAAGGTGATATTTGCGGTCGTCGCCATTTTGGTGTTGCTAGTATATTCAAGCAGCCGTTGCTCTGGAAATTTAGTTCACATCACCAATTATGAATAGCTCTGATTTTAATGCAATATTGTAATGGCCATCTTTGATGCCTGATTTGAATGCAGGATAACGCAAGACTTCACATCAGCAATTAAAGAATAATGGATTCATGAACGAAATCTTATACTTTTTCTTTGACCTTATTCATAAGGTTTACGCTAGTAGCAGGCAGGAAATTTTCATATTGTATAGTCATTTCAAATAAGTGGTTCAACTTGGACTTAAGTTTACTACAAAATACAAATTAGTTTAACTATGTAATTAATATGAAATCTCAAAGAGAACCAGAAAAAACTTATACTTGTATTAAGTTAAATATAATAATTCTTAAAAATACGTAAATTTATTCAAATATTGTACAAATTTATTAAGCATTAAAATATTGGCATACTACTCGGTATTTATAAATTAATGGACCTTTTCCGGAAATCCTCACATTAAAGATTTTATACATAGTTGCATCCGTTACCTTTTTGGACAAGGTGGGACATGTCCTGGGATACCTTTCCTGTGTTCTTTAATTATTTTTTTACAAGAACACAATACTTTTCCATAAGTCGGAATTCTGGACAATTAGTTGGATTTGCCTTCCGTCGTACAAAATTGACAGTATTGTTTGATTACCTTTCAAATACCTTTTTTCCATAGTGGCATGATGCCAAATCAGCCCAGAAATATGAAGGCACTGGTGTTTTAAGAAGACACTACGTAAAATATACATATTTTTCTGTTTATCGTGCCTTATGTAACAACTGATTGGCTTCTTTTGCCACAACGGCAAATGCCTTGCCACACAAGAAACTTCTTGGGGAATTTTATTTATTTTTTGTCTGGTATTGTTCTTGAACACTACCTCGTCCATCAGCTACATACAAATCTGGACCCGGAAGTAGTGAAAATAAGCCAGTATATAAGTTTGAAAAAAATACAGCTGAAGCACACCGATTGCTCAAAAAGGTTATGGTGATTGTGCTCCATCGGTTTCAACGTGGGAGAGATGGTTTGATCGATTCGGAAGTGGTGATATTGACACGGAATACAAAGATCGCCCAGGCCAGGTAAAAAAGTTTGAAAACCAAGATTGAAGGCATTATTCCATGAAGGCATTAGTCAAACTAAACAAGAGCTTGCAAAATCATTCGGAGCTACTACAAGCAGAAAAAAATATAGTTGTGCATTGTTACTGTAACCATTTCAACATTTTTAACAATAGTATAGTCACAGTAACTATATATGGTTGTGGTAACAATAAAATGGTTAATTTACGATTCACATGATTGTATCAATCATATATATGGCTACAGTAAACATGTATATGCTTGTGACAACCATTTATATGATGAAGGATTTACCATATTATGTTGCTCTCGGCTTATGGATACCATTATCTGAGAACAACATATTATGATAAAATTATTCATCATATAAATTGTTGTCACAAACATATACATATTTACGAATTGAAGCAGAGAGACCTTGAAAGTCGATTTTGCATGTCCAAAATGATGTTTGAACCGAATCATTACTTGCAATGAGAAATTGAACCATTACGATAGCTCTAAGCGTAAGAGATCGTACGTAGAGACCGGCCAAATATCCGTGGCGCTAAGGTAATGCTCTGCATTTGGTGGGAGCACAAGGGTCCTATCTATTATGAGTTGCTAAAATCTGAGAACCTGTACCGACCCAACTGATTCGTTTGAAGAAAGCATTTGCCGAAAAATGCCCAAAATATGCGGCCAGGCATGAAACCGTAATATTCCATCATGACAATGATTGGCCATATGTTAAAAACTATTTAGAATAAAATGGTTGCAAAGTTTTGCTTCACCCACTTTATAGTCCAGACCGTGCCCCGTCCGACTACTATTTGTTTCGATTGATGCAGAAAGCTCTCCCTGGCATATGCTTCAATTCAGAACAGAGTATTCGAAATTGGCTCGATTCGTTCTTGGCCTCAAAAGATAAGCAGTTCTTTTGGTTCGGAATCCATATGTTGCCAGAATGATTGGAAAAGGTCATAGTTGACAACAACCAGTACTTTGAAAACATTTTTATTGTACAAATGTTTCATAACAAAAGCTAAAATGCCCACTATAATATCATAATATATAACGAACTAGTCCGAAAGTGAAAAAATTTATTAAGTACATTTTTTGAAACCGAAACCATGGTTTCAAGAACGAAACATTACACTTCTTGTCTAGTAACAGTCAATTTGCAAAGTTGACAGTAAGTATATTAAAATCTTATAATCTTTAACTGGGCTACAAACAAATTTCTAGTTCGAAATAGTTGACAAGTTTCAATATCTACCAATGGGGCCTTTAGCTAACAAAATAAGATATCAAAGTTGATTTATTGATGACTTTATTGATGACTTGATGAATTGTATGGTATAAGCTGGACGCGTATAAGGCGAATATCTGCATATATAAATAATTCTACTGTACCTGTGATAGTAACTGAACTCCTTCTTAACCCTCTAATGCTTAAGCATTCCTCAAGGCACTCATAGCTAAAAAGCCAACAAATGCAACTATAACTGATTTTTCATTTCAAAAACTCTTGCAACAGTTTCTAAAAAACGTACTTAAATATTTTAATAAGCCTTGAAACGTCTTAAAAGCTCTCTTCTTTCTTATTTACTGCACTTATTACCAACTAAGTGCATTAACAACCAAAAACTATGGGAAGTCCATGTTGTGTTATCAGACGTTGATTAAAGTGTTTTAAAGTTTCCCGATTGCAATAACATTTTTTTTCTTAAGAAGTATACTTTATTCTATATATATATTCTTTAGAGACGTGATTAATTGATGAGTGCCTTCAGGCACTCTTGGGCATTGCAGACTTGTTTTGCTGCCTCAGTTTTTCTCTCATACAGCAAAATATTGTATGGTTTCCTTTGCTTTGGAGGTTTTTACATAAAATTTAAAGAAATAGTTGGTCGATTGAACAAACGTTTAAAATTATCTGATTTGAGTAGTGAACAACTAAAAAAGTTGTTTTCAATAAGAATTGACAAACTACACTAACTAAAACCCGACTATGTTTCAATCTTTAAAGCCCCAAGTGTGCCTTAAGGCACTCATTTAGTTTTTCTCACCTGACTGGTAAACTATTGATTGTACAAACTTTTAAATGTAGTTTTTGAAATCAGATGGCCAAATTTACCATACAAAAATTATTACCAACGTTTTTAGCCATTTTTTTAGAAATTCGCAGTAGAGTGTTAACGGCTAGGCCGATTTTGATGAAATTTTGTATGTGTGTTTGAGTGGGTCCCTGGATAGCTTAGATTTACAATTGACCTTTATAGGTACAATGGTTTAGGAACTTTTATACGAAGTAAAAATTTATTATTGCATATCTGGAGTACTATTATAGTTGAAGTCTTCAAACTTTGTGTTTGGGAGTCTTCAAACGTTTGCCGAGACAGCTAGTTTCTTATAATATTTTAAGTAATTACACTCAATTCTGTAAAGATAAATTCCATGTAATCTTAAATTGTACTACTAAATTTTAAAAGTTCCAGTCTAAGGTCATAAATCTAGATCATAATTCTTAAAAAATAGATTTGTTTTGGGTGGGTAAAATGTTTGGAATATCTGATAACGAGAAACCCTGCCGGAAATAGAATAAAAGTTGTGAAATTGTATAAAATTTGGTACTTTTTTCGATTTCTTCAAACATTTTTCTTTTTAAATAATATATTCAAACGTTTGAAATAGATTTTATCTTGGGAAGAAAATTATCTGTCTAACAAAGTACTAAGGGACGAAATTATACCTCTACCAACACAAATAGATATAAGAATTAGAAAAATCACATACAATAGTTTATCATCTTTTGTATGTAATTTTTAAAGACGTTAATAATAAATTGCATTATTTGGTAAATGGATTAGGGAATTTCTTTCTCTTATATGAATTATAGCATTTTGGAATTAATTTCGAAAAAAAATTAAAATGGTTTGATCCACTTCAGTTTGTTCTTTTAAAATTAAATAAATTTCCATTTCACACCGAGAAAATGCCATTAAAAATATGAAATTTATTTCATAATGTTTTCAAAATTTATGAACTTCTTAAATATGAGTTTCTTTCCAAAGAAACATAAGAAGTGACAACCCATTGTGATGTCAACTGAAACGAATTCCTTTCCATAATCATCTTTCTCTCTGTATGATTAACTCACACACAGATACACACACCAACACAAAAGTGAGGGACACACACACACATACAAACACTGTCATAAACAATAACACATGCATAAATAAGTACATGTGTGTATTTATTTTAGGAGTATAAAAATTCGTATCTTTGTATTGTATCTAATATTTTATACATGAAACAAAAATTTTGGAAAAAGAAAATAAAAACACCCGAAAACAATGAAAGACAGAAAGAATATTTCCGTCCGTCTGCTGCTTGTAAATCACTCAAATTTTGACAGTTTTGTTTTAAATTGCGTGACATTGTTTTATTACGTGTGTGATGTATAGTCACTAAAATATATATTATCACTAGATGGTTGCTGTTGCTGTTATTCTTTTGTGTTTGTTAGTCTATATTGTTTTTGAGTTTTCCCAAAAAAGAAATGACAAAAAGACAAAAATATATGTATAAAACTTTGGTATTTTTAAAAACTCCTCCTATTCTATTTTTTCATTTCAATATTAATAAATATAAAATAAAAATTTCGAACGGTTGAATGAATCAATGGTTGTGGATTTTTCTATAAACTATAAATTTGATAAGTTTGACATGTTTCATTTTCCCTTTTGTAGCCGCCATCCATATTCTCACCCAAACTCAAACTCAACTGTCAAATTCATGCTCATAAACATTGTTGTCTTCTTTAGCTTTAGCTTCATCTTCTCCTTTGTAGCTGTCTCACTGTCAGTGTCCGACGTAGACGTTAGTGTAGCCTGTAAAATACAATTTCTTGATCGTCTTTAATTTCATTTTGTATTTTTTTGTTTTTTTATAGCCATAATATTGTCAAAATCCAAAGTTGATTAGTTGTTATTTTCTTCCACCTCTACTTTATGATTATATGTATGTTAGGCTGTATTTGTGTGTATGTCAATTTTACACTGTCATGTCTCCTTTTCATTTCATTTTGTACATTTTTATTTGAAAAATGTTTTAGTCACTATTTATCGAAAAGGGTTTTAATTTAGTTTGTATCTTATTTTTCTTTTTTGTTTAATGACATGATTTATGTCCATATTTTCTTTTCAAATTCAACACTTTTTGTGTATTGACTTGTGTCATCTGTTCGAAATGCCCCTAGGAAATGTTGAAAATATGTTTTCTGGGTGTAACACGAATTCTTGAGTAAAAGGTTCATTTAGTTTCTAAACTAATTAGAGTTTGTTTTGTAGATTATAGTTATTATTAATTCAAAGAGCAAATAATGAAAACATTTATTTTTGATTAATTTTGTTATTGTATTAATAAGTACACATCATTTCATATGTTATATTTAAGGAAAAGACACTAATCCTTCCGGATATGAAATGTTAGTAATGAGGCATTTTGACAACATTGTATTAAAGACATAAATTTTTCTTATTAAAGTTAATGAAACACATTAATACTTTCTTGGAAAATGCATATCAGTATTGTATTATGAAAATCCTTTACTACGAAATTTAATTTTCTGTAAAATAGTCTTGTAAAATATTATAACAAGCACCGTGGGCTAGTTTTCGAGAAGGCAGCAAAATACCATTTTAAACACGTTTGTATAATTAAAATTAATGCTTTAAATAACAGCAAACACTTTGATATCTTTCTAAAATCTAAACAGTAAGTTAAGCTTAAAAGTAAAGTTCTGAAACAGATAAAGAACGCGACAGTAGGTCTTTATCCTTGCAAAAGGATAAATCGCACGGGCTTCGCTGCAATTATAAGTCCGATTCTTCTGTGTGGGGTTACTCGAGTGAAAAGTTCCAATCTGCCAAAACAATTTTAGCATGTTCTTGTTTTTCTACAATTTAAGAAATTCATAATTTGAAAAGGGTCTTTGATAAGGCGCTTTCTATCTTTAAATTGAAATAAAACTAATTAGATGTGAGATAACATCGCCATTCTTTATTCGTTTTAAAGGTCTATCGATGCTATTATGTACACAGAGAAAACAGATTCGTGATAGCAAACGAATTTGTTAGCAATCGAATGATTCTACCTTACAGTTGTGGCTACAAAATTTTAGAAGAGGTAACAAAAGTTTGGTTGCTTCAACCGAAATTCTTCTTTATCAACTGAATTTCTGTTGGTCGAACCGAAAAATTCTATGTGTACAACCGAATCATTCGATTGGCAACAAATTCGGTTGCTACTGCTAATCTGCTTTCTCTATGTGGCTCGCATTCGAAGGGTGCAATTTTCCATAACTGTGGCGGATAAATCCCGCTGAATTTTACTGATGACATGGGCTAATGTTGGTCTAATGGGGTCAAAGCGTACCATATCGGTGGCCAGTTCACATCACCTTGAGATGGCCATGCCCTCAAATCGCTCGTGCAATATGACCAATGTGTGGTACATAGCTTCGAACTGTTGAAAGCATATGTCGTTGGTGTCCATATCAATTCAGGCCAAAGTTGGTAATACTCGATCTATAGTGCTCGCAATTTACAGTGATGGCCTGACCAACGTGGTTCTTTAGGAAACATGGACCGATGATGCCGCCAGCTAAAAATTCACACCGGTATGTATTGGACGCTCTTGGATCTAATATGGATTGGTATCGTACCAAATTGAACAATTTTGTTTGTTGTGGTAGTCATTCAGAAATGTCCAGAAATTTATTTTATTAATATTATAACCTAAATTAAAAATAAAGTTGTTATTGCCACTGCAATAGCCAACTAAACATGTTCACAAGTAAAATTATCATGCTAGATCTAAGGATTCCACTCTTCTAAGGCGTATGTTACCCTCAAATGATTGTAATTATGGGTCTCGAGTTGTCCCCTGCTCCGATACCTCCCATGTTTGGTTAAACGATATGCAGTGATAAGAAATTGATTCATATAAATTATAGTTCTGCAGATAGTCGACATGGGAGGCGCTAAACTAATTTTCAGTCATACTATGTAAAATTATAAGATAGATATTCGGACAAAGTTTGAAGTATATCGTAATTATAGTTCTAAAAATATTTAGAATTAAATATTAACTTTTTATGGGAGGTGACTCATCCCCAGTTTCGATCCATCCCAATTTTCGTTGAACTTTATGCAGTGATAAGAAATTGATTCATATGAAGTTTGAAGACTTTCACAATTATAGTACTCCATATATTCGAAAATAACTATTTACATTGTTTGATAGGTGACATGCCCCCTAATACAATCCCGCCCATTTTTAGCCAAACTCCGTATAGTGATAAGAAATAATTGTGTTCAAAGATTAAATACTTTTTCAATTATAGCAACGCCCACTAATTCAATACCGCCCATGTAAAATGCTAAGTGTGCTCTTCGAACAAAGTTTGAAGACTTCCACAATTATAGCTCCCCAGATATTAAATAATAACTATTTACATTGTATGGATAGTGTCACATCCCCTGTTCCGACCCGTCCCGTTTTCGTTTAAGCATCATACAGTGATAAGAAATAGATTTTTATAAAGTTTGAATATTGTCACAATTATAGTTCTGCTGATATTCGAAAATACCTATTTACTTTGTATGGATTTTGCCACGCCCATTTGTACAATCTCGTCAATTTTGAGGCAGGCAGTGCACAATGGTACCGAAGAAAATCTAGGTATATATTCCGAATGTATTATATGTACATATGAACAGTTTTAGTATACTTACCTAGGGTATGCAAACGGATATTTATCAATGTGAGAAGATTACATATGTACAATCACGGATTTAATTTCGTTTTACATATTTCATGAAAGACTAGATAAATAATGCGGAGCAATACTGTTTATTCTGGAGTGTTCTACGTAAACGGGTTCTAATCATATGAGCAATCTGATACAAAATATATAACGACACTTGACTGCCATCTTTTTCTGGATTAGGTAGTTATGATACCAATGCGAAGTATGGAGTTAAAAATAAGCAATATAATTATAACTCTAATAATGGAAAATTGATAAGAAATTCCAGAGAAGTTCTAATAATTTCTGCTAGTTTTACGATCACTACAACCACAAGAGAGATTCAAGATCTCTTGCACTTGGTTACGAATAACTGCGATTAGTACGATTGTAAAAGAAATTTGGAAGAACTCTAACTAATTTTATTACAAAAGTAAGATTTGTTGGGAGTTCTTGCCATCTGCAAACCTGAAATTATTTACAACTTTAATTTCGTACAAGAAAAAGTCTATCGGGGTAAATCGCACGATCTCCGTGGTCAGTTCACATCACCTCCATGTGATATGACCATGCCTTCAAATTGCTTGAGCAGAATATCCAATGTAGCATGAACTGTATAGCACATAACGCCGTCTTTTTAAAGGAACATGTTGTTGGTGTCATTATCATCCAATTGTTAATAATCATCCTATAGTGCTCGACGTTGACAATGATGACCTGGCCAACATCGTTCTCAAACAAATATGGACCGATGACGCTACCAGCCTCCAGAATCCACACCTAGCTATGACATTTTCTGGATGCATTTTCAACAATTTTGTTTGTTGACGTTCCCATTCATCCAAATGGGTATCCAGTGGGTTAGAACAGAGCACCAATTTTGATAAAACAACTTTGTTGAAAGCTAGTATGTCCGCCCCATGTCGATTTGGCAAAACAATTCGCCAAATGTAGCTTCAACAATATGGCAGCTATCAACAGCAAGACCCTTTATTACATGGATAACCAAGAATAGTTGAAAGATATCGTACACATACAAAACAGATTCATGTAGGAAAGGAATGATTTAGCCTTAACTAATGAACTTTTATTTTAAGTTTGTGTGCTAAATTATAGAAAGAGTGAAAGTTGGTTATTTCAATGGTAACTAATTCGTCTTTATCAACTGATTTCCTGTTACTGGAACCGTAATAATATACATATGTGGAGTATTGAATCATGCCACAAATGTGTATTCTCAGGGTATTGTTGGTCGTACTGAGTCATTACTTTCAATGACTAGGAGGCATATCACCTGGTGTCTGTATTAACTGAACACTGTTATGAACTTTAGCAAAAGGAAAAGATACAACTTTTAAAACGCTGATACTGCGTTTTGTACCAAACTATAAAGGCATGAACTCTATGATAATGATACAAATTATTACTCCAGATTCTGAATTCTTCTTGGCTAAAACTATGACATTTTCCCATATCTGATTTAAGCAAGATTTTATCTGGGCTTAGTTAAAGATATTGACATCATTGTCCAAAAAACAAAATTAGAGTCCTTGCAAAGGTGAATAACTTTCAACGCCTTCTTCATAGAACTTCAAAAAAATATATCACTAATATCTAAACAATTTGCCTAGGTATCCACTAATTTTACAACCTGTTTTGTTTATACTTTCAAAATAAAATCAAGATTTCTGAAAACTGTCAAACCACCAACCACTTGTATTCTATTTACAGATAAAATTAAATGATGTTTAAAAAGTTTTAAATTTTTTTTTAAATTCTAAACAAAAAATATCTATATTTTGAAAAATTATAGCAATTAATAATGCTCATTAGCCTTACTTCCCCCATAACTCGCCTGAGGAAGAAAATGTATGTGTGGCTCTTTAAACATCTTCTCCAACATGTCTCTATTTAAAGAGGTATGTATAAGGAAACCTGCTTTTTAAAGTCTTTATAATTTAATTAGTTACTTTCACAAGTAATTAATCTTCAGCAGAAATTCATTTCATTTCTCTATATAGTTTTATCAGAGTTTAAGTGGTTTGTTTGTGAAACTCCTACACTCACTCAGTCACATGCTCTCATGAAGTTTTGGTATGGGTACCTGCCTGTACGAAACCATCATGTTTTCTTTTGTATAGACTGTGAGACCCGCCATCATTTCTTAGGGATCTTTTGACATTTCAATTATTTAGTTTTTCATCTTGTTTCCTTCTCTCAAAACTCTATTTGTTTGGGCTTATCATTTGGTAGTTAAATGCATTCGTTCAATGTTTTGTAAAAGTCTCAATCATCCACATGTTAAACATTTCTGTGTTGTTCACAGAAGGAACTCAAAAGATCGTTTGCTTCACATCTTTAATCCGCCATATGAGTAGTAGATGTTTTATTTATTCTTTGATTTGATTAATTGTGTAATTGTTCCTTCATTTTTATCATCTTCATGATCACCAACCTCATCATCACTACTTCTTCATTTCCAAGGTACATTATTTTGAGGCTTCCATCTCTTTTACTCCTTTTTCATTTACCCAAAAGTATTTTTGCTGCTTGTAAACAAAAAAAAAGATACAAAAAATACTACTCAATTGTTTAGTTGTTTCTTTAAGAGCGTTTTCCTTGTTACAGCACGTTGCAGCAGGTTTTAATATTGTAATTACACTTTGAAAAATGACTTTTGACAGTTTCGTATTTGTCTTGTTATTTATCAAAATCTTTTTTGAATAATACGTTTCTATTGTACCTTTAAATGAGCATCCATTATAGTTATATTATGCTCTGCAGCTCTGGCTCTTTTATTCCTCTATTCATTTCTTCGTCATATGTTGGCATTTTTCTTTTTTTTTCTCAATTTATTTTTTTATTGTATCTGTAGCCTGGTATCTGTATCTTTAGCCAGTAGTTGGTTCTAAACAACCTGTTGTTTTGATTGTGCGTGTTTTGTTATTGTAACAAAAATAACAAATAGAGGAAAAATTAACATGTCACTTGTTTCTTTTATTAAGATTTTATTATGGTTTTTTTTATGGTTTTATTTTAGTATCTGTTAGCTTGTTTAGTCGACATTCTATTGTTTAGGGACAAAAAAAACCTCTTTCTTAGTTTTGAGATCAATATTTCAAGATTATTTTGATGTAAAACTATTCATATGATCTTTTGTTTGGTGCCAGAAATTTACTACTGTTAGACTGTTGATTTAGTGTTTAGTTGGTCATGATTATCGTTTAACTAAAAAAAAGAGCTTGATATACTCGTATATATGAGTAATACTTACTTATGTAGACAAAGGGGAAATGTCTTAACTTAAGGCACATGTATTGCCTTGAAAACTTTTATAATATCTCTAAGGAACACTTTGCTAATTCAATTAACAACTTAATATAGTTTTAAACGTTTTGCAGATATCAGCATAACTATACTTGAATGAATATTTGGAACATTTTTCATTACACCTCAATTTGAAACTTTCCATTAATATCCTACATGTTTAACTAATGCAGGTCCCATTTTATGCTTACATTTTAATACTAAATACATAGTAATACTCCTAAAAAGCTTTGAAAATTTGAACTCGAATCTTTGTTTGTAGTTCCAAAGCTCCTGCTGAATTCGTTATATAAGACACAATAACTGCGAGTTCTAACTGCTGTGAGTCAATGTCCACTTACAAAAGACAGCGACACTTATTTCGTGGGTATTGATAACACATTTTTATGTGTTTAATTCTCTCATAATGGTGTTGAATTCACACGGAACCCGTATATGTGAGAGAGTAATTTAAAAAATAAAAATTATTTAAAAATAGAGAGTCGGACTACTTTGGTTTAAACATTTTTCAAAAGCTTAATACATTCAATGATGCATTATTTTCGGATTTACTCTACAATAATTTTTGAATTTCCGATTTTTATTAACACAAAGTCATTTAAATGAATCCTTAAAGCGATTTTTTCTTTTTTGTTATACTACTTTTTAACACCATACTGTTGCAAAGTTTTGAAAAATATTTAAGTTTCTAAAAACTAGACTACATTAACTATCCAACGATATGCAATATGTATTACCAACTGTTTATTTTACATTCAACTAATACATCAGAAATCAAGCTTCATAAAAATTTATCTATTACCATAACAAAGACAGTGCTTACTATGCACTTCTCATTATTACATGTACCTTTGCTTATTTGTTATTGATGGTCTGTTGTTGTTGTTTTTATTACGGAGCAATTAAATAAACTTTGTGAACCTAAAATTATTTTTATTCTAAACTGATAAATTATCTAATGTTTGGTTCATACAATAAGAAGTAACGTTTTTCATGTAAATACTGTTTTCTTAACAAAAATTTTCCTCAGAAATAAATTTTTTTTTAAATCAAATTTTTTTATTAAAAATTATTTTTTTTAGAAAATCAAATTTTTTATCAAAAATCAAATTTTTTTATCAAAAATCTAATTTTTTATCAAAAATCTAATTTTTTATAAAAAATCAATTTTTTTATCAAAAATCAAATTTTTTTTATCAAAAATCAAATTTTTTTATCAAAAATCAAATTTTTTATAAAAATCAAATTTTTTATAAAATTTTTTTTTTTTAGAAAATCATTTTTTACTAAAAATAAAATGTTCATCAAAAATCAAATTTTTTATCAAAAATCAATTTTTGACTCGGCTGTCTGTAACAATTATTTTTTTTTAGAAAATCAAATTTTTTATCAAAAATCACTTTTTTTATCAAAAATCAAATTTTTTATTAAAAATCAATTTTTGTTAAAAAATTTGGTTTTTGATTAAAAATTTGATTTTTGTTCAAAAATTTGAGTTTTGATTAAAAATTTAATTTCTGATAAAAAATTTTATTTTTGATAAAAAATTTTATTTTGATAAAAAATTTTATTTTTGATAAAAAGTTTGATTTTTATAAAAAAAATTGATTGTTATAAAAAAATTAATTTTTGATAAAAAATTTTATTTTTGTTAAAAAAATTTGATTTTTGATTAAAAATTTGATTTCTGATAAAAAAATGTTGATAAAACATTTTATTTTAAGTAAAAAATTATTTTCTAAAAAAATAGATTTTTGATAAAAATTTGATTTTTTTTACTTTGGACCAGCTATTAGACAGTCTCACTCATTGTAATCAAAAATTATCAATCTGATTCTTGTTAAAAAATTTGATTTTTGATTAAAAATTTGATTTCTGATAAAAAATTTTATTTTGATAAAAAATTTGATTTTTGATAAAAAGTTTGATTTTTATAAAAAAATTTATTTTTGATAAAAATTATTATTTTTGTTAAAAAATTTTATTTTTGTTAAAAAATTTGATTTCTGATAAAAAAATTTTGATAAAAAATTTTTAATTTTTGATAAAAAAATTTTATTTTTGATAAACATTTTATTTTAAGTAAAAAATGATTGTCTAAAAAAAAAAAATTTTGATAAAAATTTGATTTTTTTTTTCTTTGGACCAGCTATTAGACAGTCTAATTGGAGTCAAAAATGGTCAATTGACCACCTGCTTAGGACATGAACGTGTTAAAATAATTAGTCATGTAGCTATTGAAGCAACCAGTTACCACCCTAAATGATGGTTAAAATTAATAGTTGGGAATTGTCTCCTAGAACTGCTGGGTTTCTATAATACTCAACACATCTCTAAAAATTGCCGGTAAGCGTCTTATGAGAACATAAGAAATACGTTTCACACTCTAATCAAAGCTTCTAATATCTAGAATCCAATAATGCATTTGTTCTTACTTCTTAGGGAAAATCAGAGCTGGCCAATTACAATACATAGCATCATCTCCTTTCCAAACAACTGCTGTTGCAGTAGGTGTGGCAGTATATTCATCGGAAAGGGAAAATTAATGCTGGAGAGTTACAATATATATCATCATCTCCTTGCCAAACAACTGCTGTTGCAGTAGGTCTGGCAGTATATTCATCGCCTACGTGGTTGCAGTTCGAATGATACTATTTGTACAAACCAAAGCTGTCTTCTTTATCTTTTGAAGCTTTATCAGGTAACTCTAATATTACAGAGCATCTCATATAGAACTAGCTGAACCCTTAGATGTTGCATTTCGAGCTCGATTTTAATATACAGTGTCGGACAAAGTCGGTGATCCAACCTTCAATATTAATACATATGGCGGCAGTCCGGCTGGTTCCAATGAATTCATAAATTCAGTAGGGTAATCAAGGGCTTGTTCTTCGTTCATTAGTATGTCAATCGATTTGTATTTTATTGTTTCGCCAGGCAGTTTCAATTGTATTAGCTTATTGAGCTTGTTAACATCATAATTTGTTGAGGCCAAAATTTCATGTTCCCACAGTCAATCTGAATTTTTGTAGTTGGTTGTAAGACTTGGGAATACCTTGTCGACAATGGATTGAATAATCATTTGTATTTGGCAGAAGTTAAGGAACGAAATCTCATTTTTCCATTTCTGATGTCCAACAATTGTTTTGAGAATGTTTCGCAGAAGGCTATTGCAGCAAATGCACACGCATGTTCGTTGATGGCGTTCGGCTTCTGTAGCTTCATTTCCAGTGAAATAAATTTGAAGGAACTTGTAGCAATGATCCAATTCTGTGGTACATTTTGCCTTAAACTTTAAAGGTGGGCATGAAGCCGACGTAATTTGACAGCAAGAGTTGCACTTTTGGATATTTTGAAAGAAGTGCTTGGAAATAGGATTGGCGCCGGAAATGTAACTTAAAAGCAACTAAGGCGGCAGAATAACTTTACTGTTCGAACACCACATTCCAGGGCATTCCTTAGGGAACTTCAAAACGCTGCAATGTAAGCAATATTTGTTCATTGCACCTACTTTTTTTAATAAAATGCCGGCAACTTTAAATCGATTCTTTATTTTGATCAAGCCATTCGGTAGCGATTGGCTTGGAAATGTAACTTAGAAGCAGCTTAGGCGGCTCAATAACTGGTGGCAGAATAACTTTACCGTTCGAACAGCAAATCCCCGGGGATTCCTTAGGGAACTTCAAAACGCGGCAAAGTAAGCAATATTTGTCCATTGCGGCAATCAGTACGTCCTTGTGATTCCTGTAGTCATCATACTTATTGTAATAAAATGCCGGCAACTTTAAATCGATTCTTTCACTTGATCGAGCCATTCAGGAGCGATTGGCTTCTAGTCTATCGATATGCTGTTGAGGCGTCTCTGCAGCACTCGATGAAGATGCAATGCGACGCATTTGCTGAAGCCGTGATTCTCGTTCTCTTCCCGTTTCTGCGGCTCTGGACGTAGATGCCCTTTCTAAAACAAATTTTATTTGAATAAAACCATTATTTTTTATTAAAAGTGGAATGCGGAGAGTTATTCAAAATATTATTTTATTTCATAGATTTCATATGGAAATTTCTTATTCATGCACCTAATATGAGAGAGTAAACAAAATTGTTTATCTTCGATTGATAATACAAAAGAACTTTAATAGTACCGGACATGTGTTGGAGTGTATTCCTTTCTTCGCTTACACCAAATGATTCACTTCAGAGTACACCACTGAATATAAAAAATCTGTGTTATCCGATGGGCTATTCCGAAGATTCACTGCAAATTTCATCAAAATCGGTCCAATCCTTTTTTATATATATATGGCGTTAGAGGTATAATGTAAACGTTTTATTTTCTGGGAAATACCTTGCGACTCTCTCACAATGCCTACACACTTCACTTAGTCTCTGGAGCACCGACACCGGGCGTCAATGAAGTAGAACTTAGGCTTTTATACAGTGCGTATCAGTGTTTAGGAATTATTCTGAACTACAAGCTGTCGTGGAGCCTAAACATCCAAGTATGGGGTATTAGTTCAAGTATCGAAAAATTTCTGTTCAACATGGCAATGTTGAATATTTCTGTATCGATAACGGACGGACCAACTTTGATTACATATCCTTTGGATGACACGTAAGAGGTTTACACTGATGTATCATAGTCTGCACTTAAGGTTGGTGGTGGGCCCCATTTTCCCTGCTTTCAGAAAGGTTGGAAGTTTCAGGCTGCCAAATCATTGAAGTGTTATCCAGTCGGAGTACTACAGGATATGCAAAGAGAATATGCGGATATGTACCGACAGTAAACCTGCGATTAAATTTTAGTCTTGTAACTACACGATATCTAGATTAGTTAAAAAATGTGGCGTATCTCTTAATGAGTAACTGACATAACTTTCCGGAAGTTTATGGATCTGCTCAGACCAGATGGTCTACTCTAACTTCATACTTATATGCGAGGCTATTCACCTAATCATTTTGATTCGGTTCTGGTAACTGTGTTTATTTCTGTGAAAGTTATCATGATAATGACGAGAACAACGACTGCAATATTGCGCTAACATGGATACAGCAGTCAAACAAGACTATTTATTTGTCGATATACAAATCAAGTTGTATCTGCGTTATAGTTATTAGAAGTAGTAGTATTAGTAACATTTGCATAACAATCTATTCTATAGATTAGAATGGATTAGATCAATTAGCCTTAATCTAATCCGTTCTTTCCATAAATCAAAAGAAATATTGTCTTTATAAACTCAAGGAAGAAAACATGTTAATTCTGCAATGCAAACTTCGGAAACAGGAGACTTTTGGAAATCAAAATTTTCGAATACGGTTTAAAATCTTTGCATTTCAAATCGAATTATGAACTATATGGAAGCAAAAGTATTATGAGTATAAAATCAATAAACTTTGTTTACTCTTTAATATTCCCCAGTTTCATAATGTCATTTGTTGTCATACCCCAACAGTGACTCCATCTATGCATGTATGTATGTATTGTTCGTTAACCTCCTAAGATTTCTACCATTTTACATCAACTCAACAAAAGAACATGCAAAAAAAACAAAAAAAAATAAAACCCATCAAATCCAGAACACTAAAGAGGAGAATGAACAACACAAATCTAAAAGCACTTGTGTAAAAATCGTTAAAAAGAAAACAAAATCAAGAACGAATGAATCCTTTTATGTCAAAGAAAAAACCATTTTGATTGGTTATTTCAACTCGAATACACATACTATACAAATCTATTCCCAACGATTCTTCCTTCCAACATTCATGTCTGCTGCATAATGCAGCAACTCAAGACGAACAAATGAACAACAACAAAACAAAGAAAGAATGAACGAACGAACGAACGAAAAAAAACCATAAAACAATTCCATCAACTGACATTTTGATGGGAGACATGACTTGACAGCTCAATGAAAATGCAACAAAAAACAAAAAAAAACTTATGAATGCATGTATGTATATAAAATACTTGTAGTTTTAGATTTCTTGTACTGCTCTGGTATGGAGGGATGTGTGTGCGAAAGAAAAGAAAGAGTACATACGTTGACTGACGCACAAGCACTGTTGCCAGATAATTTTGGTACAAAATCGTCAAAATTGGACTAAAAAATCATCAAAATCGGCAAAATATTTTTGAAATCGTCAAAAAATCGGAAAGAATAAAAATACCTAGTTTTTTGTGAAATTTGTCGGTTTATTTAGAAAAAAACTAACAATCTAATAATTAGAATTATTTAATATTTGTGTTCTCTTCACAATGAGTGGTAAGGGTATATATAAGTTTATAATCTCGTTTCTATTTTTCATTTTTCCACTTTTATCATTTTCGACCCCTTAAAGTATTGTGTATCCTTATAAATATATCGATGTTTGTCTGTCTCATGAAATAAACTTTCTGAAGACCATAAATAACTTACAAACATGAATGGTACAACAATATATCAGGTATGGTTCTGGTTCGGTTGCTATTTAAAATCTGGAAGATTGGCCTAGAAAAGGCAAAAAGCTTCGAATTACCTATATCACGAATACTAACTCATGTACATAAACAATTAAGTTATCATGCGAAAAGGATTTCAAAGACATCCCAACAACGTATACGATGTCCGGACCAACAATATGTCAAGTTCGGGAAAATCAAGTAGCATGCTTTATTAATTTTGAAAAGTCTTTAGTAAGGATTTTCACTGTTTGTAGAAACGATTTCATTTGTTATTAATATTATCTTGGCTAAATATTCGTACCTCATTGGCGCGGCTAAAAAAAAAGCTAAAAATTTCACACATTTTTTTCCAAAATCTTAAAAAACATTTATCATTTTAATTCATTAAATTATTAATATCAAGTAATTTAAGCTCTTTGAGTTCTATGGAAACCTTGATTTAATATAGACTTTTATAAAATCGTCATTTTGAGAACTAAAATCGGCAAATCGCACTTTGCCATTTTTACAATCAAAAATCGCCAAAATGCCGATAAATCGGCAAATCTGGCAACAGTGCGCACAAGTTGGTTTAAATGTTGGTTGGTTGACTCAAACTGCTTTTGTTGGCTGGTTCAAAACTTTTAAAGAAGAGAAAAAGAATCCATCAATTTTTATGTTTCTTTTTATGGTTGTTGCTGTTTTTGTAGGGCTTCTACTTCTTCATGGTCGTCTTTTATGCCATAAAATGCAAATCATTTGTTTTTGTTGTTGTTTGTATTTTACGAGTTTTGTTGATGTTGTTGTTGTTGTTTTGCCATTGTCTCTGTATGTACTTAAATTGTGACCATTGTCCTCTTATTTAAGAAAAACTATAACTGATATACACTACTTCTTATGGAGGTGGTGTGTGTTAAGTTTGTTATGTCGTTTGTTTAAATAGATGAACTTTATGCGTTTCTTGGACAGGAAACCTTAACTATAATTTTCCTTTTTTCTTTAATGGGAGTATTTCAGAAGATGAAAACAGACTGTATTATAACACTGGACTTGCAGACATTATCGTATGTCATTGTTTGGTTGTGGACTTAATCGTGTTGTCAAAGATCATCATCCCGATAGAATGTAAAGATGTTTGTTTTCATTTCGAAAGCAAAGGACGACTGATAAAATTATGTCATCGCCGATTTTACAAAAAAACTCTACAAAGTTCCTTAGCTTTTGTATTACCACTGAAACATTATCGCATGTCATAGTTGATTATTTGGTTGTGGACTTAACCGTGTAGTCATAGGTAATCATCGCGATAGAATGTAAAGAGATTTATTTTCATTTAGAAAGCGGGATGTATGGGAGCCCTCTAACATTACAAAGGACGACTGATACAGTTATGTATGTTATCGGCGATATTACAAAAAAACACTACAAAGTTCCTAAGCTTTTGTAGAACTTTTTTGATAAAAATTGGTCTGGATCTTCTTGGCTGTAAAATTGTCGTCAATTATGATTACGCTGTAGGTATAGATTTGTTCCCACTGCAATATTTCTTTCTGAATCTTTAGGGTATAGGTAGAACTAGAGTCGCAACTGAGAGTAAAAATAGTTACTCTCTCCCAAATTTTATGACAGACACAACAACAATATACATTATTTCACCTACATGTATTTTGTTGTTGCAAGACTTAGGATTTGACAACAACAGGTTTTTTGTATCTCTGTAACGCTTCTATGTATATTTTCTTCAATCCTTCAGGGTATCATTCAAGGAACTGGATAAAACAAGGGAGTCATATTAATATAAATTCGGAGAGAATCGCAAGATCTTTTAGTAAGTTCACACCGTATTACTTCATCCAATTTACTATGAATAATGGTTTCGTTATCGTTTTCCAGGAAGAGGAAGGAAGTTCCTCGTGGGATTTTCTCAACTCTGATCGATATTTATTAGGGCAACTGAAACACTGTCAATGTCTTTTATTGAAAACAAGAGCATTTTCTTATCTCTTAACGAGCTATAGGAAGGATAGTTTGACATCAGGAGAATATAGTTTCCAGAATTCAGGGAGGAAATTTATGGAGGAAATTTTAGGTCAGATCAGCATGCTAGACTTGTTCAATATTATTGTTTCCAGTGAATCTTAAATGTATTGGTTTACATCTCCTATCTATCACACATAGATTTCTGAGAAGTTAGTCATCACTTGTAAGGTTGAGAACAGTTGCGAAAAACTGAATGAGTAGTGAGTAGCTAAAGAGAAATATTTTCCAACAGCAGCGTTCCAGTGCCAGGTCATGTGATGTTGCAATGTTTCGTCCGATTCATGTAAGAAGTCACTGTACACATCCATGAACGGTATTTTTGCTACCAGTAAGATGAAATTAAATGGTCTCACATGCCGTGTTGGTAAATGTCTCTGGACCACTCTGCCCTCACATGAAAATGTGTCTGTTTCTCAATAATTGACCATCAAGTCTGACCACCAATGGAAGGGTAAGCGCTAAAAAACTAAAAGTCACAGAGACATTCGCAAAGCCAAGAAAGTCAAGAACGGTGCGAACGCTTTAAGCTTTAATTATAAGCATTCCAAACGAACCACCTGCTAAGCAGCTTCTCAAGAGAGCTCAAAGAATAACCGGTTTCAGACTAAGGGTGCCAATTCGCCATTAATGAAAAACATAAAGCTACATTACTCCCATTGTAACGAAATAAGGTAATATCGAATTCAAATTGTCAGAGCTCGTTATCACGTACTCGCGAATAGGGATAACGACACCTCTGGCGAGATTCTTATTTTATTTCCAAGTGTATCTCTAAGATAATGTAAAGACTAACAAAATACATAACATGTGTAATAACTGTACTCTCCATCTCGGAGAATGTGGGAGAAGATAATCAATTTGAAACTGTTCCCGCCAATTGATTGCATAATATACCTGACGAAATATGTTTAGTGCAAAATGAAGCTTGAGCCCCAAGCTGGTAAAGTGTATGTACAGGGTTTTCCAACAAGAGGTGTTATTTTGGTATTCAAAGAAAGGTATGCCGTTAATAATGAAAAACAACATCAGCCAAATAGCCACCACGACCACGCTTACAGGACCATATTCTTTTCATGAAATTTTCCATAACCAAATCGCAAAGTGCCTGCCCTATATGCCCTATAGCCTCACGAATTCTATCCTCAAAGTCTTGAATCGACGCTGGGTTGTTGGCATAGACCTTATCATTCACGTGGCCCCAAACGAAGAAGTCGCAAGGTGTTAAGTCACAAGATCTCGGTGGCCAATTGTGATCACCTCTTCGAGCGATAATAACAAGGACCCAATCAGCAAAGACACGACGTTGTTGATGATCGGCTGGCTTGAGTTCTTGTGTCAACTGAACTTTATAAGCCTTATTCAAAATACGGTGTAATGATGTTTGTGGAATTCCCAATTCGAATGAACGATGAGGAATGTACAAACCTGGATTTTCTTCAATACTTTGGGCTACAGCAGCATTATTCTCAGTTGTTCTTGAGCGACGAGTACGGGTTTTATTCTTCACATCACTAACTTCTCCCAACAGCTTGAATTTTTCCACCAATTTCTGTATTGCGGTCCAACAAGGTGCTTCACGATGACCCAAAAATGCTTTAGTTTTGGGAACTGTGACTGCAAGATTTTCACTATATTTGTAGTGAATTTTAATAATTTCAATGTGTTGTTGAAGCGTGTATCATTTCATATTTAGTAATGGCGTAGTTTCTACTTGTCAAATGTCAAAGAATAAAAGCTTCAAAAGTGACAGCTACCGAAATTCCAGTTGATTCAAAATAACACATCTTGTTGGAAAACCCTTTACAATGAAATATCACGATCTCTATTTCTGTTGGCCGCCACGCAATAGAAATCTGTTACAGGTCAACGGTACAGAATTTAGAGATATCCTGGCATCGAGATCGCGAATGATATATAGTGTTCAGAGTCTCTGAAGGTCACACTACACCTAACTCTTGCTTATTTAGCTATTGTTATGAATTAAATTGAAAATAAATCAAACCTTTGGCATCTTTATCAGGCTGTTCTATGTTTGTATTCCTTTCAGAAGGGCATGGATTTTTCTTAGATCAACTATAAACTGGGGCTAATATCCCCAATGTTTTATTCAAATATTGCTAGTATTTTTTAGACCGAGCTATTGGAGATCAGAGATCAATGCTAATGTCTACATGAAAAGAACATTGACAGGAGTACAGGTATCTTCGCTAACGGTCTAGCGGTACTATACCCCTTCAATCATATACCACGTCCTCTACCTATGTAAGTCAGACAGTCTAAGGATGAGCTGTCCAGACTGGGCAAACTATTTGCATTTATGCGCCTTTGTATGCAAAATCTTCAGAATGCACATATTCAAATGAATCTATCTATGATATCGGGAACCAGACAATATTACCTAATTGGATACCTAAAATCTAATCTAGCTTGCCGATGTGAGTTGTGGTCTTGTCAAAATGAAATCATATCGATTATACCTGATTGCTTACAGGAGTTGAACATCCAGGATGGAGCAACGGAAACGATAGCAAGGCACCCAGCTGTTCTTGGTGACCAGTTATTTGAATAAGTGAATGTTCTAAGAAGAGAGTCAATTGACTATTTTTGATTGCAATGAGACTGTCTGATAGTTGGTTAAAAGTAGTCAACGAATTGGATACACACACCGGATACATACAGTCAGTTACCTTACCAGCTACCTAACTGGTTAATTGATTAGCTACATAACTAGTTCTTTTAACATGTTCGAGTGCTAATTGATACTCAGATAAAAAGACATATCATAGCCAGTCTAATAATCAATTACACTATGAGACAAAAATAAAAAATAAAGTACAAATACCTGGAAAGTAACACTATTTTTCTGATAGGCTTTATCGAGTACAATAAGAATATGTTTTTGAAATTAGCAAAACACCTCCAAAATCTTGAATTACGGGTAAAACCCCGGTTTTTCCTACCTTTAAGTACGTATAAGCCATTAAATAAGCTGATTCTCAACCGATTTTAATTTTTTGAACGGATTTAAAAATAAGAAACTGTGGCCTTTTCATGGTATATATATATAGTTTAAGTATTTTCAAAAAATTTGTGTGCATTTCTTCAGCAAACATATTTTTGTTTTTATTTTTTCACCATTTTCCAACTTTGAAGAAGATTTTACATAGTATTTTATAAAGGAACCGTACTATTTATGCATTGATTTATAAAATAAGTTTACTTATGCGTATAACGCAATATTACTTTTAAAAATCCATTGGAAATTGACAAAGTTATTAAAGATTGTAATAAAACCAAATTTTTGAAAAAATATAATTTCTTGGCATTTTACAAACTTTCCTCCGACCATTTTCTAATATATTTCTTCTGGTTTCTCAAATAACTACTTGCTAATGTGCAGTACAAAATAAACGTTTAAAAGTGACTATATTTAGGTTACGTAGAGACACTAAAATGACAATTGACTGCACGCTAGGTTACAGGGGATCTCTGTATACTTAAGCACAAATAAAATTAACTGTATGATAATTATATCAACAAAATGGTTTCATAAGCCAGTTCGTACGAATTACTCGCAAAAAAGTGCGGTACGCAATAAACGTTTAAAGTGACTACACTCTAGATTACTTAGAGACAATTAAGTGACAATGGTCTCCACTATAGACAACATGGAACGTATAAAGTAACCAATTAACTTATCGCTGTACTACAAAAAGTTCATACGTGTCAAATGGCTCAAAATATATAAATTGGAGTCAGCCAAGTGATCAGACATTAGTGACAATTACTGCCTATAAGGATTACATTGACTACTGGCTTAACTACTGGGAAATTAGAGCACATCGCCGTATTTGTGTTTCTGAACTAGGCACTGTTTAAATAAAGAGTTGTTACAATTTTAAACTACTAAAACTGCTTTTGTTTGCAATCAAAAGCATCCGGTTTATCTAAAGGAAATAAACCCCGTTTTTAAGAGGTAAAAACTTAACAATTGGTGTCAGAAGTGTGATTGTAAATAAATAAGCAGTCATGAAGTTTGAAGAGCTAAAAGTGGAACAACTGAAGAAAGAATTGAGTAAGTTGGAGTTGCCGACAGCAGGAAATAAAGCAAAATTGCAAAACAGACTGATCGATGAATTCAAGTGGCGTGATATTGACATCGGCACTTACGAATTTGAGTACAAAGAATAAACTGAGATATGTACCCATGCAACAACGAGCAACATTGACTTAAACACAAAGTTTGCCACTATGATGGAGACATTTAAAGAAGCTCAAGAATTTTCTAAAGTAAACAATAAGAAGCTTCTAGCTGGAGTTCGGGAAATTTTTAAAGTAAACAACGAGAAGCTGTTAGCTGAAGTTAAAGAAACTTCCAGAGAAAACAACGATAAACTTCTTGCCGACAACGAGAAGCTTCGTGCTGGGGATAAAGGTGAAGTCAGAGAAATAATTGAAGACTTAGCTGAAATGGAAGCGAATCAACAAGCATTACAAGAACCACCTTTAAAAAGATCTAGCACTGAGGGGAGTGTTTGGTATGGGCCCGTGAGAAAGAGGAGGATTGTATAGACAATGGTTTGCTGGTGTTGGAACCAGTGGATGTGAAAAGTGGCCATGTAAAGATGGAGGCCTTCGTTGATCAGTGCAACGATGAAATGGTTCCTGTTGGAGTGCTTGGTCTTTCCCTAGGTGAAAAGGTAATCAGGCCGGAATCCAGGTTGGATGAATGTGCTTCAACAGAAGCAGTGAAAAATTGTGAGGAAGATACTGCCAATGAGTTTACCAAGGAAGTGCATGGGTTCGTTCGGAGACGAATTGGAATGACCGACGAACGGGTGAAAGCCAGATATAGCCCACAACGTAATAAAGGTTTGTCTTCCAAACTACAGAGTCACTGGAAGGGACCACATAGGGTGGTTGAGAAATTGGATGACATGGTCTATAGAATACGGAAGTGTGGAAGACCGATATCGAGAATTAAGGTTGAACATCTAAAACGACTAGCTGCACACTGGAAAGTCGGGACGAACAAGCTTAAGAGGGGGACAGTGTTACGAATTTGCAAAAGCGATTTGAATTTAACGGTCTGTAACGGCTGCCTCCAGCATTCATCATATTGATAAACATGTCGATCAGTGGAAGCTTCTTCTTATCAATAATGTTGATAGCATTTGGTTATTAGCATTGTTTGTAAGTGTGGCAACACTAAATGTTTAATCGAAAGCTCTAGAATTCGAACATACTAGTTTTGACCGTTAAGAACAATCTCGACTACTCGGTTGAAGATGGCAGTGTGTATAAATAGTGACTGCGGTTGCTGTAGTCAGTGAGTTGATCATTGGCGCTGTTAAAGTTAACATCAACTGTCTTGTACATTTGAGTTTGTACATTATAAAGTGTGTGTGCATTTCTGCGAATTTATAAACGTATATAAAGACACTGACTGACTATTTAGCCTGTTGTTCTTGTACATTTTTAATAAATAAAATGTTGTTACAATTTTAAACTACTAAAACTGCTTTTATTTGCAATCAAAAGTATCCGGTTTATTTAAAGGAAATAAACACCGTTTTTAAAAGGTAAAAACGTAACAATATAAATTATTGTTAGAGTATATCATTATAGACTTTGAATAGACCTATACCCCTACTCTCAGGTAATATTTGTATACTATTTAAATAACAACTTTAGATGATCAAGATTTACGATCGTTAAACACTTTAACTTCTGAAGTAAATTTCAGAATGTGATCAAAAATATTGAACAATTTCTTTTGCATTATCCGAAGCTGTCGAAAAGGAAACTCGCTAAAATATCATTGAGTTGGGGTAAAGAGTGAAGAATACTCACTATACATGAGCGTTAAATACTTTTTATTTTGCACTATCCTAAATCAAAGGTCCACTTTCATAGTTCATTTGCAGGTTTCGTATTTAGGGGTATGTTCTTATATTACTATTTATAATCTTTGTAGAGTTTTGGATATCCCCTAATTTAACAGAAGAGTGCTATAGTATACTTTCCTTTCGTCTCAACTGCCCGTAACCCTCTTAACTCCAATCGTTTACAGATCTCCCTAAAGTGATTGTTACTTCTTTTTTTTGTAGTTTCTCAATGGTTGCCGTTTATTTATAGAGTTTTTTCTTTGAGATGCTTTTTTCAATTCATTTTTGTTTGTTTTTTTTTTTTTTTTTTTCTTTTCATTTCTGTTGGTCTGTTTTGTTTTGTGCCACAAAATTCCACCCCTTTTTCTATTGTTCTGTCCATCAAAAATTTTATATAAACTTGTACGAGAGATCTTGGTTTCTTTTAGAGTTTTTGATGTTTTTGGTTTAGTTTTTCTGGTTCATGTTCGTTTTAGCTTTAAAAACGTTGTTACATGGTTGGTTTTAAGTCTGGGCTTTTCATTGTAGTTTTTTTTTTTATAGGTTTCCTGATAAAGCTCTGCCTTCTTTTGCTTGTCTTTAAAATGTGATTGTAGGATATATATATAAGTAGTATATATTTGTGGAGCGCTACCACATTTTGAAAGGTAAAGAAAAGTGCATGGACATGGTCATTGAATTTGTATTAAGTAAGTAGTAGTAATATGTATGTGTTATGGGGTTTTTACTTATTTTCTTTTCTTACCTTTGATTTTGACCATTTTTTTATGATTTTTCAGTAGGATTGTTAGTTTGATTTTTAAAGTAAATATTCAATTTGAAATTGGCCAATTCTTGATTTAGCTAAGTTATCCAGTTAAGACTAAGATTAGCCTTTACTTTATATCTGCAAAGTTTTTCCAAACCATAATTTGCTTTATCTAATTCGGTTTGCAACTTATATAGTTCAAAAGGCTTAATTAAAACCAAACACATTTCCTGCTATTTTCCTCATCCACATTTATTTAAAATTTTGTATGTCAAATTAATATTTTGAAGCAATTGACCATAAATAACGTAAAAATAATGCATATAATAAACCCTTTATAATCTTATTAATAATAACCAAGGTCTTGAAACGTTTACGAGTGGCTTCAGATGCTGGCGTAGGTTGATCGAAGAAATTGTATTTAACACCTTCCACAATTTTACCAAAATAAACCTCGTAATCAGCATCCACAACATCCTTTATAATTTGGTAAGATTCCCTGAAATGAAAGAAAATAAAAATAGTATTTGAATTTAAAATATTGCAATATATATTGTCACAATTTGAACCACCCATCTTAAAAGTTGGAACCATTTTTTATCTCGAATTACATAATTTCTGTAATTTTTTTTCCAGGGGCTAAGATTTGTATATGGGTGTTAGACAAAAATTCTGTCAAATTCAAAATTTAAACGTTAAAGTTACCTATTTCTGGACTCGTACAAAATATTAAGTCTAACAGCCTAGCCCAAGATGTCGAACGTTGACGTTGCAAACGACAAACAGCTGTTTTGCGGCTCACTAATATTCTTAGTCGAAAGAAAATAAATACGAACGATAACGTTAGCAACTCAATACAAAATTTGAGGCTCACTATTTACATTTTCTAATATTTGTACGAACTAAAATGTCAAATTCATTCACTTTTTATTTATTGTCGTCTGTGTAAGAATCTAATTACATATATTTTAACTCATACTTACTGGTTTGTGGTAGTAAATTAAGACGAATTTGACGAAAAGTTTATTTATTTTTGTTCGAGATGTCCCAAGAGTACTCCTTTATATTCTTTAGTAGAGGTTTTTATAGAATTATGTAATTACAATAATAAAAAATATAAAAAAATTAAAGAAAAAAATAAGTCGCAGCCACGAGTTGATCCCACAATCTTCCGGATCCTAGTCAAGTGCTGTACCCACTACACCACTGCTTAATTATTTTATTTTGTGTCAAATAATGGTTTTCAATATATTGTCGATTGTTTCTCAATTATATTTGGATTACGTTTGAAACGTAAAGCGAACGATAAGTCGTAAGATAGTTCGTTTAAGTTTTTTTTCGACATCGTGGGCCAGGCTGTAAATTTTGTTTCGTGTGATCGGATAGAGTATTTTCTAAGCAAAGGAGTTAATTTTAATTGAAGTCGAAGTAAAAATTACCCGACGAAATTATAGTTAGCAGGTGGATTTTATTTTATTCAAAATTTAATCACAAATAACATAAAATGCATATGCATATGCATGTTTTTTTTGTAGATCTTCTCGAGGACTATTTATATTTTAAATGTCAGTTCATTCGGATCATAAATGCATTTTTAGCGATTTTTAAAAAAAATGTCTTGGGTCTCACATTTTTCTAAAAAATCGCTAAAAATGCCTGTACTTTTGCTTATTAACCCCCAGTAACACGAAGTCTGATTACGTGGTAACTAATAGTTATACTGACAATTTTCATACAAAAATAACCGACTGTATAACTATTAGTTAACGCATAATAAGGCTTCGTGTTAATGGGGGTAAGTATAAAGAGCTTTATTTACAACTTTGGTGTCTTTGGTTAACTCCTCTAGAATTTTCCGAAAAACATTTTCGTGGAATATTTAAATCCTTAAATTTCCGTTTTGAAAGGACTTTTTTTGATTTTCTCGAAAAAAGGGAAAAACCCAACAATGGTATTTCTTTACAATTTTACCCATAGGGTCCACATTTCCTTCGGGGCTGGGAAAATACTTTGGGGAAAAATAGGGAACGCATCAAGGTTTACAAAGCAGCTTTCCGTTTTTTGATCCCAGCTTTAAGATTTTCGAACATGAGGCCCAAATTTGAAATTTTGTTAAAAAAAATATAGGTAAAATTCGCAAGTATGTACGTAGGGTCGACATATTCGAAAAATAGAACATGTATTTTATAGCAGAATATTTTCCATAAAGATGTCTTACAGAAAAACATAAAGCTGTTATATGTTCTTAAAGAAAGTTTTTTTTTAATAAAAAAAAAAACAGTTAAGTCACCTTTTCGCCTATTTTTTTAATTTTTAAATTGAAAATCATTTATTTTCGTATCCATAATTGATATTGCACTGAAATCTTTTGTATATTATTGGTAATTTAGTTGTGTAACTAACAAACAAAATTCGACTCCATACTAACAAATCAAATGTAAATTCTGAATTAACAGAAAATTTGGTGTAACACATTTTGCATGAAATGTATGAAAAAAACGTATAAATTTTTCAAAGGGGCAAGGTTTGTGGGTCTTCTGAGGAGTAAATAAGGGATTTTTAAATAAGTATTTGCTATTGTTGATAACCTTAGTAACATGAAGATTGACATTTCTGTAAAATTAAATAATTTTATAAATTTTTGGGACGTCATTTACTTTAAAAACTAAAAATTTATAATAAGGTGATTCCATGAAGAAAAATATAAAATTTGATTTAATGTAAAATTTTAACGGTTAAAGATATCATAACAAACTTTGGAACTAATATAGACTCAGTTATGCTTAACTCAACGACAATATAATTTTTACATTCTTTGTTTTCAAATACCGAAATTTCTAAAACAGGGAAAATGTGTTCCAAAAACTGAGTTTTTTTTAGAAAAGTGCCTACTGTGACGTTATTTACCGTGTGATAGTAAAAAAACTTTGTAGATATTTAAGAATCGTACAGGGTTATACAAATATGAAGCTTTTTTGTAGATCGGTGTTTTGACTTTTTAGAATTTTTTACTAAAATCTAAAATTTTTTTTAAAAATTGGTTAAGTTTGGATAGATCTGCGGGGTGTTGTGTCCACTTAAATGAGCCAAAATTTACTGTACACGCTTTTGCATTAAATTTTATCTCAGGATTATATAAAAATTGTATACAGTCCTGAAGAAAATTTTTTTCTACAAAAGAAAAACTATATGGGCCTTTTTGGGAAAAAACTTTAAAAATATGTCAATTTTTACATGTTCCAGCTTTGGATGCGTTTAACTTTTTATAGGGACAAGTCAACTGTTAGCAAGTTTTTTTTATTTGATTTAGAATTTTATCGCCAATAAAGCTGATATTTTAGAAATAAATTTTGACCCTCCGTAGGACCGCCGTATCTAAAAAACCATAAAAAAAATCGAGCAAAATTAAAAAAATAAATAAATAAACCTAAATATCTCTTCAACTAATGGAGACAACCTACACATGTAAGCGTATTTTTTGTAGATGTTGTCAAGTACTATTTATATTTTAAATTTCAGATCATTCGGACTATAAATGGATTTTTTTAACAAATTGAGACCCGAGGTGACCAATTTTGAGGGGCCACGCACTGGCCCCCATTAGCACTAGGAAGCTTAACAAACGTAAATCAACTCAAAAACACCTCAGCTGCAACCATGTGAAATTTCGTAACAATATTTCCAATAGTTCCTAAGATACCGAATTATTTCTAAAAAAAAAACGTTTCTAAACCACTGTGCGCTGCTACTGAGGGTAATGGTTCCGTTAAAACATATACTCTAGCATAACTCTTATACGCATATATAAAATTTGATGTCAATTGGTTTAGCATAAATATTTGTTACTGCTCTACTTGACGCTGTTAGAACGCCTGCAACACCTTGTCCTATAAATATAGTGTATCTTACTAAAGAAATAATAACACGAAAATAGTAAGTGTCACAAACTCCGAGCCTTAAGATTCAACTCAAGCAGTGAGGAAAAAGATTAAGTGTCACCTTAGAGAATAATAAAGAATTAAATCTCAAATAGGAGCACTGAATACTGTCTATTGAAGGCTGTGAAAAATACGAAAGCTCAGTTGCATAAAAGTCACCTATAAGCCCTTAGATTAGATAATGAAAAAGTCAAAGCAAATAATAAAGATAATAATTAAATGTCTCTAGATATCCAAACCCGGATATGATGGCAATCAGGCGACATCTTATAGCTAAATTGTTCAATAACTCATCTTAAAACTTTTCATTATTCCTGACCAACAGTAAGGGTATTCACAATCTTTACAGTAATCCAATAACAAAATACACACAAAAATCTGTACAATTTGCAATGATGCTAGACCATTTCCACAAGATTGTGAATACCGCTAATATGTTTTCAGAAGGAGACACAGTACTATAGAACAGCTACACCTACATCGGGAAACTTTCCATACAAACAGAGTGTCGTATATCAACTTCCCATTTTATACAATAAATTGTACTTACATTTCACTTTCCGGTATGTATTTCTCCAAATCTATCACATTTTTATTAATCATTTTGTATTCTTTAAAAGTAAAGAAGCTGGTGGCCTTCACCGAGTACATAATACGCCGAGATGTTTTTAACATCATAGGCTCACGGCCCTTTAAAAGCAAAATACTATCGATTAACAAGGCCAGCGGAATATTCTTGGAAAATATCTGCAAATAAATTATATGAACAGAAATACATAGATATATTTAAATAACAATTGTAAGTTGTCATACATTAAAAACAAAATTGTAGTAACATGATGTTGGCCATGGCGGACCATAGTGCCAAATGCAATTGTCCATGGGATTTTTTTTAACTGCTCGTACATAGAGTGAAATAGCTAGCTCCATGTTTAAATTTATAAGTTCACCGGCAGCACAATTTAAAACTTCCATGCCATTAGGAACGGGTTCTTTTCTGATCGATTACAAGAAATTACTTATATAAGCTATAGTTTATACAATTGTTTCTTATTAGTAAATTTTACCGAAGGGTCTGCAAGCCGCGTTTGTAGGCCGCCACAATTGTTAATTTGGTAACCATATCGACTGGTACACAATCCATTAACAGCGTAGAACTTGTGTATATCTTGGGTAAAATGCCAACACCTAGTCCCACCATAGCGGCTAAGGGTCCATTCATATTATCCACCCAACCGGCAACAGGTTCTTTAAACGCATTCATTACTAAAAAATATAAAATTTAGAAACAATTTTTTGGAATTATCAAAGAAAGCACTCACCAATTGAAGGACGAAATATTATCATAGGTAATTTGCTAGAATATTCCTGGATAACTTGTTCACTTAGATTCTTAGTAAATGTATAAGTATTGGGATAATGTCCTGTATATCTAAAAAATAAAGAAAACAAATCCACATTGAACTATTTAACACAAACTTTATAAAAGTATTAATATAACTCTTACTTCGAACACAAAGCACTGATAGTATATTCATCATATGTTTCAGCTATTTTGATGGCCTTACGCCAATCCACCGGCATTTTGTAAACCTTTAAATACATTGAACAGCCATAGCATAACAAAATCTAGTAAAAATCTTAACAAACCTCCCCTAAACTTACCCTCTCTTCTACAACATGCTCAAGTGGATTACAGTAGGCAGTCGAACAGTGTATAAAACCCAATAGATTCTTGAGTTTTTCCGCAATTTTCACCAGTTCCCAAGTGCCACGAGTATTCAGTAATATTGAACTGCGCAAAGGATCATCGAATCTGAGAATATATAAAACTTTAGGAACTCTATTTCTCTTTTTCTATACGCCATGATCACCCACTTTACATTGGCCGCCATGTGAAAAATCATGCTGACATTTTTCAACAATTCCAGATCACTGGGTTTTATGCCTAAGCCCAATTCTTGACTGTCACCTTGTATGACATGCAATTTATTTAGCACCTCCGGACACTCTTCATTTATGCGATCAAATACTTTATTCTTTTTGAACTCCTCTAAACGTTGCTCCACACCAACTGATCGCTTTCCTCTCAGCAAAATGTAGAGTACTTTGACTTTTGGACAGTCGCGTAAAAGCTTTTCTATCAACGCTTTGCCCAGAAAACCTGTTAATAGAAATTTGAATTTAGATAATTTCGTTAATAGTATTATTTATAGGAATTATAGTGTTTTTTTTATATTCACCTGTTCCTCCGGTTATGAATACTTCACGATTTGCAAAAAACTCTCCTATAAGCATGTTGGAGTTGTGGACTTTTCGTTTGCTGTAATGAAAGCGAAATTAAAATTAAACTTGGATTCGGTTAGGAATACATGCTAAAAACAAGAGGGAAAGTACACAGAGTATAAGAGCATAAACAGTTTTCCTTTAAAATTTATATAAGTACTTAGGAACTATGTAGCATGTCTTCCGAAAATATTAAACTTATTTATATTGAATTTTCTTTGAATACCGACATTTTTAAGAGATTTATGTTCGTTAAAGTGATTTTCGGATACTTCTACATATTAAGTTAAATAAAACTTAAACCGTTTAATATAAACATTTTCAAAAATACCTAAATTCATTCAAATATTGTACAAATTAATTAAACATTAAAATACTGCCATATTACTGGGTATGTATCCACCTTTTGTTTTAAGAAAGGTAAAAGTCGTTTTTGTGGACACTCCCTAATACTTAGTTTCAACCTATACTTCTAATAAACTATTGCTAGAAGTTTATGTTCATGAGTTAAGAAATAAAATGTGTGTGTTTAAAACTATATTTCTATATATATCCAAAAAAAAGGAAATTTCGGTTAATCGACACAAATAAATCGGTTAATTTGTTATTTAAAAATTGGCAATTTTAAATTATTCGAACTGTTAACCGACCATTAATCGGTTAACCGATTAACGCTTAATCGATTGAATACCCTAACATCTATATAAATAAGCTATTTATTAGAGCTTAACTTATTTCAGATAGGGCAGTTGTTTGGGGTAGTACTTCAGAAGCTCTGAACTCCAATATATTGATACTTAATGGCAATATAACCCTACTATCAGTATCTGGTTGCTAGAGATCAATGGGGTATGGACACGCAATAATCCTTTCGTCGAATCATTGACATCTTTATCGACAGTCAGAAGACACTTCTGTTACACAACTTCTTCTATTTCCATCAACCAGTAAGGAAGATTCGTCGAAACAAGTTTAGGCGCCATAGCATAGAGAGCTTAAGAATTTATATTTACCTTCCAATGGAAGAGCTTGTCTGATGTCTAACAATGGTTTAGAAACATTTTTTTTGGAAATAATTCGGTATCTAGGGAACTATTTGATATATGGTTACGAAATTTCACATGGTTGGAGCTGAGGTATTTTCGAGTTGATTTGTAGTTTTTCAGTTTCCTAGCCCTATTGGGGAGAGTGCGTTGCCTCTCAAAGTTGATCACCTCGGGTATCAAATTTAAAAAAAAAACGCCAAAAATCCATTAATTATCCGAATGATCAGAAATTTAAAATATACATAAGATCTACAAAAATTACGTTTATATGTGCAGGTTATCTTTATTAGTTGAAGAGGTATTTAAGTTTATTTTTTTTAATTTTGCTCTATTTTTTATGGTTTTTTAGATGTGGCGGGTCTACGTTGGGTCAAATTATTTTTTCTATAATATCTCCTATATTGGTGATAAAATTCTAAATAAAATAAAAATAACTTGCTAACAGTTACCTTGTACCTATAAAAAGTTAAACGCATCCAAAGTTGGAACATGTAAAAACTGCCGTATTTTTTAAGATTTTTCCCAAAAAGGCCCATATATTTTTTTTCCGTAGAAAAAAATTTGTTCGGGACTATATACAATTTTTATATGATCCAAAAAGAGAATTTAATGCAAAAGCGTGCAAAGTAAATTTTGGCTCACTTAAGCGAAAACAACTCCCCCCAGGCTTATCCAAACTTGGGCAATTAAAAAAAAAAAATAAAAAATTAGATTTGAGTAAAAAATTCTAAAAAAGTAAAGCAACGATCAACGAAAATGCATCATAATTGTATAACCCTATATGCTTCTTAAATATCTACATAGTTGTTTTCCTATCACACGGTAAATAACGTCATAGTAGGCACATTTGTAAAAAAAACTTAGTTTTTGGAACACATTTTACCCGGTTAAGGAATTTTGGTATTTGAAAATAAAAAATGTCAAAAATTGCAACGTCGTTGATTTAACTGGTTAACTGGTTCTATATTAGTTCCAAATTTTGTTATGATATCTTTAACCGTTAAAATTTTATATTAATTCAAATTTTATATTTTTCTTCATGGAAAATCACCATATTATAATTTTTTAAGTTTTTTGAGTAAATGACGTTCCAAAAATTTATAAAATTATTTAATTTAAAAAAAATATCAATCTTGATGTCCTTAGGTTTTCAACAGTAGCAAATTCTTATATAAACAGCCTTTATTTACTCCTCAGAAGTTCCACAAACCTTGCTCCCTTTAAAAAATTATTAAGTTTTCTCATAAATTTCATTCAAAATGTTACTAACATATCAAATGTGAATTCTGACTTCAAACACATACAGACTTAACAGAAAGTTTGGTGTAACACATTTCGCATGCAATATACGAAAAAATTTACAAATTTTTCAATGGGGGCAGGGTTTGTGGCGCTTCTGAGCTATTCAAAGTTATTAATTAAGTTGTTAACTGCTGCTTTACAACAAATATTGTTGGCCCTGTGTTATATATTCATCTTTCTGAATTGCGGAACACTTTTGAAAGGATGTCTCTGAAACATTAAAAGAATTGTGTGCAATTTTTAAATAACAACGGATTAGGGCTGTGGTTCGAAAAGGCCGGGGAATCTATTCACAGAGACTTCTTAACATTCTGGAAAATATATAGAATAAACAACCTAGAAACAAAACAGCTTACTGTCGCGTTATTGTATTAAACTAATTCGCAAGACAAAAACTCAAGAATCTTGAACTTTTTGTGTATAGATCGTAAATTTTGAATATTTAGGGCCTAATTCAGAAACACGAAAAGAAAATAATTTTCAAATTTGTATATGGAAATCACAGAGTTTTAAAATAAGTTTTGAGTGTTTTTCATACAAAAATTTTAAAATTGTTTTCCTTACGTGTTTCTGAATCAGACCCTTAATGATTTTTTTCAGGATATAATATAAGGAGGAACATGGGATGATTTGGAAATTAAAAGTGAATTATGATACCAAATATTTTGGAAAGCATTAAACATCGCTGACGATAATAGTGTAAATGTCCGCCAATACATTAGTCCATAAATTAGCTGACGTTCATTGTCGTGATAATTTGGACATGTCATCGTTAACGAAAATATGCGGGCATTAATCCCATATAATGTCCTCGGGGAATATATAAGCGACAACAACAAAATTAGAAAAATTTTCACTATTGTAATCTTGTACGAATTTAGTGACACTTTATCGGAAATATCGTTAATGATTTACAGTTGGAGACTTGGATGGGAATGTCTTAGAGAAATATGATAAGAAGGTTCGTTGCTTATTAATATATATTCATGAATTATTGCATCGCTAGTAACAGTAGTTTATTTTAGTCTATATATAAGTATGTTATTGAACGTTGTTATTATATTTAAATTCGAATTAAACTTTGAAATTCACATGTAAGAAAATGTTCTAAGCATTCCAAAGTACAAGTACGTGTTTTCATGTATTTGTTATGGGTTTATATACTTATGTCATTCCAATTGTAATAATATATTTGTGATCCTATATAAATATTTATTAAGAGTCCTCATGTAAACGCTTAAATGCCTCGCAAACAGTGCAATCTGTGCATTTTTACACACTTGCAAATGAACTGTGAAAAATTTTATGGAAATTCGTTTGCACAACTCCGATAAGTTTGCTCGACAATTTAGGCTCGCAAACTTAAATTTAGTGTGCTTTTGATAAATCAGCTGCATTTGTTACTTTATTTATAAGAAATAAGAATCAAAAAAAATACAAATATTTTGTACACGTTAAAATTGTGTGACTTTGGAACGGAATGACTCGATTGAATGGCATTGTGTATGGAAATATTAACCAACAGCTAGAACATAAGCAAAATCTTCAAACTATGTATATCATCGTTTATTGAATTTATTTTTATTTGACATTTTTAACAAATATAAATTTTCTGTGTAAACTTGCTCAAAATTGAAAAGGTGGGTTCATGAAACACGTCGCGCAATTATGCACATTTTCGCAAATGGGAAACTTAAGCGTTTAAATGAGTACCCTTTATATTTGTTAAAAATGTCAAATTTGTATAAATTTAAATTCTAAAAATGTTTAATGAAAGTTAAATCTTTGGAACAAACGATGATATACATAGTTTGAAGATTTTGTTTATGTTCTAGCTGATGATTAATGTTTCCATACACATTGCCATTCAATCCAATCATTCTGTTCCAAAGTTACACAATTTTCCCATGCACAAAATATTTATGTTTTATTTGATTTTTATTTTTCATAAATAAAAGTAAACAAAAGCAGCTTCGATCGATGCAGAACGCTCTGTCTGGGATACATTTTACTTTGGCACAGATTATACGAAATTGGCTTGATTCGTTCTTGACCTTGAGAAAAGCTCATAGCTATCAATGGCCAATACTTTAAATATTTCAAAATAAAAGCTAAATATTAAAAAAAAACCCCGAATTTTTAATTTAACATTTGGTAAGGCTCAGCATGTGTAGTAATCTCGAAACAATCTTCCAGACAAAACTTATCCTTGCTCCAACAAATTACTATTTTTTTAATCACGTTAGCATTTAAAAATATGCCAGATATTATCTTTTCTAAAACACTAATTTCCCACTGTTATTTCGGTCAAAAAAAGTATGTGAAAAAATTATTAAAACTTTAAACAAAAATATCGAATCAAAAAAATATCAAAAGATTTGAAGGTTCATCGTTACACTATTGAAAGAAAAAGATATTGCTAAGGCAACAGAAGTCGACAATTCTTTCGAAGAGCACCGGACACATCTATCAAAAAAGCAGCTCGTAAAGTTAAGTGATCTAATTCTTTTGTGCGCATACCCAAGCTAATGAAAGGTTGAACTTAGAAGCAAAAGAACGAGGGACAAATTTGAGGAGAAGTTTTATAAAAAAAAATACACCTGCTGTGTGATGGACGATGAAACCTATATACTAGATTCACAACTAGATTTGTGTGTGGCTGATGGCCGAACTAATGTTCAAGAAGAATACCGAACAAAAAAACAAATCTTCATGTTTCTGGCCCGATGGAAAAAATGCCCTTGAGTTGTATTCAGTATTGTAAATTTTGTATAACGGGAAACAACTCCAACCAACTGTCTAGAACTTCGTCCTGTGGAAATACTATTGGGCTGTTGTAAAAAAAGAATTAAAGAACACAGGAGACGTATTCCCGGACATGCCCGATTTTAAGCGTAAGTGTACCACCGCGTTCTAAAAGGTAATCGAAGCAACTAAAAATTATTTAATGGGAGGATTTCTGGAAAAACAGGATAAATTTCTAAATACCGAGTAATATGCCAATTTTTTAATGTTTAATCAATTTGTACAATATTTGAATAAATTTACGTATTTTTGAGAATTTTTATATTGAACGATTTAAGTTTTATTTCAATTAATACAAGTATACGTTTTTTTTGGCTCACTCTTTATTAGCCTAGCTTTCAAAGTGTTTTTTTTTTTAGAAATACGTATTCCTTTTTTTACAAATATTGGTTTTATACCCTTCAACTTAGCAAAAAGTTGAAGGGTACATAGACGAATATAGCACTTTGACTTGTTTTATTATATGATAATTATTTCTTTATATAAATTAGCATTTGCTTTGTTAATACTTTAATAAATTCAAATATTTTTCACTACTTATATGTATATTACAAAGAGAATTCTTTAAATTTTTATTCAATTATAATTTTTATTTGTTAATTTCAATATCGTTTTATCTTGTTTTAAATTTTAATATTTTCACAAAACTTTAACAGTACAATATAAAATATTTAATGTATTAATATCCTTGTAAAAATCTTTATAAGGTTTTTAAAAATTATTATTTTTTATTTTATTTTATTTTTTTCTTTCATATTTACAATTTGAAAATATTGCGGCCGTTCTTGTTAAACACTGTAATCCAACTGAAAATTCATCAAGGAATTATTTATTAAAATAAGCTGTCCATAGTTTGTGTTTTAATAATTATTTTTTTTAAACAAATTCAAATATTTTGCAAACAACTGCAATTGCACTGAACAAAATGTTTATTAATAAATATAATATTTAATAATAATTGAAAGCAATAATATTTTTGATTTAATTCATTACACAGGGCAACAAAATCGAACAAATTTTAGAGGCTTTTTAAACCACTACACAATTTTGATGTATTGTGGTTCTAGTAGTACAAATATGGTCCAAATTTTAAATTCTATGGAGAGGTTTTTTTTCCAAAAAAAAAAAATTAAATAAAATTGTGAATTTTTTTAGACGTTTCTCACACATAATTAATGATAACTCAAAAACGGTTAGTTCGATATTATTAAAATGAACTGAGGAAAATTTAGATTTATTTAACTTTTAATAAGTTTATATATTGCGTTTTAATCGGTTCAGTAGGTTCGGAGTTATAATAACAAATTGAAGCTAAAAATAAATTTTTTACGTAAAAATAGCAAGTTTTTTTGTATAACAAAAATTATGAAAAATCAAAACGGCAGAAATTGTTCAGATTTATTGCTTTATCGCAAAGCCACATATAATAGCAATAAAATGAGATATATATCGTAAAAATCGATGGATCCTTTTCAAATTTATGTACAATTAAGTGAATTCGCTCATTTTCATAAAATGTACTTAGAAGCGTGTACTTTGTGAATCATGAATAAATTAAAAACGAATGCTTGTATTTTTATGTTCGATATTTCATTTTATTACTATTATATGTGGCTTTGCGATAAAGCAAAAAATCTGAACAATTTCTACCGTTTTCGATTTTTTATGATTTTTTTTAAAACAAAAAAAATTCTATTTTCAAGTAAAAAATGTATTTTTTTCTTCAATTTGTTATTATAACTCCGAAACTGCTGAGCCGATTGAAACGCAATATATACGTGAACATTTATACATAGCATGGAGAAAATGTTTCCAAAATCCAATCAATCGAAAGAAGAACATTAACAAATCAATTTTATGTATAGCAAACAAAAAACTTAAATTATGTAAAATGAGCGAATTCACTTAATTGTAAATAAATTCGAAAAGAATTCATCGATTTATATGATCGATATCTCATTTTGTTGCTATTATATGTGGGTCTGAGATAAAGTAATAAATGTGTATTATTTCTGCCGCTTTCAATTTTTCATAATTTTTTTAAACAAAAAAAAATTCTATTTTCACGTAAAAAATTTATTTTTTGCTCTAATTTGTTATCATAACTCCGAAACTACAGAGCCGAATGAAACACAATATATGTGTGAAAATTTGTACATAACATGGGAAAAATGTTTCCGAAATCCAATCGATCGAAAGAAGAACATTAACTGCTCAATTTTATGTATAGCCAACAAAAAACTAAAATTTTGTGAAAATGAGCTAAATCACTTAATTGTGAATAAATTGGAAAAGAATCCATCGATTTTTATAACCGATATATCATTTTGTTGGTATTATATGTGGCTTTGTGATAAAGCAAAAAACCTGAACAATTTCTGCCGCTTTCAATTTTTCATGATTTTTTTAAAACAAAAAAAATTTATATTTTCACGTAAAAAATTTATTTTTTTGCTGTTGACCTGTGTTATCATTCAATTTAGAATCTTTGCTGTTTATTTTGCTTTCAGGAAATAATAATGGCAGTATATACTTCTAATTACACAATATATTTTGTTTTCTTACTGAATTCTACTCAATACTTCTTATATAATATTTCTGCATTAACTTTTACACTCAATTATGTGTTCATATCTGAGGTTTTTCATTTTCCTCTAGTTCAGTTTTATACAAAAAATTATATGTTTTCTGTTTCAAAATAATCTAGATTGGACTGCATTGCACTTTTAAGCACAACTCTGAAAATATAGCACATTAATTCAGTTATTTGCATTTTTTAATACTCAATTCTTATGCAACCCTAAAAATTTTCTAATTATTCATTTTATATTGTCCATTAATACTCGTATATATTATTATAAATGTGAATTAAATTTTGCACGTTTCTAATTTTTTTTTTTTTTTGCTTTAGTAATTTCTCATATTATATTTTTGAACTTAACACATGAATTAGCATTACTTTATGACGTCATCAAAAATCAAAACATATGTGTTTTTTAAATATTAGAACCATCGAGAAATATATATAGAGCGTAAACTCTGCTGTCAAAGACCTAACTCAGTTGTCGAAAACCTAAGTGGGGAGAATGTATTTTTTGTTTGAGTTTTTTTATAGTTTCCGCTCTATGCGTATTACTCTATGATTAGAACAATGTGAAATAATTTCATGTATACATTAACATTTTATGCAAAAACATTTATTTATGAATTAAAGTAATTTTTAATTCATAAATGAATTTTTTTATACTGCACTCGAACCTACAACCACCAGACTGTGGAACACCAGAACTAAGTAGGAACATTTAAAAGCTACAAAAACAATCCATGCTCTTGACAGTAGAGCACAGTTCGATATGCATATAAAAATGTCATCAGTTAAATGGACTAAAATGTTAATATTCCGTGTAATATCTCTTGGGTCATCATACATATTTAAATAGGTTACTAAATGATTTATTCCAAAAATAAGCAATAGTTCGCCAATTTTTTTGATTAGATCTTTTTTAAAAAACCACAATAGATATTCTTTAATTTGTTCTGGTTTGAAATACGAGTACTTAGATACATATGTAGGCTATAGTTTAACATATTTCAATCGTGCCTAAATCTTCTTTTTATAAATGTCTTAAAAACACATTTTACAGTGACCAAAAACAGCGATACCGTCATGGGGTAAATTCGCCAAGGGGATGAGGAAGAATAGAAAAAAGTTTTTAATAGACTTTTTGCTAATTTTAAACAGTCAGAACTAAATGATATTAAAAGAGGCTCGCAAAATTTGGAACCTCAGCTCAGTTTAACACTAAAAGATGGTCGAAATCCACCCAAAAGAACTAATATTGCAACAACTAGCGTCTTAAAACAAGATTTTGATTATTTGGACAAATTTTGAAAAATATCAAATAAATTAAATCTTTTATTTAATGAAAATGGTGTTCTGTAAAATTACAAGGTTCAACAGGTACAAGAATTGAAAACAAAGTTCTTGTTGAAAAACCCTTTACAATACAATAACAGTTAATCCCACTTCAACTAAAAGTGAACTATTTTTTCGGTTTCTTCTTTAATAAAAAAATAATTAAGGAATCTTATCATATAAATTGTATTTTCATCTCGACATATTATTAAAAAAAAAAAAACAACTAAGTATAAAAGCATTAGAATGACTTAAATCAGCGAGATTTTTTCACAATTTTTAGATTTTATTTTGAAACATTTATACAATATAAATTTATTCAAGGTATTGGAAATTGATACTATTCGTCTCTGAAACTCTGATACAAAACATTCAAGTGATAGAGCATGTGGCGGAACAGCTATATTAGTGAGAAAAGATATTAGGAATTTCCCAATGCCAGAATATAAAAAGACCACATCCAGGCCACATCTATTAATATATCTGATGATAGAGTTACAATATCTTCAATATATAGTCCTTCTAGGTATAATATTAATCGAGAGCAGTTTCTCGAATATTGATTACAATGCAAGACATATATTTTGGGGCTCTCACCTTATTAGTCCTAGATGTAGGCAACTGTAGATGCAATATCGTCTAACAGACTAGATGCCAATCTACTTATTGGCCTACAGACCTCAATAAGATTTCCGATCGAATTGACTTCGCTGTAATCAAAAATATAAAACGAGAATTTATTTCAAAACACAAAAATTGTATGACTTGGGTTACAAAATATTTATTTTGATAGATATCCCACTCGCATCCCATTAAGCAACCAAAACCCTCTTAAAGCAATGGACCTAAGCTTTCTTTTGAGCAAAAAAAAAAAATTAAGGCCCCACTTCGAAAAAAAAGTCAACAAAGTTTTTGATTTTGGAAAAAAAATAAAAAATGTTTTTAATTTTTTGTTTTTAATTTTTTTTAACGAAATATTGAAGAAATAGCTATCTAAACTATTTGGGACACATTTTGCTAAGAACAATAGGTAATAAGTTACATGGATGAGAAAAAACACCTGCTTGGCCAAAATGTCAAATTTTGACCCCCTCTAACTCAGAAAGTTCTCGACCGATCTTGTTGAAAAATTGTGTCTGAATCCAATAGAACTAACTATGGTGCAAATTTCATCACAATCGGAAGACATTGATTTCAAAAGATGGTTCACTTGACATGAAATGCCCCATATTTAAAATTCTCTTATCAAAGAAAAGAGAACACTCCGACGTCAATGGCAACAATCGCGATCTCCGAGCGTAAAGGCTGAACTTAATTAGTGCCAAGGAAGACTTCACGTCGCTTAAAAGATTAATAAGGAATCTAATCTGAGAAATTATCTTAAAAACTTAGACCCTACTAAGAAAACAGAATATAGTCTCTGAAAAGCTGTAAAAAATATGCAATGTCCTATTGTATGTAAGTTGCCCATACGCTTTCAGAACGGAGAATGGTCAAAAAATACTTCAGAAAAAATCGAAGCATTTGCCAATCACTTGGAGAATGTATTTACCCCAAAAGATTTATATAATTGATACCGTTGATCGTGGTGAAAAATCTAAGCAAGAAATTGCTAAACAATTTAATATAGCGCCGAGTACTCTTTGTACAATTTTAAAAAATCGAGAGATTATTTGTAACAATAAATCTTTGATGTGCAAAAGAATGCGGCTTTCTGAATATGAAGACGTTGAGCAATGTGTAGAAAATCCCTCAATAGCTTCTGAACAACTCCAGTCTCACATCAGCGATTGAGAAAAATTAAAGTCAGTTAAAGTCAGCTAATTGGCACACGGTCTGCTTTAAACTTGGAGTACAAAGTGCTTTTGTGCTATGGGGAACAGCCTCCTCATCTAACGTAAAAAAATGGCAAAAAAAACTGTCAGCACTGTTAAGGACAATAACAGGTGCCCCTTGCCAGGGAGTTGCTGTCATTTGAGGCCCATAGTCGACTGAGGCGATTGGAAACACTGGATCTGCCCAGATAATAAATTTAACGAACACTTATGTTGGACATTGCAGCGGCAATAACTACTTTAGTTTTAGTTTAGGTTAAGATTTTAATACTTATTGTAAATTTCTTAAAAGAAAGATTCAATAAAAAATATAAAAAAAGTATTGGCCATTGTTAGCTATGACCTTTTCCCATCTTTCTGGCAAAATATGGATTCCGAGTCAAAAGATCGGCTCATCTTTTGATGCCAAGAACGAATCAAGACAATATGAGATATTCTGTTCCAAAGTGAAGCGTTTTGATGAATTCTGCTGTTTTTAAACTGGCCTGGTCGTTCTTTGTCTTCCGTGTCAAAATACCACATCTGGACCGCACAAACATACTCTCGCACGCTGAACCCGATGGAATACATTCACCATTAGCTTTGGTGAGCAATCGGTGTGGTTCAGCATTATTTTTTTTTTAAATCAATGAAGTGATACAAAACTTCCCGCATATGGGACATTGTTGGCTCAAAATCGAAATCATCTGGCGAATTATAAAAGTTAGCACAAAAAATACTTAAACCAAAATATTTTCGGAAATTTTAGAAAAAAGTCTTTCTCCGATCATACGTATAATGAAACTGTTTCGTGGTATAAGGTTCAATGTCATGTCGTCCGTAGACATTATAAAACACCAAAAAGTTTCATATTGTCCATGGACGCTTCGTTACTATTCAAAAATGCTCCCAATTATAGACGTAAATCGGGGTCTTAGAGTATTACAAAACGGCAAAATTCAGAAAACTTCTTGTATGTTGTTGGTTTGGAAGCTATAAGTTTGATAAGTGGAGAAGATTAGACATATATATTATATATTGAAATGTAGAAAATTGTGACTTCTTTTAAACAATTTATACAGTTATGAATTAAAAAATTCAAAGAAGATTTTTTGCAAAAATAAGGAAACATTTTGCAGAATATAACCATTTTGGTTATAAATATTTTTTAATTAAATTTATAGTTATATACTAAAATCAACAATAAAAAGATTTGCTACTGAGAATCCCACAATTCCCACAAAAATGCGATTTTATTCCCTATGAAAAATATTTAAGAACATATTGGGACATACAAAATAGGTATTTAGCCATTTTATTAAAATCGGACTATCTTCTTTAGAAGTTACAGATTTATTTCCACTTTTTTGTAATTGCTATGTAACAGTCGGAATAAACCGAAATTTTTTTGTTTATTTTAAGAACATTTCTAATCCAGTTCTGTAAAAATTGGTTATCAGTTTTCACTGTAATCAATAAATCATGACATGGATTTCTAAGAAAATAGTTTTTTTTTTAAATAAAAAAAAACACATTGCTACTCTAGCCACACTCTAATGAACTGTCCAAAAAATTTTTTAAAATTATTTCTGCCATACCTACGATATCGATTGAAAAGATGTTACCATTTAAAACAGGCGAAGCAAATAATATGTGTAACAATAATAATGATGAAGGAAATATTGAAAAAGAAAAATACATATTGATATTTTTTGGTACCACCCAAAGTATGTAATAATACCACAAAATTCATTTCAGAATATACACACTGATAAGTAGATGGACAGACTGACTAACACACAAAAGTAACCAAAGTCATACAAAAAGAATCTGTTTTTTTAAAAGGAAAAGAAAGCATTTCCTGCAGAGTTTTTTTTTGTTTTATTTCTTCTTTGCCAGCGGCAGCCAAAGAAGTTCTAAAGTAGATGAGAAAAACAACAACATAAGTGTAATTGTAATAATAACAGCAACAATAAAACAACAAAACAGCAGCTCTTAACAGGCTCGTCTATTTCGATGGCAATAATTCAAAAAATGAAGACGGCTCGATAGTCATAAATCTGTCAAAAATCCATTTTTACCATTACTTATGGCTCGCATGGCGTTTCCTTTTCTTATATAAATACACACACAAACTTATGGTTACTTATACAAGTATGCTAGAGGTTTGTGTGTATGTGTGTATGTGTGTATTTTGTTTTATTTATTTTCAATCTAGAAGAATAACAACAAAATCAAACAATTGAGTTTGTGAGAGATTTAAGGCATTGAGCAGATGAGTGAATAAAAGAGTCAATGAGTTCTACTTACTACCCAGCAGTTCTAGGAGACAGTCCCGAACTAGTGATTTTACTCATCATGCAGGTTTGTCAGAGATTTAAGGCATTGAGCAGATGAGTGAATAAAAGATTCAATGAGTTCTACTTACTACCCAGCAGTTCTAGGATAGAGTCCCGAACTAGCGATTTTACCCATCATATAGGCTGGGAATTAGTTACCATTTTGACTACAATGAGACTGTCTAATAGCTGGTTCAAGGTAGTCAACGCATTGGATTCACATACTGGTTAAATAGCGTAAGTTACCTTACTAGCTATCTAACTAGAAACTTGATCAGCTACATAAATAGTTATTTCAACATGTACGGGTGCTAATTGACCTCAAATAGTCAGCTAAAAAGACTTATCATAGGTAGTCCAATAAACGATAGCTTGTAAACAAGCCTTTCTTCGACAACTCTCCAATGGATTGCGAGAGTCTATACGAATAGAAAGAAAACATTTGCATTGTACTTTGAAAAATACGCTGCCCTTACAGAAGACATGATGTTTCAGAGCTCACCGAAAACCTAGAATATTTTAATTCGTCAAATTTATAATACTAATCGTGCTTAAAATTATAAAAGGCCAGATTTAATTGCCTCAGGGAGCGCAGGATGTCTCTTTCATACAAGAGTATTGATCATATTTCATTAATCCAAATATATATGAGTCTCATCATCATCCAAGACTTTAAAGGTCATCCTCGTACAAAGAAACACATATGTACATTAGGGTGACTGCTGATTGTGACACCAGATCCAAAAGTTCAGTGCTGAAAATTTGAGCCAAATCGGACAACGTTTTCTGGACGAGAATCAAGGTCAAAGGTCAGATATATGCAAATTTTAATATTTGTATGAAATAAACAAAAGTTGGTAGAAGATATTTTTGTTCATATGAAACTTGTTTCTGTACAATTTCATCACGATATTAATTATCATATTAACAATTATGAATGTTCAAGTAATTTTCTAAGGGGGACCTTTTAAGGGAACTAGAGACAAATTTTGCCCGATTTTCGCCATACTTTACAGTACTTAGAATTAATTTGTGCAACATTTTATAAGTATTGCCTATAATCCAACACAACCGTATTCTGGGTGACATTTTTATGGGGTCTAGGTGAAATCATGGACCGATATTCCCATTTTCAATACGAACGGTTTATTTGGTATCTAGAGACAATATTTGTCTTTCGTCTTCAACAGACAGGCATAGATAGATCGTCTAGTATTTCATAAGGACCCAGAATATACAGTATTGGCCATAACTAAAGCACCCCCTCAATGGATTTTTTCCTATCATAATTTTTTGGATAAAAAAGGTTTTTTTTGGACGTATTTTATATATATTTTATTAATTTATATTGTTAATGTTCATATTGTGTTCATTTAGGAAAGGATAATTTTATGAACAACTCATTTAAAATAATAAAACATACAAAAACACAAACCGCGACGGACAAAACAAAAGCACCCCCTTATAAGATGTTTAAAAATTTGACTATGCTACTGCATATTTGCAATGTCAGTTAACGGGACTCACAACGGATGCATTTAAAAATTCCAGAAGATAAAAATAAAGGAAGGCGTAGTCTGTATAATTTAAGTTCTATACAGTTTATTGTGAAAAAACCAGTGAATTTAAAATTAAATTTATTGAAGACTGGAAGCCGGGCTTATCACGGCATGAATTGAGTAAACAATATTCAATTGACAGATCAGTTACATATTGCAAAGGAAAAATTAAACATGGAGGAGGCAATGTAATGGTCTGGGGTTGCTTTTCTGGTCAAGTAATTGGGCCAATTCATAAAGCTAATGGTATTATGGATCAGTTCATGTACCGTGATATATGGAAAGATCTAATGTTACCTTATGCCAGTGAAGAGATTCCACTAATAGGGAGGTTCCAACAGGATAACGATCCTAAGCACACCTCCAAAGTTTGTAAGACTTGGCTACAGAGCAATAAGATTCAAGTTCTTCATTGGCCTGCTCAATCTCCCGATCTCGATCCTATTGAGAACTTGTGTGAGATTGATAATACGAAAATAAATCGTGAAAATTGCAGAAATAAGGATCCACAATTTTCACGAATAATTTCCTGGGAAGGAATATCGCAAGACACCATAAAAAACTTAATATCTTATATGCCTAAGATATATGCTTGTGTCATCCAAAACAAAACATTTGCAACAAAATATAAATTAAAAAATTGTTTATATTATATCCATGAAGGGGTGCTTTAGTTTTGTCCGTTTTATTTTCCAGCTTTAAATATCTTTTGATTCAATGTTACCTCTTATAGAAAGATTAACTTTAAAAGTATTTGTTTATCAATAGTAAATATATTAACAATTGAAAATAATACATAATAAAAATTTAAAACTTAGTTTTTATACAAAAAAAATATAATATGAAAAAAATTCACTGAGGGGGTGCTTTAGTTATGGTCAATACTGGGTTTGCGATGAACATTTCGATGTGTTACAAACGGAATAACAAAAACAAAATAAAAATTGTCTGCAAATATAGAAGAGGCCTTGAATATGATGATAAACTTCTAAAGAAACCAATTAAGGAACATGAAACTTTAAATCAAAGAACCATAAGAATGATCTTCGACAACTTTATACAGAAGTACTATATGGACATTTCAGCAGATAGGTCAATATTCACATACTTTTTCTACTCTACTATCCAGTATAGTCTAAAATCGAATATGATTAATCATTCTTTAAGTTCATTCTTAAATTTGGGAGAGTGTTTGTCATTTTGCAGGTAATATGGGCGCCAATCCACCATGGCATATTCGAAAACGAGAAGGTGAAAATGCCATGGTGGATTGCCACCCATATTATCTCAAGATTTTAAAAAAAAGTTTTGAAAAAAAATTAAAAAAAAAAAAATTTTGTTTACCTAAAAATATTAAAAATTTTTATTTGAAAGTATAATTTGGTGAAGGGTATATAAGATTCGGTACAGCCGAATATAGCTCTCTTACTTGTTTTTTGTATTGTGTAGTTTTTGAATTGTTTGGAATTTTCCGCTATTGAGTACACTTAAAATTTCCGTCTTATTCGGGTTTGGCACTGTTATTTTCTCGTAAAATGTTAGAATTCTTTGCTTTGATGAATTTCGAGACGTCATTTGCATTACAGATGGATTTGAAACCTTCAAAGGATAGGATTATTATTAGACTATGAACTTTTTTACTAAGATGGAGGAGAATTTGCGACATCCAATTTTTAACATAGACCAACTATTGAAGTTGTATGTCCAATGCTACCAAAACAAGATATACTGCTTGTAAATAATACTAAATAAACAGATATTTAACAAAAAGCATGGGAAATTCATGTAAAGGTATCAGCATGGATTTTAAATTGCCAGCTGGCAGCATAAGAATTTGTCCAGAAAATCATGCAGTATTATCTCTGTAATATTTCTACCAAATGCTGTGATGTATTTGCTATTTAGCTTTAAACTTTCTATTTATGATTACAGACACTAGTTGTGGTATAAATTGGTCCATACTCAAATACTCAATACATATGATAGGAAATGCTTTTCTTAGAAACTTGTTTTTGAAAAGGAATTATTTGAGATTAATTACGGAATTAATTTCTGATAATTTTTACCTAAATATCAAATTTGTATACTAAAATATACAATACCTAAATATCAAATTTGTATAATTGTGTATCTTAAATCTGGAGAAAAATCAACTTTGTTTTGATTGGTGTTCATTTGAGAATATGATTGGATCCGCCTTATTATCTGCCTGTGATGTCTATATGAATAGCAAATCTGTTGGAATTTCACAGATGTCTCGGAATCAGAGGTGGTCTTCCAGTCTCCATACTGAGATCTCAGCCATGGGTAGGACCACGAACTAGCTGAGGTTCCGCAGATTATACTGTATGGATATTGGCATTTCCACTTATAGTCAGATGGTATCTATACGACATCTAATCTGGTCCAAAATGACTGGCATTGAACACTTCTGGATGCTGGAACATCAAAATATCACTGAGATTTATAATCCCGTATAATGAGTTTGACCAATTGGTTGGTATACCATATAGAGTGGACTTTAAAGTTGCGCTCAACCCAGTTGATCGAATGAAACCATATGTTCAACTTCAAGGTCCATATGTTCTACATTTGACAGTCGCTGAATTAAAACACTGAAAAATATTACGCGTGAATATTGTGCATGCTAGGAGATTGAATCTTCCATGTAATGATTTCTACAGAAGTTTTCATGATGAAAGAGAGGATAATACTGTGGGGCTCCTTCTCTGCCATGGTCATAGCTGTTCGAATATTGGAAAGTCTGGGGGAATTCTTCTTTTGGACGTCATAAGGCTATATCCTACATGCTACAGGATCGTTTGGTTAAAAATTCGAACTCGTCCGTTATGTGGTACTATTTTCCTTCAGACCCCCTTCTAACCAAGTGTCACAAACGGAGCCATGTGTGGAGAACCTGTTTAATTTAACCTAATAACTGCCAATGCAACAAATCGGTTCCTGTAACGATTACAACTTCATATCGATTGCCCTAATTCAGCCCGTACTGTAGCTTGAATGGATTTCCCATATTATAACTCAAATTCTTCTCACTTGGTAAAATCGATTGGTAAAACTGGAATTAAAAAAAGGAATTCTGAAATTCTTGTTTAAACTACAAAGGACAGCTTCTTATCAAAGAACACAAAATATCTAAAAATATTAATTTCGAATACAACTTATTTCAAAATTAAAGCAATCACATTACCAAAACCCTAAACACGTAATTTCGAACACATAAACACCCAGAATAAAAATGAAATATTTCTCCGATTAATGCATTTTCAATAGAAATAGAAAGAACAGGCCGAACAAAACCTCTTCAACAAAAAATATGAGAAATTTATTTAATTTTCTGGAACTCATCATATGTGAAGTCATAAATTATGGTATAAAGAAAGAAAAAAAATGTATTTTAACAACAAAAGATGGAAATGAAAAGCATCATAAAGCAATAATAAGTGTAACGAAATGGTCTCCAAAAAATATGAACTCTTAAGAACTAAATACACAACATACTGTGCCGTCATAGTAACACAGCAAAATGGGTAGAAAAGGGAAGAAAGATGAAAAAAAAAAGAAAAGAACTTCGAAGAATGAATTATGACAGTACTAATTGACTGAAATATGTTGTAGACTCATTAAAATAGAAAAAAAAAGAAGAAATACATCCAGATAGAGTTGAGTTTGAGTGGTTGGTGGCCTGTTGCGATGCCTGCTTTTCGTCATAAACAACAAGATAAAATTATGAAAATTAAAAAAAAAAAATTATTTTAAGGGAAAATTATAGAAATATTAAAAATAAAACATGTGAATGAATGAAAACCCAAACGAATGGAGGGGGTAAAATGATTTTTTTCATATTTCCATTTTTATTGTTTTTAATATTTATTTAAAAAATGATTTACAAGTAATTTAGAAAAAGATAACAGGCATTTTGGGAGAGTTTTCACTTTATTTCAATATAACTTAGAGGTTGTATAAATGTACAGCTGTACTTGGTAATGATAAACAAATGTCTAGATCGAATTATGACAGAAGATTCGAGAAAATGGATATTCATCAACAATACATTGAATATGGAGGTCTCTTAGACAACACCCATTACTAGCAACAACATGTTTTGAAAAGTTCAACTTCTTTATTAATGATATTTCAATTATTGCCGTTTCTTTCCCAAAAATCTATATTTTGAGAAATATGTAGTTATGAAATGCCTTTTTAAAACCCTGATATCAGTTTTACTATAACATGCCTTCCTATTTACAGTTTCAAACAAAGTTCCTGCTTGAATTAATTTCAGATTTAATCAATTTCAATTCATCTGAATAAAAAAATAAAATAACGAAAATAGTATTTATGTTATTGACAAGTCATGAAAATCCATACATAATAAAAGATTGTTCCTTAAAACTGACGACGTACTCGTAGATGCTGATAATCAAATATAATTTGGATTATGGAATGTTTGCAACAGCAACAACAACGAAAATAATAATGTTTTTGTGCATAAATTTTGATTATTGTAGCGAATGTTTTTTTTTATTGTGCACGAGACAATAACAACTACACAGCAACAATTCAGAATAATAAGAAAAATATACAAAAACACAGTGCACAATGAACGAACGAACGAACGAAAGAAGGAACTAAGAACGCATTGGCATTTTCTTTTTATATTTGACTAGCCAATGAATCACCCATCGACGACACAACCAAAAATGGTTGAAACACTGACATTTAAAACAAGTTCAGATGCAAAACAATGGATCATTATCCCCCAGATGCAGATGCAGTTAAAAAGATATTCTCCACATACTGCAGCAACAACTAGCAACTACAGCAGTAGTAGCAGCAGCAGCATCATCGGCACAGATAGAAATTCACTCAAATCACCATATCGAACATGAACGAGAGGAATCACAAACGAACAAGAACAGAAAAAAATATATATATATATTTAACAACAAAACTTCGTACAATATAAGGAAACATATTTCCATAGGTTACATGGAGAGATGGTTTGGACGGTTGGTTGGGCTGGTTGGCTGTTTGGTTGGACGACTGATTTGGTTATGGCTGGGTTATTTAAACATTCGTTTATTTGTTTGTTTGTTTGTTGGTATGAACGGTCGGCTGGTCGGTCGATTGGGTTGGTGATACGATATAAAAATATGTATTTTGTTGTTGTAGTTTTCCAATCCCAGTTTTTTTTTTTGCTCGCTGCCTTGTCAATTCATACACTTAAAGAAAAGAGTGTGAACCTAAACTTAGCAGACAACTTTGTGTGTAATAAAATCATATAGAATTTCAAATTAAAAGGAAAAATTTCAATTAAAATAAGAAGGAAAGTGCGACTATATAATACCTAACATATGATAAAGTCATTATATAATTGAAACTACACACTTCGTAGAGTCACACTGAATGTTCAGTTTTTCATCTCCTCATCTCGTATTTGTTTGCTTTAAATGGCCTTCAAATTTTCAAAGGAAGTGAAATTTTAATTTCTTCGTTGTTATACCCACCATCAAAAAAAATGTGGGGTGTATTGATTTTGTCAATCCGTTTGCAACACACCAAAATATTTGTCGAAGACCCACATCAGTATATATATTCTGTGACTTCATAAGATTCTAAAACGATCTGACTGCCTAGCTGTTTAAAACACGACAGGGCCCAAACGAAAGGAGCCAGCTCTCTGAAATATTCTCTGTTATTAAGGTTTGTCTATTATTGAAAATCGGAAATATCGGTATATGATTTAACCTAGAGCCCATACAAATGTCCCGGAATACTGTTTAAGAAGTCATAAATATGTTGACTAAGCTTATTATGTTGATAGTACTCTGAAATTATTCTGTAAAGTATGGCGAAACTCGGGCAACATTTGTCCCTAGTCTCCATACAAGGTCTTCCTCAGAAAATGACTGAACATTCATAATTATCCGATTCAATTATAAACCGATCATGAAATTAGGTTTCGTGTTTTTTATATGAAATTTTTGTTAAATTTTATTTGGATTCCAAGCAAAGGTGGGACTTATATGGGAGCTATGACCAATTATGGACCGATTCTCATCAAACTAAGTTCGTTAAAGTTATTTTCGGAAGTGGATGTTATATGTATGAGAGCTATGGTCTATTATTGATTGATCCGCAAACATATTTTAAATGGGATTTCCTTTTATATAAAACTTATTTGTTTATACATTTGTGTCTACAGCCAAAAAAGTCGTATTTCACGAGGACATTTGTATGCAGATTAGGTGAAATAATGGACCGATTTCAATAAGTTTCAAACGTGCCAAATTTTATCGAAATATCTTCAAAATTATACTTTGCGCACAAGGTAATTCGATCAGTCGATCAATATAGTTTAATGTGGGTGTTTGACTAATATTTTAGCAAAAACGCTATATACCTAGGACACTATGGTGATGTAGGGTATAATTAAAACTATTAATACAGTAGTCTTGAAGACAATCTGCTACATAATACAAAGATAGTTGGGTCAGACAATAGTAATGTCAAAATATATATTACAACATGCGACATTGAGTAAATCCTGGTCATTATAAATAAGTCTTTAACAATTATGGCTCTTTTTACCGCATATTCAATCATTCTGCTAGTTGCTGTATTGATTTCGTTATTATCATTGATAGATTCCAGAATCTTCAGGTATGTGATGGAAATAAATTTTGTACACAATTCGTTTTCCATTACTTTTTAACACATTTGTTGACTCATACATTCATCATCGATCATTTTAAACCGATCTATTTTCATCAAATATCTTTATCTCTTTCTCACATAGATCCATGACTTGAAAAACCCCCAAAAAAGAAGTGTGGATGGGTCAAATCCGTAATGCATTCTTCAAAATGCAACTTTCTGTTGCAATCATAAGCTATGTAGTTCAAATTCCTCAATAATAGGATCGATGACCTTTTTGACATATATGTCACATCACATACAGTGACTTTGACTGGGTGTCATGCTTCTCCATGCATGATACATGGATTATCAGTGTCGTTCTCCATTGACGAAATATTTCGTAAATTAATAGGTACACAGAGAAAACAGATGCGTAATAGCAACCGAATTTGTTGCCAATCGAATGTTTCGGTTGCACACATAGAATTTTTCGGTTCTATCAACAAAAAGTCAGTTGATAAAGAAGTTTTTTAACAACATTATAGTCACAGTAATTATCTATATGATAGTGATAACAATAATTTGGTTTATTTACGATTCACACGAATGTATCAACCATATATATGGTTACAGTAAGGTTAGGTTAGGTTTCCAGGCAGCCACGAAATTAGAAAGTTAGAAAGAAAGAGGGGCAGATGGAAATGAAAAGAGAGAAGTGGAAGATTGTGTAGTTAAGAAGAAGATGTTCAAGGAAGAGAGAAGGAGATTTACAAAAGTTGCATATCAAGAAGATAGCGGTTATTAGGTTACCCTCAAGAGGTTCCCATATCTGGTCCGATTAAGTCTCATATTCGAGAGCTCAGAAAGACTATTTATGGAACGGTGTCCCAGAAACCGTAAGCGTAAATCACCTAATGCCGGACAATGACAAAGAAGATGAAAAATGTTTTCATCCTCTTCCTCGTTGTAGTACAAGCCAAGTCTCCTCGCATGGTTGTCAAAAGTGCAGTGTCCGGTAATGACCGCCACACGCCACTCAATTGTGAGAGAGACAAGCCAAGAAGATATGTTGTTCGCCCACGATTCAGTCGGGGCCATATCATTCTGGTTATAGTGCATGTGGGTTCACAACCCCATCTTGTCTGAGCGAGCTCATAGTAGAAATTACTAATTTGTAGCTTGAACTTGGATAGCTGAATTCCACATAGGAAGTCTATGTTTCCGTCAGGTAACATGGCGCCTTTTTTCGCCAAATCATCAGCAACGCAGTTGCCTGTAGTATCTCCGAGTCCCCATACCCACTCGAGTACGACTGCTGAATGTCTTGCCATCCTGTTTAAGGATTCACCTATTAGAGATTTTATTGCGTCCTGACTGTCAGTATATATGAATATCCCTGCCTGATATCTTGTTATAACTGAGCCAGTTAGCCGCCCTTTTGATGGCTCATATTTCAGCCTGAATTATGCTACTTTCATTTGGAAGTCTAAAAGATAACCCACTGTCGAATTTCCCAATGTAGACACCTACGCTAACTCGATCTCCTTTAATAGAACCATCTGTATAGACTGAGAGACCCGTTGCTTCAATTAAAGGTCCGTCCATTGCTTCCATATTATAAGGAATTGAGAAACCGAAGTTTCTCGCTAAGAAGGGCCCAGAATTGCAATAATCGATATTATCCGGAAGAGTGTGAATGCTACGTATTATGCTGGCGTGACCGTATCAAGCCTAAAGGCAGAGGTAAATGCCATTTTTATTGCCATTAGATCCACGGGGATCCAGTAGTAAAGAGCGACTTTGTTGCAGTCGTTCTTAGAGCTCCTGTTATCAGGATTGCCATTCTTCTCATAACCCTCTCGAATAGCATGTAATCGGGGAAGCGAGATCTTGTACTTTCTTGTGAACAGTGCAAGTTCGGTTTTGCTTGGGTTAACACTCATCCAAATTTAACTTTTGGGATCGAATGCTTAAAATTTGAACTTTTTCAAATTACCGTACAAATGTAGAAATTACTTGCCTACCGTTCGGAGGTCTAAATTAAAGTACAATACGGTAATTACGCTACGGTTAACACCAATGGTTCGAATAGACAACAAGAGATAATCGTGACCCCTCGTCATCGGAAATAATTTTCTCCCAGTTGTGTACATACTTGTTTAAAATGCAAACGATTCTGGTGGCTTATTTGCTATAAACCAAAATTTAGAGAGTCTCAGATATGGAGAACAAGTTAAAACGAAAATTGTGGTGTCGAGTTAGCAAACTGAAATGTCCTATAAGGCCATGATTTTTATGCCGAAATTTTGAGCTGTGTCGTTGAAAGACAAGTTTCCTAATCCGGACTTTTATTTAAATTTAAAAGGAGAAACAGTTAAACAAATAACGACAGATTCTGATGTCGAAATATTCAATTATATTACATTATTCAAGAGAACATTTTTAACTATGAAGCGGGACTACTGATACATTTCCCCAGCAAGAAAAGTGCCGGAAAAAGTACTACTAAATGCATTTTAATCATTGACAATTCTATACATTTATTTATTTTCAGTGTATCCAAATAAAAAATAAATATTTACGTGATGTTTGCTGTAAAGTGAGTGGTAGACTACAACAGCAACAATTACAAAAACAACATTAACAATAACAGGCAGCAGTAGTAGTAACAAAAATAAGAATAATCAGTTTTTCTTCCTCAGCTTCTTGTGGAAGAAGATGATGGTCGATTGTAACGAATGTTATGGCTGTTATTGATACGAATACTATTTCCTTGCATCAGCTGCTGCCACTGATAGTATTTGTTGTTATTATTGCTGTTGTTGTTGCTGCTGATGTTACTGCTTATTGATTACATTCCTATGGGCCATTTTCGGTTTGAACTAAACGAAATAATAGTACAACATCAGTTGAGACAGTTGCCACCATAAGACATTGTTGCTTACTTTACGTTCGTTGCTGATATGGTTTGAATATATATAACCTTAAGGTTTCTTGTTGCTGTTGCTGCTGATGTTGTTGCTGTTTATTTTACGCTTGCATGCCAAGCATGTTCAAGTATTTTGTTGATGTTGCCATGTTGTTGGTTGATCGGTATGCCAAGAACATTCACAGATTTCTTTTTTTGAACATTGGATGAATTTGTGGCGATCGCTGAAGATGAGATGTTTTTTTTTTTTTTTGGTTTGTTTGTTTGCCATTTTTTACGGTTCTTTGTTGCTGAAGCTACTTCTGATGTTGCTATTGTTGTTATTGTCGATGTTGATGAGGATGATGATGATGCTGCTGCTGCTGGTGGTGGTAGTGGTGGTGGTGGCGATTGTAGTGATGGCGATGCTCGTTCCAATGATATTGGTTGGTTTGCTATTATTTTGGCTGAGCCTGAGTCTGATGCTGTTGCCGATATTTTGTTTTGTTGCTTTTTGGTTGGTAGGCTGCTGTCTAGTCCAATGGTTATAGAAAAATGTTGAATGCTTAAGCAATATGAAATTCAATGCCTTCAGGAGCCATTATTGCACATGCACATGTTTAGTTACATGGACAAAAGAGCACTAAATAAATGTTTTTTAATATATTATAGACCATAACAGGGTCGTAGCTCACCTACAATTCATAAATGTATTTATATATGTTTATAGATAGATAATATTAAGACCAGAAGGTATACACGCAAAGAGATTAATTGTATCTATATTGATTATAAATACATTAAGGTGGCTGTAAATAGATAGTTGGTGATGTTCTCCAAATATTTTCTAGGTTTTGTCTGTCTTGAGCAGATAATTTTTGTCTGTCGGTCTTGAGCAGACAATTTTCTATAGAAATTTTGTCTGTCGGTTTTGAGCAGACAATTTTCTATAGAAATTTTGTCTGTCGGTCTTGAGCACACAACTTTCTATAGAAATTTTGTCTGTCGGACTTGAGCAGACAATTTTCTATAGAAATTTTGTCTGTCGGTCTTGAGCAGACAATTTTTTATACAAATTTTGTCTGTCGGTCTTCAGCAGACTATTTTCTATAGAAATTTTGTCTGTCGGTCTTGAGCACACAACTTTCTATAGAAATTTTGTCTGTCTTGAGCAGACAATTTTCTATAGAAATTTTGTCTGTCTGGAGCAGACAATTTTCTATAGAAATTTTGTCTGTCTGGAGCAGACAATTTTCTATAGAAATTTTGTCTGTCTGTAGCAGACAATTTTCTATAGAAATTTTGTCTGTCTGGAGCAGACAATTTTCTATAGAAATTTTGTCTGTCTGGAGCAGACAATTTTCTATAGAAATTTTGTCTGTCTGGAGCAGACAATTTTCTATAGAAATTTTGTCTGTCTTGAGCAGACAATTTTCTATAGAAATTTTGTCTGTCTTGAGCAGACAATTTTCTATAGAAATTTTGTCTGTCTGGAGCAGACAATTTTCTATAGAAATTTTGTCTGTCTGGAGCAGACAATTTTCTATAGAAATTTTGTCTGTCTGGAGCAGACAATTTTCTATAGAAATTTTGTCTGTCTGGAGCAGACAATTTTCTATAGAAATTTTGTCTGTCTGGAGCAGACAATTTTCTATAGAAATTTTGTCTGTCTGGAGCAGACAATTTTCTATAGAAATTTTGTCGGTCTGGAGCAGACAATTTTCTATAGAAATTTTGTCGGTCTGGAGCAGACAATTTTCTATAGAAATTTTGTCTGTCTGGAGCAGACAATTTTCTATAGAAATTTTGTCTGTCTGGAGCAGACAATTTTCTATAGAAATTTTGTCTGTCTGGAGCAGACAATTTTCTATAGAAATTTTGTCTGTCTGTCTTGAGCAGACAATTTTTTATAGAAATTTTGTCTGTCTGTCTTGAGCAGACAATTTTTATGGAAAACTGTCTTGAGGAGATACACTCTTTATAAACCATACCATCCTATTATACATTCATATGTAGTTTATAATGAAAAGTGAATGTTTGATATTAATCACATTAATAGAAAAACTTGGTAAACAAAATTATATCGGAAACGGAAAAAATATTTCAAATAAATAAATTCTGATAAATTGAGTTTACAAACTGTTTCACCTGCTGCCATATAAGCCGTTGGTAAAATAGAATATGAACTGATTAAAGAAAAATAAAGCTATAGAAGATTACCTAGGCTATCAAAAACTTTAAATTGTAAACAAATATGTAAGAATACAACCTCAATTTTCATAACTGCTGCAAAGGTACTGGGAGTGTGGTTGAAGTTTTGAATAAAATCTGTTTTCCCTTAACAATAGTGACATCCCCTTCCAATTCTATGCTACTACCGCTCTGACATCTTTGTTTGATTTCTGTTTTTAGTACTAGTTGCATTGTTTAGCGAAATTTAAATGCAAAATAACAGAGAACCAAAATTAGCATTTGTAACAATAGCGAATTGCTAAAGAAATATTATAGAACCCAAGCTGACCTCCAATTTCTATTTGTAGCTGTGTGTTTTTTTTATAAAACAATACCAAACGGCAGCAGCAGCAATTGCCCAAACGAACCAAGCCAACAAAAAAAAAAGAAATAAAGAACTGAACAGAAGAAACAAATAAATATCGATGGGCATTTAATAAAAATTCATAGGAAAACCTTAAAGCAGTTAAATAACTACTGTTTATTTTAGTTCAAATATTTTACTCCCATTCCAGAATAGAGCTGATAGCTGGACTAGAGCGAATGAAACAAGGATGTGGTGCATGTGCAACATGATGATGATGATGGCAGTGTTGCTATACTTACTTTGCTTCATACTATATATTTCATGGTTGTTTTGGCAATAGTGGGCACTAAATTTTTGTATTGGCAACGTGTGATGTCGTCTGTGACGTTTATTTTACATGCATCTTAAGCTTCTTTAGCCAGCCATTTTTATTTCTTTGCAGTTTTTTTTCTTCTCTCGTTGCTGCTGCTGGTTCAAAAGCTTAAACATTATCAAATTGTACATGTTGTTTTGATGACAACAATGTCCCTTAGTTTACTCTAAACTTCTTAGTTTTGTTTTTTTTTGGTTCAGAAAATTCCGCGCCATATTTGTATCATGTTTTCCACTTTGTGTTCGCGTATTTCTTTCCTTTTTTAATTTATCTAAGATTTTTGATTGTGTATTTGTTTTTGCTGTTCTCTTCGACTTCTGGAGCAAATCGTTACAGCGCCACACAATCATTTCATACGTTTCAATATATTTCTACTGTATTCCTTCCCATTACGATTCTATGATATTCCATCAGAGTGCTTTAGGAAAAACCATTGTTTGTGTTGTGTTGTTTTTTTTTTTTTTTTTGCCTTTTCCGAGTGTTGCATGTGGATGAGGACAAACTCTCAGTTTATTACAAACTTTGATATTTTATGTGAACGCGTGCTTAGAATGATCGTTTGAATGTGTTTTTTTTTTTTTTTCTTCTACTGCTAGTACGTTTCATTTGAAAAATGTCGTAAAGTACATTTGCAATACAAAAAAAAATAAAATAAAAAAGAAATGTATAGGAATTGGTTTATATGTATAAGTACAATACCAAATACGTAGATGGAAATGTAATAAAAAGAAATTTGTTTGCGGTAATGGGAAACATTGAGTGCAAGGACTTGTGCGAAACTCTCTCAATTTAATATATGACATTTGCAGTTTCATTGCAATGCAGACAATAAAGTAAAAATGCTTACAATTGCCATTAAGTTTCGAAATTCATATTTTGCTTTCCTCAAACTAGGGACCGAAAATAAGTGCTGCTTCCTAAACGTTAAGTCTTGAGTTTATGGAATAGAAAGGAAAAGGAGGAAAATCTTTCCAATTTCCTTTCCTCTTTCTTCTATAAACTCAAGACTTGCTCATATAAACTTAACGTTTGTGAACCAGCACTTAGAGAGGAAAAAGAGGGAAATATTTCCAATTTCCTCTCCTCTTTCTTTTATAAACTCCAGACTTGCTCAAGTAAACTTGACATGTGTGAACCAGAACTAATAGTTATTTTAGAGGCAGGAGTTGATAATTTCCAAGTATCCTACGAAAATCGTTGTTGATAAGAGCTTTTAAGTCTTGACCAAGGGATAACCTTTGCTGTATTGGAACAGTACATCAATTTTAATACAGTCGCGAATCCAGATTTCGTAGCTGGAGAAAATCATTGAATGCTAAATTACAGATCTCTATATTTAAAAATTAAATGCGAAAGGGAAATTCAAAACTAGCCTTCTCGGTGTTGAGAAAAACTCTGATTGCTAAAATAATTATCTCCAAATTGACAATTTAACTGCGAAAAGGAGATGCAATCATATGTAGCTAGTTTATTTAGTGCGGAAATATTCGTTTAGTCCGCAAGGTTGAAGAAGTTTCAGATTATTCTGAATTGAGGAAAGCTTACCCTCTACAGTTGATGGTATACATGGTATGACACCTAAACCTTCAGTCTTCCAATGAAATTTTAAGACGCACCTAACTCTTTTGCCGAGAATACCAAACTAATTATGGGTAATGAGAGCACACAAGTGCGTCCATAAAACGTATGTGACGATAACTGACCAGACAAACTAAGCGGAATTGAATATTAAATACTGAAACCAGCTATCAAACTATTTACCTTTTATTAGATCGAGGACATTCTCAACCACCGCATTAAGCTACAAGGAAAATGACAGATCGGAGAGATAAACAAACTAGATTAGACCTGTCGTTACTGAATAAGTAAAAAGGACCATGATGTCTAGCAATGAGAACATATCCAATATATCTCTCCACGAGGTTATGATATAATGGCTACATCTTATTGCTGGGAGAGAGATTTGCTGGGAAAGAGAACCTTCTTGCAATAAAACTAATCAAATATAAACCTGATGAATACATTGAGAATGTGAATTTTGGTTAACCTGTCTTCACTTTATTTACGGAACTCATTTGAGGATGGTGTATTTGTTTTTGTTGTTCTCTTCGACGTCTGGCGCAAATCTCGCATGTTCCAAATTAGTCAGAAGAACTAGGCTCTACTACTGACTAGCCTTTGGCGGCTTATGGTTAAAACTCTTCAATCTCTCACTGATAAGACCTCTTCGCAAGTGATTTTGGAATGATCCACACATTTATAACTACTTATATAGGTTTATAACTACTTATATAGGTTGGTTACACAAGGTAACTCTGAAAACTTAAAGTATGGTGTATTTTTAGATTACAGAATCATAACGGGATCTAATGATGGAACCAATTTAACTTCAGGCTGTATCATCCTAACAGTGGTGTCTTATATATTTCAAGTCATTGAATTAATGGAACTCTACTTTATTAAATTTCCGGAATAAGCAGTTAAAGATCAAACTGTAGGTGTTTATGCAATATCTAATGAACTATGTATTTTTAAGAAGTTAAACATGAATGCTATCAGAACAAATCCATCTTTTTAGAAGCACTAATAGATTTCCCTCGAGATTTTTATAAAATCCTCTCTTTTCAGTTGGTTGAATTTTATATTATTCTGAATGTATTAGTACTTTTTATTCCACTTGGCATATCAGTAGATACATTTAAATCTTAAATAATATTCGATAGAAGATTCAATGTCGTCATTTACGATAGAGGAAATTGGGCGAGATGATATTTTTTGGACACCAGAACTTTGAAATGTACCGATGGTTCCAACATATGGGACACATAAACAAAATAATGGCAATAGACACGCTAGTGATTATCAGTCAAAATTAATGCAATTATCACATACACTTTTCTCAATAAGACTGGAAGCCTGAAGAGTTCACATAACCAAGAAGCATTGAAATCTCTAGGTAGTTTAAACGGGCTGTTCCAGCATCGCTATCATTGTGCTACCTGGAGAGATAGGATCAGAGTAAGGAAGTCTTAATCTCCATCCCTTACAACCGCTAGCAGTCCCTAACAAAACAATTCTGTTCAACGAACGAATTATGTCAGATACAATCTACATATGTACGAGGAGATATATGCAGGATCAGCGTATTGCAGACGCCGAGAATATTCAGCAGCATAACATATTAGTCGATATAATATAACTTAGGTTAGGATGGAGCAACAATCTTAATGCTTTGTGTTACCATATAAACACCAACTTATCCTCAGAATATTACCAAGGGCACTCAAGACACTCTCTCCATTTTTAACTGTCCAGCCAAAACACTATCCCAGTAACACAATTCCTTAATTCAGAAATCAGAGAATACTTCAGGGGTACCGCAAGGCTCCTTCCTTTCTCCTACTCTATTTCTTATCTTTATAAACAACCTTCTACGTCAAACTTCCAACCCTATCTACTCTTTTGCAGATGACAGCAACACTTGCCATTCATATGCATTCAATTATAGACCAAGCTCCATCTGTTTTTATGGGTGGTGTAAATATTAAGGAATCAGAAGCTCTTGATGTTCTAGGCATGAGTATTCAGTGCGATGTCCGCTGGACAAAACACATTTTTCGAGTGTCAAAAGAAGCATTCAAGTGCCTTGATTTTCTAAATCGGTGTAAGACATACTTCACTCCATCTGATCTCCTTACTATTTACACCACTTATATCCGACAGAAAATGGAATACAACTCTCATGTGTGGGCCGAAGCTTCAAAGTCTATTTTGGAGTTACTCGACCGCGTACAGGAAAGGGCGAAGGTGGTTATCGGTGACAGTAGGGTATCCAGCTCTATTGTCTCACTGGAACATCGTCGCAATGTGGGTTGTGTTTCACTGTTCTACCGATACTACAATGGTATGTGCTCTGCTGAAATTAGGGAACTTGTTCCCGAAACCCGTAGTTTTTTACGCAACACACGTTCTTCGGCAAGGGCTCATCAATTCGTTGTCGACTGGACAGTGGATCGCACAACACAATACATGGAAAATTCGTTCTTTAGCCGTTTTGTCCGTATGTGGAATAAGCTTCCTCCTGAAGTCTTTCCTGTCACTTTCAATATAGGAAAATTCAAATCAAATGTCCACAAACACTACTCCCTTTATCCTCCCACCCATAACCTATTTTCCTAGTTCCAACACAATGTTTTGCATGAGTAGGGGTCATCCCCTGAGTGCTGGTCCAAGGAAAAAAAAAAGGATCATAAGATTAAACCATTAAACTGGAACCGTGACAAACGAAATCCCACAGTGTATCCATGACAAAATAAACGGTATCCGGTAGATGTCAATTATAGAATACCTCGAAATGTATTTCATAAAAACATCCATAACAGATATCAGGTCTGCTTGGATATCGGTCTTTGAGGCATTATTAAAGACCTTAAATGGACTTTCATAGGTAGTTTGTTCCTCCCAGTTCCTCCAGTCAAGATAGACATAGAGAAACCTTAATCGAAGAAAGTTCATGGAATGCAATAGTCCATATTGTCCCAGATTTAATCCAGACTATCATGTATGGTAGCATGTCCATAGTTTCCATGTTTCCTAGCATCCAAAGAATTGCGTCTAATAGCTATAATATCGATAGAAAACTAGTAAGAGTGGTTATATACCCTTCACCTTTGTTGTGGATGCATTAATTGCCCACTTTCAGCGTATAGCATCCTAAATATATCAAGAAAACTTTTAAAAATTTTACATTTCATTGCTGACGAACAGATTACATTGTAGAATTTATAAACGAAATTACAATCTTATATATATCCTTCTCACGAAGGTGAAGAGTATAAAAACAACAACGCCAAACGAAACGAAACACAAAAAAAAACAAAATACCCAAAGCAATGAGGCAAACACACATCCAAACATACGTTTTGTTGCTTTTTTGTCAAAGCATGCAATAAACTGTCTTTTTTAGATGGAATTTTCAAAGGCAGTCTCGGATTTTAGCTCATATCTCCGTTATTTATGTACGGATTTTGCTGATTTTAAATAGGAAACTTCTCGAAAGCATGTCTGACAGAATTATTGAAGATTTGGATCCCGAAGATATCTGGGGTCTTCAGAAAATTGATTTCAACAGACAGACGGACAGACAGACGGACATGGCTCAATTGACTCCGCTATCTATAAGGATCCATAATATATATACTTTATATGGTCGAAAAATTATATTGTGGAAATTACATACGGAATGACAAACTTATATAACCCTTCTCACGAATTCTCAGGGTATAACTGGGTTATTTTAAGTTCCTGACTTCATAGAATGTTCTTCCCAAACTTTGTTTGCAGTTTTTCTTGTTATAAATTAAAAACATTGGAAACCAAATATACTTCCATCCGCTAATAAGGCTGTATAATAGGTAAGCCCTGAGGATAAGACTCTCATACTGAATGATTGTTACATCTGGACAGTAAACATGACTCTTTCACCACATTATTAACTCCCAAATGAATAAATGGGTTTTGAAATTATCAGTTGTTAGAAAGTTCTTTTGTTTTAGAGCAAAAGTTAAAACTGTCCAATTTCATCAAAACCTTTACGATATGATAGTGAGAGTTTATTGTTTTTCATATTTTTGGATTATAAACACCAACTAATACTTATTTTTATACCCTTCACCACGAGTGACAAGTTTGTCATTCCGTTTGTAATTTCTACATTTTTCATTTGCGACCCCAAAAAGTATATATATTCTGGATCGTTATATATAGCGAAGTCGATATAGCCATGTCCGTCTGTCCGTCTGTATATTGAAATCAACTTTCCGTAGCCCCCAAATAACCTACAAACATAATTGATACATCAATATATCGGGAATTCTTCCGCCTCGGTCGATATTTAAAATCGAGAAAATCGGCCCAAAAATGGATGAGATATAAGGAAAAAACCGGGACAACCTCGATTTTTGGCCTATTTTTGATCTATATCTGGATTACTAAGTCATTAATATAGACAATATGGATATCTAATGATAGAAGTCCATTGCAACGATTTATATAAGGCTAAAGTATTTTGGACCTACAAAAAAATTAAAAAAAATTTTTTTTTTAAATTTAAAAAAAAATTGGAAAAAAATTAAAACAATTTTGAAAAAATTTTTGTTTTCAAATTTTGAAAAACAATTTGAAAAAACAAATTTTAATTGTGTTTATTTTAAAGTATAATTCGGTGAAGGGTATATAAGAATCCGCACAGCCGAATCTCTTACTTGTTCTTTTTTATTAAAAAACTGTAGAGATAATAAGAAGAATTTCCAAGTTCCTATTTACTACAAATGCTATCCTCATAGTACTAACAAAACCTACCAGTGCCAAACATTTCCTACACCAGCATCTTATATACATAATATTTAAATAAAATTTTATTGTTTTCTTAACAAAATAGGCAAAAGCTACAAATGAACTTTAACAAATTCAAACCCAAAAAAAAAAAAAAAATCAAAAGGATACCAAAATAAGTCTAAATATAAAAATTTACGACTTCGATCTATTTAAACTTAAATAAATGCGAAAAATTTCGGAAAATCAAAAAAAAAAGAAAAAGGAAATGCATAGAAATGTAATAAAGTTTATTAAAAAGATACACCAAAACAATAACTACAATAGAAAGGACAAAAGAACAGAAAACCTTAAACTAACTTAAGATGAAAATGCAACAAAAGAGCAGCTACAATTTTCAACAAATACAAACGATTAATGTATCAGTAGCTGTAAAAAATACCTAACAAAATATATCTAACAGCAACCCAAGCACATTAGATGGTGGAGTTGTTAGCGGCAGTGGCAGTGGCAGTAATGTGATATTAAACAAACAGAAGCGACCAACTAAAAACGTATTTATGTTGCAATACACATACTTGTATGTATAAGCAAGTGTTGATTTAACTACTTGCTACATGGCAGTAGAATCAATGCACATAGACACAAGAAGCGCAAGGATACAAGGAAGATGTCGAGGAACCAGAGTACAAGGTACATACGAGTAAATAAATAACATGAACAAGAACGATGGCTACATAAACATGGTATTAGCATGCAATATTTGAATATTCTTTGTATGTTTTTTTTTTTTTCCTCTTTTTCTTACAAATAAAATTTATACAAATTTGTTAAAGCCATCCACAGTAATTTAGTGTTTATGTTTGGTTTTAATAATACAACTAGAAAGAGGTTAGTTAACCTTTAGATAGACAAAGAGGTGATGGAAGGAAGTTTGATTTTAAAACTCAAAACTAACAAAATGGAAATAGATGAAAATTAGACTCAATATTATCCTCACGAGTCTAATAGACAGTTAATAGAGCGGGTACAAAAGGATGGTGTTGGCTCATCGTTTCTGAGATATTTTTGGTATTAAATTTATTTACTATTTGAAAACATTGCAATAACTGAAAGAGTGAATTACCATCTTGTTTGATTATGACAGTATATCTTATCTGTAAGTTTAATATTTAGAGCAGCAGTAGGAGGATAATTATATTGGATATAAGTTAAAATTGCGAATTATTTACAGACCTACTAACAGCCAGATGGACGTATATGGCTGTTATGTTATTCTGACTTCAGTGATATGCTGGGTGATATCAGGTTATTTGAGCCAGCCAGATTGAGCTAGACACCCTTCGGTACATTGCGATACCTTTAAGTACAAATCTAGACGACTTTCTTAATCCAGACGACTTTCTTAATCTTGTGGTGCCCATGATACCCATATAGCATCTTGTCTGCCTCTTTAAAGGATTCGTTTTTTTTCGTGTTTTTATATAAAATGTGTTGCACAGATTCCTTAACATTTTCGTTCAGACAACTTTTAGAATAATTATTATGTAGGATACTTTATACGTTCCGACATATGTCAAATCAATGTCCGCAGTACTCAATAAGCAATCTAGCAAATCAAAAAGGTTACTGCTCCATTACTGCTCCATTTAGTTATTCTACAAGTGATAATAGTGGACAAACTGAGTTCCGTCTCTTCTATCATATTCGATACCACAACCAAAGTTATATGAACGGATCCATGCTCCACAGTTTGTTGCGCATTCCTAAGCTCTTAAATTGCCCCTGAAGTCCTCATGTCTTAGAACCTATTACAACTTGTCACAGTTGTGTTTATACTGGGCCAGAGAATAAGTACAATTGAGAAGACATTTCGACCTGGAGGTGTGAGCAACCGGAGGCCACCTAAGAAAAAGCAAGGAACCAAGTTCGTTAAAGAACCTGTTCGACTGTGCCCATTGGAGCTGATATAGGCCAGTCATACACCTTGTACAGAATGGAGATTTATGTTTTCTCCACCAGACTGAATGATCTCTTCCCAAACAACTGTACACTCCAACTGAAGTTGCAGAAGCCATCAACACAGCAAAGCCTTCAAAGGCAATAGGACCTGATGGAATATCTATGCTGATGCTAAAACACCTAGGCGAGCGGGGAGTCGAGTTCCTGGCAACGCTTTTTAACCTGTCAGTAAGGAGCTTAACAATACCCGATGTCTGGAAAATGGGTCGAGTGATCCCTTTGTTAAAAATTGGGAAAATCGCGAGTGAGGGACAATAATACAGGCCGATTTCCCTCCTGTCACCTGTTGCGAAGACACTCGAAGCTCTTCCCCTCCCCCAGCTGTACCGTCAACTACCAGCAGCTCGTCACCAGCATGGATTCCGTAAGATGCACAGCACCACCACAGCATTATGAGCCATAGTCACTCAGATCTTACAGGGCTTGAATCAGCAGAGACCTTGTGAACGGACGATCTTAGTGGCACTTGACCCGTCGAAGGCCTTTGACACTGTGAGTCACGCCACACTCTTCCAGGACATCCTGCAGCCCACAATGCCCAACAACACGAAGAGATGGATAGTGAACTATCTGAGTTGCAGGCAGTCGTTCGTGGAGTTTAGAGACAAATGCTCAAAACCCCGTAGAGTTAAACAAGGAGTCCCTCAGGGCGGGGTCCTGTCGCAGCTTCTGTTTAACTTCTACCTCTCTTACCTCCCAGTGCCACCACAGGGTGTGGAGGTAATCACCTATGCGGACGAATGCACCATTTTGGCGACAGGTCACAACGTTGATGAGCTTTGCGGTTTGGTAAATGGTTATCTCAACGAAATCTACAATTTCTTCACTGCACGTAACCTGCAGCTATCACCAACGAAGTCATCTGCAACACTCTTCACCATCTGAACGAAGGAGGTAAAACTCAACTTAGGCATCATGGTCGACGGCGTAAAAATTCCGACAGTGAACCACCCGAAAATCTTGGGTGTAACTTTACAAATTTTTTTCCCACAGGCTTGACCCCCAGGTCGCTTAATTTGACCCGGAAATTAATATTGCTGATTACACCTTAACAACTCTGCGAGTTTTTAAGTTTTCCCTAATTAATTTGCCACGTTAAAAACATAAAAATGTTAAAAATGTTATCTATCAATGGATGGGGATTGTTTATTTTTCAAATATATATAAATTTCGACAATTAAAATATTCATGGAATACTTTTTTTAGATACAAATTTTTCAAATTGAAATAAAATTTTTTTTTATGAATATTTTTAAATGAAATTTAATAGTTTAATAGATTTTTCTATTGAAAATGGAAAAATAAAAACCAATTTTAAAATTTTTAATCAGCAATCCCGTCATTTGCAAAAAATTATTTAAAAATCTAAAAATGGGATTTTTAGTTTTTTGGCTATAATATCCATACCAGGGGCGGGGTTATCGAAACTCTTTACTGGGTAATAAAGAACATATTTGGTCATCTATTACGGGTTACTAAATTTTGATATCGACTATGCGATTTGAGAATTTTTGCCCTAAAGTTGAATTTTACATAAAAAATTGACGTTTCTTGGATGGACCCTCGGTATCAACAATTTTCAAATTGGTTTCATTTGTAATATTAAATATAAAGTTAGCTCTTCAAAAAGTATAAGTTTCTAATACATCTTCTTAGAATTTTTTTAGATAACTTTAAAAGAAGAAAAGTATTTTTTTCTCCAAAAACTAGAAATTGGAATACAGGAAGCTTGGCCGAATTTTGTCGGGTATAAACAATCAAAAACATATTAAATTAAGACTCTTGAGTTTAATTTGTCAATTTCATGTAGCACTTTTTTGCATTTTTTTGAGAAATATAATTGTTTGTGGCAGCCTCCGCTTCCAAAATAGTCAACTTGCGTACGTTTGGTTGGATGAGCAAAGGAAAGAGGAGAAGAATGCTGCTGCTTACAATTTTATTGTTGGTAAATTTGAATGCTTCATTGTTTTGAATGAGGAATCGGATTATGTGAAGGAAAAATAATTTTTTGTAAGAATATCTCAATAAGATGGGAGAGTTCCATTCTGAATCTGAAAAATTTTAACTCAGATTCGAAATCAGTAATCTTTAATACCCCCGTATAGCGATTTTCATGTAAATTTAACCTCAGATTCGAAAATAGTTACATTGAAAAGCCCCGTATACCGATTCTCATCCTTGTTCAGTGATTCCTTATTGTTTTGGAAACAAACATGGGTTAAATTACCTATAGAACAGTGTGGAGATTATAACTGAAAATAAAAAAGATGTTGAAACCCTTTTATCAAACCACTCTGGGAAAAATTGGTGAATTTTTTATCAAGCCACTCATGATATGGATTAAATTAGTGAAGAATACAGTGAAAATGACGATTTCAGTTTAAAAATTCATATTTTTCTTGTCTAAAACTTTTAAAAATTTACTTCAATTACTGTTTTACTACTGTTAACATAACTTTAATAAATATATAAAGTTTGTAAGTTTGTTTGTTTATTTGTTGGTTTTATTGTTTGAGCATCACGCCGAAACTTTGATTTTATTGAAATTTGGAACGTAGATACAAAGTTCCATACATAGTACTTACTAAATTTTGAATATCTGGATAACTAAAATTGAAAGATTCTTCAAACTTTGTCCAAAACATCTTTTTTAAATTTACGTAATGTGTCTGCGACATAGAACTGGACATTTTATCGAATATCTGATGAACTGTATTAGAGAAATTCGTAGTGGTTTGCAGCATTTATTTCGTTGCCACAGTTACACAGTTGGCTGAAAATGTGCTGGATTGTATTGTGAACGTTAACAATTAGTACCACTGTACGAAGTTTAGCAAAAAATGGGTGAGATAGGAAAATTGTAATTTCGAGAGTCTTTTAGCTTTGTCTGAAACACTTTCTTTTATTTTTAGGATGTTGGATGAAAATTGGTTGGATCGGCTTTTCATATAAAAAAATAGTTACAATTGAATATCTGGAGAATTATAATAGTTAAAGTAATGCCCCATCCCATAAAAAGTAAATATTTACTATCGATTATCTGGAGAACACTAATAATGCAATTCTCAATACTTTGCATGAGTTATTTTGGTACCTTAACGTATGGCAAATGGATGGTATCATCCTTACATATTTTTTTACTACGACAGGGGTAGCGAAGCGCACCGGGTCCAGCTAGTATCAAAATATAGAGAAGTAGAATGATAAAATTTCCTGGTAGGCTACAGTGTACTGTAAAACTCTTTCGATGATATACTCCATTCTTTTAGTCAAGAATGGAGTAACATCTAAGAATTTAAAGCATTCAACTAATTCAGTCCATTTAATCAGCCGCTACATGTTTTTCGCATTTTTCCAAAATTCGGTTTATGTGTAACGAGCAAGTTTTGCGTTTCACCTACTCATATCATTCATTACAGGAATGATTTTTAAAGAAAATAATTTTTTTACCATCGGTTTTCAGACATTCTTCAAAGTTGGCACATATATGTAATTAAAAGACGGCATAATAACCTTTGACATGGTTTCATTATCGAACGACTTGGACCATAGTCTTACATGATATGAATGAATACTTAAACTTACATAATTTATCTAATACTAGCTGACCCGACAGACCTTGTCCTGTCCAAATTAAGAAAAATGTTTGTGTTCGGTTTGTGAGAAGGTGTCCGAAATGTGTAAAAATAGTTAAAAAGAGAACAAAAAGTATTTTTGAATAATAATTTTTATTCATATAATTGGGGTATGTTTGATTTACATTTGATTTGAAAATATGTACAATGAATGTTAGGTGTTCTATTTTCATTCTGATTGAAAGATCAAAGTTCAGGTAACCAAATAAAATAAAGAAATACTTTTTTCGTTTGCTTTGCTGTGATATCATAATTTTGTTCCTTGCAATGCTCTATGATACACGATATTTTTTGTTTTATTGTCTGGTGCGTAAATAAATAATGCTGATGGTGTTCGGTCATGGGAACAGGCGACATACAATTGACCATGCGAGAAGCATGGAAACTGTCATGTTGATCGTAGTTATTGAGATCCGTGGTATCAAAACGTCTTCTCGGATGTACTTTCCTTTAAGTATTGTTGCTTCAATGACGTTATTCATCAGGTTTCTTACCGTTTATGTTTCGTAAAATTATGATTACCGACTTTCACTTGGAGATTGTGTGGTGATCCGTGTAATTCCTGCAAGTTTAAAAACTCGGTTGGACAGCTGACTGCATCATCTTGGGAAGTAATGGAATCCACCGATTTGTACGTTATCAAATCGACAGCAATTTCACTTTTAATCTTAAAATTCAATACGTCGACACCAATTTTAATTTTGTGCAATGTTTGGAAACCCTTTTCGTATGAGTTCGGATTTTATTTGAACTGGCAGAAAGCGATGGGAAATTGAATGCAGTCGGTCGATATATCAACAGGGATTTTGCCGTTGACAAAGTCCAGCAATTGTTTGGAAAATACTTTTTCAGATTGATCGTTCTGCAGCTCGACACGCATGTTCACAGTCAATTTGAGTTTCTTGACGTGTTTTCACACAACGGACATCATCAATTCAAACATGCATTAAGTTTATCGGCTGGCGTTGACCATGGAATCACTGGCATTGTTTGTCGAAAATCATCTGCCAACAGAATCATCGTAAATCTTGCAACGTCTAATGCCTCCAAAGATATTTTATGCGCCATTGTACGATCAGTTTGCTTTGCTGCAAAACTTTGGCCATCGCACTATTCTTGGAAATGTTACATATTGGATTTTCATTGTTTTGCATACTCAATGGCAATTATAGTACTGAATGAGCAGTTTCATCGTCTTCCAAAATCGTAGCTGCAATTGCTGATGATGCATATGCAAGTGCAATATCATCAAGGCATCGTAATCGAATGGCCCCATAGCATATATATGTGCCTAAAATTAACAACATCTGAACACCCAAAGTAAATTTATGGGTGATGTACAGTGGAATGAATGATAGGATTGCAAATGAAAATTTTGGAAATTACAAATGACCCTACCACTTATGGCAAAAGGCATAAATATATAAAAAAGACAGATAGGGTTAGGTTAGGTTCCATGTGCAGCCGCTCCTCAAGCAGCTCACTTGGGTCTATTCAAATCTGATCCCATTGTGATACCCAAGGGGTAGTCATCAGGGTATTTGAAGTACTTCCGTTGACACCAAATTAAACCAACCAGATTTCCGGGTGAAGGAATAGATTTGTCTCAGATTCATCCTTGATAGCTCGTCCAAACATGATAGGAATGGAGATCCGAGAATACGTTCCCTCAGGTTTGTCAGCCTGACATTGTGTGCAGGGATCCATATTAGCGTTAACCTAGAATGTCTCGCTATCTCATTTAGGGATATCCGGCATTCCTCGGTTAACCTAGATGTCGTAAAGACACCCGCTTTTACGTTAACGGCAGCCTTGCTGTCAGTAAATATACATATATCACTAGATATTCGATAATACCTCAGCCAGTTTGATGCACGTTTAATGGCAGTAATGTCCGCCTGAAGAACAGTGCAGAAGTTAGGTATCCCAAAGTTTTCAATGTAGAAACCTCCACCGACCCTGTTACCCCTGTTAGAGCCATCAGTGTATATCCGTATGACGTCAGCAGGGTGGAAGAGTCCGCGTTGCCATAAATCTCTATTTGGGATCATAATATGGAAATGCCTATCGAAAAATGGTCTTGCGATGCAGTAATCGACATTACTATGTATGTGCCCATAGTAATTCAGTATTCTAGAGTGTCCAAGGTCCTTACCAGACCACCAACAACCAGCATTTAGTCTCACAGCAGAGTTGAGAGCCATTTGTATCTTCATCAAATCAACTGGTATCCAGTTAAGAATAGTAAAAAGTACCTTAGAGGAGGTAGACCTTATAGCTCCTGTAATCAGTATCGCGATAGTCCTTAGAACTCGATCAACGGCCTTCCGGTGAGTAGCATTATCCAGAGCCTGCCACCACACCAATACTCCATAGAACAAGATGGGTTTAACGACCGCTTTGAAGATCCAATTGATACTTTTCAGCATAATACCCCAGTTAGTACCAATTGCCATTTTGCAGGAGTAAATGGCCACATAGGCCTTATTGATCCTGTTCTGAGTGTTCAAATTCCAGGAAAATTTCTTATCTAGAATGATGCCAAGATACTTTGCATTATCCCTGATCTCAAGACTTATTCTATTCAGCCTAGCTGGTCTAAAGTCATCGATCTTATACCTCCTAGTGAAGAGAACCAATTCCGTTTTTTGGGGGTTCACACTAAGTCCACTTGATATACTAAAAAAGACAGATGATATTCCGAAATTGTGTAGACCAACGAATGGAAGACCTTTTTGGTTATATTGAATATTGTTTGACATACTATTTTCGGAAGTGTCCGGAATTATGTCGACTAAGGGTGGAATATTTATTAAGTGGCACAATAAGTTGATTATTTTATTCCAAATTTACAGGACTTGATATTGACATAGAAATAATTGAACACCGAAAGTTATATTGCTAAATTTTTAATGTGGATCCTAATTAAAGAATTTTTGTTTCCCATAAATTAATCAGTTTGGAATATTACTTTTAAATATACTGCCCCTTTTTGCAATGCCTTTAACTGTTTTGTTTTAAATCACTGCTTATTTATAAGTCGATGTATAAATTTTTTTTTTCATACCAACAACTATATTGAATTGCTACATGTTCAAATGAATTGCTCTTTATTTTCTGCCGTTCTTACGAAATCTAATAAAACATAATTTTTAAACTCAACTCGTATTAAAGTGCGCTTAAATCATCTAAATCGCTATAACATTTCAAATGCTACTTTGTACTTTAAGCTGCAAAGCAACTACGAAATATTTTTTTTAAATTAAATGAGAAAAAAGCACAGTAGTAAATTATTTGTGTAAAACAGTTTCAGAAACAATATTCGATCAAATCAGGAAAATCTTTAACACAAATTCCTAAAAGCCTCTTGCTAAAGAAAACTGTAGTTTGATAGGTATTATAATGTATTTATGTGGGTAAGTTGCAACTAATTTAATTTGTTTGATACACCATCACAATACTGGAGCAAGTTGATGTTGCTATTGCTGTTGTTGTTGTTGTTGTGGCCATTGGAGTATAATACTCCACCTCCTTTTGAGGAAATGCACTCGTTCGCTCGCGTATTGAAGAACAATAATCACACATTTAATATTGAATCTAAAACAAAATCAAACAACAGCAACGACAACGACAACAATAACACAAACTAAATAAGTACTAAGTAAAATAATATTGTTTTGTAGTTGGAGAAGTTTGTTATATTTTTTTGTTTTGTTTTTGCTGCTACAGTGTATTTGAGGATACAGCGCCGGTGCCTCAATTTGCTGTTCATATCAGTTTCATGGAACTATGGTCACGATTCTGTAATAATGTTTTCTTAAATATTGCCATTCAACTAGTGTACGAGTTTAAGTATTGAACTGACTGTCTGACTGCCTGCATGCCTGCCTGCTTGCCGCACTAAATAAACCAACATCTCAACATCTTTTTTTCCTTATTTCGCTGCTCTTAACAGTGCACAGTGGGTTTTGAAAGGATACACATCCTTTACTTAAAGCTGATATATAATATTACTGTTCTGTTAAATAAATAATAAATATTAGCAGAATCTGAAGATACGTCTGGTCTTAATAGCCATGTTTGCATTGATCTAATTAACTCCATTATGCTAGAAATAATTGAGCTACGATCTAGGTAGCTATACCCATTCTAAATTGAATTATTCACATATTTTTTTAACGCTTTTTTCCTCCCCCAATCCACTGTTATTGAGTATCTTATAAACATACACAATTTATGCGCCATACTCTTGTACATGTTGCCAAAGAAAATTGCAATTCTTTTTTTTTATTTTCAATACAAAAACTCTTCTCATTTTTGTTATGTTTTTGAAATAAACAAAAACAACTGCAACAAATACAAATACAACAACTACAGCCTGAACTGCAACAATAATAATAATAAAAAAAAGCAACAGAAACATTCATTTCTGGTGTAAGATTTGTTTAACGGATAAAAATAAAATTGTTCATTTAAAGTAGCTGCTGTTTGATTGGTGTTATTGCTTCTGTTGATAATGTTCAATGCGAATTTTCTTATTGTTGCTGCTGCAATATTAACAGCAGCAGCATCACAGCAACAATAACAACAACAACAACAACAACATTTCAATTGCCCACCCCCTTCTTACTTAACACCAACATTATGATTATTTATGAGAGCAGCAGTAGCGCTGAGTAGTAGTGGTCAATTTTTATTATAGTTTTTATACCCTCCACCACCACAAGTGGTGAAAGAGGGTATATATAAGTTTGTCATTCCGTGTGTAACATTGAGAAATATTCATCTGAGACCCAACAAAGTATATATATTATTGATCCTTATGAAATTCTAAGTCGATTGAGCAATGTCCGTCTGTCTGTCCGTCTGTCCGTCTGTCCGTCTGTCTGTCTGTCTGTCTGTGTAAAACACTCTCACGTCCAAAATACATAAGTGAAATTAATGAAATGTATACCAGAATGTTTATAATTTTTCTAAGCAGTTTGGTATTGAAAATCAGCAAAATCGTATTTGTAGAACCAGGGTTATGGATTAAAATGTAAGACAACCTCCAAAAATTTTGATCATTTTCACATGTTTTTTTCTGATTTTTGGTAAATCCATTGCAGAGAATATCATGAAATTTTGCATACATTATTTATATGATAAAAGGACAAATTCTGTTGAAAATAGAAAGAATCGGTCCATAATTTCTCGTAGCCCCCATACAAATTTCTTCCCGAAATATGGTGCTATAGTCTATAAATGCCTACAGAATTGCAGTATCCATATAAAATTCAGCAAAAATAAGTTTCGTGCTAAGAGAAATCACAAGACTGAATTTTTCGTGGATCGGCCCATATTTGATCAAAGCCCCCATATAAAGTTCACTTCCGAAAATCACTTAAACATACATAAATACCTTATAAATATCGCTATTGAGTTGAAATTCGACACAAATAATCTCCATATACACAAAAGTCGCTGCACCGAATTCTATGAAGATCGGTTCATATTTGTTTATAGCTCTCATATAAGGACCTCATCCGAACAACACATTAACATGCATAAATATCTAAAAAATATCAATATCAAACCAAAATTTTACACAGATCCGTAATTTATATATGGAAATCATACTGCAGGATTTTGTGAATATCGGTCCATATTTGACCGTAGCTCAAATTTAAGGTCCATTTCCGAAAATCAGTTAAGTACTCACAAATCTCTTATAAATATCTTAATAATGCTAAAACTCGACATACATTAAACTCATATACATAGCAACAACTGTACCAAATTTTATGAAGTTTGGCCCATAATTGGTCATAGCTCCCATATAAGGACCACTTCCGAAAAACACATTAACCTGTATAAATATCTAAAACAAATCGATATCAAAATAAAATTATACATAGATGAGTAATTTGTATCTAGTAATCAAACTACTGTTGTTTGTGAATATCGGTCAATATTTGACCAAAGCTCCATATAAGGTCCACTCCCGAAAATCACTAAAACCCTCATAAATTTCTTACAAATATAGTCATCAAGTTGAAATTCGAATCCAAAAATTGCAATATATGTAAAAATCATTGTACGAAATTTTATGATGATCGGCCAATAATTGGTCATAGCCTCCATATAAGTACCACTTCGGGAAAACACATTAACCTACACAAATATCCAAAAAAAAAATATTTGTACTGAACCAAAATTGTACACCGATCAGTAATTTGTATTCAAGAATCATATTACAAGATTTTTTAAATATCGGTCCATATGTCATATAAGGTCCACACTTGTTAATAGCGTTGTTTAAATTAAGTTTTATTAATTTTTTTATTTATAAATTTTACAAAAATAGCCCTCAAATACTTTGAAATCACGTTACAGTATTATATGGCGATAGTCCCATAATAGGTCAGCTCCAATATGTTGAACCAAAATTTGAATCCACAAATCATACTACTGAATTTTATGAATGTCGGTCCATAATTATATATATAAGTTCATATAAGTTCCACTTTCGGTAATAACTATAATACCCATAAAACTCTTGTAAAGATGAAATTCAATTAAAATACATAGAAATCACGTTAAACTATTTTATGATGATTGACTCATAATAGGTCATAGCTTCCAATTAGTTCCACAACCCAAAAATACATTAATGCATATAAACATTGATATCGATCAAAAATTCAACAGAAATTAGTTACAAGTAGACAGAAATCATACTGCTGGAATTTTTGACTATGGGTTCATAATTATATATAAGACACATATCCGGAAAATTCATTAATCGCGAATATATATTAAAATTTTGTGATATAACTCATTTCCATATGTAAAATTTTGAATTTTGTCTGAATATATTTGTATACCTTTTTTTATATTCTTTTTCTTCACTTGTGGTGAATAAGGATAATGTTGATCCAATCGGATAATGATAACTAATTATTAGGTACATATATAAATTGTTAAATGTCATGCGTTATAATATGAATAAATGACAAACTCTATTCAAAATGGCAAGAATCTGCAGTTAAAGTATCTTCTGCTTAAACTAGTCTTTCTTACAATTGTTATATTATTTCATATATTTATTTAATAGTATTTCGATAACATTGTCTTAATCCTCATAATAACAAATATTGAATATGGATATTAAAGTCTTTATGCCAATGTAACTTCTACATCTCTCATCATATTTAGGTGGAGGGTATTTAAGATTCGGCACGGCCGAATATAGTACTCTTACTTGTTTTTTCTTTTTTTTGTTTCTTCATCCAGTTGAATTGATTGAAAATGGACTGGCTGGCAGCTTTTAATTAAAAAAGTTATGAATTTTACTGGTATGTCAATCACATGATGGGTTGTGGAAATAAGAAGAAATTGTATGATGATTTGAGTTTCTGTTTTAGACCTTCTATAACCAATCTCAATATTTAATTATTCTTCAATAAAATTTTCTTAAAACCTACCAGTTATCGAGGGCCGTTTAAAGGAATGTCAACAGACCTCCATCAGTTCGCTAACTTTATATAATTATGCTTTGTCATATTATGATTTTCTTCATGTAAAATGATGTACGTTATAAAAACCATAGTGTGGCGAAAATTAGAACTACTGAAACTATAGTGTTTGTTAACATTTTTTGAAAACTGTTTTACCTCTCCAATGATATATAACATATCATATCTCATTGTTTATTATAGTTAAAACTACTACTGCGCACATCACTCCTCTTGAAAAATTCTCTACAAGGTTTGTTTATGTTTAACAATGCTTACTATGCGCTTCTCATTATTTCTTGCTCTACCAGCACATGAAAAATTCAATTTTACTTGCCAAAAAAATAATTGAAAAAATGCAATATAAAATTTTGTTCTTTAATAACGATGAACAAAACTAAATGATGGATTTACAAGTATTTATTAATCAAATTGCATTAATAAAACGATGTTGTATGGAAATTTTGTTTTATAATCGTTTGACGAATTTAACATTTGTGTATGAAAAATGAAACTTTAAAGGTACGAGTATTGAGGACATACTTTTGAAAAAAAAACGGTCAGTATTGAATACTCATTACCAAAATACTCAATTCTTTTTTTGTTTTCCATACAAACATATATTTAAACTCATTGTCGTCAGTGGAAGATATGGGGCGACATCGAAGCCCCGGGTTACACGGAACCCTATTCTGGAAAAAGTTTACTATGAACTCATAGGTTAGGTTAGGTTTCGAGTCAGTCGTGTAGTAAGACAGGAAAGAATAGCAGCTCACGTGGGTCCAGGCAATATGTCCCTTTGTGTTACCTGAAAGTAGAGTGATAGGAAAGATGAACAGATAGAAATGAAAAGAGAAGCGGACAGTGAGATGCGATGAAGAGATTGAAAGGTGAAGGGGAAGAAGTTACGAAGAAAGAGAGGAGATTATTAATTACGCACCAGTGAATAGGCGGTTATAAGGTCATTCCGTCATTCCCGTGTCTGATCTGATTAGCCAATTACTATTCCTTATGAAATCACTAATGCACTCTACCCTCATGATCGAGAGCTCAGAAAGACCATTTAGGGAATGATGTTCCAGAAACCTTAAGCGTAGATCGCCTAATGCCGGACAGTGACAAAACAGATGAAAAATGGCCTCATCTTCCTCCTCATTCTGACAACTTCTACAGCAGTCGTTGAGTCGTTGTAGGGCAGGCTAAGTGGTCACCACAGCATCCCTCAATTGTGAGCGAATCAAGCCAAGAAGATATATTGTCCGACTACGATTCAGTCGAGGCCATATCATTCTGGTTATAGTACATGTTGCTTGCATTTAGATAACGGAATCCCACATAGGAAGTCCATGTCTCCGTCAGGTAGCATGGCACCTTTTTCGCAAAATCGTCAGTAACACAGTTGCCCCTAATATCTCCATGCCCACTTGAGTACGACTGTTGAATGTCTCGCCATCCTGCGACCTGCGGCTCATCTGTCAATATATATACGAATATCCCTGCCTGTTATTTTGTTATAACAGAGTCAGTTAGCCGCCCTTTTAATGGCTGATATTTCAGCCTGAATAATGTTACATTCATTTGGGATTCTAAAAGATAGCTTAGTTTTGAATTCCTGAATGTAGACACCTACGCCAACTCCCTGGATAGAACAGTCCGTATAGACTGAAAGACTTGTTGTGTCATGCAAAGGTCCGTCCATTACTTCCGTGTAGTGCGGAATTGAGAAATCGAAGTTCCTCGCCATGAAGGGCCTAGATGTGCAGTTATCGATATTATCCGGAAGATTCTGAATGCTACCTATTATACGGGCATGTTTCCACGCCTCAATCCCGTTTAGCCTGAAGGCCGAGGTGAATGCCATTTTTCTGGCCATTAGATCCACAGGGATCCAGTTCAATATAGTAAAGAGCGACATTGTTGCGGTCGTTCTTAGAGCTCCTGTTATCAGGATTGCCATTCTTCTAAAAACCCTCTCGAATAGCATAAAAATTGTGCCTATATCTAGTACCTTCCACCAAACAGAGACCCATAGAATAATGTGGGCTTAATAACTGTATCACATAGCCAGTTTATAAACTGGGCTCTAATACTCCATTGCGTACCTATGGCCTTCTTACAGACATAAATTAAATTAGATAGTTTACAAGTATTTTGCATTGTCCGATAGGGTTAGTTCAACACCATTTTCTCGTAACTGACTAAAGCGTTTATTTGGAGCATCTCAAAAGCATTTCGCAATTCCATGTAATAATTCCGAACAGGGTTATGTGGCTGTGCGGACTCTAACCCCACGATAATCTAAAGCCTATAGACTGACGGCTCCAAAAGGATAATATGGTCAGTGGTGGATTCTTTATAAAAATCTATGGAATAGAACTAACACTATTTCAGGCTACCTAAAACACTGCTCTTCAGATGGAAGTTACTCCCATAAAACGTGCATCCAACTGAATGATTTATTACGAATATCTTAAGATATCTATATACATATGTATTAAAGAATATGTTTACCAATGACGACAATGAAAACCTTATTTTAAGCTTTTTACACGACCGTATTAACATATTTTCAGATGAAGTGGAAAAACATATTTGTGTAAAATTAAAAATTTGGAAAAATGTCACAGAAAGATAAATGACTTTAAGGAGCGGCAAAATTCTGAATTAAATTTTGTGGTAAATAGCATTTAAAAAAAAGCAACTCCTAGCGATCTTGAACGTCCACGCAATTGAGAAAACTGATACTAATAGTCTCGTTCGTGCAGCAGCTTTCCTTTTTAAATAAAATTTTTCAAAAGATCAGTATAATGGAATACGCCACGAAAACAAATTAAGAAACTGTGACATATATACACACTTGCAGCCACAACATTGTAATTCCAACCTCAGGATATAAAAGCAAATTTCACCCTTGCCAAAGTTTCGTTGCAATCAATTTTACTGCATACGCATGATAGAATTATTGAGATGCAAAAATACGTTTCTCTAGCTGTAATGGAAGCGAGGTAGGATTTTTAAAGCTCCGAATTAATATGGATTTGATAGTAGAAGTGAGCAAGCACTATTTAAGCAAACATGTAGCTACTACAGTTATTCCCTTAAGGTTACTGCTCTTATCGGGAAAGCCAATTTGGAACAACCGCACACCACAATAAAGGATGCAAAAGAAGTTGTTTTCAAGAAAGACCAGGATTTAAAAAAAAGAAATTGACGCTTTGAAAATCATACGAATATCAATTGGTTATGGAACATCTGTTGAAGTATCATTTAAATTATTTCCAACTCTAATCGATGGAAAAGTTTTAAACATTATAAATGGAACTAGATCAAACCAGGCTTGTCTCATTTGTGCTGCTACTCCTAAGGATTTTATGAACACATTTAATTATAAAAGTGGCATATTCGGTGCACAAGAGGAAAACTTAGCCCCCTTCATTGCTGAATAAGGCAAATAAAAAAAGGGAAAGATACGAGGAGATGATAAGATAACTATCTTACAAAGAAAAGCAGACATACAAAACGACTTTAGGATAAAGTTCTGACTTCGCTTGGATATACCCAGAGTAGGTAGCTTCGGTTCCACAAATGACGAAAACACCGCTCGTCGTGCTTTTACTGAACTTCCTATTTTTTCTGAAATAACTAATGTTGACGAAGATCTTATATTTCGATTCAAAGTCATTTTGATTTGTTTATCCTGCCAGTTCAAACTCAATTCAAGTAAATTTGAAATACATATATTGCTTTGAAACAGCAAACTGTTTCCAGGACTTATATTCCTGGTTGCCAATGACGTCTACCGTCCATAAAGTACTAACACACTCAAAACAAATAATATAAAATACTGCACTTCCAATGGGTTTTTTTGCAGTACAAACTGCTGAATCGCAACATATAATATACAAAGTCGATAGATTACATCATGCCCGCAGAAACAACTCCACCAATAACCCGCTAGACATATTTAATACAGCTGTCGATACTTCAGATCCATTAATTTGTACAACATTTTTAAATAGGCGCTTACAAAAGCGGAAACGTTTCACACTTCCACCTGTTGCAGTGAACTCATGGAAGAATTTCACCTTAGCCACCAAGACGATGAACTTAATAAAAGTGAAGAGGAACTTTTTGATTTATATTTAAAAATTGAATTAGATTAAAGCAACTACTAAATATTTAAGTATAATTAAAATAAATGGATGAATACAATGTATTGTGCTGGTATTAATGGTTGCAAAAGGGTTAATTTTAGATCGTTAGTGCGTTCAATTCCATTATTTTAATAGAGTTTTTCTTACTTATGAAATTCTTACAGGTTTTGGTTTGAATACCACGATTTTGTGCTCGTTATTATTTTTGCACAGAAAAAGTGGTCATTTGACCTATAGTGATTGACGTTGGCGATCTTGAGAACTCTTTTCTTTGATATAATCTTTGAAGTTATTTTAGCTTGTCTGTTGTTTATAGATCTGGAATAACAATTTAGATGGATTATTCTCTTTTTAATGTTCTTCACGGGACTATTATTTCATTATAACTCTTCATTGCTATTTAGTTGTTTAAAGGGGTTTTTACGTTATTCGACACGAGAATGTTGAAGTGTCAGTAAGGATCAATAATTGTTATCATTCAATTCTACCATCTTGACCAAGGGCGCTTTGCAAAGAAGCCTGTTCTTTGCTGATAGATGTACTGCACTGACTCGTAGTCGATTTAATTGCTTTGACAAAGATACAGGAATTTGAAAGGATGATGAAACTCAATGAGGCAGCCAAATATGACAACATAGATGGGCTATGACAAATGGAAACCTCTGTGTTAGCAATGAAATCAAACTGTGAATTGTGTGTTCTTTACCATCCAAGTTAACCTACTAAAGTTTATACCGACATATTTATATCCCTTAACATCCGCTGGTTTTTAGAAATTCTACTGCCCAAACTATCAAAGTATGGTCAGTATATTCATTTTATTAGATTTGAAAAAAGTATGACTGAAAGCTCTCTTATTAACATTTTCTTAGTCACTTCTATAAATGTATAAATTCTTCAAAATCTTAACATATCACTTTTTCTAATACTGATAAATCACTTGTCAATACAAACAAAAGCAATGTGGTTTTATTAAATCTTCCTGCACAAATCTTTAAACTGCTAAGCTTCCTCGATCAAATCAAATCTTAATGTTTTAAAAAAATATTCCTTGAAATTAGGTTTGCGTGGAAATTTCAAAGAATTTAAAAATGTGTTAAGATATGCATACAACAATGTCAATATCGAAATGAATTCTCTGTTTCAAAAAACAAAAACTACATGAATATTCCAACAAAATAAGTTTAAAGGTATTTTTATTTTTTTGTTTTTTGTTAAACGAAGGTTCTATAAAATAACAAAATACAAAGTTTTGCAAATAATTTCAAGAATTGCAACAAACTAAATAAATCACTCAAAAACCTACCGAAAAAAAAGATACAAAATGTGGCAAACAAACCAATACAACTGGTACACACAATTCACTACAAAAAAAAGAAGAAAAAAAAAAAGAGAAAAGATCGTGCAATACTTGTCTTTTGTGTCAGTTGAAAGATACGAATATCTTTCACACAAAACCACGGTCGCGTTGACAATAACGATCAATGGGTTGTGTTGTTCGGATGCCCGTAACAAGCCTAACAGACAGTCAAACGTACACACAGACAGACAGACAAGCACATGTACATACATTTAATAATAAGAAGGGGTTTAATGTTAAACGTCACCATCACAAACTATCACACATATTCACATTCATACAAACATACACAAGAGAGCATATTGGTTACGAAAATGTGGTGATATATGACAATGAACAATAAAAATGATACTATTGTTTTCGAATTTCAATTTTGTTTTTTCTTTTTTAGGTTTATGAAAAGATGTCCTTTCTATACTTTGATATTCGTTTTAGAAAACAAACAAAAAAAAAAAAAACAATCAGAAAACCAGGACTACATGTTGCATCAGTTGCCAGTTGATGTTGTACATTCAATGTTATTTAAACGAGACAAATATCAGTTCATTGTAAACGAATCCAAACGACCATGATGACATGAATATTTAAAAAAAAAAAATCACAATTCTTTTGTTATGGAATTTTTTCTTTATTCAAATTTTCGATCTACCAAAAAATGTCACTGGCGATCATAAGGCTACAAATTTATGAGTTTGTAAAATTTAAATGATGTGAATAAATGAATGGTTTGTAACTATCAGCAGAGCCATCATATCGATCAGATATGAAAGGTTATGTGATAAGAAGGTAATCGTATAAGAATGCACTGTAGCTACGAATATGTATGTCGCAAGAATATTATGTTTTCATGTCTGGCCGCATATTCTGGGGGTTTTTCGGTCAATGCTAGCTTTAAACAGATTCAGATGCGTTCGGCACAGGTTTCCTGTGATGGTCTGGTCAGATTTCAGTTGCTCATAATAAATAGGACTCTTTTGGTACCACCAAATACAAAACATTACCTTAGCGCCATGGATATTGACTTTGGTGTCGATTCGGCTGGTTGGTTGGGCTTCATATACGATCTCTTAAGCATTAGCGCCATAGATATTTGCCTCGTAGTATTCAATTTCCCTGCTTTTAGATGCATCCTGCTGCTCGGTTTGAAATTGCTGCTTGAGTTCCCAATGATTTTGCAAGCTCTTGTTGAGTTCGACAAAAATTTCCGCAAGGTCAAAATCACACTATGGTTTCTAGAGCAAAGTTGCATGGATTTCTACGCAACTCCGCCTCCGAGTTTGTATATTTTTCATCCATACATATCCTAATGATAGCATGATAGAAACTCTGCCTTAGGATGACAGTTTCGACATTAAAGTTGTCGTGGTGGTCTAGGACAACCAGTAACCAACAATACACTTTCGATACCGGAATGAAATTTTGAATCTTATTATCGAAAGAAATGAAATCAAATTATCTGTAAGTAATAACCAAATCCGACATGCAATTACAATATGATACAGAACACTGAATTGATTCGGCCAAAAATGACAAAGAAATGGAAAAGAAAATGTCGATGCTGATTATGTGTTAGTTTGAGAAGTAGAACTTTTGAAAATCTGAAATGTTAAGAAATTTAAATAAGTCGGTATAAAAAATAGTAGGTTAGTTATTTTCCCATCCTAAGTATCAGCAGCCCATCATAAGTAGAACTTCTCTCAGCCCTCTAACAGTAGCGAGAATGCAATTCCTTCGATAGCAATGACACGCCGTATAAAATTGAAATGACTTTGCAATGCGGCTAGAAGTTCTTGTGCCTGCAAATTGTGGCCCTTAGGAAGTCCTCTTTACTGCATATTTTTCCCGCTGGGATATTATTATAAGATTTATGATTGTAGTCCAAACGTGATACATACATAATATGATCCATAAAGTCGTAATATCATTGTCATACATAATTATAATATGTTCTGAAGTAATCATAACATAACATAAATTGCATAGAAAAGAAGGATGTTTTTTCAGGCCAGTTTGAAATGAGTTGTATTTAGGGTTTGTATCCCGGGAATTCCCGAGAAAAATTTCCAGGGAAATTTGCCAATTTTTCACTACCCGATTCCCGGGATTTTTTTTTCGGGAATCACAGGAAATAAAAACTGCCGAAACTACAAAGAAAACTAGTTAGAACTATATTTTTTCACAAAAAATACGTGAAAAGTTTTTTTTACAGTTTTTTACTTAGTATATCTCGGCAATAATAGATCACTTTTTATTATTTATTTGGGTTTTTAAGCATGAAAATTTTAAAAAACATACGAAAAACTGCATTATGTAGAAATAAAGGTGAATACTCTTCCATGCCGAGATGTACCGGTGCGAATTATTCCAGAAACCTCCAGTAGAACAAAGCTCCCTACTTTTGATGCCAGCACACCATTTGGTATTTTTAAGTTCCAGTTTGATACAGTTGCCAAGAGAAACTTTTGGAACAATGAAGAAAAAGCTATAGGAAACGCAGCAATAGCTCTTGAAAGCTTCGGACTATAAACATATATTATATTCTTTATGGGGTCACAAATGAAAATTGTGGATATACACATAACGGCCTGGTATCTAACGTACGTTTTTCCCAAACTAGATACCACAAGAATACATTTAACTCATTAACACACTTTGGTTATGTTTCGATAATAAAACAATGAAGATCCGTAAATGTCATTACTAGAAATAATGGTTTGTTTAATTACCCTGCAAACACTTGGTAATAACTTGCAATTACTCATTACATCTCTATGACTACTATATACCATCTGCGTTACATAGAAGTTATACAACTGCTTACTTTTTTATCGTGCTTATGCATATTCTGCGAGACCTAATAATTTGGAAATTTTCATCTCTACGCCTTCCCTCATTATATTTTATAACCCTTTGTCGACCGACGGTACTTAAAAGTACCATAACAATAATAAGCTTACAAAATGAAAACAAAACATATTTTGACCCTTTTTACCCAAAAGTACTTTGAAGTACACTATCATCTTTGGAATAATATATTTGTTTGCCTATTGGCAACCTCGATTACCCAGAATAACGGTGAAGTATCTCATGTTCTCATTGTGGTGTTTATTAATGTTGTAATGATAAAAAATACTGTTTCGTAAAATACCCTGGAATATACTTGAAATAGAAAATGTTATAAAAGTTACAAAACTAATCAATATATTAATAAAATTTAAACAAAAATCTATGAGTGTTTTTATGTTTTTGATGATACTGAACCAACGGAACTTAAAAGTTCCAGGACCCTTTCGATTCCTTGCAGGTTCCTTTCTATTCTTTGCAGTCACCCACAAAGTTAAAATTTTGTAAACAACTTCTAGAAGTCCTTATTTTCAATATTTAATAAAAAAAAATAAAACTTTTTGAACGATTTAAAGGCTTGGTCCACAAGGGGTTAAACATTATTTGTAAACATGTTATTCAAGACTCATTTTAACTCAATTCGTAGTAGATTTGAATTAACAAAAATTTAATCATTCAAAGTTAGAATAAATTCCGTTATTAATTTACTTCAAAATTAATTCAATTTCAACAAAAGTTTTTAAAAAATTTGATGTTGGGAATGGAATTATGAAAGGCTGACATTTTTTAATTACGGATTAAGATTTTAGTGAATTAAGCTCAAATTGAACTAAATAAATACAAAGTTCTGATATATAATGATTATATCACTAAGTTTTTATATGAAATTTGGCTATAATATTCCTAATTTACCCGGGAATGTGTAAAAAAAATTCCCGATTCCTGGGAATTAAAAAAGGTCGGGAAATTAAAAGCCCTAGTTGTATTCCATCAATAACTGAAAATCTGTTAAAGCAAATACAAAATTTTAAAATAGTGAAACTGACCAGCAAACGAACAGACCTATTGATTTCTTTACTATATTTTATACAATTTTAAAATGGCTATGTCGCCTGAGTTTTGTTTTACTGCACTGCGGATGGTATTATGACTGTATGAACTTTCAAATACATTAATAATCCTTAGATATTTTTTAATAATGAGCTAACGAAAATAATTTTGCTTTTGATATTATGTTGACATGTAAAATTAACATTAATTATACTTTTTTTAAGTCTATCAAACTGTAAATATATTTTATTAATCAAGCACTTCTGTGAAATAATTTTCCTTAATTGATCTACACCCTCAATCTATATTGTTTAAACAAAAACTTAATGCACCATAGAATTTTTATTCAATTTAAAACAGTTTCACAAATAAAAATTGAAAGAAAAAAAAAAATACCTCTAATACTTAATTTCATTTTCTGTAAATCATTTTTGTTGCAATCACGATTTTTCAATAATAAAACCAAATTTTAGCGCATTTTCATTCCATCTTGCTTCCGTTTATGCCACAAACATTCAATATGTTTTTCCATGCAACGCAAATCGCGATATCGGGGTACTTAAACAAATTTATTGTATACAATGCGCATGTGCAGCGAGCAGCGAGCAGCAGTAACAGGCAAACAACAACAACAACAAACAGTATTGTGGCAAATGCAACAACATCTCGTTGAACATAGATTATGTGAAGTTTTCGTGTTTTTGTCATTTTATCCATTATTACTACTAAATATAATTCTATATGAATATTTTCTTGTTGTTATGCTTTTTTTTTTTGTTTTTGTTGTTTTTTATTTTACTCGTACGTACATGTTCTGTTCATGCCTGTGTCTATTAACTTATTGCCAAGTAATATTATGAAAATTATTGCTAATGTTGCCAACTCTTATGGCCCAGGAATAACATAACACTGCCACAACAGCTACAACTGAAACAGCAAAAAATAAAAATAAAACCAAATGTATAGGAGCTTACAAAAGAACACAAAGTGCATGCAACAAGTTGTTGTAGCTAGAGAAACAGAAAATAAAAATTGCCAACATTATCATGCCTCAAAAATCTATAGTAATTTGACGACTTTTGGCTAAAAAGGCGTTTAAATTTATATATTTTTTTTAAATTCAATTTATTTCAAAATAATGTTGCCACTTGTGCAAATCCAATAAGTTGCCTAATCTCTGACATTTTAGAGAAAGTCTGAAAATTTATCATCAGTATACTACTAATAAATAAACTTTAAAATTAAAATTCTTTTGTATTACATTCTACACTTTGATCCATTTGTTTAAATTAACTGGCCATCCCTGCATTCCTTACCTCATTATCATACACTCTCCTTCAGCTTTTCCTCATCAAACATCACAACATACAGCAAATTCAACTTGTGATCATTAACAAGAACAAAATAAATACATTTTTGCGCGCTCAATGTTCAAATGACAAAACTGTCAATTGAAATTGTTTAAAAGCAGATGCACCATATAACAAGCAACAAAACCAACAAACCAACAAACAACACCCAACACATTGAGGCAACATTTTTAAACACATTTTAAATTAAATCGAAAACCGATACAGCCAATACAATGGATACGAAAGAGATAGCGATAGCCAAAGTGTAAAAGAGAGATGAGAGAAGAAGAAAAAAAAACAACTGAAACAAAAATGAGACAGGTTAAACCCTTTTTAGCACATATTTCACATTGACCGAACGAACATAATGAACAACAACCATGATTGTTCAACCGAAACCGATCAAACTGATCATGAGAGATGTGTGTACAAGAAATACAACAACAACAACATGAACCACAGCCACATCGAATGAAAATAAAAAGGAAAGAAAAATGGTAGAGATGATATTGATGATCATGATGGTTGATGGTGGTGGTGGTATAGTTTTGTGTGTTTCGTTCAGTGTTGCCTTCTACTTTAGAATGTGAAAGAAATTGGTAATGGTAGAAAAACGTCAATTTGTGAAGGCAGTTTGTTAATTTTCTGCAAAACTTGATCGCTACTATCAAGCAGATATTTCATAGAAAGGTTAAAAATGGTGTTTTTTAAAAACCTATAGAACTTGAAATTGTAAAAAGTAACACAAAAAACTAAATTTTAATCAAACATTTGAAAATTATTTCGGGCATATTGCCACCGAGGCTATTTTTGACGAAGTGCAATCTGGGCTTCCAATTTTGTGGGTCTCTTGGAGCATTGCTGGCCGTATGTGATTTCCAAGGCGTCAATTGTTACTGGTTTATCTGCATAAACCAGTGACTTCACATGGCTCCACAGAAAAAAATCGAAAGTTGTTAAATCGCACGACCATGTACGCCAACTGACAGGTCTGTTTCACGAAATACTGAGCCACATCGCTGAACACAATTTTGTGATAAAATATCGGGTAAGTTTCCAACTGGTCTAGAGCACAATCGGCGAAAAGACGACGCATATGATGTTATCGTGACTTTAATTTCTGCACCAGCTGGTTCTTATACGGGTGTAAGCCAAGATCTTTAAGCAGAATTTTCCACGTACTGGTCGGCCAGAGCCCCAATTCCTGCGTCCCAAAACGAATTGAAAAATTTGGATCTTCTTGCACACTTTCGTTTACAACGGCGATATTCTCTTCAGAACGCACATTACTTGGACGTTGATGTTATTGCATCCTTTATATAGTATGTGGTATAAAATATATCTACAGTTCGATGGATGGCTTATTCAGATGGATGATTATGTGCGCCATAAAAATCACGAAGTCTGTAATAAGTTGCGAGAATCGATGACTGATTTTCAAAGTAAATTTGGATAATTTGGTTGCTTTGTTCAAGCGTCTATCATGATTAGTTTAAACGGGCAACTCTATAGAGTGACACGTGTGTATCCTCCATGGCTCCCGATGAAATATTTGGATGAGGAGAGAAATTCAATGTAGACCGCTTTGAGTCATCAACCAAACCATCTCATTGTACGTATAAAGCAGAGGTGCGAAAAAGTAAATTCTCTCACCAATACACTTACTCCGACCAACACATTCAATACTTTATTTTGTTCAATGCACCTACAAACAAACAAATACAAAAACTGAAAAAATAAAGAAAAAGTCATACACCCGTGCTCATGCGCATTTGTAGTTATCTCGTTGACTGGACAACGACTACTAAATTGTAATAGCTTAAGAATACGTGTGATTTGATTTTGCACAATTGTGCTTTGGGCTGCGCACCATTGGCATAAAGTTACTCAATCTGCTGGCGTCCATCTCCGTCAGTTCGTGCAATATAAGTCTCTCAGAATTACTAATCTATGCTCAGCCGGGCAGTGATATAGGATGTGCTTCACCGTCTCCTCATCTCCTTCCTCAGGACAACTCCAATCTCCTAACGTATACATCGACTAGGCAGTGATCCGTAATCAGTGCCACCATATTCCGTAGTCGATCATCGGAATGTTTATTAATTTTTCAGTTCGACGACAGTCATACTTCTACCATATGGCCTTGTGGTAGCAAAGTTGATATTAAGTCACCAATTAGTCTATGCGCAATCATATAATGTCTTCTTATGGCTAGACTCCTCTTTTGATCAGTGAATTCTTTACATTGTTACGTCATAAGATCTAATGGATTCAACACTGTATGACGAGTTTCGCAAATGAAATGATATCATATGATTTGATAACATTTACTACAAAATATAACTTCATGAAGATTTTAATCCGAGGTTGGATGGTATTACTCTTAATTTGTACAGAAAAGAAAGATTTGAATGCTATGCTAGTAAGGAAAACGTAATGCAGAGAGTAACATTAAAAAGGCACGTTACTTATTCCAAAATGAAAGAGATAAAGACAATAGTACTGAACATTTCATCATTCTTCAAATGCCAATAATCGCTGCAGCAGTTTTATAAAAACTTCTTGATTTTAATACGAAATCAGAATGATAGACTCTCGATCTTCATTGAACACTCAAACTCGAATACGCGGTCGATTCGGATGCGATATGAATTGTAGAACTTTGTTCGGAAGCGAGTGGAGTATGTACTCTCCAGACTTGTTACCTTGAGTCCTTGGATGCGGTGCATTCTCGATCTTCACTGAACACTCGAAGACGAATAGCAGTATCGATTTGGATGCGTGATGAATTGTCGATAGATGAGAATACTAATGTAGTAGTTTCAATGAATATGATTTAAAAATCAACCATCCCACTCCTCACAGCGTCTGTATCTAGATTAAGATGGACAGAGAGTGAAATCTGTGAGCCAAAAATCTCTGTGCGCCTTCTTCATCTGGAGTATTAATCGGCAAAGATCGAGTGAAACACTGCTTGAAACGGTTGAAACTTTTAACATTTCTGAGACGGGTATAGCGAACCTTCAAGAATTCTATGGTTCTATTTGGCATAACAATTGACCAAGACTCAATTAAACATCTAATAGTTACGTATGATTTAACGTATTTAAAAACGTAAAGGTTTCTCACATAAGAATAACTGCAAGAGTTGCTTGGACGAAAAGGGGGACTAATCAGTAAAAACGGCTTTAGACGATCACATTTTACGACTCGCTTTAATTCGTTTAGCTTTAACATGACACTATAGCATGTCATATTTATATGAGATACGGATAGCTCTATTCTTTTTGCAGAAGTTTTCAAAAAAACCATTCTATTAGCGAGTTGTATTTTATTTGTGTTACTATCCCAAAAGTTATACATAGAGTCTTATAAAACCACCTTAAAGCTTTGTTTATGTGACTGCCCGCTCTGCAAGAGCTCAGACTAAGATATCATGATCTGTACTGTCTCAAAGAAGAGTCACTGATGGATGTAATTAGATTGCTTTGCTTGAGGTAGCCTGTTGTAGCTTGTTCTCACGGAATCTGGATGAATTACAAACTCGACCAAATTATGTTGTCCAATCTTTTTTCTCCGCATATTATTTACAAGAGGTTGGCACAATAGGTCACTAAGGGCTACCCATGTAATTTAACTTAAGGACTCTTAATTCGTATTAGACGTAGTGGAAACACATAGTCCCGGTTAAGGTGATAGTTATGCTCACTCTATTGACATAACTCTACTTATGGAATTCATCTAGTAGGAAGACGATGATTCGATAAGTATTTGTGATGTATGTCTGACTGACATGGGTCACAATACTCAAAGAAATACTTGTTTTAGTCCCTCAATTAAATGAACTGTCCTTTAGGAATTTACTTAATATTCAGGCGATTTTTCTTTTAATCATGTTATGACCGCCAATGTATCGATCAATAGATGATTTAGCACATAAAGACTTACACATAGTATCATATTAAAAATCGCCTACTTTATTTCCCAAAAAAGCCAAATTAGCCTCCACTCTTTAGACTTTGCTAAATATTGAGTGAAATTTTCTCAAATCGATTGAAAGATGAACGTAGCACATAAAACATAAGTCCATACAATATCATGCCAAGCAGTTTAGTTACCTGAACAAAAGTGCATGGTATGAACACATAATCGTTTAAGTAAAAAAGAATTAAATAAACGTAGTTGCAGACTATTGCTGCCGTTTGATCAGTTGCTATTTGCTACCTTTACGCCATTAATGTAAAGAGAGCCAACAAGAAAATTATTATTATGGTGGACGACATGTTATGGCTAAAACAAAAGCTTATACAGTTTTTTTTTTTTGTTGCAGCAAGTCACGTTTTCTTTTACTCTAGACCTACTACACCAAAAAAAAAAAAATAAATAAAAAAAACATTTTAAAACCCAAGAAACATCAATATCATTTACAACATTCAGCCAATAAGTGTGTGTTGTTATACGTTTTGTTGTAAGTACGCGGCAAGTTTATGAAAATGTTCAATGTTTCATATGAAATTGATGTTAAAGAGTCATCATTTTCATCATAATCATGGTAAGACACTAACTTTATATATAGTTATATTAACAATATTTTTCTTGTTTTCTGTTTGTCTTTAATGTCACCCCTTCTAAACTCTCTTTAAGTTTTCATGAAACCCTTTCTTTAACTTACAACAGACTATTACACAATTGTCGGCAATGTATAGAAGCAACAATTTAAAGACAGCAACAGCAATAACAGCTACAACATACACATTAGTAGGCATCATCAACAGGCTGAATTGCTGCTTATTACGAATATTACACCATATACCCAAACACACATACATTGTGTCTCATACTCTCAGAAACAAATATCGTACATGCTTTAGATTGTAAGGAAGGCAGTAATGAATGTTTTGTGTACTTTAGTACTATTTAAAGGTACATTAAAAGTACTTTTTAACAAAATATTTTAACAGCAAACTGTTCGCTATAGCTGTTGTATGCAATTTATTATTAGTTTTTCAGGTTCTATTGAGTTATCAATAGTACAATAACCCCGATATTAGAAACATATTTTATTGTAACATATTGACGGTTGGTTGGTATATAACACTCTTACTTGTTTTTTAATAGCTTTGTTTTTGTTTTCAAAAATTTAGTTAGAAAAATATTTTTCGTTTACAACGCTACAGCAATACATGATATAAGTGTTTGATATATTTTTTAACTAATTGAACATTTTCGCTCCTACTGGCTCTTTCAATTTAAAATATATGCAATACTATTAACAACTATTTTATTGGGTATATCACATACAAATCCGGGATTTACAATAGGTGGCGTATATTTTGAACATTATAGTGTAAACAACAAAGTTTTTTTCTTGTGCCAACAAAGCGTCTTATGGGGGAAGTTTTTTATTTGAAAACAAGTGCAGCTGAAGCTCTGCGAATCTTATATTGAATGTGTTCCATTGGTCTCAACGTGCTAGAGATCGCTTCAGAAGTGGTGATTTTGACACGGAAGACAAAGATCCTCAGTCAGCCAAAAAAGTTTGAAGACCAAGAATTGGAGGCATTACTCCACGAACATTGTTGGCAAACTCAACAAGAGCTTGCAAAAACAATTGAGAGCTTCTCAAGCAGCAATTTCAAAACGTTTGCTAGCAGCAGGATTCATCCAAAAGCACGGAAATTGGGTACCATACGAATTGCAGCAGAGAGACCTTGAAAGATAATTTTGCATGTCCGAAATTATGTTTCAACGCTATAAAAGAAAAAAGTTTTTGCACCTCATTACTTGCATTGAAATATGTATCCATTGTAATAACCCAAAACGTAAGATACCGTATGCAAAGCCCGGCCAACCAGCTCTATATTTGGTGGGACCAATAGGGTCCTATTTGTTATGAGCTACTGGCCAAACCATCACCGGGAACTTGTACCGAGAACAACTGATTCGTTTGTAGCGAACGCCCAGAATATGCGGCCAGACATGAAACTGTAATATTCCATAATGAGAACACTCGACCACATGTTGCAATACCTGTTAAAAATTGTTTAGAATGTTGTGGTTGGGAAGTTTTATCCCACCCGCTTTATAGTCCATACCTTTCCCCGACAACTATTTGCTTCAATCGAAGGAGAACGCTCTCTCTGGGATACGATTCAGTTTGGAACAGAGTATCCGATATTGGCTTCATTCGTTTTTGGCCTCAAAAGATGAGCAGTTCTTTTAGCTCTGAATACAGATGTTGAAAAAAAGATCGGAAAATGGCTGCTACTTTGAATAAATATTTATTATCATGTCAAATTAAAGTCTTGTAAGTGGAAAATATCATGAACGAAGCAGACTTAAATCTGAAAATCACACACATGAATAATAAAATCATCCTTAACTTAGAAATATGGCATTAGAGATGTTACTTTGGAAGGTATCAGAAGAGAAGGAGGATAATTTTCGGTTTGAAATACCGTTTTAACTCTTCAGAATCTAGAGGAATTAGGGAACTATGAATTCACTTAAAATGGGCAAATATTTAAAATTAACTAAACTGTTTGAGAATCAAGACCGATAAACAATCATCACTAAAGCCTGGAACTCCGAACTAGAACGAACTAATGGAATTAAGAAGATGTAGATTATAAACTTTATTAATGGACCCCTAAGTATTAGAAACTTTGCGAAACTTTCTTATGATACACTTAACGTAATGCAACCTCCAATAAAATCACCGGTATTTTGTAATCTTCTATTTTAATCTAAAATTGCTTGATCCCCTTAAGAGTTGGATAGATTCTACCAGTTTATTGGCTATTGCCAGTGCAGAAAGAGGAGAGGTTAATTGGTCGGCATATTTACAAACCCAATGACCTACTCTTAGAACCTCCAAATGTGTAGTATTAACATGATATCGTTTCAAATGTATTGATTCTTATTCCCTTCAGAAGAAGTTAAAATATTTTAAATTGACTAAACTCTATGAGATCTCACAAATAGGAAGTATCAACATTACATCAGTAAAACCTAGGAAACTGAACAAGAATAAACTAGGGTTTATATGTTTTAGCAATCGTTAACTTCGTGATCCTCAGTTAATATTGTCTGGTCAGTTAAAGATCTGGAGATATTCTAAGAAACTTTTTTTCCTGAGAAAATATCTGATAAAAGCTTTCAAAATTTTGGGTTACAATTATTGTTTTGTTCTGTTTATATAAACTTGTTTTAAGTCCTGAAACAGATTGCTTAAAGTTCTATCCAGCCTAATATGTTATAGTTCAGAGTCTGGAGCATTAATATACGATAAAATGAGGCCGTTTTGATGATTTTGACCAACACTTAAGTATTTTAATTTTCCAGTGCTTTGTGTTGGAACCAGCAACATAGGTTACGGGATACAGGATAAAAGACGTAGTAATTACGGACATTCGATTTGAAAGGTTAATGTTCTTTCTTGGACCAACGAACATGTAGGAAAATTAAAAACGAATGTCCATAATAACTACTTCCTCTATCCATCATCCCGTAACTTATGCTGCTAGTTCCAACACAAAATACTGCAAAAGTACAAGACATCGCTTGATGTAAGACTCAGCTGGGAGTTAATTCCACAAACGGATAGATCAGGTAGAGGATGAAGTTTCTCTCTACTGTATTGAGCAATCCACCATCCACCAAATTAATAACATCTTATTGAAAAACACGTATTATGTAAGAGTCTGCGTGTATCTGCAGCAAATTTCATTTTAATTTTAGAAGAACTCATTTCATTGTAGTATCTATACAACAATGGAACTTAAACCACACGATGCTTTAGTTAATCAATAGAGATGGATAACCTACTGTCACCGCTAATTACTTTGGCCCTCTCCTATTGGCAGTCGATACGCTCACATTACATTATAGAATCCAGTATTGAATCAGTAGGGTTGAATTCCCTTATAGTCATTGATAAGAACCATCGCCATCTAATGTATTCAGTAGAGAAGGCCATACATGAATTTTGTATTTAAATTTCATTCATATATACTTTTTCCAACCCAAGGAACATCAATGCTTCTTTCGACACTTAAATAAATATATTTAAGTCCAGCTGACATCTAATTTAAATTATCTTTTACAGAACATCAAACATTTCAGATCCATTAACTTCCACCCTTATATATTGTTAAAGTACAACGTTGAGTTCTTTAATCAATCAGAGATTTTTTCAAGATTTTCATTACGCGTATTGTTCATAGTTTGTATCAAAGTCCTAATCTATTAAAGGTTTAGCTACAATTCAATGAGTAGAAACAGCCAATGTAATAATATTATAAACAATGTTAATAACAGCGTGTACCACCACAGGGTGTGGAGGTAATCACCTATGCGGACGACTGCACCATTTTGGCGACAGGTCGCAACGTTGATGAGCTTTGCGGTTTGGTAAATGGTTATCTAAACGAAATCCACAATTTCTTCACTGCACGTAACCTGCAGCTATCACCAACGAAGTCATCGGCAACACTCTTCACCACCTGGACGAAGGAGGTAAAACTCAACTTAGGCATCATGGTCGACGGCGTACAAATTCCGACAGTGAACCACCCGAAAATCTTGGGTGTCACTTTTGATAGCCTTTTTACCTCCTCAGCACACGCCACTGCAATCACGCATAAACTGCGAAATAGAAACAAGGTCCTCAAGGCACTAGCCGGCAGCACTTGGGGTATGGACAAAGAAACCTTGTTAGCAACCTACAAAACGATTGGCCGGTCAGTGGCTAACAATGCAGCTCCAGTGTGGTCGCCTTCGTTAAGTGATACTCAGTGGAGATATATTCAAAGCTGTCAAAATGCAGCCTTAAGGACCGTCACAGGCTGCCTCCAAATCACCTCCGAACACCACCTGCACGAGGAAACTAAGGTTCTACCGGTCAGGGAACATAACGTCATGCTGACGCAACAGTTCCTTCTGGGATGTCACCGGAGGAGTCATCCAAACTTCAAGATCACACAGTTAGAAATACCAGAGCATACAGAGGTATGTGCAGGATCCATTTGATCGCAGCACATATATGACAGCTTTGAACGACATTCATAGAGACGCCATCAATTCTGCGGTAGCAGGATACCGTATGAATGTCGTACTTGGTGGTCGCCCACCACCGATAGCAGACGCCGAGAAGATTCTGCCGCGCAAAACAAGAGTCATTCTGGCACAACTAAGATCAGGATGGAGCAACAGGCTTAATGCCTTCTGGTCCCGCATAGACTGTGTCGTCCTAAAATTATGCCCAGCATGTGGTCAGGGTCCCCATGACACCCTCCACATTTTCAACTGTCCAGCCAACCCTACTTCACTACATCCAGTGGATTTATGGACCCACCCAGTAGAAGTGGCACAATTTCTTGGACTTGATATAGCAGAACCCCCAGACTAAATATTGTATAATTGTTCACGCTGCTACAACAACAACAACAGCGTGTTATCAACATAGTTTATATGTTAAAATTTCCACTGATAGAAATGTTTACAGACCGTCAAATTCAAACAGATAATGCAATTTCGTAACAGTATTTTTATAAGTGATCACGGCCACTATTTCAAAGAACTGTGATTTATAAATCAGGTTCACGTTCTTCAAAAATCACGGGATCGCTCATCTCTAGTACATGCCCTTAAAAAAAAGTACCCTAACATATGTACATATTTCAAATTTCAGTACCCAATTAACATCTCCAACTGAATACACACAAACACTTATACACACATGTATGTATGTATGTACAAACACTCTCACATTAACTTACACATGATTAATAATGTGCGCCACCTTACAAAAGCAACCACATGGTTGCCAGAACAACATTAATTTAGTCTCCCCCTATCTCTGCCAGCCCGCCTTTTAGACAGCCAAGACGACTGACGGACTAACGGCCTCCCTACACTGCGCGCCAAATAAACAATTTGAAAGAAAAGAGAGACTTACAAAAAAAAACCGCCTAAGTTTAGTTTTAGGGAACAGGTATGTGTACGTACTTGTTAATATTATTGTTGTTGTAGTTTTTGTTATAATTTTTCTTGCAATTTAAACTTATTTTACAGGTTTTTCATTTAGCTTGTGCTTGTTGTTGAAACTTTTGTACGCTTTACCGTCGGCAAATTGCATATTTCTTGCCATCCATCTAAACAAGTTTGCCAGTCTCTGTTGCTTTTTGTGATGGTTGTTTTCGTTTCGTTTTCTACAAACAAAAAAAAAAAAAGAAACTGCTAAAAACTGTTGCGCTAAAATATTTAGATTATTCAATTAAATTGATTAAAATTGAATTTTTCTTAAAATTAAATTCAACGATAAAACCACAGACTGACGACGACTAGTTTGATGCGATGCCATGAACGTAGGGATCTCACACAGCGTTTATATGTTGATGGGCAGTTGAAAACAGTATGGAAAAGTTGTATGCAAAACATCAGTTTTAATTGGTTGGACAAGATGAGAGAAAAATGTTTGGGGTGTTTTATGGGGTTCAAAAGGAGCTTTAAATTCAAAAGAACTATTTTAAGTTCAGATTTGTTTAAGCGGAAAAAGATAGGCAGCCCATTCATAGGGCAAGAAACGGATTACTTGGTACCTACACCGAATTTTGATAGGATCAAGATTGGATCAAGATACCGACAAGGGATGACTGTGCCGCGAACACTGTCCTAAAGGACGACGTGATCTCAGTCTACACTGATGGTTCAAAGACAGAAAGAGGCACGGACTCGGGAATTTTCTCCGATGAACTGGACCTTTTGCTGTCTCTTCAATTACCGGATACTTGCACGGTTTTCCAGGCTGAGATATATGACATCGATACAGCCGCGAGAAGAATCCGGGAACTAAATCTCAAAAATTCGACTACACATATTTACTTGGACAGCCTTGCATCAATCAAGGCTCTTAACTCCAACTTCATTAAGTCGAAATGTCTTCTCAGCTGCATCCAATCACTGGGACAACGAGTTGATATGGGTCCCAGGACATGAGGGCATTCGGGGAAATGAAGTATCCGAAGAATGCGCAACGAACGGGTCGTCCCTAGACGTATATCTTGCGCAAAGGGATATTCACACTCCCTTGGAGAACGTATCGAAATTGATAAATGAATGGGCTTTGAGTGAGACGGAACTCAGGTGGTCAAATATCATCACTTGTAGAATATCCAGATTGCTCTGGCCCACTCTGACAGAGGATAGGACTAGGACTCTTTAGTCTCTTAGTAGGAATTCGATTAGGCTTCTTACGGGTATAATCACTGGGCACTGTATGATTGGACGCATGTCGGAACGTATGGGTTAACCACGTTATTGCTATTGCAGAAGTTGTTTGGATGAGGAGGAGGAAGAATCGGTGCAACACCTTCTATGTGACTGCCCAGCCGTACAAGAGATAGACTATTTTCCATGATCTGGACTGTCTCAGAGATGTGCCACTAGTAAATATGATTTATTAGAAGTACTGGCTGGTTCTCACGGGGATCACAAGAAGAACATAGTCAACGAAATTAGGGTAGGCAACTAGTCTCCCTTTATGTATGCAATTTTAAAATAAGGGAATGGTAATTCTAAGGATATCACAAAACTATGTTAACGGCGAGTGCCACAGATCAATGTTAACCAATTTCGTTGCTCCGAAATTAACAATATGCTCTTGGACGACATACGAACGCTACAATGAACATTATTTATTTATGATTTGTGGGTATGGTTACCTCTCGCGGAAGTAACATGAATTGGTCACAAAGATCGTGCGATAAAATTTCCCTTAAGAATTTTCCAAAGTCGCAATCGATCGATGCGACTCCATAAACCAAGTAAACGCTCAAATGCAGCTGGATATATATTCCATAAATAGTAAAGAATTTCGTTAATACCTCTCACACAGCTTTATTCTTATCCTATCGACCCGTCGTTATTGGAAAATCCTTTACTTTCTAAGATGACTTTAATATTGTGACAATCATCATATCTTTAGATCGTAGCTAATTGCATTTAGAATTTCGTAGCAAATATTAGTTTTTGTAAAAACATATAAATGACGCGTCCAAAGAGAGAGATTGTTGTGGGCTGAGGTAATGAGTGTTCTTTGATATCTGCCTAAATGAGAGACTTTTTAAGCAATCAAAACATTAATTTGGTGGGTATTTTGCCTCATGATAATGGCTCACTGTTGCTCTATCTGGCCATCACAAGAAGAAGGATACTGAATGTTTTCTAACAATGTCATGTCAATGTCTGAATACGAAATCTTAGCCCTCTTTTGGTTTACTCACTTGCCGTGAATCAAAAGATATCCAAAATGAGCTCTTTTCAAATAATGTACGTCTTCCTCGTAGTTGGTAACGCGTGGTACTAATGAGGATACAAATTGCACTCAATGCGGTTCTTGTGCGTGAAGGTTGAATAGCAAGACGCAGTTTTTGAATTACTATGAGGAAAGTCATGGAAGTGTTGGCATAACAATTCTTCACTAAGACTTTCGCAACATTTGTCTCGGATATGCCTTGAACGTGTTCACTTATGGATGGATAATGTGTTTGTATAGAAATGTTCGAGCTTATATCTCCATTCAAACTACTTTTGGTCGTGTTGTAAAAAAGGAAAGATGTGCAGCAAAATTGTTATAGTATTTAAGCCAACTTCTCTTGACCATTGAAAAGTAAGTATCTTTAAATAACAACGACACTAAGATTGCCGATAGTTATATTGCTAGTGTGTACTTGACCAACTTGACTTACTTCCACCAATGCATAACCATTATTTCTCAATGAAACAGTGTAATTTAAAGGAATGACACAAGTCTTGAGTAACATAGTTATAGTCCTAGTTGGGTGTTGGGGATAGGATAGTTAAGCAATAAATGATACTCAAGAATTAAATAATTGATCACTTTATTAGTACAAGTTTATAATACAGTGGTTATTATATAGACTGGCTCATTCCCAACAGGTTGCTACATTTTCGAATCCAGTTCGAATCAGATCTGCTTTCATTTCCAACTAATTTGTAAAAGACAAGGAATTTTCAAGATTTTTAGGAGCCGTTTTCTATTGCCAGCAGAGGCCATTGATTGCATCAAAGGCTCAACATAATTATTATTTTTTTTAATGTGATTTCTAAAGATTACTTAATTAATAAAGAGTTAAAGGCCAAATCACACAAGCACTAAGAGTATGCTTTTATTCTGAGGTTAAACTGCATTTACCTTCCTTTCTTTTTACCATTTACTCATTGGATAAATACTTCATAGAGTTAATTGGATTTTGAGAGCCTTCTACATATGCTTTGTCATTTCATTCAAAGAGCGGAAACTTTCACCACAGCGCACACACTTCAAAATTTGCATGGTCAGCTTGAGACCTTTACCCATCTTTAAATGTTGTTCGCTAACCACCTTTTCTGTAAAAATTCTCACAACTTACAGGTTTGGATAGCACTAAGAGTACGCTTTTATTCTGAGGTTTAAATACATTGAACATCCTTACTTTTTACCATTTACCCATTGGAAAAATACTTCATAGAGTTAGTTTGCATTTGAGAGTCTTCTGAATGTGTTTGGTTATTTCATTCGACGAGCGGAAACTTTCACAACGCACACACTTCAAAATTACCATGATATGCTTGAGACCTTTACTCATCTTTAAAAGTTGTTCCCTTACCAGCTTTTCTGTAAAAATTTTGGGTACATCTCCACGATATTGGAATGAATTATTTAACCATCTGAAAATTTACCGAACTGGCTTTATTTGGTTATTGTCTTTGATGTTAGGATACAGAGGATATAATCGATCACAACTCGCATTCGATTATTTTATTGGCCATTACAGATGTTATCTTCTTTGGACTCTGTACTAGGCTCTTAATCAAAGAAGCTCGCAGTCTTCTTATAAATAGTTTCTGTAAAATGATAGAGAAACCAATTTGGATAAAATCTACTAATTTTTTGTACCTCGAGTGTGATGGAGGAGATCCTACTCGACTTTACTTGAATGGTGAGTCTTGACTTCAACTTTGGTATATTTATGAGAGATTCAGAAGGTTTTAAATGTCAATAACGCAATCGAACGTCTTTGTCTCCATGATAACACAGACATTGGCATCTCTCCAATCTGTAGCTGAAAAGATTTGAAAATAAAGTGGAAGAAGCCGGATAATTCTGCATGCCGCTAAAGAAAAAAAGTAGATCCTGCTCTACTTTCCTTAAATAACAAGTCTTGAACTAAATTTTGGAATTTTTCTGAGAGAACGGTGACGAACGAACCTAGCACATGTTGCAGAGATGAAAATATTTCATAGCTAATTTAATTAAACTTTATGATTTCACTGTGGGATTTCCTAAAATTATTAAAAATAAAACTTAAGCACCTTCACATGCATTGGGAACAATTCACAAAACTGTCGGAAGTCATAACAAAGTCACGGCCTTGTCTATTTACCCTTACACTTTCACGACCATAAGACTTATTTTTTAATAATTCTTGAACACAGTACCCATAAAACTGTCAAAATTTTCAATGACAGTAAAATATAAAAGCTGTAACCGAACCTGTTTTAATCTTAACACATTAATAAGAGACACGTTTACGAATTAATTTTAATTAAAATGGAACCCATTATTTTTTTCGTTATTTAGTTATTTTGTGTTGGAACACCGGTGTCCCCGTTGTCGTCAAAGGGTTAAACTATAATGTCAATAATGTGAACCCATAATTGTTTCCCGAATGATAATGTATTTGCCGATAAAATATTATTAACTCACTCACTAGTTTGTTACACAACTATTAAATCTCTTTTATCAATATTAATTGGTAGCCCTGAAAAGGGCTGTATTTTTTTTTTTTGTTTTGAATTTTTAGATCCATAAAACTGTAGATTATTTTAGTACATCCAATTATATGGTGGCAAGATTATTTTCATTTAAATGATCGTATAACTGATTAATTTAGGCATCCAAATTCGTATATATTTAAAAAGGTATAAACAGCATACAAAGGCACAAGATGATTTATTCAGCAAGTGGGTTTTCAAAAGATGCTAAAAAGAGACAAGAAAAGAAAAATTGAATTAATATTTTTTTTATAGAAAAAAATACCATAAAATTGAAAAAACATAAAATTTTTATAAAAGCTCATAGTTAGGTATGTTTTAAAAAATAAATTTGATAATAATTACCTTGTGTCTTTGAAGCTTAAGGCTTAGGTGAGGTTAAGTCTTGTTGTGTTTGTTTCAAATAGTTTTGTTAGTTTCTTTCGTTTATTCAATTTTGTTGTAATTCATATCGGAAGCCTTTCGTTAAACCTTAAAGACGGTTTTCAATATCCAGTCTCTTATTTTTCCGCATAGTCCGCTTTTCCTTAGTAGCTCTTCCTATTAGCTCCCCTCTTATAAATCTTTCATATTCTTACTCGTATGCTGCGTTTGGCACTTTTACGAGTCTCTGTTCGTAGTCTTTGAACTCTGCTTTATTTCGTTGTAGCAAAGTTCTGGTTTTTCTTTAGAATAATTCTTCCGCGTTAAGAACTTTCAGTGTGCTCCTAACTTTTTGTGGAAGTGCTAGCTAGAACACTCTTTTTTTTTTTTTTGTTGTTAAAGCAAGCGCGCTTTAGTTTTTTGGAGTTTCTGAATTTAGTTTTTCTTAAAATGGCGGCGAGTTTATTTTGTTGAGTTTAAAATTTTTGTTTAAAAATCATAAATTTATTAAGACACACACACACACGCTTGTCTTGCTGTCCTGGCTGCTAAAGAGCGTTTGTTTGTTAATAAAACAGAAATCATAATTTCGCGGCTCAATCTCCGGCTGTGAGAGACGCGAGACGAATACCAACGAAATTATATAGCAAAAACAAAAAATATGTTTTCTCACTGTTTCCATAATAGAAATGAAATAAAAAACGAAATAAGACGAGAGCATTTTTAAGCGGTTTTCTCTTTCTTAATGCAGAATTGACGTAAAGCGGCTAACGAATTGGATGTGGTAAGATTTTCGGGTGAATCGATTTTATTACTAAGCACAGCGGTATTCTGGGGCTGAGGACGATTGCTGATGGTGGATGAGTTGGTGGTGCTGCCCAACGAATCGAACATGGAGGAGAGGGCATTGAGTGAGTCACTGGGATATTTCTTTTCACCACCATCGTAGGACTTAATGCTGGAAGCGGGCGATTTGGGTGTCATGGAACGGTGACTATCGGTGGGGCTGCGTGGTGGTATAACTCGTGGTTGGGGACTTAGAGTTTTGGGGGACTGAACATTGCATTCTTTGGTGTTGTTGTTGTTATTGTTGGAATAGTCGGTGCCATTAGTGGTCACATCACGTTCGCCACTGCGCCCCCTTTGGCTATTGCGTTCATTTTCCTCTTGCTCATCCTCTATCTCAGCTTTGATTTCCATTTTTATGTTAGCCATTTGCTCTTCGCGTTGCTGTTGGTGTTGCTGCTGCTGTTGTTGGTGCTGCATTATGGGCGAGTGAGTTTTTTCCATTTCTGGTTCTTTCTTAATCTCCATATCATAATCCATTTTATGTGCAGTATCCTCCAATTCAGGCTTATCCGGTGTGGGGTTCTCCATTTTCCGCGAATCATTGTGTGTCTCAGCACTGCATTCACTGGCACTGCGTTCACTGCTAGTGTAACGATAGTGCTGATAGTAGGGATCATTGGTGTCAATCAATGGTTTGTTGTAGTCTACATTTTCATCGATGCCCAAACGTTTGAGTATGCTGGAAGCCACGGGCGAGGTATTTTTGGTGGACGAATTGGAAGGACTGGTGGCTGGCAGGGCAGCATGTCTAGTGGGTGTATCGAAACTAGTGGTAAACATTTGTTCTATGGCACTTAAGACTGAGGAAGAACCCTGAGCTGATTTGGTGGCACCATTTTTGGGAGATTCCATTAATTCGGGCGATTTAGTTTTGGCTAGTTGAGCCATGGCATTTAAGTTGTTCTTAGCTGCTTCATCTGATTTAATGCCGGAAATATATTGACGCATACGTTCGGCAAATAGAGCAGCCTCTGTTTTATCCGAACCGGGTCCCATGCCGGCACGTTGCTGCATTTTCAAATCCATTTCTTGTTCGCCTTGATCTTGTGCGCCTTTCATTTCCAATAGCTTTCTGACGGGCAAGGATTTCTCACGTTTTTTGGGAGCTGGACGTTTACGATTGCCAGCAGTACCCATTGATTGCATCAAAGGTTCAGCATAATGATTATTTTTAGCCATGTGATTACTAAGATCACCCAAAGAGTTAAAGGCTTTATCACACACCTTACAGGTGAGAACAGCACTAAGAGTACGGCTTTCTTCCGAGCTTAAACTGTTTTGACCTTCCTTATTTTCTCCCGAATTGTTAGAAGACTTCATTGAGATCGTTTGCTCTTGGGAGAGTATATTGGTGTAATGCTGAGTCTCTTGCATGTGTTTGGTCATTTCATTTAAAGAGCGGAAACTTTCACCACAGCGCATACACTTCAAAATTTGCATTGCCTGCTCCACACCCTTGCCCAACCAAACATTTTGGCCTCTTACCAGTTTGCGGGGCAAAGGTGTTGGTTGATCTCCACGAAATTGGAATGCATTTTTGGCCGCCTGAGAAGGTCCCGAATTGTTGGATTTATTTGATTGTTGTCTGTGATGTTGGGGACCAGCTGGTGCAGGATTTTGAGCTACAGGAGGTCTTTCGTTAGCTGTGGGCAGATTGCCAAATGGAGGTACATTTACACCACAATGTTTACTGTCTTTCATGTGTGTGGTCAAAGCTTCCAAAGTAGAAAAACTTTGTTTGCACCACACACAACGGAATACTGAACTGGCTACACCCTTATTCTGCCAATGAGATTGCCAAATATTGTGGCGAGTCTTAGTTATGCCCTCATTGGTAGGTGGCAGGGGATTGTTGGCCACTGGAGCTGGTGGCTGGGTATTCATGGGTTGTGCTGGTGGCTGTGTGTTGTGGTGCTGTTGGGCCATTGAAGTTCTGGCGGACTTCTCTTTGCGTGGTCCTTTAACAATATCAGACATTTTCTCCAGGGGATCTACCACCAAATCATTTTTACCATTCCAATCGGGAAATTGTCCAGATCTAAAGATGTTGGCAGCGGCTACAGCAGCCAAATATGGATTGACACCCGGCATTAGGGGATTAGGAGGAACTTGTGTGCTTGGTGGTGGTTGGGCCACCATAGGAGGACTGTCGGATTTGAAGATTTTCTTAACTTGTATTTGGCCTATAGAGGAATCGGGTTCTGTTTCATCATCTGCCGAACGTTTGCGTGTGCCCACTGACAAATCCAAAGGATTATTGGCATCATTGGCCTCTTCTTCCTCCTCGTCCTCATCTGAGGCGACAGGCTCCGCAGATCCCGAGCGGGCAAACATGTTAGTACGGAAATCTAAAGCCTCCGAATGATTGCTAGAAGCTGTGGGTGAAGCTTGTGGCGGTAGTTTGAAGGAAGCAGCAGCTTCTGTGGGTAGGGGCATAGGTAAGCGAGGACCGGCAGCAGCCGCCGCTGCAGCAGCTCCCAAAGGAAAACCATATTGTTGGGCAGCAGCTGCCACCATGTGAAGATAGGCCTCCATAGAGGGCGGTTGACCTTGCATGTTTGGAATGCTGGAAAATGCTGCACTGGGTGAGTTGGGCATGGGCAACATACCCGCTGGTGGATGATTTATGGAATTCTCACGATGTTCTTTGCCATTGTCCGAGGAATTAGATTCATGTGAAGGACAGCGCTCGCTGGAGTTGGCCGATTCTGTTGAACGAGGCCTTGCAGTGGGTAAAGCCCTGCAAAATTAAAAAAAGAAAAACAACAAATTAATAATCAAGATTATTTCAGTTTATTTATGTATACAAAATAATATATAATAATAAATCTTAAGAAAATTTACGAGAGCTACGCTAAATATTTCACTCCTACTCTTTTATTAGTGCCCCAAAATAAAACTACGAAAGAAACTAAAAAAAATAATAAATAAATATGCAATAATAAAAAATTGAGCCCATTAAGTTTTAAAAAGTGTTTTCTATCATCACTAAATGATTTCAACTAATCTTAAAAATAGCTCACAATATGTCAACGTTTTTATTTGTTATGCAAATCAAGCAAAACGAAACAAAAAAAAAACTACAATAACAAATTTTATAAACAACAATTTATTAATCTTCTTTTTCATCTGTTTTATATTATTTTATTATAAAAATAAAAAAACGTGTGGCTGACAAGACATTATGAAGAGAAACAGTGGGTCTACAAGAGGTGGAGGCAAGACAAATTGATGGTGTATAAATTGCTGAGTAACTGAGTGTTGGTTTGCGGTTTTTTCCCCTTTCTGGTCCCACTGTCTTAGGGGTAATTAAAAATTATTAAACAATAGAAATAAATTTATAAAATATCAAGTTAACAATCAATGAATATGACATAGAATAATGAAACGCCAACAAACAAATATATATGTATTTTTTTTATGAAATGAGCAAATTATTGTTGGTTTTTTTAAATACATATATTAAAAATAATATAATGACAATAAACAATGTTTAGTCAAATGTTGTTAAATGTGTTATTGATAAAATTTGTTTAGTTATCAAAATCTTTAGTTTACATTCCTCAATTTTAATTACCTTGAAGTTATGAAAGAGAAATTTGTCAGAATGAAGATAGTTCTGGACATTAATGACACACAGATGATTTAAGTTTAATAATTGTTTGAGCCATATAAGTAGAGATACATATAGAGCGGAAGCTAGAAAAAAAACTCAAACCGAAAATGACTCAAAAAAATCACACAACTTTTGTAGTTTTTTTTTTTTTTTTTTTCTTAATAAATTCTCTTAGATTTTTGACAACTGAGTTAGGTCTTTGCAGGATAGTTTCCTATTTATGTATGGCAACAATGGGCGCCTGAAATAAATCACACATAGGAGTTTTGTAGATTTTTTACTAATATTTTCTCTTAGGTTTTTGACAACTGAGTTAGGTCTTTTACAGGAGAGTTTCCGCCCATTGTATGCTGAAATAATGCCAACTGTTTCCACCATAATCAGGTTCTTGATCAAATAATTGCATGCCGAAGTAAAGTCTGACAAGCTCAACCAGGAATTTAAAATAGAAAGCATTATTTTTATACGATTGATTCTTAGTTATAATCAGTTTAAGTTTGCTCGTTTTGATTCATAAAACTGCTCATTATTAGATCACGAATTAAAAATATTTAAAATTCAATAATTTATTAAAGTGTTCCCAATCGCTTTTCAACGTTGTAGGTTGAGTTAGTTGGACAGTTTTATAATAAAATCAATGATATAATTGTGTCACAAACTGTCATTTAACAGATATTAGAACCCTAACTCGATATTTTATAAAAAAAACGCTTCAATATCGCTACAATCGTAAAAGTTTCCTTTAGCTATGAAGTTGCCAACCTCAGCTATAAATAATTTACCCAAATGTTGGTTTGATTTCTGTTCTGTTGTGAAATATTTGTAGATATAGGAATCAGCATTACTCTTTTTTTAAATACATAATATTTAAGGTTGTGATACTTTCTAAAAGCTTTGAAATTGTTACAGATATTGCCAACTTGTGCTCAAAAACTTAAGTGAAAATGTTGGAATAGTTTCTTGCTTTTATTTAGAATATCATATCTAATTGAAGGCAACAAAACATATTTGGTCAATTCACAAGGTCTCTTATCAGTCATATTGTCATAATGTCGTAATATATCACGACTCGGCGGCTCGGCTTAACCGACTCTTAGGGATTCGGCGTTGGTCTCTGCTGGTTGGTTACGACAACACAATAAAGTAGCATAGAAAGTAGTATTATTTACGAAAATTTTTTGCTTGAAAATCAATAAAAACCGTTGTGAAATATTAGGACATTATGACAATATGACATGATAAGAGACCTTGTGAATTGACCAATTGTGTATATTGATTAGTGTTAAAGACTTTTTAAAGTAGTTGAAGTTTACTTCAGCTTTTTAATTACTACATATGTTGCCAACTTCTGCGACTAAATGTTTGTTTAATTGAATTGAACTATTTCTTTTTTTAGGAGACAGTATTACTCTTTTTATGTGTAACAAACTGGCTAAAATCCGTACAGCTGAAAAGGTTTTCAAAAGCCTAAAAATGCTTACAAGCTTTGCCAGATTTTGCTAAAAAATATGAGTATAAATGTTTTTTCTTAATAAAGGCATCAATATTTGTTTGCTTTACGACATTTTGGAATACATTTATTAGATATTCACCTTAGATTAAAGATAAATACAACCATTAATCTAGTAAGAAACTGTCGATGAAGTAAAATGCCTACGTCAACTGAGACGAGTTGACATCAGGAAACTGCGCCGACAAAATTTCACGGCGGAGGCGGTTGACTCCAAAAAAGGTCGGCGGCAGCTTTGAAAGTTTATCGGCGGCTCAGCTCAACCGTTCGGCGCAGGTCTCTGGTTGACATATTATCAACTATTGTTATGATTGGTAAGTCTAAATGTTGGCTTAAATAGAAACAGTTCTTCCAAGAAATATTTATAGTTATAGGAAACAGGTGTGAAATACCATTCACAATCTTCAATGATGTAGAATTTTACAAAAATCCAAATATGAATTCAAATCTTTGAGTAATTTCTTGCTGGCTTTTCGAGTATTATTTCTTATTAAAGGCCTTTTAATTCCAAATACTAAACATTTTCAGATTCATTGAAAAGGAATTTTTGAAAGATTTTAGTACTAAATTTCCTTCAATACTTTTGGAAACTGAAATAACTGATTAAACGATGAGGGGACTTCAGTGTTTTCAAAATACTAAAAATTAATTTACTTTAACAGCTTTGAAATTGCAGAGAAACCAATTCATTCCTAACCTAAAACTAAGATGGCAAATATATATTGTCTCTTAAATATTAGTTACTATGTTAAGGAATTTGGAAACACTGATCGGAAACTCTCCTGTCAAAGACCTAACTCAGTTGTCAAAAACCTTAATGCTCAGAATGTATTAGTAAAAAAAAACTATGTGAAAACAAAACTCGTATGTGTGATTATTTTGAGTAAAATTTTTGTTTGAGTTTTATTTCTAGTTTCTGTTCTTGTTGTTTCTCTATGGACCTAACTCAGTTGTAAAAAATCGAAGTGGTGAGAATGTATTAGTAAAGAAATTGTGCGAAAACAAAAGCAACACTCGTATGTGTGATTATTTTGAGTAATTTTTTGGTTAAAGTCTTTTCTAGTTTCCGCTCTAGATCTCTATTAAAGTTTTTTTCATATATTTAAAAACTAAAAAGTGCAAATCATTATTAGAATTCTTTAAATTGTATAAATATAATTTAAAATGTTTATTTAAAGTAATCAAAGATCATTAGCCTTAAATTTATATTTCTCTTAAACAAGATCAGCTTCTTAACAAAGATGCCAACTTTTTTTTTCATTATTCATATTACAAAAAGTCATAAATTTAGCTATTGTCAAAAAAGTACTTAAAAACCCCTAACAATTTAACAAAATATTTTCAAATTTTATTGCATATCTTTCAATTATCTCTTAATTATAACAGACATTTGTAAACTCCAGATTTCAAAAAAAGTGACATTTAATATGTATTCAATTAAAAACAATATTATTCTATATAGAAATTTTACAAAGCACAAACAAAAAAAAACATGTGTTAATGAAAGCCGCTCTACTGTATAAGATAATTTTTTTTTATTTTTTAATAAAATCAAGTTCAAGCATGTATAATAAATTCAAACAATTCTAATTTGGTATGTGTAAATTATGTGAAATCTGTTTTAATTTTTTTTTTTTTTTTCAATTTATTATCAATACGCATCTATAAATATTTAATAAATTTATAACGTATATAAAGATAATAATGGTGGAACAGTAAAGTCAATTTGTATTTATAAGTATTAGAAAAAAAAAAATTAAATTAATTGTAATAAATTAAGAGAAAAATAAAGTATGTACTCTATTTTAGGCTAGGTAATATATTAAATGAGAGGGAGTATTAGGTTGGCAATGCTAAAGTTGAAAAGGTAAAGCGAAGTATGGGTTATGGTGGGCATGGTTGCAACAAGAATATGAGTAAAACTCATTGAAATTATGAATCTAGAACAAATTGGAGAAAACTTAATCAGGAAATGTATTTTATCTATGTGTTCAAATCATTCAGTAATATGATGAGTACTGTTTGTGCCGATCACTGGTTTAAATCCCTAAAACCAAGCTTATTAAGGACTTCTAATCCAAAATTTAGTATACAAAATCGACACCTTGCCCTTTCTTTTACAGCTCATAAAAAGTTTATATTTCATTCCAAACATTTCATGTAGCCTGTTTCAAGTTCTTGAATTACTTTTAGTTTTTCCGTTTTGTTGTAAATTTCAGTCTTGATCGTTTGCCAGTCAATAAATCATTTGAAAATTTTTGTTAAATATCATGTGTCGCTATTACCACTACTTGTTAGTAATTTTATGTTTTTAAATTTTTATTTGTAGTATTAACTAAATACAACAACTTAAATAAACTATTAATAAATTTATTGGTTATAAGGTCAGACGAAAAAAAAAAAATAAATAATAATAATAATATTAATTTTATACAAAATACAAATTAAATGTACATATTAGAGCGAAAACAAAATTCCAAACTCAGATATATTTATTGATTTAATGGTTAATAAATTAAACAAGTAAATCATAAATTATAATTTGCAAACAGCTACAAAAAAAACAAAAACGCATATGTAGAAATAAAGAAATAAAAATTAAGTAGACTACCACGACTGAAAGGGGCGCTATTTTTACTATGGAACAGAAAATAAAATATGGACGATACAACCCTAGTATTACAGCTCATGTTGCCAACTTTTGATATGAAAGACAAGCCTAAATGTTGGCTTCAGTTCTTCCGAGAAATCTTTATAGTTATATCAAACAGTTGTACTATTTCTAGGTGTAAAATCCCATTCATAATCTATATAGTTGTGAAATTTCACTCAAGTCTAAAAACTTCTGCTTAATTATCCTTAAATATTACTGCTAATGTTGCCAACTTTTGCTATGAAAGATGGCACTAAAATTTGGCTTCATTTTTAACAATTATTCCGAGAAATATTTATGGTTATAGGAAACAGTTGTACTAGTTTTTGGGTATAAAATCCCATTCATAATTCATTTACAGACGAGAAATTTTATAAAAGTCCAAAAATTGTTGCTGGTATTGCCAACTTCTGCTTAATGATCTTTAAATATTACTGCCACGTGTTGCCAACTTTTGCTATGAAAGACGAGCCTAAATGTTGGCTTCAATTGAAACAGTTCTTCCGAGAAATATTTATAGTTATATCAAACAGTTGTACTATTTCTAGGTGTAAAATCCCATTCATAATCTATATAGTTGTGAAATTTCTCTCAAGTCCTAAAATGTCGTTGGGTGTTGCCAACTTCTGCTTAATTATCCTTAATGTTGCCAACTTTTGCTATGAAAAATACGACTTAATGTTGGCTAAAATTTAAACAGTTCTTCCGAGAAATATTTATGGTTAAAGGAAACAGTTATACTAGTTTTAGGTATAAAATCCTGTTTACAATTTACAAAAGTCCAAAAATTGTTTCTGGTATTGCCAACTTCTACTTAATGAGCTTTGTGTTACCAACGTTCGCAATGAAAGCTGGGGCTGAATGTGGCAGATATTGCAAACTTCTACTTAACCTTATGTCTATACCTGATATATTTTTGTCATGCGAAACGTCAAAATTGTTTGTCAAGATAAAAAGTTATCAGGTATGGTGTCAATTTATTAGTATTATTGCTTCATTATGGCAAAATTGTTAGTGCTTTCGCTAGTACAACCTTGTCTTGACCACAAACGTCATTTATTGTTATGATATATATTTTTTAAGAATAGACAGGGGGTAATGAAATTTGAATAGTACTGCTCCTGTTGCCAACTATTAGCGTAAAAAATGAGCCTGAATGTTGGCATAAATTGAAACCTTTCTTCTGAGAAATATTTATACTTATAGGAAACAGATTTACTTAGGTTTAGGTGTAAAGTTCCGTTCAGAATCTGTGCAGTTGTGAAATTTTACAAAAGTCCTAAAAAGGTTGCAGGTGTTGCCAACTGCTGCTTAAATTTATAAATTCTAGCTGGTCTTTTAAACATTGTTAGAAGCTAAAGGCCACATAATTATGGGGTTTAAGACATTTTAAGATTCAATTGGTCAATTCACAAGGTATTTTATCATGTCGTATTGTCATAATGTCCTAATATTTTACGACTAATCGGATCGGCTTAGCCGACTTTTAGGCGTTCGGCGCAGGTCTCTGCTGGTTGCTTACGATGACACAATAAACATAGCATAAAGAGTAATCTTATTTTAAGACATTTTCAGCTTGAAATATTAGGATATTATGACATGATAGGAGACCTTGTGAATTGACCAAATGAAAAGAGATTTATAGTACTCATTAAGAAGTTCGCCAGTGTCTTTAGGTTTTCTAATTGGTTCCCGATGACAACGTGAGCGGGGATATAAAATATGAATGTAGGCTTGTCATAATATCCTTAGAGGACAACAAGTATCAGTGTTCGTTGATCCTATAGGAATATTTAATAGTGTTCTCGTGAGCGGGGATATAAAATATGAATGTAGGCTTGTCATAATATCCTTAGAGGACAACAAGTATCAGTGTTCGTTGATCCTATAGGAATATTTAATAGTGTTCTCAGGGCGGGAGGCATTTTTCCAGATTTATCAGGATCCTATGTAGGTATGATTCCAAATTGGATTTATAAAGTAACCTGAATAGCAGGAATTTGGCTAGTCTGAGGAGTTTGAATCATTTTGCTATATTCCTCATGACCTAATTTATGTGTAAATGGGATTCCAAATGGGGTTTGAAATGTGCCCTACTTACCAGGCCTTTAGCGGCACATAGGAGTTTTAAATTCTGGTAAATATTGACTTTTTCTAATTGATTTTTATCTAGACATCATGACTAATTGCAAGTCTTGGACTTTATAAAATAGTACTCATAACCTGCTATTTTTATGTAAGAAGGTTTTCTGCTTTGGCCCTGATGACAACGTGAGCAGGGATAAAAGATATGTCATATTATCCATGGACGATATTACACGACAAGTATCAGTGTTGGTTGTTCCTATAGGAATATTTCATAGTATTCTCAGGGCAGGAGGCACTTGGCCAGATTTATCAGTATCCAATGTAGGTACGATTCCAAATTGGATTTATAAACTAACCTGAATAGCAGACATTTGGCTAGTCTGAGGAGTTTGAATCATTTTGCCACATGCCTCATGACCCAATTTTTGTGTAAATTTTAGCGGCACATAGGAGTTTTAAATCCTGGTAAATATTGACTTTTTCTGAGTTTTATCTAGACATCATGACTAATTGCAGATCTTGAACTTTATGCAATTGTGCTGACGTACATTGGAACTGTTATGTGTTGTGTTTGTCACAATGAGTCGGGATACTATGACACGTTTTCTGGCATAGGTTTTTGACAGCTGAGTTAGGTAATAGATCGGAAACTTTCCTGTCAAAGACCTAACTCAGTTGTAAAAAACCTAAGTGGTGTGAATGTATTATTAAAAAATACTTTGTGAAAACAAAACCAACACTTTTATGTGTGATTATTTTGAGTAATAATTTTTGTTTGAGTTTTTATTCTAGTTTCCAATCTGGGTGTATTTCTCTATGATTTCCAGTGTCATAACATCTAAGTATATGACAAATGGGTGAAAATTTTTTCCGAACTTTTAGTTCTATCAAAATTATAAGGTTTCTTCAAGCTGTCAGCTATTTAACAAACTTATCATCCAATAAAGAAACATACTAAAACCGTTGCACAGCTAATCTTGAATCCCCAATTTCCCTACAACTAATTATACAGCTCTATAATTTATTAAAAATATATAAAATAATAACAAATAAATCCATTGAATAATAATGTTTGATTGCTGCTCATTCCACAATACTATTTTTTTTTTTTTTTTTGAAATAAATATTCTCTATAATTATGTTACTCCCAAACAAAATGTAGATATGAGAAAGAAAAAAAAAAAAGCAAATAAAATACATTTTTCAAATCCCACCCTATAATTATTTCAAATTATTTTTACTAACAATATGGCGTACAATTTCATTAATGTTGTTATTGGCTTTATGTTATTGAAAACAAAAAAAAAAAAAAGAACAGAAATATTTATAATGATGACGCTGACGCTGATGATGGTGGTGATGGTGGTGGTGGTTATAGATCAAATTCATATGACATTTTCTATGATGATGATGATGTATAGATGTTTGTATGTCGAAAGCAAATGGCGTTGAAGAAGAGGATAATGATGCTGATGATGATCTATGTGACCATAATAAAACTGTCACTTATTTAGTAGAAATAATGATTGTTTACGAGGAATCAAGCTCCCTATCTAAATGATGTATAGTTAAATTGAAATAATTATAATAAATAATACAAAATTTAAGTAAGTGAGTAAGTATGTTTATTAATTAAAGCTTATGAAAATAAACATAATTAACTAAACTAAGCGATAAGGAACACATGTGTTGGAAATACTTGTTTTTGAAATAAAAGTATTTAAGAAAAAAAAGAGTTTAAATTATGGTTTCAAAAATCATATTTTAGAGCATTAAATGTATTAAAATGTAATACCAAATCAACATTTGAATCTAAACACTTTTAAGACTTAATAATTTTCCAAGCCTTCTTTCTTTGCAAGAGTTTATTACTTTATGTTTTATATAGTTTTAATTTGTTAACAACATATTTATTTCATATTTTTACCATTTAATAATTAAATTGTATAAATTATCATTTTTCATTTGGCTTTTCCTTGTTTTTCTTTGTTTATTTTCTTTCAACTTGTTTGGCGGTGTGAAGAAGTGCAATTAATAAATTTTTCAAGAATTTGTCTTAGCGTGTGAATATAAATGGTATGTAAGTATATAATAACATTACATATGCTACATATAATTAAATTCATTTAATAAATATTTATAAACAAAACAAAAAAACATATAAACTTACATATTATAATGACACTTATGAGTGTTGAACATGAAACTAAACAAAATACTTTTTTGGGAAGATACTCTACAGCAAAAAAAAAATGGTAGTTTTAAGAAGGAAACTTTGGATTTTTGTGTGATAGATCATTTATTGCCTGATGAAGAATAAACGTCTAAAAGCCAAATTTAGAAGTCTTTAGACTCATATAACTCGAGTACTTCTTTTATTCTTGTCGGCCTATACATGTACATAAGAAAGAACTATCTTTAATCAACATATTATGAGCCATTTATTTAGTTAGTTAGTGATATCTGGGCCTGAGGATTTAAACGGTAAAGCTGCAATACCGTTCGATCAATTAAAAGTGGAGTCTTCGGAAAAATTACATACTTGCACAGTCGAGAGAATAATATCACCCCAAATATGATATGTGCAACTTACCAATAGCAAACCGAGAGTCATTTCAATACTTCTAGAAGTGTTAACGGGTTATGGGACCTTAGCTAAACATGCCAGTAGACCGCCAATTAGTGACTACTGTCGCATTTGTGGTGATTTTCGGAACCAGAAGTTATTCTTTCATCTTCTCTGCATATGTCTGGCTAGTTATGTAACCAGACAAAGGTTATTGGCTAAATATATGCTGGATGAAGTATCTGAGGTATAAAGAAATGTAACTTGTTAAATACCTCAATGATACAAGTTGTATTTATTACTATAGCCACTGCGAGACAATTAAAACTGTTATCTTTAGGCAGTTTCTTTCAATATCTGGAAAGTGATAGAGCAAATTGGTTACCCTAATTGGACTGTGATACGCTATGACTTAGTAACGCAATCGAACAGACATTTTGATGCTGATGACATTGTAAACATGTGAATAGTCTCGGACTCCCATTCAGTGCAAATATCTTAGGAACCAGGATATAGGCTGATTTCATAAACGCAGTTTGCAATGCAATGCCTAGTATTCATAAACTTAATAGATTTTGACTTGACAATGTCACAAATTCATTATTGTATGTTAATGCTTTTCAATGAGCACCATCTCTCAAATTTGTGAACTGTTTTTATTTATGATTCTTTATAAAACATTTATGCGTTCATGAATGTCACAAAATATTGCTTTGCCTTGTAATTGCATTGCATACTGTGTTTATGAAGTCAGGCATAGTCTGTCTTTCATCTTCTCAGTAAATGTGTGAATAATTATGTAATCCGAAAAATGTTCTTGGAGTATCAAGAAATGTACTGAGTAGTAGCCATAGAGAAATATACATAGAGCGGAAACTCTCCTGTCAAAGACCTAACTCAGTTGTCAAAAACCTAAGTGCTGAGAATGTATTAGTAAAAAAAAACTATTTGAAAACAAAAACAACACTCGTATGTGTGATTATTTTGAGTATAATTTTTGTGAGTTTTTTTCTAGCCTTGTTTTATTCTACAAGTACTGAATCTTGTTCCGACAATAAAAGCTTGGACAAATGAAGTGGTCTTAGCAAAACGCAGTAAGTCCTGCTACTTTATTTGAGTGATTTCAAGAAGCAAAGCTACCACATTAAGCAATCAAACAGAACTTACTATCCCCTACTGTTCTCAATGCAGCACTACTTCTATTCTGCATCCATAGTTATCTATCTGTACTTTATAAGAACAATAAAGGAAATCACTCTTCGTTGAAAACTACCCTGCACATGTTGCAAATGCTATATTTTGTTGTATAGCACTTTTACTAGATTTGCAACATATGCAAGGTTTGCAGGCATAGTTTGCAACGATGAGTGATTCCCCTAATGTGAGAATGTTCTTCATTATTCAATTCTATTCTTCTTTTCTTGACCATAATATTATCTGGCATTCATAAAATATCGTAAAATATTTTTTGGGCACCGTAACATTACGTTTGGTTCATCGCACAGCGCCAGTTCTGCTTACTAAAAGTGGCACACTGGGCACATTATATCACAAACACTACCTTCATACCAGGAAAGGTGAGATTCTTACTCATTTAAAGTTTGAGAATAGGTTAAGATTGCTTCGACTCTAAGGCCTCTAATCATTCGCTTGACCAGATAGGATTATTTTACATAATTTTTAAATGCACCAGCTATCCTGAGATAAACTTCTGATGGAACCAGCTACTAGATGGTTCGATTGGTCTTTCGTAATCTTCCTCATTATTCTGAAATCTTCAGTTCTTTGTTCATATCTTATGTACCAAAACAGTAGCTAGCATATGCAAAATATCTTGGATATATTGAATTATCTGACCCTGTTTAAATCGTATTTTGTAGCTCTTTTTAATGGATTTAACTATAACTTTATACAACTTTAAGACCTAGTATTACTTAACCCCTTATCCATAATCGATTTTTAAATTTATCAAAAGTTTAGAAAACTAAATTTTCATAAAAATTGATTATGAATAAGACCTTTAAAATGTATACTTAATAAAATGTAAGCAAAAATTTCTTTCATACTTTAGAGAAATTTGATTTACAAATTTAAATCTTAAACAAATATCTTATAGTTATTAATTCAGGTCACATGTTGATCTAAGCTGATACTGTGTATGACCTAAATAATTATATCTTTACTGTATGAGATCTCATCTGAATTTAATGTTTAAAAATGAAGGTTTGAAATAATATCAGTCTTTACTATGAATGATGAACAGCTAATCTGCTTTCTAATATCAGTTTTCCAACTCAGATAGTTGGGAAACTTCCAAGCCATCCTATTACTGAAATTTTGTTTACGAAGAACTGTACTAACTGTTTTTTTTATAAATATCATTCCTTGATTCACTTATTTATAGATCTCCAGTCAGTTATATTAAATTTTGCTTGAACTTATATCAGTTTTACAACTCAGATAGTTTGACAAGTGATATACTTAGTTGTGTAATTATCTGGGATTTAGTAAATGCTTTCTTCATATTTGATTGGGTTTTTTCTAGCCATCCTATTATTCCTTGATGCACTTATATATTGATCTCCAGTCAGTTGTAGTAAATTTTGCTTGAATTTATATCAGTTTTACAACTGAGATAGTTGGACAAGTGATATAGTTTTGTAACTATTTGAGATTTAGTAAATGCTTTCTTCATATTTGATTGGGTTCTTTCTAGCCATCCTATTATTGAAATTTTATTTACGAAGAATTGAACTCACAGTTTTTTTTTTTAATAAATCTCATTCCTTGCTCAAATATAACCACCAAACCTTGATTCACTTATATGGACATCTCCAGTTAATATAGTTTGACTTCTAATTATTTTCTTTTTTTGATGGAACTTTCATTATATAACTCAACGACAATTTAAAGCAGTAGCCACTCTCTTCGGTGGATTTACATGCAAAGAAATCTCTATGTATACAGTGCACTCACGATAATATGAACACCCTGAAATATGAACACTTTTGTACTTCCATGGTTACTCTAAAATATGAACCTAGTGCAGAACCTTTAAAATATGAGCAGCTTATTTTGGATTTTTTAAACGGATTTTATCTTTCTACACAGAGTTGAATTCTAAATCAACAGGGTGGAGGCTAAATTCTAATTCAACTACATAATAATTTGGGGATTTCCGTAGCTGTTTGTGTGGGAAAAATGTTTGTAGATGGGAATTAGATGCCATTCGCAAATATGAACAATCTTGCAAAAGTAAACTGGCCAGGTTTTAATTAATTCATATTATCGCGAGTGCACTGTGTATATTGGTCTGGGCATAGCTTGTCAGATTCAATAAATACTCGGTTTTTCTGTATTACATATGGGTATGGTTTTTAGATTAGTTCTCCAGTCACAAACTTTGATGAACTTGTAAAGCTATTTTGCACTTGTGATTGCTACTCAGACATAGTAAATCATTTTTACTTGTATTAGGTATGAGTTTGTTTTCAAAGTTAGTTATGCTCTCATAACTCTCGGTCATCTTGAAACCTGCATTTGATCTTTTTAAGATGCTTAAATGTAATAGACTTTGAACTTTGTTTCAGAATTTGAGGTTTTAATTATAATATTACGAATACTTTAAACATAATTCAGTTATACTTATTATGCAAAAGGTTTAAGATTACACTTTATATTTAATCCCACTTATGGCTAGAACCTAAACTTCCTTGTTTTTACTACATGTATTTAAAACTGTTATTTTAGAACTGAGTTACTCTCTTAAACTGTCTTATACTCTATTTTTCTTTTAACCTAAAGCTAAACTGTGATTACCCTTAAAAATATTTAATTTTCTTGATTTACTTACCCAGCATTTAAGGCCTGACGATAGATTTCTAACATTAAAGCTTCGTGCAACATTTTGAATTTTGTTTAATATTTCAGCACAACTACACTAACACACAATTTATGTTATAATTTATTTTGTTTTTTGTTGTTTTATTTATAAAAAAATAAACAATAATTGTTGTTTATTAATAATTTCTTGCGGAAATCTTAAGAAGAGTGAGTAGTACAGATGCTTTTAAGTAGGTTTTTCTTCAAAAGATTTACGTGATGTATTTAAAAATTGTTGTAGAATTTTGTTGTATGCAACTTTTAAGTTATTTGAATGTAGTTTAATAATAAATTATTGTGGTATTTAATATTTAATTTTTGCACTATGTACGCGTATAATTTTTTGTTTAAGTAGAAGAAGATTGGTAATTTTAGTCGTATATTTGCTGTGTTTTTTATAATTTATAATTAATTTAGAAAATATTTATTTTTTTGTTTTAGAATTTTGTTAAATATTTTTTGTAATTTTATAAATTTAAGGGGGGTTGTTGTTGTTGTTTTAATTTTATTAATAATTGCAGTGAATCGTATACATTAGGTTATTTATTTAATATTTAAAGGTAGTGGAGAGTTGGTTTTTTTAATAATTTTTTTTGTTTTGTTTAATTATTAAAAATGAGCAATATTTTTTTATTTGTTTCTTAAGGTTTTTAGTAATTTAATTTAATTATTTTGTTTTTGCACTATTTTGTTTAAATTTCTTTAAATTTAATAAATAATTTTTGTTTTATTTATATTTTTTTTAAATATAAATTTGTTTATGTTTAAATGTGTTTTTTTGTTGGTTAATTTTACGTATACTTGGTTAACAAAATTTTGTAGTGTTTTTTGTTGTTGTTTGAGGTTGGTTGATTTTTTTTTTTATTTTTTAGATTTCCAGTTTATTAAGTTTTAATCAGTCTTTTTATAGATTTTTCTTTTATTTTTTTAAGTAAATTTTTCCATTTTCTTTGATTTTTGTTGTTTGTTTTGTGCCAAATTTATTTATTGTTTAAACATTTGACTAGATATGAATCCATTTTGTGTGTGTTTTTATTTAGCATTAATCTTTAATAATTTAAAAATATATTTTATTATTTGTTATATTTATCACTTCAACACTTTGTTTTGTTATTCTCTCAATTTGTATGAAAAGAATTTCTTTTAGTTTGAAATTATTATTAATTAAAATAAAACTAAAAAAAGAAAATTCTTTCTTTTATTTTTCCCGTTTTATAGGAGGAATTTTTAAATAATAATTTTTTTTCTTTTGTGGGTATTTTGAAATTTTGCCGTTATATTAAAGTAACCGTCGTTAACCGTTTGAGAGTCAAACAGCGAATGTCGTCACTTAATCACAGAAATTGTACAATGCTGTGCTGCCTGTTATTTCTGCTGCTGACGTTGACGTCGTTTTTGTTGGCTGTCTCTTAGACGTCGTATTGAAATGTGTATGAATGTGGTATGAATGGTATCAAACTCAACTGTCATGTACTCAAGCAGCCAGCCAGCCAGCAGCACACACAAATATGTTTGTTGTTTGGATGGATGGATGAGTAGAAACGGCCCAAAAGAAGACTAATAATAACAACAACAACAATACAAATACAACTGCTAAGAAAATGCTAAGAAGAAGCAGCACCAAACATCACTATACGAAGTTTTGATGAGTAAATGATGATAGTAATAGAGTGATGCTCTGTTGCTCTGCTTTTGGTTACTCGTCAATTTTTTCTGTTTTTTCTTCTTTTTCCTCAATGTCTTCGTTGTTTATCAAACTCTTGTTTGTGCCTGCATAAATGCTGCTGTTATTGCTGTTGTTTTTGTAGTTTTGTTTGGCTGCTAAATAATTGTCTCCTGTTTATTTTCTGTTTGTTGTTGTTGTTATTGTTTTTCCTACACAGCTACTCGTGATGATGATGACGATGTGATGTCTCCCGTTTTTATGCTTTCGTGTGCCCGTGTTTTTTGTGTGTGTGTGTATGGCTACGAGTGTTTATTTAAAAAAGAGCATTTAAGCACGCGTTTTTGTAAAGAGCTTAAATTTGTTGTTGTTGTTGTTGCTGCTGCTGTTTATTTGTTATGTTTTTGTTGGTGAGGGGTGGTGGAGAGCCAGTGTTTTAGCTGAATGCGTGTTGTGGCTAAATGTATGCGTGTTAAATTGTATATTTCAGCAAAGTGTCAATATAATTTCAATCATTTGCCAGACAAAAGCTGTAATTTCGTTAGTTATCAATCAAAATATTAAATTGATGATATGAATAACAAAAAAATACAGGGAAATTATATGAGTCACATAGAGTTAAAGGGAAAATTTGCTTTGTTTATAAAGTTCTTAGGTTTTATTTATGGAAATTTATAACAAATTTTGGTTTTTATCACAAAAAAATTAAAAACAAATATAATTTCTTAAAGTTTTGGTTATTTTTAGGGATTTTTTCTTTTAAATAAAAGATTTTAGCGGCATTTGCTTTTTTATTTTACAAATTCAAGAACTTTTCTTTTGAAAATAAAGATTCATAGGTACCTATTAATTTTTTCTAATATTTTAATGTTCAATTTGTTTATTTTTATGAAATTGAAAAGAGTTTTGTTATTGTTAATATTTGTTAAATATTGTTGAATTTCAATTAATTTCTTTGAAGCTGATATATTTTTGTGATTTTTTTAAATTTTGTTTATTTACAGTTTGTTAATTTAATAATTTTGAAAAACTGTCCAATGATTTTTCTTATGGTTTTTTAAGAAATTTTCATGAAATTTCGGAATTTTATACCTTTTTCTTTATTATAGGTATAAATATGTAAGTGATTTAATGATTTTTAAAGTTCGTTTTGAAGATTTTCTTTTTTTTACAAATAATTTAAGTTTTTCGGGTGTTAATTTAAATATTTATTTAAATAATTTTTATTTTATTTTTTATATTTTATTTTGGTTCACGTGTTTTTTTTTATATTTTTGAAAAATTTACGTTATTTTTTCTGTTCCGTGTTCGCTTTTTTTTTCGCAATTTTTCTTAATTTGTTTTAAATCTAGTTGTTCTTTAATTTCTTTTGTGCGTTTTTATCACTTTACATCCGCCTGGTTAAACGTACGCGTGATGTCTGGTTATTAGTACTTGTTTTTAAAAAGCTTGTTGGGTCAAGTTAATGCACGTTTTATTTTATCACACACTTAATAAAAACAAACAATTACTGCGCTTACTCCAAAAACCAAAGAAATTTTCTTATAGGTATAAAAACTCTTTTTAAATGAAAATCTACTTCATAAAAACCTCACAATATGTCATAATTACATTACATATCACTCTCTGCTTTAAATAGTTCTCTTTTCAGAAAAACACTCTTATCACTCATAAAAGCTTTAAAGGGTTATAAAGTTTAATTTGTTTTTTTTTTCCAAATTTTATGTTAGCCATAAAATCAAATTAACGGCGGCATTTAGTTAATTCATAAACATAAAATAAAAACACTTAAAACCGCTTTTAAATTATAAAAAAATACACATGATCGCACGTTTAAAAGGCAAAACACAAACTAAACTCAAGCAGCTGGGAAATTAATACAAAAAATACTCTTATTTAGTTGATAAAATAAACAAACAACCAAAAAGTTCTAACAAAAGAGCATTTCCCCTTAAAAAGCCAATAAGAATTTCCTAATATTCACAGTTTTATACAAATATTATAGAAAACCCTCTTAAATTCTAATAAGCATTTATATATGTCCAAAATTAATTCTCTACATCCCCTTTATTTATAAAAAATTCCCTTTTAAAGAAGTATATTATGCTCTTTCTATTAAAAAGGAAAAACTAACAGGTTTTTTTGCTCTCATATTTACTCTCTTCTTGTTTATAAATTTCCCTTTGCTAGTTTAGTAAACAAAAAATTTCCCAAAGAACTCTCTTGTTAAAATTAGCTTACTCATTTTATATTTTGTTCTCTTTTCATTTCATTCCGGTTTGTGTTGTTGATATTGGCTGTTGTTGTTGCTTGTTGTTTTTGATATGAAATTGACGAACTGCTGTTAGAGTATTGTATTGATGCTCATTTAAATGTATTAAATAAAAGATTTAAGATAGACAAGGAAGGACTATAACAAAGTAATACTATAGTCAACTCTTTTTGTTATCAATCAAATGTTAAGCAAAGCCCCTTTTTTTATGATGAACTCTTAATCCACAAGAAAATAAATTAATTTATCAAAAACTGACATTTCAAAAATAAAAAAATTTTGAATTTAATAAAAATACATAATTTTTTTAAACATTTTTTAAATGTTTGTAAAGTTTATTTAACTTAGTATATTTATATATATATATATAAATATACTAAGTATATTTACATTTAATATTTATTTGATTTGATGTCTGCTGTATGTTATTTTGATGTTTTAACTATAATTTGTTGTTATTGTTTGTGTTTTTGCTCCATCATGCAATTAAGATTTATGACAGTTTTAACAAAAATAACAAAACAAATCAACTAAAGCCCCCAAACAAACAGCAACAACACTAAACATAAGTATTGGCTTGCGCTCTTTTATTTTAATATAGCCATCTTTGTTTTACTAACCGTTATCTCTTTTCTTTATTAACAAAATCCCGTAAGGCGAGCTCTCCTTGAAACTTGAAAAATTCTCTCTCTCTCTTGTGAATATTTGTTTATTTTGTTTTTGTCTTTTGCTTTGGTAAACAAATGTCATTTGGTTGTGTGCAAAAAAAAAAGAAACACACACACACACTCACTTCCACTCAATTGGGAAAATTTACAAACGGGAGATTTTGTTATTGTTGTTTGTTTATTTATTTTTTTTCATATATTTCTTTTTTAGCTCATCATGGTGCTGTTTCGTGCTCATCAAAAACGCACAAGTGTTTGTTGGCTGCTGCTGCTGGAGGACTTCATACAGCGAGTGTGTGTTTGTGCTAAAATATTCCTTGATGTCAATTTGAGTCCCCGTCGGTTGTTGTTGTTTCATTGCAAATCGTTTGTTGTTCGTAGTTGTCGTCATTGTTGTCCTCTCGTTAAATATGTTGGTGTTGGTGTGTGTTTTAAGAAAAGTGTGAGTTGGGATACCACTTATTGTGTTGTTGCTCCTTAATTTTGTTGTTGTGTGAGTGTTTCGCTTCTATTTTTTTTTTTTTTTTTGTTGTTATTTGACGTTTTTCGTTTCAGTTTCTTTGTAAGGTGAGGTGTGTTTTAAAGTTTTTTTTTCTGCTTTGTTTTTTATTGTGTTTATATTTTACTGCTCAAAATAAGGATACATTTCTCTCTGCTTTATCAAGGGTTTGATGATTTCTTTTTTTTTTTTGCTTTGTTTTTCATGTCGCTTGACGTTGTCGTATTTTGTTGTTATTTTAAGGTTTCATCTCTTCAAAATTATATAAAGTTTACAATTAAATGAGCATGTTTATGTTTTTCATTCATCCTAAGTGAGTTTAGAGGTGTGAAATGTATTTACTATAAACAAAGTTAAAGCGCCCAACTCCCCCTTTAAAGAAATGTAACAACCTTTAGACGATATATGTATACGTATTTTGTATGTCTTATATACTGTGTGTTTTTTTACCCTTTTTAATGTCTCTGCTGGCTTTAAAAAAAATAAAAACTTCAATGTCTACAGACAATCAATCGATATTGTTTGAATCGTATTTAAAAGCTTCTTATTCAACGTTAAAAATAAAACTTCAACTAATTTGTATTTAATGTGAGTCGTTATTTATCAATTGGAAATGTTTTTTTTATTTATTATTGATTTTATTACAATGTGTCAACAAGTTGTGAGTCATGCTTGTTGTGAGAAATTAATTTAAAAAAAAAAAAACTTCAATTAAGATGGATTTTCCCGGAATTAAAACTTGTTTGTATGTAAATCTGACTGCATTTTACAGTTAATCAAATTCATGACATAAATCAAAGTACACCTTAGCAATTTATTTTAAAAAAATGTGTAATTTATATTTAATTATGTATGCCTGATACTAAGTTATTTTTTCTGCAACTTTTACTTGAGATTAGAAGAGCAAGGTCCACACAAACTAAATCCAACAAAGCATTGAAATAGTGTTCTCCACCAGCTATATACTTTAATACCTGATGTTGAAGGTTTCATTATAAAAGATTTAATTTTAATATATTTAATACTAAAAATAATCGCTTGAATTGTAAAAATTTCAAATTTTTTCACTTTTTGTTTTTTAAACAGCAATAATTTGCTAACTTTGACCGCTCACTTAAAAGAAAGTAAACAACTTAGGTCATTGATTTTTACAGCTATTGATGTAGAATTTTATCTACTTTTACCCTTTAACAAAATTTATTATAAAAACTTTATTTATAAATTTCAATTAATCCCCACTTTTATACCATTTGATCCCAACGTGCAGCGTTATAAACTTTTAGCTAAATATAAATTGCTACTCTAAAAGAAAATAAATGTTGAAATATAACGGTAAAAAATAAATTATTTTAATTCAATTTTACTTTAAAAATCAAAATATTTGAATTATTGTTTAAAAATGGGTCGACATGTTCACACTACTCAAGCTCAGAAAGATATTAATCTGAGCTTAAACAAAGATGGAAAATCTATTCGTGAAATTCCAAAAATTAAGTTTTCAATGCACTTCACTCTAAAAAAAGACATGAAACTCGAGGAAGAAAGAGAAAAACATCAGCACGCTTGGGCCAACTTATAGTAAGAACTTAAAAAAAATCATTTTAAGTCATGGAGTGAAATCAAAAACGATTTATGTTACAAGTCGTACAATAAGGAATATAAGTCTATTCTAGAAGCTGGATTAAAGGAACGAAGTCCAAGAAAATTGTCTTTATTAAGTAAGCTAAATATAAAAGTCGTACAATAAGGAATAGACTTATAGAAGCTGGATTAAAGGAACGAAGTCCAAGAAAATTGTCTTTATTAAGTAAGCAAAATATAAACAGAGGTTATTTACTCCGTCGGGAAAATTGGAAAAATGTACTGTGGTCGGATGAAAGAAAAACTAATTTGTTGGGTCTAATGGTAAAATGTTTTTGTACGAAGGCCAAAAAATAAAGTATTTGGCACCAGGTCAAACATGGTGGAGGTTCCATACAGATTTGGGATTGCTTTTCATCATCTGGCATCGGTCCAATTTTTTGGATTAAAGAAAAATGTGTGCAGTAGATTGCGTAGGGATACTTAATAATCAAAACTATAATTTTGTGAAAATGAGCGAATTCACTTAATTATTAATAAATTCAAAAAGAATCCATCAATTTTTATGATCGATATCTCATTTTGTTCCTATTACATGTGGCTTTGCAATAAAGTTATAAATCTGAACAATTTCTGTCGCTTTCGTTTTTTTCTTGAATTTTTAGAACAAAAAAATTTGCTATTTTCGCGTAAAAAATATATTTTTTGCTTCAATTTGTTACTATAACTCCGAAACTATTGAGCCGATTGAAATGTTATAGAAGAACATTAACTACTTAATTTTATGTATGTATATCAAACAAAAAACTAAAATTTTGTGAAAATGAGCAAATTCACTTAATTGTTAATAAATTCTAAAAGAATCAATAAATTTGTATGATCGATATCTCATTTTGTTCCTATTACATGTGGCTTTGCCATAAAGTTATAAATTTGAACAATTTCAGCCGTTTTCGATTTTTCATGATTTTATTAAAACAAAAAAATTTGCTATTTTCGCGTAAAAAATATATGTTTTGCTTCAATTTGTTATTATAACTCCGAAGCTACTGTGCCCATTGAAACGCAATTTTAATGTGAAAATTTGTACATAACATGGGGAAAATGTTTTCAAAATTTAATCAATCGAAAGAAGAACATTAACTACACAATTTTATGTATATCAAACAAAAAACTAAAATTTTGTGAAAATGAGCGAATTCACTTAATTGTGAAAAAATTCGAAAATATTCATTAGATTTTTATGATCGATAACTCGTTTTGTTCCTATTACATGTGGCTTCATGACAGAGTATGAAATCTGAACAATTTCTGCCGTTTTCGATTTTTCATGATTTTTTTTTAAAACAAAAAAAAAAAAAAATGATATTTTCACGTAAAAAATATATGTTTTGCTTCAATTTGTTGTTATAACTCCGAAACTACTGAGCCGATTAATACGCAATGTATAGGGTTTTCCAACAAGAAGTGTTCAAAGAAAAATTAAATTTTTTGAGATAACTGATCGGATGTTTATTTCATAATAAAGAGGAATTTATGCCGTTAATAATGAAAAACAACATCTGCCAAATGGCCATCACGACCACGCTTACAGGGCCATATCCTTTTCATGAAATTTTCCATAACCAAATCGCAAAGTGGATAGCCTCACGAATTCTATATTTGAGGTCTTGAATCAACGCTGGGCTGTTGGCGTCGACCTTATCTTTCATGTGGACCCAAAGGAAGAAGTCGCAATGTGTTAAATCACAAGATCTCGGTGGCCAATTGTGGTCACCTCTTCGAGAGAAAACAAGGTACGGATACTTTTTCCGTAACAGAGTAATGGTTTTGTTGTTTGTGTGGCACGTAGCGCGTCTTGTTGAAAGTAAACGTTGTCCAGATCAATATCATCCAAAATACTCTGTAATGACGTTTGTGGAATGCGAGGAATGGACAAACCTGGGTTTTCTTCAACACTTTGGGCTACAGCAGCAATATTCGCAGTTGTTCGTGAGCGACGTGCACGGGTTTTATTCTTCACATCACTAACTTGTCCGAACAGCTTGAATTTTTCCACCAATTTCTGTATTGCGGTCCGACAAGGTGCTCCACGATGACCCAAAAATGCTTTAGTTTTGCGAACTGTGACTGCAAGATTTTCACAATTTTTGTAATGAATTTTAATAATTTCAATGCGTTGTTGAAGCGTATATCCTTTCATCTTTAGTAATCTTAATTTTTCTAAGTTTATTTTAATAATGTCGCACAGACCATTTTTGAGATCTCATTAATAATTTGGAGAAACGTCTAACAAAATTCACAATTTTACTTAAATTTTTTTTTTTAAAAATTAAAAATTTGGATCATATTTGTACTACTGGAACCACAATACATCAAAATTGAGTAGTGGTATAAAAAGTGTCTAAAATGTTTTCGATTTTGTTGCCCTGTGTAATAAAAACTAAAGCAGAATACTTTTGAGAATAAAGTATTATTAAACGTGATTACAGATCTAGAATTTTTGACAAGAGATTGTTAATCAACACATACAAACACAGAAGATCAATACTTTGCATATTTCAGATACGAAACGAAAAAGTGTTTGTGGCAGAGCTGGACAATAATATGAATGCTAGGAATAAAGGCATCCATTTTATTAATGATGATAATGAATCTTTGTCTTAAAAAAATATTAAAAAATGTCAAGAGACAGTGCCATTATTTTTTAATATTGTATCCGAAGATGAAACTCCTTTTTATATACGAATCCCAATATTACACCTCAATATTTCTCTCCTCATACACTCACAGTACGTACTTTATGTCAGTACCCCATCAAAAAGCATTAAACTTTCATAAAAATATTATGTCTATAGACAAGATTAAAGTCACTAAGAACACATATGTGATCTCAGAGGATTCCTTACACATTAATTATACGTAGTCCAATTATTAACAAGTGACCAGTACCATTATGACCAACTGATTTTTATTCATTTACAAGTATAATTGACTACCAGAACTGACAATCCAAAACAGATACAAAATAGTCTATATCCTAACTTATAGCTCTTGCTGTGGCTGACTATACTGGACTGGAGTTAATTGTTAATTGTCATTGCGAATGCAAGCATGTTGGTCGAAACCATTGGGATCGGTGGTATCAAAACGTCTTCTCCTTTATACTTTCCTTTAAGTATTATAGCTTCGATGATGTTATTCATAAGGTTTTTTAACGCAAGCCGGGTGCCACTACAGATACGTGGTTGGTTTATGTTTCATAACATTATGATCACCGATCCGACTTTCAGTTGGAAATTATGAGGCGGTGATCTGGGATATTACAGCGAGTTTATAAACTCGGTTGTATAGCTAACGACATCATCTTGGAAACTAACGGAATCCACCGATTTATACGGCATCAATTCGACAGCATTTTCACTTTGAATCTTAAAATTCAATTCGTTGACATCAATGTTTTTCACATCCAATACACTAGCACGCTAGCTCAACCATATGTTATTTTGAGCAATGTTTGCAAACACCTTTCGGATGAGTTCGGATTTTGACTCAGAGAACTGGAAGAAAGCGACGGTAATGCTGCCGGTTCAAATGTCAACCGGGATTTTGCCGTTGCCAATGTCCAGCAATTGTTTGGATAATACTTCTCCAGATTGATCGTTCTGCAGCTCGATTCCTCATGAAGCAAGAGTAATATTATTCTGCGAGCGTATCGTTGCCAAAATCAACGTGATCAAAAAAGTGTTTCCAATTCCAGTTCCATCTTTCACAACTTTCATTAGAGTGTCGTTTCGATTCAACAGTGGAACGTTTGTTCCATCACACATCTTTGTATTTGCTCCAGAAATTAGTCGGCTTGATGGGAAGCATGTTGAGATAATTATCGAAAGCAATGTTTCAATTTGGTGTATTCCCAATACGTGTCATACAAATCACCATTTATGGGCGTGGTCAATTTTTATTTCAGTAAAAACTTAAATTAGATTACTACGAACATTTAAAAGAAAAATTGGTGCAGCCGTTTTCTGATTTTTTATAAATCAAAAAAAAGTGGGCATGGTTAAAGTCCTAAGTTGGACTATGACGAACATTTAAAAAATAATCGGTTCAGCCGTTCTCAACTGATGCAATTACCAACGAACGGCATTTGATTTTTATTTATATCGATTGAGAAGCTCGTTTCATGAACTTGTGGCCAGGTCAAATACTACTAGTATGATCGAAAGCTTTCGTCCGAAATAACATTATGATCTGCAGAATGTAGGCAATGCCGGTATGTAAAGCAGCAGTAGTCTCTGAAAACACAGCCCCAGATACCGTGCGCTACACAGATCTGTTTTCAAGAGAAAATGTGTTGAAATCGACAACTTTTATCTTTAATGAATCTGGAATTGTATTCCACCACGTTCTATTGCCTAATTGTTGATGGCCAAGTGCTTGACTCCATAACAAAGGAGTCATACAACGGATACCAATGTAATGTTAGAACTATATCTTCAACATTAAGACTAAGGCAAGTGTTCAAGGATTAATTTGCTTACAATATTTACATTTGTGTCGTGTTCTCTATTACAGCTATCAAATGTATTGACGATTTTATTGTCATCTTTCTTATTTTTGAAAGTTCTTTGAAAGGTTCATTGAATAATGATGCGCTATGATAAATTAAATTGCCGAGGAAATTCAATCAGCAACATCCACATCTGAGACTTTGAAATCAATTATCACGATCATGGAAAGATCGCCTGAGCCCTATCGTGTTTTCAACAGACATATGGACAGACGGACATAGCTAGATCGTCTTATAATCTTATAAAGACCCATATACCTTTTATTGGACCTGCCAGTTTGAAACAAAAAATTAGCGTTCCTGTTTCTCTCCCTCAAAATTCATTAACATGTAAACTTAATATTCTTCCTTTCAAACCTGATGACAAAAGTATTTGTATTATTTATGATGGAAAAATTTCTCCCCAATCTTAATAAACACTTAAAATATTTTTATACCACATTTTATGGCCCAACATTATTTATATATTAAAACTTAATTTTATGTGCATTTTGTTTACGATGTGTGTTTGTTTTTATTTTATTAAATCAATTAGCAAATACGAATAATTTAATGTGAAGTGATTTCCTCAAATATTACAGACTTTTAAGAAATACAAAAATAACAGCCATAAAAATATTGATTCTGGAATTAAAACAAAAAATACTTGAAGAAAAAACACTAAAAACAGCCTTAAAAAATAAACATAAATACAAATATTGGCTCATAAATCTTTCACTTGTTGACTCAATATTTTTTAATTGGATTTCATTTTGAAACACAACAACAACATACACAAATAACAACAATGTTGTTGTTTTATTTTTACAAAAATTTTAAAAACAAAACAACAACAACACCATCAACAGCATTTGCTTTTAATTTCAAATAAAACAATAAAGAACAAAAAAATAACACATTCAATTGATTCTTTAGCCGGTTGATGTATTTGTTTGTTAAGATTTGTTTTATTTTTTTTTTAGGGAGGGGGGATGTATGTATTTTGAGGATTAACTTTGCACGCACACAGATATGAATCCACAGCACTTGGCAGATACATATAGATATTCACTCACACATATGAGTGTAGATACAAATTCAAATTGGAGAAAAGCACGCATTTGCCACAAATCAAAACATCTGTCATTCAGCAACTTAAAGACCTCTATTTGAACAGAATGAAACAAAAAGAGCAGCAAAATTATACAAAAATAATTGAATGGATGAATAAATAAATAAATACATACATACATACATTGCAAGTATTAATGAATGATCTCTTACAGTGGGATAATGAGTAATATAAAGTGGACGAATATTTGAGTGGGTGGCCAACGGATGCTATGAGAACAAAGACTCAACATTTGGCTGGAATTATCTTGGTATATCTACTGAAAAAGAAAACTTGATAACTGTCAAGTGCTATGTTTCAATATTGGATGGATACGGTTGAGAAATCCCGGGAAGAAATACTATATAATCATGAAAATACTTCTAATATAGAGCAACTGGGCCCCTAGCATTACAACTTATTTCACCACTCGCTGACAGACATAATCTATATACAATATATTCAAATGAATATGTTTATTTTTCTTGACATTTTCACAGTGTCTTCCTTTGTACTTGGAAGGAACAACATACAGTGCACTCGCGATAATATGAACACCCGAAAATATGAACACTTTTTTACTTCCATTATCCAATATATGAAAAGCTTACTTTTGTTTTTATTAACAGATTTTATCTATCTACACAGAGTTGAAATCTAAATCAACAGGGTAGTGGTTGAATTAGAATTCCACTGCATAATAATTTGGGGATTTCCCTAGCTGTTTGCTTTTAAATTGTCTCAAAATTTCTAACATACACGATTTAGTTAGTGCACACAATCAGGTGGAATTCTATATTAATTTTTTAAGTATAAATTTAACGTGAAACTTTTATTAGTATGGAAAAAATGTTTGTAGATGGCAATTAGATGCCATTCGCAAATATGAACAATCTTGCAAAAGTGAACTGTCCTATTTTTAATTAGTTCATATTATGGCGAGTGCACTATATAAACTTTTTGTTTTGAAATTGCAAGTGGGCGTGGTACCTCCAATACAAAGTAAATAGTTTTAGGCAAATATCTTGAGAATTGTTACCGTGAGAGCTTTAAAATTTTGCACGATTTATTTGGTTACCATTGGACGTAGTTCGGCTATGTGTGTGAAACAAAATATTAAAATAATAACAAGGAGTAATTTTTGTGACGATAATGCGAATTTTAAAATTCTAAATATCTTTTCTATTTATGTAGGCTTTAAACATATATACTTAACAAATATTATTGAGACAAGGTACGAGAATCCATTTTATAGTTCGAAGTTGTTTGATTTCAACCCATACTTAAAATTAGAGCTTCCAGTTCGATTCTAACCGAAACCGCGGTTTTTCGCGGGCTAAATAATTCAAAATTTTTGTAACAAAGTCTTAGTTATTTTCAAATATCACCAATTGGAAGAAAGAAATAGTTCTATTAAGTCTCCCTTTGTGAATTAATATTAATTCAGGAAAACATGTCTCTAGTTTCATGTTTATTGATTCATTATAATGTTGATTCTAGCATAAAAACAGTTATTAGAATAAAAACAGTACCATAAAGACCCACATTTTATATTCCTACTCAGCATCACGAATGTCTAATTTCATATTTCTGTCTCCATTATTATAGAAAATACAAAAGAAAGCTACCACTATAATCACCTTTTTTGAATTCCAATCCATTCAGAATCATTTATACCTAATTTTCCATTTTAAGTTTTATTATTATAAAATATTCAAAAAGTACCTTTACAATAAAGAAATAGTAACATTAATTATCCCTTTTGAATACGCGTTTCTAGGTCCATCGTTATAAAATATTCAAAAAGTACTATTAGTTGGAAAAAGTACCTGCAAGTCCCTTTTTTATTATATTCTAACTCAGTCAGAATTATGTGTCTTTAATTTCCGATAGTTTTTGTTACTTCAATATCATTATATCTATCCTTGATTCTTTCTTTACGCAGAAGCATATCAGCCAACTATTATAAATATACAATAAGTAAAATAATTTATTATAATAAAAAGTACCATTAGAAGAAAAAGTAACAAGTTAGAGTGCTATATTCGGCTATGCCGAATTTTAAATACCCTCCACCTAAATTAGATGAAAATTATAGAAATAACATTGGTATGAACACTCTAATATCCATATTCAGTGTTTGTTATTTGGACTTAGCTCCGATTATGAAGATTGGTAGAATGTTAATGTAATACAGTAGTTTTCCCTTATAGTCTACAAATACAGTCCTACAGCAAAATTTTTGTGGACTATAAGCGAATTAGGACTATAACCGAATTAATTTTTAAGCCATTTTATGGATTATAGATGAATGCTGATATAATACACATTTTGGACTATATAAAAGTTTATTTAAAGTATAGTAGTATTTTATATATTGTTAGAAAATCTAGTTTACGCAGAAGATATTTTATTTCAATTATATAAAAATGTTATCTAATTCAGCAATTTATAATTGAAATAACTACATATTCCTACCATTTCCAACAGAGTCTATAATTTTATAATAGGAATAAAATGTACTATTTAACAATTTATATACTTAATAATTGGTTAACATTACCGATTGGCTCAACATTTTCCTTATTTACCACAAGTGAAGTAAAAGAGCTAAAAAGAGGGTAAACAAATATATTTAGTCAAACTTTAAAAGTATATTTTTGTTCCGTTCTAATGAATTTACCGGATGTGAACCTTATAATATAATATATATACCATAGTCACCAAATCTACTTGAAACTTATTTCTATTACATTTTTTACCGATATGAGTGTATATATGCGTTAATGTATTTTTCGGTGTGCGACTTATTTGGGAGATATAATTAAATATTTTAATGAGATTTCTATGTATGTGAGGCCTATTTTGTTTGATATTTTCTCCATAACATTATTTACAAGAGTTTTATTGGTATTATTGTGATTATCGGATATGGAGCTAATATGGGTGCTATGGTCAAATATGGACCGATATTCACAAAACCCAGTTTAGATACAATATATTGATCTGTATACAATTTTAGTTCGATATCGATATATTTAAAATATTTATGGAGGTTAAAGTGCTTTTCGGAAGTGGTCCTTATATGGGAGCTATGACCAATTATCGGCCGATCTTCATAAAATTCAACACATCGATTTTCGTATATATGGGAAATATTAATTTGAAATGTTAACCAGATAGCATTTATAAGATATTTATTAGTATTTAAGTAATTTTCGGAAATGGACCTTATATGGGAGCTATGGTCAAATATGAACCGATATTCACACAATCTAGTAGTATCATTTGTGAATTAATACTACCGATCTCTGTAAAATTTCAATTTGATAACGATATTTTTCAGATATTTATGAAAATTAATGTGTTTTTTTGGAAGTGGTCCTTATATGAGAGCTATAACCAATTATGAGCCGATCTTCATGAAATTCCCTACAGCGATTTTTATGTGCATTGGGATTATGGAAGTCGAATTTCAACGTAATACCAATATATATAAGATATTTAAGTGTATTTAAGTGATTTTCGGAAGTAAACTTTATATGGGGGCTATGGTCAAATAGTGCCCGATCCAAAAATAGAATTGGTCTCGCGATTTCTGTTTGCACAAAACTTAGTTGTGTTGAATTTTGTATGGATACTGCAATTCTATGAGCATTTATATACCATAGCAGCATATTTCGGGAATAAATTTGTATGGGGGCTACGAGAAATTTTGGACCGATTCTTTCCATTTTCAACATAATTTGTCCTTTTATCATATAAATAATGAGTGCAAAATTTCATGGCATTCTCTGCAATGAATCTACCCAAAGTCACAAAAAATCATGTGAAAATTATCAAAATTTTTGGAGGTTGTCTTACATTTTGATCCATAACCCTGGTTCTACCAATTCGATTTTGCTGATTTTCAATACCAAACTGCTTAGAAAAATCATAAACATTTTGGTATGCATTTCATTAATTTTGCTTTTGTATTTTGGACGTGAGAGTGTTTTACACAGACAGACAGACAGACGGACAGACAGACGGACATTGCTCAATCGACTTAGAATTTCATAAGGATCAATAATATATATACTTTGTTGGGTCTCAGATGAATATTTCTCAATGTTACACACGGAATGACAAACGTATATATACCCTCTTTCACCACTTGTGGTGGTGGAGGGTATAAAAACTTTCCACACTTAAACCACTGTCAAGTTTGAAATTTCAAAGTAAATTCTGGTTATAGGTTCAATATTGTTACGAAATTGTACTTGAATTTAAATATAACTGTTTCAACATCTGGTTTAAAGTTGTATAATGTCTCTCAACAGCAGTGCTTCTCAAACTTTAACAAATCTGTGGGTATTATCAACAAGGTTTGAGTTAAGCATTGTTTGTAAGTATGGCAACACTAAATGATTAATGACTTACACCGAACGACCTAGATTTCGAATATTCTAGTTTTAAGATCATTGTGGAAATAGAGTTTTCTAGATGGTAATGCAGTGTATATAAATAGTCCGTAAGAACACCACAAGAGTCAGTCTAATTTGAAGTATCGTAAAGGAAGACATCAACTGCATTGCCAGTGTATACTTTTACATTATAAAGTGCGTGTGTATTTCTGCGAATTGTTAAACGTATATAAAGACACTAAGTGACTATTTGAACTGTTGTTGTTGTACATTTTAAATAAATAAAGCGTTGTTACAAATTTATTTTCAATCAAAAAGAATCCGGTTTATTTAAATAAACCACCGTTTTAAAAAGGTTAAAACGTAACAATATTATAGAAAATTCAAAAAGTACTATTTGAAGAACAAAACAAAAATTAGTTTTTCATTTTGGTATCATAAAACAATTGAGCGCCTATTCTTGATTATTTCTTTACTGAGCAGCATATTGGCCAACTTTAATGTTTATAAGCTAACTAATTTAATATATTCAAAAGGTAATATTAAAAGAAAAAGTACCGATTTTGCTTTATCCTTTTGAACACTCGTCAAGTTTGAACTTTAAATTTGTATAGCATTTCCTATATTATCAACTGATTTAATGGTTGATAAGTTATCACAAAACCAAACCAAAACCGATCGGTTTTCAGTTTTTTAAAACCGAAACCGCTGTTTTTAAATTCCACGGTTTTTTGGAAACTCTACCTAAAATGATGTAAATAATACTTGATAATTTAGAAAGCAAATAATATCCCCTCCTTAAAGCTCTAGCTGCATCGGCGCCTGAATCAGCGTAAATATTAATATGCATGTATACTTCAAAATAAAGATTAACTTAGAACACGTTGAGAACTATATGTGAAAACCCAGGAAATATGTATAGACTGGGATCCACAGAATCAAAATTTTTTGGAAATAAATCTGTCATTTCTAAACGGCTGGTCGTAGCCAAAGAGTATTCGAGTTTAAGTTATTAAAATAGGCCCTACAAATGCTCCAGGGGCGCTATGGAGCTCAAAATAGGTTACCTTTTACATGCAAACATTTTTAATGACATGCCATTTGTTTGTTTCCCATCCAATTTCAAAGATTTTTAAGTTTTTGGAAAGCTCTCGGTCTTGAAAAAACATGCTTGCGTGTGCTATTTATCTCTTGTAATTTCCGAGTTATAGACATTTCAAAATTTAAATTTTAAAATTTTGCAATACCTTGGCCGCTTTTTTAAATTAAAAAATTATTAATTATTAAAAAAAATACTTTTTTTAAAACATGTAATAATTTTATATTTTTCTGTAAGGTAACATTTTGGTATAAAAAACATGTCCTATTTTTCGAATATATCGCCCCTACGCCCTTCGGAATTTGACCTATTTCTATAATTTATTTTTTTTGTTTAGATAAGTTAATTTCTGGTTTTACCCAAATTTGAAATTTAGATAAAAAATAGGTCAAATTCCGAAGGGCGTAGGGGCGACATATTCACAAAATATGACATATTTTTTATACCAAAATGTTCTGCGTAAAGATACCTTACAGAGAAACCTAAAATTGTTATATGTTCTTAAAGAAAGTTTTTTTTAATAAAAAAAGAGTTGATCTCTCCACTAGCCATTTTCGCCTGAGACCCTGTAATCTATTACAGTTGCACAGAATATATTCTACTGTTTCTAGTTGCTCAATATCATCGCACATCCTACAAAAGTTCAGTAAGCCCATATCCCATTTACCAATGAAGACTCCAATTGAGCAGTAACCGGTTATCACACCTACTGAAGACCTGAGTCTTTTCCTATGCAACCTCATTACTATTCTGGTTGCCTTTGCATCCAACTTTGGCCAAATAGCCTTGGATACCTTGCAATAATAGTAGCATATAGGAGGTTTAACTTCCCAGTCTCTATTAATGTAGTTCAGATCCGAAACCTGGCTGGGCAGTTCATCTGCTATCTCATTTTCCTGTATGTTATAGTGCCCTGGTAACCAACACAATCTGATTGTGTATAGGTCCAATGAGGCTTCTAGAGGCTTTTTGTAGTTCAACACTATGCTCTAGTGTACTATATGACATTTCAAAACCCTCAATGCTGCCTGTCTATGTACATAAATAGTCACACTGTGTGACATGTGCCTTTATTAAGTCCGTGGCTTTCCAGAACGCTCGGAACTCTGCCTGGAAGTAGATGGATTAGTCTGGGAGTCTGTTTGACACTTAGATGTATTCATTTACTACATAATATCCGGCCCCAGTAGCCTGACCAATTAGAACTACCTCGTACAAAATTTTCGTGTGACCCAGCCGCCTTGCTCATACCATAGAAGACTCAAAAAGTTTATGCAAGTTGCTAGCCGGCTCAATTGGTAGTAAGTTAGTTCTCAATTCTTTCCAATAGAATTCCTGCATGTGTATTAGGCATTGAGAGCCCTTTTAGCCTTTCCTGAGTATTCTTCATCCATGATAATTTGTTATCAAGGCTCCCTCTGATAAAGTCTGCTCAACCCCGTCTATTTCCGGCAAATTAAAACGCTCTACCCTATATTTCCTGATGAGGAGTACTAACTCTGTTTTCGTTGGACTTACAACAAATTTCCGATACCAATTATATTAATTTCCAATTAGCAATGCGGATCAGCTCGTGGTATTGATATCGGATACGTTGCTCTACTTTATAGAATTTAACGAATCGTATTTTTATAAGATTTTCGAAAAATTAGTTGTACAATTAAAGTTCAATGAACTAATGTGTTATATAAGTAAATGAACACTATTTCGAAAAGCGAAAGATAATCCAAATGTTATTCAAATCATTCCACTGTACATTCATATTTCTAGTTCTTAATTGTATGTAAGTCACTGTTGATGTACAAATTATCTGCTATATAGATTTTTTATTTAATTTTATAGCTTGTAAAGAAATAAAACAATTTTTATGGAAGTCACAGTCACACGTCTGTTTGTCTGTTTGTAGATATGTGTGTAACTAAAAGATTAAGTTTTATTTTCTTTAAAGATCTCGTAAGTGTTTTATGGTGATATATTTGTTGTTGTTGGTGGTGTTTAAATTCAAACATAAAAAAAAATAAAAGCCAGAAATTCTTATTTGTGATTGGATAAACTGATTTGTTGTACTTTGGTATTAACATGCCACATGCTACATGCATACAAACATATATGTACATAAATAAATATGTTTAGCTAGCATTATACAATACACAAATATATTTGGAACATCAATCTTTGTGGCAACCAACCCCTAAACAGTTTTTTTTTGTTTTATTTGCTGTACTATATCTATTCGAGTTTCTTGGGGTTTTGGGCGCCGTGGTGAGAGATTTCAATTTAAAATATAAAATTGACAGATTTATCAGGTATTAGCCGACATACTCGTTCGTTGATGTTTGTTAACACTACCACCAATTGATCGCCAAATATTTTAAAATGCTCAATTTCATTTCAAATTATTTTTTTTTTTTGGGATTTTCTTTTTTGTTGTTTATTTGTTTTTTGACTCTGATAGGTTACGTTGAGTTGGATTTATTTCTATGAGGACAAGCGGAGAAGTTTTTGTTTATAGCATATAGGTTAATGTATAAGTATTTTTCAGTTTGATCTGCTTACAGTTCAATACACATCTTCCATGATTAAAAATGTTAAGCCAATACCAGTTCCAGAATAATAAATAATTTTATTTAAATTCCTTTATAAATATATTCCCGATATTTCATTCCAGCAGTTCTTGAAATATGGATTATAATAACCTGTTATGCATTTTCTTGGCCTATTGTAATTTGACCAGCTATTGATTGCGATTTTTGTTTCTTAGAAGTTTCTCTTTCATGGGTGGTGTAGACATTTTCTTAATATATTGCGCTGATTTTTACTTACTTAAAATGTCTAAAATCTTTTAAAATATAAGTAGAACCTGGTCTGATACAAAAATGTCTAACTGTGTAACTTCTCAAGTCAAACGGCTGAAAAGAGGAAAACATTCGGAGAATATTAGCGCTATTCTATTACATTCATGTGAACGCTTGCACTCTCTATCAGGAATAGAACTAATTGTGGGCAAATATATTGGATTTGGAGTTTCCATTTAAATTAGACAACAATCTCTTTTTGCTGTAACACAGGTTTGCAATGATGTTGGTCCCACCAAAACTCAAACTGATTTTAAGTATATTCGCACAGTGGTTTAGAAACGTTTTTTTTTTTTTGGAAATAATTGGGTATCTCGGGAACAATTAGAGATATTGTTAAGAAATTTCACATAGCTGGAGCTAAAGTGCTTTCATATTGATTTACATTTGTTGAGCTTTTTTTTCCAATGAAATATATGAAAAAACGTTAAAATTTTTCAAAGGGGTCAAGGTTTGTGGAGTTTGTGAAGAGTAAATATAAGTATTTGGTATTGGCGAAAACCTTATGACTTGCAGATTAATATTTTAGTGAAACTAAATAATTTTATAAATGTTTGGGACGTCATTTACCTTAAAAACTAAAAAAAAATTATAATATGGTGATTTTCCATGTAAAAAAAATATAAAATTTGAATAAATGTAAAATTTTAACGGTTCAAGATATCATTACAAAATTTGGAATTAATATAGATCTAGGTGTCTTTAAATTAATTGCATTATAATTTGTGAAAGTTTTTATTTTTAAATACCAAAATTCCTAAAACGGGAAAAATATGTTCCAAAAACTTATTTTTTTTTTTTTTTGAAAAGTGCCTACTGTTACGTTATTTACCATACGATAGTAAAATAACTTAATATGTATTTAAATAGGATATAGCGTTATACAAATATGAAGGTTTTTCGAGGATTGGTGGTTTGAGTTTTTAGAATTTTTTACTCAAACCAAATTTTTTTTTAAAATTGGCCAAGTTTGGATTGGTTTGGCAGGAACTAGGTCCGCTTAAGTGAGCCAAGTTTAACTTTACACGCTTTTGCATTAAGTTCCTTTTCCGGGTAATATAAACAATTTATATAGTCCCGAAGAAAATTTTTTGCTACAAAAGGACTTTTTTGGAATAAAAACGTAAAAAAGACGGCCCATTTTACATCTTCAAACTTTTGATGCGTGTAACTTTATATTGGGACGAGATAACTGTTAGCAGATTGTTTTTATATTATTTATAATTTTATCTCCAATATATCTGCCATATTTTAAAAACCAAAAAAAAATCGAGCAAAATTAAAAAAAAAAAAATAATAAAAAATAAACCTAAATATCTCTTCAACTAAAAGAGATAACCTACATATGCAAGCGTATATCTTCTCAAGGACTATTTATATTTTAAATTGCATCACATTCGGATCATAAATGGATTATTGGCGATTTTTTTTTTTTAAATTTGAAACCCGAGGTGACCAACTTTGAGATACCACGTACTGGCCCACATTACCCCTAGGAAGCTGAACAACTGTAAATCATTTTGAAAACACTTCAGCTCCAACCATGTGATATTTCGTAGTAACACCTCTAATAGTTCCCGAGATACCGAATTATTTCCAAAAAAAGTTTCTAAACCACTGTGATTCGATATATTAATTCTGTATATTTATTTTTTCAATTCTGTAGTTTTGTAAGAATAAAAAAACGAAAATAAATAATTTTACAATTTAATTTTTATACCCTTCACCTTCGTGAGAAGGTTATATATAAGTTTGTTATTCTGTTTGTAATTTCCACAATATAAGTCGAGTCGATTAAGCCATGTCCGTCTGTCTGTTGAAATCAAGATATCTTCGGGATCCAAATCTTCAATAATTCTGTCAGACATGCTTTCGAGAAGTTTCCTATTTAAAATCAGCAAAATTCGTTCATAAATAAAGGAGATATGAGGAAAAATCCAAGACAACCTCTGAAAATTTCCTCAAAAATTGACAATTTATTGCATGCTGTGACAAAAAAGCAACAAAACGTATGTTTGGATGTGTGTTGGTTTCATTGCTTTGCGTATTTTGTTTTTGTTTTTTTTTGTGTTTGGTATTGTTTGGCGTTGTTGTTTTTATATATAAGATTGTCATTTCGTTTGTATATATATATAATCTGTTCGTAGCAATTAAATGTAAAATTTTTAAAAGTTTTATTGACGCTGAAAGTGCATCCACAACAGAGGTGAAGGGTATATGAGATTCGGCATTGCCGAATATAGCACTCTTATTTGTTTTTTTAAATTTTCCAGGATGGAGCTTCTAAAGACACTCCCATGTGGTACTACAACAGTAATCCAGCCATCATATCTTTATCCCAGCGAGCTTTGAATCTATCTTCCATTAAATCTTGATGGAAATGTCCTTGTTCTTCGATATATGATTCATGATTTTCAGGAAACTTGTCTAAATGACTGTGCAGATCAGAATGCTCATCTTACATCCAAGATAATTTTCTGCCTTCACGTAATGCTTCATAAGTCCCGAGTTGATGTGTAATGAAGGCAAAATGATGTTATCCTTGGAAACCAAATGCGGGTTTATATGAGCTGTCCATAAACATCTTCTATTCATCCGCTTTGTAGCTAGACAGACCCATTTTTGTTTAAAGGCCTCCAATGCCATAACATAATTTTCTGAGCTAAAAATTCGAAGAAATTATTTTTCGCGCCAGTTATAAAATGCGACTTTTTTCCTTGAGTTTAAAGATATCTTGCTTTGAGGCTAGACGCTAGAAGCTCAGATCTCTCTTTCGAGTGAGATCTTATGAAAAAGGTGAAGTTTGGTGTACCTATGATTTGAACAGAATCGAAAAACCACATTGATAATTGCTATGTTTGTGTTGTTAAATTACATTCTGCTAAAAGGCATCTACTGTACTCATTAGACTCCACCTCCTATGTCGGACACAGAGATGGAGGAAGTTTTTGTGGATCACTTCACTTTTTTAACAACATACCTTACGTGACTTGATAAGAGACATTGACCTTCCAAAAGGTAGATCTGAGCTACTAGTATATAGAAAGTCTTATTTTATCACGGTCGCGAAAAAAAAACTTCTTCCGTTTTTTAGCTCAGCATTTAAGCTTTAAAGCTGATGAATGGAGATTACTGTGCCTATTGCTCATTGTACGAAATTAAAGGAGGAAAAGTACTCGGATCATCAATGGATTATATGCGTCGATTTAAAAATGATTATTTTATTTTTAGGTCCTCAAAGTGGGTACACTACAAAAAAACCTTCTTACAAGTAGATTTTTTTTTATATATAAAACTACACACGTGATACTTTGTAGTCCATTCTTTAGGTTTTATGCTGAATTCATCAAGAATTATTTTATACAGGACCTTCAATTAGACTCCTATTCTATATAGACATTCTGTGAGGCATTACGCGGAAGGTCTTCTTAGATTACTTGAATAGGAAAAACTACTACATAAATCCACCAACAAATTATTTATCTTTTAATTTCTAAAAACACTTTTCAGTTGGCCCCCGTATACCAAACAGTGTATCGTCAGTTTGCCTCTTTAAACATGTGAGTGAGTTTTAAAAAATGGTTTGCTGAATGTTGTTGCTGCTGTGGCTTTTGGAATGGGTATAAATTATGTGAGTATCAATTAATTTAAACCAAATTGTTTTCGTTTTTTGTTGTTGTTGTTTTACGCTATTGTTTTTTAGGTCTAGTGGAATCAGATGAAGAAGCCCTGCACATATCCAGCACATACTGTTCGTATTCCAAGCGATTTTAATTTATGTTTCTAAAATAAATAAATAATACTTCTAATTGAATAATACCACTCGGATTGGTAGGTGGTAAACGATTTTAAAAATGTTTAATAAATAAAATAATTCATTTATTCATAAACGAATTTATCACAAGAAATTAAGAAAAATTTTCAATTGGAAAATGTCGAAATAAAATAAATATTTAAAATACCCAATTCTCATATACCAACGAAAGTGTTTCTTAAGGCGAATAAGTATTTAATTTTAAAAATCTACTCACTCCCCTTTAACCTATTTCTTTTGTTTTACACCTTCAAGCGCCACCAAGTCTTTGATTAACTTATCAAAATTATTTTGTGAAACAACGAAATGTCATCAAAACGTAAAATTTCAACAGTAACAACAAAGACTGTCATTGTACGTGCTATTTGGTTACTTCATGAATATTCTATCAATCAAAAATTTTATTTTTAAAATCAACCAAACACACATTCATAAATATATATTAGATATTGAAATCAGACTTTAGTTAAAGACATAAAAATAAATATTACGAATGAATATCTAAGATATGAGAGCTAAACAAATTAATTTAACTAAAAATTAACTGACTGACAAACTAAATTAAATGATTTCTTTACGTTTGCGTTCAAATAACTAGAAACAAAACAACACCACAACAAGAAATAAAAATCATATAAAGCTGATTGATTGGGCGAATGAGTGAGTGATTGATCGTTTGTGGCCACAAAAAAAAAATAATAATAAAAAATTTTATTTTTTCAAATACACACAAGTGTATGAACGTTTCAAATCAAGCTGCGTCATAACACTAGCGCATGTTCATATTTGCTCGCTACTTTATGATTGATGGATGGGTCTACTCCACCAGTCAACTGCCATTCGTATGGGCCAAGAAAGACGTAACGGAATGTGCCAGAGAAGTTTTAGATACGTTTAAGTTAAAATAAACTTTATAGTTTTTGAAGCAAATATGTATGAGAGAAAAAATGTTAAAGACAGTTATTTCAAAGAGTTGGATCTTGCACAACATATTTATAAGATCTAAGTAGATTGGAATTGCTAAGGCAGATCATGTAGTGTTTTATTTGGAAATACCAAACATTGATTGGTTAGCATTGAAGCAGTGGTTGGCACTCAAAGCCAACAGGGGCCGAACATGATCGGTTAATTACAGGTAAACAAAACAAATGTCAATGAAGTTCATACAAATCATGAAATAGGAAACAAAAATCACAATACATACCTACACAGATAACAACAAAGAAATGAAGTTCATAATATGTTATTATACTCTATGTTCTCTTTATGCCGACCACTGTGCTAAAGGTACAAGGGCGGGTCAATAAGTTCATGACGTATAGAATGAAACACAGGTCCTTTGACCTCTATACACTTTCTCCAACGTTTCTTCAATTTGTTGATCCCTTCCAAAAAATAAGTTTTGTCAAGATCATCGAAATATTAATTTGTTTGTGAAATGATTTCACCGTTGGCTACAAATCTCTTTTCGCCTAGCAATTTCTTTATAAGAAATATAGTCACGCGGTACTAAAGGCGTAGAATAGGACGGATGAGGAAGCAATTCATAGCCTAATTCATGGATTTTATCCATGGAAACTGCACAACATATCTTCTTGGCTTGACACGCTCACAATTGAGCGGTATTATGGCTGTCATTACCGGTCACTGCACTTTTGGCAACCACGCCAAACTTGGGCTGCCCTACAACGACTTCTGCAGAAGTTGTCAAAACGAGGAGGAGGATGATGAGACAATTTTTCATCTTCTTTGTCACTGTCCGGCATTGGGAAATCTACGCTTAAGGTTTCTGGGCTATCGTTCCCTAACTAGTCTCTCTGAGCTCTCGAATTTGAGGCTTGAGTGCATTAATGCCTCTGTAAGGAACAGTAATTGGCTAACCAGACCAAATATGGGGATCTCCCTGGAGTGATCAATAATAATCTACTCTCCTTTCTCTTTCTCTCTCGTATCTCTTCGCTCACTCTTCAATCTTAACCAAATATTGACTGTCCCCTTTTCTCATTTCATATCTACTCTGTCCTTCTCTTTTTGCCTCTATACTTTCAGGTAACGCAAAGGGACCCATGCCTGGACCCACGTGAGCTGAACTTCTTCTTCACTTTGCGGCTGCTTGGAAACCTTACCTAACCTAATTGTACATTAATGCACCCTAGCATTGTCCTGGTCACTTATTTGGCCAAATGCAGTCGTTTTTTCCAAATCCTCATTAAACCGACCTTTGAAGGTAGTCAATGAGGATTATACCGCGTATATCCCAAAAAACGGTCGCCAGAACTCTATCGGCTGACAAACCCACCTTGGCCTTGGCTTTCTTTGGCGCCGATTCACCCCGAGAAATCCACTGTTTTGACAGCAGTTTGATCTCTGGCGTGTTATGGTACATCCACGGTTACTAAACGGCACAAAAATTCGTCCACATTGCGGTTGAACAACGCACAGTGGTTTAGAAACGTTTTTTTGTGGAAATAATTCGGTATCTCGGGATCATTTGGAGATATTGTTAAGAAATTTCACATGGTTAGAGCTGAGGTGTTTTCGAGTTGATTTATTTTTGTTAAGCTTTCTAGCGCTAATGGGGAACATTGCGTGCCCCCTCAAAGTAGGTCACCTCGGGAACCAATTTTTTTAAATCGCCAAAAATCCGTTTATCATACGAATAAGCTGAAATATAAATAGTCCTTGAGAAGATCTCCATTAGTTGATTAGATATTTAGGTTTATTGATTTTTTTTTTTAAATTTAGATCGATCTTTTGGCTCACTTAAGTGGACGTAACACCCCCAGATTTATACAAACTTGGAGAAGCTTAACAAATGTAAATCAACTCGAAAACACCTCAGCTTCAACCAAGTGAAATTTCGTAACAATATCTCCAATAGTTCCTGAGATACTGAATTATTTCCAATAATAATGTTTCTAAACCACTGTGCAACGCTAAACACTCCTGCGAAGTTGTCACACGATTGCGTTTGTGGTCAATTGTGAACAAACGCGGCATTTATTTTGCGAAATGCTTTCTCATACTCAAGTGATCATTCAAAATTTAGACCACTGAACCATGTGAGATGCCATAATCTCTCGCAATTTCAATCGGACACACCATATCGTGAATTTTTCAAATTGTATCGGGTGTAGAAACCTCAACTGGGAGTCCAGAACGTACGAAGTCCTGTAAACCATATGTTTGCCATTGAAATTGATGGTACAGAGTTCCCATAGTATTTATCAAGCTTAGCCTTGGTTTGAGTGATTTTTTTCCACAAAAAATTATGCTAATGAACACATGAAATTCATTTTTGTCCATTTTCTCCTCAAGTCACGCTGTAGTCTGCTATCCATGACTGTCAAACACAAATTAAATGAAGCAGCTTGTTCAAATTCTGACAGGATACAAATAACAGATGCCTCTGTTGACAGGAGCAGTGTTTTTATTTAAGTTAAGAGGCGGGCACGTTCCCTTATACACTCACGCACTCAGTTTTTAAACTCTTACTTTAAACTCGTTCATAAACCACTTCCATGTCAAACTCAAATAATTCACTTATCCAAAAACCTGTACCACTTTAAAAAAGACTTCACTCTTTCAAACTTCACCTTCTTTCATTCATTCCGTAATCGGTAGCTGGCTGTAAATTTACAAACATACGCATTTAAACGTATTTAGCTGCTGCAGTCTTATGAAGGTAAGAGAGTAACACACACAAAAAGTGGGTCGTTTAATAAAAGAAAAAAAAAAATAATAATTAATAATTTGTTAAAATAACTTCATAATATTTGATTGATTTCTTATAAAACGACGTTTAAACATGAATGTCATTGATCATGGTTAAAAGAGGCGAAATTCAAATTATCGAACAAAAAAAAAAAAAAAAAAAAAAAAAAAAGATTTAACAAATTATAGGTTGCTAATTTTTTTTAATAACTTGGAATAATTATTAAGTTGTTGTTTTGAAAAATTATACATCATTATTAATTTAAATGCAAAATTAATAAATGTGAATGTTTGTTTATAATTGAGATTGATTTGCGTTAAGCAAAAGTCATAAGGAATCAATCACTATTTAAGAGTCAAGTTAACTTATGATAAGTTAAAAAAACATATGGGCTTACCATACGATATATTTAAATTTACAAAATTTAGAAGCCGTATGTAACGTTATACATACGATTCATAATTTCCACGTGCATGTGATTCATAAAATGATAATGTTTTAATCACGTCAATTTGAAGTGATTAACAAATCATTTAAATGTATGCATAATCATCTCGATTTTGATGTGATTAGATCATAGTCACGGTTGAGGTGATGAACTCTGCAAATGTGAACATGATATTATACTTATTGAACTTATAACATATCAATGCTTACAACTGACACAAGAACTGAAGTCTAATGAAATTCACAGCGAACAAAGTTCGTTAAATGTATTATAGAACATCAATAAGTAGGTGCAAAATTTTTGAGTAAAATCATCCTAATCGATGAAACACAATTTCACTTTGATGGCTTTCTGATCGTTAAAATTTACGCATATGTGTCGTCGTCATATGCGGGAAGATTTGCTTTACTTCTTTAATTTAAAAAAGTGCCACTGAAGCACACCGATTGTTTATGAATGTGTTCCATCGGGCTCAACGTGCGAGAGATGGTTTGTACAATTCAGAAGTGGTGATTTTGAAGACAAACATCGCCCAGGCCAGCCAAAAAAGTTTGAAGACCAAGAATTGGAGGCATTACTCTCTGAAGATTGTTGTAAAATTCAACAAGAGCTTGCAACATCATTGGGAGCTACTTAAGCAGCAATTTCAAAACATTTGCGAGGAGCAGGATTCATAAAAATGCAGGGAAATTGGGTACCATACGAATTGAAGCCGAAATTATATAAAAGAAAGTCATTACTTGTGCTGAAAAATGGAGTCACTTCCATAACCTGAAGCGTAAGAGATCGTATGTGAAGCCTGGGCAACCAGCCGAATCAACACCAAAGCCAAATATCCATGCAGCTAAGGTAAATCTCTGTATTTGGTAGGAGTAAAAGGGTGCTATCTATTATGAGTTGCTGAAATCTGACCAGACACTGATTCGTAATATTTCATGTTTGCCTCACACGCTTCATGCACCGCCCGTGTATTATTTGTTTCGATCAACGCAGAACACTCTCTCTGGGATACGCTTCACTTCAGAACAGACTATCCGAAATTGGCTTGATTCGTTCATTGCCTAAAAAGATGAGCAGTTGTTTTGGCTTGGAATCTATACGCTGCCATAAGGATCAAAGTGCGTCAATGTGTCGTTTTCAAATGATTCTACTTGTTTTCAAAGCTTCTATGTATAATTACCTTCGCAAAGCCAGACCCAATGGTCTTCATAATGCAAAGTTATTTCTTCCTCAGTATTTATGAGTGTATGCCTAGAGTAGTGTGTTCGATATTCTGTTGGTCCAGAACTCTACGAACTCTCTATATTTAACGAAAAAGACGAAACCACTAAATGAAGTATATTTAAATTCTTTTATTTATTTCAAAAACTCCTTTTACGTATGACAATTCATAACAAATATTGAATTTTATTTGATGCTGTTTGATCTTACAAAACACTTGTAAGATATTTATCATGTGTGACCCAAATTTATGTAGTTACTGGTCAAGACTTGCACGGTTTTCACATCTTTGGTATTCACATTCCGCACTTCGTACCTATAAAGGAACGGGTGACAATTGATGTGTACTTCCTGTTTAGTTGGTAGAATGCTTTTCGGGCTCCAATGTTGCTTGTTGAGAGTCTCAGCAACTCAACTTGAGACATACTTGAAACTTTTTTTGTTTGTTTGAAATTATTGTTACAATTTACAAAAAAAAAAATAAAATATTTTTATAGTTCTAATCGCTAATGATGAAATTTTTAACCTTTTTCGGAAACCCTTTCTTTATGGTTTTTATAGAGCTTTATGTCATTTTGTTCGAACAGGTTGTCCATCTCCGTTTAAAATCTACCACAGTTTTGAAAACCTCTATTGTGCTCTTCAATTCTCTTTCAACAAAAGCCTAATATCTCTCCACTGGATTCAGCTCCAGGCAGTTTGGAGAAATTGCCTCTCTTGGTACAAATACCACATAATTGTTCCTGTACCACTCAAGGGCTTGTTTACCATAATGACAGGATGCCAAGTCTGGCCAAAAATATGTGGTCACATTATGAAGTCTTATGAATGGAAGCAGCCTTTTTTGTAAACATTCCTTGATGTAAATTTCGGTATTTATAGAGACCGTTGTAACAAATATTTGGCTTCTTTAGCCGCAACTGCATATTGCTTGCCATTCCAAAGAACTTTTTGGGAAATTTTGTCTGCTTTTGTGTCCTCAACTTTTCTTCAACATTCCCTCGAGCATCAGCAACATACAATTTTTGATCAGGAAGCTGCGAAAAATCTGCCAGAACATACGTTTCGTCATCTATTATGCAGCAAGAATTTTTTCTGTTCTGTTTTTGGTCTCTTAATTTTTAGAAGCGTTCCTGTCAGGAACTTTTTGAGCCTTGTATGTTTTTAAACCTGCATTATCTTTATTTTTTCGTACCGGGCTGCTTTTCTACCGGATGTGTTGGGAGCTCTTTAGTAAATGCTTTCCATATGTTTGGCTTTAGAAACATCATGTGGACCATTCCTTCTACCTGAACCAGATATTCTTTCAACGGACAAGTTCTCCCGGTACTGCTTAATGATATTGGAATCGGTTTGACAGCAGACCTTTGATTGTGTGGCAAAACTTTTTGTAGGACCAAGTTGGATTTTGTTGAAAATATTTAATAATTTTAGTACTCACTTTTTTCTGGTCACTCATTTTAATCAGATTAACAACAAATGAACATAATTGACATTAAACATAATAACTGGCATGCTTTACAAAGGTAACTTGATAAAAAAAAAAAAAAAATCCAATAATGCTTGGGTTAATGAAAAACGTGTGTTAATAATTTTACGATCTCAATCCTTATAAGTATATAGATTTAAGTTATACCGAAATCGCCGTTATCATTTCAATACCGTTACCAAAATAAGCCAAATACAGTTACCTATAAATCACCGTTACCGAAATAATCCTAATTTACGTTACGGTTACATTTTTGCCATTTCGAATCGGTAGCCTTGACGAACTCCAGCTTTAATGGAAACTACAGTTTTCGTTTTTGTATACTTTCTATAATCTGTCATTTCAATTTTCCAAATGACAACGTGGACAAGTGTATAGAAATCGATGAAGACCAGTTAGAGGGTGATCCCCACCACTGATTATTTTAGTATAATGCGGGTTATTAAAATTCAAAACCAGCCTGTACACTATGAAGCTTTTTATCAAGAGAATGAGCAGGTCTTTTGTTGATAACGTTAACGATTATCTTGTTTATCAAGCTTAGCATTGTGATCCCCCTCCAGATTTTTCACTACGTGAGATCACCTTTTTTTTGGTTTGTTGAGTACGGAACTTTTCGTCGAAAAAAGCCTTAATCCTTTCGTCGAAAAGTTCCGTATTGATCTATAGTCTCTGTTACACATTCTGGAACAGTAGAGCATTTATTTGTCTGCTTTTAGCAGCTGTTGGTTAATCTTGTCAGATTCTGGTACATGTCATTATTTTAGAGCGCGAATAATGTTAACTATTTCTGTTATAAGTAGTATATTAGTCCACTTTATATGGATAGTTTTCCAGTTATTATATTCGCGCGATCTTTTTTAATATGTTTGAAGATATAGTCTAATAATTTTCCTCGTGACCCAAAACGGAGTAAATTAACATTCCCACCTGAATGGTATAAATAGAAAACGACTTGATTTCCGCTTGACTGTTGGCAAGAATATATATATAGTATCATAAAGGCCTCATTAATCGCCTGTATCTTCGTCTAGAATACGATGGAATCATCAGGAAAACCTTAATAGGAATTATTCCATGATCTTCAGCATATACTAAAAGTAATCTTAGACCCGTTTGTGTATATTTTGGTTTGTTCCCGATTAGAGGAAAATAAAACCTTCAAAGTCCTATAAAAGATCATTAGATTGGTTCAGGCGGTTCTCTGTTCTGTTCTGTTAATTCTAGATATCAGTACTAATCTTAATATGGTGTATAGATCCTCTATGAAATTAGCGAATAATGCAGCTTTGATTCAATGTTCCGTAGTTATATTAAATAGATATTTTTTCTAAATATGTAAAAATCTCTAACTTCTATTTTATGCTTGACAAATATTGAAAAAACCTTAGCAAAAGAGATATATTTTCACGACGTATTAAAAAGTCGTAAATATATTTACGACCCCAACTATCAAACACTAATAGAATTTTCATTACTTTTGTGTTTGTTTGTACTTCTTCCCACTAAATAAAGAGTCTAGGTGTTTGTTAAGAAATATTTTACACTACCAAGGAGGATTAAACGAATAGTCTTTATCTCATATTTGTGGTGTCTCTAACACTGGGCGTTGCAATTATTTGGAATTTAAACAAACAGCGGCACTATATTGTCCACGACTCATAAGTTTTACAGATTTTATTTTTTTTTTATTAAATTTAGTCAAAGCATTTTACGTCTTTAGTTATTAAGATGTACATATTTGCAATAGAAATGTTATGGTGTGACAGTAAAAAAATGTTTGTCTTTTGAAACATAAACGTAAGTATGTTATGCTATCAAATCTAAAGAAAGGCAACCAATCCTGGAATATTTTTCAATCGATTGTGAAAGCCGTTAAAAGAACAGATTTAACCTTTAAAATTTTTGAAATTTCAATATGAATCTCTTTAATTTTACTGTAACCATTGGTACATAGGAGAAATATCTTGATGGAAAGCTTTAATGTTTTAAAGCAGAAAGTGCTCATATTTACCTGGTCCTGCATTAATACTGATATCTATGTTCCTTATCCTACTGAAAGCCTTTATTTACACTTTTACAATGATTACCTACTCTACCCACCCGTTTTGCAATTGAATTTATTACACAAATTGCAATAATTATAAATTAAATAGTGTTAATAATATACACTGCTCGTACATTATAATACTGCGAGTATTTATTTTCATAAATATTTTTCATCTCACCAAACATTAACCGCAACATGTACATTGTACAACGACGTACTACAACGTTTTTCAGCGGCAACAAATTTCTGGTATTAAACGGTTAAAAATGTTCTCAATAAAAAACATCAAATTATGAGATCCACTAAATACACAACAGCATCAGTAGCAGCAACAAATTATGTTTATTTTCGTCGTTGTATTTTAACAAAAATACAGAAGAGTGGCTCAAAACTAAAACAAAAGCCGTGTGAAATATGAACATTGAAAAGTTTTTTTTTTTTTTGTTTTAATACCCTACATTGAAATGGTTGGTGAAAGAGGATATTGTGGCTTTCAGCTGATGTTTGTATCATATATAGAAAGGATCAACACCTATCTAGTATTATGACAAACATCTCTTTATCACTTTGAGGAGTCTTAATGAATCCGAAACTTTAAAGGATTTAATTGGCCAAACGATATGGATGCGGATACAGATAAGAATCTCTTCGAGGAGATTTAGTGAATCCGGAACTTTAAATGATTCAACAGAACAAACGGTTTGGATGCGGAAACGGATCACAATCTCTTCGAGAAGACTTAGTGAATCCGACATTTTTTTCTAAAACGACCAAATATGTCGAGGTTTACTTTTTGATAATATATGATGTGTTTGAGAAATGTGCACCGATATATTAACACGTTAAACTAATGATATGATAAGTTGTGATCAACGTTTTTAATGGCTTTGAAATCGAGTAATACATTTCTTGTTATTTTAGACTAAGAATCTTTTGTTACGTTTTTACCTTTTTAAAACGGTGGTTTTAAAAATTAATTGGAGATTTGCAGCTACGCTGAATGTAACCGACTTTATCGCAGTTATAGCATTTAATTCTAGCACTGCTAAGTATGCTAATCATCTAGTGCCTTCATAACTGCCTTTTTTAGAGTGTTCACTCTATTTCTCCTCTTCTTAGCAACAACTTCATGATCTGGCACCTCGCCACTGGAAATAAGACGGTTTCAGCTAACGATGGCTTCATTGAGACACATACCGCATGTTTGACGTTATGATCATGAATGCCCATCACAAATGCTTCAATATTGAATTTATCCATCAACGGATGGTTTTCACCTAGATAAGACAGTTGTACCAAACGTTCAATATCCAAGTTCTGTAGCGTCTCATTGGCTTTCTGCACTCTAACACGTAATTCCATTCGGTATATTTCTTTCTTGTGTTAGCTACCATACACACGTTACAGATCAGCCATTATGTCTTCATAATTATTCCAGCAGCTCATTGATACGCATTCCAGAACTTCTGCTGTACTTCCCTTCAAGGCCAAACTCTGTAGCTTTTACTTTATTGTTCCATAAGTTTCTTTTGGTAACTGTATCAAACTTGAATTTGAAAACACCTAATGGTGTGCTGCCATTAAAAGTAGGGAATTTTGTTCTACTAGAGCATTCTGGAATAATTCGCATCGGTCCGTATTGGCATTGAAGATTATTCACCTTTATTTCTAGACCTTTGGCTATCTCATTCTTTAAATCGGATAGCTTTTTATCAACGACTTTGGCTTGTATTTCTATGCCATTCTCTACGTCGCTCAACCTTTTTTCAAAGTTGCCGATTTGCTTTTCAAGGTAATCAACCCTGCTGTTTATAACTTCTGAAATTGTCTGAAGTTTCTCAATTGTGGCAATAGAAATTTCCTTCCTTAACTTCAGTAAGAAATTTATCATTGTTGGTTTTAGAAGTTTCTTGAACTTCAGCTTTAACTACTTTAAATTTGTCCATCATAACAGCAAACATTGTGCTATCTCTTCACCTCTTCTTTATACTCAAATTCGTAAGTTCCGATGTCAACATCATGAGCCTCTCCTACAATTATGCCTTATTACCTGCTGTTTGTAGCTCCAACTTACTCAATTCTTTCTTGAGTTTTTCCACTTGTAGTTATTCAAAATTCATGACTTCTTCTTATTTTGCACCAGTTGTTACGATTTTACCTTTTAAAAACCGTGGCTTATTTCCTCTAAATAAACCGTATTCTTTTAATTGAAAGTAAAAGCGATAGTAGTTTAAACATTGTAACAACTCTTTATTTATTTAAACTAACACAACAATTTATATAGTCACTCTCTTTAAATACAGAATCTTTGGCAAGAATACACTGGTATTACAATTGATGTTAACTCTAACAGCACCTACGATGTATAGACTGTTCTGTAAATCGCTGTTACCATTTATATACACAGTGTCCTCTTCTAGTAGTTATATGAATTATCTAACGGACAAAACTTTAATGTTAAATTTCCACAGTGATCACCTAGAGCTTTTAGCAGCTTTAATGTTAATTTTAGCAGATATAACTGTTAATGTTGTCACATCTATAAACAATGTTAATAACAGCGTGTTATTAACTTTGTAGATAAATAGAAGTTTCTACTGATGGAAATGTTTATAAACATGATGTTGCATGCGAGTCTTGAAACGAAGCCGCTCGGGATATAAACACGCTGCAAGTTTTCATAAACCAATAATGACGAGCAATCTGTGGGCTGTGAAGAGAACAAAGAAAGAAATTCTTAGATGAACTAGAAAGCACTTGCTTTGGAAAGAATTAACTGGAACAGATATGTGATGCCACTATGCTCCTCAAAAGAACGACACGAACTTATATATATATATTCTCCAAGAAATCACTATGTGGTAGTATGCAATATGTACGGTTTAGCCTATTATTACTTTTGCTCTTCTTTCCATTTCACTTCTCCTATTGCCCCTAAAATCAGGCAACACAAATACAAGCGACAGCAGTGACAACAACAAAATCGTGTTTGAAAAAAAAAAACTATGAAAATTATCATCACCCAAAATGGCGAAAAAAAGAAAACAAAAGTGTTGGACTGTTGGCGAAATTATGATTATGACAAAACATGAATTTGTGAATGCCATCATCATTATCATCTAGAGAAAAAGTAGGAGTATTATTCAGCAGCCTATTGTTTGGGTGGGAGGTTTTGTGAACAAAAAGTATGAGTCACTGGAAACGGTTATAATCAAATTACATGCAAATAAAGAGGGAAATTTATGAAAACGCAAATAAAATGCCCTAAAATTAAAATGTATGTTTGTGTAGGAGAGTGCGTTTTTATCATTATTATTATCAGGGAGTCAGTGTATTTTTACATGGTTACGTACTTATACATATGTATGTACTGAAATTCAACAAACCATCACTGTTGTAGCCGTTATGTATGACACTGCTGAGCTTTTGCTATTTGAAGGGTAGAGTGTCAGTTGTTGTGATGTTTTGCACAGTGGTTAATACTTAGTTAAACATTTTAAAATTTTAGGATTATTATAGACGTTTACGTTTATGAAGAACCTAATAAATTCTATATTCATAAGAGTTGCTACTTTGTGTTATAAGGACCTGAAAAGTTTACTATGCTATTTCACATATATTTGGTCAAATGTCAGTAAAACAAAATCATCAGGTCACCAATATGCTGAAATGTCGTTAATACGAGGGTGGTTCAATCAGTCCGAGACTTTTTGAATTTCTCGCCATTTAACTCAAAGGGCAACACTGCTCCTATTAACACGCATCTGTCCGTTGCCTCTTGTCAAAACTTGAACAAGCTATGTCACTTAGTTTGATAGCAGACTCCGTGTGAATTGAGGAGAATAGGAAAAAAGTGAATTTCGTGTATTCACTAAACATTTTTTTTTGCGGAAAGAACGGTTACTCATACCAAAGCTAATACTATGGGAACTCTGCTCCATTAATTTCAATGGTAAGAAAGTAGTTTACGGAATTTCGTTGTGGCCGTACAAGCACGCAAGATGCCGTAAGTTCTGGACGTCCAGCTGAGGTCTATACACCCGAAAGATTGTGTTGGCTGATCGGAGTTTGTAAGTGCAAGCCATAGGCATCGGAAAGAGTTCAGTGGATTCAATTTTGAATGATCATTTTTGTATGAGAAAGCTTTCCGCAAGATGGGTGTCGCGTTTGCTCACAATCGACTACAAACGCAATCAAATGACAACTTCGCAGGTTCGTAACCGTGGACGAAACATGGATCCACCACAACACACCACAGACCAAACAGTGGGTTTATCGGTATGAATCAGCGCAAAAGACGATCAAGGTGGGTTTGTCAGCCAATAAAGTCATGGCGTCCATTTTTGGGGATACACGCCGTACAATCCGCATTGACTACATTCAAAAGGGTGAAGCAAACAGAGTTTGTAAAGTTTCCATTGCAAAATCCATGAATTAGGCTACCAATTGCTCCCTCATCCACCCTATTTTCCGGATTTTGCCTCGAGTGACTGTTTTTTGTTTCCAAACCTGGATGAGCTTTGACTCCAACGATGAAATTGTCTCCCAAACAAATACCTATTTTGATGACCTCGACAAAACTTATTTTTTGGAAGGTATCAACAAATTGGAGAAACGTTGGACAAAGTGTATTGAGCTCAAAGGAGACTATGTTGAAAAATAAAATGATTTTTTATACCCTTCACCTTCGTGAGAAAGGTATATATAAGATTGTCATTCCGTTTGTAATTTCCACAATATAATTTTCCGACCCAATACAGTATATATATTCTGGATCCTTATAGATAGCTAAGTCGATTAGGCCATGTCTGTCTGTCTGTCTGCCTGTCTGTCTGTCTGTCTGTCTGTCTGTCTGTCTGTCTGTCTGTCTGTCTGTCTGTCTGTCTGTCTGTTTTCTGAAGACCCCAAATAACTTACAAACTTGATTCATACATCAATATATCAGGAATTCTTCCGGCTCGGTTGCTATTTAAAATCGAGAAAATCGGCACACAAATGGCTGAGATATAAGGAAAAAAACGGGCCAGCCTCGATTTTTGGCCTATTTTTTATCTATATCTGGATAACTAAGTCATTAATATAGACAATATGGTTATCTAATGATAGATATTTCAAAGTCCGCTGCAACGTTAAGGCTATAGAAATTTGGACCTATAATGGATCAAAATCGGGAAAAATATTTTTTAACCCGAATTTTTTTTTAGCAAAAAAATAGTTTGTCAAAAATTTGTGTCACTAGTAATTTAAAAAAAAAAAGTTTTAAAACTTGAAAAAAAAAATTTTTAAAAAAATTTTAAAAAATATATTTTGAAAAAAAAAAGAATTAAAACAATTTTGAAAAAAAATTATTATTTTTTAAATTTTGAAAAAAAAATTATAATTTTTTAAATTTTGAAAATAATTATGAAAAAAAAATTTTTTTTTTAAATTTTGAAAAAAAAAATTAATTTTGTTTATATAAAATGTTTATTTTAAAGTATAATTTGGTGAAGGATATATAAAATTTGGCACAGCGGAATATAGCTCTCTTACTTGTTATCCACAAACCTTTGTTCTATTCAAAAAGTCACGGACTTATTGACCAGCCCTCATCTTATTAAAGCCGCTGTTATTTGTCGAAATGTTCTAATTGGTTGAAAATTATTATTGTGAATCTTTTGAAGTAACAATGCCAAAGCTCATTGGCAAATTCTAGCGATTGACTTCGAAAAATCCCGAACCTGAACCAGCCTTTCACCTAAGTGCTGAATGGAATGTTGAGTTTCTACATATTAACTCAATTATACAACATTTCCTCCCCACAGTACCTGATGATGATGAGTGGTGTCGTTGCTGCAACACTCTGCCACTTCTATTGTTTGTTGTTGATGATGATTGTGTTTTTGCGGGTGTAAGTGTATGTCCCTTTGTGTGTGTGTGTAGGCAATAAGTGTTGGCTGGTTTTGTTGTTAGTTTATATTTGTGACCAACTATAACAACAACCGACAAACATCAACTATACAAATTATAGAAAACAAAATATTTTACATAAGCCACACATATATAAGCCACACAGATGCACACTGAAGCAGCTTCAGCTTCAGCATCATCATCAACAACATCAAATAAATGTATGTGCAACAACAAAATATCTATTATATTTTAAACTAAAGCCACCCTCTACAAGTTTTATTCACCAAACTCCCTGCTCCCCTGTAAATGGCATCCAAAAACTATAACTTTATTAACCACAAACTGCCAAACAAAATTATAGGCGTCAACCATTTAAGCTCTACGGATCAACATAGAAAAACAATCCAAAATACGACTACCAACAAACAGAAATTTCAAAACTTGGCCGCGTAAATTATGCGCAGGGATTTTTGTTTTAAAAATAATGATTGCAATTGAATTTTTTTTTTGCTGCTTTTGCTGCTGCTGATGATGATATTGTTTGTTGTCGTTGGTCGCTTGTTCCCTCGTTTGTGTTTCTAAATGATTTTTATAGTTTTTTTTGCTGTTGTCATATTGTTTAGTTGTTATTTAGTTAAAAAAAAAAAATTTAAATTGTTTGTATTTATACCCAAGTGGCTTTATATTTAGTTGTGTGTACAAATTTGTGACTGAGTTTATGTCAATTTCCAAATATTATCTATTTAATTTATAGCTAATTTTTATTTGCTGGTAAAACTAAAGATGGGAATACGAACATTAAAATGTGGGTGTTAAGTGGTAAGTAAATATTAGAGGCCGCTGTTATAAAGTGTAAAATTTTATTTGCTGGCATTAAATTTTATTCATTCCGTTAATATATATTTATATTCTGAGTTCTTAGAGACATATAATCTGCATATTTTGCAGTGTGTTTAAATCAATTTTCTTAATTTTCTTGATAAATTATAGTTTAATTTGATACATCCATATATTAGTTATACTTTCAGGAAGTTTGTTATTAAATATCAGCAATATCGTTCCATAAATAGCTGAGATTTGAGTGAAAAACTTCGACTGACTCTTAACGAAAATCCACAGCAATTGAAAGTGTTATAAAACCCCTTTAATGATGTCCGCATGTTTCTCAGTCACGTTAATTATTATAAGACATGTTTGAATGTTCAAGTCATTTTCTGAGGGGGACCTTGTATGGGGACTAGGGACAAATGTTGCCCGATTTTCGCCATAAAAATTCGGTGGGACATTTGTATGGTGGATAGGTCAAATCATGGATCCATATTGCGGATTTTAGTAGAAAATTTCAGCCAGCTAGATCCTTTCGTTTGGGCCCTATCGTGTTTTCAAAAGAAAGACTGACGGACATATCAAGACGGTCTTAGTATCTTAAGAGGACCCAGAATTTATAAACGAATAAAGGTCTTTGACTATCGAATTATTTTCACCAAAAAACACACTTATAAATAAAGAAATTGTCATAATAAATGCTTTATTACAGATTAAGTTTATTCGTCTCTTCGCAAAAATTAGAAAAATATGAATAAACTTAAAAAAGCACTACAAATAAGGTAAGGAAGTGTATGACACAGACTTAAAGCTCAAAACAAAACATTAATTTTTTAAGGTCTACTTTCAGTTTTCATTGAAACCATAAACACCAAAGTCAATATTTTAATCGGATTTCTATCAAAAATCATCAGTTTTTTTGTTTGTTTTCGTGAGGCCCTGGCGTTTCGTTTTATAAAAGTTCCCAGTAATATTGATGTCTTTATTGTTTAAACATATTAAACATTTTCATACAATATACATATTGTTGTTTAATAAATGACTGAAACTGAAAAGACATGAAAATTTATCAACAACTTAAGCATGTGGTTAATCCCTGAGTGTCAACCTTTAAATGACACACACACTCACTAGGTGACTGAGTGTGTTTTTTTTTTCTTTATATTTTGTTAAATAAACAAATTACAAACGCAAAAATAAATAACAATTAATTATAAGGCAGGAAGAATATATTGTAGAAAAAACATTAAATATGTCGGCATTGTTTTCTTTATAAACAAACTTTTGTTTTCTCTACTTTAGTTTCTCAATCAATTTTAAAATATAAATCAGTTTTTATACAAATTGATTGGTATGTAATTTATATAATTTTCAAATGGTTTTCGAAAAAAGAAACACACACACACATAGTTAGACATAAATTTTCAATAACAATCGTAAAGACAGCAGAAATTCGAAATGTTAATCCCAGTGAAGAACAATGAAAATGAATTGTATGTCTGAATTGCTTGACTTCAAACGTAAATGAATCAAAATTTATATAGATACTTATACATATACACATAATTGTACTTATAAATACTTACTTATACTTTTTGTTTGGAATAAATTAGCTAAATACTTGTACTAAGTAATTTTGAAATATGCATGTTTGTTGGCCTTTACTGCATGGTACGTAGACCCATCGCGTTATTGGAAAGTTGCCATCAATGATTGAAGACATAACAAGAATCTGGACGTTTTTCACACAAAGTATTTAAAGTTTTTTAGAGGATACTTGTTCGAATTCTTTTGATACACTACACCTTATTGACAGAAATATTAGTACTTCCATTTAGTGCTTCTGACAAATTCTTGCATTTGAAATTCTGCTTCTGTTGTTAAATTTCCAAGTATTCAATTTTGCGAAAACTATTTTAAAATTTTTACCTATTAATATGGGTAGATTAGGTTATAAAGGCAGCCAGTATTAACCAGCTCACTTGGGTCCATGAATTGGTCCCTTTGTGATGAACGAATCTATCTTCCTCACATCCAAAGTAGATAGATCCGCTACGCCGTGCAAAAAAGACATAGGAGATGTTCAACCGTTTCCTCATATCCAGTATTTACCAGCTCACTTACTGTAATATATGAACCAGTTTGCCGCTCTTTTAATAGCCGATACTTCGGCCTGAAGAATGCTATATCCATCTGGAAGTCTAAAAGACATTATTACTCCAAATTCAGGGATGTATACACCACCGCCCACTCTATCCCCCACACCACCGCCCACATATCCTTTGAGTAGAGTGAATAGTGACTTCGTCGCGGTTGTTCACAATGGTCCTATTATCAGGATTGCAATGCTTCTCAATACCCTCTCAAAGAGTATACGATTTGAGGCCCTATCCATTGCCCTCCACCAGACAGAGATCCGATAGCATAATATAGGTTTAGTAACCGTATCAACTAGCCAATTCATGTTCCAGGGTCTAATACCCCATCTCGTACCTATGTCCTTTTTGCAGACATACATAGCCGTCATGGCTTTAGCCGCTCTTACCTTTGTATTAAGTTTCCAGGATAATTTCCTGTCGAGTATGATTCCCGGGTCCGAGAGTGACCATTTGATTCCGTTAAGTCGGGGTAATTTGAAGTTAGGTATTTTATTTCGTTGAGTGAACAGTACTAGTTCAGTTTTGCTGGGATTTACACTTAAACCACTATCGATACTCCATCGATTCAATGTTTCTAGTGCCATTTCCAGTCTTTGCGATATCGTGCCCAGATGAATCCCTGAAACTGCAACCGCAATGTCATCCACGTAGGCAACGGTCTTATAGTTCTGGGAATCTAATTTCATAAGCCGACAATTCAAGGCCAAGTTCCACAGAAGTGGAGAAAGGACAGCCCCTTGGGGAGTGCCTCTTTTGGCAGATCTAGAGATCGTAGTCGTTCCAATTTTAGAGCTAATGATCCTATAACTTAGGAGGTACCTAATGAACCTAACTATAGATTGATCGAGTCCTAGTAAATCTAGGGCCGATATAATGGTTGCAGATTTCACATTGTTGAAGGTTCCTTCTGTGGCCTTGCTGGATCACGAGTGTGTAATTGAGGAATTCGATAGATTTTTCGATATACCCCACTAGTGAGTGAAGTGCCATCTCAACTGATTTTCCTTTGGCGTAGGCATGTTGAGAGGTAAGTAGATAATAATCCTTGATCAACTTACATTATGATATGAGTGTCGATAATTCTTTCCAGGGTCTTTACCAAAAAGGATGATAGACTTATCGGCCTGAGGTCCTTTGCCTTACCACCCTTTGGGATGAAAGTCACATTGCATTCGATTCAACTATTGTTTGTATAGGACCATGAGAGACAGGCTTGAAAGATTGTCATCAGCCATAATGTAACTAATTCTGCATTGTTTTGCAGGTCAGCCGGTATGATAGCATCAGAGCCTAGAACTTTATATGGATCAAAGCTCAGAATGGCCCAAAGAACCTTGTCCTCGTTAATCTCATTTGAGGATGAGATTCTATAATGCGGTTTGGATTCATATGCCGATTCATTTGGTGACTGTATAAATGCTTAAAAAATGTATGAGACGGAAGGGGCAAGTATTTGAAATAAGAAACAAAAATTAGAATATCTTTAGTGGTTTTTAAAAGAGAGCACATCAAAAACAATGGCGAATGGTCCCCATTATACCTTACTGAATCTAGTCTTAATGGCTACAAGCAGCTCAAGCTTCAAGCAGCTCACCTGTCTCCATTCAAAAACTGATCCCATTGCGATACTCAAGGTTTAAACAGCTGGGTATTTATCATACGTCCATTGTTTCCAGTCTAAACCAACCAGATCCCTGATGAAGGAGTAGATTCGTCTAAGACTCATCCTTGATAACTCATCTAAGCATGATAGGAATGTAATTCTGAGAATGCGTTCTCTCTGGTTTATCAGAGCCGGGCATGGGCAGAATAGGTGGGACACCGTCTCCTCCTTTTCTTCTTTGTGAAGTCTTTTAGCATATGTCCCAATTATACAGTGTCCTGTAATGAAGGAAACTATTTGCCTTATTTGCTCTCGACGAAATTCCATAAGTTAGTTCGTTCTGCTGGCATCATATACGGGCCAAGTAGACCTCGATATAATGCAGGAAGACTCGTTAGTCCATCTGCCAACTTGCATTTAACAAAGCAAAGGGGTCGATCTCCTCATCATCCATCATCGCACTCCTTTTGGCCAGTTCATCTGCTATACAATTACCCTGATTTCCATTATGACAAGGGACCCATATAAGCGTTATCCTAGAATGTCTCGCTATCTCTGTGCCGCTTTGGGCCTTTTAGGTCCCGGTTCCTGGCTCTTGGCTGTCACTTCTTCCTCTGAACGTTGCCGCTTAGGCACCGTTGATGACTCAGCAGAAGGAGGAGCAGTCTTGAGACCAGCGATATGAGCTTTCGTCCAAGAGAGGAAATCCTTTTGCTCCTCCGTGAGGTCCTCGACTTTTTTAGAGCCTAGAGACTCAATGAAGCGCATGGCGGAACGCCTGGTAGTAGCAGCCAATCTGGCAGGAGTTGGCCAGGGGTGGTGCGCCTTCCGGGCAGAAGGATTCAATCACAGACCCTGATCGCACAATTGGCATTCTGGAGGCAACAAAGAGGGGCGACTTGGTCGTTTCCCCCGCAGAGGCACCCGAAACATGGGGTTTAACCGACTTGACGTTTTCTGCTTTGGAGGTACTTGGGGAGAAATCTAGAGGTAGGTCACTACCACCTATAGCTTTCTGTTTTTTACATTCAGCCAACATGGGTGGGTGTACCAGATTGACCTCTTACGACCCCAGTAGCAAGCAGACTAGTCTGTCCCGGTGTGAACACCTGACTAGACTGGGTTACAGTAACATTCGACTCACCACAGCCCGTTACCATCGCTGTGGTGTAGGGTCCCCTAAGATTATGAAGCCCCCGACCGGGTACATGGAGCATGATTTGCGACTTCCATAAAGTCCATACGGACAAATTTTGGTTGCATTTTATAACAGCTGCCGCCCCATTGGGGATTACAGACGTAGACTACCAGCCGCCCAATATGGGAAACAGACGCTGGTGGATTTCAAAAGAGGTATTATTGAGTACTCAATAGCAAAATACGTTTGTAACACTGCCAAGAAATGTTTAATTTCCAAACGCATATAAACAAAATTTTATTTTTTCAGTGCCAAAATCTAGTTATGCGAAAGACAGTCTATCAGCAGTCTACTGGGTCAATTTAATAGCCATTGTGGACGAATTACTCTTCAATAGTCTGTAAAATAACAGGTTTCTATTGTGCTAGATGAAGCTGATACTCTAACATCGACGTACGTGTTTCATTTAGTATGGTCTATAAGGCGGTTGAGGCCAAACTCCCCATCCACTTCATTGTAAATCCTTCTTAACCGCATATTTTGGGGGTTTTTTGGATAATGCTCGCTTCAAACGTATCAGCTGTGTTCGGTACAGTTTCCTTGTGATGGTCTGGCCAGATTTCACCAGTTCATAATAGACCTTTTTGGTCCCACCAAATTTGGCTCTGGTGTTGATTTGGCTGGTTGGCCGGACTTTACGTACAGACAATATCGGATACTATGTTCCAAAGTGAAGTGTATTCCAGAGACAGCGTCCTGCATCGATCGTAATAATTAGTAGTCGGACGGGGAAACGTCTGGAAAACCGGTGAGGCAAAACTTCCCTACCACTTCATTCTTAATACTTTTTAACAGGTATTGCAACATGTGACCGAGCTGTGTCGTGATGGAATATTACGGCTTCATGTTTGGCCGCATATTCTAACACTTCGAGTTATCGTAGCGTTCAAACATCATTTCGGACATGCAAAATCGTCTTTCAAGTTCTCTCGGCTTCAATTCATATCGTACACAATTTGCCTGCTTTTGGATAAATCCTGCTGCTCGCCAACGTTTTGAAATTGCTGCTTGCTCTTGTTGAGTTTAACAACAATCTTCATATAGTAATGCCTCCAATTCATGGTCTTCAACCTTTTTGGCTGGCCAGGGCGATCTTTGTCATACTACTTTCCTACACCAATTAATGACATTGAAAAACACCTAAGTTTATAAGGTATTTATAGCCAAATTAGATCTTAAATGATGTTACAAAAACACTGAACAGTTCTCAATCTTCCACAATAATCAAGCAACTGGACGTTAAAGAAATTAATAAACAAAATTGAAAACCAAAAGCTTTGCCAAATAGCCCATAAATCAGAAATTCACTCAGTAAATAAACTTACAGTCATGCACGAAGTCATAGAACAAAAAACAGCAAATGTAAACATACACATCCATAATGTATGATCCCATCCATCATTTAGTGGTTTAGGCCAAATTGAAAATTAATCCGTCAACGGTAAATGTCGATCATGGCAAATGAATGAATGAGTAAACGAATGAGCAAATGTATGGGCCTGATTAGTTTAGACATATGGAAACCAGCAATGTATGCACGTAATTTTGAACACAAAATAATAATTCATAATAAATTTTGTATTAAACAAGTGTGATTGCTAAATGCAGCAGCAACAGCACAAAAACAAACAGAAATATGTATATGTGTATGTGGAATGGTTAGATCAATCAAATGTGTCTTAATGTGGCTAAAATAGAAAAATGATCGAAAATATTTATTGAAATCCATAAAAATATGGGTTTAATGTAAAAATTCCGCAAAATAAATTAATATTTAGAAGCACTTGATTGATAGCACCGACAAACTACACAGGCATTTTAGTGAAATATATTTTTTATTTTTTTTTAAAGAAAACGCTATGAGTAAAAGTGGTTAAAGATTTACTAGACAAATGGGAGCTTTGTTTGGGAAATAATGAAACATCGCTTCTTTTGAAGCAAACTTTTATGGCCCCTAAAGGCGGTTAACATCAAAAGTGACCTCTTATTCTAAATATTTTATTTAATATTATTATTGTTCTCTACTTTGAATAATTAATATTATGTATGTATTTTGAAAAACCTTTAAAGGCGATTATAAATATTTTTATTGCATTAATATTGTTGTGTTAAATATTTTATTGTGATTTTAAATTTAATTTGTGTTTATTGTTGCTCTGTTTTTGTTAACTTATTTTATGGCTCGTAAATAATGTGTTAATAAATTTGATATTTTTTCGGTGTGCGTTTAAACCAAAACCAAAAATAAAAAAACAAGTGATAAAATTCAAAACTCATTTCCAATTCTTTTTTTCTTTTTGTATTATTGCATCTAGCCATGCAGTCGGCCAGTTAGTTAGCCAACCATTCAGCCAGACATTCATCCAGCTATTTAGTAATTTAGTATTTCCACCATCTCTGGAGTATTAATTTGAATGTGATTTTATTTGTTTATGCGTTTATGTCGTTTTTGGCCATGCAACAACCATGTTATCAATTCATTTGTCTCTCTGTCCGTCTGTCTGCCTGTTTGCTTTTCTGTTTGTTGTTTTGGTTTTATGGTTCATCATGTTTTTGTGGCATGGTAAATGGCTTTTCAAAACCGTGAAAATATTTTATTGGTTTTGTATAAATTTCCATATAAAAGTTTGTTGCATTAATGACGTTACTGGTAACTATGTCGTATTAATATAAATGAGTCTAAAGTAAAGATATTTGTATCGGTGAAACATTTTTAATACGAAATTAATATAAAAGTCCAATTTCAGTTACATTTTATTACTACAATAACTTTGACTTCTTAGTCTATAGCGATTCTGGATATCAAATTGAAAAGCAATCACGAACAATTTTGATGGAGCCTGACTAAATCTTTAAGTAAACCTCTGACTGGATGAGCAGAAAGGAAATTCACAGCATAGTTTCTTTAAAAATAAACCAGTTATTAGGATTTAAGGTCCCTTCGTTCCCTAATGATTTTCAATTTACTTATGTTCTCAGAGAAATATCATTAGAAAGATTACTCAATACCCAAATATGTTGAATTTTTCAAATTACTTCCTATCGCCACCCAGCAGTATACTGGGCTCTATTTAACAGCCTTTGAAAATGACTTATTACTTCTCAATTATCTGAAAATTAACGGATTTTTATATTATCTCCAAATACTAAATGATATTTCGATTCGAAATTCATAGCTAAACTAAAGAGTTATTCCGCTATCTTTGATCGTTTCGAAGGCTTTTTCATTACTACACTCAGCAGAAGTTTCAATAGTTCAAAACTCCTTCCTATTTAATTGGATCTATCCAAATTCTAATCATCATGAAATATATACATATGTATAAATGGTTTGGTTGTGATAGCCGAATTTGTTGTTATTTCAATCGTAATTCTTCTTGGAGGAAAGCTTGCATTACCAGATATGACACCAGAGTATAAACTGATGGATCTAAGAGGAACTCTTGAGTAGGCATTGAGGTTCCCCATGAACACTGCAAAGAGAAAACTGTTTCGTAGTAGCAACCGAATTTTTTGCCAATCGAATGATTCGGTTGCAGTTGGTAAAGAAGAAGCAATCAAACTTTTGTTACACCTTCTAAAATTTTGTAACCACAACTGTAAAATTCGGTCACTAAGGTGGAATCATTTGATTGGCAACAAATTCGGTTCCTTTCTCTATGCAGCTTTATGTGGAACCTTAAAACTAAAGATCAAGAAGTCATGTAAAGTACAATAATATACGACAGACACATTAGAGAGTGACGGAGGGACTCTTAAATAGTTGGATAATCGCCATGCAGACTTGCACATTCTTTCAAAAGAATATTGTTGCAGACGACGGGATCGCCAAAAGAACGATCGTGAGAAAAACTCAGTGACATTTTTTCGTTGTCAAATAGACACTGTTCGTGTACGATTTGTGCCATACGGGGTTAATACACTATTGACGCTGAATGCTGTCAAATCGTTCACGGATGTGTTAATTTTGGGTGTATCTGATGTATCGGCAACTGGACTGTTTGATCTTATTATACGACTTAGTCTGACAGGTAGGATTTAGTAATAATTTCATAAGCACCTAGTTTTGATCTACTTAGAGTATTGTGGATAATTGCAATAACAGCCCAGCAGTTAAGCAAGTACTCAATGTATCCCTTATAGACAGTAATCGACACAAATGTCTTACCACTTGGCTGACTCCAATTTATATATTTTGGTCATTTGACATGTATGTGCTCTTTGTAGTGCATAGAAAATACAATTGGTTTCTTTATACATCCCATGTAATCTAGCGTCTAGGCAGATGTCACTTAAGTGAATCTAAGTATTCTGGAGTGTAGTCACTTAAAACATTTTGTGAGTAATTCGTTCAAACTGGTTTTATTCAAATTGAGTTGATATAATTTTCATACAGTTAAATTTTTTTTGCTTAAGTATACTGATATCCAATGTAACATAGCGTAAAGTCAATAGTCACTAAAGGGTCTCTTAGTAATCTATAGTGAAGTCACTTTAAACGTTTATTTTGTACTGCACTTTAGAAAGTAGTTATTTTACCCACCAGAAGCAATCCATTGGAGAGTTGTCGAAGAAAGGTTTGTTTACCAGCTATCGTTTGTTGGACTGCCTATGATATGTCTTTTTAGCTGACTATTTGAGGTCAATTAGCACCCAAACATGTTAAAATAACTAGTTATGATCAAGTTACCAGTTAGGTAGCTAGTAAGGAAACTGACACTATTTAACCAGTATGTGAATCCAATGTGTTGACTACTATGGACCAGCTATTACACAGTCTCATTGTAGTCAAAAGGGGACATGCACGTGTTAAAATAACTAGTCACGCAGCTATTAAAGTAACTAGTTCCTACCCTAAATGATGGGTAAAATCACTAGTTCAGGACTGTCTTCTAGAACAGCTGGGAAGTATTACGCTAATGTATGTACCTGTTCAATGTGATCGAAAACTTGAATTATTAAAGTTACTATTATTCGCTTTAACATCAACACGAAGTGTTCAATATAAGAAATAATGTTGATATACCCCTAACCAATCTTTATATTGGTTTCTGGACATAGGATATATGATGGCAACTGTGGTGCTAAAGCACTTGCGAATGTCAGCATCACCAAAGAGTTTAATAATGATTATAAGTATGCCTCTTATTAGCGATAAATATCTATATCGCTAGTGTAGCTATTTATCGCTATATCAATGCGAAAGAAAGATGGGGGAATGAGAAAACTTACGTGGATAATCGAACAAACTGACTTAATATAATACCTGTCTAAATGCTTAAATCTATCGAATCCCTTACAACGACTTTTGTAGAAGTTTCAAAGTCAAAGAAGAAGAGAAGATATTTATGGATTTAGGACAAATAATGCTTGGTAGACAAGGACTTCCTGACAGGACACTCTCTGGACGGCTGCCAACCTATATTTACCGAATATTTATTTGACATTTGTATTATGTTGTTACGAATTTGTAATAGCGATTTGAATTTAACGGTCCGTAACGACTGCCTGCAACATTCATCATGTTTATACACACGTCCATCAGTAGAAGCATCTACTTAGCAACAATGTTGATAGCATGCGGTTTGTTTGTGTTGGTGTCTAAAGGAAGTAAAGAAAAGGGATGCACAACTCTTACAAATCTCCAGAACTGATGTAATGCACTAAAACATGTAAACTGTGGTTTCACTTGCTGTCTTTACATTCAGCAGATATAACAGTTTTAACTTAAATAGATTTCATGTATGAGTATCTGTTACTTAGGTTGCAGATGGAGTATATCAGTGGGTGTAATGAAAATTATGCTTAAATATTTGTTTAGATTTTATAAAGACTTACCATTGGACCACATAAAGACTTGCGTATGAACCTAATGAAAAGCTATATAAACACCTTCAATTGAAGCTAATTTTGAACTATGTAAAGTGCTACGATTGACGCTTGGACTATATAAAGACTTACTACTATAATTGAAGATAAAGCTGGACTATACACCTTCCTATATATATATATAAAGATATACGCTTAAAAATAAAATGAAATGAACTATTTAAAGATCTACAATTGCAGCAAATTTGATGTTGGGCTATATAAATACCTACAATTGAAGCTAATGTTGGAGTACATACAAACCTTCGATCGAAGCTAATGTTGGGCTATATAAAAAATCTACGATTGAAGATACTGTTGTGGTATATAAAGACCTATAGTTTAAGCTAATGTTGAACTATATACAGACCTTTGATCAAAGTTAATGTTGGGCTATATAGAAACCAACAATTGAAGCTAAAATTGGGCTATATAAAGACCTACAAGCAAATTTTGGACTATATAAAGATCTACGATAGAAGCTAATTTTGGTCTAAATAATGATCGATTGCAAATGTTAAGTTTCTTCTTTATGATTTCTTACTTTCAGAAACTTCTATAATATACAATATTCAGAGAATGAACAGAATGAAATACTCTCAGTTTCCTGATCTGAATAAATAGGAATTCAGTTCACAATAATCTTTTTACTAAAATACATGATATGCTTTGATATCAGCTCCAATTATTGCCGCTAAATTGTTATCACCTACCTTCTTATTAATATCACGAAAATGGAGATGACCTAGTTTCCACACTAGGTTGCTACTACAGTCTTGTTACGAATGTGCAATAGCGATTTGAATTTAAAGGTCTGTAAGACTGCCTGCAACATTCATCATGTTTATAAACACCTCTATCAGTAGAAGCTTCTACTTATCAACAATGTTGATAGCATGCGGTTATTAGCATTGTTTGTAAGTATGGCAACACTAAATGTTTAAGCTGCTAACATTAACATCGGTAGCTCTAGAATTCGAACATACGAGTTTTGACCGTTAAGAACAATCTAGGCTGCACGGATGAAGATGGCAGTGTGCATAAATAGTGACTGCAGTTGCAGTAGTCAGTGAGTTAGGCGCTGTTAGAGTTAACATCAACTGTCTTGTACATGTCCACATATACTATCTGGACATTTTGAGGAATTTTAAAAGCTTGATTATAAACAAAATTGGTCGTGCGTGTGTATTATTTTTAAAATTGATGTATATAAAATTTCGTCTTCAACAGTGCATTGCACACTAATAAAATTTGGATTCAAAAAGGAAACAATATATGTTATGACTGAAGAAGTTCAAAAAATAAAATATCAAATTAAAGAACTTAAACCTGTAATATTAAATGGTGACCAAGACATCGAATTCAATTTTAAAATGTGTCTGACAAATATTGATGGGAAGGCTTTAACTAAAGCAAGGTCATCAAGCTGCATTATATGCTAAATGACATCAAGTCAATTGAGTCAACCCCCACCCCAAGACGATTGTTTTAACGAAGCTTTCGAATTCAGATTGTCCCCTCTTTATACGAATGCATTTTATAAAGCATATCCTTAAATTGGGTTATGATTTAGAATTTGGTCCGTTAGGCGAAATAGTAAAAAAAATCTCAGATAATTAAGAAACCAGAATGTAAAAAAAAAAAAATTCAAGAAAAATATCTTCAGCTAGGCCTCATAATAGACCAACCAAGGGAGAAGGAAACTCAAATGTTGGAAATACTGCAAGGAGATCTAGAAACTCATATTACAAGTTCTACATAGAGAAAACCGATTCGTGATAGTAACCCAATTTGTTCCCAATCGAATGATTCGACTTTATTGACCGAATTTTACAATTGTGACTACATAAATTTAGAATGGTTTGGTTGCTTCAACTGAAATTCTTCCTTATTACCTGACTTTCTGTTGTTAGAACCAAAAAACTCTGTGTATGCAACCGAATCATTCGATTGGCTATCACGAATCTGTTTTCTCTGTGTAGAACTTGTAATATGAGTTTCTTGATGTCTTTGCAGTATTTCCAACATTTGAGTTTCTTTCTTCCTTGGTTGGTCGATTATAAGGCCTAGCTGAAGATATTTTTCTTAAATTTCTTTTTTTTTCACTTCTCAATTATCTGAGGTTTTTTTTTGCAGTATTTCCAACATTTTAATTTCCTTCTCCCTTTGGCTTCGCTCAGTAAAGTGCTTTGTCATTGCAGGACTATGTTCGGGCTTAAATGTTTTATCCTCTGGTGTGTATAACAGCTGGCTTCGCGTAGTAAACATTTTGTTTACTGCAAATATGTTTCGAATTAATTCAGTAAAGCTTTTCGCTCCGCAATGAAAGAAATCTTAACTAAGCGAACCCGGTTGCTGATACATCCCAGAGGAGAAAATCTTTGCGCACGGCCGAATGCCGGCAGTGAAATAAATCTTTACTGATCGAAGCCTTTTTTGGATACATTCGAAAGTAGAAAATCCTTGAACCAGGACGAAGGCCGGCAATCCAGAACAATTTTCTATTGAACGAAGATTTGGATGAAATAACTCAAAATATATACCCCTAACAAAATTATGGATGGTAGTTGTTTCATTGGGAGTTATTTCATAATGAACATTTTGCCTGTGTTATTTTTTTTCCTGGGGAGTTATTTCACGGCAACAAAAATTCTATTTTTGGGTGGATTTTAATTAACATCCTAAGTCGAACTATAGCGGATATATTGATGTATGATTCATGTATGAATTTAAGTTATTTGGCGGCTTCGGAAAGTTGATTGCAACAGACAGATGGACATGGCGATTTGGTTTACGCAATCTATATATGATCCATAATATATATACTTTATCAGGTCGCAAATAAATTTACAAAGTAATGACAAACTTATATATACCCAGCCAATAATGGTGAAGGTTATAATAATATGGTTTGCACTATGAGCTCTTTCATGTTGCTTTAAAGAAATAATTGTGTCCAATACCATAACTGGGTTAGTTGTCATATTATGAATTGCATGTTTCACATAATTGATGAAATTCTCCAATCATAAGTCATTTTCACTCCAAACATGTTCACATTTAAATCAACCCAACTTTTAATATCAAACTGTAGCAGTTTGTTTTTAGATTTTACGATATCAAACACTACATGATACCCTACACCACAGTGTGTCACTGGCAAAGAAACATCGTTAAAATCATTTACATGTCATATCATGTTGGAGAATTCATTGTTTGTTTGTTTAATTCTCGTTTTAAAAAAAATAACGCAAAAAAGAAATAACCCAACAAGACCAATAATCAAAACATACTCGCTATGCCTCTCGCAAACTTTACATTTGTAACTTAATTGTGCCTAAAGACAATTGTAAACAAATGTTAAAACACGATAAACAAATACTCGTACAATGGACATACTGTGTTGTGGCATGTATAGGAGAAGGTCCAGCGAAATGTTTGGTTAGGAAAAAAAGGGGGAGATTAGAAAACTGGATGTTTAACATTACTACATTGAATGAAACTAACACTTGGTTGAATTTATTTCACTGTCCTAGTAGAAAATTTCTACAAAGAGTTTCAGGTAAAATTTTCGCGATGCTGACCTTATGGAGTTTACTGAAGTATTCCAATGCCCATTATTCAGTTCTATCTATTATAATTTTGCTGGGTATTCATTCACGCTTCATGTACATACGTATGTACAACTAAGTCCAACATATCTGTATGAATGAGAGTATTTATGTCTGTTAACACGTAATGCCCAGATCATGCATATTTATATCAGTCTGTCCATTATATTTGTATCTTTTGGTGTTTGCAGAATTTCAGTCATTCTGTTTATCATTGCAAATAAAGTGTTTTATGATGAAGTTAAGGTTTTTGGTTTCAGTTCATCAAATAAAATTTCTAAAACTCTGAAATAAAGTGTCGTAACTGCCACATAAATACAGAATAAATACTACACAACTAAAACGTATACAAGTGTGCGTGTGTTTGTGCTAAAATACGTCTAAAAATATCTGCAAGATTCAATGAATTTTATGACACTTTTAACACGAAACAACTTCAAGGTTTTAAGTTTTCTGTTTTATTTCTACTACTCTGTAGGCATGGATACTGGTAATCGTTTACAAGTTTTTCGTTTAAGAGTTTGAGCTGCTGGTGTGCCATAGACTATTGAAATTATACGCCAAAGTTATAAGATGATTTGTGGGTTGTTAAAACGATATATGAGTTTATATTCTATGTATAGATAGAGTTAGGAAGTTTTAAAGGAATTTATTCACGTACAAATTTACACATCTTCTTTGAAATTATAGGCAGAGGTAAGCAGTAGTTATATGTTTAAAAACGAATACAATTAAAACATAAACAATTCTGCGGAATTCTATTACCACCTACAACCTTACTATTTGTATACTATCTATATATGAAAAATTAATGTATGTCTGTTTATTTGTTTGTAGGCCGCCCAACCACTGGACCGATCCTCTTAAAAATTCTACTTTATGTTCCTCTATATACTGGAAGCAACAATAGGCATTTTTTGGTTTGAAATTTCAAGTGGGCGTGGCACCTCCCATACAAGCTAAATAGTTATTATGGAATATCTGTTGAACTATTATTGTGAAAGCCGCAAAACGTCGCGGAATTTATTTAGGTACCATTGAGCGCAGCTCGGTTGAAAATGGGCGGTATTCGATTAGAGGGCGTGGTGCCTACCATACAATGTAAATTGTTAATTTCGAATATCTGAAGAACCATATTTGTGAAAGTTTTCAAACTTTTCATGATTTAATTACTTACCAGTGGATGGGTCTTAAACAAAAATGGGATGTCCGAATAACTCTTTTAACATTTACATAATTTATCTGAAAATGGTCGGGATTGGATTAGAAAGTAATTAGTTAATTTCGAATATCTGGAGAACTTTAATTGTAAAGTATTTAAATTTTGTATGAATCAATTGCTTATCACTGTAGGGAGTTCAGCTAAAATTTGGCGGATTATTATTACTGGACAGAGTTCAGTTGCCAGAGTTCAATGTTGATGATAACGTTTGGCCAAAATATGCGGCATATTATGCGCAAACATTTGTTTATGAAAACTTGCAGTCCTCTCGCTATAGTATTCGCCATAAGCCATGTTTCGCTACCATGCAGCATTGCACAGTGGTTTAGAAACATTTTTTTGTTGGAAATAATTCGGTATCTCGGGAACTATTGCAGATATTGTTACAAAATTTCACATGGTTGGAGCTGAGGTGATTGTGAGTTTTTGCATATGTTCTGCTTCTTAGCGCTAATGGAGGCTAGTGTGTGGCCCTTCAAAGTTGGTCACCTCGGTTCTTAACATTTTTAAAAAAATCGACAAAAATCCATTTACGTTCTAAGTAAGCTGAAATTTAGAATATTAAAAGTCCTTAAGATGATATACAAAACATACACTTACATATGTAGTTTATCTCTATTAGTTGATGAGATATTTGGGTTTATTGATTTTTTTTTTTAATTTTGCTCGATCTTTTTATGGTTTTTTAGAGATGACGGGCCAACGGATTATCGAAAATTATTTTTCAAAATATCAGCTATATTGGTGATAAAATTCTAAATAAAATAGGAATAACTTGATAACAGTTATCTTGTCCCTATAAAAAGTTACACGCATCCAAAATTGGAACATATGAAAAAATTTACAAATTTTCCGAAGGGGGTAAGGTTTGGGGAACTTCTGAGGAGTAAATAAAGGCATTTTATATAAGTATTTGATATTGTTGAAAACCATAGGACTTGGAGATTGATATTTTAGTAAAATTAAATAATTATATATATAATTTTGTAGCAACATCTCCAATAGTTCCCGAGATACCGAATTATTTCCCAAAAAAAAAAAAAAAACTTTTCTAAACCACTGTGCAGTGTGGATTTCACACAGGCATTGAAAATACGGATCTTTGTATTTTTCGAAATTTGAGAGGATCTCCACGTTTTATTTAACCGACCAAAAGCTGACCTTGCCTTATTTAGCCTGAGTGAGACGTCTCCTACCACTCCTCTATCGACATCATGCATACTAGATAATAGAAGGATTTAACAAATTGTATGTGTTGGTCTTGTACTACAAAGTACAAAGTAGTGTTCTTTATGCGCATTGCATGTGTTTGTATAACTCTATTTGCCAATGCCACCAAGTCATTTATTTTGCTCTGCATATCTATATAAGACAATTATCGTCAGCTAAATCCAAATCTTCTAGATGGTTTTGGAGATCCCAGACAATGCATACTTCTATCATGACCTCGCCCAAAACAACGGCGAACAATAATGGAGATAGATGGTAACCTTGCTATAACTCCAGCGTTTGTAGTGAAAGATTCGCTGATCATGCCATTGTGACGAACTTGAAGTGTGTTAATGTTGTACATACGCAGAGAAAACAGATTCGTAGTAGCAACCAAATTTGTTGCAAATCGAATAATTCGGTTGCCCACATAGAATTTTTCGGTTCAATCAACCGAAAGTCAGTCGATAAAGCAGAATTTCGGTTGCAGCAATCAAACTTTTGCTACTCCTTCTAAAATATTGTAGCTACAACTGCAATATTCGGTCATTCGATTGGCAAAAAATACAGTTTCTAACACGAATTAGTTTTCTCTGTGTAGCTTTAATCAAATTTATCAATTTTGTTGGTACACCTTTTGCTTTTAATGTATCCCATATTGCACTATGTTTTATTGAGTCGAATGCTTTTCTGAAGTCTATAAATACTAAATAAAATGGTGTTCGCTATTGCTCTATTATTACACGGAGCGTATTGGCTTGATCTACACAGTTGCGGTGTGGTCTAAAGCCTGCTTGTGCGGCACGTAGTGATTTTTCGATACTGTGTAATCTGTTATTTATTATGATAGCAACAACCTTGTATACAGTGTTGAGCAGGGTAATACCTCTCCAATTATAACACTCAGTCAGATAATTTTTCTTTGGTATCATTACTATTTCACATTTAGTCCAAGCATCACATGGATTTCCGCTGCTATTGATGGATGAGTTTGCATGGAGTAGCTGTGGAGGTATTTGTTATTTCCTCAATGCTAAGGGGATCTGTAGATATTGCATAGTTGGATGTTGTAAGGAGTTTTCTGTGTTATCATCGACAATGTTGATGATTTCCTCGAAATGCTGCCTCCACATTTGTGTTTGTTCTTCTACGTTTGTGAGCAGTTGAACAGTTACATCCTTTACTGCATGGTTTGGATTCACATTTAGGTTTGGGAGGCGACCTATTATCTCATGTAACTCCCTCATGTTGTTCCCTCCTGCAGCTGCTTCCGCTTCACTGGCCATAGTTTCAATATGTTTCCTTTTAATGTTTCGGGCTGATTTCTTTACGGCTTTCGCGGCGGTGATATATTGTGGGTTGAAGTCTGAGTTATCAATCTTCCGTTGTTTCAATTTGTTCCTTTCCTGAACTAATTTCCAGGTATTGTCTGACAGCCATTTCTTCCTCTCTGTTCTTTGTTTGTAACCTATAGTATAATAGTACAAGGGGGCGCAAAAGTAATCCACCTATCAGAAAATGCTATAAATTTTGCGATTGGCCCCTAATGTCAGTTCTGTTTTGACATTTGTGTACACTGCTCCAGAACGCGGAATATTGCTGACTATTTATTTGACCAATAATCGGCAAAATTTATAGCGTTTTCTGATAGGAGGATTACTTTTGCGCCACCTTGTATATTGGTATAATAGTATAATGGTATAATAGTATAATAGTATAATAGTATAATAGTATAATAGTATAATAGTATAATAGTATAATAGTATAATAGTATAATAGTATAATAGTATAATAGTATAATAGTATAATAGTATAATAGTATAATAGTATAATAGTATAATAGTATAATAGTATAATAGTATAATAGTATAATAGTATAATAGTATAATAGTATAATAGTATAATAGTATAATAGTATAATAGTATAATAGTATAATAGTATAATAGTATAATAGTATAATAGTATAATAGTATAATAGTATAATAGTATAATAGTATAATAGTATAATAGTATAATAGTATAATAGTATAATAGTATAATAGTATAATAGTATAATAGTATAATAGTATAATAGTATAATAGTATAATAGTATAATAGTATAATAGTATAATAGTATAATAGTATAATAGTATAATAGTATAATAGTATAATAGTATAATAGTATAATAGTATAATAGTATAATAGTATAATAGTATAATAGTATAATAGTATAATAGTATAATAGTATAATAGTATAATAGTATAATAGTATAATAGTATAATAGTATAATAGTATAATAGTATAATAGTATAATAGTATAATAGTATAATAGTATAATAGTATAATAGTATAATAGTATAATAGTATAATAGTATAATAGTATAATAGTATAATAGTATAATAGTATAATAGTATAATAGTATAATAGTATAATAGTATAATAGTATAATAGTATAATAGTATAATAGTATAATAGTATAATAGTATAATAGTATAATAGTATAATAGTATAATAGTATAATAGTATAATAGTATAATAGTATAATAGTATAATAGTATAATAGTATAATAGTATAATAGTATAATAGTATAATAGTATAATAGTATAATAGTATAATAGTATAATAGTATAATAGTATAATAGTATAATAGTATAATAGTATAATAGTATAATAGTATAATAGTATAATAGTATAATAGTATAATAGTATAATAGTATAATAGTATAATAGTATAATAGTATAATAGTATAATAGTATAATAGTATAATAGTATAATAGTATAATAGTATAATAGTATAATAGTATAATAGTATAATAGTATAATAGTATAATAGTATAATAGTATAATAGTATAATAGTATAATAGTATAATAGTATAATAGTATAATAGTATAATAGTATAATAGTATAATAGTATAATAGTATAATAGTATAATAGTATAATAGTATAATAGTATAATAGTATAATAGTATAATAGTATAATAGTATAATAGTATAATAGTATAATAGTATAATAGTATAATAGTATAATAGTATAATAGTATAATAGTATAATAGTATAATAATATAATAGTATAATAGTATAATAGTATAATAGTATAATAGTATAATAGTATAATAGTATAATAGTATAATAGTATAATAGTATAATAGTATAATAGTATAATAGTATAATAGTATAATAGTATAATAGTATAATAGTATAATAGTATAATAGTATAATAGTATAATAGTATAATAGTATAATAGTATAATAGTATAATAGTATAATAGTATAATAGTATAATAGTATAATAGTATAATAGTATAATAGTATAATAGTATAATAGTATAATAGTATAATAGTATAATAGTATAATAGTATAATAGTATAATAGTATAATAGTATAATAGTATAATAGTATAATAGTATAATAGTATAATAGTATAATAGTATAATAGTATAATAGTATAATAGTATAATAGTATAATAGTATAATAGTATAATAGTATAATAGTATAATAGTATAATAGTATAATAGTATAATAGTATAATAGTATAATAGTATAATAGTATAATAGTATAATAGTATAATAGTATAATAGTATAATAGTAAAAAGCATTTTAATTTTTTTACATTGGGGTGATCGTTTCAATCGCAACTCTCTTCAAACGCTTCTTATCTAAGACAACAGCAGTCTAATTCAAGTATAATTAAACAGAACATTTTACTTTCTATTAAATTTGGGAAATAAATATCACATTAGAAACCAAATGCGGTACAATATCCAATTTGCCATAGCTTAGCTATCTCAAGCACGGGCATTAAACATAGAATTCATTCTTTTAAACATCTTGCACACAAAGTTTATCTATGTGTGTAAAAAGGTGCTAAGAGTTTGAGTAAAAAGTGTTTTATGTGTTTGCAAATAATATTTATGATGTATTATAACATGCCTCATATGCTGCAGGGTCGTAAACTGTAGAATAAACTAGATTATCACAATTTTTCTCACTTTTTTTTTTCCTGCATCTAGTTTTATTATGACAAGAATTTAGTCAAACCAAACTTTTGTCATAAAATCTATATTTCTAGCTAAATGCGTCAATATTTCTAACAAAATACGTCAATGCTGAACTACTAAAGTATATAAATTATTGTATCAACTCAGCTCTTAAAATATTCTTTATTAATCTTCGATTTTATGGCTTATGACTTTTACTGAATTATACTTTCTCCTTATTTTTGAGATAACAACCAAGATTTCAAAATTTATCTGCTGTTTTAAATTTTAAATAATTACTTTCATATTATGAAAATAAAATATATAAAAAAATATCCCGCTGTGTCAGTTTTGTTTTTGTTTTTTTTTGTATTTTGTATTTATGTACCAGATTATACGACTTTATTTTTTTTATGTTTTAAATTAAATTTCTCAATGTCACTCTACAACTTGGCATTAAATTAATATTATTGAGTTTTTGTTTTATTATTACGAGTAGTAGTATGGATATTTTGTCTTAAATATGTATGTGAATTCGATCAATATTTTATATTTAAGCATTTAATTTGTTGTCAAGTTTTATAAATCATTGGAGGTGAGGACAGTGGTTTTGGGAGGCTTAAATTGGTATGTTGATAAAATAAGTCAACAACTGCTAAATTTTATGATCCTTAGTTAAGTAGAATTTATAATTGATATTTAGTAATAGTATACTTGTATAATAGTCTAATAATATATGTAATAGTACAATAATTATTAATATTTGAACATTTTAAGAACAACAATATATTGTTACAAATAACATAGTTCGTTGTCGTAACCATGTTTTTTCTCTGCGTGCATTTTCAATACCAAACATGTCTGATCAACAGGGAATATTTGGGGACAATTTCTACCCTATATGTATTTTTCTCTAAGCCCATTTGAGCCTAGATATACGGAAAAAGAGTAACATTTATCTATACATCTTTTATAGAAATAAACATGGAAATAAATTTCAACTTTCAAAACTACCAAATATGTCTAATATCAGTTTTCTTTTTGAATTTAACGGTCTGTCGGTCTGTAACGACTGCCTGCAGCATTCATCATGTTTATAAACACGTCCATCAGTAGAAGCATCTACTTATCAACAATGTTGATAGCATGCGGTTATTAGCATTGTTTATAAGTATGGCAATACTAAATGTTTAAGCTGCTAACATTGACATCGAAAGTTCTAGAATTGGAACATACTAGTTTGTCCGTTAAGAACATTGTAGAAAATTCCCGAAAGATTGCGTGTGTAAATAGTAGCAGAGGTTGCAGTCGTGAGTGAGTTTATCATAGGCTCTGTTAGAGTTAACATCAACTGTCTTGTACATTATAAAGTGTGTGTATACACTGAGTGACTATTTCAACTGTTGTTGTTGTACATTTTAAATAAACAAAGAGTTGTTACAAATTTTAAACTACTAAACTGCTTTTATTTGCTATCAAAAGTATCCGGTTTATTTAAAGGAAATAAACCAATGTTTTAAAAAGGTTAAAGCGTAACAATTGGAAGTGGGATTGCAAAATAATAAGCATGAAGTTTGAAGAGCTAAAAGTGGAACAACTCAAGAAAGAATTGAGTAAGTTGGAGTTGCCGACAGCAGGTAATAATGCAGAATTGCAAAAGAGGCTGATCGATGAATTAAAGCAGCGTGACATTGACATCGGAACTTACGAGTTTGAGTATAAAGACGAAGTGGAAGTCTGTACCCGTGCAACAACAAGCAGCATGGATTTAAGCACAATGTTTGCTGCTATGATGGAGCAATTTAAAGAGACAAACGGGAAATTTGCTGAAATTCAAGAAAATTCTAAAGCCAACAACGAGAAGCTGTTTGCAGAAGTCAAAGCTGAAGTTCAAGAAATTTCTGGAGAAGTTCAAGATACTTCTGGAGTAAACAACGAGAAACTTCTTGCTGAAGTTAAAGAAGAAAATAAAAAAATGGAAATGAAATTGCAAGAAACTTCTATAACCAATAACGAGAAGCTGTTAGTCGATATGGAAGCGAAATTTCAAGAAACTTCTAGAGCGACAGACAAGAAACTTCAGAAAATTTCGGAAGTTATAAACAACAGAGTGGATGACATTGAGAAAAAGGTGTCCGACTAGAAAAACAATCCCAGGATATTGACAATAAATTTCTTGATCTGGAAATGAAAATTAATAATCTGCAATGCCAAGATGGACCGGTGCGAATTATTCGAGAAGCAACCAGTAGAATAAAGCCCCTAGTTTTGATGGCAGCACACCATTTAATGTTTTCAAGTTCCAGTTGGAAACAGTTGCCACGAGAAACTTGTGGAGCATTGAAGAAAAAGTTATCGAATTGATATTGGCCTTAAAAGGAAATGCTGCGGTAGTTCTTGAAAGCATGCCAGCGAGCCACAGAAATGGTTATGATGACATAATGGTGCCGTTACAACGTAAGTACGGTGGCGAATATAAAAAGGAATTATAACGAACGGAATTGCGTGGTAGAGTGCAGAATGCCAATGAGACGCTACAAGTCTTTGCGATGGAAAGCGAGCGTTTGCTAGAGCTTATTTATCCAAGGGAAAACCATCTGATTTTGGAGCATTTGAAGATAGAGGCATTTGTGAATGGTATTCGTGATCCTGAAATAAAACATGCGGTATGTGCCACACCAAAGTCATAGGCTTCTCATACTAGACCAAAGGACTTTAGGCCTATTAGTCTATTGTCCTTTCTCTTGAAGACCATGGAAAGGTTAATTGATCTGCATTTGCATTCATCGATTGACCCTGACCGACTTTCTTTGTCTCAGCATGCCTATATGAAGGGAAGATCTGTTGAGACGGCTCTACATTCGCTTGTGGGTTTTGTAGAGAAATCACTCGAGCACAAGGAATTTGTATTGGTGGCCTTCTTGGATACTGAAGGGGACTTTAACAATGTGACGCCAGAGACGATTCTTTCGGCTCTATGCGGCCTGGATATAGATCAGTCTATTATCTGCTTTATAGGTAGACTTCTGACCAATAAGGTCATCATTTCTTCTATAAGGACTGCTACTATTTTTAGATTAGCTAACCGAGGCACACCACAAATAGGGGTTCTATCGCCACTCTTGTTGAATCTTGTCATTAATATACTACTCATGAAACTAGACTCCATGATGTGCAAAACTGTTGCATATCCTGATGATGTTGCTGTAGCCGTTTCTGGGAAACATCTTGAAACATTATCACTATGCCTACAAACTTCACTTAGTACACTAAGCCAGTGGAGCACTGCTAGTGGACTTTGTGTGAATCCTAGGAAAACGGAGCTTGTCCTTTTTTCATGAAGGTACATAATCCCCTCGTTCCCACTACCACGCCTTAACGGAGTGGAACTTAAGCTCTCGGATAGTGCTAAGTATCTAGGAATTATTCTAGACTCTAAGCTATCCTGGAGCCAGAATATCCATGCGAGAGCGTCCAAAGCGGCTATTGCTAATTATACCTGTAGAAGGGCCATTGGGAAAACCTGGGGAATAAGCCATAGGAATGCGAACTGGCTTTTTGATATGGTGGTAAAGCCCATACTAATGTATGGAGCACTAGTATGGTGGAAGGCTCTAAGTAAATCCACCTACTTTGGGATGATTGAGAGAATCCTGCGGATCTCAGCACTAATGATTACGGGTGCGCAACGGAGCACTCCATCTCGTGCTCTGTTCGTTATGATGCACTGGCTACCGGCTGATCTCATGGCCAAACAATTGGCCATAAATTCGGCGGTCAGATAAAGCACTGTAGGAGCATGGAGGTCAGGTACCGGCCATGCGTCCATTCTGGGAAGTGTACTTTATCTTCCTGTTAATATTGACTACTGCACTCCCTTACCCTTTATCGACAGACGCTTCTCTGTATCGTTGGTGGACGAGTCATCCACTTCTAGGGACACGTTTGTCATCTATACAGATGGCTCAAGGTCTGCGGCTGGGGTGGCTGGTGGCTTCTATATTCCCCATTTTCGGAAGGGGGTGTGTTTCAGGCTACAGAATCAACGTAGTGTAATGAAAGCTGAAATTTCAACGATCAAAAGAGCGGTACACTGGATGAAGTACTATAGGCTATTTGGTGTGAATATCCGAATCTGTACTGACAGTAAGCCTGCTATTAAATCCTTATCTGGTGTCTACTGGACATCCAGATTGGTATATGAATGCCGGGTATCTCTTAACGAGATGGCGAGACATTCTAACCTGGAGTTATTCTGGGTGCCGGGTCACTCTGGTGTTCCTGACAATGTTATTGCGGATGAACTGGCCAATGAGGCTCACGACTACAAGTTGATGAGATAGATCCTATGGTCGGTTTACCGCTTTCCTGCTGTAAATCACTCATACAGCGTAACTTATTTGAGTCCGCTCAACTCAGATGGACTAATTTAACGAATTGCTCTATATCGAGGCTCACATGGCCCGTTTTTGACCAACACAGGTCAATGTCCCTAATGGGGCTATCATAGTCTAGGCTGCGAGCTTTGATATCAGTGCTTACTGGGCACTGCTTGATTGGTGTGCATGCCAGGAGACTTAACACTCCATATAATGACTTCTGCAGAAGTTGCCACGATGAAGACGAGGAGGAAACGGTTGAAAATCTCCTCTGTCTTTGCCCAGCTCTATCTGGTGCTCGGTCTGCTACAATAGGCAGTCCTCTTTTGCATGGCCTAGCGAATCTATTCACTGTGGATGTCGGGAAAATAAATTCGTTCTTTCGTGCGTCAGGTTGGTTCGCCACAGAACCCATTTCCGATATGTGAAGGACCTATTGAGGACCTGATCATGATCTTTAGGTTATCACAAAGGGACCAATTTATGGACCCAAGTGAGCTGGTTAACACTGGGTGCCTTTATAACCTAACCTAATCTAATCATTGGTGCAGACTTCATGATTAGCCACAGAATTACTTTAGATATGGGACAAAAAGTCATGAATTGGCGAAATGGTAAAATACCCCTTGATGTCTGATATGTGAGCAAGTTTCATGTAAGAAGTCTAGTATTAGTTGAGCAACAAAAGTTGCCACCGCATTTAGAGGTTTTGGTATGGGACCGTGAGGAAGAGGAGGATTGTGTACACAATGGTTTATGGGTGTTGAAACCAGCAGATGTGAAAAGTGGCCATGTAACGATGGAGGCCCTCGTTGAACGGTACAATGACAAAGTGGTTCCTGTTGGAGTGCTTGGTCTTTCCCGAGGTGGAAAGGTCATCAGGCCGGGTTTCCGGTTGGCTGAATGTACTTCAGCAGATGCAGTAAAAAATTGTGAGGAAGATACTGGCAATGAATTCGCCAAAGAAATGCATGAATTCGTTCGGAGACTCCAGTTGTAGCCCACAACGTGGTAAAGGTTTGTCTTGCAAACTATAGAGTTACTGGAAGGGACCACGTAGGGTGGTTAAGAGGTTGGATGACAGGGTCTATAGAATACGGAAATGTGGAAGACCGATATCGAGAATTAAGGCGCGCCATACATTTTTTTCACTTTTCCAGTATGATCTCCACTCTTTACCGAAAGAAAATTTTTGAAGAATGGCTAAAAACAGAGAATTCTTTTGTATAACAGTCTTTACTATAGAACATTTTGTTTATAACAGTTTTTTTTCTATATAAAATGTTGTGTCTTTTCTATAGAAAAATGTAAGTACTAAAAACTGAATAACAAATTTCATACCACATTATTTCCTGAATTAACCACTGTGCCTAGCCAACTGAAAAACTTAAAACTGTTTGGCGAAAAAAAGAATGCTTAAATTAATTAATAAGTCTACTATTCGTAACGAGCCATAAAATTAATTAGTTATTTATGGCTTTTATTTATATTTTTGCCATAATTTTAATAATAAACTGAATTAATCAAAATTAAAACTTACTTTTACTGTTTATGACCAACACGATTTAAATAAATGATTTTTTCAGCATGTGTGATTTCACAAAAAATATTTTTCTTTTAGGATTTCAGGCGTCTTGTAGGTAAAAGACACAATTATTTAAATAAATATTTAACCAAACAAGAGAGAGAGATAATAATCCATTCGACTAATCCCTCTTAAATCATTTTTAAACCAAAAACAAAAAAGAAAAAAAAAATAAAGAAAAGAAAAGTTTCTTTCAAAAAGTAAGAAACTCATATAAATTATTATTGAGGGATTAAAAATACATTTAAATCATAATTTTGATATTTTGTGTTTTATTCAAAATTTACGTTTCTTTGTTGAGCAACACAAAATTTATGTAGTTGAGGAAAATGTCAAAATGATCAAATATAAAAATGATTTACAGCATGTTAAAATTAATTGGTGAGGTGGCCTTAGTTTTAAGAAAAAAATCTGCTGAATATTGAAAAGTAGAATAAAGTATTTCCTGTTTACAGATTTTATATTGAAACTTTTCAAATTTTTCCAATGTATTAAATATTTTTTAAACTGTTATCTTTAACTAACATCTTTTATGTTTCCTTTATGTCTTGTTTAAAAGAAAATTTCTTAATATTAATAAAATTTAATTAAATTTTCTAATATGTTTTCTTTTTTATTTTTGTATATCCCAAATTTGCTAAATTTATTTAAATATTTATTGCATGTTTGTTTAACATTAAACATTTATTTTAGATTGACACTAAAAGTTAACGACTGCCTTTTTTTTTTTTTGCTTGTGGAACAAAACCATTCAAAATCATGGCAAAACGAACTTCTAACAAAGAAAAAAAAAAAAGGAAATAAAAAAAAAAAAAAACTGATGAAATACTTTGCATTTAAAACATTCATTCTGTCATTCATCCATTCATTCCTAAAAGAATGATTACACATGTTGCCAGTATAAAATAAAATTTTATTCATTCTCATTTTCCTTAAGAAAAGTAGAATAACTTTAAATTTATATTACACTCCCGCGCCAATTTATCCAACAACCAAATGCACGCACTGTTGCCAACTCGGCAATGCATAAAAAACAATGACTTATATGGGCTCCCCTCAAACCGGAAAGCCTTTTTGTGCCTTTGCACAATGAAGGATTCTGTCTAAAAGCACTGGCCACCCAAAGCACCCATCAATGTATAATTTTGAAGGGTAATAACATAAAAAATGCTATTTTTCACTCTCTTCTTTCGTGTCTTAAGGATGGACGGTGGGGCAAAGGAAAGTAAATGTTTTTATAAAGTAAGGTTAAAAAAAATAAATATTCAATAAACCATTTCAGTTGTAAACATTATTTCTTGAATAATAAAGTGAATGAAATAAAAATTCTTGGAAATATGATTGTGAAAATGTCTTTATTCCATTAAAGAAATCTTCGTTTAAACATACGAAACATTTCTTGGTTTAATTAGACGTCATTCCTTAGTCATAGATTTCATATGTGGAATACATACTTGCTAATGTTTGCCATCATTTACAATGTAGTATTATAATTGAAATAAACTGTCCACAAATCTCAATCTTTATCTTTCCAGAACCTATTCTCTTAAGAACAAAACAATTCACAGTATAAGTGGGTACCACCTTCAGAGTGCTAGTTCAACTGTAAAAAATTCTAAAATTTGTCATGGTCCCTACACTTTAAGCTTTGTGGTAACTATTCAGGTTCTTGGATAAACAAAGAATTGTATCCAACAACAATCCTGGTGTAATTTTTAAGTGGATATATTTTTTGCATCCATATTGCTGATTTATAAACCCACTTAAAATGTGTAAATTACCTTCAGCAAAAAAATCTGAATACAGATAGTAAGATAACAAAAAGCCACTTGTCATAAAGTTTCTACTCTGGTATTTCTGATTCAAGGAAATAAAAACAATCAAACTCGTTTGATTAACTCCAACTTCTGTGTTTGGTATTGATAATGGTCAAAATCAGTCAAGTAGAATCAGAGTTATGGTCCAAAATATGAGACAACCTACAAAAATGCTGATATTTTTCAAAAATATTTTGCTATTTTTATTAAATATATAAGAAATGTCTATAACTGATTTAGCAGTATCCATAGACAATTCAGCAGACATATTTTTGACCATACAAAATTGTTGGTGTATCACTCAAAAATGAGGGATTTACAATAGATGGCGTATCTTTTGATGGCGGTTTTTGTTGTTAATAACTGTAATTTTGAAGGGTACATATTTGTTATTGAACATTTAGTGTAAATAACAACTTTTTTTTTTGCTTCGAAAATGTCGAATTTTGTGCCAACAAAGCGTCATATGCGGGAAGTTTTGCGTTACATCTTTAATTTGAAAATGTGCCGCTGAAGAACTCTGATTGCTCACCAATGCTTATGGTTTTCAACATGCGAGAGATGGTTTGGCGGTTCGGAAGTGATCATTTTGTCACGGAAGATAAAGATCGCTAAAGCGAGCCAGCAAAGTGTGAAGACCAAGAATTAGAGTCATTACACCATGAAGATTGTTGTAAAACTCAACAAGAGCTTGCAAAATCATTGGGAGCTACTCAAGCAGCAGTTTCAAAATGTTTACGAGCAGGAGGATTCATCCAAAAGCGGTAAATTGGGTACCATACGAATTGAAGCCTAAAATGCCCAGATCTGAAATCGTAATATTCCATTATTAAAGCACTCGGCCACATGTTGCAATACCTGTTATAAACTATTAAGAATGAAGTGGTGGGAAGTTGTACCTCCCCTGGTTTATAGTCCAGACCGTGCGCCGTCCGACTACTATTTGTTTCAATCGATACAGAACGCTCTCTCTGGAATACGATACACTTTGGAACAGATTATCTGATATTGGCTTGATTACTTATTGGCCTCAAGAGGTGAGCAATTCTTTTGGCTCGGAATCTATATATTGCCAGAAAGAAGGAAATGGTCATAGGTAACAATGACCAATAGTTTATGTTGTACAAATGTTACAAAATAAAATATAAACATTTAAAAAAATTCCGTATTTTTAAGACATACACCCAATAAATACTAATAGCATTTCCAAATATCACTTAAATATGCATAAATATCACAATCAGTTTTAAATTCGGCATATATATATCCTAACTTTTTGACATTACGTTTGTAACTCATTGAATTACTATTTGGTAACCTACTATAATATACATATTGTGGGTTCTTATAAAAATATGAGACGATCAACCTATGTTCTTTTGTCTGTTAGAGGCAAGATAAGGCCAAAAGGAATGGATTTAGGGAAATGATATTTCCGAAAATATTATTTGTTCATACGTTAGGTGTTGAAAACGGGCAAAATCCAGCTTCCAACTTTTAGAAACAATTAAAAATAAAGAAGGAAACCTTTAAAACCGTAATTTGTCACAAATAGTTATTACTAAAGCCGAATCGGTAAAAAGTTCAGTATCAAAATATATGAAAAACTTAGTTTTGGCTTACCACTATATGTATTTTGATCCCGATAACATTTAAATCCCTGAATTCAGCAATGTGAAATTTACCACTTATACTTTCTAGTAATAGAAAATATAAAACTTACCAATTCGGGTGAACCAGATCAATGTTTATATACAAAACGCACAACAATCTGTGCCCGTATATAGATTCGGCACAGCCGAATATAACACTCTTACTTGTTGATGTAAGATGTTTAATTTTTTCTCCAGTTTATTTGATTATTTTCGAGATATGGTAGACTTTGATATATATTGTAATCAAGAAATTACTTTGTTGCCACTCGAATGATTCTTCCTAAACTGACTTTCTATTGATTTAACCGAAAAATTCTATGTGTGCAACCGAATCATTCGATTGGCAACAAATTCGGTTGCTAATACGAATCTGTATTTTCTGTGTGTATATAGCAAAGATGCCTTCAGTCTTTGTTTGAATTTTGTTAACATAATAGAATTTTTTCATTTCTTCTTGATCATCATTCAGTTGCAGCGTTTAGAGCTTCGTTTTCGAGTGATTTGAATTTTGTTAATTTAAAAAAAAAAAACAATGTATTAAGACACAGATTTCATTTGCGTATTAATGATTGCATCGCCAGGCCGTTTGCTTTAAATGAATTGCGTACAATGAAGCCGAGCAAGATGTTAGAAAATAATGTAGTTTACTTTTTGTACAAAGATCGACTTAGAAAAACAATTTTGAATGCTATGGTGAGTCATATATTTGAAAGCTTTTTCGAAGGTATAAAATAACATATATAGTAGATATTGCCATTTGATAAATTGATTTCTTGATTATATCTAGAGTGTTGATATGTACTAATATAAGATACAATCCAAGTGCTTTATTACAGAGATAATCTTTTTTGTTGTGTTGCCAATCGAATTATTCAGGCTTACTGGAAGAATTTGGTGGCTTAAAATGTTATTCATATTTATCAATCGATTTTCTATTGCTAGAACACTTCATTAAATGTGTTGCTTTCTATGGGGATGTGGTAAAGCCAGAGGAATCACTTACGGGATATATTTTGTGCATACCCAGCAATTTTTATATACTTTCTGGCACTCCATATCCATCTATATTTTATTTCGCTTTAAATAGAGTCATCTGATTTAAGCTAAATATTTGTTACATCAGTGGTTAATAGTTAACTTACCACATTTTAAAACTTATGCAATAGATATTGGGTTTACAGCCCCTATTAAGATAATTTTACGGATCCCAGCAGTTCTAGGAGACTGTCCCGAACTGGTGCTTTTACCTACCATTTAGGGTGACAACTAGTTACACAACTAGCTTCCTGACGTGCATGTCATAAGCAGGTGGTCAATTTACTCCTTTTAATCACAATAAGACTGTCTAATATCTGGTCCAAAGTAGTCAGTAGCCATTGGATTCACATAACGTTTACATAGAGTCAGTTACCTTACTATTTACCTAACTGGTTACTTGATCTAGTCATTTTAACATGTATGGGTGCTAATTAATCTTAATAGTCTATTTCTTGTAAGCAAACCTCCGACAATTCTCTAATAGATTACTTCTGGTGGCTAAAATAACTACTTTCTAAAGAGTACAAAATAAACGTGTAAAGTAACTACATTCTAGGACTCTAAAGTGACAACTGCAGGGTTAAATGGAATGTCAGTATACTTAAGCAAAAAGGAAATGAACTGTATGATAATTACTTATATCAACACAATTTGTATAAAACCAGTTTGTACCAATTATTCACCAAAAAAATAATAATTTAAAGTGACTACACTCTAGATTACTTAAAGACACTTAATTGACGATTGAGACCACGCTAGATTACCAGGGATGTACAAAGTAACTAATTGACTTCTCTCTGCACTACAAGGAGCACGTAAGTGTCAAATTACCAAAAATATATGAATTGGAGTCATCCAAGTATGCAGACGTTAGTGACACTTACTGTCTATAAGGGATACATTCATAGGTGTTTTTTTGTATCGGTTATTTCGAACACTATAGATACATATAGATACATACACATATTGTTACGTTTTAACCTATTGAAAACGTTGGTTTATTTCCTTTAAATAAACAGCGCCTATGATCAACTCACTCACGACTGCAACCTCTGCCACTATTTATACACACGCCATCTTTAGTGAATCTTCTACAATGCTCTTAATGGACAAATTAGTATGTTCGTATTCTAGAGCTTTCGATGTCAATGTTAGCAGCCTAAACATTTAGCGCTGCCATACCTACAAACAATGCCAACAAGTAGAATCTTCTACTGATGGACATGTTTATAAACTTGATGAATGCTGCAGGCAGTCGTTACAGACCGCTAAGTTCAAATCGCTATTGGAAATTCGTAACAATATGGTAACTAAGATTTCAGAGGCTGATAGATTTGGACTAGAAATCCTAAAATTCAATTGTTTTATCTTCTAAAATATTTCATGGTTCTACTGTGCCTTGGTAATTCATAACCCCACCTCCTATGAATGCTTAGTAGCAACAGTAGCACTGTGTATGAAGAACAAAATGTCAGTTTTCAGGCACTAATGAAATGAAGAAATGTGCTTAGAATTTTGATTTTTTTTCCATCACTTATGTGTTGGTGTTGTATATATACATTACTTTAAGGTTATAAGTATGCCTTATTTGACTGAATGACGGAGTGACTACATAAACTCCAACACGATTCACAAGAGAGTACATTCATACATCTTATGAAATGGCAGACATCCAATGAAGAAAAATCCCCACAAGTAATACATTCAGACATACATATATGGAACACGATAACATTTAATATAAGAAAATATACTTTTTAAACGTCAGTCATGTCTCAAGTTAGCAAATCAATTTAATGTCAGTCACAAACGTAGCATTTGTTTAACTGAGATGAAGCACAAGTTGGTTTTTTTTTTTTTTTTTTGCTTTTGAGCTGGAAATTTCATCATCATCAGCAGTTAAGGAAAAAAATAAAGAAAATTCTGCTGTTGTGCAGAGTTACAATAGATGTAGACAGAAACTTACCTTATACCAAACAAATACAGCAACCAACCATGCCATGTCATTATATGATGGAATCAACATATGCCTTTGGGGGATGATTGTTGGCTGGCTGTATGTATGACTTGGAATTGGTTGCTAAAGTGGTGGGGCATAATTCTCTTCATATGTATGTGTATGTATGTGTGTGTGTATGGGTAATGATGTACTTTGTTGTCTAGTAAAATGGAATTGGCTGCATCAAAAACACGTCCTATAAACATGAATCCAAAGTAGATTTGAGTAGAGTTTATTTTATACATTTGAATACAGCTCATACATATAGAGGAAATTTTGATGCGTTGCATGCTCAACAAGGTGTATTATGTATTGGGAGGCAACATATGTGGAATGGTTTGTACAGGATGCCTGAATAAATGTGTACATTTCGAATAATTTTTCTTTTGATACCTATTTTGTGTATTGTGTTCGTTTTCATTTTTTTTTTTGTTGTTCACTTGTATTACTTTTTATTTTATTCACTTTTTGTGTGCTTTCTTTCATTTTGTTGTGTTTTGCAATAATATTAAAATGCTTGAACGCAGAAAAAACGCATTACAATAAAATTTTATGTTATTACTGTTGATGTATATGTGAAAAATACATTCAGGGGGTATGGGATGGAAACACGTCAAAATGAAAAAATAACATCAAACAATATCACACCGAAATATATGAGAACTCATACAAGCACATCAGATATCACAGCAAACAATTTCTTAAGTTAGGCTGAAAGGAATCACATTTATTTAAGTCTGCCTGAACCTTCATCTCTTATTCTAAAGCACAGAGTTTAGTCCTACTAATAAAAAGTCCTTGACTATTGCTGAAAGTGCTCAGTCGTGGTTCGAACTTCAATTGACTCAAAGGAAAAGCTAATACTTTTCTTAAAAAAATTCGATAAAATCTTAGTTTCACACTCACCAACAATTCCGCTGGGTTATGTGGCCAACTACCCATAAGTATAAAAAACAACTACATACAAGGAATTCAATGGAGAGATATAAACATTTTTGTTTGTGTCGTTACCCCCACAACTATTTTATTTGCCACAGAAAACAACACACGTATAAATATTGTAAAGTTATACTTGCAACACATGTAAATGTATGTGTATGAGCTTTTGCAAACTATTCAAATATGTAAGTAATCCTTTGTTATTTGTGCAAAATATACATATATTTAATTTATACGTCCGTATGTACGTATTTGTGTTGGAGAAAGCTACTGGAATGTTTTTTATTTTTTAAATATTCAAAATTTATTTTAACGTATTGAATTTACAGTCATAATCTTTGGGAAACATTTGTAATGCATCTGATTATTTGAGGAATCATTTATGGTAATTTCTGAAATCTGGAAAGTTACTATAAAAATCGTTTATCTAATAATACCCAAGAATATTATTTAAAAAAGACGAGTGGTGTCTTATTTACACTAAATATATTGTTTAATTCTTTGTCGTCCATTTGATAATATTGTAAATATTCTTACCTCACCAGAATATTTGAAAATTTTATCCAACTTTATGAGAACGACTATTGCAGACTATTCGAAACACTTTCATCTGCTGCTCAGTTTGTGTCAGCAAAACTTTCGTTCTCATATACTCGAGAATGTTATTAATAACGGAAGAAAATAATAAGTGAAATAATCAAAGCAGACAACAAAACATCACAGTTTCAGTTAAAATGCCTGTAAAGTTTTTGCATAACAGACGTTTGATCCACAGATAACTTTTTATATTAAATTTATTCCCTTCAAGGAAAATCTGCCATTTCGGATATAGAGTTAGGGTGAATTCCAAAATGTCTGTTTGCAAAGCAACCTAAAAAAAAAGCATGCGTTTCTTAACGAAACCTTGTACTTTGACAATGTTTCATGTAGCAAACTTTATGAAAAGATAAAAACAGACACTATGCAAAGTTTATTTTACGATTATAACTAAGTGTTTGCTAGATTTGGTTTGATAAAGAATATCTTTATCAAACCAAAAGTATTTTGATGTTTTGGAACTCACCCTTATTTTTTTATTCGAAATATCAATATATCGCCAAATTTTGATTTCAATAAATCGATGTTAGCGGTCCTCGCATGGTATGTAGCGCCATCCTATTGAAATAACATCTCGCCCGGTTCAATGTCATCTATATTTTCAGACAAAAAAATTGTTCATGGTGCGGTAACGATCTCCATTGACCGTAACGCGAGAGCCAGCTTCATTTTTGAAGAAAAGAGGTCCACAAAACGGTGCATTTTTCGAAATGTAATGGGGTCTGTAGGGTCTGTTGCGGTTTTTACTCATTCCATTCGTTTATTAACAAACCCGTTAGTCAAAAATTTGCCTCATCGCTGATCACAATTTTTCTATAAAATGATGAATTGCCAGAGTATACTAGAAAATCATCAAGAATATGTGAAAAAGTGAGCGCAGTAAGTTCTATCGGACTTAAAAACACCCTTTAACTGATACTGTTTAAAGAGACAACAACACTGAAAAACTGGGTTTCACAAAATAGCGAAGAAGTTTTCGCAGATACCAGCCATAAAATGTTGCATCTTATATCCAAAAATATTACACAGGTCAACAAATAAAGAAACAAAATTTTTGTAGCCACAACTGTAAAATTCATTTACTAAAGTAGAATCATTCGATTGGCAACAAATTCGGTTGCTATTACGAATCTGTTTTCTCTGTGTAGAAAATCAGAAGGCTGAAAATTATGAGGAATTACTTATAGAACTTTTAACTATCATTAAAAATCTTGGATGTAATATAAGCATTAAAGTACGCTATCTGCAAAGACATTTAGACAAGTTTCCTGAAAATCTTTGATCGTATAGCGAGGAACAAGGAGAACGTTTCTATCAAGATTTAAAAATGATATCACTGGAATGAACATATCATGGGAGATTACTGTTACGGGTGTGATAGAATCTTCTAGCCTATTGCTACGAATTTGCAATAGCGATTTGAATTTAACGGTCTGTAACGACTGACTGCAGCATTCATCATGTTTATAAACACGACCATCAGTAGCAGCTGCTACTTATCAATAATGTTGATAGCGTGCGGTTATTTGCATTGTTTATAAGTATGGCAACACTAAATGTTTAAGCTGCTAACATTTACATCAAAAACTCTAGAATTCGAACATACTAGTTTGTCCGTTAAGAGCATTGTAGAAGACTCATGAAAGATGGCGTGTGTATAAATAGTGGCAGAGGTTGCAGTCGTGAGTTGGCGCTGTTAGAGTTAACATGAACTGTCTTGTACATTTAAGTTTGTATACAATTCTGCGAATTGATAAACGTGTATAAAGATACTGAGTGAGTATTTGAACTGTTGCTGTGGTACATTTAAATAAATAAAGAGTTGTTACAAATTTTAAACTACTAAAACTGTTTTTATTTAAAGGAAATAAACCACGTTTTTAATAATTTATTAAATGTTTTAAATCGTTATTTTCCTTTTGTTACCCCTGAATACCCCGAAAACTTCTCTTTGCATTGAAAAAACAAGTAAGGGTGGTATATTCGGCTGTGATAAATCTTATAGACCCACCATCAATATGTGACAATAAACTGATTTTCAATTTTAGACCGATTCTCACGAAAGTTGGTAGAAAGATTAAGTTTCATATAAAACTTTTTATGTCCAACTTCATCACGATATTTGTTATTATAAGACAGTTATGAATGTTCAACTCATTTTCTGACGGCGACCTTGTCTGAGGACTAGGGTCAAATGTTGCCCAATTTTCGCCATACTTTATAGTATAATTTCAGAGTACTTAGTACTAATTTGTGCATAATTTTATCTGGATTGCAGCATAATCAACATGTTTATAACTGCTCAAAAAGTATTCCAGGGGGACATTTGTATGGGGCCTAGGTGAAATCATGTACCGATGTTGCCCATTTTCAATACGACACACTCAGAAAAAATATATATAGTTGTGCATTGTTAGTGTAACCATTTCAACATTTGTGCATTCATTTATATGATGAATAATTTTATCATAATATGTTGTTCTCAGATTATGATATCCATAAGCCGAGAGCAACATAATATGGTAAGACCTTTATCATATAAATGGTTGTCACAAACATATACATGTTTACTGTAACCATATATATGGTTGATACAAACATGTGAATTGTAAATTAACCATATTATTGTTACCACAATCATATATATAGTTACTGTGACTATAATATAGTTAAAAATGTTGAAATGGTTACAGTAACAATGCACAACTATATTTTTTCCTGCGTGGACAAACCTTATCAACAGAGATTAGTTAGTATTTACATAGTTAGATCATCATAGAATCTTATAAGGACCCAGAATATATATAATTATGAGGATCTGTGATAGATATTTTGATCTGTTATTGGGATTGATCCGTTACAATCTTTAATGGTGATTACTTTTTCATTTGTAACATTTAATTATAAGAATTAATTCTAAGATTAAGAAATTATTAAGCATTAGCAGCTGGGGTTATCAATTCTTCCATATTTCCCAAGATACAGATATAAATGGTAAACATTTCCAGTAAGGGTATTTAACTATATTATAACTACGTCGACCATAATAGCATTTGAAGGACGAATTTTGAATGACGCTTTTGTTTCGCTATGAGTTCCAGCTGTTGTACTCTTCTCAAGATAATATTAGATACCAGAATGGAACTTAGACTATCATATTTGGCATATGAAAGACAAACTTGCATTTTAATATGTTTTTACTTTTATGTGAAAGGAAGATGCCAATTTTCATTACAAAATTTGTTATTTCTTTTAATAATAAGCTGGTATCTTCATACTTTGAACTAATGTTTCAGAGAGACGAGACTAACTGGTGGTTTGCGGTATAAAGTATACGGTATTCGTTGTAGTTTCTTTAAAAAGTAGTCATATTAATTTTTGAATTATTCCGAAAAGAATATGATCTATAGTTTCTTTAATTGAGGAAATCATTATTCTTATTATACCCTTCACCTTCGTGAGAAGGGTAAATATAAGTTTGTCATTCCGTTTGTAATTTCCACAATATAATTTTCCGAACCTATAAAGTATATATATTCTGGATCCTTATGAATAGCGAAGTCGATTAAGCCATGTCCATCTGTCTGTTGAAATCAATTTTTTGAAGACCCCAGATATCTTCGGAATCAAATCTTCAATAATTCTGTCAGACATGCTTTCGAGAAGTTTCCTATTTAAAATCAGCAACATCCGTCCATAAATAACGGAGATATTTAAATATGTCTTTTATATTTTAATATGTCTGCTTGCGGTATTTCCTGTAAGGACTCTTTAACGTAACACCGATTTATAAGTATGTACACTAGGATGGTTTGATATTTTTGACAAAAAATCGTAGGGGGGATAATGATTCTACGAAAAATTCTAAGCAAGGGGTTTGACCATGTGTAATTTCAATAATATTGTTACGAACTTGCATTATAAATTTGAATTTAGCATTCTATTATGTCTATAAATATTTCCATCAGTAGAAACTTCTACTTATCAACAATGTTGATAACGCGATGTTATTAACATTGTTTATAAGTATGACAACATTAACTTTGAAGCAGCTTTAAAAGATCTAGGTGATCATTGTGGAAATAGAACAGTTTTTTCCGATAGATTATTCATGAAACTTCTAGAAGTATTAGTAATATCGAGTTGTAAGTCAGTCAGTATATCCTAGGCGCTGTTAGAGTTAACATGTACCGTTTTACTAGTGTATTCTTGTAAATTATAAAGTGTGTGTAGTAAAACACAGTGACTATTTAAATTGTTGTGTAAATTTAAATAAATAAAGATTTGTTGCAATTTGTAAACTGCTGATCGCTTTTATTTGTAATTAAAAAATCCGATTTATTTAAAGGAATTATGTTGTATGTAGTTTTAGAGTTGAAACAGCAAATACTTAAAAAATATAAAATTTAAAAGACTCAAAAGCTTTTCTTCTGATGTGTTAATAAAGGTAATAGGAATTTGGAGCGGAATTGATAAATAATAGAAAAAAGTTCAGATCTAGTTCACAAAATTTAACTGTTGAAGCAAATATTACACAAATTTTGCAGTTAATCGCTACTTACAACATATTTTAGAATTTCTGCAAGTTCAAAAACCATTTTAGACTTATGGTTTCTAGGACAAAGTTGAGTAGAATTCTTCGTAGAATCATTTACTCCCTACGAGTTTTTTTCTTTTTTTCTATATCCACACAAACAACTAGTAATTCATAAACAAAACTCATGCTTAATTCAAAGAAACAATTCGATTAATAAAATCAATATTAAATTTATTAACGAGGGAAACTACAGTTAAGAAAAAAATCAAGAACAACTATATAATACTTCTTTTGTATTCAGTTTTCTTTTTTTCTTTTAAGAATTCAATCACTTAAGTGGTGACAAGAAAGTTGAGATCAAAAATACCAACGAAAAAAAAAAAAAAATCTTAATAAAAACAGAAAAATTTATAAAATGTTGTGACTTTGTCGCCATCATCGTCAGCAACTTCAATATTGAGCCTCCATCAAAAGTCCTTCATTGTTTTCTTTTGTTTTCTGAATGGCTATTTGCTCTGTTGTATTATTGTATTTGGATTGAGTTCAGTTGAGTTATTTATGTGGCATCATTATATAAAATTGACCATTTTATTGGTTGGTCTTCCCAAAAAAAAATTTATAAAACGAACAAAAATGTGTAAGAATAAATTTTGCACCACAATAAAGTTGTTATTTTATATTGACACATTTAAAGCAGCAATCGCTCGTCAACACAAAGAAACATAAAATATTCTTTTTTTTTTTTTTTTTTGCAAAAAATTTAAATAAAAATCAACAAAATTTTAAACTTTGTATCAATTTATATTGATTTGGCAGTGCGTATTATATGTATGTTTAAAAGATCTTTAATTTGTTTTCAACAAGTCGTACTGGGTAAGAGATGAAGTTGGTAACAGTGAGAAAATCGAATTTATTTCTTATCGAATCCCACGACTAGAGGATCTTCGTTATGGAACGATCGGAGGCAACATTATCAATTTACTGAGGGCTGTCTAAACCATTATTTCCTAACAACTTATTGACGGCTGTCTAAACCAGTTTCCCCTTACAACCATTCCAATCGAATCCCACGATTAGTTGATCTTCGCTCTGGAACGATCAGAGGCATATCCGACTAAACATTATCAACTTACTGAGGCTGTCAAAACCATTATTTCCTAACAACTTACTGAGGGCTGTCTAAACAAATTTTTTCCTAACAACCAATCCTATCGAATTCCACGACTAGTTGATCTTCGCTCTGGAACGATCGGAGGCATTTTCGACTAAATCTGATCAATTTACTGACGGCTGTCTAATTGAATTCCACGACTAGTGGATCTTCGCTCTTTAACGATCGGAGAAATTTTCGACTAAATATTATCAACTTACTAGCGGCTGTCTATTTGAATTCCACGACTAGTGGATCTTCGCTCTGGAATGATCGGAGGCATATTCCACTAAAGACTATCAACTTACTGACGGCTGTCTAAACCATTTTCCCATTACAACCAATCCAATCGAATCTCACGACTAGTGGATCTTCTCTCTTTAACGATCGGTGACATTTTCGACTAAATATTATCAACTTACTGACGGCTGTCTAATTGAATCTCACGACTAGTGGATCTTCTCTCTTTAACGATCGCAGACATTTTCGACTAAATATTATCAACTTACTGATGGCTGTCTTATTGAATTCCACGACAAGTGGATCTTCTCTCTTTAACGTTCGGAGAAATTTTCGACTAAATATTATCAACTTACTGGCGGCCGTCTAATTGATTTCCACGACTAGTGGATCTTTGCTCTGGAACGATCGGAGGCACATTCGACTCAAGACTATCAACTTACTGACGGCTGTCTAAACCATTTTCCCCTTACAACCAATCCAATCGAATCTCACGACTAGTGGATCTTCTCTCTTTAACGATCGGAGACATTTTCGTCTTAATACAATGATGATTCTGTTTTCTCAATCAATTGTGTTGACGTCTCGATTGTCTTAACAGAACTTTAGTCGCTGCAACCGAAAAAATCAATTAAAGCAAATTAACCGATCAATTGGCAGTGACTTTAGTTGTCTCAATAAAATTGTTTTGACTGTGTAATTCCAAACAAAATGGTTATGTAGTTTAGATGAACTCTACTGATTTCTAATCATTTTGCAATTATCGTGCCTGAGTATTGTAGAGACTCTTGCAGTCGGTATCAATTGCTTGTCTCCAGCTTTTAAATTATATTATTTTTGGAACTGCACCTTTTTACGAGTGAATTAAGCATCTGGGAACAACTTTAAGTATGTAAGTAATCGGAAATAAAATTAAAGTAATTCAAAGTCTGTCCGAGTATCTTTCTTCAAGAGCTACTCATACTGGTGTCCGACTCTTCGCTCGCCTGTAACATGTCATTCAAGCATTTTATTAAGGTGTCAATACGAAAACTTAACTTCAAATAAAATCTTCTTTAAAACAAACATTAATATCTTTTTTTTTCTTTAAATATAAAGAACACTTTAATATGTCTGTTTTTTGGAGCCGTGTTAAAAGCCCAAATTGAGGTTAGTTTAATTATATGGTTGGTTTTTTGTCGCTTATTTCAGAGACAAGGTAATGAAGAGTTTTTAAATATATGTATGTGCATAACAAATTTAAGGTGACATTTCTCTGTACAAGTCATCAAAAACTGCTAAATATTTTGTTTTTTATTAATAATAAGAAGCTGGAATTAAAAATTATTGGGAAAAAAAAAGGAAATCATCAACGGCAAGCAGATTGTCACAAAAGTTTAATAAACTACTTAAATAAAAATATACATTTTTTTGGTTGTTTTGTTTTAAAATAATACCCAAAATAACAATGACCACTAAATGAAGCGACCAATGAATGTCATAAGTTGAAATTTTATGAGTTTTTAAAGCAGAAAATTTATATTAAAACAAAAAGACCAAAAAACACAATAAAGAGACATTAATAAAAATAAAATATTTAAACCAGTTGACGTTGTCACCTTTTTTTTTTTTAAAAAAAAACCAACTAACTAAAAATTCATATGTACTACATACATATGTACACCATCACCACCTCCAACCAACTTCGCATGATCTTCATCAAGATCATCAGCAGCAGCAACATCTTGATTTTGGCTTAAACTTGTACCAATAAATACTTTTGATAAATGTTAATTTTTTGCCATAAATCAATCAAATAAATTACAATTAAAAATACAAAACATCATCATCCTCATAATCAGCACAATCTTCTTCAGCATCATCTCCAAATTCGTGATCATTTTTTGTTTTATTAATTTTTTGTTATTTTTTTTTTTTTTCATTATCATCATATTAAATATAACAAGAAATAAAACAAACAAAATAATGATAAATTTTAAACAATCAAATCTATCTATACACACACACAAAACACCATCCAATATTATACAAATATCTTTGTTTCGTTTTATAATTAAAAAAACCAATAAATTAGCATAAAATTGTTATAAAAAACGAATTCATCTAATTGATCATAATACGACGACGAAACATTTACGTTTCTTCTACACACTAAATACTCTAGTAGAACGACCCATCATCATTAAGATGCGAAGACGGGTATGCGAAAGTAAACGCTCAAAAATAAGTTTGAAATAAAATAAATGTCATCTAATGTAGCATTTCACTAAGTAGACAGTGCATTCAAAGAATGATTTGTTTTAGTACAAAGTAGAGATTCTCAGGTTACAGCTGGTTATGTCTAATCTAAACATAACTCCACCAATAATTAGTATTAAACAAATTTCGCTCCTCATCAGCTGAACAAAAATACTTCAAATTTTCATTTCATGATTCAAATTTTACTACTAAACAAATGTTTATTAAAATTTAAAATATAATTGATCACACAATAACAATTGCTTGGCCTCTTAATCAGGAACAATCATTACTATGATGCCGGAAGCCTAATTGTCTGGAGTGCTCAAAACTTTACGTTGATCGGTCAATTTTAAAGAAGCAATGTAACGAAGTGAGCCTTATATTGAACCATTTATACACAGAGAAAACAGATTCGTGATAGCAACCGAATTTGTTACCAATCGAATGATTCGGTTGTACACATAGAATTTTTCGGTTCTATCAACAGAAATTCAGTTGATAAAAAAGAATTTCAGTTGAAGCAACCAAACTTTTGTTACCCTTTCTAAAATTTTATAGACACAATTGTAAAATTCGGTAACTATGGTAGAATCATTCGATTGGCAACAAATTCGGTTGCTATCATGAATCTATTTTCTCTGTGTAGACTTTGATTTTATTAAATGCTATCTCTTTAGACATTTTGTGTATATCCGTAAGAAATTTATGGGATTAGATATTATATAGGAACAATGGTCTATTATTAACATGACCCTAATGAAATTTCTGGATACCAACGGTTTTATAACATTTTTGATTATTTATTTCTTACTCCGGGATGGCATTAGCTTGTTCTTTCGATTAGCTCTGTTTCCTCAATTCTTGCGGAACACCAGAAGGGTGCAGTTCTACATGTATTGTAGATTCTCACTCTGTCAAATATTGCCAACTTAGCAATAGTTACTGGCCTGTAAAATAGACAGAGGAATTGGTTGTAGAAAAGCTTAAGAGCTCTAGTTTTATTAATTCTGTAACCTTTTTCTAGAATTTGAATTTATCAACAACATTTTTATTCGTTTGACAGATATATTGATGCCATTATGTATGGAATATAACTTTGTGCAATTGTCCGCCTTCGTGCTTCACTGGGTGGCGCGCATCCTAAATGTTTAATTTTCCATTATTCTGGCGCATAAATCAGGCTTCATTTGACCGATTTCATGGGATATGTTGGGTTTGAGAGACGCTGTGATTTGTGGCTTGGTCACATAGACATGTGACTTAAGAAAACCCTGCAAAAATAATTCTCACAGCTGTGTAGCACTTAGCGCCGTCCTTATAAAACCGCTATCGTCCCCAATTCAGGTCAAAATAAATTGGTAATCATCTACTCTAATGGCCTGGCCAACGACTTTTTCAAAGAAATATAGACCAATGATACCGCCAGCCCAGAATCTACACCAAACAAATCATTTTTCGGGATGCATTGGTCTCCATCAACTGTCAAAGTTCAAAAGTCCCTAAAGGAAGACTCTTTATATTCATATGAAAAATCAGTTCAAGGTATAAATATTTGAATCAGTGGGTATACTCAGTTGGTTCTCATTCACGTATTGGTTTAAAGAGTGAACTTCGTCAAAACCACATTTGTAAATCTGTTGACTGCCTCTTTACAGCCAGAGGTTATGTCACTAGAATCACGTAAAAATTGCGAAGTAAAAACCTGGACAAGTCACGTTTATTTTTTTAGCAGACACTGGTTGGTAATTCTTTCCTAAAAATGCTTTCATACCAATGAGTTCAATAGTAAAAGATCTTCCGTGCTACTCCACGTACACTCTGCATAGCATATCTAGTTTGGTAATATCCAAAAAAAATCACCATTGGGATCAACATATCGAATTCATATGCACTTTCGTGGAATACATGAGGTACATAAGAGTGTTTTCCTCATCTGAATATAAGTTATAATTCCAGAGGAGTGTCCTGACGTGTATCCAAAGGTACATTATTTTAAATTTCTTGATGATTGTCCTCGATTTCCACCACATCTGGATCGTTTTCAATATCCTCTTCAATGGATTGTTTATCCTCTTCATCCGAAAGTAGTTCATCTAAAAAGTAATAGCAGCACTAAAATTTTCACTTGTAGTTCAGGGGGAAAAATACTTCCCATGGAATTCATGTCCAATTTCAAAGTACATTTTTAACTCATTCATTTTTTAATACCTTTTCTACGCTTTTATACTCACTGAATATTATGTATCAACTTAATCAAATTAAATATATGGGAAAAATGTTTCCCATTGTCGTCAAAGGCTTACACATAATGCAACGAACGTTTTTTTAGTCATGGAATACGAAGCCGGATGATGTCTCTTCCCAAAAGTAGTTCTGGCACAACTGATGTCAGCTTGTGGTCGGGGTATTCCTGACTACTCCCCATCCTCACTTCATTTCGTCTAATGAATTTATGGGCTAACGCTCTTGAATTATCACATTTACTTCGCATTGAACTAAATGCAGAGGGCCCCTAACAAAAACCGTATTAAATGTTTCTGGTTTTCGGAAAGCCACATACTGTAGCTGTATTTTTTTCTTGATATTGAGCGAATGCTTTCTAAGTGGAATAATTCTAATTTGTCTTTCATTAACTCCACTTTTATGCAAACGATTGCACTAATATTTTAGAGTCCTTATACCTGAATGAGATAAGTGGGCAAATTCGAAATTTGGTAGCATGAAAATTCTATGATGATGCTAACTTTTAATTGGAATTTCAATATTACAGAAGAATGAGATTAGGTAACGTAACGTATTTTGCTAAGTCGCATAGTAATGGCTAATTTCAGTCTTTAAGGTAGGGTCGGGTGTCGTCATGAATAGTGTAACACCTTTGAATAAAAGTCGGTGCTTACAATGAACTGACATTGTGCTGGGTTTGGTAAATTAAGAAGCACGACAGGCTTTCATAGGACTGCACTTTTATTTGGCATCCCGTGAAGATATGCTATGAAAAGAGTCCGTTCTTGGTTTTAATTGGAACTTGAACTTCATTAGGATAATTTATAACGGACAAACAGTCCTTGGGTATGTTTTTTATCTCTCATAAAACAGTGTAATTTTCAGAATATTTAGACTCCACCTGTTATTATGACGTCCGAAGTCGTCCGAAAAACCAAACGTTTTATACAAAATTCGGTTTTTCCATTTTCTTCTATGCGAACATAAAAAACAAAATTTCTCACTTGCTGTTTTGTTTTCAACAAACGTAATGTTAGTCAAACAAAAGTTTTTGATATAGAGGAATCCAATTTCAATCCAATTAGAACAACTGACTTTCATTTGCTTTTACTTTCGTTGGAGATCGTGAAACAGGTTTTTGGACTCTATTGTAATTTCAACAGACATCAAAACCCTGAGGAAGCCTATTTGCCAGTTTTTGGTTGTTTTGTGATTAGTTTCGCAACGTTAGCGATTAATTAAATGAATCGCTTTCGTAATACGTTTACTCTTAACGATAATATGCATCAAAAAAGACGCCTTATAGTGCGGACAGAACAAGCGATTGATTGGTCATGATCCAAATGTGCCATCGAGCTCAACAATTAAACCTATATCCATCCACTTTATGGAGAATGTTGCAAAAGGATATTGGTTTGTTGCTTACAAGATTCAACTCATACAGGAATTGAAGCCACACGATAATCCTTCGAGCCGCACATTTGGTGATTGGGCCGAAGGAAACATCACAATTGACCCACAATTTCATTTGAACAATTTCATTTTGAACACTTTTTATACCCTACACCACCATAGTGTATACCGATCTGAGTCGATTAAACGATGTTCGTCCATCCGTTTTTTTTAGCGCTTACATATATTGAAAACTCTGTCACAATACTTGAAGATACGCCACTCAAAATTAAGTGATGAAATCATTAAAATTCAGTTAATCATGATCTTATTTTGTTGTTATTTGGTTCAGTTTAAAATCTCTGTTCTTTTTTTTTTTGTTAGTATTAATAACAGCATTAACAGTCTAATAACGACAATGACGAAGATGATGGACCAGAAGCGCTAACATACTTAACTACACACATATGTAGCTTGATTAGATTTATAGATCATGTCTTGTTAAATTATAGTCTTGTATTTAATGTCGGCACTTTTAATAACTAGAATTGTTATTTTTAATTCTGTTAACTGGTATACGAGTAAGTATTTATGAATAATTTTAAACATATCAAATATTTTCGTCTTTAAATACCAAAAAAGGTTTGTGTTTTTTTTTTTTTGTTTTTGTTTTCTTTTTTCTATACATATTTAAATTAAATAACCGTTTTATAATTTTAACATAAAAACAAATTTTAATGATTGAAGATTAAGCTTTGTTTTAAGCTAATTCAGCAGATGGCACGATGAAAAAAGCTGCTTTAAAAATAGGTATAAAAACTAATTTGAATTGAATAACGTTATGTACGTAGGTGGGAGATTTAAATGCAAATGAACCGGTTGCAAGTGGTGAGTATAATGGATTATTTAGCACAAGGGATTGAATAAGAAGCGGTAACGTTAGATGAAGTGATCTATTTTGGAGGATATAAAATATATTTTCTTTTGCCGATTCAGCTAGTTGGCCGGGCTCAACATATGATCTCCGATGCTTCGGGTTATCGTAATGGATCCATTTTTCATCGCAACTAATGATCACGTGCCAATCATGAAAAATCGTTAAACCCCAGTTTGTTAACTGGCTATGTGATACGGTCATTAAGACGACACTATTCAATGAACGACCGCAACAATGTCGCTCTTTACTATACTGCAGTGGATCCCTGTAGATATAATGGCCAGACAAATGGCATTCACCTCAGCCTTTAGGCTAAATGCGATTGGGGCCTGGAAACATCCTCCATACGGTCACGCCAGTATAGTAGGTATCATTCGGAATCTTCCGGTTAATATCGATTACCGCCTTTCTAGGCCCTTCATGGTGAGGAATTTTGGTTTCCCAATTCCTTATAACACGGAAGTAATGGACGGACCTTTACATGACACAACGGGTCAATCAGTTTATACGGACGGTTCTAGGAAGGGAGATCGAATTGACATAGGTGTCTACATTCAGGAATTCGAAACTAGGTTATCTTTTAGACTTCCAAATGAATGCAGCATTTATTCAGGCTGAAATATCAGCCATAAAAATGGCGGCTAACTGGCTCAGTTACAACAAGATATCAGGCAGGGATATTCGTATATATATTGACAGTCAGGCCGCAATAAAATATATAACAGGAGTATATACAACATCTAATTTGGTCCAGGAATGCCGGGCATCCTTAAACAGGATGGCGAGACATTCAACAGTCGTACTCAAGTGGGTACATGGACACGGAGATACTACGGGCTTGCTGACTGACGGAGACATAGACTTCCTATGTGGGTTTCCGTTATCCAAATGCAAGCTTCACATTAGTAACTTCTACTATGAGATCAAACAAAATATCTTCTCGGCTTGATACGTTCACAATTTAGTGGTGTAGTGGCGGTCATTATCGGACACTGCACTTTTGGCAACCACGCGAGGAGACTTGGCTTACCAACTTTCAGGTAACACAGAGACCTACTGTCTGGACCCACATGAGCTGTTCTTCTTTCTTCACTTCACGACTGCCTGGATACCTAACCCAGTCTAAGGGGATAGATATTTTTATTGTGGATTTTTCATTTTAAATCATTTCTCTTCTTCCCCATACTCCGTTCAGGAACGCAATTATATATGAGGCCATAACAATTACGGACACCCATTTAACATACAAAAAATCCCTTTAAAATAATAGTTATTAAAATAAAATACAACTTTCACACCTACATACTAATGTATACATATGTAGATATTAGATTTCAATTGACCATTCAATAATTGGATGGATTTTGTTTTCCAGAATTGTTTGGTTAATGTAACAAAACAAAAAATAAAAAAAAATAAAAACTGGAAAAAAAATCATCCAATGAACGAACCGGTGCGTTCATTTTGGTCATTTAAATATATGGAAATTCAATTGAACATTCAAACAAAAGTGAAGATATGACGATGATGATGATGATGATTTTGTTATTCATATGTATACTTAGTTGTTGCTATTGTTTTTATTGTTATCATATTTTGCAAATGGACGCCAATTCAGCCGCAACTAATGGTTGTTGTTTTGGCACCCTTTCATTTCGGAAAATATTAGATTCTAACAAACCATACACACCTTTTTGCATGAGTGTACACAAACACACACACACATGTGAATGGTCAAATGTTTGAACAGATGATGGCAGCTAAATCTGGGACATACGAACCGGAAAACTATTCAACAACATCAATTCAAACAACATCATCAGCAGCAGCAACAACTACATTCAACCTTATGCACGAAAAAAAGGGTGCGAAAATTGTATTTTATTATTTGTTTTTTTTTTTATTTTTTAACAAACACTATGATACAGTATATGCAGATATGTTAAATAATGATTTTGATAATGCCTCCATGGGCTCCAAAAAAATATCCGATAAATAATGATAAAACACAACTGATCACCAAAGAATATTTTGGGGAATTTCATCCTTCCTTATAGGCATTTTCGTGCCTTAAACAGACAGACGGCTGACATTGCTAGATCATTTTAGAATTTTATAATGGTCTGCAATGAATATTTCGATGTTTTACAAACGGAATGTCAAAATCAATATATCTATCTCTAACTCATTTTGGTGGTGGGTGTAAAAAGATTTCTTTTAAATACCAATATCGAACAACAATTTTATACAGATTAGTTATATGTATGAAAAAATCATACCATTCGATTTTGCAAACATCGGTCCATTAAGCCTACTCACAGAAAAAAGTAATTTTGTTACCCCCCTCAAAATAAACCTTTGTTTTAAAATGTCTCCCAAAATGTTTTGGGTGTAGTTGTTTAAAAATATTTGTATTTTCACTCAAAACAAGACATAATAGGTGGTGCAAAAGTAATCCTCCTATCAGAAAATGCTATAAATTTTGCGATTCCCCCCTAATGTCAGTTCTGTTTTGACATTTGTGTAGCAAACACATGCGAAATACACGTTAATAAACAATGTTACGCTACACTGCTCCAGAACGCGGAATATTCCTGACTATTTATTTGACCAATAATCGGTCGGTGACTTTGGCACAACATGAATTTCGTCGCAGATTTCCTGGCCGTCCAAAGCCTACTGGTGAAACACTGCGACGTTTAGCCGCTCGCCTCGAAGAGACTGGCACAACACGAGGCGTGGCAGACCCCGGAGTAGCCGTTCTGCAGAGAATATTGCTGCTGTAGCAGAGGATGTCATGGAAGCGCATCGACCAGACGACGTGCCACGCAAATGGATATCAGTCGACGGTCTTAACAGCGAATTTTGGTACAAGATTTGAAGATGTTTCCGTACAAAGTCCAGACGGTGCATCAGCTGTTAGCTGCTGAGCGCCAATCGCGTCTAACATACGCTCAAGCCATCCTTAATCACCACCAAGAGGAAGATGATAATCATGAGTGATGAGGCCCATTTCCATCTTAGCGGGTACGTAAATAAGCTAAATTTACGCTTCTGAGGCTAAATTTACGCTTTGCTGGAGGAGTCATCGGACCTTTTTTCTTCGTAGACGTCGCGGGCCAAACGGTTGCTGTGAATGGTGAGCGCTACAGAGCAATGATCAACGAGTTCTTTTTGCCGCAACTTGATGAATTGGGATTGGAAAACATGTGGTTCCAACAGGACGGTGCAACGGCACACACTGCACGTACATAAGAAAAAATATAGGGACTTTTTTGGGAAAAAACGTAAAAAATACGGCCCTTTTTACATGTTCCAACTTTGGATACGTGTAACTTTTTATAGGGACAAGATAACTGTTAGCAAGTTACTCCTATTTTATTTAGAATTTTATCACCAATATAGCTGATAATTTAAAAATAAATTTCAAGAATCCGTTGGCCCGTCATCTCTAAAAAACCATAAAAAGATCGAGCAAAATTAAAAAAATAAATCAATAAACCTAAATATCTCTTCAACTAATAGAGATAAACTACATATGTAAGTGTATTTTTTGTAGACCTTCTTAAGGACTATATATATATTATATTTTAAATTTCAGCTCATTTGGATAAAAAATGGATTTTTGGCAACTTTTTGAAAATTTTGAGACCCTTGGTGACCAACTTTGAGGACCAATGACTGGCCCCCATAAGCGCTAGGAAGCAGAATATATGCATGTCAACTCAAAATCACCTCAGCTCTAACCATGTGAAATTTTGTAACAATATCTCTAATAGTTCCCGAGATACCGAATTATTTCCAAAAAAAAAAAGTGTTATGCACAGTGGGGCAGAATCAACATTTTTTTTAAATAATTCTGGCATGGAAAAATACTTCAGGGATAAATAGGGAACACATCAGTGTTTACAAGGCTGCTTTCGGTTTTTTGATCCCTGCTCTGGGATTTTAGAACATGTGGCTCAAAATTTAAATTTTGATAAAAAATAGATCAAATTCCGAAGGACGTAGGGGGCACATGTTTAAAAAATTGAACATGTTTTTTACACAAAAATGTTCTCCGTAAAGATACCTTACAGAAAAATATAAAATTGTTATATGTTCTTAAAGAAATTTTTATTTAAATATAACAAGAGTCAAGTCAAAGTCTTTTGAAAAATAGCAAAAATCTACTATTTTTTAAATTTTTAAATTGAAAATCGTTTATTTTTGGATCCATAATCGATATTGCTATGAAATCTTTTGTATATTATTTGTAATTAAGTTGAGTAACTAACAAACAAGATTTGAGTCTATTCGTTTTAAAAGTACACCCTACACTTTTAAAAAAGCGTACCAAGGTATGGCAAAATTTTCAAATATCAATTTTGAATGTCTATAACTCGAAAATTATAAGAGATAAATAACATACGCAAGCATGTTTTTTCAAGACCTAGCCAAGCGCTTTTCAACAATAATAAAATCTTTGAAATCGGATGAGAAACAAAAAAATGGCACGTGTTTAAAAATTTTACATGTCGAAGGTACCCTAATTTGAGCCCCCATAAAGCCGCCCCTGGAGCATTTGCAGGGCCCATTTTAATAAACATAAACTTGAATACTCCTTGGTTAAACACACGTCAAATTTTGTTCCGATCGGACCAGCCGTTTAAAAATGCCAGGTTTATTTCCAAAAAATTGTGATTCGTTAAACAAAGTTTACTTAAGCTCACAATAAATCAAAAAATAACGAGCATTAAGAAAAACAACAACAACAAAACAAAGACGAATGGTTAAGAGCTCATGGTACATGAAATAATGAGAAGCGCATAGTAAGCAATGTTTAACATAAACAAAGCTAATAGGGAAAATCTCAAGAGGAGTGATGTGTGCAGTAGTTTTTTAACCCATAATAAAGAATAAGATATGACATATGATATATCACTGGAAAGGTAAAGAAGTCTAGTTTTTGAAAATATTAACAAACACTGTAGTTTCTGTAAGTCTCATGAGACACAGCAGAATATAGCACTCTAACTGGTTTTTACTATCTTTCATACAGCAGTATAACCTTAGAATGTTTAGAGTTTCCAGAAGACATCCTTTGAAGACTCTGCACAAAAATTAATAGTATAAATGAATGGCCCACTAAACATCAACACTAACCATTCACATGACTACAAATACATACATATGTAGATGTATGGAAGTTTATGATTCACATGTGTATGTATGGAAAACCATTTTAGATTTTATTATTTTCTAACAACAATTCTAACACTATCTAACACACACACACCCCCACCCATACATCCATATACATGCACTTTCTCACTCTGTTCAATATTTTATTAAGCGAAAAATGATTTTTTGTTTAGATATTAAAAAAAAGAAAACTAACAGCAGCGAAAGCTGAGGGGATAGGCTGAGTGGCCTGTGTTGGTCTTTTGAAAAAATAAATGATTGCGGAAATTGTAGCCATTTTCATATAAACATTGCTATTTGTTTTTATTTCTTTAGAAAATTATGGTGTGCAAATTCATTACAGTTCGATTTAGAGATTTGAAAAAAATCTCAAAAAAAAAAAGAAACTCAAACTCAGGGATATGAGCCGCATCATAGTTTACGAGTACTAGTTGTTTTCAGTTGTTTTTTATTGTATAAAAGAGGTTATTTTCCATTAAAATGTATGTATAACTCGAATCAAACTGTTTCATACCTATAATCATAAAAACTAATGTTATTTTATTATATTTCATTTCATTCGATTTCGGTCTTCAACACGACCCTTGAGAATAATGCTTCAATGCACTTCTCATATGTATTTATGGGGTTTTTTTTTTTGTTATCCCTGTTTATTTTTCTCATTTTGGGTGAACATTTTTGCATAGAAATCTCATTGATTTTCAATGTTTTTTTTAAGAACAACAACAATAGCAATTGTTAAAGTAACGTTTTTAGAAGAAATTAGAAATTTATTGTTAAGTGCGAGTGTTTTCAATTTAATATTGTAAATTTTGTTTATTTTAATCATCTTCAATGGGGAAATGTTTCACAGGTTTTCATTTTGTTAAAGGGGTTTAAAAGGAGGTGATTAAAAGGTTCGTTAAGTTTTATTATTTTACATTAATTTCACGTTTTGTAGAGCATACTTTTAGGGTATGTTGTATTAAGCCTTTTCAATTTGTTGGCTTTTCAACAGAAGCGTTTGATATCAAATTTTACTAAGTAGATTTCAATTTCATTAATATGCTGGATATAAATTAAAAAGTCTGTTCCATATTGGATGTAAAACTGAGAAATGTGAGAATTTTTCAAATCTTTAGCTTTTAATTTGAAAAATTTGTAGAATATAAATATATTCAATGTATTGACCATTGTTAGCTATGACCTCTTCCCATCTTTCGGGCAACAAAAGAACTGCTCATCTTTTGAGGCCAAGAAGTAATCAAGCTAATTTCGGATACTGAATTCTGAAGTGAAGCGTATCCCAGAGAGAGTGTTTTGCATCGATCGAAACAAATAGTAGTCGGATGGGGCAATGTCTGGACTATAAGGTGGGTGAGGCAAAACTTCCCAACCACTTCATATAAATAATTTTTAACATGTATTGCATATTCTGGATGTTTTTCGTTCAATGATATGTTCAAACGAATCAGTTGGATTCGATACAGGTTCCCTGTGATGGTCTGGTCAGATTTCAGCAAGTCATAATAGTCAGGACCCTTTTTTGGTTGGCCTGGGCCAATCGATATTTGAAAATATTAAGTGAACTGTAATTTATGTACAGTGGAATCATAATAACTCATTTCAAGGTTTACTTTAACTATTATAATTCTCCAGGTCACATCCACTAAAGGGGATCCCACCCAATTTCAACCAAACATCGTAAAAATATAAGAAAGTCATTCAGACAAAGCTTAAAGTCTCGAAATAACAATTTTCTTTGTAATGGAGGTCCTACACCCACTGTTCCGATCTCGTTAAACTTTGTTTTAGATATACTTCGTACTGTAAAGAATGAATTCATACTAAGCTTTAAGACTATTATTGCTTTCCAAATATTCGAAAATAACTATATATGCTTTATGCGAGATGTCAAGTCCACTAATCCAATCCGTTTCCATGGTAATGAAATAAATCCTTCAAAGTTTTATGACTTTCTCGAATAAAGTTGACCAGATATTTGATAATATGTATTTATTTTGTATGTGAGGTTCCATGACCACTAATAACAACCCACCAATTTTCAGCCAAACTTGTAGAATCTCGCAATTTCAGTTATCCAGATATTCAAAATTGACTGTGTACTTTGTATGGAAAGTGCCACACCCACTATTCCGATCCCGATCATTTTTAGCTAAACTTCGTACAGAGATAAGAAAGTCATTCATAAAAAGTTTAATTACTTTACAATTATAGTTCTCCAGATATTCGAAATTAAGTAATTACTTTCTATGGGAGGTTACACGCCCACTTATCCAATCCCAACCATTTTCAGCCAAACTATGTAATATGATAATAGAGCTATTCCGAGGAGGTGATTCACACCAAGTTCCGATCCCACTCATTTTTGGTTAAACCTCATGCACTGATAAGAAATTTAAGCATGTCAAGTTTGAAGACTTTCACAATTATAATTCACCAGATATTCAATATTAACTATTTACTTTGCATGGGAGGTGCCACGCCCACTAATCCAATCCCGAAGATTTACAGACAAACTAGGTAAAATGTTAAGAGAGTCATTCGGAAGAATCTCGCAGTTATAGTTCTCAAGATATTTAGAAATACATAACTATTTACTTTGTATGAGAGATACCGATCCTTCCCACTTTTGGTTAAACTTCATACAGTGATAAGAAATTGGTGTGTTGGTGTGTTAAATAAAGTAACATTTATTTTACATTTTTTCCTTTTTTATTTTAAAACTTTTTGGTTTTTTCACCCCCCTGGATCCGCTCTTGAAATATATCATATATGGTTCTGAGTGAATGAGAATAGAAAAGTTTTAAACATTGGTATTTCTTTCATATTCATCGTTACAGTCTAAAAGCGATGATCAGAACAATGGTTGTTGCGACGTTTTTATTTGACATCATAACCAATTTATGGTAATTTTTCGAACGAACTTAACAGACTTCGTGTGCATGAGTTACTTCTTTAAATTTATGTAAATAGTGAACTGGTTGTACTATTTAGTCACAATCGACCTAACTTTATTGAAAGCTGAGAAAATTTGTTTGTTTGATGAAGTGTAAAATTTGATTGTTCCAAATGTCGTCATTGTAAATTCATTCTTAATTCCTAAAAATTCCTAATATATTTCTAGAGAAGCGTATATAGCACCTGTTAATGCCAAAAGCCTTAACAAACTTTGTTACAAATCCAGTGACTTAGTTTGGGTTCTCCCTAATAGCATTTGTCATATACAAATGCTAGTAGTTCCAAGATACATAGTTATTGCGATAACTATCTATCTCTTTCCTTTTTTTCGCCTAAAAATAAAACGTCATATTGGTCAAATGTTCTATTATGCTTTGTTGTTGTTCCCGGTCATGTAATTTTTCTTCCTTATTCTACCAGCAACCAAATGAAAGGGTAATCCTTACTCCTATCAAGAAATAAAATTTGTTTGTCCAAATTAAATCCTAATACCTTGTGACTTATTTCTGAGAAACAAAATAATTAACTTTATTTTGTTTACTGGCTCAGACAACTATATTGGTTTCCCAAATTCCTCTCCAGCCCTTTAAACAATTGTGCTAAACATTTGTCTATACATCTTTTGGATGTCTGCATTAAATACGAATTTAAAAAACCGCCACTTAAGAACTAGTAACGTTAGATCAGTTTGCCAAATCGGACCTACATGAAGTAAGGCATTCAGACTTAGCCCATTGGATGAAGGAGATGACGCATTGAATACTACTCGTACCTTTGTAGAAACACTTTCCGGCTTAATGACCACATGATGTGGAAGATAGTAAATGTTGGGATTCTCTGAAGTTTTTGTAAAGTTTAATCTGGATATATGACCAAGTTCTTCGTATTCCCGAACAACTTTATGGTATTCTACTTTAAGGTTTGGAGTTCTACTCAATCGTACTTCATTGCGGAGAAATTGTGCTATTGCACTAGACCTGGACTGGCCAATATTTGGACTATTGGATAAACCTTCCTTAAAAGGTAAAGCTACTACATATCTGCCATCTGAGTTCCTAGTTGTAGTTCGAACATATAGATCCTCACAGATCCGATCTGATGGAGACATGAAGTTCTTCTTTGGTAGAGCACCCATTATTTGGAACGGATCTGAAACCAGTTCTTAAATCGATAATTGATGATCAAATGCTCACCTCGTTATTAGTGTTGTGTATGCTCTTTGAGATTTTATTAAAGATATTTAAAGGTAAGTGGAAAACTTTTTTTAAATTTAGCGGATTCCGGATGAAACTAATTTTTGGAGCAAGTTGTTGTGTTACAGTATATAGATCTATTCAGGTTCTTTATTTAAATGTCATTAATATAATAAATAATACAATAATATAAAACACTAAACCCTTTTGTTTATATTGCAACTTTAAAATCTCAAATTATGATCCAATTAACCTAAATTATCTGTATATTTTACATATGAAAACTTAAAAGTTTAACTGGTAACATTCATAAATAATTCTAAATAATGCGCCCTTGTTCCATGTTGTCACATTGACCTCCAACTAAAACTGCAGTAAGGAATAGTAAAAAAAAAAAACAAAAAAAAAAAAAAAATGATTTAGGGAGACACTGCTTCCACTAAATGATTTTGAAAAAAAGCTAAAAAAAAATAAAACGAAACATTTGCAAACATTTACTAAATATGGATTTTTTGGTTTAACTTTAACATTTTCTTGTATTTTTTTTTTTTTCAACAAATTTACTTTCTTCTTTGTTTTTGTGCCCTTTTTGGAACAATTTCGAAAGCAGTGCTAAATGTGTCCAAGCAAAAAAGAATTGCTTTTAAAAGAAGGCTACAAAACATTTGTCTTTTTCTTTTTGTATTTTTATGACAGTAGACCAAGTAGTGGTTGGGAGGAGGGGTGAATGCATAAGGAACACAGATGAATTATATTTCCAGCTAGATTTTTGAATCGCCTTTTAAGTGAAGTTATAAATCAAAGTTTAAAATGAATTGCATTTTATTTCAAATGTTTGTTATTTGGCCAGCTGTAGGAAGATTTCTAAAGATTTTAAGAAATGTTTTGAAAAGTTTTTTTTTTTTAAATATCACATTTAATTTAACTTTAGTTTCTGATGAAAACTTCAAAGCACGTTTTAAATTTAATAATGTTGTAAAGAATCAATTTTTCGCAAAAGATTACTTCAATGAAATTCCTTTTGAAACACTGAAACATTTACTCCCACCTGTTAAATGTTAATGAAACCATCTATATCCAGGGAGGAATTGTGCAACATCAACTCAAACCCTTGTTCTCTTTTGCACAAAAAAAAAGTTAAATACATTCAAACAGAAAAGGGAAAAATCAAATACATGCAGCAAGTTGAGAATTCCAACCAATGCTAATGCACGCACAGACATCCGGAGAAGTATCCTTGGAAGACCTACCAAATTAAATGGAATGTTGAGGTCTTGTATGTAAAATAGTTTCCCTACTATTTCAAATACTACTAAGCTGGAAATTTCGTTAAGATTTGTCCTGCATAAAGCTTGGATCTTCACCACAGCTGCATTTTCATTGTCAGTTAATCAATTTCAACTTAAATTTTGAGATTACTATATCAATATCCTTTCTCCACATACTTCCCTTTGTCACTTTCAGATCCGTATGATGATGGCTGATGTGCTGCTCTGTTGTTTTTGTTTCATTTACCGCTGCTTCTGCTTCTCCTACTTTTGTTGCAATTGTATTTAAACACAGAGAAAAAATCAGTGCGTACAGTGAATGTCCAAAGTGGAAAGTTTTAATTAAAATGAATTGAGTTGAGTTTTTGCAGCAACATACAGTTGCAGGGACTTCCTTTATCACAGTTCTTGTTTCATTTTTTTTCCATTTCACAACTTGCATTACTTTATTTTCATTTATTCAGCAACATTTTTTTTTTCGTCATCTTTGAAGTCAAGTTAAATGGAGAAAGAGTCCTTTTTACAAGTTAAAATTTTCACTGCAGACCAAAAATGTGTGTGCGTTCGTTCGTCTTTTTATTGTGATTGTTGGAATGCATTACGAACATTCACAGACCCAGAACTGACTTGATTGAAATTTTAAATAGCAGTCATGATGTCTGTTTTGTAGAGTTTTCATTTTGGAGTGAATGAAGGAATAAATAAAAATGCAGTGTACCATAGAAGAAAAAAAAATCTATATAAATGAAATCCATTACAAAGAGTGTAAGTGATGAATAAATTTATGTGAGGTTGATGGAATGTAAGAGGCAACAAAGTTTTTTGGGGCCTTTTAAACATAGATTAGAAATTTTAAGTCTACGATAAGGATATAATGTTTACAAAAAATACTCCATTTGTTCTACTTGATACATCATGTTATCGTACTCCAAACGCAATGGACTTCATGACTACGAACCTTAGCCTTTTAATAGTAGTGCTACTAAACTTAGATTAGAAATTTTAAATCTAAAATTAGGATATAAGTGCTCTCGTCCAAGCATATATCCAAGCAAAAATTCTTTATAGGACAGGCATATTGCCGACAGAAGGATATCCAACTCTAATTCCCAGTAAATGTTTTATTTTATCGACATTGCAATGAATTGTGTTTTGATAAGATTACGTCGCTTATTTCCATGTTCTTATTGACCAGTGGATCGCAGAAAATATTACAACCGAATTTCATTATTTATCTTTACATATATACTTCTATAAAAAGTCTTCCCTGTATTTTGAAAAATAGATGTGTTCATATTTAATGTTCACAAAAACCACTCCATTTGATCAACTTTTCATGGAGTTCATTGCGATATCCTACTCCTACCGCAATCGACTCCATGATTACTAATCTTAGTCGCTAACAGCTTTCCTTCGGGACTGTTGTAATTGTGCCTTCTGGGACCAACATATGTACAACAACAAAATACCAAAAGACAAAGACGAGATAATCTCCTCATATATAGACGAGTTTCTAACTTCCAATCAGAATAAATTGGTCGATATTTCAATCGGACCCCATCAAGACGTTATTCATTCATAAGAAGGTGGCAAAGAATGCTTCCAGAAGCGCCTCCAATGAATCTGATGTGAAAGATCGTGTTATACATCATGCTATGGTGGATGAGTACCAAACATATATGACTTCTATAGAAGGCAGCACCCGAAGAAACTGTGAGGTTAAATCGTAACCGCTCTTAGGCAAAGGGATGTAAAACGTCCAAAAGAAGATAGAAAGCCGCTGCGGGACCCACAACATCCTCCACATGATGAGATGATGAAGGATCATCTTACAATGGCTCTGGCAACTGGTAAAGGATGTCCCATTTATCCTGTGGTAACAGAATGGGAAGCTATCAAATCCAAACTAAATGCTTAGGTTAGGCTAGGTGTTCAGGCAGCCGCGAAGTTGGAAAGTAGAAGAACAGCTCACGTGGGTCCAAGAAATTATCCCTTTGTGTTACCTGAAATTAGAAGTTAGAAAGAAAGAGGGGCAGATAGAAATGAAAAGAAAGAAGTGGAAGATTGAGTAGTTAAGAAGAAGGAAGAGAGAAGGAGATTTGCAAACAGTTGCATATCAGTAAGATAGCGGTTATTAGGTTACACTCGAGAGCTTCCCATATCTGGTCCTATTAACCAGTTACTACTCCTTATAAAGGCGTTGATGCCCTCAAGCCTTATATTCGAGAGCTCAGAAAGACTATTTATGGAACGGTGTCCCAGAAACCGTAAGCGTAGATCACTTAATGCCGGACAGTGACAAAGAAGATGAAAGATGGTTTCATCCTCCTCCTCGTTTTGACAACTTCTACAGAAATCCTTGTATGGCAAGCCAAGTCTACTCGCATGGTTGTCAAAAGTGCAGTGTCCGGTAATGACCGCCACTACGCCACGCAATTGTTAGCGTGACATGCCAAGAAGATATGTTGTTCGCCCACGATTCAGTTGGGGCCATATCATTCTGGTTATAGTGCATGTGGGTTCACAACCCCATCTTGTCTGAGCGAGCTCATAGTAGAAATTAATAATTTGTAGCTTGTACTTGGATAGCGGAATTCCACATAGGAAGTCCATGTTTCCGTCAGGTAACATGGCGCCTTTTTTCGCCAAATCATCAGCAACGCAGTTGCCTGTATTATCTCCGTGTCCCCGTACCCATTTCAGTACGACTGTTGAATGTCTCGCCATCCTGTTTAAGGATGCCCGGCATTCCTGGACCAAATTAGATGTTGTGTATACACCTGTTAGAGATTTAATTGCGGCCTGACTGTCAGTATATATACGAATATCCCTGCCTGATGTCTTGTTATAACTGAGCCAGTTAGCCGCCCTTTTGATGGCTGATACTTCAGCCTGAATTATTAACAGTATTAACGAGTCACTTAGTACTCGGTAAGCATGCAAGATTACTTGGACTCCCATTCAACGAGTGAAAATGAGGAAACGGTTTTCCATCTAGTCTGCGAATTCATGGCCCTAGATGTCAAAAGACACCAATTCTTGGGCAAATATATAACCTTGGTGAGTTACTTTTATCTAGACTGAATGGCCAACCAGCCAAAGGTGATGATGACGTTTGCGCTAAAGAAGACTCATGTTAATAATGTTTTATTTTAGCTTAAGGTAGGGTCACACTTGGCAAATATTTGACGAAAAATACGTAACCACTAAATAAAATATATTTTATTGTAATTATTTTATATCAGAAACTCCTTTTACTTGGGACAATTCAAAACAAATAATTAGTTTTATTTTATTTTATTTGAAGCTGTTTGATCTTACAAATCGCTTGTAAGAGCAAACAACGTCAAACAAATTTGTGTTAAAAAAGTTGTTACGCTTTTTTGAGTAAATATTTGCCATGTGTGACCATACCTTTAGGTTACAAGGGTGACAGGGTTTCAAATAAGAACCAGCGTCCATAGAGGCCAATAAGGATCATAATTATTAATTTTCCTTCTTCTCCTTCATTTCCTTTTCCACTTCAAAGGTAATTTCATTTATATGACGTGATGTAATCCAGTAATAGGCATTGATTTATGCCTCTTAGGTTCTGAAAAAAATAAACAAAATCTCCTATTTTATAAAGCATCTGCGCGTATCATCTTTAATAAATCTTCATCTTACTTCAACCTAACCAAGGGTATTATAACCAGTAATAAGATTAATAATCATTATCATAGTCGGTTACTGAATTTCCTTTAATCCCCGATAATACTTCAGAATGCTGGCCAGTTTGTATTTCCAGTGATGTAGTTTCATTGATCTGGTAAAGGTTATCCTTGCGATCTATTTGAGATGCCTACATGTCATACATGTCTAGTGGAGTGACTTTAGAGAGCTGCCGTTGGTGTGGTCCTCATTGCCCCTGTTAAGCTTAACAAAGGTACCCTGTTAATTTTGTTTAATACATTTGCATGTATTCTATGTTTAATAATGGACACCATACATGACTGTCATATATGGCTACAGGCCTAACTACCGCAGTATTTAACCAATAAAGTAGTGTGGGTTTAACTCTACGTTTCGTTCCAAAAAGCTTCTTACATAAGTACAGTGCAGCATAAGCCTTCCTGATTCGATCACACAGATTTTCTTTCCAATTCAATATCCTGTCGAGCATTATTCCTTATTCGCCGATTTAGACAGATTAAAATTTTGTAGCTTTGTTTTCTCGGTGAGAAGCAACAACTCAGTTTTCCCCGGATTAACATTTGGTTCAACAAATTGAAATATCAAAGTACTACATTTTAGCAAAAATGTTTGTGGCTAAGATACGTCTGAAACGACACAAAGATGTGTGAGTGTGCAAATATGTTTTAAAAAAATACCAAACTACTTACCCAGATTTGGACCAATTTACAACTTCGCACTCCAATTTCCAAAAAGTACTAAATCTGTATTTGTTATTTATTGAAAAGTAAGTAGGTAACACGATTTAAAATGTATTTATATTTTTATTGATCTAAAAGATACATAGGGTGCCAAAAACGTACCAAAATACAATTTTTTCCGTTTACACCACAAAAAGATTCAAATTTCAAAAAAGTACCAAACACCTGACTGCTATTTTTTAATTAGATAAATATGATTTTAAGTTTTGTTTATATCTATATTAGTTTAAAAGATATAAGGTTATCGAATTTACTCGTTTTCTTCCACTAAACTTTCGAATTTCCGAAAATCCCTTCTTAGTGGAGCTACATGGAAGAGGCGAACGTATAATTTTGTCTCTACTTTTAACGTATGGATTGAGCGATGTTGAATCAGTCAGTCACTCAGCAACTTTACTGTTATATATTTAAGAAATAGTAGAAAATATTTAGTTTGTCCGTATATACGAGGGTGGATCAATAAGTCCGTGACTTTTTGAATGAAATACAGTTCTTTTTTTTTTTGCAAAACAAAAATGTATTTTTCAACATAATCTCCTCTTAACTCAATACACTTAGTCCAACGTTTCTCCAGTTATTGTATCCCTTTCAAAAAATTGGATTTTTCGAGGTCCTTAAAATATGCATTTGTTTCGTCAAAAATTTCATAGTTGGAGCTGAATCTTTTTCCACCGAGCCATTTCTTTAGGTTTGGAAATAGGAAGTAGTCACGAGGGGCTAAATCTGTAGAATATGACGGATAAGGGACCAATTCGTAGCCCAATTCATAGAGTTTTGCCATTGAGACTGCACATGCGTCTCGTTTGAACAGCCCCTACTGCAATCTCGGCCATATGGGGTCGTTTTCTTATTAAATCCTCATTAGATCGGTCTAGTAAGTTGGGTTAATATTCGCCGTTTATTGTTATACCCTCCACCACCACAAGTGGTGAAAGAGGGTATATATACGTTTGTCATTCCGTGTGTAACATTGAGAAATATTCATCTGAGACCCAACAAAGTATATATATTATTGATCCTTATGAAATTCTAAGTCGATTGAGCAATGTCCGTCTGTCTGTCCGTCTGTCTGTCTGTCTGTGTAAAACACTCTCACGTCCAAAATACATAAGCAAAATTAATGAAATGCATACCAAAATGTTTATAATTTTTCTAAGCAGTTTGGTATTGAAAATCAGCAAAATCGAATTGGTAAAACCAGGGTTATGATTCAAAATGTAAGACAACCTCCAAAAATTTTGATAATTTTTACATGATTTTTTGTGACTTTGGGTAAATTCATTGCAGAGAATACCATGAAATATTGCACTCATTATTGATATGATAAAAGGACAAATTCTGTAGAAAATGGAAAAAATCGGTCCATAATTTCTCGTAGCCCCCATACAAATTTCTTCCCGAAATATGGTGCTATGGTATATAAATGCCCATAGAATTGCAGTATCCACACAAAATTCAGCACAACTATGTTTCGTGCAAACAGAAATCGCGAGACAAATTTTTTTTTGGATCGGTCACTATTTGACCATAGCCCCCATATAAAGTTTACTTCCGAAAATCAATTAAATACACTTAAGTATCTTATATATATAACGGTATCAGGTTGAAATTCAACTTGCATAATCCCCATGCACATGAAAATCGCTGTAGGGAATTTCATGAAGATCGGCCCATAATTGGTTATAGCTCCCATATAAGGACCACTTCTAAAAACCACATTAATTTTCATAAATATCTGAAAAATATCGTTATCGAATTAAAATTTTACACAGATCGGTAGTATTAATTAACAAATGATACTACTAGATTGTGTGAGTATCGGTTCATATTTGACCATAGCTCCCACATAAGGTCCATTTCCGAAAATTACTTAAATGCTAATAAATCTCTTATAAAAGCTTCTATCTTGTTAAAATTTCAAATAAATATTTACATTATATACGAAAATCAATGTGTTGAATTTTATGAAGATCGGCCGATGATTGGTCATAGCTCCCATATAAGGACCACTTCCGAAAACCACATTAACCTCTATAAATATGTTAAATATATGGATATCGAACTAAAATTGTATACAGATCAATAGATTGTATTCAAACATTATACTACTGGGTTTTGTGAATATCGGTCCATATTTGACCATAGCACCCATATTAGCTCCATTTCCGATAATCACAATAATACCCATAAAACTCTTGTAAATAATGTTATGGTGAAAAATATTAAGCAAAATATGCCTCAAATACATAGAAATCACTTTAAAATATTTAATTATATCTTCCAAATAAGTCGTATGTCCAAAAGATACATTAACGCATATATACACTCATATCGGTAAAAAATGTAGAAGTTTCAACTAGACTTGGTGATTATGGGTGCATAATTATATATATAAGGCTCACCTCCGGAAAATTCATTAGAATAGAACAAGAATATACTTTTGAAGTTTGACTAAATATATTTGTTTACCCTTTTGTATACTCTTTTACTTCACTTGTGGTGAATAAAGAAAATGTTGAGCCAATCGGTAATGTTAACCAATTATTAAGTATACAAATTGTTAAATAGTACATTTTATTCCTATTATAAAATTATAGACTTTGTTGGAAATGGTAGGAATATGTAGTTATTTCAATTAGAAATTACTGAATTAGATAACATTTTTATACATTTGTAATAAAATATCTTCTGCGTAAACTAGTTTTTCTTACAATATATAACATACTATTACATTAACATTGTAAAAATTTTCATAATCGAGCTATGCCCCAATTACAAATACTAAATGGAGATATTAGAGTGTTTATACCAATATAATATCTATAATTGTCATCATATTTAGGTGGAGGGTATTTAAGATTCGGCATAGCCGAATATAGCACTCTAACTTGTTTTTCCCTTTGGAGGTTAGGGATGTGGATTATCACCATATCGTGGACGAATTGTGTTTGAAATTGCGATCTGTAGTTTGATTATAGGTTTGCAAGGACAGATGGACTGACATGTTGGAACAATATATTTACACGTTACAAACATCATCACTAACCCAATATATCCACCATAGTGGGGAGGTAGTAGCTGATACTACATGAAGTAATTTTAACAATCTATGGCATTAGGAATATATTACTCATATTTTTAGTAGCATTTTCCGCACAAATATTCCTTTTCATGCTTTAGAGCCCCATTATAATAGACGCCCTTTAAATCTAATTAACCCTATGGCCATGACCCAAAGCTCAAGTTAACTTGTCGAGTACAGGGTACTGCACCAATCACATATTCATCTCCCCACACCCTACAACAAAATATGTACCAACAACAAACCAAACAACAAACACTCAACAAGCCAAGTGAGTTAATGTGGTCAACCAATTGATAAATGTTTGGTTAGCTTGCGGACATGTTGAGGACATTTGGAAATGGCAAACAAAAAAAAAAGAAAAAAACCCAACGAATCCAATGCGAAATGTGCAATGTGCATAATTGATTTGGAAAAGACAAAAAGGAAAATTAAATCTTGACACATGATAAACGAAGGTACGAGCATGTATGTGTGGAATGAATGCTCCACAAATGTAAGAAAGGGAAAAAATGTTTTGTTTTAGTATTTATGAGGAATACAAGAGGCAACGCCTTCTTGTACTTGTGTTGGCAAGAACCAGGTTATATGTCACTGCCTTTTGGAAAACATTCATCATTGAATTAAAATATCTCTAACAACCCCAAATGGGAGCAAAATGCAAAAAAAAAAAGAAGGCAGCAAGCATTCAACATACAACATGTGCTGCAAATGTCATTTTCTAAGAAGTTTTATGATTTTATGTTGCTGTTTTTAGTTCTTTTATTTTACTGTAAAGAATGCCAGACCATGTTTTAGTTAAACTTCTAGCAATTGTCATAAATGCGCTACATTTTTTTCTACTTTTTGTCTATTTTTTTTTTGGGTTGTTGTCTTAAGATACTTCGTAAACTTGGTTGTCTTTTTCTGTATTTTTTTTTCTATTTGGGGGAATACAATGTTTAGCAGCAACCCATTCTCAAAAAGCACAAAAATGTTGTAGCCCGCATCAGCCCGTCGTCAGCATCATCATCATCAGCATCATTTGTTCTAAGTTTCAACTCTGCCCTATTCCACCATGCATTTGCTGCAACTACAGCAACAAACATTCAACATCAAATAACCAGAAGGCATTTACCGAAATAAATACGAAAAAATAGAAAAAAATAAAATAGTTAAAAGAACTTTTTCCTTTTAGCTTTTTGGAAATGTTGTAAATGCTGCCACCATGGTACATTCTCTTGTACTGCTACTTGTACTCCATTCCGTGTAGTGCAGCAGCTCCTTTTTCTTATAGTCTTCAACATTTTGCTACCAATGACTGTTAACTGCTGCTGCCACAGCAGCAATGGTGTTGTTGCTGCTGTTGTGCTATTTTCGGGTGCTACTCTTCCAGTCTCTAGGAAAGAAAACATTTCAGTTTTGTCGCGATGATTTATTTCCGACAGCCAACAGTGTTGAGAAGGCAGTTGCAGGCAGGCAGACAGGCAAACATAAAGGCAGTTGCAGTCATACCCAGCAACAACATTTCAACATTCAGCCAAAACAGCAACAACGAAATAGTTTTACTCATTTTCTTTGTCCTTGTTTTATGTTTTTTCTTATTTTTTTTTTTTCGTGAAATTCTATGGATGTATGAGGAGTATATGAATTCTATAACGTACATATATTTCATACTCGTACAAATACATATATTTTATTATATTTATTTAGTTTTCTTTCTTTCCTTTTACTGCTTCGTCTCCTTGCAATTGCTGTTGTCTTTTATTTTTTATTTTTGGTAATTTCTGGGTGAAATTATGAGTATTTTGTTGAAAGTGCTGCTGCTGCTGCTGCTGTTGCCGCACTAACATTAACGGTAAGTTATGTTTTGCAACTGACATTTCTATAAAATATCTCAAAACATTATAAAATGATGGCAGCAGCAACAGCACATTCTAACATCCGTATGTTTGAATAGTGTTCAAATATGGCTGTGAGTAAATGTATAAAATTCCAACTGCAAATGAAGAAATTGTTGTGTCAAAAGTTTAGTTTTTCCTTCTTTTTTTCTTCTTCTCTATATTGAGCAGTGTTGTTAAAAATTGTCTTAATTGAATTATATGCCAGATTAAAGAGAAATGACTTGGTGTTTCTTTTTAGATAAAAATGGCAGACAGAATAGCACCTATTTTAAAATTGGATAGCATCTTAAGTGACCAATAAACTTTTTTAAGTACATTTCATATTTTGACATTTGCTGTTCAAATATATTGTTACGAATGTGCAACAGCGATTTGAATTTAACGGTCTGCAACAACTGCCTGCAACATTCATCATGTTTATAAACACGTCCATCAGTAGAAGATTCTACTTATCAACAATGTTGATAGCATGCGGTTATTAGCAATGTTTGTAAGTATGGCAACACTGCATGTCTAAGCTGCTAACATTAACATCGAAAGCTCTAGAATTCGAATGTACTAGTATGTCCGTTAAGAGCATTGTAGAAGGTTCCCGATAGATGGCGCGTGTATAAATAGTGGCAGAGCTGGCAGTCGTGAGTGGCGCTGTTAGAGTTAACATCAACTGTCTTGTACGTGTATGCTTGTACATTATAAGTGTGTGTGTGTATTTCTGCGAATTGGTATACGTGTATAAAGACACTGAGTGACTATTTAATTCTGTTGTTGTTGTACATTTTAAATAAATAAAGAGTTGTTACAATTTTAAACTAATAAAACTGCATTTATTTGCAATCAAAAGTATCCGGTTTATTTTAAGGAAATAAACCCCATTTTTAAAAGGTAAAAACGTAACAATATATATGTAATTAATTTACTTCATTTTCTGAATCACTCATCACAAACTCCAAAAAGTAAAAATATGCAGTGCCAGTTTTCAGCATCAGTAATTTTACTTATTGTTGAAAAATTGTTTCCATAATCGAGATATGTAGCTTTGTTTAGCCCTACAGGGACGATAAAAACCACGAATACTTTAGTTCTGGAGATAATTTTGAATATTTCTCCACTAGACATATGTAGTATAGCCGTGTTAAACAAATAGCAAGGATAAGCCTTCCTCTAAACAAGATTATTAAATATTAATTAATTCTTAATATTTAAAAATTCGGATCTTGAAAGACTTCTTCTCGAAAAGAGAAGACTCACAAGAGAATGGCAACATAATAGATCACCTGCTGCAAAGCAGAGGCTGTCCATAGCAGTACGAAAACTGAAAAGAGCCCTTCATTTAGAAGAGGATCGCATAAACGAAAATTATATAAAAGTTTGACGAGTACAAAATATTCAAATTTCTCTCTTTGGAAGGCAACGAGGAACATTAAGCCACCGATAGAGGCACAAATCGCTTTAAGAAAAGCTGATGGAACCAGGGCACGAAGTGCTATAGAAAAAGCCACAGTATTTGCTGAACATTTAAGTGAAGTATTTCAACCTAATTCCACGGTAAATGAGTTCGAGCTCGAAGAATTGCCGGTTTCAACAATGGCTAACGATATTGGTCCTAAGGATGTTAATAGAGTAATTAAAAATAAATTGAACTTGAAAAAATCACCGGGATATAATTTAATTACTGCATCATTGATTAAAAATCTACCAAATGTGGCAATAATTGTGCTTTCTATATTGTTTAATGCGATCTTGAAACTTGAAATTTATCCAAAAAAATGTAAAAATTTCTCAAATAATAATGATAACGATATAGAACTATTAACCTACTCCCTTGTTTGTCGAAGCTATTAGAGGAAATATTCCAGGAAAATATCATACCTTTCTTGAATGATGGAAATATTATCTCAATACACCAATTTGGTTTCCGTGAACATCATGGCACTATTGAACCAGTCAATTGTTTAACTGGAGAGATTAGAAAATCTTTTGAATTAAAGAAATATTGTTCTGCCGTCTTTTTAGATGTTGCTCAAGCTTTTGACAAGGTATGGCATAAAGGTCTAGTACATAAAATCAAATGTTTACTACCACTATGTACTCATAAATTGCTGGAGTCTTACCTATCGAATAGACTTTTCAGAGTTAAGTTCATTTAATTTTATTTGATTTACACCTCTGACTTGCCTACGTGCGATAATTCAACAATTTCTACATTTGCGGATGATACCGCCATTATTAGCTCACACAAAAACCCACTCATAGCATCTAGTCAACTACAAAATTATATCGTACGTATACGATACGTTCGCTCTAAGGAGAGGAAATTGCACACCTGTCACACTCAACAACGTTAATATACCGCTGTCTGATTATGTCACCTACCTTGGTATTCACCTTGATAGACGGCTTACTTAGCGCCATCACAAAGAAACCAAGAGACTTCACATGAAGCTAAAAGCCTCTAGCTTTCATTGGTTAATCAGTGATCCATCAAAATTAAGCCTTGAATATAAAGTCATCCCGTATAAGACCGTTTTAAAACCAATTTGGACATATGGAATTCAATTATGGGGAATGGCTAGCAACACAAGTATTGATCTTATACAGAGGGCTTAATCTAAAATTCTTGGGACCATGATGGAAGCACCATGGTATATAACAAATGAAAACATCCACAGGGACTGACATTGGTAAAGGAAGACTTCAAGAAAGTCCGTGAGAAATATATTGTTAAGCTGCAAAACCATGCCAATACACTTGGAAGACATCTTGTGCAGATCCAAACCCGATCCATAGAGCTGATCTACCACCCCGCTGAGAAGAGTGCCAGTTAACCATGAAGACTCTTTTGTTTGAGAACAACTAGTTTTAATTTTAGTTATACGATTTAAATACTTATTGTTAGGCCTATAAGAGCCAATAAATTAATAAAGCGTTTAAAAAAATAAATATCGGACATGTCGGACAACAAAATTTCTCGTAAAGTAATGATAGTAAACACAACTTACACCACTTTTCCTTCGCTGAAACGCTGGTTGCAAGGAAAACTAAGCTATTTGAAAATAAATGTTTTCAAAAATGATTCTAAAATGCTAGCAGGCATAGGATGTTGTGAATTTTGAAGGACATAAGCTGGAAAAAGACTAGCGTTTGAACACAGACTACGGTGTGCTCTACAAAAAGTTTACCAAACAATCAAAGGTCTGTCGTCAAACTGTTTCCAATGTAATTCATTCGAGTCAGGTAGAAGGAGTGGTCCACGTGATGTTTATTAAGCCAAAATAAAATAAAGCATTTTTAAAAGAGCTCACAACACATTCGGTAGGAAAGCAGCCCGGTTAGCTCAGTGCTCGGACTATTTGGTACAAAAAGTTAAAGCCAATGCAGGTTCAAAAAGTTCCTGACAGGAACGCTGCTCAAAATTTATAAAAAAAAATACTCCTGCTGCATAATGGATGCCGAAACGTATATTCTGGCAGATTTTTCGCAACTTCCGAGTCAAAATTTTGATATTGCTGATGCTCGAGGGAATGTTGAAGAAAAGTTTAGGATTCAAAAGCAGACAAAATTTCCCAAAAAGTTCTTGGTATGGCAAGCAATATGCAGTTGCGGCAAAAAAGCCAAACATTTGTTACAAAGGGCTCTATAAATGCCGAAATATGTTACTTGTACCAAAAGAGGCAAATCCTCCAAACTGCCTGGAGCTAAGACCAGTGGAGTGAGATTGGGCTCTGGTTAAAAGAGAATTGAAGAACACAATAGTGTGGTCAATTTTAAACTTAGATGTACTACGTGTTTGAACAAAGTGACAAAAATCGCTATAAAAACTTGTAGTTATAATTTCAATCAAATAAAAAAATATCAAAACTGTAAGTTTAATGGTTTCATTTTAATAAACGCAACGCTATGCTATGTGATTTTCAACAGCACTGATTTTGCTCAAAAAGGCATCCAATTGTCCACATCTGCTGTTTTTATATTCTTATTGGTCATAAGCAATTATTATTTGACATTTTGTCCAATATTTTTGTACGTAGGGATAATTATAAAATTTTTAGTAAAAACAGTGGCAAAATTGTGCGAGCAAAAAAAAAAAAAAAATGCAGCTCTAAAAAAATTGATTTGATTTTTAAAATTTTGAAAAAAATAATTATAAAAAATTGCTAAAAACTATAACAATGTTGCATGACCATCATTTACTATTAATACAAACAAATTTGAGGACATTAAAGTTCAAAAGGATAAACATTTTATCCAAAAAACGCCATGCTCCTATTCCGTTATAAAAATGTTGATACAATTAGGAACTGTGTTATGATTAGAGTGCCGAAATAATTTTGATGGCTATTTTTGAAATGGATTTTATTGAAACAAAACTAAAAGGTTAAATAGCAGATGGGGGAGAATTTAGTTCCGTTATAAGAAAAATCATATCAATATTATTAAGCTTCTTTTGATAACAATTTGCTTAAATCTAGTTTTTCTGCGATATGCAAACAGTTGTTTGTCAACTGTTATTTCAAACCGAATGAACCGCAAAATTTCCTTGAATCGAGATTTCGGCATTACTATATATACGTATATCTGTATCTGCAAAATAATAGAAGCAAAATGAACGTTCTCAATTCAATATTTGTCACCTTATTCCAAACTGCAAAATAAGGTCTAGCAAACCTTTATATAATATTCAAACATGATTGGTTTTGCAATTATTGTCTCTCTATAATACTATTTATTTTGCTCTCTTTACTATAAACTGTTACATTAAACCAGAAGAAGGTGCAAAATCTTCTAAATAATTTAGTCTTTTATAAAATTTGAAGATGTGAAGTTCGCGTGAAGGAGTATCCGGTATAATTATTTCGCGTAATGTATACTGAAATCCTTTTTGTGAAGATATATAAAATCAACTATAATGAATGGCTTCAGTTGTGACATGCATTCGTGTTGTATTCATACATACTGTGTTTGGAACTTGAAATTTATTTAATATTCAAGTCCATTTTGCAAGAAATTTTTAACCCTACTGCTACAAAAATGGTCTCCCTCACAACAATACTCCCGCAAATGTGTTCAAATGTGGATTCCTTATACCAAAAAACATTTACTTTAGGTATCCCAATATAAAGACAGGCCCCGATAAATTTGTTATATATATATATTTGGAGAATAAAGTTGGTAAAATAATTTCCCTTATAACGCCCATTTAAAGGTCTTTATATGAAGGATTTTGACCCAAATTAGCAAAATAAGTTCCTAACTTTTTAGCAGTAATCCCTAAAAACAAGGAATCATTAATTCTCGTTCTCTCTTTCTTATAAATTTAGTTCAAATACGAAGAATCTTTACAATTCTTATAATTTTGTGAGATATTTTTTAACACTTTTTTTTTTTTGCAAAAATTTCTAAAACTTTCGTCTAAAACTGATTTTCAAAATTTTTGAATCCTTAATATTGTATAGTTAATATTTAAAATTAATTTGTAGAAATGTTTAATGTCATCATGTATAAAATCGTGTTTCTTTTCATCGTATGTATATGTAGGACATCATCGTTCTTCTATAAAAACTCAATACCATCAACAAAATGTTCCTTAACATTAAAGAAGAATACACGTTTTTAAACATCACTAATTTAAAATAAACCTTAAAAATAAATGCTTAAGCATCATCATTTGGATAAATGGCCTGCTGTAAGAGAATCATATTTAATGTATCTATGATTTATAGGGTCAAAAGTGTCATCAACGAATGAACAACGAACATACGACCAAATGAATGAACCCAACACCAACATCATCACAACCAAGAAAGCAGAACAACAACAGAAACACCAGCATCAGTACCACCACCACCACCAACAGCCAGCATTAAATTGAAAGGAAACAGAAGAACAGAACAGAAGGACTGAAATGATGGCCAGCCCGAAACAACGAAAATGAGATGAAATTTCCAATAATTTACGACGAATTTATAAACGAGTGTGAATTATGACAATAATGAACGACACAAAATGCATAAAGTGTAAAAATGAAGTGAATGTTGAATTCGACAACAAAAAACAGCAAAAAAAAAAAAAAAAAATACTGAAAGGACATGGCATGAAAAACTGAAAGGACAATCACCATGTAAAAATTATGCGCATAAATGCAAGTGAATGTTTTTGTGTTGGTGAGTGTTCTAGCAGTATGCAGCATACAAAATGTACATGCATCAAAATGCATTTATGACATAAATTTTCAACAAAAAAACATAAATGCATCATACATCCACATGTTATAGACCAAAAAAATTAAAAAAAAAAGATTTTAAATGAAAACAACAAAATAAATGCAATTGGAAATGTGCATAAAATGCGACAGCCATTACGAGGGTTTTATTTCATTATCGAAATTTTGCACAATTTGCAATATTTGCAATGATTGTTGTTTCGTTTCATGTTTTTTTTTTTATGTTTTGTTGTTGGCGTTGTTTTGCTGCTACTGCTGTCCGTTTTTTTGTTGTTGTTGTTTTGAACCATATGAAAAACGATAAATTTGCTGTTTTTGTTGTGGCATTCTGTGAGCCATTTTATCCAGTCGTAACCAGAGATTCAGATTCATTTTAGTGATGATGCACTTCATTTTTACGCACAATTTTAATAGTGGCAGTCAGTATTCATTCGCTTCAGCACCAAATAAGAGGGACATTGAAGGGTATTAACAGTCATTATTCAATGATATCGCATTCAAACAGATAGATGCAATACATATTCCCTAATAATAGAGATTACACTGTGAAAAAAAAATTAACTTATTAATGGTACTTAATACTTAGATTGATAATGAATATTTGTTATATCTATTATGTCGTTGTCTGAATGTATGTGTATTCTTTAGACAAATTAATTTTATTATGTTCATAACTCCAGGCTATTTACTTTTGAAACGATTATCAAAAGTAAAGAGCGCAAAAGAAAACTTCCGATGTTTTTTGGCTGTAATTAAAAAAAAAAATTAAAAACTTTGATTCTTCTTGTGGATTATTTTTATTTGGTCTTTTAATTTTTTTACATCAAGTCGAGAATATGATGTCATGTAAATGGCAGCCGCCACAGTTGATTGTCATTTGAGCCCTTGGCCAAAACTTCCGGCGATAGGTCCTCACATTCTTGACGGATATTGTCTTTAAGAGCTGCAAGAGTCTGAAGCTTGTAGACATAAACCCGCGACTTCAAAAAGCCCCACAAAAAGAAGTCTGGAGCGGTCAAATCAGGCGATCTTGCTGGCCAGTGCAAATCGCCAAAACGGGAGATTAGGCGCCCGGGAAATGCATCCTGCAGCATATCGGTTGTGGCACGTGCAGTGTGTGCCGTTGCACCGTCCTGTTGGAACCACATGTTTTCCAATCCCAATTCATCAAGTTGCGGCAAAAAGAACTCGTTGATCATTTCTCTGTAGCGCTCACCATTCACAGTAACCGTTTGGCCCGCGACGTCTTCGAAGAAAAAAGGTCCGAAGACTCCTCCAGCGAAAACAGCATACCATACAGTGACTTTGAGCGGGTGTAATGGCTCTTCGTGGGTTACACGCGGATTTTCAGTGCCCCAGAAGCGTAAATTTTGCTTATTTACATACCCGCTAAGATGGAAATGGGCCTCATCACTCGTGGTTATTTTTGATGAAAAATCATCTTCCTCTTGGTGGTGATTAAGGATGGCTTGAGCGTATGTTAGACGCGATTGGCGGTCAGCAGCTAACAGCTGATGCACCGTCTGGACTTTGTACGGAAACATCTTCAAATCTTGTACCAAAATTCGCTGTAAAGACCGTCGACTGATACCCATTTGCGTGGCACTTCGTCTGGTCGATGTCGACGGGGCTTCCATGACATCCTCGGCTACAGCAGCAATATTCTCTGCAGAACGGCTACTCCGGGGTCTGCCACGCCTGGCAGCATCTCGTGTTGTGCCAGTTTCTTCGAGGCGAGCGGCTAAGCGTCGAAGTGTTTCACCAGTAAGCGTTGGACGGCCAGGAAATCTGCGACGAAATTCACGTTGTGCCAAAGTCACCGACCGATTATTGGTCAAATAAATAGTCAGCAATATTCCGCATTCTGGAGCAGTGTAGCGTAACATTGTTTATTAACGTGTATTTCGCATGTGTTTACTACACAAATGTCAAAACGGAACTGACATTAGGGGCCAATCGCAAAATTTATAGCATTTTCTGATAGGAGGATTACTTTTGCGCCACCTTGTAGTAGGATCAACAACATTTTTCGCTAGCATCTCACTAAAATTAAATTTTTTCTATCACTGAAATACTTCACATTCATTTTATAAGTCTTCCTCTGAAAACATCTACCATAGATGACATCTAGATAGGTAACTGAGAGCCAAAAACCTAAGTCTGTTGTCAAAAACCTAATTCATGAGAATGTATTGCATTATTTTGTTATTGTTTAACCCGTATATGTGAAAAGAGAGTACTTTTTCCATTGAAATTTCTCTCTTCTTCCTCTCCTTACAGAAGATGGTCTAATTTATTAAACTTCATTCTCAGAAATCCACGTGAATCATTGTGATCTTAGTTCCGATGTCATGCAAACACATCAAGCATTCTTTTTCGGTTAGAATTTCTGCATAAAATATTTGCCGTCTTCTCGACTGTTTTTGATGGCTTATTCAATGCCATTTCCTTTCGTTTCTTACTGAACTTTTGATATGTCTTAGAATTATCAAAGTTTAATGAGCCTAAGTCAGAATCTTTTTGTTTCTCACAATGACATAGTGTCCCAAATAATTTCATAGTCTCAGCTCATAATAAGGATATGCTGAGACTTTATGATGTTATTAGTTCGCATTAAGAATACTGACACATCAAGTTTGAGTCATCACTATCGGCATCTTAGGTTACCTGACATGTGAGTATTATGTTTCTAAAATCTATCATACTGTCATATGTCTGGCAGCCAAAACCACTTCACACAATCACTATATCCCTTTCACAACACAGAATTCTTTGTCCATTGACATAAAATGTTAAAATCTTATCCTTTAAATATTTAAACTTCCAAAGCAGTGGAGATAGAATATTTTTATCATTGTAAGCTCTAATTATCTGTTAATAAAGACGACCTTAGCTTAGCACAAAGCTTTTGGAATCTAAGAGTTTTTCAACCTTTCTTTTCACCTATTTCTCAACTTCAGAGCATTCGTTCCGTTTGGTGACTCGAAATGCTTATTTGTATGCTTTGGTTTGAATCAGGGGGATTTATTTATCAGGAGTGGATTAAAATTGATAAAATCCCAAATTTCACATTCGTATCGAATAGTTTGCAAATCTGTCTTAAAGACAAAACCTAGGAATTGTGTCATGGGTTGCCAGAATATAAATTTACGATAGTTGTGTAGATGATATTGGTTCGTACAGTTTAGAGGCAAACGCTCTAAACAAGGAGTTCCTAAGGGAGGTGCTATTGCCACAGCTGTTTAACATCACCAAACTGTCGACAAATGCTGTCGACTGCAGCAGTATGCATACGGGACAAAACGTTGATGATCTATCCAGTCTTGTATATAGTTATCTCAGCGAAATACTTATACAATTTCCTCACTGCTCATATAAAAAATTCGAAGAAGAAACAATGTTCTCCCTATCGCTAGCCGGCAGCAATTGAAGCATGACTGAAGGAATATTGCTGGCAACCTACAAGATGATTGGTCGGTCAGTTTTTAGTTGCGAAACTCGACTTTAGTCTCTATCATTAAATGATAACTTGTGATACAAAGTAGCTGAAATGCAGTCGTAAGGACTATCACAGTCTACATTCAAATTACCTCAGGATACCATATGTATGAGGAAATGTCATGTTGTCTAAGCACTTCCATCTAATATGACATTGGAGGATTCATCCTAACTACATTACCATACAGTAAGAGTCACCACCCATACATGTCAGGAAGGACCATCAACGATGTAAAACATCGCCGGTGTATACAGTATCCTCCGGATAATGCTATGAACATTATTCATGGAGACACTGAACATTTTGCAGTAGCAGGATACCACATGTTTTACTTAAAAACGGACAGCGACCATTGCTAATACGGAGAAGAACTTTCCCCGTAGTTCTACCACGACTAATATAAGAATGTAGTAACGAGTTCAATGCCTATTGGTCCAACATAAGTCGAGCATATGCACGCAGAGAAAAAATATAGTTTTACATGTTTACTGTAACCATTTCAACAGTTTTACAAGTTTTTGAATAATATTAAGCCGTGTGTCCACTATCAAGTTTTCTTGCAGAAGTTGCTTCCAGAAGTGACTTCCAGAAGTTTTTGTCGTGTAAACACGTATTAGAAGTCGACTTCCAGAAGTCACGGCTTGCAGAAGTTACTTGCACTTATTATGTGGAAACACGTGTTTGTTGCTTGCTGGAAGTAACCTGAACGACTTGTTGTGAACTGCAAGTGTTTTGAAAACTTGCTGAAGAAGTCGGGTATATAAAGGGTTTTTCAACAAGAGGTGTTATATTGGTATTCAAAGAAGAGTGAAACTTTTTGATATAAATGATAGGATGTTTATTTCATAATAAAGAGGAATGTATGAAAAACAGCATCAGCCAAATGGACACCACGACCACGCTTAAAGGACCATGTCCTTTTCATGATATTTTCCATAACCAAATCGCAAAGTGGCTGCCCTATGACCTCGATAGCCTCACGAATTCTATCTTTGAGGTCCTGAATCGACGCTGGGCTGTTGGTGTATACCAGGAGTCCCCAAAAGTTCTTTATGGAAGAGCACACACCAATACATTTAAAGAAAAACTAATTTTTATTAAATATTTTTTGTTGTAAAAACCAAAACATACAAACCACAACGAAAAAAATACACACTTTTTTAAACGATACCATACGATAAACAAAAACAAAATCTACATTGATGATCGCTGTCGTCAATGTTTACCAGCAAAGCATTCGAAAGTATTGTTGCTTTTCACTTGCGTGTATACAGTGAAGAACGACAAAAAAAAAACTAACAAGGCAAAGTTGTTTGTGTATTTCATATTGCTAGTGCTGAGTGGTCTATTGAGTATTGAAACACACAGCCTATAGCTAAGAGCATTTACAAAACCAATTGAGCACCATTGGAGTAGACCTTATCTTTCACGTGGCCCCAAAGGAAGAAGTCCGAAGTTGTTAAATCACAAGATATCGGTGGGCAATTGTGATCACCTCCTCGAGAGATAACACGGTCCGGAAACTTTTCCCGTAAAAGAGAAATGGTTTCGTTGCTTATGTGGCACTTAGCGTCGTCTTGTTGAAAGTAAACATTGTCCAGATCAATATCATCCAAAATACGGTGTAATGACGTTTGTGGAATGCCCATTTCCAAAGAATGACGAGGAATGACAAACCTGGTTTTCTTCAACACTTTGGGCTACAGCAGCAATATTCTCAGTTGTTCTTGAGCGACATGCACGGGTTTTATTCTTCACATCACTAACTTGTCCCAACAGCTTAAATTTGTCCACCAATTTCTGAATTGCGGTCCGACAAGGTGCTTCACGACGACCCAAAGATGCTTTAGTTTTGCGAACTGTGACTGTAAGATTTTCACCATTTTTGTAGTGAATTTTAATAATTGCAATGAGTTGTTGAAGCGTGTATCCATTTCCATTTTTAGTAATGGAGTAGTTTCTACTTGTCAAATGTCAAAGAATAAAAGCTTCAAAAGTGACAGCTACCGAAATACCGGGTGATTCAAAATAACATCTCTTGTTGGAAAACCCTTTAGTTATCGGGTAAACGATATGTGGTATTCTCTTCTGTTTTCAGTTTTGTTTTGTGTTGTTTTTCAAAGTTTATAAAAATGGACAAAAAAAAATTCCTTTGGAGTAGTGAAAAACACATCGAAGAGTAAGTAAAAGCCGGTCTATGGGTTGAATAATTTTCTGAACTAAATATAAAATTAATTAAAAATCATCATTAGATATTCTCAGGAAATTGTCAGCAGCATTGAATCTTGAATTCTTTAAGTAATGTATTTTGGAAACTAAAATCTACGCGGCGCAGCAGTCAATTTCCCACCCAAACACTTCCTTTTGTTTTTTATTATTTTATAGTTTTTCTTATTAAATATATTGCGATGGCAGCTGCCAATCTTATTTTGCCACAAGACATTTTTATACTGTCATTCGTACAAAAAGCAAACTCTACTGCAAGCTGTACTCACATTGTGTGGAATAACGTCTTTAATTTCTTGCAGCAAGTTCGTTGTAATAACATCTATAACATCCGCAAGTTTCGGTTTGAGTGGAAACACTTCAGCAAATACTTGAGGAAGTTCTTTCGCAAGTGACTTGCTAGTGGACATACGGTTTTATTTTGCCACAATACATTTTAATACTATCATTCGTACAAAAAGCAAACCCCACTGCAAGCTGTACTCACATTGTGTGGAAACAAGTCTTTAATTTCCTGCAGCAAGTTAGTCGTAATAACTTCAACAAACTACTTCTGGAAGCAGACTTCCGCAAGTGACTTACTAGTGGACACACGGCTTTATGGTCACTGTAATTGTTTATATGATTGCGGTAACCATAATATGGCACAGTTACGATTCACATGACTTAAGCAATTATATATATGACTAGCTGAACCTGGTCCGCGTTGCGGGTCCTTAGAAAACATCTGTTTTATATTGCATCTCGATCTCGATTTTAATATACAGTGTTGGACAAAGTCGGTGATCCAACCATCAATGTTAATACATGTGGTGGCAGTCCGGCTGGTTCTAATGAATTCAAAAATTTAGTAGAATAATCGACGGCTTATTTTTCGTTCATTACTGTGTCAATCGATTTGTATTTTATTGTTTTGCCAGGCAGTTTCAATCGTATTTGCTATTGAGCTTGTTAACATCATAATTTGTGGGTGCCAAAATTGCATGTTGACACAGCCAATCCAAATTTTTGTAGTTGGTTGTAAGACTTGGGAATACCTTGTCGACAACGGCTTGAATATTAATTTGCATTTGGCAGAAGTTCGGGAACTAATTTGTGGCTAGATCAATTGGTATTTTTCCATTTCCGATGTCCAACAATTATTTTGAGAAGTTTTCGGTAGAAGGGTATTGCAGCAAATGCAGACAAATGTTCGTTCATACCGTTCGGCTTCTGTAGCTTCATTTCCAATGAAATAAATTTAAAGAAACTTCGCATCATCATTGGAAATCGGGAGCAATGATTCAATTCTGTGGTACATTTGGACTTGAACTTTAAAGGTGGGCATGAATCCAACGTCATTTGAATTTCATTAGTGGTATAGTGATAGCGACAATCATGTGAATATCAACTGTACCATATTATAACTGTGACTTGGGTGTAATCGTTCTGATATTCCCACATATTCAACTGTTAACCCAATCCTACTTCACATTGTCCAGTGGACTTATTGACTTGGCCGGTAGAATTAGCACAATACCTTGAACTTGACCGAAAGGTATGGATTGCAAGCCTTTAATAACTGCAAATTTTCATCAGCAGTATCTGTCTTTTATAACATTCAAGTATTACTAGACTGCTCGCTGCTGCCAGAGAAATTGTTGGTTTTAATAAAGTGGCGATAAAGCCAGTGAAAATAGCGAAGAAAGGATTCCATAATCGTATCATAGTATTTGATTTTCTACAAAATAAATTTTATTTAAAAATCTTATAGAGATCTATTCCACCCTTTTTTTTATCTCGGTGTATACATTATACAACAATTTTCGAACTGAACATCATCATTATTTGAAAATAAAATTGATTGTTGCCTCCATAGATATCCGTGCAGATGGCAAACAATCACTACGTGGACGCAAAAAAAAAAAATATGTATATATAGAGAGATATTGGTGAAAATTCTATAAAATTAAGTGGAAATTGGTGGGTGTGTCTGTAATTGATGCAACTCAATTGTCCATATACTCTTAGTTACAATGGAACATCGTATTTTAGCTGCAGCAGCAGCTACTAATACTGCGACACCAACTTTTATGAGACAGTGTAGTTGAGGAATTTAATCATTTGTTTCTAATGCTTGTAGAAATTATAATAAAAACTCAATTTAAGATTAAATAGGTGGAACCTGGAGAAAATGTTGCCTAAGTAAGGATATTGTTGAAGAGATTAAGAAGCCTCTGTGACTAAATGATCGGAAACATTGCTGATAACGAGACGTGTAGGAACTGATCCATAAGCGGGGAATTCTTTCAAGTGATTTGGTAGATTCAAAAACCTTGTAAATTAAATTATAATAATAATAATGATTTCAGAATTCATTCTTTCAAACCCTGGCTATTGTAGTTATATGTGTCATATTGTCATACTGAAATGATGATGTTGCTGTAGTTGTCGTCGTTGCTGTTGTGTTTTTTTTTTGTATTTTGTATAGTCATACGTTTATATCCTTAATTATGATTATTGTTATTTTTCGCTCGAAATGTCGCATTTACTGTCGTTGTTGCTGATGTGGATGCTACTGCTGTTGTTGGTGTTATTGCATCAGTGGCAACCCATTTACTATAGCAGCATCATACATATACATATCTTACTCTTTATACATTATATTGACTGCAGCTCGTTATGTTGCCATAAATTTTACAGTTTGACATCGCATTAAAATGTTGTTGGAATTGATGATGTTGCTGTTGCTGCTGGTGTTGTTGCTGTTGTTCCTTTTTTGTTGTACGTTTTCGTTGGCGACCATTCGCTGTGTTAAATACATATGATACTTTTCTTTTTTTCTTGTTCATTTATTATGTTGTTGTATTTGTTGCTGTTGTTACGTGCAAAATATTACCACCGTATTGCATTGTTGTGCATTATTTTATTATTATTTTGCAGTTGATGTTGTTGCTGTTATTGTTTTTTTCGCTGTTATGACACTTAAATGTCGCTATCATTTGATGTTCACCATTACAGTTTTCCCCACTTTTGCATACTTTTGGGCGTTCATACATTACCTTCATCCTTGTCATTGTCGTCCTCATCATCATCACCATTTACTATGGAATGGATGTGTAATTGTACATCATTCGTTCATTTTTGTTTTATTCTTTATATATTTCATTGGTAGTTATGCATTTTTTTTTTTTTTTTTTTGTTTCGTGAAAATTCGATATTTACAACTCACTTCACACTCATGCGTTGCTCAATTATCTGCAGCTACATAAATCGTTTTGAAATCCATTCACATTTAATGTGTTTTTTTTTTTTTTTTTTTGGTTATTTACGTTACATTACTTTTATGGCGCTATTTGTATATTGTTTTAATTTTTTTCCATAATGATGAACTGTTTTTGCCATTGGCTGTATTCTTTAGTGGCAGTTCTTTAAAGAGATTATAATTTTTTGAGGTAATTTTAAGTGATTTTTCTATAATTCGTGTAGGATTTAGAAGAGGTTATGTTCAGAATTCTACAATTGCAAAGAGGTTGGCTTCTGTTAGTGTTATATCAACTGTCTTTGAATTTAGTTGAGAAGAAGTTGGCTGTGAATTATGCGTTGTTTATTTGAATCACAATGTTGATTTGAACAGAAAGTATCATGAGTTACCTCGCCGCAATATTTGTATGTCATTACAATAATAGCAGCTAAGAACTGGGTATATACTATTAGTGTAGACCGTAATTTTATTTAGATTAGTTTCCATTAACAGCTGATTGTTTGGGACTATCTAAAACTTCTTTCATTGTGTTACTTAGGGGTCAAACAGGAGGTTTTCAACTAACACGTGTTGTTTTCATAACTAACCCAACATATTAGTCGATGAATTAGTAGACTGATTTAAGCTTTGACAGATCTTTGTAGCATGAAACGTAGGAGCAAAATACAAGGTGGCGCAAAAGTAATCCTCCTATCAGAAAATGCCATAAATTTTGCGATTGGCCCCTAATGTCAGTTCTGTTTTGACATTTGTGTAGTAAACACATGCGAAATACACGTTAATAAATAATGTTAAGCTACACTGCTCCAGAACGCGGAATATTGCTGACTATTTATTTGACCAATAGTTGGTCGGTGACTTTGGCACAACGTGAATTTCGTCGCAGATTTCCTGGCCGTCCAACGCCTACTGGTGAAACACTGTGACGTTTAGCCGCTCGCCTCGAAGAGACTGGCACAACACGAGATGCTGCCAGGCGTGGCAGACCCCGGAGTAACCGTTCTACAGAGAATATTGCTGCTGTAGCCGAGGATGTCATGGAAGCGCCGTCGACATCGACCAGACGACGTGCCACGCAAATGGGTATCAGTCGACGGTCGAATTTTGGTACTTGATTTGGTACTTGATTTGAAGATGTTTCCGTACAAAGTCCAGACGATGCATCAGCTGTTAGCTGCTGACCGCCAATCGCGTCTAACATACGCTCAAGCCGTCCTTAATCACCACCAAGAGGAAGATGATTTTTCATCAAAAATAATCATGAGTGATGAGGCCTATTTCCATCTTAGCGGGTACGTAAATAAGCAAAATTTACGCTTCTGGGGCACTGAAAATCCGCGTGTAACCCACGAAGAGCCATTACAACCGCTCAAAGTCACTGTATGGTGTGCTGTTTTCGCGGCAGGAGTCATCGGACCTTTCTTCTTCGAAGACGTCGATGGCCAAACGATTACTGTTAATGGTGAGCGCTACAGAGCAATGATCAACGAGTTCTTTTTGCCGCAACTTGATGAATTGGGATTGGAAAACATGTGGTTCCAACAGGACGGTGCAACGGCACACACTGCACGTGCCACAACCGATATGCTGAAGGATGCATTTCCCGAGCGCCTAATCTCCCGTTTTGTCGATTTGCACTGGCCAGCTAGATCGCCTGATTTGACCGATCCAAACTTCTTTTTGTGATGCTTTTTGAAGTCGCGGGTTTATGTCAACAGGCCTCAGACTCTTGCAGCTCTTAAAGACAATATCCGTCAAGAATGTGAAGACCTATCGCCGGAAATTTTGGCCAAAGTGATGGAAAATGCCATAAAAAGGGCTCAAATGTCATTCAACTGTGGCGGCGGCCATTTACATGACATCATATTCTCGACTTGATGTAAAAAAAATTAAAAGACCAAATAAAAATAATCCACAAGAAGAATCAAAGATTTTTTTTAATTACAGCCAAAAAACATCGGAAGTTTACTTTTGCGCCACCTTGTACATAGCTATCAATATCGATACTTATAAACAATTACTGCCTCTCTGTTAACTACGAGGACGGACAAAAGTAGGTAACTTTGTTCACACCTCTAAATTAGCTAAATTAGGAAAACCAGATTAATTTGTTTATACAAAATGCTCAACAATCGGTGCCCTATCATAATGGTCATAATGGTGTAGGGTATATAAAATTCGGCACAGTCGAATATAACACTCTTACTTGTTATTGAATGAATTCATATCTTATCGTTGTCTGCCCTATTTTTGCTAGAAAACGAAATAATATATTTGCATCTTTATTTATAAACCAGAGACTGAACTATCTAGCTTTTTACCGAGGTATTCCAATAAACGATTAAGTTCAAGTGTGTCAAACACTATGCTGAATAAACCAGAAGAACAAGTAATTATTTTTTATAAAATTAAAAAAATGAAATGTCTCATACATAACTGATCGATTTAAGATTCTTGTTTCTATAAATTTATGCAATATCATATCATGTAAATATCAAAAGTTTTAACAAAATTGTGCAAAATGTAAATTTCAAATTCAAAAAAAAAAAAAAATAATGACAAGTACATACGTCATGTTAGACCTGCAGTGTATTGTAGTTTATTTCATCCCCAGCACGCAAACTACTAAATTGCATGTAAGATTTGTCAATAACAACAGCAACAACAATGAGAAGTAAATGTCAAATTGTAATAAAATTCCTTTAAAAAAAAAAATGAAATATCAACTTTTCCAAAGTACTGTAGTTTTTTGTTCCTCTACTTCTCTAACATGGAATACATTTGCAGCATGTTAAATGTCTTGTGTACCAAATTTTCTACTTGAAATCAAATTCATAAATACATTTGTGTTTATACGAATATGTTTTAGGATGGAAAAGACATACCTAGTTAGAGATACTCTTATACAGATTTTGAATTGAATTTATTTTATGATTAACAATAAATCGTCTCTTACCCAAACATAAACGTTTTTCCAATTTTTATTGTTATTATTTTATTTTTTTTTTCTCTTCTTGTTCAATCTCAGAGGTTATCAGAAGGATGCTACAAAAGAGGACATCAGCAGCAATAACAAAATATTTATGAAAAACATTTCTAGATTTAGTTATAGATTCCGACTAGATAAAATGAAATAAAAATATCTGGAAAAAAAATATTATAACATAACAAGCTTTTCATATCATGACCAAAAAGTATAAATTCAAAAAAAAAAAAATAAAGTTTTGAGATGAGAAAAAAGAAGAGTATAGAAGAAATCGATATAACAACAATACCTAGAAAGCAATGTCGTTTTTGACCATCTTTGATAACTCACGACAATGCAATGGAATAAATTTAGGTAAGGTACTACAACAGCAACATACTAAATACATACATACTTATATCCTTTAGTAGAGTAAGTAGTAACAAGCTACAGATACAAAACATAACAATGTCTAAAAATGTATACAATAATAAATACTTACAATCACAATAATTTCTTAGTTATAGATTTCTACATACTGAACATGACTACTCAAAAATGTAATTGTTCCAAAAATAATTCTGAATAAAAAAACATCAAAAATATATACAACCTCATAGCTTTAGCACTAGAAATCAATGTTAGCAAAAGGAACATACAATGACCATGAGTTTAAAGGTAAATTGAAACCACCCCTTTGTGTGCCTTATTTCGTAATCGTAAAAAAAGAAATAGCAAAACAGTAAAGTACCTTTCATATGTCATTATATTAACCCATTTATACCTTGAGGATGACATACAGAGTAGTATGAGTATTAGAAATATGATTCTAAGAGACACAAAAATAAATAGAAAATTCTATCCACTACGACTACAATATGAGCTATTATTCACCCACGAGCCACCACTCATGGTTTCTCTACTAAATACATATTTTCATTACTAAATTCTTTCAAATATATAGGATCTTGCTAAAAATTTATTTCGTGCTCTTAGAAAAAGGTGATTCCTGGGTGTAGTAATGTAAGGGAATCAAAGATCAATTGCGAATTACTCACAGAATACAATAAGGCTTCTAAGTATAAAAATTAAGTAAGTATAAAATTGTATTAAATTGTTTATTACCTGCAAAAAAAAAAAAAAATAAAACAAAAACTTAAAAAATAAACGTGTCATAAGCATTTCAAATCAGTCTGTCAGTCGATGTTGGACCACCCTGTATCCATATCTTAGAAATCTTCCATAATGTGTCTACATCGACTCTAATATTATCCCTCGATCTATATTATCTCTTTCGGGCTGCGTAAACTTACAACTGATGTCAGTATCATGGTCCGCTCCGACACTTGCTAATTTATCCGCAGTTTAATTCCGAGTTGTTCACTGTAGGTTTCTGCGACAACGGCAAACTATCTTCGATCTAATATTTATATTACAAAAAGCACAGTCTGACTATATATAGTTACGAATGTGCAATAGCGATTTGAATTTAACGGTCTGTAACGACTGCCTGCAGCAGTCATCATGTTTATAAACACGTCCATCAGTAGAAGCTTCTACTTATCAACAATATTGATAGCATGCGGTTATTAGCATTGTTTATAAGTATGGCAACACTAAATGTTTAAGCTGCTAACATTGACATCGAAAGCTCTAGAATTCGAACATACTAGTTTGTCCGTTAAGAGCATTGTAGAAGGTTCATGAAAGATGGCGTGTGTATAAATAGTGGCAGAGGTTGCAGTCGTGAGTGAGTTTATCATAGGCGCTGTTAAAGTTAACATCAACTGTTTTGTACATTTAAGTTTGTACATTATAAAGTGTGTGCATTTGTGTGAATTGATAAACGTGTATAAAGACACTGAGTGACTATTTAAACTGTTGTTGTTGTACATTTTAGATAAATAAAGAGTTGTTATAAATTTTAATTTACTAAGCGGCTTTTATTTGCAATCAAAAGTATCCGGTATGTAAAGGAAATAAACCAACGTTTTAAAAGGGTTAAAACGTAACAATATAAAAATGATGATATGGGCCTAGCAGCTTCATATATCGCAAGAGTGTTTACTTAAAATTAGCTGCATGGGTTCTCATCCTACAGCTATGTCTAACCTCCAACTTCTAACAAAGATCTCCACTTTCTCTGCTATTATCGGTTTTTTATGCTTTTATTTTGACAATATACATTTATTCTAAGTATTGGCCATTGTTAGCTATGACCTTTTCCCATCTTACTGGCAACATATGGATTCCGAGCCAAAATAACTGCTCATCTTTTGGGGCCAAGAGCCAATATCGGATACTCTGTTCCAAAGTGAAGCGTATCCCAGAGAAATCATTCTGTAGCGATCGATACAAATGGTAGTCGTACGGGGCACTTTATTGCAGGTATTGCAACACGTGGCCGAGATTTAATGGAATATTACGGATTTATGTCAGATTTCAGTAGCTCATAATAGATAGGACACTTTTGCTCCCACCAAATACAGAGAATTTAATTAACACCATGGATATTTGGCTTTGGGGTCGATTCGGCTGGTTGGCCGAGCTTCACGGGTTATTGTAGTGGAACCATACTCCAAGGTCTCTCGGCTTTATTTCGAATGGTAACCAATTTCCCTATTTTTGGCTGATTCCTGCTACTCTCAAACGTTTTGAAATTGCAGATTAAGTAGCTCCCAATAATTTTGCAAGCTCTTGTAGAGTTTGTATATGTTTGTGACAACCATTTATATGATGAATAATTTTATCATAATATGTTGTTCTCAGATTATGATATGAGAGCATCATAATATGGTAAGTCCTTCATCATATAAATGGTTGTCACAATCATATACATGTTTACTGTTACCATATATATGGTTGATACAATTATGTGAATCGTAAATTAACCATATTATTGTTACCACAATCATATATATAGTTACTGTGACTATAATATTGTTAAAAATTTTGAAATTTTGACAGTAACCGTGCACAAATGTTGAAATGGTTACAGTAACAATGTACAACTATATTTTTTTTCTGCGTGTAGTTGTTGTCTATGGTTTGTTCTATATAATTAAGAAAAGATAATAATTTAATAAACGCATTTGAAACAATTCAAATGTCTCTCATTTTCATACAAATAGTTGTTTACATTTTTTTAATTAAAATAATAATGACTGGCATGTACTTTCCTGCAGAATATGAGTCCATTAAAGTTTACAATCGAAAATCAAAATCTTCAGTTGGCAGCATTACAGAAAAATTGAGAAATATTCATCTCGAACTCAACAAAGAGTATATGTTATTAATTCTTATGAAATTCTAAGTCGTTTGAGCTAAGTATGCCCGCCTGCCTATCCGTCTGTCTGTGTAAAACACTCCGTAATTTATAAAATTAACATCAGAATGTTTATAATTTTTCTAAGCAGGTTGATATTGAAAATAAGCTAAATCTGTCAGTAACTCCAGAGTTTTGGTCCAAAATGTGAAACAATTTTAAATTATAGCAAATTTTGCACTCGTTATTCCTATGAAAAAAGAGAAAATTTTGCTGATAACGGTAAGAATCGGTCGATGATTTCTCCAAGACCTCAACAGATTACTTCCAGAAATATAGAATATAGAAACTTCAGCACAGATAAGTTTGGTATAAAGAGAAATCACGAGACGAATTTTTGTAGATCGGTCCATAATAGCCCCCATATAAAGTTCAATTCAGAAAATCACTTAAATATACATAAATATTGCCATCAGGTATATAAGGATTTTATTACACATAAAAATCGGTGAACCGAATTTTTTTGAATATCGGTCCATAATTGGGCAAACAGCACACAGTTTCTGTATAAGCCTCACATTCGAAATATACATTAACGCATTTCAACATTGATATCAAAAAAAAACAAATTAACAGAAATTAGTTTCACGTAGAAAGAATTTATGGATATTATGACAATGAGTTCATAAGTATATATAGGTCCTATACAAAGCCCACATCCGGAAAATTCATTAAACGCGATTATATATCAGAATTCTGTGATAAAACTTATTTTCATATGCAAAATTAAGTCAAAAAAATACTTTTGAAGTTTGTCTAAATATAATTTAATACCCGTTTTATATCCAGCATCAAAAAAGATGTGACCCTTTCATAACACATCAAAATATTTGTAGATGGCCCACATTAGTATATATATTGTGGTCCTCATAAGATTCTAAGACGATCCAGATATGTCCATCCATCCGTCTGTTGAAAACATGATAGGGCCCAAAAGGAGCTAGCTGGCTGAAATTTTCCATAAATACTCTCTGCTGATAAAGTGAGTTTGGTGTTGAAAATATTGGTTCAATATTGGTCCATGATTTCACCAAGCATAAACAATTATTTCTAACAATATATAAAACACTATTACATTGGCCCAATCCTCATAATGGGAGCTAAGTCCCAATAACAAACATTAAATATGGATATCAAAGTGTTTATACCAATGTAATTTATATAATTCTCATGATATTTGGGTGAAGGGTATTTAAGATTCAGCACTGCCGAATATAGTACTCCAACTTGTTTGCATTCTGTTTCTTATATGTTCATTAAATATTATCTCCAGAGTCTTAATAATGAGTTCGTAAAAATGAAGATAGACTTATTGGTATATTGTCCTTTGAGCAGCTGAGTTGATTTATTCCCACCTTATTTAACTTATCTTGTAACATTTTATACCGTTAGACTTAGTATGACTTCCTAAAATTAGAATACAGCACAAGGGCATCAATATATTTATTAAAAAAATCAAATACACAAAACATGTTTATTTAAAAAAAAAAAACAAAAAAACGTAAAGTAAAGTAATCGATTTAATAAACTGTCACCGGCATGCATTTACCCACAAAACACACACTTGCAACATGTAGACAATCAAACAATCCTTTCATTCTAGTGCTTCAAAGGAAAAAATCAAAAATAAAAAAAAATACGATTTAATTCGTTTGTGAAGCGATGCATTTCACTTTATCGTCCAACTTTTATACTGCTTTTTTATATATTTATTCAGTTTTTTTTTTAATCGATTCTATGTACAATATGAAATGAAAATAAATTTATACGTAACTATCATAGTTGTAGTATTTGTTGTGCTGTTATTGTCCATCCTTATAAAAAACCTAAATACTCGAATACAATCAAAAACTATATAGATAGATCAGTGGCCGGCACAAATAGAACATGCCACGTAGCATAAAACTAATTGTCTGCTTTTATTTTGATAATTTTAACGAGTTTCACTCATATTCTGTATAGTATATTGCGTTCGACGTGTGGTGGCTATGAGTGCCGACCACTGTAGTAGTAGATGTATGTATAAATGCATATGTCTGTCGTTTAGTCTCTTAATGTTTGTATGTCCCTGTTTACTTATTTATTATTCCAATAAGTTCAAGTCACGATAATTGCAACCTCAAGAGTAAATTTTAGTTTACTGTGTGTCGTTTTTACTTTATTTTGTTTTTTTTTCATACTTTTTCCAAACGTAGAGAGCGGGTCAGCTTATGCAAAGAGTCCTTTAGATGTATGAGTGGCCTCATCATCAAACCCAAGAAGGAAGGAATTGAACTTGTCCATTATATGTAAAAATATGGTAGCATTAAGGAAAGTGGGGGATTATTTCAATTGTTGGTACTACTTCTACTTGGACGACTACTGGTGCTGTTGCTGCTGCTGAATATCTTAACAAATATGAGTACAATATGGACAGCATAAAGATACATGTGTGCATCTGAACTGATATTGATATCAAATTAAATAAAAACACAATTTTACACTCGAAAATGTGGGTTAGTGAGGGAAGATTTGAGAAATTTTAATAATGTTATGTCTTGTATAATATAGGAATATATCTCGCGTGAGATATTCAAATTTGAATGAATATTAGTTTTTAGTAAAAAAATTACTTTTTTAGTAAAAAATTACTTTTTAGTAAAAAATAACTTTTTAGTAAAAATTAATTTTTTAGTAAAAAATTACTTTTTTAGTAAAAATTTCCTTTTTTAGTAAAAAATTACTTTTTTAGTAAAAAATTACTTTTTTAGTAAAAAATTACTTTTTTCGTAAAAAATTACTTTTTTTTAGAAAAAATTACTTTTTTAGTAAAGAATTACTTTTTTAGTAAAAATAACTTTTTTAGGAAAAATTTCCTTTTTTGGTAAAAAATTACTCTTTTAGTGAAAAATTACTTTTTTAGTAAAAAAATTACTTTTTTAGTAAAAAATAACTTTTTTTAGAAAAAATTACTTTTTTAGTAAAAATAACTTTTTTAGTAAAAAAAATTTTTTTTAGTAACAAAATAAATTTTTGTTAAAAAAAAATTTTTGTGAAAAATTATTTTTTTTTAATGAAAATTCTCTGTCTATGTACCTAACAATTGCAAATTTATGAACGGGCATTAGGTCAGCAAATTTGTTGAATGTTAGGTTAATACAAGTTTACTTAAGTACACATGCAACTGTCAAAAACAACAATAAACCATGTACAATAAAGGGTACATGAAAAAATGAGAAGTGCATAGTAAGCAGTCTTTGATTTAAACAAAATAGTAGAGAATTTTTTACAAGGTGTGTGAATTGCATTCATTATTTTAAAGTATAATAAAGAATTAGATATAATGTTTTATATATCAATGGAAAGGTAATGAAATGTAGATTTTAAAATTTGTAATATTTTGGCAACTTCTGAATAATTTTTAGATGCTAATGAATAAAATGTAAAATAAATATTTTTGAGAGAAATAACTATTCTAGAGTTGGATTGAAAAGAACAAACTTATTCATTTATTTGTTGTGAACAAAAATGAACCAACCATCAGTAAAAAAAAACTATTATTACTCTAAACTATTCCGCTGTCGGAAACATTTTCATTTCATAATTTTTTAGTTTCGACTTTCAATGACTCATCATCGATCTGCAATGACGTTCAAATGTTAAATGAATATTTTATGTTTAATTTAACAATTCTCATTAAAGAATTATCTTAAATAATAAAAATGATTGTAAATGAGAAATTAACTATTTTGCAAACATACTAGGTGACTAGGGTGATTCGGAAGTGAAAATACAACTGTCGTAGAAATAGCAATTGTTTATCGACATAACGGGCTTGAACTCAACTCCTCATTTTAACTTATATTGTATACTTTATATTCATGGTAATATATGCATATATTACCAACTTTGGCAATAGTGAGCCTCCTCTGTCTATACCCTCTATATCTGGTTAATTCTCTTTCATCTCCCCCCTTCTATTACATAATTCTCCTCTATAATGTTACTGCATCGATGCGAAGATCAAATTGTCGTGGACTTGGCACTTGGTTTTCAATGCCCCTAGTTGAAACACAACTCATATTTTTCTCTCGAACATCAATACTTTACCAACTTGATGCAATATTGTTTGGTTTATCGCCACTATTTCCCCTCTATCTCTATTTACCTCTGTTTCCCCCACCCCAATTATGTTGATGAACTCTATTCCATTCTATTACTGAACCGAAGCGAATATCAAATTATTATTTTTATACCCTTCAGTCGCTCTCGGATAATGCAAAGTACTTGGGCATTTTACTCGACAGGAAAATGTTCTGGAAACTCAGTACTGAAGCAAGAGACATGACGTCTGTTTGCAAAAATTTCATAGGCACGTGATGGGGTATAAGACGTGAACTGGCTAGTTGATACGGTTACTTAATCTATATTATTCTATGTGGTCTCTGATGGAAGGCAATGGATAGGGCCTCCAACCGTATACTATTTGAAAGGCTATTAAGATGTATGGCAATCCTGATAACTCTACTTAACTGGCTACCAGTAGATCTAATGGCCAGAAAGTTGGCATTGAACACGGCCTTTAGGCTCAACGCCTGTAATTCATGTAAATATAGATCCTACGGACATGCTTGCATAACTGGAAGTATTTAAAATCTTCCTGATCATATTGATTACAGCATCCCCAAATCCTTCTTCCTGAGGAACTTTGGCTTCTCAATCCCATCCAGTATAGAATCTGTTGATACACAGAGAAAACAGATTCGTAGTAGCAACCGAATTTTTTGCCAATCGAATGATTCTACTTAACTGACCGAATTTCATAATTGTGGCTACAAAATTTTGGAAAGGTTAACAAAAGTTTGGATGCTTCAACTGAAATTTTTCTTTATCAACTGACTGTGCAACCGAATCATTCGATTGGCAACAAATTCGGTTGCTACTACGAATCTGTTTTCTCTGTGTAGTATCTGTCTTGATTCAATGAGGCTATCCATCTATAGAGTGGGCTGTGGTGTACACATTCCTGATTTTGGGATAAGAATGTTCTTCAGAAAATGGTTGCAGCATTCTTCATTATGAGAGCGGCTAATTGACTCAGATATTACAGGATATCTGGAAGAAATATTCGCAATCAAATCCCTGATAGGTGTTTATACGACATCGAATATAGTCTAGTTATGCCGGACATCCTTAATTGAGATGGCGAGACATTCGACAGTTGTACTCACTTGGGTACGTGGACACAGGGATAACGAAGGCAATTGTATTGCTGATAACAAGCCGGAAATAGGAGCCTCGTTGTCGGAAGACGTAATATACTTCCTTTGTGGAATTCCGTTGTCAACTTGTAAACAACGGATAAACAATGCATATTACGAACTTGCTCACACAAGGTGGGGTAATGAATCCAACTGTGCCATTACGAGGATGATATGGCCTGTGTTGGACTATAAACGCACGTCGTATCTACTTCGTTTAAAACGAATATGACTAAGCAATATGTTGGGATGATCACAGGGCATTGAACTTTCGGTTCTCATGCTGCAAGACTTGGGTTGCCACATCATGACTTCTGCAGAAGTTGTCAGAATGGGGAGGAGGAAGAGACCATCCTACACTTCGTTTGTAATTGTCCGGTACAGGGTGATCTATGTTTCAGAATTTTAGATGATCGATCCTTTAGTAATCTCTCCGGGTTATCTGGGAAGGAACTAAGGTGCATAGGCGACTATATTAGGGAAAGCAGGTGGTTGATAAGACCGAACATGCAAATTGCACCTTATAGTGACCCAGCAACTGTCCCATGATGGTCTGCGTTAGCTGAATTACTTGACGTCTTAAATTCTTCTTCTCTTACTCCTCCAATTCCTACCTATATCTTTCTCTTTTATCTCGCAAACTTCACTCCTACTCAATCTATAGATTTTCCTATTATTTTACTTCTTTTTCTCTTTTCTTTTTTTTCTAATTTCTCTTCAGGCAACACAAGAGGAACGTTCAAAGGATACCAAGTGAGCTGTACGAGACGAAGGTTTTTGGGGGCCTGCATGATGAGTGGTAAGGGTATATATAACTTTGTATTATACTTGTATACAGGGGTGGGTCAATAAATTCGAGACTTTTTGATTTTCCCGGCTCTTAACTGAAAGACCAAAACTGCTCTTATTAACAGGCATCTGTGAGTTGACTCCTGTCCTAAAAAAAAAGTAAATTTCGTGTGCACATTAAGCATTATTTTTTTCGGGAAAAAACATCAAAGTAAATTTCGTGTGCTCATTAAGCTTTATTATCGCGGAAAAAATATAACTTAAATAAAGGCTAAGCTTGATAAATACTATGGGAACTCTGCACCATCAATTTAAATGGTAAAAAAGTGGTTTACTGAATTTCTTTATGGTCCGAAACAATTGAAAAAAATTACAATGTCATGTTGGCCGATCGAATATTGAAAGTGCGGGAGATTTTGGAAGCCATAAGCAACTCACATGACTCAATGGTTTCAATTTTGAATAATCACTTCACATTTCCATGACAAAAATCCACGAATTAGGCTACGGAAACCTCCCTCTTCAGCCCTATTCTCCGAATTTAGCCCCGAGTGACTATTTCTTGCTTCCAAACCTGAAGAAATTTATTGTTTTTTTAAATTATGAACATTATTCGAAATTTTATGAGCTAAATATAATAATCAAATCAATTAAAATAATTTTTTAATATGTTTTACTGATGATTTTTGGTGATAAAAAGAACTGTGTTTTGGTAATGAAAAATTACCTTTTTGGTCATAAGACATGAAAAAAAAATCAGAAAATCTTGCTCCTTATTCTCTAGATATCTCTATATTTATCTTCCTACTTCCCTATTATGTTACTTTAGCGAAGATCCAATTGTAGAGGAAATGATCCATGTTTATCGAGATCTCTGGTTGGAATTTAACATCTAACTTTAACTTATATTTTATCCTTAATCCCCTTACATTACAAATGATAATGCAATATTGTTGCTTGCCACTATTTACACTCTATCTCTATTTAATTATCATTCTTCTCTCCCATTCTGTTGCGGAATCCTACCCTATTATATTGCTGAATAGAAGCGAAGATCTTATCGATGTTTATGACACTGGTTTGTCGAGATCCTTGGAGTGAATACAAATTCTCCCGAACCTCATACAGTACCAACTTAATGCAAAATATGTTTCCCCTCTATTTCTATTTAACCTATCATTGAACACAACTCCTTCATATTGCTCTTGATGTTATATTCAGGCCTGTCATACATTCCGTTCGAAGTGGTTTTGATTCCGAAGTTACTACTCCGATTGATTTTGTTTTAGTTTCTTCAGATTCCGTTAAATTGTGTACAACACATTTTATCATTTTGTTTTCGTAGTTAATTGTATTTTTAGTTAATAGTTTGATTAAAAAAATCTAGAAAAATCAGGAAATTCAAACACATTTTAATTCCACTTGAAAAACTAAAAATTATTACTCTTTCTAAAGAAGCAATATACGGAATTAATTCCACTTACGATCTGAATGAAATGCTGAGACAGGGGATTGCCTCATTTTCCTCTCACTATTTAACTATCTTACATCTACATTATTCTGTTACTGATCTCTAACCCATTATATTACTGAACCAAAACGAAGATCAAATTACTGTGGCTATAGTCCTTGTTTGTCAAGACCCCTGGTTCGAACTCAATGTCTCCTTTTAACTAACATTTTTCTCTCGAACCACATACATTTCCAACTTGATGCAATATTGTTTGGTTACTCGACACTCTTCCCCTTTTATCTCTATTTAACTCTCTTTTCCTCTACCCCCATTCTGTTACTGAACTGCAACTACCATTGAGGAAACAATTTTTATCTGCTGCAATCATACCATGATGCGAAAATTTCGTAAAGCAAAAATGAAACGATGTATGAAAAAAAAAATAAATAAAAAAAAAAACACATCTCATGAACAGAATTTTCTTATAAAACGTAACAACTCTTCGTATTCGTTTATTGAAAATCTATAGAATATTTTTTCATCAGAAAATCCTTTATGTTGATTATGTTACATGGAGTTTATTTTATTAAAAATATTTGTACAGAAAAAAAAGAAAAAGGAAAGAAAAAAGCTACAGCAAGCAGCATATGGCTCTTTGTGGCAATATTGCCAGGAAAAAAAGTGTATCTGTAAAATTGGAATGAAAATTGAAATACTTTTTGAACATCATACCTAAAAATGATGTCAATTGCAAGTGTATTGAATAAAATAAATATACATATTTATAAAATAAAATAAATTTTTGGCAAATTTGCTTTAATAAAAGGAAATAAGTTTCTTAAAAACTTAAAAAAAACATACAAAGAGAAATTAAACCAGATAGTTATTTCCAGTAAATAATGCCAATTAAAAACTTATAAAATAAAATTTATTACATTGCAATTGGGTCCACTAAATTATAACAAAACATCATTAGTATTATTTATTTACTAATAATTACTGTGAGAATACTTATTTTTTTAAATTAAAGACATTTTATTAAACTCCATTTGAAACTAATTAATTTGATTGTATACTTTCCACCCAAAATATATATACACATACACTTAATGCCAGCCATAAATATCTCACAACAATAATGGCTCAGCCAACAAAACGAGAAAAAAACCCTCATAATTTTGGTACCAAATGACAAGACATTAAATTAAATTAAAACCCCAAATAAGTAACAGAAAAAACACTCTCTACACAATTACAGAGATACTAAGAGAGCACAATAAATACATACAAAAAAACACATCAATTGACAGTAAATCACTCAAGATGACAGGCCAATTGATTGTTAGAGAACGATAAGAAAAGATGGTTGACTACATTTCGCACTTTAAATGATGAAACTCACAAAAGTTCTAAATCCTCCACATATGCTGCAATGGAAGGGGAGCGCAAAAAAATAAAGTTCAGTGGAAGAAATAAATATTTGGAAATAAGAGAATTGACAGAAAACGAGACAATAAACAAATGTGTATAGTACTTTTGTAGCGCCAATGTTGTAGGAGTCAGAGTTGTGGGAGTATTAATTCAATTTGATTTTTAAGTTAAACCATAAGCTATAGAACTCTCTTTAGTACATCGTCTAAATTTTAGAAATATTTTATTCTAAATATTTTGAGAGCTTGATATTAGTTGATCTGTTTTGCCAACTCATTCTAACATTATCCGTAATCAGCGAAGTGTTTTACTATGTTCGAAAAATCAAAAAATCATGCAATCATTCATGTTTGCTTTCAGTAAGTGGTCAGTAGCCTTTAGCCCAAATTACATTTCAGGCAAGAGAGTCCTGCAGTCTTCCCGTCACCCTGATTTGCTTACTTAATATCTTTAAAGTTTGATTTATAATACTTTCGACCCCGTATTAATTTCGATGTTAATAGTTGTTCTAGACATAAGTTTTAACTGAATTGTATGCTATTGAAACCTAGTCTAAAGTGAGTGATAGCGTGGATCTGCTAGTCCAGTAAGCTAAATCAAAAATCGATCAAGATGTTAAGCGGTCGCAACAAGAGCGTGTGATTATTCGAAACCAGGTACCTCAAAGACTTCCAAGGTCCTAATGGGATCCAAACCCCTCGAAACACTTGTTTCAGATGTTATAAGGTCATCCAGACTCAGTCTACCGCCAAAGCAGTTTCCTTAGTGCCAAAAATGTGCAAAGAGAGCATCGAAGAATGATTCAATGCGCTCCCAAGCATCTCCCTCGGCCCTTAAATCCTCCAATTCACCAACATCACTGAGCAAAAATCCTTCCAAAAAAGCTTTCACAACCAGGCATTCTATTCATTATATCGGATTGGTGAGAAACTTTTAGATGAGTTCATGGAGAAAAGCCATCTCTACCTGTTATCCATTATAAATTCTGTTTTTGCCATTCAAGTTGATAGTTATACCCACCATCGAAATATTCATCGTAGACCCACAAAAGTATATGTATTCTGGGTCCTCATAAGATTCCAAGGAGAACAAGCTATGTCCGTCCATCTGTCTGTCTGTTGAAAACACGATGTGACCCAAACGAAAGGAGCTAGCTAGCTTAAATAGTCTCTGTTGATAAAGTTTTTTTGGTATTGAAAATGGGCAATATCGATCCATGATTTCACATATCCCTATACAAATATCCCCCCGGAATACTGTTTGAGCAGTCATAATTATGTTGATTATGCGGCAATTCTTATAAAATTTTGCAAAAATTCTACGAACTCTGAAATTACACTGTAAAATGTTGGAAAAATCGGGCAACGTTTGTCCCTAGTCCCCATACAAGGTCCCACTCAGAAAATGACTTGAATATTTTTATTTTTTTTTGCTTGGACCAGCACTCAGGGGATGACCCCTACTCATGCAATGCATTGTGTTGGAACTAGGAAAATAGGTTATGGGAAGGAGGATAGAGGGAGTAGTGTTTGTGGACATTTGATTTGTATTTTCCTACATTGAAAGGGACAGGAAATACGTCGACAGAAAGCTTATTCCACATACGGACGGTACGGCTAAAAAGCGAATTTTCTCTGTAGTGTGTTGTGCGATCCACTGACCAATCGACCACGAATGTATGAGCCCCCGCTGATGAACGCGTATTTCGTAAGAAACTACGGGTATCGGGAACAAGTTCCATAATTTCATCAGAACACATTCCATTGTAGTATCGATAGAACAGTGAAACACAACCCACATTGCGACGATGCTCCAGAGAATCAATAGAGCTGTCACCGATAAGCACCTTCGCCCTCTCCTGTACGCGATATAAAAATAGACTTCGAAGCACCGGCCCATATATGAGAGTTGTATTCCATTTTGGGTCGGATATATGTGGTGTAAATAATAAAAAGATTAGATCAAGTGAAGTATTTCTTACACCGTCTTAGAAAACCAAGGCACTTGAATGCTTCATTCGACACTTGAAAAATGTGTTTTGTCCCACGAACATCACACTGAATTCTCATGCCTAGAAATCGAGAGCTTCTGATTCCTTAATATTTATACCACCCATAGAAACAGATGAAGCAACATGATCTGTCGTGCGTTTATGTGTTAACATACAACATTAAGTCTTACGTGCATTAAAATTGACTCTGTTCGCATAACCCCATTCAGAGATTGTCACAAGATCTTGGTTAAGTGTATCATTCATGTTTTGGCTCATTGCCCCATTCTCCGAAAGGCTTGGCCTATAGTTGAATGAATATGAATGGCAAATGTTGCTGTCATCTGCAAAAGAATTGATAGGGTTGGAAGTTTGACTTAGAAGGTCATTTAGAAAAATAAGGAATAGAGGAGGAACTAAACTTTCCAAAAACATGCCTTAAAGGCTTGATGCAAGATCATACAAGAAGATCTCATTTAGGTGATCTTGGACCACAAAAACAAACTTATAGTTTGTGCAGATGAACTTAGAATCCCTCGGAGAAGTTTGGCCTGACGCAAAGCTCGAAGAAATAGCTCTCGCTTATGTGCCACAGAGGCTGATATTTATTGCCAAGATTCCCACCATATCATTCCACTCAAAGGAGATCCAGAAAATCCTACAGTTCAGTTAACCTCAGCTACCGCTCAGAACTTGATAGTAATTAAGGTTATATGATTTTGAATTTTGCTCAGAGTCTACAAAGGTGACGTTAAGGAGGAGCCTGATGCTCCGGTGAATACAATGTAGACCCCGAATCTGTCTCAAGACTAGTGAGTGACATCTTTGGCAAGATAGAAGTTGCAGAGGATGATCCAGATTACGCCAACATCACTGCATTCCACAGCGACCAATTGTAGTGAAGGTTGTACAAATTAACTTTCGCTATTCTAAAGTAGCGTCAGTGGCCCTACTCTTCCGATTTTCTTCTATGTAGTTGAATAAAGTCAGGGTTTGCGGACTAGGTAAGACCAGATCCTGAATTATGATCAACAACAACCTTAAAGCAGTATATAAAATGCAGTAAAATGTAATTTTTTATTGAAAATTTTGAATAACTAAAAAATAATAAAATATATATATATATATATATATATATATATATATATATATATATATATATATATATTAATTCTGCAATTTGTTTGTCATTCTATTTAAAGATCAAGTTTATATCATAGATACTTACAGTTTTGTAATGATTTTTTGCCCATCACTTTAAAGAACCACCAAAGATAAGAAAAAAACTGGAATGTTGTGAAAAAGTACAACTGTGAAATACAAATATACATAATAAAATTGTATTGATTAGTCAAAAGAACCTACATTTTACAACTGTATTCGAGAGACTCTTCTGTGAAGAAGAAATATCAAGGATGTTAGGCATTCACACTGTATTTACGAATGTACAATAAATGACTTAGATTTATTTTAAAATATTAAGATATATGCACTTAATTAATGTTTCGAATACTATGAGCTTAAACTACACTACAATTTACATATTTACTTAACAGATCGAGTCGTATACGATTCATATTTAGAAAAACTTCAGCAAAAGGTGGAATTCCTATACTATTTCAGAAACTAGAGCACAATATTATCCAAACAACAACTCGAATTCGTAGTTGGTATTAAAAAATCTGGTTGAGTGACAATTGATATTCTAGAATCTTAAGCAGAATATAATTTGGAAGTCAGCTGTGATCGGTTAAAAGCAAACGTATTGAAATCGTATAATATTTGAGAAATTTCGGCAAAGTATTATACGAATGACAATTTGGCTGTGGGAGAATAAAAATGGTTTAGTTACAGTAATATGGTACAGACATGGAAACGAAGTTTCATAGAACACTTCGGAAAAACTAATGTGAAGGACAGAATGACGGACAACTCGTTAACTGTTATGAATTACTCGCCGTTACAATATCCCCTTAAAACGACAAATGTTACCAGTAGTTGTGACAAAAATTGTGGGAAAAAAGTGTGTCCAGACTTGAGAACATTGATTCGAAAATGGATTCAACAAAGTTTGAAATTCTGAAAATTTCTGACGCTGGGAAATAATATCTAGAAGGTTGAATATGATGATTCTAAAAATTACTTTAATATGCAAATTAATTAAATTTGCACTGACCTCAGATATTCATCATAGAGCTTCACTTTTAGTTTTTATCATGATCGAAATGTATTAATTTAGATAATCTATTGTAATTTACAAAATATTTGACCAAATAATATATGAATAGCTGTTCGCACTAGTAGTTACCATTTATATCGTCGGATTGCACTCATTAGATAGTCACAATGCTTTGGCTCCCGTCGAAGTGTAGTAATTACCTAGTTGTAACTTATAGAGCCAACGAATTCATCTCCTTGGATAGCATCCATTGCAATTACTTTCTCCATAATAAGTCGTTAGCGGACCGAGAGCCGAAGCGTTCATCTCGTCAAATCCCCTATTAGAAGATTTGTCCATTAACAAACATATCCCAAATATACAAGACAGCTCTGTGGTAAAGAAAATTTCAAGAGAAGCAAACCTTTGAAGAACCTGGACAGACTAAATATACCCCGGCTGGAAACAAAAACTACACCACAGAGTGTGTAATTAAACCAATTTATGTGGTTCATAACTGATTTCTCGTTCATTAATATAATTCAAAAAGTTCCAGAGCATTCTTCCCAAAAGAGCTATACATACACACAGAAAACAGATTCGTGATAGCACCCGAATTTGTTGCCAATCGAATGATTCCAATCGAATGAATCTTCTACCTTCTGCATCATTTTGGAAGGGGTAACAAATTTTTGGTTCTTTCAACCGAAATTCTTGTTTGTCAAGTGACTTTCTGTTGCTAGAACCGAAAAATTCTATATGTGCAACCGAATCATTTGATTGGCAACAAATTCGGTTGCTATTACGAATCCCTGTGTATTAAACACTCTATCAGGGCATTTTTTATTCCACAAAAGTCTCTAATGCTAAATAAAAATGACGATAGTCACCCTTATGTTAAAAAAACAAGACCTAGGAATAATTTACCGAGAGCTGCTTAAGCACTGAAAGCTGTTTTAATAAATTACATAATTTTTGACAATCTGAATATTTCAAATGGATTTTTGAAATTCAATTCAAATGAGAACTCAGATAGTGGAAATATATCTTAAGGATTTGGGCACTGAATAAGTCAATTAAAACGCGAATTATTTTGTAAATATAGAATCAATCCAAAGAATCCAAAAGCTATTATGACATTTTGGAGAGAACCTAAGATAAGGTTATTATTGAATGAACTTATATATCACTCCTTAAATGTATTGAACATGCTAGACATTGTTTAAAGAATATTATAAATCATATATAGTTGAATTATTGATGTTTTTTCTTAAACGATTTCAAAGAATTTGAAACTGTAAGACTTTCAGAGTAAATAAAAATAAAGTATTGAACAATATTTAAAAAATATGAAATGAAGTACTAACATTATATAAAAAAATAATGAAAGTTTTACCATGGAGGCATCATTGGACTATACTTCTTTAAAAATGACGCTGATCAAGCAGTGATTATTACTGGTGTTGCCCATCATGACATAATAATTGAGCTTCTTTAGTCTAAATTAGATGAAATTGATGTGGATGACAAGTAATTTGTCCATACAAAACCCCATCAGTTGTTTAAAGAAACAATTCCCAGTTTTCTATTTACTTTAAATCTTGCATAAATGTTGGGAAAATTTTAACAACAAAGTTCTTTTAAAACTCTGTTATAAATCCAAACTTTAAGTTTTAGTTGACAATATTAAAAGAAAACCCAAAAAAAATAGACATTTCTTGATGAAGATGAACGTGGCTTTTTTTTGGGGATATTGTATTGATGACGTCATTGGATGTATTGTTTATTATTTTTCCTAAAAAATAAAACCTACACTGAAGGAGATGTGAGTGGCACAAAAAAAAAAAAAACAGAAAGACGACAACATATTGTGACAATCAGCACTGTATCAGTAGAATGTTTTAGGAATAATAGATAATATTTCAACCCCTCTTCAAGTTTTCAATTTTTTCTTTTTCAATACAAACTTTAAAATACAACTCTAACCACTGAATAAAGAAGTGAAATGATTGCGCCATAAAATTGAATGAATGTCTTCGTTTTATTCTCGTCTTTTGTTAAATGAATGAGTGAGTGAATGAGTGATTTATTGCCAAAGTATTGAAACTGATTGTAAAAGACAACTCTAAACATTCTTTAGAATGTATTTTGTTTGTATATTTGTGGATATAATCTCATACCCAGTCATTCAGACTTCCAAAGGCAGGGTGAAACGTTAGACGGTATTGTGCAACTCTAGTAGTGCTGGTGGTGGTGATAGTGTGTTATGAATTTGATGTGGCTGTTTGTTTGTTTGGTGGTGGCAAGCTAATAAAACAGAATAAGCTGATGTGTCAGTAATGACACAGTCAACAACTTTTCAACAAACCACACCGCAATTTGTTCTAAATGAACTTATATGAATGTGAAATACAAAGAAAGATACATTGAGGAATAAGGCAGAACAGCAACTAAATTGTTTATTTGTTTGTTTCGTTGGTTGGCTGTTTCTAAAAGAAGGTTGTTTTTCATTTCAGGGAAGGGTTTCTTTTCTGCCCATGTCAACAATGACGAACGTCTTCCGATAACATATTTCACTTTTATTGTACATACTCGTCGTATATACTGACAGTTGTTGTAGTATGTAATATATTTCAGTGTTAGTTTGTATCTATATATGTGTGTTAGTGTTTATCACACTTTATGAACCCAGCAGTTCTTGGCGATTGTCACGAACTAGTGATTTTACCTATCACTTAACTAGTTATTATAATTCGTGCATGCCAAAAGTAGGGCGTCTATGATACTATCTCATGGCTGGTCCAAAGTAGTCAATGCATTAGATACATACCGGTTACATAGAGTCAGTTACTAAAGGAGTCAATTAAAAGATATATCATAGACAGTCTAGTAATCGATTGCATATATATTACTAATGGTGGGTAAAAAAACCTCCCTCTTAATTCTAGATTACTTAGAGACACCTAAGTTACAAATGACATAACGATAGGTTACATGGGATGTCAGCAAAAAGAAAATAAACTGTATGAGAATTATATCAACAATATTTTTATAAAACGTTCAAAGCGACTACACTCTAAATTACTTAGAGACCCTTAAGTGACAATTGACTTCACTCTAGATTACCTGAGATGTATAAACTAATCAATTGACTTCTCTGTACTACAAAAAGCACATACGTGTCATATGACCTAATATACAAGGTGGCGCAAAAGTAAACTCCCGATGTTTTTTGGCTGTAATTAAAAAAAAAAAAAAAATGAAAAACTTTGTTCTTCTTGTGGATTATTTTTATTTGGGCTTTTAATTTTTTTTACATCAAGTCGAGAATATGATGTCATGTAAATGGCCGCCGCCACAGTTGATTGTCATTTGAGCCCTTTTAATGGCACTTTCCATCACTTTGGCCAAAACTTCCGGCGATAGGACCTCACATTCTTGACGGATATTGTCTTTAAGAGCTGCAAGAGTCTGAGGCTTGTTGACATAAACCCGCGACTTCAAAAAGCCACACAAAAAGAAGTCTGGAGCGGTCAAATCAGGCGATCTTGCTGGCCAGTGCAAATCGCCAAAACGGGAGATTAGGCGCCCGGGAAATGAATCCTTCAGCATATCGGTTGTGGCACGTGCAGTGTGTGCCGTTGCACCGTCCTGTTGGAACCACATGTTTTCCAATCCCAGTGTAATGGCTCTTCGTGGGTTACACGCGGAGTTTCAGTGCCCCAGAAGCTTAAATTTTGCTTATTTACGTACCCGCTAAGATGGAAATGGGCCTCATCACTCATGATTATTTTTGATGAAAAATCATCTTCCTCTTGGTGGTGATTAAGGATGGCTTGAGCATATGTTAGACGCGATTGGCGGTCAGCAGCTAACAGCTCGTGCACCGTCTGGACTTTGTACGGAAATATCTTCAAATCTTGTACCAAAATTCGCTGTAAAGACCGTTGACTGATACCCATTTGCGTGGCACGTCGTCTGGTCGATGTCGACGGCGCTTCCATGATATCCTCGGTAACAGCAGCAATATTCTCTGCAGAACGGCTACTCCGGGGTCTGCCACGCCTGGGAGCATCTCGTGTTGTGCCAGTTTCATCGAGGCGAGCGGCTAAACGTCGCAGTGTTTCACCAGTAGGCGTTGGACGGCCAGGAAATCTGCGACGAAATTCACGTTGTGCCAATGTCACCGACCGATTATTGGTTAAATAAATAGTCAGAAATATTCCGCGTTCTGGTGCAGTGTAGCGTAACATTGTTTAATAACGTGTATATCGCATGTGTTTACTACACAAATGTCAAAACAGAACTGACATTAGGAGCCAATCGCAAAATTTATAGCATTTTATGATAGGAGGATTACTTTTGCGCCACCTTCTATATCAATTGGAGCGATCAGACATTAGTGACAATTACTGTATATAAGGGATACATTGACTACTTCCTTAACTGCTGGGACACTATGAAATGTTGCAAACATCAGCATGTGTGTGTTTTATATAATAAATATAATAATAATGGTATGAACGACAAGTATATATTTTGTATCTTTGAAGTAAGAAATAGTATTATTATCTTTTTTGTGTGTTGTATAGACTTGTGTAATACGAACAATACCTTCTTGGTTGATTTTTAGTGCCATATATCACACGCAACATTTAATCAAATGGATCAATGTACAAAAAGATATGTATGTATTTGATATGCGAAATACCCAAATGGCCTAATCGTCGTAGACGACATTGTGTTTGACGATTTGTGTAAGGCATGTCTTATATCAAACTCAATTGATGACACTATGAGTGGCAATGTCTTGAATTATTGTGTGAACGATAAATGACGTGGCCTCTATTTTAGTTGTCCACGATTTTCGCGACATTTTTTTCGAAAACTTAGATGACAATTTGTTTTGGCTGTTCCTCATATGTCGTCAACGAAAATACATTGTCGTGCATCTATCGCTGAGGATGTCTTGAAGACGTGGCTAACTGGGTATATACATAAGTATATATGTATCGGTAATAAACTACACTAAAAGAAATAATAAAAAAAAATTACAACTTGGTGTAAATTGAGGAGCAGAATTTAGCACTTACGAAGCCAATAGTTTTGTAGGTTCTATGCCTAAACCCCATTAGTTTTTACGAAATTTTATCTATTATTTAAGTAGCCTGGGACTTCTAGAATATCTCAAACAAAGTGTCTGTTAATTAGCCACCATATTGTAATAAGTGCCTTAAGGCACCTTCGGGGCTTTAGAGATTGAAACTTAGTCGGGCTTTAGTTAGTATAGTTTGTAAATTTTTATTGAAAATAACTTTTCTAATTGTTCATCACCCAAATCAGATAATTTGAAAAGTTTGTTCACTCGGCCAGCCATTTCTAAAATTTTATTTAGAAAATTGTAAATCAAAGAAAACGAAAAAACATTTTGCTATATGAGGCAGCAAAACTAGTCTGCAATGCCCAAGAGTGCCTGAAGGCACTCATCAATAAATCATGTCTCTAAAGACTAGCTAACCTTTTTCACATAAATCTTGACTCCAATATATAAAATATACTTAAGTATATTTTTTAAGAAACAAATATGATTGCAACTTTAAAACACTACATGGACTTCCCATATTTGTTGGTTGTTAATGCACTTAGTTTGTTAAAAGTGCAGTCAATAAGAAAGAAGAGAGCTTTTGAGAGATTTCAAGGCTTATTAAAATATTTAAGTACGTTTTTAAGAAACTGATACAAGAGTTTTTGAAATGAAAAATCAGTTATATTTGCATTAATTTTAACTTTTGCGATAAGTGCCTTGAGGCATGCTTAGGATGTTTTTTGAATTGAGAGACCTAGCTGTCTGTCAGATATACCCAACTAAAATTCCATTAATGATGCTGAATATTGTGCAGATTAATCTGCAGCACTCCAAATGCGCTGCTGATAACTTCAGAGACCTTATGGATAAGGAAAACCGGCACAGGAACCTAGCAAACTCAGATGAAACGTAACATATTCTATTTAAAGGTCGGAGATGAAGTACAGAACTTACCTAAATGGAAAATAACATACTGATATCTGTATGTGTTGTCAGCTTAACTCAGAAAAACTTATAATTGATAGAGAAAGAAGCTTTATAATTTACTCCAGCATTATGTCCTAAAAACTGCTTCATCACTCGAAGTGATGGCACTCAAAGGCCTCAGTTAGATCTGAAGCAACATTTGTGGAAGGATTGGCATCTGTGTTGACAGTCAGGCGGTACATCTGTTCCTCAAAATGTATAGCATTCAATTTGTCTACTTAAGTCAGCCAGTTTATGGAAGAGCAGCTTATGTTATGACGTCTGTCTTACACTAATATAGTTTGGAGACTTTAGCATTGATACTACAAAAATGAGCAGAAGTACGAACTAGCCAGAGCAAATGCTGAATCTGTCAAGTAAATCCTAACCAATTTCCTGCAGTAGACTGCCCAAAAACATAAACTTGTAACGGGAATTGGAGTAGTCACATGTTTGGGAATTGACATAGTTATAATAGTGCTAAAAATAGTTACAAAGAATATTGTTACGAATTTGCAATAGCGATTTTAATTTAACAGTCTGTAACGACTGCCTGCAGCATCCATCGTGTTTATAAACACATCCATCAGTAGAAGCTTCTACTTATCAACAATGTTGATAGCATGCGGTTATTAGCATTGTTTATAAGTATGGCAACACTAAGTGTTTAAGCTGCTAACATTGACATTGAAAGCTCTAGAATTCAAACATACTAGTTTTTGCGTTAAGAGCATTGTAGAAGATTCACGAAAGATGGCGCTTGTGTAAATAGTGGCAGAGGTTGCAGTCGTGAGTTGAGTTTATCATAGGCGCTGTTAGAGTTAACATCAACTGTCTTGTACATTTAAGTTTGTACATTATAAAGTGTGTGTGCATTTCTGCGAATTGATAAACGTGTATTAAGACACTAAGTGACTATTTGAACTGTTGTTTATGTACATTTTAAATACATAAAGAGTTGTTACAATTTTAAACTGCTTTTATTTGCAATCAAAAGTATCAGGTTTATTTAAAGGAAATAAACCAACGTTTTTAAAAGGTTAAAACGTAACAATATCAAAGCAACCAGTAGGTGCTTGGATGATACATCTACACTTATAATGAGTTATATGGAGCTTTCACGATGATATTCAGGAAACTGGATCATCTTTAGTAGTGAAAAACTTCATTCAAGTCAAGGCTTCAAATTTTGCTAATTTTATTAAATTGTAAATAGGAAATATTCCGGAAACGATTCTTATGAAGATATAAACATAGATCAGTAAGCTTTAAATTGTGAGGATCGCGATCTTGTAGAATTACATACAATCTGAAATTAAATTACAGTTCATCCTTGAATCACAAAGATAAGATAAGTAGCTTTGCTTTTAAGGGAGACGTAAATAATATTTTAGTTTCGCGCAATTATGACTTTATAGAACCCCACTAAGCTGACGAACTACTCAGACGAGGATCAATGAAGGAGGTAAATTGTTTATGATTCTCTCAGTTCTCACACAGAAGTGAGAAATATTCCTGGAAATATTCGACAAAACTGCCACGTAATGTGTAAAGAATACCTTAGTTTTATAGCACATAATTAGCATCAGGTTTGGTATGTTCCGATCTTTAGCTAGGATACTAATGCGATATTTTAGACATACGTTTTCCATGGCTACTGTGTTCGGCGATCGTTGAAGTCATGACTATGAAAAGAATTTACAAAAGTACTGTTTAATTTAAATTTTCGCATTTTACTATAAAAACTGTACTGATATTTGGTTTTTATACAAGTTTACAAATTCCCCTCAAATTTTTGTTCAGTGTTAATCATTCACTAAATTATATTGAGATAAGAGAAACAAAAAAGCATAAAAGATTCTGCTATACTGATGAAATGTATTGTTAGCTGTCATTTTGACAATTTACTGGCAACGAGAAACACAATAACTTAAGATGATACGCACACAAAGCACACATACAAACGTGAACACATATTAACGCATTTATCTCAAAATGAGAAAATCAAAAAGGATTTCTTACCAAGCAACTGATGAAAAACACAGCAAGAAAACAAAACTTATCAAAGACTTACACGTATTAAGACTAGGGGGTAATGATTCTTTAACATAAATACATACATATGTATTCCTTTGCTATACTTCTCCGTTTGCTCCTAAAAAGATTTGTGTAAAATATTGAAGGATACATATTCGCATGATACGTAAATACAATTTATAAAAGCTCAGCAATTTTCTTCATGATATTTCTTAGAGAATAAAATACTGCTACTACTTGTGCAAGTAAAATCTACGACTACTCAGACAAGTCAGTTGAAATAGTAGTAGTAGTAGTCGCATATAGTGTAAGTGTAAGAACGCGTGGCACATGAATAATATTTATGAGGATGAAATGCTCCCAATAGCGACATAAATATGTCCACACCATGAGGGTGTATACTTATTTTATACATGTACTCGTACCACTATTTTGTAGACATTTATTTATTCTATATATGTAGGAATACTTATGAAGAAAAATATTTTTTTTTATAAAAAGATATTTTTGTGGAAATTATTCAAGTTGTGAAATAAGGTCTTCATTATTCTGAAGAAATGTTAAGCATAAAGTAGATGAAAGAAAAAGGTCATTAGTTGATGTTGAGAAACAGAGAAATACTATTTGTTAATAGGATTAAATTGTTGGTATATATAATCATTATTGAGACGTTATATTTGATGAATTCAATAACGATGTTTTTAAAATAAGCTCCAGCATTTACTTTTCTAATAAATATGTTCGAAAAAATGCAATTTCTCGATGAAAAACTGTCTACTAAAGACATTTTTCTATACAGAAAACTGTCTAATAAAGACACATTTCTATATAGAAAACTGTCTAATAAAGACACATTTCTATATAGAAAACTGTCTAATAAAGACACTTTTCTATATAGAAAACTGTCTAATTAAGACACTTTTCTATATAGAAAACTATCTAATAAAGACACTTTTCTATATAGAAAACTATCTAATAAAGACACTTTTCTATATAGAAAACTGTCTAATAAAGACACTTTTCTATATAGAAAACTGTCTAATAAAGACACTTTTCTATATAGAAAATTGTCTAATAAAGACACTTTTCTATATAGAAAGCTGTCTAATAAAGACACTTTTCTATATAGAAAACTGTCTAATAAAGACACTTTTCTATATAGAAAACTGTCTAATAAAGACACTTTTCTATATAGAAAACTGTCTAATAAAGACACTTTTCTATATAGAAAACTGTCTTATAAAGACACTTTTCTATATAGAAAACTGTCTTATAAAGACACTTTTCTATATAGAAAACTGTCTTATAAAGACACTTTTCTATATAGAAAACTGTCTTATAAAGACACTTTTCTATATAGAAAACTATCTTATAAAGACACTTTTCTATATAGAAAACTGTCTTATAAAGACACTTTTCTATATAGAAAACTGTCTTATAAAGACACTTTTCTATATAGAAAACTGTCTTATAAAGACACTTTTCTATATAGAAAACTGTCTTATAAAGACACTTTTCTATATAGAAAACTGTCTTATAAAGACACTTTTCTATATAGAAAACTGTCTTATAAAGACACTTTTCTATATAGAAAACTGTCTTAATCAAGACACTTTTCTATATAGAAAACTGTCTTAATCAAGACACTTTTCTATATAGAAAACTGTCTTAATCAAGACACTTTTCTATATAGAAAACTGTCTTAATCAAGACACTTTTCTATATAGAAAACTGTCTTATAAAGACACTTTTCTATATAGAAAACTGTCTTCTAAAGACACTTTTCTATATAGAAAACTGTCTTATAAAGACACTTTTCTATATAGAAAACTGTCTTATAAAGACACTTTTGTATATAGAAGACTGTCTAATAAAGACACTTTTCTATATAGAAAACTGTCTTATAAAGACACTTTTGTATATAGAAGACTGTCTAATAAAGACAATGACACTTTTCTATTTAGAAAACTGTCTTATAAAGACACTTTTCTATGTAAAAAACTGTCTAATAAAGGCACTTTTCTATATAGAAACTGTCTTATAAAGACACTTTTCTAAATAGAAAACTGTCTGATAAAGACACTTTTCTATATAGAAAACTGTCTGATAAAGACACTTTTCTATATAGAAAACTGTGTTATAAAGACACTTTTCTATATAGAAAACTGTCTTATAAAGACACTTTTCTATATAAAAAACTGTCTTATAAAGACACTTTTCTATATAGAAAACTGTGTTATAAAGACACCTTTCTATATAGAAAACTGTCTTATAAAAACATTTTTCTATAAGTGTCTTATAAAGACACTTTTCTATATAGTAAACTGTGTTATAAAGACATTTTTCTATATAGAAAACTGTCTTATAAAGACACTTTTCTATATAGAAAACTATCTTATAAAGACACTTTTCTATATAGAAAACTGTCTTATAAAGACACTTTTCTATATAGAAAACTGTGTTATAAAGACACTTTTCTATATAGAAAACTGTGTTATAAAGACACTTTTCTATATAGAAAACTGTCTTATAAAGACACTTTTCTATATAGAAAACTGTCTTATAAAGACACTTTTCTATATAGAAAACTGTGTTATAAAGACACTTTTCTATATAGAAAACTGTCTTATAAAGACACTTTTCTATGTAGAAAACTGTCTTATAAAGACACTTTTCTATATAGAAAACTGTTTTATAAAGACACTTTTCTATATAGAAAACTGTCTTATAAAGACACTTTTCTATATAGAAAACTGTCTTATAAAGACACTTTTGTATATAGAAGACTGTCTAATAAAGACACTTTTCTATATAGAAAACTGTCTTATAAAGACACTTTTGTATATAGAAGACTGTCTAATAAAGACAATGACACTTTTCTATTTAGAAAACTGTCTTATAAAGACACTTTTCTATGTAAAAAACTGTCTAATAAAGGCACTTTTCTATATAGAAACTGTCTTATAAAGACACTTTTCTATATAGAAAACTGTCTGATAAAGACACTTTTCTATATAGAAAACTGTCTGATAAAGACACTTTTCTATATAGAAAACTGTCTGATAAAGACACTTTTCTATATAGAAAACTGTCTGATAAAGACACTTTTCTATATAGAAAACTGTCTTATAAAGACACTTTTCTATATAGAAAACTGTGTTATAAAGACACTTTTCTATATAGAAAACTGTCTTATAAAGACACTTTTCTATATAGAAAACTGTCTTATAAAGACACTTTTCTATATAGAAAACTGTCTTATAAAGACACTTTTCTATATAGAAAACTGTCTTATAAAGACACTTTTCTATATAGAAAACTGTCTTATAAAGACACTTTGCTATATAGAAAACTGTCTTATAAAGACACTTTGCTATATAGAAAACTGTCTTATAAAGACACTTTTCTATATAGAAAACTGTCTTATAAAGACACTTTTCTATATAGAAAACTGTGTTATAAAGACACTTTTCTATATAGAAAACTGTCTTATAAAGACACTTTTCTATATAGAAAACTGTCTAATAAAGACACTTTTCTAATAAAGTCTCTTTTCTGTATAGAAAACTGTCTTATAAAGACAAACTATCTGAAAATATATTTGAAGGTTAGTATTTATTACTCCTTAAAATATTACTATTACTACATCTAAGAAACCTTCTGATCACCTATATTCTATAAATCAAACTCAATCTCTGCATGAAAACTTCTTTAACTCCTATTTGCCATTACAGAAACTTAGCTAAATCTTAAAATAAACATAAATTCTTCGGCAATACCCCCATATAGAAATATATATATATAAAAAAAAAAGAAGAAAAATAAATGAAAAAAAAGAAATACTGATAAAATTTTATTGGCGAGTTATTTCGTACTTTCCAATACTTTTAGATTTCGTAATGGCATTGGAACAAACTCATACATATTATACCGAAAAGTAAAGAAAGTCGTCAAATGTACATCAATGCCAATAAATTGTGTAACTGCCATACGTTATCTAATGTCCTGGCAATTCTGTGTATTCAGCCCTCATGCTCATTTTATTTGATTTAAACTAATTTATGTCCTTAACTACATCTAAACTGTAGTAGTAGTAGTAGTAGGACGACGACAACGACAACGACGACGTTTGTATACCATTTCAGCTATAAAACTATCATGTTTTAGTTTGTTCCAAGAAATATACCAAACGAACGAATGTTTATGTATATGTTTATGTAGGAGTATAAATAAATGTTCCTTATGATATTCGTCGTAGTCGTCCTTTACTTTCTATCTGCTATTTTATTATTATTATTATTTTCTACAACTTTTGTTTAGCATGTTGGTCTTCCGTCTTTTTCTCTGGCCGCCTGCTACTTGCAGAGAACATAAGTTTTCTCTTCCTAGTCCTTTAGCTTTAGTTGTTCCTTGGTCGTCCTTTTAGCTTTATTGCAGTGGTAGTAGTAGTTGTAGTGCATAGTTTGACTAGCAATAATGTCCTTTGATGGCTGCTGATTGTATTTGTGTAATATTTCACACAGAGTTTCATGTTGTTCGTAAGTTTATATTGTTTGTGTACGAGGGTTGTGTAATGAATTTATTAGAAAGAAACTGCATTAGATTTTAAAGCATACATATGAAAGATGACATCGATTTTTTGAAATTTCTCTAAACTGGAAAGTTAAATGATGATGTTTACAAGTGTTACTAATATCGTCACACAAGAATGATGGGGAGGGGGTGGTGCATTACTCCGAAATTGCATTCCATTCTACCATGTGTCTAAATAATTAACATTTTCTCTATTCTTTGAAATTATGAAAATTTAATAAAAACATTTAATAAGGAACACAATTTAATAAACTCTAGCCTGAATAATTTACAAATATAATATTGTATTTTTGAGTTACTTTGCGATAAAAATGTGACAGCTCTATCACTAAAAACTACAGACTTATACCAATTTCATGAACGACTAAGAGTAACCTTCATCACGTCATTCAATTTAGTTGAATATTCCGTTAAAAAAAGTTTACTTAAGCCAACATTAATCCGAAGAAACGAAAAGTCACAAGCAGTAACCTAAAAAACAACAACAAAACACACACGAAGTGCTAAAAGCTTATGGTACATGAAAGAATGAGAAGCGCATAGTAAGCAACCGTTAATATAAACAAAGCTACTTATTACAGAATTTCTCAATAGGAGTAATTTGCTCTTTAGAATTTTAAACTATAATAAACAATAATATATGACATATTATATATCATTAGAAAGGTAAAGAAGTCTAGTTTTCGAAAATTTCTAATATAGATTGATACCACCCTCGCATGTGTCAGTGAGTGAGTGAATAAGTATGTCTACGTGTTTGTATGTGTGAGTATTTAGTTGCATTTGGTATCAGTAATATTTTATTGCATTAAATTACATTGACTTATAAGAATGGCAGACGGCAACCACTATTTTCATAAATTTATTACCATTTTTGTTAGTTTCAGTCTTGTTTTTTTTTTTTTTTTTTTTTTTTTTTTTGGGGCAACTTACAAGAAACCCAAAGAAGCAAAATGAAGAAAAAAAACGAATAAAAAGATATTTGAACATGTCATTAAGAGAAAATAATTATGGTTCATTGTGTTTAGTAAATGTTATAATTGTATGAAACGAGTGCGACCCAGAAAGATGGGTGTGATGATGATGGTGAATGAAACATGTCGTTTGGGGAATAGAAGAAAGAACATTTCTAAATGTTATAAGCAATTGCTGCGAATATAACTCAGTGTTGAATTGTAATTTATGTGATTGAAAGAATGAATCATGAATGATCAATGAACTTTTAAGGTATGAATATTTATTCTCAATACAATACAAAGAAGATTATTGCTTTTATTACATTCAAGGTCCAGTAAGTAAGGCCAGGAATATTCTTTGAACTCACTCATATATATAATTCACTTGTGTTCCAACAATTTAAACATTATTTTTTTTTAAATAAATGTTGTTAATTTGCTGACGTGTATCTGATGAAATGATGATCTCAAACATGTATGTAGATGTGTTTATGTTTTAAAATATTCATTTTTAAAAAATCCTTGAAATGTCACATCAGTCATAAATCTTTCAAATATTTATTTATTTATTCATTTCTGATCATTGTTTTATTACTTTAAAGATTATATACATATTTAACAAGTTGAAATAAAGAAACTCACATAAATAAACGATACATATTAAACCCACTCATCTATCATTTGAATGCAAAAGATTGGAAAATATAATAATTTTAAGAATTTATTAAACACAAGCAAATGACAACGACAAGTGACAACAAATGCAACATTGACAGGCAAAGGCAAAAGATAATAACAACAACATCAACGGACATGTTAAAAAAAAAATAAAACGGCAGCAGCAGCAAAATGACAAAGTAACAAAATAGAAAATGCTACTTTACAGAAAAATCAAACGAATAAGTAAATAAATAAATCCATACATGAAATAATAAAAAGAAACAAGAGAGTTTAATCTAGAATGGGCAGTAGGGAATTCATAGTGTCCCCTACCAGGAACATGGTAATGACATTGCTTCCAATGTCATGAGTTAATATGCCAATGTATGAGTAGGGAAAAGTAATTTTATTAGCATATTCACTAGGGAGGGTCGAAAAAAAAGTTGAGCCTGTCACCCCCTAGAATTAAAGATATTGTTACGAATTTGCAATAGCGATTTGAATTTAACGGTCTGTAACGACTGCCTGCAGCATTCATCATGTTTATAAACACGTCCATCACTAGAAGCTTCTACTTATCAACAATGTTGATAGTATGCGGTTATTAGCATTGTTTATAAGTATGGCAACACTAAATGTTTAGACTGCTAACATTGACATCGAAAGCTCTAGAATTCGAACATACTAATTTGTCTGTTAAGATCATTGTAGAAGATTCAAGAAATATGGCGCGTGTATAAATAGTGGCAGAGGTTGCAGTCGTGAGTTGAGTTTATAATAGGCGCTGTTAGAGTTAACATCAACTGTCTTGTACGTGTATACTTGTACATTATAAGTGTGTGTGTGCATTTCTGCGAATTGATAAATGTGTATAAAGACACTGAGTGTCTATTTGAACTATTGTTGTTGTAGGTTTTTAAATAAATAAAGAGTTGTTACAATTTTAAACCACTAAACGGCTTCTTATTTGCAATCAAAAGTATCCGGTTTATTTAAAGGATATAAACCAACGTTTTAAAAAGGTTAAAACGTAACAATATGTTAATAATGCTAATTTTTTTTAATTGTATTTTGTAACAACTTATATATCTAAACACCTGTATAAGTACGTCAAAGTTTTTAAGCTTATTACAGGCCACCAATCAGGGAAGTCTGCATATAACATTCAAACTCAATAGCAGTCGACTGTGTAATTTTGCAGTGCAAGCCAAGTCATTTTCTGAGGTGGACCTTGTTTGGGAACTAGGGAGAAATTTTGGCATAATTTCAGACTACTTAGAACTAATTTGTGCAAATTTTTATAACGATTACCGCATAATCAACATATTTATGACTGGTCCAACAGTATTACGTGGGGATATTTGTATTGGGGCTATGTGAAATCACTGACCAATATTGCCCCATTATCAATACCAAACAAACCTTATTAACAGAGAGTATTTGTGGAAAATTTCTAACTCCTTTTGTTTGGACTCTATCATGTTTTCAGCAGACAGACAGACGGAAGGTTAAGGGTCGCTCTACAGAGACAGCTCTGCATGAGGTCGTAAGAGTTATAGAGAGATCTCCCGAATTTAAACAATACACAATGGCAGCCATCCTGGAGATAGAGGGTGCTTTCAATAATTTAATTACTCTTGCAATTCAGCAAGCTCTTACTAACCTAGACGTTGAAGAATATATCAATGACTGGTTAGTAACTATGTTGGAATCAAGAATAGTTACAGCAAATCTTGGAAATAGCATTAAGTCCAAGCAAGTTGGAAGAAGCACACCTGAGGGCGGGGTAATCTCACCGCTATTATGGCTTATCGTTATTAACTCGATTCTCATTGTTCTAGACAGAAAAGGGATAAAAGTTGTCGGTTATGCGGAAGATGTGGTGATACTCGTATCATAATTGTTTCCGCATGTAATCAGTGATTTTATGTATACTGCTTTAATGTTGCTCGACAAGTAGGCCACGGTAAATGGTCTTGGGGTGAATCCTAGCAAAACAGAATTTGTACTTTTCACGACAAAGATCAAGATTTCAAGCTTCAAACTTTCACAGCTGTGAAATCTCCCTTTCAAACCATGCAAAATAAATAAGTATTATACTGGACTCTAAATTGTCATGGAATTTGAATACTCAACATAGAGTTAAAAAATGTGGACTTAGTCCCAGCATAGTTAAATGGATGTATATGGCTATAATCCGTCAAATTCTTACTGTTATGGATCTCTTGTATGGTGGACTGCAACTAGAAGGAAATATTTCGTAAACCAATTATGTAAAGTCCAGAGATCAGCCTGCATTGGTATAACTAACACACTAAGACCTAGTTTTTCAGAGGCACTGAACACTATACTGCACCTATGTGCCAATAGATCTTCACATAATGATCACATCTGCCTGCAGCGCAGCGAGGTTTCATGAATCTGGATGTTGGAGATCAAATACCATGCGGGGATTCTGGGCCTACAACCTTGATCGTTTTCCAACCTTCTGACTATATTACTCCATACACATGATAGAGTGTTCAAGGTCTTAATTCCCTCCACGAGTGAATGGGGTAGGGGTAATGACACCAGGATATATACAGACGGTCCTAAATGAGCTGCCGTGGTGGTTCTGGCGTCATCTGTGACGAACTTGGGTTAGGAATCTCATACCGTCGCAATATAGGTATTTTTGTCGACAGTCAGGCGGTACTTCTTTCACGGAAGGCCTACACAACTTCATCTTCACTAGTCAGGCTATGTAAAAATTCTCTGTCAAGCCTAGGTCATCTATCTGACATTACTTTGGTTTGGGTTCCTGCGCACAGAGATCACTACGGTATAGAACTAGCCAGAATGGGATATGCCTTAGATATATCCAATGCGGTATCAGTAGCAATTCCACTGGGGACTATTAAAGGTATTATTTTCAGACACTTTCTTACAAAGGCTGAGAAAAGATGGCGTAATTTAGACCATGTTGATGTGGCCATCTTTTAACGAAAAACGTTCTATGCACCCGAAATAGAAGGGATATATCAAAGTTGCTGGCAGTATTAACGGAGCACTAGACGTTAGGCAACCATGCTTTTCGCCTGGGACTCCCATTTAACGACCATTGCCGTTGCTGTAAAGATAGGGAAAAAGAGGAAACGATTTTCCAACTTCTCTGCGAATGTCCAGCCCTGAGTGTCAAGAGACATACATTCATGGGTGACTATATATTGACTAACCTTGGTGAGGTAGCCGGGTTTAAACTCAATGACCTACTGAGATATCTTACAGCTACAGGTTCGGTCTAGCAAACTCGACATTTTGTATAAATCTATATAAATATATAAATGTCTTTGTAAGTTTGTTTGTTTGTTTGTTTGAGCATCACGCCTAAACGGCTGAACTGATTTTATTGAAATTTGGAACGTAGATAGATCCTTACTTGAAAGCGTCAATAGGCTATAACTTTTTTCAATACTTTGACCAGAAAGGGATAAACAGGGGGAAAACCGATTTTTTAAATAAAATCCTTACATATTTTTCTTACTACGACAGGGGTAGCGAAGCGCACCGGGTCAAGCTAGTTTTATATACATTACGATAAACGACATTACATCTGTAGTCTTGTCAAAACGGGGTTTCTTCGACTCTACATGATTGTTCACTCGTAGTGAACTACCACGTAAACCTAATTCATTGTTGTTTCTGAAGAAGTTGTAGTAATAATAGAAATTACCGTTCCTTATTCAAATGAGTTAAAGATCTATTATATACATGATCTCAGATCTCAAATTCTTTAAAACTTAGTAAAAGGGAGTTATTGATTAAAAACTTTGATATATACTTCATTTAGAGCTATTTATTTCAAATTGTTACCACCGGAATGATCAAATTAATATACCTACTAACTTTGGGTGGCTCTTATGAAAAAAGAAAACAAAATTCAAAATCCATTTTGTAGCCGCTTATTGAAAATTCTGTAAAATAAAAAAAAAAAACAAATATTTTTTTAATAAACCTCGTACGAATAAATTACAAAATCAAAAACTACAACAACAACAAGAAGAAAATCACTTGGCAAACATCAACTGACACATTTGCTCCACTTTGGCGCGCCAAAAGTAAAACAACATCCCAAGAGAGTTTGAGGCTCTAAGATGGTTGCAGAGAGTGGCAGAATGAATGAGAATCAGATTCAAAATCCAAAATAGCAACAACAACAAAAACAACAGCAACAATGAATTAAGTAAATATACGACAACAATATGGACATACAGTGAAATACGTACGTAAAGTATACGACAACAAATCAACAAAGTTTTTGTATGTACATTCTACTATATTGTAAATTGCGCGGTCTCAGCAACAATTCATACACACACACACACACACATAAACACTCAGTCCAAAGAGCAACACTAGCAGTAGCAGCAGCAATATGCTGTAGCTGTAGTAGCAGCACAGCCAACAATGTTTGCTGACAAAAAATTTGAAACGATTGAATGATTTATTTTTGACAGGTTTTTAACTTAAAATTAAAACTGTAAATCAAATTTTGACAGAAGAGGCTGCAGTAGTTTAAAAACAAACACACATACATACATATACATATATTTACATGCAACAATTTTATATCATACCAGCAGCAACAACAACAACAATAACATAAGAAACTGTTTTACTTAAGTGGTGTCAGAAATTTATTTTATACCCCAGATCTCCTCACTTTTTGCCTCAGACTTAGAGTGTCTGTGCACCGAACTTCTTAACCAAAATCTCTCTCAAAAAAAAAAAAAAAAAAAAAAACAAAGAAGACAGTTCAAAAAACAAATTAAGCTACGAAATGAGTCTAACGCCAGTAAAACAAAATAGAAAAAAAAACTACTACAAATGACATTTTACGCATTGTACGAGTAGTATTTCATGGCGAAATGACAACAAATAGTCAAGAAGCCATTGGGATTGAAAGCGAGTTGTAACTGAAACCACGAATACGAATACTAGGAAAATATTATTTATTTATTTACAATTTGGCGTCTAGTTGACTTAACAGCTTTTGTGAGTAAATGAAGGAATGAGTGAGTGAATGAGTGAACGAATAAACGAATGTATGCATACAGATTCCAAGTGCTGTTGCAACAACGTTGGTGGTGATGTTGACAGCAAATTAATGTGAATTTTATAACTATTTTTTTACTATCATCGAGGGTTGTATGATGAATGCTAATTTTTAACTTTAAACTCAATATTTCTATACATATATATGATTAGATTTTATTAAACTTTGTAATTAGGTTTCAACATTCCTTGAATTAGGTTTCTCCCACATGGATAATACTTCAGCAATCATACAACGATTATACTGGTAAAGATGGAATTTCGCTGCCAGAAGTGCAAATTTATCGATTTGACGAATACACTCAAGAATCAAGAAAGGCCTAACTACAACGCATAAACGAATTGGTCCTTGGAGACTTCTTGTTTGACGAAAAGAGCGATATTGTCTGAATTTATTTTCATCACAGCTCATCTATGGAATTTAGTAGCAGCGATCACTAGTCACTACTTGTTAGGATTATCAGCCAGGATATTCAATATCCCATGACTCCTTAGCAGTTGTAAGAATGAGGAGAAGGAGGCCACTGTCCGGAAACCTGATGACTTAATTTTGCATGATCTGACTGATCTGTCGGAGATGGAATTCGTTGGTGCAACTTAATGTTTTGCTTAAGCAATCATAATGTTCGGAGCAGATGCTGATATCAGAATATCTCAAAACCTAAAAAAGTGGTCATTAATTAACACATACATAAATATTAATATTAGATTAATACAACTATTGGTAATCTATGATTTTCAATAGTTTCCATAATTCCATTGTAACGGGTTTTCCAACAAGAGGTGTTATTTCGGTATTCAAAGAAAAATGCTATTTTTTGAGATAAATGATCGGATGTTTATCTCATAATAAAGATAAAGGTATGCCGTTAATAATGAAAAACAACATCAGCCAAATGGCCACAACGACCTCGCTTACAGGACCATATTCTTTTCAAAAAATGTTCCATAACAAAATCGCAAATTGGCTGCCCTATGTCCTCGATAGCCTCACGAATTTGATCTTTGAGGTTTGGGCTGTTGGCGTAAACCTTATCTTTCACGTGGCCCCAAAGGAAGAAGTCGCAAGGTGTTAAATCACAAGATTTCAGTGGCCAATTGTGATCACCTCTTCGAGAGATAACATGGTCCGGAAACTTTTGCCGTAAAAGAGCAATGGTTTAGTTGCTTGTGTGACACGTAGCGCAATCTTGTTGAAAGTTCAGATCAATATCATCCAAAATACGGTGTAATGACGTTTGTGGAATGGGCTACAGCAGCAATATTCTCAGTTGTTCTTGAGCGACGTGTACGGGTTTTATTCTTTACATCACTAACTTGTCCCAACAGCTCGAATTTTTCCACCAATTTCCGTATTGCGGTCCGACAAAGTGCTTCACGACGACCCAAAAATGTTTTAGTTTTGCGAACTGTATTTATTGAAAGTTTTACTGCATATTCCTCTATATCTGCAAGGAACAACAGGAGACTTTTTATATTAAGTGGGCGTGGCAGCTCCCATACAAAGTAAATAGTTTTTTTTTGAATATCTGCAGAACTACAATTGTGACAGCCTTCAAACTTTATATGAATCAATTTCTTATCACTGCATAAAGTTTAACACCTACCATATAAAGTAAAAAGTTATTTCTAAATAACTTGAAAACTACAATTGCAAGGTTCTTCAAACTTTGTCCGAATAGCTCTTTTAGCTTTTTACATAATTTGGCATTGAAATTGAATATTGGATTGTACTTAAATGTAAATTGTTAATTTCAAATATCTAAAGAACTATAATCGTAAAAGTATTTAAACTTTGTATAAAGCTATTTCTTATCATTGCACTATGGGTATTTCACCCATTTTTGAAGCAAAAAGTTATGTTTTGCACTTTCAAGAATAAATTTTTTGTTGTTAGTATTTGATAAAGAAAACATTAAAGCAAATAACGGCAAGTTTTGTTTTTGTAAAAAAATAACGGCGACTGCTTAGCAAGTGATCAAAGTTATTGTGTGTGAGCAAAGTGTTGAAAGCAGTATATACAGTGCAATTTTGTCGAATTTTTTAGTTTATTTAAATAGTTAAAAAGCAAACATAAATTTAAATTAAATATGGAAAACAAAAGTGATAGAAAGTGCTTTAAAGTTTAAGAAAAAGATTATGTAAAAAAAAATGTTTAATTTTATAATTTTTTATAGAAAAATTAATTTTGATTAAGCTTTTCAAAAGTTCTCCGAATTGGCCCGGTTTAAACAATCAGAGACGTGTTAAATGAAGAATTTTGAGTTTAATTCATCAATTTCATATTGCTTTTTTTTGAGAAATATAATTTTTCGTGGCAGCGTCCGCTTGCAAAATAGCGAACTGCCGCAAGTTTGTTTGGATGAGCAAATGAAAGAGGTGAAGAATCCTGCTGTTTACAATTTTATTGTTGGTAAAGTCGAATGGGGCAATGTTTTTTGTAAGAATATCTCAGTTAGATGGGAGAGTTGCCGCCATTTTGAATCTGAAAAACATTATCTCAGATTCGAAACAGCAATCATGAATGCTCCGTATACAGATTTTCATGTAAATCAGAATACATTTTAAAATTTACCCCGACATATTGGATCCGTATACCGATTTTCATCCTTGTTCAGTGATTCCTTATAGTTTTAATCACAAGAATGGGTGAAATTACTTATATTGCACTATACGGAGTTTAGCTAAAAATGCTCGAGACCGAAACAGTGAGACCACACCAACACGCTCCCATTCAAAGTACATACACTGAGGGAAAAAAGACGTTGCAAAATCGTCACATTTTTTCGACACACAATGATGTCAAATTATGCGACGTCTCATTTCACTGTGAATAACATGCCAGTTGGTTTTAATTACGACGGACGTAATGGTTTTTATCACTAACTTTTTGTTATTTAGAACGCTAATAAATTAGTGTTTGTGACGGTGACAAATCGACAACGGATGGTGTCAAATCTGCAATGGTATGGTGTAATTTCTTCGTTGTCAAATTGACACCGTTCGTGTACGATTTGTGCACATACGGGGTTGATACACTATTGACACCGAATGGTGTCAAATTGTACACTTTGTCGATTTATTTCGTTACCATGGTTTGTAGTTGGCTGAAAATGTACCCGATTGGATTAGTGGGTGTGGCACAACATATGTAATTATTTTCGAATATTTGGAGAACAATAATTGAGCAAGTCTTTAAGCTTAGTATTGATGTTTTCCTTAACACAGTATGAAGTTAAGCTAAAAATGGGTGAGATTGGAAAAGTGGGTTTTGGACCTCCATTACATACTAAATTGAAATTTCGAGAGTTTTTTAGCTTTGTCTGAATCACTTTCTTATATTTTTACGATGTTTTGCCGAAATTGGGCGGATAAAGAAAATAGTTATAATTGAATATCTGGAGAATTATAATAGCTTAAATAATGCTTGAAATGAGTTATTATGTTGTACATGAAAAATATAATAATGGGCGGGATCAGAACAGATTGGTAACTCCCATATAAAGTATATAGAAATTTCCGAATATCATGTGGACTGTTATTGTGAGAGTCTTTAAACTTTGTGCCACTATCAGCCAGTTATAAATGGCAGATTTGTTTTCAAAATATTTTAATTCTGCCCACCTGTTCAGAGTTGATGGAAATTCTTTGTAACCTCTATGAAGTGCTGACTTAAACATTAAACATTTTTTAGAAATTAGTTTATATTATTTATCAGACATCTGTCGTATATCAACGTTAACAGATAGATCTATGTGTGTTTACTTATACAACAATTAGCTAAACCACTTTTTTCAATTTATCAATTTCTATTCTCAATAAATCTAAAAGACTTAAATCATCATTATTATTATTATTAGTTGTCTCATGGCTAAGAGAAATGCTTAGAGTGGTCAGATGTCTAGAGTAAAGATTTCAATACAATCTATAAACTAGAATAATTTAAGTAAACATGCAATATGAATTTTACTTAAAAGTTGAAAATTTGTTTTAATGGGTTCCTAAACTAATGTGGATAATTTGAAGGTAAAGATTTAGTAAATTTATTAACTCGGGTAAAAGTAGTCCATAGTTGGAGGAGTTATTTCTGTAATAAATTTATTGTATGGTTCGTGATCATTTTACCATTATCTGTATCACAAACATTTTTATTTCAGAAAAGTAAATGCAACTTTTTTGTCCCACAAATATTAAGCAAAATATGTATATATGGCCACCTTAGTCATATCAATTAATTTACACCAACTGATCTACATAAATATCTATCATAAAGAAACTTATTTAATTGCATATTTATGTAATATTTGTAATAATAATTCCTTCAACTACACAAGTAAGTATGTATATTTTATTTATTTATTATTTTTTTGTATTTTTGTATTTTTGTCCACATTTTAATCGTCTGTCTCTGTTATAATATTCACTCAAAACAAAGTCATAAATTGTTTGCCAGTCTTTTGTACTTAATACTTTCTGTCAGATGAACTGCAATAAATTAATATAAATTTCTTGTCATCTGGGGGTATAACGTACATATATGGATACGTACATATATAAATAAAATATTGTCGTTTCGCAAATGAAACCTCAACATTTGAACATTATAATTTTCTGAATGAATATTGCAGCACCAGTGTAAATAAATACTCTCTTACTTACTAAATACATGGATCCATACGATTGCAATACGATGAGTAGATACTTGGCAGCAGACATGTGAGATACATTCACCAAACTGCGAACTGTGGACTTGGATTGGAAATGGCAAAAACAAACAAAAGTTGATTTGTAGTCCTCTTCATCATTTAAATCATATTGAGATGATATTTTACGTGGGCTGTTTAAATATTGCGGATACTAAGGCAGCACACTTGTCATTAATGCCGTTTCAAACTGAATTGAAATCATCATTAAGTGTTCGAAGTTTGTTTTTACATTACTACGTTATGGGAGGGTTATTTGGAAAGTGTGTTTTAGGATTAAGGTGGCCCCAAAACAATATGTATAGAACTCGTACAAAATATTGATTCAAAATCAAATTGTCTCCGATTTTTCAAAAGCACTGCATATATAGACAGAAATTGTGAAATTGGATAATACATAAATCTATAATACTAGACTTAACCGGTAGTAGTAGTAAAAACATGAACGAATTTTATAATTAATACCGGAATTTCTTGTTAGTTTTTAATTGAATACCATACTTTTGCTATTGACTATTTTCTTATGATGCTCAGTCCGCTATTATTTCGTAAGCTTTTATAGTGAAAAAGTTTCGAGCCAGTCTATTTTTAGTCAAACTACAATGATGGGAAAGTAATTTATAAAAAGTTACAAGACTCTAACTTTAAAAATTCTTTAAATATACGAAAATAGAAAATAACTCCAATTAAGTATTGAGAATATTACTATTATAGTTCTCAGGATATTCTATAATAAATATACTTTGTATGGGAGAGCGACATCCCTTTCTCCGATCCCCTTAATAACAAGACATAATTTACACAAAGTTTAAGGGCTCTCACAATTACAATTCACTTGATATTAGAAAATATTTGGTGTATGGCTTAAAAATGCGGGCCTATGCGTATCTTTTGAACGCGGTTTTTGTTTTTAATAAAATATGTGTCATTTTGAAGGGTATATATCTGTCAATTATTCTCATTTAGAGGAAACAACAGAGATTTTTTTGCTTCGAAAATGTCGAATTTTGTGCCAACAAAGCATCATATGTGGGAAGTTTTGCTTTAGTTCTTTAACTTAAATAAAAGTGACGCTGAAGTACATCGATTGCTCACCGAAGCTTATGGTGGATGTGTTCCATCAGTTTCAATGTGCGAGAAATAGTTTGTTCGGTTTAGAAGTGGAGATTTTGACACGGGCGACAAAGATCGCCCAGGCGATCATGAATTGGTGACATTACTCCATGAATATTGTTGTTAAACTCATCAAGACCTTTCAAGCTCATTGGGAGCTACTAAAGCAGCAATTTAAAAACGATTGAGTGTACCATACGAATTGAAGCCGATTTTGTATGTCTTAAATGCAGCTTGAACACTATAAAATTAATAAAATAAAAATTAACCCATACGAGAACCATATGTGTAAGAGATTGTATGTGAGGCCCGTTCAACCAGCCGAATAGACAGCAAAGTCAAATATCCATGGAGCTAAGGTAATGCTCTGTATTTGGGGGGACAAAAAGGGTCCGATCTATTATGAGCTCCTGAAATCTGGCCAGACCATCACAGTGAACCTGCACCGAATGCAACTGATTCGTTTTATGCAAGAATTGACCGAAAAACGCCAAGTATATGCGGCCAGACATGAAACCGTAATATTCCATCATGACAACGATCGTCCATATTATGCAATACCTGTTAAACAATATTTAGAATGAAGTGGTTAGGATGTTTTGCCTCAGCCGCCTCATAGTCCAGACCTTGCCCCGTCCGACTACTATTTGTTTCGATCGATGATGATTGCTCTTCCTGGAATTCGCTTCACTTCAGAACACAGTATCCTAATTGGCATGATTCGTTGTTGGCCTCAAACGATGAACGGTTCTTTGGGCGCAGAATCCATATGTTGCCAGAAAGATGGGTAAAAGTCATAGTTTACAATGGCCAATACTTTGAATAAATTTATATTGTACAAATGTTTCGAAAGAAAAGCTAAAACTCCAGCAATAACTATATAAGTGGTTATAATTTTATAATAATTTTCTTTGTAATGCAGGTCCTACACTCACTGTTGCAATCTCTCCGAGTTTTAGCTAAACTTCGTGCAGTGGTAAGGAATACATCAGTACTAAGCTTAATGACTTTCACAATAATTAATCTCACAATTATAGTTCTCCAGATATCCGAAATTAACAATTTACATTGTATGGGAGGTACCATGCCCACTAATCCAATATCGGCCATTTTCAGCCAAACTGTATATAATAATCAGAGCGCTATTCGGTTTAAATTTAAAGACTTCCACAATTATAGTTCACAAGATATTTAAAAAAAAATCTATGTAGTTTGTATGTGAGGTGCCACACTCCCTGTTCCCATCCGTCCCATTTTTGGTTAAACTTCATGCAGTAATAAGTAGTGTTGATTTGTATACATTTTGAAAACTGTTAGTATTATACACTCAGGGAAAAACTGCAACTTAAAAATAAGAACGCGTCAAATTACTTCAATAATGTTCATTATAATAGATTACAATAGAAAAATCAACTTTAAATTAATATTTTTCCATATTGTAATAACAAATTTCAACATAACTAGACTTTCCTTAATGTTTCTTATTGATTCAATATGTTTTTTATTGATTTTAAGTTGTTTTTTCTCTAGGTGTAGTTCTGCAGATATTCGAAACTAACTATTAACTTAGTATGGGTGGTGTCACGCCCATTTATTCAAACATGGCCATTTTTATCCAAGCTGCATACAATAAGTACCGAACTAAATCAAGTGAAGTTTTGTGTCTTTCACAACTATAGTTCACCAGATATTCCATAATAATTATTTACTTTGTATAGGAAGTGCCATGCCCTCTTGAAATTTAAAAATAAGTAGTTCCTTCCAGATATAGAGGAACATAAAGTAGAAATTGTAAGACGGTCGGTTCAGTGGTTTAGGCTCCTATAGGGAACAAACTAACAAACAAATCAGAATCACAAAACATATTGTTACGATTTAACCTTTTTAAAACGTTAGTTTATTTCATTTAAAAGAAACCGAATACTTTTGATTCCAAATAAAAGCTGTGTAGTAGTTTAAAATTTGTAACAACTTTTTATTTATTTAAAATGTACAACAACAACAGTTCAAATAGTCACTCAATGTCTTTTTACACGTTTATCAATTCGCAGAAATGCACACACACTTTATAATGTACAAACTTAAATGTACAAGACAGTTGATGTTAATTCTAACAGCGCCTATGATAAACTCACTGACTACTGCAACCGCAGTCACTAAGTATACACACTGCTATCTTCATTCGAGTAGTCTAGATTGTCCTTAACTGTCAAAACTCGAATGTTCGAATTCTAAAGCTTTCGATGTTAATGTTAGCAGCCTAAACATTTAGTGTTGCCATACTTACATACAATGCTAATAACCGCATGCTATCAACATTGTTGATAAGTAGAAGCTTCTACTGATGGATGTGTTTATAAACATAATGAATGCTGCAGGCAGTCGTTACAGACCTTAAAATTCAAATCGCTATTGCTAATTCGTAACAATATCGCAATGAAATTTGTTAGCTCGATACACCTTTCCCAATAAGCAATTTTTCTGGTATTCAAGTTGAAAACAAGTGTAATTCCAGCCTTGAATCTAGTGTCAAGCAATTGAATTATAGTTTTATTACACTTTTTATCAATAGCATTTTCCAGTAAAAAGGAAATATAAGTTCAAGCCACATGCTTTTTGTTTAAAAATATAAAATTTTTTTTTAATATTTTTCAAGTTTTAACCATAATTATACTTACATTCTAGTATAATTCCAAGAAAATGTTCAAGTGCTTGAATTTTCAGGCCTGTAGTGCGTACTGGTTTTGATACCAAATGTATAGGTGGAAACCAAAATATCATTCAGAGAAAGCATATTTCGCAATTTCCAAAAAACTAACAAAAAATACTAAGGAGTAATAGCTATTTTCAACATTCTCAACTTTCAAATTTAAAATCAATTATTTTGACATGTACAAGACATTTGTTTGAAACTTTTCATAAACATTTTTTATTATTGTTTAACAACAGAACATTTTCAGGTCCCTTATCATGTCATATTGTCATAATGTCCTAATATTTAGCAATGGTTTTTATTGCTTTTCAAGCAAAACATTTTCTAAAATAATACTACTTTTTCTATGCTATGTTTATAACGAACCAGCAGAGACCAACGCCGAATGCCTAAGATTCGGTTAAGCCGAGCCGCCTAGTCGTGATATATTAGGACATTATGACAATATGACTGATAAGAAACCTTGTGAATTGACCAATAGTGTGTTATGTCAGGTACGTAGAGACGTGGTTAAGAAATTGGAGAATACAAGTAAATGAAATCAAAAGCAAGCACTTAACGTTTTCACTTAGGAGAGGAAGTTGTCTACCAGTGACCCTGAACAGTGTGAACATCCCACAGTCTGATCACGTTACATACCTTGGCATTCATTTAGATAGACGTCTTACTTGGCGTCGGCACATGGAAGCCAAGCGGCTCCACATGAAAATAAAAGCTTCTAACTTACACTGGCTAATCCACCATCAATCGAAATTAAGCCTTTACTGCAAAGTCATCCTGTACAAGACAGTATTAAAACCAATCTGGACATATGGAATCCAACTATGGGGAACAGCAAGCAATACCAGTATAGATCTCATGCAGAGGGCACAATCCAAAATTCTTAGAACCATGACGGGAGCTCCATGGTACATAAGAAATGAGAACATCCACAGAGACTTAGATGTGCCATTGGTCAAGGACGAATTTAGAAAAACTCGTGAAGCTTATTTGGTAACATCCGAACCCGCTCGCAAGACTACTTACACTAACGCAAGGCAGATCAAGGCTGCATAGAGCTGATTTACCACTTATATAATATACCAAATATGATTCTCCATTGAGAGAACAATAATTGTTTAGTTATAAGATTTAATTACTTATTGTAAGGCCTAGGCATTAAAGGCAGGAACAATATTATAATAAACGTTAAAAAAATAAATTTATCATTATTGGCAACCACGCGAGGAGACTTGGCTTGTCTTACAACGACTTCTGCGGAAGTTGTCAAAACGAGGAGGAGGCTGAGACAATTTTTCATCTTCTTTGTCACTGTCCAGCATTAGGAGATCTACGTTTAAAGTTGCCTGGCCATCGTTCCTTAATTAGCCTTTCTAAGCTCACAAATTTGACGCTAGAGCGCATTAATGCCTTTATAAGGAATAGTATTTGGCTAACCAGACCAGACATGGGGATCTCCACATAGTGACCAATTTTCTCTCTTTATTTTTTTCGTACCTTTTCTCTTTTTCATATCTATTCTGTCCCTTTTTTCTAGCTTTCTATTTCAAGTAACACAAAGGCACCTACTGCCTGTACCCACGTCAGCTGCTCTTCTTTTTTCACTTCGCGGTTGGCTGCAAACCTAACCTAAATCATTATAGCACCCATTGCTAATACGTCAAAGAATGATAAATATTGAACACAAATTTTTCAACATTTCGATTATTATCAGAATCAAATTTAAAACTGATTTCTTTAGCCGAAATTCCCTGATCCATTTATCCTTCATATTATATGACATTAATCTCGGAAATTCATTTAGTTAATATCTATTGATATTTTTACATTTTCTTTCTTCAGTTAAATGACTTTAATTTAAATATTGAAAAACAAGCTGGTGTAACACAAATGATGAAGTATCACTTTAAATACAAGTTTTTATGTTCATGTTCTTATGGCTGGTGCTCGTTTTAGCTCAATGTGCAATTAATCATTTGTCATTTTTATGTAGTTTTCAATTTAAACCCAAATCACATCATTAGCACGTTTATCATTTCCTTATCACTTGAGGTACTTTCACATATTCAAGGGTGATGTATGTATTTAAAGGAATATGTTTATTTATACATATGTATACTTATATTAATATGGATTATATATACAAACATACTTACATATATACCAGCATGAGCAAATTCAATACAACAACTGATGACTATAAAACTGATGGCGTTGGTGTTTGCTGATGATGTTGATGATGTTGATGGTAGTAGTCGTTTGTATGTGGTGATGGTGACATAAATCATTGTCTAAATATGCAAATAAATATATAAATTGTTTCGTATTTTAAAAGTTTAAAATAGTTTTATATTGATTAAGTACCTTAATAAATTTTAATCAAAACAAAACGAGCGACGGGGTCAAGGCTCTCAAACTAATATTAATTGCCAATATTTAGATCTGCTGTGTAAATTAGAATTTATCAAAAATTTGCAAAACAGCATCTTTCAATTTTGCCGACAAAACTAATGACAGTTTAAAATCATTTCAGTTATTTTCCTATAGAAATCTATGAAAGCAATTAAAACTGTTTAAATGATTAATTATGTCTTTGCTAAAAAAATAACACATAATAAATAGAGTCCAACCAAAACCGGTTTTTTTCTGGGCGAAACCAAATCGAATCTAATAAAAGGTCTTTTATTAAGCGCTTCCAATCTTTAAATTTAAATAAAGCTAAGAGTGTGTGAGATATCATGGAAATATTTTATTCCTTTGAAAGGCCTATCGATGACATTATGTATGAAATATAACATCGTGCAACTGCTCACCAAGGCTTCGCTTTGTGTCGCGCATCCGAAATGTCCAACTTTCCATGACTCTGGCCCATAAATCAGGCTGAATTTTACAGATGGCATGGGTTATGTTGGCTTTGAGGGCCGCTGTGGTTTGTGGCTTATTCGCCTAGACCTTCGACTTAAGAAATCCCCACATGAAAAAGTCGAACGGTGTCAAATCGCACAACGTTGCCCAGGACATCACCGATAACGCCTTGCCCTCTAGGTTGATGATTTACAACTTCTTTTGTCATGAATTTCATGATATGGACACCAACGACATGTTGGTTCAACAGAACAGCACTAAGTCCCACACAATTTATGTCCAGTGGACATTCTGCACGAGTGCCTTGAGGTCTTGGTCATCTCACATGGAGTTGATGTGAACTGACCACCGAGATCATAGGATCTCCTTAAGTCGCAGCTCTATGCGAATAAGTCACAAACCACAGAGGCCTTCAAAGCCGACATAACTAATTGTCACCCTAAATGGTAGGTAAAATCACTAGATCGGGACAGTCTCGATGAAATGCTGGGTCTGGTATCTCACACACACTTTGTTTTATTTAAATTGAAAGATATGAAGCGCTCAAGGAAAAACCCTTAGGCCTGTACAGATAATCTACAATAACCCACAATAATAGATGTGATCTGTATTATATACTTGCTGGCCCGACAGACGTCCTGTCCAAACTAGAAAAAAAATGTTTGTGTTCGATTTGTGAATTTGTGAGAACCTGTTTGAAATGTGTAAAAATAGTTAAAAAGAGAAAAAACAAGTAAGAGTGCTATATTCGGCTATGCCGAATCTTATATACCCTTAACATTTGTTGTGGATGCATTACTTGCCTATTTTCAGCGTATATCATCCTAAATATATCAAGAAAACTTTTAAAAATTTTACATTTAATTGCTATTGCTATATTGTTGAAGTTACAAACGTAACAACAATCTTATATATTCCCTTCTCAATAACAACAACGCCAAACGAAACGAAACACCAAAAAAAAAAAAAAAAACAAAAACAAAATACGCAAAGCAGTGAAACCAACTCACATCCAAACATACATATGTACATTTTGTTGATTTTGTGTCAAACACCAAAAAAAAAAACAAAAAAAAAAAATAATGAAGCCAACAAACATCCAAACATATACACGTTTTGTTGCTTTTTTGTGAAACACCAAAAAAAAAAGAACAAAAACAAAATACACAAAGCATGAAGCCAACACACAATGAATCCAACACACATACGTTTTGTTGTTTTTTTGTCAAAGCATGCAATAAATTGTCTTTTTTTGATGAAATTTTGAGAGGTTGTCTCGGATTTTTGCTCATATCTCCGTTATTTATGGACGGATTTTGCTGATTTTAAATAGGAAACTTCTCGAAAGCATGTCTGACAGAATTATTGAAGATTTGGATCCCGAAGATATCTGTGGTCTTCAGAAAATTGATTTCAACAGACAGACGGACAGACAGACAGACAGACAGACAGACAGACAGACAGACAGACAGACAGACAGACAGACAGACAGACAGACAGACAGACAGACAGACAGACAGACAGACAGACAGACAGACAGACAGACAGACAGACAGACAGACAGACAGACAGACAGACAGACAGACAGACAGACGGACATGGCTTAATCGACTCCGCTATCTATAAGGATCCAGAATATATATACTTTATAGGGTCGGAAAATTATATTGTGGAAATTACAAACGGAATGACAAATTTATATATACCCTTCTCACGAATGTGAAGGGTATAAAAACGCATTTTTGAAGATAATTTTTATTCATATAGGTTTGGATTTGGCATCTTATGGTGTTCTATTTAAATTTTGATTGAAATATCGATGTTCAGGTAACCAATTTAAATAAAGAAATACTTTTTCCGATTGATTTGCTGTGATATCATAATTTCATTCATTGCAATGCTCTATGATACACAATATTTTTGGTTCTGTTGTCTGGCGCGTTAACAAATAATGCAGATAATGCTCCGACACGGGAACAGGCAACATACAATTGACCATGCGAGAAGCATGGATTCTCAAGGTTAATGCCTCAAAAACTTGATTAATGCCCTTGAGATTTGTTAATTTTCATTGCGAATGCCGGCCGTACCGGAAACTGCAAGCGTTATAAATCGAATGGCATGTCAGTGGGAGCCATTGGGATCAGTGATATCAAAACGTCTTCTCCTTTGTAATTTCCTTTAAGTATTGTTGCTTCGATGACGTTAGTCATCAGGTTTTTCGCCGGAAGTCGGGTGCCATTACAAAGACGTGGTTGGTTTATGTTTCGTAACATTATGATTGCCTATCCGATTATCAGTTGGAGATTGTGTGAGGGCAATTCCAGCGTGTTTAAAAACTCGGTTGGATAGTTGATGACAGCATCTTTAGAACTATCGGAATCCACCGATTTATATCTTATATCGAAAACTCAATTCGTCGACATCAATGTTTTTCGCATCAACGTTCGCTCAACCAATTGTAATTTTGTGCAATGTTTGGTAACACCTTTTGAATGAATTTGGATTTTGATTCGACGAAATGGCAGAAAGCGACGGGAAATTGAATGCAGCCGGTCGAAATATCAACCAGGATTTTGCCGTTGCCAATGTCCAGCCATTGTTTGGAAAATACTTCTCCAGATTGTTGGTTCTGCAGCTAGACACTCTTGTTGATAGTCCATTTGAGTTTCTTGACGTGTTTTCATACAATGGACGACTTCAAAAATGCATTAAGTTCATCGGCTGGCGTTGTTCATGGAATCACTGGCATTGTTTGCCGAAAATCACCTGCCAACAGAATCATGGCACTTTCAAACCGGCTTTGATTTTTTTGTAAACCTTAAAACGTTTTGTCTAATGTCTACAACGATTTTTTGTGCGCCATTGTACCCAAATCCCGAACGATCAGTTTGCGTTGCTGCACAACTTTGGCCATCACACTATTTTTGGAAATGTATCATGTTGGATTTTCATTTATTTGGATATTCAATGGCAACTTTAGTGCTGAATGAGCAGTTCGACAGCCTTCCAACAAAGCACAAGGAGTATTCATGTTAATAAAATGGGCCCTACAACTGTTCCAGGGGTGGCGCTATGGGGTCGCAAATTAGGTTACCTTTGACACATAACTTAAACTCAAATACTCCTTAGCTACGCTCACGTTAAATTTTATGCCGATCGGACCAGCACTTTAGAAATGCCAGATTTATTTTCAAAACGTTTTCAAAAAAGTTTTTCCAGATGCACTGGGAGCGTCAAATAAAAATCCGTGCAGTTCCATATTGTTACGAATGTGCAATTGCGATTTGAATTTAACGGTCCGCAACGACTGCCTGCAACATTCATCATGTTTATAAACACGTCCATCAGTAGAAACTTCTACTTATCAACAATGTTGATAGCATGCGGTTATTAGCATTGTTTGTATGGCAACACTCCATGTTTAAGCTGCTAACATTAACATCGAAAGCTCTAGAATTCGAATGTGCTAGTATGTCCGTTAAGAGCATTGTAGAAGATTCCCGATAGATGGCGCTTGTATAAATAGTGGCAGAGCTGGCAGTCGTGATTTGAGTTGAGCATTGTCGCTGTTAGAGTTAACATCAACTGTCTTGTACGTGTATACTTGTACATTATAAAGCGTGTGTGTGCATTTCTGTGAATTGATAGACGTATATAGAGACACTGAGTGACTACTTAATTCAGTTGTTGTTGTGCATATTGAATAAATAAAGAGTTGTTACAATTTTGAACTAATAAAACTGCTTTTATTTGCAATCAAAAGTATCCGGTTTATTTAAAGGAAATAAACCAACGTTTTAAAAAAGGTAAAAACCTAACAATATTTAACAACTTTCATAAAAGTGTCGCACGCACATTTTTGTTGTCGATTCAACAGTGTATCGTTTATTCGATCGGATTGCATCGCAACTCTTGTTTGACATCATCAAGCACATGTTCTCAATTAATATCAAAGCCTCGTTGTAAAATTTATCGCTGAGTTGCAAATTTGAATTTGATGTTTTAATACGCATCTTATGCAAAATATCATCACTCAAAGCATCTTTGTATTTGCTCCACAAATTAGTCGGTTTGATGGGAAGCATGTTGAGATAATTATCGAAAACAATGTTCGTATTTGACGAAAGCACAACATATCCGAGAGTGTATTCTGAATAAGTGTCATTCTCTAACAATCGCCAGCGATGATACGCTTTTCTACACCTGTCACACAATTTACCATTTATAGCTCGCCGTTGAAATTTCTTTGACGATTGATTACAAGTAAAGAGGTTTTCCAACAATAGTTGTTATTTCGAATCACCCGGTATTTCGGTAGCTGTCACTTTTGAAGCTTTTATTCTTTGACATTTGACAAGTAGAAACTACGCCATTACTAAAAATGGAACGATATACGCTTCAACAATGCATTGAAATTATTAAAATTCACCACAAAAATGGTGAAAATCTTTCAGTCACAGTTCGCAAAACTAAAGCAGTTTTGGGTCGTCGTGAAGCACCTTGTCGGACCGTAATAAAGAAATTGGTGGAAAAATTCGAGCTGTTGGGACAAGTTAGTGATGTGAAGAATAAAATTCGTGCACGTCGCTCAAGAACAACTGAGAATATTGCTGCTCTAGCCCAAAGTGTTGAAGAAAACACAGGTTTGTCTATTCCTCGTCGTTCTTTGAAATTTTTCATTCCACAAACTTCATTACTCCGTATTTTGGATGATATTGATCTGGACAACGTTTAGTTTCAACAAGACGGCACTACGTGCCACACAAGCAACGAAAACATTTCTCTTTTACGGTCACAATTGGCCACCGAGATCTTGTGATTTAACATCTTGCGACATCTTCCTTTGGAGCTACGTGAAAGATAAGGTCTACGCCAACAGCCCAGCATCGATTCAAGACCTCAAAGATAGAATTCGTGAGGCTGTCGAGGATATATGGCAGCCACTTTGCGCTTTGGTTATGGAAAATTTCATGAAAAGGATATGATCCTGTAAGCGTGGTCGTGTCGGCCATTTGGCTGATGCTGTTTTTAATTATTAACGGCATACCTTTCTCTTTATTATAAAATAAACATTCGATCATTTATCTCAAAAAACGCAATTTTTCTTTGAATACCAAAATAACAGCTCTTGTTGGAAAACCCTGTATATATTGTCTTGGCATTTTAGAGCAGCGTTCGGGCAAATATGGTCAATGTTGTAGAAGGCGGTGGATCAACTCGCTGTTATACATTCTCCTCAGTAATGTACACTCTTAGACCATTTCCTGATGTACAGCTAAATGAAAAACAGTTTGATGTCTTTCATGAATGGCAAATGAAAAAATTCTTCAAATTGCTTCGTCACTGCTAACATAGCGGCCTATTTGAAATTGAGTGACATCATTGTTGGAATTCTCAGCATTAGCTCAGACATGTCACTGCCTTTGGTTACATATTTGCAGATATATTTGATTAGTGGGCGTGGATATATCGAAAAAAGTGGGCGTGGGCAATTTTTCGTTCCGTAAAAACCTTTATTTAAAAATTTTTTTTCAGATCGGTCCAGCCGTTCTCAACGGATGCAATTACCAACGAACCACATTTGATTTTTATTTATATAGATAAGAGCCTGAATATTGAAATTCAAATATTTCAATATGGTGCCACAAGTCATTCATGTTTTCTTTATTTTTTTGTTTTTATCCGCAGAATGATTGATTTCTGTTAAATTTCATTAATTCTCTGGTAACCGCCCTTAACAAAAGCAAACATCGCCATATTGAATTAGTGCTCATCTTAACCCTTGAGAGGAAAATAAATGATTGATTGCTGTCAACACAGCATCTTTAAATGAATGTACAATATGTATTTTCTCTACAAAACACCCCTAAAGTGATTGATTGATTAACAGTTGAACATTTAAGAATTTAATGGGGGAGAAAGAAAACAAACGCCATATTTAAATTGTACGTTAACTCAGTATATTTGAAAAACTGTATAAGGAAAATGCACCCCTAAAAATAGTAAATGATGAATAGCTGTCAGTTTTAGAAAATGAAAAGAGAGTGTTATACTAAACATGGAGTATGTAGAGTTAGTTAAGTGTATGAAATAACAAAAAGAGATAAAATCTTTTTATAATTTTCAAATAAAATTTACATACAAATGGTGTTATTCACACAGTACAGTAAAATACAATTGAAAACACTTACTATTGTTTAGCAATTTATGCATTAAATTATTAATATCAATCTAATTCTTGGCAATTATTTTTTTTTTAATTGGCCTCTAGCGTACATTGTTTTCCATCACATTTTATTTTTTTACATGTCTTTTTGCATTTATCGATTAATATCGTTTATTTGTTAAAACCAGTTTTCAAATTACACACCTCTAGTGGCCGTAATACTGTCAAGTATTAAAACGTAGTGGTGACTGAATGAAGCCTTTTATCTTTAATCATTTTCGTTATTTTTTTTTTCTCTCTCTCTCTTGTTTTCAATTATTCACATTTATTTGTTTAATTGATACTCATTAATTAATCACGATTAATTGATGAAAAAATATATATATAAACAAAACAAATAAATACCCAACCTTTTAACTAATTATTTTTTATTATTTCGAACCACACCACATCTACGAATAGAGGCAACATATTATAGCATTACCACAATGGCACCTTATCAATGGACATTCATCTTTGCTGAAGGTCAATTGACTTCATCACATTTTTCACAGTCAATCACCACCATGTTTGTTTATGTCGTGTCACATTGACAGTTTGTAAATAAATGCAACTTTTCTACACACTTTACCCCCGTTCCATGCACCCTGCCACAAAATCTTACTTACCACGACAAGGCAAAACGCAGCAAAAAAAACTGCTTGTAAGAAAAAAAAAAAAAAAAAAACTACAAACTGAGCTGACTAATTTCTTAATTGAAATGTCAATCAAATCATTTTTTTTGTTGTTGTGCATTTGCTGCATTCAAATGTACAACATTTAGCAGGCACCAGCACAATGATCATTATTTCATATCTGGATAAAATATGGTGCATAAATAAATTCAATAAATGCAAGAGATGAAGAAGTCGAAGATGATGAAGAAGCAAACGCCGAAGAGGAGAAGAAATGAAAACCTACGTTTAAACATTAAAACATTGTTGTTAATATATTAGCAAGCCAAGATTGATTGTCAAGACAATGTGAAGTTTATATGAGTAAACTTACAGGGTTTTGAAAGTATTCAATCAATCCGGAATCAAGTCCTGAAAGTGAAAGTCATACTAATAATTCTTCATTAATCAATATGTGAAAAATACACATAGTCCAACATTAAATCATTATAAATAAAAATCAAATGTCAGTCGAGAACGGCTGGAACAATCTGGACAAATTATTTGTTTAAATGTTCGCTATGGTAAACCTTAGGCTTTTACGGAATGAATAATTGGTTACGCCCACTTTTTTCGATATATCCACGCCCACTTATCAAAGATATCTGCAAATATGTAACCAAAGGCAGTGACATGGCTGAGTTATTGCGGAGAATTCCAACGATGATGTCACTCAATTTCAAATGAACCGCTATGTTAGCAGTAACAAAGCAATTTGAAGTATTTTTTCATTTGCCATTCATGAAAGACATCCCACTGATGTTTATTTAGCCATACATCTGGAAAATGGTCAAAGACAGTACATAACTGAGGAGAATGTATTACAGAGAGTTGCTCCACCGCCATCTACAACATTGACCAGATTTGCCCGAATGCTGATCCGAAATGCCAAGATAATATAGACTTGTATGCAATCGTCAAAGAAATTTCAACGGCGAGCTATAAATGGTGAATTGTGTGACACAAGGCGAATTAACATACAAGGTGGTGTCGGTGGTGAATTCAGGCAAATACGAGCGAATTCATTAATTGTTTATATATGGAGTTTGACATTCGAAACAACTCTCTAGTTGTTGCGAATATCAAACTCCATATATAAAAAAATTATGAATTCGCCAACGACATCGCCTTGTATATAAATTAGCCTTGGTGTGACATGTATAGAGAAGCGTATCATCGCTTGCGATTGTTAGAGAATGACACTCATTGGGAATACACCCATGGATATGCTGTGCTTGCGTCAAATACGAACATTGTTTTCGATAATTATCTAAACATGCTTCTCATCAAACCGACTGATTTGCGGAGCAAATACAAAGATGCCATATGTGATGATATTTTGCATCATCATATGTAACTTAGCGAAAAAATTTACAACGAGGATTTGATATTAATTGATGATAGTGCAATGGCCAAAGTTTTGTAGCGAAGCAAACTGATGATAATCAAAGCCGGTTTGAAAGTGCGATGATTTTGTTGGCACATGATTTTCAGCAAAAAAAATGCCAGTGACTCCATGGTCAACGCCAGCCGATGAACTTAATACATGGTTGTGTGAAAGCACGTCAAGAACCTCATGTTTACTGTGAACAAGCTGGAGAACAATCAATCCGGAAAAGTATTTTCAAACAATTACCGGCTGCATTCAATTTGATTCAATATGAATTTGCTGTCGAATTGATGACGTACAAATCGGTGGGTACCGATTCTTCTAAATATGATGTCGTCAACTATCCAACCGAGTTTTTAAAATCTCAGGAACTACCCGGATTACCACCTCACAATCTCCAACTGAATGTCGGAGCGGCAATCAAAATGTTACGAAACATAAACCAACCACGTCTTTGTAATGGCACCCAACTTCCGGTAAAAAACCTGATAAATAACGTCATCGAAGCAACAATACTTAAAGGAAAGTACAAAGGAGAGGACGTTTTGATACCACGGATCCCAATGACTCCGACCAACATGCCATTCGATTGAAAATTAACAAATCTCAAAGGCAGTAAATACGTGTTTGCGGCATTAATCTTGAAATCCAATCTTTTTTTGGTCAATTGTATATTTCAAACAGGTTCTCACAAATTCACAAATCGAACACAAACATTTTTTTCTAATTTGGACAGGATAACGTCTGTCGGGTCAGCTAGTGTGCAACATCTGATCCAAAGAAGTCAGCGATACCCCACAACATTCCTAACTATTTATTTGACTATATACTTAACCAGTTACATTTCGCACATATGGTTACTAGAGTATCCACTCGAATAATGATTGTTCGAATATTCGAACTTATAAATTTATATAAGTGATATTATTAATGAAGGCTTTAGACGATATGACTTTACGTATGACATGACAAAGACGAAAACCTAATCTCCTACATTATTAAAACAAGCTATTATTCGAATAATTCGATTAATTATAAATGTGTGATATAATTATTCGAACTAGTTAAAATCTCTTATTCGTTTTATTCGAACAAAAAGAAAATCTAATATATTGGATATCCTAATGGTTACTCTAACGCCCTACGTAAGAACCATTGCCTATCAATGGTTCTTTGCTACGACATGGGGTTTGAAACTAAATGATCTACTGGTTATTTGTGGTAATTAAGGTGAAACAGTTCACAGTTTTTTTAAATAATTGTCAAATATATATTTTGAGTATGTGAATTTTAAGTTTTGTTGCAAGTTTACTCCAGCTTATCGTAGTTATGTCTTGACATAAAAATTTCATAACACAATTTAATCTTCAAAATCAGTTTAAAACTTGCCTAGAATTTCAATTTAGTTGAAATTGATTAAAATTTCGTTCATATCTTTACAAATGGATAACACAACATAAGTTATAGCTTGACATAATTTTGTCATATAAATTCTTTCATTATTTTTAATATTTTTATGTTTCAATGAATTTCTACTAGTTTCTTTGGATCATTTCAGTTAATAATATCTTGACACAAATGTATTTTAACATAATTCTGTCTTGACATTAATGTGACAAGCCAATTTTACATATTTGTATCTTTACAAATTTTTAAATCGGATTTATGTCTTGACATAAAAATGCCATGACCTAATTTAATCTTCAAAATCAGTTAAAAACTTGCCAACAATTGCTTTTTTGTCAAAATTGATTAAAATTTCACTCATATCAGATAACACAACATAAGTTATGTCTTATAAATTTTTTCTATATCTATGATTTTTTTATAACCTTCACCTTGAGTGAACACAAAAAATGTTTTTACCTACCTACATATGTCCGTTATTTACTCTGAAACCATCCAACCGATGAGGTCCAAACTGGTTTCATTAGAAAGGTAATTTTGTGAAGATTTTTTCCCAATTATGAACATTTGTAAATTTGTATGTCTTAAAATTTTGTATGTAGGCACCTATCCCGAAGTGTAGATCCACTAGGGATTTTTGGAAATCCAAATTATAAAAGCAGCACCAAAAATCCAACTTAATCTGAATTTATGCAAAAAATAAGTGGACAGGTGAACTTGTACTTTGATTGTACTTTTTGATTTTTGTAATGTAATGCCGTGTCATTTAATCACGGTTTTTGTTTTTAATAACTTATATGTCATTTGAAGGGTACATATCTAACGTTTATTCTCACTTAGTTATTAACGGTCTAATTCATAATAACTTAAAACAGCTTTATAAGTCGTTAATAAGAAAAAAATCAAAAAACTGTATTCATAAACGTTTAATAGTCTTATAAGTCTGTTATAAACCATTCATAAATTTGAAATATTTATTGTAGCTTCAACACTATTATAAACCAACTTTAAGGTATTCTTTTTACATTTTATCTGGAAAAAACGGAATTTTAAAGATAATTTTTTAAAAATTTGCAATAATAGACGATACTATTGCAATTGACAAACGTAATTTTAACTCCGCTGGGGAATATGTTCCAATATAATAATATATGATTTTGTTTCAAATTCCTCCGGCAGTGAGCTATATGAGGTTCGCAAGTGAGTTTGATTGCCATTTTTGTCATTTTCTTTTAACCTGTAACGAAATGTAGTAATAAAATGTAAAAACATTGTGGAAGGAGGTCCACACAATCTAATATACCCATTCCGGAATTAAAATTATGTGTTTCCTTATAGAAATTTATTAAATTTTGTTAAAAATTAACAAAATGACAATAAAAATAAATTAATAAAACAAATCGTAAAACAGTGATGTTTATTTTATCACAGAATATTCGTCATTCGAATACTTTTAATAATAATTGAAATAAAATATATAAAAACGTTTGTATATTAATACATTTTAGCTTAATATAAATTTACTAGAATCAGATATACATTTTTTATCTAAAAATTAGTTTTTATTTTCAAAAATGAATTAATACTAAAAACAAACAATTTAAAAAAGAGAATTAACGAATATTTTATCCTAATTGCAAGCAACACTAACAACGAAAAAGGGGAAATAACTGAGAAGCATTGCCAGATTATACAAAAAACAGTACATTACTTATTGTGGCTTTAACAAACGTTTATGAATAAAATACCTTTATTAAAGGTTTATAAAGCTAAAGTGTTTGTTAACAAATTTGTGTTTTAAATCTACAATAAGGTTTTATTATGAATTAGACCGTATATATTTATTGAGCTTCTAAAACTAAAATTTGTATCAAAATTTTGATTGGATTGCAAATATTAGGAACAATTTGATCCGCATTTTCCGAACAATTTTTTTTTGTTTAGATAAATTAATTTTTGTTCATATAAAAAAAATTTCAAGTCAATATCTCAATTAAATTCAAAAATATTCGACTTCAAAAATATTGCACTTGTAGGGTCGATTTTAATAACTTAAACTCGAATACTCCTCTTTCGTAAATTTTCGTAAATTTTTATCCCGACCGGACCAGCCGCTTAGAAATGCCAGATTTATTTCCAAAAATATTTGATTCTGCCCCACTGTGCGCCCTACACTATCATGGCGTAGGCTATTCGTGACTATTAATGGCTCTTTGGTACGACTCAATGATCTACTGGTTAATTGGGGTAATTATGATAAAACAGTTCACAGTTGTTTAAAATAATTTCCAAATATATATTTTAGTATGTGAATTTTAAGTTTTGTACCCAGTAAATAAAAATGTCATAACATAATTTAATCTCCAAAATCAGTTTGAAACTTTCCTACAATTTCTAATTACTTAAGTTTATTAAAATTTCATCCATTTATTTCAGTTATATCTTGACATAATTATGTCATATAAATTCTTTAATTATTTTTAATATTTTTATGTTTCAATGAATTTCTACCGGTTTATTTGGATCATTTCAGTTAATAATATCTTGACAGAATTTTATTTTAACATAATTTTGTCTTGACATAAATGTGTCTTAAGCCAGTTTTGCATGATTGTATCTTTACAAATTTTTAAACTTATGTGATGACATAATGATAACATATAGCTTATTGGAATTATGTCTTCACATAAAAATGTCATGACCTAATTTAATCTTCAAAATCAGTTTAAAACTTTCCTACAATTGTTATTTACTTTGTTGGTTTGTTATGAACCGAACCGAATTGGTGATTTTGACACGGAAGACAAGGATCGCCCAGGTCAGCCAAAACTGTTTGAAGACCATGAATTGGAGGCCCTACTCAAACTCAACAAGTGCGTGCAAAATCATTGGGTGCTACTCAAGCAGCAAATTCAAAAGCAGATAATCATCTTGGAGAAAAATTAAAAAAAAACTTTTGTCAAAATGTATGAAATTTTCTTAATCATTTCATAATTTTAAATTTGATTATTTTTCACAACTAGCCGGATAGAGATTTTGGAAATACAGTTTTACATATTAGTTTAGATTTTATTCGATACATAAGAACTTACAATTTTTGAAAAAAATAACAACATTTTTAATATTTTTTGGCCTTACACGATAATTTAGGTTACTATTACTTTAAATGTTTTCTTTTCTAAAACACAGTTTCTTAGAATGTATTAAACATTTATTTTGGATGTGTAACCACTCACATTGGAGATCCAAACACAACCTTCCAGATGTACCTATCAAAATTTACACTGCTTAAGTCAACTCGAAAACACCTCAACTCTAAAAATGCGAAATTTCATTAAGATATCACAAACGATTCGCAAGTTACAGAACATACAAAAATAAAAAGTTCTATAACCACTATGTAATATTTAATAGATTTTACTCATAACTGAATAAACTTGAAGATATGTATTTTCATTCATCATATTAGTTTAAAAATTCGTATGCGCTTCGGTTTAAAGTTTTAGTATAAATAGCTGATGCACACGCTCAAACAGATACACACACTTGCGTTCCTTTTAAAATTTAAATAATAGAATTTTAGTCATTACTGCGCATGCTTCAGCAAAATAGAATTTTAATCAACAACAACAACTGTCTTGTACTTGTGTGCTTAAATACTGCTTTGTCAACGAAAAAGTCACCTAATTTTTGGACAAGCGCATTCGTTTGCATTCGTTATAAAATTGTGTTGCAAATTTCGTTTACAGTTTTACTATAAATACCACCTGTATGCAAACAGCGATATTTATATTGCTTTGGTGCACCAAACTGTCAACATTAAAAATGGAATTTACAATATATTTGAAGGACGGTGTTTTAAAGTGGCATATTTCTGAATATAATTGAGATATTGACTTGAAATTTTTTTTGTAAAAACAAAAATTAACTTATATAAATAAAACAATCAGTTTGGAATAAATGTGGATTTACTTGTTCCTAATATTTGCAATCCTAATAAAATTTTGATACAAATTTTAGTGTAACAAACTTAATAAATATCTAATAAAATCTTTATTTATTGACAAAACTCAATGAAATTTTCAAGGTTTATTAAATTTGTCATTCTAAATAACAAAGTGTAAAAAAACTTGTCAAAAGGTTAAACGGAATCCCGCAATTCCTAAAAAATTTTGCCAAAATCCCAAAAATTGTATTTTTTACAATTTTTCTCATAAAGTCCACATTTCTTTCGGGGCTGGAAAAATACTTTGGGGATAAATAGGGAACACATCCGGGTTTGTAAAGCCGATTTTTTTTTCTAATCTCCGTAAAGATACCTTACAGAAAAACATAAAATTATTATATGTTCTTAAAGAAAGTTTTTTTTTATTAATAAAAAAAACAGCAAAAATTTACTTTTTTTTTTAATTTTTAAATTGAAAATCGTTTATTTTTGGATCCATAATTGATATTGCTCTAAAGTCTTTTGCATATTATTGTTAATTTAGCTGTGTAACTAACGAAAGAAATGTGAGTCCATTCGGTCCAAAGGTACGCACTATATGTTTAAAAAAGCGAACCAAGGTATGGCAACATTTTTAAATTTCAATTTTGCAATGCCTATAACTCAGAAGTTATACTTAAGAAATAAATAGCACACACAAGTATGTTTTTTCAAAATCTTTTGGTATATTAACGTTTTTGGATGATTTTGATCTTCAATTTTGTCGGTTTACCGCATTATAAAGCAAGAAATTCATTAAAAAAGTTCGTACGTACAATAGAAAGTTGCCCTGGAAACCGTTGCGCCTTAAAGAATGGAAAAAATGCTTATAAGTGGTTTGTAAAACCAATTCAGGTTTCAATGCGGATCTTAGTCTAGAGATGCGGAAACAGAAATAGAACGCGTATCACGTCTTGAGGAAAATCGCGAAAGGGCATTTACTTCTAGAGCCGCAGAAACGGAAAGAGAACGCGAATCACGGCTTCGGAAAATGCGTCGCTGAGCATTTTCATTGAGAGCTGCAGTGAAACCTCAAAAGCATTTCGAAAGACTAGAAGCCAATCGCTCCTGTATGGTTCGATCAAAAGAAAGAACCGATTTGAAGTTGGTAGAATTTCATTACAATAAGGATGATGACTACAAGAATCACAACAACGTACTGATTGGCGCAATGAACAAACTTTGCATACTGTTCCCTAGAGTTTCCAAAAAACCGAAGAATTTCAAAACCGCGGTTTCGGTTTTAAAAAATTTAAAACCGATCGGTTTCTGTTCGGTTTTGTGATAATTTATTAAATATTAAGTGTTATAGAAACAAAATCAGTTGATAATATTTGAAATTTAAAGTTCAAACTTGACGGATGTTCAAGAGGATAAAGGAAAATTGGTACACTTTCTTTTAATGGTGCCTTTTTAATATATTAAACTAATTAGCTTATATATATTAAAGTTGGCTAATATGTTTCTCAGTAAACAAATAATCAAGAATAGTGCTAAATTGTACTATGATACCAAAAATGGAAAACTAAACCAAATTAAGGAGTATTTTTTAGTTCTCCAAATAGTACTTTTTGAATTTTCTAATATAATATTGAACCTAGAATAAGGAAATTACTTTGATTTAAAACTTGACGGTGGTTCAAGTGTGTAAAATTTGTACTTTTTCCTATAATAGAACTTTTTATTATATTAAATTATTTTACTGATATGCTTTTGAGTAAAGAAAGAAAGTCATTAAAACATCTATATGATATTGAGGATACAAAAATTATTAGTATTTTTTCGTTCTTCAAATGGTATTTTTTTGAAATACCATTTGAAGAACGAGTTAGAATTCACAATTAGTGATAACTTTCTTTAGCATTTTCTATAATAATGGACCCAGAATCATGATGATGAGTGGGAATACAAAACGTGGGTCTAAATGGTACTTTTTTTATTATAATAATACGTTTCGAATGAGCAAGAATCCACATTACAATGAATCAATAAACATGAAACTTGAGTTATGTTATCCTGAATTAGTGTTAATTCACAAAGTGAGACATAATTTCATCCAATTGGGGTGGCGAAGCGCCCCGGGTCAGCTAGTACTCCATACTTTTGTCGGATATTAGAAAATAACTAAGACTTTGTTACAAAAACGTGGCATTATTTTTTTATATTAAAGAAAAAAACTGTCATTTGAAGTTTAATTGTCAGGAAATACTCGTATGCTCAATATTTTTAAATGAGTTTGTGTCATTCTTTATTAACAAGTTTCCTTGCTTAGCCTGCGAAATGTAGCTTGCTACATCATCATCATACAATTTAAAACATTTAAAGAAATCTTAAGATATTTTTACCGATCCGCTTTTAGAGATATTGGATGAATCATTGGATGAAAAAGTTTAAATTTTGAATTTTTCTACTGAAAATAGATTAAAAGTAGAAACCGAAGAATAATTGTCGGTTTCGGTTTTAGGCCTTGAAAAACCGTGGTTTCGGTTAAAACCGAACTGGAAACTCTAATTTTCTCTAAGGAATCCCCGGGAATGTGCTGTTTGAACGGTAAAGTTGTTCTGCCACCAATTATTGAGCCGCTTCAAAGTTACATTCCCAAGCACTTCCTTCAAAATATCCGAAAATACAACTCATGCTTTCAAATGACTTCCTTCGGGGCAATTAATATCATAAACAAAGTCGGCTTTTTGCCTACCTTAAAAGTTCAAGGCCAAATCTAGCACAGAATTGGATGGTTGCTCCAGCTTCCCAATGATAATGCGTAGTTCTTTCAAATTTATTTCACTGGAAATTAAGCTGCAGAAGCTATCGACGAACATGCGTGTACATTTGCTGCAATACCCTTCTGCCGAAACATGCTCAAAACAATTGATGGACATCGGAAATGGAAAAATTTCAATTGATCCCGCCACATATGATATTTTGTTCCCGCCGCACTTCTGCCAAATGCAAATGAATATTCAAGCCATTGTCGCCAAGGTATACCCAAGTCTTACAATCAATTACAAAAATTTGGATTTAGCTGTGGGAACGTGCAATTTTGTCACCAAAAAATTCTGATATCAACAAGCTCAATGACCAAACTCAATTCAATGAAATACAAATTGATTGACACGAAGAACAAGCTATCAATTAACCTACTGAATTTATGTTTTCATTGGAACCAGCCGCCACATGTATTAACATTGAAGGTTGGATCACCGATATGATTTTTAACATAATTTTGTCTTGACACAAATATGTCTTAAGCTAAATTTGTTTAATCCTCTAACCCGTAAACTTTAAAAAGCTAAAAAAAAAAGTTGTCGAATAATTGTTTAGGGTAGTTATGATCCAATAAACTCAGAACAGCCATCAGAAACTAATTTGCAAATTAAGTTTAGGAACCAATTGCAAAAAGATGAAGAGTGCCTCAGGGCATTGTTGCCGGTTTAGGTGTAAAAAACAATAAGATGTAAAAAACGAATGAAAAATATACATAAATTAAGAAAATATGTTTTTATGAGTATCATCGTAGATAGTAAAACATATTTTCTTAATTTTTGTATATTTTTCATTCGTTTTTTTTTTTTTTTCAATAAAATCGTATCATAATTGATGTTTACATCTTATTGTTGTTTACACCTAAGCCGGCAACAATGCCCTGAGGCACTCTTCACTCTTCAATTTTTGGCATTTGAGAAGCTTAAATGAAGATCGCATTTTGAGCAAACACACTTTGTTTCCGACTTTTGCATAGTTGGCACCATTTTTTTGGCCTAACCAGATTGGAAAGTGGTCGATATTGTCATAACGGACGTCATTAACTGGATGTTTTGCTTATTCGCCAACTTTTGAACTTTTGGCTGTGGATTTTCTTGTGGAGTACCAACTGATCATGAGTCAATTCGGATAATTTAATCCGTTTGCCATTCTATTCTATTTGCCATTCCTATTATTTTTTTATATAACAAAAAATATAACAAATAATATAACAAAAAATTAAAACGTGATAAATTTAGCTGCAACCAGCTAAATTTATCACGTTCCCTGAGGCACCCCTTGGTTTTTGCATTCTCAGCACACTTTTTGTTAATTGTTTAACATTTACAAATTCATAGACTTAAAGAAGAATATCTTACCTTTAAACAAAATATTATGAATAGATGGGGCGACTAAAAGTTAGTAAAACTTTGATTTAAAATATGAAAATTCACACACAAAATTTCACATGCTAACATTATGACATCACTCACAAAGCAGCTGACAGAAAAAAAACTAAATGTCATGTTGCACCTTCGAGGGAAATGTTAACAAATCTGTAACTAAATTCACCGTTAAATTTAAAAAAAGAATTATAATTACTGTTTGAAGTAATTGGTGTTTTGTAATGCATGCCTTGAGGCACTCTTGCAGGTTAGAGGGTTAAGTTTGCTAAAAATATCTTTATTTCTATTTATGTCTGAATACAGTGGTACACAACAGAAGATATATCTTGAAATAAATTAGTTTAAAGTATCATAATTTCCATTAATGTCTTAACACATCATAAGTTGTATCTTGACATAATTATGTCTCTGTATATCATAAAATTACATATACAATTCTTGTATACCTACATATTTTTAATATTTTAAAGTTTCTTAACTTCTAAATGCATTTTGGGATAATTTTATTTGCTAATGTCTTCACATAAATATATTTTAACATATTATTGTCTTGACATAAATATGTCCAAAGCTAATTTTTTCTAAAACTAATTGTTCTTAAAGAAATAAGTATTGACATCATTTGATATTTACGATTTACTAAAATTTCTTCCTTTCCATATATGTCTTGACATTTTGTAAACATAATATAAGCTATGTCTTGTTATAATTATATCTTATACAATTGTTGTCTCTATTTGAAATATTTCTAAATTTTAATGCACAACACTCCTTTAAATGCTGCTCATACACAACATGCAATTCTTGTGAAGAGGAGTTAAAATGTATTTGTAAGATATAAACACACAACTTAAATTGACAACTTTGCGTGTTGGCAACAATTTTATGCTTTTAAACATTTTATTATGCAGTTTTTATGAGCAGCTGCTCAAAGTTTGCAGAAATTGTGCATACATAATTGTACAATCTGGTAGGTAGTAATTTAACGGAATGTGTCACAAAAAGAAAATATCGAAAAGTATCAAATGACGTTTTTTTATTTTTTTCTCTGTAAACAATTCAAATATCTAGTTATGTCCTTTTATGATTATCGTTCAAACTCTAATAAAATATGAGAAATTTTAATTAAGATTATAATTATAGCACAATCTAATAAGCGTTTTACTGCAGCATGAAAGATAGTGCAATTAAAATTATAGCACACCTTTACGATAAGTTGATAAAAGTCATCTTAAATCAGCAGTCCGTTACGCGGGCTACTGGCGCTCAAAGTTATCAGTTTATTTGAATATACCGCTTATTTTGCGGCTTACATGTTTAGAAGTTGTAAAACATGAAACTTCCTATGTTGTTTTCATACCATCAGCTATATTCGAGTTTCAATATGAGTACATATAAATTTTACATTTCCATATGTTTTTCTTAACTCAAAAGAACATCTTGGATATGAATAAATATGATAATAAATATGACACCCTTTAAATTACTGAAAATAATGCTTTTAATGCTGAAATCATCATAAATATCCATACGCTTCTCTCTGAATAAAAAATGGGTTTTATTATTACTTAGAATAATAGACACAGTGAAATTGGGTTCCTCAAAAGTTGGAGAAAATTTTTCTAAGTAGAAGTAAAACTGCACACTCTATTCTCAACCAACACTTTAAATTTGAGCACTTAATATTCGTAAAAGCTCTAGTCTAGAATTTTATAAAATGTTCACCAAAAACTGCATAACACTTACTTTCATATTAGCGGTATATTCAAATAAGTTGGATTTGCAAGCTGTTGATGGCCTTAGCCTGATTAACAAATATTTTCTTCGCACTGTGGTACAGAAGATATTCAAATATTTTTTAATATGGTCTATCTACCGTAGAGGTGGTAGTCTAGTGCTTTTATCGCTTAAGTGTTCAGGCATATTTAACTACGTTCATATCAAAATATGGCTCACGTTTCGTTCAATACCAATCCAATAATCCAGTTGGTGCCATAGACTGTGCGAAGGATCGTACTCTCGAATACATCAAACCTGGATTTATCTGTTTTTGCAAACTCCCATATTTCAGAGTGTTATACAGTGTTTTTTGAGTTTCTGGAGATAGGGCTATGTTCTTAAGGTGCCGAAGTATCACCTATTTTCCTGCCCGATCTATTGTTGCAGGCATAATTTTTTATAGTTGGCGAAGCCGAGAAATTCAAATTTATCCACTACTTTGCACTTTTAACTTGTCACCTTTTCTCATCTCGATATATCTCGGACAGTTCAAAGTATAAGTTATGTCTTGTTCTCTTTCTCTATTAGACACTTCTTTGTCAATTCTTTAAACAGCATTAGTTACATGTCGCTCTATCTTCCCGCTTATTCGAGGAGGCCTTTGGTGTTAACGGTGTGTTTTCTATATTAATTTCAGAAATTGCATAAAAGGATGTCACTATAGCTGAGAACTCTTGTATGTGAATGGTTCAGAGAGATCCCTCACTATGTATTTTTATCGAGAATCTAGTAACGATCAGTAGTATTCCGCAAAGCCTTAAAAGTTTTACTAGAAACCCATACGCAAATATGAATTTAAACAGTTTTTGCTCATAGGAGTAACGAAGGCTGCTTTAAAATCGACGATGTTTGGTCATTTGAGTAGTGTGATGTGTTTGAGTATAAATTCATCGAGTTTTGGCTTTAATACTCCATATAGTATACGCGAAAAGATCTTATGTGCTGTTGATAAGAGACAACTTCTTCGGTAAATAGTGCAAATGGTCTTGTCTCTTTTCATGTGAATCGATCATAGTCTGCAGAGCTTCCTATCATGAGGTATGCTTTCATTCCTATCGGTTGTGTTGATGGCTAGTTGATGAACGCAATATATCTCCTTAGGTCTTATGTAGCTATTCCTGTATTCCTAAGTCGGATTTTTACTAATTTGATCTCATTACAACACCATCGTATGAGATTGGTTGAGGGTTGCTGTCGTCCGTTGGATCTATAATATGTAGAAGAAGATCCTTGGCATAGTCGCTGAATTTGTTATCAGATTCTCGTTTTCAACTTTACACAAATTTATGTCAGTAGCTGAGTCTTGTATTTGGTGTTTAACTGGTAGCTTTTAATATTCTCATAAGTATTGGCAAGAATATACCAAAAAAGTTCTCTTTCATTGAAATAGACGATTTCCTCCTTCCTTAACTCCCGATCAGTCTCATTCCATTATAGGAGAAGTCATCATGGAGACCAAGCTATCTGAAGGTTGCACTAAAGATGTTCAACTTGGGTAACCGGTCGTAAAATCATATACTACACGTTTGTTGGTGATCTTATATAATATTACCAATTCCCACTTTGGAAACCCTATAGACTTTGGTTTGTTCTGCATGAATCTTATATGTGCTGAATTTTAAGATTCACTTGTGGCATTTACGTGGGTACCTGCCGCATAGGCTTAATCAGCACGGTGGTCTTAACAGCGGATAGAAACAATGCGTCTATCACCGCCATTGAGTGACTTGCAAGGAACACTCAATTGGCAAATTCTTGTACATTGATTGCACAGACAAAGCACAAACCCCTTCCTCGAGAGCTATCTAATCCCTGCCATCCATAGCTAGCTAGTCAACTAACAAGCCCAGGACAATTATCAATGCTGCAACATCCGGCCTGGTAATCCAGTTCGATGTATGGTCTCTGACTTCAAAAGTTCCCAGCCGATAAAAGTCAAAGTGAGTGTACTTTAACACACACTTTTGACCTCGACCAAGAACCAAGTCCAACGACCAGTACATCACCAATGCTACTACCGCAATACATTTCCTGAGCACAAACGCCAGTTGCTATCTGCTACTTTCAATGGCTTTATTGAGTCAGCGAAAACACTTAGTAAGATACATTTGGTGGTCCGAAATTTTACACTAGCCCAAATATCAGTAATTTAACCAACTATCTTCTAACCACAGCCACCACGCGCTCACCGAAGTGACCTCACCAGTGATCCTACCAGACCGAAGTCCTGGGACCAAAGGATCCCCATGGAACTAGATAAGACTCTAGTCAGCTGTGAATTTAATAAATTAAATTCTTACCAGGAATGAGGTCCGTGCACCTCGGAGCCCCGGTTTCGCCCCATATTTCCCCTTGAGGCATAACAGCAAGGTGTGGAGCTCACCAAGATGCTTATCCATGGCCCTAGGGTGGTGTGACATTGTCAGTAATATTCAATTTCAAGCAGGGTTGTAATTAAGTAATCTATTAGTTTTAAAATCTTATTCCGGAAGGATATTTTTGCGTATGAAGCCGGTTTGAAGTAATTGTAAATAAATCGCATTAACAATACGAAATACTAATATACGATACTAGCTGACCCGGTGCGCGGTAGAACTATTAAGTCTCCCTTTGTGAATTAATACTAATTCAGGATAACATGTCTCTAGTTTCATGTTTATTAATTCATTACAAAAAGTACCATTAGAATAAAGAAAAAAGTACCAAAAAGTCTTTCCCTAGAATTCTCACTCACTTAGGACCATATATGCTTAATTTCATGTTCCTAAGACTATTGTTATAAAAATTTCAAAAAGTACCATTAGAATATAGAAAAAGTACCAAGTACCCGCTAACCTTTATTTCATGTTTCTAGGTTCATTATTGAAGAATTTACAAAAAGTACCATTCGAATAAAGAAAAAGTACCAAAAAGTCTCCCCCTAGAATTACCACTCACTTAGGACCATATATGCTTAATTTCATGTTTCAAGTCCATTGTTAAAGAAATTCAAAAAGTACCATTAAAACAATAAAAAAGTACCTATAGTTCAGTTCTCACATTTTGGTACCTAAATATTTTTCCCCTATTCCTAACACTTACTTCACTCAGCTACATATCAGCTAACTTTAATTTCGAAAAGTTAAAAAATTTAAAAGATTAAATAAGTACCATTAGGAGAAAAGTACCAATTTCCCTTTTCCTCCTTGAACAACCCTCAAGTTTGAAATTTAAAAATATTCCATTTGGCCAAAATTGTTTATGCTACAGACATGTGTCAAACGATTAAAATCTGTGTTAATGTGCCCAAGAAAAAATATGTTTTAATAAAAGTACCAAACTGTTTACCCGGATTTGGCCCAATATAAATCTTGACACTCGAGTTCCAAATAACAACCTGTTAGTTAATTTTTGTATGAACTCAGGAACCAATGTTAAAAAAAATTATCAAAATTGGCTTAATAATTTCAAATAAAATGTTTTTTTCCCGATTTCATCCCCTTTTTGGTACCTTTTTTATCTCCATTACGAAGGTAAAATTATATTCAAATAAATTTCTATATCGTGGTGGCAACTCATAATCAAATATTCATATCTCTATGTCAAATTATAAAAAAAAACATATTTTATGAAAAAGTACCAAAAATAAAGACAATGTTTATCCCTTAATGGTTCAAATTTCCAAAAAGTACCAAACTTATATTTTTTATTTTTTGATAAGTAAAGAATACGTTTTAAAATTTGTTTCTATGTTTATTAGTTTAAAAGATACATAGGGTGCCAAAAAAGTACCAAAATAGAGTTTTTACCCGTTTTCTCCCCTAAAAGGTTTGAATTTCGAAAAAGTACGAAACACCTGTCAGCTTATTTTTTAAATGGAATAATATGAAATTGTAAGTTTTTTTTTGTATCTTTATTAGTTTTGAAGATATAAGTTTACCGAATTTATCCGTTTTTACCCTTTTCAGTCGTTTGGAATGTGCGATGATGAATCAGTCAGTCAGTCAGTAACGTTATTCGTTTATATATATAGATTAATAAACATTCTAAAAGCACAACTCTGGAATACTTCGTATCAATCAGGAAATCACAGTTTATTCTAAAACAAATAAGAAAGTATAGTGAGTCGAGGGAAGTGATTCTGAGTTGATCGGTATACATTAAGGGGTTGGACTAATATGTTTGGGCATTACAAACATCAGCACAAACCCAATATATCCTTCCCACTGTGGTTGTGTAGGATACAAATATATTCATCATATAAATGGTTGTCACAAACATATACATGTTTACTGTAACCATATATATGGTTGATACAATCGTTAATTAACCATATTATTGTTACCACAATCATATAAATAGTTACTGTGACTATAATATTGTTAAAAATGTTGAAATGGTTACAGTAAACATAAATATTTTTTTTCTGGGTGTAAGAGAATCTACTTAGCAAGTAGATAATGCAATTATAGTCCCATTTTTCAATATTATTTCAGGTGGCCTAATTTGAAGAACTGCAGACATTTAAAACTTGTACAAATGATGACCTGTGGATCTCAAAACCACAAATTTTTGTTGAAAGTTTCTTGAGTTTACGGTAACAATCTTCTTCATTTTTATTCAATTATTTTAAATATTTTTTTTGCTAAATTTGCAATAAATATCTACTGCCCTAATAATACATCAACCTTTATATTTTGAATTGAATACTTCATAATTATCGCTTGTGGCCACTATTCTAACTAGGTCTCATGCAACACGATTTATATATTTTTTTCTTCCACAAGAAACTTGTTTTCCCTACTTTTATTCAACCAAATTTTCTGTCGCTGAACATGCTTTTACTTTAACTATTAACCTAAACCTTCTTTAACCAAATCATGCATGCAACATGTAGTACTTAAGTATATATGTATTTTTGCATATTGTCTGCATTTGCATCGCAAATAAAACTCTTGCAGTGGCAATGTGCACATCAATTAATGAACCTGTCGTTTGGCTGCATTAAAACGTGTAAATTTGTCGCCAACGCAGACATTTTTTAACGCTGATTATGTGTTTGAGTTTGTGTATTTTCGCCGGAATGTTAAGGAAAGAATAGGAAATAAGAATTACAAACAAAAATCAATGAATGCAAGTCATAACATGAGAAAATTCTAAGGGAAGATATTTAATTTGTTCTTATAGGTCTAGTAGTCTTTTTCTCTTTATAAATGAAGTATTGAATGTGTTAAAGTTTTCAAGGCAAATTGTTGGAAGGACCATGTTATTGGTGTCCCTCAAGCAGCATAAATTAAGCTCAATCTGGATTATAAATAGATTTTATTTGTAAAAATTCCAAATACAATTTATGGCTAATAAGTAAATTGTCTTAAGATTCAAAGTTCAATTTATGTCAGTTAAAGAGGAGATAATTACCAAAACAGTTGTAACTTGAAGACTTCGATTTAGAAGCTAATAAAGGGTCTCTCATTAAACGCTTCCTATCTTAAACTTTAAATAAAACAAAATGCGTGTAAGATTTCATCGACATTATTTATTCGTTTAAAAGGCCTATCCATGACATTACGAATCATGCGTCGCGGCTTCGCTGTGTCGCGCACATCTGAAACGTCTAATTTTCCATGACTGATGACATGTGTTGTGGTTTATTTGTATAGGCCTGCGACTTAAAAAAAAACCCACAAGAAAAAGTCTTCCAAAAAAGTCACTGTTTGGTGTGGGTTTTGGGCTGCACAGTGGGGCAGAATCAAAGTTTTTTGGAAATAAATCTGTCATATCCGGCTAGTCTGATTGAAATAACATTTGACGTGGGTGTAGCCAAGGAGTATTTGAGTTTAATTTGTTAAAATGGGCCCAACAAATGTTCCAGGAGCAGCGCTATGGGGGCTTAAAGTAGGGAACCTTCGACATATGCAATTTTTATACCCGTGCCATTTTTTTATTTCCCATCCAATTTCAAAGATTTTTATATTTTTGGAAGCGCTCAGCTAAGTCTTCAAAAAACATGCTTATGTGTGCTATTTATCTCTTATATAGGCATTTCAAAATTTAAATGTTAAAATTTTGCCATATCTTGGTCAGCTTTTTTAATAATATAGGTGGTACTTTTGGACCGAATGGACTCAAATTTCTTTTAGAGCAATATCGATTATGGATCAAACCTAAACGATTTTGAATTTAAAAATTCAGAAAATAGTAGATTTTTGCTGTTTTTTGGACGAAAAGTTCACTTAACTCTTTTTTTTATTAAAAAAAACTTTCTTTAAGAACATATAACAGTTTTATATTTTTCTCTAAAGTATCTATATGAGGAACATTTTGGTATAAAAAAACATGTCCAATTTTTAGAATATGTCGCCCCTACGCTCTTCAGAATTTGACCTATTTTTTTTTATCAAAATTCCAAATTTGGGCCACATATCCTAAAATCCCAAAGCTGGGATTAGAATACGGAAAGCAGCTTTGGAAATCTTGATGTGTTCCCTATTTATCCCCAAAGTATTTTTCCACCCCCGAAAGGAAATGTGGACCCTATGGACAAAATTGTAAAAAATACCATTTTTGGGATTTTCGCTCCAATTTTTAGGAATTTCGGAATTCCCTTTGATCTTTTGACAATTTGTTTTAGAACCTGTTATCTTTCAAATCGAATGGGAAACAAAAAAATGACACGTGTTTAAGAATTTTACATGTCGAAGGTACTCTTTGAGTCTCCATAGTGCCGCCACTGGAACATTTGTAGGACCTATTTGAATAACTTAAAGTCGAATACTTGGCTACGCTCACGTCAAATTTTATCTCGATTTACTAGCTGTTTAGAAATGCCAGATTTATTTCCAAAAAAATTTGATTCTGCCCCACTGTCGGTGTTATATCCCCCCTTGACCTCCACACCTTGATGTTATGTCTGAAGGGGAAATATGGAGTGAAACCGGGGCTCTGAGGTGCACGGTCCTTATTCCTGGTAAGAATTTAATTTATTAAATTCGCAGCTGACTTGAGTCTTATCAAGTACAGCGGGGATCCTATGGCCCCAGGACTTCAATCCTGTAGGATCGTTGGTGAGGTCACTTCGGTGAGCACGCTGGAGGTTGTAGTTGAAACCCAAAGCGTATAGAAGATCGTTGGTTAAAGAACTGATATTTGGGCTAGTGCTAAATTCGGACTACCAAATTATGTGCTGTTTCTGACTCAACAGAGCCATTGAAAATAGCAGATACCAACTGGCGTTTGTGCTCAGGAAACGTATTGAGGTAGTAGCAGTCGTGATGTATTGGTCGTTGGACTTGGTTCTCTGTCGAGGTCAAAAGTGTGTGATAAAGTTAACTCACTTTGACTTTTATCGGCTGGGAACTTTTGAAGTCAGAGACCATACATTGGACTGGATTACCAGGCCGGATGTTGCAGCTTTGATAATTGTCCTGGGCTTGTTAGTTGACTAGCTAGCTATGGATGGCAGGGATTAGGTAGCCCGAGCTCTCGAGCAAGGGGTTTGTGCATTGATCTGTGCAATTAATGTACAAGAAGTTGCCAATTGAGTATTCCTTGCAAGTCACTCAATGGCGGTGATAGACGCATTGTCTCTATCCGGTGTTAAGACTACCGTGCGGTTTAAGCCTATGCGGCAGGTACCCACGTAAATCTTAGACACGTTATCGGTGTTATCTGTCCATGTTTCTTTGAGAAGGACGGTGGCCAGTTCACATCACCTCCACGTGAGATGAGCATGAACCTATAGCTGTCAACGGCGAGGGCTATACGCCCATGATTACCAAATTCTTTTGGCCTGAAATGGATGATATGGACACCAAATGAATATGGTTTCAAATACACGTCGCAACGTGCCACACAGCCTATACTACATCGGACATTCTGCACAAGCGATTTGAGGGAATGGCCATCTCACGCGAAAGTGATGTGAACTGGCCACCATCGTTCTCAAAGAAACATGGGCAGATAACGCCGACAGCCCAAAACCCACATCTAACAGTGAATTTTTTCGGAATATATTAGGCTCTCTTGGATCTCATGTGTATTGGTATCGTCCCATCATCCAGAAATGTGCCTAATCGCTGAATATGGACGAAGCGCGAAAAACGTTGCTTGAACATAATACCCATTTCTATCATTTGCACATGTTGTTGAGCGCTATATCCGTCCATGGTGATTTGGAAAAACAAACTGAATAAATGACATCAAATTCGACAGATATAGCTTCAACAATATGGCCTGTAACAGCTGTCAACGTTCAGCAGTACCTATTGGAAGACTCTTTAAGATCTTAAAAAACTATATTGCAAATCCATCCATCGATTTAAATTTAAAAGTTTCAGTATGTTGCAGATTTGGTAGAATAATAATGTTTTTCATCATCACTTTTGACGCCCCTAGTACTTTCATTTATAATCTTTGTCAGTTTAAAATTAATCCCAATATACTTACTTATACCAACTATGTGAATACCCCTAATAACAACTTTTGGTTTAATTTGTTTCAGATAATGCTATAATCACATATGATCGATCACTTTCTTAAAGTAGTTAAGAATTAATAAACAAGACTTACAAAAAAAAAAACAAGATTGATTTTTGTGTGCAATAAAAAGTTTTATCAGAAAAATTCCATTTACAGTATTCCCACGATCAATCTTCAGCTCAAAAGTAAAATTGATGGACAAGTATGGTAAGACGGCTTTTTTAAATTTTTCTGCGTGGATCAAGTTCATTCATTCCGTCACTCATCCATCCATCTGACTGACAGACAGAAGCTTATTTCATATACATACAATACTACAAGATGTAGTTTTGCTTAATAATTTTTTGAACTTGTTTCTGTTTCTGTTTTTTTTTTGCAAATCACACAAATTAATCACTCAAAGGTAAGAGATAAGAAACTATATACATATATGGTGAATCATATTCGACTAAATGGATCACTATAGAAAAAAATTTATTCAAGAAGTTAAAGGATTGTGTGTAGGGTATAAATAACTTGAAGATCCCTATGGTAGCTTTTAAAGATCAATCACTGCTACAAAAGCTGTCTGATTGATATTTAATATCTCGATACTAATCTGTAAATCATTCCTGAATTCACTTTCAACACTTTGCAAAGTGCAGAGAATATCAAAGGTCTCTTTTTGTCAGGGATAATATCGAAGAGATATTTGGTCTTTTCGATATGATCACTTATGGTTCGATTATTATATTGCATGTTTATTATTTGTTTCAAACATCCTTAACCTTCCGATCTTCCGAATTGATCATTAGCCAACTGTAGGATGTTTAAAAAAAAAAACTACTTGGCGAAAATTTTCTCATACCAACTGCAAATGCACTTGATTGAGATTTACACGACATCATGTCGTTCAATATGATCAATGTTTCATGTTCTCTCTTTTCACAAAAAACTTTTTTCATTTGTTGTTTCTTACGCTTGCAACATTTCAACTTTATTTCACATGACTGACCATGTGTGTCAATCAACTTTCAGTCTCTTAGTCCGTCCTTTCCATCCGTCGGTTTTCCTCTCTCTCTCCCGCTCTCTTTCTCATACAATACGTGTATATGCAAATTGTCCACTTGTTTTAGGTATGTCACCTGTATTGTGCCTGTCATAATCAATCACGTTGCTCTTATCGCAAATCAATTATAGACAATTTTATATACCATACACATTTACTTTTTTTTTTTTTTTTTTTTGTTTGCAATTTAAATTTTACTTACTGATGTTGTACATACATATATATATAGAGTTTTTTTCCTCTTCTTAAACTTTGTCGTAAAGATCATGAGAATAAATGTGAACTAAATTTAAGTGCTGATCATAAATTTAAATTTTTTTTCGTTGTTGTGTTTTGTTTGTAAGCTGGTTACGTTTTAAGCCATTTGACAGTTTTAAAATTAGTGCGTTGACATTCTCAGGTTAAGGCGAGTGGTGATTTTTTTTGTTTGCATTTTGCTTTTCATTTGTTGAGATTTGTGTCATGTTGCAATTGATTTTTAAGACAAATTGCGTTTTCAAGTGTGTGACAGTTTTCCATAAAAAATAAATCATAGTGTTAATGCTAAAGTTATCAGATGTATTGGAACAATTGTAAAATTTTGTGGTAAAAAGTGTTAATTGTTGTTCCATTAATAGCTTTTTCAACTAAAATAATGAAAACACTTAACAGTAGAAGGAATCAAGCCAGGCTTGAAGTGAAAACCCAGAGATTTAGTAATACAAACAGTCCAAAAAATTTCAAATTTATGGAATGTGATAGCAATGAAATGAATGCGAACCTTAATTATAATAAAATCAGTCGGTAATATTGAGGAGAGACATTCAACATGTATAAATTATTCAATACATTGTTAATGATTTCCTTTTGCAATCACTAAATATGTAACGATTTGACTGATCTATATCATCACTTAGATAGATTAGTAAAGGTCGCTCCGAACGATGACAGCTCACACATGAACTTTGGAGCCTAGGACCAATAGATAGACATGATTGCATGCTTATCATCCTTGAACTAAGCTAAGTCCTTCAAATTTACTGTCAAATCTCGTGTCGCCTAAACGATAACGTTCCGAAAAGGTGGCACAGATGCAGAGCCAACAACTGAGAGAAAACCTCCTAGGCTCCAAAGATCATGTGCGAGCTGTCATCGCTCGAAGCTACCCTTATTGCTCAATTTGGGATATGGTTCGAAGAATGCTAATAAGGGTATTCTGGAGAGTTTATAAAAAGAGAAAGTGGATCACAGCCTCAGTGTAATTATGCCGGATGGAACTGTTCCAGGGTAAAGCCATTCTCTGATGGTTGGACTGTGGGATGGTACCTAGACTCCATGTGATCTCTGTAGTCGAGATACCACAACTAGGTATACTGCTCTAGTTCCGACGAACCAGGAACCTTTGCTTACTCAAAGGGAACGTTTATTGGACCCAAGTGAGCTGTGCAAATGAAGGTTTTGGACGGCTGCCTTATAACCTAACTTAACTAGGAGAAATATTGTATCTTCTTCGTATAGTAATTTCTGACATTCTAGCACATGATTAGAAGGAGTGTCTCAGAAATCGTTCAAGAAGAATCCTGGTCATAGTAAATCAGGAGTCCCATAATTCTCTTCGTGATAGGCAAGGAAAGGTTTATGGTTTCGAAATGATCTTTCATCATGTTTACCAAGAGGATGATAATAACAAATTCATCACTGTAAAAAAAGTAGAGTTACTGTCTGAAATACCTTAAGAAACTTATAGTCTTAAGTGTACTGAAGTAAATAAATTATAATAATAACAAAACTAGTAGTGTTCCCAAAACCGTTGGTGATTCCAGAAGAATCATGATCAGGAGTTTATATCTCCTCTTTGTGAGAGACAAGGAAAGGTCTAGCATGGTTTCGAAAAGATATTTGTTCATGTTTACCGATGGGATAATAACAAATCTGTGGCGTCTCCATAACCGTAACTCATTGCAGAAGTATCATAATGAGAATGAATCAGGAGTCCATATCCCCTCTTCGTAATAGGCAAGGAAAAGTCTACCATGGCTTCAAATTATCATGTTTACTGGAGAGATGATAATAACAAACCTGTCTCCCTAACCGAAACTCATTTCAGTAGTATCATAGTCATAATGAATCAGGAGTCCCTATATCCTCTTCGTGATAGGCAAGGAAAAGTCTACCCTGGCTTCAAACTTTTTTTTCTTCATGTTTACCGGGGGACGATAATAACAAACCTACTCGGTATGACAATTACCTGATTCGGATAAGAATACTAGCTTAATTGTTCAAAAAACACTCACACTAACTCTGAATTCGTGGGTTATGCTTTTGGGCAATTAAACGTAATTGAGAATATGGACGCCCTCATGGAGTCTTACCACGAAGACATCAATATCACAATCTTCCTCAATGTTTACTGAGTATATGATAAAGACAAACCTGTTCAGTATGACAATGACACGATTCCGAAAGATATGTCGTTAGAAAAGTCTACAATTACTCAAAAGGGCGCTCACTTTAACTCATAGAAGATATAAACGTCTCAATCATCCCGTGACACATATTAACCACCACCACTCCAGACCAGATTCGGCTACCCTGATCATCCTGCTGACTGATAAATCGAAGTCGCTAACCTAGTACAAAAACTCTGGATTTGTCAGGAGTATTGAAAGGCTCAGGTATGATTAGATCATATATAGTAGCCAAAGACAATCTCAATAGCTTCATTCTATCGATAGCTTCATTCAGCGATGAAAATACTGTAGTAGCGGCCTGAGAGACTAGTGTTTAAACTATACTGGTCATCTTCAATTTTATGAACCACAATCAAAGCGAACCAACTCTAAACAATAAGGTTCGTGATATTGATATGAAGGGAGGTGAAAGAGCTGACGTCAAACCATATCATGTCTTATAGAAAAAGGTTAATGATTGTTCATTCTTTGTTCACATATATTACAGAAATTTGTGATATAAGGGAAAGAGAGAGATCCTCCTGTCCACCACATCTTCTGATTATTATAAATCGCCGTCATCGTACTGAAAAATGATATTGACAACGAAATATATCACCATCATATATACCAACATCTACTGAGATTTCGTGCACTTGTAAGGAGTGTCGCAGACTCTTTATTAAGGCATAAAACTAGAAAACTGGTCATGAAAGTGGTGAGTAACGCAAAACACAAATCTAGGAGGAAGGATCCGCCCAGAAAACAACTGGCTAGTCTTTCACAACGCTTAAAACTTCATTAAGCCTACATAACTCCTGGAGTAATAACAGTGGACTTGGTATGAATTCTCTTCTCGAGAAAGTACACGAAATCTCCTTTCCAAATACCGTATTAATTCTCAGGAAACGAAAAATGCAAGATTCTTCTTTTATTTTTCTCTCGGACAGTACAAAGTATCTGGTAATCAGTTTGGACTTAAAACTGCCTTGAACCTGAAGATCAAAACGAAGTCATCAAAGGTAGATATTGAATCCAAGCCCATATTAATGTATGGTGCACTGGTTTGGTGCAAAGCACTTGGAAAATCCGTGTACTGCTCGTCTAATCGAGGGGAATGATTACTGTAGCCGTTCAGATAGCCGTTTATATGGAACACTGTTTAATATGTATGCATGCGAGGAGATTGACAGAAGTTGTCATGTGGATGACGAGAAGTAGAAAACCTTTTTTATAATTTAAGTTCGTAAGAACTTTACTGATCCATGAACAAAACTCAACGTTTAGGGATAATGGATATATTGAAAAGATGTCTATACCCTGGATAGTATAGGTTGAGATGTGGAGGAAAACTGGCAAAAACTGGTTCTCGTCTGCTGGGGATTGGTTACGGATTCTGGTAGCCATATCGACTGTTTAATATTGGCGTATTAAAAGTCAACTAAATCTTACTTATAATGTGTACTGGAAAAGTTAATATGATTATAATTAGGAAGAGAATATCTACTATATAACTTAAGAACCTAAGATCTACTTATGCTCAAGACTCAAAATGTATATAGTCAGTGAATACATTTTGTTACTATGGTAATAAAGGTTCAGATATTGTTATGGATACGAAATAAACAACGTCAGTGGAAAATCTAGGATGTTGGAACTAATATGTTAAAAAAACAACCTTAGCCACATATTAAGCTGCGTATATAATATAAACTGCTGTCTGATACGAATCTTACGCTCGTATGAGTCAAACTATCGCTTTGATTGAAATCTAAACACGGAAATGGCCGTAGGAAGGTCATGTACTGATAAGAGAGGACAATCCCATACAGTAATCAAGGCGAATCGTATGGCCTACAATAATCTGAAGATGGACAATAGAGGAAGTGAAGCAGTATCTTCGATATTTTAGCGATGAACTGCAAATCGAGTACGGTGGAAGGCAACTCTAATACGATTGGTATATTAAAAAGGGTAAAGCATAGTAATAAGATTAGTCTCCAAATCTACACAGGTGTTGGATAAAAAATTCAAATATTTTTCAAATTTATTTATAGAAAAGTAAAATGTTACTTTATTGTAGCTAAATTAAAAATTTCCCTTTTCAAACACGCACATTTGTACCACCAGCAGCGGCAATAGTTATTTCTCTTTTACAGGTTTCCATTACAAACCCTCAATGTGCTATTTTTTATAAAGACAATCGAAATGCATAAAGGAAACAAATATCTAGTTTAAAGTGGCATTTGATTGCAACTACTTATTGAATATCATGTCCACACATCGTGAGATTTGCATAAATTCATAAATGCAACATAATTCGTTCATGCCACACAATAATACCAAAACACACAAACAACTAATACATACGTACACACTCACTAGCGATTACAACATCTCATTAGTTTTTCCCATGACTTTAAAATAGAGAAAAATAAATCTATCTGTTATAATTTGTATGATCTATTATCCAGTCTAGCTGAAATCAAAATCATGGCAAGAAATATAGAAAAAATAGAAGAAAAAAAATCTGAAATTGGTGCTAAATGCGTCAGAAAAAATTTATTGCATTTGGTAGAGTAGAAGTATTTTATGGAAATAAATTCACATCTAAAGCAATTAGATTAATTTTCAAGCAACAGACCTTTCAAATAGACACTAATAGACAAACGAGGGTGATCAAAAAAGTTTGGGAAAAAAGAAAATTTAAAAAAAAATTCAACATAATACTTGAAACAGGTGTTAAACTTAATAAAATGTTTGCACTAAGTTCTAAGTTTTCTTTCATTGTGACCCTCCTATATTTAAACATCAATACGCAAACGTTTGGTCTAACAAACTTAAAAAAAAACAACGAAACTGATTTACAAAGTTTTTGTTTAAACTTTAACACGTTTTCCCATTTTTTATTATTGTTGTTGGTGTTTTCAACACAAACGAATTAATAGCATTAAACAACATCAAAATTATTATAAAAATCAATTGTAATTAATGATAATCTGAGAATAAACAATACTTGCAAAATACAAATCTCCCAAACAATGACAAAGACACAATCTAAATGTGTATGCGAGCGTGGATTTCCCAAAGCCAATACAAGGAATGGCAAGAAAATCCAAATCCACTGAAGAAAAAAAAAAAAAGAGCTAAGAAAAAATAAACAGGCCCACGTATTTGCCACATAAAAATAGAATGCATAACATTTAAATTGATTTGAATTTTCAGCGCGCCAACACCTGAGTGTATTCCATCGAAAGCACAGACTCCCATAAAATGTTTGCTTGTTGCTACATGTGGCAAATGTGGCCAATATTAAACTTGTTGCATTGACTTAACTTTATCAATTGCAAGTGGTTAAGTGAGTTTTATTTGTATGTTGTCGTTGTTGTTCCAGTTGTTGCTTCGTCGTTTCCTTTCTTTTGTGCATTCGTTTGATGTTGTTGCTTGTTTGTTGTTGGCCATACATACAATCTGGTCATAAATGTGTCCAACAATCCATAAATGTCATTTGGATGACACAAATTTATTGATGGATTATAATAACTTTTGCAATTTTGTTTTGCACTTTTGCAAATGCAAAACCAAGAATGTGTTTTAGAGCAGAGATCCACAAACATTTATAGTTTTTGGATTTAAAAGTCACTGGCTGGGCAATGAATGCGAGAGATGTCAAGGTTTCTTCAAATGTAGCAGTTAGATTTTTCATAAAATATGCACAAAACCCCTATATGGATACTTTACATTAATTTGATTTCAATAACAAATTTCTTCACAAAGTACAATAACATGTTTTCCCAGATTTCGAAATGAATCCGTCCTTATTTGTAAATATTTTATAAAAAAATAAAAAAAAATGTTTAAAAATTTGCAGGACAAAAAATATTTTTGTTATAAAGGGACATTGTACAAGCTTTTTTAAGCTGTCCAATTCCAATGTTCGTTACTTTTTGGGTTTATAAACTTTTTACTCATCTTTAGAGATCTTTTCATCATGGCCCATTATCTCGCAATGGGGCGAAGCTCCGGGAAATTTGGTGGATTTGCCTCTATCGGAACAAAATTAATATAATTTGTATTATACCACTGAATTGTGTATTTTGCATAGTATCTGAGCACACGGGCATTGTTTTGTCAAATATGACTCCTTGCCAAGTAATCCGAACTTTAAAAAGGTTAAATTTGTTCGTAAAAAAACCTTATTTGCAGGCTGCTTCTTACATTGAGTGAAACTTGAATCATAGTATAGCATCCCAGCTACTGTTTAATAACATTGGAAACAGTTTGACGGCAGACCTTTGAATGCTTGGCCAACTTTTTGTAGGACCAAGTTGGTTTTGTTGAAAATTTTTAATAATTTTAGTAGGCACTTTTTTCTGGCCACTCATTTAAATCAGATTAACAACAAATGAATATAATTGACATTAAACATAATAACTGACATGATTTACAAAGGTAATTTGATAAAAAAAAATCAAATAATACTTGGGTTAAAAGTTTTAATGACAAACGTGTGTTAAGAATTTTACGTTCTCATTCCTTAGTTATTTTACCATCATTTAGGATGACAACTAGTGACATAACTAGCTACGTTACTAGTTATTTTAACAAGAGCATGTCCTAAGCAGAGGGTCGATTGCCCATTTTTGATTACAATGAGGCTGTCTGATTGCTGGTTCAAAGTAGTCAACGGATTGGTTACATAACGTCAGTTACCTTACATAAAATATCAGCACAATTTGTATAAAACCAGTTTGTGCGAGTTACTCACAAAACCTTTAAAGTGACTATACTCTAGATTACTTTGAGACATTTAAATGGCAATTGTCTTCAGGCTGGATTATCTGGGATGTATAAAGTAACCAATTGTCTTCTGTAAGCACTACAAACAACACATACGTGTCAAGTGACCCAAAGTATATACGTTGTAGTCAGCCAAGTGATACGACATTAGTGACAACTACAGTCTACAAGGGATACATTAATTACTTGCTTAACTGCAGGGGAATGACTGTTTAAGTTGTTGTGCAAATTTAAAAAAATAAAAAGTTGTTACAATATTTAAACTACAGATCGCTTTTATTTGCAACTAGCTGAACCTGGACCGCGTTGCTGGCCCTTAGAAAACATCTGTTTCTGTGTCGGACAAAGTCAGTGATCCAATATTCAAGGTTAATACATGTGGTGGCAGTCCAGCTGGTTCTAATGAATTCAAAATTATTATTTCGCCGGGCAGTTTTAATTGTATTTGCTTATTGAGCTTGTTAACATCATAATTTGTTGGTGCCAAAATTGCATGTTCCCACAGCCAATCCGAGTTTTTGTAGTTGGTTGTAAGACTTAAAAATACCTTGTCGACAACGGCTTGAATATTCATTTGCATTTGGCAGAAGTTCGGGTACGAAATCTAATTTGTGGGGGGATCAATTGGAATTTTTCCATTTCCGATGTCCAACAATTGTTTTGAGAATGTTTCGGCAGATAGGTATTGCAGCAAATGCAATTCTGTGGTAGATTTGGCCTTGAACTTTCTTCGAAGTGTTTTTTTTCAAATCAGAACAGGTTAGTTCCAATAACTACTTAAATTCGAAAAAGTGTTTATTATTTTTCAAAATATTTTTCATTAAGATTAATACACTTCTGCATGCGTTTGAGGCAATTTTCTTAGCTGTTATAGTGCTCTGGATATCAGTTTGAGGCTTCCTGGTTCGATCCCTGCCAAAGACTCTAAAGACAAGCCAAAATGCTTCCTAATTTGTGTTTAAAAAAATGCTTAATATAACAAATTTTTTACCAAAGCCTCTACAGAACTTCAAAGACCGACGATAAGTGTAGGATTTGCTAGGTACACCTTGTGGATCAAAGCGGATATAAAGCGGACATTAAATAAAAAGATGTTCGGCCAGATTCCCGATATAGAATAAATGTTTCCACTGGCATTCAAATCAAAGTCAAAATACACTTCTATGTAAACGATAGCATGAATTAAAAAAATTCGGCTTCTCCATTTTTATCTCTGTGATCGAAAACGTCAAAATCAGCGTCTTAACAAACGTAAGCTTAGACAAAAGTAAGTTTGCAATATAGAGAAATCCAATTTCAATTGACATCGTGTGACTTACTTTCGTTCGTTTTGCTTTTGAGTTCGAGGAACCATCTACAGACCTTCTACAGCAAGGAGCAAGCATGTCCGAGCCATAATCTCAATAGCAAGGTCATAATACTTAACAAGTATCAATTAAAGATACATTTGTATTGAAGAATATAGATTCTGAACCCGCTAAGCTAAATGTTTCAACTAAAGAAACAAATGCTTTCCTGGAATCAAAGCAGAATTGTATATTCGCTAATACAAACCAAAGATGAACAGACTAAGGATACACGATTAGACTTCGGAGCATGTTATTTGTGATTTAGTGGTCATGTACGTCGAGGGAGGCATTAATAACCTTGTGAGATGTTTTCAGTCTCTCCCCAAGCAGAATATGGCGTTTCATTTTGGATTTGTACTGGATGTAAAAAATGAAAGGCGGTGTTTAATAACCTGTTCCACAATATCGAATGAAAGGTTTCGTTCGTAAACTGATTTTGGTTTCCCTAACTTCACACTTATGTGAAAGAATCGCTTAGAATACGAACGAAATATGAGCGAATTTTACAGTTGTGACTACAAAATTTTGGAAGGGGTAACAAAAGTTTGGTTTCTTCAACCGAAATTCTTCTTTATCAACTGACTTTCTGTTGACAGAACCGACAAATACTATGTGTTCAACCGAATCATTCGATTGGCAACAAATTCGGTTGCTACCACGAATCTGTTTTCTCTGTGTACTTTTTAAGAACAGCAATCTTTTTTAGGCATGAAACAAGTTGACCACAATTATGTTTCATGTGTACATTTGAAACCATTTTTAAAGAAAGTTATTCGCTCTGCTCTAGGTAATTCTTAAACTAGAGTAAGCAAACGTTGAACTCGATATTTATTTTGGTTATAGGATGTGGGAATACTTGTCATTCCTTCTCTGACAAAGAAATTATGATAACGACCTGAATCAAGTATATATGCGTCCGGCTATTTAAGGATCACGAAGTCGCCGAGAGTCTTGAGGGTTGTACGTCTTCATTTGAGCCCATGTAGCAAACATAACATCCCCAATGACTATGTCGATCATTGTCACCATTATCTCATTTAATAACAACATAAATAGAAGCTTCCAATAAAGCTAATTATTCAGAATTCAATGTTCTAAATCGCCTGTTGTTGTAATAGCTAAGCTACATATATAATTTTCTGAATTAAAGTGCACATTAAAATGACTGAAGAGTGATCTGTTTCAGAATTAACCAGATCATTTCAGATAAGCTGCAAGTGGAAATCGTAAATCATCAAAGTTCCGTCTTTTAACGGCTATTCATAAATCATATTCGATACCGCAACTAAAGGGGTATAAATGTCTTTTTGTGCTAAAGTTTCATCCAAGGATGGACTGATAGGTGTGCATTCGTCAGCAATTTAAATTCTTTGAGTGCTTTCAAGTCGTGGATGTTACAAACTCGATAAGGTGTTGTGCAAGAGAATAAATGAAATTGAGAACACATTTCGATCTATCTATCGGGCTATTTGAGAGAAACTAATAGGCCATGTTTATCAGTTGCAATTTTCGTAAATGAACCATCAGTGTACGTTCAAATCATGTTATTCCTTGATGCTTGATTAGTCAACTTTATATGAACTTCAAATCGTATCTTAGAAATGTATTTTATCGTATCTTAGAAATGTATTTTATTTAGATTCTTATGTGCGACTAAGTTAACCGATTTCCACAAAATAGTTTTTTTATTTTACTCATTTGAGAACCCCTGCCATGCTTTAAGTTTTTTAACAAAACACAATATTAATTGTATTGAAAGGTTGTAAATGAGATTGCATTATTATTGATTTCAACTTTATGCAATTGGAAGAATATCAATCATCGTGTAATATGTTGTAATTACATACCAAGAAAGTGTCAGATAAAGTCCATACAACCAACAGTCACTAGATATTGTGGATATATGAATGTACCCGTAACAAGTACACTTAAGTATGTATATGACAGATTTATACCTGAAACTTAAATAAAATATTATTTCTTTATTATAAATACATATTAATAATTATTCTAGATTTAATACGTCAATGTCAGCACTGAAATGACAGAGATAAACTGCATTTATCAAATGCAGTGTCTGGTAACTAGAGGAAATTTATTAATAAATGCTATAGATGTTGTTAATTACTAGTACACAGGTGTTTTACACTAGGAATGTAATACTTTGTGTTAAGAAGAAAATAATTATATTATTGATGTTATATTATGGTTAGTTGTTTTGATTAAGAAATAGGAAATATTTGTAAAATGTCAATAATATAATAAATGATTTATAGGTTAATGTGGATTGAAAGTTCGATCAGTTGGAAATAAAATATGGAACCTGTTAACCTGAAACAATCTGTAGGGGGAAGTAATTTCAAAAATGTCGTAGATTTTCAGTACTACCGGCCATATAGTTACAGTTGCCCTAGTATATAAGAATTGAGGAGTTGTAATTTTATATGCTGGTGATGAGCTGCTGGTACTTGGCTGGAGGAGGAGAAGAGCCTCAAGATTATTTGCGACAAGTAATATAAATATGTATCGCCCGGTAGAATTGTTTCTCAGTAGCGTCATTCCCAGGTTTGAGGATTGGGAAGATTTTACAATTTTTTCAGGCACCGGCTTATATCTGGCTCCTCACTGACAGTTTAAAAACTGTTAACAGGTACTCAACTTCCCGTTCGAAAATGTCTTCACCATCAGCATGGATATTTCTTCTGGGCCATGGATTAGCTGCATTGATGGCCTCTGAAACATCAGTTGAATTCAAAATCTGTGGCGTGTCCGAGACTGGAAGGTTGTGAAGTTTGCAGACATCACTTCGTTTTGCCTTGTTCTCTCTGGATACTCCCGATTAGGGTCTGATATGGTCGTATTCCTAAAGTTAATCTCGACCCCGTCATCCTTCTTCGTCGGGTTAGTGAACAACCGAACTATGGACCAGAACTTACAAACACCTGAACATAAGTTGTAGTTCTTCAGATGATCTAACCATTTCTTTATTTACCAAACTGCTACTATCACGATTCAACTGTGCGATCCATGGGTCGTCAGGGTTGGTATTTCAGATATCATCACACTCATCTGCTTCTGCTGGGAAGTGCAGCAATACTACGGATAATCGACCAGCTGGTATGAAGTCTGCTTTTGTGACTGTTTCGCGGAACTTACTCTCTGCGTGGAATACATTGGAGAATGTTGGAAGATCATTCAAGACACGATCGTTGAAATCTCTGAAGCAGCGCCAGTCTACTTTCATCTGGTTGACATAAATACGGCGTTCAGAGCCGATGAAATTATTGGGTAGTTCCAGACTCACGATGATGGGTAAGTGGTCCGACCCGTGAGAATCTACTGCTTGATCAGACCCGTACTGGCTAATGTGATGTCTGCACAGATAAAACAGATTCGTGATAGCAACCGAATTTGCTGCCAATCGAATGATTCGGTTGCACACATGGAATTTTTCGGTTCTATCAACAGAAAGTCAGTTGATAAAGATGAATGTCTGTTGAAGCAACCAAATATTTGTTACGCCATCTAAAATATTGTAGCCACAACTGTAAAATTCGATCACTAAGGCAGAATCATTCGATTGGCAACAAATTCGGTTGCTATCACGAATCTGTTTTATCTGTGTGGACACCTTGTGTAGGTACCCATAATCTGTGTAAGGACATGATGAAGAAGATACCCCCACAGTTACCTTTACCACAACTTGGCCTGTTTTCTTATGGCCTGTTTTCTATATGGGCCACAATTTATGACCGATTTCATTAAAACTGTTACTGTTAGTTAAATAGTTAACACACATCTATTACGAGTCCAAAAATAAACGATTTTAAATTTGAAAATTGAGAAAATAATGCATTTTCATTACTATATTACCTGGTTGCATTTAAAGAACTCAGCAGGAGCTATATCCCTTACAATGTATCAATAGCTCCTAATTTATATTAAATTGTAGTGATTTCATTAAAACTTATGACAAAATTTAATTTTTGTTTTCTTTCCGTCTGCCTCTCGCTCACCTCCTTACCAATCAACTAAATCATATACATTATTGCTCAAAATAAACCAACTAAATAACTAACAAAAACAAAACAAAAAATCAAGATCATTTTACACAATATTGTCACGATAAGTTTTTTTTGTTTTTTTTTTATCACACACGAAACGTGATTTTATCATTGTCAAAATAATTTTAGCACAAATAAGAACACAGCATGATATAAACAAATTTTCCCAAAGGGGGAAAAAAAAAACTCAACTTTGTTTTCTCTCCTGTAATGTAAGCTGAAAACAAATATAAATCAAAATTGATTTATTACCAGCAAAATATTGATGAAGAGTAAATCTTAAGGAAAAGAAAACAAAGAATAAAAAGAAAACCACATGTCGTTAAAAACGAACCAAAAAAGTACCAAAAGGAAAAAGTTCCTTATAAAACGCGTGACATAAGTTTTTTATTCCTGGCTTCATCTACTTTTGATACGATTAATGCTTTTTTTCTTTTTGCTGTTGTCCATGGCGAAAAAAAAAAATCCCAAAAAATAACACCAACATTTATTGAATGCATGTTTATGGCGAAAAAAAAAAACAAAACTTATTGTCTCCCTCCCAAAAATAAAATCAAAAATTGTTATAAAAATGTTCGTTGTTTTATAGAGTAAATGGTTGGTTACAATATTTATTTTCAATAACATGCAACAATGCGACGAGACATGTTGGTGACACTGCGGTTAGTGTTGCTGACATAAACAACATACGAATTGATGGCAAAACGATTATGTTGCAAAATAGTCGTCGTCAGTTGTTGTTGTTGTTAATAGAGATTCATATTGAAGGGGACTCTCTCGTACACTCGAAGAAATTATTTGTAAAGTGGTCATAAGAAAGGTGAAATTAATTAATAACACTATACAGTGGGTCGGAATCAAAATATTTTGGAAATAAATCTGCCATTTCCGTCTAACTGACTGATCCGACCCCAAAGATCCCTCAGCTGTGGGGTCACAATGTAGGGCACCTCAGACATGCAACGTTTTTTAAAGGTTTGCGAAAATCAAAGATTTTAATATGTTTAAAGCTCTTGAATAGGCCTATTAAAATATACTGGCGTGTGTTATTTACCTCTTATATATGCATTTGAAAATTCAAATTTCAAAAAATTTCACCATACCCCCGCCCAGTTTTTTATAATAATGGGCACATTATACGACCGACTTCATTAAATTGTTTTTGTTACTTAAATAATAAATAAGAATATCATATGAAAAACATTTCAAAGCAATATATTCCAAGAGTCCAAAAATAAACGATTTTGAATATGAAAATTGAGAAAATGTTAAATTTTCGTTTTTAAAGAACTTATAAAGATTTTATAAAATTTTTTAAAGGTATCTCTCCTCTACGATGGGTAGTCAGCTTTACGCGATGAAGAGGCTTAAATGCGATGATCTCTGTTGGTCATGCTGGAGGAGACTGTTTAACTTAAGTTGGCTGTCTCTGGTAGGGTATTCCATTCCAGAAGAGCACGCTGTGAGCATGACACTAAGAACTAACCTCCCCCTCTGTCTTATAGCGCATGTTCTCCTTTGGGCTATCAAATGTTCCATCAAGCCATGTTCCCATCACTGAGAGGGCTTTGTTGGTTATTGTGCGGCTGGTCCAAAAGAGCTCCTAAATTTTCCGTCCGAAATCAATCAGCGTCTGATTCCCATATTGGGCGTCTGGTGGTCTGCGTCTGTTATACCCAGTGGGACGGCAGTTCTCAACACCTGGTAGCAGGTATAAAATGCAACCGATACTTGTCCTTATGGACGTAATAGAAAGTCGCAAGGCATGCCCCATGCGATGGTAACGGGATGCGGTGAGTCTAATGCTACTGTGACCCAGGCTAGTCAGGTGATTACACCGGGCCAGACTAGTTCGTATGCTACTGGTGTAGCATACGAGCTCCTAAAGCCCTAACCGTCAAGGCGGTTAAAACCCAAGTCTCGGGTGCCTCTGAGGGGTAGCGACTAAGTCGCTCCACTCAGTAGCCTCCCATATGCCAACTGTGCGTTCGGGGTCTGTGATGGAATCCTCCTGCACTGAAGCCGCACCACCCCCTGCCAACTCCGGCTCTGATGCAGTCTCAGGCATAAAAATCCTGCTAGAAGGGCTGCTACCACCAGGCGTTCCGCCTTTCGCTTCATTGGGGCTCTCGGCTATAAAAAAGCCGAGGACCTCACAAAGGAGCAACAAGCTTCACTCGCATGGGCGAAAGCTCACATTGCTGGTCTCAAGACCGCCCTTCATTCTGCTGAGTCATCAGCGGTGCCTAAACAGCAACGTTCAGAGGAGGATGCGGCAACCAAGAGTCAGCAACCGGTACCGAAAAGGCCCAAAGCGGCACAAAGATGTCTTATGTCTTGTGTAGATGAACGCTCAGCGTTGCTACTCATGACTGCCGTCGCATCTTTGGTTGAAGTATGGCCATGATCTAGGCTTGAGGTGGTATCGGTAAGTGAGATACCCCAAAAGCCTAGATTTATAGCAAAAATTCCAGCTGAGCCATCTAGCCAGGAGGAAATCTTGGAGATCCTCCAGTGCTGTAACCCACAGCTTCCAACTAACGATTGGAAAGTTGTTAAGGTTACTGATGCTGAGGGATCTTCCAGAAAGGCAATCGTTGTCCTGAATAAGGACTCTTTGGGGGCGATAAGGAAGGTACACGGTAAGGTGTACTATTGATTTGGTACGATCATCCTGCGTGTCGGACGTAGCGACAACAACGACGATACCTTCTCAGTGGATGTAAAACCCATGCTCTCGGAAGAGGGCATGGAATGCAATGACGCCGCTGGTCCAATCGACACTGAAGATACCAACTCTGTCTCCGAACTGGTTGGTACCTTCTTTGAACGGATGGACGAGGCGGTGGACGAGGACGCCCTCCTGAATTCTGACCAAGAGGACCCCGACGTCACGGTTGTAAAAATTGACCATCACCAAATAAACCATCACCACTCTAAGGCAGCATCTGCTGCACTGCTCCTCCGAATTGTCAAGAACGGGGAGGACTATGTCTGAAGAGCTACAAGCTCTACTACGCTAAAGGCGCAGGTAAAATAAGATCCTGTATATTGGCTAAAAGCTCTTTGAATATCTTCATTCTGTCTGATTACAGCAATGAATATACAGTAGCAGTCTCATGGGAAGCCAATGAAGGCAGTTTGTTATAGCTGATTTCCAGCTATATGGCACACGATCATAGTGATGTTAACAAGACGAATGAGTCCAGGATACCTTTGGTTATCTGTGCTAACGCTAACTCATACCACATTATATAGGGTAGCAGCGACACCAATACAAGATGTGAGAGTCTTTTCAGTTTTATTCTTAATAGCGGGTGTCTTCACGTCATCTAAGTTAACCGAGGTATGCCGAGTTTCTTTAAATGAGATAGCGAGACATTCTAGGATAACGCTTGTATGGGTACTTGTACAGGATGGAAATCAGTGTAATTGTATATCAAATGATTTGGCTAAAAGGGGTGCGATGATGAGTGAGGAGACGATCGACCCCTTTTCTGGTATTTCCCTTGTTAAATGCAAGATGGATGTTCTGCAGAAACTATATGAGACTGCAAAAAACAGGTGGACCAATGAACCTTCCTGAGCTACAGCGAGGTCGACTTGATGCCAGCAGGACGAATCTATTTACTTATAGAATACCGTCGTGAGCAAATAAGGCTAACTGTCTCCTTTAATACAGAACACTATTTAATCGGGACACATGCTAGAAGAATAGGCCTACGGTACAATGACTACTGTAGAAGCTGCCATAATGAGGAAAAAGTAGAGACTGTGTATCACCTTTTCTGCCAATGTCCGACTTTGACAAACCTGAGGGAACGCATCCTCTGATTTCCATTCCTATCATGTTTGGACGAGCTATCAAGGATGAATCTGAGACGAATCTTTTCCTTCATCCGGGTATCTGGTTGGTTTAATTTGGTGTAAACAGAAGTACTGTAAATATCCTGGTGATTGCCCCTTGGGTATCACAATGTGATCAGATTTGAATGGACCCAAGTGAGCTGCTTGATGAGCGGCTGCCCATGGAACCTAACCTAACCTATCTCAACAAGGATAACTTTAACTTTAGAAGGCCTTAGGGCTGGCGCGGATCCAGGGGAGGTTGGTGAGAAAGGAAATTACCCCATTCGTTAGAAATAGGCATTTAGCCATGTCAAATAACGTAAAGAGTCTTCCAATAGGGACTTCCGAACTTTTACAGATAATAGCGGCCATATTGTTAAAGATACATCTATCGAATTGGCTGCCATTTATTCAGTTTGTTTTGTCACATCACATTGATCGTGAGGTTTGATTTATAATGTAAAATAAAACACATAAATTTGAAAATAAACTTTAAAATTTTATTGTCGGTTAAAAGAACAAAATATAACATTTACTATTCGAAAATGATATCATGTAAATGTTGGCCATGACTAGCTCAAACTTGGTCTATTTGAAAGGTCCAATTTTGGGCGACTCGTTCAAGCATAGCTACTGGCATCTCGCGAACAACACGTGTAATTCTGGCTTTCATAGCGTAAATCGTGACTGGATTATTCCGGAAGACCTCAGACTTTACACATCCCCAGAGAAAATAGTCCAAAAGTGTGATATTGAACGATCTTGGTGGCCATTTTACCGTAGCAAAACGAGAAATTAAGTGATCACCAAACTGATTTCTCAACAAGGTCATTGTTTCACGCGCTGTATGGCTCGTATTTTCGCATTTTGTTTTTAACCTATCCATTGAGCCAGAAATGTGCTTCGATTATGAGCACCGTAAGTTCCTTGAATCGCATGAAAAACATTTCTCACAGATCGCTAATTTTCTTAATACAGCTGAACAATTTGGATAAGTTGTTGTGGTGTGAGTCTTTCCATGATGACTTGATAAAGCACTTTGATATGAGGTACGTGTGATCTGTAAAAAAAACCGTATTGAAAATCAAACCTCACGGTGATCACCCTTTGACTCTTCACCAAATCTACAATGCCGACGAATCTGGTTTATATTATAGGATGCTTCCAAATCACACTCTTGTCACATGTAAGGAGAAAACAGAGCCCGGAAGAAACATATGTAAAGAACGAACAACTTTCTTGTCCTGTTCAAATGCGAATGGCACAGACAAACTGAAATTGTCGGTTGTTGGAAAATCAAAAAAGTACGTGTCTTTAAAAACTTTTTCAATAATCCTATAATATACAACTCCAGTAATAAAACCTGGATGACATCATTTATATTCAAGGACTGGTACCATCACGAATTTGTTACCCACGTAAGTTAATTTCCACCAATTACGTATTAAAAGTAAGTTGTTCATACGTAAACATTTCTTAAGTCCGAGAATTTTTGGCCTCAAAAGCTGTTTTTCTTTTAGATAACGCGACGTGTCACCCAGTTGAGGAACTAAAAAGTGATTATAGCAATGAATCTACCACCCAATTGCACTGCGCTTATTGAACCGTTAGATCAACACGTTATTAACTTGGTCAAATTAAATTATAAAAAACAACTGCTCACCCACTTGCTTGACCAGAAGGTAACACATTTGGAGCACAAACTAAAAAACTTCAATCTCCTGCTATAAAATATCAGTGTCCAAAATCCTGGAACGCTTTGCTCGAATTCAGAACTGAATGGAGTGAAGAGGATAACATTCCCTTAAATTTTTTACAAAATATAATTCAGGAAGAAAATTAAGATGTTTCTACTATTGGTACACTTGTAGCTCAAATTGATACGGAACACCTTTTCACGAATGCTGACATAAACAACTGGATTCAAGAAGAATTTAATGTGGAAAGTAATGAGGAGCTAGTGGAATTATCAGATATGGAATCGGAGGATTTATACGATAGTCATGAAGAAAACAAAATTAAAGTGACCGATTGTTTAACACCGATAAACATGTGCATACAATGGGCTTTGGAAAATGATAAGCCGACAACAGCACTATATGAAACTCCTGATTCAGCTGTTGTTTTAAAAAATAATTTGCCAAAAAAGCAACTCAAAATCTCCAATTTCTTTCAAAATGTTTAATATGTATATCAATAAAAAGGTTTCTAAATTTTCAATAAAATGTTGGGTTCTGTTTTTGCGACAGGTCTGGATTGTAATTAGTCGTGAATACCGAGCTAACACTGTATTAAGGAGTTTTATTTAGGATATAATAGATAATAATAAAGATAACTTGAACAAACTCTTCAAAGACTTTACCTATGAACCCTGCTCTACAAGGGTTAAAGTTGTCCATTTATGTTAAAAGCTTTAAAATCCAATTTAAATTCCTGCAATTGTCATGACATATTCCACACTTTGAGTGTAATGATTTAAACAGATTTAAAGCTTTAGAAAACTGCACATGTTGTTTGCCGAAGCCGTCTGTCTGTCTCTAAAAATTGGCTAAAATTTGTGATTGCATGGATTTTGTTGTATTTTGAAGTTTTGTGATGTGTTTGTTGTTGCTGCAAATACATTTATTGTCAAATCATGAGGTTTCCCGCTGCTGCTGCTAGTGCCACATAGCTGTTGTTGCAAACAAACCAAAACGAAAAAAACGTAACTAACTGAGCCGTAATGAAATGTAAGCTGTGATTTGCTGCCATAGTAAACAAGTGGTAACGTAAATCTTTTGTTGGCTTTTTCCCATGCACTTATGGCCAGCAACAATATAAATATAAACTTCTCCCTTTTTTTTGTGAAATAAACATTAGATGTTTTCAATGTTGCTGCATAAATTCTTCGTTGAATGTTTGTGTTACTCTGGGTGTTTGTGGATATTTATGTTTCTATGAGAGTTTAGCTTTACAAAACAAAAATATCATCAAATAAAACGACACTTTTTTCTTGTTATAGTTGTTGTTGCTGTTGCTGTTGCAACTCAATCACCTAAACACAAAAACCAATTGTGTCGTTTTCTCCATAGACCATCGTAATTATTTTGTGGAGTTTTTTTTTTGTATATTTTGTTTGTTTGTTGCAGTTGTTGTTCCTAAACCGTTGCTGTTTCAGCTCGTATTGTATATTGATGTCCATCGGTTTTTGCACATGCAAATGCCACAAAGTGTTGCGCTTCAATGCCTATAAAAGCCAGTCACCCTGCCAGCCAGCCAGCCACTCATCCAGGCTAAAGCTACTCAAGCCTCTGAAAAAAAAACAAACAAACAAACGAATGGAAAACTAGGAACAAAATACTTTCGAGCCATTTATAGAGAAAAAATATGGTCGTTTTGAATGCAATACGCAGCTGATGCCTAAAAACTCGTAAATATTATCAAACATACAGCACACGCATTTAAACATACAAGTTTGAGGCAAGTTCATGTTCAAATACGGACAGGAACACACACACACAGACTGAAAAGTAACACTTTAAATTATTTGAAAATTGTTAGAAATTAAACTAATTTTGAAATTGTTTGAGCTACTTAGCCAATCCTACATTCCATTTTAGCAATATGGTTCTATTAAGGAGATTGGTAATTATGTGACCCATAATACAAAATCTAAAAAAGTTTTCATCATTTTAACCCCTTTCCTTACCCATAACTCTTTCAGTGTAAAATACCTCTTGTGTGTATGTATGTATGTATGTATGTATGTATGTATATTCATAGATTTTCCAAATCAAATTGGTATATAGTACATTCTCGTATTTGTATCGTTTTTCCTACGTTGTTACTGTGCATACAATTTTGCACTCTTTGTAAAATCTCTACATTCATTCATTCACACTAACTCACTCATTCATTCATTCAAATACCAAATTGGTTGGTTAAAGTTCATGAAAATGCAATTTTTATTTGCCCTGTCCCTGACCAAACCCAACCGACATATTTACCAACGCACTTTTCACAATGAATTTTACGAGTATTACCAGATTTCTAGACATAAAATACGTTTGTTACCAAATGAAGCAAAATCAGACCTATAAATAGTAAATAGTTGTTAAATAGGAAAATAAGTGAAGTGAAGGAGAGGAGAGAGAAAGGATGTTAAATTTTGTTTGGAAACTAGACAGATTTTTTGAGGATAAGGTTTAATACTGTTGAAGCTTAAATATATACGATTAGCAAACCCGGTTCGCTTTGCTACTTTAAACATAGTAAAAATACTTGCATAGTATTTTTGGAAAAAATATTTTACTTTTTTAATAAAATTTTTTTTGTTAGCTTTGAAGGATATAGCTTTACATGTGCTTTTGGCATCGAATGTATACAAATATTTGCCTGCGATTATCTAATAACGAATAATCTATAAGGAGTTATGATGTTTAATATATTGTTACATTGTTCTGATCTTCCTTTTTAAACTATAAAGAGAATGATTGCCCCTTTTGTATTATCATTCACTCAGTACCCATATACACCTATCGATTACATCGAGGGATGTGGAAATTATCTCAATTTATACGATTTTTTTTTAATATTTTTTGCCGGTGATAATAGCGGTATTCACAATGTAGAGTACTTGGACTAGTAAAAAAGCAGAAAAGCTATTTATTGACAAACATTTAAATTTCTAATGTATTTTGTTTTTAGTTTTTTGATATAGTGCTATTTTACTACATTACCAGGCCAAGTACTCTACATTGTGAATACCGCTAATGACTTTTTTTAGATAAATTTACAGACATTTTTATTTCGAATTACAAGTTTTTTTGGAACGCCTCTGCCATGTAAATCGAGAGATAGGTGCATGCTATATTTCGGGTTTCTAGGTACATTATTATAAAAAATTCATAACGTACTATTAGAAGAAGGAAAAAGTACCATTAGTTCTCCCTATGTTTGATTCTAACTTCTCTCTGATGCACATCAACTAATTTTTAATTCGATAAGTTTAATAATTCATAATATTACAAGAGTACCAAAGTACCGATTTCCCTTCTCACTCTTAAACACCCGTCAATTTTGAATTTTCAAAATACTCCATTTTGCGGACATATTTGTGATACAGACATTTCTCAAAGGATTGAAATCTGTATTCATATTTTAAAAAAGTACCAAACTGTTTACCCAGATTTTTCTGGAAGATGTTGGAATTTTTGTATACTTAAACTCCATTTTTGCTTTAAAATATGAGTGATTACAGAATCGCAGTATTTATATTTGAGTTTTTGTACTAAAAATCGATTTTTGTGAAAAAAGGTTCGAATTTCAAAAAAGTACCCATCTCTTGCATGCTTATATTTTAAGTAGATCTTCTTATTTATTTGCATATTCATAATACGAATGTTGACGACCAATATAATTACATTTAATTCAGAACATGTAATATATCTAAAAATTTCATAAAATTTAAAAAAGTTCGCAGGATTTCGGAAAATATTTCTCTATCTCTTGCCACACTCAGAAGATATCCTACATTTCGAAATCCTGTCCACTCTTGAATATTTGTAATCCAAGGCATTTCTTATCTTCCTTAGAAGGCTTTTCATCCATTTTTGACTTCGTGATGGTTAGTTAAAATTTTTATTTTGGATTTCTCATAAAATGTCCAAGTTAGGCTGTTTCCGTTTTTTTATAGTATGCTCTCTATTCCGATGCATTCTTCTCAGCAACTCGTTATATGATATGAAGTCGCTGAAAGGCATTTTTAGCATCCGTTGAAAAATCCACATATCGAAGAATTCTAGCTTTTTCATATCTGTCGCTTTAATGATCCATTCCTGCATTTTGTACAGTAGTACTGATATACTATATTTTCGTATCTAGGTTTATATAATTTTTTTTATATTTAAAAATGAATCTCTTGCCATTTGATCCGTCCCATTGGTCACTGATCATTACTACAAGATATTTAAAGTTATGAACCCTTTCGATGAAAAAGTTTTGTATTTTCAAGTTTGCAGTGCTTTAATTATTTTTTTCTGCTCACAATCATATATTTGGTCTTTCGAATATTTATTTTCAAGCCATGTGTTCCACTATATGTAATCACTCTAATCATTAAATCTTGGAGTCCAGTAATACTATCAGTGAGTACAGTGGTATCATTGTCATGTCTAATATTATTCCTATGTACTTATTCCGCTTATAAAAATACCCCTAGATATGTTGTTTATGGATTCCTGAAAGATCATCTCGGAATATATATTAAAAAATAATGGAGACAATATACAACCTTGCCAAACGTCTCTCGATATTGAAATGCTTTCAAACAGCTCTCCGTTAACCGGAAATTGTGCGAACTAGTACCAATAAAGGCTTTTTTTGATGCATCGGATTTCCTTGTCATCTATACCGATTGAGATAAGGATATTTATTAGTTTATGGTGTTGCACTATGTCAAAAACTTTTTCGTAGTCTGCGAAGCATAAGAAAACCTCCATACATTTTTGGACTAGCATCTGTAGAGAAAAAAGAGTGGCTTATTAGACTTATAAGTCTGTTTGACCAGATTTTGGACCGTTTTTCTTGGGTATGGTTATGAATTTGAATTTTAGCCTCTCTTGTAGATATTATCCTTTATCATAAATGTGGTTAAACAACTTTGTTAGTAGGTCAATGTTATCCGCATCTATCAGAAGGAATCTCATCAGGGTCAGTGGATTTTGTATCCTTTAGTGATGTTATGGCGAATTCAATTTCCTGTTTTGTTATCGAAGTTCCTGTAAGTGGCAAATCTATAAAGAAAAAGATGTATTTGTATTTAAATTTTGCTTGCGTATACATATATCAGGTTACTGATTTTAGCCCCTAAATTTTCGGAATTCCAAAAATACCTTCTTAGAGGATATACATAGGTTAGGTTAGGTTATCAGGCAGCCGTCCAAAACCTTCGTTTGGTACAGCTCACTTGGGTCCAATAATCGTTCCCTTAGTGATTCCTGAAAAGAGAATGAAAAACAGAGAGAAATAAAAGTAGAAAAAAAGGAATTATATTGATTTAGTAGGAGTGAAATTACCAAGAGGAGAAAATTGGTAGAAATGGGAGGAGTAAGAGGAGAAGATGTTGAGAATTGAATAGCACAGACCATCATGGGACAGTTGGCGGATCACCATGAGGTGCAATTTCCAAGTTCGGTCTTATCAACCAACAGTTTCCCCTTATAAAGGCATATATGCACCTTAGTTCTTTCACAGATAGGCCGGAGAGGGTACAAATGAATCGCTCACCTAAAAGTCTGGCACGTAGATCGTCCAGTGCCGGACAATTACAAAAGAAGTGTAGAACAGATTCTTCCTTTTCCTCATTCTGACAACTTCTGCATAAGTCGTGATAAGGTAACCCAATTCTTGCAGCATGGGAACCGAAAGTGCAATGTTCGGTGATCATCGCCACCATATTTCTGAGTCGTATTCTTTGTAGTCGGAGTAGATATGACGAACATTTACAGTCCAACGCAGGCTAAATTATCCTCGTAATAGCACAGGCGGATTCATTACCCCACCTCGTTTGTGCAAGCTCGTAATATGCATCATGTATTCGTTTCTTGCAAGTTTACAGCGGAATACCACAAAACAAATCTATTTCGTCTTCCTACATCAAGGCTCCTAATCCCGTCAAGTAATCAGCAATATAATTCCATTCAATGTCATTTTGTCCACGTACCCATGTGAGTACAACTGTTAAATGTCTCGCTATCTCATTTAAGGATGCACGGCATTCCTGGACCATATTCAATGTTGTATAAACACCTATCAGGGACTTAATTGCGCCTTTACTGTCAGTATACACGGCTTTACTGTCAGTATACACGGATCGCTCTTTTAATAGCCAATACTTCGGCCTGAAGAATGAGACACCTATTTGGAAGTCTAAAAGACATTCTTATTCCAAATTCAGGAATGTATACACCACCGCCCTCTCTATCTCCCTTCTTGAACCCATCCGTATAGATGGATAGCTTAATTTCATTAACGGGGAGACCATCGATGGATGGGACTGAGAAACCGAATTTCCTCAGAAGAAGGGTTTGAGGTGCAGTAATCAATATGATCAGGGAGATTTTGTATACTTCCTATTATGCAAGCATGTCCATAGGCTTTATAATTCCAGTCGTTGAGCCTGAAGGCCGTGTTCAATGCCAGTTTTCTGGCCATTAGATCTACTAGAATCCAGTTGAGTAGAATGAAGAGCGACTTCGTCGCGGTAGTTCGCAGTGCTCCTGTTATCTGGATTGCCATGCTTCATACATAGCCGTTCATAGACATACATAGCCGTTCATAGACATACATAGCCGTCTTGGCCTTGGCTGCTCTTGCCTCTGTATTGAGTTTCCAGCTCTTGCATCTATATAATGTTAAGAGGTAGATAATAATCCCTGATATTCTGATATGAGTGTCAATAATTCTTTCCAGGGTCTTTAGCAAAAAGGATGATAGACTTATCGGCCTAAAGTCCTTTGCCTTGGTATGTGAGATCTTTCCACCCTTCGTGATGAAAGTCACATTGCATTCAGTCCAACTTTTGGGTATATAGGACCATTAGAAACAGGCTTGAAAGATTGTCATCAGCCATGGTGTGACTAATTCTGGATTGTTTTGCAGGTCAGCCGGTATGATACCATCAGGGCCTGAAGATTTGTATGGATCAAAACTCCGAATGGCCCAAAGTACATTAACCTCGTTAGAGAGGATATACATATGGAGATGAGAACGTATGGTCCAATTTTGATGTATCTACCTTTTGGCGTTTGGTCTGAGCAATGTTGAAGCAGTCAGTCACTTAGTAACGTTACTCTTTTATATATATAGATATAAGGATGTGTAACAGTTTTGAAACAGAAGTAGGTTTAACATTTAATTGAAGGTTGAGAGAATTTGATGTTCCTGGAATTATAAGGTAAATATTTAGTCAATTGTCGTTCACAGTAAATATTCAAATTAATTTCCCAAGTAGACAAGTTTTGCTAAAAAATATAAAACTTCAAAACCTCTGATCTCTACTAAATCTTTGAAATTTAAAGAGTGAGAGTTTAGTAGCTAAACTTTAGTTTGAATATTATTTTTTTTGAGAGACGCTAAATTCAAGCACATGGAGAGCTTAACATGATCTTGAGTATGCGAGACCTTTTAAAGCTTGATCTCGCTATTACAATTACATATTCAATCCAGCCTGTTATATTCTCATTTTAAATGGAATTTTTTTAAATAAAAAAACACAAATTGCTCCCTTTGTATTGTATTTTTCCGTAATTGTACACAAATTTTCTGACAGCAGCTTCTTAAAAAAACAAATAGCAACAAACCACAACTAAGTAGTTTCTTTTTGCCCTCAAGACAAACAAATTTTGTCTACAGCTTTGTATGGATTGTTTACAAAATAATACTATAACGTGTGCTATTCCCAAAATCTTTACATTATTTTGCGTATTTAATTTAATTTTTTATTCTATTTTTCAGAAATGAAAAGAATACGAATCTCCTTTTGTTATAGCGGAGATTTATTTCTTGCGGTAACAGGCAACTTAAATAATACAAAATAATCAACAATACCAAAGAACACAAAAAATAAATAAACAAAAATCCTAAAAGGAATTCTAGTACAACTACAGCTAATAGAAAACAATGTATGCAAATGATGTCCTTTTTACCACAATTGTAGTTATAACTACACCAATGCAACATTTTATATTTTTTGTATGAATATGAAAAGAAAACATAGTAACAAAGCAATTTTTTGGTTTATTATTAAGTTATTATTGAGTTAATAATGCAACAAATAAGAATAATAATATTTACAGTAAGAGAAATAACAAATTGCACTTAAAACCACAACTTGAGGTTAGTTTTTTTTTTTTTTTTGAAGATAAATAGAATTGAATTATTAAATTGAGTTAATACAGTAACTATGTACCCATATTTAAAGAGAAGATTATGAAATACTTATATTAATAATATACATATTGTGATGCTTTCTAATTATGAGAGAGTAAACGACCTGGATATGTCTTATGCAGTAACTGAATTGTTTCACGGGCTGTATAGCATGTGGCACTGTTTTGCAGGAACCACATGCCGTTCTCATCATCGGCATTCAATTTAGGGAGACGATTCTCTATTATTATGTTTTGATATTGAACCCCAAATGATCATTGGTCATTATGCTAAAATTCTTGATTCAACTGAACACTGAAAGCATGGAGACACAGATCTTCAGTGAGAGCATCTTGATATTAGCTATTTTTGGGCTCGCTGCCGAATAACTCATCACCTGTTGACTGGGAGAGGACGTCTAATGGGAGACCCAAGTTGTAATCCTAAAGTTATTAGCTTTAGGATTACAACTTGTTAACTGCTACTTGGGCTGAGATGCATTGTTGACTGCCGACTCATTAGAAAGTTAAGTACATTTATTTTAGTTAATGAATTCTCAATATTTCGTTTCATTTAGTAAACGGGACCACAATTATATTGATCCACACTTTCGCTTGCACCATATAAACAGTCATTTGTCAAATGCAGCCTATAATCCAGGACCGACCCAATATAATTTCATCTGTGAATACTGATATGCATCATAGACGCAATGAAGTTTTTCACAATGTTTTCACCCAAAGTGGCAACAGACAGAGGTCATTCGCACTGTCATGCTTATGTTTGGTGTTTCTGATCAGTTTAATTTAATTTTTTACATGTGACGGTACTTCATAGTACGTTTAGAAGAATTGACATAATTTTAACAATCGCATTCTAAACTTTAGGATAAAATTCGAGAACTATGAGATAAAATTTTACTTCAGGCGAAAATTACTTCAACAAAACGTGCATCCAACTGGCGGAGGTATTATCGAATGTCAACAAGGTGGCGTGTTATCGCCTCTATTGTGGACTCTGGCTACCGATGAACTACTGAAAGAACTTAATAACCTAGAATTCCGCACATATGGTTACGCCGACCACTTAGTAATTTCGGTTACTGGGTTGGATGACGTAACGACATCGGATATGATGCAAACTGCTCTAATATAACTTTGATGAACTACTAGAAGAAGTTAATAACCTAGCATTCCGTACATAGTGGGATGACATAACGATATCGGATAGGATGCAAACTGCTTGGAAAGGAGGATGACCATTAACCCAGCCAAGATAATTCTGGTACCATTTACTAAACGAAAAGTAATTAGAATCATAGAGCCTACAATGAATGGCTTATCTATAGGGTTTTTGAAGGAGGTAAAATATCTTGGGGTTACATTCACTTGGAGCTGCCACTTATCCAACACTATCAAAAAGCCTACTAAGGCAATATATGACTGCCAGCAACGTTTTGGTAAAAGGTGAGGCTTAAAACCTAAGATGATTTACTGGTCTTTTATCACTGTGAATATGCCGCCTTGGTATGGAGAAAAAAAGGAGGAACAGATGACTGAGAGTTCATTACTTGATAAAGTCTATGGCCTCATCTGTATTTCTATTACTGGGTCCATGAGGACCTGTACCATTCATGCTCTGGTCGCAATGCTACACATCCCACCCTTACATATATTAATAATGGAGAAAGCCTATAGGAGTGCATCTAGGGTTTCTCCAGGCTACTATCATGTGTAATGCCGGGTGATCTGGTTGGGCACATGCGCATTCTAGGCATCTTTAGGAATGATACTAGTATTGCAGTATCAGACTATATGTCACGAACTTTGGTGTTACATAGGAAGTTTAGGGTCCTTATGCCTGAAAGTGATGAATGTATAAATTAGACAGGGTGGCAAGATAATGCCGATCAAGTGTGGTTTACCGATGATTCCAAACAGGCTAATGGTAATACTGGGGGTGGAATTTATTGGCCCAATTTTCAAAGGGATATCCCAATGGGTACATTTCCATCTATATTTCAGACGGAAATTTATGTCATCCTTATATGCTCTAATGTATGTTTAAGAAGGAGATTAAGGAATACAAGGATATTTGTTTTATCGGATAGCCAGACTGCTCTTAGGCTCATTATATGAAGTAAGGTCTGGTGTCATTATGGACTACTGGACATCTTTGAATGAACTCGGCGTTCACAATGAACTCACCGTGTGTTGGTTGCCTTGCCATGAAGGCCACGCTGGTAATGAACGTGCTGATTGTTTGTCCAATATTGGTGCCCGATTCCCGTTCATAAGCTCTGAACCGTTCTTTGACATCCCAGGTGGATATACTACGGAACGAATAAGTTCTTAGGTTGAATCGGAATTTGCCGATCTTGGGGTAATTTTTGCAGATTTTTGGGGTATTGTTGCTATCGCTCGGAAAGCAGCACTGAACCGTTCTTTGGCATCCCACGTGAATATACTATGGAACGAATTCGTTTTTTTTAGGGTAATTTACCAGTACATAGACATCCCAAAAGGTTCATTACTCTGTCCAAACACAAATTGTTACTATCGCTCGGAAAGGGTGAATTGAGAATACTTACTGGATTATTCACCGGACACAGTGGTTTTAGGTATCACCAATTTATTTTAGGTAATGTTGTGAATGAACAGTGTAGGTTTTGTGAACCTCAAGCTGAAACCTCTGAATATATTCTATGCGACTGGTCAATGCTGGCAACGAAAAGAATAAAATGGATCGGATAAGCCTTTGTGTCCCCGGGGGATGTAATTGATCTTTCATTAAATGGAATAATTGGCTTCATATGCAGCCTAAATTTGTTATTATGAAACTTTAAAGCTGCACAAAAGATCCTTGGGTGGCAGTGCTTGAAGCCTCGCTAACAATAATAATATCACATATAAATGAGATGAGATAGCTAGGATAACGCTTAAATCCCTGGACGCTATGGAAATCAGAATAATTAGATAGCAGACAAATTGGCCAGAAGTGGAACGACGATGGCTAAGGAGGCGATTGATCCCTTTTCTGGTATTTCTTTTGCTAAATGTAAGACGGTTGTATAGCAGAAACTATATGAGACTACACATACTTAGCAGATGGACTAATGAAACCACCTATGTTATCCAAGAACATCAAGATCGGTCTCTTTAACTCTTGTGTCAAGTCTGTGCTCCTCTATGCATGCGAGACGTGGAATACGACGGAACACGACTTAAACTCTCTACAAGTGTTTGTTAATCGATGTCTCCGAAGAATATTAAAAGTTTTCTGGCATAACACCATAGGTAATATGGAACTTTGAAGACAAATAAGTCAGCGGTCAGTTCATATTGATATGTTGAACCGCATATGGCGCTGGATTGGTCACACGCTGCGCAGGCCTTCAGATGACACAGCTAAAATTGCCATTGACTGGAACACACGAAGAATAAGTGATATAAGCTGGAGAGAAGTGAAACAAATATCATCAAACCCAATCGAATTGAATAGAGTCGTTGTGGCCCTTTATTCCCAATAGGAACCACAGGACATAATATATATAATATATGTTATCTCAAGGTCGACCTGGCCCGTATACAATGCCGGCAGGACGAATCTACTTATAGAATTCCGACGTGAGCTTCTTTTATTACAGGACACTGCATAATTGGAACACATGCTTGTGGAAGCTGACGAAACGAAGAAGAGGAGGTGACTATGACCCACCTATTCTGCCATTGCTCGGATCTAACAAACTTGAGAGAACGTATTCTTGGAAACCTCTTCCTCTCGTTTTGAGATGATCTAACAAACTTGAGGGAACGTATTCTTGGAAACCTCTTCCTCTCTTTTTGAGATGAGTTTTCAAGGATGAATCTGAGATGCATCTATTTCTTCATCAGAGAATCTGGTTGGTTCAACTGGGAAACAATGGTTGTCTAATAAGTATCCTGCTGTTTGCTTGTAGGTTATCACAATGAGATCAGTTTTGAATGGACGCTAGTGAGCTGCTGGATGAGTAGCTGCCCATGGAACCTAACCTATTATTCTCAACTATATAAATTTCCGCTCATTATCCTCAAATTGCTCAGAGTTGGAAGTTACGAAATCTTCCTCCTATCAGATATCAGATTCTCTACACAGTTTAAATTTAAATGCACTTTTAAAGAGAGTTACTAATATTTGGAGAAGTTCCGACAATATGACACAATACTTCCGATGTTGGTGTTGTAGATTATCAAATTTAAGTACCAAATAAATCATAAATATTCTCCTTAAACTCCTATAGAAAACAATTATGACCAATTAAGCTCCATAATGTGTTTCTATTTAAAACAAGAAGTTCACAAAAAGCTATAATTTAACCCCAATAAACTTCTGAACTTTAATCCCACACTAGTTAAATTGTTAGTTTTTTAAAATTTATGTCTGCCAATCTAACACTATTCCTTGGAAGAAAAGCATGATATTAGTAGAGAAAAAAAAAAAAACTAACAAAATCAGCTAACTGGAACGCCTACAATAAACCACAAAGCGCCATTATTAACACATCATAACTTGAGGGCATAAAGTGACCTCACTTTGAATGTGAACGTGGACGGGGACGGGGAAAAGATGAGATGATTGCTAAACCATGAGACTGTTGATTATGGTGCTGTTGGTGATGATGATGAAGACGGCAAAGAGTGATGATGATGATGACGATGATGGCTTGCATGCAAAAAGCCATAAAACAGCTGCCATCAATCAACAAGATGCGAAAGAGATGTTCAACAACGATGAGCTTCCCAAAATGCAATAAGTGGATGTGTATATTTAAAGTATATGAGCTGGGTATGTGTGTGTGTATTTGTGAATAAGATTAAAAAACCATAAACCATCCAGGATTTCAAAGGCAAGAAACGAGCATTCTACGTCTGTCCAATCATCCGTCCGTCCGTCCGTCCATCTATCCATTCATCCGTCTGTCTGATGCATGAATTTGTGATGGTGTTGTTTGAATCGGTTTGTTGGCTTTTTTGTTTGGTTTTTGCCAAATGACTGACAGTATGGACTGCCATGACTTTTAGCGATTATTTATTCATAACACGAGGTCTAAAGTGATTTTAAATGAGACTACAATGACTACCTTCCACAGCAATTTTAATGGGTGCCAAAGATGATGATGTTACTGGCTGGTGATGGTGATGATGATGAAAGAGGAGGTGGTTTCATCAACAGCCATTAAAAGCCTTAATAAAATATAACCTACAAAACAACAGCCAGAGTATTCAAAAACAATTTTATGCAAAATTGTATTTTTTTTTTTGGTTCACAGTTTCAACTGCAGCAGCATGTTGCTGCATGAATCCATAAAACATAAAATTAAAAAATAATATTCAAAAAAACCCAACAATCTGGCGCCTTCTTTTTTATTTCTCCTGCCCCTGTTCAAATGGCCGTTACTGACGGTGATTTAAATTAAGAAATCACTGTCAAAAAATCTGTTAAATTTTGCATTTGAGGCGCGTTTAATAAACTTAACGTGGGTTTCCTTTATTCCTTGTAATCGTTGTTGTTGATATTTTCACTGTTTGCTACACTACAGTCATCTTCCTGTTGATGGAAAAAAAACATCCAAAAAAAACCAACTGCAAACAATCAAACGAAGCGCATCCAGCCGGACTTCACGAATCATCAACGTACCAAAACAAAAAAAATAAAATAAACCAACAACTTAATGTTATTTGGAGGCAGTTGACGGTAAAGTTGTTGTAGATTTTATATTAAAAAGTTTTTTGTTTTTTTTATTCAATAAAAAAAAAATACAACTTTCGCACAACAAAAACGACAACAACACAATTTCTCAATTCATTTCAAAAAACGACATCATGCAATGCTGACGGAGTGTGTCTTTTGAAATTATTTTGTACATGATTTAAGTGAACTGAGTTTTTTATGCAGAGTGTTGAAATTTTCGAAGGCTCAATGCTTTGCCATTCATGCTTCTGAGGTCAATCAACAATGTTTTCGATACATCGTAATTAATTTGAGAGTTCTAAGTGGTGCTTAGGTGACGAAAGATAAGATCGATTTACTGCTTCCTTTCTAACTCCTGAGTCTTTTATACACTTAGCTACTTATTAGAAAAACAAACCTCAAAGACCAGACTATGATTATTGGAAATAAATTTCATAGTCGTCTAATATGTGGTAACAATATCGCTTGTGTTCTTCTTTTATTAGACGTAATTTTCTAATGAATTATACGTGAGACGTGTTTATTATCCTACATTAATCCAAAAAAGAATCAAAACATAAAAAAAATTTTAAGAAAATGTGTTGTATCTTAAATAGTATGTATAGGTATACAAAACTCAATTTAAATCATCATCAGAGTGTTCAATTAAAAGTACCCGACCCCATTCGTTCCTTTGCTGTCTTTACTTTCAAGCGTGTTGGAGCGTCTCCTTGTTCGGAATCTGTGTTGGATGAGGATCTGTCTTCATCTGGAAAAAAATGTATTCAATTAACTTCAATTTTGTAATATACTCTCGGAGGAAACTCCCATTGTATTTTCTACTTCATCATCTTCATTTCAGCCATCAGCGCGTCCAGCCTTTTGACTTTATATCGTGTTTCCATGGCCATGGCCACATGATGGAAGTGCTCGCCATGTTCATCCGATTCCGAGGCTAGCTGCTTTCCATGTTATAGCCGGCTTAACAACTTTGTTAAACATCACTTTGTGATATTCGGACATTTAAATGGTCAAAATGCATGAAAAATGCTAAAAAAAATTACAATTTCCACTATAATATACTTACTAACATCAAATTGATATATCTCGATTCATAGTCCTGACGCAGCGAAACGCCGGGACTATATAACCTTTTTTAGACCGATATAAATTTTCCCGGTAAGCAAAACCATCGCAGATTTTGCCAATGTAAATTAGCCAGTTGATGAGATGACAGTAAAATTATTTTTTTAAGTCATTTGAACCTAATAATCTTAAGATTTAATTCACTTTTAAGTTTATTCAATCTGTGCAAAAATATATCTTACTTATTTGAAACTTAAATATTATTATTCACATTAATAAATAACAGGAACATTTTTAAAATTTATCTTTCTTTTTTAATTTTTCGACTCTTTTTAATTCTTTTTCCGTTCCCGGGAAATACAGAAAACTTTTGGATACCTGGGGATTTTTAATACAAACTCGGTCAAAATTAGTGGTAGACTTAAACATAGATGACGTATCTTTTAAGCGCTGTTTTTGTTTTTAATAACTTATATGTCATTATGAAGGGTACATATCTGTAAAGTTCAAAGCTTTAATTTGAAAAAAGTGACGCTGAAGCAGACCGATTGCTCACCAAAGCTTATGGTGAATCAGTTCCATCAATGGTTTGTCATGGTCAGAAGCAGTAATTTCAATCCAAAAGCAGGGAAATTGGGTACCATACTAATTGAAGACGAGAGACCTTGAAAGAAGATTTTGCATGTCCGAAATGATGTTTGCACGCTATAAAGAAAATCATTTTGTCGCCGAATCATTAATTGCCATGAAAAATGGATCCATTACGATAACCCGAAGCATAAGAGATCGTATGTGAAGCCCAGCCAACCAGCTGAATCGACATCAAAGCCAAATATCCTTGGCGATTAGGTAATTCTCTGTATTTGATGGGAGAAAAAAGGGTCGTATCTATTATGAGCTTCTGAAATCTGACCAAACCATAACAGAGAACCTGTACCGAACGCAACTCATTCGTTTGTCGAAAAACGCACAGAATATGCGTCCAAACATGAAACCGTAATATTCTATCAGTATAAAACTCGGCCACATGTTGCTATACCTATTGAAAAGTATTTAGAATGAAGTGGTTAGGAAGTTTTAGCTCATCCGCTTTATAGTCCAGACCGTAATCCGTCCGACTACTATTTGTTTCGATCGATGTTGAACGTTCTTTCTAGGATACGCTTCACTTTGGAACAGATTCGAAAAGATGAGCAGTTCTTTAGGCGCGGAATCCAAATGTTGCCAGAAAGGTCATAGCTAACAATGACTAATACTTTGAATAAATCTATAAGCCTCTAAAAGTTATTTTATTTGTGATTTTGCATGGAAAAAAATAAACTTCCACCAAGGTGGTGTTTTTATAAAAGTAAAGGTGGAAGTGTCATGTTTCGATTAAAAAAAAATCGGAACAGGATAAAAACTTGCTTATCTATGTATGTGTTTCATAGGCATGTGTTCTTTTTTTATTTCAGAAAATATATGTTCCAAATTTCTAGACTTTTGCTTGGAAAAACTTTATGCCGTTTGCGGTGGGCATGGCCAATTTTAATAAAACTTAATATTCGTTCTTTTTTTGTTACTTGGATAGGACAAATTTTATGGTTTGTATTTTCAGTGGGCGTTGGGCTTGGACAATTTTGATCAAACTTAATTTTTACATTTTACCGCTAATGCCATCTATATATATAAAAAACGGCTGGACCTATTTTGATGGAATCTTCAGAAAAGCCCAGCGGGTAACTCTGAAGTAAATAATTTGTTATAAGCGATGAAACGAATGGATTTCAACACATGTCCCGTACTATTAAAGTTCTTTTATAATATCAATCGATGGTAAACAATTTTGTTTTACTCTTGTATATTAGGAGCATAAATACGAAATTTTCATACGAAATCTATTAAAAAAAATAATATTTTAAATAACTCTCTGCAGCCCACTTTTAATAAAAAAAAATAACGGTTTTATTCAAATAAAATTTGTTTTCGAAAGGACAGCTACGTCTAGGGCCGCAGAAACGGGAAGAGGACGCTTCAGCAAATACGTCGCAATGCATCTTCATCGAGTGCTGCAGAGATACCTCAACAGCATATCGAAAGACTAGAAGCCAATCGCTCCCGAATGGCTCGATCAAGAGAAAGAACCGATTTAAAGTTGTCGGCATTTTATTACAATAAGTATGATGACACCAGGAATCACAAGGACGTACTGATTGGCGCAATGAACAAACATTGCTTATTGGCTGTGGGAACATGCAATTTTTGGCACCAACAAATTGTGATGCTAAAAATCTCAATAAGCAAATAGATTTGAAAGTGTCTGGCGAAACAAAAAATTCATATATTAAAATCGAGATACAATATAAAACAGATGTTTTCTAAGGGCCAGCAACGCGGACCGGGTTCAGCTAGTAAATTATAACTAATATTTATTAATAATAAAAAAAAATATTTTATTTTCATTGGACCATTTTAATGTAAGTATATATAATTAGCTTGTTATTCCAACCGTATTATTTTTAATTAATAGTTGTGCATAGTATGTTATTCCCAAATGGTATGATAAACAGTAGTCCGAATCGAATTATGTGATAGATAAACGAAACATGCAACCGACAAAATTCGATTGACGCCAAATTATTTTAATTTTTTCATCCTGCAATGTTCGAGTAGCATTAAATAAATAAGAATACAGTTAGAAACAAGATATAGAATATGCTTTAAATTAGTCTGTAGAACTTTGTGTTATATATCAATTCATAATCCAGTCATTAATAAACTTATTCTAAGTATTTACATGATATGTAGTTTTCATTGAAAAGTATCCCAGCAGTTAAGCATGTAGTCAATGTATCCATTATAGACAGTAATCGTCACAAATGTATTATCACTTGGCTGACTCCAATTTATATATTTTGGTCATTTGGCACGTATGTGCTCTTTGTAGTGCCGAGATAAGACAATTGGTTACTTTATACATCCCAGGTAATCTAGCGTGAAGACAATTGTCACTTAAGTGTCTCTAAGTAAACTGGAGTGTAGTCAATTTATACGTGTTGTGTGATAATTCGTTCAAACTGATTTTATAAAAATTGTGTTGATAATTCTCATACAATTAATTTTTATTTTTGCTTAAGTATACTGATATCCCATGTAACATAGCATGAAGTCAATAGTCACTTTAGTGTCTCTTAGTAACCTATATAGGACTTTAGAAATTAGTTATTTAACCCACCAGAAGCAATACATTGGAGAGTTGTCGAAGAAAGGTTTGTTTACAAGCTATAGTTTATTGAACTGCCTATGATATGTCTTTTAGCTGACTTTTTGAGGTCAATTAGCACTCGTACATGTTAAAATAACATGTTATGTAGTTATGATCAAGTTACCAGTATGTAAATCCAATGCGTTGACTACTTTGGACCAGCTATTAGACAGTCTCGTTGTAGTCAAAGAGGGTCAATTGACCCGCTGCTTAGGACAAGCACGTGTTAAAATAACTAGTCACGTAGCTATTGAAGTAACTAGTTCCCACCCTAAATGATGGGTAAAATCACTAGTTCGGGACTGTCTCCTAGAACTGCTGGGATGTTAATCAGTAATGGCATGATGCTAGCAAGGTTTTGCTGAGACATTACTACAAAAATAAACATGATTTCATTGTTTTATTGGTACAAAAGCATAATGAATTTTCAAAAATAATCGACAATTCTGTAAGAATTCAGTTATTCATAGACCAAACAATTCTTAAAAAGACTACTTCAACCACAATATGAGTACTTTAATCAATATCTTTCAATAAAATGGTCTAAACGGCAAAACGTTAAACAAAAATTAAGCTACTTCAAAAGCTTCTGCAATACCCCATTAAAATTTAGCATAAATAACAAATTTATTTTCTAAACGAAATAAAAATAAACACCAATATACAAACCAATTTAGCTTTAGGCCATTTTGAAGATTAGGGGCATCCGAGACTCTCTATCAAATGTGATAACACCCATACGAGTATAAATCACATGTCAACATGACAGAAAATACATTTATTAATACTTCAACTTTTAGCTAAAAAAAACAAAAACGACAAGCAAATACTACACACTTTAGTATAAATATGGAAGTAAACGCAAAAAGTGGTAAAACCTCCTTTTGGCCAATGAAGTTAATATTTGAAAGAAAAAAAAAAAGTTTCCAAAGATTTACACAAACCAATGACGGGCATGATCTTAGATTTATGACGATAATAATTATAAATTTGTTAATTGATTTATTGTATGGATATAAACACCTTCCATATAGAAATACTAGTACTCATACACGTGCAACCAAAATATGAGTATTAAAATTTAAGAAAAAAATTATTTAAAGAAATAAAGAAGACGTTTAAGTGATTATGAAATACTCTACACGAATGCACAAATGATCAAATTAAAAGAATTATAGAAGATGACGACAGAACTACAACAACTACAAAAACAACCAGTACTTTGTTTTTGTCTAAAGATAGTTAAACTGTCAAAGTTGTGTGTTATTGATTTTAACTTTTAGGTGTATTGACAGTTCAAACATCTTAAAAAGTGAGGAACAAAATAATCAACTGTTCTTCTAAGGTCACCTTCCATAAATGTTTGAAACTATTCGGACTCTCATGAAACATATCAATTCTAGGTTCATCCTGCAGAGATCATTTATAGATGATATTTCTAAATGAAAACAAATTCTAAAGAAAATTTGTGAAATAAATAATAAACCATAATTTCCCCTTAAATACTGTAGGGTGTCAAAAACATGGACGATGGAGATTAATTTATGCAACTCACATATGAAATATAATAAAAAAAAGCAACACAGCGAAAAAGAACGAATTTTTTTTTTTTTGTCTTAAGGTAATTTAAAGACCTGTTGATCAGGAATTTATAGAGGTTGATTGGTTTTACTTAAAAAACCAAAATTCATCACTAAATAATAATAATAATAATAAAAAAAAAAACAGTCAAAAAAGAAAATATAAATGTTTAAGCGACCTCTGACAACCATTGCTTATGATATAGAAGAACCTGAGAATGATGATGATGATCATCATCTTGACGATGACGATCTTCATCATTGCGAAGAAAAGGACAACAAAACAGTCAGCTGAAATGAAGTTTAACACATTTCATACAAAAAACATACAGCGCGTACATAAACAAAATTTATAATAAAAAATGATAAACTGATGTCCTCCTGGCTACACTCTTCTTTAAACAGCCAGTTTTGAAAACAACATCAACCTCCACATTGGTTTTTCGCTTCTTATTTACGATTTTTTCGTATGGAGTGAGTTTATTAATCGTAAGTATGTGATCATTTGTATGTGGAAGAGTGTTTTTGTATGGAAGTCTCAAATGTATCCAACAGACACAATTCAAGCCGAGACGTAAATTAATTATTAATCAACGAAAAAATAAAAGCCAATGAATGACTTAAGCCAAAAATAAAACAGAGAAATAAATAACAGAGATGAACAGTCTTAAATGATAGGCAGGGCCAAAAACTTTAAATTTGTTTATAGAATTTAATCTTAACTGCATATTGCTATTAGTTTAATTTAGAGCGTTCAATTGTACAGCTAATTAGAGTCCATTCAGTTGGTTCCTCTGCGTTGAGTGAAAAAATAACTAATGAAGGAAAAGGTAGAGAGATACATAAGAGATATTTAGTGTATTAAACCGAATGGAAAGTGATGGAGAAAATTGTATGAATGTCAAATCATTTGAAGGATTTAAAGTCACTCCGAGGAGATGTGTATGTTTGGTCTCCAATTGATATTTCTAATAAAGGCATTACTAGTACTCTAACTTCAAATCCGATAGCTCAGACAGATAAAAACCTAATACTAGATCTACTAGTGCCTTTTCCTCATTATAACAACTCCTGAAGAAGTCATTGTAGGGCAATCGAAGTCCAACAACTCCTGAAGAAGTCATTGTAGGGTAATCCAAGTCCAATTCTATTAGTATATCCTAATTTGAGAATATTTTCCATATTTTCATTCATTTTGAAGTAAAACAGTTTTAACAAAATGTCTTAAATAGCTTTAATACTATATTATTATTGTCTACAGATACTCAGATATTGATAGTCCAGCATATTATCGTCTAGTCTATCGGGCACCTCGATTAGTGGCAAAATTCATTATATGCTTGATTAGTAAATTTAACATAGAATTCTTCCATACGCTTCGAAGTTGAATTTGACGAATCAAGCCTTAATACCTTACACTCCAATACTTCATACTCATAAGTCTTTCTTTGGTTTCGTGGGGACAAAGAGAAGATAGCATGCAGTTATTAGCATTGTTTGTAATAATACAACACTAAATGTTTATGCTGCTAACATTAACATTGAAAGCTCTAGAAATCGAGTTTTGTCCGTTATGAACAATCGATTGAAGATGGCACTGTCTATAAATTGTTGCTGCGGTTGTATTTCTTCTTGTACATTATAAAGTCTAGTTAATATTTGTGTGTGTGTATTAAAAATACATAGTGACTATTAAAACTGTTGTTGTTGCAGATTTGAATAAATATAGAGTTGTTACAATTTTAAACTCCTAAACTGCTTTTATTTGCAATCAAAAGTATCCGGTTTATTTAAAGGAAATAAACCACCGTTTTTAAAAGGTAAACTAAACTGCTTTTATTTGCAATCAAAAGTATCCGGTTTATTTAAAGGAAATAAACCATCGTTTTTAAAAGGTAGAACATTAATAATATTTATCACATTACTTTAAATTTATAATTTTGAAACTCGTCTATCATTAAAAAAACATTCTAAAATAGGGCCTTTTCGGAAATGCAACACTGCTCTGCATTTGATGCACATCTGTGATTAGTTTCCGGTGCTGATGCAAACTAGCTTATGCTGATGCACAGACAATGCATCAGCCATATTCGTGATGCTTGTTTGATGGTTTTTTGCGCATCATTTGTTTTAGTGTTGCTTTTAAGAACACAAGACATTAGCAGTGTTGCTAACTTTTGCATTTTAGAACGTACTGCGCATCAGATGCAGCGCAGTGATGCATTTCCGAACAAGCTCATACTTAGTAAGGTATACTGATGGCTCGAAAAGGGGCAGTAGGTTCGGTGGAGGTTTCTTTATTGAGAATTTTGGGATGAAATCCTATTTCAGGCTACCTATCTTTTGTACGGCTCTTCAGTCAGAAGTTACGGCCATTAAACGCGCATCCAACTGGCTGAGGTTTTATCAAATATCTGGTGATATATGCATATTTACTGATAGCAAGGCTGCCGTTAACGTAATAGCGGGTATCTTCACGACATCTAGGTTAACCGAGGAATGCCGGGTATCCCTTAATGAGTTAACGAGACATTCTAGGATAACACTTATATGGTTGGAAATCAGAGTAATTGATGATGGATGATGAGGAGATCGACCCCTTTTATGGTATTTCCCTTGTTAAATGCAATATTCCTGTACAGCAGATACTATATGAGTCCGCACAAAGCAGGTGGACCAACCTGCTTTGTGCATTTCCGAAAAGGCCCTATTTTAGTATTTTGTTTTTAAAGATAGACGAGTTTCAAAATGATAAATTTAGTGTAAAGTGATAAATATAATTAATTTTTTACCTTTTAAAAACGATGGTTTATTTACTTTAAATAAACCGGATACTTTTGATTGCAAATAAAAGCAGTTTAGGAGTTTAAAATTGTAACAACTCTATATTTATTCAAATCTGCAACAACAACAGTTTAAATAATTACTATTTATTTTTAATACACACTACAAGAATTACAACTGCAGCCACTATTTATAGACAGTGCCATCTTCATTCTAGTAGCCTCGATTGTTCTCAACGGACAAAACTAGAATACTCGAATTCTAGAGCTTTCAATGTTAATGTCCAGAGTTATATCGAGGTCTACTTGGCCGGTACTTATGGCATTTTATCGAGAGCAAATAAGGCTAATTGTATCCTTCATTACAGGACATTGTATAATTGGGACACATGCTAAAAGACTGGACCAACGGTACAATGACTACTACCACAATGAAGAAGAGCAGGAGACGGTATCCCACCTATTCTGCTACTGACCGGCTCTGATAAACCTGCGAGAACGCATTCTCGGAATTCCATTCCTATCATGCTTTGATGAGTTATCAAGGATGAGTATTAGACTAATCAACTCCTTCATCAGGGAATCTGGTTAGTTTAGCGTAGAAACAATGGACGTATGATAAATACCCAGCTGTTTACCCCTTGGGTATCACAATGGGATTAGTTTTTTTTTTATTGGACCCAAGTGAGCTGCTTAAAGAGAGTGGCTGCCCATGGAACCTAACCTAACCTAGTAAGATTTCCAGGAGAAGATGCCCACCTGCCGGATTGATTTACTTCTAACTGTAGTGTGGACTGGAGTTTGGCTTTTCTTCAAAAATCGAGTAAAAATAATGATAATTGTATGGATATAGATAGACCACTCGATTGACTGTTGAACAACAAGGACACTTCCGTCTCAACTGACACCGTATATCTGTATCTGAGTGTCACCAAAATCGAAAACACAATCAGTAGCTTAAAAACAAAATTGGTAATGACCATATATTCCGCGATCTGAAAAAAACAATGCAATTTTAAGAGATCTGCTCATTAACCTGCTATTTTCCATTGACCACATCAACATACTACGAACAATAATCGAATAATCGGCAAAATGACATTATCCTCTTCACTTAATTTCAATAGCTCAATCCATGTCGGCTCCTTGAATTCCAATTTTTGTATCGACCACTTCAACAGTCTCTGAATAATAGTCGACCAATCGATTGTACGAGTATAACATTCCTCACTTTTTATATAATTTTCATAGATTTTTAAAATGCACTTTCGTGTAAACTAATATCAATGTCAAATTGTTAATTATATCTTCTGCCAAACCTTCACATATTAGAACTTAGACAGAAGGCTTTGACTATGAAGACAATATTAATATCATGCATATAAGATGACAAATAGCCAAGTGATGTAGACATCAGCATAATTAAAAAATTTAAATTCAAAGGAGGATTTGGCAAACCGAATCAAGACAGACATTCCTATAACCATCTTAGCCCTGTTTGAAAATCTGAATATCTCTACAAAAGACCATAACTCAACTTCGTTAAAGCTGCTGTATTATATGGCAATAATGCTGAAATGCCGATCGCTGCGAATACACCGCCCTACAAATCTCAAATATAATTTTTGTCGAAACAAAATTAGAAATGGACAATATAGACACACACTGGGTAGATACAAATAGAAGGAGAGATATAAAACGTAAATTGCTACGGATACGTCACGTTTTACAAAGATCCTAATGAGATATTACTAACATTTATTTAAGAACAATATTTTTACATGAGCGGCCAGATTAATTAATCTGTTGTTGGACAGGTTTTAATATGGAATTAAGAAAACTCCATATGAAATTGAGAATTTCCATTTTAAATTGAGAAAATTCCAATTGATATTGGGAAAATTCGAATTGAAGTTAAGAAAATTCCAATTGAAATTCGGAAAATTGTATTTTACTCTACATAAATAATATACATTAAACAAATATGAAACAAATAACAATGATGTTGTATGTTGCATAGCTCTACTCCAATCTCCAGTAAGTTGGAATTGTTAATTAATTAAAGATATAAAATCCTCTGCTCTTCTACATTAGGATGATTTACGGTTGGTATATTCATCCTTGACTTCACAATACTTTTGATTTTGGACCAAATTATTTCAATAGTGTCAAGCATTGGTGAATAGGGACAAATCGTAAAAGTGTTGCTAGAGAGTTTTCGAAAATTTCACGTAGACGACTGAGCCAAGGGGCAGAACGACGTAAGATAACTGATTGCCTAACTCTTGCCATATATAAAGAACTCAATTACCACTCTATATAAGTAAACAATTTACTTAACTGAAGTTATACAATTTCGAGGGAAATGTGACGACAGGGAATAAGCCATATTATTTCCCCACGTGTCATGTTGCTTAAGCATACCTCTCAATTATTTTTTAAATCCCTTTTTGCTCGTTCAAATAAAATGTTAACTTCCATTTGGAATTTTCCCAATTTCATCTGAGATTTTCTCAATTTCATATTGAAATTCTCAATTGGAATTTTCTGGATATCCTAAATATATCCTTGCTCCACCAGGATTTCTTAGTTTTGTGAGAGAAGATCTCTGTATCATAAATATAATTAAAATCATATACATATTCAGGAGTTTTCACCAATATCTTCCGTACTCACAAAGCCATTACTGAACCTTGCCTTGTTAATTCTTAACTTACCATATTACAGTGTCCTACTTTTCGTGTATATTCTTGCACCAGCATATATTTGATACTAAGATACTGTTAGCCTTTAACACAATCCGACTATCAGCATAGGAATTTCAGTTTGAAAAGAAATCTATAAGACATCCGACTGTCTGCCTCCTCTCCGCCCTTGGGGCATGGCTCCTATGGCTCCAGGCTCGGTCCTGTAGGATCATTGGTGTGGTCACTTCGGTGAGTACGTGGTGGGTGTGGTTTAAAACCCAAAGCGGGTAGAAGTTCGTTGGTTAAAGGACTGATATTTGGGCTAGTGCTAAATTTCGGAGTACCATTGAAAGTAGCAAATACCAACTGGCGTTTGTGCTCAGGAAATGTATTGAGGTAGTATCATTCGTAATGTATTGGTCGTTGGACTTGGTTCTTGGTCGAGGTCAAAAGTGTGTATTAAAGTACACTCACTTTGACTTTTATCGGCTGGGAAATTTTGAAGTCAGAGACCATACATTGGACTGGATTACCAGGGGGATATTGCAGCTTTGATAATTGTCCTAGGCTTGTCAGTTGACTTGTCAGCTAGCTATGGATGGCACGGATTAGATAGCCCGAGCTCTCGAGCAAGGGGTTTCTGTGCAATCAATGTACAAGAAGTTGCCGATTGAGGGTTCCTTGCAAGTCACTCAATGGCGGTGATAGACGCTTTGCCTCTATCCGATGTTAAGACCACCGTGTAGTTTAAGCCTATGTGGCAGGTACCCACGTAAATCATAGACATGTTGTCTGCCTCCTCGGTTTTCAATATATTGTAACGAGCACTGAGAATTCACCATCTCTTTAATAATAACATCTCTTTAATAATATTGTGTAATATTATTACAGGTGAATACCAGTTCATCCATTTATGAAATAGAAGCCAATTAGTTTAGGTTCCATGGACGGCCACTCATCAAGCAGCTCACTTGGGTCCATTCAAAACTGATCCCATTGTGATACCCAAGAAGTAAATATCAGGATATTTATACTACATCCATTGTTTCCAAGGTTAACCAACCACATTCTCTGATGAAGGAGTGGATGCGTCTCAGATTCATTCTAGATAACTTATCTTAACACGAGATGAATGGGGTTCCAAGAATACATTCCCTCAAGTTTGTCAGAGCCGGGCATAGGCAGAATAGATGGTACATAGTCTCATCCTCTTCTTTGTATCGACAGCTTTTACAGTAATCTTTAAACCGTAGGCCATTCTTCTGACATGTGTTCCAATTATGCAGAGTCCTGTAATAAAAGAAACATTTAGCCATAGTTGCTCACGACGGAATACTATAAATTAATTCGTCCTGGCGACTGACCTCGCGATGTCACAGGTGGATTTATTAGAACAACCATCTTACATTTAGGAAGCGAAGTACCAGAAAAGCAATCAATCGCTTCCTCAGCCATCATCGCACTCCTTTTGGCCAATTTGTCTGCTATACAATTACCCTGATTTCCATCTTGTCCAGGGATCCAAATAAGCTTTATTCTAGAATGTCTAATACCCTTATGACATCATCAGGAGAGTAGAGTCCGCGCAGCCATATATCCCTGTTGGAATTATGATATGGAATTGTATGTAAAAAATTGTTTTTGCGATGCAGTAATAGATATTGCTATGGATGTACCCAGTATCTTGGAGTGTCCAAGGTCCTTACGAGACCACGAGCAGCCAGCATTCTCACTGCAGAGTTGACAGCCATTTGCATCGCCATCAATTCAACTGGTAACCAGTTTAAAATAGTGAAAAGTGCTATAGAGAAGTAGGCCTTACAGCGCCTGTTATCAGTATCACAATAGTCCTTAGATCTCGTTCAATGGCCTTCCGAAAAGAAGCATTCTTCAAAGGCACACTAATACTCCATAGAACAAAATGGGTTTAAGAACTGCTTTGAAGATCCAACTAATACCCTTCGGCCAAATGCGTTATAAAGCAATTGCCCTCTTGTAAGAGAAGATGGCCACGTAGGCCTTGTTAATTATTTTCTGAATATTCAGGTTCCAGGATAATCTTTTATCTAGAATGATGCCAATTACAACATAAGAGACATTTTTTACAATCCAGTCACTATTAACATTTATGTTATGGATATGCTGAAACATCCCTATCAATATTGATTTTGGCCAAACGCTGACTTGTTCAAGAATGCCAGGGATGTTTGAATGCTATGATACTACGAAATGGTACAACATTTTCACAATATCTCGAAGAAAGAACGCCACAAATTAGATCCCAATATGAGTGCCTATTATTGGCCAACAAAGAACTGCATGCTTGAATTTAGAATCAAGTGAAACACACACAAACAAAAACATAATATAAACGGAAGATAGGCAGGCTACGTCAAGCAACTTCAGTGATTTATGTACAAATCTACCAACTAAATATATAAGAAACAACATCAAACCTCTCCTTCCTCATCTTCACAGATCAATTCGTACTCAATGGTCACTAACTGAACTTAAAAACGCAAAAGCAAAACGGTGATGAACCACCAAAAGCAAGTTGAATGTTTACATCAAAATGCAAGGCCAATGCAGCTACAAGAAAACAACAACGAAACAACGCCATGCTAAAGTAATCAAATTTATGCACATGCGCGCCCTCAGTTCGGTACAGCATAGTCAGCACTCAGTCAGACAAGTGAACAGATCCTCAATAGGGAAGCTGCTGCAGGGCTCATAAATTGAAGAACGGCATTTTGTACAAAATGAAAAATCACACAACAGCCAAGCATAAGCTGAAGTCTAAAGTAAGAAACCTCCCAAATGCGTACCAAAAAAAAAAAGAAGAAAAAAACACAAAATGATCATCAAAAACTGTTGAACATGCAACCATATTCATGATTAACTTGGCCTTAATGCCAACGAAACAGTCAACAGAATGTGTCTGACAGATTGACGCACCATATACGCTGAATCAGTTGAAGAGGAAGAGAAAGATGAGCAAAAAGAAGAGAGTGGAAATTAAATAAAATGAGTGACTGAACAAAATGATGGTGCCAATTTTAAGCACCCGCAGCCATTTGAAACTATAAAACTTATACAGACAAACTACAACTCAAATATATACTACTTTAAACATCTCGTTCTACTACTGCAACTGATCATCATCCTGGGCATCAACAGCAGCAGCTACAACAACCTCATCTCCATCACCAACTGAAGTACACAAGAACACAACATCATGGTGATCATACATACATTTGCAATCAAAAAAGATCAGCATGCGATTCTTCATTTATTTATTCATTCATTCCAAACTGTTTGCCAGGCATGATCATATGATGTGTCTATATGTCGCTTGTATGCATATAAATCGTTTTGAAATGCCAGTTTTGAAATCGGATTTTAAATCATATTCATTTCGCTGCTTTTCATTCCATAACCAATCGTCTGTCCAGCGATTTGTCTGTCTCCCTTAGGCTGTGTCTACAAACTACTCAAATCTACACTCCACACAAGAAAGTAAGGTTACCGCCACTTGGTCATTTGTTCTTTGAATTGGCCCTTTGAAGAGTAAAGGAAATTCCAAGGGAATGACCGGTAATCATTGGGAGGGGGTGATTGTTGTGCATCTGAGAACATCGATTAGACCTAGTCTACTACTCATCTCTAAATATGCCTATCTGAAGGGTAAATCTGTCCAGATAGCGCTGAGTTAAATTGAGACGAGACTCGGGGAATACTCTTTGGTGGCTTTCATGGATGTAGAGGGATCTGTGAGGGAGCCCAGTTCGAATAGTCTGTTGTTACATATACAGATTATATATCCCTGACAGTGTCTAGAAAATATCTTGACATTCCAAACACTCCCTGGATAGAGCGCTAGGAGTGGACTTAGGAAATGCTTGGTAGATCTTACCTCGCGAAAATAATCTTCCAATCTACTGTCTAAATGCCGTGGCAGCAACCTTATGGGAATTATTCCGGATGCGAAGCTATTCACTGCGATCCTCAGCACTGATAATCACTGGTTAATCTCGTGGCTAACAATGTGGCTGTCATAGCTCTCAACGCTGACATGAAACTCGAGCTTCGGCCATGTAATCATATTGAGCTGTCTCAGTTTACTTCCGGAGAATATTGGAATTCATACAGATAGTCAAGCAGCATTGAAGTCTTTTATGTGTTTATATATGACATCCAATCTTGTCTTGGACAAATGGACAGATTCATTGGCGTGTAAGCGAGTCCATGGTATGATTGTGCGCAGACGAGATGGTCGCTTGACACTGTCATCGATGCCCAACATTCCACGTGATGGAATTCAAAATGAGGTAGCAGTGATCACTGGTTGCTGCATGTTCCTTGTGCATGCTAGGATATTGAATCTCCCATATGATTTTTGATAACTGGTCCTAACTGATTAGATATTGCATGACTTGACGAATCTGTAGGAGATTCGTCAAGTCATGCAACGAATAGTTTGAATGATAAATCGCATTAGAAGAATAAGGCATCTTCTCGATCCCTTATTACCCAGATATTAAAACCCGATCCATAGAGGACCTACGTATGGTTAGGTTATAGCTGCAAAATTTGACTCATTAAAATCCCATTTTATCACTACCAAAAATCCATTTCAAATTTACATCTTAGAAATCATCAAAACTAAACTTGGCAACTCCATTTTTCAATTGCATCTCACTACAATCCTTTCATGAAAATGATTCACATTTACAATCATGTCTTAAAAATCTCATATAACAAATCGCATAATTATAAAGCAGTTCGCATTCGTCCATCATTTACCGCCAACTCTGCACTCTTTCAATTTTTCAGCGTAGTCTTTTTTTTTTTTTTTTTTTGTTTCTTTATCATCTTCCATTTCATACATTTCGATTTTAATTTTCACAGCTTTTTTGAGTTGAATGTGGCATTGTGGCTGTTTGCTGTTCGCCTCGCCTGTCCTCTCTTCCTAACATAAGTATTCACATTTCGATATGTGTGTTAAATCAAAGGGGGGGGGGGGGGGGTTGCAAAAAAGAGGAGGACGTCAACGTAAAAAATATTGTTTTGTCTGATATGAAATATTTACCATTAAATGTAGTTTATTATACAAAATATTTAAGATTGAATCGTATAAATCAAAAAAACTAAATAAAAAAAAAAATAAAAAAAAATTGTGTGTAATTCAGCTTATTGCTGGAATTTCATCAAGGTGCAATGTTAATGGAATCTTTTCTTTGTGTTCAGTAAAAGGATGGTTTGAACTAATGTCTGGCATTTATTTATATAGATTACATGCCAGGCAGGAAGTGTTATTTGGTTGATTAAAAGACTTTATGAGGTGGATTTAAGGGAAATTATTAATTTGCTATGATAAGATGGAGTGTTCAGTTGGATTTTCAAAATATAAATATAAAATATATAAATGAAAAATTAGTTTAATTTAAAAGAAAGCTTTATGATTATTTGAATTTATTATATTAATTCTTCGTACGTTATTCCTGAACACAATGGAATCTGCAACAATTTAAAGAGTTAACCATGAACAATTTAAAGAGTATTTAGAAGTGTATTAAATCGGAAACAGTTGTTTTGACTTTTGATTATAAATCTCCAGTATATACAGTGTTTCGGTGGTTTTCCGCATTTAAACATCACTCCATTAAGGTCATCAGGTGATGACACTTTATATTTGACTACTCCATGACATTTCAGCACTTTTCCTGAGACTGACAATTATGGGAAGATTTTTGACTATAACTGGAATATGTCGAAAGATCTTTGAAAGTTTATGACAACAATACTAAAATATGCATTCATATTGTTACTTTTTAACCTTTTTAAAACGATGGTTTATTTCCTTTAAATAAACCGGATACTTTTGATTGCAAATAAAAGCCGTTTAGTAGTTTAAAATTTGTAACAACTCTTTATTTATTTAAAATCTACAGCAACAACTGTTCAAATAGTCACTCAGTGTCTTTATACACGTTTACCAATTCGCAGAAATGCAGACACACTTTATAATGTACAAACTTAAATGTACAACGCAGTTGATGTTAACTCTAACAGCGCTTATTATCAACTCAACTCCCGACTGCAACCTCTGCCACTATTTATACACACGCCATCTATCGTGAATCTTCTACAATGCTCTTAATGAACAACTAGTATGTTCGATTTCTAGAGCTTTCGATGTCGACGTTAGCAGCTTAAACATTTAGTGTTGCCATACTTATAAACAATGGTAATAACCGCATGCTATCAGCATTTTTGATAAGTAGAAGCTTCTACTGATGGACGTGTTTATAAACATGATGAATGCAGCAGGCAGTCGTTACAGACCGTTAAATTAAAATCGCTATTGCACATTCGTAACAATATATAAGAGAAGTAAGTGAATTTTTATAATACGAGGATGGATTAAAAAGTCCGTGCCTTTTTTTAATGAAACACAGGTTCTTGGATAAAAAATTAATTTATTTTTCAATATAGTCTCCTTCGGTGTCTATGCAATTTGACCAATGTTTCTCTAACTTGTTTGTCCCTTTCAAAAAAATAAGATTTGTCGAGGTCAACAAAATAGGTATTTGTTGTTAGATGATCTCATCGTTGTAGTCAAATCTCTTTCCGCCGATACATTTCTTCAGGTTTGGCAACAAGAAATAGTTATTCGGGGCTAATTTCGGAGAATAGGACGGAAGAGGGAGCATTTCGTAGCATAATTCATGGATTTTTGTCATGAAAACTGCACATGTTCACATGAACCCGTTTCTGCACCCGATTGTGAGCAAACGCTTTCTCATACGCAAGTGATCATTCAAAATTAAAACCACTGAGTCATGTGAGATGCCTATGGCTTTCACAATCTCTTGCACTTTCAGTCTCCGATCGGCCAACACCATATCGTGATTTTTTTCAATTGTTTCTTGTGTAGAGACCTCAACTGGGCGTCCAGAACATTGGGCATCTTCCGTGCTTGTACGGCCACAACGAAATTCAGTAAACCACTTTTTTATCATTGAAATTGATGGTGCAGAGTTCAATAGTATTTATCAAACTCAGCCTTTATTTAAGTGATGTTTTTTTTTTTCGCAAAAATTAAAATCACGATGTAGTCTGCTATCAATGTGTGTCAAACACAAACTAAATGACACAGCTTGTTCAAATTTTGACAGGAGTCAACTGACAGATGCCTGTTGACAGCCCTTTGAGTTAAAAGCCGAGAAATTCAAAAAGTAGCGGACTTATCGACCCACCCTCATAGAAACATAAGACAGTGTACTCTCTCATAAGCGAACACCTGAGGGACTGACAAATTTGTCCGCTTATAAGAGGTGTTCGCTTATGAGAGTATTAAATAATCCCAAAGAATATTTTTGGGACTGAAAAAAGTGTCTGTTTATGGGACGTGTCCGCTTTAGAAAGGTGTCCGCAAAGAGAGAGTACAATGTAAGTACAAAAGTGAAAAAAGCAAAAAAATGATGCAGGTGTTCTCATGTAGCAATTCTGCTTTGTTGGAGTCCAAAGAGTACGGAAATATATATTTAGTTTTCCTTGATCACTTCGTTTTTGTAAAACAACGGTATTATTAACCCTTCCACGACCATAAGACTAATTTTTTAACAATTCTTGAACACAGTACCAATAATACTGTCAAATTTTCAGACAATAAAAGATAAGTGCTGTAACCGAACTTGTTTTAATATAAACACAATAATAAGAGACTCGATAACGAACTAATTAAAATTATGTTTTTCGTTATTTAGTTATTCAATATTTTTGTGTTGGGACACTGTGGTCGTCAAAGAGTTAAAGTTACAACCAAAGAGAATTATACATAGAGACGAGAAACTCCGTATTGTCAAAGAAAAAACAACAAATTATATGTCTGACATAACAACAAAATACATTGACTAACATGTATTTTGTTGTTACAAGAGATAGGTTTTTGACAACTGACTTAGGTTTTTGACAATTCCGTCTCGTCTCTATGTTACCCTATGGTTACAACTTCAAAACATTAAAAATATTTTATTTTGAAACTAATATTAAAACTATTTATTTTGTTTGATGAGAAAGATCTATGAAAATCGGTATAAAAATGGCTGAGTTAAGGTAGTTTAAATACGTGATGCTCTGCAACTAAAGCAAAATAAAGTTTGTAAAGAAATAAGAAACACGCAAGCTCCTGTATGAAAAATCCAACAAAGTGTAAATAATTAACATAACTTATTAACTTTTTAGTTGTTTTTTCTTTACTTACGTATTTTGGAAAGCTACTTCAATAATAAAACCACCATTTTACTACCTCACCATCAACTTAGAGCACAAAGAAAATGAAAGTTTGAGGAAACTCAGCTATTTTAAAACCGATTTTTAAAAAAGCCCCCTTTGAAAAATAAATAATGTATCTTTTTCATAAAAGAAACATTTTTAAAATCAATTTCAAAACAGTATACTTATGATGTAACTCGTTATTTTACTCCATAGAAAAAGTACAAAACCATGTAATCGAGAAAAAAATGTAAGTATTTCCGCACTCTATGCAATCTACGAAAACCGAATTGCTATATGAGAATCCCTGCATATTTTCTGTGAAGTATACCATGAAATTTTATGTATAAGAGCAGGAGTCATTAAGTCAGTCATTAAGTATAAGACGTATTAAAGAAATATCCAAATACTCATTAGCGACATAAATAAATGATAACTTTGACTTGATGTTTCTGAAAACATTTCGAATCTTCTCATCAAACCTAGTTTAAATTTGTAGAAATATTGTTTTTCCTAGGGAATTAAAAATTATTTCTTTTTAGCTAAATACTCTCTAAAAATCTATATAAATATATAAATGTCTTTGTAAGTTTGTTTGTTTATTTGTTTGTTTGTTTGTTTGAGCATCACGACTAAACGGCTGAATCGATTTTATTGAAATTTGGATCGTAGATAGATCCTTACTTGGAAGCGTCAATAGGCTATACATTTTTTCAATACTAGGACCAGAAAGGGGTAAACAGGGGAAAACCGGTAAAATTTTTACCTTTAGTTCTTAAACAATAAATACTAAACGGCCGAAACGATTTTATTGAAATTTCCAACATAGACTACGACAGGGGTAGCGAAGCGCACCGGGTCAAGCTAGTAATTAATAATCCTCCCAAATCATGACTTCCCGCTCACTTAGTTGGTAATTATACAATCTTCTAAGGTTAGGAGATTGTAGTATTAGTACAATATTGCCGTTTACGATGAATCTATATAAATATATAAATGTCTTTGTAAGTTTGTTTGTTTATTTGTTTGTTTGTTTGTTTGTTTGTTTGTTTGTTTGTTTGTTTGTTTGTTTGTTTGTTTGTTTGTTTGTTTGTTTGTTTGTTTGTTTGTTTGTTTGTTTGTTTGTTTGTTTGTTTGTTTGTTTGTTTGTTTGTTTGTTTGTTTGTTTGTTTGTTTGTTTGTTTGTTTGTTTGTTTGTTTGTTTGTTTGTTTGTTTGTTTGTTTGTTTGTTTGTTTGTTTGTTTGTTTGTTTGTTTGTTTGTTTGTTTGTTTGTTTGTTTGTTTGTTTGTTTGTTTGTTTGTTTGTTTGTTTGTTTGTTTGTTTGTTTGTTTGTTTGTTTGTTTGTTTGTTTGTTTGTTTGTTTGTTTGTTTGTTTGTTTGTTTGTTTGTTTGTTTGTTTGTTTGTTTGTTTGTTTGTTTGTTTGTTTGTTTGTTTGTTTGTTTGTTTGTTTGTTTGTTTGTTTGTTTGTTTGTTTGTTTGTTTGTTTGTTTGTTTGTTTGTTTGTTTGTTTGTTTGAAATTTGGAACGTAGATAGATCCTTACTTGGAAGCGTCAATAGGCTATAAATTTTTTCAATACTTGGACCAGAAAGGGATAAAAAGGGGGTAAAATTGGTACCTTTAGTTTTTAAACAATAATTACTAAACGGCTGAAACGATTTTTACATCGACAGGGGTAGCGAAGCGCACCGGGTCAAGCTAGTATCTAATAAATAATAAAGTTGAATTTCAAGAACTTTCCTAAAAACTTTAACATCAACAGCAATAAGTTATTCCGTTGTCATATTATTTCTATTGCCAATATATATTCAAAAGATTATAAAGCATGATCCGTATGGCTATTGAACATTTATATTGTGTCCTGAAAATACAAAAATACTTTTCTCATTATTACAAGACTCCGATTAATCTATTCCTAATCGTTGTTTTATTTGGAAGTTTCAATCTTCCTTCTCCAGTGAGAGAGGCATGTAAGTTCATTGATCTATCCGTTTGACTTTTCTGGGCTAATATATACCATTAAGCAAGCATTAAAATTACTACTACTCTTTGATATTTAATGCAGATTCTAAAAACCCTATATCGATTGCTCTTGAAAAATATGTCTGTTAAATAAAATTTTTCATTTAAGGTAGAATACTTTAGAGATAAATTTAATTATTTATTTATTTATCATCTGAGTTGTGCCCTAAAATTAACGTACTAGACCCGGAAATTGCGAAAAGATTATATATCACTTAACTTGTCCAATTGTGGCAAAAATTAGAAATAATATGACAGCAGAAGATCTTTTTACTGTTGATATTAAAGTTTAAAAGGAAAGTTCTTGAAATTCAACTATATTATTTATTAGATCTTCATCGTATTTGGCTTTGCAAGGTGAGCTAGTCTTATATTGTCCTGTATCAAATACAGCTCTATTTCAAATACAGCTTCATTGTTGTTATTAAATAATATACTAGGTGTTTTCTTGTTTAAGTTATAATCGTCATGTAAGTTTTGATGTCTTTCGATATCATAACATTGTCCGTTAATTTGATCATTATTGGCTATGCGTATTGCCATTTTAATCTCCCTGTTAATTTCATGATATAGCTAATAATTAAAATTTCTATGTTTCCGACGTTCTTCTATTAGTTGCAGTATTTAGTCCGACATCCATTCGTTTTTTTGAGGTTTCTCATTGATTCCTAGAGTATTTTCCGCAAATGACTTAAGCGTATGCTTAACCTTATCCCATACATTCTCAACATCCTCTCTATCAATATTGGTGAGTTGCTCATTTATGCGTTCTCTTATATTTTCCCTGATAACTGGATCATTGAGCCTTTTCGTATTTAACTTTTTATGCAGCTTTCTCTTAATAACAGCGGAGTGATTCGTCTGCATGTTTGCCATTAGGAGATTATTGTCCGATTGTACGTCTGCTCTTGGATAAGTTGATGTTTTCTTTATGGATGAGCAATAGCGCTGGTTTATCAAAATATAGTCGATTTGATCGTACTATGTTTCCTAATCTTTCCTAGGGGATTTCCAGATATACACTCTTCTTGCAGGCAGACAGAAGAGAGTATTCGTAATTTTCATCTTAAAATCTTGGCAGAATTGGTTCAGTTTATTACCTCTTTCGTTTCGTTCACCCAATCCATATGACCATGTTATGCCTGGAACTATACCATTACCTACTTCTGCGTTAAAATCTCCTTGGACGATAATTATCAGATCCTCAATTTATTTATAAAAAAACTTCAACTTCTTCCTTATCCTTATCAGCTGTTGACGCATAGATTTGAATAATATTTATGTTGAGTGGTTTAGCCTCCACCTTTATAAGCGTTGTCCCTGGGCAGGTATACAGCTAGTGAAAATTTATCTGTAGAAAGTGAGTAATAAATACTGATTAGGTTGTTACCATTAACAACTTTTTAACGCCACCATAAAGTGATAAAGAACATTTCTAATAAACGAGATAAAATCGAAAATCACATCTTTAATATTCCAACAATTCTTGGTGACTGTCCCGAAATAGTGATTTTACATATCACAACTAGTTACATAAGTAGTTACGTGACTACTTATTTTAACACGTGCATGTCCTAGCACGGGGTCAATCGACCCTTATTGATTACAGTGATACTATCTTATATCTGATACAAAGTAGTCAACTCAGTGGATTCACATACCGGTTACGTAGAGTCAGTTACCTTACTACATAGATACCTAACTGGTAACTTGATCAGCTACATAACTAGTTTTTTTAACATGTACAGGTGCTAATTGACCTCAAATAGTTAGTTAAAAAGACATATCATAGACAGTACAATAACCGATTGTTTGTAAAAAAAACCTTCCACCGACAACTCTCAAATATATGACTTCTGGTGGGTATTATAACTGCTTTCTAAAGTGTACACAATAAAAGTTTAAAGTGACTACATCCTATGTTACATAAAGACATAGAGTGATAATTGACTTCATGCTAGATTACATAAAGAAAGTAAACTTTATGTGAATTATATAAAAGACAAATTGTATGATTATATACTTAATTGTATGAAACCAGTTTGTAGGAATTACTTACAAAAAAGTGCAGTAAGAAATAAACATGTAACGTGACTACACTCTAGATTACTTAAAGACACCTAAGTGGCAATTGTCTGCACGCTAGATTTTATGGGATGTAGACAGTAATCAATTGACTTCTCTCTGCACTACAAAGAGTACATATATGTCAAATGACCCAAACTCTATCAATTGGAGTTAGTTAAGTGATCAGACGTTAGTGACAATTACTGTCAATTACTGGGATCATCCAGCCCAGACGCTGTACAACTATTGATGGGTTAATCCGATAATGTACTTTCAACAGCACAAACTTTAAATTTGATCAGAGTGTTCCTTCGGATTCCAGCAAGTGATTAAAATACTCTAATAAAAAAATCTAAAGACTAGCTTTATGAACATGATCAACGATTGTTTAGCATGAAAACCATTTACAAGCTTAGGAGCCTCGCCTAAGCTCAAATTTCGATTCAATATATCATATTAGTCCGCCCTACTAGCCCATTTGGGCAATATAAATATAAGAGATAAGTTAATTTTAAACTCCCTTTACAGTAAATTTCCATTAACAGTTTGCAATATTTAACTCTATATTAAATATGAATTTCGAATAAGCACAATAAATACTTCCTATCAAGCAGACCAGGTACCAGCACAGGAAACATATGAAACTATATTATTTCATATATTTCCTTCGATATTGACAGATGTTTTCAAATTTACAAATACATAAACAACGAATACAATGTATAAATTAACACGTATCTCATATCCTCAACTATTGCTTTTATTAAACACAATTATTTAAAATTTTTCATTAAACACACTAGTTTAGGTAGACTCGCTTTCTGCAATGGCTGTATGTAAGTAGAATTTCAAGCAACCATCCTGCAATTTAAACACACCAATCATTTCAAGATCATTATCAAATATTAAACACCACAAAGAAGCTTAACAACTGCAACACATAAATAAACCAAGTATAGCTATAGCAATGGTGATCTAAACAACATACAACTGCCACTAATGGCAGATTTATGATTTGCAACTTGATGTACGTCTCGTTTACAGGTCCTGGATAACTAAAACAAAATACCCTGGGTACGCATAAATTCATACCATTCACAAAATAATACAAAAACAGAGTAGATGGAATAACTCAACTTCTTTCCTCATTTTGGTCTCAAGTCAGATGGCGGTTTGGTTGGTTAACTGAAACTTTTGAAAGCCATACAATAGTGGCTTATAATTTTTGCTGGTTTCACATAAATAGTAGATGGAATATGAATGCCATGTTATTTATTTTGTTAATTTTTCTGTTTTCCATCTTCCTTATATTACAAACACACTTGGCTGACTTTTTGATGCATTTCATGGGGCGTTCCAGCACATGGAAACTGAAAAAAAAAACTAAAAAAAAAAAATCATTATATTTGAAAGATGGCTGCACCGTCAGACATGGTACATGTTTGTTGGTTGAAGAAAAGAATGTCAGTGAAGAAACTTGTGAAGAAGTTGTATAGACGAAAGAAAAAAAAACAGTGAATTATTAATTTATGGCAGTTGTACAAATACGCCAAGGAAACCAATGATGGAGGGAGAGAGAGAGAGAGAGTGCGTGGCAGAGGGAAACTGAAAAACTAATTAAATGCCCACTATGTTGGTAGGCAACTCGCTTGGAGATTATTAAGTGGAATTTAACCGCCGTTTAGTGTAGATAATTTAATATAAACATGATATTAATTGCTTTCAGATTATTTAGCAAAACAGGAAGTTTAATTGAGCCTACGGCTTAGTTGTGAAGGATTTCTGAAGATGTCATAGCTGGATTTTGTGTGATTGTATTTTTAGTCAGGTTTTAAATGCAGCAGTTATAAAGAAAAAATAAAAATTTTACTTCTAAAATAACTAACAGCGATATACTTAAGTAAGTGATAAGGACTTAAATTACAAGCTAAACTTTGGATTTGTACAAGTAACTTAATAATCTATAGTACAGTACAGTATAAGTGAGAGAAGCAGATAGAACTATGATTTCTTCAAACCTTACCTGATCATGGGATCCCTGATCATCTGCTAGTTATAATTTGGAGAATAAAGTCTTTAAAAAACTAGAATACATTAAATCTGAAGCATTATAATAACTTTTTATTATAATTAACCTTTTGGAAATTGCATTTATTCCGACATGAACTGAATTCCTTGATTGTAAGAACCTAACATTTCCTATTCTTGTTGTAGTCTGTCCCTTTTGGAAATACCATTTATGCCGACATGATGCTGAATTCCTTGATTGGAAGAACCTAACATTTCCTATTCTTTTTGCAGTCTGACATAATATGTAGACATACCATGCTGATCCTAGAATAATCATCATCAATATTATGACCTGTCTGCAGTTCATCACATACGAAACCAATTCCGCTTCATATGGAGATTCAGGGACTTAACAGATGTCACGATGTCTCGTGCTGTTGGTCATCTCTGTCAACAGATTGACCTTTAAAAGTTCGAGACATAGAATAAATAAACATAGAGTGAAAGATGAGAGAAATGTTATAGAAAAAACTTCTCTCTAGTACAATAACTAACTACATAGCAATACAATCTAATGAATCAGATTTCTTGCAGCATACTTAGATTTTTCCCTTCCAGTTACCTATTTAGTTGAAATCTATGGTTCGAGGTATGCGCGATCTAAAGTTTATGAACAATTTTCAGACAGTCATTGCAAATGCTGAATTTTTTGTTTAACAGTTTGTCATACCGTTTGTAATTTCCACAATATAATTTTGCGATCCTATAAAGTATATATATTTTGGATCCTTATAGATAGCGAAGTCGATTAATCCATGTCCGTCTGTTGAAATCAATTTTTTGAAGACCCCAGATATCTTGGGGATCCAAATCTTCAATAATTCTGTCAGACATGCTATCGAAAAGTTTCCTATTTAAAATCAGCAAAATCTGTCCATAAATAACAGAGATATGAGCAAAAATCCAAGACAACCTCTGAAAATTTCATCAAAAAAAGACAATTTATTGGATGCTTTGACAAAAAAGCAACAAAACGTATGTTTTGATATGTGTTGGTTTCATTGCTTTGCGTATTTCGTTGTTTTTTTGTTGTGTTTCCTTTCGTTTGGCGTTGTTGTTTTTATATTCTTCACCTTCGTGAGAATGGTATATATAAGATTGTCACTTCGTTTGTAACTTCTACAATATACTCTGTTGGTCAGCAATTAAATGTAAAATTTTTAAAAGTTTTCTTGATATATTTAGGATGCTGAAAGTGTGCAATTAATGCATCCACAACAAAGCTGAAGGATATATAAGATTCGGCATTGCCGAATATAGCACTCTTACTTGTTAAATATTTAGCTTTGTTGATAACCACTGGGTGTCCAGAATAACGTGCGTACTAAAATTATTAAATATTTTCAACAAAACCCAACTTGGTCCTACAAAAAGCTGGCCAAACAATCAAAGGTCTGCTATCAAACTTTTTCCAATGTTATTAAACAGTACCGGGAGAACTTTTCCGTTGAATAAAACCTGGTTCAAGTAGAAGGAATGGTCCACATGATGTTTCTAAAGCCAAACAAATAGAAAGCATTTTCAAAAGAGCTCGCAACACCTCCGGTAGGAACGCAGCCCGGTTAGGTCAGTACTCGGAATATTTGTTACGAAAAGTTAAAGCCAATGAAGGTTTAAATGCAATCAAGGCTCAAAAAGTTCCTGACAGGAACTCTGCTAAAAATTTAGAGGCCAAAGACAGAGCACGGAAATTTTATACAAAAAATATACCTGCTGCATAATGGATAACGAAATGTACGTATGGAAAATTTTTCGCAGCTTTTGGGTCAATTTTTTATGTTGCAGATGCTCGAGGGAATGTTGAAGAAAAGTTTAGGACCCAAAAGCAGACAAAATTTCTCAAAAAGTTCTTGGTATGGCAAGCAATATGCAGTTGCGGCAAAAAAGCCAAACATTTGTTACAAAGAGCTCTATAAATACCGAAATTAAATCAAGGAATGTTTATAAAAAAGGATGTTTCCATTCATAAGAATGTGTGCACTTATTTTTGGCCTGATTTAGGCATCTGTCACTATGGTAAGAAAGGTCTTGAGTGGTAAAAGAACAATAATGTGGTATTTGTACCAAGAGAGGCAATTCACCAAACTCCCTGGAGCTGAGTCCAGTAGGGATATATTGGGGACTTGTTAAACGAGAATTGAAGAGCACAAAAAACGTGTCCAAAAGTGTGGTAGATTTTAAACGGAGATGGACAACCTGTTCGAACAAAGTGACATAAAGCACTATAAAAACCATAATGGAAGGGTTTTCGAAAAAGGTTCAAAATTTCATCATCAGTGATTAGAACTATAAAAATAATTTTTTTTTTTTTTGTAAATTGTAACAATCATTTCAATCAAATAAATAAAGATTCAAAACTGTAAGTTTAGTGGTTTCATTTTTATTAACATATATAACATACATATATGTTAATAAAAATGAAACCACTAAACATTTTTCGATCTCAGTCCTTAGAAAATATGAAGTAGATTTTTTGCAGTGGAGACATACAGGGTACAAAATTTGAACACACTAAAGTTGATGCTGAATGAATTGTCGTAACACGACTGAACTTGGATTCGGGGGTACTGTAGGCAATTGCTATGCAGTTGCATTTGGAAAAGAGAAAGATATGACGCAGAGATACCCCTCCGTTACTTTTTCTGTCGCTATATGATATGACTATGCAAATGTGGTCAATACTGGACATGATACTCACTGCATATCTTCAGATATTATAGAGGATACAACTTAGTGACATATTGGATACAATCACTGAACATTAGGCCTACCATTCAACGATATATGTAGAACTTGTCACAATGAGAAAGAGAAGGTAATTTTACTATGTTTTTGCCAAGCTATGGACAATGAGTCAATAATTTGTCTGTGATCTGAATTTTCTGTCTATATCCTATTAATGCATTTTTAATAATAGTTTCTTCCCTTATTTTATACTATATCCTATTTCCTCTATCTCTTATATGTCACTTCTCTTTTTCACTTTTTAACTGTTTCTCTCTTCTAGTATTTGAAATAAATCCAGGACCTGCACAAAATGCTAATACCGATTTTAGCACATATCACCCAATTAAAATGCAACTCTTGCATGGGCTGATGTTACTTTAGAAACTGTTCCAGAATTCATTTTGAAAGGGAGCGGTCAGAGAATTGTTTACCCTCAGCGACTAAATATATCATCTTCATCACCTTCCCCATAGTAATCCCAACAGCACTTTCATTATACTTTACAAACGGCACTCCGTAATGCAAACGGCAGTATCAAGAAGACGAAGGTGAATCATCTTCACGAGGAGAACAGGATGCTCAGGTAACATAATTGGCTGTTGATCAGACGGTTGCTGATGGACAGTCACCCCAACCATCAGATTCTGATAGATGATCCCCTTCCCCGACACATCCGAAAGGACGACCGACACTGTCGTAATGATATCCAGGACGTCATTAAATCCGACTTCGACCGAATGTCCATAACAACAGCTCAAAAAACGTCGCATCAAATGAAGGTCTCTCGAGCCATTAATGACTATAGATGCAAATAAATACCTCCTGGAATTTCGGACAGGGAGAAGCTACTTCCCAGATACATTAATAGCCGTTTGACGTAGTTTTATCAACTGATACTGTGATCGAATAGTTCTTAACAATTTAAACTATTGTTACGGTTTAACGTTAACTATTGTTACGGTTTAACCTTAATGGAAATAAACCAACGTTTTAAAACGTTGGTTTATTTCCTTTAAATAAACCGGATACGTTTGATTGCAAATAAAAGCCGTTTAGTAGTTTAAAATTGTAACAACTCTTTATTTATTTAAAATGTACAACAACAACAGTACTAATAGTCCCTCAGTGGCTTTATACACGTTTATCAATTATAATGTACAAACTGAAATGTAGAAGGCAGTTGATGTTAACTTTAACAACGCCAATGATCAACTCACTCACGACTGCAACCTCTGCTACTATTTATACACGCGCCATCTTCCGTGAATCTTCTACAATAATCTTAACGAACAAACTAGTATATTCGAATTCTAGAGCTTTCGATGTCAATGTTAGCAGCTTAAACATTTAGTGTTGCCATACTTATAAAAAATGCTAATAACCGCATGCTATCAACATTGTTGATAACAGTCGTTACAGACTGTTAAATTCAAATCGCTATTGCAAATTCGAAACACAATTTTCCTTCCTTTAGAGCCCTCACTATACTTTGCATTTATTCAACTGTCTCAGTATGCCCACTGACTATCGCACCATTTACCTATGTTTAAGACCGTGGTGCCACAATTTCTCCAGCTCCCTTTACCACCCTTTAACTCAAACACAAATAATTAATAATTTGTCAATATCATTCAGGAAAGAACTCTAGGCAACAACTTTCTATGACCTTCTGAATGGAAAAACAATACTGTGATAGCTGGGGTCCAGGAGAATAAACTGAAAAGCAATTCCAGTCTGCATTCATCATTCATAATACAGTGCAGTATAGAGCTCTTTCTATCTTGACACCAGAGAACTATACTTTAAGTCTCTTAGTATTATGCCGAAATTGGAATTAAAACTCTATACGACAGGCGTGTTGTTGGCGAAAAAAATGTATAAATTCACGTTCGATCCAACATGGTTTATGGGCAACTGCACAACATCTCCAGATATCACTATAGCGAGTCCTGGGGGCTAATTCTCGCTTTCGTAATCAAAAAATATGTTGAATGCTTCTAGCTTTCCAGTAAACAGTCGCTCGTTATCAAACACAATCAATATTAATATCTATACCTTTTATTCGATATACCAAAAAAGAAAAAAACTTGAACATTCGTTAAAGTATTCGCTCGTATACAAATGCGAGAATTACTCCCCTTGTCTGATCAACTTTGTCTCGATCGACCTAACGATTTCATTGAATGCCGTAATTACACCAACCGAACAAAAACAGACTAGCACGTCTTCAAAGAATGAACTGATCTTCCAGCTGATCCCTAACTTACCAGCAGCTCGTCATCAGTATAGAAGACATAAAATTCGCACTACCACCACAGAATTCGTTATTCCCAGTCAGATCTCAAAACACTTAAAACGTAAGTCCAATAACATGAAGAATTAGAACGTATACTTATTATCTAATAGGCCGCCAGATGTTCATGGAGTTTAGAAACAAACGATTAAAAGACAGTAGGTTTAAGAAAAAGTTCCTCAGGACGCAGTCTTCTCGCCACTCTTGTATATGTGATCTCATATTCAGATGACTGCAGCATTATGATATTGGTAAGTTCTGCCAAATGGTTATCTTAGTGAAATACACAACTTCTTCAATGCGACTAACCTGCAACTATCAACAGAAAGGTCATCGACAACACTAATCAGCAGAAAGGAGGTACTGGTGTTTAATATTGACTATGAAACGATATGTAGGTCAGGTCAGTCAACGATATGGGCCAGTGGAAAGATAATTTTTCCAAAGGCACACAGCTAAAATGGCTTTACCCAAGATTTTAAACGCAGATTATGGAAAATTTAAACACTGTTTTGTTTCAGTTATGAAAAAAATCCTTTTCATCCTAATTGTGTTATTTTATTGTCTAATCTTGTTAATCGGATCCAATAATTAATATCTACCAAGTAAAAAATTTATATTACACAATTAAACCATCTCAAATTTAGCATAGATAAGTGTAGCTGGTGTAAAAAATATTGACCTCATTCACGTCAGGTTAAGAACTGACGGTTTCTGCAAAGGTTCACCTAATCATGGAACATATTATCATGTTGACAAACTACTCTGGGATGCCATCAGAGTAGTCGTCATAAATACAATACCAAACAGACTCCTCCGCGACATGTCTGAGACAGACATGTCGCAATATCATACACGCCTGTGTATTCGAGGAGAGCATGCAGATGTCTATATTTTTTACTTTGTTTCAAAGTGAAGAGTATCCCAGATAGAGCGTTCTGCATCGATCGGAACAAATAGTAATCGAACGGGGCACGGTCTGGACTATAAAGCGGATGAAGCAACCACTTCTTTCTAAATAGTTTTTAACAGGTATTGCAACATGTGGCCTATCGTTGTAATGATTGAATATTACGGTTTCATGTCAATGTTATTACGGTTTCATGTCAAGCCGCATATTCTGGGTATTTTTCGGCGAATGCACAGTGGGGCAGAATCAAAATTTTTTGGAAATAAATCTGGCATTTCTAAACGGCTGGTCCGATCGGGATAAAATTTGATATTGGCTTAGGCAAGGACTATTCGAGTTTAAGTTATTAAAATGGACCATACAATTGCTCCAGGCGCGGCGCAATGGGGGCTCAAAGTAAATTTTTAAATACGTACCATTTGTTTGTTTCCCATATGATTTGAAAGCTTTTTATATTTTTGGAAAGCTTTCAAATCATATGGGAAACAAACAAATGGTACGTATTTAAAAATTTACTTTGAGCCCCCATTGCGCCGCGCCTGGAGCAATTGTATGGTCCATTTTAATAACTTAAACTCGAATAGTCCTTGCCTAAGCCAATATCAAATTTTATCCCGATCGGACCAGCCGTTTAGAAATGCCAGATTTATTTCCAAAAAATTTTGAACTTGGTATTGAAAAAACATGCTTGCATGTGCTATTTATCTCTTATAATTTTCGAAGTGTAGGCATCTCAAAATGGAAAGTTAAAAATTTTGCCATACCTTGATCCGCTTTTTTTTAAATATAAGGCCCACTTTTGAACCGAATGAACTCAAATTTTTTTTCGTTATTTAGACAACTAAATTACCAATAATATGCAAAAGATTTTAGGGCAATATCAAGTACGGATTCAAAATAAAAGGATTTTCAATTTAAAAATTCAAAAAATAGTAGATTTGTGCTATTTTTTGGGCGAAAAGGTGACTTAACTCTGTTTTTATTTAAAAAAAAAACTTTCTTTAAGGACATATAACAATTTTATGTCTTTCTGTAGAATATCTCTACGGAGAACATTTTGGTATAATAAACTTGTCAAAGTTTTCGAATATGTCATCCCTAAGCCTTTTGGAATTTGACTATTTTTTATAAAAATTTCAACTTTGGGCTACATGTTCTAAAATCCCAAAGCTGGGATCAGAATATGGAAAGCAGTTTTGAAAACCGTGATGTGATCCCTATTTATTCCCAAAGTATTTTCTTAGCCCCAAAAAAAATGTGGACCCTAGGGGCAAAATAGTAAAAAATATCATTTTTGGGATTTTCGCTCCAATTTGTTTTACATTTTGTTTTTCAGAATAAAAGATTTAAAAAATTTTGAAAATTTCATTGAGTTTTGTTAATAAATAAAGATTGTATTACATATTACATATTTATTGTGGCTTCTAAAACTAAAATTTGTATCAAAATTTGTATAGGATTGCAAATATTAGAAACAATTTGATCCACATTTTTCCGGATTATTTTTTTTTTTTTTTTTTTTTTTTTGTTTAGATAAGTTAATTTGTGGTCTTATGCAAAAATTTCAAGTCAATATCTCAATTAGATTCAAAAACATGCCACTTTAAAACTCCGTCCTTCAAGAATATTGGGAAACAAAAAAATGTCACGTGTTCAAATTTTATACCGATCGGACCAGCCGTTTAGAAATGCCAGATTTATTTCCAAAAAATTTTGATTCTGCCCCACTGTGCAATGCTGGCTTCAAACCAATCAGCTGCGTTCGGTACAGGTTCCGTGTGATGGTCTGACTAGATTTCAACATATCATATTGTAATAGAGCATTTTTTTTTTTTTTAGCACCATAGATATTTGGCTTTGTTGTCGATTCGGCTGGTTTGCCGGACTTCACATACGATCTCTTACGCTTGGGGTTATTGTAATGGATCGATTTTTCATCGCAAGTAATGATTCGGTGCAAAACTGATTTTCTTTTATAGCATTTAAGCAACATTTCAGACATACAAAATCGTTTTTCAAGGTTGCAAACGTTTTAAAATTGCTCCATGTACCCTACTTAGACCAATGAATTTGCGGAGTAACCAGGTAGAAGTAACACAATTCCATGGCCTTGACCTCAATGCAGAACTCGCAGGTTTGAACATTGTATAGTTTGAGTTGTTACAACATCAGTTTCAATTCGTATTTACCAAACTTCCCTGCTTTTTGATGAATCCTGCTGCTGGCAAACATTTTGAAATTGCTCCATCTACGCTACTTAATCCAATGAATTTGCGGACTAACCGAGTAGAATTAGCACAATTCCTTGGCCTTGATTTCCAGGAAGAACTCGCGGGTTTGAACATTGCAAAGTTTGAGCTGTTACAACATCAACAATGAAACACATATATCCTTTCATACGCAAGTTTATTTTAATCAATGTAATTTCAAAGATGTGATCTGGTGCGATAAATATAGTGAATTCGTTATTCCAAAGAAAGTGTGAACTAAATTAATTCGTAGCATAAGGTTATGAGATAAGTTGATATTCAAAACCATAAAATCAATCTTACTGTTTCCAATGCCAGGGTCATGTAAAAATCTAAATTTTTCAGTTCAAGCGACTTGTTTGAAAATCAGAACCAATTGAAATCTTAAGGTTTCCATTCAAACTTATGGCCAAGTGGCCGTTACCCAGAAAATTTCTATGGTTTTCTGCTTGACCAGCTCATTTATAAAAGTTTCCTAAAAATAAATATAAAAAAAAACTTACTCAATACAAAGCCAAGTCGTATAGATTTATTTAAGCCAAAGCACAAATCCATAATGAAATTCATAAAATCCTGTCCACCCCAATGATAAAATATTGATGTTGCTGTCATTTCAATGCACCATGTGAAATATATCTTGACTGGTTATTTTTTATTATTATTTTTGTTCAGCTCTAACTAAGATTTGTTAGCAACTTTATCTAGCGCTTGGAAAAATCACATATACACACACTTGAAAGATTTGATCTTTTTGACTTTAGACAAGTTTTTTATTTTGTTCATTTATGAGAAGATGATGCCTAGCGAAGGAAAATGAAGGAAATCATAGTTTTACACTCAAACGTAAATGTTAATGCTTCTTGATTTAATTGTTCGCTGGAGGATAATCATGTGTAGCTAGCGAGCAATAATTCCTCTCCCTTTAGCCAGCATCTAAAAGTAAACATAAACGTTGTGGCTAATTGTATGGAATTTAAAGAATCATGGAATGGAACAGTGTGGTGTATGAGTATGAGAGTGTTCAGTGAGTAAGTAGTCGTCGTTTGTTTGTGGTTTTTGTCATGTCAATGCTCGGCGGTTATAAATCAATATGTTTCTTTTTTTTTTGTATTCCAGAACAGCCCACTGTACGTTTTGCGAGATTTGTGGTGTTATTGTTGTTAAAAATAGTGACTATTAGGGACAGGGGAAATGGAGGGGGGGGGGGGGTAGAAATGCCAGCAAACATACAATCTTATCACTGCTTAAATATCTAAGCTTCAAGATTTTTAGTTGTTGTTATTGTCTGGTATTCAATACCCCGGCTCAAGCTGCAGTCATCTCCTCATCTATTTCATTTAGGCATGTGCAACATCATACAAAACAAAAGAGGCTTTAAACATTGAAAATCCAAGGAATTCTTACTTAGTTAGTTGTGAGCGTGTATTAACTGACTGACCTGTTATTAAATCAACATCGAACAAATGTGTATATTGTAATTTATCTCAAAATTATCACTTTGTTTAGTTTTTATTTTTTTTTGTTTTTAACTTTATTTAGCCAATGACCAAGTGGTAATAGCAGTTTATACTTAAAATAAGCAAAACTTTGTTTTCGCCAATGTTCCTTTATTGCCTTTAGGTATTTTGGTTGGATTTATTTTATTCTACCCTCTCTCTTTCTCTCTGTGATTTGAAATTGTGTAAGATTTCTTTGTAAAGATACATATTATTAACAAAATCATTCACGCGATGTTAAATGTTTTTTTATTTTTTAGCATCTACAATTGATACACTTGTACTTCGAAAAAACAGTGCTTGAAATTGAACATTTAAATCTTTATAATTTTCCATCGTTTATTTGGGCTTAGATGTAGCATATATTTTATATTCCATCCAATACCAATTCAGCTACTTTATATTTTAGTTCAACGATGTTTGTAGTACACTTTTGACTGTGTCTTGTCTTCCGTCATCACTTCTTGGGGCAAATTATAAAATATAAATGCATAAAATAACGCAAGAAACATAAAAACACCAAGATTTGTAACTAAATTTAGAGATTGTTTTAGTTTCTTTTTTTACATATTTTAATATGTATATTAGGGTGGCCCCATTTATGTGAAGGAAAAATATGGTATCGATGTTCCCAACTTAAATGAAAGTTTATTTTGTTTGAGGAGACCATTTCACAAAATTGTTGACCTGAGGTCAATATTTGATGAGCTGGATCAAAGGTAAAAAAGCATATTGCTTAAGGTTTTGCAGCTGAAGTCCACCGATTGCTCGCCAAAGCTTATGGTAAATGTGTTTCATCGGTTTCAACGGGAAGGGATAATTTTGACACGGAAGACAAAGATCGTCCAATCCAGCCAAAAAAATTTAAGACCAAGAATTGAAGGCATTACTCCATGAAGATTGTTGTAAAACTCAACAAGAGCTAGCAAAATCATAGGGAGCTACTCAAGCAGCAATTTCAAACGTTTGTGAGCAGCAGGATTACTCCAAAAGCAGGGAAATTGGGTACCATACGAATTGAAGCTGAGATACCTTGAAAGACGAATTAATATGTCTGAAATTCTGCTTAAACGCTATAAAAGAAAATCATTTTTGCACCAAATCATAACTTGCGATCTCTCTGGAATACGCTTCGCTTTGGAACAGAGAATCCGATATTGGCTTGATTCGTTCTTGGTCTCAAAAGATGAAAAGTTCTTTTGGCTTGGCATCCATATGTTGCCACAAAGATGGGAAAATATCATAGCTAACAATGGCCAATACTTTGAATAAACTTATATCACTAAGATCATTGTAGAAGATTCACGAAAGATGGCGCGTGTATAAATAGTGGCAGATGTTAAAGTCGTGAGTGAGTTGGTCATAGGCGCTGTTAGAGTTAACATCAACTGCCTTGTACATTTAAATTTGTACATTATAAAGTGTGTGTGCATTTCTGCGAATTGATAAAGACACTGAGCGACTATGTGAACTGTTGTTGTTGTACATTTTAAACAAATAAAGAGTTGTTACAATTTTAAACTACTAAACGGCTATTATTTGCAATCAAAAGTATCAGGTTTATTTAAAGGAAATAAGCCAACGTTTTAAAAAGGTTAAAACGTAAAAATATATTGGTATCTGGTGAAAGGTTTACAAAGCTGTATCAGAAATTTTCGTGTGACGTTTTTTTAAATTTTGATGTAATTCAATCTATGCTCTCCTGAAAAATTTGAAAATTACACTTATGTTGTTTTGTCAGAAGTCCACAGAATTAATTTAAAGATATTGTTACGTTTTTACCTTTTAAAAACGGTGGTTTATTTCCTTTAAATAAACCGGATACTTTTGATTGCAAATAAGAGCAAATAAGAGTTTAGTAGTTTAAAATTTTTAACAACTCTTTATTTATTTAAATGTCCACAAACAACAGTTCAAATATTCACTCAGTGTCTTTATACACGTCAGAACACGACAGTTGATGTTAACTCTAACAGCGACAATAATCAACTCAACTCACGACTGCCAGCTTTGCCACTATTTATACACACGCCATCTTTCGTGAATCTTCTACAATGCTCTTAACGGACATACTAGTACATTCGAATTCTAGAGCTTTCGATGTTAATGTTAGCAGCTTAAACATACAGTGCTGCCATACTTACAAACAATGCTAATAACCGCATGCTATCAACATTGTTGATAAGTAGAAGCTTCTACTGATGGACGTGTTTATAAACATGATGCAACAGAAATAAGTTTCATGCTCCCACTTCTGAAATTTCGATTATATTATATGAGGTTTATAAAGTATTCATTAAAATTAATTAGTTTAAATAATAATATTTAAAAATTAATCATAAAATTTTTGCACAAAAATTCGAATATTAAAGGCTATTTTCAAAGGCCTTTCACATGACATCAATATATCAAATGTTGCTTCTTCGAGAAATAATAAAAATTCATAAAAACATTAAAATAGGTTTTTAAAATGCTTTATAATTTTATTTTAGTTGGAAACATCCACATTTTTTTTGGGGCCTCACTAATTTATATAAATGAAAATTAAGTTGTAAATTTGTTTTTTGTTTTTTTTTTTGGGTGTAAAAATTCTGTAATGTGTTCATTACATGCTATAAAATATTTAACGTTTAAATTATGCAGGAATCGTAATCGTTATATTCAAGTCGAAATCGAAATAGTTCCAGAATTATCAAGAAAATACACCTTTACCATTTATGATTAATAGAAATTAAATACTTTGGAGGCCTTATTCAAAATCAGTTTTGAAATTTATCACAGGTTTATAAAACAAATTTTGTATGAAAATTCTGTATTAAAAACCTTTTATAAATTTAAAAATTGATTATGAATGAGGGGGTAGAAATATTATTCACAACTAACAAATTTCAAATTTATTAAGATGCATTGATATAGAATAATTAAATAATTAAATGTCATCAGAATAAAGGAAATTTAGCACTTAGCAATGCTTTCCTGAGAAGCTTTAGAATCTATGATCTAAAGTTTAGATCATAGAAAACAAATGGTTAAATAGCTATGTAGAAAGAAAAAGTAATTAATGTTTCCTTTTATAGGTAACTAGCGGGTGCTACTACTCTAAAACATAAACACACTTTGTTTTTTTTTTTTTTTTTTTTTTTTTTTGAAAAAGGGTAATTTAGTTAATTTATTTCCCTTTTTATCCCTAGCGGATAAACAATATTTTGAGTTTTTTCGGTAGGTGTGTAAACATAAAGATTTTTCGGCGTTCCAAATCTCGACAAGCCGTGTGAAAAACAGTAAAAAAAAAATACTTAATACGTTCGTGATATTTTCATTATAAACCACTCAGTTTTCACTAAAGTAGCCAAATACTGAAAATATTTTCGAAAAATTAGTCACTCTGTAGAAAAAACAAATATTTCTTTATTAATTCATTATTAATAGAGTGGTTTTATATTAAAAATTTGTTTTTTTTTTCATAAAAAATATTTTTGTAAAAAGGTTTCAATTTGATGTTCAAATATCAACAAATTGCCGAATTCCGTTTGAAATTTTTCTAAAAGGACTACAATTCCATTTAAATTTAATTTCTGGAGTATGGGATACAAAAAAGTACAAAAACTTGGTTTTTGCCCCTTTTAAGAATAAAAAAAATCAAAGTATTTTTGTATTTTGCATAAATTCAGATTAAGTTGGATATGTGGTGCTAGCTTTATTAGTTCAGGTTTTATCCCCTTAAAATTCGAATTGCAAAATAATTCTTCTTAGTGGATATATACATAGGTGGAGGTTCCTACATACAACATTTTATCACATACACATTTTATATATTAGAAATTGGGAAAAATAGTTGTATGGGAAAATTCGAAAATCAACTTTACGAATGGACCGTATTTTAGGTGTGTAAAACCATCTTAAGAAAATTTCCTTTCACATGAAACCAGCTAATCGCTTGGATAGTTTCAGAGTCTATAACGGACATAGGTAGAAACATTTTTTGTCAAGTGAACCAACTTTTGAAATCGATTTCTTCCGATCGCGATGAAACTTCCACCAAAGTTAATTCTATTGGATAGTTTTTTCAACAAGATGGGTCAAGAACTCTCTGAGTAAGAGGGGGTCAAAATTTGAAATTTGACCAAACAGGTTTTTTTTTTCTCATCCATGTAACTTATTACCTATTGTTCTTAAAAAAATGAGTCCCAAATAGTTAAGATAGCTATTTAATTATTTTTTATAAATAAAAAAAGTTTAAAATTTTAAAAATCAAAAACATTTTGTGTTTTTTTTATCAAAATGGGCCCTTCTGCAGCTTCTGGAGAGCATTTGCATTAAAAAAAATTTTCATTTGTATAAAAATATCGCCTTTTTAATAGTATGTAAATAGAATATATTGATAAGAATTAATCCTCTAATGCTTAAGCATGCCTCAAGGCACTCATCGCAAAATGCCAATAAATGCAAATATAACTGATATTTCATTTAAAATCTTTGAAAACTTTTTAAAATAATTTAAGTATGTTTTTTAGCAACAGTTACATGAGTTATTGAAACGAAAAATCTGTTATATTTGCATTTATTGTCATTTTTGCGATGAGTGCCTTGAGGCATGCATAAGCATTAGAGGATTAAGTAAATTTTATAAATAGAAAAATTAAGCTTAGTTAAATAAGAATTTCATATGATATTAAAAAATATTAATTTGAAATTAAAAAGAATGAATACGTAATTAAAGAAATTGCATTAGACATGCAAAATATTAAATTTACAATGGAAATAGTTTAATTTGTTTTAAATAAAATTAAATTTATTTTGAAAAAAATTGTGTCTGATTTTAAAATAATTAAAATTGATCCGAAAAAACAATTAATTTGAAAGTAAAAACTTAATTTAGCACGAAGCCTAAATAAGTTTACATTTTTTAATTTATTTCCGTTAAGTTTTGACTGCACCAGGGAAATAAATTGTTGAGATCGGATTGGAGATATAATAGATCTACAGATTGAGAGAAGCTTAAAAAGATTTTAACATCATCCGCACACATTAGAATGTTGCAAAAATTTAAAACTTCCGGAAGGTCGTTTATGAACAAGGAGAAGAGAATTGAGCCAATATACCTTGAGGGACACCAGAAGTAACCAAAATATTTTTTGGAGTATTTGTTATTAAATGTAACACATTGAGTTCTATCCAAAAGATAATATTTTATCCTGTTCAGATGGAGGACACGTTACTGAGTGACTGATTCAACATTACCCAGCCCAAACGTCTAAAGGTAGAGACATGTTGCCTTTTCCTTATGAACAGATTTTTGAAAATTCGATGGATTTGGGGGTAAAAACGGGTAAATTTGGCAACCTTATTATTGGTAACCTTAATTAACTATTTTCAGATTCATCCTTGAACCGTATGAAATATGGTAAAAGATTCAGCTAAAATTTGTGATGTTCAATAAAAACATATCAATAAACTAATTTATATATAGAAATATTAAAAATTCGCTGAAAATATACTAAAATATACAAATAACTCAAAGTTATACAATATTTTTCATGTTTTTCGTATTAAAAAATTACACAAATGTTCGTAACTTGAATGTTCAATACCTGTATTATTATACTTAAACTAAAGATTTATTTTTGTAGAATAGCATGATCATAAAATATCTCCGATTTTTTTAAATTAAAAGAAAAAACTAGGTACTTGTTCTTAAATAATCAATATTTCTGTTAGGTAATACGTATTAATAATTGTAATTGACAGCGAACGCCTCAATTACAGACACTGTTTTCCGATTGTATTTTGCTTACTTTGGTATTAAAATTCGCAACTAAGAAAATTCCTAAAATTGTCTAAAACTAATTTACAGTGGTATTCGTTGAATTATTACAGAGTGATTATAATTAATGAACTTGCGCTAAATTAAAAATTTACTTTCAAATTATATAATAAATATAAATCTTACTAAATTTAATCAATTACAAAATTTTATTAAAACATTTCAATATTTAGGCATTAATAAATTTTAGCTGACACTAATTAAACTGTTAAACAAAACAGTAATTTCCGTTAAAAGCACTCCACACAAACCACTATTTTATTTGATAAACAAAAAATGCAAAACAAAGAGAAAACCAGCTGCAAATATAATAAAGAGAAACCAAATACAAAAAAACCCCTATTTGCTCTTAATACACAAGTACTCTTGCAAACAAAATACGAAAAAACAGCTGCCAACAAAAACAAGAAGCAGCATTTAGTTGCTTACAATTACGGTCGTTAAACAAAAGTGTGCTTTAGAAAAACATAAAATTATTAATAAATAAAAGTTTATTAAAGTCAAACAAGTGTTTTAATACTAAAATAAACATTAAACAATTAGGAAATAATGTGTGAATATTGTTAAAATTGCTAAGCAATTAATGTGCAAAATATTTACTGGCGCTGGGCAGCCGGATAATAGGGTGAGTTTAACAAATTATGTTGCTAGTTGTTAAATATATTAAAGGCAAACTTCAAAGGTTTAACATTATTGTATTGTGTTGTAGTTAAAATTATTTTGTATATTGTTATCTTTTAATTATATTTTATTAATTTAAAATTATTAAAAACAACAATTAAGTGTCGTCCACCAGTTTTTGTGTTTGTTGTCAGCTGCTTTGCAATCAGCTGTGTTGGTTTACAAAATTAAAGCAACAACTGCTTCAGTGTGGCCAACTGTAGGAAACTAAAATCGTTTAAAATTAGGTACAAAATCAAAAAGCACTAAAATAATAAAAATAAATAATAATTTGTACCATAGCTGTGTTTTGTTGCTACCGTTATATTTTCATTCATCTCAGCTTAAAATATAAAATATAATTAAAACAATATTTCAAATGAAAAATTAAATTTCTATTGTTAGAAAGAAATTAAGAAGCAAGATTCCTTTTTGACTACAATATTTCACATGTATAGTTGTTGATCGACCTTTTCTTTGATTCTTATAGATAGTTTACTATATATTTTTATATATACAGGTTTTCAAGGTCAATAATTTTATGTAAATTAAAGATTATTTATATCATTTTTAATATAATACGATATTTCATTAGTATTATTGCCAACTTCATGAATTTTGTTTAAATTTGGCATCAAAATGAAAATCGAAAATATACATTAAAATCGAGGTCACTTTTTTAATATTGAAAAAATTTAAATTTAAATCAAAAAATTCATATTAGTATTGAATAATAAATTAGGTTTTCTCAACATCAAGTTGTATATTTTTAATTTTCTGATTATTTATATCGATTTCTTAATTTCAATTGGTCTTTTCTCAATATAAAATCGGTTTTCTTAGTTTCAATTTGTATTTTCTCCATATTAATTTTGATTTCTCAATTTTAGTTGGTTCTTTCTCGCTATTAATTTGCTATTCTGAATTTCAATTTGTATTTTCTCAATATTAATTTGGGGTTCTTAAAAAATCGCCACCTTTTTCTCAATATTAGTTGGCATTTCTGGACCAATATGAAATTGGATTTTCCATTTTCAATCTGTAATTTGCCAATATTAATTATGATTTTTCAATTTCTATTTGTTTTTTCTCAATATAAATATGGATTTACTCAATTTCAACTTGTAATTTAAAAAATGATCTAAAAAGTTAACAAATTATAAAAAATTTAAAAGCTCTTTAATGCTAGGAGTTATTTCAGAAAATGCATATCCAATATCATTAACAGTATTTATACGTGATCGATTCTTTGTTTTTATTGATAAAAGTGTAGAAATGCTAGCTTCACTTCAATATGTAGATTTCAATTGTATTAATAGTTTCAACGCTTCAGAGCCAACAGGAGGAGAAAACATTGTAATAATATATCATGTAATATTTTCAATTTTAACTGACTCAAAATCAAATTTATCACACGAGTTACATTTCATTTCAATTATTTCTTCTTGGAATATATAAGGTATTTCATCAACAGACATAAGTAAATTATTTTGGCAGATACTCGTATCTAGAATAGATTAATGTAAAGTAGGGATTGCAAATCGATTTTAATAGTAATCGCAATTAATGGTACCATTTAATCGTAATTATAATATGGCATATAATATATTGGGATTACGATTCAAAAGCACATTTGAAGAATTTACGATTATAAATTTGAGTTAAAATGTGATCCAAGTGTGTTTCATAATAAAAGTTTTGCTTTGAATTGGGAGCATTATAATCAAGAATTTTTATTTCAAGCTTGAAGGTTAAATAAATTTGTTATTATGTGTTATATATTATAAAACAATATATATATGCTTTTACTTTGACGGAAACCACATTGATTGTTTTAGCGATAATAAAACGCCTATTGGCTGTTTTAAGCACTAACAAATAACACTGTTTTATTTAAAAGAGAGAATAATTTTAAAAGAGAGCAATAGTCTCAAAAGTAAACAATGCGCATTTGATAAGAGTTGCCGTATCAATAATTTCGTTGTGTATAAAAATCGCTAAAGACAAATTGGTTGCAGTAAGAAATAAAAGAAAATAGTTTTATTAAGGTATGTTCACATTGATGAAATATTTGATGAAAAAACATGACCACTAAAACGTCGATATTTCTCATTCAATTGAACAAATATTAATTAAAACAAGTAAGAAAGTATAGTCGGTCATGCCTAGGGATGCCAAACGGGACTGGGTTTTACAAATCCCGGGATTCGGGATTTTAGAAATGTAAATCCCGGGATCCCGGGATTTTTCGGGACCCCGGGATTTTTCGGGATCCCGGGATTTTTCGGGATTTTTCGGGACTTCGGGATTTTAATTAAACGTGAAAAAATATAAAATTCAACAATAAAAACTATTTTTTTTTCGTTAATATATTTATGTGAAAATATATCAAAGATAAAACTAATGCATTAAATTAAAATAAATTTGACACGAACCATATTTCATATTTATACCCGTATTCTGAACTTTATAACAGTGAGAAATCCATAACAAAACTGTATTGATTACATATGGTAATTCATAGTAAAAGGATTTTTAGGAAAGCGTACATTACCATTACTATGAGAAAAAATTGGTAAGGCAGTTTAAAAGTTATTTGCAATTAAAACCGCACAATTTTTGTCAAAAATGTTTGTATTGAAAATAAAATATTGAAGTCCTAATACACGTTAGGGCTGACTAAAATTATCCACAAATACTCTATGTTGATAAGGTTTGTTTGGAATTGAAAATGGTCCATGATTGCCCCTATTTCCATACAATTGTACCCCGGAATACTGTTTGAGCAGTCATAAGTATGTTGATTATGCGACAATCTTTATAAAATTTTGCACGAAATAAGTTCTAAGTACTTTGAAATTATACTGTAAAGTATTGCGAAAATCGGAAAAAATATAATCTAAAATCCCTAATAACTTTGTAAATAAGTGTTTAATCGAGAAAAGGAGATCGATCTGTGATCATTCATATTTTGTACCAAAAATCGTTTTTTTATCTGAAAACCTCAAAAATCTAAAATCCATAATAACTTTGTTTAATCGAGAAAAGATGCTCGATCTGTGATCACTCATATTTCTGACCAAAGATCGATTTTTCATATGAAAAACTTCAAAAATCTAAAAATCTTAATAATTTTGTTTATAAGCGATTGATCGAGAAAAGAAGCTCGATCCGTCATCACTCATATTTCAAACCAAAAATCGATTTTTCATATGAAGAAACTCAAAAATCTAAAATCCTTAATAACTTTGTAAATAAGCGATTAATCGAGAAAAGGAGATCGATCTGTGATCATTCATATTTTGTACCAAAAATCGTTTTTTTTATTTGAAAACCTCAAAAATCTAAAATCCTTAATAACTTTGTTTAATCGAGAAAAGAAGCTCGATCTATGATCACTCATATTTCTGCCCAAAGATCGATTTTTCATACGAAATACTTAAAAATTCTAAACTCCCTAATAACTTTGTTTATAAGAGTTTAATCGAAAAAAGAAGCTCGATCTGTGATCACTCATATTTCGTACCAAAAATATCAAAAATCTCGCAATTTTCCGGGATTTGTTAATCCCGAAAAATCCCGGGATTTTTTTTCACAAATCCCGGGATTCGGGAAATCCCGATCCCGAAAAATCCCGGGATTTTCGGGATCGGGATTTCGGGATTGGCATCCCTAGTCATGCCCGACCATATGATACCCTACACCGATAAGATGATTATAAACAGTTTTCTATTAAAATTTATATGGGAGCTATGACTAATTATGGACCTATCGCCATCAAATTAGGTGGCATTTCTTCTGTATATATGAAACTTATTTGTGTTGAATTTTATTTGAATACCAACATTTTGAAGAAATCTATGAAGGTATATACATTTTATTGGAATACCAAATACATTGACGGCAGACATCGCTTAATCGACCCCTCCCCACTATGGTGTGTAGGGTATCATAAACAAGCTTTAGTTTAGAAAATATCACATGTAAGATCATTATTATATTGTTTGACGTTGCGTGCTCTTATAAGAGCCAATTAAGACAAAATAAACATTTGCATAAAATACTGATTACGTTGTTGGTGATCAAACATTTGATCAATGTGAACGTACTTTTAGTTAGTTACACGAGTTTTCCAATCAAATTTTTTAATAAATTGTGTAAGAATTTGTAAGAGTAATACTGCTAATCTGTATTTATAATAATGAATAGGTTTGTTATAGGTAACTACACCGCACAGTGGTACATAATCAAAATATTTTGGAAATAAATCTGACATTTCTAACCGGCTGATCCAGTCGACATACAATTTCACGTAGGCATAGCAGAGTAGGCATCCACAGAGCCCTCAGGAAAAGCCCTATGTGGTCTCAATATAAGGCAGGTCAGATATGAAATATTTTTAAACGCTTGCAAATGCAGTTAGTTAAACGATTATCAGATAAATCATGTTTTAATGTAGATACAAGTCCAAAAATCGATTTTAAAATTTCGAAAATGTTAAATGCATAGTGAGATAGAGCGGAAAGTTTCTAAACTTTAGAATTTGAACCTAAGTTGTAAAAATGCTGTAATAAAAAAAAACTGTATGAAAAAAATAACATCACTCGTATATGTATTTTTGATGATTTTTTTGTTCAAGTTTCGGTTCTATGTATATTTCTCTATGGTTCGTAGAAAAAATGTTTCTTAAAGACCTTGAAAAGTTTTCATTTGATTTTTTTTAAAGGCATCCCAACAGATATAGTCTTAAAATAGGAAACGGGTTAAATTTACTAATAAAATGTTCCCTAGGCGTTTTTGAATTCAACCCATTACACTGCGACCCATAGGATCTTTTTTGCAGCCTTAGATTTCTTATCCCAACAGATTTAGGCTACGTATGAAGCCATATTTTCTATTTGGTGAGACATCAATTACGTCACCCGGGGCCAGAATTGGGCAGTCGCATAGAACATGTTCAGAGGTTTCGGAATGAAGTTCACAAAACCTGCACTGTTCATTCTCAACATTACCTAAAATAAATTGGTGATAGCTAAAACCAGAGTGTCCGGTGAATAATTCTGTAAGTATTCTCAAGTCAGCCTTTCCGAGCGAAAGCAATGACTGGGATCTACGTCTGGATAGGGTAATGAACCGTTTGGACTGTCTAAGTCCTGGTAAATTACCCCAAAATCGGGAAAATTCCGATTCAACCCAAGAACGAATACGTTCCATAGTGTACCCACGTGGGATCCCAAAGAATGGTTCAGGTTGCGAAACTTGAAAATGCGGGATGTTTTGCTTTACTTCTTTAATTTGACAAAAAGTACCTTTAATGTACCTATTTCGCACCAAAGTTATGGTGAATGTGTTCTATCGGTTTCAACGAATGAAGGATAATTTGTGCTGTTAAGAAGAGGTGACACGGAAGACAAATATCACCCAGGGCAGCCAAACAATTTGAAGACCAAGAATTGGAGGCATTACTCCATGAAGATTGTTGTCAAACTCAACAAGAGCTTGCAAAATCATTGGGAGCTACTCAAGCAGCAATTTCAAACGTTTTTGAGCAGCAGGATTACTCCAAAAGCAGGGAAATTGGGTACCATACGAATTGAAGCTGAGAGACCTTGGAAGACGATTTTGTCGGATGTCGTAAATTATGCTTGAACGCTATTAAAGAAAATAATTTTTGCACCGAATCATTACTTGCGATGAAAAATGGTACCTAACCTGTACTGAATGCAACTGATTCGTTTAAAGCGAGCATTGACCGAAAAACGCCCAGAATATGCGGCCAGACATGAACTCGTAATAGTCCATAATGACAACACTAGGCCACATGTTGCAATACCTATTAAAAGCTATTTATACGCTTTACTTTGGAACAGAGTATCCGGTATTGGCTTGATTCGTTCTTGACCTAAAAATATGATTGGTATTTTAGAAAAAAATGGTTTTAATGTTAACTGTTTCGATTCGGTAGGTTATCTTGATGCTTTAATCCTTCATCTGACAAACAGGTTTTTAAAGGTTGTAATAAATTTTTTATAGATTTGTCTCTGGTTTTTTTTTCGAAAACGTAGTTTGATTGCTGGTTAAAAATAGCAAGGAACCAAAATATGTATACATAATAGGATGGCAAATTAATATTGCAGGCCATATCCAAACTATAAAAATCTTATAAAAATTATAGAAACTACTCTGGTACAAAGACTATAATAACCAGATACAGTGTTTGTAATTCGGCCTTAGCTCTACTTATATGGATTAGGACATTTGAATTGAATTTTATCTCGATATCAATATTTTTGTGCTTTAATATAATTTTCGGAAGTGGGCTTTATATAGCACCTATACCAATTATATAACGATATTCAGAAAATTCAGTTGTGTAATTTTTGCATACATGGAACTGATCTGTGTAAAATTTTGGCTCTACATCGATATTTATGTGTTTTTAGATGTTGTACTTATATGGAAGCTATGACCAATTATGGTCCGATATTCATAAAATTGACCACGTCTAGTTTTTTATACACTAGGATTACTATTGTCGAATTTAAAACTAATAACGATATTTATAAGAGATTTATGGGTATTAAAGTCATTTTCGGAATTGATCCTTATATGGGGCCTATGTTCAAATATGGACCGATATTCAAAAAATGTGTAAAATTTTGGTTCGAAATCGATATATATGTATATGATATTTATGTGGGTTTATCAGTTGTCAAGGTGGTTCTTATGTGGGTGCTATGATCACACGCAGAGAAAAAACATGGTTGTGGTAAACATAATCTAAGAGCAACATATTATGATAAGATTTATTTTTGTAGTCCAAACATATTATGATCGTTATTAGTATCATAAAATATCATAATATGTTCTAAAACAGTCATATTATGATACAAATCAATCATAATATGTTCTGAATTAATAAAATTATGATTTGAGTCAATCATAATATGATCCAAAGTAATCACATTTATGACCCAATTAAATCATATTATGATCCAAAGTAATCATATTATTATTCACATTTTTTTTTTTTTTAAATACAATATTTTGTTTTAATAGGTTTTAATTTTAAGGTACTAAATTCCCAATTAAAATATTATTGATAAATTCACTGAAATTTATTGTTATTCACTCTAGGAGAGTTAACGATAATAATTATGATTCGGTGAACAATATTCATATTTATAACTGCGATGAAAATATAAACGTGTACAGTAACTAAAATATTGTTGAAATTAAATTAAGACAACAATTATATGTTTACGGCAACAATATATTGTTACAAAAAACATAGTATAGTTGTCATAACCATGTCGAATCATGTTTTTTTCTCTAGGTAAAGTTATGGGTCTATTTTTGTATATATTTATGTCGAATTTCAACATATCGGTATTTATAAGAGATTTATGTATAATTAAATGAATTTCAGAAGTGGGGCTTTAATCAAAAATGGACTGATCCAAACAAAATATCGTCTTACCATTTTCAACAAAGCTTATTCTTTTATCAAAGGAATAACATGCAAATGTCTATGGTATTATCTGTAATATATGTATGTATTTATTGAAAATAACAAAACAATTTTGAAAAATACCAACTTCTTCAATACCTAACATTTCTGATCAACAAGCATATTTGGAAACAAATTCAATTGCCCTAAGTCCATCTCTCCAGGCCTTATAGTGCCTTCAACAGATGGAAGATATAGCTAGATCGTCTTAGAATTTTATAAGGACCTAGAATATATATCTGTTGTGGACAAATATTTCGATGTGTTAGAAACGGAACGACAAAAACAATCTCCATATTTTTGTAGTGGGTATAAAAATCGCAAGCGATAAAGTCCATAACATTTTATTATAATCCATTTTTTATTTATGCAAACAAGAGCTTTCTTCTCACAACTGGTATAGGGTATCATATGTCAAATCTTGTCCAACTATTTTTCCTTTATTGTTTTCAAGTTTCATAAAACTCCTCAATATAAAAAATATTGAGCAAGATTTCAATACACCAACATTAACAAAAATCAAATTCAGTTATATCCAAAGGAAATCTCATTTTATTTATATAACCATATACAAGATAAAATATATAAAATCATATACATACAAGTATAATACAAATGTAGTTATGTATAAATAACAAAAACCCATCAAAACTAAACTGAACTCAACTTTCCACTTTACGTTAAACCAATTCGAAAAACTACGGTTGAACTCTTCATTCACATAAAAACTGAATAATTTTTGTTCAGAAATCCCTTTATTTTCTATTTCATTCGAAATGTTTTGAACATCACAAAAATAAACCCCTCCATCGCTGTTGCTTCTTTTTTCGATGAATTTGTTTGGTTTCAGGCGAACGAAAACAAAAAACAGAAAAAAAAACACAATCTGTCAATCAATCACCTGTCAACTTGGCCACACTCACAATATGGGAGATACAACTACAACCATCCATCCGTCTATCCATCTTACAGATACTCGTTTCGTTTGTTTTGTTGTAGCTCATCTTGTTAAATGGTGGTTCAGACTGAAACGACACAGTATGTAGCAAACTATAGCAACAATGTGTTGGTTATACATCCATTGTTTTGCTTCATTTTCTATTTAGTATTCAAACGAGTATGAATGAGTATCATTTTACATACAGAGTCCACCATACATAAGCACTCGTAAAACGAATCGTTTATTTAGCTTCATTGGATTTGGGTGCTCGATTTAGCTCTTTATAATGTGCGCAAATGCCAACAAAATCTTTGATGGACATTGATGTGTAGGTTCTCCATTGAGATGCTTATGTAGGGACTTTTTGATACTACTTACAAATTTAACATTTATGAAAGAATTATTGTGTATTATTTTATTTTTAATACTTAATTTTTAACAAAATTATTGTATGAACAGTTCCGATTGCTATGGTAAAGAAGTAGAGTATTAAGAAACAAGTTTATGCCAGTATTTAAGTAAGACAAGTAGAGCGTTATATTTGGATGTACCGTATCTTATATACCCACTACCATTGAAGTTTATTTAAAAACATTTATATGGTTATTTGACATGTATGTGTTCATTGTAGTGCAGAGAGAAGTCAATTGGTTACTTTATACTTTCCATATAAGTGTTTCTAAGTAATCTAGAGTGTAGTCACATTAAACGTTTATTTTGTACTGCACTTTTTTGTGAATAATTCGTTCAAACTGGTTTTATGCAAATTCTGTTAGTATAATTCTCATAATTCTGATTAAGTATACTAACCTACCGTGAAGTCAATTGTCACTTTAGTGTATCTAAGTAATCTAGAGTGTAGTCACTTTAAATGTTTATTATGTACTGCACTTTAGAAAGTAGTTATTCAACCCACCAGAAATAATGTATTGGAGAGTTGTCGGAGGAAGTGTTGTTTACAAGCAATCGGTTTTTGGACTGTCTAGAAGTCTTTTTAACTTACTATTTGAGGTCATTTAGCTCCCGTACATGTTAAAATATCTAGTTATGTAGCTGATCAAGTAACCAGTTCGATAGCTAGTCAGGTAACTGTGTCTATGTTACCGGTATGTAAATCCAATACGGTATGTGAAATCGCCTGCTTATGACATACACGTGTTAAAATAACTAGTCGCGTAACAACTTATGTAACTAATTGTCTCCATAAGTGATGGGTAAAATCACTAGTTCCAGACAGTCACCAAAAACTGCTGGGAACTTGTACCTTCTCTTGTCTGATTTCTTAGTATGCGTGTTTTCTTAGTTCTTTTTAAAATACTTAGAACATATTACATTTCCATTGTACAAGTATTGGAAGTTTAAAGTGCATAAGTCGCTCTCTATTCGCAAGGATTACTTTTTAACAGCGAATCTGACTTAATGCAGTCGGTTAAACTAAACTATAAACCCGATCTATAGATGCTGGTCACAAGATATACCGGTTTAGGAGAGAAAATTATGGAAAGGTGAAACAAGGCTCTATAATAATTCAATCGACTACCCTTCATTGATAAAAAAAGGTAATATAGCGGTGTAGTAAGTGATAAAAGTTGAAGAAATGAATTAACTTGGGTAACAGATGAAGGTCCGAGTGCATTATTTCATGCAGGTCTATAATTTCGTTATTCTCCATTCGGCGGTATTGGTTCTTTATTCACAAGTCATATTTTCCAGCAGGGTTGTTCCTTTTCAGTGCCTTAGGTTAAATTTGTATAGTCCGGAATCTTTTTCCTTGGCACTCTCCAATTTCTTGAGAATCTGAATAAAAGATGTATCAAGATAGCACAACAGATTGTCATATCATCTCATCCTTCTCGCTACACATGTAAATATATTGGTTTCGAAAAAGTATACTCTTATTAACTTATCTTTATCGCCTTTAACTTGTCTTATCGCCTTACTGGCTCAATATTTCCATGGATATAAATTATCCAAGACTATATCCGCATCGAGTTAGAATTTATGCCTAATCTTTCCTTATATAGAGTCAAGACCTGAATAAATGCATTGATAGGGCGTAAATTGTCTTTGGGGGCAGAGGTTGTCTACACTAAAACTTGTAATGCAATATTTTATTGTAGCCTGAATATCTATGCAGATTGTTATATCGCTTCCAGTCTCATAGATATCAGTCTAGCACTCCACAGTTAGGTTGAGAAAAGGGATCATACAAGGCCGAAAAACAATCCTCCCATTGAGCGCTCTAAAGCTGTTTATCCTGGAAAATGAATCTAGATTATCAACCCAGTTTCCTTTACATAACACTTCAAGGTATACTCGTCGGAGCATTTCTGGGTTTGGTATTTTATTCTCTAATATATAAGGACTGAGATCGAAAAATGTTTAACATACATGTATTTTAATAAAAATTAAACCACTAAACTTACAGTTTTCAATCTTTTTTTATTTGATTGAAATTATTGTTACAATTTACAAAAAATAAATATTTTTATAGTGCTAATCACTAATGATGAATGAATTTTGAAACTTTTTCGAAAACCCTTCCATTATGGTTTTTATAGTGCTTTATGTCACTTTGTCCGAACAGGTTATCCGTCTCCGTTTAAAATCTACCACACTTTTGGACACCTTTTTTGTGCTCTTCAATTCTTTTTATAAGAGCACAATATCTCTCCACTGGACTCAGCTCCTGGCAGTTTGGAGGAATTGCCTCTCTTGGTACAAATACCACATTATTGTTCTTCTACCACTCAAGACCTTTATTACCATAGTGACAGATGCCAAATCAGGCCAAAAATAAGTGGACACATTAAGAAGACTTATGAATGGAAACATCCTTTTTTGTAAACATTCCTTGATGTAAATTTCGGTATTTATAGATTCCTTTGTAACAAATGTTAGTCTTTTTTGCCGCAACTGCACATTGCTTGCCATACCAAAAACTTTTTGGAAAATTTTTTTTGCCTTTGGATCCTAAACTTTTCTTCAACATTCCCTCGAGCATCTGCAACATAAAAATATTGACCCAGAAAAATTTTCCATACGTACATTTTGTCATCCATTATGCAACAGGTATATTTTTTGTATAAAATTTGACTTCAATTTCCGTGCTCTGTCTTTGGCCTCTAAATTTTTAGCAGAGTTCCTGTCGGGAACTTTTTGAGCCTTGTATGTTTTTAAACCTTCATTGGCTTTAACTTTTCGCACCAAATATTCCGAGTACTGACCTAACCGGGCTGCTTTCCTACCGGAGGTGTTGGGAACTCTTTTGAAAATGCTTTCTATTTTTTTGGCTTTAGAAACATCATGTGGACCATTCCTTCTACCTGAACCAGGTTTTATATCAACTTGTCCGTTACTCCCGGTACTGTTTAATAACAATGGAAAAAGTTTGATAGCAGACCTTTGATTGTTTGGCCAACTTTTTGTAGGACCAAGTTGGGTTTTGTTGAAAATCCATATAAATATATAAATGTCTTTGTAAGTTTGTTTGTTTATTTGTTAGTTTGTTTGAGCATCACGCCTAAACGGCTAAATCGATTTTATTGAAATTTGGAACATAGATAGATCCTTACTTACATATGTTGAGTAAGGATTTATATCCTTCTTCAATTCAATTAATATCTTCGCTGATTGCAGCTAGTTCTGCCAGAAAGACATGTTTTATTGAGGATTGCATTATCTGAGAATTTTTACCACCCTTTGATCGCTTTCGGAAGTACTGGTGATACAGTAAATGCCAAGATGTCTTCCCACACACAATGGCGCAGAATCAAAATTTTTTGGAAATAAATCTGGCATTTCTAAACGGATGGCTCGATCGGGACAAAATTTTACGTGGGGGTAGCCAAGGAGTATTCAAGTTATTAAAATGGACCCTACAAATGGTCCAGGCGGAGCAATATGGGGCCTCAAATTATGGTACCTTCGACATGTAAAATTTTTAAACACGTGCCATTTTTTTGTTTCCCGTCCGATTTCAAAGATTTCTAAATTTTTGGGAAGCGCTCGGATAGGTCTTGAAAAAACATGATTGCGTGTGCTATTTATCTCTTATTTCAAAATTTAAATTTTCAAATTTTGCCATGTCTTGGACCGCTTTTTTAAAAATAAATGGCGTACTTTTGAACCGAATGGACTCAAATTGTTTTATTAGTTAGATAACTAAATTACCAATAATATGCGAAACATTTCAGAGCAACATCAATTACGGATCCGGATATAAACGATTTTCAATTTAAAAATTCAAAAATTTGTAGAGTTTTGCTGTTTTTTGGGCGAAAAGGTGACTTAACTCTTTTTAAAATAAAACATTCTTTAAGAACATATAACGGATTTATATTTTTCTGTAAGATATCTTTACGGAAAATATTTTGGTATAAAAAATATGTAATATTTTTCGAATATGTCGCCCCTACGTACTTCGGAATTTGACCTATTTTTTATAAAAATTTTAATTTTTGACCACATGTTCTAAAATCCCAAAGCTGGGATCAGAAAACGGAAAGCAGCCTTGGAAACCTTGGTGTGATTCCTATTTTTCCTATTTTTGCATATTATTGGTAATTTAGTTGTCTAACTAATGAAAAAAATTCGAGTTCATTCGGTTCAAAAGTACGCCCTTTATTTTAAAAAAAGCGGACCAAGGTATGGCAAAATTTGAAAATTTAAATTTTGAAATGCTTATAACTCGGAAATTATAAGAGATAAATACCATAACGGTATTCCATAAGTGCTCTCCCATCTTTCTTTGAGCGATTTTAGAATATTTTCATTGTCCCTGGGGCTTTCCTTTCGCTTAACCGCTTCCATAGAAATAGTTGCCTTTGGCTCATATTTCTCTCTAGATTTAGAGGAGATGGGGCGTCATTAGCACTTCTTCCTTTACGATTTTTTTTCTTGGCCGACGTTTTATGCTTCTTTGTTAACAAGTTTAAAGTAGAAGGAAAAAAATAAAATACAATTATCCAAACTCCAGTCCAAAATACTCAGAAGAAATGATAATATAAACAGGGACTTGAAGTTACAAAAACGTTTATTAGTAAGTAGTTCAATAAGTTTTAGTAAGAAGAAATTTAACAATACAGGCCTCTAATTCATATATCTCTCTTAAGTAATCATTCTGATACTCACACCTAAAATTCTTTGTTCTTCAAATATTTATTTTTCTCTAGTAATTTTAGGGTGGCAAGATCAAACCACATTATTTATTTAATATCATTTCAAAATAAAGCTATAACTTAAACCTCATAATATGTTTCCTTTTATTTTTTTGGTAACAACAGCAACAAAAACCAGTTTGCCAATATAATGAATGATAATAATCAAAATTCCTCATGCCACTCGGAACTACTACTTATTTACTTGTCGTTGCTATGTTTCAATTGATGTTTTCTTCTTCTTTTTTTCCCGTACTCGTACTCGTCGTTATATTAAAACATGATATCATTGTCATTACTTTTAGTTTACGATCTGTATTGTTAATGTGATGTGCTGCTTATTTCTTGTATTTCTTATGGAAAATTAAAATAATACCAACTGATTTATCGCCGTTTTGGCATAATGTGTTTATACAACTTACAACCAACATGCCTCATTCACTCGCTCACTACCCCAGCCAGCCAGTGAAAGCAGAAAAATAACGTAGTTCTAACAAATATTAGTCAAGTCAAGTCCAAACTACAGCACAAAAAAACCTTCAACTATGAAATAAGAAACGAACACCACCAACCAACCCACCCTCTGAGTTGTCATAAATCTATCACTTTTAATGGCCGCCCTGCACATAATTTTATGCGTTTTATGCAGCACAAATATACACACACACATAAATACTTTGGAGAAAAGCAAAAAAAAAAAAAAAGAAATCCTGGTAATATCAGTAAATTCAGCCCTTACCATCAACATTTAAAGCAGCCACCACCACCATAATGCTGACTGAAGCTTTGCCAGGATGAAAAAGGAAAAAAAAGGCAACGAACATCTCCGAAGACTCACAAATTTCATAAAGTGGCAATTCAATCAATCAATTTTGACATTTTCTTATTTTTCGTTCGTTCGTTTGTACGTTCATTCAGTCAGTCAGTTAGTCCGTCATTCCACCCTTAAGCTTTGGCATCACTTGTTATTTTCTTGTTGGTTTTGTTGTATCCTTCTATATCAGATGATGCTGTGAGAGTGCGTTTGTTAGGGTATCCATTCGTATAATGATCAGTCGAATAATTGAACAATTTCTAACGAATAACTATTTGAAGCATTTAAAAATTAACATTTCGAATAACGAACAAAGCTTAAAACGAATAAATACGAGTATTTATTTTATTTTTATTTTTTTAATTTTTCATAATTTTATGTTTAAAGATGTCTAAAAATGCCGTCTAGTGAAACTACAATATGAAATTATATTGAGAATTTACACTCTATTCAAAAAATTATATTGAAATAAAATGAAAGCAGTCAGGCAAAAATTAAATGAAATCTCAGTGAAAGACAAAAAATAAGTATGGACCAGGATTCCTCCGAAGACCTATCATTCAAGAAAGCAAACCTTTTCCCCTGACAAATCCTAGAAGCTAGTCTAGATCATATCTAGCTATATCCCCTAGTTCATCGTAGAATCTATACCCTGTAATCTTGGACAGTTATACAAAATGTATTCTACTGTTTCTAGCTCATCGATATCCTCGCACATCCTATCAAAGTCCGGTGTATCACGATCCCATTTAACAATGAAGGCTCCAATGGAGCAGTAACCGGTTATTAATTCTACTAGAGACCTGAGATATCTCCTCTCTAACCCAATTAGTAATTTTGTTGCTTTTGCATCCATCTTTGGCCAGATAGGCTTGGGCATCCTGTAATCCATCATACTGTTCCAGGATTGGTTTGTAGTGTTACAGAATCTTTCGAATATCAACCTATAATAGTGGCATATATGGGGTTTTACCCCTCGGTCCATATTACTATTGTTCAGATCTGAACTCTGTCTGGCCAGTTAATCGACTACCTCATTACCCTGTAGGTTACAGTGCACCTAACACCCAAAACAACCTGATTGTGTATAGTTCCGATAAGGCTTCAAGAGCTTTTTTACAGTCCATCACTATGCTGGAATGCTCTTAGTCCGCCTCACTGTATACATCAATTATCACTTCAGACCCCAAATGGAAGACGCTGCATTTGTCTGGGAGTCTGTATGATACGCCTGTCTACTGGATAAACTCCAGCCCCAGTGCCAGATTCCATCTTGGATCCATCAGATCTAATCTACTCGTTCCTATTTGAAAACACAATTGTAGATGTATTTCCGAAATCTAAAGTCGTTACCCTATGGTCAGAAATGCCCGAAGGAATTCTAGCCTGACCAATTAGACCTAACTCGTACAAAAGTTTAGAGTTTACTACCCGCTTTGGTATTACCAGAGAAGACTCAGAGATTTTAAGCAATAATCGAATTCCTGCATGTGTAGTAGGCATTGAGATCCCTTTTTAGCCTTTCCTCTTTTGCTTCCATGACAATTTATTGTCTAGGAAGGTCTCTAGATACTTGGCTCCCTCTTATAAAATCAGCTCAACGCCATCTGTTTTCGACAAACTAAAATTCTCTATCCTATATTCCATTTTTAAGAGCTAGACTCCGTCCATGAGTTATCTTCCCTTTGACTATATCCTATGACTTTTGGATCTTTGGATAAAATTCTCCGGAACCTACATAACTCATTTACGTTGTCAACGGATTCGCAGTATACCACCCATTAATTCCCTTTTGTCCTCTTGATATCTACTTTATACTTATTGAAGCACACTTTATACAGGTTTTTCCAACAAGAGCTGTTATTTTGGTTTTCAAAGAAAAATTTAATTTTTTGAGATAAATGATCGGATGTTTATTTCATAATAAAGAGGAAGGTATGCCGCCAATAATGAAAAACAACATCAGCCAAATGGCCACCACGACCACGCTTACAGGACCATATTCTTCTCATGAACTTTTCCATAACCAAATCGCAAAATGGCTGTCCTATGTCCTGGATAGTCTCACGAATTCTATCTTTGAGGTCTTTAATCGACACTGGGCTGTTGGCGTAGACCTTATTTTTCACGTGGCTCCAAAGGAAGAAGTCGCAAGGTGTTAAATCACAAAATCTCGGTGGCCAATTGTGATCAGCTCTTCGAGAGATAACACGGTCCGGAAACTTTTCCCGTAAAAGAGCAATGGTTTTGTTGCTTGTGTGGCACGTAGCGCCGTCTTGTTGAAAGTAAACGTTGTCCAGATCAATTTCATCCAAAATACGGTGTAATGACGTTTGTGGAATGCCCAATTCCAAAGAACGACGAGGGATAGACAAACCTGGGTTTTCTTCAACACTTTCAGCTATAGCAGAAATATTCTCAGTTGTTCTTGAGGGACGTGCACAGGTTTTATTCTTCACATGACTAACTTGTCCCAACAGCTCGAATTTGTCCACCAATTTCTGTATTGCAGGTCCGACAAGGTGCTTCACGACGACCCAATAATACTTTAGTTTTGCGAACTGTCCCTACAAGATTTTCACAATTTTTGTAGTGAATTTTAATAATTTCAATGCGTTGTTGAAGCGTGTATCGTCACATTTTTAGTAATGGCGTAGTTTCTACTTGTCAAAGAATAAAAGCTTCAAAAGTTACAGCTACCAAAATACCAGGTGATTCAAAATTACACCTCTTGTTGGAAACCCCTTCAGTTGTTTCAGTCAGTCGATAGACTTGTGAGCTTGGCTTTATTAAACAATCTTCTCACCGTCGATCTTTGAACGTGACGTTATTTGGTCCACCATTTATTATTCGACCAATTGCTTAATTTTAAGTATCTAATCGAATTATTCGAACAAGTTAAAATCTCTTCTTTGAATTATTCGAACAAAAGGAAAATCGAGTAATTTGGTTACCCTAGTATTTGTGTATTTGAGTATGTGTTGATGTTGCTGATATTGGGGTTTGAATGGGTGGGCGTCGTTTGAGTATTGAGTTGAGTTATCATCTATTATGAACAACAACATCAACATTTACCGTTATACTCACGTACACAATCACAATTTCTTCTTTTTCATTTTCATTCATTCTGTGTGATTTCTTTTACTTGTGTGTGATGGAAATCAAAAATAGAAAAAAAATATATAGAAAATATTGTAGAAATTAAATATATATAAAATGGTAAGAGTAGACTAGTAAAGACAGTACAATACAGAGGGATTCTTGAAAATTTCCAAACAAAACAAGGCTGCACAGTGGGAGTATAACCAAAATATTTTGGAAATAAATCTGTCATTTCTAACTGGCTGACTCTCTTGACATGAATTTTCACATGGGCGTAGCAGAGGACTATTCGAGTTTATTTGTTGACAGTGAACACCAAAAACTCCTCAGGAACGGCGATCTGGAGTCTTAACGTATGGAATCTCAGACATGCATAATAATCAAATCAAAGGATTTAATATAGTTATCCTTAAAGCTCTAGAATTAAATTATTAAAATAAAATTGCATTTTAATACCACAAAATATACTTAGCTATTAGACTGTAGCGTACACTCTACAACAGCTAGCAAATAGCAAAGCATACAAAATAAATAAATTGTACTTAGAATATAAGCCCCCAACCCCTGCCAAATACTCCAGCAATTCCCACAACAAAACATTACTAAGAAGTATTGGTGTGGAAATTATACAAAACGAAAAGAAGGAACGAAAAACAAAAAAACCAAGACGAAGAAAACGGAAACCGTCATTTATGCCAAAACTTTAAGCAATTCCATCATTCATTCTTATTTCTTCATCCACCACCCCCGCCCCACCATCTCCTTTAACCTTTTTCATTTGCTCCAACTGCTGCTGCTGGCTGCTGCTTGTATTGCTTCTTGCAGTTGGCAGTTTAAATATTTTTTAATTGCCCTCCCTCTCTAACGAACATTTAAAACAGTTGGTTTCATTACCGTCATTCATTTATATCAAAACGCTTTTACCCCCTTGCAAAACATCTAAGCATCTTGATATTTTAGTATGCTACTCGTACATGGTCCTTCGTTCCAGCCATCCACCATGTACCCATTATTTTTATTTATTTCATTTTTGTTTGTTGTAGTATTTTACATTTTATTCATTCTTTTGTTTTCTTATTTTATTTTATTTTACTTTTTTTTAATCCTTAAACATTTTCTTTCAATTTTATTCGTCCTTCTTCTCATTATCGTTTGTTATGCTGCCAATTTTCAATAAATTTCAAAAAATAAGACGCCATCTTCTTAGCTTGGAGTGTTGTTGCCTTCCCCTCACAATTCCTGCTCGGCACTGGTTGCAAATGAGAAGCAAAAGTTTTGGTAACAAAGCATCATTTCCTTGATGTTTTGTGATTCCTTTGGGGATTCATTTAAATATTGTTGTTGTTGCTGTTATTATTTGCTTTTTCCTTAGCTGCGTTGTTGTTGTTGTTATTTCGAGTATTGTTTTGTTAAAGGATTTAAATAATAGGAACAAAAGGTACAAAAATATACAATTAAAGTTGCTGTGTTTTGGTTGAATATTAAAATACGCAAATATTTTTTTTGCTTGCTATTTAAAAGAAAAATTATTTTTAATCAGATTAAATTTGTAGATAACTTAGGAAAATTTGTGGAATAATATTTGTCTAATGTTTAAAAATTCGCCAAACTATTGCAAAGTTATAAGTTCAATGAAAGAAAATCCCTAAAGATCTCAGTGTGAAAGGTTTCCTTATAAAACTGGCTGACTGTTATAAAAACAAAGAATTAGTGATTGAGTTGTTAAGCCACTGCTACACGTTTAATATATGTTGACTGCTATCCAGTATTGATGGATCGCCATCCAAATCGCAAATTAGCCTAATTTCGCGTGATCCGGATCGCGGATCATACTTCGTGGTATCAACTCGCGATACGTTGGTTTTTGGTCCTCACAGCACAAAAATAATGTAAATACTACGACACTGAGTCCCAATATATTACGGCGGGTGTTCCCCAAGGATCCGTCCTTGGTCCACTCCTGTGGAACTTCATGTACGATGGCGTGTTAAGACGTACCAGAGGAGGTAAAAATTGTAGGCTTCGCGGATGATGTCGCTGTAGTCGCAAATGAGGCTATTAGAACCATAAACTAGCCGAACATAAATGCCCGTAGTGGCGGGCATAATCCCAATAGAAATAACAGCACGAGAATTTTCAAAAATACACTACGAGAAATCCAAGAATCCAGAGACGCAGTACAAATATATTCGACAAACGGAAAGGAGATTGTCTATGCAAAATTGGCAGAGAAGGTGGGATAATTCCACCGCAGGTCGATGAACATACAAATTGATCCCAAATGTCGAGAGGTGGGTAAATCGCAGACACGGAGAGGTCAGTTACCACCTGACGCAGTTCTTAACAGGACATGGGGGATTCAGGAGTTATTTATACCGTTTTGGACATGATAACTCACCAAGGTGTCCAGTCTGCATAGAGACTGATGAAAACGCGGAACATGTCATATTCGTATGCCAAAGATTTAGAGAAGAACGAGGAAGGCTTAAAAGACAGCTTGGTAGTAGTTTAACACCCCAGAATATCGTAGATGCTGTATTGGATTCAGAGATAAACTGGGATCGTGTAAAAGAGTTTATAAGATACGTATTGGAATCACTAAGGAAAGAGGCACAGCTTTGAAAGCAGCTTATAGTAGTACAATCGCAATGAGAAAATGAAAGCAGCAAAACAGCTGACCTCGCCGCGAAGTATTACCTGATGGCAGTCCCGCGGAGTGTGGTGTTGACGATGGAGGTGGTTTTAGTCGGTACGTATCCGACATACCCAACTGGGATCTATGTAAGGTTTCCACCTCCAATAGAAAAACAAATAGACAGAAAGAGAGACAGACAGACAGACAGACAGCACGGGAATTTTCAAAGATGTACGAAGTAAAGATCATAAACACAGAGACACAGTACAGATCAATTCGACAAAGAGAAAGAACGCTGTCCATAAAAAACTGGCATAACTCTGGGATAACTTTACGGTAGGTCGATGGACGCACAAATAGATCCCAAATATTGCGAAATGGATAAAAAGCAAACATGGTGAAATCTGCTATCACATGACGGAATTTTTGACAGGACATGGAGGTTATCGAAGCTATCTATACCGTTTCGGACACGATGACTCACGTAGGTGTCCAGTCTGCCTGGAGCAGGAAGAAAACATATTTCATATTCTCATGTCACAGATTCCAAGAGGAAAGAACAAAACTAGAGACTCAAATACGGTGCAGCTTAACAACAGAAAACATTGTAGATGTCATGCTGACATCGGAAGAATATTGGGATAGCATAAAAGGATTCATAACGTACGTAAATGAATGCTTAAATGTTGCAATGTCTGCCAGGTAGTTAGCTCTGGCATGATAAACTCTTTCAACATTCACTTGGAACTCATGTTCTTCGAGTTCATCCTCCATCAAATTAATGTTAATTCCTCTATTAAACATTTTTTATTAAATCTATTTAATTTTGTTTACAAAAACACATAAAAACTATGAACAGCAGTCAGCTGATTGAATTTATCTGTACGATAAATAAATAATTGACAGATGAGGTCGGGTTAGCTTTGCGACAGAATATAAGCAAATGAGACATTGAGAAAACCAAATTTCTTTAATCTGTAGTCTTTCGTTGGGAAAAAAGATAATCACCTAATGAGAAAACGGCCCTAAGTGTGGGATTACCAATCAACATGTGAAGAACCAACAAAATAAGAATAATGATATTCCATCACTTGTTGTTACCTGGAGAATATGGATCAATCTCAATAAACAAAAGCATCATAAGCAGTAATATTGGATATAATGGCTAAACGTTGAGGTTTCAAAACTTAATCAAAGCAGAGTAACCCCCATTAACACGAAGTCTGGTTATGTGTTAACTAATAGTTATACTGTCGGTTAAAAGTATTTTTGTATGAAAACTGTCAGTATAACTATTAGTTAAAACATAACCAGACTTCATGTTAATGGGGGTAAGGATCTTAGCTAAACTGATTCGGTTCATTTATTTATTAAAAAATTAAATCTTACACTATATTCAAAGGGCTTAAACTATACGAATCTAAATGAATAACTGCAGAATTTCGAGGAAAACATAATTCTCTATGATCCAGAATGACAGAGGCGGAAGAAGGAGATATTTTGAGACTGATGACCGTGTGAACGGATCACTGAATGATCGATAAACTCCCATTTAACAATTACTACACTCCCATTTAACGAGACTATGCTCCAGTAGGAGAGAAGAAGATGATAGACGAAGAAAGAGATATTTTGAGATTGATGACAGTGAGAACAGGCCAATTTCTCTGATAACAAGCATTTCCGCATTTACTGGGACCTTGAAAAGAAGGGGATAGTTCTTCACTTTATCTGCGAATGTTCATAATGAAACAGAAATGCTCAGGTATTGGAAACAGGACTGAGTGATTTTATGAGAATCCTCAGTGTCACAAGTTTATTAGTAACTAGTCTAGATCTGATGCTGTAATATCTGGCTAGTAGTGTAATTTTAAAGTATCTTAGAACGATATAAGTACTTGTTTATTTTGAGGTCGTAGGCAGTCTACAGGTCGTTGGCACATACAGGGCATGAAGGCTGCTGCTTATGCTGATACCAAGATACCAAGGATCAAACTGCCACGACGAAGCACGGTGGCTCAGATCTCATTTTCTGCGGTCAAAAGTCCAAATTTTTGTCAACGACGATTTCAAAATTTTTACTGCCATTCAATTGTTAAAGTCAAATATTTTATGTCATTTTATAAAAAATGTGATTTTTGTAAATTTGATTAGAAGTAAATTATCATTTCTTGCAAACTATTATCGATAATTGGGTGATTTTTTGTTCTATTGGTAGGATAATAGTCATTAAGAACTGGTATGACTTGTCACTGTACCGTTTATAGCTGCTGTCTTATTAAATTTTTTCTCAGGTACTATTTTTTAATGAAATTTTAATTTCAGTGGAATAAAAGTGCTTAGGGTCAAAAGGGGTTAAACAAATTTTACTACCAGAAGAAAGGCCAACGTGTCGTCTTTAAGCCCATATATACTTGTTCACCTGTTCATATGACACATATAATATATAATATAAATACACCAAGCAATATAAGTTGTGATAAGTATCTTTAGTATATTATATAAAGTAATAAAATACTTTTTTTATTATTACTAATGATGAAAAACAGTTCTCAAATGAAGAAGCATTAGCATTATTTTTGGATCTGAAGTTAACAAAACAGCAATACAATTAGCTCAGATTGCGTGCGATTGAAAAATGCTCAAATCTCTATCCATCATATCATCATAAACTGCTGCTAAGAAGGATTGTTTGCCACCAGTGGACACTATTACAGTCACATCGATTTCGGCAGAGGTATTAAGTACTTCAAGATCTACTTAATCACACAGCACAGCGCTTGCTACTGCCATTTAAAGGAAATGATTTGAAGAAATATGGAAACTGCAAGATAAGTCTCTTTTGCAAATGGGGATGTGAGGGTTCTTCTGAAAAAAAACAATACAAGCAATATGTATGTGAAAATACTTCAGACACAGATATGTTCATGGTATCATTCGTACCATTGTGATTGATACAAATTTGGAAGACTCGGAGCCTTCGACCAGTAGGATCCATACAAAGGATATTTCGAAAAGCCAAACACCATCTTCAGACCAACTAAATTTGAATTTAAAAAGGAAACTCATGAAGTCAGTAAAAAAGAAGAATTGCAACACTACAGCCATTCGAATTAGAGATTGACTGCCAGACAATTGAAGTAAGCTACAAATGCTAACGATGTTAGATGGAAAAGTAGGTCAGGCTTTGACTGACACAAAGGCTTCCTCCACCTGCATTATATGTCAAACCACATCAAGCCATTTAAACCAAGTGCCGGAAAAATCATTAGATAATACTGATGCATATGAATTTGTATTATCACCGCTACATACAAGAATACGATTCATAGAACACATACCAAAAATCAGCTATGATTTGGATTTTGGACCTAGAGGATCAATAAGAAACAACGACACCAATAACGAGTTAAGAAGTTTAAAAAAGAAACATGTTCAGGACGAATTTCTCACATATGGGTTCATAATAGATCAACCAAAACATGGATCATGTAATATGAATGATGGGAACACAACAGAAAGTTCTTTTCAGATCCCGAAAGAGCATCTAAGATAACAGGTGTTGATATAATTCTTATTTCAAGATTTAAAACAATTATCGATGTACTTGTGTGCAAGGATCAAATTGATGCTAGAAAATTTGGTAATTATGCGAAGGAAACTGCACGAATATATGCAACCAAATATCCATGGAGAAATATGTCTGCAACTGTTCAAAAAATACTTTTTCATGGAGAAGATATCATTAAGCATCATTTAGTACCATTTGGAGATCTATCAAAGGAAGCCCAGAAAAAAGGAATAAGGATTACAGATTTTATAGAGAGCACAATACCAGAAAAACATCACGACATTTTACAAATGAAGATCTATTTAATATTTTACTGGCAACGTCAGATCCGCTCATTACTAGCATTCGAAGTCAATGGGAAGTAGAACATCGGGACTTAGATGAAGAAGCAAGAGGGCTGGATAGAAATAATTTAGAACTAAATATGAAATATTTGCAGGCTATTTTCCAACCGAAGGAAAAGTGGAGGAAAATTCAAGAAGATATCTGTCCATAAAATACCTCTATCGGTTCAAAACTTACAGAGTTTTGGCCAATGAAAAACTATCCTGAGCCACTGTGCGAAGGAGTTATGAACTGCACCTAACAGAAAATGCGAAATATCTAGTATTATACTGAACTCTAAAATATCATGGAAACTAAATGAACAACAGCGGGTGAATAGGGCTACCGTGGCTTACTACACCTGCCGGAAGATGTTCAGTGGAAATGGCTACTAATCAAACTTCCCTCAAAAGTAACTCATGGACTTTGATAGGATGTTCAAAATTATTATTATGGTTCAAAGGTCCCCTAACTGACATCATGATTTCCTTGGGTCCCTGCACATATGGAGTAACGAACTGGCTAGAAAAGGATCCATTAAAACTGAAACCATTAAAAGCTAAATCGGAAACATGCTTCACTGCTAGACAACTACCGAATAGGAACCGGATGGACATTATGAGGCTAATAGCTGTTGCCTGTATCGCAGGAGATGGGAAAAAGTTTTTCATTTCTTCAGTGAATGCCCAGGTCTTCATTTACTTAGAAACTGGTTTCTAAATATGCATATATTGAATGATTTATGTAATAATTCGGTTACTAGATTGTGTGATCTAATAGGATGGCGGATTTTTATCAAGATTTCACTTATCTCATTGAGTGGTGTGGTCTATTCATAACGGAATCTTAAATAATCTGCTTGATTGTTTGTTTGTAGCGTGCTACCAACCGAGTCTAATCGTCACTGAAAGTTGAATCAAAAAGAAAATTTTTGAAAACGACACTAAACTCTTCTAATACTTTATCTACTAATGTACAAATCGAAGATTAACAAAATAAAACAGCTCATACATTTACAGGCATATTCTTTTAAAGTCATAATATATTCAGTTTCCATTGCTAAACTTATTTTCATGGACTTTGATTTTATTTTAATTTAAAAACGTCCTTTCTTATTTAAAATTATCAATTATTATTGATTGAACTCTAATTTTATACCAAAGACTACAACAAGAATTACGCAAAAGCCTTCAGGCACCAAAAACTAAATACACCAGCATTCTCCTCCCACTCTTCAAACAAAATCTTCTATAAACAAAACAATATAAAGTTGAAATCAAACAAACAAAAAAAACTTTCGAATAAATTCCCATTATTTATGGCAATTGCTGTTTGTGATACTTTATTTGTACTAAAGACCCTTGGAAAATTTTTGTTTGAATTGTAGGGAAATTATAACAAGGCAATAACAGCAACAAAACTACGACAAAAATAAACGACTAAATGAATGAAAGCTAAATTGTACTTTATTTATACGATTAAACGTATCTCCTCTAAATAACAAACAGAAAATAAGTTGATCCTGTTTGGATTCATTACTTAGATTTCATTTGTTCTTTTAATTTTTTGGCATTGAATTAATTGCTTTGAGTTTTTGCTTATGAAGAGGAGAACCCAAGAGCAGCAGCAACATCAACCAGCAAATGGCAAAGGAATGTTTTAATTAATATTAATTGAATGAAAAGTAATTGAAAGGATTTTATTTTCTCTATATTTATTTCATTCATTTGTCCTTTCGCATAAAATCCATTCATAATGTATGCAAATGATTTATGGGTTTAATTTTCTACCAAGAAAAACATAAAACTCTAACAAAAAAATATAAAACAAATACCAACTTTTTTCTCTAGAGGGTTTTTTTCATTTTTCTATTTTTTTTGTAAAAAGAAATCAAATGGAAAATTAAGAAAATTTCTTTCGATCAATGAAACAGGAATTAATTTTCTTATAAATAACTTCAAATCCATGTCAAGAGAAGATGAACAAAAAAAAAAATTAAAACGAAAATAATCTAAAGATGAGCAGAAAAAACAAACTTTTTATAAATTTAATACGTGCCTATCAAAGTGACATTTTTATACAGCCCACTAAAATAACTTACAATACACCTTATTTATAAATATATACATACTTATTTAGGTTTAGGTATTATATACATAAATATTTCTTTATTTCTTTTCATTTTCAAGTATCTATGGATTATATCGTCCCTGCTATAATCCATAGCGAAGGTTTACTTTCAGGAATTTTAAAAAAGGCGTTTGAAGAATTTGAATCTATTATAGGTTAAAATTTTTTAATCTCAACGCTTTATTGCTTTAAATCCTTCAAAATGTTCATGGACTTTTTCCTGCTCAAGCTTTTTTGTTTTAAGCTCCCTTCATGACGCGATAAATCGTGACCTTACAACAATCTCCGTGTTAATTTTAACACACTTAAAATTCAGTGTTGCTTATTGACACACAAACGACTAGAGAGTTTACCACAATCATGTCGTATGGATAACGAAAATGTTGGAGTTTCAGATAACCTTTTGGTTCTAGGTACGTGACGTCCGTTAGAATTGTCATATACTTACTTGATGTTTCGAAGAAATCTTTTAGGTGCTGGTGTTCTTGAGACTTTGTCCGACATATTTCTCCCCCTCCTACCTACTTCGTATATACACTATCTTCATTCGATCAAAAATGGAATATAATGTCCATGCATGAGCCGGATTTCCAAGAGATAGTTCAAAGCAGGGATATTATATGGATTAAAACTGTTAACCGGTTTATTTATACTTTGGAACATCGCCGAAACGTGGCTGCTTATAATTATTTTACAGATATTATCATGGGTGTTGTTCATAAGTTGGTTTACCCTAAATCAGCGGCATCCACAACCAAGATAAAAACCACAGCCAACACTAAAGCCACCACATCGCGACAAGATTGTTATCCAGGTGGCGGAGCTATTTATATGAGTATCGACCGAACGACAAATTATAGGGAAACATTTTTTTGTCGAACCATACGCATGTAAAACCCACTACCTGCCAACATTTTCCCGGTACCAACTCAAGTCAAAGATCAACAAACACAACTCCGTCTTTCCTCCCTCTCATAACTTTATTTTTCTAACATCAACGCAATGTACTGCATATACAAGGTGGCGCAAAAGTAAACTTCCGATGTTTTTTGGCTGTAATTAAAAAAAAAATGAAAAACTTTGATTCTTCTTGTGGATTATTTTTATTTGGTCTTTAATTTTTTTTACATCAAGTCGAGAACATGATGTCATGTAAATGGCCGCCGACACAGTTGATTGTCATTTGAGCCCTTTTTATGGCATTTTCCATCACTTTGGCCAAAACTTCCGGCGATAAGTCCTCACATTCTTGACGGATATTATCTTTAAGAGCTGCAAGAGTCTGAGGCTTGTTGACATAAACCCGCGACTTCAAAAAGCCCCACAAAAATTAGTCTGGAGCGGTCAAATCAGGCGATCTTGCTGGTCAGTGCAAATCGCCAAAACGGGAGAAATGCATCCTTCAGCATATCGGTTGTGGGACGTGCAGTGTGTGCGGTTGCACCGTCCTGTTGGAACCACATGTTTTCCAATCCCAATTCATCTAGTTGCGGCAAAAAGAACTCGTTGATCATTGCTCTGTATCGCTCACCATTCACAGTAACCGTTTGGCCCGCGACGTCTTCGAAGAAAAAAGGTCCGATGGCTCCTCCAGCGAAAACAGCACACCATACAGTGACTTTGAGCGGGTGTAATGGCTCTTCGTGGGTTACACGCGGATTTTCAGTGCCCCATAAGCGTAAATTTTGCTTATTTACGTACCCGCTAAGATGGAAATGGGCCGCATTACTCATGATTATTTTTGATGAAAAATCATCTTCCTCTTGGTGGTGATTAAGGATGGCTTGAGCGTATGTTAGACGCGATTGACTTTGTACGGAAACATCTTCAAATATTGTACCAAAATTCGCTGTAAAGACCGTCGACTGATACCCATTTGCGTGGCACGTCGTCTGGTCGATGTCGACGGCGCTTCCATGACATCCTCGGCTACAGCAGCAATATTCTCTGCAGAACAGCTACTCCGGGGTCTGCCACGCCTGGCAGCATCTCGTGTTGTGCCAGTCTCTTCGAGGCGACCGGCTAAACGTCGCAGTGTTTCACCAGTAGGCGTTGGACGGCCAGGAAATCTGCGACGAAATTCACGTTGTGCCAAAGTCACCGACCGATTATTGGTCAAATAAATAGTCAGCAATATTCCGCGTTCTGGAGCAGTGTAGCGTAACATTGCTTATTAACGTGTATTTCGCATGTGTTTATTACACAAATGTCAAAACAGAACTGATGGGAGGATTACTTTTGCGCCACCTGTTATAAGGGACTATTGGTTACACAAAAAAGGAACACTGTTTTCACAATTAAAATTTCATCTTAAAATGTAATGACTCTTGTGGACATCTGTTCTATATACTCATTCTCATAGAAATTTTAAGGTCTCTATTTAGTTAGATATTGTTCGAACAATGTAAGTGTCAATGACTCTTCGCCATAACTGTATTTATGAAAGCTTTAGTGTTCAACAAGGGGAGAGTTTTCTCTTTCATTGGCTCTCGCTTTAGTAGAACGGGATGCTTTAATTATACGTAGATGAAAATAATGGGAAAAGAAAACTTTTCTTACTAAAAGTATTAAATTCTTTGATACAGCCGCGGATGCGAATGATGTCGCGATCTTTCTCAAAGAGAAGTTTCTGGCCGCGTTGTGTGATCTCTTGGAAATGGCGCTGTATAGACATATAACGTGGGCAAAGCAAAACTATTTGGGGACATTGATAGCTTTAAACGATTTTTTTATAAATTGAACACCAAGAAAAACGAATTATCTTGGAGTAATCCCTAATTTTAGATTAGGTTGTAATGATGACACATCTTTCAACAAGGACATTATGAATCATTGAGTGGGATATTTTGGAAAAACAGACTCTAGTTAGGTTGTAAAAATGATGCCGCTATCTTCAAGAGCCCTTCTTCATAGAGATGATATTGGGTATGATTTTTCTTATTTAATTGTATCAATCTCAACATTCTGGCAATAATCTATGTCTCGTATACAATTTAAGCATTCCCTTACTTGATAGCTTCCAACTTTATGAATATGATTTCTGCATGTAAATCGGAAAAACATTTTTTAATTTCATTTAAAGGATAAGTTATCTCTGAACAGTCTCAGACAATAATACAAAGCAAATTTAGCCTTTCTTGTAAAGAATATATAATCAGTAATGCCTGCTTTCGCATTAAGTCCATTTTTCATGGCCAGTGTTAAAGTATATTTAATGAATTGTCTAAAACTATTAGCTAATGTGTCGAATAAGTAACGACTCTATTTTATTGGTAATTAAAATTATCTAATATTTGATGCACTTATATAATGCTTAATAATATGCATGTATAATCGCTCCACAAAGTACAACGGAATGCCTATCTTGTTTAAATCACCGGTGGAGATGATTTTAGGTTAAGTTCTACCTGACACCTGTTTCGAACACATTATATAAAGACGTCCCTGCTACTAAGGAAATCGGTAGAATTAAGGAACATTCATATTGATCATGCCACTGTTTTATAGAGCGTTGCTAAGCAGAAACGAATGAAGTCCATATATTCCATAACAAATAATGGTTGATCATTGAATATTAGGTTAGGTTTCAGGCAGCTGCGAAGCGAAAAACAGGAAAGGGAACAGCTCACGTGGGTCGAGGCAATAGGTCCCTTTGTGCTAACTGAAAGTAGAAAGGTAGAAAAAGAGGGACAGATAGAAATGAAAAAGAAACAATCAGACAGGGGACAGTCAGACAGTCGAAAGAAAAGAGGAGAGGAGATTAATTAAATGCGTACCAGTGAATTTGCTGTTATTATGTCACTCTATGGAGATCCCCATGTCTGGTCAGATTAGCCTTTACTTTTCCTTATAAAGGCATTAATGCACTCTAGCCTTATATTCGAAAGCTCAAAAAGACTAATTAGGGAGCGATGTTCCAGAAACTTCGAGCGTAGATTTCCTAATGCCGGACAGGAGATGAAAATTGATTTCATCCTCCTCCTCGTTTTGACAACTTCTAAAGAAGTCGTTGTAGGGCTAGCCAAGCATCCTCGCATGGTTGCCAAAAGTGCAGTGTCCGGTAATGACCGTCACTATACCACTCAATTGTAAGCGTGTCAAGCCAAGAAGATTTGTTGTGCGTACACGATTGAATCGGGGCCATATCGTTCTGGTTATAATACATGTGGGTTCACATCCCATCTTATCTGGGCGAGCTCATAGTAGAAGTTGCTAATATGAAGCTTGCATTTGGATAACAGAATCTCACATAGAAAGTCTATGTCTCCGTCAGGCAGCATGGACTATCTTCGTGTTTACGTACCCACTTGAGTACGACGGCTGAATGTCTCGCCATCCTGTTTAAGGACGCCCGGCATTCCTAGACCAAATTAGATGTTGTGTATACACCTATTCGATTCGATTTTATTGCAGCCTTACTGTCAGTTTATATACGAATATCCCTACCTGATATCTTGTTATAACTAAGCCAGGTAGCCGCCCTTTTAATAGCTGATATTTCAGCCTAAATAATGCTACATTCATTTGGAAGTCCAAAAGAAAGCCTAGTTTCGAATTCCTGAATGTAGACACCTACTTTAACTCGATCTAGAACCGTTCGTATAGACTGAGAGACCCGTTGTATCATGTAAAGGTCCGTCCACTACTTCCGTGTCGTACGGAATAGAGAAACCGAAGTTCCTCGCCATGAAGGGCCTAGAAATGCAGTAATCGATATTATCCGTAATCGATATTATCATTCGATATTAAGTTTACATTCAGATATGGTATAGGTAGCGAGTTTTTTTTATTTGCGTTAATGCAATCTCTGTCTTCACTGATTGTTTACAAATGGTTACGAATCGGATTTGGAATACTTTATATGATCGTGGTATTTTGGTAAATTTCATACAAAGACGACAATGTGTAAGACTTGTTCGAGGTTAAGATGTAAATTGGCTTAAAAACATACCTCTAACTTGTCGGCAGTCATCCGCTGTTCACAACATTTTGAACTACATATTGAAAAAACGCTTCGCTTATGTAAATGCAGTGCCAAATTTCATCTGCTAGACCATTAGTTGTCTTTCAAAACGGTCGTGAAATCTAAACAGTCAATATAGACTGTTCATAGAGTTTGAAGCAATTTATTCAGTATATAGGCTATAGAGAAGACTTGGAGAATTACCCTTATATACTGAATAGCTTACCTAAATGGTGGAAAAGCCTGTACTAAGATATGGTAGATTTGTTTGGTAGAGTGCTCTTCTGAGAGCCACCAACCATAAGTTGTTTGTAGGAATCTTACGCAATTCAGCGCTTATCATTACTGGTTCCTATTGATCTTATGGCCAAGGGAGTTGCTCTCATTTGAGGCGGTGGATTTTTAAAATCCAGGACAATAATTACTATAATAATTATATTATCCCAGACCTTTCTTCAATAGATGCCTTTCGGTATTGATCGTACAAACTCCGCATGATTGTCCATTTGAGGACTTTGCTGATGTTTTTAAGATAAAGGAGAGTGTGAATGGGAATTTTTGTATTGCACGAACTAGGACGGTTTTATGAACTGAGATTTTGGCCATTAAGAGGACAATGAATTGGCTAATATTTAATCGGATATACGGGCTTAATACCCACCCACCATAAGTTGTTTGTGGGAATCTTACGCAATTCAGCACTTATGATTACTGGTTCCTATAGATTATATGGCCAAGGGGTAGCTCTCATTTAAGGAGGTGGATTTTTAAAATCCAGGACAATAATTACTATAATAATTATATTATCCCAGACCTTTCTTCGATAGATGATGAGGAGTCTCCATTTGAGGACTTTGATGTTTTTAAGATACAGGAGAGTGTGTATGGGGACTTTTATATTGCACGAACTAGGACGGTTTTATAAACTGAGATTTTGGCCATTAAGAGGACAGTGAATTGGCTAATATTTAATCGGATATACGGGCTTAATATTCAGATCTATAGGTGTTTAGCTATACACCTAAATTCTCTATACAACATTCAATTAAGCCATTTAAAATTGATCATCTATTAAAGAGATGGATACCAGGTCACTAAGGTGCAAAGTGTAGTCAAATAGCGGATACATTCACAAATGGGGGAACCTTTGCTCTTAGAAATTAATTGATCTAGATGATAGTGCTTGTCTGCATTTCTAAGCAGTCTATCTGGATAAAATATTTAAAATAAAGTGCAGAGACAGTATTTGGTTGAAATATATTGTAAACACAGTGTCTTGTTCTATAAGGCCTAGGCCCTAACACTTCCAACTAATCTCATTTCATTCTAAACGAAAATATTTTGATTGAAAGTTAAACAGTAGAAAAGAAAAAAATCAAAATAAAATCCCCCAAGAAAAGTTAATGCTCCATACACTGCGCAATAGCACGTATTCGATACAAACACACACAAAAATGTCCTTTTTCCCATAAACAACAGCAACAAAATAACATTAAGAATGAAGTGTTGTGTTGTTTTTTTTTTTTTTGTATTTATTTTATTTTGTACGAAACAATCTCGTTATGTTACTATTATCCTGAAGTATTTCTTTTTATTTTGTTCTGTTCTGTTTTTTTTTTTTTTTTTGTTGGTGGTTCGTCCTCGTCACTCGTTAAGCCATAAATCACTCAAGCTTCTTGGCATTTTCCACTTCCTTCGTATATGGCTACAGCCGTTGTGTTTTAGATTTATTTTTTTTTTTCCAGATTCCTTTAAAAGTTGTACATTTTGTAGTTGTTTTATGTTTTTTGTTGTTTTTTTGCTGCTTTCTAGTTTATTTTGTTGCTGTTGTTTTGTTCTACGTTGCGTATCATTCAGTTTCAGAATTTTCAATGTTTCTGGAGATTTTTTTTTTTCATTTGCTCGCTAGCTGACTGGCTTGTTTGTTGGTTCAATTTTATTCTATTCAGTTGTGTTGTGTATATTTGCTTGTTGTTGTTGCTGTGCTCTGCTTTCAAATGCCATTCACCCTGCAGTGACATTTCTGGGGTGTCTGTCACAAGACGTGTCCTTCGTCTATTTTGTATTGTTGTTATTTATCCCTCTATTATATATATTTTAAATACTTATTGTAGTTGTTTTAGTATTTATTTTGTCATACAATCTTGTGCAAAAATGTTGTTATTTATTCAGTTTATCGTCGTACTGTGGTACAAATTACAAAATAGTTTTACATGAATTGACGAATGAAGGCTGAATAACTCCGACTTGGATCTGACAATAATAAAATCAAGGCAACAGTTTGTTGGAATTTAAACCGATCATCAAGAACGTATTAATTTACCGTAATATTGATATATAATTCATATTTATGTGACTACAAGTTTAGACCAGTGGTCGGCATAAAGAGAACATGGAACTCATATTGTAATATGACTAGCTATTGCTTGTGATATTTGTTTCATATTTTTTAATTCGTATTCATGTCATTTACATGTGAATTACCGATCATGCTCCGTCTCTAATAACTATTAATGCCGACCACTGGTTTAGTTTCTTCAGAAGTTTGGAAGAACTCAGCGACAATAATTTTTAAGAATTTTGAGAAATCTCATATTTTTTTTTCTCTCAAATTGTACCACTGTTTATCAAGGGTTTTTGGTCGTTTGCTTCTTCTAGGTCTTCCTTGAAGTTAATAGGGGTGACACTTTGAGGTGACATATTGAAATTAGTATTAAACAGTTTGTTTGTTTGTCTTCTTTTACTTCAGCGTGTCTTTTTTTTATTATTATTTTTATCTCTTCTTCCTCGTACTTTAACATTTTCAATGTAACATTAAGTTTTATTTTATATTTGTTTTCTGTTGCAGTAGTAGTGTAGCTACTCGTAATTAGATAATTAGTGTAAGTGTGTCTCTGTGTATGTAGCATGCCTCTGTTTATTTGTCGCTTTTTCTTTTTTGTTGTCCAGCAAAGCGTCTGTCCGTCTCATCAGTCTGTGTTACAAATGACATTTGTAAATTATTATCATTGTAGATGGAATTGTAATTAGTAAATTAAGTTTAGTTTTTGCTTTGCTTTGGGTGTATTTGTGACAGAAAATCTTTTGTAAAGAGTCATTAGGAGGTCGGAGATATTTATTCTAGGGTTGTCAATATTTGACATGTAATAGATTTTAGTATTTGGATGTTTAAAGTTGTAATTACAGAAGCTGGAACATTTTTGGATGTTCTGTATCAACTTGTTTATGGAATACAGTTGAAAGTTTCTCGCCTTTTGTCTAGGTAGACCAATGAGTCCAAGGATTTCATCGTGAAAACTAATAGACCTAATTTTTAATGTCGTAGAACATTGCTAAGCACTATTCAATTTATCATTTTTAGACCTTCTTTATCACTTTTGGAATTTTTTTTTTTAAATTTTTGCAAAAGGTTGCCGTGGAGCGGCAACTGACAATATGGTCAGACTATTATGCCGGAACTATTTGGCAACGTCACTGTACATCACATCAAATCAGATCCCACATAAGTACGATTTGCACAGACGAAATCGATATCGACAATGCTATACGTGCACTGAAGAATGCCAAGGCACCAGGAGTGGACAATATCAATCCTGTTCTACTTAAGGCTGATCCTAATCTTAGCGCTGAAATAATTAGACCTATTATCAAGAACTTCTGGACATCCCACTCTCTTCTTGCTGAACTTAGTGAAGGAGTAATAATTAAACTACCCAAGAAAGGAGACTTAACAGAATGAAAACACTGGCAGGGTATAACTCTTTTAACTATGAATAATAAGGTGCTAGCGAATATAATCCATGCTAGACTGTCCTCATCAATTTCAGTAGATCTTCGTAATGAGCAACCACACCGATCTTGCACCGATCGTATAAATAGCCTACGGATGATAGTGGAACAGCCGGTAGAATGGCGATCTCCACTATATCTGATATTTATTGACTTCGCCAAAGTATTCGATACTATCCACCATCAGGCTATTTGGCACGCACTTCGATGTAAAGGAATTCCACCTGAGATAATCGACCTTAGCAAAGCTCTGTATGGCAACTCAACAAGTCGAGTACTGCATGAACGCATGTTATTCAATCCCATTGGTGTAAGCACTGGGAAAAGGCAAAACAGTCATTTGGTGCATTACAAAGAGTGTGGAAGTCACCACAAATACATATGATGACTAAGCTCCGCCTTTTCTCCTCAAATGTTCGCTCCACCCTGCTATATGGATGTGAGTCCTGGAACTCTACTGTGAGCGACATTCAATCCCTGCAAGTATTTATTAACCGCTGCTTGCGAAAAATATTGCGAATATTTTGGCCGAATGTACTTTCCAACAAAAACCTCTGGCAAAGAGCAGAAGAAACACCAATCCATATAGAAATTGCAAAGAAGAAATGGAGCTGGGTTGGCCATATTTTGAGAAGACCTCATGATGATATATCAAAGATGGCAATTGACTGGAATCCTCAAGGCAGTCGAAGAAGAGAGAAGGCAATTAGAATCTGAAACTAGCAGAACAGGAAAGACTTGGTCTGAGATAAAACTAATGGCACAGGGCAGATCCCGATGGAAGAATTTCGTTATGGCCCTTTGTTCTAATTTGAAAACATAGGAATCAATATATATATATATACACAGAGAAAAAAGATTCGTGATAGCAACCGAATTTGTTGCCAATCGAATGATTCTACCTTAGAGACCGAATTTTACAGTTGTGGCTACAAAATTTTAGAAGGGGTAACTAACGTTTGGTTGCTTTAACCAAAATTCTTCTTTATCAACTAACTTTCTGTTGATAGAACCGAAAAATTCTATGCGTGCAACCGAATCATTCGATTGGCAACAAATTCGGTTGCTACTACGAATCTGTTTTCTCTGTGTATATAAAATACGAAAATTCAACAACAATCGTCATTGAGTAATGCCTCCAATTCTTGCTCTTCAAATTTTTTTGGCTAGCTTGGTCAACTTTGTCTTCGGTGTCAAAATCACTACTACTGAACCGCACAAATCATCTCTCGCATATTGAAACCGATGAAACACATTCTACATAAACTTCGGTGAGCTATCGTTGTGCTTCTGCGATACTTTTTTCAAACTAAAGAAGTAAAGCAAAACTTCCCGCATATGAAGCTTTGTTGGAACAAAATTCGACATTTTCAAAGCAATGTTCAATAAATAAGTGATAATAAATGGCAGATATATAGCTTTCAAATTGACATATAATTTATTAAAAACAAACACCTCGTTCAAAAAATACACCATCTACTGAAAGTCCCGCATTTTTAAGTCATACATTCGCCTATTTATCATTCTTTAGTTGTTTGAAATTTGTAATTGCGATGAACATAAAATTGTTTACAGTAACTAAATATTGTTGAAATTGTTTGTGAACTAAGTACAACAATATATTGTAGTTGTCGTAACTACGACGAACCATGTTTTTTCCCTACATGTAGGCTTCGTAATATCGCTCATAGCACCATTTCAGACTTCATACAGTAAACTATAGCTTTCATGATGAGAATCTAGTAATTTTGACAATTTTCACCTACCACCTCCTTAATTAAGACTATTTATTTTAAACAAATGATGAATATAATAAGAAAAATACAATTTCTCTTTAATCCCAACAATTATAAACATTCCACCAAACTTATCACCAATGTACAAACATTCCTGAGTGTAGCAAAGAAAATAAATTAAATATTTTGCTAATGTCCTTCAACTTTTACTCGCCCTAACCAAAGATTCAAAAACAAACGTCTCTTGATACTGGTTCACATAATTTTCATTTGTTGTTGCTGTTTCTGGGTCTGTCGAAATGTTTGAGTTGAGAAAATGAAGGCTGGAATATTCATGAGAAGATTCGAATTATTTTTATACTGTCATTTTCATTCCTTGCCGCTTCAAAATTGTTGGTTCCTCGGTTCATAAAATGGAAGGGGAAAATAACGTCAAGCGAACCTAGAGAAGAGCTGCGATGCTTGTTTATTTGCTGCCAAATTGTTTTTATTTTTTGTACGGTAGGAAAAATTATGATTTTTTTTTTTTTTGAAGTTTTGTTCTGCCAAAAGGGATTAAATTTACGTTAAGCGTGTTTTTCTGTTAAGTTTTATTTAGCCTGTCTCTGCTGATACGCTGCTTGCTGTTGTCTCTTTGTGATGAGTAAAAGTCCTGTGTTTCAGTGCTTCAGTTGAAGCAGTGTCAGTGGTAATTGTCGGGGCAAAAAAAGAAAAGCACAACAAACTCATGAATCATAAAATGTTTTTGTTGTTGTCTTTGTGTTTTTATTTAGGTCCTTTTTTATGTTTCTGTATTGGTAGCTTTTGTGTGTAAGTAAATACAATTATTCCGTAAATTCTATGAAGGAGTAGCAAGAGTAAATTGTGTATTTTCTATTCTATATAGAAGGGAATACTTTAAGTTTTTCATATCAGTAGTAACACTTTGAAATAAATATTCCTTGCTGCACAAGTGACCCAAGGTTTTCTTTAATAATTTGAGGCCAAATATTATTCTCAAATTGGGAATAAAACGGTACTAAACAGAGACTCAAGCTTTCAGCAAAATTCTCACAATTTCGTTGAGCTGCGAATATCATCCTCATTTAGAACTCAATTTTATTTTGATCACATGTTTTGGATACCTATTAAAAGGTTAGGACCACATGTAGCCGTCCAAAGCCTTTCGTCCTAAGTAAAGCTCACGTGGGTCCATTCATTGTTCTCTTTGTGTTACCTGAGGAAGATAAAGAAAATAAAGAAGAGAAGAAAGATAGAAGTAACAAAGAGAAGAGGGAAGGCGATCAGTTGAGTGAGAGTAGGTTTGATAAACGGGATCCCTTCGACCCTACTTGATTGTTCGCACGCAGCGAACTACCATGTAAACCAGGGTTGATGAAAGAAGTTTTAGATAGCAATTAGACTAATTAGAGTAGAGAAGAAGTTCAGAGAGCGCAAACCATCATGCGACAGATACGGGGACACTATGAGGTGCCATTTACTTGTTCCTTAATTCCTTCCCAGATAATTTGGAGAGGCTGGTAAAGGATTTATTAAAATGTAGGGGTTTCCAACATTCATGTCTGCCAAAAATATCTTCTTTATTGTTGTATTTAAATAAAATATTTCGGCTGCTACTGTTGTTTGTTTGTTTTTATTTTTTGTTTTATAAATTTATTATGAAAATGCGTAAAGGGATTTAATAAATAACAGTAACTGCTTCTTCTTGTACCTACTACTACTACAACGATACACTAATCATAACTTACACAAACCCATCCAAATGGTTTCATTCATCCTATTGAACAGTGGTTGATATGGATTTTTATGGCAGGGAAATTTATTTGTTGATAACTTGTATAGTGGCCGAGCATAAGTAGTGTCATTATTGTTTCAAGTTCAAAGGTCTACAGCCACCAAGTCAATATTAAGAACATTGAAAAATGTATCTGTATTAAAGCATATGCTTTTAGTATTTAATTCAGCTTGAGACAGATATATACCCATTCTTGATATGAAATGCCATTTAGGAAATACTAAATCCGATTACATAATTACGCCACTAATATCATAATACTGTATATATTTATTGAGAAATTAAGAATCTACAAAGCTAAAATATATGCGGTGTCTGAAGAAAGTAGACTCTTATCTATAAAGAAATATTAAATCTAGATAAGGTTGGTGCAACGAACAACACCTATTAAAACTGTGCTGGGTGCATAGTCACAATATAAGTGAAGGAAATGAAACTGTTGATGAATTAACACAGACTAGATTATGACATCGGTTGCTTCTAACTCCATGAAGACACATTATGAAAAAATTCGCAGAGATGCTTACATATGCATCACTAGAGGACTAGAAGTGTATAAAAATAGACGAACCTATCTATGAAGGTCTATAACGATAAAGAATCTATTAATATCTGAGAAGCAATTGCGGTTCAACGACATCTTTAACCTAATGCCAGCAATGCAATCAATGAACTGTTAAATCTCGAAAGTAAAAAAGAGAGAAGAAAGAGAACAATGAAAAGTTGCAGTATTGTTTGGTATCCAACTGATGTGGAAATTAATGGCACTGTGTTCACCATTGAAAAGATTTGTGCCAATTTCTTAGCATCAACATTTTCATCCAAAACTTCCACAACTATCACTTATAAATATATCCTCTCTAGATGTCCCTATTGTCCTTAATAGTCTAAAGAATATAAATAGTTTATTTAATCCAGGACCTGATGACATTCTCTCACCATTAGATTTAACTTTTTCCTAAATTTCGGTAATTTCCGGAATAACAGTCTCAACAAAGTTTATCAATAATCTCAACTTATCAATATGGGACTGTCAATCTTATGAAACTAACATCACACATAAATTCTGGATTTAGCAAAAGTCAACAAACTGATAAGATGTACATAGACTTCAGCAAAGCTTTTGAAAAAGATAACCAAAACATGTTAATAGGAAAGTTGGATAGTATTGGCGTCACATGTAATTTTCTTGATTGGGTACGTTCATACGTCGAGAATCGTAGACAATGTGTTATGTTCAAATATTATAAATCTAATACCATAGACGTTAAATCTGCAGGTCCGTGTAGCCATCTCGGAACTTTACAATTCCTAATGTATGCAGATGATGTGAAAATATGTTCATCAGGAGAAAGTTGACTTATCATCAGTCTGATTTGAAAATAATGTCAATACATGTTATTCTTGAGATATTCTCCGTTCATCAATGAATATCTCATTGAGGATTGAAAATTAAAATCCGTTGGGCTAATGAGCCATATGTGACAAAAAGTCAACTCGCAATGTTAGCTAGACCGATCCTTGAATATACATGTGTATAGTAGGAGCCGGAATAAGTACAATGTGCAAAAACAATTCCACACATTTTGACTTCGACATCTACGATGAAACAATCCTTCCACCATATCGAAGTGGATAAATCTTCCAACATTAAAAAATAGAAGAATAATCGCAAATGCTATGATCTATTTTCAAAAGTTCGCTTTACTATACCAAACAGACAATTAAGATCCTACGTTTCACTCTATCTGTAGTTCCATAGATCAAACTTTATAAACGTTGATTCTATTCTAAAAATATGTGCAGATGATAACAAACACTACGATTTAAGGACTGAGATCGAAATATTCTTAACATACTACATGTTAATAAAAATGAAGCAATTAAACTTACAGTTTTAATTTTTTTTTATTTGATTGAAATTATTATTACAATTTCCAAACAAAAATATTTTTATAGTTCTAATCACTAGTGATGAAATTTTAAACCTTTCTCGGAAACCCTTCCATAATGGTTTTTATAGTGATTTCTGTGACTTTGTTCGAACAGGTTGTCCATCTCCGTTTAAAATCTATCACACTTTTGGACACCTTTTTTCTGCTCTTCAATTCTCTTTTAACAAGAGCCCAATATCTCTCCACTGGCCTTAGCTCCAGGCAGTTTGGAGAATTTGCCTCTTTTGGTACAAATACCATATTATTGTTCTTTTACCACTCAAGACCTTTCTTACCATACTGACAGGGTGCCAAATCAGGCCTAAAATAAGTGGACACACTAAGAAGTCTTATGAATGGAAGCAACTATTTTGTAAACATTCCTTGATGTAAATTTCGGTATTTATAGAGCCCGTTGTAACAAATGATTGGCTTCTTCTGCCGCAACTACATATTGCTTGCTATACAAAGAACTTTTTGGAAAATTTTGTCTGCTTTTGGGTCCTAAACTTTTCTTCAACATTCCCTTTAGTAGCGTTCCTGTCAGGAAATTTTTGAGCCTTGTATGTTTTTGAACCTGCATTGGCTTTAACTTTTCGTACCAAATAGTCCGAGCACTGAACTAACCGGGCTGCTTTCCTACCGGACGTGTTTTTTTGGCTTTAGAAACATCATGTGATCCATTCCTTCTACCTGAACCAGGGTTTCTATCAACGGACAAATTTTCCCGGTGCTGTTGAATAACATTGGAAACTGTTTGACGGCAGACCTTTGATTGTTTGGCCAACTTTTTGTAGGACCAAGTTGGGTTTTGTTGAAAATATTAAATAAATTTAGTACATACTTTTCTCTGGTCACTTATTTTAATCAGATTAACAACAAATGAACATAATTGACATTAACATCAAAGGTAACTTGATAAAACAAATAAAAATCAAATAATACTTGGGTTAAAAGTTTTAATGAAAAATGTGTGTTAAGAATTTTTCGATCTCAGTCCTTAATTGATTTTTCTTATGTGGCTGAAGAAATAAAGTGCATACTGTCGTACTGCCTGAATTTAGATAAATATAATTATAATTATTTTTTGCAATATTTAATATTGACCTATCATAAATCATAAATCGCTTTTACACTATTATCCAATCCACAACCATAAACATTCTTCATCGCTAGCCACCCAAATCACATATCGTTTGAATCAACCTCATGAAAGAACGATCAACTGCGATTTCAGTCATGCTACTCTCTTTCAAACACTTTATGACACTACGAATCCAGTCATGCTACTCTCTTTGAAATACTTTCTGTCTCAGTAAGTTTGATGTTTAAATAATTATAATGTCTCAGATTTATCAACAGTTTCTTCACAATACATAATTAAAAGTATCTGATGGAAGAAGTAATTACGTCAAAGTTTCGACTGTAATCAATGTAAAAATGTTGGATGATAGACAATACCTTCACAGCTTCTGCAAGCTCTCACAGAATGGGAAATAGAAATAAGTCCGAAAGCATTTGCTAGCCTAACTTGGATTATGGTCGCTAATTAATTTAGAGGGAAGAAAACTGAAACAAATCTAGTTACGTCTTAAAGGAATCGAATTTAGTTCTACCACTTTATCTGTTGTCATCAATTGATACCACTTCCATACTTTTTGATAAGGTTTTGTGGTCAGGAACCCATGTAAAGCTAAGGAGGTCTATTGATACCATTTAGATACTTTTTGACAGGGTTCTATTTTCAGGAACTTATATTAGACTAACCAATGACCCGATATCTCCTCCAGAGACACCCGGCATTCTTGTACAATTTTCGATGTGATATACACATTCTCTAGTAATCTAGCTTTGCTTGCAGTAGACAGACAGCCCTGCCAGATATCCAGTGATTACTTTTATGGATAATATACTGAATAGATCAAGCTACCTTTAGTAAAATTTCAGTTAATTATCTTCATGCTATCGGAATACGTCAACGTAATTCAAGCCGACATACGGCATCGTATTCCGCTAGCATTAAGGCTATTGACTGGTTTCGTTCATATCGAATCCAGAAACCGAGAAATTTTCTTATAAAAATACAATGGGTTTCACAGGCACTGATTGAGTCGGTAAGAAATGAATTTGTTGAGAAGATTTACAGAACCGTGTTAGCTACCATCTCGGCAGCTGCGTCAGTGTTATCGTCGAGGAAGCATAGTTTCCAATTAAAGTTATCAAATAATATTTTGAGCTCAATAATGAAACACCAAACGTTCAGGTAAAGCGTTCGGGGAATCCCTGAGGGCAGAATTCGAGAACGAGGTGGAAATAGTGCTATGGTCGGAATTTTCCATGGGTGGAAGGATATCAACATTATATTTTTCGCCCCAACACTGTTGGGAATATTCGTAGGTTCAGTTATGAACTGAGTAAAATGGTTATGTACCGCAAAAAGTTCAGCATATTGGGCCTCGGCTTAAGTATGTCTAGAGCACAGTTTCCGCTTTAGTAATCCTGAATTATGTATTCAGATTCCAATTCAGTTTATTATCCGTTATTACTCCAAAATGTTTGACATTGTTAGAGGGTTTTTATATCGCTAAGTGAATAATTAGTACCAGTTTCTTGTTCCAAATCCTTTTGACTTAAAACTGAATTTCCTTTTTCATAATTATTTCAACCATTGTGCCTTATTTATGTTTTTGCTTTACCAGGCTTCTAATTTATTCAATGTTGCTCTTACTGTTGCTGCCTGTGATGTTTTTGAACTTTTTATATAAATGTTGGCTCTTTTTTTTTTCTGTTTGCTTTTTCATATTACCAGCGTTTTTTGTTTATTTTATTTACTACTTTTTGTCTACTTCATCTTTCGTCCCGCGCCCTATATTGCTAGTACTTTTTCACTTGATTTTCAGTTTGTTTTTTGAGTGGTATTATGCTTCTTTCTATTTTATCCTGAATTATGGATTTTGTTGCTGCTGCTGCTGTTGTTTTGTCTGTCAAATTCATAATTTCAATGTTTAACAAAAATGAGAAGAAAAAAAAACATGAAGAAAATATTCTACAATTGTTAAGTCTTTTCCAAATTTTTTTCTCTTCAAAATCATTATCCATTTGCAGCTTCCTTTTCTCGTTTGTTTAGTGTTTTTTTTTTGTTTTGGTAAAGTAGAGTCCTTTTAAACAGTTTTTGCTGTAGGAAAAACACTTGTTTTTAATGAAAAATTGTATCGCTTTTCCCTTTATTTGTTGTTATTGTTGCTGCCGTTGTGGGTTGTATGTGTGTTTGTTGTTTTAGCTGTAAAACATTTTTTGAAAAGTTTTTCAAATAATTTTTACTTAACGCTTAGAATTACAATATTTTGTAAATGCCGAAAATTAGAAAATACGTTTATTTGAGCTTTGTAGTTTGGTGCCGTTTCTTGTAGGAAGCTGGAGGGTGATGGAGTTTAAAGTTTTTAAAATAAAATTTCAAAGGGGCCTTAAATAGAAAGGTAATATTTTTATAAGAAAAGGATGGAGAGTTTTATGAGACTATGATAACTAAATAATAAACAAAATCAACGCTGAGTTCAATTTACCAGCATGAATTGTATTCAAATCCTATTGATAAAAAACTTGGTTATCGGCAACTGAAATTATTGCCGAAATAATAGGTTGAAATCACGAACAATATTTATCAGCTGCTATAAATTCAATTACCCACTTCCTGGAGCTATTAAATAGCTTTGAAACTTTAAAATAATTCCGATTAATTGACCTTTGACCTTTCATATCAATACAGTGATTTAATATGACTATCTATCGTTTTGTTTGGTTACTTAAGATCTCAAGGCCTCTTTACTTTCCTTAGCCCTTTTTCTATAGCCCCTCCCTTCCACCTCTTAAACTTATTAGTATAAACTCTGTCATTTAATTGTAAATAGGAGAAGAAGTATAGTATTTTGTTTTGCCTTTTGTGGTTGGGGAGTAGTTAATATGAAGTATGACTTCATACATTTATTTTTTGACATTTATTTCCGAAGTTCTCCTTTTCAGTTTTATGTATTAGAATATTTTTTTCTCACAAATAATAAACAACATAAAATGTATACATACATATTTACACTTCTATTTGCGTACAGAAACTTCAAACGTGCTGTATTAGTAGATATTGGGGTTTAAGTTTAGTACGAAAAACGAATAAAAATAGCTTTGATTATAATTAATTACTTTGTTTTGTGTTAAATGTAACAAAATATATGTATGTGTACGTATTTTCGAAAAGACAAAGTTTTGCCGAAAATCATAATTTACGATTGAAAAACCACACAAAGATCTTTTATGTTAGAGATAAAGGAATTTATTTAAATACAATGATTATTCCTATTGAAGTTGTATGCTTGTAATGCGGTATTATCTAAATCAGTTAAATATTTTTAAATCCTTATTCCGTATAGGAATATCTGAGAAATTATGTGACACGATAGAATTAAAAATAGCATGTAAAGTAGAGGCAGAGATCGTTGAACCTGACAACAGTTCCTTTTTTTAGGGGGATACCCCTATATTTGCAGTGCATTGTGTTGATGTTATAGGCAATACAGTTATGGGAAGGAGGAAAGAGGGAGTAGTGTTTTTGACGTTTGACTTGAATTGATAAATATTATATTCCGCCGGGTATACGTTGGCAGGTAGTAAATTCCACATACGTATGGTTCGACCAAAAAAAGAATTTTCCCCATAATGTGTCGTAAGGTCGATACTCAAGTGTATAGCAAATTGGTGAGATCTGCGTGATAGTCGTGTTGTCAGAATGGAAGTGCGCGTATTAGGAATGATATTACTTATGTCTGCTGAACAATACCCGTGATAATATCTGCTAAATAAGGATAAGCTTCCCACATTCCGATGATGTTCTAAAGTATCCATAAACCGGGTAACAGTTTCATAAGATGAAACTTATAGGTTTGAACCCGGTAAAGCAACTCCAGACTTGACCTTGTAGCTCCGGCCCATTTATGGGAATTATATTCCATTTTCGGATGAATGAAGCTAGTGTATATACGAAGAAAATCGGAATAGGGGAAGTATGTCCTCCACCGTCTTAAGAAACCCAAACACCTAAAAGTTTCCTTCGCAACATCAAATATATGATACCAACGGGCGTCACACTGTATTCTAGTACCTAGAATCATAAGGTTATCTGAAACTCCAACAGCTGGAGAACTCCAGAGCTCAATATGAAGTTCTCGGAGCAAACCTCATCTATTACTACCCTTATAGTACGTCCACGATGGAAACTAGAAATAAAACGAAAAAATTCAACCTCGACACCGAACGAGATCAATTTCGAAACTAGTCCATCACCCGGTGTAATGCTTTCGAAATGTCGAGTCCGACTACCTTACTCTCTCCCATGCGGTGTATTGATGACACCACTGTTCTGAAAGAAACGCCATTAGATCCCCAGTTGAACGACTACTACGGAAGTCATATTATCTGTCATTCAGAAGTCTATTCGATTCTTAATCAATGGCATCCATTTCATAGTGCTTTCGCGCCGACTAACAACACACATATTCTTATTCTCTTTTGTTTAGTAATCACTGAGACAGCGACGAATGCACACGCTAAGCGGATGTATTGCTATTTATTCATTTCTTTGAATTTATTTTTCATGATCACTAAAAGAAATATTTGGATTGTTTAATATATTTAGAACTTTAAGAAATCATTGAAGTGTTGTCTGGTTTTTTCCCTCAATTTACTTTTGTAAAATTTTTTTTTCAGATTTGAAATAATTTTAATCAAGACAGCGTAATTAAATAAGCAGAAAAATGGTTTACATATTTTAAATATTTTCAAATTTTTCGAAAATTATTATTATCGAACTCTCAATTAATGAGCTATGGTAATATGTCGCAGACAATTTGATTAAGATTGCTGACTTGATTATTGTCACTTAAATTTTCTTTCAGTGGAGCTGTCTTTCGCTCACCAACACAAATACAGTTTTAACTTTGGACATCCCTGTTCTAAATACTTGACAAGGTGATAGTTTAACCTTCGAGAGCGCCGAACAAATTGCGAATGGACGATAATTTTTGGTCGCCTTTTTTGGGGATTGGGTGGACGTTGGCAACCTTCCAACAATTGGGGAAAATCTCAGATTGATATGAAAGGTAGAAAAGGTTTCTAAGTGGATGGGCCAGAGATGATTTTTACATTTTTTTAAAACAAGTGCTGGAATACAATCAGGACCAGGGGATTTGTTCACGTTGAGTCCGGATAAAAGTTTCTTAAATGTCCGAGTTCTGAAGAATATTTTAGGCATAATACAAGATACAGTGGGTATCACAGGCACTGATTGATTGCAGTCGGGAAGAAATAAATTTGTTGAGAAGATTTACAGAACCGTGTTAACTACCATCTCGGCAGCTGAGTCAATGTTATCGTCGAGGAAGCATAGTTTCCACTTAAAGTTATCAAAGAAACTTTTGAGCTTGTTCCAGTGTGCCTTACCGTAATGAAACACAAAACGTTCAGGTGAAGCGTTAGGGGAATCCCTGAGGAAAAAATACGAGAACAAGGTGGAAATGGAGCTAAGGTCGGAATTTCTCATAGGTGCATGGATATCAACACTATATTTTTCTAGATGAGAGGTCAAAAATAAGTCAAGTATGTTACCTTTCACCCCAACACTCTTGGGAATATGCGTTGGTTCAGTTATAAACTGACTAAGATGGTTATGTACCGCAAAAAGTTCAGCATATTGTTCCCCGGCAAAACAATGGCTAGAGTGTACAAGCCAGGAGATATTAAGTACATTAAAGACACAAGCTATGGTGATTTCTGTCTGGATGAACTTCCAAAATTTTGAAGATGGTATTGGAGAGTGCATCGAATGCATAATGGGAAGCATCTCCTCCTATCTTTGGACTCCGGTACAGAAAACACATATACTTGGCTCACAGACAGTGGTAAACTCAGGGTCACTGTTATTAACAGGGTTCTGGGGTTGATATAATAAACTGTCACGCACATAAACAGCAAGACCAGTATTCGTAGTAAAGGCCGAATACAAGAAAATCAGATGGTTCGACCGATTCTAGTACAGATTTATCAAGTATTAGAATTGATGAAAACAATGTAATTATAACTCTGCGAACTAAGTGCCAGAAAATGCTTTTGATTTCATAGAGATGATTGATACATCTGACGATCCATTTTACTTCATAAAGCTAAAAATGTTTCTAACGAAATCCTGCTTTGAATTGATCCTTTAGCGTGGTTAATGCGAAAGCTGTTAAGGAACGCGAATGCGCCTTTTTAATTGAATTTACAATATTTTGTCACTATGCTGAAATTTCCAAGTCGCGGGAATGCTGCTGATTGCTCTCTGTATTTAGCAGCATGTTTTTTTATTTAAGAAACTTAATAATTCTCACCTTAGTATAGAATGGCTTTAAGAATGAACTCTAGGTGTTGTATTTCATTTTAATATGCCTTACTACGTAAATATATGCTATACTCTTTGAACGATTTCTCTTTTATAAAGCTTAATTCAAACCAGGCCTTTCTTTATTCAAACTAATGTTCTTTCGCAAATTAGACTATCCTATTTTTTATAGCATCTATCTTTTAGACTTAATGACCATTCATTGCTTGATATCCTATACCACTCCAGCATAATCAAACTATAGCACGAGTATCCAATAAAGTAGCATCTCATCAAACTAATCTTAAAACTTTAGCATAAAATATTTCCAAAATAAGTAGAAAGAAATTCATGAAAATCAAGAGATCTATGTGTAGCGATAAGAAAACCTTCAAGCTAAATGACATGTGTTTTTTTCCCTTGTTCCCATTCTTCCAAAAATAAATTAAAAAGTCAACAAAGGACACGCATAACCGTAAACGCTTTCTTCTTCTTCAAATGTCTCATAACAAAATCTAAACACCAAAATCAAGCATGTTTAGCTAAGAAGGCATTTGAACAAAAAGGTGGCAAAGTATAAAACATTAATGACGAACATGCTTAAGCTAAATTGTTAAAGTATTATAATTTTTCTCATTAGAATCCTGAATTTAGGGAAGGAGTAGATGGGAATAAACTTACTTTTGATGAGTGCTTACGGCGACATTTTCAACTGCTATTTGAGTATAATGAGTTGAGTTGAGCTGTTGTTAGCAAATTAATGTTCATCTATCTTCTAATAATGAGCCAGCAAGAGCTCCTTTTAAATTATGTGAAACGGGGCATCCGTGTCCTTGTTATATTTCACACAACTCATATAAAAGATATACAAAATAATAATTTTCACATCTATAGAGTATTTAATGTTTGCACACAGGATTTTTGTGAGGTGTTTCTTCAATCCTACACAGATGAATGTCGGGATGGAGGTTGTGTATTTACTTAGGTTTATGTATTTTATATACGGGGTGGACAATATGAGGCTCCTAACAATAAGGTTTTTATTGATTTCAAATTCATTACCATTTGCTTTAATCATTTATTAAATTTAAGGGATTATTCTGTATCTAAATTAATTTAACTTTCTGTAGTCTAAATCTATATTTAGTTCTCTTGGGTACAGCCTATATCATTGTTTTACCCAGCGGTAAAGCAGCTTATCTACTGAAAATGTGGATACTAGATGAGTGTCTCTTCCTCCTCCTCCACATTGACAGTATTTGAACATTAAACCATTGAACATAAACCAAATTCCGTAGCGTATACTCCTATGATAAATTATTCAGTTATTATCTACTGCCGACGGAATCAATAAGTGTCTAAAATTTCCATCTGATATACAGTTTAATTGAACAGGAAATCATTTCAGCTGAACTAAAATGTCTTCTGTTGTCTGTTTATAGACAGATCGGTTAAACTAGATGTCTCTATATTGTATGTCTGCCTACAAAGCACTGTAGTTTACCGGTTGCCTTTAATATGATTTAATATCACGTCTCTTAATAAAGAATCTATCACAAACTCTATTCCTGTTTTGGGAGTATGCCCTGTACTCTACCAGGGTCTAGGTAGGACTGTTCATTGTTTGCTCCTACAACAGTCATGCCAAATTTAAACAAGGTAAAATCAGCTCAAAAGATTTACCCTAAGAGGGCTGTTTTTAATTACATTTATTTAATTTCAATGTAAATTTCCCTGAGATAAAATTTTACTGAGAGTGCATTGATTCTATCAAAGAGTTATCAAGATTCCGATGAATACAAGTAGCCAAGATGCAATGGCTTCTAGACAGAACTTGTCAGGGAGATTATGACTACAATTATGAAGACACACATACCTGGTTGAAAGGATGTTGGGACCAGGATTAAGAATAATAAATATGACACGGAAATTGCTGAAGAACCAAAAGAAGATTTTGCAGTTTATGAATGGTTCCGGATGAAACGATTTAAAATAACTCCAATTTCTGGTTTAACAGTGAAGGAAAGGTTATAATGTTCCACTCAAAATTTAAAAAAAAAACAACATGGTATTCACAAACTTATTGCTGCAGGAAAAAAATATTCAGCTGATTAGCTGCCACAATTTTTGTCGAAAAATTAAATGAATTCAAATCAAGGAAAAAAATCTCCAATGAGATAATGGAGAATGGAAAGTGTTTACTTGAGATAAGTTTGCCGTGCCATAATGAAAATTTCATAGAACGACACAAGCTCTCAAAAGAGAGACTAACCTCATTAGTTTGCGTTAATGCTGTTGGTACACACAAGTGCAAAGCATTATTGGCATTATTGGAAAGAGCTTTGAAAACTGTCCATGAGAATGGTTTAACAGAAGTGACTGAGAACTTTAAGAAAATCGGTCTAAAAGATGACAGTAAAATCATTCTGCCATTGGACAACATCCAGACGTGCAGGATTTCAATGCTGAAAACGTTATTGTGAAATTTTTCCCACCATATTGGACGACTTTGATCCAACCGATGGATCAGTGTGCAATATGGAGCTTTAAATATTATTATCGAAAAACTGTCATCATTAAAAAACTACTAAAACTTGGTACTCAATTAACCGGGAAAATTTATTATCCAGAATGCTCCCGGTCCCGACCATTAAGGATAATCGAGGTCTTACTGTATATCAAGTCAAACGAAGCCAAGCGTCTTTTCTCTTGAAAACACAACTAATTCGGGCGTCATAAGTGGGGCTCAACACTCTATATGATTGAAAGTAGGTCTGTCAGGAATGCTCAGGAACAATTATTATCTAGTCGAAATAAAGATGATGGTTACCAGGGAGATACTGAAAGAAGGATTATTATCACCCATACTGCAGTTGCATGCTGTTAACGTAATCCTGAAACCTTTCTTGAAACTCAGCCGTAATATAAATTATGGTTATTATCCCCCCTACTGTGGTTGCAGATGGTTAACGTAATCCTGAAACTTTCCGTGAAACTTGGTCGGATTTACTGTATGGTAGAACCCAATGAGAACTGAGTATCATAAGAAGACACTGGCTAAAGCTGAACTATGTGCCTCAACTGTCATTACCAGAGTCAAAAAAAAGCACACCACAGGTGGATATGGATACTATTCAGACTTTAAGAGTCAACTGTGAGCGATCAAGGAACACCGGTCATTCGAGGATCTCATATAAATTTGGTTTCCGCACTTGTATTATCGGAAATCCCTTATTTCGAACTACATGATCACAGAGATCAAGTTTGTTTAATGTAAGGTGTGGTCTTTACTAACCGATCTAAGATGGAAAAAGGCACCAGTATCTGGTATCTACATAGTGGAGACCGACACTAACTAGTATTTTAGCCTTATTATTATATGAAGTGAGGTCTGGTGTTGTCATGGACTGCTTGACATCTTTGAATGAACTCGGTGCCCACAATGGACTCATCTTGTGCTGGATACCTGGTCATGCAGTTCATGCTGGTAATGAACGATCTAATTGTCTGGCAAATATGGGTGCCCGATGCTCGTTCATAGGTCCTGAACCTTTCTTTGGCATACCACGTTGATACACTATGGAACTAATTCGTTCTTGGGTTGAATCAGAATTTGCCCATTTTGGGGTAACTTACCAGGACTTAGAGCCAGTTTTTGACTTCGTATTTAAATATTAATTATATTTAAGTTCTATTATACCCTCCACCACCACAAGTGGTGAAAGAGGGTATATATACGTTTGTCATTCCGTGTGTAACATTGAGAAATATTCATCTGAGACCCAACAAAGTATATATATTATTGATCCTTATGAAATTCTAAGTCGATTGAGCAATGTCCGTCTGTCTGTCCGTCTGTCTGTCTGTGTAAAACACTCTCACGTCCAAAATACATAAGCAAAATTAATGAAATGCATACCAAAATGTTTATAATTTTTCTAAGCAGTTTGGTATTGAAAATCAGCAAAATCGAATTGGTAGAACCAGGGTTATGGATCCAAATGTAAGACAACCTCCAAACATTTTGATAATTTTCATATGATTTTTTGTGACTTTGGGTAAATTCATTGCAGCGAATACCATGAAATTTTGCACTCATTATTGATATGATAAAAGAACAAATTCTGTTGAAAGTGGAAAGAATCGGTCCATAATTTCTCGTAGCCCCCATACAAATTTCCTCCCGAAATATGGTGCTATGGTATATAAATGCCCATAGAATTGCAGTATCCATACAAAATTCAGCACAACTAAGTTTTGTGCAAACAGAAATCGCGAGACAAATTTTTTTTTGGATCGGGCACTATTTGACCCTAGCCCCCATATAAAGTTTACTTCCGAAAATCATTTAAATACACTTAATTATGGTATATATATCGGTATCAGGTTAAAATTCAACTTGCATAATCCCCATGCGCATGAAAATCGCTGTACGGAATTTCATGAAGATCGGCCCATAATAGGACCACTTCCGAAAAACACATTAATTTTCATAAATATCTGAAAAATATCGTTATCGAATTAAAATTTTACACAGATCGGTAGTATTAATTCCCAAATGATACTACTAGATTGTGTGAATATCGGTTCATATTTGACCATAGCTCCCACATAAGGTCCATTTCCGAAAATTACTTAAATGCTAATAAATCCCTTATAAAAGCTTCTATCTGGTTAAAATTTCAAATAAATATTTACATTATATACAAAAATCAATGTGTTGAATTTTATGAAGATCGGCCGATGATTGGTCATAGCTCCCATATAAGGACCACTTCCGAAAACCACATTAACCTCTATAAATATTTTAAATATATGGATATCGAACTAAAATTGTATACAGATCAATAGTTTGTATTCAAACATTATACTACTGGGTTTTGTGAATATCGGTCCATATTTGACCATAGCACCCATATTAGCTCCATTTCCGATAATCACAATAATATCCATAAAACTCTTGTAAATAATGTTATGGCGAAAAATATCAAGCAAAATATGCCTCAAATACATAGAAATCACGTTAAAATATTTAATTATATCTTCCAAATAAGTCGTACATCCAAAAAATACATTAACGCATATTTACACTCATATCGGTAAAAAATTTAAAAGTTTCAACTAAACTTGGTGACTATGGGTTCATAATTATATATATATAAGGCTCACATCCGGAAAATTCATTAGAACCGAACAAAAATATACTTTTGAAGTTTGACTAAATATATTTGTTAACCCTTTTTTATATTCATTTACTTCACTTGTTGTGAATAAGGAAAATGTTGAGCCAATCGGTAATGTTAACCAATTATTAAGTATATAAATTGTTAAATAGTACATTTTATTCCTTTTATAAAATTATAGACTCTGTTGGAAATGGTAGGAATATGTAGTTATTTCAATTATAAATTGCAGAATTAGATAACATTTTTATACTTTTTAAATAAAATATCTTCCGCGTAAACTAGTTTTTCTAACAATATATAAAATACTACTATATGTACTACTATATTTTAAATAAACTTTTATTTTGTTTAAAAAAAGTGGTTTTATTGAAGAAACTACATGATTTGTATATAGTCCAAAATGTGTATTATATCAGGATTCATCTATAATCCATAAAGTGGCTAAAAAATAAATTCGGTTATAGTCCTAATTCGCTTATAGTCCACAAAACTACTGTATTACATTATCATTCTACCAGTCTTCATAATTGGAGCTAAGTCCCAATAACAAACACTGATATGGATATTAGATTGTTTATACTAATCTAATTTAGGTGGAGGGTATTTAAGATTCGGCATAGCCGAATATAGCACTCTAACTTGTTTAAATAGGAAAATGAGTTTCTCAGTGCTTTTTTAAATGATACTTAAATGGCCAACGTTGGCCATTTAAATTCTATTTAAGTTTCATAAACTATCATATGTTTTCAACAGCTATCTTTTGTTGTCTGTTTTTTTTCACTCTATTGTAGCGCTGTATTTTTTTACGGCATCTAACAAAAACTACACTTCCGATGCGGTGAAATTGGGGCATCTTTTGTGCATTTTCCTACAAATATTTTATTGTTTAATATCCTTCATTTTTTATTATTTGGCAAAATGTATCAATTTTTGTTTTGCTTGAACAGCTGTTTTATACAAAACTATCGATAATTTTTGGATATTTAGTAGTGCTACCACACTTTTATCTTATTTAAATAAGAAATATTATATAGCACTGAAAAACTCAAACTGTATTTAAATACCATTTAAATTTAAGTAAAAATTAACTAAATACGTATTTAAATACGAAGTCAAAAACTGGGCATTAGAGAGTCCAAGCGGTTAATTGCTCTGTTCAAACGTAGATCTTACTGTGGTTTTAGGTATCACCATTTCATTTTAGGTAATGTAGAGAATATACAGTGTAGGTTTTGTAAACTTCATGCTGAAATCTCTGAACATGTTCTATGCGACTGCCAAATGTTGGCAATGTGCGGAACTAAATGGCTCAGAAGGACCGATATGGCCCCGGGGGATTTAATTGATCTCTCATCAAATATACTAATTGGCTTCATACGCAGCCTAAATCTGTTATGATGAAACTTTAAGGCAGCACAAAAGATCCTATGGGTCCTAGTGCCTGAAGCCTCGCTAATAATAACAATAATATGGATGAATGTTGTGTCTGATGCTGAAATTCTGACGGTCTTAACAGGATCAGATCTTGCGCTGGGAAATGTCACCTGGGGTAATACGATGACTTTCTATGTTAACAGCCAGTAGTGTTAAATCCTATTGAGATTCACTAGGTCAAATCTATGTTGGTGCATGTCTATAAGAGAGCTCTGAATGGGTTAAAGGAACTATGAACTAAAACTGTGTTGAGTACCAGGAATATTATGGCAACGAGATTGTAGATGAGGTTGCATAACTAGGCTAGCCACAATTGTATTTGGAGAAAATCCAGCATAAGACTAATTAATCTAGAAAGGACTACAGAGTCTCAAGGGACTTGTCACCCATGATAAACATGGCAAGTACCAGGTTGTTACTGAATTTATTCAGAGAGAGAGAGTAGGGTAATCATAGGTATGGTTAAGCATCATTGCTCAATTAGAGCTAGAAGTAGCAAATGAGACCACAGAACTCTGTACTATTGTGGGACGTTGGAGACTGTTAGAGTTAGAGAATGCAGAGCATATTATATGACATTTCCCAAAGCTACAGAAATATGTAATTAATTGGGTATATAATTCCACGATGGATTAGGTGGTTGTAAGTCCTTATTTATTAGGTCCTTCTGGATTCAGGAAGGAGATTGAGACAGTATATATTTCAAGTTTCAATTAGACCTCACTGGTTTCATTACAAAATTTCCTGTTGGCTCTTTTTATTATTTTAATTACATGTTTCTTATTTGGGGAAGGAGACTCGGATAGTAGATTCCTCTCTTTTCAGGATTAATTAAATATTTCCCTGAGTCTGAAGACTAGCCATCCCCTGTTTTATGTTTCCTGATTGAAAGTTAAGCATTCGAAACTAGTAATAAGGTATAGTTAGTATTAATCCCATCCATTATTGACACGGCATATTAAGAAAGAAATCTCTTAAATGCATTCGCACCACATCTTTCAACTGTAACACATTAAAACATAATTAAAATTATTAATAATAAAAAAACGATAATAATCATAAATTTTATGATCCTAATTTAAATCGAAGGTTTCCCATGGCAGGCGGGCGGCATTTTGTGATGTTTGAAATTCAGTTACACTCGTACAATATTTAATATTTTACCAAAACTGTCTGTCTGTCCGTCCATCCGTCTGTCTAGCTGTTTGTCTCTTTGGCTATGTGAAACGATGAGAGATGTTTGTTTGAAACATTTATTATTATTATTATTATTATTATTATTATTATTATTATACATACATACAGAGTGTCTCTATATAGAATATTTATGTACGAATGTATGAATTTAAAAGAGTCAGGCAGATGAAAGGAGAAGGAAGAAGAGATAGAGAAGTAGAAGAAGAAGGTTGTGTTTGCCTAATCTAATGATTTATATAAAATTTAGGTCGCCATATAGTCGCATTAATTACGCCTCATAATGAGTGATTTATGCGAGCTCAGTGCCTCATTTTAAAGCATACATACATACATACGAATGAGAGTGTATACAAATACATTTAAAACAAACATACACAGTTATACAAATACATACATGTACATACTGGAGTACTTACATACATATTGTACATGTAGGCAAAGCATCATATTTATGTCTACAGGAGGGAAGACTGGAAAGTGCTTTAAAACTGTAAAAATATTTGTTTGCCTTTTTTGAGGTTGAGATCTTCAATTGATAATCCCTTTTGATGAATAAACTATGTCCATAATTTTCCTAATATTTTGATTCCTTTAAAAGAATAGAATTTATAAATCTTTTTTTATCAAGTTACCTTTGTAAAGCTTTATGTTTAATGTCAGTTATGTTCATTTGTAGTTAACCTGATTAAAATGAGTGATCAGAAAAAGGTGCGTAATAAAATTATTAAATATTTTCAACAAAACCCAACTTGGTCCTACAAAAAGTTGGCCAAACAATCAAAGGTCTGCTATCAAACTGTTTCCAATGTAATTCAACAGTACAGGGAGAACTTGTCAGGTAGAAGGAATGGTCCAAATGATGTTTCTAAAGCCAAAAAAATTGAAAGCATTTTCAAAAGAGCTCCCAACACATCTGGTAGGAAAGCAGCCCGGTTAGGTCAGTTCTCGGACTATTTGGTACGAAAAGTAAAACCCAATGAAGGTTCAAAACCATACAAGGCTCAAAAAGTTCCTGACAAAGATATAACACGGAAATTGAAGTCAAATTTTATACAAATAATATCCCTGCTGCATAATGGATGACGAAATGTACGTATGGAAAATTTTACGCAGCTTCTGGGTAAATTTTTTTATGTTGCAGATGCTCGAGATAATTTTTAAGAAAAGTTTAGAACCCAAAAGCAGACAAAATTTCCCAAAAAGTTCTTGGTATGGCAAGCAATATGCAGTTGCGGCAAAAAAGCCAAACATTTGTTACAAAGGGCTCTATAAATACCGAAATTTACATCAAGGAATGTTTACAAAAGAGGATGCTTCCATTCATAAGACTTCTTAATGTGTCCACTTATTTTTGGCTTCATTTGGCATCCTGTCAGTATGGTAACCAAAGTCTTGAGTGGTACAAGAACAATAATGTGTTATTTGTACCAATAAAGGCAAATTCTTCAAACTGCCTAGAGCTAAGGCTAGGAGACATATTGGGATCATGTTAAAAGAGAATTGAAGCGCACAAAAAAGGTGTCCAAAAGTGTGGTAGATTTCAGGCTACCTGTTCAAACAAAGTGACGGAAAGCTCAATAAAAACCTTAATGGAAGGGTTTCCGGAAAAGGTTCATAAATTCATCACTATTGATTAGAACTATAAAAATAATATTTATTGTAATTTGTAATAATAGTTTCAATCAAATAAAACTGTGAGTTTAGTGGTTTCATTTTTATTAACACATATGTATGTTAAGAATTTTTCGATCTCAGTCCTTATTAACGGAAGTTTTTCAAAAAGTCGCATTAGTTGATTGGAATTGTGATTCACAATTTAACAACCATCTATGCATTTATTATCTGATTAAAAACTATTAGCTTCCTTCAAGGAAGGAAAAATACTTTAGTACTCAAGAGAAACATTTAAAATTTCTACAACTTCATTCATCAGTATAAAAGTATTTTCTATGGAAATTTTCAGTAGAACAGTATTTTATATAGAAAATCTTCCGTATAACAGTGTTTTCTATAGAAACTATTCATTCTAACAGTATTTTCTATAAAAATCTTCAGTATAATAGTATTTGCCAATGAAAATCTTATAACAGTGTTTTTATTATGACAGTATTTTCTGTAAAAAATCTGCATTATAACTGTATTTTCTATGAAATATCATCAGTATAACAGTATTTTCTGAAGGAAATCGTTAGTATAACATGATTTTCGTTAGACAAATTTCCGTATAACAGTATTTCAGATATAAAATTTTCAGTATAATAGTTTTTGCTATGGAAAATCGTATAACAGTATAGAAAATCTTTAGTATAACACTATTTTATATAGAAAATATTCAGTACAACAGTATTTTTTTAAAAAAATGTATAACATCATTTTCTAAAGAAAATCTTAATATGAAAGTATTTTCAATAGAATTTTTTCAATATAGCAGTATTTAAGATATAAAATCTTCAGTAGAATAGTATTTCCTATTGAAAATCTTATAACAGTATAGCAAATCTTCAGTATAACACTATTTTATATAGAAAATATTCAGTATAACAGTATTTTTTAAAGAAAATCTTATAATAGTGTTTTGTAAAGCAATTCTTCAGTATATCAGTATTTTCTAATGAACATCTTCATTATAATAGTATTTTCTATAGAAAATCTTCACTAGAACAGTATTTTCTATAAGAAATCTGCAGTTTAACAGTATTCTATGGAAATTTTTCAGTATAACAGTATTTCAAATATAAAATCTTCACTATAGCAGTATTTTCTATAGAAAATCTTCATTATAACAGTATTTTTCTTGGAAAATCTTCAGTATTACAGTATTTTCTAAAAACAAACTTATAACTACATTTTATAAATAAAATATTTAGTATAACAGTATTCTCAATAGAAATTTTTTTGTATAGCAGTATTTCAGATATAAAATCTTCAGTAGAATAATATTTTCTATGGAAAATCTTATAACAGTATAGCAAATGTTCAGTATAACACTATTTTATATAGAAAATATTCAGTATAACAGTATTTTCTATAGAAAATTTTCATTATAACAGTATATTTTATGGAAAATCTTTAGTATAACAGTATTTTATAAAGAAAATCTTATAATAGTTTTTGTAAAGAAATTCTTCAGTATAGCAGTTTTTTCTAATGAAAATCTTCATTATAATAGTAGTTTCTATAGAAAATCTTCACTAGAATAGTATTTTCTATAAATCTTCAGTATAACAGTATTATATGGAAAATTTTCAGTATAACAGTATATCCTATAGAAAATCTTCATTATAACAGTACTTTCTATGGAAAATCTTCAGTATAACAGATACCAAATCTTCATTAGATTAGCATTTTCTATTTTATATAGAAAATATTCAGTATAACAGTATTTTCTATACAAAATCTTCACTACAACAGTAATTTCTATAGAAAATCTTCAGTATAACAGTATTTTCTAAAGAAAATCTCTAGTATAACAATATTCTATATAAATAAAAATCAATTGTCGTTCGTTGGTAATTGCATCAGTTGAGAACGGCTAGACCGATTTGGACAATTTTTTTACTGAAATGTTCGTCATAGTCCAACTTAGGTTTTTACGGAAAGAAAAATTGACCACGCCCACTTTTACGCCCACTTTTTTCCATTTATCTAAAATCGGAAAACGGCTGCACCGATATGGCTAATCTTTTATTTAAATAATCGTAGTAATCTAATTTAAGTTTTTACTGAAAGAAAAATTTACCACGCCCACTTTTACGCCCACTTTTTTCCATTTATCTAAAATCGGAAAACGGCTGCACCGATATGGCTAATCTTTTATTTAAATGATCGTAGTAATCTAATTTAAGTTTTTACTGAAAGAAAAATTTACCACGCCCACTTTTACGCCCACTTTTTTCGATTTATCTAAAATCGGAAAACGGCTGCACCGATTTGTCAAATTCTCCTTATTTTTCGGCTTATTTGTAAGTAAAGTTTTTGCTGGGATATTCTTATGTTGTAAATAACTCATTTGTTATTACTTTTGTATTGTTTCGCGATTTGTCCGAAAATACCGTTACTTTTTTATTTACATTCCAATTTATTTGTGCAAATGTTGATTGACTGCTTATTGTCAAATTGTTGATCAAATTAATCGGTGGACGAAAAATAAAATAAGTGCAATTGTTAATTGTGAATTAAAAAAAGTTTAAAGTGTTTCTAAAAAAGTTAACTAACGGTGATAAGTTTTTTTTTGAATTAAGATTCCATTGTAAGTACATTGCAATCAATTCATTAATTGAAATAAGTTAAATCGTGTTACCTCAAACAAATTTATAGATTAACCTACTATAGACTGTGGGTTTTGAAGTTATAAACGGTTAAAAGGTAAGAGCAAAGTCAATAAATTCTATCGCATTGTAATGCCGCCAATAAGAAGGAGCAATTTAGGTCGCAGAACTCGCAATGCTTCAAATCAAGCGTATTTTCGATCTAATCAAACTGCGGAACAACTCGAAGAGCGAAATGAAATTGAACGAAATCGATTATCACAAACACGTTCTGCACGTACACAAGAAGAAAGAGAATATGCAAACGAAGTAGATATGCATCGAATGAGACACAATCGTTCTATAGAATCCAACCGAGTAATAATTAATTCAAATGTACGTGCAAGAAGAGAAACAAATGTTGCGTTAAATACTCATCGAGCTGCATTTCATTACAACAGGACAGTCGATTACAGTGCAGACCATTCCGTTGCTATTGGTTCGATGAGCGTTGTGTGCCCACATTGTAAGGCATTGAAATATAAAAATGAAACTCCTGGATTGTGTTGCGCAAGTGGCAAAGTGAAATTGACACCGTTGATTCCACCACCAGAGCCATTGCTCTCATTGGTTTCTGGAACAGGAGCTCATTCCAAGCATTTCCTAACACAAATCCAGAACTACAACAATTGTTTCCAAATGACTTCATTTGGCGCAACAAATGTGATTCGGGATAATTTCATGCCTACTTTCAAGGTAATTTCACCACTTACAGCATTTTATTTTGTTTTCTTATGTAAATTAAACATTACAGATTCAAGGTCAAATATATCATCGAGCAGGTTCGCTTTTGCCAGTTCCGGGTGCTGACTATAAATTTCTGCAGATTTACTTCATGGGCAATGCTCCACAAGAAGTAGAACAGCGTTGTGCATACAACAGTTCGGTAAAAAGACCAATTGTTGAGCAACTGCAAACTTTTTTCCATCAACACAATCAATTGATTGCATTGTTCAAAACCGCACTAGACCGCATGCCCTCTGATAATCACAAAATTGTTATCAGAGCCGATAAGACTCCTACGGGAGAACACGCAAGACGTTTCAATGCACCAACAATTGATGATGTCGCCATTGTCGTCGTTGGTGAAAATTTGGAATCACGTGATATCGTTCTACATCGACGAAATAATCAGCAGCAGCGTGTGTACGAAACTCACCGATCATATGATGCGTTACAATATCCAATCATATTTTGGCAAGGTGAAGACGGTTATCATTTCTCGATCAAAATGATAAATCCGCTTACAGGTGAATATCAAATCTATATTTTTTCTATTATAAGATCAATTAATTTTATTGACGCGAAAATTAATGTACAGGCGCTGAAACAAACAAAAAAGTAAGTTCAATGAACTATTATGCATTTCGACTGATGGTTCGTGAAAATGAGGACAATCACATATTGAAATGTCGTCGTCTTTTCCACCAATATGCTGTCGATATGTATGTAAAAATAGAAACAGAAAGATTGACATTCATTAGATTGAACCAGAAAAAACTGCGTTCCGAAGAGTACATACACCTTCGAGATGCCATAAATGTGGACGGGAACGCACACAATATCGGCCGGATGACGATTCTCCCAGCAACGTACGTCGGAAGTCCTCGCCATATGCATGAATATGCTCAGGATGCTATAACCTACGTTCGACACTACGGTACAGCAGATTTATTCATAACTTTCACTTGCAATCCACAGTGGATAGAAATTCGGCAAGAATTATTCCCTGGCCAATCACCCATCGATCGCCATGACGTCACCGCGAGAGTCTTCAAACAAAAATTAAAATCACTGATGGATTTCATTGTGAAGTATCGCGTGTTCGGCGAGACGCGCTGCTGGATGTATTCAGTAGAGTGGCAAAAACGCGGACTACCACACGCGCATATCCTCATTTGGTTGATTGAGAAGATAAGACCGAATGAAATCGATGATGTGATATCAGCTGAAATTCCTGATGACGTAGAAGATCCAGGCTTGCACGAGGTTGTTACTAAAAACATGATTCATGGTCCCTGTGGATCATTAAATATCCTTTCTCCGTGTATGGTCGACGGCAAATGTTCGAAGCGTTATCCAAGGCCATTAGTAGCTGAAACAATTACCAGAAATGATGGTTACCCACTGTATCGTCGCCGTTCAATTGCTGACAATGGAAGATCAACAATGGTGAAAGTGAATCAGCAGGACATTCAAATTGATAACCGTTGGATTGTTCCGTATTCGCCACTACTCTCCAAAACATTCAAAGCACATATCAACGTCGAATCTTGCCATTCCGTGAAATCCATCAAATACATCTGCAAATATGTGACCAAAGGTAGTGACATGGCTGTGATTGGAGTTAGTGCGGAGAATTCCATCGATGAAGTCACTCAATTTCAAATGGGCCGCTATGTTAGTAGTAACGAAGCAATTTGGCGCATTTTTTCATTTAGCATTCATGAAAGACATCCTTCTGTTATTCATTTAGCCGTACATTTGGAAAATGGTCAAAGAGTGTACTTTACTGAGGAGAATGTATTACAACGAGTTGATCGACCGCCACCTACAAGATTGACCAGATTTTTTGAAATGTGCAGGAACGATGAATTTGCCCGAACGTTACTATACTCCGAAATGCCAAGATATTATACTTGGAATCAATCACCAAAGAAATTTCAACGACGGAAACAAGGAAATCCTGTTCCAGGTTTCCCCAATTTATTTTCCACCAACGCATTAGGTCGTATTTACACAGTTCATCCAAGAAACGATGAGTGTTTCTATTTGCGTTTGCTATTAGTCAACGTTCGTGGCCCAACATCATTCCAAGATTTGAGAACTATAAATGGTGAATTGTGTGACACGTATAGAGAAGCATGTCAACGCTTGCGATTGTTGGAGAATGACGCTCATTGGGAATGCACCCTCGAAGATGCTGTGCTTTCATCAAATGCTCATCAAATACGAACACTGTTTTCGATAATTGTTTCAACATGCTGCCCATCCAAACCGACTGATTTATGGAGCAAATACAAAGATGCCATGTGTGATGATATTTTGCATCAGGTGCGTATTAGAACATCAAATCCAAATTTGCAACTGAATGAGGAAATTTACAACGAGGCTTTGATTTTAATTGAGGACATGTGCTTGATGATGGCGAACAAGGTATTGTCTGAGTTAGGCATGGCAGCTACCAATCGACCGATGCACGACGTATTTAATCAAGAGTTGCGACGCGAAATACAATATGATTGCGATGCCTTGAAGGAATTAGTACGAACAAACGTTCCACTGTTGAATCGACAACAAAAATATGCATACGACACTCTTATGAAAGTTGTGAAAGATGGAACTGGAGGAATTTTTTTTTTGGATGCTCCCGGTGGAACTGGAAAAACTTTTTTGATTGCGTTGATTTTGGCCACGATACGCTCGCAGAATGATATTGCACTTGCACTTGCTTCATCAGGAATTGCAGCTACGTTGTTGGAAGGCGGTCGTACTGCCCATTCAGCACTCAAGTTGCCATTGAAGTTGCACATCAATGAAAATCCAACATGCAACATTTCCAAGAACAGTGCAATGGCCAAAGTTTTGCAGCAAAGCAAACTAATCGTTTGGGATGAGTGTACAATGGCGCATAAAAAGTCTTTGGAGGCATTAGATAAAACTTTGCAAGATTTACGAAACAATCAAAGCCGTTTTGGTGGTGCAATGATTCTGTTGGCAGGGGATTTTCGGCAAACATTGCCAGTGATTCCACGGTCAACGCCAGCCGATGAACTTAATGCATGTTTGAAGTCGTCCGTTTTGTGCAAACACTTCAAGAAACTCAAATTGACTGTGAACATGCGTGTCGAGCTGCAGAACGATCAATCTGGAGAAGCATTTTCCAAACAATTGCTGGACATTGGCAACGGCAAAATCCCGGTTGACATTTCGACCGGTTGCATTCAATTTCCCCCCGGTTTCTGTCAGTTCACCGAATCAAAATCCGAGCTAATCCGAAAGGTATTTCCAAACATTGCACAAAATTACAAAAATCATGATTGGTTGAGCGAACGTGCTATATTGGCTGCGAAAAACATTGATGTCGACGAATTGAATTTTAAGATTCAAGGTGAAATTGCTGTCGAATTGATGACGTACAAATCGGTGGATTCCGTTACTTCCCAAAATGATGTTGTCAACTATCCAACCGAGTTTTTAAACTCGCTGGAATTACCCGGATTACCGCCTCACAATCTCCAACTGAAAGTCGGATCGGTAATCATAATGTTACGAAACATAAACCAACCACGTCTTTGTAATGGCACCCGACTTGCGGTAAAAAACCTGATGAACAACGTCATCGAAGCAACAATACTTAAAGGAAAGTACAAAGGAGAAGACGTTTTGATACCACGGATCCCAATGGCTCTGACCGACATGCCATTCGATTTTAAACGATTGCAGTTTCCGGTACGGCTTGCATTCGCTATGACAATTAATAAATCTCAAGGGCAGTCATTGCGTGTTTGCGGCATTAACCTTGAAAATCCATGCTTCTCGCATGGTCAATTGTATGTCGCCTGTTCCCGTGTCGGAACACCATCAGCATTATTTATTTACGCGCCAGGCAACAAAACTAAAAATGTCGTGTATCATAAAGCATTGCAATGAAGGAAACTACGATATCACTGCAAAGCAACCGAAAAAAGTATTTCTTTATTTTAATTGGTTCCTGAACATCGATCTTTCAATCAAAATGTAAATATAACACCATATATTGTACATATTTTCAAATCAAATGTAATTTAAACACACCTCAAACCTACATAAATAAAAATTATCATTTAAAAGTACGTTGTTTGTCTCTTTTTACTATTTTTTCATAATTCAAACAGCTTCTCACAAATTCACAAATCGAACACAAACATTTTTTCTAATATATGGACAGGACAACGTCTGTCGGGTCAGCTAGTCTTCTATAAAAATTTTTCAGTATAACAGTATTTCAGATATAGAATCTTCGGTAAAATAGTATTTTTTATGGAAAATCTCACAGCAGTATAACAGTATAGCAATCTTCAGTATAACAGTATTTTCTGCAGAAAATATTCATTTTAAAAGTATTTTCTATGGAAAATCTTCAGTACAACAGTATTTTTCATATAAAATTTTTAGTATAACAGTATTTCAGATATAAAATCTTTCGTAGAATAGTATAAATCTTATAAGAGTATAAAAGGTGTAGCAAATCTTCAAAAAAACATTATTTTCTATATAGCAGTTTATAGAAAATTTTCAGACCAATATTTTCTATAAAAAATCTTGTGTTTGACAGTATTTTTGTAGACAATTTGCAACACAAAACTTCAATGAAAAATGTACCAAAGAGTGAATCAAAGAAAACTTATACACACTATTCCAGCCAAAACTTATCCTTGTTCCAACAAATTATTATTTTTTTATCGCGTTTCCACATCATTAAGGAAGACTTGAACATTGAAAGGAAACCTGCACCAGGAAGAAAAAAAGTTCTAACAGATATTGGAAATGCAAAAGAGGTCGAACAACTCTTTCGAAGAGCACCAAACACTTCTATCAGAAAAGCAGCTCGTAAAGTTAAATACACTGATTATTTTGTGCGCAGAGTGAAATTTATGCTGGGTTGTATAAAGTTCAGAAAGTTCCAGATCGCAAAGCAATGCTTAAAGAACTTAAAATAAATAGAACGATCGAAAAAAATAGGTAAAATTTGGGATATCAGGCACGATAAACACAGAAATATATATTACGGAGTGTCTACAAAAACGGCTTTTACCTTTCTTAGAACATCACAGAGTGCCTTCATATTTTTGGCCAGATTTGGCATCATGCCACTATGAAAAAAAGGCCCTTAAGTGGTATTCAAACAATAATGTAAATTATGTACCACTGGAGGTGGTATTGGGCTCTTGTAAAAAATAGAATTAAGGAACACAGGAAAGGTGTACCAGGACATGTCGGATTTTAAGCGTAAGTGGACCACCTCGTCCCGAAAGATAACGGAATTAACTATAAAATCTTTAATGGGAGGATTTCCGGAAAAAGTGAATAAATTTATAAATACCAAGTAATATGCCAATAATTTAATGTGAATAAATTTACATATTTTTGAGAATTTTTATATTAAACGGTTAAGTATTATTTACCTTAATACAAGTATAAGTTTTTCTTGGCTCAATCTTTATATGAATATTATTTTGATACCGAGCTAAATGTTCATTTAAAATTCATGGTGTAATTTCTTATATATTTTGAAAAAACTGTTCAGATTGCTCTTAAACTAGTATGAATGATTTTCTACAGAGGACTATAATAAAATCTGATTATATGTATATATGTAAGTATATACTCTGTGTGAATGAGTTTTGAGATGGTGTTGGTTAGTGTTAGTGACTATGAGAATATTATTAAAGTATGTATTTAAATGTGTTTGTAAGCCATACATTCATCCACACAAACACACATAAAAGTGAGGCATTATTTCGTTAATGAGCATAATACGGACTTGTGTGTTTTTAGTGACTGCCTGCCTGACTACTGCTGTTACTGATGATTCCGCTTCTGATGGCACCATTGCTGCCGCTACTGCTTTGCTTTAGCTACAGCTACTGATGATGCCGCAGGACATGAATTCACATTAGCACACAAAATGCCATAATTATACACTGAGTTGTTGCTATTTTTATTTTTTTTTTTAATGACATTGTGATATGATATGATTTTCAAGCAGTTAAAAATGTTTTAAACCAAAACCAGTATAATAATTAAACAAACACACACTCTCGCACACCTACACACACATACCTATATACATATGCCCACATATGCAAAAATTACAGACATAAATATCATGAAGAAGACCCATCACATATAAAACCCATATATTTAGTTACTTCAATACAGTGGGACTTGAATGAAGCAGAGGTATCAAATAAACTTATTTGTTTAATTAGAGTGTTTTCTAGTTTGGTTTTGGAAACTTTTACACAGTCTTTGCGTAGATTGCTGACAGGATTGAAATATTAACATATTAAGAAACAGATATTGTCATACAAATTCTAAGTAATATGACGCATTCAGGAAGTACTTACTTACTTACTTACATATATCATAAATCTACTCGTAATACAGTTCGCATCAAAGACAAAATCACATGTTAAATGCCAATCGGACCTAGCGAAAATGCAAATTGTTATTTAACACAATCGAATAACTTATCATATGTATCTTATGGATGTCGCATGTTCTGAGAGTAGCTCCCTGATCTTTTTTCCTCTTAAGTCTGTTTAAACTAAAAACAATAATCTAAGAGCCTATAAGCAAATGTTTCTCAATTTAACAGGGTGGTAGATCGGCTGTACAATTCCCATTGTATTAATGGGACTCTTAAGTCATTCTGTATGCTTTCATTCCTAATGTGTCATAATGATGCCGTCATTAACCTATGAATTTTAAATTGGGACCCTTGATTAGATCAATACTAGTATTACTAGCTGTTCACCATAATTGGATTCTTTATATTCGAATTGTTTTCCCATTAACCAATCCAAAGTAGAAGCTTTAATATTCATGTGAATTTGCTTCAAAATACAAGGTGGCGCAAAAGTAAACTTCAGATGTTTTTTGGCTGTAATTAAACAAAAAAATTAAACACTTTGATTCTTCTTGTGGATTATTTTTATTTGGTCTTTTAATTTTTTCTACATCAAGTCGAGAATATGATGTCATGTAAATGGCCGCCGCCACAGTTGATTGTCAGTTGAGCCCTTTTTATGGCATTTTCCATCACTTTGGCCAAAACTTCCGGCGATAGGTCCTCACATTCTTGACGGATATTGTCTTTAAGAGCTGCAAGAGTCTGAGGCTTGTTGACATAAACCTGCGACTTCAAAAAACCCCACAAAAAGAAGTCTGGAGCGGTCAAATCAGGCGATCTTGCGGGCCAGTGAAAATCGCCAAAACGGGAGATTAGGCGCCCGGGAAATGCATCCTTCAGCATATTGGTTGTGGCACGTGCAGTGTGTGCCGTTGCACCGTCCTGTTGGAACCACATGTTTCCCAATCCCAATTCATCAAGTTGCGGCAAAAAGAACTCGTTGATCATTGCTCTGTAGCGCTCACCATTCACAGTAACCGTTTGGCCCGCGACGTCTTCAAAGAAAAAAGGTCCGATGACTCCTCCAGCGAAAACAGCACACCATACAGTGACTTTGAGCGGGTGTAATGGCTCTTCGTGGGTTACACGCGGATTTTCAGTGCCCCAGAAGGGTAAATTTTGCTTATTTACGTGCCCGCTAAGATGGAAATGTGCCACATCACTCATGATTATTTTTGATGAAAAATCATCTTCCTCTAGGTGGTGATTAAAGATGGCTTGAACGTATGTTAGACGCGATTGGCGGTCAGCAGCTAACAGCTGATGCACCGTCTGGTCTTTGTACAGAAACATCTTCAAATCTTGTACCAAAATTCGCTGTAAAGACCGTCGACTGATACCCATTTGCGTGGCACGTCGTCTGGTCGATGTCGACGGCGCTTCCATGACATCCTCGGCTACAGCAGCAATATTCTCTGCAGAACGGCTACTCCGGGGTCTGCCAAGCCTGGCAGCATCTCGTGTTGTGCCAGTCTCTTCGAAGCAAGCAGCTAAACGTCGCAGTGTTTCACCACTAGGTGTAGGACGGCCAGGAAATCTGCGACGAAATTCACGTTGTGCCAAAGTCACCGACCGATTATTGGTCAAATAAATAGTCAGCAATATTCCGAGTTCTGGAGCAGTGTAGCGTAACATTGTTTATTTACGTGTATTTCGCATGTGTTTACTACACAAATGTCAAAACAGAACTGACATTAGGGGCCAATCGCAAAATTTATCAATTGTCAATTTATATATGATGTGATTAACTATGGAATGTCTTACTATCTCATTAAGAGATGTCCAGCAGTTTGAGATATCAGTGAACACCTCAAATAAACTTACCTGGGAAGTTTGTTCCCCCATAGTTTAAATATCATCCTGTACAATACTTCATTATGAAATATTGTGTGTATGACTTAAAAATTCCAAAAGAACTGCTCATCTTTTGAGACGAAGAACGAATCAAAACAATTTCGAATAGTCTAATCCAAAGTGAAGCGTATCCCAGAGAGAGCATACTGCATCGATCGAAACAAATAGTAGTCAGACGGGGCACGGTCTGGACTGTAAAGCGGGGAGGCAAAACTTCCCAAACACTTCATTTCAAATACTTTTTAACAGGTATTGCAACATGTGGCAGAGCGTTATTATGATGGAATATTGTGGTTTCATGTCTGACCGCATATTCTTGGCGTTTTTCTGTAAATACTCGCTTTGAACGAATCAGTTGTGTTTGACCAGATTTCAGCAGCTTATACTAAATAGGATATTTGGTCTAACCGATTCTGCTGGTTCGCTGGGCTTCACATATGATCTCTTACGCTTCGGGTTATTGTAATGGATGCATTTTTCATCGCAAATAATGATTTGGTGCAAACATTATTTTCTTTTATAGCGTGCAAATATAATTTTGGACATGCAAAATCTTCTTTCAAGGTCTCTCGGCTTCAATTTGTATGGTACCTAATTTCCTTGCTTTTGGATGGATCCTGCTGCTTGCAAACGTTCTGAGATTGCTGCTTGAGTAGCTAACAATGATTTTGCAAGCTATTGTGGAGTTTGAGAACATTCTTCATGGAGTAATGCCACAATTTTCGGTCTTCAAACTTGTTTGTTTTCCGCGTCAAAGTCACCACTTCTGAAGAAAATAAACCATCTCTCGCCAGTTAAAACTGATGGAAGATAGTCACTATAAGCTTTCGTGAGCAATCGGAGTGATTTAGCGGCACTTTTTTCAACTTAAAGAAGTAAATCAAAACTTCCCGCATATGACATTAAAAAAACGTTGTTGTTTACACTATAATGTTCAACAACTAAGTGAGAATAAATGACAGATTGTAAATTCCGCATTTTTTTAATTCATACACCCAATTATGTATTTATTTTGAAATAATATTAAATAGATCTTTCTCAAATATATTTTTCAAAAGAAAATTCAACGAATTATTGAAAAAAAAAATTTCGTTTGAGTGCATTTTTTATACGCATGAAACACTTTATTTACAGCATATTTTTGATTCCCTGGTTATAACTTTCAGTATAACTTATCTAATGAAAATTACCAAAAAAAAATAAAAATAGTTCGCTCTACAGACCCACTGTAACACGTAAATGAAAAATCTGCCCATATGACACTTTTCCGTAGATGTGTTTTTATGACTTTGCATCTTTTATCACACGAGTTTTTAATGTTTAAACAAAAATAATACATAAATATAAAAAATGTTTAATCCAAATATTTATGTTTCTTGAGATAAACAACAAGCATCCATCGCATAGCGAAAACTTAAATATTTTGAGAGTCTACTACGCAACATTTACCACACCCCAAAAACCATCAGCATTGTCATTCCTGTCATCCATCAAATGATTTATGTTTGTTGTTTTATTCTCATTCCTTAATTCTTTTCCTTTCAACTGTCAATTCAATTGCTTTTTTTTCTCGTTTTTTGTTTATCTCATCTCAGCTCTCCTTCTTATTTATTTCTATTCACAATGGCGTCCATAATGATTTATGTGTGATTGACAGCCGTTCGTTCGTTCGTGCGTAAGTGCGAGTGTTTGTGTGCGGTTCGTATTCTCTTCTTATACAACCCGCACTTTCTGTGCGTTCGTTTCGTATGCCTGTCCGTCCGTCTCACCAGTGGCAGTGAGAAATAAAATGAAATCTTTTTTCGAATGTTTGTTGTATTCGTTTGTTTGTTGATTTTTATTGTAGATTTATTTGATGTATTGTTGTCCGTATGTCGTTCGTTCGTTGTCTGTTTGAGGTTTTTAAGTAGGAAGTGTATGTTCGAGGTCTGATAACAATATGGCGGCTGTACCTTTTGGAAAATAGGCGGGTGTTTTGTTCGAATCATGTGATGTATTGAATTTTTGGTCATAAAAATTTCTAATAAAAATATTTTTTTTGGTTTTGCTAAAAAGATTTTTGTTGTTTATGGATCATAAAATCTGTAAATGATTTGATATGGATTGATTACGAACAACAACAAAAATAGTTCGTTTTCTGTTAAAAATAAGAATTCTAAGAAACTTAATTTTCTCTCACTGAATATGTCGATTTTAAATTAGTAAAATAAATAATTAGGGCATATGTTCCAAATGTTAAATTTAAATAAATACTAACAAAAATCCAAAATTAGGGCAATTGAGGTGAAACCACTGAGGGCAAATTTCACATCCTACGTTTTTCAGATCATCATCCTCAGTATCTGTATCCAAATCTTCTTCATATGTGCTCCAAGCTCTTTTTATATTCCTTTTTTTTAATTTGTTGACCATTTCAATAGCTAGATCCAAATCAGTTTCCTACTAATAACTCCAACAGATTTAGTGTAACCAACGATGTATTAAAAGTGATGTTTATTAGAGTATCTTACAATTTATTTTAGAGAGAAGAGTTTCAAAACCCCTTTATACTATTTCTTTTCGGGTCGACCATTTTAAAAAGGTGTGGTTCGCTGCTCTTAATTTAGGTTGTTTTCATATAGGCAGTGAACAAAAATAGAAGGAGATATTGCAGACGAACAAAAATTAGTAGAATATTACCTTTTACTAAGATTAAGGAAAAATATAATTTTTGAAAAAAATTGTGCAAGGACACGGGTACCTCCCATATATCCTGAACGTATAATATTGAATAAAATTTACAGTTATACTTCTAATATTTTAAAATTTGGTTATAATCATTTTAATAAAGTTAGTGTTGTTTGTGAAAATTTTTATTACAATCGCAGCAAGGATTCGGGAGGCTGCAATACATCCTTTTTCTTAAAAAACCTATAAACCTGAATAAAATCATTAATTTTTAGAAATTCTTGTTCTCTCATAATATTAGATGCAAAATTATGGAAATGTCATCGGAAGGATATTCATAATTCCAATATATCAAGATTTCAATATCCTGTATAACATTTAAGTTTTTTTTCAAAGTCGTAAAAATCGTTTTCATTTAATTCTAGCAAGAATTTACATAGCTGCCATATATCTTTTTTTTTAAATCTATAAATGCTTTTAAAATCATTTAATTGGTTCAAAATTTGTACCAAGTTAAACAAATCAACATCATTCCTTACAACAAGTTTGTAAGTACACAATTTATTTAAAATTAGGCCATTGAAATATGCTCCCGTTTACATTTGAAATAATGAAACTTTCATATAAATTTTTGCACTGCATCCCACAATCCCGATAAAACAAGCCCACCAATGTTAATTAAGATTTTTATTATAAGTTTTTTTTTCGAAGTTAACGCAAAACTCGCAGATATATAGTAAGTAGGATTAAAAGTAGGAAGTAATAGGGGAAAATCTACCCCAATGCTTGTATAAAACAAAATTAAATACAGTTTTGATTTTATATTATTCAGAAAGAAATTTTGCATTAAAGTAGTAAACTTCAAAAACTTCATTATGAGTCTAATATAATATAATATAATAGAGAAATATTATATATATTTTCTAAATTCGGAAGGACGGATGTACGGACATTTTAAAATGTTCATAGACTGAACTGTAATATTAGTAACTGGATGTTGGATTATACTTTATGTATTCAGAATATCAGCAGAAGCTCATATTAATATCTCAACCTAAGGATGTGTAGGTTATATACAATCATTGGGTTACTTACATTTACGATAAAAATTTGTTATTTCTGTGTTCCATCAAAAACTATAATTTTTTAAAGTTCTAGTCAAAACGAACAAATAATTATTTCACATTATAACAAATAAGAGATAGGGTTTAAATAAAATTAAAGAAAAATTAAAAACTATTAACATATTTTCTTTTAAATCAAACTTTGAAATTTTTTTGAATTTCAGCAAAAAATCATACAACATAAAGAACCAAATAAAGAACTGCTAATACAATTTATGCCATAAAACTACTTTTATTAAATAACGCAATATTTCTTAGTTATTTAAAAAAAAAAAACGGTATCATTTTATAAAAAAATAAAAAACTGGAGCTATTTCCCCAAACCATCAAATTGAAAATTTACGAAATATGATTTTATACATTTAAACAAAAACAAAATTTTAATAGTTTTCATAAGAAAGGACAACTAGTGATTACATTTTTTTAAATATAATACTTAAGGCTATTTTACTAATATTCCAACAAAATTTTAGAATTTCAGGCTTACAATAAAAAAAATGTTAATTATTAAAAATTGCGCAGATTAAACAGTTAAACTTTTTTTGACAAAAACAGTAATTTCCCATAATTTCACAATCATATTCTTTCATTTGCAGCCAATCGCAAGTTTATATCTTTTAAAACGAACTTATAACAATTATTTTAGTTAACCATAAAAAAATATATTTTTCTCAATAAAATTTATGTTGAAAATGTACTAACATTCGCGACCTCTAGTGACGACAAAAAGAGATACTTATAAAAAAATATTTTTTACACGAATGAGTTATTTAGTTGTCTATTCAAAAATATCTATTTCATTAACATCAATGATATGATCTTATTTCTGATTTTTGTCCATTGAACAAAGCACTGTAAGCCACTTGGGTCCAAATATTATGTCCCTTTGTGTAACCTGAAGAAGAGGAGAAGTAAGGAGAATAGTATGCACTAGGCTTTGACGAATACTGAGTCGCTCCGTGGAAATTACCGTGTCTGGCTTGATTAGCAAATTGTTATTCCTAATGCATTGATGAATTTAAGGAACGATGTCCCAGAAACCTGATGCAAAGGACCTCTAATTCCGGGCAATGACATAGAAGATGAAAAATGGTCTCATGCTCCGCTTCATTTTGACAACTTCTACAGCAGTCATTATAGGGTTAAGCCAAGTCTCCCCGCATGTTTGCAAAAAGTGCAGTGTCCAGTTATCACTGCCACTACATTGCTTAATTGTGAGCGCGTCATGGCAAGACGATATGTTGTCCCCCCTCGGTTTAGTCGGGGTAATATCATTCTGGTAATCATACAGGTGGATTCACCTCCCCATCTTGTCTGAGCGAGCTTATAGCAAAAATTATTAATTTACTGCTTGTAATTAGATAACGGAATCCCGCATAGGAAGTCTATGTCTCCGTCAGGCATCATGGCTCCTTTTTTCATCAACACACTTGCCCAAAGTATATACGTGTTTAAGTACCCACATGAGTACGACTGTAGAATGTTTTAAGGATTTTTCTGAATATTGGTGGAGGATGGGTTTTTAATTAAAATATTCAATTAAAACTGTTCCGACTATTACGTGAACTCATTTCAAATTCATTTTCTTCAAATCTATTGTCAGAATTGAGCTTAATATAAAAAATTACCAATTTACCTGAAGTCGGCTTCACTATGCCGACTATGGAAAATCGTAAAAATTATTGTTTAATATATTAATACTCATCTGATCCAAATTCAAACATTACATAAAGATAAATTAGTGTATGTTGAATTAAAGTTAAATCTTATTTATGTATAAAATTGTCGTTCTTTTGATTTATTAAGCTTTTAACTCAAAAATACCGACTACTGGTCCATGCCGAACTTAGGAGCACTTACCCTATTTATTGTATGTTCGAAAAAATATATAATTTTACTTTGACATTTGTATTTGAATTAACCCGGAAAAATAAAGACAAAAAAAAAAATTGGTTAAAGTGCAAAACAGAAGAAATTTCGGTTAATCGGTTAATCGACACAAATTAATCGATTTATTTGTTATTTGAAAATTGGCAATTTTAAATTATTCGAACAGTTAACCGACCAAAATTAATCGGTTAACCGATTAAAGGTTAATCGATTGAATACCCTAGTGGATACCGATCGTCATATCACGACATAACATGCCGAAAAATACAGCACACGATGAATGCATCACATACATCGAGAAACTGACCACAAGTGCAGACTTCAAAACAATCTAAATTTGCTGACTAGAAGACTCAGATGTAAATTATTAGAGGGCCAATCATGACAATAAAATTGAGTACTTTTTTTTAGACATATCTCATTTCAGTTATTTTAGAGCTTTCTCCAAAACAATGATTTAAAGCACTTGTGTATGTTTTTATTGCATTGCGTGATAAACTAAACTTTGTGAAAAGATCGCAACAATTTTTAGTTCAAGAAACAGTTCTACAGCTATTTCGTTTACTTTATTTGGTTCTTGACTGAATTCTCACAACTGACTTTGGAATTGAATTCATGGATTTGAAAGTTCTCAAACTGCTTTGCCAACCAGTATTCAATTACGATTTTGAATACGACAATCAAAAATCATAGCTAATCAATTTTGTTAATTAAAAGTACCTTAATATTTAATATTAATAGTTCACTCAATCATTAAATCCAAACAGCACGTCAAAAGTATTTATATTATATTTATTCCTGATTAGTTTACTTCATGTTCACATGAAGTATTTAGTAATAAATTTTTATTTCCAAACTCAATTAAATGCCAACTTAAAACAAACTTTAGAGAGACATTAGCTTGAAGGCTAAAAATAAAACAATATGGTGGCTAAAAATAATCGTAAAAACTAATTTAAGCTTTTAATCTCAGGCACTAAAAGATGAAAGGAATTTTATTTTCATTCTTTTTAACACCATATTGGGTAGCTGGTAAAGTTTATGGCGTATTTATAAATAGAGGAAATTTGATTAGGGAGATGTAGGAGAAGAAGATCAAATATCGAGTTGAAAATATGAAATAAACTATTGCAACGATTTGGAATAAATATATTAAAAAATTCGAAATTGCTACATAGATTTATAAGAACAATTTTAAATGAATTAAACAAATGTTTATGATGTTAAGCATAGTTTAATTGCTAATTCCTATATGTAGAATTAAAAGATAGTTGAGAAAATTTGTTTAGTTTTTGAAATAGTTTCGAATGCTTTTCTTTCAAATTTATTCGCATCAAATTTCACTCAATATATAGAAGCTGGCAATAAATAGTTTACAATTATTCAAAATAGTTTTCAATGATTTGCAGCAAATTTTGTTCGCCTTAAATTTCTGCAAAAAATAATTTCGTATTTAACCAGACTTCTCAGACTTGTCTATATAACATTTTGATACATTTGTGTTGTTATAAATCTAGAAATAAACTTTTAGACACCTGCCAAATTTGATTAAAGTTTTATAGATTCCCAAGTATCCTCTTTTTAGGTTACCCAATACTACAACAATTCCAATATCTGAGAAATGATTTTTTTTAATGACTAATCATGAGCAAATGTGTGATTATTAAAATGCACTAAATAGAACGAACGCCCCAGTAACTAAAATCTCATAAAAGTCAAAAACATTTTGAAATGCATCTGCGAAAAAAAAGAAACAGCTTTCAGGAATCTCTTAAATGGGAAAATATTAAACAGCAGTTACAACAACTCGAACAACAACACGATTACACAAATGATGGCAACAACTGCTTTTAAGCGATTTCCACGTAAAACAGCGGGATTGGTAATAATTTCATTTCAATACATGCAAACGCCTAAAACATAAAATGAACTTCTGAACCCGGCATTACGTGGAACTAGTTAACGTTTAACTGAAGTGTGGGCTATTATAAATCATTATAATAGGGGATTTGCTTGATAGTTTTGTCATGCATTAGATAACGATAAAGAACTAGCGATTTTGTAGGTGAATGGTAATGCAGAGGGAACCAATTGCTACCTTATATATAACTTTATATTTGAAAAAATGTAAAGTTTCTCCCTAAAGTTTCTGATGATGTTTTATATAGGAAAACAAACGCAATGCGTCTCTGATCATGTTTTCTATGGGGAAACAAACTCCACCAGTCTTTGATAATGATGTATTCCTATAGATGATGATGTTTTCTATAGGAAAACCAACTTAATCAGTCTCTGATGATTATGTTTTCCTATAAGCAGATAATTTTTTACAGAGGAAATTTTCATCAGCCTCTAAAGATGATGTTTTCTATAGGAAAATAAATTTCATCAGTCTCTGATTAAAGTGTTTCCTGTAGGAAGACTTCATCAGTCTCTGATGATGTTTTCAATATGAAAACAAACTTCATCAGACTCCGCTGATGTTATTTTCTATAGAAAAATATCATCAGTCTCTTATGACATTTTATTTTGGAAAACTTCATCTGTCGCAGATAATGATGTTTTATATAGGACAACAAACTTCACCAGTCTCTGTTGCTGATGTGTTCTATAGGAAACCAAACTTCATCAGTCTCTTATGATGATGTTTTCTATAGGAAAACTTCATTAGTCTCTGGTGATTATGATTTCTATAGGAAAACAAACTTCATTAGTCTCTGATTATGATGTTTTCTATAGGAAAACTTTATTCATAGGGAAACAAACATCATTAGTCTTTGATGATGATGTTTTCTATAGGAAAAGTTCATCAGTCTCTGGTGATGATGATTTATATAGGAAAACAAACTTAATTAGTCTGTGATGATGATGTTTTCTATAGGAAAACTCCATCATTCTCTGGTGATGATGATTTCTATACCAAAACAAACTTCATCAGTCTCTGATGATGATAATTTCTATAGGAAAACAAACTTCATCAGTCTCTCATGATGACGTTTTCTATATGAAAACAACCTTCATCAGTCTCTGATAATAATGTTATCTATAGGAAAGTAAACATCATCAGTCTGTGATGATGATGAAAAACACCTAGAACATTCTTTGAACATATTTTCTCTGTTTTAGGAATTTCGTTATTTTTGTGAAGACAATGACAAATGGTATTGAACTAACACTATCTGCCAATGCAAAATACTTGGGTGTTATTCTGGAAAGTAAACTATCCTGGAAACCCAATACCCTTTCAAGGACATCAAAAGCCTTGACGGCTTTTGTCTGTAAGAAGGCCGTAGGTATGCAATGGGGTATTAAACCCCAGTTTGTTAACTGGCCATGTGATACGGTCATTAAGCCGACACTATTCTATGGAGTCTTTGTCTCGTGGAAGGCACTAGACAAAGGCTCAATTTGTATGCTAGTCGAGAGGGTTTTAAGAAGAATGGCAATCCTGATAACATGAGCTCTAAGAACGACCGCAAAAAAGTCGCTCTTTACTATATTAAACTGGATTCCTGTGGATCTAATGGCCATGCTCTATACGGTCACTCATTCGGAATCTTCCGGATAAACATCGATTACTACATTTCTAGGCCCTTCATGGTGAGAAATTATGGTTTCTTAATTCAGCATAACACGGAAGCAATGGATAGATCTTTACATGACACAACGATTCTCTCAGTCTATAAGGACGGTTCTATCGAAGGGAGATCGAGTTGACGTGGATGTCTACATTCAGGAATTCGAAACTAGGTTATCTTTTAGACTTCCAAATGAACGTAGCAACATTCAGGCTGAAATATCAGAAGCTAACTGGCTCAGTTATAACAAGATATCAGGCAGGGATATTCGTACATATACTGACAGTCAGGCCGCAATAAAACCTAAATAAACAGATGTATATACAACATACAATTCCAGGTCCAGGAATCAACAGTCATACTCAAGTGGGTACGTGGACACGGAAATACTACGGGCAACTGTGTTGCTGATGATTTGCGAAAAAAGGCGCCATGCTGTCTGACGGAGACATAGACTTCTACTATGAGCTCCCTCAGAAAAGATGAGGTTGTGAACCCACATGTACTATAACCAGAAAGACATGGCCCCGACTGAATCGCAGACGAACATCATATCTTCTTGGCTTGACACGCTCACAATTGAGTGTTGCAGTGGGGGTCATTACCGGACAGTGCTCTTTTGGCATCCACGCGAGGAGACTTGGCTTGCCCTACAACGACTTCTGCAGAAGTTGTCATAACGAGGAGGAGAATGAGACAATTTTTCATCTTCTCTGTCGCTGTCCGGCACTAGGAGATCTACGCTTAAAGTTTCTGGGACATCGTTCCCTAATTAACCTTTTTGAGCTCTCGAATTTGAGGCTAGAGTGCGTTAATGCCTTTATAAGTAATTGTAATTGGCTAACCAGACCAGACATGGGGATCTCCACAGTGTGAGCAATTAATAATCTCCTCTCCTCTCTCTTTTTCTCTTCCGTACCTCTTCAATCTTTAATCACATCTTGACTGTCCCATCTCTTCTTCATATCTATTCATGAAGTTTCAGGTTTTTATGGTAAATCTTATACTTAAAACTGATAGAATACATTTTTTTCTTTAAAATGTTAATCCTCCAGTCCTGAGGTTTTCAACATACTTGTACAGAGTTCTTATATCTAGTCTATAGGAGACTCAAAGACCTTGCCTTCACTCAATATTCTTGTCATTCAGATAAGAACTGGATTTTTGGTGATTTTGTTTAAATCTTGTAAGCCCGAGGCGAGCAACTTTGGGGGCCCACTAGGCCCCAAGCTTTCAGCTCAAAACCACTTCAAAACCGACTGTTTTAAATTTCATTGAGATATCTCAAATCGTTCAGGAACTAACGAATTACTTCCAAAATAAAAAGTTTCTTTTCGTTGTTTTAGAAAAACATCAAGATTATTCTCTAATGACTTTTTTCTATTTAAATAGTGCAAACATAAACCTGGTTACCTTTATAACTGCAGGGTCATTCTCATTAGAGTCACCACTACCACAACTACTTACTACCAACACACCCATTACCACCGTCATTGTCATTGTCACCCATCACGCAATGATGAAGGCAGCGAAAGAACGTGTAAGAGAAGAGTCCGTCGCATTGAATGTTTGTTAAAAATGTCATAAAATTTCATTTTATGATTATTTCCACAAATACACATTCGTAGTATAATTTACAAACGGGCGGGCGGTTTAGCAAGAACACAAAAACAAACACAACCAGCCAACAGTGGAAAAGAAACCCGACTTACAAACGCTGAAAAGGTAACATGAGGAAAAACAAAGCAATTCAATACAATTAAAATGCAGTAAAAATTTCTCAGGTTGACATTTATGGATTTTTAAATAATTTTATGGCCCTCAAATATTTGATGTTTACTAGCACATTCACGCTTCCTCTATTGTATTGTGTTGTTATGTCATTGTGACAGCTTAGACGCACATCAAATTGACATAACCTTTTGACACTTAACAATCACTTTAAATGACACATTTTACCTTGACAGCAGGTATGTAACAATCTAACTGCATAAATATTACTTAAAATTACATGATTTGTTTAAAAATCCCATATTTTACGTTTCGTAACAGCTTAAAAATTTCTTTGTTCTAACTGCTGCTCTTTTGTTTGCTGAAAATACAATAAAATAAAACAGAAATTCCGTTTTTGGCGGGAGTTGATGTTTACATTTGTTGTCATTACCCGTAAATGTCAAATCATAAAGAAAATCATAAAATTCTTAATTTTATGACTCTGCCTTAAACAAGCATCATAAAATCAAGTGACACAACGGTATGACAGTCATAAAATGGACCAACACCGCAGTCAACCAAGAAACATCATAAACTATGACAACGAGTGGAAAAAAAGTAAAACTTACTGCATTAGTCTTCCTTGGCTTCCTTGCTTTTTGGTCTTGGCAGCTTAAGAAATGTGAGTTTTATCCAACACTTTCGTGTCCCTTACCATCAATAAATTGTGTGTTGTGAAAACAGAAAGTAAAGTGAACAATTTTTACACCTTTATATTTTGGTAATCACCTAAAATAGAGATGATGGTGTTGTCTAAAAAGTTTCGGTTTAAAGGAATGCAGTGATTAGAGCCAGTTCTTTTCATTGAAGTTAGATATTTTTAAAGGTGTAATAATGAAACAACTCCTGCAAAACATATAGTCTTGGAGTAATTCTCTTTATCAACCGTGGTAGTTAATATAGCTTTCAGTGAGAGATCGAGGATTTGGTAATTATTGGATTAATAACATCCGTATATATAACACTGGTTAGAGGTTTTGTATGAGCAATGCAATAATATTTTTAAGTACTTTTCCTACGTTTAGCGTTGGATCTCTACCTTCATTTTTCAATATTGACTGTCATAAGTAAGTTCGTGTGCCCGTTTCTTATATGTACATTTCTAGAAATAAATTGATATTAACATTAAGACCTCATCGCGAGAAACTTGTCGTAATGACCGAAATGTGTTTTGTTACCTATAACAGACTTAGTGAGAAACACGTAAAATGGAAATTAAGGTCCTGAATATGCCGTTGGTTTCAAACATTGTTTGTAAAGTGTATAGTGAACATCGAAGACAGTGGGAAAGCGGTAAACGTAGTAATTTGAAGATTGATGTAGCTATAATTTGAACAGAATCCAAAAATCACATTGATGACTGTTATGTTTGTGTTGTTAAATTACATGGTACGAATAAAGAGAAAATGATATATCCTGATTTGCCGTCTGCTAAAATGTTTATACTGTACTCAGCAACGTACCATCTACTATAAATCAACATTTATGAGATTTATCGGACACAGAGATGGTGGAAGTTTTTTTCGGCTGAACATGACAGCGATATTGAAGTGTTAACGGGGCTTTTACCTTTTTCACAAGATGGCTTCAGTGATCTTGAACTTTCGAAAAAGATATCTGAGCTGCTTGCATCTGGAAACAAAGAAATAAATCTTTTAACTGAAGGTACGAAAGTGTAATTTTATCGCAGACACGAAAAATAACTTCTTCCATTTTTTAGCTCAGAAAATGATGAAATCTTTATAAAGAAAAATGGTCTGTCAAGTAACAATGCTGATGAATAGAGATTGTTTACAAACAGCTTAAAGCGAAGTTTAAAATGTGTTTTACAAGATATTGGTAATAAGCGTGCAGCAATAGGCCCTGCTGCTCATTTTACGAAATTAAAAAAGGAGTATCAAAACGTAGATCTTGTTGTAAAAAAAACTTAAGTTCCCGGATCACCAATGGATTATATGCGTCGGGTTAAAAATTCTTAATTCCTTGTTGGGTCAACAAAGTGGGTACACTAAATTTCAATGTTTTATTTGCTTATGGGACATCAGAGAAAACATGACCATTGGATCAAGAAAGACATGTATCTGAGAGAAAATATAAGGGTTGGTAAACATAATGTTACAAATTCTCCTTTGACTTCAAGTATGTGAAAGTATTAGATAAAACAGTTCCATGTTTTGCATTTCTTTCAAGAAAGTTTCCAGGTTAGTGTACAAAAAAACTAGAAGCTAGTATTTTTGATAGCCCACAAATAAGACTTTTAATGAAATACAACGACATAGAGAAATGTACATAGAGCTTAAGGAAAGAGAAATATTAAATTAAAAGTTACTTTCTTTTTACACATACGGAAGATACTATGACAAAATACATGCAATACATTCTAATAAATTAGGTTTTTGACAACAGACTTAGGTATTTAGCTTTCAGTTACCTATCTAGTTATCATGTATGGACAACGATTTCATACTTGGAAATTTTTTGTTGCCTTTGTTAAAAATTGCTTAGACAATTAGAAGGCTGAAAATTACGAGGAATTAGTTATAGACATGTAATTAGCTTTAAAAATCTTGGATGTAATATGGACACAAAAGTGCAGTCATTTTGACAAGTTTCCTAAAAATCTTGGACCGTATAGCGAAGAACAAGAAGACTTAGAAATGATGGAAGATAGATTCCAAGGTGTCTGAGATGAATACATGATGGCAGATTGAATGTAGTACAATAGTTTATTTATCCAGCAACTTCTCGAAATCTTCGATCTTTATGCACAAAGTGACTCAGATTCTGAGTGGAAAGGTGTGCTGAGGCCTTATACCTTCCCCACTATTTTGGTGTATAGTGTAAATATAAATCGTCATATTCTTATTAAATGCCTCTTTCTTTAGGGCATATAATTTCAAAAAATCTTCTCCCAAACAATATTATAAATATAAATATAGATATTGCATTAATTCAAAAAAAAATTGTTGCTATGGCTTTTAATGGGGAAAATATAAAGCTAAGAATTATTAGTATCACTCTAATCTATAAGCATTGTTATAGATTAGAGTGTACCAAATGGTACAGTTACGAAATGTTTTTGATTAACGAAATACCTTCAGCAGATTCCATCAATCAGTACTCTACACTGTAATAATATAACAATTTATAAACTTTTGTCGATTAACCTTAAGGTAGGGTCACACACGACAAATATTTGCTCAAAAAAGCGTAACCACTTTTTTTAGCACAAATTTGTTTGACGTGTTTACTCTTACAATTGTTTTGTAAGATCAAACAGCATCAAATAAAATAAAACTAAATTGTTTGTTTTGAATCATCCTAAGTAAAATAAGTTTTTGAAATAAATAAAAGAATACAAATATATTTTATTTAGTGGTTACGTCTTTTTCGTCAAATATTTGTCATGTGTGACCCTACCTTTAGATTACATTCAAATATAGGGTTTTCCAACACGAGGTGTTATTTTTAATCACTCGGTATTTCGGTAGCTGTTTGACAAGTAGAAACTACGCCATTACTAAAAATGGAACGATGCACACTTCAACAACGCATTAAAATTATTAAAATTTACTACAAAAATGGTGGAAATCTTGTAGTCACAGTTTGCAAAACTAAAGCATTTTTGGGCCGTTGTGTAGCACCTTGTCGGACCGAAATACAGAAATTGGTGGAAAAATTCGAGCTGTTGGGGCAAGTTAGTGATGGGAAGAATAAAACCCGTGCACGTCGCTCAAGAACAACTGAGAATATTGCTGCTGTAGCCCAAAGTGTTAAAGAAAACCCAGGTTTGTCCATTCCTCGTAGTTCTTTGGAATTGGGCATTCCACAAATGTCATTACACCGTATTTTGGTCGGAGTTGGCTCTTTTACGGAAAAAGTTTCCGGACTGTGTTATCTCTCGAAGAGGTGATCACAATTGGCCACCGAGATCTTGTGATTTAACACCTTGTGACTTCTTCCTTTGGGGCCACGTGAAAGATAAGGTTTACGCCAACAGCCCAGCGTCGATTCAAGATCCCAAAGATAGAATTCGTGAGGCTATCGAGGACATAGGGCAGCCACTCTGCGATTTGGTTATGAAAAATTTCATGAAAAGGATATGGTCCTGTAAGTGTGGTCGTGGTGGCCATTTGGCTGATGATGTTTTTCATTATTAACGGCATACCTTCCTCTTTATTATGAAATAAACATCCAATCATTTATCTCAAAAAAATTCCATTTTGCTTTTAATACCGAAATAACACATCTTGTTGGAAAACCCTTTACCACTATTTGTTATATCACAGACACAACACAAACATAGGACAAACTGTCTTAAATATTCACTATATACTTTACCCACAATGTTTGGAACCCGCGGCATATTCAGGGACTTAATCTCCATTTTAAATAGAGTTACGTAGTTCATGAATGACCTACTAGTTCAATTGAACTATTCACTCAACTGAGCGAGGAGAAACGTCCATCGTACTGAGAGTTTTCAGCTCAGCACTGAGCGATTTTGTAGTATGCACATATTTCTTTCATTATTCCTTAAAGTGCTGAACAAGCACATTCATATTGTCGTCTTCACTAAACCACATGCTTCAATTCACCCGTCAATGCTGTAAAATTTCTTCGCTAAAAGAGCGACCTAGTTCATTTGAGTGAGCTGAGCTAAAAAGAGCGATCACTTCTTTGAGCTAATAAACTCCATCTCTAATTTTAATGTAATTGAAATACGTGTTCCCCACTAAGTCTGTTGTAGGTTTTCTAAACTTTTTGAATGTGTATTCACCACGAATGTAAGAAAGACATTTCGGTCATTGCGAAAACTTGTTCGCGATGAGAACATAATGTCAATTTATTTATAGAAAGGTACATAGAAGATTAAGAAACGGTTACACGAATTTACTTATGATAGCCAATATTGAAAAATTAAACCTCTAACCCGCAAGAGTGCCTCAAGGTTTGCATTACAAAACACCAATTATCTCAAATAGTAATGATATATATTTTTTTTAATTTAACATTTCCCTCGAAGGTCGAAATGCATTCCGACTTTTAGTTTAAGTTTTGTCAGCTGTTTTGTGAGTGATGTCATAATTTTAGCACGTGAAATGTTATGTGTGATTTTTTCTTTCTTAATAAAAGTTTTAATAACTTTTATTAAGAAAGATGTCAATGTTAGCAGCTTAAACATTTAGTGTTGCCATACTTATAAACAATGCTAATAACCGCATGCTATCACATGATGAATGCTACAGGCAGTCGTTACAGACCGTTAAATTCAAATCGCTATTGCAAATTCGTTATAATATTCTACTTTCAGTCTATGAATTTGTAAATGTTAAAAAATTAACAAAAAGTGTGCTGAGATCGCAAAAACTAAGGGATGCCTCAGGGCAATGTTGCGGCGTGTTATATTGTTTTTTACTTTGTTCTTATATAAAAAATGACAGAATGATAGTTTTGTAAAAACATTATTGGTGGTACCAATGCATATCTAATATAAAACCACTAACTGTATCTCAACACCAAATTTGGTATCTTTATATGTTGGCCTGTGTTATTTATCAATTGACTTTGGGACATTTCTATATAATGCAGAACCACATCTTCAGTACGTTGCACAGTGGTTTAGAAACGTTTTTTTTTTTTTTAAATAATTCGGTATCTCGGGAACTATTGAAGATATTGTTACGAAATTTCACATGGATGGAGCTGAGGTGCTTTTAAGTTTGCTTGTATTTGTTGAGTTTCCTAGCGGTAATGGGAGCCAGTGTGTGGCCCCTCAAAATTGGTCACCTCGGGTCTCAAAATTTTTAAATAAATCGCCAAAAATCCATTTATGATCCAAATGAGCTGATATTTTAAATATAAATAGTCCTTAAGAAGATCTACACAGAAGAAATACACTTACATATGAAGAGATATTTAGGTTTAATGATTTATTTTCTTTAATTTTGCTCGACCTTTATATGGTTTTTTGAGATGGCGCCCCAACGGATTGCCGAAATTTATTTTCAAAATAACAGCTATATTATTGATAAAATTCTAAATAAAATAGTAATAACTTCCTAACAGATATCTTGTCCCTATAAAAAGTTACACGCATTCAAAGTTGGAACATATAAAAAAAGGCCGTATTTTTTACGTTTTTTTTTTTTTCCTAAAAAAAGTCCCTATATTTTTTCTTTTGTAGGAAAAATTTTTCTTCGGGTACACAATTTTTATATGATCCAGAAAGAAAACTTAATGTTAAAGCGTGTAAATTAAAATTTGGGTCACTAAAGCTGACACAACATCTCCCAGGCCTATCCAAATTTTAAAAAATAATTTTAGGTTTAAAAAATAATTTTAGAGGCTAATAAGCTGTTTTGAAAATGAACAAAATCCCTTGCGTTAATGCTTCGCTTATAAAAGACATTCGAAACAGGTACTTCTACTGGGAACCCTTTGAGATACTTGGAGCTTTGTTGCTCGACCTTCAGGTTAAAATGCTAACGAATTTTTACATTTCTTCAATTCTGGATTATATGTATAAATAAGTTCGGCCAGTAGTCACCACAGATCAATGTATGTTTGGAACAGATGGTAGTGGATTTCAGACAGTATTAAGGAGAGATAAAAGCATTGCAACTGTTTCTTCCTAAACCCCAATCTAAATGAAAAGTTAGACACTTTTGTATAAGGGTATACAATACAATATGTAGTGTAGTTCCTATAAAACGATTTAATCATTTTAAAGTTCTGCCTCAAGAATAACCAAAACTTAAGTTTCTATCTAGCACTTTTTCCTGACTTCCCCTACAAAATATAAGAATATTACTGTGGATATATCACCAATACCTACAGCAGTTGTGTGTGTCCAAATCGTCATCATCATCACCATCACCATCGTAGTTTGTACTAAAATATTTGAAATATTTAGTATGTCTTTTATTTTGTCACTTAACTTGACATGTTGCAACATGTTAACCGGGATGTTGCATTACTTACACACTTCTTTATTTCTCTCAATACGTTCGACAGGCACCAGACACCAACAGCAACAAAACAATCATCTTGTTTATTCAATATAAATTATTTTCGTTTGTTGTTCTTTCTTGGTTTTTTATGGCCTTAATGTCGTCTTTTATTTGTTATTGACTATAATTTAATATCGACCATATTTTCATTTAACATCTGTCAATTGTAATTATGGCGAACAGAATAGAATGTGTGCTGAAGGTGCAGAGGGAATTTGGAATGTCAAAGAAGAAATATGTTGAGAGGTGAATAGGTATGATTTGAGAGAGATACATAGATATGGGAATTTTAGGTAAGATGAGAGTTTTCTTTTAAAATAGCTACTATATTAAAATTATCCCCGGAAAATGGGGAATATAAAACTAACGTAGTTTCAAAATCCGTTTCCCGGGGAAAACTATTCCGGGAAACCCCAAATCCTAGTCGTATCTGAAAGTTTATTGGCTGAACTTCCTCAATATCTAATAAACAGATACAAATATTGTCTGAACACCTCCAATTTGTTAAACTCACTCACTGATATCTTATTGCAATACTTCTTAGTGGCAAAGCTGTGAAATTATGACGTCTTAAAATGTCAATTTGACAAATCAATTTTCAAAACCCACCTAAAATCAATAAATAAAAACCGGTTAAAACAAACAACAATAATTTGTACTCAGTAATAAAAAATAAAAAAGCACAATAACAAAAAAAATCTCATAAAGCATGTGAGTTTTTGTTTTTACAATTTTGCTGGCATCGCACGTAATGTAGGAGGTGGTAATAAATCCGCGTTAAGTGCAGCGTTAATGAGCACTAAAATTAAATGTTTACCCAGCCAGAGTCAGAGCAGTCGCATGTACTAAAACGCTCCCCACAAAACGTCATTTGCTTTTATTGCTCAACTTTAAACGCCTGCAACAAAACAATAAATGTATATTAAATTGTTCTTATTTTTAGGAACTTGTAGTAAGTAATGAGGTGTACAATGTGCTGTTAAAAATGGAACTGTGCAGAGTTTGATGTTGAGGAATTAAACTGCGTAACCTGCTTGATGGTGTTTGCCTTGTTTTCGTTTTACTTCATGAGTTATGAGTTCCAAATCATTTAATTTATGGTATGGTACTTACTTTGGAAGTTTTTTTTTTACATTGTCGTTAAAGAGTTTAAGTGTTAAAACATTGACTTCCTTTAGTACTTAGTTTAATGGTTTTAAGCGCATGTGTGGCGCGTGGGTTTTATTTGTACTTTAATTTACTTGATAAATACATAAAATATATTTATTACATGTTTGTATTTATGTAATTGAATTTGTTTTTTTATTTTGTCTCCAATAATATATAATAGGGGTATATTATTTTGTCATTGCGTTTGCAACATATAGAAATTCTGTTTCAATGAATGTGGTTTTTGAGAATTTACTGTTAGAATACAAGGGGTTTGAACCAGCAGAAATATGATGCATTTAATGATTATCGATGTAATGTTAATTTCAGAGACTTATTTCATCAATCGATTGCTCTAGATGAATTCTCAAGTTCAAGAAATCTAAACATATATTCGTCTGTACCGTATTTTTTAATACTTCAAAATTAAGGACCATCAACTCATTATGAACAATTAAGAAAGTACGTTCAGTCAAGACCGACCATATAATACCCTACACTAAGTAAATTAGCTTTCTTTTTAAATTTCAATAATTTATTTTCCCGAGTTATTTTTGGAAGTGGTGGGTCTTATATGGGAGCTTGGAGCAATTACCGTGTGATTATTTCTATATGAAACTTATTTTTGTTAAATAATATATTCCACAATAAAGTGATATTAGGAAGAGGGTCTTATATAGGAGCTATGAGCAATTATGAGCCGATCGCCATGAAATTAGGTGGTATGATTTATGTCTACATGAAACATATTTCTGTTCTAGGACTAATTATGGACCGATCATCATAAAATTTGGTGACATAACTTCCATATACAGTGACTCTCATTAATATTCGGTTTTTTTATTCTAGTTATTAAAATTCAACAAAATTAATAAGTAGAAAATAATAAAAAACCGGTGATATTACATTTTTTATTCATAAGACATATTAAGAGATCAAAAAAATATTTTTTCAGAATTCTGAATATAGAACAAACAACATAAACAAAAACGAAAAAAAACGTATATAATTCACGCTTCATTAATATTCGCACATATAACATATTGTTTAAATAGAAATTTAAAAAAATAATTTTATATCTGATTGGATAGCCCTTATTTTTTATAACCTTAGAAAGATTATTTGCCATATTATAAAAATTTGTTTGCAAGTAATCAAAACTAATTTTATCCCATTCTTCCTGCACACTTTTTTTTGAGTTCGTTTTTCGATGAAACGGGATTTCCGCGGACTCGGCGATCTAAATAGTCCCATAAATTTTCTATTGGTTTCATATTTGTGGACAGAGCAGGCGTATTAATCACTTTTGGACAATTATAAAGCAACCACTCACGAACAACGTGGGCTTTATGCTTATGGTCGTTGTCCTGATACAATTGAAAAGTTCTTGCAATTCCCATTTTTTCTACAGATTGTTTCAAATTATTTCTCAAAATGTTCAAGTGAACATCCGTGTGCATAATGCCTTCGATTAATACCAGTTTCCCAACATCTTTCGCTGATATGCAGCCTCAAACCATTCTTCCTCCATGCTTAACTATTGGAGTAATATTTTTTCCTTTTAACTCCCAATTCAGTTTCCGCCACACCGTAGTTTTTCCATCACTTCCAAATAAGTTAAATTAGCTTTCATCGAGAAAATTACGCCTTCCCATTAATTTACCAATTCTTTTTATATGAGCAAATTTTAATCGATTATTCAACAGTCGTATTGCCCGAAAAAAGCCATTAAATTCACGAAAACTTTTTTTTACTTATTGTTGCTTCCAAATTGCGCCTTAACTTCAGTAACAATTTTGGGGGCACTTAAGCCTTGATTTTTCTAACAAAACGGAGCTTTTCCATCCCCGTAAGCTTTTTTTGGCTGCCCAGTTTGTTTTTTAAAATCTATTCGATCCTCGTTTTTATATCTTCGGATAATGTAACCGACCGTATTTTCAACATTTCAGCAATATTTGTATATTTTTTTCCTTTTTTGTAATGAAAATCTCTAATTTTCTTTGCTCTAGCGAAGTATTTTTTTCCTTTATAACAAAAAACTTGAAAATGACAATGTTAATTCAGCTAACATTATTTGTTTGATGTTAATTAATGAGTGTATCCCAATTTTACAAATAATTTATGTAAATATGCAAATTTACAGCGGTAAATTTTATGGTAAAACTAAAAAACCGAATATTAATGAAGCATGCATTTCTGTAGTATTTTAATTTCTAATTATTTTAAAATAGATTCACTCAACATTAATTAAAACCAATTAGTGAAAAATTAGCTCTAAATATATACCTTTAAGTAAAAAAAAATAAACATTAACAAGATGTCATTATATTCATTGAGAATTTTCGGATTTCAGAAACTCATATAAAAACTGAATATTAATGAGAGTCACTGTATATAAAACTTATTTGGAGCGACATTTGTTTAGATACCTTAAAAATTAAATATTTATGACCGATAAAGTCCTATTTCGAGAGGACATTTGCATGGGAGCTAGGTGAAATAATAGATTCTTAGTCGATCGGTATACTTTAGGGTAGGTGTTAGACTAATATTTTTTGGCATTACAAACATCAGCACAAACGCATAATTCCATCCCCATTATGGTGGTGTATGTTATAAAAATGCGTTTATATGAAAATTTAAATGAGTTTGGACTTTTCCTTTCAAATAAAAATACTAATTCAGTTAGGGCATTTTAAATTGGTTTTTATACAGCGAATTTAAAAGAAATTGTAAGGCAAATCAGACTTCTTAATAATGCTTCTTTAGGTATGAATGTTTGATAACCGATCATCACATGATCAACGAAACAAAAAAGTGTTATAGTGTATCAAATAAAAATTAGGGATTTATAAAATGTTTAGCTTTTATTACAAAACATTTGTACAATATAAATTTATTCAAAGTAATGGCCATTGTTAACTATGACTAGGGGATCGATTTTCATGCATTTATTATTGGAAAATAAAAATCAAAATAAGAACTACAAATTTAAAAAATATGCAGAAACATTATGGATCGCACAATATAAAAAAAAAATACACAACAGTTTTCCCAGCAATTAGGACTCTTTAAATTATACCACAAATTAAATAGTTAAAGTAATTGTACTTCTGAGAAAACGATGGATATATTAATTATAATATCTGGGTATGAATACTTGTTTAAAGCCATAATCATTAGAGCTTCTAATTTGTATTTTGAAATTATCAATATTTTGATCGTCCAACCTTAATTTTCATCTCGTAATAAGCCAACAGTTAGACAATTGGTAAATGTATCCCTTAGCCAGTAATTGTCACTAATGTCTGATCACTTGGCTGACTCCAATTTATATATTTTGGGTCATTTGACACGGATGTGCTATTTGTAATGCTGAGAGAAGTCAATTGGTTACTTTATACATCTCATGTAATCTAGCGTAAAGGCAATTGTCACTTAAGTATCGCTAAGTAATCTTTAGTGTAGTCACTTTAAACGTTAATTGTGTAGTGCATTTGTCTCTAAGTCATCCAATTAAAATAACTAATCATGTATCTAGTTATTTAACTAGTTGTCACCCTAAATAATAGGTAAAATCATTAGTTCAGGACAGTCTCCTAGAACTGCTGGGAAATTACTGTCAGGAGAGGTAACTGTGTATGTGATGCTATTCTGAACGTTTTTCTGACAATGCTTCCTTTCAATGATTCAGTTGCATTCGGTACAAGTTCGCAGTGATGGTCTGGTCAGATTTCAGCCGCTCATAATATATTTGACCTTTTTTGTCGCTCCAAATACAGAGCATTATCTTAGCGTCATGGATATTTGGCTTTTGTGTCGATTCAGCTGGTTGGCCGGGCTTCACATACGATCTCTTACGTTTCGAGTTATCGTAATGCATCCATTTTTCATCGCAAGTAATGATTAGGTGCATAAATGATTTTATTTATGACTTCAAGCATCATTTCGGACAGGCAAAATCGTCTTTCAAGGTCTCTCGGCCGTTTGGATGAAACCTGCTGCTCGCAAATAGTTTGAAATTGCTGCTTGAGCAGCTCCCAATGACTTTGCAAGTTCTTCTTGAGTTTTACAATAATCTTCACGGAGTAATGGATCCTCCAATTCTTGGTCTTCAAACTTTTTTTAACTGGCATGTGCGATCTTTGTCTTCCGTGTCAAAATCACCATTTCTGAACCTCAGAAACCAATGAAACACATTCACCATAAGCTTCGGCGAGCAGTGGATGTTTAACTTACAGGAAATGTTGGATTTGTCCGAATTCTTTTCTATCCTATGGAAGTGCTTCATATAGTCTACTTATAACTTAGGTTCTGCTATATATATTTGTTGGTGTTTGTTGGTATTTGTGTTGTGGCTGATGCTATTGTTGTTGCAGAGTCATAAACTTAACAATTTGTTTGATTACACCAAACAAACAACCAATGAACCACTTTTATTGTCACTGTCGTTCTTTTACAAACCATAGAACAGCAACAAGAACAAGAATAACAATAACAACATCATCGTCATCATCATCATCATAATGTAATCAATGTTGTTGTGGTTTTAACTACATGTTTGTTGTTAAATACAACATTTCATACATGTTGTTCTTGTTTATGCTGGCAGAGTGATGAACTTCTTTTACACATTTTCCGTTTTATTTTTCATGTTTCATTTTCGAATTTACGAGAACACACTTATTTATTATTCGTTTTTGTACATTATACGAAAAGAACGTTGGTTGGTTGTTTTCGTTATTCTTTTTGAAGTTAAAAATTGTTAAAAACTCATAAATTTTTATTAAACATACTTAATTTTATTGAATGCTATTTTTTTGTTTGTTGCTGTGGAAGTACTACTCATAAATGTCGCACTGTCGTGTGGGTGCCAACACCACCATCATCATCATATTTTCATTGTCATTAATTTAAGTGGCTTTTGATTGATTGTTAAAAGTGACAGTTACGAAGGAGAGTTGGGGGTGTTGTTGCCAATTAAAGGGGATCTTCCAATAGGGCCAAGGCGAATTCATAGAAGGTGACGACAGAACTACAACAAATACAACATGTACAAAAACAACAGGTACTTTGTTTTTGTAAAAAGATAAGTGAACTGTCAAAGTTGCCTGTTGTTGTTTTTGCTTTTGGGTTTGTTGTATTTTTCGCCACAACAACCACAAGTGAAATGACAGTTCACTTGTCTAAACAACTGAATATAAAAAATAATAATTCGCCTTGAATAGGGCCTTTCAAAGTTTGACTTCCGAAGTTGTATCCTCACCTTCACCCAGTGGCAGCAATCCCAAAACTACATCATAACTTTACAAATTCCTTACGGCGATACAACAATAGAAGGCTAGACATCGAAAAGTAATATTCGAACACTGCGAATTTCGTTATAGGAAATTTCAGGATAAAGCATAATCCAAAATATTGCTATCTTTTATTACATCGTCAACAATAGAACTAACTTAGCGATAATGATTGTAAAGAATGATTGAGCATAAGTGAATGTGGATGTTGAGAAAGGAATACATTACATACAAGGTGGCGCAAAAGTAAACTTCCGATGTTTTTAGGCTGTAATTAAAAAAAAAAAAAAATGAAAAACTTTGATTCTTCTTGTGGATTATTTTTATTTGGTCTTTTAATTTTTTTTTACATCAAGTCGAGAATATGATGTTATGTAAATGGCCGCCGCCACAGTTGATTGTCATTTTTATGGCATTTTCCATCACTTTGGCCAAAACTTCCGGTGATAGGTCCTCACATTCTTGACGGATATTGTCTTTAAGAGCTGCAAGATTCTGAGGCTTGTTGACATAAACCCGCGACTTCAAAAAGCCCCACAAAAAGAAGTCTGGAGCGGTCAAATCAGGCGATCTTGCTAGCCATTGCTTATTATTAGGCGCCCGGGAAATACATCCTTCAGCATATCGGTTGTGGCACGTGCAGTGTGTGCCGTTGCACCGTCCTGTTGGAACCACATGTTTTCCAATCCCAATTCATCAAGTTGCGACAAAAAGAACTCGTTGATCATTGCTCTGTAGCGCTCACCATTCACAGTAACCGTTTGGCCGTCTTCGAAGAAAAAAAGCTCCGATAACTCCTCGGCTACAGCAGCAATATTCTCTGCAGAACGGCTACTCCGGGGTCTGCCACGCCTGGCAACATCTCGTGTTGTGCCAGTCTCTTCGAGGCGAGCGGCTAAACGTCGCAGTGTTTCACCAGTAGACGTTGGACGGCCAGAAAATCTGCGACGAAATTCACGTTGTGCCAAAGTCACCGACCGATTATTGGTCAAATAAATAGTCAGAAATATTCCGCGTTCTGGAGCAGTGTTGTTTATTAACGTGTATTTCGCATGTGTTTACTACACAAATGTCAAAACAGAACTGACATTAGGGGTCAATCGCAAAATTTATAACATTTTCTGATAGGAGGATTACTTTTGCGCCACCTTTTAGAACACGTATACAAGGTGTATCTTTAAAATAAACATAACAAAACTCTTATACGAAGCCGTCTGTGCTCTACTATTCTTAAGATAAAGGGTTTTCCAACAAGAGGTGTTATTTTGAATCACCCGGTATTTTGGTAGCTGTCACTTTTGGAGCTTTTATTCTTTGACATTTGACAAGTAGAAACTACGCCATTACTAAAAATGGAACGATACACGCTTCACCAACGCATTGAAATTATTAAAATTCACTACAAAAAAATCTTGCAGTCACAGTTCGCAAAACTAAAGCATTTTTGGGTCGTCGTGAAGCACCTTGTTGGGACAAGTTAGTGATGTGAAAAATAAAACCCGTGTACGTCGCTCAAGAACAACTGAGAATATTGCTGCTGTAGCCCAAAGTGTTGAAGAAAACCCAGGTTTGTCCATTCCTCGTCGTTCTTTGGAATTGGGTATTCCACAAACGTCATTGCAGCGTATTTTGCATAAAGACTTGGGTCTTAAGGCTTATAAAGTTCACTTAACACAGGAACTCAAGCCGGCCGATCATCAACAACGTCGTGTCTTTGCTCTGTTACGGGAAAAGCTTCCGGACCGTGTTATCTCTCGTAGAGGTGATCACAATTGCCCACCGAGATCTTGCGATTTAACACCATGCGACTTCTTCCATTGGGCCCCCGTGAAAGATTAGGTCTACGCCAACAGCCCAGCGTCGATACAAGACCTCAAAGATAGAATTCGTGAGGCTATCGAGAACATAGGACAGCCACTTTGCGATTTGGTTATGGAACACTTCATGAAAAGGATATGGTCCTGTACGCTTACAGGTCGTGGTGGCTAATTGGCTGAAGTTGTTTTTCATTATTAACGGCATACCTTCCTCTTTATTATGAAATAAACATCCGATCATTTATCTTAAAAATTCCATTTTTCTTTGAATATCAAAATAACACCTCTTGTTGGAAAACCCTTTAGTTTTGATTCATTGACAAAGTCTTGGAAAAATTATATGATAAACAAATATTTGAACCAATCCTTATACATAAAACGCTCATACTATCCTATACTACTGAAAGCTGTTGATTGCTTGATTGACGTTGTAGCTTCTAACATGTAGGAGCAACAAGTTAGCGATATCTATTATCTCCCTTTTAAAGATTGATATTGAGGAAGCTTTATTGAATAGTGCCTAGACAGATACTGCTTTCTATATACGAAGAACCCGCTCTAGGCAATTCGTCCTCAGAAATGTGAAATAAATCGTTATAAAAATCCAATAAGGAAGAATCTATGAAACTATTTTTGTGTGAGGTATTAACGAAATTCTTCTTTTAATTAAAAGTCCTATGTATGGAATAAGACATTGTTCCCGCAAGGCTTCGCACAGTATCAAAAATCCGAGAGGTCCAATTTTCGATGACTTTAAGCAAATATCTTCCTGCCCTCAAAGAGAATATTGACTTTGAGGGCATTCGTCGATTGCGGGTTCTTGGGAAAGAGCTGCTACTTCCTAAAACCCTATAAGAGAAAATCTAGACTGGTCAAACGCCATTTTAGAAGAATTACGGTACAAAATCCACACCAAACAGTAACATTGGAACCTTGGGAACCTCTTATGAGCGGACGTCTTTCCATATAGCAATTTTGTTTATTAAAAAAGCCATTCATCCTAAATTGCGCCTCGTGGTTAAAGATATTAATGATGATGCTTTGGTCTAATGCATTTTGATAATATTGTTACGATTTTGCAATGGCGGTTTGAATTTAAGGGTTTGTAACGACTGCCTGCAGCACTCGTGATGTTTGTTAACGCGTCCATCGGTGGAGGCTTCTACTTATCAACAATGTTCATAGCATGCGGTTATTAGTATTGTTTATAAGTATGGCAACACTAAATGTTTAAACATTGACATCGAAAGCTCTAGAATTCGAATGTACTAGTTTGTCCGTTAAGATCATTGTAGAAGATTCACGATAGATGGCGCGTGTATAAATAGTGGCAGAGGAGGCAGTCGTGAGTGAGTTGATCATTGGCGCTGTTAGAGTTAACATCAACTGTTGTGTACATTTGAGCTTGTACGTTGTAAAGTGTGTGTTTGCATTTCTGCGAATTGATAAACGTGTATAGAGACACTGAGTGAATATTTGAACTGTTGTTGGAGTACATTTAAATAAATAAAGAGTTGTTACAAATTTTAAACTCCTAAAACTGATTTTTATTTGCAATCAAAAGTATCCGGTTTATTTAAAGGAAATAAAACCCGTTTTTAAAAGGCAAAAACGTAACAATATAGTTTTATCAAAATGAGAGCTCATTTGAGAAACTTACCATTATTCAATGACTGAATAATACAAAACATGACTGAATAATACCGTCACAGACTATAAATCTGTTTATATAAAATAGTAACGTTACTGAGTGACTGACAGATTCAACATCATCCAACCTAAACGCCAAAAGGTAGAGACATACAATTTGTAATTTTTAGGTTTTATTTTGAAACGTTTGTACAATATAAATTTATTCAAAGTATTGGCCATTGTTAGCTATGACCTTTTCCCATCTGTCTGGCAACATATGGATTTCGCAACATGAGGCCGAGAGTTGTCATGATGGCATGTCTGGCCGCATATGCCAATGCTCGCTTCCAACGAATCAGTTGCGTTCGGTACAGGTTCCATGTAATGGGTTGGCCAGATTTCGGCAGTTCATAATAAATAGGACCCCTTTGGTCCCACCAAATATAGATCATTGCCTTAGCGCCATGGATATTTGGCTTTGGTGTCGAATCAGCTGGTTGGCTGGGCTTCACATACGATCTCTTACGCTTAGGGTTGTCGTAATGGATCTATTTTTCTTTGATTTTCAATGATTAGGTGCAAAAATGATTTTCTTTTATAGCGTTGGGCCAAAATTTAACATTTTCGAAGCAAAAAAACGTAACTAAGTGAGAATAAATGACGGATATGTACCCTTCAAAATGACATATAAGTTATTAAAGACAAGATATACACCATCTGTTGTGAATTCCATTATACCCTATTTCCTTTTTCAACTATTTACGTTTATAGAAAAGAGTTACTCAATTAAACACCTTATCATAAAATGAATTTCCAAATCCTTGATCCATTTTAAAAACTACACATATATCTCCAAGAACAGTAACTAGTTGTCTTTAACATAAGGCAACAATTAAAATTATAAATTTTCTTCATGCGCAAGTCACCGTATCTAGTTTTAATTAAAATAACAACTTGTTCCAAATAAATAAACATTGAAATACATATTTTTTATGATTAACTAGGATACATTAAGCTCTTGCCGTATCTCTCCTCATACACAATCCACTCCAAAGACAATATTTTATGTGTCACATGATGCCTCGACAAACCAACAAATGCCAAATGGAAAAACAACCTCCCATAACAGCAGCAACAACAACAGCAACAATAACAAAGAAACATTTATACATATTACCGGTAACATACGCGTCGACATTCTTTGGTGTGTTATGTCCTGTCAAAACTGAAGTTTATTACGTCTACAACTCGTAGTGTAACGCCATTGTTGTGGCATAAACATTTATGATGGTGGTGGTACGAGTGGCACGAGCAGAGCAGAGCAAAGTTGTCGTCGTCATCGTCATCCTTGTCGTTGTAGTTGAATTGTTAAGGTTGTTTCAGAACAACTCTCATACGTTCAATTACGTACGTTTGTCATGCCCGCCATATGTGTTGTATGTTTGTATTCTATTCTATGCTGTATGATTTGGTTGGAGCACTTTATAGAATCGAGTGAAAGGGCAAGGAATGGGCATGAGAACGAGCGTATAATGAATGATGATTCTGTTATTGTTTGGCTTGTTACAACCAACAATAATAACAAAACAACAAATAATCATGAAGAGTTTTAGTTAGGATTTCAAATGGGTTTTCTTTTTCTAAAAATTATAGTTGTTCCTTTTTTGTTTTTTAGCCCAACTTTCACCCAAACTAATAACTTTCAAAGACACAACACTCACCAACTCTCACTTACGCCAGTTGCTTGTTGTACAAGTGTTGTAGCTCAACATTGTATCAGGAAATGTTGAAAAATTCATATGTTTTGTTCCATGGCACAGGGTTTAAACAAGTCTCTGAGGTTAAATAAGTGAGATGATAAAGAAAAAACCAAATAGAATGAAGAGTTTTTTTTTTTTTTTTTTTGCTGATAAAAACACAACAATGCAAAAAGAACAAATGAAAAGGCCACATAAAAGTATGGAATACAAAACAAACAATATTGTACATTCCTTTGAGGATAAAAAATACAATAAGAGCACAATACAATGATGTCAAGTGTTTTAGCGCCCTCCTAAACTTTTCTGATAGCATTCCATCTGTTAAAACTAACAAGTAATGGGGATGGTATCCTTCGAATATGAAAAATGGTTGTAAACGTTCTTTTTATTATTTCAACGAACAATATGTTAAGTTGTTAAAGTAACTAGGAACTACTTATTCAGACTGTTTATACAGTCCTCCTTTTGTGAATTAATATGGGATTTTGAACATATTTTCGTTCCTTCTATGATCTATGTAATCTCAGTCCTATACAAAACTGTTTAAAAGATTATTATTGATTTTTTGTTTTTCTTTAAGGGCTAGTTCCATGATCGTTAGTCCTGCTAGGTCACCTGGAGGAAATTCCTGTGTTCGCTAACTAACTTCATGTGTTTGAGCAGTCAACTAACTTACTGGCCTACTGACTCACATAAAAAACCGGATGTTATTGATTTTAGCATGATGAAACATATCCCTAGAGAAATGATTCAAGTTGAATCCTCACTGGAACTATTTTCAGATCACTCACCAACTATTGTTACCCGACTGGTAATTTAGCAATGACAGGCACAAGATCATAAAAGACAATCCTAAACTTAAAAAATCTCCAGGTTATGATTTAATTACACCTTCCATGATTGGAAACCTGCCAGATGTGGCAATTGTTGTGCTAACAGTATTATTCAATGCAATCTTGTCTCTAGGAGTTTTTCCGAATGATTGGAGAATCTCTCAAATTATAATGATTCCCAAGCCAGGAAAGGATTTGACATTGGCATCATCCTACATACCTATTAGCTTATTGCCTTGTTTGTCTAAACTATTTGAGAGAATAATCCAAGGGAAAATTCTAGCATTCTTAAATAGCCAAAACATTATGCCAGATCATCAATTCGTATTCCGTAAGCAACACGGATCAATTGAGCAAGTTAACCGCCTAACTGGGGAGATACGAAAATCTTTCGAACTAAAAAAGAACTGTTCGGCAATATTTCTAGATGTTGCTCAGGCTTTTGACAGGGTTTGGCATAAAGGTCTAATACACAAGATTAAACGCCTACTGCCTTCTAGTACGCACAAAATACTAGAGTCTTACCTATCGGATCGCTTGTTTAGGATCAAATGCGGCGATTATGTGACAGGCCACTATGCGATCAATGCTGGTGTACCTCAGGGAAGTGTGCTAGAACCAAACCTGTACCTATTATACACCTCTGATTTGCCCGAGTCCGAAGAATTAACCATTTCCACATTTGCAGATGACACTGCAATTCTTAGTTCTCATGTGGACTTAAATGTAGCATCTAGAAACCTTGATAATTATGTCAGGCACGTAGAGACGTGTTTAAGAAATTGGAGAATACAAGTAAATGATATCAAAAGCAAGCACATAACGTTTTCACTTAGGAGAGGAAGTTGACCACCAGTGACACTAAACCTTGTCATTCATTTAGATAGACGTCTTACTTGGCGTCGGCACATAGAAGCCAAACGGCTCCACATGAAACTAAAAGCCTCTAATTTACACTGGCTAATCCACCATTAATCGAAATTAAGCCTTAACTGCAAAGCCATCCTGTATAAGACAGTCTTAAAACCAATTTGGACATACGAAATCCAACTATGGGGAACAGCAAGCAATACCAGTATAGATATCATACAGAGGGCACAATCCAAAATTCTTAGAACCATGACGGGAGCTCCATGGTACATAAGAAATGAGAACATCCACAGAGACTTAGAAGTGGCATTGGTCAAGGACGAATTTAGAAAAACTCGTGAAGCTTATTTGTTAAGATAACATCATCATCCGAACCCGCTCGCAAGGCTACTTACAGTAACTCAAGACAGATCAAGGCTACGTAGAGCTGATTTACCACTTATCTAATATACCAAATATGATTCTCCACTGAGAGAACAATAATTGTTTAGTTATTGTCCTGGACATTAAAGGCAGGAACAATATTATAATAAACGTTTAAAAAAAAGGCACAAGAATTAATTGGGTTAAATATAAAAAATACCTCATTACACAATACTCGGAAAACATAACGCTAAGAATACCATAATACATAGATCACTCTCTTATCTAATTCGATAAAAATAACAAACTGGTTGCTCAACATGCTACCAAAATTTATTTTGCAGATTTCGAACAGCTCTTTAATGAAAAAAGAAGAGTTCAAAGAGAGTTGAATTGCATTGATCCCCCCAACTCAAATGGAAGCTTAAATATTGTATAGAAAGACTTAAAAAGCTCTTGGAGTTTCGAAAAAAGGAATCATTGAATAAATATTTAGAAAGCCTGGACGCAACCCCGCAATCGGATTAATGACTATGGCGAGCCACAAAAAGTCCTGCCCCCTGATTCAGGTGGTGGTTTGGTAAGAAATTATGCTGAAAAAGGGAATCTGTTTGTTAATTATTTGAAACAATTATTTACACCGAACACATCAAATGTAACAATTGATTTGCCACCTGTTGCATCGCATTTTGTAGCAGCCGTACTCCTACGTTTTGAGATTCGAAAGATCTAAAAGGCTATTGATGATTTAAACTCCAAGAAAGCGCTTGGTATTGCCAAAGCAGTAACAAGATGCTTATGGAGAAACTCTATGCTTAGCTTAGATTGTAAACTTTTACTTTATAACTCGATCATAAAACCGATATGGTGTTATGAGATCCAGCTATGGGGGTTCATTCCCCCATATTGTTTGAGCAAACTCATAGTAAATGTCACTAATGCGCTGGTTAAGTAAGGATACTGTAATGCTTTATAGGAAGTCTACATCTCACCATCAGGTATCATGGCACCATTTTTCATCAGGTCATTAGCAACACAGTTGCCTATTATATACCTGTGTCCACGGACCCATATGAGTACGACAGCTGATTGTCTATTCATGCTGTTCAAGGATAGCCGGAATTCCTAGACCAGACTCGATGTCGTGTAAACAACTATCAGAGACTTTATGTCGTATACAGAAGAGGACCCTTCACTAATTATGTGTTGTTCGAAATTGAAAAACCAAAGTTTATCGTGAAGAAGGGTCTGGGAATGCAAAATCAATGTTATCTGGATGGTTTTGTGTACTTTCGCTTTTACTACAATAGCATGACAATAAGATCCATGCTTCCATGTGCCAATTGCGCTTAGCTGTAAGATAGTGTTCAATCCCAATTTTCTGTCCATTAGATCGACTGTGATCCAGTTTAATTACGTATACAGCTACTTTGTTGGTACGGCTCCTGTTATCAGGATCGCCATTCTCCTTAAAGAGCAGAATGAGAGAGTCATCGTATCAAGAAGAGTACACTCCACTAATTCTGTTTTGTTCGGAATTGAAAAACCATAGATTCTCGAGAAGAAGGGTCTGGCAGAGCAATAATCAATGTTATCTGGATGCGCCAATCACGCTTAGCTGAAAGACAGTGTTCAATGCCAAATTTCTGATCATTAGATCGACTGGAATCCAGTTTAATAACGTATAAAGCGACTTTTTTGCAGTCATCCTGTTATCAGAATTGCCATTCTCCCTAAAACCTTTTCTACGAACATAGAGTTCGAGCCATTGTCCAGGGCTTTCCACCGAACAGAGACCCCATGAAATAGTATCGGCTTGATAACCGCATTAAATACCCAGTTCACGCTCCAGGAACTAATACCTCATTGCATACCTATAGCCTGCCTGCATACATTCATTGCCGTCTTGTAACTTCTTTTCGCTTTCCTTCCCCGTCACATTGTAATTATTGTTGACACCCACTCATGCTAGCCTCTGAATTGGTTCATTTACTACATTTTTGTTAGGGTTAAGAGGGTTATGCGGTATTCCAACTCCAGTACTCATACATACACACTCTCCCTAACAAACGAGTACATTTGTATCTATGTTTCTTTTTTTTTGTTTCAATGTTTGTTGTGTGTTATTTGGTGAGTGATAAACGCGCGGCGCATTTGTTTAACAATTAACGTGTTGGCAACACATTGCAATTATTTATCGTATATGGCAACAACAACAACAATTACAGAAACAACCCAACAATATGTTCATTTACATACAAGCAACAAAAATAATAAACAATTCTTAATGTTACTTTTGGCGAATAGAAAACTAAACACTGAATTCTAGTGTGAAATTTTGTGCAATGCGGTTGGTGGCTTTTGGCTTGATGATGGAAGTGGAAATGGTGTAGTTAGATTTTGGTTTGAAATGAAGTTCTGCTTGGTATTATTTTCTTTATATAGACCAAGTTTTCAATTTTAGATTTGTAAAATTTTAAGTGAGTGACTACTGCATATTTACTACAAATGCTAACAATAATAAAAAGAATAAACAGAATACATTGAGTTGTATTAAAACATTAAAACACACCTAGTTTTTGGTCGTATCTTATAATACTTACATACATTCCCTTTGCATGTGAATATGTCAGAATTTTAAAAGAGTTAATAGGTTAGCTTATAAGGTTCTGCCGCAGTTAGCGAAGCACTCGAAGAACCTAAAGTACATTTTGATACCCTTCAATACACGGAGAAAAAAATCGGTAACTAGGACGCGTCTTAAATTCATTAGCTCCCTTGTGAACCATGTGGTACTCGTAAGAATTTGATCAATCCGCAACACTTCCCTCGAATCATGCAGATCATGATGATATTTTAGTCTGACATGATATCTCAGTATATGCTTTTGTAGGCTAGTGTCTTAGCCGATGTTGTACCGATTCTTCCTCGTAAGCACTTACCAAAATCCTGCAGTAGTTATTACTTAGTTAAACCATACATTTCGGCATAGGGACAGTCATACAATGCTCTGTAATTCTATATATAAGAAGTCTGATGAAATATCTAACAATCTCCAAGAAATATCTACCAATAAAAAGAGTATTGGTCGTTCCCCGTGCCTAAGAGATCCAGATGATTCTGGATATTCTACAACTATCAATCGTAGTCCACTGTCAGTCAGTAATATTTATAGATAATATCGCAAATAAAGGGGGGAAAATGTGAATATGCATCTCAAATTCGTCTATTATTGCACTTTCGTCAGCGTTATAATTTTCATGGATGCCTTCATGTCTCGAGGTCCATCTTAGCTCGACGTGGTGATTTTCAAGCTAGGTTAGGGAATGTATACAATGCAGTAGATATTTCAACTTCACCATGTTGGAACTGAGAGTCTTAATTGCTGCAATACTGTCCACGTAGATATCAGAATGAATTCCTGTATTGTACTTGCAACCAAGGCAAACGATGCAGACTTTGGCCATTCGGCTAAAAAGACGAAAGTCAAAATCATCAGAGAAAATTTCCGAAACATTGCCTGTTTTCGTCTTTAGTGTATATATTAAATAATCCCCAAGATTTTGAGGGGCAGCCATCTCTGGTCGGTATTTTCGTCATACTAGTTCTGTACAAATTAGCATGGCACAACAATATCCAACTCCAGATTGGCCTGCTCATACTTTGTAGGATTGTGTCATGACCTGTATTTTCATGCTTTTAATGGTAGTTTCACCATTATGTATAAAGCAGAGAGGTGTGTATTGGTCTCCTCCCCACAATTGCGCCATAAATGAAGATAGGTCTAAAGATCGATGTGTACCTGTGAAAGTCACAGAGGGCCTTTCGCATATGACTTTTACGTTTTTTATGCGATGTCTAAACTAACAAATATTTAGCTTTTTTCGAAAATTCCACAGTAATTTCATTCTCGAAACTCGAATTTAGTATTTCGTAGTACAGTTTTGGTCTTTTTCGTATTGGCCTAAACTATTTTCCTTGACCCATGATATCATACGTCTAAATTTGACTTTATGAGTTCACTTATCCTAAACAGAATTTCTCAGGGTTTCACAAGAGTAATGTGTTGACTGCTTACCTCTTTATCCTTCTTGCTATAGCTCTTAGATAAATAATTTATACAACGAATTTTGACTCATTTGGGATTCACACATTGGTATCCTTCCAAAATACCACATTTGTCAACTTATTTTTAGTTTTTGAAAATATTATTAATAATTTAATTCAGGTTGAAATTATCGTTACCGAAATAACAGCAAACACCGTTAGCTCCAAGCTACCGTTACAGAAATAGCTGCAATTACTGTTACCACTAAAATACAGTTAACTTTTAACCGTTTTGAATCGGTAGCCAATATTTTTATCCAGTTAATAACTCAAAGGACCATCAGCTATCTTATTGAGATACAAAAAAACATTCTAGAGACGGTTTAGCTCTCAGGAACAAAAGTTTTAAGACCATAAAAATTAGTTTGTTAAACTCCAGCAAAACATAACAAAACTCATTAGAAAATAATGGACAATCGAATAGTGAAGATTTCCATGAATTGGGTAAGGCATAAACATAAAACCCATACAGAACTCACTTAGACACAACATAGTTTGGCACCTCGAGATTCTGAAAAGGGTTCAGAAAAAAGAATTATCATATCCAAAGGTTTCTAAAACCTAAACCAATTTCCAAAACTTCGAAATTTTATGGATCAACTAGTTCTTATACTCAACTAGAACTAATCAATAGGCGATGTTTTTTCGACAACTTTCAAAAAACCTTTTTAATGTTAATTCAATATCGAAATATGCGCGCCATATACACAGCAATCCGTTGTCCTTACTCTCTAAGCATTTATTTGGATATGTTACTTGCTGTTTTTGTTTCTTGCAGCCTATAACAAATGTAAGTTCAATCGGAATAAATAAAAATTTCTTAACTTTTGGCGAAAATTAGAACCATTATAATATAGCAAAGAATAAGGAACATAAAATTCCAGATATCAAAATTCAGATATTCGCTCCTGTACTACGTTTGAGAAGCAAATACTATCAATTAGGCGCGAAGAACTTTCGATGACAACAAACCTATAATAGTTATAACAATCAAGGACATTTAAAACTTGACTAAAAAAGGACAAGTTTCGCACGAGTATTTTATCAGTTGGTATATGATCGAATTTCAACATCAAATTCAAGGAGTATTAAAGCAGTTATTTATTTGTAGGATATTTAACCGAAACAAATGAACGTAATTACCTTCCAATAATTATGAGAAATTATATAGCGAGAGAGGTATAAACGAATTTAACAAATTTTGGATTATGGACATTGTTCTAAACGAAGTAAGCTGTTTTCATAGCCCTTCAAGGAACGCGGAATAGTAATCAATATCGTGAATGACTGTAATCCATACTCCACCCAGCACTTTTACTATTCAGAAATTTACAATGAACGCATGTTTTCACACCAGATTGGAGGATTCCAATTCATTTTCTACCAAATGCTAGTCGAGATATCCATGGGCCGAAGCTATATGAGACCGGATAGATCTTGTTCCCCAATTAGGAGTTTTGAATTAAGTAAAGGGTCTTCCAATAGGAACTACCGAACTTCGACAGATGATAGCCATATTGAGCTACTGCTGTCGAATTGGCTGTCATTTATTTAGTTCTTTTGTCAAATCACCATGGATGAATATAGCGTTCAACAGATGATAATTTGATTTATCTAAATGTTTAAATTTTTTTTATCTAAATGGATGTTTTGTTCGTTTTTCATTAAAAAAAAATCATCTTCAGCGATGAGGCCCATTTCTGGAAGAATGGGTACACCATCAAACAAAATTGTCGAATATTGTCGGACGATACCAATTCACGTGAGATCCTTAGCATCCACTGCATCCCGAAAAAGTCACTGTTTGGTATGGATTTAGAGCTGGCGACGTCATCGGTCCATATTTCTTTGAAAGCGGCATTGGTCAGGCCGCCACCTTGAACGGCGAGCGCTATAGGTCGATGATTACCAACTTATTTTGGCCTGAATTGTATGATCTGGAGACCAACAACATGTGGTTTCAACAAGACTGTGCTATGTGTCACGCAGCTCATGTCATATTGGACAATCAGCACGAGCAATTTGAACGCATGGTCATATCACATGCAGGTGATTTGATCTGGACACCAACGACATGTGGTTTTAACAAGACGGTGCTATGTGCCACGCAGCTCATTCCATATTGGACAATCTGCACCATCGATTTGTTCGCATGTGCATATCACGTGGAGGTGATCTAATCTTGCCACAGACATCGTGTAATTTGACTCTGTTAAACATTTTCTTGTGGGATTTTCTTAAGTCGCACGCCTATGTGAATAAGCTACACAGCGGCCCTCAAAGCCAGCATAACCCATGCTACCGGTCCCTGAAAACTGGACATTTCGGATGCGCCCCAACCAGCAAACCGGGGCGGATATTTGTACGATGTTATACGCCTTTTAAAAGAATAATAAATTTCGATGATATCGCGTACATACTATTGTTACGTTTTTACCTTTTAAAAACGGTGTTTATTTTCTTTAAATAAACTGGATACTTTTGATTGCAAATATAAGCAGTTTTAGTAGTTTAAAATTGTAACAACTCTTTATTTATTTAGAATGTACAACAACAACAGAATTAAATAGTCACTCAGTGTCTTTATACACGTTTATCAATTCGCAGAAATGCACATAAACTTTATAATGTACAAACACACATGTACACGACAATTGATGTTAACTTTAACAGCGACAATGATCAACTCCACTCACGACTGCAGCCTCTGCCACCATTTATACACACGCCATCTCTCGGGAATCTTCTACAATGCTCTTAACGGACAAAACTCGTATGTTCGAATTCTAGAGCCTTCGATGTCATTGCCAGCAGCCCAAACATTTAGTGTTGCCATACTTACAAACAATGCCAATTACCGCATGCTACTGAAGGACGTGCCCTCAAACATGATGAATGCTGCAGATAGTCGTTACAGACCTTTAAATTCAAATCGTCATTGCACATTCGTAACACTATGTATTATTTCAATTTAAACATAGAAAGCGCATATAGACTAGGGATGCCAATCAGGATTGATTTTTCAGAATACAGAGGTTCTGGATTTTGAAATAAATCCCGGGATCTTGATCTTGAATTAAGGTAGACTCCAGCACTTTACTTAATTACATGTCATATTAAAATGGAAAGGGCACACAACCTATAAGTATTAAATATGTCAATTGTATCCTCATGAACTATATCCATGAAATTAAACAGCAAATCAATGACCTACATTGGTAAATTTTTAATGTACATATATCCTCGAGGAATTTTAATAATTTAACACATGAGGTACGAAAACTTTCTTCTTTTAAACCTCAAATGAATTAATTCCTTTTAAATCTGATCTCACACATACATACTCAAATACATATACATATGTTCTCAATTTCAAATGAGTGTGTGTATGTGTCAGCGCGTATGTCTGCATGAAATTGTTAACAAGCTTTAGAATTACGAGTATGATACAATTTTTATTTGGGTAATTAGTCGCTAGCGATTTTACTGAATGGTTATGAAACCGTTTTTGATAAACGATAATGGCTTATTATGTCGCAGCATAAACGCAAACGTAACGATACGTTTACATACATTGTTTTTGTTTAATTTTCAGTACTTTGTAGACTATTTGAGTATGAGCATTAGTATGGATATGAGTTTTGTTGCTATTATTATGTATTAAAATTATTGTATATATGTTTGGCATGTGTTGTTGGCTGTATTGTTTATTAATGTTCATTTGTTGGATTGTAGTTAGTTGTTGTCCATGTTCTGTTATTGTTTTTATATACGACTACAATTATATATTTAATGTTGATGTTGTTGTTGTTTTTGTCGTTACCATTTAAATGGTAATTTTCAGTGAAATTTACGACAGTGACGAATCTACTCATACACAAGCATAATATACATGAATACCCTTCTAACTTCGGGAACAGGTTGTACCTTAAGCTTGTATCTCCACTATGCTCACATGCAAATCGTTCGTATTCAAGTGAATTTTTGAATTTTCCAAAAATTCAAAGGGGGTTTAAAATGATTTAACATTATGCCAGATGGTGGTTAAAATTATGACCTGTTTTTAATTACTATTATTAAATAAATTATAAATGTTTGTATATACATTCGTATATTATTTCGGATTTTTACAATACATGTGTAAAATGAGTTTAATTATTGCATGGGTCTACTGCAAATGAAGTCCAGTTTAAATCTGAACAGTAAAAATCTGAGAAATCCTTTTTCGTAGCATTTCCCCCTTTAAAATAATAGAAAGTTTTGAGTTTCTTTTAAAATAACTTTAAATTTAAGTTTCATACATTTGCATTTCTCTTATATCCCTGTAACTTTATAACTTTGCTGAACTCTTCAATATTTTACGACTTTTTTACCCAATGGACTTTCCAAATACCAATAACACTTCAATCTCTTTAAGCAGATTCAATTACAAAAAAAAAGTCTTTAATATCAACCACCACTCAGTATTCTAAATACATTAAAATGCTTAAAAATAATTCGTAAATTATACCCATCATAAGGTTCATATTTAATTGGCTTTCATCATATTGAAATTTAATAACTTTTTTATATATTTTTAACGTACTCTTTTTTTGTTTGTTTTTTGCCAATATTGCTTAAAACAATTAAATTCATAAATGCAAACGGCGAAAAAAAAGCTCTTATACAGCCGGCCCATCATTAACGACTCTGGTATGATGGAATCTCATTTTTATGACTCTGTTGCAAATTAAGGAAATTTATATTGAAAGTGTCATAAATTTTATGATGCCAAAATGAAACACGACAACAATAACAGCGACATCCACCAATGACAATTGTCAGTTGACAATTTGAGTTTCCATAGCACAGGGTGTTGCAAAAGTTGATGGGATTATTAATATTTCAACACTATGGGATTTGTTAATGGATCCAGTTCAATTCAGCATTCTCATGTCCATTGTTATCTTAATATCCCGAAATCCATATGATATGGTGATTTACAAGCTGGAATATACAAGGTGGCGCAAAAGTAAACTTCCGATGTTTTTTGGCTGTAATTAAAAAAAAAACAATGAAAAACTTTGATTCTTCTTGTGGATTATTTTTATTTGGTCTTTTAATTTTTTTACATCAAGTCGAGAATATGATGTCATGTAAATGGCCGCCGCCACAGTTGATTGTCAGTTGAGCCCTTTTTATGGCATTTTCCATCACTTCTATCCTCACATTATTGACGGATATTGTCTTTAAGAGCTGCAAGAGTCTGAGACTTGTTGACATAAACCCGCGACTTCAAAAAGCCCCACAAAAAGAAGTCTGGAGCGGTCAAATAAGGCTATCTTGCTGGCCAGTGCAAATCGCCAAAACGGGAGATTAGGCGCCCGGGAAATGCATCCTCCAGCATATCGGTTGTGGCACGTGCAATGTGTGCCGTTACACCGTCCTCTTGGAACCACACGTTTTCCAATCCCAATTCATCAAGTTGCGGCAAAAAGAACTCGTTGATCATTGCTCTGTAGCGCTCACTATTCACAGTAACCATTTGGCCCGCGACGTCTTCGAAGAAAAAAGGTCCGATGACTCCTCCAGCGAAAACAGCACACCATACAGTGACTTTGAGCGGGTGTAATGGCTCTTCGTGGGTTACACGCGGATTTTCAGTGCCCCAGAAGCGTAAATTTTGCTTATTTACGTACCCGCTAAGATGGAAATGGGCCTCATCACTCATGATTATTTTTGATGAAAAATCATCTTCCTCTTGGTGGTGATTAAGGATGGCTTGAGCGTATGTTAGACGCGATTGGAGGTCAGCAGCTAACAGCTGATGCACCGTCTGGACTTTGTACGGAAACATCTTCAACATCTTGTACTAAAATTCGCTGTAAAGACCGTCGACTGATACCCATTTGCGTGGCACGTCGTCTGGTCGATGTCGACGGCGTTTCCATGACATCCTCGGCTACAGCAGCAATATTCTCTGCAGAACGGCTACTACGGGGTCTGCCACGCCTGGCAGCATCTCGTGTTGTGCCAGTCTCTTCGAGGCGAGCGGCTAAACGTCGCAGTTTTTCACCAGTAGGCGTTGGACGGCCAGGAAATCTGCGACGAAATTCACGTTGTGCCAAAGTCACCGACCGATTATTGGTCAAATAAATAGTCAGCAATATTCCGCGTTCTGGAGCAGTGTAGCGTAATATTGTTTGTTAACGTGTATTTCGCATGTGTTTACTACACAAATGTCAAAACAGAACTGACATTAGGGGGCAATCGCAAAATTTATAGCATTTTCTGATAGGAGGATTACTTTTGCGCCACCTTGTATAAACTCTGCAATATATAAAATCCAATAAAAGTTTCGATTTCACCACGTAAGAGCTGCAACCTTAATTGCTGCAATACTTTCTTCCTAGATATCAATGGTCGACAACTTCAGATTGATGTCCTTTCCAATCTGAGAGACATCCGAAATTCAATATCATCAGAGAAAATCGCCGAACCAGTGCTCGTTTCCGTCTTTGAACCATCAGTGTAGATTGAGGTCGCATAATTAAAGTTCTAACAAAATTTGGAATTTTCAAGGAAAACTAGAATGGTCTAAATTGAGTCTGACGGTCTCTGAAACAAACTTTCAAAAACTTAATAACAAGTATTTTCCAGCAGTAAAATTTTGCAGAATAATCTCCCAGTTATTTCTTTCCAATACCAAATCTTCAAAACACTATCGAAGGAATCAGTAATCTTCAATATTTCAGACCTCCAAAGGCTAACAAACCCAAAGAAAAAATGATCAAATACCTCTTATATCTGTCTTAACTTTTCATTAAAATATTAATTAACACCTCTTCTTTACCCCATCCTATTCGAAACACTCATAAATGTCCCTGCATATTTATTTATTTTTGTAATAAAGATACAAAACCAACAACAACAACAACAAAACATCATTACCACACGTCTCCTCATCTCATCATTCGTTTGACGATGGTTGATGATGATGATTCGTTCAGTTCAGTTCGGTTCAGTTCATTCATTTATATGGATGTGGATCGAAATGATTGCTGGCTGTTGTTATTAAATTAATGCAATCGATTTGCATTTTTATTCACGTGGTAATTTACACCGCATTATTTATTGCTCAGTCTTGTCTTTTTGTTACCTGACGATGAGGCTGATGATTGTTGAAGCTGTGTTGCTGTTTGAGGCGTCGCGACGCCGCCAACAATGCTGTTGCTGCTGCAGTCTCGATATTATTAGTGTGTTCGTATTGAATTATGGATATGCTGATACCGCCAACCATTGCAAAGTTATATTATTTTCTGTATAACATTTGTGTTTAAACGTGGGCTTTAGATTTAATTGTTTCGATGGTTCGGAAAATATTTTTTTACTTCTTCATTTGACTACCGTTAAGGCATTACTTCTAATTTCTGAGATATAGTAGGCCTGGAACCTATTCGTACAATAATTTCATCTTGTTTCATTTATCTTGTAAAATATCGTACTCCAAATTAACAAAAACTAATTTGTGGAAATATTTAAAAAAATTTTTATATTCTTAAAACTTTGAAGACCTTTAAAAAAGAGAAAAGATCAGAAAATTAAAAACTGAGAATGCAGTTTTACTGTATACTAGCTTCATGTTTATATGGTCTCGTTCAAGTCCTGTAAAATGTTAAATTATCCCACAGTGTTTTATCATTTAAATATCGCCAAAAACGAAATGATTAAAAACAAGCTACTCAGATACAAATACTCAGTTAAACAAATATAAACACAATTCTGACGTTAAATATATCGTACAACAACCTTCAAAGTATTTCGAAAGTAATCTATTTAATATACCTGACTACAGTCAGTAGTAGTTTCTAGACAGGAAGGCATATATATATTGGAGAGATTAACTGACTACGTCGAAGGTTTTAACATTACATTTTTTAATACCTCTAAAAGTTTTTAAACAAGCTGATCCATAATCCTAGTAAAGCAGTAGGGATCTTCATCATCGTTTCCATTGTGATATCTGTAAAGATATGGTCCTGTGTATGGCGTACTGAATCCGCATCGCATCTGACTATTATGAATCCTTAACCAATCCATTCAGTTGTACAAACAAATTCTTCCATCTCCAACAGATCATACAAATAGAAGCTATTCAGTGGCATAGAAAATATCTATTTGTTACCTTCTCATAATACTGAAAAGAATAAGAATAAATTTTAATAATGAGCAAATACTGTCCGTGCAGAATCAATGGTTTGATGAGGTAGAATTATTCTTTTATTTGGGAAGCTACTGGACATAAGTGGTGGTTCTAAAGTAGACATCTCAAGTCGCTTAAACAAAGCAAGCATTCGGACAACTTAAGCCGGTGTGGAATTCATTGTACATATCAAGACGTACAAAGCTAAATCTGTTTAACTCAAACGTAAAACCCACACTGTTATATGGATGCGTTCGTGCAATCCGTACAAGTTTCCGTAAACAAATGCTTAAGGAAGATCTTACATTTATATTGGCCCAGAGCAATTTCGAACAACGAGCTATGGTCAGAAACCAGATAAGAACCAATCCATCGGGAAATTCGAAAACATTAATGGTGTTTGATTGGACATACATTTCGGAAACCATCGACAGATATTGCAAAACAAGCCATGTACTGTCATATACTCAATACCCGATTTATGAAGAATTTTCAGTCTCTCATTTAAATTCTAAATGGGATAAGGAACTTTTCTTAGTGTTAAGAGAGGTGTTTTACTACTAGCTAGAGAAAATGTATAAGAGTTGCACAACTGATTAACTGTATAGAAAGCTTTCGATGGTTTGTATAACGCAGATTCTTTTAATTCAAACTATGTGATATTTAGGAGCCTCTCGTTTTCTTATGTCTCTAAATTTGAGTCATTCGAGCACTGTTTCACGAATTGAGTAATGAGGCTACATACCAAATTGTTTACTGAATGGGTGTGCTGAAAGAATCCTATTGTTCGTACTTTTGATTCAAACCATTAGAGCCTCTTATGAGATTTAAGACAATCGCGTTTTATCGTCTGACCGAAAACTTATACCGTTTTAAAAAACTCCTGGTTTATGAGACTAAAACCTTGCATGGTTTGGCTTTATTAGTAGCCAACTTCATCTGGCTTGTGGATTTCTGATCTTTAGCTGCTAAACTCCGATAAAATATGCCATCAATACATCGTTATGTCTAATATATTGCCTATCGCAAACAATTATAAGTGGCTAACACTCATTTGTGATCTTATCAACCATTTTCATATATGAGGAGAGTTACATCAATCCTACAATTGCAACGTGCCATCTATTGTGTTATTTAAATTATCTTGTCTTTTTGGTTTAGCTTATTGACATAATATCAGTTCTTTTTTCAAACAAATTTGTGATTATATCCACAATTTGCATCAGTCAGGAGAGAGAACTCACTGCAGAAATAACTACAGAAATCGGATCACAGCTTTTCAAATGATGTAGAATTTTTGGTTTACCTTTATAAACAGCTCTTCATTGTTTTGGGTATTCTCTGAATCTTAAGGCGTATGTAAATCGAAGCCCGCTGAACTAGTTCATACTGTTTTGATTCGTTAACAAATTTATCGCGAGCTTTTCATCCTTACTAGTTAAACAGATACAATGGTCTCAAACTTGTTAACTGTAGACTTCTAGTTGCAGTTCCTCAATATATTTCCGATAGTTTAATTGATCATTCTGCTGATTTCTTGATTCAACTGATATCATTACGCTCATCTTTGAGTCAAGGACTCTTAGCAGGTTTTTATAGTTAGAGTTTCGCGGAAATACTTCTTGGCGTTTTGGTAATTGGAGCGGAAAATCATGGAACACGAGTATGTGGCATTCCTATAATTCTCTCAACTTTCAGTATGTATTGCCGTTGAGAGCAAAGATAATCCAGCTATCCAATTGTCCATCTTGTGTAATTACTTTGTTGAGTTATTAAAATTGCGAATCTCTATTAAATTTCCTGTATAAAGACATGTCTTGACAGTGGTAGTTTGATGGCCAAATAATTCATCTTCATAGTTACAGCTTCTTCAAAAGTCACTGTAAGGAAGCCATAATCTGCGAGTATGGTCATATAATATTACAATCCAGGTTCTCTAGCATATTAGCAATAAAATATAGCATCTGCGCAATGATAAATAATTCTTCATGAGTGGGTAAACCGATATGTCAGCAATTCTATTAAATATATTCCCGATATTCGCAGGCTGGTCAGCCCGACAATTAGCTTCGATGTCCATATTTCTAGCTATATGAATGTATCGATATCTCCTCAAGAGGCAACCGGCATTCGTGGATAGTTTTCGATATGAAATACTCGCGAGGATCCAGCCTTTTCTTTTCGCTTCTTCTGGATTCGCGCCTGTGAATAAATATTATCGAGGGACTTAATGCCCGCCATACTATCAGTAAAGATGTGGAAATCAACTTGTAATGCTGGATTTGTTGAGTTGTTGTCCTTATGGCGGACTTATTGATGTCACCAAGTTTCGGTAATCTAAGAGAAAATCTAAAATTCAGCTGAGCTGAGTAGATGTCGCAACTAACTCTTATTGATTTTGAGCGTTCGTTAAATTGGATAGAATTTTCCAATGCGTTCTCATCGATATCTGATCTTAGCCAGGATCGAAGATAATTTCAGGTATTGTGTTGTATATCATGTTCCTACCAGCCTCATTGCAGAGTTTTCAGCGAGTGCATTGCTGAAATATCAGGTGATGTTGCCATAACTCCCATTGATACGCTGCATGTATGAACGGCAGTTAAAGATGATTTAGCCTTATTAAACACACAAATCGGGATTATGCGCAGATCTAGACAGCATTTGAAATTGTAAGTCAATGCCATCATCAATGAGAGTATGTACATCACGATAAACAAACAAATTACTAGCTATAAGTCCGTGATTTTATGATTTTTCCGCCTCTTCACTGAAAAGTCACCACTGCTCCGGTCAACAGGCATCTGGCAGTTGACTCCTGTCAAAATTTGAAGAAGTCATTTACTATGGAAATAAGTGAATTTCGTGTGCTCATTAAGCATTATTTTTTGCGGAAAAAAAAACATTACTCAAACCAAGGCTAAACTTGATAAAAACTATGGGAAATCTGCATCAACAATTTCAATGGCCAAAAAGTGGTTTAGTGAACTTCTTTGTAGCCCTACAAACACGAAAGAAACCGATCGTTCTGGGCACCCAGTTGAGGTCTCTACTCCCGAAACAATTAAAAAATATGGTGTTGGCCGATCGGAGATTGAAAGTGCGAGATATTGTGGAAGCCATAGACATCTCACTTCGGTATAAGAAAGCTTTCCGCAAGATGGGTGCCGCGTTTGCTCACAATTGACCACACACACGCAATCGTGTGAGAATTTCCCAAGAGTGTTAGGCGCTGTTCAACCATTTCGCAACCGCGGATCCACCAAAACCAGAGACCATACAGCAGTCAAAACAGTGGGTTTCTCGGGGTGAATCGGCGGCAAAGAAAGCGAAAAGTGGGTTTGTTAGCCAATAAAGTCATGGCTACCGTTTTTTGAGATACACGTGGTATACTCCGCATTGACCAACTTTAAAAGGGTAAAACAATCAAAGGTGAATATTATGCCAACTTATAGGGTATATTTAATGTGGATTTGAAAAAAACGACCAAGAAAAAAAATTATTTTTTAACAGGACAATGTAAGGGTGCACACATGTGTAGTTTCCATGGCAAAAATCCATGAAATAAGCTATGGATTTGCTTCCTCATCCACCCTATTCTCCGGATTTAGCACCGAGTGAATATTTCTTGTTTCCAAACCCGAAAAAATTGTACGGCGGAAAGATATTTGACTCTAACGATAAAATCATCTTACAAACAATATCTACATTGATGACCTTGAAAAATCTTCTTTTTTGGAAGGGATAAAAAAGTTGAAGAAACTTGAGACAAAGTGTATAGAACTCAAAGGATACTTACCCTTTCCCTTAAGCCGTGTGTCCACTAGCAAGTCACTTGCGGAAGAACTTCTGCAAGTATTTCCACTTAAACCGAAAGTTAAGGAAGTCTGCTTCCAGAAGTTGTTTGTAGAAGTTATTGCGGCAAGAAATTGCAGACGTGTTTCCACACAATTTTGATACAGTTTGCAGTAAAGTATGCTTTTTTACGATTGACAGTATAATCATATTTAATTAAAAAGAAACAACAAAACATTTTGTTTTTTTTGATTTTGAATTCATTTTATCCAAAATTCAATTATTTTCAGTTTCGTTGGGTACATGAGATGACGTTATGCATTTCATTTCATTATAAAACTCCCACTTGCTAACGTATACATCTTCAGCACTTTGGCCACTTTTTTATCCTTTTTTTGTTTACTTCTTGACCAAACTGCGTTTGGAGGATGTGCATTTTCCTTTTGACCTCTTCTTTGGGTGCCTCTATATCATTGGCTATTGCCTTTAAAGCGTTTTGTCTTTTAATTTTATTCTTATAGTCTTTTGAGAATGTGTTCCATAATTCAGGATAATTTTCTTGTTTTTAAACTACCAAATGTGTTTTTTCGCTTGTCCAAACGAATTTATTTTTGTCAATTTTTATAAATTTGGAAAAGTACTCAAAAAAACACAAAACAAAACTAAGAAGCAAGGCGAATTTATGTACAGGGTGGTTTCGGTGGCGAACTCGCTCGTATTTGCCCGAATTCGCCACCGACACTACCTTGTATATAAATTCGCCTTGCTAAGAAGAGAAGAGAATACCCGAAACTGTTTACACGACTTATACCCGACTTCTTCTGCAAGTCTTCAAAACAGTTGCAGTTCACAGCAAGTCGTTCAAGTTACTTCCAGCAAGCAACAAACACATGTTTCCACATAATTACTGCAATTAACTTCTGCAAGCCGTGACTTCAGGAAGTCGACTTCTAATATGTGTTTACACAACAAAAACTTCTGGAAATCACTTCTGGAAGCAACTTCCGCAAGAAAAGTTAGTAGTGGACACACTTTTGGAAGCAACTTCCACAAGACAACTTAGTAGTGGACACACGGCTTTAGATATGGGTGAGATATATCCTTTTCAGTATTAATATTCTCTAGATCCATTAGGGTATCACCCTTATATCAGCATATCTAACTCAGTTTCTCTATGTATTAGGTACATTTGGTTGCCCTTACCAGTTCCCAAAGTTTATTACTCAAATGATGACCGGCTGTTTCAGCATTAATAGTGACAATATTTTTTGTCTTCCTCATCAACACTTACAACAAATACATGCTTCAGAGTTTCACATGAACACAAAAATGCTACTCCCAGTAGACGGATCAGTCATCTGCTTTATGATTATTATTATATACATATTTTTTTTAAATAAAAATGTCGTAAAATTTTGTTGACGTTGTTCGTCAGGATGAAGCAATGCATGAGAAAGATGTAAAGACATAAACGTACATATGTATGTACGTTCATCCGTCCAGTTCTTATTTATTTAACTGCTTTCTTGTGGGACTTCTTTTACTGGGCAATTCATAATGAATTTATGATCTGTTCGTCTGTCCTTCTGTTTGTCTAAAGTATTTTATTCCACCAACTCGGAATTTTTTACGACTTTTGATTAATAATTTATTTCGCTGGCTGATTAAAATTTTATGTTTAAACCTTTAAATGAATTCTTATTTTAGTGTTATGTACTTTATGCTACTCGCAACAAACAAACCAACAAACAACATTCCATTGTTGAACTAATTTTAGAAGAAGAAAGAAAAAAAAAAACCTATCTACCTTAAAAATATGCCATTATTCCTTGAAAAATAAATATTGAAAAATATGCCTGGAATAACAGAAAACATCAAAACTTTTATGGCGCTGCAATTATAGTAAAATTTAGCTTTAAGGTATTTAATGAATTTAATAATTTTATTTTCTTTTTTTTTTTCATCATTTTTATTTGATTTTTTGTTTTTATGAGCCTGGATCTGCATAAAATTGAATTGCTTTTTACTTTTATTACATTTTGATGAAGATTTTTCCAATATCCCACTGACTGGTGGTCATCATTTTCTATATACAAAACATACATATATTTTGTATTAAGAAGAAATTAAATATTTTTATTTCAAAATTATTGATTCTGTCTAAAATTATGTTTTTTTTATATATAATATTTAATGGTAATCGGGTTATTTATGGATATATAAACAACTAAGCAGCTGAGATGAAATTAATTTAATTAATTATGGAGTTTTAATATTTTTATGCCTATATATAGATTTAATTAAGTTAAATTATTAACTTAAATTCAGTTAAGAAGCAAGTTTCGTGAAAAATTAAAAAATTCTCTTGGGTCTTCAAATTTTTAAAATGTACAAAATTCTCAAAAAATAGGTTATAATTTTTACTTAGGATCTTTAGATTACCATTGATTTTATTAAATTTCTTTAAATTTTATGAATAAAGCTTTTTCTGTAAACCACTCTTAAGCAATTAACTTTGAATACTATTTGTTATTAAGCTGTCAAGAACTTTAATTGCTCTCTTTTTCCAATATCATGTGTAGTTTGATTGTCATTTACATGAGTTGTTTTTTTTTCCGTATGGCATTTTTTCTAATCTAAACAACATGTCGAACATATTCATATTCTGTGCATATTAATAAATATTTTACTAAATTTATAACAAATATTCTGATAATATTCCCACACACATACACACACAACTAAAAAACATGCATAAACATGTTGCAATCATTGTGAGTTCTTTTCCTAAAGTATCGTGTCAAACATGCCAACTACCACGTTGACACTTGACTATTTCACATTTATGGTAATAGCAGCTCGCAGCAGCCGCAGAGACATTGGCGGCAGCTATGTAAATTGTAGCTGCATTTGCAAACGTATGTAAATAATACATTCATATTTACAAATATACATACATATATTTGAAATGTATTGTCATTGTCAGGCAATGGATATTTGTAAAATTTTACAAAACAAATAATAAAAAAAAAACTCTAAAACAACTAAATGGCATCAGGCAAAAATATTAAATATTTATGGAGAAAAAAAAATCTAAATCCATGTTAAGTGGTCGAATATTGAAACACTCTATTAGAAATATTTAAAGCAAACAAATAAACCAACAGCTTTTATAAGTAAAGCTACGTGCACACGGTTGTCAGATTGTCAAAAACATGCTCAGAAAATGGTTAACACAATCATGAGAACTTATGTTGAAACATATGGTTGTTAACCATTTATTGAACATTTTCTGACAACATTGTAAGAATATGACAATCGTGTGTACGTAGCTTAAGTTTGCTTTTACACACAGCAAGTTTACTTGAAGCAGCTTGCTCGTCTGTTTACACACAACAAGTCTGTGTTCAATGAATAAAAACAAAAGAGAATTGAAGAGACTTGCCAGTACTAGCAAGTGTATACCCCTCTTCTTCTTTCTTCTTGCCTCTCTCTTCTATAAACTCAGACTTGCAGCAAGAAAACATGCCCTGTGTAAAAGCAGACTTACTAATTTATTTTATTAACTATTAAAATCCAATCTTTATTTATTAAATTTTCACTTTGTAAAAATTTGTATGTTACCAACAAAAATCTTAAAATTAATTTCCTGCCAATTTGTAATTCCATCTCACCCACCATCAAGGATATAAAAACCAACTGTATGACAACAAATTACCAGGACTACAACATCAAAAGCATCATTCACATAAAATAAAACACAACAGCAAATACTAAACAAAATAAACAGAACAGAACAGAACCAGGACAATTTGAAATTGAACAATTTGAAATGGAATACAATAGAGCAATTATTTGCATGTGTGACAAACATGTTAAATTATATACATATCAAATAAAAATAAAAAATAAATTTTATCATCAAATGTTAAGTTTGGTATGAGTTGTAATGCAAAGTCTCATTGTGTTATCATTGAAATCACACTTTGTAACGTGGTTTTGTCGTGGACTAAGGTAGTTCAGTCAAGTCCAGGGTAGACTTGCGGATCCGAAGCCGTACGACCGAAATCTCTGTATTGAACAGTTGGCCGAATCCTATGAACTTAACAGTTGACCGAAGCCTCTGTCTTGAACAGACTACCGAAGTCTTTGTATTGAACAGTTGACCGAAGCCTCTGTCTTGAACAGACTACCGAAGTCACTGTATTTAACAGTTGACCAAAGCCTCTGTAGTCAACAGTTGGCCGAAGACTCTGCTTGAACAAACGACCGAAGTCTCTATATTGAACAAACGACCGAAGTCTCTGGTGCAATGTATTAATCGGCACTCGAACCTAGAGAAATACACATAGAGCGGAAGCTATTGGTGTAATCGGATGGGGCAAAGTCTGGACTATAAGGCGGGTGAGGCAAAACTTCCCAACCACTTCTTTCTAAATAGATTTTAACAGGTATTTCTACATGTGGCCTAGCGTTGTCATGATGGAATATTACGGTATCATGTCTATGCTCGCATCAAATGAATCAGTTGCATTCGGTACAGGTTCCCTGTGATGGTCTGGCCAGATTTCAGCTGGACCCAGATCATAACCTTAGTGTTATGTATATTTGACTTTGGTGTCGATTCGGCTGGTTGGCCTGGGCTCACATACGATCTCATACGCTTCGGGTTATTGTAATGGATCCATTTTTCATCGCAATTAATGATTCAGTGCAAAAATCGTATTTCAAGGGCTCTGGGCGTTTTTCAGCCAATGTGCGCTTCAAATGAATCAGTTGCGTTCGGTACAGATTCCCTTTGATGGTCTGGCCAGATTTCAGCAGCTCATAATAGATAGGACCCTTTTTGTCCCACCATATACAGAGCAATATGGATATTTGGCCTTAGCGTTATGGATATTTGGCTTTGGTGTCGATTCGGCTGGTTTGTCTGGCCTTACATACGATCTCTTACGCTTCGGGTTATCGTAATGGATCCATTTTTCATCGCAATTAATGATTCTTTGCAACCATCGTATTTTAAGGTCTCTCGGCTTTAATTCGTATGGTACTCAATTTCCCTACTTTTGGATGAATTCTGCTACTTGCAATCATTTTGAAATTTCTGATTGAGTAGCTCCCAATGATTTAGCAAGCTCTTGTTGAGTTTGACAACAATCTTCATGGAGTAATGCCTCCAATTCTTGGTCTTCAAACTTTTTTGGCTTTGTTGGCATTTCAAATTTTCGAAGCAAAAAAAAACTTTGTTGTTTACATGCCAGGAAACTGGCATTGAACACGGCCTTCAGGCTCAATGCCTGTAACGCATGGAATTATAGATCCTATGGACATGCTTGCATAATAGGAAGTATACAATATCTTCCTGATCATATTGATTATTGCACCCCAAACCCTTCTTCCTGAGGAACTTGGGTTTCTCAATCCCATCCAATATGGAATCTGTCGATGGTCTCCCCGTTGATGAAATGAGGCTATCCATCTATACAGATGGATCCAAGAAGGGAGATAGAGTGGGCGGTGGTGTATACATCCCTGAATTTGGAATAAGAATGTATTTTAGACTTCCAAATGGATGTAGCGTTCTTCAGGCTGAAGTATCGGCTATTAAAAGAGCGTCCAACTGGCTCAGATATTTCGGTGTATCTGGTAGGGATATCCGTATATATACTGACAGTGAAGCCGCATTCAACTCCCTGATAGGTGTTTATACAACAATGAATATGGTCCAGGAATGCCCGGCATCCTTAAATGAGATGGCGAGACATTAGACAGCTGTACTCACATGGTTACGTGGACACAGGGGCAATGAAGGAAATTGTATTGCTGATTACTTGGCTGGATTAGGAGCCTTGATGTCGGAAGACGAGATAGATATACATGACGCATATTACGAGCTTGCCCAAACGAGGTGGGGTAATGAATCCACCTGTGTTATTACGAGGATGATTTGGCCTGCGCTGGACTGTAAACGTACGACATATTTATTTCGACTACATCGAATACGACTCAGCAATATGGTGGCGATGATCACCGCACATTGCACTTTCGGTTCCCATGCTGCAAGACTTGGGTTACCTTATCACGACTTCTGCAGAAGTTGTCAGAATGAGGAAGAGTAAGAAACTATTCTACACTTTTTTTTAATTGTCCGGCACTGGGCCAGACTTTTAGGTGAGCGACTTTTAGTACCCTTTCCGGGCTATATGTGAAGGAACTAAGATGCATTGATAAGACCGAACTTGCAAATTGCACATCATGGTGATCTGGCAACTGCCCCATGATGGTCGGCGCTATTCAATTCTTAACATCATCTCCTCTTACTCCTCCCATTTCTACCAATTTTCTCCTCTTGCTAATTTCACTCCTACTAAATCTATATAAGTAATTCCTTTTCTTCTACTTCTATTTCTCTCTTCTCTCTGTTTTTCATCCTCTTTTCAGGTACCACAAAGGGAACGATTATTGGACCCAAGTGGGCTGTACAAAACGAAGGTATTGGACGGCTGCCTAATAACCTAACCTACACTATAGTTCAATAACTAAGTGAGAATAAATGATAGATATGTACCCATCAAAATGCAAAGAGAAATATATATAGAGCGGAGAGAGAGAGAGAAATATAACATATGGGTGATACAATAAGAAAATACATGCAATACATTCTCATGAATAAGACTTTAGTTTTGGCTCTCGTTCAAAAGATACGCTATCTATTGAAAATACCGCTTTTTTAAGTCATACACCCATAGAAAAAAACTCAAAAAATAAAATTGCTCAACATTATCACACATACGGGTGTTGCTTTTGTTTTCACACAGTTTTTACTAATACATTCTCACAACTTAGGTTTGTGACAACTGAGTTAGGTCTTTGACAAGAGAGTTTCCAATCTATGTGCATTTATCTATGACTCGAACTATATCCGAATTTCGAAAAGAAAATAGGTTGAACGATTTCTATCAGTCGACTTTGATCAATTAATATCAATTAAATTTATTATTTTATATTATTATGTACGGGAAAGTAGGTAGATACTTATCCACGTTACAACTTATAATGAATTATAAAAAATATCGTCCCCAATAATTTGGTTTAAATTACAATTGTATTTCTAACAATTTTTACCGGATCCGTCAGTAACACATAGCTGAAACCTTCTCTGATATTATGGAAGAGATCAAATTTAATTTTGAAAATTAACTAAATCGAAAACGTTGGTAGTGAAAAACCTAATAGAGAAAGGAGACATTCCAATATCACCACATACATACCAACTAAATCGTTTCGGTTACATAATACTACATGTCACCCTATCATCAATAGAGGAACTTTTTCAAACTCCAATGACCTTCCAACTTGACAATAAGGTGCCTTAGATTTACATGAGTACCCGCAATATCTGCCTTACCTCACGGTGGTCTGAACACCGGATAGAGACAATCGTCTATCACCGCCATTGTGTGACTTGCAAGGAACACACAATTGGCAACTCTTCGTACAAATCAATGCACAAACGCATTGCATAGGAGCTCGGGCTATAAGCCCGATGTTTGCCACTTGCACAAATATCAGGCATTTAAAAAACGATGTTCTACCCGCTTTAGGTTTTAAACCACCGCCACTGTGTGTTCCCCGAAGGTACCTCACCAATTATCCATACAGGAAAACACCTGGGGCCAAATGGATCCCCGCGGCTCCACATAAAGACTCTGGCCAGCAGCGAGTTTACATAAGTAAACTCTTTTCAGATTAAGCTTCCGTGCAAATCTATATCGCTGCTAAGTACAACATCGAGGTGTGGAAAGACCACTAATGTAAAACGAGGTTAGCAGCACCTCATTGAATTATGATAGGGTTCGTATCTGATTTTATGGGTTAATGGTATTTTATAGACTATATATAAAATTTTTAAAATTTCTAATTGAGTTTTAAATAAATTTTATTGACGAGATTTTTATTTCCCAAACCCTTGTAGACTCCTACTTGGTGATGGCGTTATTCATATCAATTTCCCCTTATGGATCTTTGACTTGATCAAAATTTAATTTATAACCTTACTCTTTAGCATATCATCCATCCATTTAGTTAATCCGAGTCTAAGTCTATGAAGTCCATGAAAAAGAATTCTCCATAAAATGTAATAAGTATATAACAATAAACACACTAGTAATACGAACTGGTTTGTTCTGTACATTCGCTAGCTGAGAGTATACGTACAAACTGGGTTTATACAGATTGTGCGTTATAATTCTTATACAGTTTATTTTTTGTTGACTTAAGCAGTTACAGTTCGATGAGTGTTGATATAATTCCCAAATTGTTTTCGGCATCCGTAGCCGAGTTCAAGAACCTCCGAATTCTTACCGAATTCTTATTGTAGTTTAGCCGATCGTAAGAACTCCCGAATTCTTCTTACAATCATATTTTTGCATCCGTAGCCGAATTCAAGAACCACCGAATTCTTCTTGACTAAGAACTCCCGAATTCTTCTTGTAATCGTATCCGTAGCCGAATTCAAGAATCTTGACTTCGTTGTAGTTTAGCCGTCTGTAGACACTAGACTGCTTAACAACCCGAACTATTTGTAATATTTCACTACAAACTCCCGTTTGTTTTCTCTTTCCACTAAGCCGAGGATCAACTGTTCTCCATCATCGCTTCACCACTCACGTTGTGTACCGACTCCTAACCAATTAACAAACAAGTCCTGGGGCTACTGGTTTCCGTGGTGCCTGATAAGTTTTTGAGCAGCCTTGTGTATATCTTCTCCAATTTTAATCTCCGTGCAGCCTAAGGATACAGATATCATCTCTTCACCATGGAATGCAATAGCATGAATGTGTGGGAAACACGGCGCTCAGGGATGGCATGAAGTGAAGGCTATCTCCGGGTCTACTTGTCACTGTATCATTGTTTACACAATAATGATATCGAGGTATTCGCAGATCGACCATAATATAATTAGAGAGAGTGTTTGCTAAGACAGCGAGACATCCAATGGCTGATCTATTTGCGGCATAGTATTGTCTTCTTGAATTAACTGATCATGAATACGATAAAGATTAAAAAATTATAAAATAAATCAACTTTTACCGAGTCGAAGAGTCATTAGCTGTTTTACCAACAGATCTATGAATGGTAAAATTTGCGATCGCAGTTTCTAAGAGACACCTATTTTGCAGATTGGGAAATTGTTGGATAATTCTCAGGAAAATGGAATGGTCTGTAGTATACACATTTCTATGGTTTAATACAAGCAACAAAAATCAAATAAGAATAATTTGCATTCGCAAAAGAAACCATAACTACTTGAAGTATTTATTACACTGGCAAATTAAACATTCAAATGTAAATTGTTTCGTAAGTTATGTGTCATTTATTAGGATTTTAATAAAATACAAAGAAACTCAGTGTATTCGAAATGAGTGTGTGTATTTTACCAATAACCATTGAATGACAAGAAAATTATGAGCCATATTAACAACAAATCATTAGCAATAATTTAGACAACATTTTTTAAGTGTTCTCAGGCAATTGCAACCAACAACAACAACAACACAAGAGATTGGCAACAATAATAACAATTCCTACTTGGAAATGAGGAACAACAATTCATTCATTCATCCATCCATTCGTTCGTTCGTTTGTACGTTGTTCTTCGTTCATTTGTTCAATTTATTTAGTTTTATTGTACGAATATTCATATTCGCATTAAGATGATTGCGTTACTAGAGAAGATACATTTCGTGTCTATATTTCACGCCAACCTACAAATTCATAAACAATCGGTCGGTTGGTTGGATGAACGGACGGACGGACGTACGGAGAGGTAGACAAAAAGTTGGTCGGATGTTTGGTTTGATTTTATATGTATGTATGTATGTAGTTGGAATGGGTTGGGTTGATTTGGTTGTTTGGTTCATTCATTCGCCTGCTCGCCTGTTTCATTTAATGATTTCTGAGTTACAAGGCTTTTACGTGAATATATGTGGCACAAACGCATTTCAATTTCTAGCTGCAACAACAACCGAAGATGAACGTTTTTTTCCTCTTTTTTTTTGGTTTATCTGAATTGTGGCAGGATGGTTGTTTGGTTAGCTGGCTGGCTGGCTGGCTAGCTAAAGATGAAGTGTATTGAATCTCAGCAGGTTTAATAACACAACAATTTCGCAACAACTTATGACAATGCGGTGGTAACAAATAACACTTTCAAGCCATTATGACTGAGCTTTCATTCATGCCGACTGATCAGCCTGCCTGCCAGCCGGCCACAAACGAACAGCGACCAAAACTACAATTTCTGTTTTAAAACTCAATCATCCAAAAGAGTACGACGCTCGCCAGTTGCTTATAAAACGCTGTTTTTTATGCCGTTTTTCTGCCGTTCAAAAGAGCTGAGAATTTATGGTGAACTACTACCGCAGCATGAGTTGAGCCTGCGTATTATACGATTTTTTTTTTTTTTTTGTATTTTTTGGTAAATAGAATGTCTTAAATTATGAATATTACCACAATGAGTCAATTCTCAATAAATTTACCTCCCCAGCTTAATCGCAAAACAGCCAGCCAGCTAGCCAAGTAACCAGCATTAAGGAAAACCCAGTTCCCCGGCTTCATCGCACCATCACAATACCAGCGCAGTTGACTGCCAGCCAATTTAGCCTTCATACTTTATAAGCGGCAAATAAAGTTGTCGTTGTCGTCGTTGTCTTTTGGCTTGGCATGATGGCTCATGAATCAGTAAATGATTTTTCTGTGATCACACCAACAAGAAACACAAAAAACACAAAAATAAATACAGAAAGAAAGAAAAGGGAAATAAGACCGCTTGTTTTTCAAAAGTTATAAACATAATTTGTACGCACATGATTAGATATGACTTTCTTCTCCTTAGATCTTTTTTACTTATTCAGCAGATCAGTTGCTTACCACAGGGGCGTCTTGTACGTGTGTATCGTTCAAATGATCTCATAATCTATGGGCAATTAAACAACATGATTGTCTAATCTCATTTCATATACGAGTGCAGATATTTCTGTCTGATTACATGGATTTGCATGATCAGTTGGTTAATAAATTTGATATGGAATTTCATATTATCGTACATCACAGTGATAATGAGAGAGGTGTTTATCCTTAAGATTAAGGTGCCTGGAAACTAAAGTATTTACAATATTGTAGCTTTGTATCTCAATCTGTGGCGTAGTAGTGAGCGGTATTTGTTGATTATTGTGTGAAAAACTATTTTGTTGTGGTATGCAATAAGCAGCTATTTAATTTCAAGATATTTTGATACTTTGTTTTCATCGATTAAGTTTGTTTTTTTGATGTAGTCATGTTATAACAGGTGGCTCATTTAGTCCACTTGTCGTATGTCCAGTTATCGTATGCACAAATAATGTTAGGAGTACCTTAAGAACTGTCAGATTAAAGGAATTAAACCGAAATTATCGAACTTCAAAACTGTCGTAAACTTTATCTATGAAAAATCACGAAGCATATTCGGCATTTTAACATCAAGTTATTCACATATTTGCTGGAAACCAAATGGGTATAAGAATTATGGGAAGAATATTAACTAGACATCCAAAATCAGCTGTTGTAAGTTCTGATACCTGGAACAACATCTGCTCCTTTTTTTTCTTCTTGGACCAGCACTCAGGAGATGACCCCTATTCATGCAAAGCATTATGTTGGAACTAGGAAAATAGGTTATGGGAGGGAGGAAAGAGGGAGTAGTGTTTGTGGACATTCGATTTGAACTTTCCCACATTGGAAATGACAAGAAACACTTCAGCGGGAAGTTTGTTCCACATACGTACAGTACGACTAAAGAACGAATTTTCCCTGTGTTGTGCGGTCCACTGGCCAATCGACCACAAAGGGATGTGTTCTTGACAAAAAACGTGTATTACGTAAAAATCTGCGGGTATCAGGAACAAGTTTCCTAATTTCATCAGAACACATTCCATTGTACGATAAAACAGTGAAACGCAACCCACATTGCGAAGGTGCTCCAGCGAATCAATAGAGTGAAGTAATTCCTACACCGTTTCAAAAAACCGAGACACTTAAATGCTTCTTTCGACACTTGAAAAATGTGTTTAGACCAGCGGACATCACATTGTATTTTCATGCACAGAACATCAAGAGCGTCTGATTCCACAATATTTACACTATCCATAAATACAGATGAAGCAACATTGTCTGTCATTCGTTTTAGTGTCAACATGCAACACTGAGTCTTGCGGGCGTTGAAAGCGACTCTATTCGCACGACCCCATTGAGAGATTGTCACAAGATCCCGATTAAGGGAATCATTCATGTTTTGCCTCATTGCCCCAATCTCCGACAGGCTTGGTCTATAACTAAATGAATATGAATGGCAAATGTTGCTGTCATCTGCAAAAGAATAGATAGGGTTGGAAGCTTGACGTAGAAGGTCATTTAGAAAAATAAGGAATAGAGTAGGAGAAAGAAAACCTGGAACAACAACAGCCCCTTTTTGCAACAGGTTTCCTAATGTATATAAGGTTTGGTTTAATTGGCAACCGCCTGAACTATAGCTTATTTGGATCCAATCGAAGGTATCGTTGCATTTCATTAAAGCCGTTATTCTTCAGCCATCCTGTTTTTGTAATGAAGGTGTGAATCTTACTCTAATCATCGCTATACAGATAGGTTCTAAAGGCTGGTTTTTATACCTATCCAACAGGCTTTATTAATTATATAATTTTATACTATTATTGTTTAAATATGATTTTGGCATGTGACAACTTGTAACTTGGAGGTAAAATTTTCACACACCCTTCGCAGTAAATCAGTCTACATTTCGGCAATAACGCGTCGAATATTCGCTTCCAAGTGCTTGATCTTTTCTTGTTTATCTGCGTAGACCAGGCACTTCACATATACCCAGAAATAATAATCTAATCACATAAACGAGGTGTTAAATCCCATTAAATCACATTAAATCACATAAATGAGGTGGCCAGTTAGTATTTCTTGAAATTATTCGTTTCTCTCAGAGAATTAATTGTATCGTGCTCTGTATGAAATGTAGCACCATTCCTGTACAAGTTGAATCTTTTAAGCGGATGGACACAAGTTTAATTGTTGAGCACGATGATGAATTGACACATTTGGATCTTCATCAACACTACGCTGCACACTAGGGCGGGACGATTTAAAATTCGCCCAAGTGACATGGAAAATCGCACTGTAGGGATCAAAATAAGAAACTTTGTCCAAGGAACCATACCTCTAAAATGAATTCTGATATTCCTTATTTTGACCCAAAAGTCAAATTTTTAAAAATCCCACTTTGACCAATTTAAAGTGCCCCAATCGAGTCTAAATGTATCACCGACCCCCACTAACTTTGGAGGGACGACCAACCCATGATAGTGGCACACCCCCTGGAACGCCCTGAGGGGGGTCACTATACAAAAATTTCAAAAAATCACAATTTTTGGCACTTTACTTCATACATCATGTTTTGTATTATGCATACATTTTGTTTATAGAGCGTATAATAAATATAAATGTGATGTAGGTAATAAATAATATTAATCAAGCGTCTATGATAATCAGCATAGCTTTATTTTTAAGATTTAGTTTAAACTATAAACCAACATAACTTTTGCTCGCAATGAACGAAATGATTAACACGAATAGCTTTAGAGTGCTTAAGTAGCGGAGTATTTAACCTTTGGTTCAAAATAAGAAACATCCGAATTCATTTTAGAGGTAGAATACGATTTTCCTTGTCACTTTGATGATTCTTTTTTTGTGTACCTACAAATCGACCCACCCTACTACACACTGTTCATATTTTATCGTTAAGAGTTAACGTATTGCGAAAACGATCCATAGTTTATTGAATTAATCGATCTGATGGACGATTATGAGCACCATAAAATACACGTAAAGCCCGATGAGTTTGTAGACTTAAACCATTATTATCTTAGTACGTTGGAACAATTTGTAAACGTTGCTCTGGCGTGAGTCTATTCATAATAAATTGAGTTCTCTCAAATTAGCTGTCACATAAAATAGTCATACCAATTTAAAGTTATCCGCCTCTTAAAACCAATCTTTATTAAAAAGTTTTTGTTGATCAACCATTCTACGTCTTAGGTATCCAGATTTTCAGATGTTCCCCGTCGTTACAGCTTTTATAGAAGTCGCTGTAAGGGATTCTTAACATTTGAGGGTGTAGAGCACAGTGTCCAATAATGACCGCTATAAGATTTATTAGATAAAATGTTGGCAGATTTATCGAAAGTCGTAACCTCTACATATCCATATTTTAGTATCTTTGTTAATGAGTTCTTTCTTCCATCATTCTATGGCAATGGGATGAAGTTTGTGAAATAACAATAGTTATTTTCCCCTTAAGAGAGTAATGCCAAGATCACGCTCGAATTCGTTTCAATTTAGATTGGGCCAGCTTTCGGAACTGCATCTGGAACCAATGCAAGAATTGCCGAAAATGTTTCGCAGTCTTCTTTAGATACACCCAGTATTCTTGGACAATTTTCGATGTATTGTTTCACTCTATTTGAATTTTTAGTATGACCAGTCAGTGTATTGTGTTACAGCTGGGAAAAATATGTAAGAAGGAGTAGTATTTCCGTCCCTTCGATTTTCATAATTTGAAAGTCAAAGAAAAGACGTCTGGTAGTTGGTTCTACATACGAATTGTACACGAAACGAAATCTTAATCCACCACAGACTGCAGTTTTTCACAATCATTTGTCAGAATAAAATGTAATGTTCAGTACTGGTTAGTTAATTTTGAGGACGTTATATAAAGGATGTCTTAAGATTTATGCAAGATTTGAATTAATAGAAAATACTGTTTATTTTTATAGATTTTTATATTTTTTATTGAATCATAAAGTACACAGGATAGGGTTATGTATGGAATAGCATTATGTATGGATTGGCATAATATTTCTTGAGAAATCACCATCCACTTGTTGAGGTTCAATATTCCATTTAACGATATTTTTCGCAATGCATGCCTTCAGTTCTTTTGTCAGTAGAGCTTTATGAGCATGGAATTTCACTAATGCAGCATTGAGTTTCCCCTTTCAATGCTCAGGTGGCTTATTCACATTGACCATTGAATTCAAATAACTCCATTAAAAGAAATTCAAGGGTGTTAAATCACACGATTTAGAGAATACAAGACCAGGAACGATTAACACAGCCATCATTAGCATAATTTTTCTTGAAAAATCATCATCCACTTGTTGATGTTCAATACTCCATTTAACTATTATTTTTTGCTGTACATGATTTTAGTTATTTTGTCAGTTGAACTTTATGAACATGAAGATAAAGATCTGCAGTGAGTATACGATGTAGATATCATCTTGAAATTTGCAATTCTTGACCTCGTTGTTGAATTGATGTTCCCGGATCTTCTCCAACATTGTGAAGTACTGATTCAATATTTCATTTCAACTGCTAGGTTTTGGACGACCAGTGTTTTTACATCACCAATTAATCCAATCTTCCTTAATTGTTCAATTACTCTTTTCACAGTTGATAAATTTAAATCAATATTCCAGATTTTGTACGAAATTTTCCTTACTTTTTAAATATTTTTCAACAATGAAAACGAGTTGTTCTCTCGAGTAATGCTACATTTTATTAACCTTTTTTATAAACTGTCAGTTGTCGAACTGATTTATTTATTTTTGGTTGACAAAACTTTACTGCACTTATTACCATAGTGTTAATAGAATAAAACTTATTGGATAAATCTTCGTATTATCCAAATTTGTGAATTTAAAAATCTCTAATAGAAAACAGCTTCGGCTGCTATTCAATAGCAATGTAATAGTGACCACACGAGAATAATATAATAAAAATATTCAATCGGAATGTTGATTTCAACAGACATACGGAAATCGTTATATCGCCTTTGGTATAAGAATTCAGAATATGTAAATACTTTATTGGATTGCTAATGAATATCATCTTGAGTTTCTTGGATGAATATGGGATTTTATCTACACCAACTTCTAAGAGAAAAGTAGTTACTGACACTAAAAGCAATACGTTTTGACGAAAGTGCACCATGACACTATCAAACATTCAATAACATGAAGAACATCCAGCATTATTAATGTTGGGATCTACTGAGCTCCTTTATAGGCTCCATCTACAAAGAGCTTAATTTATAGCAAAAGATTCTTTTTTGGCAAACCATAGTAGTTAGTCTTAAGCATGTAGTTGTTTGGTTTTAAGGAAAGTTCAAAGTGTGTTCAATCTCCAATCAGTATTCTATGCTATTAAAGTGTAAGATTGAACTACTTAACAATCCAATGATTTAACTCTTTAGTTTTGAACATATTTTTGACTATTGACATTTTCCTACATTTTCAGAATTTCCCCCTAAATGGATCAAGACTTAGACGATACTCACCTCTGCATTAAATGCAGTCGAACAATTGTGGGACTGGACAACTATATACAGCATCGTAAACAAAATTGTTCAATTCCTACAACTACCTCGTCTGAGCAAATAACTAAAAACTCAGCCACAACTAGCACCTCAACACAACAGCAACCTGCTGCAGTTACGACAGCCATAGCGGAAGTTACACCGCCCATAAACTATGAACCTTTTAACTTCAGTGAACCGGCAAATCCTCCCAGTCATGGTGGCAAAACATCTAAGGCCTTGGGTTATGAGTTGCCCTATGAATTGGAAGCGGATGTATTTTTCTCTTCACTACAATTGCAAAGTGTACAATCATCAGTGGGGCCATCGACGAGTGGTGGTAAAACAGGAAGTAACCAACAACAAACAGCAACATTGACGCGACAAAAATCTCTGCAACAGGAAGCGGAACCAGCTGCAACAGCTGAGCCAAACTGGATTAATGCCCAGCCAGCAGAAGTACCTCAACAAAGTAGGGAACATTTCCTAAAGGCGGTTAGTTACATGGGAGAAACTAAAAAATCATATGAGACCATTTTCAAACCCATAACATTCGAACATGAATCTCCGGAAGTTTCCGAAGAAGAGGAGGAAGATGAAGGGGATGTTGAGATGGAAGATGATGATGAAGATTATGATCCCATGGCTGAGGCTCATGGTTCGGGAGGTAAATGGAAATTACCTCTTATAACGCACTCACCGCCTGTTGTGCCTGTATCTCATACGGGCGGTAAATGGAGACCTGAACATCGCCCCAATCTTAGAGTGGCCCATTCACAACTTTCTAGATTATCACCCACTTGGGATGATCACCTGGATGATGTGGATGCACAGGAGGGCCAACATCCACCTGCCGATCATACCAAAGGTAAATGGGTACCTGGTACTAAGCTACAGAGATTAGAATATAAAGAAGTGGTGGAATTGGCCAAATGTAGCAACACTAATCAGGATTATTGGTGTAACATTTGTTGCCGTAAACTTAAAAGTAAAATTATTTATGAGAATCACTTGAAGTCCACCTACCATTTAAAGAGATCAGAGCCAGAAGTACAGTTGGAAAAGGCCGCTATTAATGAGATGCCTAGGGCAGACATAAATAAAAGTTTTTCGGTTATGGAGTTCAAGCCTCTTTCTATAACCCTCTCTACGAATAGTAAAAAGCGTAAGAGAAGATCTACTTACTTGAAATGCAGTCTCTGTAAATATGTCATGGTTAGACATTTAATAGGAAAGCATTTGATATCCCACTATCATTATCGGCGCATGCAGCTACATCCTGGTATATCTTTTCATATGATCCTGGATAATATTCATGCCATTGTTTTGCAGTCACCATTTCAATGTCGTCCTTGTCGTTTCTATGCCAATACCGAGGAGGCTTTTCTGCTGCACTGGAATTCAGCCTCGCATTTGGATGCCTCTGAGGGACCAGGTCGCTTCTGGTGCTCATATTGTCAATTTGAATGTGAAGACAATAATCAAATGAGAAGACATCTGCTGGGACCGGAACACAAAGAAGTCCTTCTAGCTATTAATCGTTCTGTGCCTGTTTGTATAAGCAAGAGATTGAGTTTAGATTGTCCTAAATGTGGTCAGGCATTTCGTTTTAATTTTGAACTAAGGCGTCATATTTTGAACTTTCATCGTGGCATGGAATTTGTGGGCTCAGCTTCGGATGTTTATCAGTCGAAATTTAAGTGTGTCTCATGTCCGGAAGTTTTACCCTCGAAAATTGCCCTGCAAAGACATGGAAAATTTAAGCACAGCGTTTCCAAATATTTCTGCTCCATATGCTCTTTGGAATTCAATAGTCCTTGCAAGGCGAGAAGACATCGTAAAACTTTAGAGCACAAGCAAAAAGCTTTGGCTTTGAATGTGAAAAGAAACAAGGAAGAAGAAACGAAAGAAATGTTTGCTTTGAAAACAGAAAGGAGGTAAGAATTATAACTTAATTCCTATGCTATTAAATTCTTAATTGTTTTGTTCTCATTAAGCCCTACTGCTGAGCACAGCAAAAGTATGGAGTTGGAAGTTTCTCTGCAAGATGAAAAACCTAGTACAAGTGAACAAGCCAAACTGAAAATTTTAAAACAAACTCCTTCTCCAACGGAAGCAACTTTTAAATGCCAAGATTGCTCTCTAACAACTACTTTGGAAGATAAGCTCCAACTACATTGCCAAAGAGAGCACAGTCATTCACAACACATTTGCATATTGTGTTCCAAAAGCTTTGCTACCGCCCAAGAACTGGGCAGGCATTCCAGAGTTTGCAAGCCTACAACCATTGTTGCACCGGAAGAGGTCAAACAGGCCTCAGAATTAAGTGAAACAATAAACGAACAAGGAGAGAAAATCTGGCCTTGTGATTTATGTGAATTTAAGTAAGTATTTCAAAAACAATTTTAATTGAGTACATTTCATTTAAGTAAATAAAAATTTCTTATTTCAGAGCTCCTTTCCAATCAGAAATACTTTATCATCGTGTATTTCATTCTTATACCAGCGTGGGTAAGAATCAACTACTTCCCTGCCCGCTATGTGATAAATCATTCCGTAAACAATCTTTACGTTTCCACTTGCACAATCATACCAAGGAAAAACTTTTCAAATGCAATGTGTGTGCTACTTCTTTTTCTCGCCCTAATAATCTTAAAGATCATGTTAAAAATATTCATGGTTCTGATGCTGCTGTAGATGCTAAGGTTTCCGGAAAGAATGAGAAAATATTTACATGTGATTACTGTCAGAAGGCGTTTAAGAGCAAGTGAGTAATCTAAAATGTTGGATAGTTTTTACTTTATTGATTAAAGTGTCTCTTTTAAAAACTACCTTATAGAAGAGTATCTCATTTAGAGTGCCACATTTATACACTATTCTATAGGAAAGTGTCTGGTTTAGACACTATTCTATAAAAATATTCTTACTTATATACAACTAACTGACCCGACAGACAAATTAGAAAACATATTTGTGTTCGATTTGTGAATTTGTGAGAAGCTGTTTGATGTGAAAAAATAGTTAAAAAGAATGAATTTGAATGATAACTTTTATTCATATAGGTTTGGGATATGTTTGAGTTGAAAATATGCACAATGTATCTTATGGTATTCTATTTACATTTTGATTGAAAGATCGATGTTCAGGTAACCAATTAAAATAAAGAAATACATTTTTCGATTGCTTTGCTGTGATATCATAATTTCGTTCATTTCAATGCTCTATAATACACGAAATTTTTTGTTTTGTTGTTTGGCGCGTAAACAAGTACTGCTGATGGTGTTCCGACACGGGAACAGGCGTCATACAATTGAATAGAGTTTCCAGTTCGGTTTTAACCGAAACCGCGGTTTTTCATGGCCTAAAACCGAAACCGAAACCTACAATTATTCTTCGGTTTATACTTTTAATCTATTTCAGTAGAAAAATTAAAAATTTAGAAATGAGAAACAAACTTTTTCATCCAATGATTCATCCAATATCTCTAAAAACAGATCGGTAAAAATATCTTAAGATTTCTTTAAAGGTTTTAAATTGTATTACAATAATTGCTTCAGATGATGTAGCGGGCTACATTTCGCAGGCTACTCAAGGAAACCTCTTAATAAAGAATGACACAAAGTCATTTAAAAATATTGATATACGATTCAATTAAACGATGACAATTAAACTTCAAATGACAGTTTAGTTCTTTAATTTAAAGAAAAATAATGCAACATTTTTTTAACAAAGACTTAGTTATTTTCAAATATCCGATTAAAGTATGGAGTACTAGCTGACCCGTTGCGCTTCGCCACCCCTATTGGATGAAAGAAATAAGTAGTACTATTGTGAATTAATACTGGGCTATTCAATCAATTAACCGTTAATCGGTTAACCGATTAATTTTGGTCGGTTAACTGTTCGAATAATTTAAAATTTCCGATTTTCAAATAACAAATAAACCGATGAATTTCTGTCGATTAACCGATTAACCGAAATTTATGAACATTCCCTTTTTTAAATATACTAGCTTGACCTGGTGCGCTTCGCTACCCCTGTCGATGTAAAAATCGGTTCAGCCGTTTAGTAATTATTGTTTAAAAACGAAAGGTACCAATTTTACCCGTTTTTCCCCCTTTTTATCCCTTTCTGGTCCAAGTATTGACCTGGTGCGCTTCGCTACCCATGTCGATGTAAAAATCGGTTCAGCCGTTTAGTAATTATTGTTTAAAAACGAAAGGTACCAATTTTACCCGTTTTTCCCCCTTTTTATCCCTTTCTGGTCCAAGTATTGAAAAAATTTATAGCCTATTGACGCTTCCAAGTAAGGATCTATCTACGTTCCAAATTTCAATAAAATCGGTTCAGCCGTTTAGGCGTGATGCTCAAACAAACAAACAAACAAACAAACAAACAAATAAACAAACAAACAAACTTACAAAGACATTTATATATTTATATAGATTAGATCAAAAACTGAAAATAAGGAATTTTGGAAATGACCTTTTTTCTAGAATGTTCCATGATGATATTTGTCCTAATGAGTTGGGGGAAGACATGATAATAGACGAAACTGAAGACATTACTGAAACGAGTCTTTTATCAGAACTTAAGGAAATTATCCAATGGTATAATGGAGGATTTTATATGCTTAAAAAAACTGAACAATGAACTGAGAAATTGGATAGTATTTCTCATGCCTTACTTTCGATTTCTCCAACATTCATAAACAGTAAAAGAATTTTGTCCAAGTTAAGTTTTATTAAAACTAAAGAAAAATCAATTAAAAGGAAACTTTTCCTATTCTTTTTTTAAAAAATTATTTCAGAATATCTCACTAATATCCTAAAAAACACACATTTATAAATAAAAAGGATCTAAAATGCCATATTTTGTTCCTATTATTTATTTTTTTGTTGAAATGCTTAAATAAGTACACAAAATTCGTGGTTATATTTTCAATTTAAAATTAAAATAGAAATTATTCGGTTAATCGAATAATTTAAAATTAACCGATTATTAACCGATTAAATCTAAACCCCGATTAATTATTTGCTCGATTAACCGATTAAACCAGAAACCCGATTAATTGAATACCCTAATTAATACTAATTAAGGAAAACATGTCTCTAGTTTCATGTTTATTGATTCATTGTAATGTAGATTCTAGCTCATTCGAAACGTATTATTATAATAAAAAAGTACCATTTAAACCCACATTTTGTATTCCCACTCAACACCATGATTCTGGGTCCATTGTTATAGAAAATGCTAAAGAAAGGTACCACTAAAGTCACCTTTTGTGAATTCTAACTCATTAATAAAAATAGGTTTCTTATTATAAAATAGTCTCTAACTCGGTCAGTGTGTTTAATTTTCATTGTTATAGCAATTTCAAAAAATACCATTCGAAGAACGAAAAAATACAAATAATTTTTGTATCCTTAATATCATATAGATGTCTTAATGACTTTCTTTCTTAAAAGTATATCAGTAAAATAATTTAATATAATAAAAAGTTCCATTAGAGGAAATAGTATTTTTCACACGTGAACGCCCATCAAGTTTTAAATCAAAGTAATTTCATTATTCTAGATTCAACATAATATTAGAAAATTCAAAAAGTACTATTTGGAGAACGAAAAAATACTTCTTAGTTTGGTTTAGTTCTCCATTTTTGGTATAATAATACAATTGAGTACCCTATTCCTGATTTTTTTTTTTTACTGAAAAGCATATTAGCCAACTTTAATGTATATAAGCTAACTAAATTAATATATTAAAAAGGTACCATTAAAAGAAAAAGTACCAATTTTCCTTAATCCTCTTGAACACCCGTCAAGCTTGAACTTTAAATTTGTATAGCATTTCCTATATTATCAACTGATTTTGTTTCTATAACACTTAATATTTATTAAATTATCACAAAACCGAACCGAAACCGATCGGTTTCCAATTTTTATAAACCGAAACCGCGGTTTTGAAATTCTTCGGTTTTTTGGAAACTCTACAATTGACCATGCGAGAATTATGGATTTTCAAGGTTAATGCCGCAAACACGCAATGACTGCCCTTGATATTTTTTAATTGTCATTCCGAATGCAGCGGTGCCGGAAATTGCAAGTGTTCAAAATTGAATAGCATGTCGGTCGGAGCCATTAGGATCCGTGGTATACAAAACATCTTCTCCTTTGTACTTTCCTTTAAGTATTGCTTTATGTTTCGTAACATTATGATTACCGATACGACTTTCAGTTGGAGATTGTGAGGCAGTAATCCGGGTAATTCCAGCGAGATTAAAAAATTGGGTGGATAGTTGAGGACATCATCTTAGGAAATAATCCTCTGATTTGTGCGTCATTAATTCTACAGCAATTTCACTTTGAATCTTAAAATTCAATTCGTCGACATCATTATTTTTTGCAGCCAATATAGCAATATAGCACGTTCGCTTAACCAATCATGATTTTTGTGCAATGTTTGGAAACACCTTTCGGATGAGTTCCGATTTTGATCCGGTGAACTGACATAAAGCGACGGGAAATTGAATGCAACCGGTCGAAATGTCAACCCGGATTTTGCCGTTGCCACTGTCCTACAATTGTTTGGAAAATACTTCTCAAGATTGATCGTTCTGCAGCTCGACTCGCATGTTCACAGTCAATTTGAGTTTCTTGATGTGTTTCCACAAAACAGACGACTTTAAATATGCATTAAGTTCATCGGCTGGCGTTGACCGTGGAATCACTGGCAATGTTTACTGAAAGTCACCTACCCACAGAATCATAGCAATACCAAACCGGCTTTGATTGTTTCGTAAATCTTGCACGGTTTTGTCTAATGCCTCCAAAGACTTTTTATGCGCCATTTTACACTCATCCCAGACCAAGGCGAATTCATATAAGGTGTACTCGTTAGCCCAGCTGATCGTCAGCTTTTTCATCTCAATTGTCAAAATTTGTGTTAATATTGGTGCGCGTCATATATATGTGTGTGTTTGTGTTTGTGTGTTTTTGATGCGTCCACTTTTTTCCTATTGTTTTATATACAATTTCTTTTGTTTCTCCACGCGTTTGAACTTTCATCGAACATTTTAACATCCTCCACATGAAATAAAGCAATAAATATAAAACTTACACTGGTTTGTTGTTAAATTCCAGTTTAATATTGAATTCGCCGTACTTGTATTTTTTGACAGATGGGATGAAAAGCAAAAACAAAAATGTATGTTGTTTTTGTATTGTTGTATTTGTTGTAGGGACGAGTACACCTTATATGAATTCGCCTTGTCCCAGACGATCAGTTTGCTTTGCTGCAAAACTTTGGCCATCGGTCTGTTCTTGGAAATGTTGCATGTTGGATTTTCATTGATTTGCATATTCAATGGCAACTTGAGTGCAGAATGAGCAGTTCGACCGGATTTCAAGAACGTAGCTGCAATTCCTGATGTTGCAATTTCAATATCATTCTGCGAGCGTATCGTTGCCAATCAAAAGTTTTTCCAGTTCCACCGGAAGCATACAAAAAAAAATACCTCCACCTCCATATTTCACAACTTTCATAAGAGTATCGTACGCATATTTTTGTTGTCGATTCAACAGTGAAACGTTTGTTCGAACTGAATCCACCAAGGCATCGCAATCATATTGTTTTTCGCGTCGTGCATCGGATAATACGTTGTTCAACATTACCAAACGCATATGCTCAATTAATATCAAAGCCTTGTTGTAAATTTCCTAGCTCAGTTGCAAATTTGGATTTGATGTTCTAGTACGCATCTGATGCAAAATATCATTACACATCATTGACATCTTTGTATTTGCTTCACAAATCAGGCGGTTTGATAGGAAGCATATTGAGATAATTATCGAAAACAATGTTCGTATTTGATGAGCACTTGATGAAAGCACAGCATATCCGAGGGTGTATTCCCAATGAGTGTCATTCTCTAACAATCGCAAGCGTTGGCACGCTTCTCTATACGTGTCACAGAATTCACCATTTATAGTTCGCAAATCTTGGAATGATGTTGGGCCACGAACGTTGACTAATAGCAAACGAAAATAGAAACACTCATCGTTTCTTGGATGGATTGTGTAAATGTGACCTAATGCGTCGGTGGAAAATAAATGGGTGAAAGCTGGAACTGGATTTCCTTGTTTCCGCGTCCAAGTCTAGACATTTCGGAGTAAGCAACGTTCGTACAAAATTCATCATTCCGGCACATTTTTAAAAAAATCTGATCAATGTTGTAGATGGTGTTCGAACAACTCTTTGTAATATATTCTCCACAGTGAAGTACACTCTTTGACTAATTTCCAAATATACAGCTAAATGTTTGATATCTTCCATGAATGACAAATGAACAAATGCGCTAAATTGCTTCGATACTGCTAACCTATCGGCCCATTTGAAATTGAGTGACTTCATTGTTGAAATTTTCTGCACTAACTCCAAACACAGATATGTCACTGCCTTTGGTCACATATTTGCAGATGTATTTGATAAGTGGGCATATAAGTGGGCGTGGACAATTTTTTTTTCTGTACAAAAATTTTGTGGACTATTGCGAACATTTAAAATAAATGGTAAATTTTTCTTTCAGTAAAACTTAAATTAGATTACTACGAACATTTAAAAAAAATAGCAGACGTTTTCCAATTTTATATAAATCAAAAAAGGGGGCGTGGTTAATTTTTCATTCAGTTAAATCCTAAGTTGGACTATGACGAACATTAACAAAAAAAATTTTCCAAATCGGTCCAGCTGTTCTCAACTGATGTAATTACCAACGAAGGTTATTTGATTTTTATTAACATAGATTAAAAATTAATAAAACTATTCCTAGAAAATATATGATTCCCCTTAGTTTCATTGAAATTATTATGCACTCAAACACACTACACATTTCTTATCCTTCCTTTTATGATTATGCCCTACAAACAAATCCTTGTGGAGCTTGTCTAACAAAAATGTGCATTATTGAAAAACAAACGAACAAAAAAATGTTCCTTTTTATTAAAATGTCACTCAATTTATTGCAATTTGTACTTATATGAAAATAAGTTGTACAATTGTAATTTTTGTAGTTGTTTTTAATTTTGGCCATTTGCCTCAGATAAAGAACATTAAAACAAACAAGAATAAAGAAAAAACGGAAGCAATTTTCCCATATAATGACCACAATACATTGTAATTTTTAAGCTAAACAATTCAACCGCGTATTATTTAAATGAGTGTGTATAAAGGATATAAGAGTATGGGGACAAGTGAGCATGTTCTTTAAATTAAAAAATTCCAAAATACACAACCACTAATGAAACAAATAAATAAAGAAAGAACATTTGCCTGCCGAAAAAAGGACAAATTAACTAACAAAATGAGAAAAAAAAATAACTCATTAAGTTTTAGCAGGACATTCCTTGGCATAATGTACACATACAAATGTCCCTACACCTCTTCCTTTATGCTTTAGCACATATGTAGAAATAATAAACATATTATTGTTGTTGTTTTTTCCACTAATGCATTTGTAAATCTGTGTAAGTATGTGTGTGTGTCCGCACCACTACATGACCACATAGAAAGTTTAAAAAAAAAATGTTTTAAAAGTATTGCATTGCATTCACTAAATCACGCTTGCGGCCACTAAAAATGCAATCTTTGTTTAAAATATTTTCCCTATTCCTTGCTGCACCACCTCCACTCCTCTCCACTTGTCAAGCAATTCTTCTGCAATTATGCTTGCAACCAAACAACAAATAAATACTTATTGTTTTTGCATTCATTCGTTCGTTTTAGGATTATAAATTTGCAACACAACAACATTATGAGTTTAACTGCAGGCTGTGGTCATTAGTAGATTTTTTGTAAAGTTTTTGCTTATTTTTATTATTATTTAGTTCTCATTCTTACGGCTGCTTGAAATAATCATTTCTAAACACAGATTAAAATTTGTGTTTAGAACACATTGCATAATATGTAGCTTTTATTTTTGTTCTTACACAAATTGTATTAAACAAGCTATGTATTGTATATCAAAGAGTAACGTTATAGAATGACTGACTAACTAATTCATCATAACAATGGATTTTTGGAAATTTGAAGGTTTAGGGGGTAATAACGGGTGATCTTAGAGCATCTCATAGGGAGACGGGAACCTATAGTCCAAATTTCATGTATATAGCTTTTATCATTTGGGCTGAGAGTTGTTGAATCAGTCAGTCACTCAGTAACGTTATTCTTTCATATGCATATTGTTACGAATTTGCAGTCTGTAACGACTGCCTGCAGCATTCATCATGTTTATAAACACGTCCATCAGTTGAAGCTTCTACTTATCAACAATGTTGATAGCATGCGGTTATTAGCATTTTTTATAAGTATGGCAACACTAAATGCTTAAGTTGCTAACATTGACATCGAAAGCTCTAGAATTCGAACATAGTAGTTTGTCCGTTAAGAGCATTGTGGAAGATTCACGAAAGATGGCGCGTGTATAAATAGTGGCAGAGGTTGCAGTCGTGAGTTTATCATAGGCGCTGTTAGAGTTAAAATCAAAAGTTTTGTACATTTAAGTTTGTACATTATAAAGTGTGTGTGCATTTCTGTGAATTGATAAACGTGTATAGACACTGTTTGACTATTTGAACTGTTGTTGTCAAACTTTTTTAATAAATAAAGAGTTGTTACAAATTTTAATTTACTAAACGGCTTTTATTTGCAATCAAAAGTATCCGGTTTATTTAAAGGAAATAAACCAACGTTTTAAAAAGTTTAAAACGTAACAATATAGAAGATAGTGTCTAAACTAGACACTTTTCTATTCAATAGTGTCCAAACGAAACAATTTACTATAGAATAGCGCCTTTTTTTTATTGGAGCTAGAAACCTTACATTGGAAGCAATTGGGTATGTTGGATTCTTACTGACTAAAACCACCTCCATCATCAACACCACACTCCGAGGAACTGTCATTAGGTAATATTTCGCGTCGCGGTCAGCTATTTTCACTGATCTTCACTTTACCATTTTGTATCGCTCTATACTGCTTTCTATATGTTATAAATCCTTTTATAAGGTCTAAGTTTACTTCTTATGCGGTGTTAATTTGCTACCTAGCTGCCTTTACATCCGTCATCGTTCTACACTGAATCTTTGGCGTATGAATATGACATGCTCCGCATTTTCATCAATCTCTGTGCAGTCTGGACACTTTGGTGAGTCATCGTGTTTGAAACGATATAGATAACTCCTGAATCACACATGACCTTTTATAAACTGTTTCAGGTGATAGCTGATCTCTCCATATCTGCAATTTACTCATCTCTCGACATTTGAATTCGCTAGAATTGTCCCATTTTTTTGTCAATTTTGCAAAGACATTCTTCTTTCGGTTTGTCGAATAAATACGTACTTCGTCTCCAGATTTTTGAATTTCTCATGTGATATTTTTGAAACAATTTTTATAGAAAATGGTCATCATGTCTTTCCTGGAGGTACATGTTAGTGCTGTAACCCAGATGAGTGATCCATATAAGAGGATCAAGTTTGCAATACGCGCAAATAATATTCTGGGACTTTGCCATGGGTCTCCTAAGTATATTTGGCATCATCCTGGCGAATGTTTTTACAACGTTGATTGTCTTGTAACACAAATATTCGGTGTGTTAAAATTTAATCAGATATCGATCATCTCACCCGGGTAATTGATGGCTTCCGTGTAGATAATTTTAATTCTTCCTACTTGTATCTTTAGGACATATATTGCTCTCCTGCTGCTTACTAACACCAGTTCTGTCGTATGTTTTGACAGTTTCATGTCCTTAGATTCTAGTTATATCCGTGGTTATTATTAGAACTATTGGCTTATTTGCATAAAGCTATACATCCTCTAGGCTCCAGGCTTAAACGACTACATCAACATTATCAGCGAATCCTAAAATGTTTACCTCCTCCGGTACTTTAAGCATAAACACGCCATCGTATCTGATGTTCCACAGTAATGGGCCTAGGACCGATACTTAAGGAAACCCCATTGTAATGTTTTGGTACTCAGTGCCATTGTACGTCTCTAACAGAAAAATAGTATTTTACATTTTTTGTCATATGTTCCGGAACGTTCAGTTTCTTCAGCGATAGGTTTATGTTGTTCCATCCAGCTGAATCAAAAGCATTCTTGATGTCCAGTGTAATTATAGCTCAGTAATATCTTGCAAATCTTTGGAATGGATTGCTTTTTTCTCCTATATATCCTGCCGAATGTCTTTACAACGTTGATTGTCTATTGACAAGAATATTCGGTGTGTTAAAATTTAATCGGATGTCGATCATTACACCAAGTATTTGATGGCTTCCGTGTAAATAATTTTAATTTAATTAGATTCTAGTTATATCCTTGTGGTTCTAATAGGCTTATTTGCATAAAGCTGTACATCCTCTACATTATCGGAAAATCCTACAGTTTTTGCCTCCCCCGGTACATTAAGCCTAAACACGTCATCGTACCTGATGTTCCACAGTAAAGGGAATGTAATGTTTTGGAACTCAGTGTCATTGTCCGTCTCGGACCACAGGGCTCTATCAGAAAAGTTGTAGTTTACAAGTTTTATAAGATATTCCGGTACGTTCAGTTTCTGCAGTGATAGGTGTATGTTGTTTCACCCAGCTGACTCAAAAGCATTCTTGATGTCCCATGTAATTATCGCTCAGTAATGTCTTGCACTTAATTTGCAACGGATTGCTTTTTTCGCCATGTCTACTACCAGTTTTATGGCATCTATTGTTGACCTTGCTTTCCGGAAACCGAATTCCATTTGCGAAATACCCGCAGCTGCTTTTACTGCGTTTAGTAACAAAGTTTATACCACCCATTCCAGGTATTTTCCCACTGTACCTAGTAGGCATAGCGCTCTATACTATTCGGGTTCTCTTAATGTTTTCCCTAGTTTCAGGAAACATTTTTGTTGTTATTCAAGAGTATTACACACAGATATGGAGATATTTTTATCGCGATTTATTATGCTCTGTTTGGCATATTATCATATTCTGGTACTTTTCTATCAACAATCTTTGGTCACAGTTTTAGTACCTCTTCTTCCGTGACTGGCGTCTGGTCACGAACGATTCTACAAAGATAGCTTCATCCAGTTTATCGTTTTTCCAACCTTGGAAGGTAGATTTTTTTGGTGGTAGTACATCTCTTTTAAAGGTAAATAGTATTGCCTGGTCACTGTAAGTGTAGTGCTCATATACTTGTCACTGAACGTCCTTAGCTAGTGAAGTACTGACAAATGAAATCTCGACTATCGACTCATATCCAGCACTTCTTAAGGTTTGAGCTGTTCCTGTATTTAGTACGACGAGTTTGAGTAAGAAAAAAGTTTCCAGTATCAATAGTCCTTGGTCCTTTGGCAGCCCCAATCTACAGCAGCGGTATTGTAGTCACCTCCAATGATGATCGAGTTGTTTTAGCTTTCATCTATCACTAGGTATTCGATTATCTTCTCGAAATCTGACAACGTTATAATTGGCCATACATAGCAACTATATACATAAGGGTGGTCCCGTTTGTATGGAGGAAAAATATGGTGTCGATGTTCAAAACTAAAATTTAAGTTCCCAACCGTTTCTCAAAATGCCTGCGAGAAATACAAAAAAAGCTAACCAAATACTGATGACAGGACATACACTTTGTGAAACGGTATCTTGGAATGAATTAAACATTAATTTTAGTTGAGAATATCCACATACATATATCCTATAAATTATCATTTTAGTGAAGCCATGTGATAGTTATTTCCTTCCCTCTTCAATCGCCTTATTGCCACAGGACCAAACAGCTGCACTTCCCAAAGAATCTTTCTTTCATATGTGTTTCTCTAGACTCTTTGCTTCGTCTTCATCATGATAACTTTTACAGAAGGAAATTGTGGATGATTTTCACATGTTGTTAAGCTGCCCGAATGATGGACTGGTCTTAATTTTGTCTTTATAAATGTCTAGAGAATGATCTTCTTGTTTTCTTTTTGTTTTCGCTATGAATTCCTAAAACCTTTGTCTTGTCAATGTCAATTTTCAGCATTCGTTGATACTTCTATGAGTTTTGTAACTTTCATATACAACTGTCGGTATATATCGCCGACATACTCAAGATGATTTAGTCGTTCGTGAAGTCCTCATACAATGCCTAGATTTTCTATCATCGTGAGACTCAGTACGATATCCAAAATAGTGTTAAAGACACACATCCTTGTCAAACTCCTGTATGAACTTTAGTCTTAAACGAAAGGGAACGATTCGACAGCTTGTACCTGCATTAAGGCTAGTTATCTAATGCCTTCTCAAAGTCAATGAATATATGTCACTCGTCAAGCAGCTCACTTGGCTACATTTAAAACTGATCCCATTGCGATACCCAAGAGGTAAACTGCAGGGTATTTCCGTTGTCCGTTGTCTCCGAGGTGAAACAACCAGATTCTCTGGTGAAGGACTGGATTCGTCTTAGAATCATCCTTTATAGCTTATCTAAACACGATAGGAATGGGATGTTGAGCATACGTTCACTCAAGTTTTTCATCGCCGGGTATTGGCGGAATAGGTGGGATACAATCTCCCCCTCTTCTTCGTTATGACAGCTTCTACGATAGTCGTTTTACCGTAGGCCCAGTCTTCTAGCATATGTCCCAATTATACAGTATCCTATAATAAAGGAGACTATTAGCCTTATTTGCTCACGATGGAATTTCATAAGTATATTCGTCCTGCCGGCATTATAAACGGGCCAAGTCGACCTCGCTATAGAACTGGTAGGTTCATTGGTCCACCTGGAATATATGATATAAGAGTGACGTCAATTCAACTGATTGTTTCACAATGATTTTTAATGAGTTAATATGGTCAATACATCATCTTGAAGTTCAGCATGCTAATGCTGGTATTAGATAATCCGATATTCTCTTGTTAACAACATGAGTTAACATCTTGTTAATCAAGCTAAGCAAGGTGTTTCCTCGGCAGTTGACCCGATTTCTCAGCTCACCTTTCTTGTATGACTTTACTATAATGAATTATTTGAGTTCTTGCGGAATTATTTTCAATAACAAAAATAATTAGCTCAGCTCTAGATTGGTGATTTACCTTGAGAAGTTCTGAGGATTTTTGTTTTTCTTTAGCGATGTTTGTGCTAATATTGAGTTGGATGGTATGAGTTGGGCAATTGTGTACGAAAATACTATCTCGATCTCTTAAAAGTATATCAGTGGACTGAACACTAGTTACTAGATCGAGCTGTTCGTCTTTTGCCGTTATAAATATGCCATAGTTTTTCTTTTTATTTTTTTGGATAGCCGAGGTTGTAGTGTACTTTAGTTTCTTTAGGAACCTATATAAATCAATATAATTGAATACTTCTTAATAATCTTAAATTACTGCAAACTCCCAATCATTTTCTTGGTTCCATACATTATATATATTTTGAAATTTGTCTTCTACTGCTCAAATAATCAAAAGTATAATTCACTACTCCCGAAGTCTTTTAAATTTACTATCTATACTGTATAGTATGATTATAATCTCATCCTCCATACTGGTCATTCTAACTATGTACAATAAAATAATTTAATATGAGGAGTGTACTTCATTCTTTATACCAATCAACAGAAATGTTAAAATGTGATCATAAAGAATAATCACTTGAACACGAAACAAGTGTATATTGAAATTTCAATTTCTATTACAAAAGCTGCTCGAACATAAAGAAATCCAAACGAATCATAAAATAAATGTTTTTCAATATTAATGCTGACTTGTACCATTATAATGGATTTTAATAAATTCCAAAATACAAAAATTCAACAACAACAATAGCAGGAACTTTAGAGTTAGAAGCAGAACAAGTGAACCACATCGATTTTCATTGAGTATCACTGTCTATGGCAATTTCTCAAAACCATAAAATAAATGAAGACGAAAAATGTATGACGACAACAACAACAACATCCATGATGCACTCAATTTCTGGAGTAGAAATATTGAAAAGGATGTATATAGTTTTCTTTGACTTAAAGCTCTTCCTACTCCTGCTGCTAGAATTTTTAAGATGAGAAAACTAAACGAAACTAAAAATCAAGTTGTATTAAATTGAGTCTCAAGTGATGACGAGAAATGTTTGCAAAACAAAACAAAAAAAAGAAAAACCTAAAATAAAATCTTGAAAGCAACTGACTGAATTGAATTGAATTTAAAGTGAAGCAGCAGCCAGCGATGAGAAAGAATCATTAAAATGAATTGCTTTCAAACTGACAATGAGAGTTTGTTTGTATGTGCTGAACGAATACTAGAACTTACAAACAAGCAACCAACAATTTACCGACAACAGTAGTGCCAATATTGGGGGTTTTCAAAAATGCATGGATCTCCTTTAAACGAATGTTAGCTCTCTGTCAATGCATTTGAATCCGGAAAGTAAAATAATAAAAGCTTCATCGTGAATTAAGATTGGGTGTATTTTGGAACCGTAAATATTGTGAACGCCATGTGTGAATATTAGAGAGTTCATAGATTTTCTACAAACGAATGTTACCTTTCTGCTAACCAAAACTTTCTCTCTTACTTTGTTTTAATCCGGGAAGTAAAATATTAGAAGCCTTAAAAATAGTTAACATTGCGTATATTCGACACTGTGAACTGCAAGTAGTATTTTAAATATAATTATTCATGCTTAATTCTATCCGAGTTTCCAATACTTTCGAAATTCTCTCTATTCTGAAGATAACTGTAATATTCACTGCGACTCCTAAAGACTAAACCTTTAATCACTTCACAAGTTGCTGTAAATTTCATCATACCCCTAATACAATTGTAATTTTGTAATACTATTCTTCCTAATGTTTTTGACTGACGACGAATGGCATTATTGAACAACAAAAAAAAAGCAGAAGAAAAAAATAGTATTTGCCGCTCCAAAAGAGAAAATATTTGAAATGCATGTTAAAGACACACACACAGCATTCACACAAACCAAAACAACTTAAAATAAAATACAATTTTAAATAAATTGTGAAAACTAAGAAACATAAGAGATGAGAATAAAAACTCAAATAGAATACATATTATAATAATAATGGTAGAAGAAAAAGAACATCAACAACATCATTGCATTCTTCCCATTTCTGTATGAACCAATGATGAACAGAACAGTTCCATGATGATGGCACTCTGTACGAGTAACTATGAAAATCGAAATATGTAACTGAAATATTATAGTAGACAAACGAGCGTTACTCTCGTATTTCTATTCACAGTCATACTTACTTAGTACTTACATCTAGAGAAAATAACAACAACGACGAACAACAGTATGGAGAAGTTTATTCAGAACACTTTATGCCATTTCAATAAAAATGAATTACCAGCACTGGCAAAACAGCCAACTAAAAATAACTGGAGTTCTAACAAAACTTTTCTTTAGTTTGACGTGACAGGAGCGTGGCTATTTTCTAAGAGGTGAAGGAAATAATTTTATTTGAGAGCTATCTGTTACTTTTGCCATCTTTAATACACGTTCGTAATCAAACTTGTACACAGAGAAAACAGATTCGTGATAGCAACCGAATTTGTTGCCAATCTAATGATTCTACTTTAGCAACCGAATTTTAGAGTTATAGCAACAATATTTTAGAAGGGGTAACAAAAGTTTAATTGCTTCAGTCGAAATTCTTCTTTATCAACTGACTTTCTGTTGATAGAACCGAAAAATACTATGTGCGCTACCGAATCATTCGATTGGCAACAAATTCGAATCTGTTTTCTCTGTGTACATATCTGTGCTCAGAACACAAATTCGTCTAATTTCGGCTAATAGTTATCCTATCTACTTATGTCATTATTAAAGACTTGAATGTTTTTCTTTATCTATCATTATTATTCCAATTATCCTGTCAAGCTTTCTCTAAGATTAAGCTCTCCATCACCATGCAAATATAATTTTATACAATCCTCCATTCAGGACCTTTCCATATTCGTATGTATATGTAATACCCGCTTTCGATAATTCCATTATATCATGCAGAAACGGACTGCCCAATGTCGAGTCCTAGTCCCCGATAAATCAGGACAAAGACAGAGGAGGTGTTCCACCGTCTTTCGTATTCATTATGACAGATTCTGCAGATGTAATTTCCTCACATTATTAAATTACACTACTCGACAGCCAATAAGGGCTCCTCGGGAAAAACACTAATATGTCAAAAAATTTTAAATTCGTATGGACAGTTTTAGTAGTTTTATTTCAGGAACCCTTTCACGCTGTAAAAGTGACAGCATGATAGTGGAATACCAAGCATATATTCGATTTGTATAACTCCAATTTAGAATGCCTCGTCATCTTATTAAGTTACAATCGGCGTTTATATTCAATTTTAGATAACGTGTAGCTACCAGAGAGAAATTTAATTGCAGATTTACTCTGAGAACAAATCTGGATACTCTCACCACATACTCTGTAGAACATCAGCCATTGTATTGCCCGAAATCTTAGTCTGGATATCGTTACATTGGTCCTGAAGCAGAACCCGTTTCCAAAACGGGGAATATAAAACCCAAATGAATGATTCCCATATACTTTGCACTATTCGAGAGCCATTATTGTACTTCATCGAAGAGTAAACGAGGTCTAATGAATTCGCCGTTAATTTACTTGAATTCGCTGCTGCTCTCACCTTGTTAAATTCGCTTTGGTCAGCACTTTAATAGTCGATTGAATATTTGTTAAAATTCCAGGCAATTTTGTTTATTTAAGACTGATTAAATGGAAGGAGAGATAATTTGTATTTTTGTTTTCATTTCTTTCTCACAGAATAATTATTATCGCTTTTCCCTCCAAGATTGACTGTTATTTTAAATTAGCAGCAGTTCCACTAACCTCTCTTTTTTAAACAATAAAAAGGGTTTCTATTTTAGATTTTTGGGTATACTGAATTATGAATGGAAAGTAGAAACTATATCCAAGTTTTCTATTTTCCATAAAGTTGGCTTGGGAGTTAAAGGTTTATTTTCAGTTTATACTCCGAGGAAGGATTCATCGTAAACAAGTACATTTGGATAGTTTTTTATTCCTTTGAAGACAAACTGATGTCCTGATCATTGTTTCCCAGCGATTTATGATTCGCATAATGGTGATTGGTCGGTCAGAGGTTAACTATGCAGCTCCAGTGTGGTCGTCTTCGTTAAGTGATACTCAGTGGAGAAATATTCAAAGCTGCTAAATGCAGCCTTAAGGACCGTCACAGGCTGCCTCCAAATAACCTCCGAACACCACCTGCACGAGGAAACTAAGGTTCTACTGTTCAGGGAACATAACGTCATGCTGACGCAACAGTTCGTTCTAGGATGTCAGCGGAGGAGTCATCCAAACTTCAACATCACACAGTTGGAGTCTCCCCCGATGCATGTCAGACAAGACCTTAGGAAATACGAGGAGAGCATACAGAGGTATGTGCTGGATCCATTTGATCGCAACAATATGACAACTTTGAACGACATTCATAGAGACGCCATCAATTCCGCGGTAGCAGGATACCGTACAAATGTCATACTTGGAGGTCGCCCACCACCGATAGCAGACGCCGAGAAGATTCTGCCCCGCAAAACAAGAGTCATTCTAGCACAACTAAGATCAGGATGGAGCAACAGGCTTAATGCCTTCTAAACTTATGCCCAGCATGTGGTCAGGGTCCCCATGACACCCTCCACATTTTCAACTGTCCAGCCAACCCTACTTCACACTAATCCAGTGGATTTATGGACCCACCTAGTAGAAGTGGCACATTTTCTTGGACTTGATCTAGCAGAACCCCCAGACTAAATATTGTATAATTGTTCGCGCTGCTACAACAACAACAACGCTTAATGGTATTTATTATAAAGCAATGTAATCATTTTTGTATTTAACTAAGATGACTGTATTAAAGAAAGAAATCATTCATGATGGTTTTTAAACCATCTCTATCATAAGGACGATAGAATCCTTCTAAAAACGCACACAATCTCCGATATCTATCCTTTTTTTGCGCTGCAAATACATTTATGGCAGTGCAAACTATATGGAATATTTCTAGATTTGAGCAATGGAATTGTAATGGATGTATGAGTTTAAAAGAAGATAGTGAATTATTGAAAACATACAGACAAGAAATGTAACATCTACCTCTCCCTAAAAGCACCTTATAGCAATTGAGCATAATTCTGGATTAATTTGTTTAATTCCTAATGAAATAGTAAAAATCATTGCTCGAACTTGGAGCTTGGTGATAATGAGATCCAAAGTCGATTTCCTTGTTATGGGTTGTAGTCTCATATAGAACAATAAAATCACTTAATGAAAGAGGGGAAAAGCTAACTCTAGTTTATAAACTGATGAAAACATGAACAAAAAAGTGTCAAGTTCTTTCAAAACACTTCAAAAACATTGTTTGAATCCCTATGAAGATACTTATGAAGATAATAATTAACTGTTATTCCATCTAACATTTGTACCCTTCCCCACAACCACGTCTCTGCCATAACCAAACTCCGACCAAAACAAAAATCAAAGTTTCTTACCAAATGCATTTCCATTCATGTACAATGATGACGATTCACTGTAGAGCTTTTCTATATTTCGTTTTCCATTTTTTTTATTTTTAATTTGCAGTTTCGTCTACAAATCCGGAAGTATATGGCGCAGAGTTACATTTCAACTTTATCTGCTGGCCAAAGTGAGTGACGACTTCACACTCTGTTTTTAGGGGCGGGCGGCATTGGTATGATGCAAGTGGTCGTTTCAAGTGCCCCGCTTTATTGTAGTTTTTTTTTTCTCATTTTTAATATTATTACTGAAGAAAGGAATGTGTGTTTGTTGCCTTGTCTCGTTAGTCGTAAAACTTAAGTATCCTACAAAGAAAAATATAATATAACACGAGAATAAAAATGAAAATAAAATATATAGCAAAAAAAAAAAACAAAAACATCAAAATAGATGAACAAGGACAATAATTTGAGATGAACATTAAAATAAATTTGCTTAGAAATACAAGATGGAGAAAAAATTTCAAGCAAGGAAATTTAGAAGTTTTTAAACAGAAATTTATTTTCAATATTAAATTGTTTCGATATTTTGATAGCAAATGTAAAAGTGGAAACAAATATACGATGATCATAAAAATTTAAATTTTAAGTATTTTATAAGTTTAAAATATATTTCATTTCATATATTGTAGAATATTGTTCTCAAAATTTAAGATAAACTGATATACAGTTTTACCAAAAAGTATTTACTACTTTTTAACAAAAAGTATTAAATCTTCTAAAATTATGGTGGAAATACATTAAAAATGCTTAATGATGCCTTTTTTAGCTATTTTAAAAATAGTAGTAGAAATACTACTTTTTTAAAAAATGTATGAAATCAATTTATTTTCACATAGAATAAATTTAATTTAAATTTAATAAAATTTTTATGTAATTTTTCCAAAAGCTGTAAATTATTTACTACTTTTTAAAAAAAAATAGTAAGTTTTTCAAATTATTTAGTACTCTTTAACAAAAAGTATTAAATTTTGTAAAATTGTTATAGAAATGAGTTAAATTTCTTTAAATGATTATAAAAATTTCAGTGTCAATAATTTTAAAAATAGTAGTAAAAATACTACTTTTTTAAAATGTTTCAAATATTTTTCTTTTCATATAGAAAATTATTGTTCTCAACATTTTAGTTAAATTGAGATATAATGTTTGTATATTTTTTTCCAAATAGTACTAAATTATTTACTACTTTTCAAAAAAGTAGCATATTTTAAAAAACTGTTTGTGGAAATGTTTTAAAAATCTTTAAGGGATTATAAAAATACTAATTGAAACGATTTTAAAAACAGTAGTAAAACTACTACTTTTTCAAAATGTTTCAAATATTTTTCTTTTCATATAGAAAATTATTGTTCTCAAAATTTTAATTAAATTGAGATATAATGTTTGTATATTTTTTTCCAAATAGTATTAAATTATTTACTACTTTTCAAAAAAGTAGCATATTTTAAAAAAATGTTTGTGGAAATGTTTTAAAAATCTTTAAGGGATTATAAAAATACTAATTGAAACGATTTTAAAAACAGTAGTAAAACTACTACTTTTTTTCAAAATGTTTGAAATATATTTTTTTACATATAGAATATTATTGCTTTCATAATTTTCGTTAAAAGAAGACACAGTTCTTGTATAATTTTTACAAAAAATTGTAAATTATTTACTACTTTTTAATAAAAAATATGAAAATTTGTAAAATTTTGTGGAAATGTATTAAATATGTTTAAATGATTATAAAAATGTAAGTTTTAACAGTTTTAAAAATAGTAGTAGAAATACTACATTTTAAAAAAAATTAAGTTATCCTTAACCCTCAAACTAAATATAACAATAGCTAAATTTTAAGTTCCTTAGTAATGTTTAAACTTCATTTTAAATTATTTACTTACATATACATTTTTATCCTGCATTTAAACTCCTTCTACAGATTTTATTTAATACAACGTTATTCATTTCTTTTATCTCATTAACATGTGTGCCCTCCAATTACACTTTTAAAAGTCGTTTTATAAAATCCTATTCCTTTGTTTAATTTTCATTAAAAATGCATACAGTGGAGTATGTGATGCATACGTTACACGTACTGCACTGCACGTAATGCTTAAACACACATATCGTTTACTCTTTTAAAATCCTCAAGACGCTTGGTTAATTCCTTTTAATTCCAAGATGTGGAAAAACAAAGAAATGTTTGCTAATTTTCAGCCTGACTGAGCGTTGTTTATTCTTGTCGCGCGTCACTACTTTATGATGTGTGTTTTATGGGGGAATTTGGAATGAATGAAGGAATAAGACACAACTAATGTGCATTAGGCAGGAAAATGGTGGGTGTACTGTAGAGGTTTTGAGCTTTGCTAATTATGCATGTAAGCCTTTTAATGTATAGTGCTAATAATAAATGGAAACTCATAATATTAAAGCTAATGGAATATTAAAACTCTTGTCTATTTTATCAAAACAAATATTTCATTATCCAAAAGTATTAACTTTTGTTAGATCATATTGATTATTCCACATCTAAAATAATGACATTTCCTAAATAATCTCTACATTCTAGTTACTACCTCAGGAAAAAATTCCTTACCATGTCATCATCATACATCCGTTGCATTAATCTCTTTAACACCAAAACTCAAATGTAACCCAAAAATACAAAATATTTAGCAAAACTCCTACAAAACCCAAGAAACAATGACAACAACATTTCAACCAAACAAAGCAAATGTTGGAAAGTACAGCTTTAGCAGAAAGGGGAGTCTGTAGTTCCGACAATGGTTTTAGGAAAACAAAAATGAACAATCTTTCAAACAACTAAACATTTACTCACACTCTAAGCTAAATGCTTGTACCAGCAGACTATGAGATGAATACAAAAATTGTTGAGGAAATCCTACAGTCTGTTGAAATCTTAAGGATGCAGTTGCTTCTTTTCTTGGGGTGGGATGTTAATGTAAAGTTCATACGCTTAAAAACTTGACGAAATGTTTCACACTTGCTTGAATTCTAATGAAGATAAAGGAACACTGATGTTGGTTTTTCATGTTAATATATTTTTTTCTTTTCCTTTTATGTATTTAAGTTGAGGTGTTGCTGTCATGCTTGTACATAGTTGGAAAAGGAATCTTGGATGATGGTTTCTAAATACACTGAACAAATTAAAGTGAAATATCCGAATATCATTTGAATTTTCCATTTAATTGTTTAAATATGTTCTGCGTTATATGAGGATTATCAATTATGGTTAATCCGAGCCTCATGGGTTTGGATCTTACAAGGGAAAACATTTTTTTCAGTTTTTGGAAAACTTTTGTTAATAGTACTTTGTACTTTGCGGTTATTATATTCCGGAACCTATAGAGGTTTATATTCAAAGATGATATTCCACAAAACAGTCTCGACAGCGGCCTTTCGCTCTATAATGGCTATAATGTGAAATACAAAAACCCATCCTAGTAACTTACGGATTGATTAACTGAACCAATATATAAACAGGTTCGTTATAAGTAGTCTACAAGCAGATTACTTCTAAAGCTACAAAGACAAATTATTGCGTTTATGTTTAGCTACACCAACATATCCGAGTTCTGTTCTTGAATATTTATCGAGTATCCAGAGAAAGATAGCCAAATGAAGCATTTTTTGCATGAAATTTCTATGCTGATGTTGAAGAATCTTGTTAAGGGAGATGAATATACGGTACAGATTATTAACCTTTCTGTCAAACATCAAAGTTAACCTGATATCTGAAAAATGTATGGAGTGATCCAAATTCTCAAACCTGTTAAGAACGAGGTCCAGGGAGCATGCATTCTGCGATACTGGATCAAACGAATGTATGCGATATCGTCATGCTTCCCTCTTTGAGATCATAGATGTAAGATCTCGCAAAAGCTGGTCACTAGCAAGAATTAAGCAAAAGGAAGGTCTTTATAAGATGATGAAAGTCCCACAAGTCAAGAACATAACACCATGATCACAAGTCGGTTCTTGTTTACTGTTTTCGGAGGAGCTGTGTTTGAGTATCCTTAGAAACATGTCAGGAATGAAAGAAAAATATTTGTATGATGGCAGATTAGAATGGTATTCATTATGGCTGTTTCAGTTTACTGCATGAATATAAAACTAGGATATAGCTACTACAGAAGACGAGCAAGCACTGCCGCGAAAAATATGAGTTCTGCCTAAACTGAGATCTGGATGTGTCAACAGACAACAACCACTTCACTCCATCTTCAGACATATGGATATATTTAGTTGAAATGGAACAACATCTTGGCTTTGATCTCATCGATTCAGAATCCTAACTGAAAAATGCCTTCTATTACGAAAGAAGACAGCTTCTAAGTCACAATTTGCTTCAGAAAATCGTCAAGAGGCTAACAGCAAAGGTATATATTTAAATACATGCCATGTCCCTACCATCAATCCAACCAAGCTATGCCGGTAATATTTGGGTTGAATTTGAGTTTTCTTGGGCTGTCCAATACTGGTTTATGATATTATTTGAGATCTGCGACCTATTGAAGTTTCTAGAGCTCACCAAGCATATCGGTACCTGACTTAGATTAAGTTGTAAGGATGAGGCTCCTCCTTTCCTCTCAAAAAGTACAGCTTTTTTCTGATATACTCATATACAATCTACACATTCTATTTGGATAAGCCTCTAATATGAGTTGCTATTAATTTTCCATTAGCTTCATACTATTATTTAAGTTTCATCACATAAGTATTTAATTATTCACTCTGTTTTTGATATTGCCGTAAAAGTGGAATACTTGGAGGGAAGGTTCGCACCAATCATATCGAGTTCATTTGTTTTCTCAGTACATAGAATATTTCAAAGAGCTACTAACTCTTTGTGACAACTGCTGACTAACATAAACTTAATATTAATTTAATTCAGTATAACTGTCAATGAAAAAGCTAATATTTCATTCCATGTCATTTTTCACTATTCTAAGTGGGCTATCCTCCAGAAATCGTGGTAAAGCCAATAGACGTGAACAAGCAAATGAAACATGAAAATTATATTCATTCCAACATTTTTAATACCTTCAATATGATTCTTTCTGTTAACAACATGATACTGAATCCGCTTTTCGATCCAGATATTCACTGACATACTAAGATCATATAACAAGATCGGATGTGGTATCTTTTAGGACCAGCTGAATCTGAGACTATCACTTAGGCTACCATTACATGATGGCATAATTCAATCTGAAATAATGGCTATAAAAGGAGACCAAACAAATCCTAACTATTGATGTTCAGAGGACAATATTGGCGATAAATCTGCCTTGACTCCATCTAAAAAACCAATGTTTAAAGGCTGGGATAACCAGCAGTGACATGTGAGTGACATCTGCTAACAGTGTTGATTTTTCAAAGTAATAAAAATTACATAAAATCAACAGATTTGTGTTAGACATTTCTAATTTCTGGAAAGCAAACGGGATCCGCCAACACAAAAATGAACTCGAATATTTTTTAAGAAACCAACAAATTGATGTAATGCTGGTTAATTTCTAATAAATGGATATGTAATATATGATACCAAATATCCCAGAGGTAGATCATGCTAAGGCTCGGCAATTTTAATAAAAGCTCGAATCATACACTACTTAATGAGTGATATTTGGGAAGATTAGCTTCAAGCTACTACGATCTGTCTTGAAGATTTCTTCGAAACTTAGTGATTTTATCGATATACTCACCCCCTAGATTTTCAATTACAGACAGTCAATATAATAGATTTTTTAAATCACTAGGCCCCCGTTTCCTGGCTGTTGGCGATTATAATGCTAAGCGCACATTCTAGGAATCACGACTGATTACCCCTAAAGGTCGTGTTTTATTTGATACAATTTCCGAAATGGGTTTGAATGTGATTTCGAGCGGCCAACCTACTTACTGGCCTACTGACCCACGAAAAATACCGGATGTTATTGATTTTAGCCCGATGAAAAATATCCCTGAAGAAATGATTCAAGTTGAATCCTCGCTGGAACTATCTTCAGATCACTCACCCACTATTGTTACTTTATTGAGCCCCCGAGAAATTGTATCCCCGACTGGTTATTAAGCGATAACAGGCACAATAATTAATTGGCTCAAATATAAAAAATACACATTGCTCAGAAAATATACCGCTAAGAACACCAGAAAACATCGATCACTCTCTTATTAATTTCGATAAAAATCTCAAACTGGCTGCTCAACATGCTACCCAAACCCCCCGACAAATCAGATATAATAGAATTTATTCTGCAGATGTCGAACGGCTCTTAAATGAAAAATGAAGAGTTCGAAGAGAGTGGCAATTACACAGATCCCCCAACTCAAATCGAAGCTTAAAGATAGTATAAAAAAACTATCTTGGAATTTCGAAAAATGGAATCAATGAATAAATATCTAGAAACCCTGGACGCAACCCCGCAATCGGTTTACTTATTTGGGCGAGCCACAAAAGTTGGAAAATGGTGAAAAAATAAAAACAAAAATATGTTTGCTGAAGAAATACACAAACATTTTGTCAAAATACTTAAATAATATATATACCATTGGAAAGGCCATAGTTTCTTCTTTTTAAAACCGTTTTAAACATAAAAATCGGTTGAGAATCAGCTTAATTAGTGGCTTATAAGTGCTTAATGTTCTATAAACCCACTAAAGTCTTACGTTAAGTCAACATTACGGTTGCATTCCATCAACGGTTGGCTAACCTACCCTCAATAATCACTTAAAATCTTTAATGACGAGGAAGAGGTTACTACTTATTATCTTCTCTGTCACTGTCTGGCATTTGGTGAACTGACACGTCTATTTAGAAGTTATTTGGGTATGATCCACACCTTCATTAAAACAATAGGATGGCTGGAGAATTACGGCGGTCAAGACACATAGGACGAATGGTGCGATGGACACAAAGTATCACAACTGCACTTAGGATGGATCCAAATGAGCCATGCTACGGACAGCTGTCAATTAAACCTTAACCTATATTATGACTATTGCATAAACTTCTGACTGAAAGATACTGCAGTCGGTGTTCAAACGGTGAACAGTGAGGCAGAATCAAATTTTTTTGGAAATAAATATGGCATTTCTAAACAGCTGGTTCGATTAAGATAAAATTTGACGTGAGCGTAGCCAAGGAGTATTCGAGTTTAAGTTATTAAAATGGACCCTACAAATGATTCAGGAGCGGCGCGATGGGGGCTCAAAGTAGGGTACCTTCGACATGTAAAATTTTTAAACACGTGACATTTGTTTGTTTCCCATTACAATTTTACCTATAGGGTCCACATTTCCTTTGGGGCTGGGGAAATACTTTGGGGATAAATAGAGAACGATTGGACCAGCCCTTTAGAAATGCCAGATTTTTTTCCAAAAAATGTTGATTTGCCCCACTGGTGGTATTTTTTTCCATATTTTCCCTTGCAACCAGTCGTCTAGCGAAGGAAAACTGGTATACTTATATTTAGCTTTCTATAACATAACGAGGAATTTAGTAGTCTATTAATGAATATTCCTCCATATCCGAATATACAATACCTGTGATAAATTTCAATGAAATTCGAGATGGCAAATCCCAAAATTGATATTTTTTGTCTGATTTTCTGATGCTAGTTATTTCATTCTTAATTTTTAATGCCGATTAATAATAGCCGACCATTGTTTTAATTTTGCTGAACTAGCTATGATCAAACTCCTCAAATCAATGGCTATTTCATGACAAATTCCTCTACATATACCTCAATTTCTCTGAGAAAATCCTATTAAAACTTTCTAGTGTATTTTCTGTTATGTAATTTTGATACCTTTTCACTGATTCTCTAGTTGAACACAACACCTCAAAACAGCAAGGAAATCTCTAACATGGCGAATGTTTTATTTTTTCTTTTTTGAACATGTTGATACATGCAGCAAAACAAACATGTTCTTTGTCGCTGTTGTTTACCTGATTAAGTTTTATCCAAGGCGGAGTTAACATCCTGCATTAGAAGATTTCTGTTCTTCATGAGGCTCATTGTCAGTATCAGGATGTTCGATGTCTTAACCGGGGGTTTTTGTCAAAAGTTTAGCTGCTTTTGTTTTGGAGTTGTTTGTTTGTTTTGTTTTGTTTAGTCTGTCTGGTTGTAGGTGTCTTAGGTTTTGGGAGTTTTCTTCCTTGAAAGCTTTATTTCGTTTGTTTCTTTTTTGCGTCGACAAGTAGAAGACATGTTTTGTTTTGCACATGAAGTAAAACATTTTTGGCATTTGAAATGTTTTCTTCTTGTTTTTTTCTTTCGGTGGCTGTTTGTTTTGTATTATTCCCACAACTCGCATAAATATTTATGACACTTGTCTTAAGTAAATGAATGTATATACAAATGGTATAGTAAAGTATGCTGATGGTGTATAAGAAATACATAAGAATGCATTAGTATTGTACATGTTTTAAAACATAGTTGTTTTATAATTTCCAGCTCATTAAAATTGTATGCATGTCATGTAAATTAGAGGTGTGCGGAAGAAATGAATGATAACACCTACCTTTCAAACTTTCAAGACAGTAAATAAACATATCTTTTATTCAGGATGTAGCGCTTAAATTCTTAGGGTTAGGGGTTTTCTTATTTGTAATGTAAATTTTCCAATGGATAGCTAAAGTTTCTTAAACATACAAGTCCTTTTTAGCAACATGACTAAAAAGGACTCGTATCCTATTAATTTAGATGGATATTTGTCCATCTAATTTAATTTTTGTATATATACAACTTCAATCTCATTATCATTACAGTGTTCTTTTTTTCCAATAAACCAAACAACATTGATTTTAGTTGCATCATTGTTGGGTGGAAAAAAATTACCTGAAGTAACCATCTTAAATACAAACAAAACTTTGTAGTAAAGCACACAATAACAACTTTACAAATTTATCGTTATTTTCCATCGTAAACGTACTTTTACAAAAACACAAAACGGAAAAAAAGGATAATGGCTTAACATACTGAACGTTCTCATACTCATACACCGGTGCGGTACATTGTCGTAACTAACTGAAACTACTCCTCTATATATGTAGTTTTAGGTGAATTAGTAGTTGTTTTGTTGGAAACCATACGAGCGCAACCAAACCAACCAACCAGCCAGGCAGCCAATGTCATCATTTCGTAAGCGTATGACAACACACTACAACGAATTGAAGAAATCCAAGACATCTAGGTCGTTAGTGTGGAAAAACTGCAGCAAAACAACGTCATATATTTGTGACATTTACAATGGAGGGATCTCATTATAGTCGTACGAGTACATGGAGTGTACTAAGTATGTTTAGCTAATCTTTATATGAAGAGATATTTTGTGGAAACATGTAACAACATTAAATTTTATTTCTTCCTCCCTTAGCAAGGTTTATGCATTTTATGATGTTGAATTTATTTTCGAGAGAGAATGCAGAAATTTTCAGCAATAATGTATGGAAAGTTTTACAAAATGTAGCCAATGAATTATGGAAAGTTTAGTGGAACATTTTGCTGAGGAATTTTTTGTTAATTAGAAAACATTAAGATTTCTGAATTGTACATTACTATTTTATCACGAAACCTTCCATGGGCATGTTCAAAGGTCCTGACTATTTCCCAAAAACAATTGTGATATTAATGTCTCTTTATATTCAAATTTGAGAGCCTAAGGATTTTGGGATTTAAGTCACGATAAAATCGAGAGTTTTTAAAATCGGAAGACCCAAGCTCAATAATATAATCAATTTACGTCTGGTAAACATTAAATTAAGGAATTCGGCAGGGAGGACTGAAATTTTCAGTCACCATAACCAATAAATTGGGTCATAAAATCAAAAAATCAAATTCGGTGATTATAGCCGACAAATGATTATGTTGATTCTAAAAATTATAAGATTTGTTTGACAGTTTTCAAAAAATAAATTAAAATAAATTAGAAATTAAACAAATATTTGTAAAATACTAATAAAAAAAAATTAAAGTTATCACAACAAAGCGCAGTATGACTCACTCTTAGGACGCACAGTGGGGCAGAATCAAAATTTGTTGGAAATAAATCTGGCATTTCTAAACGGCTGATCCGATCGGGATAAAATTTGACATGGACGTAGCCAAGGAGTATTCGAGTTTAAGTTATTAAAATGGACCATACAAATTGTCCAGGGGCGGCGCTATGAGGGCTCAAATTAGGGTGCCATTTTTTTGTTTCCCATTCGATTTCAAAGATTTCTATATTTTTGGAAAGCGCTTGGCTTTTTATAATTTCCGAGATATAGGCATTTCAAAATTAAACTTTTAAAATTTTTCCATACCTTGGTCCGCTTTTTTTAAAATATAGGGCTTAGTTTTGGACCGAATGGTCTCAAATTTATTTTTTTAGTTAGATAACTAAATTACCAATAACAAAATTACCAATAACAAAAAATTTCAGGGCAATATCGATTATGAATTCAAAAATAAATTAAATAAATTCAAAAAATAGTACATTTTTGCAGTTGCTTTAATTCTTTTTTTATAAAAAAAAAAAACTTTATTTAAGAACATATAACAATTTTATGTGTTTCCTTAAGGTATCTTTACGGAGAACATTCTGGTATAAAAAACATGTCTTGTTTTACGAATATGTCGGCCCTACGGCCTTCGGAATTTGACATTTTTTTTTTTTTTTTTTTGTAAAAATTTCAAGTTTGGGCCACATGTTCTAAAAACCCAAAGCTGGGATCAGGAAACAGAAAGCAGCTTTGGAAACCTTGATGTGGTCTCTATTTATTCCCATAGTATTTTCTCAGCCCCAAAGGAACTGTGGACGCTATGGGCAAAATTGTAAAAAATACTATTTTTGGAATTTTCGCTCCAATTTTTAGGAATAACGGGATATCCTTTGACCTTTTGACAAGTTTTTTTATACTTTGTTATTTAGAATGACGTGTTTAAAAAAACATTGAAAATTTCATTGAGTTTTGTCAATAAATAACGATTTTATTGCATATTACATATTTACTGAGTTTCTAAAACTAGAAATTGTATCAAAATTTTAATAGGATTGCAAATATTAGGAACAATTTGATCCACATTTATTCCGAACTAATATGTTTTGTTTAGACAAGTTAATTTTTAGTCTTACAAAAAAATTAACGAAATTTTAAGTCAATATCTCAATTTGATTCAAAAATATCCCACTTTAAAACTCCGTTCTTCAAAAATATTTCACATTTTCTTCTAAGTCCCTGTGGATGTTTTCATTTCTTATATATCATGGTGCACCCGTCATGATCCTAAGAATTTTAGATTGAGCCCTCTGTAGGTGACATAATTAGACTGCGGTATATTAACGTTGTTGAGTATGACAGGTCTCCATACGTACGAGATAATTTTATAGTTGACTAGATGCTATGAGTGGGTTTTCGTGTGAACCAATAATGGCGGTATCATCCGCAAATGTAGAAATTGTTAAATTATAGCACGTAGGCAAGTCAGAGGTGTAAATCAAATATAAAGTAGGTACTAGTACACTTCCCTGTGAACTTAACTCTGAAAAGACTATTCGATAGATTAGACTCCAGCAATTTATGAGTACATAATGGTAGTAAATATTTGATTTTATGTACTAGACCTTTATGCCATACCTTGTCAAAAGCATAAGCAACATCTAAAAAGACGGCAGAACAATATTTCTTTAATTCAAAAAATGTTCTAATATCTCCAGTTAAACGATTGACTTGTTCAATGGTGACATGATGTTCACGGAAACCAAATTGATGTACTGGGATAATATTTCCATTATTCAAGAAAGGTATGATCTTTTTCTGGAATATTTTCTCGAATAGCTTCGACAAACAAGGGAGTAGGCTAATAAGTAGGTCTATAAGAAGATGGCAGGGTTAAATCTTTAGCCGGTTTCGGTATCATTATTATTTGAGAAATTTTCCAATTTTTTGGATAAATTCCAAGTTTTATGATAGCATTAAATAATATAGATAGCACAATTATTGTTACATTTGGTAGGTTCTTAATCAATGATGGAGTTATTAAATCATATCCCGGTGACTTTTTTAAGTTCAATTTATTTTTAATTACTTTATTAAGATCCTCAGTGCCAATATCGAATTGGGCTGCATTAGCCATTGTTGAAACCGGCAATTCTTCGAGCTCGAATTCTTTTGCCGTGGAATTAGGTTGAAATACTTCACTTAAATGTTCAGCAAATACTGTGGCTTTTCCTATAGCACTTCGTGCCCAGGTTCCGTCAGCTTTTCTTAAAGCGCTCTGTGCCTCTACCGGTGGCTTAATGTTTCTCGTTGACTTCCACAGAGAGAAATTTGTGTATTTTGTGCTCGTCAAACTTTTAATATAATTTTCGTTTATGCGATCCTCTTCTAAATGAGGGGCTCTTTTCAGTTTTCGTACTGCTGTGGACAGCATCTGCTTTGCAGCAGGTGATCTATTATGTTGCCATTCTCTTCTGAGTTTTCTCTTTTCGAGAAGAAGTCTTTCAATATCCAAATTTTAAATAGGCGTATTAGATTTTGGAGGGATTTGGCACCTATAGTGTACCAGAGCCGAAATTATCAATAACGTGAAGTCATTGACGGTTTTATATATGTCTTCATCACTTTGTAAATTAGGGTTTGTGTGGATATGACTGCTGATATATTTCCTATATAAAGAGTCCTTAGAAAATCTTGGGTTGTTGGGTCTCTCGCAACAAGTAATAATTACAGGAGAATGATCAGAAGATAGATCATAGGATATTTCTGTGGATACTGTATTTCGACTAATATTTCTACATATGGCGAAGTCTATTAGATCAGGCATTTTTCTTGTTGTTGGGTGTCCAGGAGTCACGAAATCTAAGCAATTTTTTCGATCAACTAGAGCTTTATACAGCTATCTACCTCTGGGATTCACCAATCGCGAATCCCAATATATATGTTTGGCATTGTAGTCTCCACATGCCAGAAACTGATAAAGAATTCATCAAAATTAAATAATCACTCAGTGTCTTTAAACATGTTTATCAATTCGCAGAAATGCACACAAACTTTGTAATCTACAAACACACTTGTACACGACAGTTGATGTTAACTCTAACAGCGACAATGATCAACTCCACTCACGACTGCCAGCTCTGCCACTATTTATACACGCGCCATCTATCGGGAATCTTCACCAATGCTCTTAACGGACATACGAGTACATTCGAATTCCAGAGCCTTCGATCAAACATTCAGTGTTGCCACACTTAAAAACAATGCCAACAACCGCATGCTATCAACATTGTTGAATGTTGCAGTCGCTACAGACCGTTAAATTCAAATCGCTTTTGCAAATTCGTAACAATATAATCATTTAAAAACGCATCTAGGGCATAGTGTCTCAATCGTTTTCTAATTATGATACCGGTACCGCCATGTGCCTTACCAATGAGTAGCCTGCTATATTAAAGTTATATCTATTTGTAAGATGTGTCTCCGAGATTAACATCACATCGATGCTTTTATTTAACATCAAATGGGAAATTTCCGATTTGTGCTGGTTTAAAACATTTGCATTCTAGAAACATATCTTTAAAAAATTAATTTTCTTGTTAATAGAATTTGAATCATTTGGTTCTGTGCTCTCAGAAGCTCTTGTATTGTGGTTTGCATGGATGACATAAAGTTAGTCATATTTTGATTAAGAGAGGAAATATTCTCAGTAAGTGCTTGCATAAGGTTTTCCAACCCTCCGATATTTTGGGGGACACTGGGCTTTTGATAACCCGATCTTAAAATACTGGCATATGAGCTGGATCCAGCATTAATTGTAGCTCCTTGGTCATTTTGCTGAAATATTGGATGAGCCGCATTTATTTTTTTATTTGAAAAAACTTCTCCAGAGCTTAGGTGTTGGTTCAACTATTTCACTCAATCCATATAAAAAAGAGAAATGAAACAACGAAATATTTATTTTGCAACAGATTCAGAAATTCAAACCTGTGGCTTTTAGCTTAAATATTTATGAACTTGATAGATATCTATAAATTCGTTAAACATATCAGTTTAGCAATATTCAACATTAAATTATTTGCAAATATTAAATTGTTATTTTGAAAGCTAAAGGGGAAAACTCCTTTAGCTTTCAAAATAATTATCCTTCACTTCCACACTGATTTTCCTCTGCCACTGGTGCAAACTTTTACACTTTTATTGTTTTCATGTCAACTGTTAGATTCAATTAGAATTTTAAAATTGGTCAGTTGTCCACATTCACCTTTTACACGTTTCCTTTTGTTCCACAACGAACAACAACTGGAAAAGGATAAAATGTATTTTGTTAGATGAAAAGGCTACAAAATAACAAAAAAAAAAAAATCTAATGCTGCACTGCTATTTTCAACGACACGTTCTAGGTTGCCCAAAAACGTGACTAGAAAAATTGCTTACAAATTCTAATAACTTTGATTTAATCTAATTATGCAGCAGTCCAATAAAAACAGAATAGAAAAAATAAAGGCGAACTAAATTTTTAGATTTAATTTTGATGGTAATAAAATACAACTTTGTATGTAAATTTAGATTTCTAATGTTGAAATTTGTTGGAAAACAACATGTGTTGTGTTTAATTTGTAAGGAATAAATTACTTTTTTTTTATTATTTTTAGGCATTCCATGAAAATGCACTGTTTGACACATCATGTTTCGGAGTCAAAGCCAGCAGAAGAACGTCATCTATTCAAATGTACCCAGGAGAATTGTGGTTACTCTTCGGTTAGCAAATCTTTGTTAGTCATTCATTTGAATTCCCATTCAATGGAAAGTTTCAAATGCTCGGAAAAGGATTGTAATTATGTGGGCAAGAGTAAATTACATTTAAGAAGGTAAGTTTTAAGTTGTAATAGAATTAAATTTATACATATGAAAGTTTGTACTGGGAATTTATTTGAAGATGAGTTTAACTTAGTGAAGATTAGTAATTAAAATGTTTAAACATGATTTTGTACACAATTATTTATATACAGCAAAAACTTATATATTATCATTTTCTTTTAATATCTTTCCCAATTGTTTGTATATTTTCCAAACACTTAGACATTTTATAAAGTTTTCAAAAGGGCTTAATTTCGAGAAAAATGCGAAAAATAAAATTTAAATAAATGGCCCCTTAAAGATCATTATAATTTGACCAATGTTTACAATATCATTATTCTTTCTAAATGAAATCAATCCAGATTGTTGGATGGGGATCACTATCCTTTAAAACATTTCTTCCAGGGACTTTAATCCGGAGAAAAGTAAGCACTATGACTTGCTAAAAGGAACCCTTGATTCTTAACTTAATATTAATATCTGACATCGTTATTATTTCTTCCTACCACCATTATTATTAACGATGACAAAAACCTTAAACTAAAACCATAAAAATATATCACAACCTCCATTTTTTTTTTTTTTCCAAAAAAAAAAAAAAAAACTAAAGCACAAAAATCACATTAAAACACGCAGTTTTATATAAATTTATTTCAACTGATCTATAAATTGCTGATATTTCGATCACTGTTTATTAAAGCAGCAACAACAAAAACTGTCGCCAAAAAAAAAAATCAATATGGTAGACATTAAAACACAAGCTGAAGATTAAAATGCCGACAATGTCCTTTAAAAGTTTAACAAACAAAAACCAAAAAAAATGTGAACGAAATGCATAAAAAAGCACCCAACAATAATAACAACAAGTCATTCTGCCTCTAGAAACGTGACTTATCGATCGCTTTGATATGTTCTGTGAATTTTTACACACACCAACAACTCCACCATTACAAAAAAAAAAAAACGACAGAAAAAATTCCTTTTACTCCCAGCAACATAGAGAGGCTCCTGCCTCTCGTACTTACTCCATCGTACAGCGTATAAATACTACAAGAAATAATCAAAACAAAGAATTGCAAAACTTATGCATGTTTAGAGTTATAAAAAAACTGCATGTAAAAAGCAGCAACTACAAAAACATTTTTAAATGAAACTAGCCAGCCAATTGCATTTAAATGCAATTGCCACTGTATAGCGAAACAAAAAAACCCAATACGAATAATCTAAATACGGTGATGAAGTGAATACTGTTGGCTGGATGCGCTTCGTTGCCACCAGCACAGTCTGAAAAGTTCTTAGTTTTACCTTCCTTGAATGTTACATTTTAACCTTTTTAAAACGTTAGTTTATTTTCTTTAAATAAACCGGATACTTTTGATTGCAAATAAATGGCGTTTAATAGTTTAAATTTGTAACAAATCTTTATTTATTTAAAATGTACAACACCTACAGTTCAAATAATCACTCAGTGTATTTATACACGTTTATCAATTCGCAGAAATGCACACACACTTTATAATGTACAAACTTAAATGTACAAGGCGATGTTAACTCTAACAGCACCTATGATCAACTCAACTCAAAACTGGCACTATTTATACACACGCTATCTTTCGTTAATCTTCTACAATGATCTTAACGGACAAACTAGAACATTATTGTGCATTTACACCTACGCCATAAACTTGTTATAATATGTTTATGGTGATAAACTAGTTTGAGAAACTTATTTATCCATACAAATCCAAAATAGGTTTTGTAACTAGCTTTTGAGATCAACTAGTTACAAACAACCTGTTTTTGCTAATGCAACTCTGTTTTTTCAACATTTTACTGGCAACGCTGGTGACATTTGACATTTGCTTTTCTTAAAAAAAAAACCTAACTACAAAAAAAGGTTTTAACTAATTTATTAAAAAGTGTATTTCATATAATATGGATAACGAATTCTGATCTACAGCTTAATATTTGAGTACAGCACTTTTGAATATTTATTTGGTATAACATATTAAAAAAGTAACAACGTACATATTTTTATTAAATTTTTAATAAGTCAGCTGTTTTATGACTTGTCAAAGATAAACCACTTAACTGTCTAAAATGCTGATGTAAACATTATGGTTTATGAAAGGAGCTTATGATTATAAACTAGTTGAAAATTACAAGTGTAAATGCACTATTAGAATTCTAGAGCTTTCGATGTTAATGTTAGCAGCCTAACCATTTAGTGTTGCCATACTTATAAACAATGCTAATAACCCCATGCTAACAACATTGTTGATAAGTAGAGGCTTCTACTGATGGACGTGTTTATAAACATGATGAATGTTGCAGGCCGTTAAATTCAAATCGCTATTGCACATACGTAACAATATGATTTCTTTGAACCATTCCTTAGGTTTGGAAATTGAATATTAACAAAGTAAATCTTTAACTTACGATAACTGAATGAGCAAGTCACAGCATAATCCCAGCCTATTTCGGTTTTTCCTATCGTCATGATCTTTTTGAGGAACAAACTCACGTTGACCTTCCTCGAAGTCGATTCATATAAAAAAACTCACTGTTTTAAATATTCTTTAATCTTTAGTTACAATAGTCCCCAAAAATTCACCCGTATTGCCTCGTAATGATCTTGTTAACCAACAAAGCCATTTTGAACCCTTTTGAAAATGATCCCTATGAAAAAAACTTGGAATTTTCTTCAGACTGAAAAGATTTGTAATCGAAGTCTGAAGAAAATTCCAGTTTTTTTCGGAGTTAATCTGGATTTTGTTCCAATCTTTGGTTACAAATTCTCTGGATAACTATTTCCTGCTAATCATGGCACTTAAGAGAGTTTGTTAAATCGATCATGGAACAATGAATGCTGTATGTATTCATAAACCTCTCTCAAATAGCTCCAAATCAGCGGCACCAACTAAATATTTATAAACAAAACTAGCCGACTGGAACCATAACTTGATAAAATCTTGAGACAAAACTTTCCTATTGCAAAACAGTTAAGAAACAGTTTAACTAAAAAGTCGATGAACTAAGAGAGTTGAACGCAAAACGTGCCAAACTACTACAATCTTTTAAGAAAATGCAAACATCGTGCATCCCAATATGCGGATCAACAAACAGATCAGGATCTATATTACATCATCATCATTTATTGAAAACAAACCCACCTTGACCTTCTCGAAGGTAATCCACATAGGAAAACCTATTACTTCGAATGTTCATAGGATACGAATCCGTATTGCGCCATTATTTTTTGTTCTTCTTGGACCAGCACTCAGGAGATGACCCCTATTCATGCAAAGCATTGTATTGGAACTAGGAAAATAGGTTATGGGAGGGTGGGAAGAGGGAGTAGTGTCCCACATTGGAAATGGCAGGAAACACTTCAGCGGGAAGTTTGTTCCACATACGTACAGTACGGCTAAAGAACGAATTTTCCCTGTAATGTGTTGTGCGGTCTACTGGCCAATCGACCGCAAAGGGATGTGTTCTTGACGAAAAACGTGTATTACGTAAAAATCTGCGGGTATCAGGAACAAGTTCCCTAATTTCATCAGAGCACATTCCATTGTAGTACCGATAGAACAGTGAAACGCAGCCCACATTGCGACGGTGCTCCAGCGAGTCAATAGAATTGGACACCCTACTGTCACCAATAATCACCTTCGCCCTCTCCTGTACGCGTTCGAGCAGCTCCAAGATAGACTTTGAAGCACCGGCCCATACATGGGAGTTGTATTCCATTGTCGGTGTGTATCCAATTGTGGTGTAAATAGTGAGGAGGTCAGATGGAGTGTAATAATTCCTACACCGTTTCAAAAAACCGACACACTTGAATGCTTCTTTCGACACTTGAAAAATGTGTTTAGACCAGCGGACATCACATTGTATTTTCATGCCCAGAACATCAGAGCGTTTGATTCCACAATATTTACACCATCCATAAATACAGATGAAGCAACATTGTCTGTCATTCGTTTTTGTGTCAACATGCAACTCTAAGTCTTGCGGGCATTGAAAGCGACTCTAATCGCACGACCCCATTCAGAGATTGTCACATGGTCCCGATTAAGGAAATCATTCATGTTTTTCCTCATTGCCCCAATCTCCGACAGGCTTGGTCTATAACTGAATGAATATGAATGGCAAATGTTGCTGTCATCTGCAAAAGAATATATAGGGTTGGAAGTTTGACGTAGAAGGTCATTTAGAAAAATAAGGAATAGAGTAGGAGAAAAAACTGGTTGCATAGTTATCATTCGCACATCTCTCTATTTATAAATAAAATTCGCTGATCACTACACTAGTTGGTTAAATTGTAAGACAAATGTTTGCTAATGCGAAAAAATTAACTAAAACATCTATAAATTAAGAAAGTTCAACTAAACATATGGATCGCCCAGTGTAGCTGCTTCTTTCAGGAAAACTCTTAAATCAAAATAATCTGGACAAATTATGCTGAGTACAACATCCAATCATGTTGACCAACAAATCCACCTTGACTTTCTTAGCAGATTATGCGCACAGAAAAACCAATTTTCACAAATGTTTTTCAGTTTTTTGTTACAAATCAGCACAAGAATGCATCTATATTTAATCATTATCATGTTTTCCAACAAACCCTCCTTGACATTCCTCGAAGGTAATCCGCTGTAAAAAAATAAATTGATTCGAATGTTCTTAAATCTTTGGATACAAATCGATCTGGTGGAGCAACAAACAAATAACTTGATGAAAAAACTCATTATTTCGAATGTTCTTTAGTCGGTGCAAAAACTCTTCCATATTGCTTTCATAGAGTGCCTTAGAAATTATCACACGTTTGGGGTATTTAGTAAGCCTATGAGTGTATAAAATATTTAATTATACCTAAATATTTAAAGGATATTTACAACATGTTTTTGGGAAAGACTACAATATTTCTTATCCGTGATCATTGTGAGGAATATCACGAATTTTGTTCTCATTACTTCTCCAGTCATCTAATCGAATGACCCTAACGTAGCATATTTATCAACTGATGATATGCGATCACATTTGAACCAATACATTAATTTATAAACAGTCATTAAATCTTTGATTTCTTTTAAATGTCACGCCGGTGAAAGCAACTTTTCTTCCAACTTAAAGGTATCCAATTTGCCGAGAGCTTTTGCAACATATATCGTACTCAATATATTTAAAGCAGAGCCTTCTATATCTAGTTCATTCTTCCAATCATTACTAACCGATAAAAATAAAGGAAGTTTACAAGTTACAAAAGCGTCGCATGCCTATCGATAAAAATACAAATATTCTCGTTAATATTTCATATAGATCTTTAGATGTTTCCATAATTGCACATGCTGGCATTATCAGGAAAGAAAAATGAACTACCAGCTTTTAAACTAACTTTTCGTACAGTCCTCCTAGAATTTTTGTTATTGGTGCTGTGGCTGCTGTTCAACATGTTACAAATGATGAGGTGGACTTAGCTGATGATCATGATGTTAAGGTTTCAGATTGTTGTAGGAAAATGTGGTGCGTTACTTAGAACAGTCGATTTTTATGTATAACTTCAAAAAAGGCCCTCTTTGCCAAAGACTAACTGGGTAAACCAATTTAGTTTAAAAGAAATCAGAGTTTGAAAAGTATGCTGGTTTTGAGAGAGACTTGATTGGTGTAATATTTATGAAATCTCTGAAAATTCTTCACATATATTAATATAAGTCCTATCAGCCATAAATTTTCTTAGATACCAGCTGACATTTCCTCGGATAATGTAAAAATTATAACCTTAAACTTATTCATAACATGTTACCATTCGACGATTTATTATGATTTTCAGTGTGGTCTATCAAAACAAGAGTGCATCGGTAAATTTACTTCGTCTTTCACTGAGTGGTTCTTATATTTAAATTTAAAAAAAAAACTGTGTACGAGATATCCTTGAAATTGTTTCGTTTGTAAGGCTTATCATTGCTATTATATATGGAATATGACATTGTGCAGATATCCATGGCCATGGCTTCGCTAAATGATGCGTAGCCGAAATGTTCAATTTTATTCGCATTGGCCTACGACTTAAGAAACCCCACAAGAAAAAGTCAAACGGAGTCAAATCGCGATTTCGGTACCCAGTTCACATCACGTTCACGTGAGATGACCATGCCCACAAACCGATCGTTCAGAATGTGGCATGAGCATTATGGTACGTAACGAAGTACTGTTGAAACAACATGTCATTGGTGCCCACATCATCTAATTCAGCGCTCGCCGTCGCCAACATTGTTCTCTAAGAAATATGCATAGATGACGCCTCTAGCATAAAATCCTCACCAAACATTGACTTTTTTGAGATGCATTGGACGACCTTGGATCTCATGAGGATTGGTACCGTCCCAAATTCCACAATTTTGTATTCTGACGTACCCATTCATCCAGAAATGAGTCTCACCGTTAAATGAGGTGAAGCGCGCGAAATGTTTCCCTAACAGAACATTCATTTTAATAAAACAATTTTATCATATGCACGTGTTGTTGAACGCTATATCCATCTATAGTGATTTGGCAAAACAATCTGAATAAATGACAGCTAATTCGACAGACGTAGCTTCAACAATATGGCCGCTATCAACTGTCAAAGTTGGGATGTCCCTATTGCAAAATTTCCAAAACTGGGCCTTTTATGGGAGCTATGACTAATTATGGACCGATCCCTATAAAATTAGATGGCATGATATGATGATTATGCATTTATGACCGATAAAGTTATATTTCGGGAGGACATTTGTGTGGGTGCTCGGAAAAATAATGAATCAATTTCAATAGGACTCGTTCTTGAAACAAAACGAATGTACCACATTTTAAAGAAATATCTTAAAAATTCACACCTCTACTTTGCGATTTTCAACAAGTGATTTTGAGTCGATTACATACATCAGCACAAACACATAATACTAAGTTTAAACTAAGCGATCAAATTGTTAACTGAGAGTTCACATAAAAAACACATATTTATACTTGTCATTATTGACTATAACTGCAGCATAAAGAATCCATTATTCGACATGATTTTTTAACTCTTGCCTCCAACTAGACCTATCCACCAGACATATCTGTGATGATTAGATTATAAACATTGGAGCATTCCTTAATTTAAACTTAACATGCTCAACTAAACTCAAAAGTCATCCTTAACATATCATTTTATCTGTCTGACCCCATACATATGTAGCTCACCAGTCCCAGGAACCGATCTAGTGCGTCGAGCATTCTGCTGCTGTATTAATCTGACCGTTCGTCATGACGAGGTATTCAGCACAATATTAACTTATTGGGCTTTCCCTGTTCGTTAGTTTGGAGATGTATAACAGTCCATAACAACTCCTGGTCGTAATTCATGCAATTCTAATATCCAGAGTGAAGCTTAGACATTATTCAATCCCTTACGATTCTCCCGGAATATCGATATTATAAATGTCGTTTTTATTAGGTGTCATGTAAAATTTTCTACAACTATAACATACAATACATAGAAATTTGATTCGTATAGAAATACCATAACAAAACGACAATCGTAATAAGACTAATTATCCGATGGAAATGGACATTTCATACATTTCATTACATTTTTACCACATTTACTAGGTAAAATTTCTACATTGATCTGTTTCGATCCGTATGAGAACCATTCTTGATCAGCCACGTCATGACACCAACTCTCGTTTGACCAGTAGTTCCTGTTCGGTGTAAGTAATAATATAAAATGTCCTCTGCAATACCAAAACCAGCTGGTTTTACAATCAGATAGATATCAAATAGTTTTAGAATACTCATATCTCCCACCTGGTCTCCAGCCTTTTGCCGGCTATCTCCCGTAAGCGAATTTTGCATTCATCCTTCACCAAAACTTTAATATATTTCCACCATAACGTTGGTCGATGGTTTGAGAGCAGATGATTTTCAATTAACGTCGTAATAGGATGAGATACAGATATAGTTATTTTTACAGACTGGTAGGCAGTGTATGAATTACTCGACAGACGGATCTCCCTATTATTACCCCTCAATAGTTATTTCTATATCTTCAGAAAAAACTAGCTGAATGGTCTACAATCTTGGTATCAAGACCACTTTGGCAGCTACCATAAAGACTTGATTTGAGCAGCCTCGACAATCATGATACAATAATATTTCCGTACTGTTTGTAGAAGTCATGGATTTAGATAACTCTCATTAAACACTTTTTTCTCCAAAGATCAAAACTCATACCCCTTTTTTTCATCAAAAATAACCATTCTTAGGCATTGATAATAAGCCAAACTATCTATTTACGAATGAATACTGGGTATCTCTTCCAGGAATGGGAAACAGTGTTGGGGTTAGGTAAGATTACATGCTTCATCACAAGAATTAAAAGTCTCCATTTGAACAATTTAGGCTGCCGATTTCTGTGATTATAGGAAACCTCTTTATTTAAATAAAGAATTTTACTTATTGAGGATCGTATCCTACTTTAATTATCATTCAGGTTTTGAACTGCTATTTTCCTCAGCTTGTGGCCCCAAAATTTTGGCCTTTAACTCTTAAAATAAATCCTTCTCTGTAACATATGCTCGTTGCTGTCCGCCCTGATGTTACACAAAATGCAAGTAAATATCAATTCAATTTTCTTACACTTTTTGCAACATTTTCATATGATCAGCTCGTTTTTTTTTTTCCTCTGCATACAATTTGTGTGTGCGGCAGCGCAATATATGTAATTGTAAAGATTGTTTTTTGTTTCGTTTCTGTAATGCGGTGGCGGTCGGTCGGTCGGTGGTTATTGTAACCAATTTAACCTTGAAATATGTTGATCTTTACATGTTCATATGTAGAATATAGCATACAATGTTTATACATTTATTTAGTGGGATCTCGGGTATGGCACAATGGAAAATATTTGAATTTAGAAGCATTGTTTGTTTTATTAAAATTTTACCAAGTTTTCTTTTATTTTTTTCTTGGTTTGGCATTGGTTTCCTATAAATGCGTGTCCAAAACTGACATTTACCGACGCCAATTGTCTGCAAACAGAATGATGCTGATGATTAAGGCACAACAACTATTGGAACAATGTTGCTTATTTACAACAAGCAGCAGCTTCAACTATTGTTTTGTGTGTTTTGTTTTGTTGTTTCTTTGGCTCATAATCATGAATTGCGTAATTCAATTTAATCACATTTCAAACGATCTCTCTCCCTCATGCTTATACTCCTTGACTTCAATTCAATTAAAAATCAAATTCTACAATTCCACTGAAATCGATTTGAAATTCAGCAACACACAAAAAATAAACAAGCAACAACTGAAAAAGAAAAAAAACAACTGTCTACAAACTCACGTTCTTGTGTTGTGGCAAATCCTTTGCCTTTAATGGAGTACGTAAGAAACTTAACGTAACATGGTCATTTAAAGACAGGAACCGCCGTTTTATGTAGCTGTCTCATAAGCAGTGTGGCACACATGCCTCTGCATACAATCACACACACACACACACTCAGCCACACTCACTTGCAGTTACACACGATAAAAATGAGGTGGCAAATCACGCAGCAACATTATTTGTTGCTAATTAAGCCTGCCTCAATGGCTAGAGATATTTTTCGTACTCGTACAAGTTCATAAAGCAAGATTGAACTGCAAATGAACAAGTAACGAGTGCTATAGTCGGCCAATGAGGCTTAAATGTAACCTTATTTAAGATTTGGAATGTTTATTTTATAAATCGTTTCAAACTAGGTTTGTAGGAGACCAAATTTTCATGTTTTTACAATTCTAACTTTACAATAGTTCACCGATTAATTCGATTCGACTTTTAGTGTTGAGAAAGAATTATTCTGATGAGCTTGTTTCAAATAAATGTTTAAAATCATATATCGTGGATAAAAAAGGATTCTATAAGAAAGCAACTGTTGACGACTTATGGTGATATGCATGATCTCGATAATGAATAAGAATCTACAAGTGAAATTCAACCAAAAATTCTTCGCCCATAGAGGCCTTTACTTACTATGATGAAATTTGGAATGGTTGCCAACATTTTTTGGAGAAATAAAGAAAGACCAGCACGGACAAGAGGCCCCAACAAAAGGCAGATGCAATACCAGAGATTTTCCTTACACTTTACGCATTGAAAATAAATTTCTGCTGTTAGTCCTTCATTTCAAGATATTCCTGATAGAAGGAGTGGCTTAACTTTTTACACAGATGGCTACAAATTTCACCAAGGATATCAAAAGTGATCATGAATCACTGCTGTGTTTTTCAAGAAAAGACTCTGGCAATTTAGGAATTCCTGATGTTTTTGATAATTGGACACTGTTTCATATATGAATCTTTGCTATATGGATTTTCCTGGATCGACGATCAGGGGATGACCCCTACTCATGCAATGCATTATGAAAAATCAAGGAAAATATATACTATCACCGATAAGCACCCTTGCCCTCTCCTGTACACAGTCAAGAAGCTCCAAAATAGACTTTAATGTACCTGTCCATACTTCGGAGTTAAAGTACATTTTCGTTGCATATATGTGTTGTAAATAGTGAGAAGATCAGATGGAGAGAAATATTTCATGCACCCACCCACTTAAATGTTTCTCTCGAAACTTGAAAAACGTGTTTAGTCCATAATAGAGATGAAGCAACATGATCAGTGTCAGTCATTCATTTGTGTGTTAAAACAGAACATTAAATCTTGCAAGCATTGAAATCGACCATATTCACTACCCCATTGAAATATTGTCACCAGTTTCTGATTAAGTGAATCATTAATATCATTAAGATTTCTTCATTAAAGTGCTGCAATTTGTGAGATTTCAAAAACTGTAGGTATAGCTGCCCATGAGAGAAGCACGGCTTCTCCAAATTCAATCCGCATACTTGAATCGTTTGTCCTTGTGCCTTGTTGATGGACATGGCAAATGTTAGACGCAAACGCTTAAATTCAAATGGCATGTCTGTTGGTTTTATTGGAATACTCGGTATATGCATAATTTCGCTTTTCGCTTTGTCAGTCAGTATTGTAGCTTCAATCAAATTCGGCATCAATTTTTTTACTGCAAGTCTTTTTCCATTACACAGTTTATGTGCATTTAAATTCCGCAGTAAAATAATAATAATTAGCCGACCTTTAAATTCAAACAATGCGGTGGCATACCAGGCGGTTCCAATGAATTCAAAAATTCAACTGGATAATTGACTGCGTCATCTTGATTCATTGCGATGTCAGATTTGTATGATGTCACTGGACCTGATAACTTTTCTTGAATGTGATAATTTATTGTGTTGACGTGCACATTTTTTGGTGCGAGTATTGTGCGTTCTCTCAAGCAATCGTGATTCCTGTAATTTTGAATAATATTTGGGAAAACGCGTTGTGGAATTGTACAAAAATTGTGGGGAAAGTAATCAATCCATTTGTACAAGGTGGCGCAAAAGTAAACATCCGATGTTTTTTGGCTGTAAGTAAAAAAAAATTAAAAACTTTGATTTTTCTTGTGGATTATTTTTATTCGGTCTTTTAATTTTTTTACATCAAGTCGAGAATATGATGTCATGTAAATGGCCGCCACCACAGTTGATTGTCATTTGAGCCCTTTTTATGGCATTTTCCATCACTTTGGCCAAAACTTCCGGCGATAGGTCCTCACATTCTTGACGGATATTGTCTTTAAGAGCTGCAAGAGTCTGAGGCTTGTTGACAAAAACCCACGACTTCAAAAAGCCCCACAAAAAGAAGTCTGGAGCGGTCAAATCAGGCGATCTTGCTGGCCAGTGCAAATCGCCAGAACGGGAGATTAGGCGCCCGGGAAATGCATCCTTCAGCATATCGGTTGTGGCACGTGCAATGTGTGCCGTTGCACCATCCTGTTGGAACCACATGTTTTCCAATCCCAATTCATCACATTGCGGCAAAAAGAACTCGTTGATCATTGCTCTGTAGCGCTCACCATTCACAGTAACCGTTTGGCCCGCGACGTCTTCGAAGAAAAAGAAGCGTAAATTTTGCTTATTTACGTACCCGCTAAAATGGAAATGGGCCTCATCACTCATGATTATTTTTGATGAAAAATCATCTTCCTCTTGGTGGTGATTAAGGGTGGCTTGAGCGTATATTAGACGCAATTGGCGGTCAGCAGCTAACAGCTGATGCACCGTCTGGACTTTGTACGGAAACATCTTCAAATCTTGTACCAAAATTCGCTGAAAATACCGTCGACTGATACCCATTTGCATGGCACGTCGTCTGGTCGATGTCGACGGCGCTTCCATGACATCCTCGGCTACAGCAGCAATATTCTCTGTAGAACGGCTTCTCCGGGGTCTGCCAAGCCTGGCAGCATCTCGTGTTGTGCCAGTCTCTTCGAGGCGAGCGGTTAAACGTCGCAGTGTTTCACCAGTAGGCGTTGGACGGCCAGGAAATCTGCGACGAAATTCACGTTGTGCCAAAGTCACCGACCGATTATTGGTCAAATAAATAGTCAGCAATATTCCGCGTTCTGGAGCAGTGTAGCGTAACATTGTTTATTAACGTGTATTTCGCATGTGTTTACTACACAAATGTCAAAACAGAACTGACATTAGGGGCCAATCGCAAAATTTATAGCATTTTCTGATAGGAGGATTATTTTTGCGCCATCTTGTACACACAATGACATATTGTAAAAGCTTCTAAATTTATCTAACGGACAAAGCTAAAAGGCTACATTTCTAGAGTTTTTGGCAGCCTTAATGTTCATGTTAGCAGCTTTGACAGTTAATGTTAATAGCACTGTGCTGCCAAGTATCTATTTATGACAATGTATATAAAAGCTGTTGGATGTGGAAAGTGTTAAATTGAAATTGATAGTGTAATTTCGTAACAGTATAATAAAATCTATTGTAAAGAGTTTGACAGATAGTATTTTCAAAGCATAGCGAAATATTAGACGACCATTGAATGAAATGCTTTTAAAGAGGTTATTGGGAAGAATAAAACCAGAGTATTTCTCTTCCATAATGAAGCAACGATAATACAGTATCATTTTGTGACTCCAAACTGAAACTTTTACACATTTTTAGTATACAAAAAGCGAATTATACTGATCCAATAACAAACAAACCAAATATCATACCTTAAATACCTCTTCTCCAACCTTAAAGAACTTTGAGAATATTGAATACCACTACGTACTCCATCGTATGTACATTAATGTACGTAGAAACTCTGTTAGTACAGGAACATTTTGAAATTCCCAAAATGTCTAAGTTGGTTGTTTATGGCGGCTTCTGTGTATTTTGCGTTGGTGGCTGTTACTATGATTTTGGTCTTTTGCTTAGAATTCAACTACAAAAAAAAAGAGGAACGACAAGTATAAAAAAAGACCACTCTGGCCTGTGTCTCAACTCAATGCGGCAATTAATTCGAAATCTACTCATGTACTTACGAGTATGTCTGTTAAGCATTCATTGGTTTCAAGCACAATACGATATGAGTTATATTTTTTTTTAGATTTTAGTTATTTGTTGTTGAGGTTGTTGTCGATGAATTTTACGCTTTTAAATCGTGTTTTACTGATTTTAACTCTCACATTTCATTTGCTTGAAGTTTTGGACATTTTCATCTGATTTCGTTGCCAGGTTGGTGGTGACGTTAGAGAGGAATGTTGTATGTGAAAGCGTGATGATGAGGTTTTTTCTTTAAGTTGAGTATTTTTATAATGAAGAGATTTTTGCAAACCCATTTTAATGGAATTGTGTTGATTTTTATAATAAAATTATTATATTTTTTTACTTCCAGACACCTCCACTCCCATTTACCCACCTCTAAAATAAAACATTTTGCCTGCGAAAAATGTGCCTTTAAAACCAACATAAAGGGTCATTTACAAAGACACTTGCGTCAGCATACCGGCGAAAAACCCTACTCTTGCCCACATTGCGATTTTCGCAGCACCACCTGGGAGAATTTACGTAAACATGTTTTAAAAACTGAAAAACATGCAGGCAAATTTGTGTTTGAATGTCACAAGTGTAAAGAAGAACTGGAGAAAGGTGAAAAACAAGCAGAAACTAATATTAAAGAAATATACAAGACGAATTCCCATCAAGAATATCAAAAACATTTGAAAACGCAACACAAAATGGAAAAATAACGGAAATAAAAACATTTTAATAGAGATTGTAAAGGTTTAAGTCTTTACTAAATAAGTTAATTATCGAACTTGGTATCACTGTTAAGTAGTGTCCAATTAAGCAAACACACAAACCCTGTATTTATAGCATAGACACACAGGCACTTTAATTTTTTATATAAAAACAATAAAGAAAAAACAAACAACAACAACAATTTGTAAACAAAACTCTCTTTGTGTTCTTTTATTACTCTTTATTTCTAACAAAATACACTTTATTTCATTTTCTCTTAATCAAAATTAAATCTCCTTTTACCATCGAATCGATAGCCATAAGCAGCAGCATTTTTTGTATCCACCAGGGCAGGATTACGATGTTTGAAGAACGAGCCATGAGCATGTGCTGGCCGGGAAGCACTATTCGGCACACCATCCATTTCCCGGGGATAGAAAGCCTCAAACATGCCCTCCGGTGGCAAGACCGAAGCAATTTTCTTGTCATTTGGATCATAGCACAACACAACTGAAGGCATGAAAATGTTTAATAAAACATTAACTAGAAAACTGGTCATTAAATAACGCCACATATTTGTTTATTTTATGTTATAATAAATTTAACTTTTATTTTATTTTTGCACGAAAGTAGAAACAAATCCAAAAAAAAACTTTTAAACCACTTTTTAATCTGTACACAGTGTGTATGAATTTAGCGCTGGTTGGAGTTCAACTGTTGAGGCTGTTGCGTTTGCTGTTTGTTGTGTGTGGCGTTTGTTTTGTTTGAATATATTTTTCTTTACTTTTTTTTTTTGGGCTCGGCTGAGCAACATTTTTAATTGTTAATTACTTTTTATTAAGACATTGTTATTGTTGTTGTTGGTTCCATTTTAGTTTCTTTTTAGTCGTTTTATGCTACACTTACCTTGCTATTGTTTTCTTGTCAATTTGTTACTGTCATTATTAGTTTGATTGTTTTTATTTGTTTATCTCTTCGTGTTTGCATGTCACTACTTTGTGTAGTGAAGGCTTTTTGTTATTGTTTTTTTTTTTGTTTGTTTTCATTTTGGCATGTAAATACAAAAGACTTGAAAGGCAAACTTGCTAATAAGTACTAAGACATTTAAAACAGAGTTGTATTTTAAGGTAAGCAGTGTTTAAAACAGTTATTATTATCAAACCACTTATTTTCAGTTATAACAGTTATATGATGACCTTTACAAGTTTTTGTTTGTTTTAATTTTAACAAGTATCCCAGATAATCAAAATTTTACTACAAGAATTTGACTTTAAAAAGATAAAACAAAAATGTAGTTTTATAAAAAAAAAAAAAAAATCATTCATAATACCCAATTTACAACTGCCTGTTATCTAGTGCAAATTAGATTTCAATCACAAGCTAGTTTATTTTACAAAATTTTAATTTGATTTTCCATACAGAACAAAATCTAGTTATTAATGGGATTTTGCCAAAATCTTTTTTAATTTTATTAGATTTTACAAATTATAAATAAATTTTAAAATACAATTCATACCTTACTTTTTTCAGTGTGTTAGAAAATATTGAAATTAATAAAGTAAAACAAATTCCAGATATAATAAAAATTTATATAATTTTATAAAAGTATTTAATGATACATTTAACAAATATAACAGTGTTTTAGGGATTGTGTTTGATTTGTAGACAATTAAGTTGTCAAAATTTCATCCAACATATTTACAATTCCCAAAATACTATCCAAAATTTCAGAAAACTAACAGGAAAATAGAAGAATTTTAATACTGAAAAAAAAGATTTATTTTCAACAAATTTCCTCCATAATTATTTTTTATAATTTTTCAAAATTAAAAATTTCTAATTTGCGAATAAAATTACCAATTTCCAGAAAACTATCCAAAATCCCTGCATAAAAACAAGAATCCCAGTTAAAAAAAAAATATGGTAATTTGAATACAGACATTTAAACAAACATAAGATTATTCTTCAAAAAATGTCATCATAATAATAGTTTCGAGAAATTCCATTGAATTTATTTGAATTCCATTGAATTTATTAACTGACATTTAAGGGTTAATGAGGTAATTTTGATGATAAGAGTAAGCGTCCAAAATGGGTGGAAGTATGCACTAAACAACAACCTCATTTGAAAGACACTATGTTTGTGAATGGCGCTGCAAGCTAAATTTAACAAATACATTATTCAATTTCAAATCAGAGACATCTATGTTAATTAACAAGAATTAAAAGAAAATTTATTAATTAATTTTATTATTATTAAAACTTAGTATTTTATATTAAAATTTTGAAATATGATAAAAGAAATTGATTATTATGATAATAAACTTTAAAATAAAACATTTTAAATTCTTTAAATGTTTAATTCTACTGTTTATAATACTTACTTACCGACATTTAGTTCACTGCCTTATCTTTGTTACCCACTGGTTAATGTAATTACCTACCAAATACAACCCTGCTGCTAAGCAAAAGCAAACATAAAAAATGGCTGTCAAAATAAGAAAAAAAGAAAGACAACACAAAAGATAGGAACAGAAAACAACAAGAATTAAATATTAATAGTTTTTGTGTACGTAAAGTGAGAACGAAAGAAAAGAAGTAAAAAAATCATTTTTGTAAACGCGATTTGTAACAAAATTAAGCCTTAATTAAATTAAAAAAATAAAATAAACCTGTAGAGAAATTAACAGCAATCAATAAAACACGAAAATATTTAATAGAAAATGTCGAAATAATTGGAAATATTACAGAGAAAATTCGAAAGGAAAAAAATTAGAGGTGAACAGAATCATTATATATTTCTTCAAATGTGTGTTCAGTGAGTGTGTGTGTGTGTAAATTAAATGAAAAAATATATTGTAAACGAATCAAGAAATAACATGAAATAAATAAAAAAAAATAAATAAATAAAAAATATGATAACAACAATGGATACACGGTCATATACATCATCAACAACAAATGCAACAACGGGACGAAATGAATTTGCGATGCAAGGTAAAAATTATTTAAAGGATTTGGGAAATTCCCAGTTACATCTTTGATGGCTAATAGGCAAAAAAATATATTTGGGAAAATGTTATAGCAGGAACAAGTGAAAGTCTTGAGATGAAAATCTCTATTAAAATCCAGTTTTATATACAAATACCTTCACTTACAACATGAACACATTTAACACACATATTGAAAATTTATCTTTAGTTTTTCGTTTCTTTGCAAATGGGACACTCCTTGGTTTTGTGTGCTTTAGCATGCAATATTTCTTGTGGTTGTTGTAATTTTTATTATTGCTAATATTGTTGAAAGTACATATTGTAACAGTCGTAATAACCAACTGCTGCAGCAGAGCTAGTGAATGAGGGTGGGTTTTTTGCTTTTTGTTTTAATTTATTTATACATGATTGACTGACTGACTGAAGCAACAAGCTGTTCGTTTAAATAGTTTTACAGCTTCAACTTAAGTACTTTTTGAAAAGAAAAACAATTCTCCTAAGCCCCTAATTTAATTTATTTTTCAATTACTTTCATTAATAATTCCAAATATGTGTTTCCTTTTCCCTGCTTGCCTCTTGCTTAATTGTTTAATGTGTGTTTTTGTGTGTTTGTCTAAACAGCTGTCAAAATTTTGTTTTTATTTTGCTCCCAGACAAAAATAGTTCAAAATTTTTTTCCTAAACTATGAACTTCCGTTATTTACATTTAGGTATTTTTTGTTGTTGTGTTTATTGTTGTTCTTTTACTAATTCTGTACTTTATGTTTGTATTTCTCTTTAACAGAATTGACCCCAGAACAACAGAAATTATTATTAGAATTGCGCAGAAGACGTCAAGAATTGTTGTTAGAAATTCAGGTAATTATCATACATTCAACTTTAAACGTAACAAAAAGGTTTAATTTTAAGCTTCATTATATTTCTCTCGAACCAGCAGCCAAACAACAAATATTTATTAATAAGCTTTTTCCAAGAAACTTTTTTTTACAAGCAATCAGAAATGGGAACGTTAAGGCTCGCCTAAAAAATAATCTAATCTAATTATATCATAAATTGCAAACATTTTCAGGCGTTTTTCGAAAGAAAAGTGAGTAATATAGGTATTTTAGGGAGAACACTTTGTTTTAAAATAATTATCGAATGAGTTACATAAGCAATTTTTAGACTCAAATTTTTTTTAATTTAAATTAAGATTTTCTTTTCAAAAATATTTATCCGGAATTATTAGCTGTTGAAATGTTGTAATGAAGGAATTTTAAAAAAGTAAATGCGAATTTGTGATTTAAAAAAAATGCGAATCTTTTTAAAAAGCTGAAATTTTTAATTCAAAACTAAAATTATAAATTCCCACAAAACTATGAAAAATCTCATCAATTTAACAAGAATCTCTGTAATAAATATATGGGAATTTTAAGAATTTATAAAGATACAAAAAAATTCATCAGTAACTACTTTTTTAAAAAACGTTTGCAATGAAGGATTTTTTAAAAAGTAAATGGGAATTTGTAAAATCTTATAAAAACTGTGCGAATCTTAATAAAAATCAAAAATTTATTATTTGCGATAAAAATTAGCAAATCCCATAAATTTAACAAAAATCCCGTCAAACTAAAAACAATCCCAGTTAATGAAAATAGGGGAATTTTTAAGCAAACATTTGGAATTTAAAAAGATGATGCAAAGATTAAGATTTCTTTTAAAAAAATTTCATCCACAACTATTTTTTTTAAAAATTTTGTAATAAAGGATTTTTTAAAAATTAAATGGGAATTTGTAAAATCTTAAAGAAATAGTGTAAATCTTAATAAAAATCAAAAATTTATTATTTGCGACAGAAATTAGAAATTCCCATAAAACAAGAAACCCTATTAATGAAGTTAGAGAAAATCTTATACAAAAATTTACCCACCATCAATATGCGACAATAAAATATTTTTCTGATATAGGGGCTATATGAGGTGCAGAGACAATTATGGGGCGATTCTCCCAAAAGTTGGTAGAAAGATTTAGGTTCATATACATACATCTTGCTTATGTCCAATTTCAATACGATATTAGTTATTATAAGATAATTATGAAAGTTCAAGTCATTTTCTGAGGGAGGCTAGTGACAAATGTAGAAAGATTTTCGACATACTTTTTAGTACAATTTCAGAGTACTTAGAACTAATTTGTGCTAAACTTTATCAGGATTGCCGCATAATCAACTTATTTATGTATGCTCAGACAGTATTCCGGTGGGACATTTGTATAGGAGCTAGGTGAAATCATTGACCGATATTGCTCATTTTCAATACAAAACAAACCTTATCAAGAGAGAGTATATGTGGAAGATTTAAGCCCCCAAGCTCCTATCGTTTAGGCGCTATCCTATTTTCATCTGACATGCAGACGAACAGACATAGCTAGATCATCTTTTATATATATACTTTTGTATAGTTCATGGACGAACTAGTTCAATTGAACGATTCCATTATTTGAACTAAACTAGTTCAAATCGTTAGCTCACTTAGTTCAGTATTTAAACATGAACTTAAATGACTCATATGAAGGGCTCCTAACTAAATATGTGTTTTCGATGTTTTTCCCAGCTTCCTTTTATACAAATTCTGCAACTGACAGCAAATTAAAAACCCAAGGAGCATTTTTACTCTAGTATCATGTCTGTTGTTTTAGATCAAAACAGAGAGACAAATTTAGTATTTTATTATAAGAAATTTACCACTCGTTTGTTATTCTTTTATAAATAGGTAGTTCAAAAGTCAAAAAGAGCCATTGAACTAGAAGAGCTACTTAGTTCATTTTTGAACTATGAACTAAAATGAGCAGACATTGAAATTAAATATTAAGCACAAGCCTATTAGTTGGTACCAAATTAAAGTTTTTTAATAAAATATTGAAAATAATTGAATTTTCAATATTTTTTTAACAATTCTAAACATGTATGTATTAGAATTCAATTAATATTTTTGCACAAAACTACTCACTTTAAAAACGCCCTCCATAATTAACAAATAATGTACTCCTCTGCTTTAATGATTCATTATTCAACTACACATTCCTTCTTTTCTGAGCTCATCTTTAATTACAATTAATTGTTTTTTTGTATGTTCAAAAATTCATACTACTAAAAATCTAAATTAGATAATTTAATTTGTTTATGTATTTTTTTTTAGCAACATTTTTTAAATCCCTATTTGTCATTCAATACTCACCCCAAGTGTTAAATGTCAAATGGTTTGTTTACATTTAAAACCATGCTATTATTGAAACTATTATGTTTTTGTTGTTGTTTTTTTTTATACATTTTATAAAGTTTGTTATTGTTTTTTTTTTAGTGGTTGTCTTTTATTTCTTTAGTTTTGCCCGCCCGTTATACTCGTATGCAAATTTGTATGGTGTGTGTTATTTTAAGTGATTTTTTTTTTAGTTTTCTTATCAGCTTTTTTTTAAACTATCAAATTATTATGACTTATTTAATGTTTAGAGCATTCACCTTTAGTTTTTTAAGTGTTTAATTAGTTTTTTTTTTTCTTTACCTCTGCTTTAGAGACTTTTTCTTTTAGCAAATTCTTTTATGCTGTTTTCATTCATTAGTTTTGTTAAAAAAAAAAAAAAAAAAAGAAGTTTAACCTGTAAAATATCAAAAATAATAATTGGTTGTTTTCAAAATTAAATAATTAAGATGTTTATTGAAATATTTTAATATTTTTATACAGGAATTTTTGAAAAGTAAATGGGAATTTGTGAAATCCTAAAAAAAATAAAGGGTATCTTATTAAAAATCAATATTTATTATTTACAAGGAAAATTATGAATTCCCAGAAAACTAAAAAAATCCCAGAAAACAAACGAGTATCCCAGTTAAATAAAATAAAGGAGTTTTAATATAGAAATTTAGAATTAGAAAAATGAAAGCAAAAATTATATCCACAATTGATATTTGGAGAGATTTTGTCATGAAGGTGTTTTGAAAAGAAAATGGGAATTTATGAAATTTAAAAAAAAGAGTGGCAATCTTATTAAAATTCAAAAATTTATTATTTATGACAAAAATTATGAATTCCCTTAAAACTAACAAAAATCCCAGAAAACTAACTTTCCCTAAAATTTAACAAGATAAAGCGAAAATTAAGATATTCTTCACAAAAAATTTCATCGATTATTATATATTTTAAACAATTTCGTAATAAATTTAGAAAAACAAAGTGGGAATTTGTAAAATCTTAAGTAAGATAGTGTGAATCTAGTTAAAAGCAATAATTTATTTTTTACGACAAAAATTATCAATTCCCAAAAAAATTACCAAATACCCAGCAAACTAACAAGAATCCCAGTTAATGAAAATAAGGGAATTTGAATACAGACATTTGGAATATGAAGAGATAAAGCAAAAAATAAGATTTCTTTCCAAAAATTTAAACCGTAATTATTATTTGCAGAATTTTTTTATTGAGGGAATTTTGAAAAACTAAATGGGATTTTGTTAAATCTTAAAATAAGAGTGCTAATCTTATTAGAAATCAATGATGTATTAATTACAATAAAAATTATCAATTCCCAGAAAGTTAACAAAAATCCCACCAAATCTTTAACAATCCCAGTTTATGAAAATGGCGAAATTTTAATACAGAAATTTTTAATTTATAAAAATTAAAAACAAAAAGACTTTCTATGCAAGAAAATTCATTCATAAATAATTTTTAGGAAGATTTTGTTACAAAGAAATTTTGAAAAACTAAATGGGAATTTATAAAATCTTGAAAAAAGACTAAGAATCATATTAAAAAGCTAACATTTTATATTTGCAACAAAAATTATCAATTCCCAGAAACTTAATAAAAATCTCAGTAAACTAAGAATCCCAAATAATAAAAATTGTGTAATTTTTATACAGTAATTAGTAATTCGAAAAGATAAGCAAAAAATAAGATTTCTTTCCAAAAAATTTAAACCGTAATTATTGTTTGCAGAATTCTTTTATTGAGGGAATTTTGAAAAACTAAATGGGAATTTGTAAAATCTTATAATAAGATTGGCTATCATATTATAAATCAAAGATGTATTAATTACAATAAAATCTTGAAAAAAGACTAAGAATTATTATTAAAAAGCAGAAATCTTAAATTTGCAACAAAAATTATCAATTCCCAGAAACTTAATAAAAATACCAGTAAACTAAGAATCCCAAATAATAAAAATTGTGTAATTTTCATACAGTAATTTGTAATTTGAAAAGATAAGCAAAAAATAAGATTTCTTTCCAAAAAATTTAAACAGAATTTCTTAAGGGAATTTTGAAAAACTAAATGGGAATTTGTAAATTCTTAAAATAAGAGTGGCAATCTTTTTATAAATCAAAGATGTATTAATTATAATAAAAATTATCAATTCCCAGAAAGTTAACAAAAATCCCACCCAATCCTTAACAATCCGAGTTCATGAAAATGGCGAAATTTTAATACAGAAATTTTGAATTTAAAAAAATTAAAAACAAAAGACTTTCTATGCAAAAAAATTCATTCATAAATAATTTTTAAGGAAAATTTAGTTACAAAGAAATTTTGAAAAACTAAATGGGAATTTATAAAATTTTGAAAAAAGAATAAGAATCTTATTAAAAAGCAGAAATTTTAAATTTGCAACAAAAATTATCAATTCCCAGAAACTTAATAAAAATCCCAGTAAACTAAGAATCCCAAATAATAAAAATTGTGTAATTTCCATACAGTAATTTGTAATTCGAAAAGATAAGCAAAAAATAACATATCTTTACAAAAAATTTAAACTATTATTATTATTTGCAGAATTTCTTTATTAAGGGAATTTTGAAAAACTAAATGGGAATTTGTAAAATCTTAAATTAAGAAAGGCAATCTTATTATAAATCAAAGATGTGTTAATTACAATAAAAATTATCAATTCCCAGAAACTTAACAGAAATCCCAGCCAATCCTTAACAATCCCAGTTCATGAAAATGGCGAAATTTTAATACAGAAATTTTTAATTTATAAAAATTAAAAACAAAAAGACTTTCTATTCAAAAAAAATCATCAATAAATAATTTTTAAAAAGATTTTGTTACAAAGAAATTTTGAAAAACTAAATGGGAATTTATAAAATCTTTAAAAACGACTTAGAATTTTATTAAAAACCAGAAATTTTAAATTTGCAACAAAAATTATCAATTCCCAGGAACTTAATAAAAATCCCAATAAACTAAGAATAAAAATTGTGTAATTTTCATACAGTAATTTGTAATTTGAAAAGATAAGCAAAAAACAAGATTTGTTTCCAAAAAAATTAACTCTTATTATTATTTGCAGAATTTCTTTATTAAGGGAATTTTGAAAAACTAAATGGGAATTTGTAAAATCTTAAAATAAGAGTGGCAATCTTATTATAAATCAAAGATGTATTAATTACAAAAAATATTATCAATTCCCAGAAACTTAACAAAAATCCCATTCAATCCTTAACAACCCCAGTTCATGAAAATGGTGAAATTTTAATACAGAAATTTTGAATTTAAAAAAATTAAAAACAAAAAAGACTTTCTATGCAAAAAAATTCATTCATAAATAATTTTTAAGGAAAATTTAGTTACAAAGAAATTTTGAAAAACTAAATGGGAATTTATAAAATCTTGAAAAAACACTTAGAATCTTATTAAAACGCTGACATTTTAAATTTGCAACAAAAATTATCAATTCCCAGAAACTTAATAAAAATCCCAGCTAACTTAAAAAATCACAGTTAATTAAAATAAGAAAATTTTAATGCAGAAATGTGCAATTTAGGAAGATAAAGCATAAATTAAAATTTTCTTTAAAAAAAATTCATCCATAATATTTTTAGGGGGAACTTTTGTTTTGAAGGAATTTTGATTAAGCAAATGGGAATCTAAAAAATCTTAAAAAAACTGGCAATATTTTTAAAAAGTAGACATTTTTAATTTTTGACATAAATTATCAATTCCCAGAATCTTTGTTTGTAAAAATATTCGAATTTTTAACACAAAAATTGAAAATCTTATAAGATAACACAAAAATTATATTTTCTTTTATAACCAATGCTCTTTAATGCATCAACATTGCTCTTGTATTGTAAAAACCGTTAATTTGAATTATGCCCCTATAATTGTAATACGGCTTCTGTTATTGATATTAAAATGAAACACTACAAAAAGTTGATTACTACTTACTGCATGCATAATTTACAATGAATCTACTACTACCATCATCAGCTCTTTAACATGGCCAGTATTTGCCCTTTTCCCCTTGTAAAATCAGTGTCCATCACACATGGAAGCAACCCATACACATGTTTCTTTTGTTTTGTGCTTATACTGATTTCAATTTTGTGCTTCTTCATGATTGTCATACTAGAATTATATATTTTTTTTGTAGTTGTTTCTTGTACTTCTTCTTCTTCCTTAAATAATGGCTCTTTTGTCTTTGTTGTTGTTGTTGTTGTAGTCGTTTTTGTTCAAAAATCCCATTCATTACACATGTTTCACTTGTTTTAACTGTTAAATTGTTCGCAGTTGTGTTGTACAACGAAATTTATCCACTTACATCGCTTACACACGCTTCACAATTCTGCTATACAGTATAGTATTCGACTTCTCCTCTCCATTCACCGTATCTGGTTTTTTTTATATTTTTTGTACTTATTGTCACGTGTTAATGTAAACAAAGCGTTAAAAAATTATTATTACACATATTTTTTTTTTGCTATATATTTTTCATTTCGAAAAAGTATTAAGCGCGGGCGCTAAACAATAAAAAGCAACATAAATTAAGATCTTTTTAGAAAAAATAAACCTAAAGACTCATGACATAAATCATAAAATAGAACATATAAAATAATAAACCCTGACAACAAGAGGATTACTCGTACAGCAACAACAACACTCAGCATTAGTGTTTAAATACATCAACGAAAAAAAATTAAAAAAAAAAGTATCCTGCTTTCACAAAAAGCAAACAAGCGAAGGACATTTTTGCAAGAAAAATGTTTAGAAGGTTGTTTAGAAGTAAACGACATTTCAAATATACAATTAGGGTAAGTACATGGGCTTTGAATTTTTTAAATTTAAGCTGGATTTTTAAAATTAAATAAACATGAGATTTTATGCATAGCATTTATGCACAGCTCTCAAAGTAACTGGTTTGATTTCATTAGGAGTTCCGAAATTACTCATAATTTCGCAAAATCAACACATTCTTCAAAACTAAGTTTCATTTCAATTTCCAATTGTATGTTGAACATAAAAAAACGTTCATGTTAACTTAATGTTCAAAGTATAGGTTGCAATTTTGAAAATTACTTGCTAAAATATGCTCAAAGAAGCATATAAAAGTTCATGATTTACATAGGCCCCAGAAATAGGGTTTGTACGTTCATAAATGCGTTAAAAATCGCTGGAATTGTGAAAATATTTTCTTTTTCTACAAATCACTTTGTTAAATATTGTTAAAATCCATAATTCATTACTAAGCCATATTAAAGAATTTAGGTCTACTGACCATATTAGCACGTTTTTTTCGAAACTCTTTAAATTGAGGTCCCCCAGAAATCCTTAAATAATTCTTAAAGAAGAAAATTGTACATTTTGTTTAATATGGATAAGTTTGGTAAAATAGCTATTCTTTGATACCTGTAAACTTAGTATGTAAGAAAAAATTAAACACTACTTCGTGAGATCTTATCCAATGCAGTTTGATGAACGAAGACATTCAATTTTATTTTCTTTGGGTTTCAATATGCCAGCCATTTTTAATTAATTCTTAAGGAAACAATTTTGTGAATTTGTTTAATAAGTTTAATTTAGGTAACCAGAAGATACGTCTTGTCGAGAGGCAAACGTTGTTCCTTTTACCACCGCTAATGTAGTGATTCCTAAAAATTAGATTCGGGAGTAAGAAAAGCTGCAATTATAGGAAATTTCAAAACATATACGGCTGGACCAATTTAAATGATTTTTTTGATTTTACTCTCGAAAAAACAGAACATAAGTTTATTTCGATTTTTTGCAAAATGATAATTGCGACCGTACATGTTTTACTTTATTAAAAGCAAGCTGTATTCCTCGTTTTATGATCGAAGTATTGACTTTAAGCCAAACAGCAGAACAAAACCCTAACGTCATTTCAGATTCATATTTGATCAAAATATTCGTGACTGCTGCTCTGAATATTATTTAAAGTGTTCAGAACAATGCGTTTTTTGATTAGCTTCGTTAAGTTTCTGTCGCGATATTGTACATAATTCTGAATTTGTGAGGTTAGAAAAACAGATTTTTTAGCAATGTAAATATTTGATTAATTTGTTGTCTTTAAACTATAGCAAAAAAACATGCATTTTGCAAAAATTTTAGTTTTGAATTTTGGCCAAAAAAGAGGTAATGCAACCGTTGTGAGTTCTTAACCAAACCAGTTGCCCAAAAAAATACATTCAATCTTCTGACGTGCATCTCCCACAAATCATACAAAGATATACTACACAGCGTCTTGATCCTTTAATTTGCCATTGACGAATAGTGGAAGAGAAGTAATCTCGCCGTTTTCTTCCAATCATTCTAACAACTTCTACAGAAGTCATTATGAGGGTGATTCAATCACATAGCTTGCTACTAAACTTGTAATAGACAACAATCACCCCGTGGCAGAACCCGCAAAATGTTCGCCAATACCTTCAACCGACGACAGTTATATCTATTCATATCATATTGTACTTTTCGGACCATGTCGTCTGCAGAAAATCTAAGAGTGTTCGTTTGATTATATTTTTATACGATAGCAGACAAATTGACCAATATCCACTTCTAAAAGCAAAGTCGATCTCTTGTAGATTCAAATCATGGAATGTTTTGCTTGCTCTTTATGTGATGACCGGCATTTAAAGACCAAATTGGAGGTTGTATAAACAACCCTGAACGAATTTAGTGCTGCTTGGCTAAACAAAGTCTTAGACGATTCTTGGAACTTTAAATGGTTGAAATATCGAACTGTATGTAGAACACTGCATTGGTCGCGAAAAATGAACGCGTCTCTCCTTCTTATTTGCGTTGTCAGTAAATACCTTAAATATACTCTCTCTTACTCCAGCCGTGATTTGCACAGAGCAGTTCCAGTCGAAGAAAAGTGTGGGTGTGCAATAATCCGTATTGCGTAGGATTTTCTGCAGGTAGTTAAGAAAGACTCACCCAAAGATGCCCGGCATTCAAAAATCGTATTGGAAGAGAGATTTCAGGCTGCTTGGGTAAATAATACCTTAGCCAATACGTTTCTGTATTTTGGCTTAGATTTTAGTCAGTAGAACACCGCACTGGTCCGAATGTTTGAAAACTACACTCATCACAGTTTGTTCCTTATAAAAGCCATTACAACACAAGCCTCCTTTGTGTATGATTCATCAGTAATGATATCAAATATACTTACCCCTAGAGTTTGTTCATTATTAGTTAGTCCAGCCGAAGAAAAGTTCGGGTGTGTAAAATTCAATATTGTCTAGGATTTCTGCAGATATTTCCGGCAATCAAATACCAAATTGAAAGACAAACTCATCACGCGGCGCCGTTTTGGCAGATATTTTTACCTAGTCTGAAAAATACACTCACATCAGTTCCGTGAGCAACCGGAGAGTTTGATTCTTCTCAATTAGTCCAGTCATGATCACCAATCAGAAGTTCCAGTCTGGTTGTGAATATTGTCTAGCATTTCTCGCATGAGTGAAGTAAGACTCACACAAGGAATCTGTTCCCTCACAGTTTGTGTAGTCTTGGTCAACAATACAGAGATTTGGGTGTGCAACAGTCAATATTGTCAAGGATTTCCGCAAACACTTAAATATGATTGCATGTTCTACGGCCCTCTGTCTTGTGACAGAGTTGTGAGTAAATGACGTGGCAGTAAGATCAACATTGTGTCAAAAATCGCCCTTGAAAGCGAGAAGCGTATTGCACCTGGGGTCATAAGTGCTGAAGTCGAAGGACTCTTCTCCACTTACTAATTTTACCCTAACCACTATATTATCGAGCAATTCTTTATGACACATCTACATGAATAAATGACCGTAGCCGCTCTAGACATTATCGATTGAGTGTTCAAGTTCCACGATATTTTCGAATCTGATATATTGACCTCCAAATACCATCGAATAATTAATTTCCATTCGTATTAATTAATTTCCATTCGAGGTACTGGAACCTTCTACGCCAAAACAAGGTACATTTTGCTAGGATTTAGACAGAGTCGAATTCGCATGATCTATTCACACGTGGTTTCGATTTTACTTAAAAAAAACATCCGCATATGATACAGTTTTAAAACCCATATAATTGAGTTACACATGACACCATCGTGAGGTTCCAAAACTACTAAACTAAATTGCGGAATCCCGCCATCCTCCCCACTCACTTTCTATCTTCATGAATGACCGTAGTCGCTCTGGACACCAGTTCACTATTTACATTGAATGTTCAAGTTCCATGATAGCTTCGAATCTTGGATGACTCTCAAAAACATAGATCCATCCGATATGTAAAGTTCCACCCATGTTCCGTTTTGCTAAGATTTACACTGAATCCAATTCCTGTGCTCCAAGCAATGAGTGGTCTTTGTGAAAGCATCCGTATATACAATAGTCTTAACACCCATATAATCGAAATTCCATAACAGCTGTGATGCTTAGCAAGCTTGCGGAGTCACCTCAGCCTAGACGGTAGATAATGGTTATTTGGAGACGGTGGACTGGTCGACAAAAAATTTGATTAGAGGGTTTACATTAATATACAATGTCTAGAAAAGCTACTAATGTGTTCTAAGACCCTCTCATTTGTGGGGCAATTTTCTCAATTTTAAATAGCAACCGAACCGGTACTATAGCGTATGTATGAATGTATGAATCAGGTATGTAAGTTATTTGGGGGATACGGAAAGTTGATTTCAACTTACAGAGGGATAGACGGACATGGCTATATCAACTCCGCTAAATATAACTATCCAAAATATATATATTTTGTGTAGTCGCTAATGAAAAATATAGAAATTACAAACGGAATATAAAATATAAACTGTTTAAGAAAATTATTTTCATTCATTAAATATATAACTCCTCTACTGCTGATATACATTTATCAGCTTGTAACTTTTACCAATCAATGATATCTATTTTCATAATCTTATCAAAACCAATTAACATTTTCAATTCCACTTCCACATGCAGTTACAAAATTCCTAATCAGTTACATTGAAAATTTTATTAAATTAACTACTAGCGCCTTTTTCTATAAAAATCTAATCTTCTGGCCTTCTGCACTCGAAAAGAATAAATAAAATAACACTTTTAAGGTTAACAAACCAAACCGGTCGTCTTTTCTTTAACTAAAGCACCTGTATTCTTCTTTCTTTAACTACGTTATTAACAACTTCAAAATTAGTTCATGGCCAGAGCTATTGTTTCTGGTTTTAAAGAGAAATTAAATTAAAATGTAAACCAAAACTTTAGAATGGATTTTTAAATCTAAAAATGCCGCAGTTTCTTTTTCTTTAATCTGTATATATGAAAAGGTAAGGGGAAAAACTTAAGTATTTAGATACATAATGCCCCTCATAAAAATGCATTTAACTTAAATCATAAAATTTTAATCTTTTTTTTTTTCTTTTGTTTTCGTGAGTATTCCATCATTTACAAACAAAAAATATTTCACACATTACGAGTGGTATGTGGTTTATCATTAAGAGGGGATTTCCTCTTTTTTTTATTTTCATAATTATGACCATATTTTTATATTTTCTTGGTTTATGGTGTCTTTCTTCTTTACTTTTCAAATACAAAATTTAATTTATATGTTTCTACATTTTCCTATAATAAATACATTTTCTGGCACAAATACTAAGGCGCCTTTTCACTATTTCGCAAATCTGTGTTCGTTATCTTTCAATTTCCCACTAACATTATTTGGAAACATCTTTTAGTTTAATTATTGTTTTGGTTTTTCATCATTGTTTTCCATTTTCTTTAGGCGAGTATCATATTTACCTGCATTTTGTTGTGTTATTTTTCAGGGGACTTTTCCACACAATTAATCTTTTTATGTTGATGCTTGTGTGCATATGTACGTCTCTTTAACAGATTTATCAATTGAATTGTATAGAGTCGGGGTATTTTTGGTTTTAGATTTGCATGCCCTAGTTGTGTAATCTTGTTGGTGGCTTTTAACAGCTTATGTAAATCGGTTTGTTTGTTTTTGCGCCTTAGTTTAATGTAAAGCTGAAAATTAACTAGATTTGGAAATTTGTTTAAAATGTTTGTATTAAATACAAGAATAATTGGATTTATAGATTTGCACTTACACAAATGGATTTACTAAAATTATTTTTAGACAAAAATTGTTTATCTGGGATTATAGGGTGTTTACGAATGTTTTTTAATTTAAGGTCATGGCTATCAAACACATTTAGTCGTTAGATCTCTATAAATCGTTTGTTTCCTGAAACAATTTGATGGCATATAGTGAGTCCCTTGGCGTTTATGAAGTTAAAATGAAGAAGAAGTTTAGACACTTAGCAGAATGCATAATCTGCCCTCTACTGGCTTCCACAGCATCTAATGTCAACATACTGCACAGTTGAGCAGAATTTTATTTCCACCTTTACATTTAGTATCGATAAGTAAACCAACGTAACAAATTTAATTTTGTATTTATAAATTCTCGAATTTCACAATTTTTGTCAAAATAAGCTGTATTTTTAAATATCGGAGGAAATTTTATTCAATATTTTGTCCGAGTTGAAGTTGAATATTATAGAAATCTTGTGTTTTATCGCTTCCCAGCAGTTAAGCAAGTAGCCAATGTATCCCTTATAGACAGTAATTGTCAGTAATGTCTGATCACTTGGCTGAGCCGAATTTATATATTTTAGCTCATTTGAACATATGTGCTCTGAGAGATGTCAATTGGTTACTTTATACAAGGTGGCGCAAAAGTAATCCTCCTATTAGAAAATGCTATAAATTTTGCGATTGGCCCCTAATGTCAGTTCTGTTTTGACATTTGTGTAGTAAACACATGCGAAATACACGTTAATAAACAATGTTACGCTACACTGCTCCAGAACGCGGAATACTGCTGACTATTTATTTGACCAATAATCGGTCGGTGACTTTGGCACAACGTGAATTTCGTCGCAGATTTCCTGGCCGTCCAACGCCTACTGGTGAAACACTGCGACGTTTAGCCGATCGCCTCGAAGAGACTGGCACTCGGGGTCTGCCAGGCGTGGCAGACCCCGAGGATGTCATGGAAGCGCCGTTGACATCGACCAAACGACGTGCCACGCAAATGGGCATCAGTCGACGGTCTTTACCGCGAATTTTGGTACAAGATTTGAAGATGTTTCCCTACAAAGTCCAGACGGTGCATTAACTGTTAGCTGCTGACCGCCAATCGCGTCTAACATACGCTCAAGCCATCCTTAATCACCACCAAGAGGAAGATGGTTTTTCATCAAAAATAATCATGACTGATGAGGCCCATTTCCATCTTAGCGGGTACGTAAATAAGCAAAATTCTGGGGCACTGAAAATCCGCGTGTAACCCACGAAGATCAATTACACCCGCTTAAAGTCACTGTATGGTGTACTGTTTTCGCTGGAGGAGTCATCGGACCTTCTTTCTTCGAAGACGTCGCGGGCCAAACGGTTACTGTGAATGGTGAGCGCTACAGAGCAATGATCAACGAGTTCTTTTTGCCGCAACTTGATGAATTGGGATTGGAAAACATGTAGTTCCAACAGGACGGTCCAACGGCACACACTGCACGTGCCACAACCGATATGCTGAAGGATGCATATCCCGGGCGCCTAATCTCCCGTTTTGGCCAGCAAGATCGCCTGATTTGACCGCTCCAGACTTCTTTTTTAATTAATCTTAATTACAGCCAAAAAACATCGGAAGTTTACTTTTGCGCCACCTTGTAAATCCCATGTAATCTAGCCTGAAAACAATTGTCACTTAAGTGTCTCTAAGTAATCTATAGTGAAGTCACTTTAAACGTTTATTTTGTACTGCACTTTAGGACGTAGTTATTTTACACACCAGAAGTAATCTATTATAAAGTTGTCTGAGGTTGGTTTGTTTACAAGCAATTGGCTATTGGACTGTTTATAAGATGTATTTTTTACTGACTATTTGAGGTTAATTAGCACACGTACATGTTAAAATAACTAGTTATGTAGCTGACCAAGTAACCAGAGAGGTAGCTAGTAAGATAACTGACTTTATGTAACCGGTATGTGAATCCAATGCGTTGACTACTTTGAACCAGCTATCATAAAGTCTCATTGCAAAAGGTCTCATTGCACGTGTTAAAATAACTAGTCACGTAACTACTTATGTATGTTGTTATCCTAAGTGATAGTTTAGGTACAGTCACCAATAACTGCTGGTAATTTTTAAACAAAAACCCAGATACAAATCTTAACTCCTGGGAAAAAATTTAACAAATGTTCAGTATTTTTAAATATGTTCTTAAAGATACAGAGATTATTCCAACATAAAAAAGGAGTCCAATTTTAATGGGGTCCTTTACAGATTCTTCCAAATTTAAAATAATTTAAGCTGAAATTTCATATTTGGCCCACTTCTACAAAAATCCCAAAGCAAATAATCTGCAACGGATTTATTTGTATTGGTTTGAAGTTGGTGCATGGGATGACAAATGGTTATAACTTTATGAGGAAAGCAGGGAGTTAGTGCGTAATTTGTGTCGAAAGAGAGTCAATTTGAACACTATGATTTTTAGTATGCCCCTAGTATGCTTTCTGCTTGGTCACCCCACATTCTGATTTGGACATTGTATTATGATATTTGGGTTGCCCTAACGAAACCTTGATATTCATTAAATCTCATGACGACCAATAACGGACTTTGCAAATGGTGTAAATTTCTGGATACATTTGCAATGACCTATGTTGATGGCATCCTCGAAGTCATTCCATCTAACGTTTATCAAATTGAGGTTTCAAAAGCTAAAATAGAGACCTTAAGAAATAACTCTGCAACGATTTCGGATAAGATTAAATTATTGCATTCGATTTCTCTCTATAGTTAAGACTGGTTCAAATTATCAACGATATATTTAAATTATTTTATATCATTCAGGGAAAGAAATTAATGAGAACACTAAGTCTAGTTTTCTATAAATCAGTTTGGCGTTCATTATGTCATTTTACATAATGAGCCTGACATTATTAGAGGATGACAGCTATCTTCTTATTTCCAAGGTATCGACAGCTGTGACAAATTTCATTGAAAGATAGTCCTATGATGTGTAAACACTACGATCGAAAAGTCTCTCCGATTGCGATTTATAAGAAGCATAGAGCGTCCCTTGTTAAACACTTTTATCTATCATCTACTGGAAGGTTATAAGTAATAATTACACGTTCAACTGTCTTAAGTAGTGTTGCAAAAGATATCGCATTCCTGATAATCAAAGCAGATACTGCTCAGATTAGCTCGTCTTCCGATTAGGGGCCAAATAGGAGCAATGTTAGATAAACAGTCTAAACAGTTCCATCCTATAGTGTCCGACTAGAATAGATGAAGCCATATAAAGAGTGAACTTATACTTATTTTAAGTTAAATAAAACTTAAACCGTTCAATTAATTAGACATTAAAATATTGACATATTACTCGGTATTTGAAAATTTATTCTCTTTTTCCGGAAATCCTGCCATTAAAGCTTTAATAGTTAGCTTTTTGGACGAGGTGGTCCACTTGCGCTTAAAATCGGACATGTCCTGTGATACCTCTCCTGTGTTCTTTAATAATTTTTTTCCACAGGCCGAAGTTCTGGATAGTTGGATGGATTTGACTCTCGTGGATTGATGACATTATTGTTTGAATACCACTCAAGGAAGTTTTGTCCATAGTGGCATGATGCCAAATCGGACCAGAAATATGAAGGCACTCTGTGCTGTTTTAAGAAAGGTAAAACCGTTTTTGTAAACACTCCATAATATATATTTCTGTGTTTATCGTGCCTGATGTCACAAATGATTGGCTTCTTTTGCCACAAACAGCTTGCCACACAAGAAACTTCTTAGGGATTTTGTTTGTTTTTTTGTCCGGTATTGTTGTTGAATATTATCTCGTCCATCAGCCACATAAAAATCTTGACCCGGAAGTTGCAAAAAGTCTGCCAGTAAATAAGTTTCATTATACATCACACAACAGGTGAAGTTTTCATAAAATTTTACCACAATTTCTTCGCTCGTTCTTTTGCTTCTAAGTTATATACCACATTGCGATCTGGAACTTTCTTAACTTTATACGACTTCAACCCAGCATTAGCTTTGGCTTTGCGAACGAAAGAATCAGAGCATATAACTTTACGAGCTGCTTTTCTGAAAGAAGTGTTCGGTGCTCTTCGAAAGAGTTGTTCGACTTCTTTTGCCTTACCAATATCTGTTAGACCTTTTTTTCTTCCTTCTCTAGGATTTCTTTCAATGTTCAAGTCTTCTTTATACTGTTTAATGGCTTTTTAAACCTACTGACGATAAACCTTCAGATCATTTGCCATATTGAATATTTTTAAAAAGTTTTAAATATTTTTTTACGTACTTTTATAATGACATATTTTTTAAAGCTAAGGTGATTAAAAAATAATAATTTGTTGGACCAAGGATAAGTTTTAGCTGAAATATCTAGTTCAGTCACCAAGAACTTGTAGATATATTATGATTATGATTCTATTTTTTATTTAGTTAGAGGCCAATGCTTAAAGTTTTGTTTTCTGTATGGAAGTAATTCATTAATTGTTTCACTAAAATTTAAAAAAAAAGAATTTTTTTTCCTTTACTCTGACTGCCTTCTAAAATCGTAATACAGATTTTTTCCAAACCCTTACAACTCAAAACCTTTAAAAACGTCACCAGTGACAATTCAATAAAAGTATATTGTTTAATAAAACCTCCCAAAAGTATGCTATTATTTTAAGCATTTTATAACTTGTCTATTTATTTTCTCTCAACTCTTAAGTTAAAAACTCTCTTATTTAACTTAATTTTCATTCCGTTAGGTTATTTTAGGTCTCTTTTTAATGATAAAATACTCTTTTTTTTAAAAAGCAAAACAAACTCTTATCTATTGATGAGAATTTGCATTAAAATTTTATGTTTATTTGAACAATTTATTTGTACTTCATTTCATTTCACATTTCCAGTTTTATCAACAACAAGAAGAAGAAAGACATTTTTGTTGATTTTTTATTGTTTGCTTGGCTGAGTTCAATATCACACACATGTCAACATACATACACACACATGCATACTTGCATGCATTCATACATAGAGTTGTATTTAATGTTTGTTTACATTTAAAATACTACCGTTATTTTTAAACTACCATTTTGTTGAGTGGTTGGTTGTTGATATTTTAAAGGTAGTATTTGTGCATTGACGCAATAACCGTGATTTTATTTACACAATTTTGTGTTTTTAATTCTTTTCCTTTTCATTATTAAATATAAAATTTTATTTTGTGTGAATTCTAAGTATTTATTTTTGTTTTTAATGATAATTGAATCTTGCATTAAATTGTTTGTTTATTGGTTTTTCCTTACGATTAACTAAAATGATTCATAATCTTTAATAGGTATGTATGTATATTTTTGTTTGTTTTTGTGCTATATACAAAACAAAAATTCTCTTTGTAGGTATTTGACACTGCCTGAAACAACAAAAAAATATACGCCACTTTTGCTCATTTATTAATTGATGAGTAAGATCTTTAAAAATATGAGCTACTAATTTCTCCATGTTTAGTGTCAAAAACAATTATACAATTTTGATTTAAATCCCTAGTTGTCAATTGTTTACATTTAGATTTTTGTTGTTGTCACTGTTTGTTTTGACAGTTGTGTTTGTTTATGAGGGTTTCCAATGTTGCCAAATGTAAAATTTTTCTTTCATTTATTATTTAGGTATTTACTTAGTAAATGTTTTTGTGATAACAATGCGATTAGTCAGCCAGCGAGATAAAACATTATGATTTTGCACAAGAACTGATAATAAAATGTTTATTATTTAAATTTAGAAAATTGCGCGTGTGTTTTTTTTTTTTTTTTTTTTTTTTTTGTTTGTAATCTTAAGTCAATGTTCTTATGTGTTGATATTTATATTTTAGTTATAATTTAAATTTTAATTAAAAAAGAGTCTGAAATCATCTTGTATGATTTATTTTTAAACATTTTTTAACAAAGTTTTTTCTATTTTTAAACAATTTTTATTCGCTTAAGCTGTTTTTTATAGATCTTAGCAATATTGTTTTGTTGTCTAAAGCATTTGAAATAAAATTCTTGTATTTTTTTGTTTTTGTTTATCTTCTCTATTTAATCAAATATTTGTTTTGTTAATACTTTAGTGTTGTCTTTTTTAATATTTTTTTTATTTTTTATTTATGCATGAATATTTTGCTTGAATTTGACATTGTTTATCTTAAGGTTTAGTCATCTGATCGTTTTGTTTTGTATTATTTATTTATTTGTTTGTTTCTCTCGCTCTGAAGAAAGTTTGTTTTGATTTAATACCGTAAATGTTTACTCTCTCAATCTATAAATATACTCTTAAGAGTTTAATGATTTCTGCCAAATTCAAAAGAGTTTTCGTTATTTAAAATTGTTAGCAGTTTGATTTAAAATCAGGTATTTTTAAAATCATCATTGTCTTTAAAATTTTATACAAAAAACAATACAGCTTTGAAAACACAATAAAAACGAATACAACCTTGCCCTACACCAATTATATTTTATCTTTTTTTTTAACGCTTTTTTTATAATTATATATAATATTTAGTTTCTTATTTAATACATATTATTAAATGCAGTATTGTATGTATATTTAAATGTTGTTTCGAAAACTATAATTTTTACAAACTAAATTTATTTCCCTCATTACCTTAATCAATCATTCATCTTTAAGCAAACTTAAGCCTCAATCGTTTAGCAAATCCGGCTATAAAACAAATAAATCAATCTGAAAATCTTTCCATGTCCTATGTTTTATTGTAGGTACCTATGTATAAATTATATCATTTGTGACATTTTATTAGTAAATTACAATAAATATTGTGTATTTTATGACAAAATTTCGTTTAATAATATTTCCTCTCAAATCAATACTGATTAAATTTTGATCACATATTCGTATCCTTAGTATTCTTGATAATTTCCCTATCATTACACAGATATCGCTTCCACCGCCACCAGCTACAGCACTTACTCATTCAGTCTATTCTATTTCACAAACTGGCACACAACTCATCTTAATAAAAAAAAAAAATACGAACTCCTATTAATTTTAACAATGTATATTCCCTATATTATTTATTTTGTACGAATGTATGCAACTGCTAAAAGTATTGTATGTAAATATTGGGTAGGAGAAAAGGAGGCAATACTTATCATGTGTCTTCAATCATATGTAGGTGTTGATGTATTTTCAAATAAGCTTTAATCGTATATCTTTATGTAGTTCTCATGTAGCACCAAATTAGCTTCAGTAGTAGGTCTTTATACTGTCCCAAATGATCTTAAATTGTAGGTATTTATGTAGTTCTTCTGTAATCCCAAATTAGCTTATATCGTAGGTATTTATGGGGTCCTTCTGAAGTCCCATATTTGCTTCAATCGTAGGTCTTTGTGTAATCATTCTATAGTCTCAAATAAGATTCAATTGACTTTAATCGTAGGTCTTTGTGTTGTCCTTTTGTAGTCCCAAATTTTCTTCAATCGTAGCTCTTCATGAAGTCCTTCTGTAGTGTCTAATTAGCTTCTAACGTAGGTCTTTATGTAGACCTTCCGAAGTCTCAAATTTGCCATAATCGTAGGTCTTATGTAGTCGTTCAGTAGTCCCAAATCGGCTTTAGTCGTTGGTCTTCATATAGTCCCAAGTCGGTTCTAATAGTTGGTCTTCATATAGTCCCAAGTTTTGTTTTATCGTAGGTCTTTATGTAGTTTCAAATATTCTTCAATCGTATGTCTTTATATAGTCCGAAATTGGTTTCAATCGTAGGTCTTTATAAAGTCCCAAATTGGCTTCAGTCGTAGGTCTTCATGGAGTCCCAAATTGGCTTCAGTCGTAGGTCATCATGGAGTCCTTTTGTAGTACCTAATTAGCTTCAATCGTAGGTCTTTATATAGTCCCAAATTGGCTTCAGTCGTAGGTCTTCACGGAGTCCCAAATTGGCTTCAGTCGTAGGTCTTTATATAGTCCCAAATTGGCTTCAGTCGTAGGTCTTCATGGAGTCCTTTTGTAGTACCTAATTAGCTTCTATCGTAGGTCTTTATATAGTCCCAAATTGGCTTCAATCGTAGGTCTTTATATAGTCCTAAATTGGCTTCAATCGCAGGTCTTTATATAGTCCCAAATTGGCTTCAGACGTAGGTCTTCATGGAGTCCTTTTGTAGTACCTAATTAGCTTCTATCGTAGGTCTTTATATAGTCCCAAATTGGCTTCAATCGTAGGTCTTTATATAGTCCCAAATTGGCTTCAGTCGTAAGTCTTCATGGAGTCCTTTTGTAGAACCTAAGTAGCTTCTATCGTAGGTCTTTATGAAGACCGTCCGTAGTCCCAAATTTGCGTCAATCGTGGAGGTTTATGTAGTCATTCTGTAGTCCAAAATTTCCTTTAATCGTAGTTCTTTATATAGTCCCAAATAGGTCTTCTAATAGTCCCAGATTGGCTTCAATTGTAGGTATTCATGGAGTCCTTCAGTAGTGCCTAATTCGCTTCAATCGTAGGTCTTTATGTGGACCTTCTGAAGTCACAAATTTGCTTCAATCGTAGGTCTTTATGTAGTCGTTTACTAGTCGCAAATCGTCTTTAAACTAAGGTCTTTATATAGTCCCATATTGGCTTCAATCGCAGGTCTTTTTGTAGTCGTTCAGTAGTGCCTAATTCGCTTCTATCGTAGGTCTTTATGTGGTCCTTCCGAAGTCACAAATTTTCATTAATCGCAGGTCTTTTTGTAGTCGTTCAGTAGTGCCTAATTCGCTTCTATCGTAGGTCTTTATGTGGTCCTTCCGAAGTCGCAAATTTTCTTCAATCGTACGTCTTTATATAGTCGTTCAGTAGTCACAAATTGCCTTTAATCGTTGATCTTTATGCATTTCTTCTGTAATTTCAAATTAAGTTCAATCGTGGGTCTTTATGTAGGCCTTCTGTAGTTTCAAATTAGCTCCAATCATAGGTCTTTATGTAGGTGTAGTCGCAAATTAGCTTTAATCGTTGATCTTTATGTAGGCCTTCTGTAGTCTCAAATTAGATTCAATCGTTTGTCTTTATTTATGGGTTTGTAGTCGCAAATTAACTTCATTCATTAGTCTTTATATATTCGTGTGATTGGGTATCCAGGAAAGCAGACTTGTTAAATCAGCCGTGGAGAATTGATAATTATTGTTAATTTTTTTTGCAAATGCAAGAGACAGACGCCATCAACTACCTTCACCAATTGATTAAAATCTTCAATGTAATTGCTCGGAGCAGAATCAGTATTTTTTTGGCCAACCGAACTTGCAGCCTCATAGAATGAAGTTTCCTCTGAAAGTGTTCCCTCTCCTTTGTTTTGAATTCCAAAAATTTTCTAGTTCAAGATGGGCGTGATCGTTTTAGAATATCTTTGGTATTCAGGGTATGTTGCTACTTTTCAGTCCTGCAGCGATATATAGAGGATACATCCAACTTTTAAGCACTGTTGATCTGGGACTGCCGGTATATCAACGTCCAGGATCTCAAAAACACTATTTCCCTTCGAAACGCCTTATATCAGAATGAGTGCTTGCTTATGAACGATCACTGATACAAGCCAATTATTTTACGAATCCTTGGAAATCGAATTCTTTCTGAGAATCGAAATGCACAACCAACTTTAAAGTTTAGTTGATCTAGGACTGAGCAGAATATAATCGAACCATCACTGACATAAGCCAATTCTGAGAACTCTTCTTTGATATTTCTGGTTAATTTACTACCTTGCTACTTTTAGGTTCGTAGTTTTGTAGCTGTAGTGATCGCACAAATCAGTTTCCTCAATAAAGCTACAGGAGTCTTTACACTAAAACCTCCATAACATGTTTATTTTTCGTGGAGCTATATCCCACAAATGAAATTTAACAGTACTCCACATTTAAGTACCGAGCGAAAGTAAATCGGAAATGATTTTTCAGCCACACCAATATACTTTAACTCAATATCTATAGATACATCTTCTATCCTTTTGTCTTCTATTATTTATGTACGTTTTATATGTTTACAGTCGTAGCAGCGTACACTTACCCACTCACATATCCTCATCCTCATCAACATCCTTAACGCAACGATGATGTTGTTTTTGTTGCTGATATTTCATTTATTTTTTGGGTTTTCCTGCGTAAATCTTGACTCGATATGGATTTTCGACGTTACCTTTGCTCATGCATATCACGTACGTGTTACATGTCTTAAACAGCAATATGTTAACATCTCGTATTCGTATACTTTTGTTTAACGTAGTTTCATTAAACATTCCCTAGTCTTTTAGCTACTCGTCTTCCCTCCTGGCTCCCACTTCCCTTGTCTTCCCATCAACATTAATAATGTTTATAATTTCATGGCATATAAACCTAATGTTAAAAGTTCTGTATCGACCTTATCCTGCAAATGCAAAAAAGGAATCCAAACCAAACTTCAACTTTTGTTTTTGTGCCATTGTCTTAAAGACTTTTAGCTATTTTTGTTTTTATTTGGTTTTTGTTCCTTCAAGTTTTTCTTTTCTTTGTGGCTTTTAACTAACATTTAATTTTTATGGTTAAACTTTTAATACAATTTGATGCTGAGTAGTTTATCAAGCTATAAAACTTTAGTTTTTTTTTTATTTTTCTTGTAAGTATTTAAAAGGTATTTGGGGAAGTTGTAAGACAATTCTGAGAGGCTGAGAGTGATTTAATAATTGTTGAATAATTTTACTCAAATTAACAAATTGTTGTAAAGGGAAGTGTATTAAAGTGGGTCTGTTAGGAAGATGATTTTTTGCTTCCTATAAATATATAAATGTGATAATCTTTATCACCTTTTCCTGTATGATAAAGACGTGTACTTTATTACATTTATTAAAAGTTATATGTATGTAATAGCGACATTTAAATAATTGAAGAAAATTGTGGAATTGTTAATTGCTTTCTCCTTCCCTTTTAATATAAGTTTGCCATAGTTATATTTAAAGAAATTTCCTTATGGAATGAAAATCTTTAAATGTGATTCTTCACACGCAATGTCATTAAGTGTTTTGCAAATTTGTTTCTAATTTAATGTTTCGCAAAGTAATTAATTATCCATTAAAACTTAAGGCATGATTATTTATTCGGTAATTAAGATATAATTAGATGGAAGTTATCTAGTTTAAAGTTTTATTTAATCTATAATCTTAATTCTAAAAAATTAGCAAAAATTCTTACTACTTTTAAGATGACTTAAAAATTGGGGATTAACCATATATGGCGTTTACGGTGAATGTGTTTCACCGGTTTAAACGTGCGAGAGATGGTTTGTGCGGTTGTTCAGAAGTGGTGATTTTGACACAGAAGACAAAGATCGCCAAAAAAGGTTGAAGATCAAGAATTGGAGTCATTACTCCATGAAGATTGTTGTCGAACTCAACAAAAGCTTGCAAAATAATTGGGAACTACTCAATCAGCAATTTCAAAACGTTTGCAAGCACCAGGATTCATCCAAAAGCAGGGAAATTGGGTACCATACGAATTGAAGCTGAGAGACTTTGAAATACGATTTTGTATGCTCCTCAATCAGCAATTTCAAAACGTTTGATAATCATTTTTGCACCGAATCATTACTTGCGATGAATAATATATCCATTACGATAACTCAAAGCGTAAGAGATCGTATGGCGCTAATTTAATGTATGGCGCTAATGTAATGCTCCCTATTTGCTGCTGTAATTTGGCCAGACCATCACAGGGAACCTGTACCAAACATAACTGATTCGAATGAAGCGAGCATGTAAAGATTTATTATCTACGATTTAGTAAGCCTCCATAATTTGCATTCGTATATGAGAACCTTTGTATTACTTGAAGAGATGATAGAAGATACTTAACATAATGAAACGAGGCTTAAAATTAGACCTATCGTAACAACCATACTTAATAAATCCGAAGGATCATACTAAACTTTACCATATCTCTGTGATTATGTGACAGTAAGCAGATGTCATCTGCATATTCAAGGATTTCATTCAGGACCCATCTTATTCCTCTGCTAGCTCGAGTTGCATTACGTATGATAACGTCAAGCACAATGTTGAAGAACAAAGGCGACAATACTCATCCTTGTCTGACTCCTGTAAGTACTTCGAAGCGGTTGCTTTGGATATTGTTATGCACAACTCTGCAACAAACATAATAGCGTGATTGGACTACCTTTACAAGCAAGAGCGCTCCATATCGCGTCGTGTCTTAAGGTATCGAAAGCTTTTTCGAAGTCGATAAAGACCATATACTAAGGTGACTGCCACTCGTTGTTCCGCCATCGTCCGAAAGGTATTGATGTGATCAGTGCTAGACTTCTGTGGACGAAACTTGCTCATGCCGATGTTCCGGCAAAATAGCTTGGGATATTCTGTTATTTATAATGTGGGCTATGATCTTGTTTACTGCGCTGAGAATAGTTATACCTCTAAAATTTTGACATTCCTAGGTCTACTTTTTTGGGATCAGCGGTTGTTGGAAGGACAATGATGTTTGGCTGTTAGCTTTAAGCATTTCAGTCCGTCAGCAATGAAATTGTCGCACACCTTAGTATGATGATAAGATTAACTCAAATTTAGAATATCTCGGCATCTTATCACAATTCAAGCTATTGGTATTTCTGGATCAAATTTAATGTTGATAGTAACCCAATATCATCTTGATTTAATATATCTCCCAGGTTAGATCTTTTTACTCCCTTAATTTGTGATTTAAAGTTTTTTTATAGAGGTCTAAATATATACTTTTGGTTATAGGTATCTATAGCTGATAATCCATCAATTTGATGTATGTTTTTGACCTTTATTTTTCTGATTTCTTCAAAGACTTCTAGGTGGTGTTTTCCAAGAGAACAAGCTACCATTTGTGCAGAAATGCGACAGTTTCATCTGTCTACTTCACAGATAAATGCTCGTCATGTTCCTCTAAATGTCGTAATTGAATTTTAGATTTAATATGCGTTTAAATCGGATATTTTTGAGCAGTTTCTATATTATGCTCTAATTAATGCAAAGAATTATTTTTGACTACAAATTTGTTGCTCTACAGAGTTTTTCAACAAGAGGTGTTATTTTGGTATTCAAAGAATAATGGAATTTTTTGAGATAAATGTTCGGATGTTTATTTCATAATGAAGTGGAAGGTATGCCGTTAATAATGAAAAACAACATCAGCCAAATGGCCACCACGACCACGCTTACAGGACCATTCATGAAATTTTCAATAACCAAATCGCAAAGTGGCTGCCCTATGTCCTCGATAGCCTTACGAATTCTATCTTTGAGGTCTTGAATCGACGCTGGGCTGTTGGAGTAGACCTTATCTTTCACGTGGTGTTAAATTTCAATATCTCGGTGACCAATTGTGATCACCTCTTCGAGAGATAACACGGTCCGGAATCTTTTCCCATAAAAGAGCAATGGTTTCGTTGCTTGTGTGGCACGTAGCGCCGTCTTGTTGAAAGTAAACCTTGTCCAGATCAATATCATCCAAAATACGGTGTAATGACGTTGGTGCTTCACGACGACCCAAAAATGCTTTAGTTTTGCGAACTGTGACTGCAAGATTTTCAGCATTTTTTTTAGTGAATTTTAATAATTTCAATGCGTTGTTGAACCGTGTATCGTTCCATTTTTAGCAATGGCGAAGTTTCTACTTGTCAAATATCAAAGAATAAAAGCTTCAAAAGTGACAGCTACCGAAATACCGGGTGTTTCAAAATACCACCTCTTGTTGGAAACCCCTTTATATTAAGTGAATGTGAGTGGAACTAATGCTTAATTTTTACGATAAGTCAAATTACGATTAAGCAATATCAGTTCATAAGGTGAATTGAGAAAGAACTTCAAGAAAATTGACTAACAGTGAACTCGGTGTTCATTGAATAGCTTTAAACAACAAAAGTCAAATGGAAATAATTGATTCTCTGTTGTTGAATTATGTCGCCTCGAAAATCATTAAACACTATTTGCACTAGAGTGTTCTAGAAGAATTGTTTAGGTCTTTATTAAGACAAAAGGACTTCTCGAAGTGGAAAATGATTCAAGACTATTTAGAATTAAAAGACTTAAACAATTTTAATAATGCTGTTAGAGTTGATGTATTTAATGTCTTAAAACATAAATATATGGCATCGCACTTGCATCAGACTTACATAACGGGAACATTATATCTATAATGAGGATACAGTATCAAGTTTAGGTAAATCTGAGATTGCTCTTCTTGTTATAAAGTCTGTTCTCTCTTGAATAGCATGTAACCCTTTAACCTGCCATTATTTGTAATAATTTTACCAAGTTTTGCGAATGAACGCGGTAGTTCGCAATCCGTACACTTATAAAACGATGTAAATGTTCAGATAAGATACTCACTCCGCAAACGTTATGATGTTATGTCAAAGCAGGGTATCGCATAGAGACCTTGCCAAGAAGACGAAGAAATAGACGTCCATCAGAAATGTGGCGTAGATGATTGGAGGTAGAAGTGAGAGATACTGGTGATCTCTTCTGTGACATCAAATCCATTGCAACCAACAAACCCATATGAAAATTCTTTGTTCAGCACCTAAGGACTGAGATCGAAACATTCTTAACACACGTTTTTCATTAAAACTTTTAACCCAAGTATTATTTGATTTTTTTATCAAGTTACCTTTATAAAGCATGTCATTTATTATGCTTAATGGCAATTATGTTCATTTTTTGTTAAAATAAGTGACCAGAAAAATGTGCGTACTAAAATTATTAAATATTTTCAACAAAACCCAACTTGGTTCTACAAAAAGTTGGCCAAACAATCAAAGGTCAGCCGGCAAACTGTTTCCAATGTTATTCAACAGTACTGGGAGAACTTGTCCGTTGATAGAAAACCTGGTTCAGATAGAAGGAATGGTTCACATGATGTTTCTAAACCCAAACAAAATAGAAAGCATTTTCAAAAGAGCTCCCAACACATCCGGTAGGAAAGCAGCCCGGTTAGCTCAGTGCTCGGACTATTTGGAACGAAAAATTAAAGCCAAAGCAGGTTCAAAAACATCCAAGCCTCAAAAAGTTCCTGATAGGAACGCTGCTAAAAATTTAGAGGCCAAAAACAGAGCACGGAAATTAAAGTCAAATTTTATAAAAAAAAAAAAATATTCCTGCTTGCAGGAATGGATGACGAAACGTATGTTCTGGCAGATTTTTCGATGTTGCTGATGCTCGAGGGAATGTTGAAGAAAAGTTTAGGACCCAAAAGCAGACAAAATTTCCCAAAAAGTTATTGGTATGGCAAGCAATATGCAGTTGCGGCAAAAAAGCCAAACATTTGTTACAAAGGGCTCTATAAATAGCGAAATTTACATCAAGGAATGTTTGAAAAAAAAGGAAGCTTCCATTCATAAGACTTCTTATTTTTGGCCTGATTTGGCGCCCTGTCACTAAGGTAAGAAAGGTCTTGAGTGGTAAAAGAACAATAATGTGGTATTTGTAACAAGAGAGGCAAATTCTCAAAACTGCCTGAAGCTAAGGCCAGTGGAGAGATATTGGGCTCTTGTTAAAAGAGAATTGAAGAGCACAAAAAGGGTGTCCAAAAGTGTGGTAGATTTTAAACGGAGATGGACAACCTGTTCGAACAAAGTGACAGAAATCACTATAAAAACCATAATGGAAGGGTTTCCGAAAAAGGTTCAAAATTTCATCACTAGTGATGAAATTGGTTTAATTTTTATTAACATATATGTATGTTAAGAATTTTTCGATCTCAGTCGTTATTTCCCAATTTCAAATTCTTCGTAACAAACATCTTACTTGTAAATTTAAAAGTTTTACATTAATGAATTTATGTAATTGCCTTACCTTCATGAACAACTCTTAAAACAGCTATCATACGTACATAGTTATGCCACCTCAACTTTTCAAAACTAATAACAATTTTGACAGCCAAAAACTCATAAATCTTTCAATCTTGAGTGAATGAGTGATTGTTTGTTTATTTGTTGGCTAAATGAAACATTTCGCAAAATATTTTACGGCTGAGGTATGTGTATGTAAATTTAGTCTTCCATCTTCTACAAAATCCTTGAAATGTTCTATGCACATTTTAACATCCTCATAAATCCTGCATAAAAATACAAAAAAAAATACATAAATATTATTATAAAGTAGCAGAAACAAAACTATTAAAATTTATGAGCTGTTTAAAGAGCAGCCAATGAAAACATATTGAATATCTATGCTAGAATTTACATACATATGTATATGTATTACAATGTTTCTAGTAAAAACATCATCATCGTCACTATCTGTAAATGTTTTAAGAAATATTAATATTTATGATAAACGAGTAAGTGTTTTCATGCTCCCCAAAAGTGCTGCTTAACTATACAACACAATTTTGCAGTTTTTTATGGAAGGAATTTTATTTTTGTTTTTAAAGAAATTATGCTAAAATAAACAATAAAAAATAATGCGTCCAGAACGAGAAATGTTATAAATTAACATTTATTTCTCGGAAGCGTAAAATAAAGTAAATTAAGAAACAAAACATTGAAATGTTTTTGGATACTTTAAATAATCGGAGAGAAAACTCTCTCACATAATAAGGGGGTTTAAATTTGAGGTTAGTCCTAGGAAAACTTGGGGAAGTTCAACTGTACAAACAACTTATCTAAATAATTCTTTAATATGACCAATAGTTGGTATTATTCTTTATAATCTGGATTTAAAGAATTTTATAAGATCACATCGTTGCCTCAAATCAGTGGCCGACATAAAGAGCACATGAAATATGGATTTGAATAATAGCTTAAGCACCTTCTATCTCTGTCTTTTGGATAATGTTTATGAACTTCGTTAACATTCATGTTGTTTACATCTAAATAACCGATCAACAGTTTGTCCTGGAAGCCATAAGTGCCGATCACTACCAAATTTCCAAATCAAATTCACAAAAAGCTCAACAATTTGTTGAAATTCGTTTCTATCATTTGAACCACCTTACTTAGCATAACCGAAAACATATGATGTTGAAGTTGAATGAATTGTTCCACAATAGATGAGCATCTTGTTGGCGTTTGTTGCACTTGAAAATATTCCATCTTGTCGTTAACGTTGTTCTTTTTTTCTATTTTCTTTGTTTTCATCGTCATCTTATAGCCGTGAATGTGAACGTGTATGTTTTGTTTGTTTCCTTTGTGGGTTCTTAAACGTTCTTGATTTATGATGTCTGCTTAACAGCAACTGAAATATCAACAATAACAAAACAAAAACTCTCTACATATATAAAGTAAAATAAATGGTTTTAAAAAATTTAGAAAAATGTTTCTTTTTTCGTTGTTTGTGATGATGATGACGAAGACGACCATCAACATGAAGATGAAGAGGTGGTATTTTTTTTTACTAGAAAACAAAGCCAAACAAAAAAAAAAATAACATGAAAAGTTTTAAAAATGAAAGTAAACTTTTAGGGTTCTTTTCACTTTTCCGCAGGAAGACATTAGATGTTTGCACTATGGCTTAATATTGTTAAGAACGTTTGCCACAAAAGTTTTAATATTTTATATTGATTTAATATTAGTGTACATGAGCCAACAACTTTAATGATTACAGTTTTGGTTCCTTAATTATCTAAAGTTTGTTATATACTTCTTTGCATTTAGTTTGAATCCAGAACAAGCATTTGGGAGATAAAAATTTGGTGCTCCTTAAACCTCCTTTTAATGAAATAACTTCACTTGAGTCAATATCTTCAATGAGCTTTTGAACATGTTTATTTACGACTATATTTCAGCATCGAAGATTCCAAGGTATCCGGAATCATCGTTTAAATTCAGGCACCCTTTAGACGTGTAAGTGGATTTGTTAAGTTTTCCTCTGAACTTGAGTTGATTGCTTTGCTAAAGATTTGATTGGTCAATATCAGCATAAATTAGTGACATGCAAGGCGAATTTATATAACGTGGTGTCGATAGCACAACTGATTAGTTTTTTCTTCACTTGTTTGAAGGCTCGAGCTGTCAAATTCACTACAGTTTGTTATTGCGAATACTACAGCCAACCTATGGTGTACTTATTGTAGAATCGCTCTCACCTTATAATTAATTCGTCTTGCTGACATGTTTATTGCTGATTATGCTGGACCAAAAGATATTCAGTCAAATGGGACATCCAGATCTCAATTGTACCGGAAAATCAATGTTTAATGATATTATATTTTGCAATGGCGGTGAACGGACTCTCATAAACGACCTGATTACTGTAATCATGAATACATAGTTTAATATTGTCCTCGTGCATATTTACATACATACAAGATCCTGACAGCCTTAATTGGTATTAAGTACCAGCTGACATTTCCCCCAAAAAATTTGTTAAAGTTTGTTAAATGTCGTTCTCAACTGCGAATTTCAAATGAGTTGATGAGTAATGCAGAAACTGGCATCTGGCAATTGAGGCAACGTTTGACATTAGTTTCACCTTCAGACATAAAATATTGCTTTATTGTTTATTTAAATGCAAAAAAATGCTCTGCTTGGATCACACATAATTTGACAAAGAATCAACAATTAAAATATTTATTTGAAAACGATGGCTTTTTCTAACAGGTCTGGAGGGAATCCAATTTTATATTATTATATAAAAGATTGCTGATCACTGGTTTCACTCAAAGACTTCACTTCATCATATGGTAGGAAATGTCTGTAAAAAATTACTTATTTTTATTCGGAAGTTATAAAAAATGACTCTAATCTCTCTAATTATGCCGTCTCTTTATACTAGTGGTGAAAAAGGAAGCATGTCATGACATACGGAAGAATGTGACAACATTTGATTAAGTTCTTCGATGTAGCTGGCATTTTGTCCAATTAAATGATATTAACTCCGGTTGGGATGTCATAAACTCCGTGGAAATAATAATATGTCAGTGGTAAAAATCGTTGCGTTGCGTTGGTAACAGTTGCAGATTATGCTCAGTGAAGAAGAAGAAGTAAACTGACATAATTGTGTCCAATCCGCTCTAATAAAAGCGCTTCATATCTTTAAATTTAACCCTAGCTCTGGCACCAATAATTTTCTACAAATCCTGGCACTATTTACATTTGTAAATACGTGTAATTTCTTATATATTCATATGCAGATTATTGTTAGGGATACTCTATAAACCGTTAGGGATACTTGTGAAGGCATTCATAACATCACCACAATAGGCCTAGGCTTCTTATGAAGCCAATTATTCTGTTTATTGAGAGATCAAACATCAAAGCTCCTCCGATGTACTTCACTTAGCACTACCCTAACATAAGGGAATCCCAATGTACATCCTCAGAGATATGGTAAGTTGGTTTACGTGGTAGTTCTTTGCGCGCGAACAATCAGGTAGAATCGAAAGGACCCCGTTTTGAAAAGGACACACCATTCGTCAGATATAGTGTCATTTATATCGCAATGTATGCTAAAATGTTGAGGTTTTTATACCCAGTAGGTTATTAAGTCTAGACCCATTTACCTACTAAGGTTAGTTAATATGTAGTTGCCCAGGAATCTGTGCATTTTGACACTCAGTGCTGGACATTCGCAGAGAAGGAGGAAAATCGTTTCCTCTTTTTCCCTATTCTTGCAGCTACGACAATGGTTGTTAAAGGGGAGGCCAAGCTAATTGCATGCTTGCCTACCATCCTCAGAGGTATAGTCATGTATGTCGAATATCTGGATCCTCCCTATAGCATTCTCTGGAACAGTGACTGAGTATGGTTCCTTAGTCATAAGTGCTCATGACATGGCACTTATGACTAAGTAACCATCATAATGTCATCGAGTGCCTTTTAGAGATGTAATAGAGTAAATGACGACACTCGAGACCTTATATCAGGAGAAGTTAAGTCCCCAACCATGGGACGGAGATTGAGGAATTTGAGGATCTTTGTGATGTCGGATAGCCAGAGGGCACTATCCGACATCACAAAGATCCTCAAATTCCTCAATCTCCTTCCCAAACACTAAACAACCCAAATGAGGTTTGCATATATCTAAGCCTGAAACGTCATATATACGCAAGCATCTTTTATCAAATGATGTGGCAGAGGAACGTTCAGGATGGCTCCTAGAGCTTAAGTAGGGCAGGACCTCATGGTCCAGTAATAGAAACAATGAAATATAATAAAATTAAATGAATTATGTGATAAATAAAGCACACAAAACAAAAAATATTTACATATGTAAATAGAGAAGAAAAAGCAATAAAATGGCTAGAAATAACAGGATTTTTTTATATACGCACGAACTCCAAACCATTTCCAAATCGGTCCAAACATACAAAAATTATCATCGGAATTTTTTATTCGTTTGAAAGGCTTATCGATATCATTATGTATGGAATATAACATCGTAGAAATGTCCGCAGCGGTTTTGCTGGGAGGGTCGCATAAATCAGGCTGAATTTGATCGATGCCATGTGTTATGTTGGTTTTGAGGGCCGAGGAGGTTTGTGGCTTATTCGCATTGGGTTGCGACTTAAGAACACCCCACAAGAAAGGTCAAATGACCCCGTGTGATGACCATGCCCTCAAATAGCTTGTGCAGAATATCCAATGTGGAATGAGCTGTGTGACACGTAACAGTGACTTTTTCGGTATACATTGGACACTCTTGGATCTCATTTGGATTGGTATCTTCCCAAATTCGACAATTTTGTTTGCTGACATACCCATTCATCCAGAAATTTTAAGTCGATTATGGCGACCGTAAAATGGTCGAAGCTTTCGGAACGTTTCCCGAGCAGAACACCCATTTTATAAAACAATTTTACCATTTGCACATATTGTTGAATGCTATATATGTCCATGGTGATTTGACAAAGCAAACTGAATAAATAAAATCAAATTCGTCGGATGTAGCTTAAACAGTATGGCTGCTATCAACTGTCAAAGTTCGGAAGTCCCTATTGGAAGACCCTTTATTAACAATAAGAACACAATTAAATTCGGAAAACAAACTAAAAAGTACGAGTGTGAATTTCCCGGCACCTGTCAACACGGTTGCTGCCAGTTGAGTCCTTTCAAAATTCTAACAACCTTCGTCATTTAATTTGTGTTTGACAGCCATTGATAGCAGACTACCTCGAGACTTGAGGAGAAATTGGAAAAAAGAGAATTTCGTCTGCTCATTAAGCATTATTTTTTGTGGACAAAAAGCATCACTCAAATAAAGGCTAAGCTTGATAAATACTATGGAAACTCTGCACCATAAATTTCAGTGGTAAAAAAGCGATTTACTGAATTTCGTTGTGGCCGTACAAGCACGAAAGATGCCGAACGTTCTGGACGCCCAGATAAGTGTCTACACGGGTACGTACACACATGTGTAGTTTCCATGGCAAAAATTAATGAATTATGCTACGAAATGCTCCCTCTTCCACCCTATTCGGATTTCGGATTTAGCCGCGAGTGACTATTTCTTGTTTCCAACCCTGATGAAATGTCTCGACGGACCTCGACAAATCATATTTTTTGGAAGGGATAAAAAAACTTGGAGAAACGTTGGACAAAGTGCATAGAGCTCAAAGAAAACAAGCTAGAAAATTAAATTTATTTTTATTAAAAACCTGTGTTTCACTCACGGACTTTTAGACCCACCCTCGTATATATTATGGTATTGACAAAATATCGGAAACTTGGGTTTAATTTTTACAAACATTTTCTGGCCCTTTTAGTAACCTAGTATTTTATTGAAGATCATTGTTTTATCATAGATTCAATCATCTCCTTTGAAATATTTTGCCATTCCTTTATTACGGCATCTGATAAAGCTTGCCTATGTGGTTTAATTTTGAGTCCGTATTTTGCGACCTGCAATTTCAAATAGGTTTTCTATGTGAAAACCTTGGATTGTAACTCGGTTACAACTTTATATGTGTTTTTGAGGTCATTGTCGTGCTGGAATCCGCAAACTATGACCATATTTTCCACAGCGCATGGATACATAACATTAAAATGGCGATCTGCATCCGATTACAGTCTTTGTATCTTTTATGATATGCATTGGACCCATTCATTGCCTTAAAAAACAGCCCCACACCCTAATACTGCCACCGCCAAATTTGACGGTCTTATATGTGTATTTAAGATCCTCTCTCTTTCCCTTCGTCCGTCTTAAAAATGTTATGTACTAATCGCACATCAAATTGTAATAAATAACATGTTAATGAAAAAATCCATGTCAATATAAACTCCCTAAATACTGTCGTATGATATTTAATTACAATCGTACAACGGAATTGGAGGTTAGTCGTTAATGAATTCATAGTGGAAATAAATCCTAATTGATGATATGGATTCGAGCCAAGCCAAGCTAATCAATCTATCCTAATACCATAACATTACGGATAACAATGCGATTTCTACAACCGTTTCAGTTGAAATTTATTTATTGTTATATTATATTTAAAAATAACAAATATTTGTAAATAAAAATTTACAAATTCCGTATAATATTGTGGGGTTTCCAATAAGAACTTTCAAACATTTGATTGTCGTTGGGAAAAATCTTTCTGTAACTACCTACACATTGCCACACTTCAATAACCCATAGTGCAATAATGTACTTTAGGTAGTTTTTCTGTAATAAAAGAGAATGAGAGTAAGGAAAATCCCTTTTATAAATGTTGGAAAAGAAAATTCGTAAATGTTTTTCCATTTGTTGTTGCTGTATAGTTGTTGTAAAACTACGGCTAGACAAAAACCAGCATTACACTAAAAATTGCAACAACATACACGTGTTATTCATACAATATTTTTGAAGTTGTTGTAGTGGGTTACAAACAAACCGTTAATAAGAGTAAGAAATTAAGAGAATTGAGAGTTTTCCCACACGAATAGCAAGAGAGAATGGCATATCGTAAAATAACAAACAAATATCGTATTGTTGAATTTTACTAGATGTTTAGTTTGAGTTCGTGAATCTTAACAATATGACGACGTAACGGACGGTCGCTGTTTCAATTTCTTTAAAATAAATATAGAAAGAAATAATAAAAAACAAAAGTGATTTCTATATTTTCGTGGTCGTTTAGTGCAAAAAAAAAAAATAGTATATAGCTAAGCAAAAAATAACGTAATAATAAATACTCACAAGTGAATTTGTTTAAATAAATAATATAAAGAAGCAAAGTTCAGAAATAAAACAAAAAAAAAATTAAGCAAGTGTTCTTCGGCTGATTTAGCATAATTTTGTGTTTTCTTTTGATAAAGTTCATAACATTAACGGTTTAAATGGTGTTATCAGTTTTTCAGTCTGAGAATTTTGTTTAATTGTTAATTAAATAGTGCAATTTTATTTCGCTTTGTTTATATGGTGTTTTAGAGACCCAAAATAACGGTACTCTTGGTGTCTCTCTAACTGACGACCGTTCGTTAAAGAGTGTAAAATTGAAATTTTAAATCAAACATCTATCAAATTGTATGCGGCTGGATACCGCAGTAAAAATAAAGTGTATTTGAAACATAAAAAAAATCTAAATTTAATATTAGAAAAAATATCCTATAAAAGCAATATTTAATAATAATCTAGTGGAAAAAATTGTCAGCTGGCAGAAATAATCCCTCGATAAAATTTATTTACAAAAATGTTCATGTTCTTCATTTGGGTTGCTTACTCCATTTAAACACTAGCTGGTCTAGTCATAATATAAAAACCTAAAAAACTACAACAAAAAAAATAATAAAAAAAACCTACACTACTTTATTACACTACTGTGCTACGAGTCTTTAGTTTTCAACAAGACTTCTTCAGCATTGTTAATACCCAAGGATTTACAAACAAATCACTTCATTTAACCAACAACTAACACAACCAAACAGCCAACTATCCAACCGACCAACTCTCCAACAAGGATTTCAAAAAAAAGAATAAATAAAGAAGAAGAAAAAAAGTCCTGCACGTTGTGCATTTCAACTCTGACGTAAATAGCAAACAAAAAAAAAATACTACAATAAATAAAATTTGTAGAAAAAAAGACTATGAAATGTTTAGTTTTAAGTATAAGTTTCATTTATATCAAGCGTTTTTACGAGGTGAGATCGTTAAGTTTGTTTGTGGACAGGTGATGTTTGAATATTTGAAAAAGAAGCTTAAAAGCAATTCTAAATTCTATAAATTTTGAAGAAAGGAATTGTAAATTAGGTTAAGACAATTCCTTTTAAGAACTACAATGAAGTCTAACAAATTCTCAAGAATTTAGTTCTCGTTATGCATTTCTTGCTATTGATAAATTCCAGTCACTATTGGAAAGGATTTTTGTCACTCCCCCATACTGTCACAGTACTACTTTCATAATATTGTTACGTTTTTACCTTTTAAAAACGTGGGTTTATTTCCTTTAAATAAACCGGATACTTTTGATTGCAAATAAAAAGCAGTTTCAGTAGTTTAAAATTGTAACAACTTTTTATTTATTTAGAATGTACACCAACAACAGTTCAAATATTCACTCAGTGTCTTTATATACGTGTATCTATTCGCAGAAATGCACACACACTCTATTACGTACAACTTTAAATGCACAAGACTCAACTCACGACTGTCAGCTCTGCCCCTATTTATACACGTGCCCTCTGTCGGGAATCTTCTACAATGCTCTTAACGGACATACTAGTACATTCGAATTCCAGAGCCTTCGATTTCATTGCCACCAGCCCAAACATTTAGTGTTGCCATACTTACAAACAATGCCAATAAACGCATGCTACTGATGGACGTGCCTTCAAACATGAAGAATGCTGCAGGCAGTCGTTACAGACCGTTGAATTCAAATCGTCATTGCACATTCGTAACAATAATTTTTGGCCTTAATTATAGCTCAATCTAGATTCCTTGTCTTTAATGATGAATATTTCTGTTAGGTTCTTTAGTCAACAAATGTTGTGAACATTCTTCTTCTTGCGAAGTTACACCAACCTATTTTCGAAGTAATTTTGGTAATCCGAACAACATAACAATTTCAAGTCAACCGTCGCATCGTTTGTTTCCAAAAACATTAATTTTTAACATTACTTTTGAAATGCTGGTGGCAAATTATGCATGTTTGGCTTATGCTCTTCCTTATGCAAATATCTCTTGTAATGTTCAACAAACTTTCCAATTGACTATACTATTATCAAGAAGAACCCTCCCCATATATATTAGTGTGTCTGTAGCTCTCTTTCATAAAGATGAAGGTCTAAATGGTAGGCCCGACTACATTCATTATCTTAAATGCTGTATATTCTTGTTTAGTTCTTAGTCAGCAAATTCCAGATCTAAATGTTGAGGACGTTCTTGTCAAAGTACATACATTTTTGTTTCATAAACTAGGGAACAATTGTAATGCTTTGATTCTTGGTCGGAAAGTTTCTATATCCAAAATCTATAGATTTTTCAGTCAATCTAGATCTAGATTTTTTGATTTTCATAAGATTAAATCTTTGCATCTCCATAGATTCTATTGATTCATACTTGCAATGTAGTTAAATACCTAAGCAGATTGGCTGTATTCTTCAAAATATATTATAATCTTCACAAAGCCAAATCATCCTTATGAAAGTCTTGCTTCATATAGCAATCAAAGGATGATTTGACTCTGTTTGGGATTGTAGCAGATATATCATGATTTATATTCTGCGTGTTCCATTACTTATGTCTTCAAAATCTTCTGACAAATAAATGCTGGTGTTCCATACAATTACCTATTTGAAACAACGAATTTACGGAACTATTTTGGCACTTTAATTTTGACGGTGTCGACATGTCCGGCTTCTAAGAAACAATAAACTGACTATTAATTGATTCCAAGAGAAACGCTTTTAGACTGGAAAGCAATTCGAAGGCATACGTCGATTGACTGATTGACTTTTTGGAAAAGCAAACAAAACTAAATTTGTCTCTCCAAACGTTATAACTTCAGAACATGCGTTTTAAGGTTGTCGACATGACAAATTTCTGCGAAACAAGAAAAGGAAAGAAAGTAGTTTTAACATGTACAACAAGGAATTATTTAATTTCGATGAATGCAACTTCCAAAACTCCGATTTAAACAACCTTTGAATTTTGCTTTGATCTTCTGGTGCCAATCAGCGTAGGAAAAATGACGTTCCATTTCGATTATCCATGTTTGACCGTTGTCTTTCCTTCTTTCTATTAAAACTTAGGATAGATGATACCGAATTGATATTATAATGATATGATGTTGATATAACAACTCAAACTAACCAATTATTAAATCCAGGGGTCCTGCATTAAGATCAAGGCTTAGGAATTGTTGTAATTCTACCGTGTTAGCCAATAAATGCAGTGGTAGTGTTATAAGGATTCTAAATACATGCGACTTATAGGCCGACCACTAAGTACGACATTACTTCGATATCCTGTGATTGCGGAATTGATGGTGTCTTTCTGAATGTCATTCAAAGTATGAACTGCAATCTAATGGATCATACACGTACTATGTTCTCCTTGTAAATTTGCAAATCTTTCCAGACATGCCTCGGAAAATACTTCAACTGTATGAGGTTGTAGTTAGAATAATGCGGCCCATATTACATGGGAGGAACCTTTGTTTCTTCGTGCAGATGGTGAACCCTGGTTATTTGCATGTAGCTTCTAACTGTCATTAAGGTTGAGTTTTGTCAGTTTTGAAATTTCTACACTGGCTATTACTCAATGTTGATGGCCACAATGGATCGATGTATTTGACCACTGAACAACCAATAATCCTATAGGTACCCAAAAAAGCTTCTTTCTACTTTACAATTCGTGTGATATTCTGAGGAGGTAAAAAGGCTGTAAAAGCTAATCACTAAATTGTTTAAGGTGTCGACAGGTTTGGTTTCTCCTTACTATAAACTGGATATAAATTGATTCGAATGCGTCAAATGCACAAATCGACACGATTTAAAAGGCATTCAAGTAGAATCAAAGTGCCTAAATTTTTCACAAAGTCACTCGGAGATCTGGTTTTCTGGCACAACAACCAGATTTAAATCATTGGTTTTTCTATATATTTCAACAATACGACTTAACTAAAGTTGTATTTAGTTCGTTCCTAAGCGTAGGTACAATTATTCTTAGATTGATATTTATATATTTATTCTCATTCTAATCATTGACCGAGATCTTTAAGAAATTTTCTTGAATCTTCAAATTAAATAATTTTGGAAAAATTTACCTTTTTTGATATTTTTTCTACAATTCCTGAAGCCATATTTCCCCTCATACAAATTCATTTTAACTTGATTTTTCTTGAGTGAACTTTAACTGCTTAAAACGTCAATAAAATTAGACTCGAGTTAGTGTCCACATCAATAGCTGATGAGTAGTTTCATTTGGATGATCCATAATCATGTTCAAATTGGTATTAAACTATAGCTATCGGGCGATTTAATATATTTAACCTAAAATCGTTATATTTTACAACAGTGAAGATTTGGTTAGAAGAGAATCACACCGTAAACTGTGTGTATTCACAAGGCCATATATGCTAAACCATAGTGGATCTCCAGTAAAGTAGGCCTCTTTTTCTCCAATCATACTGACTCCCATAGAGAGTCTAGTTAATTGTATTAACATCACAATAGAAGATGTAACGTATCCTCCATCAGCACTTCACCATCTTCATGTATCATCAGTTTTTCGTATACATTTTTAACAGTACATATTGACATGAATTAATTGTTAATTACTTTTTTTTTGAATTGCTTTGATCTCCCATGTTTTGCAGTAATTAAATTTAGCTATCTGTCGACAGGCATCACTTAACGAACCACCCTCGTTAGAACGTTTATGAGTTTTGTGCAAAATCTTTGGAAAAAAACAAATAAAAATCACAACAAGCACAACAACAACAACTTTATAATAAAACAATATTAATAATTAAGTTGAAACAACAACAACAACAAGTGCATTGCTCTTTTTCCTTCTCCTTTCTATATTTGTGTTCTTTGCAAACACGTTCTTTTCATTTATTATGAGAAGATGTTGTTGTTGTTCTTGTTGTTTTTTTTTTGTTGATTTCATTTTACATTTTGCACAAAACAAGATTCTTTTTCTATATTACAGAATATTTAATATAATAATGAAACACAAAACAAACAATATTATTATACGTCGTACGTCTCTTGATTTTACATTTACATTTTATTTTTTAATTTTATTTATGATTTCATTATAAAACTACAAAACAACTTTACAATCAGAGTTGATTTTTGTTTTGTTTTTATTTTGTCATTCTCTCTTTCAATTTGTTATTTTTTCTCTATATGTATGTACGTATGTAGGTATGAGTGTATTTATATTTTTTATTTTGTTCTAGACAAGACAAAGACGTAGAAGAAAAAAAATAAAATTGACAGACTGTTAAAACGACATAGACAATATTTGTTTATTGTTGTTGCAAGCAAGTCCTCTTGCAGAATTTTTGTGTTGTATTATTGTAGTTGTTGCTTTTGCCCAGCAACTAGTCGTCGTCGTTGTTTGTTTGTTATTGTTATTATTGTTAAGTCTGGGAAATTGTGATAAAAATCTTTTGGAATTAAATAAGTTTACTGGTTATTTGTACTTGTACTGCCGGTTTATAAATAATTTTAACATTCTTTTTAATATTAATCATGTGGTTTTAGTTAAGAAATATGGTTAAATAATGTATTTGTGTGTGTGTGAATGTTTGAGAATGTAAAATAAAATACTGGGGGCAAATTGTAACCTCAAAGTCGGTGTATTTTTTTTATCAGTTTTTTTTTTCATATCAGATTGCATTACCATTTGTTGCGAAATTATTCATAAACTGTGGCTTGTGGTAATCACAATATGAACCTTAGATTTTATTGTTAAGTGGTTTTAATAAACAAACTGAAAAACGTGTTTTGTTGTATTGGAAATAAATAGGTACTGAAATCTTTGTAATTATTGAGGTATTCAAAGAGGTTTGCTAAAAACATTCTTGGGGGAAAATTGTGTCAATAAAAAGTATACAAAATGTTATATAGAAAATCTTCTTATAGGACAAAATTTTCTATAGAAAATGTTGTGTATAAAAATATTTTCTATAGAAAAATCTTGTTATACACAAACAATTTCTATAGAAAATCTTGTTATACACAAAAATTTTCTATAGAAAATCTTGTTATAAGAAAAAATTATGTAGGTATGCTCAGTAGAAAAATTTGAAAATTGAAAGTATAACAGTTTTTTCTATAGAAAATTGTGAGTATAACAGATTTTCCTAAAGAAAAAATTATGTATTTTCAATAGAAAAATTTGTGTATAACAGTTTTTCTATTGAAAAAAGTGTGTATAACTGTTTTTTCGAGGGAAAAATATGTATATAAGTTTTTCTTATAGAAACATTTGTGTATAACAGTTTTCTCTATCAAAAATATTGTTTATTTGTGTATAACAGTTATCTTGTTATACACAAACATTTTCTATAGAAAATCTTGTTATACACAAAATTTTATATGGAGAATCTTGTCTATATAAAATTTTCTGATCTAAAGAACTGTTATACACAAATATAACAGTTAGATAAAACTGTTATAAACTTTATTTTTACTATAAAAACTATTTTTGATAGAGAAAACTGTTATACACAAATATTTCTATAGAGAAAACTGTTATACACAAATCTTTCTATAATAAAAACTTATATACATATTTTTTCCCTTGAAAAAACAGTTATACACACATTTTTCTATAGAAAAACTGTTATACACAAATTTTTCTATTGAAAATACATAATTTTTTCTTTAGGAAAATCTGTTATACTCACAACTTTCTATAGAAAAAACTGTAATACTTACAATTTTCAAAGATAAAACACTTATGCTTAAAATTTGCCATAGAAAAAACTGTTATACCAATCATTTTCTGTAGAAAAAACTGTTATACCAAATTTTTTCTGTGGAAAAAACTGTTATACCTAATGTTTTCTATTATTTGTTTTATTCAAATTTTGACAATTTCCCTTGAAAACTGAAAATTTATTGAAATAAAAACATAAAAATTTATTAAACTGCAACAAATCACCCCTTCAATACAAAATTAGGTTGCGGCACTTATGATGTTTTTGTAGTTTCCTTCCTATCATTTACAAAACAAGCTCCGAATCATCTTCAATTACAACAATTGCAATAAATACACATAAATTTAAATGAATTTAAAAATAAAATGAAAAAACTAAAGCAACCCGTCTATGAACGAATGAATGAGTATACATTACCATTATTTAGTTACTTTCCACATGAATTGATTGCATTGTTATACATGCCACAATTTCTCGTATTCATACTAATTTTTAGAAGTTCACTGCAATTTTTTACATTATGTACGAGAGTATTATAGTTTAGTTTTAGTAGTTTACTAAGTTTTTCAGTTTTTTTTAGGATTATTTTTTGTGCATAAAAATCACACAAATCTTGTGACAATTACACTTTGCCATATATTCAAATTTAAATTCAAATGCTACAATAGTGTGAGTACACCACTCCTCCGAAATTGTAATGCATTTAGTTTTTGAAAACTATTTACACACACAAAAAAAGCAGCATAAATTAAAGAAAATGCGACAAAAAAAAAAAAAAAACTTCAGAAAACCTGGTACAAATTTGCAAAACACTAAAAAAAGTATGTTCATTGTTGTTTGAATATAAGGCCCATGTAGGCAATAATTTTAGTTATTTTGTTGCCTAGTTCTTTGTACCCAGTGCCAGAGACACATATTTGTTGGTTTGTTACATTCGCCATGTGAACGTAAAGTTTACCATCTACATATTTATGTTCAAGTAGTGTAGCACAAACAATAGAGAAATAACATTAAAAAAAATTGCCTTAATTTTTATATGTTTTGTAGGTATTTTTTCTTACTACTTTGTTAAATTTTCCTTGGCATACAGTAGCCAAGCAAGAATTAAATGATAGAATGGAATTGATTCATACTTTTAAGTGCTGGGACAAATAATACAATCTGAACTCTTCTACGCCCACTATCTACATCTGAGCAAACACTTATTTACTCTAATACGAGTACCACCAACTAATTGGGAAAATAGTTTATATTTATTTCCTTTTTTTTGGCAGCTTCACAATTAGAGTTTTGAGTTGCAAATGGTCATGTTTTATAATGATTATTATAGGTAAAGGTTAAATTACTCTAATGGCTAAAAGTTTAGGGTAATTTGCCTAAGAGATTTAAAATAAAATTGACTTTAAAAGGTTTGGCATTATTAGAAAATAATAGAAATTATGTTCATTAGTTTTAAGGGTAAATTTTAGAGAAATGATTACAACAATATTATATAAAATAGGTTTTCATATAAATCTTGCTAATAACAAATGATTGGCAACACTTCTAGGAGCCTTCAAGATTTGCTAATATTTACATTATGTTTTGAAATAAGTAGTTGGCCACTTTGTATGCCTCCAAGCTCTATAAATAATATTAATGTTTTTAGTAAAAAACATTAAAAACAAGGATTTTCATCAAAGTGTTTTAAAGTTTTGCTTGAGTTTTACACGATTTTCGAATCATTTCTCTAAGTGAAACGTGATAACTTCAAAAAATTATTTTTGGTCGCATCAACCGCTTCTGCAGGTGTCAAAAAGGAAGTTAATCTTTTTGTTAGCATTAAATTGATCTTCGAAGTGTTTTTTTTTTTCAAATCAGAACAGGGTAGTTCCAATACTTGAATTCGAAAAAGTGTTTCTTATTTGTCAAAATATTTCATTAAGATTAATGTATGTCTGCATGCGTTTGAGGCAATTTTCGTAGCTGTTATAGTGCTCTGGATATCAGTTTAAAGCTTGCTGGTTCTATTCCTGCCAAAGACTCTAAATATTTCTCCAGACAAGCCAAAATGCTTTCTAGTTTGTGTTTAAAAAATGCGTAACTTAACAAATTTTTTACCAAAGCCTCTACAGAACTCCAAAGACCGACGATGAGTGTCAGACTTGCTAGGTACATTCACAAGGTGTACCTATCAACTAACCGATCAAAGCGGATCTAAAGCAGACTTTAGATAAACAAATGTTCGTCCAGATTCAAGATATAGAATAAATGTTTATACTCTCTTTCAAATCAAAGTCAGATATTTGTTATATTAACTACACGATGGTTTCAATTAGAAAATTCGGCTTCTCCATTTTCATCTCTGCAATCGAAAATGTCAAAATCTGGGACCTGCTGTTTTGTTTTCGTCAAAAGTAAACTTAGACAAAAGTAAGTTTAATATAGAGGAATACAATTTTAATTGACATCGTGTTTTGGTTTTGAGATCGTGGAACCTCCTGCAGCCCTTCTACAGCAAGGAACAAGCTTGTCCGAGCCATAATCTCAACAGCAAGGTCATAATACTTTACATGTATCAATTAAAGATACCTTTGTATTGGAGAACATAGATTCTGAATCCGTTGAGATTCTGAATGTTTCACCTAAACAAACAAATGCTTTCCTGGAACCAAAGCATTACATGCAGAATTGTCTAACCGCTAATACAAAGACAATGATGAACAGACTAAGAATACACGATTAGACTTCGGAGAATGTGCATTGTATAACCTTGGGAGATGTTTTGAGTCTCCCTCCAAACACAGTATATGTTTCATTTGGGTACTGGATGTAAGAAATGAAAGGCCTCTGGTTCGCGGTGTTTAAATAGCCCGTTTCACAATATCGAATGAAAGGTTTCGTTCGTATTCTAAGTAAGCAAAAGAAAACTGATTTTGGTTTCTCTAACTTCACATTTATGTGAACGATTCGCTTAGAATGCAAACGAAATCTTTCATTCGATATTGTGAAACAGGCTATAAGCCTTCTCAATGTTATCTAATTTATAAAGGAGATAAACCTAAAACATACCTTTTAAAAACTGCAATCTTTTTTAGACATGAAACAAATTGACCACAATTATGTTACATGTGTGCATTTGAAACCATTTTTAAAGCAAGTTATTCGCTCTCCTCTAGGTAATTTTTAAACTTGAATTTAAAGACATCAAAAGCTTCTTAAGGACTAAGCAAACATTGACCTCGATATTTATTTTGGTTATATTTTGGATACAGTCACTTGGTGCCCAAGCATGATAGTACGCAGATGACCTATGATATCGATACGTGGGGATACTTGTCATTCCTTCTCTGATAAAGAAATTATGATCATGACCTGAATAAAGTTGATTTTATGACCACCTCGTCGCCGAGAGTCTTGAGGATTGTACGTCTTCATTTGAGCCCATGTAGCAAACATAACATCATCAATGACTATGTCGTTCGTTGTCGCCGTTATCTCATTTAATAACAACATGAATAGAAGCTCCCAACAAAGCTTATTATTCAGAATTCAATGTTCTAAATCGCCTGTTGTTTCTGAATTGCGGTGCAAGCGAATTGTGATACTTCAATGTGGTTGGGGAAGTTCATGGGGACCCTAATCACAAGGTAGGCATATATTTAGAACGGCACGGTATATACGGGTTCAGTAGCCATTAAGCTTGTTGCTACATGCTGACCTGAAATGTGCCAGAACTATTGTTGTTTTTTCGCTTCAGGTTTTTCTCCCTAACTGCTCCAAGTACGACATTCATGTGATATTCTGCGACCGCGGTATTGAAGGCTTCTCTATGAATATCGTTAAAAGCTGCCTTGTACGAATTACGATCTTGGATTTGGCACATTCCTTTGTATGTTCTTTTCGTATACTCCGAAGGTTGTGTAGTTTGCGAACAACACTTCGTGTTGCTTTGTTTTTATCAGTGTGCGAAAATAAAAGTCGACAAAACGCACCCGAGCACCGTGCATGGTCGTATGCGTATACTTAATCGCGACTCTCATCCTTTTTCCTCGGGTTAGAGAGATACCGAACTGTAGATCACAACATGTCAACTCCTGAACTCAAGTTGCAGTTCTTCAGATAGTTTTCTTCCGCTTGTCTTCATTTACCATGCTGCTGATATCGCGTTTCAGCTGGGCGATCCTTGGGTCATCAAAGTTGATACTTCGGTGTCATCACGCTCATCTGCGAGTCCCACTGCTTCAGCTGGGAAATGCACTACGGCTGATTGACTAGCTGAATAGAAGCGAGTGGCTGCTGCTGTAAGAGTTTCGCGGAACTTCCTTTCTGCTTGCTGTACATCGGAGGGTATTGAAAGATCATTGAAGACGCAATCAGTGAATTCTCTAAAAACCATACCAGTCGGATTTATTTTGGATGGTGTAATTGTAAAATCTTTGGGTCAGACCAGAAACACGATCCATGTAATTCTCTATTTTGCCTGTTTGTTTTCTGAATACTTTTTAATATATATTTTTAGAATTTTTATTGGAATTTTCCTAAGCTTGATATAGTAAAAAGTAACAGATAAATGAACAGACCTATTATACATACATACTTATTTATATGTAGGAGAAGACAACTAATGCCAGGCATCGCTGAATTTGATGATAATTTACATCAAAATCTTGCTATTTAATTCCACAAAAGTATTTGGATCCATGATCAATTCCATTTCTCGGAATTTATTACATTTCATTTAACTTTTTTCTTCATTATAATAAAAGAAAATATTGTGATGCTAATAATTTTTTCCATAAAAAAAAAAACAGCTTAATTTAAATTCAATTTGTTTTTTCATGGAATACTTCATGAGTCAGTGAAAATAATTAGTTGGCAACTACTGATTATTGCAATATCCATATTTTGTGTAATATGATTATGACGCTGAGATCATTTGATTTATTTTAAATAAATATTGTATTATCGCCTTTTATTTTCCTTCACAGCCATGTGGCAAAAAAAAAACATTAATTTCAGTTTTTCAATGTAAATTTAATTCATTCTTTCATTGGTTTTACTTTTTCCACAAACGGCATATTTTATTTGCAACTAGTTGGCAACAGTGACTTCTAATTTTATAAATATTTTGACAACACCCTAAAAGCTGTAGCGTTTTTACGGTAATTTGAATTAATAAAGCTTTTTTTCAATAAAATTTCAGTAAGTTTTATAAAAATTTAATTTGTTGTTAAGATTTTTGTTACTGTTTTCCATAACATTTACTTCCAAATAGTTGGCATTTCTACGGACAAAATTGCCAACTATTTAAGGTAACCTGTTTCTTAAAAACCCTCTAAATATTTTACAGTTTTTGCAGCATTTCTTTTTCAACATTAAAGGTATTCTTTCTAAGCTCTTTTTCATTAAAGGTTTTATGTTATTTTAAACCATTTAAACCATCAACGCCATTTATTTTTGCTACACATCCATGTAATTTAATGACCGTAAATATTACAAATTTTTCACACCAAGTTTCCATGTAAAATATATGTGTCTCTGTTTGGATATGAGTGTGTGTGTAAATGTATCGTTAGATTCTAACACTATTAGGTGGCATTTTCAAGTACCTCCTTGTGTTTTATTTAAAACCATGTGAAGGGAATCTAAAACTATGTATGTGTATACCTACAACTGCTGACTGTAACAAGTCGTTGTGTAGATTTTCTAGGTTTTATATACAACTGCTGAGGGTGTGAGTCAAGTTTCACGTTGAGCTCAAAATTTACAGAAATTATGAATGTATGTATATGAATGTGGCACATTATAAGTGCATAAATTTTGTAATTTGCTTAACATGCTACAAAATTGAGATAAAATGCAACATACACAGAAACAAAACACATACAAAAAAAATGTGCGACTAAAAACTGGGAGTGTAGTGTCAATTCATAAATTCAAAGTATATTTATACAAGTACATGCAAGTGATCAGCTGTTCATTATTTTCTCCTTTGTAAATACTTTTGAGATTGTCAAAATTCTTTACTTTGTTGTTTTTCTTTCTGTTTGTTTACAATTTTTGTATGTAATTGTAAACAATTTTTGACAATCTCACAATGTTTTACACAAACAAAATTAATGTTGTTTTTTTTATTGTTGATTTGTTGTAGAGTTGCATGTACTTGTATAAATATACTTTGCATAAATTAAACACAGCCAGAGCCGCTTTAATAGTAGTTACAAATGAAAAAGAAGACAAAAACGCTAAATAAACAACACACATTAACAACCAAATGCAAACTGCAAAAGTCAACAGCAGCAGCACTGGCTACGAACAACAACATCATCATCATTGTTGTCATTTTTCGTATGTGTGCGAGAGTAGTTGTAGGTGAAAAGGTAAAATGTCACACGGTTACTGCATTTGTAACAGGGATGTCATACATTTTAGTAACATTTTATGCAACCTTGTGAATAAAACTATAAATGATGCCACTTCTTTGTAAACAAGCAAATATTTGGTAGTTTGGTTTAAAATTCAGTTTTTTATTTATAAATCAAATTATTTTTATATAGAGTATAGAGTGTTTAAAATTCCCAATAACTTAGGATTACACATTAATTTGTTGCTATTGCTCATTGTTGGTTTGAGTATTTCGCAGCCTTCAGTGTGTGTGTGTGTAGTTGCCATCGTATGCAAATTACTATTTTCCTGTTCTGTGCAATTGTTCTCGTTTTTTTTTTTTTTTTTTCAAACCGACGACAACTTTAAATAAATAAAAATAAAAATTCAAATTAAATGCGAAAAAATATGATAAAATTTTAACAATAAAATAGTTTAACAAATTTTTATTTACATTTATGTCTCTGCATTTGAATGTGTTTTTCTACGTTCAGCTGCAGTTGAGTCATTGTGTGACAATTTATTTTTTCTGAACTCTATTTTTTTACAAATTCTGTAACGTTTGACTGGCTGCTTAAAGAGAAATATAAATGAAGTCTTAAGTTTTGCAAAAAAAAAAGTATTTTAATTTTATTTATATAATTTTAATTTTTACTCTTTTTTTTATAGGTATGTAAATGAAAAAGTTAACTTGCAGATTTCGTGATTTGATTTTTGATTCAAGGTAAAATAGCAAAAAAAAAAAACTTTCAAATTTAAAAAAAAATACAACATTTAACTGAAAATTTCTTGCAATAATGAATTGATCTTAGAATAGTTAAAAACGTTAATGAAAATTAGTAAAAAAAAATAAAGAAAAAAAACTTTGGAAATTAGAATTTTTTTTGTACATTCCAAAAATGTTGACAAGATTTTTAAGTATTCGAAAGTTCTTATTTTCTAACAAACACTTTTAAAATTTCAGTTTATGAGTAATGTTTGATATTTTAACATATTTTCTAACATTTATAAACGAAAAATATTAATTCACACATTATTATTCACATTTTCGATTTTTTTTAACTTCGAATGTTTTTCCAAATTTAAGTTTATGAGAAACAGATATTTTAACTTATTTTTCAACAATTAGAAACAAAAAATATCAGTTCACGCACTATTATTCACATTTTCGAATTTTTTTTAACTTCGAATTTTTTCGAATATCTATAATTGCTTAAAAAATTAATAAATATGAGAAAAAAGCCATTTCCTTTTTTGAAAATTAGAAATGAGAAAAAAATGTATATTTACACAATATTTTTAGCATGTTTGAAACTTCGAATTTATTTCGAAGATTTCAGAATTGTTAAAAAAAATTACTGAAAACGAGAAAAAAATAATAATTAATGGATGTTAGAATTTTTTTCAATATTCCAACAGTTTTCACAATCTTTTTGACATTTTTGAAAATTCAAACGTTTTTCGAACATTTCAAAAACATTGAATTTTTCGAAAATTCGATCTAATTTTCATGCATTATTATGAAAATTAAAAAAAAAAAAAATATATTTATTTACATTATTATTTCGACATTTCGTAATCACGGAATTTTTCGAAAATTCGAACATGCCGAAAACTGAAATTTTTTAAAATATTTTTTACATATTTGATACATGGAAACATGTATTATTTTAAATGTTGAACCTTTAATTAGCTTTTTGCATTTTCGAAAATTTTAATTTGTTTCGAAAATTTCAAAACTTTGAAAATTCGATTTTATTTTCAAGCATATAGTGAAAATAGGAAAAAATATGTATTTACATTATTATTTCGACGTTTCGAAACTTCGATTTTTTTCGAAGATCTCAGAATTTTTCCAAAATTCGAACATATTTTCGAACATGCTTTGAAATTTTTAAAAATATTTTTGACTACATATTCGAAACTTCGAATTTTTTCGAAAAATATTTTTTTAAATTTAGAACCTTTTTCGAACATGCCATTATTTTTTTGCATTTTCAAACATTCAAACAAACATTACTCGTTTTGCATTTTCGAACATATTAAATTGTTTCGAACATTTTAAAAACTTAGAAATTTTCGAAAATTCAATACATTTTCATGTATTATTGTGGAAATGAGAAAAAATATGTGTAAATAGAATATTTTTGACATTTCCGAAACTTAAATTTTTTTTAAGTAATTGGTATTGAATTAAGTTATTATTATAAGAATTGTTAAAAAATTTATACATCTTAGTAAAAAACATATTTATTTTTTAAATCTAACACTTTTTTTCGAACATTCCCTAAGTTTTCACAACATTTAAACATTTTCGAAAATTCGAAGTTATTTTCGAACATGCCAAAAACTTTTAAATATTGCAAAAATCGAACTTTTTTTCTACTACTAAAACAAAAATATGTATTTACACAATATTTTTGATATTTTCGAAACAATTTTTTTTTTCGAAGTTTTGCAGAATTATTAAAAAAAAAGTTAATGGAAATTGGAAAAATCTGTAATATTTTTGCAAATTATGATTTTTGCCTACCAAAGATTTCAAAGATGTCGACAACTCTATTTAATTTTGGAAAATTCGAACTCCTTTCGTATATACCCAATATTGTCAAAAGTTTTTGTAAGAGATCAGCTGATTTCAAATTTGAGTTTTGTGTTAAATCATTCAAAAACATTAAAAATTCATATTAAAGACCTCTGATTAAAGCATTTCCTAATTAAAATATGGTAATTTCCCTCTGAAACTTTTGAAGTTTTGTTAAATCAAATATTATAATGTTTCTTTTATCTCAATTTCCCTTATTTCCTAATTTTGTTTTATAAATTTAACCGGAAATTACGGTGGCATTTACAACATGTAAAAGACTGTATAACAAAAATAAAAACTGTGCTGTCTTGGGTTTTATCCCCTTTAGTTAAGGGTTGTCACTATTAGTGGCCGGCTGACACCCCCTTTTTTAAACCCCCCAATGAAAAGGTAAACAATTAGTAACAATTATAGTTTCGTATTTCACTAGTCAACGTGTGTTTTAGCTTTTATTAGCTAATTATGTTATAATAAAAATAAGGAAGTTTGTATTTGAAAGAATATAAAAAAACAGCTGGTTTTATCTTAAAATAAACACACGACAAGGCGTCTTTAGTGTCAAACAAACAAAAAAAAGAGGGAAGGGTACTTTTTTCCATAAAGAATAACAATAATAAACAGCTAATAACAGTTTAAGAACAAGCAGTTCTTGATGTTGTTGTTGTTTACTGTCAGTCTGTGGTGGCTGTCTGTTTCTCTGCTTCTTGTCATGTTTGGTTTTTGTTACTGTTAAATTAAAACAGTTTGTTTAATAGCAAAACAGTTTTCTTTCCAATATTCTTTTTTTTGTTTATTCTAAAAATAATATTGCACATGGTTAGCTGCATGTTCAAAGATAATTAAAATTTTGTATTGTTTTTACCCCTCTCTCGCTCTCCTTATTTCGCACTGTCTCAATTACTTTTAACTTGACTGTTGCCAACCACTTGAAATTTTCGTGTTTAAAAAAGTGTCGTAAAAGTGAATGAATGAATGAATGTCTAAAATAAACCAACCACAAATTAAATGTTGTTTAAAAAGCAAATAAAATTCTTCTTTATGAAATAACAAAGTGAGAAATAAAGAATTTTAAAGAATAAAAAAAAAGAAAAACACATGAATTATTATTTTAGTTCCTTAGCATTTATGTGGTATGGTTAATGTTTGCTTTTAATTAAAAACTTTTTTTTTCTCGCTCTCTAGTTAATGACTATATCCGCCGTATTGTTGAATTCATCACATAGTTGGTGACAATACAAAATTACATGATGTTGAGGAAATTAAAAATAAAAAAATAAAAAATTCTTTACACATGATGCTGCTCATTTGTTTTAATTTTTTTATTAATTTTTTGTCTGGCTTTTAAGCTATTGTTTAATATAAAACTATAGAACAATTATAAATAATTAACTATATATATGTTCATAATAGATTTGTGTGTTTATTTGCTCAGTATAACTTCTAGTCAAATCTGTGGTTGGTTATATTTGTTAAAAGGGCTTTTTTAATTTCTGTTATTGTGTAGTTAAATGGGATTTTGTAATTAAAATTGATAGAAACGAAACATTTCTATAGACTATTGTGTACAACGTTTCAATAGTTTATTTCAGCTACTGTTAATAAAGCTCTTAGTAGATTAAAATTATTTTAAATTTTCAATAGTTTATTTTGAATATTGTTAGTAAAGCTCTCAATAGTTTAAACTTAGTTTAAACTTTTAATATTGAAATAAAACTATTTTAATGTGGTGGTTCTAAACCATATTGCTTTAATGATTTTAAAACACAGTAAATTTTTAACTTTAAAGTTCAATTTTAAGATTTTCTAATTATTGATTTTTAATACAGCAAAGTTGAAAATGCTATGATGACTAAATAATTAAATGAATCTATATTTTTTCAACAAATAAATCGAATCTAATAAAATTTCCCAGGACTATTGTCAAATGAATGGTTTCAAAATCAATAACGTACAGGAAATTTGCTGAATATAGCTTTATTTTGTTTGTCACTGCATTACCCTGCACGGCATTATCCAATATGCAAGAAAACAACAAGGTGAAACTTTTTACAGAGAGTTGTTTACTTTGAAGCCATTCATATGACTATGGGAAAATATGAGGTAGACCTATTATATATCAAATTAAAGGAAATTATTCATATTAAAATAATAGTTTAAAATACTATTATGGAAACAAATTTTTTATTGAAAATCCCATAGTTCCAAACAAAAAAAAAAACCTTAAAAAAATGCGAAAAATAGTATTCCCATCTTTCTGGTAACATATGGATTCCGAGCCAAAAGAACTGCTCATCTTTTCATGCCAAGAACGAATCACGTCAATTTAGGAAACTCTGTTGCAAAGTGCTGGCTTCAAACGAATCACTTGTGTACGGTAGATAGCAGCACCCTTTTGGTCACACCAAACACAGCGCCATGGATATTTGGTGTTGGTGTCGATTCGGCTGGTTGGGTATTTGGGTACTTGTCGCAAGTAATGATTCGTTGCAAAAATGATGTTCTTTTATAGCGTTCAAGCAACACTTCTGACATGCAAAATCGTCTTTAAAGGTCCCAATTTCCCTGCTTTTGGATGAATCCTGCTACTTGCAAACGTTTTGAAATTGCAGCTTGAGTAGCTCCCAATGATTTTGGAAGCTCTTGTTGAGTATAAGAATAATTTTTATGGGGTAATGCCTTCAATTCTTGGTCTTCCAACTTTTTTGCTTGGTCTGGGCGATCTTTGTCTTCCGTGTCAACATCACCACTTCTGAACCGCACAAACCATTCGTTGGAACAAAATTCGATATTTCCCCTAAAAATTACATACAAGTTATTAAAAACAAAAACCGTGTTCAAAAGATACGCCATAAATCCCGCATTTTCGAGGCATACACCCACTAACATTATGATACAAATTTTCGTAGTGTATAAATTTGTTTCAAAACTTATCATTTTGACTAAATTTTCTGAACAAAACAAAAGAAATAACTGTGTAGCTGAGACATTCTCCAATTCTTTGGTATGTTCTCGAGCACCATCATCAGATCGACTTGCTCCTAATAATTCTTTTCTTCGTCGGGTTCAAGACTGCAGACACATTCCCATCCGTAGGAATTTCTTCGAACAAAATATCTTCAATTTATTGTTCATTGAGTACCTGCATAATATTATGTAGAGAAACACATTATATAAAACATATTTCAGTCACAGTGGTTAGTAATCTAACCACTCTATTACTTACGTTATTTATCAAAGAGTATAGTATAAAATATAACTTTATTAGCACAAGCCAACCAAAAAAACACTAAATTACAAAGTAACACTGAAGTTGATGAACAATAAACACTCTGACCTTTTTTTTATTGAATGCGGGAAAACCCCTAAGATATATTAATCAAACCATAGCAACCTGACGGCAAAGTTTTGCCAAAAAAACATAAACGATGACTTAACAAAATTGAATTGTTTAGCAAAATGCCAATAGATGTCACTAAAAATTGTTTAAAGACTCTAGAAAAGGTGGTTAGAAAAGTGACCACTAAACCGGAAAGAGTAAAGGCTTTGTTAATATTCATATAAGGTCCAAATTCAAAACTTAAACTCATATGTAACTAAGTTTTATTCAAATCAACTTTCGTCTTTGAAATCACAGATTTATTTAAATTTTATATATACCAGAGATTCCCTTTGGTGACTTTTGACCCCGTCTCCCGTTGTTCTATAAGGCCCAAATTAAAAACTGTAACTCATCTTAAGCTCTTCTATACCAATGCGATGCTTTATTATAAATTACAGATTTATTGTTATTTTTTTCGAAATTCTCCCACTTTGTGTCTACTCAGTATTTGCTATCTATTAGAATTCCTTACAATTGCTTGTTTTATAATTGGTTTTCTTTTTGAAATGTTACACTCTTAATAAATAATTAAACTATTTATTTGTTATATAATTATTAAGGCATTAATGATTTTTTTTTATAAAACATTGCTAATTTATATTAGTTTGAAAATGTTTTCTAATTGTTATACAAACAGTTTCACTTAATGATGCTGAGTTAAGACAACTAACTTATTTAGACTAATTCAAGATAAAATTAAAATTTTTTGAAGAAAATTGGTATTTTTTGTGGCAAAAATTATTGTTTGATCAAGTTTTTTCTTTAAAAATTTAAAAAAAATCAAATAAAAACAACTATGTTGCTCTTAATGTGCTTTTAGACAACTGCAGGCGTTACCATCTATACCTGATGACGTCAAAATAAAAAATTCTCAGGTATAGTCCCCATTTATTAGTATTATTGTTTCGTTATGACAAAATTGTTAGTGCTTTTGCTTAGACAACATTGTTTTGACAACAAACGTCATTCATTGTTATGATAATGTCAAGTATATACAGTTGGTTGTGACCTGACTGACATCTCTGCAATGAGGATGCCACAGCAAAGCTTTAAAATGGCGTTAATGGTGTTGCCATGCTATTTTATTATTACATATTAAACTGTCGTAGGCTATAAATATTAATTACATTTGATTTTCTTTTTGAAATGTTAATTATATTGTATTTATACTACACAATAAATAATTTAATTATTTCATTAGCTATTTAATTATTTAGTCATCTGAGAATTACTATAAAACAATTGCGCATTTCAACTTTTGTTTGAGATTTTTTTTCCGATTGTTACACAAAAAGCCTCTTCAAGCTTTTCTAATAATAATGGTTAACTTTATAATCGGCTATCTTTGTTTTATAGGAATTTTTCAATTGTTTTCTTTAGAAATACTTTTATAAATGAATTGTTTTTATTTAGCAAATATTTGCTTGTATCTTATATGAATTAGTCATTGATAAAATTTTAAATTTATTTTCTAAAGTATTGTTTTTTTTAAGCATACTATATGGATATTACTTCAACAATAAGTTTAAGTGTTAATTATAATGATCTTCACAGCAAATATTTGTTAATTGGCTGTCATTGCTAGTTTTTTGTTTGTTTTTTGTTTCAATGGAAATTTATAAAAATTGCTCTAAATAGTGAGATTTTTTTTTGTAAGTATTATTAAATATTATGCAAAAATTAATGTTATTATTTAATTGTTAGGAAAATTAATTATAGTTTTTAAGAAAAATTTCACTGTTATGAAATTTTAATTGCCTTCACTTACTATATTTAAAAACAATTTTCTTTTAAACTTTCATTTGTTTAAATATGTTTGTTTATGATGTTAATTACTACTAGTTTTAATATACAATTTTTTAGATTTTAAACTATTTAAACATTAATTTGCAATTGTCCAGTCAAACATCTTCAATTTCAAGCTCAGTTCGAAAAAGCTTTTCAAATATTAATGCAAATATGCCTGGAAATCATTATTTAGCTTTAATTATCAAAAATATTTGATAATAACTTGAAGAACATTTAAATGTTTATTTAAAAAGCCACCAGGGCCGAACCGTTGTCAACCTGTTAGCAACGCAAATTTCAACAAAATTTGTAAAAAATATCAAATAATAAATAAATATCACAATAAATAGCTAGCTATGTTACAACAGAGAAAGAAAAATCTTAACATGTTACATATTATAATTCACCTTCCATGATCTGTTTATGCCGACCACTGCTTTAAATTCAATTGAAATATTTGCTCTACAGCCTCTGTATGTTTTCTCTCAGTGTTTCTCACCTCAATTTCAATCCACTTTTCTCTCAGTGTTTCTCACCTCTTTTTATTTTTGCCGTATTAAATGTTTATTCTATTATTGCGGCAAATTCAAACAACACAATTCATATTCAAATGACATTTTACGTTTTTCAAGCTGGTTTAAATACATAAATTATAATTTGTAAGACAAATGTTGTTAGACAATAAAAAAAAAAAACTAATTTAAAAAACATATTAACATCATTTTAATGTACACCCCTGAAAATATTATAAAAAAAAAACTAAAACACTTTTGTCATTGTCTCCTGCTTGCCGGAGGTCAATGAAGTTGTAAAAATGCAATCTGGTACCACAATGTTAACATGTAAACAAAGAAAGCAAAACATAAAACGAAACAAAACCAAAGAAACATAATAGATAGAACAAAGTAAGCATTAAATTATAAAACAAAAAAAAATAATAATAATATCATGTATTAATGGCAAACATATTATAAATTTAATTTCTACATAAAAAAAAAAATATACATACCTACAGCATTTAATGCAGTAGTGTAGAATGAAACAGCTAAAAATAGTTAAACTGAACAGCCAAACCCTCAACGACATTAAACTTGAGGACTCAATGTTACTATTTTATTAAACACCACCTAACCCTCCCCAACTCACCTTATCTCGTAAAGCAATAGCATGCAAAGCATACAGTTTTTAATGTTTAAATAACTAAAGGGAGCTGTTTTATAATAGCTGACTGAGCAGGCATACTTTAAACATTAAATTATGCAAAAAAAATTAAAAAAAAAAAATAACAACAATGCAACAACATCATCACTGAAAGTTGCATGCAGTCAGTCATCTAACAACAATGTTATAACAACTTTTTTTTCTGTTATAGCTGCTCCATTCTGTTGTGTTTTCCTGTTGTTTTATATCTCCTACTCTCCACAATTTCCTTTACAAAAAAAATTCTTAAAGTCATTTATTTATTTTTCTTGTTTTTGTTGTTAAATATATTTATACTCGTCACATCATTAACATCATCATCCCAAACAACAACATTATCGTCATTGTTATACGAGGTCAGTTTAATAAATACAAAATGGGCTTTGTAACACTGTTATTCTTTTTAGTTTGCATCACTGTATATGCTTTTTTCTTCTTTGTTTTTGTTTTATTTTCTTTTGTTTACATTACGACCTGACGTCACTGCAATAAAGACGCCATATTTAATACACTCAAATTTAAATGGCGTCAATTGTGTTGCCATTTCATCTGCTTATTTGTCACCAAAATGCATTTTCATGAATTTATTAAACTAACAAACTCTCTATAAATACATTATTTTAAAATGCTGGATTTTTCAAATTTTTAGCTTTTATTTTGTTCAATATAAAATATAAAGACTATCACCTTTTCCCATCTTTCTGGCAATGGTTTCTGAGCCAAAAGAACTGTTCATATTTTGAGGCCAAGAACGACTCAAGCCAATATCCGATACTCTGTTTTGAAGTGAAGCGTATCACAGAGATAGCGTTCTGCATCGATCGAAGCAAATAGTATTCGGACGGCGAAACCACTCCATTCTAAATACTTTTTAACAGATATTGCAACATGTGGTCGTCGTTGTCATTATGGAATATTATGGTTTCATGTCTGGCCGCATTTCCGGCCAATGCTCGCTTCAAATGAATTTCTTGTGTTCGGTACAGGTGATGGTCTGGCCAGATTTTAGCATTTCGTAATATATAGGACCCTTGGCCTATTGACCCTTGATAGGATATTTGGCTTTGGTGTCAATTCGGCAGGTTGGTCTGGCTTCACATATGGTCTACGTTTCTTTAAATGAACCTAAAAAAAACCTTCTTAAAACACTTTTCGTCAGAACCTCGCAATTGCACAATTGGTTGAACACTTGGAAAACATTGTTGTTGTTAATTTTTTTCCGTTTGTTGCTTTTTATTGTTCATTTTTTAAAAGGGGCCAAATAATGAAGGAGCCGCTGCCGCCACCGCCTTTGCTGGAATATAGACATGCCTTTCGTAATTGTTGTTTTTTTTTCTGCTATTCTTATTTTCTTTTCTCCTCTTCTGTTAAGTTTACAAAGAAAATAATGCCGGGAATTGCAATTTACTCTCGTGTTCGCCCTCTTGTTTGGCAAGGCATTTAGGCATAACTTTGCACAAAAACACTTAAATAAAATAACACCACTTGTTGCGTGCCAACAACAAGGAAGGCAAGGAACAATTTAGGGCAAATTATTTTAAATTGGCGCGCTTTTGTTTTTTAGAAGAATATGTTTTAAAGGTGGAGTTAGGAAAGGAATTTAAAGATGTAAAAAATAACAGCTGTTAAAAGTTGGGTTTAAATGGAGCACTTAATGCAATTTTAAATAATAATATTTAATTTTTTAAAACAATTTTTGAAGAAATTAAGGTATTAAACAGTTTGGTGTTTAATTTGATTGACAACACTAATCTTTGTAAAATGCAACGCTGCGTTAACATGCAAATAAAGAGCAGAGTTACTTATTCTCAAAAAATTTTGCCCTCTAAATTTGACATATCCTTTGTTTCTTAAATTGTTGTTTACATAGTGTAAAGTATGTAGCTTTGACTTTTAAATGTTATTTTAACAAATAAATACGAGTTGCAAACAATAGCTTAATATAAGTGTATTATTTATATTGTGTAAATAATAAAAACATTGTAAATTTTATTTTTAAACCAAATTTCATTAAATACATGTATGTTTTAAAAACGTTGTGAGTAATAATTCAATTGTTTACATTAGTTAAATTATTATTTACATAGTGTAAATAACAACAATTTGATATCGAACAGTCATTTTATTAAACTCAATTTACTTTTAAACTGTTTTAAGGAATTGTTTGTGTTATTTACATTGGTAAATTATACTTTATTGAATGTAAAAAATGTAAATTTTGCATTTAAACATTATTTTACTAAAGGTATGTGAGTTTTATGATATTTTTTAGAATAATTCAATTGTTTACCTTAGGTAAATTATGCTTTACATTATGTAAACAATATAAATTGGACTTTTGATTGTAATTTAAAAAAAACAATAATTTTACATATTTTCAATGTACAAATTGACTTATTGTAAACTATTGTTTACATGAAGTAAATAATGCATATTTTAATTTTTAAACTTGAATTAAATAAATTTAAGTGAAGTAAGTGACTTTTAAACAGTTTCTTAGTGTTTTTATGTTATTTACATTGTGTAAATTATAGTTTACATAATGTAAACAATGTAAATTTTATTTCCAAGTGCAATTTTAATAAATTTATGATTGTTTTATGCAATTTCTTAGTACAATACAATTATTTACCTTATGTAAATTTTTCTTTCCAATATGTAAATAATGTAAATTTTATGTTTATTGTCATTTTAGAAATCAAATGAGGATACCAACAATTTCTATGTAAAAACTTAATTATTTACATTAGGTAAATTTTTGTTTAGCATGTAAACAATGTAAATTTTTCTAGCATTTATAAGAGTTTCAAGAGATTTCTTAGTAAAATTAAATGTTAAACTATTATTGACATGATGTAAACAATGTAAATTTTCCTTATATTGACATTTTAGAAACCAACTGAAGCCATTTCTATATGGACATTTAAATATTTACTTTAGGTAATTTGTTATTTACATAATGTAAAATTTAACTTTTTAAAGTAAATTTAATAACTTAAATTGCTTTTTAAGAAATGTCTTGGTATAATTCAAAGTTTTACATTAGGTAAACTATTGTTGTCATCATGTAAATAAAGTAAATTTTATTTACTTAAATTAATTTCAGTAAATTTAAGTGAATTTAAGGAAATTTCTTAATATATTCCAATTATTTACTCTATGTAAATTATTGTTTACATGATGTAAATAATATAAATTTGACTTTTATTGTCATTTTAGAAACCAAATATGAAGTTAAAACAATTTCTGGCTACAGATTCAATTATTTACATTAGGTAAACTAATGTTTACTAATGATGTAAACAATGTAAATATTACCTTTGAAAATATGTTTAATAATAATTTGTGAATTGTATGAAATTTCTTGTGAAAATACACATTTTTACATTAGGTAAATTATTCTTTACACGATGTAAACAACGACAATTTTACTTGTGAAAGTAATTTTAATATATTTATGGGATTTTTAAGAAATTTCTTATGATATATCATATTTTTACATTAGGTAAATTGTTTTTTAACTCATGTAAATAATAAAAAATTGATTTCTATTGCCATTTTAGTCATCAAATGAGGATTTTAAACAATTTCTATGTAAAAATTAAATTTACTTTAGGTAAACAATTGTTTACATGATGTAAACAATGTAAATTTTACTTTTTAATTTAATTTTAATAAGGTAAATTGATTAAAACCATGTAAATTTTACATTTGAAACTAATTTTAATAAATTTTAGTTTACAATTTCTTTAACACATGTATTTCCATCTAGTCACACAAATTGTGCTGGGATTCTATAATTTAAACCCAACTTAAAAGTGTAAATAGACTGCAAGTAAAATAAAAATAAAAAAAACATTAACAAGACTTTTATCTATTTTTTGTATTAGTCATAATGAAAAAAAATGTACAAAACTACGAGTAAATATTTATATGCTCAAATATTTTAATATTATTTGCATGTAAAACTGCATAAAGAAAAAAAAAATTATAAAAGAAAGAAATAAAATTATTTATGGTATGCAGCAGTAGTTAGTAAGTAGCCTTCTCTATCAGCAAACAGCAGTAGCAATCAGACAGACAGACGGACATTTTTTTATTTTTTTTTTATTTTCAGAGAGCAGCAGTAGTAAATAATACCCAAGTAAAGTATACGTTTGTTCATTATTTAGTCATATGATGATGTTGAATGACTTTTCTACTGTACTTTACACTGTAAAAAGCTTAATGCAGTAATAAACAACCATAAAATAAGTAATAAACAAGATGAAATTATAAAAAAAAAACCAGATACGCTTAAATAATAACAAAAACAGCAGCTACAAATAATTTATCAGGCGAAAGTATCTCTCTTTCTCTCTCTGCCTTCATTCTCCATTCATGTGTAAATTATGTGGTTCGTACTATTGAATTTTTAGATTCTGACAGATTTGTTGTTTGTGATTTCAAAAGAAAATATCTATAGTTTTATTTTAATAGGCATTACAATTTGATTATTAATATGCATAAAGTAATACTTAATACATATTTCTGCTACATGTTCATTTCTTGGTAATTACCCAGTCTACCATATCGTAATTGATCTTTGGCTGAACTTTTTCTTTACGCTCAGTTCGTTTGATGGGAGTGAAAAGAAAACCATAACGAATTGAGAACAAATTTTTTACACACTATATAGGAAATGAGTATTGAATGTTGAAGGAAATTTTTTTATAAAATGAATCATACTTTTGTAAAGAAAGACTAGGGTTTTTTAAGATTATATTTTGAAAGAAAATTTACATTGCTTTTAGCAGGAAAATTAAATTGTCAATGTTATGAAGTGGAAATACATTCCATAAATTTATTGGGTGTATGACTTAAAAATGCGGGATTTTTTGAAATTTTTAGCTTTTATTTTGAAACATAAAGGTATGTACCCTTCAATATGACATATAAGTTATTAAAAACAAAAATCGCATTCAAAAGCTACGCCATCTATTGTAAATCCCACATTTTTAAGTTATACACCCAATAATATAATTTTATTAGCGTAATAATGAATAAAAGCACAACAGTTTGCAACTATAATTTCCACTAATAAAAATTAATCATTTACCAGCAGTTAATTGTTAGACAAGTGTAAAAATACAACAAATTAAATAAATAAAATTTATGAGTTATAATCAATAAAAAAAAAACAAACCTGACCTATGACAATTGAACTTAAATTATAGCCTGTCTGCCACCATTAAAACATCATCATTAAACATATTATTTTGTTTGCTACTCGTTTTTAACATTATTACTACAGCAACAATAACAGAAAAATAAGCCTACACACGAAAGACACCATCACTCTGCCAAAAATACAAAAAAAAACAACAAAACAATTGTAAATGAAAGACATTTATTTTACAATTCTAAATGTCATTTATTCATACAAAATGTCTCTCACAAACTGACAAACACTCTTACACACAGCCATGTTACTGAAGAAAACAAAAAAACCAAAACAAACAATAATACAACCATGAATGAAATAAACAAGATTGCGACATCGACGATACCGTTATTTTAGTGTACTCTTTTACTCTTTTTTTGTGACGTCAGCAATGATTGTTTTCTTATGTTTTTAATGTAAAATACTTACTTTTTATATGAAATTTCAAAATAAATAGTGAAAAATAAATAAAAAAATTAATTAAAAATTAAAATGTGGTGTGGTGTCAAAACTTGCAATAATAATAATAATAAAAAATCAAAATCGTGAATTTGTACATTACAAAAAATTGTTAAATCGGTATTTTATTACCAATTACAGTGTTATAAAATCTCTATTGGAACAGGCTCACCACATCAAATGTGATGAAAAAGTAAAAACTCTATTTTTTCGTTCAAGAATGTACTTTAAAATAAAAAAACTTAATGAAGAACTCAGAGATAGTACGACATCAAGAAAAAGAAAATATAAAAAAATAATGACTTGAACTTAAATATAGCAAAAATATTGAATATTAATAAAGTAAAATGTGTCTAATAACATAAAACCTAAAATACATTTTATTTTATTAAACATAAATAACTTTAAAACATAATTATTGACTTTTCCATTATAAATCACATATAATTTTCATATAATACAATCAGTTTTAGTCAATGTTGACGTCACTGAGCCTAAGAGAATTTTTTTAAGAGAGCGATGTCGCCATCTGTGTTTATTTCTTTATGTAATACAACAAGCAATTCTTCAATACAACTCTTCACAAATGAAAACAACAACATACTACATACAGAAGCTGTAGCAGCAGCTCAGTAGCATCGTTATCACAACTAAATAGTAAAATGACTGTTGTAGTTGTTGTAGTAATAATGGCAGCTACATTTTTTTTGTTTATTTATGGTGTAATTGTGATCTATAAGTGTGGTTAGTTTAAATGACACAATGCACAACACACATTCTTACATATAAACATATTGATATGCTTGAATTCATTGCTATGAATGTATGTATGTCTGTACATTAAATGTCATTTATTACTCATAGACGTCATGAATCAAATACCCAGTGATGTATTCTACACGTACATACATTTTGTATGTAAAGTTTAAACACTTTAATTGGAGAATGTGTAACATTCACTCGCCTTCACTATTCAGAGAGAGAGAGTTGTCAACGCAACAACAAATAAAGGTCGTTAACTTTTCACAAATTTGTGTTTTTTATTTAATTTTCTTGTTGTTTTCTTCTTGAGGCTGTATCAAAGAGCAAATATTGACATCAATTAAGTTAAAATTAATTTAATAATTTTTTATTACAAATTTGTCTTATTTTTTTTTTTTTTTTGTGTGTTAAAATGAAGATCATTTGAAAAGTTCATTTAACTATGAAATTATTAATCATTTTTTTTTTTTAATATTTAAGTAAAGACTTTTATTAAGGCGTAGCCCGCCCGCCATTAACTAATTTGCATTTATATAAAATATCAAACAATGCAATTAATGGCTTATTTCCTTTTTTGTTTATTCTGACTGTAGTCTATTATATTTTTTCTATTAGCAAAATAATAATATTACAAACGTTTTTATATTTATTTAGGTCTTGTCTTGTAGTTAAAAGGATACATAGCAAATGAAATGGTTTAATATAATTAGTGTTTGTAGAAGAAAAGAAAAACATATGAAAACATCTGCTGAGTGTCTGCTTTTTATATGGCTTTCCCCCTTTTTATTATTATTTATTTGTTTGTGTTTAATTTTAGCTATTGGAAATCTAGGAAGAAAGGGTTTTTCTATGCATTAAGAGTGTAGCCTTTACTAGAGAGCTGGTCAAACTAAGGCCCTAATGGCTTAAAATATGTTGTGGACTTATTAAATATTCGTTTTTATAACAGATTTCCACTTCGTTGGAGTATAATTCTGTTTTTATTAAGCTTTTTGTATGACTTACATAGTCACAGGGACTGAATTCGAATACATATCTGTTTATATGAGAGATCAATTCTTAAACATTTTCATAGAATTTAAGATGGATTTTATCTAATATTATTACGTTGATTTTGAGTCTAATGAAGAGGCATCACTATTTGTAATCGAGTTAATAGTCGAATATATATTCCAGATTAGTCTTTAGTCAAATCTAAAGTCGAGTCTATGGTTTAGCTCATCGTCCGGTGTATTGTCCAGTCAATAGTCGGGTTTATGGTCATGTCTAAAATCTACTCTATACTCAGGGAAAACAGATTCGTAGTAGCAACCGAATTTGTTGCCAATCGAATGTTCCGGTTGCACACATATAATTTTTCGGTTCTATCAGCAGAAAGTCAGTTGATACAGAAGAATTTCGGTTGAAGCAACCAAACTTGTGTTACCCCTTCTAAAATATTGCAGCCACAACTGTAAAATTCGGTCTCTAAAGTTGAATCATTCGATTGGTTGCTATCACGAATCTGTTTTTTCTGTGTAGTCTAGTCAATCTATTGTCTCATCAGTCTAAACGAACTTCTACGTCAAACTTCCAATACTAAGGGCTTGTGCTTCAAAGTCTATTTTGGAGCTTCTCGACTTCATCAAGAACACATCCCTTTGTGATCGATTGGCCAGTGGACCGCACAACACACTACAGGGAAAATTCGTTCTTTAGCCGTATGTGGAACAAACTTACCGCACAAGTCTTTCCTAGCAATTTCAATGTAGAAAAGTTCAAATCGATGTGATGTCGACTTTGAAACATTAGTATTGACGAAAATTATTTGAGTGTATAATTTGTTTTGTTTGGGTTTTTTATATAATTTTTTTTTGAAATTGACGAAAGTAGGCTTTGGATTTATTGGAAAGACGAAAGCAAAAATTGAAAATTTTAAACTCATTTGTGTATTGAAAATTGAAAGAAACGGTTGAAGTTACTTTTATTAGTGCGATAACAAATAATTTGAAGGAAAGAAAAAAAACAAAAAAGGATTTTTTTTTATTAAACAAGCAATTTTGATTATATTATACTGGTAAGGATATATTCATGACGGTTCGAAGGCATTTTTTTTTTAGAATTTGGTATTGTTTTTCCTAGATTTGGATGCGTGTGACGAAGAATAATACAATTTACATTATCGAATATCAAGACAATATATATATTCAGTCCTTGTGCATTTGTTTCATGAAGGATAATTCTGACAAGGAAGAATACAAATTTTATTGCCGTTTATCAAACATATACGAGTATATTCAATATCAATAATCGAAGTGTGGAAAATCCAACACCAAGTTGATTTCCACTTAATTTGCTAACGGATATACATATTTTTTTTTGTGACCAAATTTTGTTTCACATAAATTCCTGCAAATTATTTATATATAGCAATTTTCCTATCTGGAATCCGTCTATTTTGGCGTTTTTTTTTGAATTTATATCTTTTGATAATCAAAATTATTCTAAATCAGTAGTATTTTCTCAATACACGTCATTTATTGCTCATAAAATTTACCTTAAATATTGCAAATTACCATTATTAATCTTTAAATAACTTTTATTAATTGTCCTAATCTTGATTTTGTTATATAACTATAATTTTTAATTTTGCTTTTTGATTAAATTTTGTTTAAATTCATTCATTCTTTAAAATAATTCTCTAATAACATATTTGTCAATAATTAATATAGTTTGTTTTCTCAAAATGTAAAATTTAATATGGTCACCTTAATTTAGATTTAAATGAAAATGAAATAATTGTATTGCATTTTCATTCATAAATATTTGAAAATCAAAATATAAACAAATTCCACATTTTGACTTTTCATAACACTAATACAAATTTACAAACACAAATGTCATAAAATTTCATTCAAAAACACTAAACTCCATATTTGAAAATCTCTCTCACAAATTTTACTACACTAACACTATAATAATATAAAATTTTAAAAATTCAAATTTGAAAAGCAAACTCACCGCCGTCTACGAGCGCTTGCAGACTTCGTGGGATAAAAAAATGTAAGTTCACATAATTTTTCTATTTATTACACTCATTTTAAATACTCATTCGAAAGCATAAATATCTTTTATAAAAACAAGATATTGTATTGAAAATACAATACAATTTTTTTTATAGATTTTAATATGAGTAATTTGATTACAATATACAATTATTAAAAATTAGTAAGGATATTTATGCTTTTAACATTCACAAAATATAGTACATATATTATTTTGTTTATATGGTTTCACAATTAAATATAAAAGTAAAAGAAAATTAGAGTGACCATATATTATTAATTCATATATACCATTTTTAAACGTAAAATCAATAATTAAATTTAGTTTTATTATATTATCTTCTTTTAAAAATAATGTCAATAAATAAACTTTTAGTCTTTATATTTTAAACATGAAGAATTAACTTGTGATAAAATTTATTTACGAACGGTGAAGTCTTTTAGGTAGGGTACTATGTTATTTGGGATGGCATTAAAATTTTGTTATTGCCATTAGGGAGGGTCGGAAATAAAGGGAATGGGTCTAACATCTTAAACCATTCCCAACTACTATCAACAATATTCTTCTTTCTTCTTTCCTAAAATACCATTACTATTTTGAGATTAGCTACCTAAAGTAAAGTTCGATGTAACGAGTTTTGATCATGGCTTCTAATGGACAAGAACACACCCCAACGACGAGCTTAGCCGGTTTATTAGGTAGCGCCGTCCTTTAGAGACATGATGTGTGGAGGTAAAATCGTTACAGAGAATTTTTGGCGCCCAACGTGGGGCCTCAGTTATCGTGACTTTAAAAATGTTTGTGTTTACATCTAGTGACTGATGGCCGTTTTGAATCCTTTGGTGATGTAATGGTATTTTCCTAACTTTTTTAAATCTTATATATTCTCTATTTTGTTTTCTTTCTTTTTGAGACAGTTTAAACATGATTGGATATTTGGATATAATACTTATTCGATTCGAATATTATTACCTTATTTTCCATTCATGGATGTGACTGTTGTTTCATACAGGGTTTGGGTTCGTACTAGAGATTTTATTATTGGAAGATTTTTTTTTGATTATAAACTCGTATGACTATCACTTCTTATTTCACTCTCTTTATGATTGGATTACTATGATTGGATTAAGTTTACTTGGTTTATATCGAGTTTTCTCCATTATTATGTAACCATACATTCATTCTTTTCTCATATTTAATGTTTGACTAGATTACTTTTGGTTATTATCAAATAATCTCGCATTGAAGATGAGGACTTCTTTTTATGTAATATTGTTGATAATGTATATTTTTTTTTTTTATTTTACTTACTCTTACTTTTGGACTTCACTTAGTAGTAAATTAACGAATTATATATTTTAACTTTTTGGGTGTACGTAAATTTTCGAGCTTTCTTATTTATAATTACTTGACTCTTTATTAGGGAGATTCTCCATAATTTTTTTTATATATCGATTCCTTATTTTAGTTTTTTTTTAGTTCAGTTTTCCTTAGCCTTTTATTTTATTTATATATAATTGATTTGACAATTCAAGATGCCTTTAGTACGCAGTAGGGAAAATTTAAATGTGTCAAGAGATGAGGACGATGTAGCAAATGTAACAGTAGACGAATCTCGAGGTGCTATTCCGAAAGGACCTGTGACTCGACAACAGAGTCGTAGGGAGGCAAATATGGGAACTGGTACAGATATTCGGTCAAATATGGATGACGGTAGAGTAGGACAGATAGTTTCGGATTCATTGTGTGAATTTAGAAATGAGATGTTAGGTATTTTGTCGAGTGAGATTAGAAACCTTATGATTAACAATGATGTTAGGTCCAACTCGAATGAACAGAACATGAATTTTAGACAAGATGCGATTCCTCCAAATGCGCCGGACATTCCTTTAGAAGTCGATGTACACTCAGAGAAAATTTTAAATGTAATTAAGAACTGGAGGTTGCGCTTTACTGGTAATTCGGCAGATATTTGTGTAGATGAATTCATATATAGGGTGAACACTTTGACAAGTACTAACTTAAGGGGAAATTTCGATGCATTGTGTAAGCACGCTCACATACTATTTGAGGGCAAAGCATTACAGTGGTATTGGCGATATCACCGTAATTGTGATGATCTCACTTGGTTTCGATTAACCGAGGCTTTGAAGAGACAATATAAGGATTTTTATACTGATTTTGACGTTATAGATGATATTCGACGAAGAAAACAAAGGAAATCTGAGACTTTCGACGAATATTTTGACGCTATCATGATTTTGTGCGATAAGTTAAAGTCCCCTTTGTCAGATCAGGAGTTATGTGAAACAGTTTTACGTAACTTAAATCCCGAAATTCGACACGAACTATTACACCTAGAAATAACACATGTATCCCAATTGAGGAAAGCTGTTCGAAGACATGAAAAATTTGTGAATGACATAACATCTGCCAGTAATTTCAAACGCTTAGGTCTTAAAACCCAAATTTCGGAAATGGATTGTGGGATTGAGGATAAACCCGAAATTTTAGAGACTGAGGATACCGATACGGAAGTTTGTGTGATTCAGAAAACTGGAAAGTGTTGGAATTGTGAAAAATTCGGTCACAATTTTATGGACTGTCTTGAACCTAGGAAAATTTTTTGTTACGGCTGTGGGTTAAAGGAGACTTATAGACCACAATGTAGTAATTGTTCTGGAAAACGGGGAAACTTGCAAAAGGATGTCCGATCATCGAAGAACGGGCATCCGAGAAATTAAATACAAATGATAATTTACAACCTGACATACAACATATTCATTCCTTATTAAGACCAATACATAGTCAAATTAAAGATTATATGAGGGAAAAGATAGATAAACATGAACCATCTAGATCCGCTAAAAGGATTCGTAGTTATTATAGGCAACGGAAATTATATGACAAATATACGATTTCCTCATTAGTAAATAAAAACGATGACAATCGACCATACATTTTACTGGATATAGACAATAAATCTTATTTTGCGTTACTCGATAGTGGAGCTAATGCGAGTGTTATTGGTGGGAAGTTAAGCGAGAAGATCATCGAATCTGAAAGTTACAAACGATGTTGTGGTAAAGTTCGAACTGCAGATGGAACCAAGCAAAATGTTATAGGTTCAGTAAATTTAGTAATGGCTCATAATGGTAGGAAAGAACAGTTCGAATTTTTAGTGATTCCGACATTAGCACAGGACATAATATGCGGAATTGATTTTTGGGAGAAATTTGGTATTAGAATATCGATGGAAAATACTATTAATGAGGTTGTGTTAGATACGGACATGAGTAAGATAACACTTAATGCTACACAGGAACGACAGCTAAAGGCTATTGTGGATTCATTTCCGAACTCGGAAAGGGATGGATTAGGATGCACTACGTTATTGGAACACAAAATAGATACAGGTGACGCCTTACCCATTAAACAGAGATATTATCCTATATCTCCTGCCAGGGAGAAATTGTTGTGTAAGGAGATAGACCGTATGATTGATTTAGGTGTTATTGAGGAATGCTCTGGGTCACCGTGGTCATCACCTGGTGTTCTTATCGTTAAACCTGGCAAGGTACGTTTTTGTGTAGATAGCAGAAAATTAAACTCCGTGACTGTAAAGGACTCGTACCCAATACCAAATATTGACGGACTCATTTCAAGACTTCCTCCTGTTTATTTCATATCTAAAGTAGATTTGAAAGATGCCTTTTGGCAGATAAAACTGGACGAATCTTCTAAACCAAAGACGGCTTTCACAATCCCTAATCGGCCATTGTACCAGTTTACAAGGATGCCGTTTGGATTGTGTAACGCACCACAGACAATGTGCAGACTTATGGACGTAGTCGTTCCGTATTATTTGAAATCCAACGTATTTGTTTACCTCGATGACTTACTAATAATATCTGAAAACTTTGACGAACACTTGAAACATTTACAGGAAGTAGCTTCACAACTTCGTAAGGCAAATTTAACTATAAATGTAAATAAGAGTAGTTTTGCCATTAAAAATGTTCAATACTTAGGGTATATTGTTGGTGAAGGATCCCTGAGGGTCGATCCTGGTAAAATTAAGGCTATTTCTGAGTTCCCGGCACCAAGGTCGGTTAGGCAGTTACGTCAATTTTTGGGTATGGCTGGGTGGTACCGCCGATTTATCGATGACTACGCAACAATAACTTTTCCTTTAACTGAACTGTTGAGCAAACATAAGACATTTAAATGGACAGATGAGGCTCAAAGATCATTCGATATAGTGAAAGATAAGTTGACAACGGCACCTGTTTTGGTTCATGCTGATTTTACGAAGCCCTTTATCCTTCAGTGTGACGCTAGTACATATGGTGTAGGAGCTGTTTTAGCTCAAACTGATAATGAAGGTAATGAACGTCCTATAGCATATATGTCACAAAAATTAAATAAGGCACAAAGGAATTATTCCATTACCGAATTAGAATGTCTTGCAGTGATACTAGCTATAAAAAAATTTAGATACTACATAGAAGGACAGGAATTTAAGGTAATTACGGACCACGCTAGTCTCAAGTGGTTAATGAGGCAAAAGGATTTAGCAGGTCGTCTTGCGAGATGGGCTCTGAAATTACAGGGTTTCGTATTTACAATAGAGCACCGTAGGGGGAAAGATAATGTTGTCCCCGACGCATTATCACGAGCATTTGAAGATGAATTGACAGTATCTGAAATTGAATTAGAAGTTTTACCATCAATAGATTTGGATTCTGAAGCATTTGAAGGACCAGAATACTCGAAATGGAGAGAAGAATTTTGTCAGAACGAATTTCCGGATTATAAAATTGTTGATAAATTTATTTATAAGAGAACAGACTTTTCCAATGGGTCAATAGATCAGTCATCTTCCTGGAAATTATTAGTTCCTAGTGAATTACGAAGACAAGTTTTATATGCAGCTCATGACATTCCTAATGCTGCTCATGGGGGTATAGCTAAGACAGTTCAACGTATACGTAAATTTTTCTATTGGCCTAAAATGGTTGCTGATGTAAAGGATTATGTCACGAACTGCGATTTATGTAAAACTTCGAAACCTCCAAATACTATACTTAAACCTCCTTTAGGTCAAAAGGTTGAATCTGAAAGACCATTTCAGAGATTATACTTAGACCTTATAGGACCTTTTCCAAGGACGAAAAACGGAAATATCGGTATATTAATTATTTTGGATCACTTTTCAAAATTTACTTTTTTAATACCATTGAGGAAATTTGTATCTAAACCAATAGTGAATCATTTGAAGAATGATATATTTAATTGTTTTGGCGTACCGGAGGTGATTGTTACCGACAACGGTAGCCAATTTAAAAGTAGGGAATTTGAAAATTGTTTGTCGAAATTTGGAATTAATCATATTTGTACGGCTGTTTATAGTCCACAGGCTAATGCTAGTGAGAGGGTGAACAGATCCATTAATGAGGCTCTCCGATCGTATATTAGAGAAGATCAGAAACAGTGGGATACTTATTTGAGCAGTATTAATTGTGCTATTAGAAATAGTGTACATCAAAGCACGGGACGCTCCCCTTACGAATTAGTTTTTGGTCAAAGTATGATCAATCATGGTCACGATTATAAAATTTTAAGAAATCTAGAACTTTTAGCTGAAACTGATACTAAATTAGAAAGACAAGATGAATTTACTCTACTTCGCGATTCAATAAAATCTAAAATACAGAAAGCTTATGACAAGAATGCAAGAATTTACAATTTAAGATCACGTCATCGCGAGTTTGATATCGGTCAGGAGGTAATAAGAAGAAATTTTTCTCAAAGTTCTCTTGTGAAAAACTTCAATTCGAAACTTGCTCCAACAGGAGTGAAAGCGATCGTCAAAAGAAGGATTGGTCAAGTAAATTACGAGCTGAAAGATATTGTTGGTGATCACACTGGCATTTATCATATCAAGGATATTTGGATTTGAACGGAAAATTATTTTTTTTTTGTATTGGATTGATATTGTTTTCGACTTTCTTCAGATAAAGCTTTACGTTTGCTCTACAACTTTATCTGCTTTGTGATGTCGACTTTGAAACATTAGTATTGACGAAAATTATTTGAGTGTATAATTTGTTTTGTTTGGGTTTTTTATATAATTTTTTTTTGAAATTGACGAAAGTAGGCTTTGGATTTATTGGAAAGACGAAAGCAAAAATTGAAAATTTTAAACTCATTTGTGTATTGAAAATTGAAAGAAACGGTTGAAGTTACTTTTATTAGTGCGATAACAAATAATTTGAAGGAAAGAAAAAAAGCAAAAAAGGATTTTTTTTTATTAAACAAGCAATTTTGATTATATTATACTGGTAAGGATATATTCATGACGGTTCGAAGGCATTTTTTTTTTAGAATTTGGTATTGTTTTTCCTAGATTTGGATGCGTGTGACGAAGAATAATACAATTTACATTATCGAATATCAAGACAATATATATATTCAGTCCTTGTGCATTTGTTTCATGAAGGATAATTCTGACAAGGAAGAATACAAATTTTATTGCCGTTTATCAAACATATACGAGTATATTCAATATCAATAATCGAAGTGTGGAAAATCCAACACCAAGTTGATTTCCACTTAATTTGCTAACGGATATACATATTTTTTTTTGTGACCAAATTTTGTTTCACATAAATTCCTGCAAATTATTTATATATAGCAATTTTCCTATCTGGAATCCGTCTATTTTGGCGTTTTTTTTTTGAATTTATATCTTTTGATAATCAAAATTATTCTAAATCAGTAGTATTTTCTCAATACACGTCATTTATTGCTCATAAAATTTACCTTAAATATTGCAAATTACCATTATTAATCTTTAAATAACTTTTATTAATTGTCCTAATCTTGATTTTGTTATATAACTATAATTTTTAATTTTGCTTTTTGATTAAATTTTGTTTAAATTCATTCATTCTTTAAAATAATTCTCTAATAACATATTTGTCAATAATTAATATAGTTTGTTTTCTCAAAATGTAAAATTTAATATGGTCACCTTAATTTAGATTTAAATGAAAATGAAATAATTGTATTGCATTTTCATTCATAAATATTTGAAAATCAAAATATAAACAAATTCCACATTTTGACTTTTCATAACACTAATACAAATTTACAAACACAAATGTCATAAAATTTCATTCAAAAACACTAAACTCCATATTTGAAAATCTCTCTCACAAATTTTACTACACTAACACTATAATAATATAAAATTTTAAAAATTCAAATTTGAAAAGCAAACTCACCGCCGTCTACGAGCGCTTGCAGACTTCGTGGGATAAAAAAATGTAAGTTCACATAATTTTTCTATTTATTACACTCATTTTAAATACTCATTCGAAAGCATAAATATCTTTTATAAAAACAAGATATTGTATTGAAAATACAATACAATTTTTTTTATAGATTTTAATATGAGTAATTTGATTACAATATATAATTATTAAAAATTAGTAAGGATATTTATGCTTTTAACATTCACAAAATATAGTACATATATTATTTTGTTTATATGGTTTCACAATTAAATATAAAAGTAAAAGAAAATTAGAGTGACCATATATTATTAATTCATATATACCATTTTTAAACGTAAAATCAATAATTAAATTTAGTTTTATTATATTATCTTCTTTTAAAAATAATGTCAATAAATAAACTTTTAGTCTTTATATTTTAAACATGAAGAATTAACTTGTGATAAAATTTATTTACGAACGGTGAAGTCTTTTAGGTAGGGTACTATGTTATTTGGGATGGCATTAAAATTTTGTTATTGCCATTAGGGAGGGTCGGAAATAAAGGGAATGGGTCTAACATCTTAAACCATTCCCAACTACTATCAACAATATTCTTCTTTCTTCTTTCCTAAAATACCATTACTATTTTGAGATTAGCTACCTAAAGTAAAGTTCGATGTAACGAGTTTTGATCATGGCTTCTAATGGACAAGAACACACCCCAACGACGAGCTTAGCCGGTTTATTAGGTAGCGCCGTCCTTTAGAGACATGATGTGTGGAGGTAAAATCGTTACATCGAATGTCCACAAACACTACTCCCTCTTACCTCCCTCCAATAACCTATTTTCCTAGTTCCAACACAATGATTAGGGGTCACCCCTGAGTGCTGGTACAAGAAGAAAAACAAATAATGTGCTAAATGTATTAAAATACACCTTTTTCATAAAAAATTTAAACTATTTTGATGTTTTTTAAACAACATTTAAACTTGTATTTCAACATCCTTCTAAATATGTAACCTTTACCCTTGAAATACTGTTTTTATTTTCTACTTAAGTGCTATTCAGTAAACAATAACGGCTATATGCATAAAAAAAACTTATTGTAGATTTAAAACACAAATTTGTAAACAAACACTTTAGCTTTAAAAATCATTTATAAAAGTATACACAGAGAAAACAGATTCGTGTTCACAACCGAATTTGTCGCCAACCGAATTCTGTCGGTTGCATGTACTATCTACTGAATTCGATTGAAATTACTGAATATATGGTACTCCCCACCGTTTAAAAAAATAATTCGGTGAGAACAACTGAAAGTACCAGTAGAATGTTTTCTCATTGTGAATTGAAATCAAAACAGTTTTTTCTTTTTTTAACTTTATTATAAGATACATACATAGTACATGCTTCAAATACAAATGGTTTATCAAATGCAATTATTAGGGATAATTCCAAAAACATTAAAATAACAGTAAATATACACATAAGAAATAGTTTGTTCTTGAAGAGATTCTGCTTGACAGGTTTAGTAGTAGATTGTACGGTCCATCATTAATTTCTAGACTGTTTAAGCGTTTTGGAGTCTGATTAAAAGTAGTATCCGTCGTAGGAAGGTGATAAAACATCTAAAAGAGAAACACATTCTTAATCAGGACACAAGATTGTAAACATGAAAATGCATCTACAAAATATGTTTATGTGCATTTGAAGATACTGAACTTACCTATTTACTCTAATATATCAAAATATTAACCACCAATCAACTATTTATATGTATTTTTCAATTTTGTGGTGTATTTTGTTTTCTAAAATTTTATTTCAATTAATAATAATTTATTTTATTCAGATGTCAAAAACTCAGCTTTCGGTAGAGAACACCGAATTACTTTGTATTGTAATCAATTATTCAGTTAGAGTATTCGAATACTTCTCTCTGCCGTTAAGTCTTTTATTACAAACAATTTCATGATTACAACAACCAATATTTGGATTTGAAATCAACAATGCTAAATTCAATTCAGTTGTGTTTTTCAAATTAATGAAATAAATTTTAGTAAAGACACAATCGGTTAAAATTATATATTTTTCAGTTGTGGAAATCATAATTCTATTGCCATTCTGATTTTTCAATTCTAAACATTAAAAATCTCTTGTGTTAATATATTTTCAATATTAACAATAAAATTTCAGTGTACCTTATTAAATGTTAATGGTAGGAACAGAATTCCGACCAATCTGTTTTCTGTGTGTAGTATTCATAAACGTTTGTTAAAGGCACAATAACTAATATACTGTTTTTTGTCTAAGCTGGCAATGCTTCTCAGTTATTTTCCCTTTTTCGTTGTTAGTGTTGCTTGCAATTAGGATAAAATATTCGTTAATTCTCTGTTTTTTCATTGTTTGTTTTAGTGATTATATATTTTTGAAGATAAAAACTAAACTAAAGTATTTAGAGAAAAAATATATATTTGATACTAGTAAATTTATCCTAAGCTAAAATGCATTAATATACAAAAGTTTTTATATATTTTAGTTCAATTATTATTGAAAGTATTCGAATGACGAATATTCTGTGATAAAATAAACATCACTGTTTTATAATTTGTTTTATTAATTTATTTTTATTGTCATTTTGTTAAATTTTAACAAAAATTAATTAATTTCTATGTGGAAACACATAATTTTAATTCCGGAGTGGATAATTAGATTGTGTGGACCTTCTTCCACAATGTTTACGCATTTAATTATTACATGCCGTTACAGGTTAACAATAAATTACAAAAATGGCAATAAAACTCACTTGCGAACCTCATGTAGTTCACTGCCGGAGAAATATGGAACAAAATCTTATATTATTAAAATGGACCCTATTTCCCAGCGGAGTTAAAATTATGTTTATCAATTGCAATAGTATCGACTATTATTGCAAATTTATAAAGAATAATCTTTAAAATTCCCTTTTTTCAAGATAAAATGTAAAAAGAATACTTTATAGTAGGTTTAAAGAAGGGTCGAACGAACTTTAAAATTTGTACACTTATTAAAGGTTTATCAAATGTATTTTGAGCTATTAATCGTTTATGAATACAACTTTATGAAAATTTGCTTATAATTGGTTTATAAAGTTCTTGTAAATTTTTATGCATATGGCTGTAAGTCTTTCGCTCTTTTGTACAATAAAAGAAATAACAACTTAAGATCAAACACGTTTTTTTTTTTTTTATTTTTCGGCTAAAAAATATATAAAAAGTTTATCTATTGTTATATGTATTACCTTAAAATATAAAGTATTATTGTGTTTTTCTCAAAGCAATAATTCTAAAAGCCTTGTTATTAATAAAATTTCTTTGATATTTTAACAACCTTTGACCTTTTTTATTAAAAAAAGAAATTGTACATTTTTTCCCTCAAATCTTTGTTATTTATTAAGTGTTGCGTTGGCAACGCTATTGAAGCAGATGCTAAGAAGTTGCCAATTGTTTTTTTTTTTTTATACATGAGTTAACAACACTTTTAGTAAATACTTGAGTGTAGCCAACGTAATGTTACATGTTTATAGGGGCAATATTTCTTATATTTGAAGAAAATTTTAATAATTTTTGTTTAAACAACTTTTCTAGTCATAGCTTGTGATTAAGATATTTTAAGGTATCTTCATCACACTATTTTCTTTCCAGGTCAGGTATGTTTAAAGAAAAAGCTTTTTTTTTCTATTAAATTTTAAAATTATCATTTTCAAATCTCATTAGTATAAAAATAACTCGATAAAGTCTTTGTAATGGCTTTCTAACTCAATTTCCATAAAAACGTTCAATTAATGACTTGTTGTTATTTGCCACAATTGTTGGCAACGCTGTTTATACAAATTGCGTCAAGTTGTCCACACATTTTTCATTTCGTTTATTTTCTTAGTTGTCTATGTTTATCAAAGGTTTTTGTCAACAAAATTTATTATTTTTGTAATAGATTATGGAAAATTTTCTTTTTTCCTTTAAAATGATAATATTGCTTAACATTTTTAGTTAATTCTAATGGAAAATTTTAAAATAAATAAAAAATTTTGTTTTAATATTTGTTTTTAATTTTATTTTATTTATACTCAGGAGGACTAAACTAACTGCTTTGCATTATATGAAACAAACTTTTTGCTTTCAAGGTTTGGTGGCCCCTGTATAGTTTAACTAAATGTTATTTGATATTTTGTTTACAACCATCATCATCATCACCATATTAAAGTAAACGTCCCCAGACAACACTATTTCAATTGAGTTTGCCACTTTAACAGAGTTTTTTTCTTACAGATTATTAAAAAAAAAAAACTACTACTACTATATATTTGAAACACGCAATTATTGCTTAGCTTTTGAAATGAAACAAAAGGGGTATGAAATTCAACTCCTTTCAAAACATTACACTTAATGACAAAGTTAAACAGCTAGGGTAAATTAAATGGATTTTTTCCTCCTTACTTACTAAAAATCTATCATAATTTCCACAAAAAAGAATGTTGAAACCTGCCCCCCCTTTTCAATATATATATATATAAAAGAAAGTGTAACCCATAAACATTTTTCTATTAAAAAAGTTGGGCAAAAGGTAAATATGTAATAAAAAAAATGGAAACAAAAGAAAAGGGTGTAAAGTATATCCTTTTTGTTATATTACAGCAGAAAACAATGACCTTTTTTTTGTTTGTTACTTCCTTGGTTTTTGATTACCCTAAGGGCAATCAGTTTAATATAAAAAAGAAATAGTTGGTTTATATACAAAATATGAGTTAAGGATTCTTTATTGTTTATCTGGGAGTTGGTTGCTATTGTTTTGTAAAACTTTTGGCGCATGTCTTTATCAAAGTATAATATTTTTGCTGTTAATGGAAATTGTCTAGGTTTTATTTTATTATTTTGTCTATATCCTTATTTTCACTTTCTTTAATATGGTTTTGTTTTAGTTTCTTTTCTTTTGGATTTTTATTAATTTATAACTTTTTTGTTGGGCTTTTAGTGTTTGACGTGTCTGTCAAACATTAAATTAATTGTGTTTATTTAAGCGTTTTATAGCAGTAATGGTTTATTAGTCAACAGTTTCAATAACCATTTTTTTTATTTTATTTATTTATTTAATAATGCTTAATTGTTTTAGACATGTAACACTAACTTGATAAAATTATAAATTTTTGTTATGAAATATATATTTATTATGATAAACGTCTACAAGTGTTTATAAATTATAATTTATATTGTATAAACTTGAGCTGACAGTTACAGTTTTTGAAATGTGTAAGACTAATAATTAAATCATAATAAAATTTTGTAAAAACATCAGAAAATTATAGATTTCTTAATAAATGTTTATATACCTATACATATTGTTTAAATATTGTAAAATATTAATATGTTATACTTTAGTACTTTACTACGTTTTTTTATTACATCCCTTTTGTTTGCTAATAACCATTGACTTGACATCTTTACACCTTACTTAACAGCGTTTGTTTAATTGTAAACAATGCCATCTACTATATATGAATATCCTCTTTATTCAGGTATTATATCCATGGGATTATTTTGTTTCCCTTGATGGCTTTAACAGCAATAAAACATAAAACATTCCTAGACTTAACCACAAAAGTTGTATGTGTATATACGAGTATTTATAGCATACAAACAGAAAATTGTTAAGCTCACAGTAAAATCATGACAAAAAAAAACTAAAATTACCAAAGAAACCTCATAATAAAAAACAAACCAACAAAAAATTAAAGAAAAAAAAAACAAGAAAACAAAACTTACACCAAAATCAAGTAATAAAATCACAATAAAATCTGTAGTAATTCCTATAAAAAGAATTTACACTTAAAGAAATCTTGGGAAGAGATTTTTGTTTAAAGATATTTCTGAACCGTTTTAAATGATTCTGTAAACAGACACAAATTATTTATTCCTTATATTTTGCTGATTTTCAATAACAAAATTCTAATGACAATAAGTTTTCAACACATGTTAAACAATATTGTGTACTGATTTCGAACAGATTCACTTCAAAACTACTCAATGATCACAATACTAAGTGGGTCAGAATCAAAATATTTCGGAAATAAATTTATCATTTCTAACTGGCTGATCCGATTGACATGAAATTTCGCATATGTATATCAGAGAAGTATTTGAGTTTAATATTTGACGACGTTCTATAAATAAAGCGATTTTTTTCGATTCAATTTCAAAGATTTTAATATGTGTATTCTTGAGGCTGTCGATTAGGCGTATAACAAAAATGGGAGCATATGCTATTTGTTTCTTAAGATTTGACGACGCGTTGCAACGGTCTCTAAAATAAAAACTTCAGACATCCAAATTTCGATTTGTAATTCATCCAATTTAAAAGATTTTAATATGTTCTTAAGGCTCTTGATTAGGCCTATAACAAAACATGGAAGCATTTCTAAATTTCAAATTATCTTAAAAATCCCTGATATTTAAGAAAATTTAGAAAAAAAAAACTGTCTAGTGGATGATGTTTAAATTATATTTATTATTACTTTATTGCTAAAGTAAAGAAATAAGCTTCTTTTTTTTATCATTTATTAATAAAAATTTTTCCTAAAATGTTTAATTTTAATTTTTCTCAAATTACTACATATTTTCTCCAAGTGTTTGTCTGCTATTACATTAACATTTGCAAGTAGCAGTAAATTTATCAAAACACATTAAAGATAAAAGCAAAAGACAAAGAGAAGTCATATAAATAAAACACATCACACATCCATACATACATACATGTGTAACTACATAAATGCATAAACATTGAAACATTTTTTGTCAAACAACAACAACATAAACAAACATTCAATACCAACAAAAAGAAGAAGCAGTAGTCAAATGATATTGACAGGTTATTTAACTGCTACAGTGGAAAGCCATAAGATGACATGTTTACTACCTTTAAAAAACAACCGTGCAGCTATATAAAGTAGGGTTTCGTTACATTTGGGGGAGTCAATAAAAGTGTGGGAGCTTTTTTTGGGGAAATAAAAACAAGAAGCAGTTTTTTTTTTTTTTGGATTATTTTTATATGCAAAACATGTTGACATATTGGATGATATAAACTTCAAACGAAACTCACTTGACTATTTAAAATAAAATTGTAGTAGGTACCCTCTCTTTTATATGCAATACCTACATAGGTATTAAAACTAAAAGTATTATGTATCGAGAGAGTACCTACGATGTAAAATTTAATCCACAACCAACCAACAACAGCTTTTATGTATTGAATTTTAAATTAAAATCCCACCAAAATACAAATTCATACAAATATACGAATACACAGTATTTTTTTTTTCTTCTTTTTTCCATACAGAAGGTAATTAAATACAAAACAGTTTCAGCTTTAGTAGAATTTGTATATATGTATGTATTTGTATGTATATTTAACACTCCCAGCCACTTATGCACACATTCTTAGCCAGACACTCACTTTGAATAGAAAAATATTCTAAAAATATTTTAAATTTACATGGGATACCATAGAATTTCAATGAGCAGCAGCTTGCCTTTCATTCATTTCAAATTCTACAAATTCACAAAAAAAAAAGAAAACACACACAAACTGAACAAAATTCCCAAATATGGTTAAGAATTTTTGTTAAAGTTTTATTTGTTATGTTACTTGGTTTGTCATCTGCGGCTTAAATACAAATAAATTTGCATAAAATCTAATCAAATTTAGGTTTAACTTTAAGTTTATATGAGACTTTTTTGGTCATAAACTTGATAAGTTGAGAAAAACAGATTTTAATAAATAATGTTAATTTTGTATGAAAATGTTCTTTTGCAGATTAAGTAGATTTGTATAAAAATTTAGAAAAAAAAAATATTAATTTAGCTTTAGTTTAAGTATTTATTTTATTTATATGTTTTTATATAAAAAATTAATATATAATATAGGAAATTAATAAAAATTATATATAATCTAACAAAAATTTACAATTTAAACAAAAATTACTTTTAATTCCTATCAATTCTCTTTCAACTCCTTTTATTTGCAACCTTTCTTTAAAAGCAAAGTTGCCACACTAAAAATTACTACATTTATTTGCAACCAGCTTTTAAAGCAAAGTTGCCACTCTACAAATAACACTACAATTTGTAAATACAGGGTTGTATAAACAGTAACTTCTTATACAGTTTTATCTTTTACCCAAAATCAATTTAATCGTTATATTGCACTGGCTACCGGCTGATCTCATGGCCAAACAATTGGCCCTAAATTCGGTGGTTAGGCTAAGTACTGTGGAAGCATGGAGGTCTGGTTGTGCCGGCCATGCGTCTATTCTGGGATGTACATATATCTAATATCCCTGCAAAGATTGACTACTGCACTCCCTAACCCTTCTCTGTATTGATAGCAGGCGGGTTACCTTCTTCTAGGGACAAGTTGTCATCTATACAGATAGCTCTTAAGGACCTCAACATGATCTATTAGGCTATCACTAAGGGACCAATTCATGAACCCAAGTAAGCTGGTAATACTGGCTGGTTTTAGAACCTAACTAAACCTACCCAAAATCAAGATTATTTTTACAAAATTCGTATTCATTTTATTACAAAAACTATACTAATTAATTTTATGGCCTAAATTTATGGTTTACGTCATAATTTTTTTTAAAAATGTAATATAAATTTTGGTGTGTGCGTGTTTTTTTCCATTTCAAATTCTCATGTGTTGAGATTTTGTTTAAGTTTGATTAGTTTTGTTTAGTTTTAAACAAAATTTCGCTGGATTGTTTTTTTTTTTTTTTTTGCACAATTTACATATTTAGCATTTTTTTTTTTGTTCATAATAAACTGACATACATTTGGAGGCTGTTTATCAGAATTTCATTAGCTTTGTTTTTGTTATTAGATTTTTGTAAATAAATATATAAAATTTGTAAACTTTCCTAGATATAAGTGAGCGACCTCTGTGGTTGTTAAGAAAAATTGGAAAATTTTATGAGAAATTATTGGGAATTTTATTTATATAAAATTACTATTGTGATTTGTTTTGTTTGAATTAATATGAAGCTAATTTTTGCAAAAAAATAAAAACGAAAACATAAGGAAAATATCTAGAGTATGATTTGGAAATATATATAATCAAATTGATTTGTAAATAAAAATGGAATATGGAAATGAAAATACACAATTTCTTATATTTTCTCTGAAATTTAAAGAAAAATTCCAAAAAAATTGTTTTATAGTGATTTTTTTATACTTTTATCGTTTATTAAAAATAATTTAAACATTTAAATGCTTGTCATATAAAATCATTAGCGACAATTTCCCTTTAACAATAACATTAAAAAAAAAACAAAACAAAAACATATGTGCTGTACATAAACACAAATATTTAAAATAGAATTTTCCTTAAAATAAACAAAACAAAATAAAAAACCCGACATTTATGGTAAAAATAAACAATGACATAAAGATAACATAAAACATCAAATTTAAATGTCAACTACACAGGCACACACACACACACATACATACCTACATACATACCAAACATAAACACAACAATTAATAATGTTGCCAAGTTAGCGATGAAAAAGAAACACCATAAAGAAAGACAAGGTGATGGGAAAGTCTTAAAGAAAAAAACATGTTAAAATGACATTGTGGAAATATATATAATTTTTGTGATTTTCTTTGTTCTTTAAAATGTTTTTCTTTTTGTTTATATTAAATAAAAAACATATGTTTAGTTCAATATTTAACTAATATATTTTTGTCATAAAATGAATTTTGTCTAAAAATATAATATGTGAAAATATAAACTGTCTGCATAGCTATATTATTATACATATGTATGTATATTTTAAAAGAGGATTTTTTACTTTATATTGTAAATGCTTTTAAAAATTCATATCTAACATATGGTGTGTTTTTTTTTAGGGTAATTGAGATAATATTTTATACTTACATATATGCAAACACAAATTTCTAGCTACTAGATGATACAAAGTCTGTAGCCTCTTGACTACTGCCAAAATCACTTGCAAAGGCTACACAATGAAAACCAAAGCACGAGGCAGCAGTTATTCCCAAGATAGATTTTATGGCACAATTTGATGTTGATGACAATATTCTCAAATTTTTTTTCCCCATTTACATTGACTGCAGGAAATTTCGTTATATTGTTATTAGTTGTGGAAGATTTTGTTTGGGTATACACATGCAACGTTGACATTTAAGGCGTAAAACTAACAATACAGATTTAATAAATATTGAAACAATGTAGAAGAGAGGCAACTTGTGGAAAATTTCTTTAAAATTTTAGTTAAAATATACCATGAATGGCAATTCAATGGAAACATTTTTTGAAAACTATATTCCGTAATTTTAATTTTTAATAACATGACCTTTTACCATATACCTAAGAATATTTCTAAGATAAATTCAATATTACTAGGCTTTCCATTGGGTGTTTGACTTAAAAATGCGGAATTTTTTCAAATTTGTAGCTTTTATTTTGAAACATTTGTACAATATACATTTATTCAATGTCCATTGTTAGCTATGACCTTTTCCCATCTGTTGCAAATCCCGCGTTTTTAAGTCATAAACCCAACAAAAACTAATGAATAAAGTACGAAAATAGCAAAATATGATAAAAAAAAACTTGATGAAAGGCAAAGGACCTACTTTTACTCCTTATCATTAAACATTCTACTCCTTTTTTTAACAACCTTGCATTAAAAGCTACGTTGCCAAGTTTCCTATGACAGGGTTGCTATACATTGCACTAAACCTTCTTTTAGAAAATTCTATTTTACTTATACATGTTTTTATTACAAAAAAAATCATCTTTCAATAATTTTATGGCTTAAATTTTGTAATTAACATTATATTTCTTTAGAAAATTGTAAAACAATTTGTTGTGTGACTACCTGAATGAATGCATTTCGTTTAAGTTTAACCCTTTATCTGGCAATATGTAATCTTAAGTGCAAAAAGTTATTTTTCTATTACTATTACTAAAATAAAAACATATATTTATTCGGAAATGTTTAAAAAATATTTTTTACTTGTTAATTTAAAAAAACAGGTGTGTTACAGAAATGTTACATTGCCTGAAAAGTTATGAATATTTTATGATAGATGGAATGCACGGAAGCAGTTATTATTTTTGTTATAGCACAATGCAACACCACATTTTTCGCATAAAGTTTGTGACACGCCTTGGCAATTTGGCATTTTGCACCGTATTCTTTTTTCCGCCCAGACTGGCCAATGACCAACCTGGTCTTGATGCACAGTTTGTGGTCCTTTGGACTTTTTTGCTTGTAAATGAGGTTCAATTGATCTTGTTCTTTTTATTTTAGATTTGATATTGAACTTTAAAAGAGTTTCAGCAATCTGCAGACGAAATTGCTGCACTGTTCTTTTTGTACAATAGCCATGAGTTCGCCAATAAATTGTTGAATATCTATTTGTACTACGCGAAATGCATCACTGATGTCATTTTGCGTGATATACAAATTTGTTTCATCAGCAATGTATTGCAATATTTCTTTTGAAAGGAAGTAAAAAAAATATTGTATTGGAGTGCTAAGGCTTTTTATCTCTTCGATCAGTGTTGTATTCCCTTTGAATAGCAGTTGTTGCTCATTCAGAACAAGGTTTTTCTTTTTCCAAAGAATGTTCTAATAATGCTTCTTTTGATATTGCCTATTTTCTGCTGCTTTATTTTCTACACAATATATTATATCGTCAATAGCTGGATCAACATCTTCGAAAATGGAGTCTTGTGCACCTACAGAATATTCAGGATCATGAGCAATATCTTCTAAAATGGAGTCTTCTACATCTACCGAATATTCAGGATCAGCCACACTATCATCGTCAAAGTCAAGACCATCCTCACTTTCCTCAAGAATTTCTAAAATTTTCGCATTCGTCAACGACATATTTACATGTCGGCTACAAAAAAAAACTAATTTCTGTGCAATGTGACATAAATGTAACAAACTGAAACTAACCAAATACAAGTAGAATATGGTTTGCTTTCAGTTGTATTTTATGAAAATCACTTTATTACATACTTACGCACTTATTATAAACCAAAAATATAATATGTATAACACAAATCCGATTTTCTCACTGAAAACTTAAACACTTGTTATGGTTTGAAATTTTTTTCAGCAATACACTTTTAGCACAGAAAAACATGTGATAATAATATTGTCCCGATACATTTTATTTCTTTGATATTGTACACGGGTTGTACTAATTATGTTACAAAGCATAAAGTTATTATATTGATAAAACACAACAATATATAGGCAATTTTAGGGTATGTGACATTTCTGTTACATGGCCATATAAAGGGTTAAAAAAAAACTATTAAAATTGAAAAACTTTGAAAACTAATTTAAATGGATTTTACTAAAAACATTAAATACTAAGTTTAATAATAAAAGTACCTATTTAAATTACACTTTTATTCTATTAGCTTTTAGTTCTTTATTATTTTAAAGCAAATAAAGGAAGACAATTTGTTTGTAAATTGACATTTTGCTGTCAATTTTTATATTCAATTTTCTTTTGTCAGCAAGTATTTTTGTTAAAAGTTTTGTTAAAAGCTTTTTTAGAAAAGAATTCTTAACTAAATAATCTTTTTTAAAAAGAAAAACTAAACAATTCGTTTATAAAAACAATTTTGTTCTCATTAATTTAATAACAATAAATACTTGTCCATCAACTCAAGTTTCTTTCTTACAATTTCGGAATTGAATTATTTGTTAATGTGTCAATTTATAAATAACAACAACAACCAACAATCATAACTAGTCTCATTGTGTACGAAATTTATGCGCCACTTTAACAAACCAAAATGAAATAAAAAAATAACTAATAACTAACACCATGGACTTCATATGAATTCAGAATTCATAGGAATTTGTCTGGTTTTTTGTTAAAAACAAAATATATATATATATATATTCACACATATTTCAGTGGTGTGAATATAAATGATGTCTTGGTAAATTATTTAAAGTTATAGTGACATATTAATAATGGATTTTTATATAAAAAAAATACATATATACATATTTTGTTTTGATTTTAAAAATCCATGATAATTAATGCCCTTAAAACTTTAGCTTTGTTTTTATATTGTATTTTAAATAAAATTCATAAGAATTAAAATAGTGATAAAAATTTAAATCTTAAATTTTGTTTAAGCATTTGTAGTTTAATCTTCATTTCAATGTTTTTTTTTTTTTGTTTATTATAATATAAATTCAAACACTTGTTAGTTGTTGTGCTTTTGTTCATTATGTTATGGATTGAGTCATTTGTTTGAATACAGGAAGTTTTATCAAGCGGAGATTTCTTACTTGCTGTGTAATACAAGGCTGCTTTCAAATGCAGCAGCTTATTTTGTTGATAAAAATAATAAAGTTATGCGCAGTAATTATTGGATTTGAACTCAAAACATTCACATCATTTTGTAAAAAAAAAAATAAACTCAAAACATTTGAAATAAACCGCTAATATATGGCTTAAGCTGCGTTAAGTAATGCAAATAAGGAGGTTTTAAAAAGAGTTTAAGTGTATGTAAGTTTTTAAGATATTATGAGAAATAAAATAAATGAAAGATTTGCTTTATAAGTTTTTTTTTTATATACAAAAACATTTTCAATATAAAAACTAAACATTAAACTAAAAATTAATCAAAATTATAGGAAATCTAACAGAAATTTATAAATTAGCATTCTACTCCTTTTATTTGCAACCTTGTTTTTAAAACAATGTTGCCACACAGCAGGTTTTAAAGACGACTGTTAATTTTGAAAAAAGGAACAACTAATCCATTTAATCTCTAATGAAACTTTGAAAGAATTTTTCCATTTACCTTTCCTTTGTTGACATCAGAAGATGCTGCAATTTACGACAAAAAATCCAATATCTTTAATATTTGGAATCTTCTTATATATAAATAGGCCACACGTTTTTTTGTGGTACACTTTTAAGTATGTTATTGTCCACCAATATTGCTGAAACATATATTGTTTAAAAGGTTCTTTTCTCTAGATATGCACAATATAAAAAACTGTTTCAAAATTCTTTCCATAAAAGTGGTTAAAAGCGTTTTAAAAGTGGTTTAGATTTCGACCACCGGGCGATCGTATTTAATATAAATTTGTAAAAGTTATGGTGTTAAAAACTTGTATAAATATGAATCTAATCAGCAATTGTAAAGAAATTGCTTTTTTTTAGTAAATATAATTTATCAAATTTATTAAATTATATTTCCTCTTATTTATTTTCAACCAAAATGTTGCACACTTGAAAATTCCAGTAAAATCCTTAAAATTATTTTTGCCAACAAACTAAATAAACAATAACAATAAATCAAGGTTAAAATAGAAAAAAAAACAAATCTTCCATCATATTGACATCACTCGCCAAAACAAAAATATGAAAAACGTGCTAAAAACAGTATTGAAATATTTATTTTAAAATAATAAACAGACCATACATTAAAAATAAATGCCCAAGTTTTTTGCTCTTAAGCAAATCGAAGATCATTAATTGATTAGAATTTTAAATAAAAACACATTTGTTGCTTTGGCATTAAATGGGAAAAAAGTAAATAAAAAAAAACGCCCACTCAAAATACCAACTGTATGTACATAGCTGGGGAAGAAAGCAAAAATATGCTAAATATTTAGGGGAAATTTTGGAATACCTATAAACATTTGAAATCTCATATAAAGAGGAATAATAAAAAAACCAGCAATAAGCATAAATAGCTTAAACATAAATTTGATTAAAAAAATGCTTGGTATGTGCCTTAAACACCCACAATTTACAATTAACAGAAAATAAGAAAAAAATTTATTTCTTTTTTAAAGTATACAGGAATTATATTGTTCCCTTTTGTTAACATTTACTTTTGCTACCTTTTTTTTATAGCTTAGTTTTCATAAAAACTATATTTGCATATTTCTTCTAGTCGATTGGTTTTTCTTTTCACTTGTTCTTTTTATTTTTTATTTTTTGCTACAAACTCTTACCACAACAATTAACCCAAATCTGTAAATGTATTTTCGAGTAGGAAAATTATTCAGCACAAACTAAAAATGCAGAAAAACAAAATAATAAAGAAAATGTTTGTCCCCTATTCTCAAGACATGCAGAGAAACCATTCAAGAAAAACTTCTTTTAATACAAAATTACAAAAAAAAAAAAAGAAACACTACATGAACGATTAAAAAAGCTAAAATATGTAGGCAAAAACAATAATAATAACAATAAAAAAATAACAAATGTTAATGCAAAATTATGTTAATGCAAACATTTGCAGGGTTTCACTTTATATTTATGTATGTTTCCAGAGTTGTCTTTAAATACCACCCATCCATCCATCCCTTTGACAGTTAAATTACTCATAGAAAAGGGGGGTGGAGAGGTAGAAGAGCAACAGTAAAAGAACATTAACATGCCTGCATTTGATAGTAAGTGGGTGCATTAAATGTAATAGCAACAACAACAACACTACTACTAACACCATTGTCACCATTAACCAAAACAAAGCAGCACAAGTAAGAAAGAAAGAGAGAGAGTGCAAAAACATAACAAAAAGAAAAATTGAGAACAACTGCAGAGTGTTACCAATTCAAGTGGGAAAAATTGAAATCAGGACAAAGTTATTGAAAATATGTATTTATAGATTGTGTGTGTGTTTGCGGGTTTTTAAGCTAAAAGAACATTTTAAAACAATTTTAAGTGAAACCTAAGATGTGTTAAATTACAGACAGAGTGCTTACAAAAAGAAATGTTTGAAATTTTATATATTTTGACCCAAAAGTTAAAGTGTTTCTGCAAGCAATGTTGCATAAAAACACAACTCTCTTACATTTAAAGCATTGTTGCCCACAATTTTGCTTTCCTATCACGCGAGATAGGACAAGCAAATTCTGCCAACGTTACGTTGACACACATACACTATAAGCTTACTTGTGTGGTTTCTTATAATGATCATGTGTTTGTTGCTTTGTTTTCATCTCAGAGAACAAAATCAAATCAGTCGCTGTTTAGCACTTGTTGAAGCAAGATCTTGTTACGCAACTTTTTTGAATGCTCTTATATTTTTTTGCAAATACACACAGCAAAATGTTTGATGAGAATTGGGAGTATGATTTTTTTTTTATAGAAAATATGGATGGCGAAGCACAATGTATTGTGTGTTATCGTACTTTATGTCGTAAATCTTTATTTTTTATAAAAAGACATTATGAGATTTGCCATGCATATTTAGGTAATCTTATTTAAGCTTTTCAGTGTACGACTTAAAATATTGTGATGAATTTTGCTCTCCGCTGCCTAACAAACACAAACGAAACTGTTGTAGTATGTGTGTGGGCAACACTGATTTAAAGAAATAAATGTTAGAAAATCAACTAATACCGATTGATTTATGCAAAACTTAAAGCGCAGCGATTGTATATCTTCATTAGTTTTTTGAAGCAATTTAAAATATTTAAACCTTCAAATACGATTTTGTATGTCTGAAATGTCATTACTTGCAATGAAAAATGGATCCATTTCAATAACCCTAACCGTAAGAGATCGTATGTGAAGCCTGGCCAATCAGCCTAATCGACACCAAAGCCAAATATAAATAGTGCTAAGGTAATTCTCTGTATATGGTGGGGGCAAAAGGGTCATATCTCTTATGAGCTGCTGAAATCTGACCAAACCATCACAGGGAACCTGTATGGAACGCAACTGATTCGTTTCAGGCAAGTAATGGCCGAAAAACGAACAGAATATGCGATCAGACATGAAACTGTAATATTCCATCATGACAACATTCGGCCTCATGTTGCAATACCTGTTAAAAACTATTTAGAATGGAGTGGCTGGGAAGTGAAGGTATTTCTCTGTATATGGTGGAAGAAAAAGGGTCCTATCTCTTATGAGCTGCTGAAATCTGACCAGACCATCATAGGGAACGTGTAACGAACGCAACTGATTCGTTTGAAGCAAGTATTATTGGCTGAAAAACGCCCAAAATATGCGGCCAGACATGAAACTGTAATATTCCATAATGACAACATTCGGCTTCATTAGAATGGAGAGGTCGGGAAGTTTTCCCTCACCCCGTTTATAGTCCAGACCTTGCCCCGTCCGACTATTATTTGTTTCGATCGATGCAGAACACTCTCTCTGGGATACGATTCACTTTGGAACAGAGTATCCCATATTGGCTTTATTCGTTCTTCGCCTTTCTCTCTTTCTATAAGCAGTTATTTTGGCTCGGAATTCATATGTTGACAGAAAAGGTATAGCTAACAATGGCCAAGACTTTGAATAAATTTATATTGTATAAATGTTTCAAAATTAAAGCTAAAAATTTAAAAAATCACGAATTTTTAAGTCATACTCCCAATAAAATTTTCAATAAATATATTGCAGACAATACAATGCAATTTTGTATACGTTGTTCCTAATATTTAAAAACAATTTCTCTTGAAAATGGTAGTAGTCGGTGCTTGATTTCTCATAGCATCGATACGAATGGGCCAAATATGATTAAAAATAATGGCCCATAATCATAGTTAAAAATAAAGTATATTTTAAGAGAAATAGAGTCGTCTTTACTTAAGAGTGGATATAGGTCTACCATAGACAAGTTAAAGTATACTTCTGACGTTAAAGTCGACTGTAAATATAAAACTAGCTGAAGTTGTTTTTAACTCATTTAACAACAGCATCAGCTGTTCTTCGCCATGTAAAAAAGTTCGACAAAAAGTCAAAAATGTTTAAGTTGCAAGATATTGGCAGAGATTGTGCAATTATTGAATATTGAATCAATAAAATTAGTACCAACATTGAATACATTTGATATTAATCTTTCCTTTTCTATTTTTCCACCACAATCTGTTTTTTTCTTTAGCTTCCCGGTTACATTTATTGTTTGTCACTTTTTTTTTTTTTTTTAATTTTCTAAGTCAGCTGTTCAGCGATGCCACTTGTCTATATTTTGTTGTATATTGTATGAAAATATTTTCTACATTAGAGGTGACACCCAGTTAAAGTCGGTTCAATTTAAAACATGCTTTAATTTTGACTATAGTTAGAAAATAATAAAAAACGGGTTTTTATTTTAAAGTTGTTTTTAAAAAGAACCGACTTTATGGTTTGACTATGATTATGGGCCAATGATTTTATACAAAATGTACAAAAACCGGGGTGATGGGTATACTTGTTATCTTTTAAAAAAGTTGGCATCACTTATTTTTCGCTATTGTACCGTTACATGCTATATTTTTAGGGTGACCATATTAGCTTAATTTTGCTATTAAAATTTTATTTTTAAAATTCACAGTTTTGAAGTTTTCTTTGTTTCTTTTAATGAAAAAAACTTTTAAATATAAAATTTTCAATTTAAAATTTATGTAATTCTAAAAATACCTAAGGTGTTTATTTTCTTCCCTCATAATCATTATTTAACACCCACTTTACAATGTTGCCGGTGGGTCAACAAAACATTGACAAGCCTGTTAGCACTAAAATTTGTAGCCCATAGTTTTTTCTCTCTGCCCCATAACACTAACTGTTTATTATGATGATGCCACACATAACAAGCACACGCGCCACAATCATAATTTCTTTCTATGCCACATGAGGAAATGTAACACATTGTTGAATTCAACCTACTTAAAGAAAACTATAAATTAAAAATTGAATAGATAAAAACCAAAAAAAAAAAAAAAACTTGGAAATTAAAACTAAATAGAAAACAAATAGTGCAAAAATTGCTTAAGTTTATAAAAACAAAACAACAAATTATTATTATGAAAAAACAAATGCAGTTAATTTAAAACAAAACTAGAAATATTTAATTTTAAAAAAACATAAAAAAACTAGGAATACTTTCCAATATTTAGTTTCAAAGAGGATTAACAATTTCTTTGTTAAAATTTCGAGGTCTACTTAACACGCTGATCATTGAGGAATATGTATTAACTACAATATAAACTCATGATCAGTCTGCTGCTCAAAACTTAAGAAGGAAGAAGTTAGTCAGTCTATGGCGTTGGCGTGCGTGTCAGTTGTCAAAAAAAACAAAGTTGTTGTTTCTGTTCTTTTTCATTGGACGCCTGCTGCCTGCCTGCCTGCCTTTCTTCTTTTATATGTCAGCCCGTTTGCCTTTGGGGGAAACAGGCCGTCATTTCTTTAAAACGGATACATGTTCATGGTAATATATACAAAACTGTTTCAAAAAAACAAAAACTTAAGTTTTCAAAAGTATATTTTTAGAATTTTAAACAAATGTATTTACATACACTTAAAAATGCATTTAAACATTTCCTAAAATTTTGTTTACATTGTGTTATAGTTGATGTTGTACCAAGTGTTTTTATTTAAGAAGTGTGACCTTTACGTTGGGTAGCAGCATATAGTTTTAAAGTTTGTTTTTAATAGTTTTTGGTATCAGTTTTTTTCCAGCATATTTATAAACATAATAACAACCAGAGATTTGTTAATCAACTTGTAGTGATACTTTTTGAAGACATTTATAGTTTTTGTTTTTAGCAGTAAGTGTTAATAAATGTTTTGAAGAAAACATTTAATATGGGGAAATAATTTATTGTATTTTATCACTTAAGGGATTTAAAGAAATAGCATTAGCAAAGATTATTGAAAAAAAAAGAACTTTTTAGAGGATATTCGATTTACAGAACAGGGGTATATATTTAATTTGTCAAGAATGTCTTTTTGAAGAAAACATAAAAGAGTTTGGCTACAGAAAAATTACAACTTTCAACACAAGACAAGGACATGTTTCAAAAACAAAACAATTCACGATGTCATATGAGGGAAATTTTTAACAAAACGTCCTCTGCAATTTCGCGAAATTGTGCTGGACTTAAAGGGCGACAATATTGTTCATCTTGCTATTGATAAAGTAGCAATTGTCGGCTGCGTATATGTGGCGAAAGAATATGTTGCAAATCTTGTAATTTACATTGTCGCCCAAGACGGTATCAGTCAATTTGACAGCAACAAAGTTTTTTTTTTATTTGAAGAAACTTCATATTTTCCTTAAGACGTCAGACAACGACAACAGAAAATCCTCCACAGCGACAACAGAAAATCCTCGAGCAATACTACAAAAGCTACAATGTCACTCGTCTTGTCGCTTACAAAATAAATTAAATCATGTAGTCATCAACGTTTGTGCTCTGTTTGTCGTTAGCAAATAAATAATATTAAGTTCATGTTGTCGCCAACGTCCACAACTGCTCGACGACATTTTCAAACAAATTTCATCATATTGTCATAAACACTTATGAGGCCGACAAACTCTGTCGTTAAATTTGTCTTTAAGACGTTAGACAACGACGTCCACAACGACAATAGAAAATCCGCGAGCAAAACTAAAAAAGCAACAATGTCGCTCGTCTTATCGCTTACACAAGTTCAGATATTCTACGACGACCGTTCAGAAAATAAATTCAATCATATTGTCATCAATATGATTGTTGTTTGTCGTTAACAAAGAAATAATTTTAAGTTCCTTTAACATGTTGTCGCCAACGTCCACAACTACAATAGAAAATCCTCAACGACATTTTCATACAAATTCCATCATATTGTCATAAACACTTATGTGGCCGACAAACTCTTTGGTCAAATTTGTCTTTAAGACGTTCGACAACGACGTCCACAACGACAATAGAAAATCCGTGAGCAAAACTACAAAGCGACAATGTCTCTCGTCTTATCACTTACACTGTAACATAACAAGTTCCTTTAGATATTCGACGACGACCATTCAGAAAATAAATCCAATCAAAGATTGTCCTTGACGACGACAAACTTTGTCAATTATTTTGTCCTTAAGACGTCCACAACTATAATAAAAAATCCTCGACGACATTTTTCAAACAAATGTCGCGAAAATCGTGTATAGCTACAATATGTCGCTCAGCTTGTCCTTGTCACAGTAACATAATATTCAACGATCACATTTTAGAACGCGACAAACTTTTCCGTTCATTTTGTATTTAAGACGTTCAACAGCTACATCCACAAGGACAATAGAAAATCCTCGACAAAATGTTTAATCAAATGTCATGGAAAGCTTCAAAAGCGACAATGTCGCTCAGCTTGTCCTTGTCACAATAACATAATAATTCCCGTTAGATATTCCACGACGACATTTCAGAAGGTTAATTCCATCATATTGTCATCAACGTCTATGTTCTGCTTGTCATTAACGAAGACATAATGTTAAGTTCCTTTACCTTGTTGTCGCCCACTTTTGTATAAGCGACACATTTGCAAGAATATGTCGCTAATATTGTACTCCGTTAAATTTAACAGATGACAACATGATGTCAATAGAATTTTACGGTATAGACATTTTTGGACTTTTTGAAATTTGTTTAACAACAGTTATTAAAAAGAGTATTAAAAAAAGATATCGTTAACATAGTTTAAATTAAAGCAAAATTCAAGATATTAATCTAGTCGCCAATTGAGTTTAACAGATAACAATAACAGTCTTTGTCGCTCATCTTGACGTTAACAGATGATTCCAGAAAACCAAAAAAATGTATGGATCAACTTGTCGTCAACAGAGTTTATTAAAGACAACCTTTAACACCATTTCGACACCAGAGATTAAAACGAGACAAATATCAAGATATTGACGCTCAACTTGTCATTAACATAGTATGAAAGAAAGCTAAATTCAAGACATCTAGTTGCCAACAGACTTTTCCGGAAGACAATAAAGACTCAACGTCTAGCATGATGTCAGCAGACTTTTACAGAGTTTATTATTTATATCGTATTGTCGTAAAGTCTTTGGGCCGTTTTCTCATTAGGTGATTATCTTTTTTCCCAACGAAAATGTCTCATTTGCTTCTATTCTGTCGCAAAGCTAACCCGTCCTCATCTGCCAATTATTTGTTTATCGTACAGATAAATTTAATCAGCTGACTGCTGTTCATAGTTTTTATGTGTTTGTGTTTTTGTAAACGAAATTAAATAGATTTTATAAAAAAAAAGTTTAATAGAGAAATTAACATTATTTTAAGGAGGATGAACTCGAAGAACATGAGTTCCAAGTGAATGCTGAAAGAGTTTATCATGCCAGGCAGACATGGAGGATAATTAATTTTTCAAAAGATTCCGGTTGTCGATGGCCGCATTAAACAGCTGATTTATGTAAACATGTTGTCACTTGAAGGCAGGGTTCCCAACTTTCACATCTATTTTGAGAGGTATTGCCACCAGAAAAAAATGTTTTTTTTTTCGGTATATATTGAGAAAACCAAAATTGTAAACGGACAGTTTATCGGCCTAATAACTTTATGTCGAGATTTAGTAACAGGCAGTTTGTCACAACATTAAGAAAACGGGCCTTTGTCTGACAACTTGACGTTTAAAGAGCTTTATAGAAAACAACATTTTAAATATTGTCTTTAAAATTGTTTTCAACAGTGTTAAATAGATCAAAAGATTAAAATCTTTAGTCGCTCTTGTTATCTCGTCAGGTTTTAATAGACTTTCATGAATATGTCGCTAATGAAAATTTCTTTTAAATCATCGTTAACAGCTAATTCTAAAAAGCATTGTAATTAAGGAATCTTAAAAAAAACAATATGGAAATTTTGATAATCATAATTCCAAAGGGAATCTCCTAAACATATGGGCGAACTCGGTACATATCACATGCTTAATGCAAAAACGCCCTGTTTTAGACTAGGTCTTCTCAGGAAGACAACTTTCATGAATTTGCCGCTATTCTTGTCGCTAACGAAGATATCTTTTCCGTCGACGTTAAAAGCAAATTCTTTAAAGTCTAACATAAATCGCGAACATAAAGTTGTCTTAACAGAATAAATTTGTTTTTCGAATTAAGGAGTCTTAAAAAAAATAATATGTTAAACTGTTTGAAAAATTGCTTAATTTTAAATGTAGCGATCACGTTACCGATAGTGTCCTTGATTATATATATTCAGCATTCTGTCATATATTTTTGTTTAATAAATCAAAGGTAATTGACTTCAAATACCGCAAAATCTTTTTCAAAACCTAACATATTTACTTTTCAATTGAAAGAAATATCAATTTAAGCTGATTAAATATTTATTTTAAACACTTATATTTAAGGTTTCTGTTTTTTCTAATAATTATTACTTTACTTCAAAGTTAACAAAACACAAATACCACTTAAATGTCAATCCCCTTTTCATATATTTCTCCATGTTTTTTTTTTTTTGCTTTGTATATCTGTCTATCATCTCATTTACTAATTACGTTTAAATGATGCATGATAATTGTAACATTAAAACCACTGGCTATTAGTAGTTAGTTGCTTTCTTTGAACATGCTCGACTTTTATACGACTTTTGCAAGCTTCATTAAGCATTTAAAGAAATTTGTTAGGAAATGTGTACTGGATTTAGCAAACCAGAGAAATTGTCACCAAATTTTAAAGGCAGCAAAATAATGGTTTTTAAAAAGTGAAAGTCACTTAAGTCAAGTTAAGTCAGCCCTCATAATCGTAGCAACAAGACATAAATAAATAAGAGAGAAAGAAAGAAAGATAGATAGATAGCGAGATGATGTGTGTGGGGAAGTTGTTTGTTATGCTATTGATATGTTTGGTAAGCTATTGATATGGTATGATTATTTAGTTGATTGAATTACAATTTTGTTTGTTTGTTACATATTTGTTTTACTTTTTATTTATTTTTTTAGAAAACAAAAGTTTAAAGAGGTTTTTTTATTAAGATTTTAGTTTTATTAAAGCAAACATCCAATTATCTAAATGAAAATCTTTTTATTTATTTATTTATTGAATTTCATATATATGAAAATAAAAAACACCCACTGTTTTTATTTGTTTACAAATTTTTACTTAAGAATTTAATCAAATTCAATTTGTTTGTTAAAATGTTTTAAAGAAGGGAAGAGTAGTTTTCTATTTGTTTTATATTTCTATTTTTGCTTAATCATTTAAAATGATTGTCCTTTAATTTGGAACTATTCTTTTATTTTCACCTTCAGTTTTGAAGTTCATTTAACTTTTAAATCAAATCAAAATATCCCATTTATTATAAAAAATTCTTGTTTATATTATTTTATGGTGTTTTAACGGGTTAGAGGGGGATAGATCGCTTGGGTACTTACGCGGGAATTAGGGAAAGGGTAAATAAGAAGACCATGTATTTTTGGGTAACGTTATAAATTTAAGTATATATATGTTTATTGAACTCTGCGAGTTTAATTTAATTTTTGTGATTTTATTTATACACTTTTATAAGAATTAGTATAGGATTAAGTTTTATTAGGGTAAGTATATTCTGTGATAGTATATTTTAATTAGTATTTAAGTTTTAACAATATTTATAGTTCACTTTAGGGTTTAGGATTTTAAATTTAAGTTTTTTAACTTTACGGTTTTAACCTTTAGAATTTAAATTAAGATTTCAAAGTTTTAGACTTCAGGTAAACTGCGAACTTGTTGTTCTTCTTAAGACATTAAAAGGCAAGTGATTAAAAAGGAGGCTGCAGCTGACATTTGTTTACAGGCAGAAGTTGGCTGCAGTTGAGATGAGGGTGATGCTTGCCATCAGGGATGGGAATAATATTGTTCACTGATGTGAACATCCTCCCGGGCCTGGAGACCTATAAAGAGAGGAAGGACAATTATATGTATGTGTTCAGAGAAATGGGTAGGGTGATATAGTAATTGTATGTAAAATACTTTAGAGATTGGGTGTTTATTGTGTAGACGATCCCATGACCAGCCAGCCAAGGGTGGAATCTTGTGCTATGAGTGATCCACCATCGATGTGGATCACATTGGGTTGCAAAATGCTGGTGTACAAATCTCCTCCAATCTCCATAGACACGGGTTTATTCGTATAAAATTCGGGGTCAGCTAGCGATATGCGACAAACTTTGTTTTTAATGGTTTCATCCATTTGGTTTGGGTACGGAGTTTTTGGCAAATCTTTAACAACCTCCATACAAACTTCATACCGTAGGTTTGAGGTAAGATTCGGTGTTATTAACACTTTTACAAAAACCTCATTGTCCACTTTGAAGGGAGTTAGTGTACTGTCACTCACAAATACGGATGCAATTCGGGATTTGGTCAAGCTTGGGTTCAGTATTGCCCTTGCGATCCGATTTCCTACCTGGACAACTACCGTAGGCACGAACGTTTTTGTCATCGACGTTGTTATGGGGGTTGGAACGTTGGCGATGGCTAAGGATCGCCGTGGAGCTGGTGTGGGAGCAATTCTTGGAGCAGGACTGGGTGATGGTGATTGGTCTTTGGTTAAATTCTTTATTATGCGATTGGGGCCATGTAGTACGGAGTGGTGTTTACCACCACACTGTTGGCAACGAGCCTTACTCGTACAGCTTCCAATCAGATGGTTTCTTGCCAAACAATTCACGCAATAGTGTAGGCTGATCGCTGTTTTATACCTTTGAGCCAAATTCATTTTATTGAATTTGTGGCAGTTTGTTAAGCGGTGGTCAGCCTTACAAATGCCGCAACCAAAATATTGTTTTGTTGTTGGCTTAGAGTGGCGTTGTTGGGTGCGGTTTCCTTGGTTACGCGTATTGCGATGACCAGAGCGTCCAGAATTAGATCCACGGTTGTTAGGTGCCATTCTGTATAAAAGATAAAAATGGGTTATGAAATTAAATATTATGAATGAGTTAGTGGGTTAGGGTGAAGGGTTAAATGATTCATAATAAATTTGGGTTAGTGTATGGGTTAGTTGAAATAATTAACGATATTGTCATATTGGGTTAGGGTTTGAGTAAAAGTATTAGACTAATTAGCGGGTAAAACAACAATTTTAGTAATTGGTCGGGTTAGAGTTCCAGTTGAAGTTTGTAAGTCAACTACTCTATTTCTACCATCAGAACCGGGGTATGTTTTGGTCACACGTCCAAGTAACCATTCATTGGGTGCTAAATTGTCTTGTCTAATTACTACAATATCATCTACTTCAACTTCTCGTGTAGGGTTTTTCCACTTATATCTTTTATGGAGTTCTTTAAGATATTCATCTTTCCATCTTTTACAAAAGTTGTGATGTTGTATCTTTAATTTTTGCCATCTGTTTGCCAGAGTTATATTATCACTGCTTGTGTCGGGTTCTGCAGGGGTAAGTATGGGTGAGCCAATTAAAAAGTGTCCAGGGGTTAACGGGTTGAGATCTTGTGGGTTTTCACTTGACGGGCTTAAGGGTCTCGAGTTTAAACATCCTTCTATTCTAGCGAGAAGTGTAGCCAGCTCTTCAAATGTGTATTTTAGGGTATTAATTTTCTTCAGATGAGCTTTAAAGCTTTTCACTCCTGCTTCCCATAAACCGCCCATGTGTGGTGCACCTGGGGGTATAAAATGCCACGTCAAATTCTGAAAACTGCTAGTAGATATAACAGATCCTTTCAATTGACTGATGAATTCCTGTCGCTCTTTCTTCAACAGCTTGCTAGCTCCAATGAAATTTGTCCCATTGTCAGAGTAAATAGCGACAGGGCATCCCCGCCTCGAAAAAAATCGAGCGAAGGCTGCCATAAAGGCTTGGGTAGACAAATCAGATGTTGGCTCCAAGTGGATAGCTTTTGTTGCAAAGCAAACAAAAACACAAACGTAACCTTTCGTTATTTTACAAGTTCTGCCATTGTATGCTTTGACGTCAAATGGTCCTGCAAAATCAACTCCAACATTTGTAAAGGCTTTATCTATTTGGGTTCTTTCTGGTGGCAACGCCGCCATAAATTGAGTTGTTTGTCTATTCCTATATCTTATGCAGGGTGAGCATTTGTTAACAACACTACTAATTAGATTCTTAAGTTTAAGAATCCAATATCCAGATCGGATTATTCTCAACATAAGTTGATTTCCACCATGCAGGGTTACCAGGTGGACGTGTTGTACTAGTAGTTTAGAAAATGCACTTTTATAGGGTAATAATATTGGGTGTCTTTCGGAATAGGACAAACTGTTGGAATTTGCTAGTCGGCCATTTGCACGCATTATCTTCGCAGAATCTAAAAATGGTGTTAGGGTAAGCAGGTTACTTTTGTTGGGTATAGGGTATTTTCTCTTCAAACAGTTATATTCGTTATTAAAATATTCTGTCTGACAAAGAATGATAAGTCTATCACGGGTAGATTTGATCTCTGACGCATCAAGTTCAATACTTGGGTGGGTTATTAACAAACGTAGTCTATCATTGACTAGTTGTGGGTTATTTCGATCAAGAATAACTCTATCATTTCGAATTGCATTTCTTCGGGTATATGATGCGCGATCACAAAATCGATAGACATATGTCATTACTCTAAGAGCTTTTGACAATTTCGAAAATCTTGATAATATATCTGGGTTTTCAGTATTCGTATTATCCAAGGAAGGGTGGGTATTAACTGTCGTAGTAAACGACTGACTAACTTTAGCTTCAGCTTGAGTTATAAAGGGTTTATTTGTTGTTGGCCACTGCGAAGGAGATTCTTTCAACCACGATGGTCCATTCCACCATAAAGTGTCATCCTTCAACTCATCAGCATTACATCCTCGGCTAGCAACATCGGCAGGGTTATCGTGTGAAGCGACATGGTTCCAATTATCAACACCAACTGTTTGAATAATTGTGGAAACTCGGTTTGCCACAAACGTGTTCCATGAATTGGGTTGTTTACTAAGCCACGCCAAGACTATAGATGAGTCGGTCCAGAAATACGTCTGATGTAAGGGTAGGTTGAGTTGGGTGAGTAAATTGTGTGTCATATTTGCCAACAACACTGCACCACAAAGTTCTAGTTTCGGTAACGAGATAACTTTGATTGGCGCAACTCTCGTCTTAGCGAAGAGTAGGGTTACGGAATTAGGTCCGTGTATGGGTGTGACTCTTGCATATAAACATGCAGAGTATGCTTTTTCAGAAGCATCTGAAAAACCATGAAACTCAATTTTTGCTGAAGGTGAAAAGTTAATCCATCTTGGAATACGAATTCTATTAATATTGTCATAGAACTGTAAAAACTTGTGCCATTTTATAAGGGTGAGTGGGTTAAGACATTCATCCCAAGCTGTATTATCTTGCCAAATTTGCTGCATAATAATCTTGGCAGATATAACAATTGGCGCTAACCAACCAGCTGGGTCAAAAAGACGAGCGATATCTGATAACACAGTTCGCTTCGTGTATGCTGATTTTCTTTTAATTAAGGGTACATTAAAGAAAAACGTATCTTCTTTAGCATTCCAGCGAATACCTAACGTTTTAGCATTATTTGATTCGGGTAGGGTAAGTAAATCAACATCAAGTAGATGTTCTTTGGGTAAATTTTGTAATATTTCTTTTGTATTGGAAATCCACTTTCTTAAAGGAAAACCAGCAGAGTCAAGAGCCGTGATCAATTGAGTTTGAGCTTCTCTAGCTTCCTCAATAGTATGACCACCGGCTAAGACATCGTCAACATACATGTTGTTTCGCAATATTTGCGAAGCTATAGGGTGGGTATTTTGAATGTCATCGGCTAATTTGTGTAGGGTTCTTATAGCCAAATATGGCGCACAGTTGACACCAAATGTAACTGTTTGCAGTTCAAAATCTTGAATGGGTTCGTTGACGCTTTTACGGAATAATATTCGTTGGAAGGGTGTGTGGGTAGGGTTTAGCATAATTTGCCGGTACATTTTAGTAATGTCGGCATTATAAACTATCTTGTAAAAGCGCCATTTCAATATAACTACAACTAAATCTTGTTGTAGGGTAGGACCAGTGTGTAGGGTATCATTAAGACTGTTGCTGTTCGAGGTTTTGCTAGATGCATTAAATACAACTCGAACTTTTGTCGTAACACGATCAAGTTTCACAACAGCATGATGGGGTAAATAATAATGGGTATTTGAAGGAGTGTTTGGGTTATATTTAATGGGTTTCATATGACCTAAGTCGATATACTCTTGTAGCACGTTATCATATTCCATTTTCAGCTCTGGCTTTTTCATTAAACTCCTTTCATTTCTTAGAAATTGAGCCATTGCAACATGTCTAGAGTTTCCTAACTCGACGGGAGGGTATCTAAATGGTAAATTAACCTGATAACGGCCATTTTGTAATCGACGGGAAGTGGTCATAAAAGTTTCTTCACATAAAGAACTTTCTTCTGAAACTTTGGGTTGGGTGGGTACATCTTCAATTTCCCAGAATTTGGTCAAAACTTTATCAAGCGTGACTGAACTAAAGTAAGAAACTAAGGGTTGGGTATTTTGGGAATTCTGAACGGGTCCGGTTAAAATCCAGCCAAACTCAGTTTCCTGAGCTATTAGGGTGTTTAGTAAGTCTTTTCTGACTCCTGATTTTAAAATCTGTGGGTAAAAATCGCTGCCAATAATAAAGTCAATAGGTCGGCTTTCGTAGAATTTTTGGTCAGCTAATTGAATATTTTCCAAGTCTTGTATTAGGGTGGGGTTTAAATTTTGGGTGGGTAAATTTTTGGTAAGTGTTTTAACAATAATTGCTTGGATATTCAATTTAAATTCATTTTGGGTATTCGAGCGCAATAAAACTTGACAAAGTTTATTTGAGCGAGCCGAAACTATTTCATTTAAGCCAGAAATTTCAGCAACTATGGGTGTTGTGGGTAAATGTAGCTTTCTTCTCAGTTTATCTGTGATAAACGAAAAATCTGAAGCTGGGTCAATGAGCGCTCTAGCTGGAAATAATTCACCTTGAACTTCAACATTCAGAACTGCTGTTCCTAATAACTTTGTTCTGTCATCTAATATGGGTTTGTTTGATTGGGTATGTGTCGAGAAAGACTGTACTGCGTTTCGGGATGTTGACGGTTGATTATCGTCAATTATTGGGTTCGGGTTTGAATTCGGTTTGTGTAATAGTGTATTGTGTCTACCACCGCAGTATCTACATGTAAATGTGCTACGGCAGTCTTTTATGACGTGAGCAATAGCTAGACAATTGTAACATATTCCATTCTTTTTTACAAATTCTATCCTCTCGTTTAATCCTAAAGCATTAAACGATGAACATTCTCTTAGGGTGTGATTCTTTTCACAAAGTTTGCAAATAGACCCATCGGGTTTATTTTGGGTGTTTTGGGTATTTACTTGCTTTTGTGTATTTTGGGTATTTGGTTTGGGTAATTGGGTTGGGTTAGAGAAGTTTCGTTCATTTTGAGGCTTTGTGTTTGGGTGGGTTTTCCTAGACGAATGGGTTAAATTGTGAAACGCTTTGGCTCTTCTGTCAGGGTTATATTTATTTTCAGTGAAATGTTTGGGTTTTGGGTGTGTGTTAGGGTTAGGGTTAGAATTCGAATCTAGAATATCATTTACTGATGTAAGTTCTTTAAAGGTGTTCGTTAAGAACACATCTAAGTCCGTCCAAGAAGGCATTTCCGCACAGTCTTGAAGGGATTTCTCAAATTCTCTTCGGGTTTCTCTGGGTAATTTTGTTGAACAAAGATATACGAAGATAGGATCCCAATTGTCCGTATCAATATCTAATGAATTCAAATTCGCAATACAACAATTTATCTTTCTCTGAAGCTTTCTTATAGAAGCACTACACAAGGTGCTTACTGAGGGTAAATTAAAAAGGGTTTTTAATTGCGCATTAATTTGCATTCGTTTGTTCTCAAATTGAGAGACGAGTTGTGTCCACGCAATAAGAAAGCCTTCATTTGTTAAGGGTGCATTGTCAACGATTTCTTTGGCTTCACCGCTAGTTTTTTGCTTAAGATGAAAAAGTTTTTCAACTCCACTTAAGCGTGTGTTGTTACCATAAATGGCCTTAAAAAGGTCTCTGAAAGAGGCCCAACATTTGAAATCTCCATCAAATGTGGGCATATCACAAGGGGGTACATTGAAGGCTACGGAATTGTTGGGTTGTGGGGGTTCGGGTAAAGAGGGTCGGGTTTCATTGGCCTTATTGAATTCATCAATCGATTCTTCTACCGAGATCATGCATGTCCTATAAAAACTCTTAGCAGATCTAACATTTTGCACAATTTCCGTTAAATTTATGGTTTCAGCCTTCTTTGGGTCAATTAAATCAGAAGATTCCCTAATTTGTGTATATTTACGGTCAATTTTTGACCATAATTCGCTTAATTCGCGTTTTTTAAATTTTAAGGCGGGTAGAGATTGGTAACTTTCTGGGGAAGAGCGATAATCGTCATCAAATGACTTTAAATCCATTTGGATATATCGCATTAAATCGGCGGCCAAAGATCTTAAATCGGACATTTTGTGTATATTTATTATAATATGGGTTTAAAAAGTATTTATTATTATAAAATTACTTTTATTTTAGGTTTTATGTAAACTTTAAAGTTTTTAACCTTTTAGCAAAAAAAATTGCACCAGCAAACAAAAATTTCCTACAGGGTATTTTATGAGTGTATGTGTACGTTACACAATTTGGGTTGTAATATTAGTTTATCTCAAGCAATATACAAAAATATTTCGAAAAAAACTATGAATAGGGTGGGTGGGTGAGTAGAAATATTTTTATATTATATTGCTTGATTAATAAAACTAATTTAATGCAAAAAAAATTGGAAATTTAAAATTTTTTAGTAAGATGTAAAATACACACTTACCTTGTTTGCTGGGGGTAGGGTACAAACCTTACAAGAGAAAACAAACCAAAAAAAATAAATTCTCTTGTGTTGTCAATTCTTCTTTACACCTTCTTCCCGCTATGATGTGTGGTGATCTTGTGTGTAGGGTTGTTGTTGTGATATTGTAAGCTGGGTCTGGTATGTATGTTTAAGCGTGTATATATTTTTTTTTTTTTTTTTGTGTTTTATTTTATATTTATTTTTGTGTATTAATGTTTTTTTTTGCAAATACAGTGTAGTGTATATTTGTGAATTTTGTATTGTTTTAGTTTTATTAAATGTTTAAAAAATAATAAATTTTAACTTTAATAATTTGATTGTTTGTTAATATTAGGTGATATTAAATATTTATTAGGGTATTTGGGGGTATTAATTCTTTTAATAAGCAATATTTTGTGTTACACTGTATATTTTTGTTTTGGTTTTTGATATATGTTTTCTGTTAATAATATTTGTTTTTATTATTAATTTAGTTTTCACTGTATGTTGTTTGCAACTTTTGCTTTTTTGTTTATTTTAAATTTGTGTAAATTCTTGTTTACGTTTGTAACTTTGTGTTGTTCGTTTTAAATTTTTGATTTTCTTTTTTATTTAGATTTTTGTTTTTTTTACAAATTTTGTTTTTAATTATTTTGTTTAACTTTAAGTTTGTAGGGTATTTGTGTTTTAAAAATAGTTTTAAGTATTTATAAGGGTTTTATTTATGATTTGGTTTTTAAGGGTGGGTTTTTAATTTATTGATTTTAATTTATTTTTTACACACTTGTTTTAGCTTACCGTCTTTTGCACTTCACACACTTATGTTTAAGCTCACTTTCTTTTCAGCTTTTGTTTGTGGACTGTAATTTTCTTGTTTATGTAGCCGTTTCACTTTATTTAAAGGCTCGATAGGACCATGTTTTAACGGGTTAGAGGGGGATAGATCGCTTGGGTACTTACGCGGGAATTAGGGAAAGGGTAAATAAGAAGACCATGTATTTTTGGGTAACGTTATAAATTTAAGTATATATATGTTTATTGAACTCTGCGAGTTTAATTTAATTTTTGTGATTTTATTTATACACTTTTATAAGAATTAGTATAGGATTAAGTTTTATTAGGGTAAGTATATTCTGTGATAGTATATTTTAATTAGTATTTAAGTTTTAACAATATTTATAGTTCACTTTAGGGTTTAGGATTTTAAATTTAAGTTTTTTAACTTTACGGTTTTAACCTTTAGAATTTAAATTAAGATTTCAAAGTTTTAGACTTCAGGTAAACTGCGAACTTGTTGTTCTTCTTAAGACATTAAAAGGCAAGTGATTAAAAAGGAGGCTGCAGCTGACATTTGTTTACAGGCAGAAGTTGGCTGCAGTTGAGATGAGGGTGATGCTTGCCATCAGGGATGGGAATAATATTGTTCACTGATGTGAACATATGGCATATTAAATTTTGCCTTTGTTGTTTTCTTTCAATTCATTCAGTAATATAAATAAAGATAACAATATAATTGAAATTCAACAGCAAGCAAAAAAATACCTTTATCATTTCTAGTTTAACACATTTGTATTATTGTTATTTTTGAATTTTAAAATACACTTAACAAAATTGGGCATAACTAAAGAATATTGTAATAAAAGTATTTATTTACTTTACGTTTTTAACCTCAATTGACAGCATTAAATTGTTTTGTTTACTTCGCGTTCATTTTGTCAACTCTAGCAATATAACTAACAGTACACAGAGAGTGAAGTATACAAGCCACAATAACAGTGGGAAAGGAAAGGATGAAAGATTTAATGTTTAATTTTCTTTGTTTCTTAACAAATTTGTTAATGACAGAAAAAAAAACTGTCAACAAAAGATGTCAATTGTCTAGTGATTTGAACATTCAAAATTTTGCCATATCTGTTTTGTTTTTACTAAAAATTAATACAAAACTGCAGCACTTTTTTCTCTAACTGCAATTACAGTGTTGTCTTGACCTTTTTCATGTTAATTAAAGTTAAAAAAAGCTTTATTTCTTTTTACAATGAAAAAATAACTCCACCTCATTAACGTTAACGAATTGAAAGAAAATATTATAAAAAGATTACACTATGAAAAGCCAACAAAGACTGAAAAACCGGTAGCTATATTTACAGGTAAAAATCTATAAAAAGAAATAAAAATTCTGGTAAACGCCACTTGTGTGTGTGTAAACACCCGCCCACATATTTTACATCCAAACTTCATAATTTTGATTGAGCACTTGTTTATTTAAGCTTAAAAGCAGCAAAGAAAGAAAATAAAACAAACAAACAAACAAAAATAATCATAATTCATTTAACGCCTTTCATTTACAATTATTACAAAATATTAAATATACATACATATATATATTTGGTATAAATTTCTTTATAAACCATTTAGTAAATTATTTAAGTACTACCAGTGTTTTAAAATATTCCAAACACGTTTCATTTAAGTGCATTTTAATTTGAAAATTTTTCAAGTGAGTGTTTAATACATAACATTCTAAATAAAGTCAATAATTTCTGTTAAAAACAAAAATTAAAAAATATTTGTTTGTAATTAAATATTTGTTAATAAAAAATCAGTTTTTTTTTAATTGAGGTTATTAACAATTTAGAAAGTTTAAAGTTTTTCTTAAATTCTTTACTTAAATTAAAACCATTGTTAATTTTACCTGTTTATAAGGCAAAAATCAGCCAAGCAATAAATTAAATTTTATAAAACTTGCTTTGAATGTATTAAGAAACTCAAGAATAGAAGTTTTATAATAATTCAAGTGTAACAATTTGTAATATAACATAAAATATAACATAAGTTCTTGTGCAAATAATTACTATTAAATTAAATGTTTTATAAGAAATATTACATATTTTCTTAATTGAGTTACAAAGCTTACATATAGTTTATTTTGCTATTTAATTGAAATTATAACAGTCACTTTTTAAAAAGAAAAAAATCTTAATTATGACAGTCACTTTTGATCAGAAAAAAAATCTTAATTGATTGATTACAGTTGTTTTAGTACATTTTCTTAACTAATTATATTATTTTGTTGTATTTCTATTAAGGGAAAAATAATCCTATTCAAACTCAAATGTCAGCTGCACAACAAATAAAAAAAAAACAATTGAATTAATAAAACATTGTTTAAACAAAATAATTATTAATTTAATAGCTATAAAATGCAAATCATATAATTCATTTTGCAATTATTTTCTGATTTTAAAGGGTTTAATCATATTTAATAGTGAACCGGGTTTTTTACAGAATCATTAAGTTGTTTGCTCAAATTGTGAAGTGGCATCACTGCCAGCCATTTGCATTTTGACACAAAGCAATGATGCCAACTATTGCTTTTTCGAGCGCCAATTTTTTATTGTTTATTCTGCTTTGAGGCAATATTAGTGCATTTCTAACAGGTTAATTCGATTGTCATGAAATTTCACATAGGCATAGCAGTGGAGTATTTGCGATTAAGTATTGACGAAGGAACTCATAGACCGCTCAGAAGCGACGCTGTGGAGTCTCAAAGTAGGCCCCCTGAGACATGCACAATTTGTAAACCGTTGCCAACTTTTTATTGTTTATGCTGCATTGAGGCAATCCTATAAGTCTAGTACTCTGTTCATATTTGCGAAAACTTATGGTTTTTTCATGCGAAAAATTTTATATGCAACAATTGACCAGCTGTTGGTTTCAATTTCGCGCGAAAGAAGTGCTGCTTATGTTATTTCGAGTGGAAAATTAAGGTTGCCAGATGTATTTCAGATGTTTTTCACAATAAGAACAGAGTACTGCTTTTGCGAAATTATTTCGCATATATTTCATTCCAAATATTTCATATGTAGTTTGACAGCAGTTCGCACGAAATTTTGAACAGAGTACTTAGCTATAGATATGAAATTTCACACGGGAGTATAAGTTTTGACAGATCGGTAAGGAGCGGCGCTATGATGTCTAAAAGTAGGCACCCCCAAACATGCCAAATTTGTAAACGCTTGCAAAATGTTCATTGTTTATGCTGCATTGAGGCAATAATGCGGCATTTCTAACTGACTGATCTGGCAGACATGAAAGTTCACAGAAGAGTATAAGTGGGGTCATGCAAAATTTGTAAACGCATGCCGAGTTTACTATATTCTTAAAGAGATATAGTTCGCGTTATTACTCTTTTCTTCCTAGAAACAAATTTCTGGAGGAACTTGTAATGGTTTTATATTTATTTGATATCTGACTCAACAAGGTTTACTTTAAAGTATATAATGTGAGGCAAAACTGCCCAAACACTTATTTTAAAATATGTAGTTTTTAACGGGTATTGCAACATGTGGCCTAGCGTTATCATGATGGCATATTACGGTTTCATGTCTGGTCACATATTCTGGGTGTTTTTCGGCCAATGCTCGCTTCAAACGAATCATTTGCGTTCGGTACAGGTTCTCTGTACACTTTTGGTCCCACCAAATACAGAGCATTACCGTAACGCCATGGATGTTTGGGTTTGATGTCGATTCGCATGACGATCTCGTACGCTTTGCGATATCGTAATGATTCGGTGCAACAACTATTTTTTTTTTATAGCGTTCGAGCTGTATTTCAGACATACAAAATTGTCATTCAAGGTCCTTCAGCTTCAATTCATATGGTACCCAATATCTTAGCTTTTGGATGAATCATGCTGCTTGCAAACGTTTTGAAATGGCTGATTGAGTAGCTCCCAATGATTTTGCAAGCCTTTGTTGAGTTTGACAAAAATCTTCATGCCTTTAATTCTTGGTCTTTAAACCTTTTTGGCTGCCCTGGGCGATCTTTGCCTTCCGTGTCAAAATCACCACTTCTGAACCGCTCAAAACCATATCCTGCTCATTAAAACCGATGATACACATTCCCCATAAGCTTCGGTGAGTAATGGGTATGCTACAGAAGAAGTAAAGCAACACTTCCCGCAAATAATGCTTTGTTGGTACAAAATTCGAAATTTTCGAAGCAAAAAACAACAGTGTTGTTCACATTATAATGTTCAATAACTAAGTGAGAGTAAATGACAGATATGTAGCCTGACATATAAGTTATTAACAACAAAAACAGCCTTCAAATAATTTACAAGAATATACTGTTAACACAGTTGATGTTAACTCTAACAACACCTACAATATACTAACTCATCAGCAACTCACTGTTACTATTTATATACACAGTGTCATCTTCTAGTAGTTTCATGAATTATCTAACGGACAAGACTAGAATGTTCTATTTCCACAATGATTACCTGCAGCTTTTAGCAGCTTTAACAGTTAATGTTAGCAGCTTTAACAAATAATAATTATAAACAATGTTAATAACAGCGTGTTAGCAAAATTGAAGATAAGTCGAAGTTTCTACAGATATAATTGTTTACAAACATGATGAATGTTGCAAGTAGCAGTTTCAGACCTTTAAATTCAAAATGTTAATGTCCCGTAGCCCCGTCGCAAATGTTGAGTTTATGGGCAGATTTCCCAAAAATAAGAAAGTTTTGATTTTTGAGAATTGCGGGTTTGGTTGTAAATCCTTAATAATATATTTCTTTCCATTTTTATATTTGCTATAAAAAAATCTACGTACCAACGCTAGAAACTTCATTGCGTTATGTTAACGAACAAATCTTTTATGAATTCTTAAATTTTATAATAGTTGTCTACATTTAACTCCGACTTCCTCTTTTGTTTAGGAAATGTTGTTTTCGATCACACGGAACAAATTACAATACATATTTAGTACTAGTCCAAAAATAGCTGGCTGTTGAATGGGAAATGACTGTTAGAATATTGAATTTGATATATTTTAAATAAAAAAAAAAAAAACAAAACAAAAAACATATCTTAGCTGAGCCACAGGAAAAAATAGTCGAAAATAAAATTTATTTCAAAAAAACAGACTTGGGTAGAATCTGTCAGATCTGATCAAAACAGGAAATTCTGTTTAAATTTGTATATGCTCCATAGGGTTCTCATTACTCTATAGGGTTCTAATTCAAAACATAAGCTTGACTGAATATTTTAAGTATATAGCAGTGGAAAGTTGTATCAGTTTAGAAATTACAGATTTATTTCCATTTATTTGAGGTCTGGAATGGAAGATTTCTAAATTATTTAAATTTCCCAATTTCTCCTGTATAAAAATCCCAATTTCCCCTTTTAAAACTCTAAACAAAAATTGCTTTGTTTCTTTCTTTAAATTTCTACTACCTGTTGAAATTTATGTCTCGAAAATTCCTTTTTTGAACAGATTTTAATCCAGGTCAATCTCATGGGCTTGATTTAAATATTATTGTTAATCCTGTCTAACAGTCAGTTTTTGAATTTAACATCTTCAAACTCATTTAAAGTCTAACCAATTCATATTGTCTTTATTGTGTTTCAAATGGTTTATTAACCTTTTATCTATCTCAGTTTGTTTTGAGCTACCTCTTTCTTTTCATGAGAATGTTTGTTTTTCTTGTGATTATTACAACAAACGGAAGTAGATTGGTGTTGCTTTTGTTGTTATTGTAATTATTTGTTATTAAAATTAAATGTCTTTGGCTGCGGTCGGAGTATTGCCATTGTCTTTAAGCCCTTTAAGGTGTTTTGTCTGCTCGTTTGTCTGTCATTGTGCGAGTGTAAAGTTAGCAAGACTTACATTAGCGTAATTTGTTTGTGTTTGTTGCCACTTCTGCTTTGTTTACTGCTTTCGTGTTTATTGTTATAGACGACCAGACAAGGGACTAACAAATCTAATTTAATGGTCAGATTTTTGTCTTAATTCGAGTGTGTGTGTGTGTGTTAGTGTTTTCCCAACTTTAAAACAAAAGACTCTCAAACATTCAACATTGTTGCACTGTTTTGTGTGAGTTTCAAAGAAATAGAGTACAAAGAAGAGCCCGCGTAAAATAAGAAATTTCCCAAGGGCAACATTTTTATGACCAAAGAAAATTTCGAGGAAACTACAACAGCACAACCTACAGTTAGAAGACAGACAGACAGAAGAAAACAAATTGGGAAAAAATAACAAATGATTTTTAGTTGAATTTTGGTAGTGTTAAAGTTTAGACATCATGATGGAAGTTGATGATGTTTTACGCTTGTAACTATTTTAATATTGTTTGTTTTGTGTGTAACGGTGTTTTTTAACAAAAAGTTAAAAACAAAATGTGTTTCTTTTTTTAAATTACAGCAATAGCAACAAGAAACAAAAACATTGACCAAGATTAAAAATAAATATTAAAAAACTTTTTTCATTAAAATAAAAAAAAAATAAAAACTCGTTTATCCAAAAATAATAGTGTTTAAATTTAAGCTTAACAAGAAAAGGAAGTGTTTAACACCAACAAAAACAAAAAAACAAAAAAAACTATGGCTTCATTACAACAAAAACGTCCCTCCATATCAAATTGGTTCTCTTCTCTAAGAAGACAGCCAAAAAATAAGAAATCTTCCTCATTATATGGCGTGGACAAACAATATCAACGTAGCTGTATTGATTTGCCTTCCAGTACATTTTATGTGGCTCCCAAGAACGCCCAGGATAAATTTATTTCCCCTAACACAAATTCTCCCATTATCACTAACTCTACAGATAATTTGCTAGAAAATGAGCGTAAATCAAAATCGAATATTTGTGCCAGATGCTGCTGCTCGATCTTGCCGCCAAAATCGAGATCTCTAACGCCCCCCTCTTCGCCCAACACTACCAGCAATACCATAACACCCGATTCCAATACACCCACAACGTGTTCGCCTCCCCGATCTCCTTCAATGAATCCCTATAACAGCATAGCTGCATATAATAATATTACACCAACTGCCACTCCTGTAACGGAGGCACCCCCCTCGCCTTATGATAATGTGCAACCTACCATCACCTCGAGTACAGTTTATGAAACTGAAATAAGCAAGAATGTGGAAATGGTGCGTTTGGAATCCTCAGATTCTGGAAGTCTGGGCTTATCAGATGTCCCCACTACACCTGCCACCCCGCCTGCCACTCATATCCTCAAAAAGACCACAGAATTCCAACGCTCGCTGACCACCACCACCACAAAAACTCTCATTATGTCCCGACAAATCGAGCTCATACTCAATGAAAAAGGTGAAATCATTGGCAAACGACCAAAATCTCTAGAGAAAACCACACGTTCCAGCAGTTTGGGTTGTGTTTTAGACGAATGCGAAGAATTTAATTCCTCAGTCCTACCTACCTCACCACTCAATGAATCGTCACCCTTGATTTTGGACTCTAACGATATCAAATTCATCGATGACTCGTCCACATCTCAAAGTGAAAACGAACGTAATTCTCAGCAAAGTTGTGCTCCTCAACAAGATACGGCAGAAAAGGAGAACTACTACTATACATTGCCTTCGAAATTTAAGAAGACACCGCGTTCGAAGAGCGTATCAACGGCGGTGGTTACACCGCTTAATCTTAAGGCTGGCCTTATGTTGAACAATAATGTGGGTAGTTTGTGCGATGACTGTCGCATTGTTATCGAACGTAATCGTAATAATCGCAATATTCACTATACAAATGCTCTGATAACGAATAGGGTAAGTAGATTGATTGATTGTTTTTCATTGAATGTTGGAAATATTCTTTAGTTAATTTACCCTAAATAAACATAAAATGTTCCCCAAACGACATATACAAAAAAGATAAATAGAAAATGTTACCTAAAACTTAGTTTAGAAGGGTAGTGTTAAGAAGTACACTTTCACTTGGATACCCATGGGTCAATTGTGATTCCCTTCCAGAAGAAATTAACCAAAGATACAAACGATTGTACAGACAGACAAAAGAAAGATATAACTTAGAATCCAAGGCAATTATCTAGGACAGAACGTCTGGGTAATAATAAAACAATCCGGAAAATATCATCTGCCCTACAGACCTAACATCTTCTAATCCCTCATGGAATTGTCGACCTAACCACCTAAACATGTGGCTTTAAAGTTCTGGGCATTGGCAGATTCTAATTTCTCCTAGACACCGGTTACTCTATTAGGAATGCCTTCGTCCCATTTGTTCGTCCTAGCCTATGATTTGTCTAACACTACTCTTGATCAGGTCCAGTAGCATTCTGGAACCTGAAGTATTCAATCTGGGCCACAGAGTCTTGTAAATCCTACAATCTAGTCTACTTCTTTATGAAAGGTCACCGATGTCTCCCTCTCCTCTAAAGATAGTTCCTTATATGCTCCTTCAATATTACAGTGTCCTTGCACATAACACAGTCTGATATCGAAGAGATCCATTAACCTTACTAGGGCTAGTTTACAGCACTAGCTTGAATTTGACTCTGCGATCATTATTTGTCTAACACTACTCTTGATCAGGTCCAGTAGCATTCTGGTACCTGAAGTATTCAATCTGAGCCACAGGGTCTTGTAGATCCTACAATCCAGTCTACTTCTTCATGACAGGTTAGTCCGGAGCAAAATCTCAACCAATAATATCCAGTGGTAATGACTGATTGGTGGTTTCACCGATGTCTCCCTCTCCTCTAAGGATAGTTCCTTACAAGCTCCTTCAATATTGCAGTGTCCTTGCACACAACACAGTCTGACATCGAAGAGATCCTTTAACCTTACTAGAGCTAGTTTACAGTCATATACCAGCTTGTATTTGACTCTGTGACCATTCTTTAATACCACCTGAATGCCTCTAGTTACAACTCAATTGGGTCCATATATGTATGCCTTTGTGTTTCCTGTAGAACAAGGGAAGTAAAGGGATAGAGGTGGAATAGAATGCACAGAGAGAAAATAAAATTAGTTTTATGGTAGATTAAAATAGAGTTTATGTTATCGCATGCCTATCATCGGACTGATAAAACAAGCCGTTAATCCTGATAAGTGAATTGATCCTTCCAAGATCGATGTGTGACATCTTGGCTCGACAGATGAGATGAATAAGGTATTTTCTTCATGTCCGTCATGACAGCTTTTGCAGAATGTACAGGAAGCAGGTCGATGCTTTTACCCATTTAGTTTGTGCCTTTTCAAAGGAAACATTATAGATCCACAGTTTGCACACTGCAAGTGGCATGCCACACATAAACAATCTATATATTCGCCAGGTTATCAGCAATACAATTGTCAATGACGGTCGCAAGAGAATGTCTCGCCATCATTTATATGGAGGTCCGGCATTCTTTCTCCACCTTACCGGTTTTGCTGTACCCAAAGTGCCTATGACTCTTTTTTTCTCTCTTGCCAGTAGAGAAAGTTTCTTCGATAATTCAAAATGATGCTTGTGTATTTTTAACACTGTTCAGACTGGGAAAGACTAAAGGAAGCACAATTTCCATTTTGGTTGAATTTACACTCAGTCCTATTCCGACAACAGACAATTATAATCCTAAGAGCAGTTTCCACAAAACTGAAGGCGCAACGTAATTCGCGTATGCAATAATTCTACAATATATGGGAGAGATAGTCGCCCTACTATTTGATTGCCTGATTTACACTCTAGTCACTTAGAATCTTAGAATCCGTTTTCAAAAAACTGAAAACACAACGTAATTCACAATAGTTCTACAAGATATGGGAGAGCTCTCCGCCATACTACTTGATTGTTAGATTGGTATGTAATCCTTTGTTTTAGTGTGCGAACCCTACTCCTTTTGAGTTCCCAAATTAGGGATAAATAAAGCACTACCAGGAAAGACAGGCGATAGATAGTCAATAGCTTTGGTGTAATACAAATTACATTGTTCTGTAGGCCACCAGCAACAATGTTATTCGACCAAGGTTATTTATATGTTCAAAAGCTTTTAATTTCTGCCAAAGATTATGATCTATTTTATTACATCGTACAAACGTCCTGCCTTTTTTTCGCTTCATAAATTTTCACTTAAACAAGAAATTTCGAAAAGAAGTTAGAAACAAAAGTAAAAAGAATTCTTTATAAATAGTATAGGCTGGTTTTTTTTGCGATTAATTTAATAGCGAAGCCGGATTTAAATTAATTTGGACTAACTAACGTTCTACTGAAAAATATGTTTTCTGTTCAAGTATCCCTTTAACAAATACTGAATTGTTATAAAATAAATAAAATTATTTGTACTGTTAAACAAAATTTTGCGGCACTATTCTCCAACTATTAATAACTGTTAAACTTAAAACCAGTTGGTAACTCCTCATGCATATAAATATTGCAATAATAATGACAGTGTTGTCAAGACAAAATTTATATATATGTGTGTATTTGTTTTTTTTTTTTTGTCTCCAGCAAGTAATTTACATTTTTGTGTAAAATAATAATGTGTGATTGCAATTTTTAATATTCTAAAAATAAATTGAATGACAGCTAACATTGGCATTTGTATTAACAAAAAAAGATTAAAATACAGCAATAATAAAAAAATAATAACATTTAATGACAACATTGATGAGCTCATAAATACAAAAAAAAAACATATTTTGAAATGAATTGTTTAATGATGAAGTAAATTATTAAATAAAAAAACAAAAAACTATTTAAATTTTTTAAAAAAAAATTATTACAATATACAAATTCTTGAAATATTAAACACAATTCTTTTAGTTTTATTACCTAATTTATTTAAAATAAAAGATTTTTGTTCATTACTCATAAAATCTAAACATAAAAATATTGTAACCCATACAAAAATCCCCTAATTAATTATGACAGCCAACAAGTGGTTTCATGTGTTCTCTTATGTTATGTTGAAAAACATAAAGAAAGATGACTTAAAATTTTATAAAAAAAATATTAAAAAAAAAACATTTCCTTTAATTAGCTTTAAACTACTTGAAAGTATCAACACAATTGTATATGAAGATGAACAAAACAAATCTTAAATATAAACGATATAAAACTATTTTTGAAAAATATACCTAATAGCATAAAAAACCGGTCCATACACAAAATATCCTCATACTATGATGAAAATATAAAATCAAGAAATAAATACGCTTTAGCTGAGTGTTATAATTCAAATTCTTTTACAGCACAACATTCTTCACTAATAATTGTAGAGGATTTAACCCGTTGTTAAACAACAGGGTAAAAGAAAGACTTGGCCGCACTTTGTGTCATTGTATGAAAGTAATGCCAAGTTGGAGGAAAATACATAATAAAGTAGGGTAGCCAATAGGTAGCTAATCCAAAGTCGATTGGAAAAGGAATGTAGGAAGTAATTTCTAATAAAGTTGTGAAATATATCAAACTTGGTTAACGTTATAACTATTGGACTTGTTTATTTGAGATATTTTTCTCCATAATTTTTTTAATATTAACTAAAAAATAAATTTATTCGAGTATTCGATTAATCGACAATTATTAATCGAATAAAATGTTTTTCATTCGGATAAAAATGATATTTTTTCTTCGATTATTCGAATAATTTTTATTCGAATGACCTAGTAAGATTTCAACATTTGGTAGGAATACCTCGTAAAACTACTCCAAGATAAGATAATTTAAAAGCAAAATGACCCTGGAATCGGAAATTAGTTTTTTAAACCTTTAATCACTTCGGTTCAAGTATGTCCAATTCATATTATAAAATATACTATGACTGGAATCAGATACACATCCATTTAAAACGGTGTTATGTATCCATACGCTGAGAAGTTACCAGCACCACAATGACCGCAAACCCACGTCTAGGGTTGTAACCGAGTAAATATTAATAAAATACAAATCTTAAAATAAAATACTCTTAGGAATTCTTTTGTATTGTGACCTATTAATTGAATAACGTATGGTAAATAAAAATAACTATGAAATTGACAAAAAAACAAGTAAGAGTGCTATATTCGGCTATGCCGAATCTTATATACCCTTCACCTTTGTTGTGGATGCAGTAATTGCCCACTTTCAGCGTATAGCATCCTAAATATATCAAGGAAACTTTTAAAAATTTTACATTTAATTGCTGACGAACGGATTATATTGTAGAAGTTACAAACGAAATGACAATCTTATATATACCCTTCTCACGAAGGTGAAGGGTATATAAACAACAACGCCAAACGAAACGAAACACAAAAAAAAAAAAATACGCAAAGCAATGAAACCAACACACATCCAGACATACGTTTTGTTGCTTTTTCGTCAGAGCATTCAATAAATTGTCTTTTTTTTATGAAATTTTCAGAGGTTGTCTCATGTCTCCGTTATTTATGGACGGACTTTGCTGATTTAAAATAGGAAACTTCTCGAAAGCATGTCTGACAGAATTATTGAAGATTTGGATCCCGAAGATATCTGGGGTCTTCAGAAAATTGATTTCAACAGACAGACGTACATGGCTTAATCGACTTCGCTATCTATAAGGATCCAGATGACTCGTCAACCATCACGCATTTGCACTCTGATAAGCAAGAAATGTAATTTCGGGAGAGCACAAGTAGTTTGCATTTAATAACCTTTTGTTGTCTTTCAGTGGTAAATGGTGCCGTTTTTTTCTTTTTCTGGACTCCCATCGATTCTAAATATTTTTTAACTGTATCTTTATCACAATTATATTTCCTACCCAATTGGCGATACGGCTGCTGTTTCAGACAACCTGCTGTTTCAGATTTTAGTTTAGACCGAACATTAGAGTCTTACAAACTACATTTCCGACCTGATCCACATTTTCTTTCGACCGATTTGTTATTCTTAAACATGTTTATCGTCCTGTAGATAAACGTTTTTTTGAAACCCATGTCGCTTTTAGTTTTATTTGCATTTTCTTCAGAAAATTTAAAAATTAAATTTTATTAATTCACTGGCTTGAAGATCAATAAATATTTCTAACATTTGCCTGAAATATATACACTGTTTAGGTTCAAATGATAATAAAAATAAATTGTTCTATCATTAATACCATTAATATCATTAATAACGATGTAATATTAAAGTATTCATGTTGTTTTATCAAAAACTGTCTTGTCATAAATTATATTTTTTCAAATTCTGAATTAAATTCCATTAAGCTGGATCTTAATTAGAGCTTTAGAATTGTTATCTAAATCATTTTATTTATGTATCTACTTTTTTTTATAATTTCCTCATGGGTTAATCTTTAATAATCTTCTCGTTTCTTTCATACACGTTTTCTAAACAAGAAGCGCCTTTATAAATAACTCATGGCTATGTCATCTTCTTAGCTTATGTTGAATAACATTCCACCATTCTTTATTGTACTCCTATATTACAGACATACATATTCATTATTAAAGCCTTTAGACATATAAATTTATCTATTTAGCTGTCTTCTTTTCATTAGATATTTTATTATTTTTTAATTTAAAGCGATTTGCTGCAAACAGGTTTTTTGGTATTTTTTTTTTCCTCGCTTAACATCTCTAATTAGTATAATTGATTAAGAAAAAGACATCATCATCATCATCATCGTAGTCCAATGCCGGGTTTTATAATGAAAATAAACCAATCTTAAAAGAAAAAAAAGTAGATGCTGATGATAATGATGAGATGTTTATAAAAGAATGAATAAAAGATCTAGCTAAACTACTACTACTACTTCCACTACTATTTCTACTTCTTACTACTACCCAGCAGTTCTGCAGAAGTCGGAAAATCCAATTTAGAAATTTTTGGTTCATTTAACACATATGTGCACTTTGTAATGCAGATAGAATTCAATTGGTTACTTTATATATCCCAGGTAATCTAGTTTGAAATCAATTGTCACTTTAGTGTCTCTAAGTAAAGAGCATTCCCAAACTTTTTTTATAATGATCTTTATTTTATAAAGTAGTTATTTTAACCAGCTGAAGTAGTTTATTGTAGAGTCAATTGTCCTATATGTTCTAAGTTCTTTGATATTTTTAGGCCATTTGACACATATATGCACAGAGAATTCAATTGGTTACTTTATATATCTCAGGTAGTCTAGCGTGAAGTCAATTGTGAATTTAGTGTCTGCAAGTAATCTAGAGTGTAGTCACTTTATACTTATTTTACTGCACTTTAGAAAGCAAAAGTAATATATTGGAGAGTCAATGTCCTTTTGTGATGCAGACTTTACTCTGTGAGATTTATGTATGTACAATTGACTTCCGCCTAAAACAGGCACATGTTAAAATAACTTATACCTAATTCTGTAACTAGTGGTGACTCCTATGATACTTAGGTAAATTCACTAGTTCGTGACACTTATCACAACTGCTGGGTACTTACTGTATCTGTTGTATGCTATGGTAATATTGTGACAGGTTTTCTGAGTTATAATTAATATTTTCTGCTTGCGATGATTCAAAACAAAGCGGTTATAGTTCTTTGAACTTGAGGTATTGTATGTGATTATGTATTAAAAAAATAATGTCTTTAAAATATTTTGTAATTGTTTCAGTTTGGGGAGAAAGAGTGCTTGATATGAAGATAAAATTATAGCTAATGGAATTTTTATACAAATCAGTAAAAAAAAAACGTAGTAATTAAGGAAGTATAACAATTTGGCAATACATTTACTTCAATTGCCATCTCTATTTATATTTATATAACGGTAAAGTATGCAGTGTTGCCAAAGTATATATTAAAAAGAGTTACCAATTAATTTAAATGTATAAAGTGGTTGGCAATATAGTGGCAACTTTTCTAAATATGTGGCAATATGTCAGAACTAATAAAACGATTCAGATACAGGAATTTAACAATAAAAGACAGTTCTTGATAAGTCATCATAAATAAGTTTTTTTTTGTGACAAATATAAGAAATAATGATTGATCTTCATGTGAGTGAATTGCTCCCACAACTAACAAATATACAGTAGTTGACAATACAATGGAAACTTTATTAAATATTCAATTAATAGGTCACAATCAAAAAAAAAATCTTAAGAAATTTGTACTTCTTTAGTATTTTATAATTATATTAACAACTAAAAATAAAAACATTATTCAAGTCTTTAAATAAAAAACAAACTAAATTGTATTCATTTTAATGATATTGACAAAACAATGGAAACATTGGCCCATTCTGATTAACATATCATTGTTTCAACTGTCCACAAAATTGCATTCTAACCACAGGAAATTTAATCCCGAACAGTTCAGAATCAAAAAACTATACATATTTAATAAAAAAAAATTGTTAATTTCCTTATTATTCACAACAAAAAGAAAGGAAAATCTAAAGAAGTCATATAAAAATTAAAAACCAAGTATAAAATTACATGACAAATATGTGTCAACATTGTTAACAAATGAGTCCAAAGACAGACGTCAAACAGACAAAACTAACTGTCATTTACTGGGTGTTTTTTTTATTTATATAATAAACTGTCAAATTGACAACTACTAGAAGAAATGAACGAGTAAGAGAATCTTTATACAAAAAGTATGATTAAAATGTATTAAAATAAAAACTACAAATCTAGATCATGGTTGATTTGTAAAAAAAAATATATATGTATAAAAAAACACTGTAAAGAAGCCACTCAAGTTACGCTGAGAAAACAAAATATTTATAAAAAAATAAATAAAAAAAATTGTAATACATGCAGCTTAAATTAAAAGCACTTCTTGATGGCTTTTTAGATTTGCATAAAAAGCATTACAGCAAAAAATAAATCGTCGAAAAAAAAACCCACAATAACTGACAATTGATATTTTCCGGTTTGCAATTTGTTGTTGCTGATTTTTTTTTTACAAAAAACGTGTCAATGTTGTATAAAAAGCTTAAAAACTTCCTAAAAACTACTTAAAAATATTAATTTCAAGTTAATATATAAAAAAAGAATATAAAAAACAAGAAATATAATTAGCTGTTTATTGATTTGTTTATAAAACACAGTAAGAGAGCTATATTCGGCTGTGCCGAATCTTATATACCCTTCACCAAATTATACTTTAAAATAAAATTTAAAAAAAAATGTTTTAAATATTTTTTTTCAAAATTGTTTTTTAAAAATTTTAAAAAATTTTTTTTTTAATTTATTAGTGAAAAAAATTTATGACAAAATAATGTTTTCTGTAAAAAAAAATTCGGGTTAAAAAATGTTTTTCCCGATTTTGACCCATTGTAGGTCCAACTTTGTATAGCCTTATATTCATCGTTGCAATGGACTTTGAAATATCTATCATTAGATATCCATATCGTCTATATTTATGACGTAGTAATCAAGATAAAAAAAATAGGCCAAAAATAGAGGTTGTCTCCTATTTTTGCTCATATCTCCGTTATTTATGGACGGATTTTGCTGATTTTAAATAGGAAACTTTTCGAGAGCATGTCTGACAGAATTATTGAGGATTTGGATCCCGAAGATATCTGGGGTCTTCAGAAAATTGATTTCAACAGACAGACGGACATGGCTAAATCGACTCCGCTATCTATAAGGATTCAGAATATATGTACTTTATAGGGTCGGTAAATTATATTGTGGAAATTACAAACGGAATGACAAATATATATATACCCTTCTCACGAAGGTGAAGGGTATAAAAATGTTAGCGTATTAACTTTTGGGAATCAATTTCAAGTATCTAAATAAATTCTACACATTTTTTTGTATAGACTTTGGTTCTTTGTATAAAGCGTTATATAGAAAATTGAAAAGGAAGCAGCTCTTATTTCAGCATATCACGAACATGATTTGCCTGATTTGTTAAAAAAATGGTTTAAAGAATTAGATTTCAAATTACCTGTAGTTTTAGAGATATATAAAAAGTTTTGGAGTATAACTTGCAGGTAATATGAATAAGTTTTGTTTGAGATCGTTCTCGAGATATTCCCCTTAATTGTCTGTATAACAGTTTATTACGAGAACCCGAGTCAATTCCAAATAAGGTATCAAATCTTATTAATAAATCCCCTGACTTGGAATCAGTCTGTTGTCCTGTGTAATTGATAAATTAAATTTTATTTCAATTTAATAGCTCCGTAGATTTCGTTGCATTTATTTCTAGACATAATTAACTTTAAGTATGGCGGAACTGTAATTAAGGCGACAAGCTACCAACGCAGTGCTGTAGAAACATTTCATTTTGTTAATAATTCGTTAGCTCGTGAATGACAGGAGTTATATTAATGAAATTTTACACAGTCAGAGCTAAAGTGTTTCTGGGTTGATATGCATTTACATGATTTCGTAGTTGAAATGGAGTCTAGCTTAAAAAAAAATTCAAAAAGAACTGCTCATCTTTTGAGCCCAAGAACGAATCAAGGCATTATCGGATACTCTGTTCCAAACTGAAGCGTATCCCAGAGAGAGCATTCTGCCTATAAGGCGGGTGAGGCAAAACTTCCCAACCACTTCATTCAATATAATTTTTAATAGGTATTGCAACATGTGACCGTTGTCAGATGGAATATTACGGTTTCATGTCTGATGCTCGCTTCAAAAGAATCTGTTGCGTTCGGTACAGGTTCCCTGTGATGGTCTGGTATGATTTCAGCAGCTCATAATAGATTGGACCCTTTTGGTCCCACCATGTCGATTCTGCTGGTTGGCCGGGCTTCACATACGATCTCTTACGCTTCGGGTTATTGTTATGGATCCATTTTTATCGCAAGTAATGATTCGGTGCAAGCATCTTTTCGGACATGCAAAATCGTCGTTGAAGGTCTCTCAGCTTCAATTCGTATGGTACCCAATTTCCCTGCTTTTGGATGAATCCTGCTGCTCGCAAACGTTTTGAAATTGTTGCATGAGTAGCTCCCAATGATTTTGCAAGCTCTTGTTGAGTTTTACAACAATCTTCATGGAGTAATGCCTCCAATTCTTGATCTTCAAACTGTTTTGGCTGGCCTGGGCGATTTTTGCCTTCCGCGTCAAAATCATAACTTCTGAACCGCACAAACCATATTTTGCATGTTTAAACCGATGGGACACATTTACCATAAGCTTACGTTTTTAAACCATTTTATTTGAAATTATTTACCTTTATTATTTTATTATTAATTTATTTAGTTGGTCTCTTTCTCTTGCCTGTTTATTGAGTTTTAGTTGTCATTGCTGTTTCTCTCTAAATTGGCTGCTATGAATTTAATTTCGTGACATTTTCCCGCATTGACGCCTTAATTGTAATCGAGCTTTAAATGCCTTAAATTCAATCATTTAAAGTGTATCTGTTTGATCAGACACCCAGTAATGTGTGTGATTTAAAATTATAACAACAAAAAAAAAACGAATTTTTATTAAATTAAACTCAATGTGTGGGCCATGTGGTGCCATGGTACGTACATAACAATAAATGTTTTAATTTTCTGATTTTGATAATTTTTTTTCTTTTAATTTAATTATCTTTTTTTTAAAAAAGTCTTTGACAGCATTTTGTTTCAGTTGTTTTATTATATATTTAATCATTTAATTTGCAAATTTGTACATATTTTTTTGATGGCGTGTATTGTTTCTTTTTTTTACTGTGTGTGTTTCAGTCCAATAAACTTAATTGAACTTAAAAAATAAATGAAGAAGGAAAATAAATCAAAGCATGTTTTATACGGCTGGAATTTTTAAAATATATATAACTGAGTTAAGCATACAAATTTAAAAAAACAAACATGTTTTTAGATGTTTTAACTTCCGTAAAATTTATTACAAATTGTTTACAAAATTTTAGGTTTTTAAGGAAGTGTAATAAATTTTTACACTTGCTGATGAAAAAAAATGTTAATTTTCAATATTTAATTGTTACTTTTGTTTGTTTATATATTTTTAGCAAATCAAAGATGAATTATGCGAAGTGGTTTCCGAAATGGAGGCACTCGATGTGCCCGAAGACTGTAAACATTCCAATAAAGATAAACAAATGTCCATTGGACGCAAGAAATTTAATATGGATCCCAAAAAAGGTAAGGAATTATTAACTTTTATTCAAAACTAGCTTGAACAAGCTTTTATCGATAAAAATAGCATCACTCTTTCTTAGCTTTAGTTGGCATCACCATCTAACTACAGAGTTGCTATTTTAGGTAGTTTTTAAGTAAACAAATAATCGAATTATTTACAATAGTACATAAAGTTGTTGAATTAATAAAACAACTGGAAAAAATATTAAAAAACTTAACTGTAATATCTATGTCTATATTCTCTGGCTAAATATTATAATATTTCCTGTTAAAAGTAAAACTTTATATCTAATTACACCTCCTCAAAACATCAAAGCTTTTAGCGATAAAAATAGCATCACTCTTACTTTGCTTTAGTTGGCATCACTATCTAACTACTGAGTTGCTATTTTAGGTAGTTTTAGTGTAAACAAATATTCGATTTTTTTCAAAAGGACATAAAGTAGTTGAATTAATAAAACAACTTGAAACAAAATTAAAAAACTTAACTTTAGTATTTATTTCAGTATTCTCTGACTAAATATAATAATATTTCCTGTTAAAAGTAAAACTTTAAACTACTTACAGCTCCTCAATACACCAAAGCTTTTAGCGATAAAAATAGCTTCACTTACTTGGCTTTAGTTGGCATCACTATCTAACTACAGAGTTGCTATTTAAGGTAGTTTTTAAGTAAACAAACAATCGAATTATCTACAAAACTACACAAAGTTGTTCAATTAATAAAATTTGTTTAAAACAACTGAGAAAACATATTAAAAAACTTAACTTTAATATCTATTTCTATATTTTCTGACTAATTTTATTAATATTTCCTGTAAAACTTTAAACTACTTACGTCTCCTCAAAACACCATTTAATTACATATAATGATGACAAATGCTAATGATATATTACCATATAATTAGTTTAAATTAATAATAATAGTTTTTTTTTATATATTTACTATAAAACATGCTGTTTACACGCGCCACCGACAGTGTGCCATGTTAATAATATTTTGTGTAATACCACAAATTAATTAAGTGCATCATGCTGAATGAATGTCAAAAAGGATTTTATGTTGCTTTACGGTCTCCCTCGCAATATTATACCATGTAATAATGCTTGAAATGAAATTAATAAATCGCACTGGCATATTTATGTAAAAATACCACACACGCATGCGAAAACCTATAAAATGTAAACGACATTATGAATGGGAAAAACACTTTACACATCATTACGGCAAATCCACAATCACATAAGGATGAAATAAAATAAAGGGGGGAAATTGTGGTAAACTATAGTACAGTATGACAAATAAGTGGAGTGGTACTGTAATTAATAGTTCCTAGCAAAAATGTTGCCCTTAAGTTGTCTTTTAGTATCTTGATTTGTATACCCCTCACCATAAGTGTTAAGGATATACATATTGTTACGTTTTAACCTTTTTAAAACGTTTGTTAATTTCCTTTAAATAAAGCGGATACTTTTGATTGCAAATAAAAGCCGTTTAGTAGTTTAAATTGTCTTCATTTATTTAAAATGTACAACACCTACAGTTCAAATAGTCACTCAGTGTGTTTATACACGTTTATCAATTCGCAGAAATGCACACACACTTTATAATGTACAAACTTAAATGTACAAGACAGTTGATGTTAACTCTAACAGCGTCTATAATAAACTCACACACGACTGCAACCTCTGCCAGTAGTTATAGACACGCCATCTTTCTTTAATCTTCTACAATAATCTTCACGGACAAACTAGAACATTCGAATTCTAGAGCTTAAACATTTAGTGTTGCCATACTTACAAACAATGCTAAAAACCGCATGCTATCAACATTGTTGATAAGTAGAATCTTCTACAGATGGACGTGTTTATAAACATGATGAATGTTACAGTCAGTCGTTACAGACCGTTAAATTCAAATCGCTATTGCACATTGGTAACAATATATAAATCCGTTTGTAATTTCTGCAATTTTCATTCGCGAGCCTATATATATTCTGGATCTTTATAGATAACCTAGTCGGTTTAGAGATGTCCGTATGTTCCAGCTAACGTATGTGTTAAAAAAATGTCACATATGGTCATGAGAATTTTGCAATCGGCCCATAAATGGTTATGATAAATAAAAACCGGCGACTACCTCCAACTACCGATTTTTAAAAATGTCATGAGAAGGCGTGGTTTGTGAGTCTCCTGAATGGTTGATATTGATATTATGTACAAGTTTTGGTATTGTTGAAACTTTAAAACTTGGGGGTTAACATTTTATAATTACCGATCAATTTTCGGAATAACATTTACCATAAAAACTTGAATTTCGTGATGTAGGACTAAGATATCGTACTCAAACTTGGAACTTAAAAGGTCTTTTAATCATACTGAAATTCCTAAAACGGAAAAACCATCAGCATATTTACATTGGGGATTAATCGCAGCAATTTTATTTCCATTTCGGACATTTTTCTTTAAAATTGGCCCACTTTGGAGAGGACTATCGATAACGGTATTTAGACATAACGGTATTTAAGAAGATGCCGTTAGCGTAGTGGTAACGGTAGTCGAGCTGAAAGAGTATTTAGTTGCTTAACGGTAACGTAGCTAGCGGTAGCAGTAGCCAACGTTGTTATAAATCTTTAGCAAATTTTTGGCCTGAGATATTAAAAAAAGTTAAGGAAAATGTACGGTTTGATTTCATTCAATATATGTAAGTTATTTAAAGATAATTTTGACAATTTAAACCGATAAACATTTAAAATTGGTTCGAATGTTTTTTACAGTCTTGAACTACTACTACATATTTCGTTATTAATTAATACTTTAACTAAAATGATTCTTGATTCATTGAAATTTTTATTTCCCACACTACTTTTCTTACACACTGTAATGATTTCCTGTTTATAATTGAAATTATGATTGATTTAATAAAGGGTGGTTTTTTCCAACTTTTTGTAATTTGTAATACAATTATGCAGACATATTTGTATATTAAATGCAACAAAACGAAAAACAACAAAAAAACACTATAAATATTAAAATTTTTTTAACAACTTAATAAGTGTTAATTCCCTTAAACACTACAACCCTCCATTAAAAGATATAAAAAAATTTTCAAAAAACGTACCGCCTGAATAAAAAAAATTCTTAAATGCAAACATATTGTAATTATTTATAAAAAAATGAAGACTTTTTTCTAAAGATAAATATAAAGCAACTAAAACAATATTCCCTTTGACAAATTTGACAGTTCGTTGACATTTGAATTTAAGTAGATATGTATGAGCCGTTGTTGTTGTTTTGGTAGTGATGCCACCACTCCTTTCCCATGTCACAGTTTATCATGATTTTCGAGTTTTGGTTGGTTTTTATTGTTTCTTTATTTTATGGTGTATAAATGTAATAATTTAGTTACGGGTACATTCTTGTTTCGCCTCTTTTATTTTTCTTCCTTTCTCTTTATTTTGTTTGGCTGTGTGTATGAATTATGAGCATGTGTCAAAATTGATTTAAATTACTTTATGATGTTTACTTTAGCTAAACAAAATTGTATTATATTTTTTGAAATATTGAATTATATTTTATTTGTTACTAATGATGTGTGATCATTATAAAACCCTTAGGAAAAAGCATGACAATTACTTATTCTTTCTTTTGTTTTCTGAAAATGTTCTTTAACGATGGTGTTGATATAAATTTTAACATATTATATTTAATACTAGCTTGACCCGGTGCGCTTCGCTACCCCTGTCGATGTAAAAATCGGTTCAGCCGTTTAGTAATTATTGTTTAAAAACTAAAGGTACCAATTTTACCCGTTTTTCCCCCTTTTTTATCCCTTTCTGGTCCTAGTATTGAAAAAATTTATAGCCTATTGACGCTTCCAAGTAAGGATCTATCTACGTTCCAAATTTCAATAAAATCGGTTCAGCCGTTTAGGCGTGATGCTCAAACAAACAAACAAACAAACAAACAAATAAACAAACAAACAAACTTACAAAGACATTTATATATTTATATAGATTTTGCTGAGTATGCGGGATAATTTATCAAATATTTGAAAGTTTTTTTGTTTGTGTGTAACTATGAAATAATTAATAAAATTTATTTTTTGAAGAGTAAATAAAATTGGTGATTTCCAGGTTTTAGCTGAATAACGATAGATTATACATTGTATAAACAGGGAACGGGCATATTATCTATCTGTGATTGCCTTTAAGATATTAAATACTTTTAAAGCTTTCTGCTTACTAGACTAAAAAAGTTTTAGAACTTGAATATTTAAGTAGGTTTGCTGCTTAGATTTATATATATTTTCAAAAATTAAATTTTTAATAAAAACAAAATTCAATAGAAATTGATATATCATCTCTCTGTGAATGTTTTTAAAATGTTAAATATTCAAACATTAAATCATTAAACTTTTAAGGCAACTATTTGTGAATGTCTTTAAAATGTTATCCCGCCAATGGTGATGCAAATTTGACTTTGATAAATGGTGACGCCTGTCTTACACACTAAAAGTTCACCTTTTTTATATAAAACTATGATATTTACTTCAATATTAAAATTCACAAAATTTTTTTAAAACCATAACGGAGAATAAAGTAATTCGATTTTTTAACACACCCGGTCTCACAAACATATAGGTCACCATATGTCTGTTATCATTCTGCAAACTTGTTAGAGATAATATATTGTATAAAGAGGGAAAGGCTATTGTATAAATTTTATTAATTAGTATTATTGCTTCGTTATGACAAAATGCGCTTGTGCTCAGATAACCTTGTCTTGACAACAAACGTCATTACTTGTTATGATAAATAGTTGTCAAGTATTGGCTGGGGGTATATCATTTCTCTGTGAATGTTTTTAACATAAATATTGATAGCTTTCTGCATGAAAGTCTTAAAAATTAAATTTGCATATTTCAAACATTAAACTTTTTACAAAATTCAACTAAACTGTTTAGTAATTTATAAATGTTGTATTTATTTCCTTTAATTAAATCTTATTTAAAGTACATAGTAATAAATTTAACAAACATTAAGAAATTCGATTCGCTACCGAAAATTAGACCAACTCGAATTGAGTAAAAAAAAACATAAATCTTAAAGCAAACAATTACATGTTCAATGGGCCATTAAATAAACCAAAAAACGAAACGAAAATAAAAAACTAACAAAAAGGAAAAATAAAAATATTTGTTATGAAAAAAAAAAGAAAAAAACGGTTTTTCCTTTCCTTCTTTTTATTGGTCAATTATTTAAATTCACATAAAAAATATTGCTAACAAACTTACCCGTACATATACATATTTTATTTGCATGTTTAACATACCAATACTCCGTGAAAATAAAATTTAATAAAGCAATGAATGCCAAACGAAAAAAATAAGGGCACGTCAAACTAAGTTTTTCCGACAATTTGTCAATCATTATAAAAATGGTGTTATATGTTACAACAATAACAAAATAAAAACAAAAAACAACAACATTAAACTAACGAGAGCAATAATTTGTGTTTAAAATAACGTATATTAAAGTCCAAAAAACGCACAATTATAGTCTAAAAACAACCACAAAAGAATCGTTACCATAAAAATCATGAAATTTTTTTTTTTTTTTTTTTCATCAAATTATTTACAACAAACCCCATTGAAATGTGCGGTAAAATATGTAATAATCATAAAACTGAAAACCGGCAACTGCAAAATGTTACACCAATCAAGCAAAAATTGAAAAATGAACAAAACAATACCCTATCAAACAGAAAAAATACAGCAGACAGCAAATGAAATGTCAGTTTTACACTATACGTAGAAAAAAAAAAAAAAACCTCAACAAACATTAACAAATGAACAAAACAACAACAACAACAGCAAATGAACATTCACCAAGAAGTGTTATTTATATGCTCCAATATTTTTGTTGATATTATTTTTGTTGTTGTTTTTTTTAGATGTAAACAAAAACCACTTATACTCTCTGACAAATACACAGACACTATTGTTCAATACAAAACCAAAAACCATATAATTTTTGCAATACTAAATTTGTCTGCTGGTGCTCCACCTCTCTCCCCTTTCTAATTGTTTTTGTTGTTTAAATAACTGTGTGTGTGAATGCGGTGGTATTTGTTGTATGCCTGAATGTCTCATGAATTGTTATTGTTGAAAATTCTCATGTATGACGCTCCTCTTTAGATGGCAAGAAGCTTTTCATACACGGTTTTTAGTCAACCTCAACAATGTACAACATATTACGAGGTTAGTTTGGAAAATTCTCTTTACATTAAGTTGCTTTTTAAAGGTTTGGAATGTGAAAATGATCGCAGGGGTCATAGCCTAAAAAATGAGAAATTTCAAAGTAATTGATGGAATTTTTTTTTGCAAATAGGACTTTTTTGCAATACTTTCTTCAAATCGTCGAGAAAAATATCAAATAATTGAGGATAGATATATCTATCTTAAAAATAGAGACGTCAAGCTACATGTTCCGAACAAATAATGTTTCAGAAACACATGGGTGAATTCACCTATAAAGTTCACAAAAATTGGTTGTTTTGCAATTTTTATTTTACTGTCTTTCAGTCCACAGTAATATCAAAAATATTCCTCACAAAATCTAAAAATAAAAGAAGCCCAAGAAGACCAACATCTGGCCTTCTTTTATCGCCCTTATGTCCGGAAGAACTCACTTTTTCAACTAATTCCTTGAAAATTTTTACATCGAAATGAAAGGTATAAAATTAACGAAACGGAGATTGATTGGGAATGTTACACAGCCAATTGTTTACCCGAACTTTTCGGATGATCTTTACTGTCAAAAATCACATAAATCGCATTTTTGCAAAATCATATAGAAACGTGCAAAAAATGCTCTATAACTCGAAAATGGTGAATGGTAAGCAAAACAAAATGGGATTAATATGTAAAAACGAATGACCTTAGACCACCAATATCTCTAGTAGCGATTTTAAATGATATTAGAACTTTAACACAACGGTCTATACCAATTTTCATTTGAACAGTAAAACCCTAATTCGAATGAATTAATTTGTCCAATCAAAACACTTCCTCCTAAAACTTGTTGGCATTTTTTATAGAGTTTCCAGTTCGGTTTTAACCGAAACCGCGGTTTTTCAAGGCCTAAAACCGAAACCGATAATTATTCTTCGGTTTTTTACTTTTAATCTATTTTCAGTAGAAAAATTCAAAATTTAGAAATGAGAAACAGACTTTTAAATCCAATGATCCTTCCAATATCTCTGAAAACTGATAGGTAAAAATATCTTTAGATTTCTTTAAATTTTGTAAATTATTTTACAATAAATGCTTCAGATCTGACACATCAGGTTACCTTTTGCAGGCTAGGCAAGGAAACTTGTTAATAAAGAATGACACAAACTCTAGTTTCATGTTTATTGATTCATTGTAATGTGGAATCTAGCTCATTCGAAACGTATTATTATAATAAAAAAGTACCATTAAGACCCACATTTTGTATTCCCACTCAACATCATGATTCTGGGTCCATTATTATTGAAAATTCTAAAGAAAAGTACCACCAAAGTCACCTTTTGTGAATTCGAACTTATTCAGAATCATGTGTGCCTAATTTTTAAATTTATTTTTATAAAATAATCAAAAAGTATTATTATTGGCAAAAAGTACCTGTGAGTCCCTTTTTTTAGATTCTAACTCGGTCAGGATCATATGTGTTTAATTTTCATTATTATAGAAATTTCAAAAAATATCATTCTAAGAACGAAAAAATACTAATGATTTTTGTAACCTCAATGTATCCAAATGACTTTCTTTCTTTACTGAAAAGCATATCAGTAAAATAATTTAATATAATAAAAAGTACCATTAGAGGAAAAAGTACCAATTTTCCACACATGAACCACCGTCAAGTTTTAAATCAAAGTAATTTCCTTATTCACGTTTCAATATTATATTAGGAAATTCAAAAAGTACTATTTGAGAACGAAAAAATAGTCCTTAGTTTGGCTTAGTTCTCCATTTTTGGTATCATAATACATTTGAGCACCCTATTCTTAATTATTTCTTTACTGAGAAGCATATTAGCCAACTTTAATGTATATAAGCTAACTAATTTAAAATATATTAAAAAAGTACCATGAAAAGAAAAATAACCAATTTTCCTTTATCCTCTTGACCCGTCAAGTTTGAACTTTAAATTTGTATAGCATTTCCTATATTATCAACTGATTTTGTTTCTATAACACTTAATATTTAATAAATATTATCGGAAAACCGAACCGAAACCGGTCGGTTTTCAATTTTTTAAAATCGAAACTGCGGTTTTGAAATTCTTCTGTTTTTTGGAAACTCTAATTTTTTTATGTACATACATCTAAGAACTTTTTCTAAGTTATCTAGATAGTGGAAATTCTGCTTTTGGAATAGCTAAAAATTAACTTCCTATTTATCTTCTTATCACAATTATTATTTTCAAAAAGTTATTTTTTATATGGGAGCGCAGAATGTACTCTCTAATATATTTGTCGGATTTGGTCAAAACATAAAATAAAATTGTTGCCATACGATAATGAATTTGAGCATGTCGTTCTGTAACAGACTTTTATGGCATATAACACTGAGATTTTGAGGAATTTTGAAGAATGTCGGAAAGTATTTGTGAATACTACTGACATGTTCGAAGCAAATTGGTTTAACAGCTCAATGTTTTAGATTTTAAAAGTACTTTTCAAGCTCTCCGCGTACTATAAATCTAATGACGTTCATTGACAATTGTTTTTTATATTAATTTCTTTAAACGTAGTATTTTGCGAATAAAAAATCAGAAATAGTTATAATAATCATTAATATTTATCATTTCAACAAAAAAAATTCTTATCTAGCTACCGATGAGTGTTGGTTCCTACTTATGTGACACATTATATTTATTTACAAATAACAACAACAAGTATCATTTTTAACCATCATTAGTTTGCTGTAATTTAATACCAACAGAGGCGTTGTCAACACTTGTCATGAAAACAGCGTTGGTTAATTGTTTAGCATGTTGCTATTTATGGTAGTTTGTAGCAAAAATATTTGTTTAAAGTCCATTCTAACTTCTGGCGTTTTCTTTTCTGACACAAAATGTTGCAAACATATTTTGTACCATTTATTAAAGGTTACCCATACCCTCATAATGTGTTACGTTTTAACGATCACAATAGAATAAAAACAATTACCATTTATGCACTTTTCTTTTATGTTGCTTCTAAATATTGTAAAACTATACATTATGCTTCCATTTTAACACTAGTACTGCTGACTACTCTATAAATTTTCCGTTCTAGGCAATTTTTAGTAGTATTGACGCAATTTTAATGTCATTGTAAACGAAAGTCAGATTTCTGGTAATAAGCGTAAGTTAAAATTAGTAGGGACCGATAATTTATAATTGGGAAGTTATGCTCAGTAAAGTAATTGTCTGTTTAGTACTTTTTATATGCTCCCCTTTTTCAGTTGCGTCACTGCTTTTCTTTTATTAGTGCGTGTCTCTAATAGATAGATACTGTCTTCTCAACATTAATTTATTTTTGAAATTTACAATTCTTTGCAATTTGTGTTAAGTATGTGTAAATTATTGTTTCTAAAGGAAATAGTAGGCAAAAGTAATTTAAAGATAACATCGCTTTAGTGCGGAAAATAAGTATATACAATATAAATTCATTTAGAACATAAAGTATGATAAACAAACGCCACGTGCTTTTCGAAATTGTAAACATATCCAGATAATCTGAGTATTTATTCATCATCTACTTTGTGTATCTAAATTAAATATTACTAACTTTTTTATTGCAACTTGAGATTTTTAAGAAGTATTAATTTTTGTAATTTCTCTCTTAAGAAATTCATTCATTAATCTTTAATATTTGCCAAACCCATAATCGTATGCTAAACATTTATATATAGTAGTTGACAACTGATTCGATCCTGTTAACAATTTCCTACAATTGATCATATTTTTTATAAATTCTATTAAAATTTCATAATTTCTCTTCCTTTACAGGCATCGGATATTTGGTCGAAAATCGTTTATTACGACATGATCCACAAGATGTTGCACATTTCCTGTACAAAGGTGAAGGTCTTAATAAGACAGCAATTGGTAAGTGTTTTGTTTAAATCTTTCATACGCTATTTCATTTTCAAAATATGTTTCTTAATTATCAACAAATTAGACGTTAAGTAGGAAAATCTATTAAAAAACATTTAAATGAAAATTGAAAATAATAATAAAAAAAAAACACCCCTTCTACACGTACCATTATAGCCTATTATTCAATACGTCGACTACAATATAATAGAATTTTTAAAAAACAATTCTTAATGAGGAGAAATACAAATGTATTCTTGGCAAATAAAACTAAACAAATGAAACGACAAGGCCAAATAAACAAAATACAAAAATGTATAATATTGAAACAATAAGAGAAAAAATAATTTACACTAAATAAATAAACAATCAGCAGAGCAAAAACAAAACATGCTTAAACGTTTATTTGAATAGAATTGTTTTTTTTTTTCAAAAACTATAGAAAGTCAAATAAACCACCTCAATAATACTATGTATGAGTGAGTCCTGAGTGGTCCACATCAAAGATAATGGTTTAAAATGAAATATTCAGTTTTCTGAAATGTTTATTACTTTGGAGGCTGCCGTTCAATTGGTCGCATCGGTTTTATTTCATTCCTGGTTTGATACGTATATATCAGTTCGACTTCAATGACCTATAAAGCGAAGTATCAGAGATATTTTAAAATACTATTCAATAACATAGTGGTGCCAATAGTGGAGGTGATTAAACATATTAACAGTATTAACTGAACAGTTGTTACTGATCTAAAAGCTCTCACCAGAAACAAGGGTGAAATCATTGGCCCATAATCATAGTCAAACAATAAAGTCGGTTCTTTTTAAAAACAACTTTAAAATAAAAACCCGCTTTTTATTATTTTCTAACTATAGTCAAAATTAATGTATTGTTACGTTTTTACCTTTTAAAAACGGCAAACATTTCCTTTAAATAAACCGGATACTTTTGATTGCAAATAAAAGCAGTTTTAGTAGTTTAAAATTGTAACAACTCTTTATTTATTTAGAATGTACAACAACAACAGAATTAAATAGTCACTCAATGTCTTTATACACGTATATCAATTCGCAGAAATGCACACAAACTTTATTACGTTCAACCTTATATGCACAAGACAGATGATGTTAACTCTAACAGCGCCAATGATAAACTCAACTCACGACTGCCAGCTCTGCCATTATTTATACACGCGCCATCTATCGGGAATCTTCTACAATGCTCTTAACGGACATACTAGTACATTCGATTTCTAGAGCTTTTCGATGTCATTGCCAGCAGCCCAAACATTTAGTGTTGCCATACTTACAAACAATGTCAATGATGGACATGCCTTCAAACATGATGAATGCTGCAGGCAGTCGTTACAGACCGTTGAATTCAAATCGTCATTGCACATTCGTAACAGTATGTTTTAAATTGAACCGACTTTAACTGGGTGTCACCTCTAATGTAGAAAATGTTTTCATACAATATACAACAAAATATAGACAAGTGGCATCGCTGAACAGCTGACTAAGAAAATTAAAAAAAAAACAAAAAGTGACAAACAATAAATGTAACCGGGAAGCTAAAGAAAAAAACAGTTTGTGGTGGAAAAATAGAAAAGAAAGATTAATATCAAATGTATTATATTTTTGTACTAATTTTATTTATTCAATAATTGCAAAATCTCTGACAATATCTTGCAACTTAAACATTTTTGACTTTTAGTCGAACTTTTTTACATGGCGAAGAACAGCTGATGCTGTTGTTAAATGAGTTAAAAACAACTTCAGCTAGTTTAATATTTACAGTCGACTTTAACGTCAGAAGTATACTTTAACTTGTCTATGGTAGACCTAAAGTCCACTCTTAAGTAAAGACGACTTTATTTCTCTTAAAATATACTTTATTTTTGACTATGATTATGATCCATATTATATAGGAATTTGACTTTTTAATAAACTCCAAAGTGCAGAAAGCTGTGAAGAAATCCCTCGTTCTCTTTCATCCTACAGCTCTTCTGATCATGTGTTATATATATTAAAGAAGTTTCTGTTGGATCAATCAAACGAGTTTAGACAAAAATAAATCAGACATAGTTTCCGATAAAGTAAAAACCGCCTTTTAATCTCCTCTAAAGTGCAAAAAGCTGAGAAGAAATCTCCAAGAGAGTCATCTCAGTAGTTGCTAATTTTGTCTTTTCTAGCCTAAGGGGATCGTAAACACACCATCGATCTGTATGAATTAAAAATTCTATAGCCCAACAAAGAAGGATGATAAGATCACAATCTAGTTGTAGGTAGTTGTAGTTTAAGCACCGGTATCTGTAATCCAACGTAGAAGAATGATAGGATCGTGACATCATATATTTAATGTATGTGTGTCTTGTCAAAGCAGATCCTAGACGAGCCTTAACAACACCATATATACCAGAATTGCTCTGCGGAACTGAAATATCATTCGGTTCTTAAATAAATACAAGCGGAGAAGTTAGTTAGATCTTGAATATTTCCGTATGAATAAAAAATGTCTGGTCCAAACACTAGTTTCTTTTGCCCAACAATTAAGAATAATAAAATCACAATCAAGTTTCCTGGAATCATATAGGAATTAGCTGTTGTAATCAAGGCACATTTCTTTCTAATCCGATAAAGGAAATCGATCACAAACATTGTGCGCGTAGTGATCGTTGCAAACTTCACAATATTTTAGCCATAGCTTGGAAATAAGGGTGAAGCTATCATCCACCTTAACAACCCCAAAGACCACACCATTTGTCTAAATGGTTTAAATTTAATTCTCTTATGCAAACGGAGAAAAATTAAAGGATCGCTTTGAAGTTTGTGTTTTTAGTCAGCCGCATCTTACAAAAGATCATGGCGATATCCACCTTATCAACCCCAGAGATCACAAAGCTGACCCAACAGAGGAGATAGAATGATTAGTTTATTTGCAGAACTACTGAACTACAATTTGTGGTATACGTTCAGGTCTCTTTTTAACCCAATGTAGAAGGGTGAGATCATCGCTTTAATATTTGCTGACATCAAAAAGGTGCATTCAATCTTCAAATGGGTTTTTATTAAGTACCCAGAATAAGATAAGGTGAAACAAAGTATTTTTGAAAACTTTTCAATTTTAGATATACATTCCAAATTAAGTTTTAAAAACCATTCGCAAATCTTCGCTCCGGAACGATTCCAGTCTCAAAAAGCCGTTACATTTTTCCCCAAATAAAGAACTTTCAACAACAGTGGAACAGTTACAACTACAACGTTGAAATTAAAAGTGCTTCGGGCTGGATTGCATGCTTAACTAAGCATTTCGCGAAGAATTGTATCGTGAATTATCTGAAAGAACGTAGAGTTTACAGAAAATTGATCAAGTCGCAGTACTAAACCACGTTTAACGGGCTAGAACGCTTTCTGCAATCTGTACACTGTGGTATATAATTTTCGGTTGATACAACAGTTCATTCTACAATGCCACCAGAGAATAACAGTGTTCTAATCAACTTATGTACTTTCACCTTCGGCAATGCAGCATCATCTTGGATATTCGTTTTACAGTGATTTTCCAAAATCAATGTTTATCTTTGCTCAACAAATCTCGTGACGATCCTTCAAGATCAGCTATGTTTAGTTCCGCCCGCATATAAAGGGATTTCTATATATGCCATTATGTATAGAATATGACATATTTTATTGCGGCTTCGCTGGGTGGCATGGATTGGAGATTTAAAATTGTTAATGACTGCAAAGGTCCCACATAAATCCGGCTGAAATTCAGGATTAAATTGAGTCAAATCATACGATCATGTTGCCGGAATCATGTCAATTCCACGAAAGATAACCTTACCTCAAATATTTTATGCAGAATGATAGAAACGAAATCGATAACGATTGTTCAAAATACATCTATTAGATCTTGATAGGTAAACAATCCCGGGTCTATGAAGCTCATAAACAGCGAAAGAGCCAAACTAATTCAAATGTTTCCCTTTTTGTAAGATAAAGATAAATATTTATATTTACTCAATTTGTTTCTCCAACTATTAGTAGTCTTATTTTTTCCTTAACTATTTTTTATTTAAAGAGTCCATTAAATTTAATAATACACACATTAATGCTTTACTTAAACACTAATATTTCTGCTATTTTCTTGTCTTTATTTCCAGGTGATTATTTAGGTGAAAATAATGATTTCAATAAGGATGTCCTAAAAGCCTTTGTGGCTTTACATGATTTTACAAATCTAATACTGGTACAAGCTTTAAGGTATGTTTGTTTGTCTCTATATATCGTAATATGTTGTTAAACTAATCAATATTTATTTATTATTTGCTTATTTAGACAATTTTTATGGTCATTTCGTTTGCCCGGTGAAGCTCAAAAGATTGATCGGATGATGGAATGTTTTGCTCAACGTTATTGTCAATTAAATCCCGATATATTCACCAACACCGATACCTGTTATGTTTTAAGTTTTGCCATTATTATGTTGAATACATCATTGCATAATCCATCGGTAAGTTTGTTAAATTGTGCTTGTGTTAAATCTATTCTACTCTCTTCCTGGGATGCTGGCTATAGCATTACAATTTATAGTTAATTTATATTTCCCTTAAGTATTAAAAACTGCAAACAAATATATATATAACGAAACGGAAGGAAGGAAGCTTTTGGGGTTTTCTATTTATTTGTTTGTTTTGGGTATTTTGTTGAGCAAATGTTAAGCAGAAGTTTAAAGGAGTTAGTTGATTTGTGGGGGAAAAAAATTTAGCACTTTTCCTTTAAAAAAGTAAATTTTCAAGAACTCATGATCGTTCAAATGAGGAAGTTCTTTAAGGAGTATGGATGACTTACAAGATACTTGCTATTATATATGATTTACTTATGAATCTTATTTTTGAATAGTATGAAATGAGTTTTTTTTGACATCTTGGAATTTGAGTTTATCATGAAACTTATCGAATTACAGAATTCCGAACGAAAATATTTCGATCTTCCTCTAATTTTCGATCAAGAAGTATGTCTGTGATTTAATTACTTTTCCACTCTGATCTCTACTCTCTCATACAAACATAAACTTTTAGTTTATTTGTTAAATATACATTTTGTCATGTCTTTCTTTTTTTTAGTTTTTTTTTTTTCCCGTAAAAAGAAATAAAAAACAAATCAGCGTGTGCCAATATTGTTTATTTTTGTCTCTATTTCGTTTTGCCAAAACAAAACAAAAAAAAGAAAGAAAATGTAGACATTAAGTGTGTTCTTGTTATATTATTCGCACCATCTAATAGATCTTACCACACTTTCCCCACAATTCCTACTCTGCCACCAATCAACCAACCAACCATTTCATGATATAAAATATTTTTACACTGGCGAAATCATTAAGTACTCACACTCTTTGCTGCCTCCCTCCCATTCATTGCAAAACATTGTGTAAAACTGCGTCATGCTGTGCTTTTTTGGTATTTCTGGCATCCCATCTCTTATTTATTTTTAAGTATATTTTACAAGGAAAATAGAAAAATGATACTATTTTTATTCTATTTCTAGTTTTGAGTTGAAACGAATTTTTTGCTTAATTAATGACCTGCCTTAAAGTGTATTTTAAGATGAAAAATCTGGGACCTAACGTAATGAAATGCTTTACAAGGAATTTTCTTAGAAAAGGGTGAAAATAAATTTATCAAAAGGAATTTAATTTTAAACTAACAAAACTTAAAGTAAATGGTTTATTAGAAAGGAATTTCTGTTATTCAAAATGTTGTATAAAAATCTGAACTCGAATCTGCAATTATTAAGCTTTTCTTTCACTTCCGTATAAGTAAAAGAAACTTCGTAGAAATCGAATTGAACAAGATCAAATCACCAGAGTTCTCTTTACTGTATTGCTGACTTTTGATTTGAAAAGTATGAGATAGTCATGAGAAATTCTCTAAAAGCAAAATGCTTAGAAAAGGTTGAAAATAAATTTGAAAAAAGGTATTATATTTAAAACTGACTAAGTTATGAAGTAAATTATTAAATAAAGGATGTTTTTTAAGCCCGATAGAACTTACAAAAGTGTTAACTCTCAAACGAACTGTCATTCTCCACTCACTTTTTGACATTTATTATCTGGCAAATCATCATGAATAGATTGAAGCTTGAACAAATTGTGTTCAGCGAGGAGGCTCACTTTTGGCTTAATTGTTGTTGTTCTACCGGTCGAGGAACACAACGTCATGTTGACGCAACAGTTCCTTCTGGGATGTCACCGGAGAAGTCATCCAAACCTCGACATCACACAGTTGGAGTCTCCCCAGCGGCATGTCAGGCAGGACCTACGAAAATACGAGGAGAGCATATCTGCAGGATCCATTTGATCGCAGCTCGTATATGAAAGCTTCGAACGACATTTATAAAGACCAAGGTAGCAGGATACTGTATGACCATAGACCGAGCCGTTCTCAACTTATGCCCAGTATGTGGTCAGGGTCCTTATGACACCCTCCACATATTCAACTGTCCACCCAACCCAACTTCTGTACGTCCAGTGGATTTATGGACCCATCCAGTCGAAGTAGCACAATTCCTTGGACTTGATCTACATGCAGATAATGTAGAATTGTTTATGCTGCTACAACAACAACAACTGTTGGCTTAACGGGTTTGTTAATAAACAAAGATGACTTAAATGGAGTGAGACCAATCCAGAGTACATTACATCCAGAAAAATGCGACGTTTGGTGGGGTTTACACGCTGGTCAATGGAGATCGTTTCAGCATCATGATCCTGATTTGTTTTAATATGAAAGACATTGATCTAGGCGAGATGTGGTTTCAACAAGATGGCGCTATGTGCCATACAGCGAACGCAACCGTCGGTTTATTGAAATCAAAATTTGGCGACAACTTGATTTCGAGAAATTAACCTGTCAATTGGCTGGGTGCGATTATTTCCTGTGCGACCACGTGAAGTCACTGTTCTTTGCTGATAAACCAGCAACAATTGACGTCTTGGAGGCCAACATTGTTTGTGTTATTCGAGACATACGGACAGCAATGCTCGATAAAGTGTCCCAAAATTGGTCATCCACAATGCGCTTCGTCAGGAACAGCCGCGGTGGTCATATATTCAAAATCATTTTAAAGCCATGTTTTGATATTTCGAATAAAAAATTTACTTTTTTGTGTTATTTTTAAAATTTCATTTTTGGATATTTTCCACCATTTTTTATTCGAATTTTGTAATCCCATATAATTAAAAAAAACTTTGTATAAGTCGAATTGTATGAGCACAAAATCGGCTGAGTTCTTTGTACTGTATTGACTTCTAGCTGATTTAATCCTGCTGACAGTCAGGGTCATTGGGTAGAACTAGATGCGCAACTGAGAGTAAGCTGGGAGTAAAAATAATCACCCTCTCCAAATTTTATGGATGACACAACAACAAAATACATTGATTTACATGTATTTTGTTGTTGCAAAACTTGGGTTTTTTGACTCTCAGTAACTCTTCTATGTATATTTTATTCAACGGTCCGGGGCATAGAGAAACATAGGCTGGAAACTAGAAAAAATACTCCAAAAAGTTACACTTACGAGTGTTGTTTTTGTTTTCACATAGTTTTTTAACTAACACATTCTTCTCACCACTTCAGTTTTTGACAACTGAGTTAGGCCTTTGACAGGAGAGTTTCCGATCTATGTGTATTTATCTATGGTCAGGAGTATCATCTGCCTTATTTTTTGTTTATCTCAATTTTCCCCCCTTTTCAAACTTCCATTGTTCATTTCCTTAAGACTCGTTGTAATTTTTTGTTTGTCTTCTCCCAAATATTTCTATTTTGGCGGTATGTTCAGAAACATTTTTCAATATTTTCTTTTTTAAGTAATTGTCTCGTCTGTAGCCATAATTAATTTTCGTGCCGCTCTTTTTTTTTTTTTTTTTTTTTGCAAACACACAAAATGTCTGCTGTGCATTAAGGAATTTCTTAATATTTCTTGGCATATGATTGAAATTTTCGTATACAGTTTTTTTTTTTAGTCTGGCTACATATTTTTTGTATTTTAAAAGGAATTTTTTCAAGTTATTGGTAAAACGTAAACAGATAAGTTAATAAATCATAAAGTGTTGTGTTTATTTTTGGAAATTATAAGCGCCAGAGATATACTTATGCACACATACAATATATTAAGAAATTGTAACCAAATTATAACAGAAATTGTTGGAAATGTTTTAGAATGAAATTTATAATTACTTTGTTACGGAAATATTGCCATTATGTCATTAGAGAATCTTAGAATGGTAGAGGTAAGCCTAAACTACGTCCATTTTCATTTCTTACCAACCAAAATTAAAAAAAAAAAAACATTTAAGTCATAGACAAATATTAGTTATTACCTGTTTATACTGAAAACATAAGTAGTAACCCTCGTATGTACTAAAATTTTTAAGTAGTACTTGTTTTGAGTTTCATAAAATAACAAAAATCTCTTACTAAAAGTCCTTACTTCTGTCTTTCTATTTTTATCAAAAATTTTTTAAATTTATAAAAAACATATGTATTTACAATTTAATGGTAAAATATTTCCTTTCCATTTACTTTCTTGCAGGTCAAGGACAAACCCACTGTTGAACAATTCATTTCCATGAATCGTGGCATTAACAACGGCGGTGATTTGCCTCGTACACTACTCGAATCTCTATACGAATCGATACGAACCGAACCATTTAAAATACCCCAGGATGATGGCAACGATTTAATGCACACCTTCTTTAATCCGGACAAAGAGGGTTGGCTTTGGAAACAGGGTGGCAGGTAGGTTATTAATAGCTTCTTAAAAAAGAAATTTGTTAAATATTTAAATTTAATTTTTAAATTTTTCTTTTAGATACAAATCCTGGAAACGAAGATGGTTTATATTAAACGACAATTGTTTATATTATTTCGAATATACAACGGATAAGGAACCTAGAGGGATAATACCATTAGAAAATATATCGGTAAGTTTCAAAGTGTTTTATAATCTAAATCAAACTAAACTAATGAGAATTGTAGAAAACAACAAGAAACAGTAATTGTCAATCGCAAAATTTTATTGAATTGTTGAATTTATTAATCCAAAACCCTTGTATTATAGGTGCTAGCTTTTTTCTGATAAATTTAAAATGTTTAAGAGTTTAGAACTTTATCTTGTGCTATTTCTCTAATATAGCCCAATATCGTTGCAAAGGGCCTTGATCTGACAAATGATATGGTTTCATAACACTCCGTGTGATCTGTATTGTAATGGCAGCTGATCATAGCAGTGCAGTGAATGTTGTAATTCCAGCATAATATAAACATTCCAAGACTCTACTCTCTTTTTCGCCTGCTGCTATATAAGAAACCTTTAAAATTATCATAAGTACATAAAGATTTTTCTAATAAGTACATAACAATTTTGTATTTAAATAAAATACAGCATATTTGAGATATCCTGCAAAGATCATTTGCAGCGATCAGTTATTTAATCAAATATCGGCCGTAACGTTGTTGGCAACTCCACATTCGGTGTTTTTCCTGAGCTCCTCATACATTGTTGGCATATTGGTTTAAATCATTAACTTAACCCACAAAAATAAGTCCAACGGCTGTATTTCTCGAACTCTTCCTTCAATTTATTCTTTGTCCTGCTGAGAAACATTGTTGAAACCAAATAACATCGATGTGAAGCCCATCTAATTCTGACCAAAAATTTCCCCCAACATGTCCCGATAACGAAATAACATACTATGCTCCTTATTAATGTCTTCGAAATCTAAAGTAGGCTCCCTTAATGTTACGATCATAGATAAATACACATAGATCGGAAACTCTCCTGTCAAACCTTACTCAGTTGTCAAAACCCTAAGTGGTGAGAATGTATTAGTAAAAAAACTATGTAAACAACACTCGTATATGTGATTTTTTGTTTGTGTTTCTTTCTAGTTTTCGCTGTTTGTGTATTTCTCTATGGTTACGATAACTGAATCAAAATTTCAATAACATAATAACAATGAAAGCCTTCATTGACGTTTTGACATTTGCCAAACTATTGGAAAACTATTTAAATATATAAAGAGTTAATAGATAGATAATTGAGAGACAGGCAGATAAATATATATGTATGTATACATATAGATTCGTTTAGTTTGGAAGGGGTGTACACTATGTATACTTCCACTTGGAGACCGTGAGGTCCATTGTGATTTCTTTCAGTAGATATATATAAACAGTAAAGGGAGATTGCGAAGAAAAAAGAGTCCAAAACGGCCTAGTAAAAGAAAAAGAAAGATTTTATTAAGGATTTGAAATCGCTGCAGAACGTCATTAAATAGCCATACTATTTCTCTAATGAAACCTAGTATGTTACTCAGTTTACAGTCAGCAACATTACTGAGTCCTAGCCATTTAAATCTACGACCCTGTAACATAGGGCAGTTGCTCATGATATGCTCTACTGTCTTTAGCTCCTCTACATTCTCACACACCCTACAGAAATCCTGTGTGCCATTATCCCATTTACCTTTGAAGGCTCCAATTGCGCAATGACCGGTTATCACTCCTACTAGAATCCTGAGATTATACATATTCAACTCTATCAGTGCTTTGGTTGCGTTTGCATTCACTTTTGGCCAGAAGGCCCTGGACACTTTGCAATCCGTCCTACTGCTATAGGATTGGTTGGTATAGTCTATTAATCTTTCATATAGATTAATAGATAGAGATATTTCGTCTGATATATAGTTTATTGCTAGAATGATGAAATATCCGAACTTTAGAAAGATTATATTCGAACTGGAAGACGCTATGTTAGAACTCCTGATATACATCATCAGATCCTAATATATAGAAAAAGTTCACTAAAAACATAATGCGACGAAATAAAAAAAATATGTTTCTTGATAAAAACTCCTCATTTACCACAACAGATGGGTTAAGACATGACATATATACAGCCCTGAAGAAAGCTTTAGCTTCCCGACAAATACCTTGCCCCATATTCAAATATTTAATTGACGCTCTCAAAATGTGAGGATAAGAATGTGCTTGGAATTGACATGGATAACCTCAAATTGAAAGAGGCTGTATAGTTCTATGCCATCCAACTATAACAGATTGTTTACTTTTGCTCGTAATATAAATACATCCCGTAATATATAAAAGTCAAAAATCCCTTTCCCAAAAATAAAAAACACTTAGAAGAACCGTCATCGTATGAAGATAGATATATCTGATATCAAGTAACAAAAAACAAAGCGAAATAAAAATTATAGTAAAAAAAAAAACATACATATAAATTGTCGCCAAAAAATTTGTAAAGTCTGTTAAACATTCATCTAAATTGTCTCAAAGAAATGCAGAAGAAATATTGTAGTTTTGAGTGTCAAAATAAGAAGTTCCAAAGGCAAATTATTCCAGCTTCTAGCCACTCTCATAATAAAAGAACGCTGAAACAAACGTTAACTAATCCTAGAATAACATTTAGAGGATTTCTTGTAGAGTGACAAAAGGAAAACTCAGAACAAAGACAGTTAGGCATGCCAGTTCTAATACCCTTTAGAAAAAAGCATTCATTTACGGATATCCATGAGATGCCTAAAATAACATTTATACAATTTTCTCAAGAACTGCACAGTATTATTTACTTTACGATTCAGTTTAACCGGTGTATAAGCCACAGTACCAGACACAAGCTCAATTCCGTAGAATATATGTAGCATCAAGAGTGCATAAGCTAATCTATATCTCTTCTGGCAAGGCAGATATATTCTATTAGAGTAAATTCGGCGCAATATTCTTAAGAAGACAAAAATATGATTGAAGGAATATATCGAAACTTCAGAGAGTCTATCTAAAACCCAAAACGAAAGTCAAAGATAGATGCTATACAAATGGTAATAGATCCTTGCAGTGTCTATTGAAGTTGAAGGCAAAAGTTGGGAAAATTTTACCAAAAATTCAACTAATTGGAAGATTAAGAAATAAATATCCCAACAAGCATTGTTGGAGTTCATTTCATACAGAGTTCATTCCAAATTTGTTCTAAAAAACATTTAAAGAACACATAATTTATTATTCGTTCTAAAACTGTTCAGTAAACTTATTTTTCTTCCAAATTTCTCTGGACAGTTTTCTTTATTTCATCATTACAAAAATACTTGTACAGTGGTTCCGCAGGGACTGTGGTGTAGTGAAACGGAGTTGGTTTAGCGTGTTAAAGTTTCGCGTTCCTGGTACTTTGAGTGTCAAGTTATTCCGATGATTTCTTGTATTTGTATAAAAAAAGGTAGATGGTAAATTTCTGTTGACATTTCAAGCGCCAGTGATGAAGTCCGTAGTTACGTAAAATTTTTAACTGGCACGAATTCAATTGTAGTTCATTTCCGCATAGAGAGTTCATTCCTATAATAATTAGTGTTAAAAACATTTAAAGAATATGTCATCTATTATTTGTTCTAAAAATGTTAAGTAAACATATTTTTCTTCGTAATTGTTGTGGAAAATTTTCTTCATTTTAACAATATTCATTTTTTTGTATGGAATTTTTTTGTAAATAATTTGTAATACTGCATATTCAGCATATTAATCAGTTATATTTCATTACATTATAAAACCAATTTTTCTTTAAAATTTCTTTTACAGGTTCGCGAAATTCATGATCGCAGTAAACCTAATTGTTTTGAACTATTTGCTACTGGTGGAGCAGATATTATTAAAGCATGTAAGACTGATTCTGAGGGCAAGGTAAGTTATTTTCTTTATACATACTTTAAAACATTACTCTAATCCTTTCAATAATTACAGGTGGTTGAGGGCAAACATACTGTCTATCGTATGTCCGCCGCTACCGAGGAGGAACAACAAGAATGGATAAAACGTTTAACACAATCCATTAGCCATAATCCTTTCTATGATATTCTAGTACAAAGAAAGAAAAAAGCTTTAAGCAAAAGTTAGTATTAGCTTTAAAGAACATCAACATCATGCTACACATTAAACATTTCTTTATAAGCGAACAAAAACAAAAAAAACAAACAACAACTCCTCATCCATATAAAACAAAAAGAAATCTAAACGAAAAACCAAGTGCAAATTACATAATTTTCTTTGAGGATCTCATAAATTTGAATACATATTTATGCTAACAAGAAAGGATTTAGGATATTTATTACACACACTCCCACTTAGATGATTTTGCAGAATGAACAGCGTTGTACTACTTACTTCTCATGTTGTTATTAAGTTTTAGTTGAAAAAAAAATCGAACTTTCCAAATTATAGGTATCGCATTTGTTTGCTATAACTTACATATTTATTATTTTCAATATTTTTGTTTTTTTTTTTGTATAATTTTTAATTCTGTGTTCTGTTTCTTTGTAATATTTTTTTCACTTTATTTCTTCTTTACTTATTTGTTTATTTTAAAAGTCTTCTCTTTTTTTTGCTTGTCTTTTTTGTTTATAGAATATAAAACAAACTGTTTCGTCTTTGTAACATGTTTTGTTTTTTATTTTTCTGCAGTGTAATTAGTTTAAATTAAATTAATTACATTTTTGCTAATTTTTTTTTAAGTTGTTATTATTTCTTGTATCTATTTATTTCTTCTTTTTTTTTCCTTACAAAATTTTCATTGAAATTTATATAAGTAAATAAAACAAACAAAATATTTAAATTTTAATTTTTCTAACATTACTTTTTTGCATACATATTTTGGAAAGCACAATATGTTTGTTGTAATGGTTTATTGTTACGTGTAGAAGAACATTTGCTAATGAACGATCATTTGTTGTGCTACTACCACTTTGTTTTTTGGGAATTTTGAAAATTTATATTTTTTTTCCAACTTATTATATTTCTTTCTAGCGCAGAATTACGACGCTACTGCTGTTGTTGTTTTAAATGATCTAAGCAGATGTCTGCAAATATTATATTGTGTTTTCTTCAATCTAAATCCCTAATGCGTACTAGTGTTGAATACAAAGTTGTATTGGTTTAAGGTTAGGTTTAGTAGAGTTATTTAAAAGGGTCTATTTGAAAGTTTATAAAACTTTTCTAGTTTTTGTTACTACCCAACAAAACACATGTATTTCGGAACTTATTAGTTAATATGGAAAGAAATTTCAAACATTTCCTTACATCTAGGAAATTTTAAGGAAAGCTACCTAAATTATAAGGAAATATGTGATGAAAATCGATCGTTTTCAAAGAGATCGATTTACAAATAGCTATAATTCGACCTAGACAAATAGCAATCATTTTAAAATAATTTAAACATGAAATTTGATACAAATTATATTGAGAAGTATCAAAATGAATGTTTAAAAAGTCGACATAACGAAAATAACAAATACATCACATTTTCCTTTGTTTTCAGATCGTTATGTTTTGGAAATCGATTTTTTTCATCAAAACGTTTGACATTTGAGAATAGGTTTGATTTCAAATAATTCTTAATTTTAAGGTTTCTAATAATTTGATTTTTTTTAATCAATATTACACAAATTATACCGAAATGAATCAGATGGTTTCAGAAAGAACAAAAGAAAATGTGAAAATGATTGTGGTTTGGAAAGAGGGACAAATTTATATCACAATCATTGCCTATGGAAAATTGTATTTTGTATTCGATATTACTTTTTATGAGAACTGTCATTTGTTGCTTATCTGTACTCATCTGTGCAATATTAGTTAAAAATTTGGTTTTGTTCTAGTTTAAAGTTTCATATTAAAGTTAAAAATACAATTTTATCTAAAAACAAACTCATTTTGCCTAAGAATTAGTCAATGTAAACTTTGAACGAATTAAGTACGATATTTTTTTTTAAGATTTTGAAATTATTCCTTAATTTTAAGAATCCAATCGAATTACATTTCAATATAAAATGTTAAAAATAGTCATTATCCGAATAAAATGCTCTAAAGTTGCGAGGATTACTAGTTTTGTTTGGAGAATGTTGTAGTTACGTTACATTTGACATGTAACAAAACCAATATTCCTATGATGATTTTTTAAGATTTCCAATCTGAATTAACTCCACAATAATATTCCTAAGATGTAGCTTTAACTTTTGGCTTTTTGACCATATGTTTGCTCTTTCCCAAATTCAGTCGTGATGATTGTTTATTTCAGGAATAATATCGTAATGGTTGTGCAAAATCAGCAGTTGTTTCAGAAACTAATATTGTGAGGAAACTATAATTGAAAGATTATGGCATAACATGTCTTGATATTAAAACTTGCTGAGGCTTTAACTGCTTTGTTATCCATATAAATATATAAATGTCTTTGTAAGTTTGTTTGTTTGTTTGAGCATCACGCCTAAACGGCTAAATCGATTTTATTGAAATTTGGAACGTATATAGATCCTTACTTGGAAGCGTCAATAGGGTATAACTTTTTTCAATACTTTTACCAGAAAGAGATAAACAGGGGGAAAAACTGGTAAAATTGGTACCTTTAGTTCTTAAACAATAATTACTAAACGGCTGAACCGATTTTTACTACGACAGGGGTAGCGAAGCGTACCGGGTCAAGCTAGTATGTTTAATAATGTATTAATATTTGTCCGTCAATAAGATTTATTCGTTTTTGATACAGCATATTATTAAAATTTTTCCAAAAAAGCCATAGGAACATTAGCTTTGAATTAAGTAAAGTCTTCCACAGATTAATGCATGTGAAAGCAAAACTAAGCAGAAGGGTGTCTCTACGGATCTTTCAATTAGGGTTAAATTCAATAAAATCTTATGTTCAATCACTTCGGAGCACTTCGCAGACAAATTACATCCAGTTTCTTTGGAAAAAGACACATTTAACTACATTTAGGCTACCGAGAAATGTAGAATCTATAGGATAACAAGGAAAACCAACCACCAAACTCTGATCGTAAGATTTAATTTTATTTCCAAATGTCTCAAATTTATTCCCTCACATTGAAAATATATTGCGGAGTAATTTTTATTGTACATACTCGTACAGTAATGTTGTTAAAACTTTTTCCTAGTCTAGTTTATACAACTGCTGCTATCTGATGAGAATCTTTGGCCAAGCGTAACTCTAATCGATTTGATATCTGCGGTTCAGCACTGATTTAGCGCTTATTTATTTTTACTTCTGAACAAAGACAATATATTTCCAACTTTAAATGGTCAACGATTTCATGCGCTTTAAGGTGTTGTTGTTGTTATTGTATGTTGATATAGTTGTCACTAAGAGCTAGTTTTTTACTTGTTAGTTAAACGTAGCTTAACATGCTGTTAAGTTAAACTTGAAACAAATTTAGGCGGACTTTAACCAATGATTGTATTTTTCTTTAATCCATTATAAACTGTGAATTTTGTTTATAATCTTTGGTCGAGCGAAATTAAAAGTTATCGGTTTTATATTCAATAATATAGAATTAAATTCTTTATCTATTAAGCAAAAAATTACATTTGATTTCATAAGTCAAATATACCTTTCTTGTCGTTTTCAAAACCGATTCCGACAATGATTGGATTTTACGACAACCCTGTATGTCGGCCTAAAAAGATGTTAATGCGTTTAATCTGAATGTTTTTAAATTGCTGTATTCAAAGTGGCTCCAAATGCTTGATAAAGATGTAGTTTCCTTGTTGATAGTGGAAAAGGTGCTTCTACTATAGATTCAAAAAATTAATGACCTCTCTGCATGTATTTATATAATAAATATTGCTCCCGAACATCGAAAATATATTTCCAACATTTCAACGATATTCAACGCTTTAAGAAGTTGTTGTTAAGTTTACAATATTTGGTCGAGCGAAATTCTAATCGTATAGGACCTAAGAGTGATTGATATGTTTAATCTGAATGTTTTGAAATTACCCTATTCAAAGCTAGTCCAAATGCTAGTAGTTCATTATTGATAGTACAATAGATTAAAAAAAAGTAATGATCTCTCTCTCCATGCAGATATTTTAAAACACAACAAAGCATTTTTATATAATAGATATTAGGTTTTATATGATTTTTCTCAAAACAAAACTATGAATTCCCGTAAATGCAGATATTTTTAAAAACCATAAAGATAACATCATATGAATGTGATTCAAAACTGATCAAACAGATTCTGTAAGGAAGGAATGTATGCGTCTCGGATTAATAATTGATAACTCATCTAAACACGAGAGGAAGTGGGTTCCAAAAATACGTTCCCGCAAGTTTGTTAGAGCCGGGAAATGGCAGAATAGGTGGGTCATAGTCTCCTCCTCTTCTTCGTTTCGATAACTTCTACAGTAGTCGTAAAAACGTAGGCCCATCAATAACAGAAATAATTAGCCTTATTTGCTCACGACGGAATTCTATAAGTAGATTCGTCGTGCCGGCATCATATACGGACCGGCTTAAAACCTGTAATTATGTTTATAAATAAAATTCAAACAAGATCAATTCAATACCTTTTAATAGTATCGGCTTTCTCACATGACAAACCTAATAACAACCCCTCACATTTTCATACATTTGATAAGATTGGAATGAAATCTTAAAAAGTAAAATAGAGGCAAACATCTCCCCAAAAAAGAAAGATTGTTAAAAAAAGATCCCACTGTTTTATTAAAAAGGCAACAATTTCAAATTGTTGCCCTTTTTAAGGTGAAGTTTTCGGAAAAGAACACAATACGTTTAATCAAAACCCAAACACTTTTTGGGAATATGGCTTGAATGCAAATATAATTATGTGTTAAACTTGAAAAATATTTGAAAAAAACCCAACCAAAAATTTAGTATTTTTCATATTAGATTAAAGCATGAATTGTTTTTCTTATTCTTCATCAGCTTTAGCCCTGAATAAAATTTATTCTTACAAAGTAAAATGGTAAAAAATATCAGCCTTTAAAGATAATGAATGTTACAATGTTTGTCCTAGATTAAGTAACATTATGTAAATGTTGGCTTTTTTACATAAATTCCAGCGAAGGGCAATATTTTTTAAAGAAAACTCCTTAAAAGATCTTACTGTTTTATTAAAAAGGCAATATTCTTACAATGTAATAAAATTATGAGCAAACTAATTCAAATGTTTTCCTTTATAATTGGGAAATTTGAAGAAAGTACATGTTAACCGTGTGCACTATGTCACTTTTTTCTAAAAAAGCTTAAAAGGTTTAATTAAAGCCCCAAAAAAGAGCAATATTAACTCCGGAATATAATAACAACATAAAATATAGCATTTTTAATATCAGATAAAAACAAAAAATTGTTTTTAAACCACTTTAACTTTTGCCCTGCTATTGTTTCTACATAACTCTTTTTTTAAATTACTTCATTTAGTACGCATTAGAGATTTATTAGATCAGGTATTTTTCCCTTTTAAGTTGTCTTATTTCATTGTGATATAATTTTTATTTAATTTTTTGTAAAAAAAAAAAAAAACTAAAACTTAAAAACGAACTCAAATTCAAAAGAAATTATTGTTACAATATATAAAAAAGTAAAACAAAATCAAATAAATAAAAAAAACGTTAGTAACATATCCCAGCTGAAAACCAATTATACTCTTATATTATAATTCTAAAAATAACAATAAAAATATATAAAACGAAAGAAATCTTACATATTTCCAAAACACTTGAATATTAAATTTAAACAAAAAGAAAATGAAATACTATACTAAGTGTTTGTTATATTGATTATAATAATAAAACAAACAAAAATATAGAAACTAAGAAAGGCAATAAATCTACTTTTTTTTACTTATTTTCTTAATTTTTGCTATAAATTGCCTAAAATCTATATGTTAAATTAATTTTGTTAACTAAATTATAAAAATATCCTTTAATTCTAACCTTATTTGGCCTTGCTTGCTAAAAGTTTAAAAGTTTTGTTAAATTAAATCCCTTTTCTTTCAGCTTAGCTTAGTATTTATGAAAAAAAAATTAAATCTTTAAAACAATTCAAACAACTTATTAATTTGTAAAACTGTATTAAACAAATGGTTTTAAATTTAATAGTTGTTTGCTAATATAAATTTAGTTTAAAACGCCTAATAAACCGAATTTTTTTTATTAAAAGCTGATGGTTAAGTAACTCTAAAAGAAAGTCTATACAATATTGATTTCCTTAAACAAATATTATTCAAATTTATCTTAATTTTTTGTATATAAATTAAAAATTTATTTAAAAAAATCAAATGCTTGTAGCATTTGTGTTTTTTTCTAAGCCACCTTATTTTGTTTTTCTCTAACAAAAACAAAATCTTTTTTATTTGCAATATTATTTTATAAAACTTATAATTTAAGAAGAAAACAAAATTCAATTCAAAATAAATAAATGCTTTATATTTTCCTTAAAATTTATAATTTTTTGTGTAAAATTATAAACCTATGAAAAACGTGCGCATATTGTACACAATCAATAATAATTAGTTTTATAAAAAACATTATCTACCATATAAGCTTAATAAACTCCTTAAAATCAAGAAAAAAATTAAATATTTATTAGAAATAAATTTAAAAAAAAAATAAAAATAAAACTATTGATATTGTGTAATAATTTACTCATTTAATTTAGTTATTTTTCAATTCATAAAACCATAAATAATAACAATATGTGATTTTAACACATATTTAGTAGCTTGTAATAACATTTTGTAATTTGTATTTAATTGAATTTAATTTTTTAATCATTATTATTTTTTTTATTATATGTAATTCTATAATTATTATTATTATTATTTTTTTGTAGTGCTTTAGTTGTATTATACATATTAAATATTATTAGATATTTTAGTCTTTATATATTAAAAATAAAAAGAAAAACAAAAAATTATTATGAGAAATGTAAAATACATACACATATTTAATAAAATATTCTGAAAAAAATAAACAAAATTAAATGTTTTACATAAAAAAAATAAAAGTATGGATTTTGAGTTTTATTTTAAATACCTAAATATATGTAGTTCATGATCTTTTCAAAGCAACTGCCGCAAATTGTTATATACTTCTTCAGTTTTAGTAACATCACAAAAGTATGAACTTATTCTCCCATCAAACGCAGTTTTGAAAGGTTTTCATTATTCATAAAAACGATTGTTTTTATAGAATTTAAATTTTAATATGTTTTGGTACACTATTTTCAATATACGCTGTCAGGGCAATTATTTGGTACAAAGTCCGCTCAATTTTGTTTATTGCATATTCGAATTAAAAGCCTTATTGTGGACAAAAATAGGAATTTTTCATATAATAATTATGAGATACTGCTATGATTGCAATTGTACGGTTATACACTGCACAGTGGTTTAGAAACGTTTTTATTTGGAAATAATTCGGGAACTATTTAAGATATTGTTACGAAGTTTCACATGGTTGGAGCTGATGTATTTTCGAGTTGTTCAGCTTCCTAGCGCTAATGGGGCCAATGTGGTGCCCCTTAAAATTGGTCACCTCGGGTTTCTTTTTTTTTTAATCTTATGATCCGAATGAGCTGAAATTTAAAATATAAATAGTGCCTAAGAAGAAAAAAAACTAATATAGACATAAATGTCCTTAAATCAATTACATTTTTTGACATTGTGGAAAATGTATTCCAAAAACTGAGTTTTATTACAAAAGTGCCTACTGTGACGTTATTTACCGTGTAATAGTAAAAAAAACTTTGTAGATATTTAAGAAGCATATAGGGTTATACAAATATGAAGCCTTTTTGAGGATCGGTGAATTGCCTTTTTAGAATTTTTTGCTCAAATATAAAATTTTTTTTAAAGTTTGGATAGGTCTGCGGAGTGTTGTGTCCGCTTAAGTGACCCAAAATTTACTTTACACGCTTTTGCATTAATGTCTCTTTCCATATCATATAAAAATTGTATATAGTCAGGAAGAAAATTTTTTTCTACAAAAGAAAATATATATATGCTTTTTTGGGAAAAAACGTAAAAATATGGTCCTTTTTACATGTTCCAACTTTGGATGCGTATAACTTTTTATAGGAACAACACAACTGTTATCAAGTTTCTTTTATTTTATTTCGAATTTTATCGCTAATATAGTTGATATTTTAGACAAAAAATTCGACCCTCCGCAGGCTCGCCACATCTAACAAACCATAAAAAGATCGAGCAAAATTAAAAAAAAAATAAATAAATAAACCTAAATATCTCTTCAACTAATTGAGATAACCTACACATGTAAGCTTATTTTTTGTATATCTTCTTAAGCACTATTTATATTTTAAATTTCAGCTCATTCGAATCATAAATGAATTTTTGGCGATTTTTTAAAAAAAAATTGAGACCCGAAGACTTTGAAGGGCAACGCACTGGCCCCCATTAGCGCTAGAAACAATCAACTCGAAAACACCTTAGCTCCAATCACGTGAAATTTCGTAACAATATCTCCAATAGTTTTCGATATACAGGCAAATCCCGGTATAACGAACGATATGTTGTCAGGTCCATTCGTTAAATCGAAAAATTCGTTATATCGAGATTTATTTTTTGAATAAGTTTTAAGCGGTGTGCCATTAGGAGACATGACTAAAATTGTTTCATATTATGTAGTTTTTATTCATTGTTCTTCGGTAGGTTGACTTGGGGCATTACCAAGGATTAATAAAGCCTTCACTGAAACGGATTTCGGTTCTAAAACTGATTCTACCATTAAAAATATCCATTATTTCAATAAAGATAATTTACAAAAACATTTTGTTACGAAACAAGAGGCGTTTCTTTGGCTTTCAAAGATTCTTTGTTCCTAATTCCATTACAGCAAACCAAAATTGTTAGTCTATCCTTTGATAACTTTCTTCCAGGAGCACTGGTTTCTCTAGCGTGAACAAACGTTTTATCTTATATCATTTTCCATTAGATATCAGTTTTATTTGCATTGAGAATAAAATCAAGAGTTAGATTGTGCTCAACTATAATTGTATGCTGATTCTTTAAGAAGGCGTACACCCTATTTTATTTGAATACAGATATCACTTGCATGAAATCCACAAGTATAAAGCCTATTTTATTTATAGGGCTTAGATATCAAAGAAATTCCATTAACCGGAATTGTTTTTTCTTCTGGTCGAGTAATTAACAATTTAACTCCTTTTCCACAAGGGGATACACATCATTCTTTAGATATAGATGATTATTTGAGCCATTCATGATAGATTGCTATAATTGTCAATGTTAAAAATTTGATTGTTCGTTTGATTTTGTTTTTTTTTTTTTCAACATTCGTTAAATCGAGTACAAAATTGTTGAAACGTTCGTTATATAAGGTAGTTAATGTTAAAAATGTGGTTGTACGTTATATCGGATTTTCGTTAAAGTGAGATTCGTTATACTGGGATTTGCCTGTACCGGATTATTTCCAAAAAAAATTTTTTCTAAACCACTGTGCACTGGTTGACAATACAATGTAAACTTTTCTAAATATTTAATTAATAAATTTTTATTTATTTTTTGGTATTTCTTATATTAACAAAAAATAATAAGAACATAATAATTAAATCCTAAAAAAAACATTGGTACTGAGAAAACAATGGAAACTTAGGTTTCATTTTTATAAAAATTGTCTTGCCCTTTTAGTGACTGAGTATTTTGTTGGATAACCCTTGTTTTTATTACCCCTTGACAGCGACAATGCATTATACCAATTAAAGAGTCAATCGAATCCTTTGAACTAATTAGAATATTCCTTTATAAAAGCATCTGATGAAGCCTTTTTCGTGGTATAATTTTGAGTCCGTTTTTAGCAATCTACAATTGTCCATATATTTCCGATGGGATGTAGATCTAGAATTACAACTAGGGTTCCTAATTTCCTGGACTTTTTCGCTTCCCGGGAGGAAATTAAAAAATCGTTTCATTTCCGGGAATTTTTTAATTCTACATTAAACCAAAAATTAATAAATTTTTTTCGAATAAATTATCTTTTGCCAGCGTTTTAAAATAAGAATAAAATAACTATATTTGGTTGTACAATGTTGGTCCAACGTTTTTAAAGGTTTCTAATTTAATAGTTGCATTTGATCGGTATTGTCACACTCGTAGTTTTGATCGCTATAAAATCAATAAATTCTATTGTACAAAAAGCGTAGTTAGATTCGAAAGAGAAATTTTTCAAATCAGATTTTATGTGTAAACAAATTTAAACCACTATAATCGAAATTATATTTTCTATATGTGAATATCCTTAATGGTTGGAATAATTCCTTTAGAACATAAAATTTAAATTTGATTCATTCTTAATGACCTAATTTTTCTGCTGTGTCTTGAGTTGAGTGAAAATTCGGTTATTTCAATTGTAATGCTTCTTTGTCAACTGACTATCTGTTGCTAGAACTGAAAAAATCTATGGATATAATAGAATCATTTAATATGCAATAAATTTGGCCATCCCAACGAATGTGAATATTGTAACTTTAAGAAAACTTGGTAAGAAATTGACGACAAAAATATCCCAAAAAAATATTCCAGGGAATTCCCGAAAAAATTTTCCTGCTGGAAAAAATTTTCGTGCTGGAGTCTTCAAACTAGGGATATATTTCCTCAGCGTATGGATACATAATATTGTTTAAAATGCATCTGTTTTGGATTCCAGTCATAGTATATATTGTGATATGAATTGGACCCATACCTTGCCCTGAAAACAGTCCCACACCATAATATCACAACCGCCAAACTTGACTATCTTATTTGTATTCTTGGGGTCCAGTATGCTTCACATTGGCCATCTTACAAATGTTCTCTCATCACTGCCTCTTGCATTAATATGTAGTCGATTCACCGAACTTGCTTTGGTTCTATTCACTCATTCGAATGGAGAACTGTATATTAAAAAACTCTAATGACACACCAATGTAAAAATCATGCATAATTCTCCTTAATGAAAATATTTTAACGTCAGTTGAATCCCTTCTTGAATATTATTCTTTGTCGTGTAATTTTTATAAAATTTAGTTTCGTTAAGATTTTAAAGTGGCACCAAAATCTCTTAAGAAATGCTAAATTTTACTGATCCAGTAATTGTACCCAGGAAATGAGATAAATTAGTTCTTAATTATTTAATTCATTATTACACCGGATTAAATATGTTTTTGTTATTGCAAATAAATTTGTTATGACTTTAAATATATAATTTATTTCGAAAACCGCTGTTTATATGTTACATGCATATTAAAGTTCTCATAAATGATTAATTAGACAACTACATTTAAGCACTTAATAAAACTAAGACAATAGAAAAATACAATTTACTTAAACCCCCACACATCATTGCAACCTTAAACTAAAATTCACGAACTTTTCATGAAAAATGCAATTCGAATAGATATTTTGCTTTTATAAAAGGAAAACCTAATTCAAAAACGTTGCTGAAAATTTTGTTGCTGTTGGTTGAACATCATCTGTTGGGCAGCAGCTTGTTGTTGTTGCTGTTGAGCAGCAGCAGCGGCTGCAGCAGCCGCTTGTTGTTGCTGTTGATGATGAAAATCTTGCTGTTGCTGGTGAACCTGTTGCGGTTGTTGTGGACCAACTGGCCCAGAGAGACGTACACGTTTCGAATTGGGTTCGTGTTGATGTTGCTGTTGTTGCTGCTGCTGTTGTTGTTGTTGCTGCTGCTGCTGTTGTTGTTGCTGTTGCTGCTGCTGTTGTTGCTGGCGCTTATTGTCCGACTTATCTTCTTGGTCATCATCAGTTAGAAATTCTCGCTTAGGGTAGGGTATAGCGCAACCGGCAAAAACATCTTGTGTGGGCAAAGGATCCTCTTGGAAGTATGGATCCTGCATGGCTTGTTCAGAGGTAATACGTTTGTTGGGATCCATGAGCAGAAGTCTTTGCAATAAGTGGAATGCTTTGCTGTCGGGCTTAATTTTATGACGATCCATATATTTAGCTAAAGAGCAAGTGGAATACGAAGAACGTTTAAAGTCTTTTGTAAGCGTATGATGTTCAGGCATTTTCTTTATGTCCTCCCAATCTTTGTCTTGAGGGAAACCCATAACATTGAATATACGATCCAGTTGATCATGATGGTAAGGATTACTAGTCTTAATATCTTCTTGACGGCAGTGGAAAATGGGCTCTGAAGTCAGCAGCTCGGCAAATATGCAGCCAATGGCCCATATATCAATAGCTTTGGTGTAATGACGAGCACCCAACAGCAATTCCGGTGCACGATACCAAAATGTTACTACCACAGGATCCAAATCGGCCAAAGGTTTTAGAGGAGCATTGAATAAACGGGCAAAACCCATATCAGCAATCTTAACTCTACCCCTTTCGGGACCATCACCCATTACTAAAATATTGGCAGGTTTCAAATCACGATGCAGCACCCAATTACTGTGTAAATAGTGTATGCCATCCAAAATTTGATACAGTAAACTCTTGACCATTCCTTTAGGAACCACTACCGGCTTTTTAGCTGCCTTAGCAGCGCGATGAAACTTAATAATATGCCACAAATCATGTTCGGCATAATCAATCAAGAGAAACACTTTGCGGTCTGTGTGTGATAAAAACACCCTAATCAATGTGATAACATTTTGATGTTTCAGTTCTCTGAGCAAGGCAATTTCACGACAGGCAGACATAGATAAACCAGTACCATCTATCTGCTTTAAGGCATATTCCTTACCATCTGAAGTCTCTTTCCATTTTGCCTTGTAAACGTGGCCATACGTACCCCGCCCGACTTTACAGCCTTCGTAGTTAAAAAGATCCTCCACTTTTGTACGCTCTTTTTGAGTTTTCATTTTAAAATCATAATCCATTTTATTAAATAATTTATTTACCACCTTTACTAATTAAAAAAATTAAAACCTTTTTTCGAACGGTTCAACTATTGTTTGTTTACTTTTCGAGTACCAAAAAAAAAAAAACGCCAAAAGACAAACAGCTGGTTAACAGTGTTGCAAAAATGAGTAGTATTTCCTATTCAACAGCAGTGGTGTGTTTAGCAGGGTTTGGGTATAAATCTTAAATTAATGAAAAACGTTAAAATTTAAATATTTAAAATATATTAAAAAAATATATTTATTACTGCATTGCTTTTCTTAAAATAGAAAATCGTAAAAAAAAATTTTAAATTAAATATTATATATGATATACTACTACTCTGGTTATGAACGATATAAGGAAAACAGCCAATTTAAAAAAATGTTGCATCCATAATAGGATCGAACAAATCTGAGTATCTCTCGAAAATAATTGACTTAAATACTGAAGTCTCAAATACACCATTTAAAATAAAGCAGAAAGAAGTTTAGAATATAATTTCATAGAAAAATTTGTAGGGAAAAAAGCGTGGAATAGTTTTACAAAGAATGGGAGCTAAGGAAAATCGTGCAGAGATGAAAATTGTAAACATCATTTAAAAAAGCCATCCATCAAAAAAGTATTGCTGTCATGGTTTTAAATAAAACGGCCGTTATCCGTTATGTGAAATATTCACCCTTGTCGTAGAAACAGGTTTAAATCTTTAATCTAGTACGAAAATGTCGATGGCGTAAAATGCTTTTTTATGATTGTTTACCTGGATCAATACGAAAATTTGTAGATAAAGGTACGATAGCGGAATTTTTCGAGATATTTTTTGTTATCTTCGTAAGCTTATAAATTCTTATTGATGTGGTAAAAGCCAGTATGTCTCGATTTGAGACTCCAATTCACTATTAATGTTGTACTTGAATGACTATATGATCTGAAGATTATGCTTGATGGCACATATATTGAATTTTGACAAAGGATGAAATATCTTGGTGTCTTGCTTTAATTTTAAGGTTTATATTACAGTAGACGCTTGTAATTTAGAACCACTTTATTCCTGGGGTAGTTTTAATTTCGAGAAGTTCTAATTTCCAAAGGTGATATGACTACATTTAAAAGGATTTTCAATAGGATCGTGAGATTTGTTTTTCGTTTGGGAATTCATCACCAGGTAACTACCTACGTAGACAGATTTCTCGGGTGTTCTTTCCATCTGGTAACTGGTTTCCATGATTATATAGTAGATAATTTTCATTTGATAAATTCAAATTGTTTATATATATGCTATTTTTGTAATACAAGCGAGTACTTTGAGTGGAAATTTTACATGTATTTTGTTTTTGTTACAATAACAAAACACATGTAAAATTTCCACTCAAAGTATTCGCTTGAATTATAGAAACGATCAACAATTTCCCATAGATATTCTATGGGAGTGAGATATGTCGATTGTGCACGTACCTCAATGGATTGTAACCACTCGGTCATAGAGAAACATAGAGCGGAAACTAGAAAAAAACTCAAACAAAAAAATTCCTCAAAAATGTTACACAGTGTTGTTTTTGTTTTCACATAGTTTTTTTTACTAATACATTTTCACCACTTTGACAGGAGAGTTTCGATCTATGTGTATTTATCTATGCACTCGGTTACAACCCTAGAGGTGTGACTGGGGTATTTGTGGTTTTGGAATTTCTCATCTAGGTGGATATTTTCCACAGCGTTTGGATACATAACATCCTTTGACACATACATTGCCGTGAAAACCAGTCGCACACCATAATATTGACTTGACTGTTTTATTCGTGTTCTAGGGGCTTCTAGTCTATTTCCCTAGTTACCAAGTTCATGTCAGAAAATGACATCATAAGCGCTGTTAGAGTTAACATCAACTGTCTTGTACATTATAAAGTGTGTGTGCATTTCTGCGAATTGATAAACGTGTAAATAGACACTGAGTGACTATTTGAACTGTTGTTGGTGTTGTTGTTTTTAAAAAGGTTAAAACGTAACAATTATGAATGTTCAAGTAATTTTGTTGAACATTCATGACCAATTTCATAAAATGGATCAATTATGGACCGATCCTCGCAAAAGTTGGTAGAAAGATTTAGGTTCATATCAAACTTGTTTATGTCCAATTTCATAGCGATTTTAATTATTATAAGACAATTATGAATGTTCAAGTCATTTTCTGAAGGCTACCTTGTATGAAGACTGATTTTCGCCATACTTTACAGTATAATTTCATAGTACTTAGAACTAATTTGTGCTAAATTTTATCAGGATTGCCGTATAACAACATATTTATGACTGCTCAAACAGTATTACGAGTGGTCTATGTATGAAGGCTAGGTGAAATCATGGACCGATTTTACCCATTATAAACAGAGAGTTTTATGGAAAATTTCCGCCAGTTTGCTCCTTTCTTTTGGTCCCTATCGTTTCAACAGACAGATTGACGGACATAGCTAGATATTCTTAGAATTTCATAAGGATCCAAGATATATTGTTACGTTTTTATTTCCTTTAAATAAACCGGATACTTTTGATTTCAAATAAAAGCAGTTTAGTAGTTTAAAATTGTAACAACAACAATCTTTACGTAACGATGTTTTAAATTAGACTGACTGATTTGGGTTCTTGCCGTCGCTATTTATACTTGGTTTTTATTTTCTAGATAAGTCTAGATAATTCACCATCTGGTGACACCTTCCGTATTTGTCTAGCATAATCGAACACATTCACTTCTATAACGGTCAACTCAAAGCTTTTATTCCATGTGGTAATGTTCCACTACAATGTTAAAAATATCCACAGGTATGTTAATACTGTCTACAGTTATGTTAACTGATGTTAATCGGCTGGTTAACAACATTGTCCACAATTAGAAGTCTCCACAAATAGAATGGTTGAGAAACATGATCCAACTATAAACCAGCCGTTAAAACAGTTATATTTGAATTCAAATACACTTTCGTAGCAATATATTCTTTTGTGGGTCCTTCGATGTGTTACAAACGGTGGGTGGGTATAAATAAATATTGAAATAACATGATGCTTTTTATATAGTTTTCGTTTAAGTTGTATTAGTTTTGTTTTAGTCTACTTTCTTGCTAAAGTTTAAAGGTTTCCATTGGTTTGCCAATACTAAGAAGTATTACCACATTTTTATTAAACTTCAATGCTTAAAAACGCTGAAATTTAGAAAACTGAAATATAGCTTTCAAAAATAGTTTCCATTATATTGTCACTCACTGTATATAATTTCTTCGGTCTCAGATTAATATTTCGTGGTGATAATGTTAGTCTACCTGTCCATTTAACGACATTTTTCATTTAATAAATAAAACAACCGTTTTTTTTATTTTTTTAATATAATATTCTCTATATTTTTTAATTCTTTTTATTCAATTTTTTTGTTGTTGTTATTATTTGTTATTTTTTTTTTCTTTACTTTTGACTTGTAAGTTTCATGTTTCATTATTATTTATTATTTTTTTTTTCTTTACTTTCTTTTCTATATATTTTATAATAATTTAAGAATTTCATCATTTCATCTAAATATTTCAGTTAATAATACAATATAATAATAATCGTTCATTAATAATAATTTATAATAATAATTTATTAACCATGTTTTGTTTTTTTGTTTTACTTTTTGTTTAAGTTTTTTTTCCTTAATGATTTTTTTATTATAAAGTTTTTTGAGTTTTATAATTTACTTAAACATTTTGTTGGTTTTTGGTTTTCATTTTAATAATTATATAATAAATGTTAGTAATAATGGATGATACTGTTCTCTTCATAATTTAAAAAAATTGTTTGAATAATTGTAGGGTTTTGTAGAGTGTTAAATTATGGAAAATATAATGATGATTAGAGGTTTTAAAGTTAAATTATTACTAATATTATTGTTTAAGGATAAAAAGTAGTTTTTATTTTGTTTTATTTTTGCTAATTGAAGTATAAATTATAAATGTTAACAAGCTTAAAATTAAGCTGAAAATTCTAAACTTTTTTATATTTGTTTTAATGTTGAAATATTGGTTAAATAAAACTTTGAAAAGAGTTTTAGTGTTTTTTTTTTTAAGATTTTCAGCTTTTTCTGTTTATTAATTACTCAATATAGCATATTTCAAAACCCTGACATTTAGGTTTGAATTGAATTACAGGGTTGTATTTAGTAGTTGAAGTGCCATGTTTGTTTTGGATAAGGTTTCGGAAATAAACCAAAATATTTGTGTTATTTACGTATTTAATGGCTTTTTAATAATTATTTTAATAATATATGTTGTCATTACTTTATTAGGTTTCTAATGCATATAATTGTGCGTAATTTATTATTATTATTTTTTTATTATTATTAATTTCTTTTAATACTTTATGCATTTAAGAGAAATTAAAAATTGAATCATTATACAAAATAAAATGCCTGAAGTTCCTTAATGATTTCATTTTATTTTTCTTTGTATTTCAATTTCTTCAATATTTTTTTAATATTTTCATTAAATAAAAATTATATTATTTAAATGCATTAAATATTTTAGGAACTTCTTTAAAATAAAACTGTTTAATTACTTTTGCTGTTGTTTAACTATGTATGTTTTTGTTTATTTATATAATAAAATTAATACTTTTTCTTTTAAAAGAAATTAAATGTAATTATATAAAAAAGGTGAAGAGAAGGCAGTTATTAGTTGTAGTTTTAATAGTTTTGTCAAATTTGCTAAAACGTAAGAAATTATTTCAAAACCCTTTTGGAATTTAAAACAACAGAATAAGTGGCCATATTTATTTACAAAAGTACCAAGAGTACTAGAAGTAATAGTTGCAAAAAAACGTACTGAAATATTAAAGAAGGGACTTTCTAAAATCGCTTATAACTAACTTGACAAAACTATTTATTGGGTTGATTATTTTTCAATTTCTTTTCATTTTGTATGCATTTGAGTTTGTTCTCTTAATTCTTTGCAGAAGCATAAGTATTTAAAATATTCTTTATTTTTGTTTTAATTTTTTTGTTTTTTTTTTTTTTTGGTAATATGAGAAAGATGAAAGAAAACTTTTTTTGTATGTAATATCTGTTAAAAATATTTTAATATTTTATGGTGTTTTCTTTTCTGATAAAAATGTTCCATTTATGTTACCATTGGAGCAGGGGTGAAAAGTTGTCATTTTCCTTTCTAAATATGTTGCATAAATAATTGGTAAATATGTTACATATCTCACCCTCAATTACATTTCAGTGTGAGATAATACCCTTTTTTGCAGCTGCGTTAAGTACTTTTTTATGCAAAAAATGTTTGACAACAGCTGATTTCTATTATTGAAAATCAGTGTTGTTAATGCTAATTGGCAAACACACATAATTGAATGTCGAAAGTCGCTTTAACAGTGTTAAATATCGCTTTTTAATACAAATTTCCAATTCAATATTTGGCACGCTAAATATACAATAGTGTTAAGTGTAAAATCAAGAAATTATTTTGTTCCATTCTAATAGAAAAAAATGTTTCATTTTGGAAGGGTGTGTGTAACATGATAATAATATTACACATTTTTAAGGCATCATTTTTTTTAGAAAAGAAAACACCATTAATTTATATATATTTTAACTAAAATATAACTGCTGGTAGTTTTTTTAATTAAAGTATAATTATGTATTTAATTGTTTGCTGATATTTTTCTTTATCCTTTTCTTGTTGAGTTGTGTTTTTTTGTCTGTAGTTTATTTAGTGTTTTTTTTTTTTTAATTTTTACATTATTTTCTTGTTGTGTAATTTTGTAAAAATGTTTTAATTTTATTCTTTTACATTTTTCTGTTAGTTTTTTAAAAATTTTGTTTTAACATATTATTTAATATTATTTTATGTTTTTATAGCTCAGTCTTTTTACCTATGTTTTTTATTTTTTTTTGCATTTTTTTTCTTTTAAATCTACCTTTAATTAAGTTTTGTATATTTTTGTTTACCGATTTACAAAATAAAAAGTATTTGTTAGCATTTTTAAATTGCTTTTCTTCTACAAAAACACAATCTGTTTAAAGTTGCTATTCGTATAGAGTTTTTGTTACAGTGTAGAGAGAGAGAGAAAGAGAGTATGTTTAAAGCGTGACAAAAATAAAAAATAAAGTGGAAGAATTGGCGGAATTTGGAAAAAGCCAGGTGTGGAAAAACTATGGAATATTTAAAGGCTGCAGTTTGAAAATTACTAGGAAAATTAAAATAAATCAATTATATAGACATTATAAGGTTCTATGGATTTATTATAAAACTGTTATACCGCGTTTTTAATACTGAAAATTATTTCGGTATTTCGTTGACTTATTATTCGGTTTAGCTTGCTGGTGGAGAATTTGAAGTGATTAGTTGTGTAAATTAAAGAGAAGGTTTAATACTGACCGTTTAAATCTGAATAAACGGTTATCTTAAAACAAGTATTATGATTCTCTTGGAATATTTTCTCGATTAGCTTCAACAGACAAGGAACTAGCTTCAACAGACAAAGAACTAGGAACTGGGGACATTTCCATGACTCGCCTACAAGCGAATGAAGGACCCTTTAATAACTTTCAGGACTAATAGCGAATTGCCGATCGATTAGCCATTATTAGTCGTGAAATTTGGTTGGAAGATCTTACCAAAATGATCAACAAATACACAGAATAGTAGGATGCTTTTAAGGACAGTTTTCCATAGGACCTTGTGTCCAGGTACCTTTAACTTTTCTTAAAGGACTTGTTACCTCTACTGGTGTCTTTATATTATTCATTGCCTTCCAAAGGAAGCAATTTGCAATTTTGGTATTCGTCAAACTTTCATTATAATTACCGTTTCTGCAAGAGCGATTGGCTCTTCTTAATTTCCTTACTGCAATAGTGATCCTCTTCATTGCAACAGGTTATCTATTTAGTAGCCATTATCTTCAGAGTTTTCTATTTTCCTGAAAAGTCCTTCTATATCCGAATTTAAAACAATCATTTTAGCTTTTGGAGGAATTTAACACTCTGGAAAGTTCCAGAGACGAAACTATGAAATACCTGAAGTCTTCCTCACACTGTAAATAAGACTTCGCATCGAATATTGACATGTTATAATCCGCAAGAAGTAACTGTTATAGACACTGAATTTCGACTAAAATTTCTGTGGTTTTCTTCTAAGTGATAACTTCTTCTCAGTTTTCTTACTCCAATACACAGCCTTTGCATTGCAGCAGGTGATCGATTTTTTTGCCACTGTCTTCTGAGTTTTAATTTTTCAAGAAGATGGCTTCAATATCCGAATAAGCTTTTGGGGAAATTTTACACTTAGAACGATCCAGAGCCGAAACTATCAAACTATGATATATTACTTTTCGGCAATAAGTAACTGTTACAGAAGAATGTCTAGAAGATAAATGTATGTGGATATTGAATCTCTACTAGAATTATTGTTCCTTGCTTCGGTAGACAACATCAGCTTTACAGAAGAATATTTGTTTTGTTCCTACTCTCTTTGAGTTTTCTCTTTTTGGGAAGAAGTCTTTTAATTTCTATTCGAAACATTGACTATAAGTCAGTATCAGTCACTTTACGCTTGAACAACGTTGGGAAGCATTGCAAACTTATTTTCGAAGTGAGTGCTGTGATGCGCAAAGTGTGTGTTTGTGCTTCTAAGTCGCGATACTGGCTTGATTGTGGACAAAACTCATAGTCTCAGTCGCCGTACGATTCGTGTCGACTATTATGTGGCTGCTGTGGACGAAAGTGTGCAACTTAATCCATTAGCCATTTCGGTCAACGGCGAGCGCTACAGAGCCATGATTATGAACTAGGTTAATCTTTATCGATATTTTGCGCAATTAGTTCGGAATTCGTGAAATCATCCGTCTTGGTTATGTCAAAAAGGGAAGATATGAACTTGGATAATCTTTAGTTTCATCTGGATGGTGCACCATATCACAAAGCTCATCACACAGCACAGCATCATATTTTGCGCTCTAAGTTCGGAAATCGTGGAATCAGCCATCTTGGCAGCTCGGAGCTGCGATTTGACCCCTTTAGATTTTTTTTGAGGTGTTCCGTTGAAGACAGACGCTATATAAATAATCAAGAAACGATCCATATGATTAAGATTAATATCATCCTAGACATTCTTGAGTTAGAAGCACATACCGTCAACAAAGCCTTGGAAAATTTTACTACCAGGCTAAGCTACTGCTAAGCCAGCCTGTGGCAGCCACATGAGTGAAATAATGGGAATATTTGGTTTTTCTAACAAAGCCATAATATCAAAATATACCAAAACAAATTAAGTTTAGTTCATTTTATTTAATTTTTTAAAGGAAACTTCTAATTAGACCACACTGTATATTTGACATCACAAGCCAAAATCCGATCTCCTGGTGTTTTTAAAAATTCAAAGAATGTCTACTAAATCGTCGAAAAATGTGGTGGGAAATGTGTTAGAGCTTTGAGTCAAATCTCCAGTTGGTATTCAAAGCAAAGATATAGGGTTTACATCTAATCCTTATTCTTTGAAGAAAGTCTCTATTAATTTGATTAAAAAAACCATTTGCATTTATATTCAGATTTATCATAATTTCTTCAAAATTTAACGAAATTCTTGATCTTTAATGATTGATGATACCAAGGCAAATTAACAAAATGTAGAAAAATGTCAAAATCAAGGCGAATTTAAAAAACAAAGTTTGCCAGAAGACCTATATTAAACCAAGACGAATTAAGAATAAGATGATTTTATGCGGTTACCTTATTAATTCGCCTTGGAAGATAGCTTACAGATAACTGACACTTATATTTCCCTTACCATTAAACGTTTTTATTCGAAATTTTATTTTCTTAAAACCATTAAAAATTCTAAATTTGTCACAGATTTATTAAAATTTTTTAAAATGTACCCAAATTAGATAAAAACTTTGTTCTTATAACAGAATATGTGTAAATTCATTATGCCAAAATTTAATAATTAAATTTCCCTTTTTATTAATAAAATATTCTAAATATCTTTAAAAATTTGAATTTTTAAACAGTTTTATTGAATTTTTTCAAAATTAACCCTAAAAAGCTAAAACACTTTGTATTTTATAACAGAAGTTGTGTAATATCATGAAAATCTTACATTTAGGCTTGAAAACTTTAAATTATGCATTACTATAATGATTTTTGCTAAAAATATAACACTACCTTTGCTGTCATTCATAAAACTACCATTTTTACAACCCTGCTACTGCACACATTATAAAAAGCTGCCACATGCCAGAAAATCATATACTAATGGAAATTAAGCGTTTTTGTAAATTGAATCAAATCTGCAGCCTTTGTTAAAGAAGCGGTCACATAAAAACTATTTGAAAATAATAATATATTCAGTCCCTAAATGAAAACCTTCTTTTTGTTTTTGTTTGGTTTGTAATGCCGAAAAATTGACTTTGCTTTTGTTACTATGAAAAATTTTCTTTGATTTTATGATGCTTTTGAATGTTTGATGATTGATTTTCTTTTCTTTACGGTATATAAAGTATGGAGCTTATCTTTTTTTTGGTTTTTGGTTTTAATTATTTCTAATATTATTTATTTATAATGTAAAAGAATTAAAGTTTTATTTATTTGTTAAGTGATAATGTTAGTTTTCCCTTTCTGTGTTTTTATGTATAAGACTTTTTTGTTTGTTTTGTGGTTTTTATTATTTATTTATTATATTTTATGTTGTAATTAAAAGTTAGGTTTTTTTTTTATATTATCATTGTTAATAATAAATTTATTATTAATTAAATAACTGCTAAATTATCACTACAATTTGCAAAAAAATGTTTTTTTTTTATTTTTGTTAATTCTTTCATGTTGCTGATGTTGTTTTAATTTTATAGTTTTTTTTTTTTTTTTTTGTTGAAATAACGATACTACAATTTTTTTTAAAGGTTTCAATGTGAAATATGATTTCTTGTTTTTGTTTTAGGATTTTTTATACAAGTGTTTGTTTTAAATTTATATTTATAAACTATTTATTTATATTTTTATTTGGAAGTATGTTGGATGTTATAAACAACAATTTCTGTTATCGTTTTTTTTTTTGTTTGTTTGTTTCTTTGTGATTTACGTATAGTATAGAAAAAGTTTGGTTATGAAATTAAATATTATATGAAAATAATATTGTTTTGAAGTTCAAATAAAAACCCAGTGTTTTGTTTGTTTTTTTTTTGGAAAATTTTTAATTAAAGTTTATTTACAAATTTGTTTTTATTTATTTTTTTTATGGTATATATGTATATTAAATGGTTTTTATTGTGGTTTTATTTATAAATTGTAAAATCTTAACATAACTACATAATTCAATTACTAAGAAGTTGTTTATTTCACTTTTAATAATAGGGTTTTTTTTAGTTAATTTTATCAATCAGTTTTTATTTATTTTCAATACTATTATTTAAATGCTCTACTAACAATTTTTTGTTTGTTTTTTTTTATGATTTTTGAAACTTTTTTCTTCATCTTATTTAACTTAAGTTTATGTTTTTTTTTTTATAATAATTTGTTAAAACTCTAAAGCGATTAATGATTTTTTTTTTGTTGTGGTTTCTTTATTCCTATAAGTAATTTTCAGTATTTTTTTGTTATTATTTTTATAAGTTTTTTTTATTTTATTTTTAAAACTAATTTAATGCATAAAATCTACTTATGTTAATAATAACTAATGCTAATTTAATGTATGTATGTTAAATTTATATATAATTTTTTGTTTGTTTTATGGTTTTTTCTCTTTAATTTTTTTTGTTTAAGAAGCACTTGAATATATATCGTGTTTAATGAAAAAAGTTTTTTATATATATATAATTTTTGGAGGATTTTATTTATATAGACTTTTTTGTTAAATGTTTATAAATTTTGAAATTATAAAGTGTGGTCAGAGTGTATAAAATTAAAGGTAAATGAATAAATATTTAAAAAAATTATGTCTTAAAAATATTGATATAATAAAAACAACAAGAAAAAAAAAAGAAAATATATTCTTAGAAACCGTTAGGAAAGAACTACCGTTCTGAAACAGATAATAGCAATACCACAAAATTTTTAAATATTTAAACGAACTCCAAACTAGTAATATTTTTCATTGGACTTCGTTCTTCCAACGTAGCATCTAGAATTCTTAACCTCACAATCATTTCGCTCTTCTAAATATAATTCGTTTTTATTTTCATGATCGCAACTGTTTATCCGAACACTGGTATTGCCGTATACAAGGCGAATTCATATAAGGTAGAGTCAGTCAAACAGCTGATTACTTTTTGTTCGCTTGTTTGGTTCTAGCGTCTGCCAAAGCTTGATTTTATATTTCAGTATCTCCATATTCTATTTCCAAAATATATTTTTTTTTTAAATAAATAATTTAAGCCCCCCCTAATCAATTATTCACACCATATTAAGTTTTAATGCACATTTTTTAATTCTGTTTTTTTTTGACATTTGGTAAGACAATTGTTGTTTTTGTAGAACTGCCACCAGTATGGCCGTATCTTTATAATGCTTAGAGACGGTGAAAAAGGTTGGTAAATTAATAATTACTTTAAAATGGTACTTGCTTTACTTAAAAAATAACTTTTTAAGGTCTGAAATAAACTTTAAGGTTTTAATCCCCGTTTATATTGTGCCACAAGTAATATGATCTGTCAAATTTTTGTGTAGAATAGTACTAATGGTATCGTCTAAACTTAATTTGTAATGAAATCATCTGACATTGAGAGAAAATACGGATGCAAATTTTACAGTCGTATAATTCTCTTATTTTTTTGAGAGTTTTCAAAAAACAAGCAAGTCGTATTAGATCAGGGTTGTCTTTATATAGCTGTTCCTTCGTTACCAGTGCTCTAATTCATGTGAAATTTTCAATGTGTAAAATTAAAAACGAATGCATTTTTTATGCGGTGTAACTTTTTTAAATTCCTTTTTTTAATTGAATCTAGATCTCGAGATAAACCATTATATAAAACATTAAGAGCAAACGTAATTCGAGATGGTTAGATGGTCACGAATTGGTAAAAAAATTTACTTTATCATAAAAATTTTCGTAATTTTAAACATTTCATAAGAAATCGATTATATTTTTAATGTTTCCATTGAATTAAATCTTTAATTTTAAACAAAAGTTTAAAAAACAACAAATAATTGAAATGAATTTAAATATTTTATTTTCATATTGTATTTTCTAAGTAATCCTATTAGTGTTAGTATAAAAATATAAAAAGTATTGCTTTAAAATTTAATTTTATAAATTATATTTTTTTCAAGGAAAAATTTAAGTTTTTATAAAAAAGTAGAAAAGTTTGAGAAATAAAATGGCAGTTGAAAATAATTGGCAGTTACAGAGAAGCAAAATAATGGATAAATATTTATGTGGAATAATAAAAATAATTTTTTTTTTTTAACAAAAACGCTAAATCTGTTTTGAATGACAGAATATTTATAGTTCAAAAGTTACTCGAAATTAGACACCACTTTGAACCCTGATGTCTTAAAGGAAGTAGTGAAAATAAGAAGATGATCAATGATTCATCTCATCATCCTAATTTTCTTATCGGAGATTATGGCATTCGATATCGAACAAGAAATTTATAACATTTTAGTATAATTTCGATATCGAAATTATTTTTCGATAGCTCATTCGAACACGAATGTTGTTATTCGGTCCAGACCTTTCGTATGCCAGTTCTTTTTACTATTTTCCAATTTTTAAAATTTTTTTTTTTTTGGATTGAAAATTTCGAAATTATTTGGAAGGGTAATTAATGGGAAAATATGCACCTATAGGGAAGCATTGAAATCTCCTATGAGTGTCAGCACATCCAATTCTAAGTATCTTTAAATTAACCTACGAAACATTGTATAGCAGACTCACTGGGCATAAGGGTGCCCTATAGACTCGATTAAAATGTTATTGACTATCATCTGAAGGTTGCAGGTTCGATTCCCGGAAAAAACTCGGAGTGTTTATGAAGATAAGCCGAAAAGGCTACACAGTTTGTAGTTTTTAAGAAAATAAATGGATATTCGCTCTCGGATTGAGCGATGTACCACTCTCATCGTTGAAACGTAGAGTCCAGAAGAAACTCTACGATTGTGCGCAAACCAGATGGTCTCTTTAAACTACCTATGCGACGGCAAGGCGATTCCGGCGACCCCGATGGATATTCTAAGCGATCTGTGGTAGCGCTGATCACTATTTCTTCACGGTATATACTAGGGAGTTAAAGTTAGCTATAGAAAGTGGAAAATTGTTAAACACCCTCGATGAATATTCTAAGCGATGAACTCCAGAATGTTGTAGCGCTGATCACTATTTCTTCACGGTTTATTCTAGGAAACTGAATTTAACATAAAAAATTTTATAACGACGGCAGGGAAAACATTTTAAACACCATATCTTTCATTGCCCTCTCCTGGTTGACCAAATATTCAGAATGCTAAGTGTTTTCTTCTTACAAGTCCTGACAGATCTCCGAATAAAGGCGCCAGGAAGGTGCATCAAAATGTCTCTATTAGCGACTCGAACTGATCGGAAGGAAAGCAACGGGTCCTAAAATTATAGGAATTAACTCTATACAGAATGAATTCTTAAATGAATGAATTCAATAGGTTTGAAGTTGTAAGGAGCTTAATGGAATGGTTCAAATATAATTTTGTTTGATTTTGAAAATTGAATTAAGATGTAATTCTTTCCTTTGGATGGAGTTTGTGAAAGTTTTAGTAAGATTTTAGAAATATCAGCTGAGCTCTATACAGAGTATTATTCTCCTCAGGCTTATATAATTCAATGGACTCAAAAATAGTGGAATTGTTTGAGAACACATGCTGTCTGGAGGGTTCTGCTTTTTATCGTACTCGATGTTTTTTATTTTGTTGAAAGGCTTGGAACTTATAATCGCTTTCCAAAAAGCTTAAACCCATCTACTCTACCCCCAATTATCACAATGGGACCAATGATTAAGGACCAATGTATGTCAATCAATGGATATTATTGCCTGTTTAACCAAATATAGAGAAAGATAACGGGATGGTAGGAAATACTTGATAATATTAAATTGATTGGACTAAGAAGTTGAGAAGAAAATCTTGTTTTATCATGGCAGTATTATCCTTTTAGCTATAGACAAATTAAGCACCATACAATACCAATTCCTTTATCATCCATATTCTTTGTAAACCCAAGAACTTTTGATATCATGTAAAAAGGCAACGATTACTACCAATTGTTGAGATCAAATGAAGGATATTAAATCCAAATCCTTGGATTTAAGTTCTTCACAAACATAATTTTCTAGAAATTCGATATATTTCCAGGAAATTTCTTAAATAAAAGGTATTCCAAAACTCAATCGATTGTGGTCTAGGTTAGAAGAATCTATTATCGTTTATGATACATTTATCAGTTTGAAATTATTATTTATAAAACCATTCCAACCTTTCATCAACATTGATGGAGTCAATTCATTAAAATCTTAATTTATAATAATAAAGGCCAGCAAACCATTTATCTCCATTTAAAGGTTTTTATTTTAATAAAATTCATTCATTGTTGAATTAATTCCTAATAGTATTCATTCAACCTTTTAATGATTAACTCGCATCTAATTAAAATTGAATTAAAATGTTTCGTTTCATTCAATTTGTGTTAGTTGTTAATCAACTGTATGTTGATTAATAACTAACATGCAATAAATTCAAAATTTTTAAGCCGTACATAATTTTTTTTGTAAAATCATGATTTTTCTAATTAAAACTACCATTTAAAGTATTTATGCTTTGTAACTAGTGAATTTTTAACATAATAACTTAAATTTATTGAAATAGTTTCAATAGTACCGTTAAAATGTCTACTTTCCATTTCCTAATACCTTTTTATACAACCTTGGCGTATGCAACACTGTAAATGTTGCCACATAATATTGTTGTTGTATAACCTCAAAAATAAATTTAGCGCTTTTGCTTTCTTGGTTTTTAGGAAAATAAAAATAATTAGAAAAGAAAATGTACTAAATTAAATAGAAAAAAGTTAAACTCAATTTAATTCGCAAGTAAAAATAAACAATTTTATTAAAACAAATTATATTATAAAAGTTGTTTAAAAATTAAATTTTATACAAGGAAGTTTAAAAATGTAAGTATAAAAAAATAACAATAAAACAGTAAAACAATACAAAAATAAAGTAAGTGACTAACAAATTTGGTATTTTAGTAAATTCTTTCTGTCACTTTCTTTAAATTAAATTATTTTCTTTGGCAGTTTTAAAATAAATATACAAAATTAAAAAAAAAAAAAACTTTAATTTAAGTATTATATAAAATAAAATATTTCTGTATGATTTTAGATATTTCTACGCTTTAATTTTAATTTATTTTTTTTATTTAACCTTTAAATTAGCAATTCTACATGTTTTTAATTATTTTCATTTCTTTCTTTTTTATCAATCTAAACTTTATACAAAAGTATTTGTATATTCTTTCACCTATTTATCATTATTATTTAAGGATTTTGTTTAAATCATTTGTTTTGATTGTTAAATAAAGTATATGTGCTTGTTCTATGTATAATTTTGTTGTTTTATTATTATTTATAATAATAATATAAATTATTATAATAATCATCACTGGCTTTTGTTTTAATTTTTCTCTTTTTTTTTATTTTATTTATAATATAAAGTAAACCGACTTTTTGTTTGTTAATGTTTTTCATTATTTCTTTTTTATACAATTTTAGTTTTTATAAAAGTGTTTTATAAAAGGAAAATGTAAGACTATCGGTTTTTTGAAAACATTTTATTATTTTTTTTGTTTGCTTGTAGTTATATATTTTACTTAATAAATATATATTACAGAGTTTTGGTTTTTTTGTTAATTATATACAATTTATTTTAACAAGTTTTATTTTGTTTTTATTTTTTTATGTAGTGTAAAAATAATTTTTGTATTTTATAGTATAAAAACAGAAACAAAGCTACATAATTTAGATGTAAGAGTGCATTAGAAAATTTAATATTTTTTTTTTTATATTTTCAAATATATATTTTTTTGTTGTATCTACTTTTTTTAGCTTAATTATGTTTATATATAATTTTAGTTTTTTGTTAATATTTATAAAAATTTGTACCAAATCACATTTGATTTTTTGCAATAAAAAATCATGAAAATTAAAATAAATTTTTGATTTATAACGGAAATTGAAATAAAAACTTAAAGATAATTTCAAATAAAAACGGGATTTTCTTTACAAATGTCAAAATATGAAGAATTATGTCAAAATTTCAAGAAATTAATAAATTGCTTAAATCAAAAATGTTGGAATTTTATTCAAAATTGTGTTTAAAACTGTTTAATGGGTTTATCAGTTGAATATTTTGAATTACAGAAGTAGAGAAGAAAATCATGTTTCATCATGATTTAGCTAAAGAAAAATTAAGCTTCTTGCATAACCAACTCCTTTAACATCCTTAAAAAAGTATTCAAGTCTAGCTTAAAATGTTTAAAAGTCTTTAAAATATAATCACAGTAAATATGTATAGAAATATTGAGAATTTTTTGCCTTAAATATACACCAGATTCATATCTCAAAATAATGAAAGTTAAATTTAAGAAACTTATTTTAAATTTAATTTAAACAGTTAAATAAAACTGTAATTTTATTAAAAGTAACAAGTTTTCTAATAAAATTACTTTGATACCCACTAAATTTTCCAGATTTAACTTGTAGTGATTTCAAATTTGTTTTAAATCATATTAATATTAGATTATAGCATCCAGTTTCTATAACTTGCGAGAGTATTCAGTTTATTAACAGGATGATTTAGATAATTTTCAAACTGAATACATTGAAAGTACAGACCACAGATTATTACAGATATGAAACAAATGACAGCTGTCAAAAAAGGACAATAATATCGAACCGTATGGTTATTTTGAGGTTCTACATCAATTTTTCAATGGTTGTGGTTTGCAGAGCGAGAGAAAAATTAACATTTTCAATAGGCAATGACTGTATCACTACCATTTTGGCATTTTCTTTTGTTTTCTATTGCAATATTACTGAAACCAACTGATTCATATCTGTATAATTTGTGGTACAGACTATAGTTTAGAACTACAGGCACAGCTGAGAGTAAAATATATAAAAAAATATTTACACTATCGGAAACTCTCCCGGTCAAAAACCTAACTCTGTTGTGAAAACCTATGTGGTGGGAATGCATTAGTAAAAAATCTATGTGACTATGTGTATTTCTCTATGGTACAGACACAGTAAACAATTTTCTCTTACTCGACCTGGGTTTAACAAGAGGTTTATAAATATTTCGAGGGAAAAGTTTCTTATATCTATCTATCTTCTATGTATATAAAAATGAAATGGTCCATGTATGTAATGCATCACGTGAGAACGGCTAAAGCGATTTGGCTGATATTTTTTATTCGATTCGAAATTTTCAGGAGATGGTTTGTAAAGAAAAAAAAAAAAATTCTGAAATTTAAATTTTTAATATATTGCCTCATCTTTCTTAATAAGAGCAATTTTTTTGGAGAAACTTGAAGAACTAACAATAGTAAACAGCTACCGAGCGAATCCGGGGCGGTCAACTAGTATAAATCAAATACAGGAAAAAGTTTTACTCGAATTGGGATCGAAATGGCGTCGAAATGATAAAGAACCAATGGAAGCTTAAGTTTTCAATAAAAACATATTAAGGCCAGCTACTTTTCAAATCATATAATAGACCAATGATTACTTCCAATTGTTGAGATCAATTGGAAGATATTAACAGCCTTATGCATAAAAATTTACAAGAGCTTTATAAACCAATTATAAGCAAATTTTCATAAAGTTGTATTCATAAACGATTAATAGCTCAAAATACATTTGATAAACCTTTAATAAGTATACAAATTTTAAAGTTCGTTCGACCCTTCTTTAAACCTACTATAACGTATTCTTTTTACATTTTATCTTCAAAAAAGGGAATTTTGAAGATAATTCTTTATAAATTTGCATTAATAGTCGATACTATTGCAATTGATAAACATAATTTTAACTCCGCTGGGAAATATGGTCCACTTTAATAATATAAGATTTTGTTCCATATTTCTCCGGCAGTGAACTACATGAGGTTCGCAAGTGAGTTTTATAGTCATTTTTGTAATTTATTGTTAACCTGTAACGGCATGTAGTAACTAAATGCGTAAACATTGTGGCAGAAGGTCGACACAATCTAATATATCCACTCCGGAATTAAAATTATGTGTTTCCTCATAGAAATTCATTAATTTTTGTTAAAATTTAACAAAATGACAATAAAAATAAATTAATAAAAGAAATTATAAAACAGTGATGTTTATTTTATCAAAGAATATTCGTCATTCGAATACTTTTAATAATAATTGAACTAAAATATATAAAAACGTTTGTATATTAATGCATTTAAGCTTAATATAAATTTACTAGAATCAAATAAAAATTTGTTCTCTAAATATTAGCTTTTATCTTCAAAAATGTATTATTACTAAAAACAAACAATGAAAAAAAGAGAATTAACGAATATTTTATCCTAATTGCAAGCAACACTAACTACGAAAAATGGGAAATAATAGAGAAGCATTGCCAGCATAGACAAAAAACAGTACATTCGTTATTGTGCCTTTAACAAACGTTTATGAATACTATACTTTTATAAATGATTTTTAAAGCTAAAGTGTTTGTTAACAATTTTGTGTTTTAAATCTACAATAAGTTTTTTTTATGCATATAGCCGTAAATATATAATTTTCTAGAAATTCGTAATATTTCCAGGAAATTTTTTAAATAAAATGTATTCCAAAATATTGTTAGAAGAATCTATTTTCGTTTATGATACAATTTTCAAACACTCTTATTAACAAAGTTTTTGCATTCAAATTGATTTAATATATGGTTGATCGTCCTTTAGTTTGCACCCAACAAACCATTTCATAAGAAAAATATAACTAAATTGTAGAATAAGATTATCATTAGAGATTTCCTACAACTTTTTATAAACATACTTATTATAAGCTTATTTAAGTACAAAAGGTTAACGGCTATATGCATAAAAAAAACTTATTGTAGATTTAAAACACAAATTTGTTAACAAACACTTTAGCTTTAAAAATCATTTATAAAAGTATAGTATTCATAAACATTTGTTAAAGGCACAATAACTAATGTACTGTTTTTTGTCTAAGCTGGCAATGCTTCTCTGTTATTTCCCATTTTTCGTTGTTAGTGTTGCTTGCAATTAGGATAAAATATTCGTTAATTCTCTTTTTTTCATTGTTTGTTTTTATTAATAATACATTTTTCAAGATAAAAACTAATATTTACATATTTTTGATTCTAGTAAATTTATATTAAGCTAAAATGCATTAATATACAAACGTTTTTATATATTTTAGTACAATTATTATTAAAAGTATTCGAATGACGAATATTCTGTGATAAAATAAACATCACTGTTTTATAATTTGTTTTATTAATTTATTTTTATTGTCATTTTGTTAAATTTTAACAAAATGTAATGAATTTCTATGAGGAAACACATAATTTTAATTCCGGAGTGGATATATTAGATTGTGTGGACCTTCTTCCACAATGTTTACGCATTTAATTATTACATGCCGTTAGAGGTTAACAATAAATTACAAAAATGGCAATAAAACTCACTTGCGAACCTCATGTAGTTCACTGCCGGAGAAATATGGAACAAAATCTTATATTATTAAAATGGACCCTATTTCCCAGCGGAGTTAAAATTATGTTTATCAATTGCAATAGTATCGACTATTATTGCAAATTTATAAAGAATTATCTTTAAAATTCCCTTTTTTCAAGATAAAATGTAAAAAGAATACTTTATAGTAGGTTTAAAGAAGGGTCGAACGAACTTTAAAATTTGTAAACTTATCAAAGCTTTATCAAATGTATTTTGAGCTATTAATCGTTTATGAATACAACTTTATGAAAATTTGCTTATAATTGGTTTATAAAGCTCTTGTAAATTTTTATGCATACGGCTGTAAATGTTTTTAAATAGTGTTTTGAAAATGCTTCACATGACAAAACTTTTTTTCAATACTACTTGCTATACATTTAGTTTATATAACACTTTAACAAATATGATTGCAAATGACTTTTGCTCGCAATAGTTTTGTAATTCTTTTTGAGAATAGTATCCCATTATTTGACGCGAGCCTGAATTTCGTATTATTTGTCGAAGTTTTTAGTCTTAGTGTTTTGTTCAAAGAGTGAAGTGTTTTAAAAAGTTTAAGCTTTTAAAAAAAGTAATTATTAAAATAATAAAACTTAATAAATAAATTTCAGAAAAATTTAATTCTTATGCAAAACGTATATAAATATTATTTGGTTATATTCCCAAGCTTACAAAACTATTACGAATGTAAGCTTATTATATACTACAGATAAGTAATATTATCGCAAGAGTTCAGTTTTCATTATTAAATAATTTTTAATAAGACTTTTACAATAGTAATCACAACACTTTTCTAAGCTTAAGGCTTTTATGTTGGTAAGCTTGTTACAAGTGATTTCTTAATTACAAAAACTTTCCAACCTTTTAACAATATTGATGGAGTCAGAGCTCCGAATTAATTAATTCAATATCGGTTTAATTCACTAAAATCTTATAGAATTAAAAAGGCCAGAAAACTCCATTTAAAAGACTTTTATTTTAATAAAATTTATTTGAATGATTTCATTATTGTTCATTCGTATCTAATCCAAATTGAATTAATCACAACTATCGTCAATAACATGTGAAATTGAAGTTCCCATGAAATATCCATTTCCTTCGAATGGAAAATTGCTATCGTGATATTCCCATGAGCTTTTCATTCACAATAGTTTATTTTATTTGAAACAGCTGTTTATTGTTTACAATTCTATGAACTAAAATGGGAAAAGGGAACACATTTCATGTGAAATATTGATTCGTGATAGGGATGAATATGTTTCGTTTCATTAAATTTGTTTTTGTTGTTAATCATTTACAAAATGAATTGACAAATATTTTCTAAAGATAATTTGTAATAGAGTAGAATTGAAGAAATGTTTAACGATTTATGGATTGAATTAAAGAAAAATTAAATGATTCATTAAGGAATTAATTTTATTATGAATGAATTCCTAAAGGAATGCAGTCAATACGATTGATATTCTAAGGATTAAAGACTATTATGGAATGTATCAAATATTAAATTTGATTTTAAAAATGTTATGTATTAAGAATTAATTCTTTTGAACTTTTGTTCAAAGAGTATAACAACATTAATTAAGCTCTCTACAGAGTATTATTCTCCCCAGGCTTACAAAGTTCTGTGAACTAAAGAATTGTGCAATTATATCAGAATCTATGCTGTCTGGAGGATTCTATTCAAACTCAATGTAAAATTCCTAGGTCCGGATAAGAGTTCGCATTGCTTGAAAGGTCTCTAATGTCCGTTTCCCAAAGAGGTTGAAGGGTTCAACTCTTCTCTCAATTATCACAAAGGTACCTATAATGAAATAATGAAGAGCCAAAGTGTGTTAATCTATGGAGATTACTGCCTGCTTAACATAACCTGAAAACTGAATGATGCGAAATATTTGGCACTATCGAATAGGTTGTACAAAGAAGTCGCAATATGATATTTTCGTGTTTTAAACAAGAATTCTCATCGCTTTTATAACGTGCTCGTATTGTTCCTTGTTGTTGAACAGGATTCCAAAAAGGAATAGCGCTATAACTCTGATAACTGCCGCCTTGTTTACGTAGTATCACATTGGGAAACCACACCGTTTGATTAAAGAAAATCTATAGCCAAATCGCAATATCCTTTGCGTCATTCAAGAACATGTGGAACTAACAGCTTCTGAAGTCTAATAAAACATTGACTATTTAATGATATACAGGAGCTGTTCTTCTTGGGATTTTTCTCGGACTATTGGTGCTGCACAATTCTGAGGTTTTTGACCGATTGTAGGAACGATGGTTTCATTGCATAGCTGATATCGTTTGAAGTGGAAGACTGATGAATTCTCGCATATTATTTCGAGCTTCCTTCGTGAACATGTTTCAGGGATTGTGAGCTGTTCATAGCTGTTCATATTTAACTTCTGTATTCCCCAAGGCTCTGATTTTTCTCTGTTGTTTATATTTACAAACGATTTATTATTATATTCTATTATTTTATCGGATTTAGAAGTGGTTGGGACTGGGAACTTAATGGCTTTTGTCTCGGATGGACTCAGATGTCCTGGACATTTTTAACTGATTTGGTCGATTGTGGTGTCATAACTGATTTTGCATGGTATCGGTGAGGAATTCTTGATATTTATCGAGTTTATAAAGAATGTGGCAGTTGGGAATTCTTATTAAACTTCGTTCTCCAGTGTTACCTAGGGATCAGTTCATTCTTTAGCAAGTTTGTCCATGTATACGAACAATTTCAATCCATTAGATTACGTTGGGGATGTTAGCTACATTTGTCACTCGTATCTATTTGCTGACAGCCCTCCTGAGGTCAGATACTCGATATTGAATATGAACATTTGACCTGAACGATATTTAAATTCAACCAGATTGATTTTAATAAATCACACAAACGACTGTAGACGTCATCAGCGTAAAGTCTTCGTAAACATGATATGAATATCGGCAGACTTGATACAAGTGGTTGGGACTGGGAATAGACCGGCCTTTGTCTCGGATGGACTCAGATGTACTGGATATTTTTAACTGTTTTGGTCGATTGTGGTATCGTAACTGATTTTGTTTGGTATCGGTGATAAATTCCTGATTTTTATCGAGTTTATTCGCAATGCGATAGTTGGGAATTCTTTTTGAACATCGTTCCCCAGTGATTCCTGGAATTGGTTCATTCTTTATCTATTTTGTCAATGTATATCCAAAATTTTTTTCAAATGCAATAAATTATGTCACGCAAACGACTCTAGACTTCATCAACGTGAAGTCTTCCTATAAATGATGTGAACATCGGGAGATCTGATCACACATACGAGTGTTGTTTTTGTTTTCACATAGTTTTTTTACTAGTACATGCTCTCGAGTTAGGTTTTTGAGAACTGAGTAAGGTTTTTGACAGGAGATATTCCGCTCTATAAGCATTCACTATGTATGAAGATGTCTTGACAATTTTTAAAATCAATTTTTTACTATTGTTCAGTAATATTATTTGGCAATAATGGTTGCAAGTTCCATTTTGAAGGTGTTGAAGAAGTAAGCGCAACTAATTTACATTTATTACTGAAATATTCAATAAATTTTTAAAGCCTACTTTATTATATGTAATTTATAAATCCTTTAGTTTTTTAAAATAAAAAAGTGTTTTTTTTTTTAAATTTTGTGTATTTTCATTTCGACATTTTATTTATAAAAATTTTGTTTCAATTCGCAATAAAAAATCCCGTTTTTTACAAAATAAAAAAGGGAAAAATAATAATAATAATAAGACAAAATGTGAATGTGTGTTGTTTATGTATAAAAAAGCGGAAAATAAGGTGTAAAAAGCGTTTTTTTTTTCTTTTAAATATAATCATAATTTTGTTTTTTATGTTTTAAGTATGGCACATAATTTATTTATTATATAAAATAATTGCAATATCATCAATTCACGTTTACGTTAATAACTTTTTCGTTATTTAAAAGAACAAGTATACAGGTTACGCATGATTTTTTTTCTTTTTGTTTGTAAAGAGAAAACAAAAATTTCTTTAAAAATTACTTAAATATTAGGCGAGCTAAAAAAAATAGGTTGTGTTGAAAATAATAAATAAATAAATTATAAAATAAAACTAAATTTCGTATTCGAATATTAAAATTATAACTTAATGTTAGGTAAAAGAAATAACAACAAACTTAAATTATTTAGTAAATGATTCCATTTTTGTAGATTAATTTAAAAAAAATGTCTTATAAAGGCGTAGTCGAATAAATGAAGAGAAAAGTATTGGAGGGTTTCAAAAAAATGTAGTGTTAAAGGGCAGTAAAAACATCCACTTATTCGTTTCTTACATAATTATTTAAATCTTCGTTTTAGTAGGACTTAATTATAAATTCTAAACCTATTGCAGATAAATTAGTAACCAAATTAAAGGTATTTAAAAGACTTGTCCAATAGTTTTAGGAAACCTATTATATCAACTGCTCTTTTTGCACAAAAAATGTTGCCCTTTATTTGCCCCTTTTTAAAAAAACGTATTTTCGGTATCATCAATTCAGATAGATTTGCTAGCAAATTAAAATTATTGCAAAAAGCTGTTCAATAGTATATAAACATTTGGAAATTCTTTGTTAATTAAGCCAAACTGTTTATTGTAATATACCTTCAAAAATCCTTTCATTTGATACCTTTTATGCCCAGGTTCATTTAAAAGACATTTGACAGATTGTGACTCAATGCTTTTGTTTGGTAAGGGCGACGAATACTTCCATTTTATTACGAGCTTCCTTGGTGGTTTTGAGAGAAATTGTGTTTCTTTCAAGCTATTCATATTTAACTCCTGTATTCCACAAGACTCAGTTCTTTCTCTGTTTATTTCCATGAACGATTCATTAAAAAGTAATTGAAAGTGCAACATTTTTTCACATTCTTAAAAGTAAATTGAATTAAGTTTGTGAACGACACAACTGAGTATTCAACGAGCACGTTTAGTTGCATTTTGATTTTATTTTCTTTATAATTTCTTCTCTTATTTGCAGCCAAAGTCTGTGGCTTATTGCCTTAACGATTTCCCTATTCCGAGCTTCACATATGAAGCACAGCAATTCGCTTATATATATTTTTTGAAGTGAAATACTAAATTTTGTAAGTACAGCATACAAAATTATTGTATGGAGACATGGAAAGGGTTAAACAAATAAATACCAAACTTTTGTTTTATGTTTTAAACAACTATTGGGAAAATGTCGCGACCCAATAGCTGATGTTTAACTGGCAACGCTTGTAAGCATTTTCCTTAAATATTTTTACGCGGTTTTTTTTTGGAATTTATTTTTTTATCTTCTCTTTAGGACCTGATAAAGTTTGAGAGTCGTTGACTAAGACACGCGAAAACTGTTTTGTAGAGAGCGGCGGACATTAAAACACAACTCTCTATTCTGAACAAGGTTGAGATATTGCCTTGTCTTGCTATTACTGGCTTCTTCGGTTATAATCCTCGAGCTAGTATGGAGACATATCTCTCCTGGATATATACATCAAATGCATCTCAGATAAATGTGATGTACGACTGACAGAGTCAGTTGCTTTAGTTCGCTTGAATCTTTGAGTCGCAAGCGTATTTGTCTCGGCATCTTTCTACAAAAAGAAAGCAGGTCAATATTGGTAGGTACCTAAATTTGTTAGGAGCTTTAGGATTAGAATACCAACAAGTGATGACTGGTCCGCGAACTTATGGCTCAAAGGCGAAAATGGGCACTAGCTCAGTAATGTTTTCTGATGAACTAGACTTCTTGGTTTCGTTCAGATTGCACAATAACTGGGGGCAAATACTAACATTTGTATATTAGCGAATACTTATTCGAACACGCCAGTTTCTTTTATGCAAACAATACTGCAACGAGTAGAATCCAAGATTTATATCTCGAGATGTGAATCACTAAGATCTACTTGGACAGATAGCATCAATCGAGGCTCTCAACTCAAATGTTATAAGGTCTAAATGTATTCTCAATTGTATTTATTCCCCGTCCATAATTAGACAACACCTTGTCGAGTTAGTTAGGGTTCCAGGACATGGGGAAATGAAATTGCAAATGAATGCATAACAAATGGTTTGTCCTTGGAGAAAACTGCAAAGAGACAATTAAATCCCCTTGGTTGAGGTATCGAATATGATTTATAAATGGACGTTGAAAGAGACGACACCCAGGTGATTTCCAATTAGCATTTGTAAAATATCCTAAATGTTGTGGCTCTCTTTAGCATAAAAAAGAATTAAGACTGTTTTGACTCTTTGTAGATACTCTGTAGGATTTTGACTTGACTTCTCTATGATTGCCCCGATATAAAGGAGCCCGTTATAAGGAATGTTGGTTTGGTGGATATGATCTGGACTGTCTAAAAGAAATCTGTTCAAATTTGTCAATTTTAAATGACATTAGAATAAAATATTTAAAATACTGTCGCCCTCTCTAGCACGGAAAGAACTAAGACTCTTTTGACTCTTGATAGAAACAGTATTAGATTGCGACATGACTTCTCTGTGATTGTCCCGATCTACAGGAGCGCATAATAAAGTATATTGGTTTAGTGGAGTAAAGTGGATATAATCCAGACTGTCTCAATGAACTCTGTTCAAATTTGTCAATTTTCAATGACAGCAGAGTGCCAATTAGTACTTTTATCAATATAGAGTAGATTTATGATATGAATATTTCAAAAAGTCTATTGAAATTATTTTGGACTTCATATTCGTGTTAAATAGATAATTCAGAGGATTTTGTACCCAAATCATGTGTAGTCTGTGTTGTGTTTATTCGTCAGAACCACAAGTTTTAAGGGCACTGCTACACGTTCAATATATATTGTGATATTTTGGTCGCGATATGGATTTCAGAATATTAGGCAATTCTGCGATCCATCAATACTGGGTGCTATACGTTCAATAAATATCGCGGTACTGGATCGCGGTCAATATATATTGAACGTGCCCTTAGAGAACTGCTACACGTTCAATATTTATAGTGATATTTGGGTCGCGATCTGGATTTCGGAATATTAGGCTATTCTGCGATCCATCAATACTGCACGTTACACGATACGATGCTGTATGATACTGGATCGCGTTTAATATACATATATTGAACGTGTAATAGTGCCCTAAGAATCCAAACAGTGAATTAGATTTCCAAATTCATTATATCTAAAACATTTCGGTTTATTTACAATTTGACCATACAATTTGCAAATATATCTCAAAATAAACTTATGTGGGTGTATAAAAGTTCGTTTTTAATGAGCAACAAATATATTCAGAAATTTTTGAACGATCGGTGATAAGTTAAAAAATAATTCCTCCTTTAACTTATTTCCAATAGTATTCTTGTATGTTTTACTACTTTAAAAAATAACAGTGTAACATAAGTACTAAAACAGTTTACTGTTATTTACAACCCTGCTACTAACACTACATTTTTTTACTACCCTGTTGGAAAATTGTTTAACCTAAGTTATGTTGATGTAATTTTTTAGTTTTTTTCTTTTTTGTCTTTTAAAATATAATTATTTAATTTTTATATATAGCTTATAAAAAAGTCTATTTAGTTACCATAATAATAATAATAATAAATAACATTACTAATCTCAAAAAAAAAAGTTAAATGTGGTTGGATGTTTTGTTTTAAAGTGTTTTAAAGTTGTAATGCAAAGTTTTTTTTTTGTTTTTTCAAATACTATTTCCATATCGTATTTTTAAATTTTATATAAATTTAGGTATTTTTTGTTGTTGTTGTTGTTGGTTTGTAAAAAAACGCGGCTAAAACTACAGCTACTATTATATGACTTTTTGACTACCTTCTTATTAAATATGAGTTTTTTTTTTATGGGAATTTGTTTAAATTGTATGTATGTAGGTATTATGTATAAATAGTATATATATAAAGTAAAATATACAAGATTTTTTAATTACAAAGTTTTGTTTTTTTTTGTATCATTTAGCATTAACAATTTGTTTTTTTTATATATTATTATATAATAATTAATATTAGTTATAATTTAGGCTTAAGACTATAATATTTTTAGTTTGTAATTGTTTATTAATAACTTTTTCTTTACTTTTAATTTGCTTAGCAATATATCATTTTTACAAAGTTTTTTTTTAATAATTTTAATTGTTTAAGCATATAATTTGTTTTCTTGTCTGGGGATTGTTTTACTGTTTTAAATACTTGTTTTTGTCTTTTTTTTTTTTAATAGTATTTTATTAATAATAATATTACTTTTTAATATATATTATGTGTTTGTTGTTTAAAATTTCCTCTTTGTTTGGTTGCTGTGTGTAAGTTTATCTAAATAGTTTTCAATATTTTCTAAACTGTATATATAATAATAATTGCATAAAATAAATTATTACTAAAAATGCGTTTTTATTTATTTTATTTTTTTTTTTATTTAAAAAAGAAATTATATATGTAGTTCTCAAGACATTTTTAGTAAAGTTTATTTCATATTTATTTCCTTTAGCAATTTAATTTCTTTGTCTTTTTTCATATTTCTTAGCTTTTGCTTTAATAAAGTTTTTTCTTTCAGTGTATATACTTATGTAAATGTTGGATTTAATAACAAAGTTGTTGTTTGTTTTGTTTTGCTTTTACATTCTTATCGCCATGTTAGTTTTATTTATTTATTTGTTTGTTTGTTTGTTTTCGATTTGATTTTTATAAAATAAAAAATGGTTTTACAAATTATTATTATTATTATATGTATGTAAGTAGAGTTTTTGTTGCTGTTGTTGTATAATTGTTATAATAATTTAATATTGTATGTATTTACAATTGTAAATCCCTAACGATTTTTTTATGCTTAATTTTATTTATGATTTCTATATAAATATTACGATATTTTTATTGGCTGTGAGAGCGAGAGAGAGATAGAGAGATAGTTTATCATGTTTACTAAATTTTCTGTTTTTTTCCCCACTATGATTGATTTATAAGCTGCTTAAATATAGTTACAGTTTTATTTAAAATGTATTAAATTAAAGTATGAAGTAATGAATATTGTAAATTAATTGATTAAATTCAGATTAAAAGCAAGGTTTGAAAAGCTTTGGTGGTTATATTAAAAGAGAATGTACTTAAAATACACAAATTGTGTAAATTTGGAAAAAAAGGTTTTAAAAATTTTAAATAATTTTTAGAGATTTTGTTGTATTAAAAGAAAGTAAGATTGAAATACACAAATTGTGTAAATTTTGAAATAAGTTTTAGAAATTTTAGTAATGAAATTTTCAGAATAAAATGTTTGTATTTTTTAAAGAATTGCACATTAAAATATGAACTGAATTTAAAAAAAATATTTCTAAAATTTCTAGTATTTACCAAATAGTTTGGTAAGAATTAATAAAAATTTAAAAATAACCTTTAAATTTTGCCGAAAGTTTTTTTTAATGAAAAGAAATCGAACATTCCTAAAATCTTGAAATATAATAACACATCAACTCTTACTAATTAGTGCTGCCAAAGTATTCAGTAGTTGGTATTTTATATTTTCGGAAAAATTTCTTTTAAACCACAAAGAATTATACAAAGAGACGATACACTCCGATATGTCAAACAAAAATATAAAAAAATCATATTTCTTATACAGCAACAAAATACATTCACTAAATACATGAATTTTTGTTGTTGCAAGAGTTAGGTTTTTGACAACAGACTTTGTTATTCGATAATTACGCCTCGTTTCTATGTTACCCTATGATTTAAACATTGCCAAACGTTTTTAATTGAATAATAATTGAACATTGCTAAAATCAACACTGTAACTCTTACAGATTAGTGCTGGTAAAGTATTGAGTAAATGGTATTCGATATTTTTGTATTTGAATACACGTTAACAAAAAGAAACTACTTCAGCATTTCAAAATTGTTGTTGTAGTTGAAAAATATGTCTGTCACACATTTAGTACGGAATGGTTTCAAATCCATTGTTTTTATTCCTATCGATTTCGTTTTAGTTTCTTCAGATTCCGTTGAATTTATTAATTTCAAAAATATTTTATTTCTGATTTTAATTTGACAGCGTTTTTTATATTAAAACTCAAGTAAAGTTTTTGGTACTGAAAATTATTAAAAGTTTTTTGAAAAACAAATAATTACAAAGAAATATCAATTCCACTTCGATAATAATTAATGGTTTCATTCCAAAAGAATTTTCATTCTAATATTTCTGAAGAAGCGAAATTCGGAATTAATTCCATTTATGATCGGAATGCAATTCTGTGACGGGCCTATATATAACTCTGTAACTCGCTTTCTTTCACTAAAAATTAGCGACGAAAAGTTTGGAAATTCTACAATATTGCTATATTCATTTATTAAGATCCTGAGATTGAGTTATAGCTGTTAATTCAAATGGATATAATCACACCTATCGCGAATCAATATTTCACATGAAATGTGTATCCCTTTTCCCATTTTTCGTTCATCAATTTTGTTCACGTGAAAAAATTCCCCTACATGGGAAATTTTTAGATGGAATTTTGTAAACAATAAACATCTGTTACGAACAAAGTTAACTATTGTGAATGAAAAGTTTAAGGGAATATCACGATAGCAAATTCCCCTTCGAGGGAAATGGATATTTCATGGGAACATAAATTTCACATGTTTTGCCGATAGGGGTGAATATTTCTTTAATTCAAAAGAACCCCGAAAAATTTAGTTTAAATCGTGGGATCTATTAAGTAAGTATCTGTTCAGTGGAAAAGTTTGCATTGAATATTGCAAAGCTCTATTGCAACTTGTGTTTAGAAATTAAACAACATTATTGAATTCATTAAATAAGTTAAAGGAATCGAAGTTTTTAATGTTTTCTTTCACTAAAAAGAACCTCGAAAATTTAACACTATTGCTGAATTAATTTATTAATTAATGTTGCTTCATTAATTAAAAAGAAATTCGAACTATTTATATTATATTCCATAAAAAATACTATGGGATCGACTTGCTCATGGTTTCTAGAAATCAATGACTTTACCCTTCTTATGGGCCTGTTTGGGCGAAAAGGTCCATTAATTGATCTAATCCATCATAAAATTCCTAAGAAAAGATGGACCTGATTTATGGTAACATAATTATGTTTAGGAAAAACGTTGAAAATCTACTATAAGAAGGAATTAAGTCTTTCTGTATGGGTCTAAAATTTTGAATCTAAATTGGCTTTTGAACAAACTATTCTTTTAGTACTCAATCGTTATTTTTTTCCTTAAATACTATTCTTATCAAAATAGCTATAACGAATAAAATCTTCATTTGTTGATCTTGTTCATCAGAAAAGTCCTAAAACAAAACCTATTAGAAGATGTGTGTAAAGTTTTAAATTTAGAATTTTAGTCAAGATTTTATTTTTCTTGAACTCAATCAAAATTTCGATACTTTAGGGTAGAAATGTTTAGAAACTATTTATTAAATACCGATCTTCAGCCGCTAATCTTATTCGTCATAGAAATCAGAAAAGAAAATAAAAGAAAGAGGGAAGCAGACAGCATTAATGAAATGTTTATCATGATTCCTATACAAAATTGAATTCCTTTTGTATTCATTTTTCAAAATTTCGATTCGTTATTGTCAACTCAACTATAAATATTGAATTCGTTAAAAGAGATTAAAAGATCGATAGTTTTATTTAAAACATTTGATGTTGATTACGATTCCAAATATTTAATATTTTCCAATCTTCTTGTTCTCAATCAAAGTTCATATTACTACTTAGATTTCATTCTAAACAACTTGGATTCAAATTTAAGAAAACCTTTTAAAAGTTTAGAAATTGTAAAACATAGAATAAACGCATAGAATGGAAGGAGGCGACACATTACTTTCTTTTCACACATACGGGTGATAAAATAACAAAATACATTCTCATGAATTAGGTTTTTGTCAACAGACTTAGGTTTTTGGCTCTCAGTTACCTATCTAGTTGTCATCTATGTTGTAAAATATCCATTAAGGATATTACTTGTTCGTTTTTATTTCTCAAATATAGTGATATTTAGCTTCGGTTTTTCGGGAAAACTGTGTAGGAAAATCCAAGAAAACTTTTTATTAAAATAACACGAGAAATAGATGATGATATTTTAACATAAAATAGAGCTTATAATGTCTAATAATTAAAAGATTTTATACTATAAAAGCCTTTTATAGTATAGTAAAGATTGTGGAATGGGACAATAAGAATTTGAAAAACAATAAGAAATTGAAACATAAAATGGCATTTCGGAAGTGAACATTTCTTAAGGACCATGAAAGTGACAGATATTATAAAAGGGAAATATACTTTACAAGTGATGTGTGTTATTATACGAATAGATATATCGTTACAAATCGGAACAGCAAATTTAAATGAATTTTCCGAAGTACTTAGATTATTTACCAGAAATAATCTACTACAGAAATTGTAAAAGAGATTCAATGAAAACTGAGAGTTTTAAAATAATATTTAAACTTGTTTTACATTTTCGAAATCATTTATAGAAGAAAAAAAAAAAAAAATAAAAAACGAGAAATTTGAAACTGATGAAATCTGGACTAATGTAGGGCAGACCAAGTTGGGCAATTTGATTAAACCACATGGTAATGAAGTATCTAAATGTCGACTTAACTACATATTATGATATTCCGGGGGGTTATTGTGTAATTTGATTCGAAAAAAATCCTTTTCGAAATACGATGTATAAACGATTTACTTTTACAAAATATACCGTCGGAATTTCAATGGTCCCAAATGGTCCCTCGAAATACCAATATTTCTCTAGATGTTTTGAAAGATAAATAGATGAAATCGATTGCAAGAAAAAATGTTCAAAGTAACTTCTCTTAACCCTTTCACGACCATAAGACTAATTTTTGAACAATTCTTGAACACAGTACCAATAAAACTGTCAATTTTCAAAGACAATAAAAAAAAATGCTGTAACCGAACTTTTTTTAATCAAAACACATTAATAAGTGACACATTTACGAACTAACTACAATTAAAATGGAACCCATTCTTGCTTACGTTGTTTAGTTATTCAATGTTTTTGTGTTGGGACACCGGTGTCCCCGTGGTCGTCAAAGGGTTAAGGTAAGTTACAGATTTCGAAATCATTATTTTAATCTTTTTTTACAGATTGAATTAAACAATTCAGATAAAAACTTTGAAAATCAAAAAAATAAGGTTGAATTATATTTTGAACTAACCTGATAAATTTGTATCATGATAAACGTCAAAATTGTTGTCCAGATAAAAAAATTATCAGGTATAGTCTCCATTTATTAAAATTATTGCTTCGTTATGACAAAATTGTTAGTGCTTTTGCTCAGACAACTTTGTCTTGACAACAAATGTCATAAATTGTTATGATAAATATTTGTCAAGTATAGACAGGGGGTAATGGATCACAATCAAACAAAATATGAACTTGTAATATGTTTGAAGAGTTTCTAAGTTCTATGGGTAAGGATTCCAGAGAGAGACATCATTTGAATAATTCTAAATTTTAAAATATATATACATTCCTCGTGTTATGAAATGTTTATGTTTTCATTATGACGAATCAGATTTAAAATTTATTCACTGCATTTGTATTCAATAATGATATTATGACTCTGCTTTAAAAGTGTTTAGATTTTCAAATCAGTTCGCTGTATGATCTCCAATATTTTTTTCCGTATTCGAATTTGATAAACAAGAGCTGAGGAGTTATTTTGTAATACGTTTCGAAAAGAAATTCGTTCGAATTTAGATGCTTAATACATTGTGTTTCGAAACTGGTTTCTTTTGAATCGAATTAAACAATAACAATCTGGTTTTTAGAAACTTTCATTAGTTAACATTATTTCAAAGTCTGCTGAGTATGAATCATTAAAACCGATTACTGCTTTCTGAATAACCTTTTGGGTAAATGTTATTCCTGAACATTCGTGTTAGTAGTTTAATTCACATACTCAAAAGCGATTAAAACTGACTTAAAGAAAGTCCCGTTTTTAAAAAAGATAAGAAGAGAATATTTTTGTAATAACTGTAAAACAATTATAAAATCTTTTAAAATCTACCAATGCTTTTCAACCCTACCAACTATTTCATATTCATTTCTTTTTTCGTTTGCTTTTCTATCCAGAAAATAAATCAAAATATTGCCCCACTTTCAGCCTTGTTCTTATCAATCTCTTTCCCATTGTTAAGGTAATATCTATTTGGTTTTTTTTAGTAAAACTTTACTAAATGAATATCTCTTAAAATCTAAATTTAGAATAACGATGTATATCTCATATTGATGATGCTCACATGTTGTCAATAAATATCATTCTCATCCCAATCGACCGACTGCAAAACTAGTTTGTCTAATTCCTTGGAATCACCCGAACTACTGTTGCGTCGACGACGTTTACGATGCAAATTCGACCATTTACGATTAAGCTGTACCATTTGTGGGGCGGCAAACATGGCGGCGGCGGCCGCACTTAGTTTTGTGGGCGTGATGGCATTGGTGAGCGTGCTGCCGAGCGATGAAGATTGAGGCTGTTGTTGTATAGAGTTGGAGCTAGAATTGCCATTGGAGGAGCTAATATTGAATTGTTCGCGATTATTGTTGAAGATGTATTTGCGGGTGTGTGGAGTATTGTGGGAACGTTGTGCTTTGGGCGCTGTGTAGGCGGCAGCTTGATGTGGCTGATAGCGTTGAGAGGAAGTGTAGGGATATTGGTGTTGTGGCAACAAATGCTGCTGTTTACTGTAAGGAGTATCGTAGGGTGGTGGCGGTGTTATCATGGCCATGGAAGAGGAATCTTCCTCAATGTCTCGCTGCAACTCCAAGGGATGATTATCGCCTAAAGCTTCTCTAAAATGTTCCTCCTCTTCCTCGTCCTGCTGTGGTTGGGGCTTTTGAGGCTGGTGTTGCTGCTGCTGGTGCTGTTGTATGTTATTAAAATTGAATTCATTGTCAAAGAGATATTCTCCATTTAAAATGTCTAACGAACAATTGGGATATGAATAGGGTGGCATGTAGAGCACTTCATCGTCGTCATCATCATCATCGTCATCGTAAAAGTCTGGTGAGGATGGCACAAAATGATTCGTTGTTAAGGGATTTACTTGTACAGGTGTGGCAGGAACGGATTTAGCCAACGAGGTTTTATGTTTTCTATGTTTGTTGTTGCTGCTGCTGCTGGTGCTGTAATGTTTTTTTCTTTTTGTTGTTATTGCTGTTGTTAGTGTTGTGGTTATGTCATGTAACGGCTTTTGTTGCTGTTGCTGTCGGTTGCTATTGTTTTTAGTTGTTGTATTAGAAATAGTAGTTTTAGCAGCTTCATTTAGGGCTGTTGCTATTTTAGTGTTGGCAGTGTTTGCTTTCTGTTTCGGCTTATGCGTTGTTGATTGTGTTGTTGCTGTTTTATCGATTTCATCTATTGTTGTTGTAGTTGTAGTTGCTGCTGCTGCTGCTGTTGTTTGATTTTTGATTAATGGCATCGATTTGGTATTTGTGATCAATCAATCACGATATATATAACTACAATTCTTAGGGCTCTCTTGCGGACTTGGACTGCTGGATGGTGGTGCTGGACTAGAACTACTATTTGACATAACAGGCGATGAGGCCGAACTGGAGTGTTGTGGACTATTGGAACGGTGTTGAGTTACTGTAAAATATTCAAAAGTTGTTGATTTTAATAAGGGTTTTGTAAAGATTTCTTAAATACATGTGTTAAGTTTTTTTTAGTTACGCTAATGACATAAGTTGTTAGTTTATAGATTAGAGATTATAGATTAAGTTAGAGTTAAGTTTAGACAGTTTAGTAGACAACTAAGAGTTAGTTTTTAGTGTAAACAAAAGCGTTGATAAAGTAAAGTTTTTAAATGTTCATTTATAGTAATTTAGCTGTATTATAAAGTTTGCTGCAAGATCTAAAGAAAAACTGATGTGATATAAATGACAAATAATCTTGTCACTATCTAGGTGATTTTTTACTGTTTTACATTGGACTCAAATCGAACATATTAAAAGATTTGTTTATTGGTTTTTTAATAAAAATATATGAAATTCAATATCTCTGCTATCAACTTTAAATGATTTGGAATCTAAAACCATTATGGAATCCCAACATTGGGATTCTAGAACACTTATGCTAAATTCAAAACTTCTATAAGAAATAGGTTAAATCCGGAAGGGCCTAGGAAAACCTCTCTTAGTATATGGGCAATTCCACGAGAATGACTACCACGACTGAAAACCCAAAAACCCTTGAAACTTTTTTTCAAAATGATGCGAATAGGAGAAAACACTTAAATATTATTATGTGTAAGTATTTAGAGGTTATTACAATATTTTATTGGCAAAAATAATAGTATAAACTGACTATATTTCATTTTTTAATTTAATTGGTGTGTTTTAGGCTAAAATTGAAAGAAATTAAAAGTAAACATAACGCCTCTCACGATTTGAAAATTTTCGCATATTTTTACATATATCTCAAAATGACTTCCGTTTTATGTCACGTACGATATACACATATTTTGGACGATATTTTTGACAACAATGTTTCGAATGAACTTTTTATTATCTTAAAATATGTACCCTTTGAATGGAATATAAAGACCAAATTACTTTTCAGATACTCTTATTTTTGCAATATCTATTCCACTCTATAGACGTACAAATGTCACGTAAGATGGTATGGAATTGCCCATATGTTATTCGTTTTATATTTTTAAGGCATCCTTGTTGAAATATCTTTCATAAAGATGTAAAAGCATTATAAGATCTCTAAGAAATTTTTTTTCTAGCAAGCAAAAAGTAATATCAGTTTTTGGGGAAAAAAAATTTAAATTTTCTCAATTTTCAAATTCAAAATCGATTATTTTTGAACTCGTAAAAGATATTGCTTTAAAACTTTTTGCATATAATATTTAGATTTATCGTTTGACTAACAGAACAAATTTTAATGAAATCGGTCATACATAGTATCCGATATTATGAAAAAAACTGTGCTAAGGTATGGTGAAATTTTGAAATTTAAATTTTCAAATGCATATAAATAAAGCCCGTTTTTAAAAGGTAAAAACGTAACAATATTCTGAATTTGTTTTAATAAAACTAAGCAAAATTAAGGGATAATGGCGTATTGAGCATAATATTGCCTTAAAGTTCCTTAAAGATCAAATAGCAGGATCGGATAAATTAGGAAATGTATTTTTGGGTTATGTTCTCATGGCTGTCCTCAATTAAATCCTACGGAGTTATTCTTAAGTTTTAAGCATTCAACAAGCAAAATATTGAAACGTTTAAATTGGTATGTGGAAAATCATATTCAAAAATTATCCCATTTTAGATCAGATGGGAATTAGGTTCTTGTAGTTAGACAGAAATTCACAACAATGCTTTTGTAAATCTTAAGAAGTTAGAAATAGACTGGCATTACAGAATTTCTCAAAATAATCCTTGAAATTCTAAAAATCATAAAAAACACTAATACAAAGTGTGTTTTTTAAAGCCCGAACTTACAATTAATTAACTTTCAATTAATTAACTGTCAAACGAACTGTCATACTGCGCTCACTTTTTGACATATATGCTCAGTATACTTTGGCAAATCATCATGAATAAATTGACGCTTGAATAAAGCTACCAAATTATCCAAATTTACTTTGAAAATCAGTTATCGATTCGCACAACTTAAGCTACGTTTACACGGTTGTCATATTTTTACAAAGTTGTCAGAAAATGTTCAATAAATGGTTAACAACCATATGTTTCAACATAAATTCTCATGGTTGTGTTAACCATTTTCTGAGCATGTTTCTGACAATCTGACAACCGTGTATACGCAGCTTTATAGACGGCTGTTTTAACGCAAATTGAGTTCAACCATGAGGCTCAATTTTGACTTAATGTGTTTGTTAATAAACAAAATTGCTACATATGGAGAGAAATGAATCGAAAAATGACCCTATAGACTCCATTACATCCAGAAAATTTCACCGTTTGGTACAGTTACACGTTGGTGGCATCATTGGACTGTATTTCTTAAAAAATAAAGTCGAAGCTCGAGTTACGGTCAATGGAGATCGTTACCGCATCAATTTCAATGATGTTTTTGTTTGAAAATATGGATGGGATTGATCTGGGAGAGATGCATGTTTCTGACAATCTGACAACCGTGTATACGTAGCTTTATAGACGACTGTTTTATCGCAAATTGGATTCAGCCATGAGGCTCAATTTTGACTTAATTGGTTTGTTTATAAACAAAATTGCCACATATGGAAAGAAATGAAACGAAAAAAGGCCCTACAGAATCCATTACATCCAGAAAAATTCACCGTTTGGTGCGGTTTACACGCTGGTGGCATCATGGGACTTTATTTCTTAAAAAATAAAGCCGAATCTCTCATTACGGTCAATGGAGATCCTTACCGCATCATGATCAGTGATGTTTTTGTTTGAAAATATGGATGGGATTGGTCTGGGAGATTTGTGGTTTCAACAGGATGGCGCAACGTTTCATATAGCGACTGCAACCATAGATTTGTTGAAATCAAAATTTGTGAATAATTTGATTTTGAGAAATGGACCTGTCAATTGGCCTCCAAGGTCGTGCGATTTGACACTTCTATATTATTTCCTGTGGGGCCACCTGCAGTCATTGGTTTATGGTGATAAACCAGCAACATTTGATACCTAGGATGCCAACATTGTCCATGTTATTCGTGACATATGGACAGCAATACTCGAAATAGTGACCCAATATTGGACGTCCAGAATGAGCTTCGTTCATATGCCCCAAATAACTTTCAAATGTAAAACATGTTTTGATTAAAATTTACTTTTTTGTGTTATTTTTAACAATGGGGCTTAAAATATACCCTTTATAAAACAATCATTCTTTCAGAATTACTTTATCAATCCCTGTATAAAATAGATGTGGGTGCTACTATTATTTGTTTTCGAAATATAATGAAGGCTCCACAGAAAGACTTATTTATGAAATGAGGAAGTTATTAAACTCTTGGCATTAAATATTACTTTCTCAATCCTTGATTGCTTGGATCAGAAATAACGAGTTTAATTTGTTATCCACCTTGAAATGATGCCCCCAGGGAAAGAGATTATACAGGAATGAGAAAGTTATATAGGAAACAAAGACTTACTTTACTTTTAATGTATTCAAATGTTTGCGGAATAATGAAAGGAGTTCAGTACTTTTCTAGAAAATAATGCTTCGTTAGGTCCTAAGTATTACAAATATGCTGAATATAACCATAAATATTCAATTATAATCGTTTAAAACATAAACGAAAGACCGACCTACTATTAAATGTTCACTATTCTTTTAAATAATTTTAATCTCTTTTAATAATTTATAATACTTTTTGCATGTTGCAACATTTAGTACATATAAATTTTGAATATTTAATCAATGTTTTTAAAATTTCATTTGTAAAATATACAATTTAGACACACAAATAAAACATGCATGTTGCAACATGCTGATTTCAAATCAAATTTATATAAATACCAACATTTATATTAGAAAATTTATAAAACTTATAAATAACAAAAAGAAAATAAAGTGCACACATTTGGGTTACAAAAATAAAAAAAATTTCAAAATTATTTAAAAAAAAAAACGCTACTAAATTTAATAACAAAAAACACACTCATATTAAAAACGGAATTTTTTTTTTTTCAAGGTGAAGTTAAATATTGAAATTGTTAAAAAATAATTATAGAAGTTTTACAAAAATTTCGGTTTTCCCATTAACAAAACAATAAAATTAAAGAAAGGTGTGAAAAGACATGATAGAAAATAGAAGAAGTTTCGCAAAAAAAAAAACTGAACTTACCAATACCATGACGGGGCGGCTGCCTTCTTAAACGGCCAAGACTTCGATTACGTGTATTTGTGTTAACAGCCTGAATTGTGAATTTGATTTGATATTTTTTTTGTTTGTTTCGGGTGGTATTTATTTTTTGATTTTTTTTTTTTTTTTTAGTTGATAAAAAATAAAAATAAAATAATTTGTATTTGTAACATAATAATTTGTAGTGGTGTTGTTGGTAATTTTGAATATTTTCGTTTTAAACAAAATTTTTAATTTATTATTGTTATAATGAAAATGCAAATGATTTGAAGAGTGATTTAATAACTAAAGGGTTTTTTTATTTTTTAAACAAGGAACTAAAGAATTAATCATATTTATTGATTTGTGACTATATATTTCGCTTTTTTTTAATTTGATTTGCTAATATTCAGACATGCTGGACTGGGGGGGTGCGTGAAGTGGAAGTAGGAGGAATTAATTAGTGTTTTTTTTTAGCAGCATTTGAAGAGAGCTGGGTGTAAACAATTGGATTGTTTGATTTGCATTTGAAATGAATTTTTGTGGAAAAAATTTCATATTTTTTTGTAAAATTTTTTGATTATTTAAATTTGGTTTTTACACAACAACTATTTAGCTAAAGTGTTAAAAGGAGCATTGCTAGTATAAATAAATAATTCAACTTAAAAAATGTATGAAATATTTTATAAAAAAAAGTACATTATTGTTTTTTATTTGCCTTAGCAAGAATTGCTGAGAATTGAACATTAAGCTATAGTTAATCTTAAACACAAGGCGAATTTATATACAAGCTGGTGTCGGTGGCGAGTTCAGAAAAATACGAGCAAATTCATTATCTCATTGTTTCGAATGTCAAACTCCATATATAAAAAAATTAATGAATTCGCTCGTATTTTCCTGAATTCGCACCGACACCACCTTGTATATAAATTCGCCTTGCTTACACATCTATATATTTAAATTTCATTACAATCAAGACGAATTTATATACAAGGTGGTGTCGGTGGCGAATTCAGGCAAATACGAGAGAATTCATTAATTTTTTATACATGGAGTTTAACATTCGAAACAATGAGAGAGTTGTTTCGAATGTCAAACTCCATATATAAAAAAAAATTTGAATAATGCGCCTACTCACCACCAGAGGCACTGCACTAATATCACACATAACGCGCAATTATAGAGTTGTCAATTAAAATGCTATCTTCTCCTTTCACCACCTTTGTTTCTACAATATAAACACTTTCCAAACTTCATACATAAAAAATTAATGAATTCGCTCGTATTTGCCTGAATTCGCCACCGACACCACCTTGTATATAAATTCGCCTTGGTGGTGTCGATGGCGAATTCAGGCAAATACGAGCGAATTCATTAATTGTTTATGTATGGAGTTTGTAAAGTGTTTAGATTGTAGAAGCAAAGGTGGTGAAAGGAGAAGAAAGCATTTTAATTGACAACTCTGTAATTGCGCGTTATGTGTGATATTAGTGCAGCGCCTCTGGTGATAAGTAGGCGCATTATTCAAAGCTAGTTTTATAGCGTTTCAATGCTCTATCACCGAAAGGGACTGACAGACAACATAGGTGATTTAGACTGGGTAGATAATGAACAACGGATTCAAATGATACAATGTTACATTTTCAAGCGCTACAAATCAATGATAACCTATTTCTCTCTATACCAATAAAACAATATGGACGTGGGCGTCATGTGGTACTTCGGCGCACATAATGTGCATTCTGCATGAATGCTCCTATCTCGAGGAGGTTATCAATATATTGCAATGTGAGCTTGCTAGACATTTTCTTGTGGGGTTTCTGAAGTCACAGGTATGTGCCAATAAGTAGCAATCGACAGATGCACTCAAAGTTAACATAACCCAGTTCATCACTCAAATTCAGCAGAGTCATTGAAAATTGGATCTCGTGGATCCATACCATCATGCAAAGCCCTAGCGGACTTTTGGATCATGTCATACAGGAGACAATCAAATACATACTTCTTGATTTATATCATTCCATCAGACGAGGTACGTGACTCTTTGAATAAAACACAGGTTTCTGGATAAAAACTCATTTTATTTTTCAACACTTCTCCAATTCCAACGTTTCTTCAATTCTCTTGTACCTTCCCAACAATATTATTTGTCGAGGTCATCAAAATAAGTATTTGTTTATGAGGTGGTTTCATCGTTGGAGTCTAATATCTTTCCGGCGAGCCAGTTCTTCAGGTTTGGAAACAAAAAATAGTCTCTCGGGGCCAAATCTGGAGAATAGGGCGGATGAGGCAGCAATTTGTAATCTAATTCATGGATTATTGTTGTGGAAACTGCACATGTGTGCACCCTTAAATTGACCTGGTGGTCGTTTTATTCAAATCCTCATTAAAGTGACCCCAATAAGTTGGCATAATATTCGTCATTGATTATTTTATAAGGTACTCAATGTGGATTATACCACGTGCATCCTAAAAACGGTCGCCATGACTTTATCGGCTGATAAACCCACCTTGGCTTCTTTGTCGTCGATTCACTCCGAGAAACCCACTGTTTTGACTGCTGTTTGGTCTCTGTTGTGTTGTGGTTGATCCACGTTTCGTTCAAGATTACGAAACGGCACAAAAACTCTCTCATATTGCGATTGAACAAAGCCAACCATTTCTGCGAAGTTGTCAAACGATTGCGTTTGTGGTCGATTGTGAGTAAATGCTTCACCCATCTTGCAGAAAGCTTTCTCATACCCAAGTGATCATTCAAAATTATTCGAATAAGCCATGTGAGATGCACTTTCTCTCGCACTTTAACTCTCCGATCACAATCGTGATTTTTTTCTATTGTTTTGGGTCTAGAGACCTCAACTGGGTGTCCAGATCGTTCTGCATCTTCCGTGCTTGTATGGCACAATGAAATTCAGTAAACCACATTGAAATTGATGGTGCAGACTTTACGAAGTATTTATCAAGCTTAGCCACTTTTTTCCATTTTCCTCAATTCTGCTATCAATGGCTGTCAAACACAAAATAAATGATGCAGCTTGTTCACATGTTGACAGGAGTCATTTGACAGATTCCTGTTGACAGGAACAGTGTTGCCCTTTCAGTTAAGAGGCGGAAAATTAGATTAACAACACATCGAGACGATTTCATAATATTCAGGTAAACTACAAGGTGGCGCAAAAGTAATCCTTCTAAAAGAAAATGCTATAAATTTTGCGATTGGCCCCTAATGTCAGTTCTGTTTTGACATTTGTGTAGTAAACACATTGGAAATACACGTTAATAAACAATGTTACGCTACACTGCTCCAGAAAGCGGAATATTGCTGACTATTTATTTGACCAATAATCGGTCGGTGATTTTGGCACAACGTGAATTTCGTCGCAGATTTCCTGGTCGTCCAACGCCTACTGGTGAAACACTGCGACGTTTAGCCGCTCGCTTCGAAGAGCGGCAGACCCCGGAGTAGCCGTTCTGCAGAGAATATTGCTGCTGTAGCCGAGGATGTCATCGACCAGACGACGTGCCACGCAAATGGGTATCAGTCGACGGTCTTTACAGCGAATTTTGGTACAAGATTTGAAGATGTTTCCGTACAAAGTCCAGACGGTGCATCAGCTGTTAGCTGCTGACCGCCAAACGCGTCTAACATACGCTCAAGCCATCCTTAATCACCAACAAGAGGAAGATGATTTTTCATCAAAAATAATCATGAGTGATGAGGCACATTTCCATCTTAGCGGGTACGTAAATAAGCAAAATTTACGCTTCTGGGGCACTGAAAATCCGCGTGTAACCCACGAAGAGCCATTACACCCGCTCAAAGTCATTGTATGGTGTGCTGTTTTCGCTGGAGTCATCGGACCTTTTTTCTTCGAAGACGTCGCGGGCCAAACGGTTACTGTGAATGGTGAGCACTACAGAGCAATGATCAACGAGTTCTTTTTGCCGCAACTTAATGAATTGGGATTGGAAAACATGTGGTTCCAACAGGACGGTGCAACAGGACGTTTTGGCGATTTGCACTGGCCAGCAAGATCGCCTGATTTGACCGCTCCAGACTTCATTTTGTGGGGCTTTTTGAAGTCGCGGGTTTATGTCAACAAGCCTCAGACTCTTGCAGCTCTTAAAGACAATATCCGTCAAGAATGTGAGGACCTATCGCCGGAAGTTTTGGCCAAAGTGATAGAAAATGCCATAAAAAGGGCTCAAATGACAATCAACTGTGGCGGCGGTCATTTACATGACATCATATTCTCGACTTGATGTAAAAAAATTAAAAGACCAAATAAAAATAATCCACAAGAAGAATCAAAGTTTTTCATTTTTTTTTTTAATTACAGCCAAAAAACATCGGAGGTTTACTTTTGCTGTACATATATTTAAGATGTCTAGCGCTTAGAGATGTCTAGCGTTAATAAATTCTCAGACGAGAGGCATGTTTGCCATGAATAATTGACTGGTGTTAAAAACTCATAATCCTCTACACAATAGAAAAGTTCCACAAAGTAATATAACTACTTCGTAGGTTTTTACTAAATTAAAATGTGGATCACTGTATTGATTGTATATATCGATCACTATGAGGCATCTTGGGGTTCCATTTAGGCTAGCAAAACTTTCCATATCAGGCAGACTAAAGGTAGTCATGATACTCAACGCTTACTCGCTAGAATTATTATTAATTTCAGAAGTACATTAAGAATATGATCTATAAAAATAGATGTTTAGAACAGGTAATGAGTGGGACAATTGTGTTGAAAGGACATACAGGATTAGAAACAATGATGACGAGCGTTATTAGAAAACAAAGACAAATCGATGCATATACCTGTTCAAAGATTAAGACCACGTAACGAGTATGAAACAAGATTCCGCGGTCAAGAGAATATGTTTTAGCGATTCAAAGAGCAGACATTCGAGAACTAAATGCATCGATTGTATAGAAAACAAAACATATAGTGATTTATTAAACATACCATACAGTACTTAGTCTGTTCTTGTGAACTTAGTCTGTTCTTGCTTACCTCTATATACTTTGCGCATTGCAATCAGCAAGAAACCAATAGATTTAAATAAATGATTAGCATAAGGTCTCAGAAAAGCTGGCTCACCATGTTGTGAAGAGATGTAATGAGAAAGAAGAATCTAATTACAATTTTTTTTATATACAACTGCGTCAATATCATTATCGAAATATGATCTTACCAGTTCGGCTTAGTCTTTCCAGGAACAAGATCATACTTAAACATACCGTTTCACAGTTTCACGCTTTGTTCGAGGATATACAAATGCCAAAGTTATAGGAAAGAATTTGTCAATTCACAAGGTCTCTTATCAATCATATTGTCATAATGTCCTAATATATCACGAATCGACGGCTCGGCTTAGCCGACTCTTAGTCATTCGACATTGGTCTCTGCTGGTTCGTTACGATAACACAATAAAAATATTTTAGTATTATTTTAGGACATTTTTTGCTTGAAAAGCAATAAAAACCATTGTGAAATATTAGAACATTATGACAATATGACACGATAAGAGACCTTGTGAATTGACGAAATGTACTTTGGGCTCTATAAGTTCTGATAATGGTTTTACTACCAAATTGTGAAGATGATGATCAGTACTCGCCTGAGTAGACCTTTTTATACCCACCATCAAACAAGATGGGGGTATATTGATTTGTAAACAAGATATGGCCCAAACGAAAGTATCTAGCTGGCTGAAATCAAATACTCTTTGTTGATAAGGTTTGTTTGGTATTGAAAATGTACAATATCGGTACATGATTTCACCTAGCCCCCATATCAATGTCCTCCAGGAATATTTGACAGGGGAGAATTGGGATCATTTGTAAAAATGTCATTAGAATCGAATACCCAGTTTTAAATTTATTTTTCGCTTATAACAGGATCGTTTATGTTACGATTTGGATGATAATTTCAACTCAAACAATTCCGAAATTATATCAGAAAAACTAAATCTATCCATTATCTGGGAGCTCTTGAAATTGTTGTATATAAAATTTGGGTACAAAATGAAGGTAGTCATGGGATTTAGCTTATACATTTGAGGGGCGATTTTGCGGATTTTCAAACCCTGATATATTGATACAACATGTGGGTCCGTAGGTTATCTAAGGGCTTCGGTAGGTTAATCAACATACAAACAAACGGGCGTAGCTAAATCTACACTACTATCTATAAGGATCCAGGGACGCAAATGGAAGTTGTTAAAATTACACATGGATTGACCAATCAATTAAAATATCATTTGCCCTTAAAACCAAACTCAATCACCCCTATCGCGAATCAATATTTCACATGAAATGTGTTCCTTTTTCCCATTTTTCGTTCATCAACTTTGTTCACGTGAAAAAATTCCCCTACATAGGAAATTTTTAGATGGAATTTTGTAAACAATAAACATGTGTTACGAACAAAGTTAACTATTGTGAATGAAAAGTTTAAGGGAATATCACGATAGCAAATTCCCCTTCGAGGGAAATGGATATTTCATGGGAACATAAATTTCACATGTTTTGCCGATAGGGGTGAATAATTAGAGAAAGGGTTATGAAAATGTTATGAAAATAAATTATATTTAGAAGAAAATGAAATGAAATAAAACAAAGAAAAAAATGCAATGCAATTCCAGTTTTAAACCATTAAAAAAGTTCAGTATTAAGTGCAAATATTTCTAAAACATTGCAAATGTCACATTTAATAATAATTGCAAGATAATTTGCCCTTAAAACCAAACTTCACTTTTGCTATTTTTAATAAGTAGTGTGTAAAAATATTCTACTAAGTATTAGTAATACAAAGGGATGGGTATAGGGATTTAAGTTACTTATAAATCAATATGATTCTATTATTAATTATAAACTAACACATTAAACAAAATAAAAATCATAAAATGCTACTTAACATTCCACTTAAAATTAAAAAACAAATAAAAAAAAAAACTTAAAGAAATAAAAGAAATCATCTAGCAAAGTCCAACCACAACTGAATATGATGAAGAAAAGCTGCCATTTTGAGCTTTAAGGCTGAGTTTTAAGAAACTTATAAATCAAAACAAAACAAGGATGCGGGATGGCTGATTTTGGAAACAAAAAGTAATGTAAGTGTTTCAAAGTAAAACCCCTTGTTGAGCATATTTTTTTTTAATTTTTTAAAGAATTGCCACTTTAAAATGCAGAAAAAAGCTTTTTTTTTATTTATAGAAAAAGCTTAGCATAAGTATATATACAAAAACAACTTAAATTTAGTTATTTAACAAATTGCTATGAGTGTGTAAACAATTTTTTTTTCATCATCAAGAAGCCAATCAAATTATTTTATATACAAACATTTTAAATTTAACATAAAAAACAAGAAAATTAACAAAATTTTTAAGAAAAATTATTTTAAAAAGAAATTTCAAACTCTTTTGCATTTTCGTTTTTATTTTTTATTTTTTTTTGGTTTAAAGTAAATAAATAAAACTCTTATTTTGTACAAAAAAAGAAAAAAAGAAAATTAAAACCAAAACAACAAAATTGAAAATGAAAGGAAAACCAACTTAAAAAAATAATAAATTGCCATTATTTACCATATTTTGGGTAATTAATCCCTGACTGGTTTCAGCCGCCCCACTCCCGTCTCAAAGGTAAACCTAATGGGAAAGAAAAAGGAAAAACAGGTAAGAAAAAAGTAGAAAGATAGTATAGATTTTTGTCATGGATTTTCTTGTTTTGTTTTATTTTTTTAATGGATTGAAAAAAAATTCTTAAATAAAAAAAAACTTGAAAAAAAGTTTGTAAAATTTTTGTTTGATTGTTTTTTTTTCTTGTATCTTCTTCAAATCGATTGGTGTATTTGATTTCATTTAGTTTAAAATTGATTAATTTTATGTACATTAGAAAGAGTAATATATAGTTGGTAAGATAGTAATTAGAGTTAGAGAGTGATATTAAAACAACCCCCAAAAAGCTTCATGGACAGCGTTTATTTTGTAATGATTTATAATTTAAAAAATAAATAAATAGTTAAAGGCTTTAATATTAAGAAATAATAATAAATTTAATTAAAAAACATGCAGTTTTATTTGAAAATTAAAAGAGAATTGTTTAATTTAATTAAATTAAACAAAAAGCTTTTTTAACAAATCATAAACAGAATTAAAACTGCAGGCGTTAATGGTTTGGTGAAATTACAAGTCACAAAATTACTGATAATTTGTGAAATTTTAGGTGCTAACTATATTCAGACATAGATATAATTATATTCTCAAAGCTTTAAAAGGAAATATTATAAATTTTTTAAACTTGGATAAAATTTCTTAAAGTGACTTCTACTTAAGAAAACTATTTTAAGTTCCCCACCTAAGTTCCTAAGCAGCTTTGTTATTAAGTAAGCCAAAGTGCTATATTTGACTGAACAGAAGGAGAAAACAAGTAATTGTAAACCCCGTGACCCCTATATTAATTGAAAGTCAGGCAGTCTCGCTTGAAAACAGGCTAATATCTCCGGAATTTGAGCACATCCAGTTTTATGTTATATGTTAAATTAAAGCTTAACGTCTTAACTATACTCTATCTTTAGCTAAATATTTTCTTATATGGGATATTTTTCAAGATTTTTCGGATTTTATTCAAAAATTCCAACAGTCTCTGGCGGGAATTGAACTCGCAATCCTCAGATTGATAGTCCACCATACAATCGTCTAGTCTATCGGGGCACCCGATCGGCCTATTGGCGATTCAAATTTCAAAGTTCTGTTATAATTCGTAAAGGTCTTTGAAGTAACTTTCATTTGGTAAATATATTGTCTATGTACATAACTTTGAATCCGAAAGCCACGCCCACTCGCAAGTAGAAAAGTTATATATATCGGCTATTTATTGACCGTTTAGGATGGGTTTTTCAATACAGACAATTAAGAAAGTATTTATTAGAGATTTTAGTGTATTTATCCGTATTCTATCGGTTATTTGGGAGCATCCAAACTTGAAATTTGGGTTAAAAATCGAGATAGTCGTGGGTTTTTGCTTAAATCTAAGCCATTTATGCACCGATTTTCAATATTTTTATGACTAAATCAGATATATTGATACATGTGGCTCAGAAGGTTATCTGTAGGCTGCGGAAAATCTATTTCTAATTCATCTGATTACCACTTCTAGTGAATGGTAGAAAAACCTGGGGGATTATTGTGTAATTCGATTGCAAAATATTTAAAATTTGTATGAATTATACAGAGTGGGCAATATGGAGGTTTTGAAGCAAATTGTCTTTAGTATAAAGACAACTGTCTTTACTATAAAGAAAACTGTCTTTAGTATAAAGACAACTGTCTTTAGTATAAAGACAACTGTCTTTAGTATAAAGACAACTGTCTTTAGTATAAAGACAACTGTCTTTAGTATAAAGACAACTGTCTTTAGTATAAAGACAACTGTCTTTAGTATAAAGACAACTGTCTTTAGTATAAAGACAACTGTCTTTAGTATAAAGACAACTGTCTTTAGTATAAAGACAACTGTCTTTAGTATAAAGACAACTGTCTTTAGTATAAACACAATTGTCTTTAGTATAAAGACAACTGTCTTTAGTATAAAGACAACTGTCTTTAGTATAAAGACACACTGACTTTACTATAAAGACACACTGACTTTAGTATAAAGACACACTGACTTTAGTATAAAGACACACTGACTTTAGTATAAAGACAACTGTCTTTAGTATAAAGACAACTGTCTTTAGTATAAAGACAACTGTCTTTAGTATAAAGAAAACTGTCTTTAGTACAAAGACAACTGTCTTTAGTATAAAGACACACTGACTTTAGTATAAAGACACACTGACTTTAGTATAAAGACACACTGACTTTAGTATAAAGACACACTGACTTTAGTATAAAGACACACTGACTTTAGTATAAAGACACACTGACTTTAGTATAAAGACAACTGTCTTTAGTATAAAGACAACTGTCTTTAGTATAAAGACAACTATCTTTAGTATAAAGACAACTGTCTTTAGTATAAAGACAAATGTCTTTAGTATAAAGACACACTGTCTTTAGTATAAAGACAACTGTCTTTAGTATAAAGACAACTGTCTTTAGTATAAAGAAAACTGTCTTTAGTATAAAGAAAACTGTCTTTAGTATAAAGACAACTGTCTTTAGTATAAAGACAACTGTCTTTAGTATAAAGAAAACTGTCTTTAGTGTAAAGAAAACTGTCTTTAGTATAAAGACAACTGTCTTTAGTCTAAAGACAACTGTGTTTAGGATAAAGACAACTGTCTTTAGTATAAAGACAACTGTGTTTAGGATAAAGACAACTGTCTTTAGTATAAAGACAACTGTCTTTAGTATAAAGACAACTGTCGTTAGTATAAAGACAACTGTCTTTAGTATAAAGACAACTGTCTTTAGTATAAAGACAACTGTCTTTAGTATAAACACAATTGTCTTTAGTATAAAGACAACTGTCTTTAGTATAAAGACACACTGACTTTACTATAAAGACACACTGACTTTAGTATAAAGACACACTGACTTTAGTATAAAGACACACTGACTTTAGTATAAAGACACACTGACTTTAGTATAAAGAAAACTGTCTTTAGTATAAATACAACTGTCTTTAGTATAAAGAAAACTATCTTTAGTATAAAGAAAACTGTCTTTAGTATAAAGAAAACTGTCTTTAGTATAAAGACAACTGTCTTTAGTATAAAGACAACTGTCTTTAGTATAAAGACACAATGTCTTTAGTATAACGACACACTGTCTTTAGTATAAAGACAACTGTCTTTAGTATAAAGACAACTGTATTTAGTATAAAGACAACTGTCTTTAGTATAAAGACAACTGTCTTTAGTCTAAAGACAACTGTCTTTAGTATAAAGACACACTGACTTTAGTATAAAGACACAATGTCTTTAGTATAACGACACACTGTCTTTAGTATAAAGACAACTGTCTTTAGTATAAAGACAGTTAAAGTTCAGTTAAAAACTAGGCTGAAATTAAATTAATTTTGAAGTGAATATATCTGTCATGAACATTATAATAGAAACAACAAAGTTTTTGTAAACTTCGAAAATGTAGAATTCTGTGCCAATAGATTGAATGTGACTTCAGTGTCAGCCATCTTAACAATATCAATTGCTCGCCCCCATGAAAATTTAAGCCCTTTAATGTAATTTTTCGAATATTTCATAAGTTCCCCAAGGGATTTAAACTACATTTCAGAACTTTTTATCATGAAAAATATTTCAAAATATGCCGATTACATTTCACACACACTTAACATGCCTTTTGTGAAAATTTACATACCTTCACCTACTGGACATTTAATACCTAAATATCCACATAAACTATTTACGTTAAATTAAAAAAAAAATAATTAAATTTACAAATCAAAACTCTACCACATAAAAAATTAAACAATAAACTACAACACATTTAGTTTAACAACTATGTTTAAAAACAAAATAAATAAATAATACACCAATCGACGACTGTGATCAAGCTAATATGTTATAAAGAAAATCATAAATGTTAAAAAAAAAAACATAACACTTTATAAAACATCAATAATAACATTTAATATTGGGGATACCATTCCAAAATCAGACAAAATTAAAACTCACCTTCTTGACACTGCGAGTGGTGGAAAAGCCATCACCACGACGATAATTATCACCCTAAAGCAAGTTAGAATAGTGAAAATATGTTAAATTGTGGGGTTTTGTTTAGGTTTTAAGCAAACACTTACCATAACTTGATGAGATCTTAAAGTACCGAAATTATCGCGACAACGATATGTTTGTTGTGTGTTGTAGCCATCGGGCTGAAATTGGAAGAATGTTTCGGAATTGGGTGCACCATGATGTTGCATGGGTTTGCGTAAAGTACTCTTTGGTGAATGCATTTTATTTTGACTGGGTGGTTGAGGTAATAAAACCGGTTCGGCATAGGTTACCTCTTCAACTTGAGGTAATAGTTTGGGTTCAGCTTGAATTCTATAAAAATAATTTGGCAGATGTTAGATTAAATAAATATAAAATAGGAAACCTTTTAAAACATTTTTTTTTAGGATCTTTAGATATAAATTGGTTAACTACATACTTTTAATAATATTGAGGGATTTAAAGTTACATTTTCTTTTATAGCTTAGTTTTTATTGTGTTTATTTTCAAATATTTAACACTGTCTTTAGTATAAAGACAACTGTCTTTAGTATAAAGACAACTGTCTTTAGTATAAAGACAACTGTCTTTAGTATAAAGACAACTGTCTTTAGTATAAAGACAACTGTCTTTAGTATAAAGACAACTGCCTTTAAAATAAAGACAACTGTCTTTAGTATAAAGACAACTGTCTTTAGTATAAAGGCAACTGTCTTTAGTATAAAGACAACTGTCTTTAGTATAATAACAACTGTCTTTAGTATAAAGACAACTGTCTTTAGTATAAAGACAACTGTCTTTAGTATAATAACAACTGTCTTTAGTATAAAGACAACTGTCTTTGGTATAAAGACAACTGTCTTTAAAATAAAGACAACTGTCTTTGGTATAAAGACAACTGTCTTTAAAATAAAGACAACTGTCTTTAGTATAATGACAACTGTCTTTAAAATAAAGACAACTGTCTTTAGTATAAAGACAACTGTCTTTAGTATAAAGACAACTGCCTTTAAAATAAAGACAACTGTCTTTAGTATAAAGACAACTGTCTTTAGTATAAAGGCAACTGTCTTTAGTATAAAGACAACTGTCTTTAGTATAATAACAACTGTCTTTAGTATAAAGACAACTGTCTTTAGTATAAAGACAACTGTCTTTAGTATAATAACAACTGTCTTTAGTATAAAGACAACTGTCTTTGGTATAAAGACAACTGTCTTTAAAATAAAGACAACTGTCTTTAGTATAAAGACAACTGTCTTTAGTATAAAGACAATTGTCTTTAGTATAAAGACAAGTGTATTTAGTATAAAGACAAGTGTCTTTAGTATGTCTTTATATAAAGACAACAGTCTTGAGTATAAAGACAACTGTATTTAGTATAAAGACAACTGTCTTTAGTATAAAGACAACTGTCTTTAGTATAAAGACAACTGTCTTTAGTATAAAGACAACTGTCTTTAGTATAAAGACAACTGTGTTTAGTTTAAAGACAGTTAAACTTCAGTTAAAAACCTAGCTTAAATTAAATTTTATTTAATTCAGTTTCAAATAAACTTAAAACAAACTATTAAAGTTCATTAATCATGTACAATTTCACTTACCTATTAACATTTTGCCTTTGTTCAAAATATTCATACTCCGTATCGGGATAGGGTAAATTATCATCCTCGTCCTTATGACAACGACGGCCACAAAAGTAGCCTGTAAAGAAGCCTACCAACAGCGAGAATATGGAACCCGCCAAAACAGCCATCACTAAGGTTTCAACAGTATATTGAGCATTGATTATATCTGGAGAAATTTGTGGACCTTTTTTGATTAGTTTTATTTTGATGCGCACATTAAATCACAGTGTTTTTTTATGTTCGTTTGTTTGCAATTTCAAGGTGAATTAATGTGGTGTTTATGGTAGTTTTGTTTTTTTTTTGTAAGAGTATTTTGATTTGTTTATTGTTGTTTTTATTTATTTCCATATATGTAGTAAGTTGTAGGGGTGGTGGGTATATGTATAGGTGTGTAAAGTGGTGAGTATGTTTGTATGTATATGGAGAGCCAATCAGTGTGGTTGATTTGTAAAACATCATAACGGTTTCATTGCAATACATTTGGGTGATAAGAGAGTAAAGAGTAAAATGTAGACACCAACACCAACAACATCAATTAAACATCAAACATTGATAAAATCCAATCAAAGTAAATTTGCATGTGTATGTATGTTTGTGTGAGAGTTTGTTTGAATGGTTGTATTTTTTTTTTTTATTTTTTTTTTTGGTAACAACATTTATATAGTTAAAGTTTTTTTTTTTTTTTAACAACATGTAAAAAAGATCCAAAATGTAAAAAAAAGAACAAAGAGAATAAATATAAAAAAGAACTTGATTAAAATTTCAACGTAAATTATTTTCTTTTTCGATCTTTAACAATTTTTGTTTTCTATTCTTTAAATGAATTAGAAAATTGTTAGTAAAATTAATAAAAAAAAACTATAAAAAATAATACTTAAATAAGTAAAAAATAACCAATTTAAATAAATGTTTGCAAATTTAAATGAAAATTACAACTCTGGGATTTTTTTTTAGTTAATGGTTTAACAACTCTGTTGGTAATTACAGAGTTGTTATTGGTATTAATTAAAATGGAGTTGCTTAAAGCTGTTTATTTTTTTTTTAAATCAATATGTTAATGAATAACATGCATTTAAATTAAATTAATAAACAAAATATGATAAAGAAATTATAATACGTATTTTCTGTATTTAAAATGTATTTAAAAATAAAATTGTTTCATGCTGAATAGTTTTTTGGCTAAACTGGACCTAAATTTTATTTTTACTTCTTAAACGTAGCATGAAATATCCATATTTGAATCTTCAAACCTTAATCATTGTCCTATTAAACGTGAAAGATCTTTTAAAATGTATTTTGGTCAATAGATTTTTATATGGGCTACCGACTGGTTCATACATATATCCATTTTGCACAAATTTTAAACTATTAAGTATTTGTGATTTTTTGATAATTAATCACATGAAAATAAAGCTTGGCTTTTGTTATTGCAAATGTTTCAAGATGAAAAGAGTACTGGGAAACATAATCATTTGTAAACACCACGGAGTTATATAAAAACGATACGGATGAGGTAGATATGATAGTTGAGGAAGTAAGTGCTAGGGAAACTCATTACAAAGAGATGAAAGCTCTCTGGCGCCAAGCTGAGGAAAGCATTAACAATTAAACAGAGAGTAGTTCAACAAATATGCAACCAGCAAGATGCTCCCTACACACCTATCTCTACTGAGAAGTGGAAAAGAGTTCGTTCTCAGGAAGAGAAAAACGTCGGTGACCAAAAAAGAAGAAGAGCTTCCCTCACTTATGGAGTAGATATCTCATCGGAGAATCAGACGAGATAAAAGAACGCTCCGAAGGCATGTACCTCTAAGCAATCGATGGCGTCGCGTGTTATTCATCTTCAATTCGTGGCGGAGATTCCAAAAGGAAGACATTGAAGAGGAAACCAGACGAAAAATCGGCCAAGGCCAATCGGCTGTCATCTATTCAATATTTGATGTGTTTAACTGTGTAAATCTTTTGCTACATGGAGCTCCATACACTTAAATGTTTGATATTGGACTGTGGACATAAGCCAGATGAAAAAGTGCCCAAAAATCATTAACAATTGTTAATGCAATTGAGCAGATGATACCAAAAACGTCGTGGATAAAATTAAAAACTCGAGAATAAAATAGCGTAACTGGTTATTAAATCAGGTTTGTTGTGAGAACGACCTTACAATACGATATTTTAAACTATTGAGATACTTATTGCAGTCGATTTGTGAAACAACTTTTTATGAACAACTTTTTATGGATTTTTGTTATTTAGTTTCAGGCTTATGTACATTTGTGTGGTCATCGGTAATCGAAACTACTTTTGTTGATGAATCGTGTTAAACTAGAACTTAACAGTGAATCAATTCAATACGGCGTGAGATCGAAAAGTTATTTACTTCAATTTCCATGCTCTGTTTTTGGACTCTAAGCAGCGTTCCTTTTTGAGCCTTGTATGTTTTTAAACCTGCATTAGATTTAACTTTTCGTACCAAATGGTCCGAGCACTGAGCTAACCGAGCTGCTTTCCTACCGGATGTGTTGGAAGCTCTTCTGTAAATGCTTTCTATTTTTTTGGCTTTATAAACATCATGTGTACCATTCCCTCTACCTGAACTAGGTTTCTATCAACGGACAAGTTCTCTCGGTACTGTTTAATAACATTGGAAACAGTTTGACGGCAGACATTTGAATGCTTGGCCAACTTTTTGTAGGACCAAGTTGGGTTTTGTTGAAAATATTCAATAATTTTAGTACGTACTTTTTTCTCGTCACTCATTTTAATCAGATTAACAACAAATGAATATAATTGACATTAAACATAATAACTTACATGTTTTACAAAGGTAACTGGATAAAAAAAAAAAAAAAAACAAATAAAACTTGGGTTAAAAGTTTTAATAAAAACGTGTGTTAAGAATTTTACGATCTCACTCCTTATATTGTAACGAATTTGCAATAACGATTTGAATTTAACGGTCTGTAAGACTGCCTGCAGCAATCATCATGTTTATAAGCACGTCCATAAGTAGAAGCTTCTACTTATCAACAATATTGATAGCATGCGGTTATTAGCATTGTTTGTAAGTATAGCAACACTAACTGTTTAAACTGCTAACATTGACATCGAAAGCTCTAGAATTCGAACATACTAGTTTGTCCGTTAAGAGCATTGTAGAAGATTCCCGAAAGATGGCGTATGTATAAATAGTGGCAGAGGTTGCAGTCGTGAGTGAGTTTATCATTGGCGCTGTTAGAGTTAACATCAACTGTCGTGTACATTTGAGTTTGTACATTATAAAGTGTGTGTGCATTTCTGCGAATTGATAAACGTGTATAAAGACACTGAGTGACTATTTGAACTGTTGTTATTGTATATCTTAAATAAATAAACAGTTGTTACACATTTTAAAATACTAAACGGCTTTTATTTGAAACAAAAGTATCCGATTTATTTAAAGGAAATAAACCAAAGTTTTCAAATTATGAAAACGTAACAATATTGAGCGCTCCAAGTATCATTTGCTAAAAAGGATACAATTTGCTTCGAACAGCTTCGTATGAGATAAATTGTTGTTGGATTTTGTTCACAATTGTTTAGTTGAGTGGTCGGCAGAACTAAATGTTTGGGCTGCTGGCAATGACATCGAAAGCTCTAGAAATCGAACATACTAGTTGTCCGTTAAGAACAATCTCGACTACTCGGATGAAGATGGCAGTGCGTGTATAAATAGTGGCAGAGGCTGCAGTCGTGAGTTGAGTGTATCATTGGTGCTGTAAGAGTTAACATCAACTGTCTTGTGTATTTAAGGTTGTACATTATAAAGTGTGTGTGCATTTCTGCGAATTGATAAACGTGTATAAAGATACTGAGTAACTATTTAATTCTGTTGTTGTTGTAGATTCTAAATAAATAAAGAGTTGTTACAATTTTAAACTACTAAAACTGCTTTTATTTGCAATCAAAAGTTTTAAAAGGTAAAAACGTAACAATATGTATCGGAATCTTATGCATGGATTTAAGATTCGTCAGATCTATTAGATGTTTTGAGTTAGATCTTTTAGCCGAGATTATTTATCTTTCAGCCGAGATTGTGTATCTTTCAGCCGAGATTATCTATGGCCATCGATTAGCTATGAACCATACGTACTTTACTCTAATGGAATTTTGCCGACATGACAGGTTTGCCGTAGAAACACACGACCATTTGCATTGAAGAGGTTGTTGAAAGACCCAAACAGTCGACCATTGCTTGGATATGGACTTATTTGGAATTCCACGAAGTACTTTTTGTGAATTCGTTACAAATTCCGTTAAATTCTCTGAAGTTATTCTATATTTTTATATAAATCGGAACAGATGTTATAGAATTTGTTTAATTTACAATATTTTTGAACCATAAACCGTTTAATATTTATTATTTATTTATAGTTATTTTTATTAAAATCTAAGCTATTTATATGTTGTGATTCTACCATTTCATTTAGAATCCCTGATACGAAGGCCAACATTTATTATTTAAAATTTAGTATTATTTTTATACAACACCGAACTAAATAAGTACTTTTTAATTTAATTATTTATGTGTGTAAGTGAGTGTATATGTTGGTGTGTGTAAGTGTTCCAGTTCATGCAAAATAAATATTTAAATAAATTTCATTTGTATGTAAAAAAAAACAACAAAATTATTATTGTGTGTTTTTTTTTTCTGTGTTAATAAAATATTTAAAAAAGCCATGCAATAACAAAAACCAACAACAAATTTACAACGTAAACTTTTAATATTTTTCTTTTTTTTTTTGTATATAAAAAAACAGTGAACAAAAAAGTTTGCACATAAAGCATTTGACATTACCTTCAAAGTTTTTATCTTGCATAATATTGATCATTTCTTGATCTTTACTTTGACGTCTCTGATCCAAAAGGCCCATATCGTCACGATAGCCTTTTTGTTCGCCAACATTGGCATCTTTGGAATTGATTTTACCTGGGAAGAAAAGAAGAAGGAAAATTTTAGCAAAATCGTTAAAACAAAATCAAAGAGATATTGAGCCAACTACTAGCCAAAACCAAAATATTAGATTTTTCTATTATTTATATTTTTCTGATAGGCAATATTTTTTAATTATTTGTATTACTGCGAGGACCTGAGCCTCCCGAAGTATTTGAATTTCAATTTTAGGCATAAATTTCTCTAATCTCATAGCTGTTTTCTATGCTCCAATATGTTTTTAAATAGTTTGCAAAGGGAATTTGTACACCCGACCTTAGTACGATCAATAAATCCAAAAATCAAAAAAATCCTATTTTAAATATTCAGATATGTTCCTTATGTTTATTAATCGTTTTATAAAACGGTTTTATTAAAATTAGTAGTTGCAGATTTATTTTCACTTTTTTATTAGTCCCCCCACTGTGCAGTGGTCGGTAGTATCGTTTATCTAACAATACTAGTATCAATGAAGTTCCTTCAAATAAGAAATAAAAATCTTAATCAATAGCTAAGGTTAGATACAACAGTTAAGCAAAGAGCATAATAACCGATATGCCATGATTTCTTAATGCCAACCTCTGGTTTAGAACTAAATTTTCCATCGGCTCTTGGTTTGCACTAAAACAAGACATCAATTCCTATAAGTAGCCATATACTTTCTACACGATTTTTATAAATGGCCATAAAATAAACATAAATATTTTCAATTGCCTTTATGGATAATGATAGGATTTTTAGTTTTTCCATTGAATTCTTATGAATTTTAATCAGAACTCTCTTCCACCCAAATACACACACACACACGATTCTCTGTACCTATACATAACTTTATAAATATCCCAGCAGTTTTACAAGGAGTCAATGTATTCCTTATAGGCAGTAATTTATAATAATATCTGGTCACTTGTCTGACACGTATCTTTGTAGTGCAAAGGGAAGTCAATTGGTTACTCTATACATCCCATGTAATCTAGCATGAAATCAATCGTCACTTAAGTGTCTCTAAGTAATCTAGGATGAAGTCACTTTAAAATTTTATTTTGTTTAAGTAGTAGAAGTAGTTATTTTACCTACCATAAGTAATCTAGTGTAATACAGTGTAATACAACATATTGTTATGTTTTAACCTTTTTAAAACGTTGGTTTATTTCCTTTAAATAAACCGGATACTTTTGATTGCAAATAAAAGCCGTTTAGTAGTTTAAAATTGTAACAACTCTTTATTTATTTAAAATGTACAACAAAAAACTGTTTTTACATTATTTTTTTTTTCACAAATGAAATTTTTTTCAGAAAGAATTTTTTTTTTTCAAAATATAAATTTTTTTCACCAAAAAATATTTCAATATATACAGTTTGTCAAGAAAATGTTTTGACATAGTGAAAATAATTTCTGTTTTGACTTTCATCATTAAAAAAACAAAATCCATTTAATTTTTACTATTTTTGTTTATTAATTCATTTTAAGCTATATATTAACTAACAAATAACAGCAAGGAGAAAAAACCAAAAACTTAAGATTAAGAAATATGATCAAAAAATAAAAGAAACTCCAGAATTTTGTTGTCAAGAAAATGTTTTTACATACTAATATAATATGAGAAAATGGGGTGTATCTTTAATTGAAGAATGATCAATATTAGGTGTGGCCACCATTCGCATCAATAGTGGCTTGCAGACGCCGTTTTATCGAATTGATTAATTTTTGCACATATTCGTTGGTATTTTATTCCATTCCTCCAATATTACAGCTCTCGTTTTTGGGACGCCGTTTTGCAGTATTTTTCTTCAGATAAGTCTATAAATTACCAATCGGATTTACATCTGGACTCTTAGAAGGAATATCCAGTACCTTACCGCAGTTGTAGAGAAGCCACGTCCTTACCAACAGAGACTTATATTTGGGGTCATTATCATGATACAATTTGAAATTCGGCTTCTTATCAGTATAAAACCCAAATCTATTCGCTGTGTTAACTAGATGACGCTTTAATATATCCAGGTATTACTTCGCATCCATGGTGTTCACAATAAAATAAATTTCTCCAACTCCCTTACTAGATATGTACCCCAAACCATTACCGAAAGTTTACCAAATTTTACAGTTGGAATTATGTTACGGCTTTCCAATGCTTTTAAAGGTTTTCTTCATACCCTATTAGGTCCATGATTATAGAAAATCATCATTTTGGTTTCGTCGCAAAATGTAACATCAACTCAGTAGTCGTCAGGTTTTGAAATATGCGTTACAGCAAAAGATAATCGACTTTTTGTATATTGTATTGTAAGCAGTGTTTTTTTTCGAGCTACTCTGGATGAATAGTCGTTCTTTTTCAAAACTTTCCTTACCGTTTCGTGAGAGACTTTCACGCAACATTCTTCTTTAAGTTCATATGCAAGCGTTTGTATGGATACCAAAGGGTTTTCGTCTACCTTTCTTCTTAAAACTCGCTCTGTTCTCTCCGAAAGCTTACGTGGGTAGCCAGTTAGAAGCTTCAAAAACAACATATTTACGTATTCAGCGAGATTTAAAATTGTGTACATGTTTGCCTTGTTACTGAAGACGTTTTAGATAATTCTTGAACAGTTTTTCCGATCTGGTGGTTATAATAAACTTACTGAATCACATCCATGGATGTTCTTATGCCAGGCATTATAAATTCTCGAAAATTTATCATTTTTAGTAATAAAAAATCAAAACTTTGGTTAAATCATTATCAATGGTTACTTGACTAAAACAAATTCTATTTTGCTCTGTAAAAATTAGCGGAAATATAAAAAACACACTAAAAAATAAATTGTAAAAACATTTTCTTGACAACAAAATTCTGGAGTTTCTTTTGTTTTTAGATCTTATATCTTAATCTTAAGTTTTTGGTTTTTTCTCCTTGCCGTTATTTGTTAGTTAATATATAGCTAAAAATGAATTAATAAACAAAAATAGTAAAAATTTAACAGATTTTGTTTTTTTTTTTTAATGATGAAACTCAAAACAAAAACTTTTTTCACTATGTCAAAACATTTTCTTGACAAACTGTATCTTAAAGTATATTTTGGTGAAGAGTATATAAGAATATATCTCTCTTACTTGCTAATACTTAATTAGGCCAAAAACCAGTAAAATCCAGTATTAAAATATTTAAGAGGTCCGACTAAGTTAACCGTCTAACCCGCAAGAGTGCCTCAAGGCATGCATTACAAAACACCAATTATCTCTAAAAGTACTTATATATATATTTTTTTAAATTTAACGCTGACTTTAGTTACAGATTTGTTAACATTTCCCTCGAAGGTCGAAATGCAATCTGACTTTTAGTTTTTGTTCTGTCAGCTGTTTTGTGAGTGATATTTTACTAACTTTTAGTCGCCCGATCTATTCGAAATATTACTTTTTTTAAAAGGTAAGATATCATTCTTTCAGTCTATGAATTTATAAATGTTAAACAGTTAACAAAAAGAGTGTTGAAAACGCAAAAACTAAGGGGTGCCTCAGGGTACTGTTACGGGTTGCGGCTTAATTAATCGGCGGGTTATATTGTACAGTTTTTTATTTTGTTGTTATGTTATTTGTTATATAAAAAACTGATAGGAATGGCAGATAGAGACCGCAGACGGATTAAATTATCCGCCTTGGCTCATGATCAGTTGGTACTCCACAAGAAGATACACAGCAGGAAAGATCAGTTAATGACGACGGTTATGACAATATCGACCACTTTCCAATTTGGTTAGGTAAAAAAGATGGTGCAAACTATACAAAAAGTCTGAAATACAGTGTGTTTGCTCAAAATGCGATCTTCACTTATGCTTCTCAAATGCCAAACATTGTTTTTATGAGTATCATCGTAGAAAGTAAAACATATTTTCTTACTTTTGGAATCATTTTCATTAGTTTTTCAATAAAATCGTATCATAATTAATGTTTACATCTTATTGTTGTTAAATTGGCAACAATGCCCTGAGGCACTTTTCACATTTTTGCACCTGGTTCCTAAACTTAATTTGCAAATTAATTTCTGATGGTGTTCTGAGTTAATTGGGTCATAATTACCTTAAACTAAATTATTCGACAACTTTTTTTTAGATTTCTGAAGATTGCGGGGTAGCTTCTGCCTACGACACATAACTAAATAAAATAACTAATGTAACTGTTTCTATGTAACCGGTATGTGAATCCAATGCGTTGACTACTTTGGACCATCTATCAGACAGTCTCTTTGTAATCTATGTAGGGTCAGTTAACACCTTAGCTATTTATGTAACTAGCGGTTACCCAAAATGATAAGTGAAATCATTAGTTCGAGACAGTAACCCAGAACTGCTGGGATGCCTGTATGCGTAACTGCATATTTATGAGAGTGTGTGTAACAGTATATGAACCATAAAAGCACCAGATTCCCCAAAAAAAAAATAAAAAAATATATAAAACAAAAAATTGAATTACATTAATATTATAAAATCTCGTTTAAAAAGTATAAAACAAATAAAAAAATTTGTTTGTTTTTTCATTCTCTCCTCTCTGCTCTGCACTTCAACAATAAAAATAAATAAAAAGAAATAAGGTTGGTACAACAACGAACGCATCGTTGGTTGGGTTGTTTAATATAATATGGACTATATACAGGACTAACAACAACATCATGGGTATAATGTTGCTGCTGTTACCGTTATATCACACAGGCAGCAGGAGCACCAGCACCAGTACCATCAACAGCAACAGCAGCAAAACAAATTGCAATTTTCACTTTTGGCAATAATCCAAATCTCCAATTACACATGAAATTTTTATTACAACAAAGTTACAGAAATACGTACATAAATGTATAAACATGGGTCACAATAACAACATCAACTACAGCAATAGCAACAATAAGACATGATAGCAATTTACTATAATTCTTTCTTCTTCTCTTTGTTGGCTGTTGATGTTGCTGATGATGGTTGAGATGATACCACGTGGAACAGTGGATTGTCGAAATGACGAATGTTTTATTGTTGGCTAGTTAATTGAACAAATCATTATTATGGTTTTGTATATTTCCCGCAGGAAAGGGATAGAAAGAATTAAGATTTTTTTTTTTTTTTAATTTGGGATTTTTGAGTTTGTTTTACAGGGAAAGCTGAACATAATGTTTCAAGAATAACCAATATATATGAATGTTTAATTGTGTTAATGGAATAGTATGGTTCTTTATTCTTAGTTTCCACGTACGGTCGTTACTATGGGTTCATATTATTAAATCTTACAAACTATGAACCCTTAAGTGGCCATGTTTGGCTTACTATAGCGCCCTTTACAACTTTACATTTCTGCACATAATATGCGGAAAGATTAATATCACTACCATCGTTATTGCAAATTTTGTTCAAGTCGGACTAGTACTTTAGAAGATTTCTTGTAAATGGAAATTAATTTAGAGTCTTTTTTCATTGTTGTTTGCACATATAACGAGTGGCTGGAGTCATCTTATTTTTATTCCGTATTGTTTGTCAATTCATCTCAGCAACAAAGTTTCTAAATTACTCAGCAGACATGTCTATGAAAACTCTTTTTGTGCATTTCGATCAACATATGGTTTGCATAATCGGATTTCATTAATTTCGCATTCCGAATCTGTCAACTGGCAGCCTTGATGGGGTGATATTACACCTATTGATTTATTTGGGGTTATGTGAAGTCATAATGCTGCGTGTACTGTTCCTTGGTATTCAAAGCTGTAGTCATATAGAAGGTTCACGATGAATGGCAAGGGTATATATAAATTTGTCATTCCGTTTGTAATTTCAACATTTTACATTTGCGACCCCCTAAAGTATATATATTCCGGATCGTTTTAGATAACGGAGTCGATGTCCGTCTTCATAAGTCTTCATCGTTAAGCCATTTTCATTATCGAACTTCGCTAAATCGGGTTCCGAATCTGTCAGCTAGCAAAAGTGTTCGTCGGTAAGCCATTCCAGACATGAAAACCAATAGTTTGCGTAATGCGCGAGATACCGGTAACACAACTGAAAACAGTGATCGAAAATTGGACCTTCCTAATGGAAAACCTACACTGTAGTCGCTGCTAACATTTGAATGAAATTATTTTTAAAAAGTAAATGTTGGAGATTGTTTTTTCGAATCTTAATAAGATTCCAACATGCAATTCTATTTTAAGTGTTTTCTTTAAAATTAAACACAATCGATTTTGTGATTGACAAAGTTTTGAATATCGCAACATCGATAAAATTCCGAAATGTAAGGATATTTTACACCTTAATTAAGTTTGGGTCTTCCAATTTGAAGCTACATCTGTCGAATTGGCTGTCATTTATGCAGTTTGTTCTAGAGTTCAACAACATAGGCAAATGATAAAACAGCTTTATCTAAATGGGTGTTCTGTTCGGGCAACGTTCCGCGCGCTTCGCCCATTTCAAGATGAGTCCCCTTTCTGGATGATTGGGTACGTCAACAAACAGAATTGTCGAATTTGGGATGATACCAATTCACATCAGATCCATGAGCATCCAATGTATCCCGAAAAAGTCACTGTTTGGTGTGAATTTTGGGCTTGTTACGCCATCGGTCCATATTTTTTTTTTTTTGTAAAGGCGAGCACTATAGGTCGAGGATTACCAATTTCCTTTGGCCAGAATTCGATAATATGACTTTGCTACCCATTCGGGTTGGTGTGGTTAAATGTAACTGTAGGATCGGAATTCCTTGTAGTATTTTAGTAGGCATTGTATAATAGAACAAGCCATCACTCCTGTGCTGCTCTTGTCGTGGCAGGATATTGATCAACTTCTCCTCATTGCGAAATATTTATGAACAATCATTGAAAGAAACATTTAGTCACTCTGATTCAAAAACTCAGACTAGGAAAAAATCCTGCTTCATTCAGGCTACCTAACTTCTGCACTGCTTTCAGGCGGAAATGACTGCCACAAAACGTGCATCCAACTGGCTGAGGTATTATCGAATATCAGGAGATATATACACAGCCTCAAAATAAGTAAACACCAGTGAATTTTTTGATTTTTTAAGATCATGAAAATCATTTTCAGAATCAAATCTTTTATTCAGCACAATATCCAACAAACCGAATTTTTTAAGTTTTAATCGATGGATAGATTCATTATCTTAAAAAAAAAATCAAATAATTTATGGTGTTTACTCATTTTTGAGGCTTTGTTTATGTATATTTAATGATAGCAAGGCTGCCGTTAACGAAATAGCGTGTGTCTTCATGACATCTAGCTTAACCGAGGAATGCTTTGCGAGATATTCTAGGATAATGCTTATGTGGGTCCCTGGAAATCAGGGGAAATTGTATAGCAGACATATTGGTCACTAGGGGAGCGATGGCTAGTATTTCCCTTACAAAATGTTAGATGGTTGTACAGCAGAGACTATAAGATACTGCACAGGACAGGTGGACTAATGAATCCACCTGTGTTATTGCGAGGTCAACCTGACCCAGAATAAATCTACAGATGGAATTCCCTCTTGAGTATAAAAGGCCAATTGTTGCCTTTATTAAAGGACACTGCTTGCTTGATACACATGCTAGAAGAATTGGCTTACGGTTACTGTAGAAGCTGTCGCAACGAAGAAGAGGAGGAGAGTGTGTCCCATCTATTCTGCCACTGTCCGTCTCTAACAAACTTGAGGGAACGTATTCTAGGAACCCCCTTCCTCTCGTGTTTACATGAGTTATCAATAATGAATCTGAGATGCATCCATTCCTCCATCAGAGAATCTGGTTGGTTCAACTTGGAAACAACGGATGTAGTATAAATATCCTGCTATTTACTTTTTGGGTATCACAATGGGATCAGTTTTGAAAGGACCCAAATGAGCTGCTAAATGAGTGACTGCCCTATGGAACCTAACCTATGGCTTCCGTCTACATTATTTTAGTATGTACACAGAGAAAACAGATTCGTGATAGCAACCGAATTTTTTGCCAATCGAATGATTCTACCTTAGTGACCGATCTATACAGTTGTGGCTACAAAATTTTGGAAGGAGTAACAAAAGTTTGGATGCTTTAATCGAAATTATTCTTTATCAACTGACTTTTTGTTGATAGAAGCGAAAAATTCTATGTGTGCAGCCGAACCATTCGATTCTCAACAAATTCGGTTGCTATCACGAATCTGTTTTCTGTGTGTAGTATTTTAGTAGGCATTTCTTTCAGGAAAGAAATAGTCAAGGTGTGTCTTTCAAATGTTAGATCGATTGAGAATCTGTATTTCATGATACCGCTTATTTATATCATTAGAGCGTTTATATCTACTGATATCCAGATAATCTGAAGTGAAGCCTTTACCTTCACAATAAAGTTCGTTAGAGGCCTGAAGCCAATTATCCTAGATATATTTAAAACAATTGCCCGGTGAGATACCCAAAACATTGTGCGAAGCTATTAAGGCTTTTACAAGACAATTGGCTTCGCATGACCTCAAATCAGGACAGTGATGACTAGGTAACTAGCATAATGTCTACGATTTAAGCCCAGCAAGTTCCTTATCTCATTATAGGATAAGGCGACCCAGACTACATCCTAGATATCCGACTTAACCAAAAATCCTCAATAATCTCAACCTCTTCCTTAAACAATCTTTAACTTATACACGCAGAAAAAAAATATAGTTGGGTATTGTTACTGTAACCATTTCAACACTTGTGCATGGTTACTGTAACCATTTCAAAATGTTTAACAATATTATAGTCACAGTAACTATATATGATTGTGGTAACAATAATATGGTGAAGGATTTACCATATTATGTTGCTCTTATATCATAATCTGAGAACAACATATTATGATAAAATTATTCATCATATAAATGGATGTCACAAAGATATACATGTTTACTGTAACCATATATATGGTTGAAATATTCATGTGCATCGTAAATTAACCATATTATTGTTACCACAATCATATATATAGTTACTGTGACTATAATATTGTTAAAAATTTTGAAATGGTTACAGTAACCATGCACAAATGTTGAAATGGTTACAGTAACAATGCCCAACTTTATTTTTTTTCTGCGTGTATGAATATGTCATAAATTTCCTTCATATGAATCGTGATTTGTCACGATACAAATGATTCGTAATGTTCCTTTATTTCAGCACGAGGCCTAACTAATCAACTGTTCATCCTAGAGCTAACTTTTTCGAAATTATATTTCATAACGAACTATATATGATTTTCAGGTTTTTATAAGAATTACTTTTATTTTTGTGAGCTTGACTAATCTATATATAAGGTTTGGTTTATAATAAAACAGAAAAACACAGTACGCCACTATTTTTTTCTTTGTGATCCAGTTCTTTTGCTCCTGCTGATGGTGAAGTCTGTCTGGAACATATGTGCCAATGATAGGTATACACATATACATATGAATATATAGATGTGTAAGTTTAAATTGCCACAACAAAACAAAAGGTCTCTACGCAAAAAAAAAAAAGAAACAGAGAACCCACAGCGAGAGGAGCATGTAGGAAACCTATAGATGTAAATATGGTTGATAGTGTCAGCCGTATTCAGACACACACACACAACATCCATCTACACTATATGTTGGCCCCAGGAAAATAAATGAGAGTAAGAGTTTATAGCGATACCAACCTGAGGGGCATGCAGCATGTTGGCCAGTTGTGACATTCTGATAATAATAGTTCTCTTCCAGCCAACGTGGCGCACCATGTGAACGACATTTGCCAGCAATTTTATCCCAGGCACAATATGGATCCTGCAGCGCAACACATTCGCTATAAAAAAACAAAATGCAATGAAAAATAAATAAAAAATATTTTGTTATTTTTTCGTTTCTTTTTTTTTTCTTCTCTATGATTTTGTAAAAAGCAGCAAAAGTCGCTGGTTAAGTTTTATTTAAATAAAAAATGTTATATACAATATTGAAATAAAAAAAAAAAATAAAAATAAATTTAATGTTTGCTGCATCATCATCATCATCATGCTGCTCTATGCTGCTCATCACTAACAACTAGCAACAACAGTACTTGTCTGTTTATATAGGATTTTATACTTTTTCAACTCTAAAATCCTGAGTAAGTGCATGAGGATGCTGTTGCTATTTATTTCATGCACTTATTTTATGCAGTTTTTTTTATAAAATAAATTTCAGTTTTTTCTTGCTTATTTTTTTTTGCCATCATCAACATGTGTATTTAACAATGAAAATTTGTGTTTTATAAGCAGAAAAAGTTGAAAGTATAAAAAATGTTTTAACAAAACTCACCTGCAACTGGTGATTTTATCGTTGTGACAACGATGCAATTGTATGGCAATCACTTGACTATCAGTGACAATGATTAATTTACCATCATCGTAACTGCCATCTTTGGGTTGATCTATAAATAAATATAAAAATTACCAAAAAAATATAAATTTCCGAAATAAAATAAAATAAATAGATATGAACTGAAACAAATTGTTTAATACGAGTATTAAAGTCCCTTAAATGCACTGGAAAACAATAATAAAAAAGATTTCTGTATTATTCCGCTTGTGATATACTTCAGAAACAAATTTACAGTTTCTCTTCTAATTTACTCCACTGAATTTTGAGTAAAGAATTGAATTTCCTTCATTTTTTATAAGAGTTTTTTTAAATCAATTAAATTATGACTAGAAATTCAATTTATATTTCCCTCTCTTATTGTTTTCATAGTACATTGGAATATTAGAATACTTATACATACCATACTGCATTGTTCTCACTATTCTCAAATTGCGTATGGGCTCACTTTTTGGCAAAACATCGATCTCTTCTATTACCACCGAGGTTACCGTTTTATCCGAATCTGCTGATTCGGCATTAACTGATTTTATGATTTTACCATGATCTGAAATCATATTAAAGATGTTTTAGTGTTTTATGTTATGATTAGATCCATGACAACTTACCAGTGCCCACAAATATCACATCATACGTTTTGCCACCCGGCGTTTTGATCTGTGGATCCACAGCGATTTGTGTAAATCGGTAGCTGAAAAGAGAGGATAAATAGATTTAAAATTAAAGAATGTGAAAAGATTTTAAATGTTTAAACAATATTTCCAAATGTTAGTCATGATGAAGTTTATATTTAAACTTACTTTATAAAACAAACTTTATATTAAAGTTTAGTTTTATAAATCTTTGGTAAAACTGAAATATAAGATACGATTTTTCATTTCAATCTGGAATTTTAGAATTTTTGCGGTTTTGAGCAGAAAGTCTTTTCGCTAATAAAAAAATAACTCAAAATTTGAAGAAAGTCTAACTTGCTACAGATATAAAATAACTCATTATAAATCAGAGCTAATGATTTTATTTAAAATAAATTTTCCGTATGTGTTTCTGAAACAGGTCCTGCTCTTTCTAGAGAGCCTAGTGAATCTCCTAATATAGACATTCAAAATTCACCAGGTCAATGCATGTCATGGCAGGATATTGACTGGCAAAGTGCTATACCATTTTCTTCTCATTGCAAAAACTTTATGAGCAATCATTGAATTATACACGCAATATCCCATAATGGTGTCGATTATAACTTCTCTCGATTTATATCAAGCTTTCTCAGAGATCGCACTGTACAAGTTGTTATAGATGGAATCTCATCAAACGAGTTCAACATCAAGTCAGGGGTACCGCAAGGCTTCGTCCTTTCTCCTACTGTATTTCTTATCTTTATAAACGACCTTCTACGTCAAACTTCCAACCCTATCTACTCTTTTGCAGATGACAGCAACATTTGCCATTCATATGCATTCAATTATAGACCAAGCCTGTCGGAGATTGGTGCAATGAGGCAAAACATGAATGACACCCTTAACCAAGATCTTTTGACAATCTCTGAATGGGGTTGTGCGAATAGAGTCGATTTCAATGCAGGCAAGACTCAATGTTATATGTTAACACACGACAGATCATGTTGCTCCATCTGTTTTTATGGGTGGTGTAAATATTATGGAATCAGAAGCTCTTGATGTTCTAGATATGAGTATTCAGTGCGATGTCCGCTGGTCTAAACACATTTTTCAAGTGTCCAAAGAAGCATTCAAGTGTCTCGGTTTTTTGAAACGGTGTAGGAATTACTTCACTCCATCTAATCTCCTTACTATTTACACCACTTATATCCGACCGAAAATGGAATACAACTCTCATGTGTGGGCTGGAGCTTCAAAGTCTATTTTGGAGCTGCTCGACCGCGTACAGGAGAGGGCGAAGGTGCTTATCGGTGACAGTATCCAGGTATCCAGGACTATTGACTCACTGGAACATCGTCGCAATGTGGGTTGTGTTTCAATGTTCTACCGATACTACAATGGCATCTTACACAACACACGTTCTTCGGCAAGGGCTCATCAATTCATTGTCGACTGGACAGTGGATTGCACAACACATTACAGGGAAAATTCGTTCTTTAGCCGTACTGTCCGTATGTGGAATAAGCTTCCTCCTGAAGTCTTTCCTGTCACTTTCAATATAGGAGAATTCAACTCAAATGTCCACAAACACTACTCCCTCTGTCCTCCCTCCCATAACCTATTTTCCTAGTTCCAACACAATGCTTTGCATGAGTAGGGGCCATCCCCTGAAAAAAAGCCTTAATAATAATGTATATTTGCCGAAAAACCATAGGCATGAGATGGGGATTCAAATCCTGGAATAAAAACTGACTATTTGGGGCCGTCACTAGACCGAAATTATTCTAAGGGGTTCTTTAAAAGTCAGAGCTTCGAACTGTACTCTATTTGAAAGAGTATTAAGAAGAAGAGAAATCCTGATAATAGGAGTCCACTTTTTACAATGCTAAACTTAATGCTAATGGATTGATAAGCCAGGAAACTAGCATTGAATATGGCATTTAGACTTAACAAGATTGACATGTGGAACTTTTAAATTTCGCAAACTCGAATGACATGGGATGGCGAGCCATTCGGAAGTTGTACATATATGACTGTGTGAACATGTGGCATAACATGCAAATCTCATCAAGTCTAATCCTGGAAAGATTGCCATATTCAAACTAGGATCGTACGTAAGAAGCATGGGATTATACAAAATCTTCCACATCATATTGCTCATCAAGGCCTTTCTTTTCTTGACTTTTCGATTTCGCAATCTCAAATGACTCGGGATTAGAGGTGAGGCTCTCCTTTATGTAATCCTTCTACAATGAGCCTTTACGCTTATGCGAATGTGTTTAAAAGGCAGGAGTGAGTTAGCGGAGGTGTCTACATCCAGGAATTTGGAGTAAATATGGTTTTGAAGATTCCAAAATGGGCATGTAGAACGGCAGCTAACGTAATATTAGTTAGGGATATTCGTATATAACAAACTGACAGCAAGTTATGTATACAACATCAAGTATAATTCACGAAAGGGATGGTGAGACATTCGGCAGTCGTACTAAGTATATGACTATGCATAACATGCATATCTCATCAAGTCTAATCCCGGAAAAGTGGGATCCATCCTAAAATAGGATGGCGAGTTACTCGTATTTATATAGAGTTGGAGAAGGTGTTTGTTTTTTCCAAGTATTTGCGATAAATATGGCTTTAAAGATCCCAAAACTGTCCTATAGAAAGGCAGCTAGCGTATTATTAGTTAGAAATAGTAAACTGACAGATAAGCCGCGATTAAATCTATGACAGTTATGTACACAACATCAAGTATAATCCAGGAATGCGGATCATCCTTAAATGGGATGGCAAGATATTCGGCATTCGTACTTATATGACTATGTGGAAATGTGGCATAACATGCAAATCTCATCCAGGAAAGCCGGGATCCATCCTAAAATAGGATGACGAGTCAGTCTCATCATTTATGTAGATTGACATAGGAACATAACAGACAACTGTGTTACAGAAGACTTGACGGAAACTGACACCATGATGTCCGATGGAGACATAGATTTCCTATGCGGAATTCCGCTGTCTACATGTCTACATGAGGACTACTATGATTTCAAACAGATAAGCTGGTGTAGTGAAACTATTTCTACAATCACAAGCATGATTAAGCCTAGGTTGGATCAAAAGACCACAGAGTTTCTCCCAAGACTACAACGATCACAACTGAGTAACTTCTTATCGGCTATCATCGGGCTTTATAAATTCGGAATTCATGTTAGAATACTTGTATTATCTTACAACGATGTCTGCACTGTCTGTAAATCCACGTACTAGATTGCTGGAACATCGTTCTCTCAGGAGTCTTTCTGAAATATCGAATACAGTGTTCGTCTTCATTGATCATGTGATATTCTCAAAAGATCTGTTTCTATTCCCAGACCAATAGAACTTCTTCTGGATAATCAGTTTTAAAATAGACAGATTGACAAACATACTCGTCAATCTGTGAGTCGTATAAGGAGAAGATTTATACCCAAGTACGCTCCACTAGGATCGGTTACTCAGTTAAGCTTCAATCCAGAAAGTCTTTATGTTGTTGAGAGATGCTTAGAAACGAAAAATCAAAGTTATTTATTCTACATTAAAGACCTGATGGAATCATTAGAATATCATGTACCTCAGCCAGATAAATATCATTACAATGCACGGAATTTCATCTAAAATAACGCAGCTTTGATCCGGCAGCATAAATAATACTTCAATATATAAGCTACCAACTAACTTTCTAGACAATTAAAGATCTAAAATATTTGAATTAAAGGTCTGAAGTGTATCTCTAAATCGTTGGTAGGCAAATAGAGAAATTTATATCCGCAACAACATCAACTAACGGAATGAAATATTTGTATTTTTACGCTCTATTGTTTTTTTTACGCTCTATTGTTTACAATCGGGTTGTGTACGTGTAAATCTACGAAAATCTTCGTATCCTGATCAATATGAACGCGCAAAACTGCTCTAGATCATGTTGGATCATATCAAAACCATTGTAATATAAATAGTCAGAATGCTAAAACTCTCAAGTTTCATTTAAAGAGCTTGAAGTAGGAGGACTTTTGGTGCTCCGTCTAAAGGTACTGGTCTATGAGCAGTTAAATAATTGCATCATATTTACATTCTTTGGAGAAATAAGTGATGCAAACTGCTGACAAAGGTTAAACCACATTGGCACAGTAGATGACAGCATACTCATTCATTGCATTCTTTCTTCCATCTACCTAAACTGTTTAAATCGGGATTTCTAAGGAATACTTGTTATAGCAATATAACATATGCAACAATAATTGCTGATGAAATGCGCGCCAAAACTGAAATTCACTAGTAGGCCCTAAGGTATATTATGTTACTCCTAGTTTCAAAAGGAACTCGTTGTATCAATGGACCTCCTGTGAGATCCTATGTACTGAGTGGTTCTTCTAATTAAAATCTGCCGCATCAGTCATTGATACATCATTGACACATCTTTGAGGCGTCTATAATCAGAAAACAGTTCAAATTATAACCTTTTTTTAACACAACAAAGCAATTTTATTACATTTAACCAAAAACATAACCAAAATTCTCAAACAAATTCAAATTGTTTAAAACTGTCACTAAGTTTCCGGTTCAATCCCACTCACAACTGAACACTGATATAATAAGACCTTTTTGTCTCCCTGAATATATGTATGTATGTATGTCTGTGAGAGTAAAAATAGTTTTTGGTTTGCCATGTGGCCTGCTGCTCCAGACAGTTTTTACGATTTGAAAATAATAAAGAAAAAAACTTGACAACTTATGCTTTTTTAATTGTGGCTTAATATCTATACTAACAATTAGGAACTTTTTGTATCATGTAAACATTCTAGTACTTTTGTTAATTACGAAAAACTTCTGCACTCTGCTGCTTAAAACATTAATTTGTTAGGAAAATGGCAAAAGAGAGAGAGAGGGAGAGAGACAGAGAGAGGGAAAGAACGCTAAATGAGTAGAAGGAAGTAAAGTAAACAGCATTGTGACAAAGCAATTTTGCCAAAATAATGTTTTTGTGGTAATATTCTGTTGGCCACATTAACAAACGAATCATTTGATAATTTGGGTTAAAAGAATACGACATGGGCTAATTATAGAGATGACATTATAAGGTAATATTTTAGTTTTATATGAAAGTGCTAAGTAGAGAGGAGAGGATTAAGGAGCAGGGAAGAAGGAAGTTTATTTTGATAAAAGAAATATATTAAAAAAAACTGGAAAATAAATTTATAAATGTTAAGAAATTACTAAAAACTAAAAAAGAAAATCTGAAATTTAATATAAATGGTCCTTCGAATCGGTGCCTTTATTTGTTAAAACTAATATTGAGTATTTCTTAAGTGAAATAGTTCTAATCCTACATAATATAGCAACAATTAGACTACATCTTCGAAGTTTGTATCTTTTTTTTAACACAAACACTTTCTATTTTTCCTCTGTCTCTACTGCTGTTAATTACATTTGTCTATTAATTTGCTTTCTCTGTACTTTCTACTATACAACATACTTTAATGAAAGACTTAATAGAAGAAAAAAACTTTTCATCTTTTCACAAAAATATGTTTAAAAAGCAACAAGAACCATATGGCAATTATAAAAATGAAACTAATTTAATTTGTTGTAAAAAGAAATTTGCATTTTTATTTAATTTACAGAAGAAAAATGTTTGAACAGACAGCAAAACAAAAAAAAAATGTGTACAAAAATATCTTTAGATGTCAGCATATGGATGCCCTACATAAAATTGTGTTAAAATGGCTCAAATGGTCTTAAACATAGATATAATGAGACAATTTTAATTATAAAATACACTATAATTAAGCAAACACGGTTTGCTTTTTGTAAATGAAAAGAAGAAAAATATTCAACGAATATTTATGTCAAATATTTAATAAAAATATGAAAATTAGATAATTAGTATTCAACAATATTTTTAACAGCCACCAACGAAACTATAAACAATAACATAGTTCAATATTAAGAGCTAGTGGTCTGGCAGCATAAAAATGCAAAATTTCACAGCAATCCATATAAAATTTTACATTTTTTATGTTGCCAGAACATTTGCATTTAACAATAAACTTCGCTAATAAATGAGAAACAATGAACAAATTAAAAGGAAGTAAAAATAATGTTAAATTTGGTAGCAACATCCAAATTAATGAAGCTTTATGCTGGGCTGTGGTATTTTATAGAGGGAATAGAAAGAAATGACAACTTCAAAATAAATTACAGTCCACTTAATGCTATTAACATCAAAATTCAGAAAATATAAGAAAATTTAATTTTATTGGGTATATGGCGTAAAAATATGGGATTTACAATAGATGTGCGTATCTTTTGAACGCGTTTCTATACCCTTCACCTTCGTGGGAAGGGTATATATAAATTTGTCATTCTGTTTGTAATTTCCGCAATATAATTTTCCGACCCTATAAAGTATATATATTCTGGATCCTTATAGATAGCGGAGTCGATTGAGCCTTGTCCGTCTGTCTGTCTGTTGAAATCATTTTTCTGAAGACCCCAGATATCTTCGGGATTCAAATCTTGAATAATTCTGTCAGAAATGCTTTCGAGAAGTTTGCTATTTAAAATCAGCAAAATCCATCCATAAGTAAAGGAGATATGAGCAAAAATCCGAGACAACCTCTGAAAATTTCATCTAAAAAAGACAATTTATTGCATGCTTTAACAAAAAAGCAACAAAACGTTTATATGTTTGGATGTGTGTTGGCTTCATTGCTTTGCGTATTTTGTTTTTGTTTCTTTTGGTGTTTCGTTTCGTTTGGCGTTGTTGTTTTTATACTCTTCAAAGCCAAATATCTATGGCGCGAAAGTAATGCTCTGTATTTGGTGGAAGCAAAAGGCTACTTAGGTCTAGCCAGATCATCACTTAGAACCTGTACCGAACGCAACTGATTCTTTCGAAGCGAGCATTATGTGGAATATGTGGCCAGACATGAAACCGTAATACTCCATCATGACAACGCTCGGCCATATTATGCAATAGCTGTTAAAAACTATTTAGAATGAAGTGGTTAAGAAGTTTTGCCACACCCGCTTTATAGTCCAGACCTTGCCCTGTCCGACTACTATTTGTTTCGATCAATGTAGAACGCTCTCTTTCTGGGATACGCTTGATTCGTTCTTGGTCTCAAAAGATAAGCAGTTCTTTTGTCTTGGAATTCATATGTTGCCAGAATGATAGGAAAAGGTCAATGGTCAATACTTTGAATAAATTGATATTGTACAAATGTTTCAAAATAAAAGCTAAACATTTGAAAAATTCCTGCATTTTTAAGTCATACACCAATAATAAGAAGTAGCTTATTAGGAAAATAGATTATAGGGGGGAGGATAGAGGGAGTAGTGTTGGTGGACATTTGATTTGAATTGAAAGTGACAGGAAAGACTTCTGCGGGAAGCTTATTCCACATAGTCTGTATGTACGGCTACGGCTAAATAACGAATTTTCCCTGTAATGCGTTTTGCGATCCATTGTCCAGACGGCCCTTGCCGAAGAACGTGTATTTCGTAAAAAACTACGGGTTTAGGGAAGGAGTTCCCTAATTTCTGCAGAGCACATTCCATTGTAGTATCGGTAGAACAGTGAAACACAACTCACATTGCGACGATATTCCAGTGAGTCATTGAGCTGGATACCCTACTGTCACCGATAAGCACCTTCGCCCTCTCCTCTACGCAGTCGGGTAATTCCAAAATAGACTTTGAAGCACCGGCCCACACATGAGAGTTGTATTTCATTTTCGGTCGAATATAAGTGGTGTAAATAGTAAGGAGATCAGATGGAGTGAAGTATGTCTTACACCGTTTTAGAAAATCAAGGCACTTGAATGCTTCTTTCGACACTCGAAAAATGTGTTTTGTCCAGCGGACATCGCACTGAATACTCATGCCTAGAACATCAAGAGCTTCTGATTCCATAATATTTACACCACCCATAAAAACAGATGGAGCAACATGATCTGTTGTGCGTTTGTGTGTTAACATACAACATTGAGTCTTGCCTGCATTGAAATCGACTCTATTCGCACAACCCCATTCAGAGATTGTTACAAGATCTTGGTTAAGCGTATCATTCATCTTTTGCCTCATTGCCCCAATGAATGCATATGAATGGCAAATGTTGCTGTCATCTGCAAAAGAGTAGATAGGGTTGGAAGTTTGACGTAGAATGTCGTTTATAAAGATAAGAAATAGAGTAGGAGAAAGGACGGAGCCTTGCGGTACCCCTGAATTGATCTTGAACTCGTTTGATGAGATTCCATCTATAAGAACTCGTATAGTGCGATCTCTGAGAAAGCTGGATATAAATCTAGAGAAGTTATTATCGACATCAAAAGCAATAAGTTTTGCTAAAAGCGCACCATGCCATACTCTATCAAACGCTTTAGAAATATCTAGAGCCACCACTTTACTTTCGCCAAAACGGTGTATGGAACGAAAGGAAGGCTAGCAAGTCTCCCGTAGAGCGTCCTTTACGAAAGCCATACTGTCGGTCGCTGAGTAAATTCTTCGACTCTAGATATTTAACAAGATGCTGGTTAACCATACTCCCCATATCTTTGGAAAGTGCAGACCAGATTGCTATTGGGCGATAATTTTCAGGGTTGTTAGCCTCTCTCTTTTTAGGAATTGGTGATACATTAGCAACCTTCCAACATAGAGGAAATTTGCCGGCATGGTATAGAGTGCTGAAAAGGTTAGCTAATGGATGAGCTAGCGTCGTAGACCACTGCTTCAGGAATAGTGCTGGTATACCATCAGGCCCAGGAGACTTGTTTATGTTGGGATCCGTTAGAATACCTTTAACTGTGCGAGCGCGAAAGAAAATGTATATTCGGCATAGTAACTGATACTCTTTCAAGCTCGGGTAGTGGTTGATTGCTTTCTGGTAGGTTTGCAAATAATTCAGCCAAAAAGTTAGCATTGTCAACCGGGTCAGTAAATGATTGGCCAGTCCTTAAAAGGGTAGGTATTCAGGAACTAACATTATTCTTTTAACGAATGACCAAAAGCTTTTGCACCAACAAATGTATATAAAAAATGTAGCTAAAACATTTAGAAAATAAACAAAACCTAAATTGGTTCCATAGTTTCCAGTTAAAAGAAATTTTATCCTAGAATGTTATTTAAAGTAGGCATAATAAGATAAAGGAAGTGTCAAATTGAAAACTGCTGCCAACTTCATGATATATTTTTCAAAATCCACTATAAACATATTGTTACGTTTTTACCTTTTTAAAAACGGGGTTTATTTCCTTTAAATAAATCGGATACTTTTGATTGCAAATAAAAGCAGTTTTAGTAGTTTAAAATTGTAACAACTCTTTATTTATTTAGAATGTACAACAACAACAGAATTAAATAGTCACTCAATGTCTTTATACACGTATATCAATTCGCAGAAATGCACACAAACTTTATTACGTACAACCTTATATGCACAAGACAGTTGATGTTAACTCTAACAGCGCCTATGATAAACTCACTCCCGACTGCAACCTCTGCCACTATTTATACACGCGCCATCTATCGGGAATCATCTACAATGTTCTTAACGGACATACTAGTACATTCGATTTCTAGAGCAAACATTTAGTGTTGCCATACTTACAAACACTGTCAATGATGGACGTGCCTTCAAACATGATGAATGATGCAGGCAGTCGTTACAGACCGTTGAATTCAAATCGTCATTGAACATTCGTAACAATATTATACTTATAATAACTTACAAATAAACTGGGATTATAATGAATTAAAGAACACCACACTAGAGAGAGACTTACTGATTATCTCAACTAACTTTCTACTGACTACTTAAAGCAGATATAAACCACTAATATAAGGTATTAAGGTAATCGCTTTTCACCAATATTTTCACAACTTCTTGTTCGCCTTTCCTTCAATAAAACTTTCCTTTCAGTTTTTTTCCCACAACAGCAAAAAAACAAACATAAAATACTAAGAAATTCTAAAAAAAAAACAAGAAAACTTTTATTTATTACAATATATTTCTTGGCATATTCTTGTAATGTCATTGTGGTCAAATTTTGCTTGCATACAAAAGTATGAAAAAAAAGAATTTCCAATTTTTTTCTTTAGCTTATTCTTATTATTTATGAAAAAAAGAAAGAAATTGAGCTAGAAAAGAAAGTTTTACATTCTATATTTAACCAAGAATAGGAAAATAACATTGTATATGTTTGCTCTAAATAGACATATTGTTGATGGGTCTACTACTATATGCAGTACATACAACATACAAGCTTCTCCATTTACCCACAAATATTCATAAATATATACTTTTTGGGTAAAAGTTTTGTGGTCAATATTGTCAGTAAAAGTGTCATTTGGAGTGAGAGTGAGAGGAGAGAGAGTGAGAAAAGAAAAAAATTGTGTTCTATTGTTAAAAAATCATGTTTGAACATGACCGAACATTGTTAAGAAATGATATAATGTAAAAATTGTCATGTTGTTGCTGCTTCCTTTACTACATAGTATTTGTAATATGGATGTACTTGAACCGGATGTAATTTATTTGGTTAAGTCAGTTAGTATTTTTTTTTTTGTATTGTATGTGTTTTCTATTTGGTTAAATTTAATTTTGAAAACATGTGATATATCCGTAGTGGGTAAGGGATTGACATAAGTTATATTAGTTCCTACAGCAATTCATAAAATAATAAAGATTTTTGTTAAAAGAAAATTTTAAAAAATGTTGCCTACTTTTAGGTTTTAATAAACTCTCAAAATTGAAACATGACAACGTAACTATTTAGCATTATTTAATAAAGTAGAAAATTTGTATATTTTTACTGCATAAGATTTTAATAACATGTTTAAACATTTATAAAATAAATTAGGCCTTAAAAATGTGCATAAATCTTAAAATTAACTGTTTAGCCTAAAATTAGGCTACAAACTATACAGCCTACAAGTATGCTGTAGTAGTTTACAAACTATTTAACCCAAAATTATGCTATAGTATTCAATTATCTAAGTAATACTTAGCAGACAGTACAACGTAACCAATTTCCTTTATCTCTTAGTAATTTTTTCCCTTTTATTATACACTAATTTTGGGAAACAGTGTAAAACCATGAGTATCTCTAAATAAGGCGTCATTTCTTTATTATGTAAAATGTCTTGTAATTCAGTTGTATTTTTTGGTTTTTTCTTATTTGGTTTTTATACCATTTCTTATGAATATGTCATGCTGACACATGATGATGATAAATTTTCTCCCCGGGATTTTATTCGTTCCAATTTAATAGAAGGAACAAATAATGTAATGAATTTGATTAAATATTGGCCGGGTTATAAGAATAATAAAATAGCCATTTAATCAATGCTTAAGATCAATAAGAGAGTGGGTTGGTTTTTTGCAGAGAGTAGAGATAAACCGCATGATGATGATTGAAATTTGGCGAAATTGTTTGGTAATGCAAGTTAGTGTAAAGTGTTAAAGTCAGCAGGAAAGTCTTAGTCATGGCAAACAAAAGGGTTTTTATTTGATAGCACGGTGTTTTCAGCAAAAGAGAATGAACATTAGTTTAATGATTATTAGGATTATAAAAGAAATGTTGTTTTAATATTTGTTCAAGTTACGTTACCAGCTGTAAATTTCTCTAAAATTAAGCTTATTACACTAAGTAAGATTACTTATATCAGGTTGATACGACAAGTTAGTGTAGCCGAGTTGGGTCCATTTAGAAACTTCTCCGTTACTAAAATGAAAAATTATCATCCTGAGAACATGTGTGAAAATGTTTTCATTGACATTTCTCTCTTCTTCCGTACTGCGTATTTATTTTATGACGGGAAGGTTAAAAAAAGACAAAATCCTAGATGGGATCACTTCAGTCATCCAAGACAGGTTCCCTTCTGATACACATAAACGTACAATCGTATCCCCTATTCCAGAATGTCATAGAGGAATCTCTATGTACGACATTCACTGAAAAGTTTGGATGTGGAGTTCACATCAATTAGAAATATGATAGCCTGATTATCAATATAAAATCGAATATCTCTGTCAGATATGTGACAGTAATTGAGCCAATTTGTTGTCCGTTTGATCCCTAACACTTCGGATTGATGAACATTATATTAATATTGTTACGAATGTGCAATGACGATTTGAATTCAATGATCTGTAACGACTGCCAGCAGCATTCATCATCTTTGAAGGCACGTCCATCAGTAGCACGCGGTTATTGGCATTGTTTGTAAGTATGGTAACACTAAATGTTTGGGCTGCTGACAATGACACCGAAGGCTCTGGAATTCGAATGTACTAGTATGTTCGTTAAGAGCATTGTAGAAGATTCCCGATAGATGGCGCGTGTATAAATAGTGGCAGAGCTGGCAGTAGTGAGTTGAGTTTATCATTAGCACTGTTAGAGTTAACATCAACTGTCTTGTGCATTTAAGGTTGTACGTAATAGAGTGTGTGTGCATTTCTGCGAATTGATAAACGTGTATAAAGACATTGAGTGATTATTTAGACTGTTGTTATTGTACATTTTAAATAAATAAATCAAGAGTATCCGGTTTATTTAAGAGAAATAAACCCCGTTATTAAAAAAGTAAAAACGTACCAATATATAAGGATTTAAGATGGAACTTCAGACTAGTTTTATACTAATAATCTATCATATCGTTAATACTAGACAAATCGCTCCTAAATAGATAATTATACAATATGCACATTAAGGCCAATGTAGTCGGAAGCTGTGTTAAGTACTTAAGTTATTATTAGTTCTTAAAGGGAACTGGTCGTTAACAGATTGCCTTCAAAGCTAGAGCAAAAGTTGGAAGTAAGACACTTGGGCCGTCAATACAATAAACAATAACAAAAAAAAAAAAAAAAAAAAACGGACGATATATTGTTGACTAAATGGAGATATGAATTATTGTCAAAGGATTGGAATCAAATTTAAGTGGAAGATTGGGATAACACCTAACTCTGACTAATGTCCATAGTCATGGTCAAGAAAGACAGCTACAGACGCAAGTGGAGCAAACGGACAAGTATAGTAAAACCACTTGGAAACTGGAGGAGATAACACTTTTCTTTCAGCAGGAGCAAGTGATATTAGCTCACTGCACTGCTATTACTGAATCTAAGCTTGAGCAAGAAAGTGATTTGAAATAAACTTATATTTGCTCAACTATCACATGAGATACCAAATTTTAAGAAAAGCCCTGTACATTTTTACTACCTCTTACTACATAGAGGACTATGTTATTGCAATGACAGCAGGAATCAGACTATATTTATAGGATATACTGAGGCCAATGCGGAAAGGCAAAACAAAAATATTGTAAGAAATTGGTTACCATGGTCAGACTTTCTTTCATCCGGGATTACGGATTATAAGGTAACCAAAATCGACTTTAATACCCTTGCCAAAATCCTGAATAAGAATATCTGACAGTGATCTGAGAGACTTCAAGAATGGATTGATCAAAGATATCCAGAGAATGTCACGGGTGTATTATAGAGAGACACAGGAATGTCATGCTTTTCGACGGACGTAGTAACTCCCAAGTTGAGATTCTGGGTGTTTTTGAATCATCAAGGAGATGAATATGTATAATTTGGTTGATAATGAGTTTGCTGACGTACTTGCGAGGCAATCCTCGAAGTAGGAGTCAAAACGGGATCCCTTCGACTCTACTTGATTGTTTGCACGTAAACCAACCAGGATTTGGAAGCGAGGGATAGATAGGATATTGGGAGATCAGATCTTGGGCATAATTGACAAATCGTGTGTCCGGCAATTACACAGAGACAACAGATTCGTTGTGGCAAAAGAATTTGACTGGTAATTCGTAGTGTTACTAGTGGAAAGGAGGTGACTATGTAAAAGGGTTTTCTAACAAGAGGTGTTATTTTGAATCACCCGGTATTTCGGTAGCTGTCTTTTTTGAAGCTTTTATTCTTTGACATTTGACAAATAGAAACAACGCCATTACTTAAAATTGAACGATACACAATTATTAAAATTCACTACAAAAATGGTGAAAATCTTGCAGTCACAGTTCGCAAAACTAAAGCATTTTTGGGTCGTTGTGAAGCACCGCGTCGGACCGCAATACAGGAATTGGTGGAAAAATTCGAGCTGTTGGGACAAGTTAGTGATGTGAAGAATAAAACCCGTGCACGTTGCTCAAGAACAACTGAGAATATTGCTGCTGTAGACCAAAGTGTTGAAGAAAACCCAGGTTTGTCCATTTCTCGTCGTTCTTTGGAATTGGGCATTCCACAAACATCATTACACCGTATTTTGCATAAAGACTTGGGTCTTAAGGCTTATAAAGTTCAGTTAACACAAGAACTCAAACCGGCCGATCATCAGCAAGGTCGTGTCTTTGCTCTTTTACGGGAAAAGTTTCCGGAGCGTGATATCTCTCGAAGAGGTGATCACAATAGGCCACCGAGATCTTGTGATTTAACACTTTGCGACTTCTTCCTTTGGGACCACGTGAAAGATAAGTTTTACGCCAACATCCCAGCGTCGATTCAAGACCTCAAAGATATAATTCGTGAGGCTATCGAGGACATAGGGCAGCCACTTTGCGATTTGGTTATGGAAAATTTCATGAAAAGGATAAGGTCCTGTAAGCGTGGTCGTAGTGGCCATTTGGCTGATGTTGTTTTTCATTACTTATTAACGGCATACCTTCCTCTTTATTATGAAATAAAAAAATTAAATTTTTCTTTGAATACCAAAATAACACTTCTTGTTGGAAAACCCTGTACTATGTTGATGGTTATGAAATTGGGGTTGAACTTGCGAGTTAAGATTTAGAGTTGTATTTGGAATTGATAAGAATTGGTAAGAATAATGGTCAGCCCCTAGAACAGGGTGCTGAGAGACCGGTGGTTAGAGAGAAGTAACCAATACTGAAGAAAGCAGGATGGACAGCAAAGTGTTAAGAGCTCTGTGACCCAGTAGAATATGGCAGGTACTAAACTGCTATTACACAGAGCAACAGATTCCTTGTGGCTATGGAATTTGAAGCCAATTGAAAGCTTCAGCCTTACCCGCTAATGCTTAAGCATGCCTCAAGGCACTCATCGCAAAAATGCAAATATAACTGATTTTTCATTTAAAAAACTCTTGTAACAATTTCTAAAAAACGTACTTAAATATTTTAATCAGCCTTGGAACCTCTTAAAAGCTCTCTTCTTTATTATTTACTGCACTTTTTTACAAACTAAGTGCATTAACAACCAAAAAAAAAAAAAAAAAAAAATATGGGAAGTCCATGTTGTGTTATCAAACGTTGATTAAAGTGTTTTAAAGTTTCCCGATTGGAATCATTTTTTTTCTTAAAAAGTATACTTATATTTTATATATTGGAGCCAAGATTTATGTAAAAAAAAGGTAAGCTACGTGACCTGATTTATTGATGAGTGCCTTCAGGCACTCTCGAGCATTGCAGACTAATTTTGCTGCCTTAGTTTTTTCTCATATAGCAAAATGTTATTTTGTTTTCTTTTCTTTGATATGCAATTTTTTACATAAAATTTAAAAAAAATGGCTGGTCGAGTGAATAATTAGAAAAGTTGTTTTCAATAAAAATTTACAAGCTATACCAACTAAAACCCGACTACGTTTCACTCTCTAAAGCCCAGATTCCAAGGGTGCCTTAAGGCACTCATTTAGTTTTTCCCACCTGGCAGGTAAACCATTGATTGTACAAACCTTTAAATGTTGTTTTTGAAATCAGATACCCAAATTTACCATAAAGAAGTTATTACTAACGTTTTAAGCCATTTTTTTAGAAATTGGCATTAGAGGGTTAATAACAGAATTTTCTAGTTGTGGCCAAACAATTTTAGTTGGGTTGGGAGACGTTTTGTTGTTTCAATCGTAATTTATCTTAATTAATTGATTTTCTGTTGCTAGAATCGAAGAAGATGTATACAATCAATTCATTCGATTAGCAACAAATGTAACATGTGTAGTTTAAGAATAATTTAGAAGTATAGAGAATAGGGGAGCTGCAATTCGAATTGCCGTAGGATATGCAAGTATGAAGAAGTCTTGTCATCAGCTGTTGCCTCAGATTACAATGTCTTAAGCTACGTACACACGATTGTCATATTCTTACAATGTTGTCAGAAAATGTTCAATAAATGGTTTACAACCATATGTTTCAACATAAGTTCTCATGGTTGTGTTAACCATTTTCTGAGCATGTTTCTGACAATCTGACAACCGTGTGTACGTAGCTTTAGATTTACATAGATTGGAGGGTATTTAGGCGTATTCTAAGAAAATTGTGTAATTTAATGACGAGTACTGGTTTTCATATCGGGATAGAAATTTTTTCTCTTTATGTCTTGTTCACAAAGGAAAATGTTGCTGCAAAATAGGTGAACAAATCATGGTAGTCGCGGTTTTTTGTTTATATCTCAGCCATTTGTAGGTCGATTTTAAATAGCAACCTAAGTTGGAATATAACGGAGATATGGTGGCTTTGGAAAGTTGATTTCAACATACAGACGGACATGGTTCTATCGACTCCGCTATATATAAAGATCCAGAATAGTTCATGGGTTGGAAAATATAAAAATATGGAAATTACAAACGTAATGACAAACTTATATACAACATTGCACTCACTCATGGTAAAGGGTATAAAAATAACATGGTTTTTGCCAATGACTTCAGCTCATATGGAAAATATAGTTGAAATAAGCAGTAAATCCTCTTTATTTTGTAAGCGGTTTTCCTCCTTGCTTAGGAATCATTTAAATTATAAAATTATTAGCTCTTTTACAAACAGACAGGATTTAAGGCAAACAAAAAAACATTAAAAACTTTAGCATATTTATGTATTTGAAATGTAAAAATGGATATGGAAATAAGCATAAATATGTATGAGAAACAGCTATATGTATAAGGCTGTGTATAAATGTGTGTAAATATTAACTATCATTGTATGACTTCCTTTTCTTGTTTCTTATTTGGTATATTCCATGCTGTTGTTTGTTTATCCTGGTTACAACTACATACTATGGGTTTCAGTTGCTATTACTCCTTTTTTGTTGTTTGTCTCTACTTTTGGTTAATGTTATTTTGCAATTACATCAACAAACAATAACAGCAATAACAACAATAAAGGCGACAACAACAACAACAATAATAAAAACACAAACTATGTATTCATATACTTAACCAAAAGAACGTTTGTTTGCTAGACTATATATAGCATAGCATACCATACCATAGTATATATACTATGTACGTGGTAAATATGCAGCTAATCCTTTTAGCAAAGTTGACTTTCACAACCCCCTCCCCCCTCATAATAATGAAAGCCTTGCACGAAGATGTCAACACAGCCAACAACAAACAAATAAAACATTGAAGTAAAATTTGAAAAAATAACGTGTAATGAAATGAAAATGTGATACCATCACTATTGTTTATATAGTTTGAGAGTGATTAAAACCCTGTGCAAAAAAGAAAATCTATTGTTTAGTACCCAAAAAAGGAAGTCAAATTATTTTTGTATAAGAAACAATATTTTAGAAATTTTAAAATCTTGTGCAATGATTTCATGTTGAATTATTTAAATTGTAACAATTCTTTTAATACTTAGCCTTTTTTAGCTTTTAACTGTCAGTCATTGCCATAAAGTCTAATAATCTTGGTATCATCAGATGAAAAATGTCCCATTAAGTGTCCTTTTTCCCGATTCATTCTTCACTTAGAAGCTTTAGAACAAATAAGTTCCAAGTACCTGTTTAACATTAAACTGGTTAGAATTTTCCAAAATATTTCAAAGGATTCGATTCGAAACGGTAACGGTAAAGCTACGTATACACGGTTGTCAGATTGTCCGAAACATGCTCAGAAAATGGTTAACACAACCATGAGAACTTATGTTGAAAAATATGGTTGTTAACCATTTATTGAACATTTTCTGACAGCTTTGTAAGAATATGACAACCGTGTATACGTAGCTTAAGGCTAGTTAGGATTATTTATTTCAGAAACGGTATTTTAGAGGTAACAAAAGCCTAGGTGAAAGGGTATTTTAAAGGGTAAGGTTAGCTTAGCATAGTAACGGTAGGCAACCTTGAAAAGAGGTACCAAACTCTTTTGCTATTTTCTGCTAATTGATCTACGTGTTTAAAAAAAGAGCCCTGCTAGTTATTTTTTTGTGTGACTCGAAAAAACTATGCTACAAAATTATATCGTTGGAGTAGATGAAAATAATATTTAAATTTTACTTCAGTCTTAGCTTAGAGAACTTGAGGCTAAGCATTGTTATCCCCTATATATTTGAATTTTCGAATATCTATACTCTTCCAATTCGATTTCTCAAGCTTCTGTTGTTTGCACTATACGATGATGTATCCGTCGTTTAGTTAGTAACGTTACTCATTTGTATAATCTTATATCTTATATAAATAAAAATCAATTGTCGTTCGTTGGTAATTGCATCAGTTGAGAACGGCTAGACCGATTTGGACAATTTTTTTACTGAAATGTTCGTCATAGTCCAACTTAGGTTTTTACGGAAAGAAAAATTGACCACGCCCACTTTTACGCCCACTTTTTTCCATTTATCTAAAATCGGAAAACGGCTGCACCGATATGGCTAATCTTTTATTTAAATGATCGTAGTAATCTAATTTAAGTTTTTACTGAAAGAAAAATTTACCACGCCCACTTTTACGCCCACTTTTTTCGATTTATCTAAAATCGGAAAACGGCTGCACCGATTTGTCAAATTCTCCTTATTTTTCGGCTTATTTGTAAGTAAAGTTTTTGCTGGGATATTCTTATGTTGTAAATAACTCATTTGTTATTACTTTTGTATTGTTTCGCGATTTGTCCGAAAATACCGTTACTTTTTTATTTACATTCCAATTTATTTTGGTAAATGTGCAAATGTTGATTGACTGCTTATTGTCAAATTGTTGATCAAATTAATCGGTGGACGAAAAATAAAATAAGTGCAATTGTTAATTGTGAATTAAAAAAAGTTTAAAGTGTTTCTAAAAAAGTTAACTAACGGTGATAAGTTTTTTTTTGAATTAAGATTCCATTGTAAGTACATTGCAATCAATTCATTAATTGAAATAAGTTAAATCGTGTTACCTCAAACAAATTTATAGATTAACCTACTATAGACTGTGGGTTTTGAAGTTATAAACGGTTAAAAGGTAAGAGCAAAGTCAATAAATTCTATCGCATTGTAATGCCGCCAATAAGGAGCAATTTAGGTCGCAGAACTCGCAATGCTTCAAATCAAGCGTATTTTCGATCTAATCAAACTGCGGAACAACTCGAAGAGCGAAATGAAATTGAACGAAATCGATTATCACAAACACGTTCTGCACGTACACAAGAAGAAAGAGAATATGCAAACGAAGTAGATATGCATCGAATGAGACACAATCGTTCTATAGAATCCAACCGAGTGATAATTAATTCAAATGTACGTGCAAGAAGAGAAACAAATGTTGCGTTAAATACTCATCGAGCTGCATTTCATTACAACAGGACAGTCGATTACAGTGCAGACCATTCCGTTGCTATTGTGTGCCCACATTGTAAGGCATTGAAATATAAAAATGAAACTCCTGGATTGTGTTGCTCAAGTGGCAAAGTGAAATTGACACCGTTGATTCCACCACCAGAGCCATTGCTCTCATTGGTTTCTGGAACAGGAGCTCATTCCAAGCATTTCCTAACACAAATCCAGAACTACAACAATTGTTTCCAAATGACTTCATTTGGCGCAACAAATGTGATTCGGGATAATTTCATGCCTACTTTCAAGGTAATTTCACCACTTACAGCATTTTATTTTGTTTTCTTATGTAAATTAAACATTACAGATTCAAGGTCAAATATATCATCGAGCAGGTTCGCTTTTGCCAGTTCCGGGTGCTGACTATAAATTTCTGCAGATTTACTTCATGGGCAATGCTCCACAAGAAGTAGAACAGCGTTGTGCATACAACAGTTCGGTAAAAAGACCAATTGTTGAGCAACTGCAAACTTTTTTCCATCAACACAATCAATTGATTGCATTGTTCAAAACCGCACTAGACCGCATGCCCTCTGATAATCACAAAATTGTTATCAGAGCCGATAAGACTCCTACGGGAGAACACGCAAGACGTTTCAATGCACCAACAATTGATGATGTCGCCATTGTCGTCGTTGGTGAAAATTTGGAATCACGTGATATCGTTCTACATCGACGAAATAATCAGCAGCAGCGTGTGTACGAAACTCACCGATCATATGATGCGTTACAATATCCAATCATATTTTGGCAAGGTGAAGACGGTTATCATTTCTCGATCAAAATGATAAATCCGCTTACAGGTGAATATCAAATCTATATTTTTTCTATTATAAGATCAATTAATTTTATTGACGCGAAAATTAATGTACAGGCGCTGAAACAAACAAAAAAGTAAGTTCAATGAACTATTATGCATTTCGACTGATGGTTCGTGAAAATGAGGACAATCACATATTGAAATGTCGTCGTCTTTTCCACCAATATGCTGTCGATATGTATGTAAAAATAGAAACAGAAAGATTGACATTCATTAGATTGAACCAGAAAAAACTGCGTTCCGAAGAGTACATACACCTTCGAGATGCCATAAATGTGGACGGGAACGCACACAATATCGGCCGGATGACGATTCTCCCAGCAACGTACGTCGGAAGTCCTCGCCATATGCATGAATATGCTCAGGATGCTATAACCTACGTTCGACACTACGGTACAGCAGATTTATTCATAACTTTCACTTGCAATCCACAGTGGATAGAAATTCGGCAAGAATTATTCCCTGGCCAATCACCCATCGATCGCCATGACGTCACCGCGAGAGTCTTCAAACAAAAATTAAAATCACTGATGGATTTCATTGTGAAATATCGCGTGTTCGGCGAGACGCGCTGCTGGATGTATTCAGTAGAGTGACAAAAACGCGGACTACCACACGCGCATATCCTCATTTGGTTGATTGAGAAGATAAGACCGAATGAAATCGATGATGTGATATCAGCTGAAATTCCTGATGAAGTAGAAGATCCAGGCTTGCACGAGGTTGTTACTAAAAACATGATTCATGGTCCCTGTGGATCATTAAATATCCTTTCTCCGTGTATGGTCGACGGCAAATGTTCGAAGCGTTATCCAAGGCCATTAGTAGCTGAAACAATTACCGGAAATGATGGTTACCCACTGTATCGTCGCCGTTCAATTGCTGACAATGGAAGATCAACAATGGTGAAAGTGAATCAGCAGGACATTCAAATTGATAACCGTTGGATTGTTCCGTATTCGCCACTACTCTCCAAAACATTCAAAGCACATATCAACGTCGAATCTTGCCATTCCGTGAAATCCATCAAATACATCTGCAAATATGTGACCAAAGGTAGTGACATGGCTGTGATTGGAGTTAGTGCGGAGAATTCCATCGATGAAGTCACTCAATTTCAAATGGGCCGCTATGTTAGTAGTAACGAAGCAATTTGGCGCATTTTTTCATTTAGCATTCATGAAAGACATCCTTCTGTTATTCATTTAGCCGTACATTTGGAAAATGGTCAAAGAGTGTACTTTACTGAGGAGAATGTATTACAACGAGTTGATCGACCGCCACCTACAACATTGACCAGATTTTTTGAAATGTGCAGGAACGATGAATTTGCCCGAACGTTACTATACTCCGAAATGCCAAGATATTATACTTGGAATCAATCGACAAAGAAATTTCAACGACGGAAACAAGGAAATCCTGTTCCAGGTTTCCCCAATTTATTTTCCACCAACGCATTAGGTCGTATTTACACAGTTCATCCAAGAAACGATGAGTGTTTCTATTTGCGTTTGCTATTAGTCAACGTTCGTGGCCCAACATCATTCCAAGATTTGAGAACTATAAATGGTGAATTGTGTGACACGTATAGAGAAGCATGTCAACGCTTGCGATTGTTGGAGAATGACGCTCATTGGGAATGCACCCTCGAAGATGCTGTGCTTTCATCAAATGCTCATCAAATACGAACACTGTTTTCGATAATTGTTTCAACATGCTGCCCATCCAAACCGACTGATTTATGGAGCAAATACAAAGATGCCATGTGTGATGATATTTTGCATCAGGTGCGTATTAGAACATCAAATCCAAATTTGCAACTGAATGAGGAAATTTACAACGAGGCTTTGATTTTAATTGAGGACATGTGCTTGATGATGGCGAACAAGGTATTGTCTGAGTTAGGCATGGCAGCTACCAATCGACCGATGCACGACGTATTTAATCAAGAGTTGCGACGCGAAATACAATATGATTGCGATGCCTTGAAGGAATTAGTACGAACAAACGTTCCACTGTTGAATCGACAACAAAAATATGCATACGACACTCTTATGAAAGTTGTGAAAGATGGAACTGGAGGAATTTTTTTTTTGGATGCTCCCGGTGGAACTGGAAAAACTTTTTTGATTGCGTTGATTTTGGCCACGATACGCTCGCAGAATGATATTGCACTTGCACTTGCTTCATCAGGAATTGCAGCTACGTTGTTGGAAGGCGGTCGTACTGCCCATTCAGCACTCAAGTTGCCATTGAAGTTGCACATCAATGAAAATCCAACATGCAACATTTCCAAGAACAGTGCAATGGCCAAAGTTTTGCAGCAAAGCAAACTAATCGTTTGGGATGAGTGTACAATGGCGCATAAAAAGTCTTTGGAGGCATTAGATAAAACTTTGCAAGATTTACGAAACAATCAAAGCCGTTTTGGTGGTGCAATGATTCTGTTGGCAGGGGATTTTCGGCAAACATTGCCAGTGATTCCACGGTCAACGCCAGCCGATGAACTTAATGCATGTTTGAAGTCGTCCGTTTTGTGGAAACACTTCAAGAAACTCAAATTGACTGTGAACATGCGTGTCGAGCTGCAGAACGATCAATCTGGAGAAGCATTTTCCAAACAATTGCTGGACATTGGCAACGGCAAAATTCCGGTTGACATTTCGACCGGTTGCATTCAATTTCCCCCCGGTTTCTGTCAGTTCACCGAATCAAAATCCGAGCTAATCCGAAAGGTATTTCCAAACATTGCACAAAATTACAAAAATCATGATTGGTTGAGCGAACGTGCTATATTGGCTGCGAAAAACATTGATGTCGACGAATTGAATTTTAAGATTCAAGGTGAAATTGCTGTCGAATTGATGACGTACAAATCGGTGGATTCCGTTACTTCCCAAAATGATGTTGTCAACTATCCAACCGAGTTTTTAAACTCGCTGGAATTACCCGGATTACCGCCTCACAATCTCCAACTGAAAGTCGGATCGGTAATCATAATGTTACGAAACATAAACCAACCACGTCTTTGTAATGGCACCCGACTTGCGGTAAAAAACCTGATGAACAACGTCATCGAAGCAACAATACTTAAAGGAAAGTACAAAGGAGAAGACGTTTTGATACCACGGATCCCAATGGCTCTGACCGACATGCCATTCGATTTTAAACGATTGCAGTTTCCGGTACGGCTTGCATTCGCTATGACAATTAATAAATCTCAAGGGCAGTCATTGCGTGTTTGCGGCATTAACCTTGAAAATCCATGCTTCTCGCATGGTCAATTGTATGTCGCCTGTTCCCGTGTCGGAACACCATCAGCATTATTTATTTACGCGCCAGGCAACAAAACTAAAAATGTCGTGTATCATAAAGCATTGCAATGAAGGAAACTACGATATCACTGCAAAGCAACAGAAAAAAGTATTTCTTTATTTTAATTGGTTCCTGAACATCGATCTTTCAATCAAAATGTAAATATAACACCATATATTGTACATATTTTCAAATCAAATGTAATTTAAACACACCTCAAACCTACATAAATAAAAATTATCATTTAAAAGTACGTTGTTTGTCTCTTTTTCCTATTTTTTCATAATTCAAACAGCTTCTCACAAATTCACAAATCGAACACAAACATTTTTTCTAATATATGGACAGGACAACGTCTGTCGGGTCAGCTAGTTATCATTAATAAAATCCTTTACGTTCTCTCATAAACACACAAATCTCAGAAATCTCTTTGGCATGATATTGTTTTAAGTGGATTGCAGATCAGTCATACAGTTCAATTAAAAACAAAAAAAAAAAAAAAAAAACGTGACAGAATCATTTTCATCAAACTGACTCAGGATCGTCGAACTACAAGGATCATTTCTACTGATTATTTCACAAAATAGTTGATTGCATTTGAACGGAGTTGTTTTAATTTTTTATCATTTTTTATTTAGTTAAAATTCATATTATGTATTCAATGTAAACGGACACTGCACTGTGGTCTAGCGAGTGATTCTGAGACAAAAAAAAAAAAAAAAATGTTAAAATGTGTTCATTACTAAAGTTGGAAAAACTAATAATCATAAACGCTTTATTAATAGCCAATATATTGATGTTAGAAAAATACATTTGAAAGGAAAAATAGAAAAATAAAGCTCAATTGCGTATCTTTTGAGCGCGGTTTTTGTTTTTAATAATTTATATGTCATTTTGAAGGATACATATCTGTCATTTATTCTCACTTAGCTTTTGAACATTATAGTTTAAACAACAAGGTTTCTTTTTGTCGAATTTTGTGCCAACAAAGCATCATATGGGGGAAGTTTTGCTTTTCCTCTTTATTTTGAAAAAAGTGTTGCTGAAGCACACCGATTGCTGACCAAACCTAATGTTGACAAAGATCGTCCAGGCCAGCCACAAAAAGATTGAAGATTAAGAATTGAAGGCATTACTCTATGAAGATTGTTGTCAAACTCAACAAGAGCTTGGAAAATCAGTGGGATTGAAATTGCTGCTTGTCTAGCAGCAATTTCAAAACGTTTTCAAGCAGCAGGATTCATACAAAGCCGAGATACTTTTCATATGAAGCCGAGATACCTTTAAAGACGATTTTGCATGTCTGGAATGCTGCTTGAATGTCATAAAAGATAATCATTTTCAATTAACCGAAAATCGCTTAGAATATGCGGCCAGACATAATACCGATAACATCAAGACAAAGGTCAATTTTTTTTCATTCCGCATTAAATTCCCAACGTTTTTGCATTCATGAGAAATAATATAAAGATCTGTTAATTTTTAATACTAAATTAAGCCAACAACCAGTAAATTATTTAAAATAATTGGTCAAAATGCAATTCGTTTCAAATTCAGAATATGTATGTCAGAATGTATAGAAAAAATTATATCTGTTTTATTGTCATAATTTTTAATGTGAGGCCTGCTTCTTAATAATTTCTTTAGGAACTTAAAATTTAAATTTTAAGTGAGTTGAGTTACTATAAAAGTTAATTTTCCGATTTTAAATAAATATTTTTCTGTTTTTATCACACAGAGAAAATAGTTTTGGTTGTGATAAACGAATTTACTGATTCTCGTAATTAATATATTTCAAAAGATTTTTATCGAACAAATTTGTGAATATTTTCGAACTATTCGGATGGCAAGAAATCACAATACTGTAACCTTAAAAATAATACTTTTAAAGAAATTCACTAAAGTTCCTGGGAACATTGCTTTCTACATTCCCAGACTAGACTATAAATGTATTGAAATACGTAGAAATAATTATAATTATTATTACAAAAAACCTACCTTAACTTAAGATCAAAATTTGGAATTTCATTTTTCAGGATATCCAATAACTTTTATGAAATATTCATAAAGAGAAAACTATTTTTTTCCAGACGACCCAAAGTAATTTAATCTTGAACAAAGCTAATTTTTCAGAAAATTTTCCAACTTTGGATGAATATAATAAAGGTATATAGGATAGATCATATACTAGGAAGCTAAGACCCGACATTATATCCTAAATTTCAATGAAATCGTACTGGGTATAAATCCAAATTGGCTTGAAATGCTTTGGATTGTCCTTATATTGGCATATCTTAACTTATATGAGTTGGCAAATATATCAGCAATAGAGTATCACTTCCTGGTAAACGTTGTAGAAGGTTTCTGTAATAGATGAGAATTAAATATGTAACTGAAAGCCAAAAACCTAAGCCAATTGTTAAAAATCTAACTCATGTGAATATATTGCAATGTAATTTGTTATTGCATCACCCATATGTGTGAAAAGAGATTCATTTTGTTTTATTTTTTCATTGACATTTATCTCTTTTTCTCTTCTATATATTTATTCCATGGTTCTTCTTCTTTGTGACGAATGGATCGGAAACCGAATCGTTTCTGGCTTAGCCGAATATGAGTGATGTTTAACGACGACAAAAAAAGTGGAACAGGTTGAACGAAATTTGAGCACAAAATATGTATGTTTTACGAAAATATATTAAACGAAATAATATCGTATACTGGCATTTAATTTTCCCAAATTTTGTAGAAGTTTTCGGATCTATCGAATCGTTTTTTATTACCCGAGTATTATTGACCTTTAACGGTGACAATGAAGAGTAATGAGTTGATTTTATATCGTCAAGACAAAATTTGCAAGCAGAATATACGGGGTTTTCATAGAATCCAATCATTGACGAAATTGGTTTTAAAATCGACAGAAGAAGAACATTGGTCTCGTGATATCGAAAGTTATCGATTTTATATTCGATCTAGAATGAGATTCTTTACCGATGAAACCTTAAACCTTTTTTGTTGTTTTCAAAACCAATTCCGACAATGATTGGATTCTATGACAACTCCGATAGGTTATATTACGGAAATACATGTATCATAAATAATTAGGTTTTCTTTCTAATAAAGCCATAATGCAGGGTTTTACCAAGAAGAGGTGTTATTTTGGTATTCAAAGAAAAATGACATTTTTTGAGATAAATGAACAGATGTTTATTTCATAATTAGCCAAATGGCCACCACGACCACGCTTACAGGACCATATCCTTTTCATGAAATTTTCCATAACCAAATCGCAAAGTGGCTGCCTTATGTCCTCGATAGCCTCACGAATTCTATCTTTGAGGTCTTGAATCGACGCTGGGCTGTTGGCATAGACCTTATCTTTCACGTGGCCCCAAAGGAAGAAGTCGCAAGGTGTTAAATCGCAAGATCTCGATGGCCAATTGTGATCACCTCTTCGAGAGATAATAACAAGGACCCAATCAGCAAAGACACGACACTGTTGATGATTGGCCGACTTGAGTTCTTGTGTTAACTGAACTTAATAAGCCTTAAGACCCAAGTCTTTATGCAAAATACTGTGTAATGACATTTGTGGAATCCCCAATTCCAAAGAACGACGAGGAATGGACAAACCTGGCTTTTCTTCATGGTGGCATGGTGTAGTGGTTAAAGTGCTTGCCTACAAAACAAAGCACTCCAGGTTCGATCCCTGGTAGAGGACGACACATTTGCGTCATGGTTTTCTAGTTTTTTTAACCCCTTCTAAACAATCCACCCAAGAAGACCTCTGACCACCCCTCGGCCTGGAGAAGAGGATAATATCATGGCAAAGGTTCGGCAGCCCGCCACCCGCTGGGAAAAAGGAGGAATCAAAGATTAGCAAGGTTCCCCACCAAATACACAGAGGGCGTTGTTTCTAGGCAACGACAGATGGCAGCCCCCATTATCCTAGACCAACTACAGCAGACCAATCATCTACTTAGCTTGAACAACAACCGATTAGCAAAACTGATACAAGACAATAATAAGAACAGACTGGCAACATCGTAACATGTATCATAGGACCCGCTACAGCAGACCAATCATCTACTTAGCTGGAACAACAACCGTTTAACGAATGATACTAAAATAACAAAAAATACTGGATCTAATGGCAACATCGTACATGGAGACTCGCGATAATCCAATAACTAGGACAGTACAATCTTACATGGGATATACGAGAAAATCTACTGCAACAAATCGTATAACATGGAGATGTTTTGTGGAAGCCAAATGCCCCCAAGAGGGGTAATGGAGACAAAAAAAAAAATGCTCAATTACTTTCATAACATCATTACATATTCTACATCACCACTTTGATGAGTTTTTTTACCAGTTGCCCACCGAATCGGACGAACAAGGAGAGAGATTCCATCAGGTCAACATATCAATGGAAAAACGATACAAAGGAAAAAAGCTGCATTCATTACTAGCAGAAGTTTGTTGGTGGAGTCATAAGGTATCCCAATATGAAGATGTAGGCACGATATATTTGAAGGACACACCGAAAGCGATATGCCATTGAATGTGCTATTAAGCTCAGAAAAAGCATCAATTTCTTTTGAATTATTTTTCATACATTTCTTGAAGCCATCAAATCCGAAGAGCAGCAAAACCTAAATGGGGTTTTGCTAGTTTTAGCTGCAGGAGTTTGCACTGTATGTGGTGCACTGTATGTGTTGCACTGTGTAATTGTGTTGTGTTGTCCTTTGTCAACAGTCTTAAAACAACTCTTAATTGTAATTTTCTTCTAATTACATCGAGGTAAACCCTAACGAGCCTCTTAAGCCACACAACAAAAGAAGAATTCAAAATACTTATTTTAGTAAATTAAACGAAGCTAATCGAGTCTATATCATTTAATTGGTTTAATTAATAGTTTATTTTCTTTCATCATGCTTGCACTGTGGCACTGGCACTGGAACTGGTACTCGTGTTCGTGCTCTTATTGCCATTGTGATAAATATTTGGTTTATTTTTTTTTTGTTTTTGTTACTTTACTTGTTGTAGTGGTTGCAATTGAAGTAAACCTCTTTAGTTAAGGGTTAACTAAAGGTTACACTCTCGACAATTTTTATGAGACCTTAACAAGATTCGTTTAATTTTCCAAAAACTAAAATACACCAAAAAATAGAAAAAAACAGCAACAGTAACTGTAAATGTAACATACACACTTAAACGAATCATCAACAACATCCGTTCGTTTCTCCGCCCTGTCTAAATATAAACGCTGTCGTCATTGTGTTGCATAAAAACTCCGTCCTAGCACAAGCAAGGAGCAAGGAAAAACCTCATCCAAAATATTTTGTGTTGTCGTACAAACTCATAAATGTGGTTGGATGGTTGTTTTTTGGAAAGAGTGGGGGGGGGGGGGGGTGAGTATGGTGTTAAAGTAACATACAATATTTTTATGTTACAGGGGTTTCAGTATTTCTGGGTGTTGCAGGGTGCTGAAACTTTTATGCTGTGTTTGAGTGTGTGCCGTGCAACACTCACTAATGTCATTGTCATTGTTGTAGCTGCTGATGTTGTTTCTTGTTGTCGTCGTTGTTGTTGTTGTGTAATAATATTTACAATGACTGCAGTATAGTAGTGGCAACATACAACAGCAACTTTTTTTTCACAAACGTACAAAACAAAAACATGAAAAAATGGACTGTGTATCTATTGAGGAAGGGGAACACAGGGCAAGTGCCAAAAGGATAGTTGTAGCACGAAGTAGTTACAAAAATGATGATGACAATAACACTCAAAAGCAATGGCTGTGGCTGCTACAAAATATATATTTCTTGTTTTTTTTTTCATTTTTTTGCTGCATTGAAATAATGGCAACATTTTAAACATTACGTGCTTAAACGTAACAACAAGGACACTAACAAAAACAGCAATATCTGAAAAAAAAAAACACAAGTGAACAACAAGCATCAGCAGCAACAACCACCACTAGCAGCAACAGCAGCAGCACTTGAATATGTTTAAATGTTGGTTGGTGCTGGCTTGTTATAGTTCAAATTTTACGGATCCGTATCACTGATGATGTTCACAATGGCAATGATGATGATGATGACGTTGATGATTTTGGCTTTTTGCTTCACGCTTATTATATACAAAAAGGATACATTAATACTGTTACGCATTATTTGAGTAGGGAAACTAGAATTTGTGATTTGAAAGACACGTGATTGGAAAAACATAATTATTTATTATTTTGGGAATTAACAAGATCTTACGGAATCTAAAGAAGCTAAAATTAAATCGATCGGAATAATAACTACCAGAAGTTCGAAGTACGATATTTTACGCTTCAGGTTATCGTAATACATTCATTTTTCATTGCAAGTAGTGATTCGGTGAGAAAATGATTTTCTTTTATAGCATTCAAGCATAATTTCGGACATGAAAGATCGTTTTTCAAGGTTTCTCGGCTTCAATTCGTATCGTACCCAATTTCCCAGTTTTTCGATTAAACCTGCTGCTCATAAACGTTTTGAAATTGCTGCTTGAGTAGCTCCCATTGATTTTGCAAGCTTTTGTTGAGTTTGACAACCATCTTCAGGGAGTAATTGCCTGAAGATTTTTAGTCTTCAAACTTTTTTGGCTGGCCTGGGTGATCTTTGTGTTCCGTATCAAAATCACCAATTCTGAACCGCACAAACCATCATTCGTACATTGAAACCGATGGAACACATTCACCATAAGCATCGGTGAGTAATGGGTATGCTACAACGGCACTTTTTTTCATATTCAATAAGTAAAGCAAAACTTTGTTTCCGCAAAATTCCACAATTTCGAAGCCAACAAAACATTGTTGTTTACACTATAATGTTCAATAACTAAGTGGGAATAAATTACAGATATGTTTCCATCAAAATGTCATATAAGTTTTTTTCAATAGCAATCATTTGTGAAATTAGCGAAATTGGAAATTTGTTGTGCCAATTTATCTATTTTTCATGAAATTAGCGGAATTTTTAGAACATTCTTTTTATACCCTTCATCATGAGTGGCAAGGGTAGATATAAGTTTGTCATTCCGTTTGTAATTTCTACATTTTTCATTTGCGATTCCATAAAGTATTTATATTCTGGATCGTTAAAGATAGTCATGTCCGTCTGTCAGTTGAAATCAACTTTCCAAATCCCCTAAATAACTTACAAATATGATAGATACATCAATATATCGGGAATTCTTCCAATTCGGTTGCTATTTGAAGTCGACAAAATCGGCCCACAAATGGCTGAGATATAAGGAAAAAAACGGCACAACCTTGATTCTGGATCTGTGGATTACTAAGTCATTAATATTGACAATATGGATATCTAATGATAGATATTTCAAATTCCATTGCAACGATGTATATAAGGCTGTAGTAATTTGGACCTTCAATGGGTCAAAATCGGGAAAAATATTTTTTAACCCGAATTTTTTTTCTAACAAAAAAATTTTTTGTCATAAATTTTTATAAACTAATAAATTTAAAAAAATTTTTATAAAAATTAAAAGATAAAAAAAAATTTGGAAAAAAATATTTTTTAATTTTGAAAAACAATTTTGAATTTTTTTTTTTTTTTAAATTTTGTTGCATAAAAATATTTAAAATTTGTATTTTAAAGTATAATTTTATGAAGGGTATATAAGATTCGTCACAGCCTTATATAGCTCTCTTTCTTGTTTTAGATTAATTTGCAATATGTATTTTTTAATTAGTGTTTTTTTTGTTTGAATTTGGAGTTTTTGTTATTTTGAAATTGGCGATTTTTTTGGTGAAATTGGCCATTATTGAAAAAAATTTAGATATTTTTTAAATTAACCATTTTTTCAAACTATTTTTTTGATGTTTGCTTTTTTTCTTTTGGAAAATTAGCGATTTTTTAGAAAACTTTTTTTGAAACTAATATGGAATCTTAATTGGAGATTTATTTGTGAAATTGTTAATTTTTATTGAAAATTTAAAGATTTTTCATGAAATATAAAATTTTTTTTGATGTTAACTATTTTTGAGTGGTTTTTCTGAATTTGGAGTTTTTTGTCATTCAGGGCATTGCAAAAATGTTTGATTTTTCTTTTGGATAATTATCTTTTTTGAGTTACATATGTATTTTAAAAATGATATTTTTTTCTGAATTAGGCGATTTTTGTTATTTAAGCGATTTTCTTAAATTGACATTTTTTTATGAAATTAGAGATTTTTCGTCCACTTTTTTAAACTAATTTGTGATTTTGAGTGTTTTTTCTGAATTTGGAGTTTTTTGTTATTCAGGATATTGCAAAAATGTTTGATTTTTCTTTTTCTTTTGGATAATTATTTTTTTTGAGTTATGTATTTTAAAAATTATATTTTTTCTGAATTACGCGGTTTTTTCATTTAAACGATTTGCTTAAATTGGCGTTTTTTATGAAATTAGGGATTTTTTGTCATCTTTTTTAAACAAATTTGTGATTGTAGATTTTTTGTTTCTTGTTATTGAATAAAAAAAAAAAGATTTTCCTGAAATTAGCGATTTTTTAAACAACTTTTTTCGCAACTAATTTGTTATATTTATAAATTAGCTTTTTTTTGTATATGGAACTAATGAAACTGATTCAATATTGCCGATTTTCTTGAGAAACTGTAATATTTTTTTATGGAAATTACAGATTTTTCATGAAATTTGCGATATTTTATACAACTTATAAGTTATAAGTAATGTACTTTGTGATGTTATGTACTTTAGAATTATTTGTTTGTTAAGCGTTTTGTAATTTAAGCGTTTTTTTTAAATTGCCGATTTTTTATAAAATTAACGATTTTTGTGGAATTCGTCAACTATTTAAAACTAATTTGTGACAAGTATTTTTAAATTCGCGTTTTTTCTTCATTTTATTCTTTAAACGATTTTTATGAAATTGAAGAATTTTTATGAAACTGGCCATTCTTGGAAAAATGTAAGATTTTTCTGAAATCAGCGATTTTTAAAACTATTATTTTATGCAAAATATATTTATAAATTATCGCTTTTGCTAAATATGCAAAATTAAAGTTTTTTGGAAAATTCCTTTTTAAAAAAATTAAGCGATTTTTATGAAATTCAGAATTTTATGGATTTTTATTCTGTTGCAAAATCAGAGATTTTTCTGTAATTAGCTATTTTTGTAAGACTTTGGTTTTTTTCTGAATAAAGAAAATTTTAAATAGAGATTTATTTGGAAAGTTGGATTTTTCTGGTATAATTAGAGATTTGTCATAAAATTTTAGATTTTTTTTAACCTTTTTTAAGTCTTATAATTTGAAATTAGTCTTTTTTTGATTTAATTTGACAACTTTTGTTCTTTTTTAAACTAATTTAAGATATTTTTAAATTAGCGTTTTTTCTGAATTTGGAGATTTTTCATTTAAGCGTTTTTTTAAAGGGACATTTCTATTAAATTAGCTATTTTGACGATTTTTGCTCTTTCTAAAAAAAAAGTATCTATATATATAAAAATGAAATGATCCATATATGTAATGGCATCACGTGAGAACGGCTGGTGCGATTTTTTTATTCGATTCGAAATTTTCAGGAGATTGTTTGTAAACAAAAAAAAAGACATTTTTAATATATTACCTCCTTTTCACTTCTAATTTTTTTGGAGAAACTTGAAGAACTAATATTAGTTAATAGCTACCGAATGAAGCCAAGGCGCTCAACTAACTTGTGATATTTTTAAATTGGCGTATTTTTTCAGAATTTGCCGATTTTTTTAAATGGCGATTTTTATGAAATTATAAATTTTTTTTTCTGAATTTGTCGATTTTTGTTCTTTCTTAGACTAATTTGTGAAATTTTTAAATTAGCGTTTTTTTTGAATTTGACGATTTTTGATTTAAGAGTTTTTTTTAGTGTGCGATTTTTATGAAATTAGCTATTTTTTTTGAATTTGACGATTTTTGTTCGATCTTAAAAAAATTTGTCATATTTTTAAATTAGCATTTTTTCTGAATTTGGTGAGTTCTTTATGAATTTTTATGCAATTAGCGATTTTTTCTTAAGCTAATTTGAGAAATTTTTAAATGAGCGTTTTTTTTTAATTTTGCGATTTTTCATTTAAGCGTTTTTTTAATGGAAAATTTTTATGAAATTGGCAATTTTTGTTTGAATTTGACGTTGTTCGTTTTTCCTAAACAGATTTGTGATATTTTTAAATTATTGTTTTTCTGAATTTGGCGATTTTTGATTTAAGCGTTTATTTTTAATAGAAATTTTTTATGAAATCAGCATTTTTTTCTGAATTTGACGATTATTGTTCTTTTTAAACCTAATTTCTGATATTTTTAAATTAGTGTTTTTTCTGAATTTGGCGATTTTTCATTTAAGCGGTTTTTTTTAATGGGCGATTTTTATTAAATAGCTATTTTTTTCTGAATCTGAGTATTTTTGTTCTTTTTTAAACTAATTTGTGATATTTTTAAACTAGCGTTTTTTTCTGAATTCAGCGATTTTTCATTTAAGCGTTTATTTTTAATGGAACATTTTTATGAAATGAGCATTTTTTTCTGAATTTTACGATTTTTGTTCTTTTTTAAACCTAATTTGTGATATTTTTAAATTAGCGTTTTTATGAATTTGGCGATTTTTCATTTAAGCGTTTTTTTTTAATGGGCGATTTTTATGAAATTAGCGTTTTTTGAACAGCTTCTTAACTAAAATTAATTAACTAACTAACATTTGATAAGTCGGAATTTTTAGTATTTTTTTTTTTTTTTTTGTTTAAGCGAATTTTTGAAATTTTCGATGTAATTAAATTAACGATTTTTAGAAAAAACTTATATTTAAAACTAATTTATGATGTATTGAATTATCGTTTTTTAAAAATTTGCCGATATTTATTATTTAAACGATTTTTTAAGTTTTGAAATTTGCGGAATTTTTTTTTTTTGATTTTTTAAATTTTTTTTTTTTTTTTGTAAAATAAGCGATATTTAGAAAACTTATTTCAAATTAATTTCTGACATTTTCAATTTGCATTTCTCTGAAATTGGTTATCTTTGTTATTTAAGCGATTTATTATCGTAACATTGCCAATCATTATGAAATTTTGGAAATTTTGTTTTTGGAATTTGCCGTTTTTGTACAAAACTAGAGTTTTCTTTATGAAACTAAAGATTTTTTGTGATATGATTTGGCAAATTTTCGATAGCGATTATCTGGAATATACTTATATCTAAATGATTTGTTCAACTTATATTTCATACGTCATCTGTTTTGTAATGAATTTAACAACATCAGTATTAGTTCTGAGGTAAAGAACAAGTTTAGAAATCTTCTGGACGAATATAATCTTAAAACTCATACGAATGCATTCATACACAAGGCTTCGTAGAGCCGATCTACCACTTCGCTATTGAGATCAATTTGCCTAAATTTTTTGTTAAAATAATTAAATAATTTGGTAAATTGCTAGGACTAATTAAAAATCTTAGTCAATCAGTTATCTGGGGACTTCAAACGTGATTTTTCGCTGATATTCTGGAAATATCTATAACAACAAATTTACTGTTGATTTTCAATTACAAAATGCTGAAGAGTGTAAAAATCAGCGGAAATCAACACACAACTCTTCTCACACACACACACAAGCTACGGTTGGTTACACATAAAATGTTAAATACAGTTGAAAAGAAGACAGCAGAAACGTTTTGTAAGTTTTAAAATCTTTTTTTTGGAAAAGGAACACAAAACGCTAAACCATAAAGCCAACCAAGCAAGAAACATGTTTATTTTTTGTTAAGGATTTAACAATTTTTGTCTTGTTTTCTATTTGTTTGTTTTTTTTTATCTTCGCATTTTGTTCATAATTTTTTTTTTGGGAGGGGAATTTTAGAATGTAAACGATAATAAGCGATAAAGGTTCAGGGGGAGGGGGGTTTGGGGTGTATTGTGTAAATGTAGTGTAATGTAATGCCATGTAATGTAATGGTACTTACATAGTGCTTGTTCTAACCAAAATTGGTTGACCGAAAAATGCCGGAACGTTTTCATCCATTAGTGAATGTGTTTTGATGAAATTTAATGTCGGATCCGGAAGTGTTCGTGAATCATTATGGCATGATCCGGGACGTGGTTCGGGTACCTGCAAAAGAAAATAAAACACAAAAAAAAAAGTAAAACATGCAATCATTACAAAGTTTAATATTGTGAGCTAAATATTAATGTTAAATATCTGCACAAACAAAAAAAAAAAAAAAAAAAAAACTAAAAACTTAAACCCTGCATAAAGAAAGCTACAAAAAAAAGTTAATTTTTTTGTTACTTTTTGTCTTTGTCAAAATGGCGGAAAATATGTTACTTTTTGGAACTGTCTGTCTATGTTATTTTTTTCACAAGCTTCCTTTCTTTTCCTTTTTTATCAACTTTTGATAGTTAAACGAAAGAGTACAATATTTTTGGCAGCATAAAAGTTATGAGTTTTTTTCCTCTTATCTTTTGTTTTGGACTGTCTGTCTTTCATATTTTGTTTTGTTTTTTTTTATTTTTTGTGAAATTTATAAATGTTTCTGTCTGCCATTTTGGGGTTGGCTGTTGGTAGGTTGTTTCCATTTTGCTGGCCTGTGAAGTTCTTTAGATTTATTATACATTTTTATATGAATTATTGTCATCGTAAAGTATGTACTTATAATTTTATTTAACAATAATTTCATTAAATCAAGGTAAAGAGACATATTTTGTGGAATATTGTTGGATGTAGACAGCAGAATGTATTTGAAATTAAATCGATTTTAAAGAATTTAAAAAGTTTTAAATAGAGATGTAAGCATGAGCTTAAAAGGCATATTTTAAAAAACTGTCATACACAAAATGTTTTATAGACAAAAAGTGTTATACACCAACATTTTATTAGTAAACTATTATTTTTAATGGAAATATTGTTATACACAAAACTTTTTATAAAATAACAAAAAATTATCTTTAAAAAAAACTGTTATACACAAAATTTTCTTTAGAAAATACTGTTATATACACAATTTTCCATAGAAAATATTGTTATACACAAACATTTTCTATAGAAAATACAGATAAACACAACATTTTCTATAGAATATACAGATATATACAAAATTGTATATAGAAAATACTGTTATAAACACAATTTTCTACGGAAAATAGTTTTATACACAAAATTTTCTATAGAAAAAAACTGTTATACAAACATGTTAATTTTATTTTTATACTTAATCGTACTCTGTAAGGAATTTATATTTCCATTGACTTAATAAATGAAATGAAATTTTTCAATCGAAAAAACTGTTAAACACAAATGTTTCTATAGAAAAACACTGTTATACCCACATTTTTCTATAGACAAGCCTGTTATACTAAATGTTCTATAGAAAAACCTGTTATATACGAAATTTTCTATAGAAATTAGTATTATACACAATTTTTTCTACAGAAAAAAACTATTATACATATATTTTTCTATAAAAAATTGTTATATACAAATTTGTATATGTAATTTTATCTATAGAAGAAACTGTTATACATAAATTGTTCTACAAATAACACTGTTATACACAAATTTTAATATAAGAAAACTGTTATACATAATTCTTTCTATAGAAAAAACTGTTATACTCAAATATTTCTATAGGAAGATATTTTATACCAAAAAATGCCTTTAGATAAAACTGTTATATATATAATGTTCTATAGAAAAAACAGTTATACACAACAAATTTTATAAAAAAATCTATTGAAAAACAATTCAATAGAATATTTTTCGTAGAAAAATCTGTTAAACACAAAATTTTTTATGGAAAATAGTTTTATACACAATTTTTTCTGAAGAAAAAGCTATTATACATACATTTTTCTATAGAACAAAACCGTTATACATTAATTTTTCTATAAAAAACTGTTATATACAAATTTGTATATGTAATTTTTTCTATAGAGGAAACTGTTATACATAAATCGTTCTACAAAAACCATTGTTATACACAAATTTTAATATAAAAAAACTGTTATACATAATTAATTCTATAGAAAAAACTGTTATACTCAAATGTTTCTATAGGAAAAATTTTATACATAAATTGGCCTTTAGATAAAACTGTTATAAATAAAATGTTCTATAGAAAAAAAAACTGTTATACACAACAAATTTTAAAAATTTTCTCTAGAAAAACATTTCAACAGAACGTTATTCGTAGAAAAAAAGTTAAACACAAAATTTTCGTTTATAAAATTATTAAACAAAAATTTTCTATAGAAATAATTGTATGACTTAAAAATGCGGGATATTTTGAAATGTTTAGCTTTTATTTTGAAACATTTGTACAATATAAATTTATTTAAAGTATTGGCCATTATTAGCTATGACCGTTTCCCATCTTTCTGGCAACATTTGGATTCCGAGCCAAAAGAACTACTCATCTTTGGAGGCCAAGAACGAATCAAGCCAATATGAGATACTCTGTTCAAAAGTGAAGCGTATCCCAGAGGGAGCATTCTGCATCGATCGAAACAAATAGTAGGCGGACGGGGTATGGTCTGGGCTATAAAGCGGCCCAGACCAGTTCATTCCAGTTCATTCTAAATTCTTGTTAACAGCTATTGCAACATGTGGCCGAGTATTGTCATGATGGAATAGTAAGGGTTCATGTCTGGCCGCATATTCTGGGTGTTTTTCGGTCAATGCTCGCTTTAAACGAATCAGTTGCAATCAGCACAGGTTCCCTGTGATAGTCTGGACAGACTTCAGCAGCTCATAATACATAGGACAGTTTTGTTCCCACCAAATACAGAGCATTACCTAAGCGCCATGGATATTTGGCATTGGTATCGATTCGGCTGGTTGTCCAGGCTTCACATACGATCTCTTACGTTTCGGGATATCGTAATGAGTCCCTTTTTCATCGCAAGTAATGATTCGGTGCAAAAATTATTTTTTTTAATAGCGTCCAAGCAACATTTCAGAGATGCAAAATCCCTGCCTTTGGATGAATCCTGCTGCTTGCAAACGTTTTGAAATTGTTACTTGAGTAGCTCCCAATAATTTTTCAAGTTCTTGTTGAGTTTTTCAACAATCTTCATGGAGTAATGCCTCCAATTCTTGGTCTCCAAATTTTTTATCTGGCCTTGGCGATTTTTGTCTTCCGTGTCGAAATCAGCACTTCTGAACCCCACAAAGCATCTCTCGCACGTTTAAACCGATGGAACAAATTCAGCTTTACTTTTCTTCAAATTAAAGAAGTAAAGCAAAACTTTAAAGCATCATACGCGGTAAGTTTAGCTTTAGAACACAAAATTCGACATTTTCGATGAAAGAAAAAAATTTGATTGTTTACACTATAATGTTCAACAACTAAGTGAGAATAAATGACTGATATGTATCCTACAAAATGACATATAAGTTATTAAAAACAAAAATCACGTTCAAAAGATATGACATCTATTGTAAATCCCGCATTTTTAAGTCACACACCCAACACAAAAAATATTCTATAGAAAATCTACTATACGACTTTTCTATTCCTGTTTCAAATTCAATATTTGTTAGTCCTTATACTGCTTATGACTCTATGGACTTGGATGGCTGATTTTTGAATTAAATCAGAGACATTTTAAAAACAAAGTCAACTTCAAATTCTGTTTAAAGAGTGCAACATGTAGAAAACTCACCAGAAACTATTTAAACTAAACAAACTTGTTCTAATTAACGTTTTATTTAAAAAAATTACTTTGACAGACTCATAGAAACCTACAAATGGTTACGTTACATATGTAAACATACGTAATAACCCATCAAACAAAAGTTCAAATACACATTTTCTAAACTAAATAGTTTAAAATTTGCATTTGGAATAAGTCTGCTTTAGTAAACAGCAATATGTCTTGAAGCTAGTTTGCATGTACCGAATGGTACTTCAATTCTCTTTTGTTATGTTATTCTCATTATGATGTCATATTAGGTTTTGACATACAAAATTGAACATAGACTTTCTGTGTGAATCAATATTCAAACGATTTTAAACGCTTGACATTGTAAAAGCAGTTTGCTTTATAATTAATCTAAAGATTTGTTATGTTCTTTGATTTAGTAATGCAAATATTCTATTTTTTTTTTTTTTAATATTCTAAGATTTTTAATTTAATTTGTATGAACTCTCCAAAGAAAATGTTTTCTTTCTAAATTTCAATTCCCTGATTTTAAACCCTTTTGTTTGCCTGGTTACTACTACCTTGTTTGTATTAGTAACGCCACATTTCGTTAACTTAAAATTATATGTATGTATGCTTGCACTCTCTACTATAAAAATCTTTTAATTAACTTTGACCTAATTTATTTTTATCATAAACAACATCAACTCCCCCAATATACGCCAACACCCCAACGACCGACCCCCTTTGGTTAACGTTTTAGGGCATGAAAAAAACCCAGTAACAACAAACAACATGCAAACGACTTTTATGCATAAAATAATCAAAAGAAAATAAAAAATTTAAACATAAAATTAATGAAAAAATATATAAATAAAAATAAGAAAACTTTATGTGACAATAAACAAATAAATAAAATCTCTCTCGTTTTCCTTAAAGAGAAAAGGATTAACAAATAAAAACTGCCAAAAATAAAAATTTTCAGGTGTTTCATAAACTCTGACTATCAGTCAGTTATTCAGTGCATTTTATTCTTTTTATTTTTCTCTGTCTCTTTTCATTTACCTTGGCATTATTGACCGGCAGCCAATTAGAGTTGATGCCACTTTGTTCCTTAAAACTGCCCTCAAATGTATCCGCAATATCCTGTAATAAGAAAGGTTTGAAAAAATGTAGTAAAAGGAGTTGTAAATGGGGAAAAAATGATTTAATAAATTTAATGGAAGTCTACCAATAAAATCACACATACTAGTGATGTATATATGTATAGGTACATAAAGGGTGTTTTTTTTAAGCCCGATAGAACTTACGAGCTGTCATACGGTGCTCACTTTTTGATATTTATGATCAGTATACTCTGGCATATCATCATGAATAGATTGAGGTTTGAACAACGCTACCAAATTAACCAAATTTACTTTGAAAAACAGTCATGGATTCGTGCATCCTATAGAGGATTGTTTTATTGCAAAATTGTGTTCAGCGATGAGTCGCTTTTTTTGGCTTAACGGGTTGTTAATACACGAAATTGCAGAATTTGGAGTGAGACCAATCCACAACATACCCTACAGACTCCTTTACATCCAGGAAATTGCACCGTTTGGTGCGGTTTACACGCTTTACCGCTCCCAGATCAATTATTATACCTTTCCCTTCGTGAGAAGGGTATATATACGTTTGTCATTCCGTTTGTATTTTCCACAATATAATTTTCCGACCCTATAAAGTATATATATTCTGGATCCTTATAGATAGCCATGTCTGTCTGTCTGTCTGTTTGTCCGTCTGTCTGTCTGTCTGTCTGTCTGTCTGTCTGTCTATCTGTCTGTCTGTCCGTCTGTTGAAATCAATTTTCTGAAGACCCCAGATATCTTCGGGCTCCAAATCTTCAATAATTCTGTCAGACATGCTTTCGAGAAGTTTCCTACTTAAAATCAGCAAAATCCGTCCATAAATAACGGAAATATGAGCAAAACTCCGAGACAACCTCTGAAAATTTCATAAAAAAGCACAATTTATTGCATGCTTTGACAAAAAAGCAACAAAGCGTATGTTTGGATGTGTGTTGGTTTCATTGCTTTGCGTATTTTTTTTTTTTTTTGGTGTTTCGTTTCGTTTGGTGTTGTTGTTTTTATACCCTTCACCTTCGTCATTTCGTTTGTAACTTCTACAATATAATCTGTTCGTTAGCAATTAAATGTAAAATGTTTAAAAGTTGTCTTGATATATTTAGGATGCTATACGCTGAAAGTGGGCAAGTAACGCATCCACAACAAAGTTGAAGGGTATATAAGATTCGGCATATCCGAATATAGCACTCTTACTTGTTTTTTGTGAGAAAACATTGAAACGGAGTAGACGTGACGTACGGCCAATGCAACTATCGATTTATCGTGATCAAAATTTGGCGATAACTTGATTTCGAGAAAATAAACCTATCAATTGGAATCCAAGGTCGTGCAATTTGACACCTCTCGACTATTTCCTGTGGGGCCATGTGAAGTCACTGGTTTATGCTGATAAACCAGCAATTATTAAAGACTTGGAGGCCAACATTGTTAGTGTTATTCGTGACATACGGACAGCAATGCTCAAAAAAGTGGCTCAAAATTGGACGTCCAGAATGTGGTTCGTCAAGAAATCATTATCATATGTTGATTCCTTGATTTGTTCTTTCGAATAAAAAAATTGTTTGATTGAAATTTACTCTTTTGTGTTAGTTTTCAAATTTCAAGTTCTATCGGTGTTAAAAAAAACACCCTTCACATGCATACATATGTAGGTATCTATGTATAACCAAAAAATAATGTTGCAATAAACAAAATGGAGGATAAATGAAGAGACTTGTTATAAAACAGACTAAAGTAATTTCAATTTGATGTAGTAAATAAACATATAATGGGTGTGCACAACTATTTTGGTGGAATTATTTAAGGAAGTTGTATAAAATTCATTTAACTGAATTACCTTGAATCGGTTTCTTTTTTTAAATATTCGTTAAATAAAGTTAAATTCAAAATGTAGTTTATGTAAAAAAACGATATTGCTTGCTTCGTTAGCTCTGTCGGTAACAATCGAGATATTTGGTCAATTCACAAGGTCTCTTATCATGTCACATTGTCATAATGTCCTAATATTTCACAATAAATTTCAAGCAAAAAATGTCCTAAAATAATACTACTTTCTATGCTATGTTCATGTGTTATCGTAACGAACCAGCAGAGACCAACGCCAAATGCCTAAGAGTCGGTTTAGCCGAGCCGCCGAGTCGTCATGAAACGTCTAGTTATGAAACGTTCAATTATTTATTGATGTAATTAGCAATGAATTTCATCTCCTATTTATAACTCTAATAAAGAACATATTTAAATATTTTCACTTTGTTGTGCACACCTTGTATTTATTTACGTAAGTCCCCATAGGAGACGAATGAGAAATATTGTAGTAGACTACCAAAAAATTATCCAAAAAAAAAAAAAAAAAAACAATATCTACGATAAAAACCTATAACCAACTTACCTGCAATGAAAATGCACAAACTGCTGAGCCAGGAATTGAATTTGTTGGTGTATTAAAAACGCCATAAATCAATTTGGCGCTTGAGTGACCATAATGTCCTTCGACAAGATTACTAGCAGATTCTATATAAAAAAAGAAGAAGAAGTGAAAAAAGATAAACAAAAAGTAATTACAATAAAACAGCAACAATAATAAAAATGTCTATACGCCAAATAAATTTACTTTCCAAAAAAGAAAGGGAAAAAAATAATAAACGAAATTAGTAAAACTTAAATTAATTTAAAGCTTAAACGTTAAAATGTTATAAAAATTATAATGTTAGCTTTATGACTTACGTATTTCATTAAAGTAGAAGGGATAATCGCCAGGTATGGAACAATTCAAACGTGACTTTAAAAATGAAGTCCAACGATTGCGGAAACGATGTGGTCCACCCTTGTCCCATTTACAAACACGTGCCACACGCGAAAATATGGACTAAAGTAAAATAAAAAGAGAAAAAGCAAAACAGGAATAACATTAAAGTTTTGGATAATTAATCATGTTTTTAAGGCTGTGGGGTAAGGTAATAGTGTTTTGGCCATTAAATTTTGTTATAATATTTATAACATGAAAAAAGTTTGCTTAAGTTAAAGCTGTAAATTATTTATTGACCAAAGTTTTTACTACATATTAGAATTTTTTTTTATTCATTTAGTTGTTTATTTTATTAATGCGTTAAATATTTACCGTTAAAAACTGTTATTTCCGTTTATTATTACCTTATAACTGTGAGAAAAACCTTTAAGGGTTTAAATGGTCTCATAAATAATAGAAATAAAATTGTTACGTAAACAAAGTTTTATTGTTTATAAAGTTTAGCAAAAGTTATTTTTTAACTTGACACAGTTTTACACAAGTTTAGCCAAACTTTTGGAGAAAAAAAAAAAGTAATGGACAACAGTGACAAAGTTTAGACAAGGCATGATAAATGAAATATTGATTTCAAGTTTTGTTTAAGAGAATCAGAACTGAACTAAAACTGAACTAGAACTGAACTAGAACTGAACTAGAACTGAACTGAACTAGAACTGAACTAAAACTGAACTAGAACTGAACTAGAACTGAACTAGAACTGAACTAGAACTGAACTAGAACTGAACTAGAACTGAACTAGAACTGAACTAGAACTGAACTAGAACTGAACTAGAACTGAACTAGAACTGAACTAGAACTGAACTAGAACTGAACTAGAACTGAACTAGAACTGAACTAGAACTGAACTAGAACTGAACTAGAACTAGAACTGAACTAGAACTGAACTAGAACTGAACTAGAACTGAAATAGAACTGAACTAGAACTGAACTAGAACTGAACTAGAACTGAACTAGAACTGAACTAGAACTGAACTAGAATTGAACTAGAACTGAACTAGAACTGAACTAGAACTGAACTAGAACTGAACTAGAACTGAACTAGAACTGAACTACAACTGAACTAGAACTGAACTAGAACTGAACTAGAACTGAACTAGAACTGAACTAGAACTGAACTAGAACTGAACTAGAACTGAACTAGAACTGAACTAGAACTGAACTAGAACTGAACTAGAACTGAACTAGAACTGAACTAGAACTGAACTAGAACTGAACTAGAACTGAACTAGAACTGAACTAGAACTGAACTAGAACTGAACTAGAACTGAACTAGAACTGAACTAGAACTGAACTAGAACTGAACTAGAACTGAACTAGAACTGAATTAGCTGTGTTGACAAACAGTTGTTAATAAGTGGAGGCTTATGAAATTTTGTATTTTTTCGAGTGTTAAGAGCACTCTTCTCAATTGTTATTTACATATTCAATTAAAACTCAATATAATTACCGCATTTTAAATTAAATTTGTATACAAGTAGAGGTTATCTTAAACGTTTTATATTTCTAGCTAAAAGCCTTTTTTATTCATTATTAATCGCTTTGGCTGTTAAAAAAGAAGGTTTAATGTTATGCAGCCATCATCATCATTTATTACTTTTAATTATGACTTTTTATGCCAATGAACATTATAAAATATATAGAAATATTGCCCAAAAATATTTTTTATGATCCTTTATGTTTCTTTGCAAAAACCAAGGACAAAAGCTACTTATTTTTTATTTATAAGGAATTTGTGTTTTTTTATTATTTATTTTTATATGCTTGGGAGTTTGTTTTCCATTTACTACTTACTTTTCCACAATTTATATATTCCACGGCTGTTTCACGAAATAAGAAATATACAAAATCACCCTGGGTAAAGGAGCTAACAAAATTTGGTGCTGAAAATAGAAGAAAAATAATCATGTATAAAATTTGGAATAAATGTGTAATATTTATAGAAAAGGATGACAATGATGATGATAGTTAAAGTGAAAAAAAAACATTATTTTATGGTTAACCCAATGATAAAATAAGGAGAAACTTTTCATAATATATTAGAGTCAGTCTTGTGCTAGAAATAAACGACACCAAAAGCAGAGATTCTCTATGGAAAAAATACTTCTTTACATTTTCACACTTTGTGAAAAGTTTCCTTATAACAAAGATTATTTTAAATCTAATCAATTCTATGTTTTTTTAATTATTCATATTAACAAATAGATACTAAATGCAATTGCTTCCAACTAACCCTAGTTGCATCCAACTTAACTTAGGAGTCGCACCAAACATAAACTAGTTTGAACAAACTCTCTCTTTAGTACTCTCCACTCACCTCTTCATCTTAAAAAAGTTTATGGATTAAAAAATGTGTAAGCAGTTGTGAAACTCTGACTTTTAACAATTTGTTTATTTAGCTAACTTTTTGCAATCAATACAATTTCTCTAATGATTAATATAATTTATGACCATGAAAAACTACATATTTCTTGCACGACTTACAACACCCTAAATACATCCCTGTATTCTAATCATAAATAAATAAATATGTGTAGCCCTGATACTAGTATTTATCTAATTATAACTAATAATTTTGATTTATTTGATGGCTGGTTAACCAACTAACAAATAAAACTAATAAATATATAAAACACAATTTTGTGGTCAATTTCTATTACTCTCATGTTTTCCTCGTCTTTTTGTACCTATTTATTGCCATTTCATTATAAATTTATGTGTATTGTAATAAAAATTTATTAAATTTATGATAAATATTTATGTTTGCAATTAGTATAACAATGTATTTATTTCATTAATAATAATGTAACAAAATCGACAAATTTGTAAGATTAAAAGGTGGAAAATGTTTAAACCTGAAGGGAATGCAGAACAGAACTAGAACAGAACTAGAACTAGAACTAGAACAGAACAGAACAGAACAGAACTAGAACAGAACTAGAACAGAACTAGAACAGAACTAGAACAGAACTAGAACAGAACTAGAACAGAACTAGAACAGAACTAGAACAGAACTAGAACAGAACTAGAACAGAACTAGAACAGAACAAGAACAGAACTAGAACAGAACTAGAACAGAACTAGAACAGAACTAGAACAGAACTAGAACAGAACTAGAACAGAACTAGAACAGAACTAGAACAGAACTAGAACAGAACTAGAACAGAACTAGAACAGAACTAGAACAGAACTAGAACAGAACTAGAACAGAACTAGAACAGAACTAGAACAGAACTAGAACAGAACTAGAACAGAACTAGAACAGAACTAGAACAGAACTAGAACAGAACTAGAACAGAACTAGAACAGAACTAGAACAGAACTAGAACAGAACTAGAACAGAACTAGAACAGAACTAGAACAGAACTAGAACAGAACTAGAACAGAACTAGAACAGAACTAGAACAGAACTAGAACAGAACTAGAACAGAACTAGAACAGAACTAGAACAGAACTAGAACAGAACTAGAACAGAACTAGAACAGAACTAGAACAGAACTAGAACAGAACTAGAACAGAACTAGAACAGAACTAGAACAGAACTAGAACAGAACTAGAACAGAACTAGAACAGAACTAGAACAGAACTAGAACAGAACTAGAACAGAACTAGAACAGAACTAGAACAGAACTAGAACAGAACTAGAACAGAACTAGAACAGAACTAGAACAGAACTAGAACAGAACTAGAACAGAACTAGAACAGAACTAGAACAGAACTAGAACAGAACTAGAACAGAACTAGAACAGAACTAGAACAGAACTAGAACAGAACGAGGACAGTAGCAGCAACTTAGTAGGAAATTTAATTAAAATTGTCTCGCTTTGTATTTCCTCTATAATCATATGTAAATATTGTCTAAATAGTTATTCCTGCAAAGCAATTTATTTAAAATAAATCACTATTCTAATGCTAAAACCACTTCCGGCTAATACTTTCAAACTAAATCTATTCACGTCAAACTACTTTAAGCCTCTTCTGCCAGGTTTTATCATACTATTTCAATATTGATTTAAAAACAAAAAAAAAAAAATAGTTTTTATTTATAACAAAAACTGTTTATTTACCAATATAAATTTCTCAAGAAAACTGCTTTCTATAAATAACAAAAAAACATGCTTTATACTAAATCCATCATTGTCATCAAAATCATGGATGTGAAAATCTTTACAATCTCTACCATGGAACACTAGTACACACTTTAACACTTTATGTGTGTTTTCTATCAATGTCAAAAAGTTTTAAATTTCAAAATTGCAAATAACAAAATAATATAACAAACAAACAAGTAAGTAAATAAATAAATATGTTTTATATAAAGGAAAATAAACACAAAATGACTTGTCTGAGTAGCTGGCTGGCAAAATGACGGTTAGACAGACGACTAATGCTAAAGGCAGGCAGGCAGGCAGGCAGGCTGGCAGACAGACAGAAAGATATACATACTTAGTTTTATGCCACTTTTAAAATTGACAGCAGTTTGAAATACGGGTAAGAGCAAATATTTCATACTACGAGTACTAAAAGGAATAAAAATATTAAAAGAAATATTAAACTTGTTGGGTGAAAAAAAACTCAATATATTTATGGCAACTAAATAAGTATTTATAATACAAACGTTATAAATTCTGCCTATTTGGTTATGGCTGTTTAAACTGATAATAAAGTGGGAAATATTTTGTTTTATTTTGATTATTATAAATGTAAAGCTCTTAATAATGTTGTTATTATTTATGTACAATGTCAAAAAGACAAATAAATTAAAATTTTTGCTCAGAAATAAAATTGTTTAACTAAAGGAGCGGGGCAAAAGAAAAACACTGAAAGCAATCAAGGAATGAGATAAGTTTTAAGAAATCTAAAAGGGGTCTGAAAACAGATATATTTTTGAGATTTCCTTTTTGTGCTTACATTACTAAAGTGCTTCTAAGTAATGCAGCTGGTAAGGCGTGATAATTTCCTATATTTTTCCAGAGTGTACACTATCATACTGATTTTCTATCCATTTCATATCAAACAACAATTTTGTTTTTTATTAAATTTGACAGCCAGTTTATAGAGAACAGAGAGCAGTAGCATGAGAATTGCACAAATAAGAAAAACATACAGAAATTTATACATATTTATGATAAATAATGAAGGAATATTATATTGAGTGAATGAGCCAAAGAATGATATTCATATTTTTGCAATATACAATATAAATACGAGTAAATATGTATGAATGTATTTACAATCGTATAAATATATATTTTGTGTAACAAACAAACAAAAAGAAACTCAAATAAATAAAGTATTTATGGGAAGAGAGAGTGAGGGATGCGCAGGATACATACAAATTTATTGTTAAATTTTTAATAATCATAATAAATAATGAAATAATATGTTTAACAAAATATGGAGGAAAAAAAAACAGAAACAAATTGAATACACCCAAATGTAAAGAAAGAATAAAGTGAAGTAACCCAGCAAAATGTTGTACTACATATTACTTTAACAATGTAGGGAAAGGTTATTATCCAGTAGTTCTAGGAGACTGTTACCTATCATTTAGGGTAACAACTAGTTACATAACTAGCTACGTGACTAGTTACTTTAACACGTGCATGTCCTAAGCAGGAGTTCAATTGACCCTTTTCTGATAGCTGGCCCATAGTAATCAACGCATTGGATTCCCATATCGGTTACATAGGGTCAGTTACCTTACTAGCTACATCACTGATTAATTTATTAGATACATAACAAGTTATTTTAACATGTACGATATCTCAAAGACAGTAACCCAAAGTATCTCCAATAACCGATTGTTTGTAAACAAACCTTCCTCTGTCTACTTTTCAATAGATTACTTCTGGTGGGTAAAATAATTACTTTATACAGTGTAGTACAAAATAAATGCTTAAAGTGACTACACTCTAGGTTTCTTAGAGATACTTAAGAGACACTTGACTTCTTGTCAGGTTACATGGGATGTCAGTATACTTAAGCAAAAAGAAACTGAACTGTATGAGAATTATATCAAAAACTCACAAGAAATGCATCACGAAATAAAAGTTAAGAGTGACTACACTCTAGATTACTTAGAGTCACTTAAGTGATAATTGACTTCATGCTAGATTACCTGGTATGTGTAATGTAACCAATTGATTTCTATCTGCACTACAAAGAGCACATACGTGTCAAATAACCCAAAATATATACTGGGTTTAAGTACCCAAGAGCCATAACTAAAGGCTGAAGTAGCCGACCATAATGAGTCCTTAACGGAACAGCTGTTCGTTTTTGTTGTGTGTAACATATTTAGAGCACACAGAGAAAACAGATTCGTGATAGCAACCGAATTTGTTGCCAATCGAATTTTTCGGTTCTATCAACAGGAAATCAGTTGATAAAGAAGAATTTCAGTTGAAACAACCAAACTTTTATTACCCCTTATAAAATTTTATAGTCACAACTGTAAAATTCGATCTCTAAGGTAGAATCATTCGATTGGCAACAAATTCGGTTGCTATCACGAATCTATTTTCTCTGTGCAGTTATAACGATAAAATGTAGCGTAACAGTAGCATCTAAACCTGTTAAAAATAGAATTTCCTTTCGTTTTAACGTAACATCTGCTAACAGTGTTGATTTTTAAAAGCAATTACATTGAAAATTTCTTTTATTTTTTTGAAGGAAGCTCAAACTATTGGTTTTATATTGGGTGTATGACTTAAAAATGCTGGATTTTTTAAAATGTTTAAATAAATTTATTCAAAATAATGCTCATTGTTAGCTATGGCCATCTTTCTGGCAACATACTGTTACAATTTTACCTTTTAAAAACGTTGGTTTATTTTATTTAAATAAACCGTAACAATATGGAATCCGATCCATAAAAACTGCTAATTTTTTTAAGCCAAGAACGAATCAAGTCAATACCGAAAGTGAAGCCTATCCCAGAGAGAACGTCCTGCATCGATCGAAAAAAATAGTAGTCGGACGGCTTCATTCTAAATAGTTTTTTTTAGCGGTATTGCATAATGTGGCCGAGCGTTGTCATGATGGAATATTATGGTTTCATATCTGGCCACATATTCTGAGAGTTTTTCGGCAAATGCTCCTTTCAAAAGAATCAGTTGTGTTGGAAACAGGTTCCAAGTGATGCCAAATTTCAGCAGTTCATAATAGATAGGACTCTTTTGGTCCCGCCAAATACATAGCGTTACCTTAGCGCCATGGATATTAATCTTTGGTGTCGATTCGGCTGCACCCGGGCTTCACATATGATCTCTTAAGCTCATTTCAAGTAAAGATTCGGTGCAAAAATGATTTTCTTTTATAGCATTCAAATATAATTTCGTCTTTCAAGGTCTCTCGGCTTTAATTCTTATGGTACCCAATTTCCTTGCTTTTGGATGAATCCTGCTGCTCGCAAACGTTTTGAAATTGCTGATTAAGTAGCTGCCAATGATTTTGCAAGCACTCGTTGAGTTTTACAACAATCTTCATGGATTAATGCCTCCTTAATCTTCAAACTTTTTTGGCTGGGCTGGGCGATCTTTATCTTCCGTGTCAAAATCACTACATCTGAACAGCACAAACCATCTCTCGCACATTTAAACCAATGAAACACATTCACCATAAGCTTCGGTGAGTAATCGATGTGCTTCAGCAACACTTTTTTTAAATTAAAGAAGTAAGCAACAAAGTGCCAACAAAGCGCGTGTATGCGTGATTTTAACGCGAAAATCGGAAGGGAAGAGATATACGATCCAACAATTGGCAGATTTAGCCTGCACGAATACACCAGTGATAACGGCTTGAGATTGATATCCTTCGCCGCGGCACAGTAAAATGGTAGTGAGTAGCACTAGGTTTAAACATCTCGATATTTACAAGGCAACGTGGGTGCCAAATTGATCACATTGTTGTGGTCGAAAGGCATAGTTCCAGTGTGCTAGACGTGCGTTCGATCATGCGTGCGTTCGGATCATTACCTTGTTGCAGCTAAGGTTCGCACTCGTCTCAATTTAGCGAAAAACACACAAACGATACAACAGAGGAAGCTGGACGTCAAAAAACTGCACGCACAACAAACTGCTACCGCCTATTCCACTCAACTAACCCAAATGCTACAAGAGAGCACTCCTTATACCGATGATATCTGCGCAGAATGGCAAGGTATTGCATACTCCAAGGAAACTGCGGCAAAATCCGTACTTGGATTTCAGAAGCCTCCTCCCAAAAACCAATGGTACGACCAGGAGTGCCGCAATACAAGTACAGAGAAAAACGCTGCATACATGGCAACACTGCAGTCCACTGTAACGTGAGGAGTACGGGAGAGGTATCGGGAGAAAAGGAGAGAGGAATAACGACTGTTCCGTCACAAGAAGAGAGAAATGGAAAGGCGCGAGTGTGAGGAGATCGAGATGTACAGGAGTAGAAACGAAGCCCACAAATTCTACCAGTAAGTTTAGCACCAAACAGAGGGTATTGGTACTGGTAGTTTCTCCTGTTAGGATAAGGACGGAAACCTAGTGACAGATGCTTAAAGTGTACTAAGAACATGGAAACAACATTTTTCAACATTGTTGATATCAGATGATAGTAGCAACGAATATGCCCTTGAACAAATCATTGATGACGGTGTCGAATGTACACCACCTAGCTAAAATAAGATCGAGAAATCAATATCCCGGCTGAAGAACAACAAAGCTGCGGGTGCCGATGGTTTGCCCGCAGAACTGTTTAAAGCCGGAGGAAACGAGTTGTTAAGGAATATGCACCGACTTGTTAGAACCATTTGGCTAGAAGAACGCATACCCGATGATTGGAACCTCAGTGTGTTGTGTCCTGTGCATAAGAAAGGAGACAAGACCGTATGCTCGAACTATAGAGGCATAAGACTCCTTCCTATTGCATACAAAATTCTATCAAGCGTACTATGTGAAAGATTGAAAACTAACGTCAACGAAATAATAGGACCTTACCAATGTGGCTTCAGACCTGGTAAATTGACCACAGACCATTACATTACGGCAGATCCTGAAGAAGACCCAAGAGAAACAAATCGACACATATCACCTGTTCGTCGACTACAAAGCTGCTTTTGACAGCCCGATACGAGCAACGGTATTCAAAGCCATGTCAGAGTTTGGTATACCTGCAAAGCTAATACGCTTAACTGACACAAGATCATCGGTTAAAATTGGAAAAGACCTCTCCGAGACGTTTAATATCAAACGAGGTTTTAGACAAGGTGATAGCATATCATGTGATCTATTCAACATTTTGTTGGACAAAATCCTGCGAGAAAAATCCTAATAAAGCAGGCACAATATACAACTAAAAGCATATGCTACTAGCTTATGCCGATGATATTGATATCATTGGGCGGACTTTGCGAGAGGTAACTGCAACATTCTCTAGTATCGAAAAGGAGTCGGTGAAGGTGGGTCTGGTAGTAAATGAGGATAAAACAAAGTTAATGGTATCAACGAACAAGGAAGCAACAAGACTGGGTCCGTATGTGAACGTTGGTGACTATAACTTCGAGTAAACAACTTTATCTATCTCGGTACCGCCATAAACCAAACAAATAACATCAGTTTGGAGATAAAACGAAGAACTATTCTTGCTAATAGATGCTATTTCGGGCTAAGCAAGCAGTTTAGAAACAAGGCCCTCTCTCGACAAACAAAAATTACACTCTATAGAACGCTTATGTTACCCGTGCTACTATATGGCGCTGAAGCGTGGGTTCTTACGCAAGCAGATGAAGCTGTTCTTGGGGTGTTTGAGAGAAAGGTTCTCCGCAAAATATATGGACCTATCTGCGTCGACGGAGAGTATCGTTACCGAATGAATCATGAGCTATATGAGTTGTACGAGGATATCAACATAGTTAAGCGCAAATCATTCGAATTCGATCCCGAAGGAAGACGTAGAAGGGGAAGACCCAAACTCCGGTGGAAGGATCAAGTTGAGGAAGATCTTGTAAAACTTGGTGGTAGAAACTGGAGGCGAAGCGCATTAGATCGACGCGCATGGAAAACTATTATAAATCAGGCTACTGACCTTAACGGTTGTTTATAGCCATCTAAGTAAGTAAGTAAGTATTTTTTAAGTCATAATTTATAAGTCAAAATATTAATAATTGACATAAAAACAACTTTCTACCGCTAACAATTTATTTATTTGGATTTTTATGTAAAATCCGTGTTACACATTTATAATATTCTATAATCGCACTAAAGTCTAAGATTACGTTTACTTTCCATTAACAGTCGGTTAACCCAGCCTTAAGTCATTAGTTTAATGTTAATAAAATCCATAACTATAGGAAGTTTCCAATAAGGATTATAATAACTCATTGTAAGGTTTATAGAAGTAATTGTCATTGTCAGTACAGAAAGTCGGTACGATATGGACACGACAAAAGTGACGAGCTGGTTTCGTACTTCGTTAAATTTATAGCGATGTACATCGTCCTTGTCTAAAACTAACTACCTACTTATGAGTAAATTATTCTTAACCAACGTTTCCACGTTGCCTAAGTGCATTTAAATCACTAAAGAAAATCAAATATAATTAATTTATTTATGCAGCTGTCTAATAAACTACAGTTTTTAAGCTAGCTATTTATCCGGTTCTAAGTAATGCAGACGTTATATAGAACTCATTAAAAGTAAATTATTTAAAATATAACATTACCAAGTTTTTGCTGGGTTATATTTAAAGCATACTACAATAAATGTGTGCAAAAACACACATTTATATATTTTTATTGCTATAATAACCAGCAACAAAATATTGTATGATGAAAATATGTGAAAATGTATTGTATATGGATGTAAAAAAAAGGATACCACTTACCATTAAGACTTAAGCTATCATATTGCTCTGTTTGTAATGGTTCTCTATAGATAATCGGATCACTGCCACTGAAATCAGCCACTGTGCCCGAATACAATTCATTATCTGCAATGTAAAGAGAGAAAAAAATTGCTGGTTAGTTAAGTGTAAAGATAAAAAAAATTATTATTATTATTATTAAATGTGTATATTGTATAAGAAAAAAACAAACAAACAACAATTTGTTATCCTTGCTGAAAATGAAAAAACACAAAAATAAAGCATAAGGGATAATTTTGAACGTTCAAAAATATTTGAAAAAAAAAAACAACCTTGTATTAAGTATTTTGCTTCAACAAATAGACAAAAAACGTGTAATAAGTCTTAAATAAACAAATATTACTTATAAGTAGAAAAAATATTTTAAATAGGGATTATATTTCTTAAAAACCACCAATATATTATAAAATAAATGTGGGAAATGCTTGTTAATAGTAATACACTTAAAAGAATTTTGAAAAATTCAGGGTGTAAAAAAGATTTTTAGAAGTACTTTGTTACCACAGTTAAAAAAAGGCTACAAAACAAACTATTTTATGAAAGTTTCAGCAAAAACTTAATTTTGACAGGACATTACAATTCGTAAAGTCTAGCTAGGCTTGTTTATTAATATTAAACTCGTACACATATTGCAGCAACAACAAGCTAAGTTTCAGTATAAATGCTGAAAATAATTTGCGTAGAAATTTTGTGCGAGCTTGTCTTACATTTTTATTTACAACTTTGTTTTAATTTAAGCGATTCTGCTCATTATCAATACCAAACTAACTAGGATAATGACAAATATTTTAATAGAATTTCATTAATTTCTGGTACGTAATTTGGACCTGAGAGTGTTTTACACTAACATACAGAGGGACATAGCTAAGTCTAGCTAGGCTTGTTTATTAACATTAAACTCATACAGGTATTGCAGCAACAACAAGCTAAGCTTCAGTATAAATGCTGAAAATAGTTTTATGTAGAAATTTGTTAGAGGTTGTCTTACATTTTTATTCATAACTTTGTTCCAATTTAAGAGATTCTGCAGATTTTCAATACCAAACTATTTAGGATAATGACAAATATTTTACAAGAATTTCATTCATTTCTGGTACGTATTTTGGACCTGATAGTGTTTTACACTAACATACAGAGGGACATAGTTAAGTCCAGTATTTCCATGAATTAAAAACCATTTACATTACTTTGGCCTTGTTGTTTTTCTCAGTGTATTTAACATCATCAATTGTCAATCGCTCCTTCCCCCCCCCCCCTCCTTTAAATAATGTTATTACAATGTTTTTTTTTTCTGTTCATCTTTACAACTTCATCCATTTTAAACAACACTTTTCATCAATAAAATTTTCGCTTAATACCAGTAAATACACTGGCATAACTCTAACAATTCCATAGTATCTCAGTTTAAAAAATACAAAACGACTTGAAATGAAAAGCGAATTAAAAATACCATTCAAAATAACATGAGAAAACGAACATTTAGAATCAAAATAAAAAATAAAAAAAATACAAATAAAGAACACTAGAAAAATAGCACACAAAAAGGATTTATTTCAATACATTCATTCCAAGAAAATCAATAACTTAATAGTTACAAAATGTATGTATAACGGGGGAGCAACAACATAAAAAAAAAGAAATTCATTTTCAAAATAAATGGAAATGAGCAGAGCTGAATACAATGAGTTGCTTGATAAGATTTACTTTAAATTTAATGAAAATGTAGAAGGTTTAAAGGATTTTTTTTGTTTCTGTTTTATGAGAGAAAGAAAATGTAATTGTGGGGAATAATTGATTGAAATTGACACTAGAAGGTTAAAAGAATAAATGGTAGCTGGTATAAAAGAAAAAAGAAATTAGAAAACACAAAAACAAAATGTTATTAATTGGTTAATTGTATAGAAATGACAATGTCAGGAAATAGTTTTAAAAGAAAAAAAAAGAAACTTATTTCAAGGTTGAATTCACTTGGATGTGTAATATACTTCTAAGAGAAATAGTAGCTTTAATTTGAAACTGCCTTAAAGTAGGCTTTAGAATTGCGACGAATACTTAGCAAAAGCATATGCAATATACAAATGTTTATTGTTTTAATAAAAAGCCCTAAAGTATGCTTTATATTTGTTTTAAATCCTAATAATTTCTTAAACCTGTTCTAGAAATATTTAATGTTTTGGTAAAAATAATTTAAATTATGTTTTTAATTTAATGTATTTCAATAAAATTTTATTTTGTTTCCTTATTTTTGTTTTTTTATTTACATATACCAGACATTAAAAGGATTTTAACAATTCATGAATGTGCTATAAGTTATTTTATTTTAGATTTTTTTCTTTCTTAGTTTTCAGGAACAGAAATGTTCTTTATTTTTCATTTTGAAATTTAATTGTGGTATAAAAATAAATTATTTTTAGTTTTACACTATTTGAAATAGATAAAAGAGTATTTTTGGCAAAGAAAAGTAGTAAAAAAAAGAAAAAACTATTGGCATTAGTTAAAAGTTTGTGATTGAACTAAAATAATGGTGATACCAAGAATTTAGTTATTTAAAAAAACATTAAAATAACTTAATAATAACACAACATTACTGATTCATATACTCTGTATTGAGTACTACAGATAATATAAATATGGTTAAGGCCTAACTGTACAGGTTCACATAGTTTGTAATTATAAACTCATATACAGCTAAATTTTAGTAATAATGTTGTAAATTATTTTGCATACAAATATTCAAGTTTGTTCTAGGTCGCTTTACATTTTAATTCATAACTTTGTTTCTACTTAGGTGATTCGGCTGATTTTCAATACCAACATTTCTAGGACAATGATAAACATTCAAAAAGAATTTCATTCATTTCGGTTTTGTATTTTAGAACTTAGAGAGTTTTACACTAACATGTTGAGGGCATAGCTAAGTCTAGTTAGGCTTATTTATAAACATTAAACTCGTACACATATTGCAGTAACAACAAGCTAAGTTCCAGTATAAATGCTGAAAATAGTTTTATCTAGAAATTTCTTAGAGGTGGTCTTACATTTTTATTCACAACTTTGTTTTAATTTAAGCGATTCTGCTGATTTTCATTACCAAACTAACTAGGATAATGATAAACATTTTAAAAGAATTTCATTAATTTCGGTTGAGTATTTCGGACCTGAGAGTGTTTTACACTAACATATAGAGGGGCATAGCTAAATCTAGCTAGGCTTGTTTATTAACATTAAAATTGTACACATATTGCAGCAACAACAAGCTAAGTTCCAGTTTTATGTAGACATTTTTTGGAGGTGGTCTTACATTTTTATTCATAACTTTGTTGTAATTTAAGAGATTCTGCTGATTTTCAATACCAAACTAACTAGGATAATGACAAATATTTTACAGAAATTTCATTAATTTCGGGTATGTATTTTGGACCTGAGAGTGTTTTACACTAACACATAGAGGGGCATAGCTAAGCCTAGTTAGGCTTGTTTATAAACATTAAACTCGTAAACATATTGCAGCAACAACAAGCTAAGTTCCAGTATAAATGCTAAAAATAGTTTTATGTAGACATTTTTTGGAGGTGGTCTTATATTTTTCTTCCTAACTTTGTTTTAATTTAAGCGATTCTGCTGATTTTCATTACCAAACTAACTAGGATAATGATAAACATTTTAAAAGAATTTCATTAATTTCGGGTGAGTATTTCGGACCTGAGAGTGTTTTACACTAACATATAGAGGGACATAGCTAAGTCCACTATTTGCATGAATTAAAAACCATTTACATTACTTAGAAGTAGTGTAGTAATGTTTGCTTTGTAATCAAATATAAAAAAACTTAGTTTTCAATTCAATTAGAATAAAATGGTTTCATCAATTGATGAATAATATCTATAATCTAATGAAAATGAGAACAGCTTAAGAAGAAATAAAATTTATTGAAATTCTCTTCTTAATTTCGCTACACACTGTAAACAATGTTAGATATACATATACAACTACATAGGAGATTATATCTGTCTTTAAAGAAAATGCTAACAAAATATGTAAATTCCCCAAAAGACCTTCAATAAGTTACTCTCATTCATACACATATATTTATCAAATGAATAAAACCCAATAAAATAGCAACTATGTAGAAAGAAACCTATAGAAATGTAGCAAAAAAAAATATGTATATTCAAGATAAATATGTATTTTAAGGTTGAATAGTACTTATGGGTAAAAAATAAGAAGCCTAACAAAATAATTCCAAAATAAAAACTTTCACAAAGCAAGATACCACTCACATACATAATAACATTACACAAATATAAACCCTGCAGTTTTAAAGGTGGCAATTGTACATTTTAAACAAGCTTTTCTTGAAAGATTTAAGTAGAGAATGTATATTACTCCCTTTTAGCATAACCTTTCGCCAAGTAAATCGCTAGTAATAATAAAATCAAACAGAAAAGCAAGTAGCTTTATAAGAAGCACAGAAATCTGCAGCTGAGTTGTTAGAACACCTAAAAGCCTTGCAAGTAGGTTGCTAAGTAACCAGTGATAGATTTTTAGTAGCTTAACTGCTTCCTAGAACAGCAGGGTACTTGCACAAACTCATTGAGTAAATTATGGTTACAATGTATTAACAATTTGTAACATCTATATATATTTTTAGAAAAATATTCAAACATACAAATATATCCAACATAGATGAACAAAAGTTATAGTAAAAAAAAAAAGATAATTGTAATACATGTACAAAAATTCTTTGTAAATACATACACACACAGTTATATATTTATAGGATTACATATATTCACATGAATTTGTTTATTATAGAAAATCAATTTTATTCAATTCTTCTTTTTTCCCCCAATTTTTGTTACAAAGTTTTCTATTGGTTTCTTTTTTTTTTTTGGAATTCTTGGTAAATGATATGCACTTGTAGTATCTATTTTGAGTATTAGTAGAAGACAAATCTATTGTATTCAGATCCCACTAGAGCTATATGAGGTAGTGTGACCTCATTTTCAGTCTTGTTTCATCTGTAGGGGGGATTAATTGAAATCATTTTTAAGGATAAATTTAGAAAGTTTTTGTACAAAAATAAAAAGTAGTATTTTTACTACTATTTTTATTTAATTCAAAATGTTTTTAAAAATGTTATTAAATACAATTAATTGTATTTTAAATTTTAATATGAAAAAATTCCATTTTTTAAAAAGTAGTATTTTAGTACTTTTTTAATTTTTGAAAACAATTGTGAAAAAAACTAATTTAATATTGAATTTTAATATCTACAATTTTTAAACGATTGTTTTTAATAAAAATATACTACCATACGCTTTTAAGATAGAATACTATTTTTATTACTATCTTTATTGACTCCAAAATGCTTTTAAAAGTGTTATTAATATATAATTAATTGTATTTTAAATTTTAACATGAAAAAATTCCATTTTTTAAAAAGTAGTATTTTAGTACTTTTTTAATTTCTGACAACAATTGTGAAAAAAGCTAATTTAATATTGAATTTTAATATCTACATTTTTTAAACGATCGTTTTTTTTTTAAAAATATACTACCATATGCTTTTAAGAAAGAGTAGTATTTTTACTACTATTTTTATTTACCCCAAAATGGGTTTTGAACTATTAACAACATATTAGCATTAATATATTAATATTTATTATAATTCTTAACATCTAAAATCAAATTATTAAAAAGTAGTAGTTTAGTACTTTTTTTAATTCGTACAAAAAACGTATGGGAAAAGCTAGAGGGGATTAATTGAATCTTTATTTAATTTTTGAAATCATTTTTAAGGATAAATGAAGGTAGTTAAGGATAAATATTAATTAGCATAATTTTTATAGATGTCTTGGCATAAAAACTCATTTTCCATTAGCTTTTAATAAAAAGTACTATTTTTACTGCAATTTTTATTGACTCCAAAATGCTTTTAAAAGTGTTATTCAAATATAATTAATTGTATTTTAAATTTTAATATGAAAAAATTCCATTTTTTTAAAAAGTAGTATTTTAGTACTTTTTTAATTTCTGACAACAATTGTGAAAAAAGATAATTTAATATTGAATTTTAATATATACATTTTTAAAAGATCGATTTTTTTAAGAAAGATATACTACCACACGCTTTTAAGAAAGAGCAGTATTTTTACTACTATTTTTATTTACCCTAAAATGGGTTTAAAACTCTTAACAACATATTAACATTAATATTCATCAACATTTTTAACATCAAAAATCAAATTATTAAAAAGTAGTATTTTAGTACTTTTTTTAATTCGTACAAAAAACGTATGGGAAAAACTAGTTTAGTATTAGATTTTAATTCGCATGATTATACAAGATGTTTTTTGCAAAACAGTGGTTTTGCATTAAAACAAATCAATCTATAAATAAATTATATATAATATACATTAAATTTTAAGATTTGGAAATATAGTACTAAAATCTATGAATCCTATGTTCAATTTAAACTCATAGAAATGCTATTTTTCGTAAATGGTCCTTTGAATAGAATATTAACTTTAAAGCAACTCAATTATGAAAAAACCAAATTCATAGCAATGACAACATAGAATTAAAATCTACTTGAATAATAAATTAATAAAATCTGTTGCTTCCACACTATTCTTTGCTATATTTAACCACGACCAGACAGTTTCAACTTAAATTTATAAAAAATTGGTTTTTATTTAACAATTAAACAGAGAGCTAATAAAATATTTGATTCTTACAAATATATCAATAAACAGCGATGTTATTCATAAGTGGTCCTTCGAACAAACTTTTTATTTTAAAGCAACTGAACTATGAAATAAACCAAACCATTTATCTAACCATTATCTACATTGTAAATAAAAATATTAAACTGAATAACAACTATATAATGAATGTACTTCAAATTGGTCCTTCGCAACTATTCCTTGCTACATTAAACCACGACCAGACAGTTTTAATCCTACTTTCATGTTAAATTCATGCAACATTTTATTTTAATTAAACAAAATTCTTAAATTATATTGTTAATCCTCTAAAGAGTTTTCTATATAAAACAAAATCTTCTATATATTTTACTTGTTTTTAAAAAAGAAACAAAAACTTTTCTTATTAAAATTTAGCCAGTGTTATTTTTTTTGTTGTGTGCCTAAGACACTCGACTCGGTTCACATACAGCCCACATAAAACTCTCTAAAGGAAACGACCTTCAAATTTTGTTTGAAATAAAACATCAACATTGAAAGAATGTAATAAATACAACAGGCAGTGTAACATTTTACAAATTAGTTTGTCCAAGGCTACAAATCCCCAATGAGATTCTTTTTTTTTACATAAAAGAACAAATAGAAATTTAAATAGAAAAAAGGCAGCACAGCATTTTGTATTTGTAGATAAATGTTAAAGTAAAGTGTGTGTGAGAGTGTTATTATGTGGTTGTATTATGTGTGTGTGTGTGTGTGAGGGGAAATGAAAGAGAGTATTTATTTTAGAGTGTATGTGTGTCTATTATCCTTAAAGTACTTTGAAACATTTAACAAATTACATATTGCAACAATTTATTTTAAATATTTGTTATAAATTGAACATAAAGACTTATACATATGTATTTACATACGAGGTTAGGGCGGAGAAGTGATTTAATAAACAGGAATATATCAATGATAGTTTCAACAGAAGTTTACTAACAAATACTGTCCATGCAACCATTGGATCAGTCGGGTAGTATATAAATGTGAATAAGAACAGGTTTCCTCCTCCTAATAACTTAAAATGTTTTCATATTTTATATAAAGATCGAATTTGAATAAGAACAGGTCTCCTCCACCTGTTAACTTCTAAAGCAGGACAAATTCAGCAGGTTGTCAATATATTCTTTTGAATATATTTTTTACAGAATAAATTCAAACAAAAATATAAAACACCTTCCATAGAAATACTTTAAAAAATATCATAAAATGGTCCTTTGAACTTGTCTATTATCATAGGCTTTTGAACATATTCTGCACCGAAATCAATCAAAAACTTTAAAATACTTCAACTTGAAATGCATTTCAAAAAAGGTTATGAAATGGTCCTTCGAACTTGTCAATTATCATGGCAATGTTATTTTGAACACAATATACACACTTGCTGTGTAAAACGATTATTCTTCTGTCTAAATTCCAAATGTTTGTTCCTCTCTCCTGTTATCTCTTGGTTTATTATTGCATTATTTGCCTGCGTTATGGTCCTTCGAACTTTCTTTTTTTATTTACGTCTTGTTTTCTGTGTTATATTTAAAAATGCGGGATTTTTTTAAAATGTTTAGGTTTTATTTTGAAATGCTTGTAGACATAAGCTACAACCTTTTCCCATCTTTCTGGCATCATATGGATTCCGAGCCAAAAGAACTGCTCATCTTTTGAGGCCAAGAACAAATCAAGCCAATATCGGATACTCTACTCCAAAGTGAAACGTATCCTAGAGAGAGGGCGTTCTGCATTCATTGAAACAAATAGTAGTCGGATGGGGCACGATCTGGACTATAAAGCGGGTGAGGCAAAAGTTTCCAACCACTTCATTCTAACTACTGTTGAATAGGCATTGAATAATGTTCTCATATTATTTTCGTTTGCATGTCAGGCCGCATATTCTGACCCTTTTTTCAAATGCTTGCTTCAAACGAATCAGTTGTGATCCAATTATGTCCTTCCTTACTTAATTTAATGAATATGGAATCTATCAAAACCTAACAAAAATATTAGTTTAAGTTTAAAGAAGATTAAATAAAAAAAATAAAGGAGTTCAGTTCTAGTTCTGTTCTAGTTCCGTTCTAGTTCTGTTCTAGTTCTGTTCTAGTTCTGTTCTAGTTCTGTTCTAGTTCTGTTCTAGTTCTGTTCTAGTTCTGTTCTAGTTCTGTTCTAGTTCTGTTCTAGTTCTGTTCTAGTTCTGTTCTAGTTCTGTTCTAGTTCTGTTCTAGTTCTGTTCTAGTTCTGTTCTAGTTCTGTTCTGTTCTGTTCTAGTTCTGTTCTGTTCTGTTCTGTTCTGTTCTGTTCTGTTCTAGTTCTGTTCTGTTCTAGTTCTGTTCTAGTTCTGTTCTAGTTCTGTTCTAGTTCTGTTCTAGTTCTGTTCTAGTTCTGTTCTAGTTCTGTTCTAGTTCTGTTCTAGTTCTGTTCTAGTTCTGTTCTAGTTCTGTTCTAGTTCTGTTCTAGTTCTGTTCTAGTTCTGTTCTAGTTCTGTTCTAGTTCTGTTGTAGTTCTGTTCTAGTTCTGTTCTAGTTCTGTTCTAGTTCTGTTCTAGTTCTGTTCTAGTTCTGTTCTAGTTCTGTTCTAGTTCTGTTCTAGTTCTGTTCTAGTTCTGTTCTAGTTCTGTTCTAGTTCTGTTCTAGTTCTGTTCTAGTTCTGTTCTAGTTCTGTTCTAGTTCTGTTCTAGTTCTGTTCTAGTTCTGTTCTAGTTCTGTTCTGTTCTAGTTCTGTTCTGTTCTGTTCTGTTCTGTTCTGTTCTGTTCTGTTCTGTTCTGTTCTGTTCTGTTCTGTTCTGTTCTGTTCTGTTCTGTTCTGTTCTGTTCTGTTCTGTTCTGTTCTGTTCTGTTCTGTTCTGTTCTGTTCTGTTCTGTTCTGTTCTGTTCTGTTCTGTTCTGTTCTAGTTCTGTTGTAGTTCTGTTCTAGTTCTGTTCTAGTTCTGTTCTAGTTCTGTTCTAGTTCTGTTCTAGTTCTGTTCTAGTTCTGTTCTAGTTCTGTTCTAGTTCTGTTCTAGTTCTGTTCTAGTTCTGTTCTAGTTCTGTTCTAGTTCTGTTCTAGTTCTGTTCTAGTTCTGTTCTAGTTCTGTTCTAGTTCTGTTCTAGTTCTGTTCTAGTTCTGTTCTAGTTCTGTTCTAGTTCTGTTCTAGTTCTGTTCTAGTTCTGTTCTAGTTCTGTTCTAGTTCTGTTCTAGTTCTGTTCTAGTTCTGTTCTAGTTCTGTTCTAGTTCTGTTCTAGTTCTGTTCTAGTTCTGTTCTAGTTCTGTTCTAGTTCTGTTCTGTTCTAGTTCTGTTCTAGTTCTGTTCTAGTTCTGTTCTAGTTCTGTTCTAGTTCTGTTCTAGTTCTGTTCTAGTTCTGTTCTAGTTCTGTTCTAGTTCTGTTCTAGTTCTGTTCTAGTTCTGTTCTAGTTCTGTTCTAGTTCTGTTCTAGTTCTGTTCTAGTTCTGTTCTAGTTCTGTTCTAGTTCTGTTCTAGTTCTGTTCTAGTTCTGTTCTAGTTCTGTTCTAGTTCTGTTCTAGTTCTGTTCTAGTTCTGTTCTAGTTCTGTTCTAGTTCTGTTCTAGTTCTGTTCTAGTTCTGTTCTAGTTCTGTTCTAGTTCTGTTCTAGTTCTGTTCTAGTTCTGTTCTAGTTCTGTTCTAGTTCTGTTCTAGTTCTGTTCTAGTTCTGTTCTAGTTCTGTTCTAGTTCTGTTCTAGTTCTGTTCTAGTTCTGTTCTGTTCTAGTTCTGTTCTAGTTCTGTTCTAGTTCTGTTCTAGTTCTGTTCTAGTTCTGTTCTAGTTCTGTTCTTGTTCTGTTCTAGTTCTGTTCTAGTTCTGTTCTAGTACTGTTCTAGTTCTGTTCTAGTTCTGTTCTAGTTCTGTTCTAGTTCTGTTCTAGTTCTGTTCTAGTTCTGTTCTAGTTCTGTTCTGTTCTAGTTCTGTTCTAGTTCTGTTCTAGTTCTGTTCTAGTTCTAGTTTTGTTCTAGTTCTGTTCTAGTTCTGTTCTAGTTCTGTTCTAGTTCTGTTCTAGTTCTGTTCTAGTTCTGTTCTAGTTCTGTTCTAGTTCTGTTCTAGTTCTGTTCTAGTTTTGATCTAGTTCTGTTCTAGTTCTGTTCTAGTTCAGTTCTAGTTTTGATCTAGTTCTGTTCTAGTTCAGTTCTTGTTCAGTTCTTGTTCAGTTCTTGTTCAGTTCTTGTTCAGTTCTTGTTCAGTTCTAGTTCAGTTCTAGTTCAGTTCTAGTTCAGTTCTAGTTCAGTTCTAGTTCAATCATTAGAAAGAAGGTTTCTATTATTCCAAAAGTTCTTCCAAACTCGCTTTCGTACCCCTTAAATTTGACGATAAACAACCCATAGACACACATAACTTCCTGGTTTTTGTTATGTGTGTGTTCGACTTTTTATTATTTTATGTAAAATTTATTTGCATAAAATATTTACTCAAACTTTTTTCAAACAAAGTTTAAAATATAATCACAAATCTCGTAAATTTTTACTTGTTTTTATAAACGTATGTATGTATGTATGTTTATGGATGTGATATTTATATAAGAGTAAGCGTGTGTTTTTCTAATAAAATGACATTTGTAACTTTATATTCATTTGTATATTTATCTATGAAATTAAACCTTTAACTCAGAAACAAACAAAAAAATATATAATAATGTTTAATAAAAAAAAAAAAATAAACGAGGAAACAGAGAAGCTAGCAAAAACCCTGGTGATATAAATGTTTTAGTACATGTGTAAAAACTCTAAGGTATCCTTTGGCATAACACTCAAGTAAAAGTTTTATAAAAATGCTTTTAGAGCTTGATGCTTTAGAAAATTTGTGCAAAAAAAAAAAATTAAAATAAAATAATAGAATGCCATGTAGTATTGTTATAAATACCAACTGTAAACTCACACAATCATTCATTTAACTAGGTAACGTCAAATCTGATATATGCACAGGAAAAAAAAACTCAAAGTTTTTAAATTACTACAGGAGAAAGGAATAAGGACAAAGATGATTTTCATAATGAAATTTGTTGATAATTTAAGTATATGCAAAAAATGGTCCGTTGAACTTTAAACACTTCTACACAAATTAATAAAATTGGTTTTCGAATCATATTAATGTATACAAAAAATAGAGTACTTTATAAATAAAATATAAATATAGCAGAATAATTTAACCCTCTAATGCTTAAGCATGCCTCAAGGCACTCATCGCAGAAATGACAATATATGCAAATATTAATGATTTTTCATTTCGAACACCCTTGTAACAGTTTCGAAAAAACGTTCTTAATTATTTTAATAAGCCTTGGAACCTCTTAAAAGCTCTCTTCTTTCATATTTACTGCACTTTTCAAGTCTCATATTCGAGAGCTCAGAAAGACTATTTATGGAACGAAGTCCCAGAAACCGTAAGCGTGGATATCCTTATGCCGGACAGTGACAGAGAAGATGAAAAATAGTCTCATCCTTCGTGTTGACAACTTCTGCAGATGTAGTTGTAGGGCAAGCCAAGTCTACTCGTGTGGTTTCCAAAAGTGCAGTGTCCGGTAATGACCGCCACTACGCCACTCAATTGTGAGCGTGTCAAGCCAAGAAAATAAGTTGTTCGCCCACGATTCAGTCGGGGCCATATCGTTCTGGTAATAGTGCATTTGGGTTCACAACCCCATCTTGTCTGAGCGAGCTCATAGTAGAAGTTACTAATTTGTACGCAGTTGCCTGTAGTATCTCCGTGTCCCCGTACCCACTTGAGTATGACTGTTGAATGTCTCGCCATCCTGTTTAAGGAACTCGTGAACTCAATAGTTAAACAGGATTTTTCAACTAAATAACGAACTATGTGCTTTTAAGAAGCTTTTAAATTCATACTATCTTTATATTATAATATATGTTAATATTTCCATTTTTTAGGTGACCCGTGCTTAATATTATTTTAAAAGCTTTCCATATAATATTTCAAATTATTTAAAAGCTTTTATTATTTATTCTATGATTCGTGTGGTCCTTCGTTTAAAAATTTATGACATAATATTTCCCCTATTCATCTATTGCTGAGTGTAAATTTACCTGTTCATTGTGTATCTCTCTTTCCCTGTCTGAAAGAATGTTTTTTTTTTTCTTTAACTCTCTCTCTAATTGTATTAGTAAAAATATGCATGCTATTTTACTGTCTCCTTTACTCCAGACACTGGCAATTTTTTATTCTCTCTCTCTCTCTTTCATTCTGTTTCAAACTTATTTCCCTATTTAAATGAATGATATTTGAATAGTTTACGTTGCACTTTATTTTCTGGTATTTTTACCATTCACAAAATTTAATTAAGCAAAATAAGAGAAGTTTTATATTATACACACATTTATTCACATAAATACATACATATTTTTGTTTTTTATTTCAGTTTTTCATCTTTTAACTAAACTTTAAGCTTTTTATGTGTGGGGAAAAAATGTTGAGTTTTGGGAAAGTTGTTTTGAGGTGTGGTAATTTGGGTTGTGTTATTTTTTTGTTAACGATTTAAAGGAATTATGTTTAATTTAAGATCATTGTGTTAAATTCGATATTTTTAAAATGAGTTTGAAGAATCGTGAAGATTCTTCTAAACCATCCTTAATCTGTGTTCTTTACTTGGGGTATAATCTGCCACAACTTTTAACCCATGTTTATATTTTAAATGTCCTTTATTTACAAGCGCTAAATTATACATTTTTTTTTTTTTGGTTTAAAAATGTATACAAATATTGTTTAGTTTTTTGTGCCAGATGTTTTCTTTTAACGAAGTTTTTTTTCTTTCAGTTTTTTTTTTTGTCTGCCATTTTTAACAACTTTCTCATTATGTGTGTCTTTAAGTTTTTTGATATTCCCAGCAGTTCTGGGGGACTGTTATGAACTAGTGATTTTACCTATCCTTTATAGTTAACACTAGTTACATAAATAGCTACGTGACTAGTTATTTTAACATGTACATGCCCCAATTCATCCTACATAGATTACAAGAAGACTGTCTAGTAGCTGGTTGGAAGTAGTCAACGTATTGGTTACATAGAGTTAGTTACCTTATTATCGAGTACTGGTTACTTGATTGGTTGTATAACTTGTTATTATACCCTTCACCTTCGTGAGAAGGGTATATATAAGTTCGTCATTCCGTTTGTAATTTCCACAATATAATTTTCCGACCCTATAAGGTATATATATTTTGGATCCTTATAGATAGCGGTGTCGATTAATCCACGTCCGTCTGTCTGTCTGTCCGTTTGTCTGTTGAAATCAATTTTCTGAAGACCCCAAATTTCTTCGGGATCCAAATCTTCAATAATTCTGTCAGACAAGGTTTCGAGAAGTTTCCTTTTTTAAAATCTGCAAAATCCGTCCATAAATAACGGAGATATGAGCAAAAATCCGAGACAACCTCTATTTTTGGCCTATTTTTGATCTATATTTCGCTTACTAAGTCATAAATATAGACAATATGGATATTTAATGATAGATATTTCCATTGCAACGATGTACATAAGGCTATAGTAAATTGGACCTACAATGGGTCAAAATCGGGAAAAATATTTTTTAACACGAATTTTTTTTTCACAAAAAACTTTTTTACAAAAAAAAAAATTTGAATTAAAAAAAAAATTTTTTAAAATTGGAAAAATCTTTTAAAAAACAATTTCGAAAAAAAAAAAAAAATTTGTAAAGTATAATTTGGTGAAGGGTATATAAGATTCGTCACAGCCGAAAAAAGCTCTCTTACTTGTTTTAACATGTAAGAGTGCTAAGCAGAAGTTAAACAAACCTTCTTCCGACTACTCTCCAATAGATAACTTCTGGTGGGTAAAATAACTATTCTCTAAGGTTCAGTGCAAAATGAACTTTTAAAGTGGCTACACTCTAGAATACTTAGAGACACTAAAGTGACAATTGAATTCACGCTAGATTACCTGACATGTAAGTATACATAAGCAAATAGAAAATAAACTGTATGAGAATTATAATAACACAATTTTTATAAAACCAGTTCGAAAAAGTGTACTACGGAATAAACGTTTAAAGTGACTACACTCTAGATTACTTAGAGACACTTAAGTGACAATTGATTTCAGGTTAGATTACCTTGGATGTAGAAAGTAACCTTTTGACTTATATCTGCAGTAATGCATGTCTAATGACCTAGAATATATAAACTGGAGTCAGCCAGTGATTAGAGGGATCCAAGGAATACATTGACTACTTGTAGTTTCTAAGGTTCATTACAAAATAAACATTTAAAGTGACTACACTCTAGATTACTTAGAGACACTTAAGTGACAATTGACTTCAGGTTAGATTACCTGGGATGTATAAAGTAACCAATTGACTTCTATCTGCACTACAAATAGCACATGCATGCCTAATGACCCAGAATATATAAACTGGAGTCAGCCAGTGATTAAAGGCATCTAAGGAATACACTGACCACCTGTAAAACTGCAGGGTTACTTGCCATATTGTATATTTTAACATGTTTATGTGAACTCATTTTGGAGCATCAGCAAAGACGAAAAAAAAAAAAATCAAAACAACAAAATAAAATGTTTAAAGAAAAGTTCAAACTTTTACATTTAGTTTAAATGCCATGTAGTTGGGTTTGAGGTTGGTTGGGTTTTTGGAATGGAGAAGGAGTAGAGTAACAAAAACGAGATGGGTATTTTTAAACTTTTTGTCCTTTTTTTTTTGAGAGAGAGTTTATATTACATTTTTAAGCAATGCATGTAGTCAGAAGAAAAAAAGAAGTTTCAAGAAAAAAGGATTAACCATTATTGCCAGCTATTTATTTTTAAGGATTTTTCTTAAGTAAAATGTTTTCTAGTTAATGCATTGTGTTGTTTTAAACATTAGCCTTACTTGCATTTCTAATTTTAAAAAAACATTTTTTTGGTTTTTTCATGTAGTTTTTTGGAGTGGAAAAAAAATTCCCACTGCTGACTTTGTTTCTGATTGTAAACTTTAAATAAATAATGGGAAATTTAACATAATTATTGTAATTAGTAGAGTGTTTTTTTGTTTGTTTGTTTCGGATGTTAGCTCTGACTGACTGACCTTCAGCTAAAGAAAAGCTAATTTATTTTTTAATGAGCAACATTAGAAAGTACTTTTTGTATAAAACTTATTCACATTAAAAAAATGTACAAAGTTTTAGAAATTACACAAAATTTTATATTGAATGCAGCATATAACACAGATGAGTACAAGAAACATTTGTTCAAAATAGGATTTAAAAATAAAAATACGTTCATCAAATGCAACTGAATCTCAATTTTTCGGACTTTGAATTAACAGTTGATTCTGAACAATACCAGAATGTTGTTGTGGGATCGTAAATACTTGCGAATTCTGCTCTTTGAAATCATCCAACCCAACAGTTTCTCTGAACGATTGGTCCATTGAATTTATCAACGCTGATCTTTTACCACTTTATCTCATTGTTTTTAATTTTGATGTTTTCACTAAATATTCTCAAATCTAATAATCGTCCAATTAAGCATCGAATTATGCAGAACCAAGACAACATTTTTGATAACCTAAAGCATGGCATCACACAAAAACAAAAGCCAAACAATATTACTCATAATAGTTTAGCTCTCTTATCAACAACATACCCAAACAAAGTATAAACAAAAATATTAAAACTGATACAAATTTTCTTAAAACATGCTCAACTTTTAATATAAAAGCACAGCATATTTTGAAAGTAGTAGTAATCAGTACTTAGCAGTTGCAAACGTAAATTCATTGATATCCACGAATCTTAGGTGATCAGAGCGGGGCGACAATGAAACTCGCTCTTATTTTAGTGGCCACAATTGGCTTGGTGGCTGGTATTGTTCCTGATATGTTTTCCAACTACGATGGGGATGATCCCATGTACACTAAGCATTGTATGGCTAAACAAAAGTTCCTATTGGAAATTGTTTATCGTATTGAAGAGCCCTTGATATTTGAGGAATGGATTAAACTGGGCCAGAATTTTACTCTTAACAAAGATGACTACACTGTAAGTAAGCATGTACTCACATAAAAGTTCTATAAGTATTCTTATATATGTCATTGTTATTCTAGCACTTTGACCAGTACATGGAAAAGTTCTATGAAGCCTATAAAAATGGAGCCACTTTAGCCAAGGGCGAATTCTTTGGAGCATTGATAGAGACTCATTTGGAACAGGCTTATGGTTTATTCAACTTCTTCCACTATGCCAAGAACTTTGATATTTTCCAACGCAACGTGGCCTGGGCTCGTATGAATTGTAATGAAGGCATGTTTGTCTATGCTCTCACCATGGCTGTGCATTTTATAAACAAAGACTGCCCCGTGGGCTTGCCTGCCATCCATGAAATCTTCCCTCAAAACTTCTTCAACAGAAAATTTGTTAACGCAGTCAAAAAATTCGATTACGACATCTGGAGCAAAGATACTCAAGATGAGAAGGAGGCATACAAGGATACAGTCTATAAGAACTATACTGAAAACAAGGAGTGTAAGACATGGCAATGGTGGAAATTGATGGGTTTGCATGAACAATGGTACACTGATGACCCTTATAAAAACATAAATGACGACAACAAGTACTACACTTATATCAACAAAGATCTCAAACTGTTCTGGATGCCAGTTGATTTTACCCGTGACATTGAGTTCTTCAACAATGAATCAGCTTTATCTTATTTTACTGAAAGTGTTGCTTTGAACTCGTACTGGTATTACTTCAATCTCAAATATACTTTCTTTATGCATGAAGAGAGTATGCCAGAGAAAACTGACTTTGCTAAAGATTGGTACATGAATTGGTTATACCATATCCGTCAACTTTTGGCTCGTTACTATATGGAACGTTTGTCTCATGGCTATGGTGAAATTCCTGGATTGTCTTTCTTTGATAAAATCGAATACGGTTACAATCCACAATTGGTGTACTATAATGGTGTTGGCTACAGCTATCGCAAAAACTATTACGAAATTGAAAGCCACGGAAAATTTGATAACTACTCCAAGATTGTGAACTTCTCCAAGCGTTTAGACGAAATCATTAGCAAGGGTGTTTATGTTACCCATGACGGGCAGACCATTGATTTTAGCAAACCAGAAAGTGTTAAATACATTAACAGCATCAAGCTATACACTGAGGATACATTTGACAAATATTTCTTTAAATATTGGTTCTTGTATACCCATATGTTCTTGGGTAATGTGGAGTCCAGCGATTTAAAAGTCGTTCCAAATGTCTTGCTGAACTACGAAACCATGGCGCGTGACCCTCTGTTCTATATGTTCTACAAGAAAATAGCCTCAATTCACGATAAATTTATCCATAATCTCAAACCATACACTCGTAAAGAATTGTTGATCCCTGGTATTACCATCAAGAATGTTAATGTCAGCAAATTGGTTACCTTCTTCGATTTGGAGGATTATGATGTTACTAATTTGATGAAAGATAAGACGACTTTTATTGATGGCCAACTTGTTTGGAACAAAACTTTGTTTGCTCGCCAAATCCACCTCAACCACAAACGCTTCCACGTTAATTTCACAATTGAATCGGACAAATATCAACAAGTTGTTGTCCGCACTTTCATGGGTCCCAAATACAACGAATTTGGACATGTTCTGTCCATGACTAAAAACCGCGAAAACTTTATGCAACTAAGTGAGGAATATCTGGAACTTCAAGCTGGTGTTAATGAATTACAAGAATATTACTGGCCCAGTGGAGGCCGTATCAGCTACAGTGATACATACCAGAAGGTAATGGGTTCCATACAAGGCAAACATAGATTAGGTTTTGATGTGGGCGCACAACGCTGTGGATTTCCCAAAAATTTGGTCTTACCTCGCGGTTGGAAGAACGGTATGCCCATGCAATTCTTCTTCTATGTAACTCCCCACAACTTCATACATGATTATAATCCATGCGATATGGGTTATAGTGAAGGTCGCATTGATGACAAGCCTTTCCGTTATCCTATTGATCGTGAAATAGATGAAAATGAATTCTTTGTGCCCAACATGTACTTAAAGACTGTCAAGATCTACCACGAAGACAATTTGGAGCAATACTATGGGAATAAAAATGAACATTTCCACAAAAATATAAAGTCAATTGATATGTCATATTAAGTGTCATATTCGTCGTTAAGTCTCAATTGTTTTAACAATAAGTTTGTTATGTTGTATAATAAATTAGTTTTTTTGTTCACTTAATCATTTCGCTTATGTTTTTCTGTGTTAAAGATAAAGATTTCTATGTATTACTGTGATTCAGCTTTAATAAACTATTATTAATTGCATTTTTCTGATTTTATTTGTAAATACATGTATATGTATGGGCTTTACAAACTCTGGTACTCGAAAGAAAGGTATATTGTGCTCGGAAACCTGTAAAATTTAAGATAAATTTCAAACATTCCAATAACTTCCAAGGACCTACTTCACTGAAGATGCTAGTTTGAACTCCTACTGCTAAAGACTATTTTAATATGGATTCAACTTCCTTTTTAGATAGGTAAGCCTACCTTCTTTAGCTACAAAACCATATTTCTTAATCTCTAATTGTGCAATTATGTCACGTTTGTCATTTTACATAATTTAATCCAATAGTTTCTCCGAACGCTAGGTCTATTGCATTGATCAACTGTGATCTTTTGGCACTTTATATTATTATTTTTATTCTTGATATTTAAATTTAAGAAGTATATAAATATTCCGAAATCTAATAATCATTCAATTAAGCATCGAATTATGCAAAACCAAGTCAAAATCTTTGATAACCTTAAGCTTGGAAAACATTAACAGAACATCAAACATACTTCACACAAAAACTAAAACAAAAACAACAATATCTCTCATAATAGTTCAGCTGAAATACGTGCATTCTTATCAACAACATACCCATACAAAGCACAAAAACAAATATTTAAGCTGATACAATTTTTCATTAAACAAGCTAATTTTTTAATATAAAAGCACAGCATATTTTGAAAATAGTTGTAATTAGTACTTAGAAGTTGTTTCCGATTGGTGTGTCATACTTAAGTTCGTTGATATCCACGAATATTAGGAGATCAGCTAAACTTGCTCTTATTTTAGTGGCCATAATTGACTTGGTGGCTGGTATCCTTCCTGATTTGTTTTCTATTTAAAATGGGTACGAAACATGGTGAAACAATGGTTTCTATTGGAAATTGCTTATCACATTTTAGGTTTTGTTGTTGTTGGAGGAATGGATTAAACTGGACCAGACTTTTACTCATAACAAAGATGACTATAGTGTAAGTAAGCACGTGCAAGTTCGAAGTGTATTCATTGATATTCTAGCACTTTAACCAGTACATGGCAAAATTCTATGAAGCCTATAAAAATGGAGCCAATTTAGCAAAGGGCGAATTCTTTGCGCATTAGTAGGTACTCACTTGGAACAGACTTCTTCCACTATGCCAAGAACTTTGTATCTGCCAACTCAACGTTGAGTGGGGCTCGTGAGCATTGTAATGAAGGCATGTTTGTCTATGCTTCCACTTTAGCTGTAGATCTCATAGACAAAGACTGCCAGATGGGCTTGCCTTCCAACAGTGAAGTCTTCCCTTAAAACACTTTCAACAGAAAATTCGTTAACGAAGTCAAAAAACTTCATTGCTACGTCTGGAGAAGGAATACAAGAGCTATCTTAAAAATAAGGATAACCACAACAAATTTTTCACCCAGGATTCAAAGACATGGCAATAGTGGAAATTGTTGAGCCTAGATGAACAGTGGTACACTGATGACCCTTACAAAAACATAAATACAGACAACAATGACTACGCTTATATCAACGGAAAGCTCAAACGGTTCTGGATGCCAGTTGATTTTACCCGCGATATTGAATTCTTCAACAAAGAAACTGCGTCACCTTACTTTACTAAAAGTATTGCTTTCAACTCGTGCAGAAAAAACTATATACAGAAAAAACAGATTCGTGATAGCAACCGCATTTTTTGACAATCGAATGATTCTACGTTAGTGACTGAATTTTACAGTTATGGCTACAAAACTTCAGAAGGAGTAACATATGAATCCCAACCGCATGATAGAATCTCATCCTTAATTGAAATTAACGAGGACAATGTACTTTGAGCCATTCGGTGTTTTGATCCATATAAATCTCCAGGTCCTGATGGCATCATAACGGCTGACCTGCAAAACAATGCAGAACTAGTCACACCATGGCTGATGACAATCTTTCAAGCCTGTAGTTCAAGGTCCTATATACCCAATAGTTGGAGCGAATGCAATGTGACTTTCATCCCGAAGGTTGGAAGGCCTCACACACCAAGGCAAAGGACTTCAGGTCGATAAGTCTATCATCCTTTTTGCTAAAGACTTATTGACACTCATATCAGAATGTCAAATAATCAGGGATTATTATTTACCTCTCAACATGCCGACACCAAGGGAAAATCAGTTGAGACGACGCTTCGAATTCCGCAATGACACACTCGTGGTCTTTCTGGATATAGAAAGATAATGTGAAATCTGCAACCATAATATCAGTCCTAGATTTACTAGGACTCGATCAATCCATAGTTAGGTTCATTAGGTACCTTCTAAATTATAGGATCATTCGCTCTAAAATTGGAACGACTACGATCTCTAGATTTGCCAAAAGAGGCACTCCTCAGGGTCTTAAATTGTCTGCTTATGAATCTAGATTACCAGAACTATAAGACTGTCGCCCACGCGGACGATGTTGCGGTGGCAGTTTCTGGGATTCATCTGGGAACGATATCGCTAAAACTGGAGATGCCACTCGAAATATTAAATCGATGGAGTATCGATAGTGGTTTGAGTGTAAATCCCAGCAAACCTGAACTAGTACTGTTCACTCTATGGACTAAAATCCCTAATTTCACGTTACCCCGACTAAACGGAACCGAATTGTAGCTCACGGACAATGCAAGATACCTGGGTATCATACTCGACAAGATAACCTAACCTAACCAACCGAAATTCTTCTTTGTCAACTGACTTTCTCTTGACAGAACCGTAAAATTGGATGTATGCAACCGAACTATTCGATTGGCAACGAATTCGGTTGCTATTACGAATCTGTATTCTTTGTGTACTTTCCTTAAGCATGAAGAGACTATGTCAGAGAAAACTGGCTTCGCTGGAGTTTGATACATGAATTGGCTCGATACTATATGGAATGTTTGTCTCATGGCTATGAAGAAATTTCGTAGTTGTCCAATCGTTTGGACGAAATCATTACCCAGGGTATTAAGTTACCTGTAAAGGTCAGACCAATGGTATTAGGGAACCAGAAAGTGTTAAATATATTGGCAGCATCAAGTTATACGGTGCAGATACATTTGACAAATACTTCTTCAAATATTGCACTTGGGTGATGTGGAGTCCAAAGTTGAACCACGAAACCATGGCTATGACCCTTTGTTCTATAAGAAATGTATTTCAATTCAGTGCACGACGCTGTGTTTCCCAGAAACTTGGTCTTACCTCGTAGTTGGAAGAACGGTATGTCAGTGCATATCACCTTCCTCCATGAGTACGTCTAATCTTGCACTATGGGTTATACTTTAGGTCGCAATGATGGTAATCCTTTCTAGTATCCTCTTGATCGTAAAATAAATGAAAATACATTCTTCGTGCTCAACATGTACTTCAAGACTGTCAAAATCTACCGCGAATACAATTTTCAGCAATACTATGGGAATAAAAACGAACATTTCTACAACAATATGACGTCAATTGATATGTCATATTTGCCGCCACAATTAAAAATCTAATTAGAGAATGATGCAGATTTTGCAAAAATAATTTGTTTAGTTTTCGTTGAGTCTTTCTAACTAAACACATACATTTCAATTGTAAATTGTAACAAATAAAATATTACCATTTCCTTTTAAAATTTATTTCAATTTGTAACAGAAAACCAAACAAATCTCTGAATGAAATCTCTAATTTCAAGTGAAACCAAACAGGCCGGGTAGAAAATAGTTTTTGTAAATAAATATTAAAATTAGCATTTTAGTCAACGGTCATTATTTATTGCCAATGTCAAATACACTTGACAGCAATCGTTCATTAATGTTAAAGACGTGTATGTAGCGAGAAAGGCTCGTGTGTAAGTGTCGCTCTAATAGTGCGTGTTTCTTCTCACATTTCACACAATTATGGTGAGAGTTGGAAAAAAAAAAATATCCTGTGAAATCTATAACAATCATTTTCATAAAATTAATGTTAAATGATGGTGACTATTTAATGGCAACATCAAGGAAACAACACAGCACGACACAAGTCTGATAGTAAAATGGCGCATGCAGGGAGGGGCAAACTAGAACAGTGGTGGGCATAAAGAGAACATGAAATATAAACTATATGACATGTATTTTCTTTCTCTTGTAATTCGATCAGATTCTGATATGATTTCGTTTTCTATTTGGTAACTTTTTTGGGCTTCGTTGAGATTAGCATTGTTGGTAAGTATATAACTGATCATGTTCGACCCCTGATGGCAATTAAAGCCGACCACTGGTCTAAAGTAATGTGGAAAGAGCATATACAACCCCAAACTTTCTTATATATTTGTTTAACTTCTTAGCTGTGAAATATCAGTAGTTTAAGTGTGAACTTGAAAACCAGCTAAAATTTGCATTTGACCAAATGATCGAGACACTTAATTTGTTTTTTAAATATTCCCCAAAACCCTTTTAGGGCCCTCTAATATTGCACATGCCTGCCTCAACAATTCAAATATCATAATGGCTATGCAATACTACTGCTAAATCTCCAAAGTTCTTCCCATTATTTTAGCACTTCACTTTAAAATGTATTTATTGTTTGTAATGACAGTCAAGTAAAGAGAACGACACAAGTGGAGAGTACACGAAAATGTTGGTCCTAAGAGAATTAAAAGCAAACCACGAGATTTCAATGATGGCTGTCAAATGCGTACGAGTATACTATGTTAATGTATACGTCTGTGTATTGTAATAGTATCCCAGCAGTTCTGGATGACTGTCCCGAGCTAGTAATTTTACATATTACCTAGGGTGGCCATTGGTAACATAATTTTCTAAATAACTAGATACTTATAACATGCTAGTCAAATGAGCCAACAACGTGTAAACTCTTCATTACAAAAGGACACTTATTGGTGGGTAAAATAACTACTTTCTAAAGCGCAGTACAAACAAATTGTTTAAAGTGCCTACACTATAGATTACTTAGAGACAATAAAGGGACGATTAACTACATGCTTCATTACCTCGAATGTATAAAGAAATCTATTTACTTCTCTCAGCATTACAAAGAGCACATATGAGTTTAATGAACCAAAAATATATAAATTGGAATCTGGCCAGTAATTACACATGAAAATTACTGTTTCAATACATTTATAGTCAATACAGAACTGCTGGAATATTTTATATTTTGTGAATATGTATGTGGTGTATGGGTAAGCAAAATGACATTCAGTATTTCAGAATCACTTTGGTAATTTATGCGTGGCATAAAACATTGTTGTTAAATTATGCCACACGCTTTGGCTATTATATTTGTGCCTTTGGGGTCCTTTGATATTCGTGATTGTGTCTGTGACTTAGCGTATTAATGATTGTTTATACGCTTGGATATGGAAGTGTGTAAATAAATGACTGATATAGCCAAGCTGAAATGGGGCTTAACATATCTCTGTTTTTTACACACTGTCTACATGATGCGGCAGAAATTAATTTCTTTTTTTTTTCATTCCTTTTTTTTTTGCAAATAATTTCTTTGCTCAGACACAATTCATAATGATAATGTGATTATATGGAGTGTGCTATTTGGGTGAGTATGTGTGGTATCATCTAATGCTTTAGGGTTCCGGAACTTTTGAAGAGAAAATGTGTATTTGTTCATATGATTAATAAATAAAATATAGACATAAAATCGATAGCAAAACTGGATATGAAATCAATCCATGACCTATCAGCAGCCCAGAATGATTCTTTCCTAGAGCACCAGTTAATACACCAACTCCTGCGGCTCCATGCCAAAGAATTTCGGTTATAAAGAGAACCCACAAAAATAACCTCTTTGCGAAAGATATTCCAAACTCATCTTACTCTAGTAAGGAGTTGAACTTTAATATAAATGGCCTTGATACATTATCAGAGCTGGGGAGAAGCAGAAAGGCTTTATGGATTATGGATCGGCGTAAACAATGCATTTAAATATCAAGTAATGGCGAAACGTTAGACCGGACTATAAATGAACAGGCTACACAGACTACACCTAGAGTTTGGCTCTCCAAAAGAGAACCGAAGCGAAAAAGCCCTAGAAATTCTATCGACGAAAACCTAAACTAAACCTAAATCTGCAGATGAGCCAGATACAAGCTCAAATACCGAGAATGTAAACAAGGAATGAACAATGGTCAATAAGAAGAGGAGGGAGAACATGAGAATCCGTAAGGCTAAGCAGGATATGCTGATAATATTCACAAAAGAGGACATTTCGTATGTAGATATCTTAAAGAGAATTAGATCAGACTATGATTCAAAAGAGCTAAGAGAAGAAGAACATAGACCGGAGAATTCAGAAAGGAGATCTACATCTCCTACATTTCATCTGCAGATAGAAGCTCAAATACCGAGAATGTAATCAAGGAATGAGCAATGGTCAACAAGAAGAGGAGAAAGAACATGAGAATCCGTAAGCCTAGGTAGGATATGCTGATAATATTCACAAAAGAGGACCATGATTCAAAAGAGCTAAGAAAAGAATTGAGCAAAGGCCGAAGAATTCAGAATGGAGATCTACATCTCCTACATTTCATCTGCAGATAAGTCAGATAGAAGCTCAAATACTGAGAATGTGAACAAGGAATGAAAAATGGTCAACAAGAAGAGGTGAAAGAACATGAGAATACATAAGCATAGGCCGGATATGCTGATAATATCCACAAAATATTACATTTCATAGATAGACTAGACGATAGTGTGCTGGGTTATCAATCTGAGGGTTGCGGGTTCGATTTACCACAGAAGCTCTGGGTGTATCTACAGACAAGCAAAAGCTTCAAAAGAGCTAGGAGAATAAGTGTACAAAGTCCGGAGAATTCAGAAAGGAGACCTGCATCTCTTACATTGCATACGTAGATATCTTAAGGCAACTTCGATCAGACCCTGACTTAAAAGAGAAAGAAGAAGCAGAAGTGAACAAAGTCCGGAGAAAGAAAAACCTAAAAGTGAAACGCAAAAATAGAAATGGAGCTTAAGGGATCATTTTAAGTAAGGATGCGTAAAGAAGAGACGGTGATAGACTGCAAAGATATGGGCGATATTGTTAAATTAAGCCTCCAAGGAGAGACCTTACGGGAGACAATAACACTCACCAAGTGTTACAGATGGTTAGAGTTTGGCCATATATCCAAATTCTGTAAAGAATATATTGATAGATCAATGGAAGACATCACCACGAAACGGGAAATATATCAAGGCTTAGTAAAGTAATGTCAAATCCATTCGAAAGTCACACGGAGCAACCAAAATAGCTAAAATAAGTCTCTCAATAGATGCATAAAGGAGGGCACTTAAGGGAGACAATAACACTCACCAAACAAGTTAGAGTTTGCCCACATATCTAGATTATGTAAAGCAGATCTCATATCTGCATCAAATGGAATGGATTGGAAGGTCATATAGGAAGTTATAGGTGCCCTCTTTTCAAATTAAGTTCACCAACCTTAATACAAATCATCGTATTGCTGCTCAAGAGTTATTATATCCCACCATACTCCAAAATTGAATATCAATAACGACAACTTCATATCAGGTCATGAGACCAATAATCAGGAGTATTTAGAAGCATATACTTCACCTATATCGGCTGACTTTATGAAGTTTAAGGAAATTCGGCATAGATGATAGTCTACTAGTACAAAAAAAGGAAGGCGGACCAACACACTTATCCCTGCCATAACTAGTTGGCTAAAGAGGAGGTATGGGAATATAGAGTATATCCAAACCCAGTTCTTTGCGTTCGTGATTTGATTAAGGATGCCGAACATGTTCTCTTTGTCTCTCCAGGATTCAATCCTCCAAGAGATTATCTCAAACAACGGTTAGGAACTGAGACAATTGTGAGCAGTATAACCCAGCTGATAGTAGGTTTTCTTACAAGTTGGATGCATATTGTAAATTATGTGAAACTCGTTCTTTCAGAACTTTGTAGAGCCTAAACGAACATGGATGTTAAATGACCTTCCCCTCTCGGTGTATATATTCCGGATATTCTCGGTTGTACCGCCGGGATTAGGATGACGTTTGCAATTTTTTGTTGTTGGAAAATAAGGAATTTATTTAATTTAAATTTAATAATATGAACTCAAAACCAATTTTAAATCACTGGTAATTTGTATGAAAAAAAAAAATATAAAATTCATTGTCTCTGCTGCGTAGGAAAGGATGAAAAAGAAAACCCTTCTGTTATTTTAATAATGAAATGTTCATTATATTTTAGTTTTCAAGTATGGTGTCACAATTATAAATTTTGCGTGTGTTTTTTTATTTTTTTTTTTTTTTGTTATTTTAGCGCTTATTAAAATAAAGAAACATGCTAAAGTTTAAATATACAAGACAATATTGTTGTAGCACTCTAACTATAGTAGTACAAGAAAAGTGTATAAAATGATTGTCAGCAGTTAGAAGCAGCAGCAGCAGTAAAGGAATAGGGGAATAATAATAAATAGTAGCAGCAGTGTTAGTTTGTACCATGATAATGCCATACACCAACTAAAAGTGCAAAATAAAAAAAAAACTAATGTTGAGTAGTTTAGTTGTTTTTTTGCCATTGTTATAATTCTACATTTTATTTAACAATATTCATACACGCTACATTGTCATTTAAAATAACTTAAGCACCATTGCGGAAAACGTTTTCAACTAACTTCTTCCGTTTTTAAGATTCCTTCATTTATTTATTTGTTTGTTCATTTGTACTCCCTCCTGCTGCTGCTTCTCTATTCAGGGTAGTTTTCTAACCAAACCAGCTTTTAGTTTTTTTTTTTTTTTAAGCCTGACATGCTTGATGAAGGCAAAAAGCAACACAAACAAAAAAAAAAAAAGAGACTAAAAACTAAAATATGGAGGAAAGAAATCCTTTTTTAAACAAAAAGCATATAATGACGTCAACAATTGTTATTGCTACAAATTGCTTTGATAGCTGACAAAATGTAACAATCTGTTGTAGTCGTAATTGTAATAGAAGTGTACGATTTGTAAACTCCTGTCTGCCTGCTCTTACTCGGGTTTTTGTTTTCCTTTATTTTTAGTTTCAGTTATTTTGTTGCTTTGCTTTTTTAGCTGTTTATATAAATTGTAGGTTTAATTTGTGTGAAATGCTATTGTAGAGTGTTTGTTAACCCTTTAATGTTTTCAATATTTTCGTAATTTTCAATTATTTATGAAGGTTGGGAAATAAAGGAAATTTTTGGGTTTCTTGAAGATATGTATTTAACTTGATTATAATAAAATATACATATGTTTTCTAATTAATAAGGTTTAAAGTTTTAAGTACATAATCCCTTAAATGAACAAAGCAAGGAAAAATTAAAATTGTTGGTTCGAAGGACCATATGTAAAGTAGGCTATAAAGAAAACATTTGGTTCGAAGGACCATTGACAGAATTACCTTAAGTTCTTAAAAGTAGAAATTGTTAAATTTCATAATATGTAAGTTCTAAGTGCTTAGAGTACGTTACAAGGAAATCATTTGATTCGTAGGACCATTAACAGAATTGTCTTTAAATTGTTTAATTTCCTAGTATGGAAGCTTAAAGCTTTGGGTACATTGCATTTGATTCGTAGGACCATTAATAGAATTACCTTAAATTCTTAAAATTCAAGAACCGTATTAGAAAATTTCTAAATTTATTTACCTCTCCTTAAAGGGTTACACACATTTTTAACTGTCACTTAAATTCTCCTAACCATTTTTTTTTCCCAAGGTCTCTGTTTTTAATTTAACCTGTTTATTACTTTCCACATTTATTTTCCTTTTTTAATATTTCTCCTTATTTCCTTGCCAAAAACGCGGGAGCACAGGTAGAAATTACATTTTCTTTGTTAATTACCTTTGAGTTTTCTTTTACAACATTTAACAGATTGCTATACTTTGTTATTATTATTATTATTTTATACTTTTGTTTATAATTTCTTTATTACGAGTACATATTCGTTATGCCTTGGGGAGTAATAGCCAAAATATTATTACGCGCTTTTAAGCACTAACTTGTGTTGAAGTTGGCTGCTAACTTTTGGCTTTAAAATTTATTTAAGTAAATGTTTAAAAATATGTTTTTAACTGCAAAGCAAAATGTAGCTATTAAACTAAAGTGAAGATTAAATGCAGTTAAACGTATAATAAATGGGAAACCATAAGTAATTGAAAACAGTTTTTTAATTGAAGTTCAATAAGAAGTGGCAAAAGTATGAAAATTTAATAATTTTAGGAAGTTTATTTTTAAAAGGTCTATATTAAACAAACATTAACAGAAAATGTGGTCAAAAGTTTAATTAATGGGAATTCTTTAGCTTTTTTAAAACCTACAATGAATAAATCAAAAGTCTTCTTAAAAACATAAAGCAGCTTTAATCGCTAAAATTAGCTGGTGCGAAGGACCATATCACTGACTAAAGTAATAGACAGATTTACTGATTTGTTTCCATGAAGTGTAAATAGTTTATTTTAATAAATCTACAGTGAATAAACCACAATTCGTCTCAAAATCATAATGAAGCTTTAAATCACTAAAAATAGTCGGTGCGAAGGACCATTATACAGACCAAACTAATGGACGATATTATACATATGTTTCCATAGTTTTTATTTTATGCGAATAAGAAGTTACAAGCGAATTACTATAAAAACTTAAAATTTCTTTTACAACAAGTAACATTAAAGAACTTGTTACCCCTATTATTAAATATTCCTAAATAGCCCGTATTTAACTAACAAAAACCCCAGGAAAATGGTGGCATAAAGGAACACATTAAATACAGCAATTAGTTGTTGTTTTTTCCGACGCCATCTTAAAGCCATCAGTTACACACACACACACACAATCCCAGTCATTATTACGATTTTCATTTGCTTTGAACAATTTAAATGCTTCAAAGGCAACAAAAAGAAGAAGGTTGCTACCGCTTTGCATTAGAAATCTGTATAATTTGAAAATTTTTCCCAACACGTATTCATGTGCGTACTTAGCATATCTAAAACATTAATTCATTCATTTGAGATTTCCACTTTATTTTTTTTTTTTTAGAAGTTTATCTAGTAATGCAGTAGAGCCTTTTTGTTAGTTGGTTAAAAATCCTGCACAAGGCAAGTGGTTTTTTTTGTTTAGGTTTATCTTACTTTTTTTTTGGGGGGAAAAAAAGTGGAAAAAGTTGTGGCGTAAGTAATGTTTAATCTTTTGCATGTTTTTGAAGAAAGATGAAAAAACAGAGAATATGTTTTAAAACAAAAGCGTTAGAAAAAGGAATAACTTTAAACTTATTGCATTAGATTGAGGAATGGGGGAGGGATTTAAATGATATGTCTGAAGTAGAGAAATTTGTAGAGAATTACTTGGAGATTTCAGTTTATTAGCTTAAACAAGTTTATAATTTCTTCAACTTATTAAAAGCTTTTAGAAACACAATTTGTTTATAAAAGCTTTTTGGTTTTGTTTAAAAAAACTCATATTAAAATGGTTTGTAAAGGCTGTGATATTCAATGAATGGTTTAGTTTGAAAACTTTTTTAATCTAATTTGACTTTAAAGGCTTTATGCAAATTTATATACTTAAAACTTAAAGTTTTTATACAAATCTTTATTTAACTTTTGTAAGTTTCAACTCATAAGCTTTTTGGCAGCATTTTTTAACTAAGATTAAAAAAGCTTATGACAAGCAATAAACTAAATTTAGCTCTCAAAATGTTTATGAGTTTTAAAAGCTTTTCAAAATGTACATAATGTAGATAGACGTTTTGAATTTATAGTTTTAAAAAGCTTAAATTCAATACTGATAAGTTATAAATACCAGTTTAGGTTTAAAGGTTATAAATGCTTTACAACTTTTATGAAACATTCAATTATTTTAAAAAATAGTTTGGCTTAAAGCGTGCGAACATTTTATTTTGAAGTAAAAACATTCAGGAAATGATTTTAACAATATTATGACTCATCTGAAAAACGTATAGCTTTTTGGTTACATATTTAGACTTATATTAAAAAAAGCTTTTGAAAAGCAAGCTTTATTAAAATGATCGTTTAGCTCATACAACTTTAAAACTTTCATGAAATTTTAAAGCTTTTTAAAACAAAGTTGGAATACAAAAGCTTTTTGAATATATTTAAAAAAATTATGAATAAGCTTTAATAAGGCTATAAACAAAGTTAAATAAACAAATTTGATTTAAAGCTTTCAAAGCTTTTGTGAATATCATGAGCAAAAATTATAAAAACATAAGGAATGAGCTTTATTAAAGCTATAAACAATATGAAATAAATAATTTTGATTTATAGCTTTCAAAGCTTTTGCAAGTTTAATGAACAAAAATGTTAGTGTGTATTGAAAAGCTTTTTCAATCTGTTTATTGTTTTTAGATTCAAAAATGTTTAAGCTGCTAACATTAACATTGAAAGCTCTAGAATTCGAATATACCAGTTTGTCCGTTAAGATCAATGTAGAAGATTCACGAAAGATGGCGTGTGTATAAATAGTGGCAGAGGTTGCAGTCGTTAGTGAGTTGATTATAGGCGCTGTAAGAGTTAACATCAACTGCCTTGTACATTTAAGTTTGTACATTATAAAGTGTGTGGGCATTTCTGCGAATTGATAAACGTGTATAAAGACACAGAGTGACTATATGAACTGTTGTACATTTTAAATTTTATTTGCAACCAAAATATCCGGTTTATTTAAAGGAAATAAACCAACGTTTTTAAGAGGTCAAAATGTAACAGTATTATGTGAGTTTAAAGATTATTGCCTACATTGTAAAATGTATATAAAACCTTTTAAAATACTTAATTTTATAAAAACTTTTAAAAATATTGCTTGAATTTATAAGCTTTTGGTTTTTAAATTAAAGGTCGGTTTAGATCTAAAACTTTAAGAATGGTTAACTTTCAATTAATTTTAAGCTTTTATTACATAGTGCGAGTTTTTGACAGTAAATTTAAAATATAAAATAAAAAGCTGTAATATAAAGCTCTCAAAAGCTTTTGAATATTTTGAAAACCAGATATTTCTTAAAAGTTTTTGAAAACTTAATTTAAATTTATATATATTATTCAACATTAAGTTTATATTAAAACTCGTTATTAAAGCTTTGTTAAAAATTAAGCTTTACACTGTAACAAAACGTATATTTTTGTAATATTTACTATTTGCTATAGAATTTATTACATTTTGTTTATAAAATACACCCACTAATCCTGTTTGATAATTCATTTGATAAGCTTTAAACAAAAGCTCCTTTAACTACTTAAATCTGTAAATTTAAAACTATACTATGGCCAAAAAGCAACAACTAATTTCCTGTTGCTGTGCAGTTTCTTAACGATGACACATTTAGATTAAACAGAAAACTTTCTTTCCTTTATTTTATTTTAATATTTAAAGTTTTCTTTTCTATATATGTACATATACAAGTATATTTATTTATTTATTCAAATTAATGTTGTACTATTTCGAGCCAACTGTATTAAAAAGTTAAGTCCAATAAAACTACAATTAAATAGTGCCTTTTGGTAGGAAAAATTACAATACTAACAAAAACAACTTCCGGTTAAAATAAAAATAAGAGAAAATACCAAAACACATGTAAATAAAAAGTTCTACTCTCATTTAAACAGCATTACACCCTATATACAAACACACAGTCTAAATAAAATAAACTATAAGAAAGAAAACCCAGTAAAAACTACAAAACAACAAAAAAAAAAAAAAAAATTCTAAATTTAGTTAAAGCTCTTCTTTTGTGGTTTCCTAATAAAATTCAAATTACACTAATTTTATAAAAATAATACAAACAACTAAAGCCAACAATAAGTTGTTTAAATATTTACATACAGACACACAAATGAAATGAAATTAAAGTAGAAACAAATGGTAACAAACTTATAAAACTGAAGCCAAAAATTTACTGGGATAAAAAACAACTTTCAAATAGAGCCAACAAATTTTTTTTTGGTTTTTAAAATTTGGCAAGCTTAAAGCTGGGTCTCTGAAAGTGTTTACGAGTTGATATTTGTTTTAAGAGGCCAGCAGGTCATTAATAATTGGGCATTAAGGAAAGTTTAGGCATCAAGCTTTTATGGAGGGAATCAAAGCTAAAGAGGGTTACAGTTTTGCAAGTGAAATTTTAATAATTAAGCAAATGAGTATGGAAACAAAAATTTATTTAAAAGTAGCCTAAAGTTTTAAGTTTAATAAAAAGTTTGTTTAATAAAGCTTTTTCCTGGCATGCTAAATACCACTAAGGAGCACATCTTTGGCCAACTTTAGCTTGTCCTGCTTACAAAATGTCTATTTCTGCGAACAATATACTAAAAGCTTAACTCTTGCTTTATTACTATACCACAGTTTGTACAACATGTTAACAAATTATCCTAAATTATAGACTTATTCTAATTTTAAAATTGTTCTATAATCTTCATTAAATTTCAAAAAAAACCTACCCAAATAATGCCCCCAAAAAACCTTTAAGTATCTTATTACCTTTAAATATAGGTAAAACCCTCTCAACCACAAACATTTTTTTGTTATCCTTAGATTAATTTCAATGTTTATTTTCCAACACAAAATTTTAAGAGCAGCAGTGTCAGTGTAAAAGAAAAGAAAAAAAAAACATTTTGATAAATGTTTAAAATACATAAATACCAGCACCACCAACTGTGTTTAGGCCATAAATTTTCAGGCCTAACAAGCTCAAATATTTAACAAGCAAAAAAACAATATATATATTTTAAACCAACATACTGACATATATTTTAACTCACACATATACATATGTGTAGGGAAAAGTACCAATTCTAACCAACAGCCACACATACAAAGAGACATAAATAAATATGGGTAAACAAAATAAAAATATCCTTTATAAATCCATAAATGACCATAAATGTTTAAGTAAGAATAAATAAAAAGCAAATGTATGTGTTTACATTTTTATGTATAGCCAGGGGCAAGTGAAAAGCACAAGTCATGGCCACCCCTTAGAGCTTTTTATGCAACATGTTCCATTTTGCAAAACGAAAAGCTGTTTTTTATTAATTCTTAAGTTTTTATTTATTTTCTAATGTTTCATTTTATAATAAAATATAGATCTTTACCCCGATAGACTACACGATAGTGTGCTGGACTATCAATCTGGGGGTTGCGAATTCGATTCCCGCCAGAGACTCTGGGTGTATCTGCAGACAAGCAAAACGCTTCGCAGTTTGTGTTTTTTTTTTTTTTTTTTGTTGTAAAACTTACGAACCCCTGGGGGATAATTGACCACTCTTTGAAAATCAAACGTTTCTCATATCTTGGTAACGTCAAAAAATTCCTAATGATGGTGGTATCAGCTGCTAGCTTTTACATTAACTTGCAGATGTCCTAGAATTTAGAATTTATTTTAGTTCGACAATCCCTGAGAGCTTTTTAATGAAACTTGTCTTAGTTTGCAAAAATAAGATTAATGTTTATTAACTCGAAGGTTTGAATTTACTTAAGAACTCCAGGGGGATCCTGGACCACTGTTTGATAATCAAAAATTTGTTTATATCCTCGCAACGTCAAAAGCTCCCGAATGGTGGTAGTAGCAGCTAAAAGCTTTTACATCATATCATATTAGACGTTACTTACGAACCCCTAAGGGATCACTGAACACCACTCTTCGATCATCAAACATTTCTCATGTCTTGGCAACGTCAAAAAATTCCTAATGATAGTGGTACTTATCAACAGCAAGCTTTTACATTAACTTGCAGTTGTGCTCGTAGCACAAATGCTACAGACTTTGCCTATCAGAGCTTGTTTTGTGAACAGAATTTAAGAATAATAAATCGAGCTAGAAATAGTGCTACTTAAACCGATTTTCTTCATAAATTCAATTAACGAGGTGAAACCCGGCCAACAGGGTAGTTGAATATATGGGGATGTCAAGAGGACCCTGACCACAAACTAAGCCTAAATTGGGAACTACACCAGTAGGCATTAAGCCTATTGTTCCATCCCGATCCTTAATTGTGCCAGTGTCTGTTATATCCTACATTTGATAGAATAAAATTGCCGCAAGCAATTAAGGAAGTGAAACCCGACCAACAGGATAGTTGAATATATAGGGGTGTCAAGAGGACCCTGACCATAAACTAAGCGTAAATTGGGAACAGCACGGTGTATGAGAAACCAGTTGGCATTAAGCCTGTTGTTCCATACCGGCCCTTAATTGTGCCAGTACTTGCGGCAGGTGTCTGTTATATCCTACATTTGATATATTATGCAAGTATGCCGCATGTTATATATATTGAAGCCATCAATGAGACTAGTGGAAAAGATAATGTATATATTGTTACGTTTTTACCTTTTAAAAACGTGGGTTTATTTCCTTTAAATAAACCGGATACTTTTGATTGCAAATAAAAGCAGTTTTAGTAGTTTAAAATTGTAACAAATCTTTATTTATTTAGAATGTACAACAACAACAGAATTAAATAGTCACTCAGTATCTTTATACACGTATATCAATTCGCAGAAATGCACACAAACTTTATAATGTACAAACACACATGTACACGACAGTTGATGTTAACTCTAACAGCGACAATGATCAACTCAACTCACGAGTGCAGCCTCTGCCACTATTTACACATCCGAGTAGTCGAGATTGTTCTTAACAATCAACTAGTATTTTCGATTTCTAGAGCTTTCGATGTCATTGCCAGCAGCCCAAACATTTAGTGTTGCCATACTTACAAACAATGTCAATGATGGACGTGGCTTCAAACATGATGAATGCTGCAGGCAGTCGTTACAGACCGTTGAATTCAAATCGTCATTGCACATTCGTAACAATATATTATATATCAAAGTAAAGGAAATTTTGTCTTCTTTTCAAAAATGTATAAAATCTTTACTAATTATAAAATTCATAAAAGATCTTTAGCAAAAATAAGAAACTAATGCAGAACATATTGGCGCATAGAAAACAGGTCATAATTTTTTGAATGCAGCTGCGCGATTTGAGAAAGTTTAGTTTGAAGTTGAAATTTTCATACAAAATAGGACTATTTTGAAAGTCATTGGTCCTTGTAGTATTGCTTTTATTTCCATGGGACATTTTATAAAAAATTGCTGATTTATTTCCACTTTTTTCGAAATTCCCTCACAGTAGAAGGTAAATAGGCAGCAAAAGGATACTCCCAGATGAACTACTCTCCTGTGTTTTGAGAGTTTCTCTCTAATCGCCACGAACGACGGGCTTAGACAATTACCGATCCATTTCTTCTTGCAGATGGGACTGATGGCCTTCAAAATGCTCTTGAAGAGTGTAACATGGCAAATAATGTTGAAGTCTAGCACCATAAGCACCGAATTTTCACAAGGTTGCTGCTGTTGTTAGACATTTAATAAAAATCTAAGGTGTAGTTAATCATATGGTGTTGCTCAGCCTTTTACGCAATCCAAAAGTCTCCTCATTTAGTATTTTGTCAAAATATAAGCTTGCAACACTTCCCATATTTGATAAAATCCTTATCGCTTAGCTGTTGTGCTTTTTATTTCATCTTGGCTGTTTATTTCTCAAAAAACTCCCAAATCCTGTATGTATTACGAGCCAACATGTTGGCATTAAAGATTTTATGTTTAAGGACATGTTAAAATACCAAAAAAAAAAAGAGAAAAAACATGTAGCCAATAAACTTTACACAGTAAGGAAAATCTTACACCCAAAAAAAAAAAAAAAAAATTTAGGGATCAACAACAAAACAAAAAAAAAAAAAAACAGCAGCAAAGAACACAACATGAAAATAAACGTTAAATATAATCTAAGACCTATAAAACGTTAGACCAATATACACATACAATTTATTATAAAATATTGGCAACAAAAATACAAAACAACAAGAAAAGGAATATATAGCGAGCGACCTTCAGTAAAAGGATCAAATCACAACAGTTTACACAAACACACTCTTAAATTTACACACTTCAAAATGTATGTATGTATATGTATAAAAGAATGTAAATATACTAATTGCAAAGCTTTATTCATCAACAACAATAACAACGTTTTTAAAGCTATACCAACAAATAAATAATAAACAAAACAACAAACTAACGACCCATTACATACAAAGACTCTCTTCATTCATTCTTTTAACCTCCACTCTCTTTCTCGCTCTCCCTCTCACTCTAATCACTTACATACTCTTGGCACCATTTTAAAGATGTGTGTAATATTACATGACCATACTGAAACTGTCCTTACTTTTCTTCATTTACTGCTGCTGCTGCACCCTCTATATACTTCAGTTGTTTACTACTTTGTACTCTTCATCAAAGTTTTTGCAAACAACAACCAAAAATGATAAGGGTCTATTAAAAAGGGCAAGCTGTAAAGAAATCCAAGGATCTTTTTTTTTTAGCTTTTCATTATTATTTTCCTACCACAATAAACGAAGCTATATACAGCTGCTTGCGCCTGCTGTGGCCCATCACAACTTACAGTTATCAAACATTATTTTTAATCTATGGAATACAAACAAAATTGGGTAAGGGCGAAATGTAAAGAGAAGGAATTGCAGAGAATGAAACTGAAAAGGCTCGATTTCAGAGAAATGTTTAAATTGCAAATTTTTGGTGATTCTTTGATAATTGACAAACAGTCTTAGAAACGCAGATAAAATTTCGCAGAAATTCGGTTCTTCGCAGCAGCATCTTCCAGTAGTGTTTAAATTCTATTGTAATTCATATGGCTTTGAAGAAAATGTCAATATCAACATAATTAAGGTGTAATTCTTAATTGAGCTGATATCAAGAGTAAGTCCAGCTTAAATTATAGCCAGAATAATTGGATCTGACAATTGGGGTTTAATTATTTGCTTTCAATTCCATTTTTCCATTGCAGCATATTCGGGTGGTTCGAAGTCAGAGTTTGGAGCCCATCCGCAACAACGCCAAGTTTAAGCTTTATCTCCTTCATCCATATCGCAGGTCATCAAAATTTGGGCCTGTTGACTTAATTTTGCAGCCGTCAGGATATGAGATGAATTCAACTGCCTGTGGTGGTTCCTGGAAACAACGATGGATTCATTGTATTCAAGCTGGGAAGCATCGACTCTACTGATCATCATGAGTTAAAGATATTAGGCTCATAACTAAGATTTGTCTTTGTTCAACAAACTACCTTCTACACATCAGGACCCTATACAACAGTTGTAGTCTTAAATCTTGGATAAAACCAGATGATGTCCTTACGTGGATTACGCGAAAAATGTTATATGAATATATATATAGATAAGCATAATGAAGTTTATGATAATGAGATTTTGTTCTACAGTGTAAATATTTAACCACTAAACAACTGTCAAACGAGCTACCTTTTACACATCAGAATCCTGCTGAATACTTGGGGTCAAAAATCTTGGAGAAGACCAGATTGATGCTCAGTTGTCGAATCAAACTTACGAATCGAACTTCTGCGCATTGAATAATAGATTTAGAGAACAATGTTATCATAAAACACCTTAAAATGCAAGCATTAGATGCATTGATTGTCCACAACATCACACAGTATTCATCATCTCTTCCTGATAACTCTATAGGTCTGCAAAATTAAGTTAAGAGCATCATGGAGACCATCAGTCCCAACTTCATGAATCATTGGATCGGTAATTGTCTAAGCAAGTCGTTGGTGGAGATTAAAGAGAAACTTTCAAAACACAGGAGAGTAGTTAGTCTGGGAGTAACCTCTGGCTGCCTATTTACCTTCTACAGTAAGGGAATTTCGAAAAAAGTGGAAATAAGTCTACAATTTTTAATAAAATTTCCCATGGAAATAGAAGCAATACTGGAAGGAGCAATGACTTTCAAAATAGACCTATTTTATAGAAAAATTTCAACTTTAAACTAGATTTTCCCTAGGTGCTTAGTTAATGATATTCTAGGAATTGTCCACGATTCGCCAGTAGACTGCTGTCCTACCAGCTACCTTCTCTACATCAGGACACTACAGATAGTCTGGGAATCAAATCTTGGAAAATACCAGAGACATTGAAGGATTCAATGTTAAGTATCAAACATTTGAACTGTCCTCACACAGACTAGGAGAACAATGTTATCTTATAGAGAGAAAAATGTTGTATAAAGCTACTATTCTTTACGAATATATTGATTAAAACAATGATCAAGACAAACTGAGATCAGCATATTTAAGTTGATGATAATATACTCAAATCAAGATGTAGACCTTTCTAATATCAGATTACAACAGGATTTTCTTTGACTTAATCCTTAGAGAAGACCGGAGATGCGCTTGGACGATGAATGCGGAGACAAACTTCTGCATAACAAATGTAGATATTACCACATGGTTTATAACGTCCATGTTCTTATTAACTATAGTTTGTCTGAGATCAGAACACTTATCCATAATCGTCTTACTAAATCAACATTTATTAACTTTCCTATGTCTTAAGTACAGCTATCAACCTGAAGGTGGATGTCCGGATAGTCTAGATAATAGTGTGCTGGACTATTAGTCTGGGGGTTGCGGGTTCCATTTACGCCAAAGACTCCAGATTTTTCTACAGACAATTTAAAAGGCAGTTTGTATTTGTTGAAAAAAATAAAACATAGCCCAATTAATCCATGATATTAACTGAATGATAAAAAAAGACATTTGAAAGTTCTTATCTGAATAACACAAATTTGAGTAATAGCGTTGGAAAGTTGGGATATACTGTCCTGAATAAATGGAAATGGTTATTTGAATTCTAGAAATTTGGGTAGATGTGTTGGAAAGTTGGAGTCTACTGTACAGAACCTCTCCAAATCTCCTAAAGAGGCAGGATAAGTAAGGTATCGACCAAGTTCGGTATAATAAGAACCATAGAAATATATAGTTTGATCATCCTAATAACTGAGGCTTTAGTGCAAGAGTTGGAGTGTTGGGATCTATTGTCTGGATTCTCTCGTATCGATTAAGTTTGCTGAGATCATTATTTCGTTGTACAAGTGCTTTCGCTGTCCTTTTAAAAAGAGACAATATGACACAAAGTGCTAACTTTATTTTTCAAGGATACACCAAAGCTTTTTATAGCAAATGGATATTTATAAACATTCAACAAAGTAAAGCCATCAATGTCAATTGGACCCTATGGTTTAAGCACATTAAAACACCTTGACCTGAAATCCTTTGATTTCTTTCTATAAAAGACTGATCTCCTTAATGTAACCAATCTCGAAGACGATCTAGCCTCTTCATTTTAACACTCGGACATTCCAACTACTAGCATGGATACCATTGTGGAAATGCAATAAAGAGGGGAGTTAGTGATGTCTTCATACCTACTGCCACCAGTACCGAAGACACTTTAAGCTCCACATCTCATTATTCTAGCTGCCCAACTACCAGCTGGGGTTCCGTGAAATACACAGCATCACTACAGAATTAAATACCAAATCCACTTATACTACACACCAGATGCCATATGAAAACAGAGATGTCATGGGACTTACATCTTTGTAAGGCCTTTGTCAGAGTCAGTTATGCCAACAGCTTCCAGAAGATGGAACGAGTATATATTTCAAGGATAGAGAAAAGCTTTTTATAGCAAATGAATATTTATAGACTTTCAACATAGTAAAACCATCAATGTCAATCGGCCCCTATGGTTTAAGTATTTTAAAACACTTTGACCTGAAATCCTTTGATTTCTTTCTATAAAAGACTGATCTTCTTAATGTAACCAATCTCGAAGACGCTCTAGACTCTACATTTTAACACTTGGACATTCCAACTACCGGCATGGACTCCGTTGTGGAAATACAATAAAGAGGGGAGCTAGTGGTGTCTTCATACCTACTGCCACCAGTACCGCAAACACTTAAAGCTCCACATCTCATTATTCTGTCTGCCCAACTAACAGCTGGGGTTCCGTGAAATACACAGCATCATTACAGAATTAAATACCAAATCCACACATATTACACACCAGAAGCCATATGAAAACAGAGATGTCGTGGGACTTACATCTTTGTAAGGCCTTTGTCACAGTCAGTTATGCCAACAGCTTCCAGAAGATGGAACGAGTATATATTTCAAGGATAGAGAAAAGCTTTTTATAGCAAATGGATATTTATAGACTTTCAACATAGTAAAACCATCAATGTCAATCGGCCCCTATGGTTTAAGTATTTTAAAACACTTTGACCTGAAATCCTTTGATTTCTTTCTATAAAAGACTGATCTCCTTAATGTAACCAATCTCGAAGACTCTCTAGCCTCTTCATTTTAACACTCGGTCATTCCAACTACTAGCATGGATTTCATTGTGAAAATACAATAAAGAGGGGAGATAGTGGTGTCTTCATACCTACTGCTACCAGTACCGAAGACACTTAAAGCTCCACATCTCACTATTCTGCCAGGCCAACTACCTGGGCTGGCTGGGGTTCATTGAATATCCACTCATATTGCAAACCAGATGCCATATGAAAAGAAAGATCTCGTGCCACTTACATCTTTGTAAGGCCTTTGCCACAGTCAGTTATGCCAACAGCTTCCAGGAGATGGAACGAATTATATAGGTTGTTTATGTTTATGATGGCAAAGTCTACATGTTTCTCTCTTTTACTCATACCTCCCTAAATACATTGAAAACCTACACAGAAATGATCTGCAAAACACTTCACAATTTAGAAGTAAAATTAAATATTGTTTCCTGCTCAAACTGTAAAGTGACGAAGATACTTTATTGCCTACTTACACAAGCATTGGTCGGACAAAGGGCAATTACTCTGCTCTTATGTGGTTGAGTGATACTTAGTTGATACATATTGTTACCAATGTGCAATAGCGATTTGAATTTAACGGTCTGTAACGACTGCCTGCAACATTCATCATGTTTATAAACACGTCGTGACAGCATGCGGTTATTAGCATTGTTTATAAGTGTGGCAACACTAAATGTTTAAGCTGCTAACATTAACATTGAAAGCTCTAGAATTCGAATGTTCTAGTTGTCCGTTAAGAACAATTTTGACTACTCGGACGAAGATGGCAGTGTGTATAAATTGTGGCAGTTGTGAGTTGAGTTTATCATAGGCGCTGTTAGAGTTAACATCAACTGTATTGTACATTATAAAGTGTGTGTGCATTTCTGCGAATTGATAAACGTGTATAAAGACACTGAGTGATTATTTGAACTGTTGTTGTTGTACATTTTAAATAAACCCCGTTTTTAAAAGGAAAAAACGTAACAATATTTAAAAGTCTTCTGAACATCTTTCAACAGAGAAAACAAAACTCTTTCTAGTCAAGAAACTTAAAATCATGCTGAACAGCGAAATTAATTTAACCCAAGTACACTATTGGTAGTTAGAGCTAGATGTTTAGAACAATTTTATGTCACAAAAATACCTCGATAACTATACTGAATTTCGGAATAATTTTTGTGTTTCAAAGGATTTATCATTAAAGAGATTTTGTAAAAATGCTTTTCATTTGTTTAGTACAATGAAGGAAATGTTTCAATTTAAAATACTCCAGAAATATCATATTTCTCCAACCAATAAGGTTATTAGTTTTCAGAGTAGTTGTAAAACAAGAAGTAGCTGTAGTAATAGCAGTGATTGTAGTTTTCACTGAAGTTTTTGTTGTTGTGTAGTTAGTCATGCAGGATATCTGCAATCATTGTAATTAATAGCAAAACATATTTAAGATTAATTAATGTTTTGTGTATTTTGAACAAACAAATTTTTCTTCTTCCTTATGTATGAATAACAAACACACCCAAATATATATAGAACACACATACATACATACTTTCTCCCACACAAACATAAATGACTAAGATTGTTTTAAAAGGAACAATGTGAATGTAAGTCAGTGTATATGAATTTGTTATCACTCACATACGTACATATACATCCGTTCGCCCTATAATCCCTGCCAAAAACCAGATGGATGCAAAATATATATATATAAGAAACCTCAAACAAGATGAAAAGCTTTCATTAATTTAATCATGATGTAGAATGATAAAAGTTAATTTGTTGGTATTTAAGTATAAAAAAGAAATTTCAAAGTAGATGCTATGATAGCAGTGCCAAGTATATGTACTTTTCGTACGAGCATTAAGTTTTAGAGTAGTAGAATTTAGCATAGGCAATTATTAGAAAAAATTAGTAGAAATAATTATTGTTTGCTCATGTGAAGTTTTGTGAGTGGCTGTTTTGTTTACAACATATACTTTAAGGAGTTTCTGAGGCCAGCAGAGTGTAGAAAAAAAGATTTATGGGTTGAATAAGAAATTGTTTTATTTAGGAGCTTTAGAAGCTTTAATGCTTTATGAGTTTTAAAGTCAGTAGCAATTAGATGTTAGTTTTGGCAAAAGCTCAAACTAATTATACACGGAGAATGTTACATAGAAGCGACAGACTTTTTTAGGGAAAAAAGCTTTAAAAAGCTTTTATTTACACATATGGAAGCTATAACAACAAAATACGCAGTTGTTTACTATATTCTCACCATTTAGTTCTTTAAGAACAGTATTATTTTCTTTTTTGAACTTTATAGCTGAGTTTTTCAAAAGCCTTATTGAGAATTAATCAGATTTTTAACATTTCACAGACATCACAGTTTTTTACAACATCTGCACAATCAGAGAGCTTTAGTGAATTAAATCCGACATCTTGGAAATTATCTAGGGCTTGGAAATCAAAAAAAGTAGATAATCAGCGGTAATTCTGCAATAAGTTCTCCCTACTATGACAAATACCGAAGGCACCCGACCCACTTCACTATAACACTCTGACTGGCCAACTACCAACATTGATTTCTTCTTTGAAATCCAAAAAATAAGCGAGTCAGTGGTATTTCCACAAACATAACGACACCAGTAGCTAAGACACTCAAAACAACTCACTCACTCTCTTCAAACAACTCAAACTTACTGTTATCAATATCTATTTAAACGCCCGACTACCAGTAGCTAAGACACTCAAAGCAACTAATCACATTAATCTAAATCAGTGGTGTTTTCAAAAAAACTTTGTATCACCAATATCTACACACATAGAAAAAATATAGTTGTGTATATTTACAGTAACCATTTCAATATTTCTGAAAGTTTTTTAACAATGTTATGGTCGCAGTAGCTATTTACATGATTGTGGTAGCCATAATATGGTTAACTTAAGATTCACATGATTGTATAAATCATATATATGGTTACAGTCAACAAGTATATGTTTGTGACAACCATTGTTACAGTAAACAAGTACATATATGTTTGTGACAACCATTGTTATGATTATGATATCAATTAGCCGAGAGCAACATAATATGGTGAAACCTTAATCATAAAAACGATTGCCACAAACATATACTTGTTTACTGAAACCATATATATGATTGATACAATCATGTGAATCGTAAGTTGACCATATTATGGTTACCACAATCATGTAAATAGTTACTGTGACTATAATATTGTTAAAAAACTTTTAAAAATATTGAAATGGTTACTGTAAATATGCACAACTATATTTTTACTCTGCGTATATGTAAAAGCGCAACTACTTGTCAGCATTCAGTTGAATGTACAGCATCATTTTAGAGTTAAAGCCCAAAGTCAGAGGCCATATCAAAAGGGAGCTGTGATGGTCCTTACAGCTTTAGAAGGCCTATATCACAGACAGTCTTGAGGACGTTAGTATTTCCTACAGTTTAGTGGCAGTTGTTTATAACCCTAGGGAGCAAAATAAGTTGGATGGTATGGAAAACATGATGGATTCTAATCGTTTCTTCTTTTTAACTTATTAATTTATATAAATGTTGAAAAGCGAAGTGATCGACAACGAAGAAACTACTAGAAACCTGAAATCTCCACCAAAACGATATTATGTAGAAAACAGCTTAGTAAAAACAATGTTTGCGTTTATATAATCTTAAAGCTTTTAAAATCCACTCACTCCATTTAAACTTTTTGGCTGAGCATTGAAAAAGCTAATATTTAAGAAACAAGTTTTTTTAATAAATCTCGACTAAAGCAACCTTATGTAGAAAAAAAAACTTTGCAAAATAATGTTTACAATTACAAGAGCATAAAGCTTTTGTTTCCACTGCATTAAAATATAATTATGATAATGGAAGTTAAAAGCTTTTAACAATGAGAAAATAAATCCAATTTTGTTTAAGAAATCCAGTAAAAGCTTTATTTATAAATAGCTTATTTTAGAACTCATGCAAGTACAAAATCAAAGTCTTTTTATACGGAATCACATAAACTTGTTTAAAATATTTTAATTCTATTCCATAGCATTGAAACGATTCTTTTGATTTAATTATGTTGATTAATATTTGATATAAAACGGAATAACTTTTTTAAAGATCTTTCTCTAATTAGTAACGAGCTTTTCTGGAACCTTTTTAAAAAGTCTTTGTGGTGATAGCAATATATATTTTTTAATATTAAATAGTTGTTATTATTTGTTTAAAAAGCTTTCTTAATAAATATTGTGTAAAAGCTATCTAAGGAATAAGTGTAGAAAAAAGCTTACTAAACATAAAGCTTTTCATTTTTGGAGCTTAAAGCTTTTAGAGCCATTGTATTTTTTTGGGGTGGATTATTCAAAAAACTAATTTACAAAAAAAGCTTTTTTAATAAATCTCCACTAGAACGATCTTATGTACAGAAAAGCTTAGTAAAAACAATGTTTGTGATTATATAATCTTAAAGCTTTCAGCATCCACTGCATTTAATTTTTTTTGGCTGAGCATTGAAAAAGCTTAGTTTTTAAGAACAAGCTTTTTTCAATAAATCTCTACTAAAGCAATCTTATGTAGAAAAAAGCTTAGCAAAAGTAATGTTTATAATTATAGGAGCTTAAAAGCTTTTATATCATCTGCATTGAAAAATAATATTTATGATTATGGGAGTTGAAAGCTTTTAACACCCATTGCATTTAAATTTTGTGGCAGAGCATTGAAAAAGCTCAGTTTTTAGGAAACAAGTTTTTTTTAATAAATTTTGACTAAAACGATCTTATGTATAAAAAACTAAGTAATTATAATGTTTACGATTATAAAAGCTTAAAATATTAAGCTTTCATAAGCTTTCATTTTGTGGCAGAGCTTTGAAATATCTTATTTTTAAGCAATTGTTTTTAATCAACAAAAATACAATAACAAATAGTTAATGACACATTAAATCTCAGAACATTAAAGCTATTATGGAAAAAATACTTAAAGACTGTAATTTAAATAAATTTTAAAAATAAAATTATCTCAAAATTAGTTTATGACACGTTAATGCCTGCTAATATTTAAAATCCACATAAATTGTCATTAAAAGCTGTAGGAAATAATCCTTTTAAGTTTAACCTACTATTCCTTTATTCAATTTCTCAATTGTTTTAATTCAATTATGTGTACAACACCAACTTTTGAAATAATCTCACCATTTAACCTACAACCAAAATCCAATCCATCCATTCAATTAATAAATAGAACAAATGCGTCGAATAACTTAAACAAAAATCTCTTTTTACTGAGAAAACAATTTAATTACGCTTTAAGCTTTTTAAGCTACGAATTAAGTATGCTTGTGATTAAGTAGCTTATTGAAATTTTCTTGGGCGAAAATAATGTGAGAGATTTATAAAAAAAGGTCATCGAACAAATGATGTAAAATAGAGGATTTTGGTAAAGTCTTAAATGTCTATTATTTGATGTTGACCTTTTCATTAAATGAAACCTTTTCCTAAGATTTTAGTCTATGTTTATAACTTTTTAAGTTTGTAGCCAAAATAAATGATTTCAATTATCATTTGTTACAGTTTTCGTTAACAAAAGCAGACATATAAACAATATATACTCTTAATACCAAAAGGTTTTTCTTGGTATTATTGGCAAAATGAAATGTTCCAAGTCATTGAAGTATAATAAATTATTTAGAATATTTGGAAAATCCTTGAAGTTATTCTTAGAAAATAAGGTAAAAGAACGAACAATTTTGTTGTGAAATTTAGTGATTCAGGAAATTTGTGATTTCAGGAAAAATTTTATTTAAAACTATTTAATAAACAATAAAATCTATTACAGCTTCATTAAACAAAGCACAAATCATAAAGCTTTAGAGTTTTATGATTTGTTCATTTCGATTTCAAGTTATAATGGGCAATTTTAATACAAATAATATCAAAACAAAAGCTTTTGTTACTCAAATATTCTTTGTGTAACCTTTTCTTAACTAAGTATTATATTTATTTAAAGCAATACCTATCAAAACATTTCATTTTAAATATTTAAGCAACCAAATTGCTGCTTCAAATCCTACCAACCAAATATAAACATTTACCCAAAATAACTCTTCAGAAACAAAACCCTACTTAAATCCTGCCATATATCCTTAAAAAGTCTATGACTCATCCTTTATTAGCAAAATCTGCGTTTTATTAATGGCTGTTTTTCTTTATGTCAACACAGACAAAACAGAATGTGTAAATGAAAAATAACGCTTAAACAACTAGATAAATTACTTACTACTCTTTTTTTTTTGTTTTGTATGTGTGTTTGCTGTTAAATAAATATAGACCTAAAAAACATTGCATTTTTTCCACATCAACGAACTTTAGAGACTACAAAAAAGAAGGTTAAAAATACAACACGCACATATTATTTTATGTACGCACTTGTGTTAGAAGGACTTTTTTTTTCTGTGTTTCTGTTTAAATTAGACATACAAAATCCTAGTATAGCAAATACATCAAACTCTACATACAAGTACAAGTTTTACAACTGGCAGACAAGTAAACAACCATAAAAAAATCTAAGAGAAGACATACTCAAACACAAATCTTTTGTTTTTCTAATACTTAAAAGGAAAATATGGAAAAAAAGGAAAATGAAATAGCATTAAATACTAAGATAATATTTGAAATGAATGGGGTATAAAAGAAAGCTATGTTAGTAACAAATTAAGCTTTGAAAAGCTTTAAGTGTCAACTAAAAAATCTTTGATGCTTATAAAATAAGAGAATTTAAGCTTAATTTTAAAATTAGTCTAAGAGCTTTTCAAGCTTAAATTTTAGTTGGCGTTAAGCTTTATTCAGTAAATAGCTTTCTTAAGATATGCGTTAAGCTTTGTGCTAAAGCTTTATTAAACTTAAGTTTTAAAGTAATGTAAAGCTTTATTAAGCACTAAGCTTTATACAAATTAAAGCTTTATTAAATATCCAGCATGAAGTTATATTAGGCTTTAAAATTTGTTAATCTTAAAAATGTGTTACATAATTATAAATATCTATTAAGCTTTTAGCTTTATTAAGCTTTTTGGTTTTTTAAAGTTTTAGTTTTAAAAAACTTTTAGTTTTATTAAGTTTTAATTTTTATTAAAACTCTAGTTTTATTAAGCTTTTATCTGTATTTGGTTTGTAGAATATTTTAAATATTTGAATAAAATAAAGCTTTATAGATAAAAGACTAAGCTTTGACTAACTTTAAGTTTCGAATAAAATAGCTGAACTAAACATAAAATAAAAGCTTTGATGCCCATTTTAAAAATGCTTATATTTTATTAGGCGTAATGCTTTGTTCAGAAAAAAAGCTTTCTTGCAACGAAATATTTGGTATGCTCTATTAAGCTTATTAATCTTTGGCATTGCTAAGCTTTCACATTTATTAAGTTTTAAGCTTTTATAAACTTTCAGCATTATTAAGCTTTTGGCTAAATTAAGATTGTATTGCCGAATCACCTAAGTTTCTCTGGATCCATACCCCTGTTATATTGTTTATCATGGCAATATAACAATTAAAAGTATCAAAAGTTTATTATGACAATAAGAGCTTAATTTGTCAATGATGAATAGCGCTCCTATGCTCTTCAGTGCATTTTTCAAGATCAGTATGCTGAAGAATCATAATGAGAAGAGGTTTTCTAAACAATTTATCAATAATTGGGAATTCAGCACACTAATTCTTACCAAAATTATAATTTTGTATTCCCGTAAAATTTTTCAATGATAAAAGAGAGTTTAGTTTATAATTAAGTTTTTAGATGTATTAGTAAATTATTATTATTTTAAATTAAATATTAAGCATAAAAATTGTATAAGCTTAAAGCCTTTGGAAGCTTAGAGACTGTAATTACTAAAGATTTTATAAGCTTCGATTTCGTTATTAATAAAGTTTTATTAAGATTAAACTTAGAGCTATTATATGTTTAAAGCTTAATTAAGCTTAAATCTTTATTTGGCTTATTTCAAGCTTAATTAATCTTAAGCCCCAAGCTTAATTAAATTTAAAGCTTTAAAGCTTCTAGAATTTGGAAGTATAGAAGATTTTTGTATAATTTGAAAACAATTTAATAAATAGCTTTCAATATGTGGAAATAAGGAAAATTTCCAATACTTTAGGTTGTTCTAATTCTGCTCTTTGTATTAACTCCACTGTACCAAAAATTTCAAAAAAATATATATGTGATTACATTATAAACATACAGCTTTTACTGTTTCTTTTTTATTCCTTAAATAAAAGTTTCACATAAAAAAGTTTTTCATTTCTTTAACAAAAATTGTTTGTACAATGTCACTGTATGTCATGTACGTGTGAGTGGTGCTTTTCTTCTTCCCTTAACTTTTGGGGTTGCTGCTTATTTTTTCAACTTTTCGTTGTTTTGTCACAATAATGTCATTTTATGAACAAAAAAGAAATAAAACTTTAAACATTCTAATACACGCACATTTAAGTACACAAATTACCTACGAAAAAAGCACACACACACACACATCCTTACACTACATCCTATTTTATGGCTTTAATATGAGTGCGTATGTGTAAAACAGAGATAAAACCCCGGCAGTTCGTGGGACTAATGAAAAAAGGTCACCATTGGTGACTACGCTAGTGATATAAGAAGGGATAAAGAGAATTTTTAAAAGTCCATATTTAGCAAAGATATCAATTGAATCTAAACTAAAGTTTAACATGGCCTTGAGGAAACCTATTCGAGGTAAAGGACTCGCAATTTTTGAAGCTATGTACTCAATTTAACATATGAAAGACTTAGGAGCTCTTAACTGAACCCCTTCTAGAATAACATAATGATAGTCATTTCACCTCTCATGATTAGTCAATTTACTCCACACTCAACAACATGTCGACATTAAACTGTCATTAAATGACTCTATTTCAATCTCCTGTGTATAGTACAGGCAAAAAGGAGTACCTTACCACCTAAAGAATTAATGGTATTTGCCTTAGTGTAGGCAGTGAGTGAGAGAGAAAAATACCTAAAATATTTGTAACTGTGAGTATAACACTACATATAGTGGCATGTTTAACACTACAATAATAAATGTTCTTAGAATTGGTAACAGTACTACTGGCAGGAGACTCCTAGGGTGAATGGTAGAGTGGTAGGAAGAGAGGATACAAAGTTTATTCATACTTAGATAGGGGATATTATTATTATTATTATTAGACAGATCTTATCACGAAGGCCTATGTGGTGTAAGAGTATGTTAGTCTAAGTATGATAGAATGTGTATGTGTTGTAAGTAGTAGTTAAACATTAATTTGCATACATCTCTTCACATATAAAGACATATTAATACACACATGTAAGTATAGTCGGTTTATGTGTTTGCGCTTAGCACACATTTATTTAGAAATACGAGGTATGCATAAAAAGTCTTTGAATTTGGTGGGGAGATTTTCAATGTAAAAGGGTTTTAGAGGATTCATAGCAATCCCAACAACCTCAGATTTCCTTAGTTGAACCAGGACTTTATCAATTGTAGAGCATATACTCTTTATACTCTAGATTTGGCCAGCTGTGGTCTATAGTTTTTGTTACTTCCGGTCAAAACTATGTTAAATTGAAGCAATATTGACCTGGATTTTTGTCACTATAGAACCAGATTGAAAGTCGTATAAAAGATTACTCATAAAAGTCTGACGGATTGTCGGTATAGATCTGAATATCCTCCCCGAATATGTGTTAAAACCTTGCCTTTTCTCGTTGATATTTCTCGTGTTAAGAAAAATGACAGGAAAAATATTCGGTGTATAACTTAAAAATTCGGATTTTTTTTTAAAATTTTTAGCTTTTATTTTGAAACATTTCTACAATCTGGCAACATATGGATTCCGAGCCAAAAGAACTGCTCATCTTTTGAGGCGTAGAACAAATCAACCAAATATCGAATACTCTGTTCCAAAGTGAAGCGTATCCCAGAGAGAGCGTTTTGCATCGATCGAAACAAATAGTAGTCAGACGAGCACGGTCTGGACTATAATGCGGGTGAGGCAAAACATCCCAACCTATTCTTTCTCAATACTTTATAACAGGTATTGCGTTCTCATGATGGAATATTACGTTTCATATCTGGCCGCATATTCTGGGCGTTTTTCGGCCAATGCTCGCTTCAAATGAATCTCGTATTTGATAGAGCTATCGACTGAAGACAGTTATACAGTGACCACATCATCCTTACGTCATGCTGATAGCCTCAAGAAACTTATCTGTCAGTTTGTAAACTTTTTTTATGCTAAAATCTTAGCCTAAAGTATAATGCACTGAATAGTTAGTTTCAAATGCGAATGCGTCTTAGATTATGCTATATAGAAACCCACTACCTCCACTTAATCCTTGAGGCATTAGTTAGCTTCAAATGCGAATGCTAAGAAATTGTCCTCCGCCAGATGATACAGTGGTATTCCGATCGAAAAAGTTCACAGTGAATCTGTTAAAAACTATCCAGTTTGCAAACCATTTTATGGGTGAAATCTCAGCCTAATGAACACTTCACAAAACCGAATCACAAAAGTTTCTCCTGTTACACGCGTCTGTTGTATTGAGTATCATGGGAACGTTGAGAGAAAGCCGCTTAACCATAGATCAAAGGACAACACGTTTTTATGTCAATAAGTGCTTAAGTTGGTATGATGTGTATCGCATATGTGTTCAACAATGCCGAAGTACCCAAGATTCTAATTTACCTACGATTTTTCAATAGAAGTAGCTCTTATGCAGCTGAAGAATCTTATTGAGAAAAGAGTTGAGTTTGTAACTAAGATTATGATAATTTCAGTAAAATTCCTATTCAAAAACTCTGGAGATTTCAACAAAATGAGTTAAATTCGAGTCATATTGACTTTGATCTAAGCGATGCTGATCCATAGAGAATATATGAATGAATAAGCTGTAAGATCAATAATCTTTTATATATTTTACAAGGCAGCCAGACAATTCTTGTTTTCGCATATCCTTTAAAACTGGGAAAAGCATCCTGACGAAAGCTTCCTACTCCTTTAAAACTGGAGAAAGCATCCTGACAAAAGCTTCATGCTCTAGTTTATAACTGAGCACAAATCGTGCGACATTTACGAATAATTTTTTAAAGGTGATTATCTCAGAATGACAATGTTTTATAATTATGGAACTCAGGCACAACAGCGATCATGTAACAGTCGACTTCCGGACAAATCCATAGTGATGAAAGACGAGATTGTTTTGTAATCAACAGCAAATAAATTTATAACTTATTATAGTATGACATAAGCTCATTCAATAAATTAGAACACCATGCGTATTATTCATTAGAGAATTATACAATATATCTCAAATACCTCTACAAATTCCGATGTTATTACAAAGGATCATTAACAAAAAGTAATATACTCTACTAGTATTTCTAGTACTATTTTAAAAAAGTAGTATTTCTACTACTATGTTTAAAAAAAGTAGTATTTCTACTACTATTTTAAAAAAGGAGTATTTCTACTACTTTTAAAAAAAGTAGTATTTCTACTATTATTTTTAAAAAATAGTATTTCTACTACTATTTGAAAAAAGTAGTATTTCTACTACTATTTGAAAAAAGTAGTATTTCTACTACTATTTTTAAAAAAAGTAGTATTTCTACTACTATTTGAAAAAAGTAGTATTTCTACTACTATTTTTAAAAAAAGTAGTATTTCTACTACTATTTGAAAAAAGTAGTATTTCTACTACTATTTAAAAAAAATAGTATTTCTACTACTATTTTTAGAAAAAGGAGTACTTCTACTACTATTTTTATATATAAAATAAGCAGGTTTTCTTTGGTTCTCCTGGAAAGGACACAATAAGGAGCTTAAAGAAACCATTCATAGATTTCTGTTATTGGATAAATCTATGGACCGGTATACGAATTGTTAATCATTCCTGTCTTCTAGAATCTTAGTACTTAGGACAATAATAACAACAACTGTTAAAGCTGCTAAAATAAACATTGAAGCTTCTGAAAGCTCTAGGTAATCATTGAGGAAACAGAACATTCTAGTTTTGTCCGTTAGATAATTCTTGAAACTACTAGAAGATGGCACTGTGAATATAGATAGTAACAGCGAGTTGCAGAGGAGTCGGTATATTGCAGACGCTGTTATAGTTAACATCAACATCAATATAAGTGTGTGTTAAAAGAGAGTGTCTATTTAAACAGTTGCATAATTTAAATAAATTATTGTTCTTAAAAGGTAAAAAACGTAACAATATAATTCAATCACCAATATCTTCTCAAATATGTCCACTAATTCAAAGGATCATGTGTATATTTCTATGGTTTTCATATAGAAAAGAAGGTATATTTTTGTTTCTCCTGAAAAGTTGTAGTCGGCGGCTTATATTCAAAAACGTCTAAATGCATGAATATCTATACTGCAATAGCTCTTATTGAGTATTAGTACTTTACATAATTCATAATTCATTTTAGCAAGCAACGGAATGTATCTTAAAAAAACCTTGTTGCAAGTATGTAGTTAAATTTAAACAACTATTCAGCCTAACCTCGTATACTAATATGAGTACGTATGCATTAGTTCTAGTTTAGTTATAAAACTCTACAAGCATGAGTAGTTTGTCTAAAGAAACTATAACAAACTTTATATTTTTATACTTTTTTCCTTAGATTTTCTTGCGTCTTACAACAAAAAAAATACTTAAACTTAAATTGAGCCAACTTACAGTAGAGAAAACTATAAAGTTTTGAGAAATATACATACGTTTATATAAAGTATATATATATTATGAAAATTTTAAAGACGAATTGGCTTCTACTTGATGGCAAAAAAAAAAATGAAAGGGGTTTTCATGTTAATTTACCAAAATTTTCAAGGTAAATATAAAGTTTTAGCTATTTTATTACTTCTAAGCATGTGTTTGTCTAAAGACGTTGTTATTTTAGGTTTTAGGTAAATAAATCTGTTTACATGTAGTTACATACATAGAACATTCTAACATTCATATAAGTGAAAATATTTATTTAAGCTAGCAATATATTATTAACTGCTCTATAATATGAATTTTGTGGTTTAAAGATTTTACACTTTTATCTGGTAAAGAAAAATCTTTAGTGAGTGTAGAAAGGAAGTATTTGAAATTTTTAATGGAATTTTAGTTTTTAATTAAGCGAGTTTATGAGGAAAATATAAAAGTGCTAGTTAATAAAAGTCGAAAATGCGGGAAAGGTAATGAAAATTTCATAAAACTGAAACTTTAATAAAATTGTCACGTTAAAAATAGGGCATTTAACTCTAACTACCACTTATTCATTCCCAAGGATACTTCAAAGAGCCTTGCTGAACATTTGAAATGGTATTAATGGTTGCTGGTAAATTGAAATAAAGGGCGATTCCAATTGTATATCAAATTGAAAATCGCTTAACTATCTATGTACTACTTTTAAACATTCACTTCATTCCATAAGTTTTATTCCATCCATTTCATTTTTTCTATTACCCACATTTTAAAATATGGAAATAAATTTTAGTATATTTCCATTCCTTTTAGCAATAACTTTTTATTTAAACTATCAATATTGGCCCAATTCTAATTAAAATAAACTCTTGTTTATATCATTTATGTATGTATAAAAAAAATATTTAACTTTCTATTTTTGGTTTATTTATTCCATTGAGAATATATTTATTATATAAAGCATATTTATTTGCCATAAATTTTGTGAATTTTTATTTCCAAAACAAAACAGTTTATTTTAGTTCAAAGTTTCTATTTAGCAATTTGTTATTATTTGTATTGTAGAATAAAACATCAACGTAGAGAAAACTTAAATAATTTATCAAAAATATACTAAATAAATATTATTTGGCTAAATTGAGACTGTAGCATGAACAGAATTAAACATATAATAGCTAAATTAGTGAAGATTGAGGACGGAGAGAAGTTAAGCTTATAGAATACAGAGAGCATACTGCAGGGTTGCAAACTTTAATTCCAATAATATATTCAAATCATGCGTTAATTTGGGAACACCCTATGTTCATAAAGTTCATTATTACGTTGGATATGAGTGTCTATCTCCAGCGAGCAAAACACTTAAGTGCTTCGCCAAAATTAAGCCTGAAAAAGTCAAGAAAAATACATTCCTTGCGAGTCGTCTTAAACTTAAGTCCTCTTGCGTGCACTCGGAAAACACAGTGGTCAGTGATCACCACTATGAAACTTACGCAGTTGATCACGTGAAGTAATTGTTTGGAGCCATCAATAAAAAACCGTTATACCGGGGTCATATCACCCTTTACGTCATGCGGATAGTCTCAGGGAACGTATCTGCTCATAATAGTTGAGTTTCTACTGGACCATATGCTTGGACAAATCGATCTATTGGTCGTCCTTAGAATCCAAAAGTGAAGGCCAGAAGAGTCTTACCGGAAAAATGTTCGGTATTCCAGTTAAGTTTCTCCTAGACCATATGCTTAGACGATGAGATCCACAAATCGATCTATTGGTCGTCCTTAGCATCCAAAAGTAAAGGACAGAAGTGTCTTATCAGAATAATGTTCGGTATTCCTGTAACAGATTAGATATCGTACTGATATTTATGAGAAATTCTTAGTCTGACTGATTGTCAGTGTTTACCATTTTATAGCTGAAATCTCAGTCTAAAGAATACTGAACTGATCCGATAGCTTCAAACACAAACGCGTCCCTGTTTCACCGTCAGCGATCAGGGATGATCTCAAAAGAATTCTTTAAACAGTTATGATCGTCACTATATAGCCCGCGTTAATTAAAATCTTTGCACAAAGAATACCGCACGGATCCGGTAGTTTTGTCCCAGTTCTTGTAATATAAAAACCAACCCTCTGTTTCAACCTTGAGTCATCAATGAAGATCTCTGATGGATTCACGCGGAGAGATGATCCTCTCCCAGATGATAATAAAGTTATGATCGCCACTATAAAAGAATCTATAAAAAACTTGGTGATTTGCAACCCTTTCAAAGGCTGAAATATCACTGAAGATCACTGCATTGATCAAATACACACAAGTTTGTGCGATATAAAAAACCACTCTCCCATGTATGCTTGAACCAACAGTGAAGACATTAAAATAACTCACACGAAGGGCCTGTCTTCTCCTGGAGCACAGAATTGTGATCAGGCGCGGATCCAGATGGAGTAGAACAAATTTTAAATTCCCCCACCACAAATGATTAACCTAGATCCGCGCCTGGTTGTGATCGATACAATAAAGTCTGGGGTGAAGAGAAATTTGGATGTGCAGTGGACAATGTTATCCGACAGTTAACCAAAGGATCTAGTTTTTCCGAATTACCAAATTTTATTGGGTTTCAGGCGCCTGTTGTATGATAAACGTGATAGTGTTAGCTGAAAACCACTTAATCATATATCAAAGGCCAACCAGTTCATTACGACAATAAGTGCTTAAGTTGGCATGATGTGCCCAAGATTCCATCATACTTTTTCAAGAGCTCTTCACCAGACAAGTTCCTAATATATTAGTTTAGGGTTTAGCAACATTTCGTAGATCCAGTTTGGTTTTTCTGGGTATAATATCCCAAAAATTGCCGAATTCTCTTTTAACTTTCTCACCTGAGTGATTAGGTTTCATGATTGCTTAGAATCCGGAAAGATATACAGATAGCTTGCGGGGTGGAATCTTCTACAGAACTGTACAAGATCAGTTACTCTCCATGCTCTCAGAATGATTGTAGTGACGATGACTTCATTCACGACACTAAATATACAAATTTCTTTGGTAAATCTTTCGAATGTGGCCGATGAGTGAGCAATTTATAAGAAGAGCAAAGAGCTGACTTACGATCAGCACTAAACTTGTGTGGTCCCTTTATATAACACTATTAGCTTTGAAATGCCTCAGTGCAGTTAGTGTCTCATGATTACAATAAGTTACCTGATGATCGTGTACTATTGATTCTGCATAGTATCGATACTATCTTTCACAACGATCTTCATGATATTCTAGTTGAAGGGTACGATGACTGTGACTGATTTCTTAAAGCTAACGATACTTAGAGCTGCGAAATGGTGCTTCAAATTTAAACCACGATAATAATATATTTTCATAAAAATGTTCACGTTTAAATTTCGTTTAATATTCAAGTTGAACTTTTGAAGTCTCTACAAAAAGGGTCAAATAACATTCGTGTAACCAAATGTTCGGAGCCGTTTGCCATTAAAAAAGTCAAGCTTAAGGATTCCACTACTTGCATTAAAAATTTAAAGACAATATTTTAAATGTTCTAATGGGACCAAGATGTAAATCAAATTCGAGAACAGATAAGAAACGGCTAAAGTTGGAGTACATTTTAACAACTTTATAATCAAGAGCAATGTGTTGCGAAACGGTTACGCGTTAACGGCAACGATTACGGCAATATGTTTACGATTTGGAATGGTTAAAGGGTAACAATAAAGATTGAGGATTGACTAATACATTTGCATTTGTAAACAAAGGTTGGCTACCTACTGGGAAGGGTTAAACGGTAACGATAACGCTAATTTGTCATTTTTCGAGAAACGATAACGAACAATAAAATAATGTTATCCAAATCCCAATAAATTTCTAAAAGGAAGTTGTTATGCTAAGGATTTTGAAAATACTTGAAACTTTCAAAATTTCTGATGAATTCCATTATAACCCACAGTGGGGCAGAATCAAAATTTTTTGGAAATAAATCTGGTATTTCTAAACGGCTGGTCCGATCGCGATAAAATTTGACATTGACGTAGCCAAGGACAGAGTTTTAAAGTGGCATATTTTTGAATCTAATTGAGATTTTGACTTGAAATTTTTTTTTTATAAGACCAAAAATTAACTTATCTAAACAAAAAAAAAAAAAAATAGTTCGGAAAAATGTGGTTCAAATTGTTCCTAATATTTGCAATCTTATCAAAATTTTGATACAAATTTTAGCGTCTGGCTCACTAAATGTGAACGAACATTTTGTTTCTTATTTTATATTGAAAACAATAAAAAAATTCAAATCTATTTGTAGTTTGTAATATAAAATAAGAAAGAAAATGTTCGTCCCTTAGTTTTAGAAGCTCAATAAATTTGTAATATGTAATAAAATCTTTATTTTTTAACAGAACTCAATGAAATTTTCAATGTTTTTTTAAATTTTTCATTCTGAATAACAAAATGTTAAAAAAAAGTGGTCAAAAGGTCAAAGCGAATCCCGCAACTCCTAAAAATTAGAGCGAAAATCCCAAAAATGTTATTTTTTACAATTTTGCCCATATGATCTAGATTTTCTCCGGGGCTGAGAGAATACTTTGGAAGTAAATAGGGCTCACATCAATGTTTCCAAACCTGCTTTCCATTTTATGATTCCAGCTTTGAGATTTTAGAACATGTGGCCCAAAGTTGAAATTTTAATAAAAAAATAGGTCAAATTCCGTAGGCGTAGGGACGGCATATTCAAAAATTACGACAAGTTTTTATATACCAAAATGTTCTCTGTAAAGATATCTTACAGAAAAACATAAAATTGTTATATGTCCCAGAAGAAAGTTTTTTTTAAATCAAAAAACAGTTTAGTCATCTTTTCGCCCAAAAAACAGCACAAGTCTACTATTTAATTGAAAAATCGTTTATTTTTTAATCTGTAATCGATATTGCTCCGAAATCTTATGCATGTTATTGGTAATTTCGTTGTCTAACAAACGAAAAAAAATTGGGTTCATTCGGTTAATTTTCAAAAAAAGGCGGATCATGGCAAAATTTTAAAATTTTAATTTTGAAATGCCTATAACTTGGAAATTATAAGAGATAAATAGCACACGCAAGCATGTTTTTTCAAGACCTAGTCGAGCCCTTTCCAAAATACAAAAATCATTGAAATCGGATGGGAAACCAAAATGGCACGTGTTTAAAAAAGGTATCCTACTTTGAGCCCCCACAGCGCTGCGCCTGTAGCATTTATAGTGTCCATTTTAATAACTTAAACTCGAACACTTCTTGCCTATGCCAATGTCAAATTTTATCCCGATCGGACCAGCCGTTTAGAAATGCCAGAGTTATTTCCAAAAAATGTTCATTCTGCCCCACTGTGCAACCCCAAATCAAAATTTCCTAAAAATTTCTCTGTTAAATTCTTAGTTAAGTATAGAATCTAATTTGACTTTTAGAATACCGTGCTTATAAAACTGATACAACTTTTTTGGTTATCAAATATATAAAATAATATTTAGTTGTTTTTTTTTTCGTTTCTATTTCATCTAAGGTCTGCCAAAACCTATATGAAGGCAAAAAAATAAAAAAATTAAAGTTTACCAATAAAAATAAATATTCTAGAATCCTAATTGCATTTTTTTAAACGTGCTACTGCTGTTGAGTTTGTTTGAGAGTGTGTTGCTGCTGCCAAAACTTTCCAGGCATTTTCACAAAATTTTTTTTTTATTAAAGTTTTTGGATTTGCACTTCTTGTTCCATTTTTTATAAAAATTTTTTTTGTTTTTTTTCAGTCAATATTTTATTTGCTTAAACGTCCGTTCATTGGCAGTGTTTGTCTCTGGGTAAATACTGGAATATTTGTTTCTAATCAACAACTATAGATTTATTATTTTCGTTTTTTTTTTTTAATGTATTTTGCAAAGTTTTATTTTTAATGTTTGTTGTTGTTGTTGCTGTTATAGCTGCTGTTTTATTTATTACGTTGCCTAGTTTTTGGGGCAAAATGACTTTTTCCATTCATATTTATTGTGAAAGTGTGTGTGTGTTTTTAGGGAGTGAAATTATAGTTTTTTTTTCGGCTGTTGTTGTTGTTATTATTATTCACACGATTTATATTTATGAACTGAAATGATTTTGATTGGATTTTTAGTAGTTTGTTTATAGGAATTTTTAGTTTATAAATTATTTGTGAGTTTTAATTATTATGCTTTTATTATTTATTTTTTCTGTTCTGTTTTTGTGGAAATTTATGCATTTTTGTTAGAGTTTATTGAATGGGTCATGAAATATTGAGCAAATTAAAGTGGTTTAGAGTTTTGTATTAAAAATTTAAACTATAAATATTGTAGTTTATAAGTTACATATCATTAGAAATGGGATTTATAGTTTAGTAAAGTGAGTGCTCTGTTGGGGGGCAAAATCGCAAAAAGAGCAGGTTAGATATTTAACTTTAATAAATCACTTTGTAACCAACACTGCTTTCAAGAGAATTGAGCATTTTCTTGACATTCCATTAGCTAAGTATAAAGTCTTTAGCTTTTAGTTAAATAAATCAGTTTCATATTATGATTTGCTTTCATTTATTTATTTATATTTTCTTCCTAAGAAATTTCATTTCCATTTTTGAATTTCTTAAGAAAATCTAAATTTCTAATTTACATTTTAAGTAAAATTATTCTCATGTGACATTTTATTTTTATTTTCGTCATTTAGTTCTAAAAATATTTTCCATTCTGTTAGTTTTTAGTTTTTTTTCTTTCTAAATTTATTTGTCTGACCTTTGACTACAAGCACCTTCATTAACTTCAACAACATGTTGCGTGTTTGACCTTTCGCTTTACTGTATTCATTGTTCATTTCCTTATGTGTACGATTTTTTATCCTAACGACCAAACAAATAATAATTATATTTTTATTAATATATCATGACATTAAAGGGTGTTATTAAAAAGTTTCTAATCAAAACTAATTTGCATTTTATACTGAACAAAATATGGCAGTAGAAGTGAGTGTGCCCAACCAACCGAACTAGTCATCTATCAAGCTAAATGAAGCTAACATACATGTAAAGCCAACATAGGAGTTTGGGTCAGTGGTTGGCAAATATTGTACATGATAATTAAGAAGTAAAATATACGTAAAGTAAATTTTTAAATGCTTTAAAGTTCTAGTTAAAAATTTTCTTTGTAGTCATCTGGGAATCCAAAAACCATGCAATTTATCAAATCCTCCTTTACTCACATCTTCAGATAAGTTGTTCTGCATCAGTTGATTATAGTCCATGAACATCAACTTCTAGCTTGTATGTAGAAACAGCCAGAGTCTTTGGCAGGAATGGAAACCGCAACAATAAAACGAGCCAAGATAAATGTGAACGTATCAGTGCCATATTTCAAGAGTAAATCTGGGCTTTGAAAAGGTGAACTTGACTTAGAATCAAAGTCATCAATTCGCAATCAAAGGTATCAATTCGTAATCAAAGTCATCAATTCGTAAGCAATGAAAACGAACTGCATACTCGCATGCCTTCCATCTCTAATCAATCTTTTCAACGAGTAGAATTTACGACGCGATATATACTTCTGTTGAATTCGTGATCGAATAGGAGTCACCTAATGAGTTAAAACAAATCTTCATTCAGTTTAAGTTACAAAGCAGATGTAGATCCATCTGACTGAATTCTGAAACGTAGTTAAACAGAAGAAGCTCACAATGTTGAAGTCTTGGCGTTTATTCAATCTTAAAACTAGCATTAAGGCGCTCACATGTCTTATACAGGGGTTTCCAACAAGAGGTGCTATTTTTGGTATTCAAAGAAAAATGGAATTTTTGTGAGACAAATGATCGGATGTTTATTTCATCTAGTTCAGTTCTAGTTTTGTTCTAGTTCAGTTCTAGTTCAGTTCTAGTTCAGTTCTAGTTCAGTTCTAGTTCAGTTCTAGTTCAGTTCTAGTTCAGTTCTAGTTCAGTTCTAGTTCAGTTCTAGTTCAGTTCTAGTTCAGTTCTAGTTCAGTTCTAGTTCAGTTCTAGTTCAGTTCTAGTTCAGTTCTAGTTCAGTTCTAGTTCAGTTCTAGTTCAGTTCTAGTTCAGTTCTAGTTCAGTTCTAGTTCAGTTCTAGTTCAGTTCTAGTTCAGTTCTAGTTCAGTTCTAGTTCAGTTCTAGTTCAGTTCTAGTTCAGTTCTAGTTCAGTTCTAGTTCAGTTCTAGTTCAGTTCTAGTTCAGTTCTAGTTCAGTTCTAGTTCAGTTCTAGTTCAGTTCTAGTTCAGTTCTAGTTCAGTTCTAGTTCAGTTCTAGTTCAGTTCTAGTTCAGTTCTAGTTCAGTTCTAGTTCAGTTCTAGTTCAGTTCTAGTTCAGTTCTAGTTCAGTTCTAGTTCAGTTCTAGTTCAGTTCCAGTTCAGTTCTAGTTCAGTTCTAGTTCAGTTCTAGTTCAGTTCTAGTTCAGTTCTAGTTCAGTTCTAGTTCAGTTCTAGTTCAGTTCTAGTTCAGTTCTAGTTCAGTTCTAGTTCAGTTCTAGTTCAGTTCTAGTTCAGTTCTAGTTCAGTTCTAGTTCAGTTCTAGTTCAGTTCTAGTTCAGTTCTAGTTCAGTTCTAGTTCAGTTCTAGTTCAGTTCTAGTTCAGTTCTAGTTCAGTTCTAGTTCAGTTCTAGTTCAGTTCTAGTTCAGTTCTAGTTCAGTTCTAGTTCAGTTCTAGTTCAGTTCTAGTTCAGTTCTAGTTCAGTTCTAGTTCAGTTCTAGTTCAGTTCTAGTTCAGTTCTAGTTCAGTTCTAGTTCAGTTCTAGTTCAGTTCTAGTTCAGTTCTAGTTCAGTTCTAGTTCAGTTCTAGTTCAGTTCTAGTTCAGTTCTAGTTCAGTTCTAGTTCAGTTCTAGTTCAGTTCTAGTTCAGTTCTAGTTCAGTTCTAGTTCAGTTCTAGTTCAGTTCTAGTTCAGTTCTAGTTCAGTTCAAGTTCAGTTCTAGTTCAGTTCTAGTTCAGTTCTAGTTCAGTTCTAGTTCAGTTCTAGTTCAGTTCTAGTTCAGTTCTAGTTCAGTTCTAGTTCAGTTCTAGTTCAGTTCTAGTTCAGTTCACAAGATCTCCAATTGTGATCACCTCTTCGAGAGATAACACGGTCCGGAAACTTTTCCGGTAAAAGAGCAATGGTTTCGTCGCTTGTGTGGCACGTAGCGCCGTCTTGTTGAAAGTAAACGTTGTCCAGATCAATATCATCCAACTCCGACCATAAGATACGGTGTAATGACGTTTGTGGAATTCCCAATTCCAAAGAACGACGAGGAATGGAGAAACCTGGGTTTTCTTCAACACTTTGGTCTACAGCAGCAATATTCTCAGTTGTTCTTGAGCAACGTGCACGGGTTTTATTCTTCACATCAATAACTGTCCCAACAGCTTGAATCTTTCCACCAATTTCTGTATTGCGGTCCGACAAGGTGCTTCACCACGAACTCTGACTGCAAGATTTTCACAATTTTTGTAGTGAATTTTAATAATTTCAATGCGTTGTTGAAGCGTGTATCGTTCCATTTCCAGTAATGGCGTAGTTTCTACTTGTCAAATGTCAAAGAATAAAAGCTTCAAAAGTGACAGCTACCGAAATACCGGGTGATTCAAAATAACACCTCTTGTTGGAAAATCCTTTCCATTCCGGACCAGTGTAAAAGGATGATCATTAGAACATAAAAGAAGTGACAAGGCTTATGTAGCTCAGTCTGACTGGGTTCGGGAACGTGGTCAAACAGAAAATGCTCACAGTGCTGAAAGTCTTATCGTTTATGATTACGACTTTCAAGCTCAAGAGATGCTCAACTATAAAGAGCCTCATATGGCATTTTCTTTACTTTTCGGGTCCAGTATAAAAGGACGATCATTAGGATGTGATAATCAGAAAATTAGTCAACTATTAACTCTATTTGAAAGTACAAAAAGGATCACTGATACAAAGTTTTGCAAATCTTCACCGGGTTGTTTGAATTGATATTAACTGGTTCAATCGCAACATTATGGAAATACTCGCACGGCAACAACTACTCCAAATTATTTAGCTGTATTACGCAGATCAGCGTTCTGTGAAAAACGCAACGAGCAACATATGGTTAGCATTATCGATCATTTTGCTTAGCAGCTAAATTCACTGGACTGGTCAACGGGCCACCTAGAGATCGTGTGATATCTCATCTCCGAATTTTTTTCTTTGGGGTTATATGAAGTGCCGCCAGCTACATTTCAAGACATTACTCGCGTTATTCACGAGATAGTGGTAGCGATGCTGGAAAGAGTGATTGGAAATTGTACATTCCGAATGGAACACCTACAGCTTAGTCTCGGCCAACATTTGTATGAGATTATCTTAAAAAAGTAAATGTCAGAGATTGTTTCTTCGGGTCATTATATTTGAAGTGTTTTAATTTAAAGAAAAAAAGTCTAAATGCATCAGTCTTTGCATGATAATTACAGATGAGCATTTCGGCTTTCGGAAAATGTAACACTTATCTAACCAGTTTGAATATAAAGCAAACTGCAAGTTGTCAATGTTGACTACCTCCAATGTGTAAAAGGCTCTATCGATGTCAGTAAATTGTGTAAAAGGGAATTCCGTGGAGATCTATATTATTTTAAAGCTAGCTCAATATTTTTTGCGTAATATAAATTTCAATATAATTACTAAACTTTAACCAAGCTTTTTATTAAGGGATTGATACTTTACTGTACCTCGGTAGTGCAGAGAGTGGTAAATAGACAAATTTGTTACCTATTAATTGTCGTATCTAAAGTTATTTATAGAATTAATTGGTTCCTAATCGCAAAGTCTTATCCACAAATACATTGACTGATAACTCAGCCATTTTCTTTTAACAAACACAAACTAATAATAAGCGTTGTGCTTGTCAGATACTCTCAGTCTCTGGCAGGAATCGAACCCACAACCCCAGCACACTATCGCACACAACCCACTGCTTATACTGATTAGTTGACACTCTACAAAGCCTCAGTGGTTTAGAAAGTGTTCTGTTAAACATGTTGTTCTATTTTAGCGTGCATTTTGGACCAAACTTTCAAGTTTCTGGACTACAAGATTTATTTATGACCACAATTGAAAATTTCTACAACATTAAACTTGTACAAGGAAAAACTTTGCAAAATTTGTACAAAATATTCTTTTCATGATTTGCATAAAACTACTTAAAACGCATTTAATTACACATAAATAAGAAAAAAAAAAACTTGTAATGCGTTTTGCATTCAACCGCACTAAATAGTATTAAAACCAAAATTAATACAAAAAAGAACCAACCAGAACAAAAATCAACAAAAATCCGCCATAATATTATTAAACAAAAAAAAAAAAAAAAAAACAAGAAAATGAAAAAGTATAATAAAACTGGTTTAAGCTCGTTTATAGAATAATGTTGGCGCTGATGAGTATGAGTATGAAGATGACGACGACTCCGACAATGATGGCCCTGGCGGTGTGTGCTGTTATGTGTTGGCAAAACTAAAGGAAGTAAAACGTTTATATAATGGTAGGGTTTAAAATCGGATGATTGTTTTTCAGCATTGCATGCTTGCTTGTTTGTTTGCTAGTTGCTAGTTGTTTGGATGGGGTCTGGTTGTTGGTTTAAATCATCACCAGCCAACTCAGTTTTTATGTTTCCTTCCCAAAAAATAAAAATAAAAACAACATCAACGATTTTTATTAGTGGCAACAACATTTTAAATGCTAACAAGTCACAGCAACTTAATACCATAAAGCTGCTATAATTTTTCATATACTTTTGCTTAACTTTACAAGAGTCACAGGATGGCAGGACAGGAGTAGTAAGTAAGTATGTGAGTATGAGGAAAAAAATATTTATTTTTCTTGCAGTCTTGTTTTTAAGCAGAAATGTTTAAGTAAACAAAATAAAAGAATGGTAGAGTGTTATCGTTTTGTTGTAGTTGTTGTTGTTGTTGGTTTTAATGCCAGGGTCTGATAGTCACAAGTTATGATATAAATTCGAGAGGATTAAGGGTGTTCCGGAAAAGTTAAAGATAGGAAATCTTAAAAATATATCACTCAAGAATCAATCCTTTTGTGTAAAGTGGTTTGCAAGTAAAATTTTGTTTTTATTTTTAATTTTCTTATGAATACCCTAAATCTACATTCAATATTGTTGCCTTAATTTTTTTTGACGTTTATTGTTGGTTGACTGTTGTGTGGGGGATGGGGAGGAAGGAGGTGTGGGTGTGGGACAAATTGAGAGTTTAACAAAAGGGTTGTTAAAAGAAAATAACTTATGCAAATCAATTTACATATGCAATTAAATGGCGCGCCAATGTATGCATAAATACAATACACACACACACACATACACACACCGACACAATCTCCTACATACTCACACATTAAAAAAGTCCCCATACACACACACACACACACTCTCGCATACCACATTCATATTTGCATACTCAGAGTAAAGTATTTAATGAAATCAACTAGAGTTGCCATTTGTTATGTTCATAATGGACTAGATGCATGAAAATTATAAATAAATGTGAAGGTGTCTTGTTAAAGTAACGAGCGAGCTCGTAAACTCCTTCGTATTCCTTGCTATCTTGTGCATGCAGAGACAAAATATTGTTTTACATGATCACCGCAATTATTTCAACACAATTTTCAAAGGATCCTTAAAAATGGGCAATATTGGTCCATGATTTCACCTAGCCCCACTATAAATGTCCCCACGGAATGCTGATTGAGCAGTCATAAATATTCTGATTATGCAACAATCCTGATAAAATTTTGCACAAATTAGATCTAAATACTCTGAAATTATATTTTAAAGTATGGCGAAAATTTCGCGACATTTGTCCATAGTCCCCATACAAGGTCCCCTACATCAGACAAATATTTTATTGTCGCATATTGATTCGGCACAGCCGAATATAACACTCTTACTTGCTTGTAATATTTTTGTGATGGATACAATATCTACTGGATCATTATTTTGTAATTAATATAAACAGACTAAGTAGTTAGTTAACTAAACAAAGCTGTCTACTTTACTGTTCTTTGGTAGTGTAGGGAGTGGACAAATTACAACTTTGTTGGTCATTACTTTTCTTATTAGTTACAAAGTTAGTTACACAATGCTACACCAAAAACATGCAGGGGTACTGTTTTATTGGAGTCCATAGTATTCGGAAATACTTAAGGTTTTCCTCAATCACTTCGCTTAGTACTTATTTCAGAAGTGGTCATTTCGACACGGATTACCAAGAGGACAGCCAAAAAAGTTTGAACACCAAGAATTGGAGACATTACTCCATGAAAATTGTTGTAAAACTTAACAAGAGCTTGCAAAATCATCGGGAGCTACTCAAGCAGCAATTTCATAATGTTTGCGAGCAGCAGGATTCATCCAAAAGCAGGAAAATTGGATACCATATGAATTGAAACCCGAGAGACCTTGAAATACGATTTTGCATGTCCGAAATGATGCTTCAACGCTATAAAAGAAAATTATTAAAAAAAAATCAGATGATAAATGAACAATTACCCGCAGCGTAAGAGATCATATGTGAAGCTCGGCCATTCAGCCGAATCAACACCAAAGGCAAATATCCATGGCTCTAAAGTAATGCTCTGTGTTTTGGGAGGACGAAAAGGGTCCTATCTATTTTGAGCTACTGAAATATGGCCAGACCATCACAGGGAACTTGCGCCGAATGTGATTGATTCATTTGAAGCGAGCATTGACCGAAAAACGCCCAGCATATGCGACCTGACATGAAACCGTAATATTCCATCATGACAATTTTTGTCCAGACCTTGTTCCGTCCTACTACTATTTGCTACGATTGATGCGGAACGCTCGCTCTGGTATACACATGACTTTGGAACGGAGTATCCAATATTGGGTTGATGCATTTTTGGCCTCAAAAGATGAGCAGTTCTTTTGCCTCGGAATCGATATGTTGTCAGAAAGATGGGAAAAGCTAACAATGAATAAATTTACTTTAAAAAGCTAAAAACAAGTTGTCGAATAATATTTTTTAGGGTAATTATGAACTCAGAACAGCCATCAGAAACTAATTTTCAAATTAAGTTTAAGAACCAGGTGCAAAAAGGTGAAGAGTGCCTCAGGGCATTGTTGCCGGTTTAGGTGTAAAAAACAATAAGATGTAAACATTAATTATGATACGATTTTATTGAAAAACTAATGAAAAAGTTACAAAAAGTAAGAAAATATGTTTTACTTTCTACGATGATACTCATAAAAACAATTTTTGGCATTTGAGAAGCATAAATAAAGATCGCATTTTGAGCAAACACAATGTGTTTCCGACTTTTTGCATAGTTTGCACCATCGTTTTCGCCTAAACAGATTGGAAAGTGGTCGATATTGTCATAACGGACGTCATTAACTGGATGAACTTCTTGGCTGTGGATCTTCTTGTGCAGTACCAATTGATCATGAGTCGAGGCGGATAATTTAATCCGTGTGCTATCTATATCTCATTCCTATCATTTTCTTTTATGTAATAAAAAAGTAAAAAACTATACAATATAACACGCCGATATTTTTTGCGTTCTCAACACCCTTTTTGTTAGTTGTTTAACATTTACAAATTCAAAGAATGAAAGAAGAATATCTTACCATTAAAAAAAAAAATATTTCGAATGATTGGCCGACTAAAAATCACACACAAAATTGCACCTGCTAAAATTATGATATCTCTCACAAAACAGCTGTTTGAGATAATTGGTGTTTTGTAATGCATGCCTTGAGGCACTCTTGCGGGTTAGAGGGTTAAAAGTGTAAAGCACTCTTAGGACTCTTAGTGACCAGGGCCCGAAAATAATAGGTTATTTACCAGTAAACAAGCTGAATAACAACGAGGTTCATATAAATTATTAAAAAATAAGAAACTACAAGTACAATCAATAGCATATCAAGTTATTAAAATCCATTTTCCATGTTCTCTTCATGATGACCCCTGGTTTAATGCCTTAAACTTTATTCTAACTAAAAAACAGAACGCTGAGTCTCTCTATATTTTCTAAAAAGTCTCAGATGTCTCAGATTTTAAAACCGTTTTTTTCAGTTTTTTCATTAACAATGGCAACTCTGGTTTCATTTTGTTTTAAATATCCTTAAAATACAATATGTGTGTATATACATATGTGCATATCTGTATATGTATGTATTTTATATTTCGTTCACAATATGTTGAAAATGTTTTAATATATTTTATATGTTTATTGTATGTAGTATGTAGATATGCATATTTGATATTGTTAAAATAATGTTCCTACAATTTTTAATTAAAATATTTAAAATACAAAGTTATGTTATTTATTAAATAATAGTAATAATAATAATAATAGTTTGTTGCTGTTTTTAGTGGTAGCCTATAAATTAAAAAAAAAATTATATATAAATTAATTTAATACTCATAGAATGTATGTATGTGTTAAATTTATATTTAGTTTGAACGAAAAATTGTATTAATTTAGGGGTGAATTGTGTTGTAAGATTTTAGGAGAAATTTATTTATTAAAAACTTAAAAGCTATTGGATTTCTTTAAAAGGTAGACAAAACTTTGGGAAATGTTTTCAAGGGATTTAAATATAATTAAGCTCTAGCATGTAGTATAAATTCAAGGAACATTTTTGTATATTAAATTTAGTTTTAATAAATTCTAAGAAAAATTAATGTATGAAAAAACATTTTTTGTGCAGTTAATCATAATTTAATTTGTTTAATTTTTTGGATTATTTAAGCTCTAAGATACCTATAGTTAATGTAATAAAACGTGGCAGGCTGTTATATGTGCATCCTTGTTTCCTAAGGGAATAATAGTTTATGTAATAAAGCATTGCAGACTTTTAGGCTGTTAACTCGTTTTTCCTTTTTTTTATATAAAATTGCTTTACTTAAAAAATTTTTACAAGGATAACGTTTTAAAATGCCGAAGTAGGGTATATAACAGCCGGCACTTTTACTTGTTTATTTTAAATCATATCTAAAGGCTGACATTGTTTTTCTCTGCGTAATAACCTAGTAATTAAAAATGTTTACATAGTAATTATAAAAAAAAAAATGTCATTCCAACTTTCAATTATCTCCAGTAGTATTAATGTTTTTTACATAGAATTATCTCAATTTCATATTAAAACCATATGATTTAATTTAATTTTATTACAAAAATACGCCATAAAATGAACACCAAAAAAAAAAAAAAAAATTATGTTTTTTTACATGTAATTTAATGAATTTATTCCATTAAATAAATACAAGAAAGGCAAGCAGAAAAAAAGAACAAACAAATAGTTCACTACTGGCCCATATAAATAAATATTTTTACAAGGAAACTGCAACATCCTCCTCTTACATACTTAAGGTATTTGTGGAATGATAGGAGTAATATCATTATATTGAAATATTGATTAATAATATCGTTCATATTTTGTTTCACATTTATTCTTAATGTGAAGGAGGGCAGAATTTTACATAAAGTAATGTCAATTTAGCTGTTTAAACAGCTGAAGTTTTGAAAAAATTTCAAGCAAAATCTTCTGATAGAACAGTTAATATATAAATAATAAAAATATTCCTCGTTTCAATACACAGAAAAAATTATTAATAAAATTTTTTCAATTAATTGAATAATACTTTCTATTTGAAAATTTAATACTATTTTTAATTCACTTAATAATTCTTTTAATTGATTTCAAACGTTTTTGGAAAACAAAAATAAATCTGACATTTTGAAAAAAAAGAAACTAAAAATATACAAATTTTTTGTGAAAAAAATTAATATTGTCTTTTCAATTGGCATCAATTGTCCAAATAGTAAGAGACATTCATCACTAATAAGCGTAAGGATTCGCCATTCCTTGTATTTTATTAGTTGGCAGGTAAGTACATAGAATTAAATATGGTACCTAATGTTGTAAATGTTTCGAAGCTATTGCAGATTCCCCAAAGTTCATGTTTGTTGCTCCCGATATTCCTGACTTATTATTCCGAGTGATCTTAGGGATAATACTTCCGATTCCGGGTAAGTACTTATTCAGATGAGAAAATATGTTCAATCCAACTGTCGATGTTGTTTTTCTATCATCGCTAGGTCAAAATGCATCATTCGTCGAAGGCTGCCACAGAGATGACGCCACATTTACGTTTAGTATATAGATACATTCCAAGGGGTCTTAGGGATAATACTTCCATTTCCGGGTAAGTACTTGTCCAGATGAGAAAATCTGTTCAATCCAATGATGAATTTCTTTGTTTATGTGTCACCCCTAGGTCCGAGATGACGCCATGTTTATTTTTAGTTTATAGTTAAATTTAAATTACATATGTATTTATATTATACGTGTCATACATTACATACATTACATACATAACATACATTACATACATTACATACATTACATACATTACATACATTACATACATTACATACATTACATACATTACATACATTACATACATTACATACATTACATACATTACATACATTACATACATTACATACATTACATATATTACATACATTACATACATTACATACATTACATACATTACATACATTACATACATTACATACATTACATACATTACATACATTACATACATTACATACATTACATACACTACATACATATGTTGAATTGTATTAATTAATATTTTAGTAGATTTTATGCAAAATTTGAATTACTAACTTAATTGATTCAATAAAAAATTTAATTGAAATTTTTCAATTAAACTTTTTAATTTGAATTTAATTAATAGTATCATTTTGATGATTGGAGCAAAATCAAATATTTTTTTAATTAATACAATTAATTTCGTAATTGAAATTCATTTTTAGTTTTTTCTGTGTAGTAAGCAGCCTAAAAGTCTGCAATACTTTTTATGTAACAACTCTAAAACATGTTGTATGATAGATAAACACATTTTAACCGATTTTTTTAAACATTATTAAAAAAGGATATATGAACAATATTCTTATTTTGCAACTTCTATGGAAAATTCTTGTTTATAAAGAAACTATATTTAAAACTACAACATGTAATGAACATTTTAACGTTTAAGAAAATATATTTTTGAAGATTTTGTATGACAAATTACAAAACACAACTTTTAAGATAAATAAAATGTTTTAGTAGGAATTTATAAACATAATTGAAAAAGGATATTTAATGAACTTTCTTATTTCAGGACTTCTATGGAAAATTCTTGTTCATAAATAAACTACATTGAATATTACAACATGCAATGAGTACTTTAGCATTTAAGAAAATATATTTTTGAAGATTTTGTAGCTTTTAAGATAAATAAAATGTTTTTAGTAGGAATTTATAAACATAATTAAAAAAGGATATATGGTACACTTTCTTATTTCATGACTTATATTAGAAATTCTTGTTTATAAATCAACTATATTAAAAACTACAACATATAATGCATATAACGGTATATGAAACCATTTCTTTTTATTAATTTAAATACGGAATCCTAGAAAAAAGGTCATGATTTGTCCCAATTATAATACTCACAAATAAAGACAAACAAACATTTGTAGAAGCTATATCTAAACGAAGTTGTTCTTTTATTTAACACGAAGTTTGAGCTGTAGGAGCTCTTAATAACCCTAACCGAGGAGTCAATAAAAGTTGGATTAAAGGCAAACATAGGAAAGACGAAGATAATGAGGATGAATACATAGAATACCGTACAACTTACAATAAACGCAGAGTAAGTAGATCATTTCACCACTTTTGAATACCTTGGAAGCTTAATAACAACGAGGTTCATATAAATGATTAAAAAATAAGAAACTACAATTACAATCAATAGCATATCAAGTTAAAATAATTCATTTTCCATGTTCTCTTCATGATGACCCCTGGTTTAATGCCTTAAAATTTATTTACTAAAAAACAGAAAACTGACACTCTCTATATTTTCTATAAAGTCTCAGATAACCCTTCTAAAACCGGTTTTTTCAGTTTTTTTTTTACCAAATCTGAGATGTAAGAGCTCTTAACATCATTAACCGAGGAGTCAATAAAAGTTGGATTAAAGGCTAAAAGGGGAAAGACTATGGTAATGAGGATAAATACACAGAATACCGCAAAACTTACAATAAATGCAGAATAAATAGATGACTTAACCACTTTTGAATACCTTGGAAGCTTAATAACAACGAGGTTCATATAAATTATTGAAAAATAAGAAACTACAATTATAATCAATAGCATATCAAGTTATTATAATCCATTTTCCATGTTCTCTTCATGATGACCCCTGGTTTAATGCCTTAAAATTTATTTACTAAAAAACAGAAGGCTGAGTCTCTCTATATTTTCTAAAAAGTCTCAGATGACCCTTTTAAAACCGGGTTTTTCTGTTTTTTTCACCAAATCTGAAATGCAGGAGCTCTTAGCAACCCTAACCGACGAGTCAATAAAAGTTGAATTAAAGGCTAAAAGAGGAAAGACTAAGGTAATGAGGATGAATACACAGAATACCGCAAAACTTACAATAAATGCAGAGTAAATGTCATTTAACCACTTTTAAATACCTTGGAAGTGTTATCAATGTGGAACGTGGTACCAAAAGCAATATGAAAACCCGTTCCAAAAAGTCTAAGGCCAGTTTTGCAATGCTATGGACGATCTGGCTGTCCAACTCAATTAATATCCCCACTTAAATACGACTTTTTGATTCATGTCAGCTCTTTTGTGCGGCTGCGAGACATGGTTTGTAACAAATAACAAACTTTCATCAATATATCGCACTGGTTAATCTAAAGAGAGTCAACTCAAAATTTTTAAATTTTCACTTTCTGCAAGAAATCGATGTACCGTACCGATGTACCCTCTGTAAAATTCTTACTCTTTCGCCAAAAAATACAGTTGTATCCGTCTTCAACTGTCATTGTAATGTATTAAAAAAAAAACAATTTTTTGCCTCTACTGAAAATTTTAGTTTCAGTGCGATATGTCTCCGAAACATTCTAAGAATATATTGTCCTCGAACTATCAGCTTCGTCAATCTACTGGACAGAACTGGACAGAATTCCTATTGGCAAGGAAATAAAAAGGAGAAAATATAGCTGGTTAGGACATACATTGAGAAAAAATACTGATGATATCCCACAAGCAGTATTACAATGGAACCTGAAGGGCAAGCGACCTAAGGATACGTGGAGAAGAACTGTTTGCAGGGAACCTAATAAATCAATAAGCCAATTACGATATAAAGCTAGAGACAGAACACAATCGAAGAACTACATTAAAACTATAATTTGTGATTAAATTAAGTTTTTTATTATAAATTTTTAAAGACACAATTATATACAAAAAGAAAATGTCATAATAATAAAATCTAAACACGATAGATAAAGGATATATGGTTAAGTTTTCAAGATTTCAGGTAAAAATTGTTGTCCATAAAGAAACTATATTACAAATCGCAAGTTAAATTTTCTGTTAAAAAAGGATATATGAGAAACTTTTTTATGAAAACAGTTATTTAAAAAGTAAGTATAACAAATTAAAATAGCTAACCGAATATAAGTTGTAAAACAAACGTTTTAATAATTTAATAATGATTTTTTTTTTTTTTTTTCAAAAAAGGATATATAATAAACTTTTTAAATATAACATATTTTTAAAATATTCGAATGACAAATTATAGTAGGCAACCAAACACAAGTTTTAATGTAAATAAAACTTTTGTAACAGCTATATTTAAACATGACTGAATAAGGATATTTGGTTAATATATTTATTTAAACATTTATAATGGAAATTCATGGGTGTAAAAAAACTATATTAATAATTATAAAAATTAAAAATGATTTTAACTTTTTGTCAAAAAAGGATATATGGTAAACTTTTTAAATATAAGATATTTTTAAAACATTTGTATGGAAAATTATATTAGGCAAGCAAACACAAGTTTTAAGATAAATTAACATTTGTAAGAGCTTTATTTAAACATGATAGAAAAAGGATATATGTAAGGTTAACTTTCTTATCTGAAAATTTCTACTACAAATTCTTGCTTAAATAACAATATTTGAATAAATATTTTATAATTTACCAAAAAAGGATATATGAGCAACTTTTTCATGAAGACATATTTTTTTTTAAAACTGTATTACAAATTAAAATTGGTTCCTTGCAAGATTTCTATTGAAAGTTCTCGTTTATAAGGAACTATATTCAGAATTGCAACATGTAATAAAGATTTTATGTTTTTATCAAAAAAGGATATATGAGAAACTCTTTTAAGAAAACCATTTTAATTAATTTGAAATCATAAATAAAATAAGGTAACAAAATACAAGTTGTAACATAAATTTTAACTTAAAATGTTCAATATTGTGCTGAAATACCCAAAAAATTCTTAAATTAAAAAGCTTTGCATACTTTCAGGCTGTTTCAACTAATTACTTTACCCATACGAAAATGTAGCTCATTTCATACATTTTTAATCTAATTCCAATTTCACCACTAAATAACTATAAATTAGTTTTACTAATAAACTTTTAAGCGTTTATTGTTCTTAAGTAGTCAATATTGTTCTTTTATTGTTTTATTATCTCTTTTTTGTGTAAATTATACTATAATTTTCTTTTACTGCTTTTCAATTTACTGTTGATGATACTTTTTGTATCGAAATGTGTTCATGTGTGTGAGAATGCTTGTAAGTGTTTGTAGTTTTCTTTTTAAAAAGCTTTATTTTTTTTTTGCTTTCTTCTTGACTGCTTTGTTATATTAACCGATTTTTTGTTGTCGTTTCTTTGCTGCAGTACAATTTCTTTTTGCGTTTATATCTTTTTTACGTATTCTTCTGCAACTTCCAGTTCATTGAAGCCAACTATACTTACACACAGAGTGTGTAAGTATGTGTTGCTTTTAACAGTAGTTGTATTGCAATTGCAATTGATGTTGATGTTATTGTCATTGTAAAGTATTTATATCTTTTTGACGGCAGGAGGAGGAGGAGTTGTGCCCTGATTTTGGAGTCAATACCTTAAAAAAATGCCTTGACATGGAGAAGAAAACAAACAAAAAAAAATGCAGTAAAATACAAGGAAAAGGTATGATGGTTTTGCTCTGAAAATTGTGTACCCCAATAGTAGTAAATCACAATTGTTAGAGTTTACAAATACACGTTACAACTTGGTGTATACTACATACAGTTTCCAATGACAAGGACAATGGAAAACAACTTTACAGGAATTCATATCCTGCATTATACGCATCCGTTAACTTGTAGCGTATAAATTGTTATGAAGTATAAACTGGGCACATAAATTGGAAATTAAAAAAAAAAAAAAAAAATGGAAAATGCTAAAGAAACTCCATAAGAAATAGCAGGAAAAAGGTGGTCACTGTAGATTGGTACCCTATAACAAAACATTGCTTAAAAATATGTATAAATTTATTATTGACATTTGAAGACTATAGACCTTTTAAATTTTTGAACCTATCCGCACTAAACTTGAAGTATCAGTAAAACCATAATAGAAAAGGATATAAGGGCTACTTTTTTATTTCTAGATTTCTATTGAAAATTCTTGTTTATATAGAAACTAAACAAGAAACCACAACTTGTAAAGAAAATTTCAGCTTTATAGCAAAAAAGGATATATGGACAATGCTATAAGGAAACTATATTTTTAAAAATTTCGTATCATTATTTAAAATAGGCAACCAAACATAAGTTGTAAGATAAATGATCGTGTTGTAACAGTAATTGAAGAACACGATAAAAAAGGATATATGGGAAACTGCGCTATTTAAAGGTTTCTACTGAAAATTCTTGTTTAAAAGCAAACTATATTCCAAATCCCAACAAGTAATGCAAATTTCAACTTTTTAACAAAAAGGGATATATGGACAACTTTTTAAAGAGAAAATATTTTAAAAAATTTTAAATCAAAAATTTAATAATGCATCAAAAGACATGATTTTGCCTAAATATTGACAAATATAGTGTGACTATAAACTTTTAAGAGCTTTCGGATACATGATTATACAATCATGTATCGGATACATGATTATACAGTCAGGGTGAATATCAGGAAGTTTAAATTTTTTTTTTTTTAATTAATCCATGATACATGATTATACAGTCAGGGTGAATATTAGGAAGTTTACATTTTTTTTTATTTAAATGATTAAATTAAATGATTTCTATAATAAAGTATTGTTCAAAAGGAAACTATATTGAAATTCGCAACGTGTACTGATAATTTCAAGTTTTTGGCAAAAAAGGATATATGACAAACTTCTTCAACAACATATATTTCTAAAAATTTTAAATCACAAATTAAAGTGGTCAACAAAATACAAGTTGTAAAGTACACTTTGTGTCAATTTTTAAAATATTGTACAAATAGTCACAAAAAATATAAATTAACCTGGAATTTTCATTTATTTTTTTTATTTCAATATTTCTATTGAAAATTATTGTTTATAAGTAATCTACATTAAAAATCACAATATGTAATAAAGTTTTCAACTTCTTATCAAAAAAGGATATATGGAAATCTTTTTAAATAAAATATATTTTTAATAATTTTAAATCACAAATAAAATTAGGCAATAAACTACAAGTTGTAAGCTACATTTTGTGTCCACAATGAACATATTGTAGAATTAGTCACAGCAATAATAGTAAAACTGCGATTTTCAAGTATTTTCATTCTTACAAGCTTTCAGATTATTGCCTCTTCAATTGATCAAATTTAATCCACTGGGACTTTCAGCTTCTACACGAGTAAGCCTAACGATATGACAGTTGTTTGGAGTGTTGGTAGAATATGATTAAAGCTTTCTAACAATTCTAGCAAAATTTCTTAATTCTAAGGTTTAGTTTTATCTAATCAAAGTAGCGTGTCATTTGCTTTTTCTGGATCTGACACAGTTTTTTTGTTGCAATTTTTTTTCAACTTTGTCTTTGTATAAGTGCCACACATACACACATTCTGATACATATAAATACCCTGCAACTTCTGGCTTTATTGCCAACACTAAAAACTCTACCAGTTACTCACATTCCCACGATATTCCCATCATCGCTCCCCAACAACCCGAGTAACACTAAGAAAAATTGTCAAGGCAGATATGGCTGTATTTAACCAGGAAAGAACTTTCGACACAGTGTAACTGTTACAACATAAATCCTATCGAATTGGAAGGAAGCTTTCTTACTAGTGAAATTACTAGTGAAATTTTTTTCAAGATTTCGTCTAACACATGATCTTATTTATACTTATAACATGTTTTACAGTAAAAACAGTCATATATGGTTGACTATTTTGCTCATTTCTTTATTTATAGTTTTTGTAGATTTCATACTGAAGTACGTAATGTAATTAGCGAACGAATTATCGATTTTGTAGGCGAAAAGTAATGCAGAAGGTAACCATTGTATAACTTAATATTAAGGAAGTAACTCATAGATCATAGAAATTAAAAAAAAAACAAGTAAGAGAGCTATATTCGGCTGTGCCGAATCTTATATACCCTTCACCAAATTATACTTTAAAATAAAAATTTTAAATATTTTTAGGTAAACAAAATTAAATTTTTTTTCAAAACTGTTTTCAATTTTTTTTTTTCAAAATTGTTCTTTTTACTTTTTCCAATTTTTTTTAAATTTTTTTCAAATTTTTTCTTAAATTTTTTTTCGAAATTTTTAAAAAAAAATTTCATTAAAATTTATTAGTGAAAAAAAGATTATAAAAAATATATTCGAGTTAAAACTTAATTTTCTCGATTTTGACCCATTGTAAGTCCAAATTACTATAGCCTTATATAAATCGTTGCAATGGACTTTGAAATATCTATCATTAGATAGATTGTCTATATTAATGACTTAGTAATCCAGATATAGATAAAAAATAGGCCAAAAATCGAGGCTGTTCCGGTTTTTTCCTTATATCTTAGCCATTTGTGGGCCGATTTTCTCGATTTAAAATAGCGACCGAGCCAGAAGAATTCCCGATATATTGATGTATCAATCATGTTTGTAAGATATTTGGGGGCTACGAAAAGTTGACATACAGACGGACATGGCTATATAGACTTCACCACTAATGGTGAAGGGTATAAAAAAAACAATTCAAGACCTTTATAACTAGCGATAGAGCATGTATAACAATTGCTACCTTTAAAACTACAGGGTATAGCTATATATGTTAACATAAATCTGAGTATGTATTGTCATCCTTGCACAAATGTATGTTTTACAGCTTGTCAACAATTTTTCAATGCTGTTTGTTTTTAAATATAGCTGTTGTTATTGCTATACTTGCTTTATTGTCTTTTACAAGTTGCTGTCGTTCTGTTATTGCTGTTGTTGTTGTTGGCGATATTGTTTTATTGCGTTTCCCTTTTTGTCATCGTTTCTATTGTATAGCTATTATTATTGTCACTATTTGTACGCAGCATTAGTATGTTATTCATTATTTTTCTTATAAGCTTTTTTGTGTGCTTTCTCTTTAAAGCTGTTTATTGCTTTCAATTGCAATTTGCTACTTTTACTATTACATGTTTTGCTGCTACAGCTACAGCTACATCTACTATTGCAATGGCAATTTTACTTTCGCCAACAATTTCAAGTGCTTGCGAATTGTTTCGTAATTTTTAAGGATTTTATTGCAATTAGTGGGTTTATATTCTTTACGTTTTCCTTTGTGATAGATCACTTTTGTGAGAATGAGAAATGAGAACAAAATAAATGACAAAGAATTTTAATTACTTTTTTTTTCATGTTTTGTTTGTGTTGCTGCGTAGAAGCTTTAAAAAGAAGCTTATCAAGGAAAATGGGAAAAAATAATGTTCTGGAAAAAATGGGACAAAAAATCTGCTTTAGAAACTTAGCTTGAAAATACAATTCAGCACTTTGAATGTTGTAAATATGACAATTCAAGAAATGTTTCCAAGTAGCTTAGCTTTATTAAAAGTCTGCTATTTTCTAACATGCTAACAAAAAGTGAAAAAATCCTATGTTGCCGATGATTTGAGCAGACATTTTATAACAAGTAAACTGAATTATGCCTTCGGTTAAATTTGATACAATATTGACCTTTTGATCTTAGTTCACCTTGGTATCCACCTTCATATAAATACATATAATCAATATGTAGAAAACATATTATTTATTTTTTTATTTCACCTTTTTTTTCGTAGAAATATTTTTTTATCTGTGCCACGAGTACATGCTATTATATTTAATAACAGTTTGAAATAAATCACTCATACGGGCAAAAACCAGAAATCAAACCCCAAAAAACTTCAACCTGCTATTCGCATGGCATTCCCAGGAAAACGAAATATTTTACAGATTTTTAACAAACTAAAAAATAAAAAAAATACATACCAACCACCCAACACAGCAGATAAACTGTTGGAATCCAGCTGCTATCAGTCACGTCATGTTGTATGTTATTGTTAAACAAAATGTGCATGTGAGCATTTACTATTAAATACCATAAATGTATTGATATCAAATATTATTATTAATATTTTACTTTTATTTACATACTCGTATTTATATATATAAAAATGGTATATTCAGTAAATATTACTTGTAAAACAACATGAACTAAAGTATAATAGTGTAGAGTATGTATCCTACTGGATATAGGATAACTGGGTCAAATCACTATTCATATCAAATGAATGAAAAAGACAAATTATAATACTGGCTTGTTAAATTCTGCTACCAGTTTTTTTTTAATTTAACGAGAAATTTTAATAATTCCGATTTGAAACATTAGGGCATAAGCTTTAGTGTTATCGAACCAACTCAATCCGAATCAAAATCAAATCTAATTGTTTTTTTAAGTTCGAATAGTTAAACATACAATTTTTGAGATCTGAAAGACATCAACAGAACCAGTTCCTCAAGTATTATATGGGGGACTTGAAGCAGTTAATTGAAAGCTCCGAACTCAATTCTTAATGTTTGACTGGATGAATATTTGTTAGTGAAGGAATGCGAGTATTTTGTATCGTTATTGAATTTCAAGTACAAATATAAGTAAAGAGTCCTTCATTAGTCGCTTCCTATCTTTAAGTTTAAATAAAACAAAGTGAGTTCGAGATATCATCGACATTTTTTATTCATTTGAAAGACCTATCGGTGCCGTTATGTATGGAATATAACATCGTGCAAATGTCCGCAGCTACTTCGCTGAGTGGTGCGCATCCAATTTTCCATTATTCTTGCGCGATTTAAGGAAACACCACAAAAAAACATCTAATCGCTCTTGCAGAATATCTAATGTGCCATGAGCTGCGTCGCATGTAGCAACATCCTGTTGTAACCATATATCGTTCGTGCCCATATCATCCAATTCAGGTCAAAATAAGTTGGTAATCATCAACCTATAGTACTCGCCGTTGGCCGTGATGTCATGGCCAAAGTCGTTCTCAAAGAAATATGGAACGATCCACACCAAACAGTGATTTTTTCGGGATGCAGTGGACGCTCTTAGATCTGATGTGGATTGGTAACGTCCTAAATTCGAAAATTTTATTCGATGATCTACTCATTCATCCACAAATGGCTGAGATGACTTTGTAATGAAAACGTTGCCCGAACAGAACACCCGTATTGATAAAACAATTTTATCATTTGCACGTGATGATTTGACAAAACAAATTTAATACATGACAGACAATTCGACGGCTGCAGATTCAACAATATGACCGCTAAGAACTGTCAAAGTTCGGATGTTCCATTTATACCCTAACGAATGCATATAACTACCGAATTCATATAAAGAGCCAGAAGTGTTTTGGTTGTTCCCCGAGCTAATGCGAGATAAAAAAGTACGGGTATCCTATAAATGGTAATCAATTCGATATTCGTCCATTCGTAAAGAGGCAGGAGTGTTTTGGTCGTTTCCCAAGCTAATGTGGACCACCTGAATAGATTCATTGATTCTATTCGATAATCTTATTCTTTCTACCATTTTAATGATGAACAAATAGAAAAGTTTGATATAAATTAAATTTTAAAGGGGTTCTTCATATATTCCAGGACGCAAGGCCTTTATAGCAGAGAGAATGTCAAAGTACACATACTTAAGTAAGTATAATTTTGAAGATCTTTGCATGAAGTGTATTTCTCCGTTTAAAAATATTACATTCATAAATGAAAAACGAAAAAAATCCATACGTGCTGACATTCATTAATTTATACAGTATCCTGTAAGTTTACCTATCAGAAGTCAAATCGAATTATTATCACGATTCAATGACAGTCAGAAAAGTTGAAATATGCTACAAATTGTAATAACAAACCACTTGCGTTCCATTTCATCGATCGTATTGGCTAATAGAATCAGTGTAAACCCAAGGAATCCGTACCACAGTTTAGTACTAAAATTACAAGTTTCGTCAGCCCATTTACCCAAAACATCTTGAGACATGGTTTCTCAGTAGAGACCGAAAATTAATGTAGTCGAAAGAAATTATGTGAACTGTGAAGTCTTGATTGCTTCAAGACTGTTATCATCTCCAAATAAAGTTTTCAGATTCGCTTCTCTGATGTTGTCATGATCAATACAGGTATGACGAGTTTTATTAGTCATGTAAAGACGAGTATGTCTCAGCATCTTTTCTAAAATGAGTGTTGCATTTTAGCGTTTATTGTTCTCTACTAGTTTAATAAAGTATTTTAAATATTTCGCGAACCATAACAAGATATCTTTAATGAGACCTTGAGTAAGTTTTGCTGTCGCAAATGTAAAGTGATTGTAAAGCTTACTCAAAAGCTCATTAAAGATATCAATAGCGAACAATTCCTTATTATACTAAAGGTTTTTGTAACGAATTTGAATTAACAAGTGGAGACCTATGAAAATGTAGTATTTGCTAGAAAGTTCGGCTGTCTAATCAAAAATATTGTCTATAAAACTATTGACTATTTTAGGTAAATGTTGAAAATATTTTGCTATGAACTAAGGAACCTGAAAATAACTACTGAAATGAAAGATCAAATTTATATAATCAATTAATTCAAAATATATCAGAAGACTTTCAACTAATTATAAATAAAGTATGATTATAAAAATTATAAACATTAAATGATATTCAAAGCCAATTTGCAAACGAAAAACTCGGGTAGTGAATGAAAGAGGCAGCAAATGCGATATTGTACATTTGATTTCAGGACATCTCTTATGGAGTTAACTTGCAAGTAACAGATTTAACTATAATTAAGACATTCTAGTTCAGTTTTTCAGATTTGTTTCAATCAGTACAAAATCAATGTGAATACCAAGGAGTACAAGTGACGGTTTCAAGTGGTCTTGGAGATTCAATACCGATATTTCTATTACTGACTTAGTTTGGAATTCTTTACAGATTTAAGCTTGACATGAGACCATTTTAAACAAGTTTTTCACATTACAGAGCATTTATGATTAATTTTGTGGCAGTCCCGGTTATGAAGTTTGTTTCCTGGTCAAAGCGCTTTATTCTTAAACAGATATTTATGAGTAGAAAACTTTCATTCGGGTAAGTCTACGGAGAGAAGCTCTAATTGACGCGAAAATGTTGGAGCTAGGAAACTAGATTATATAAGGGAAGATGAATGTTATGTGTAGTGCCTAAATTTTAATATCAATAATCTTTAACTGAAAATCAACTTAGAAATACAATGTGAAAACCAAACAGTACAATTGACAGTTTTTAGGTGGTCTTGAAGATTCAATACCATTTTTTACTAATCAGATCCAATTGATTTGGTTAGAAATTCTTTACTAATTTCAGCATGATATTTGGCAATTTTAGTCACGATTTTGATATTACAGAGCGGGACCAATTAGCGTCTTTTTACCGATGAAATGCAATTTATGATCAGTTTTGCAATGAAATGCAATTTATGACCATTTTTGTTGCTGCAAGAGTTACTGATGACGAAGGTTATTTCTAGTGTAAAGGACATATTTTTATAATTGATTATTGAAATTGATTTGAACATTTTCGTTCAGGCAAGACCTAGGTTATAACGGAAAGATTGATGTGAGAATGTAGTATTTATTCAACTTGAAAAATACATGATGGAAGGGAAGATGGAGGTTGTATGTATTGTATGCAAACATTTTTGGAGCTTTGATGTGTCGAAAATGTTTGAAATAGAATCAGTTGACTTGTTAATACCACTGACATGGATAAGCAACTAATGTATACAGCCGAGAAGCTCTAAAATACATATTGAAGCACTGGCCCATATGAGTTGTGTTCCAGTTTAAGTTTTATTTTTTTTGTGTATAAATGTAATTTGATTTTAGTTTGCGATTTTAAAAATATTAAAATCACAGTCAGTCACTGTTCATGTGTAAATCTATTATAATATATTTTCGATTACAATTTAGGATGTTTTTAAGTTGTATTTTAGTATCCTGGGGGTCAATCACAATTTTATCTATGAAGGTAATTTTATTATACTTTAGTTTTGGAACATTTGTACAATATAAATTTATTCAAAGTATTAACCATTGTTATCTATGACCTCATCCCATCTTTCCGGCAACATATGGATTCCGAGCCAGAATAACTGCTCATTTTTTGAGGCCAAGAACGAATCAAGCCAGAGAGAGCATTCTATATCGATCGGACGGAGCAAGGTCTAGACTATAAGGCGGTTGAGGCAAAACTTCCCAACCACTTCATTCTAAATAGTTTTTAAACGGTATTGCAGCATGTGGCCGAGTGTTGTCATGATGTAATATTACGGTTTCATGTCTGACCGCATATTTTCGGTTCCTTGTGATTGTCTGCTCTGATTTCAGCAGCTTATAATAGGTAGGACCTTATGCTCCCTCCAAATACAGAGAATAACCATAGCGCCATGGATGTCTGGCTTTGGTGTCGATTCGGTTAGTTGGCCGGGCTTCACATACGAACTCTTACGCTTCGAGTTATTGTAAGGGAAGCATTATTTATTGCAAGTAAAGATTCGGTGCAAAAATGATTTTCTTTCCCAGCAAAAAATGGTGCTTCCTCGGAAGCAGAAATGTAAGGCAGAGAGCAGTTGCTACTGCTTCCACTTGTGATGAAAGATTACATGATTTTTGTATGGGATTCCTCGCGTAGAAGCTCTGCTTAAGAAATCCGGAATGTGCATTTACGAGCACATGGAAGAATTGATAATATCATGCCTCCGAGGTGCATACTTTAGGCTGATTTTGTAAAAAATCCAGCAATAAAAGTAGTAATTGCTTGACAAATAGTGCTGCCTTTTTCTAATTTCTGCACCACATACAATATTTGCTGAATGTATGCCTTCCAAAAATCAGTATCGTAAGGCAATAATTGAAGAAGCAATAAAGGAAGCTGTTAAAGATGCAGTAGTAATTTTTATTGCTTCCAAATCAAGAATAATTTTTGCTGGGTTCATGCGTTCAAGCGTCACTTTGAACATGAAAAATCGTCTTTCAAGGTCTGTCGGCTTCAATTCGTATGGTACCCAATTTCCCTGCTTTTGGATGATTTCTGCTGCTCGCAAACTTTTTAAAATTACTGCTAGAGTAGCTCCCAATGATTTTGCAAGCTCTTGTTGAATTTTACAACAATCTTCATGGAGTATGGCCTCCAATTCTTGGTCTTCAAACTTTTTTGGTTTAACTGTACTTCTTTGTCTTCAATGTCAAAATAACCTCTACTGAACTGCACAAACCATCTCTTGCACGTTGAAACCGATGGAACACACTCACCATGGTTAGCAATCGGTGTGGTGCAGCGGCAATTTTTTCAAATTAAAGAAATAAAGCAAAACTTCCCGCATATGACGATTCGTTGGTACAAAATTTGTCATTTTTAAGCAAAAACAATTTGTTTTTTTTTCTCTATAATGTTCAATAACAAAGTGAGAATAAATGACAGATATGTACCCTTCAAAATGACATATAAGTTATTGAAAACAAAAACCGCATTCAAAAGATACACCATCTATTGTAAATCTCGCAATTTTTAAGTCATAAACCCAATATTTTGTAGACAAATTATAGGTTTTTAGTTCAATATTGAAAAATAGTTGGTTCCCTAGTGTTGCTCCTGTTTAATATATTAGAATTTGGTAATTTGTTTTAATTTAGCCAAGTTCTAAACCTTAGTTTTGTATCTACTGCAATTTATAGCTCAAAGTCTGATAAAACTATACTCATCATCAAAAGTACATTTAATTTATTTATTATAATATTCCTGCATAAATTTTCATTTACTTATAAACAAATTTTTATTTAGCCATTTTCTATTATAAATATAAATATTTATTTGCTCTCTCTATAACACTGACTATCTCTAGTATTTTTCTCTTACTCTCTTTTGTTAGTTTCCTTCCGTTCCATAAATATTTTTTATCACATTTAAATGAGGCGCAAATAAAGGAAAATAAAAGAAAGAAAAAAAACTGAAAGCATAAAGCGATTTGTTTCCATCAAGTTTATCCCCTGTATATCACTTCATTCGTTTTACATTTTTTTATGGCAAAAATAATTTTGTATATTTGTATTATATGGCTGTTTTCTTTTATTGTTTATTCGTGATTGTAGACATTCATATTTATTGTCATTGTTCTTGTTTGGCTGGTGTGTTTATGGGATTTTATTTTATTTTTTTTTAGCAAATTTGCTTGTTTTTTGTAGTAGCTATTTTGGCCTTTGTATAATTTATGGCCAAAATAAATGTACAAAATATTGCCAATTTCAGTGTCAGTGTTAAAACAAAAAAAAACTGAAATGAAAATTGTAATTCACATAAATATTATATGGATTATGGTGTGTGTCGGTGTACTGGAGTGTTTATTTGTACGTGTTTAATGTAAATCTTTAAATATTTTATTTGTATTTTTTCTAAAAAAAAAAACATTTTTTCTCTTTAGAAAAAATATAAATATTTTAAACACAGAAGTTAAAATTTAGTTATAGTAAATGTTTTGTGCATGATAAACTCAAATTCCTGATTATTCAGGTGGAAAATAATTTGCTAAGAATAAACACAATGAAATAGATACAATCACTGAGAAATTTGTATTTTAGTGAAATTTTAACTTTAAGCTTAACTGTCATTTAGCCAAAACTTTGATTTTCACATTTGTCCATATTTTTTTTTTTTCATTCAAGCGCAATATTTTTATTTAAAACAAATATTAACAATAAAATTTACACAAACATATTATATATTGTTGTTGCTGATAATATTAATGTTTATTTTTATAATATTTTTCCTCATCAACACATCATAATAAAAAAACCAACAACCAACCCATGGTTATACACACTCGCACACAGTCTCATATTGACATGCTTTTCATTTTTACAAATCATCGTCATAAAAACTCAAACCGCCAACACAAAATCATCCAAAACAAGTAAGAGACCTGTACTCGGTTGAGCCGAATCTTATTTACCCTTCACCAAAGTATAATTTAGGATAAATATCAACAATATTTTTTGTTAAAAAAATTGTTGTGTGAAAAAATTTTTTTCTGAAAATTTTTTATCGAAATTTTTCAAATTTTTTTTGGAAATTTTTTATATATATTTTTTATATTTAATTAATTTTAGGGTAAAAAAAAATTTTTTGCTGAAAAAAAATTTCGGATTAAAAAATATTTTTTCCGATTTTGACCCATTGTAGGTTCTGATTGCTATGGCGTTGTATACGTTTTCGGAAAGATATCGGAAATGTCTATCATTAGATACTCATATTGTCTATATTAATGACTTAGTAATCCAGGTAAAAAAGCGAGGTAGTCGTGGTTTTATGCTTATAACACAGCCATCTGTGGGCCGATTTTACCGAATTTAAATAAAAATTGAACCGCGACTATAGGGTGTATATTGATGTATGAATCATGTATGTAAGTTACTTGAAGGCTTCAGAAAGTTGATTTCAACATACAGACGGACATAGCTATATTGACTCCACTACCTATAACGATCCATATATATATACTTTACGGGGTCGCAAATGAAAAGTGTGGAAACTGCAAACGGAATGACAAACTTATATATAACCATAACACTCATGGTGAAGGGTATACAAATATATTGTATAAAATACACAGCAAATCCAAGGTGGCGTTTGAAAGAGGGCGTATAAGAAACTCATGTATTTTATGTAAATAAAATATATTTTTTATGTATTTTTTTTATTATTTTTGCAAAACCGCTAAAGGAAAAAAAATATATCCCCTTAATACACGCTGTGAATTTATAACAAATTTATTTGTTGTTGTTGTTTGTTTTTGTTTAAATTTTACACATTTTTATCACACAACAACAAACAAAAAAAAACAAAATTACAATAAAATAAAGTGAGAAGAAGAGAAGCGTAAACTTACCAGCAAATACTGATGTTGAATTATGTCGTGGATCGTATGGACAAACAGCTTGTCCATTTTTAGTTGCCTCCAGGGTATAATTGTTGTCGTTGATTATGTAAGTGTTACACATGGGACGAAATGAATTTGTACCGCATACAAATAAACGTCCGGGCGAGGTAACAACCATGATGCGTATATAATTTTGGCACGCCTCCTGCAAAAAAATAAAATACAGAAAGGTGGAAAATGGGTGTAAGTAGTAGTTATTTTTATTTATTTAGAGGCTTTTTTTATATGTGTTTTTAAAATAATTTATAAAAAGGTATTAACTTGTAATTAATGTAATTAAATACTTTAGTTACATGAGGTAACTTAATAAAATAAATAATAACAGACTTTCAGCGTTAAAGGGAAGTAATTATAGTTTTTAACTTGTAAACTAAATATTTTTCACGTTTACTTTTTACTTAAAGTAGAGAATTCAAAGTTTTGTTTCTTCAATTCTCTTTAAACAAGATCCCAATATCTCTCCACTGGCCTTAGCTCCAGGCAGTTTGGAGGATTTGCATATCTTGGTACGAATACCACATTATAGTTTTTGTACCACCCAAGACCTTGTTTACCATAGTGACAGGATGCCAAATCAGACCAAAACATTAAGAAGTCTTTTGTAACAAATGTTTGGCTTCTTTTGGCGCAACTGCATATGCTTGCCATGTAAAGAATATTTTTGGGAAATTTTCTGCTTAAACTTTTCTACAACATTCCCTCAAGCATCAGCAACATAAAAATATTGACCCGGAAGCTACGAAAAATTTGCCAGAACATACGTTTCGTCATCCATTATGTATCAGGTATATTTGTTGTATAAAACTTGACTTCAATTTCCGTGCTCTGTCTTTGGCCTCTAAATTTTTAGCAGAGTTCCTTTCAGAATCTTTTGGAGCCTTGTGTGTTTTTAAACCAGCATTGGCTTTAACTTTTCGTACCAAATAATCCGAGTACTGGGCTAACCGGACTGCTTTCCAACCGGACCATTCCTTCTACATGAATAAGGTTCCCTATCAACGGACGAGTTCTCCCGATACCGTTTAATTTTTCTCACCTTCCGGGTCAATATTTTTATGTTGCTGATGGTCGAGGGAGTCTTGTAGAAAAGTTTAGGTCATAAAAGCAGAAAATTCTCCCAAAAAGTTCATGGCATGGCAAACAATATGCAGTTGCAGCAAAAGTAACAAAGGGCTCTATAAATACCAAAATTTACAACAATGAATGTTTACAAAAGAGTTTGTTTCCATTCATAAGACTTTTTAATGTGTTCACTTATGTTTGGCCTGATTTGGCATCCTATCACTATCGTATACAAGCTCTTGAGTAGTACAAGAACAGTAATATGTTATTTCTACCAAGAGAGGCAAATCCTCTAAACTGTCTGGAGCTAAGGCCAGTGGAGTGACGTTGGGATCTTGTTAAAAGGGAATTAAAGAGCACAAAAAAGGTGTCCAAAAGTGTGGTAGATTTTAAACTAAGATGGACTACCTGTTCGAACAAAGTGACAGAAAGCACTTTAAAAACCTTAATGGAAGGGTTTCCGGAAAAGGTTCATAAATTCATCACTATTTATTATAACTATAAAAATAATTGGTCAATTTACAAGGTCTCTTATAATGACATATTTCACAATGGTTTTTATTCCTTTTCAAGCAAGAAATGTCCTAAAATAATAGTACTTTCTATGCTATGTTTATTGTGTTATCGTAACGATCCAGTAGAGACCAACGCTGAATGCCTAAGAGTCGTTTAAGCCGAGCCCCCGAGTCGTGATATATTAGGACATTATCAACAGGTGGCGCAAAAGTAATCCTCCTATCAGAACATGCTATAAATTTTGCCGATTATTGGTCAAATAAATAGTCAGCAATATTCCGCGTTCTGGAGCAGTGTAGCGTAACATTGTTTATTAACGTGTATTTTGCATGTGTTTACTACACAAATGTCAAAACAGAACTGACATTAGGGGCCAATCGCAAAATTTATAGCATTTTCTGATAGAAGGATTACTTTTTCAACTTTTTTTAAACTTGTCATTCTAAATAATAAAATTAAAAAAAAAAAACTTGTCAAAAGGTCAAAGGGCATCCCGCAATTCCTAAAAATTGGAGCGAAAATCACAAAAATGGTTTTTTTTTTACAATTTTTCCCATAGGGTCAACATTTCTTTCGGTACTGGGAAAAAACTTTGGGAATAAATAGGGAGCACATCAAGGTTTCTAAAGCTGCTTTCCGTTTTCTAATCCCAGCTTTGGGATTTTAGAACATGTGGCCCAAAGTTGAAATTTTGATAAAAAAAAATAGGTCAACTTCCGAAGGGTGTAGGGGCACATGTTTTTTATACCAAAATGTTCTTCGTAAAGATACCTTATGGAAACACATAAAACTATTATATGTTCTTAAATAAAGTTTTTTTTTTTAAAAAAAAGGATTATGTCACCTTTTCGTCCAAAAAACTGCAAAAATTTACTATTTTTTGAAGTTTTAAATTGAAAATCGTTTATTTTTGGATCCATAATTGATACTGCCCTTGTATGTTATTGGTAATTTAGTTGTTTAACTAACAAAAGAAACTCTAGTCCATTCGGTCCAAAAGTAAGCCCTATATTTTTAAAAAAGCGGAGCAAAGTATGGCAAAATTTTAAAAGTTCAATTTTGAAATGCCAATAACTCGGAAATTATAAGACTCGGAATTTTTCAAGACCTAGCCAAGCGCTTTCCAAAAATATACAAATCTTTGAAATCGGATAGGAAACAATAGGTACCCTAATTTGAGCCCTTATAGCGCCGCCCCTAGAGCATTTATAGGATCCATTTTAATAACTTAAACTTGAATACTCCTTGGCTACATCCATGTCAAATTTTATCCTGATCGGATCAGCCGTTTAGAAATGCCAGATTTATTTCCAAAAAATTTAGATTTTGCCCCACTGTGGGTTAGCGAAGCGCAGAGTTCACAATCTTGTACAAATGGTCTTGCATTATTTACTTTACACTAACAAAATATACAGAAATATACCATTGCATAAATTTACAACACAAATGCACAAAATTGTGAATACCGCTACTATATTGAAATTTTTTGTAACACAGAATCTAGATTTCCATTAATACCCCTAACTACAATGTAGGTTAATTTTAAATTTAAAACCAGCAAACTGTCAGTATTTTAAATGTGAATGAATGTATGTATAATGTCTCAGTTGACAGATTACAAAAAATGTCCTATAATTTTTCTTCTAAGCCAAACAAAAAAATAAAATTATTTTAACTTTTTTTTTTACTTTTTGTCATATTAATTTACATTTTTTGTCCAACTCATATGCAAAAAAAGAAAACTACATACATATATTCTTTTTCATCCCATACAATTTTGGCACTATTCAAATTCACTCATTCATTAAGTTTAGTTTGTTAAAAAATAATAAAAAAAGCAAATAATAGCAAAAAAAAAAGTTTGCGAAAAAAAAAACCTGCATAAATATTTTTGTTTATGCATTTTTCACGTAATTCATATACATGTAGAATATTTTGTTAACTTTATTTTGTATAACTTTATTGCATTGTATTTTTATTTTTAGTATCGTGTTAAACTCGCAAAATATTTTCCACAGAAAAAAAGGTCAAATAATGTCGGCCATATTGTATTTGAGACATTTTTTTTTTTAGTTATTTTCTTTGTTAAAGTGTGCCTGTATGTAAATATGCAATAAATATGTATGAATGTCTGTATGAGAGTTTGTTAATCAGTCGTTTGATACGAATAGTATATATGAGTATTTGTTTGATACAATCAGTTCTTATACATGCATGAGTATTTTTGTTTTCATTGTAAAGCTTTATACACACACACACATAAAAATATATACGAGAGCATGAGTATCAGCATGAGTTTACTCTCTGATGCTTTGCTATGTATGTTATGAATGTTGTTGTCATTGTTGTGTTCCTTGTTGTTGTTTTCTTTTTTTTTCTGTTTTTCGTTTGTTGATAAAAAAAGGAATGTTATTGTGTCGTTGTTATTGTTATTGCTTGTGTTTTCTTGTTATTGTTTTTATTTTATTCCATGCCAGTTGCCTGATTATATTCGTAACAATGGCTGCGTATTGTTTTAGTTGGGCTCTCACTGGGGGATGGTATACCATCCCATTAATCCATTAATTAAACGGGCAATGCTCCAAAAAGTTAACGAACAATTTAAAGTTTGTACTTTAAGTACATGTTAAAATTAAAAAAAATAAATATTCTCTACTCACATATTAAATTAGCAGTTTAGCAAACAAGTTATAAGTCAAATTAGTCAAAGTAATAACATAAAATAATCAGAAATTAGGATCATTATAAACATTTTGGAGTATTATACGTAATATTTAATTCATAAAAAATCGCATATCACTCATACGTAGAGTAGTGCAGTTAATGTTGTTTAAATGTATCGTTTATCATCAATAAATCCTCTCAACAAAACGGAAAATTTCATTTCAACAACTCCAAATGTTTGTCATTGATTAGCAGGAATAAAGGACAAAGGTGGCTTTATCAGGTTTTTCTCAAATTTGTTCTAAAGGTAGCAATTTTATAAAATTTTTATATCATGTGAAAGGTGCAGAACAATTTCTTGCATAAAGTTAAAAATTTTTCAGATGATTTTTTTTAAGTTTCACATTTAAAAAATTGTTAAATTTTATAATTCTTATAATTCCCCTAGAGTTCCTTCTTCGGCCAGCATTTCATGTACTCTCTAGGATTTTTCTTTTCTGTGTGTTTATGTTACACACTACATGACTACTATTGTAATGTTTTTATTGTTATGAAAAAAAGTACACGTTTTTTATTTTGTTAAAGAAACACAATGAGAAAAAAACTGCTAAAAAACGAAAAACAAACATTTGTTAAGTCATTCGTAATGCTTTTGAATACAAAAATCTTTAGCTATTTTTTGCTGTTAGTTTTCTCTTATGGTGTATGGATTTGTTATTATTGTAGATTCACTCAGCAATATCCACTTGAGCTTTACAGGCTAAGCACATACATATACATATGTATATAACACATGGCCAGTATTAACTACAAATATAGCCATGTAGGAATTTCAGGTCTGTACTGACTTTTGAATCTGTGCTCTTTTAAAAGTCTGCTGATTAGAAGCGTGAGTTAAATGTCAGCAGGATAAAATCAGACTGTCGTCAGTAGCACTGAAAGATCTATAACATGTTTATGCTCAAATACTAGTACTATTCACATTCTGCTGATTTTGTCTTGCTAATATAGAACAAAAAGTATAAAACATTCAGGTCATAGATATAAGGTTTTCATATGTAAGTTGCTGCACTGTGAGCTGTATTACATACAGCTATAGATGTAAGCATGGCATGAAATCAGTCCCATCTGACATCAATCAAATGGCTCATAATATGGCTACAAAACTACCCACAGTTTATCGTTATTATACAACGACTGGTCTACTGAATTCTAAATAGAAATAAGGAGTGAGATCGAAAATATCTTAACGTACATAAATGTTAATAAAAAAGAAACCACTAAACTTACAGTTTTGAATCTTTTTTATTTGATTGAAATTATTATAACTTAATAAAAATATTATTTTTATACTTCTAATCAATAGTGATGCATTTATGAAAATTTTCCAGAAACCCTTCCATTAAGTTTTTTGTAGTCCATCTCAGTTTAAAATCTGTCATACTTTTGGACACCTTTTTTGAGCACTTCAATTCTATTTTAACAAGAGCCCAATATCTCTCCACTGGCCTTAGCTCCAGGCAGTTTGACTTTCTTGGTACAAATAACACATTATTGTTCTTGTACCATGCAATACCTTGCCTTCCATAGTGACAGTATGCTAAATCAAGTCAAAACTAAGTGGACATATTAAGAAGTCTTATGAATGGAAGCATTCTTTTTTGTAAACTTTCCTTGATGTAAATTTCGGTATTTATAAAGCCCTTTGTAACAAATACTTGGCTTCTTTTACCTCAACTGCATAATGCTTGCCATACCAAGAACTTTTTGGGAACATTTTCTGCTTTTGGGAACTAAACTGTTCTATAAAATTCCCTCGAGCATCAGCAACATAAAAATATTGATCAGGAAGTTGCGAAAAATTTGCCAGTACATACGTTTCGTCATCCATTATGCAGCAGGTACATTTTTTTTAAATAAAATTTGACTTCAATTTCCGTGCTTTGTCTTTGGCCTCTAAACTTTTAGCAGAGTTCTGTCAGGAACTTTTTGAGCCTGGCATGTTTTTAAACCTGCATTGGCTTTAACTTTTCGTACCAAATAGTCCGAATACTGAGCTAACCGGACTGCTTTCCTACCAGATGTGTTGGGATCTCTTTTGAAAATGCTTTCTATTTATTGGGTTTAGAAGCATCATGTGGACCATTCCTTCTACCTGAACCAGGTTTTCTATCAACGGACAAGTTCTCCCGATACTGTTTAGTAACACTGGAATCAGTTTGACGGCTGACTTTTGATTGTTTGGCGAAATATTTGTAGAAGCAAGTTGGATTTTGTTGAAAATATTTAATAATTTTAGTACGCACTTTTTTCTCGTCACTGATTTTAATTAGATTAACAACAAATGAACATGCTTTACAAAGGTAACTTGATAAAGCAAAAAAATTCAAATAATACTTGGGTTATAAGTTTTAAGGAAAAACGTGTGTTAAGGTTTTTGCGATCTCACTCCTTAGTTAAGAAATATGTGAGGTTTAAAAAACAGTTGACTCAAGGACTTATATATGTATTCACTAAAAAATTGGTCTTTAAATAAATTCTAACTTCCATTAATTGCAAACAAATTTCTGCGAAAACTTCCGAACTTTGACAATTGATAGCGGCCACAGTGTTGAAGCTACATCTGACGAATTGGCTGTTATTTATTCAGTTTGTTTTGCCAAATCTCCGTGGATGGATATAGCGTTGTACAACACTTGCGACTGTTACAATGGGCCCTGGCGCTGTTGGATACTGTCCCTAATGTTTATCAAAAAAGTCATCTTCAGTGATGAGGCGCATATCTGGATGAATGGATACGTCAACAAACAAAATAGCTATCATCCCAAAGCAATTCACATTAGATCCAAGAGCGTCCAATATATCCCGATAAAGCCAGTGTTTGATGTGGATTGTGAACGACGTTGGCCAGGCCATCACCGCCAACTCACAGTGGGGCTGAATAAATTTTTTTTTGGAAATAAATCTGGCATTTCTAAACGACTGGTCCGATAGGGATAAAATTAAACGTGGGCATAGGCAAGGAGTATTTGAGTTTAAGTTATTAAAATAGGCCCTGGAAATGCACACGCAAGCATGTTTTTCCAAAAACTAGCCGAGCGCTTTCAAAAAATTTAAAAATTTTTGAAATCAAATGAGAAACAAAAAAAAAAAATGACACGTGTTAAAAAATTTTACATGTCGAAGGTACCCTACATTGAACCCCGATAGCGCCGCCCTAAAGCATTACATCCACGTAAAATTTTATCCCGATCGGATCAGCAGTTTAGAAATGCCAAATTTATTTCAAAAAAATTTTGACTATGCCCCACTGTGCAACGGCGAGCGCTATAGGTTGATGATTATTAACATCTTTTGGCCTGAATTTAATTATATGGACACCAACAACATGTTGCTTCAACCGCATGGCACTAAGTAAAGCTCATGCCACATTGGAGGTTATGCAGGGCATGGTGGAGGTGATGTGAATTGGCCACCGAGATCGTGCGATTTTACCCCTTTATACATTTTTTGTTGGGTTTTCTTAAGTCGCAGCCATCATAACCCAAGCTGTCGGGCATTTCGGATGGGTGCCACCCATCAAAGCCGCGACGGAGATTTGCACGATGTTATATTCCTTACATGATGGCATCGATAGACCTTTCAAACGAATAAAAAAATATCGCTGGTATCTCCTACACACTTTGTTTTATATAAATTTAAAGATAGGAAGCTCTTAATGAAAGATGCTTTATATTTAGAAAATTTTAGAATTCTCAAAATGCAGGCAAAAAAAGTTTGGACTCCCTACCGTTTCTAATTAAAAAATGGGCTCTAATAATATATAAACAAATTAAAACAGCATTCACAAATCTCCTTTCCAAAACTAAAAGAAAAAATGAATTGATTTCATTTTTAAATTTTCTCTTTGATGAAAGCTTCAATATAGACAACAATTCGTTACCTTAATATAGAAAGGCTCTAACTCGTTTTTCACTAAAATTGAGTTTTTTGTATACTTCGGTAGAAGTATACAAAAATGCCAAACATTAAAATCGCAACTGCAAAACTTTAAGTTTTATTAAGTTGTTTCTTTCTCCTGTAAAGTAAGGAAAACGTTAGTTAGGACCTTTCTATATTAAGTTAGCGATTTATAAGTAATTTTTAGTTGGCGAATTATTCAGCAATACAAATATTACAAAAATAGTTTATAAAGTAAGATATAGATCAGGTATTTCAAAAGAAAATATAAAAAAAAATCAGCTAAAGTTTATTTTAGAGAATTATTTTTGCAATGGTATTAAAAGTCATATTTTTAATAAGAATTTTTGGATTAAATATTCCTCGATTTTGATACCCTCTATTAGCATCAACATGTGTTTCATAAAATATAAGACATACATTTTTCAATGGAAAATTTGGTAAGATTTCGTAGTTTTGCTTATGACACGAATCACTGTGCTACCCCCAGAAAATGAAGCTAGCTTCAGGAAAATATACAATTTCGAAAATATTTGTTTAAGGATTTTGGAAAAGTTTTCAAAAAAATATAGAAATTAAGCATTATATGCTGTAATCAGCAGTATGTGCCAGAATAGACATTTTTTAAAGCCAAATTCTTAAATAAACTAAACTTCATTTTGAGGAGATAACTACAAGCGCGTATTTACTTTGTGTGGAGGTCGAGTCAGTCTCATTTATGTATGTATTGTAGTTGTTGAAATTCATGCCATTTTGTACTCTCTGGAGTACAAATACCATGACTGCGTAGGTATTTATATTGTATAAATGTATCTGTGTTTGTGTTACAGTTGTTACAGTTGTTACTCTGCACAAATACATGTGTTGTTTTTACTGCATTGTTAATTCAGGTTAGAATGTTTGGTACATACATATGTATGAAAGTGTGTTTGTTTGTTTGTACGAATTGTTATTATTATACATCAGCCACTTCCACTCTGTGCTGTAGCACTTGAGCTACTCCATACCTACACAACAACTACTTTGGCTGTTACTAAAGCTAAAATAAAAAAAAACCCTACTACCACTACTTACTGCTGCAACTACAATAAGTTACTGCTGCTACTGATGCCACTGTTACCCTTAGAGTTTATCATTGTTTTAAAGGGGAATAATAAAATGAAAAACAGAAAAAACATCTACAAAAAGTATGACCATTTATTTTATATGCTTGTTTGGCTTGTTAGAGCTTATTTTCAGTAGTTTTATTTTATTATTTATATACAAATGTAGAAATGTTTGAGTTTTTTTTTTATGTTCTACCACTCACTTTTACATATGTATATCTGTACATTTTAAATACGAAATTGTTTAGATTTAGACTCATAGCATTTGCTTTTTGTAACAGGAATTTTGATTTAACAAATGATTTTTAAAGTAAATTGGAGATTTTAGTCTAAAACAGTTGATTTTTTTTTGTCGTTTTCTGTAAGTAGGCTACTGGCTAAAGAATTACAAAAAATGTCTTAACAATTCCCAAGCTTTATTATATCAGAAAAAGTAAAATTAAGTTTTCTAATCTTAAAAAAAATTAATGAATGTAGAAATTTCTGATTAAATATACTTGAATTTTTTCAAAAATTATTACCTAAAAACAGCTAATTAAACTATCTCAGATTTACACTTTAATTATTTTTATTATTCGCTTGATGTTGAGTAAATAAATTTTCAACTATCTTTGTAAATCGGTTTACAACATGCTGATTTTGTCTAGTGGACAGCTGACTAAATATACATATGAAAATTTCATGTTATGTACTGTTGCTGTTTGTATGTAAGCCAGAGACATCATTTGTATTGATATAAAACATCTTGAGGAAATTTTCAACTGGGTGTAATTATAATTAACTTGAGCTACAAATTCCCAAATTATATATCTTCTTAATGTCAGCTAATCTTAACGTATGTTTACCATTGACACCAAATGACATAAAGTATCCTAACCATATGTGTAAATAAGCAACAAAAACTGCTTTAATGCTAACTAACACTCTTTTTCATAAAATATGAAATTTTCTTTTAGCTTTATTTTTATTTATTTAGCAAATTGTGTAGATTCCAATTAATTTTGTTGTAAATTTTATAGTTTAATGCTTAATTATTTATATTTCTATTTTATACTTAATATTTCTGTTTTCAATTTTGTTTGCTATATAATATTTTTGTAATTTTAATAAATTGGTTTTTAAAATATCGTAAACATTGTTGCAAACAGTTAAAAAAATTAGTCAGATAAATATGTTTCAATTGTAAGGTAAGGAAAATAGTTAATTCGAGTTTGGAAATAATTGCTATAAAATCTTATTTGTGTAAATTCTGAGTCATAATAATGAATTTTTATTTTTATTTAAATTTTAAATTTTCCATAACCAATTTATTCGAATATTATATTTCAAAAACAATTTTGCCAAAAGAAAACTTAATATTGAAAAATATATTCAGTTAAAATTTTCTTTTAAAAAGTTTATTCGTATAAAGTTTCTTTATAAATATGCATTCGAATAAAATTTTCTATAAATAAATTCGAATAAAATTGTCTATAACAATATTAAATATAAAAAATATCTATAAAAATAGACATTCGAATAAATTTGTTTATAAACAGAATTAATAAGAATACAATTGTCTAAACAATGTTAATTTAAAATGTATTCGACTAATAAAAATATTAAATCGATTAAAATTTTCTATAAACAAATTAATTTCAATAAAGATTTATTAAAAATATTAATTGGAATAAAATTTTCTAAAAAAATAATTTATTTATATAAAATATTCTATAAGAGGATTTATTCGAATAAAATTTTCTTTAAAAAAAATTTGCACACAATTTTCTATAAAATTACTACATAATAATACAAACTACTGCAAATAAAATTTTTTACAATAAAATTTTTTGTAAAAATATTTATTCGAATAAAATTCTCAAAAAATTATTCGAATAAAATTTTCTATTAAGAAAATTATTCGAATAAAATTTTTCTATAAGAAAACTTTATTCGAATAAAATTTTTATCAAAAATAGTAATAATACTATAAAATTCTTCAGTTAAAATAGTATCCAAAAAATTATCCTTAAAATTTGTATTTGAATAAAACTTTCCGTAAAAAAATAATAAAAGTATAAAAAGAACTTTTTAAAATTTATAAAACCTTTATTGGAAAACAATTTTCTATAAGAAAACTTTATTCGATTAAAACTTTTCTATAAGAAAGCTTTATTCGAATAAAATTTTGTATCAAAAATGATAATATAAAGTACTTCAAATAAAATTATTTGTAAACATTTTTAGTCGAATAAAATATCTTTTTTGTTTGAAAAATGTTCGAATAAAATTTGTAAAAAATACTATTTTAATTTTTTTCGTTTTTGAAATGTTGTAAAAATTTCATTAACAAAACTTAATTCGAATAAAAATTCTATAAAATATTTTATTCGAATAAAAATATTCATAAACAACTTCATTCGAATTAAATTTTATATAAAAAAACAATAATATAAAATACTTCAAATAATATTGTTTCTATTAAAATTTTTTGTAAAATTTTTTATTCGAATAAAGTTTTTTATGGATATTTTTATTCGAATAAACTTTTTTATAGAAAATATAAAAATTTGTATTTGAATAAAAGTTTCTGTAAAAAATAATAAAAGTATAAAAAGAACTTTCTCAAATTTATAAGAAACCTTTATTGGAAAACAATTTTCTATAAGAAAACTTTATTCGATTGAAACCTTTCTAAAGGAAAACTCTATTCGAATAAAATTTTGTATCAAAAATGATAATAATATAAAGTACTTCAAATAAAATTATTTGTAAAAATTTTTAGTCGAATAAAATATCTAAATTATTTTAAATTTTTTTTTTTTTTTTTGAAAAATGTTTGAATAAAATTTGTAAAAAAAAAATGTTGTAAAAATTTCATTAACAAAACTAATTCGAATAAAATTTTCTATAAAAATTTTTATTCGAATAAAAATATCCATAAACAACTTTATTCGAATAAAATTTTATATAAAAAAAACATTAATATAAAATACTTCAAATAGTATTGTTTCTAATAAAATTATTTGTAATATTTTTAATTCGAATAAAGTGTTTTATGGATATTTTTATTCGAATAAACTTTTTTATAGAAAATAAAAAATTTGAACAAAATTTCTGTAAAGAATAATAAAAGTATAAAAAGAACTTTTTAAAATTTATAAGAAACCTTTATTGGAATACAATTTTCTATAAGAAAACTTTATTCGATTAAAACTTTTCTAAAGGAAAACTTTATCGAATAAAATTTTGTATCAAAAATAAAAATAATTTTGTATTAAATAAAATTTTTTGTAAAAATTGTTATTCGAATAAAATATCTTTTTTTTTTAGATTTTTTTTTTTTATTTTGAAAAATGTTCGATAAAATTTGTAAAAAATACTATTTTAATTTTCTTTTTTTTTCGAAAATATTCATTAGACTGTAAAAATTTCATTAACAAAACTTAATTCGAATAAAATTTTCTATAAGAAATTTTATTCGAATAAAAATATCCATAAAAAACTTTAATCGAATAAAGTTTTATATAAAAAAACAATAATATAAAATACTTCAAATAATATTGTTTCTATTAAAATTTTTTGTAAAATTTTTTATTCGATTAAAGTTTTTTATGGATATTTTTATTCGAATAAACTTTTTTATAGAAAATATAAAAATTTGTATTTGAATAAAATTTTCTGTAATAAAGAGAAAAAACTTTTTCAAATTTATAAGAGACCTTTATTGGAATACAATTTTCTATAATAAAACTTTATTCGATTAAAACTTTTCCACCAGAAAACTTTATTCGAATAAAATATTGTATCAAAAATAATAATAATATAGAGTACTTCAAATAAAATTATCTGTAAATATTTTTATTCGAATAAAATATCAATTCAAACAACATTTTATATTGAAAAACATTCTAATGAAAATGTTCTGTAAGAAAACTCGAATAAAAATGTCATTAACAAAACCTTATTCAAATAAAATTTCCATAAAAAATCTTTATTCGAATAAAAATTTTCTATAATAACACTTTATTCGGGTCAAAAATTTCTATAAGATAACTTTATTCGAATAAAAATTTTCTATAAGATAACTTTATTCGATTAAAATTTTCTATAAGCAAACTTTATTCCAATAAAATTTTCTATAGGAATAAAAATTTTTACAGAAATTAAAAAAAACGTATAAAAAACTTTATTCGGTTAAAATTTTCTATAAGAAAAATTTGTATAAAGACGCTTTTTTAATAAAAATTTCTATAGAAAAATTTTATACGAATAAAAATATCTAAAATTAAAATTTATTCGAATACAATTTTCTTTAAGAAATTTATTCGAATAAAATTTTCTATAAACAAATTAATTAGACGAATCATTCGATTGACATTTTTGTCAAAGATGTTCTCATTAATCAAGAACGAAAAATTGTGATACCCACAATTTGGTGGTGTATACTTAATATTCAATTCAAAACAAAATCATATATCACTAATACGCACAGTAGTCCATATATACATATTTTTTAATTTTTCTAAGCTGGAAGTTTTACTTTAAATTAAGGTACCATATCTCAAATGTTAGAGACTGGCGAGCTTAATTTAAGCTCAAACTGATTATTGTTTTTATATTTATTATTAAATATACAACAATTTTGGTACTGTATTAAAAAAATTTGCATTTATTTTATTGAATTAAATATTGGATTTCGTTATAACATAATCGTCTATATAAAATTAGTTTCCTAAAATGATAATATATTTGTGACCATTTATCACATAATTTTTTTTATTTATGAAACTACTTTTTCCCTAAACCATTATACTCATATTTATATATGTATTACAAGTAATTGTGTGGCTGTGTGGATACAATTTATATTTGTAAATACAATTATTGTAAATTGCATATGTTAATATTATTTAAATTTATGTATAATTTTAAATTATAAACATTAACAATCAAACAAAAACTCAAACACAAACATACGCACACACACACACAAATTGAAACAATACCCAGCAGCAAAATATTATAAAAACCAACCAGCTAGTACTTCATACTCAATGAATCTGGATGATGCTGGTCATACTGGACTGTGGACTGTTGTATTCCATACTGACGATGATTATGATGATGACTATGAGTATAATATTGTTAGTTTTTATTTGTTAGTGGAGTAGTGTATGAGTAGTATAAATATAAATAAATAGGTTGGAGCGGAGTTAGTGGCAAGAGCTTGTGGTCAGTGTCTGTGTCTGTGTTGACCATGGTAGATTTATTTAATGCAGTAAAAATAAATAACAAAAATAGTATACAATACTGGCAAACACACACACACAGACAGCCAGACATACATACAAATAAACAGAAATATGTAAATGTAGGGTATGTGTAAACATGTATGTTTCTTTTTTTGGTAAAATATGTAATTTTGTGTAACTGTTTATGTAGATATGCATGGGAATGTATGTATGTATTATATGTATGTCTGTGTTCATTAAAGTGTGTAGAAATAATAGCCATAAGTATTATTATATTATCAAATAACAATAAAATATTATGGTAATTACTAAAGGTCATAAGTGCAATACATTTTGTTTTAGTTATTTCTTTTTTTTTAAGATTCATATCTGTTATTTTATAGCTTAGGTGTCAGATATAAAAAAGCTAATTATAGTTTCTTATAAAAATATAAATATGGTCGGATTGTTTAAAATCTCTGTTGCATATTGAGGAAAACATCTGAACTGAGTTGTTGCCATTTTGTTGACATTAAACCTGACACACTATTGATATAAAACCTGATATAACAATATATGACACCTTAAAGTTTCAGAATATTGCTGGCATAAATATAATTTTTTAATACCAGCCCTAAAGTAATAAATTTAGCCTGTGAATTAACTTTCATGACCATAGATATTTAACTTCCTCCTAGAAAAAGCTCTAACACCTTTTTACAATAACACTGACAATAAAAATTAATTAAAAGTAAACATTTATGGTTTAAAATACTTAAATGTTCGTCAATTATTACTTAAAAACTAAACAAAATGCAGCTTAAGGGTAAAAAACTACAAAAAGTTAAGATCAAAATTCAAGATTCTAAGCCATTTTCACATTTATATTTTTAATTTTTCTATTGGGTGTATGACTTAAAAATGCAGTATTTACAATAGATGGCGTGTTTTTGAAAGCGTTTTTTTTAAAACTTATATGTCATTTTGAAGGTTACACATCTGTCATTTATTTTCACTTAGTTATTGAACAACAAGATTGTTTTTTCTTTAAAATTTCGAATTTTGTTCCAACGAATCATTATATGCGGAGAGTTTTGCTTTACTTCTTCAGTTTGTAAAAAAAAGTGCGGCTAAAGCACACCGATTGCTCACCAAAGCTTATAATGAATGTGTTCTATCGGTTTAACGTGCGAGAGATTGTTTGTTCAATTCAGATCTAGTGATTTTGAATTGAATTGGAATGGAGGCATTACTCCATAAAGATTGTTGTAAAACTCAACAAGAGCTTGCAAAATCATTGAAAGCTACTTAAGCATCTGTATCAAAACGTTTGCGGTCATCAGGCTTCACCCAAAAACGGGAAAATTGGGTACCAAATTGAAAAACAATTGTGCATGTCCTAAATGATGCTTGAACGCTATTAAAGAAAACAATTTTTGCAAAGAATCATTACATACGATAAAAATGGATTCATTACGATAACCTGAAGCGTAAAAGATCGTACGTGAAGCCTGGCCAATCAGCCGAATCGACTCCAAGTGAAAGGGTAAAAGGGTCCTATATATTATGAGGCCAGACCATAACATGGAACTTGTACTAAATGAACTAATTTGTTTGAAGCGATCATTGGCCGAAAAACGGTCTGACATGAAACCGCAATATTCCATCATGACAATGCTCGGCCACATTATGCAATACATGTTAAAAACTATTTAAAATGAAGTGGTTGGGAAGTTTTGCCTCACCCGTTTCGATCGATGCAGAACGCTCTTTTTGCGGTACTTTTCACTTTGGAACCGAGTATTCGATATTGGCTTGATTCGTTCTAAGCCTGAAAAGATGAGCAGTTCTCTTGGCTCGTATGTTGCCAGAATGATGGTCATAGCTAACAATGGCCAATACTATGAATAAATTTATATTGTACAAATGTTTCATAATAAAAGTAAAAAATTAAGAAAAATCCCGCATTATCCCCCAACATTTTCTATTAGTTTATACAGTCATAACTTGTAAAGCTATACTTTTATTCGGTTGATTGTGGAACCGGCTGATAGGTTATTATGTCCTCTTTAAATAGATATACAAGTGCATTCATAATGCTAATGAAATTTTCTGATACAATTTTGATAAATGCCTACTCATTTGAGTTTTACTATTTTCTTAATTCTTAAAAATTTTAAGATATTATTTTGCTTTGTTTTTTTTCCAGTATTTTGTGAAGAAGACTTGGGGAATTAATAATGAAGAACTATAGAATCGAACAAAACCAATTGAATTTTATTTTTCAAACCAGCAATCCATTGTGTTTACACAGCGAGCAATCGTCGTTATTTTAATTTGCGCATTGCAGCCACAGTGTCACCAAGAAACCAACATGGCTCTGTAAAAACCCTTCTAGGTGCCGGAAGATCACCTACAGTCTCAAAACGTCAACAAGGAGACGTTCGACACAACTTGGACTATCACAGAATTTTGAGTACATTAGACTTGTTTGCATATAATGCTCAAATTGTGCAAGAATTGAAGATGACAGACTACCAACAATGGCTTTACAATCCAGACTAGGATTTGGGCTACGGAGAATCCAAGAGCAGTTCATCAGCAACAAGTACACCCAATTACAATTACTGATTGGTGCGGTGTATCGATCGAAAGGATACTTGCCCCATATTTTTTTTGGAAAATGACACTGGTGTTTCAACGGTGGTGCATATCGGTCTATGGAAAACTATCCAAACTTGTGGTTTCAACAAGATGGAGCCGCAGCACACACTGTAGGTGCCACAATGGCTTTGGTAAGGGACATATTCGGCGAAAGCTTTATTTCGCGCACAAACGATTTTAACTGGCCATCACGTTCAACGGATCTAATAGCTCCTGACAGTTTTCTTTGGGGATATTTGAAAGAATAAGTGTATGTTAACAAGCCAAGAACTATTCCCAATTAAAAACCAACATTCGAAATGAAATCATGACCACTACACCCGAAAATTTACAAATAGTCTCTTTTAAAACTAATCGAATAACACAGGGCAACAAAATCGACACAATTTTAGAGGCTTTTTAAAACAGTACATAATTTTTACGTATTTGTGGTTCCAGTAGTACAAATATGGTTCCAATTTTAAATTCTATGGATAGGTTTTAAAAAAAAAAAAAAAACTTTTAAGTAAAATTGTGAATTTTTTTAGACGTTTCTCCACATAATGATAACTCAAAAACAGTTAGTTCGATAATATATAAAAAAAACTTAGAGAAATTTTAATTTACATAACTTTTAATCCGCTTATATATTGCATTTTAATCGGCTCAGTAGTTTCGGAGTTACTATAACAAATTGAAACAAAAAATATATATTTTTATGTGAAAATAGCTAATTTTTTTGTTTTAAAAAAATCATGAAAAATCGAAAACGTCAAAAAATCGATTATAAAAATCGATTGATTCTTTTCGAATTTATTCACAATTAAGTGAATTCGCTCATTTTCACAAAAATTTAGCTTTTTGTTTGATATACATAAAATTGAGTAGTTAAGGTTCTTCTTTCGATTGATTGAATTTTGAAAACATTTTCCCCTTGCTATATATAAATTTTCACATATATATTGCGTTTCAATCGGCTCAGTAGTTTCGGAGTTATTATAACAAATTGAAGCAAAAAATATATTTTTTACGTGAAAATAGCAAATTTTTTTGTTTTAAAAAAATCATGAAAAATTTAAAGCTGCAGAAATTGTTCAGGTTTATTGCTTAATCGCAAAGCCACATATAATAGCAGCAAAATGATATATCAATCATAAAAATCGATGGATTATTTTCGAATTTATTCACAATTAAGTGAATTCGCTCATTTTTACAAAATGTTTGTTTTTTGTTTGATATACATCAAATTGAGTAGTTAAGGTTCTTCTTTAGATTGATTGAATACTGAAAACATTTTCCCCATGCTATGTTTAAATTTTCACATATATATTGCTTTTCAATCGGCTCAGTAGTTTCGAAGTTATTATAACAAATTGAAGCAAAAATATATTTTTTACGTGAAAATAGAAAATTTTTTTGTTTTAAAAAAATCTTGAAAAATCGAAAACGGCAGAAATTGTTTAGGTTTATTGCTTTATCGTAAAGCCACATATAATAGCAACAAAATGAGATATCGATCATAAAAATCGATGGATTATTTTCGAATTTATTCACAATTAAGTGAATTCGCTCATTTTTACAAAATGTTTGTTTTTTGTTTGATATACATCAAATTGAGTAGTTAAGGTTCTTCTTTAGATTGATTGAATACTGAAAACATTTTCCCCATGCTATGTTTAAATTTTCACATATATATTGCTTTTCAATCGGCTAAGTAGTTTCGAAGTTATTATAACAAATTGAAGCAAAAAATATATTTTTTACATGAAAACAGCAAATTTTTTTCTTTTAAAAAAATCTTGAAAAATCGAAAACGTCAGAAATTGTTTAGGTTTATTATTATAACGCAAAGCCACATATAATAGTAACAAAATGAGATATCAATCATAAAAATCGATTAATACTTTTTGAATTTATTCACAATTAAGTGAATTCGCTCATTTTAACAAAATTTTAGTTTTTTGTTTGATATACATCAAATTGAGTAGTTAAGGTTCTTCTTTAGATTGATTGAATTTTGAAAACATTTTCAACATGCTGTGTACAAATTTCAATATATATATTGCGTTTCAATCGGCTAAGTAGTTTCGGAGTTATTATAACAAATTGAAGCAAAAAATATATTTTTTAAATGAAAATAGTAAATTTTTTTTGTTTTAAAAAAATCATGAAAAATCGAAAACGGCAGAAATTTTTCAGGTTTATTACTTTATCGCAAAGCCACATATATTAGCAACAAAATGAGATATCAATCATAAAAATCGATTGATTCTTTTCGAATTTATTCACAATTAAGTAAATTAGCTCATTTTTACAAAATTGTATGTGGTTTGTCAAGCCTTTTTTGCTGTTGATCTGTGTAATTTAAAAAAAATTAATAATAGAAATAAAAAAGTTATAAACCATGTAAACCATTTAACTCATTCTAGGCCACTCCATACTTATATCTTAATGTGTATACTTAATTTTTAATTCGTACAAACATTTATTATCACTCATACGTATTGTGGTCCATAAATGATGGATCTTGCTTAAATTCAAAACTATTTGACGAATCAAAATTAAATTTATGATTGGAAACTAAAATACCATTAATTTTTATCAAAAATTATATTCAGATTTTTCTTACTCTCAGAATTTTAAATAAAATTATATTTTTTATTAAAAACATCTAAAAACAATGAACTCCCTACAACCAACCTAAAAAAAGGTGTTAGACCTTTTTACCATTTACAACAAACTATTTAAAAATAATAACAACAACACACTGACAATAAACAACATTTTATTGTGTGTTTAAACAATAACGCACAGACACAAACATACATATGAATATTTTATAAAATTATTTAATGTCATGTATTTACAGTACGAACGAAAAAAATAAAAAAATAACACAAAAATTACATACATCAATGTAAATTACTAAATTAGTAAACAAACAATGTATAACAACTACAACAAGGAAAACCTAAATATTAGGATAACCCTGTATGAATAAAGCCAAAAAACTTATGAGAAAAATTGTATCCACAAACGTTAAAACAATATACATATTTTATGAAGTAATATCTTTAAAAATTTTAAAATTTTATTTAAGGTTTATTTAGAATCTTTTTTCGGCGCCCTCCTATTCTTCATGTTTGTAGATATTTTGTTGAGGAAACTCAACGGAAAATTATGTTTAAATACTTTACATTATAAACAGACAGAGGAAAAGTAAAACAACAGCCACACCAACATTAACATAAATATTTAAATGAAATTTTACAAATACTAATACATAAATTTTCGTACGTTTAGAAGTGTGTTTTTGGAAAATTTTAAAATGTTTTATACTTTTTTTTTTGGTAATAATTAGTTTGGCAGTATGTTGTAGTATTTTTATAAACAACATTATTGTGAACATAAACAATATGGTGATAAACAAATAATTTTGTGTTAACATACCAAAATTTATAAACACACAGAGAGAAAATAAATTCGTTGTGGCATTCGAATTTCTATGTAATCGAATAAATCTGCCGTAATGACCGAAGTTTTCGATTGGCAACAAATCGTAATCAACAAACTTTGAATAAGCTCTGGAAACCAACCAAAATCTAAGATAGTTTGAGTTAAATCACACTGAAAACCTTTGGAGATTGGTGAAGAAATCACATTCAAGTCTGTTAAGTGTCTAGATTATTTTTGTAAAGATAATGAATTTGAATTTGTGCCAGTGGAATGATAAATGTTAACAATTAACGGCCTGTTTTTAAAAAACTAAAGAAATTAATTTTGTACAAACGAATTTGCTTTGTAAAAATCATTTGTGTCAGAATGTTCTAAGAATTGAGTCAGATTTAAGAAAAGCTGACGGAACCTGGACACAAAGTGCTATAGAAAAAGCCCCAGTATTTGCTGAACATTAAAGTGAAGTATTAAAACGTAATTCCACGGCAAATGAGTTCGAGCTCGAAGAATTGCCAGTTTCAACAATGGCTAATGCAGCCAACTTCGATATTAGTCCGGAGGAGGTTAATAGAGTCATTAAAAACATCTATTGGATCGCCTTTGCAGAGTTAACTACAATAATTATGTGTTTAGAGAATAAAAGAATACAAGAGAATATGGTGTTCCACTGGGAAGTGTAATTTACACCTCTGTCTTGCCTACATGCGATAAATTATCAATTTGTATATTTGCTGATGACGCCGCCATTATAAGCTTGCATGAAAACTCACTCATAGCATCTAGTCCACTAAAAAATTACCTCATACGTGTGGAAATATGGTTAAAAAACTGGAGAATGTGCCAAAAAGTAAGCATGTTACGTAGGCTCTAAGTAGAGGAAATTGTCCACCTGTCACACTCAACAATGTTAATATACCGCAGTCTGATTATGTCAACTACCTTGGTGTTCATGTAGATAGAAGGCTTACTTGGCGCCGTCACATAGAAACTAAGAGACTTCAAGTGAAGCTGAAATTCTCTAGAATTCATTGGTTAATCAGTGCTCAATCAAAATTAAGTCTTGACTATAAAGTCATCCTGTATAAGACCGATTTAAAACCAATGTAGACGTATGGAATTCAATTATGGGAAATGGTTAGCAACAGCAGTATTGATATTATACAGAGGGCTCCTCAATCTAAAATTCTTAGGACCATGACGGAAGCACCATGTTATATGAGAAATTAAAGCATCAACAGGGAAAAGGAAGTGTTCAAGAAAGTCAGTGACAAATTTATTGTAAGACTGCAAAAGCAAAGACTATTTGTGCAGAGCCAAACCCCATCAAGGCTCCGTAGAGCAGATCTTTCACCCCGCTAAGATGAGTGCCATATGTCCATGAATGCTGTCTTGTTAGAAAGCAACTAGTTTTAATATTAGCTATACGGTTTGCTATTAACTCGATTCTCATAGATCTAGACAGAAAAGGGATAAAAGTTGTCGCTTATGCGGACGATGTCGTAATACTCGTAACAGGATTGTTTCCGGATAAGATCAGTAATATTATGTCCACTACTTTACGGTTGCTCGACAACTGGGCTAAGCAAAACAGAACTTGTACTTTTCACGACAAAGACCAAGATTGCAAGTTTCAAACTTCCACGGTAGATAAACTATGAAATCCCCCTTTCAAATAATGCAAACTATCTAGGTATTACACTGGACTCTAAATTATCATGGAAACAGAATACTCAACATAGGGTTAAGAAGGCAACGGTGGCCTACTATACCTGTCGTAAGATGTTTTGGTACAAATGGGGACTTAGTCCCAGCATAGTTGGATGGATGTATACGGCTATAGTACGTCCAATTCTTACTTCTCTTGTATGGTGGACTGCAACTAGAAGGAAGTATGTCGTAGACCAACTATACAAAGTCCAAAGATCATTGGTATACACGGCGCTCTAAGAACTAGTCCTTCGCAGAGAGGCTTCATGCATCTGGATGTTGGAGATCGAGAACGCGGGGATTCTGGGCCTACTGCCTTTGATCGTTCTCCAACCTACTGACTATACTACCCCATACAAAGATTTTGATAGGGTGTTCAAGATTTTAATTCTCTTCAAGAGTGAGTGGGGTAGGGTTAATCTCGTGTACGAATATGACACCAGGATATATACAGCCGGTTCTAGAATGAGCTGTGGTGTTGGTTCTGGCGACTTCTGTGACCAACTTGGGTTATTCATCTCATATCGTCTTCAGAATGAATGAAGTGTTTTCCAGGCGGAAATTTTTGAATCATGGCAGCTTGTAATACACTACATGATCATAATACTCGCGGCAATATAGGTATTTTTGTCGACAGTCAGGCAGCACTTATTTCACTGAAGGCCTACACAACTTTATCTTCACTAGTCAGGCAATGTAAGAATTCTCTGTCAAGGCTAGGTCGTCTATCTGATATTACTTTGGTTTAAGACTCTGCGCACAGAGACCACTACGGTAATGAACATGCAGACAAACAAACCAAATCCCAGCATTAGATATCTCCAATGCGGTCTTAGTAGTAATTCCATTAGAGAATAATAAAGGTATTATCTTCAGACAGGGATGTTACGCAAGCATGTAAACCGCCTGGGACCATTGTCGTATCTGTAATGCCCAGCCCTGAGTGTCAAGAGACAGAAATTCATGGGCAACTATATATTGACCAACCTTGGTGAGGTAGCCAGGTCTAAACTCACAGCTACAGGTTAAGTCTAGCAAACTCGACATTTTGTATACGTTTATATACATTACGATGTAAACGACATTAAATCTGACAAGTGGTGTGGTCTTGTCAAAACGGGGTCCCTTTGACTCTACTTTATTGTTCGCACGCAGTGAATTAGCACGTAAACCAATCAACCAACCAGTTATACGATTTAAATACTCATTGTTAGGCCGTAAAAAAATAAGCTTTTGATGTTCTGTGTATGAGTGACTGTCCGCTGGAGCAAACACATTTTTCAATTGTCGAACGAAAATGGAATACAACTGCTAAGTCTGTGCCGATGCTTCAAAGTCTATTTTTGGGCTTTTCGTACACGTACAGGAGAGGGAAAATGTCTTACATTATGGTATCTAACTCTATTAATTTACAGAAGCATCAACGCAAAGTGGGTTTGGTTTCGCTGTAGTATCGACACTATAATGCTATGTTGAAATTAAGGAACCTATTCCTGATATTTTTATGTATAAACGTGTTTCAATATAAAAATGAATATGAAAAAAATTTACTGCTATTGGCCATTGTTAGCTATGACTCTTATCCATACTTCTGGCAACATATGGATTTCGTGGCAAAAGAACTGCTCATCTCATTAGACCAAGAACGAATCAAGCCAATTTCGGATACTCTGTTTTGAAGTGAAGCGTATCACAGAGAGAGCGTTGTGCATCAATCGAAAGAAATAGTAGTCGGACGAGGCAAGGTTTGGACTATTAAGAGGGTGAGGTAAAACTTCCCAACCACTTCTTTCTAAATAGTTTTTAATAGATATTGCAACATGTGGCCGAAAATTGTCAAGATGGAATATTACGGTTTCATGGCTGACCGCATATTCTAAGAGTTTTTCTGTGAATGCTTGCTTGAAATGAATCAGTTGCGTTCAGTACAAGTTCCTTGTGATGGAATGGCCAGATTTCAGCTGCTCATAATTTAGTTCTACCAAATACAGAGCATTATGTTAGCACTATGGATATTTGGGTCTGGTGTCGATTCGGCTGGTTGGCCGGGCTTCACACACGATCTCATATTTTCATCGCAAATAATGAATCGGTGCAAATATGAATTTCTTTCATACCATTTAAGCAGCATTTCGGACATGCCAAATCGTGGTTTAAGGTGTCTCGGCTTAAATTCGTATGGTACCCGATTTTCCTATTTTTGGATGAATCCTGTTGCTCGCTTGAGGAGTTCACAATGATTTTGCAACCTCTTGTTTAGTTTGACAACAGACTTCATGGAGTAATGCCTTCAATTCTTGTTTACACTATAATGTCCAATAACTAAGAGAGAATAAATGTCAGATATGCACCCATCAAAATTACACATAAGTTATTAAAGACATAAACCGCTTTCCAATGATACGTTATTGCATTTTTAAGTTATACACCCAATAAGAAACTTCAATAATTCTAAGTAGGGTTCTTATATTTTTTTCTGAAACCTTAACAACAATGCCTTAAAGAGTTTTCATTAATATATTATAGTGGCCTTAAATCAGCGGTCAATATTTTTCTATAAAATCGTTATTATATGTTGTAGGAAAATATATTTGTTATTTTTCCCCTTAAAAATATTTATTGAACATGTAGAAAACTGTTGTACTCTATAGTGAGTTATTGTACAAGATTTTTTATATGTATGTGTGAGTGTGCTGGCTTTCAATGTATGTATGTTTAAGTGTATTAAATACAAGAGTTATATAGTTCAAGCTAAATACACAGACAATACAATTGAAATGTCATAAACCAATACACTTATGTATGCACATGAATTTGTATATTAGGGTAGTTGTCCGTCTTTTAAAAAGCAAATCCTTTTCATGTATTGAATAAATACTCAATACTTTAATGTTGTTTTTTTAATTTAAAAAAATAAAAAATAAATAAACAATATAGGCATTTCCATTAGTTAAACAAAATGTTAAACAAAATAATGAAAAAGTCAAATTTGTAAAAAGTATTTTTTTATTATATTTGCAAAGTAATTAAGCACTACTTTATTCATAAAAAATATTGCACCAATTGACCCTAAGGAGTTGAAGATATTAGCAGAAATATGCGATTACGTGAAACAGAAGTGCGGTTTGACTTGCTTTACAAAATTGCATATCTCTACGAATTGGGCTAGACTTTTTATATAAAACCTTTTGTAGTAGGATTTGGAATAATAGAAATTTATACAATAGTACGAAACAAAAAACTGACGGAGAAAAATTTATAAGAGTCACCCTATTGTACATAATACAAAACACGAATTGTACGAGTATGTATGAATGTTTTATTTAAATAAATTTAGTAAATTGTATTGATGTTGCAAATAAACAAACATTTATTTATTTATTTATGTATGTATATTTTTTTATCATTTATTATATTTACATATTCATGTATAAGTGTATGTGTGGAATAATGCTATTATATAATATATGTATTTATGTTTGAATATTTATTTATTATTTTATGATCTCTTTACTGTATAATTTCTTATGTATACCAACTTCCGTTTCCGTTCCCAATAGGCTTGAATATTTAATGAAATCATTGTTTGATTTCTTCTTTTATTTTCACTCATACATACATACATATAAAATTCACAAACATTTGCTTTATACAAATGTTTGTTTCAAATATATTTTTTTAAAATAAATAAGAAATAGCAATTATTTTAAAAATCAAATTTTAAAGAAAATATGTATTTTATGTCTATTTCTATGTATATTTCTATGTACAAAACAAAAAAAAAAACTAAATAAATTTAGGAAATTGCTTATAAAATCTAAACACAAACAGCATGTGTTCAAAGGTTATAAGATGCAAGTTTTTCCAGGAAAAGAAAATAACTATTGATTTAGAATTTATCTTAAAGAAATTATATTTTTATCTTTTTGCCAGCACACATGTGTCCATGTCAGAGACAATTATAATCTTTGACAAGCATTAGTATTATTAGAAATATTAAATTTTATGTAACAAAGTTTTGTTCTTTTTTTGTTTGTATAAGGAAAAAATTTAAATAAATATTTGTAACAAAGGAAGAGAGGACAATATAATATTGTAGAATATTTGTATACAATAAATTACAGGGTCCTCAATATTAAACTTTAAAACAACACTATTCCTTCCGTTTCCAAGCATCCTGTTTATCATTTGCATTATCCTATTCACTTTCATTAAATATTCAGCTTATTAACAAACATTAAAATTCATTTAAAATATAAAAAAATTCTCGTAATAAAACCACAAATTATTTACAAAAAAAAAAAAAAAAAAAAATCTGTAAAATCAATGGCTTCTGCATATTTTCATAGCAAAAAGAAAATATTTCATTGTTGCTTCATTTAAAATGTTTGCCTTTTACTTTTAACACATACTAGAAACTTTTAATTTCCTGCATAAAATTTTTAACAAACTGTCAGCCAGTCTGGCTGTTTGTGGGTGGTCGTTTATTAAAATGTTTTTCTATACATAAGGTTTTCATTGTCTACTTTTTGGCGCCAACTCCAGGCAAAATTTCTTTGCATAATTTTTTTTGGTAAAATGAAAAATTTAATTATTATTGCTTATTAAAGGCCATAAAATTAAAGTAAATTTTTGTTATTTATTATTAATAAATAACAGTTATTGAAGCTTATTTTAATATATAGATACAAAAGAAATAGGTTTTTAATTAAAATGGGAATTAGGTTAAAGCTATAACATGTTTAATTATGGAATTCGAATGAATATTCAGTTAGGTATTCGTGCAACATTTGTCTAAATCACTACGACCCTTACTGTTCCCTGTAAAAGGCTAAGTTCGTGAATCAAGTTCAAAATCTTCTGTGGTGAGAGATTGAGAACATTTTATGGAGCCGAAAACTATCATTCATTAACCCTCTAACCCGCAAGAGTGCCTCAAGGCATGCATTACAAAACACCAATTATCTCAAAAAGTAATTATAATTTCTTTTTTTTAAATTTAACGGTGACTTTAGTTACAGATTTGTTAACATTTCCCTCGAAGGTCGAAATGCATTCTGACTTTTAGTTTTTGTTCTGTCTGCTGTTTTGTGAGCGATGTCATAATTTTAGCACGTGAAATTTAAAGTGTGATTTTTTCTGTTTTTTAATCAAAGTTTTGCTAACTTTTAGTCGCCCGATCTATGTCTTTGAATTTGTAAATGTTAATGAAATAACAAAAAGTATGTTGAGAACAGAAAAACTAAGGGGTGCCTCAGGGCACTGTTGCGGTTTAAGGCTAAATTTATCGGCGTTTTATATTGTATAGGTTTTTACTTTTTTGTTATATTATTTGTTATATAAAGAAAATGATAGGAGATAGAGACCGCAGACGAATTAAATTATCCGCCTTGACTCAGGATCAATTGGTTCTCCACAAGAAGATCCACAGCAAGGAAGATCAAAATTTGGCGAAAAACCAAGACATCCAGTTAATGAAGTCCGTTATAACAATATCGACTTTTCAGTCTGGTTGGGCAAAAAAGATGGTGTAAGCTATGCAAAAAGTTGGAAACACAGTGTGTTTGCTCAAAATGCAATCTTCATTTATGCTTCTAAAACATAAAACATATTTTCTTACTTTTTGTATATTTTTCATTAGTTTTTCAATAAATCTTTACATCTTATTGTTTTTTACACCTAAACCGGCAACAATGCCCTGAGGCACTCTTCACCTTTTTGCACCTCGTTTCTAAACTTAATTTAAAAATTAGTTTCTGATGGCTGTTCTAAGTTTATTGGTTTATAATTAACCTAAAAAGAATTATTGGACAAGATTTTTTTAGCTTTTTAAAGTTTGCGGTTAAGCAATATTGATAAAACAAATTGCGGTTAATCCCTTAAGTGAAAAACGAAATACTAGTTCTCCGTAAAAGTTAAGACCGTGTCAAAGAAATAGTTTAAATTTGTCTTGCACAGCCCCTTGCAAATATCACTTTTAAATGTTTGCTGAATAAATCATATAAAGAGTCAGTCTACCAATCAAATAATGTCCGATAAACATAGACACCATAGTAAACTTGTATTTTCTAAACAAAGATAACTCCAATCTAAAACTTTTATCACCCACACTTTTACTGCAATTCCATGCAAATTTCTGTTAAACAAAATTCCCTAAACTAAAAAATAACTCTTTTTATTTAAATATTATTCAACGCAAAACCTATTTTTCCTAACGCTTCCTTTATTTTGCTGCTTTTCTATTGTTTTGAATTTATTTCTATTTTGTTAAAAAAAAAATAGAAAACCTGTTAAACAGTTTTAGAAACTGGTTTTTTACGAGTAGAAGTAAAAGAGTATTGTTATAAATGGGTAACTTCTTGACCCAAATAAATCTTTAAAAAGGAAAAGCAACCAGAAATTAAGTCTTATTGTTAATGTTTGTTGTTTGTTTTACCTCAGCCCCAGGTATGAGTATTAGAAGAGAGTTAAATGCTGTAAAACTGCACGAAACATAAGGTGTTACTGGTTGTAGGAGTAATATTTAGAATTAAGACAAAACCTCAGTAACAGACTGTTTACTATACTCAGGATGGAGAATATAGAGACACATACACAAAAATCCCAACAATTATCCTTAGCAACAAAGAAGTGATTGCTACTTTAAACAAAACCCCCACTGTTTTGCTTTCCCCAGTCCCCTAGGAAAATCTCTAGAGCAAGAGATTCAGCATTATATAAACTTAAAAAAAAAACTACCATGAAAACATAGTTTATGTGTAGAAATGCAATTAAGCTAAAGAAATATTTTGCATAGTCACGCAATTAGTAGCGCAGACTTGTAGAAATACAGACTGGAAAAACTTACACACACAAATCTGAGCACTTCTGTTTTAGTGCTAACAGTACTAAAGGTATAACAACAATTTACACTGCATATTTTATGGCTGATGCATATAAACTAAAAGCATTGCATATTGTTAGTTACTACAGAGCCATAATAACCATAATAATAAACATACAAATAGTGTAAAAGAAATAAAATGAAATAAAACAACACAAAACTTTAGCACAAACAATCAAGATATTTTACAAATGCTAATAGGCGTACAATAAATGCATTTTCACTTTAGTTTTTTTAGTGTAGACGCATAGACCAGCGAAATTTTGATGTAGTTTTGGTTATTTGTATGGCTAAGTGTGTGTCTTGTGAGTTTCAGGTCTGAAGGATCTTAAGTGTAATTTTTTAAAACAATTTAAAATAACAAGGGCTTTACATTTGTTTAGGCATTTTTCTTTAACAGCCTTAAAGTGTAAAGTAAATTGGAAACAATTTTCGCAAGTGTTTAAGTTGTTGATTTAAATACCATACACTTTAAATTTGGGGGAAATTTTAATAAAATAATTAAGTGTTAACTCACTTCTACTAAACGGTGATTATTTATCATTATAAATCATAACGAGCCAAAAGAACTGGTCATCTTTTGAGGCCAAGAACGAATCAAGCCAATATGGGATACTCTGCTTCAAAGTTAAGCGTGTCCCAGAGAAAGCTGCAGAGGCTAAACTTCCTAACCACTTCTTTTTAAATAGTTTTTAACAGGTATTGGAAGATGCGGCGGAACGTTGTTATGATGGAATATTACGGTTTCATATTTGGCCGTGTATTCTGAGCGATTTTTGTTCAGACAAAGCTTGCTTCAAATGAATCAGTTGCGTTTACTACAGGTTCCCTGTGATAATCTGGTCAGTTGTGAGAAGCTCATAATAGATAGAACCTTTTTGCTCCCATCAAATGCAGAGCGTTACCCTAGCGCAATTGATATTTGGCTTTGGTGTCGATTCGGCTGTTTGGCCGAGCTTCAAATATAATTTCTTACGCTTTGGGTTATCGTAATGGATCCATTGTAAATAATGTTTCGGTGCAAAACTGATTTTCTTTTATAGCGTTCTAATATCATGTCAGACATGCAAAATCGTCTTTCAAGGTATCTCAGCTTTAATTCGTATGGTACCCAATTTCCCCGTTTTTGGATGAATCGTGCTGCTTGCCAACGCTTTGAAATTGCTGACTGAGTAGATCCCAATGACTTTGCAAGCACTTGTTGAGTTTGAAAACAATCTTCGTGCAGTAATGCCTTCAATTCTTGGTCTTCAAACTTTTTTGACTGGCCTTGCGATCTTTGTCTTCCGTCTCAAATTCACCTCTTCTGAAGCGAACAAACCCTATCTCACACGTTGAAACCGATGGAACACATTCACCATAAGCTTTGGTGAGCAATCGGTGTGCTTCAACGACACTTATTTTCAAATTATAAAAGTAAAGCAAAACTTACCGCTTATGAGACATTGTTGGCACAAAATTTGACATTTTCGTAGCAATAAAAAAGGTTGTTGTTTACACTATAATGTTCAATAACTAAGTGAGAATAAATGACAAATATGTACTCTTCAAAATGACATAAGCATATGTAATTAAAAACCAAAACCGCGTTCAAAACATACGCTATCTATTTTAAACTGCTTGTTACTCAATCTCGACATTAATTTATTAGGCCGATAGACTGTCCATTAACAATATTTGTTTTCTCAATATACCGATGGAAATATTATTTTCAGGTGGCAATACCTCTCAGAATAGATGTGAAAGTTGGGAACCCTGCCTTCAAGTGACAACATGTTAACATAAATCAGCTGTTTAATGTGGCCATCGACAGCCGGAATCTTTTGAAAAATTCCAGGTAGTTAAGCCTGCACAGTGGGGCAGAATCAAAATTTTTTGGAAATAAATCTGGCAAAAATAGTAGATTTGTGCTGTTTTTTGGGCGAAAAGGTGACTTAACTCTTTTTTTATTTAAAAAAAAAACTTTCTTTAAGGGCATATAATAATTTTATGTTTTTCTGTAAGATATCTTTATGGAGAACATTTTGGTATAAAAAACATGTCATAGTTTTCGAAAATGTCGTCCCTACGCACTTCGGAAGTTGACCTATTTTCTATCAAAATTTCAATTTTGGGCCACATGTTCTAAAATCCCAAAGCTCGGATCAGAAAACGGAAAGCAGTTTTGGAAACCTTGATATGGTCCCTATTTATTTCCAAAGTATTTTTCCAGCCCCAAAGAAAATGTGGATCTTATGGACAAAATTGTAAAAAATACCATTTTTGGGATTTTCGCTACAATTTTTAGGAATTGCGGGATTCCCTTTGACCTTTTGAAAATTTTCTTTACACTTTGTTATTCGGAATGAAAAATTAAAAAAACGTTGAAAATTTCGTTAAGTTTTGTTAATAAATAAAGATTTTATTACATATTACATATTTATAGACCTTCTAAAACTAAAAAATGTATCAAAATTTTGATAGGATTATTAGGAACAATATAATCCAAATTTTAATTTTTGGTCTTACAAAAAAATTTTGGAGTCAATATCTCAATTAGTTTCAAAAATATACCACTTTAAAACTGTGTCCTTCAAAAATATTGGACTTTTTCATATTTTATTGTGACTAAGTCAGAGCCATGACTTGTTGTTGAATAAAATATTAAAATATTTATTAAAATTTTTTAGTATGAAAAAGTGCAATATTTTCGAAGGATTCTGCCCCACTGTGGCCTAGCATGATAAACTCTTTCAGCATTCACTTGGAACTCATGTTCTTCGAGATTATCCTCCATTAAATTAATGTTAATTCCTCTTTTTTTTATAATATCTATTTAATTTCGTTTACAAAAACACAAACACATAAAAACTATGAACAGCAGTCAGCTGATTGAATTTATCTGTACGATAAATAAATAATTGGCAGATGAGGTCGGGTTAGCTTTGCAACAGAATAGAAGCAAATAAGACATTGAGAAAACCAAATTTCTTTAATCTGCCGTTTTTCGTTGGGAAAAAAGATAATCACCTAATGAAAAAACGGCCCTAAATCTTAGACTAGCCAAATTTAATAAAAGACACACAAATTAGTGGATATTTTGTTTGCCAAATGTAACATACATCGCGGCAAAAATCCCAATATTAGATTTAGGCATTTTCATTTACAAGAACACAGAAAAACTATAGACAACAGTCAGCTGATTGAATTTATCTGTACGATAAATAAATAATTGGCAGATGAGATCGGGTTAGCTTTGTGACAGAATAGAAGCAAATGAGACACTGAGAAAACAAAATTTCTTTAATCTGCAGTTTTTCGTTGGGAAAAAAGATAATCACCTAATGAGAAAACGGCCATAAATCTAAGACTAGCCAAATTTAACAAAAGACTCACGAATTAGTGGGTATCTTGTTTGCCAAATGTAACATACATCGCGGCAAAAATCCCAATATTAGATTTAGGCAAGGGACTTACTGAGGTCTCTAATTATTTTAACAAATCGAATTTTATTGAGATGTTTATTTTGTCCGATCCTGGATGTGCTTAGTCCGTCCATAGAGCTGATTTGTGACATTGGAATAGAAATAGAACGTCACTAGGGCTACGGTTAGAATAAAGTAGACATAGTTATACGGTTCTCAATCTAGATGCAATCCGACAAAATTAATTATTCAGCTCTCAATCGGTATACGTGGGTTTGTTGGTAACAATAAGCTTATAGTTAAGATACGAAGAGATAAATTCATCGGTTTTCAATCGGCTACCGACTACTTTTTGGGGATAACAACATGGATACCATTCTGAGGGATAGATTGTTATGTTCTTAATCGGATAACAATAATACAATATTCAACGAAATAAATGTTTGGGCTATCGGTCGGCTAACAACTGGTTTCGGTTATGGTAAAACTAGGATGTAACAATTTTGGTCTCGCGTAAATATACTATTTATTACTATTTAAAGAAATGGTTAAGTTTAACAATTAAAAAGCTGTATTAAAAGATCTGGGGAATTTAAACAAAATAATCCTTTGGAAGCATGATTGAAATATATAGACAAAGTGGAAGTAGCGAAATCTTACTATTTTAAGTCGAAGCTGAAAATTGTTTAAATTTCTAATGTAAGTAATAAGGAAATAGTATTAAATAAATTAGAATTTATTAAATTGTTAGTCTTACATGTAATAATCCTAGTTCCCTAGCAAGCATTACAAGTTAATGTGGGCCAACAATTTTCTTTAAATATTCATGTCTTTTATAACTTTACTTTAACTATTTGTGCTACAAAAAATAAACAGCGTTTGCATGTTTAATCTTAAAAAAAATCAAATATTCTAAATAATGTATAACACCTTTTTTAACTTCCTTTTTTTTTTTTTTTTTGAATTTAGGTTTGAAATACATTTTCTTATATATCATTGCTTTTAAATTCATGTTTCTTCAGTTGTTATTTAAATGCCACATGACATTTTGTTTTATGTCTTTTAAATTTTATATATATGTCTATCTAAATGTACTCTTTACTATCTCTGACTTTTTATTACTTTTTATTTGCATTTATTCCATCTACACGTACTAATATACATTTATATGTATTAGTGTGGTGCTTATTTCCATGGTGTAATTGTTATTCGCCACCAAAAACCAAATGCTTCAATATTTCAGTAAAATCAGATAGCCTTTAGTGGTTGCATATTATATTTATTATCGATCAATTCAACACTTGTTGCCCCCTCCTGAAAAATTTTTAAATTACACTTAAGTTGTTTTGTCAAAAGTCCACAAATATAAAACAGAAACATTTTATAAAATCTGTAACCAGTTATTTTAACAGTTTACCTATTATGGGTTAGCGTGCGGACCGATTTAAAATTGTCAAATTTCGAGGAAAATTTGTTTTTGGTCACAAATTTGTTAAAGTTATTTCTTAAAAATACATTTCGTAGCTTAATTGGACATTGTTAATTATGCAGTGGTACAAAAGTGGAAGAATGCAGGGGTTCTCATGTAGTAATTTCGTCTTGTTGGAGTTCATAGAGTACGGTATCTTCATAAAAATTTTCTTTTGAAACTACACAGAAAAAAGTTTCAACATAAATAGTATGATTTGATTTCATTGATTTCAATTCATAACATTTATAAATAATTTCTTAAATAGTATGATTTTTTTCATATTTTTTGTTTATAAATAAAATCTAGGAGGCTTGAAAATAAATATTTCAACTTTCATTTATATTTTTATGTTGATTGAAAATGTTTAAAATTTTCTTTGGAAATTTTTTATGTTTTTTATGATTTTCAGCTACAAAATGAGAAAATATGCGCGAAATTGACTGCATTTTTTGAAGCAGATGAAATGCTTTAATGTTAATGGATGCTAAATTATGTTTAATGATATTTTTTTACTTTTCAGACTTTTTTGATTCATCTTGAATAATTGGTAATATAGGGCTATTTTGCAAACATATTTGAACCGAGGCATTACGTAATGCAATTTTAATGCAATTTATTATAAAATATCAAGAAATTTATGCAAAATAAGCAAAAAATTCCGTCATGTACAATTTTATAATATTTATGAACATGTTCTTATTCTGAATGAAAATAGTTTGGGAAAAAAAAGTCATGTTCGATTAATAATATTTATTACAAAATTTATTCCAATTATGAATTTCTTTTTTCTGTGTAATTTGAAAATGGTTTCTTTTGTTTAAAATATTTAAGTTTGACCTTTTAAACAGAAAAATATTTCGAAAAATGGGTTGGCAAATGGCTGAGGTACGGTAGTTTACTGTTATGCTATTTGTTATTGTATCACCCATTTGTGTGAAAAGAGCTTCATTTTGTTTAATCTGTTTCATTAACATTTCTCTTTCCTTCCCTTCTAAGTATTTATTGTATGGTTTTCCCGCTTGTTGGATCTGAATCGTTGAAGCATTAGAGCGGAAATTACTCAAACAAATAACAAATACGAATGTTGTTTTTGTTTTTACATAATTTTTTTGTAGTAAAACAAACTAACCACTTAGGTTTTTGACAACTGAGTTAGGTCTTTGACAGGGGATCTATGTGTATTTATCTATGGTTGAAGCTTTAACCACACAGTTATATGAAACTATTAGCTGACCCGGCAAACGTTGTTTTGCCTTCATGGTGGTTGAAGAGGAATGTGTTGCCTTTAACTTTTATGGTTTAATTCTTAAGATTTTTCGTTTTTCCATCTGGAGCATGAATATATAAAGCGTTTTGAATGCCAGCTTTTAAACAGGCCACGTATACCTGCCCATCAGAGAAGAACGGCTCCTCCAAATTCAATCCGCATACTTGAAGCGTTTGTCCTTCCGCCTTGTTGATGAACATGACAAATGACAGACGCACTGTGAATTGCTAGAGCTTGAATTCAAATGACATGTCTGCTGGTTTCAGTGGAATACGCGGTGTAAGCAGAATTTCGCGGAGTATACATTTTTTTATTGCAAGTCTTTTGCCATTACACAGTTTAGTCGCATTTAAATTCCGCAGTAAAATAATAGATGAGCAGACCTTTAAATTCAAACAATGCGGTGGCATACCAGACGGTTTCAATGAATTAAAAAATTCAACTGGATAACTGACTGAGTCGCACAGTGGTCCAAGTGCTCAATCTAGCCGGAAAAGACTAATTTTTTTAAATGTTTCAGAAGCAAATTTTTTGTGTGGTAATATGTTGACAAGTGTCCATAGAACATAACGGCATATTTTTTTTTCTTTAAATAGCTAGACTAGCATTGATACATTGCTTCAAAAACAAGTAATTGCTTCTTTGTTAAAAAATTAATATCTCAAGTGACATTTAACAGTACAAGTGAAATTGTCGTCAAAAAATAATAAGAACAATTAAAAAAAAATTTGTTGGTGTAATTAATATAACAAAGGCAAGAGTAAAAATTACTGTTTAAACTTTTCAGAAAATATGTTTCGTTTAGAAAAAAAAAAAAAATGCAAATGTTTTAAATGTGATATTTTTGTTCAATGTCCAAATTCTATTAGAATTTCTAATGGTAATTTAACAGAGCTAAGCTTTAGTTTTTATGTTGTCGTCGTCTATATAGATGTGGCTTTCTAATGTTTAAAAAATTAGCTGCCACTTTTTGCCTCTTCGATTTTTATTTCATTTCGAGTTTAACAGGTCCATTACAAGAAAGGAGCTGTATTTTTATTTTTAAGGTTGGCGTGGCATTTCGCCCACTTAAAATTTTTTAATCAAAGTTAGCCTTAAATCCCTTCCACACATACAGAAAGACGATGTGAAAATTTAAGGAAAATCGGTCCAGCCGTTTTGCCGTCTATAGGCTTCAAACAAACCCACAAAGAAAAAATTTACATACAAAAGCACACATTCATGCAAAAAAATTTTTTTTTTCTCAGATTGTTTATATTGATAATATCCATCAACGTACCAAGTTTCATGTCGGTACGGCTTTTCAAAAGCAAGTTATGACTTTTTTCCGACTATATTGCATTGCAGTATCAATAGATTTGTAAGATGACATTTTTTGGTACGAGTATTGCGCGTTTTCTCAACCAATTGTGATTCTTGTAATTTGTATGATATTTGTATGGGAATATATAGGAACATCTAAATGCCATATCTCTGGAATCACTTGGCCGATTTCGTGCAAACTTCACACAAACCATATACAGACCATACCCTGAAATTAAGGTTCAAATCGGTTGACCCGTTTCCACAGTTAGTGGTGACATCAAAGTGTGCACTTCTTTTTATACCCTTCACCTTCGTGAGAAGGGTGTATATAAGTTTGTCATTCATATTGTAATTTCCACAATATAATTTTCCGGCCCTATAAAGTATATATATTCTGTCTGTCTGTCTGTCTGTCTGTCTGTCTGTCTGTCTGTCTGTCTGTCTGTCTGTCTGTCTGTCTGTCTGTCTGTCTGTCTGTCTGTCTGTCTGTCTGTCTGTCTGTCTGTCTGTCTGTCTGTCTGTCTGTCTGTCTGTCTGTCTGTCTGTCTGTCTGTCTGTCTGTCTGTCTGTGTGTGTGTGTCTGTGTGTTTGTCTGTTGAAATAAATTTTCTGAAGACCCCAGATATCTTCAGGATCCAAATCTTCAATAATTCTGTCAGACATGCTTTCGAGAAGTTTCCTATTTAAAATCAGTCAAATCAGTCCATAAATAACGGAGATATGAGCAAAAATCCGAGACAACCTCTACAAATTTCATAAAAAAAATACAATTTATTGCATGCTTTGACAAAAAAGCAACAAAACGTATGTTTGAATGTGTGTTAGTTTCATTGCTTTGCGATTCTGAATAGCCGAATATAGCACTCGTACTTGTTATATATGTAGATTGTAGCTTGTCTGCACTTTTATCAAGCAAAAAAAAAATTATCAATTAAATATGGACGCTGAGATTGATATTAGATGTACATTATCTGAAATTGCTCATCTACCATTGAAGGGTTATAAAACAAATTGGATTTCTCATCTTCAATTTGTATTTTGCTTTTCTGATTTTCGATTTGTTATTTCTCAATATTAATTTGAATTTCCTAATATCAATTGCTCATTCAATGAATTACAAATTATAAATTTCAGTAAAATTTTTAGCATTCGGTGTTTAGATGATGGAGAAAAACTTTAGACCTAGGGATCACTCAAAATCCAAAGTGCATAATGAGAGCCAACCTATTGTGTATGTATAAATAAATATATTTAAAAAGGAAAAAGTTTTTCATTTTAAACAATATTATTCTTTTTTTTTTTTTTTTCTTTTAACTTTAACAAGTTTTTTGCGTGTTAAACATTTTGAAATGTGTTTATTTATGTATGAGAGGGTATATGTATTTGTGTTGGTTTCTCTGTCTATCTATCTATCTATCTATGTGTGCGTTTAAATATGTATATTTATTTTACTTTACTGTATATATTGAACTTTGGTTATACATACATACATGTGTTCCTTTTTTTTATAGGGTCTTTAATATTTATTTAAACTTTATTGAGTTATTAAAAATGCAAACGGAAGACCAGTTTTTTTTTTGCAGTTTGTTTGTGGAATTTAAAAATTATAACCACAACAAAACTTTGGAACAAAATAAAGGAATTGCAAAAATATGTACATAAACAGCCTACCAACACAGACATTCATTCATTCATTCATATAAAATATATAAAATTTATGTATGGCTAAATAAATGCATACAAAGGGCTTAAAAGCAGCCTTTGATACCAAAGGGTTATAAAGTTTTCTATGGTGTGCATGTGTTTTTTTTTTTACAAAGTAAACATGATTTATTAAAGTTAAATTATTATTTGCAAATTGTAAGCAATTTTATTTATTTGCAACTTTAAGTGCTTTGTAGTCTAAATTTATACCAAAACAAAAACAAAAACTTAAAATTTTCTTTTTAAAGTATTCCAAAATTTCTTTACAATCTTTTGGAGAAAATCTCTAAGAAAATATGTCAAGTAATATTGCTTAACAATTTCCATTGTTTATTTAAATAGTTCCACTCCAATTTAGCATTCGAAAGTCATTGTGATTCTGGTTCAAAACTAAATTTATACTATTTTTCATTGTATTGTCACCAAACTTTGACAAACTATTTAAATTATAAAATAAAAGAAAAAAAACGAAAAGAAATTAATTCAATGAATTAAACTAAAACTAAACCCACATTTTATTCTGATTCTTACAAGCTCCTTGGCCTACATTTTCCACAAAAAAAAAAAAAAAAAAAAAAAAAAAAAACACACACACCACACAACACACTCTCTTATTTATTCACACACAACAAAATAATCTTAAAATTTCAAGTGGCTTTTTGAAAGCAAATAGAACAATGCAGAGGAAGACAGCTAGCGAGGAAGGTAAATGGGGGAAGAGAGCGCGTAAGCAGGAGAGGGAAGTGGAAAAAATTTTTGAAGTAGAACTGAAGAATGAAAAAAGAAAAGAAATGTTATTATGATGAATTTAAATCAAGGTTGTTTAGTTTATTTAAAACTCATATTACTACTGCTGCTGCTACAGCTACAGCTACTGCTGACTTGAGCACAATGTGTTTCTTTTTTTATTTCCTCTGTTTTCACTAAATAAAAAACTGAAACTTTTCTACTTTAAATGCAACAGTGGGAGAAAAGTTTTTGTTAACAACTACTGGAATAATTGAGGGGCATAGAAGGTAAGTCTGCTATGAATAAAATTCAATGATCAAAACTTACCGATTAAAGCAAAGACATCAATGGCCATTAAAGATAGCTACCATTTCTTTACCGTAAAATATTTTTGCTAAGGTTTTGTGAAAGCAGCTGACTATTTCTTTCTCTCCAGACTATACCTCTATTTTGACCCAAAAATCTAAAATTTACTCTCATCACTAAATATTACATTATTCCAGAATTACTGTTGAGAATTTAAGTAGGTTTCTGCAAGGCTTTTACGTTTACACAACCTTAATGCTATCGTAAAACATGGCGGTATGGGGTCGTATGATGGTTTGGGGCTGTATGTAAGCTGCAGGACCTACTTAATAATTTTAAAGGACATTTTGAAAGTATGTGCTGAAAATTTAGGTCTTGTAACTTCATTGATCTCTCAGGAAGACAATGACCCAAAGCACATCGCCTGAGCAGTTAAATTCGCCTTTGAAATCTCCAGACCTTAACCCAATAGAGCGTCAGTGGAAAATTTTAGACCGGAATATTGGAAAACGAAGCATTTTATTAAGGACGAACTCCGAACCCTCTATAGAGGAAGAGGGGGAGGGAAATTACTAAAGATATAACTGAACATCTTTTAAACTCCATGAAAAGGCGACTAGAGGCCGTAATTAAGCTAAATGGAGGACCAAAAAAATATTAACTTTTTATTTTCGGATTTTGCTAATATAAAATAGAGCTGACTGTTGTTTTTAGATACTTTTTCCATTTTCCCATCAATTTTCCACGAAATCAATTTTAATTTTCAAAGCTTTTTAAAATAATAAAAGACTAAGCTCTAAATTAAATTTTTAGCTTATTCCAACTTATATTTTTCTTTCACTAATTAAAATATTTAGCTTCATAGATGAAAATGCGTGTAAATTTTGACTCTAACTGTACATTAGTTTGTCATTCCGTTAGCAATTTCCACGTTTTGCATTTGAAATAGCGGAGTCGATATAGCCAGTCCGGCTGTATGTTGAATTGAACTTTGCGAAGCTACCAAATAACTTGCAAACATGATGAATACTTCAATATATCCGCTATAGTCCATCTCAGATTGCTATTTATCGTGAACAAAGACAACAAAGGTCTCAAAGTAAGAAAATCACTTTCACAAAGATAAGTAAGCTGCATAACTCAGCATTGCGATTTATTTTGTTTATTTCGAACACCATATTACGCATTGGATGTTTCCCGACCTCATGGAATGTTTCCTAAATCTTGAAAAGATGTTAGTCAAGAGACGTCCAATCAGTTTGTTGTCAATATTTTTAAAATTGTTGGAAAATTTTCTCCTTGAAAGCCATATACCATATCTTGATACTAATAACATAATTCCTGGTTTCAGAAGCAAATACTATTGATCTTCTTCATTGATGGATGATATACAGAATGTACACAAATTACTTAAAGTTTATATAAACAGTTCTTTTCAATTACGATTTAAAGATGTCATCAACCATTACGTGACAAGAGAATATATGATTAGAGCTGTAGTTCCACAAAGAAAGTGTTTTCTATTTGATTAAATCTTCGAATTGCCTACGTGAGCTAGCTTAACTATTTCTACATTTGCTGATGATACCGCCATTATTAGTACTTAATATGTGTGGAGAAATGGTTTTAAAACTGGCAAATACGGATGAATGAGTTAAAAGTAAACATTATCTCAGTCCGATCATGTTACATATGTACCTTCTCAGCAAAAATTTTGTGAATTTTGGTAATGACAACTAGTTACCAAATACATTATTTTGTAGTGAGGGGTGATTACCCAGCACATTATTTTATTTATTTTTATAAAGGTTGGCAATGATAAATAACTTGTACATGAAGCAGTGTAAGCGGCTAGACTTTAAAATACAAGAAAACAATGTGTCGGTTTTATTCCCACACAAAGCAATTTTTTCTGTTTTATTAGCTTTATATTCTTGGTATAAATATAACTACATACATATACCTGTGCTGAGTGTGTAGTACATTTGTAAGCGGGAGCCAGGAATATTTCAAATCGCGAACAAAATTAACAAGTTTTTTTCTCAAATAATAAGTAGTTATCACTTTGCTCCAATATTACTTGCTGACTTACTAGGTAAGTAAAGTCTTTGCTGAGTTTGTATTCACTTAGATAGGCAAATTACTTGGCGTCGTCTATAAAAACCAAAAGACTTCACATGAATTACAAGTCTCTAGCCTTCACTGGTTGATCAGTGACCAATCAAAATTAAGCATTGACTATAAAGTCATCCTGTATAAAAGCATTTAAAACCAATTTGGACATATGGAATATCAGTATTGATTTTATACAGAGGGATCAATCGAATATTCTTGGGACCATGACGGGTACACCATAGTACAGAACTTACACAGGGACTTAGAAGTACCAACAGTGAAGGATGAGTTTAAGAAAGTCCACAATAAATATATTGTTAATTTACAATGTCACCCGAACCCGCTAGCTAGAGTTCTCACACACACCCAAACGCAATCAAGAATTCGTAGAGCCGATCTACCGCCCCGCTAGAGAGCAATTAGTTTTAATTTTAGTTATAATATTTAAATACGTTTGGTTAGGCCTAAGAAAATAAGGTAGATTCAATAAATAAAATAAAATCTTCGTACCGAAAAATACCCGATGGTGTATCCCAGGGAAGTATTCTATGGATGCTCCTTTATATTGTTACAAATTCGCATTAGCGATTGGAATTTAACGGCCAGTAACGACTGCTTGTAACATTCATCATGTTTATAAACATTTCCATCAGTAGAAGCTTCTACTTATCAACTATGTTGATAGCACGCTGTTATTAGCATTGTTTGTAAGTATGGCAACATAGGAAATAGGACATTCTAGTTTTGTCCGTTAAGATAATTCATGAAGCTACTGGAACGGAGATGGCGCTGTCTATAAGTAGTGGCAGCGGTAGTTAGATTATTATAGGGGCTGTTAGAGTTAACAACAACTGCATTCTTGTAAGCATTTCTGCTTTCGTAAGCATTTAGAGAGATCCCTTTATAGCATCCAAACAACTTCAGTTTCACATCAATGAGTTGAAAACAGCCCATTCATATAATATCGAAAAGATACAAAGAAGACAGTCAAGACTCTTAAGAATAATAACAGGTTGTCTAGTTATCTATTTGTTGAAGTTACAGACATAAATGAAAGGGTTCTTAAAATCGTATAAAGTGTAAAGCAAAATTTACTCAAGATTTTAATTAAATAGAAAACACAGTTTTTTTAGATGAATATTTTTTATTGAATCCTAAATTACACAGGAGTATGCTATAAGAGTTCCACGGATTTGCTGGGATATACGCTGGGATATTTGCATAAATATGGCTGAATTTCATTGATGCAGCGTAAAATGTCATCCCTCAATGCAGAGGTGTTAGTGGGCTTTTTGACAATGAATATGCGTTGGTCTCTCGTGTAATGCTCCATATTTACTAACCCTAACCTTAGGCAATACTTTGTGTGGATTTTGGAACACCCTTTTTTAGAATTTTAATGCATTAATTTGCAATGAAAAATTTTTTTAGGTTAATTAAAGATTATTTGAAAAATTATTTCTGTGTGAATATTCCGAAAACAATTGCTATCTTTTCAGCAACATTATTTAGCTGCTTTAAACAAGTGGTATAGTTAACTACTTGTCCCACTGTTTAGTTTAGCTTTGGCTTTAAATGTGCTGTAACAAATGACTATGAGCGTTGTAAATGTTATTGTTTTGTAATTGTTTAAGCATGTGTGTGTGTGTGATTGTGAGTGTGTGTGCGTGTTTCTCAGCAAGAATATGTCCTTTTTCTAAATGAGTACATGTGTATAAATATGTTCTAGTCAACTACGTATATATATATGTAAATAATTGTAGATTGGTCTCTGCATTTTTAACTTCCGTTTCCGTTTATTACGAGTATAATAAAAAATAAAAATAAATTCACTTGCATGCTCAAGTACACTTAAAAGTTAAGCTGATTCCTTAGCTTTTGCACATTTCTACACATGGAAATGTTTGTATGCAAGTAATTGTTAAATGTGTGTAATAAATGTGTATAGCTAGCTGTGCAGGCAAAAGTATTCTCCTGCTTTCAGGTTTTTGTTTTTTGTTTATTAGGGTGGCTTTTATTTTGATTTATTTTTTCGTTAATTCCAAGATGTGAACTAAAATGTTATTAAATGTGCTACGAAATGTAAAAATTTTTTCGAAATCCTCTAATTTCAAATAGGTCCCCACGCTTATCAATAATAGGTACAACTGATAGACTTTGAGCTTTTAATTCTTATTACAATTTTTTAAGTTTTTTAAATTTGGTTTTTTACAAAAGGACACCCTAATGCATATATACATATGTATGTATTACAGTAATTATTCACACAGCATATATGCATGTATAAAATGAGTAAATGTATGTAGGTGTAAATGAATGTGTTAGAAATTTTCTATTTGTATGTATGTGTAAATAAGTTTGTGCGTGTATGTGAAAAATTGTAAACTTAATACTCAAGTGAGCATGTTTGAATTATAATTTTTACTATTTTTAGTTGTGTTTAGTACTTTTTTTTTTCTTTTTCTCATTTTAATTTTATTTAGCAAAAACATAATATAATTTAAATTCCAGTAATAGAATTTTTGTACATTACTACTCGTATATTTAGTATTTAGATTATGTTTTATTTTATTTTTTTTTTCTTATGTGAAAAACGTAAATTTTTCCGCCTGTTGACTTGCAAAGTATGCGTGTGTGTTTTAACTATTTAAATAAATGTTTAATTGTGTAATTTAGCTTTTTTTTTTTTTGCTGTAGCTTTTTGTTCTATTAATGTAATGAATGAACACTTGTACTTTAGTTGTTGGCTGGTTGTTAATGGTTTATTGTCAGTAAATCGTTTGTTAACAAGTGTTTTTTGCAACATTTTTGTTTCAGTTTCAGTTTCCTTGAACTTACCTCATCTTTGCCCTTGACAACACACATCTTTTGATCGTCTTCTGGTGAATTCCACACCAAACGTTGTTGTTCTTGTAAATCATGTATGCTTAGATTAAAGACAATGTTTCTGTAAAGACAAGAAGGGCAATGATTTGGTTTATAGAGTAAAGATTTGAGAAATAATGCAGAGTAAAATCATAATATATTTTAACATATTAAATAAATGAAACCCTAAAAAACTTAGTAATAAGTATGTAAAGAAAACGATGCCTTACAATAAAATAAATGGTCTTTTAATATTGTTGCGTTTTTGCCTTTTAGAAATGTTGGTTTATTCCTTTAAATAAACCGGATTCTTTAAATTGCAAATAAAAACGGTCAGTAGTTTAAAAATTGTAACAAGTTTTTATTTATTTCAATTTACACAAAAATTTACACACTTTATAATTTACAAGAATACAATTGATGTTATCTCACCAACTCGCTGTTACTATTTATATGCACGGTGCCATCTTCTAGTAGTTTCATGAATTATCTAACGGACAAAAATAGAATGTTCCATTTTCAGAATGATCACCCAGAGCTTTTAGGAGCTTTAATGTTAATATTAGCAGTTTAAACAGTTAATGTTGTCATATTTATATATCGCACTGGTTCCTCTAAAGATAGTCAACTCAAAATTGTTCAATTTTCACTTTTTGCAAGTTATCGATGTACCCACTGCAAAAATCCTAAATTATTTCCTCTACTCTTTCTCCAAAAAATACAGTTGTATCTATCTTCAACTTTCATTGTAATGTATTAAAAAACAGTTTTTTGCCTCTACTGAAAATTTTTAAATTTTGAATTGACTCGTATTGAACGAACCAGTGCAATATACAGCGTGTTATCAACGTTGTTGATAAGTATAACTTTCTACTAATGGAAATGTTTTTGCAAGAAGCCGTTACAGATCATTAAGTTTAAGTTGTTAATACAGTTTCGTAAAAATATGTTAATAATTCAGCAGACATTTTCCATTAAAAATGTTTTGCTCAATTATAGTCGATTAATCGAATTGTCGAATAAAAAATCAAATAGTTTATACATTCCTTTCAAGTTTGTTACATTGAATATTTTTTTAACTCTTTTAGCCATGGTTTTAAGTGTATAATTGCATTGTTACTTTTATTACGGTTAGATTATTATGAAAAATAAAAATTAAAAAAACACCCTATTCCAAGGTTTTCATGGAATGGGGTGGTTAGTTTATTAACCACCATGGCGGTTGGCATTAAAAATAATTATGATACAAATTTTGACTAAATTTTCTGACCAAAACAAACGAAATAGGCAACACTGAATTCGATGAACAAAAACACACTGTTTTTTTTAGAAAAACTGCGGCATATAACATTTTCAAATTAATATATTAATCTAAGCAGATGACTTCAAAAAATTAAATTGTTTAGAAAAATGCCAATAGATGTCAATAAACTATTTTTTAAAGACAATAGACAAGGTGGTTAGAAAAGTGACCACTAAACCGCATAGAGTTAAAAACAACTGTTGAAGTTCATTTTCCAATAGATTTTGGATTAGCACATCAATATCTGAACCTAATTTTCCAATTAATAATAAACAATACAGATTTACCCCATATTTTTGTAAAACTTTAAATTCATCGAATAGTCTTTCTGGCAACATATGGATTCCGAACAAAAAGAACTGCTCATCTTATGAGGCCAAGAACGAATCAAGCCAATTTCTAATACTCTGTTCCAAAGTGAAGCGTATTTCAGAGAGAGCGTTCTGGATCGATCGAAGCAAATAAGTAGTAGCCGGAAGGCGCAAGGACCGGACTGTAAGGCGAGTGAGGTAAAACTTTCTTTCTGGCAACATATGGATTCCGAGCAAAAAGAACTGCTCATCTTATGGGGCCAAGAACGAATCAAGCCAATTTCTAATACTTTGTTCCAAAGTGAAGCGTATTTCAGAGAGCGTTCTGGATCGATCAAAGCAAATAAGTAGTGACCAGAAGGCGCAAGGACTGGACTATAAGGGTGAGGTAAAACTTTCCAATCACTTCATTCTAAGTAGTTTTCAACAGGTATTGCAACATGTGGCCCAGCATTGTCATGATGTTATATTACGGTTTCATTTGTAGCCGTATATATTAGGCGTTTGTCGGCAACTGCTAGTTTGAAAAGAATCTGTTGCTTTCACTACAAGTTCCCTAGCTCATTATAGATAGTACCCTTTTGCTCCCACCAAATACAGAGCATTACCATAGCGCCATGGATATTTAGCTTTGGTGTCGATTCGGCTGGTTTCCCGGACTTCACATACTATCTTTTTCATCGCAAGTAATGATTCACTGCAAAACTAATTTTCTTTTATAGAGTTTAATAATTATTTTGGACATACAAAATCGTATTTGAAGGTTTCTCGGCTTTAATTCATGTGGTACCCAATTTCCCTGCTTTTGGATGAATCATGCTGTTTGCAAACGTTTTGAAATTGCTGATTGAGTAGCTTCCAATGATTTTGCAAGCTCTTGTTGAGTTTGACAACAATCTACGTGGAGTAAAACTTCCTATTCTTGGTCTTCAAACTTTTGTTGATGGCCTGGGCGATTTTTGTTTTCCATGTTAAAGACATCACTTCTCTCGCAATTTAAAGCCGATGAAACACATTCACCATAAGCATCGTTGAGCAATCAGTGTGCTTCAGGTGCACTTTGTTCCAAATTAAAGAAGTAAAGCAAAACCCCACATATGACACAAAATTCAACATTTTCGAAACAAACAAAAAAAAAAAACGTTGATGTTTACACTATAATGTTCAATAGCTAAGTGAGAATAAGTGACAGATATGTATCTTTCAAAATTACATATAATCACAACATAAAGTTGTGATTACTGAAACTTTTCATTAAAGTTGCTGCTAAAGTTCAGCTGGTAATACCATTTAAATTTCAAATACCAAAAAAAAATAAAAAAAATATTGTTACTACTGAAAATGTTACGAAAAACAAGCGTTTTTATCGCTGTATGACAAACTAGAAAAAAAAGCCAACTTACAAAACAGACATTTTGACTGTGAATATATGTGGATCCAGGTCTAAGACCACATTTCACAAACGCTAATTAAAATTGCGTACAATTTGTATGAAAATAAACACATATACCAATGTAAACACACAAATGTTTAGATGTGTTACATATACACATTAGGGTGGCCTTTATTTCGCAATTATTTGGATTTTCGATGCTCCCAAGATATAAAATTGTTTCCGTCATGTAAAACAAAAAGGCTGAAAATTTTAGCAAAATCGTATAACGTTTAGAATTAGCACAATTTATTTTATTGAAGTTTAGAGTTTTGGGTAAAAGTGGCAATATCTTAAAAAAAAATTAATAAAATTTAGTGTTGGAAAAAAGTCCAAATAAAAATAGTTTTTGTATTTTGTTTGCTCATAGATGTTTAAATATAAATTAGAAAAATGTTATGATAATTATAAGTTGACACCAAATCATTAAATGAAATACAAATTGGATTTTTTTTGTTCAACATTTGAATTTGCCAAGTTGACACAAAACTCGAAACTTTTTCTCATTGTAACATCTAATTGTTATTCGATTTTGCTTAAATTAGCAGCATTTGGCTTTTAGATAATAAAGTATACAATTAGACCTCGAAAATCGAAAAATAGAAACATGAGTGCCGCCCTAATACACACATATATGAATACATACATAGGTGTGCATAATTGTGTGTTTGTATTTCACAACACTCACTCACTTCGTGCTTATGTGGTAGTGGTGGTTTGTCTAAACGCGTCAAAGAAATTATTGTATAGCCCCAAAAAAAAAAGCACCGAACCAGGGAACCTAAAACAAAATGGCAGAAATGAAACAGCAAAAAAAAAAAAAAACAAACACGGAGTAACAAAAATCCTTTAGAAATTGTAACAACAACAGCACAAAGTTTTAACAATATGAAATTAGTATGATTGTTTGCTTTTGAAAAACGCACACACACGCTCTCACATATTTACACACACATGTAGACAAAATAACAAATACATGCCCGGTAACAATGTTTACATTCACAAAAATTCATATAAATGTAAATTTAAAGCTTTGTCAACAGTGTGTGTGCAAAAAAAAAAGGCAGAAGTATAAATGAAAACACCTTTAAAATTATTTCAATGTTATTAAATTTATATATATATATATGTTCCTTTAACTACTCGAGGGAGCATAGGGTCATAAAGAGATGGTTCCAATAATCTTGATCGTCAACTCGATGCTTGATTTCGTTCCACTTCATTCGCAATCACGAAAGCTCTGTTATTACTTGTAGTTTCCAGGTATGAGGTGGTCTCCCAAATCGTTTGCTTCCCTGCGGGTTCCAGTCTAAGCATTTCTTATCAATTTCATCGTTTCGGAGGGTATAAATCCATTTCCACTTTCTTATTTCCGCTTTTATAAGCTGTTGGTTTGCCTCCACCCAAAGTTGGTCGTTGAATATTTTTACAGGCCAGAAAATCCGTAAGATCTTGCGATAACATTTGTTGAGAAACACTTGAAGACATTATGTATCACGTGATGCCATGTTTCAAGTCTCACATTCATACAACAGACTAGATTTTACGTTGGAGTTAAATAATTAGATTTTGGTTCGTTTCGTTATATTAGAATATTTCCAAACCGGACTTAACTGTGCAAAAGCAAGTGCTTTATTAGCGCGACTGAATATATCTGCTGCTGAGCCACCAGTTGTATCAATTGTGCTTCACAGGTAGCAGAAGAACTTTATATATTCAATATAATGGTCGAATACGAATAAACAGCGATCTGTGTTACAATTGATCCAACCAGTTTTGCGATCTCACTGATAGTGGAACTTTTTGACTGCATCTCTAAGAATGAGTGGCTAAGTAGACATATGTCATCGGCATAATTTAAGTTCTCCAACCGTCTTTATAAGCCTCACATAATACCTCTCTTCTGATGGCTTGTTGCTTTCTGCATCACAGCATCGAGGATGCAGTTAAAAAGAAGAGGTGATAAAACACAGCCTTGTCTAACTTCAGTTTTTACTACGATCTTGTTGCTCAGCTGTTTTAAATTTTACCAAGAACATTTTATTGTTTCAAATTTTACTCCATTTATACACATTGGTTACATTAAGTATTCTATTTTGAATTTAATAGAAAACACATTAATTTTCTGAAGATCGTTAGTTTTTTAGTGGATGATATAGAACACTCTTTCGTCAAAACTTTCTATTAATTTCATTGATGCAGTGTTAAATTTCCTCCATTAATTCACGTGTGTTTGTAGGCCTGTTGGCATAAACTTTTGTCTTCAAATAACCACATAGAAAGCAGTTCAATGATGTAAAATCACATGATCTAGGGCGCCAATTCTAGCCACCAAAACAACCAGTAAATAAATATGGAAATATAACTCTGTTATAGTGTCACGATGTTGAGTTACAGTAACAGTCATTGTTTGACCAGGCTCATTTTCGAAGGAGTATCGTCCAATGAAGGCTCCAGTCAATAACACTGGTCAACAAAAAAACAATTTTTGTATGTAACAAGAAAACTTTTGTATATGAAATAAAATTAGAATGTTTTTAATACGAATAGTTCTTTCGCCATAATCATTATTACAAAATACTAACTTCATCTTGATTGCGATAGTAACATATTCTTGTTTCGGGTTGTAATAAGTTCCATCCCTTTAATCGAGAGGCCAAAAGTTCGGCCTGTTGTTTGAACAAGTCACGTATCAAATCGTTGATATCTTTTTGAAATAGCAGATTTGACTCATTAGGCGAGAAAGTTTCTTGAAAGTCATTGTCTAATGAATTGTTTTCAATTGCCTCTGACATAGCTGATCGATCGGAACTTAGAGCAGGTTTTGATTTTGATTCTACTGTTTTATTTCTGCTGGTACATGTAGAAGAATTAAAAACTTTCACATATTGCAGCACTGGCTGTAGCACAAAAACTAGACCAGATCAAATCAAAATAAATATAGAATGATGGTAAAGCTGTTTTAATTTTTGGTTGAGACTTTGACTATGACTTAGACTATGACTTAGACTATGACTTAGACTATGACTCAGACTATGACTTAGACTATGACTTTAGTCAGAGCTTCACATTAATTAAATTAATCATAAATTAGTAAAATCTTAATTCAAATTTTGAAATTTGCAGCAATTCATTCTACAAAACTATTCCCAAAGAACTATTTCTTCAATTTCGTTCAATGGTTTTTATTTGAGTGCATTTAATCATAATAGTTGTATTAATTCATAATAATATTCATTCAACCTTTAAATGATTAGTTCGTTGTTAATTCAAATCTAATTCAAATTAAACAAAAATATTTTTCCTTCATTCAGTTTTCTATTTGTTACTAATCATTATGAGGAAGAAGTGAATCACTTAATAAATTTTATTAAGCTACTTCGTAATGGCTTTGAGGTAAATAGTTAAATAGAATAGCTAATTTCCAATTTAATTGGGAAATGAAATTAAGAGCCTTTGACAATAACTTTGTCTGCGACTTTGTACTTTACATTACAAAAAAACGTTGATTTATATTTATCTTAAATTAAATCTATAAACTGAATTGATTATACAATGTAGATAAGTAATTCATAAGTGAAATATTGATATTTCACAGCCTATATGATAAAATAATCAACAAATTAAAGTTTTTCATTGTTTAAGCATATATATTTTTCATGTTTACACAATGTAAATAATGTAATTATTATTATATGTATGTATATTCTTCATAAAATATTGATATTTACAGTCCTCGCTCTTTATTTATATTGTTTACATTAAGTAAACTATGTAAACCATTGAAAATACATGACCATAAATCAAAAGTAAAACAACATTAGATCTTCTTACTGAAATCACAAAAAAGTGTTTACAATATGTAAACGGACTTTATTTATTAAAAAATATAAACACTCCATTGTTTACACAAAGCCAACACTGTAAATAATGTAATTATCATATGTATATACTTTAGCAAATTTTGAAATTTCACTGTAATCATTCTTTATTTGTATTGTTTACATTAGGTAAATCATGTAAACAATTAAAATGACATGAACATATATAAAAAATTATCAACAACTAGAGATTTTCATTACTTAAAATAGAAATAAACAATTATTTACATTATGTAAACAAGGTAAATATTTTAAAAATTAAGCATTCACTTCACTTTATTTATATTATTTACAAGAAGTAGAAAATGTAAAGAATTTAAAATATATTATGGAAGATCAATGCATAATTTCTTGATATTCCTTACACCAATAAAAAAATTTAATTTTTTACACTATGTCAACAATGTAGATAGTTACTAAAATCTTTCAGAAATATAATATTTAAAAAATGCGACGATTTTTTAGGGTTTAGCTTTATTATTACTCATTGTTTACATTATGTAAACAATGTAAATAATTTAACTGAAACTGAATTTCAAAAACTCTAAGTTTAATACTGCTTAAAGCATGTAGAAACTGATATGATGCAATGTACAACAGACTGGCAACATCATACATGTATCATAGGACCCGCTACAGCAGACCAATCATCTACTTAGCTGGAACAACAACCTTTTAACGAATTATATAAAATAAGTAATGGCAAGATCGTACATGGAGACGCAATCTCACATGGGAAATACGAGAAAGTCTACTGCAACAAATCGTATAAGATGGAGATGCATTGTGGAAGCCAAATGGGTATTGGAGAAAAAAAAGTCATGTAGAAATACATTATGTAAACAATCATAGTCAAACAAGAAATATATATTTTTATAAAAAAAAATAAAAATTACTATTGCTGATGGTATATACAATATTTGTTTATTCGTTCACTGTATGTCAGTAGTTATTTGCCAACGTATGTACATTTGTGAGGTAAGTTGTTAATGCAAAAACACGTTTACATTACCATTTTTTTTTTTTTTTTTTGGTTTCTTTTATCAAACATTAAAACTTTTTTTTAGCTTTAAATTCCAAAAAATATTTAAAACCTCATGTGTAAAGATACCCCAACATTTAAATCCTTAAAAATGTACACTAAGAGAAATAACTGAATATATTTAAAAAAAAAATTAAACTTGGACAACCACCTAAACAAAGTTTTTGTTTTACAAAAACCTAAAAATTAATAAATATTCGTACCATGTTAACAAATATTTCCTCAAAATGTCTTCCTGCTCAAAAAGTATTACTTATACAAACTATTCCATATCTGTTTGTTAGTATTGTTTTCTATTTACGCAGAAATTTTCATTTCAATTTTTGTTTGTAGCTTAAAGTCATGCATGTTGTTGCGAGTATTTGGCGAATTGAGGGAGAAGATTCATTATAAGTTTAAAGTGTGAGATATACCAGGCATTTTTTTCTGGTTTTCACATGTTAGTGACAATTTTCAGGCGCAAAACAAAACACGAGGAAAAAAATAAAACGAAAACTCCTACAGCCCCGGGTAGATTCCACTAATTGTGTTCAAAAAAAAAAAAAAAAAACGCAGAAAAAAAAAGAAATATAAAACCTGCTGGTTTGTTAGTATATTTCTGTAAAATTCTACAATTTTATAGGTTTTATTTTGGCTGTGAATGTGTGATACAATAACAACCACCACTGACACCACCATTATCTTCATCGTAAAAAAAAAAAAAAAAAAACTCTTCACTAACACCACATCTCCTCTCTAGAGGATTCCATTATGATCAACCACACACTAGCAGTGACAGTTGGATTTGCATGGTTAAAACTAAGTTGAATAAAATTCAGTTAGAAAAGCGAATAGTATGGGTTAATAGGAATAGTATAGATAGTACTACAAGTAGTATTAGCAGCAGTAGTCGTAGTAGTACTTTAAATCTAGCATAGTGTATAAGGTTGCAAAAGTTGTGATAAAAACTATTGTGTTGAATGACAGTATTTCTCTTAACTAAAGTAAAATTATTTGTTTTATATGTATGTAGTATATGAAAAAAGTTTGTGTTTTATTCAGATTGTTAAAAGAAAGTTTGATTAAGTTAATAAAGATGAAAGGAAGTTGGACTGTTCCCCAACAAAACTTCAAATGACTTTCTCATACTATATCATATACTTGGCGTAATCGGCTATGAAACCACCGCGACGTAAATAGATTTATATACGGTAATAAGGAAAATAACAGTCAAATATAAACAAATCCATATTATGAATATATGAAATTTGAAGTAGTTTATGTACTTTGATGCAGTTTTTGAAATTAATATTTTCTTAAGATTGCGTTAACTCTTCTAAAAACTGATTGTAAAGTGCATACATAATTTCAAGTATACTTTGGAGAAGCTTCAGCAATTCCTAATGAAAATGATCCACTACATATTGAAATCCAATAATGTCCTCAAATTTGTTTGGCCAAAATGTTACTTTTTCTGGATGTTATGGAAATCTATACATGTTATAATTTGGAGTAGCGCGTACCCTTTAATTAATATAATCCGACGTAAATAGTGGGATATACTTAACAGTAAAATAACAAATTGTCTTACTGCCCATAAATTATTCTCCCTCCTCTGAATACTAGATCAGCAAAGTACTTATACTTCATATCGGAGACCGGCCAGGGGGTAATTGTGTAATTCGAATCGAAAAGAAAATCAATCTTACTTGTATTCTTAATACATGGACACTAGACATTTTTTTCTTTCGAATTACACCCCTGGATGATTGGTTTTCATCAGTGGTCGGCTCTCAAAGACACCACCGACCGATCATGATCGTTTATTTACCTGTAAACAACACAAATGTCCACAAAGATCATAAAAATTATCAAATAACAAACAAAAACCACAATAAATAACAGAGAAAGAAAAATCCATAACATGTGATGACGATAACTTTTTACATAATAGATCGATGCTCGCAAACATTCAACAACTGTATTGTCCTAGTGAAAAATAACTTTTTTCTCGACCTAATAAGTTGGCTTAATATTCGCCATTGATTGTCTACCATTTTGAAGGTAATCAATGTGGATTATACATTATCCATCTTTGGCTTCCAGAAATCCACAGTTTTTACAACTGTTTGGTTTTTGGTGTGTTGTGGTGGATCCATGTTTCGTCCACGGTTATGAAACGACTCCGAAAACATGTCCATATTGTGGTTGACCAACGCCAAACACTTTATTGTGAGCAAATGCGGCACCCATCTTGCGGAAATCAAGGATTATACCGATTGCATCCCAAAAAGCTGTCGCCATGACTTTAGTGGGTTACAAACCCACATTATCCTTCTTTGTCGTCGATTCGCTACGAGAAATCCACAGTTTTGACAGCTGTTTGGTCTCTGATGTGTTGTGGAGGATCCATGTTTTGTCCACGGTTACGAAACGGCGCCAAAAACTTGTCCATATTGTGTTTGACCAAAGCCAAAGATTTTATTGTGAGCAAACGCGGCACAATAAAGTGAAGCCTAAGTGATCATTCAGAATTGAAATCACTGAGCCATGCACTTTCAATCTTCTATCAGTCAACACCATATCGTGATTTTGTTCAATTGTTTCGGATGTAGAGACCTCAACTGGGCGTCCAGAATGTTCGACATCTCCCGTGCTTGTACGGCCGCAAGAATTTCAGTGAACCACTTTTTTACCATTGAAATTTATGGTGCAAAGTTCCCACTATCCAGCTTAGCTTTGGTTTGAGTGATAATTTTTTCCTCAAGTCACGCGGTAGTATGATATCAATGCCTGTCAAACACAAATGAAGCAGCTTGTTCAAATTTTAACGGAAATCAACTGAAACTGACCTAATAAGTTGTAATAATATTCGCCATTGATTGTCTACCATTCCGAAGGTAGTCAATTATGATTCGCTACGAGAAATTCACAGTTTTGACAGCTGTTTGGTCTCCGGGGTGTTGTGGTGGTTCCATGTTTCGTCAACGGTTACAAAACGTCGCGAAAAATTGTCCATATTGTGGTTGACTAACGCCAAACACTTTATTATGAGCAAACGCAGCACCCATCTTGCGGAAATCTAGAGGCATCTTCCGCACTTTACGGCCACAAGACATTCAGTGAACCACTTTTATACATTGAAATTGATGGTGTAGAGCAGCGAAAGGCATTGAGCTCTCAAATGAGCTATCTTGTTTTTGTTTTCACATGTACGCAAGCACACACATTGTATAAAAACAATCAAAACCAGTCAGTCTCGCATGATCATTGATGGAAGCAGGTTGTGTTACGCTTTTCGCTTTTTATGCTTGTTTATTTCAGTTATTGTTTTTGTTTTTTTCTCAACTTTTTACTCAACTCATACAACTACAATATTTAAAAACTGTAGTGGTGTGAGTTTGCCTTTCGCTGGTGTAGAGCAATGGTGCACAGCCCATAGCACAATTGTGCAAAATCAAATCACACGTATTCTTATGCTCTTACAATTTAGTAGTCGTTGTCCACTCAACGAGACAACTACAAAAGCGCATGGGCATGGGTGTATGAATTTTTCTTTATTTTTTCAGTTTTTGTATTTGTTTGTAGGTGCACTGAACAAAATAAAGAATTGAATGTATTGGTGAGAGAATTTACTTTTGCGCACCTCTGGTATAGAGCAAGGGTGCCCAAGCCCTATACTCTTGGTGCTCATTTGTTTTTGTAAATGCTCTTAGCTATAGACTGTGTATTTCTACCCTCAATACAGCACTCAGCACTAGCAATATGAAATACACAAACAACTTTGTCTTGTTAGTTTTTTTGTCGTATATATACAAGTGCAAAGCAACAACACTTTCTTATGCTTTGCTGGTAAACATTGTCCACAGCGATCATCAATGTAGATTTTGTTTAACGTATGGTATCGTTTAAAAAAGTGTGTATTTTTTCATTGTTCTTTGTATGTGTGGTTTTTACAACAAAAAATATTGAATAAAAATTAGTTTTTCTTTAAACTTATTGGTGTTTGCTCTTCCATAAGGAACTTTTGGGCACCCCTTGTGTAAAGTTTCCACTATTAAGCTTAACTTCGTGGTTGTCAAACACAAATGACGCAGCTTGTTAAAATTTTGACAGAAATCAACTTGCCCTTTCAAAAACTCATAGACTTATTGACCCGCCTTCGTATTATAGAAGAACAAACTTCGATACACAGTATATTATTACAGTCTGACGAGTGTCTACAGAGGAAAACGTATAATTTATACACTTTTCTTTAATCATTTGGCTTGAAGTAATGTTTTTTTTATTTTACTGGAGAATGCTATTGATAAAAGCGTACTAAAGCTTTATAATTCAATGTCTCGACAATGAACTCAAGGCTGGAATGACAATTGATATAAACTTGAATACCAGCAAAAATTCTATTGGCATCAGTTGGCCAATAAGTTGGATTTCCAGGAGATACGAAGTCTAAATGGAATTTTCCAATTAATTAGAGCTTTGTACAGCTGCCTACATCTGGGATTCTTTAATTAAGAGCAGCAATAAGTATGTTGTATTCACCAAAATCCAGAAACAGATCTTTGATAAAAAAATGTTTTAAATTTGTCTAAGGGCCGTTTTCTCATTAGGTGATTATCTTTTTTCCCAATGAAAAACTGCATATTAAAGAAATTTGGTTTTCTCAATATCTCATTTGCTTCTATTCTGTCGCAAAGCTAACCCGACCTCATCTGCCAATTATTTATTTATCGCACAGATAAATTTAATCAGCTGACTGCTGTTTATAGTTTTCATATGTTTGTGTTTTTGTAAATGAAAGAAAAAAGTTTAATAGAGGAATTAAGACTAATTTGATGAAGGATGAACTCGAAGAACATGAGTTCCAGGTGAATGCTGAAAGAGTTCATCATGCCAGGCCTAACTACCTGGCAGACATGGAGGATAATGAATTTTTCAAAAGATTCCGGCTGTCGATGGCCACATTAAACAGCTGATTTATGTCAACATGTTGTCACTTGAAGGCAGGGTTTCCAACTTTCACATCTATTTTGAGAGGTATTGCCAACTGAAAATAATGTTCTTGTCGGTTTATTGAGAAAACCAAAATTATATATTGTATATTGAGAAAGCCTAATCGATACATTGAGAAAACGGGCCTCAGTCTTTGAAAAACTTGGTGCTCAATAAATTGAGTATATAGTTAAAACCGTAGAGAGCGGAAACTCTCCTGTCAAAAACCTAAGTGGTGAGAATGTAGTAATAAAAAAAACTATGTGAAAACAAAGGTTTTTGAGTTTTTTTCTAGTTTCCGCTCTGTGTATATTTTCTCTATGGTTAAAACTCCTGCTGTGCCTTCAAGGCGAATGGATGTTGCCTGCATAAAATATCTGGAAACTGCTTCTAGGGCGTTATAACTCAATCGGTATATAATTTTGGTACCAGTGCCATATATACATCTAGTTGGATTGTATACAGTATTGGAAGTACCTTTTGATTTTGTTATATTAAGTAATATTAAAGCAACAATAAATTTTACACATTCTTACTTGTATATTCCTCTTATAAATTATTATTATACATTCTAATATAATGTGTGTAAATTAAGAAAACTATCAATTCCCCTTATACAAATCCCCATTGGCTTAAATATTATAGTGTGGCTTTAAAATTTACTAAGGCGATAAACTATTTAACTAGAATGTATTTCTATGTACATATATTTCAGCGAACATCTTTCTTTTTAACGTTTAAATTATTACGCAGTCGGTTTTTGGTGTAAAATAAGTACAATAGAGATAAAGAAAAACGAAATGAAACATTTAGCAAGTCTTAAGCTGTTAAATAAATACACAAAACTCACACATATACACACAACTACATATTTTACATAAATTAACGACAATGTCTTAGTATGCATACAACCAGGATATGACCCTATTAAGTACACAAACACAGTCATACATATAAAATTGTCTTATATAGAGGGTGCCAGAAACAGGCGGAGAGCAAGTAGGGAGAGTAATACGTATATGTATGGGTATGTAAACATTAAGTTACACAAGTGATGAGGCATTTTATTTGTCAGCGTACATGTTTGTAAGCATATTTATATACATTAGGGCGGCTCTTATTTTGCACTTTTGGGATTTTAGATGCTGCCAAAGTAAGAGAAAATGTTTGGAAAATCGGTCTTAAAAGTTTGCACATATTTTATTGCAGTTTCGTGTTATGCAATATTTTCAAACTAAAAAATTCGAGATTTAGAATAGATGGCGTATCTTTTAAATGCTGTTTTTGTTTTAAATAACTTATAAGTCATTTTGAAGTCAACATATCTGTCATTGATTCTCATTTAGTTATTGAACACTAGATTGACCCGGTGCGCTTCGCTACCCCTGTCGATGTAAAAATCGGTTCAGCCGTTTAGTAATTTTTGTTTAAAAGCTAAAGGTACCAATTTTACCCGTTTTTCCCCCTTTTTGCCTTTCTGGTCCAAGTATTGAAAAAATGTATAGCCTATTGACGCTTCCAAGTAAGGATCTATCTACGTTCCAAATTTCAATAAAATCGGTTCAGCCGTTTAGGCGTGATGCTCAAACAAACAAACAAACAAATAAACAAACAAACAAACAAATAAACAAACAAACTTACAAAGACATTTATATATTTATATAGATTAAAGTGTAAACAACAAAGTTTTTTTTTTTTTTTGCTTTGAAAATGTCGAACAAAGTATCAACAAAGCGTCATACGCGGGAAGTTTTGCTTTACCTTTTTAATTTTAAAAAAGGCGCCGCTGAAGCATTCCGATTGCTCAGCAAAGCTTATAGTGAATGTGTTCCATCGGTTTCAATGTTCGAGAGACGGTTTGTGCTGTTCAGAAGTGGTGATTTTGAAAAGGAAGATAAGGATCGCTCAGAACTGCCAAAAATGTTTGCAGATCAAGGATTGGAGGCACTAATCCATGAAAGATGTTGTAAAATTCAACAAAAGCTTGCAAAATTATTGGGAGCTGCTCAATCAACAATTTCAAGCGGGATTCATCCAAAAGCGGGAAAATTGTGTACCATACGAATTGAAGCCGAGAGACCTTGAAAGTTTATTTTGCTTGTCCGAAATGATGCTTGATCGCTATAAACGAAAATCATTTTTGCACCGAATTATTACTTGCGATGAAAACTGGATTCATTCCAATAACCCGAAGCGCAAGAGATCGAATGTGAATCGAAGCCGAATCGACACCAAATATCCATGGCCCTAAGGTAATTCTAAGTATTTTATGGGAGAAAAAAGGTCCTATCCCTTATGAGCTAACGAAATCTGGCCAGACAATTACAAGGAACCTGTACCTGCTGATTCGTTTGAAGCGAGTATTGGCCGAAAAACGCCCAGAATATGCGACCAGACTTTAAACTGTAATATTCCATCATGACTACGCTCGACCACATGTTGTAATACCTGTATAAAAGTATTTAGAATGATTGGGAAGTTTCGCCTCACTCGCTTTATATTCCAGACCGTGTCCCATTCGACTAATATTTGTTTCGATCGATGCAAAACGCTCTCTCTGGGATACGCTTTACCTCAGAACAGAGTATCTGAAACTGGCTTGATTAGTTCTTGATCTCTAAAGACGAACAGTTCTTGTTTTTAGAAAGATGGGAAAAGGCAATAGCTAACAATACTTTGAACAAAATATATATTGTAGAAATGTTTCGAAATAAAAGCTAAACATTTTAAAAAGTCAATATTTCATTGGAACTTTTTTTCAAGATTAAATTTTTTCATGATATCGGATTTTGATTTTAGGTAACGGAGAACTTTAGAGCATTGATAACAGAAAAGTGCCAAATAAGAGCCACCCTAATGCATATATGAGTGTTTCATTTTCTGTATATCAGTATTAGTAGGGGTTTCTTACCATCATCACCAGCCACTACTGTCATGGTGTTAAACAAGATCTCAAGGATAATGATCATCAACAACACTATCATTATCATACTCAACATTATTACTATTATAAACGTTATAATGATGATAATGATACTGATGATAATTATTATTATTTTCATGTTTATTGTCCTGTTTTAAGTTGTTTATGCATTGTTTACCCGCAGTTTGTTAAATAACATGTTTTTGTTGTTAGCGTCCTTGTTCATTTTAGTTTATGTAGAGTATGTTTGCTTAAATGTTTCTTTGTAGTAAGTGTGTTTAGGCATATAGCTATTGTAGTGTGTAATGTGTTACCATAATTTACAGGAGAGTTTGTATTATATAGTCAAATAATGAAAAAAACATCAAGGAATAAGGATTCAATTGTCTTAAGACAAAAGAACAAATGTCGAATTTTTAAAAAAGTGTAGACTGTTTCGTTAAAAAAATATATACGAAGGAATTTATTTTGGGTTTCGAAATGAAATAAATCAGTGACACATATCGAGCATATTCCTGATGGTCAGCCATCAACAAGATATACCTTAAACTGTTGCAAATTTCAATATCTTTTACATGCTATTGTTTAAATTTTATTTGACAAATGCGCTGTTTAAAAAACTGAAAAATTTAAAAAAAACAGTAAATTTTGATTTAACGTGTATACCACTAAGGACTTGTCCACCAAGAAGTAAAGGATCTTGAATTAAGCGATCCCTATCTTTAAATTTAAAGAAAACAAAGTGTGTGTGAGATATCATCGACATATTTTATTAATTTGCAAGGCCTATCTATGGCTTTATGGAATATAATATCGTAACTATGTCCGCTGCGACTTCGCTGGGCTGCGAGCATCTGAAATGTCCAATTTTCCACGAATATTGCGCATAAATCTGGCTGAATTTGATCAATGGCATGTGGTATGTTGGCTTTGAGGACCGAGGTGGTTTGTGGCTTATTCGCATAGACATGCGGCTTAAAAAAATCACACAAGAAAAAGTCTAAGGAGCCAAATCGACCGATCTCAGTGGCCAGTTTACATCACCTTCACGGGAGATGTCCTCAAATTGCTGTTGCAGAATGTCCAATGTGGCATGAGCAGAGTGGCATGTAGAGACGTTCTGTTAAAACCATATGTCGTTGGTATCCATCTCATCCAATTCAGGCCAAATGAAAATGGTAACCATCGACCTATAGCGCTCGCCATTGTTGGCAATGGCCCGGCTAAAGTCATTCTTAAAGAATTATAAACGGAAGACGCTGCTAGCACAAAATTCACACCAAACGGTGGCCTTTCTGTAAGCATTGGACGCTCTTGACTTTTATGTGAATTGGTATCGTCCCAAATCTACAATTCTGTTTCTTGACGTACTAATTCATGCAGAAATGAACCTTATCCCTGAAGATGATTTTTTGATAAAAATTAGGGTTAGTTTCCAACTGCTCCAGGGCTTATTCAGCGAACCCACGTTGTTGTCCATGATCGTTTACCTACAGTTCCTGGTCCAGCTGAATTTTTTACGGGTGCCGGCCCAAGTCACGGCCCAAAATTCTTCAAGTTCTGGTCTGCGAAAAGTCGAGTTCCAGTGGATTCAAATTTATCCACCATTGTCCTCTCGGTAGGACGATTATAGTGACCTTCAAAAGGGCGAAGCGCTCGGAACGTTTCCCGAACAGAACACCCATTTTTATAAAACCATTTTGTGATTTGTATGTGTTGTTGAACGCTATATATGTACGTCCATGGTGATTTGGCAAAAGCAACTGAATAAATGACAGCCAATTCGGCAGATGTAACTTCAACAATATGGCCGCTTTAAACTGTCAAAATTCGGAAGTCCTTATTGGAAGACCCCATATCATAGATGACAACTAGATAGGTAACTGAGAGCCAAAAACCTATGTCTGTTGTCATAAACCTAATTCATGAGAATGTATTGCATGTATTTTTTTATTGCATCACCTGTATGTGTGAAAAGAGAGTAATTTTTTTTTTTTCATTTTATTGCTCTCTCTTTCCGTTATATGCTATTATTCCATGCCCCATTTTATCTATAGGCTAAAATATTATATAACATTTTAAACATTTAGATGAACATAAGTTTAAGAAGTGAAATATTACTAACCTAAGATTTCGAAGTCTGATTTTTTATTTAGAAACTCAAAACAAATACAAGCCATCTAAATTTAGTTTCAATGATTCTCCAAAATTTATAATTTTCCTCATATACATGTGTATGTAAATATGTTAAAGTGTTTTGTTGGCCTGTGTATATGTATACATATTATTTTAGTGTTTCCTCGAACACAAATGTATGCATTTGCTGTGACCAACTTCATGGCGTAATTTTGTATATAGCTGTTGTTTAAACTATTATTGTTGTTCTTGTTGTTGTTCCTGTTTTAGTTATTGTTTCTGTTAACTTTCAAGTATATTTCGTGTTTAAAGAATTAGGTTACCGCCACATTATAATGCTTCCGTTAATTTCCTTCTACTTTTACTACATTGAAATTGGTTGGTTGGCTGGCAACTTGGTTTCTTGGTTAAGAGTAATGGTCAAGCAATAAATTATGCCAACAAACAAGCAGACAACAACAGCAACAACAAGTTACTACTTATAAATAACAAACTTTAAATTGTGGCTTGTTATAGAACAAAAAAATAGTTACAAGACGAAAATTCTTACAAAGAACAGGAACAAGATTGAAGAATTTTTTTTTTTAATTTTTGACACAAGGCAAATTTAAAAATTCTTAAATTAAAGAATGTATTTGGGAATGTAAATTAAAATATTTGGGACCTAATATATTGAATATATAAAAGCGGTTTAAGGCGGGTCAATGTTGCAAGTCCCATGTATGCCATATATTAATCAAATTTGTCTATAAAGCTATTTTTAAAATGAGTGTAGTTTCTAAAAATTCCCTTTGCCTAATAAAATTTCCCTTAAAGGGAAATTTTTATTATGATGTATATTAATGTTTCGTTTTATATAAATAAAATGTTTCATTTCGTAAAATTTTTGGATAATATCCTTTAAAGGAAATTTTTTATATTTACTTATTATAATACAAATTTATATTTTTCACTTAACGAACATTTCCTATAAAATACATTTAAATTTTCGTTTTAATTAACAAAGTTGTATATGTTCCTTATTAGATTAGTATTTAATATTTTATTTCTGTAGAATTTTTGAAAATTTTCCTTTGCTAATAAAATTTCCCTTTAAGGGAAATTTTTATTTTTGTCTAAATTAACAAACTTGTATATGTTTATTATTAGATTAGTGGCTAATATTTTATTTCTGTAGAATTTTTGAAAATTTCCCTTGGCTAATGAAATTTCCCTTTAAGGGAAATTTTTATTTTTCAATAAATTAATAAAATTTTATATGTTCTTTATTTTATTTAAAGCCAATATTTTATGCCTGTAAAATTTTTTAAAATTTCCCTTGCTTAACCAAGATTTTCTTTAAGGGAAATTTTTATTTTGATCTACATATTTTAATAAAATAGCATTTTGTCTAAATTGTATATGTTTCTTATTAGATTAGTAGCTAACATTTCATTTTTGTACAATTTTTGAAAATTTCCCTTGGCTAATGATATTTCCCTTTAAGGGAAATTTTTAGTTTGCTTATATTAATAAAATGTTATACATTATTTATTTTATTTATAGCAAGTATTTCATTCCTGTACAATTTTTGAAAATTTCCCCTGCTTAACGAAATAAAATTGTATATGTATGTTTGTTCCTTATTTTAATTAGAGAAGTTAATACCATTTTAAAGCAAAATTATATTATTTTTAAAAAATTTTTAAAAAAATTTTACAGGAATAACCTTTAGATTTTTATTTTTCTCTAAATTGACAAAGTGTAATCTGCTCCGTGTTTTATTTAGAGTAAATATTGTATTTCTATAAAATTTTTGAAAATTTCCCTTAGTTAATGAAATTTCCCTTTAAAGGAAATTTTTATTTTGGCCTAAGTTAATAAAATTTTACATGTTTCTTATTCGATTAGAAGCAAATATTTGTTTGCATACAATTTTTCAAAATTTCCCTTGTTTTATAATATTTCCCTCTGAGGGAAATTTTTAGTTTTGCCTAATTTAACAAAGTTTTATATGTTTCTCATTTAATTTTAAGCAATTATTTTACTTCTGTAGAGTTTTTGAAAATTTCCCTTGGCTGATAAAATTTCCCATTAAGGGAAATTTTTATTTTTGTTTAAGTTAATAAAATTTAATATGTTTCTTATTCGATTAGAAGTAGATATTTGTTTGCTATACAACTTTTCAAAATTTCCCTTGTTTTATAATATTTCCCTTTGAGGGAAATTTTTAGTTTTATATAAATTAACTAAGTTTTATATGTTTCTCATTTAACTTTAAACAATTATTTTATTTCTGTAGAGTTTTTAAAAATTTCCCTTGGCTCATGAAATTTCCCTTTAAGGGAAATTTTTTTTTTCGCCTAAGTTAATAAAATTTCATATGCTTCTTATTAGAAACAAATATTTGTTTGCTATAAAATTTTTAGTTTTGCCTTAATTAACTAAGTTTTATATGTTTATCATTTAATTTTTAGCAGTTATTTTATTTCTGTAGAGTTTTTGAAAATTTCCCTTGACAAATGAAATTTTCCTTAAAGGGAAATTTTTATTTTTGCCTAAGTTAATAAAATTGTATATGTTTCTTATTCGGTTAGAAGCAAATATTTGTTTGCTATAAATTTTTTAAAATCTCCCTTGTTTTATAATATTTCCCTTTGAGAGAAATTTTAAGTTTTGCCTAAATCAACAAAGTTTTATATGTTTTCCATTTAATTTTGAGCAATTATTTTATTCCTGTGGAGTTTTTTGAAATTTCCCTTGTTTTATAATATTTCCCTTTGAGGGAAATTTTTAGTTTTTTATAAATTAACTAAGTTTTATATGTTTCTCATTTAACTTTAAACAATTATTTTATTTCGGTAGACCTTTTGAAAATTTCCCTTGGCTAATAAAATTTCCCATTAAGGGAAATTTATATTTTTGCCTAAGTTATTAAAATTTCATATGTTTCTTATTTGATTAGAAGCAAATATTTGTTTGTTATACAATTTTGTAAAATTTCCCTTGTTTTATAATATTTCCCTTTGAGGGAAATTATTAGTTTTGCCTATATTAACAAAGTTGAATACGTTTCTGATTTAATTTTGAGCAATTATTTAATTTCTGTAGAGTTTTTGAAAATTTCCCTTGGCTAATGAAATTTCCCTTTAAGGGAAATTTTTATTTTTGTTAAAGTTAATAAAATTTCATATATTTTTTATTTGATTAGAAGGGAATATATTATTGATATACATTTTTTTTTAAATGTCCCTTGTTTTATAATATTTCCCTTTGAGGAAAATTTTTAGTTTTGCCTAATTTAACAAAGTTTTATAAGTTTCTCATTTTATTTTGAGCAATTATTTTATTTTTGTAGAGTATTTGAAAATTTCCCTTGGCAAAAAATAAATTACCAAAGTTTTATAGGTTTTTTTATTTATTTTGAGCAAATATTTTATTTTTGTCGAATTTTTGGTTTTACCTAAATTAACAAGGTTGTTATTTTGGTAAATATTTTAAGAATTTCTCTCGCTTTAGAAAAGTTCCCTTCAATGGAAATTTTTATTTTTTTATATGATCATATTTTGACATGTTTCGTGTTTTATTGAGTGAAAAAATTGTATTTATGGAACACTTTTGAAAATGTCACTAGCATAACCAAATTTCACTTTAAGGTATAATTAAATTTTTACTAAAATAGATGAATGTGTTTTTAATTTATTTAGAAATTTTCCTTATAAGGGACAATTCTATTTTCATACATTTTAATTTTTAAGTTATTTTAAAAGCATTTAAAAGTTTTGCTTGCCATTGCCGCAATTGCTGCCACAAGTTTCTATTATTTGTATTTCGAAATTTCCCTTATACATGTGAAACACTTGGTTTTGTTATAGACACGTTAATAAAAATTGACAGTTTTTGAGATTTTGCTGTTTGCGATGCCATTTATTATTTCGTTTACTGCCAATTGTTAGGATTTCTAGTTTATTTGTTGTTGCCATCTCCAACAAGGCTGAACCCAGCATATGTCGTTATTTTAGTGACTGCCTAAAGTTTTTATTTTTCATTTTTGTTTTCCATATGCAAAAAAGTAAAATCAAAACCATATGACCGTCTGTCATACTCTCAGTTTGTTCGTCCAACTGTCAGTTAGTTCGTTTGTTAGTCAGCCAACCCAGCTATTTATTGAAGTGAGTGAAAATCGACAGCAAACAAACAAGCAACAGCAACAAAAAAAATCAGTTTTGTTTGCAGGTTGCAAAACAAAAATTTAATAAAACCGAAAGCCAAGTTAGCTAGTGACTGGAATTTTCTACAATCAAACAAATCTACCCACTCTCTCTCTCTCTCTCTCTCTCTCTCTATGTATAAAAACTGGCAAAGAAGGTGAAAAAGGCAAAATGTTTTGGTTGTTTGATAGAGATGGATTGATGGTGTTGGTGATGCTGATGGTAATACACTTAAGGTTATTTTTAATCTGAGCCAAAACAAATATAAAAAAACAAACTTATTTTATGTTTGCTCTTGTTTTGTAAAATTCTGACAGGCTGTGTGTTAGCTGCTGCAGGAGTGGTAAAAACGGGTTGATGAGGACTACATGAATGCACTGGAAAAATTTGAATATTTTTGTTGGAAAACTTTTTTCATTATATTAAAACTGTAACGGCTGAAAATTATAACGAGAGCTGTGAGTTCAAAAATTGAGAATAAAAGAAAGGTACTCAAAAACAAATTTCAATTCAGAATAGGAATGCACATAGATAACAGATTCGAATTTGTTGTCAAACGAATGATTTTACCTTAGTGACCGAATTTTACAGTTGTGGCTCTAAATTTTAAAAGGAGTAACAAAAGTTTGACCGAAATTCTTCTTTGTCAACTGACTTTCAATCGATAGAACCGAAAAATTCTATGTGCAACCGAATCATTCAATTGGCAACAAATTCTCTGTGTGCAAATTAAATGAGAAAGGTAAGTAATCTTTTATTGATCTGCGATTAATTTGAATTTAAATCTTGTTTTATTATTTATATTTTTTTCCTAAATTTACCTGACCCACCCTCGTTTGTTTTCCAATAATCTTTTTTGCGCTTGCACTAACAAAGCATGTTACCGAAAAAAAAAAAAAAAACACAAAACTCAAATATTAAATCAAGAAAACGAAAAGAATTGCATGTGGTGGAATAAAACATTATTGAAATGGCAAATTGCCACAGATATTTACTGTATTACTGTGTAACCCTTACGTACTCCCATTACTCATGCATACTTGTACATACTTTTGTATGTAAATACTTAGTAAAAGCCCAACAAAGTAGGCTACACTTTTAATACTTTTTATGCACAACTATTCAGTAGAATACATTTCAATTTGAAAACATTATTTCAAAATGAAAAAAAAAAAAAACAGAAAAGACACAGAGAAATTGTATATGCTTTTGTAGATCCTTGTAAAGCCTTGAATGTCACACTTCATCTACTTTAATCGAAAATGCAATTTGTATGGAAAATGTAGAGTTAAAGTAATTCAATAGTTAGTAATAAGTGTAGAGTTGAAAGGCTTTTTATTTTGTAGTAAATTAAGATTAGTGTGCTACATATTTTATCAATGGTCACTGAAACATTTCTCTTAAACCTATGCATTCTAATCATAAATTAATATTTTGAAAAATACTATGGAATAGCGGTTAATCCACCTCTAAACATATTTGCTATACGGCTCAAACCTCGTCGACGATCTGAGTAGTTGGCTGATGAAAGATGAAAAAACAAGACCGATTATGGGAAAACCGGCCAATTCTGATCTTTCAATGCTCTTCAGTATACCAGATCACTAGTTTTGTTGGCCAGGAGTCAAGTTTCTCCGCTTGTGTGAAAATGAAAGAGTTTTTTTTTCACATTTTGCACTGAGTTGGGGGTCGAAATTTTTAAAAATATTTGTAGTATTTTCGATAAATTTCCATATATAAGGAAGTCCCATTCAGTTATCTGGTCCTTCCACATTCAAATTCGGAAAATCAAAGAGAGAGCGTATATTTTACGTTTTTCCCAAATAGGTCTTCAAATTATTGCTTTTATATTTATATTTTGTTTATGTTTCTGAAAGAAAACTTAAAGCAAATACATTTAAAATAAAAACTGGCTCACTTAAGGCAACATACTCCAAACTTCTCCAATTTTTATGACGAAATTCAGATTTATCTAAAACTTTCTAAAAGCGCAAAGCCTATATTATAATTTGGATGGACCTATATGTTATTTACATTCACCAAAAGTTAATAAGATATCACAAGGTATATAAAGGCAGAGCGGCCTCTGTTATGAAAAAACAAAATTTTTGGAACATATTTTCCCCGTTGTAGTAATTTTGGTATTTAAGTGCAGACAATAGCAAAAGTTATCAATCCATTGATTAAAAGAACTTTCGATCTATATAAGTTCCAAATATTAATACGATATCTCAATCCAATCGAAATTTACACTAATTCGAATTTTAAGTTTTTCTTCACGAAAAATTACTAAATCATGAATCATCAGGTTTTTAGACGCACTGGAATCTGTAACCGCTTGGAATCGAAGGGCAAATCATTTGAAATCATTATAATTTGTGGTATCAGCACATCTTCCCCTTTATATTTTCCGCTGATGAATGAGGCTTCGATTAAATTTGGCGGTAGTTTTTTAACAGCAAGGCTCAAGGCCTTGCTGGTTTGAACTTAGAAAATGTCTGATTTTAGGTGTCTAAAACCATCTTCGCAAAACTAGCTTTCTAATGAAACTGGTTTGGAGCTCATGGGTTGGGTGGTTTTAGATTCTTTTTTGTACATAGGTTTGCATATAATTCTTCTATCTACCCTTCTGGAGACTCTCAAACATATCGGTCACTGATTTTTTATTTTTTTCATTTCGAAACCCAAAAGGAAATACAAGTCGTCTGAAGTCAAATTCAACGATTCTGCAAAATTTTTGATTTTCCTTATATATTTTTAAATTTATATTGCTTGGAAAGTATAAAACCTTCTAAATTGACATACATTTTATTGTATATTTAAAGATGCAATTAAAGCCCTATCGACTAGAATCAGTTTCATCTTCAACGTGCACTAATTTGTTATTCTTGTAACAGAATATTCAATTGTATTTTTACTTTAGGTTCGTGGTATTCGATATCAAGTATGTTGAGTTGGATATAACCAAAGGTCAGGATGAAATTTTGGGTTATCTGAACAAACAAACAAATTATGGGTGTGTTGCGAAATTTCGCTACAGGCTAAGCAATCAGAATAAAAAAATTCCATCCAGATCATTGATGGAATTACATTTGCCTCCCACGGCAATTTTTGTCGCTAGTAGACAACATACCTCGAACTATGATATTTATTCCTGCAGATGTGAAAACGAATAACATTCATAAAAAACATATCCAGGACTTGACTGTATGTGGATACATCCAAATTGAATTCGAAAGGATGCACACAAAGTAAAGCATTGTAGAAATCTAGAGATAGTGGCAAGTTGAGAAAATTATTGTATGTAAAAATACGTAGCTGAGGAATATACGTTTACAAAATTGTAGTATTTGCACATGGTACAATAAGACATTCCAACATTCTATAATAACAACTTTCCGGCTATCTAAGGATTCTTTATGAATCAGTAGCAATTGGCTTGTGAATACAAACAGTATAGTGTGAGATCCTCTCTTCTTACCTATCCTAACTGCAACCGCGCTCTTAACCCTCTAATGCTTAAGCATGCCTCAAGGCACTCATCGTAAAAATGGCAATAAATGCAAATATAAATGATTTTTCATTTCAAAAACTTTTATAACAGTTGCTAAAAAACGTACTTGAATATTTTAAAAAGCTTTCAATGTTTTTGAAATGAAAAATCAATTCTATTTGCATTTATTGGCTTTTTTGCGATGAGTGCCTTGAGGCATGCTTAAGCATTAGAGGGTTAATTGCAACCCTATGAATACGTTGAAGGTATGATATAAATCCGAACTGTATAGGGGTAATCTAACTCCATTATGTTGAAGTTATGGTGGTTTCCTGAAGACAGGACATAAGAAGTTGGTGTTAAATTCTTTGACTTTAAAGGCCTTTGGGAAGATGCTGTTGAGAGAAAAGTCTTTAGACAGTACTTGATGTATGATCGAACTGTCATTACGTTGAAGTTAGAGTGGTTTCTTTGATGATGATGTTATATTATTTTACCTGAAATATCTATGTGAAAATGCTGTTCAGAGAACAGTCTTAAAATATAATCGAACTGTCTCGGAAGAATCTAACTCGCATATGTTGATTTTCGACTGGTTTCCCTGTTGACAAGCCATATGGAGATGATGTTATATTCTTTGACTTGGAAGACCTTTGTGAATACGCTGTTCAGAAGATGGTCTTAAGACTGTCCTTGACATATGATCGAACTGTCTCAGGTGAACCTATCTATATTCTTAAACTTGTTGAGGTTATGGTGGTTTCCTGAAGTTGGTGTTATATTATTTACATGAAATGCTTGAAATGGGAATAAGCTGTTGAAAGGAAAGTTTTTAGACTGTCCCTGCTATATGATCTAAATGTCTCGGGAGAATCTAACTCGAATATGTAGAAGTTAGAGAGGTTTGTCTGATGACAAGCCATAATGTGACATGAAAGGCTTTCGTAAAGATGACTTTTAAAGGATATGCTTGAAACAGTCTTTGATCCTTACATTCTGTTGAAGTAAGGCTGATGAGAAGCCATAAGCAGTTGATGTTATATTTTTTGACTTGAAAGAGGACAGTCTTGATATATGATCGAACTGTCTCGGAAGAATCTAACTCCACTATGTTGAAGTAAGGGTAGTTCCTCTGATGACAAATTATAAAGGTTTGGTAATATATTCTGTGACATAAAAGACCTTCATAAGGATGATGCTTAGCACAGTATTAAGAATGTTCTTGAGTGACTGTAAAGCGTTTTCCAAAATTAACAACAAATTTGAAATAGCCGGTCATTAAAAATGTAATTAAATATAAAATCTTCAATAATAATATTTCCATTATATCAATTTTTTTCTCTTCGATTGCATTTGCGCTTAGAAGAAATTTTCAAATCTATTAATTACCTTTATGTACAGCCTTTTTAAATGAACATTTCCTTCACTTACCCATCTAAAGTATCCATAGATATTTTGATTTTTCCATGATACTAATTAAATTTTCCTCTAAAGAGGACTATCAAACACTTCAATGCAGCTAGCTAGCCAGCCACCACCCCCCACTCATCCTACTTCACCCTACATTATAACATTTACATCATAAATTTTGTGTTTGATACCAATCATGCAATCTAAACATTGAATGGTTTTTTAATTAAATTAGTAAACACAAAATGTATTTTCTTTTTTCGGTCACTCATACATTTGTATGTAAGATCGAACTTTCGTTCGTTCGTTCGCTCGTTTGTTCATTTATTTATGTGGTAAAGGTAACATTTTAATGTCAGTAATGTATGAACAAACATACACCAACAGTTAGATACTTTGTGTTGTGTATGATGCTGTATAGAGATACAAGTATGTATGAATATCCATACATACTGTTGCTGAAACATAAAATGACAAGGTAAAAATGTTGAGTGCCACGGCAAGTGGTGTGGCAGGCAAGCATTACACAACCTTCCACTACTGCTGGTCTTGTCATTTTGAAATGATGCCAGAAAAACAAGCAAAATTTAGGACAACAACAGTAAAAGAAGAAAAAAAAAAAAAAAAACATACAAAAAGCCCGAATAATAAATCTAAAAATAAATTTGTAACTACCAGCAGAAACGCGAGAAAAAAAACGGGCACTTTCAAAATAGTGTATAAAGTTAAAAAGGGGCGAATACATACATGTATACATGTATGTATGTGAACATCCAATTTTAATCATGTTTATGACTTGATATGACATATTTTATATAGTATATACCTATACTATGTATGTATATGTTAATATGTGTGTGCCTGTGCATGTTTGTTCATGTTGGTGTTTGTTTATACATAAATGACAGTTATTTGCTGACATGAACATAACAAAAACATACACTCACTCATTCACCCATTCAGTTTAGATTTATGTTTAAGTTAGAAGTTCAAACAGATAGATCAGGCCATAATATGCTTTGTCATTGTAATACTTTTACCACCCGCCACCTTACCTCTTCGCCATCCCACCCTTTCGTCTCTATTACTAAAATACAAAATGTTGGAGTTAAATATACATTAATTTTGATGGCCTTTTGACTTTTTGCTACATAAAAGCAATATATTTGTGTTTTTTATGCTAAAACCTTTTAAATATTTCACAAAAATGTCGCTCAAAATAAGTGGATAATGGTTGTATTTGTTTAAGCGGGTTTTTTTAGAACTTTTAAAAGCAAATTTTACTGAAAAGTTCTTGCTAATATTTTGTGAAGAAGGAATTATTTGAGGAAATAGGTTTTAGAAACTGGCAAATGCAGCCAGCAGATGTACAGTCACACAGATAATAGTACGTACCCCTTAAAAATTCTTTAATTTTCCAAAAATTGGTGATATTTAAAAAAAGTAAATGAATCAATAATTTTTAAATGAACACAAATATTTATTTCATTATTTAAATTTAAAATTAAAAACTTCAATTTAATAAAAAAAACACAAAAGCCTATTTAATATGACAGATAATTATACGTACTCTAAAAAAGATTAATGTACAAAAATAATTTCAGGTATATATATTATTTTATTAGTATTTTGTTGGACCTCCTTTTGCCTCAATTACTGCTTTCAATCGATTACTCATTGAAAATACCAGTTTTTTTGTTGTCTCAGACGTTATTTTATTCCACTCATATTCCAAGCCATCTTTAAGTTGTTGTTTGTTTCTATAAGTTTTTTTTCGAATGCGCCGTTCCAATTCATCCCATAAATGCTCTATGGGATTCAGGTCTGGTGATTCGGGAGGCGAATGGAGTTGTTTCGGGACATTATAGAGAAGCCATTCTTTGACAATATGCGAAGTGTGCTTTGGGTCGTTGTCCTGCTGGAAATACCAGGTGCCACTAAGACCCAAAACACTTGCGGAATCTTTCAAACTGCTTTTCAAAATGTCTAAATAAAGAAATCGGTCCATATTTGTTTCCACAAATCGCAGTTTTCCAACTCCATTCGCCGACATGCAGCCCCAAACCATGACCGAACCACCACCGTGCTTAACTGTTGGAATGAGGTTCTTCGGTTGCAGCTCTTCATTAGGTTTGCGCCAAATTTTTTGTTTGCCATCACAACCGAATAAATTGTACTTGCTTTCATCACTAAAAATCACATTCGTCCAGAAATCTGTTGTTTTGTACACATACTTAAGTGCGAAGTCGAGCCGCTTTTTTCTGTTTATTTCGCTTATTAATGGTTTTTTTCTTGGTACGCGGCTATGGAATCCGTTTTTTCGCAAAACACTTCGCACTGTTTCTGAATGAACATTAATATTGTGGTCATTTTCCAAATTATTTCGAATTTCCACGGCTGTTGTTTTAGGATTTTTACTAACAGCACTTTTTATAAATTGCTCAACTCGTGGGGTAATTTTGGGTGGACGTTCAGTTTTTGGCTTGCTTGCTAGGGATTGAGATTCAGAAAAGTTTTTTATTACGGTCTGCACCGTAGACTTGGCACGTCCAACAATTTGAGCAATTGAACTTAAGGAATTCCCATCTTTCCTCAATTTTAAAATATGTTCACGCATTTCGATACAAATGTCCTTTGTTTTCCTACCCATTTTAACAAAAAAGTAAATTTTTTTTTCTAAAATTACTGCAGTCTTTAAGAATTGCTTACAAACTAAACTTTTAACACTTTCCGTATAATATTTTTTTTTATTAAATCTACTTATTTTTAAAAAGTACCGTTTCTATTTGGCATCGTACGTATAATTATCTGTGCTGCCATATTAAGTTTTATGTGTAAAAGTACAATAAGCGGAAAGTTAACCGGACTTTTTGTAGTTAGTTTTTGACAGTGTTTCGATGCCTTTCAAAAGCAAGCAAAAATATCGATCAGAAATCCAGGGTTATTCTTAAACCGAAATTTTAGAGGGAGTACGTACTTTTATCTGTGTCACTGTATATAAAAGTGTGCACAATCCTTGAATTTCTCATACTTTCTGGAAAAATAGCAACAGCATAAAATCATTAGTTTGTCAACAGTAAAGAAAAATCTATTTTATTTCCATTTAACAGCATTTCAGAACCTGCTGATAATTGAGAATAATGAGCAAATCAGGGGATTTCTGTTTCAGGCTTTGCTGTAATATAGGCACAACTTGTCTAAGATTTACGTGGGTACCTGCCGCATAGGCTTAAACCACACGGTGGTCTTAACACCGGATAGAGACAATGCGTCTATCACCGCCATTAAATGACTTGCAAGGTACACTCAATTGGCAACTTCTTGTACAATGATTTCACAGATCAATGCACAATCCCCTTGCTCGAGAGCTCGGGCTATCTAATCCCTGCCATCCATAGCTAGCTAGCCAACTGAGCAGCCCAGGACAATTATCAAAGCTTCAACAACCGGCCTGGTAATCCATTCCAATGTATGGTCTCTGACTTCAAAAATTCCTAGCCGATAAAAGTCAAAGTGAGTGTACTGATATCATACACTTTTGACCTCGACAGAGAACCAAGCCCAACGACCAGTACATCACGAATGCTACTGCCTCAATACGTTTCCTGAGCACTAACGCCAGTTGGTTATCTGCTACTTTTAATGGCTCTGTTGAGTCAGCAACAGCACCTAGTAAGATACATTTGGTAGTCCAAAATTTGGCACTAGCCCAAATATCAGTCCTTTAACCAACGATCTTCTCCCCGCTTTGGGTTTCAACCACAACCACTAGCGTGCTCACCGAAGTGATCTCACCAATGGTCCTACAGGACCGATAAGACTCTAGTCAAATATAGGCACAGTGGGGCAGAATCAAAATTTTTTGGAAATAAATCTGGCATTTCTAAACGGCTGATCCGATTGGGATAAAATTTAACGTGGGCTTAGCCAAGGAGTATTTAAGTTATTAAAATGGGCCCTAGAAATGCTGCGCTATGGGATCTCAAAGTAGGGTACCTTCGACATGTAAAATTTTTAAACACGTGCCATTTTTTGTTTCCCATCCGATTTCAAAGATTTGTATATTTTTGGAAAGCGCTCGGCTAGGTCTTGATAAAACATAAACTTGCATGCGCTATTTAACGTTTTTAGTACGTTTTGTTACTTCTTTAAAATGCGTGCAAAGAGACTAATCACGTTTGAACTCTAAACCAACGATATGTGAAATTCATTATAAAAAGTTCCTCTTAAAGGCTGCTAAAATATCGTGTCCTCATTGTTAATGATTTAAAACCATACATTACTAAAATTATATGTTGGCCATAAAATAAAAGGGTAACAATAATAAACAAAGAGGCAGCAACATTAGAATCGTTAGTCATGTCATCAATGCCAATATCATTACATCAACATTATGGTGTATACAGTGGAAAATGTTAAACACATCAAAGTGTAGCAGAATGTGCGAGTAATTGTATATACAAATGTATACTACAATATTAATATTAGTTACCAATTCACATACATACATATATCGAGCAATCTTCTCATGTACGATTAATCGTAAGCACATACATATATTTGATGGTAACAAATGTCAAATGGCACCTGTCAGTGTTTTCCTGTAGAAAATACCTCAACACAAATACCTACACACACACACACACACTCATTCACTCACTCTCTGTGACAAAGGTACTAGGGTGGTCCTTATAATGTCCTATATGGATTTTTGATGCTCCTAAGGTCTCTAAAAATTTGGATCAAATACACAATTGGTCAATTCACAAGGTCTCTTATTATGTCATATTGTCATAATGTCCTATTATATTACGACTCGGCGGCTATGTTTAACCGACTCTTAGGCATTCGGCTTTAGTCTCTGCTGGTTTGTTACACGATAATACAATAAACATAGCATAGAAAGTAGTATTATTTTAGGATATTTTTGCTTGAAAAGCAATAAAAACCATTGTGAAATATTAGAACATTATGACAATATGACATGAATTAACCAAATATTTTCAAACTATTTTTAAAAAAAATTCAACAAAAAAAAATTTTATCATTTCTCAAATCTCAAATCCCAAATTTCACATTTTTTTACTTACTGTTCAAATTAATTTAAAATATATGTGAATTATACTGAATTATTCGAAAGCTCAATACATGGCATTAACATATGAAAATGATTTCAGACATATGGCGAATTCTTAAATTTTGTGCCACTTTTTCGAGCATTGCTGGCAGTACGTAACGAATAACACGAACAATGTTGGCCTCCAAATCGTCAATTGCTGCTGGTTTATCAGTATAAACCACGAATATACCGATCGACTTAGAATCACTTTCTGATTCCATTAAATAATGTCCCTCCGCCTGTCTGTCCGTCTGGCTGTCTTGGAAGCATCGAAAATCCAAAAAAGCTGATAATAAGGTCCACCCTAATATATTTATAAGAATAGAAACGCACATACAAACACAAAGAGGCGAATAGAAAATGTATAGAAATGTTAGAGAGCATCACTAAAATGTTCTATAACTTGGCATTTGACAGTTTGACATCACAAAAGGTTCACCGGGTTACAGCACTGTGTGTGTTCATTTTATGCTACACATTTCTCTACATTTTTCTTGTGCTATGTTTTCGAATAAAAAACCAAAAAAAAAAAAAACTATTTCTGTGTGTTTTTTTTTTACAATTTTCATCAAATCTTATATATGGTGCACAAAAAGCTGAAAAGGAAAAGAGTGTGTGAGAGAGAGAGAAAGATAGAGAGGAAACCTGCTGGATTATATGTATGCGAGGTTTCAAAGGTCATTTTTATTGTATCATACGTCAAACTTGACATGTTACACACACACATACACAAACACACATACATAAAAATACACATACTCATCCTTTTTCTATAACTTATAGCAAATTTCAAAGGTGTCCTGTGTGAGTTTTTCTGTTAGAAGAACATACGCTTTTTATAGTTTTTGTAACTTTAAGCCATCAATATCGTTTGTTATGGCCAAAGCCAATCAGTTAAAACACTATTAAACCAATCTAACGGTTTCATGGAATATGTGTTGTTGTATATACAGGAAAATAACGCTTAGAAAACAACAACAACAACAAAAAATCACATGTCGTCTTTTATGCGATAGATGTTAATCAGAGATACTCTTTCTGTTAGTAGTGTGTGTGTGCGTGTGTGTGTGCTGTGAAAAACTAAAATGAAATGCGAGCAAAAAGAATTTACACATCGTTAATTTTGTGGGAAAAAAGCCAAATGACTTTAAAGGATATTAAAATCAAAACTCAATGTTTTATAGGCAAAAAAAATCTTAGTCTATTTGGTGAACTGAATGAAAGAGAATTTTAATTCTAGGAACATTTAAGGACAACTAGCAATGGGGAAGAAGAGTGTTTTATTAACTGATACAAATATGTAGTTCTTATGAAAATTAATTAAACCACAAAGGAAATAAAAATACATATCTTAGAAGTAGTTAGAATTAGTTGCCCTAAAAAGAAAAGGGAATATCAGAGTTTTTTTTTTTTAAACGCTTTTATTAATTTATTGAATCTGCCTTTTATAGGCCTAACAATAAGTATTTAAATCTTATAACTAAAGTTAAAACTAGATGCTCTCCAACAAGAGAGCCTAAATGGTTAACTGGCACTCATCTTAGCGGGGTGGTAGATCAGCTCTACGGAGCCTGGATCGGGTTTGGATCTGCACAAGTTGTCTTGCAAGCGTATTGGGATGGTTTTGCAGCTTAACAATATATTTCTCACGGACTTTCTTGAACTGTTCCTTTACCAATGTCACATCTAAGTCCTGTGGATGTTTTCATTTCTTATATACCATGGTGCTCCCGTCATGGTCCTAAGAATTTTAGATTGGGCCCTCTGTATAAGATCAATACTGGTGTTGCTAGCCATTCCCCATAATTGAATTCCATACATCCAAATTGATTTTAAAACGGTCTTATACAGGATGACTTTATATTCAAGGCTTAATTTTGATTGATCACTGATTAACTAATGAAAGCTAGAGGCTTTTAGCTTCATGTGAAGTCTCTTGGTTTCTATGTGACGGCGTCATATCAGAGTTGTATTCAAAACAGTTTTTATTACACCATTACACACTCTCAAATATACATGGACTACAAGAGATATGAGTAATAGTTCTTTAGTAAGGAGGATTTGCCTCTCTTGGTACAAATACCACATTATTGTCCTTGTATCACTCAAGACCTTTCTTACCATAGTGACAGGGTGCCAAATCAGACCAAAAGTAAGTGGACACTCTGTTAAGTGTTATGAATGGAAACATCATTTTTTGTAAACATTCCTTGATGAAAATTTCGGTATTTATAGAGCCCTTTGTAACAAATGTTTGGCTTTTTTGGCGCAACTGCATATTGCTTGCCATACCAAGAACTTTTTGGGAAATTTCGTCTGCTTTTGGGTCATAAACTTTTCTACAACATTCCCTTGAGCATCAAAATTTTGACCCGGAAGCTGCGAAAAATCTGCCAGAACATATATTTTGCCATCCGTTATGCAGCAGGAATATTTTTTTTAAAAAATTTTACTTCACTTTCCGTGCTCTGTTTTTGGCCTCTAAATTTTTAGCAGCGTTCCAGTCAGAAACCTTTTGAGTCTTGTATGTTTTTGTACCTGCATTGGCTTTAACTTTTCGTACCAAATAGCCCGAGCACTGTGCTAACCGGGCTGCTTTCCTACCGGATGTGTTGAGAGCGCTTTTGGATATGCTTTCTATTTTTTTGGCTTAGCAAACATCATGTGAACCATTCCTTTTACGTAAACCGGTTTTTCTATCAACGGGCGAGTTCTCCCGGAACTGTTTAGAAACATTGGAAACAGTTTGATGGCAGACCTTTGATTGTTTGACCAATTTTTTGTATGACCAAGTTGAGTTTTGTTGAAAATATTTAATAATTTTAGTACGCACTTTTTTCTGGTCACTCATTTTAATGAGATTAACAACAAATGAACATAATTGACATTAAATATAATAACTGACATAATTTACAAAGGTAACTTGATCAAAAAAAAAAATCAAATAATACTTGGGTATATCGACAAACATTTATTTTTTAAAATGTATGCAACCGGCCTTAATTGTTAATAATTTCTTAAGTGTTTATGATTGTGACAAAATTGGAAATAATATTGTTCCAATGGTGCAATGATGAATCCAATGTCTATGTCTTCAATAGCTATAGTTTCCTTAAGTTGAAAAATAAAAAAAATAAATTATTTAAACAGACAGTTGTTTCCCTTTCCTTAATTTTTATTTGGATTTCATAAATTTCATAAATTTCAACATTTGGATTTAGAGTTGTATAAACGAACTGAACAACAGATATGGAGGAGTAATATTATTATATGGGCAATTCCATATCATCGTACGTGACATTTGTACGCCTATATAGTGGAATAGATTTCGCAAAAATAAGAGCATCTGAAAAAAAATTTGGTGTTTATGTTCCATTCAGAGTGTACTATATTTTTAAAAAAATAATAAGCTCTTTCAAAATATTGTTGTCCAAAATATAGAGCGAAATAAAGGCATATCGTACGTGACATAAAACGGAAGTAATTTTGAGGTACATGTAGAAATATGCGAAAATTTGCGAATCGTGGGAGGAGTTATGTTTTCTTTTAATTCCTTACACTAAACCAAATATTTTCCTTTACAATCCGTGATATTTAAATAAAGATAATCTTTGGAGGATTTTATAATAAATAAAATTTAATATCGTATGTGACATACCGTACGTGACAGATTTTAATCTTATAATAAAAAAGTATATATTCTGTAAATTTATGTATAAAAAAACTAAAGAAGATAGTAGAAAATATACATTCGATTTCAATAAACAATTTGATAATAGCAAAGACACAATCAGCGTCAAATTCATTTCATACTAAATGCTTATTGACAGCTTAGTTTTCGCCGCAATTTTAGCCTAAAACATACCAATTTAATTAAAAAATTAAATATATTAAGTTTATACTATTATTTTTGCACTTCAAATATTGTAATAAGCTCTAAATACTTTCACATAATAACATTTTAGTGTTTACTCCTATTCAAATCATCTTGAAAAAAGTTTGAAGGGTTTTTGTTTTTTTCAGTCGTGGAATTGCCCGTATGCCTTATTATAGCTATAAACAAATGCGATTAACACATGTGTAAATGATGTGCCTTTAACTAAAACGAAGTCATCTAGAAAACCTATAAGATTTTCCGTACTCTATAGACTACAACAAGATAGGATTGCTACATGAGAACCCCTGCATCCGTTCACTTTGGTATCACTGTGTTATTAATCTTCAAAATTCCTGTATTACTGTTTTGGTGCGAATGTTGGAGCCATAATTGGACCATACTTTTTTGGAAATGAGGATGGTCAAGTGGTGACTGCGCGCTTCTCCCATTTTACTCGATCAGACCCATTTCTGGATGAATGGGTACATCACACATCAGTGTTTGGTGTGGATTTTTTACTGACAGCATCATTCATATTCCTTTGTAAATGACGTTAGCAATGATTACCAACTTGTTTTCGGCTGAATTAGATGATATGAACACCAACGACATGTGCTTTCAACACGATGGTCCTAAGTGTCACACAGCTCATGCCACATTAGACGTTATGCACGAGCGATTTGGGGGAATGGTCATCTCACGTGCACAATGATGTGAACTGGCCACCGTGATCGTGTGACTTGTCTCCGTAAGACTTTTGCTTGTGGGGTTTTCTTAAGTCGCAGTTCTCCGCCAAACCTTAAAGCCAACTTTACTCATACCATCCGTCTAATTCAGCCAGCTTTATGCATCAGAGTAATGAAAAATGGGACTTTTCGTATACGATTCACCTAGCGAAGCCACGGCGGACATTTATACTTTGTTATATTTCGTACATAATAGCATCGAAAGCCTTTCAAACAAATGAAAAATGTCGATGATGTCTCACACACACTGTGTTTTATTTAAATTTAAAGATACCCAGCAGTTCATTGAACTTGTTCCGCTACGACGAACTAGTTAGCTACTGAGAACTGCCACTAGTGAATTTTCAACCCACTCGCAGCGTTATTGACTGTTGAATTTAACACGGGGATGTCATTGCAGGTGGCCGATAGGCACACTCTGCATAACACTTCACTATTAAATTCAATAGAATACTCCAGCAATTGAGAAAAAAAATAAAAAATAAATTTTTCAGAGAGCGGGGTTGAACACATTACCCCTCGTTTTATAGTCAAATGCGCTAATCACTAAGCCACAGAGCTCTTATTTATACTGCTCTATAATTGCTTTTAAAAATTACATGTGAGTGTACTCTCAATTTTAGCTTTCTTTCATCATCAAAGAGAACGAAAATACCAACGGCCACATTCAGCATTACATGTGGCCGTCGAAGTGGTGGATTTGAATTTACTTGACTTTATTTTCAAAAACTTACGACCAATATCTGACTATTGTTTATTATTGAATACTCTGGTGAAATGTAGTGCAAATTATAAACATTTAACTACCAGCCACAGTGAACTAGTTTGTTGTATAAGTAGTAATATAGCTAGTGTAAGGTTTCCAATTGGCACTTTCCAAACTGCTGGGTAGGAAGCGCTTAATGATTATAAACAAATGCTGATTTCTTCATTTGTTCTTTTAGATATTCTATTTTGGCGTCAAATAAATATTTCTAAAGGATGTTTAAAGCCTTCTAAGAAAATTACTTAATATTTTAAAACTTTTTAATACGTTTTTAAATTAATGAATTTTTTTTTAGTTTATAAATTTCTAACCAAAAATAGCCGAATATAAGGTTGTTTCTTCACACAAACTTTTCAAACACATGAGTGGATTTTGTGAAAATTAGATGCCAGTAAAATAAAAACAGAATAACCGATGGAAAACCGTTGAAAAACCCAAAAAAAAAAATGTATAAATAAATTTTATAAAAATGGTTTTGTAGCAACATTCGTATCTAACTATTCTATGTATGCATGAGTATCGAAGTGTTTCATTTTATTGGCAAATAGTATGTAAATGTGTGTGGAAGTATGTATGTGCCTGTGTGTACATATTTAGATACAATTTATAGATGCTACAATTTATTATTATTTTTTCACCTTTAGTTTGAATTTATATTAGTGACTATATGTTATAGCTCTACACACATACATATATATACTCGTATATATAGAGAATATTTAGACCAAAAATTTGTGGTATTATTATGCGGTTCATGTGTTGTGGCAGGAAATTCTATTTTTGTTCCACTTACTCTCTTTCTCTTTATGTGTGTGTGTTTTAGTGAATGTTGCATGAATGAATGAATGGATGAATGATGGTTGGTTGGGGAAACATTTTCAACTTTTTGGCTTATTTTAGTTTTTATTTTAATTTTATCTCAATATTATTATTCTTTTGTTGTTGTTATGTTCGTGTGTTACAAAAAAATACCAATAACAACTTAAACATGCATGGCATTGGTATTAATTTTAAATGAATAGAAAAATGTGCAAAGAATTTATAAATTAAAATTTGAATAACACAATCATACAAAAAAAAAAAAATGTGTAACAAATCAAATTTAATTAAAAATTTAACTGGGCCAGCACGCTTATATACGAGATTAATATTTAAATGTGTTTTCTCTTTACACTAGTGTTGTTAAGCATTCTTAACGAGTTAAATGCCAAAAGAAAAAAAGTATCAAAAAATATGTTTTTTTTTTCGGCATAAATCATTATATTGCTGGTAGACACATAATATTGGTCATATAAATATTCCAAACATCCATGCTAAAGATTTTAACGAAATGATCCTTAAACCCCCTTATGTTAAAAAGCCATTAATCACCAAAAATGACATAAAAATATGGAGAGTTGTAAAATGTTTGTGTGCCATACTTAATACTTCAATGTCTAAAAAATTTACGCATAACTACCAACCGAAAAAAGCAACATGACTTCAAGCGTGTCAAGTAGTAGAAATAAAAAGCCCTACTTTATATACCAGCCCCTGCTTCATGAGTTTCGTCACATGTGGCTAAAATAATATTTTGTACAGCCGCCGTTCCTTGTTGTACAGGCACGCACTCTTTGGAACCAAGTAAAACTTTTAGTTTAGTTTTACATTCATTTAGTTTTTTTATTCACCATCTTCTTGTAGTTTGCCAAAGAACAAAACTATACAAAATTGTTTCGTTTTAAATTAAAGTGTTTTTTATTTTCTTGTTTGCTTTGTTTTTCTTTGGTTGTTTTAGTTTTTCACGCTCTCTTTGTTTTAGTTTTATATATTTTTTTTTGTTTCTGCTACTAGCGCAATTTACGTGATAATGATTCTAAATTATAAAACAACTTAAAACGTTTCTGCTTTGGGTTTTTTCTTTTTTGTGCAACAAACGAATTTAACACAAACAAAAGCAACAAAACAGCCGACACACTAATTGCTGTTTTTAAATACACATGTCCTTCACGCAGATTTACACACAAACAATACATGCAGGCCAGGATGTGTAAAGCCAACATTTGAAAGCGTGAGGTTAAGACGTACATGCTTGTGACGGATTTTCCTAAAAGGGTCAAAAGTACACAGTGCAACAATATGTTCTAATAAACGAAGGATAAACGAATTTTTTCAATATATATTTTCAACCATATCAGCTGTTATTCTTAAAATTCATTAAGAACTAAGTAAAACATTATTGTATCTTTTACCCTGACTCAATGTTTTAACTTTATACATAAGCTTACCGCAATCATAGTAAAATAAAAACTCTGATTGAATATTATCTTATCTTGTAACGTCCAGTTACAAAAGTCATAATTAATACTAATACAATATATATTAGTATATTGTTGTTAATAATTCTCAAATAGTGTATGTGAACTTTAATATAAGACATCTAAGAAAAACACAAACATGGGGAGAGGGTCTAGAATCGAAGTCCCGATCTACTTATACTTTGCTGCCGGGTAACAAAGTATAAGTAGACGAGGACATAGTTCTTATTTCGTACTAATACCGTAGTTAAAACCCGTAGCTAAAATCCGTAGTTACCCGACCGAGAGCCGAAGAATTAAACTGGTCGGAGTGTGCTCATTAGTTAGCCGATGAGAGCTGAAGAATTTATCTCCTCAGTATTTGTGAATAGTAAGTCGTTAGCCGACCGAGAGCTGAAGCATTTATCTCGTAGGATTGTTCTCATTAGCTAGTGTAGTGAATAAGTTGTATTTAGCCGACGAGGGCCGTAGAATTTATCTCCTCGGATTGCATCCATAAGCTGTACTTACGAATAGTTAGTCGTTAGCCGACCGAGAGCCGAAGCGTTTATATCGTCGGATCCTCTATTAGAGGTTTCGTCCATTAACAAACATATTCCAAACACCCAAGAGAGCTCTGTGGTAATAATTTCAAAGGAAGCAGACCTCTGAAGAACCTGGACATACTAAGCATGGAAACAAAAACTGCATCACAATCTTAAACAAATAATTTTACTATACAAACATAGAAGAAATGCCGCTTCGTTCTTTTTATGCATTCTCACTTCAAATATTCTTAATTTCATGTTAATATCTTTGTTAACAGGAAATTTAAAAAGTGCCATGAGAAAGAAGGATAAATACTATTAAGTTTCTCTCTGTGAATACTCACTCATTCGTTATAACAACTTCATGATTACTGTTTCATTGTAATAGAAACATCGAAAAGTACTATTAATTCCACTTAGTAGTTTCTATTTAATTTAGGATCATGAGTGCCTAATTTTATGATTCTAAAAATTCATTATTATAAAATATTCACGAAGTACCATTACAACAAAGAAAATGTAATAACAATCACCCAAGACCATTATTTTTATAAAAATAATCAAAAAGTACCTTTGATATTTGTTGTTTAAAGTTTTATCAAAATTCGTTTAAAATGTATTTTCGCGATTCTATCCCTTTTTGGTACTTTTTAGTACACATTGAGATGAAGCAAATTTTATTCAAATGAATTTTGGTATTATAGTCAATGTAGTGTTTATGTAAATTTACACAAAAACTTATTTTATGAAAAAAAAGTACCAAAAATAATTGAAATTTTTTCCCCTTAAGGGATCGAATTTTCAAAAAGTACCAAATCCATATTTGGTATTTTTTGAGAAGTAAAGAACACATATTAAAATATATTTCTATGTTTATTGCTTCCAAAAAAATTCCAATGTATAGTGTTTACCCGTTTCTCTTCCAAAATTTTCGAATTTCAAAAAAGTACCAACGACATCTCCACTTTATTTTTATGTAGATAAAGGTGCATTTTAAATTTTGTTTGTATTTGTGTTAGTTGAGAAGACTACCCACTTAACCTTCAAATTCTAAAAATCCTTTAATAGTGGATATATATAGGGTGAGCGAAGATAAAGTCCAAACTTCATACCTTTTGGTATTTGGGCTGGGCTATACTGAATCAATCATTCACTCAGTAACTTTACTCTTTTATATGTATATAGGAAGATAAGCAAGAGCAAAAAGATATTAAAGTCTTCAGTTCTGTTAGTAGATCTTTAATAACACGGTTATTGATGGCATTAACATTTGAAATATCGCATTATCATGTTATTAATTTTGAAATAACTCTTTTTGGTCTGCAATAATCATGTTGCTAAAATGTTTTTATCAACATTTTAATTCGCAATAGTTTTCTGTATATTTTTAGAGTCTAATATCAGTAAAACAAAGTGAAAGGAAGAAAACAAATCCACCAAACAATTGTTTTATAATCTTAAGGATTGTTCTAATGTTAAATGAATAAAGAAATTACTTAATTTTTACTTACATCTTTAAAAAAGTATTATATGTACTAATAAAAGAACATAGGTGACGTATGATTGATATTGATTTATTTTGTATGGAAATATAATAAGCATACGCAATGTAGAACTTTGCTTACATACAAACTACTAATTAAATACATATTAGGGGAACAAAATTTTTCGACAGGGCATCGGATTTTAACCGTTCCAAATGTGTTAAAACTCGGCACACAGGTTCCTTAAGGTTATACAGAATTTGAAGTTGCTCAAGCATTTTAAAATCGCGTTAGTTTGTTTTCTATCAAAGTTTAAATTTTATATGAAAATTTAAATTTTATATAAATTTTTAGAATATTATTGTCGTAATAATGCTTATGTTTCCCTATTTCAGTATATTTTCTGAAAATTATTTTCTTTTGAACAGTGGATGTTTAAACAAACAATAGTTCTTAAATAGATGATACCTCAAAAATTATATTTTCCATTTTCTAAAGATTTGCCTCAATTATAAGCCATATTATATATTTAACAACACATACAAAATTCAGTGTGGGATCATGCGGAGATCACGAGATAAAAAAACATTTAATAAAATGCCCTTAATATTTCGAAGAAAAACAAAAAAAAAAAAAAAAAATTCTAATATATTTTAAGGTGTTCGATTTTTATAAACTAAGTCTTACATAAATAAAAGGGTGTCTCTTTCAGTTTAAATATAAACACACGTATTTTTTGAGATAGTTGTGATTTTTTTTATTGAATTTTGAAGAAGACATGTTCCGATTAAATATGTAATAAAATATCCGTTAACTTGCCCCCACGGCTATGATGATAGGCTATTTCTCTTTTCATTAAATTGCCTATTACTGTTTTCACAGAGATGTGGCTGTATTTCACCGATGACGCGTTGGATCTGGGACTTAAGCTCAGGAATTGCTTCTGGTCGTTAAATGGCATGATCTTGACGGTCAGCTGAATTTCTTGAGATAGTTTGTTCTGGAATTCGTTGCTGGAATAAATCGATTGTTGCATGCGTGGCATCGTCTTGCTGAAACCACATATCGTCCAGCTCCATGCCGTCCAGTTGAGGCCACAAGAGCTCTGCTATAATGTTCCTGTAAAGAATGCCGTTCACAGTCACTGCAATTTCGGCCTTCTTCAAGAAAGTAATACCCAATTACACCGCCTGACCAAAATTCTCACCAGACAGTAGCTCGTGGTGGGTAAATTTATTTCTCATGGATAGCATGAGGATTTTCTGAGCACCAAGTTCGTCAATGTTGTGTATTCATGAAGCCATTCAGATGGAAATGCGCTTCCTCGGAGAAGATAACTTTTTTCAAAAAATTGGCATTGAATTTACTCCATTACCCATTGATCGAATTGCTGGCGCTTTCCATGGTCTGCTGGTATGAGCTCTTGAGTAAGCTGAATTTTGTACGCATGAATGAGGAGGTCTTTTGCTAAATTTGTTACGTAGTGCTTCGTAAAATTTAAAGTTGCTGAGAACGATGCCGAATTACTATTTAGGGGTTTTCAGCGACACTCTCCTTTACAACAGCAATGTTTTCAAGGGACCGACCGTACGTTGATGCACAGGAGTCTTACTGTCCATAAGCGACCCAGTTTTCTCAAATTTTTTGACCACTCTTCGTATGATTGACACGTTAGGTACACTTTCTCGACTGAAAATTCATCGAAGTTTGCGAGCGGTCTCAGCATTACTATCCAAATTATAGTAATAAGTTTTGACACTTATAACGCGTTGTTCTTTCATAAAGCGCTTTATTTTAATAATCGGAATCGACATATGCGATAGCAGCCAATTTTCAGAGTTGCCACTTGCACAAAAACAATGACACTAAATTTAAAAAGTCCACACTTACTGACACACTCTTTTGTAGGGACTTTTATTATCTGAATATGTCACCATAAACCCTTTTCAGAAGAAATTTTTATCAGGATTGCCGCATAACAAAAAATGTATGACTGCTTAATTAGTATTCCGGGGACATTTGTGAGATCATGGACCGATATTGCGCATTTTCAATACAAAACAAATCTTAACAAGAGAGAGTATTTGTCTTCAGTTAGGTAGCTCATTTCGTTTGCGCCCTATTGTGTTTTGATAAGGACCAAGCTAAGTCTGCGATAAATATTTCGAGATGTGACAAACGGAATGATAAAATCAATATACCCCCATCTTTATTGATGGTGGGTATAAAAAGGATAATAAATCTAAGTAATATCCTTTAAGCAAGTTCATTAAGATTTTATTATGTCAAAACTATATAAGTAAATTTTACTCATATTTGCTCCCAAAATGGAAATATAATTCGGTTTAATTTTCAAGCGCATTTTTAAGTTAAAATTAAACAAAATGTCTGAATGTTCCGCTTTTAATTTAGATATATAACAGATATTTACAGAATTTCCAGATAGCCTTCTACTAGTTATACTCTTTCAAAAAAAAAAAAAACTTCTTCAAAAAGAACTTTAAATTCTTTAACTTTAATATGAGATCAAAAATTATAAAATCTGACTAACTGTTCTTACTGGCCAAAAGGGGTGCGATGATGGATGATGAGTAGATCGACCCCTTTTCTGGTATTTCCCTTGTTAAATGCAAGACGGCTGTACAGCAGATTCTATATAAGCCTGTGAGTCTGCACAAAGCAGGTGGATTATTTTTCTGATCGAAATTTTTAATTTCGTCCCAGCATGAATTGATTCGCTTTTTTACTATATGAATGAAATTACTGCATTTGTAGTATTTTCAATCATCAACATGTGCTAATTATATTGCTTGCAGTGCTTGCGGTGTCACAATTGATTGCCATTTTCTCAATCATTTTTTAAATTCCGCTAGCAATAACAACTTAAAAATGATTACTGTGTTTTGATTTGTATGCAAAGTATTCAAATAATTCACAAAAGCTCGATGATAAGTTGAATGTTTAGTTCAAAATCAGTGCATTAATTTGTTTTAAATAACTTTTCGCGCGTGGTTCATGAACTATATTTCGTTTTATTTTGATACAATAAACTCCGAAATAATAAAAAATATTGAAAATGGTGTTATCCGTATTGTTAAAAATAGAAATATGCAAGAAAAATCCTCCTGAATACAGTCTTAAATTAATTCAAACATACTCATAGAGGAAAGTGTATATTAACTCAAAAAGCTCTTCTTATATTCATAATACTCATATTGATTCGGTGCTTTTGTGAATGGTAAGAGTTTATAGAATATGCAAGCAATTACATGCATTTTGTAACAAAACACTTGCTGTGGTGAATCATGCAATGACAGTTTTCGTTTAGTTTATATATAATGATAACTCAGTATTCATTTTGCAAAATAAAAAATATGTCATTTGAATGGTATTCATGCACATCTCTGCTATATATAGAATATAGTAAATTGGCAATCGTTTCATCTAGAATAGCATGACAAATTAATCAATTTATTTGTAACAGTATAAAAATTGGAACGGTTGTTTTGTATAAGAAAACATATGTGGCGTATGATTGATATTTTTAGTTTTTATATGAAATTAAAATAATCATACGCTACAGTGTATATGAATAAGAACTGTTGCATTTAATTTGTTTGTCATTTACATACTATTTTGCCACCTTAAGAATTTAAATTTCAGTTGGTGAAATAAAAAAAAAATATATATGTTTTTGAGTTTCTTACAATTCTACTTTAAACAAATTATGTTTCTGCATGCAACATTTTTATTGCGTAAAACTGTTTTTTTTTGGTTTCATATCACTTCATTTTTGCCATTCGTATTAAAATATTCTAAAAGTTTTTATGCCAAAAAAAAAAAAAAAAAAAACAATTTCGTGTAGTATATAAAAAAAACTTTAAGCCGCTTTGGAAGAGCAAGAAAAATGCTAAATCAATTTAAAATTTTATATTTATTTTTAGTTTCTATTTTTTTTTTCCTTAGCAGTGGAATAAAAAAAAGTTTTAAGCAAATTTTGTTTTCTGCCATAAGTTGGGGTTTGTTTTTCTCGGAATTAGAAATAAATCAAAGTTTTTTATTATTTTTTTTTTTTTTTATATGGGTTGGTAAGCAAAGTATATAATGACAGTATGTTTGATTATACATGTATGTCAATAGCAAAAGGATGTGGTTTTTAATAAACCTTTAAGAGTAATAAATCTAGCAGCAATTAATAGGGGAAAAGTTTGCTTATTTTGTTGTATGAAGATGTTCTTGAATGATAGCTGAAACAGCTGTATGTATGATGTATTTTTAGTAAATAAGGTCAGTAATATTTCCTCTACTTTTTCTTTAAACGAGCTTATAACATTGAAACTGCCATGGAACTATTTCTTTTGTTTATAAGCTTTAAAAATGCACTTGAGAGAAGTCAATAAAAATTTCATTTCATGTTTGTTTCCCTGCATATTTCGTTTTTAATTTTCTTGAATTTTCTAAAGGGGTAAATTTACCATTAACAAAAGAAATTATGATTTCAATACCTTTCGCAGCAATAAAATTCCTTTTTACTTGCCATGCATGCATGTCCTTCATTTTATTCTTTCGCTTTCAGCTTTTTCCTCTTTAATAAACAGAAAAATTATGCATGTTGAATACATGTGTATTAGGCTAGCCCCATTTCTGAAAATATTTGTTCTGGCTACAGTATAAGGTGAGCTGGATCCAAGGATAAAAAGATCGCTCTTTAAGGTTTTTATTGATTTCAAGCGAAAGGTTCTTGAAATACGCTTTCAGTGTAGCTCCTAAAACATTGCAACTTTTGTATTTTTTTTTTTTAGTTGTAAACATCCACTACTAGTTGTTTGTGCTACCCTAATGTGTAAGTATTTGGAAGATTGCATGAGTTTAAATGGAAATGTGAGTGTATATGTGTATGTGAAATAATAATAATAATAATATTTTGTGTAAATTTTATGCATTAAAGACGTGCTGTTATTTGGTGACATGAAACTACTTCTACTACATTTTTAAACAAAACTCTCTCTCTCTCTTTTACTCACTCTCTGTTTTTTTTTTTTTTATACGGTTCTTTAAACATCCAAAAACAGAATTGGGACACATATTTTGCCATATAGCAAAGGACCAGCAGCAGCAAAACTACCGAAAAGAAAACAATTTCCATTGAAAGTAATATCTGTGTAACACTATGAACCCATAAATATTTCATGTGTAAAAGCGCAGCAGAATAAAATAATAAGAAGACTCTTATTTTTTTACGCTTGAAAATTTATATGCAGGGTCGTTTTTGTCAAGGAAAATTGTAAAAAATTTTCTTGAGAGCATAAAAAAGTCGTATTGACTAAAATGTTCATGCATGTGTTGGTTATTGGCTGCTGGCACAAGAAAATATTTTGTCGTTCCTTTTTTAAATATAGTGGTTAGAATTGTTTAACACTTACTGGCATGTGGAAAACATAAATTACTAAAATTATAGAAATACTCGTGTTTAGAGGAGATTATAGGGGTATGAAAATGTAAAAAACTAATAATAAATTTAGGAAAGCTGTAACATTTTCAAAAAAAAAAAACCGATTAATTTCCAAACTATTCAAATCAGTTGCAGTCTGTAGGGAAATCTTCTAACTGCAAAGCTTGATATTTATACCCACCATCAATAAAGATGAGGGGTATATTGATTTTGTCATTCCGTTTGTAACACATCGTAATATTTATCTCAGACCCACAAAAGTATATACATTTTGGGTCCTTATGAAATTCTAAGACGATCTAGCTATGTCCATCCGTCTGTCCGTCTCATGAAAACACGACAGGGCCCAAACGACTAAAATGTTGGACAAAAACTCTCTGTTGATAAGGTTTGTTTGGTACTGAAAATTGGCAATATCTTTCCATGATTTCACAAATGTCTCCAACCATAAATATGTTATTTATGCGGCAATCCTAATCCTTCCACCAACTTTTGTGAAGATCAGTCGATAATTGACCCTACCCCTTTTCAATCCTTGTATCAAAAACATATTTGACATATTTCACATGTTGACGACATAGTGAGATTCAGCACATTCGAATATAACACTCTTATATGTTTCTATTAATTTAATAATTGAAATCTATGGGTATAAGGAGTGAGATCGAAAAAATCTTAACATAGATTAATGTTAATAAAATAGAAACCACTAAACCTACAGTTTTGACTTTTTTTATTTGATTGAAATTAGTATTAAAATATACAAAAAGTTTTATTTTTATAGTTCTAATCATTAGTAATGAATTTATGAACCTTTTCCGGAAACCCTTCCATTATGGTTTTTATAGGCTTTCTGTCACTATGTTCTAATACGTAGTCTATCTCCGTTTAAAATCTACCACACTTTTGGACACCTTGTTTGTGCTCTTTAATTCTCTTTTAACAAGAGCCCAATATCTCTACACTGGCCTTAGCTGCAGGCAGTTTTGAGGATTTGCCTCTCTAGGTACAAATACCACATTATTTTTCTTGTACCACTCAAGACCTTGCTTTCAACAGAGACAGGATGCCAAATCAGATCAAAAATAAGTGGACACATTAAGAAGTCTTATGAATTGGAGCATCCTTTTTTGTAAACATTCTTTGATGTAAATTTCAGTATTTATAGAGCCCTTTGTTACAAATATTTGTCTTCTTTTGCTGCAACTACATATTACTTGCCATGCCAAGAACTTTTTGGGAAACTTTTCTGCTTTTGGGTCCTAAACTTTTCTAAAACATTCCCTCGAGCATCAGCAAAATAAAAATATTGAACCGGAAGCTACGAAATATTTGCCAGAACATACGTTTCTTCATCCTTTAGGCAGCAGGAATATTTTTTTTTCTAAAATTTTACATTAATTTCTTTGCACTGTCTTTGGCCTTTTAATTTTTAGCAGAAATCTCAGGAACTTTTTGAGTCTTGTATGTTCTTAAACCTGCATTATCGTTAACTTTTCGTACCAAATAGTCCAAGTGCTGAACTTTAGTACCGGATGTATTGGAAGCTCTTTTGAAAATGCAACAAATTAAAATAATTGACAATAAACATAATAACTGACATTCTTTACAGAGGTATCGTGATCAACAAAAAAAATCAAATAATACTCTGGTTAAAAGTTTTAAGGTTTTTTCGATCTGACTTATAGACTAACCCCCATATGCATAAACAGTTTATAAATTTATCAAAGGTTTATAAAACAAATTTTGTATGGAAATTTTGTTTGATAAACCTTTCATAAATTTATAAACTGTTTATGCATATGGGGGTAAGTGTTAGTTTACATAGTGATTTAAATTTAATATAAAGTTACGTTTTATATTGTTTCACATTACGCTAAAATAACATCAAGGTTTGTTCGAAAAGATCTAACGTTGTATATTGTTTCACATTACGCTAAAATAACATCAAGGTTTGTTCGAAAAGATCTAACGTTGTAGAACATTTAATGATATTTTGCTCAATAGAAAATCGGAGCAGACAATTCCATGTTTAAGAATGAATGATTAAGCACGACTCTAAGGCTTTTTAATGTCGGCAATTTAATTGCTGCTCGGCTTGATGTATAGTAACGAGGTGATCTTTAAATTATTTACCCCATTCCTTTGATATAAGCCAAAGTGCCATGCTATTGTTAACGATCTTTAGTTTAAACCCATTTATCGTGAAATATAATGCATATGTTTATATTTCATTAAGTTTATTTTACACCAATTATAAAAGTTATCCAATAGAGTTGTGTAGTTCATGAATGACCTAGTTCAATTGAACTATTCACTCAACTGATCGAACTGAATCATTCATCGTACTAAGCATCTTCAGCCCAGCACTAAACGGTTTTGCAGTGTGCACATATTTCTTTCAGTATGTATTCATTAAAGGGCTGCACAATCACATCCCTTTTGTAGTCTTCACTAAACCACATACTTCAATTCACTCGTCAATGCAGTAAAATTCTTTCGATTGTACTCTATATTATATACACATTGAAAAGTGAGTGTTGTGCGCAACAAAAATAAAACGAATGTGAGTTTGTTATGTATATGATCGTATGGTACTCACAAAAGGAGATGATCATTATACAACATACTGAAATAATGAGCTAAAGGGGCGACCTAGTACATTTGAGTGAACTGAGCTGAAAAGAGCGGCCACTCCACTAAGCTAAACAACCCAACTCTACTATCCAAGTATTTCTGAAGATAAATGTAATCTGAAGAATGTTTGAAACTTAAAAATATTATTACGTCATCTGCGAACATCAATATTTTAGTATATTTAAAATATTACTTCAGGCATGTCGTTAATAAACAGTAAAAATAAGATAAGTCCGCAAACAAGAATTATAGAATTATAGAATTATAGAAAAACACCACGGAAAAAATGTATACTCAGAAGGGTAGGGTTAAAAATTCATCGTAATTTTTCGTTTCATTCCTACATTAATAAACGAGCATAGGTGGCGTATACTTGATATTTAATTATTTTGTAAGGAAATATAATAATCATACGCAGCGTAGATCTGTTTTATCAAACAAAGATATAATTACATATATTTATAATACTCATACGTTCATAAGTAAAATATAGAAATAAGTAGATCCGACACAATCAACCAGTTCATATAGATTAGTCGGTTATTATTAAGTATTTTACTTATTTTAATTTATTTATATATATAAAAATGAAAGGGTCCATGTATGTAATGCCATCACGTGAGAACGGCTGGAGCGATTTGGCTGAATATTGACCAATTGTATATACGATTTTAACACGACACCATATTGTTGCTACAATAAAGAACAGGATACCGTGTCTTTGAGTCTGAAATATGAACCTATACATATGGAATGGCAGGAAAACAAACCGGGTTTTCTTACTATGCCTGAGCCTTGTACATTTTTTATTGAACGCCTAGTTTTTGGTCACCCTTTGTATGTTTAGCTGCATGTGTGTTGTTTATTTAATTTTTTTCTTCTTAAAAAACATATTGAATATTTTTGAAATAAAAGATTTTTGTTTTTCCTTTAGTAAATTTTGTTGTCTTCTTTTTTCTAGATTTTTTTTTAGCAACAAATGTGGTTAAAGATTCGCGTTTATTAAAAAAAATTTCATTATTTTTATTCCGCTAGTGTTGTTGCTGTTGTCTCCACATATTTGGTGCAATGCAGTTAGTTTTCAGCTTTTGTTATCTTGCCACAAATAACGTTAAATACACGTAAATAAATGTGTATGTGAGTTTTTGGGAGTGTGTGGTTATGCCAATATAGAGTCGTCTGTCTCAACATATTGTACGAATGTATGGAACTTCACAAGTATTTTCCTGGCTATATGGGTTTGTCTGAGTAACTGTGTATATGAACAAAATTACGATTTTTTCTCTCCACAGGAGTATAAGCGAAAAAAATAAACGTTTAGGTTCTATGTGGTTTCCTTTAAATAAAGAATGATGAAAGAAGAACGCAAAAAAAAAGAAAAAAGAATACCGAGCGAACAAATTCAATTGCCTGCGTTTCCTTTTGTTCAAAATTCACAAAACAACAACAAAAACTACACAAACGAAATCTGAGCGTGTAGAGGTATGTGCAGATTTCTTTTGCTTATTGTATGATTTCCCAAATACAAACATACATTCCTATTTATATGGTTAGGGGAGAATGAAGGGTGTATGTGTGTGTGCAAATAAGTTTACTTTTGTTGAAATTTATTTTTTTTGTCTTTTGTTCAAAATCTGCACAAAAAATGTCTTCTTTCACAGATTTTTCTTTACTGTGAAAAAAAGAAAACGTTTCAGAAAAAATTTATATTATGTGTAGTTTGAAAATGTAATCACGTTGATGTTGAAATCAGCGCAATTTGTGGTAAATATTGCAAATGAAAATATAAAAAAAAAACAAGAATGTAGAATGTATAAAATACGTTTTAGAAGAATGTATTGTTTGATATATGAAGGATTGATTGAAAATTATAATAAGCATGAGTATGGAATTGAAATCGATGGGAATCCTATCAAACTGAAGATGGAAAGAAAAAGTGAAAATACTTCAAATATGTGTTGTGATTCTTTTTTAGTCGTTGAAATTTAAAGAAAAATATATGCACATTTTTTAGAGATTACTGAGAAATAAAGGTATTCAAATTGAATTAAATAAATCGAGTTGTTCTTCATTGTTAATTTTTAATTTTTTTTTAAGAATATTTTTTAAAGGGCCTAAAAGTAGGCAATACTTTATAATTTATTACCAGTAAAGAGTAAAAAGCCAATACTTTATATTTAAAAACTTGTAAGGCCTAAAAATATGCAACATTTTATATTCAATAGTTGTATAAAGCTATACGTAGGCAACCTTAAGAAAAATATATAAACTTGTTTTAGAGATTACTCTGAGAAATGAAGCTATTCAAATTGAATTGAATCAATCGATTACTTTTTCCTTTGAATTGAATTTTTTTGAATGTTCTGTTACGAAATTGTAGAAAACATTTTGTACTTAACAGTTCTTAAATAGGCCGAAAACATTAACAATAAAAAAAATACATATACATAAATTTTTGTATTTTGTAGATAACTGAGAAATTAATGCTTTCAAATAGATTTAGACAAATCAATTGTTCTTGTAATTTAAATTTTTTATGTTTAAATGATATCTTAAAAAATGTGTAATGCCCCTAAAAGTAGGCAAGGTTTTATTGTTTATCAAAAAAAGCCTAAAAATAACCAATCCTTTATATTTAGTAATAAGTGAAGCCTAAAAATAGGCAACTTTTAATATTTAATAGCTGCGTAAGCTTAAAAACAACTTTAAGTTGTCAGCACTTTTTCAACTGGCGGCCATTTTGTCAGCTATCAAGTGATTTATGTTTAGTTTGGTTTGTCATTTCAACATGAATAGACTGACGCCTGAACGCTTCCAAATTGTGCAAATTTATTTTGAAAATCATGGTTCTGTTCGAAATACGTATCGCGCGCTTCATAAGCGAAATTTGTATAGCGATGAAGCTCTCTTTTGTTTGAATGGATACGTCAATAAACAAAACTGCCGTATTTGGAGTAATTATAATCTACAAGTGTATGTTGAGACACCGTTACATCCAGAAAAACTGATTGTTTGGTGTGCTTTATGGGCTGATGGAATTATTGGTCCGTACTTCTTTAAAAACGATGCTGGACAGAACGTTAGAGTCACTATAGAATCATGATTCCTGACTTTTTTGTTCATCAATTGAACAACCATGATGTGCAGGATCTGTGGTTTCAACAAGACGGCGCAACATGTCACACATCTCGTGCCACAATTGAATCGCTTGGTAACCGTATAGTTTCACGTTTCGGACTTGTGAATTGGCCTCTAAGATCGTGCGATTTAACGCCGCTAGACTCTTTTCTATGCGGATATGTGAAGTCACTAGTCTACGCCAATAAGCCCGAAATGACTGACCACTTGGAGGACAACATTCTCCACGTTATTATCGAAACACGGTCACAAATGTTCGAAAAAGTCATTGAAAATTTTACCTCCTGATTAGACTACGTCCGAGCCAGTCGTGGCAGTCATATGCCAGAAGTCATATTTAAATGATAATGCCAGAAGATTATCTTTCGAATAAAGTAAATTTCATGTCTATTCAAAAAATGCATCTCTGTTTTATTCCATTTCAAAGTTCTATACCTCTATAAAAAAAACGCTTTAGATCGCAAATATAAGCAGTTTAATGAAAATGATTTAGAGATTACTGAGAAATTAATTTATTTCACTGAAATTGCTTAAATCAAAATGTTCACTGGAGTCAAAATTAAATTTGTTTAAAGTTTCTCTTAAAATTTTTTTTAAATAGGCCTAAATGTAGGCAACATTTTATAACTAATCACTTACAAAATCTGAATATAGACAACCATTGATGTTTTATATATCTAAATCCTAAACTTAGCGAATATTTTATGTTAAATAATTTTTAAAGCCTAAAAGTAGGCAACATTTTATAGTTGTGTAAGCTGTACATTAACATTTTAATAGGGTCCAAACATAGGCAATTTAGAGAAAAATATATGAAAATTTTTGTGGAGATTACTGAAAAATTAAAGCATTCAAACATAATTGCACAAATCGCATTATTTTTTTAACTGGTTTTCTAAAAATTATTTTAAATGTGCCTAAATGTAGGCAACATTTTATAATTTATCACCAACAAAGCCCCAAAATAACCAACCTTTTATGTTTAGTAATTGTGAAACTCTTAAATTTTATAATTTGTTAAGCCTACAAATAGGCAGCATTTTATATTCAATAGTTATGTAAAACTAACGACATACTCTACAGTTATAAACTTGTTTAATTGAGCAATGATTATTTAAATACGTAATATAACTTAATAATAATTTAATAATCATAAAATATATTTTCCTGCTGTCATTTAGTCACTTGATACTGCAGTTGTCTAAAGAAACTTAAAATAAAGTAAAATTTAAAGTATTTTTAAACTTTACGAAAAGAAGCTGAGGCACTAATATGGTTATGCTAAGATCCACAACAAACAAACTCATTTTTTGCTTACCACATCCTCAACTTAAATTGTTTTTATATTGTTTTAGCTATAATTTTAATAATTTTTATTTGCTAAAATCCTTCTTGCTATACTTTTTTCCCAGCCAACAACATGACTTTCTGGAAACTTTGTTTTTCCACCCACATCAATGATAAAAATAAAGGAAACTTAAATACGTTTTATTTCCTTCAATACTGCTCAATCTAAAGTTTATTTTGTTGCTGTATCCTGAGAAAAAGAAAACTGCTGATGTTACTTTTTTATTACTTCTGTTTACTTAAAATAACAAAAACAGCTCAAGTTCTGTTTTTTTTTTTTCGGAAAAAATCAATGGGCTTAAGAAAAAACTGTGAAAAAAAAAATGTACAAAAGAAAAGAGGACACAAATAGTAAATGACACTTTTTTAGTTGTTACTGTAAGTTGTGTCAAGTAAATAAGTTTCATTTCCGTTTTATTTGATTTTTTGCCACTCACAACTTTTTATAGGCCTTTTTTGTGTGCATGGAGTGAAAAAGAGGAAAACTAAAGGCCAAACTTTTTTGATTTTTTGCAGTTTCTCAAGTTATTTTATTTAATTTTTTTTTCTTCTGTTAGCTCTCTAACGTGTAAACTTTTGTGGCTTTTTATTATAAAATTGTATGAAAACAGAAACTGTATAGAATGTATAAAAAAAAATGTTGTTTTAGATTTCTATCTGCTAAGAGTGAGTGTTATAAAGGCTGTAATAAATCAAATGATATAAAACACTTGAAACTTAGTTTCTTTTTTTTTCCTTAGTAGATTTTTTCAAAATCAATAGGGTCAATGCTCTATGTTATGTCTTAGGGAAGTAGTTATTTGTTTTGGTTTTTTATGTAATATTTTTTTTTTAGTGTTTAATTTTAGATAAATATTAAATTGAGTTTTATTTAAATTCTCTATGGTTTAATTAAATGTTTGTTTAAATTAGTTTATCTATTTTTTGTGTATTTGTAAAATAATTACATTTATATGTAATCAAATTATTGCATATTAAAAAATATGTTTACTTTTTTTACTTTTTACAGCCTTAAGTTATGTTTTGAATTTATAGCCATATGCGGAAGAGATTATGAACAGTGGGAGAGATAATTTGAGTAATGAATGAATAATTTAGAATTTGTCCAACAATTTATTTAGTTGCTGGTTGAATTATTTGTTGATATTCGTTCATATGTTTATTACATTTTCTCGTAGGTTTGTGTTTGTTAAAATATTCCAACGATCGGTTTAAAAAAACCGAACGTTATTAGGCAAACAACAAGGCCTTAGAAAGGCTCAAGTTCCACTAGACTATATATACTCCTAAAAACTTATCAACAAGCCCACCGGTACAGAAAATCCTTTGAAAACCTACAGCGTCGTACAAATCATATAAAATAAGGGAAACTGCTCAATTTCAAATGTCTCAATTCTTCTCAGTAGTTTGTGAAATATCTACACTTTCGCCTACAGATTTCAACAGCTATATGAGATTACTGCACAGAGAAAACGAATTCGTGATAGCAACCGAATTTGTTGCCAATCGAATGATTCGGTTGCACCCATAGAATTTTTCGGTTCAATCAACAGAAAGTCAGTTGCCAAAGAAGAATTTCGGTTGAAGCAACCAAACATTTGTTACCCCTACTAAAATATCGTAGCCGCAATTGGGTCACTAAGGTAGAATCATTCGATTAGCAACAAATTCGGTTGCTATTCTCTGTGTGCGTTTAAAAACATGGTATCTCATTCCGTTTTCTTTGTGACATTAAATCTGAAGTATTTTTAAAGTATAACATATAAAACACCAGTCGTTTTGCAACATATCTCAAAATGCACCATTATAGCGTTTAAAACCATAGTGTCTTATTCGATATTATTCCCGGACAATAAACCTGAAGCCTTTTTTAAAGTTTATGAGTTTAGCAGATAGAACAAACACTTACAGTTATTTTGTTACCTAAGAGGACATTGCAAATCTCACTAACAAGCCACAAATAGCCAATGGCCAACTAAATCACATGTGGAATTACCAACATATCTTCAAACACATAAGTTGAAAGTTGTGTGAAGTCAATAACCTTGTACGGATGCAAATCTTGGAATACACTATTCTGTGATCTCAAAGCAGTACCTGTTTTCACCAATCGTTGCCTCACCAAATTCTCAAAGTTTTCTATCCAAAAACTATCAGTTTTGTGAAATCAGTTGCCTTGTACGGACCTGACTCGTGGAATGCAATACGCAGCACTGCTTTGAATTTTTTATTAAAACTATCAGCAACATTGGACACCGACCGCACAAACACCAGTTGAATGTGAAATTGTGAAAATGGCGATAGAAAGGGTAGGTTTTGAGAATACAACAATTCAACATCATCTAAAACACAATATACTCGAATCCACAAGACAGCCCAAACCTTACATGGCATCGACACTTCTATATTGAAGCATTAAAAGCCAAGAAATCGTTGAATGAACTAAAGAACATTGAATAGAGATAAAAAAGAATGGAATGTATTTGTTTGTTTAGTACGAAATCCTCTTCATAAAAAAGTACTCGTATCGTACTCGCATAAAACTTTCTCAAACTTTCTCAAACTTTCAGTTAACACCACCAATAATCGAAACTACTCTTTGTAAAGTTTGGTTTAGTCATTCTCCTTACTCGTCTCCTGATTTTCCCAAGTGCAATAGCGATTTGAATTTAACGGTCTGTAACGCCTGCCTTCAGCATTCATCATGTTAATAAACATGTCCATCAGTAGAAGGTTCTACTTATCAATAATGTTGATAGCATGCGGTTTGGCAACACTAAATGTATAGGCTGCTAAAATGGACATCGAATGCTCTAGAATTCGATCATACTAGTTTGTCCGATAAGAGCATTGTAGAAGATTTATGAAAGATGGCGCGTGTATAAATAGTGGCAGAGGTTGCAGTCGTGAGTTAAGTTGATCATAGGCTGCCTTGTACATTATAAAGTGTGTGTGCATTTCTGCGAATTGATAAACGTGTATAAAGACACTGAGTGACTTTTTTAACTGTTGTTGTTGTAGATTTTTAAATAAATTTTAGACTAAAACCAACGTTTTAAAAAGGTTAAAACGTAACAATATTTTGATTTTAGGTAGGAATAAGTACTGCATCCTTGTCCAACAAATATTTCGAGAAATTGTCATTTGACATTAATCTTTTATTAACTAGTTCAACATAAAATAAACCTTCTTTAATTTTGCTGTAGAATATTTACTGAAAAGAATCCTTTAGAGAATCCTTGCTCATCCAACAAGAGAATTCAAAGAAATCTGACCTGTTCATGGAGGAGCATAAAGGTTGGCTACCGATTCAAAACGTTTAAAAGGTAACGATAACAATTATTTGGTTTATTTCGGTAACGGTATTTTAATGATAACGGTAATTTCAGTCTGACTTAAATAAGTAAAAAGTTAACATAAATTAAAAATAAGATGGAGATATTTATATTAAATTTCTACTTCTGCGGATTTTAAAAAACTAAGTTATGACAATGGCAAATATGTATTTTCTTAATTTAATAGTATTTATAGAATAACGTTAACGGTATTTTTGATTATTTCGGTAACGGTAATTGTTATTTTAGTTATTTCTGTAACGATATTTAAGATCCAACGGTAGTTGAGCTGAAAGTGTATTTTATGGGTAACGGTAGATTGACGGTAACTGTGGCCAACTTTGGAGAGGAGTTACGAATTTGAATTTAGCGACAAATACTGTATTTATTGGGTGTATGGCTTTTTTCAAATTTTCAGCTATTATTTTGAAATTTTGTCGGCAAATGCTCACTTCAAACGAATCAGTTGCGTTCGTTACAGGTTTCATGTGATGGTCTGGACACATTCCAGCAGCTCCTACCAAATACAGAGCATTACTTTAGCGCAATGGATATTTGGCTTTAGTGTCGATTCGTCTGATTGGTCGGGCTTCACATACGATCTCTTGCGCTTCGTGTTATTGTAGTGATTCCATTTTTCATTGTAAGTGTCACTTTGGACATGTAAAATCAACTTTCAAGGTATTTCGGCTTCAATTCGTATGGTGCCCAATTTCCCTGCGTTTAGATGAATCCAGCTGCTTGCATAAGTTTTGAAATTGGTGCTTGAGTAGCTCCAAATGATTTTTCTGACTTTTACAACAATCTTCATGGAGTAATGCCTCTTAATATTCAAACCTTTATTTTTCTTCCGTGTCAAAATCACCAAAACTTCCCGCATATGGCGATTCATTGGTAAAAAGTTCCACATTTTCGAAGCTAGAAAAAACTTTGTTGTTCACACTATAACTAAGTGAGAATAACTGACAGATATGTATGTAGCCTTTAAAATGACTTATAAGGACTGAGATCGAAAAATTCTTAACACACGTTTTTCATTAAAACTTTTAACCCAAGTATTATTTGATTTTTTGTTTGAACAACTCACCCTTTTAAAGCATGTCAGTTATTATGTATTATGTCAATTATGTACATTTGTTGTTGTGCGTACAAAAATTATTAAATATTTTCAACAAAACCCAACTTGGTCCTACAAAAAGTTGGCCAAACATTTCAATGTTATTAAACAGTATCGGGGAAACTTGTCTGTTGATAGAAAACCTGGTTCAGGCAAAAGGAATAGTCCACATGATGTTTGTTAAGCCAATAAATAGAAAGCATTTTTAAAAGAATTTCCAACACATCCGGTAGGAAATCATCCCGGTTAGCTCAGTACTCGGACTATTTGGTACGAAAAGTTAAAGCTGATACAGGTTTGAAAACATACAAGGCTCAAAAAGTTCCTGACAGGAACTCTGCTAAAAATTTAGAGGCCAAAGACAGAGCTCGGAAATTGAAGTCAAATTTTATACAAAAAATATAACTGCTGCATAATGGATGACGAAACATACGTATGGAAAATTTTTCGTAGCTTCCGGGTCAATATTTGTATGTTGCTGATGATCGAGGGAATGCTGTAGAAAAGTTTAGGACCCAAAAGCTGAAAATGTTCCCAAAAATTTTTTGGCATGGCAAGCAATATGCAGTTGGGGCAAAATAAGCTCTATAAATACCGAAATTTACATAAAGGAATGTTTACAAAAGAAGATGCTGCCATTCATAAGACTTCTTAATGTGTTCACTTATTTTTGGCCTGATTTGGCATCCTGTCACTATGGTAAGCAAGGTATTGAGTGTTACAAGAACAATAATGTGTTATTTGTACCAAGAGAGGAAAATCTTCCAAACTGCCTGGAGCTAAGGCCAGTGGAGAGATATTGGGATCTCGTTAAAAGAGAATTGAAGAGCACAAAAAAGGTGTCCAAAGTGTGGTAGATTTTAAACGGAGATGGACAACCTGTTCGAACAAAGTGACAGAAATCTCAATAAAAACCTTAATGTAAGAATTTTTCGATCTCAGTCCTTATTGTAAATCCCGCATTTTTTGTTATACACCAAATACATATGTTATCTTTCACATTAATTTAATAATTTATCATGTTAATCACTTATCTGTTTCACTGTAATTTATTTTTTGTTTTCTTTTTATAATTTGACATTTTATGTAATTTTTAACTTGAACAATTTAAAGTATACCCTAAGGTTTTAAATAAAATAACATGGCATTTGTATTTTTAAATAGTTAAGACAAGTATTAAAATTCAATTATAATACATTTCTTAAACAATTTTTCTTATATAAAGTAAAAAAGAAAAAATTTATAACAAAAAAGTTATAAAATATTTATTAAATTAACAAAAAAATATATGGAATTATGTAAATGATTTTAAGTCATCAATTAAATATAAAACATGTAAATATTTGTTTAATATTTTTTTAAAAGAATTCCCAACATATATATGCAGGAGTTACGAAATATGTACAACAAATTTTAAAGGAAATATCTTAAATTCTTTGTTTAAGCTTAAAAGGAAAACAATTAGATTTTTCAAAGTCATTAGTATTTAAACATAAATGTAATAAAAAAATATAATTTTCAATCTCTTATTGAAGACTTTTTAATGAGAAAAAAACCCGTTTAAGGCTGACTTTCCAGTGAACAGCCTTAACATTTTTACTGTAGTCCTACCCTTAGTTTAAACAAAAGTTTTATAAAAATTTCAGAAAACTTCTTTTGTTCAAAAAAAACCTGACAAAACAAAGTTAAATGCCATACACTCCAATAAGCATTATTGTCATTTTCTCATACATAAAAGCTTTAAAATTTATCTACACAAAAACAAAAAGCCAAGTGTTTTGTTATTCTAGTCTATTTTTCTTCTACTATGTTTTTTTTCGGGCTAATAACGTCAGTACTCCATATATCAGCAAAATGTAGCACAAAGTTTATTTGAAAACTGTTTGTTGCAAGAAGAAAAAAAAAAAGTACAATTGAGTTTCCTGTTTATGTTTACCATGAAAGCAAAATAAAAACAACATAAACACTTTTCTAGCTCTGGTTTTATACGATTTTCTCTGTTTTTTTTTTTTTTTTTTAAATCACTTTTTCACACGCACAAACAATTTTTATGCTAGTGTTAGTGTTAATAAAGTTTTCAAAACATAAATAGACAATAACAAATAATAAAAAAAAAACGAATATATAACAAAGAATAAAAAAGGGATGTGTTTTTCTAAAACTAGGACACTGTATTTATTTATGAGGGAGAGTAAATGAAAAAAAACAAAGATAAATATGACATTTGATATCAATATATCCTTAGGATTATCTAAAATTAAAAAATAAAAAATCCTTTTGATCTTTATAATTTAAAAGACACATTTTTGGATAAACTTAAATATATAGTTGTATATTTATTGCTAATGAAACAATGTAAACTTTATGATTTCCTAGTTTTTTTTTTCAAAACAATTAGTTTTATTACCATAAAATTCATATGTACTATAACTATAAGGAACCGCTCCTTTATTTTATAAAGGGTTTTCCAAAAGAGACTTCCAAACTTTGACAGTTGATGGCGGCTATATTTTTGAAGCTGACAAACTTTAAGAACTGGCAGGGCATTACCATCCTTAGTACAGTGAATAAGATCATAGCGCAAATCATTAACCGGAGAAGATCCGTCACTGTACTAAGGGATCTAAGGCCCGAAAAGCTGGCCCCAAAAATCCTGTAGAGACTAAATCAATAGTCTACGAATAATTGTAGAGCAATCTACAGAACTTCGCTCTCCGCTTTACCTGCTGTTTATCGACTTTGAAAGATCATTTCATACGCTGCATCAAAACTCAGTATGGAGAAAATATAAGCCTTACTGAAACTCTATACCGTGATGTTGAATGTCGTATTGTCCACAATAATGCTCTGAGCAGTAGTTTTGATGTTGCAGCTGGTGTTCTTCAGGGCTTCGTGCAGTCTCCCTTGCTTTTTAACATCATGCTATATGTTATAGTTCATAATGCTACTCAAGCTAATACAGGTATATACAGGGGTCTTAACCAACAACTCGAGATCCTCGAGTATGCAGGTGATATCTGCCTACTTTCACACAGCTATAAAGATATGGCATCTAAACTTAAATTCATCGAAACAGAGGCCATAAAAGCTAGTCTAAAAATAAACGTAAACAAGAGTAAGGTAATGAGAATGGGATCTGACTTAAACACCTCCAATGCGGTCTCAGTAGCAATTCCACTGGGGACTATCAAAGGCATTATCTTCAGACACTTTCTTACAAAGGCTGAGAATAGATGGCGTAATTTAGACACATGTAGGGTAGCCAAGTTGATGTGGGCATCTTTTAACGAAAAACGTACTATGCAACTGATTAACCGGAATAGAAGGGATATATCAAGGTTGCTGGCAGTATTAACGGGACACTGGACGTTAGGAAAGCATGCAAATCAAGCTTAAAGTATAGGGAAAAAGAGGAAACGATTTTCCAACTTCTCTGTGAATGCCCAGCCCTGAGTGTCATGAGACATAAATTCATGGGCAACTACATATTGCGTAACCTTGGTGAGGTAGCCGGGTCTAAACTCAATGACCTACTGACATATCTCACTGCTACAGGTTGGGTCTAGTAAACTCGACTTTTTGCATACATTTTATATACATTACGATGTAAACGACATTATATCTAACGAGTGGTGTGCTCTTGTCTAAATGGGGTCCATTCGACCCTATTTGATTGTTTCGCACCACGTAAACCAACCAACCAACTTTCGCATAGAAAACATTGAACTAGAAGAAATCTCGTCATTTTGCTACCTACACAGCATCTTAAAAAACACAAGTGGCTCCAGCAAAGATGTAGCGTACCGAATATCAAAAGCCAGCCAAGCATTCGGTAGCCTTCGGTCAGTATGGAAATCTTCTTTCATATCCAAGAACACCAAGATCGTTATCATTAACTCTTGTATCAAGTCTGTGCTCCTTTATGCATGCGAGAATTGGAATATGACAGAACATGACGTAAACTCCCTACAAGTGTTTGTTAATCTATGACTCCGAAGAATATAAAAAGTTTTCTGGCCTCTACGAGGAACTGTGGAGAAAAACAAATCAGCACTCGGCCCATATTGATATCTTGAATCGCAAATGACGCTGGATTGGTCACACGCTGCGGAGGCCTTCAGATGACACAGCCAAAATTGTCGTTGATTGGAACCCATAGGGTAGGACACGAAGAGTAGGCAGACCGTCGCATACATGGTGACGGCAACTGAACGTCGGTGTCAGCTGTAGTGATCTAAGCTGGAGAGAAGTAAAACAAATATCCTCAAACCGAATAGAATGGAATAGATTCGTTGTGGCCATTTGTTCTCAATAGGAATCACAGCACATAATTGGGGGATACACACGGTCTGCTATTAGGTCATATTGTCATAATTTCCTAATATATAATGATAGTTTTAACAAATTTTTGTTGTGTTTCAAACAAAAAAAGTGTTATTTAATGACAAAACAATAAACACAGTTCAAAAAGTCTTCTTAGTTTAGAAGTTTTTTGTTTGAAACACAACCACATTATGACAATATGCAGACCGTGTGAACTGGCTGTCATTTATTCAGTTTGTTTTGTAAAACCCGTATGCTAACGAAACACAAGATCTGCCGAAAACATCAGTTGTATTCGCATAGCTCACAAGAACTCGGCCTTTCGCGGCTCACAACTTGTATTTTGTGTAGTGATTTGGGCCTGCACCCATACACAATTAAGGGAGCTGTAAACAACGACGTGTGTTCGCAGAATGGGCTCTGGAACAGTCAGAAACTGACCCTAATTTTCATAAAAAAATCATCATTAACGATATATGCCATAAGATTGAAGCTACATGTGACAAATTGGCTGTCATCTTCAACGATGAGGCCAATTTCTAGATGAATACCAATCCACTTGAGATCCAAAAGCGTCAAATTGTCGCATTGGATTGGCATCCTCCAAAATTCTACAATTTTGTTTGTTGACGAACTCATTCACCTAAAAATTGGCCTCATCGTTGAAGATGACAGCCAATTTGACACATGTAGCTTCAACAATAAGGCATCTATCAACTGTCAAAGATCGCAAAGAATACCTTCTATATTCTTTACTAACAACTTACGAATTTCAAATTATTCTGAACAGTGTAATAAAATGAATACTACCTGCTAACTTTTGTGGTGAATATGAAAATAAAACAATAATGAATAAATTCAATTTTATTCATCTGTCTTTTTCATAAAAAAAAAACAGAAAATTTAATAAGAAAAGTTTTTATTTGATATTTTTTTAGTATTTCTTATGTTAAAGCCACAATAAAAAAAATATGGAAAGTGTCAAGAAAAGAGAGCAACAGTGCTACAAATGAAAAAAAATAAATAAACAAATGACATTTGAACAATAGTTTGACAAAAGTTACAAAAACACTAATATACTTATAAAACAGTAAAGGCAAGAGACCATGAATCAATTTTATATGCTAGCAGGTTGCAAATTAAAATCTTAACTGAAACCTTCCATCAGCCTTAAATCAACCTTATGACTTATGAACCTTAATTTGGTACCTTCAGTCTGTATCACGTTCTTTCACTAACGATTATCTGTCATAAAAAACCCCAATTCTATGGTAACATAAATCGTGGCAAAGGATTTGCACTATAAATATTTTATTAAATATTAAGATTACTAAACAAATTTTGCTGGGTTATTTCTAAACACATAAATGCACAAAAACTCTTACACACAAACACATACTAACCTAAATGAATATTTCAAAAATTTACATTTCTAAGAAATTCTATGTTGAGATTTGCTCGGAAAAAAAAAAAAAAAAAAAATACTCTAAAATGACAACAAGAAAGAGAACTGAAAATGAAAATGTAAACAGTTATGATGGCAACTATTGCTACAACAACCAGCAACAACTACAAACACTAAACAACACTACACTGCACTCGAATGGCACAGTTGCAAGTGGCAATCATATACATGCAAACACATGTAACTGAGCAAAACAGCAGCAGTAGTTGACGTGTTAGTTTCAAATGTAAAATTCCTTGTAGTCAAGGTGTGATTTTTTAAAAGGAATTTTGTAGTTGCTGCCATCCTTTTACTCCGTTTTCTTTATTTTTTTTTTTATTTTCTATATCTTCTTTTTTTACTTTTTATGGCTTTGCAAACATCAGCAAAAATGTCAACAAATATTTGTTAAAGGAAAGTAAGTGACAGTAGAGTAAAGTTTGCTGGCTGCTAGAGAGCAGAGAAAAAACATCAACAACAATCTGGTATTTCGTTGGTAGGAAGAATTGGGAAATATGTTAAAGATATTTTATTGCCCTACATATGGGAAGAAGGGCCAGTTAAATATTACTAATTAAGAATAACATTAAATAGTTTGAGATTAGTATAGTGAAGTTACAAACCTAGATAAAACAATTGTTTAATATTGTTTGTAATTGAATGGATTATTTCAAATGAAGTTGTAAATTTTGAAATAGAAAACAAGAGTTGACAAATAAAACAACTACTGATGGAAGGCATTCTGGGCCCATCAAGGCAGACCTTTTTTGGAGCCGATTAAAATAGAAGAAAACTAGGTCAATCGATTAATAGGATCATACAACTGCTTCCAACGAATCAGTTGTGTTCGGTACAGGTTCCCTATGATGGTCTGGCCAGGTTTCAGCCTCCAAATTTTCGTCTACAAACTTTTTTGGCTGGCCTGGACAATCCTTATATTCAGTGTCAAAATCAACACTACTGAACCGAACAAACCATCTCTTGTACGTTGAAACCGATGGAAAGTTATTAAAAAAAGATATTATCCAGTAAAGAAAATAAATAAAATTACAAAATCATGACTTTAAAGCGAATTATATCAGTGAAGACTATGGATATTCAATTTACATATTTTGTTATGAATATGTGTAAAGGGTTCAGTCAAACATTATTGTCCAAGAAAAACGTGTTTTTGAAAAAAGTGTTCTTTACACCCTTGTACGCCAGAATATTTCATTTGATTGCACTTAACAAAATCAAAGCAAAAAAATCAGTTTAATAAGCACATCATTTTATCAGTAATACATAATTCTTTATTAAAGCTAAATCGCAATAATACAAATCAATATTAATCTTAAATACATAGCAAACTAAACTAATTGTTAAAAGAATTGTTGAGGCGCAACGAAAAAGAAATTAATTGAATTTACAAAAACATTTTTAATTAATTCTGTTGAAGAAAGTGGCAGTTAATATGACACACTAACTATCGACATATTTTTGTAGAAATGATCTTTGTTATTCCGATAGTATTGTTAAAAATTGTCTTCTTATAGAGATATGTCCGGCATTCCCGTATCATACTTTTTTGACACTTGTCTATTAATAGAATTTTGAAAATCACTACAATCTATCCCATATATCGTTATCTCAGTTGGAGATGTACGGCATTCAGACTGAACTTATTTCAACCTATAATACCTAAATCAACTGCCTGCACTTTTAATTTGGTAATATGGAAAACCCCTTCACTTGAAACTATTATAGAGAAGAGCCAGTCAATAATGTTTGCGTATAAAAAGCAGTGCTATTGTCTAAAAGTTCGACTGGAAACTCATAAATAAAGACCATATATATCAAGTTCTTCAAAGTTTCTTCTGCATTAAACAGAGGTTTCTATTCTTTTCTCCGTTTTAGGAATTTCGGTATTTAAGTGCCGACAATGGCAAAGTTATAAATCCATTGATTAAATGACCTTTCGATCTTATTAAGCTTAAAATGTTATTACTTTCGAATATTATACTAATTCGAATTTTAAATTGTTCTTCACGAGAAATCACTTAATTAAGAAATTTAGGTTATTATAGTAAATGTTATTCTAAAGATTGATTGGATACATTTTGTTCTTTCAAATGTTACACCTCTAGTCCTAAAATTTTCAATAATACCAAATACTATCCTTCAGACTCAGAAACCAATTGTGAAAACTAATTGTGTGGAGTCTGGTTAGATCAATGGCATAAACACATGGTGTTCCTTTTCTATCAAGTTTTTACATTGCTACCAGTGATTCCGGAGATATTTTCCCATACAAATATCAACAAAATACCCGCCATTTTTCATACTATGATTTTTTATTGTCACTTGAAAAGTTATCAAACATGTCTTATGTAATGTCTTATGTGTACAATAACATTCGATTTTTCTAATTGGAATGTTTAGCTGAATCTTTTCTTATTTATTATTGTACTGCGGAATTTAAATGCGACTAAACTGTGTAATGGCACAAGCCTTGGAATACAAAAATTGATGCCGAATTTGACTGAAGCCAAAAGACATGCTATTTGAATTCAAGCGCTTGCAATTCCCAGTGCGTCTATCATTTGTCATGTTCATCAACAAGCCGCAAGGACAAACGCTTCAAGTATGCGGACTGAATTTAGAGAAGCCGTGATTCTCTCATGGGCAGCTATACGTGACCAAGAGTTGGCATTCAAAATGCTTTGTTAATTCATGCTCCAGATGGAAAAACGATAAATGTTGTGTATCCAAATGTATTACATTAAGAAATAAAATAAGACCTCAAAAATAAAACAAATTCTTGAAATTTTCGTATGAAAAAAATTCTAGGAATTTTCATTGTTTTTAGTGTAGAAAAGCACTATAGACCCAACTTTTATAGTGCAAAATTGTGTTTTATAGGTGACAAAATAAAACAGATAAAGGCAAAACAATGATTCCTCTTCAACCACCTTGAAGGCAAATCAACGATTACCGGGTCAGATAGTTACTTTTAAAAATCATCACGATCCAACCTAATAATTTCAACTGCTCCCTCCTTGCACTACAAATTGAGAGTAAAGTATTACTTTACAACATATTGACAAATGTCAATAGTAAATGTTATTGACCCCAACATTGATTACGTCAAGTAACCAGTCGTCAAATAGTAGTATATTGCTACTGAAAGAACTGCCTGCTCCTTAAAATCCACTAATTTTGATTGTTTTAGTGGAAAAGAAAATAAGTGCAATTTCCGTTATCTAGGGACTCATACTATAGCTGTTTTCTATACATCAGTAACTGAGAGATCTTGCTATTGAATCCATTTGTTGCATAAGTAGGAGTTTTATACTACGCATATTATACTTTTATAAGTAGTGAGATGATGCTTTAATCACAGGAGAGATATCCATGAGTTTTTAAATGGAAGTTAGCCTAAATCTTAGCCTGAATAGTAAAATTTTTAACAAAATCATTTCACTGGCCTCCCCTAGCACAAAAAGTGCAATTGTAAGTCACAACAGATCAATTGGAAACATTAAAGCAAATTGATCGACACCTCAATAGATTACATCGGGTACGTCAAGTAACCAGTGTCGTATGTACAGTTCTGCAAAAATGTGGTATTTTACTACAGAATGTCAGTATATGACAATAGTCCCTAGCTAATTAGTTGATTGTGGTTTCAAGTTATTGAAGACACTCTAGAATTTATGGAAGGCCTTTGACATGTATTCTTTAATGCCTTAATAAACTTACAATTCAATTAGAAAGGCAGAAACATTTCAGTCGATAACTAATTCGAAAGAAGGCTCGAAAATATATCCAAGAAAACTTTTAGTGGAATTTTCCTAATTCTGAAAATGAAGCGACGAATAAAGTGTTCTTTTCAAATAATGTTGCCCTAAAACCCCGAAGATATGCTATATGTTTTATCAAAGGGTTAGAAATGCTGCACTTTTTAAACAGCTTTCTTGTTATTTTTATTGAAGTATTTTGTGTTAATGAAATAGTTTTTTATTTATATCCTTCACCTTCGTGAGAAAGGCATACATAATTTATATCATTTTCCGACCATATAAAGTATATATACTCTGGATACTTATAGATAGCGGAGTCGATTATGTCCGTCTATCTGGCTGTCTGTTTTTTCAAATCAATTTTCTAAAGACCCCAGATATCTTCATCTTAAAATCAGCAAAATACGTTCACAAATAATGAAGATATGAGCAAAAATCCGAGACAACCTCTGAAAATTTCATCAAAAATAGACAATTTATTGCATGCTTTAACAAAAAGTATGTTTGAATGTGTGTTGGTTTCATTGCTTTGCGTATTTTGTTTTTTGTGTTTCGTTTCATTTCGTTTCACTTCACCTTCGTGAGAAGTGTATATAAGATTGTCATTTCGTTTGTAACTTCTACACTATATTCTGTCCGTCAGCAATTAAATGTAAAATTTTTAAAAGTTTTCTTAATATATCTAGGACGCTGAAAATGAGCAAATAATGCATCCACAACAAAGGTGAAGGGTATATAAGATACGGCATACCCGAATATAGCACTCTTACTTGTTTTTGATTATAAGTGTTAAAATGGAAGCAAAATGTATAGCTTTACAATGTTTAGAAGCTACATTAAAGAAAATTGCATAAATGATAATGATTTTTGTTCTATTGTGATCGTTAAAAATTTAAAACCTTATAAGGGTATTTTAAAACACCTTTAATAAATGGTACAAAATATGATGGCAATATTTTGTGTTGGTAAAGAAAACCCCATAAGTTTGCAGTAATGTTTGTTTAATTATTTTGCATACAAAAAAGGTCTAGAATATGTTTTCAAATATTTTAAAACACACATAATAATAAATATTAAATTATCTCTCAACATACTACTCCACTTTTAAACCTACATGTTTTTTTAACTTTTCTTACATTCTAAAACAGTTTAAAACATTTTTTATAGCCTACTTTAAGGTTTCTCTTAATGTTTTTTTTTATAACATAAATAATACCATCTATTACATACAGTTTGGGGTCATCACGCATAAAAATCTAAAAAGGAAATGACTTAAGCATGACATTTTTTTATATGTCTTTCTCTCTCTTTCTTTTTCGTTACACACATTTTTATGAAAAGTAAAATTATGAAAAATATAAAAGAAAGGCAGTAGTAAAAAAAAAAAAAAAAAAAATTTCAACAGTTTGAAATGACAAGCTCTTAACACAACTTCCTGTTTGCTTATGAATGTCCAAAAGAAAAATAATTTTCAAAAAAAAAAAAGTAAAATAAATAGCAGAGATTTTTTGTACACTTACCTTGCACCCACTAATAGAGAATCACCATCACGCGTTACCAGTTTGAAGTGATCCACGGCACTTTCATTTCCGAGAAATTTTAAAACATCTTCAGGACCTACAAAAGAAGTTGAGAAATGCAAAGAAAATACAATTAAAATAAAGTACGTTTGTGTTGATTTTTTATTTTTTTTTTTTTTGTAAAAGGAAATGTGCTGCATAAAGAAATCCTTGGCAGGACAATTGAAGCATGCATACAAAAACAACATCATTACAAATACAAAAGCACGACTAATTAGACAATTTTCAGTTTTTTTTCTTCTTTTTTTGAAACACTGTTTGTGTTTTTTGTGTTGTTGTGGCTGTATATATAAAGGAACAGTTTAAAAGCCCGGAGAGGGAGTCCTAAAAAGGGGAACACAGAGAGATAGAGAGAGTGGAGGAGAGAAAATAATAGAGCACAATTAACCAGTATATTTTTTATAGCAGCTGTTAAATAAATATTATGTTGCTGTCATTTGAACAGGGTGAAATAGAAAAGAGTGAACAATGATGGAAAATTATAAACAACGAAGGGGTAATAAGTTTCCAAATGTTCTTAGAAAAACAATGCAACACATTTATAAATGATTTTCTTAAATAGTATACTTTTTTCATAGTTTTTGTTTTCAAATAAAATTTAGAAGTTTTTAAATTTTCATTTATACAATATTTTTATGAAATAGTTTTGAAATTTTCTTCGGAAATACATATTTCTCTTTTTGCTATGATTCACTCTAAATATACAGTGCACTTGTTTTCATGGGCCCCTAAAGATTTGGGGCCTCGGTGTCGTTTTTGAAAAAAGGTGATAATTTTCTCAGGCTCATATCTTGCAAACAGTTCGGAATTTTTATTTTATCTCCGAGGCAATGTTGTAGCCCTTGTCATAGAGAATAAAAATTGTGAACATATAAATCAAAAAAACTTCATCTTCAAGATCAAAATCGCAAAAAAACTTTAAAAAAATCGATTTTCTTACCTTTTTTTATCCTGCTCAGGTCCATAGGTAGCAAACCGTTCAAAATTTAAGGAACCAATCAACTACAAAAATGTACCTAAGATCTCAATAAACAACTTTCTAGAACATATAAACTTCCTAGGAATGATTCTTAATGCCGTTTAGGTAGGTCAATATAAGTTAGTAAGAACAAACTAAAGGAATTAAGTGTTTTGGGCCATAATTATAAACTAAAGCATACATTTAGGCAGCTTTAAAAAATTTATTTCGAATTTTTTAAAGTTTTTGCGATTTTGATATTGAAGATGAAGTTTTATTGATTTTAGATGTTCACATTTTTTGATCTTTATGACATGGGCTACAACTTTGCCTCAGAGAGTGAATCGAAATTCCGTACTGATTGCAAGATATGAGATTGCAAGATATGACACCGAGGCCCCAAAATCTATGGGGGCCCATAAAGAAAAGTTCTGTATTCTAAAGTCTTAATATTATTCCGTATTATTGCTGCTTATTTCTTACTGCTTTATAAATGTAATAGTTTTGGTAGCAATAAAGTCCACTTTTGAAATATGGTGTAGATTCTCCAAGAACTAAGCAACTAAAAAATATGAGCAACGTTTGCACGAAAATTAAATTAAATTTCCTTTGTTTCCTCACAAATAACAAAATCTGTACCATAATTGTTTGTCACTCTATTTCAAAGTTTTAGAATTCATTTTATGTTGCAGCTTTAGTAGCTGTCGTATGGCCTGCTACAGGTAGCAACCAGAAACCAATCAACATTTTTTTTGTTCCACTCTGCAGTTTAAATAAATAAATGGTAGGAAATAGAAAAAAATTAAATGCGAAAAAGGACCAAGAACAGAAAGAAACATTTAACGCCTGACATAACACACATACAATTTATCGTCATTAGTTATAATCATGATTATTATTATGAAAACTCGCTGAGTCGTTCGTCCTGCCTGCCTGCCTGTCTGCCAACCAGCCACTCTGCTGTCTGTCCTCTGGCCTGTCCTTCCTTCTACTCTCTGTGTATGACTGTGTTTATAATGTTGACAACTTTTATGATGTTGCAAATTATACCATGATGATGATGATGCTGCTGCTGGTTTCGCGCAACACAAAAAAAAGAAGCAAAATATAAATAAAAAAAACAATGATATAAAAAGGGTTTATAAAGGTCCTTTTTGCTCTCCTCTCTCTCTCTTTCAGCACACACAAACAATAAAATATAATAACAGGCATTTATTTAATAAAAAGAGATGCTTTTGTACAGCAAAAAAAAAAAAAAAAAGAAAACGCATTTAAATTGTATATTCGTCGTTTTTATTTCTTTTTGTTCCCTAGCTGAACAATAGAATCCTTTTTTCCTTATGTGTGTGTATGTAGCTGCATACAAATTATGATAATTTTTTTGTGTTGTCGTTGAAGGATTAAAATTACAAAAAAAAAGAGGAGAGTACAGAAACAAAAAAAAATTATTATCTTTTATAAAACACATTTGTTTTATGTGTAAAATAGTCGTAGAAATAATGTGCAAGTTTTTGACTTTGTGAATGTTTGTGTTTGAAAGCAACCCAGTGAAACTAAATGTAATAAAATCATTTTATTGTCGACAACATAAGCTAGCAAAAACTATAATAACTGTTAAATACTATCAACAGAAGTCCCAAAAAGTATGCAGGATTTAATTTTTTTTATCATTTGTACTGTAAAAATAGTTTGACAGTTAATAGTTTAGGGTTACTAAAAATAGAGCAGTACACGCGAAAATTAAGAATTGCCATTGTTGAACAATATTTCATATATAGTTAAAAAAATACGAAAAGTTTTCGAGCAAAATCATCAAAAGTAATGAAGCAATTTTCTCTTCCATGGTTTTGCTAATTGTCAAAATTTTCCATATACAGAGGTTCACAGAATCCTCATGTGGTTCTCTGAACTTCACAAACAACCAAAAACACTCACTTTTGAGCGGATTTAACTAAATACTTCTTCGAAAATAAGGGTGATCAAATAGTGACTGTTACTGGTACTCGATATCGATAAAGTCCTTTCTGAATAATTTTAATGATATTGATGTGGACAATATGTGACACATGCCATACAAGCCGTGAAATTATTAAATTACAGCATGAAACATTTCGTGTGCTTTCTCGTTTCGATGAACAAAATTACTCAATTACTGCATGAGATATTTCGAGGTAATTTGGGTGAGCAGAATTGTCCTCCTAGATTCATTTGAATCCAGGATAAAAGAACTAAATGATAAATGACTGGACGAACAAGGAAGCACCAAATGTAAACCATGATAATACTGAAATCGGCGTATCCTCAAGCCAGTCGCAGCCTAAGTGTAGCCAATCTTCCAGAAAAAGGCAATTAATATGTGGAAAAATCTAAAATAACTGAAGGTGGTACCAAACTGGGGAACACATCAAATAGAAGAACGATTGGCCTTTAAAATAGTTTGAATTTATGTGTACTTTTATTGAAAACATAACGAAAAACACCATCATATAAGCATTTTCAAAAGAGCAATTGGCTATAAATTAGATTTGAACACGAGGATGATATATTGGTTATAATTCATCCTAATTCTACAGAATAGTAATAGAAAGGAGACTATGGAAGCTTTGTACATGCGAACTTCGACTTACTTTTCTGTAGTCTGGTGCTGGATATAATTAGAGAAGTAGTCTGTGGCGAATTGTAAATAGAGTATCCAAAACCGAAACCGAAAACCGGTCAACCGGTTTTTTCATCTTTGTAAAACCGAACGGTTTCGGTTTTTTTAAGACGGTTAACCGGTTTTAACGAAATACTTTGTAAAGCTTATTTGAACATATAACTTAAGAATATTTTGATAACATTTTTAAAAATATTCTCTTATTTTTTAGAAAATTTCTGCATTTGACAAATTTTGTCAAACCGGTTAACCGGTTTTTAGAATGACAAAACCGAAACCGGTTTTTTAATAAAACACTGTTTTCGGTTAAACCGGAAACCGGTTTTTTGAATTTTCCGGTTTTTTGGATGCTCTAATTGGAAATTACTTTGATAAGAGCAGATCTTAACACGGTTTAAAAAAGAGGATCAGCAAACCTCAATTAATCCTAACTTACTTTGTGGTTATCCTTAGAGAAGGACCTTCTGAAAATCTCTGAATGGGGTCATGCGAATAGGATCGCATTCAACGCTCGCAAGATTCAGTGTTGCATGTTGACACATAAACGAACGACAGACCATGTTGCTTTATCTGTATTTATGGGTGGTGTAAATATTGTGAAATCTAAAATTCTTGATGTTCTGGACATGAGAATACAATGTGATGTCCTCTGGTCTAAACACAGTTTTCAAGTGTCGAAAGAAGCATTCCAGTGTCTCGGATTTCTGAAACGGTGTAGGAATTACTTCACTCCATCTGATCTCCTCACTATTTACACCAGATGTATCTGGAAATGGAATGCCTCAAAGTCTATTTTGAAGCTTCTCGACCGCGTACAGGAGAGGACGAAGGTGATTATCGGTGACAGTAGGGTATCCTACTCTATTGATTCGCTGGAGCACCGTCGCAATGTGGACTTCGTTTCACTGTTCTATCAATACTACAACGGAATGTGTTACAATGAAATTAGGGAACTTGTTCCTGATACCAACAGATTTTTACGTAATACACGTTTTTCATCAAGAACACATACCCTTGTGGTCGATTGGTCAGTGGACCACACAACATACTACAGGGACAATTCGTTATTTAGCCGTACTGTACGTATGTAGAACAAACTACCCGCTGAATTGTTTCCTGTCATTTTCAATGTAGGAAAGTTCAAATCGAATGCGCACAAACACTACTCCCTTTTTCCTTCCTCCCATAACCTATTTTCCTAGTTCCAACACACTGATTTGCATGAGTAAATTTCATCGCCCAAGTGCTGGTTAAAGAAGAAAAAAAAAGTAGTATAAAGTCTGTGGCGAATTGAACAATATTTCTGTTTATACTACGAAGCGGCTTTATATGTCACTATTACAACTATCTTATCATAGGTCAAACATAGCATAAGAGAAAACCTGGATGAAGCATGTTGCCGATATTTAAACTGTAATTCACAAGACAATATTAAGAAAGCGCAACCTAAAACTTCGAAAAAACTTTAGTAAATCACATACTTAATAATAAAATAGTATATAAATGAAGGATCACCAAACTTCAACTAATTCTAATATGCTTATCAGCATTCTAGTTGGCTATGCTTAAGGAAGAAATCTGTGGTGGATTGAAAATTACTTTGACAAGGCCATTGCGACCCTTCTTTCTATACTACGAAGCCACTTTAGCTGTCTGTATTGAAACCATCATACAGACCAACCATCGATAGGTTTAAAAGAGAAAAAAATAAAAAACAACTTCGAAGAAGAACGTCGTCAATAGAAAGAGAGCACGACCTAAAACTCTTCGAAAAGAAGATTAGTGAACTACCGAATACAGTAGCAGAATTCATTGCAAAAAGTTGAAACAAACTAAAGGCATTGGCAAGTGATCTACAAGCAGAAAAAAATATAGTTGTGCATTGTTACTGTAACCATTTTAACATTTTTAACAATATTATAGTCACAGTAACTATATATATGATTGTGGTAACAATAATAAGGTTAATTTACGATTTACATGATTGTATCGACCATATATATGGTTACAGTAAACATGTATATGTTTGTGACAACCATTTAAACGATGAAGGACTTACCATATCGCTCATTTGCTGCAACAACGACATAACTCAAAATCCGTGTGTTTTGAACTGAATAATACGAAATATGCGCCGTTCTATAGTCTTTCATATAGTTTTATCAGTTTTCAAAAAAGTCAATAATTTTTTCCGTGAGACTGTTTTTTTGTTGTAAACGTCAAAACGAAAATTCATGTTTTCTCGTATATTTGACAAGAAAAAATTTATGTTAAATACAGATTAGAAGGATATTAACATCTACTATTCAAATCAGGTTTTATTTCTAAAATCTCATGATTTGTTGAAAATTTATTCAAGAAATAGTCAAATGTCCTAAAACATTCAAAGCCGTTTTTCTCGAAACGACTTTTTTTGAATTATGACGTTGTTGCAGCAAATGAGCGATATTATGTTGCTCTCGGCTTATGGATATCACAATCTGAGAACAACATATTATGATAAAATTATTCATCTTATAAAAGGTTGTCACAAACATAAACGTAAATTTACACGCATACAACCTGATTGTAAACAATAGAGCGTAAAAAATTACAATAGAGCGTAAAAAAGCAAATATTTAATTCAGTTGTTTGATGTTGTTGCGAATATTTTATTTTTTTACCAATACATGCACACAAATTAAACTTCTCTATTTGCCTACCAACGCTCTAGAGCAATGATGCGCGTTCATGTTGTTTAGATTAAAAATATTTACAATTTGCTCGTACACAACACGATTGTAAACAATCAATTACAATGAGAGCGTAAAAATACAAATATTTCATTCAGTTGCTTGATAGCATTCAACGAAGCAGGTGTGTTTTTTACCCATACATGCACGCAACTTAAATCTCTTTTTGCCTATGAACGATGTAGAGTGAATTTATTCGAGGTCTTATTCTCCTTAAGGAATTAAGCAGTAAAGAAGCAAAATAAAAGCGATGGGTTAACAAAAAGACTTCACGATCTGCAAATAGAAAATTTAAAATAGCATACCAAAAGTAAACAACATATTGGAAAGATGTGAACGACAACGGTGACGTAAACTTCATCACTTACGTTTGTAATAGAGGAACATGGAATGTAGTTGTTGTGCGTTAACTCGGAAGATTATTCGATTCGAAAGGAAATATATCATACCAAAAGTAAACAACATATTGGAACATCACTTAAGTTTCTGAAATAGGAACATGCAATGGAGTTCTTCTGACTTCAAGGAAGTCACTCAATTCGAAAGGAAACATTTTCGAATAGCAATGAATTAAATACACAAAGAAAACAGATTTGTTGTGTCAACTGAATATTTTTAGTTTTGAATGCCAAATTCTACATGCTGTGACCTAAACGTTGTACTCTAGATCGTAATTTATCGTCATAGAATGACATACTGTTGCTAGAACTAGAAAAATCTATGTAAGTATCAGAGATCAGCAATGTTTATTGAAAAAGTGAGTAGAGTTAAATCATATTACAATGTTTTCGAGACTCATATCCACTCATAAAGTTTGAGGTTATGATCATGCTCATACTTGTTGTGGTTGATTCAACTCTACTTAAATCAATTTGTATAGACGATGCAAAATAAGTATGATTCGAATACGAACTTTAAAATTCTCCTTATGAGGTTGTGTGTGATTATGAGGTTATGTGTTGCCGAATTATGTATTATAAAAAAAAGAACATGCATGAGTCGAATGAGTTGAATCAATAGTCAGTATCATATTTTCCTAAAATTATAATTCAGGCTGAAGATATTTATGAATCAAACAGATTTGAGTTTGTATGAATATGATGTCGACGACGGATACATATTTAATGCTACGCATACTTATAAATCAATGTTTTTGTGAGTATGGGTACGTCAGAGTAGTTTAATTTCAATTATGGCTACTCACTAATACGTGCGTATGAATAGCAAAAATGTGATTTATTGCTGACCTCTGGTAAGTATATAACTGAATCATTCGATTGGCATTATATATGATAACCGCAATGAATCTGTTTTATTTGCGTATACGAATTCGAATCTTTTCGTTATTGAATAGAGTTACAGAGTAATTCCCCAGGTAGGTGTCAGATCCTCGAAGAGTTCTTCATCATAAAATGGATATTGAAAGCTTGAATTGAAAATCATTTGGGAAGCGGGATATAATAACATAGTAACAGTAAAAGGGAACAAATAGGGATTACATCAAGGTTTCCAGAACTGCTTTCCGTTTTCTGATCCCGGCTTTGGGATTTTAGAACATGTGGCCCAAAGTTGAAATTTTTATAAAAAATAAGTAAAATTCCGAAGGGCATAGGTCCGACGTATTCGAAAAACAAGACATGCTTTTTATACCAAAATGTTCTCCGTAAAGATACCTTACGGAAACACATAAAATTTGTATATGTCCTAAAGAAAGTTTTTTTTTTTTAATAAAAAAGAGTTAAGTCCCCTTTTCGTCCAAAAAACTGCAAAAATTTACTATTTTTTTAATTTTTAAATTTTAAATCGTTTATTTTTGAATACGTAATCGATATTGCCCTGAAATCTTTTGTATGTTATTGGTAATTTAGTTGTCTAACTAACAAAAGAAATTCGAGTTCATTCGGTCCAAAAGTGAGCCCTATATTTTTCAAAAAGCGGACCAAGATATGGCAAAAGTTCAATTTTTAAATGCCTATAATTTGAGAGATATAAGAGATAAATAGCACACGCAAGTATTTTTTCAAGTTCTAGCCAAGCGCTTTCCAAAAATATACAAATCTTTGAAATCGGATGGGAAACAAAAAAATGGCACCTGTTTAAAAATTTTACATGTCGAAGGTACCCTAATTTGAGCCCTTATAGCTCCGCCCCTGGAGCATTTGTAGGGTCCATTTTAATAACTTAAACTCGAATACTCCTTGGCTACGCCCATGTCAAATTTTATTTCGATCGGACCGTTAGAAATGCCCGATTTATTTCCAAAAAAGTTTGATTCTGCCCCACTGTGCAGTAGGAAATGAAAAGGAGGCTGATAGGTTTCCTCACGGATCATACGGTTTTAATGTCATATCTCGCTCGAATTGAACTGTATAACAATGCACTATAGGTCAAATGATCACTTTTTCTGTGCTAAATTAATACCGACTACAAAATCATGTTATTCAAACCAAAACCTGTAAGAATTTCATAAGTAAGAATAAATCTATTAAAAAATGGAATTTAACCCACTAACGACCAAAAATTAACCCTTTTGCAACCATTAATTCAAACACAATACATTGTATTCATTCATTTATTTTAATTATACTAAATCATTTTGTAAATTTAAATCAAAAAGGTCCTCTTCACTCTCTTTAATTTCACCAAGACGGCTAAGGTGAAATTCTTCCATGCGTTCACTGCAACATAATAATTCAATTACTTCAGGTGGAAATGTGGAACGTTTCCGCTTTGAAAGCGCCTATTTAAAAATGTTGTCGAAATTAATGGATCTGAAGTATCGACAGCTCTATTAAATATGTCTAGCAGGTTATTGGTGCGGTTTTTTCTGCGGGCGTCATGCAATCTATCGATTCAGCTGCTTGTTCTCCAATAAAACCCATTGGAAGCGCAGTATTTTCTATTATTTGTTCTATTATATATTGCTGTTTCAAAGCAATATATTTCAAATTTACTGGAATTGATTTTGAACTGACAGGATAAACAGATCACGCATCAGAGCTATTTGACGAACTTGGCTCTTTAAATGTTTGCTTAAATTGAGCTTGACCAGTGCTACTATCAAATCCATAGCTTAATATTAATTCCGAGCTTAAAAAATCCGTATTCTCCACTTCCATTACATCTAGAAAAAGGTCCTTTTGCATCTCAACAATTCTTTCAGCCGTATGCATTAAAATAGATTGCAACGAAACTTTGGTCTCATTTGCTTTTATACCCTGAGGTCGGGGTTGTTTTCATGGCGATTGCATTTTACTGCTCTTTTGAAAAATTGTGTTCAAGAAGGAAAGCTAAAACCTCACCTGCAGAGAGGGGAATTGGCTTTTGGGGACCTTGATTACAAATTTTCTGAATTTTGTATGGGCTTTCCATACTTTTTTTCAGAACTGCAGCCAAATCGTCATCACCTTGTTTACGAGCTGATGTTGTTGCTGCGCGAACGAGAAGATTACCTTTCAGTGACATTTTTCCATTTTTGAGCTAAGTTTACACAAAAGAAATGTACTGTTTGAGTTATGTGTTTCTCCACTCCATCTTAAAACAAGTAAACTTCAATTTTGTCAATCACATGTTTGAAAACGGCATAAAATTTTTCATTTTTTGTACATTATTTTCGCCATATTTCAAATAGATCATTTTTTTTTATACAGAGGTTACCTAAAAAAAAGAGGCATTACTCCTAAAACGCAAAAAATCGCAGTTTGAGATAAAGTGCTAATAACTCACTAGTTATTATTTAATCTATTATTAAAATTTTAAAGAGGTCAAATGGGGTCAAAATTTGTTATGGCTTACGAAAAGTCAAAGTTTTGGATAAATTTTACCGCTTTGAGGTTATGTAGGAAAATGAGTTATTTTGAGGTATAGCGACATAAATATAAAGCAGCTTTAATTAAATACATTTATAATTACTTGTATCTTTATTTTCCATTTTATACCAATGAATTATAACGAACACAATTCGAGAAACACGCACTTAAAGTTGAGCAAGCACTACTGAAATTGCATGCACATTTATAGAAAAAATTACATCTATTGACTTTGACGCATAGCTGTGTAACGATGCTTCAAATTTAACTCAAACAAAAAACAGGCGTCTTTTATTTGAAGTGTTTCCAATTAAAAAACAACAAAAACAAATGTAAAAAGGCACTTTGATTTAATCACTTTTGCACAGAAAAAGGTGCCGTTTGACCTAATGTGCAATGTAATAAGCATGTCAAGCGAGAATAACCTTATCAAGGTTTATAATTAGTAACAAGTCAAGCGAGAATAACCTTATAATAAATGTATGTTCGGAAGCGATACTCAATTCCAATTTGGAGAATGCATTATGTATCCTAAAGAGGTTTTCGATCACACTGAGACTCAAAACTACCAGAAACTTTAAGAAAATGGAAAGTGCTGCATATTTTGTATCGAAAGAAAATAAACTAGTTCGAATTTGTATACATTATCGTCTAATGAACATGAACCGAAAAACTGCAGTCGATCAAAACGGAAAGAAAGAAAAATGATTCGAGCTGTGATGGCAGTGCCATCTGTTGAACTTTTTTAGGGTCCAATAGCCTAAAGCAAGTAACACGAGTATCGACATTCTCAAGAAGTTATACATTGTTTTTCGAAAATGTTTTCTTTTGAATCGCATTACTCAATAAACACCTGCTAAACTACTAAAAATTTCACTGGGTTCTTAGAAATGTTATCCATTTTTTTTTACTAGTTACAACTACTGACAGTAATCGCTCCGTTTAAAACTTTTTTGAAATTTAACAGAAAAATACACTCATATTCCCAGCACACAGTATCAACTTATAAAGTCTATATGAAAGAAATTTTATTACACTAATTCAAACTTATAGCTGGGCATAGACAACCGTGACCACCATATCCATGTACATATATCTATAAGCATGTTCTTCAATAGACAACTTTCCTAAGGGAATATTCAGTAAAGTATAACCTTCACGTAACTACATACATCCTAGCAAAAAATAGAGGTAGGTATTACTTTACTTTGGTTTTTTATAGTTTTTGGAGTAAAAATTTATAGTAAAAGATTAAAGGTTGCTTGAAAAGAAAAAAAAAAAAAGAACACAGTTATGAAACAAAATCCTTTTAAAGCAGTTGGTTACAAATTGCTTTAAAGTGATTGTTATAATCAGATGGAATCTTTAAACAATTTGGAGGAATTATTTTTACTATATTGGTAAATAAATTAGTTTAAGAAGAAACAAATATAGAACGAAGTCAAGAAATGATTTTCTGAGGCACAGAAATCTATTTACTGTTGCGGGAGAAGCTTCTTTAACTAAATAAAAACTTCCGGGGAAGCAATAAAGAAGTAGAATTAGAAGTGCTGCAAAATAGCATTGATTACACGGGCTTAAATTGGAATGAATTTTATTGCTTTGATTTGATTTTTTTTTTTTTTAATTAATGTTAAAAATTGTTTACATGGAGGTGTTTTCTAAAATACGAAAATTTAGTTGTTTTTATTTGAAATTCAAAATGAACTATTTAACAGCTTTGAAAGAAGAGTTTTGGGTCGAGCTTTCTTTCTGATTTACAGCTTAAATATTGACGACCTACTTCTACCAGGTTATCTGTTTTTCTGTGGTATCGACTAGTCTCGACTGGCAGCTAAAGCCGATTCGTAGTATAGAGAGAATGGTTTCTTCTCAAAGTAATTCTCAATTCCTCATAGAAGATTACAATTTAATACATTTGCAATTTCATACAGGAAACATAACTTTTTTCAAGTGGTTGTAAATAACTATCAATAAATTCTTCTTTTTTCGTAATGGTGCGTTTTAAAAGGTGATATTTACATTTTCCCAATGTTTTTTTCTTCTTTTTTCTTTTCCTTTTCAAAAGACCCCTTTATGAATACATTCCTTTTACCACAATCACATGCCTCAATGAAATCTCACTGACCGCATTCAAAGAAAATATATAAAGGGTTTAAATTGGCTTTAAAACAAAGTCAATTTCATGCAAATTAATGGCCAAAGAGCGGCATAAGGAATTTACAAAGTTTATGGGAAAACTTTTAACTACAATACCACGAAAATCATAAACAAATGGCAAAGAAAAATTTGTAAATGCAGCGTTTACAAAAATTGTGGAACAGTTGGAAAGGTCAAGCAATGATTGGATGATTTTATTAAGGTTTTCATTAGGTACTCTTTTAAAGCAATTGAAAGTTCAAATATAAGAAATTCTGCTTATTACTTATGGAAGAAAACTAATATTAATGATAATAGATGAATAAAATTGATAAAAACCAATCAAGAGTAGAAATACTTTTCAGGTTGGTAACTTTTACAAATCTGGACAACTTTAGTCGAATTTAAACATGTAGTAAAATAGGCAAAGGTAAAGAACTCTCTGACTTTAACCTGGAAGATTACATTGAAACTCAATTCGAAAATGTTCGAATTGCACAAACAGATTCGTTGTGACAATCGTATGTGATGGCAATCGAATGATTCTGTATAGATCGATTTTTCTAGTTTTTAAAAAAGTATGTCAATTGATAACGACCAATTACAATTGAGAGAACAAAATTTTGGTCACAACATCTACAATTTTGTAGCCATAACTAAAATATTCGGTCATTAGGACCGAATCGTTTCATTGACCACAAATTCGGTTGCCACAACGAATCTGTTCTATTTTTGTTAATTTAATTCATTGTTATTTGAAATAATTTCCTTTCGAATTTAGTAACTCCCCAGGTTTTCGAGTGAACTAACACGAACTCCATTCCTTTTGAAAAACTTAATTGTTGAAGTTTGTATTCCTTATCGCTGTCCTTTATATCTGTCTCTTATGATATTTACTCTTTTCGTAAACTCATCGCTTTGAATTTGCAACTTTATTGCTTAACTCCTTGAGTAGACTAAGACCTCGGCCAAATTCCTTCCTGGATCACTTGTCAATGTCTTTAGTTTGTTTCAACTTTTTTCGCGGAATTCTACTACTATATTATATACTTCGCTAATATTATTTTTAAAGAGTTTTAGTTATAGCTTTCTATCATGTCTTGTAAAATCTAAAAAGTGACAACATTCTTCTTCCGGGTATTATATTTTTCTATGTTCGACCTATAGATGGTTGGCCTTTATGACCGTTGTAATACTTTCAGCTAAAAACGTTTCGTAGTATTGAAAAAATGATATCAAAGCCCTTCTGAAAGTAACTCCTATTTCGTCATAGACTACTTCTTTAAGTATAGCCACCATCATACTCATAACATTGTTAAAATTAGTCGAAGTTCGCTAATTCTCTAGATTAACGATTCCTCTTTTGAAATTTAAGTGGTGAAGTTGGTGTTTTTATCACTGTCTATGAAATTCAAATTCATCTGGTTTCTGGTCCTGATGATTTTTTATTTATCCTTCGCCTTTAATCTGCTTGATTCTCCTATTATTTTTAATTCGTTAAGGATAATAGGGCATCTGCTAAATTCCTTCAATATGCTTGCCAATGCCTTTACTTTGTTCCAACTCTTTGCAAAGAATTCTACTACTGTATTGTGAAATTCAACGACGAGTCGCTACGCGAGGAGACTTGGCTTGCCCTACAACGACTTCTGCAGATGTTGTCAAAACGAGGAGGAGGATGAAACCATTTTCATCTTCTTTGTCACTGTCCGGCATTAGGTGATCTACGCTTACGGTTTCTGGGACATCGTTCCATAAACAGTCTTTCTGAGCTCTCGAACATGAGGCTTGAGGGCATCAATGCCTTTATAAGGAGTAGTAATTGGTTAACAGGACCAGATATGGGAACCTCTCGAGGGTAACCTAATAACCGCTATCTTATTGATATGCAATTTTTGTAATTCTCCTTCTCTCTTCCTTGAACATCTTCTTCTTAACTACTCAATCTTCCACTTCTCTCTTTTCATTTATATCTGCCCATCTTTCTTTCTAACTTTCTACTTTCAGGTAACACAAAGGGACCATTGCTTGGACCCACGTGAGCTGTTCTTTTACTCTTCAATATCGCCGCTGCCTGGAAACCTAACCTAACTTATCGACGAGTCGCGATGGTTGGTCTTAATTGATGGTTGTAATTGTTTCAGCTAAAGCCGCTTCGTAGATAATGATTTCTTGTCAAAGTAATTCTCAATTTTCCATAGACTTCACTAATCCTCTAGATTATTCTACAACTATATTTTCTACTTTGCTATTGTCTTGTGAGCTCCAGTTTAAAGATTGGCGACATACTTATTCCGGATTTCCCCTTATGTGTCTAAGCTTAAGCCCCTTCGTAGTACAGACAGAATGAAATGTCGAAAAAATCCTCAAATCGCTACCGACTTCATACTCCTCTTCAAAGGATAGCCATTAAACTACTAAAAGAAAAGATAGAATTGGACGAATTTTGCTGAACCTCGCCTTTAGAGCGTACTGGTTTTCGTATCTACTTTTATTCTACTGGTTTTTCCAACAAGAAGTGTTATTTTGGTATTCAAAGAAAAGTGGCATTTTTGAGATAAATGATTGGATTTTTATTTCATAATAAAGTTAATAATGAAAAACAACATCAGCCAAATTTCCACCATGACCACGCTTACAGGACCATATCCTTTTCATGAAATTTTCCATAACACGGTCCGGAAACTTTTTCCGTAAAAGAGCAATGGTTTCGTTGCTTGTGTGGCACGTAACGCCGTCTTGTTGAAAGTTAACGTTCTCCAGATCAATATCATCCAACTCCGTTTGTGGAATGCCCAATTCCAAAGAACGACGAGGAAAGGACAAACCTGGTTTCTCTTCAACACTTTGGGCTACAGCAGCAATATTCTCAGTTGTTCTTGAGCGACGTGCACGGGTTGTATTCTTTACATCACAAACTTGGCCCAACAGCTCGAATTTTTTCCACCAATTTCTGTATTGCGGTCCGACAAGGTGCTTCACGACGACTCAAAACTGCTTTTGTTTTGCGAACTGTGACTGCAAGATTTTCACAATTTTTGTAGTGAATTTTTATAATTTCAATGTGTTGTTGAAGTGTGTGTCATTCCAATTTTAGTAATGGCGTAGTTTCTACTTGTCAAAAGTCAATGAATAAAAGCTTCAAAAGTGACAGCTACCGAAAAACCGGGTGATTCAAAATATCACCTCTTGTTGGAAAACCCTTTATTACTATATACTGAAATTCCATTTTAAACCACTTGATCTTCTGCAAAAAAACCTTATATGGTTGTGCTTTTGCCCTTTTGTTTTCAATAAAAGTACGCTGAAGTCATATAAGAGCATTTCGACTTCTACTAAGGCGAATTGCTCTTATATGATGATCTCCCCAGACTGGTACTACCTCCAGATATTAAACCTTGCTCTACATATTGTTGTGAAAGATTGGATACGAATTGATTTCCATTTTCTTGTGAACATCTAGATTTCCGTTTTAAGTATCTAGTGCTTCCTACTTAGCAGAGTTATAAGCTACAATAATTTCATCTTATTAGTAATTGTATTACAAAATTTACACAGGATTTCAATTAGATAGAAAACATAGTATTTTTTATATTTTTTTAATTGAATTGTAAAATACAAAGAATAAAGTTATGTACGAAAATCACATCGGGCAAAAGATCTTCACGACTTTGGTGGCACATACCCGAAAATCTTCGTATTCTGAACAATACTAGCGAGGAACTATGGTTTAAATGTGGCCGAATATCGTTGATGCAAAGTTGCATTTCCTCGTTAAATGCACGTGTGTTGTGGCCTGTTAACTTTAATTTACCCCTTAATCATATGATCTAGAGACCACTTTGGATCAACAAAACGAAACAGTACACGACCAGGAAATGTCTCATGCTTAAATTTAATTGTTGCACGAGATGTATTAGATATGGCACTGTCTTGTTGAAACGAATTGTTCTCTATATCATACAATTTAGGCAGAAATATGCCTGTTATTTTGTCGTGATATCGAGCACCATCTCTGTCACTGCTTGTCGAGCCTGAGTTTCAAAGTAGTATGGTGCAATGAAGCCACTAGACCAAAATCTGCACTAAACAGTGACATATTGTTCATAGATTTGTTTTTCGAAAGTTACATGTTGGTTTACTGAACCCGAAGTGCAGCAATTTTGATGATTTAAAAAGTTCTTAATCGATTAGAATAATTTTCTCGATAAATCCGCCACCACTTTTTGATGTTCATCATATCTTTACTGTTAATGACCATTAGCCTTCAGTTTTTGTATTAATTGAACTTTGTAAGCATGGAGATACAGATTATGTAGAGTGCTTCTTGAATATTACAACTCGTGACCGCGATGTCGAATTCATGTTCTTGTACTTTCACCAACATTTGTCACTTTTGTTAAAGCTCCATTTTTACTAACCCTCAACAGCCAACAGTCCGCTGTCAAAGTTTTTTTATTAACTCTTTACTGCACAAATGGTAGCAAATTCTACTTTAATGTGACTACTGTTTATGATAAAATAAAAATTCCATTTCTTAATATAAGCGATTAGTTTTAAAATTACGTTATATATTTGTATTGTATATAAAAGTTAGCAAAAACTTAGTTTAAACTTAGTCTTAATACATTTCAATATCGCATGGAAAACATCACATTTTTAACAAATTAATTATTCTCCGAATATTTCCAAAAAAAAAAATCTTTCAGTTTCTTTCTTAACTTCCGCCAAAGCTTTCAAACAGCACAAACCAAAAAATCACTTAAGAATGGTTACTTTAATAGAGGATGCTTAAACAAATACAAAGTCCTCACAAACTACCACTGTTCCATTAACACTGAGAGAAAAATAACATACAACAAACAAAAATTAACCACAATTTGCCAAACGGAAATATTTACTCAGATGAGTTCTGGAACTTACAAAAAACACACACTATAACAACAGCACAAACAAAGTGAGAAGTCAAAATGTAAGGAAACAACCCCACCCCACAACCAAAAAAAACAGAAAGAAAATTTCCACCTTCTTGCAAAGAACTGTCATCTGATGGAAATAACAGACACTACTCAGGAAACACATCAAGACATTTTTAACATTATTAAACATTTAAAAGACGATGGAGAAGGAAAACAGCAAAAACTTAAAGAAATAAATTCTTTATAAGAAGATTTTGTTGCTCTCCCCCCCTCATAACATGCAATAAATGACATAAATATGTGAAGAAGAAAAAATTAAATCACTTGGCTTGAGCAAAAAAATAAAAAAAACAAAAAAAAAAATGTGAAACTCAACCAAGTGTAATATTACAAACGGTCATTATAAATATTAAAAAAATGAGGGAGAAACAAAATTTAATAATATTTACCCTCCTGCCCCTTAAATTCTGTTGATTTCTTAACATTTTACAGGCATACACCAGCCTTCAACTGACACGGTGTTTCCTGTGTAAATATTATTTAATAGGCTGCTTAATATATGACCACTACAAAGCCAAGAGCAGCAGCAACAGGACAAGTGAAGTGTTCAACACTTAAAGCATCATTTTAAGGTATAAAAACAGGTAAAAATGCTATGTTTGGTATAAGCCGAATCTTGAATACCTTTCAAGGAAAATTCTTATTACACACAACTAACACTATAAACACACAATGCAATGTAAATAGCTTACCTTGCAAGTTGTTAATTTTCAAATTCAAAAAGCACACATCACACAATACCAAATAATTCTCGAAAGGTTTTCAAACTGAGCTGCAAGTCAACTATTTATAAAATTGTTTCCGAAAATCGTTCTCAAATGTTTGTAAAAGTTCTGATAAAGTTCGATTAAGATTTAATTTCCGAATAAAGACAAAAGCAAATACATTTGTAGTAAAAATTATCTTTTCTCTATCATTTATAAACTAATTTATGTGATTTGCTATAGAAAAATTATTGAAAAAATGAGCAATACAATGAGGCATCATATCGGGCCTTAAGTAATTTGAGGGCTTCCGATAGATGATTTCAACAGACAGACGGAAGGAGGGACATCGTTTTATACACAGCCAAATCAGATTGGAAATTAATATTGTAAAAATTTCAAACGATATAACAAAGTTATACTCATAGTGTAGCATATTCAAATATAAATTCATTTCAAAAGTTGATTTAGACAAGAGAGCAAAAGCCCTATACCTTTTAAATATATTTCACTGAGGCTGTATCATTCGCTTACTCATTTTAACCCCCCTGAGATGTTGATTTTATATTTTTTAATTTTCTATTTAATTGAAATAAATGTACTTGAGTTTTATTTTCTTGAATTGTATTCTGTTTTTTTTATTTTCTTCCTATTATGCCACAGCATAAAATTTGTGTGGTACGTGGCAGTTTTATAAAAAAAAACCTGCTGCTTCCCATAAGTTTCTTTTGGAGGGGGAGAATCGAGGAATAAAGTTTAAAGGTCAGCAGTTTTTTTATTTCATTTTTTACTTTGAATCATGCAAATCAAATGTTTATTAAATGAAGAATGATGATGAAAATTTTTAATGGAATTTATACACTAGACTTCTTTGCTCACTTTAGGGTGCACAACTTTAGATTAAAGTATTTGATTAGAAATTAGTGTAACACAGCGGCATTTTAAACTAGTTTAAAAATATGTACAGTGCTGATTGGTTATTTTTAGTAAATTTCAAACCTAAAATGGTTTATTTTCCAGGTCATCACCTTCAACGCAGTGAGCTATAGGTCAGCGATTAACAACTTATTTTGGCCTGAATTGCATGACAAAAACACCAACGAAATGTATTTTCAACTGAAAGGGCCTACGTGCCACTCAGCTCATGCCGCATTGGACATTCTCCAAGAGAGATTTGAGGGCATGGTTATCCCACTTAATGGAGATGTGAATCTAGTTTAAAAAGATGTGCAATTTGATTGGTTATTTTTAGTAAATTTCTAAACTAAAATGATTTGTTTTCCAGGTCATCACCGTCAACGACGAGCGATTACCAGCTTCTTTTGGACTGAATTGGATGATATGGACAACAATGAAATGTGGTTTCAACTGGATGGGGCTACGTGCCACTCAGCTCATGCCACATTTGACATTCTGCAAGAGAGATTTGAGGGCATGGTCATCCCACGTGAAGGAGATGTGAACTGGCCACCGAGATCGTGCGATTTTACCACGTTAGACTTTTTCTTGTGGGGTTTTCTTAACGATCAGTAATTTTTAAACGTTTGCAAGCAGCAGGATCCATCCAAAAGCAGGGAAATTGGGTACCATACGAATTGAAGGCGATAGACCTTGAAAGAGGATTTTACGTGTCCGAAATGATGCTTGAACGCCATACAAGAAAACCAGTTTTGCACCGAAAAATTACATCCGATGAAAAAAGGATCAAAAAACCGAAGCGTAAGAGATCGTATGAGATGCCCGGCTAACCGGCCGAATGTACACCAAAGCCAAATAACCGTGGCGCTAAGGTAATGCTCTGTATTAGGTGGTACAAAAAGCCTCCTATCTATTATGAGCTGTTGAAATCTGTCCAGACCATCACAGGGAACCTGTACCGAATGCACATATTCGATTGAGCATTGACCGAAAACGCCCAGAATATGCAGATAGACATGAAACCGTAATATTCCATCATGACAGCGCTCGGCCACATGTTGCAATACCTGTTAAAAAGTATTTAGAATAAAGCGGTTGGGAAGTTTTGCCTCGACTACTGTTTGTTTCGATCGATGCAGAATGTTGTCTCTGGGATACACTTCACTTTGGAACAGAGTATCCGATGTTGGCTTGATTCGTTCTTAGCCTCAAAAGATGAATAGTTCTTTTGGCTTGGAATCCATATATTGCCAGGAAAATGGTAAAAGTTTATAGCTAACAATGGACTATACTTTGAATAAATTTATATTGTACAAATGTTTCAAAATAAAATCTAAAATTTTTAAAAAATCCCGCATTTTTAAAGGGGCCCATAGACACATACTGATCATGCTCAAGCAATAAGCATGTGTTGGTAAATTTTAAATTTTTGTTTATGTATGCGACACACAGACAATGCAGTATGAAAAATCAATATAGTTTTGATTTTGAAATGAATTCGTACTGCTGACAGTTGTTCAAATGAACAATAGTATACATTTTTTAATTTTTATGAAATATAATTTTTAAATTTGACGTTTTAGTTATTGAAAAATAGAAATAATAATTTTTTTTTGTTTTCAAACGCATTTTTTTAAATGATGATTGATAGGTGTGTAGTAAAATATCAATCACACACGTATACGAAAGGTTCATCGGCAGTATGTGTCAGTAGTATGTGTCTATGGGCCCCTTAAGTCAAAGTTCAAAGTTCTGTAAATCGCCTAATCTGTGAAAAAGCTTTTCTGGATTACAGTGACGCAAGGTCCGGTATATTGGTTTGTGGGTTTTCTCTCACAAAATATCTTCCGTTTAATGACTTTCCAATTTAAATTTTATTACAGCACATTTAATTTAAAAATTTGCTAATAGCCGTAGGTGAATTTGCACATTTTGTTTGTTTTATTATTCTTTTTTTGTTTTTTTTTTTTTTTTGGCAAAATTTGTTCAAATAATTTTATCAATTGCTTTCAGTTTTTATTTCACTTATGTGTGTGTTTTAATAAAATAAAATTTTCATCATTTATCATGTTTGTTTTAGTTCTTTTTTTTTTTTTTTTTTTTGTTTTTTGTTCCCACTGCTTTTCATTTTACTTTGGCCACAAATTTTACACAAAAACTTTTTGTTTTCACTTAGTTTTCCAATATTTTATTTCATTTTTCTTGTAAAACGAGTGCAAAATAAGGAAAAGAATCGGTTTACCAAGCAGTCATTGAATTTTTTCCAACCCCCCCCACCCCCTATTTTCCACTCGTTTTTGTTTGTTTTCCTGTGTTGTTTTATACATTATTGTGGTTTTTTTCACCAAAGAGTGTGTGCTAGTGAGTTTCTGGTCAAACAAAAATGAAATTAATAGTCACCGTTAACGAATCAGCGCAGTGAGAAAGAATGGGGGAAAAAATGTTAAAAATGTCATTTTAAATTCATTTAAGTTTATTTTAGCCATTAATACAATGACTAGCTGACCGTATATATACATATATGTACATATACACATAGTTAAAACAAATTACCAATGCATAAACAGAAAAACAGATACATATATACCCAAGCCCACAAAACATATAAATTAGGGTGGCTCTTAATGACCGGCATCTAAAAACTAAATGCTGAAAATTTAAGCAAAATCGGATAACTTTTAAAGATTTTACATTTTATTTGAAGTTTCTAGTTTAGGCTCAAAATATTTAATGGTCAAGCCATTGTCGAAAAACCGTTCCAGCCAGAAAAACTCACTGTGTGTTTATGAGCCGGTTGAATCAATGGTTTATACTTATGTCTTCACAAATAATGATAGTCAAAAAGTTATAGTCAACGGTGAGCGGCATAGAGATATGCCAACTTACTTTCTCGTGCCTCAATTGGAAGGCATTAGTATTGCAGACATGTGGTTTCAATTTACAAATAATTTCAATAAATGTACTTGTTAACTCTTTCAGCCAGTTTTATGTGTATAAGTTTATAATCAAAACAATTGAATTTTTACTTTAATTAGGGTTCATATGTTATGAGAAATAACAAATAAAAATACAGCTAAAGATTTTTATGGAATAAGGTGGTTAGTTTATTAACCACCAAGGCGGTTGGCATTAAAAATAATTATGATAAAAATGTTCGTAGAGTACAATTTTGTTAGAAACTTATCATTTTGACAAAACGAAATAGCTATATAGGTGAGACATTCTCAAATTCATTTATATCATTTGGTATACCCCCTGTGTAATCTGTGTAATCAACCGGCTCTTCAAATCGACAAATTTTTCATCATTTTGGTTCCACCACAGCAGTTTGGGTAGATAAGTCACTAACAGAAGTATTAGCCATATTATACCATATTTTAACAGGAGCTCCGAAGGTATGCCAACGAGCACCATCATCATCGACTTGGTCCTAATAATTATTTTATTCGTCAGGTTCAATTCTGCAGACACATTCCCATCCGAAGATATACCTTCAAACAAAATATCTTCAATTTAATGTTCATTAAGTATCCACGGCAACCTTACAAAATAACATAATATTATGTAGAGAAACACATTATTTAAAACCGATTTCAGTCACAGTGGTTAGTAATCTAACCACTCTATTACTTACATTATTTATCAAAGAGTATAGTATAAAATATTAGTTTGTTAGCACCAGCCAACCAAACAAAAAAAGAAATAACAAAGTATCACTGAATTTGATGAACAATAAACACTCTTACCTTTTTTTATTGAGTGCGGGAAACCCCTTTAATAAAAGTGCGGTTTACAATATTTTCAAATTAATATATTAATCTAACCAGAGCAAGCTGACTGCAAAGTTCTGCCAAAAAACTAAAAGGATGACTGAAAAATAAATTAATTATTTAGTAAAGGTGGTTAGAAAAGTGACCACTAAACCGGAAAGAGTTAAGGTCGGTGTTAGTCTAATAATACCCTCCCCACTATGGTGGTGTAAGGTATAACTATCATCGAAATCCATTAAAATAAATGTTTCTAACAAAATTTCATGGACTCTTACCATTCTACAGATTTATCTGGGGAACCAAAATGGGAGGGGTCGGAAAAGGAGTTCAATTACCTCCCATATAAAGTAATAATTACTCTAATAATTAGCTCTCTTATCATTTTGCAGAGATTGGCGAGATTCACTTAAATTTGTACATGAAATTTGTAGGAATGACCCCTCCCATATAAAGGAAAAAGTTATAATTGCAGAATTATCGTGGTTAAAGTAAAGTTTGATATGAGTTATTTTTATAAGCTTGTCATTGTTTGTAATTTCTACATTTTTCGTTTGCGACCCCACAGAGTATATATGTTCTGGATCGTTATAGATAGCGAAGTCGATATAGCCATGTCCGTCTGTCTGTCTGTATGTTGAAATAACTTACAAACGTAATTGATACTTCAATTGATACTACAATACTTCAATATATCGAGAATTCTTCCGTCTTGGTCGCTATTTAAAATCGAGAAAATCGGCCAACAAATGGCTGAGATATATGGAAAAAACCGGGACCTATTGGCCTATTTTTTATCTATATCTGGATTACTAAGCAATATGGATATCTAATGATAGATATTCCAAAGTCCATTGCAACGATGTATATAAGGCTATAGTAATTTGGACCTACAATTGGTCAAAATCAGGAAAAATATTTTTTAACCCGAATTTTTTTTTTTCCAAAAAAATTTTTTGTCGTAAATTTTTTCATTAATAAATTTAAAAAGAAAAAAATTTTGAAAAAAATTTAAAAAAATAATTTTGAAAAAAAATTTAAATTTTGAAAAACAATTTTGAAAAAAAAAAAATTAATTTTGTTTACCTAAAAATATTTAAAATTTTTATTTTAAAGTATAATTTGGTGAAGGGTATATAAGATTCGGCACAGCCGAATATAGCTCTATTACTTGTTTTACATAATAGATATAAAAATTGGTGGGATCAGAAGTCCATTCATATTTTATTTTTATTTAACTAGAATAGGTGTAGCAAAGCGCACCGGTTAATGCTAGTAGAACACAAAAATATTGTTTATTGAAATCTTCTTTACAACATTTTAATGACCCAAAACATGAAATAAAATTTACAACCACTAAATGTTATCCAATTGGGAGCATGAGTTAGAAAAAGTTCAAAATAAAGTTCACCCTAATACACACATATATTTAAACAGAAAGCAACAAGCTGACAAAATAAGAAAATTTAAACATTAAATAAATATCTGATCCTTTTAAAATTGACAATATTAAGCAATCTTTTTTCGTCTATTAAAATACTCCAAGAAAATAAAATTTTTTTGTTACTTATCATGCAACCCTCGTTTATGGAGTGCATTTTTGTAGTTCATGTAAAGCTTTTTATATTTTATGTTTAAATAATTCCCTTTTTCCGCTTGTTTTGTATGTCAAAACGTTAATTCTGTTTAATTTTATGTATACAACAGAGTATTGGTGCAAATATGCACTGATGTGTTTAAGTTTGGGTGTGTGTGTGTGTGAGTGTGTGTGTGGACTTTACATTTAACAAAAATTCCATTATAAAGGACCATTTAACATTTTTTCGAGTATCAAGACCAAAAAGTTGTCACACAGCGTACATGACTTGACTGTTACCGAACATCCGCCATCCATATTGAATTCCAACCATTTTGAATACCATACATATGAAAGACATGTGCGTGTGATTGAGTAAGAGAATGGAAGAGAGAGAGAGGGTGAGAGTAAGTGTAACTTAACTGTATGTGTAATTTTATTTATAAATGAATTTTCTGTATAAAGCCACAAATTTCCTACATTTTGTTTTTTTTTTTTGCTGTGTGTTGCTTTACTTGAACAAATTTTCCAGCCAAAAACTTAAAAAAAAAAACAATAATGAAAAAATGTTTCCAACAAATTTCCGAACACATTTTATTTCTTTTATTAATTATTACTTTACATATATATAAAAAAAATTGTATTGGTTTGTTCAATGGTAAGAGAGTGAAAATTAAGTCTATAAAATAAATTTAATTTTTGAGCTGGGGTACTTTTTTTTACGGCCAGGCAATTTTTTGTTTAAAAGTTGGCTGCGAAAAAAAAGTTGTCGAAAATCAATAAGCACTTGATGTAGTTTTTTTCAGTGGGCGATTTAAATGTTAAATGAAATGTTATCGTTAAGAGTTTGAATGTTTTTTTTTTTTTTTTTAAATAAAAATCGTGACTGAGTAATTTGACTGACAAATATTAAAGCTTAAAATTGATGACCAAACATTGATTTAACTTAGGCAGTATATTATATATACTTACTCTCTTTAACGTATAATGTTAAAGAACAGAAACTATCAAAGACGTTAAGTCAGTGACTTTTTGCTGCTTCATGTAAAGTCTATTGGTCTACACAGTCAAGTAAATTTATTTCCATGTTTGGTTGCTTGTTAATAAATCCCATCTTTATCTTCTAAATAATTATATTAGTGTCCTCTGGCCTAATGATAATTTGGGCAGCCATTCTTGAAGCAAGGAGTTTTTCTAACACCAACTTATTAGCTTGGAAATTTAGTTAAAAGACCTTACTTAAATGATCATCAAATACCATGGTATTTTCCATATCACTAAATGAATAAAGCAAACATCAGCTTTTCTGAAGAAAATTTTTAAAATTATTTTCGTTTCTGCGATCCTCTTCTCAGTATTTTTACTGCAGTAGACGTCTCTCCTTTACAGAAGTTCATATGCTTATTTTGTTGACACTTTGTTTAGAGTTCTTTCTTTCGAGAAGAAGTCTTTCAATATCTGAATTTGAAATGAGCGTATTAACTGCGATCCTTTTCTAAATGAAGGGCTCTGTGAAGTTTCCTTACACAATTATGTTTTAAAGTAATTATACTGTTGTTGCCACTCTCTTCTAAAATTTCATTAGAATTTAGAAATTGTCATATTTCATAGATGAACAAATAAAAAAATAATGTTGGTGCCGGGATACTGTTAGTGATATTTTGTATAAGGTGTGGATTGGTAGCACCAATATTGTTTTAAGTTGTTCCTACGTGTAGCTATGGATCTACCTCAGTTTTCTAATATAGGATGTCATAAGTAAATTCGTGTGACAGTTTTGTAATCTAAATGGTGTTAAAATGTAAAGCATTCGCTGTTATATAATTTAATTTAGAGTTTAACATGTCCATCACAAGAAAGGAGCTGTATTTTTATTTTTAAGGTTGGCGTGGCATTTCGCACACTTCAAATTTTTTAATGAAAGGTAGCCTTTAATTCCTTCCACACATTCAGAAAGACGGTGAGAAAATTTCAGGAAAATTGGTCTAGCCGTTTCGCCGTCTGTAGGCTTCAAACAAACTCACAAAGAAAAAATTTACATACAAAAAAAAACATTCATGCAAAAAAAAAATTTGTCTCAGATTGTTTATATTGATGAAATCTATAATTTCATGTGTACGGCTTTTAAAAAACTTAAAAAAAAAAACTTAAACTATATTATTCCGAGATCTTATTCTCTTTTAAGTTTTATCAAGCGAAATGCTGTTAACTTTGATTTCCATACTAAAAAGATTTTGTTTTCATCTTTTGTCCGATCTATATTGGAATATGCTTCATTTGTTTGGAGTCCAAATGCTTGTACACATATTAATCGTCTTGAAAAGATCCAAATTAAATTTTTAAAATTTGGATTTTCTTCTTTAAATTTTTCAACTCCTCTTTCTTCATATGAAAACAGATGTATCTGGATTTCAATGAAGTCCTTAGAAATTAGAAGAAATATTTCTTCTTTATTATTCCTTCATGGAATTGTTGGTGGTACCATTGACTGTCCTGATCTATTAAATAATATTAATATTTCTGTTCCTCAGAGATCTCTAAGGAAATTTAAATTTTTTCATACTTATTTTCATAGAACTGATTATGCCAAAAATGACCACTTAATAAATCAATTAGGTTATTTAATACTTTCTGCCAAAATTTAGATATAAGTCAATCTAATACTATATTTAAATCCCACTTAAATAATTTATTATAAATGTTAAATTTAGTTTTAAGTTTCTAGTCTGTAAGGATTTTTTGTATCCATAGACTAAATGAATTAAAAAATAAAAACGAGTTATGACTTTTTTCTGGCTAGATTGAGCATTTGGACCACCGTGCAGCAGTTTCAGAACTCCATTTACAACTTTTTAAACATTTGGTTAAACAAATTTCACAATTTGTTAAACATTACATTGGGATTTATTGAGAATATAATAGGGAATAAAAATATTGGAAAAAGTATGACAATACTTCCTATAGTTTTTCCGTACCAGCGATTTAAATTTTGTAATTTTCGAGAAAAACTAAATATTTGGCCATAATTTGGCGAATGATCAGAATTTCCTTACTGTTATGAATTTTAAGTAAAACCTATTCAGGTAATTTTAAATATAGGCTGAAAGTTTTACTAAAATCGGAAAACGCCAATCCCTAAATCGTTAAGGTCAAAGGTAAAATTTTTCAATATTTGGAATTTCTCATGTAAATATAGCGAAATGTTATATATTTTTGGGTCGATTTTGATGAAACTTAAGAGAAATGGAAATTAATCATGAAACATACAGTCAATATGAATGGTGCTAATTTTAAGGAGATTTAGAGCTGTTTTTTCAAAAGGTGGTAAAGTATTTGCGAAAAGAAGTGAGTTGTCCAAGCCAAGGCTTATAAGATGTGAAGATGATGTGGATAATCTATTATCGGAAGCAACAACTTATCAACCTCCGCATAGGCAAACAAGACATACGGATGCAAATTCAGATAATGAATATGAATCACCTTCTTAAACTAATTTGTAATTTTATTTATATTGTTATATCTTATTAACTTTTTCTTTTTATTATGTTAAATAATCAATATTTTCAAAATTTTTATTCATTCAGAAATCATTCAAAAATTTTCAACAATTCAGGTTTTAACATTATTTCAGCAAATATCAGAAGCATATCATCCATTACTAAATTTAACAAATTCAAAACTCTACTTACTAATTTTAATAAACTACCTGCAGTTATTTCAGTTCAAGAAACTTGGTTTAAGAGTGATGTTGTTCAAGTTTATAACATACCAGGATATAGATCAGTACATTGTTGTCGATCTGACGGTTACGGTGGAACATCATTATACATACGGGACACCTTAAATTTTAGAGAAGTTAAATGCTCAAGCGAAGGCTTTATAGATTATATAGTTTTAAAATTGGATGATGTAAAGATAGATCGTAAACCAATATCCATTGTGTCGTTTTATAAATCTCAAAAATGTGATCCATCGCACTTTATGAATTTTTTGGAAAATTCTCTGTTTTGTCATGGCAGAATTCCTAGTATTCTTATTGGTGATGCAAACATTGATGCGTTGGATGAAAATTTATTTAGCGATGTGCTTAACCTTTTATGATTTTGAAAATTGTCATAAATTAGTTACACGCCCGCGAAGTGGTACATGTCTTGATCATGTTTACACCAACATTTTAAAACCAATTAACGTTGATTCAATTGAATGTGCATTGTCCGATCACAACATAATACATTGCTCCATTCATATTGATTTTCAAATACATGATGTTGTACAAGAACGTTATTTAGTGTGTGATTATGAAGAGTTAAATATTTGCCTACAAGAGCAGCTGCAATCATTGACACATACACAAGATCCATCAGTTGACACAAATAATTTATTGACATGTATAAACAATGCAATTGAACACTCAAGTGTTTTGAAGAATCACAACATCTTTTTAAAGCGTAAATTGACTCCTTGGATTAATGGTAACTTATATAAATTAATTTCTCATAAGAAAAAATTGTTAAAACTACGGAGATTATATGCTGACAATGAGGGTATAAAAAATCAACTTAAAATAATTAGCAAAGTAGTTAAAAAAGCTTTTAAAGATTCCATGAACAACTTCTATACCAATAATTTAACAAGCTTACAAAATGATCCCAGAAAGGCCTGGAAGTTTCTTAATGATACTCTTGGTAGAAGTTCGAAAAAAGAAATTTCTATTAGAGATAGCCATGGGGATACCATTCAAGGTGATGCTAATAAGGCTGAATTTTTTAACATACATTTTTTAAAATCAGTACAAGATTTAAAACAAGCTATTGATGAGAATCCAGTAGATAACTTCAATTCTCTTAGAACTTTACGTCATCGTAACATTCAATTTGAATTTAATTTTACTAATTCTAATGAAATTGAAAATGCAATAATAAATCTGTCTCCTAATAAAAGTTATGGACATGACAACATATCGCCCAAAGTATATAAAAACTGCAGTAGCAGTATTGTACCTCATTTGGTTGAAATTTTTAATAATATTATAGATACGAAAATATATCCGGACACATTAAAAATCCATAAAATAATACCCATACCAAAAGTGAATAACTCTAATATGCTTGATCAATTTCGTCCAATATCGATATTGCCAATAATTGACAACATTTTTGAAAAAATTCTACATAGTCAATTATCAGCGTATTTTGAAAGTAATAATTTGTTCAATGACTGTCAGTATGGCTTCCGTAAAGGATGCGGTACGGAAGAAGCAATTATTAATGTTCAAAATTGCATATGTAAAATGTTAGATGAGGGTAGTAGTGGAGTGACTGGAATTTTCTTTGACTTGTCGAAAGCATTTGATATGATTGACCACAAAATTATGATACGAAAACTACAATGTTATGGGGTTCGTGGTAATGAAATTTTGTTATTTCAGTCGTATTTAGAAAATAGAAAGCAGTTTGTGCAGGTCCATAAACATAAGAGCAGTTTAGGTCAAGTTAAGTATGGAGTACCTCAGGGAAGTGTATTGGGACCCTTGCTATTTGTTATATACATGAATGACCTCAAAAATTTACAACTAAATGGGAAAATGTTTATTTACGCGGATGACATATCTATTTTCTATCCATACAAGTATGAGACGGCTGTAAAACCCTATATAGAGCGTGATGCAGCTCTTATAATTGAGTACATGCGGATAAACAAACTTTTTATTAATCCGGGGAAAACAAAATTGATTCGATTTAGACCTCATGTCCGTTTTAATACAAATTTTAGTATATATATTGATGGTAAAGAAGTTCAGGAAATATCCTCAATGAAGTATTTGGGACTACATTTACAATCGAATCTTGCTTGGGATCAACATATAAGACATCTAAAGACTAAAATATCCCCTGTCATTGGACTATTATATAAGTTTAAATACAAATTTGACCAAAACACTAAATTTCTGATCTATCAAAGTCTAATTCAAAGCCATATAAATTATTTAGCTGTCGTTTATGCTCACAAGAATAGTGTTGAGATGCGTTCTCTGCAACGACTTCAAAATAGAGCATTAAAAGCTGTTGCAAACTTGCCAATGAGACATTCAACAAAGTCCTTGTATACTGAATTTTTTTCGTCTATTTTGCCAATATGTGGAATTTATAAGCTACAAATTCTTTTGTATGTGTACAAATGCCTTCATGGCATAGGTCATCATACAACAAGTTTTGTTCGAGATCAAAATTCATATAATACTCGCAATTGTCAGCAATTGAGAGTAGCATTTTGCCGTACAGAGACAACGAAACAACGTATTGAATACTCTGGTAGTAGAGAGTTTAACAACTTACCTCTACACATTAAAACCTGTCCTACACTTTCAAGTTTCAAAAAATTGTTAAAAGAATTTTTGATATTAAACATTGATAATATGCTGTAAACTTTTGCTTCTGATATATTTACATATATGTATTTCTGCATGTAAATTTTTATTCAAATTATCATTTTTATTTTTTTCCTACATTTGTTTTTATATAATCTTTTTTTTTTTAATGACATTTTTCTAGATTATAATTATTAATATGAATTAAATATTGCCAACTTGCCTCAACAATGCCTACTGGCGCTGAGGCACTAATATTTTTGTATAATTTTGTAATTGAATTATTTTTTAAATAAAAAAAAAAAAAAAAAAAAACCTAGCTTCAGAAATGATTTAAAATGTGAAATGTTTATTGTTATTCAATAAGTAGTTTACAACTAAACAGTAATTTTGTGTGTAATCGACAGATCCTGATTTTATATACATATATTTCTAAAAAGCGCTTACAACCATGTACATAACATTGTCATTAAATAAGGCATGGATCCAGGTCAACCATTTTGGGGGTGGGGGGAAATCCAAATTTGTTCTACATTTTTTTTCTTTTTTATATGAAAACTTTACGGTTTTGGGGGGATTTCCTTTTTCACCCCCTCTGGCTTCGCACCCGCTTTAACTTTTATTTTACAAAGATACAGAAATAAAGCACCCTGAAGACGATCAAATAAACCCGCCAATCAGTGCATATGTGTGAATGCTTGAAGCTTTATAGGAGACGTACAAATAAATACGTCAATCACTATTTGTATTTTGAAGCACTTTTCTATTATTACCAAAAATCTCAAAGAAATTTATGATTTTTTTGTTAATCAGAGACGTAAAATAGAAAATGTGAATATTTTTTTTCATCCCTGTTTGACGTCACAACAATCACAACAGGAGATGTCAAATAAAAAATCAAAACTTTTTGATTCTCATCAATCATTGCCGACAACGCGAAAAAGAACGACTGCACGCACACAACTATGTAATTGATGTGTTTATTTGATCGTCTCCAGGGCACTTAACTGATCAACGGTGAAAGTATTTTTATTTATGTATGTGTGAAAATACTTAAAAATATAGTCCATCAATTAGTGGTTAAAAGGTTACATGGTTGTGCAATATGTGTTGATTTCATCCATATATACAAACTGTATTAGGTATTATTTACTATTAGGTATTAAGTACTAAAAAATGTTATATTAAAATTAAAAGTATCATAAGTATGTATGTATTAATGTGCACTAAATAAATATTAACTAGGAAATTTGGCCTGTATTTTATTACAATTCAGAAAGCACTTTATAATTTTCTACTACAAATTTAGAACTATTTTTAAAAGTTTTAAAATTTGCAATATTTTTAAAAATATTAAACAAATATAATAATGAAAAACAAGTAAGAGAGCTATATTCAGCAGTACCGTAAGTGTATATAACTTCGCCAAATTATACTTAAAAAAAATTATTTTTTTCAAATTTTAAAATTTAGGGCAAACAATTTTTAAAAAATTTTTTTTTTTAAATTTTTGTAAAATTTATTCGTAAAAAAATGTTATAAAAAAAATTTTAAAAAAAAAATATTTGCTTAAAAAAAAAAATTCGGTTTAAAAAATATTTTTCCCGATTTTGACCCTTTATAGGCCTTATATACGCCGTTGCAAAGGTCTTTGAAATATCTATCACTAGATATCCATAATTTCTCTAATGACTTAATAATCCAGATATAGATCAAAAATATGTAAAAAAACGAAGTTGTCCGGTTTTTCCTTATATATCAGGCATTTGTGGCGATTGTCTCGACTTTAAATAGCAACCGAGCTGGGAGAATTCCCTATAAATTGTTGTAAGAATCATGAATGTAAGTTATTTGGTGGCTACGGAATGTTGATTTCAACAGACAGATGGACATGGCTTTATCGACTTTGCTATATACTACATTCCATATATATACCTTATGGGATTGCGACTGATAAATTTTGAAATCACAAACAGAATGACAAACTTATACATATTGATGTATAAATTATGTTTTTAAGTTATTTGGGGGCTACGGAAAGTTGATTTCAACATACAGACGGACAGACGGACATAGCTATATCGACTTCGCTATCAATAACGATCCAGAATATATATACTTTGTGGAGTCGCAAATGAAAAATGTAGAAATTACAAACGGAATGACTAACGTATATACACCCTCCCACTCATGGTGAAGGGTATAATAACTCACAATCTAAAAGTTTTCTTAAATTTCAAAAAAAGTTCCAAATAGTACTTTTTTAAATAGTTAGCTTTCAATTAAAAATTTCTATTAAATTAAACAAACTCTTATCAATTAGTTTTATTTTATTATTATTTCTTTAGTTCTTTTTTTTTTTCTTGTAAAGCAATAAATTTTCGTTCATTTCACTTATAAACATCAACTCAATCGACCATGATTTGAAGCCAAGTTTTTGCTGGCTTAAAAAAGGGAGAGTATTGTTAAGTTTAAAGAAGCCACTACCACTTCACTTTACAAGGCAAAATGAAAAAAAGATACTCTTAATACTAGCAGGGTAATGTTAAGAGTCGTCCACTGTTCCTTTTAGAAAAGTGTGTGTGTGTGTTTTTATTAAATTTTGTGAACCCATGATGAAAATAGAAAGGAAATTTGATAAATTAAATTTTCACTGGGAGTAGTCACATCTTTATTTTATTCAGCTTTTCTTTTATTTTCCAACTCTATAAATTCAGTTTTTTGTCAACGTGCATGTGAGTGTGTATGCCTTTTAGCCATTGTACTATTGTTAAATGGCAAAAAGTGTGCAAAAAAAAAATAATACTCGACTCACTGAAACTATTGTTAGTTTTACTTAGTAGAGCACATTTTTTAGTTTTTCTTTTAAATAATAACAAAAAAAAAAAAAATATGGAACAAAAGACAAATGTAAAAGATGGCAAAGAAACAAGAGGAAATGAGTAAAGACTGCAGAAGCAACATAAATACACAAGTATTTTAAATGGCTTCCAAGATAAAATATTTGCAGTATGCAGTGGCATAAAAATACTAGCAGGGGCTTGGTTCCCATACATTCTTCATACTCCTCTCAGCTGAACACAAATAGAAAAAAAAAAAAAAAGAAACATTAAACCATGAACAAACATGATAAGAACCAACAAAAAAAAAAAACACACAAGCAACGAGAGAAGCAGAGACAAAAGTTAACACAAACATTTGTGGGGTAGTACTAAAAATTTAAGTTAAGAAGAGAATTTTATAAAAGTTACAAGATTTTTGAAAGCAACTGATATTTTTATTAGATAAAAGTTCTTAAACAAGCTGATTTGGTAAAGTAATGCTTGAAACAATCAATAGTAATTCAAATTTTCAAAAAATTGGTAGTTAAATTGTAGATTTTTTCACGACGATCTTAGAACCATTTTTATATAGAGACTTCAGATCTTCAACTTAATCGAATGCCTATTTTGAAACGATATCACGACAAATTAATAACTAAAATTTAACAAAAACCATTATTCTCCTCTGTAATACCTTTATGCTAATAACAAAATAAATATGAAGCATACTTTTAGGATAATATTTAAAAAAAATGCTGTTTCGGATATTCTCTTGTAATTATTATAATCTAAATGGTACTTTTCACTCAACTATCTTATATTTAGTTGTTCTTTTGAAACAACCTTATCTAGAGGGTTCCATAATCTTCGGCTAAATCGAATTCCTGTTTTTAAATTGATTAAAAACCATTATTTTCTAATTCTTTATCTGTTAGGCGCTTTCCAAATCTCTAAATCTAAAGTATACTTTTAGGATGATATTTCAAGAAAATACTTTTACTGACATTTTTCTTGTAATTTAACATTATTTTAACACATGTTTCTTATATACTTTTAAAATATTTATATTATATCGACTATTTTACATTTTATTACACCCCTATACAACATATTTTCAAACACTTTATTCTTTATTTAATGTTTGCCATAGTTTTTTTTAACTAAATGTTGTTTTTTTTTATGACACCCTGCATATGAGTATATACATACATAGAATACATTATTGTTACATTTTATGTATTTTTTTTTTTGTTCGACCCTTCATCTGACTTATGATGTCTTGTATTTTATGTTGCTGACATAACATAAAATTCTATTTTCAGGTCAGTTTATAGTCAATTGTTTAGGGCTTAAGTATGGCAACGGCGTATAGACATTTTTTTTTTTTTGTGAAAATATTTGAAAATTTTGTTGAAATGAAAAGAATGTAAGGAAAATCGATTATGGAACACAAAATGTAGTTTAAAGTAGTATATTTTTCTAGGAAAACAAGAGACGTTTTAAAAGAAGTGAGGTGAAATAAAATGAATAGTTGTGCAAAAAAACGAAACATTTAAGACGCATAAGTTCTATTAAAGAGTTAAACTTAAGATAAATCTTATTAGATTTAGGACTATAGGTAGTTCGTATTAAAAACAATACACCTGATTTCGATTGCTAGATTAAGCGCTTCATCAATCTATTCACTTAATAATGTATACATTCCCACTAGAGATACACGAATTATGGAAAGCAATCGGTATCCAACATGCCTTAAACCCAGACCACCCCTAATCCGGGTGATGACAACTTGCTAGCACCTAAAAAGTTAGTGCTCGGTTATTATAGCACTTAGATTGTTGTCCAAAAACAGAAATGCCTCTCGCCGTCTGAAAACATAAATAAAAAACCCGATTTCGAATGCAGGCTTTTGTTGTCGCTCGTTATTGAGTTAATAATGAAATAAATAAAGTTCATATTCTTATTATTCTGATTCCTTATGGAAAGCAGTCCATATCCCGCATTCCTCAATCCCAGGAATGGAAACCATTCTCCCCAATTATCTTTCTTATTGCAACTACTGCTGAAGTGTATAGTCGCAACTTGCGAGTACCCAACAGGAAATAGTGATCAGCTATATAGAGATCTTTGTCTACTTATCATTCATGGAGAGCCATCTATCATACCGTATAATAGAATCCACATACCTGGCACACCAATCTACAATTTGACTCTAAAACAATGGTGCGCACCCCATAGCACTATTGTGCAAAATCAAATCACACACATTCTTATGCTCTTACAATGTAGTAGTCGTTGTCCACTCTACGAGACAACTATGAAAGCGCATGAGCATGGGTGTATGACTTTTTCTTTATTTTTTCAGTTTTTGTATTTGTTTGTTTGTAGGTGCACTGAATATAATAAAGATTTGAATGTGTTGGTGAGAGTTAGTGTATTGTGTATCTAAAACAGGGATGTCCAAAGCTGAAACTGTATTTGTGTTGGTGAGCAAAAGAGAGATCCACTGAAAGAAAATTTTAGTGAAATAAATAAAAGATTTTTAAGGCTTTATTTGTTAACAATAATCAGGTAAACAATTTAATCAAATTGCCTGCGACATATTACCATAGCTCATTAATTGAGAGTTCGATATTAATTATTTTCGAGAAATTTAGAAATATTTGATTAAAATCATTTCAAATAAGAAAAAAATTGTTCACAAAAGTAAATTGAGGGAAAAAAAACCAGACAACACTGCAATGATTTTAAAAGTTCGAAATATATTAAATATTTCTTTCAGTGATCATGAAAAATAATTAAAAAAAAAATGAAAAAATAGCAATACATCCGCTTAGTGTGTGCATTCGTCGCTGTCTCAGTGACTACTAAACAAAAGAGAATAAGAATATGTGTGTTGTTGGTCAGCGCGAAAGCACAATGAAATTTTTTGTTAGACTATTTGGTAATTAAATAGTCTAACAAAATGTCCAAATTATCCTTGTTATAAATGCGATCTATAATATCTGATGTTATCCAATACAGAACAGCGAGCAGTGTCTTTGCAGGTGTCATTCGAAGTTGTCATGTCATATTCATTAAAATTATGTTCAAGTTCATACTTGATTTGAAATAAGATTTAGTAACATTTAAACAGAATACAATGATACTATAAATTGAAAATAACTATAGACTTTTTCCGTAGGCCTTGATATAGTCTTTTAAAAGCTACAATCGTAGATTTTTACTTTGAAGGCTTCAATCATATGTTTTATATATTATCTTATAAGATTCAATCATAGTTTATAAAAGCTTTAATCGTAAATCTTTATACAGTATTCAATGAACTTCTATCGTAAGACATTATTTAGTCTTTTATACGCATCACAGGTCTTATATAGTGTTGTACAAACTTCAATCGTAGGTCTTTATACAGTATTTTGTAAGATTCTATCGTAAGTCTTTCAAAGCTTCAGTCGTAGATCTTTAAAAGCTTCAATCGTAGGGTTTGTAGAGTATTTTATAAGGTCGTAGGTCTCTATAAGCCTTAAATGGAGGTATTTACAAGACTCCATTGTAGATTTCTATAAGCTTCAATCATATGGCTTTATAAGCTGCAATCGTAGGTGTTTATAAGTTTCACTCGGATGGTTTATATGATTCAATCGTAGCATTTTATAAGCTTCAATTGTAGGTTTTTATAAGCTTCAGCCTGAGGTCTTTACAAGCTTCAATCGTAGGTCATTATACGCTTCAATCGTAGGTCTACTCCTTAGTAGGAGGTCTTTACAAAATATAATCTTTATAACTATTAATCATAGGTATTTACAAGGTTCAATCGTAGACTTTTATAAGCTTCAATCGTAGGTCATTATAAGCTGCAATTGTAGGTCTTTATAAGCTGCAATCGTAGGTCTTTATAAGCTTAAATCGTAAGTCTAATCCTTAATCGAAGGTCTTCACAAGTTTCAATCGTAAGTCTAATCCTTAGCCTGTGGTCTTTACAAGCTTCAATCGTAGGTCTTTATAAGCTTCAATCATAGGACTTTATAAGCTTCAATCTTAGGACTTTATAAGCTTCAATCATAGAACTTTATAAGTTTCAATCGCAGATCTTTATAAGCTTCAATCATAGGACTTTATAAGCTTCAATCATAGGACTTTATAAGCTTCAATTGTAGGTCTTTATAAGTTTCAATCATAGGAATCTATAAGCTTCAATCATAGGACTTTATAAGCTTCAATCATAGGACTTTATAAGTTTCAATCATAGGACTCTATAAGCTTCAATCATAGGACTTTATAAGCTTCAATCATAGGACTTTATAAGCTTCAATCATAGGACTATATAAGTTTCAATCGTAGGTCTTTATAAGCTTCAATCTTAGGACTTTATAAGCTTCAATCATAGGACTTTATAAGTTTCAATCGTAGATCTTTATAAGCTTCAATCATAGGACTTTATAAGTTTCAATCATAGGAATCTATAAGCTTCAATCATAAGACTTTATAAGCTTCAATCATAGGACTTTATAAGTTTCAATCATAGGACTCTACAAGCTTCAATCATAGGACTTTATAAGCTTTAATCATAGGACTCTATAAGCTTCAATCATAGGAGTTTATAAGCTTCAATCATAGGACTTTATAAGCTTCAATCATAGGACTTTATAAGTTTCAATCGTAGGTCTTTATAAGCTTCAATCATAGGACTTTATAAACTTCAATTATAGGACTTTATAAGCTTCAATTGTAGGACTTTATAAGTTTCAATCATAGGAATCTATAAGCTTCAATCATAGGACTTTATAAGCTTCAATTGTAGGACTTTATAAGTTTCAATCATAGGAATCTATAAGCTTCAATCATAGGACTTTATAAGCTTCAATCATAGGACTTTATAAGTTTCAATCATAGGACTCTACAAGCTTCAATCATAGGACTTTATAAGCTTCAATCATAGGACTTTATAAGCTTGAATCATAGGACTTTATAAGTTTCAATCGTAGGTCTTTATAAGCTTCAATCATAGGACTTTATAAGCTTCAATCATAGGACTCTATAAGTTTCAATCATAGGACTGTATAAGCTTCAATCATAGGACTTTATAGCTTTCGATCGTGGGTATTTATAAGCTTCAATCATAGGACTTTATAACTTTCAATCATAGGACTTTATAAGTTTCAATCATAGGACTTTATAAGCTTCAATCATAGGACTTTATAAGCTTCAATTTTATGTGTTTATAAGTTTTTGTCGGAGGTCTAACAAGCTTCAACTGTATGTGTTTTTAAGTCATCTATGATAGGTCTTTATAAGCATTAGTCAGAGGTCTTTACAAGCTTAAATCGTAGATCTTTATAAGCTTCAATCATAGAACTTTATAAGCATCAATTAAATGTATTTATAAATTTCAGACTTAAATCTTTACAAGCTTCAATCGTAGATCTTTATAAGAATCAATCATAGGTCTTTATAAGCTTAAATCGTATGTGTTTATAAGTTTCAATAGGAGGGTTTATATGCTTCAATCTTAGAATTTTATAAGCTTTGTAGGTCTTTATAACCATCAATTGCTGGCCTTTATAAGCATCAATCAGATGCATTATAAGCTTCAATCATAAGTCATTATAAGGCCTTTCATAAAATAATTTAAAATAAATAATGTAAATAACTAGAGATTACAATTACAATTAGCATTACCCATCACCTTTTCACAAATCCCATAATTTAGAGAAAAAAAAACTTTCTTTTTGTTAAACTTTTTATTTTTTTCCTTCAAAAAAAAAAAAAAATTTTATTTTTTCTAACCCACTAAACTCAAATCACTTTAAACTGATGCATGTATGTATGTGTTTGATATGTTTTGTTGTTGGTTTTATTCATCCACTCTCTCTCCCTCTGTCTCTCTCTGTTTCTTTGTCATTTTTCTAATATCCTTCACAATCAATGACCTATAAAAAATGTTGATTTTCCTATGTTTGTCACTTTTGTTACACATCATTGCCTGCCAACATAATCCGGCCTAAACTGATGGCTACCAAACTCAAACAAATTTATTTTGCTCTACATGTACTAGGACAAAAAAAAAAGAAAACACAAAATAAATACTGCTTAACCACACTCTAACCACTTACAACCATGATTCCATTTCCACACTTTTATAATGATGGAAGCTTTTCATATTTAGCTGTGTGGGTTATAATACCTTCTATGTTTTTGGTAAGAGTTGAGAGAGAGCGAAAAAAAAACCAATAAAATGTTCACACATAACCTCTTTAAAAAATGGGGCGAAAATGTGCTGATGTCCTGGTTTGGCTTTAAGGCGGAGAAAGCGACAAGTGGAATGTGTGTAAGTAGTTTAAGTCATTGTTAGTCACAAAAAAAAGTGTGATAATAAAATGAGAAAAGGATGTGAAAAAAATTTTTAAAAAAAAGATACTGTCACATAGAAGCTATGATGATGTTAAAATCAAACTCATCATCCACGCTGCATAGTTGTCGACATCATAATCCTTGTTATAGCAAAAAAAAAAAAATAAGAAACATCAATGTCAGCTTTAAACAAAAATGATGTATTGTTAAAGTTTTTTTTATTAAAGTTATATAAAAAATTTGAAATATTTAAAAAAAATTTTGAAAAATATATTTTATTAATAGAGGCATGTTTAAAAGTGAACTAAAACAAGTTTATATTTCTTAAAGTTTAAAAGAAATTTAATTTCCTTTTAAAAAATTTCCTTGCCTAAATTTTTCAGTTTCACTTTCTGTTTTTCTTTCTTTTCTTCTTTCTCCTCTAATGTGTTATGTGTTGGTGTGTGCGTTTTAATAGTCCTTTATATGATATGAAATTAATTCCTAAGATGTTTTTAGTTAATTACCTCATTGTAGACACAAGGATATTATTTCTTTAGCATTTTTATACATCAAAAAGTCATAATCATTATAATAAAAATATACACCACAACATTCATTTTTATATATATATGTATTTGGAAATTATGTTAATTGTTAGAAGCAAGTATGCCATAGAATTTAGTAATAATAATTAAATTAAGCAGCTATAAACCAATAAAAACACTTAAGTAAGCTTAATGGTAACAAATTAACTTATAAATGGTTAAGGAGCTTAAACTAAATTAAACAAATTCTTATAATATTTAAGTAAATATAATAAATTAAAGTGTATCTTTAAAAAAAAACTAAAATTTTTGTGTATTTGTAAGGCTAAAATGTGCTGAAAACCATTTGTTTACATCGCTTAAGCTTTATTATTATCACTCTCCCCATTTTTCTTACAGTGTAAACAAGTATTTCACACAACGCCAAAAAGTATGCTATAAAAATGTATTATCTATTTTTTTTATTATTCACTCCTCATTCATGCACTCGCTCTTTCGTTCATTCAGTCAAACATCAAACCCCACCACCAACAACAACGACAACAACTACAGCAGCAGCAGCAACCATCAAACAAAATCAACATGCTTACAGCAGCAAAATGTTGACAGATTTGAATGAGAATGAACGCAGAATAACAAAAAAATAAATTTGAAAATAAGATGAATAACAAAAATTAATGATAAGACAGTGTAGAAATATGACAAAAATATAAAAAAAAAACAAGAATATAAATAATAATAGAGCACAGACTACAATGGAATACATAAAAACAAAAATAATATTGTAAATAAATATTTTTTATACATATAAATGTATATTTAAAGTAAATATAATTTTGACAAAATAAAACTTCACACAAACAACAATTTTCCTAAAAAAAAAAAAAATAAAATATTCTGCCATATTTTTGGGGAGAGTGTGTGTAAACCAGCAATATAGATAGATTGTGTTGTTAGTGCGAACAAAAAAAAAAAACTAAAAACTTTGTAAATTCATGATAAAAAATATTTAAAATAAACTGTTTAAATAAAAAATTCTTGTTATTTGGCATGATGATGAATTTTTATATGCATTTAGTTTTGAAATTTGAAATATTTCCTGTTAGTATAGGGTTTTTTTTAGCTGTTTGTTTTTTTGTGACTGGTTAGAGACATTTTAGACATTTCAATAGACAACATGATGAATGAACGAATAGTTTTGTTGCAAGCGTCAAAAAACATTTTTTGGGGGATGAAAACCCAGCAATTGTTTTACAAAATTCAGCTAAAAACTTCTTATTTTAGGTTTATACAACATAATTTTCATTCAAATCTTTGAAAAAATATTTTTTTAAATTTTTCTTACTCTTCAAGCAGCTTACTTTGGTCCATACAAAAAACTGATCCCATTGTGATACCCAAGGGATAAACAGCTGGGTATTTATCATACGTCCATTGTTTCCAGGCTAAACCAACCAGATTCCCTGATGAAGGAGTAGATTCGTCTAAGACTCATCCTTGATAACTCATCTAAGCATGATAGGAATGGGATTCCGAGAATGAGTTCCCTCAGGTTTATCAGAGCATTGGCAGAATAGGTGGGACACCGTCTCCTTCTCTTCTTCATTATGACAACTCCTACAGTAGTCATTGTACCGTAGGCCTAGTCTTTTAGCATGTGTCCCAATTATACAGTGTCCTGTAATGAAGGAGACAGTTAGCCTTATTTGCTCTCGACGAAATTCCATAAGTAGGTTCGTCCTGCTCGATATAACACAGGAAGACTCGTTGGTCCACCTGCTTTATGCAGACTCATATAGTATCTGCTGTACAGCCATCTTGCATTTAACAAGGGAAATACCAGAAAAGGGTTCAATCTCATCATCATGCATCTAAGCTATAGAATTACCCTGATTTCCTTCCTGACCAGGGACCCATATAAGCGTTATCCTAGAACGTCTCGCTATCTCTGTGTCGCTTTGGGCCTTTTAGGTCCCGGTTGCTGGCTCTTGGCTGTCACTTCCTCAGCAGAGGGAGGAGCAGTCTTGAGACCAGCGATATGAGCTTTCGTCCAAGAGAGGGAAGCCTGTTGCTCCTCCGTGAGGTCCTCGACTTTTTTAGAGCCGAGAGACTCAATGAAGCGCATGGCAGAAAATATGATACACAACCTCTTCCTCTTCTTCATTATGGCAGCTTCTACAGTAATCATTGAACCGTAGGCCCATTCTTCTAGCGTGTGCCCGAATTAAAAAGTGTCCTGTAATGAAGGAGACAATTAGCCTTATTTGCTCACGACGATAATCCACAAGTAGATTCGTCCTGCTGGCATCATATACGGGCCATGTCGACCTCGCTGTAGCACAGGAAGGTTCATTAGTCCACCTGTTTTGTGCAGTCTCATATAGTATCTGCTGAACAGTCATCTTGCATTTAAAAAAGGGAAATACCAGAAAAGGGGTCGATCTCCTCATCATCCATCATTGCACCCCTTTTGGCCAGTTCATCTGCTATACAATTACCCTGATTTCCATCGTGACCAGGGACCCATATAAGCGTTATCCTAGAATGTCTCGCTATCTCATTAAGGGATACCCGCCATTCCTCGGTTAACCTAGATGTCGTGAAGATACCCGCTATTCCACTCACTCAGTTAACGGCAGCCTTGCTATCAGTAAATATGCATATATCACCAGATACTTGATAAAACCTCAGCCAGTTGGATGCGCGTTTAATGGCCGTAACTTCTGCCTGAAGAGCCGTACAAAAGTTAGGTAGCCTTAAGTAGGATTTGATCTCAAAGTTTTCAATAAAGAAACCTCCACCGACCCTACCGCCCCTTTTCGAGCCATCAGTATATATCCTTATGACATCGTCAGGGGGGAAGAGTCTGCGCTGCCATAAATCTCTATTCGGGATTATAGTATGGAAATGCCTATCGAAGGAAGCTTTTGCGATGCAGTAGTCGACATTACTATGTAGGTGTCCATAGTAGTTCAGTATCCTAGAGTGCCCATGATCTTTACCAGACCAGCATTCAGTCTCACAGCAGAGTTGAGAGCCATTTGTATCACCATCAAATCAACTGGTAACCAGTTTAAAATAATAAAAACTGCCTTAGAGGGGGTAGACCTTATAGCACCTGTAATCAGTATCGCGATAGTCCTGAGAACGCGTTCACCGGGCTTCCGGTGAGTAGCATTGTCCAAAGCGTGCCACCACACCAACACTCCATAGAACAAGATGGGTTTAACGACTGCATTGAAGATCCATTTGATACCCTTCGTCATAATACCCCAGTTAGTACCAATTGGCCTTTTGCAGGAATAGATGGGAACATATTAATCCTGTTTTGAATATTCAAATTCCAGGATAATCTTTTATCCAGAATGATGCCAAGGTACTTTGCATTATCCCTAATCTCAAGACTAATTCCATACAGTCGAGGTGGTCTAAAGTCATCGATCTTATACCTCCTAGTGAAGAGAACCAATTCCGTTTTTTGTGGGTTTACACTAAGTTCACTCGAAATACTCCACTCACTCAGTGTCTTAATGCCGTTTCCATACAACTAGATATTTTATCCAGAAATTTACCAGATATAAATACTGCAACATCGTCAGCATATGTGACTGTCCTGATCCTTTTGTTGTCAATTCCACAGAATTGGTGAAAGTATACCCCCCTGCGGGGTTCCACGATTGACCACTTTTGAAACACTCATGCCATCTAGAGTAGCACATATGACTCTATAGCTGAGTAACTTTCCGACTAGCCGGCGACAATATCAATTCCAAGTTCATCCATCGCAGTTAGGATGGCAGCAAGTGAATACTCCTTATGTATTAGCGACTCTTCAATGAAGCCAACTGAAGAATGAAGAGCTATTTCCACAGATCTACCCTTGGTGTAGGCATGTTGGGATTTAGAGATGAGTTCCCTTGGAATGGTCATTCTCAGGTATACATTAATAACCCTTTCTAGGGTTTTAAGCAGAAGGGATGCAAAACTAATTGGTCTGTATTCCTTTGGTTTAGTATGAGTCGCCTTGCCTCCTTTAGGAATAAAGACTACTCTACACCTCGTCCAACATGTAGGAATATAGGTCCACCGAATACACGCTACGTATATGTTAATGAGCCATGGTATAACAATATCTTCATTCTTTTGAAGATCAGCAGGAATAATGCCATCCGGTCTAGGGGAATTAAACGGGTCGAACATCTTGATTGCCCACTGGATTCTTTCTCTGTTCATCGGAACAGAATTACCACACGGAGCAACTGAATCAGCAGCCCCATTCACAGTCTCGTCACCAACTGGGAGGCAGCCTGGGAAAGAGTTTAGAGTCTAGTAGGACCTCAAGAGTTTCCTTACTGTTCAGAGTTCATCTACCACAGGGTATACTGTAAAAGTAACTTCACATCATTTAATTTTTCGGCCTTAAAACACTCCAAGTACTTATGTTCCAAATTCCCTCAAAACCTAATATGTACTTATGTATATTTCTAACTCAGATATTTAAAACCTTCTCCTTGAAAAAACTAAATTTAGAAGAGAGTGATGCTAAGCAAAGGCTGCCTGCTGCAAGTAAGGATCTAAGAAAGGGACCGTACAAATGAAAATAACTTTAAAAGTTTAACAAAAACTTTACTCACAAACAGTTCACTTTGAAAGCCAACTAGACCAAATTAAACCACCTCTAGAATGATAATGTTCATTAACCCTTTTGCTATATTGTATCAATATGGAAATAAGTAACTTTTTGGTATTTGACAATCTCAAAGCAAAAAAGGAACCTTTTAGATTTCCACAGATTAGGAAGAGTTTTCAATAATTTTCTAACATTTACATAGCTGGACTATAAAGCGGGTGAGGCAAAACTCAGGTTATGAACGAACCAAGCCAATATTGAATACTCTGTTCCAAAGTGAAGCGTATTCCACAGAGAGTGTTGGACTATAAAGCGGGTGGGGCAAAACTTCCCAACCACTTCATTCTAAATACTTCTTAACAGGTATTACAACATGTGGCCGAGCATTGACATAATGGAATATTACGGTTTCATGTCTGGTTTTTCGACCAATGCACGCTTCAAACGAATCAGTTACGTTCAGTACAGGTTTCCTGTGATGACCTGATCAAATTTCAGCAGCAAATACAGAGCATGGATATTTGGTTTTGGTGTCGATTTGACTGGTTGGCCGGGCTTCACATACGATCTCTTACGCTTCGGGTCATCGTTATGGATCCATTTTTAATCGTAAGTAATGATTTTGTGCAAAAATGATTTTCTTTTATAGCGTTAAAGCATCCTTTTGGACATGCAAAATCGTCTTTCAAGGTCATTCCGCTTCTATTCGTATGGTACCCAATTTCGCGGCTTTTTGAGAAATCCCGATGCTCGCAATCTATTTAAAATTGCTGCTTGAGTACCTCCCAATAATTTTGCAAGCTCTTGTTGAGTTTGACAACAATCTTCATGGAGTAATGCCTCAAATTCTTGGTCTTTAAACTTTTTTGGCTGGCCTGGGCAATCTTTGTCTTTCGTGCCAAAATCAACACTTCTGAACCGCACAAACCATCTCTTCCACGTTGAAACCAATGTTTCAGCAGCGTTTTTTTTTTTTTTTCAAATTAAAGAAGTAAAGCTAAACTTCCCGCATATGACGATTCTTTAGCACAAAATTAGAGCTTTTCGAAGGAAAAAAACTTTATGTTTACACTTAATGCTCAATAACTAAGTGAGAATAAATGGCAGATATATTCCCTTCAAAATGACATATAAGTTATTAAAAACAATAAATCCCGAATTTTAAAATCATTCGTTTCTCAATTCTCTCGTATACCAATTTGTACATCATGAATGAATGAACCCTTTTTCACAAATTATATGAAATGAAAAGGTGTCCTTAATTTGGAAACTGTTTACAAATTTTTTTTATCAACACGAAATATTTATGGATAAGTAAAATTTTTCACTGGGTTCCTTAGCTCTATTCATTAGAGAAAAACTACAAACAAAAAATAAAAAACATTTAGAATTTTTAAATATGAAAAATAAATTTTCCATTTTATTTCTTATTTCAGTTTTTATTTTATTTTAGTTTTCACTCACAAAAAACGTTTGTTTTTCTAGCTGCATTTTTCATTAAAAAATCAGCTTGACAACCGTAAATACTTATCAGTTTTGTTGTTAAATTGTTTGTTTTTTTTTTTTTTTTGTTTAAATTTTTATTAAATAAAAATAACATTAAATAATTGATAAACATTTTTATTTAATTAATGTTGCTAATACAAAAAGTAAAAAACCAATGCATTTTATATTTAATGGAACAAAATAACAAAAAAAAGATCACCTGATTTAAAAAAAAAAACCAACAAAAATCCCAAATAAATTTTTTTCCTATTAATAAATTATGAATTTGCCAAAAAAATAATAATAAAAATAATAAAATCTTGGCAAATAATGCACATGAAATGGCCAAGGTTCAATGTGGATTTAAATAAATAATCGAAGAACAGTGAGAGGCAAATTAATAAGAGTAGGATTTGTTTTAAGGAATTTAAGCAGAAAATGTTTGAAATCGCAATTCATTATTAAACAGTTCAGCTTAATTCTCTACTTCTTCTTTAACAAAACTTTACATGTTTTCAGGGGTACAAATATTTAAGGAACAAAAGCATTATTATAGGAAGGAAACTAAAGTCTTTTATCGAGGTTCAAAGTTAAAATTTTCAGCATTTGGATTTTAAATGAAGAAGAACAATTTTAGACTTTGGGATCATGGAAAAACCAACAAGTGCAAAATAAAGACCACTAGCCACAAGTGTACACGGACTCACTGTAATTGACTCAATGCATTTATATATTAATTTTACATTAATTCTAAGAATTTAAGGAATTCATTGTTTTAATGAATTGCATAGTGATTAGTGATTTTGACATTTTATAAATCAATATGGAATATATACTGGTTCCCTGATTTAATAAAAAGAGCACCTTGATTAAATGTAGATTAACTCATTGCTATTAACTCAATGAACTTTAATTTTAAGGAATTCATTGTTTTAATGAATTCAATACCAATTTTGAAATCTCGTAAATATACGTGGAAATTATCTACATGTTCCTTGAGTTATTATAAACTATAGCTTGATTAAATAAACATTGACTCAGTGTAAATTTCTAAATGAACTTTTGTATCAATGAATTCATTGTTTTAATGAATCTTATATTGATTTTGACATTTCGAAACGATCAACATTTAATTTTTACAAAAGATTTTGTAAAAAGAGCCCTTTTCTATCTCATATGAGAAACTTGCTGTCTATCCTTTCACTTTTTAAATGACGAAAAACAGTTTTAGGCTTGGCATCATTGAAAATTCAAAAAGTACAAAATAAGGACCACTAGCTACTAGTGTACATGGACTCACTATAGTTGACTCAATACATTATATATAAACTAAAACGTTACATAAATTCAAAGAATTTAAGCAATTCATTGTTTTAATGAATTTCATAATTCTTAAAATGCATGGAAATAACTTACTGGATCATTGATTTTTAATGTAAAGTGAACTTTGATTAAATGTACAATGACTCAATGTTATTTACTCTATTTACTTTTATTTTAAGGAATTCATTGTTTTAATGAATTGCATATTAATTTGACATATCGTAAATATGCTCGGAAAAAATGTACATGTCCCTTGAGTTAATTTTAAGAGAAGCATCATTAAATAAACATTGACTTTTAGTGTTATTAACTCGATATAATTGTATCTTAAGTAATTCATTATTTTAATGAATTTTATATTAATTTTGACATTTCGTAAATATGCTTGCAAAAAATGTAGAAGTTTCTTGAGTTAATATAAAATGTATTTTGATTAAATATACATTTACACTTTATCTTAAAGAATTCATTGTTTTAATGAATTGCTTATTTATTTGACATATCGTAAATATGCTTGGAAAAAATGTACATGTTCCTTGAGTTAATGTTAAGAGAAGCTTGATTAAATAAACATTGACTCAGGGTTATTAGCTCAATATAATTTTATCTTATGGAGTTCATTGTTTTAATGAATTTTGTATTGATTTTGACATTTTGTAAAGATGCGAGGAAATTATGTACATGTTCCTTTAGTTAATACATTAACTCAGTGTAATTAACTCAATGCACTTTTATCTTAAGGTATTCATTATTTTAATGAATTGTATATTCCTTTTTGTCATTTCGATAATATGAGATGTAATTAAGTACAAGATCCTTGAGTCAATATAAAGTGCAGCTCGATTAACTAATCACTGATTCAGTGTTATTAACTCAATATAATTTTATCATATGGAGTTCATTATTTGATCATGTTCCTTGAATTAATGTAAAGTGAAGCTTAATTAAATAAACATTGACTCACTGTTATTAACTCAATGTAATTTTATCTTAAATAGTTCATAGTTTTAATGAATTTTTTGAACATTTATTTTCTATAACAGATTTTATAAAAAAGCGTCCTTTCCTATATCATACAAGAAGAGAATGAGTTACTTGTCTTAACTTTCAATTTACAATGCCCTACCAATTTCACAGTTTTCCTGAGCTTCAACAATTTTAATTAAATATTTTCAAGTGTCCACAAACTAATAGTAAAACAGCAGTCATAACTACCAAATTCAAGGTAAACATTTTATATAGAATTTTGTTCACATGTTGAAATGCAAAAAAATAAAAAAAAAAAATAAATAACGTTGGTTTTTTATGTATTTTCTACTTCCCATTTAGATTTATTGAAAAGTTGTTTTTTTTTTTGCTGCTGCTCTTATTGTTATCTGCTGCACACAACAAAAGAAGGAAGAAGGACTTTAAACTTGTTTTTTTTTTTTGTTAGTTTTTTTTTTTTCATATTATTTCAATGAAATGAAAACTGTTATATGAAAAAAAAATTTTGCTACCAAACTATCTAGCAAAACAATATATTTAACTCTTTCGGTATTTGAACAACAACAGTAGCTGGGGCAGCAGCAGCAATAGCAATAGCAAAAACTAGCAATAACTGCGAAAAAAAATATGAGCAAAAGGGGGGAAATAAAAAGTGTAATAAAAACAAAACTTTCAAATGTGGCAACAGGGACAAAATAAGTTTAGGCAAGGTAAGGATGGCAAAAGCTATACACTAAAATGTTTGAAATGATAACAACTTCACTCTCTACTGAGTTTATTCTTTAAAGATGTTGAAATTTTTTTGTAATATATACAAAATTTCATTAAATTTTGCATTGCATCCGGGGCTAGTTATGTGGATTTAAAAATTTTTATTTAAATCTTCATATCTTAGATTTTTTCTTATATCGTGTTCTAAATGAGGGAGTATTTACTCTGTATTTCGGATACTTGTAAAATGATAAGATGAACTGTTTGTATCTTCTGTCTCTCTGATAATACAATCATGTGAATCGTAACTTTAACATATTATGGTTACCGCAACCATATTAATAATTACAGTGACCATAACATTGTTAAAAAACTTTAAAAAATGTTTAAATTACTTAATTAATAATACGTTTCAACATTAATAACTGTTCACTATTAAGCTTGTTGTTGTAGTGTGTGTGTATTAGCAAGCATTTTGTTGTACTCTTACCGCCCTATTTTTCCTAAACAACAAAATGTTGCCTCAACTGCAACATAGTGCAATTATTATCAAAACTATAAAAATATGCTAGTAAATGTGAATATACACATAAATGCATAAATATGCAGTGAAGGATATAAAAATACAATATTCCATTTTTATTATAATCTATACAATATAGAGACAAAAAGTAACAATAACAAAATTGCATACAATTGTTGAAGTAGAAAAATATATTTATTGTTATTTTTTTTTCTTCTACAAATAATAGAAAAAAATATCATATTGTTAGATACCAGTTGTCCACACACACAACACATATATAGAGAATCATATATCTAAATATGTTGAAAAAAAATGCTTAAAACACTTAAAAAATAATGCTACTTTTATACACTCACACTTTTATACACAAAAAAAAGGACATACACACACACACACATGAGGACATAGTGTATTTATGTATGAAATTGATACAAGAGAATTAAAAGTGCTTTTACTAACCTAGATTTTAAATTTACTTATACATTAGAGTGGCCCCTATTATGCACTTTTTGGAAATTCTCTGTAGGTTTAAAATGTTCTCCGTCATCTAGATATCAAATGCTGAAAATTTGAGCAAAATCAGAATATGTTGAAATTTAGAATTTTGGGTTGGGAATATTTTCCAAATAAAACAAGTAAGAAAGTATGGTCGGTCAAGCCCGACCATATAATACCCTACACCAAGAAATGAGCAAAAACATTTTTCTTTCAAAATTTCAATAATTTATATTCGTGAGCGATTTTCGGAAGTGGGCCTTATATGGAAGCTATGACCAATTATGGACCGATCACCATGAAATTAGGTAGTGTGATTAATGTCTATATTAAAGTTATTTATGTTGCATTTTATGTGTATACCAACATTTTTAAGAGATTTATGATCGTTAAAGTGATTATGGGAAGTAGGCCTTATATGGGAGCTATGACTATTTATGGACCGATCATCATAAAATTTGGTGACATGAATTCTGTATATATAAAACTTATTTAGCGAAAAACTTGTGTAGATACATATATAAATTAAACATTTATGACCGATAAAGTTCAATTGCGGTAGGACATTTGTATGGGGGCTAGGTGAAATAATGAACCGATTTCAGCCAATTTCAATAGGGTTCGTCCTTGGGAAGAAAAAATGATATTGACCAAATTTTATCGAAATATCTTCAAAAATGCGACCTGTACTCTGCGCACAAGGTTTACATGGACAGCCAGCCAACCAGCCAGCCAGCCAGACGGACGGACGGACGGACGGACGGACATCGTTTAATCGACTCAGTAAGTGATTCTGAGTCGATCGGTATACTTTAAGGTGGGTGTTAGACTAATAATTTTGGGCGTTACAAACATCTGCACAAATCCATTATACCCTCCCCACTATGGTGGTGTAGGGTATAATAAATGTTAAAAGAAATCCAATTACAAGAATATTAGTTAGTATTTCATTTAGTTCAAGTAGTTTCTACATGGAGCATAGTGCCATAACAAATTTATTCCATTCTGATTTGTCAGATGCAAGTTATATTATCTCGTTCCAGCTCTTGACTTAGTTGGCCGCATCAATTTCTATTTGGCGGCGCCAGGTGTGTGATGGTCTTCCTTTACTCTTCGAAGAGTATACCCTAGCCAGCACCATTTTCATAGGATATCGAAACTGGACAGAATATTTTTAAAATTCTCCTTAGGTAGCAATTTACGAGGACCTGTAGCGGGCTAACATCCTTATGCGCTGCATTCCATGATTCATATCAATAAAGAAGAGATGATTTTATGCAGTACTTAAATATATTTAGCTTGGTTCTCTTCGAAATATGTGCTGACTACCATATGGGGTTTAAGAAAGTTTACCAGCTTTTATTCGGTTTCTTACGTCGTCTGCAGAACCACCTGTTATATTCAAAAGACTTCCTAGATAGCAGAACGTTGATACATCTTGAAGATTCTTCTCGTCTATTGCGAATGCTCTTTTGTTAGTTTTGGCAATATTTATTTTTAGACCAGCCTTAAAAATCTCATTAACTTGTTCCCTAATTTCATCGGAACACATACGATTGCAGTACTGATAGAACTGTGAAACGCAGCCCACATTGCGTCAGTGTTCCAACGAATCAATAGAGTTGGATTCCCTACTGTCACCAATAATCAGCTTCGACCTCTCCTTTAAGCGACCGAGAAGCTCCAAACTCTCATGGTAGTTGTATTCCTATATTTGGTGTAAATAGTGAGAAGATCAGATGGAGTGATATAAGTCCTACGCCGTTTCAGATAACTGAGACACTTTGTATTCTCAGAGATCACATTGAATTCTCATTTCCACAACATCAAGAGCGTCTGATTCCACAATATTTAACCATCCATTAATACAGAGGAAGCGACATGATCTGTCATTCGTTTTTGTGTCAATATGCATCTTATAGACCTATTACCCTACTCCCTTGTTTGTCGAAGCTATTCGAGAAAATATTCCAGGAAAAGATCATACCTTTCCTGAATTATGGAAATATTATCCCAGTACACCAATTTGGTTTCCGTGAACATCAAACAAGTGAAGAGACTAGAAAATCTTTTTAATTAAAGAAATATTGTTTTGCCGTATTTTTAGATGTTGCTCAAGCTTTTGACAAGGTATGGCATAAAGGACTAGTATATAAAATCAAATGTTTACTACCACTATGTACTCATAAATTGCTGGAGTCTTATCTATCGAATATACTTTTCAGAGTTAAGTACAACGATTATGTGACGATAGAATACAAAATAAGAGCTGGCGTTCCACAGGAAAGTGTACTAGGACCTACGTTATATTTGATTTACACCTCTGACTTGCCTACGTGCGATAAATTAACAATTTCTACATTTGCGGATGATATCGCCATTATTAGTTCACACAAAAACCCACTCATAGCATCTAGTCAACTACAAAATTATCTCGTACGTGTGGAGACATGGTTGAAAAACTGGCGAATAAAGGTGAATGAGCTGAAACATAAACACGTAACGTTCGCTCTAAGGAGAGGAAATTTGCGAATAAAGGTGTCACGCTCAACAACGTTAACATACGGCAGTCTGATTATGTAACCCACCTTGGTATTCATCTTGATAGACGGCTTACTTGGCGCCGTCACATAGAAACCAAGAGACTTCACATGAAGTCTCTAGCTTTCATTGGTTAATCAGTGATCAATCAAAACGGTCATCCTGTATAAGACCGTTTTAAAACCAATTTGGGCATATGGAATTCAATTATGGGAAATGGCTAGCAACACCAGTATTGATCTTATACAGAGGACCCAATCTAAAATTCTTGAAAGCAGACACATTCATAGATTGTCATAAGTTCCCGCTTAAGGGAATCATTCATGTTTTGCCTCATTGCCCCAATCTCCGACAGATTTGGTCTATAACTGAAAGAATATGAATGGAAAATGTTCCTGTCTTCTCCAAAAGCATAGATAGGGTTGGAAATTGGACGTAAAAGGTCGTTTAGAAAAGTAAGGAATAGAGTAGGAGAAAGAAGGAAGCCTTGCGTTAGTCCTGAATTTATCTTGAATGCGTTTGATGAGATGCCATCTACTTATAACAGCTCGTATAGTGCGATCTCTGAGAAAGCTCAATATAAATCGAGAGAAGTTAGTTTTGATAAAAGACTACCATGCCACACTCTATCGAACACCTTGGATATATCTAGATCCACCAATTTACTTTCGCCAAAAAGGTGAATAGAACGATACCATTTTTCCGATAAGAGGCTTAGCAAGTCTCGTACAGCGTCCTCTACGAAAGCCATACTGGCGTTCATAAAGTAAACTGTTGGACTCCAAATAATTAATAAGATGATAGTTTACTATACTCCCCATAACTTTGAAAAGTGCAGAACAAATTGCTCTTGAACGGTAATTTTCGGGATTTTAAAAATTTAACTTTTCGTAGCTGTTTGTGAAACATTACGAAGTTCCGAGAAAGGATGCAGAAATGATACAAATGATCCGAATTACCGAGAGGTGCAAGAACATCCACTTCATACTTTCAGGGTGTGAGGTGAGAGGGTCAAGAGTGTTATGTTGGTCCACTTCAACACATGAAATGTGTATTGGTTCATTCATTAATTGCGCAGGATGGTTGTGCGAGGCGAATAGCTCAACATATTGGCTTTCTGTTGTAGATTTTTCTAAAATGTTCAGCATTTGTTTATTAGATTACGAAGAACAATTTTGTTACCATCTAAAGAGCATCAAAAATTCAGAAAATTGAAAAATAAGAGGAACCCTAGTAAACATACATACATATGTATATTTTCATATTTATAAATGTACACAAATAAGTTAGTATGTATGGATTTGTGTAGATATTTATGCATCTGTGTTTTTATTTGGAAATTTATATCCCATCTTCTTTAGTTTGTTTTTTTCTTCTTCTTCTGTGTTTGGTATTAAAATGTTGAATTGTATCTACTTAAAATTTATATTTTCAATTATCCAATAAACTAACTATAAGAAATGAGTTGTATGTTGTATAAAATTCACTTAAGCACATAAAAACCAACTACAACTTCACCGTTCCTGAAAAATAATAAGACATTTTTGCCATAATCATAGGCAAAAATGTAGTGCCACATTATTACCTAGAACATATCAAAAACATTTATAGAACTATTGTGTAATCGAACGACATACAATTCATTGTGAATACACTTAGTTCCATCTAGGCTTTACTATATGAGAGTGTATACAACTTCCATTTATAGTAAGTTGGTATTATTTATTTAATTTATTGGCTTTTTAAGACTTTATTAGTTAAAATAATGCTTAAAGTAGATTTGGAAACAGGAGATAGCTAAGGAAAAACGCAATATTTAAAAAAAAAAAAAAAACTAAAGTTTGAAGCAGAAAGTGCTGAGACTTAGTATCTTAACTATTCATTCCTCATATTTTAAATATAAGGAAAATAAATAAACTGAATTTTACTTTTGTGCCTTAAATCAATTAATTACACTTCTTATCAGGACTGAGATCGAAAAATTCTTAACACACGTTTTTCATTAAAACTTTTAACCCAAGTATTATGTGATTTTTTTTTTTATCAAGTTACCTTTGTAAAGCCTGTCAGTTATTATGTTTAATGTCAATTATATTCATTTGCTGTTAATCTGATTAAAATGAGTGACCAGAAAAAAGTGCGTTCTAAAATTATTAAATATTTTCAATAAAACCCAATATGGTCCTACAAAAAGTTGGCCAAACAATCAAAGGTCTGCCGTCAAACTGTTTCCAATGTTATTCAACAGTACCGGGAGAACTTGTCCGTTGATAGAAAACCTGGTTCAGGTAGAAGGAATGGTTCACATGATGTTTATTAAGCCAAAGGAATAGAAAGCATTTCAAAAGAGCTCCCAACACATCCGATAGGAAAGCAGCCCGGTAAGCTCAGTGCTCAGACTATTTGGTACGAAAAGTTAAAGCCAATGCAGGTTCAAAAACATACAAGGCTCAAAAAGTTCCTGACACGAACGCTGCTAAAAATTTAGAGCCCAAAAACAGAACACGGAAATTGAAGTCAAATTTTATAAAAAAAATATTCCTGCAGCATAATGGATGATGAAACGTATCATTGATGTTGCTGATGCTTGAGGGAATGTTGAAGAAAAGTTTAGGACGGACCCAAAAGCAGACAAACTTTCCCAAAAAGTTCTTGGTATGGCAAGCAATATGCAGCTGCGGCAAAAAAGTCAAACATTTGTTACAATAAAGAAATTTACATCAAGAAATGTCTACAAAGAAGGATGCTACCACTCATAACACTTCTTAATGTGCCCACTTATTTTTGTCCTGATTTGTCATGCTGTCACTATGGTAAGAAAGGAGAGATATTGGGCTCTTGTTAAAAGAGAATTGAAGAGCACAAAGAAGGTGTCGTTTAAATTTCTCGCCATTTACCACGTATGTGGAGCAAATCACACTCAGATACGAGTGATATGTGATTCCAGTTCTGTATACCAGCGTTTCATTGAAGAATAGTATCCATCATAGTCCTGTGAGGGTCTCTCCAAAATATCTTTATTATACTGGTTATAGCTGTTTGTGAAATATTGCGGAGTTCCGAGAGCGAAAAGGAGGCGGAAATGATACAATGATCCGAATTACCTAAGTAGATGAAGAAAGAGGGTTTGATATCGATGAAAATAAAAGGGGGTTTGATATTTTTTCCAAAAATTTGCGATGAAAAGGAAAGAGGATTTGATTTTTACGATGAAAACGAAAATTTAGTTTTTAAAAATTTGGCTTAGAGATAATAGATTTAAGAAAAATATGTAGAAAAATGATAACACAATGTGAAATTTATAGTTTTCAAATAAGCTTTAAAAACAAAGGAATAGAAATCTACTTTTTCGTCATTTTCAAGCTGATAGAATAATTATAAAAGTTAGAAAAATTATAACAATAGTTTTTAATTTTAAGATGTTGAAAATTTACTTTTCATTGTCTTGAAAAAAAAAATTAAGGCGTCAATATAAATGAATCGCAATTTCTCATTTTTATGTAGGTTGAATCAAATGTATCTTTCGAGCAGTAAAATTTTAGGTCTAGAATCGAGTAAAGACATCCGGCACAATTTTTAAAGAAATACTATTTACACAGTTTTCGTTGTGATTGAAGAAAATAAGATATAGTTGTCTGGAATTATAGACGGCGACAACACCCCGCTTCATTATACCCTACACCACCATAGTGGGGAGGGTATATTGGATTTGTGCAGATGTTTGTAACGCCCAAAAATATTAGTCTAACACCCACCTTAAAGTATACCGATCGACTCAGAATAACTTTCTGAGTCGATTAAACGATGTCCGTCTGGCTGGCTGGTTGTCCATGTAAACCTTGTGCGCAGAGTACTGGTCGCAATCTTGAAGATATTTCGATAAAATTTGGTACATATAATTTGTTCGGCCCAAGCACCAAGCCTACTGAAACTGGCTGAAATCGGTTCATTATTTCACCTAGCCCCCATACAAATGTCCTACCGTAATTGAACTTTATCGGTCATAAATGTTTAATTTATATGTGTATCTACATAAGTTTTTCTCCAAATAAGTTTTATATATACAGAATTCATGTCACCAAATTTTATGATGATCGGTCCATAATTAGTCATAGCTCCCATTTAGGCATGCTTCCGATAATCACTTTAACGATCATAAATGTCCTAAAAATGTTGGTATACACATAAAATGCAACATAAATAACTTTCATATAGACATTAATCACACCACCTAATTTCATGGTGATCGGTCCATAATTGGTCATAGCTCCCATATAAGGCCCACTTTCGAAAATCCTTCAGGAATATAAATTATTGAAATTTTGAAAGAAAATTTTTTTTGCTCATTTACTTAGTGTAGGGTATTATATGGTCGGGCTTGACCGACCATACTTTCTTACTTGATTTAAGATTTTTTTTTTTTTTTTTCTAAGAAAAATACTTTATACTATCTTTTAAATATAATAGCTATGTCTAAATGTTTCATTAAGATTGAGCAAAATAAAGGTTTCAATGGTTCAACTTTTATAAATAATTTTAGTTTTTATTTCATATTCAAGCAATAAAAAACAATTTTATTTCAAAGTAAAAAAAAATATAGATTCTTATTTGGACACTATGCCATCAACATCAAAATTCGCTAAAGGCACGATGGAGGTTAATAAGAAAATCGGAGCTGGATTTATATTCGAAGTTTGTTTCAATGTATTTACTACATTAAGTAAACTGCACAAATATAAGCGCGTGCACCAAAAAAGCATGAAGAAAAGTTGCAACATCTTTTACTGTAAACATTGTGGAGATGAGTTCACAAATAAAATGGATTTAAAAAGTCATAGGGCTATCCATGTCGAGATAACAAGTTTAAATTGTGAAATTTGTGATAGAGGTTTTAAAACTCACAAGGGCTTGGAAAACCACAAAAAAACGCATCAAAATAAAATTAATTGTTCCAGCTGTCAAATAGATGTAGAAAGATTGGATTGGGGTCATCATCTTCGTTCAAGGCACCACAAGGAAAGTTTGGGTGTAGTCAGAGATTTCACTAAAAACATCAAAATAAGATCCAGCGACTTCATGGAACGAATTGAAGTCTACACATACTCAAACCCGAAGTTAGAGGAGAACCTATTTGTGGAAGAATTTTTTGAAGCTGCAGAAGAGGAAGTAATGGAAATATTGGAAGAGTCCTTGGCGAAACAAATTAATTTTAAATGTAATTTTGAGCTTCAATGCGTTTACATAAAAAAATCAGAGGATACAGAGAATCTTGAGATTATGTCGCATGTAACTAAAATGGTGGCTGTCAACCGTTCTCATGGCTTACGAGATATTTATTGGGAAAAGGCAGATGACATTAAAACTAAAATGTCAGAGTTCCAAGAACGGGATAGTGGATGGGCTCTACTCCAAATATCCAACATGAACATCAACATCAACCAGCACAATATAGTTCGAGGATCGAGTTACATAAATATGCCATATAAATTGAGCAAATTAAATGCTTGCCTCAATATAAAAAATGATGATATATATTGCTTTAAATGGTGCATAGTAGCAGCATTGAGAAATCCAAGCAACCCCCAAAAAGCTACTATGTGTTCATCATACAATATTGATAATATTGAGAGAGATGTTATAAAAATTAATGAAATGGAAATTAATTTCTCAAACATCAAATTTCCAATTGATGTAAAAGATATAAATATCTTTGAATCACAAAATCCTAACATTAGTATAAATGTATTTGGATTTGATGTGAAAGGGAACCAAATAATTGGACCATATAGAGTATGCGAGAAATATAGGAGAATTCACATCAGCCTAATGCTGTTGGAGAACGAGGATTGCAGTAAGAGGCATTATGTTCTTATTAAAGATTTATCACGGTACTTTAAAATATTTAATACATTTTTATACCCTTCACCTTCGTGAGAAGGGTATATATAAATTTGTCATTCCGTTTGTAATTTCCATAATATAATTTTCCGACCCTATAAAGTATATATATTCTGGATCCTTATAGATAGCGGAGTCGATTAAGCCATGTCCGTCTGTATGTCTGTCCGTCTGTTGAAATCAATTTTCTGAAGAACCCAGTTATCTTCGGGATCCAAATCTTCAATAATTCTGTCAGACATGCTTTCGAGAATTTTGCTATTTAAAATCAGCGAAATCCGTCCATAAATAACGGAGATATGAGCAAAAATCCGAGACAACCTCTGAAAATTTCATCAAAAAAAGACAATTTATTGCATGCTTTGACAAAAAAACAACAAAGTGTATGTGTGGATGTATGTTGGTTATTTCTTTGCGTATTTTGTTTTTGTTTTTAAACCCTTCACCATGAGAGGCAAGGGTATATATAAAGAGAGAGTTGTTTATAATGAGTTTTCATATGAGCATCTCTCTTATACGTAAACACCACACACACCCAACAACAACATTCTACAACAATGGTGCGCAGCCCATAGCACAATTGTGCAAAATCAAATCACACATATTCTTATGCTCTTACAATTTACTAGTGGTTGTCCACTCAACGAGGCAACTACAAAAGCGCATGAGTACGGGTGTATGACTTTGTCTTTATTTATTCAGTTTTTGTATTTGTTTGTTTGTAGGTGAACTGAACAAAATAAAGAATTGAATGTGTTGGTGAGAGAAATTACTTTTGCGCACCTCTGCTCTACAATGTGGAATGAATAAAAATTATAAATCAAACACACGCATGCATAATTTCGTTTATTTTAATTTTTGTTGTTATTTTTTCAACATACAATTGTGCAAAATAATTGTTGAACACAAAAATACATATATTTGGTTAGTTATCAGTGAGCACAGAACGTGTGTATATGATTGTCGGATGTTTTGATATAATTTTTTGATATAATATTATGATTTTTTCTTGTTGTTGTTGATATAAGAAGAGTTTTGCATGGGTAAAGGCAATGTACGTAAATATGTATACTTAGGTGAAGGGTATATAAGATTCGGCACAGCCAAATTTAGCTCTGTTACTTGTTGTATTATTTATTTATATTTAAAATTTTATATTATGGCATTGTTCTTTCAGATTTTTGAGATCATCGTTAAGCAATAGCAAAAACAGCATTCACTTTTGCATGACGTGTCTTACTTACTCCAAAGATCCAGAAATGTCAACAAGACATAAAGATGGATGCTCCGAAATGGTTACTACAATGCCGGCCTACGAAGATAAGTATATAGAATTCAAAAATAACATTAATAATTTAGAAGTGCCATTCGTTGTCTACGCAGACTTCGAATGTCTATTACAACAAATTAATAGTACAATTAGCTCTAAGACACTAAATGAACAGAAACACATACCCTGTTCATTTAGTTATTATATTAAGTGTAGTTATAATGATAGTTATTCAAAATCATTCACTTATAGCGGATTAGATAGCCCCCAAGTATTTGTCAGGGAATTGTTGAAAGACACAAAAGAAATTTTCAAAAATTATTTAAATAAAGTAGTTCCAATGAAAGCACTTACACATGAAGAAAATGAGGAATTTAGAATTTGTGTAGACTGTAAGCTTTGTGGAAAACCGTTGGGCGATGACAGAGTTCGTGACCATTGCCATTTAACTGGTCGCTTTCGAGCTGCCCTTCACAACCATTGTAACATTAATTTTAAAATTAAAAAATTCATACCTGTGTTTTTCCACAATTTATCATACTATGACAGTCATTTGTTTATAAAAGAATTAGGTAAAGCTGAGGGTACCATAGAAATAATTCCTATAAATAAGGAAACTTTTATTTCCATTACAAAAAATGTACCAATAGAAAATGATAGTTTTCAGTTGAGGTTTGTAGACTCATTTAGGTTTATGGCAACCAGTTTAGACGCTTTATCTTCAAATTTAGCTTCTGATGATTTTAAAATCATTAAGAAATATTTCCCAAATGAGGCTGAGTTTGACTTAATAAGAAGAAAGGGAATATTCCCATACTCTTATATTGACTCTTTTGCAAAACTTTCTGAAGGAAATCTCCCTGAACGGGAAGAATTTAGAAATTTGTTGACGAATCAAGAGTGCAAAGTCGAAGACTACCAACATGCTAAAAAAGTCTGGGAAACATTTAATTGTAAAACACTGTTAGAATATACAGAATTGTATGTTAAAAGTGATACACTTATTTTAGCAGACATTTTTGAAAATTTCAGAAAGATTTGTAAAAGCATTTATGATTTGGATCCTTGTCATTATTATACAGCACCAGGGTTATCCTGGGATGCTATGTTGAAATCAACAAAAATACGTTTAGAACTTATAACTGATGTTGATATGTATAATATGATCAAAACTGGTATTAGAGGAGGGCTGGTCCAATGTTCATTAAGACATTCTGTGGCCAATAATAAGTATATGCATGATTATGATAGAACAAAGTCCTCACAATATCTAATGTACTTGCATGCAAATAACTTGTATGAATGGGCAATGTCGCAATACCTACCATATTCGGATTTTGTTTGGTTAAGTAATGAAGAAATAATTTCATTTAATGTAAATTCTCTTGAAGATGAGTCCAGTGAGGGTTATATCTTGGAAGTTGATTTAGATTATCCTACTGGACTGCATGACCTACACAATGATTTACCATTCTGTCCTCAAAATAAAGTAGTTCTTCCCATGAGAAATGAAAAGTTGCTAGCAGATTTAACTAATAAAAGAAATTATGCTATACATTATAGAGTGTTGAAACAATGTATAGCAAATGGTATGATTTTGAAAAAAATCCATAGAATTATAAAATTTAAACAGGCTCCATGGTTAAAGTCATACATTGACTTAAATACGTTTCATAAAACTAAAGCGACAAATGCATTCGAAAAAGATTTCTTTAAGTTACTAAATAATGCAGTTTATGACAAGATCATGGAGCATGTAGAAAAAAGAAAGAGTGTTTATATTGTAACACAGTGGGAATCGGACAGAAGAAATCATAAAGAAGCAAGAGCTCATATTGCTCAATTGAATTTTCATAGTCTGTCTAGGTTTGGAGATGATATGTTTGCCGTACAACTTAAACAAGTCAACATTAAATGTAATAAACCAATGTACTTAGGTTTCACTGTATTAGAACTTTCAAAATGGAAAATGTACGAATTTCACTATGGCTATATGAAACCAAAATTTAATAGTAGACTTCATTTAAATTACATGGATACAGATTCATTTATATATACCATTAGAACAGAAGATTTCTATAAGGATATCTCAAATGATGTACTTCAACATTTTGATACTTCAGATTATAGCCCTCAAAATAAATTTAATTTACCAATTGTAAATAAAAATGTTTTGGGAATGATGAAGGATGCAAACTGTGGAGTAATTATGAGAGAATTTGTAGGTTTAAGGGCGAAAATGTACTCAATTAGGAATGAAGATAATGGAGAAATTAAAAAATCCAAGGATGTGAGAAAAATGGCATTAGATAGAATAACATTAGTCGATTATAAAAAGTGTTTGTATACCAAAAATGTGCACACTGATTCAATGTATACATTTCGAACGTACCGCCATCAAATATATACCCAAAAACTAGCTAATTTTTCTATTTTAAGTCACACTGATGACAAGAGATATATAAAGTTCGATGGCATTCAGACATATGCTTGGGGCCATTATAAGTTAAAAGAAAATGATTTTGAATTAGACGATATTGCTGAATATTTAATAGAGGACACGAATAATGCAGAATCAAAAATTACTAAAAATTCATTAACGAACTGGTATAATGACGGAAATGATCAAATTTTCTTAGATATAAATTCAAGTAATTTAAATGTAAATAATAATTATTTATTTTCAGATGATGACGATGAAATGTTTTTGGATTTGAAATATTAGGAATAAAATATACATATTTTAAGAATTAAAAAAATAAAACACATGAGATATTATTTTATAATTTATATATTTATTTTCTTATTTATTTATTTATTTATTTATTTATTGTTCTATAATTTTAAGTTTAAAGATAATATTGTTAAATAAATCTATAATTAAAAATATTGAAATTAATACATTTTATTCATTGCGTTAAACAATTTTTTTTTGACTGAAGCTGTAAGCGGTGAGTATTCGATTAAACGATCGTGTATGAGTAAACAGTATGCAGATCTATTAGCCGCTACTATTTTATCTGTAGAAAACTCAACTTTTATATCAATTGGGCCTGTTGTGACTGCTTCATTTTGATGACTGACATCAATCACGATTATAGGAGCTTTTTTCCTTAAATTCTTCAGCTGAGAGGAGTGCTTGAGCCTCCCTCATATAGAAATTTTGTTGAAACTTAACATACATATCATATAGAAAAGTTCTTGGTATGGCAAGCAAATATGCAGCTGTGAGGGTTATCTTCCACCATACTTGACTTGTTCAGTTCTCAGTTCATACCTTTTCTTCCAGAAAAGTTTTAAATTTTCAACATTGACAGTTGTAGCGAGAGAAAAAGCTGTTTTTTTGCACTTTGCTTTTCTTTGTGCTTTAAAAAGTATTAATCGAACACATCATGGACTCTCAAATTATTGAAGAGTATTATTAACATAACATATAAAATGCTACAATTCTTATAAAATCGCCATAAACTTTAATAACTCTGGTCCTTGAAACCCTGCCTAACTAGCATTTCCCACACATTACATGTTGACCTCATTACAAAATCATTTTTATATTTCTCCACTCTAAACAAAAACAAATTTTTGTTGACATTTTAATTTATGACTTTTGTACGAAAAAAAAAAAAAAAAATGAAAGAAAATAACCAAGCAACCAGCCAGCCAGTCAATGTACAATATAAACATTTTGCCTGACCCCTTTTCCAACAGCTTGGGGTCCATGCGTGTGTATTTAGTAACCTCCACCCCTCACAACAACACAACAGCAGCAATAACAACAGTTTTCTTTAATTAATCAGTTTACTCAAATAAATTAATTAAGTAAACGCATTTCTATTTATATTTACAGTACATACCCACTATGTGTACTTATTATCAACACAACAACAGCAAATTGTGTGCTCAAAGTAACCAACACACTCTTGCAGCACATGCAACATTAGGGTGGCCCTTATTTTCATATTTTTGGAACCTGCGACAAGAAAAATTCTAACGTGGTGAAATCGTACGATCTAGGTAACCAGTTCAGATGAAAATTTTGAAATTTTATTAATACAAAATTGGAAACTTACTCGATTTTGCTTAAATTCTTTAATTTTCTTGTTTTTTTTCTTTCTTTTAAAAATTCAAAATAAGTATTCACATCTTAATCTAAATTATAAATATAAATGTTATTGTCACTGCAATATCCAACAAAAGCATTCATCAATAAGTTTATCTGGCCATTATTCTAATACATCTGTGACCCACAAAGGATAGCAATTCTCTTGCAAAGGGGATTTAGATGATACAGTAATTTTTTCTTGTTGTTGAAAGTAGAGTATTTGATCTCCTCGCGTTTGTAGGAACATTGAGATCCCTATGTATGCTACAATTTCTAACGTATCAGCACCTGTTATTACTGTTAAGAGTCTTGACTGTCTTCTTTGTATCTTTTCGATGTTAGAAGAAGAGGCTGTTCCCAATGGCCGGTTTTATAACCTCCTTATACAAGATAACATTGTAGTCCATGTCTAGGGCTGACCAAGGACCAAGGAGACAGTGCATTCAAATGGACTTCAGATTTTATTTGATTCAATATTGTTCATGTTATACGGCGGTCGAGGTGGATAGCAATGTACCATACATGTGTCTTCTTAAAGTGAACGAAACGTGAACATATTTGTAGCATTAAATTTTATTTTCCACTTGTGAAGAAATTTCTCCAAATCATTGATATGAGACAGAAGCTAATCAGACGCTGCAAAGTGATCTTTGTGAATGCTTACAAATGCAGTATCGAGTGCAAAGGTGTATGTGTGAGTTAGTGAGCTCCCCAGCAGATAATCAAGTAATCCATATATAAATTGGCTGACTCCAATTTATATATTTTGGTTCATTTGAGACGTATATGTGCTATTTGCAGTGCAGAAAGAAAATAATTGGTTACTTTATACAACCCAGGTAATCAAGCGTGAAGACAATTGCCACTTAAGTGTCTCTAAGTAATCTAGAGTGTAGTCACTTTAAACGTTTTGTAAGTAATTCGTACAAACTGGTTTTATACAAATTATGTTGATATAATTCTCATAGTTTATTTTTACTTTTGCACAACATGAAGTCAATAGACACTCTTAGTAACCTACAGTGAAGTCACTGTAAACGTTTATTTTGTACTGCACTTTAGAAAGTAGTTATTTTACCCACCAGAAGAAATCTATTGGAGACTTGTTGCAGGAAGTTTTATTTACAAGCAATATTTTATTGTACTGTCTATTATATGTATTTTTAGCTGACTATTTGAGATCAATTAGCACCCGTGCATGATAAAATAACTAGTTATGTAGCTGATAAAGTAACCAGTTAGGTCGATAGTAAGGTAACTGACGCTATCTGGTCATCAGACAGACGCTAGCTGGTCATCAGACAGTCTCAATGTAATCAAAAAGGGTCAATAAAATAACTAGTCACGTATCTAGTTATGTAACTATTTGTCACCCTAAATTATGGGTTAAATCACTAGTTCGGGACTGTGGCCCAGAACTGATGGGTCATTGGCATGCCAGCCGTGTATAATATGTATAGGAGCGGCCGTAGAATACTTTTCGGAAATTTGTCGACGTTTAAAGATGACATCTTTTGATCATATTTGGAAAGATCTGTATATTATATCTGTATAGATAATAACATAGTGGTTTTGTATATAAGTCTATCGTGCCAGACTCTGTTAAATGCATGAGAAAGATCTATAAATAATGAAGAGCAATAATATTTGCTTTCGAACGGTTTCCTGATAAGGGTTGTGATTCGATACACCTGTTCCATAGTACTGGGTTTCCTTCTGAAACCAAATTGAAGGTCAGGAATGATATTGTTACGTTTTCACCTTTTAAAAACGTGGGTTTATTTCCTTTAAATAAACAGGATACTTTTGATTGGAAATAAAAGTAACAACTCTTTATTTATTATAAAATGTACAACAACAACACTTCAAATAGTCACTCAGTGCCTTTATACACGTTTATCAATTCGCAGAAATGCACACACACTTTATAGTGTACAAAACCCAAAAGTACACCACAGTTGATGTTAACTCTAACAGCGCCAATGATGAACTCACTCACGACTGCAACCTCTGACACTATTTATACACATGCCATCTTTCCGGAATTACCTACAATGCTCTTAACGGACAAACTAGAACATTCAAATTCTAGAGCTTTCGATGTCAATGTTGGCAGCCTAAACATTTAGTGTTGCCATACTTATAAACAATGCTAATGACCGCATGCTACTGATGGACGTGCCTACAAACATGATGAATGCTGCAGGCAGTCATTACAGACTGTTAAATTCAAATCGTCATTGCACATTCGTAACAATATTATTTGTATCAATATATGGTATACGCCTTTCAAAAAGCAACTTTTCAAACAATTTAGAGAATATTGATAACAAACTGAGTGCCATCACTCGACTAACGTCTTTTCCATGAGTTCGGGAAACACCAATGCGTAATATGGAGTTAAAAAGAAACATTGTGCAAGTGATTTTACCTATACCAGGAGATATTCCTGCTTTAAGACCTTTGATTGCGGTCTTCATGGTAGAGAACCGGAATTTTATTGGACGGTGCACCATCTCATTAGTAATCTTCGGAGTATAGGGGGTACTATTTGGGGTAAACACATTATCTAAGTGCTTAGCGAATGTATCGACTTTATCAATTGCAGTCTTCGCCCATTCGACGTTTAGGGGATTCATATGCAATAGGGCATTGTATTTTTGTCACAGACTATATTTTGTTTTCTTAGTAGGGTCAAAGTATTGCAGATAACTTCTAAGATTTGATTTATTATAAGCCTTTAAGGCCACATGTAATCTTTTTTGGTACTGATTAAGGGAATATCGAAAAAGTTTAAAATAAGGGCCACCCTAATGCACACGGATACGGATATACAGCCACAAAACAAACGTTATATGAATTATGTATGTATAAAGTAGTTTGTAGATGAGAGAGCGTGGGTGTACTTATGTGCGAAAGTACTTGTTAGTTTATAAGTCTGGTCTGATATAGTCTCGTCTTTCGGTTTGCGCTCGTAAACATCATAATTTGTAATAAATTTTACAAAAAAAATATACAACAACCACCAACTACAACAAGTATCCATACAATTACATGCACAATAAACCTCTACATGCCCCACTTCCTTTGAATCGTCTGCCACTTGAAATAAATATATAAATAAATGTATGTGTGTACGGACAATTAAGTGTGTAAGTCAGTGAGAGGGTATGAAACGGGAGGAAAGAGGAAAATTGCACCATTTCTCAAACAATTTCTTAAAGGACTATTATAGATAATTTACAACCTTACAGAACATATACTTGACAGCAGTCTATACAAAATTATTTTGTTTATTTGTTTATTTATTTAGTAGTAACGCTTTAATCTTGATTAACACTTAGGAAATGGTGTAATTTATCTGCTTATGTAGTTTATTTAAAAAGTGAAAAATTAAATAAAATAATAAAATTAAAAGAACTTTTCATAATTTCCTCATTTGTAAAAAAAAAAAACTATGTATAAATAACTGAAAAACAATCTCACGCTTTAGCAATTAAAGGGTTTTTAGTCTGCTACCAAGAGTGAATGAATGAATTCATAACCAAGAATTGTTAACAGGGTAGAGGCGGCTGCTGTGTTAGTTATTTTAATTTACTTAACATTTACTTTTTTCTTTTCATTTTCATATTATTTGTTTGTTTGTTTGTTTGGTTGTTTTTTCCAAAAGTATGCTCGGTATAAGTGAATATTCAGTTTTAAGCTTAAATATTTGCTGGATTTTTCTTTATAATTTTTATGAATTTTATTTATGTTTGCCTTTCTTATTGTTTTATGATTCTGTCTGCAAAACAAGTAAGTATGTCGGTAAATTTGCGTAAAACCACATTTGAAAGCAATAAATTTAAGTTTTTCCATTTTTTTTTTTTTTTTTTACTTATTTTCTTGGTTGGTATTTTGCTATTTTTATGCTGAATACGCAATTTTCTTACGTTTTATTGTTATTTTGGTCTAGATAAGTTTGTGTTTTATGGGAAAAACAAATTTAAGTATATGAAATTCGTTAATAAAAACTTCAGTTTTTAATTTAGATTTTTGGGCAAGAAGGAGCAAAAAAAAACAAAAAACTTTTGAAAAGAAATGCATGAACAGAATACCAAAAAAGTATGTATTTATGGAAATAAATTCATGAAACGTAGAAAACAAATTAAGACTCATAAGAAATGTTACAGTCTTAGAAGCAGTAGAAACAATTTTACATAGATTTTTAATTAAACAGTGATTCATGAAGTTGGGTAGGTTTATGTATGCAGTAGCATATATGTTAAGGTACGGTCAAGAAATTCGACAGCAGATCATGTTGCTGGTATCATGCAATAACGGAAGTCAGCTGAATTTAACTTTGAATTAGAACAAGAATGTAAGGGTTCTGGTTCAATTTAATTCGAATAGGATGTTCAAGATTCATCGTATATAGGGTCTTTTATTATGCGCTTCCTATCTTCAAATTAAAATAAAACAAAGTGTGTGTGAGATATTATTTAAAATTTTATTTGTTTGAAAGGTTTATTGATGTCATTACGTATGGAATATAACATCGCATGGCGCGGCTTTGCTGGGTGGCATCCGAAATGTCCAATTTTCCATGACTCTGCCGCATAAATCAGGCTAATTTTTTATCGAAGTTATTTTGGCTTGAGGACCGCTGTGGTTTGTGGTAATCGTTGACCCAAGCGCTCTCCTGGCCAATGTTGTTCTCAAAGAAATATGTACCGATGACCGATGACGCCGCCAGCCAAAAATCCACAACAACCAGTTACATTTTCGGGATGCATTGGAGGCTCTTGGATCTCCTATGGATTGGTATCGTCCCAAATTCAACAATTTTGTTTGTTGACTTACCCATTCATTCAGAAATGGACCTCATCATAAAATGGAAGAAATGTTGAATGCTATATTCGTCCATACATCTGTGTTTAGGCCTATTATTACTTAGGTTATACGGTGTGGTGGGAGGCAGTGAGGAACGTAGTCACAACAAAGCTCAAACTGGGTATAACAGGTGCCATTGGCAACACCCACAGGTGTCCTTGGATATAATCTAAACATACTAACCATTTAGAATTATATTGAGGATGTGGCGGCACGGAACTTACTTAGGCTATTTGAGTCCTCGTGGCAGGTCTTATCGGTCAGGACATTATTCCCACGGGAATCTCTGATAATAGGGTAGCGAGCTTTAACTTCAGTGTCTCACCCCCAGTAGAGTTCCCGAGTAGGGATAAATGGGTTGGATCCTGTTAGATGGGCGAGCAGTTTTTACTGATGGATCCAAGATGGATTCTGGTACAGGGGCCGTGGTTTATATGGTCGACAATGATATTAAACGGTCATATAGACTCTCTGACAAGTGCAGCGTATTCCAGGCAGAGATCTTGGTCATCTGAACTTCAGTGTCTCACACCCAGTAGAATTCCCGAGTAGGGATAAATGGGCTGGATCCTGTTAGATGGGCGAGCAGTTTTTATTGATGGATCCAAGATGGATTCTGGTACAGGGGCCGAGGTTTATATGTTCGAAAACGATATTAAAGGATCATGAGTGCAGCGTATTCCAGGAAAGCCACAGAGTTGACAAAGCCACACGTCACATAAATAGTCGCTGAGAAGTCTGCAGTCAGGCGGCACTTAAGGCTTTGAAATGTCACTTAATACATTATAGCTTAGTAAGAGACTGCAGACTCAATTAGACTGTGTTGGGTACCAGGGCTCTGTAACATACAGGGAAACGAGGTAGCAGATGAACTGGCCAGACATGACTCTGATCTAGACCATGGTACTAGGGAACGGGGAGTAAGACCTCGGATTTGTCACTACTACAGGCTAATATTTGAAAGATTCTGTGACTCCACCAACCAATCCCGGAATAGAAGTGGGTGCTGTGGCTTAATTGGTTAGCGCGTTTGATCATTAAGCATGATATGGTATTTGCGGCCTGGGTTCGATTCCCAGCCGCTGCCAATCAACAACATCAGTTTATAATAATTATTAGTTTACTAATAACTAATATTTATCACAGCGCCCTCCTTCGATGCTATAACACTAAAACGCCACCGAAGTAAAATAAATAAATAAAGGTTGTTGGCTTGAATTATGCGCCATCTCACCACCAGAGGCGCTGCCACCTACACTAATAACAAGCATAACGCGCAATTGCAGAGTTGTCAATAAAAGCCTTTCTCCTCCTTTCACCACCTTTCCTTCTACAATCTATCCCCTTTCTAAAGAAAGTAACACAATTATATATAGGCATATTAATTGCCTGAGTACGGATTGTCAAGCGTCCAAGGCCTTTTAGCCAAAACTGAATGCAAAGGCAACCAAACCACTAATTGGGTTGGATAGGTGTAGTCTTAGAATTCTTTGCTCAATTGTGGCCTTCATAGGTAAATGAGATAATAGCACACAGAATTTTTGTAGAGGAATTGGCGACAGTAGAGCACATTATGTGCAACTGCCCGAATTGATTTCTAAATGAACTTGGGAGTGTTGCTTGCTGTAAATTTAGTAACATACTAGGTTTTATCAGGGGATTAGGGTGGCTATTTAAAGGATATTCTACAGTGACTTCAAATCAGTAAAAATTTTTTGTTCATTATGCAGATTTGGATTGATCTTGTTGTTTCTGTTTTTGCTATCTATAAGACACTACCTTTCTTCTTCTTTCTTTTCTTCATGTCTCCCTCTTTCAAGACTCTTTAAGGGAATCAGAATGGTCTCCGAGTGGAAGTGCACACCCCTTTCTAACTAAACTATATTCGTCCATGGTGATTTGGCAAAACAAACTTAATAAATGACAGCCAATTCGAGAGATTTAGTTTCAGCAATATGACCACTATCAACAGTCAAAGTTCGGAATTTGTTATTGTACTTAAGACCATTTACAAGTTACTCTATCAAATTTTAAAGAGCTGGGTTTGAATTGCCCTTTTACAAGACATCATACCAAAAATTACATACCACTTCATACCCACAATCAAAACAGATTGAGGGTATGTTGACTTTGTCACTCCGTTTGTAACACATCGAAATATTCAACGCATACCTACATAATATATTTTGGGTCTCATACGATTCTCAGATGATCTAGTTATGTCCGTATGTCTGCCTGCTGAAAACACGATAGGGCACCAACGAGAAGCTAGCGATAGGTCACATGATTTCACCTAGCCCCAATACAAACGTACCCCCGGAATATTGTTTGAGCAGCCATAAATATGTTGATTATGTGTCAATACTAATAAACAAGTATTATATGACTCTTTTTGAAACTCTAGGAGATCGTTTCCTAGCATGTGGTGATTACAATGCTAAACACACATACTGGGGTTCACGTCTAATTAACCCTAGAGGAAGACAGCCTTACAAAGCCCTAGATGACAGTAAGAATTGCCTGAATGTCGTATCCCCTGGCCAACCAACGTACTGGCCTAGGAAGATTCCTGACCTTATAGACTTTGCCATATCCAGAAATGAAGATCGAAATTCAATATCTACGGAAATATCTTTTGATTTATCTTCCGACCATTTAAAGCCCAAAATGCATATTTCCAATTCAGATATTGAACGATTACTTCTCAAAAAGAGAAAGCTTAGAAGAGAGTGGCAACAAAGTAGATCACCTGCTGCAAAGCAGAGGCTGTCCATCGCTACTAGAATACTGAAGAGAGCCCTTTGTTTAGAGGAGGATCGCAGAAACAGAAGATACATTGAGAGTTTGACGAATTCTAAACATACGAAGCTGATGGTAATTGTTTAATTAATTACGTAATGTATTTAAGCCAAATCCACCCAATAATAATTTTGTACTGGAAAATTCTCCTGATCATGAGACAGCGGATGATCATATCAGAGTAAGTCCCGAGGACGTTCGAAAAGTTATCAAAAATAACATAAATACGAAAAAATCTCCAGGATATGACAAAATTACGCAATCCATGAATAAATACATATCGAATATAGCTATAATCGTGTTATCTGTATTGTTTTCTGCGATCATCAGACTAGGCGTTTTCCCAACTAATTGGAAAATTGCACAGATCATTATGATACCTAAGCCAGGAAAAGATTTAACAATGCCGTCTTCATACAGACCTATAAGTCTACTGCCCTGCATAACAAAGTTATTTGAGAAAATATTGCAATGTAAAATTATGCCATACTTAAATAACCTAAATATAATCCCAGTTCATCAATTTGGTTTTCGTGAACAACATGGAACCATTGAACAAGTTAATTGATTGAATGGAGAGATAAGAAAAACTTTTGAAAATAAAAAATACTGTTGTGCTATCTTTTTGGATATCGCCCAGGCCTTTGACAAGGTATGGCATAAGGGGTTAATTTTCAAAATTAGGTGTCTACTACCACCAAGTACGCATAGATTGCTGGAGTCATACATATCAGACAGAGTTTTTAAAGTGAAATATTGCGATTATGTAACAGGAAATTATGAAGTTACGGCTGGTGTTCCACAGGGAAGTGTTATCGGACCAACACTTTATTTGATATATACTTCTGATTTGCCTGTCTGTGATAGACTTACCATATCGACATTCGCTGATGATACGGCAGTACTTAGCTCCCATGCAGATCCGCAGGTAGCTTCTACGGAATTGGCCAATTATCTCAGACTCGTGGAGATATGGTTGAATAACTGGAGAATACGAGTAAATGAACTCAAAAGCAAACATATCACATTTACTCTCAGAAGGGGTGACTGTCCACCTATCACACTAAATAACATAAACATTCCACAAACAGATACTGTTACATACCTTGATATTCACTTGGATAGACGACTTACTTGGCGTCGTCATATAGAAGCCAAGAGACTTCACATGAAGTTAAGAGCCTCTAGTCTTCACTGGTTAATCAATGACCAATCAAAATTAAGCCTGTATAAATGTGTGTTTAAAACCAATCTGGGTATATGGAATCCAATTGTGGGGAATGGCGAGTAATTCCAGTATTGATCTTATACAGAGGGCACAATCGAAAATTCTTAGGACCATGACGGGTGCACCATGGTACATAAGAAATGAGAACATCCATAGAGATCTACAAGTACCGTTGGTTAAGGATGAGTTCAAGAATGTCCGTGAGAAATACATCATGAAATTACGGAATCACCCGAACCCGCTTGCAAGACTTCTCGCGCAGACCCAAACACGATCTAGGCTTCTTAGAGTCGATCTACCACCCCGCTAAGTTGTGGCCATATGTCCATCAACGCTCTTGTCAGAGCATTTAGTTTTAATTATAAGATTTTAATACTTATTATTTGGCCTAAATAAGGCAGATTCGATAAATAAATAAACGTTAAAAAAAAATATGACTCTAAATCTATTTAGCAACTTTTGTGGGGATCGGATTGTTTTTATTAAACTTGGCATCATCTTATTGAAGCAATACCCGCGAGGAGCGATCCACTAATAACCAGTAATCATATAAATATATCCCTTGACCAAATTATATGAATAATAGTTGAAAGTTAACCATATAACATTATCACAATTAAGATAAAGTTAATTTTTTAATAAGAATTTCTATAAATAAACTGGTGTAGGATATCATATTTACCTATAAGTATGACCGACTATTTTCTTAATAAATTTAATTTTTCTCCTACCTTCTTTCCTTTAATACACATACTTCAAATGCTTATGCAGTTTATGCAAATCAAATCAAGTGTTTATACAATTCTCCTTCCTTTTTCTGTATTAAATCTTATTGTTTTTTAATTGAGCTGCATATATTTATTACGATGAAATTTATTATAATTTTTTTATGCTGCACAAAATGCAAAAAAGCATTTTCAGTGAAAATTATAAATTTAAGTTGAATTATTTATTTTTTATTTTTTTATTAACAGAACAAAGGAAATAAAACAGTACAAAAGTTTTTAATGAGTTTAGAGCGGTGTAAGGGGACAATTAAAATGGTCAAAGACCTAAAAAAAGTATGATAAACTTGGATAGAATTTATAAGTGTACAAGAGAGCATTCTTTGACCAGCATCCAAAGGTAAAAAAAGAAATATCAAGTGTTGTTAACGAAAAGTTGTGCTTTCTTTAAAGAGCTTGAAGAAGACAGATGGAAATAAAATTATGAATTTAAGATTATTTACAATTTAATGATTATAATAGTTTTTTATCAAAACTAGATAGTTGGCTTAAAATAAATAAATAGGTTGGCAACCAAAATATGATTGATTTGATCATGTTGAAAAGATTTCTCTTGAATATATGTACTTATTACTTAAACATGTGAGTTAAATAGATGATATTTAAAATAGATCTTGGACAGTGAAGATTTTTGATAACGTCCTGGTCATTATTACATAGTAAAATTGAACTCAAGCCAGAAGAAATTGAATTGAGATTAACTTAATTTGTTCGAAAAAATTTTAAAAATTTTCTAAATCATTTAAAATTAACTCTTAACTTTGATTAATATTTATAAGTGTTTTCTTCCTTGTATTTATGTATTCGGACGGTGATTTCAAATCAAACAGATGTTTGTTGTTTTCCCTATTAAATTTTTAAACAAATATTTATTTGCTGGCATTATCAGTAATTTTCTATACTAAAGCCACAATATCACCATGAAATAATTAAATATTAACATCTAACCTTTCAATTAATATTATCACTGAAAAATTAGTCTGGCTGAAAATTTTTTTATTCATGTGGTGACGAAAATAGAAATTACTAAAAACAACAAATTTGAGCCAGATGTTTCAATATTTTATTATTTTTTTTTTGTTTTATAAAAACAAACAAAAAAGTAATTAGAAGGTAGAAATTATTCATAAAGTTCTTATCAAATATATGGTAATTATGATGAACTTATGAGTGTCAAGATGCCTTTTATAGCTTAAAAGAAGAAGAAATTGTTTTGAAGAAATTGTTTTTTTGTTTAAACATACCAATTGACTGGAAAGATTGTAGCCGATCATAATTTGACACTTACCTAAAAAGAGAAAGAAAGAATAGAAAATTTTTATTAATAAAAATAATAAAATAGTAAAGATTTTAGAAAATGTAATAAAATCATGTTAGTTAATTTAAGTTTCATTAATAATTTGATGTCAGATTTAAACATCAATAAAAGGTGAAATATATATGCAATTGGTTTTTAGTACAAAAAAAATATTTTTTTTTTTTTGATTTCATTTAAATATTAACAACAAAAAATAAGAACTTAATTAATCAAATTCTGAAAACAGTAAACAAACTAAAAAGTATTTTTATCATGGTATTGACAAAACTTATAGGGTTTGGGTTTTCTTTTCTGGCATTTTACCTTTTTTGTGTTCTTTTCTGTAAAAAAAACGTAGTTTGGTAAGCGTATAACGTGTTCTTTTCAAATAATGTTGCCCTAAAACCCCGAAGATATGCTACACGTTTCACCCTCAATTTTATCAAAGGGTTAGAAATGCAGCACTTTTAAAACAGCTTTTCTTGTTATTGTTTTTGAAGTTTGTTTGTGTTAATGAAATAGTTTTTGTATTTATACCCTACACCACCATAGTGGGGAGGGTATAATGGATTTGTGCAGATGTTTGTAACGCCCAAAAATATTAGTCTAACACCCACCTTAAAGTATACCGATCGACTCAGAATCACTTTTTGAGTCGATTAAACGATGTCCGTCCGTCCGTCCGTCTGGCTGGCTGGCTGGCTGGTTGGCTGGCTGTCCATGTAAACCTTGTGCGCAGAGTACAGGTCGCATTTTTGAAGATATTTCGATAAAATTTGGTCCATATCATTTTTTCTGCCCAAGGACGAACCCTATTGAAACTGGCTGAAATCGGTTAATTATTTCACCTAGCCCCCATACAAATGTCCTACCGCAATTGAACTTTATCGGTTATAAATGTTTAATTTATATATGTATCTACACAAGTTTTTCTCTAAATAAGTTTTATATATACAGAATTTATGTCACCAAATTTTATGATGATCGGTCCATAATTAGTCATAGCTCCCATATAAGGCCTGCTTCCGATAATCACTTTAACAATCATAAATCTCCTAAAAATGTTGGTATACACATAAAATGCAACATAAATAACTTTCATATAGACATTAATCACACCGCCTAATTTCATGGTGATCGGTCCATAATTGGTCATAGCTCCCATATAAGGTCCACATCCGAAAATCGCTCACGAATATAAATTATTGAAATTTTGAAAGAAAAATGTTTTTGCTCATTTCTTAGTGTAGGGTATTATATGGTCGGGCTTGACCGACCATACTTTCTTACTTGTTTTTGATTAAAAGTGTTAAAATGGAAGCAAAATTTATAGTTTTACAATATTTAGAAGCAACATAAAAGAAAAGTGCATAAATGTTCTATTGTGATTGTTCAGTTTAGTGAAACTGTACTTTTTTCTCTGGTCTTTTAATTTTCATAGAATGGTCGATCTTTGACATACACACACAAGCAGATAGCAAGGTGTGTATGTAAAATATAAGATCATAAGTATTTTCCCTCACACTGAGGTTAAGTGTGGGTAAATACAATATATAAATAGTTTTAGACAAACACATTTCCAACATGTGTTTAGTATAGTTTAGTTGTAAGAATTTTATAATTAGTATTTAAGAAAAATATTTGTGAAAATAAATCAGTTCCTATTTAGACCACAAACCATCAGGTCGTGTTTTTTATTTCTGTTTGTTTTTTCTCTTCCTACTTGTCCGTGTCCGTTTAACATTTTGGTGACTCCGACGTGATACCAGTGAAATTTCAAATTCCCCCCACCAGTGGTAAGGAATTTGAAACACTCACTGGTTGATCTAACATACACCTTCGGTCGATCGCTGATCACCAGTGGGTAACACACAATTTCCCCCCACCAGAGGTAAGGATTTTTAAAACAGTAACTGGTGGATTATTTTGTTTATTTTAAAAATTATAGTAATTATTACGATGTAGCGAGATATTGGAAAAATAGGAAGTTACAGAATAAAAAATATAGGAAACTCTTTTATACTCCCATTTTGAAGAAAACATGTAAATTATATTTTTGATATACTGCAAAAAAGAGCAGCATGTTGAAATAAATAATATATAAGTTTTTTTAATAATTTTCAAAAAAGCAAAATTGATTGGAGAGGGCAATAGACAATTTTCAAAGTTACTATCAAAGGATGAGCAACTTAGCGTTATTATATATTTTTAAAGTAAAATTAATGAAAAGACCGTCCATAAGTAGATTGTCAAATTTAAATTTTTTACAAAATTCAGTATTTCTAGAGGCAATCCATGATATCGCAAGGGCGTATTAAGGAATAATAAATCCTCTAGAAGTAAGACGAAGACTTTGGAGGCACACCAATATATCACAAAGGGTGATAATAGACTGGTAAATCCTCTAGGTTCATGTCAAAAGTCTTTGAAGGCAAACCAAAACGTGGTAAATCCTTCGAGAAAAAAAAGGGAAAAAGTCTTTGAAGGCAAGCCAAAACGTGGTAAATCCTTCAAGAAGAAAACCCTCAAAAATATATCTTTGAAGGCAAACCAAAACGTGGTAAATCCTTCGAGAAAAAAAAGGGAAAAAGTCTTTGAAGGCAAGCCAAAACGTGGTAAATCCTTCAAGAAGAAAACCCTCAAAAATATAAGGTCACATATAACCAAGATGTTCTAATAAAGGCCTCCCTAAAATGTGGGATAAAGGTTAAGAGCATAATATGAGTCCTAAATAAAGAACAATTAAATAACGCTAACGAAAAGAAAAATAAATAAAATTCTGTCCGATAATCCGAATGATTTTGATGTTCTAACGCCAGAACACCTTCTTATAGAAGAATCTTTTTTGCTAAAAGATGAAAACACTCCTCTCATTTGCTAGAGGTGGGGAGGGTCATCCGAACTATATTGGGTTCGGATGGATTATGCAGAATGGTGGACGTAAGGACAAGCAATGGGGAAACTGAAAAGTCAATCCACAATGTTCGTCCTTTTCCCACTAATTATAACGAAATTTAATTCTGCAAAAGATAATAGGATGGACAATCCATCTATAACTAACAAAAAATAAATAAAAAAAATATGTTTTTATAAACATAAAAATAATAAAAAAAATAAATGAAATTTAAATAACAAATAAAAAAATTATAGTAATTATATGAAAATTGTCATAACATTACAAAAATGCAATAATAATAAATAAAAAATGAATTAATATGTACAAGTATATTTAAAATCCTTGATTATCATATAAAAATATTACATTATATAAAAGTATTTAGAAACCATAAATATGTTAAAGTATTCGAAAAATAAATAGTTATAAAAGTAGTCAGGGACTCTCATCGAAGGTGGAAACATGTGACCAGTTGAAGAAGTGTTGCGGAAATCCAGGAACGAGTATGCATTGATCGTTGATGAAGAAGCTTAAGCCAATAAAGCTAAGAGGCGGTGAAGGTACAAAAGGGCCAAGTATTACATGGTCTTAGGCAACATTGTAAAATGCAAAGGTAAACGCATACAATGACCTAACCATGGAAATATCTGCAAGTCATTCTATTTAAAGGCAAGAAGGAGTTGCTGAATTCTAATCGCATACACGGAAGAACAAACCAATCTTCTCAGATGGATTGAGATGAAAGGCAACCTTTGCAATTGGCTGATAATCACATACATAGAAGAACAAACCAATCTTCTCATATGGATTAATACGAGAGGGTAACCTTTAGAAATATATCAACATACAAAGTAGAACAAGCCAATCTACTCAATTGTATTATTATATAAAGGTGCCAAAAGATGTCATTACTTGTCACCATTCATCACAATATCAAACACTGTCCTGTGCAGAACGTGTCAACCAACCGCTAGCTGCCTATGTTGTTTACCTTCTTTTGTAGGGTAGTTATTTAAATATGTTTGTACTTATTTTTGAAAGAGTATGATCTTTCAAGGCCGGCAGAATGTTCAGTTTAGTGAAACTGTACTTTTTTCTCTGGTCTTTTAATTTTCATAGAATGGTCGATCTTTGACATACACACACAAGCAGATAGCAAGGTGTGTATGTAAAATATAAGATCATAAGTATTTTCCCTCACACTGAGGTTAAGTGTGGGTAAATACAATATATAAATAGTTTTAGACAAACACATTTCCAACATGTGTTTAGTATAGTTTAGTTGTAAGAATTTTATAATTAGTATTTAAGAAAAATATTTGTGAAAATAAATCAGTTCCTATTTAGACCACAAACCATCAGGTCGTGTTTTTTATTTCTGTTTGTTTTTTCTCTTCCTACTTGTCCGTGTCCGTTTAACAGTGATCGTTAAAAATGTAAAACCTTATGAGGTATGAGTAACCTTTAATAAATGGTACAAAATATGTTTGCAACAGAAAATAAAACGCCATTATTTTTACAAAAATTTTCTGGTGATTTGAGTGTATCAGTATTTTGTTGGGTATACCTTGATTCTAAAAATACTACTCTAAAGACTCCAATCCACTTTCTGAGTCGATTTAAACGTTGCAAAAATCATAACTTTTGAACCAAACGAGATAATCAAAAAATTTAAAAGGCGTATGATAGATAATTGATCAGCATATGAAATGAGTGTCTGAAAACGGACTTACGCTTTTTAGCTGCCTACTTATGGGTTAGCAAAGTTGAAATTTGTGGAAAAATCTATTTTTTGGGAAGTAAAATAAAATATATTGTAAAGTGTTTTATTTTTCATGTTTCTTTGGATGCTTTTTTGATTTAAAATTATTCCAGAAAATATAAAAATTATTCCAGAAATAACCCAGAAATATTTAAAAAAAAATTTTTTTTATTTTAAAATTATTTTGTAAAATGTCACAAATTGCCCAAAAAATCATGCAACACATTTTGGAACCATGTATTTTTTTAAAAATTTTACCGCTAGCAAAAAATGTGGCAAAGAAAGGCAGTTGGAAATTTTTGCATTATAGATCGAAATACTTAAATAGATCTATCAATGAAATCAAAAAGAATGACGACCCGTTAACTAGTTTTAGAGATACAGTATCTGAAAGCGAACCAAATAACCTAAAAATTTTCTGTTTTTTTTAACACTGAAAATCAGTCAACTTTAATTTTTGGGCTATCTTCTGAACCAAAAATCTGATTGAAATCGATTGAGTTTTGCAAATTCTCTTGTTCAACAGGCACCAATGTGCTTGGGTAGGTATGGCCATGTAAATATGTCGCAGATATTTCCATAAGATTTGACACAAGGTTTTTTTTTTCAGCACAAGAACGAAACCTATTGAAACTGGTTGAAATCGGACCGGATCGTGAAGATTCCGAAAATCATTTTAAATACCATAAATGTCTTAGAAATGTCGTTATTCAAACAAAATTCAACAAAAATAAGTTTTATATAGATAGAAATAACGTGACCCAATTTCATGGCGATTGGTCCATAATTTATCATAGGTACCCACTTCCGAAAATCATTTTAGCTACCATAAACCCCTTGAAAATATCGCTATCAACATAAAATTCAACAAAAATACTCAGCCTAAAAATCAGATCATCAACAATCAGTGATGAAAAATACCACACCAAGAACATTACAATTATTAACAATATTCTGGAAAAAAACAGTTTTCCCAAAAATCTAATAAGAACACTAATAACAGACATTAAAACAAAAATTAGATATGACAACAAACACATCACCTCAAAGTCTGATACCGAACAGAAAAATTTTACAGTGTACAACAATGATGCCCAAGCCCTATACTCTTGGTGCTCATTTGTTTTTGTAAATGCTCTTAGGTATAGGCTGTATGTTTCTATACTCAACAGAACACTCAGGCACTAGCAATATGAAATACACAAACAACTTTGCCTTGTTGGTTTTTTTTTGTCGTTCTTCAATGTACACACGCAAGTGGAAAACAACAACGCTTTCGTATGCTTTGCTGGTAAACATTGAAGACAGCGATGATCAATGTAGATTTTGTTTTTGTTTATCGTATGGTATTGTTTAAAAAAGTGTGTATTTTTTTTCTTTATTCTTTGTATGTTTTGGTTTTTACAACAAAAAAAATTGCATAAAAATTTGTTTTTCTTTAAATGTATTGGTGTTTGCTCTTCCATAAGCAACTTTTGGGCACCTCTGGTGTACAATATGTACCAATCCTAACTGACAACAATAACATAAAAACAACAATAAAATCACGGAACATATGTTTTGCATACAAACCAAACGAAACAATAAGTGCAATATTTTCTAAAATAAAAACACCGATTGACAAACAACAACAAAGCAATGTTGTGTACAAAATTCAATGCAAGAGAAAAGACAACAAAAACTGTGAACTCATTTATATAGGTACAACAAAGAGAAGCTTAGAGACGAGAATTGGAGAACATAAAATGGACATAATGAGGGGAAAAGAGACAACAGCACTTGCACAGCATATTTTAGAAACAGGACACTCAGCTGAAAGAAAACATGGAGAGGAAAAGATATACGATTGAAAGCTTGAGGATACAACAAAAAATTGACAAAACGATGAACCTGAAAGAAGACACGGCCAATATAAATACGAGTTACAGAGTTGCTATTAATTAAATGAACTGTGATATTAAACTAATTTGTACAATTGTTGTTATATGTATGTATTTTATGTTTAATATTATATGTTGAATGTAACAGTAATTTAATGTAAAAGAAATTATCTGCAAAAAACTGCAAGTGTTCTAAATGTTTGTTTTGAAAATATTGTTTTAATTTTAAGTTTTATTATTTAAATAGACGATCCCTTGAAAAAGTAAACATAACCTCTACTAAACGTCGGGAAAATTATAATAAAAATATGATTTTTTATTTACATTGAAGAAGTTCAGGCCCTACTAGCTTAAGAAACTCAACAACTTTAAAAAACTAAGTTTCATATCGAAGGAAATTACGGAACCTACTAGCATGGCGATCTGCCTTTATTTAGTCATAGCTCCCATACAAAGCCTACTTCTGAAAATCACTTAAACGAGCTTAAATCTAATAATAATTTTGATATCCACATAAAATTCAACACAAATGAGTTCCAAAATTGAAAGAAATAGCTTCTTATGCAATCTTGAATCTGATGTCAATGTATTCAAGTACAGTTCCAATGATTGCTATTGGACTGTTCAAGATCATACCTCATACACTGAATTGTAGAAATACCTCATGCTTGCTTTCGAAGGCAATTACGACTTTCCTTCGGACATCAGTGAACTCCAATGTGATTACCCCGAACCGTGGTTGGTACCAGGGTATGCCCAATTAATTTTTTTTTCAATGTCACTGACTTCACCGCTGAATACGAACAAGTTTCCAACTAGGACTACAATTACTCTTGCGGCATTGGCTCTGGCGTTCATTACATCGATGAAATTTCGATGACATTTCCATAGACGAAAACGAATTCTTCGTACCCAACATGATTTTGTGTTATCCTTACGAACCAGCAGAGACCAACGCCGAATGCCTAAGAGTCGGTTAAACCGAGCCACCGAGTCGTGATATATGAGGACATTATGACTGATAAGAGACCTTGTGAATTGACCAATTGTATTCTTTAAATAGTTGTGTAAAAACATGTTATGATAACACTGTCCAACAAATTGCGACTTTTTGATTGGAACAGAATAGCGACCCATTAATTATGAAAGGGCATGTTGAGTAAATAATTTTTGTAGAATAAACTTATAGTCCAGATGGTCTGAATTTTTTTTTACAGTGGGTCAACATTTTCATTTTTTGATCGAATGGAGCATTATACTAACTGAAAAAAATGTTGTAAGTTAATGCCTGAGAGAATACTGATTGTCAGAGTAATATTGTGGAATTTTATAAGGATTATTTTTGTGGAAGATCTCTCCTCTTTAGTGGTCAATGTGACCCTTATCTCGAGAAAATCAAAGTTATTTCAAAAAGGACATTTAAGGATTAAAATATTCTAAGAAAATCTTTGGCGGAATATTTGTGTGGGAGTCATCAAAGATGGAAAAGTTGTAAATAAAGCTCTTTACGCTTAATTAGCAAAAATACACGCCACATCGGGTATCATATTTTTTTTAAAAAATAGCTAAAAATCCATGTATGATCCGAATTAGCTGAAACTTAAAATGTAAATAGTCCTTTGTTAGCAAACGTAAAAAAATTGTTTACATGTTCCAACTTTTGTTTAAAGTCCAAATTTAAAACTAAACTACAGCACTTCTATATCCATTGGAAATTTTATTAAACTCGAACTATCCATTTAGTTACTTCCAGTTATTTCCAGGTTATTTTTTAGTTACCCCACTGTGCAGTGCTAGATTTCCATAATTCAGATGAACAAAATTCGAGAATAGACAGAAATAATCACTTGATAGGCTTTAAAGAGAATAAATCAAATGAAATTGTAAATAATTTACTTGGTGACCACTATAAATTAAAATAAGTGTAAATTAATCATATTTTAATCAGCAACTGTTTCTTTGCATCAAACTTAAAGTAGCAATTCAAAAAAATAGTTATTTATGTTATTGATACTTTCAGGAATAACAAAATATGAATACCATATACAGTGTTTAATAGGTAAATAAAATGATAACTGCTAAAATCCTTGTAGTTTATCCAACTATACAGCTAGAAAATGACTAATTCTTAAATCCCTTGATTTTTGTCTACAGACCCATACTGAAACGTTGAATAATCCATAACCAAAACTCATCACCCCTGATAACATTTACTCTAAAATCTACATCTACATATAAGTAAAAATGTTGCTAAATCATGAGCAAATTTTATGACAAACAATTTATATGGTTACTGTATGTGTGCAATCCGTTAAAAATGTGATAAGCTTAAAATTTTTGTATTTGTACAACGATTTTGACCTTTTGAATTTAGGTTAGATCAGATATGGAAACTATCAGTCAAAAAGTCTGCAAAAACAAAAGAACAGAAATCGAAATAAAATAACATAATAATGCAAAATAAATGCATTCTTATCATATTTTATGCTCATCGAAAGGTTAACAGGTAAAACACAAATATAAAAAATATTCTACTGATTATAAGATTCTAAAGTATACGCCAATCCATTTGTATAAAAACCTCACGAAATTTTCAAAACATCAGCAGTCTTTAGGTATTGGATCTGATCATTGTATCACACTCTAATCCGTGGACAGTTTGGATTTGAATTCTACGCGCTCTGTTGAAGGACTAAATAATGAAAATCGCCATTGTTTTATTGGCCATCATTGGCCTAGTTGCTGCCAGCAGCATCTCTAAACATGAAGTTAAAATTGCCGATAAGGACTTTTTGGCCAAACAAAAGTTCCTTTTCGAAATTGTTTACCGTGTTGAGGATCCCTTGATGTTCGAGGAATGGATCAAGTTGGGCAAGACTTTCACTTTTGACAAGGCTGACTACACTGTAAGTTACTCAAGATTCTTCTCTATCTAAAATTCATATTTAATAATAATAATTTTAAATTCCAGCACTTCGACATGTACATGGAGAAATTCTACGAAGCCTACAAATATGGTGCCATCTTACCCAAGGGCGAATTCTTCGGTGCTTTGGTAAAGACCCACCTTAAACAAGCTTATGGTTTGTTTGAATTCTTCTACTACGCCAAGAACTGGGAAGTCTTCCAACGCAACGTTGCCTTTGCTCGTATGCACTGCAACGAAGGCATGTTTGTCTATGCTTTGACTTTGGCCGTCATCCACCGTGATGATTTCCATGGCTTGATCTTGCCTTCCATCTACGAAATCTTCCCTCAATACTTCTTCAACAGCAAATTCGTTTATGAAGCTGAGAAATTCGATTACGATGTCTGGAGCAAGTACATCATGTACGAAAAGGAATACAAGGACATCCTCTACAAGGACTACTCTACCTCCTACAAGAACCTTGACAACCATTACTACTACTACTTCACCAAGGACTTCAAGACCTACCAATGGTGGAAGATGATGGGTTTGGGTGAACACTGGTACTCTGAGGAACACTTCATGTTGCGCGAAAACATGGATGAATACTACAAGGACTCCAAATACTTGGAAATCTTCGAAGGCACCAAGATGTTCTTCATGCCTGTTGACTACACTCGTGACATTGAATTCTTCAACAAGGAATCTGCTTTGTCTTACTTCACTGAAGATGTTGGCATGAACGCCTACTGGTACTACCTCAACATGGACTACGCTTTCTTCTTGGATGGCAAGACCTACGGTTTGAACAAGGATCGTCGTGGTGAATACTGGTTGTACAATGTCCGTCAACTTTTGTCTCGTTACTACATGGAACGTTTGTCTCATGGTTTCGGTGAAATTCCCGCCTTCTCCTTCTTGGACACTATCGAATACGGTTACAACCCTCAATTGGTTTACTACAACGGTGTTGGTTTCTCTTACCGCAAGAACTATTACGAAGTTGAAAGCTACGGCAAATTCGATTACTACTACAAGGTTATGGACTTCTTCAACCGTTTGGATGAAATCATCACCAAGGGTGTCTACGTAACTTATGAAGGCAAGACCATTGATTTGCGCAAACCCGAATCCATTGAATACATTGGCAGCATCATGCAAGGCAATGTTGATACCTTCGACAAATACTTCTTCAAGTACTGGTACATGTTCGCCCATATGTACTTCGGTGATGTCCACACCAACGATTTCGAAGTATTCCCCCACATTGCCTTGAACTATGAGACCATGATGCGTGATCCTATGTTCTACATGTTCTACAAGAAGATTGCTTCCGTCTACTTCCAATTCTTCTACTATGTCAAACCCTACACTCACGAAGAATTGTTGTTCCCTGGTGTGACCATCAAGGACGTTAAGGTCTCTGAATTGGTTACCTACTTCGATTTGGTCGACTTTGATGTCACCAACTTGTTGAACGACAAGATGACTTTCGTTGATGGTCAATTCGTTTGGGACAAGACCTTGTTGGCTCGTCAAATGCGCCTTAACCACAAGCCTTTCGAATTCGATTTCGTTATTGAATCTGACAAAGCCCAAAAGGTTGTCATCCGTACCTACTTGGGTCCCAAATACGACGAATTCGGCCGTGTCATCTCCTTGACTGAAAACCGTGAAAACTTCATGGAACTTGATAGCTTCGTACACACTCTTAAATCTGGTATCAACGAATTCAAACGCAGCTCAGAAGACTTCTACTGGACCGCTGGAGACCGCACCACCTACACTGAATTGTACAAATATGTTATGCTTGCCTTCGAAGGCAAATATAAATTCCCCTTGGACATCAGCGAACCCCACTGTGCTTTCCCCGATCGTTTGGTCTTGCCCCACGGTTGGTACAAGGGTATGCCCATGCAATTCTTCTTCTATGTCACTCCCTTCACCGCTGAATACGAACAGTTCTCAACCTTCGACTACTCTTACTCTTGCGGCATTGGCTCTGGCGTTCGTTACGTCGATGAGATGCCTTTCGGCTATCCCTTCGATCGTGAAATCGACGAATACGAATTCTTCGTACCCAACATGTACTTCAAGGATGTTAAGATCTACCACAAGGATACCTTCGAAAAGTACTTTGAACACAAATACGAAAAGTTCGGTCACTTCGATTACAAATACTACCATTAGATATTTGATAGTTTAAAAAGTTGTGTATGGACATGATGTGATAATTAATTAATAAAATAAGAAAATATAAATAATTACATCAAATTTATTGTTTTTTATTTAAAACTTTATATTTCAGAGTTTGAATGTTACACAGTTTTACAGGATATATTTCTGGGCAGGGTTTATAGTTATGATATTTTTAAAATTCAAGACATATTAAAACTATTTATCTCAAAATAGATATGTTTTTCGAATTTTTCTTACCGCTTTCGGAAAGAAAACTTAATAATTTGTTTGGATCAATGGCTGTCTACAGGTACAAGTAGTAAGTACAAAACTCAGAATACTACTTTTGCTGTCACTAGCATCAGTCGAATAGTATATCAATAGATATAAATTGATGAATTGACAACACATTCTCCGAGCGAAAATATCGAAGCTTTAGAGAAATGTAATTTATCGTTACAGATACTCAGGTTTGCTTCACTAAATTTATTCTTCTTTTAAGATTTGGAAGTTTAATAAACACCAAAACGATTTTCATATAATGGTAGATTTATGTTCTTATTTTAATGAAAGATGTTGAGACAAAATAAATTAAATTTGGTCGTGTTAAATATTCCTTATATGGTCATTGTATTCAGGATCCAAAATTGCTAAAGTGACTTGAACAATTGCGTTGCTACTAAGGGACCATCACATTATTTTCCCCAGAGTTTGATGAAACCTAATTCTCTTTTATTGAAAGTTTTGCAAAATGTGGGAAATATAACTGAAATTATTACCAATATAAAAGAATACATCAACATCTGGTCATAATATTTCGTGTATTACAGCATTCATGATCGGCTAATGTTAATTACAATTTTCATATTATAAATTATGTTTTGAATTCTTAATGCAGGATAGTAGATTAATAATTATCAGTAATAATACTGCACCCATACGACTTCCTTGAGAAACTCCATACATAACAGGAGTAGATTTTGACTTATAGTCTGCGAACAATATATTCTGTCGATATCCAAGAATGTCCTATTCATACATAAAGTCATGATTCAAATTTCGAATGAATTCCTTGAAATCAGTGTGGATAGTAACAGTAAGTAAGCCGGAATAAAATGAAGAAATCATGGAAGTAGATTAATGGTAGCTTAACATCAGGGATGTGAAATGTAATTTTTGTTCCGTAGCAAAATTATATTCAAACTAGTTGACAGCATCGCTCGGTAGCTATATACTAATGTTGGTTCTTCAAGTATCTCTCAAAAATATATAACATTTCGCTATCATTCCATGAGAAATTCCAAATATTGAGAAATTTTACCTTCGACCTTCTCGATTTAAGGTTTTCGTTTTCCGATTTTAGTAAGACTTTCAGACTATATTTATAATTACATGGACTATAATATTCTAAATAGGTTTTACTTAAAATTCATAATAGTAAGGAAATTTGATTCATTCGCCAAAATATTAGTTTTTCTCGAAAATCGCAAAATTTAAATCTCAGGTACGGACAAACTAAAGAAGATATTTTCATACTTTTTTCATATTTTTATTCCCTATTATGTTCTCCATAAATCCCAATTTTATAGTCAAAAAATTCTGAAATTTGTTTAACAAAATTTGAAAAATTTTAAATTGGAGTTTTGAAACTGCCGTTAAAAAAATTTAATTTTTTTGGCCATACCTGCGAATAGGTTAGCGATATCCTACGAAGAAAAAAACTCATATACAAGTAAATATGGATATATTTTAATTAAAAATAAGCTTTTATTTTAATATTTCACAAAATATGTTCATTTTGTTTCTACATTTCTAGCTCTAGTGGCCTGAGACACGTTAATGGCCTGGCGTTTTTTAACCAATTTTGATCTTTTATATCTTATTAGAACGACAATTGCGTTCACATTTCGATTCTTTTATATTAAATTGCAAAAGTAATTATTTAATGGCAAAATGTTTACAAAAACTGAAAAAATTGCATTTTTTTCCCCTTGCAAATGCACCTCAAAATTTCAGCGTCGTTGCGGCAGTTAACGTTTTCCTATCATCTTACCTTTTTATACAACGTATTTCTACAATACATAGAACCATTCTAAGGGGGGACGGTCAAAATTCAAAATTTTTTGGAGCACTCTAATGTATATAGATGATAGAGTACTAGAGTACTAAAATTTTAATAATTTTCACATTAACGTAGCTTTATGTTGAAAATTTTCTATAATAATATTGTTATACTGATGATTTTTTTATATCAAACAAACTGTTATACTTAAGACAAATACTGTTATACTAAAGATTTTTTAATAGAAAATAATGTCGAACACAAGATTTTCTATATAAAATACTCAAGATTTTTTATAGAATCAACTTTTCCATTCCTCCTTAACATCCTATTCTAAATCCTAAAGGGCATAGGAAATATGCAATTTGATCACTTTCACAAAAAACGCTCAATTTAGCTTAAAGATTCAATCAAAGGCGTAGTGTATAAATTTTTCCAAAAATCCGTAAATTAACTATTAGAAAGTGATATGTTAAAGGCGATATAATCATTTCAGATGTACAACACCTGGAACACCATCGGGGCCACATATTTTGGAATATTATATTTTCTGTTTACAAGCCACAACAGTAGATATATTTAAGGGCCTGATTCAGAAATGCGAACCGAAAAAAAATCTCAAATATTTGCATGAAAAACACTTACAAATTATTTATAAATGACGCACAATGGTTCAGAATTGGTTTTCTTCGACCAAAACTATTGAATGAATAGAGATAGTTTAAACATTTTTTCTTGGTTTTTTTTTTGTGAACAAGTTCCCACTTTATCAATTCTAAAACAGGTTCCACTGGAATCGGTTATTTTTAGACAAAAAAAAATACGATTTTTTGACTTCGAATATTAGAAATGAGCGGAGCAGACGTTGCCACCAATGTATTAAATAGATCTTCATTTATAGAATGTCATAAAATCTGTAATCCTTTTTTCCCGGACTTCCTCTGGTATATCTCCAAGCGGTATTGAAATATGCTTAATGACATCTTCTCCATGATAAACTGTTGCATTTGTGAACTATTGCAGACATATTACTCAATAGACATTTGGTTGCATATATTCGTGTAGTTTCCTTCGCATAATCACCATATTTTCTACCATCAATTTGATCATTGCATCGATAATTGTTTTAAATCGGGATGAAACCTTTGTGTCAGTCAAAGCCTGTTCTACTTTTCCGCCTATCACCTTTAGCATTCATTGATAGCTTACTTCAATTGTCTGTCCATCAATCTCCAATTCGAATGGCTGTATTGTTGCAATTTGGGCTCTAATATTACTGACTTCATTTTAAACGGCATCATGAGTTTCCTTTTAAAATTCATATTTAATTGGTCTGCAGTATTTCGTAGAAGATGGTGTTTGTTTTTCTCAAATATCCATTGTGTGAATATTACTGGTCAAAGGCTCCGATTCTTCCAAATTCTTTATCAATCGCAATGGTACAAATGACAACATGAAGATATCTGAGTCGGAAGTGTTTTTGACCAGAAGAGCCATCACATCCTCATTTGCAAAAGAGCGTTAATCATTTCCTATAGATGAGTAGCAAGCGATGAACAGTATGATGAAGTAGGTCTTCAACTAGTACCTCTGCCGAAATCGGTGTAATTCTAATATCTATAGGAAATGATAAATCAATTCCCATCCCCATTTGCAAAAGAGAGTTAATCATTTCCTATAGATGATAGTAGCAAGCGTTGAACAGTATGATTAAGTAGGTGTTAGTGTTCCTTGGTGTCAAACAGTCCTTCTTAGCAGCAGTTATGTGATAATAAGATGGATACAGATTTTACCTTTTTTCAATCGCAAGATTTTAAAATTTTATTGTTATTGCTTAGAAATATAATAGCAACTGAGTTTTCATTCGAATACCACCGGCTTTTATCCCTTCCATGTTCTTAGGTAGCATAAATTAGTACAATGAAAAAGGGCTAAAAAAGGTAAAATATGTTAAAACCTATGACAACTTACAGGACTTGATGTATTTATATTTGAGTCATATGAACAGTTAAAATAAAAATAGAAAAACTAATTTCATTATAAAGGAAAAAGTGTTTTACAGAGGTGTCCAGACAGCTGCAAAAGTACATGTGAGGACGCTTTCGCCTTTCTTCTGGTATAAAAACCTCAAAAGTTCTATTCCACTAAAATTAAAATTTAACTAAAATAATATAGTAGGTATAAACAGTACAGTGACACATCATACCATTTCACTTATTGATAATTTACTTCTGATCAAATTTGAAAAATCAATTTTTTTTTTATAAAATAACATAAAGTAAGGACTGAGATCGAAAATTTCTTAACATACAATTTCCGTGCTCTGTTTTTGGCCTCTAAATTTTTAGCAGAGTTGCGGTCAGGAACTTTTTGAGCCTTGTATGTTTTTAAACCTGCATTGGCTTTAACTATTCGTACCAAATAGTCCGAGCACTGAGCTAACCGGGCTGCTTTTCTACCGGATGTGTTGGGAGCTCTTTTGAAAATGCTTTCTATTCTTTTGCCTTTAGAAATATTTGTGGACCATTCCTTCTACCTGAACCAGGTTTTATATCAACGGACAAGCTCTCCCGGTACTGTTTAATAATATTGGAAACAGTTTGACGGCAGACCTTTGATTGTTTGGTCAACTTTGTGTAGGACCAAGTTGGATTTTGTTGAACATATTTAATCATTTTAGTACGCACTTTTTTCTCGTTACTCATTTTAATCAGATTAACAACAAATGAACATAATTGACACTAAACATAATAAATGACATCCTTTACAAAGGTAACTTGATAAAAAAATCAAATAATACTTGTGTTAAAAGTTTTAATGAAAAACGTGTGTTAAGAATTTGACAATCTCAGTCCTTATATGTCATTATAAGGACTTTGATCTATTTTTTTGGCCAACTTAGTTTCAATATGTTCACTATTGAATGGCATTACAATTTTTGAAATCGGTGTTAACAAAAAATTGGACTTCAAAATTAATTTCTGAGCCACTGTGCTACGTGTAAATTGTTTTTGGTGCTTCTGAATACGGCCCTAAATATTGGAAATTTGTAATTGATTTATGTACAAACTAATTTTAATATGAGGAGGAAAAGAAGCTATCACACATGTCACAAATCTTCGTATGATAAAAAATAGAATATATTGTTGGTTAAGATATTTTCGCGTTCACTTAAAATCACCCAAATTTCTAACGTACTTTAATATCTTGAAATATAAGTAACTCTTAAAAATCTTCAAGCGAGCTAGAGTTATTCTAAGAAGATAAAAAGTCGACTTGAAGTAGAACTTAAAGTATATTAAAGGTAAGGAAACAATGAAAACTCTTAAAATTCTGAGTGTCTATTTAATTTCACAATAAGAAAATGAAAAAGTCATGTTTTACATTATGTTTATAAGTCCATAACCAAACATAAGTAGAATAATTTAAAATAATACCAACAAATCTGATAATCCTAAATCCACAGAATACAACTACAAATATACGAAAGTTCCCTAACCTCTAGAATGTTTTAGTAAAAAATATATGTATGTGGTTTCTGTATTTATGCAGGAATGTTACATTCGGTAGACTTCAAACCTGTATGTCTTATCTATGTTATGAACTAAATGAATTTTGCGTACCTCTGATATGGATGCAATAACGAAAAAAGCCAAAACAAAATAATGCAAAATAATCCAAAATAATGCGTTCTTATCAAATTTTATGCACACAGCAAGGTTAACAGGTACAACATAAATATAAAAAGCATAATTAAACAAATATTTTACTGATAATAAGATTCGAATCCATTTGTATAAAAACCCTGTGTATTTTTCAAACATCAACAGTCTTTAGGTATTGGATCTGATCGTTGCATCAAACTCTAATCCGTGGACAGTTTGGATTTGAATTCTACGCGCTCTCGTAAAGGACTAAACAATGAAAATCGCCATTGTTTTATTGGCTATTGTCGCCCTAGTGGCTGGCAGCAGCATCTCTAAATCTCATGTAAAAGTTGCCGATAAGGAATTTTTGGCTAAACAAAAGTTCCTTTTCGAAATTGTTTACCGTGTTGAGGATCCCTTGATGTTCGAGGAATGGATCAAGTTGGGCAAGACTTTCACTTTTGACAAGGCTGACTACACTGTAAGTTACTCAAGATTCTTCTCTATCTAAAATTCCTATCTAACAATAATTCTTTTCAAATTTCAGCACTTTGACATGTACATGGAGAAATTCTACGAAGCCTACAAATATGGTGCCATCTTACCCAAGGGCGAATTCTTCGGTGCTTTAGTACAAACCCACCTTAAACAAGCCTATGGTTTGTTTGAATTCTTCTACTATGCCAAGAACTGGGAAGTCTTCCAACGCAACGTTGCCTTTGCTCGTATGCACTGCAACGAAGGCATGTTTGTCTATGCTTTGACTTTGGCCGTCATCCACCGTGATGATTTCCATGGCTTGATCTTGCCTTCCATATACGAAATCTTCCCTCAATACTTCTTCAACAGCAAATTCGTTTACGAAGCTGAGAAATTCGATTACGATGTCTGGAGCAAGTACATCATGTACGAAAAGGAATACAAGGATATCCTCTACAAGGACTACTCTACCTCCTACAAGAACCTTGACAACCATTACTACTACTACTTCACCAATGACTTCAAGACCTACCAATGGTGGAAGATGATGGGTTTGGGCGAACACTGGTACTCTGAGGAACACTTCATGTTGCGCGAAAACATGGATGAATACTACAAGGACTCCAAATACTTGGAAATCTTCGAAGGCACCAAGATGTTCTTCATGCCTGTTGACTACACCCGTGACATTGAATTCTACAACAAGGAATCTGCTTTGTCTTACTTCACTGAAGATGTTGGTTTGAACGCCTACTGGTACTACCTCAACATGGACTACGCTTTCTTCTTGGATGGCGAAACCTACGGTTTGAACAAGGATCGTCGTGGTGAATACTGGTTGTACAATGTCCGTCAACTTTTGTCTCGTTACTACATGGAACGTTTGTCTCACGGCTTCGGTGAAATTCCTCACTTCTCCTTCTTGGATACCATCGAACATGGTTACGATCCTCAGTTGGTTTACTACAACGGTGTTGGTTTCTCTTACCGCAAGAACTATTACGAAGTTGAAAGCTACGGCAAATTCGATTACTACTACAAGGTTATGAACTTCTTCAACCGCTTGGATGAAATCATCACCAAGGGTGTCTACGTAACTAATGAAGGCAAGACCATTGATTTGCGCAAACCCGAATCCATTGAATACATTGGCAGCATCATGCAAGGCAATGTTGATACTTTCGACAGCTATTTCTTCAAATTCTGGTACATGTTCGCCCATATGTACTTCGGTGATGTCAACACCCACGATGTCGAAGTGTACCCCCACATTTTCTTGAACTACGAGACCATGATGCGTGATCCTATGTTCTACATGTTCTACAAGAAGATTGCTTCCGTCTACTTCCAATTCTTTAACTATGTCAAACCCTACACCCACGAAGAATTGTTGTTCCCTGGTGTCACCATCAAGGACGTTAAGGTTTCTGAATTGGTAACCTACTTCGATTTGGTCGACTTTGATGTCACCAACTTGATGAACGACAAGATGACTTTCGTTGATGGTCAATTCGTTTGGGACAAGACCTTGTTGGCTCGTCAAATGCGCCTTAACCACAAGCCTTTCGAATTCGATTTCGTTATTGAATCTGACAAAGCCCAAAAGGTTGTTATCCGCACCTACTTGGGTCCCAAATACGACGAATTCGGCCGTGTTATCTCTTTGACTGAAAACCGTGAAAACTTCATGGAACTTGACAGCTTCTTCTACACTCTTAAATCTGGTGTCAACGAATTCAAACGCAGCTCAGAAGACTTCTACTGGACCGCTGGAGACCGCACCACCTATACTGAATTGTACAAATATGTTATGCTTGCCTTCGAAGGCAAATATAAATTCCCCTTGGACATCAGCGAACCCCACTGTGCTTTCCCCGATCGTTTGGTCTTGCCTCACGGTTGGTACAAGGGTATGCCCATGCAATTCTTCTTCTATGTCACTCCCTTCACTGCTGAATACGAACAGTTCTCCACCTTCGACTACTCTTACTCTTGCGGTATTGGCTCTGGTGTTCGTTACGTCGATGAGATGCCTTTCGGCTATCCCTTCGATCGTGAAATCGACGAATACGAATTCTTCGTACCCAACATGTACTTCAAGGATGTTAAGATCTACCACAAGGATACCTTCGAAAAGTACTTTGAACACAAATACGAAAAGTTCGGTCACTTCGATTACAAATACTACCATTAGATATTTGATAGTTTAAAAAGTTGTGTATGGACATGATGTGATAATTAATTAATAAAAAAAGAAAATATAAATAATTACATCAAATTTATTGTTTTTTATTTAAAATTTTGTATTTCAGGGTTTAAATATTGTGATTTTTATTGGAAATTGTTACTGAAATAGAGGTTTATTTATATATTTGTATTTGATAAGAAAATATTATTATATTAATAAGATGATTTTAAAAAGTGTTGCTAGCACAGAATGGATTGTGTATTTTAATGGGTTTTGTTTATGACGACATTAGATTGTTAAAAATATATAATTGTGCTAGGCTGATTTTGTTATCAGTATGTTTTTTAAATTGAAAGTAACACCTGTTTAGAATTATTTACATTCATTTACTTTTTTTATGCTTACTACAGTGATATTTTTTCTGGTGCATCCATATCTGTTTGCAAAGAATGTGAGCTTTACAAGATCAATCAGTATTTCATCGTTTCATTTTAATTTGCTTTTTGTTATCTTAGGTTCTATTTTCGGATATTTCAGCAGAATATCAATCCTTGAATGTGATCAAATTAAATATGCCATAGAAATTACAAAGTATTGTGTCATTAAGTAGGACATTCTGGATAGTTTTTATAAGCGAAAATAGTTGAAAAATATAATAAAAAAATGTAATAGATTTCCAAAGAAATGTTCATTTTACAATTGTTGTAACATGAAAAGTAATATTTAAAGGTTGAAATAACCAAAATTGAGACAGTTGGTTTTAAATTTCACGCAGAGTAAAATCTTTTGGAGCGGATCAAGAATTTTAACACAAAATTGAGATCGTGTTAAATTTTTCCCTACTTTGGGGGCTTGTTACCCCGCCCTCCGACACTCTATAAGGCCCAAACTCAAAACATGGTCTCGACAGGACCTCATCCATATTTAGCCATGGGAAGAAATCTTGATATTCGTTTAGAAATTACAGTTTCAGTTCCACAATTGATTGGGAAGAAATTGCAATCCGCGTCTAAATGGACAGTAACTAACAATATATCATTATGTTAACTCTGTGAATGGATTTTAAAATGAATTTGTTCGAATTTGTATGTTAAAGACATTGTAATCCAAAAGTGTTTTATTTCAAATCGAATTACGGAGTAAGCCCACAGGAAAAGATTTGTATACAGCCTGTAGACGGGAAGATGTTTGATCATTCCAACTTAAATTTGCCAAAAATATGCTTTTGTTTTGCAACTATTATGTTCTTGTGGTAAAATATCACAATTGGCACCATTAATTAGGAATTTTAAAGATTAAAAATCATAATAAGAGTTCTTGGTCTTTCTATTCAGGTGATTGGTCCTCCTATTCAGGGGTTATACTGTACGCAAATTAGATTGTATAAGACACGGAGATTATAAATTAATGCACCGACTTTTAACAAATCCTCCTACCCAGCGAATATGTAATTGTTAATACCAATCCAAAATCCTTCTAACTACCTCCTAAACTGGCCTCTTTAACCAATAAATTATACAGAATATTTAGAATTTATTTCACAAAAAAATTAAACGCAGCCAAGACATTCGGTGAGAAATCCTCGCTAAGAAATATATACGCACATCATGACAAGCTGGTCAAGCGTGATAAGAGAATGTGGTATAATAAACTGGCATCAGATGCAAAAAAAGCCTCTGCGGAGCATAGATCCAAGGATCTTTATGGCATCACCAAGAAACTAACTGGAAGAAACTTTTCGAACACCAGACCGCTGAGAAACGCCGGAGGCGAACTGACAACATCTGCGAAAGACCAACTGGAAATATGGAAATAGCATTATTCCAATATGCTTTCCTTAACAATTTCTGACCACCAAGCTATATGCACCTGTGTTTCCATCAAACAAGGCAAGATATCTCCATTGAATGCCCAGATATCGCAGAAGTTATGGATGCTGTAAATCACCTAAAAACGAATAAGGCCCCAGGAGCCGACAACATATCGCCCGAGATGCTTAAAGCCGACCCCCATACTGCTGCGAACATATTGCTTCCTCTTATTCAGAACTTCTGGCTCACACATGAACTTGATCCAAATTTGAAGGACTGACAAACTGCAAAAACTGGCGGGGCATTACCACCCTTAGTGCAGTGAATAAGATCATAGCGCAAGTCATTAACCGGAGAATATCTGACACTGTACTAAGGGATCTAAGGCCCGAACAAGCTGGCTTCCGGCCCCAAAAATCCTGTGTAGACCACATCAATAGTCTACGAATAATTATAGAGCAATCTACCGAACTACCTTCTTTACCTTCTGTTTATCGACTTTGAAAAAGCATTTGATACGCTGAATCAAAACTCAATATGGAGCGCTCTTGCTTGCAAAGGGATCCCACCCAATATCATTAGCCTTACTCAAACTCTATATCGTGATGTTAAATATCGTGTTGTCCACAATAACGCTTTGAGCAGTAGTTTTGATGTTGTAGTTGGTGTCCGCCAGGGCTGCGTGCTGTCTCCTTTGCTTTTTAATATCGTGCTAGATGTTATAGTTCATAATGCTACTCAAGCTAATAGAGGCATAAACTGGGGTCTTAACCAATAACTGGAGAGCCTCGAGTATGCGGCTGATATATGCCTCCATTCACAAAGCTATAAAGATATGGCATCTAAACATAAATGCATTGAAACAGAGGCCATAAAAGCTAGTCTAAGAATAAACGTAAGCAAGAGTAAGGTAATGCGATGCAATACAGTAAACACCAACATGTTTCGTATAGGGAACACTGAACTTGAAGAAGTCTCATCATTTTGCTACCTAGGCAGCATCTTAACAAACACAGGTGGCTCCAGCAAAGATGTAGCGTACCGAATCTCAAAAGCCAAACAAGCATTCGGTACCCTTCGGTCGGTATGGAAATCATATGCATATCCAAGAACACCAATATCGGTCTCTTTAACTCTTGTGTCAAGTCTGTGCTCCTTTATGCATGCGAGACGTGGAATAGGACAGAACACGACTTAAGCTCCCTACAAGTGTTTGTTAATCGATGTCTCCGAAGAATATTTAAAGCTTTCTGGCCTGACACTATTTGTAATACGAAACTCTGGAGACAAACAAATCAGCGGCCAGTCCATATTGATATATTGAACCGCAAATGACGATGGATTGGTCACACGCTGGGCAGACCTTCAGATGATGCAGCTAAAATTGCCATTGACTGGAACCCGCAGGGTAGGTCAGGAAGAGTAGGCAGACCGCTACACACATGGCGTCGGCAACTGAACATCGAAGTCAGCCGTAGTGATCGAAGCTGGAGAGAAGTAAAACAAATATCATCAAACCGCATCGAATGGAATAGATTCGTTGTGGCCCATTGTTCCCAATAGGAATTACAGGACATAATAAATATATATATTTAACATATCACTACGTATAAGGCTTCATCTTAATTGTAGAATATATTAGGCGCTTCTTTAGACTAAATACAATAAATTAGGTCAATATTGGAGATACTTTTAATTTACAATCATATTATTTTCCTTCCCCTCTAAAATTGTTAATATGATGTTACTTTGTTTACTCATTTATAAAAATGTATGAAGTTCGAAGATTAAAACATATCAGGAATAAAGTGTGGAAGACTACATTAACTAACTATAAATAGGCAGTCTTACAGATATCTTTATTTCTAACTGAATCATATGTAGTATTAGTGGTAAATTTGAAGAATATAATAAGAAGAACCTAAGCTAAATTTGGAAGAGAACCTGTATCTTTTAGCATTACAATCACCTGTAAGTATATATAGAATAGCTCCAAACTAGGTTAAAATATCCCTTAACTGACAAACAAACTATATTTTGGACATTAATTAATAATACTCATTTATTATGTAGCTGCTAAAAATGACTAAAATGTTTAATTATGTTTGTTTGGTTCTATATTTCAAATTGAATTTTCTATTATCACAAACATAAAATTCTTCACTAAAAACAATGATTTTTATAATTCGCACAAACTTGTTTAAATCCTGGTTCTCATTTGAAATTTTTTTATAGACAAAACCATAATCAAACATAATGCAATACAAAACTATAACATCACCCTTGATAACCTTAAGGCCAATAAAAATTACCAACTATTTATACATATATGAAGATTCCTATGCCTTGAGAATGTTTAAGAAAAAAATTCACATATTTTTTTAGTGCAGTTTTTATATGTATATGGATAGTCTTATATGTGAGTCTTATCTATGCTTTCAATTATGTGATTTCAGTAAAAAAAAGCAAAAGAACAAAAATAAAACTGAAAACATTAGCTGCAAAACTAATGCGTTCTTATCACGTTTTATGTTCGACAAAAGGTGCACAGGTGCAACATAAACCTAACAAAAAATATCAAAATAAAAAGTCAACAGATAATGTTATTCTAAAAATACACTAATCAATTTGTATAAAAACCCCAGAGATTTTTGAAAATATCAGCAGTCTTTAGGTATTGGATCTGATCGTTGCATCACACTCTAATCCGTGGACAGTTTGGAATTGAATTTTACGTGCTCGGTTGAAACGGATTAAACCATGAAAATCGCCATTGTTTTATTGGCTATTGTCGCCCTAGTGGCTGGCAGCAGCATCTCTAAACACGATGTTAAAATTGCCGATAAGGACTTTTTGGCCAAACAAAAGTTCCTTTTCGAAATTGTTTACCGTGTAGAAGATCCCTTGATGTTCGAGGAATGGATCAAATTGGGAAAGACTTTCACTTTTGACAAGGCTGACTACACTGTAAGTTACTCAAGATTCTTCTCCATCTAAAATTCCTGTCTAATAATAATTTTAAATTCCAGCACTTTGACATGTACATGGAGAAATTCTACGAAGCCTACAAATATGGTGCCATCTTACCCAAGGGCGAATTCTTCGGTGCTTTGGTAAAGACCCACCTTAAACAAGCTTATGGTTTGTTTGAATTCTTCTACTATGCCAAGAACTGGGAAGTCTTCCAACGCAACGTTGCCTTTGCTCGTATGCACTGCAACGAAGGCATGTTTGTCTATGCTTTGACTTTGGCCGTCATCCATCGTGATGATTTCCATGGCTTGATCTTGCCTTCCATCTACGAAATTTTCCCTCAATACTTCTTCAACAGCAAATTCGTTTACGAAGCTGAGAAATTCGATTACGATGTCTGGAGCAAGTACATCATGTACGAAAAGGAATACAAGGACATCCTCTACAAGGACTACTCTACCTCCTACAAGAACCTTGACAACCATTACTACTACTACTTCACCAAGGACTTCAAGACCTACCAATGGTGGAAGATGATGGGTTTGGGTGAACACTGGTACTCTGAGGAACACTTCATGTTGCGCGAAAACATGTATAACAAGGACTCCAAATATTTGGAAATTTTCGAAGGCACCAAGATGTTCTTCATGCCTGTTGACTACACTCGTGATATTGAATTCTTCAACAAGGAATCTACTTTGTCTTACTTCACTGAAGATGTTAGTTTCAATGCCTACTGGTACTACCTCAACATGGACTACGCTTTCTTCTTGGATGGCAAGACCTACGGTTTGAACAAGGATCGTCGTGGTGAATACTGGTTGTACAATGTCCGCCAACTTTTGTCTCGTTACTACATGGAACGTTTGTCTCATGGTTTTGGTGAAATTCCCGCCTTCTCCTTCTTGGACACCATCGAATACGGTTACAACCCTCAATTGGTTTACTACAACGGTGTTGGTTTCTCTTACCGCAAGAACTACTACGAAGTTGAAAGCTACGGCAAATTCGATTACTACTACAAGGTTATGGACTTCTTCAACCGTTTGGATGAAATCATTACCAAGGGCGTCTACGTCACTTATGAAGGCAAGACCATTGATTTGCGCAAACCCGAATCCATTGAATACATTGGCAGCATCATGCAAGGCAATGTTGATACCTTCGACAAATACTTCTTCAAGTACTGGTACATGTTCGCCCATATGTACTTCGGTGATGTCCACACCCACGATGTCGAAGTATTCCCCCACATTTTCTTGAACTACGAGACCATGATGCGTGATCCTATGTTCTACATGTTCTACAAGAAGATTGCCTCCGTCTACTTCAAATTCTTCTACTATGTCAAACCCTACACTCACGAAGAATTGTTGTTCCCTGGTGTCACCATCAAGGACGTTAAGGTTTCTGAATTGGTTACCTACTTCGATTTGGTCGACTTTGATGTCACCAATTTGATGAACGACAAGATGACTTTCGTTGATGGTCAATTCGTTTGGGACAAGACCTTGTTGGCCCGTCAAATGCGTCTTAACCACAAGCCTTTCGACTTCGATTTCATTATTGAATCTGACAAAGCCCAAAAGGTTGTTATCCGCACCTACTTGGGTCCCAAATACGACGAATTCGGCCGTGTCATCTCTTTGACTGAAAACCGTGAAAACTTCATGGAACTTGACAGCTTCGTCCACACTCTTAAATCCGGTGTCAACGAATTCAAGCGTCACTCCAAGGACTTCTACTGGACCGTTGAGGACCGCACCACCTACACTGAATTGTACAAGTATGTCATGCTTGCCTTCGAAGGCAAATACGACTTCCCCTTGGACATCAGCGAACCCCACTGTGGTTTCCCCGATCGTTTGGTCTTGCCTCACGGTTGGTACAAGGGTATGCCCATGCAATTCTTCTTCTATGTCACTCCCTACACCGCTGAATACGAACAATTCTCCACCTACGACTACTCTTACTCTTGCGGCATTGGCTCTGGTGTTCGTTACATCGATGAAATGCCTTTCGGCTATCCCTTCGATCGTGAAATCGACGAATACGAATTCTTCGTACCCAACATGTACTTCAAGGATGTTAAGATCTACCACAAGGATACCTTCGAAAAGTACTTTGAACACAAATACGAAAAGTTCGGTCACTTCGATTACAAATACTACCATTAGATATTTGATAGTTTAAAGAGTTGTGTAAGAATATGATGTGATAATTAAGTGAAAAATAAAATTGTAAATAATTACATCAAAATTTATTGTTTTTTATTTGAATTGTTTGATTTTCAGAGTTTATATATTGTAAGATCAGGCAGTGTTATATACTGTTTTTATTAAAGAGTTATGGAGCTGTATGTATGTATATATGAAACAGCATAAAAAAAAGCGTATAGCATTTTAATTGGCAAATTATATTTGGTCAATTCACAAGGTCTCTATCATATCATATTGTCATAATGTCGGCTTAACCGACTCTTAGGCATTCGGCATTGGTCTCTGCTGGTTCGTTACGATAACACAAATTTTTTGCTTGAAAAGCAATAAAAACCATTTTGAAATATTAGAACATTATGACAATATGACATGATAGGTGATCTTGTGAATTGACCAATTGTAAAATTGTTATTAAATTGGAAGATAGCAGACAAAATTTGTTTTTGTCTAATAACTTGAGATGTGTTTAATGCAGTTTTCACTATGCTAGCAGAGGTAGAATCTACTGATATATTTAGACAATTAAAAGCACTAAGGAGGCTATATGTCACAATCTCAACATTCAGTTGATAATGAGTACGCTATAAAATGTTTGGGGAATTCTTTATGATAGGTAGACCATTGCTTTCGTAAGAGAAAATAGCTTTCTTCAGATATATCTACTGCACAATAGTGATTTCATTGCAGAAAACTCAACATTGTTGAGCAGATAGTAAATCATCATCTAAGGCTGTCTTACATCTGTGACTATTAAACTAGTTTGCTTCAATCAAATGTGGAAAAGTTTACCAAAAGTAGAAACATTTTTATGAACATTTTATGATGGCTTCATAAAATATATTCAAATCAATAAATTATTTGCAAAAGTTTTGAATGATTTTCAATATTTCTTTGAAAAAATTTATGATTTACAATGGTTATGATTTTTTGAGTAAAATACGATTAACAGCACATATATTATAGCTATATACATTTATTTCCATTTTACAGTGGAATTATGGAACTGCTTACCTCAAGATGATGTCATATCTTATTATGTTACCTACTATAGTTTTAATCATATTATATACTATAACAAATATGTGAACCATTAAAATATATCTCTTCAAATATATTAAACAAGAATTACATTAATCTAGAATGTCTGATAACATTAGCAATGCATGAATTTGCATACTAGCAGCGCAATCAAAAGTTTACATTATCTGCTGAACTATTCACCGAAGTTGCAGTTGCAATACAAACATCAAAATACAAAAATATAGCTGATAAACTGAATCTAAAAAAACAAATCAATTTGTATAAAAATCACTCAATACTTTGTTATCATCAGCAGTCTTTAGGCGTTCGAACTGATTGCTGCATCACACTCTAATTTGCGAACAGTGCATTTAAATTTAGCGTGCTCTGCTGAAGGACTAAACCATGAAAATCGCCACGGTTCTACTGGCCATTGTTGTCTTGGTGGCTAGCGCCAATACTGCCGACAAAAAATTTAGAATTGCCGATAAGGAATTTTTAGCCAAACAAAAGTTTCTTTTCGAAATTGTTTACCGTGTTGAGGACACCTTGATGTTTGAGGAGTGGATCAAATTAGGCAAATCCTTCACTTTTGACAAGGCTGACTACACTGTAAGTTTTATTCATGATTGTTCTTTTATCCGAAATTCTTTTCTAAAAGTTTTTTTTTTTCAAATTTCAGCACTTTGACATGTACATGGAAAACTTCTATAAAGCCTACAAATATGGTGCCATCTTACCCAAGGGCGAATTCTTCGGTGCTTTGGTACACACCCACCTTAAACAAGCCTATGGTTTGTTTGAATTCTTCTACTATGCCAAGAACTGGGAAGTCTTCCAACGCAACGTTGCCTGGGCTCGTATGCACTGCAACGAAGGCATGTTTGTCTATGCTTTGACTTTGGCCGTCATCCACCGTGATGATTTCCAAGGCCTAATCTTGCCGGCCATTCATGAAATCTTCCCTCAATACTTCTTCAACAGCAAATTTATATACGAAGCAAAGAAATTCGATTACGATATCTGGAGCAAATATATCATGTATGAAAAGACATACAAGGACATCCTCTACAAGGATTACGCTACCTTCTCCAAAAACCACGACAACCAATACTACTACTTCACCAAAGACTTTAAGACTTACCAATGGTGGAAAATGATGGGGTTAGATGAACACTGGTACTCTGAGAAATATTTCATGTTGCGCGAAAACATTGCTGAATTCTACAATGACTCGAAATTCTTGGAAATCTGTGAGAGCACTAAAATGTTCTTTATGCCTGTTGACTATACTCGTGACATTAAATTCTTTAACAAGGAATCTGCTTTGTCTTACTTCACTGAAGATGTTGGCATGAACGCCTACTGGTACTACCTCAACATGGATTACGCTTTCTTCTTGGATGGGGAAACCTACGGTTTGAACAAGGATCGTCGTGGCGAACACTGGTTGTACATTGTACGTCAACTTTTATCTCGTTACTACATGGAACGTTTGTCTCACGGTTACGGTGAAATTCCAAACTTTTCCTTCTTGAACACTATCGAACATGGTTACAATCCTCAATTGGTTTACTACAACGGTGTTGGTTTTTCTTACCGTAAAAAATATTACGAAGTTGAAAGCTATGGCAAATTTGATTACCACCATAAGGTTATGAACTTCTTTAACCGCTTAGATGAAATCATCACCAAGGGTGTCTACGTAACTAACGAAGGCAAGACTATTGATTTGCGTAAACCCGAATCCATTGAATATATTGGCAGCATCATGCAGGGCAATGTCGATACTTTCGACAAATACTTCTTCAAATACTGGTACATGTTCGCCCATATGTACTTCGGTGATGTCAACACCCATGATTTCGAAGTATTTCCCCACATTTTCTTGAACTACGAGACCATGATGCGTGATCCTATGTTCTACATGTTCTACAAGAAGATTGCTTCCGTCTACTTCCAATTCTTCAACTATGTCAAACCCTACACTCACGAAGAATTGTTGTTCCCTGGTGTCACCATCAAGGATGTTAAGGTTTCTAAATTGGTAACCTATTTCGATTTGGTCGACTTTGATGTCACTAACTTGTTGAACGATAAGGTGACTTTCGTTGAGGATCAATTCGTTTGGGACAAGACTTTGTTGGCCCGTCAAATGCGCCTCAACCATAAACCTTTTGACTTTGAATACACAGTTGAATCCGACAAATCACAAAAGGTTATTGTACGCGCCTTTCTGGGTCCCAAATACGACGAATTCGGTCGTGTCATCTCTTTGTCTGAAAACCGTGAAAACTTCATCGAAATAGACAGCTTCATCTACACTCTTAACTCTGGTGTCAATAAACTTAAGCGCACTTCTAGAGAATTCTTCTGGACTATTGAAGACCGCACCACTTACACCGAAATGTACAAGTACGTTATGCTTGCTTTAGATGGAAAATATGACTTCCCCTTGTATATTAGTGAACCCCATTGTGGTTTCCCTGATCGCCTGATTTTGCCCCGTGGTTGGTACAAGGGTATGCCCATGCAATTCTTTTTCTATGTTTCTCCCTTCACCGCTTCCTATGAACCATACTCCACTTACGACTACACCTATTCTTGCGGTATTGGTTCTGGTGTTCGTCACATCGATGAAATGCCTTTCGGCTATCCTCTCAATCGTGAAATCGACGAATACGAATTCTTTGTACCCAACATGTATTTCAAGGATGTCAAGATCTACCACAAAGATTCTTTTGAGAAATACTACGAACAAAAGTATGAAAAGTTTGGTAATTTTGATTACAAATTCTACCATGAATTATAAAAATGTTTATTTTGTTTAGTAAAATTATATATTTGAATAATAAATATGTGGATAATAATATCAAATGTATTGTTTTTGTTTTAACATTTTGTTTTCATTTATAGCATTCACTGTTATTTATAATTGATTAATAAAATTGGAAATGGTTGATAGTACGAATATGGTGTTGAAATATCATGAATCGTTTTAAAGTAGTGCCTCATTTATAATAAGTAAAAATCGGAAGTTGATTCACTGATTCACTTGTCGTTATGTTTTTAAACTGATAACGACATATTAAATGCATTTTCATACTTTGCTGATCATGTAGTTAAGTTTTTAAGTTTTGTTTTTATTCATGCTTGTATTTAAAATACAGGTCATATGTAATAATAAATTTGGGAAATTTGTTCAATTTCTCACATCAATGATCAATTCATCTTCGATTTTCTTTGACAATTTTATGATCCCATTTTCCAAAAATATAGTTTATCCCTGATCTATCATGGGAGAGGAAGAAGAAGTGTTTCTGAATTTGGACTTCAAGGGCCCACCAGGGGCGCGGCCAGGGGTTCCCAAAGTAGGACACCTAGGGTATGTGTAATTTTTAAATCGATCCTAATTCTTCGCTTGTGTTCCGATTTCAAATAAATTACACATATATAATCTCCTCTCCTCCAAAAGCATTTGAAAATTAAATTTCCAAAATTTTTACCCAACCTACTCCAGGTTTTTGATAACATCGGGTCCAAATATTTCCCGATTTTCTACATTTTTTCTTTAATGGTCTAACAATAAATGTATGTGTCAAACAAAGAAAGAATTGTTTAATAATAATGACTGAGTCCAATGTTATATGCATTTGAATTTAAAAAAATTTAAAAAGGCGATTTTTCACTAGTTTTTTGGGAAAAAAGTACTTTTATTCTTAAAAAATTTCTAAAAAGTTGTATTAGGAATTTATTTAAAGCTAACTTTACATCAAATATTTTATATGAAAAAAATTGAACATTTTTGATACCAATGGCACAATTTTTTATGTAAAATTCACCTTTAGGGCAAAAATTCTCAAAACGCACAATCGGTATCAAAATAGAGTAACCCATTTTAGATGGCCCAATATGTTCTTAATTATTTTGCAAAGGGTTGCGATAATCCAGCCCCTGTTGTGGATATTGTAGCCAAAAAACTAAGAGATTCCATTTTTGAGATTTTTCAAAATTTTTTGGGGAATTGCGGAATTCCTGATAATAAATTTCAAAATTTGTTTTTATTTTTCCATTTTCAATAGTAAAATCTATACAACTGTAAAATTTCCTTAAAAAATATTCATAAATAAAAATTTAATTTCAATTAGCAAAAACTCAATAAAAATAATTTTTTTCATATTTTTTAAAAAAGTATTCCATGAACTTTTTAATTGTTAAAAGTTATATATATTTTTCAAAAATAGATAAAATCTCCTTCTTCCATGCGTCTGTGAAATTTTATTCAAACTGGACTACCGCTAAGAATTTACAGATTTATTTTCCTCTATTTTTTCAATACCACTGTGCACCGATTGCTCACCGAAGATTATGATGAATGCGTTTCATCGGTTTCAATGTGCGAGAGATGGTTTGTGCATTTCTGAAGTGGTGATATTGACACGGAAGACAAATATCCCCCAGGCCAGCGAAAAAGGATTTGAAGACGGAGAATTGTATGCATTACTCCATTAAGATTGCTGTAAAACTCAACAAGAGCTTGCAAAATCATTGAAAATGTTTACGAGCAGCATGAAATTGGGTACCATACGAATTGAAACTGGGAGAACTTGAAAGACTATTTTGTATATTCGAAATGAAGCTTGAACGCTATAAAAAAAATCATTTTTGCACCAAATCATTATTTGCGATGAAAAATTGATCCATTACGATAACCCGAAGAGTAAGTGATCGTATGTGAAGCCCGGCCAACCAGCCGAATTGACACCAAAGGCAAATATCCATGGCGCTAAGATAATTCTGAGCATTTGGTGGTAGTAAAAGGGTCCTATCTATTATGAGCTGCTGAAATCTGGGCAGACCATCAACTGATTCGTTAAAAGTGAGCATTGGCCGCAAAATATGCGGCCAGACATGAAACCGTAATATTCCATCATGACAACGCTCGGCTACATGTTGCAGCACCTGTTAAAAGGTTTTAGGATAGAATAAAGTGGTTGAGAAGTTTCTTAGTTTCTGGTGCACTCAAAATCCGCGTGTGATGCACGAAAAGCCCTTACATCCATTCAAGACTACTATGTGGTATGCTGTTCACGCGGGAGGAGTTATTGGACCGTATTTTTTTGAGGACGCCATCGGCAAAACGGTTGCTATTACTAGCGAACGCTACAGGGCCATAATAAACGACTTCTTACTGCCAGAATTAAATGAGCGGGTCATGGTGAACATGTAGTTTCAACAAGACGGTGCAACATCACACACAGCAGGAGCCACAATGGATATTGTGAAGGAAACATTTCCTGGTCGTGTAATCTCTCGTTTATGCGACAAGGTCGCCCGATTTAACCATCTCAGACTTCTTTCTTTGGGGCTACTTGACGTCGCAGGTTTATTCCAACAAGCTTCAGACAATCGCAGCTCTTAAGTAGAATATTCAACAGGAATTCGAACAGTTATCACCAAAAATCTTGCGGAAAGTTATGAAAAATGCGATAAAATGAGCACAAATGTGTATCAGTGCTGGCGACAGTCTCTTGGCAGATAGCATATTTTCCAATTCACAGAAAAAATGTTAAAGGTCCACATAAAGATTTCCTCCAATCAACAAATTTTTTTATACTTACTAAACAAGTTATTCAAAAACAAAATTGGATGATTAATTGTGCACCTTGTATATTGTATAACTGTTTCAAAATAAAAGCTAAAAATTTGAAAAAATCCCGCATTTTTAAGTCATACACCCAATAGAAAAACAATAATTCGGTTGGTTGTATAATCAGCAAAATATGTATACGTTTTTATTTGAAAATATATTATCAAACATTCCAATTTTAGGGGAGCGAATAAATATAACAAAGCGCATCGCGATTCTTGTTCTATGGCTCATTTCAAGAAACTTTGCCGAAGATACCATAACTCAAAAATAAATTTCGAGCCCCCATAGAACAAGAATCACGATGCGCCTTTGTTGCAAATTTGCATACATATACAGGGTTTTTCAACAGCGATGCTACAAAAATAGACCAATAGGGACAGCAAACGACGCCATATTTTTTGCCGCTCTTTTGACATTTCTCTTCAGTAAGGTTTGCCATTTCATGATGGAAAGATATACGAGCCTACAACGAGTAGAAATTATTAAAATTTACTACCGAAATTCGAAGTCAGTGGCCTCACCGTTATGGTCGTCATAATCGTCCTACCAGATCAACAATTGTGCATCTAGTGGAAAAATTTGAATCCACAGGCACAGTACAAAATGTTCCCGTGCCAGTGAGACAAAGAAGTGCCCGTAGTGTCGACAATATTGCTGCCGCTGAGGCTTCAGTTGAAGAAAGCCCAAATGTGTCTCTCACTCGTCGTTCTCTGTGACGTCGTTGTGGCGAATTTTACGAAAAGATCTTGGCCTACATCCTTACAAGATCAAATTGACGCAAGAACTGAAGCAGCTTGACCACCAGAAGCGTCGTATGTTCGTGAATTGGGCTGAGAAACAACTTGAAAATGATTCGGATTTTCATCGAAAAATCATCTTCAGCGCTGAGGCTCATTTCTGGCTGAATGGCTTCGTTAAAAAGCAAACTATGCGTTATTGGTCAAACAGCAATCCACACGTATGCCATGAGACTTCATTGCATCCCGAAAAAATTACGGTTTGGTGCGGCGTCATTGGGCCGTACTGATTCCGTGATGATCAAGACCGGCACGTTACTGTGAATGGGAATCGCTACCGTTCAATGATAACAGAAAATTTTTGGCCCCAATTGGATGATATGGACTTGGAGGACATGTGGTTCCAACAGGACGGCGCTACAAGCCACACAGCGAATGTCACAATCAATTTATTGGAAACCAAGTTTGGAGAACGTGTTATCTCACGAAATGGTCCAGTCGATTGGCCGCCTCAGTCGTGCGATTTGACGCCGTTAGACTATTTCCTGTGGAGTTACGTCAAGTCTATGGTCTACGCCAACAAGCCAGCGACGATTGAAGAACTTCGTACGAATATCGAACGTGAAATTGCAGCAGTATCGGCCGATTTATGCTTGAAAACCGTCGAAAATTGGGTTCAGCGTCTGGACTTCTGCAAGCGTGCCCGTGGTGGCCATGCAAAATAAATCGAGTTCCATACATAATGGCATCGAACGTACTTTCACAGGAATAAAGAATTTCATTGATATATAAAACCGTTTTTGGTTTTTTTTTTAAAAAAACTTTTGTAGCGCTCTTATTGAAAAACCCTTTATAAATATATATACTGATCAATATACATATACAACATTATACGAATGACTAGAAAACAAGTTCCAATTCTTGACGATGATTTGGAAAAACCTTGATATACATTCCACTATACAAATATGAGGATAATAATGGAGTTGTTATTACAGAACGCAGATTATGGGTACTGTTAATCAATTAACAATATTGATGGCTTGGTGACGTATCATATTGACCGATATAGATATTTATGATACTCTGACTTAATAATAATCAAAAAAGAATTTACAAAATAAATAAACCAATTAAAATTAAATAAATGAATGTTTGCGAATAAATATTTGATAATATTTTTGCCACCTTGGAACAAGTGAAACATCCAACAATCAAATAAATCTTTCAGAAGCATTTGGAATTTTAATATTGACTGTCCCATCAAAAAGGAAAATTATAGTTTGTTGAATACATTCAATGTTTTGTATTATTTACAAGAAACTGCACGATTCGATCTTTCCTAGGCTATGTCTGCTGATTAACCAAGAAAATTTGGATAAATTCAGTATAGATGTTAGGCAATCTGCTGTTAAAAGATAGAAGAAAACAATAGACATTTATATTTCCATAAATAAATCTTATGAATATTTTACATTTCCTTCTGTAATACAGAATATCAAACATATGTATATTTACAATTTGTGTAAAACATATTTGTTTAAGTGTTTATTGTTTAATTATTTTTAACTAGCTTCACCCGGTGCGCTTCGCTACCCCTGTCGTAGTCTATGTTGGAAATTTCAATAAAATCGTTTCGGCCGTTTAGTATTTATTGTTTAAGAACTAAATGTACCAATTTTACCGGTTTTCCCCCTGTTTACCCCTTCCTGGTCCAAGTATTGAAAAAAGTTATAGCCTATTGACGCTTCCAAGTAAGGATCTATCTACTTTCCAAATTTCAATAAAATCGATTCAGCCGTTTAGGGGTGATGCTCAAACAAACAAACAAATAAACAAACAAACTTACAAAGACATTTATATATTTATATAGATTTTCCAAAAAAAAATTTCAAACAAATTTACGATTTTTATGATCAACATAATGTATTTCGTTTTGACTTTAACGACCGAATGCTTGGTTATCGTAGCTAAAAGCAAAGTTTACTTTAAAATTGTAGACATATTTGATTGCAACCACTAATATTGAGTAATGAAAGGAGAATACATTTCGGTTGTTATTGCCAAGTTTATATATTTGATTTTAACCACTCACAAATTTTTAATCTCAACTAATCATACGATTGTAGAGACATTTTGCACTAAATCAAACAAAGTCTATTGAATTTATACATTATCGATCACTACAATTCTATTAAATTTTCATTATTACAACCGGTTTCCAACCGATCTGCTTTCTGTGTGTATGAATATTAAAACAAATTTTTAATAAGTCTTTATTTTAAACAACATATAATTCTTAAACAAATTATTAGAAATTGTTTCTGGGTTGTTCGTACATTAGAAACAGTTTAGTGTTTTAAGATTTTACATCCTGTTTAAAATCAACACAAAAATAATATAAATATCATTAAACTATGTTGAAAACTCACTAATTAAACACAAAATATATACAAATTAATTCAGCTCCCCTGATAACCTTACGACTGTCTAAATTTTGCGTATAAAACCCAATAAAAACAACATAAAAAATATCAAACATATGCATATGATCTGCTGCACAGCAAGTGCGTTCTTATCAAAATTAATGCTCATTAAAAGGTAAACAGGTGCAACATAAAAAATATATATATCAAAACAAATAAAATTACTGATAAGTACAATTATACCTAGACAAATTTTGTATAAAAACCCCAGCTTATTTTGCAAACATCAGCAGTCTTTAGGTATTGGATCTGATCGTTGCATCACACTCTAATCCGTGGACAGTTTGGAATTGAATTTTACGTGCTCGTTTGAAGGATTAAACCATGAAAATCGCCATTGTTTTATTGGCTATTGTCGCCCTAGTGGCTGGCAGCAGCATCTCTAAACACGATGTTAAAATTGCCGATAAGAACTTTTTGGCCAAACAAAAGTTCCTTTTCGAAATTGTTTACCGTGTTGAGGATCCCTTGATGTTCGAGGAATGGATCAAGTTGGGCAAGACCTTCACTTTTGACAAGGCTGACTACACTGTAAGTTACTCAAGATTCTTCTTTACCTAAAATTCCTATCTAATAATAATTTTAAATTCCAGCACTTTGACATGTACATGGAGAAATTCTACGAAGCCTACAAATATGGTGCCATCTTACCCAAGGGCGAATTCTTCGGTGCTTTGGTAAAGACCCACCTTAAACAAGCCTATGGTTTGTTTGAATTCTTCTACTATGCCAAGAACTGGGAAGTCTTCCAACGCAACGTTGCCTTTGCTCGTATGCACTGCAACGAAGGCATGTTTGTCTATGCTTTGACTTTGGCCGTCATCCACCGTGATGATTTCCATGGCTTGATCTTGCCTTCCATCTACGAAATCTTCCCTCAATACTTCTTCAACAGCAAATTCGTTTACGAAGCTGAGAAATTCGATTACGATGTCTGGAGCAAGTACATCATGTACGAAAAGGAATACAAGGACATCCTCTACAAGGACTACTCTACCTCCTACAAGAACCTTGACAACCATTATTACTACTACTTCACCAAGGACTTCAAGACCTACCAATGGTGGAAGATGATGGGTTTGGGTGAACACTGGTACTCTGAGGAACACTTCATGTTGCGCGAAAACATGTATAACAAGGACTCCAAATATTTGGAAATTTTCGAAGGCACCAAGATGTTCTTCATGCCTGTTGACTACACTCGTGATATTGAATTCTTCAACAAGGAATCTACTTTGTCTTACTTCACTGAAGATGTTGGTTTCAATGCCTACTGGTACTACCTCAACATGGACTACGCTTTCTTCTTGGATGGCAAGACCTACGGTTTGAACAAGGATCGTCGTGGTGAATACTGGTTGTACAATGTCCGCCAACTTTTGTCTCGTTACTACATGGAACGTTTGTCTCATGGTTTTGGTGAAATTCCCGCCTTCTCCTTCTTGGACACCATCGAATACGGTTACAACCCTCAATTGGTTTACTACAACGGTGTTGGTTTCTCTTACCGCAAGAACTATTACGAAGTTGAAAGCTACGGCAAATTCGATTACTACTACAAGGTTATGGACTTCTTCAACCGTTTGGATGAAATCATTACCAAGGGCGTCTACGTCACTTATGAAGGCAAGACCATTGATTTGCGCAAACCCGAATCCATTGAATACATTGGCAGCATCATGCAAGGCAATGTTGATACCTTCGACAAATACTTCTTCAAGTACTGGTACATGTTCGCCCATATGTACTTCGGTGACGTCCACACCCACGATGTCGAAGTATACCCCCACATTTTCTTGAACTACGAGACCATGATGCGTGATCCTATGTTCTACATGTTCTACAAGAAGATTGCCTCCGTCTACTTCAAATTCTTCTACTATGTCAAACCCTACACTCACGAGGAATTGTTGTTCCCTGGTGTCACCATCAAGGATGTTAAGGTTTCTGAATTGGTTACCTACTTCGATTTGGTCGACTTTGATGTCACCAACTTGATGAACGACAAGATGACTTTCGTTGATGGTCAATTCGTTTGGGACAAGACCTTGTTAGCCCGTCAAATGCGTCTTAACCACAAGCCTTTCGACTTCGATTTCATTATTGAATCTGACAAAGACCAAAAGGTTGTTATCCGCACCTACTTGGGTCCCAAATACGACGAATTCGGCCGTGTCATCTCTTTGACTGAAAACCGTGAAAACTTCATGGAACTTGACAGCTTCGTTCACACTCTTAAATCTGGTGTCAACGAATTCGAGCGTCACTCCAAGGACTTCTACTGGACCGTTGAGGACCGTACCACCTACACTGAATTGTACAAGTATGTCATGCTTGCCTTCGAAGGCAAATACGACTTCCCCTTGGACATCAGCGAACCCCACTGTGGCTTCCCCGATCGTTTGGTCTTGCCCCATGGTTGGTACAAGGGTATGCCCATGCAATTCTTCTTCTATGTCACTCCCTTCACCGCTGAATACGAACAATTCTCCACCTACGACTACTCTTACTCTTGCGGCATTGGCTCTGGTGTTCGTTACATCGATGAAATGCCTTTCGGCTATCCCTTCGATCGTGAAATCGACGAATACGAATTCTTCGTACCCAACATGTACTTCAAGGATGTTAAGATCTACCACAAGGATACCTTCCACAAGTACTTTGAACACAAATACGAAAAGTTCGGCCATTTCGATCACGAATACTACCATTAGATGTTATCTAATGTGAGGAGTTGTGAAAGATTTATAGCTACATGATGTGATAATTGATTAATAAAATTTATTTAATAAAATGTAAATAAAAATAATTACATCAAATTTAATGTTTTTTATTTAAAATTTTAATTTTCAGATGTGTTATTAAGTGCAAAGCCATTGACTCGGTGGTTTTACAAAATACTGGGTGGTATGGCAGTTAAAGAAAATAACTGAAATTACAAAAGAAAGGACTAGAATTCTTTCCATGATGAGATACTGGCGGTTTTTGCATTACACAGATGTTGTTGTATCTTCTAATGGAATAAAATGTTAGTTACGATGTGCCGGTATATGACCATCTATATTTAGTTTGTGTATATTTTGAAATGGCGTTAAATCACTAAGATAAAAAAGTGACTTATTAGACTTTTGGCCGTTTTATGTTTATATAATCGTGCCCAATTATTCCGTTATTTTTATTTGTATAAATAGTACACGTTATTCTGAAATGATATGTGCTTCTATTACTTTATTTCTTTACTTTGTTTTATAAATACTCATGTATATCAACATGAATTTTAAAATAAAATAATCTGTTTAATCAAAAACAAGTTATATTTTCGTTTATTATATAGACATGTGTATCTGAATACACCTGGACTATTAAGTTTTCATTGCTTATTCTAAGATTTATTCAGGTCTACACATTTTCTGGTCCTCAACCTATCTAATAGCTATTCGCGTATAAGTATTACAAAAGACTTTACACAGGATTAACTTAATAAAACTTTTGGAGTTCTTGACATTAGTAACGATTAGTAATTAGTGAATACTGACAACTTTAGGAAAACTTTTTCTCATTTTTTAAACAATCTACCTTCTTCGATATTTCCTAAACATTTCATCAGTATCATTTTTATTTCTTTAGCTTGGCTTTTAGGAGTTTAGGTCAAAAGGATAAAATCATCTTTACAAACTATTTCATTCTCATCTAAGAAATGTAAATATTATTGGATTTTTTGACTGCAAACCCTTAATCAAACATGGAATAAAACAACACTAAACCAGACCCATCGATTATCTTAAGACTGTCTGCCCTACACACAGAAAAATGCCTACAAAATTAGTCTTATGAACACGAATAAACTTCAAGAGGTAAAGAGTTCTAAAATAAACAAAAACTTTAGAATCATTTGAACTGATAAATATAAATTAAATATAAGCGAATTAATTTCTATAGTATGTTACGGCGAGATATCAGATATAAATACCTGGACACATTGAGTCCACTGAAGAAATAAGCAATGAAAAACCTTATTGCTTTATTGACCATTGTTGGCCTAGTGGCTGGCACCAGCATCTCCAAATATGAAATAAAATATGCTGATAAGGAGTTTTTGGCTAAATAAAAGTGTCTTGGTGGAGACCACCCGTAACAAGCCTATGGTTTGTTTGAATTTCTGCCCAGAACTGGGAAGTTTTTCAACGCAGCTTTGTCTGTGCTCTGAAGTAAATACATAATGTATGAAAAGGAATAAAAGGATGTGGTCTATAAGAGCTACTCGAGTTTTAATAAGAATCTAAACCTTGAGCAAGGATTGTCGTGGTGAGTACTGGTTGTACAATGTTCGTCCTTACTACATGAAACGTTTATCTCACGGTTATTCAGAAATTCCCAACATCTCTTACTTGGACACCAATCCTCAATTGTTTTACAACAATAGTGTTGGTTTCTTTTACCGCAAAAACTATTACGAAGTTAAGGTCAGTGAATTGGTTACTTTGATATTACGAACTTGTTGACTTTCGCTGATGGTCAATTCGACCTTGTTGACTCGCCAAATGCCATTCAACCACAAATCTTTCAACTTTGAATTTAGCGCTGAGCCTGAAAAGTGCGAGCATACTTGGGTCGCAAATACGATGAATTCGGAAGCCGAAAACCGTGAAAACTTTATTAAACTGGACAGCTTAATGGCAGACGTTAATAAATTTATTCAAAGCTACAAAACCTTATTTTGGATTACGGAACACCGCACTACTTACACTGAGCAAAACAAGTATGTTATGCTGGATTTCGAAGGTAAGTTCGAGTTTCCCTTGGATATCAGGACACCCCACAGTAGTTTCCCAGACCGTTTGGATTTGCACAAACCGTTTGGAGTTACGTAACACCCGTCACAGCTTCCTTTGAACCTTTAAAAAACTACAACTACACTTATACTTGCGTTATTGGCTCTAGTGTGCGTTACATCGATGACTAGCCTTTCGGCTATGAAGATTTATCACCACGACTATTTTGAGAAGTACTACGAACAAAAATATAATAAGTTCGGTTATTTCGATCACGAACACTTCTGCTAGATATTTATTGTCATATAAGATATATATACATGGAAAATGTATACAACAAATTTACAGTTTTTTAATTAATTTTATTTATTTCTTGGGTTATGATTTTAAAAAATAGTGGATATCATCTAGTACCCTAGTTCATATATCGGGATCCTCGATAGCAAAGATTTTAGTTTGTTTATTTGAATTCACTGTCATTATTTCCCGGGGTTCTTGACATTAGTATCGATTATTTATTATACTACTCCATCACTACACTACTGTGGAACACAATCAAAAACTTTCAAAAGTGAAAAATTAGCAACTAGTGAATACTGACAACTTTAGTACAACTTTTTCTCATTTCTTTCTGAAACGTTATTTGTGTAAAGAAGGGAAGAACTTTTCCAAATTTAATACATTTTTAGGATACTAACGCTGCTGATCTAATAAAATGTCAGCATTTTGATTATCTGGATTTTTTTGTTGCCATAACTGAAAGTCAACAAGATATGTAATAAAAAGATTTGTCAATACATCAACTCGTCACTTTTGAGATGGCACATAATCTAGCTGCTTAAAACATTTTAAGCAACAATTAGTAGTGATTTTCTCAGTTATTTCTGGAAACACAAAAGCCACGACTGACAGTTTCAAAAATTATACTTTGTCTATCGTATAGAATTGAAGCAAACTACCAACAATAACGAAAGAAGATGATTCATCTTCAACTCAACAGATAACAGTACGAACCTTCTAGACAAACACCTAACTAAAATAAGAAACTAAAAACAAATCTGTCTATTTTTGTTCACACATGAAATTCTACAACATCATTAGACTATATGTCGGCAAATCTCTAGTCACAAATGGAAAAACGCAAAACTAAACTAACCTCTCTGATAACCTTTTAATTGTCCGAATTTTGTGTTGTCAGACCTGGAAACAAACATCCTAATAAATTTAAACAAACAACAATTGGTCAAATATTTATAAACAAAACTAATGCGTTCTTATTATCTCTAATGTCCAACAAGGTGCAAAATAAACATCAACATATCAAAACAAAACAGATATTTCAATTGATAAATATCTTCCGAAACTATTTCAGGAAACATTAGCAGTCTTTAGTATTGGAACTTATCGTTGCACCACACTCTAATTCGTGGAAAGTTTGGATTTGTATTTTAAGTGCTGTAACAAAAACTAAGCAATGAAAATTGCCGATAAGAAAAGTTCTTTTTCGAAATTGTTTAACGTGTTGAGGATCCCTTGATGTTTGAGAAATGAATCAAATTGCGTAAATCCTTTACTTTTGACAAGGCTGACTACACTGTAAGTTACTCAGTATTCTCCTCTATCTAAAATTTTTTTCTAACTATAATTCTTTTCAAATTCCAGGACTTCGACAAATTCTATGAAGTCTATAAATATGGTGCCATCTTACCCAACGGCGAATTCTTCGATGCTTTGGTAGAAACCCACCTAAAACAAGTCTATGGTTTGTTTGAATTCTTCTACTATGCAAAGAACTGTGTAGTCTTCCAACGCAACGTTGCCTTTGCTCGTATGCACTGCAACGAAGGCATGTTTGTCTATGCTTTGACTTTGGCCGTCATCCACTGTGATTACTTTCATGGCTTCATCTTGCCTTCCATCTACGAAATCGTTTCGCAATACTTCTTCAACAGCAAATTCGTTCACGAAGCTGAGAAAGTCGATTACGATGTCTGGAGCAAGCACATCACGCTACCTCCTACAAGAACCATGACAACCACTACTACTACTACTTCACCAAGGACTTCAAGACCTACCAATGGTGGGAGATGATGGGTTTGGGTGAACACTGGTACTCTGAGGAACACTTCATGTTGCGCGAAAATATGGACAAATACAACAAGGACTCCAAATATTTGGAAATTTTCGAAGGCACCAAGATGTTCTTCATGCCTGTTGACTACACTCGTGATATTGAATTATTCAACAAGGAATCTGCTTTGTCTTACTTCACTGAAGATGTTGGCTTGAACGCCTACTGGTACTACCTCAACAAGGACTACGTTTTTTTGTTGAATGGCAAGTCCTACGGTTTGAACAAGGATCGTCGTGGTGAATACTGGTTGTACAATGTTCGTCAACTTTTGTCTCGTTACTACATGGAACGTTTCGAATACGATTACAACCCTCAACTACAACGGTGTTGGTTTCTCTTACCGCAAGAACTACTACGAAGTTGAAAGCTACGGCAAATTCGAGTACTACTACAAGGTTATTGACTCCTTCAACCGTTTGGACGAAATCATCACCAAGGGTGTCTACGTCACTTATGAAGGCAAGACTATTGATTTGCGCAAACCCGAATCCATACTACTTTCCATGATACTTTCGACAACTACTTCTTCAAATTCTGGTACATGTTCGCCCATATGTACTTCGGTGATGTCAACACCCACGATTTTGAAGTATTCTTCTACGTTTTCTTGAACTACGAGACCATGATCCGTGATCCTATGTTCTTTTTGTTCTACAAGAAGATTGCCTCCGTCTACTTCCAATTCTTCAACTATGTCAAACCCTACACTCACGAAGAGTTATTGTTCCCTGGCGTCACCATCAAGGACGTTAAGGTTTCTGAATTGGTTACCTACTTCGATTTGGTCGACTTTTATGTCACCAACTTGACGAACGACAAGAGGACTTTCGTTGATGGTCAATTCGTTTGGGACAAGACATTGTTGGCTCGTCAAATGCGCCTTAACCACAAAACCTTTCGATTTTGATTTCGTTATTGAAAGTTGACAAAGTCCAAAAGACCCTGTCATCTATCTACACTCTTAAATCTGGTGTCATCAAATTCAAGCGTCACTCCAAGGACTTCCACTGGACCGTTGAGGACCGCACCACCTACACTGAATTGTACAAGTATGTCATGCTTGCCTTCGAAGGCAAATAGGACTTCCCCTTGGAGATCAGCGAAGCCCACTTAAATAAAAGTTTTAAATAGTTAACCCTGCAGTTAGGTAGAATAAAAAAAACTAACGAATTTTGGGTTAATGGAGCATTTGGACCATATAAACTGCTCATAAAAAAAACAAGTGTGGAATTCCACTTTTTTTTAATCAACATAGATTAAATATAGATAATCTATATTTATAATCTAATATTTTCATGATGATTTGCCAGAGTATACTCATCATAAATGTCAAAAAGAGAGCGCAGTGTGACAGTTCATTTGACAGTTTACCCTTTCGTAATTTCTATCGAGCTTAAAAAACTACCTTTATTTTCTATTACTTAGTATAAAATATTAGTGGAAGATTTCCCATTACTAGAGGATAATGTATGTGGTGGATGTGGACCTTATATAAGAGCTATTATGGATCGATAGCCTCAAACTTAAGTATCTTATATGGTAGATATGGCCGATTATACACTGTTCCTCACAAAAACCAATAGTTCGATATCGATATGTATACGATTTTATTTATATGACCAATTCTTCATAAAATTAGATTCTTGTGTAGGATATAAATTTTGTATTTCTATATGATTTCTACCTGGGCTCTGTCGTGCCCATAATAGACAGACGGACATTGCTGGATCGTCTTAGAATCTTATAAGGAGTTTTTGGTTCTACGGCCAATATTTCGATACCTTAGAAATGGAATGACAAACTCAATATTCTTTTGGTGGTGTGTATAAAAGAAGCTTAAAGCCATTACAAAATTTTATTAAACAAAGTTTCATGACAAAAAAACGTTTGCCTACAACAGAAAGACAAACCGACGGAAATAGTTAGTCTTCAAATCTCATAAAAATCCATACTATTTATAAGTCATGGGATCTACAAAAATTATTTCTTATTTAAAGAAGTCGAAGTGCGCAATATGCAGATTTAATTTTCATAAAACCAAAAACATATGCAAAAACTTACAACAAACTCAAACATAAAGCTTGAAAAACTTGCCATCATAATGACGATAATTGGAAACTGCAAAAATGTACAGTTAGATCTACAGAAAATAATAAAAGTTCAGACTTTTTCGGCTGTTTTGAACATTTCCATTAGTCGAGATAGTCAGATAGATATACTTTTTGAATGTCATGATTTACGGATAAAAATCAGAAGAAATAAGAAACAACTGTTCACTAATTTAAAACCACAGAATATAAAATTTCATATTGAAGAACAGAAATAATAATAAAAACATGAAAACAACAATTCATTCAAAAGACTAAGTAAATACCAGATGTTCTTAAAAAAAGTTTAAAAATATCATCCAACACATTAAAAAACGTGTGAATTAAGAGTACATACATATGTATCCGCAAAAATGATAAGTCAGTTCGAAAAAGAGATATGCATTAGCTGTCATTAAACGTAATCTCCATCAGTATGAAGGCGTAAGTATTAGGGAAGTTTTTGCAACATACAACAACCCAAAATAGCTCACATTATCTAAAAAAGCTAACAAACATTAAATATTAATCTTCTAAAAGAACACCTGCTGATCTTACAAAAAAAACCAAACCATAATATTAAATTTTTTATTATAAATTTTGCACATGCCAAATTAACTAATTCTTATCAACAAAGGTAAAAGGTGCAACATTCATAGCTAAACTATCACCACAAGCAGTGCACTGATAAAATTATTCAATAAGTTAACTCAACAAGTTGTATAAAAACACCAGCGAATTTTAGAAACATCAGCAGTCTTTAGATATTGGATCTGATCGTTGCATCACACTCTAATTCGTGGACAGTTTGGTTTTGGACTTTACGCGCTCTGTTGAAGGACTAAACAATGAAAATCGCCATTGTTTTATTGGCCATCATTGGCCTAGTTGCTGCCAGCGGCATCTATAAACATGAAGTTAAAATTGCCGATAAGGACTTTTTGGCTAAACAAAAGTTCCTTTTCGAAATTGTTTACCGTGTTGAGGATCCCTTGATGTTCGAGGAATGGATCAAATTGGGCAAGACCTTCACTTTTGACAAGGCTGACTACACTGTAAGTTACTCAAGATTCTTCTCTATCTAAAATTTCTATCTAACAATAATTTAAAATTTCAGCACTTTGACATGTACATGGAGAAATTCTACGAAGCCTACAAATATGGTGCCATCTTACCCAAGGGCGAATTCTTCGGTGCTTTGGTAAAGACCCACCTTAAACAAGCTTATGGTTTGTTTGAATTCTTCTACTATGCCAAGAACTGGGAAGTCTTCCAACGCAACGTTGCCTTTGCTCGTATGCACTGCAACGAAGGCATGTTTGTCTATGCTTTGACTTTGGCCGTCATCCACCGTAATGATTTCCAAGGCTTGATCTTGCCTTCCATCTACGAAATCTTCCCTCAATACTTCTTCAACAGCAAATTCGTTTACGAAGCTGAGAAATTCGATTATGATGTTTGGAGCAAGTACATCATGTACGAAAAGGAATATAAGGACATCCTCTACAAGGACTACTCTACCTCCTACAAGAACCTTGACAACCATTACTACTACTACTTCACCAAGGACTTCAAGACCTACCAATGGTGGAAGATGATGGGTTTGGGTGAACACTGGTACTCTGAGGAACACTTCATGTTGCGCGAAAACATGGATGAATACAACAAGGACTCCAAATACTTGGAAATCTTCGAAGGCACCAAGATGTTCTTCATGCCTGTTGACTACACTCGTGATATTGAATTCTTCAACAAGGAATCAGCTTTGTCTTACTTCACTGAAGATGTTGGTTTGAACGCCTACTGGTACTATCTCAACATGGACTACGCTTTCTTCTTGGATGGCGAAACCTATGGTTTGAACAAGGATCGTCGTGGTGAATACTGGTTATACAATGTCCGTCAACTTTTGTCTCGTTACTACATGGAACGTTTGTCTCATGGTTTTGGTGAAATTCCCGCCTTCTCCTTCTTGGACACCATCGAATACGGTTACAACCCTCAATTGGTTTACTACAACGGTGTTGGTTTCTCTTACCGCAAGAACTATTACGAAGTTGAAAGCTACGGCAAATTCGATTACTACTACAAGGTTATGGACTTCTTCAAGCGTTTGGATGAAATCATCACCAAGGGTGTCTACGTCACTTATGAAGGCAAGACCATTGATTTGCGCAAACCCGAATCCATTGAATACATTGGCAGCATCATGCAAGGCAATGTTGATACCTTCGACAAATACTTCTTCAAGTACTGGTACATGTTCGCCCATATGTACTTCGGTGATGTCCACACCAACGATTTCGAAGTATTCCCCCACATTGCCTTGAACTATGAGACCATGATGCGTGATCCTATGTTCTACATGTTCTACAAGAAGATTGCTTCCGTCTACTTCAAATTCTTCTACTATGTCAAACCCTACACTCACGAAGAATTGTTGTTCCCTGGTGTTACCATCAAGGACGTTAAGGTTTCTGAATTGGTTACCTACTTCGATTTGGTCGACTTTGATGTCACCAACTTGTTGAACGACGAGATGACTTTCGTTGATGGTAAATTCGTTTGGGACAAGACCTTGTTGGCTCGTCAAATGCGCCTTAACCACAAACCATTCGACTTCGATTTCGTTATTGAATCTGACAAAGCCCACAAGGTTGTTATCCGCACTTTCTTGGGTCCCAAATACGACGAATTCGGCCGTGTCATCTCTCTGACTGAAAACCGTGAAAACTTCATGGAACTTGACAGCTTCATCTACACTCTTAAATCTGGTGTCAACGAATTCAAACGCCTCTCCAAGGACTTCTACTGGACCGTTGAGGACCGTACCACCTACACTGAATTGTACAAGTACGTCATGCTTGCCTTCGAAGGCAAATACAACTTCCCCTTGGACATTAGCAAACCTCATTGTGGTTTCCCCGATCGTTTGGTCTTGCCCCATGGTTGGTACAAGGGTATGCCCATGCAATTCTTCTTCTACATCGCTCCCTACACCGCCTCCTACGAACCATTCTCCACTTACGACTCCACTTACGCTTGCGGTATTGGCTCTGGTGTTCGTCACATCGATGAAATGCCTTTCGGCTATCCCTTCGATCGTGAAATCGACGAATACGAATTCTTCGTACCCAACATGTACTTCAAGGATGTTAAGATCTACCACAAGGATACCTTCGAAAAGTACTTTGAACACAAATACGAAAAGTTCGGCCATTTCGACTACAGCTACTATCATTAAAAATAGTGTTAAGCTATTGAGAAACTGGTTGTGATTATGCATAGATATTAAAAAAAATAGTTTACTAATAAAAAAAGATAATGAATTAAAATAAATTTGAATTTGTTTTTTTTTTTTTGCTGAGATTATAATGACAATGTTTTTTGTTTCAGATAGTAAATAAGTATATCAATAACAAAAAAGTGTTTATTTTTAACGAAATGTTTCGAACGAAACGGCATATTTGAAAATCATATGGTAAGTAAATGAAAAATAAATAAGAGTTTCAGATGGTGGGTTTCTTTTAATTTGAGAAATTATAATAAAATTCTTATTTCTCAATTTATTAGAGTACTTGAGCTGGTAATTTTGTAAAAGGGCACGTTAGCACATTAGTACAAAGCAAAAACAAAATACATTAGTACTACGAGTAGCCTCTCTGAGTTATCTGATAGGGAATTGGGATGCATAGATGCATACATTAGGAAGAGCACATGGCTATTCACGCCGGATAGGCGAATCGCAATTTAGAATGGCCCTGAATCTGTCGAATGACGGTCTCATTCACTCTCTTCTCTATTTTTCAGTCATCCTACATCAATATTTTAGGTAAATTTATTGGCTGGGTATATAACACCGTAGATATCTATTTGTTCAAGTATAGGAGGTCAACCAGATCATATGATACTCTAGATAAATGCTTAGGCTGTCGGTACACTATGCAACAAATGAAGACTTTTGGAAAAACACACGAACATGACAGTATACATTCGACTAGACTACCAAAGGGTAGTAAAACCCTATACTCAGTTTGTCCATTTTGGTGACCAATTCTTTTCTATGGTCCCCCAAAGATTCTGAAAATCAGTGGACCAAAAGATGGTGTCATCAGTTTTTGGCCAACAGCTAATTCAGACTTGGTGATATCGCTTAACTTTATATGGCAATAATATAGTTAATAGTTAGCCAAACAATCTTTGTAAATATTTTTTCTTTAAAAAATAGCTTTTTCGTGTACTTTTTTAACAAAAATATGGGAAGAAAAAAAAATTTTTTTTTTTTTATAATAACTTCCAGGGATTCCTAATGTTTCACTAACAATATTTAGCGAAGTTGCAGCTATGTTAGAGCCGAACAACTCTTGTGAACATATCAATGCAATCTGAAAGAGCTTTAAAATTTTTAAAACTGGGCAAGATTTGTGGAGCTTCTGAAGAGTAAATATAAGTTTTTTATATAAGATTTCGATATCTGTGGAAACCTTAGGACTTGATGATTGATATTTTAGTGGAATTAAATAATTTTGTGTATTTTTTGGACGTCATTTACCTTAAAAACTAAAAAGATTTTAATATGGTGATTTTCCATCAAAAAACATATATACTTTGAATTAATGTAAAATTTTAACGGTTACAGATCTAAAAGTGTTATTAGTATATAGCTTATGAATGCAATCGGAGGAGATAAATTCTTCAGCTCTCATCGGCTGCCTACAACTTATTGGCTGATACTAGCTAATGAGTACAATCCGACGAGATAAATGCTTCGGCTCTAGGTCGCCTAACTACGGTATTAGTACGAAGTAAGAATTACGGTGTCGTCTAATTATGCTTTGTTACCCGAGAGCAAAGTATAAATTGATCGAGATTTCGATTCTTCCTTGAATTGTTCATGTTTTTCTAAGATTTCTTATATAAATTATGGACCGATCGTCACAAAATTTATTAGAAAGATTAAGGTTTCTATTAAAAATGTTTATGATTAATTTCATCTCGATATTTATTATTATAGGATACTTCTGAATGTTCAAGTAATTTTCCTTGTATGAGGACTAGTGACAAATGTTGCCCGATTTTCACCATACTTTACAGTATAATTACAGAGTACTTAGAACTAATTTGTGCAAAATGCCGTATAATCAACATTTTGATGACTGCTCAAACAGTATGGGGGGGGGACATTTGTGCACGGGCTAGGTGAAATCATTAACAGATATTGCCCATTTCCAATATCAAACAAGAGACTACACAGAGAAGACAGATTCGTGATAGCACCCGAATTTGTTGCCAATCGAATTATTAATTCTTCTTTATCAACTGATTTTCTGTTGATAGAACCGAAAAATTCTATTGCAACAAATTCGGTTGCTATCACGAATCTGTTTTCTCTGTGTATTTGTGGAAGAGACTAGAGACTATTTGTGGAAAATTTCAGCCATGTAGCTCTTTTCGTTTAGGCCCTATCGAGTTTTCAACAGACAAACGGACAGAAAGATCGTCTTAGAATCTTGTGAGGACTCAGAATATATATAATTTTTTTTTTTGTCTTTAATTCAGTGAGTTAAAAATAAAAATTTCAAATGTATATAACATAAAGTCTTGTATTTACAATATCAGCACAAACATGAAAATTAACCCTTAATAGCACTTGGGGTCATTTTAACCAATTTTTGTCAAGTTTGCTTGTTCATATTTACCGTTGCTACAATTTTGCAAAATATTGTTAAAGAAAAATTAGGAGTCCCTGGAAGTCATTCTAAAAAAGTAAAAAAAAAAATATTGTCTTCCAATATTTTTTCAAAAAAAGTGCACGTAAACACAATTTTTTTGGCATAAATTTTAACAAAATTTGTTTGGCGGACTATTAGATATATTATTTCCATATAAAGTTAAGCGGTATCACCGCTTTCAAATGTATATAACATAAAGTCTTGTATTTACAATATCAGCACAAACATGAAAATTAACCCTTAATAGCACTTGGGGTCATTTTAACCAATTTTTGTCAAGTTTGCTTGTTGACAAAACCATCGAGCCAGAAATCAGCTTCATCCGACAATGAACTTTGATAAACAAAAAAATATTTGCAAACGTTCTTGAAGCGAGTATCTCTCTATGATAAAACGGCATAGACTGACGTTTCAAAGTGTGAACGAATTTCAAACTCAACGTCACTCCAATTGGAGAAAAGTCCGAAAGAAAATGCATCGTACCTACTGAAAAACATTCTAGATATCTCGATGAAGAAGTGCAAATATAATATAGAAAATTGTGCATAAAATTATTTAAAATTTTAAATGTTACAAACTATTTGTCGTTTAAAGGCAACTGACAGATTCTGGATCAACATTATGAAACAAATGATAGCCAAACCTGTCAATAGAGATTAATGATTTGACTAACAATACAAAGATGTCATTATAAAACAATTGATAGACAAACCAGTAAATAGAGATTAATGATATGACTAACAATACAAAGAAGTCAGATCTTTCAGACGAAGTTGATAAAAATTCAGAACTAAAGGTGATTATGATCTCATTGACCTAAAAAACTAGTTATTATTAACACTTAGTATCTGAAAATCTACGCACGTTAATTGTACAAAATAGATGCAGGCCAGTTTTTTCTCTCCTGGTACCTGTAAACATGTCAAAAACGACATAAGAACTGTAACAGGTATGTGGTACATTAACTAATACAGCAACGAATGACCTCTACCTTATGTTGAATTAATTACTTAAAAACATTTTTTAAGAAATGTCAGATAACATGAGCAATCTATTAAAATTGCATACCCTAGACCTGACAACAAACATATCAGAAATTAACAAATTCTTATCAGTTCATATGTTTTCCAAATAAACGGCAGCAACATAAATATAAAAACAATAAAATATGTTTTTATTGATAAACACATAAGCACTAAAAATAAACAAATGGATTTGTATAAAAACCCCAAAGAATTTTAGAAATATCAGCAGTCTTTAGGTATTGGATCTGATCGTTGCATCACACTCTAATCCGTGGACAGTTTGGTTTTGGAATTTACGCGCTTTCTTTAAGGACTAAACAATGAAAATCGCCATTGTTTTATTGGCTATTGTCGCCCTAGTGGCTGGCAGCAGCATCTCTAAACACGATGTTAAAATTGCCGATAAGGACTTTTTGGCTAAACAAAAGTTCCTTTTCGAAATTGTTTACCGTGTCGAGGATCCCTTGATGTTCGAGGAATGGATCAAGTTGGGCAAGACCTTCACTTTTGACAAGGCTGACTACACTGTAAGTTACTAAATAAACTCTTTTCAAAAACTCCTTTCTAAGAATTTTTTTTTTTTTTTTTTGAAATTATAGCATTTTGACATGTACATGGAGAAATTCTACGAAGCCTACAAATATGGCGCCATCTTACCCAAGGGCGAATTCTTCGGTGCTTTGGTAAAGACCCACCTTAAACAGGCTTATGGTTTGTTCGAATTCTTCTACTACGCCAAGAACTGGGAAGTCTTCCAACGCAACGTTGCCTTTGCTCGTATGCACTGCAACGAAGGCATGTTTGTCTATGCTTTGACTTTGGCCGTCATCCACCGTGATGATTTCCATGGCTTGATCTTGCCTTCCATCTACGAAATCTTCCCTCAATACTTCTTCAACAGCAAATTTGTTTACGAAGCTGAGAAATTCGATTACGATGTCTGGAGCAAGTACATCATGTACGAAAAGGAATACAAGGACATCCTCTACAAGGACTACTCTACCACCTACAAGAACCTTGACAACCATTACTACTACTACTTCACCAATGACTTCAAGACCTACCAATGGTGGAAGATGATGGGTTTGGGTGAACACTGGTACTCTGAGGAACACTTCATGTTGCGCGATAACATGGACAAATACCACAAGGACTCCAAATACTTGGAAATCTTCGAAGGCACCAAGATGTTCTTCATGCCTGTTGACTACACCCGTGATATTGAATTCTTCAACAAGGAATCTGCTTTGTCTTACTTCACCGAGGATGTTGGTATGAACGCCTACTGGTACTACCTCAACATGGATTATGCTTTCTTCTTGGATGGCAAGACCTACGGTTTGAACAAGGATCGTCGTGGTGAATATTGGTTGTACAATGTCCGTCAACTTTTGTCTCGTTACTACATGGAACGTTTGTCTCATGGTTTTGGTGAAATTCCCACCTTCTCCTTCTTGGACACTATCGAATATGGTTACAATCCTCAATTGGTTTACTACAACGGTGTTGGTTTCTCTTACCGCAAGAACTATTATGAAGTTGAAAGCTACGGAAAATTCGATTACTACTACAAGGTTATGGACTTCTTCAACCGCTTGGATGAAATCATCACCAAGGGTGTCTACGTCACTTATGAAGGCAAGACCATTGATTTGCGTAAACCCGAATCCATTGAATACATTGGCAGCATCATGCAAGGCAATGTTGATACCTTCGACAAATACTTCTTCAAGTACTGGTACATGTTCGCCCATATGTACTTCGGTGATGTCCACACCAACGATTTTGAAGTGTTCCCCCACATTTTCTTGAACTACGAGACCATGATGCGTGATCCTATGTTCTACATGTTCTACAAGAAGATTGCCTCCGTCTACTTCCAATTCTTCAGCTATGTCAAACCCTACACTCACGAAGAATTGTTGTTCCCTGGTGTCACAATCAAGGACGTTAAGGTTTCTGAATTGGTTACCTACTTCGATTTGGTCGACTTTGATGTCACCAACTTGATGAACGACAAGATGACTTTCGTTGATGGTAAATTCGTTTGGGACAAGACCTTGTTGGCTCGTCAAATGCGCCTTAACCACAAACCTTTCGATTTTGATTTCATTATTGAATCTGACAAAGCCCAAAAGGTTGTTATCCGCACCTACTTGGGTCCCAAATACGATGAATTCGGCCGTGTCATCTCTTTGACTGAAAACCGTGAAAACTTCATGGAACTTGACAGCTTCGTCTACACTCTTAAATCTGGTGTCAACGAATTCAAACGCTACTCCAAGGACTTCTACTGGACCGTTGAGGACCGCACCACTTACACTGAATTGTACAAATACGTCATGCTTGCCTTCGAAGGCAAATACGACTTCCCCTTGGACATCAGCGAAGCCCACTGTGGCTTCCCCGATCGTTTGGTCTTGCCCCATGGTTGGTACAAGGGTATGCCCATGCAATTCTTCTTCTACGTCACTCCCTTCACCGCTGAATACGAACAATTCTCCACCTACGACTACTCTTACTCTTGCGGCATTGGCTCTGGTGTTCGTTACATCGATGAAATGCCTTTCGGCTATCCCTTCGATCGTGAAATCGACGAATACGAATTCTTCGTACCCAACATGTACTTCAAGGATGTTAAGATCTACCACCAAAACACTTTTGAAAAGTACTTTGAACACAAATACGAAAAGTTCGGTCACTTTGATTACCACTACCATCATTAAGTATTACTTATTGATTCTATTGTTATTGTTAAAATAGTTAAATGATTTGCTTGTAGTAATGTAAAAAAAAATATTGTTTAAAAATTAAAAATAAATACTAAAAAATGTAAATATCTTAAACTTATGAGTTTTATTACATATAGGTATATAGTAGTAAGTTTTAGAGTCATTGTGACAACGAAAGCTTCAAAAACATAAAACATATAAATATTCAGTTGGAGTTGTGTAAATTTCTAACACCACTTTATGCTTTTGAAAAAGCAAATTATCATACTCCCTTTCTTTGCGCTGTAGAAAGGAATTGCCTAGCTCTGTTCTAAAAGAATATTTGTAATGTGTTTTTCCCATGAAAATGGTCCATTCCATAATTTTCTTCGCTTTTGCGATGACTTTACAGATATTTAAACTCGTTATTTGCATTTCCCAAATATATTGCAGCATTCCTAAATGATATAAGGAATATAAGGAAGTCAAGAAAAAACGTGATACACTTTCTTAACAGAATATCGTCTTTAGCCTAGCTATTTCTTTTATTTGAAATCATTAAATTATAATTGCTACGTTTCAGAAAATTAACGATGCAAATCAACATTATAAAACCTCGTCGGCAAACTGTAACGAGCTTACAAATAGGTACCTATTTGTAAGCGCATATGGGCATGACTTATTTAACTGCTTATTTGTAAGAGTTTGTGGTAAGTAGCGTGATAATATCATTAGTTTAAATGCAATTGTATAAGTAGTGAAGGGTATAGTTACCCTTTTAACTCATTACTTTGTAACGTAAGTGGTATATTATTCGACTCTTCTATTTCTTACACTTCACCTTGTTCTAAAATAAAAATTAAAAAACTTTGTTTTAAATAATCCATAGAAAAAGTATATTAAATAGAGAAGGAACTTCTACCTAACTGTCCCCCTGTAAACCGAAGTTTAAACAGCTTAATGAAGAACAACTAATCCAAAAATAATGAAAATAATAAAAGAAACTTTCAACGGGGTTTTTCGGATAAAGTGGAAAATAATTAAAAACGTTTTTACTAATAAGATACTAATATCTTACTCAAAATTTCAAAAAATTTGTTTAGAATTAAAATATTAAATTTGCTGGTAGATGTTATAAATTTTAACAAGCATCTGGTTTTGAAATTTGCAAAACACATCCCAAATTTTGGCCTTTCAATGTTATTTAAGTAACCTTGGGAGATCTGTATGATTTACTGCAACAAACACATATGTTGCATTCGAAAGGTTAAAGTTTTTTCTTTCTAAATTGGATAAGAAACTTGAAATCAGTTGATATTCAAGTATAACAACTAGAGAACATCTACCAGAAAAAAAATCAACTGCCAGGTATTTCTTCTTCATTTGTATCACTGCACGGTGGTCAATTCCGGGAAAAAATCCATTTCTTTACAAAAATGATTTTATACTTTTGTATTAAGAGTAGCCTTAGCGATCGATCGACAAATATTTCGATGTTCATATACAGGGTTTGGGGAAAAAAGCATGGCCGTTCTTAAAGTATCAAAAAAATAAATAGCTTGTAAGTAATGTAAGTGGCTGAAATTTAATTCAAAAATAAAGAATAACATAAGTGATTAAAACAACACACTTGATCCATCAAAATATATTAGAAATTGCATACAGGGATTGCTCGAATAAACATTGACGTTATAAAAGTATCGAAAAATGTATGTAATTTCTGTATAGATAACCCTATGGTTATTTTATAGCCAAAATAACAATGATACTATATATTATGAAGTGTTAAGAAAAATTTACCACCGTGCACTGTGTTACTAAGTAGCTTCACAGTTTGATATTGGATTTTGTTGACTTAATTCAAGAGCTCATATCTTCATTTGAACAAAATATTTATTTTATTCAGAAGAGAGATAAACATGGAGAAAATCGGGAAATATTTGGATCCGGTGCTATCAAAAAACTGGAGTACGGTGGGTAAACATTTTGAAAATTTAATTTTATCTTCTAAGCTATAAGAGCTATAGGTGCGACAAGATTTTTTGTAATACCCGCCTAGGAGATTCTATATATATATAATTTTTGCAAATCGGAATACAAAAGAAGAAATAGGATAGTTTAAAAACTTTACATACACGAAGTGTCCTACTTTGGGGAGCCCTGGCATCGTCCCTGAAGATCCAATGTGGTCCAAATTCAAAACTTAAACTCGATAACACTTCCTCTTCCCGCATGTAAAATTTTATTAAAACTAGACTTGCCGTTTAGATGTTACAGATTTATTTTCATCTTTCTTTTTTCTATACCAGTGTGTAGCGCCCTCTAGCGTGAGTTTTGTTATGAAAAACATCAGCTTTCATTTGCTTTTGTTTTCATTCCAATTCGAAAAGTTCGGTTTTGTATCACTGCGTTATTTATATGATTGTAATAAACATAATATGGTTAACATACGATTCAAAACATTGTGGAAATCATATATATAGTTGCAGTAAACAAGTATATGTTTGTGACAACAAACTGTAAAGACACTCACAATTAAAGTTCACTTGATATTCAAAAATTACTATATACTTGGTAATCCCTTTCACGCACAAAACTTGTACTCAAAAGTTTTCGAGTATCAGAGTGCATTTTGATTATACGGCAATCCCTAGTCCCCATAATTGGCAAAGAAAACCTTTATCTTTTCTATGAAAACAAAATTCTTTTCGATAAAAACATTTTTTTGAGTAACATCTAATATGATGTTGATTAATTAAAAAAGTTCTAGTAATCAACCATCATACTATTTTTATAAAAATTGAACAATTAGTTAACAAATTTACATAAAAACGTAAATAATATTTTTTTTTTTTGGATTATGAAAGATGGATTTTTTAAATTAAATTAAAATAATCCCTGCTAATTGAGAGAACAACTATATTATTAATATATAAGGAAATGTATAACATCAAATCGCCTTTACGATTTTTAAAATATAAATTCACTAATAAAGCCAAACGCTTGCTTAAAACAAAATAAAAACACTAAAATAAATATCACGAAATACAAGTCACAGAACACAAAATGTATGTATGTTGTGTTAAAAATTCCAGAACTAAATAAATCAATGAAAATGCACACTTGTTCCGTAGACAGTGGTTCCGCATCGTTTTAACAAACATAATGACCTATCTAGAAGAAATTAAACACTGAGAGACCAACTCTATTGTTAATACACAAAATTTCTGTTCAGATTTCCAGAAAAACTAAATAAATCAATGAAAATGCACATTGGTTCCGTATCAGTGATAACAAACATAAGGTCCCAAATTAAACGATTAAAATGTACATTAACTGCACAAACCTGCAAACATTAAAAATTCATACAAGTGGATTAAATTAAATGCAATCAATTCTTAATAATCAACAACTAAAAATAAAGAATTAACAACATCATAGCATCAAAACAAAAATATTGATAATAAAACAATTTATAAAAACTAATTAAATTCTTATCACTTGTATGTCTTAAAGGTAAAAAAGTGCAACATACAACGTGCAAAATGAACAGCTGCTGATTTCATGCAGCTGAGCGATAAGCTCGAACGAAAGTGCACAATTTGTATAAAAACCAGTGAAAATCTAGCAAACATCAGCAGTCTTTAGGTATTGGATCTGATCGTTGCATCACACTCTAATCCGTGGACAGTTTGGTTTTGGACTTTACGCGCTTTCTTTAAGGACTAAACAATGAAAATCGCCATTGTTTTATTGGCCATCATTGGCCTAGTTGCTGCCAGCAGCATCTCTAAACATGAAGTTAAAATTGCCGATAAGGACTTTTTGGCTAAACAAAAGTTCCTTTTCGAAATTGTTTACCGTGTTGAGGATCCCTTGATGTTCGAGGAATGGATCAAGTTGGGAAAGACCTTCACTTTTAACAAGGCTGACTACACTGTAAGTTACTAAATTAACTCCTGTAACTAAAATTCCTTTTAACAATAATTATTATTTTTTTTCAATTTATAGCACTTTGACATGTACATGGAGAAATTCTACGAAGCCTACAAATATGGTGCCATCTTACCCAAGGGCGAATTCTTCGGTGCTTTGGTAAAGTCCCACCTTAAACAAGCCTATGGCTTGTTTGAATTCTTCTACTATGCCAAGAACTGGGAAGTCTTCCAACGCAACGTTGCCTTTGCTCGTATGCACTGCAACGAAGGCATGTTTGTCTATGCTTTGACTTTGGCCGTCATCCACCGTGATGATTTCCATGGCTTGATCTTGCCCTCCATCTACGAAATCTTCCCTCAATACTTCTTCAACAGCAAATTCGTTTATGAAGCTGAGAAATTCGATTTCAATGTCTGGAGCAAATACATCATGTACGAAAAGGAATACAAGGACATCCTCTACAAGGACTACGCTACCACCTACAAGAACCATGACAACCACTACTACTACTTCTTCACCAAGGACTTCAAGACCTACCAATGGTGGAAGATGATGGGTTTGGGTGAACACTGGTACTCCGAGGACCGTTTCATGTTGCGCGAAAATATGGATAAATACAACAAGGACTCCAAATATTTGGAAATCTTCGAAGGCACCAAAATGTTCTTCATGCCTGTTGACTACACCCGTGATATTGAATTCTTCAACCAGGAATCTGCTTTGTCTTACTTCACCGAGGATGTTGGTTTCAACGCCTACTGGTACTACCTCAACATGGATTACGCTTTCTTCTTGGATGGCGAAACTTACGGTTTGAACAAGGATCGTCGTGGTGAATACTGGTTGTACAATGTCCGTCAACTTTTGTCTCGTTACTACATGGAACGTTTGTCTCATGGTTTTGGTGAAATTCCCGCCTACTCCTTCTTGGACACCATCGAATACGGTTACAACCCTCAATTGGTTTACTACAATGGTGTTGGTTTCTCTTACCGCAAGAACTATTACGAAGTTGAAAGCTACGGCAAATTCGATTACTACTACAAGGTTATGGACTTCTTCAACCGTTTGGATGAAATCATCACCAAGGGTGTCTACGTCACTTATGAAGGCAAGACCATTGATTTGCGCAAACCCGAATCCATTGAATACATTGGCAGCATCATGCAAGGCAATGTTGATACTTTCGACAAATACTTCTTCAAATACTGGTACATGTTCGCCCATATGTACTTCGGTGATGTCCACACCCACGATGTCGAAGTATTCCCCCACATTTTCTTGAACTACGAGACCATGATGCGTGATCCTATGTTCTACATGTTCTACAAGAAGATTGCATCCGTCTACTTCAAATTCTTCTACTATGTCAAACCCTACACCCACGAAGAATTGTTGTTCCCTGGTGTCACCATCAAGGATGTTAAGGTTTCTGAATTGGTTACCTACTTCGATTTGGTTGACTTTGATGTCACCAACTTGTTGAACGACAAGATGACTTTCGTTGATGGTCAATTCGTTTGGGACAAGACCTTGTTGGCTCGTCAAATGCGCCTTAACCACAAACCTTTCGATTTTGATTTCATTATTGAATCTGACAAAGCCCAAAAGGTTGTTATCCGCACTTACTTGGGTCCCAAATACGATGAATTCGGCCGTGTCATCTCTTTGACTGAAAACCGTGAAAACTTCATGGAACTTGACAGCTTCGTCTACACTCTAAAATCTGGTGTCAACGAATTCAAACGCTACTCCAAGGACTTCTACTGGACCGTTGAGGACCGTACCACCTACACTGAGTTGTACAAGTACGTCATGCTTGCCTTTGAAGGCAAATACGACTTCCCCTTGGACATCAGCGAAGCCCACTGTGGTTTCCCCGATCGTTTGGTCTTGCCCCTCGGTTGGTACAAGGGTATGCCCATGCAATTCTTCTTCTACGTTACTCCCTTCACCGCTGAATACGAACAATTCTCCACCTATGACTACACCTACTCTTGCGGTATTGGCTCTGGTGTTCGTTACATCGATGAAATGCCTTTCGGCTATCCCTTCGACCGTGAAATCGATGAATACGAATTCTTCGTACCCAACATGTACTTCAAGGATGTCAAGATCTACCACCAAAACACTTTTGAAAAGTACTTTGAACACAAATACGAAAAGTTCGGCCACTTCGATTACAACTACATTCACTAAGTATTACTCTTATTGATGTCATTAAATAGTTGATTAATTGTTAATAGTACTGTAGAAAACAAATGTTGCTAAATGTATAAAAAATAATTATTAAAAAAAAAAATATATATGTAATTATTTTAAATGTTTGTGTTTCTTTGTTTTTGTAATATAAGATAAGCAAGTCATTTCTAGAGTGATCTGCATAACGACAGTTTTGTTAAGGCAGGCTCTTTAAAGTATTTTAATTTATACTAATGTTTATGGGTTCGGGGATTAGTAATTATCTAATATTTTCTTCACAGTCTTAAGTTATCTACAAAATTATAATCTTCGATGGCGATAGAGAAAGGAAAGGTTTTTAAAACACTTAATATTAAACGGCCATAAAGCTTTATATTTTAGCGCATTCAAGGTAAATTTAGATTCACATGGTACATGTACTTGTCAACAATTATGCTGAGAAAGATATAACATTGGAAATAATAATATGAGTAGTAACCTTAATCATTTAGTATTTTCTCGCTGCTGTATTAATTACCAGTATCAAATAATTAAACCTTAAGGTAAAAACTTGTTGGTTATTCTAAAGGGGCCCATAGACACATACTGCTTACGCTCATGCAATAAGCATGTGTTGGTAAATTTTCAATTTTTGTTTATGTATGTGACACACAGACTATGCAGTATTAAAAATCAAAATAGTTTTGATTTTGAAATGAACTCGTACTGCTGACAGTTGTTGAAATGAACAATAGTATACATTTTTTCATTTTTATGAAATATAATTTTTAAATTTGACGTTTTAGTTACTGAAAAATAGAAAATAATAATTTTTTTTGTTCTCAAACGCATTTTTTTAAATGATGATTGATAGGTGTGTAGTAAAATATCAATCACACACGTATACGAAGGGTTCATCGGCAGTATGTGTCAGCAGTATGTGTCTATGGGCCCCTTAAAATATACATACTTCAAGGAGAGCTTAGGAAAAACTTAATGGATAAATATATCAAAAATATTAATTGATTGACTTGAAATGTTCTTGGTCTTGCTAGACCCTTATTTAAAATTCAAACATGATTGGTTTTGAAATGATTCCTATATTTATCTCATTATTATAAACCGCTACATGGGACCAAAAAATGGTACAAAATCTTCTAAAAAATTAAGACTTTTATATCATTTGATGTTTGGAAGTTCAGGTGAAGTAGTTTTTTATATATAAAACACACAATATACAAAGTCCATTCTTTTATGCTGATAAGGCCTTTAGGAAGGCCCTTTTACTGCACATTTTTTCCGCTGTGTTACATCAACGTAATTTAAACAAAGTGTAAACACTCTCACAATAGTAGTTCACTTGATATTCAAAAGTTACTATTTAAGGAGTGAGATCGAAAAAACATTAACAAACGTTTTTCTTTAAAACTTTTAACCCAAGTATTATTTGATTTTTTATGTTTAATGTCAATTATGTTCATTTGTTGTTAAACTGATTAAAATGAGTGACGAACAAACCCCAACTTGGTCCTAAAAAAGGCTGGCCAAACAAGCAAAGGTATGCCGTCAAACTGATTCCAATGTTATTGAACAGTATCGAGAGAACTTGTCCGTTGATACAAAACCTAGTTCAGGTAGAAGGAATGATGTTTCTAAAGCCAACAAATAGAAAGCATTTTCAAAAGAGCAGCCCGGTTAGGTCAGTACTCGGACTATTTGTGCGAAAGGATAAAGCCAATGAAGGTTTAAAAACATGCAAGGGTCAAAAAGTTCCTGACAGGAACTCTGCTAAAACTTTAGAGGGCAAAGACAGAGAATGGAAATTGAAGTCAAATTTTATACAAAAAATATACCTGCTGCATAATGGATGACGTATGTTCTGGCAAATTTTTCGCAGCTTCCGGGCATTATTTTTATGTTGCTGATGTTCGAGGGAATGTTTATTATTATTTGTTAATAGATAAATGTAAATATAATGTGTACATAAATATTTTGTTTTTTATAATTCAATTATTTTATAATACATATCTATATTAGGCTGAACATTTTTGTTGTAAGCCTGATTGGCATAATTATTATTTTAATTCATTGTTGGAAAAAGTATAAATACAATTTTTAAAAATTAAAATTTAGAAATCAAATTCATTTACAATTAGTTTTTTATAGTGTAAGCAAACTTTTATATAGGTTGTAATTGAGCCCATTCAGCATATTTAGCACCTCGCTTATATTATATTGTTGTTTACCAGGGAAGCGAATCCTGAATTGATTAAAAATCGGGCACACACCAATAAAATTTAAAGTGTTCTCAGGTTCACGAAGATTACATATAGTACATAAAGTAAAGCTTCTAGCGTTTTAGTTTAGTAGTCCGCAACTTGCTTTAATTATAATACTTGAGATACTTGTAGATAAATTTGCGGTGAGAGAAGCCAGACCATTAAAATTAAGATGTGAGTAGAAATCATGATGCTGGGAGTTTGTTGCATTTAAAATGTAATTTTCGCATTCTGTAGTTCTAAGTAGGTTTAAAATGGGCACACAAAGGTTGGCCAGAGTTAGGAGGAGAGAATCTTAGATAATTTTGTGATACGATACTTTAAGCTAAGATTCGAGGTAAGCGATTGTGATTTAGACTCAATACATTATTGATGTAATTAAAATGCAGTTTCACAGTGGTTACATAAAGAAAATCGTGGTCAGTCTCTAAGTGCAACATGTTATTGGGAGTATTGGCGGGCAAGTAAAGCATTTTTTTAATAAAAAACCGAAATATTTTTTCGACTTCATCACATTTTTCGTATCCCCATATTTGTACAGCGTAAAACATTATAGATCTGGAGGCAGCATGCAAGATTTTTATTTTATTATTTTTCGAAATTTGTGGATTTAATATATATTTTGAGCATGTCGAGTTTATTGCTAACTTCGAGTCAGAAAGGTTGCTAGTCAGATGTTTCTTGAATGTTAAACTGTATGCAATTATAATACCAAGATATTTGTAGTTGTTAACGATTTCTATATCTTGTGCTCCATAATGCCATTTCAAGTTAGAATATCCTCTAACTTAAAATGGTGTGGCTGATCGAAATATACGAATTTTTGACTTATCTAAATTTACTTTTAGGCTCCAAATTGAACAGTAAACATATAAAGCATCAATCATTTGTTGTAATTCCAAAGGCGAATCTGAAAGTAAAACTATATCATCTGCATGTAGTAAAATTGACATTCGAGCCTGCTACATTTACACCGCCAGGTAGCTCATCGGGAAGGTCATTTACGTACAAAGAAAATAGTAAAGGGCTTAAAATACAACCTTGTTTTACACCAAGTTCAACCGCAAAAGTGTTATTGGGTATTGACATCCCAGATTTGACTTTCTGTGTTTTCATATGTACGATTTAATATTTTTACTATTTTAGACGACAGCCTAAGCCTAAATAGTTTGTAAAACAAGCTGTTTCTCGGTATCATATCAAAAGCGCACGAAAAATCAACAAAAAGGGCATATGTTTTTTTCCGATCAATTTATTCAAGTTGACTATGTTTACCAAATTAAAGATATTATCTACAGTGGAGTATTGTTTTCTAAAGTCGGCTTTATACTCATTTAAAATATCGATCCATTCGGTTATTCTATTCAGCAGTATAGTATTAAACATTTTGCACGATGTATTTATCAATTACAGTCCACGATAGTTACTAGGTATGTTTGAATCTCCTTTCTTAAATAGTGGTATTATTAGTGATTTTTGAAGCTAGTAGGGATTTGCTCATGTAAAAATATCTTGTTGTAAATCGTTAGAATTTCACCAAGAAAGCATTCTGGGGCATTTTTATCAAATTCATAGGTAATACCATCCTGTCCTGGAGCTTTAATGTCTTTGAGGGTTCTAATTACCGAGCGTAGTTCACAGAATTCAAAAGGGGAATCTAACAAAGGGCTATATAAATAAGGAAATTTACATAAAGGAATGTTTACAAAAGAGGATGCTTCCAATCATAAGACTACTTAATGTGTCCATTAATTTTTGGGATGATTTGGCATCCTGTCACTATGGTAAGAAAGGTCTTGAGTGGTAAAAGAACAATAATGTGGTACATATTTGTACAGAGAGAGGAGCTAAGGCCGGTGAAGAATTATTCAACTCTTGTTAAAACAGAATTGAAGAGCACAAAAAAGGTGTCAAAAAGTGTGGTAGATTTTAAACGGAGAAGGACTACCTGTTGGAACAAAGCGACAGAAAGCACTATAAAGATCTTAATGGAAGGGTTTGCGGAAAAGGTTCATAAATGCATCACTATTGGTTAAAACTATAAAAACAAATCAAAATTGTAAGTTTAGTGGTTTCATTTTTATTAACATATATGTATGTTAAGATTTTTTCGAGCTCAGTGCTTATGTAGTTTGCAAAAGAAACCTTTATCTAATAACATCCTTAGAATCACATTTCCAATTTTTGGCTTACTGTTCCCAACAGGTATAAACTAATTCCTATGAAAACAAAATTCGAAAATTAAGAAGATGAATTTCATTGTATCCTTCTTCAAATACATTAGAATAAAAACCTTTCAATGATTAGTATAAGACGAAGTTTATAAAAAGTGGACATTTATTTATAAAAATATACATAAAAACTTAAATAAATATTTTTCTAAATTTCCATTATCTCGAATGCAATGGCTCATACTTAGGTAAAATCTTTGGAAAATGGCCTTTTTTGAGATATCCATTTTTATGCTATATTCTATTTCGATATGAAATGGATTTCTTGCAAAATAAACTTTAAAATCTACATTTCATTAGCATTCATTGAGTTAACAGATTATAAAATCTTACTAACACTTCAAAAGTTACTTTACAGTTTTACTAGAGTAAAGATTCAAAAATACATTTTCTCATAGAATTTTTCATTTCCTCTTGAGTAATAAATAAAAACGTTTGTTTAGAAACATATTTGCTTTATAAATATTTATCAATACTATCAAGATTTATATATTTAAGAAATTTTAAATTAAGTCGCTTTATTTTACACTATTGATATTGGATTTTGTTGACGTAATTCAAGAGCTCACCTAAAACTGAAATAAGCGTAAAATTTTCTGAATTTTACTTTCCATTGAACAAAATATTTATTTCATTTAGAAAACAGATAAGCAATATATTTAGCAAATATTATACAAAATAAACGTAAAAAGTAACAATTTCCGAACTTTACATTTCTTTGAACAAATATTTATTTTATTTTGAAAATCTTGCAACAGATGAACATCAGAATTAAGTCACGAAACACTATACAATTTCAACTATAGAATACTAAAACATTGTTAGTCGTGCTCCTCGGCCCAGTACTTTTTAATCCCTGTTAATATAACAACGATTCAGCAATAATATGCACCTTTTCATTATGACATTTGTAGCAGAAATTAAACATTGAGAGAACTACTCTAATGTTAATACATAAAGACATATGTCACATCAAATCGCCTTCAAGATTTTTAAAATATAAGATCACTAATAAAGCCAACTGCTTGGTTAAAAACAAAAAACAACACTAAAATAAAGACCACGAAATACATGACACAGAACACAAAATTTGTATTAGATTTCCAAAACTAAATAAATCAATGAAAATGCATACTGCTTCCGTACACAGTGGTTCCGTATCAGTGATAACAAACATAAGGACCCAAATTAAACGATAAAAATATACAATAAACATTAAAAATACATACAATTGGATTAAATTAAATGCAACAAATTCTTAATAATCTAAAACTAAAAATAAACAAATATAATCATAGCATCACAGCATCATAACAAAAATATTGATAATAAAACAATTTATAAAAACTAATTAAATTCTTATCACTTGTATGTCTTTAAGGTAAAAAAGTGCAACATACAACGTGCAAAATGAAAAGCTGCTGATTTCATGCAGCTGAGCGATAAGCTCAAACGAAAGTGCACAATTTGTATAAAAACCAGTGAGAATCTTGCAAACATCAGCAGTCTTTAGGTATTGGATCTGATCGTTGCATCACACTCTAATCCGTGGACAGTTTGGTTTTGGACTTTACGCGCTTTCTTGAAGGACTAAACAATGAAAATCGCCATTGTTTTATTGGCCATCATTGGCCTAGTTGCTGCCAGCAGCATCTCTAAACATGAAGTTAAAATTGCCGATAAGGACTTTTTGGCTAAACAAAAGTTCCTTTTCGAAATTGTTTACCGTGTCGAGGATCCCTTGATGTTCGAGGAATGGATCAAGTTGGGCAAGACCTTCACTTTTGACAAGGCTGACTACACTGTAAGTTACTAAATAAACTCCTGTAACTAAAATTCCTTTCTAATAATATTTTTTTTTCTTAATTATAGCACTTTGACATGTACATGGAGAAATTCTACGAAGCCTACAAATATGGTGCCATCTTACCCAAGGGCGAATTCTTCGGTGCTTTGGTAAAGACCCACCTTAAACAAGCTTATGGTTTGTTTGAATTCTTCTACTATGCCAAGAACTGGGAAGTCTTCCAACGCAACGTTGCCTTTGCTCGTATGCACTGCAACGAAGGCATGTTTGTCTATGCTTTGACTTTGGCCGTCATCCACCGTGATGATTTCCATGGCTTGATCTTGCCTTCCATCTACGAAATCTTCCCTCAATACTTCTTCAACAGCAAATTCGTTTATGAAGCTGAGAAATTCGATTACAGTGTCTGGAGCAAATACATCATGTACGAGAAGGAATACAAGGACATCCTCTACAAGGACTACGCTACCACCTACAAGAACCATGACAACCACTACTACTACTTCTTCACCAAGGACTTCAAGACCTACCAATGGTGGAAGATGATGGGTTTGGGTGAACACTGGTACTCTGAGGACCGTTTCATGTTGCGAGAAAATATGGATAAATACAACAAGGACTCCAAATATTTGGAAATCTTCGAAGGCACCAAGATGTTCTTCATGCCTGTTGACTATACCCGTGACATTGAATTCTTCAACCAGGAATCTGCTTTGTCTTACTTCACCGAGGATGTTGGTATGAACGCCTACTGGTACTACCTCAACATGGATTACGCTTTCTTCTTGGATGGCGAAACCTACGGTTTGAATAAGGATCGTCGTGGTGAATACTGGTTGTACAATGTCCGTCAACTTTTGTCTCGTTACTACATGGAACGTTTGTCTCATGGTTTTGGTGAAATTCCCGCCTTCTCCTTCTTGGACACTATCGAATACGGTTACAACCCTCAATTGGTTTACTACAACGGTGTTGGTTTCTCTTACCGCAAGAACTATTACGAAGTTGAAAGCTACGGCAAATTCGATTACTACTACAAGGTTATGGACTTCTTCAACCGTTTGGATGAAATCATCACCAAGGGTGTCTACGTCACTTATGAAGGCAAGACCATTGATTTGCGCAAACCCGAATCCATTGAATACATTGGCAGCATCATGCAAGGTAATGTTGATACATTCGACAAATACTTCTTCAAGTACTGGTACATGTTCGCCCATATGTACTTCGGTGATGTCCACACCAACGATTTCGAAGTATTCCCCCACATTGCCTTGAACTATGAGACCATGATGCGTGATCCTATGTTCTACATGTTCTACAAGAAGATTGCCTCCGTCTACTTCAAATTCTTCTACTATGTCAAACCCTACACTCACGAAGAATTGTTGTTCCCTGGTGTCACCATCAAGGACGTTAAGGTTTCTGAATTGGTTACCTACTTCGATTTGGTCGACTTTGATGTCACCAACTTGATGAACGACAAGATGACATTCGTTGATGGTCAATTCGTTTGGGACAAGACCTTGTTGGCCCGTCAAATGCGCCTTAACCACAAACCTTTCGATTTTGATTTCATTATTGAATCTGACAAAGCCCAAAAGGTTGTTATCCGCACCTACTTGGGTCCCAAATACGACGAATTCGGCCGTGTCATCTCTTTGACTGAAAACCGTGAAAACTTCATGGAACTTGACAGCTTCGTCTACACTCTTAAATCTGGTGTCAACGAATTCAAACGCTACTCCAAGGACTTCTACTGGACCGTTGAGGACCGCACCACATACACTGAATTATACAAATACGTCATGCTTGCCTTCGATGGCAAATACGACTTCCCCTTGGACATCAGCGAAGCCCACTGTGGTTTCCCCGATCGTTTGGTCTTGCCCCACGGTTGGTACAAGGGTATGCCCATGCAATTCTTCTTCTACGTTACTCCCTTCACCGCTGAATACGAACAATTCTCAACCTACGACTACACCTACTCTTGCGGTATTGGCTCTGGTGTTCGTTACATCGATGAAATGCCTTTCGGCTATCCCTTCGATCGTGAAATCGACGAATACGAATTCTTCGTACCCAACATGTACTTCAAGGATGTCAAGATCTACCACAAGGATACCTTCGAAAAGTACTTTGAACACAAATACGAAAAGTTCGGTCACTTTGATTACAACTACTACCATTAAACTGCCAGAAGTTAGTTGGTTTGCCTAATGTGATGTTAAGATTTAAATTTAATAAAATGTTGATTAAATAAAATGAAAATATGTTAAAATAATAAATTTAATGGTTTATGTATTTGGTTGGCAATAGATTGGAATGTACCCTATAGGTCTTTAAAATATAATAGAAGGTAATTTGAAATCGTTTCTACAAACGATTTAACATTAAGTGGGAATTATTTTTTTTTATTTTACAGTTTCACAAATTAAATATTAATTTAATGCAGCATTTCATATGATCGTGGTTTTAACTTTGTAAATACAATATAATTTGAAAGTAAATTTTAATTTGGCTTAAGTTCATTTATCATAATTGCTCTGTAATAAATTTGTAATAATAAGAATACACATATATCATAAAAATATGTAAATTTTCGTCTGACTCACAAATAAAATATATATGAATGTGGCATATTCTAATTCCTTATAAGTTCAAGTTAAATATATGACCTTGACAATAAAGATTGTTGATGACGCCCTTGGCAGGTTAGAAAATGTAATAAAATTTGCCATTTGTCTAAAAATTTATTTTCAGTGATATTCTGTGAATTATTACAGAGTAATTACAATAAATGAACTGAAGCCAAATTAAAATTTACCTTCAAATTATATAAAATAAAAAGTTCAAATAATTACCAAAAAAATCTATGAATTTGTAAATACAATATTATATTTGTCGCATTGCTGTGTCAATTTGATTATCTATATTGAATCAATAAACGATTAGAATAATTTGTTTTATATTTACATATATCGAGCCCTAACTGCGAAAATATCTTAAGTGCATGACAACAAACTTTACAGGAGAAGCTTTTTTTTGTGATTGTTTGCCTGTTTTAATTCAATGGGCGTTATGAATTTTCTTGTAACGTAACTTTGTCCACCTATTAAATTGCAACAGATTATCCTAAATTAGTTTGGTCAAGCTTGAACACCGTCCCAGTCAGCTTACTTTAAATGTATTCCGTATTTACTTGAATATGTTGGGTTTTTCTCTTTTTTTTATTTAGAGTTGTCGACTCCATAGCTTGAATTTTGTGTGACGATTTTAAATTATTATTTACAAATGTCAGCTGTTGGAGTATCAGTGATGCAAACGCAATACACGTAGCAAAAAAGCTATACAGTTATAGTATTGCGCAAAAGCAATGTTACGACAATTGTAATTCTGTATATTTTGTTGTTGGATTGCAAACGCTACAAAATTTTGCATTTGCGGAGTTGAATTCTGCTATTATAAAGTTTTGTGCCGATTTTTATGAGACTTAAATGTATCTATCGAAAAACCGACATTAACCCTTAAACGTTCCTGGGACCCAATTAACCCAAAACTTCTAAAACCATGAAAAATGCTGCAAATTTATTATTTATTAATAATAAAGACATTTTTAAATGAAGCTGAAGCTTTTTGCCTTGACAAACGATGGGAACCAGCTTTCAATGAATTTATCAATAAAATTGGGAATTTAGCATATGAAAACTAAATCTTACTAAAAGATTTTTTCTTTTTAATTTAGACTTCTTTGGTTAAGGCATAATTACGTATAATAAAGTTGATATCAAATAACAAATTTTCCATTCTTCAAACTTGTCTTGAGATTTGAGTTTGTCATTAAGTTTGATAAAATGTAATTTGTCAAACACAAATTAATGCTCAAGTTTCATTATAATTTCGAATTAGGTTAGTGAATTGTATTTAATTTAAATTGTTAATACCATTGTATTTCAAAACTTTGACTTAAATTTGTTAACTTTAAGTTTCATACAATATATTCGCATCTACGAGGAGCACAGAAAACGTTAAACTTTCCTCGACTATTAACTTTCTTCCCACAATAAGTGAACTCGTGGAATCTGCTCTCAGCGTTCAACTATCATGGGCCAGAGAAAACGGTCTAGGTGTCAACCCTGCCAAAACCGAACTGGTTATTTTCCCCAGGAGATACAAAATCCCAGAATTCAGACCTCCACGACTGAATAGTACTTTTCTAAAGACTTCAAACGAAGCCAAATATCTTGGCGTATTTTTGGACTATAATCTCTCATGGAAACGTAATGCTGAGAGCCTTCTATAAACATATGTAAGAAAACCTTTGGGAAAAGATGGGGGCTTAAACCATATATTGTACACTGGATGTACACCGCGATCATCTATTTTGACCTATGGGGCTCTTGTTTGGTGGAGAGCAGTGAACACCTAGACTCACCTTTCTATTCTAAACAAAGTACAAATACTAACAAGTCTTGCAATTACTGGCGCTATGAATTCCACCCTTCAGGCCAGTCTAGGAACGATGCTAAATATAACTCCCCTTGATAGATATATCAAATGCACCATCCTTAAAAAAATGGACAGGCCAATCATGGGGCAATATACGGACTTTGAGATCAAGATACCGACAAAGGATGACTGGGCCGCGAAAAATGACCAAAGGGACAGAAAGAGCCACGGGCTCGGGAATTTACTCCGATGAACTGGACCTTTTGCTGTCTCTTCTATTACCCGATACTTGTACAGTTTTCCAGGCATATGCCATCGATACAGTCGGGAGAACAATCCGGGAACTGAATCTCGAAAATTCGACTATAAATATATACTTGGACAGCCTTGCATCAATCAAGGCTCTTAACTTCAACTTTATTAAGTCAAAATGTCTTCTCAGTTGCATCCAATCATTGGCACGTGGAGTTGATATGGACGTAACTGGACGTAACTCTTGTGCAAAGAGATATTCACACTCTCTTGGTAACCGTATCTGATAAATGATTGGGTTTTGAGTGAGACGGAACTCAGGTGGTCAAATATCATCACTTGTAGAATATCCAGATTGCTCTGGCTCACTATGACAGGGGATAGGACTAGGACTCTTTTGTCTTTTAGTAGGAATTCGATAAGGCTTCTTACGGGTATAATCACTGGGCACTGTATGAGTGGATGCATGTCGGAACTTATGGGTTACCCTCGTTATATCCATTGTAGAAGTTGTTTTTATGAGGAGGAGGAAGAATGGGTACAACACCTTCTATGTGACTGAGCAGCCTTACAAGAGTATAAACTACTATATCTTGGTAGAGCTCTTTTCCATGATCTGGACTGTCTCAGAGATGTGTCAGTAGTAAATATGATCAGATTTATTAGAAGTACCGGCTGGTTTTCACGGGGATCACAAGAAGCACATAGTCAAAGAAATTAGGGTGGGAAACTATTCTTCATTTATGTATGAAATTTAAACATAAGGGAATGGTAATTCTAAGGGTATCACAATGGGCCTCCGAGTGAACTCGCTAACTTGCGAGCAACCCACGTAACCTAATCTATCTGTTAACTTTAATTGTTAAAGCTGGTCTGCCAAATGGTTTTTATACATACATCGATGAAGGATAATGGTCCAATAATTATTTAAATATTTCACTTACAACATGCTATTATGTAAGGGATAACAGAAAGCTTATCTTATATTTCCGCCTACATTAACGCAAATATCCTTTCAATTATTTGCTTATTAATGGCTTCTCAGTAAGGTGTAATAGGAAGCGCTTACAAAGGCAATTATGTACCTTTTTAGCTTCCTAAAACTCAAAAAAAATTTTACTATGTATTAATTATTTATTGAAAAGCATTTTTATTTAAAGTTTGTTTTATTTTCATTAACATTTGTAAATTTTCAACAGATACTCAAAGAATTTAAAGCGCTTTTAAGAGTTTTAACAAAACTTACACTATTTATATCGAATTTGATCTCAATGTTCAATTTTCTAAGAGACTGATTCAACTGATTATCTGAATGAGTTCTTATATGGTGGCTATGGTCAATTAAGAAACGGGCTTCACAAAATTTGATAGAGAAATTTTGGTATCTTCCATATATCTATATATATAAAATAATAATGCTACTGATTCTAACTATTAATGAGAGAAAACGAGTATACTATCTATATTTAAATTTAATAAGCACAGAAATAAATTTTAAATTGCATTATTTACATATCAAAAAATCCCAAATACAGATTTGGTACTTTTTGAAAATTCAAACCATTAAGGGTGAAATCTGTATTTTTATTTGGTACATTTTTCATAAATTATGTTATTCTATAATTGACATATGAATATTTTATTAGGAGTTCTCTACTAACATTTATTTGAATCACACTTTTCTCATCTCAATGTGGAAAAAAAAGTATCAAATATAAACTAATGGTGTATTATTTGGAACTCGAGTCCGAAGGCGGACCAAATCCGGGTAAACAGTTTGGTACTTTTTTAAAGCATATATTTTTCTTGAGCATTTGAACACAGATTTAAATCGTTTTACACATATTTGCGTCACAAAAACAACAAAAAATCAGCAAAATGGAGTATTTTGAAATTTCAAACTTGATGGCAAAGGGAAATTGATAGTTTTTTTCTAATGGTACTTTTTGAATACTCTAAATTCTTTAAGTTATCAACATTAATGCTAGCTGATGTGAAAAAAAAGAAAACTTTTTTGATCTTCTAATGGTGCCTTTTGAATTTTCTATAATGGACCTAAAAACGTAAAATTAAGCATATACTTATATGCTTTGGTACTTTTTTCATAATTCCAATGGTACTTTTGTAATATTTTGTAATAATATAGAATCAGAAAATTAGATACACACGATGCTAAATGAGTTAGAATCCACGAATGTTGACCTTATGGTACTTTTTCTTTTTTTTTAGTGCTACAGTGCAAGCTCGGTATTCGCTTAATGCTTAATTTTTAACATTGCAAGTTCTTTAATCGCGACAGTTTTAGAAAAACGGATTTTATTTTCCCGACTTTTATCTTTTCTTTTTAAATTTGATTACAATGTCTATAACCAATTTTGATCTTCAATTTTGTCTGTTTCATTTATTGTGTAAATACATCTCTTAATATGGAAAAAGTTCAACATATTTTAAAGCCAACGATTTATCAAAACTCATAGATTTTAAAAAAATTTTAAAGTGGAGAATCCATAATTTCAATCTGCGTGAATTACAAGTTGCATAAGCCTTCGGTTCACCGCCTTATAAAGCAAGAAAATTCATTAAAAAGTTCGTACGTACAACAGAAAGTGGCCCTGGTACCTTAAAGAAAGTTGAATGGAAAAAATGCTTTATAAGTGGTTTGTAAAACAAAGAGAAAAAAAAATGTTCCAATATCAGCAGCGATTTTACGGTCACAAGCCAGTCATTTGTATTTCAAAATTTAGCAAACCAATTCAGATTTCAATGCCTGTGAAGGATGGTTGAAGAAATTCAAGCCTAGAAATGAAACTACACGCAGAAAAAAATATAGTTGTACATTGTTACTGTAACCATTTCAAATTTGTGCATGGTTACTGTAACAATTTCAAAATTTTTAACAATATTATTGTCACAGTAACTATATATATGATTGTGGTAACAATAATATGGTTAATTTATGATTTACATGAATATTTCAACCATATATATGGTTACAGTAACCATGTATATGTATGTGACAACCATTTATATGATGAAGGACTTACCATATTATGATGCTCTTATATCATAATCTGAAAACAGCATATTATGATAAAATTATTCATCATATAAATGGTTGTCACAAACATATACATGGTTACTGTAACCATATATATGGTTGAAATATTCATGTGAATCGTAAATTAACCATATTATTGTTACCACAATCATATATATAGTTACTGTGACTATAATATTGTAAAAAATTTTGAAATTGTTACAGTAACAATGTACAACTATATTTTTTTTCTGCGTGTAGATTTTTAAACATAACGAGCGAGGAATTCTGTTCGAAACCTCATGTTACTGATCCATTTGTGAAAGAGTTTTAGGATTACGTTGATGAGCATGGGTTGACTCTTCATCAAATCTACAACGACTACAAACCCGGTTCATATTATATTATAGGATGCTTCCAAATCACACTCTTCCGGAAGAAAAATATGTAAAAAGCGAATAACTTTTTTGCCATGTTCAAATGTGAATGGCACAGACAAACTGAAATTGCTAGTTGTTGAAAAATCGAAAAATTTAAATGCTTTTTCAATAATCCTGTACAACTCCAATAATAACGCCTGGATGACATAATTTATATTCAAGTACTGGTTCTATCACGAATTTGTTCCCCATGTAAGTTAATTTTCACCAATTAGTATAAGTAAGTTGTTCATAAGTTAACCTTTTTTTAGGCCCGAAAACTTTTGGCTTCAAAAGGTCTGCCGCAGAAAGCTGTTTTGCTTTTAGATAACGCCACGTGTCACCCATTTGAGGAACTAAAATGTGATGACGGTATGATTATTACAATGAATCTACCACACAATTGCACTGCGCTTATTCAACCGTTAGATCAAACCGTTATCAACTTCGTCAAACTAAATTATATAAAACAACTGCTCACCCACTTGCTTGGCGAGAAGGGAACAAATTTGGAGCTCAAACAAAAAAACTTCAATCTCAAAAATGCATTTCAGATTCTAGCTACGTCCTGGGATAAAATATCAGTGTTCTATATTCGAAAATCCTGGAACGCCTTGCATGCCCATAAATATTTTACAAAAAATATAATTCAGGAAGAAAACGAAGATCTGTTCTCTATTGGTACACTTGTAGCTCAAATATTAAAAAAAATATTATTCGAAAAATGTATTAAAATATGGGGCATTTCACGTCAAGTGAACCAACTTTTGAAATCGATGTCTTCCGATCGGGATGAAATTTGCACCAATGTTAGTTCTATTGGATAGTAATTCGGACACAATTTTTCAACAAGATCGGCCAAGAACTCTCTGAGTTATAGGAGGTCAAAATTTGACATTTTGGCCAAACAGGTGTTTTTTCTTATCCATATAACTTATTACCTATTGTTCTTAGCAAAATGTGTCCCAAATAGTTTAGATAGCTATTTATGCAATCTTCCGAAAAAAAAAAATTAAAAAAAATTAATAAAATATTTTTGACTTTTTTTTTAAAAAATCAAAAACATTTTTGACTTTTTTTTCAAAATGGGCCCTTTTTATTTTTTTTTTTTATTTTTTTTAAGAAAGCTTAGGTCTTTTCCTAAGCGACCTATATGGTCGCTTAGTGGGATGCGAGTGGGATATCTATCAAAAAAAATATTTTGTAACTCAAGATATGAAATTTTTTGACTTTTTTTGCAAAATCAAAAACTTTGTTGACTTTTTTTAAAAAAATGGACCCATTTTTTAATTTTTTTTTTTGCTCAGAAGAAAGCTTATGTGTTTTTCTTTAACACCTTTTTTGTCGCTTAGTGGGATGCGAGTGGGATATCTATCAAAAAAATGTTTTGTAACTCAAGACATAAAATTTTTTACTTTTTTTTTTGCAAAATCAAAAACTTTTTTGACTTTTTTTCCAAAATGGGCCCTTTTTTATTTCTTTATTTTTTTCTCAAAAGAAAGCTTAGGTTTTTTCCTTTAAAACCTTTATGGTCGCTTAGTGGGATGCGAGTGGGATAACTATAAAAATAAATGTTTTGTAACTCAAGACAAAGGTTTTTAAATTGATTTTTTTCATATTTTCATATTTCAAACCTTAAAAAAAACCACTACAACTGACCGATAATAGCCACTGGAGGGGTGCAATGTGAGGCCGACCGCTATTAATTTTTCGCCCCCAAAATTTGTCTGAGTTTTGCATCTTGCGGCTTTTTTATTCAATCCTATAGGTAGTTTTCAGCGCAATAATTTATATTCGTGAGCGATTTTTGGAAGTGGACCTTATATGGGAGCAATGTCAAATTATGGACCGATCATCATGAAATTAGGTGGTGTTATTAATGTTTAGATGAAAGTTATTTATGTTGCATTTTATGTGTATACCAACATTTTTAGGAGATTTATGCTCGTTAAAGTGATTATCGGAAGCAGGCATTATATGGGACCTATGACTAATTATGGACGGATCATAATAAAATTTGGTGACATGAATTCCGTATATATAAAACTTATTTCGAGAAAAACTTGTGTAGATACCTATATAAATTAAACATTTGTGACCGATAAAGTCCACTTTCGGGAGGACATTTGTATGGGGGCTAGGTGAAATAATGGACCGATTTCAGCCAGTTTCAATAGGCTTGGTCCTTGGGCCGAACAAATTACATGTACCAAATTTTATCGAAATATCTTCAAAATTGCGACCTGTACTCTGCGCACAAGGTTTACATGGACAACCAGCCAGCCAGACGGACGGACGGACATCGTTTAGTCGACTCAGAAAGCGATTCTGAGTCGATCGGTATACTTTAAGGTGGGCTAGACTAATATTTTTGGGAATTACAAACATCTGCAAAAATTTAATATACCCTCGCCACTATGGTGGTGTAGGGTATAAAAAGTGATTTTTATTCCTGAGGTTAACATATTATGGGTATTACAGTATCGAGGCTATGAAATTTTAGTTAGGTTGTTACATACCATCGGAAAGGCTAATGTGTCTAGTTTCTCCCCGTAAGTTTAATTTTTAAGGTTTACACACAAATATGAAAGAAATCAAAATAGTGCATATCCTAAAAATTTAAAAACCTTTGTCTTGAGTTACAAAATATTTATTTTGATAGATATCCCACTCGCATCCCACTAAGCGACCAAAAAGGTTTAAAAGGAAAAGACCTAAGCTTTCTTTTGAGAAAAAAAAATAATTAAAAAAAGGCTCCATTTTAGAAAAAAAAGTCAAAAAAGTTTTTGATTTTGCAAAAAAAAAAGTAAAAAATTTTATGTCTTGAGTTACAAAACATTTTTTTGATAGATATCCCACTCGCATCCCACTAAGCGACAAAATAGGTGTTAAAGGAAAACACATAAGCTTTCTTCTGAGCAAAAAAAAAAAATTAAAAAATGGGTCCATTTTTTAAAAAAAGTCAACAAAGTTTTTGATTTTGCAAAAAAAGTCAAAAATTTCATATCTTGAGTTACAAAATATTTTTTTTGATAGATATCCCACTCGCATCCCACTAAGCGACCATATAGGTCGCTTAGGAAAAGACCTAAGCTTTCTTAAAAAAAATAAAAAAAAAAAATAAAAAGGGCCCATTTTGAAAAAAAAGTCAAAAATGTTTTTGATTTTTTAAAAAAAAAGTCAAAAATATTTTATTAATTTTTTTTAATTTTTTTTTTCGGAAGATTGCATAAATAGCTATCTAAACTATTTGGGACACATTTTGCTAAGAACAATAGGTAATAAGTTATATGGATAAGAAAAAACACCTGTTTGGCCAAAATGTCAAATTTTGACCTCCTATAACTCAGAGAGTTCTTGGCCGATCTTGTTGAAAAATTGTGTCCGAATTACTATCCAATAGAACTAACATTGGTGCAAATTTCATCCCGATCGGAAGACATCGATTTCAAAAGTTGGTTCACTTGACGTGAAATGCCCCATATATTTAAAACCAGACAAATTTTAATAATTATTCAGTAACTAGGTCTTTAGTAGTTACAAAAATTTCGTTTTTAAATTAAGTTTTATAACGTTCTGATCTTGGTCGGTTTAACCAAAGTTATTTTTACAATTCTCTATGTAACTCACTTGGAATAACATTATAAACAATTGATCTTATTTCTTTGAGATATTTGGCACGAAATTTTTGTTTATTTAACCTTTATTCGAGTATTCGATTAATCGACTATTAAACGAATAATATTTTTTTCTAAACTGAAAAATGTTATTCATTCGAATAAAAAGTAAATTTTTCCCTAGAATATTCGAATAATTTCATTTGAATAAGAGCTTTTAGTTTCTATAGGGTTCGTTCGAAAGACACATTTTTACTAAATTTCATCATCCTTAAAATTTTGAACTATATTCTAATATAAAATAAACGAAAAAGATTTTTTCCATCATAATTTTGCCTATGAAACAAATCACTGTCGACCTAAACAAACCCTTAGATAATTGAAAGGCTTAGTCCAGTAATACAAAAATATTAATAAAGAAAGAAATACCGAATTCAAGAGAGTCAACTCAACATTTAAAAATTGTCATTAGAGGCAAAAAACTGTTTTTTTTTTTTTTTAGTAGATTACAATGAAAGTTGAAGATGCATACAACAAGTGCATTTTAGTGCGATAGAGTAGAGAAAATGATGTAAGATTTTACAGCGGGTAGATATGACCACTGTACATAGATTTCTTGCAAAATGTGAAAATTTTAAAGTTTTGAGTTGACTCTATTTAGAGGAACCAGTGCGATATGTTAAAAAATATATGAATTTTATAAAAGTATGTTTCATATATGTATTTACCTGTTGAAAAATGAATCAAAAAAAAAAAAAAAAAACGAAAATACTTTTAAAAGGAAATTAGTTTTAGTACCGGTAAGCCCTTTTGATTTTTCACTATCAATGCTGCATGCATATCAACAAAAAATTCCATAGAAACTTTTCGAAACTCTTCACATGAAATTGACCTTGAATCAACACGAGTAGCATAAACTGCACACTTGCAATAGTATTATATTTGCAGAACAAAAATAATCAAATTTGCAAGCATGCAAACATCCAAACAAACAAATAAAAACAACAAAACCTAATGCGTTCTTATCAATATTTATGCTCATCAAAAGGTAAGAAAGTGCAACAGCTATTAAAATACTAGAAGCTATTATTGTACAGACGCAAATGATAAGAGAGCACTACCTCAAACCTGCAGATTAGTAAACACCAACAAAACATAGGAAAGTTTAGAGAGTGAAAATTGTATAAAAGCTGAGGCAAATTTTGCAAACATCAGCAGTCTTTAGGTATTGGAACTGATCGTTGCATCACACTCTAATCCGTGGACAGTTTGGATTTGAATTCTACGCGCTCTTCTTGAAGGACTAAACAATGAAAATCGTTATTGCTTTATTGGCCATTGTTGGCCTAGTTGCTGCCAGCGGCATCGCTAAGCATGAAGTTAAAATTGCCGATAAGGACTTTTTGGCTAAACAAAAGTTCCTTTTCGAAATTGTTTACCGTGTCGAGGATCCCTTGATGTTCGAGGAATGGATCAAGTTGGGCAAGACCTTCACTTTTGACAAGGCTGATTACACTGTAAGTTACTAAATAAACTCCTGTAACAAAAATTCCTTTCTAAGAATTATCATTTTTGTTTCTGTTGAAATTATAGCACTTTGACATGTACATGGAGAAATTCTACGAAGCCTACAAATATGGTGCCATCTTACCCAAGGGCGAATTTTTCGGTGCTTTGGTAAAGACCCACCTTAAACAAGCCTATGGTTTGTTTGAATTCTTCTACTATGCCAAGAACTGGGAAGTCTTCCAACGCAACGTTGCCTTTGCTCGTATGCACTGCAACGAAGGCATGTTTGTCTATGCTTTGACTTTGGCCGTCATCCACCGTGATGATTTCCATGGCTTGATCTTGCCTTCCATCTATGAAATCTTCCCTCAATACTTCTTCAACAGCAAATTCGTTTACGAAGCTGAGAAATTCGATTACGATGTCTGGAGCAAGTACATCATGTACGAAAAGGAATACAAGGACATCCTCTACAAGGACTACGCTACCTCCTACAAGAACCATGACAACCACTACTACTACTTCTTCACCAAGGACTTCAAGACCTACCAATGGTGGAAGATGATGGGTTTGGGTGAACACTGGTACTCTGAGGACCGTTTCATGTTGCGCGAAAATATGGACAAATACAACAAGGACTCAAAATACTTGGAAATCTTCGAAGGCACCAAGATGTTCTTCATGCCTGTTGACTACACCCGTGATATTGAATTCTTCAACAAGGAATCTGCTTTGTCTTACTTCACTGAAGATGTTGGTTTGAACGCCTACTGGTACTACCTCAACATGGATTACGCTTTCTTCTTGGACGGCAAGACCTACGGTTTGAACAAGGATCGTCGTGGTGAATATTGGTTGTACAATGTCCGTCAACTTTTGTCTCGTTACTACATGGAACGTTTGTCTCATGGTTTTGGTGAAATTCCCGCCTTCTCCTTCATTGACACTATCGAATACGGTTACAACCCTCAATTGGTTTACTACAACGGTGTTGGTTTCTCTTACCGCAAGAACTATTACGAAGTTGAAAGCTATGGCAAATTCGACTACTACTACAAGGTTATGGACTTCTTCAACCGTTTGGATGAAATCATCACCAAGGGTGTCTATGTCACTTATGAAGGCAAGACCATTGATTTGCGCAAACCCGAATCCATTGAATACATTGGCAGCATCATGCAAGGTAATGTTGATACATTCGACAAATACTTCTTCAAGTACTGGTACATGTTCGCCCATATGTACTTCGGTGATGTCCACACCAACGATTTCGAAGTATTCCCCCACATTGCCTTGAACTATGAGACCATGATGCGTGATCCTATGTTCTACATGTTCTACAAGAAGATTGCCTCCGTCTACTTCAAATTCTTCTACTATGTCAAACCCTACACTCACGAAGAATTGTTGTTCCCTGGTGTCACCATCAAGGACGTTAAGGTTTCTGAATTGGTTACCTACTTCGATTTGGTCGACTTTGATGTCACCAACTTGATGAACGACAAGATGACTTTCGTTGATGGTCAATTCGTTTGGGACAAGACCTTGTTGGCTCGTCAAATGCGCCTTAACCACAAACCTTTCGACTTCGATTTCATTATTGAATCTGACAAAGCCCAAAAGGTTGTTATCCGCACCTACTTGGGTCCCAAATACGACGAATTCGGCCGTGTTATCTCCTTGACTGAAAACCGTGAAAACTTCATGGAACTTGACAGCTTCGTCTACACTCTTAAATCTGGTGTCAACGAATTCAAACGCCTCTCCAAGGACTTCTACTGGACCGTTGAGGACCGTACCACCTACACTGAATTGTACAAATACGTCATGCTTGCCTTCGAAGGCAAATACGACTTCCCCTTGGACATCAGCGAAGCCCATTGTGGTTTCCCCGATCGTTTGGTCTTGCCCCACGGTTGGTACAAGGGTATGCCCATGCAATTCTTCTTCTACGTCACTCCCTTCACTGCTAAATACGAACAATACTCCACCTACGACTACACCTACTCTTGCGGTATTGGCTCTGGTGTTCGTCACATCGATGACATGCCTTTCGGCTATCCCTTCGATCGTGAAATCGATGAATACGAATTCTTCGTACCCAACATGTACTTCAAGGATGTCAAGATCTACCACCAAAACACTTTTGAAAAGTACTTTGAACACAAATACGAAAAGTTCGGTCACTTTGATTACCACTACCATCATTAAGCAAGTGCAAAATATTAGGGATATTTTAAGGTTAATGATATAAGGAAAGGAATGTAAAGGTTAAATAAACAAGGAAAATAAAGAATGCAATAAAAAAAATTTAAGCAATTAAGCGTTTTATTTTAAAAAAATGAAATATAAAGGAAATTATTTACATGCTTTTATTTTTATAGTTTTATAGCAAAATTGTATTCTTTAGTTTAAATTTAATAACTGATTTTAGTTTTATAGCATTTTCAGCAATATTTATTCCCATCCCTAACGTGCAATTTCCACGTATATGTATCTACCATTGTATACCACAAAATGTGGCAATGCACCATTGATTGCATTTTGATCGAAATCAACCACAAAAACTAATAACAAAAATCTGATACAAAAGTGAACAACAAAAAATGCATTTTATATGCATAAAAAAATTATTTTTCAAATAAAAATCTATGTATATCTCTTTGCAACTGACCGGTTATAAATGCAGGCATATCGCACAATATTCTCATCATTAAAATGCTATGGAATGAGAGAGAGCAGGGTTGGATGTAGCAAAAGTTTATATAAAACAGATGGAAAATAAAAAACTATTAAAATATGTGTTTTGTTTAAACATTTTATAGAAAATATTTCTTTTATTTTTAAAATTGTAATTTTGTAAGCAGGTGACTTTTATTAAAAAAATGGGATTCAATTGATTTCCAGTTACACATTTAGTGTTGAATATTGCACATTAGTTTGATAAAAAAAATGTGTAACATTTTCTAGTCTATAATCATGGAGACTTTTATAAAACTGAGCGATAAATGTCAACTGAATTTGGAAAATTTTCGCTAAACATGTCGATCAAAACATTTATATCCATAGAGTGTCTCTTAGCTCTATTATTTTTTGACTAAAAGATTTTGATAACATTATGGTAAGTTCTATTTAATTTTACGGATCTATGTCTCCAAAACAACCACTGATGTAACAACGGTTTAAGCTCTTTAATATTGTGTAACTTCTTCTAGGAAGATAGAAGATGTTCTATGTTTTCTCTGCGTAGCGATTTTGTATTTTGAACATTCATTACGTATTTTCTATAACAAAACTTTGTAAAATCGCACCACCTTTTTTGCAATATTTTTATTCACCGAACCACTTACATATGATGACTTTTTGAGGTTTTTTAGCTGAAAATGCGCAAATTATTGAATTTTTTAATATGCAAGCAAATGTTGCACAATATATAGCTGACCTTTTGTTATGTTATTCAATGAAATTAATTTGGTTGACAGTTGTTGCTTACCTGCAAAGAGAAAACAAAAAAATAAATTAGAATTATGGGAGTAAGAGAATATTTTGTTCAAATTTAATGTATTTCAACTATCAAAATTCATTTGTAAAATTTTGTTAAATAAATTTAGAAAAATTAAGGCTATCATTTTGGAAATGTATTTAAAATACTTTGTCAAAATGTTTCAGTAATTTATAGACCGTTATTGCTGTTTTTCACTATCAAAACTTTTAAACCTTTTACCTTTAAACCTCCTACTCTATTTCTTATCTTTATAAACGACCTTCTATGTCAAACTTCCAACCCTATTTACTCTTTTGCAGATGACAGCAACATTTGCCATTCATATGCGTTCAATTATAGACCAAGCCTGTTGAAGATTGGGGCAATGCGGCAAAACATGAATGATACTCTGAACCAAGATCTTGTGACAATCTCTGAATGGGGTTGTGCGAATAGAGTCGATTTCAATGCATGCAAGACTCAATGTTGTATGTTAACGCACAACAGATCATGTTGCTCCATCTGTTTTTATGGGTGGTATAAATATTAAGGAATCAGAAGCTCTTGATGTTCTAGGCATGAGTAACTATTCAGTGCGATGTCCGCTGGACAAAACACATTTTTCGAGTGTCGAAAGAAGCATTCAAGTGCCTGGGTTTTATAAAACGGAGTAAGACATACTTCACTCCATCTGATCTCCTTACTATTTACACCACTTATATCCGACTGAAAATGGAATACATGTGTGGGCCGGTGCTTCGATGTATATTTTGGAGTTACTCAAACCCGTACAGGAGAGGGCGAAGGTGCTTATCGGTGACAGTAGGGTATCCAGCTCTATTGACTCACTGGAACATCGTCGCAATGTGGATTGTGTTTTACTGTTCTACCGATACCGATACAATGGTATGTGCTCTGCTGAAATTAGGGAACTTGTTCCCGAAACCCGTAGTTTTTTACGCATAACACGTTCTTCGGCAAGGGCTCATCAATTCGTTGTCGACTGGACAGTGGATCGCACAACACATTACAGGGAAAATTTGTTCTTTAGCCGTACTGTCCGTATGTGGAATAAGATTCCTCCTGAAGTATTTTCTGTCACTTTCAATGTAGGAAAATTCAAATCAAATGTCCACAAACACTACTCTCTCTATCCTCCCTCCCATAACCTATTTTCCTAGTTCCAACACAATGCTTTGCATGAGTAGGAGTCATCCCGTGAGTGCTGGTCCAAGAAAAAAAAAATTTGGGTCCGTCAGATGGCTGTGGCCTTCGGGAAGTTGGTTGCAAATGAATAATGTAGCAATTACAAAAAGAATGACAAGAACTTTTTTTATACCTTTTAAGAACTGACAAACTTAACTCACATCTTATTATGCTTGGAAGTGGTTTCTACTGTCTGATCGAACTATGCCATGAAGTAATTTCTATTGTCTTATCAAACTTAACAGAGTCGACCACAGTATCTCATACAAAAAGGTGACTTTTTCCAAGCAGCGATTTGCTGAAGAAAATAAAAATATTATTCAGTCTACACTATATGATACAACTATATGAGTAAATATTATCTAAACATCTGCCACGAAAACAGATGTTCCCCTATGCCATCCAATGATCAATGATTTACTTGGAAAAAATAAAAAATTTTTAAAAACTTTTCACGTACAACATAAAAATAAACACTCGGTGTTGAAATAATTCTATAAAATTTATCTTTATATTGTTTTTGTCATCTGCAATAACTTCTTTCTATGAGGAAAGTGGAGTCGTTATTGATGGCTCTAAGGTGTTCACAAGAGTTTGGCTTCCATACTTATTGCTCCTGCTGTCTCCAATAAATTCACTTTATTCGGAAGACTGAAGTCGTTCTATTCTGGTTTTGAGTAAAGTAGAGGCTCTAGGATAGTTGAAGGAGAATGGCATCGATAGTTATCTTTATTGTGAAAGATGGAATCCATCTATTCATTACTTTGGATATAGTAAAGGTATTTGCAAGACTTGGTTTCGATAATTATTGATTTTGATATCTGCAATAACTTTCCTTTATTCTTACTGTTACTTCTCTTATTTGGAAAGGTGATACTGAGGAGTCGTAACTAATTTATTTTCGTAAAGATTTTCATGAATTATATCGAGCTATCTAAGAAAACCCTCGAGTTGTTGTAAATGAGATCTTATTTTTTTCTCCGTTACCCCTCTTGCGGGCATTTGGCTTCCACAAAGCATCTCCATCCAATACAACTTGTTGCAGTAGATTTTCTCGTATTTCCCATGTGAGATTGCACTGTCCTTATTGGATTATCGTGCATTTCCATGTACTATGTTGCCATTAGATCTAGTCTTTTTTGTTACTTTTGTATCATTCGTTAAACGATTGTTGTTCCAGCTAAGTAGATTATTGGTCTGCTGTAGCGGGTCCTATGATACATGTTGCCATCTGTCGTTGCCTAAAAACAACCCCCTCTGTGTATATTTCTTATTACCAAGCTTCAATTAATTCAAGTTTTTCTTTAGTTAGGCATTATTTGTCTTGTCTATCTCAATTCTGGTCGTACTTCAAATCTTACATATTTTTGGACGAAACTCTGGGAGCATTGGAATCTGGTAGCAATATCTGAATATCTTTATGGAAGGCGCGTGTGTACCCTAGATTATGGATCAAATTAACGAGACTGTTTTGTTAGTGAATAGCACTAATCGTTCCTTATGCAATGCAATTCGATATAGTAATCTAGAGACCGCGATTAACCATCTATCTTAACAACTCAACATTTAACGCAATAAACTATTTAGGATTTTATACAAAGATCGCTGATTGCTCATCTACGAAATCTTTAACACGTCTTATGTATATGGGTAGCGAAAAAACTAGAACGTGATGATCCAAATTGCCTGCGAATTTGATCCCACAGACATACATAAACCAATCCTAAGATTGGTTCTACAGGTATATAACATTAATCTTCAGGGTAAATTATATTCGTTAAAATGCATTATATTCCAAAATATATTCCCACTGATGGATTATATTTATCAGCAGGGCGAATTACGTTTGATACCATTTCAGAAAACTTTGGAGATTGGTAATAACAAGGACTAGGAGGAGAAAAAAAAAAACTAAAGATAAGTAGAATATACCGGAGATATATAATGGAAAAGGTGCATCTAAAACAATGGTGGGCAACCCATAGCACAATTGTGCAAAATCAAATCATACGTATTCTTATGCTCTTACATTTTAGTAGTCGTTGTCCACTCAACGAGACAACTAGGAATATGCATGAGCATTGGTGAATGACTTTTTTTTATTTTTTCTGTTTTTGTATTTGTTTGTTTGTAGGTGCACTGAACAAAATAAAGATTTGAATCTGTTGATGAGAGTAAGTGTATTGGTTAGAGAATTTACTTTTGCTCACCTCTGATCTAAAATGAAATGAGGAAGAGAATGATGAGAGCGAATGAGAAAAAGAGAATTGAGAGAGATAAATGGAATGAGAATAAACTTTAATCTGCACCAAATAAGCATGGAATAGGACGAAACAATTGAATAGTTTTAAAGGGGAAGAGTGCAATAACTACTGCAAAATTAAGCAAGAGTATAATATGTTGGACCGCTACAGATAATGGCTCTTCTTGGGTGTTACGTCGAGGTGGTAAATTGCGGCAACAAGTGGTTTAGTAGTATATTGTACTAGTCCACAATTAGTAAAACATACTTAGGGACAAAATACACCCAAAAAATCTGTAGGTTTATATCCATCATTACAGGAGATAAGGAATAACTTTAAGGAGTACAGGAGTGGTAGGAGTTTCCAGGTTAACATTCAAGAAATTTAGAGGTTTAGATTAACATACTACATACTGAAATCTACAACAATCGAAATACTGCTGTAGGATTACATCCAACAGAACTGGTTGGAAGATTTGTAAGGAACACAGTGAAAAAGGAATTTCCAGGATAATATCCAGATTAACATTCAAACACAATTTTTCCAATAGTGAATTACATTCAATTTTATTGGTTTGATCTAGCGGGTAAGGAAGTATAGGTAGGATATCCCATATGAATCCAAGAACTTTAAGTACAGTGGTGGTAGGAGTTTGCAGGATAACATTCAAGAAATGTAGGGGTTTAGTTTAACATTCGTACTGACATTTACAACAATCGAAAGATATTCGATTTGGTGGGTAAAAGCCAGCTGTACGATTACATCCAATAGAACTGGTTAGAAGATTCGTAAGGAACACAGAGAAAAGGGAATTTCCAATTTTACCAATAGTGTATTACATTCACTATGAATGGTATGATATAGCGGGTGAGGAAGGATAGGTACAATAAAGAAGAACTTCTTATAATGAAACAAACATAATTAAAACAAAAAAACAGACTTGAGCTTTTCTTAAAGAGCGCATGGAGCGGCAGAGTAATACCTTAGATTCAGCACGGAATTAACCGGAGGTTCGTTACATTATTGAGAAGCCAATACATCCTCAGAATGCTACATATTGTATTGAAATTTGGAGTGGTGGCAAAAATTGTCTTGTCATGATTACCGACATTTTTTTGCAACAATTGCAGATATGAATTTCCATTATTTTCATTTCATAAAAATAAACTTTTTGTGCACAATATTCACTAATAGTGTAATCAAATATTTTGACTAGTTCAATTAACCTCCTCATATTTAATAGGATGTTGTACTGTCACATGAATGAACCTAAAGAGATAAGATTAAGTCAAACAAATTTACATACTGCATAATTTCTCCAAGTGTAATAAAAACATCAACAATTCAATTAATCTTCTATTGTTTATCGTATACTGGTAGTTACAGTTTTTGTTTTTAGGATATAGATAAAATTAATTTTAAAAGCTGACTGCAGTAGAGAACAAAGTCCTCAGCTTAATGACTAATTTCTTTTTATGAGCGTGTTTTTTTTATACCCATAATACGTTGGAAGTATTAATTATATATGATGTACACAGCTATAGAAGAGATATTGTGTATATATTTTTATCTCAGCTCATCTCATGTTGTATTAAAAACATCAATTGATTATTGGTGGCATAGAGTTTATAGTATTAACATTATTATTATTATTTTTATCAACATTGTCAACAACAACGACAGCAATATAGAAACTATAGATAGATTTTACTATAACGAACGATTTTTTAAAAATCTTGACAAAATTTTTCCACAAATTTATACATTCAGAAGCAATTTGGCTTCCAACGAAGAAATTTGTTTATTCCCCACAAGTTCGTTAAAGCCAAACTTTATTGTATAATGTATTTATCCCTGCTTTGAACTACAATCTCTATATATTCCCTAGTATTATGTTGTATTTTGCGGCGTTAATACAACACAATACAATTCATAAAGTAAAGTAAAGCGGTACAAAGAACAGAAAAAAAAGTGCTGTATAAATATCATCCCTATAATGCTGTTGTTGTATGGGATGCTATACACTCGGTTTATTTAATGATACTCAATTAGTACAATGATAAATGGTCTGTCAAATGCAGCCCATCCAATGACAGAATCAGTAGAAAAAGCGACATTACATAGAAACGAAAAATCTACTTACATATACATATATACAAAAGAAAAAAAAAACTAGAATGTGAACCTTTTCCTTGTTGTCTTGTGTAGCAGTAACAAATTAATGGCGGAAAGGCAAAATAACGAGGGCTGCAGCAGGGAACTGGACAGATTATTTGATAATGGATATTAAAGTTAATTAGAAACTTCTTTTTTAAGGACAGATTGTAAGGAAAGCTCGTAACTAGGACAGAAATATGCTTAGCTAAGCAATCGGTGTAAAAATCCCAATATTTTTGTTAATCCAAACTTATAGCAAAAACAAGTAATTCACCAAATTATACTTCAAAATAAAACCAAAAATTTTTTTTTTTTTAAATTTTAAAATTTTTTCCAATTTTTTTAAAAAATTTTAATTTTTGAATTTATTAGTAAAAAAAATGTATGACAAAAAAATGTTTTTTGTGAAAAAAATTCGTGTTAAAAAATATTTTTCCCGATTTTGACCCATTGTAGGTCCAACTTACTATAGCCTTGTATACATCGTTGCAATGGATTTTGAAATATCTATCATTAGATATCCATATTGTCTATATTTATGACTTAGTAATCGAGATATATATCAAAAATAGGCCAAAAATAGAGGTTGTTCTCGATTTATGCTCATATCTCCGTTACTTATGGACGGATTTTGCTGATTCTAAATAGGAATCTTCTCGAAAGCATGTCTGACAGAATTATTGAAGATTTGGATCCCGAGGATATCTGGGGTCTTCAGAAAACTGATTTCAACAGACAGACAGACGGACATGGCTAAATCGACTCCGCTATCTATAAGGATCCAGAATATATATGTTTTATAGGGTCGGACAAAGTTGTGGCGCTGATACGTGTGCACTAAAAGAAATGTTTAATGAAAATTTTGTTCACTCCCATTCTCTGCTTTTTTTATATTGTATTGTTTCTTGAAGGAACATTACCGATGTTTTGGTTCACGAAGTTAAGTTTTGAATATCTGTCATTGGTGTTTACTAGTGGAATGAATTAGTATATCTACCGTTTAGATATTCCTCTGCAATACTCAATGGGTCCAGAGCCTTATCGCTGCCAACTAATTTGATTTAAATACCTACCAGTATTCAAGTCATTGTCATGCCCTTAATGGTTGTAGAAATATATCGCGCCATAAGTAGGTTGAATGTTGCATTTCAGTCTAATTCACTTTACGACTTTTGCACTTACGCGATCTGTGATTGGAGTGAATCTATGATCATGTGAAAAATTGGTAGGCACAAACATGTCATAAATGTTGCATCTATAATTGGGTTAAAGCAATTACATGTTGCCATAAGCACTTGGTAAAAATATATGGCAATGTGAGGTCATAATTTGCTAGAATCTTAATTTAATTCATCAAATGATCTACAAAATAATCTATCTTTGCGTGCACTTTCAGTAAATCCTTAAATTGTAATCACTTCTTTGATTAGGGAAGAGAAACTGTGGTAGATATGATTCTCAAAGGTATGCGATTTAATATTTAATTGTTAACTGTCCTACTATCCATCTACGATTAGGCAAGAGAAATTCTGGCTGTGAACAGCTTTTAGTGCTATTCTCAGTGTTAAGATGAACTTCTGGCTGTGGTAAATACTATTCTCAAGGGCACGCATCTGTATAAATCTCATAGTTGTCTGATCTACTGAATCATCTGCAATTACGGAGAATGGAACTTCTGTCTACGAAGATCACATACTGCGATTCTCAATGTAAAAGTTTCCAGAACCTCATTGTGGTATCAACGTGTCGACTGTCACATCTCAAATTAAGGAAGAGGAACTTCTGATATTCTCAAGTAATGCGAAAAAGCTCATTGGTAATTGATCTACTGAACCATCTGCGATTAGAGGGAAGCAGATTTCTGGCTGCGAACAGCACTTGGTGCGATTTTCATAATACTTTAATACTTCCTGAACATCATTTCTCATATTTTTTTTTAAACAAACATAAACAGCGAAACGTTTTGCTTGTCTGCAGAAACACCCAGAGTCTATGGCAGGAATCGAACCCGTAACCCTTGGATTAATAGTCCAGCTTACTATTGTCTAGTCTATCGGGGCATATCTGATTAAAGAACAGAATCTTCTAGTCTTAGGTAAAATAACTCATTTGTGACAAGTTATTTTTCTTAGCGACCTCTACGGGAGACTTAGTGGCCATCTTATCGAAAATATGGTGGCAATCCATTCACCGTTTTGGCGAAATTAAATGAGTAACACTAGATATTTCCAAGGCATCTGATAGAGGCAAAACATATATGAAACATATCCTTGACCTTTCCATAATATCTGAATGGGTTTGTTAGAGTAGAGGCGATTTTATTTTACGTCGAATTCAATATTGTTGTAAATACTGCTATTCTCATTTTTCAAGTGTCGAAAGAAGTATTCAAGTTTCTCCGTTTTTTTTTAAACGGTGTAGGAAATACTTCACTCCATCCGATCTCCTTACTAACGATTCTTCATATGGGGACCTACGAGATTTGACCGTTGATACCGGCCATATTGTTGAAGCTACATCTGTCGTATTGACCATTTGAGGACCATTTCTGGATGAATGGGTCGTTAACAAACAAAATTGTCGAATTTGGGTCGATACAAATCCACAGGAGATCCATGAACCTTTTGTGGGAATTTTGGGCTGGCGCCGTGAATGGTCTTTAGTTCTTTGAGAAGGACGTTGACCAAGTCATCACCATATATGTCGATGATTACCAACTTCTTATGTCTTGATTTAGATGCTAAGGACACCAACAAAATGTGATTTCAATGTCATGGCACTACGTGCCAAATAACTCATTGGGAATTCTGCACGAGCGATTTAAGGGCATGGTCATGGGGTGATGTGATCGTGCGATTTGGCCTCCTTAGACTTTTTCTTAAGTCGCAGGTCTATGCCGCAAACCAAAGCTGTCCTCAAAGCCAACATAATCCATGTCATCGGTAAAATTCAGCTATATTTATGCGCCATAGTCATGGAAAATTGGACATTTCGGATGCGCGGCAGAAATACCGTTTATTGCCACCAGCTACATCCGAACGAAAATGGAATACAACTCTCATGTATGGGCTGGTTGTTCAAAATCTATTTTGGAGTTACTTGACCGCGTACAGGAGAGTGCAAATATGTCTATCGGTGACAGTAGGGTATTCAACTATAGTGATTCACTGGAGCATCATCGCAATGTGGGCTGTGTTTCAATGTTCTTTCTATACAACAATGGAATGTGGTCTGCTAATATTAGGAAACTTTTTTCTGCATGGGCTCATCCATTTGAGGTCGACTGAACAGTGGATCGCACAACACATTACAGGGAAATACCAGTTTAAGATCAATTGAAAAAAACATATGTGTAAGTCTCTTTATATATAGATTTATTTTTAACAACAATACGACTAGGATCAGTGTAATTTAAATCACTTCAAACATTCAAAGTAATTTTACTCGAAAATTTCGAATATCAAATCTAATATGATTCTTAAAAGCATGTGACAGACAAAGTTTTTGAGAAAGAGAAAATTTTCTATTAAGATTTTGAATGTTCTTGACATAATCTATCGCCCATGTTCTGGAAGAGCAGCGATTTCAAATAGCTTACGGTTTGAAAAACGCAAAACGCATTTTAGCATGTTCTAAAAGCCACGCGTTTTGCTATTCGTTTCAGTATATACTAGCCATATTCTTAGCGTTTTCGTTTGTTAGAACACCTGTTTGGCGTTTTCAAATCGAAATCGCAAATTTTAAGCGATATGCGCTTTTCAGAATACGGGCGTGTAAGAAGTTCTCTCCAATGTGTTATAAATTAAATCGGATACTTAATTCAAAGCTTTAAATGAATCTTGAGAGCATGCGAAAGAAACAACACCCACTAGAGAAGCTTAGTGACCCTCGTATAGGATAGTAACGGCAGCAAAAACCATTAATTTTTTTCCTTGCAATAGTTCGTGGAAGCTTCTGTGTACATTGCGAATTTGTTTCATTGTTAAATTTTCCTCTCCCCATGCTAACAGTGGGAGTTTAATTTATATTTTTTTTTTATTTCGTTTTTTTTTTTACTTTTTATAGTCTTTACAAAATTTAATCCCAACGCTTTTTGTGTTGTTTTTCGTATTTCAATATTTTCTATAATTTCATTGTATCGATTATAAGTTTTTCTTGCTGGTTTTTTAGAACAAGTTACAAAATGGAATATCAATTTATATGCTACACAATATTTAACAAAACAACATAGAAAAAGTAAGAAGAGCTAAAGGAGGCGGTAGATAACAGATATAAAAAAGACTTTATTGTGTAGCCATATTTAACTAGAGTTAAAACAGAAGGACCATTTATAAATGCCACAAAAATCATTGTTTGAAGTAGCAATACACCTGCAATTGAAAATAGGAAATTGTATCCTTTAATATTATTCACTATGTAAATCCTTAAACAATAACATTCGTTGTTGTCTCTATTTTTTATTCTCTCATGTCTCTGTATGTATTTGCTAAAGCATAATTTCTTATATACATACATAAGTACATATATATATAAATTTCAATCTTGTGAATAAAGCTCAAACAAAAAAAAGTAATGATAGTCATCACAGCCAAAGAAGCTGTGTTTTTGCAGTGCTACAGATACAGCATCATTGTATCTGTAACTATTCTATAGATAGAAGAATTAATTGTTACATGCTGTATAACAGTTGTTTCATCCAATTCGTTATTTTTTGAACTTATTTTTTTCAGTTTTCGTTCTCATGTTGAGTTTTGATAATCTCATGTGAGTATGGATAAAACAAAATATCAAAAAAAAACTAATTATTTTAAGAGAATTATTTGTTGTTGTTAATTCTGATTATTAAAAATACAATTGTATAATTTGTAAGAATAACTATAATTGAAAATGTTATTTGTTGGGATAAGAATGGATTGGATTTAAAATCTGTAATAAAAAATGGACAGTCCCAGTTTAAAGCTTATTTAGCTAGTTAATGAAAGAGTAATTTTGACACTAATTCTCACTAGATTTTTTAGTTTAAAAATATAATATTCACCACTTAGGTCCATTTGAGATCTACTATAGGTCTGTCTATACTTAAAACTCGTCCATTGAGGTTCCTAGTTTCAAAGAAATTTGATCAGCAGTTTAAAAGTGACACACAGAGAAAACAGATTCGTCATAGCAACCGAATTTGTTGCCAATCGAATGATTCTTCCTTAGTGACCGAATTTTACAGTTGTGACTACAAAATTTTGGAAGGTGTAACAAAAGTTTAGTTTTTATCAACAGATTTGCTGTTGATAGAACCGAAAAGTTCTATGTGTGCCACCGAATCATTCCATTGGCAACAAATTCGGTTGCTATCAGGAATCTGTTATAGGAATTTATTATCAAATATTTTGAGAGATTTTGGTCAATTGTTCAGTATACATTTCACACAACATTCTTTAACTAAATTTAATAACAATTTTAATATATTTCACCCACAATCACATTTACTTATTTAAATAGTCTACATTGATACATTCTTTATTAACTAATGAATACAAATTCTATTTTTACATGATAAATTGATATATTCCACCCCTCTAAGCCTTTTGAACTGACACCAATTCAAGGCTCATACTCCTACAAACAAGGACTAAATTAAAAAAAAAACGAACAAAATTTTACTAATCACAAGATGAATGAATAAATGACTGAATGAATGTATGAATGAGTGTGGCCCAGTGAACGATGGTGCAAGTATGTGAGCAAATGACTGATGGTTACGAATGATAACAAATATAAAATTCTCTATCACTGTGCTGCACAGAAAATAATACATAAAATTTCTCTTTAGTCAACTAATTAAACAAGTCAAACATAAAAACAAAACAACAGCAACAAAAAAACTTTTTACATAAAATGTCATATAGTCATTTGTTGATATTTGTGTAGTTGTAGTCATTGTCATCATCATCACCATTCATTATTACAAAAATTATCTTCAACGGCAGCAGAATTATTTCGTATTCAAACATTAAACAATTGTCAGCCATTATACCGCAAATATACACTCTTAGTGGTGGCAAGTTGAATGAAACATGAAACTTTTCATTTCAATCAAAGTTGTATATGTACTTCTGCTGCTACCACACACTGGTGTTGGGATGAAGGACACTGCATAGGAGATTGGAAATACTAGTAGATGTGGGACAGTGAAGTGCTTCATAATAATGTTGAATGGGGTTCTATACTAGACACTTACAAAATTCATAAAGAGTTTGTAAAATTTCAGAAGTAACTTGCACGCTACGTTCGAAATTTCTCAACCTAAAGGAATAATATAATAGCATAATAGTATATTAGTATAATAGTAAAATAGTATAATAGTATAAAAGTATAATAGTATAATAGCATAATAGTATAACAGTATAAAAGTATAATAGTAAAATAGTATAATAGTATAACAGTATAACAGTATAATAGTATAATAGTATAATGGTATAATAGTATAATAGTACACTAGTATACAGGTACACTAGTATAATAGTATAAAAGCATAATAGTATAATAGTATATTAGTATAATAGTAAAAAAGCATAATAGTATAATAGTATAAAAGTATAATAGTATACTAGTATAATAGTATACTAATATAATAGTACAAGAGTTTACTAGTAAAATAGTATACTAGTATAATAGTATAATAGTATAATAGTATAATAGTTTAATAGTATAATAGTATAATAGTATAATAGTATAATAGTATAATAGTATAATCGTATAATAGTATAACAGTATAATAGTATAATAATATAATAGTATAATAGTGTAATAGTATACTAGTATAATAGTATAACAGTATAATAGTATAATAATATAATAGTATAATAGTGTAATAGTATAATAGTATAATAGAATAATAGTATAAGAGTATAATAGTACAAGAGTATTATAGTATAATAGTGTAATAGAATAATAGTATACTAGTATACTAGTACAATAGCATACTAGTATAATAGTATACTAGTAAACTAGTATAATAGTATAACAGTATAATAGTATAATGGTATAATGGTATACTAGTATAATAGTATACTAGTATAATAGTAATAGTATAATAGTATACTAGTATAATAGTATAACAGTATAATAGTATAACAGTATAATAGTATAATACTATAATAGCATAAAAGTATAATAGTATAAGAGTATACTAGTATAACAGTATAAAAGTATTATAGTATTATAGTATAAAAGTATAATAGTATAATACTATAATAGTATAATGGTATACTAGTATAATAGTAATAGTATAATAGTATACTAGTATAACAGTATACTAGTACAATAATATAATAGTATAACAGTATAATAGTATAATAGCATAATAGTATAATAGTATAATGGTATACTAGTATAATAGTATACAAGTATTCTAGTATTATAGTATACTAGTATAATAGTATAGTATAATAGTATATTAGCATACTAGTATAATAGTATACTAGTATAACAGTATAATAGTATACTAGTATAATAGTATACTAGTACACTAGTATAATAGTATACTAGTATAATAGTATACTAGTACACTAGTATAATAGTATAATAGTATAATAGTATAATAGTATAATAGTATAATAGTATAATAGTATAATAGTATAATAGTATAATAGTATAATAGTATAATAGTATAATAGTATAATAGTATAATAGTTTAATAGTTTAATAGTGTAATAGTATAATAGTATAATAGTATAATAGTATAATAGTATAAGAGTATAAGAGTATAAGAGTATAATAGTATAATAGTATAATAGTATAATAGTATAATAGTATAATAGTATAATAGTATAATAGTATAATAGTATAATAGTATAATAGTATAATAGTATAATAGTATAATAGTATAATAGTATAATAGTATAATAGTATAATAGTATAATAGTATAATAGTATAATAGTATAATAGTATAATAGTATAATAGTATAATAGTATAATAGTATAATAGTATAATAGTATAATAGTATAATAGTATAATAGTATAATAGTATAATAGTATAATAGTATAATAGTATAATAGTATAATAGTATAATAGTATAATAGTATAATAGTATAATAGTATAATAGTATAATAGTATAATAGTATAATAGTATAATAGTATAATAGTATAATAGTATAATAGTATAATAGTATAATAGTATAATAGTATAATAGTATAATAGTATAATAGTATAATAGTATAATAGTATAATAGTATAATAGTATAATAGTATAATAGTATAATAGTATAATAGTATAATAGTATAATAGTATAATAGTATAATAGTATAATAGTATAATAGTATAATAGTATAATAGTATAATAGTATAATAGTATAATAGTATAATAGTATAATAGTATAATAGTATAATAGTATAATAGTATAATATAGTATAATAGTATACTAGTATAATAGTATAATTAAAATTGCGGCTTCATTTTAGGCTTGAGCATAATATTCTTCAATATATATTTTTTCAATCCAAACTTATTTAAAGGTTTGAGAAAGATTTCGAAATAACAGTTAATATCTGAAACAACAATTTTTCCCCAATATTTGTGATACATTTAAAGTTAAATTTATGTTTTTCAAATCAGCCTCAAATAGGATGCAAATTTAAAACTCAAAATTTGGTTTAGGTTTGAATAAGGTTCGAGAATCATGTTTGATAGCAAATATTAAAGCCATCATGGTATACTAGTATAATAGTATAAGAGTATAATAGTATAACAGTATAATAGTACAAGAGTATAAGAGTATAATAGTATAATACTATAATAGTAAAATGGTACACTAGTATACTAGTATAATAGTAATAGTATAATAATATACTAGTATAATAGTATACTAGTATAATAGTAAAATAGTATAACAGTATAATAGTATAATAGCATAATAGTATAATGGTATACTAGTATAATAGTATACAAGTATTCTAGTATAATAGTATAATAGCATGCTAGTATAATAGTATAGTATAATAGTACATTAGTATACTGGTATAATAGTACAATAGTATACTAGTATAATAGTATAAGAGTATAATACTATAATAGTATAATGGTACACTAGTATACTTGTATAATAGTAATAGTATAAAAGTATACTAGTATAATAGTATACTAGTATAATAGTATACTAGTATAATAGTATAACAGTATAATAGTATAATAGCATAATAGTATAATGGTATACTACTATAATAGTATACAAGTATTCTAGTATAATAGTATGCTAGTATAATAGTATATTAGTATACTAGTATAATAGTATACTAGTATAATAGTATAACAGTATACTAGTATAATAGTATACTAGTATAATATTATAATAGTATAATAGTGTACTAGTATACTAGTATAATAGTATACTAGTATAAAAGTATACTAGTATACTACATAGTATAATATTATAATAGTATAATAGTATACTAGTATACTATTATACTATAATAGTATACTAGTATAATAGTAAATTAGTATAATAGTATAATTAAAATTGCGGCTTCATTTTAGGCTTGAGCATAATATTCTCAAATATTTTTTTCCAATCCAAACTTATTTAAAGATTTGAGAAAGATTTCGAAATAACAGTTAATATCTAATTGAGAAACAATAATTTTTCCCAACATTTGTCATACATTTATAGTTAAATTTATGCTTTTCAAATCAGCCTCAAATGGGATGCAAATTTAAAACTCAAAATTTGGTGAAGGTTTGAATAAGATTGAAGAATCATGTTTGATGGCAAATATTAAAGCCATCATCATATTTCAAACCGTTGACTTTATGTTTGTTAAAATAATAAAGTTAACATTGATTGAAAGCACTAGAATAAATCTGACTAAATACATTAAACGAGGTAAGTCAAATATATCATCTTATAGCAAAGTATGAGTATTTATTGTATAGAACTAAATGGTATATGTATGTATATGAAAAACCCGTTTATAGCAGCCTATGAAACATCATATTTCCAACAATAATTACTAAATTATAACTGTCACAAGTTGCCACTCACTAGCTAAATTGCTTCCGGAAAAAACACCATTTCTCACAGCAATGATAGAAATATAAACTTTTAGTAATAAAACTAAATTATCCATAGGAAAAATTTCTAGGGATAACAATCACATTCAGCTGCAATTTTTATTGGATTTAAATTTCTTCTATTATTAACTGTTAATGGAAATGGTGTTTTCATTTGTTCCTTTTTTATGATGATGTAGGCAATTTATTGTAATAACTCTATTATCCTTAATAGTTTTCTATAGAAAATGATGAAAGATCACGTTTAACAAAATCATCATTTATCATTTCATTAATACTACATACACATACATCACAAATTAGAAGGAACTCCCACACCCACACCCACACCCTCTCCCTCCTTCCTCCTATAACTATTTTATTTCTGAAATAAAGTGTAAATTAATCGATTTCTATAACAAAAACTATGTAGTAGTTATAGTTAGTTAGTATTACCATCAGCCCTATTAATATGTAACTTTATATCGTTTATTAATCATTTCCTGTCAGTTTCTCTTTATTAACGAACCCCTGATACTCCTACATGTTTGCGCTATTTTTCCCCTACTTTTTTTTTACATTTTTCTACAAATTTTCTGTTAAATCATTATGTTAACTTAATGAATATTGTGAACAGTCCTTTCTCTTTATCCCCACCAGAACTGGCTGAAATTGTAAAAAAAGTAAGTAAAACGAAAAATAATAATAATTATAAAATAATTGAGAAGCATTATTTGGTGTGTGTCTGTTTTCTACTGTGCTCCCCTTTATGTTAATTTGTAATTAAACAGGCCTCCTGGACATGACCACTTTTGTGTTGTGCTATTTTTGATTAAAAGGGAATTGGGTCATTAGTAATTAAAAACGTTGCAGGAAGAGGCCAACAAAAAAAATAAATAAATAAAAATAATGTGAAAATAATATTGTTAATATATAATGGAATTTTAAATGGCAGAAATAAAGTAACAGCTGAGTGGTAATTTGATATATATGAATTTACACCCACTGAATATGTTTTTCTTCAAGTTTTTAGGAAAAGACATTAATATTTATATTTGCTTTAGTCTTGGGTTACAGATTGAATGAATTCTCCAATTGGTCAAGTACTTGTTTTGCTCTGAAATATCATTTCTGGTTATATTATTGCACAGTGGGACAGAATCAAAATATTGTGGAAATAAATTTGTCATATCTAACCGCCTGATCTGAATGACCTGAAATTTAACACAAGTGTAGCAGAGGAGTTTAGGAGTTTAAGTTTTGAAGACGAACCCCACATACCCATCTGCAGCGGTGTGGTGGTTTATCAAAGTAGGGCATCTCAGATATACAAACTTTCTCAATTTGTAAAATTCTTTGAAACTAAAGAAACATCAGAAAAGCAATTTGACAACTTTCTCAAAAGTTTTTATCAAATTCTAATTCTTAAAATACGCTAAAACAAGAAATAGCATCCTATTTGTCAAATTAATGACCTGGAATAATTGTGTCTGAGGTGCCTTATTTTGAGACGCCACAGCGCTGCTTCTGTGGGGTATTTGGGGTTCGCCGTCAAAAACTAAACCTAGATACTCCTGCGATACTGCTATATGATGTCAATTGGCTCATCCAGTTAGAAACAGGAGATTTATTTTGATCATGCCCCACTGTGCAGCGCTGATTCGGTAAATTAAAATCTTGCATAAATTTTGGATCACCTTTTAGTATATGTATTTTGAATACCAGAATGTAAGAAGATGAAGATGAAGATGAAAAACGTTGATTCACCTGTATTCACTGACTTAGTACCCAGATCAATTAAAAAATTTGGTTTAATTGCAATAAATCAGAAATGTTAACTGATTTGGCTGGATTCAAATTACTGATTATGGTTAAATTCTCTCTTGTCAACCTCTAGTTAACTCCCTAATCAATCTCTTGTTGACTCTCTAGTCAACCTCTAGTTGACTCTCAAGTCAACTTTTAGTTGACTCTCTAGCCAACCTCAAGTTGACTCTTTAGTCAACCTCTAGTTGACTCTCTAGTCAACCTCTAGTTGAATATCTAGTCTACTTCTAGTTGACTCTCTAGTCAACTTCTACTTTACTCTCTGGTCAGCAGATAGTTGACTCTTTAATCAACCTCTAGGTGACTCTCTAGTCAACCTCTAGTTGACTCTTTAGTCTACCTCTAGTTGACTCTCTAGTCAACTTCTAGTTGACTCTCTAGTCAACTTCTAGTTGACACTCTGGTCTACCTCTAGTTGAATATCTAGTCTACCTCTAGTTGACCCTCTAGTCAACCTCTAGTTGACACCCTATTTGAATATCTAGTCTGCTTCTGTTTTAGTCTCTGTTCAACCTCTAGTTGGCTCTTCAGTCAACCTCTAGTTGGCTCTTCAGTCAACCTCTAGTTTACTCTTTAGTCAACCTCTAGTTGACTCTTTAGTCAACCTCTAGTTGACTCCCTAGTCAACCTCTAGTTGACTCTCTAGTCAACTTCTAGTTGACACTCTATTTGAATATCTAGTCTGCTTCTATTTTACTCTCTGGTCAAAATCTAGTTGACTCTTTAGTCAACCTCTAGTTGACTCTTTAGTCAACCTCTAGTTGACTCCCTAGTCAACCTCTAGTTGACTCCCTAGTCAACCTCTAGTTGACTCTCTAGTCAACTTCTAGTTGACACTCTATTTGAATATCTAGTCTGCTTCTATTTTACTCTCTGGTCAACCTCTAGTTGACTCTTTAGTCAACCTCTAGTTGACTCTTTAGTCAACCTCTAGTTGACTCTTTAGTCAACCTCTAGTTGACTCCCTAGTCAACCTCTAGTTGACTCTTTAGTCAACCTCTAGTTGACTCCCTAGTCAACCTCTAGTTGACTCTCTAGTCAACCTCTAGTTGACACTCTATTTAAATATCTAGTCTGCATCTATTTGAATATCAAGTCTACCTCGAGTTGACACACTAATTCTTCTCTAGTTGTCTCTCTAGCCAACGGCTAGTTGTATCTCTAGTTTACCTCTAGTTGAGTAGTCAACCTCTGATCAACCTCTAGTTGACTCAGTAGTCAACCTCTGATCAACATCTAGTTGACTCCATAGTCAAACTCTAATTGACTCTTTAGTCAATCTCTAGTAGACACTCCAGTCCACATCTACTTGAATCCCTCATCAACCTCTAGGTTGGCTCTCTTGTCAACCTCTAGTTGACATTCTAGTCTACCTCTAGTTGACTCTCTAGTCAACCTCTAGTTGACTCTCTAGTCAACCTCTGGTTCACTCTATAGTCAACCTCTGGTTGATTCAGTAGTCAACCCCTGGTTGACTCCCTAGTCATTTCCAGTTGACAATCTGTTCAACCTCTATTTGACTAATCTGTCAACTTCTAGTTGACTCTTTAATCATCCTCTAGTTGTCTCTCTAGCCAACCGCTAGTTGACTCAGTACTCAACCTCTGATCAACTTCTAGTTGACTCCCCAATTAACCTCTAGTTGACTCTCTAGTCAACCTCTAGTTCACTCTCTAGTCACCCTCTAGTTGACTCTCAAGTCAACCTCAAGTTGAAACTCTAGTTGAATATCTAGTCTCCCTCTATTTGAATATCAAGTCTACCTCTAGTTGACTTACTAATCGTCCTCTAGTTGTCTCTCTAGCTAACGGCTAGTTGCATCTCTGGTTTACCTGTAGTTGACTCCCTAGTCAACCTCTAGTTGACTCTCTAGTCAACCTCTATTTTCCTCTTTAGTTAAACTCTACTTTACTCTCTAGTCAGCCTCTATTTTGCCCACCAACTTATAAATGTTATAACTAAAAGAAGATTATGTAATGAAATTAAATTTTTATTCAGAATATTATTTAGGTTGGGTACTTCTTTGGGTACAACTGAGAACCTCACTTCCCGAAAAATAATCATCAACCCTTACCTACCACAAAACATTTCCATTGTGCAAGCTCTATTTTTAAGCTTTTCATAAAATAATCTCTTCTAGATTGTTTAAAGCGCTTTCTGGGTAATTGAATTTGATTTGTTTCCCACAGCAATTAAGTTTTTTTTTTTTACACTTATCAGCTAAATAATTCACAATTTTAATTTTGTGTATTAAACAAAAATTTGTGTACAATCGTACAGTCTAAACTAATTACAGATGTTATAAATTTTAATGTTATTAAGACAATTAGTATAATTGCTGTGTTTAGCTTTAATTTATATTATTTTAGTCTATTATTGCTGTAATTTACAACAATACTTTTAAAATAACAACAGCAATATTAAAAGGAACAATAACATAAAATAACAATAAATACTGATACTAAATAAGTATTAAGTATTTAGTTGAGTTTTGCATAAACAACATTGATACACTTTTAAGAAGATTTGCCCTAGACAATGGAAATTTTAAGCTGAGCTGGTTGATAGCTAGTGGTTGTTGGTTCAGGGAGCAGTAGAGAGGGGAGTGGTAACAGCCAACCATTAGATGATTAAGCATAATAAATGAGAACCACAAAATTATATGGGGATTAAAGATTTTGAAGTTTTTAGATGTATGTATAAGTAAATTTGTTATTAAATAAGATGAAATATAAAAAAAAGTATTGGGTGTAAATAGATGATTTGGACTTTAGCGAAGCGTTTTTCATTCAGAAACAGTTGGAGGTAGTAAATAACTGTCTAATACTTAGTTTTGTAATATTCAACTTAAAAATATTAGAGAACTAGAAATGAATAAGAAATATGCTCTTAATGTGCCCAAATATTAGAGGTAATCAAAAATAAAGCTCTCTTTGAACTTTTTGCACATTGTTAACAAGAGGTTAATTAAGCTGCTCAATTTGATTTGTACAAAGAGAACATTTTAAATGTACATTCGAGAATATTTTAAATGTATTGACACATATCTAAATGAATCTATTAAAACTTTGGAATAAGACAATCTTTAATTTTTGTAATCAAACAAATTGCTTCCATTTTATTAATGGCTACACCCAATAATTCTAAAAACATATTAAATTTCATAAAACAATTGTGTTTACTGGCACAATATGAAATTAAAGACAACATGACAATTATAAAGCTAAAGATGATAAGAGGTCAGGAGACCCGCAGTGTATGTGTGTGTTTTTCAAATGATAAGATAAGAGATTCACAATTTCAAACATACTTATATGTATATGTCTGTGTATAAATGCTATAGAAACTCATTGAAGTGTTGATGGCAACACAAACACAATCACAATACTGAAACAATTTGAAATCCATTACCACAAAATTCTATGGGATATTGTGTAACAATAACAATTATTTTAAGTAGATCAAAATCCCTGAAAAGTGAGTGAGTGAGGGAGTGAGTCAGGATGTGAAGGAGTGTATGTTAAAATATATGGTCAGCATGTGTAAATTTCGTACTTTAGTTGTACGAGTCTGTCTGTCGTCGTCTCAATTTTAAGGTGTTCTGCATGAGATTTCCTTTTTGTGTACCGTATGCCAAAAAGGTTATAAACTTATAATTACAACATTTTGCCAACCACCTACAAATACATATGAATTTGATGCTGGTACAGAGGTGTACATTAAGGCTACTGCATAGCAATTTGGATTAGTGAATCATGTCTGTAACAGCCAGTAGGAATGCAAATTTTGGTGCAAGAATACCTTGTGCAAAAATTTAGAATGATCGGATCGCCTATCCAAGTGTCTTGAGTTGCAAAGTTTTCGGACAGTAGTTTCATTTATAGGAACGTATTTTTACTTAAATTTAATAAAAAAAAATTAAAAATAATCTACTTAGAACATTCTAAAAATTTTCAACAAAATCAATCAGCTGTAAACCTTTTATAATCAAAGTCAAAGGTAACATTTTATTAATGTAGCACTTCTTATGAAAATATACTGAAATATTTAGAGTGAGCAAAAACGGAGCCCTTGCGAGATATTTCGCTTTTCTCTACCCCATTATAGGGCTGTTTCGAAGCTCTAAGCTCTCATTGTGTATCCCGCAAAATCTACTCGCTTTTTTAATCAAGGCCGCAGTCGATCTCATCGATCGATAACAGCTTCATAGATTTACAACCGATCGAAATAATAAACTATTTCGACCGCCTAATTCCAGATGAATCAAATGATTTTCTAGCAAATTCAAATTCAACCAAGGAATTGTTCCGGTTCTATGTTTTCGTAAATTAGTTTTTAAGAGTATGCATAAAGCTAGATTGCTTTGGTTTCCTTCAGAACTTGTTATGTAGGAACAACTTTAATGGAATCGCGTTCATGTAGCACCATACTTGTTTAATCCCGGCATAAGGATCGAATTAGATCAATAATTCATGTGGAACTCCTTGCACTGTAGCACTTGCCAAATAGCCTGGTGGTGAAGGGTATCGAAGGCTTCAGCTAAGTCTATAAATATTTAATATAGAGGGGAAATACATTCGACCAATTGTTCGACAATAATACGAAGGCTTGACTTGACTTGATCCGTGCATGAGTGATGTTTCCAGCCTGCTCATGATGGATATGCGCTAGTACTTTGTTAATCATTAGCAATATGGCAATGCCCCAGCAATTTCCACATTCCTTCAGGTCACTCTTTTTGATACCTTTATTATTACCCCAATATTGAGCTCTCAGGGGGAAGTGCATGTGAAGACCAGACGTTTTCCATAACAGGCCGTATCATCCTAACACCAAGATGGGGAAAGCTAGATTGGTTTGGTTTTCATCCGAATTTGTTATGTCGGAACAACTTTAATGGAAGCGCTATCGAGCTAAAACCCCTTTGACGGAAGTTTGGAATATATTTCGAGTAGCAGTTAAAAATTGGTTACTTCTTGGCTTCTATTACAAAATAGGTTTTGAAAGACTTTCTTATCGATTCTTGAAATCAGTTAAGCGTCATTTAAGTTAATTTTTATCATTATAAAATGTAGTTAGAAAGATTTAAAAAAATACGATTTGAATTATCATGAAAACTTGTCAAAAACATTTATATTGATATTATTCATTTGACATTCATCAAATAATCTATAGAAGGATCTTGGATCTTGAAGTAGTGGCCACATTTTTAAATACGCAGAAGAAGAATAATCACAGTTTTATTTTTAAAATAGATTAGTTGCTTTCATCAAGTAGATGAAATTGGATTTACTGTATCATGAAATGAGAAAAATAGTTTCCAAATTGATATTCAGATTGGCATTTGGTATCCAGCACTCATTTTCAGCACCGAGTTCATTAAGGGCCGATTTCTCATTAGGAGATTATCTTGTTTTCCAACGAAAAACTGCAGACTAAAGAAATTTGGTTTTCTCAACGTCTCATTTGCTTCTGTTCTGTCGCAAAGCTAATCCGACCACATCAGCCAATTATTTATTTATCGTACAGATAAATTCAATCAGCTGACTCATAGCTGTTCATAGTTTTTATGTGTTTGTGTTTCTGTAAACGAAATTAAATAGATTTTATAAAAAAAGAAAGTTTAGTAGAGGAATTAGCATTAATTTTATGAATGATGAACTCGAAAAACATGAGTTTCAAGTGAATGGTGAAAGAGTTTATTATGCCAGGCCTAACTACCTGGCAGACATGGAGGATAATGAGTTTTTCAAAAGATTCCGGCTGTCGATGGCCACATTAAACAGCTGATTTATGTATGCAGGGTTCCCAACTTTCACATCTATTTTGAAAGGTTTTGCCAACAGAAAATGATGATTTTGTCGGTATATTGAGAAAACCAAAATTGTTAACGGACAGTTTATCAGCCTAATAAATTTATGTCGACATTTATTAACAGGCAGTTTTTCGATACATTGAGAAAACGGGCCTAAGAGATGATAAAACCCCTTCAATATGTAAGGCGTTCATTCCTTGCTCCTTAAAGAGCTTAAGGCGTTTATGTTGAGCCTCGCAAAGTTTCGGTTTGTATTCGCATATTTGTCATGGGTATTGAGGGATGTATTGGGTTGCGTTAGTCGTTTATTGGAGTAGCGAATTTTCTTCATTCATTAGGATAGATAACTCAGTAGATTCGTGTCATAAATTCAGCCGCATTACGGTAGCATACATTCGATATTCAGCCTAGTGCTCTACTACATCGGTATTGAAGGATTTAGGGTGTATATTCGAGACATAAATCCCCCATACAGATACAATTAAGACTATTTAAGGTGACCTTCTATCTATGACACTATTCGGTTGTATTCATGATCATCTACAACATTATGTTCTTTTGGTTCTCCGTTAAACAGCATTTTTCTTTGCAGATTTTGTTGGGCACTAGCATATAAAATATGAACTGTATCACAGCAAGTCTCATACCAAACATTGGACAGTGTTCCTTAAACATGCTCGACATGTTGGATTATCATTGCCTAGTTAAATGATATGCATGACAAATGTTCTGTAAGATCATGAAATAATTTAGATCATTTAGGTAAGCATGAAAACATGGCTTTTATATGCCAATTATTTTGAAACTAAATATTGTACTTAATCTACAAATTCGGTATATCATAACGTACACAGAGAAAATAGATTCGTGATAGCAACCGAATTTGTTGCCAATCGAATGATTCTACCACAGTGACCGAATTTTACAGTTGTGGATACAAAATTTTAGAAGAGGTTACAATTGTTTGGATGCTTCAACCGAAATTCTTCTTTGTCAACTTACTTTCTGTTGATAGAACCGAAAATTGTTTAAGCAAAAAGCTTGAAAAGGTTTTTTGTTACACGATTTTAGAAAAAAAATATTTTTTGCTAAAAATATTGCTTTTGAGTTATGTTACCTACAACCAGACATGGAATATTGGTTCGAACACCCACAACAAATGTAGATATTGGGTACTTATGAAACATAAAGACGATCTAGATATGTCCTTCAGTTTGTCTATCATGAAGTTATTGTTATATAGCTTTTTTTACAAAATTTTATTTTTTGGAAAGATAATTTAATTTTGGAAAATGATTTAACTTAAACATTTATTTCTGATTTTACCTAAGCATTTTTATGCTTATTCTGCATATTTTCCAATAACTTTGAGCTTCTTTGCTTGCTCTGTATATTAAAATTGAAGGAGCGTTACATTAAAACAATAATTCAAAGCTGAACTTAAACAGAGGCTGCAGCTAGTATTCTTCATGACACATTAAAACAATTTAGTTGCAATGACACAGCATGACAATGTGTTTTGAGTTGGCTTAGCAGAGCACAATACTTTGAAATATGAAATGAATAAAGATTTTATTCTCCATTCAATTTTGGAGCAGCCTACTGTTTGAGTATGTTTACTTGAGCTTAAGCATGTGTTAGTCCCATTCTAGGTAACTACTAGCATGTATGTGTAGTTAAACTTAATCATTGAGATTAACCATACATACCCTCTCATAAGGACCTTGGTTTCTTGATACTATTTTCATTTTATTGTTGTTTCTTACTTGGATCTTAATGGGTCACATGTAACACTTACATTTATGTACATTAACAAATGACAAAGGTTTACATTCTTAATATACATGTCTTGTACTTATACATACATATATGGACACAAGCCAGCACTACTTAGAGCATGTATGTGTAATAGGATGGTTCCATTAATAAAAGTAACAAAAATGTTTACGTTTTAATAATAAAAGGGAAAAACTCGGGTAACATTCCACTAGTGATAGGTCTTTCTTACTCTATCAACTAACTTCCAAAGTTACAATAAACTCCCAGCTAGCAAATAAACAACTTCCAAGGAAGTGAAAAAGAAGTAAGATTCGTTAAAAAGTATTTCAGTACATTTTTGGTGGTATTGAAAAGCTTAATTTTGTTTGTAACAACCCCATCTAGAATATAGAGTCATACGAATTCATTGCTTCCACATATTTTGAAGATTTGTCACAAAATCATTTGTCGAATATATATGAAGATCACGATTTTCATTAGGAATCATTTTCTAATAACTGAGGAGAACCTAGCGACTGCCAAGAACAACGACTACATCAAAATTTAGTAAGAACCGGGAAAAATTAAGTAAGCTTCGCAAAGAAGTTCAGTACTTTTTTCCGGCAATTGATACTTTAATTTTAACTTTTTAGGCATCTCCTAATATTTTCACGAATGTTTATGCATGTTAAAGTATTTTTATAATTTTTCCTTCGTCAAAACAAACACAAAAAAAAAAAAAAAATTAAGAAAGGATCGATATAAATTACTTGTAATATTCTTTATTTTGTTTACAGCCTTCTTATGAGTACTATACAAATGGTTTCCATGTAACCTTTCACCTCTTCACGCTACTAAGGCAAATATCTGTACAACGTTTTATTTTATTTTTATTTTTTCATTTTGGGTGAGGGGGATGTTATTGGGTTAGGGTAAAGGTAGTTAATTATATTAATGGTATAATTATTTAATGTTAGATATATGTGAGATAAAAATAGAAGAAAATGGTTGCTTAAGGCTATAAATAAACAGTTTTACATGTTAGGAATAATTGTTTTGTCGTATTCATATTTTCTATTAATTCCCGTGATTCCAAAGTGGAACAAAGGGCCACAACAAAGTTTTTCCATTGTGATCTATTCTGTGCTATCAGCTACACTTCGGCCCAGGACTTTCCAGTTTAGTTTGCTTCAGTTTCGATCTGTCTCCTTCAGGTGTTTGCAGGTCTGACTCTTCTTCTACTGCCATATTGGCTGTGTGGGTGCGTCTGAGAACATGACCAATCCAACTCCATTTACGATTGTTGATCTGGATACATATTTGTGTTTCACCTGTGCTTTCCCTCAGGTCTCTGTTTGAGATAACATTCAGCCAAAATATCTTTAGCAGCTTTCGCAATGAGCGATTGATAGATACCCGCAAGAATTCCAAGTCGCTAGCTGCGGTGTTCCAGGAGTCACAGCCATACAACAGGACGGAACTCACGTTAGATGAAAAGAGGTACAGCTTGGTCCTCAGATGAATTCGGTAAGACTTTCATACTTTTTGCAATATCCCAAATGCTTGGTTTGTCTGTTTGATACAATTTATAATACCATCTCGCGATGCTGATGACACTACCCAGATATTTTTAAGATATACGTTGTCAATTTGGACTTTTGGGAGTTGGTGGTATTTAAACGCAAGACCTTGGTCTTTGCACGGCAAGCATCACTTGCCGTGATCTGTATTTCCCCTAGTTTGGCAGCCATATCATTGATAATAGAGCTCTTCGAGGCGTCCAGTTACACGCCAAGTGATGCATTTTCTATTGGTTGTTGCCTTAAGCATTGTTTTACACCTGCCTTAATTTGTGTATTTCCAGATTGCGTTCATATAGAACCATACATGTTGAATCCCGGTATAAGGCACGGATTAGATCAATAATTCATGTGGAACTCCTTGCACTGTAGCACTTTCCAAATAGCCTGGTGGTGAAGGGTATCGAAGGCTTTAGCAAAGTCTATAAATATACAATATAGAAGGGATCGACATTCCACCGATTGTCCGACAATAATACGAAGGCTGTTCACGTGATCCGGGCATGAGTGATGTTAGTGGTAATGCCCCTCCAATTTCCACATTCCGACAGGTCACTCTTATTGATACCTTTATTATTACCCCAATATTGAACTCTCAGGGGGAAGTACATGTGAAGACCAGACGTTTTCCATAATAGGCCCTATTATCCTAACACCAAGATGGGGATAGGCTTTAAGCAATTCTGGGGTTAATGCTTTTATAGCATTAACTATTTCCGCCTCTTCTGGGCAGTCCTATCAGTAGATTCTGGGCATAAATTCATAACCACTATTTCACCATATATTTGCCCTTTGGTATCGGTATTGACATATGTAGAGGGTTGCGTGTTAGGCGTTGATTCCAGTAACGAAACTTCGTCATCCGTTGTGATTGATACCTCAGTAGATTCAGGACATAAAACCCTCAGCACTAAGGTCATACATTACTTCGTTAGGATCATAGTAACCCGGCAAAGGTTCAGTTTTTATTACAATATATTTTTTTCCAATTCAGTTTAATGATTTCTTCGACTTCCAATGTTAGTATCATGTTCCAAAGAAATTGTTTTTCAGTGTTTTAAAAATTAGCCAGTGATTGCGAAGATATATTTTATATTTTGAAGATAACCCTAAAATGATATTCTAATATATACCAAAGTTCCATCTGTGACCCAAAACTTCCTACTACACCTATCCCTCGATTTACACGATACTTTTTTTTACACCATTTCACTTTTACACGATTTTTTTGGTTTTCGTTCGGCAAGTCGTGGTTATTTTGAAAAATTTAAGCAAATACATTCCTTACATAATCTAAAATTAAAAGTTGAAAGGTTGCATTGACTGAAATTATTGCTGCCAATACATTACTTATCAATGTAGACGAATCGAGACTGTTTTGGTGTCTGGTTCTTAATGTCTGGCTTCATAATATTTTTGTTCCAAATGTAAAATGGTATTTAAACAAAAAGGGATTGCCATTTAAAGTGATTGTAGCAATTGAAAACGATCCTGGATATCAACAAGACTTGCAACATGATAATGATCAAGTTATATTTCTAGGAAATTCTTTATTGCAGCCCTTAGATCAGGGAATAATTTCGACTTTTAAAGCATTATATATCAAGCAATCGTTCAGGTATATTTTAGATCAAATCGAGAATGATGAATCTTTAATACTTAGTAATGAATTCAATCACAAAATCTACAATATTAGATTGTGTAAAGCAAGGGTGCCCAAGCCCTATACTCTTGGTGCTCATTTGTTTTTGTAAATGCTCTTAGCTATAGGCTGTGTGTTTCTATACTCAATACAGCACTCAGCACTAGCAATATGAAATACACAAACAACTACGTCTTGTTAGTTTTTTTGTCGTTCTTCACTGTATACACGCAAGTGCAAAGCAACAACACTTTCGTTTGCTTTGCTGGTAAACATTGTCGACAGCGATCATCAATGTAGATTTTGTTTTTGTTTATCGTATGGTATCGTTTAAAAATGTATGTATTTTTGTCTTTCTTCTTTGTATGTTTTGGTTTTTACAACAAAAATATTGAATAAAAATTAGTTTTTCTTTAAATGTATTGGTGTTTGCTCTTCTATAAGGAACTTTTGGGCACCCCTGGTGTAAAGCATAACTTTTGCTGCACTCAGGGAATCTACGCTCAAAAGCTGTTGGAAAAATGTGTGTCCAGATGTAGGAGAAAACGTTATACCGTCTTGTCCATCCTTGGAGCATGAATATTCTGAGATAGTTCAGTTGACACATACAGTGGGAGGAGAAGGTTTGGATGACCTTTGTGCAGGATAAGATGTTGAAGAATTAGTGAATATGGTGATCAAACCAAACGATAACGATTCCGATGAAGGAGTTACGGAATCGGTAGCACTGCCAACAACAAATATTAGTGAAGAGCTTGAATTAGGCCGAAAATTGGGAAATCATTTTTAAAAAATGACCCAAAGATTGAAAGAGACCTCACATTCCATCGATACATTTCACAGAGCTTAGCGCAATATCGGTAGCTTTATAAGGACTAAACAATAAATCAATACAAGTTTTAATGATAAATTATATTTCCAAATCTCTACGAACTGATGTTATCTTAAATTTATCAACTATCGAAACAGAAACGCATAAAATATTATCTAATGACGAAAGTAATATGTCGCTTACTAATAAGATACGATTAGTAGTACAAGACAGTGATGAAGAATTGATTGGAAGTGACGACTGATACATATACGTACTATAAACAATAGAAATATATTTATAAATGTTTTTTTTTAATGAACTGACAAGTAATATTTTCCAGTTCCATTTATTCTGTTTTATTAATTGCTTTAAAGACAATGTATTGATTTTAATTATTTTTTATACATTTACTTTAAGATAAATGAATTTTCTAAACAAAATTTAAAATTTATTGACATTTGGGTATTTTTTCGATTTACACGATTTCTCATACAAAAATATTCCACTTCGATTTACACGATTTTTTCAGGAACGCATCTATCGTGTAAATCGAGGAATAGGTGTATTTTGGTCGAATCAGACATGACAAAATTGATTTATGTTTATGGGCCACATAAATAGAAGCAAACGAATCGTTTAATATATTTATTGGAATTACATTAATAATAGAACATTTCAAGTGAATATTTGTACATCTTTTGGATGTCACAAAATCATTTGTCAAATATTTTTGTTTTATATATTTAAGTTCGAAACCTTCATACGCACTTGGATTAATTTCCTAATGCAAAACTGTAGCAAAGATTTACTAAGAACTAGTAGAAATTATCAAGAATTTTGAGACAAAGAAATACAGAAAGAGTTGCTTATACAGGGTGGTCCTTGGCGACTACCATTCACTAGTAGTTTAATTTCTAACCATTTCGCAATGGCATGAGTTTGACAAATTCGCCAGTTATAAGATTTGCAACTAGGTGGTTGGGTAACCGGTACATACAGTTTATAGCTAATGCATTCATAAATGTGGAACGAACTCCAAGTAGTTATATGTTTACATGTGTGTACTTTCATTGATTAGATTTTTATTCGAGTTTTTATTAAAACATTACACGTGCTTATATTGTATTGTATTTTATATTTTTTTACTTTATTTTACTTTCTTGATTTTTTCTCAATCAAAAAGTATTTGCAAACTGCTGGATGTGTGTTATCAGCAGAGAAACAAATATGTATTCTAATTCATAAATGTATTTTGTGAATTTGTTTTTGGGGGGTGTATAAGTCGGCGGATATACAGGGTAGGGATGTTGGTATGGAGCTGTGGTTTGAGTGATATCTCTATTAAAACAAAGCATACACAGTTTAATTTGTTTTGGTTTGATTTTCATGAAGAAGAGGAAATGCATGATATTATAATCAATGTGGATTTTTCTTTGTTTTAATTTAAATTTTCCTTTTTTTTCATAAAGTTTTTATAAAAAATTTAGTAAAGGTAACAAGTAATTATTCACTGAGGCATACAAATTAAAATTCGAAAGAATTTTAAATCTCTTTCCAGATTTTCCCCAAAATACTAGTACTTGAAATTTAGTTTAATTAAAAGATGTATGAAATGTTTACCATTTATATTTACATTTCAATAGCAGTTTGTTTTTCTGTTTACCAAATTTCCATAAATTCTTAAAATTGTTTATATTCTTAGTAATTCTGTTTTATTTTTATATAACTTAGTAGAAAATCGTATGCATAATCGCAAATCCCTGTTAGCTGGTATATGAAAATTCTATTGAAACTGTTTTACATGTATCCATGTTTGCTGATTTATACATTTGCAATCATCCTTGAACAAAAATTCTCAGTAATGGTGCCAAAATTAGAACGAGGACATTTACAGTTTATAAATAAAACTATATTGATTTTTGTTATATTAAGACAAATGTATATGAAAAATAAACTTTAAGATTCAGACAATAATTTTCGCTGTAAAATTTGGTTGGTTTGGTTTGCTAACGTTTGTAGTTGGATTTAAAAAGGAAACAAATTATCTTCAAATCTTTCAAAGCCAATAAATAATAATTAATTGAAATAATAAAGTATCCGCGGTACTTAGTAGAAAGGTCTGAGATCGAAAAAATCTTAACATACACATCTATGTATTGTTACGAATGTGCAATAGCGATTTGAATTTAACGAACTATAACGACTGCCTGCAACATTCATCGTCCATCAGTAGAAGTTCCTACTTATCAACAGTAGACTGTCCACAAAAAATCGATTTTGGAATCTTTTTGGTCTTAACCCCACAAAACGATTCCCCTTTCCAGATATTGAGATAGCCGAAATTTGAGCTCGATTAAACGACGTTAACCCGTGCCGCTCGTCGCTCAAAGTTTGAAAAAATCAACATTTTTGGCCAAAAACATTTTTGGTATCTCAAAACAAAGCTAATATTGTTCTTCAATATTTATTTTATATACATTATTCTTGTTACTTTAAGCCAAACAGAGTTACAACAGCTTTTGTCTCCAAAAACGTGACCTAGTCGCGGTAGGAGCATACTTCGTATATTTTGATATTATGTGAAAAATGTTGCTAGTAAGTACATATTTTTACATTTTATTGTTATTGAATCATAATGTACATAGATTTAGTATTTCAAAAAGATATAAAACACAAAAATTGGTTGAAAAATGTAAAAGTTATTAAAAATTCCCCAGGCCATTAACGTGTCTCGGAGCACTTGATTATGATATGTGGAAAAAAATTTAACTTATTTTGAAAACTATACGAATAAAATTATTTTATTACATAAAATATATCTATGTTTGCTCAAATATAAGTTTTTTTCCTTAAAATATAACGTGAATCTGTTCTCAGCTATGGTCAACAAAATTTTTTTTTTTAGACGACAGTTTCAAAACACCATTTTCAGTTTTTTTTAAACTTTGTTAAACAAATTTTTCAATTTTTTAAATATCACCGGGGGGTTTATGGTCAATAGATTAGGGAACAAAACAGTGAAAAAATTAGGTCAATACCTCTTATAGTTCAGGTGTACCTGCGGTTTGAATTCTGCGGATTTCGCGAAAAACTCATTTTTTTGGAATATTTTAGAAAATATGTCATAATTTTTTATTGTTATACATTTTAACCAAAATATTTACAGAATATTATTTCTCAGATATTAAAAAATATGTCCCTGAAGTTATATATAAATCTGGAAATCCTAAGGCGTAAACTTTGGAGGTCAAAGGTCATATTAAGTAGAAAATCTAGCAGGAAAAATATTACGATCTCAATATCTGGAAAGGGGAATCATTTTGTGGGGTTAAGACCAACAAGATTCCGACATTTTTTTTCCCCCATACAAATAGTGGACAGTCTAATCAACAGTGTTGTTAGCATGCGGTTATTATCATTGTTTGTGGGTATGGTTGCTAACATTAACAATGAAAGCTCTAGAATTCGAATGAAAATTAGCATTTTTCATTTTATTATTATAATTTGATGCAGAACCTCTCTGGATCTGATGACTGATTGAAATTTTCTTAATTTTGAACAATTTTCATCATAGTATTGACATTATTGTCTAGTAAAAACATTTAAAATTAAAACTTCGATCGAAAGCATTTGTTTCGTAGCTGTTCGTGTAACAAGCGATGTTCAAAGGAGATGGAAAAAGTTTTACCGGAAGGTGCCCAACGTATTAATTTACTCCTAAATTTGCTAGTATTTACTTTAACTTAAACTGGAAACTTTAAAAAAATTTCAAATTTAATAATATTCTTCTTTTGTTCCATAGTTTCTTTAAAAATATTTACACTTTTACCAACAATTTGCCAAAGTTATTAAAAATTCTATGCATGAGCGTAATGTGCACATTTAGCACATAATTTCTACACACACACTTCCTCCCCCAACAAAATGAAAAAAGGACGATCATGGAATTTTATGTTTTAAATTTACAACATTATTATGCCAAATTTACTTATTTTAAATGCTATGCCACATTATGGAACTCAATAAAAATCACTTTGCACGTTTCAATTTGTATTACAGCAATGATGAATATTTTATATTTTCTTTCTTAAGCAAAATAATTTATTTTTGGTAGAATATAAATAAACTACAGCTCAAGGGAATTTTTACAGAAAACAAAAGGAAAAAATGGTAAAATATTAAATGAGTAGTGGCCTAAATATTGGGATATAGAAAGAACAATTGTCTAAGTCCCAAGTCAGTTGTCAAATAAACGTTTGTAGAGAAATTGATTTAATTTATAAAACTGTATTTCTTATTAATTTTTTAGGTTTTTCTAAGAAAATTTTGAGAAATATGCTTCAATTGGTGAGTAAGCTGTTATTCTCTAATGATTCTCAAACGTTTGAACTTTGAGAATGATTTTGCAATTTAAATTACACTCAATTTGGGATTAAACCTGTCAATTTTCGGGCTATTTGTTATTGCTGCCCTTTCTTAAACAATAAACCAAATACAGCAACAATTCCACCAACAACAACAATCATAACTACAAAAACATGCTGGTTTGTGTGCACACAAATACACATTACAACAACAAACTAAGCATTAAAATTTGTGTTAAATAAAGGTTTTCACTAAAAAATATGAAATCTTTACGAGGTAGGCTTATATTTTTGTCTATAACTTTTTTTCTACAAAACCGATTTTGTTGATTTTCAATACCCAACAACTTAGGACATTTGTAAACATTCTACTGGAATCTTACCCATTTCGACTTGGTATTTTAGAGGTGAGAGTGATTTACACAAACAATTTTTTCTACAAAACCGATTTTGCTGGTTTTCAATACCCCACAATTTAGGTCACTGATAAACATTTTACTGTAATCTTATCAAATTTGACTTGGTATTTTGGAATTGAGCGTGTTTTATACAAACAATTTGCTTCAAATTTCACAATTTTGTTGTATAAACAATTCAATTGAACCAAATCTAAATGTAACCTTTAACTTAAAGATCAACTAACCACATCTGTCATCTCTTAAGTGTCAAGTGAATTTAATGTGCAAAAAAGGTAAATGTAAAGAGCAGAAAATAAAATCTTGTTAAATTGTGTATATGTACCTGGTTATTTGATGTTGTTTTTGTTTCAATACCTACAAAGTCTATCTTCAGTATGTCTGTACGATTTCTCTTATAAGTTAAACAACGTATCTTAAATATTAATGTATGACCCTTTTGCGGGCCCAAAACCAACATCTTCTTTTGCTACTATGTATGTATGTGTGACGATTTCCAACAATGTTTTCCATCAATGTTTTTTTATTCCTCTTTTGTTGTTTTTCTTTTATCTCAAGAAAAACAAAATGTTTTATCAATATAAGTCAGAGAGGGGAATGAGGAAGGATGTTTTTTTTTATATTTCTATGAATATTTTTTCTTTTGTTATTATAGTTACAATTTTCTTTACTTTTTTTTGTTATTGTGTTACGTATTTTCTCCAGTTATTGGTTTATCTTTCGAGTAAACAATTTTTCAAAGTTGCCGAAACCAAGCGCAAAAAAGTATAACTTTCCTTCACATGTGGCAAGCAACAAAATGTAAAAAATAGTGCTTAGAAGCACGTTTAAATTTGTTGTTTTGAATTTGAAGAAAAGCAAATAAATTTTACACATTTTACACATTAAATTTATGCAAAGTAATCTAAAAGAGTAAAATGAACAATACACTCAATTCAACATTCAGGGCCTTTTGCACACATTAGCCAGTACAATAGATGTTAATGTGATTGTTATTATTTTCTTTAAAACGAAACAATACTTCAATGACACTTTTAAAGTTCGAAATTTATTAAATAAACCAAATATTTCTTTCAGTGGTCATAAAAAATAGCAATACACCCACTTAGCATATGAATTCGTCGCTGTCTCAGTGACGACTAAACAAAAGAGAATAATAATATGTGTGTGGTTAGCTTATATAATTGTGCTATGAAATGGATATCAATGACAAGGTAACCAGCTATAATAATATTGAAACAAATTTGTGACTAAATCTCTAATTTGGTTAAAGCTTGTCTAACAGTTTGGTTCGTAATTTTGGAGTTACTGAACAGATTTCGCTGATTTTCAATACCAACCTGCTTAGGGCAATAATTAACAGTTTACATGATTTGTACTGACTTCCGTTTTTTAGTTTTGTTGTCACCGTGATTTACACAGACAATGTGATTTATATAACGATAAATACACTCAAACGATTTAGCTGATTTTCAACTTCAAACTGCTGAGTGAATCTCATCAATATTCATTTAGTATTCTTGACTTGAGCGTGTTTTAATTTAATGATAATCAAGAATATATATTTTTCACATACGTTATAAATTTATATATGTTATCTGTCAGACTAATAAGAAAATATTTTATTATCTGTAACAATATTATATTCACAGAAATCATTTTGTTTTTAAGATTTTGCTTTGTGAAATCATTACTTTAAACTCCTGTTTATCACATTTATTTATCGTATAAAATATTTCAAAGACGAAGATGCTAGATAAGGAGAGTGTGAGTGAAAGATGTGGAGGTGAATGCTTAATATGTAGCATAAAAAATGAAGAAAGTCTATACAAACATATTTGTAAAACTGTGTATTAAGGTACAACAAATAAATTAATTTAAGAATGTTGAACATAACCCCCGAGAGTTATTGAAACATTAAGTTATTTAAAATTTTGCCATGCCCATCTCTCAAAGGTGATCTATATCGCCTACATTAAAAAAAGCCAAATCTTGTTATTTTAACCAAGACATAAAACATTAAGCGTTGGTTCAAGCATAAACTTCAGGATATATTTTACTTAAATTTCCTCAATATTCCTCAAATATTTCTCTACAGAGGTCGAAGCTCATATTTTTAACTAAGTGAAATGTTCATGAAATTTTTTTTAGTTTTAATGGATTTTAATTAAACTTGAGGAAATTATCTAGTGTAGATTACTAAATTTACCATTATCCTATGTTTTCGACAAATACCACAATTTGTGAATTGGCTTCAATCCTCAAACAATTCTAAAGCAGTCTACTGCGTGTATGTGTATTATAGGTAAGTGTATGTGTGTTGTCCCTAAATATGTATAGTTGTATAAGGAATAAAAAATAACAATCATACGCACCGAAGAAAGAACCAGAAAATATACATAAATTCGTGCATATTTTTCATAAATAAGCAAAAATAAAAATTAAACAAACACTCATATACAGACATCCAGAAACAAGGACACGCCATCCACATTCAATAACATTTCGGTTGGTTTTACAGCATCCAAGAAAATATATGAAAAAAATAAAAACAGCAGCAACCCAAAAAACTTAGCAGTCCTTAAAACTGTCTGTCTATAAAACATTTAAACACATCCTTACCAAATTTACAAATGTGCGTAAGTGTTTACGTATGTACGTATATGTGTGACTGTTTATATGAGTATCTATGTGAGTTCATGAGATCTAGATTATAAAAATGTTTAAGAGAGAGTGTGTGTCGAAGTAGCGGTTGTTTTTAAAAGTTTTCTCAATCGAAAGTATCAAATTGCTCACAATAACACTTAAGTCAACACATACTCGTTTACAGCAACAAACAGAAAGAAAAACATAAGAAGGGACATATGTTGGCTAGGAGAAAAGGAATATATAAGGAACTTTGCTCGAACTGAACTAGAACAGAACTAGAACAGAACTAGAACAGAACTAGAACAGAACTAGAACAGAACTAGAACAGAACTAGAACAGAACTAGAACAGAACTAGAACAGAACTAGAACAGAACTAGAACAGAACTAGAACAGAACTAGAACAGAACTAGAACAGAACTAGAACAGAACTAGAACAGAACTAGAACAGAACTAGAACAGAACTAGAACAGAACTGGAACAGAACTAGAAAAGAACTAGAACAGAACTAGAACAGAACAAGAACAGAACTAGAACAGAACTAGAACAGAACAGAACAAGAACAGAACTAGAACAGAACTAGAACAGAACTAGAACAGAACTAGAACAGAACTAGAACAGAACTAGAACAGAACTAGAACAGAACTAGAACAGAACTAGAACAGAACTAGAACAGAACTAGAACAGAACTAGAACAGAACTAGAACAGAACTAGAACAGAACTAGAACAGAACTAGAACAGAACTAGAACAGAACTAGAACAGAACTAGAACAGAACTAGAACAGAACTAGAACAGAACTAGAACAGAACTAGAACAGAACTAGAACAGAACTAGAACAGAACTAGAACAGAACTAGAACAGAACTAGAACAGAACTAGAACAGAACTAGAACAGAACTAGAACAGAACTAGAACAGAACTAGAACAGAACTAGAACAGAACTAGAACAGAACTAGAACAGAACTAGAACAGAACTAGAACAGAACTAGAACAGAACTAGAACAGAACTAGAACAGAACTAGAACAGAACTAGAACAGAACTAGAACAGAACTAGAACAGAACTAGAACAGAACTAGAACAGAACTAGAACAGAACTAGAACAGAACTAGAACAGAACTAGAACAGAACTAGAACAGAACTAGAACAGAACTAGAACAGAACTAGAACAGAACTAGAACAGAACTAGAACAGAACTAGAACAGAACTAGAACAGAACTAGAACAGAACTAGAACAGAACTAGAACAGAACTAGAACAGAACTAGAACAGAACTAGAACAGAACTAGAACAGAACTAGAACAGAACTAGAACAGAACTAGAACAGAACTAGAACAGAACTAGAACAGAACTAGAACAGAACAGAACTAGAACAGAACTAGAACAGAACTAGAACAGAACTAGAACAGAACTAGAACAGAACTAGAACAGAACTAGAACAGAACTAGAACAGAACTAGAACAGAACTAGAACAGAACTAGAACAGAACTAGAACAGAACTAGAACAGAACTAGAACAGAACTAGAACAGAACTAGAACAGAACTAGAACAGAACTAGAACAGAACTAGAACAGAACTAGAACAGAACTAGAACAGAACTAGAACAGAACTAGAACAGAACTAGAACAGAACTAGAACAGAACTAGAACAGAACTAGAACAGAACTAGAACAGAACTAGAACAGAACTAGAACAGAACTAGAACAGAACTAGAACAGAACTAGAACAGAACTAGAACAGAACTAGAACAGAACTAGAACAGAACTAGAACAGAACTAGAACAGAACTAGAACAGAACTAGAACAGAACTAGAACAGAACTAGAACAGAACTAGAACAGAACTAGAACAGAACTAGAACAGAACTAGAACAGAACTAGAACAGAACTAGAACAGAACTAGAACAGAACTAGAACAGAACTAGAACAGAACTAGAACAGAACTAGAACAGAACTAGAACAGAACTAGAACAGAACTAGAACAGAACTAGAACAGAACTAGAACAGAACTAGAACAGAACTAGAACAGAACTAGAACAGAACTAGAACAGAACTAGAACAGAACTAGAACAGAACAGAACTAGAACAGAACTAGAACAGAACTAGAACAGAACTAGAACAGAACTAGAACAGAACTAGAACAGAACTAGAACAGAACTAGAACAGAACTAGAACAGAACTAGAACAGAACTAGAACAGAACTAGAACAGAACTAGAACAGAACTAGAACAGAACTAGAACAGAACTAGAACAGAACTAGAACAGAACTAGAACAGAACTAGAACAGAACTAGAACAGAACTAGAACAGAACTAGAACAGAACTAGAACAGAACTAGAACAGAACTAGAACAGAACTAGAACAGAACTAGAACAGAACTAGAACAGAACTAGAACAGAACTAGAACAGAACTAGAACAGAACTAGAACAGAACTAGAACAGAACTAGAACAGAACTAGAACAGAACTAGAACAGAACTAGAACAGAACTAGAACAGAACTAGAACAGAACTAGAACAGAACTAGAACAGAACTAGAACAGAACTAGAACAGAACTAGAACAGAACTAGAACAGAACTAGAACAGAACTAGAACAGAACTAGAACAGAACTAGAACAGAACTAGAACAGAACTAGAACAGAACTAGAACAGAACTAGAACAGAACTAGAACAGAACTAGAACAGAACTAGAACAGAACTAGAACAGAACTAGAACAGAACTAGAACAGAACTAGAACAGAACTAGAACAGAACTAGAACAGAACTAGAACAGAACTAGAACAGAACTAGAACAGAACTAGAACAGAACTAGAACAGAACTAGAACAGAACTAGAACAGAACTAGAACAGAACTAGAACAGAACTAGAACAGAACTAGAACAGAACTAGAACAGAACTAGAACAGAACTAGAACAGAACTAGAACAGAACTAGAACAGAACTAGAACAGAACTAGAACAGAACTAGAACAGAACTAGAACAGAACTAGAACAGAACTAGAACAGAACTAGAACAGAACTAGAACAGAACTAGAACAGAACTAGAACAGAACTAGAACAGAACTAGAACAGAACTAGAACAGAACTAGAACAGAACTAGAACAGAACTAGAACAGAACTAGAACAGAACTAGAACAGAACTAGAACAGAACTAGAACAGAACTAGAACAGAACTAGAACAGAACTAGAACAGAACTAGAACAGAACTAGAACAGAACTAGAACAGAACTAGAACAGAACTAGAACAGAACTAGAACAGAACTAGAACAGAACTAGAACAGAACTAGAACAGAACTAGAACAGAACTAGAACAGAACTAGAACAGAACTAGAACAGAACTAGAACAGAACTAGAACAGAACTAGAACAGAACTAGAACAGAACTAGAACAGAACTAGAACAGAACTAGAACAGAACTAGAACAGAACTAGAACAGAACTAGAACAGAACTAGAACAGAACTAGAACAGAACAGAACTAGAACAGAACTAGAACAGAACTAGAACAGAACTAGAACAGAACTAGAACAGAACTAGAACAGAACTAGAACAGAACTAGAACAGAACTAGAACAGAACTAGAACAGAACTAGAACAGAACTAGAACAGAACTAGAACAGAACTAGAACAGAACTAGAACAGAACTAGAACAGAACTAGAACAGAACTAGAACAGAACTAGAACAGAACTAGAACAGAACTAGAACAGAACTAGAACAGAACTAGAACAGAACTAGAACAGAACTAGAACAGAACTAGAACAGAACTAGAACAGAACTAGAACAGAACTAGAACAGAACTAGAACAGAACTAGAACAGAACTAGAACAGAACTAGAACAGAACTAGAACAGAACTAGAACAGAACTAGAACAGAACTAGAACAGAACTAGAACAGAACTAGAACAGAACTAGAACAGAACTAGAACAGAACTAGAACAGAACTAGAACAGAACTAGAACAGAACTAGAACAGAACTAGAACAGAACTAGAACAGAACTAGAACAGAACTAGAACAGAACTAGAACAGAACTAGAACAGAACTAGAACAGAACTAGAACAGAACTAGAACAGAACTAGAACAGAACTAGAACAGAACTAGAACAGAACTAGAACAGAACTAGAACAGAACTAGAACAGAACTAGAACAGAACTAGAACAGAACTAGAACAGAACTAGAACAGAACTAGAACAGAACTAGAACAGAACTAGAACAGAACTAGAACAGAACTAGAACAGAACTAGAACAGAACTAGAACAGAACTAGAACAGAACTAGAACAGAACTAGAACAGAACTAGAACAGAACTAGAACAGAACTAGAACAGAACTAGAACAGAACTAGAACAGAACTAGAACAGAACTAGAACAGAACTAGAACAGAACTAGAACAGAACTAGAACAGAACTAGAACAGAACTAGAACAGAACTAGAACAGAACTAGAACAGAACTAGAACAGAACTAGAACAGAACTAGAACAGAACTAGAACAGAACTAGAACAGAACTAGAACAGAACTAGAACAGAACTAGAACAGAACTAGAACAGAACTAGAACAGAACTAGAACAGAACTAGAACAGAACTAGAACAGAACTAGAACAGAACTAGAACAGAACTAGAACAGAACTAGAACAGAACTAGAACAGAACTAGAACAGAACTAGAACAGAACTAGAACAGAACTAGAACAGAACTAGAACAGAACTAGAACAGAACTAGAACAGAACTAGAACAGAACTAGAACAGAACTAGAACAGAACTAGAACAGAACTAGAACAGAACTAGAACAGAACTAGAACAGAACTAGAACAGAACTAGAACAGAACTAGAACAGAACTAGAACAGAACTAGAACAGAACTAGAACAGAACTAGAACAGAACTAGAACAGAACTAGAACAGAACTAGAACAGAACTAGAACAGAACTAGAACAGAACTAGAACAGAACTAGAACAGAACTAGAACAGAACTAGAACAGAACTAGAACAGAACTAGAACAGAACTAGAACAGAACTAGAACAGAACTAGAACAGAACTAGAACAGAACTAGAACAGAACTAGAACAGAACTAGAACAGAACTAGAACAGAACTAGAACAGAACTAGAACAGAACTAGAACAGAACTAGAACAGAACTAGAACAGAACTAGAACAGAACTAGAACAGAACTAGAACAGAACTAGAACAGAACTAGAACAGAACTAGAACAGAACTAGAACAGAACTAGAACAGAACTAGAACAGAACTAGAACAGAACTAGAACAGAACTAGAACAGAACTAGAACAGAACTAGAACAGAACTAGAACAGAACTAGAACAGAACTAGAACAGAACTAGAACAGAACTAGAACAGAACTAGAACAGAACTAGAACAGAACTAGAACAGAACTAGAACAGAACTAGAACAGAACTAGAACAGAACTAGAACAGAACTAGAACAGAACTAGAACAGAACTAGAACAGAACTAGAACAGAACTAGAACAGAACTAGAACAGAACTAGAACAGAACTAGAACAGAACTAGAACAGAACTAGAACAGAACTAGAACAGAACTAGAACAGAACTAGAACAGAACTAGAACAGAACTAGAACAGAACTAGAACAGAACTAGAACAGAACTAGAACAGAACTAGAACAGAACTAGAACAGAACTAGAACAGAACTAGAACAGAACTAGAACAGAACTAGAACAGAACTAGAACAGAACTAGAACAGAACTAGAACAGAACTAGAACAGAACTAGAACAGAACTAGAACAGAACTAGAACAGAACTAGAACAGAACTAGAACAGAACTAGAACAGAACTAGAACAGAACTAGAACAGAACTAGAACAGAACTAGAACAGAACTAGAACAGAACTAGAACAGAACTAGAACAGAACTAGAACAGAACTAGAACAGAACTAGAACAGAACTAGAACAGAACTAGAACAGAACTAGAACAGAACTAGAACAGAACTAGAACAGAACTAGAACAGAACTAGAACAGAACTAGAACAGAACTAGAACAGAACTAGAACAGAACTAGAACAGAACTAGAACAGAACTAGAACAGAACTAGAACAGAACTAGAACAGAACTAGAACAGAACTAGAACAGAACTAGAACAGAACTAGAACAGAACTAGAACAGAACTAGAACAGAACTAGAACAGAACTAGAACAGAACTAGAACAGAACTAGAACAGAACTAGAACAGAACTAGAACAGAACTAGAACAGAACTAGAACAGAACTAGAACAGAACTAGAACAGAACTAGAACAGAACTAGAACAGAACTAGAACAGAACTAGAACAGAACTAGAACAGAACTAGAACAGAACTAGAACAGAACTAGAACAGAACTAGAACAGAACTAGAACAGAACTAGAACAGAACTAGAACAGAACTAGAACAGAACTAGAACAGAACTAGAACAGAACTAGAACAGAACTAGAACAGAACTAGAACAGAACTAGAACAGAACTAGAACAGAACTAGAACAGAACTAGAACAGAACTAGAACAGAACTAGAACAGAACTAGAACAGAACTAGAACAGAACTAGAACAGAACTAGAACAGAACTAGAACAGAACTAGAACAGAACTAGAACAGAACTAGAACAGAACTAGAACAGAACTAGAACAGAACTAGAACAGAACTAGAACAGAACTAGAACAGAACTAGAACAGAACTAGAACAGAACTAGAACAGAACTAGAACAGAACTAGAACAGAACTAGAACAGAACTAGAACAGAACTAGAACAGAACTAGAACAGAACTAGAACAGAACTAGAACAGAACTAGAACAGAACTAGAACAGAACTAGAACAGAACTAGAACAGAACTAGAACAGAACTAGAACAGAACTAGAACAGAACTAGAACAGAACTAGAACAGAACTAGAACAGAACTAGAACAGAACTAGAACAGAACTAGAACAGAACTAGAACAGAACTAGAACAGAACTAGAACAGAACTAGAACAGAACTAGAACAGAACTAGAACAGAACTAGAACAGAACTAGAACAGAACTAGAACAGAACTAGAACAGAACTAGAACAGAACTAGAACAGAACTAGAACAGAACTAGAACAGAACTAGAACAGAACTAGAACAGAACTAGAACAGAACTAGAACAGAACTAGAACAGAACTAGAACAGAACTAGAACAGAACTAGAACAGAACTAGAACAGAACTAGAACAGAACTAGAACAGAACTAGAACAGAACTAGAACAGAACTAGAACAGAACTAGAACAGAACTAGAACAGAACTAGAACAGAACTAGAACAGAACTAGAACAGAACTAGAACAGAACTAGAACAGAACTAGAACAGAACTAGAACAGAACTAGAACAGAACTAGAACAGAACTAGAACAGAACTAGAACAGAACTAGAACAGAACTAGAACAGAACTAGAACAGAACTAGAACAGAACTAGAACAGAACTAGAACAGAACTAGAACAGAACTAGAACAGAACTAGAACAGAACTAGAACAGAACTAGAACAGAACTAGAACAGAACTAGAACAGAACTAGAACAGAACTAGAACAGAACTAGAACAGAACTAGAACAGAACTAGAACAGAACTAGAACAGAACTAGAACAGAACTAGAACAGAACTAGAACAGAACTAGAACAGAACTAGAACAGAACTAGAACAGAACTAGAACAGAACTAGAACAGAACTAGAACAGAACTAGAACAGAACTAGAACAGAACTAGAACAGAACTAGAACAGAACTAGAACAGAACTAGAACAGAACTAGAACAGAACTAGAACAGAACTAGAACAGAACTAGAACAGAACTAGAACAGAACTAGAACAGAACTAGAACAGAACTAGAACAGAACTAGAACAGAACTAGAACAGAACTAGAACAGAACTAGAACAGAACTAGAACAGAACTAGAACAGAACTAGTAGAACAGAACTAGAACAGAACTAGAACAGAACTAGAACAGAACTAGAACAGAACTAGAACAGAACTAGAACAGAACTAGAACAGAACTAGAACAGAACTAGAACAGAACTAGAACAGAACTAGAACAGAACTAGAACAGAACTAGAACAGAACTAGAACAGAACTAGAACAGAACTAGAACAGAACTAGAACAGAACTAGAACAGAACTAGAACAGAACTAGAACAGAACAGAACTAGAACAGAACTAGAACAGAACTAGAACAGAACTAGAACAGAACTAGAACAGAACTAGAACAGAACTAGAACAGAACTAGAACAGAACTAGAACAGAACTAGAACAGAACTAGAACAGAACTAGAACAGAACTAGAACAGAACTAGAACAGAACTAGAACAGAACTAGAACAGAACTAGAACAGAACTAGAACAGAACTAGAACAGAACTAGAACAGAACTAGAACAGAACTAGAACAGAACTAGAACAGAACTAGAACAGAACTAGAACAGAACTAGAACAGAACTAGAACAGAACTAGAACAGAACTAGAACAGAACTAGAACAGAACTAGAACAGAACTAGAACAGAACTAGAACAGAACTAGAACAGAACTAGAACAGAACTAGAACAGAACTAGAACAGAACTAGAACAGAACTAGAACAGAACTAGAACAGAACTAGAACAGAACTAGAACAGAACTAGAACAGAACTAGAACAGAACTAGAACAGAACTAGAACAGAACTAGAACAGAACTAGAACAGAACTAGAACAGAACTAGAACAGAACTAGAACAGAACTAGAACAGAACTAGAACAGAACTAGAACAGAACTAGAACAGAACTAGAACAGAACTAGAACAGAACTAGAACAGAACTAGAACAGAACTAGAACAGAACTAGAACAGAACTAGAACAGAACTAGAACAGAACTAGAACAGAACTAGAACAGAACTAGAACAGAACTAGAACAGAACTAGAACAGAACTAGAACAGAACTAGAACAGAACTAGAACAGAACTAGAACAGAACTAGAACAGAACTAGAACAGAACTAGAACAGAACTAGAACAGAACTAGAACAGAACTAGAACAGAACTAGAACAGAACTAGAACAGAACTAGAACAGAACTAGAACAGAACTAGAACAGAACTAGAACAGAACTAGAACAGAACTAGAACAGAACTAGAACAGAACTAGAACAGAACTAGAACAGAACTAGAACAGAACTAGAACAGAACTAGAACAGAACTAGAACAGAACAGAACTAGAACAGAACTAGAACAGAACTAGAACAGAACTAGAACAGAACTAGAACAGAACTAGAACAGAACTAGAACAGAACTAGAACAGAACTAGAACAGAACTAGAACAGAACTAGAACAGAACTAGAACAGAACTAGAACAGAACTAGAACAGAACTAGAACAGAACTAGAACAGAACTAGAACAGAACTAGAACAGAACTAGAACAGAACTAGAACAGAACTAGAACAGAACTAGAACAGAACTAGAACAGAACTAGAACAGAACTAGAACAGAACTAGAACAGAACTAGAACAGAACTAGAACAGAACTAGAACAGAACTAGAACAGAACTAGAACAGAACTAGAACAGAACTAGAACAGAACTAGAACAGAACTAGAACAGAACTAGAACAGAACTAGAACAGAACTAGAACAGAACTAGAACAGAACTAGAACAGAACTAGAACAGAACTAGAACAGAACTAGAACAGAACTAGAACAGAACTAGAACAGAACTAGAACAGAACTAGAACAGAACTAGAACAGAACTAGAACAGAACTAGAACAGAACTAGAACAGAACTAGAACAGAACTAGAACAGAACTAGAACAGAACTAGAACAGAACTAGAACAGAACTAGAACAGAACTAGAACAGAACTAGAACAGAACTAGAACAGAACTAGAACAGAACTAGAACAGAACTAGAACAGAACTAGAACAGAACTAGAACAGAACTAGAACAGAACTAGAACAGAACTAGAACAGAACTAGAACAGAACTAGAACAGAACTAGAACAGAACTAGAACAGAACTAGAACAGAACTAGAACAGAACTAGAACAGAACTAGAACAGAACTAGAACAGAACTAGAACAGAACTAGAACAGAACTAGAACAGAACTAGAACAGAACTAGAACAGAACTAGAACAGAACTAGAACAGAACTAGAACAGAACTAGAACAGAACTAGAACAGAACTAGAACAGAACTAGAACAGAACTAGAACAGAACTAGAACAGAACTAGAACAGAACTAGAACAGAACTAGAACAGAACTAGAACAGAACTAGAACAGAACTAGAACAGAACTAGAACAGAACTAGAACAGAACTAGAACAGAACTAGAACAGAACTAGAACAGAACTAGAACAGAACTAGAACAGAACTAGAACAGAACTAGAACAGAACTAGAACAGAACTAGAACAGAACTAGAACAGAACTAGAACAGAACTAGAACAGAACTAGAACAGAACTAGAACAGAACTAGAACAGAACTAGAACAGAACTAGAACAGAACTAGAACAGAACTAGAACAGAACTAGAACAGAACTAGAACAGAACTAGAACAGAACTAGAACAGAACTAGAACAGAACTAGAACAGAACTAGAACAGAACTAGAACAGAACTAGAACAGAACTAGAACAGAACTAGAACAGAACTAGAACAGAACTAGAACAGAACTAGAACAGAACTAGAACAGAACTAGAACAGAACTAGAACAGAACTAGAACAGAACTAGAACAGAACTAGAACAGAACTAGAACAGAACTAGAACAGAACTAGAACAGAACTAGAACAGAACTAGAACAGAACTAGAACAGAACTAGAACAGAACTAGAACAGAACTAGAACAGAACTAGAACAGAACTAGAACAGAACTAGAACAGAACTAGAACAGAACTAGAACAGAACTAGAACAGAACTAGAACAGAACTAGAACAGAACTAGAACAGAACTAGAACAGAACTAGAACAGAACTAGAACAGAACTAGAACAGAACTAGAACAGAACTAGAACAGAACTAGAACAGAACTAGAACAGAACTAGAACAGAACTAGAACAGAACTAGAACAGAACTAGAACAGAACTAGAACAGAACTAGAACAGAACTAGAACAGAACTAGAACAGAACTAGAACAGAACTAGAACAGAACTAGAACAGAACTAGAACAGAACTAGAACAGAACTAGAACAGAACTAGAACAGAACTAGAACAGAACTAGAACAGAACTAGAACAGAACTAGAACTAGAACAGAACTAGAACAGAACTAGAACAGAACTAGAACAGAACTAGAACAGAACTAGAACAGAACTAGAACAGAACTAGAACAGAACTAGAACAGAACTAGAACAGAACTAGAACAGAACTAGAACAGAACTAGAACAGAACTAGAACAGAACTAGAACAGAACTAGAACAGAACTAGAACAGAACTAGAACAGAACTAGAACAGAACTAGAACAGAACTAGAACAGAACTAGAACAGAACTAGAACAGAACTAGAACAGAACTAGAACAGAACTAGAACAGAACTAGAACAGAACTAGAACAGAACTAGAACAGAACTAGAACAGAACTAGAACAGAACTAGAACAGAACTAGAACAGAACTAGAACAGAACTAGAACAGAACTAGAACAGAACTAGAACAGAACTAGAACAGAACTAGAACAGAACTAGAACAGAACTAGAACAGAACTAGAACAGAACTAGAACAGAACTAGAACAGAACTAGAACAGAACTAGAACAGAACTAGAACAGAACTAGAACAGAACTAGAACAGAACTAGAACAGAACTAGAACAGAACTAGAACAGAACTAGAACAGAACTAGAACAGAACTAGAACAGAACTAGAACAGAACTAGAACAGAACTAGAACGGAACTAGAACAGAACTAGAACAGAACAGAATTAGAACAGAACTAGAACAGAACTAGAACAGAACTAGAACAGAACTAGAACTAGAACAGAACTAGAACAGAACTAGAACAGAACTAGAACAGAACTAGAACAGAACTAGAACTAGAACTGAACTAGAACTGAACTAGAACTGAACTAGAACAGAAGTAGAACAGAACTAGAACAGAACTAGAACAGAACTAGAACAGAACTAGAACAGAACTAGAACAGAACTAGAACAGAACTAGAACAGAACTAGAACAGAACTAGAACAGAACTAGAACAGAACTAGAACAGAACTAGAACAGAACTAGAACAGAACTAGAACAGAACTAGAACAGAACTAGAACAGAACTAGAACAGAACTAGAACAGAACTAGAACAGAACTAGAACAGAACTAGAACAGAACTAGAACAGAACTAGAACAGAACTAGAACAGAACTAGAACAGAACTAGAACAGAACTAGAACTGAACTAGAACAGAACTAGAACAGAACTAGAACAGAACTAGAACAGAACTAGAACTGATCTATAGCTGACCTATAGAATTGCTTGTCTTTAAACAATTATTGATAATTTTCTGGTAAAAAATTTAATCACTTTTGAGAAATTACTTTTACCCCTATTCATTTCCTCATACATTTAGCAATAGCACACATTTTTTTAAGTATCTCTCATAAAACAACTTAAAAATTTTAAAAAGAACAAAAACCCTAAAACTCACATTATATTTACTTAAAAGAAATACTAGTTTTTCCCTAATTTTTTCTAAGGGATGTATATGGTACCATGTCATTCTCCCATATACAACTATGTGACCTCAACTGAAAACCTCAAATAACAAAAACCCCTGTTACCAACGTCGCTAGCAAACAACATGATTTAAATGATTTATACGTTTAGATAAGACAAATAACTGGAAAAAAATCATTAATATTTTCGTTTTGTGGTAACACCCAACTTTTTAGTTTTTTGTTGAGTTTTATTTAAAATTTTGTATTATTTGAAATGAACAAAAATTGGTTTAAACAACAAATGATTGGTTTTCTTATCTATATATTGGATATATGGCAAAATGATAGGTAAATAAAAAGAAAATAAATAATTTGGCAAACTATGGCGTGTTATAATATAATTTTTTTGAAGTCAAAACAAATGAAATTCTTTTCTTTTTAGGTGAAAAATAAAAAAAGTTTGGAGTAAAGTCAAGAAATTTTATTTGTAATTATCACAGCAAATAATATTTTTATAGTGAATAAATTAATTTAGTAGTTCTGGGTGACTGTCTCGAACTAGTGATTTTTAGGATCGCCACAGGTTACGTAGCAAGTTATTTAAAAATGTGCGTGTCGAAGTCAGACTTCAATTGGCCTTATATGGATTAAAAAGAGACTGTCTGATAGCTTTCCCAAAGTAGTCAACGAATGGGATCCATAAGCGGTGATATAGAGTTTGTTTGTAACTGGTTATTTGACTAGTCTAATAACTAGTTATTTTAACATATATGTATCATAGGTCAAAGATAATTGCTCACTAATAGTAGGTCTATAGCAGAGATCAACTTTTTTGCTATTCATACGCACTTATAAAATTATAAGTATAAGTAAGTAGCCATCATTGAAATTAAACTACTCTGACGTACTCATACTCACAATGACATTGATGTATAAGTATGTGTAGCATTAAATATAAATCCAACGTCGACATCATACTCATACGAACTCAAATCTGTATGATTCATAAATAACCTCAGCCTATCTTAAGTTTATGAAAATACTCATGATACTCACTACTGATTCAACTCATTCGATTCATGCATGTTTTTTGTGTAATTATACAGAATTCGGCTACAAACAACCTCAAAATGAGTATTTTAATGTTCGTATTCGAATCATACTTATTTTGCAGTCGAAATCAAAAATATCATAAATGTCGTTAAGTATGAGTATGATGATTTCCTTTGAACTTTGCGAGTGGATATGAGTCTCGACAACATTGTAATAAATATGAATGGGTATAAGTACAAGAAATTTTGTGTCATGATTCAACTCTACTCACTTTTTTACTACTCATTGCTGATCATTGGTCTATAATACTCAACGCAACCAGATACCAGTTACAAAGATATAGTCAAATTGTCTGATCTAAGCAGTTTCCTGATTCTCAGGGAACTCACGTACTAGTTACAAATATACAGTCTAATAACCGGTTTCTTATAAACAAACCATTCTCCTTCTACTATATGCTAACTACAGTGCATATACCAGCTACATTCTATGAATAAATGTTTATAATTTTGTTTTTCAAGGGAATGAGACACTAAGTGACTCCAGAACAAATTACTTTTGGTGATTAATATAACTACTTTCTAAAGTCCAGTACAAAAAACGTTTTAAGTGACTACATTCCTGATTACTTAGAGACAATAGAGTGACAGTTGACTTCACGCCAGATTACCTGCGAAGTATAAAGTAACCAATTCATTTTATTGCTATAAAGAACACAAATGTCATATAAACTAGTCAGCCAAAAGAAATACATAGATTACCTGTAAAACAGCTGAAAACATATTTAGCTAAGACACAAGTAAGCAAAGACACAATACAGAGTTGCATATAGAATATAAGACATGATTTAAAAACAAGTAAAAGAACTATATTCGGCTGTGCCGAATCTTATATACCCTTCACCAAATTATAATTTGAAAGAAAAATTTTAAATATTTTTAGGTAAACAAAATTAATTTTTTTTTTCAAAATTGAAAAAAAAAAAAATATTTTTTTGAAATTTTTGTTAAATTTTTTTTTAATTTATTAAAGAAAAAAAATTAAGAAAAACAAGTTAGAGAGCTATATTCGGCTGTGCCGAATCTTATATACCCTTTACCAAATTATACTTTAAAATAAAAATTTTAAATATTTTTAGGTAAACAAAATTAAAATTTTTTTTCAAAATAAAAAAAAAAATTTTTTTTTTTCAAAATCGTTTTCTATTTTTTTCCAAATTGTTTTGTTTTAAGTTTTTTCCAATTTTTTTTTAATTTTTTTTTTTAATTTATTAGTGAAAAAGAGTTAATGAACAAATTTTTTTTGGTTAAAAAAATTCAGGTTAAAAAATATTTGTCCCAATTTTGACCCATTGTAGGTCCAAATTACTATAGCCTTATATATATCGTTGGAATGGACTTTGAAATATCTATCATTAGATATCCATATTGTCTATATTAATGACTAATTCAGATATAAATGCCTAATAGATCAAAAACAGTCCAAAAATCGAGGTTGTCCCGGTTTTTTCCTAATATCTCAGCCATTTGTGGACCGAGTTTTTCGACTTTAAATAGCGACCGAGCCGGAAGAATTCCCCATATATTGATGTATCAATAATGTTTGTAAGTTATTTGGGGGATACGGAAAGTTGATTTCAACATACAGACGGAAATGGCTATATCGACTTCGCTATCGATCCAGAATATAATACTTTGAGGGGTCGCAAATGAAAAATGTGGAAATTACAAACGGAATGAATGGTGAAGGGTATAATAAAAATGTATAAAGTTATAGATCTTAACTATAGATTTGGATAGTATTTTCTAAGAAATTGCAATTATTGTAAAAAAGGGAACTGCTTCTATCAATATTTTCTATATTAATCTGTTTGTCTTCTGTATTTCATATAGATTACAAATTACATTTTTTGTATATTACTTCCATTTTTTTTTCTATCCTTAATGTTTATTTGTTTAATTTAACAACATTTATATTCATTTTGCTGAATTTTGTTTGCGTGTAAATCGAAAATTATGACAGTTAAATTTAACTTTAGCATATTCAAATTAAGCATACAACAATGATAACAAAGAAACGAACAAAATTTTAATGGCTTAGTAAACTGAATTATAATTGAAGTTAAATTGGCAATTTATTTAAATTTATGCTAAATTCTTAATGTAAATATGAGTTTTATTAGATATTTTAATGCTTGGCAGCGAAAAAAAAAATGTATAATGGCAACATTTTTAATAATTTGTTGTTATTACAAAGTGTTTTTTATGTTGGTTTTAAAAGACACATAAAATTTGATTAGATTTTCATATAAGAGAGAGACAGAGAGAGAGAAAGACTGTGAGAGTTCAGAGACATATTCGTTATATGACTACTAACTAAGTAGTAATGATATTACATTACTAATTAACATACTTAGTAATGACTAATATATACCACCTGCATTACTTAGAAGTACTTAAGTAATGACTGGCCTATAACATAGTAATTACTTATTAGATATCTGCATGACTATATATATGATTCTAACAGTAATGAACAGCCATATTTACTTTGTAAACAATATTGTAACCCATTGAATGACTATAATTCTCATATAGTTATGTTTTCGTCAAATATGGAGAAACAGTTTACGAGTTGCCCATCGTCCTGAACGTTAAATTTGTATATAGTATTTTCTGAAGTAAAACCTAACAAACTGTACGTCCAAGCAGCACAGTGGCATATTATGGAACCAGATATTCCAATTTTAATGAGGAGTATATTAGCAATGATTTGTAATGGCGCTTAGTTTCTTAGTAATGCATTACTAAAGTCTCTATAATCCAATTTGTTAAATATATCAAAATGTTCTTCAATAATTTTTTTCCGTTTCGCCCATTACATACTTCCTAAAAACTTTTCTAATGTTTCTCACACAATATTTACAGATCCTTAATGCTGCTAAAGATTTTAATTAAACACGTTTCTTTATGCTTTATTTTAAGCTAACGCAAGGACTTTGTAAATGAATTAAGAATTTGGTATTGTTTGTTCAAGTTTTAGAACTTACAAGTAGAGCCTCTTCAGTGCAACAAATGCTTAGAAAATTTTGTATATTTCAGCAAAAACAAAAAGAAAGTAAGAAATATTTCATATTAATCAAAAAATAAAGCAGAAGTTGTAGCAGTAGTTGCCAAAAAATATATATAACAAACACTTGACCCCCTCTTCCAAAAAAAATAAAACACAATAGAACAAATGGCCCAGACTTATTCAATAACTTTACAATGGATTTTTAATGTTACATCATAAATTTATTTCTAATAGCCAACGAAATCTCTCCCTTTAACCGGGTACTTAATAACATGCAACAACCGTCAATATGGGCAAAAGGTACTCTACTCGTTATTATTTCTGCTCAAGTATCACCAGCCACCACTTACTCTCCACCCCGTGGCATCAGAAACTAATCAATTATTATAATCAAAAAAAAACGTAGAAAAATAAACCCTTAAAATCTTCACTATTGTTTTTGCTTATTTCTTTTTTTTTTCCAAAAAACATAAAAATGAGCAGATTTCCTTCCTGTTTAGAAAAACAAATATCATTTTGAAAAGAGCAGTATGAAAACCACCCCTGTTTTGAAAACTATACTCGTTTAGGACCTCAACAGGGTTGGGAAATTCAGTACTATTGTATTGACACATATTTCATCGCAAGTAACGATTCGGTGCATATATGATTTTCTTTTATCGCGTTCACGCAGCATGTCAGACATGCGACAAAATCGTCTTTCAAGGTCTCTCGACTTCAATTAGTATGGTACCCAATTTCCCTGTTTTTGCTGCTCGCAAACATTTTGAAATTGCTGCTTTAGTAGCTCCCAATGTTTCTGCAAGCTCTTGTTGAGTTTGACAATAATCTTCATGGAGTAATGCCTCCAATTCTTGTTCTTCAAACTTTTTTGGCTGGCCTGGTCGATATTTTTCTTCCGTGTCAAAATCACCACTTCTGAACTGCACAAGCCATCTTTTGTTCATTGAAACCGATAGAACACATTCATCATAAGCTTTGGTGAGCAATTGATGTGTTTTAGTGGTACTTTTTCCAAATTAAAGCAAAACTTCTCGCATTTTCGAATATCCCACCCTGAACACTTCTTTGGCATTCCACGTGGATACACTATGGAACGTTTTCGTTCTTGGATTGAATCAGAATTTTCCTGTTCTTGGATTGAATCAGAAAGTACTCTTTTAATTCGAATTTATTAGCTTAGCATTAAGAACTCTCTGTTATCCAGCTCTGTTTTACATACTTCTAACCAAAATGTATGACTAAGCAATGAAAATTATATTGAAACATTGATGAACAACATGTTTTTCTTTTGTTTCTTTTTCTTTCGGTGAAAAACTTTTGTTCGTTACAGGAGTTTAGATGCAGAAGAAAAAACACAATAATGTTTGCTAAAGTAAAAAGGACAGCTGCCACCAATGAATATTAGTTGCAAATACAGAAATTTTGTGGCACAATAATATTAGAACAACGTGGGTATATATATGAAAATGAACAGGCAGAACAAAAAGAACGAATTTAGTTTATATTAAATATTCAGAGGATTCTTAGTTAAACGTATCGCTTATTAAGAAATAAGTAAAAAAGTAGATTGTAGATTTTTAAAAAAGTTATTGCTGTATTATATTGAAACCAATAACTTAAACAGCTTTAAAAATTTAACTTTGAACAGACTGAAAGTACTTTCCATTTTATTATAGGATTCAGTAGAGTGTAAGCTGTTATAAAAACAACCACCTTTAAAAATTCATTTATATTGAAAATATTCAAGTGCAACTGAGAAATGAACAAAAATCTCATAAACATCCCAGTTGCATGTAATAAACAAATAGTGACCCTTAATATAATAGTAGAAATCAGATGCTAATATTACGATAACGAAAATATTTAAAAACCAAGGTTTTCAGCAAACTTTCATACAGAAAAATAAAAATAATCTACAAAAATATTTGCTGAAATTTAAGAAACAAAAAAACATTAAAAATTTTAATAATTTCATGTGAAGTTTTTTCTGTTTATTTGACAATAAAAAAAACTCTTCAAAGTCATTATAACCCACTTTTAATATTCACTTATGAGCACATTAGTTTGCCCAGCTTGTATAGTTTGTATTTTATGAGTTTTAATATAAAAATCAACCACACATTACACTGTGATACAAAAGAGAGATTGAAATGAAATAAAAGTGTTATAATAATTACTCCAAGTAGTGGACATTGTAAGCTTTTCCTATCATTCTGGCAATATATTGTTACGTTTTAACCTTTTTAAAACGTTGGTTTATTTCCTTTAAATAAACCGGTTACTTTTTATTGCAAATTAAAGCCGTTTAGTAGTTTAAAATTTGTAACAAATCTTTATTTATTTATCAATTCGCAGAAATGCACACACACTTTATAATGTACAAGGCAGTTGATGTTAACTCTAACAGCGCCTATGATAAAGTCACTCATTTATACACGCGCCATCTTTCGTGAATCTTCTACAATGCTCTTAACGGACAAACTAGTATGTTCGAATTCAATGTTAGCTGCTTGAACATTTAGTGTTGCAATACTTATAAACAATGCTAATAACCGCATGCTATCAACATTGTTGATAAGTAGAAGCTTCTACTGATGGACGTGTTTATAAACATGATGAATGCTGCAGACAGTTGATACAAACTGTTAAATTCAAATCAGTTTTACGAATTCGTAACAATATGGATTCAGCGCCAAAAGAACTGTTCATCTTTTGCGGGCAAGACGGATACTCTTGTCTGAAGTGAAGCGTATCCCAGAGACGGCGTTCAGTAACAATCTAAACAAATAGTAGTCAAACGGGGCAAGGTCTGGACTATAAGGCGGGTGAGGAAAAACTACCCAACCACTGCTTTCTAAATAGTTTTCAACAGGTATTGCAACATAGCCGCATATTCTGGTCGTTTTTCGGCCAATGCACTCTTCAAACAAATATGTTGCGTTGGCCAGATCTCAGCAGCTCATATTTTATATAACCCTTTTGGCCTCACCAAATACAGAGAATTACCTTAGCACCATGGATATTTAGCTTTGGTGTCGATTCGACTGGTTGGCCGTGATTCACATACGATCTCTAACGCTTCGGGTTATCGTAATGGATCCATTTATCATCGCAAGTAATGGTTCGGCGCAAAAATGAATTTATTTTATAGCGTTCAAGCATCATTCAAGGTCTCTCAGCTTCAATTCGTATTGTACCCAATATATCTGCTTTTGAATGAATCTTGTTACTCGCAAACGTTTTGAAATTGCTGCTTGTGTAGTTGAGTTTGACAACAATCTTCATGGAGTAATGCCTCCAATTCTTGGTCATCAAACTTTTTTGGCTGATCTGGGTGATCTTTGATAACAATAATATTGTTAATTTACGATTCACATGATTGTATCAACCATATATATGGTTACAGTAAAAAAGTATATGTTTGTGACAACCATTTATTTGATAAAGGACTTACCATATTATGTTGCTCTCGGCTTATGGATATCAGAATCTAAGAACAACATATTATGATAAAAATATTCATCATAAAAATGGTTTTCGCAAACATATACTTGTTTACTGTAATACAATCATGTGAATCGTAAATTAACCATATTATTGTTTCCACAATCATATAATAGTTACTCTGACTATAATATTGTTAAAAATTTTGAAATGGTTACAGTAAACATGCACAACTATATTTTTTTTTCTGCGTGCACGTTGAAACTAATGGAGCACATTAACCGTAAGCTTTGGTGAGCAAAAGAGGTGCTTCTACGGCGCAATAAATGACAGATATGAAGCCTCGAAAATGACATATAAGCAAATAACTCTTTCAGCCAAGCTTTTTTGTGTATAAGTTTAAAATCAAAACAATTACATTTTCTGCTTTAATCGAGGTTAGTTTATTATAAAAAATAATACAAAATAAATCAAAACATGAAAAAACCACCCCCATTCCAAGGTTTTTTGAGGAATGAAGTGGTTAGTTTACTAACCACCGTGGCGGTTGGCATTAAAAATTACTATGATAAACATTTTTTTTCGTATAAATTTGTTTTAAATCGAATATTTTTTGACTAATTTTCTGTCCAAATAACCGAAATATCAAAATAACACTGAATTCGATGAACAATAAACACTCTGAGTTTTTTTTTATTGAATGCGTGAAAGTCTCTTAAAAAAAAACAGATTTTTACAATATTTTCAAACTAATATATTTATCTAACCAGAGCAAAATTTTGCAAAAAAAAACATAAACGATGACTTCAAAAACTATAATTGTTTAGCATAATCGCAATAGATGCCAATAAACTATGTTTTAAAGACTATAAAAAATGTGGTTAGTAAAGTAACCACCCAACCGCAAAGAGTTAAAACAAAAACCGCTTTTAAAAGATACGTCATCTATTGTAAATCCCGCATTTTTAAGTAATACACTAAATAAATTAAAGACCTAGTAATCCAGATGTAGATCAGAAAGGTAGTGGTTTTTGCTTAGATCTCAGCCATTTAATGGCAGAATATCTTAATTTGAAATAGCAACCGGACGTCCCGTCCAGATATGGTGTATGCAAGTTATTCGGGGTCTACGGAAAGTTGATGTCAACACACTGACGGACAGACGGACATATCGACTCCGATATCTATAACGCGGAATGAGAATAATATATGTATACACCCTTTAAGAGTACTATTATTTCGATTACTTTAGTGAAATAACGGTATCTTTAAAGATACGACTTTTAAAGAACATATGAGTCTTCATTTAATTATGTGTCAGTTGGACCTACAATGGGTCAAAATCGGGAAAAATATTTTTTACCCCAAATTTTTTTTCACAAAAAACATTTTTTTTTCATACATTTTTTCATTAATACATTAAAAAAAATAATTTTTAAATTAAAAATTTTTTTTTTAAAAAAATTGGAAAAATCTTTTAAAAATAATTTCGAAAAAAAAAATGTTTAAAAAATTAAAAAAAAAAAAATTTTTTTCATTTTTTTCAAAGTATAATTTGGTGAAGGGTATATAAGATTCGGCACAGCCGAATATAGCTCTCTTACTTGTTTTTAAATCCTTTACTTTGTTAGAAAGATATGAGTTTTACCTTTTAAACAGAAAAAGATTTCTGAAAATCGATTGGAAAATGGCCCTTCACTTCACAAAAATAAAAAAATTAGAGTCAAAAAAATGTTTCCCAAAGAAAGAAATTGGGTGAAAAATCGAGGTAGTCGCTGTTTTTTTTCTTGTATCTTTTCCGATTTTAAATAGCAATCGAAGTTGGACTTTAGCGGATATATTGATGTTTTAATCATGTATGTAAATTATTGGTTTCGGAAAGTTGATTTGAACATAAGATCGCAAATGAAAACAGAATGACAAGGTTATACATATATGTATACCGTTGCCACTAATGGTGAAGGGTATACAAAGTATTAAACGAAGTGGACTCGAATAAATCAGATTTTTTGTGTAGCACAGTGTTATTTAAATAATGTTCAATATATTTTGTTGGGCCAAACTTTACAACAGGGTAGGAAGTGAAAAAAAAAATGTTCCCATATTAAATTTCTCTGACTCTCATTTTCAAAATTATTATGTATCCTTATCACAAGAATGTACGTTTAACGTACAAACATACATATTCACAAAATGTTTCCAGTATTGATAATAAATGGCATGTGAAAATAAACAATTTTGTATTTTTTTTTTCCACAATGTTGTTCTTTTCTTTTTTTTTTTGGGTGATTTTTCATTAAACCATAAACAGCAACAACAACTGACAGGGGTTGTTGGAAAGGGGTTTATTTTGTTACATTTCTTGGTCAGTTTTTGGCAGGTCATATTCACAACAGCTACAGCAGCATTAGTTCTGGCTATGGTAGCTGTTATAGAAATATTGGCAAATATGTAGACTGGCATTGGATGGCTAACTGGTGGCAGGCAGGCAGGAGGTAGGCAGTTAGGCCAACTATACAACACAGGACACATCATAACATATTAACCCATTTCTTTGGGGAGCAAATGTGTTTTTGATGGCTTTAATGAATGTGCCATGACACGGCGCAATACTCCTCATATCACATACATACATACATAAAATGTATGGATGTTGCCTCTCAAAAAAAGCAACAAAAAAGGCTAAAAATATCTAAAGGAACATGTGATATTGTACATGAAATCGATAAGTTGATGCTTTTTTGTTTGCTATTCTTTTTTTTAGGAGGGTGCAAGAATTGTATAATTTAGGTCTTAAAATATCTACTCTTTAAAATTTGTATTTTTAAAGGACAAACAGAAAACATTTGTTGACAGTTGAGGAATATTAGATCTGTGTTTTATGTTTCTGTGAATCTAAACATTAAGTATTTGAGCAATAAGAGGGCAATTTACTTGTCAAAATTTAAAAACTGAATAAAGTGCAAGCAAAAACTTTCATTACCAAGTAACTAGTTAAAATGCTAATACTCAGACACTATACTACTTAATCATTGGTATTTTATATCATTGAAGGCAAATTCTAACCACAACGTTTTTTAAATAAGTCATTAGTTTAATATTATTGAAACTAGTAACAAGTAACGACTTCAATAACTGGTTGATAGCAAGAACTCACAGAATGTCCCCATGCGAATGACCAGGAAATTAGTAGTTATACAATAGCTAATAAATAAGTCATTATTCTATTACTTAAAAGTAATTTAGAGGCTTTAAAGTAGCCATTGAACAGTAAAATATTCAGTAATTGCAAGTCATTACCAAGTTTTTGCTGTTTCAGTATTAGATTTTTCCTCCTTTCGACCTCCTTTCGATGAGAAATGGAGCTTACAAGATAGAGTAATTTATGGAATGGCGGCACCACTGTGAACTGTCATTCACATTGATTACGTTATGATTATTTGCTTTTCAATGTTCACAGCTCTGATTGCAGCACAGTATTCAGGTTTGGAAAAAAACCAGCAGTCGCCAGTGCAATTAGGTTTACTTGGGTCATACTGGTCGCTATATGATACCGGGGTTTTTGAGTAAAAGTTGCAATTCTGTATACAGATACTATAGATCATAGACTGAAGAGAAGTCTCAACGATTTATCAACTCCCTGATTATGGCAACTTCTATTGTCATGCTTATAAGGATTATTCGGCGGCAGCTTTAAAGAGGCCATAAAAGACTTGAAGTCGTGCACGTGAATCATCTGACTATACACAGCTAGGAAATTCCTACCAAATAAATGAATTATAGCATTAAAATGGTACTCCAACCAGTCGATCAATCTCTCCACCAAGGAGACGGATATTTGTTAAACCAGTTCATCCGTACCATTATTGCCAAGTTATCATGAGATGCCCGACATTCACCAACTTACTTTGATGTCGTTTAAACAGCCGAAAGAGATTTATTTGAAGCCTTTACTAATCCAGTATGATTCTCACAATAGCCAAAAACCCACAGCAGTCTTTTAACCACGAAGTGATGGTGTTAGTGCACCATCTGGTCTATACACTCCTGAACAGTTTCAACTGAGTAAATTGCTTACATGATGTCCTTAACGTAAGGAAAGAAACCAGTTATAATCAGCTCGCAACGACATTATCAGGATTTTTTTTGTTAACCTGGGTGTACTATAATTCCTGGTAAGAATGTCTCGCCACTTCGTCAAGAGATGTTCGGCATCCATGAACCAACTTGAATGTACCATGTATTATGAAAGCCAGTTTATCGGCCTTTTAACTGCAGAGATCTCTGTCAAAAGAACTCGTTCGAAAGCATGTCATTCCGAAGCTATAACATGTCCAAGTTTGATATATAAAATTATGTGGCAAATAATGTTACAGATTTGCATATTTATTCACATAAGGACTGAGATCAACAAATTTATAACACACGTTTTTTATTAAAACTTTTAACCCAAGTGTTATTTGATTTGATTTTTTTTTTATCAAGTTACCTTTGTAAAGCATGTCAGTTATTATGTTTAATGTCAATTATGTTCATTTGTTGTTAATCTGATTAAAATGAGTAACAAGAAAAAAGTGCTTACTAAAATTATTAAATATTTTCAACAAAATCCAACTTGGACCTACAAAAAGTTGGCCAAACAATCAAAGGTCTGCCGTCAAACTGTTTCCAATGATATTAAACAGTACCGGGAACACTTGTCTGTTGATAGAAAACCTGGTTCAGGTAGGATGAATGGTCCACAAGATGTTTCTAAAGCCAAAAAAATAGAAAACATTTTCAAAAGAGCTCCCAACACATCCGATAGGAAAGCAGCCCGGTTAGCTCAGTGCTCGGACTATTTGGTACGAAAAGTTAAAGCCAATGCTGGTTTAAAAACATACATGGCTTAAAAAGTTCCTGAAAAGAACTCTGCTAGAAATTTAGAGCCCATTATTCATATTCAAATATGAAATAATAACATTTGTGAGCTTTGAAACCAAGTTTTTTTTTTTTTTTTTTGAAGGGTTTATTTCAGGCACATGGGTAACAATTAATCTAGTGGATATTCTAAAACCTCTGTCAGTAGTTTGTGATATTTATCCATCTTTATTTTCATATTTATTAACAATGGAGATACCACACTCTATTTTGTAGTATTCCCCAAACAAAACAACCGTTGAAAACCTGAATAGATTTCGTTTGCCTAAAGATGGGAAGTTTTTTCATATACACATAGAATTTCGGTTGAGGCAACCAAACTTCTGTTACCCCTTCAAAAATTTTGTAGCCACAACTCTAAAATTCGGTCACTAAGGTAGAATTATTTGTTGCTATCACGAATCACTTTTCTCTGTGTATGTTATAATGATCATGTTAATATTTATATATTTCATGGTCTCAATACCAGATTTTAGTCCGACATTATTGAAAGCCTGTAACATTACTACCCCCCTCTAGACATCAATGATCAATGACATAGTGTCTTCAAAAATAAGCAGGAGATACAATAGGTCGAAAGTCTTTAGCCCTAGAGTGTTAAGTTTATATTTACTACCTCCTTTCTTTGAAAGCTGCAGTCATACTCAAAACATTAATACGAGCCATGGTCTGGATGTAAACTGGGTGATATCAGCTAGGCATATGTTTCCTGACGTTTTAGTGATACAAACCCTATTTATTTTCAAAATTTATGAAGATAAGATCTCGTGCAATTGACTTGTCTTTGTGGAAATTACCACTCGACTACAGAAGTTCCTCCAGGAGTGCGATTTATTTGTATTTCGTCATTATTTTTGTAACTTATCATAATATTTATCGCAATCCGTAATTAGTATATATATTCTAGGTCCTCAACGATCTAGTCCGTCCGTCTGTCTGGTCCCAAAGGAGCTACACGGCTGAAATTTTCCACAAATACTCTCAGTCGACAAGGTTTGTTGCCCAGGAATACTGTTTGAGCAGTCATTAATATGTTGATTATTCAGCAATCCTGATAAAATTTTACAGAAATTAGTTATAAATACTCTAAAATTATATTGGAAAGTATGGCGAAATTCTGGCAGGGGGACCCTACAAGGTGATTTGAAGATTAATAATTGTCTGATAATAACTAATATCGTGATTCTACCAACTTTTGTGAGAATCAACCCATAATTGACCTTAGCCCTCATATAATCCCTATATCAGACAAATATTTTATTGTCAATAAATAATTTATTTATAATGATATTAACATAAATTTCGACATAAGTCAGAGTTTTAAGTTCGGATCATAACTGATTCAATTCCACATAGAAGGCCAAAACTACATATTGATGGGTGGGTATACAAGATTCGACACAGCCGAATATAACACTCTTAATTGTTCCTATTGAGTTTCTTCAAACCATTAGGAGGAGAACTTGTGGACAGTACATTTGAATTTCTTACTTGGCCTCATTTGAGTTTATATAAATATTAAAACTGTATTTAAAATATATTAAATTTTTGAAATATAACTCCACATTTGAAATAAATATTTATTTAAAATTAAACTAAAAAGTCCTGTTAAAAATAAAACCAAAACTCAAAAGCAGAAATGGACAAAAATGCAGCAGCACATCTCAAATCTTTGACAATCTAAAGAAAGCTTGTTATAACTACATTAATAATATATAGAGGTAATATGCAATAAAATTATATGAAAGGAACCCTTATAGTTAGAAAAGAAATTCTCTTCTACACCATTCACAACTATGTATAATTTAGTATAGAAAAAAAAAATGCAAAGTAAAGTAAAAGTGTTTGGATTCCCATTTACATCAGGTGTGCTCTTTATTTCAGCAAATCTATATCCATATACCCATCTGCACACACACTAGTCTAAGGCAATAAAAGTCAATTTCCCGTTTTTTTCCCATATTATTTTTCCTTCTATTTTTAGCCCATAAACTATTATCAAATTACGTTTTAATTACTTTTTGATAATAAAAACATACAGCAGCAGCAGCAGAGACACATAGATGTTGAGAGAGTGAGGCAAAAAACAAAGAATTAAAATATTCCCAGTGACCTGTTTTATTCCAAAAAAAAGAAATGCAAAAAAAAAAACGTGTATTTTATATTTTTATAGAACTTTTTTTGGTATGTTTTAAACTGGCATAGAAGTCATCATCAAATGGATGTAGTATGTATTCACACCCACCAAACATACGTACTAACAGCTACACATTAGGATGGTGCTCGTTGTGATAAAAACGTAACTCACAAGAAGTTTTGTAGTTAATTTTTGTTAGAAAGTATAAAAAAAAGCTTTTTTGAATGACACACATTCAAATAATTGAAAAAGTTGGTGCAAATACATACAATTTCAGAACAAAATGTTAAATTCAGTTTGAAGTCGTTTTCGTGATGTTTAAATGATAGTTGATATGAAGTTAAAATCAATTTACAGTTTCTGTGGTTAGGCTGAAGGTATATATCGTTGGAGAGCTTGTGAAAATGAGCGTAATTTCCATATTAAGTCAATTGGAGTATGGTTGGACTTACTTAAATATGTCGTATATGACTGTTAAGCACCTTTCACTATTTTCGAAGGCTTATTCTTCAAAGGCTAATGTTAAGACAAACATTTGTAACAATGATATATCTTAAACAAAATAAAATTTTCACTTCAGTTATGATAACTTCTTTTAGGTCCATCCTACTGTACACTCATCCATGCGTGGACATTTTACAATATGTTATATAGTTAAATTAATAAACTGGCTCAATTAGTGTGCGAGCGTTTGGATTTATGAGTGAGTGAATATAGAAAAACATTTGTGCCACCGATGGGCTTTTGTGTGACAGGAGTGAACATGATTTTGCTTGCAGTTCTATGATGATGTTGTGGATGTGTTGCAGCTAATGGATGCTACGAACTGCGGCAACAACCTCAACCAAAAATTCAATTAAAAATAACCAACTAAACTTGATTATGTCAACTGTATGCACTAGGGTGGCCCTTATTATGCACTTATGTATTCGATTTTCAGTACAATATCCGATAACATTTAGCAATATTTTCCAAAAAAAAAAATTTAATAAAATTTTGACAAAAATTCCAATAACAAACATTTTTACAACCTACACCACCATATTGAGGAGGGCATTATGCGTTTGTGCTGACGTTGGTAAGGCCCGAAATTATTAGTCTAACACCAAACTCAGAATCACTTTCTGATTCGAATGGTTGGCTGCACGCAGAGAAAAAACATGGTTGTGGTAAACATAATCTAAGTGCAAAATATTATGATTGTAGTTCAAACATATTATGATCATTATTAGTATCATAAAATATCATAATATGTTCTGAAATGATCACATGATTCAAATCAATCACAATATGACTCAAAGTAATCATATTTATGACCCAATGAAATTATATTATGATCCAAAAACAAGTAAGAGAGCTATTCGGCTGTGCCGCATCTTATATACCCTTCACCAAATTATACTTTAAAATAAAATTAAAAAAAAAAAAATGTTTTCGAAATTTTTTTTAAGTTTTTTCCAATTTTTTAAAAACATTTTTTTTTTTAATTTATTAGTGAAAAAAATTTATGACAAAAAAATGTTTTTTGTGAAAAAAAATTCGGGTTAAAAAATATTTTTCCCGATTTTAACCGATTGTAGGTCCAACCTATAACCTTATATACATCGTTGCAATGAACTTTGAAATATCTATTATTTGATATCCATATTGTCTATATTTATGACTTAGTAATCGAGATATAGATCAAAAATAGGCCAAAGAGTTTGTCTCGGATTTTTGCTCATATCTCCGTTATTTATAGATGGATTTTGCTGATTTCAAATAGGAAACTTCTCGAAAGCATGTCCGACAGAATTATTGAAGATTTGGATGCCGAAGATATCTGGGGTCTTCAGAAAATTGAACAGACAGACAGACAGACAGACATGGCTAAATCGGCTCCGCTATCAATAAGGTACTAAAGTTCCAATTAAAATATTATTAATAAATTCACTGAAATTCATTGTTATTCGCTCTAGGAAACTTATACTAATAAAACTATAGAGCGAATGGGAATTACAGACACTCAAAATGTACTTGTAAAAATAGCATGTAAACTTGTGCGCAAACTACAGGTCATATTGATCGTATAATAAGTAATATTCATCAGACCACGCAACTTAATGCAATTTTTGTTTATTTTTTATACGAGTGCAGGTCAATAAATCCGTGACTTTTTGAATGAAAAACCAGGCTTTAAGATAAAAATCATTTTAGTTTTCAACATTGTCTCCTTTGAGTTCTTTACACTTTGTAAAACGTCTTTCCAATCTTTTTTTCGCTGCCAATAAATAAGATTTATCATGGTCATCAAAATAGGTATTTGTTTGTGGAATGATTTCATCGTTGAAGTCAAATCTCTTTCCACCGAGCCATTTCTTGAGGTTTGGAACCAAGTGAGCAAATACGGCATCCATCTTGCGCAAAACTCGCTCATACCCAAGTGTTCATTCAAAATTGAAACCACTTAAACATAGGAGATGCCTATGGCTTCCACAATCGTTCGCACTTTCAATCTCCGAGCGGCAAACACCATATCGTGAATTTGTTCAATTGTTTCGGGTGTAGAGACCTCAACTGAACGCTAAGAACATTCGGCATTTTTCGTGCTTGTACGGGCACAACGATACTAAATAAACCACTGAAATTGATTGGGCAGAGTTCCCATAGCATTTATCAAGCTTAGTCGTGGTTTGACTGAGGTTTTTTCCGCAAAAAAGAATGCTTAATGAGCACACGAAATTCACTGTTTCCCATTTTCTCCTTAAGTCACGCCGGAGTCTGCTATCAATGGCTGACAAACACAAACTAAATGACGCAGCTTGTTCAAATTTTGACAGGAGTCAACTGGCAGATGAGTATTGACATACATGATTTATACATAAATATATCCGCTATAGTCCCCGTTCGCTTGTTATTTAAAATCCAGAAAATCGGCTTACAAATGGCTGAGATATAAGCAAAAAAACACGACTACCTCGATATTTAACCTATTTTTGATCTATATCTGGATTACTTAGTCATTATGGATATCTAATGCTAGATATTTCTGAGACGTTTTGAACGACGTATATGTTTACAATTTTCTTTAGCAATAATTTTTTTTTTTACTTTTTTCAATATTTATCTTAAAGTATACTTTAGTGAAGGGTATGTAAGATTCGGAACATTTAGCTTTTAGTAGAATCGAAAACAATTTTTTAAATTTAGTTTAAAAAACTTTTTGAATGTGTAAAATATGGCATAAACACCATGAGTTCTAGTGACGTAAATTTGAAAAATAATTGGAGAAAAAACTATCCGTAGACATTAGAATTTAGTTCCCGGTTTGTATCAGTTCTGCTTGAATTGTAAATGAAACTCTGCATATTTCCACTGACTGCTGTCCAATTGCCTGCATTCGGAAAAAACTGTTCTTAACAGAAGTAGCAAACTTACTGAAGTTACCTTGGCTTTTAAACTCCTTTCCACAACATCTATACCACTTCATGCCTTTATGTATGATCTCTGAGTAGCCAATAGTATTACAATGCAACTATTGTCCCAAAATCCCCAAGTCCCTGATAAATGTTGGCGCCACGCAGACTCACACACAATAACAGGGCCAGTTATAACATTTATGTGTTTTTTTTTAATTTTTTTGCCAACAAAATGGACAAAATGTATGCGACATGATGACTACAGAGCAGAGGGGTGTAAAGTAAAGTGATGCATATAGATTTTTCTAATTTCAAATTCCCAGTGGTTGTCTGACGACACACAACATACTTACAAACAACATTTTGCATTCAACAGCACATTTGCAGGCAAATGAAAAGTGTGAGAAAAAAAAAATAAAATCATAACTTTGCATATGTTGGTAGTTGAAAATGCAGCACACAGATTCTGGTATATCGTAAGCAAACAGGTAAGAGTTTTTATAGATAACAGTATCTACTATATGGTACATAACGTGACATGACATGAACCCACCCTTTTGCTGTAACAACGTTTCGCATACAGCAAAGTTGACTGTATACAACTACTGTCACAGCAGCAAAAACTTTATTTGCTTATGCAAAACTTCAACAGAAAAAGAATCCAAACTGACATTCTTTATGTATGTGCTCTCAAAATAAAAATCAGCTTAGATCCTTAGCGACAGGTGTTAGATGCTACTACATACGACGATAGGGGGTAATAGTTATTTGCCAACTCTTCTTGACCATCTCTAACAACTTAAGAACTCTTACATTTCCAGGTGATGCTGGCAACACAGATTTGCATACGTTAGCTTAAGAATCCCCCTCCAACCGTTAACATCATTTATTCATCAGCATGTATCTACAAATTGTATTAGAATTGGGGCGGCAGAAGGAGATGGTAAAACTTTGATAAATGTTTTTCATTTCTATTTTAGCACTTTTTTTTGTTTGACTCCCTTTAGCTGAACTAAGTATGAGTTTGCATTAAAAATTTTGAGCTGGCTGGATGACTGGTTGAATAGTTGGTTAAATAAGTTTCATAATCATATACTCAGTAAAATCTCAAGAATTTTTTTTATTTGTCTGGTCTAACTAGGTGACTGACTGGCTGTTTTAGTAACTAAAAGTCAAGCATTAAGCATAACTTTACTTCAACAAACCAAAAAAAAAAAAGAAAGAAAAAAGGCAAAAGTTAGTCAAGTTTTAAACACATTAGTACTAGAAGCTCATGGGAATTTCGTATGAGTTTAGTATGAAAATGGAAATCATAAAAAATGGTAATAATAATATTAAATTTGGAAAATGTTATAAAAACTTGTAGCAAAGTTTTTAGCTGGAATTTAGGTGAGATGAAAGAAAATTAAAGTAAGGAAATCTTTGATTTATAACAAAAGAGTAAACAATTGATTGCATTAAACATTACACCCAGATTATGAGTCAATTGACTTTATTGGTGTATAGATTATATTGATGTATATTGAAGTATACCCGCCCCCACATGTGTTCCAAGGAAATTTTATCTAGAATAGTTAAAAAAAAAAAATCAAAGCGATCCGACCAATAGTTTAGTTTATATTGAGATTTAAATATGTTTAGTACGGGAACGTGTGAAGAGGTCCGCTGAGACCTTTTTCATTTTCAAACTGAAATTACTCCTTGATGGTCCATGGGAAGTATACCCGCCTCCCACATGTATTCCAAGGAAATTTTATCTAGAATCGTTTAAAAAAAATCAAAGCGATCCGACCAATAGTTTAATTTCTATTGAGATTTAAATGTGTTCAGTACGGGAACGTGTGAAAAGGTCCGCTGGGACCTTGTATTGAAATTTCAAGAAATCGTTAATAAATCTTTTGGCTTGTTTTATTGTTTGAACACATCACAAACGTGTTCCTTATTTTTTTTTTCTAACATTCATTATACATGTATAATTAGTGAATAATAATAAATCAAAACAAAAAAATGTAAAAAAATGAGTTTTCATATAAAATTCCATACAAATAAAGTTAGGTCCCTGTGGACCTTGTACTTCGTGCAAGGGCAACGGATGACTCAACCGTCGGAGGGTTAAGAGGGACCTGTCAGTTGACTCCTGTCAAAATTTCAACAAGCTGCGTAATTTAGTTTGTATTTGACTGTCATTGATAGCAGACTACCTCGTGACTTGAGTATAAATTGGAAAAAGTTAATTTCGTCTGCTCATTAAGCATTATTTTATGCGGAAAACCTTTAAAACCAAGGCTAAGTTTGATAAATACTATGGGAACTCTGCACCATCAATTTCAATGGTAAAAAAATGGTTTACTGAGTTTCGTTCTGGCCGTACAAGCTCGGAAGATGACGAACGTTCTAGATGTCCAGTTGATTTCTCTCAAAAAATCACGATATGGTTTTGGCCGCTCGCATATTGAAAGTGCGAGAAGCCATGTGCATCTCACATGGGCCAGTGGTTTAAATTTTGAAAGATCACTTGGGTATGAGAAAACTTTCCGCAAGATGGCAGCAGCGTTTGCTCACAATCGGGTGCACAAAAGGATGCACTCATTTGATTATTTTATACGGAGATCATACCAATGTCTGGATGCTATTGTCAGGGTTTTTATTCCTTCCATATTCATCTTAGTTAGTATCAAAATTAATATAATAATAGAATTTTTAATTTATGAATTGCATCAACTTACATAATCTTCCTTAGAATTTTGTAAATGTTACTAAGTAAATAAGGATTTTAAAACATACCTGGAAATAAATGAAAAATACAAAATTTATTAGAATTATTTTTAAATATATTTGTATACTCTTCACAATGAGTGGTAAGAGTATATATAAATTTATCAATCAGTCTTTAGTTTCTAAATTATAATACCCACATTAGAAGATATATTCTGGGTCCTCATCAGATTCTAAGACGATCTAGCTATGTCCCTCCGTCTGTCTGCTAAAAACACGATAGGGCCCAAACGAATGGAGCTAACTGGTATTCCTACAAATACTCTCTGTTGATAAGGTTTGTCTCTCCGGAATACTGTTTGACCCCATAAATTCTGGGAGCGAAGTCGCTATGGCCATATCCGTATATGAGTTGAAATCAACTTTTCGAAGCATCCAAATAATTTATACACATGATTGAGGCACTTATCTGCTATAGACCTGGATCATTGCTATTTAAATTCGGGAAAATCGGCCCACAAAAGGCCGCGATAAAATAAAAAAACACAACTACCTCCATTTTTTACCTACATATGTATATCTGAATTACTAAGCCATTAACATAGACAATATAGCAATCCATAATGATAGACATTTCAAAGATCTCTTCAATGGTTTAAATGGGAAAAAATATTTTCACCGATTTTTTTTTATCACAAATCTTTAACTACCTTTACGATTTTTAAGAATAATATTTGATAGCTCTGGCCTGTTTGATCCATTTGGAGAAGGATCTGAGATCTTTTCCATATTGTAACAAATTGGAACCACCGGTAGTAATGTATTAATTAACGAAAACGTCTCCGTATAACGACTCTACAAATGTCGGTATACTAAGAACCGTGAAAGCCAAAATATTAAGCAACTAACTTTAAAAATACTGAAGAGTTTATTAAACTATTAAACATTTTATTGGAATTTGCTAAAGCTGACATACCTGATCCGCAAAACATTTATTTTTATTTTCAATGTGCAGTGCATAAATTACATCTTTCAGAGAAGGAAGAAACAGCAGTATAAAACTAGCCATTAGGAGAAAGAACATTATACAACTGGTCAGTTATGATGATGGACTTGTTTATACCCAAAAAACCTTGACATCAAGCCTTGACGTCAGACTTAAGTAGATACTTAGTAAAAATTCTTCAGTTCTTCAACACTCAACTTTTATAAAGTAATTAAGGTTTCAGCTCTTCTATAAACATCCAGAAACGTTATAGCATACATCAATAATGAATCTTTAGATTAACTAAGCAAACGAAAAGCTAAGATTAAACTAAGATTTATATTCTTTAAAGGCAATTCCGCTTTAATAACATTGTCTGCACCTCTACCAATACTTCGTGTGATAAGGCTGACAATCATACTATCTCTGTAATCCCGGGGTACTGATCTATAAGCAAGGACAGCAAGAACTGTATCCGTGATTGATTCATCGGGTCTAACACTTTATGTGAAAGGGATCTGTCAGTTCAATATAACGTTGGCATATGACACCAATTAGACAATCTGTCTAATTGATGTCATACCCAACTCTTGTCCTACAAAAAGTTAGCCAAGCATTCAAAGGTCTGCCGTCAAACTGTTTCCAGTGTTATTAAACAGTACCGGGAAAACTTGTCCGTTGTTAGAAGGAATGGTTCACATGATGTTTCTCAAGCCAAAAAATTAGAAAGCATTTTCAAAAGAGCTCCCAACACATCCGGTAGGAAAGCAGCCCGGTTAGCTCAGTATTCGGACTATTTGGTACGAAAAGTTAAAGCTAATGCAGATTTAAAACATACAAAGCTCAAAAGTTCCTGACAGGAACGCTGCTAAAAATTTAGAGGCCAAAAACAGAGCATGGAAATTGAAGTTAAGAATTTTTCATTCTCACTCCTTATATATTTTATATTATTTGACATGTAATTGTTGTTTAAGGTGCATAGAGAAGTCATCTCAGGTGATCTAAGGTGAAGTCATTTGTCTACATAAGAGTCTTTAAGTAATCTAGACTGTAGTCACTTTAAAAGTTTATTTCGAACTGAACTATTTTGTAAGTTATTCGAGCAAACTGGTTTTATACAAATTGTGTTGATAAGTTAATTTTCTTTTTCCTTAAGTATAGTGACATCCCATGTGAAGTCAATTGTAACTTTAGTGTCTCTAATGAATCGATTATGAATGGCAACCGAACTTTAGTTGCGTTGTCAGTTGCCTAAATGGTATTACAGATGTCAACTGGCAGCTATCTTTTCTGTTGCCGAATTGGCAACCAGAAATTTTTAGTTGCCCTCTGGCTACGCAACTGAAGTTTGGTTGCCTTCCATAATCGACCCATAAGTAATCATTTTAAAAGTTTATTTTGTACCGCACTTTAGAAAATAGTTATTTTAGCCACCAGAAATAATCTATTGGAGAGTTGTCGGAAGGTTTGTTTACAAACAATCGGTTATGGACTGTCTGTGGGACATGTTTTTAACAGACTATTTCAGGTTAATTAACCTGTACACTGTAACTGACTCTATGTAACCGGTATGTTAATACAATGCATTGACTACTATGGACCGCAGGCTGCCTTGGATATAAATTTAAACTACTACCCATTGAAGGCTAATTGAGTCTTCTTTAGTAAAACCTTTGCGGGTAGGTCACACTAAGATATTGTATGAGGTAGGCCTTATCGATCAGGAAAGAATTCCATCTGGAATATCTGACTATAGAGTCGCGACCTTCAATTTCGGGGCATCACCCCCAGTAGAGTTGCCCAGTAGGGATAACTGGGTTGGATCCGCTCAACTGTTCGATGGGTGTGCAGTTTTCACTGACGGATCCAAGATGGACTCTGGTACGGGGGCCAGAGTTTATCTGGTCGACACTGATATTAAGCGCTCATATAGACTCTCTAACAACAGGAGCGTCTTCCAGGCGGAGATTTTCACGATCACGGAAAGCCACAGAGTGAATATAAAAGTGGACAGTCAGACGGCACTAAAGGCTCTGGAATGTCATTTAATTCATTCCAGCCTAGTGGAGGACTGTAGCAGAGCTCTCGAGGAGTTATTGGTACACTACTCAATAAGATTGTGTTGGGTGCCGGGGCACTGTGATATACAGGGAAATGAGGTAGCAGCTGGACTGGCTAGACACGGTTCTGATCTAGATCATGATGCCAGGGAAAGGTGGGTAAAACCACCTATTTGTCACTACTACAGGTCAATTTATGAAAGATTCGGGGACTATACCAACCAATCCTGGAGCTGTAGGACGGACTGTAAAGTGTCCTGGACAGCACAGATAGAGTTGGATAGATATACTCTAAGGATTCTGTCAAAGGCAAATGCGATAACGACGCACAGGATTCTTGTAGGGTGTGTGGGGATGTAGAGGGGCTAGAGACAGTGGAATATATCATGTGCAACTGCCCTAGGTTACAGAGTCTTAGACTTAAATGGCTAGGAAACAAATTTCTGGACGAACTCAGTAATGTTTCTGGCTGTGAACTGTGCAACATACTGGGTTTTATTAGGGGAATAGGGTGGGGCGATCTACCGCAATTCCGAACCCGCAATAAAAATCTTACACTCTTTCTTTCTCTTTCTTTTTCTCTCACTAGGCAGTTTTCGGACTCTTCTCTATCAACTATATAAATCTACTTATTGAAGGGAATCACATGGTCACCTCATGGTCTTCGAGTGGAAGTACACAGAGTGTACACCCCTTCCTAACCTAACCTAACTAGTCACGTTACTAGTTATGTAACTAGTTGTCACCCTTAATGATAGGTAGAATTACTAGCTCTGGACAGTTTCCTAGAACTTCTAGGTTATTACTGATTATTTTCAGATCTACAAATAATGTGGACTCCGAACCTTTGTTACACTTGATCATACCTACGTATTCTCAATTATTGAACAAAACCTTACAGTTTTTCAAACGTATTTATACGACAATATTGTGTTGCCGATTGTTTCTCTCTTTTCAATGTGTTTCTTTGACAGGGTTTCCCTGTCAAAGGGATCAGGGGTGCCCAAAAGGGATCAGGGGTGCCCAAAACTTAAATTCCTTTTGTATTGGTGAGCGAGTTCCGTATATACTCGTATTAAATTATCCAAAATTTAGTTTTTTTTTCTAAAGTAGGCTCGCAAGCGAAATTGGAGTTACTTTTGTAAGAGTTTAATACACACTACATTTCCAAGAATACAGAGTTGTTAAGGGAATATTTGAAGAACATGATTATGTTCAAATATAAGTAATATTGATTTCACTTCCAAAAAAAACAGCGCTACCCATTATTATGTCAAACAATTTTCAATCCAAGAACATACATACCTCTAGCTTAATGTTCTTACATTTCCCGATATGTATTTGTATTCTGTAGAACTTAACTATAACTTAGTATATGATGTGTCATGTTTAAATTGAATAAACTCTTAATTGTGTACATGTTTCCTACTCATTCATTCATTCATTCATTCATTTCATTTATTTTATTCAAGTTTTTGCCTTTTATAATTCAGTTGCGAAATTCCGTACGTGAGTTAGGGAATGGGTGCATTGATGGGTTGGATGGCTGTATGTCTGTGTGAATAATGAAGATACAAACAGCAGGATTTAATTAATAAGTGTCAAATATTCATAATTTCTAAGGAATTTCTAAATACACACATAAATATAACATACATACGTCTCCAGTTTACAGTCAACAGTCTCTGTTGTATATTCAATATTTGTCAGATTTTATGTGCGAAACCGAGTATGGAAAAGATTAAATTAATTTAATACTACATTGGGAGTTTATTTAATAGTTGGAAAATAACTAAAAGCTGTTATTATTTAACTTGACAATAACAATAATAGGATAATTATGAAATTACTTATTGTTAAATTACAGAAGTCAAGTTAGAGCTACAGGAAGAGAGGCTGTTAAAGGGAAAATTGTGGATATTTAAAGAAATGGAAGTTTAGGAATTGTTTAAAGAGTAACAGTATATTTTAAGGATGTAGAACGTTTCGTTATATTGAGCTCAACAATCCCAAAAAACATGGGTTCTCACATATGATGAAATTGTACTTAGTTCATCTGTAATGGAAGGGTTTGCTCTTAACAATTAAAAAGAATTTGTGAAGACAAATGAGTTTCATGTTTTAGGAAAATCTATTTTCTAAACAATTTATCTTATACATCTTAAATAAATTGTCGAAATATCTCAGTTATTATCACACGTTCGCTGAAGTACGAAAAACCAGGTATGAATGTTTGTATTTTTCTACATAAAGCAGCTACGTTTTCAAAATAATTATACACATTATTTATCTTTAATTATAAAATTAAATTAAAATTCTATTCATTACAATAAGCGAAACGAACAAAAAAAAGTCCAAAAAATACACAATGATAAAAATTATGAAATAAAACACAGAACAAAACACACTCGTGCCCATAATAATTTAAAAAGGAAAAAATATTTTACAAAAAAACAAGATTTTTTTTAAAGATAATTTTTGTTAATCCTTCAAATATTATGCCACCACACACTACTTTGTTTTTTCTCACAACACACACACACACACACACTCTCATACAAAGATTGGTATCTGTGAGTGTTTTCTTTTTCTGTACATCTTTTAACTGACTCATCATTTGTTTAAGGCTCTAAAGAGAGCAAAATGCAGCTGAACACGTTTTTCCTTTATGTTTAAATACACAAAAATAATACAATCCCAGCCCAAGGAGCACACACAGCCAACCCATTCAACCATTTTAGCCAACCAAACAGCCAGCCAGCCAGTCATTCATGCTTCAAGTCTGCCAGTTAGTTACTTGCTGTATGAAACTTTCAAGTCAGTTTGATTTCTTTTATTTTTAATTTTTTTTTTTTTTTGTGTTTTGTTTCGTTTCGCAATTTTTTTGTCTTTCTTTATATTTCAAACAAACGCTCATTAAAATTTTCAATTGTTTGAGTTTTATAAACGTGCTCTGCAATACGCCAAATACGTCTGTACATGACTACAAATAAAACTGGATCAGCAGCTGAGGCAGGATAGATAAACAGCCGGCCATAGTGTTGAGTGAGTCCATGAATAAAAGGATGTACAAAAGCCAAATGGAACAGGCTTGAACATATTCCATTATAAATGTTCAAAAGTACCCTTCAGTACTCCAAAGAAGTTAGGGAAAATATATATGTGTTTTCACTTTATTCACCGGTATCCATCCCGTTTCAGTTAATAGTGATATCTGAGTCGTATCAGCAAAATTGGTCCTTAAATGGTTGGGATATGATCCAAAGACAGGACTAAGTCAATTTTTGGTAACATATTAGGATAAATTTTGGTTCTGTTCTGTATATAGACAATTGATCAATTCACAAGGTCTCTTATCATGTCATATTGTCATAATGTCATAATATTTCACAATGGTTTTTATTGCTTTTCAAGCTAAAATTGTCCTAAAATAATACTAAATTCTATGCTATGTTTATTGTTTTATCGTAATGAACCAGCAGAGACCAACGCCGAATGCCTAAGAGTCGGTTAAGCCCAGCCGCCTAGTTTTGATATATTTGGACATTATGACAATACGCGACCTTGTGAATTGACCAAATATGTATATCATATGATAGGACTTTTAAAGGCCAACTTGATTATAATTGAACATTTTTGTAGTATACTAAGATAATAGGTGAGATCTGAATGGACACAGTATTTCACATTACTCTTACTTGTTCTTTTAAGTCCCCTTTTTAATGCACTTCTTCAATATCGAAAGAAAAGTGAGTCAAAATAATTGGTATAGAAACTATTCGTAAATATTTTTAAAACTGAGTGTTTGTTATATAAATTTTTTTAATCACCCTTCTTTCATTATCGAGAAACAGGCAGTTAAAGAACGTCTGTCAAATTTTCTTTCTCATATTTCTTCTATAACTAAACTTAAAAATGAAGGACTTCAATTCTTTATTAGATCGATTAAACGGAATCATTGCCTTTTAAAGACATTCTAATGTGAAAGACCTCTCTTGTGTGAACAGCGATCATCAGAGAAGATATAATTATCTATGAATTACGTATTTAAATCAATAAAAATAATATCGATTGACAGTTCTTCCATCAGAAAGTCACCATAAAAGGAGTCTTAAACTTATCTAATTACAAGAATACAACTGTCACCAAATACCTCCACATAGAACCCAGATTCGTAGTAGCAACCGAATTTGTAGCCAATCGCATGATTCTGCCTTAGTGATCGAATTTTACAGTTGGGACTACAAAATATCTTATATTTTGTAGTAGTTTACAGGAGTATGAAAAGTTTGATTGCTTTAACCGAAAGTCTTCTTTATCAACTGATTTTCTGTTAATAGAACCCAAAATTTCTATTTGTGCAACCGAATCATTCGATTGGCAACAAATTCGGTTGCGAATAAGAATCTGATTTCTTTTTGTATAGTTCGAATAAGGCAGAGAACTGTAATTATTAGATGAAACAACAGTGCACACTTGCTTGATCATTCCCACGACAGTCGTTTGCAGGCACAAGAATAACCCGAGTTCATACGTCAAAGGGCTCTAAGCAATCATTACTGTTACAACAACAATGTACTAAATTACATCGATCGTACCTTAGCATTCTACATCTGAACCTTGATATCAGCAGATTTGAATAATTAAAAGTTATGTTTGGGATAGGGAAAGTTGTGACTCACTGTCGGGTACTTTACTACCCCAAGGAACAATGATTTTAAGTCTTCTAACACCACCACATACGAATTAACGATGACCGCTTAGTTTTAGCCTGCATTTTGTGGAGCGCCCATAGGGAGACAAGAAGAAATATTATTTTCAAACTTGTAAATGTTCACGTAGCTAATGCTCTAAAGTTTCACGACAATTATAGAGGACATTGACAAACCAAATCGTTCAAGGCACATTTCTTTAGATTCTTGAATACCTTGCTGACCCATTCTAGGTCCAACTTACTATGATATTATATACGTCGTTGCAAAAGGTCTTACAAATAACTATCATTAGATATCCATATTGTCTATATTAAAGGCTTAGTAATCCAGATATAGGTCAAAAATAGGTCAAAAATCGAGATTGTCCTGGTTTTTTCTTATATTGCAGCCATTTGCGGACCGATTTTCTCGATTTTAAAAAGCAACCGAGCCGGAGGAATTTCAGAGATGTTGATGTATGAATCGTGTATATAAGTTGTTTGTGGGCTTCGGAAAGTTGATTTCAACAGACAGACAGACGGACATGGCTTAATAGACACCGCTATCTATAAGGATCCAGAATATATATACTTTATAGGGTCGGAAAATTATATTGTGGAAATTACAAACGGAATGACAAACTTATATATACCCTTCTCACGAAGGTGAAGGCTATAAAAATAAACATTGGGAAACTGGAGGCTGGAGTTTAATATTTAACGAATGGAAAATAGTTTGATACCCAAGAGAAACATCAGTCATCTGCCAACTATCGCCCGTCACGAAGACACTCGTAGTACATCTTATTCCCATTTTTACCAGTCAGTTATCATCTACTTACGCAGCCGAGTCCCACTTTATTGCACCAGCAGAAAAAGTCCAGAAAAAGTAAGGTCCTTATTTTGTAAGACGTTTCGAAGACCTTTGAATATTGACGTAAAATATTCCATTATCTTTAACAACATGAAAAGATATAGGAAAAAGATGTGTGTATAGTTGTTTCAACAGAAAACTCTCCAATGAAGGGCTCTTCCGTCTCTTCCGTTTAACTTCAAACCACCTGAAACTACCATAGCATCAAGATTTTTAGAAGTTATTTCGACTGGACACAAGGTCGATGATACATCCGGTCTGGTAACTAGTTATCTTGATTTAATCTCAAACCTTCTAAGTCGCATGTTACTTGCAGCCTTCCGCAACTCCAATTAGATGAAGGAGGTCAAAGCTGAATCGAGGCGTAGAACAAATATTGCCTAAGAAAAACTCAAAATCGTTTCATGAAACATTGAACGGCTGTGTAAGCCATCACACCTGTCATAACTCACAAATTCCAATGTGAAACTCAGAAGCTCGGCTCGGTTAGACAATAGGACTATGGATACACACGTTTTACTGACCTCCTAAAATGATATTGAGATCAATAACGGTGCTTATGTATGTTCCTGTTCTCTGGAACACAAACAGTAGAAAACTATTTCAGTTGTATAAATTCATTGTTTAGAACCGACACCAACTGCACGAAAAAATGAACGGTCTTTGATTCACAGAACTTAACAGCAGGTTAACACAGCTGTTTCATTTCGGATGCTATCAGTTGGGTCTTAAGGTAGCATATCTTTGTATCCATAGAAAAATCTGCATATCTACAAGGAGATAATAAAAATGATGGTCCACACTCCAGCTATGGATAACAAGGGACGCTCTTTTTAACATAATTTAGAATGGCGGAAGTTGATTTTTTGGCAGTATTATCGCAACATGGGTTGTGTTTCATTGTCCCATCAGTACTACATGAAATTTGTTCAGCTAATTTGTTCCCTATACAAAATCTTGCCAATGTCTTGAATCTTTCTTTCTGCCATGATCCCAACTTCAGTAGGGAATTTAACATCTCAGCACACCTGAAGTCTCATACAATTATTCAAATGTCAGCAGGACATTATCAGCATATCGTACTGAAATACGTAGTTCGTAGAAAACTTCATTTCGGTATCTCTTATTAAACCTGGACCTACATAAAATCCTACTGATACCTTTTGAAAAGCTTAAACTTTTGTAAAATGTCAAAAATACCAAAAAATCTATTAGGTTTCCGTGCTGCAAAATTTCAGTACAATTTCAACCTTTTTGGTTGAAATTTAGCCAAAATTATAAAAAGTTCTTCACAAAAACTTATTAAATCGAATGATCTCTATTGTAATTTCTCCGAGTACACTCTTCTACTTTCACATTTGATGTTGCCACACAGTAAGTGCTATTAAATAAAAGTACTCTTTTTAAAATTATTTTCAAGAAAGGGGTGAGTTACGGTTTAAGTTTTTCATATGGCGTTTAATAATCACCCAATAAAGAAAAGGACGTATATTTAGACAAAACTAAAAAAACTCAATAGTTTACATTTAATACTCACTAACAACTGACAAGACAAAACTGTTCTAAGCTACATCTTAACCAAAATTCAATCCTACCCCCCCCCCCCCCAAGATTCCCCCACCAATTTGTTTTAAAGAAATTCCCCTGGGGTTTACAGTGTAAAACTTTGTAGTCAGTGTTGAGTTTGAAATAATTTTATCGTGTCCTTTTTTTGTTGTTGTTGGTTTAACTGACTGACTGTCTGTCTCTCTGTGTGTTCGTCCGTCTCTATCTGCGTAGTTTTATTTATTTTGAGAAGGATGACTTGGCACTGACTGGTGGCGTGTATTTATTTGGCCAGAGTCTTTCGTCTGATTGTATTTATATGCAGTGTTTATCTATGTTTTTGTTTTAGTTGGAATTCTTATATATTCTTTTAGTATACCAGGAATACTGGCTGGGCTGTTCCAGTGGTTGTAGTGTTGCTGTGTTTGGAAAGTTTAGCGCGTGTTAAGCATATTTTAGTTCATTTATATTAAATTAGATTTGAGCATTTATTTTATATTCCTGTTTTTTTTTTTCATATTTTTTTGCTCTGTTTTATTTTTAAACATAGAAAGACCATATAAAATTTGTAATATTTAAGATTTTTTGATTAGATACAAGAAATTGTTAAGGGCGAGAGGAGACAGTGGTGTAAAACAGATGTAATAACAATCAAGGATTACACTATGCTACAAATAATTTGTTTAAATTTTATTGAAGTCCATAGAGTTCGGAAATACTTATAGTATTTCTTGATCGCTTCATTTAGTTCTGCATTTTATTAGCAAATGTGGAGAAATAACGATATCCTTACAGTTACAACTTGAAATAATTATAAGTATGTTGTTTTAAAATAGTTTTTTTTTATTAATAAGATATATTTTTCACCTGTCAAACAAAAGAAACTTTTTGAAAATCGGTTGGAAAATCGTTTAATAATTCTGTCCCATATTACGTTCGGAATGGATTCAATTTTGTAGTTATTATTTCGATGGATTTTATTTTATCTTCTTCAGATTCCGTTTGACTTTATTAATTCCCAAAACAGTAAACAGTAATTTCTTTATTTTTCATTTGCAACCCCTCAAAGTATATATATTCTGGATCGTAATAGAGAGCGGAGTCGATATAGCCATGTCCGTCTGTATGTTGAAATCAACTTTCCGTATCCCCAAAATAACTTACAAACATAATTGATACATCAATATAACGGGAATTCTTCCGGATCGGTCGCTATTTAAAATCGAGAAAATCGGCCCACAAATGGCTGAGATATAAGGAAAAAATCGGGACAACCTCCATTTTGGACTTATTTTTTATCTATATCTGGATTACTAAGTCATTAATATAGACAATATGGATATCTAATGATAGATATTTCAAAGTCCATTGCAACGATTTATATAGTAATTTGTACCTACAATGGGTCAAAATCGGGAAAAATATTTTTAAACCCGAATTTTTTTTTACCAAAAAAATTCTTTGTCATTTGTTCATTAATAAATTTAAAAAATTTTTTTTAAAAAATTTCAAAAAAAAAATTGGAAAACATTTGAAAAAAAATTTGGAAAAAAATTCAAAAAAAAAAAAATGTTGAAATAATTAAAAAAAAAATTTTCGAAAAAAAAATTGAAAGCAATTTTGAAAAAAAAAAATTTAAATTTTTTTTTTTTTATAATTTTGAAAAAAAATATTTTAATTTTGATTAAAATATTTAAAATTTGTTTTTAAACTATTATTTGGTGAAGGATATATAAGATTCGGCACAGCCGAATATAGCTGTCTTACTTGTTAACACTGAATTTGAATAGGGAAAATGGAAAAAAACTCCCGCGGATTTTTTATTCATGATTGTACTGTATATTATAATTTCTATGTATTCGAAATTGTGTAGCATAGTAATTTTAAATTCTGGTTAATATGGCTTAAAGTCGTCCGAGTAGAAAAGCATATTGATATGAAATAACATTATCAATTTGAATTTAACAGTCCGTAACGGATGCTTGCAACATTCATCATGTTTATACACATTTCTCTTATTAGAAATTTATATTTATCAATAATGTTTATAACAAACTTGATCGTTGTGGAAATAGAACATTCTAGTTTTTCCGTTAAATTATTCATGAGACTTCTAGAAGATGGCGCTGTGTATATAAATATTAATAGCGGTCCCCACTCTAGGCCATAATATATACAACTGTTCAAATTTGTATTTAAAATCCTCAATTAGCGTTTAAGAATAGATTTTTTTAAATTTTTAAAAAAAAAAAGTTTGAAAAATTCTTGAAATTTTTTATTCTTTTTTGGTATCAAATTATGGGTAAATGAAAAACCAAAACTATTTTTAATTCGATTTTTTTCTTTCAAAATTAAATTTTTTAATTTAAGTTGAAAATTGTACTTCTTTAACTCAAACTTCAAATAAAATGTGTAACCTGTAAACGTTAAACGCTTGTGCTTAAATTTTCAGCAATTGGTTTGTAGTAGACCGAGAACAATTTTAAATCTTGGGATATAAGAATGTTAGGTGTCATCTAATGAACTTTTGCTTTTTTATAAGTAGTTCTGCTCTTTGGTAAGTTATTCATATAAAATGTTTAATATTTCCCCAAAAATATTTGCTATATAAAGCCATTTAGACTGCCAAAATATTTTCATAACCATTCCAGCAGCGCTTCCAAAACAGCCATTAAATATTCATTACAGAAATAACAATTTCATGAAAACAAAAATTAACTTAATGCCTACAATTCACCATTAATTTCTCATTTAAAGCGTTTAGTAAGCAGCAACATTTTGCTGTTATAGAAAATTTCAAGAAAATTTACACAAAATATATGCATGCAAAATGATACCAGCTCAAAGGCATATTTAAATTTGATAATCATAACAAAAAAAATTCATACATACGAGTATAATAAAAATTTACATACAAGCATTATTATACAAAGAAAGCAAAAAAAAAAAAAAAAATATATACATATAAAAATATTATATAAATGAATGTAAATAAATGTTTAAATGTTTGTTTGTCTGTCTGTAAGTAAACGTATAATATGGCCTGACTGCCTTTAAAATTATGCAATAAAATAATTTGAATTCAATTTTCATTTTAAAATATTTAACTAACTCAAACATACACACTTACGTCTGCCATACACACCGGAAACATTTCAAAATTGAATTATTTAAAAATGCAATAACAGCAAATACATATATATTTAGTAATAAAAAACAAGAACAACAATAATATGTTGGTAAGTGAGTTTATGTAGGTACACATATTAGGGTGGACGAAAAATAAAGTGTCGATGTTCCTAACTTAAATGAAAAATTAGTTTGTTTGAGGAGACGTTTTTTGAAAATGTTTGTTCAGACATCAGTATTTCGTGAGCTGAAAATGGTTGTCACAAACATATACTTGTTTACTGTAACCATATATATGGTTGATACAATCATGTGAATCGTAAATTAACCATATTATTGTTATCACAATCATGTTAGTAGTTACTGTGACTATAATATTGTTCAAAATGTTGAAATGGTTACAGTAAACATGCACAACTATATTATGTTTCTGCGTGTACACATCTTTTGGAGCTACAGCCCGGAGTGGCCTTAACCGCGTTCATTTTCTTCTTCCAATCTGATATATTGGCATTCTTATAATCTTCTTCGACTTCATCAAGCCATCTTGACCTCTTGCTCTGGTTTTGTATGGAGTAAAATGCATAATTCTTTGTTGAGCTCTGTTCTGGGTCATTCTGGCAACGTGTCCTGCCTAGCTTAATCTTTGGCCTTTATAAATTTAACCACATTTTTACATTCGATTATATTGTCGACTTCTCGGTTGCTCCTGCTTTGGGCCGTATATTCTTCCTGTACTTTTCGTTTCAAAGATTCATAATTTTTCTTTATTGTCAGAGTCAGAGCTCATGATTCACAGCTGTATGTTAAAACTGGCAGCACATCTATTTTGGATATCCTTATTTTCAATGCTCGTGGTGTTAGCTCCGACTTAAATAGTTTGATGTGGGCATAGAATGCCTTATGTGCAGTTTGAATGCGATCGTTTATACACACAGAGAAAAAATATAGTTGTGCATGTTTACAGTAACCATATCCAAATTTTAAAAGTTTTTTAACCATATTATAGTCACAGTAACTATTTAATATGGTTAACTTACGATTCGCATGATTGTATCAATCATATATATGGTTACAATAAACAAGTATATGTTTGTGACTTTTTTTGTTTCCGCTTCTATTACAGCGAAGCTTTCTGCCAGCTCTCGAATACTATGCACTATTAGAACTATATCGAGTGCATTATTGCCAACCGTGTCAAAATATTTCCTTCGCTAACGAAATATGACATAGCGTGGTTGAAACATAAATTAAATATTGTTGTTGGTAAGGCATCACCTTGTCTTACACCTGATGTTATACTAAACATTTCCGTGAGTTTGTTTGGAAAACAACTTTGCATGTTGTTTGAGGGTGAGTACTAACATTCTCGTTAATTTATCTGGTATTCCCATGCTTATATAGGGGTTTCCAACAAGAGGTGGTATTTTGGTATTCAAAGAAAAATTGCATTTTTTGAGATAAATGAATTATATCTTTGAGGTCTTGAATCGACGCTGGGCTGTTGACCTAGACCTTATCTTTCACTTGGCCCCAAAGAAGTCGCAAGGTGTTAAATCACAAGATCTCGGTGGCCAATTGTGATCGCATCTTCGAGAAATAACACGTAAAAGAGCAATGGTTTCGTTGCTTGTGTGGCACGTAGCGCCGTCTTGTTGAAAGTAAACGTTGTACAGATCAATATCATCCAACTTCGATTAAAATACGGTATAATGACGTTTTTGGAATGCCCAATTCCAAATAACGACGAGGAATGGACAAACCTGGGTTTTCTTTAACACTTTGTGCTACAGCACCAATATTCTCATTTGTTCTTGAGCGACGTGCACGGGTTTTATTCTTCACATCACTAACTTGTCCCAACAGCTCGAATTTTCCACCAATTTCTGTATTGCGGTCCGACAAGGTGCTTCACGACGATCCAATAATGCGAACTGTGACTGCAAGATTTTCACTATTTTTGTAGTGAATTTTAATAACTTCAATGCGTTGTTGAAGCGTGTATCGTTCCATTTTTGGTAATGGCGTAGTTTCTACTTGTCAAATGTCAAAGAATAAAAGCTTCAAAAGTGACAGCTACCGAAACACCGGGTGATTCAAAATAACACCTCTTGTTGGAAAACCCTTTATTAAATATTGGTTCTTGAGTTTTTTGGTGTATCGAATATAAAGTCGGTTTGAAGTCAATCATGAGTATGTGTATGAAAACATTGACTGTGAAGCAGCTTCAAGAGAGCTTACTATATACCTAGATAATACTGGAATAACATCGACTTTACGAATTTGATTTCGAATTTTCAAACATAATATTTGTACTCAACTTTTTCCAAAGTTTACAAAACTATGAATATTTTTTGACTATCGCGAGAATTCAGAAACGGCATTAAAAGCGCCTCTCAAATGATACCAATATTTCCTATCTTTCCTTTGCAAAAGATATGAAAAAAGTATAAAAACCTTCGAAATATTCAACTCTGGGAAAAAAATTGAGAAATGGTCTCCTCAACAAACTAAACTTTAATATTAGTTAGAAACAGCGACACCTTATTATTCCACCATACAAACGGGGCGACCCTAATGTACATATATCTGAACGCATACCAAAACATTGTAACAATATGTTGAGAAAATGTTTTGCATACAGTTACACATAAAAGTAGGCAGACACTTTTTTAAATTTGCGCTTCAGCCAAGGTTCGAAATTGTTCTCCGTTATCTAAAAGCGAAATATTGAAAATATCAGAAAAATCTTTTAATTTAAAAGTTTTTTTGCCTTTTGGTTTTCTATAAAATTGACAATAAAATAAAAGTAGAACGTGTAAGAATGTAAAGTCGTTACAATTGAAAGGAAAATATTTAAATTAAATTTCTACAGAAGTATGAATATTGAAAGAATGGCTCAAAATTAAAGTTCTAGATATTTGAATACAACACAGTGGAGGCAAAAGCTAAATATAATAAGGTTATAAGTAAATATCAGAGTGGTACAGTTTTGTTTTTGGTCTCAAATTTGTTAACAATATTTATTTAAGAAACATTTCGCTTCCTAATATTAAATATTTAATATCAGATTATTACTTTGGGTTGGTAATTTTTGATTTTGTATTAGGAACATAAAAAAACAATTTGGAATGAAATGTTAGAAAAAATGCTACAAAAAGTATCTTAAAGAAATAAGTTTAAACAATTTGTAATTCAAAACTAAATTTCCTCGAAATCCGCCAAATTCAAATCGATCTTCATGCTAACCTAGTTTCCATGCAAATGTCCTCCTGAAATAGTACTTTATCGGTCATAAATGTTTAATTTATATCATGATGATCGGTCCATAATTAGTCATAGCTCCCATATAAGGCTCACTTTAACGATCATAAAACTCTTAAAAAAGTTGGAATCCAAATATAATTTAACAAAAATAAGTTTCATATAGAAATGCCTAATGGCGATCGGTCCATAATTGTTGATAGCTCCCATATAAGGCCCACTTCCGAAAGGCACTCCCGAAAATAAATAATTGAAATTTAAAATAAAAATATTTTTTTTAATTTTTCTAATTTATTGAGCTTTAGGTCAACTTTTATATTTAATAGTTTTTATTTTATTTCCAATATTTCGCTACTTCATTGAGTAGCATCTTCAGGGAAACAATTTAAATAATTAACAATATACATATATAATAACAAAATGTTTGAAATAAAAACAATAACAAAATTTGTCAAAATGAAAAATGTTTAAATTTACACAAACAAAAAATATTTTATAATATTTAATTTCCTTTTCCGTTTTTATAAACTAAGTGTCTGTAGTTTTGAGCGAAATATTGGAAATAAAATAAAAACTATTAAATATAAAAGTTGACCTAAAGCTCAATAAATTAGAAAAATTAAAAATAAATAAAAAGGTCGAATAAATTAGAATTAAAATTAAAAATATTTTTGCTCATTTACTTAGTGTAGGGTATTATATGGCGGGCTTGACCGATCTTATTTTCTAACTTGTTTATATTTTGTTTTTCTTTTTCGTTATAATATTTATTTAATATTTTTGAAAATATAGCTACTTTGATCCAAAACTCGAAGCTTCAAATAAAATTTGAAACCTGTAAACGTTAACCGATTTTGCTTAAATGTTCAGTATATGATGACAGAGAAAAAATTTTAAACATGGGAGCATCGAAAATCCTAAAAATAGCAAGGTAGAGATCTTGTGTTGTGATTGCTTTTACAATTTTGGTTTTGGTTTGGTTTTGGTATACTCAGTCGATTTTTTTTGATTTTCAACAGCGAAATTCCCGAAAGTATGCACAATATATTGATATACACCAATACCCCAGCTTGCGTCTCCTCGTTTTGCGTCGTTTCGAAGTTGCGTCTTTTTAAAATTTCTGTGATTTTGACCCATTGTAGGGTCAAAATCGGGAAAAATATTTTCTAACCCGAATTTTTTTTCACAAAAAAAAATTTTTTGTCATAAATTTTTTCACTAATAAATTAAAAAAATAAATTTTTAAATTAAAAAATTAAAAAAAAAAAAATTGGAAAAAAAAATTTTTTTAATTTTATTTTAAAGTATAATTTGGTGAAGGGTATATAACATTCGGCACAGCCGAATATAGCTCTGTTACTTGTTTCAGCTAAAATTATAAATCTCGAAAACAATTAAATGAAAATCAATACAAATGTATGGAAAATCTAGCTCCGGTTTGCGTCCTGTTTCTCCGGTCCCAATTAGCGAAGCAAACCGGGGTATTAGTGTATCATATACATGCACACAGACATATGTGTGTAAGTAATTTATGGGCTTCATAGAGTTTATTTCAATAGACATAACTCTGAATATTTATTTTCCTGACTGTATTAGCAACCATAAATTAAATCATTTATTTAAATTTTTAACTAATACATGCATAAATATTGGAAAAACACACACACACTCACTCCCTTAATCAAAAAACACATACTACATTTATTTTCTCCTCTATAGGTTGTCTATGGAAAATTTTGTAACGAAGAATTATATTTGTTTCCTATAAAATGTAGTAGAAACCAAATAAAAACTGTAAAAGAAGCCACCACGGATGTAGGTTCGTTCTCATTCCAAAAATTTGCATAGAAGTGTTTATTTGTAAGAATGTGTGTACGGAGCACAGACACACACAAATACTACATCCTTATAGAAAATTGATAATAATTTTTTCTCGACATTTTACTTTTATTCTAAGAAAACGATTTATCATGAAAATGTTACAGTTTTCCAAACTCACACACACACACTCAAATTTCAGTTTATATTCTCTTTTCTATGCTGTTGGAAAACTTTAGGTATGATAAAATGTTTTCAAAAAAAAGAAGCAAGGAATTTGAAGGTTTAGAATATACAAATGTGCTTATATATACTTACACACAAATATTTTAAAAATATGTAAAAAAGGAGTAAAATAGAAACTATCGATATCATTGAAAATTCATTTAATTTAATAGAAATGTTACCATGAAGTTATATTAAGGGCGTAGACAAGGGAAGAGCTAATACACCCTAATTGAAACTAAATGCTTTTTGAATCTAATAATCGAAATACAAGCATAATTCGTTTAATAAAACATCTTCATTCAACAAATTCATGAGATCATACAGAAATGAATTGTGCTGTACTCCTTAACACCAAGATGTTGACCGGACAGATGTTTGTCAGATTTGATAACGTTATAACGGATATAAATCTTTTCAATTGCGGACCCTGTCTTGTACGAATTTTGTCTCTACTTTCAATTTATGAAGAATTACACCCTTTACCAGCATTTAAAATTTGTCGGCATGTGTAATAAGTCATTTACCATAGTCTGAAAAGCCTAATTAATTTCCCCTTAGGGCCCTGTTTCCCTTCTAACCCCACCTCTCTGCTTAATTTCTTTATTTTCTTATTGTTGTAGCTTTGTTCGTTACACAAAATTTATCATTTTACAAATTTTGTTGTATATAAAGTCTAAAACACAATCTAAACTTTAGCCAGAGCATTGATCCATAACTTTTGTTGGCATTCAATATTATAAAAGCACACACACACTCATACACACAAACATCTGCATGCATAATACTTATTCATTTATTTTATAATGCATAGTTTTAGGGGACATTGATTTTCAATTGTTGGATTTATACAATAAACTAAACTGAATTAGAGTTGTAAAAAGGAGCACATAAAGAGCTGAGAGGAGAAATAAAAGTTTGTTATACGGCTGAAGCTAAAGCTGCTGCTGCTGATATGCTTGATGTTGTAGGTTATTATTATGATGTTGTTGTTGCTGTTTTATAGGAAACAAATGTTACCAGTTTTCATATCTTCTAACATTTTACACATACATGGCCAGTTGCCAATTTTATGTCTAAAACTAATGTTGTTGTGCACCAAAAAAAAAAAAAAACTGAAAAAGCAACAACAACAAACTTGTTAGTTTGAAATTTGTTTTGTTGTTACTGCTACTAAGCTGTTGTTGTAAAAATACCAGTAATAACAACAAACCCAACAAAAATGATTGTAATACTATTTTGTTTTTTTTTTTTACTCTTCTCTCTGTATTCTTGTTCTTCTTGTGTTATTCATCTGTTAGTTGATTTTATGCAACAAAAAAAAACAACACACAAAAGAAGAGCAAGAGTATGGAATTAAAAACAGAGAGATAGCGAGAGTGTGTAGCCAGATATGGGAAATTTAGTAGCTTTAAGTTAATTAATAAAGGGAAGAAACTATATTTCCATACACTGCGCAATTTGTCAAGACTATCCTTTTATAAGCTCATTCCACCTGCATTTTTTATCCTGCTTTTTAAACCAAAATCCCGTTTTTTGCTGATACAGTCCTTTAACTAGATTTTTGATAATTTTTAAGAAAATATAAAAACATACATCTTAATTACTCGTTTCAATCTAATTTGGTTCATTTTCGTAACAGATTTTAATGTTAATTTTATTTACTGAAATTTCTCACGCACATAGTAGTTGCTATTGCTACCACTCTTCTTTGAAATAAGTCAAGAACTATTGGGTAAAATAATATGCTTTTTGAATGACATGTGGATTCTTATTGCCACGGATGTGCACATTTTTTTCAAATGAAAAGAGGCCTCGATGCTCGAGAGAAATTTCCCGAAAAACGCTGAAGAATTATTAAAGTAAAAAACGTCAGGAGTAGTTTACGATCTTAAAAATTTATTGTTTGCTACAGAAATACCAAAACAAAACTAACTCCGATTTTGTATATAAAATCATACGAATTGAACTATATTTCCAAAACGGTTACAAAGTTTAACAAGGACCTAATGATTGAGATGAAACCAAAAACTAATTGAGAATGGGCTACAACTTGAACTAGAGACCAAAATGGTGAAGACGTTTTTAAGGACTCTACCAATTATTTCTGCGTATAAAATGTTCCAGATATGAACGCCAGGAACAACACTAAGGTAAGAAGGGGAAAAGATACTCATAAAATATTTGTTTGAAAACATTTAATTTTGTGTAGTAAAAAAGCGAAACTAGACTAAAGCCATTGCTGTCTGCACACATATTCTCTTTAGCAGTTTTATATAGAGTATAGTTAGACATTCAAGAAAATATTCCAGAACAGTAACAACCAAAATACTATCGAAATTTACCTCAACTTCATTGTTTTTGGAATGCTAACGGCCTTAGCCAATATAAGAATGAAGTACAACAATTTCTTCAGCTTCAGGAAATTGATGTACTACTCGACTCTGAAACACAAACGGCTACTATACTTATGAAACAAAGAATCCAAGTGGTAGAGCATGTGGCGGAACAGCTATATTAGTTAGAAAAGCTATTAGGCATTTCCCAATACCACTATAGATATACCTGATGGTAGAGTTACAAAATCTTCAATATATTGTCCTCCTAGGCATAATGTTAATCGAGAGCAGTTTCTCGAATATTTTAAAACTCTCCAAGATTTATAGCAGCTGGTCATTACAATGCAAAACATACATTTTGAGGCTCTCTCCTTATTACTTCTAGAGGGAGGCAACTGTTAGAAGCAATATCGTCTAACAGACTAGATGCCATATCTAGCGGCCAACCTACTTATTGGCCCACAGACCTCAATAAGATTCCCGATCTAATTGACTTCGCTGTAATCAAAAATATAAAACGAGAATTTATTTGAGTGATCCCTTCTTCACTAGACCTCTCATCATACCACTCGCCTACAGTTTTAATGTTTTTAGAAATTCCAAACAAAATGGAAAACTATAGCTCTTGTTTCCCAAATAAGAAGACGAATTGGTTAAAGTATAAAATGTATGTTAGCTTACACTTGCCACAGAATATTTCATTGGAAAATGAATATAAAATACAATCCGCTGTCTATATATTTACAGATATTTTAACAAACGCTGTTAAAGTGTCTACGCCCCCAGTCATCTTGAGGCATTACAGACATTCAAAATACCCTAGACTCTTAGAAGAGAGAAATTATATTAAAAACTAAGACGCTACTAAGAAAACAGAATATAGTCTCTAGAATGCTGTTGTATATGAGTCGCCTATACGCCTTCAAAACGGAGAATGGGCAAAATATACAGCAAAAATCGAAGCATTTGCCAATCACTTAAAGAATGTATTTACCTCAAATTATACAAATTAATTTATTAGTGATAAACTTATAAATAACGTGGTGGAACCCCCAATAAAATTCCGGTTCTCTACCGTGAAGACGACAATCAAAGGTCTTAAGACTGGAAAATCACGTGGTATAGATAAAATTACTACCACGCTGATAAGTATCTCCCCAACTCAGCACTGAGAATTATTTTGTTCATATTTAACTCATCCTCATGGAAAATATCTAAAATGGTTATGATACCAAAACTGGGAAAAATGTCACTCAAGTGACATCATCCTATTAGCCTGTTGTAAACATTCACAAAACTTTTTGAAAAGTAGTTACTTAAGAGCCTTATAGTACACCTGACCATCAATTTGGTTTCAGAAGGAAGCATAGTACTATCGAACAAATACATCGGATAACTACTCTTATTCGGAAAACCTTAGAGAGCAAGCAGTATTGCTCTGCATTATTTATTGACATATCTCAAACTTTCGATAAATTCTGGCACAATAGACTATTACACAAATATATTAGATTACTACCTGCGAATGTACATAACCTGGTTAACAATTACACACAAGAAAGATCTTTCCAAATCATATTAAAATATGTGATCTAGTCACATCAAACAATATCCACTGGTCTACCACAGGGAAGTACTCCAGGGCCGTTCCTACATATATTTTATATACTACATAGAGCTGAAACTAGAAACTCAAACTCAAAAAAATCACACATACGAGTGTTGTTTTTGTTTTCACATAGTTTTTTCCACTAATACATTCTCAGCACTTAGGTTTTTGACAACTGAGTTAGGTCTTTGACAGGTGAGTTTCCGATCTATGTGTATTTATCTACGACTGCAGATATGCCTGCGAACGCACTGACTCACACATATACATTTCCTTTTTTAAATACACATGAAAACCCCTTAATAGCTTCTGAAAAACTCCAGTTTCAAATGGAAAATAAAAGTCAATGCAACAAAATGTACTCACATTAGATATGCTCTAAGACGAGAACGTTGTCCTTCCATACAGATAAATAATATAAAAATTCCAGAACAGAGCCATGTAAGATATCTCGGTATCCATTTTGATCGCCATTTAACATGGATCTACCATAATGAAGCCTAGATTACACACATAAAATTAAAGTCAGTTCAATTGCACTGGCTAATTGGCACAAGCTCTGCTCTAGACTCCCCCCTTGGGGCATGGATAAGAATCTTGGTGAGCTCCATACCTTGATGTTACGCCTCAAGGGGAAATATGGAGCGAAACCGGGGCTCCGAGGTGCACGGACCTCAGCTGACTAGAGTACCACGGGGATCCTATGGCCCCAGGACTTCGGTCCTGTAGGATCATTGGTGAGGTCTCTTCGGTGAGCACGTGGTGGCTGTGGTTTAAAACCCAAAGCGGGTAGAAGATCGTTGGTTAAAGGACTGATATTTGGGCTAGTGTTAAATTTCGGACTACCAAATGTATCTTACTAGGTACTGTTGCTGACTTAACAGAGCCATTGAAAGTAGCAGATACCAACTGGCGTTTGTGCTCAGGAAATGTATTGAGGTAGTAGCATTCGTGATTTACTGGTCGTTGGACTTGGTTCTCTGTCGAGGTCAAAAGTGTGTGATATCAGTACACTCACTTTAACTTTTATCGGCTGGGAACTTTTGAAGTCAGAGACCATACATTGGACTGGATTACCAGGCCGGATGTTGCAGCTTTGATAATTGTTCTGGGCTTGTGCTTTGATCTGTGCAATCAATGTACAAGAAGTTGCCAATTGAGTGTTCCTTGCAAGTCACTCAATGGCGGTGATAGACGCGTTGTCTCTATCCGGTGTTAAGACCACCGTGCGGTTTAAGCCTATGCGGCAGGTAACCACGTAAATCTTAGACACGTTGTCTGCTCTAGACTTGGAGTACAAACTGCTTTTGTACAAAACAGTTATAAAACCGATATGTCTTTACGGTTTTCAGCTATGGGGAACAGCCTTCTAATCTAACGTTAAAGAAATGCATAGAAAGTAGTTAGCACTGTTAAGGAAAATAACAGATGCCCCATGGTACATTCGTAATAGTAATATCCATAGTGATCTCAATGTTATAAAACGTGAGGAGATCAAACTCTCCAATTTAAACTACCTATCAAAACTACTGGATTATCCAAATCCCCTTGCCAGGGAATTGCTGTCATTTGAAAGTCATAGACGACTGAGGCGATTGGAAACACTGGGTCTGGGGTTATATTGACGCAATTTAGACACTATGTGACAGGTAACGGAATTATCCAAACTATCCTGGTCAATTTAACCTAAAGGAAAGGCTACTGACAAAAAAGGGTACTTGGTCATTTCTAAAGCCCATATTTCCTCATGGCAGTAACTTTATTTAGCAGCCACAGTGCTAAATTAACGACAAATGGCTAACGACAACATTTCCAATTCATAGCTTTTCGTGTTAGATTTAGTAAATTTTTAGTAGCATTTTTATCAGTCAGCACCTTTATGGAAATATGTTAACAGGTTACAGAAAACTTTGCAAAATTGTTTATGAAGGTTATTGCAAATGAATTGCAGAAAAATTACCATAAATGAACAATTAGTACCCAAGATCATACAAAATATAAATCTATTCAATTCTACTTACTCCAATCAGCTTTTATGCAGCTATTAACATGTTACCTTTTTTTATTGCCGCACTCCTTAGTATTTTAAAGAACTCACTTTACCATTCCTGACATTAGTTAAGTTTTAGGGAGAGTGGGTGTGAGTGAATGAATGAATGAGTATGTGCTCCATTCAAACACATAAAAAGTTATTTACTTAATTAGCATAAATTTGTAGTTTTGTTACAAAATTTTACAAAATAAAACTTTTTCATTATTGATGATGCTATTACTACTATTACTCTACAACAACAACAGCAACATACAATACAACATTTTCTATACAACTACATGTACAACTTTTACTGCTTACTTTGCTCTGCCATTGTTGACATTCGTAATAATGATGTTTGTATGCTCTCTCTCTCTTTCTTTCTTTCTCATGGCCATAAATAATGTAGATAATAATGATCATTATCATCATTATTATTATTACTATTACTATAATACAGTAATGATAAAGAGAAATTTTGATTATATTTTAACAATATTTCATTTTCCTTTATTGTTGTTAATGTAATTTTCTATATATTGTTGTACAATCCATACAATACATTACATTCAAACTTTCATTGAGTGTGTGTGTATGTATTACTGTGTTTATGTAAATTATTGTATTATGCTGTCTCTTACATAGAATTGTATGTGTGTAATGTATGTTTATTATGGTGATCCCTATATTGAGCTTTTTGGATTTCCAATGCACCCTAGATTTAGGGGAAATCTATTGTTTTTGGTTAAAATTTTGTTGAAATTATTTCTTTGGGTCTATAATTTATATATTTTTTCTTGGACATGTTTAACCCATAGTCGAAACTTTTAATTAACCATGCAGCTTCTAAACGCTATCCGATTTTGATCCTTGTAAGCAGCGAAAATTCCAAACAATATAAGGGCCACCCTAATGTTTATACATATGTATGTATCCATGTAAATCGTATTGTAGTGAGAGACAAATATTAAATTATAACAATTTATAAACTTCCATTCAAGTTTATTTTGTGTAATAATTTTACAATTGTTTAAAATTACTAATACATGTGTTTGTGTGCTTGTGTTTTTACTTACTTATTTATTGTATTTATTCTTGTACAAACATACATATTTCGAGTATTGTTTTAATAGTCTCATATCAATCATTTATAGCTGTTTAGTTAGAGAGATAAATTATTTGCAGCTTGTTGAGGCCATAGTTACAAAATTTTAAGAAATATTAGAATTAAATTATTTTCATTGTCTTCAAATAATAGATGGAAGTTGTACATTTGTGTAACAAAATTGATTAAACGTTTAATTAATATAAGGGACTACGGGTGGTATGAGTAATATAGTCGTTAACTAATAACACTAGTATACCAGGTTCCTGATGTGATACACATATGCGATTATTAACTCTTACCCCTTTAAAAGACCCCACTTCAGAAAACATCACCACTTACCTAAAAAGACACAAAACAAATAAAACTTATTATTAAAAGTTATAAATAACAATGATTGTATTTATAATAAAAAAAAACTTTTCCTAAATAAAATTACAATCTTTTAGTCTAACACAAAATAAATCAATTTCTGTGGTAACTTTTAATAACTTAAACAAGAAAAAAAAACACAATTTTTAAGCCAAGAAAGCAAATTTGTGCGCATACATTTAATCAATGTTTTATGAAAACGTTGCCAAAAATATAATTTATATTTAAACAAAAAAACAATTCTTTGAAAAAATCCATTTATTTCTTTGTTAAAGGTTTTATACAAAAAAAAATACAAAACCGAAATATTTATAAATTCTTTAAACAAAAATAAAAGCAATACAAACAGTCCTGCTTTTAGGACATTTTTCTTAAGAAGAAAACAAAAAAAATAAATAAATGTGAAACAGGAACAAACAAATGAATGAAAAATAAAACTTTATGGTTTTTTTAACCCCTGGAGGGTTAAATAAAAATAAACAGCAAAGACAGCAAGACACAGAAATTTTTACAAACAAAAGACATATTATTTTTTTTTTTTTTTTTTAAAGATTAAAAAGAAAGAAGGTTTCTTTCTTTACAGTCAAAAGAAAAGGGTTGTTAAAGACAGTAAGGAAATTTACTTCGAAACACTTTAACACATAAGAAATCTTTAAAAGTTCGTGGTTTAATTGAAGTTTAAGGAACCTACACACGAGCAATAAAAGCTTAGCTAAATCGCATACGATTTGGAATGTTGCTCCGAAAAAAGCTAAAAATTCGTAATGAATTCTTAAAACAGTCACCTTTAAATTAATACACAACACTAATATTGCTTTTGCAATTTAACAAATACACACAACACAAAATAAATGTTAGGAATTCCAGATATATTGATGTTTCTAAGACATTTTGGGTTTCTGAAACTTGATTTCTCTAGACAGACAGACAAACAGTCATGAAGACGACTTGCGATGCCAAGAAGAAGAAAAACATCAGAAGAAAGGCAAACTACTGGTGGAACGGGAAAATATCATCTCTCAAGAAAGAGTCCTTAAAAACTAGACGTATCTACCAGAGGGGAAGATCACGACCCTACTTTGAAATGAAAAGAGAAGCATACCTCCAGGCAAGAAATAATCTATAAAAATCCATTAATAAAAGCAAAGCGGACTCGTTTAAACAGTTATGTAATGATGCTGACTCCAACCCTTGGGATAGTGCGTATCGAGTAGTAATGTCTCGACTAAAGGGGACAAAATCAGCACAGGTAACGAACCCCATACTGATTACAAAAATTGTTGCTATGCTATTTCCACATGGAGAACCTTATACAGGCGAGTTACACAGCAATAATACATCTGACCCACTGCCAGTAACGGAAGAAGAGATATATAAAACTACTCTCGAAGATTGGTGGCACAAAAGCCCCAGGCCCCGATAGCATCCCAAACAAGGCTTTAAAGATTGCGCTAAAGACAACACCACTCCTGTTTTGCCGCATTATTTGACAAATGTTTAAAGGATGGTATATTTCCAACAAATGGAAGAAACAAAAACTCATCCTGATACCCAAACCGGGAAAAACTTTGGGAGAACCTGAGTCGTATAGACCGATATGCCTACTAGATTCAATAGGCTAGTGCTTTGAGAGAGAGGGTGATGTATACCAGGCTACTAAATGCTGTAGAAGAATCTCTAGGAATTTCGCAGACACAATTCGGTTTTCGAAAAGCGAGATCAATAAATCTTGTAGTAAACATGGCGAAGAAAGCAATTCCAGGCAAAGGGAGTGCGAGAAAGTACTGTGCAGTAATTACACTAGATATCAAGAACGCCTTCAATTCGTCGGAGTGAAATAATATAATTTCGTCGCTGCAGAATTTGAACGTTCCGCAGTAGCTTGTAAGAATATTAAAAGATTACTTTTCCGATAGAACCATGTGGTATGAGATGGACAATGGTATTGAGTTCCAAAACATTTCGGCGGGAGTTCCGCAAGAATCGGTCCTAGGCCCATTACTATGGAACATCATGTACGATGGCGTGTTCAGGCCTCAAGTACCGTATGAGGTGAAAATTGTTGGATTCGAGTAGTAGTAGTCCAAGCCCGAACTATAGAAGATGTGCAGATATACGCAAACGAGTCCATTAGAACCATTAAGAAATGGCTTGGAAAATCGAACCTAAAACTTGCAGAACACAAAACAGAGGCCGTGTTGATAAGCAGCAGGAGAGCAAAAGAATTCCTAAGGATCCAAGTTGGAAGAAGCGAAATTGTTTACACGGAAGCAATAAAATATCTGGGAGTGATTATCGATAGCAGACTAAATTTTAAACGGCATACTGAATACTCATGCCCAAAGTCTACCAAAGTCGTAAATTCATTGGCCAGGATGATGCCAAATATAGGAGGCCCAAGGCAAAGCTGCAGAATACTGCTATCGAGAGTGGCAAACTCTATCCTGCTATATGGGTCACCCATCTGAATGGTTCATTAAAATGCACCTCAAGGAAGGACATGATGTTTATTTTCCGTAGAAGTTGTCTACGTGTATGCAGCGGATATCGCACCATATCTCTTGATGCATCCTATGTAGTTGCGGGCATAGTCGCTATAGATATCAAAACACGGGAATTTTCAAAATCATACGAAGAAAAGATCAAAAACCCAGAGACCCAGTTCAGATCAATTCGACAAACAGAAAAAACACTGTCCATACAAAACTGGCAACAAAGGCGGGATAACTCTACGGTAGGTCGATGGACGTACAAATTGATCCCGAATATCTCGAAATGGATAAACCGCAAACATGGGGAAATCTGCTATTACATGACGCAATTTTTGACAGGCTATGGAGGTTATCGAAGCTATCTATACCGTTTCGGACACGATGACTCACCTAGGTGTCCAGTCTGCCTGGAGCAGGATGAAAACACAGAAAATGTTATATTCTTATGTCACAGATTCCAAGAGGAAAGAACAAAACTAGAGACTCAGAAACGGTGCAGCTTAACAACAGAAAACATTGTAGATGTCATGCTGACATCGAAAGAATATTGGGATAGTATAAAAGGATTCATAACGTACGTAAATGAATGCTTAAGAAAGGAAGACAAGATTCGAAAGCAAATGCGAGTGGAGCAATCACATATCCAAAAAGAAAATGTAAATTAGCGAAAAAAGCTGACCACCCCGCGAGGTGGTTTTAGTCGGTATGAATCCGACATACCCAATTCGGACCTATGTAGGGTTTCCACATCCAATACCAGACAGACAGACAGACAGACAGACAGACAGAGACAGACAGACAGACAGACAGACAGACAGACAGACAGACAGACAGACAGACAGACAGACAGACAGACAGACAGACAGACATACAGACAGACAGACAGACAGACAGACAGACAGACAGACAGACAGACAGACAGACAGACAGACAGACAGACAGACAGACAGACAGACAGACAGACAGACAGACAGACAGACAGACAGACAGACAGACAGACAGACAGACAGACAGACAGACAGACAGACAGACAGACAGACAGACAGACAGACAGACAGACAGACAGACAGACAGACAGACAGACAGACAGACAGACAGACAGACAGACAGACAGACAGACAGACAAACGAAGTGACCAAATCAATATACCCCCATCTTTTTTGACCGACGAAATATGGGGGATTTTTCATATAGGAGAGATCTGTCAATTGTCCTTGTCCTGTTCCCTTAATCCCATTTTTATTCGAAATTGCTTAAATCTAAAATAACCAACATTGTAAGAAAACAAATAATATGCATTGAAACTCCGACTAAGTGTTTAAGTTGCTACCATCTTTCCAAGTATATTTCTATAGCGCACATTATTAGCTTGAAAAATTTCTGATTGGGAAGCTTTTGACTAACGAAGTATAATGTTTCATTATTAAACTAAGAAATACTTATTTAGAAATTTAGGGTAATTCCGATGAGTTTTTGTTCTTTATGCTAAGTCTTTTATATAGGCTTCTAAAGAAGCTTTTCACATAGAAAGCATCTGTAAATTCTCCTTGATCTTGCTGCTCAAATTCAATCTTCAATCGAAATTGCTTATAACAGAAGTTACCAAAGCGCTCACTGATACAACACATCTAAGCTACAAACTTTAAATCCCAAAAAAGTAACGAAAGCTAATGTCTTAAAAGTATTGCCATTCCAAATGGCAAAAAGGAGTCCAACATTCAGTTTATGCACAAAACTCTTTCAAAAATTATACTTAAAGTTGTGATAACTTTGAAAATGTATAATTATCAATATTATAATTGTGTTTAGTCACAACATCGCTTCACGAAATCAAATATTTTTCTTTGTCTTTCCTGACAGAAATCTTCGTTTTGGGTGTCTTTCTAGAATCTTTGAACAGCCTATTGCATTTGTTAATTAAAAAGCTCTTTATTTTACATACTGCGTATTTATTTATGCAAATAATTATAAATACGAAAACATATAATGATAAGTATTCAACATTTTCATAAAAATATCTTTAACAAAAAACACACAATAGCAAAACGTCTACTCAAACTCGCTAGAATTGTATTTTATAACCACCATAAAACAAAACCCACTTGAAAAACTTTGTTAAACAATCCAAATAGAAAAAATAAATTCAATGCCAAAAGTTACAGCCCTAAAATTTTGTAGCAAAAAATACCCCAAAAAAAAAAAAAAAAAAAAAAAAAAAAAAAAAAAGAACAAAACCCCAAAGTGAAGTGAAGTAAATGAGAATGATACTCGAGAGCATTATTTTTAATGGATGAGTTAAGGACAAAGAAATAAGAAGAACTTTCTAACCTTTAAAGCAGTCATAAAACTCTCTCTCCTGCTTCCAAAAAAATATACTTTTAAAACTTTATTTTTATTTATTTATTTTTTTTTTTTGGCAACAACTCCTAGAATTATGCTTTAAAATTGTATTTTTCAGTTGTATTTAGATAAAAAAGAAAACCCAACATTATGTTGTAAAATGTCGTTAAAATTTTTAGTTATAAACGTTCTTTTTTACATTGTTATTTCTATAACAAAGTAGGGGTACCCAAAGCTACATATAACTTAATATGAGTGTCTGGTTATGTTAACATCTTTATATGCTTTTATGTTAAAAACTCTAGTTGAGGTATGTATTAAAATTTAACTTATTTCCTGTTTCCTGTCGAGTCATGTAGAAACATGATATACCATCACCATCAAGTCACATTTAACCCTTTCACTGCGCCGCTCTAGATCCCCTAAAGATAGACAATCATCATAACATGTTTATAGTACATGCATACATACGCTCCTAAATGTATGCAAGTCAATTTATTGATATGAATATTAAAAGGTATAAAGTTGCCAGAAAACATTTAATTTTATCTGTAACTTTATTAAAGGTAATAAAGAAATGTTCCTTTACTACTTTATTTTAGCTGACATACAAAGAACTTTTGATAGTCTAAGTTAAAACTAGAAAATGCACCATCTAAATCATGAACATTGTAGAGCAAGCATCTTAAGTATATATAAATTGAAGGAAGGAAACCCATAGAAAGTGTTATAAAAAGCAAAAAATGTTAATCTAGATAAACAAAAATGGAAACTTATCGATTAAGTAAAACGCCTCGAGAACATTCAGAATTTAGAATAGTTTAAGTTCTTCACAAGCTTTTCAAGTTCATTTCAGTAGCTATCATAATTGGTTTGAGAAATTTATCCTTAGGATGCAGCTACCTTTTGTCATTAATTCTGATAATTTTTACTACAACTGTAAATTATCCTTGTTGCTATTCCAATTCTTCCAACTCTAGTTATGATTAAATAATAAGGAAATAAAGAATATTCCAACAATTAACCGCATCGAGAACATCCAGGAGCTACCCATTAGTTTGAGTTGGTACCACACATGAGTAATTTAAGAAATTCTCCCTAGGAAGCTTCTTAGTATTGAAGTACAATGTACCATAATGAAAATAAAACAAAATGATGAGATTAAGGAAATTCCGTTAAGTTTGTGTTCCTCTCCAAGACATTTCCTAAGATACACAATAAAGATTAGATGTTCTTCACATAGGAAAGATCTGCCAAATCTTCTTGCTCCTCATTCGAAACATCCAGGAAATCCCCATAGTTTTGAGATTCTCCCAACTTGTGAAAATTCTCCATAGGAAGCTTCTGCCAATTATTAATCCAGATAACTTAATAAACGTCAAAGAAAAATGTTCCATAATAAAACCTAAAATATATTGAGGAGATTAAGGAAATTCCTGAGAGTTTGAATTCCTTTCCACTTTTTCAAGTTTTTTGCATGGGATACATAATCAGCTTGATATGCGTTTCGGTCAATTCTCCTTGATCCTACTTCTCTAATTCATTCCTCATTCTAAATTGTTCAAATAAGGAAACTAAGAATATTGCTTAATCAAATACGGGAAATCCGATTAACTTAATAAACGTCAAAGAAAACTGTTCCATAATGAAACCTAAAATATATTAAGGAGATTAAGGAAATTCCGGTGAGTTTCAATTCCTCTTGAACTTTTCAAGCTTTTTTTTATGGGATATACTATAATTAATTTGAGAAACGTTTCAGAAAGGAACGATCGGCCAACTTCCCTTGAACCTGCTTCTCCAATTCAATGCTCATTCAAAATTGCTTAAATAGGGAACCAAAGAATGTCGCTTAATCAATTTAACCACATCTAGAACATCCAGGAAATTATTTTAAGAATCGTTGTTCCATAAGGTAAACTAACACACATTGAAGAGATTAAGGAAACTCCGATTAGTTTGAGTGCAGCTTCAACTTTTCAAGTCTTTTCTATGGAATACGTAATACATTTGAATCGTTTTTCACATAAGAATTCCACAATTCTACTTGATTCTTGAAATAATTTCTTGGGTGTTCTAATCTTTCAAGTTTATTTTTATAGCGAATATAATAAGTTTGAGTTTTTAGTTTCTTAGGCGACATCTTTCACAATCTACTTGACGCATTCTAGGACATACAGGCGTTTCCAATTAGCTGGAGTTCTTCTTACAATCTTCAAGTATATTTCTATAGAGAACATAATTAATTTGAGAAAACTCTCCGTTGGAAGCATTGATTCATCATTGATTCTGATAGTTCTTATTCCAAACAAAATGTTCCATAAGGTAACCTAACACATGTTGAAGAGATTAGCGAAACTTCAATGAGTTTGAGTTTCGCTTCAACTTTTCAAGTCTTTCCTAGGGTATACATAATAAATTTTAAACGTTTTTCACATAGGAAGGTTCTGTAATTCTACTTGATCCTGATTTTGATCTTTAATTTTATCCTCATTTGGAATGTCTTTAAACTGAAATAATTAAAGAATATTGCTTAACAAAATTAACCACATCTAGAACCTCCAGGAAATCTCCTTAGAAAACATCTACAAATTATCATTGATTCTGATAGTTCTTATTACAGACAACTAAAAAAAACTGACAAATATTAGTAACGAAGGAAAAAGTTCTGCAATAAAACCTAAAACACATTGAGGAGATTAAGTAAACAGCGATAAATTTGAGTTCCTCTCCAACTTTTCAATTCCTTCCTAGAGGATATGTAATTAGTTTGAGATATTTTTCCCAAAGAAAATGTCATATTTCAGACAACTAAAAAACAGTCAAATATTTGTCTAAAATTAGCAAGTTCCATTAAGAAACCTAAAACACATTGAGGATATTAAGAAAATTTCGTGAAGTTTGAGTTCCTCTTCAACATTTCAAGTCTTTTCTTTAGGATATATAAGACATTTTTTTTTTAGGATAGGTTGGGTTCCATGGGGAGCCGCTCCTCAAGCAGCTCACTTGGGTCCATTCAAATCTGATCCCATTGCGATACTCAAGGGGTAGACAGCAGGATATTTACAATACTTCCGTTGCCTCCAGGATAAACCACCCAGATTCCCGGATGAAGGAGTAGATTCGTCTAAGATTTATCCTTGATAGCTCATCCAAGCATGATAGGAATGGAGATCCGAGGATGCGTTCCCTCAGGTTTGTCAGAACCGGGCATTGGCAGAAAAGGTGATACACAGTCTCTTTCTCTTCTTCATTATGGCAGCTTCAACAGTAATCATTGTACCGTAGGCCCATTCTTCTAGCATGTGCCCCAATTAAACAGTGTTCTGTAATAAAGGAGACAATTAGCCTTATTTGCTCACAACGGTAATACACAAGTAGTTTCGTCCTTGATGGCATCATATTCGGGCCAGGTCGACCTCGCTGTAGCACAGGAAGATTCATTAGTCCACCTGTTTTGTGCAGTCTCATATAGTATCTCCTGAACAGCCATCTTGCATTTAACAAGGGAAATACCAGAAAAGGGGTCGATCGCCTTCTCATTCGTTATCGCACCCCTTTTGGCCAATCCATCTGCTTTACAATTACCCTGATTTCCATAAGCGTTATCCTAGAATGTCTCGCTATCACATTTAGGGATACCCGACATTCCTCGGTTAATCTAGATGTCGTGAAGACACCCGCTATTCCGTTAACGGCAGCCTTGGTGTCAGTAAATATACATATATCACCAGATATTCGATAATACCTCAGCCAGTTGGATGCACGTTTAATGGCAGTAATTTCCGCCTGAAGAGCCGTACTGAAGTTAGGTAGCCTAAAGAAGGATTTTATCCCAAAAGTTTTCAATATAGAAACCTCCACCGACCCTGTTTCCTCTATTAGAGCCGTCATTCAATATCCTTATGACATAATCAGGGGGAAAGAGTCCACTATGCCATAAATCCCTATTCAGAAATTTTTTTTAGGATACACAAGGAAAAAACTTCCTTGATTCTCCTTGATCCTATTCCTCTAATTAAAATCTTATTTGAAATGGTTTAAATAAGAAATAATAATAAAATAGTAAGGAACCAAATAATGTTCATTAATTCTAATTAGCCCTTCTAGAACTAATCGGAATACCCGATTAGTTTTAGTTTCTCCCAAGCTTTTTAAGTTCAAGGAAACATTAGCGAATTGTCATTGATTATGATAGTTCATATTCCATTATGGAAATCCCGATTAGTTTTAGTTTCTGTCAAGCTTTTCAAATTCAGTGAAGCATCTGCAAATTATCACTGATTCTGATAGTGCTTATTCCAGACAACTAAACAACAGTCAAATATTAGTCTCAAATCAGAAAGTTTCATAATGAAACCTAAATTATATTAAGGATATTAAGTTTGAGGTCCTCTCCAAGCTTTTTCTATAGGATACATAAGAAATCTTAAACATAAGAAGAATCTTCTGTGATTCTTCTTGATCCTATTCCTCTAATTCAATCCTCTTTTGAAATGGCTTAGAGGAGGAATTCCTGAAATAGTAGAGAACCAAATAATATTTGTTAATAACATTATCACCATCTAAAAATAATCTGCGAAATATCATTGATTCTAATAGTAGCACGAAGTATTTTACATAATGAAAACTAATACAAATTGAGGAGATTATGGAAACTCCGACTGTTAAACTTAAACAATTCATTTCTCAAGGGATACATAATAAATTTAAGAAGTTGCTCATATTGAAAATATCAGGTAATTCTCTGTGGTCCTGTTCTTCTAATTCAACGTTTTATTTTGCAGATTTTCAGTAGCAACTTTCTCCTGACCATACTCGACTAAACAGGCAGAAAAAATAAAACATATACTATAAGATGTCAGACACTAAAGCTACAATAAAGCAATGGACGATTTTAAAAGACAAGAGGAAAATGTAGGGGATGTTGAAGTCTGAGATAAACAAGATAATATTATAAGGAACAAATTAAAAGTGGAGGCTATAGAACAGCGAAAGGTAGACTCACACCACTACAGTTTTTAGATATTGTATGTGTTGAGTATTATTCTCTGGTACAACAAAAACAATAGCTGAAATAAACAAGCATAAAATCGTAAAACAACCTGCTTCTCTCGCGAGACTGACTGGTTTTGATTGTTTATATACAATGTGTATGCTTGCGTACATGTGACAAGAGAGCTCATTTGAGAGATCGCTGCGTGGATAAGACTATCTAAACTTTAGATTCTAAAGCATAGTCCCGCAGAAAGAGAGGATTTGGTAATTGCATATGCATTGGTGACACTACACAGAAAGAAATAACATGTAATATTTAAATAAACCTCAAAATTTTGTTATTTTGTATAAATGCATGTGATCGCTGCTTCTCAGTATACTGAAAACAACAACAAAAATGAAATATTTGTATCTACGCTCTTGTACTGAGAAATAAATAAAAAAAAAGTTGAAAAAAGAACAAACATGCGGCATAGACCTCCTTTGTTGAATGTTGTCTAACAACTGAATGAAATATTTGTATTTTTACGATCTTGTTGTGAGTATTGTTTGCGATCGTGTTCCGAACAATATTAGCGAGGAGAAGACTGCAATAATGAGTACAATGAAAACGAAAATGTCGAAATATTTCATCTTGTGTGCTACGTCTCTGATATATTCTTAGTTTACATAGCACAGATACACTTTAATATTGATTAAACTTGAGTGAGTTCCTTTCCAATTCTACTATCTTTTAGCTTGTATCAAGCACTTTCCCTTGAACTACTTTCACTTGCCACCACTAACTACTTTCAAAGAAATTTTTAACAAAATTTTCTCATTACGATTCAAAAAAAAATTTTAATTATGCCATACAATAAACTTCCACGAACTGAGGCAGAAATTGTCATAAAAACAAGTTTTCAATGCAACCGAAAAAAGAAAAGGGAAATTCTCTTTTGTTTCTTGGTGAAAAATAAAAAACTGAAAATTTCAAGTTAAACATGACCTTGTGTTTGCATTAATTAACAAGCTGAAAAATATGATTTTCAGAATGCTTATTCATGCAGACACTTTCATGCAGAAATTCAGCTTGTAGACTATAAATATTTGTTTAATTTTAAAATACTTAAAATAAGAAGTGAGCGAAAATGAAACGAACGAATGGAAAATTTTTCTTGAACACAGCGCAAATATTTGTTTAAAGTTAAGTTTTATTTTTATGATAATTTCATTTTATTATGACTATAAGACGGTTTTATACATTATAATGGAGTTTAAGGTAATGAATTAATGACAAACAGCATCAACAACAATAATGAATAATGCTTGAGTTTTCAGCAGGAGTTTAAGGTATTATTAAGGAGATGCAGCGCACATTGGCACACAGTAACAATTAAGAGCATAAAATATAAATAATTTGTTAGGTTGTAAAATTAAGTGAATAGCCTTATTATAAGTAAGTGCTGTTAATACTCGAGGCCATTTGCCACTGCCACAGCACAGCACTGTACTGACTAACTGCTTTTGGCCTCAATCTTCTTAAGGAATGAGTGTCTATATGTATTTCTCATTATGGCTTTTAGCGTTTCATTAAAAAGTCAAGTATGTGTTTAATGAGGTTTCTTGGTATTTTTTGGATTTTTTTTTTATTTTTTTGCAAACCAGCCCAAAAAATTCTCTTAAACAAGAGATTTTCTGCAACAATTTTATCTTTAGCTTGAAATAATGTGGACAATGTGCTGTATGTGGGCGTTTTTTGTTTAAGGTAAAGGTGTTGTTAATTAAATTAAATATACAAAATACACAGACTCTAAGCATATTAAGTAGGAGAAACAGAAAACTGACTATAAATCTCTATTTATGGCCAGCCTTAAAAACAAGGAAAGTGTAGATTTTTATTATCGAAAAAGGCAAATTGAAATGGTTTTAATAAGGCAGGCAGAAAGGTTTAAGATATTAAGGGAAATCAAGTAAATGATTTAAATTGTACAATGATTTTAAAAAGGAAATGTTGGCAAGAATCAATGATTTATAAAGAAAATCTCAAAGAAGATATCTGCAATAGTTCACCAGCAATCGAATTATCGCCACATAGATGACAACTGAGAGCTAATAACCTAAGACTGTTTTCAAAAACCTAATTCATGAGAATGTATTCCCAAAATGGAACGGTAGTGATCACGAGAATGTCCACTAACGGTACGCCTTAGGAGGAGGCGTCTTATCTGCTCAGGAAACTGGATCTCATGGTTTATAAAACTGTCGCCTACGCGGATGACGTGGCAGTCTCTAGGATCCCCTTGGGCACGATATCACAACGAGAAGGTTTTCAGAAGAATGGCATTTCTGATAACAGGAGCTCTAAAAACGACAGCAACAAAGTCGGTCTTTGCTTTATTAAACTGGATCCCTGTGTATCTAATGGCCAGAAAAATAGCATTCATCTCGGCTAAACGAGTTGGCGTAGGTGTCTACATTCAGGAATTCGAAACTAGGTTATCTTTTAGACTTCCAAATGAATGTAGCATTATCCAGGCTGAAATATCAGCCATAAAAAGGGTATGGATATTCGAATAAATACTGACAGTCAGGCCGCAATAAAATCTCTAACAGGTGTATATACAATATCTAATTTGGTCCAGGACTGCCGGTCATACTTAAACAGGATGGCGAGAGATGAGTCGTACTCAAGTGGGTACGTGGACACGGAGATACTACATAACTGTGTTGCTGATGAATTGGCGAAAAAAGGCACCATGCTGCCTGACGGACACATAGACTTCCTATGTGGGATTCCGTTATCCAAATGCAAGCTTCACATTAGTAACTTCTACTACGAGCTTGCTCAGACAAGATGAGGTTGTGAATCCACATGTACTATTACCAGAATGATATGGCCCCGACTTCTTGGCTTGACGCGCTCACAATTGAACGGTGTGGTGGTGGTCATTACCGGTCACTGCACTTTTGGCAACCACGCCCTACAATGACTTCTGCAGAAGTTGTCAAAACGAGGAGGAGGATGAGTCAATTTTTCATCTTCTTTGTCACTGTCCGGCATTAGAAAATCTACGCTTAAGGGACATCGTTCCCTAACTAATCTCTCTGAGCTCTCGTATTTGAGGCTTGAATACATTAATGCCTATGTAAGGAATAGAAATTGGCTAACCAGACCAAATATGGGGATCTCCATGGAGTGACCAAATAATAATCTCTCGTTTCTCTTTCTCTCACGAATCTCTTCTCTCACTCTTCAATCTTAACCAAATCTTGACTGCCCCATTCTCTTTTTTGTCATATCTACTCTGTCCCTCTCATTTTGCCACTATACTTACAGGTAACACGAAGGGACCTTTTGCCTGGACCCACGTGAGCTGCTCTTCTTCTTCACTTCGCTGCTGCCTGGAAACCTAACCCTACCTATTGAGATGTATTTTGTTATTGTTATTCTATCAACTGTATGTATGAAAACAAAGTAATTTTTTTCCATTGATATTTCTCTCTCCTTCCATTCTATGTGTTTATTCTACGGGTCACCATAAAGAGAACAGTGAATATGGATTATCACAATATGTTATGTACTTCTATTCTACGTTGTAATCTGAGCAGCTATTTCGTAAATTTTATGAACTTTTTTGGATATTTTCCTAGTATATAAACGATCATATTCGGCGCCTGATGCCGGCCACTGAACTTACATATTAGATTCGTCCATATCTTGCATTTTTATACTCTCATGAGTTGCAAGTTTGTCATTCTGTTTGTAATATCCACATTTTTTTTTGCGGCCCCTAAAGTATGTCTATTCTGGATGGTTATAGAGAGCGGAGTCGATGTATCCATGTCCATCTAACCGTTTGTCTGTTGAAATCAACTTTCCGAAGCCACCAAATAACTTACGAGGGTGGCTCTTAACTGAACGGGCAACAGTGCTGCTGTCAACAGGCATCTGTCAATGGACTCCTGTGAAAATTTGAACAAGCTACGTCATTTAGTTTGTGTTTGAAAGCCATTGATAGCAGATTACCTCGTGGCTTGGGAAGAAATTAGATAAAAGTGAATTTCATCTGCTCATTAAGCATTATTTTTTGCAGATAAAACCATCATTCAAATGAAGACTATCCATCTATCTTAATGGTATAAATGTAGTTTAATGAATTTCGTTGTGGCCGTACAATACTCTTTAATAATATTGGAATCAGTTTGACGGCAGACCTTTGATTGTTTTGCCAACTTTTTGTAGGACCAAGTTGGGTTTTGTTGAAAATATTTCATAATTTTAGTACGCACTTTTTTCTGGTCACTCATTTTAATCAGATTAACAACAAATGAACATAATTGACATTAAACATAATAACTGACATGCTTTACAAAGATAACTTGATAAAAAAAATCAAATAATATTTGGGTTAAAAGTTTTAATGAAAAACGTGTGTTAAGAATTTTACAATCTCAGTCCTTATATTTAACTTTTGCCTGCACTGTGTTGTATTCAAATCTCTAGAACATTAATTTTGAGCCATTCTTTCAATATTTAAACTTCTGTAGAAATTTAATTTAAATATTTTCCTTGCATTTGTAATGACTTTACATTCTGAGACGTTGTACTTTCATTTTATTGGCAATTTCAAAGAAAACAAAAATAATATTTGTAAAAAAAAAATAATAAAACTTTACTTGTAAAATTTTCCAATTAAAAACTGTTTAATCAGCCTTTTCTGTATTATTTTTATTATATGAATGGATGTATGTATATTTTTTAACATCCCCTCACATACGAGTACATTTCTATAGCAATATATTAACTGTTTTATAACCAATATTTTAAATAATCATGTAAGAATATATACATATATGTATGAATGTGCATATGTATGTATATTTAACTTCATAAAATTTTCATTTACAAGTCAATGTGACTTGTCCACCACTACATATGTATGTAAGTACCCAGTAGTTAAGCAAGTAGTCAATGTATCCTTTATAGACAGTCTGATCACTTGGCTAACTCTAATTGACATATTTTGGGTCATTAGACACGTATGTGCTCTTTGTGCAGAGAGAATACAATTGGTTACTTTATACATCCCCGGTAATTTAGCGTGAAGTCAATTGTCACTTAAGCGTCTCTAAGTAATCTAAGATGAAGTCACTTTAAACTTTTATTTTGTTTAAGTAGTAGTCACTTTAAACGTGTTTTATGATAATTCGTTTAAACTGATTTTATACAAATTGTGTTGATATAATTCTCATATCCCATGTAACATAGCATGAAGTCAATAGTCACTTTAGTGTCTCTTAGTAACCTATAGTGAGAAGTTATTTTATCCACCAGAAGCAATCAATTGGATGCTTTATACATCCCAGATAATCTAACGTTAAGACAATTGTCACTTAAGTGTCTCTAAGTAATCTAGAATGTAGTCACTTTAAAAGTTTATTTGATACTGCACTTTAGAAAGTATTTATTTTACCCACTAGAAGTAATCTATTGGAGAGTTGTTGAAATAACTAGCTAGATAGTTAGGTAAATAGCTGAGAAGGTACATGAGTCTATGTAACCTATATGTGAATCCAATTCGTTGACTACTTTGGACCAGCTATCAGGCAGTCTCATTGTAATCAAAAAGGATCCATTGACCGCCTGCTAAGGACATGGCTGTGTTAAAATAACTAATAACGTAGCTAGTTATGTAACTAGATAAAATCACTAGTTCGGAACAGCCTCCTAGAACTGCTGTGCTTTCACACACACAATATTTTGTTGCTACAGTGCATGCTGGAATTAAGACAACACTTGTAAGTTTAACTTTATACACAATATTGTGACAGCTAGTTAAAAAAAAAATAAATTTCATTAAGTAGATTGGCTGTAATTTCAAACTTAACTGTATATTTTTATAGATATTGAACATTTATTGACATTATAATTTTGTTGTATGTGGCTCTGTGTATGGAAGTCAGCATTAAAAGGATATGTTTACTTTTACAATATTAATACATACGTGCATTGGACATGTCTGTGTGTGAATATTAATTGCAGGAATTCTTAAACTACAGTTGTTGTTTTTGTATAATTATACAATTAAAAATAAATATTAGGGTGGTATGAAGACAGAAGGGATGGGGGGGGGGTGTTTACTCTGTAATTTGTTTCCAAAGAAAACATTTGTGAATTACATTTACCACATTTTTCTTTTTGATTCATATTAAAGAATCACAGAAGATTTTACAATTATTATTTATTAATTACTGGAATATGAAAGCAATTTGAATTTTGACTAGAAGACATTTTTTTTTAGTCCATCGTTCTTCCACTACTTTTTTTATTCTTCACAAAAAATAGGTTTTCAAAAGGTTCCCAAAATACTCATTTGTTTCAGTGACAAACACAGTTGCGACGAGCACTTAGTCCAGAATTCATAATGGATTTTTAAATAAATTTGTACAAAGATGTCGACGTTATCGAATAGGAATGATAGGAAAATGTACAATACATCTAAAACAGTAACTGTTTCCTTTAACCCTAAATGAGGGTAAAGATAATAATTTACATGTACCTCGAAAACTAGACGTGTGAAACGTTTACTCTATGACTCATTACCTATTCATTCCAGCTAACAGTTAAGAGGGTACCAAAATCGTGTTTCAGCACGTCACTGTACTTTAACTCAAAATTCGGCAGGTCTAAAATTTATTGAAGAAATTCAGGTTTTAAATTCCCATAAAATTAATTCTGAGGATTCCACTTCATAAGATATCTGGGACTTTAAAGGCCAGGCAAATAATGAGTAAAAAAAAAGATCATGATCGTGAATGTTAATATTGCAAAACTCGTATTAATTTAAAAAAGAAGAAATACGAAATTTATTTTTAAAAAATTGGCTGCATAAGAAATTCCCTTTAAGATTAACTAAAGAAAGTTGATTCCTATTAAAAACATTTGCTAGCAAAAAAAAAACTTGTTATCCGTGGAAAATTTTTCCAAGAATGAAAACATTGTCTCTAACAAGAACGATATGTAGAAAAAATTATTGCAATTGAAAATTCCTTATAAAAACTAAATATGAATGCTTTCGACATTTTTCCACAGAAACTTAAGTAATATTGAAAAATTTAATGACAATTAAAAGCATTTCTCCCTAAGTACTTGATTTTTAATTAAAATTTTTCACAGAAACTTAATTGCTTTTCAAATTTGTTTATACAATCATATTTAATATTTTGTATTGAAAACAGTTAAAAAGAAATACCATTAAAACAAAAATTTCACCAGAATCTAAATTGAAATTGTATAAGAAATATTGATACATTCCAGGAAAATAAATAGTTCTATAGGCAGTAATCGTTTTAATTTGGCTTTGAGTCAAATTTTTTTGGTTTGTAAATGTCACCTTCAGAATTATTTCTAGAGAAGCTTTACTGAGCTGGAATACGTCATTTGGAATGGTTTTAGAACAAATTATTAAGTCAACGATTTTTGTCCGAAATTGTCACCCTGAAGCTTTACAGAGCCAACACACGTTTTTAAGAACCGTTTTAGATTCTTCATCATTTTTTTTCTGAAATTTTCACGCTTGGAACTAGTTCCCAAAAGTAGTTATAAAATTTTCATTCTTTCTTTGCTTATAAGTATTATTTGTATTATTAATTTTCATATTAAAAAGAAAAATTTGTATAAATCTTGTATTTACAAAAAAAAACAAGTAAGAGAGCTTTATTCGGCTGTGCCGAATCTTATATACCCTTCACCAAATTATACCTTAAAATAAAATGAAAAAAAAAAATTTTTTTAATTTTTTTTTCAAAAGTTTTTTCCAATTTTTTTAATTTATTAGTGCAAAAAATTTATGACAAAAGAAAGTTTTTTTGTGAAAAAAAATTCGGGTTAAAAAAATATGTTTCCCGATTTTGACCCATTGTAGGTCCAACTTTGAAATAATGAACCGATTTTGGGACCGAAATAATTGTATGTACCATATTTTATAGAAATATCTTTAAAATTGCGATAGGTTTACATGGACAGACAGACGTACGGACATCGTTTGAGAAAGTGATTCTGAGTCGATCGGTATAATTTAGGGGGTGTTAGACTAATATTTTTGGGCGTTACCAACATCTGCACAAACGCATAATACCTCCCCACTATGGCGGTGTAGGGTATAAAAGGTGTTAGTGTTAGATCAACAACGAACGGTATCAAAACCACAACGGACGGTGTCAAATCGACAACAGCTTGGTGACAAATCGATAACGGATGGTGTCAAATCTGCAAAGGTAAGGTGTCATTTCTTCGTTGTCAAATTTACGAGTTGTGCACATACAGGGTTGATACACTATTGACACTGAATGATGTACACGGATGTGTTCATTTTTTCTGTGGATGTAAACTTACAGTTTTGATTTTTCCTCTCTTGGTACAACTACTACTTACATTATTGTTTTTGTACGCAAGACCTTGCTTACCATAGTGACAGGATGCCAAATCAGTCCAAAAATAAGTGGACACATTAAAAAGTTTTATGAATAGAAGCACACTCTTTTGTAAACATTCCTTGATGTAAATTTTGGTTATTTACAGAGCCCGTTGTTACAAATGTTTGGCTTCTTTTGCCGCAACTGCATATTGCTTGCCATACCATGAACATTTTGGGAAAATTTTCTGCTTTTGGGTTCTAAACTTTTCCACAAGCATTAGCATAAGCTGCGACAAATCCATTCGTACGTTTCGTCATCCATTATGCAGCCTTTAAATTTTTAGCATAGTTCCTGTCAGGAACTTTTTGAGCCTTGTATGTTTCTAAAACTTCACTGGCTTTAACTTTTCGTACCAAATACTACGAGTACAGAGCTAACCGGACTGCTTTCCTACCGGATGTGTTGGGAGATCTTTTGAAAATGCTTTCTATTTATTGGCTTTAGAAACATCATTCTACATTATCAATTTGAATTTAACGGTCTGTAAAGAATGTATGCAACATTCATCACGTTTATAAACACTTCCAAACTTCAACTTAGAAACTTCAACTGATAACACGCTGTTATTAACATTGTTAATATAACATTCTAGTATTTTCATTAGTGCTGATTCACACACATCATGTTTACTTGAGCAAGTCTAGAGTTTATAAAAAGAGATATGTGCGGCCTCTGCCGCTATTTATACCCGCACTGCCATCTCTCGGGAATCTTCTACAATGCTCTTAACGGACGAATGTTCGAATTCCAGAGCCTTCGATATCATTACCAGCAGCCCAAACACCTAGTGTTGCCATACTTACAAACAATACCAGTAACCGCATGCTACTGATGGACGTGCCTTCAAACATGATGAATGCTGCAGGCAGTCGTTACACACCTTTAAATTCAAATCGTCATTGCACATTCGTAACAATATCTTGTAAATTTGTAGATAAAATATCTAGCTGACTGGAATCTACACTATGATTACTGAGTGAGTGGAATCTGTCTTGAGATCGGAGATAATGCAAAGTACCTTGGGATCATTGTAGATAAAAGATTATCATATAACCTGAATATTAAGAGCAGGATTAACATGGCTTATGTGGCCATCTACTGTAGCAAGAGGGCAATTGGTACTAACTGGGTATTTAAAGCAGTTGTTAAACCCATTTTGTTGTATGGAGTATTGGTTTGGTTGCATGCCTTGGATAATGCTTCTCACCAGAACTCAGTTGGACAGGTTCTAAGGACTATTGCAATGCTAATAACAAGCGCTGCAAAGTCTACTTCGTCCAAAGCACTTTTTACTATTTGAAACTGGCTACCAGTTGATTTTATGGTGATACAAATGGCTCTCAACTCTGCTGTGAGACTGAATGCTGGCTGCTCGTGGTATGGTAAGAACCTTGGGCACTCCATAGCAATGTCGATTACTCTATCGCAAAATAATTTTTTGACATGCAATTCCATATTATAATTCCGAATAGGGATATATGGCCACGATGAAAATCAGGGTAATTGTATAGCAGACGAATTGGTCAGAAAGGGAAAGATGATGGCTGAGGAGGCTATTGATCCCTTTTTTGTTGATATTCCCTTGCAAAATGTTGATGCTGCTCAGACTAACGAATCCACCTGTGTTATTGCGAGGTCAACCTGGCTCGTATACGATGCCGGCAGAACGAATCAACTTATATAATTTCGTTGTGAACAAATAATGCTAACACTAGAAGAATGGGCCTACGGTTTTACGATTACTGTAGAAGCTGTCGTAACGAAGAAGAGGTGGTGACTATGTCTTAGAACCCCCTTCCTCTCGAGCTGAGATGAGTTATCTAGAATTAATCTGAGACGCATCCATTCCTTCATCAGTGACTGATGTTTACTTCTTCAGTATCACAATGGGATCACTTTTGAATGGACCCAAGTGAGCTGCCCGTGAACATTACTTAACGTACAACGAAATGCTATTATAGCAGATAACTCGCGCTGTCCGACAGTGTCAGTTCGATTATATTCAATAATAAGTATCAGTGTGCAGATAGAAATATTGTATTTCTTCAATATATCTTCATTTTAGACATCACCTATGAAATTGTAACTAGAAATTCAAAATTTTCTTGAAATTTTCTGTTTGACCAATATTAAAGCTGGCATCCATTTAATTATTTCCCAAACTGTGCGCTCAAACAACAAGGTTAATAACACCTTGATAAAATCATGTAGCAAGGATACTCACGTACTTATATATGTGTGTGAGTGGAAACCTGTTTAATTGTTGTGTGTGTATGTGGTTGCATAATTGCATCTGTACTCAAAATAAAAAAAAAAACTCATGTATAAACGTGGTAACGGGGTGTGTGGATAACATTAAAAAAAATGTTAAGTTGTCATTTTAGTTTGACTATTACATATGCAACTAAAGTGTTGCATTGATTTGTGGTCCTTATTGTACAATTTTAACAATGCAGTTAACAAATACACAGTCACACATACATACATACTATTTAAAAAACGCTCATGTGTATGTATTTATGCCACATTTATGCACACGTCCATACAATTGCCACCACAAATTTGTATGTTGAATACAAAATGCAAATATTATTTATAATTGTTATAAAAATTTTATGAAAGAGAGAAAATTATGTTCATTTTTCTCTCGTTTTATATGATTTTTTTTTTTTTTTTTTTAATTTTTTTCATATTGGTTGCCTTCATTTGCCACTTGACAAATGCATGAACACAAACACGCGTGTGTTGCAAGGACAATTGTATATCCTGCTGTAAGGACTTTTACAATTGTATGAGTATTTACAATTGCTATTATTTGTGCTGTTAGTGTGCGTTGCCAATACTTAATATTTCGTAATTAATTTATGTTGATTTTTTTTTTCGTGTGCGTTGCTTTTATATGCTTCACTTAACCACCTCTTTACTCTGGTTATTGATTGCAGTTGGTGTTGTTGTTTTTGTTATGTTTGTTGCCACTGACAAACATTGAGACCATAATGAGTTCAAATATGTCACATACCAAAAAAATATATATATTTGTATATAACTTTTAATTATACACTAAGCAGTAATATAAAAGAATGTATTCATTTTGTGGCCTAGTAGTTTGAAATCAGTAGTTTGAAAATTGTAACAACTTTTTATTTATTTAAATTAACACATCAATTTAAATAGTCACTATATTTTAATACACACACTTTAAAAACACACTGTTAATACAGTTGATGTTATATACAACGACGTCTACAATACGCTGATATACTCACAACTCGCTGTTAAAATTTATATACACAGCGCCATCTTCTAGAAGTCTCACGAATAATCTAAGTTCTGATTCACACACCTCAAGTTTATTTGCGCAAGACTTGAGTCTTAAGAGAGGAGAGGAAATTAGAAAGTTTTTCATCCTTTTCCACATATCTCTTTTGAGTTGAGTTGATCATTGTCGCTGTTAGAGTTAACATCAATTGTCGTGTACATGTGTGTCTGTACATAGTAAAGTTTGTGTGCATTTCTGCGAATTGATATACATGTATAAAGACACTGAGTGCCTATTTAATTCTGTTGTTGTTGTACATTCTAAATAAATAAAGAGTTGTTACAATTTCAAACTATTAAAACTGCTTTTATTTGCAATCAAAAGTATCCGGTTTATTTAAAGGAAATAAACCTCGTTTTTAAAAGGTAAAAACGTAACAATTGGTGTCAGAAGTGGGATTGCAAAATAAAAAAACATGAAGTTTGAGGAACTAAAAGTTAAACAACTCAAGAAAGAATTGAGTAAGTTGGAGCTACCAACAACAGGTAACAAAGCAGAATTGCAAAAGAGGCTGATCGATGAATTCAAGCGGCGTGATATTGACATCGGTACTTACGAATTTGAGTACAAAGAAAAAACTGAGATATGTGCCCGTGCAACAACGAGCAACATTGACTTAAACACAATGTTTGTCGCTATGATGGAGAAATTTGAAGAACTTCAAGAAACATTTAGAGTCAACAACGAGAAATTTCTAGCTGAAGTTCGAGAAATTTGTAAAGTAAACAACGAGAAGCTGTTAACTGTAGTAAAAGAAACGTCCAGAGTAAACAACGATAAACATGTAGTTGAAGTTCAAGAGACTTCTAGAATCAACAACGAGAAACTTCTTGCCGACAACGAGAAACTTCGTGCTGAGGTTTAAGCTGATGTAAAAGATACAATTCAACACTTAGCGTAACAATATAAATACCGCAACAATATAAATACCGCAACGTCGTCATCGTAAGCGACTGATTTGATTCTTCTGCTATCAATTTCGAGCAGCAGGGAATTCATAGCCATGTTCCAGAGAAGTGGTTATATTACACCTCCCTGCGGGGAGTAGTACATATGACTCAGTTACCGAGTATCTTTTTGACGATTCGGCGTATACATAGGTCAATGCCAAGTCCCTCCATCGCAGATAGGATAGCATTGGGCCTGACATTATTTAAATCACCTTCTATATCGAAGAAGCCAGCAAGAGAATGCTCCTTATGCGATAGCGACTCTTTAATGCAACCAACTAGCGAAAGCAAAGCTGTTTCCACAGATCTACACTTGGAATGTTGAAATTTTGATTGAGATGACAAGGATTGTAGGTCTGTGGGATGTTTTTATTTAGCAAGTTTTCTTGTAGTGTTCGTAGAAAAGTGACGAAATATTAAAAGCCTTAAAGGAAAACATGTAAAGCCGCACTAAGGCCTGAGATCGAAAAAACCTTAACACACGTTTTACATTAAAACTTTCAACCCAAGTATTATTTGATTATTTTTTTTTTTTTTTTAATCAAGTTACCTTTGTAAAGTATGTCAGTTATTATGTTCATTTCTTGTTAATCTGATTAAAATGAGTGACGAGAAAAATGTGCGTATCAAAATTATTAAATGTTTTCAACAAAACCCTACTTGGTCTTACAAAAAGTTGGGCAAACAATCAAAGGTCTGCCGTCATTTCCAATGTTATTAAACATTATCGGAAGAACTTGCCCGTTGATAGAAACCCTGGTTCATGTAAAAGGAATGGTCCACATGATGTTTCTAAAGCCAATATATAGAAAGCATTTTCAAAAGAGCTCCCAGCACATCCGGTAGGAAAGCAGTCCAGTTAGCTAAGTACTCGGACTATTTGGTACGAAAAGTTAAAGCCAATGCAGGTTTAAAAACATACAAGGCTCAAAAAGTTCCTGAAAGGAATTCTGCTAAAAATTAGCAACCGAAGACAGAGCACGGAAATTGAAATAAAATTTTATACAAAAAATATACCTGCTGCAGAATTGATGACGAAACGTAAATTTTTCGCAGCTTCCGGGTCAATATTCTTATGCTCGAGGGAATGTTTTAGAAAAGTTTAGGATACAAAAATAGAAAATTTTCCAAAAAGTTCTTGGCATGGCAAGCAATATGCAGTGGCGGCAAAAGAAGCCAAATACTTGTTACAAAGGGCTCTATATATACCGAAATTTACATCAAGGAATGTTTACAAAAGAGGATGCTTCTATTTGTAAGACTTCTTAATGTGTCCACTTATTTTTGGCATGATTTGGCATCCTGTCACTATGGTAAGCAAGGTCTTAAGTGGTACAAGAACAATAATGTTGTATTTGTACAAAGAGAGGCAAATCCTTCAAACTGGCTGGAGCTAAGGCCAGTGAAGAGATATTGGGATCTTGTTAAAAGGGAATTGAAGAGCACTAAAAGGGTGTCCAAAAGTGTGGTAGATTTTAAATGGAGATGGAGTACGTGTTCGAACAAAGCTACAGAAGGCACTATAAAAACCTTGATAGAAGGGTTTCTGGAAAATGTTCATAAATGCATCACTATTGATTAGAACTTTCAATCAAATAAAAGAAATCAAAACTGAGAAATCAAAACAAAGTTTCATTTGTTCAACATATACATATTTATGTTAAGATTTTTTCGATCTCAGTCCTTAATTCTACTTTTTCAACTGACTTTCTATTAATAGAACTAAAAATTAATGTATAAAAACTATAAACGTAAGTTTTTGCTATGCTTAACAGAATTTCCATGGATATACTACCTAGAAAGCTGGTACCGTATACGGCGATCCATATGCTGTATGGTCTCTAGTACTGACGAATATTGACTACTGACAGTATATCCCAAAACATATTAATTATTGCATCCAAAGACCTTCTTCTGGAGAATCTTCAGCTTCTTGCTTTTACTGATACGAAAAGTATTATCTTCCTCTTATTTTCATGACGGAAGCTTTGTGTTAACACGAATAGAAAATAATTTTAAGATTCGATCTGGGCTGACACGAAAACATAGAGGGTATCTCCTTTTTAACACGGACGGTTATAAGATGAAGAACGAGTAGGGTTTGTTATACACTAATTAATTTGTAATTGCATGTCTCCGAAATGAAGATTTATTATTTCAAATGTTTCTAAAAGAAGAAAACTCTCTCTCTCCTGCCTTTGTGTTTACACAGATGGTTCTCTCTTATCGATGGGGTTCTTAAAAGGGTAAAACGATTTGACTATGTTGGCATCAGGGAAGAATTTATAAAATTTTTGTCCTGCCTTTGTGTTTACACAGATCTCCTAAATGGATTATGTATTCTCCAGACAAATATATCAGTCATTAGTAGTTCGGCGAATTGGCTTAGATATCTACGAATATTTGGTTTAAATATTGATAGATATGAAAACATTACGGGAAATTGTACTGGCCGATAATTTTTACACAATTATTTGGTGGCTACAAGAGTGGTTGCTAAAGACTTGGCCTACCATTCAACGACTTATGTAGGAATGAGAAAGATAATGAGCTGACTTATCATTTATCTGATATTGGACTGCACAAGTAGATCTTCAGACCCCCTGAATTCGATTCGAAAAAAACGATACAAATTCTAAAGCAATTTCCAAAATGGCACCCACATATTCAGTAGGAATAATGACTGGCTTTTAAACTGAAACATTTTTACAGTTTGAGAAGGAGCATTTAGAATAAGGAAGTTAGAAGAAGAATATCAACATGTTGACACCTGGAAACCAACAACTTATTTTGATGATGTCAAACAACATCTGTATGAAGGAAGAATCCTTTGGCATATTATTGAGGAAAACATCTTTAGTAACGAGGTCTCAACATATCACTATCGAAATACGTCTTCTATGTTCCTAGTTCCAAATCATGATTATTTAATTGTTTTTACATTTATCGCATCCCTACTAAATTTCCATACTTTTCCATCAAATGTGTATTTTAAATGCCTTTCCTATAAAATAATCTCCTGAAAAGTTGCTAAAAAAAAACACATAGCACTTATTGTTGGACCATCGAATATTTATAAAATGTCCATATTGCTTTATACTTGTTCATTACATTATATACGTTAATCTATCGTTCAGGGATACAAAATTGTCAGGGTGATAACATAGACCTTTTTTGAATGTCCCTATTAAATACATACATAAACTTTTTATCCAATATTCAAGACTTATATGTATGTAAAGAAGAAACTTTTTTCCGGCTGTTAAATAAATTTAAATTTTCATAATATTTTGTCACTTGCATACATGACAAAAACATTTATGTCCATGTCGTCGCAATATGTTGAAGGATTTTTGTTTATAAACACATTTTACTAGGGCCGTTACTACCATAACATTCTCATATATCATTATTAACACTATTAAAGTCATCATCATTATCACAATAATAATTATGATGATCATTATCTGCTTGATAATTTTGTTTTTGCTTTTTTTTTTCGTTACAACATACAACATACTTGTATTACTTAACATGCCATAGACAGGAGGACAGGACGACTGAATCATTTTGATATCATTTATTTTGTATATATTCTCATTTTAATGATATAAAAATACTTAATAAATTGTATATTTATAATATAATATAATACAATACAAAGTTTTATTATTATTAAGATACTTAACAATTTTAACATTAAATATCTCATACAGAGACACACAGCTACAGCTACAGCGACAAAAACAATCTCTGACACTTACATTTATTCATTAAATTCACATTGAAAAATATTAATTTCAAAGTATATTGTATCTGTATGTTTGTTTGTATGTATGTATATATGTCTTTTTTACAGTTTAATGTATTTAAGTCAAGTTTATAATTTATGTTAATAATACTTGTTATTGTTATTAATACATTTATCATAATTATTGTTTTATAAATTATATTTTGTTTTTCGTTAAATAGTTGAAGATGAAATGAGATAAATATGCGAGCAGGAGACAGATATTTCAAAGTGAATTGAGGAGAGAAAATTAAATTTGTAAAGATTTTGGAAGGAAATTTAAACGAATAGTTTAAAATGTTACTTTCAAATAAAAAAATATAATTTTTGAAACCATTTTTCATTCATTACAGAGGATATTGGAGTTATATTTTAAAAGTAGCAATTTCAAAAAAAAAAAATTAAATTTAAATATTGTTAAAAAATACTGAATTTAATTCATGTTTCAAAATGGTACTCTTAGAAATGGTACTATTTAAAAAGTTACTTTTTTTAAAGAAAAAATTATATCTAACATTTTTTATTTTTGATTATTTAATTTTTTGTTAAAAAAAAAAAAATATTTTTTTAATACATTTTCAAAATAGTACTTTTCTGCTACTATTTTCAAAAACATCTAATTTAATGAAAAAAGTGTATCTAGCATCTTTCCTTAAACAGATTTAGATTTTTCGTTGAAAATACTCCTTTTAATTCATTTTCCAAAATGCTACTTTTCGTTTTTTAACAAATAAATTATATCTTACGTTTTTACATCCAATTTAATGAAAAACATTTTTTTGATATTCTGTTGAAAATACTACTTTTTATTAATTTTTCAAAATGGTACTTTTATACTACTATTTAAAAAGTTATGTTTTTGAAAGAAAAAATATAACTAACATGTTTTATTTTTGATTATTTAATTTTTTGGTAAAAAAAATATTTTTTAATACATTTTCAGAATATTACTTTTCTGCTACTATTTTAAAAAACAGCTAATTTAATGAATAAATTATATCTAGCTTCTTTCCTTATACAGTTTTAGATTTTTTGTTGTATATACTACTTTTAATTCATTTTCCAAAATGCTACTTTTCTACTACTTTTTAAAAAGTTACGTTTTTTAACAAAAAAAATTATATCTTACGTTTTTACATCTAATTTAATGGAAAACATTTTTTGATATTCTGTTGTAAATACTACTTTTAATTCATTTTCAACTACTTTTTTTACTACTTTTTTAAAGAAAAAATTATATCTAACATTTTTTCTTTTTGATTATTTAATTTTTTGGTAAAAAAAAATATTTTTTTAATACATTTTCAAAATAGTACTTTTCTGCTACTATTTGAAAAAAACATCTAATTTAATGAAAAAAGTGTATTTAGCATCATTCCTTAAACAGATTTAAAATTTTCGTTCAAAATACTCTTTTTAATTCATTTTCCAAAATGCTACTTTTCTACTACTTTTGAAAAAGTTACGTTTTTAACAAAAAAAATTATATCATACGTTTTTACATCTAATTTAATGAAAAACATTTTTTGATTTTCTGTTGAAAATACTACTTCTAATTAATTTTTCAAAAGATACTATTTTACTACTATTTAAGAAGTTCCTTTTTTTAAAGAAAAAATTATATCTAACATTTTTTCTTTTTGATTATTTTGTTGGTAAAAAAAAAATTATTTTTAATACATTTTCAAAATAGTACTTTTCTGCTACTATTTTAAAAAACATATAATTTAATGAAAAATGTTTATCTAGCATATTTCCTTATAAAGTTTCAGATTTATTTTTGTATATACCACTTTTAATAAATTTTTGAAGACGCTACTTTTCTACTACTATTTAAAAGGTTACTTTTTAACTATAAAATTGCATTCCAGATTTTACCTTTATGAGTTATCAATTTTCTTTTGGAAAAATACAGCTATTAATAAATTTTCCAAAAAATACTTTTCTGCTACTATTTTAAAAAACACCTTATTTAATAAAAGAAGGGTATCTAACATCTTTCCTTAAACAGTTTTCGATTTTCTGTTGAAAATACTTTAATTCACTTTTCAAAAAGGTGCTTTTCTACTACTTTTTAAAAAATTAGGGTTTTAAACAACAAAATTGCATCTTAGGTTCTACCCTTTAAAAATAAGGGCATCTAACAACTTTCCCTATACAATTTTCGATTTTCTGTTGAAAATACATTTAATATATTTTTCACTTACTATTTTAAAACTTACTTACTTTTCTCCTATTATTTAAAAAATAAAGATTCTTAACAGAAAAAATTATATCTTACGTTTTACTTTTTGAGTTTGAAGTTTTCTGCTAAAAAAATTACTTTTTTAAAAAAGTAAATTTTTTACTACTATTTAATTATTTAACGAAAAAAAGCGTAAATAACACAATTTACACAATTTTTGATTTTCTGTTAAGAAATACTAGTTTTGAAAACTAAATTTTTAAAGAAAATATTGTATTTATTTTCGAAATTTTGGAAACCAATACTACTACCAATACTACTACTATTTTAAAATACTCGGTATGTAACGAAAAACGTGCACCAACATTTATTTTCGCACCGTTTTTGATTTGCTGTTATGAAATACAATTTTCAATATATTTGGAAAAGGGTTTTTTTCTACTACTATTTCAAAAACACTTTCTTTAACAAAAAAGTTTTATCTAACATCGTTCCCTACATAGTTATTGATTTTTTGTTAAAAAATAGTATTTTCGATATATTTTCAAAAAGGTACTTTTTACTACTATTTTAAAAAATACTTTATTTAATAAAAATATTGAATCTAATATAATTCTTTATATAGTTTTGGATTTTTGTTCAAAAAATACTGGTTTTAGTACATTTTAAAAAAGGTACTTTTCTACTACTATTTCAAAAAAACGTTTTTAATTATAAAAAATCGTATTTTTGATATTTTCTTATTAGATATTTAATTTTTTAATACATTTTTTAAAAAAGTACTTTTCTATTACTATCTAAATAATTTTCTACTACTATTTTAAAAAGAAATATTTAATAAAAACTTTATATCTGTTTTCAATTTTGCTAAGAAAAAATTATATTTTTAAATCATTTTTCAAAAAGATACTTTTCTACTACTATTTAAACAAAAATTTTTTTTTTTGAACGAATTGTATTCTTCGAAATATTACTTTTCTACTACTATTTAAAAATGTAACATATTATATAGTTTAAGAGTTTTATTAAAAAAATACTATGATTTGGAAACATTTTTCCAAAAGTTACTTTGATACTACTATTTAAAAGAACACTTTTAACGAAAAAATGAGTAATTGACGTCTTTGCCTTGACAATTCTCTTTTGAAAAATACAATTTTCAACACATTAGCAAAAAAACTACATTTCTACCACTATTTTAAAAAACATATTATTTGTCGGAATTTGTATTTAGACTAGTGTATTTTATATAAGATTTGTTTAGTATAAGACGGCGTCTTCAGTATAAGACAGTGTAATTAGTTAAGACAGCGTATTTGATATAAGGAAACATATTTATTATATGACAGCGTCTTTAGTATAAGACAGCTTCTTTAGTATATGACAGCGTCTTTAGTACAGGTCAATGTCTTTAGTATAAAACAGCGTTTTTAGTTGGAGTTTTAGTACAAGACAGCATCTTCAGTACAAGACAGTGTCATTTGTATAAGACATCGTATTTGATATAATAAAACATATTCAGTATAAGACAGCGTATTTAGTAAAAGACGGTTTCTTTCTTACAAGACATTGCATTTGGTATACGGTATTGTCGTTGATATAAGACAGTGTCATTTGTATAAGTCAGCGTCTTTAGTATAAGATAAAATATTTAGTATAAGACAGTATCTATAGTATAAGACAGCGTCTTCAGTATAAGACAGCACAGTTTGTATAAGACATCGTATTTGGTATAAGAAAACATATTCAGTATAAGACAGCGTATTTAGTAAAAGACTGTGTCTTTCTTACAAGACAGTGTATTTGGTATACGGTAGTGTCGTTGAGACAGCACCATTTGTATAAGACATCGTATTTGGTATAAGAAAACATATTCAGTATAAGACAGCGCCTTTAGTATAAAACAGTGTTATTTGTATAAGACATCGTATTTATACATGGTATAAGAAAACATATTCAGTATAAGATAGTGTATTTAGTAAAATACAATATCTTTCTTATAAGAAAGTGTATTCGATATACGGCAGTGTCGTTGATATAATGCAGTATAAGAGAGTGTCTTTCTTATAAAACATTGACTATAGTATATGTCAGTGTATTTCCTTTAGGGCAGCATCCATCTCATAAGACAATGTTTTTTCAAATAAGATTGTGTGTTTCGAATAAGACAAGAAACATTTTGTAAACAAAATTCTGTATGTTCCAGCCAGTAGCTAAATGTCTAAAACTTATACACTTTTAAATTAATTTATCCTCCTGAAGAAAATATTTAATATAGAAAGAAGCCTCAAAACCTCTTCATCTCCTCCCCTCAGAACAAAAATTTACTTACCAACAAAATTTCCTTCTTAATTATATTAATAGTCTTGACAATTTTTGCATTGCGTTAACAAAAATATTGTGTGCAGATCTTAATAATTCATGAATTTGAATACATTTAATTTCATACAACTCTACCAACAATATTAATTATTCAAATTATAATTTTGTCCTAAAGACAAGAGGAATATGAAAAAGTGAACAATCAGCAAAAAATATGAAAAAAAAAAAACTGGAAAATGGAAATTTTTGAAAATAAAGAAGCAGCAATCAGTTGGCAAGTAAAAGGAATATATTAACAAGACACACAATTTAAGAGTAGAAAGGATATACTAAAACTTATACATAAATATTTTACTTACTTGTCTTAAATAAAATAAAAAATTTAAATGAAATTTTCATATTTTACCGTATTGTGATCAAACATACCTGCAATTAAACAAAAGAGAAAAATAAGAAATTCATTAGTTTAGTATGGAATAGAATTTAAAGTTTTTAGATTTAAAGAAAATTTTATGAAAATAAAAACCACAACTGTATCTTTATTAAAAAATATAAACTAAATAAATCACTAAAATATATGTGTATAAAAAAAACCTAAAATTATAGAAATATATGAAGTGAAAATTGTAGTTTTCTTTTTATTTTGAAATGTATCTTTTCCAACAGATAAATTCATCTTATAATATACAGTTTTTTTTAATATGATTTATAGTACTTTATATAGCCTTCTTTCTCTATACAAAAAAAAAAAAAAAATATATATATATATATATAAATATAAATATTTTGTATGTTTTATTGTTCCTTAAGCATAAATCTACTAATGTTTGTTTTGCTACGCGCCCCTTGTAGCAAGAGTTTCGGGCAAGTTATGTATAAAGCAGGGGGTTTTTGTATTTATTTGTATAAATTGCAAAAAATGAGGAAAAAAAAAAACTTTATGCATTTTAAATCCTCTACTTGTCTTTTTGCCGTTAAGGCAGCTAAAAGCAACAAAGTCAGGGAGTGGGGCAAAGAGAGAGCGAGAAAAATGCTGTGAGTGGCGACGTGCATAGAAACAGCAATCCGTGGCACTGCATTTAAAGCATGTTTTTATTTTGAGGTTTATTCTTTTATACTATTATTTATTTTTTTGTTATTGTTTAATTCTAGGAAAAAAATGCTGACAAAAAGGATTCTTTTTTTAATAAAAAATAAGTGAGAGAATACATAACTACAAATATATTCTTTCAGATTTTTGAGCTTAAAGTAGAGTAAATATTATTATTAAGTAAATTTTGTAGTGTGTGACCAAGCAATGTTTTTATACTAAAGACAGTGGCTTTGTACAAAAACCAGTGTCTTTATACTTAAGACTAGTGTCTTTATACTAAAGACTAGTGTCTGTATACTAAAGACAGTGTCTTTATACTAAAGACTAGTGTCTTTATACTAAAGACTAGCGTCTTTATACTAAAGACTAGTGTGTTTATACTAAAGAAAGTGGCTTTATACTAAAGACAGTTGTCTTTATACTAAAGACAGTTGTCTTTGTACTAAAGACAGTTGTCTTTATACTAAAGACAGTCGTCTTTATACTAAAGACAGTCGTCTTTATACTAAAGACTGAGTCTTTATACTAAAGACTGAGTCTTTATAGTAAAGACTGAGTCTTTATACTAAAGACTGAGTCTTTATACTAAAGACTGAGTCTTTATACTAAAGACTGAGTCTTTATAGTAAAGAATGTGTCTTTATACTAAAGACTGCGTCTTTATACTAAAGACTGAGTCTTTATACTAAAGACTGAGTCTTTATACTAAAGACAGTTATCTTTATACTAAAGAGAGTTATCTTTATACTAAAGACAGTGTCTTTATACTAAAGACTGAGCCTTTATAGTAAAGAATGAGTCTTTATACTAAAGACTGAGTCTTTATACTAAAGACTGAGTCTTTATACTAAAGACTGAGTCTTTATACTAAAGACAGTTATCTTTATACTAAAGACAGTTGTCTTTATACTAAAGACAGTTGTCTTTATACTAAAGACAGTGTCTTTATACTAAAGACTGAGCCTTTATACTAAAGACTGAGCCTTTAGACTAAAGACTGAGTCTTTATACTAAAGACTGAGTCTTTATACTAAAGACTGAGTCTTTATACTGAGTCTTTAGACTAAAGACTGAGTCTTTATACTAAAGACTGAGTCTTTATACTAAAGACTGAGTCTTTATACTAAAGACAGTTATCTTTATACTAAAGGCAGTTGTCTTTATACTAAAGACAGTGTTCTTTATACTAAAGACTGAGTCTTTATACTAAAGACTGATTCCTTATACTAAGTTACCTTTATACTAAAGACAGTTGTCTTTATACTAAAGACAGTTGTCTTTATACTAAAGACAGTTGTCTTTATACTAAAGCCAGTTGTCTTTATACTAAAGACAGTTGTCTTTATACTAAAGACTTGTGTCTTTATACTAAAGACTTGTGTCTTTATACTAAAGACAGTTGTCTTTATACTAAATACAGTTGTCTTTATACTAAAGACAGTTGTCTTTATACTAAAGACAGTTGTCTTTATACTAAAGACAGTTGTCTTTATACTAAAGACAGTTGTCTTTATACTAAAGACAGGGTTCTTTATACTAAAGACAGTTGTCTTTATACTAAAGACAGTTGTCTTTATACTAAAGACAGTTGTCTTTATACTAAAGACAGTTGTCTTTATACTAAAGACAGTTGTCTTTATACTAAAGACTGAGTCTTTATACTAAAGACTGAGTCTTTATACTAAAGACAGTTGTCTTTATACTAAAGACAGTTGTCTTTATACTAAAGACAGTTGTCTTTATACTAAAGACAATTTCTTTATACTAAAGACAGTTGTCTTTATACTAAAGACAGTTGTCTTTATACTAAAGACTAGTGTCTTTAAACTAAAGACAGTTGTCTTTATACTAAAGACAGTTGTCTTTATACTAAAGACAGTTGTCTTTATACTAAAGACAGTGTCTTTATACTAAAAATAGTTGTCTTTATACTAAAGACTAAGTCTTTAGACTAAAGACTGAGTCTTTAGACTAAAGACTGAGTCTTTAGACTAAAGACTGAGTCTTTAGACTAGAGACAGAGTCTTTATACTAAAGACTGAGTCTTTATACTAAAGACTGAGTCTTTATACTAAAGACTGAGTCTTTATACTGAGTCTTTAGACTAAAGACTGAGTCTTTAGACTAAAGACTGAGTCTTTAGACTAAAGACTGAGTCTTTAGACTAAAGACTGAGTCTTTATACTAAAGACTGAGTCTTTACACTAAAGACTGAGTCTTTATACTAAAGACAGTTATCTTTATACTAAAGGCAGTTGTCTTTATACTAAAGACAGTGTTCTTTATACTAAAGACTGAGTCTTTATACTAAAGACTGATTCCTTATATGCACTTATGCATTTTACAGTTGTCTTTATACTAAAGACAGTTGTCTTTATACTAAAGACAGTTGTCTTTATACTAAAGACAGTTGTCTTTATACTAAAGACAGTTGTCTTTATACTAAAGACAGTTGTCTTTATACTAAAGACAGTTGTCTTTAATCTAAAGACAGTTGTCTTTAATCTAAAGACACTTGTCTTTATACTAAAGACAGTTGTCTTTATACTAAACACAGTTGTGTTTATACTAAAGACAGTTGTCTTTATACTAAAGACAGTTGTCTTTATACTAAAGACAGTTGTCTTTAATCTAAAGACAGTTGTCTTTAATCTAAAGACACTTGTCTTTATACTAAAGACAGTTGTCTTTATACTAAACACAGTTGTGTTTATACTAAAGACAGTTGTCTTTATACTAAAGACAGTTGTCTTTATACTAAAGACAGTTGTCTTTATACTAAAGACAGTTGTCTTTATACTAAAGACAGTTGTCTTTATACTAAAGACAGTGTTCTTTATACTAAAGACTGAGTCTTTATACTAAAGATTGAGTCTTTATACTAAAGACTGAGACTTTATACTAAAGACTAGTGTCTTTATACTAAAGACAGTTGTCTTTATACTAAAGACAGTTGTCTTTATACTAAAGACAGTTGTGTTCATACTAAAGACAGTTGTCTTTATACTAAACACAGTTGTCTTTATACTAAGAACAGTGTCTTTATACTAAAAACATTGTATTTATACTAAAGACAGTGTCTTTATAATAAAGACAATGTCGATTACCTTATATATTATTTAATGTTTTATTAATGGGTTGTTAACATTTTATTGATTTTTTTATATTTTTCAATAAAAATATATGTTAAAACTCACTAGTAATTCTATTTGATTATTAATACGTATTTCATGTAAAATTTTTTAATTTTTTTTCTGATTTTTACTTAGCGAACATCCTGTTTGTTGTATTTCTTTATTAATATGTTATAGATATTTATAATAAAATGTATTAATAATTTTTATGTTTTATCATTTAACCTACTTTTGTTTTAATTTGATTTTATTATTCATAATCATTTGATTAATTATATTCAGCCGGCTGCTTAATTATTTAATGAAAATATTTTAAATTAATTATAAATTTAAATGTATTAAAAGATTTTTTTTTTTTTGTTTGGTGGCTGCTGCTGTTGTTAAATGCAACTTTTGTAATTTATACTTAAATAGTGAAAAAATAGTAATAATAAAATCCCTTTTAATAATTAAGGACTTTAGTTTTTTCACTCATTTGTGTGAGTGCATGTTTCAGTTGTTTTTTTTATTTTTTTATTATTGAAAACCAATCAGCTTTTTTGTGCAGTTGTCTGTTATAAATTTAATAAAGTATGCTTATTTTGTACAATTACAATATTTATTAACACTTAAATGCAATATTTAAGTAATGCAAAAAATAAACAGAAATTATTTAAAAAAAAAATAAAAATTATTTATAATCATCATACTTCATCAACAGAAAGAGCCAATATGTAACAATTCAATTGCAAAAAGTGTAAAGAAAAAATCAATAATAAATGTATTAAATTTAATTATAAAAACAAATTTGCTTATGAGAGTTGTTGGCAAATTGTTATAAATGTTTTAAAATTAACAATTTATGTGTCACAATCAGTGAACACGTAAAAAATTAGCTGTAAACAAACATTTTAGAGGTTCTATATAATTCTCAGTTAGTTAAGCATAAAAAGTAGATAAATAACTCAAACGATCAGACTTAAAATAGCACACAATCGTAAAAATAAAGAATATTTATAGGTCTCTTTAAAATACTAAAGAACTAGTGTATGTTTGAGCCTAAAGCTTCATACATTATTTTAAATGCCTGTTACCAAATTGAAATTCTATAATTTATTTAGTTTGTCTGGTTTTTATATGCTTTTTATTACACTCCTCTAGTTAAGGATACCAGGCAATTTCCCAATATAATTCATTTTAAAATTGCTGTTCTGTCTCTCGCTCCCTTTCCATATGTTTTCAATAAAATTTATTTTTATTACAAGTATTACTGGGAGGATTTCCTTTAATGTCTAATTTAAATGTTTGCAACTCTAATTTACATACATAAAAAATATTTTGTAAATCAATTTGTATAATTTATGGTTGTTAGGCATTTCAATTTTATTTATTTGTACAAATTTTTATTTTTTTTGTTTATATGTATTTTACTTAAAAGTTTTTATGGAATATTGTTTTTTCAACATAAATTTTATGCAATATTTGCAGGATTGTTTTTTTGATTTGTTTGTAATTTGTCATAGTTTTTTTCTCTTTACAATATTTATGTCAATATGTCATTCAATTAAAAAAATTATACAAAATTTACATGTAGTTATAGTATATAAGCATATTTTTCTTTTGTGCTTTAATTTAATCTAATTTAAGTGTTATAATGAAACAATTTATAGTTTTATTAATAACAAATGGTTTTATATTAATTTTTTTAAAGGCCTTTATTAAAATTAAAACAATTAGTTTCAACGTTGAACAGTCAACCATTCTTAAATAGCTGGCAGTTATAATTCTCAATTAGTTTAAAATATAAAGAAGTTATATATCAGTGTAAATTATACATAAGGCGCGAGTTGATTTTTGTTTGTGTAAAAAGCAGTTTACTGTTCGTTCCTTGGTCGATCAGCAACCAGTTTAGTTCCTAGTGACTATAAACACAACTATGACTGAAAGTTTTATTACTTGAGAGTCAGATACAAATCTCAACCATTTTGGGATTTTTTTTTTAAACTCTCTAGTTTTTATGGAATTATTTAAAAGGCCAGCCCAGGCCAGCCAAAAAAGTGTGAAGACCAAAACGATTTTGTATGACTGAAATGCTGCCTGAACGCTTTAACATTAGTTGCGATGAAAAATGAATCCATTACGATAAACCGAGCTCGTACGTGAAACCCGACCAACCAACAGAATCGACACCAAAGCTAAATATCCATGGCGGTAAGGTAATGCTCTGTATTTGGTGGGTGCAAAAGGGTCCTATATATCATGAGCTGCAGAAATCTGACCAGACCATCACGGGGAACCTATACCGAACGCAAATGATTCGTTTGAAGCGAGCATTTGCCTAAAAACGCCCAGAATATGCGGCCAGACAAGAAACCTTAATATACCATAATGACAACTCTAGGAGGCCACATATTGCAATACCTGTTAAAAACTATTTTGAAAGAAGTGGTTGGGGGAAGTTTTGCTACAAGCACCTTATAGCGTACGAGAGCTATATTCTGCTATGCCGAATCTTATCTACCCTTCACAAGTTATTCTTTAAAATAAAAATTTAAAATATTTTTAGGTAAACAAAATAAATTTTTTTTCAAAATTTAAAAAAATAATTTTTTTTTTTTTTTTCAAAAATGTTTTGAAATTTTTTTTTTTCAAAACTTTTTTTTTTAATTCTTTCTTTATGACAAATTTTTTTGTTAAAAAAAAAAAAATTCGGGTTAAAAAATATTTTTCCCGATTTTGACCCATTGTAGGTCCAAATTACTAAAGCCTTATATAGATCGTCGCAATGGACTTTGAAGTATCTATCATTAGACATCCATACTGACTATATTAATGACTTAGTAATCCAGATATAGATAAAAAATAGGCCAAAAATCGAGGTTGGCCCGGTTGTTTCCTTATACCTCAGCCATTTGTGAGCCGATTTTCTCGATTTTAAATAGCAACCGCGCCCGAAGAATTCCCGATATATTGATGTTTGGATAAAGTTTGTAAGTTATTTGGGGTCTGCAGAAAATTGATTTCAACACACAGACAGACGGACGGACGGACATGGCTATATCGACTCCGCTATCTATAAGAATCCAAAATATATAGGACAAACTTATATATACCCTTCTCACGAAGGTGAAGGGTATAAAAATTTATGACCAAAAATTTTTTTGGTGTAAAAAATTCCGGGTTCCAAATTACTATAGCCTTATATGTATCGTTGCAATGGACTTTGAAATATCTATCATTATATATCCATATTGTCTTTATTAATGACTAAGTAATCCAGACATTGATCAAAAATAGCCTAAAAATCGAAGTTGTCCCGGTTTTTTTCCTTATATCTCAGCCATTTGTGGGCCGATTTTCTCGATTTTAAATAGCAACCGAGCCGGGAGAATTTCCGATATTTTGATGTACCAATCATGTTTGTAATTTATTTGGAGGCTACGGAAAGTTGATTTCAACATACAGACGGTCAGATGGACATGGCTATATCGACTTCACTATCTATAACGAACCAGAATATATATACTTTGTAGGGTCGCACATGAAAAATTTGGAAATTAGGAATTGTAGAAATTGCCACTCATGGTGATGGGTATAAAAAACAAAATAAAGCATTTTCTGAATATTCCGCTAAATAGTTAAATATAATAAGGTGCTTAATATAAAATGAATAGGTTTCCCTATAGGAGTACTGCTGTACTTTATATTAGGAGTTAACCCTCTAATGTTAATTTCTAAAAAAATGGCTAAAAACGTTTGTAATAATATTTTTTATGGCAAATTTGGGCAGCTGATTCCAACAACAACATTTAAAAGTTTGTACAATTAATGGTTTACCTGCCAGGTGGGAAAAATTAAATGAGTGCATTTAATGAAACATAGTAGTGTTTCGGTTAGTATAACTTGTAAATTTTTATTGAAAACAACTTTTCTAATTGTTCATCACTCAAATCAGATAATTTGAAACGTTTGTTCATTCGAATAGCCCAACTGAGGCAGCAAAACTAGTCTGCAATACCAAAGAGTGCCTGAAGGCACTCATAAATAAACCACATCTCTAAATTGTAGCTTACCTTTTTTTTACATAAATCTTGACTCCAATATATAAAATATAAGTATAGTTTTAAAGAAACTTTAAGGCACTTTAATCAATGTTCCCATATTTTTTTGGTTGTTTGTAAAAAGTGCAGTAAATAAGAAAGAAGAGAGCCTTAAAAAGCTTTCAAGGCTTATTAAAATATTTGAGTACGTTTTTTTAGAAAATGTTACAAGTTTTTTAAATGAAATTTTTGCATATATTGGCATTTTTTCGATGAGTGCCTTGAGGCATGCTTAAGCATTAGAGGGTTAAACCATTTATATATGTAATTCCAATTCCATTTTAATTTTAAAATATTTTAACTATTCATTTCTTGTTCCAAAAAAATACACATGCTGCATCATCTAAATGCATAAGTTCCACAAATTGCATCTCAATAAAGCAAATTTAAAACAGCAAAAAAAAAAAAAAAACTAAATTACCATTAACTTAAGCTACTGCAGCAAATTCTCCCCCAGGTTCTATAAATGTTATTTTTCTTGTTAATTTATCCAGACGCACTTGACTAATATTATTTTAAACAAATAAAGGATCAATATATCGAAGCTGTGCTGTTGAGTGAGTGTTTACTAAAGTTACTCTTGCTGCTGTTTTGTTGTATTTAATCAAATTAATTTTCTACTTTAAATGAATGGAAATAGAAAAGAAATAATAATAAAAAAAATGACAACAAACAAAAAAAGGGGGAATGAAGTAAACAGTAACGAAAACATGATGCAATTCATTAAGAGCAGCAGGGTTGGAAAAAACGAAAGAAATATAAAATTGCAAATAAATTGCATGTTGAGAATTTTTAAAAACATCATACCCCCCAATATTAAAACATCCTTAAGAGCACATTTACTATGTATACAAGTATGCTTACATACATACATATATATTTATTTATATAAATGTCTGTGTGTTTGTTTATATGTGTATGTATATATATAATCCCAACTGGCATGGCATTTTAAAATGTTCCAAATACAAATATATAAAAAAAATGTTATAGAAAAGTATTGTAGATACGATGAAATCAAATACTTTATAAATAAATTAAAATGCAACACAACAGCACATTATCAATGTATATGAACAGCATTTGTTGCTTGTTGTATTATTTTTTCTTTTACTTCCATTTATATTTTACTGGTCTGGAGTTTTTGAATCCTTGTCTTTATTTGTTTTTTTTATTTCTTTTTTTCCATCTTTTACTTGTTCTCTTTGGTATATGCAACAAATATGCAAGTTGTTGTTTTCTCTTGTGTTGCATTTACTGCTGCAGCCCAGCTGAAGCAACAACAAATCCCGCATTTTAAATGTTTTGTTCTGTAACACGAGTAGTTGAGTGTGGGTTAGAGGCAGACTGGTCACTGGGTGTGAGGAGGATAGCATGGATTATTTAAATGGAATGCATTTTCCATTATCTAAAAACAAGTGAGACAATTATTGGTTTTGGTGTGTCGAGACGACCAAAAGCAGCACGCTACGTTTTGGGAAGGGAAAATTAAAATTTGGTAATCAAAGTGAACATTTCTTAATTTCTTATTGATTAAATGTTGCCACGAATTACAAAGAATCTCCTAAAAGTTACAGGAATTCTTTGTGAATCAAAAATAAGAGTTCATTTTCTAAATTGATCTACATTTGCTCCAGTTTAAAGAAGAACCGTTCCTTATGGAATATCTGGTGAACTATTATAATGAAAGTCACTAAAATTCACGAGATTTACTTTATACGCATCAATTTAACCAAGAATGGGTCGGATCGGAACAGGAGGTTTTGCACCTTTCATACAAAATAAATTGTTATGTTAGAAGTTTATATTATTCGGTATCAAATTTCTTAACGAACTAAGTATATCGTAGAGAGTTCAGAGTAGAGTACAACTCTTTGCATGCAACACCTACACAGATGAAAAAAACTCGAATATTTTAACAACAAATGAGTTAAAGATAAGTGTATAAATATTCAGTTGTCTATCGAGTAAAAATACTCTTTAATGAGAAGTTCCCTCTTTAATGAGAAGAGATGGCCAAAGATACATTTTCTAGATTTGTGTTTAAAAGTGAAGCTTGGTTGTTTGTGCAATTTGTGGCCACAGATTGGAAAAAAACCAAGTGGGTAAAAAGGCAGAGTCGTAGTCATTAAAGGATAGAAAAAAACAAATATAACATTTTATAGCAGTGATCGGCAAAAAGCAGAACATGCTACTTTAGTAAATGTTTTGTAATGTTGTAAAAAAAAGATTCTAACTATTTTTTTTAAGTATAATCTCCAATTTGTTTCACCTTTGATCATGTTGTATACATGAATGCCGACCATTCGTAAAACCAGCTCCTTTAGAAATTTGTTTAAAATTATTCGATTATAGTGTTCTTAGTTTTCCCGCAAAATTCAGAGCAATGACAGAGAAGGTATTCACAATTGTCTTTCTCATTATCGTATTTATATATTACACAAATCTTTGTTACTAATTGGTTATGGTTGCTCGTAGACCATGAAGTTTGGATTTTGACAGCAGGTCTTATTAAAAAATTTACTATACTTGTCTTGATTTAGTAAAATATTTAGTGTTTTCCCAAAGTTTAACTTTACAAGAGATTACAAGAAAGACGAGATATTCGAAATATGAAATCAAAGTCATAATCAGCCGAAATTAAAATATTTGGTCAATTCACAATTCATGTCATAATATCCTAATATTTTACAATGGTTTGAAAATGTTGTTATTGCCAAGCAAAAAATGTCCTAAAATAATACTACTCTGTATGCTAAGTTTATTATGATATCGTAACCAACCAGCAGAAATCTGCACCGAACGCCTAAGAGTCCTGAAATATTAGGACATTATAACAATATGACATGATAAGAGACCCTGTGAATTGACCAATTATTGATATTGAACTGTGTGGTTTTTCTGCTAAAATATGAGCGGTATTTGATAAATATTCCTATTCTGAGAAACGAAGATTTCACGGTAAATATTTACAAGATTGCAGGGCCTTAACTGTAGATATAACGTTCCTTTACTAACTGCCTAGATTCCTTTTCAAATTGAATTAAGTTGTACCCTTTCAGAAGTCTGCAGTTGGGACCATTGATATGTAGTGACGGTCATGATAAATTTCATGAGATAAGTGGCCCGAGCAAGACGACATATACTATATTAAGGGACAGTTGTGTTCGAGTTTTATTTGAATACCTGTCACGTTGCTCTCAATGAAACTATGTGTCCAACAACGCCCCATTGTCTGACAAATACAACATTTGGAAATAAGAGGTCACAATTTATTTGGCCATGATCTCCTTTTAGTATCGAGAGGAGCCCATTTAAATCTTCAACCGTTCTATGGGAAACTACTATCAGTTGAACTCAAACAGTTGAGATTAACGTGTAGTCTGAATATCTTACAAATATCAAACAGGTTTCAACTCATTACACTTGAAGGGACCACTGCACACCTTGTACAAACAGCTCGAGGTATCAAAAAGCTTATCATTCGTAGCTTTTTCAATCAGCTAAGCCGAGAAGTAATTACCGAAAAGAACAGTGGCCATCCAAGCTATATAGCCCCTCGCTGCCACTAGCCCAGTTTAGTCAACTTGAATTGTGGACTCTTGAGTACGTTCGAAAGTAAGCGGCTCTGTTGAACAACTGCACCTATAGATATTTTTGGTAGTTCGATATTTCCCAATAGTTATCAACAATCTCTTTCCTGTTGTTCAAACCATAGCCACAACATGATTCCCGAATGGTTCTCAGTGGGGTTACTGTGGTACCAGATGTGAGCCATGAGTATAAAACTCATTCATTCAACAACGTGAAGCCAGAGATATGGTTCAGACCTCTATAGATATCCAAGGTACCTCAGAATGCTAGATGTTTCAATTCCGACTCTTTTAGTGGAGAATTATAAACCACGTTCAGAGGGTAGGAAGTATACACCATGGATGTATTCGCGACTAACTATTCTATTGATTTTACAACGAAATTTGTTCTGATGAAATTGTGGAATTTCTTTCCGATACCAGATAATATTCCTTATTCCAGATGATAACAAACCGTTAAGGTCGATTGGCCAATAAATCACATAGCATATTCATTCTTTAAACAAAATGTTCCTATGTGGAATAAACACCCAGCTTAATTTTTTCATGTCACCTACAACGGCACTCAATCTTTCTTACCATAGCCTATTTTCTTAATACCATCACAAGACACTGCATGGGGACTGACCCCTCTGGGGCATGGATAAGCATCTTGGTGAGCTCCACACCTTGATGTTATGCCTCAAGGGGAAATATGGAGCGAAACCGGGGCACCAAGGTGCACGGGCCTCATTCCTGGTAAAAATTTAATTTATTAAATTCGCAGCTAACTAGAGTCTTATCTAGTACCACGGGGATAATATGGCCCTAGGACTTCGGTCCTGTAGGATCAATGGTTAGGTCACTTCGGTGAGTACGTGGTGGCTGTGGTTTCAAACCCAAAGCGGGTAGAAGATCGTTGGTTAAAGGACTGATATTTACGCTAGTGCTAAATTTCGGACTACCAAATGTATCTTACCAGGTGCTGTTGCTGACTCAACAGAGCCTTTGAAAGTAGCAGATACCAACTGGCGTTTGTGCTCAGGAAACGTATTGAGGTAGTAGCATTCGTGATGTACTGGTCGTTGGACTTGGTTCTCTGTCGAGGTCAAAAGTGTGTGATAAAGTACACTCACTTTGACTTTTATCGGCTGGGGATTTTTGAAGTCAGAGACCATACATTGGACTGGGTTACCAGGCCGGTTATTGCAGCTTTGTTAATTGTCCTGGGCTGGTCAGTTGACTAGCTAGCTATGGATGACAGGGATTAGATAGCCCGAGCTCTCGAGCAAGGGGTTTGTGCAGTGATCTGTGCAGTTAATGTACAAAAAGTTGCCAATTTAGTGTTCCTTGCAAGTCACTCAATGGCGGTGATAGACGCATTGTCTTTATCCGGTGTTAAGACCACCGTGCGGTTTAAGCCTATGCGGCAGGTACCCACGTAAATCTTATACACGTTGTAGTTTCTGCTATTACAAAAGGCTCAGTCATTTCAAAAAAAAAAAAACTTTTTAAATACATCAACCTAACTGTTTTGATTTCGGCATTCTTACCTATTCCAGTACTAATAGTACTCTTTCCTTTACATCTGCCCAAAATTTCATAAAAAATTAACCAGAAAAACATAAGAAAGCTTGGCTTATATTAATTTCCTACTACATAATGCATTTTTGATTTGTATGATCAAAATCATTCAAAAGGCCTTTAAAGCAAATTAAATTTCCAGAGAACTTTTATTGTTGTTGATTTGTTGCTGACATGAGCAATGCTGTTTTGCTTGTAAGGAAGTCGAGAAAGAAAATGGATTTTGTGTGTGAGTGTATATTTTCTTTATGTAAATTCTCAATTATAGATTTTACAAGGCATATAAACATGTCAAAATACCACAAAAACCAGAAAACGTTAACCATACAGGCAAAAACCTTAAAACATGCCATAAAAGACAATAATTACACATAAGATAAGAATGTGGCAAATAATTAGGGTGGTGTTGAAGAAAGTAAGTGAAAATTTTGTGTGAAAAATTCTCTATACAATTAGAATTATAAATATAATTGCCGGAATCTAATAAACTATCGGATGACTCATCGGGAATTAAACTCGTCAATATTGTTCGATTTATCAAGTATTCCAAAGAAGCCACGAATTACTAATGTCACCGGTTCGGGTGTTTTTTTCCATGGTAAACTATTTAATCCGTTGCTTAATTCCTTTTTGGATGCTAATTGCATAACATTGTTGGATAAAACAATCCAACATCATCTCTATGTAGTAAATTTTAAATATCTTCTATTTTTCTTACACTTTCATCAGTATGCTACATCAGCTACTTCATGTGTACACCCCTACTATTTCAATTGAGCATGTTTGCTTTAAATTATGTTTGCTTATAAATATCTCCTCTGTTCATTCATTCGTTCGTTGGCTTATTTGTTTGTTTATTTGTTTGTTTGCTGTATGGTTTACACATATGCTTCACGATTCAATTATTTATCTAGCCTACACAATATCAATCTCTTCATGCCATTCCCAACAGCCAACCATCAATTCATCCAAACCTTCCACACCAAACAAACAAAACCAAACCAACCCACCATCAATCCATTCATCTCTAGTCATTGTACATTTAAGTACTCGAAATCAGTAGAATTATAAAGATGTGTGAGATCTAAAGTAGATGTTTTTCTTTTTCCTTCATCATTTCTCTGCTGTGAAAAGTAGAAGCTGCATTCAATTTAAATAGAAACCTACCAGTAGCAGCAACAACACAGCACAGATTCACATTTAAGTGCAATTTATGTTTGCGGTTTTTAAAAGCTGTTTTTAGGTTGCATTATTATTGCTTCCAGAAAACAAAACATAGCATTTTGTAAGGGGAAGTAGAGTGGGTAGGTAAGGGACTGTGGTGCAGCTAAAAGGTAACATGTTTGGTTGTAAATGTTTTAAACGCTTTAAAATGAAAGTATTTGCTTTTAAAGTTTTTATTCCAAAGTGTTTTACTTGATTCGTATATGGTCCTTCGAACTCAAATGCCTTTTGAATGTTGCGATCCAACTAAAAAGAATTTTGAAGAAACATTGACTGAATTATTGTCTAGTAATTTAAGGCAGTTTACTATATGTTTCCAGTTGTTGAGATAAATTTATCAAAAACTTAAAGAACATCTAGGAGAAACATCAATATGCTATACCTCTACACAGAAACTGGAAATATCACACTCTTTCCGACGTAGTTCTTACCAAGGCTCTTAATGGAACTTTGTATATTATCCATAAGCACAGGAGATAAATCCGAGAGCTCATTTAATGATACTCATCCAAATTGTTAATACTTTTTCCAAAAGAGCTGAGAGGCTGTATTAAGTTGAATGAAGTCCTGTCGCGCAATCCTATTTAACCACCATGACATTTATTTGAATGTAACTGTATACTAGCAACAACATGATTTCTAGGTGAACTTTGTCCTGTTCTTAGGAACAAGCATTGAGGATTTTCTGTTTAAAATTTGTAAAAGTGATGAAAAATGGATCCGTTTTCTGTATTAATTATTGAAGATATCCATACATTTCTTATTTGTTTCTTCTATTCGAATGTATAAAATCAAATTGGTTCTTCGAAGCATGTTGGTGATCGTTGATACCTTTTAGAAGTAGATATTTTTCCAATATGAGATATTGGTGTCAAACGATTGCTCCAACTTATTGATGTTGTGATAAGTCAAAAAGACATTTCAAGTTATAAGTTATCATCTGACCACTGATACGCGATTGTGAAAAACTAGTACGCGATTGTGACATTTGAATTTAGAGACAGATATGAATGTACGATATTGGAATTATGCCTTATGAAAGCCAGCAAAAATCTCGATACTTTTGAGAAATCTTCGCGTGAAAATCCTTTATATGACGATGATGCTGTGCTTTTTATTAAAGAAGTCTGCCCTTGGAATACTACTTCCATTAGTCAGGGAATACGATCTGAGGGTCTAAATGGAAAGTAAAATTTATAACCATAATTTTGGGCTCTAGTATCTGGTGAAAACGTAATGCTGAGAGTCGAGTGGAACTGTTTTCCTTTTTTACTTATAAGAAATACCTCTCTGTTATGTAAAAGCTATATAAACAAACTAGCCTGTCTAGAGATGAAAGTGTAGATACCACCTCGGTATCTCTATATAAAATACATCTCTGCTAAGTCAGCTATAAGGCTCAAATAATAGGAACTAAAGTAGGACCTTAAGCAGGTTAATCTTGCGGCAGCAGAAATATTATATAAGGACTGAGATCGAGATCTTAACATACATTTTCCGTGCTCCATCTTTGGCCTCTAAATTTTTAGCAGAGTTCCTGTTAGGAACTTTTTGAGCCGTGTATGTTTTTAAACCTGCATTGGCTTTAGCTTTTCGTACCAAATAATCTATTTTTTTGGCTTAATAAACATCAAGTGAGCCATTCCTTCTACCTGAACCAGATTTTCTATCAACGGACAAGTTCTCCCGGTACTGTTTAATAACATTGGAAACAGTTTGACGGTAGACCTTTAATTGTTTGGCCAATTTTTTTAATAATACTTGAGTTAAATGTTTTAATGAAAAACATATGTTAAGAATTTTTCGATCTCAGTCCTTAGTACCTACACCTAACATTGGTATGCCCTTTAGGAACAGAAAGATGAATGGGCTGTCAGGCTCTGTCCTCTGATGGATTAAAGACTGAAGCGGCCACTGGATCGCGATTGTCTGATACCTGCTCTAAATACATCTAGATTGATATTTACTTGGACAACCTTTCATCAATTAGGACTCTCAACACCAATGTAATAAGGTCGAAATGTCTTTTCAATTGCATTTATTTCCTGTCCCATCACAGTAAATACTTTGTCGTGTTAGTTTCAGTTCCAGAACATGAGGGCAGCCGGGGAAATGAAATGTTCAGCAAGAGAGTCGTTCTTGGATGAAATTATGAGGACACTCTGCCATTAAAAGAACTCGAGTATTAAATCTCGAAATTTCGACCATTGATAGCCGATCAATCAAGGCTCCCTCTAATGTAATAAGGTCGAAATGTCGCCTGAATTGCATTTCATCTCCAACCCAAATTAGTCAACCCCTTGTGGAGTTAGTATTGGTTCCATAACAGCCATTCATCAGTCAAGGCTCTCAACTCTAATGTAATAAGACCGAAATGTCTTGTGAATTGCATTTATTCTCCGACCCAAATTATTCAACACCTTGTCGACTTTGTACTGGTTCCAGAACATGAGAGCAGCCAGGGAAAAGAAATGATCAACAAGTTGGTTGTCTTTGGGAGAAACTGTGGTTTTGGTATCGAATACGATTTTTGAATGAGCGTTGAGATGGAACTCAGGTCGAATATCCAGTTATGGCAATATTTGGCACGGGAAAGGATAAAGACTCGTTTGGCTGGATTGTATTTCTTACTTACTGGTAACAGTATATCGCTTTCACATGCAGATCTATACAAATTTGAAAGAAGTACCGGTTGATTCTCCCGGTAAATACGAGCGACCCCTGTATCCTAATCTCAAACATATCGTCACTTGTTTCCTGTTCATATTGGAACCCGATTTTTATAGTCCTTACATGTAACTAATTATTTGACACACATCAAAATAATGACTTAATTAAAAGCCTCAATGTGGTCAATGGTCCCCTCAACCATAACACCCAACTTGAATAATGAGTTGAAATGACAATATAAAAGTATGTAAAGCAAATTTGTGCTGGTTATCTTTGAAATTAGTTTAATCCTATAAACTTAATAAACATATTTCTGCTTTCAATTCTGAGACATATTTTTGTGTCATATTACAACTTAATTCTAACTTATTTTTAAATATAAACAGATCCTACATTTCCTTTTAAGCTCCTTTATTAATCACATACCCTACCCTTTCTCTCTCTCCGTCTCTCTTACTTATTTGCTCATTCCCATTTTGACTCGAACCCATAAGATTTCGGTAAAATTTCAAAGTTAGACAGACAGCAAAAAACAAAAAAGGAGTAGTAGCAGTAGCAGTAGAAGAAACATAGGAAAGAAAAAGAAATTAAGTAGACTTTTTGAAATCTGTCACAACAGTATGTTGTCTGCATGCAGCAACGAAGCAAGCGGGCTGCACTTAATCCAAATACAAAAGGAATGTTGCGACAAATAACTTTCCTTCCGACACACACTGCTAGCCAAACATACAAACGCTGAAGAAACCAAAGATAAAAGTAAAGAGAAGATGCAGTAACAAAAAAAAAAAAAAATTAAATCACTTCTAACAGAAGTTGTCCTGCTTGCAAAATATATGAAGAAAAAAAACACATAAACTACGATGACGAAGTAAGAACATCATACACATGTTTGCCAGCAAAAACAAAGTTGTAGTAAAGTAGTAGAGAGTAAGGTGACAGGCAGCCAGCCAAACAGTCAGGCAGGCAGGCAGGCGGTCGGTTACATTGAACGAAGAGTTGAGGTGTTAAGACTGCTTGCAACTGCAATTGTCAGTGACAATTGCTTGACAGTGGGTTAAAGAAGAAAAATAAGTGGTGTAAATAGATATTCATACATATAGTACACTAAACTCACATGTGTGTCTGATTCTATCTAAGGATGTGTGTTTTGTTGTATCTGTGTCTGCTTGTTAAAGGATGTACAATGATGATGAACACTGTTGAGACAGGATAAATGTTATAATTTTATCTGCTTGAATTGCTGTTGTTGTTCGAGTAGTAGTTGTCGTTGTGTATTTTTTTGTCTTGTCTTTTCCTTTCCTTGTTGTTATTTGGTGTTGCATGTTGCATATAATATGTATGCTACATACATACATATTTACTGCTAATATACATATGTATTTGTAAATATGTTCAGAGTTATGTATGTTTAGTTGAAAATATTTCAACAGAAACATGTGTTTTTTAAATGTTTTTTTTTGTACTGTTGGAAATTCGTGCAAACTAATGTTTGTCACTATGGGTTGGTTATGTTGTTTTATGGGAAAATTTATAATATTCAGGGTTTTAGAATATATATATTTTGGTTGTATATGAATCTCTGTACAACTTTTTTCGCGTTTCAGAAATATCAGTTGCATTTTTTTACTTTTACTCATATTTTGTTGTCAACATTTGTAAAAATAACTTCTAATGATAATATGATTACTTTGAATCATAATATCATTACTTTGGATCATAAATATGATAAAATTGGATCATAATATGATTTCATTGGGTCACAGTATGATGACTTTGGATCATAGTGTGATAAATTTGGGTCATATTATGATCGCTTTGGATCATAATATGATTACTTCGAACATGTTATGATCCTGTTTGCCAATGTTATAATCATATTGAGTCATAATATGATTAGAGTTCCAAAAAAAAAAACCTGCAAGTTCAAAAAACAGGTTTCATGTTTAACGGATGATCTGTGTTTTTTTTTTTTAAAACCAGTTAACCGGTTCACAATAAATTTATATTCAATATAAAAAAGGTCTGCTTAAATTAATTTTTATAGACATTTTTGTTAAAGCAAAAACAATTACTTGTGTAAATGCAAGTTTCATAAGAAATATTGGATGTATGACTTAAAAATTAGGTTTTTACAATAGATGGAGTATCGTTTGAACTCGGTTTTTGTTTTTAATTTTGAAGGGTACATACTGTCATTTATTCCCACTTAGTTATTGGACATTATAGTGTTAACAACAAAGTTTTTTTTTGCTTCGAAAATGTCGACTCTTGTTCCAACGAATCGTCTTATGCGAGAAGTTTCGCTTTACTTCTTTAATTTGAAAAATGTACCGCTGAAGCACACCGTTTCCTCACCAAAGCTTATGGTGAATGTGTTCAGTTTTAACGTGCGAGAGATGTGGAGAAGTGGAGATTTTGACATGGAAGGCAAAAATAGGCCAGGCCTGCCAAAAAAGTTTGAAGACCAAGAAAGGCATTATTCCGTGAAGATTGTTATCAAACTCAACAAAGAGCTTGCAAAATCATCAGGAGCTACCCAAGCAGCAATTTCAAAGCGTTCAAATTGGTTACCATACGATTTAAAGCTGAAAAACCTTGAAAGATGACTTTGCATGTCTAAAATGCTGGGTGAACGCTATAAAATAATATAAGTTTTGCACAAAATCATTACTTGTGGTGAAAAATGCATCCATTATAATAACCCGAAGCGTAAGAGATCGTATATGTAGCCCGACCAACCAGCCGAATCGACACCAAAGCCAAATATTCATGGCGCTAAGGTAATTCTCTGTATTTGGTGGGACCAAAAGGATCCTATCTATTAGTAGCTGCTGAAATCTGGCGAAACCATCACAGGGTACCTGTACTGAACGCAACTAATTCGTTTGAAGCAAGCATTGGCCAAAAAACACTCAGAATATGCGGCCAGACATGAAACCGTATTATTTCATCATGGCAACGCTAGACTACATGTTGGAATACATGTTAAAAACTTTTTAGGAAGAAGTGGTTGGGAAGTTTTGCCTCACCCGCCTTATAGTCCAGACCTTGCACCGCCCGATCGCTACTTGTTTCGATCGCTGCTGAATGCTCTCTCTGGGATACACTTCACTTAAGAACAGAGTATCTGATATTGGCATGATTCGTTCTTGGGAATTTTTTTTGGCTTGTAATCCATATGTTGACAGAATGATGGGAAATGGTCATATCTAACAATGGCCAATACTTGGAATAAATTTATATTTTACAAATTTTTAATTTAAAAAAAAATCCCATATTTTAAGTCATACATTATTCTATTTTAATTGAAAATAATTATATTAAACTTCGCTGATTTTTGCATTTATCTACTTAGATATAGTAGAAAACGAGTTCTATTTTATGTCTCTTTCGAGATACCATGTTTATTGCTGATATATTGTTACGAAATTGTTGTTGAATTCCAATATATCGGTTTCAATGACTGGTATAAAGTTGCACAATGCCTCTCAAACAGCACAGAGCTTCTCAACCTTTAAAATATCTGTGGGTATTATTAACATAGCTGTTGATCAGTGTTTGAATGTTTGCAACTCTGAATGTTTAAGCTGCGAACATTAACATCGAAAGCTCTATAATTCAAGTATATACTAGTTGTCCGTCAAGATCATTGTAGAAGATTCACGAAAGATGGCGTGTGTATAAATAGTGGCAGAGGTTGCAGTCTTTAGTGAGTTCATGATAGACGCTGTGAGAATAAACATCAACTGTGTGCCTTAAAGTGTGCTGTATTACCAGTAAATTATTGTACATTATAAAGTGTATAATTTAAGTGTGTGTTTGTATTAGAACACATAATGAACATTTAAACTGTTGTTGTTGTAGATTTTGTAATAAATAAACAATTGTTACAATTTTCAAACTACTAAACTGTTTTTATTTGCAATCAAAAGTAGCCGATTTATTTCAAGGAAATAAACCACAGGAAGGAAAAAACATAACAATATGGAAACAACTAGTCGACTAAAATTACATTTTGCACAAAACATTGTGTTCCAAATAAGTTATAGCAAAATGCAAATAGGAAATGTTAAGATTTCTTTATTTTTCTTAATTCAAAGGCGTACGAATGTCACGTTTGGGACGTGGAAATTCCCATACTTAAGATACTGATATTAGAATTAGGTTCATCAGTTAACCAAGGCTTTCGGAAAGTTAATTTAAACTAACATATGGATATATAGATATCATTATATGTACTTTCCTATATGTAGAAATCTATAATATGGAATATTTTTCATTATTTTTTAAGCTCTTTTATTTATTACTAGCTTGACCCGGTGCGCTTCGCTACCCCTGTCGTAGTAAAAATCGGTTCAGCCGTTTACTAATTATTGTTTAAGAACTAAAGGTACCAATTTTACCAGTTTTCCCCCTGTTTATCCCTTTCTGGTAAAAGTATTGAAAAAAGTTATAGCCTATTGACGCTTCTAATTAAGGATCTATATACGTTCCGAATTTCAATAAAATCGATTTAGACGTTTAGGCGTGATGCTCAAACAAACCAACAAACAAACTTACAAGGACATTTATATATTTATATTGATAATAGATCTTATAAAGAGAGACCGATTTCGTTGTGAACGGCAATGTAAACAAACAAAATTATCCCATATGATGTGGTTCCAACCCGGAAATACTGCATGAGAGGGAATTGCATCCAATTCTCGTCACAGTGTGGTATGCAGTTTCTTCACTCTGTATTGTCGGGCCATACTTCTTTGAACAAAACTGACAAAGCGGTACGGACAACGAGCTGAGCGGGCATTTAAATTCAATTATCTTTAAGACTAACTAAACTAATGTTAAAACATTTCAATGAGCTTTCAAATGAAAAACGATTGAATAAATTCCATGCCTTACAAAAAAAGTTATTCCAGTTTCTAAATGTAGCAAAACTCATCTACCACCCTGTATAAAGGGTGTTCTTTTAAGCCCAATATAACGAAATAAAGGTTAACAGCAAACGAATTGTCAGTGATCAGTATACTCTGGTAAATCATCATGAACAGATTAACGCTTGAAGAACTTTAACAAATTATCCAAACTTACTTTGAAAATCTGTTATTGTTTCTACCAACTTATAGATCACTTTCTTATCGCAAAAATTGCGTTCAGCGATGAGTCTAATTTTTGGCTTAACAGATTTGTTAATAAACAAAATAGCGGCATATGGAGTGATATCAATACACAACAGACCCAACAGTCTCCATTACATCAAGAAAAATGCACCGTTTATGCGGTTTACACGCTGATGACATTATCGGACCTTATTTCTTCAAAAATGAAACCGGAGCTGGCGTTACGGTCAATGGAGGTCGTTAGCGCACCATGATAAAGGATTTTTTATTTGAAAGTATGAAAGAAATTGATCAGTGCGAGATATGGTTTCAAGAGGATGACGCTATGTGCCATACCTGCCATCAAAATTTGACGATAACGTGATTTCGAGAAATGAATCTGTGAATTTGCCTCTAAGGTCGTGCGATTTGACATCTCTCAATTATTTTCTGTGGGGCCACGTAAAGTCTCTGGTTTATGCTAAAAAAAACAGTAATATAACTCACTGATGTTTACTTACTATTGTCGTCCCTAGTATGACAAAGTTCAACGTCCTGTACATTTGACGAAAAAGCAGAGCAGAGACAGAGATTTTTTCCCAGAAAAGTAATTGTTATTAGTAAAAAAACAAGACATCAACTCTAAAACATGTTGCCTCCTACAAAGAATTCTTGAAATGTTGTCCAATTAAAATTATCCATACTCCTTATTTTAGGAACACGAGTAGTTCAATCATCTTTGACCCATAGTGCATCATGCAACTACAGATTAGTAGCAGCACATTTATACTATACATATGCACATTGACTTAATACTTAGTATGGTGATGTGAGATTTTGTCACTTGTATCTACAAGATACTTAACATACTACTTTTAAGCAGTTTCAAACAAAATCAAACAAACAAAGCAAAAAAAAAAACTCACAAGGGAACAAGGAATCTAAATACCTACATTCCAGCCAGACTGGCACAATGAAAAGGAGTGATGGAAATCAAAAAAAAAGAAAAAAGAAAGCAGTGAATTAAGTCTTTACTCTAACTATAAGAAAATAAAAACTAAATACAGAGAGTGAATGTATTAGGACGTGCATTTCAGTCATGTAATATAGGGATGACTATAGGGTTTTTTGGGAAGATAATGATGATGTCTTATGTATTCTTGGGTTTTGAATAGAAATATATTTATACGCTGGTATTTTGTATTACTATTTTCCTTTTTTGGCAATTTTGAAAAAATTGTAAAAAAAAAAAATAAAGTTTCGGGGAAGTCTACATAATGCAGTAGTGTCCATGTATCTTTATATGCTTGCATTTTATTGTATATGAATGAGTATTAGTAAATTGTTAACAAAAGAACAGATCTCCTCCTCCTGCCCCTTCTCCACCATCTTCTTATCATTTCTTAGCTGAGTTTTCTTAAGTGTCTTGAATTTCAGTTTTATTTTTTTTTCTTCTTCTATTTCATTGTTTGTCCTCCTCTTTCTGCTTTATACTTATTTCCTTTGGATTTGTTAGCTTTTTACTTTGTAGGTATTGGTTGCAAAACAAATACAAACAAATATGTATCTATGGAAAAACCCACAAACAAAAACAGCTCTTGTGATTTCTTTACTTTTGGTGTGTGTGTTTTTTTTTTCCTGGCTTCCTTCTTAGCTATTTACTACAATTCTTTGGTAGCTTTTATCTCCATTGTATTGTGGAGGCACTTAACACACATTGTGATAATGATAAAATTAGATTCTTTTTCTATAAAATTGCATTTCAAATTTATCCACTCCACTCATATAAGGTGTGAGTGGAATCTTTGTGAGATTTACGTTTCTTTTATTCTTTTAAAAGCAAAACTATTCAAACTGACAATATTCAAACAAATAAATAAAGAAAAACTGGGAGAAAAACTAAAGCAAGTAAAGAAAGTTTTTAAAATATCTAAAGTAAAGGTATGGGTAGAGGATTTGCCAAGGATTATGGTGGGTGTAACTTTATAAGCACTGGAATATTAACTTACTTTAGTTGAGTAGTATAAGGAGAGGTTTAAAAAAAAATCCCAGAAAAACATTAATAGGATTTTAGTAGAATACAAAAATCCAAATTTCTTATCAATCTTGTTAAAAGCTAATTCAAAGCCTGCTTAAATCTTTAAAAAAAAACTAAATTGTTCTCACATTTGTTAATTTGTTTACGAATCCATTAAATTCCAACATTAACAGATAACAGCTGGTTTTATTTGACAGCTCTCTAAGAGTCATTAAAATGTCAATGAATTGACCCCGAAACTATTAATTTCATAGCAATTAGTTTTTGTATAGTTTATTTTTATGTGTCTGTTGTACACAATTAAACATATTCGAAAACAAAAAAATAGAAAAACATTTTCTGTTTGTAGATTAAGTGTCTGTTTAATGTCTATTAATCCTAAAAGCATTATCATCACCAGCTGATAGTAGCTGTTGTTATTAATATATGCTGGTATAATTTAAATTAATCAAAATAAATTGTTTTTTTTTATTATTATTTTATTGAAATCTAGGTTTTAATATTAATAATATAAAAAACTAATTATATTAAATATTAAAAAAGATTTAAAAACAAATTGTGGAAATCGAGAGTTTAACATTATTTTTCGAAAAGCTTTTTTTTAGGAGATAACGATGTCAATCTGCCTGTGTATATAACGAAATGATTTTTCATAGCGTAAAGACATTAGCAATTATATTTATTATGTTCATTTAAGATGCTTTAATATACAAACTGAGTCAAAATTTACCCGCAAACACACATACGCTATTGAAATGTTATTTAACTGGTCGAACATTTAAGCTTCAAGAAGGAGACTTTTTAAGTTCTCCGCAAACCATTGAAGCTGGAGTCCACCACGGAAGTATCATGGAACCCTTTCACCTTCGTGAAAAGGGTATATATAAGTTTGTCATTCCGTTTGTAATTTCCACAATATAATTTCCGACCCTATAAAGTATATATATTCTGGATCCTTATAGACAGCGGAGTCGATTTACCCATGTCCGTCTGTCTGTCTCTTGAAATCAATTTTCTGAAGACCCCAGATATCTTCGGGATCCAAATCTTCAATAATTCTGTCAGACAAGCTTTCGAGAAGTTTCCTATTTAAAATCAGCAAAATCCGTCCATAAATAACGGAGATATGAGCAAAAATCCGAGACAACCTCTATTTTTGGCCTATTTTTGATCTATATCTCGATTACATAGTAAGTTGGACCTACAATGGGTCAAAATCGGGAAAAATATTTTTTAACATTTTCTTTCACTAATAAATTAAAAAAAAATTAATTTTTAAATTAAAAATTTTTTTTTAAAAAAATTGGTAAAAAGTTTTAAAAAACAATTTCGAAAAAAAAAAATTAAAAAAAAATAAAAAAAAAAATTTTTAATTTTATTTTAAAGTATAATATGGTGAAGGGTATATAAGATTCGGAACAGCCGAATATAGCTCTCTTACTTGTTATAATTTATATATACGTCTGATATGCCAACTAACATTCGCACTCATACTACAACATTTGCTCATGATACTAGTATTCTAAGCATTCATGAAAAACGAGGGTTTTACTAGATCACATATCTGAATTTGAATATAACATATAACATTTACATTACGTAGAGAATCATACCCTTATTCGTATCAATAACGAAGCGATAATTCATCGGAAGTTAAATTCCTCGGTATACATCTCGATCGTCGCCTTACATGGAAAAGTCATATAGATGCAAAGTTGACTCAAATGATATGGAAATCAATTTAAATTAATTGGCTCATTGACAGAAACTCTATGCATAGTTTAGATTGTAAACTTTTACTTTATAACTCGATCATAAAACCGACATGGTGTTACGGGATCCAGCTATGAGACATCGACAAATGTAGAACAAATCCAAAGACGCCAAAACAAGTTTTTAAGAATGACCACAGTTGCCTCCTGGTAAATCAAAAATCCGAATATTCACAAAGATCTAAAAATGCCCTTTGTAGAAACTGAGATCTAGAAACACTTTTAAGAAAGCCTGAAATCCACTGGCCCGCAACGTATTAGATAACCGTGGCCACATTCTGTTAAGAAAGAGGAACACAGCAGAACTAATCCAAAGCCTGAAAGGAAGAATGCCAATTTAATCAGAGCAGCAATGGCTAGACGAATTTTTCGCCCGGCTGAACTAATTAAATAATAGTTATTAGATATAAGATGAATACGAATATGAAAAAAATTGAGTTCTTAAGTCCACTGAGCGTTGTGACTTTAAGTTGGCCGAAACACTAAATATATGGAGGGACCAAGACCCCACATAGATGTCATAAGTTAGATACTAGGGTTCTATAGTCGATTGTTCAATAAATTCGAAAAGATAAAATCGACTTTTAGGTCAGAAAATGTCGATCAAACGTCGATTGTTAGAAAAAAGTCGAGTCCACTGAGCTTAGTGCATTTAAGTTGGTCGAAAACCTAAAAATATGTAGGGACCAAGACTCTAAATAGATGTCATAAGTTAGGTTGAAGCCAGTCGATTGTTCGAACAATCGTATTTAACTATGTTCAATAAATTCGAAAAGTAAAAATCTACTTTTAGGTCGGAAAAAGTCGATCAATCGATCAAACGTCGATTATTGGAAAAAGTAAATTTTTTATTTATTTTATGGTTATCACCAGTTAGACAAGGAAATCGGCTGTTTGGTTGGTGTTCCGCTTTACTGCTGTAAGTTGGTTGTACAGCAAGAGCTTTACATAGTCACTATATGATTACCATTACTCTGCGACTTTCAGGGGATCGGTTTAGGGTTCTTGTAGCCATGTTGAAAGGACTTCTTTAGAAGTTGTATTGAGAAAGCCGAGGAGGATACGGTGAAATAGATTTTGTATATTTGCTTGCTCTAACGGAAAAACTAAATTTTTTCACAACCTGACGGATCTGTCGAAAATGATTGTTAGTAAGATGAATTCGTTCCTTTGGTACCAAACCACAAACTTAGCTGCAAACTTCCTGATTGGGGACCATAACATGATCATTTTACCACAAAAGGACCAGTTAATTGGGTACAAGTTAGGCTGCTAGCACTTGCTTTTGTAACCTTATCTGAGTTATTGAATCTCGAAACATAATAAGACTTGTATATTTCTGCTTAGAAGGATAAATCTGGATTTAAGGCACTTATATTCGGCTAAGCCGAATCTTGTATACTCACCATCAATATGTGAAAAAAAACTTTTTTGATCAACCGATCCTCACAAAAGTTGATGGAAAGATTTAGGTTCATGTTTATGTCCAATTTCAGCACGATATTAGTTATTATAAGACATTTATGAATGTTCAAGTCATTTTTCGAGGGGGACCTTGTATAGGAACTAGGGACAACTGTTGTCCTATTTTCGCCATACTTTACAGTATAATTTTAGAGTATTTAGAACTAGTTTGTGCAAAATTTTATTAGGATGCCGCATAATCAACATATTTCTGACTTCTAAAACAGTATTCCGGGAGGACATTTGTATGGGGGATAGGTGAAATCATGGACCGATATTTGCAATACCAAACAAACCTTATCAACAGAGATTATTATTGAAAAAGTTCAGAGAGCTAGCTCCTTTCATTTGGGCCCTATTGTGTTTTCAACAGACATAAAGACGGAGGAACATTGCTGGATCGTCTTATGGTACTTATGTGGGTTTGCGACAAATATTTTGAAGTGTTACAAACGGAATGGTAAAATCAAGATACTCCCCATCTGTTTTGATGGTGGGCTTAGAAATGAACTGATATACACCCCGAATACTCCAGATGTTGTCATAATGAGGGCGAGGAGGAGAAAGTGCAACACATCCTCTGTCTTTGCTCTTCTCCATCAGGTTGAGGGCACCGAAATTGATCAGTCTATTCTTGCACGACTTGACGGATCTATCTATTCGTTTGCTCGTCCATCGCGTTATGTTAGTACCGAACATTCCTTTACAAATTGACGTGATTTCCATTAAATTTATATTTACCCCGTTGTTCATAAAGAATTATTAATTTTATAAAAGGTTTATAAAACAAAATTTCCATACAAAATTCGTTTTATAAACCTGTAATAAATTTAAAAATGTATTATGAATAAGGCCTTTAGTTATTAAAATTTAATATTTTTTAATCGAACCGTAGCACCACATGCTTTTTATATCTCTTGGCAAAATTTTTAATACAATTAATAATTGCGGTCTAGATCAGTGCCTGACAAACACATACTATAACATGTTTTGCTCGTATAAGTAACTAAAAGAAACACTGCTCTGAAAGAAAAGAACTTCCTTTAAATTCTTTCAAACATCCTTTACAAATAATCCCTTTAAACAACTGATTTCATAATACACACATACACGACTGCGACGTAAAAATGTATGAATGCATTAAATGTATTTAAAGTTAAATATTGTATTTAGATGTTTGACTATGTGTGTGTATAAGCACATTTGAGCTTGTGTGAGTGTGTGCTCGTATTGCAATGCACTTAAGAAAACTGTCAATATAATGTCGATATTTGTATGGGAATATGTTACTCTTTCGGTTTCAGTTTATTTTTTTTTTCAGTTCATTTTTATTTGTAGTTTTTGGAATCATATTGTGCATACATGAACAGTTCTATATAATACATAGAAAAAGAGTATAACCCAGCAGTTCTGGTGAGTGGGCCCGATTAGGAGAATTTAAGTAGCATTTAGGTTGGCCACAGGTTAAAAAATAACTTTGATTATAAAGTTTATATTTTGGATAAGAAATTTACTCTGAAATATCTACTTCTTAAGGTAAAATGTAACAGAATGTATTAAACAGAGTTTTCTAAAGATTACTAAGGGAATATTGATTGTAAATTGACCCTATGATTGATTACTTGGGATGTGTAAAGTAATCTATTGAGTTCTGTTTCCATAACTAAGTATCCGTATGTGTCATATGACCAAAATTGTAGAAATTAACTGGTTACTAGTGAAAATTTCTGTCAAAATGGATACATTTCCACTGCGTGCATAACCTAGAAAGAAGTCAATTGACCCTAAATTGATTATAAAGACTATGCTCCATATTACAAACAGGACAGGTAACGTTTATTGATTCAGCAACAGATTACTTCTGCTGAGTAAAATAGCTACTTCCTTAAGTAAAATGTAAAATGCTGAAAAGGTCTGTTTAAACCTTTTTCAGATTTTAAATACTATGCTCCGGATTACAAAAAAAAAACTCATAAAGAGAGTCAATTGCGCGACTCTGCAATATATTACTTCTAATGAGTAATATAGCTACTTATTTAGGTAAAATTAAAAAAATAATTAAACATACTATAATCTAGATTACTTACGGACACTAAAGTGTTAATTGACCCTAAAGTAATCTATGGACTTCACTTTCCATTACAAAGTTCTCTTAGGTATCATAAGACTAAATACTAGTAAACTATACTGCAAAAAAGGGAATACATTGCCACTATCAAAACCTCTGGGCAACAGCAGAACAGTTGGAAAGGCAGCAAAATTGTAGCAAAACTATAGTAAGGAGTGCGCACGAAAAAATGGTGCGTACGTTTAATATGTTTGCGTACCTTTGACTATTTCGGAAGCATTATTTTTTATTTATAACCAAAAATGTAAACGTTACAAAAATTACGCATTTATTTTCTTACAAGTTTTTGCTGGTAAAGTCTTCATTTACGTTTACCTGTTTTTATGTCAACACTCTTTCTCTATCGACATTTGCACTAATTAAAATGTCGACAACTTTCCTTTAACCGCCAGTAGAGATACGTTAGAGACAACAGTTCTAGTGTACTTCTGGTGACATTGTTAACGTCAATAGTTTGGTTTTCTTTATTATGCTATGCAGTCAATAGGTATAGAAAAATCTACCTAGTCAGTAGTGCTGTAGTGGTGGATTTTCAATAACAAGCTAATGTTGAATGTCAATAGAAGATTACATTGGCTGGGGTACATCCGGTCAGTAGTACTACTGACAATGTCACTAGTAAATCACTACAAATTCTCTATTGGCCTCCGCTGTAGGGTATTTACAGGGAAAGTAAATGAAGAATTTGTGATATTTTTTACAAAAATTCATATATCTATCTGATCAGTTAACACAACTTCCGGAAACTTTCCCAACAAGTTACCAAAAAATCTATAGAGAAGATTTATTGAATTTAAATAGTCTTCGATAATACAGGCCAACAGTGGTTGTGTAACCCAAATCTTTTTTTCCTACATGTAGCTTTGAAACTACCTTCTTTTTTCAGTATTAGCTGTCATAAGTAAATTCGTATGCCAGTTTCGCAATCATATATGTACATTTCTATAAATTAAATGATTTAAACATTAAGTCATCGTTGCGAAATAGATGTCGCAACGAAAGAAATGTGTTTTGTTATATTTGTGGTGAATTAACAGTAAAATAGTTTAGAAAACCTACAACAGACTTAGCGAGAAACACGTATTTCAATTACTTTAATATGGAGATTGAGGCCCTGAAAAAGTCGTGGTTTCTAAACATTGTGTGTAAAGTGTGTAGTGAACATTTAAGACAGTGGGAAAGCCACAAACGTAATCATTTTAAGTTTGGTGTACCTATGATTTGAACAGAACCGAAAAAATCTCATGCTATGTTTAAAGGAAAAATTAAATATCCTGATTTACCGTCCGCTAAAAGACCTCTACTATACTCATACGATGTACCATCTCCTATGAATCAACATCTATTTGTCAGACACAGAGATGACCTCCATTGCACATCAACTTGGGACTTATGAAGCAGTTTGTGATGGCATTAGATAAAACAGGTTCATGTTTTGCCTTCCTTTCTATAAAGTTTGCAGTTTTGAGTACAGAAAAACTGAAAGCTGGTATTTTTGATGGCCCACAAATAAGACTTTTAATGAAAAATAACGAAAAGCAGCGACTTGGAAATTTTTTGTAGCCGTTGTGAAACATTTCATAACCTTTTAAAATGTAATACGAGCAAAAAAGTACACAGTTATTTAGACAAGTTTTCTGAAAATCTTGTATCGTAGCGAGCAAGAAGAATGTTTTCATTAAGATTTAAAAAAAAAAACATATGATGGCAGATCACTATTGGACTATCACACGGGAGTGTACTACGAACCGCCATCGTAGAAAATCTAAAAAAAGAAGCTACTAATCTGTAAAATAATTCAAAAAATCTTTGTAAAATTGTTTATTTTAGTTTTTTACTCCTGCAATTTCTCGAAAACTACACGTACACGTTAGAATCAGGTTATCGAATATACGATGGTGGCTTAATAAGTCCGGGACTTTTTTAATTTCCTGGCTCTTAACTGAAAGGGCAACATTGCTTCTGTCAACAGGCATCTGTCAGTTGACTCCTATTTGAACAAGCTGCGTCATTTAGTTTGTGTTTGACAGCCGTTGATAGCAGACTACCTCGTGACTTGCGGAGAAATTGAAAAAAAGTTAATTTCGTGTGCTCATTAAGCATTAATTTTTACGGAAATAAACCATCACTGAAATACAGGCTAAACTTGATAAATTTTATGGGTGCACAGGCACCATCAATTCAATGGAATTCAGTGGTTGTCTAAGCACGGTAGATGCCGAATGTTCTGGGCGCCCAGTTGAGGTCTCTGCACCTGAAACAATTGAAAAAATCTCGATATGGTGTTGACCGATCGGAGATTGAAAGTGAGAGAGATTGTGGAAGCCGTAGACATCTGACATGGCTCAATGGTTTAAATTTTTAATGCTCACTTTGGTATGAGAATGCATCCGCAAGATGACTTCCGCGTTTGCTCACAATCGGGTACACAAAAGGCTACGAAAAGCTCCCTCTTCCGCCCTATTCTCCGGTTGTAGCACCGAGTGACTATTTCTTGTTTCCAGACCTGAAGAGATATCTTGTCCGAAAGAGGTTTGACTGCAAAGATAAGATCACCCCACACAAAATACCTATTTTAATGACCTCGACAAATCTTATTTTTTGGAAGGAATACTCAAATTGGAGAAACCTTGGAGAAAGTGCATAGAGCTCAAAGGGAATTATGTTGAAAAATAAATACATTTTTAAACCAAAAATCTGTGTTTCATTCAAAACGACACGGACTTTTTGACCCGCCCTCGTACTAAAAATCAGTTTTAGTTTTAGCGGCTCCAAAATTACTGTAGGCCTGTGTAATAATTGTATTATGGGCACTTTTATACAAATAGAATTGTTATTTTTTGGAGGAAAGTTATTTTTTAACATTTCTTCGTATTCCGTTCAACTAAACAATCTGTAAATCACTTAATTGTCAGCAAAAATTGTGAAGGAAATTCCAATCATTTGTGCAACTTCAATTAAAAAATTTATTAAAAATGCTACTCATTATAAAGATTTTTATAATGAGTAATAGACTTTTGCTTTAAACAATTTTTAAAAACAACATATACAATTTTAGAGATTTATTAATTATTAACTTGAATATACTTAGCTGTTGCTAATAATATAATAAATATAAAACACCACAAAGCACCATTTTTTACTAGCGCACTCCTTAGTTGCAGCACAAAATTTACACTTGAGTGCCTTTTTATAGTGTAAAATTTATACGTACATAGTTTATTTTTTTCATTTTTTTTATTGTAGTTTTTCAGTTTAAATAACTATAATTGTTTGCAACATATAAATATTGTTATTGCTGTGTTGCTGTTGGTGGTAGTTGTTGCGTTGTATGTACGCGTTGTTGCTAAAAGAGCTGCCTTTGGTGTCGTAGTTGCTGTTATTGCTGTATTTGTTGTTAGTTTATTTATACATATTATAATGTTTATTTTTTTATTTATATTTTATTTCTTTGCTATTTGTATTTTGTGGATCAGTTAACAATGAACTTTTATTTGAACTTAAATGAACTTTATCGACAAATTACTCATAATGAAAGCAGTAGAGAGGGAGAGAGGGAGACACAGGATAAACAGAGATTATGGTTTGAAAACTTTATTAAAATGTATTAGATATTTAAACATTGAATTCATTATGTTTTGAATGACATTCTATTTTACATAGGCTTAGTAGAGGTTTATGCCAGAGTCTCTGGCGGGAATCGAACCCGCAACCCTCAGATTGATAGTCTAGCACAATATCATCTAGAATTTCGTCTTGACAAAGGAGTCACATAAGCCTAAGGAGCGGCGATGTTGGACCTCCAAGTAAAGCATGTCAGACATATAAAATTTGTAATGTCCTTGTTTAAAAAACATGCTTATGTTGCTTATTTTTTCTTACAGTTAGCGTGTCATAGGCATCCTTATTCAAATGTCCTTTTTTTCACCAAATAAATTTTTAAAAATTCCTCTACCTAAATTAACTGTCATTTATACTCTCTCCTCTTTAATAATTTAGTTTAATTAAATAATTATCATAAATTTTAATAACAATATTTCCAAGAGTTTTTTATTTCAGTTTTTGGAATTTTGCTCTCACAACACGTTATAAAATTCTAATTATCGTTAATGGTTGTTATATTTTTTGAAATATTTACACAAAAACTGTTTTCCTGTTATATTATATTTTTTTGTTTTTTGCTGCTGTACATAATTTATTATTATTGAAAGTAGTAATTCTATTTATACATATTTATTTTCAAATAAATAAATAAATAATTGTAACCCACATAGAAAAAAACAAAAACAGTTGTGTGTATTTATTAGATGTAAAACATTCATTATGAAGTGCAAACTGACCTCAACCTTTTTGGCTTAATTGCGAAATGGGTGAAAAAGAGTGATAGAGAGGAGTTTGGTCAACAAAATTGATGTAAAATTTAAAACGTGTATAATCAATTTGATGGGAAGGAAAACAGACAGGAACTGTTAAATTTAGAGGAGATACAGTGAAAAATAATAAAAGTAACTAAATTATAATGATAAAGAAGAAAAAAGGTAAACAAGTTTTGGATCTTAAATTTTAGAGAGAAATACTTGATACCCTCATAAAGGCAAGAGTCACATAAGGTATTTTCAGACGACAGTTCTGTGTATTAACACATTTTAAAATTGAAATATTATTGAAATCATTCGGTATGTCAAGAAATCTTATCGAAAAACTTATATCTTCTTTACACTATTGTATTATTGGGTGAATGACTTAAAATTGGGGAATTTTTTTTTTAAACTTTTAGGTTTTATTTTGAAACATTTGTACAATAAAAATGTATTCAAAGTATTGGCCATTGTTAGTTATGACCTTTTCCCTTCTTTCTAACTACATATGGATTCCGATCCAACAGAACTGCTAATCTGTTGAGGCCAAGAACGAATCAAGCCAATATCGGATACTCTGTTTCAAAGTGAAGAGTATCCCAGAAAGAGCGTTCTGCATCTATCGAAACAAGTAGTAGTTGGACGGGGCAAGCGTGAGGCAAAACTTCCCAACCACTTCATTCTTATATGTGGCCGAGCGTTGTCATGATGGAATATTACAATTTCATGTCTGGCCGTTTTTCGGCCAATGCTCGTTTCAAACAAATCAATTGCGTTCGGTGGTCTGGGAAGATTTCAGCAGCTCATGATAAAAAGGACCCTTAGCGCCTTGATGAATCTTGCTGCTTGCGAACGTTTTGAAATTGCTGATTGAGTAGCTGACAATGCTTTTGAAAGCTCTTGCTGAGTTTGACAACAGTCTTCATGGAGCAAAGCCACCAATTCTTGGTCTTTAAACTTTTCAAACGTTTTTTGGTCTATATTTGCCTTCCGTGTTAAAATCACCACTTGCTAACCGAACAAACCATGTCTCGCACATTGAAACTGATGAAACACATTCACCATAAGCTTTGGTGAGCAATCGGTGTGCTATAGCGGCACCTTTTTCAAATTAATGAAGTAAAGAAAAACTTCCCGCATATGATACTTGGCTGGTACAAAATTAAAAAAATGCTTTGTTGTCTACACTACAATGTCCAATATCTAAGTGAGAATAAATGACAGATATGTACCTTTCAAAATGACATATAAGCTAGTAAAAACAAAAACCTCGTTCATAACATACAACATTTATTGTAAATCCGGTATTTTAAAGTCATACAAAAATATTTTTGGTGAAAAGAAAACTCGGGTTAAAAAATATTTTTCGCGGCTTTGACCCCTTAATTTGCCACGTAAAAAACACAACGTAGTCATGTTATATATCACTGGATAGGGGATTTTGTCTATTTTTCAAAAATGTATATAAAGTTTGACAGTTAAAAAATTCATGGAATATTTTATGAAAAATATGACAAATGCATATTTTTTAAATTGAAATTAAATTTTTATTTATGAATATTTTTTTATTGAAAATAGATTTGAAATTTTGAAATTTATTATCAAGAATCCCGCAATTCCCAAAAAACTTTTGAAAAATCCCAAAAATGGGATTTTTTTAGTTTTTTGGCTATAATATCCATACTAGGAGAGGGGTTATCGGAACCCTTCACAAAATAATTAAGAACATTTTAGGCCATCCAAAATTGGTTAGTATGTTTTGATATCGATTATGCGATTTGAGAATTTTTGTCCTAAACTTGAATTTTACATAAAAAATAGGCGTTTTTTGGATGGACCTGGTTCCCGCGGTACCAAACATTTTCGAACTATTTTTCATTTAAAATATTTGATGTAAAGTTAGCTTTTCAAAAAGTATAAATTCCTTATACATTTTTTTCTTTATAAAACTTAAAATGAAATAAAGTAGCTTTTTTCCCCAAAAAAAAAGCAAAAAAAATTGTAATATTTAAATTCAAATGCATATAACTTTGGAGTCAGTAATAATTTTAAAACGGTTCTCTTTTATTTGACACATACATTCATTCTTAGTCCAATAAAAGAAGAATAGAGAAAATCGGGAAATATTTGGAATCGCCGTAATAAAAAATCTGGAGTAAAAATGTTGAACATTTAATTTTCTAATGCGATTATCTTCTAAGCTATAAGAGATAATTGATGTTTTTGTAGTGCTCGACAAGGATACTCTATATATGTAATTTTTGGGAAATCGGATCACAAACGAAGAAGTAGGATTGTTTTAAAAATTTGACATACCCGAGGTGTCCTACTTTGGGGATCCCTGACAGCGACCCTGGAGTACCTATTAGGTCCAAATTCAAAACTTAAACTGAACAGCACTTCTTTTTTGAGCACATGAAACTTCATTCAAACCGGATTATCCGTTTAGAAGTTACAGATTTATTTCCCTCTTCTTTTCTATAATTGTAATTGTATTACGATACTTCTACATAAATCATGACTTTTATATCGGTAAGCAATCATTTTTGTGAACTATAAATAAACAACTTCACACCACGGCTTGTGCTAGTATAAGTAACTAAAAAGAACACAGCACAATGGGGCAGAATTAAAATATTTAGATTTTATTACCATCTCTAACTGGCTATAGGGATTTATGTGAAAATTGGCAAGATCTTAGCAGAAGAGGGACCCCACAGATCTCTCAATTGGTCTCAAAGTAGGGCATCTAAGACATGTAAAATATTGAAACAAATGAAACCTCTGTTTCGAAATACATAGTACACCACGATTTGTGCTATGTATTTCTAAATGTGCTAGTATTGGGGATTTATTACTTATAGTGTTTTTTAAAGGTCTGCCTTAATATTAAAATATTCGTAATGAACAAAACACACAAATATGTCATATATAAAATGGCCTATACTGAGACTACACAGCATGGCCACAGGTCAGTTGTCAAAAAGGAAAATTTTTACAACAATTTTGCTCTTCACTGTATAATTGCAAACTGTAATTGTGTAAATAAGTGTACATATTTGTTATATTTAAGTTTCATTTCAATATTGTTTGTATGTATATTTAAGGTTTATTCAACCACAAATACATTTAACACAAAACTCACACAAACACAGCCAAAACAAATACACCATTATAAACAAATACATTCACACATGCATACCCACACACACACACACAAAGTCATAAATACATATATACTAGGGTGGCACTTATGTTGCACTTTTTCGATTTTCTATGTTTTCAAGGTGTAAAATTGTTCTTTGTCATCTAGAAACCAAATGGTGAACATTTGAGCAATACACAGCTACAATATATTCCAAAAATTATTATTTTTATACCCTACACCACCATAGTGGGGAGGGTATATTGGATTTGTGCAGATGTTTGTAACGCCCAAAAATATTAGCCTAACACCCACCTTAAAGTATACCGATCGACTCAGAATCACTTTCTGAGTCGATTAAACGATGTCTGGCTGGCTGTCCATGTAAACCTTGTGCGCAGAGTACAGGTCGCATTTTTGAAGGTATTTCGATAAAATTTGGTCCATATCCTTTTTTCTGCCCAAGGACGAACCCTATTGAAACTGGTTGAAATCGGTTCATTATTTCACCTAGCCCCCATACAAATGTCCTACCAAAATTGGACTTTATCGGTCATAAATGTTTAATTTATATATGTATCTACACAAGTTTTTCTCTAAATAAGTTTTATATATACAGAATTTATGTCAGCAAATTTTATGATGATCGGTCCATAATTAGTCATAGCTCCCATATAAGGACTGCTTCCGATAATCACTTTAACGATCATAAATCTCCTAAAAATGTTGGTATACACATAAAATTCAACATAAATAACTTTCATATAGACATTAATCACACTACCTAATTTCATGGTGATCGGTCCATAATTGGTCATAGCTCCCATATAAGGCCCACTTCCGAAAATCGCTCACGAATATAAATTATTGAAATTTTGAAAGAAAAATGTTTTTGCTCATTTCTTAGTGTAGGGTATTATATGGTCGGGCTTGACCGACCATACTTTCTTACTTGTTTTTATATATAAATGAGTCTACTCTGCCGTTATTTACAGAGTGATATCATCTTATTAACTTTTCGTGTATTTAAACTATACATAATAAGGCATTTTAAAAGAAATATTTTTTTATAATCGGGGCATTGAAATTTTGTTATAGATGATTAGATAAATCTAGATTAGATAAATCTGAAAATTTTACATTAAATTATTATTTATTTTGCACGCATTTACTTCAAGGTTTCTTTCAGAAACATGTACAGTTTTAACAAATTAGTGACCAAAAACTAAATCGAAATCAGACAATTTCAAATCTGTCTCTACTCTAACCCATAAAAGATGCATATATTTATATCTATTACTCATACTCCTATGTGGAGCATATTGAATTCCATTTATTTATCTTTAGTGCACGATAGTTTAATTCACTTAGACTTAAATTTTTTTTAGCGGCTTAGATCTCAATTTGTCTTTTTCAAGTGTGTGAAGGACGTCTCCTACGTCTGATGTCATGCGGGTTCCACTCTATGACCTGTCTTGCAATAGCTTCAGTAGGCTTCCTGAAAGTGTGGCCTATCCATGGTCTTTTTCTCTTTCTAATTTCAAGGTGGTTTGGTTGCTGTTTTGTTATAAACCACAAGCGGTTATTTGATATAGTCCTTGTCCAATATATGCGTATAATTTTGTATAGACAGTTACTCATAAAGATTTGAATTGATTGGAAGTCCCGTATTACAGCATTCAATGAATGACATGCATAAAAAAGGGTTGACTTAACGTTAGAGTTGAATAGACTCAGTTTGATTTTTGTGTTATGCTGTTAGACTTCTACACTGGTTGTAGATGTCCGAATGCTTGCCGGGCTTCGTTGAAGCAGCTCGATAAGTCTCTTTTGGACCCTCCTGATTTGTCTAGTTGTTAGATGACGTAGAACAATTTAAGACCTTAAGAGCATCCCAAAAGTGTAAAATAAGGACCACTCTAATAAGTATACACTCCCATAGGCAAAACTATGTTTCTATTTATGGCCAAAAAGAGGACTCTCTCTTCTACTCATCATTATGGCTTTAACACTAAAACAACCCAGCAGTTAAGCAAATCGTCAATGTATCCCTTATATACAGTAATTGTCACTAATGTCTTATCACTTGGCTGACTCCAATTCATTATATTTTGGTCATTTGACACGTATGGGCTCTTTGTAGTGCAGTGAGAAGACAATTGGTTACTTTATACATCCCAGATAATCTAGCGTGAAGACAATTGTCCCTTAAGTGTCTTTAAGTAATCTAAAGTGTAGTCACTTTAAATGTTTTGTGAGTAATTCGTTGAAACGGGATTTATACAAATTGTGTTGATATAAATCTCATACAGTTCATTTTTATTTTAGCTTAACCCTCTAATGCTTAAGCATGCCTCAAGGCACTCATCGCAAAATGCCAATAAATGCAAATATAACTAATATTTCATTTCAAAAACTTTGAAAGCATCTTAAAATAGTTTAAGCACATTTTTTAGCAACTGTTTTTGAAATGAAAAATCAGTTATATTGGCATTTATTAGCATTTTTGCGATGAGGGCCTTGGGTATGCTGAAGCATTAGAGGGTTAAGTATACTGATATCCCATGTAACATAACATGAAGTCAATAGCCACTTTAGTGTCTCTTAGTAACCTATAGTGAAGTTACTTTAAACGTTTATTTTGTACTGCACTTTAGAAAGTATGTAGTTATTTTACCCACCAGAAGCAATCCATTGAAACATGGTCGAAGAATGGGTTTTTTACAAGCTATCGTTTATTGTACTGCCTATATTTCTTTTTAGCTTACTGTTGGAGGACAATTAGTACCCGTACATGTTAAAATAACTACTTATGTAGCTGATCAAATAACCAGTTAGGTAGCTAGTAAAGTAACTGACGCTATTTAACCAGTATATGAATCCAAGGCGTTGACTGCTTTGGACCAGCTATTAGACAGTCTCATGCTAAGTACAGGCACGTGTTAAAATAACTAGTCACGTAGCTATTGAAGTAACTAGTTCCCACCCTAAATGATGGGTAAAAATCACTAGTTCGGGACTGTCTCATAGAACTGCTGGGTATGGCTTTAACACTAAAACAAATACAAAATTTTACACTAAAACAAATACATGCGTATTCAAACGTACACACTCGAACACAAACATACATTTCATTTGCAAACAAATATTAATTAAATGCGTAATTTATTGTCAAAGGCATTGTGGAGAATTAAATTACAAATATACATATGGCATCTAAGTATATTTAGCACGTACATATATATAAAATATACATGCTTAACTATTTGCTATATGTAGGTATTGTATTTATTTATGAGTGTATGAATTAAAATAAATTTAGTTAAACATGCTAATTTTCAATAAATAATTTTAAATGTAACATATTTATTTATTTTCCTTATTTCTTTGTTGTTGTTTTTGTTGAATGTAGTTTAACAGTGTTTGAAAGGTATGAAGTGTTTGTTAAGGATAACAAAATTTAAGTGAATTCAATTCACTTCAATTAAATGTTTTGCTAGTTTGTTAAACTAAGAATCTTGACTTGACTTCCTTATATCCTACTTACACACTCCCCCAAAACTTCCACCGCCCGTTGAAGCAAAAATTTCCTTCATAATTAACACACATTTCATGTAGTTAATTATGATTTATTTCTCATTAGTTTATGATCTTTAACTAATTACAATTAAAATTTCTGTTGGTTTTGTGCGGCTGGGAGCTGCGAGGAGGGGTCACAAGTACCCTTATTTAGTACACAATTTATAAGTTACATACCGCATAAACCACACTAGAAACCATCATAAACAGCAGCTCTGTTTTATGGATTTTCAGCAATTAAATCATTTTTAGTTTTTTATTAGCAAAAAATTTAAGTATGATGGATAAGAAATTGGATTTTAATGCATTAAAATATATGGCGAGAGCTGTTAAAGTTACGAAACTAAAGTTTATATGGCTATTGGTGGAATATGAACTATTATTAATGGCTGTATAAAGAGGTTAGTCATGTTTAAAACGACTTTTTCTAAGTGTATGTAGAACAAATTTTACTACTTTTGTTTGTTTAATTATCTTTTTATAGGGTTTAGAACAGAATGCTATTGAAAATTACAGATAATATTATAAAAAATAATAGAAATATTAGTGACTTAACTTTTCTAATGAACCATGAACCAGCTTATTGGACATAAAGCACACATATAGATAGTCCGCATAATATATTTCAGGCTAAAGTCATCATTCCTTTCCAATCTGTGTTATTGAGTATTTGAAGCAAAGTCTTTTAATCTTTGTTAAATGGTATTAATTTGCTTTTCATAGTTCGAACTAAAATTTCGTTACGAGGTGGCTCTTCGATACGAATTAATAACCTAATCCTAAATCTACAAATAAATAGATTATGGAAAACCTTTTATGTTAAGTCAGTTTTCCAAAACAAGTTCACATTTATCTTCCCTTTCAATAATATGTTAATATTCCTAAAAAAAGGATCATGAAACCGCTTACTAGACTTAAAGCGCCTAAAATCATTCAGATTGATCAAATTAATGTTCTATTTCAGAGCTTATCTTTGGTTACCTTTAACAGTTCTTACCAAATCATTCAGATTGATCAAATTAATGTTCTATTTCAGAGCTTATCTTTGGTTACCTTTAACAGTTCTTACCAAGTTTAAGAATTTTCGGCCCGAATTAATCATGTCCGTAGGCAAAGCTAGGTTGAGAAAACATAAGTATAATGTTCCATACCCTTAACAATTTTAAAGAAATAAATATCAGTAGACTATTATTACGACCTAGAGCGATTATCCTGCTATCTAGGTTAAAAGCCCAGTTTCCTCTATGGAACATCTCACGGTCTTCAAGTCAGAGCCATCAATTTGTTCCCAGTTATGTATTATATCCTCTAATATATATTTTTCTCAAATTTTTTGTCGATGATTTTCGTAAGCTGGATACTGCCATATGTAGTGTTGTAAAGTTTTACCCTCCTTCACACATGACCTACAGACTATATTATATAAATGCCTAATGCTTTCAAAGCATGACTTCAATTCAATATGGCCAGTGAGAAATCAGACTAGCCTTTTGAATACTGGTCTGCCCATATTCAGGATAATGGTTGCTTGGTTTACATAATGCCTCGCTGTACAAAAGTAGCCACGAAATGAATTCGATGAAACTAGATCAAAGCTACATGCCGCTGAAATGTAACCTGTTCTATTCAGTATTCAATTAAGTCATACAGTCTAGAAATCGATGTTTTACATAAATCGTTCACTATATGTATGATTAGAAATCTATATCTTAAGACATAATAGGCTTCTCACAAAATCAGAGGAGGTAAAAAACGGTTGGTTACGTATTGTTGCCCGATTGCATGCCGGTTTATATTTAATTTTCTGACCAGTCTTGACTAAATTCCATTTTGTACCTATTGTCAGCCTGTTGATTGTCCGCCAGGATAGTAGCTCTTTATCCTTCTACAAGGCTAATTTCGTTTTTGCTAGTCCCAAGTGGTACTGTTGCAGATACTGCATCTGAGACATTTAAAGCGAATCAGCTCATATGCATACTCATTACCTTAATAGTCTATATGCGCTGGTACCAAATGCCTGGACAGTTCTTCCTTACACTAACTAACGTAGAAGTCATACTATCGACAGAAATGCCCATGCTTCTGAGCAGTCTTGACTTTATCCTTTTACAAGGCTAATTTGATCTTTGATAGTCCCAAGTGGTACTGTTGCAGATACTGCATCTAAGACATTTAAAGCGAATCAGCTCATATGCATACTCATTACCTTAATAGTCTATATGCGCAGGTACCAAATGCCTGGACAGTTCTTCCTTACACTAACTAACTATCGTAGACGTCATAGTATCGACAGAAATGCAGTGCTTCCACTAATCTTCTTTTGTGTACAACTATACAAACATCCCTGATCGCCAATATCCCAGCCTGAAAGACATTCGAATTATCTGGAAGACATATTGAGAACACTACCCGATTTGTCACAGAAGACACTGTATTCGACGCCATAGTTCATCTTGAAACCATCATGTTAGATATGTATATGATCCTATCGTGTGCATACGTTTTGAAACTCTTGCATAGCCAGGCAATTAGAGTAAGTAGCCATTAAGTGTAAGGAGTGAGATCGAAAAAACCTTAACACACGTTTTTCCTTAAAACATTTAACCCAAGTATTATTTAATTATTTTTTATCAAGTTACCTTTGTAAAGCATTTCAGTTATTATGTTTAATGTCTATTATGTTCATTTGTTGTTAATCTGATTAAAATAAGTGACCAGAGAAAAGTGCATACTGAAATTATTAAATATTTTCAACAAAACCCAACTTGGTCCTACTAAAAGTTGGCCAAACAATCAAAGGTCTGCCGTCAAACTGATTCCAATGTTATTAATCAGTATCGGCAGAACTTGTGCGTTGATAGAAAACATGGTACAGGTAGAAGGAATGGTCCACATGATGTTTCAAAAGCCAATAAATAGAATGCATTTCCAAAAGAGCTCCCAACACATCTGTTAGGAAAGCAGCCTTGTTAGCAAAGTTCTCGGACTATTTGGTACGAAAAGTTAAAGCCAATGAAGGTTTAAAAACATACAAGGCTCAAAAAGTTCCTGATAGGAACGCTGCTAAAAATTTAGAGGCCAAAAACAGAGCACGGAAATTGAAGGCAAATTTATAAAAAAAATTTTTCTTCTGCATAATAGATGACAAAACGTATGTTCTGGCAGATTTTTCGCAGCTTCCATATCGATATTTTTATATTGCTGATGCGAGGGTATGTTTTAGAAAAGTTTGTGATCCAAAAGCAGAAAATTTTCCCAAAAAGTTCTTGGCATGGCAAGTATTATGCAGTTGCGGGAAAAGAAGCCAAGCATTTGTTACAAAGGGCTCTATAAGGACTGAGATCGAAAAATTCTTAACACACGTTTTTCATTAAAACTTTTAATCCAAGTATTATTTGATTTTTTTTATCAAGTTACCTTTGTAAATCATGTAAGTTATTATGTTCAATGTCAATTATTTTCATTTGTTGTTAATCTGATTAAAATGAGTGACCAGAAAAAAGTGCGTACTCAATTTTTTTAATATTGGTCCTACAAAAAGTTGGCCAAGCATTCATAGGTCTGCCGTCAAACTGTTACCAATGTTATCAAACAGTATCGGGAGAACTTGTCCGTTGATAGAAAACGTGGTTCATGTAGAAGGAATGGCTTACTTGAGGAACGCTGTTAAAAATTTAAAGGCCAAAGACAGAGCAGGGAAATTGAAGTCAAGTTTTATAAACAAATATACCAGCTGCATAATGGATGATGAAACGTACATATGAAATATATTTTGCAGCTTCCACGTCAATATTTTTATGTTGCTGATGCTCGAGGAAATGTTGTAGAAAAGCCGAGGACCCAAAAGCAGAAAATTTTCCCAAAAAGTTCTTGGTATGGCAAGCAATATGCAGTTGCGACAAAAGAAGACAAACATTTGTTACAAAGGGCTCTACAAATACCGAAATAAACATCAAAGAATGTTTATAAAAGAGGATGTTTCCATTCATGAGACTTCTTAATGTGTCCACTTATTTTTGGCCTGATTTGGCATCCTGTCACTATGATAAGAAAAGTCTTGAGTGGTAAAAGAACAATAATGTGGTATTTGCAATAAGAGAGGCAAATTCTCTGGTACAATATAGCCTGGAGCTAAGGCCAGTGGAGAGATATTGGGCTCTTGTTATAATATAATTGAAGAGCACAAAAAAGGTGTCCAAAACTGTAATAGATTTTAAACGGAGATGGACTGCGTGTTCGAACAAAGTGACAGAAAGCTCAATAAAAACCATAATGGAAGGGTTTCCGAAAAAGGTTATAAATTTCATCACTAGTGATTAGAACAATAAAATTAACATCAAGGAAATTAACATCAAGGAATGTTTACAAAAAAAGGAAGCTTCCATTTATAAGACTTCTTAGTGTGTCCACTTATTTTTGGCCTGATTTGGCATCCTGTCACTGTGGTAAGCAAGGTCCTGAGTGGTACAAGAACAATAATGTGGTATTAGTACCAAGAGAGGCAAATTCTCCAAACTGCCTGGAGCTAAGGCCAATAGAGAGTTATTGGGCTCTTGTTAAAATAGAATTGAAGAGCACAAAAAAGGTGTCCAAAAGTGTGGTAGATTTCAAACAGAGATGGTTTCCGGAAAAGGTTCATAAATTCACTAGTCACTAGTGCTTAGAACTAGTCACTAGTGCTTAGAACTATAAAAATAATAATATTAATCAAAACTTTAAGTTTAGTGGTTTCTTTTTATTAACATTTATGTATCTTAAGATTTTTTCGATTTCACTACTTAGGTCTATTAGATTTATGTGTAATATAGTATTGATAGCATCTTAAGAACTTGTTCATAGTGTAACGTGATTCCGATGCAAATAGATCTCTGTATTATTCAGTTAGTGCACGATGATATTCGCTCTATTCTTATCGGTATAATGGCAGATTAATGCCTAACATGCTCATTATGTGCCCATTCATTCCATCAATTATTTTTGGAACTTATGGAAAGGTTTAGCACTTTATCTATAAAGCCCATTTATGAATAAAAAATTCCCTGGGAGTTTTTTCCCTTTTCAAATTTTTTCTATTCAAATTCAATGGGAATAAACTCCCGGGGAACAAACTCCCAGGGAATTTTTTATTCATAATTGGGCTGATAGTGATTCAATGATGGCTATTGACCTAGTCCTTACCCCTTGTACTTAGTATATATGTGTATGTTGAACTCCTGAGCCTTAGTTCAAGTCGTTAGACTTGTTGCCTGGTCTTAGTCCTTAGTAAGTAATCTTAATCCATAGAATGAGTCCTTAGTAATAGTCATCAGTCTTGGGCCAATAGACTTTGTTGTTAGTCTAAGTTGTTTGAATTAGTCTTTAGTCCCTTATCTTATTCCATAATTTTAGTCACTAGTTAAATTGTATTACTAATTGTCTTTAGTATTAGTCCTTATTCTTACATAATCCTTGACATTTGTCCTTAGTCTTGAACCTTATATTTTTAGTCTTGCCATAGTCTTGTTCGAGACCTTAGAGTTTTATTATATTCAATAATGAGAAGTTGATGGTCCATTCCTGGGATTTTCGGTAAGGTGTATTTTTCTCGAGAAACTATGTTCATAAAATATTGCTTATTGGTTTAGTATGGGTTGAGAAATGTTTCGATTAACTCACTGTGAATTCAATGATGACATTTAGTCCAACTTATAAATCAATAGAGATTTCATGAATTTCAAATCTAATTATATTCCATTCAATTAAAAACTGAGAAATTCGGTTAGCACTTCTAGTCGTTTCTCAATTAGTCAAGATGTAGAGATAGTGAAACATTTATGTTAGCAGTGTATTTTATTGAAACTAGGAAACATATTAAAGGAAGGAGAATATACGGAATAACTGTTTGTAGTCAGTCGATTGGAATGGTAATCTACTGGCTAATTTACAAATTTTCTCTGTAATGTTTTGTGCGATCGATTAAGTAATAAACCATGCCCATCATTGCCAAAATCATTGCTTAAACACAACCTGAACTAGTTCCATTTTGGAAGAAACACAAATGAATTTAACACTTGGTTGGCATAGGAGGGAAGTGATCTAAAGTCATAAAAAAGAAAAGCTACTTGGTATGCAATGACAGTGGTGTGATTTTAGAACAACTTCCCAGTTTTTGGCTGGGTAAGGCAATGTCCCTTATTCTTATAGTTATTGTATAGTAACTGCGAAAGAAGATAGTGGGAGGAGTTGTGTGTATTCTACTTGATTTAAAGAATTAGATGATTTTTCAAAACTAGATTGGATGCTTAGAAGATATGTTCTGAATATTTTTGAAAATACTTCTTTTAGGTTTCTTCTTGAAATCCGTTTGAAGTAGAGAAATACCTAAAACATAAGAAAATACAGATTTCAAATAACAAAAGAAACCTGTCTTAGTTCAGCAAAAATTGCACTTCTTTTGACTTGTTCTTTCATGTGCCTCACAAGACTAACCCTATGCATCTCTATAAGCATTTCTAAGTAAAACTTAACATAAATTTTAACTTTTTCCATAAATCTTCCAAAAAAAAAAGAAATCACATAAATTCTTTAACAAATTCTAAGATCCCATCAAAATGTTTATCAAAGAATGCCAAAAGCAAATGAAATGTATAACAAATGTTTGAGAATAATTTCCTTAAAGTCATCTGTAACTTGAACTACATCAAATGGGCAACATTTTACAAATACAAAACTGTATAGAAGTCTTAAGCTAAAAAGAAAATGTGTGGGAAAATTTCATTTAATACAAACAGCTGTTAAATGTCTGGGTTGTATTTATATCCGCCTGTCAAAAAAATAAATAAAAGTTTCCTGTTACTTACACAGAAACCAATGACCTTGTCAAGAGTTACTGCCACATTACACAATCTATTATTTAATTATATATACAATATTAGCAACAATTTAGGAAATCTTCTTTACATTTTTCTTAACATAACATTAAATAAGGGGTCATAAGTTCATCAGTTTTAGTTTAATTGAATTAAATAATCTTTCGTTCTTATTTATTTATAAGTTTTCCTTAACTGTGTGTAAGTAAGTATTAAATGATTTTGTTGATTAAGATCTAGAAAGAAAAAAAAAGTTTTCTTTTAAACATTCATTCATTCATTCACATTATCATCATCACTTCATTGTAGATGAGAGTGTAGATATTTTGCGTTTTAAAACTATTTTACATTTTTCAAGTACATCAACTTAATTTAACGAAACAATTCAACAAAAACTTGACATCCATACAGCACAGATGCTCTGATGAAACAACATACAAACACCCGGACTTACTAAAGTATGAAGAATTTGAGATACTAGTACTGCACTTACACCCTCGTAAAAATACTATATTTTTTACAAGCAGCAAAATCCATAAGAGAGAACCCAATAAACAAATGATAGAAGTTTTCTTAAGAAGATAAGAATTATTTGACATAAACGTTGCATTGGCAGATGAGGATCATTACAGGTGACGTATAACTGATCAGTGATCATATCAGCCCGAATGTAGCCAACAAGGGCTTTACATTGCCTCGTCATAGAATTTTTGCTGGAAAAGAAGCAAAAACTGTTCAACGATTTCATATATTTCATTCTTAAATCTGCCCCATTCAGGAAAACATTTGTGGTCTCCTAAGTAGTCGACTTACACTTTCTATATATAGAATTTTTGTCATCTAAAAGTAGCAAATGCCATTTTATCAAATCCGTATATCTCAATTTCAAATGCGCCCTATTCAGGCAAACATTTATAGTATTTTTAGCCTTACATTTATAAATGTGTCCCATTCAGGCATACATTTATGGGCTACCTGCCTTAGTCTTCATTATTATAGCAGTTCTGGTGGAAAAGCCTCAAAATTCAGACGCAGGAATTTAAAATCTGCCCCATTCATGCTTATACTTTCAACATTGGAATGATTCCATAGTTTTCCATTTTTCTAATCTGCCCCATTCATGCAAACTTTCTAAGCAGTTGGCTTACACTTTCTCATCATAGAATTTTGAACAGACAAACACGATTTCTTACATCATAATTTCTAAGCTGCCCCATTCTTGCTAACATTTATTAATAAGTCTTTCAGGATCACATAACATCACCAATGTTCTTTAGGAAAATCGATGGCTATACTTTATGAGCTCAACAAACCATTGATTTAACTACCTATAAGAGACCAAATTGGAAGTTTACTCTATTGGGTTATTCTCCCCAAACTTTACACATCTCTTTCTTTTCTTCTTACGGATATCTATATGTATAACAATGACATATTTAAAAGAAAGTCATTTGTAAAGCTCATACACTCAAAGAAAAAGACAAGAACTTATATAAAAATAAATAAAAAGACTTTACAAAAAAATTCCTTTTTCGAGCAATGACATTCAATTTGTATGATTATTTCATTACAAAACACCCAGAATTAAAAAAAAAGAAGACAAAATGTTAAAAAAAAATCGCACAATAAAGACAATAGAATGGCGTAAATCAGGAAGCAACAAAAAAACTCCAAAACTCGTACAACTATTTATGTACGACTGAAATAAACTAAATTAAGAAAAAGTGGAAAAAATAGTTTTTTCCTTTAGTTTTTTTTCAGCAGCATTTATAATGATTTGTGTGTAAGGAGATTTTGATGACATAAATAGTTGAACTTTGACGAAAGAAAATTTATTAAAAATGTGAGAGAAAAATTGTTCCAACATTGAGCGTTGATGTTGGCGTTAATGATGATGTTGGCAAATAAGAAGAAAATAATAAAAGCATGTAGCACATTCTTGAGTGTCTGGCTTTTTGGAAAATAGCTGTTAGCAGCATCTGCATCAACACTTGGAGTTGTAGTTTTTGAAGTGGTTCAGCTCTTGTTGGAACATGTGCTTAATTTCTAATTAATTTTAGTATTATGTGTAAATAGAAAATAACAAGGTAGCCAGCCATTCTCATCATTTAATTTTTAAATCTGCCCTATTCATGCTTACCTTACCTAATAGAATTTTGGGACCCAACTTTATCAATTTTAAAACTGGCCTGTTCAACCAAACATTTGTGGTCTTCAATTGACATAATTTATAGAAAATTAAAAAAAAAAAAATAAAACTGCTTAAAATGTTGTGATTGTTTGCATGAATAGGACACATGAAATATATGAAATCGTTATAATGTTAAGCAACAAGTAATATTGTACGATTCCACGTTTAATTATACCCTACACCACCATAGTGGGGAGGGTATAATGGATTTGTGCAGATGTTTGTAACGCCCAAAAATATTATTCTAACACCCACCTTAAAGTATACCGATCGACTCAGAATCACTTTCTGAGTCGATTAAACGATGTCCGTCCGTCCGTCCGTCCGTCTGGCTGGCTGGTTGGCTGTCCATGTAAATCTTGTGCGCAGAGTACAGGTCGCATTTTTGAAGATATTTCGATAAAATTTGGTCCATATCATTTTTTCCGAACCCTATTGAATCTGGCTGAAATCAGGTCATTATTTCACCTAGCCCCCATACAAATGTCCTCCCGAAAGTGGACTTTATCGGTCATAAATGTTTAATTTATATATGTATCTACACAAGTTTTTCTCTAAATAAGTTTTATATATACAGAATTCATGTGACCAAATTTTATGATGATCGGTCCATAATTAGTCATAGCTCCCATATAAGGCCTGCTTCCGATAATCACTTTAACGATCATAAATCTCCTAAAAATGTTGGTATACACATAAAATGCAACATAAATAACTTTCATATAGACATTAATCACACTACCTAATTTCATGGTGATCGGTCCATAATTGGTTTTAGCTCCCATATAAGGCCCACTTCTGAAAATCGCTCACGAATATAAAGTATTGAAAATTTTAAAGAAAAATGTTTGTGCTCATTTCTTAGTGTAGGGTATTATATGGTCGGGCTTGACCGACCATACTTTCTTACTTGTTTTTAAATATAACCTATGCATGCAAACATCTATGACTTTTCAAGCAGTAGCAGTACTGTAATTTGTTCAAATTTAAGGTTATAAGATTGCTGGTTTCGTAAATAGTTGAGTTCTCTTCCTCTTCACATACTTTTTGCACGAAAATTAACAAATAACTTAAAAATCTGCCCCATTCATGCAAAAACTGTTAAGATTTTATAGATTTTCAGATGAATATTTATGATCTCTTAGACGATTTATTTGATTTTCTTTCTACTTTACAGAATTTTAGGCAGCAAATAAATATCTAGTTTTTAAAATCTGCCTAATTTGAGCAAACATTTTTCATCATTTTTTTTCGGAAAAGCAGCCTTATTAAAGAAAAAGTGTTACTTTTAAAATGTGCCCCATTTAGGTTAGTATTTGTACCATCTTAAGCAGTTCCCTTTCTTCTTCGAAGAACTTATACAACATACAACAATATATTTTAAACATCTGCCAATATGAATCCTTTTTTGGCAGAAACGTATCAAACATTAACCCTCTAACCAGCAAGAGTGCCTCAAGGCATGCATTACAAAACACCAATTATCTCAAAAATAAATTAATTTTTTTTTTTAATTTAACAGTGACTTTAGCTACAGATTTGTTTGGTACTCCTCAAGAAGATCCACATCGAGGAAGTTCAAAAGTTGGCGAAAAAGCAAAACACCCAGTTAATGCCAATATCAACCAAAAATTGTTTTTATGAGTATCATCGTAGAAAGTTAAACATATTTTCTTACTTTCTGTATCTTTTTTATTAGTTGTTCAATAAAATCGTATCATAATTAATGTTTAGGGCAACAATGCCCTGAGGCAATCTTTACCTTTTTGCAACTGGTTCCTAAACTTAATTTGCAAATTAGTTTCTGATGGCTGTTCTGAGTTTATTGGGTCATAATTACCCTAAAAAATTATTCGTCAACTTTTTTTTAGCTTTTTAACGTTCTAATCTAATTTTCAAAATCAACAATGTTTGTAAGAATAGAAACATTGTTGATCTTTTAAGCAGTTGCTTTATTCTTTGTCTTCATTTCATTTTTCAGCGAATATAATAGCACTTAAATCTGTCTTATTCATGCAAAACAGTTTTATTACAATTTCATAGAATTACTTTTAAAATATGCCCCATTGAGGTAAACAGTCATTGGCTCTTAAGCTGTTTTCCTAATGTTACTCTTCGTAGAATCATTAGCAGAAAATCATTATACTGTATCAGTATCAAACTTTTGGTTTCTAAATCTGATCCATTATGGAAAATAGTTATATTTTCCTAAATTGTTCTCTTTGAAGAATTTTTGACAATAATTTATTAAACAATGATTGTAATGATTTCAAACATTTAGTTCTAAAAACTGCCGAATCCTTCTGGACCATCTACCAAAAATCTAGTTTTTAAATCTGCCCTATTCCCAAATTTCTGTTCCTGTATATAGTTGTCTTTCTCTTCATGTTCATAAACCTTCTGAGAGAAAAGTAGTCAATAACATTGAATTGATTCCAAATGTCTTACTTTTGAAATCTTCACCATTCAGGCTATTTTGGGCAGATGCCTTTAGTCGTTCGCTTCATTGAATTTTTGACATAAAATCAGCAAAGAACATTGTTTCAATAGGTTTATATATTCACACTAGCTTTTATCGTCTAAAATTAGCTTTCTTTATATAAACTCAAATTAGATTTAATCGTAGGTCTTTATATAGTTTAAAGTAACCATTAATCTGAGAGGTCTATATAGTGGCACATGAGGCTCAAATTAGATGCAATCCTAGGTGTTATACAGTCTCAAATTGAATTGTTAGTCTTGACATAGTTTAAAATTAGCTTCAATCCTAAGTCTTTATATTTTGGACTGTTGGCTTTAGTCGTTTTCTTCATAGAATTTTAGACATAAAAACTTCAAAGAACATTGTTTCAATGAGCAGATAATCTTCAATTAATAATAGTCAACTTAGCTTCACTCCTAGGTGTTATACAGCCTCAAATTAGCTTCAAGCTTAGGTCTTCATATTGTCTCAAATTGCCTTTAATAATAAGTCTTGATATAATTTCAAATTAGCTTCAATCTTAAGCCTGCAACATTTGTCCCAAATCGCATATTAGCTTTAAAGGTAGCCCTTTAGATGTATTACGTTAGCTTTAATCGCTGATATTATATAGTTTCAAATTAACATCAATCGCAGAAACTATATAAATGGATATATTTCATAGAACTGAAACTAATCTGAGATTATATAAATTCCTAAGATTGAAGCTAATTTGTAACAGTATAAAGGCCTAATATTGAAGCTAAATTGAGACTGTTTAATGAACTAAGATGGAACAAAGACATACGATTGAACATAATCTGGAATATATAAATAACTACGATTGAAGTTAATTTGAGACTGACTTAAGGCATAAGAATGAGAATTGTCTTAGATTAGCTTCAATTGTAAGTCTTTATATAGTCTCAAATTTACTTCAATCGGTTTTTATACTGTTTCAAATTAGTTTAAATTAGAGGTCATTAGACTGTCTCAAATTATCTTTAATCTTAGGCCGTTATACTGTCACAAATTAGCTTCAATCTTAGGAATTTATATAATCTCTGATAAGTTTCAATCTAAGGCCTTTAGATAGTCTTAAATTTGGTTCAATCGTGAGTCTTTGTATGATTTCAAATTAGCTGTAATCATAGGTGTCTCAATTAAGCTTCAATTGTAGCTCTAAATATAGTGTTAAATTACTTTCAGTTTTAGGTTTTTATACAGTTTCTAATTAGCTTCAATCTTACGTCTTTATGTAAACACAGATAAGTTTCAGTCATAGGCCTTTAGATAGTCATAAACTTAGATAGTCATAAACATAAAGTCATCTAAATTTAAATTGAATAGTAAGTTCTGTTAACTCTTTCAAGCACAGTTTTATGCGTATAATTTTATAATCAAAACAATTGTATTTCTACTATAAATAAGAAACAATAAAAATACAGCTAAAGGTTTTTGTGGAATAAGGTGGTTAGTTTATTAACCACCATGGCGGTTGGCATTAAACATAATTATGATAACAATTTTCGTAGCATATAAATTTGTTTTTACTAAATTTTCTGAACAAAACAAATGAAATAGCTGTGTAGATGAGACATTCTCAAATTATTTTATATCATGTGGTATAACCCCACCTTCAGTGTAATCAACCGGCTCTTCCAATCGACAATTATTTAACCATTTTGATTCCACCACAGCAGTTTGGGTAGATAAGTCACAGAACAGAATTATTAGTAAAATTTTTACTATATTTTGACAACATATTTTAACTGAAACCCCGATGGTATGTCACTGAGCACCATCATCAGATCGACTTGCTTCTAATAATTATCTTCTTCGTCGTGTTCAAGACTTTAGACACATTCCCATCCTAAAGTACACCTTCGAACAAAATATCTTCAATTTAATGTTCATTGAGTACCCACGGCATCCTTACAAAATAACATAATATTGTATAGAGAAACACATTATATAAAACCTATTTCAGTGACAGTGGTTAGTAATCTAACCACTCTATTACCTACGTTATTCATCAAAGAGTATAGTATAAAATATTGCTTTGTTAGAACAAGCCAATCAAACAAACACTAATTAACAAAGTAACACTGAATACGATGTACTGAGGTTTACAATATTTTCTAACCAGACGATGACTTAAAAAAATTTAGTTGTTTAGCAAAGCACCAATAGATGTCACTAAAAACTGTTTGAAGACTCTAGAAAAGGTGGTTAGAAAAGTGACCACTAAACCGGAAGGAGTTAAAATCTCAGATTAGCTTAAATCTGTGGTCTTTCTACAGTTTTTTCTGTATTTTTATAGCTTTAAATTAGGTTCAATAGTCAGTCATTAAACAGTCTCAAATTATCTTAGCTTTAAACGTAGTTTAGATTTAATGTTGGGTTATTTTATATTCTTAATTTAGCTTTAACCTTAGCTCTCTATAGTCTTAGTTTAGCTTCAACCATAGGTCTTTATGAATATTAATTGTTCCTATACATCTTTAAATTAGTTTAGCTTCAATTGTAGGTCTTTATAAATCAAAGTTTTGTTACAAATGTAATAAATAGTCCTAGTTTAGTTTTAAATTTCAGCCCCATTCATGCAAATACTGATGATCCTTTAAGCAGTTGTACTTCTCTAATATTTCATATAATTTGTTGCAAAATATCTGCAAATAACATTGTTGCTATTTTAACTTCTATAATTTATATTTAAATCTGCCCCATTCATGCGCATATTAAGGTACATCTAAACAGGCTATTGATTACTAGCATTTTTCAATTTTAAAATATTTTGTTATCAAAAAAATCAATATTAATTTTCTAATTAAATAATAAGGACACTTTCAAGTCCTATATTTCACTATATTTCAAGTGGAGCAGTACACTTGAAATATAGTGTATTTTCGATTTTACTTTTTTCCAAAAATAAAATTGTTCTAAAATAAAACAAAAATAATAAAACTGACAACACACGCACTCACTCACATCAAATATCAAATAAGGTCTTACTGCGTCATCTACGAATGTTTTAAATTCTTCAAGTTAATAAATGAAAACTTTCTTAGAAAAATCTAGGTTTATTTGTGTAAGTAATTTGCTTTTATTTGAATATTACTTTTTTTTGTTTGTAAAAATAACTGACATTTTATGTCTGGGGTAGAGAAATATATGTGGACAAAATGTATTGAGCTCAAAATGTTTACTTATAAAACTCTAAGAGAATACTCATAACTTTTGTAACTATACAGGCTTTGAATGTGTGATTTAAATGTCATAAAAGTTCAGACAACCTGTCAAAAGTCTTTGCATTTATTCGTATATATTTGACTATGTGTTTGGGATATTTGTTTTAACAGGAATATTATAAATATAGCAAAGAAAATGTGTGAGTGTAAATGGTTTTGTAGTGGTTAGATGTTTTTATATTAAATTTATTTAAAATGTAAAGAATAAAAGCAATTATTAGTTAAAATGTAAACTAATTTTCAACTAGGCTAGTGTTAAGTCAAAGGACTTTTTGATTTGTCATAAAGTTGGTTTTTAACATTAGCTGTCCTCAGCTAAACATACATAACGATTTGTGTCCATCCTTCATTTACTATAGCTTTTCCGAAGTTTGACACAAATCCGTCACCTGGTGAGTGTAAGCAATATCCAGCAGTTAAGCAAGTAGTCATTGTATCCCTTATAGACAGTAATCGTCATAAATGTCTTATCACTTGCCTGACTCCAATTTAATATATTTTGGTCATTTAACATGAATGTGCTCTTTGTAGTGCAGAGAGAAGACAATTGGTTACTTTATACATCCCAGGTAATCTATTGTGAAGACAATTGTCACTTAAGTGTCTCTAAGTAATCTGGAGTGTAGTCACTTCAAACTTTTTGTGAGTAATTCGTTCAAACTGCTTTTTTACAAATTGTGTTGATATAATTCTTATACAGTTAATTTTTATTTTTGCTTAACCATCTAATGCTTAAGCATGCCTCAAGGCACTCATCGCAAAATGCCAATAAATGCAAATATAACTAATATTTCATTTCAAAAACCTTGAAAGCTTCTTAAAATAATTTAAGTACATTTTTTAGCAAACTGTTACATGAGTTTTTGAAATGAAAAATTAGTTATATTTGCATTTATTGGCATTTTTGCGATGTGGGCCTTGGGTATGCTTAAGCATTAGAGGGTTAAGTATACTGATATCCCATGTTACATAACATGAAGTCAATAGTCACTTTAGTGTCTCTTAGTAAGTCACTTAGTGAAGTCACTTTAAACGTTTATTTTGTACTGTACTTTAGAAGGTAGTTATTTTACCCACCAGAAGCAATCCATTGGAGAGTTGTCGAAGAAAGGTTTGTTTGCAAGCATTCGTTTTTTGGAGTGTCTATGGTATGTCTTTTTAGCTGACTATTTGAGGTCAATTAGTACCCGTATATGTTTAAATAACTAGTTATGTAGCTGATCAAGTTACCAGTTACGTAGACAGTAAGATAAGTGTCCCTATTTAACGAGTATGTGAATCCACTGCGTTGACTACTTTAGACAGTCTCATTGTAGTTAAAAAGAGTCAATTGCCCCTGCTTAGGCACATGTTAAAATAACTAGTCACGTAGCTATTGAAGTAACTAGTTCCCACAGTAAATGATGGGTAAAATCACTAGTTCGGGACTGTCTCCTATAACTGCTGGGTAGTAACAAACACAATTTTCTGATTTTTCAGATATCAAGTCGTTGGGATCAATGATTTATTACAGTCCTTATAAAATACTTAGATACATACCCAAATATTTTCTCAATGTTTCCGCAAAGCGTTTTACAATAGTTGGACTTACCTGTAAAGAAAAATAAGAAAATATTTGTTAAATAACATTCAATTCTGATCAAAAAAATCAGTATATATTTATATAGAAATGGGTGCCCCGATAGTTTAGTGCCCTAGACTATCAATCTGAGGGTTGCGGGTTCGATTCCCGCCAGAGACTCTGGGAAAAGCAAAATGCTTAGCAGTTTGTGTTTGTTTAAAAAAATATCAAAGGTCATAGGTCGACAGCTAAATTTTTTTCTCCAGATGCCAAACGATTCCTCCATCATACAGATATTGTTGCATACCGAGATGTCAACCTATGTATTACTACTACACAAATTAGTAATCTTTTATAAATTCCAAATCAAACACTCAATGCTGTTTAACAATTAACAAATCAAAATATTATGGCCAACAAACCCCACTACTAAGTCATGCCATTAAATCTTCATAGTTTTTAATGAATTTCCTGTCAAATCACCAGCCACCTTTATTGTCCTCATTTTCACTAAATCTCAATTATTCATTTAAAATTTGCAGGCAACTTTTATACTAATGCTGTTGTTGTTGTTATTTTTCCTTTTGTTCCTAAATATCCAATCTATTATAAACGTATCTATCAGTATAAACAGATATACTATATACAGTATTTCCTTGTGCCAGTATTATAATTCCCAAAAGTATAAAACAATTTATAGAAAATTTAACTGAATATTTAACATCAATTCATCAATTAAACGTATCCGAGAGATGCATAAATTGGAAGAAGAAAAAAAATTTAAATTTACTAAATAAAACAACAAGAACAAAAAGTAACAACATTTGCAACAATAACAAAATACTGTCATTATGTCGAACAAGGTACTGGGTAAAAACAGCAACATTAACAAGGTAGAGGAGAAATTTAAACGAAATGACAACAACTTTTGAAATACTACACCATTTTCAAAAACAGTTCTGAAGTTTTCAAATTCGATTAAATTTTAGCAATCTGGAATTATATCATGCCAAAACGTTCATTTATTTGTTATAGAAACATTGAAAAAGTAATTTAGACTCTAACCTTCATTAACACAAAGTCTGGTTATGAGTTGTCACTAACATATACATGTTAACTGTAACCATATATATGGTTGATACAATCATCTGAATCATAAATGAACCATATTATTGTTACCACAATCATATATATAGTTACTCACAGTATATAATATTGTTACAAATGTTGAAATGGTTACAGTAACAATGCCCAACTATATTTTTTTCTGCGTGAATAAGCAGACTTCATGTTAATGGGGGTAAGCAGGACTAGAATACATTTTCAGTCCTGCTACGGACATTATCCAATCTATCTTGCAACATAAATCATCCATTTATCTCACTAATGTATGAAATAGTACTCAGACTTCTAATTATATTTTGGAATTTTCTAAATATATTTCAAAACAAATAGCATTTCAGAAATATCGCTTTAGAATTTTAGAAACTTTAGTAAATTTTTAGTTCCATTTCCAGATATGGTGTATTAACAGCATGTATGTAGTATATGTGAAAATATTGAGGCAAAAATATACAATTTCAAAATAAACATAATTTCGTTTAGGAATATACTTTTTTTATTATTTTGGTAGGGGGTATGGTAGAAAATGCATACAATATATCCATGTGTATAGTGTTTGAACATACATGTATGCAAACATGAAATACATACACATATAGTCAAACAAAAACACAATATCAAACATATATGTATATATGTACTTCCATAAATATCGTATAGCTATTTGCATTATATTGCACGAGAGTGTGCAATAATATGAGAAGAGAATGCATTTTACTGGTATATAAATATTGGGTGAGTAAAAGAAATGTTTCTGGTTTTACGACTGCCAAAGTCGTTGGTACCTTATATATCACCAGTTCTGTATTTCAATAAAACTTTTGGGGTTAGGATTTCGGCGAGGGAGGATTGGCCCACTTAAATATGAAACATCTGGTTTTACGACTGCCAAAATCGTGGGTACCTTATATATCACCAGCTCCGAATTTCGTTAAAACTTTTAGGGTTAGGATTCGACGAGGGAGGACTGGGCCGCTTCGGGATAATGCGCTTTCAATCTTCACTGACTGCTCAAAGGGGGATATTGGTAGAGACTAGGTAATTTTCTTTGATGTACTTGGCTTTAGGGGTTTCGTTTGGCTGACAAACGACTGTACCATTTACCAGGAGGAAATTTACGCCAACAGCTGCAAGAATGATTCGAAATTTTAAACTCGAGAACTTGTTTCAATCAAGCTCCTCAATTCCAACGCAATAAGTTCGAATTGTTTTCTGGGTTGTATTCATTATCTGTCCCACATAAGATATCACTATGTCGAGGTGATATGAGTTTAAGGATGTGATGGCATCCGTGGTGACGAAATTGATGACGAATTCTCGACAAACAGGTAAATTCTGGATGAACCTGTCGAACTTGGTCGACGAATGGGAGCTCAAAAAGCCGAAACTAAGCTGGTCCAAAATTAACACTTGTTAGTATGTAATATGTTCCTATGTCGATAGTACAATACAAAAGTGATTTACAGAATTCCGTTCAAGGTATCCAATAGAGGTCAGCACACTAAAATCGAAATAAAATCTGGAGAATAAAAATGCGTGAAGTATCTGAAACTGTATGCTTCTCAACTGAGCGATTACATCACATTTAATATGAATATGTAAAAGCTAGAGTTTCCAAAAAACCGAAGAATTTCAAAACCGCGGTTTCGGTTCGGTTTTGTGATAATTTATTAAACTACTAAATCAGTTGATTGCATAGGAAATGCTCCACAAATTCAAAAGTTCACACTTGGCGAGTGTTCAATAGGATAAAGGAAAATTGGTACTTTTTCTTTTATGGTACCTTTTTAGTACATTAAACAGTTAGCTTATATACATAAAAATTGGCTAATTTGCTTCTCAGTAAAGAAATAATCAATAATAGGGTGCTCAATTGTGTTATGATACCAAAAATGGAGAACTAAAATAAACTATTTTAGTATTTTTTCGTTCTTCAAATAGTACTTTCTGAATTTTCTATAATATTGAATCTAGAATCAGAAAATTACTTTGAAATTTCAAACTTGAGAGTGGAAAGTGTGGAAAATTGTTACTTTTTCTTCTAATGGTACTTTTTATTATACTAAGTTATATTGCTTTTGAGTAAAGAAAGAATCAAGGATAGAGGGCATGATGATATTGAGGTAACAGAAACTATTATTGAAATTTCTATAGTAATGAACCTATAAGCAGGAAATTAAAAGGAAAGGGATTTGCAGGTACTTTTTCCAACTAATAGTACTTTTTGAATATTTTATAATGATGGACCTAGAAACGCGAATTCAAAAGGGATAATTAATGTTATTATTTCTTTATTGTAAAGGTACTTTTTGAATATTTTATAATAATAAACCATAAAATTAGGCACAAATGATTCTGAATGATTTAGAATTTACAAAAGGTGATTATAGTGGTACCTTTCTTTTGTATTTTCTATAATAATGGACACAGAAATATGAAATTAGACATACATGATGCTGAGTATAAAAACAAAATGTGGGTCTTTATGGTACTGAATCCACATGACAATGAATAAATAAACATGAAACTAGAGACATATTTTCCTGAATTAGTATTAATTCACAAAGGGAGACAAAATAGTACTATTTCTTTCTTCCAATTGTGGTGGCGAAGCGCACCGGGTCAGCTAGTACTCCATACTTTTATCGGATATTTGAGAGTAACAAATCTTTAGATATTTTTACCGATTTGCTTTCAGAGATATTGGATGAAAAAGTTTATTTCTCATTTCTAAATTCTAAATTTTTCTACTGAAAATAGATTAAAAGTCAAACCCGAAGAATAATTGCCGGTTTCGGTTTTAGGTCTTGAAAAACCGCGGTTTCGGTTTCGGTTATAACAGAACTGGAAACTCTAGTAAAAGCTACCCATTCAATGGTTGCCGTGATAGATCACAATTGACTATGAGCTCAACCGTATGAACACTTTAAGGGAGTGTTTGGCGATGATTAATTTGAAGAAGTTTTTGCTCCGTAAAAAAACAAGGCAATGGACTTCTTTAGGTGACGGAAGAGGCCATTACTGTACAAATTCCTATTTTGAGAACTTACAGAAAACCTATTATTTGGAAAGCATATGAAAATTGGAAAAACGATAGCATAAATTCTTTTTTTTTAATACAAGGAGATTCCCTAAACTTAAAAAAATCGAATTTAATGTATGTATTTCAGTGTTGTCTACATGCTTAGAAAACAAATGCTGTGAAATAAATTCTTCAAGTTATAGAACTTTCTGAGTTTGTTCACGTTACAGAGTAGTCAATGTAAACAAATGCTTGTTCACGTTAGGCGGTGTTCACGTTACCGCGAGTGCACTGTATAAGACAGTTCTTACAAAACTACTAACAGATAATTTAGACTGTAAGTAACAGTCATTACAAAAGATGCAAAACAGTAAGGACATGTCATTACCAAAAGCTTTTGCCGAGTTTTTATTTAAGAACCCAGAGGCCTGCTTAACACATAAATCTGGGAAAGCAGATAGTAAAATGTTTAATATTGGGTGACGATATACACACGTCTAATATAGTTACGGGTTCCTATTTAACTTAATGAAAAGTCTTCGTAAAAATGTTATATTTTTGGGAGAGAACATTGATTTCCGAAAACCCTTTAGTTGGAGTACTAGCAATAATTATTGCTTGATTTATCTGATAATAAAATATAATGTTACTAAACTAAACAAAGTCTTTAGCAGCCGATTACAATGTTGACTAGAGTCCAGTTTTATGAAATAAAACAAAGTGTTTAGCATATATTAAGTCTGATTTCCCGCATATTTAATTTGGAAAAAAAAAACTTTCATGAAAGTCCATCTTTTTGGAATCAAAGTCATAAGATTTGTAACTGAATAAAGGAAACACAGAATGCAATTTTATTTTGTGGATCTACGAGAATAAAGTCTCTTGATAAAATGAAAATTTTAACGAAAGTAACCAGAGTCTATAGAAAGCATCAAGCTGGAGTTCTTTTAATTAATTAAACGATCTGCTTGAGCTTTCAAATGATAAAACTTTACTATAAAAATGAGTAATGATTATATTCGAAGCAAAACGCAAATTATAAAATGTCTTTGGTGCCAATGGCCAAAGGGGCCAAAGAAAAATTAATCAATTGTAGGTACCTTGACATCTAAACTATTCTAATCAAATAAGAAATTCTGTAGCACTGGATATGAAACTTTTGTTCTTTCCTGATTGTGTAAAGGTTGAATACGAATAAATCTAAAAAAGCGCTAATAGTGGGTTGGTTTTCTTGTTCATTTGTAGCGATTCAATGCTGTCGCTTTGGGAACTCATGCTCTTCAATGAAAAAGTAAAATATAAGAGAAATCTCGATGAAACCCTCTGAGGCCTTCCTTGTGCCTTAAGGTATGGTCTAACATGACAAATATTTGACGAAAAGGACGTAACCACTAAAAAAAATATGTTTGAATTCTTTTATTAATTTCTAAAACTTATTTTACTTAGGATTATTCAAAGCAAAGAATTTAGTTTTAATTTATTTGATGCTGTTTGATCTTACAAAACACTTGTAAGAGTAAACACACCAAACAATTTTGTGCTAAAAAAAGTGATTACGCTTTTTTGAGCAAATATTTGCCATTTGTGACCATACCTTTAGTATTGATTGAGTGTTTCTTCCAAGAAATAGTCAAATATTTCAAATATCATGGTCAAACCATTAAACGGCATCAAGAATTCTTTAATAGTAACCGATAACCTTGTTCAGCATACAAAAAAGGCATAAAGGATACAAAGACGACGAAACAAATGAGGTTGCTAAACACTTCTCCATCTGAAATAACTACATATTCGTAGTGCTTTATGTACCAATCCAAAACTGTTTGAAATACTATGAAGTTCACAAATTTTTAGATCGCAAGACAGTAAAGAACTTAAATAAAGCCGAGTTTTATTTAAAAATTCAGCAGTTATGTGACTGATGATTAAATTCCGAATCTACTCGCAACTTCCGGGTAATGATTTCTGTATTACCGACGCCCACAGAAGGGCGACCTATTTGCAATTACGGTAAAAGAAGACAAAATATGTGAAGAAGCAGCTGTTGTCTTTTAATGCTTATGAAATTGTATAAGAATTCTTAAATTAAACGCTTTAGTTTAATCCATAACAAGTTTTTTCTGACTTACTCTTTGCAAAAAGCTATTTGTGATATAAATATTAACCGAAATTGCCTTTTCATTAACCGAGTATCCCCAGACACATTCAAATAAAATATTACTGGTAGAAAATGTTAAACATGAAGTTTGTTTGGCAGTAACTTTTGCTTTTAAATGATGCTTATATGCAACCACAAACACATTAAAATTTTAGTTGTTGGTATTATCGTTGTTATAGGTCCACAAACATGTCCCAGTAGTTAAGAAAAGTAGTCAATGTATCCCAGACAGTAATTGTCAAACTAATTGTCTAACTCCAATTGATATATTTTGGGTCATTTTACACGTATGTGCACTTTGTAGTGTAGAGAGAAGTCAACTGGTTACTTTATACATCCCAAGTAATCTAGCATGAAGTCAATTGACACTACTTAAGTCTCTCTAAGTAATCTAGATTGTGGTCACTTTAAACGTTTTGTAAGTAATTCGTACTTTTTCTTTATGATTTAGTATATTGACATCCCATGTAACTAGAGTGAAGTCAATGGTCACTTTAGTGCTTCTAAGTAACCTATAGTGTAGTCACATTAAACGTTTATTTTGTACTGCACTTTAAAAAGTAATTATTTTACTCATTGGTTATTGGACTGTCTATGAGATGTCATTTTAACTGACTATTTGAGGTCCGTTAACTTTCTATTAACTTAGTACATATTAAAATAACTAGTTATGTAGCTGATCAAGTAACCAGTTAGGTAGCTAGAAAGGTAACTGGTATGTGAATCCAATGTGACTCATTGTAATCCAAAAGTGTTGGAACCACTGCACGTATTAAAATAACTAGTCGCGTAGCTAGTTATGTATCTAGTGGTCATCCTAAATGATAGGTAAAATCACTAGTTCGGGACAGTCTGCTAGAACTGCTGGGGTATGAGTGTGGATATGGATAAACAGGACATTGTACTCATATGTATATATATAAACTTGCATACTTAAACACAATAGATTTGTGGTTTTAATGTTTGGGTTAAATTTGATATGTATGTGAGTCCCTGTATATGTAAGTATATAATAAATTCATATGTTTGTGTATGTATTTTTATATATTTTCATTAAAGCCCATTTTCCTTGATACCATACATTAGAGCAACACACTGATGAGCAGGACCAACGATGACTGTTATGTGTATGCGAATGGTGATGATGACGATAATGATGATGTTCCATTTTAATGTATTGAGAATATCCATACAAAATGTCCTTCTTTTTTTCCTACTTTATGCAATTGCAACATTTGTCTTTCAACTCTTCAGAGGAATATACAACAAAATGCATTTCATTTTGTACAAACTATAACAACAGCAATAAGAACATTTGCCAATGCGACAACTGCCATTAAGATTCTCCTTCCGAAGAAATACACAACACAAAACAAGTATGTAAATATTTTACAAAAAGTATGCATTTGTGTCGTCATCAGCAGCATCATCGTCATTATTATAGGTATTATTGTCATTGTAAGGCCAGTGACGTTGTTTATTTGAAACGGTTTTAGGGCCTGAGGTACCACTCCAAAGAGAGAGAGCGAGAGAGTGCGAGGAAGGGAGTAAGGATAAGAAAACTGTTTGACAATTCAATTAAGCTTCTAATTGTTGGAGTATAAGTTTTGAATAAAGGAAATTAATTTGAAAGAAAAATTAACATAAAGACGTATTAAATAAACTAAATGCTTTTAAGAGATTTAAATTCCGATTTAAGTGAAATAAATAAAAAGAACTCTCAATTGCTTTGAAGAGCTTACGGATCATGCCTTTCTTCAGGAGAGATTCTTATAGCTGTGAATAATGTTTCATGTATAGGAATATATATATGACATGACAAAACAGTAACGAGTATGAAATTTGGATAGAACAAGGAAGAGAGCTATATTCGGCTGCTCCAAATCTTATTTACCCTTCACCAAATTATACTTCAAAATAAAATTTAAAAATTTTTGAAATAGTTTTTAAAAGTTTTTTCCAATTTTTTTAAAAAAAAATTTTTAATTTAAAAATTATCTTTTTTTTGTGAAAAAAAATTCGGGTTAAAAAATATTTTTCCCGATTTTGACCCATTGTAGGTCCAACTTACCATAGCCTTATATACATCGTTGTAATGGACTTTGAAATGTCTATCTATCATTAGATATCCATATTATCTATATTTATGACTTAGTAATCGAGATATAGATAAAAAATAGGCCAAAAATAGAGGTTGTCTCGGATTTTTGCTCATATCTCCGTTATTTATGGACGGATTTTGCTGATTTTAAATAGGAAACTTCTCGAAAGCGTGTCTGACAGACTTAATGAAGATTTGGATTCCGAAGATATCTGGGGTCTTCAGAAAATTGATTTCAATAGACAGACGGTCGGACATGGCTATCTATAAGGATCCAGAATATTACAAACGGAATGACAAACTTATATATACCCTTCTCACAAAGGTGAAGGTTATAAAAAGTAAATTTTGATGAGAATTATCTAGCCAATTCCAATGCACAGTGGGTTTAGTCGCCCTTGTTCTGATACCAAAGCTCAAGTAATGAATCCAATCATTCAGTCTCGCTTGAGTCGATCCTCCAAAGTCAATATAAACCAGGCAATCGCTAAAATTCATTAGGATCAATGAGACAAAGTCATTGAAAATTTGAACTCTTGGATCCGACCACCATGTAAAGCCACGGCGGAGATTTCGTGTTAACGAAATTAATTTTTCTTTAGAAAGGCCAATGTAAGCATGGAATATCACATCGTTATTCCATGCTTACATTGGCCTTTCTAAAGAAAAATTAATTTCGTTAATACCTCACAAACAGCTTCGAATACTTTTACAAATTAGGATTGTATGAGTTTACTGATCTAAGGGTTTGGCAGAGTAGAATAATCTTCCACACATCCTCAATGTTTAATAAACTCTTAAGAAAACTTTTCGTGGAATATGGAAAATTAGCTCTGCTAAAGCTAAAAATATTAATTTCCTTGGAAATAATTCCTTGAAATTGTAATATAAGATTATCGTTGAGTTTTATCTCCTAAAGCAAAATGAAAATTCTGTCATTAAAGGATGATTTTTTGAGCAATCATTCAAAATAGTTTGGTCTTTAGCACGACTAATTCAAGATGATTGTACACTATTCACGATAGTGTTGCCAGTTAGTGCATAGGTTTGAGGAGCGCTTTTACATTCAAGTATAGTGTAGTGTCTTCTCGTCCTCTAGTAGTCAGTTGCTGAAGACTCGAAATACTCCTGAATGGAAAATTCCACTCAAGGTTGGCTCTGGAAATGCTAAAAAGATTAATTTTCTGGGAATTGTAGTGTGGGATGATCCTGGATCTATAACTCCTAAAACCAAATGACAAATTTGTTCATTCAGGGATGATTTTGAGCTTCATCTCCTAAAACAAAATAAAAATTATCTCATTTAAGGATGATTTATTGAGCGATCATACAAAATAGTTTGGTCTTTCACATGATTGTACACTATTCACGACAGTGTTGCTAATTAATTCAGAGGTTTGAGGAACGCATTTACATTCATGTATAGCGTCTTTTCGTCATCTAGTAGTCTATTGCTGAAGACTCGAAACACTCCTGAATTGAAAATTCCATTTGGAAATGCTAAAAAGAATAATTTTCAGGAAATTATTGTGGGATGATCGTTGATCTATAGCTCCTACAAATAACAAAAAATTATCATTCAGGGAAGCTGGTTATACCAGAGGTTGGGGGAACGCCTTTTACATTCAAGTACATTTTTCTCGTCCTTCTAGTCTATTGCTAAAAACTCGGAACATTTCCGGAACGGAAATTCCTTCAAATGGATATTGTTATGGTTTTAATTCATCGGGGCAAACTATAATTACCGCAAGTGGACATTTTTTGAAAGACAGTTGGCCATTACCCCATTGACACAAGAAGTGGTTATTATTATTTCATTCAAAGATCCTGGCGTTCACTTCGCTTTCATCTACGTACAACTTTAAAGATCTGGTACTACATTTAAGCATGTGTAACATACAATTTTATGTCTTATACATTTCAAGGATGAAGACCAACTCTTAATTGCTTCGATCTGTGGCAAAGATATTCTTTGAAGCAAAATTTTAGTCGGACCTTAGCCATTACGAATTATAATGTTCGTCCAGCAAGGAGAACCAATTAACGTTCAGTTAACTTCATATGTGTCGAAGATTATCTTATGATGCGATAAAATGTCTATTAGAAGGAAAATGTGATTTTCGAGTAAAATTGTCTTCATATAAGGAAGCGAAAACGATGTAAACAGCTGGTGAACAACTTTTTAAGCAAAATAAACATGAATAGAGGAAATTAAAGACAATAAATTCTTCAAGATGAAAATTATAGAGTTTACAGATGATTCAAAAAGCAGTAATAAAGCGATCGCATGATTACTTTTAATGTCAACATCATTTGTTCTTTTGAAATGAATACTTTAAAAGGTTTGTACAGAAAATTCCATTCGCAGTTGCTTTGCTTCAAGGTAAGCTAGGGTTTAGAAGAAAATATACGTAAATAAAATAAAATATAATGAACCAGCCAATCGTAAGCTTTAACTCATATATCGTGGGATGTTTGTCCAAAAGGAGATTCTACAAACAAACTTCGATGTATCTCTTAGATGATCTTTCAAACCAATTTAAGTAAATAAAGTGATGCATCCCGTACATGATATTTGTATCCAAATTTGCACTTTATATGCAGAAACAACGCAGTTGACGAAAGACCCACTCACATCGAGACTTGTTAGCATACCACCCTGTAATTATATAAATTTTGGCCAACTTTATTTTTCTTTAAAATAAAACACTTCAAAATGATATATACTTAAAACATTGACAAGCCCTTTAAACATTTTCTCATCAATCAAATATCCTCTGTATATCTTTTTGTATTGCTCAACTCTTTACTTACTAACTCCTTCATGTCATTTTAAAAGTTAAGACAAACACTTCACCGAAAAAAAGCTCATAAAACATCACATTGACAATAGCTATAAGTAGCAGCATGTGAGTGCAATTGGGCCTTTCTCCATATTGGGTTACTACTCACGTACGTTAAGAAAACTTAAGCGGCTGCTGTCAAACTCATCATCATCACCAACGTCTTCTTGTAAAGGCACCAGGGAGACGATGACAACAGTAGCATTTTAACGGAGGCATAAACAGTAATTGAGGACCAAATAACTCGCATACAACAGGCCAAAACTTAAATATAATGTGCTTTAACATTATCTCGCAAAGAGATACCAGCAAACATGCAACTACATACATGTTGCACATTAATGTACATAGTGGCCGGCCAATGATGCATTAAACTACTTATGTATATGTGGCAAATGTTGGTAATTTTCCAGGGTTAAATTGTGTTTGTATGCACGTACATACAGATATATTGTATATTAGTAAAATTTTACATTAGATTTGTCCAGTGACCATCAGTTGTTGCAACTAACCAACCTATCATTCATCTAAAAATGCCGCAATTTTCAAATGTTTCTCGTCTCCTTTTTTTTTATTTATTTTGTTTCTACTTTTTATGTATATGTGCAGAGTTTGTCTGTTGTTGTTTGTTTTGTAATCATATGTTGTATAAATGTTTGCCTTTTCCAGATACTAGTTCGGTACATTATACCACTATTAGAACAGCTCTTGCTGGGGCTTTTGTTTTTACTACTTTTTTTTTATTCCTATTTGAAGATTTCTCTGTGGATTTTCAAATTGTACAATAATAATGTAGATTAAGGAATGTTTACCTAACAACAGACAATGCATAAAATGAATTACACTCAGAGAAATTGTGCTACACACGAATCTAAATACTAAAGACAGTTGTCTTTATACTAAAGACAGTTGTCTTTATACTAAAGACAGTTGTCTTTATACTAAAGACAGTTGTCTTTATACTAAAGACAGTTGTCTTTATACTAAAGACAGTTGTCTTTATACTAAAGACAGTTGTCTTTATACTAAAGACAGTTGTCTTTATACTAAAGACAGTTGTCTTTATACTAAAAACAGTTGTCTTTATACTAAAGACAGTTGTCTTTATACTAAAGACAGATGTCTTTATACTAAAGACAGATGTCTTTATACTAAAGACAGTTGTCTTTATACTAAAGACAGTTGTCTTTATACTAAAGACAGTTGTCTTTATACTAAAGACAGTTGTCTTTATACTAAAGACAGTTGTCTTTATACTAAAGACAGTTGTCTTTATACTAAAGACAGTTGTCTTTATACTAAAGACAGTTGTCTTTATACTAAAGACAGTTGTCTTTATACTAAAGACAGTTGTCTTTATACTAAAGACAGTTGTCTTTATACTAAAGACAGTTGTCTTTATACTAAAGACAGTTGTCTTTATAATAAAGACAGTTGTCTTTATACTTAAGACAGTTGTCTTTATACTAAAGACAGTCTCTTTATACCAAAGACAGTGTCTTTATACTAAAGATAGTGTAAAGACACTGGCTTTACTGTCTTTATACTAAAGACAGTTGTCTTTATACTAAAGACAGTTGTTTTTATACTAAAGACAGTTGTCTTTATACTAAAGACAGTTGTCTTTATACTAAAGAAAGTTGTCTTTATACTAAAGACAGTTGTCTTTATACTAAAGACAGTTGTCTTTATACTAAAGACAGCGTCTTTATACTAAAGGCAGCGTCTTTATGCTAAAGTCAGTGTCTTTATACTAAAGATAGTGTAAAGACACTGGCTTTACTGTCTTTATACTATAGACAGTTGTCTTTATACTAAAGACAGTTGTCTTTATACTAAAGACAGTTGTCTTTATACTAAAGACAGTTGTCTTTATACTAAAGACAGCGTCTTTATACTAAAGGCAGCGTCTTTATGCTAAAGTCAGTGTCTTTATACTAAAGATAGTGTAAAGACACTGGCTTTACTGTCTTTATACTAAATACAGTTGTCTTTATACTAAAGACAGTTGTCTTTATACTAAAGACAGTTGTCTTTATACTAAAGACAGTTGTCTTTATACTAAAGACAGTTGTCTTTATACTAAAGACAGCGTCTTTATACTAAAGGCAGCGTCTTTATGCTAAAGTCAGTGTCTTTATACTAAAGATAGTTTAAAGACACTGGCTTTACTGTCTTTATACTAAAGACAGTTGTCTTTATACTAAAGACAGTGTCATTATACTAAAGACAGTTGTCTTTATACTAAAGACAGTTGTCTTTATACTAAAGACAGTTGTCTTTATACTAAAGACAGTTGTCTTTATACTAAAGACAGTTGTCTTTATACTAAAGACAGTTGTCTTTATACTAAATACAGTGTCATTACTAAAGGCAGCGGCTTTATACTAAAGTCAGTGTCTTTATACTAAAGATAGTGTAAAGACACTGGCTTTACTGTCTTTATACTAAAGACAGTTGTCTTTATACTAAAGACAGTTGTCTTTATACTAAAGACAGTTGTCTTTATACTAAAGACAGTTGTCTTTATACTAAAGACAGTTGTCTTTATACTAAAGACAGTTGTCTTTATACTAAAGACAGTTGTCTTTATACTAAAGACAGTTGTCTTTATACTAAAGACAGTTGTCTTTATACTAAAGACAGTTGTCTTTATACTAAAGACAGTTGTCTTTATGCTAAAGACAGTTGTGTTTATACTAAAGACAGTTGTCTTTATGCTAAAGACAGTTCTCTTTATACTAAAGACAGTTGTCTTTATACTACGATGCCTACGTTGAGTTTTACCTAATTCGCCCTAGTGGATACTTGTAGCGAAGTAATCCTATATTTACTCATGGCGAATGTTTTCAATGGTTTCCATGTCGGTTAATCCAGCTATAATGATGCACATTATCCTCAACTAAATTGTTAAGATTGAAATACCTAAATTAAACAAGATATCATCTTCTCTTGACCTCTATTAACAAAATTTTTCCTTTTTATCGAAAAAGTGGCCGGTTTGGCTTCTAAGTAGCATTTTCCACTGACATTTCTCTTTGAGTGTCTGATTTGTTGCCTGTACTGGAATGCATAGACATAGACATAGAGTATCTAGATATTTGTTCGTGCCTCAATCCTGTTGTTGTCGATGTTAATGTTGCCATTGCTGTAATATGTTGTACGTATTACTTACTATGGCTACTGTGCAACGAGTCATACTTCAAACTACATACTCTGGAGTACAATTAGACTTTGTCTACGTTGATTGTATACTAAACTAAGAAACGCACACTCTACTGCTTCTTTAATATGTTTAGAAGGGGGCAGCATTTGGGTTTCGGTCATATACTCAGTAGAAACAACAAAAGAAAATGAAAAATAAAACTAAAAGTATATTTTCAGTCAGCTTTTTGCTGATGGTTAATGCGGTTTTTGCTATTGTTGTTTAGTTTTCTAATACCATAATTTTCTTTAAGGTCTAAGTAAAAATACTGTAGGTGCCATAAGTAAGGACAGTTTTTCATATTAACGTATTTAGAAGTATCATACTCCAACAAGCATTAACATCATGACATAAGGCCGTGCATGCATCATGCATGTAGACATGGTAAATGTCTTACAGTAGCTGTAGCACACATGTAAGTATGTATACACATAAATGCCTGCAACTATTTAATAAGATTATCGCAAGAAGACAAATGTCATTTTATATTATTATGCAACAACACCAACAATACTAGATAAAAAAAGCCAGCCAAAGTCCTCAACCTCATTTAAAGGGGTGAGAGAAAGGCAGAGGGAGAGAGAAAGCCAAGTACCAGGGTTAAAGAATTTGTTTAAAAAATATGACATATTTCTTTTGTGTGGCAACATCTGTGTGGCAAATGCTCCCAACTGGGTGGTAGTTTGGCAAATTATATATTTCATGTTTGTGTGTACATAATGGTTTTTTCCTAAACATCCTATTTAGATATTATTTCTTTATTTTATACTAAAGTACAGTACATCTTTTCAAAAAGGTTTCAATACTCTTACGATTGTTGTAGTTAGAAGTGATGCTGTCCTGTTGTTTGTGGCATTGTACAATTTGAAGTGTTCAAGCTGAATATTGTTTATGGTTTTGAAATAAAGATTTGGATAATTTAAGAGGGTATTATATTGTGGTCATGTAGAACAATAACAGCAACAAGAAATTTAAAAAAGAAAATATATGAAATTATTTATTACATGTATCATTCTATACAAGGACATTTAAATCTATGAATTAAAGGTTTTTTAAAAGCCAAGAAGAGGAAATTTCTTTAATCAAAGGACAAGATACAGAATTTTAAATTATTTTATTTTTTCTATGGTATTTTAAAGTTTTTTAATTTAAAGTTTTTTGATTACGTCAATTTAGTGGATTAAGAGAAAAGCAAACCATTGATTAAACATTGCATTACTTTACTGCACGTTACCTGAAGTTATTGCCAACGAAGCCATTGGCAACATTCTAAAGAACTTGGGCGAGGGAGGTACAACTCATCTTAGGAACCGTAGTCGATAGCGCAGAGATAACTGTCGTCAATTTAGGGGATTAAGTTTTGATTTTCACTGAAATCAAACACAAAGTGCCACATAGAAACAAGGTTCTCAAAGCACTGGCTGGCAGCAGATAAGGACAACTAAAACAATTGATCGGTTCGTGGTCAGTGTGATCACATTCATTAGGTGCTACACAGAGGGTAACCATATCAAAATATAGAGAAGGACTGTCACATGCTGACTTCAAATATCCTCCGAAAACCATCTCAATGAGGAAACACAGGTTCTAATATTCAATTTACACAACGTCATGTTGACGGAACAGTTCCCTCTGTTATGTCATTGAAGGAGACATGCAAACTGTGACTTCACATTTGGAGGCTTCCCGATAATTGTCGGACAGGATATACGTTGAACAAGGAGATGATGCAGAGAAATTTGGACGATCCTATTGCTCGCAGCACATACTTGAAGGCTAGGGCTACCTACAAAACGTTTGGTAGGTCAGCGATCAATTAGGCTGCTTCAGTTTAATCATATTCTTTGTGTGATACCCAGTGACGAAACATTCAAAGAAGTCAAAATGCAGACCTAATGACCATCAAAAGCTTACTTCAAATAACCGAATACTATCTTCCTGAGGAAACAAAGGTTCTACCGTTCAATGAACACATAGTCATGTTGACGCAACATTTCCTTCTGGGATGTCATCGGAGAAGTCATCCATAGACATGTCAGACAGGAATCACGTAAGAACGAGAAGATCATGCAGAAATATGTGTACGATCCATTTGAGCTAGTACTTGCCAGTTTAGAACGACATTCATACTGAAGTTTCCCACTGTGCAAAACAGGAGTTGTCTGTTACATGAGAGGTCAATATGGAGCAACAGGCTTAATGGTCTTTCATAGATCTTTCAGTTTCCAGCTGTCCAAAACTACTTCACTGCTAATGAATTTAAGGACTAATGAAACCTGTACCAGAACGACATCGAATGTCTGCAAAGGAAACAGCTCTCGTTAGCATACAGAATTATTATGGAGAATTTTTAAAGATATGAACGCTGCCAATAGCGAAAGAAATTTTAAAAATATGAAGGATTTCTTTGAGATTATTAATAGACTTTTTAAACATAATGTTTGCTTGCGTAAACTGAGTGATTGTCTAACTCTATTCATTCGCAATCAGTTGTCAAAAGAGAGCAAATGTTCTGACTCTGACCAGGTTCTTAAAGGTTTAATTAGACGTGCCATAACCGTAACCATATAAAACAGCTGTTCGAACCAAGCTTATGGGCAACAATGTATTTGATTATTGCCTTAACGCCATAGCCAAAACAGTAAAATGCTTATGATATGGCTATGGTTACGGTTATGGTGATATGGTAAGGCACGATTAATTGAACCTTTAAAAAGGTCAGCCTTTATAATACGATTGGGGTTTGAAGTCGTTATTGAGGTTGTGTTTATCCCAATGCCTTCTAGACGAAATAATTTTTATCTAGTAACGAGAACAAATTTGTTATGGCAACGACTAGAAGAGATACATTTTATTTTATAAGATAAGCTAATAACTTCAATCCAACGAGAAAAACACGGCGAACTAACGACTTCTTATTGTTTACTGCCATAAACTGAATGATTATCGAATTCAATTCATTCGCGATCAGTTGTCAATAGAGAACAAATGTTCTTACTCTGAGCAGGTACTTCAAATGTCAGACTTTAGGATACGATTGGGGGTTGAGAAACAGTTTTGTTAGACAACAAGAAAAGTGCGGCGGATATACGAAATCTTATTAGATCCAATTCGTATCTCATTGAACAACCTATAATCTGTTGCTAAATATAAGCTAATAAATACAATCAGATGAGATAAATTATTCAGGGGTAGGTTGGTTAAAATCTTATTATTGGGAATAATAACTGATGCATACAGTTCAATGATATAAATTCTTTGACTCTCAATTGGCTAATGACTTGCTTCTTCATATATCGGAATGGAATTGTGTAACAACAAAATTATGGATCTATGAACATCAGACCTTTTCTCAATTGTACTCTTATTAAGGACTGAGATCGAAAAATTCTTAACACACGTTTTTCATTAAAAGTTTTAAGCCAAGTATTATTTGATTTTGTCAGTTATTATGTTTAATGTAAATTATATTCATTTGTTGTTAATCTGATTAAAATAAGTGACCAGAAAAACGTTCGTACTAAAATTATTAAATGTTTTCAACAAAATCCAACTTGATCCTACAAAAAGTTGCCCAAACAATCAAAGGTCTGCCGTCAAACAGTTTCCAATGTTATTAAACAGTACCGGAAGAACTTGTCCGTTAATATAAATCCTGGTTCAGGTAGAAGGAATGGTCCACATAATGTTTCTAAGCCCAAAAAAAATATAAAGCATTTTCAAAAGAGCTCCCCACACATCCGGTAGGAAAGCAGCCCGGTTAGCACAGTGCTCGGACTATTTGGTACGAAAAGTTAAGGCGAATGCAGGCTTAAAAACATACACGGCTCAAAAAGTTCCTGACAGCAACTCTGCTAAAAATTTAGACGCCAAAGACAGAGCACGGAAATTATATGTTAAGAATTTTTCGATCTCAGTCCTTATTTGCTTCGTTAAACATTTTCTTTACTCCAATCATTTCGTTGACATTTAAAATAAGTATTTACTGAAAATTAAATTTCGAAGAGTTAGAAGGACCAAAATATATCCTACTTTTATATCATGACATTATCAAACTAATGTCCTTATATGTTTCACTTGAACTTCTTTGGAAAATATTCTTTATTGTGCAATATTGTATTTTGATTTCAAAGGACCTAAACTATATGATTTATCTTGAAGCTTTATAATGAGTATCGCAAATTACATATTAAAGTCTAACTGATGATATTAGAACTGCAGAATTAAATTTTAAAGGAGTCGAAGGACCCACCAAATATTTTCCCTTGAGCACCTGAGCTTATATTATAACAGTAACAAAATGACTCTTTATAGCAAACTAAAGCTGTCATATACCACACAGAGAAAACAGATTCGTAGTAGCAACCGAATTTGTTGCCAATCGAATGACTCGGTTGCACACATATAATTCTTCGGTTCTACCAATAGAAAGTCAGCTGTTAAAAAAGAATTTCGGTTAAAGGTACCAAACTTTTGTTACTCCTGCTAAAATTTTGTAGCCACAACTATAAAATTCGATCGCTTTGGCAGAAAATCAGGAGATTAACTACAAATTCGGTTGCTACTACGAATCTGTTTTCTCTGTGCACTCACTGTAGCCTCTATTTATTGCACCAGTTAATTGAAAGGACTAGAACTATATTTTTCGTATCTACCTCCTTATCTTAAACTATATTGTCATGATTGCCGTAAATTACAAATAAAAAATCTACTAGTCCCACCATCAACTATCTAAAGGAACTATAAAACAATATCTCAGGAGGTTCGAAGGACCAAAACTTATGGATTTGAGCACGTAAGAAACTTTTGAATTATTATAATATTAAATTTGTTCCTTTATAAGTAACTTGACTGTATTATGCTTCTTGTCTACTTATTTTGGATTTTCTTTTTATTGATGCATAGAATTAAAAGAAACTTCGAGAACCAAAACTCTATTTTTGTGATTAAATTATCCATTAGAAAATATGAAAAAGAACAGCTAAGCTATATGTCAAAGAGCTCGAAGGACCAAAATATATGCCTATTAGAAATTGAGATACGTATCTAACTTTATACTTAATAATAAAAGCCTATCTTGATAGTGAAAATAACACTATTTTAAATTACCTTTACTTCTTTCGAATCTTCTGTCTTTGGCAACATTGAATTTAGTTTGAAGGACCAAAACTATAATATTATAATCTACTTCAATTTATTTAAATAAACTGCAATTAATGCCTCAAATTACACATAACAGTCTACTAATGACAACTTCAAATAGCAAAAAGTACCGAGTGAAACAATTACTATTTAATAAAATCAAAAAATACAGTAAAAACTTACAAAAAAGGACAATTTCAAAACAAAACCATGTTTATAAAACACAACTTTTTAACATTTTCCTATTATAAACAAATTTACTGTATTTATTTCTTTTAATTCTCCATTGACTACCAATCAATCACTCAATCAATCAAGACTCGTTAAAATAATTATTACAATTTTCGAAATATTATTATAAAATCACTCAATATATTGTAGAGTTGGCTTTAAACGTATATAAGTAAAACAAATGATACAATTGGAAAATTAAAAATTCCGAGCATATTTATTAAAAACATTTTATAGAAACATGTTAAATCAAAATAATGCAACAGAAAGAAATTAAATAAATTGTATTGTATTGTAAATGTACTTATTCCCCAAAATCATTAAATGTTTTGCCCATAAAACAGAAAAACATCAAATTGCTAAATTAAAGCAAAATATATAAAAAAAAAAAAAATAAACGAGCTTAAACAAATGGAGCATACAAAATCAAATCAGTAGTCAGTCAGGCTGCTATGCTGCCTGGCTGTCAGTACAGCAGCAGTCACACTGTGTCAATCAATTAGTCCGTTATAGTCAGAGTCATTGTGAGCTGTCCAAAGTTGGGCCGTCATCAGCTGTGAACAACGAACGTTTTCACTATTGCATTGTGCATTTTAACGATAATAATGTTAATCAAAAAGTTATTTGGCCCAACACAATAACAAAAAAATAAAAAATAGTAGAAATAGAAAGATTGCAAGTTGCTAGCTATCTAGCTAGCAGCTACAGCAGTTATAACATCACTGGCAAAAGTTGCAATTGATTGCAAATGAGTATAAATTTCATGCACAATATGTTCAAGAAAAGTTATTGCAAAAAACTTTATGGTCACTACTGCAATAATTGTATAGACAAACTTTTTGTTCTTTTGGAAAACGTTTTGTTTTTTTTTTGTTTTTTTTTCTAGTTTTGGAAAATCTGCAATTTCAGGAAAGTGTGTCGAAGTGAAAGAGAGTCTAACTGATTGTGTGTTTGCTAATGACAGCCATCAAATGCTACAGACATTTGGTCATGAGACTTTAATGAGATTCACTGGGGAAATTATTTAAAGTTTTTGAGCGCAAATGTTCCATTTGACAATGCAACCAAAATTTGTAATACGTGTTGTAGTTTGCCAGCCAAGCCAGCCAAGCCAGCCAAGCCAGCCAACCAGCCAGCCATCCAAGCATTCATCCATCCATCTTGCAAATGATGAAGGAAAGTACTATACACAACCATCCACGTCTAATAGAGCTGGGGCCAATGATTTTTCCTATCTTTTGTCTTTTTGTTTCTTCATCATTCTTTTCTATTTTAGTCATGTCATTATACCTCTACCTCTACCTTACCTCTGCCACCGTACACAAATTTACAAAAATAAAGTAGTGGTGGCTGCTGGTGGCTTTGGTGGTACTTAGTTGTTGTATTTTATCTAGTCCCTGGTGTATTGAGTGAGTCTGAGAGTCATCTTTTGAGTTTGTTTGTTATCGTCGCCAAAACAAATAAGTCGCTGGCTGTTGTTTTACGTGCCTGAATGGGGGTGCTTTTTGTGTATTCACTTTTGTTGCACTCTGTATAGTTGTTGCGGTCCTAAGCTGCTGTTGCTACTGCATTTCTGTTTAATTGAAATGGCGTTAAGCATGTAAGGATGGTAACAAATTGCACGGAATTATTGTTGTTTAATGAAAAAGTTAAGCATATACTTGCACAAGTGTACGAACAGGCAGGACAGCCGAAGGCGTCCACAGAATTGGGTGGAACAACGAGTTGCGTTCATTAATCGTAGATTCCTTATCTTCATTCACCAGCGAACCAGGATTACACAAACTCAAAAGGAAATCCAACTCTAACTAATTTCATTGCTTTCCTCAGATTCAATTCACTCCAGTTTTAAATACAGTGAGACCTTGATTATCTGTAATGGTCGGAACCGGGAGCATTCTGGATAATCAATTTTCCCGGTAAATTGAGTACCAATTTTAAGTAGTTTTTTAATAATGACAGTTTTTCGATAATGACATTTAAAGCTCCATATTTCTCAATTTGGTGGAAAAAATTTCACAATAACGTTTTCAGCATTGAAGTCCAATAGCAGAATGATTTTACTATCATCTTTTATACCGATTTTCTTAAAATTCTATCTCACTTCTGGTACTAAATTATTGTTAAACCATTCTTATGGACATTTTTTACAGCTTTTTCCAATAATTAATGCTTTGGACTTGTGTGTACCAGCAGCATTAACGCAAACTAATGAGGTTAGTCTCTCCTTTGAGACCTTTTGTCATTCTATGAAATTTTCATTATGGCAAGCCAAACTTCTCTCAAGTAAACACTTTCCATTCTTCATTATCTCATTGGAGATTTTTTTCATTGATTTGAATTTATATAATTTTTCCACAAAAATTGTAGCAAGTAATCAGCTGAATATTTTTCTTAAATTTTGAGTGGAATATTTTAGGTTTTCTTTCAATGCAGAAATTCGAGTTCCTTTAAATCGTTCCTTCCGGAATTATTCATAAACTGCAGTTTTTGGTTCTTTAGCAGTTTTTAAAGTTTTTCGGTTTCTAAAGCCAATAACAGAATCACTTTGTTGTTTATAATGTCTAACACTCCTTACGCCAAAAGCTATCGAAAAATCGAAGGCACAATATCAAAAAATGTTGGTCTTACAAATCGATCGAGGGAATTTCACTTTTTCGTTTTATTCACATTGTGTTACATTGTTCAAAAATAATCGAAAAAAATTATAATCCCGGATAATAGAGGTAATTTCGGTAATCGATGCAAAATAATTTAAATCGATCCAACAGCATTTTCTTTTTCTTTCCCGGATAATTAATGAATCGAGGCCTCACTGTAGTTCTTGATCACTGTAGTCTTATTACATTCATTGCTAGGAATTGCCGTGAAAGTAGATTTACTATCATTCCAACAGTATATCATCTACCTTAATCTAATGGAAGCTATAAAACTATCATCAATGTTCTCATTCCGGAAACGACGCCACTCACAACATACCTCGATGCTTGTAAGAGTCACCCAATAAGTTGAATTTGAAAGTTTCAGGGGAAAATAATGAAAGAATCTTTAAGTTGCTGATAAGAATACCCTAAAAAGAGCCCGGGTTTCAACAAAAAGACGAAGGTATAAGATTAATCACTTCTTCATTAATACTACACTAGTATTCTAGCTCGAAACTTGAAATGTGGAGAATCCCTAATGCGTCAATTTCCTATTAAACGTATTTGCATTCTAGACAAAGAATAATGCTTAAAAAACCCTGATCAAAAACAATTATTTGTTTGAAATCTTTATTTCTATTAAAGAATGTGTTGGATGTATTCTGAGATCTCCTTATATGTTTTAAGATAATGGTTTAGGAAATTTATTTTTTGATTAAACAAGCTGACTAACTTGGAGAATACAGCAAATATAACAGACATTTGTAGTAAAGAATTTATAATATAACAAGTAAGAGAGCTATATTGGGCTGTGCCGAATCTTATATACCCTTCACCAAATTATACATACTTTAAAAAATAAATTAAAAAAAAAAAAATTTAATTTTTTTAAACAAAATGGTCTTTTTCCAATTTAAAAAAAAAAAATAAAAAATTTAATTTAAAATTTTTTATTTTTAAATTTATTAATGAAAAAAATTGATGACAAAAAAATATTGTTTGTGAAAAAAAAATTCGGGTTAAAAAATATTTTTCCCGATTTATACCCATTGTAGGTCCAATTTACTATAGCCTACTATACATCGTTGCAATGGACTATTTATGGACGGATGTTGCTGATTTTAAATAGGAAACTTCTCGAAAGCGTGTCTGACAGAATTATTGAAGATTTGGATCCCGAAGATATCTGGGGTCTTCAGAAAATAGATTTCAACAGACAGACAGACATGGCTTAAAATACGGTGAATAATGAAAGTGAGAACAGGAATGATTAACATACAAACTTTCTTTCCTTAACAAGAATCTTTTGGAAGAGTCTGAGATCTTCTTATAAGTTTAAAGATCCTGTTTAGGAGAATTATCTTTGGTTTAAACAATAAAAAGCTGAATAATTTGCAAATATAACATACATTTGTAGTAACAAACTTACAGAATAGCATTATGCATAGTTGGAAAGCTTAAGATAAATGAAACTTGTTGAAGAGGAGCATGATGGTTTTGAAGATTTTAGGTCTCAGATGTGTCAGTCACTTTAGGATTATGAATGTTGGCATTCTAGACATAACATAACATCAAATAAAAACTTGAACAAGAAAAAGTTTTGAGATCATCTCTAGAAGATTAACACTTAGATAGAACAAATTTCACTTTCTTAATTTGAATAATTTCAGAAGTTTGTTTGGAATATGCTGCATCTAGCTAAGAAATATGAAACGAACATTACTTGAAGATGTTTCTTAACAAATAATTATTTTTGTTCAGGGGATTTTAAACAATATTCTTCGTCTAGAACGCAAATATATTTAATACGAAATTGAAGCATCAGCGATTCTCCACATTCCAAATTTTCATAGTCCATCACTTTGACTCGAGCGAGAATACTATTGTCTTTAAGGATTTTATGCTATCCTAAATCAAATAGAAGCTTTCTTAAATTTAGTAGTAGAAATAACATACAGTTTTACTGCTAATTGTTATTCATCCAGATATGTCTTTTTTGTTTCATTGCAAATGAGTAGTTGTGAATACGACAAGGAGATTTAGAAGGATATTAACTGATGGATTAAGGGCGAGCAAATTAATTTCTTAGATTTAACCAGTTGGAATTTTAACGAAATTTGTATAAAGATTGTTCTGGTCCATTTCTTAGAATTCTTAGGTGACAGTTGGTAGAAAATGTATTCAGTTTTACTTGTATTAGTATTACATTATGTCAGACTAGTTGAGTATAAGATGAGAAATTCTAGAAGGATCATGGATTGAAGGAAAACCAAGGAATGTTAAACAAAGTGTGTAGAAAGATCATTGTATAAATATCTTTCATGGATTTCCTTAGTTGGCAGGATAGGAAATGCATTTCGTTATACTGCTACTTATTTTTCATTATGGAATTTCTGTATCATTTCATTGAAAAATACATGTTAGAAGTAAAGAAAGGAAAAATAAAGACTGGAAAGTACAAGGTGGCGCAAAGTAATCCTCCTATCAGAAAATGCTATAAATTTTGCGATTGGCCCCTAATGTCAGTTCTGACATTTGTGTAGTAAACACATGCGAAATACACGTTAATAAACCATGTTACGCTACACTGCTCCAGAACGCGGAATATTGCTGACTACTTATTTGACCAATTATCGGTCGGTGACTTTGGCACAACGTGAATTTCGTAGCAGATTTCCTGGCCGTCCAACGCCTACTGGTGAAACATTGCGACGTTTAGCCGCTCGCCTCAAAGAGACTGGCACAACACGAGAAGCTGCCAGGCGTGGCAGACCCCGGAGTAGCCGTACTGCAGAGAATATTACTGCTGTAGCCGAGGTAATCATGTAAGCGCCGTCGACATCAACTAGACGACGTGCCACGCAAATGGGTATCATTCAAAGGTCTTTACAGCGAATTTTGGTACAAGATTTCAAGATGTTTCCTTACAAAGTCCAGACGGTGCATCAGCTGTTAGCTGCTGACCGCCAATCACGTCTAACATACGCTCAAGCCATCCTTAATCACCACAAAGAGGAAGATGATTTTTCATCAAAAATAATCATGAGTGATGAGGCCCATTTTCATCTTAGCGGGTACGCAAAATTTACGCTTCTGGGGCACTGAAAATGACGGTGCAACGACACACACTGCACGTGCCACAAACGATATGCTGAAGGATGCATTTCCCGGGCGCTTAATCTCCCGTTTTGCCGATTTGCACTGGCCAGCAAGATCGCCTGATTTAACCGCTCCAGACTTCTTTTTGTGGGGCTTTTTGAAGTCGCGGGTTTATGTCAACAAGCCTCAGTCAAGAATGTGAGGACCTATCGCCGGAAGTTTTGGCCAAAGTGATGGAAAATGCCATAAAAAGGGCTCAAAAGACAATCAACTGTGGCGGCGGCCATTTACATGACATCATAGTCTAGATTTGATGTAAAAAAATTAAAAGACCAAATAAAAATAATCCACAAGAAGAATCAAAGTTTTTCATTTTTTTTTAATTACAGCCAAAAAACATAGGAAGTTTACTTTTGCGCCACCTTGTAGATCCAAGTGTATCGTATATAATTTCGAAAATCTTGAGATAAGATGAGTTCCAAGCCAGTAGGCGGACAAGCTATATAGGATGGGCTACCGTCAGTCTAGGAAATACCAAATACTTCCCAAAGTTTAAGGATAAACTAACATGTCAGAGACTGACAGAACTCTACAGTCGACAGAATGACCAATACACTTTGGGAAACCCAAACCTAAAGAGAACAAAGGAGATTCTGAAACTACATAGGCCAACACACAGAATACTAAATAATATGTTAACTGGACACACAGAGTTTTAGTCTGTCCGAAAATACGAAGGGAAAAACGTTTGTTCTTTTGGGCAAGATGAAAGAAGACGTGGCCTTTCGCTGATATTACAGCAATTTTTGGAATGAAATTTTCGATTTTCAATAGCCAAACACTCGATGGAATATCAAGTATGAAAAAGCTTCAAATGGTTAAAAATTTATGGAAAGGCTTTGAAAAGTAAAGGTTAGGAAAGCCTAAACGAAGGATGCAAGAATTTAACCCGCCGATGGTGACACAAATTTGACTTTGATCAATGGTGATGCCGATCTCACGCTCTAAGAATTCACTTTTTTAAATTTATGCTCTTTGACAATAAAACAAAGATATTAATTCAATATAAAAATTCACAAAATTGTTTAAAAACAATAACGGAGAATAAATTTATTCGATTTTTTTAACACACCCGATCTCACGAACATATAGGTCACAATTGGCGGGTTAAATCAAGCTATATTTTCGTTCGCTTCAATAGCGACCGAATATATTTAATGCACCGAATAGTTGTAATAGTGAGAGTCCTGTTTTATACATATATGTATCTATAAACGTATATGTATGTGTAAAAGTGTAAGTAATGGTGTTCTGGTAAGAGTATCCATCCTGGCATTAAATGAAGATGATTGTGGTTTCACTTAAGTAGCTTTTTAAAGTTTCTTTCACTTTTATGTTGTAGTTTTTCTTATTTTCTTTTGTAATACAAAACTTTTTTTCATTAATGTTTTTAACAGTTTTATTTTATTTGGTTTTTTGTTTTTTCTTTTTTTTTGGTTTCTGTAGATTCCAACATTGCTGCATATGTGTGTGAAAGTCCACAAATGTGAGGGTGAGTGTTTGAAAAAAAAAAAAAATAGAATAACACTTAAGTGAAAATGGAAACTTTCTGTTTCAGTTTTTCCCTCCATATACATACATACATATTTTGATAGTGTGATTAGCCTTAAATGAAGTCTATTATAGCTTTTAATTGGGTTAATGACAAGCTGGCAACAACAACAACCAAATTGTATACGAAAAGTTTTCTTTAACTTACAAAAAAGCATAAGGAGCAAGAATAAAGAAACTTTTGCGAATTACAAGCTTGACATAACCATACTCTATTCTAATTAAAATGTGTTTAATTGAAATAGTTTTGGGTAAGAAAAGAGAATGTAAGAACTAACTAAAAAGCCAAATAAAATATCTAATAAAAAATATATTTCAGAAGAAGCTCAATTTAACAAATAAGCTTTAAAATCAGTAAGATCTTAAATCAACCGGAATTAAGAATTTTCCTAAACTCCTAACTCCTTTATATCTCCTTACAATCTCTTCTATACTTTATCTCCCCCTCTTTAATTTTCTATAAATCAAAATTCACATTAATCCCCTTATAATTCCAACTCAATTCTTTTAAACCATATCCCACGCCTTTACTTATAAATTTTCTTAGAAATAACTACATAAATAATCTGTGAAATTATAAACAAAATAAAAAAAAAATCAGAAACTAAAAGTGTTAAAATCAAACTTATTAAATTCTCATAAATCATTATAAATTCCCATAAATTCCCTGTTGAAAAAAAAAAATTATATTAAACGCACAAGGCGCCACAAATTTGTATATGGTTGCAAACAGAAAACCAAAGCGGCTCTATAACAGCAACAACTTCCATAATAACAGCATTATGCAACATGCATATACTACAACAAATAAAGAAAGAAAAAAACAACGCAAAAACTTCATAATATTGCAAACACAGTTTGCAACACATTCAATGAAACGCGTGAATTTATGGCATTTAAACATAATCACAGTTGAAGGAGATTTAGTAGGGTGATTCAAAGTATAGGGATTATGTGGAGAGGAAACTTTAAATGTTATAGATATGGAATCTTTGTTATGGATATGGAATCTCTTTTCAGTAAAATTTGTTAAGCAAGGATTAAACCTTGGAATAAAAGTCATTCAAAATCTTATGTCCCATACTCGAGATATTGAAGATCGAAATACATTGATATGAACTGTATCACATCAGCCTCTGCTAAGAAGAAAGCAGTCAAGACCTTTAAGCATTCAAATTTTTAATATCTCAATGTCCCTAAAATATGCAAAGATATTGTTACGAATTTGCAACTGCCTGCAGCGATCATCATGTTTAGAAACACGTCCATCAGTAGAAGCTTCTACTTATCAACAAGGTTGATAGCATGCTGTTATTAGCATTGTCTATAAGTATGGCGACACTAAATGTTTAAGCTGCTAAAATTAACATCGAAAGCTCTAGAACACTGTAGAAGATTCACGATAGATGGCACGTGTATAAATAGTGGCAAAGGTTGCAGTAGTGAGTGAGTTGATCATAGGCGTTGTTAGAGTTAACATCAACTGCCTTGTACATTTAAGTTTGTACATTATAAAGTGTGTGTGCATTTCTGCGTATTGATTAACGTGTATAAAGACACTGAGTGACTATTTGAACTGTTGTTGTTGTAGATTTTAAATAAATAAAGAGTTGTTACAATTTTAAACTACTAAACGGCTTTTATTTGCAATCAAAAGTATGGGGTTTATTTAAAGGAAATAAACCCCCGTTTTTAAAAGGTAAAAACGTAACAATATCAAATACTACTATTTGCTAAAACTACTAGACTTCCAAATTCTCTCGCAAGGGATTTGCTGTATTTTACTATCATTTAAGGATCACACAATATTTGGGGGTGAAACTATTCAATCACAAGAAAATGCAGTAAGTTCCTACAAATATCAAAATTAAATAAAGTTCTCAAACACAGGGAAAACAGATTCCCAGTGGCAACCGAATTTGTTGCGAATCGAATGAATCGGTTGTACTTATAGAGTTTTTCGGCTCTAGCAACAGAAAGTCAGTTAGAAAGAAAGAATTTCGGTTGAAGCAACCAAACTTTTGTTATCCCTTCCCAAATGTTGTAGCCACAACTGTAAAATTCGGTTACCAAGGCAGACTCATTTGATTGGCAAAAAATTCGGTTGCTACTACGAATTTGTTTTCTCTGTGTAAGATTCCCTTTTCTTCCCTCAATCCATGAGTTAAAATCCCTCAAAACTTCTTGTCTTATTCCCACCTAGTCAAAGACATGGAAATTAGTTTAACAAGACAGATGGAATATCTAAAACTTAGTGCATTTTCTAGCCTGCAAATTATGGAAATCTAGAAATAGTTCAAAAAGATATGAGATCTAACAAATAATAAAATGAAATTAAGCTATCATGAGATTAAATTTCTTGCATTTTATTCTTCCGAACCACTTGTATTATTTCCATCTAATTAAGGAATGAGATCGAAAAATTCTTAACTTCAATTTCCGTGCTCTGTTTTTGGCCTCTAAATTTCCTGTCAGAAACTTTTTGAGCCTTGTATGTTTTTAAACCTGCATTAGCTTTAACCTTTAGTCCGAGCACTGAGCTAACCGGACTGCTTTCCTACCGGATTGGGAGCTCTTTTGAAAATGCTTTCTATTTTATTTGGCCTTAGAAACATCATGTGGACCATTCCTTCTACCTGAACCAGGTTTTCTATTAAAGTTCTCCCGGTACTGTTTAATAACATTGGAAACAGTTTGACCGCAGATCTTTGAATGGTTGGATAACTTTTTGTAGGACAAAAGTTTTAATAATTTTATTATCCCCTTTTTCTGGTCCCTCATTTTAATCAGATTAACAACAAATTAATATAATTGAAATTAAACATAATAACTGACATGTTTTACAAAGGTAACTTGATCAAAAAAAAAAATCAAATAATACTTGGGATAAAAGTTTTAATGAAAAACGTATGTTAAGAATTTTACTATCTCAGTCCTTATTTGGTTTAACAAGGCAGCTAAAAAACTTTTAGAGTTAAATCTGAATTCCTTTTCTAGCCCGCCAACTAGGAAGACCAAAGAAATTCTTTAACATTCGTTGACTTTTAGTACCACCTTTGATCTATTCCTCACAGACACACGAAAGAAATTGAGATTTGTTCTATCCAAGTGGAAATCTCCTGCATATTAAAACATGGTACATCCAACACATTCTCAAAGCAGCTAAAGTTATTGCAATGATGTCTTTTTTCCAGTCAAATTAGGATCTCAATGACTAAACCGTTCAATAAAAGACGTTCAAAATTTCATGTCTACTAACTACTCCATATATTAAAGATTAAATTATTTTTCTACAAGTTTTTTTTTAAACATTTGTGTCTAATTTTTGTCTCTAGAAGACAATCACTCACAACTCTAAAATGAATCATCTGAGATCTACAATGTTGAAGGAGCTTTATTGTCTCAAACGTGACAAGTTTCCATATTGAAATTTTATAAATTTTTTACTACAAATGTCTCTGTTATTTGCAGTCTTCTCCAGATAATGCAGCTAATAGTTGTTGAGTTGCATAAATTGGAGCTTGAACAAGGTTATTCATATTCTACCAAGTGAAAAGTATAGGGAATTTAGGTGTTAATATTTACAAACCGCCAAACTTGTTCATCCTGGAAATATATAACTGACAAAGTAGGTAGAACTATGATGGGGAAATGGGCTTAGCTAAATAAAAGTCACCTAATATTCGTTGCAAAATGCTCATCCTGGAATTAGATAACTAAAGAGGTTTGTAGACTATGTTCACCGAAACAGTTGAAGTAAGTAACATGCATACAAAAGACTCAGGCAATTTCCACTTGGGACGCTGGCGTATTATATTATCCTGATATCACGTTCGTTACCATATTGACGGGAATAATAGTCCCTATAGTTTGATTAACCCTACTAATTCTCCTTCAACTGTGATTATGTTTAAATGATATAAATCATTATGCCGTATGGTTCTCCATATATCTCCAAAGGGTCAACATCGGTATCCAAATTGCACTTGTTGATTAACTCCCGATAGTATTTTCAAAAGGCCCCTGGTCAACATGTTCTAACAACCTTGATGCAAATATTAAATGAATTTCACCATCAGTAATAAACTACCCGCGTCTAGTACATCCCATCCTTGCAAGCGACAAGAGACACATAAAAAGAAGATTTCGTAAGCATTGCATAGCGAAAGCATAAATAGAGTAACGGATTTCATGAGGAATGCAGATGACCTGATGATTGCTGAGGAGCTGCTGCCTCACTTGACAACTCTCGAATGAAAAATGTCGGCAAACTGTGGAAAATCTCAACCTTTCCTAGTCCATCTGCCAAATATGGAACCTTCTGCATAAACTGGGTAAATCTAATTGCTATTGTTACAAGCACTTGAACACCAGACAGTCCTTAGTGTCATTTAGCCATCTGCAGGTGCTGATCTTTCCAAAATTTATTATTCATTATGATTTTAACGTCCGGAAATGAACACAATTCTACACCAATATCATAATCACTGAGAATATTCCTACTTATTCGAAAAGCTCGAATGTCTTAGCACTTCTAAAGAACTGAACTGGTTGAATTGAAACAATTTAGGAAATATTTGTTTGCAAAAGGTTTATATTGAACCAAATTGAACATACCATAGACAGGAACATTCCAGTATTGCAAGATCAGGGCGCAACTATAGCGACCATTAACCGCACTTCATTGAGTACGGCTGTATGCGACACTGGAAATATGGATTGATATACAAGTTCTTAAATATTATACCCAGTATAAAAATCGCTGCGCTACTTAACAATATATATATTTTGTTTAGTTTATTTTGAAGATAAATATAGTCACACATGCAAACGAAACAACTGTCTCCTATTAGCTGAGTTTTAAAATGATTTGCTAACGTAGATGCAAACCAATTTCCAACAATAATTAAACATCTTGTGTTGTGTGGCAATGGCGATAGCATCTACGTTAACATAATTAAATAAATATATCAAGACAGAATTCACATGACTTCCTTTAAATATAACCAACCTTATGCTAATCTGAAGGTTGAATTTACGCAGGCATTACATTTGATAGAACATTGTCTTTTGAAATATATATAGCGAATTCACAGAATTAGAGAATTCAAATCACAAAATAAAACATAATTCAAAAGCTTGCATTAACATCATAGAGACCCACTGCTTCTAATCTGTGATCTGCATGTCTTAGCAGATCCCAAAGAGACTTAACAGTGTTCATGAGTAGAAATGCGTCAATGGGTATAATATCAGGAACTATATCAGGTATTGAGTAACACTCTATCTCCAAAAATTAGAAGACACTATATTTTACGGCATGAATATAATAATAATCTCCCGATTCACGACTTCATTGAAACCTTTAAGGGCAGTCGACTTAAATCTCAAAATGCTTTTCTGAAACTCGCTAATGCCCAAATAGAAGATGTCTCAAAGAAGGGCGAAACACGGTATCTCATGATAGAATCTTGCTAGACTTCTTAAGATCAGGTTGATTCATGTAAGTCATGTTAGATGCCTCGCAACTCTATTTAAATGGGGAACTTCTGACAACCCTCTTTTGCACCGTGCTGATGTCAAACACACAATCCTGTCTTAACTCTTACTTGTATGCAATAATTTCAAAATTTTCATATTTTTGAATCCTTGCAAGAACATCCCTAATGTGCTTACGTTTTAACACACAATTTCTTAACGCCAATTTAAACGTTAAAACTCAAACAACAAATAACACAGACACAAAACTCTAGAAAATCAAAGCGAAAAGTAAACAACAAAGACAGTGATGATGGCGATAAATAGCAAAACTGAAAAGAAAACAAAAATCAAAGTTTGCCGATACAATATGCTTTTGCTCAATGCGTTAAACAAACGGATTTATTGACAAGCAAACAAAAAAACAACCTCTAACTCCTAGAAGAAAAATACACAAACAACCCACTCTTTCTGTAACACACTCCTTCCTTCCAGCCTTTAGTAACTCACTTCTAGGCAATTGCACAACTAAAGCTTTAAATCGTTTTTGCAGGCAAAAAAAAAAAAAAAAAAACAAACGACAGCCATCCATCAGTTGAGAATTTTAAAGAACCAGGGAACAGGGGAAAAAGTCGTTGAAAATATTACTTGCCGCTTTTTTCTATTATTTCCTTTTTTTTTCAAGTACACTTCATTTGTTTCTTTGCTCACACACCAAGATGTTGGGTGTCTAGGACTGACGTTTTTTTTTGACATTTAGTTGTCGTTAAGAGATTTTTACACTCTTTGTCTAAGCTGAATTGTTATAAATGTAGTTGCTGTTGTTTTTGTTATTGCTGTTTAAGTGCTGACTGTCTAAGATGTTGCTGACTTAGAAAGCCCACGCACAAATACATTAGCAACCATACCAAACATTTAAACATCATATTCTTTTTTTTTTTTTTGCTTTCCCTGGTTTTTAGCAGCATCAGCTTTAGGAGTCTGGCAGTAATACGCGACGTTGCAAGAGAATATAAATTGAAATATAACATATCCATAATCGATATTTTCACAAGTGTTTGTTTGGGAAAATCTGCCATAAAACCTGCTAAAGGGGTTTTGTGTCTTCATAATCCCTTTGCCACCACCACTACTTTTCCGTACTCTAGTATTTCTTACTGATGCTGCTGATGCTGTCACAACAAACCAAAACAAAACTGAAAAGTGAAGAAGATTTTGTTTTATTATTTCTGTTTTCTCTTTGCCCTGGGTTACTTATTGCATGTAGTCAGATGGAGTCAGCCGCTTTTCCTTGTATTTCTCTAAGTATGGTTATATCCTGTTGGCGGTGTTTCCCTACAAGATTTATCGACTTGCATTTATCATTGTTATTACGTGGGGCTTGAGATGATGATGTTGCTGTTGCTGTTTGTTATTGTTGGTGGCGCTGTTTTACGTTGTTGTCATCTTAAACTGTGTTGTGTCGGTTTTAGTCGACGTTGTCGCCAATATCCCAGTCGACCAAATAATCGCAAATTTTGCAAAAGAGAATAATTCTCGAATAAAAATTTTAGTAAAATTAAGGAGTATTGCTATTGATTCGATATTAATATCATTCTCGAACATTCGTGAAAGAAGATTTTGCCTGAGTTGTTCTCAAATGTTTTCGAATGCTATGATCAGTTGGGATATTGTATGTTTGATTTTGAGTATATGTTTGAAGTGCCAGAACTACTGGAGAAAATATAAAATATTACAGAATGTTTCCCAGTGAACTATATATGTGAATGTTAAAGGAGGTAACTTATTTGTATAAAGGTTGAAAGAGAAGACCCCAAATCGGTCCGTGCTTATAAAAAGTGACAAACTTCATAAGTATATATCGATTTGCAGCAATAATGTCCCTAACCAATGTTATTTCGTGGAAACCTCTAAAGGATTTTTAATTAGATCGCATAATACATGCAACCGCAGGATATGATGAAGCATTAAACCCTGTGGGAGTTCCAATAAGATCCCTTGAATTCCAGGTTGGGTATCGTTTTCCTAATACGACTAAGTGTAGCCGATACCATTATCGTTACCAACTCCATTATCAGAATTTTCCATGCGTGCTAAGTTTGACCTTAGCTTTGGGTTGGACTGTTTCTATAAAATCTTTGGCTTTCAATTGACAGTTGGATCCTGCAAATTCCTTAAGCTGCTTCATACAATGGATCACTCGATAGCATTCTAGATTGCCGTAAGAGCACAGTGGCTGAAAACTTTAAAAATCTATCAGCTTAACAATAACATGCAAAAAAAAAATTTTTAAAATTTAAGGAAATATTATAAAAAAATTAAATTTATTTTTTTGAAAATTTTAATAGAAAATCTGTTAAAAATCTTAAAAAATATATAAAAATCGATAAATTTTATTTTTAGTTTTTCTTACTTTTGAAATTTTAGGAAATAGATTTTATCAAATTTAAAAAAAAAATCTACAATTTTAGAAAAATTTAAAATTTTTGTTTTCCAAAACTTGCAATAAATCGTACGATTCATAATCAAAAGGAACATTTTTAAAAAAATGCTAGGAACTCAAGATATGGATTTATCAAGTTTAGGAAAACAAAACTGGCGGGGAAGTTGTATGTAATTTTCGCTTGTAAACCTTTGGATATCACATTGGTTGGCGGTAAAATCATAAATTGGAGTGGTGTTTCTATGAATTAATAGGACGTTCTTCTATTAAACTATTGACAGAAGCCAAAGATCACCAAGTATGATTTCTAACACCAAAGAGTGACTATCATCTATGTTATCCAATGAAATACGTATTCCAAAAACTGCCTAAGTACATTTGTACATAATATCTCGCAACTATGTAGTGATGAAGAAATTTAGAACATTTGTTGTGGCCAAAAATCACTTAGAAAGGTAAAATATTAGGAATTAATCAACACTTAAAGAAAGAGTCTGATACCTAGAATCCTCTGTAATCCAAAAAAGATTTATTTATTATGAATCTAATAAATTTCAATTATTTCTTGTCTAAAGAAACCTTATAGATCCAACTTTATCCAAAAAAAAATTTAAAAAACTAATAACTATACAGACTCCAACAATATTCTCAAGATCTTTGCATAACACTATTGCATTGAATTGAATATTTATAGAGATTAACATCTTTACTCGAAATCTGTCAAGAAAATTTTAAAAATTTCTTGTGAAAAAGAAAATTTACATCGGATGTATATCTCTCTCATCTCTTCGTTAAAAAAATACCAAGAACCTCAAAACTAATCGTTACACAAAATACCATGACTTCATAACATTCGATCGATCATCATTTGTTTATAAAAAGTTTTATCGGTCAAACTTTAAATCTGAAAACAGTGAAAGATAGGGCTACAAAGACGACTATATTATTTATTAAATAATAAACTCCAATACTAAAGAGACTACAAACTGATAAGGAATCAAGTGTAGGTCAGTGATATGGAGAACCTATGAACTGCAATATGAGACACATTTTTAGAGCATCACATATTGAAAACGCAAACAAAAGCAATCCACTAATTCAAATCAAATTATTAAATCGTAAAAAAACGTTAAGTATGAGAATCTTTCATTATTTGAAGGCAGGTGAACCAAGTATGGAGAAACACCTACAAACACAGGACAAATAAAGAGTCAAACAAATGCAATCTTACTCCTCAAATCCAAGCTGAGACAGATATCTCTAAAAAAACAAATATTTAAAAGCTCAAAACAATGTTAAATATTGGAAAGTTTCATTAACTGATGCCAAACCTTTACCTCGATTCATAATCGTAGATGCAACAAGGATCATGAAACAAATCATGAAGGAGCTGAAATTAACGAATCATCAAAACAGTGAATCGAAAGAAAGCACAAAGAAGACAACGAGAGGTCCTTAAGATCCTTAAGATCAAGGAGTCTTTGATATACTCAGTCAAACTCCTTTCATTCTTAAATTTTCATACCCAACTAGTTTTAGAATCAAACACACTAGTATGAAATAGATATCGACTGAAAGAGATCATGAACAAGGTTCATGAAACCCCTGGAACTAACGAACTGTTATAATAGTTAATCGAATGAAAGCAACAAAAGCTACGACAGTTTCTACTCCTCCAAGACTGAAAGAGATCATGAACAAGGTTCATGAAACCCCTGGAACTAACGAACCGTTAAAACAGTTAATCGAATGAAAGCAACAAAAGCTACGACAGTTTCTACTCTTTCATGACTGAAAGAGATCATGAACAAGGTTTATGAAACTCCTGGAACTAACGAACCGTTAAAACAGTTAATCGAATGAAAGCAACAAAAGCTACAACAGTTTCTACTCTTCTCAAGATCATGAAGTTTCTGACATTCTCAATAAAATTTCAACATAACCAAACTCTTTACTGAATGTTAATAGGAGATATTCTTCACATTTGTATATCCACAAAAGTTTGAATCAATGAAAATAGTATGGGATGAACATTGACTGTAGGCTAAATACAAAAAAGCACATAATTCAAAGCTGTTGTGAAAGCTTCTCTAACCTGATGTATGTAGACCTGACTTCTCCAGACTTATATTTGTTAAACTACACTTAAACTATCTGTGTTCTTATCTATGTTGAACAAATGAAATGCGTTCTGGCTTTTAGATACTCAGATTAATTCAAACTTTAACCTTATATAGAGCTCTATCTCACTTGAAAATATAACGCCTGACAAGGAGGAAGTTATATTGAAAGTATGTCAAAAAGTGATGTTCTTCATTTATTAAATGAGAATTCCAAAAGCAGAAAAATAATAAAACAGTTAAGGAGTTTGTAGTAGAATGTCTGGCAAGAAAGCGGAATTTAGAGACGTTCCCTAAACATGACCGAAATAAGGGTTTATTACATTATTCTCAAAATAAAGGAACTCTTAAACTACCGCATATACATTGATTTATTGCAGTGTGTGTCGGTTTAGTTTTTGTTCTATTAATTTAATAATAAAGAGCTATGAAAATCTACCAATAACTCCTTATAGGCAGCTGAAAACTTTAAAATTCCAACATTTTTCTTTTGAGATTTTAATGGAGCTCAACCAGTGTACAATGTCGACCCAAAAGAAGTATCCAGTTTTCATTTTACCACCAACCACTATACTACCTTAAACCACAAAGGAAACACTATAATGAAAGATTATTTTCATAAAGAAAACAAATTCGTTAAGGCAACCGTATTTAATGTCAATCGCACGATTTTTTTTGCATGCAGCTAAAGAAACTTAGTTCCTTAAGATTAATGATGATTAAAATAACTAATATTTGTCACCCCATCTAAAAATTTTCAGCCTCAACTGGAGAACTCGGTCATGAAAACTGAATCATTCAATTGGCTTGTCACAATGACACTAATTTCTCTATGTATTTGATATAACAACACGAAAGTATGAATTTAATTTGGCATACTTTGAAAAGAGTAGAGTATCTTTCCACTATAATAACCAAAAACACTACATTCACTGGGTTAAAGCTTATCGCTCCCTCATTCCTCATTTCATAACATTCGTCAAACAAAAAAAAAAATAACAAACAAAAAACGCCATATACAATCATAATAAGAAACAGAAAACATAAAGAAAAATGATTGCAAAAAAAGATATGAAAGCAAGAAACAAAATGAAAAATACACAATATTTCCAGTGATAAATGGTTAAACAACGTTTAAAAACAAGCGGCACGCTAAGAATAAACAAAGACACAACACAAAGTCTTCAAACAATCATTCATTCAAACATTTATTTTAAATCAATGAAGTGACAACCCGGGAAAATAACGCCATCATATTAGTAAACACACATCGCAACCAAACAACAAAATAAAGAAAGAAAGTCCTCAACAAAGACAACGGATGTGTCACATTAGTAGATGGCTTGTGTAGGAAATCTAGTTAATGAACCTTTTTTTTTTCTTGGTTAGAATTCAATGACAAGAACCAACTCACTCACAATAGACTTACACAAGGAGTGGAAAAAATAAACTAAAGAAAAACTGCCATGTTATCGGCAAATTAGATTGATTGTATATTGAATATTAAAAAGGTTACAATGAAATTGGAAATACGGAAAAATAATGATGTAAGAAGTTATATTTTTATCTCCTTTTATTGTTGTTGCTTGGGCTAATATTGAATATTTATTAAATATTATTAATCATTTAGATAAAACTATGCATTTGTTAAGAAATGGTTAAAACAAATTTATCATAAGATATGGGGATTTTCTTAAGGAAATTAAGTTAGCAGGAGGACTAAAAATGTAGATTCCTGAAAACTATGTTTAAGATAAATAAAAATTACGTAACTTTAAAGAATGATTGACAATATGTACATCACTACATGCGTTATAAATCAGTTTTATTTATAGAACGACATCAAAAAAGATAGGGGTATATGGATGATGTCATTCCGTTTTTAACACATCGGGTAACATTTGTCCCTAGTTTCCATACAAGGTCCCCCTCCGAAAAATACTTGACTTGTCTTATTATGATTAATATCGTGATGAAATGCCACAGTTTAATATGAGCCTAAATCAAACGAATTTTGTGAGGATGGGTTCCATATAACCCCTATATCCCATATTGATGGTGAGTATACAAGATTCGGCACAGCCGTATATTGCACTCTTACTTGTTATTCTTCAATTCTTTAATTTATAATTTAATTCTTACCTCGATAGCATAATCCCATTTGTAACTGTAATTAATTTTTAATATTGATTGACTTACCTGCAAAGAAATTAAGCAAAAAGAATGTTAAACATTAAAAGAACATAACAAATACAATTCAAATTTCATTTCAACATGTTGGAGTTTGTCTCTACTAAGTAAAATTATAATCCTGTCTTTCTTTATTGCCCTGTTTACGAAATTTGTTATTATGAAATTCTTATCTTTAGTTATTGATTCATATATTTGAAACCTATTCTCAACATATAAGGAGTGAGATTGAAAAATTTTTAACACACGATTTTCATAAAAACTTTTAACCCAAGTATTATTTTATTTTTTTTTATTTTTTGATCAAGTTACCTTTGTAACACATATCAGTTATTATGTTTAATGAGTGACCAGAAAAAAGTGCGTACAAAATTATTGAATATTTTCAACAAAACCCAACTTGGGCCTACAAAAAGTTGGCAAAACAATCAAAGGTTTGCCGTCAAACTGTTTCCAATGTTAGTAAACAGTATCGAGGGAACTTGTCCGTTGATAGAAAACCTGGTTCATGTAAAAGGAATGGTCCACATGTTGTTTCTAAAGCCAAAAAAATAGAAAGCATTTTCAAAAGAGCTCTCAAAACATCCGACAGGAAAACATTCCAGTTAGCAAAGTACTCGTACTATTTGGTACGAAAAGTTAAAGCTAATGCAGGTTTAAAAACATACAAGGCTCTAAAAGTTCCTGACAGGAACGCTGCTAAAACTGTATATGCCAAAAACAGATGATGAAAATTGAAGTTAAGAATTTTTCGATCTCACTCCTTAGTTATACTGGTAGCAGTACCATGACAATATTACGCCCTATATTAACATGCTAAAGTCCGCTAGTCTCCCGAAATTACTATAATTTAGAAAGTACTGGAAATTTAATTACTGAAGAAACCAAGTGTGAAGTGAATTCTTGACAGAAAACCTTCCTGTATGATTATTAACCTCCCACCTACCTGTTCTGAAAAATCGAATCCGAGAAACGATTTCATTATTTTCGAACCGTCAAAACGGTGATTAAAACAATGGCACAAAGAAGACAACAACAGTTTTATCTCTACTTAAGCTCATGTATTGCCTAACATTCTAGGTCAAACTCAAACATATGTGAATATACCCGAACTCATCGCTTATTTTAACCCGTTGTGGATCAAGGCTTTAAATCGTTGAAAAAATTTAATTTTTTTTATTACATATTGAAAATAAGGTCTTCAGGAAGTTATTTACAAAATTTTAACTTTGTGGGGGACCTGCAAGGAACAGAAAGGAACCAGCAAGGAATCGAAAGGGTCCTGGTACTTTGAAGTACCGTTTGTTTCAGCATCATCCAAAACATAAAAAACTCATAGATTTTTGTTTAAATTTTATTAATATATTGATTTGTTTTGTAACTTTTATAAAATTTTCTATTTCAAGTCTATTCAATGGTATTTTACGAAACAGTATTTTTTATCAATACAACATTAATAAACACCACAATGAGAACATGAGATACTTCATCGTTATTCTGGGTAAGCGAGGTTGCCAATAGGCAACAAAATATATTATTCCAAAGACGATAGTGTACTTCAAAGTATTTTTGAGCAAAAAGGGTCAAAATATGTTTTGTTTTCATTTGGTAAGCTTATTATTGTTGTGGTACTTCTAAAAGTAATAACATTTCAAAACCACTAAGTTTTTAGACAAACAAAATAGTATGAAATGGCTATCGATATCAGCAGATTATTTCTAACTGATTTTTTTAGTCTGTCAACTCAGATAGTTTAAAGTTAGCTTTACCAAACTTGAAATTAGAATTGCAGATCACAAAAATTTATATGAATTAGGATTGAATATTGGAAGCTTGCTTTTTACAATGTCCAGTGTCACAATATCCAAGGAGGTTGTGGAATTGGAAGCCAAATTTTCCACGAGTGTCATAAAGTTCATAAGTTACAACTCCAAAGAAAAGCCAATACAATCTGTTGCAAATTGCTATGGGGAGACTCTGAAGGATTAAAATTTTAGATAATTTGGCGAGTCAGTTATCCAGTAAAACTCTAATAAATGCAATACTCTTCATTAGATCCAAGAAAAGATAAATTTTTATATCATCAATTGAAATCGAATGGCGGGTGTTTCAGTTGCTTACAACTGAAACGAAGCAGCGGTAAATACTCGTATTTAGAACCCTCAGTCAAAAGGTAACATCAATATTTAAACATGAACTTTTCTCTGAACGTGGAAGCCGCAAAAGGAGAATTCATTCGGTAAGGCAAGTGTTTAAGTTGTTTATAACAGAAAAAAAGCAGCAATAGATACTATGAAGTTTGAGTCAAATGTTTGATGAGTGACAGCTTCAACTGATAATCGTGGATGAAAGAAGAGTCACTCACTTTTTTCCTAAAACAAACATTTAAAACAATCAATTAAAAATACTAAATTAGACCAAACACTTATAGGCAAGGTCATGAAGTCTCTGACAGTTTCGCTTAAATACGAACATACCCAAACTGCTCGCTTATATCCAATATGAGAAATTTTTTCGAATGTTTTTCAAACATTCGACGTGTAACACACAGAATCCTCACTGTCTCATCGCAGCTTTGCCCAAAGCTTATCGATGGCATTTAAGACCATAACAACTTGTCAGCCATCTCATAAGTGTCTTAATATCGTAAAATTTTGTAATATTCTCCTAATCATCATGAAAAATCACATTGTATGAGCCCAAATGTGACTTTATAGTGGCAAACAAACTCCAACTCAACGCAGGAACACTAATTTTCATTGACTTATCCATAAGAGAATCTAAAAAAGGTTCCGATCCCACAAGCTCTCCGTTTTAGTCAAACAATCGTCCAGTTCTTTCCCGAAATGAGCTTCATGGCCAGATATCCACCACTACGTTAATTCATTGTGCCTCTTTTGTTAGTTGAGAAATTTAACTGAAATTTAATTTATAGCAACTCCCGACAACAAGTCATTCATTTTTGGAATGCAAATATGACCCAACAAGTCCTCGACTATTCCTGATAAGAGAGTTGTGTAAATGCGACTTGTCCTTTACTTATATGTACAAAGGTGAAATATGCAAATTACAGCCCTTGACAATTGTACAACATGTTCCTATTCTCCCAGTAATGGATACGCAAATGAGGTGACAAACTCTATCCTGTAAAGATCTACTTCAACAAGGCTGTGCACTACAATTCGAGCTTTAGAATGATATTAAATGAGCAGATGATTCCAGCTTTTAGACCCCATGTTCAACCAAAGATTGGTAGGCAAAAATAAAGTACGTTGATGGTCTATCTGATATTACCAGACAAGGGTCAAGAATAATCCCAAGGTAAACAGCTCTTCAGAGAACCGGATCTCAACATAAATAAGTCTCCTTAGACTTTAGATAACCTTTTAAGCACTTTATACCATGCCGGCAAATTTCCTGTATGTTAGAAGGTTGCTAATGCAAATCCAATTCCTAAAAAGGGAGAGGCTAACAAACCTGAAAATTATCGCCCAATAGCAATTTATTCTGCACTCTCCAAAGTTTTGCAGATGACAGCAACATTTGCCATTCATATGCATTAAATTATAGACCAAGCTTGTCGGAGATTGGGGCAATGAGGCTAAACATGAATGATACGCTTAACCAAGATCTTGTGATAATCTCTGAATTGGGTTGTTCGAATAGAGTTGATTTCAATGCACGCAAGACTCAATGCTGTGTGTTAACACACAAACACATAACAGATCATGTTGCTCCATTTGTTTTCATGGGTGGTGTAAATATAAAGGAATCAGAAGCTCTTGATGTTCCAGGCTTGAGTATTCAGTGAGATGTCCGCTGGACAAAACACATTTTTCGAGTGTCGAAAGAAGCATTCAAGTGACTTGGTTTTCCAAAACGGTGTAAAACATACTTCCCTCCATCTGATCTTACTATTTACACCACTTATATCCGACCGAAAATGGAATACAACTCTCATGTTACTCGACCGCGTACAGGAAAGGGCGAAGGTGCTTATCCGTGGTAGTAGGGTATCCAGCTCTATTGACTCTCTGAAAAATCGTCGCAATGTGGGTTGCGTTTCACTGTTCTACCGATACTACAATGGTATGTGCTCTGCTGAATTTAGGGAACTCGTTCTCGAAACACGTAGTTTTTTACGCAACAAAAGTTCTTCGGCAAGGGCTTTTTAGCCGTACTGTCCGCATATGGAATAAGCTTCCTCCTGAAGTCCTTCCTGTCACTTTCATTATAGGAAAATTCAAATCAAATGTCCACAAACACTACTCCCTCTATCCTCCCTCTCATAACTTATTTTCCCAGTTCCAACATGAGTAGGGGTCATCCCCTGAGTGCTGGTCCAAGAAAAAACAAAAAGAAGATCCAGCTGTTCAAGATCCACTTATAAAATCTCAGAGAACTGGAAGAAGGCGTGCGAATAGAGCTGGTAATAGTTATGTCCAGCTGAATACGTATGTATTATGCACTTGTGAATTAAGTGGTTGAGGTTTTGAGATTATAGATCATCAATATTGGCATTGGAGTAATTTTCAAGTAATTTCTGTTAAGTCAAATTTTGAATAAGCAGATTATTATTGGGTATTTGAAGTATGAACAAACAATTCATAGTTAAAAAAGCTCTTCCATGAACTAAAGATTAAGAACTTTTTGCCAACTCCATCAAAGTCAAACCCAATATAGTTAATTTCTACAAATTGATCACACTTTCTCTTCTCGTAAGTTAAGTTTGTTCCAAATCTATATCTTATTTTTTAAAAATTTTCTTATTTCCCCTAAAAAAACTTCAATTGCAATTACTCCAATGCAACATATCAAATTTACATAACAACGATTATTTAACAACATTTGACTTGCAATACTTGCACAAGCATGCTACCATTTAAATACCATTCATTATGAATCACCTCGATATTTAAAGACAAGCACATGTGCCAGTAACTGCGTGTATTAACTAGTAAAATATACAGTAAAATACAGTTCGAGAAAAATAAAAAATAAAAAAAAAAAAAAAACATTAAATAACTGTTACCAAGGAAAATCATAGCATGGGAGTGCCATCCTATATGTGTGCGAGTGATGATATGTTGTCGTGCATGGATTGAAGATTGACACGCAAAAATATGAAGGAATTGTAAAAATGTGTCACCTAAAAAACAAACAAACCAAATGAAAATAGAAGGGAAAGCAAGAAAAGTGAAAAAGAAATAGAAAAACCTAAATGGAAATCACTCTGTAGAAAGGAAAAGGAAGTAATTGTAACAGTTTTTCAAATTTGCTCGTTCAACGTTCAACACAGTGTTTAAGTAAATTTTGTACAACTAAATTGTCTTACGAGTATAGCTCGTATTTCATGTATACGCATGTTGCAACTAGCAGCATATGTGTGTTTATCTGTATGGGAATTTTCCTTATTTTGTTGCAAATGAGACTTTAGTGCTGTGTGCTTCCACATCTTTGCCCCTAAAGATAACAAAATGCATTATGCCAATAGAAACACTTTTAATATATTTTTTTTCTAGTTTTTCTCGTCATCCTCGTCGATGTCGTCATCATTTGACAAAATGTTTAATGCATTTATGTCACTTTGCTTTTATGCATGCAAGAGCATGCAGATGATGTTCATCTGAAGAGCTGTTACTTCATTGTACATAGTGAAAATTTGCTTTTCTTTACAATTTAATGAACTCATATCACCCACTCACTCCGTTACAAGTTGATCATTATAACCCAAATAAGCCTCCCTGCTCCAGCTACATTTGTATTATTATTGCTTACACCTTTTAAATTTTGCATTTCCTGCTGCTGTTGATGTCAAGAATGTAACAGTTACTGCTGCTGCCATGTGGCATTTGTACGCTCGCTTGCAGGGAATTGTTGATGATAATGATGATTGCACATTTCAATGGTCACATGTAACTACTTAAGGCTGTCATCTATATATTTGTTGAATATTGAAAGCACTTTACTGCCATTCATTGTAAAACACATGAATACTGTTAAGATTTGATCATACATTTACACAAAATACTAAAATGCGTTTATATAGAAATTCTTAGGGTATAAAGTAAATGGTTTTATAATGTGAGTTATTCTACAAAGCAACAATAATATGATTTTTAAGATCAGATAGGATATCTTAACAACATTTCATAACTTTTAGTGCATTAGTTATATGAGAAAATTGGCCAGGAGCAAATAGCTTCTTTAACTAGTCAGATTTCATGTGTCGTACAGGTTTGAAGACAATATGAAGAGAATATTTATTTCATTGAGCTTAGTTTCTTTTTTAAGACAAAGTTTATTTTTCAGTACTTTCGAAATTCATTGACGAACAAATTGGTGTTCTAATCCCCAGACAATAATATATTTCAACTGCTATGGAGTTTTCTCCACTGCTGGATGGAGTAGAGAGTTCAACCCTGATTCAGGGTTTCTTTAGATTTTCAATTTTCCATTTCATTCCATTTGGAACGAATACAACATATTTAGGCATTTCTTATCCATCAGTATCCGAAAAATGTAAATGATCTTACAAAAAAAACATAGACGAAGCAAGGAAGTGGCAGTTTTAGTTTCAAAACTGAAACTTTATCAGTTTCAAAAGCATTTAAATTCATCAATAGTTCGAAATCTCATTGTCCACCATGTAAACATCGTAATTATAGAGAATTTCTGTGAAGATCTTACTCGCAAAATCATAACATTCCTCAAAAACTAACTAAAGAATCACATTTCCCTTCGAAGTTGAGCACATCTATTCTGTGTTTAATAAACATTGCTTGCTCCGTTCCAAAGAGTATCTAATACGATTTTACTCTGGCATTAATCAAGAGGCTTTAGTCACAGATAATCTTATAAAAACCTTAGAAAATTTCCACTCACAAAATAAACTTGGAAATCAAAGGCAAGCACTCTCCAATGGATCAAACTTTCAGTCTTATTACGCAGTAGATAATCCTATTAAAGCCTTATAAAGGATTTATTTTCAAGTAAAACTAGGAACTGAAAAGCAAGCACTCTCCTATGAATGTAACGTTCAGTATTACTCACAAATATAAATGTCCAAGGCAGTTAATAGGATGTAGAATGTTTCGGCAGCGGATGTTGTTCAAACCTACCCATTGCTATATACATTGAGTCCTCCATTTCGAAGAGAACCTCATTAGGCAATATGCAGGATCCTAAAGTCGCAAATGATCTTATATAAACCTTATAAAGGTTTTATTCACAATATAAACTTGGAACTCAATAGCAAGCACACCGTAATGAAACAACATTTTCAGTATTTTTCTAAAATAGAAACTAACAAGGCTTTAGGATTAAGAAGAGTTCTGCTGCGGATATTGACTGCATCTACTCTGTGCTTAATAAACACATTATGGGAAAAATTTCCACTAACATCGTTGTTTTGTAAAATCTTCCGGATCAGTCTAATTTCCCAAGAACAGTAAAAGCAAATGTCAGTCCATCTGCAAAGAGTTTCCTGAAGTTGCAGGTGATCTTTTAAAAAACTAAGAAAGCTAATCCCATGATATAATGGGAAGTCAAAGGCATCGAAAGTAAAACACTCCCTAATGAATAGCACATTCAATCCATCCCAAATTTAAAAATATCCAAGACATTATACAAAGCTAGGAACAGATTGTCAGCGAATCTACTTTGTATCTGGTAAATGCCCTAGAAATGCTCTTTGTTGTGCTATTAAAAATGTCAAAAATCAACATTATTGAATGATATTAAACTCCCCTGAAGTCCTGAAGCAGCATATTGTCATATAGAAGGTTTGGAAAACTTATATTAACAAGATAAACTAAAACGTATTTAACAAAAATTCAATCTAGGTTTAACAAAGACATCCTTCTCCCATGCTAACTTCCTAGTACATTGAAAAGATCTAAGATTAGGTTCAATGAAGTTTTATTAGCAGTCAGAATCAAGTTATTGTAAAGTCCATCTACTCACTACTTCAAAACATTCGAGAGTCCAACATTAGTTTGTCTAGAAAGAGTCCAGCTAATATAGGGAAAGGGAAATGATGGGCGCCTTTTGATTTACTCTTTTCTTACTTACGTGTGTACTTTAATCAGTCTAGCTTGAGCATTCGAACGAGCCAGAGAAAAAAATTTGTCCCAACTTTTTAAGATTGAAAATGAACAGTATGAGATTTGAAATTCTTAATTGGGGAAAAGAGACGAAAGTTTACTGGCAACACCGATTCGTGGTGAGAGCGGAGAGGTTGTATGACTAATACAATCGTAAAATGTTATAGTAAAGATTGCCTTTCCCTGCTCTAATAAAACAAGCAGGATTGAGAAAGATGCATAGCACATTGGTAATAAATAAATATATTTCTACGATTTAAGATAATGCGACAAATAATCACTTAATTGGAATACAGGGTGAGGACCTTGTAGTTACAGTTGAAGATCACGAGTGTAGCATTAACAACTAGTATCGTTTACATTTGACAGCCTCGAATTGAGTGTTTCTAAAGAATGTTGGGAGGTTACAGTGGTATTTATTCCCAGCAAGTGGGTACTATATCGACACTCTTGTATAACCTTGTCGTAAATAGAATTATGTCCAGACTCAGTAGAAAAGACATATTAAGTTCCAGCCTAGTACGAAAGGCACTAAAGTAAATGGAGATGACACCGTCGTATGTAGACTAAACTTTTAGGACGAGAATACTCAACGGAGAAGACTGGATTTTACGATCTCATACTACACTGATGGATCAAAGACGGAAATTTGCCCAGATGATCGAGATCAACGGGTATCTCACAGACTACCTCATATCTACATGGTTTCCTGCTTCGGATGTAGAAATTATATCTAGAAAATTATACAGAAATTATATCTAGAGTTATAGACCATTAATGTCAACGTTGACTACATTAGCTTAGGCTCCACCATGTAGAGCTATGATGTGTACATGAAGGCATACGTGGCTATGAGAATGCTGTGAATCAAGGCCCCAATTCAACGAATAAATAAACAGACGGGGAACATACTCATGGGCAGGTTCATAAATTAGAAATAGAAAGATTGTGGCGAGAGTCACACAGCAAGGGGCTGTTATATCGACAATCTTGTATAACCTTGTCGTAAATAGAATAATGTACAGACTCAGTAGAAAAAGCAAATTAAGTTCCGGTACAGTGTAGTGCGCAAGGCACCGAAGTAGATGGAGATTTCACCGTCCTATGTAGACTAAACTTTTAGGATGAGAATACTCAACAGAGCAGACAGGTCCGCAAACTCTGCACATCGGGACGTTACGATCTCATACTACACTAATGGATCAAAGACGGAAACGGACACATGTTCGTGAAAATGATCTTGATCTTCGGGTATCTCACAGACTACCTCATATCTACATGGTTTCCGGATCCCAGATGCGTAAATAATACAAACAATTCTATCTAGAATTGTAGACCGTTAATGTCAAAGTGTTGAAGTGGAAATGTCTACTAGATTGAATGCATTGAGTAACATAGCTTAGGCGAAACCGTGCAGAGCTATGAGGAGTCCATGAAGGCATCTGTGGGTAAAGACGTGATGGTTGCCCTTGTAGGACTTGTTTGGACCATCCGGAAGAATTTAATGCGACTGTCCAGGATTATAATAGTGCAGACTAAGATATCAAGAACTGTATAGTCTCAAAGAAGCCTTGCTGATGGATCTAATCAGATTATGCACCAAATTTCTTAGTATTTAAGAGCTCAGGTCCTCCGAGTGTAATCGCTAACTACGGACTTACCATGGGACCTCATATAATCTCTATTTTCTATAAAGACCACAGTAAGATAATTAAAGTCTCTCAGTTATCTAACAAAAACATATATTTCAATTATATTTCTTATTAAAGCCACAACAAACAAATCTTCGATAAAGCCATTAATTATCTTGCTTTCTCTAATACCCGTTATAAACAAATTGCCAAAAATATTTTACAACTAATAAATCACAAAATATTTGCTCATTAAAAACACCGTACATATTTTCAAAATACCAACTAAAAAATTGCCAAAAATATCTGCAATAGAGCAGCTTACGAAAATTTGGTTGTATGTATGTAGTACATTTTCTATTGTTAGCATTGCACCATAATGTTGTATATTGAAATGACAATTTAAGCCATCATCATTAAATTATTACTATTATTATCGTCAACAATAACAACAACCTCAGCGTTAGCGTCATTATCATCATTTGGCATTTGTAGAGAATCATCATTATTGTCAGTCATTGTTCTGCTGCTCTGCTCCGTTTGCAGCACCATACAAAACATTGCAACATTTTGTGCAACATATGATAGTGACAACGAGTATTAAGTATTATATACTTTAGCTATTTATATAGTTGTGTACATATATGTATATGTACCAGTATATATTAATATGCAATAATATTCATCAGAAATTCAATCATGTGTGTGGCAACATACTTATACATACGAATACCTATGGTACATTGTACTCTATTTTATTGTATGCATTTCCATTAACAAAAACAAAACAAAAAATAATAATAAAAACAATTTATGAAATTTGATAATATTCATAAAGTTATTATTAGTTTATATCAACCATAACCATATCTACATATTATGTTTATACGATTACATACATATGAACATATTTGATTATAATTTTCGCAACGAATTTAGGCAATCTTGTTATAATCGTGTATAGAATTATAATGTTAGTCAAATGTTTCTAAATTCTAAACACATTTTTTGTTATTAATTATTTTATAAATGACATTCTAAACATAATGCTGGTAGGTAGCTGGAATTGAAACAAATTATTCGTATTGAAGTAAAGGGCTAAAATTATTCACTGACACTTAGATAATGGTCCACTGTGATACAACAGCAGTTTAGTCGATGATAATCTCCAGTGTTTTATCAAACCGACTTTTATATAAGGGCCATAATACGATTTTATTCAATGCCCTACAATTCTGACACTTCATAGAAGAGAGCAGTTTCATTAAACTCCAAGTTCTTCTCACCTCTACGCCGTAGTAACATAACCTTCGCGGCGCATTTCGACCGAGCAGTGGAATTCTATTTATCACACTCTACACACGAACATGAAGATTGTTTGGCAAATAGAGAGGCTCATCAAATCGTTCTGGAACCAGAAAGATATGAATGATCTCTTATAGATATGACAGAGGAAAGTGTGGTCTGTTTGAGCTGGAGTTTGTTCGACTTGGAATCTTCTCTTCTTCTAATTTAATTTAGCTTCTTATACACAGAGAAAACAGATTCGTGATAGGAACCGAATGATCGAATGATTCTACCTTAGTAACCGAATTTTACAGTTGTGGCTCAAAATTTTAGAAGAGCTAACAAAAGTTTAGTTGCTTCAACCGAAATTCTTTTTTAGCAACTGACTTTCTGTTGATAGAACGGAAAAATTCAATGTTAGCAACTGAATCATTCGATTGGCTACCAATTCGGTTGCTATCACGAATCTGTTTTCTCTGTGTAGACATTTTAATGCATTTTACTGTCCAGATCCATACAATAAGTGCAGTTATATCCATTACATTTCCTCGCCATCTCCTCCAGTGGCAGCAGGCACTAGCATACAACCTTAATTGGTGTTAATGTGAGTCTAAAGGAACCTCTGAGAAGAAACAATAAGACAAATACCAAACAAATCTTCGTACTCTAATTCTTAATTAAATTTTAACACTAAACAATACGACAATTAACAAACAAATCTTTATACTCCATTTCTTCATTAAACTTTTCTTTAAGTGTAAAAGAAAGCAAGGCATAATGGTTACGTTCAATACGAAGTTTGACGTAACTCAGCATGAGATCTTTTGTAGCATTCCTGATTTTCAGAGCAGGCTATCAGACAAATCAAATCTACGTACTTTCCATAACATTCATTTAAAACTTCGACTCACTTCCACAATGTTTGGTTTTCGTTAGTCTACTAGTGAGGTCATATACAGCCTCCTTCATTTCCAAGACGTCGAAGTTGTATTCACTAAACGAAAGAGATTTCATCCTAATAAATACCAGCTTAAATAGAGCTGTTGCAGCTGATGTTCAATTGTTATAAGAGAGCTGATGCATGAATTTTGATCAATCATTATTCGGAGAAAATATTCCTTAAGCCATACCACTTAGTGGCAAAAGTTTCTTTTCGTGTGCCTCTACATAGCAAGAATATACAATAATCTACAATTACACTTGAGAAACTTGAACTCCCAACAATCTTTGATATCAAATACTGTAAAATAACAAACTATTGTGTTTTCTAACTCTACAAATTATTAAAATAATTCCGTATTGAATATATAATATATTGCGCAACCCGATAAATTACTCTATCTTTAGTTTTTTGGTTATTCATTTTTAATTTTTTTTAATATAAAATTGTTGATGTCATCAGTCTTAATTTTGTCATCATTATGGCTGTCATCTTTTTAATGTGTCTTTTTCCTTTACAATATTATGTTTTTCCCCTTACTCGAGAGAATTTACTTGTCTTTTTTACACTTTTTATTTGGCAATAAGAATTTCCATAAGAGTTGTAATATGTAAATATTTCTTCATTGTAATAATATAACGTACATAAATATATATGACGTAGTTACCAAAAGAAAACATACACATTTAATAATGTAATTTCTGAAGCGTATTTTGTAAATGATATTTTGAAAATTTCTTCGCAATTCATGTGTCTTTTGAATGCCTTGCTTCGCTTTTACGCAAATGCCATCCCTTTTTTTAAAAAAAAATGAACATATTTTCGCGCCAAACATTTTAAATACATGTAACTTACAAAACTGTTAATGTAACCATAATATATTTTCTCACTCACTCAGTTCGTTCGTTCGTACATGCATATATTTCCACTAACGAAAAACGAAAGATAAAATTTTGCATATGTGTTCTTGAAAGGAAAATGAACAAAAAAAAACGAAAAAGAATTGTATAAATAAAAAAATAAAAAAATCTTTATGTAAATTATTTTCTGATGTTAATGTTTTCCCGGAATTCAGTGTTTTCTTCATTCCGGGCATGTAACAAAAAAAAAAAAGAAGATACGAGCTAAAGACATTTGTTTTTTTTTTTTTAGTTTGTAGCAAAAATCGAGGCAATGTGTTAAAAAAAAAAGAAACTATTTCTTTATACCAGGAGGTGTTTGTTGCCAAAGCTGTATCTATAAATGCATCATCAAAAATGTGTTTAACGATGGTGTTTAAGGTGTCATTTAGACACATTCCTTAAATAACTTTTTCTTTTTTTTTAAGCAAACTCATGGTTGTTGCTTGAAAACTAGCTGATAATGAATATTTGTTTTTCTTTACACTTTAAATTTTTTGGTAAATGCGGAGAATTTGCATTTTTGGTTTCAGCTGTAAGAGTATAAAATTTGCTTATAACTCCATTAAACTTTACTGCATTATGTTTAGCTAAAACTAAACATGGATTTGTGATATTTCTACATAATAATAATAGAGAAAATTGTTATTATTTACTGATCTTTGGTTTTAAGCACACCAGCAGGAAAAGCTCGACCTTTCAATGTTTAACGATTCGAGAGATCATGAATCGTTTCACGAATTACTCTGACCCATACAAAATACCGCAATAGTGATTATATGACATGTTGTTTTTCTAATCAGGGCTTGGTAAGATCTTGAAACCAAAATAATCATTAAACTTTGATAACATTGGCTATAAAGCGATTGGATTTCTTTAAAATCTAGCCATCTCTGGTCCAATGAGACCAGAAAATATGGCAGCAATCAATTGAATGTTACATTATATTCTCCTTACCATTATATTTCAAGATATTACAACGAAAAATGGCATTGGTTTTTAAAATTATTTTTATTACGACAAATTTATATTCTTACTCCAATTACTATAGTTTAAAATAGACGTCTGAGCTAATTTTATACACCTATTATGCTCTCTATTAACTAAGAAAGAGAATCTGCTTTATGCACTTCCTCCACACCCTACAAACCGAGCCCCGGTTGCTACAGTTTTCCCCTTAAACATGTGTTTCAGAATGATAGTCATTCTTCTCTTATACTCTGTATATCACTGTATTACTCTGTATATCACTGTATTACAAGCAGTTGCGATCTATCCCTTGACCTATAAGGATGTCTGTCAGGCTACTGAAAACAAGTCTATAGATTTGTAAACTATTTTCCTGTCACTCATATCAGAGTCTCCAAATTAGTATTTTTTGTCTAGCTTTGAAACGTGAGAATACCTGCATGACTCCCGATAGCAAGTCTATCGATTTGTAGTATATTCTCCAAGTTATTGATGTCAGGGTCTCCCGAAAGATGACTGTGTATATCACTGAAAATGTTTTACAGACCTTTAAATGACTAATCTATTTCATGATTCCCGTTTCAACTCCTTGGAATGTTTTATGTGGTAAACTTTGATACAGTTTATATTTGCCGCAAATATGACGGATTTCGGAACACGATCACAAATAATGTACCAGTATCATATTAGTATGTCAGCCAGTCTCATGCAAGTGAGATGTAAATTCAGTTCCATATCCTATTTAATTGAATTATCTATGGTAAGTCGCCAAAGAATCTATGTTATCCAGTCGACAGTTGAGTTCCATCATCATTTAACATATTCAATGCTGGGTTACTCCATTCAGTTCTCTTTTGAACTTCTGGTAGAGTTGTGCTTTGTCAAACTAGATAGGGTTGAAAGAGCATTACATTTTTTACAGTTTCTCAGCCTTCGTATTTCGAACACCGAAATTATCTACAAATCATAAAGATGGATGTTTTCATTATAAAGGGTTTTCCAACAAAATGTGTTATTTTGAATCACCCGGTATTTCCGTAGCTGCCACTTTTGAAGCTTTTATTCTTTGGCAATTGACAAGTAGACACCACGCCATTACTAAAAATGGAACGATACACGCCTCAACTACGCATTGAAATTATTAAAATTCACTACAAAAATGGTGAAAATCTTGCAGTCACAGTTTGCAAAAAGCATTTTTGGGTCGTCGTGAAGCACCTTGAAGCAATACAGAAATTGGTGGATAAATTCGAGCTGTTGGGACAAGTTAGTGATGTGAAGAATAAAATCCGTGCACGTCGCTCAAGAACAACTGAGAACTGGTCCGGCGGTGTCATTGGACCTTACTTTTTCGAAAATGAGGTTGGATCAACAGTTGCGGTGAATGGATTGCGCTATCAGGAGATGATTAATGATTTCTTATAGTTGGAGTTGGATGTTATTGATCTGGACAACGTTTACTTACAACAAGACGGCGCTAAGTGCCACACAAGCAACGAAACCATTGCTCTTTAACGGGAAAAGTTTCCGGACCGTGTTATCTCTCGAAGAGGTGTTCACAATTGGCCACCGAGATCTTGTGATTTAACACCTTGCGACTTCTTCCTTTGGAGCCACGTCAAAGATAGGTTTACGCTAACAGCCCAGCGTCGATTTAAGACCTCTAAGATAGAATTCGTGAGGATATCGAGGACATAGGGCAGCCACTTTGCGATTTCGTTATGGAAAATTTCATGAAAATGATATGGTCTTGTAAGCGTGGTCGTGGTGGCCATTTGGCTGATGTTGTTTTTCATTATTAACGGCATACCTCTTTATTATGAAATAAATATCCGATCATTTATCTCAAAAAATGCAATTTTTCTTTGAATACCAAAATAACACCACTTGTTGGAAAACCCTGTATGTGACTTATCAATTCGATTGATTTTAGGACATAAACTCAACTAATGTTTCAGTGTCCCATCATGCTCATTACGTATACTGTATCAGACAGTCTCATGCTAATGAATTGTAAACTCAGTTCCATATGATCGGTGAGGATGTAATCAACCCTCTGAAAGTTAGTCTATTAAATTGCGAAATATTCTCCATTTATCTTCCGTCAGGTTCTCTCCAAAAAATATTTATAATACCAATTACAGTAACCACCTACTTAATTGGCTCAATACAAGCCCGTTCCTTCAATTACCTTTTGGCTCATCGTAAAGTTTTATTTTGTAAAATTTGACGATGTGTTAAAAGAATACAGTTTGCTAACCTTCTTATTTCTCACAATTCTCACAAATTATGTACAAATGCTTGCATTCAGTGAATTATTTTATTTCAATCCATGACATTGTTACGTTTCAGTGCAGTTATTGTATCCACCTGTAAATATATGTCCATAATTCTACAGATTTCAGGACACATATAATATTCCAATATCATTCTCAATGTGTTAGAGAATACTATGCGAGAACAATTTGTATCAACTCATAGCCATGAGGATTTTATCAATCTGCAGAGATTTAATATTATTACTTGCGGAATATTCCTCGGCTTATTTCAGTCAAGGAATGCTTGTCATGCCCCAATAGTTGGCTTCCATCAATATGTGACATGCTACCTCCTTTCTTCTGTTCACTTTTCAACACCTATAACGCTTTTGAGTTGTTAAGGTTGCTGAAGTCTAAGGAGATGTCTTTTTTGGTGACTTTGTCAGTATTCTTATTACTCACAAAAACTTAAAGATCCCGGATCAAAATGAGTTCCAAATTTCGGTCAAGTTGCTTAACTCAAGCAGTCAAAACCAGTTCAAGATTTGACGAATATTTCAAAGGACCTTATTTTCAAATACTTGAATTGAAGTTCCAAAAAATCACACATTTTGATACGACGTTTATCGAAATATTCACCCCTATCGCGAATCAATATTTCACATGAAATATGTTTCCTTTTCCCATTTTTCGTTCATCAACTTTGTTCACGTGAAAAATTCCCCATGTTGTAAAATTTTTAGATGGAATTTTGTAAACAATAAACAGCTGTTACCAACAAAATCAACTATTGAGAATGGAAAGTTCATAGGAATATCAGGATAGCAATTTTCCCTTCGAGGGAAATGGATATTTCATGGAAACATAAGTTTCACATGTTTTTGCCGATAGGGGCGTTTGTGAAAAGTGACATACTTTATTAAGTCAAAGGAAACCTGGGCACTTGGAACAAAAGATAGCTTTCATTCAGGTTAAAAACCGAATATTTTGCCAATCAGAGTATTCGATTGAATTCAAACAATTTTCTGGTTCTACTAATAGGAATTCAATTACTAAAGATGCAAAACAGTTTAAACAAACGATCTTTTGACACTGCTTTAGAACTTTGCTAAAATAAATGAAAATTTAGATCGTTAAGAAGAGAATAACACGATTCATTCGAAAATACAAACTCAACTCCTGTCTTTGAAGAGAATTAAGCAAATTGTACAATAAGAAATGTGCAAAATTACATCAGCGATTATGAATTACATCTGTGAATTAAAGTTAGTTTAATGAAAATTGTCAAAAATCTGGTCTGGAGATTCTAAAAACAAAATCAAAAAGTATCACCTAACTTATTTTATAAAAGCGGACAACTACCGACTATACTTGATTACTTAAGCGTATTCTATAGAACAAATGAGCTCAAAGGTCACTAAAACTGGAGAATAAAGAACACTTTCCATTTCATCCTTAGTCTTAGAATTCTAAACATGCGGTTATGAAGTCACAAAGTACCAATAGTTTTCCATACAAACAAATGAGCTGAAAGGTAAACAAAACTTTAAAGTTTCAAGTTATTTCCATGCTATCGAACGTTTACTAGTATCCTTATTAATTACATCTTATAACTTATCACACCGCCTACATATGCTGCATACTCATACTCCACTAAATTATAAGATTAAGCCATTTTGTAACACTAAAGTAATTTCCTACACTTTAAGTTTTGGAACAGCCAAAAACTTTTTCTAGTTAACATTTTTTTTTTTTGTTTTTTTTTTTGTTTTTCATTGGCTTTGGCAGCCACAAGAAATTGATTTCCCCTCAACGAGAGAAAAAACAAGAATAGTTTAGTTCTACAAAAGTTTAAGGAAAAACTAATGGAACAACAACAATCATACATCTAATGCCAACAAACAACAAAAAACAAACATAGACAACAAGAAACAAATAGGACTGATGAGGAAAAAATATCCCTTTTTTAGGTTTGGCATTAGTGATGGCAGTAAAAACCAAGAAGAAAAAAAAAAAAACACAAAATAGAAATAGATGAAATCAGTATTCAATGAGGCAAAAGCCTGCTCATTCGTTGTTGCATCAAAACCAAAAATAGAAAGAGAAAAAAAAAAACAGCACATGGAAAGACAGAGACCAGAAACCAGAACATACGAGATTTGCATTACACATTGCCATTATTCAATGCTCAATTTTCAATACTCGTTGTACAACATTGTGATGTTTTTACCTCAAATAAAGTGGCATTAGAGGTTCAGAAACAAGCAACAACAACAGCAACATCAACTAAATCCAACAAGACTGTTGATGATGATGATGTTGGGTTGTGTAGCTGGCATTAAGAGTGGGATTTAAATGGGGAAGTTTGTGTTCGTATCATCAATGTATTGACTAGAAGAGAAGAAAAAAAAAAAAACATATTTGGAACACAAAAACTTATTTACTTGAATGTGTTTAGGAAAAATTCTTAGTTTTGTAAAACATTTTCATATTAGAAAAGACCACTTTAAATGCTACAAATATTATAAAGCGCATGTCAGGAAATCTATACAGTCAACTGTCTAACAACAGGGACATACAGCAAATGTACATTTTTCCTATCAAGTGAGATTTTACTGTCGGCACACCATGAGCCAGTTGCTGCAAATAAAATGGTGAGGCACATTTAACTTACACACGTCCAACTTAGTTTTCAAAGCTTGTGCTGCTCTTGCTGTATGTACGAAAATCATATTGCAACATCTGTTGTAGATGAGTTGAAGAAAAGCAGCAGTAGCAGCAAAAAAACACAAAATAACTAAATAAAGAAAAAAAAAAGAAGAAAAAAACTCAACACAAAATTGTTGTTTGTTGCATCAACATCAACATTAAGCTTCTCGGGCACGTGATATTCATTTGTATACAAGACACAATCAAACACTGCTCCAACAAATTGCTCCTTAAACAAAAATTTCCTTAAGAAAAGCAGGGATGGATGATGATGCTAAGAAATGAAGAGAGTTTTTTTTTCTTTCATTTTCCAAAACCACTTAAAAAAATTGCCAACACAAGAAAGTAGTATTATAATATTTTATATACTTTTTATATACATTTTGATTGTAAATCAAAACCGTGGCAGAGGAGCTAGGCTAGAGAGGTAGAAGTAGTATATGTCCATATGTTTGAAGTTGTATTGCTGCAAATAAATTTTTGTATTTAAATTTAAGCATATGGTTGGAAATGGTATAATTTGGAATCTTTGCGTTTTAGAAATGTTGAAATTATATCCTTTAAACTAAAGAAATAAAAACAAAATCCCCGACAGGATATTCATTGTATAGATTATAAATAAGCTAATAAGGATGTCTTTATGTTGTCTTCAACATTCTCGTTTTAGATTTATTTGAATGCTAGAAATGGTAGAGATCGAGTGATATAGACAAAAATAACCGTTTATATATTGTAGAGGATGTATGGTTTAGAAAGACAACTTGTTTGATGTTATAACCAAACAGTCGACCTATTAGTTCCAAAATTGAACTTATCGTAGTTATTAGTTCCAGTGGTTTCATGACTCTTCCACCTCGTATATAAGTAACTACCTTAGTTCAAGATGTAACTACTTTATCGAAGTTGAAAAATCATTGCAATTGATTGGTTTTCCATTCAGGAACGGCTTGAATTCAGATGAGAAGTTACTGTTTCATACGCATATGGAAGCTAGAATTAATACTCGGCAGTTGGACGTCGCGATCGTCCAATAAACAAACATACTGCTTCCTTCATACAGTCGACTATTGAGATGCTTGCAAAAAGGTTTAAATATCCCTTAAATGACTTTTGAAACAGCTGCTGCACAGTGGGGCAGAATCAACATTTTTTGGAAATAAATCTAGCATTTCTAAACGACTGGTCCGATCGCGATAAAATTTGACATGGGCGTAGCCAAGGAGTTAAAGTTATTAAAATGGACCCTAAAAATGCTCCAGGGGCTGCGCTATGGGTGTTCAAATTAGGGTACCTTCGACATGTACAATTTTTAAACGCGTGCCATTTTTTTGTTTCCCATCAGTTTTCAAAGATTTGTAAATTTTTGGAAAGAGCTTGTCTAGGTCTTGAAAAAAGATGCTTGAGTGTGCTATTTTTCTCTTACAATTTCCGAGTTATAGGCATTTAAAAATTGAACTTTTAAAATTTTGCCATAACTTGGTCCGCTTTTTTTACAATATAGGGCTTAGTTTTGAACCGAATGTACTCGAATTTCTTTTCTTAGTTAGACAACTAAATTACCAATAACATACAAAAGATTTCAGGGCAATATCAATTATGAATCGATTTTCAATTTAAAAATTCAAAAAATTTTAAATTTTTGAAGTTTTTTGGGCGAAAAGGTGACTGAACTCCTTTTTTATTAAAACAAAACTTTACTTAAGAACATACAAAAATTGTATATGTTTCCGTAAGGTATCTTTACGGAAAACATTTTAGTACAAAAGACATGTCTTGTTTTTCGACTAAGTCGGAATTTGACCCATTTTTTTTAATCAAAATTTCAACTTTGGGCCACATGTTCTAAAATCCGAAAGCTGAGATCAGAAAACTGAAGGCAGCTTTAGAAACCTTAATATAATCCCTATTTATTTCCAAAGTATTTTCTTAGCCCCGAAGGCAATGTGGACCCTATGGGCAAAATTGTAAAAAATACCAATTTTGGGATTTTTGTTCCAATTTTTAGGAATTGCGGGCTGCCCTTTGACCTTTTGACATTTAGAATGACAAGTTTAAAAAACGTTGAAAATTTCATGGAGTTTTGTCTATAAATAAAGATTTTATTGCATATTACATATTTACTGAGTGTCTAAAACTAAAAATTGTATCAACATTTTAATAGGATTGCAAATATTAGGAACAATTTGATCCACATTTATTCCGAACTAATTTTTTATGTTTAGACAAGTTAATTTTTGGTCTTACAAAAAAAAAATTTCAAGTCAATATCTCAATTAGATTCAAAAATATCCCACTTTAAAACTCTGTTCTTCAAAAATATTTCACATCACTATAATGATTCATGCCGATATTTTGATAACAAAGAGGAGATTACGTAGTTTGTTTTTCCATGATTTATGGTCGTGATTCCTCGCCTTGAGAGGCTGCCATAGTGCTTCCAGGAAGCAGTATTTAGTTCTTCGCTTTATTAAACTGTATTGGAAGCTGTATGGAAGCAAAAATTATGATGTACCAATTACTACAGCTTCCATATCAGTAATGTTTTTTGCTGGGCTGTTTCGGAAACAACTCAAACCATTGGAATACTAGATTTATTGGGTGTATGACCTACAATAGATGACATATCTTTTGGACGCGGTTTTTATGTAATTTTGAAGGGTATATATCTATAATTTATACTCACTTAGTTATGGAACATTATAGAGTAAACAACCATGTCTTTTTTTTGTTTCGAATATGTCGAATTTTGTGCCAACAAAGCGTCATATGCGGGAAGTTTTGCTTTATGGTTAATGTGTTCCATTAGTTTCAACGTGTGAGAGATAGTTCAGAAGTGGTAATTTTGACACAGAAGGCAAGGGACTCCAAGGCCAACCCAAAAATGTTGAAGACCCAGAATTATAGACATTACTCCATGAAGTTTGTTGGCGAACTCAACAAGTGTGATTTTGAAGTGGTGATTTTGATACGGAAGACAAGGTTCCCCCAGGCCAGCCAAAAAAGTTCAAAGACCCAGAATTGGAGGCATTACTCCATGAAGATTGTTGTCGAACTCTACAAGAGCTTGCAAAATCATTGGGAGCTACTCAAGCAGCAATTTTAAAACGTTTGCAAGCAACAGGATTCATCCAAAAGCAGACAAATTGGGTACCATTGGAATTGAAGCCGAGAGAACTTGAATGGCAATTTTGCATGTCTGAAATGATGTTTGAATGCTATAAAGGAAAATAATTTTTGCACTAAATCGTAACCTGCGATGATAAATGTATTCATTACGACAACCCGAAGCGTAAGAGATCGTATGTGAAGCCCGATCAACCAAATATTCATGGCGCTAAGGTAATGCTCTGTATTTGGGGTCCTATCTATGAGCTGCTGAGATCTGACCAGACCATCACAGGGCATCTAATTCTTTTGAAGCGATCATTGTCCAAAAAAAACTCCCAGAATATGAAACAGTAATATTTCATCATGATAAAACTAGGCCACATGCTGCAATACCTGTTAAAAACTATTTGGAAGGAAGTCGTTGGGAAGTTTTGCGTCACCCGCCTCGTCCGACCACTATTTGTTTCGATCGATGCAGAACGCTCTCTCTTGGATACGCTTCACTTCAAAATAGAGTATCCGAAATTATCTTGATTTGTTCTTGGCCTTAAAAAACGAGCAGTTCTTTTGGCTCAGAATCCATGTGTGGCCAGAAAGAAGGGAAAAGGACATAGCTAACAATGGCCAATACTTTGAATAAATTTATATTGTAGAAATGCTTCAAAATAAAAGTTAAAAATTTCAAAAAATCCTGCATTTTTAAGTCATACATCCAATTGTACTCTATCTCTGGTGGATGAGTGGCTGGTGGATAGTGTTTTAAGATAATCTTAGAAAACAGCAAAATCATTAATTTCAGAATCTTTCCTGGGTCGCATTTAATATTAATCCGACAATGTTCCATAAGTGTGAAATTTCCATTATACAGTGAGACCTCGATTATCCGTAATAGTCGGGAACGGGAGCATTCTGGATAATCAATTTTCCCGGTTAATTGAGCACCAATTTTTAGTAGTTGTTTTTCGATAATGACATTTAAAGCCCCATATTTCTCACTGATCCATCGGTTAGATCAAAGTCGTCCAATTTCGTGGGAAATATTTCACAATAGCGTTTTCAGCTTTGAAATCCTGCACGTCTGGATGTTGTCCAATGGCAGAATGATTTTACTATCATCTTTTAGACCGCTTTTCTTAAAGTTCTCCCTCACTTCTGGTACTAAGTTATTGTTAAACCAATCTCATGGACATTTTTTAAAGCTCTTTCCAATAATGCCAATAACGCTTTGCACTTGTGTGCAAACTAATAAGGTTAGTCTCTTTTTTGAGACCTTGTGTCATTCTATGAAATTTTCATTATGGCAAGCCAAACTTCTCTCAAGTAAACACTTTCCATTCTCCATTATTATCTCATTGGTGAGTTTTTTTCATTGATTTGAATTTAATTAATTTTTCTACAAAAATTGTGGCAGCTAATCAGCTGAATATTTTTCTCCTGCAGCATTAAGTTTGTGAATACCATGTCGTTTTTTTTTTTTTAATTTTGAGTGGAATATTTTAGACTTTCCTTCACTGTTAAACAAGAAATTGGAGTTTCTTTAAATCGTTCCTTCCGGCAGCATTCTTAAACAGGAGTTTTTAAAGCTTATAGGCTTCCAAAGTCAATAACAGAATCACTTTGATTTTTATAATGTCTAACACACACTACCTCACGCCAAATACTATCGAAAAATCGTTGGCACAATATAAAAAAATGTTGGCCTTGCAAATGGATCGAGGGAATTCTCCTTTTTCGTTTTATTTACATTGTGTTTGATTGTTCAAAAATAATCGAAAAAAAATGATAATCCCGGATAATAGAGGTAATTACGGTTAATGGATGCAAAAAAATTTAAATCAATCCAAAAACATTTTCTTTTTCCTTCCCGGATAATTGATGTTCCCGGTTAATCGAATCACGGATAATCGAGGCCTCACTGTAATTACTTAATTTTACTAATAACGTTATTGAACGTTATTACAAACTATAGTTTAAATAGCATTTTAATACTATTTTCTGAATATTTAAATTTCTCTAAAGCCAAAAAATGCATTTTAAGCAAATTATGCCATTTTTTCATTAACAACACAAATATTTCCTAAATTTACCTGGTTACTTTAAAATTTTATTGCAAAACTCATGCCCCATCATAATCTTTTAAAATCTTTATTAAACATTTAAGTGTTTAATTTTTTTTACGTATTCAGTTGTCATAGCGCACAGCTGAACAATTTACATTCATGTAATACAAGAGAACAAGTACGAGTATCTAATAAATTCCATATGTTTAACACCTTAAACACATACAATAACGCTTAATTAAACTTGCACACACATAGCTACATACACCTAACGTGGAGACAGCCGCCTCTTAATAAGGAGCATGTTGAAAATATATATTTTTTTTTATTTTTTGTTCAACTCATCTTACAATTACAAGCAATTAAATGTTACAACGATCAATAAAGTAGAAAATTTACAATATATATACACTCACACACACACTTTTAATTTTCAGTGTACTTTTTTTTTTAAGTTGCAGACAACTATCAGTGCTCGTTGGATACCCTCCCGCTCAAAGTGTGGGCTGTAGGAAGCCAGGTGAGTTGTGTGTTTGTGTTGATGATATTATTTCTTTTAGTGTATTTGCCACATTTGGATGTTGAAAGTTGTGTATATGGTAGATGGTTGGGTTGGTTGGTTTGTATGCATGTTGCATACAACAGTCTATCTTTGCGTGCTGCCAGCCGTCTGTCCGTCTGTCTGTCCGTCCTTCCTTCCTACCATCTATCTATCTATCTGTACAATCATAATGAAATTTTCTGCACAATTTGTGCACATGGTGGTTTTTATTGGACAATGACAATGACTACTATTACCACTTCTACTAAGACTACAACTATAGCAACTCCAACTACAACTGCCACTATCATCCAGCTATTATGGCATAAAGTCTGCTTTTTATTTACGTGTTCCGAGGAGTACGAACATTCATAAAAAAAAACAAACCACATCTAATAAAAGAATGTATGAATGAGTGAATGAATGAACCAACGAAAGAGTGGGTGGGTGGCTTGGCTTGGCTGCTAGTTTGCTGGCTTAAAATTATTTCTATATGTATAAATAAAAAAAAAATAAATATAAAACCAACCAAGTTGCAAGTTTACAACCAGAACTAGACAATTGACTAGAAAATTATGTGTACTTCCGTTAAATGTAATTATAGCTGGCCCAAAGTCGTAGGTAACAAAAAAAGAACTAGCAGCAGTTTAAAGTTAATAGACACTCAACGCACAAAGGTAAGAAAGATAAAGCGACAGACAGACATACATACATACAGACAAACAGACAGTCAGTCCGTGCTTTAGTCATTCGTTTACTATTACAGCATTTAGAGTTTAACTACACAAAAGACAAAATGTGCTAAAACTTTCTTTATTTTTATTTTTTTGGGAAAGCCACAAAAAAATAACTCTCTATATATAAAATTCCCTCTTACATTCATGCATTGTGTATATGAAAGTGTGTGGCTTCTAAATAAAGAAACACGTAGCAATTGCTGCATTAAAATGCATTTCCTGCGGTTAAACATTTTGTTGCTGTGTTCCTGTTGCCTCTGCCGTTGTTGTACACGAAAATGGCAAATAGCGTTTTTAAGGTTGTCTCCCCGAAATGTGTGTGTGTCTGCATTGAAAACTTAATGCCATTAAGTACTATGGAAAAAAAGATAACATACACTAAATACACATATATTTTTGCAAAGGTATGCCAGCAAATGAGGAGAGGTCAGAATTGGAAATGAAATGGTCGTTATTGGGGCACTTTTTTGGTTTAAAAGTACTTTCTGAGAAGTACTTTTGAAAAGCATGATTTGAAGACGTGGACTTTTCTAACAGAATGACAAAAAAAGACATCATGTTTTCCATTCTTCGCACTTTTATCCACATTTTATTCACAAGTACTATTTCCAATCCCAGGTTTTAGAAGAAGGATCCACGAAGGTAGTAGTAGTACAAGTGAATCTAGACCCCCTTGCAGACAGCACTCAGTTAAGAGATTCTTGGCGAAAACAAAACATAGAACTAACCTCAATTGTCTGTAGGATGGCTCTCATTAAGGAATATAACTCATATTTTGTGCAAAAATTTGTGTATAGCTTCTGATAATCCCATATGCTAAGGAGCGAGATTCAGAATTTCTGTCAAAGTTGCTTCTCTATCTTTTAAATTAGACTTTGCTGGTTCCTTGTCATAAGGAATGTTCTTCCTCATTGGACAGTTTGTGGTATTTCTGACTCCAGAACTGGAATTGTATCCAAACCTCTAAGTTTCTGTATAAATCTAAAACCGACGTTTAGTTAGTTGTATCCTCTTAGATTTTATACACATCTGATAGAAGGCAAATCCTTATTAACAGTCCGATTGATTATGTCCCTACCCTGTGGGGTAAATGACAACTATCGGTCGCCTAGCGACCACGACCTCAATTTGGTAGTGTCTGTTCCCTTAGTTAGGGCGGCTACCAAATCCCCTTCTCTTCATTGTTTTGATGTCGGTCCGGGACTGTGGTTTTGGGTTACCTAGGCAACATAACCGTACCTTCTAGCGTCTGTTCCCTATGTTAAGGGCGGCTAGATGGTACAATCTGGTTCTGTCAGTCCGATTGTTTCTGTGGTAAAAACGAAAATCCAGGATGCGTCTGTCTCACATTGAGCGGCATCCTGGTCTGCGTCTGACTCCAGAGGAGCGGCAGTGTCTATTTCCTACCTTTGGTAGAGGTATAAACTACCAAACCACCCCCCCCCCCCCCTATGAAATGTCGAAGAAAGAAGACGGCCCTATGTCCTTGGTCGAGGGTGCTAAAATCTCCAAGGGTAACGTGAGTACTCAGGCGGAGGCCACAGGTCTGAGTGCCACTGGAGCGACTGTGACTGCGACGAACCAGACGAATACCCCGGGTCTGGTAGTCGGTGAAGCTACTGGGGTAAACAAGCCTAATAGGTTTTTGACGAGATAGGAAACATTGACTTTGAACGACATTGACGACAACCTCTCAGGTCTGTAAGGGTTAAACCTTTACGAGACTGATGAGGAGGACTTACTCATGGTGTCCTCTGAGCCGCTAAAAGCGATGGAAGAAGGACAGAATCCGGAGGCCCATGACCCTGCAAAGGGAGACCCAGGACAGAGAAACAAGAAACAGGACGCTGAACAAGACGAACCGAAAAGGTTGGCAGGCTACAAACGCTCTCTCCGGTATGTCAGGACGTTGGACTCACGAGATCCGGCGTCTTTGACCACCAGGGAAAAGCGTTTGCGGCGTAAACATACCTACCATATACAGAAGTATGAGGCTATGCTAAATACTACTGTTGTGGAGGTCAGGCCAGCCAAGACTACGACCGAACCAAACCAGAGCAGGCATGTGATCACATCTAAACATGTGCCCCATGCCAGCACTGGACCGAACACGATCACCGCCTCGGAGAATCTTGACGTACGCCCATCTACATCAAAGAGGGCCACGTCAGGACCAAAGAGAGGTGATGACCAATGCGGCACGACGAAGTCTGCTAGCACAACACCCAAGGTGCTGTCCGTAATCTCCTCTACTCGGTTGCCAAAGGTCCAGCAAGCAGGCCAAGTATTAAGCGGCAAAGGTCAGGTGAAACGCAGGTGTCTGAGGGTAAGCGGTTGACACCATCAACTAGCTTAACATCAGCACCTGAGCTACAAGTAGCCATCATAGATCGTAGTCATCCTGATGGGAAAATGACTACGGACAGATGGCTGCTTCTGGAGGAGAGGATCTTGCGGGCGCTGGTTGACGAACTCGCATGCAGTGAAGATGATTCCTTTACTGAATAAAAACAGTTCACAAATTTGACAGATATTGCACATTGAAAAGCATTGCCATACAATAATGAACTTGCGACGTTGCCAAAATAAAATCTATTGAGTTTATGAACACTATGCATTGCAGTATTCCATTGCAAACTGCGTTTATGAAGTCAGCCACAAACTTAACCTTATGTCTAAGAATTATCCTTAACTAATACGATTCAGGATTTCCAATCCAGGCATCTAGAAACCCTTACGATTCCTAGAGCCACGCCACAGATCCATCTTACATAGATTAACAGCCGCAAAAGTATCATAAGTTCATTTTCACAGAAAGAAGAATAATCGTCTGTGAAAAGTGATAAAATAGTCTTTGGATTTCTTATTTCATGTCTCCTTCACCTAAACTAAACTAAGAAACCCGCTAATAAGATTTAAGAATCCTACTGAAGGCAACTAGACAACCTCACTATACTTAAACCCACCCAATATTATCCATCCTACTGAGCTTAACAGCCGCAAAAGTTTCACAATGACAAAGTGGGTTTCCTTCGAAGGCAGGAAAATAATATCTGAAATAAGCGAAACTGAAACTTAAATGTGAAAACATCTAAAAAGATTGGAGGATACCAATAAATTCATCGAGAAAGCCTCACGATATTTAAAGCCACTCAATAGAATCATCTTACAGAGATTAACAGCAGCAAAAGCTTTAAGTACAAGGAGAAAGTCGATTGTGTAACTCTTGGAAGAGGGAAAATCAATATTTGGGTATTTGAAGAAAGAACTTGGAAGGGTTACTACTCCATTCATCGAGAAAGCCTTATGATATTTAAAGCCACTCAATAGAACCATCTTACAGAGATTAACAGCAGCAAAAGCTTTAAGTACAAGGAGAAAGTCGATTGTGAAACTCTCGGAAGAAGGAAAATCAATATTTGGGTATTTAAAGAAAGAACTAAGAAAGGTTACTAGTCCATTCATCGGGAGAGCCTCACGATTCTTGAAGCCACCCAATAGAACCATCTTAAAGAGATTAACAGTATCAAAAGTTTTACAAGGAGAAAGTCGATTGTGAAACTCTCGGAAGAAGGTAAATCAATATTTGGGTATTTGATGAAAGAACTTGGAATGGTTACTAGTCCATTCATAGAGAAAGCCTCATGATATTTAAAGCCTTTCAGTAGAACCATCTTACAGAGATTAAAAGCAGCAAAAGTTTTAAGTACAAGGAGATATTCGCTTGTGAAACTCTCGGAAGAAGGAAAATAAATATTTGGGTATTTGAAGAAAGAACTTAGAAAGGTTACAAGTACATTCATCGAGAAAGCCTCACGATATTTGAAGCCACTCAATAGAACCATCTTACAGAGATTAACAGCTGCGAAAGTTTTACAAGGACAATGTCGATTGTATCACTCTCGGAAGAAGGGAAATAAATACTTGGGTATTTGAAGAAAGAACTTAAAAAGGTTACCAGTCCATTCATCGGGAAAACCTCACTATATTTGAAGCCACTCAATAGAACCTGAAAGAACTTAAAAAATTTAAAATATTATTTAGCCTTCCAAAACTGTAGTCTCCACTATTTAACGGGGGCTCTAGAAAGTCTCATGATACTTGAATTCATTTAGTAAGCTAATTTTCGTAGAGATTTAACGCTGCAAAGGTTTAAAAAATAAAAACTCGGTTGAATAAGATTACGAATTCCAAAACTGAACTCTCTACAACCAGTTGAGCACCTAAAACATAGAATAAACGCATAGAACGGAAGGAGAGAGGAAAAAATTACTCTCTTTTCACACATACGGGTGATACAATAACAAAATACATGCAATAAATTCTCATGAATTAGGCTTTTGACAACATACTTAAGTTTTTGGCTCTTAGTTACTTATCTAGTTGTTGTCTATGACCTAAAAAGTCTCACGTTACTTTAAGCCATTCAAAAGTCTCCTTTTCAAAGGATTAACTGCCATAAATGTCAGAGAAAGTCAGTTGAGTTCCTTATGGTGTATAGCAAATCATGTCCGAAATGATTGATAACATTTCTTGTGTAACTAAAGACCTATCCTGATCTCTAAGCACTATTCGAAACTAGTACCTTCGAAGAAGCAGCCACATCTGCAGATCGAAGCAGCTTCCTCAGCTTCTTCGGAAGAAATGCCACTGTTACTGTTAGAAATTCTTTGTTGACTTCTAATTGAAATATAATATTGCAGAAGTTTTTACACAAAATCTTAAATCCTCTCTGCCCTGCTAATTCTAAAGGCTGTTGATATCATATAAGATGTTTGGAATAGTGCTAAGCTTGGGGATTCCATGTATAAAAATCTAATCCCACGTAGATAAAAATAAAAACGCTTTTGTATCACAATGATTGTTAAACGAAGTTCTTAAACACAATCTTCGATATGCTCGTCAATGCTGGAATTTTGAAGACGGTGATGCGATACTGAATGTTTAGAATAGTGCTAAGCTTGATGGTCTTAAGTAGAGCTAAATCTATAGTTCAAGAAACCAATGACTGCCAAGGAACGAGGAAGTCGGTTGGTTAATTGGTGACCCGCTTTCATTATGTACAGGATTGAGTTCTGATAACTTTGCTCTGTTTGATGGATGCACATTCGACGATATTCTTAATAACTTCTGTAGAAATTGTTAGATGAGAACGAGGAATTAGGGATGAAACACCACATCTGTCTTTACCCTGCTCTATCGAGGATAAGGACCGCGACATAGGGCTGCTGTTTCAGCACAAACTGATGGGTATTTTGAGGTGGATATTTGGAAAATGAATTTGTGCATCGGGTTGGTTTAGCATCGAACTGCACTTGGACATGCCAAGGTTCTTAATGGACGATCTTTTCGGGTTTCACAAAGGGATCACTGCCTGTCTGCCAATATCTGCTATAAAAGTAGTGTCCTAAAGAAAGTCTATAAGTGAAAATGGAAATGTTTCGAATTGGCTTTTCAGTTTACAACTAAACTATAGAAATTATAAAGTTCCACATTCACAACTTGTAACTTTCTCCAATACCCTTATTCCTTGAACTAAAGTATAATTTCCAAATGGCAATCTTCCATCCCTATTACCAGACTATTACCCATACAAAGAGTGGGTGAGTTAAGTTTATATTCATACTCAAATTAGAGTATGTTGATACTGAGAATGATGATGATGATGACAATGATCATGTGTGTGTTTTAGATGCATGAATATAAACAATTTTATTCATGCACTATAGAATTAAATTCGTCGTATGTGTGTGTGTGTGTGTGTGTGTGCGGTAAATGAGGTGACTAAATTTATAGACTCTCATCGTGCCAGGCACAAAGGGGACAGAAGCAGCAGCAGCAACAGCAGCAGGCACATGTGGTAAGTAAACGTAGTGTAAGATGACAATAGTTTTGTAGTCGAAATACATGTTAATTAAAAATGGGGATGGGTTAAAGGAGTTGATGTAGGCCATAACCAGTTGCCTTCTAGGTATGAAATTTTCAATTAAAAAGGTTTTAATGAAAATAGGGAACATAAGATTGGAAGAGGCTTTAAGAAAGTTTATTAGAGAAATAAAGAAGTTTTGAATGAAGATGAAGCGACTATTTTTTGCCAACTAATTTAGTATTCAGTAAATGTTTGATAGTTTCGGGCATGACTAACTCTAAGATGTGGTGTTTATGAACCTTAAACTTTTGGAATGATCAATAGTTTAGAGAAACTTTCCAATAAAAACTTCAGTGGCATAAATCGGAGATCACACTAGTGATATATTTAGTTAAAACTTTTTGGATGATGTGGAATTTGCGACATGCTGGAGAAACCAAAGATTGTTGAAGTTAATTTCTTAGATTTTTAGAGGCGGGGAACAGATTTGTTATTATTTTTAAGTATACAGAAACTGCATTGTTTGTAGAAGTTTTTAAAGAATGTTGCTGACATCTCACAAACCATGAAATAAATTAATTTCCTATTTTAAAGGATATAATGGAAATTAATTTACAGTTTAAAGTTTCTACATCTCAATTATCACTCTCTTTATTTCCACAAATTCGTGAATATCCAACATTCTTTATTCTCCCCTTTACATTTAACGTTACAAATTCAAAATAAAAACATTTGTTATTTTAAATACTTGGTACTTGGAAAACTGAATTCCTTTTATTTAATACACAATTAATTATATTAATTTCCTCTTTCTCCGAATCTTTGCAATCTCCTAGCAGATGTTTTAAGCATTATAAAGACAACGGAAATGACCTTATCGTAAATATAATAACTCTTTTTGGTTGTTTTTTTTTTTTTGCTTATCGTTTCTGTTACACGTGTCATTTAGTTATGTTGAACATTATTTTATGTTCTGTTGCATAAACTTTTCATTATTATGCCACCAACTCTCCTGTTGTTTTGGCATTTAAATAAATATTTCAGTTGCATTGATATGGTTGGCACATACGTTTGAGGAGAGGAGAGCTGTCTTGCTACATTACAATTAACACTTGCAACACATTTAAAATACGACTCCTACAAATACTGGTAGCTGAATGGTTGGTTGTCTGTCGTTGACACTGCGCCTGGTATTTTTAGTTGTTGCTGGGCATGTTGATGTGTCTACCATGCTTAATGATTTCACAATTAAATTGTAAATTTTGAAAAAGGCAATAACATACAACTACAGCAGCGAGAAATTAATATTTTAATGAACATTTTTGAAGCGAAGCATTTACACATGTAGAATTTGCAGCAGCAGAGTGTCTTAATATTGAAGGAAGAACGAATTTGAGTTCCTAAAACAAACTGTGGATTGTTTCACCAAAGTTGTATGGAGGAAACAAATGTGGAAGAGCCAGTTTAATGTGTGTAAGCGGGATATACTAAACCGTATTTCTCTTTGTCTAGGATAGACATCTCCATTACAATGGGTATGTTTGGTAAGAAAGCTCTCCTTTTGTATGTTCGATTTAACTATTTATGCAAAAATGTTGGAAACTTGAAAGAGAAAATCATAAAGTATCTTATTACACATAGCTGCTCAATTTTAAGAAAACGAAAGGGACCTATTTGTACCGTCATTGCTGATCAAGCTTTCGGATTCATCATCAAGAAATCCACATGATATCTTAAGCCGTTTTTAAAGATATTTACTGCAGCAGAAGTTTCACAAGGAGAAAGTCGATCAAGGAGGATGGGAAATCATAAAAACAATAAGCGTCAAAGCATCTGCAGACTAAAACTCCACAGACAGATCCTTTTACTAAACTCTTCATAATACCCAAACATTAATGAATGTATTAAACGCTAAATTCCAATTCCCATAGTCAATACTGAAAGAATTTTCCGATTTATCACCCAGAAAGCCTCATGAAACTATAAACCAATAAAAATGTTCTCGATTGCTACTCACAGACGATGAAAAGTTATCTCAAAAGCACTGTTTGGTTATCTGAAAGATACCAAGCACTTCCCTAAACACCAAGGCATCTAAAACAACCCAGACAGATCCTTCTCTTCCCAGTACCTAAACATTGATCCATCTGAGACGTACTATATTCCTATTCCGATACACAATACTGAATGTTGTATCACCCAGAAAGCCTTATAACACTTTAAGTCATTCGAAAGGCTCTCTTAAAAAGATTCACAAGGTGAAAGTCAATCTTCACTGACATAGAATCGAAAGACATCTCGAAAGAATTGATTTATAAGGCAAAAGACGATTTTGCACTCACATAGGATGGAAAGTCATCTCGCAAGCTTTGTTTGGGCAATTGAAAGAAACACTACCCCCACGTCGAAGGACTTTCCAAAACATCAATCCACGATTTATCACCCAGAAAGCCTTATGAAACTATAAACCATTCAAAATGTTCTCGATTGCCACTCACAGACGATGAAAAGTCATCTCAAAAGCACTGTTTGGGTATCTGAAAGATACCAAGCACTTCCCTAAACACCAAGGCATCTGTTGACTAAAACAACCCAGACAGATCCTTTAACTAAACTCTTTCCAATACCTAAACATTGATCCATCTGAGACGTACTATATTCCTATTCCGATAGACAATACTGAATGTTGTATCACCCAGAAAGTTTTGTAATACTTTAAGTCATTCGTAAGGCTCTCTCAAAAAGATTCACAAGGTAAAGGTCAATCATTACTGACATAGGATCGGAAGTCATCTCGTAAAATTGATTTATAAGGCAAAATACGATTTTGCACTCACATAGGATGGAAAGTCATCTGGAAAGATTTGTTTGGGCATTTGAATGAAACACTTCCCCCACGTCGAAGGACTTTCCTAAACATCAATCCACGTGCTGAAACTGAAACAGCATAGACAAAATCTTTAACTAAACTAGTTACAATACCCAAACATTAAAGGATCTGTGACATACTAAATTCCTTTTTACGAAAGCATTCCTTGGGTATCTCAAAGAAGTACTTCCCCTTCTTAAACTTCAGATAAAATCAGCCTAGACAGAATCTTCAGCGATGATGATATTGTCGTCCAATGTTTCATGACTCCTTTTAAGTGAAACATTATATGTGGTAAATAAAATTGTGAATCCTTTCCACAATGTGACGATGCAGGCTGACACAAAGTCTGTTAAATTATTTTTGAAGTAGGCAGTTGCTGTCTTAAAGTATTGTTACGTTTTTACCTTTTAAAAAGGGGATTTATTTCCTTTAAATAAACCGAATACTTTTTATTGCAAATAAAAGCAGTTTTAGTAGTTTAAAATTGTAACAACTCTTTATTTAGAATGTACAACAACAACAGTTCAAATATTCACTCAGTGTCTCTATACACGTCTATCAATTCGCAGAAATACACACACACACTCTATAATGTACAAATATACACGTACAAGACAGTAGATGTTAACTCTAACAGCGACAATAATCAACTCCACTCTCGACTGCCAGCTCTGCCACTATTAATACACGCGCCATTTATCGGGAATCTTCTACAATGCTCTTAACGGACATACTAGTACATTCGACTTCCAGAGCTTACGATGTCATTGCCAGCAGCCCAAACATTTAGTGTTGCCATACTTACAAACAATGCCAATAACTGCATGCTACTGATGGACGTGCCTTCAAACATGATGAATGCTGCAGGCAGTCGTTACAGACCGTTGAATTCAAATCGTCATTGCACATTCGTAACAGTATGTTTGGGATAAAGCTAAGTTCTAGATCTACAAGATATTGAGAATCACGAACTGGTTGCATGCTCTTTTTTTGGTTGTTAGTTCTCTTTTTCCAGACAACCGAGAGTCAATAAATACTGTTTGATCACTTAGAAAGTCTCATGATATTTTAAGCATATCAAAGTGATTTAAAAGAAAAATCAATTTTACTAACGGAGGATGGTAGATCATCACTGATGTATTAAATTGGCTTTAAAATAGGAAGTCGATCTCTTACGTCTAGATCTACTAGTGTATTATAAAGTCTGGTTGTATGCACTCATTTTGAATATAAGTTCTAATGGTAATCATTGCTCCTCTTTTTCCAGACAACGAGGATTCTTTACATTCTGATTATTCGCTTAGAGAGTCTCGTGATATTTTCAGATTTTCAAAGTGATTTAAAAGGAAGTCATATTTCATTAACGGAGGAAATAGAATTGTTTGGATATCTGAAACAAATTGTTCTCCCTCATATAAGCTTTCCTAAACGTCGGCAAATCTATAAACCAAAACAGCCATCGATTTTAAGTGAATCGCGATCTTTAAGAAACTAATGGGAGTCTTCTTGGAAGTCCTTAGTCAAAATTATTAATGATTTTCCCATTGGGATGGTGCAGGTTAACCCAACATTAGTAAAATTTCCTTCAAATTAAGCAGTCTCTCTAAGAAAATTTGTTTGGAATAGTACTTCATGTTATTACGCAGGTCCATCTCTACAGGAGACTTAGAAGCTTAAGCTGGTTGTTTTATGGAGACAGTTCTAACCTTTGTATTGCAGAGAGCGAATATTCTTAGTCTTAAAACTAAGTTTAGTAAAGGGTCGATGCTGACAGTCTGTGGCGGCCAAATCTGTTGCTTTTTATTTTTTGCTACGTTAGTGCAAACGACATCATTATGATTTTTATCTTTAGTAAGAATTGGACGACAATATCGTTCGATTTGACTCCTCTAGAAAGTTTCTGAAGACGCAGATCTATATCAATAAGTCACAATCGAGCGATTTTCTCAAAGTCAACATATATCGGGCCATTGCTTCAATTCAGCCGGATTTATGCCGCAGAATCATTGAAAATTGGACCGCTCGGAACCGTACCATCATACTAAGCAGCGGCGGACATTTTAACGATGTCATATTCAAATAAAGAAAGACATTTCTTAATACCTCACACACAGCTTATTTTATTCCATTTCAACACTGACCCCTATGTTTGGGAATCCCCACTTCTTCAATGCCTGTGAGTTCAGTATCTTTCTGATTACACACACAAAATAAAACTACACTCCTACTATGACACGTTAACAGCGGTGAAAAAAAAACGACAGCAGCAACAACAAAAACTGTAATTAACAGTTATATCCTGCCTGTATGACTCCATACATGTGTATGAGCAGCACAGAAACTTGACAGCCTGACTGGTGTTTAATGCATGTACAAAATGTATGTTTTCAAGACATGTCACACCACTTGCCATTTCGTCGTATTCATAGTCACAATAGCAGTCATCATCATCATCATTACATCAGCGGCATCATAATCATGTTGCAATTACAGCGAAAAGACGGCACACTGCCTTACAATAAAATAAATAAATATTTTTGCAAGAAAACCATGACAACATTTGAAAAATCTACAGAATATTTATACAAACATTCTTTTTAAAAAATAAACTGAAATAAACAGGATTTTTATAGTTTGCAATTTATGGACGTTGCAGTAGTAAACATTTCTACTTGGAAGAGCTGCTTGCTTGCTGTATAAAAATACCACTTTAACAAGCTACAACAATGTATGATTCTGTTAACAGAAAGAAAAATGTGTAAAATATATGCGTTCTAATTGGGAAATACAAGGAGGATGATTTTAATGACAAAATTCTATGGAATTTTACCTGTTAGGCGGATAGTTTACATGAAGGAACAATAATTAAAGAGGGGGAAACGTTTAATATAGCTAAAGAGCTTTGTTATAATAAGGCACTTAAAAGTAATCGGATTTAACTAGTCATTTGACTATATGATCTACTACTTTTCAAAGTATATGAGGGAGAACTTGTTTCTACTTTATTATTACATGAAAACACTATAAATTTGTTTAAATAAAAATTAACATAATTGATTTGGTAGCTGCAATGATATATGTTTAAAAAATTGTCAACAACTCAAAGCGGACAAGGGCTGGTATAACAGCCCAACTCGTTTATAATTCAAATTTTAAGATAAGCTTCTGTATATATTGTACACTGGATGTACACTGCGGTCATTAGACCTATTTTGACTTATGGGGCTCTTGTTTAGGGAGAGATCTTTCTACTCTAAACAAGGTACAAATACTAGGATGTCTTGCAATTTCGGGCTCTATGAATTTCACCCTTCAGGCTAGTATAGAGACAATGCTAAATTTACATCTCCTTGATATTTATAACAAATCCAATTCTGGTAAGTCTGCTCTACGACTCAAAGAGTCAGGCGGACTGTAGCATGACGGTATTGGTCAAGGCACCATCTAACAAAATGAAGGCAGGCCAATAGTGGGGCAACAAACGGACTACATGATACATACGGCGAATTTTAATAGAACATTTAGGATCAGTATACCGACAAGGCATGATTGGGCCGGGAATTCCGTCCTTCGAGACGACGTGATCTCAATCCACACTGATGGCTCAAAGACAGAAAAGAGCCAGGGAATCGGCAATTTTCTCCGAAGAACTGGACCTTTTGATATCTCTTCGATTGACCGATGCCTGCATGGTTATACAGGCAGAGAGCAATACCATCGATACAGCCGCGAGAAGAATCCGGGAAATATAAATTGCCGCCGAAATGTATTCATTCTCAATTGTATTCATTCACTGGCATAACTAAGACAACATCACGTCCAGTTAATATGGGTTCCAGGTCATAAGGGCATCCTTGAAAATGAAGTATCTAATGAATGAGCAACTCTTCCGTCACTGGACGTAACTCTTCCGAAAGGGATATTCACACTTCCTAGGTGACCGTATCGAATTTGATAGATGAATGAACGTTTAGAAAGACGGAACTCAGGTGGTCAAATATCATCACTTGTAGAATATCCAGAATGCTCCGGACCACTCTGACAAAGGATAGGACCAGATACATATCAGTTTTCTCTTAGCACTGTATGATTGGACACATGTCGGTACGTATGGGTTACCCACGTTATAGCTATTGTAGAAGTTGTTTAGATGAGGAACAATCAGTACATGTTTTATGTGACTGCCCGGCCTTACAAGACCGTACACAGAGAAAACAGATTGGTAATGGCAACCGAATTTGTTGCCAATCGAATGATTTGATTGTACACATAGAATTTTTCGGTTTTAGCAACAAAAAATCACTTAATAGAGAAGAATCTCGATTGAAGCAACCAAACTTCTGTCACTCTTTCTAAAATTTTGCAGCCACAACTGTAAAAGTGGGTAATAAATGCAGAAACATTCGATTTACAACAAATTCGGTTGCTACTACGAATCTGCTTTCTCTGTGTCACTAATAAACAAAATCAAATTTATTAAAAGTACCGGTTGGTTCTCACGGGTACCACCAGAGTCACATAGCCATCAGAATTAGGGAGGGAAACCCTTCTCCTTTCAGGTATTATTTTCAGCATACGAGGAAAAATTACCACATTGAGCTACAAGGCCTCCGAATAAACTCGCTAAATTGCGAGCAACCAATCCAACCTAACCTAATCTTCTACAAGCTAATCTATTAGCTTAAGAATGATAAATTGTTTAATAAAATAAACGAAACCAATGAAGACCATTGTGCCTGCTTCGGAAATTGCAGCAATATTTATTGACGAAATTCTCACTAATGTTAGCAGAGGCCACTGTCAGTATGTCGACATTATAATGTCAGAAACACTTAATTGGGTAACGAAGTTAAGGAACCTTTCCTTAGAGCACTACTATCTACGATTTAATAATGTCAATCGTCGAAGATAACAGGGCGAATACAAACTAAAAACTTTAAAAGAACAAGTGGAACAAATATTACACACCAAGTTCACCATTAAACATTTTTATGAAACATATTCGATTTAAACAAATAACGAAATACCAGGAAATGGCTTAAAAAGTTCATCTTGGAGAAACAACTGATTTCGAATCTAATAGAAAAATTCAATGAAAATAAGTAATATTTTTGTTTAAGAAAAAGTTTGTTTAGTAAGCCCAAATATGACTAAACTAAATAATTTGTTTGTCAGCAATTAAATTGAAATATAGTAACTAGAACTATAAAATTTGGTTGCTGTAATTGAATCATATGTTTGGGTAGAATTTCGAATGTCAATCATCAAAGATATCTAAGCTAATTTTTTCATCTAAATACACTTGGTCAATTCACAAGGTCTCTTATCAGTCATATCGTCATAATGTCCTAATATATCACCACTCGGCGGCTCGGGTTAACCGCCTCTTAGGCATTCGGCATTGATCTCTGCTGGTTCGTTACGATAACACAATAAACATTTTAGGTAATTTTTTGTTTGAAAAGCAATAAAAAACCATTGCGAAATATTAGGACATTATGACAATATGACATGATGAGAGACCTTGTGAATTGACCAACTGTATTATTAAAACAAATGGAGAAAATATTTCACATAATGTTAATCATCAAAAAATTATTAAAAAACGACTTCGATTTAAGCGAATTGCGAAATGACCAACGGCTTTAAAATGAGCCACATCTACCATTTCAAAAAGATTTCAATGATTTGGTACGCTACTTAAATTTGTCCAAGCAACAGGCAGAACTTTTGGCCTCTAGATTAAAGGTATAAAATTTATTACAAACCGAAACAAGAATATGCTATTATCGCAATCGAGATGAAGAGCTTAAAGGTTTTTTTTCACAAGTAAGTATTTTGTAATAATGTTTATGGCGTAATGACTGCCTTGGGTATAAAATATAAAGCAGAAGAGTGGCGATTGTTTATCGATGGTTCCAAAGTAAGTTTAAAGGATGTTCTTTTACATATCGGCAATTTACTTCCCTCTATACCATTAGATGAAGCTTCTAATATGAAAGAGTCGTATGAAAATATTAAATTTATCTTGGATAAGATTCAATACAACGAACACATCTGGAAAGTTTGTGGAGATTTGAAGGTTATTGCCCTAATTTTAGGATATACAAAATACTGTTGTTTTCTTTGTGAGTGAGACAGCAGAGATCGGAAAAATCATTATGTTCAGAAAGACTGGCTTAAAAGGAAATCTCTTACTACAGAACAAGCAAATGTTAAAAATACTTCATTAGTGCTGCCTGATACACATAAAGCTTGGACTCATGAAAAACTTTGTGAAAGCTATGGATAGGAATGGTGATGGCTTTTTATATTTGAAAGAAAAATTTCCTAAAATGAGTGATGCAAAAATTAAAGAAGGCATATTTGTTGGTCCTTAAATCACACAGTTGATGAATGATGAATTATTTAAAGAAAAACTTAGTGTTTTAGAAAAATCAGCGGAAATCCTTAATAAAAGTAACTTAAAATTTTCTGGGAAATCACCGATCAAGCGACTATAAAAGAATTGTCGCAGAGCTGGATTTGGGATGTAATATGTCGTTGAAAATACATTTCTTACATTCACACTTAGACTTCTTTCCTAATAATTTGGAAGCCGTAAGCGATGAACACGATGAAAGATTCCATCAAGACATTTCTACAATAGAAAACCGATATCAGGCAAGTGGGATCCACGAATGCTGGCGGACTACTGTTGGACATTACAAAGAGAAGCAAAATACAGACGAAAATCATAAGGATACATTCACGTATTATACAAAATAATCATTTTGTTGATAAAACTGAGATTTTTCTAAAATATAATAAAATCAAATTACGAAAAAACTATTCGTATTTAAAACATTCAAGTTTTATTTCTGTTATCCTTATCCTTGTTTTAAGCATAACTAGACAAAATTATTCTTGTTACATGCAAAAAGTGTTTTTTTATCGACCAGTGTAATTTTCGACCCGATTTGTGGTAAATCAAGTTTTTTGAAGTGTTTTGCTCATGAATTAAGTAATATGGGAAATCTTGAAGCAAATCACTCGAAATGTAAGATGACTCATTTAAATGATGCTCACAGTTCCAGTGATTGTGACAAATATATCTTCCAGGAAACGAGGATGGAAAAAGTAGTGGAAAGTTTTGGTTTAATAGTTTATTGTTCTAATAAAAATTCGCGATAGAGATTTTCAAGTTTTCTTCAATCCAAACATATTTGTTTTTATGATTTTAAAGTTAAACACATAAAGCTTCCACTGAGTATCTGGGCTATTGATGGTAACAGTTAGTCTGACAACATTATGACATATTGAACACGTATTTTTACATATTTTGCTTATGACTAACTCCAATAAGCAAAATAAAAAACAAAATATCTTAATCATTAGCATATGAATGAACAAAAAGAAAAAAACAACGAGATATTTATACAACTTACCTAATTCCACATATAATTTTGGTCTTACATTCTCCTGCCAGGCACTTAAATTTCCAATCACGAATAGTGTCAATATAAGGAAGACTTGCATACTGCTACTTGTACATGCTGTACATAGATGATGAGAGGCCATTTTTAAACGTGAAAATTTTGACATTTTATTGTGTCTGTCGCTTACTCTCGCTAACTCACTCAAACGCTGTGTGTTTTAAGCACGTTTTAAATATTTTCTGGGGTTTTTTTCTCTCTCTCTCTATACAAAATAATATAGCCACACAAATGAATTGATATTTGTATACAATTTAAATTTTGTTTTGTAGCTGTTGCCTATGGACGTAATGTTGGTTAGGCAAAAATTTCTTTGCGCCCAGCTGATTTTTTTTTTTGTTGATTATGGGATGTGAGCGGTGGATTTTAGACAGCCATTTATTTGTTTGTAGTAGTTTTAAACAAAAATAATGTTAAAATTATTATGATTTGTTAAGAACGGAAAAATGGGTTGATGACGTTTTTTTATTTTTAATATTCCGATTGTTGCCACAATTCCATGAAAATTGGCAACGTTGCTGGTGGTTCAATGATGTTAGAAAAGCGCCATTTTTATACAGCTTTGTGGAAGGAAAGCCATTTAGAGTCTGGAAAGAGAGAGAGAGAGAGAGGAAAAGAAAATTATGATTTGTATAACAGAAAAATGTTTAATAAAGAGTTATATAAATATCGTTATTATGGAAATTTGGATTTCAATACAATACAGGGAGATATGCAGTTTAAAAATGTTCAAATATTCAAATTACGAGTCATTCAAATCATTGTTAAACACCACTATATTTCTGTTTTAAATATTTAAAAAGTTATGCAATTGTTTAATGAAGTCTTTGTTATATTTTCCCCTTCACACTTACACTTTTAAAAATAAAATTTCTGTTTTCTACTTCAAACTACAACCTCCATTTAACAATTTCGCATGTTTTCCAAACATTTAAATCCATCTTCCACCAAAACCTGACTGCACTTAAGCAACTCCCCAAAAACCGAAACAACACCACAGCAAAATAAGCAAAAACACAAAGCAGAAACACTTAATTACATGTTGTAAATATAATTTGATGGTTGTTGCTTAAAATAACTTAATTTTTGCTGCAATATTTATTATAAAAAAAAAAAAACAAAATGAAATCCAACAAATTACCAAAACGGAACAACTTGACATGTAGGTAACAACAAAAGGAGGAGAACTATGGAGCCCTGTTTATTATAACTGCATTGCGTGTAAAAACTAGATTAAAATAAAAGAACTACAAGAACAAAAAAAAACTTTAATTCTTAATGAAAACTTTGATTTCTAAGGGTTAAACAGCAAAAAGTTTCATAATACAGCTGGAAAATAGTAGAAAACATACGGTAGTATTTATGCAGTTTAATCTTTTCTTTTTTTTGTTTGCTTCTTGAACTCTGCTCTGCTTTTCTTGTGCTTTTGAACACTTAATTAGGAAGAAATAAACAAGTTAATGAATCTCCTCCTCATACTCATAGTCATTATAGTTTTTTGAAAAATTTTTATTCATGTTTTAGTTTTTTCTTTAGCAACACAAACACAACGGGTGTGAGGAATACAAGTATGTATAAATACAAATTTATAACAAAAAAAAAAAGTTTGTCTACACCTTTATTTGATTTGTTTTTTTGTTTTCACAAACAACACAAACATCAAATGAAAATATTTTTCAAATAGAAAAAGTATTTGTATAGAAAATGGAGATGGGAACAAGTTTGGCAGAGGTTGGCAAGAATTACAAATTAGAATAAAACATTAAGGGTTTCCAAACTATTAAGATTCGTTTTTATTTTGAACCGAAGGACCAACAAATCAAAATGCTTAAATCTTTGAAATTATTGAGTGAGTTTGTCTAGATCTTAAGCAAACAATGAAAACTCAAACATTCCAAACGATAAGAAATAAAGGAATATCAGGATAACTGAAGTAATTCGTCTCGTTAACAGTTTCTTAATATACTAATCGATTTATTTTTGGAATTCACTTTATATTTGCAATTCTAAAACCAATGATAAATGTGCAAGGAATACCACCATCTATGTTTTTTCTAATTTATTAGTCCTTATGGGATTTTTCTCATTAACTTTGGCAACTCTTCCATTTGTTAAATATCATACACCCACACACACACAGCAAGAACTGTTAGTCAAACAATCAAAAATAACTAGAAAAAAAACTAGTATCAACAGCAATAAAAATATGTCAGTTTTGAAATGTAATGGAAGAGTGCTAAAATAGACAAATAGAAAATAAAGATGAAATAAATGGAAAGGAAAAAAAAAAAGCCAAAAAGAAACGAACAAAGAATTACATACAAAATTTCCAACACTGACAACATAATTATGAGGGAATTCACACATAAAAACAAAAGCAGAGCACACACAGTTGAATGCAATCACACACATATATTGTGGGTATGTATGTGTGTGTGTGTGTGTTTCAACACACTCATACACTGGCAGATAATGAAAGACAATACAAATACATTTGAACTATAAATTACAGAATACTGAGAGCATGTGAGCCATTTCAAAGCAGCTTGAATTAGTAAATAGATGATGATACGAGGGCAGACGGAAAATAATTGTGGAATAGATCTTGCTAGAGCTTCGATGTTAGCTTGTTAATCTTTGTTGAGTTCTGCAGAATCCATTAGTTATATTGAGAAAAAAATCATAGTCATGGCTGACTTCGTTTTCTGTGAACACATTAAGTCAGCATTCCGCTAATATCCGCTAGTTTTCGTATATTCCATCGTCTGTTGAGTTTTGATAATTTCATATATCGCCATTATCACAAAAACTCATATCCTGTGACCAGTTTCGTTCCCAAGGTTTAATGCAGGAAACCAAACATTGGTATTTTAGCTTAATTTTCTAGCGCGTTTGATCATTAAGCATGATATGGTATTTGCGAGCTGAGTTCGATTCCCACCCGCTGCCAATCAACAACATAAATTTATGGGAATTATTAGTTTACTAATAACAAGTATTTATCACAGAACCCTCCTTCGGCGGTATAGCATTCAAACACCCCTGAGGTAAAATAAATAATGGCTATAAAATAGCTTGAATAATGCGCCTAATCACCAGCCGAGGCACAGTAACCTGTACTAATAGCAAACATAACGCGCAATTACAAAGTTGTCAAACAAAAAGCTTTTCTCCTCCTTTCACCACCTTTACTTCTCCAATCTATGGCTTTTCCAAAGAAAGTAACATGATTAATATATAGGCATTAATTACCTGAGCGTTACTTCCTTTAAAAAAAATTGTCCCCACTTAGTAGTGATAAATCCTTCTATAATGTTTTCAGTTCAATCTAATCGATGAAAGTCTATAATTTAATGCTTTATATGAACGAACCCATAATAGCGTCTAATAGTTTCCTTTATAAATCATATGATTTTGCCAATTCTATCGGTTCTGTTGAGTTGTGACGGATCCTCAGCGAAATTCCTTCAGGAAAAACCAATAAATTCGACATATTTTATTCAATAGTTTCGTTAATATATAATTTGATTTGACTATTTAACTTTTTTCGCTCTTTAACTTCGATTACTTTTTTATCTCTGGTTTAGTTCAGCAAGCAGGAGCTCGGCGATAATCCATGTGCAGGAACCCGCAAATTCAATTTAGGTTATTCAATAGTTCCTTAGTATATAATGAGTTTCGACTATTCTTAAGTCTCTGTGGAGTTATCATGGATCAATATTTAATTGACGACGAATAATCTCTTCACCAATGGTATTCTTCGATTCCTATATACTCGAAGAAACTCTGTAATTGAACTATTCTTAGTTCGCTGTTGTACTTCGATAAATGTTTGTTCTCTACCGTGTTCCAATGAACCTAGGATTTATGCAGGAATCAAAAGCTGGTCGACAGTCCGTTTGCAGAAATCCACAAGTTTGACTCTCTAATGTTGTGATGAACCCGTATTTCATCTTGTCACCTATCATCTTTTTACGACCAAACTACTCTGGGTCGCTCTTGTGATTAGATTACTTTTGGCTCTCTGCTGCGTGCAGGAAGGAAATGCTCTACGAAAGCTCAATAATAATCAACATAAAGGAGACAAGAAGATCATCTTAATTAATTCATGACTCACTTAATAAGGAGTGAGATTGAAAAATTCTTAACACACGTTTTTCATTAAAACTTTTAATCCAAGTATTATTTGATTTTTTTTTTTTGCAAGTTACCTTTGTAAAGCATGTCAGTTATCATGTTTAATGTCAATTATGTTCACTTGTTGTTAATCTGATTAAAATGAGTGACCAGAAAAAAGTGCGTACTAAAATTATTAAATATTTTCAACAAAATCCAACATGGTCCTACAAAAAGTTGGCCAAACAGTCAAAGGTCTGCTATTAAACTTTTTCAAATGTTATTAAACAGTACCGGGAGAACTTGTTCGTTGATAGAAAACCTGGTTCAGCTAAAAGAAATCGTCCAAAAGATGTTTCTAAAGCCAAAATAATAGAAAGCTTTTTCAAAAGAGCTCCCAACACATCCGATAGGAAAGCAGCCCGGTTAGCTCAGTGCTCGAACTATTTGGTACGAAAAGTTAAAGCCAATGCAGGTTTAAAAACACACACGGCTCAGAAAGTTCCTGACATGAACTTTGCTAAAAATTTCGAGGCCAAAGACAGAGCACGAAAATTGCATGTTAAGAATTTTTCGATCTCAGTCCTTATATAATGTGCTTCGACACTTCAATCTTATCAGTGGAGTTGTGGTGGATTAACGGCAAAAAATCGCGTCACCTATGATCTTTCTTCGTCCCAACTACATTAAGATACTGTCTAATTCAACTATTCTTAAGTCCTTCATGTGATTGGATGAGCTTTTGTTCTTTGGTGTGCTGCCAAGGAACCAGATTTTGTAAAAATTCCAAAATAATATACTTTGAGGAAACCAATACTTCGACTCTTCTTGGTATCGGTATCATGTTTCGTCCAAAATATCGCTCATACACAACCAATTAGAGCATTTTTAGCGATATTACAACAGTGAAAGTCTACACTGTTTCAACTATTCCAACATATATAATGTAGTTTACAATCAATGTTTCGAAACAGAAAGTGTCAAGGAAAAACTAATTTAAAAACTTTGAGTGGTATCTTCTAGATGAGGAAAGAACTTTTCAGATTGATTCGACTAATCTAAAGCCTATGTTGAGTTGCGATGGATCCATATTTTATTAACTGCGGAAAATTTTGTCTCCTATGATCTTTGTTGCTTACATTTTGACGAAGAAACTCTCTAATTCAAAAGTTCCTAGATCTCTCATGTTGATTTGTTTATCTTTCTTTCGTATGTTGCGGTGGATCCCGGTTTTGTCCAATATCCAAAAGCTCCGCAATAATTTACCTGGAGGAACCCAACAGTTCAGTTCGACTCTGGTTTGTTTTCGGTGTGATAGATGTAGGGTTCGTCCAAAATATCGCTATTACACCCAACTACAGCATTTTAAGCGATTTGCAACAGCAAATATTCAAATATTCCAACATATTGTTACTTTTTTACCTTTTAAAAACGGTGGTTTATTTCCTTTAAATAAACCGAATACTTTTGATTGCAAATAAGAGAAGCTTAGTAGTTTAAAATTGTAACAACTCTTTATTCTTACTATCAGCCCAATTATGAATAAAAAATTCCCCGGGAGTTCTTTCCCATTGAATTTGAATAGGAAAAATGGGAAAAGGAAAAAATCTCCCGGGGAATTATTATTCATATTTGGGCTGTATGTGTTTTTAACACACACAAACTCACTTAAATTCCACTTTATAATGTACAAAAATACAGTTGATGTTAACTCTAACAGCGCCTATAATAAACTGACTAACGACTGCAATCTCTGCCACTATTGACATACAACGCCATCTTTCGTGTAGCTTCTACAATGATCTTAACGGCCAAAACTAAAATATTCGAATTTTAGAGCTTTCGATGTTAATGTTAGCAGCTTAAGCATTTAGTGTTACCATACTTACAAACAGAGCTAATAACTGCATACTGTCAACGTTGTTGATTAGTATAAGTTTATATTGATGGACATGTTTCTATTAATAGCATGTATCCGTTACAGACCGTTAAATTCAAATCGCTATTGCAAATTCGTAACAATATATAGTGTAGTTAACAATCTATGTTTCGAATCGGAACATATCAACGTAGTTTTCTCTCATGATGCGACTAATTTAAAGTCTCTGTTGAGTTGAGAATAATTTGATGAATCGATATTGCATTAATGGCGAAAAATCTCTTCACCTATGAAATATACTCCAAAAAAACTTTCTAGTTGGATCCAGATTTGACCAACATCCAAAAGCTGGGCAATAATTCATCTAAAGGAAGGAAGATAAAAACTTTTGGATTTGAAAAGAACTTTAAGGATTATCCTTTTATAAAAATGTAGTTGTTGTAAGGGTATATGTTGGTAAGAAGGTTTTAATAATTGTTAAGTAAATTTTTATGTGAATGTGTGTACGTGTAAGCGAAAGTTTATGAGCATGTATGGTTAACACTCGCTCACTCATTTACAGGCACAAATGTATTTATAAGTTGCTGTGTGCAATTCAAATGGAAAAAATCTCAAATTGTTGCAATTTCCTTTGCTCCTAATAACTACCAGGCATGTTTAAAAACGCATACCTATACTTTTACACACACACACATATAGATACACAAGCATAAAATGTGTAGGTGTATGTATGTTTGAATTACTGTTGATGTTACCTTTCCTTTGCCGTTAAAAGATGTCAGAAAACTCATTACACGTTTTTAGCACAGTTTGTTCTCCAGCAGTTGTGTTGTTTTTTTGTATCCTTCATAGCTTTTTGTTTTTTTGCTTTTATTTGTATTTTAGTCGTTTTTGTTGCAGTTGAGTTGAGTTTTGGTTCACTTTTTGCTTTTGCACGTTTATTTTATTTTTTGTTTTGTTTTATTTGTTGTGCAACTATTATTTGTTTTTATAGGCGAAGGCCATTGAGAAAAGGGTATTTACCTTTTCCTACCTTTAGTTTTGTATTATTTTCCATTTCTGTTTTTGTTTGCATTGCTGCTGCTGCTAAAGAGCTACAGCTACAGCTGCTGCTGTAGTTGTTCTTCTTTTAAATGCAAACAAGTGTTGTGTCCTCACTACTTCTTAACAAGTGCATCATGAGATGTGGGAGGCTGTCAGGCTGGCCGGGTTGGTTTGTTTGGTTGATTTTTCATGTTTTCGTTTACTTTTAAACAATTATAAGTATGTATGTTGTACTTGCTTGTATCTCCTGTATCTGCTCATGGTTTTCATCATCATCCTACTCATTTATTACTGGCATTTGCACATGCTAGTTTTAACATGTTTTAACCGTAATCATACTTTGCATACACATTTATACATATATTTTACCATATTTGCATCTTAGATAAAGATAGTTGCAAAATATGAATGCAAACAATGTTAATATGTTGTTACTGCTTAGAGGGAGGTGTGTTAAGTTTCAGGAAGCTTAATAAACATCTGAACATTATAGTTTGAAAAAGATTTCCTAAAGTAAAACTTAAGATTGATTTTGAAAATTTAAAAAACCAAGATATGTTTCCGGAATTAAACCCAAAAAAATGAATATTTAGGAAAGCTTTATTATTAACATTACATTATTGTTGACCGTTAAGTATTTTCTGCATGTTATGTTTACAAATATCTTTATTTAACAAGTAAAAGAGCTATATTCGGCTGTGCCGAATCTTATATACCCTTCACAAAATTATATTTTAAAATAAAATTAAAAAATTTTTTTCTTAAATTTTTTAAAATTTTTTTCCAATTTTTTTAAAAAAAATTTTTTTAATTTAAAAATTTATTTTTTTTAATTTATTAGTGAAAAAAACTTATGACAAAGAAATGTTTTTTGTGAAAAAAATTCGGGTTAAAAAATATTTTTCCCGATTTTGACGCATTGTAGGTCCAACTTACTATAGCCTTGTATACTTCGTTGCAATGGACTTTGAAATATCTATCGTTACATATCCATATTGTCTAGATTTATGACTTAGTAATCGAGATATAGATCAAAAATAGGCCAAAAATAGAGGTTGTCTCGGATTTTTGCTCATATCTCTGTTATTTATGGACGGATTTTGCTGATTTTAAATAGGAAGCTTCTCGAAAGCATGTTTGACAGAATTCTGGAAGACTTGGATCCCGAAGATATCTGGGGTCTTCAGAAAATTGATTTCAACATTGACAGACAGACGGACATGGCTAAATCGACTCCGCTATCTATAAGGATCCAGAATATATATACTTTATAGGGTCGGAAAATTATATTGTGGAAATTACAAACGGAATGACAAACTTATCTTATATAATTAGATCATGAAAATGTTGTTTCTTTATGCAGAATATGAACAATTTTCTCAAAGAGACATTCGTCAGCTTTTGGGGAGTTGTTAAAGAAAGTTTTTGCAACATTTCTGTTATTGCCTAAATTTTATTCCTAGGGAAAACAATCTTAGCACGAGAAGAATTTGGGTCATTCCGGAACGAATATCCAGATGTCTTGGACAATGATTAATTGTGATATTCTATTGTGTTTAAATCAAGAAACAGATGGGTTTCAAACAAACTAAAGACCATTCCTACCTAGGTAAGGGAACAAAGGTTCAATGTTGCACCAACATTAGTTTCTTTTAGAATACGTATTTTCCATACAAGATATTGAAGACTGTTGTCTAATTGAAACGAAATTTTGAAGTAGAAACTTGAAAATTATAAAAATAGAGATGATTAAAGAATCACTAAGAATGTGAAAAAGTGCGTACATGGATTAACCTGTATACACCCTTCGCAATAGGGCACATTGCCCTGTGTTGGTATCTATAACATCCACATGTTTGTGTAGACCTGTACGAGATCTCTGTGACGGGTTAGAATATGGTCCATGTTTATCGATTTTTTGCACTACATATTAAACCCATTGTTATACCCCAACTCTGTAGCTGGTATTCCAAAAATAAGTATCTTAGTTAAGTAATTGCATGGTACTAGCTGCATGAAACGTCATTCCAGAGCCTCTCGATTCTGTGCAACTGCACAGAGAAAACAGATTCGTGATAGCAACTCAATTGGTCGCCAATCAAATAATTCTACCTTAGTGACAGAATTTTACAGTTATGGCTACAACATTTTAGAAGTGGTACCAAATGTTTGATTGCTTCAACCGAAATTCTTCTTTGTCTACTGACTTTCTCTTGATAGAACTGAAAAATTCTATGTGTGCAACCGAACCACTCGATTGGCAACAAATTCGGTTGCTATCACGAATCTGTTTTCTCGGCATTTGAAACGACTTAGAATTGAATACAATGATTTCTATAATAGCTGCAGAGAAAAAAACGCAGAGGAAAACTCTGAATACTTCGTTTGTCACTGTTCCGTGTTGGGAAGGAATTGAATGATAATCATACCATCGATTGTCTTTGATGAACTCTCTAACCTATCGTACATTGTATTGGAATGTTTAGGAATATGAGCATAAATAGTTTATGACGAATACTCTTCTTAAGCAGACTCGCTCTATTTGAGCGAGCTGTTATATTACAATGAATCAATGGGTCTATGAGTTGGAACAAAAAGGTTATATCGGGATCCAAAGGCAGTAACTTCAATTTGTATAGAAGCTGCTCTCTTGGGTTCGTTAATATCCGACCCTCTAGTACGAGTTGTACACCTAGCTGATAACTTTCCCTGATGAAGGAATATAGTAACTTCAGGTTGATTCCAGACTAATTAACTAAGCAAAGCAGAGTCTGACCTTGTTCTCTGCCAGGACTGAATCTAATTGTGGTAGAATAAATGAAGTACAGTCTCTTCCTTCTATTCCCAAGCAAGACGCATCTCGTGGCACTATGTCCTGCTATGACGTAAATTAGAGCAACTCTGATCAACGGCGACCTTCTTCGAAAGTCGAAGAAGTCCTCGCCACTCAGCTTGTTTTATTGACCCAGCTTTCCAAACCATAACCATGTTGTACGAGTGGGATGACAATCAAGCAATATCATCCATTGCCGGGACAGTTGTCATATTCCGAACAGAATATAACCTTTTTCCTTTTACATAAAACACAAACCTTATTCATATTATTTTCAACATATATAATTGGATTCTGAACAGCCGGATACCCAGACATTTACAACACTTCCTGCCTCCTTTCCAAAGAAACTGACAGGTGTTGAAGAAATCACAACACACACTACCCTCGTTATTTACATACGTTCTAATGTTTACATACATGAATGAGTATATTGACATAGAATGTTGCACCAGTAAAAGAAAAATACATATGCAGAAGAACTGCAAGAAGAAAAAAAACAACAAGTACGAGTAAAAGAAGATGAAATAGTTGATGAAACATGTTGGTAATTAAAAGAGTGTCATTGTAGTGCAGAGTTTTAAGAGTTTAGTACAAACATTATATGTATCTATGTGTACATCATCATCATTGTCATCAACGTACGTACGTCAACATCATCTGGGGTATTCTTTGCCTTTATTGTTACTCTAGTTGTTATATTTATTATTGCTGATTTTTTTTTTACTGCAGATGCTGTTGCTACATTACACAGTGGGGGAAATGAAGAAAGAAATGGAAATAAATCTGTAACTTCTAAATGGATAGTTCGATTTGAATAAAATTCAAGCTTAAGTTTTGGATTTTTGTTAATAGGAGATCCAAATCTTTTTGTTTTTAATTAACAATCTCTCGTAAACTATAAACTATATCAATGTTTTTTGTAGGCCTCTTCTAGTAGCTTCTTTCAAATCCAATCGAGAACACAAATAAGTTTGAATATTTCATATACCCGAGATATCCTAATTAGGGGCTTTGAGGCTCTGCCCCCTCATAGTGTTTAAAGTCCAAATTCAAAACTTAAACTCAGTTACACCTCTTCTATATCCATGGTTAGGATGGAAAATAAAACAGGCTTGGTGTTTGGTTTAACTGAATATTGAATTCGTGGCGATATTCCAACTCTCTTGCAAACATAGACAAGGTGGCGCAAAAGTAATCCTCCTATCAGATAATGCTATAAATTTTGCGATTGGCCCCTAATGTCAGTTCTGTTTTGACATTTGTGTAGTAAACACATGCGAAATACACGTTAATAAACAATATTACGCTACACTGCTCCAGAACGCGGAATATTGCTGACTAATTATTTGACCAATAATCGGTCGATGACTTTGGCACAACGTGAATTTCGTCGCAGATTTCCTGGCCGTCCAACGCCTACTGGTGAAACACTGCGACGTTTAGTCGCTCACCTCGAAGAGACTGGCACAACACGAGATGCTGCCAGGCGTGACAGACCCCGGAGTAGCCGTTCTGCAGAGAATATTGCTGCTGTAGCCAAGGATGTCATGGAAGCGCCGTCGACATCGACCAGACGAAGTGCCACGCAAATGGGTATCAGTCGACGGTCTTTACAGCGAATTTTGGTACAAGATTTGAAGATGTTTCCGTACAAAGTCCAGACGGTGCATCAGCTGTTAGCTGCTGACCGCCAATCGCGTCTAACATACGCTCAAGCCAAAGGATGAAGTATGCATTTCCCGGGCGCCTAATCTCCCGTTTTGGCGATCCAGACTTCTTTTTGTGGGGCTTTTTGAAGTCGCGGGTTTATGTCAACAAGCCTCAGACTCTTGCAGCTCTTAAAGACAATATCCATCAAGAATGTGAGGACCTATCGCCGGAAATTTTGGCCAAAGTGATGGAAAATGCCATAAAAAGGGCCCAAATGACAATCAACTGTGTCGGCTGCCATTTACATGACATCATATTCTCGACTTGATGTAAAAAAAGTTAAAAGACCAAATAAAAATAATCCGCAAGAAGAATCAAAGTTTTTCATTTTCTTTTGCGCCACCTTGTACATTTGACGACTCGGAGACATATTTTTCCGCTGGTTTCTGCGATAACTGAATACTGCCGCATTGGTCGGCATTCGAAGCGACTGGGAGTTGAATTCAATTATTTCTATAAAAGCTGCGGAGATGAAAACGAGGAGGAAAACTCTGAATACTTCTTATGTTACTGTCCCATGTTGGCGAGAAATTAAATGGTCATCATGATTATCTTCCATGGTATGATGATCCCCAGTTTAGGGCTTTAAGGCTCCGACCCCTCTTCTTAGTGTTTAAAGTCAGTTATACCTCATCTATAACCTTGGAAAATTTAATTACAACCGTATCATCCATTTAGAAGTTTCCACATTTTTTATATTTCCCCCCACTGTGCATTAGTTGCTGCAACAATAAGTATAAGGGAGAAAAAATGCTAAAAACATTAAAATCACACATACGTTGCTTTCTTTCTTTTTGTAAGAAAAACCAAGTGTGAAATTAACAACATAAACAAGTGCCAAGAGGTATTCTTCCAATTGACTAAAGACTTTTTTTTGTTTAATGGTAGTAAAATAAAAGAGAAGATAAAGCAAACATGCACGTTTTAATGCAGGTAAATGAGTCAATGGAATTAAACAAAGAAGTTGGGAAAGGGAGCAGGAATTTCACTTGAAGGAATTGAGAGGAATGAAGTTTAGTTGTGGCAACGAAATGTATGGCCAAATGAAAGTTCTAATATCCGAAAGCGAAATGTTAATTGAAATAACAAATAGTTCTCCGTTTCTTAAATTTTCACTTCAATTCTTAATGCCTAGCAACAATTTGGAATAAGATCCCTTTGAAAACAAATTCAGTTGCCACATTTTTATACCCACCACCAAAAATATGGGGGGTTTATTGAGTTTGTCATTGCGTTTGTAACGTATCGAAATATTGGTGATAGGACTAAAAAGTATGAGTATGCTGAGTCCTTATAAGATTCTAAGACGATCTAGATATGACCACCCGTCCGTGTGTTTGTTGTTGGCACTATAGGGCTTTGGAATGAGCGAATCTTATAAGTATGTTGGAAAGGGAAGACTTTTAAGCCGAACCTGATCCGTTAGTTTTCCGGCTAGCTACGACAAGATATCATTAAAATTGACAAATACCATCCAACTTCACATGAGGAGGGTATCAATATTATGGCAGAATTATTATTCTAGCTTGACATTATCATTAATTACACCATTTTCCCTTTCCAACTTTCTACATTTATCTTCATCACCATTTGGAAATCATTCCTAAAACAGTTTACATTAGTATATGGTTCAACTGAAAAGTGTTTAAATTGACTTTAAATCACATTTTTAGATTCTCATTTGGAATGTGCCACGCCACTCTACTCTACTCTACGCCACACACTCCATATCCTCTATCCTGCAGGCCCAATTTCATGAGTAACTCTGGCTAAAAAGGATAAAGGATTGTTAGACGACAAACCACTAAACATGTTTTGCGGAAATAAAAATGTTGTTTGTTATTGTTGCTGGCACCATGTTATACACTAAATGAATAAATGAATGAATGAATGCATGTATGTATGTATGTGTGATGTTGCCACTAAATGTGGTAATGTATTATATTGTCGCTGTGATGTTGTTTGCATTGTAACTATTTTAGCAGCTCTATGAATTTCCGTTGTATTTTAACTGTGATTCATATTTTTTTTTTTTTTTTGTTTCATCTTACATTCAGTTGTAGTAGTGTTGTTTCCTTTTTTAAGTATTTATTGTCGCTTTTATTTTTTGGCCAGCTTTGGAAAGGAATACATATGAGCTCAACAACAATGGAAACAAACCCATTGATAGCAAAGTACTTAAAACATGCTAGTAACGACATAGCTGCTATCGCAAAACATAAAACCCAAACCCATATAGAGCCTAAAAGGGGGCCACTCTGCCCCCAGTATTTAGGCGAGGGGTTGTGGCCGAAGAACGTTTTTATGGATTTTTAAATGAAAAAACAACCACAGTTTTAGCTTTTTATAACAAGGAATGTTGTAGTAGCAAATTTGAACAAAGAGATGAAAATATAAAAATAAAACGAAATAAGTTTTTTTAAAGGAAATGAAAAACGAGAGATAGTAGTAATGAAATATTTATTTGTATGATGAAAAAAAAACAGATTTAATTGAGAAAAACAAAGTTAGAAAATCACTATAATATATTTGAGATTGGTCAACTGCGCTGAAATTTGGCCTCGGCTTGATGGGTCACTTGGTCACAGCATTTTGTCCAACATCCACTCAACTTCAGAATCATTCACGAAGCACTCATGCGAAAATGTAAAACGTTCTCTTCGGAACTCACAACCATCTGAAATCTTTGAAGAAACAAAGGAGACTTCAAAATACAAAACATTATCCACAACGACAATGACAAATCCCACAACTCAATGAAAACAAGGACAAGAAATAAACCATTATTAGCTTTAATAATATTTTCTGAGTATGAGGAAAATGATTTGATACACACATACAGGATCTTTTTTTATCAAATTTAGTTTGGTCCATTGTTCAATACAGCCAATATCGACTACAAACAACAGTCAACTTTTTAAACAGCTGACTTTAGTCAACAGTTCAAAAAATTGACAAAAAATTGACTTTGGTCAACAGTTCTTTGATCGAATGTTCAGACCTGAGACTACGGACAATGATTCAATGCATTGACTTCAGCAGACTGTTAAATAGGTGTGGGAGCTTTCTCGGACCTCTCTAAAAAACAAGATTCGGCAGAATCCTAAACATATAAACTTTGGTCGATTGTCTAGAACAGAGTTTTTGACTATTCAATGCATATTATTCGTACACCGAACTTCGACTGTATGTACAATTCCACGATCTTGAACGGCCAACGATTCACTACATCATCTTGTTAAAGTCATAGACCATTGCCGAATGTTTATTTTAGTGATTACAATTCAGTATATCGACATCCTTCATCATTTGGCTGTTTTGATTGATTTACGATCTAATTAATCGGACTCACTCCATTTCGGTACAACTACACCGGTCAACATTTCAAAAACTTGTCTTCATTAGAATGTTTAAATCTGAAGTTTTGATTAAATGTAGGGGTCTAGAACTGAACTAGAACTGAACTAGAACTGAACTAGAACTGAACTAGAACTGAACTAGAACTGAACTAGAACTGAACTAGAACTGAACTAGAACTGAACTAGAACTGAACTAGAACTGAACTAGAACTGAACTAGAACTGAACTAGAACTGAACTAGAACTGAACTAGAACTGAACTAGAACTGAACTAGAACTGAACTAGAACTGAACTAGAACTGAACTAGAACTGAACTAGAACTGAACTAGAACTGAACTAGAACTGAACTAGAACTGAACTAGAACTGAACTAGAACTGAACTAGAACTGAACTAGAACTGAACTAGAACTGAACTAGAACTGAACTAGAACTGAACTAGAACTGAACTAGAACTGAACTAGAACTGAACTAGAACTGAACTAGAACTGAACTAGAACTGAACTAGAACTGAACTAGAACTGAACTAGAACTGAACTAGAACTGAACTAGAACTGAACTAGAACTGAACTAGAACTGAACTAGAACTGAACTAGAACTGAACTAGAACTGAACTAGAACTGAACTAGAACTGAACTAGAACTGAACTAGAACTGAACTAGAACTGAACTAGAACTGAACTAGAACTGAACTAGAACTGAACTAGAACTGAACTAGAACTGAACTAGAACTGAACTAGAACTGAACTAGAACTGAACTAGAACTGAACTAGAACTAGAACTGAACTAGAACTGAACTAGAACTGAACTAGAACTGAACTAGAACTGAACTACAACTGAACTAGCACTAGAACTATTTCCTATTTCTCTCGGACTTTTAAATAAACTTTGCTGCTTACATTTTCTTCTAACCGTCCAGAAATCTGATGCAACTTTTCATAAAGTATTTAAATATTAATGAATGAAAATTCAATTAGTTTCTTTAAATTTTCTTTAATTTATTTTTATGTAACAAAAACTTTCAGCAAGAGCTAAATTTAAGAATGTTATATGATTAAAATAGGAAAAAAAGAGCTCAAACACGAAACACTTTAAATAAAATTTTTGATCATTATTTTATGCCATCAAAAATGACGGAACAACTTTTTTTCTGGAGGATAAACTTACTTCTTGTGTTTTCAAGTAACAGCAGAAGAAAGTTGTTAGATTTTTTATTTTTTTTGGTTAAATTTATATTTTAAAACTACAGTAGTTGGTAGAGGTATAGTAGAATGCAGTCTTAGATTTGTAACCGGAAACAAAAAGGGTATATTTCCGTTTTTGCTTATCCCAGAGAATATTCTTTCAAATTGTCTCAAAATATCATTTTTTTAAATTTCCTATGCTAAAGAGTAAATATTGGGTTCGATATTATTATATTTATATATCCTTTTTAACGTATAAGAGATTTCCTTTTGAAATCTTGAGTAGTTTGCCTAAGATTCGTGTTTGCACTGTTTTACTTAAAAGTAATTTGTTTCTTTTTTCTCGTTCAATCTCTTGTAAAGCACAAGTTTTGGTAAATTTATTTATTTTTAAAGAAACTTTAAGTTTTTTTTTTTTTTGTTTGTTTTTTGGGATAAATTATTTTCCTCATTCTGTTCTTTAGTTATTTGCAGTAATTTTAATGAAACAAATAAAACATATTTCTTTTATATTATTTTCTTACTTTACAATGAAAAACAAAAAAAACATAGTTTCTTGTTGTTTAAAGAAATCTTAATTTATTTACATTCAACACAAAAAAAAATACATGAAAAAGCAGCTGCATTTTAACACATGCAATTTCCAGGCTGTGGTTATTTACATGGTTGCAGTAAAGTTTAGTGTAACTAAGGGGCCAAAAACATACATTTCCACGTACCTAAATAAGTACACATGAATATTTTCATTCATTTTCTTTACATTAATGTTGTGATGTTGCCATTTTCCAAAACGAAAATATCACACACACACACATTTGCCAACAACCGCATACTAAATAGAAAAACAAACACATTCTGAGAAAAAGGACATTTTAGGAGGGGGAGAAATAAAAGAGGGCAGAAAAAAGGACAAGTTTATAAGGGGTTTAGGCAGTCAACGTGTGACAAAGAGCCAGCCAGACAAACAGACAGGCTGGCAGATAGTTCAACATACTTAGAGAGTAACAAAGTTCTTTACAGTTTGTCTGTAGTATTATGGTGGAGCAAAACAAAAATCTGAATATATATCCTTCTAATAAATAGTATTATGCTAATCCCGTTATAACAACCTTATTTAACACAAACACAAATTCAGGAATATACTATAAACAATATATGTGTACACTGTACACACATAGAGTTTCACATAAAAATCGCTAATATGGTTTCTGGTGTTAAAGATAGAGATTTTTAAATGTGAATTTTAGATAGAAAAAAGGGCGTTTTTATAATAATACTAGCCCATCACTTCGATGTTTTCAGTTTACCTATTTGTTTCGATTTCTGACAGTCTAATTTATTCGTGATTATCGGATGGCTTTATTTATCCAAACACTTTGACATTCAAAGTCTAACGATATATTCCCTATGGATCGTACTACTTTAATCTAATGGAACTCCGGCATCATAGACAATTTCCTTCCAAAAACTTTGTACACAAACATCGTTCGTTGGATTTCTCATCTCATGAAGAACATACATAGTCAACGTCAGTTTAATTTTGGACTTATAGATACATGCTTCGTCGCTTGTCGTGGTCATAAATGTGTTTGGAATCACTGCAATTGAATTTATGGAATATTTATTTGAGTCATTCGATACGTACGTTTGCAAGCGATTTCCAAATTGTGTAGTTTCCAACACGGAGAAATCATTTTAAGCGGAGGAACTAAAGGCCAAACATACCTAAATTTAACAATAAGTCACTTGACTCACTTAAAACATCAGTATCTTCGCCGATTTAATGTTTTCTAGCAGGAAAGATCATCACAATTGTAATTGGAAAATCAAAACTTTTCAATCTGATTTGAAACAACGAAGTGACTTTGATGGAATATTGAACTCTAAGACTTCAGTCAATCAGTTTTGAGGAGAGTATTGTCGACTTCAATCAGCATTGCAATACAGTGAACATGACACAATATTCAACTCTGAGACTTCAGTCAATTATTAAGTACATCAATTCCTGAAAATTTTAGAACAAAGAGATTTGAGCGAATTCTCCATACAGGTAGTTAAATATACAGAGAGTTGATATAGGAACATTGGTAGAATGTGAGTTTTATACGGCTAATGGTCGATTGTTCAATATAGTTCAAAGTATCTTTGAACGAATTTCAAGCTCTGAGATTATCGGTCACTAATTCAATACATGGACTTTGGAGAACGGTTCAGCAGACATTTGAAAATAGAAACCGGGATCCCGACGGACTGTTGAAAATAGAAAATGTGGTTGATTATCTAATACAGAGTCCACGATTATTCCACGCAGCATTTTCGCATCGCAAACTTCGACTTTATGTTAAATACAATAGAGAGGTTTGAGCGATTCCTCTATACGGGGATCTCTACAGACAGTTGAATATAAAAACATCGGAAAAATGTTAGTTTTGAACGTCCAATGGTCGATTGTTTAGTACAGTTCAATGAAATGTCTTTGATCGCATTTTCGCTCTGAGATTATCGGCCACTAATACATGTATAGAGCGGTTCATTAGAGGTTTGCACGATTACTCTATACAGGAACCTCGGCAGACTATTGAAAATATAAACTGTGGTTGATTGTATCATACAAGCAGCATTTTCGCATCGACTTCGGTAGACTGTTCAATATATTGTCACGCTTTTGCAATAGCGATTTGAATTTAACGGTCTGTAACGACTGCCTGCAGCATTCATCATGTTTATAAACAATCCATCAGTAGAAGATTCTACTTATCAACAATGTTGATAGCATGCGGTTATTAGCATTGTTTATAAGCATGGTAACACTAAATGTTTAAACTGGTGACATTGACATCGAAAGCTCTAGAATTCGAAAATACTAGTTTGTCCGTTAAGAGCATTGTAGAAGATTCCCAAAAGATGGCGTGTGTATAAATAGTGGGAGAGGCTGCAGTCGTAAGTGAGTTGATCATAAAGCATATTTAAAGGAAATAAACCCCGTTTTTAAAAGGTAAAAACGTAACAATGTTGATTTCTGTCGACTGTTCAATGGAAATATAGTTCAAAAATATTAATTCTATCGAATGTTTAATAAAGTGACTTCGGTCGATTATTTAACACTGAAATTTCGATAAATGTTGAAATTAACGACAGCTTAGATTCAGTTCGGTCCTCGACTTTCGTCAGCAACAGATCAATGCAGTGACTACGGTCAACTATTTAAATAGAGACTTTCTTCGACAATACAAATCATCAACTTCGGTTGACTGTTCAACTCTAAAAGTCTGTAAATAATTGATTGCACAATATTGTTCTTTTGCAATTCAGAGACTTTTGTCGACGGATTCAACTTCATTACTACCGCTTTGATCAAATGTTTAACAGAGAGACTTTCGTTAACTGTTCAATACAGTATTCAGTCGACTGTTCAATGTACCAACTTCGACCGATTATTAAACAAAGGGACTAGAGCTTTCCTCTACTTTCATCGAATTTTTAATACAGTGACATTCTCGACAATCCAATATATCGACTTCCATCGACTTTTTAACACCGAAAATCTGAAAATTCATTGTCCACTATTGCACTCAGCGACTTTTGTCTATGGCTCAATACAACGTCTTCGGTCGACGATTCAATACATTGACCTCAATCGACTTTTTAATGAAGCAGCATTTTTTGATTGTTCAATACATAGGCCTAGGTCAAAGCAAACAATTTAGACCATTATTACTTAGAGTAACAGTCGGTCGACTATTCAAATCAATTGTTCAATAAAATGACTTCGTACGATTGTTCATCATTAAAACTTCAGTCAACGATTCAATACTTCAACTAAGGCGACTATTCAACTCAGACACAATTGTCAAAGGTTTAATAAATCAACTTTAGTCGACGTTCTACTTTAGTCGATCCACTGTTACATCGACTTCCTTCTGCTATTTAATACTGCCAATTGGTCGTTTGTTCAACATAGCGACGATTCAATCAATCCAGTTCATTTGAATGTTTAGCACACCGATTTCGGTCTGTAGTTCAATACAATGACTTCGTTCGGCTGATTAAATCTGGAGTTTCGGTTAACGACTTCTCGGCTTTCGATGGAAGTCGATACTTCATTCACTTGTATTGTTTCATACAGAGACTTTGCTCTACGAATCAACACTTAGACTGTTTGACTTCGATCGACTTCTCTCTACAGCGTCTTAAGTCGACTGTTAAACATTGAATGTTAAACATTCAGACTAACATTTCAATACATTCACTTAGGATGTCAGTTCAACTCAGAGAAAATGATAGAAGATTCAATACATCGAGTTCGGTGGACAGTTTAACACAACGACTTCATACTATTTTATATATTACAGCGATTTCGATTAGCTGTACAACACACAGACTATCCATTAAAGGGTCTTTGGACTTCGGCCGTATTTTAACACAATGACTAAGGTTTTATGTTCGATTACTCGACTTTTGTCTGTTGGTCAAGGCAGCCAATACTGTGACTTAAATTGGCTGTTTAATACAGAGGCTTTGCTTGATGATTTAATACATTTACATAGAGCAACTGTTAAATTCATCGACTTTATCGTTCAAAACAGCGACATTGGTAGGCTGTTCAACTATATAAACTTCGAGCTACGGGTCAGCTCGCAGACGTTTTTCGATGGTTCAATATATCAACTTCGGTAAACAGATCAATATAGTGACTTCGGTCAACAGCAAACATCGAGCTATGGGTCAGCTCGCAGACGTTTTTCGAAGGTTCAATATATCAACTTCGGTAAACAGATCAATATAGCGACGTCGGTCAACAGCAAAGTGAAGGTACTATAATCGTTTACTTAATACTCCGATTTTGGTTGACTGTATAAGGGTTTATTAGGGTCTAGTATGTCCTTAATAAATATATCCCTTCTAAATTGATTTAATAGCAATTATTACAGCCAAAAAACAATCAACAAAGTCAAAAAGTTTTCTTTTTGATTTCATAAAATAATAATTATTTGTTTTCTACTTGGTATTAAGTACCACGAATGTTTTCTTTAAAAGTTTTAATAAAACATGCGGCAATAAACAGCTACAAAGTAAAGGTAAACAATTTTCTTATGATATAAAAATAACTGTAATGAAATAAATTATTATTTAGAAGAAAATAAAAAAATAGTAGAAATTGTAGAAAAACTTTTACAACAAGTACTTCTACACAACACAGTAAGTATTTTGCTTCATGATGCGCTATCCCTAGTTTCCTTATTTGCTTTAGAGAAAATATAACATAATCTTTGTAGCCTGCTTGAAAAATATTATTGTCAAATTTATTTTTTCCTTTTCCTCTGATTACTCCTACTTCTAAGCTCCGGCAAATAAAAACAGCAACCAAAAATAATCTGTTCTCTATCTTGTACTCTATTGTTATGTGAAAATATTAAGTTTTCTTAGATGAACTTATAAGAAAAAACTTTTTTACTTTAGCAAAATCACTGCATACTTTATGTACTTGCACTTGCACTAGTACTTGTACTGCATCCTCTTCAAATTGTTTGTTCAAATGCTGCACTTTTTTCGTGGTGCGACTGCTGCGAACATAAGAAAAAACTCAAAATCAAAAATATATTTATATAGGGAGAGAAAAAAAAAGTGGAAAAGTTATGACTTTGCGTGATAGTTAAAGTGTTGCCGATTTGCGTAAGTTACTTGTTACAGTTTCTTTTCTAGTTTTGTATGGCATTGTTTTTAAGGTGATGGTAAGTTGCTAAAAGGAAAATCTAACAATCTATATGCGGGAATTGTTTTTTAGTTTAGTTTTGCTAAAAGTTTTCTTTGGGTTTCTTTTTAAATATTATATTTTAGAAATTTAAAACTTTTAATTTGGTTCTATCGAGATTGAAAAACAAATATCAAACATTGTATATAATAAAGGGATTTCAGTCGACTGAGCCGTCAGTCGTCGACTCAATGCAGCGAATTCGCTCGACTATTCAAAACCTTTGATTTTCGTCAAGTGTCGAAAGTCGAAATCGATGTATTAAATCGACTACTGTTCAATAAAGTGACTTTGGACGATTGTTCAACATTGCGACTTCAATTCAATGCATCTACTTTCGTCGACTGTTCAACTCGTAGACTTTTGACAAAGGTATCTGAATACAGTCGACTATTGATTACAGCGACTTCGGACAACTATTCAAAACATTGAACTTCGCCACACATCGACTTCGTATGCATGTTCAAAAAAGGGATTTTGATCGATTGCTCAATCGATCAACATCGACTTCGGTCGAGTGTTCAACTCGAAGACTTTTGAAGAATATGGTTTAAGACATCGACTGTTTATAACATCGACTTCAGGTCAGTCAGTTCGGTCGACTGTTCTATATTTGTTATAACGATTATTCAATACATAGATTTCGGGCGACTGTTTAACACATATAATTTCGTTATATGTCCAAAACAGATTCATCAGTTTACTATGCATTGCAGCATTATTGGTCGACTATTCAACATTGCGACTTTAGATATAAGTATATTCTATTTTAGTCAACTTTCGAAGATTGAATGCATCGATTTCTGTCGACTGTTCGCTAACATCAACTACTTCCGTAGCTGCTCATTTTCATATTCAACACAGCAACTTCGGTCAGCTAATCAACACTGAGACTTCGCTTTACGATTTAATTCATTAAAGTGAGTTGGAACAAAGATTTATTATAAAGATTACTGTTAAACATTGAGATTTATCGATGGTCCAATACATCAGATTCCATAGACTGTTTATTGCAGCAGTTGGTCAATTGTTCAATACAACAATTATAGACGACTATTAAACACAGAGACTTTGTAGACTGTCTTATAAAGAGTCTTCGGAATGCTGGACTATTCAACACAACGTCTTTAAGTGTCTGTTTCATTTTATTCGATGGTTCGATACAGTGACTTCGGTCAACTGTATATGATATTGGCTTAGGTCTACTGTTCAATACAAAGTCATTGGTCAACTATTCCAGACTTTAAACAATGACTCATTACATTGACGACTGTTTACAAAACTCAATTCGTAGATGTATGTTGAAATGTGAGACTTCTTTGGATGGTTCAATATATCAGATGCGGTAGACGACTCAATACATACTAAGCCTCAGTTTACTGTTTCAATACAACGATTTCGAACGAATGTTTAACCCAGAGACTTGGTTGACCGTTATATTGAGAGTTGTCGGTTAACTGATTCGCTACAGAAGCTTCGGCTGTCTGTACAATTTCAGTCGACTGTGGAATACAAAGTTTTTGCTCGATGATTTAATACTTCGACTTATGTCCACTATTAAATATATGGACTTTTAGTTGACTATTCAGTATTTTTACTTCCGTTGACGTTTAAATACAACGAGTTCGGTCGACTGCTCAGCATTGCAACTTCAGCAATGTGTTCCATTTCAATCGACGATTAAGTACAGTGACTTTAATAAACTCTTCAACACAGAGACTTTGCTGTGCGTTTCAATACATCGGCTCAGATCGACTGTTTAATACATAGACTAATACAGAGTATTTGCTTGACTGTTTATTGCCGCATATTCGGCAGGCTATTCAACATAGCGTCGTAGGCTCTCTGTTCAACTTCAGTCGACTGTTAAATACATCTACTTCCTTGACGATTCAATAAATAAACTTCAGTCGACTTTACAATACATAGACTTCGGTAGACTATTCCACATCATAATAGTTGAGAAACATTGAATTTAGACGATGATTTACTACAGCAGCAGCGACAATTGCTCCATAAAGTGACTTCGGTTGATTGTTCAACATTAACACTACGGTCAACGATTCAATACATCAATGTCGGGCGACTGTTCAAGTCAGATAAGATTGTCAAAGGTTTAGTCAATCAACTGTGTATAACATCAAATTGTTCGACAATTAATACAACCAATTTGGACGAGGATTTCATCAAGCGAGTTCCTTCGACTATTTGGCACATCGATTTCAATCAACAGTTCAACACATCGATTTCGTTCGACTGTTCAAATAAGAAGCATTGGTTAACTATTCCATAATTGACTTTGAATATCAGCTCAATTTCAGTTTATTCTTCAATACAGCGTCTTCGATTAACTGTTCGACAAAATCTTTGGTCGACTATGAAGAGACATATGTCGATGGCTCTATATATCGGCTTCGTTAGACGGTTTAATACATCGATTTTGATCTACTGTTGAATAAAGCGGATGTTTAAAAAAATCTGCGTTTTAAAATGTTCAAACTCCAAAAAGTTTAACACGTAAAGAGTAAACTTTAACATAGTGTTACGATTTAACAATATCGATTTTAAGGGTCTGTAACGACTGCCTTCAGCATTCATCATGTTTATAAACACGTCCATCAGTAGAAGCTTCTAAATGTTTAAACTGCTGACATTAACATCGAAAGCTCTAGAATTTTAATGTACTAGTTTGTCCGTTAAGAGCATTGTAGAAGATTCCCGAAAGATGGCGTGTGTATAAATAGTGGCAGAAGTTGCAGTCGTGAGTGAGTTTACCATAGGCGCTGTTAGAGTTAACATTAACTGTCTTGTACATTTAAGTTTGTGCATTATAAAGTGTGTGTGCGTGTATTTCTGCGAATTGATAAACGTGTATAAAGACACTGAGTGACTATTTGAACTGTTTTTGTTGTACATTTGAATAAATAAAGAGTTGTTACAATTTAAACTACTAAACGGCTTTTATTTGCAATCAAAAGTATCCGATTTGTTTGAAGGAAATAAACCAACGTTTTCAAAAGGTGAAAACATAACAATAGTAATTATCAAGCTATTTAAAATGTAAATTCATGCAAGCAAGTTTGTAAAAACTAAACTTATTTTCTACTAACAATCAAAAAATCTGTTAGAGATCAGATCATTAGTTTAGATCTATGGTGGGTACTCATTGCCACCAAGGACGGAACATGACCGTTTTTTAAAAAAATCACAACCAATTTATGGTCAGAATACAACAGAGAAGGAAAGTGAATAATATATCAATATAATCAATTCTCCATGTTCTCTTGGTGCTTTAGAGATTGTACAACAATAAGACCTTCAGTTTTTATATAACAATAATGTTAAAATTAATCCCAAAATCCTCTAAATAAATTGGGAAGTCACAATAAATATGAATTTTGGAAAACAAGACTACAATTTGAATTAAATTTTACTGTATTATTAAAGTAATAGAGCTCTAAAATCCTACAATTTGGCAAAATATTGTTCTATAATTATTTTCCAACAGTTTTCCTAGAATCACTTTGATTCCTGGCTAAAAAAATCACATTTTATTTGTAAAATAAACATTTTTAATTGAAATTTATAACAATGCTAGAGAAATTTACTCTATTGACATTTCTTTTATACCGATTGTTGGCATTTACCTTTGACAAATTAAGGGTGAGTTAGACTATCACATAAAGACTTTCACTGGCAGCTGTCGTTTTTAGAAAACCAGAAAAAAAGAAGAATTAAACTGTCTGTCTTTAGTGGCAGGGAAATAACCATAGAAACATAAATTAAAGGATTATTTTGGCAAACAACAAAAGTCAAAAAATTGTTTACCAGCACGATTAAATAGTAGTGTTTAACAATTTTCCAACAACAGCACGTTTCACAAAAACTACTGAATTAAGGAAAGGGTAGGCTAAAGATTTAATTTTATAAAAGCTTTTAAATGCTTTAAATTTAATTTTCCTTTTTACGGTGACATCAAATAACTGTATTTTTAATTTAATTTTTCATTACGTTTTATTATTTTATATTTCTTTCATGCACAATTAATTAAATGTTTGAAAATGTTTGATTTTTATTTGCTTTATTAATTTACTTAGCGCCCTTTTATAACACGTCCGGCCCAATTGACCAATAAAAGGTTAACGTTTTGTGACTGCTCATTTTATGGCCTTGACTTTTATTTCGCTCCATAAAAATCCCGCCGCAAAACAACAGCAATAACGGCGTTATAAAGATTTAAATCATTCATGTCATTTCTCGCTTACGAGTAAGTTTTTTTTTTTAATTTATTTATTTGGTTTTTTTTTATACGTCATCATTGTCATTATTTCCAACATCATGACAGTCGTGAATGTTGTATGAATTCATTCATTCATCAAACGGAATGGTCAGTAATTTCATTTAAGTTGGACATTTAATTTTTATGTCATTTGTGCTTATTGAATATGGCGCAACTGTAAGTTGAAAAGTGTGTGACGGAGTTGGTACGTTTTTCTTTTTTTGGTACTATTGGAACCTGGGAAGTATAAAACTACATTATTGGTTTATTAATACAATATAAGATTCCGACAAATCTCTGTAATGGTAAGCTACAGTAAGATTTTGATGATATTGTTTGGAATTTTGATTTAAATGGAGACTCAATGGAGGAAATTTCTGAAGAAATTTTGGATGACAATGCATAACAGAAACTGTCACTGTTGTAAGTACTTCTATAGTTTATTTAAAGCAGCTTATGTTCTCCAAAAAGTACTAAATTCATTGTAAATCCAATAGCCATATTACCAACCCTGGCTTAGTATTATACAACTCTGTGTGTGCAGGAGAAAAAGTGGAAGTGTGTGTGAGAGCACGAGTATCATTCTCATTGACATGATGTCATAAAAGAGCATTAATTTTTTGTTGTTTTTCTTTTATTTGGTTGTTTGTTTCAACATTTTTATTGTCATCTTTTTACGATTACTAAACGTGTGGTAAGTACCTTTCGTGATATTTATGATTGTTGTTGTTTTTTGTTGCTGTGTGTTTGTTATTGTTTTTCTTTTTACAGTATTCCTTTACAAATATACAGTGGAACACATATGATAAATAACATTTTAAGAATAAAACCAATGAAAATATTGTGTAACCTCCAATCTATATCACTCTGTTTGCATAACATTTTCCTTTTCAAATATTTATTACACGTTTGTTTTTGCCAAGATTGTGTTTCTGTGCTATAAAAACAGAAGAAGAAAAAATCTAAATCTGAAATGTATGTTTTTCATACCTCAAACTAACAGGATAATATTTTATATCCTTTTATTTTTTATATGTCAATGTGTGATTTGAGCTCTTGTATGTCTGCATATTTATTTAGCTAAAGTTTTAATATTTTTAAAAGGTTTTGTTATAAAATATTAAGCCAAATACATATATTATGACATAATTCTTTATAAGAAAAACTAAATTTTAATTTTTAAGTGATTGGAAATGTTAGGAAAACGGTTATCAAATAAAAAGGGTCGTAGACGACAGATATAAATCTGGCAATGTAAGTCATTAACTGTCAAAGCAGTTGTTATAAAATACAAATTTTTAACAAGAACTTTGTTTTATAAAACATAATAAAAACGAAGAGAAAAGTTCGGCAATTATGAATGAAAAATGATATCTGGCAAATGTCCACCACGACCACGCTGACAAATGTCGATTCTTACATCATTTTTTTGGAAAAATGCAAGTCTATTTCGTTAATCACATCACGGACACGTTGAACAGGCAAAGGCTTCTCAATAATCGCTCTAGGATTTTCAGAGGCCCAAATGCGGCAATTTTGCTTCTTGACATACCCTGACAAGTGAAAATAGGCTTCGTGTGAAAGAATTATTTTTTCAGAAAAATCCGCGGGATGTTCCTGAATGAATTGAGCGAATGTATGGCAATTTTCATAGTAGATTTTACTTATTTTAATGCGATTTTCGAGCGAAATTGAATTCATTTTAACAATTGCCAAAGCATCTACTACAAATGCGTCAAAAAACTAAATTTAAAACTATCATGTTGTTGGTGTTGCCACAACTGAAAAACAAACTTCTTGTTGTCCTTTCATTATATTCTGTTTTAGTAAGTAATGATTTTTATTGAAAATTTTAAACGAACCAAAATTTCATTTTTCAATTCGTTATTCGTTAAAAAATTATTGAAGTGAATTCAATTTATTCGAATAATATAGAATATTGATTACAGATTATATATTAAAATATTTTAAAAGAGTCAAATACATATTCAAATTTAATAGAAATAATTATTCAAAAAAAAAAAAAAATCGAATAAGTTATTCGAATAAAATTTACTCGAATAATAAAATTAAATGAATAAAATTGCTAAAGTAATGGAATAGAAATTTGATTACCGATTATAATAAAATATTTTAAAAGAGACCAATACATATTCAAATTTAACAAAAAATTTTATGAAATTAAATATTAAAAAAAATCGAATAAAGTATTCCAATAAAATTTACTCGAATAATAAAATTAATTCGAACAACACAATTAAACGAATAAAATTACTAAAAAAAATGGAATAGAAATTTGATTACAGAATAAATATTCAAATATTTTAAAGGAGCACGATACATATTCAAATTAGACCAAAAATGTAATGGAATAAAATTTCGAAAATTCCAATAAAATTTACAAAAAATCAAAAATATTATGTCGTTCAAGATGAGCATAATAAATTTTGAATAAACAAGTAAAAATAATTTGGTGAAAAAAAACATGCCTGGCTACCGTTACCCGCCAAATATCCTTTCAGCTCAACTACCGTTACCGCTCCCAAATTAGCGTTACAGTTGTTACCTTTTAAAAGTTTCGATCGACCTTGAAGAAAAATGTTGGTAAAACAACAGAATACTTAAACTAACCGAAAAAAATTTCGAATAAAATTCAAATAATCCGAATTGAAATACAAACAAACCAAAATTTGAACTGCTTATGAATGAAAGTATTCGAATAAAGAATGCTAATGATTTCACCCAATAAAAAGTATTTTTATTATTCAATTGAGTCAAATATCCAATAATATAATCGAAAAAAAAAACAGACAAGAAAATTCCCTGAATTTAAAAAATTGTATCGAATAAAAAAATTGTTTAATCGTATTTAACATGTGGATTTTTAAAATTCAATCGAATACAAAATTCTAATTAGATGCTAATGATATGTTTGGGATATGCAATTTATTGGAATAAAACAATATTTTAAACATTTATTCTAATAAAGTTTTTATTGAACTTTGTTTTTATACCCTTCACCATGAGTGGCAAGGGTATATATAAGTTTGTCATTCCGTTTGTAATTTCTACTTTTTTCATTGGCGACCCCACAAAGTATATATATTCTGGATCGTTATATATAGCGAAGTCTATATAGCCATGTCCGTCTGAATGTTGAAATCAACTTTCCGTAGCCCCCAAAATAACTTACAAACATAATTGATACATCAATATATCGGGAATTCTTCCGGCTCGGTTGCTATTTAAAATCGAGAAAATCGACTCCCAAATGGCTGAGATATAAGGAAAAAACCGGGACAACCTCTATTTTTGGCCTATTTTTGATCTATATCTAGATTAGCAAGTCATTAGTATAGACAATATTGATATATAATGATAGATATTTCAAGGCAACGATTTATATAAGGCTATAGTAATTTGGACCTACAAAGGGTCAAAATCGGGAAAATTACTTTTGAACCCGAATATTTTTTTTACCATAAACATATTTTTTTCTAATTTTTGTTTTCACTAATAAATTTAAAAAAAAAAATTTGGAATAAAATTTAAAAAAAATAAAAAAAAAATTGAAAACAATTTTGAAAAAAATGTTAAATTTTGAAAAAAAAAAAAATAATTTTGTTTACCCAAAATATTTAAAATTTTTATTTTAAAGTATAATTTGGTGAAAGGTATATAAGATTCTCTTACTAGTTTTTATTAAAATAACCTCAAAATTCTTGAATTTAATTCAAATAAAAATATGTACCTAAAAAAGTTAAAGTTAAAACGAAATTATGGACCAATTCCATATCAAATTTGAATAATAATCAAACAAACAAATTAACTGAATACAAAATATTTGAAAAATTTACGAAATTCCAATGATATTATAAGTTTTAGTTTTAATTTTAATTTACGTTGCCTATTAAAAGCAAAATAATTAAATAATCCAATTAAGGGGAAAATATTTAAGTAAAATTTTTGTTTTTCTTTTATTAAATTATGGTTAAAAATTATTGAAATTATTTCAAAATATATCAAAAAATCAAATTAAGAAATAGCACCAAATTTATACGAATAAAATATTAATATTTGTCTTGTCTATATAAATTATAACTTGAATTAAAAATCATTTAATCGAATAAAAAATAATAAAATTTATTCGAATGAAATATTAATATTTAATATTAAATTCCATTTTTATTCGAATATAAAATATTTGAAAATTTTAACCGAATAAATTTTTAAAATATTTATTTTTCGAATCGATTAATTTTGTCAATAACGTTTTATTCGATTATGTTTAATTATTTATATTATGTATAAATTATAACTTGAATTAAAACCATTTAATCAAATAAAAAATAATAAAACTTAATCGAATAAAACGTTATTGGCAAAATTAATCGAATCGAAAAAAAATATTTAAAAAATTTATTCGAATAAAATATTAATTTTTTTATATTCGAATAAAAATGGAATTTAATATTAAATATTAATTAATTTTTATTTTTTTATTAAATTCCATTTTTATTCGAATATAAAATATTTGAAAATTTTTATCGAATAAATTTTTAAAACATTTATTTTTCGGGTCGATTAATTTTGCCAATAACGTTTTATTCGATTAAGTTTTATTATTTTTTAATTCGATAAAATTTCTTTTATTAAAAGTTCTTAAATTTTATTCAAAAACAAAAAAGTTAAAAATTCCAATTAAAATATTAGTTTAAATATAGAAATGTATCCAAATAAAGAAAAAATATTTGAGTAAAATTTAAGTTTTTCTTTTATTAAGTTATGGTTAAAAATTATTGAAATTTATTCAAATAAATCTCTTTAAAAATTCATTTGACTAACAAATTGAAATGAAATTTAAAAATTTTTGAAATGTTAAAGGAATTTCAAAATTCAAATTACGAAATACTATGATATTTATTCGAATAAAATTTTAATATTTATCTTTTATATATAAATTTAAAATTTGAAGTTAATCGAATAAGAAAATAATATATGTAACTTAATAGTATAAAACATTATTGGAAAAATTAATCGCAAAGAAAAAAATATTTTAAAAATTCATTCGAATAATATATTAGTAATTATCCATTATATTAAAATTCGTTCGAATATAAAATTACAACTTGAATTTAAAACATTCTAATCGAATGAAAAAATGATATTACTTAATCGAATAAAAGTTTTTTGGAAAAAAAATTATCTTGCAACATATTCGAATAGCATTAATTTTATAAAAAAAACATTCTCATTTAAGTGGCAAATTATAAAAGACTATAAAACTTATTCGAATAAAATATATATTTGAAAAATTTATTCGAATAAAATAATTTTCATTTATTAAATTAATGTTCATATTATAAAAATTGTTTTTATAAAAATACTTTAATCGAGTAAAATATTCGAATAATTACATAAATTAAAGGAATAAATGAATCCGATAAAATAGTTGTTGAAATTAAAAGAAAAATTTGTATTTCACAGCTTCCAAATTTCTCAAGATTCCCGATTATGTGGTCGCGCTACCAATCCTAAAGCAGCCAGATTTTTTTATTGCTCAAGGAAACGAGATTGTCTCAGAATTCGACAGGCTTATACTCTAGTTATTAGATAAAAAAAATTATTAAATGTATTCGAATAAGAATATTTAATAATATTTAGTCGAATAAAATATATTTAATAAAATGAAAATAACGTAATATGTAACTTAAAAAAAGTTGATAATAATTGATATGAAATTTGTGCTTTATTTATATTTTTATTTTATGAAATAAAATTACATCTGTTAAAAAAGAAATTGCATTATTCGAATAAAATAATGTTACAAAAAACTTAGTTAAATAAATTATTAAACTACTATTATTATGTACTTAATTGAATCGATTTAAAATAAATAAATATTGTACCAATTTGAATCGAATAAAATTACAGTAATTTTAGGAGTTATTATGTAATTTTTTTTGAGAAATAACTTTAATATTGTTTAAAAGAAAAAAATTAAACTAAATAGAAAATAAAAAATAAATTTATACGAATAAAACATTTCAATCGAATAAATAACAAGACATTTTACTCGAAATAGTAGATATATATTAGAGTAATTTTAGGCGTTATTATGCAACATTTTTGAGAAATAACTTTAGTTCGATTTAAAACAATAAATCAAAAAATAAATTTATTCGAATAAAAAATTTTAATCGATTAAATAACAATAAATTTTACCCGAATAATTATATATTAGAGTAATTTTAGGCGTTATTATGTAACTTGTTTGAGAAATTAATTTAGCTCGGTTTAAAAAAAATGAATAAAAAATAAAGTTATTCGAATAAAAAAATTTAATCGATTAAATAACAATAAATTTTACTAGAAAAATTATATATTAGAGTAATTTTAGGCGTTATAATGTAACTTTTTTAAGAAATAACTTTAGTTCGGTTTAAAAAAAATTATTCGAATAAAACATTTTACTCGAATAAAAAATTTTAATCGAATAAATAACAATAAATTTTACTCGAAAAACTATATTTAAATATTCTATTACTTAAAAAAAACTTATTTTGCATTTACAAACCAAACATTTGTTTGTTATAATGTTTCCAGCGATTAAAATAGAAAATAAAGTATTCCCTTAATTTTTACCTGAAATGTGTATTCCTTTTGAAAATATCCTTTAAATTGTATGTTATGTTTTTAAACGAATAACATACATGCGCTTAAATTCCACTGCTAGCACACATTATGTATTTTATTTGAAATCAACTTGGAATATACTTGGTTACACTTTCAAATTTCCTTTGTGTTACAAATATTTTATTGGTAAAATTTTGTATTTCTTTTGTAACACACTTAACAATTTTTTTTTTTTTTTTTCAATTTCAAAAACAATGATTTATACACACCGAACGAACCGCTTTATATGTTTTTTCTTTATTTCAAAATAAGGGATGTTTTGACGCGCGTCATTAAAAACTCAACCTCTTGCGATCATATACTTTATTCGACTGACTGGTGCAACTAGTTCCATGTGCAGCATAACCCAAGTTACATCCCCCAAATTTGTTGGCTGTTTACAAAATTTACCATCCACAGGGATGAAAACGGTGTTTGGAAGGCGATTTAAGTGAATGTATAGAATTCGGGAGATAAGTGTACCTGTACTGTACAGTATTACTGTGTAACGGGGACTTTATTAAACAAATTAATAGAAATTTTAATAAAGTGGTGAAATTGTTTAGAAATGGTCAGTGTTAAGAGAGAACATTTAAGAATATGCTGGCTAAAATTATAATTTTGAAAAAGTGAAATGTCTAAGCTAAAAATTATGGTTTTTGGACACCCAGATGCCATTAAACTGTTAATTTAACATGCAGCACAGATAAGAACGCATATACGAATCGAATTACATATTAGCTTTCTCATCAATCTAGTTATGAGACTGTGTATATTATATTTCTGGACTCCCAAAAAATAGTTTAGGACCAGCAAATCAAAATCTGGTACCTTGTAAACAGTTCAGAATATCCATATACATATCTGTTAGTTAAAATTATTTGCATGATCTATCTCAACATTTAAACTGTTCGATCTCTTCTTTAACTAATGAATTGATGCTTTGTTATCCATACAATAGTGGTCTAAAAACCTTTTGACTTTTCCAGCAGACTAAACGATAACTTTAGCTCAAAAACAATTTTGTGTTAAAATTTTTGTTGCAACATCAAACGTTAAAATGTTCTCTAGTTTTCTTTTTTCTTTTTTTTTTTTTTTTTTTGTCTATAGCCTCATCATTAAAAACATTTTATTTTACTTTGGCAGATTTTAAGCCGCATTTAATATGCATTTTACATTCAATATAGCGAAAGGATGTTTGCTGGCATCCTCGTTTATGCGCGAAAGTACCAAGGAATGAAGGACTTTTTTTGCCATTGCATTTATAATGAAGTTTTCGGTCTTTGGTTTTGACTCACATTTCGTTGAGTCTGAGTAAAAAAAAAAAAAAAAAAAAAAAAAAACTCTGAAAAAATGCAACAAAAATCAAAAGCGTTTCGCATGTGTATTATTAATGTTTTGATGTTTATGAGCATGAGATGATGACGAGCACGACAATGATGTTGATGATGATGAAGGACTTTGCGCTGCTTTCCTTCTTTGTAGGTACGAGTATAATGCAACAAATCCCGGTTTTTATTTTCTCCTATATTTTGTTGATGATGGTTTAATGGCTTGATATACGTTCAGATTTTTTTTTTTTGTTGCTATATGCAACACTTTTAAAGAGTTTTTTTTTTTTAAATTTGTTGGTTGTGTTTGAACGCTAGACAGTGTGTCAGACTTGCAGCCAGCCAGTCGTTGTTGTTTTGTGGCATTTTACAGCATAATAATAAAGAAAAAATTTGCCAAAGCTTTAAAAATATGTAAGTAATGGGGGGAAAAAATGAAATACTATAAATGTTGACTGTCTGGCCACATGCCATAAATCAAATTTAATTCATTCTAATTGTGTGATTAAATGATTTATATGTTAGATGTGATTAGATATAGTCCCTCACTCTATCTCTCTCACAGAGCCCACACAGCTGGTTATAGTCATAACAAGCTAAGTGGGAGAGTCATTATATTTTTGATGACAGCGATAGACAAACATTTGGTCAATTCACAAGGTCTGTTATTATGTCATATTGTCGTAATGTCCTAATATTTCACAATGATTTAAAAATGTTGTTATTGCCTTTCCTAAAGTAATACTTCTTACTCTGTATGCTAGTTTGTGTTATCGTAACCAACCAGCAGAGATCAGGCCCGAACGCCTAAGAGTCTGTTAAGCCGAGCCGCCGGTTCGTGATATATTACGACATTATGACAATATGACATGATAGGACCCCTTGTGAATTGACCAATTATATTCAGAGTGTGAAATTTCAAAAGTCAAATTTTGAAATATTCTTTTCAAATATAAATATTAGACATGAAATATTTTTCATAATTTCTATTAAAACACGCTAAATACTAGAAGAATGACTTAAAATTGCGGGATTTACAATAGATGGCTTATCTTTTGAACGCCGTGTTTGTTTTTAATAACTTATATGTCATTTTGAAAGGTACATATCTATCATTTATTCTCACTTAGTTATTGAACATTATAATGTAAACAACAAAGCTTGTCTTGCTTCGAAAATGTCAAAAGTTTGTGCCAGTAAAGCATCATATGCGGAAAGTTTTGCTTTACTTCTTTGATTTGAAAGAAAGTGCCGCTGAAGCACACCGACTGCTCTCCAAAGCTTATGGTTAATGTGTTCCATCGGTTTCAACGTGCGAGAGATGGTTAGTGCGGTTCAGAAGTGGTGACTTTGACAGAAGACAGAAGACAAAGATTGCCCAGGCCAGCCAAAAAAGTTTAAAGACCAAAAATTGCAGGCATTAATCCATGAAGATTGTTGTACAACTCAACAAGAGCTTGCAAAAGCATTGGGAGCTACTCAATCAGCAATTTCAAAATGTTTGCAAGCAGCAGGATTCATCAAAAAGCAGGGAAATTAGGTACCATACGAACTGAAGCCAAGATACCTTGAATGGTGCTTGAACTCTACAAAAGAATCATTTTTGCACCGAATCATTATTTGCGATAAAAAAAATGGATCCACTACAATAACCCGAAGCGTTAGAGATCATATGGCAGCCAACCAGCCGAATCGACGCCAAAGCAAAATATCCATGTCGCTAAGGTAATGCTATGTATTTGATGGGAGCAACAGTGTCCTATCTATTATGAGCTGCTGCAATCTGACCAGACCATCACAGGGAACGTGCACCGAAGGCAACTGATTCCTTTGTCCCGGTCCACACTGTGAAACATTTGCTGCAAAACATTTTTAAATTCTCTTTTGAAACTGCATTCGTGTCCACACAGTGAAATTTTTGCTTTTCAGTTTTTGACATATTTGTACAGAACGAATATGAACGAATAAATGTGGATAACATACTCAACAAAAACTTCATGTACATGAAGCATAGTACCCTTTTCCATTCCTCTTTCCCCTTTCATCCACAAACTCAAATGTTTTGCAGCAAATGTTTCACAGTATGGATGGGGACTTTGAAGCAAGCATTGGACCAGAATATGCGGCCAGACATGAAACCATAATATTGTTACGAAATTGTACTTGAATTTAAATGTAACTGTTTTAACGGCTAGTTTAAAGTTGCATAATGCCTCTAAACAGCCCCTTAATTAACATTGCTGTAGAAGATACAACATTGAATAAAATCTATGAGTTAAGCATTTTTTGTAAGTATGGCAACACTAAATGATTAATGACTAATATCGAAAGCTCTAGAATTCGAATATTCTGGTTGGAAGATCATTGTAGAAATAGAGCTTTATAAATTGGCCGTGAGAATACCACAAGAGTTAGTCTAATTTGAAGCATCGTTATGTAAAGACGTCAACTGTATTACAAGTTTATACTTGTACATTAAAAAGTGTGTGTGTGTATTTCTGCGAATTTATAAACGTGTATAACAGCACTGAATGACTATTTTAATTGTTTTTATTGTACATTTGAATAAATAAAGAGTTGTTACAATTTTGAACTACTAAAACTGCTTTTATTTGCAATCAAAAGTATACGGTTTATATAAAGGAAATAAACCAACGTTTTCAAATGTGTAAACGTAACAATATTCCATCATGACAACGTTAGGCCATATGTTGCAATACCTGTTAAAAACTATTTAGAAAGAAGTGGTTGGAAAGTTTTGCCTCACCCGCTTTATAGTCTAGACCTTGCACCGTCCGACTACTATTTGTTTCGATCGATGTAAAACGCTCTCTCTGGGATACGCTTCACTTTAGAACAGAGTACCCGAAATTTGCTTGATTCGTTTTTGGCCGAGATTAGCAGTTCTTAAGGGTCGAAATCAATGATATCAATATAAAATTCAACAGAAATAAGTTTCATACAGACATAAATCACATCACCTATTTTCATGGCGATCGGTCTATAATTTGTCATAACTCCCATATAAGGCCAACATCCGAATATCATTCACCAAAATAAATTACAGGCAAATCCCGGTATAAAGAATCTCACTTTAACGAAAATCCAATATAACGTATAGCCACATTTTTACCATTAACTACCTTATATAACGAACGTTTCGACAATTTTGTACTTGATTTAACGAATGTTGAGAAATAGAAAACAAAATCAAACGAACAATCACATTTTTAACATTGACAATTATATCAATCTATCAACAATGGCTCAAATAATCATCGATCTGTAAAGAATGATGTGTATATCCTTGTGGAAAAGGATTCTAATTGTTGATTACTCGACCAGAGGTAAAAACACATTCCAGTTAATAGAATTTCTTTAATATCTAGAGCCATAGAAATACATTAGTGGATTTCATGCAAGTGATATCTGTATTCAAAAAAATACGGTGTAAAACTTCTTAAAGAATCAGCATACAATTATAGTTGAGCACAATCTAACTCCTGATGTTATTCTCAATGTGAATAAAACTGATATCTAATGGAAACTGATACCAGATAAAACGTTTGTTCACGCTAGATAAACTAGTGCTCCAGGAATAAAGTTATCGAAAGATAGACTAACAACTTTGGTTTGCACTAATGAATGTGGAACAAAGAAGATTAAATCTTCTCTTCTTTAAAAGGCAAAGAAACGCCGTTCGTTTCATAACAAAGTGTTGTTGTAATTTATATTCACTGAAATAATGTATATTGTTACGAATTTGCAATAGCGATTTGAATTTAACGCTCTGTAACGACAGCCTGCAGCATTCATCATGTTTATAAACTCCTCCATCATCTACTTATCAACAATGTTGATAGCATCCGATTATTAACATTGTTTATAAGTATAGCAACACTAAATGTTTAAGCTGCTAACATTAACATCGAAAGCTCTAGAATTTGAATGTACTAGTTTGTCCGTTAAGATCATTGTGGAAGATTCACGAAAGATGTCGTGTGTATAAATAGTGGCAGAGGTTGTAGTCGTGAGTGGGTTGCTCATAGACACTGAGTGACTATTTGAACTGTTGTTGTTGTACATTTTAAATAAATAAAGAATTGTTACAAATGTGAAACTACTAAAACTGCTTTTTATTTGCAATCAAAAGTATGCTGTTTATTTAAAGGAAATAAACCAACGTTTTAAAAAGGTTAGAACCGAAATATCTTTCAGTCAACCTATTGAAGAAGAATTAATAAAAACTACAAAATATGGTAGCATTTTGGACGATAGTCATGTCTCCTAATGTCACACCGCTTGAAACTTATTCAAAAAATAAATCGCGATATAACGAGTTATTCGATTTAACGAATGACAACATATCGTTCGTTATACCGGGATTTGTCTGTATTGAAATTTTAAAAGAAAAATATTTTGGCTCATTAACTCAGTATAATATGGACGGGCTTGACCGAGTCAAAATATTTTAGAAATAAATTTGCTATTTCTAATAAAATAATCCGCTGTGGGAACTCAAAGTAGAGCACCTTAGATATGCAAATATGTTAAACCCTTGCCAAGTTTTTGTGGTTCCTCCAAAGAGGAACCAATCACAAGTATTACTGGTCAATAACTTGACATTAGGCTAGCTGCAGAAATGTATCCTTTGTATTTAGTTTTAACGAATTTTAATTTATTTGGAATTGTGTATTTAGGGTCTTACTGAAATCTTCAGAAGTAAAATATACGTTTTACTTTAGCAAAGTATTGAGAAGTCAGAAGTGCCCATTTTTACCAGCTCCTTTTTGGAGTATTTTTCAGCTTTTAGCCTTATTTAAATCTATTTTATATATTGTTTCCTTTGATATTGCTCTCCCTTTTTTTAGTCTTAATTACAAAAAAGAAGTCCCATTGTTGTACAAGTACATTATCATGTGCCTTTTATACAATTACACCAACTTGAAAGCACTTTTATTTATTTCCATATTTTCCAGACAAAGTATTATTAAAAATTTATGGGAATTTTTTAATTTTCCTTTTTTGGTTTATTTCATAAAATTGTCCGTATGTACAGCATAAAAAGTATTCACACTAGAGTTTCATATATTCACAAGCATTTGCTGATTTTTTCTATTAAAAAGGGGTTGTACAGGGAGGCTGTTCAGCTGATATCATGCAGTGTATGTGTCTAACAGGTTTCTTGGGCATTTTAAGGTTATTGCGTCATAAATTTTCTATACAATATTTTTGATATTTTCAGTATGTATTTTTATTTATTATATCGAGCCCTAACCGCAAAAATAACGTAAGCGACATTTTTCCGAATTTGACTTTTTAACGAAAATCGATAGAAAAGTGTCGTGCGCATCAACACCCAAAATAATGAAAATAAAGTTTTTATATTTACAGAGATAACGCAAATTCAATTATATCGTAAGCGACACTCACCTTTTTGCTTTACCGCAAAAATAACGTAAGCGACATAAAAGCCAAAAGGGGCAATAAATTAAAGTAAGAGTAGCCGAAGTACTAGAGAGAAAATCAAAAGAAATTGAAATACAATTAACGGGAAAATATATAAATTGAAATCCCATTTATTGGACAAATATCAAATCAAGCATTTTTTTCTAAGCTATTCAAATTTGCTTACTACCTGGTCATAAAATGATGCCTGTTGATTCTATTCACAGTACAATAGAATCATTTACTCGAAACCGAACTGTATGGGCTTCTAGTGAGTGGCCTACAGTTATTCGAAGTGCAAGAAAAACCCTTTATGGTTATGAATTTATATCGTTAAAGCACTCTAAGGGTACACATTTAAACGCTTAAGTTTCCCATTTGTGCAAATGCGAAAATTTGCGCAACGTATTTCATGAACCCACGAGACTAAATTGTCGCGCAAACTTATCGGAGTTGTGCAAACGAATTTACATACAATTTTTGACAGTTCATTTGCGAGAGGTAAAAATGCACAGATTGCACAGTTTACGAGGCATTTAAGCGTTTACATGAGGACTCTTTCTGATTTTCAAACTGGAAAATATTTTCTGATTAGCTTGTTCCAAAGAAAATAAAATTAAGCACGATGCGGTCTTCAAATTTGTATACAACTATGATTACAATTAAATACGGCTATTGTGATAAGGAGTGAGATCGAAAAATTCTTAATTCCAATTTCCATACTCTGTTTTTGGCCTCTAAATTTTTTGCATCCTTTTTTGCAGAAACTTTTTGAGCCTTGTATGTTTTTAAACCTGCATTAGCTTTAATTTTTCGTACCAAATAGTCCGAGCACTGAGTTAAGCGGGCTGCTTTCCTTCCGGATGTGTTGCCAGCTCTTTTGAAAATGCTTTCCATTTTTTTGGTTTTAGAAACATATTGTGGACCATTCCTTCTACCTGAACGAGGTTTTTAATCAGATTAACAACAAATTAATATAATTGAAATCAAATAATACTTGGGTTAAATGTTTTAATGAAAAACGTGTGTTAGGAATTTTACGATCTCACTTCTTAATAGCGAGGACAAGACATTGATGTAAATACTGCTACGGTCCGTGGACCTCCTCCGCTATACAACACAGAATTAAAAATTTCCTCATTTAAAATGTCCTTGCAATAAAAATAGTATTCCTCAAAGTTTTCATAACGAATATATTGGCCTAAAACATTCCCAAAATATTATAGACGCCTTAAACGAAACAGATGAAGAAGATATGCCTTAATTTCCTAAAAAAATAAATTTTTTCGAAACTTTTCTTTATAAAGCATTTATCGTATGCGCCACTTTTTAGTCTCAGCTGACTGTAATAGTGGCGGTAAAAATAACGTAAGCGCCAAAACAAATTTGTTGCTCACAAAATTAACTTAAAAATGCATTTATCTCATATATGAGACCAGTAATAGACTACATTTTAACTTTCAAAAAAATCCTTCGTACAACTTAAAAAAAAAACGAAAAAAACTCTCTCCGTTAAAATTTGATTTTTGGCGCTTACGTTATTTTCGCGGTTAGGGCTCGATATTTAAACAGCACACTTGGAGTGAACAACCCAGACTCATGCTCTCTTTGAACTTTCGGCCATAAGCAGATTATTATTCAGGGTTTAATATTTAGTTAATCGTTTTTTAAATTTGACTACCGACTACGCAATAAATATGAATCGTTTTCATATTAATGTCCACATATACTGAAAATATACAAACTATAAACAAATGCCATATATGCACAAGCTTCACAGTAGAAATATTTGTCGCAGTTTTTCCAAAAATATTTTGCCTTACAAAATATTTTACGTTGCAGCTAGAAGACAAAATGAAAATTTTTCATTTCTAAAACATTTGCTGACCAAATATATGTATATTTTTGGTTAGCAAAAACAAATATATTGCTTGTGTATAATATACAAAAAATTTACTACAAAAACATCATACATGCAAACAAATTGCAGCGTGAAAACCATAAACTGCAAACGATATGCGCAGTAAAAAATTCAAACAATGGAAATATGGAAGATGCTAAATGTAGACTGCCAAAACATACGAAGTTGAAAAATGTAAAATACGAAATTGTGCGAAGTTAAAAATGTTTAAAACGAAAATGTGCATTTATAAAATATTTCAGCCACATATATGGAAATATTTAGCCGCATATAGTCACTGAGTAAAAAATGTGAAAAAAAACTATGAACAACAAGTGTGCGTTGATTTGGGTGAACAAAATAAAAATTTATATTGAATCGTGTGTTTAAGAATTTAAGTGCAATAAAATAGAGGCTTTATTTTTTGAGGTATGAAAGATAGGAATGCAGTGAAAATATATTAAATAAGATTCTGGGCAAAGGATAGCGGACGATATTATTTTATTGAATTTTTTGATTAAATGATTTTTGTATTACGAATTCAAATGTATTCCTGCTGCTTGTAATAGGAGTCCAGAAAAATTAGTAACATAAAATTTTGTATGTAAAGTGGCTAAAAAAGGATAGATAATGCAACAACAAAATGTAACAACAGACAAGCAAAACAGTCAATGAATACAATCTAATAAAAAATAACAGGATCTACAAAAAAAAATAGTATGTTGCATAAAAATGTAATGTAGATAGATTACTTTTTCTGAATGAAATCTATCAAATTAAGTGTTTGTACATTCAAATGTATCCTTTCGTATAATTTGTAACAGGAGAGCAAACAAATTAATAAGCAGCAAAGAAAATAATTGTGCATGAAAAATATGATGTGTAATGTATAAGTGCAAAAAAGGCACAGGCATGAGTACAATAGGACCAAAAGGAAATTAACTGCAAAAACAACAACTTTTACACACATGTGTTCTGTAGCTGCATAATGAAACAACAATTTTTGCAAAAAACACAAACAAATACATAAGTAGGTTCAATGATGATCCTTAGCGATAATGATCGACTTTGTTTATGTTTTTAAATCCACATTCATATATATCCATTCGTAATATTTCTTACAGGAGAACAAAAAACAGATAAGCAACAGAGAGCAAATTATGCAATGAAGGCACATCAAATTTTTTTACATAGGCACGAGTGTAGCAGGAGAAAAGGAAATACAACAACAACTATTTATACCCTCAAGTAATTGTAAAATACAACTGTTGTATGTGTGTCCTCTAGGTGCAAAAAACAACAACAACTCATGCAAAAAACAGAAACAAATACAAAGTAAAGGAATTTCTAGACATATTGAGGAGTAGAGTAGGAACCGTTGCATTTTGTTGTTTCTTTACTGTTAATGTATAAAATTCAAAAGTCAACAACAACTTGTGCAATCTGAAATCCAAATGAGTATGATTGGCTGAGCGTTTGTAACAGGAGTAAAAAAAATGTATAGAATGCAGAAAAAAATATAATTATACAATAAAGGATCTGAGGTATGTACTTGTGTTGTGAACGATAGGAATGCAGTAAAAGAACATTAAAGAAGGTTATGGGCAAAGGATAGCGGATGATATTATTATTGCATTGTTTGTGTAGAACTGATCATGTTTTGAGGTAAAAAATAAAGGACACACATACAACAGTTGTATATCACAATTACTTGAGTGTATAAGTAGTTGTTCTTGTATTTCCTTTTTCTCCTGCTGCACTCGTGGCTACGTAAAAAATTATTGTGCCTTCGTTGCATAATTTGTTCTCTGTTGCTTATTTGTTTTTTTGTTCTCCTGTTACAAATATTACGAATGGATACATATGAATGTGCATTTAAAAACACAAAGTCGATCTTTCAGAATACAAGTCATACATAATTATGTATGTACATATAGTAAAATTTTCTTCTTAAATTTCTATCATTCCTCTTTATCCTTTTTTTCTCCTGCTACACTCACGATCATCATTGAACCTATTTATGTGTTTGTTTATGGTTTTTGCGTAAATTGTTGTTGCATTATGCAGTTACAGAACACATGTACACACATACAGCAGTTTTATACAGTTAATTTCCTTTTGGTCCTGTTGTACTCATGCCTGTGCCTTTTTGCATTTATATCTTACACATCAAATTGTTCTTGCACAATTATTTTCTATGCTGCTTATTTATTTGTTTGTTCTCCTGTTACAAATTTTACGAAAGGATACATTTGAGTGTACAAACAAAAAGTAATCTATCTATCTACATTGCATTTTTATGCAACATACTATACTTATTACAACTATTCGCGAAAAAAAATAATGGACACAATAACAAGTGTACCAAAAAAAAAAAAAATACCGTTTATTTTAATAGAAAACAAATACGCACAAAAATCCTTTACAAAAAAACAACAATTCAGTGCACATGACAAAAATTCCTCGAGCTAAAAATAAACCAAAATGCGTAATAAAAAATGATCTGTAACGGTACTCAACAAAAATCAGTTCTACACAAACAATGCAATAATAATATCATCCGCTATCCTTTGCCCATAACCTTCTTTAATGTTCTTTTACTGCATTCCTATCGTTCACAACACAAGTACATACCTCAGATCCTTTATTGTATAATTATATTTTTTTCTGCATTCTATACATTTTTTTTACTCCTGTTACAAACGCTCAGCCAATCATACTCATTTGGATTTCAGATTGCACAAGTTGTTGTTGACTTTTGAATTTTATACATTAACAGTAAAGAAACAACAAAATGCAACGGTTCCTACTCTACTCCTCAATATGTCTAGAAATTCCTTTACTTTGTATTTGTTTCTGTTTTTTGCATGAGTTGTTGTTGTTTTTTGCACCTAGAGGACACACATACAACAGTTGTATTTTACAATTACTTGAGGGTATAAATAGTTGTTGTTGTATTTCCTTTTCTCCTGCTACACTCGTGCCTATGTAAAAAAATTTGATGTGCCTTCATTGCATAATTTGCTCTCTGTTGCTTATCTGTTTTTTGTTCTCCTGTAAGAAATATTACGAATGGATATATATGAATGTGGATTTAAAAACATAAACAAAGTCGATCATTATCGCTAAGGATCATCATTGAACCTACTTATGTATTTGTTTGTGTTTTTTGCAAAAATTGTTGTTTCATTATGCAGCTACAGAACACATGTGTGTAAAAGTTGTTGTTTTTGCAGTTAATTTCCTTTTGGTCCTATTGTACTCATGCCTGTGCCTTTTTTGCACTTATACATTACACATCATATTTTTCATGCACAATTATTTTCTTTGCTGCTTATTAATTTGTTTGCTCTCCTGTTACAAATTATACGAAAGGATACATTTGAATGTACAAACACTTAATTTGATAGATTTCATTCAGAAAAAGTAATCTATCTACATTACATTTTTATGCAACATACTATTTTTTTTTGTAGATCCTGTTATTTTTTATTAGATTGTATTCATTGACTGTTTTGCTTGTCTGTTGTTACATTTTGTTGTTGCATTATCTATCCTTTTTTAGCCACTTTACATACAAAATTTTATGTTACTAATTTTTCTGGACTCCTATTACAAGCAGCAGGAATACATTTGAATTCGTAATACAAAAATCATTTAATCAAAAAATTCAATAAAATAATATCGTCCGCTATCCTTTGCCCAGAATCTTATTTAATATATTTTCACTGCATTCCTATCTTTCATACCTCAAAAAATAAAGCCTCTATTTTATTGCACTTAAATTCTTAAACACACGATTCAATATAAATTTTTATTTTGTTCACCCAAATCAACGCACACTTGTTGTTCATAGTTTTTTTTCACATTTTTTACTCAGTGACTATATGCGGCTAAATATTTCCATATATGTGGCTGAAATATTTTATAAATGCACATTTTCGTTTTAAACATTTTTAACTTCGCACAATTTCGTATTTTACATTTTTCAACTTCGTATGTTTTGGCAGTCTACATTTAGCATCTTCCATATTTCCATTGTTTGAATTTTTTACTGCGCATATCGTTTGCAGTTTATGGTTTTCACGCTGCAATTTGTTTGCATGTATGATGTTTTTGTAGTAAATTTTTTGTATATTATACACAAGCAATATATTTGTTTTTGCTAACCAAAAATATACATATATTTGGTCAGCAAATGTTTTAGAAATGAAAAATTTTCATTTTGTCTTCTAGCTGCAACGTAAAATATTTTGTAAGGCAAAATATTTTTGGAAAAACTGCGACAAATATTTCTACTGTGAAGCTTGTGCATATATGGAATTCGTAAATAGTATTTATATTTTTAGTATGTATGTGAGGAAATATTATTTTGTTAAATATTTGTTGCAGTTTTCATGTAAAATTATGAAATATTTTGCAATTTTTTGACTAATATAGTAGTAATTTTAAACTCTGTTATTATTGACCCACCGACACTGAATTCTCTGCAAGAAATTTGCTGCTGCTGATACTTTTCATTGCAGAGTAGTGCTCTGAGTAAGTAGTAACACGTGTTGGAAGGTTATTTTATGTATTTTTGTTTGTTACTTTTTTCTTTAGCCCTCTTAAATACTTTTGATTGATTATGTGGCTTATCAAGGCCAGAAAAGGAAAAGTAATAGAGGGGAATGTATATATTTAGATTGCTTATAAGAAACACCATAAATTACTTATTTTTTAATTAAATATATTGAAATTTTGGGGTAGGGTTAACACATCGTATGATTATGAAATTAGTAACACAAGTGTATTTTATAACAAGTTTAAATAAGGTGGTTTGAATATTTTCCACTTCAAAGGAGATTGATTTTAATAACGGTTCGAAGGACCAAATCTTTTTGTAGATTATATATCCATGATTTCCATGCGAAATAATTATATTTTAAGTTTAAGTAAAAACAAGAAGGAGAGCTATATTCGGCTCTGCCGAATCTTATATTACCCTTCACCAAATTATACTTTAAAATAATAATTTTAAATATTTTGAGGTAAACAAAATTAAATTTTTTTTTTTCAAAATTTCAAAAATTTTTTTTTTTCAAATTGTTTTTCAGAATTAATTTTTTTTTTTCAAATTGTTTTCAATTTCTTTTTTTCGAAATTGTTTTTTTTTAATTTTTTTTTTTCAAAATTTTTTTAAATTTTTTAAAAAATTTTTTTTTTAAATTTATTAGTGAAAAAAATGTATGACAAAAAAGTTGTTGCAATCGACTTTGAAATATCTATCATTCGAAACACCATAAATTGGTGGTGGTGGTTTCAATATTTTCCACTTCAAAGGAGATTGACTTCAATTACGGTTCGAAAGACCAAATCTTTTTGTTGATTATATATTCATGCTTTACATGCGAAATGTTTTTATTTTAAGTAAAAACAAGTAAGAGAGCTATATTCGGCTGTGTCGAATCTTATATACCCTTCACCAAATTATACTTTAAAATAAAAATTTTAAATATTTTTAGGTAAACAAAATAAATTTTTTTTTTTCAAAATTGTTTCAAAATTTAAAATTTTTTTTTTTTTCAAATTGTTTTTCAAAATTAAAATTTTTTTTTTTCAAATTGTTTTCAATTTTTATTTCGAAATTGTTTTTTTTTTCAAATTTTTTTTATATTTTTTTAAAATTTTTTAAAATTTGTTTAAAAATTTTTTTTAAATTTATTAGTGAAAAAATATGTATGACAAAAAAATTTTTTTGGTAAAAAAAAATTCGGGTTAAAAAATATTTTTCCCGATTTTGACCCATTTTAGGTACAAATTACAATAGCCTTATATAAATCGTTGCAATCGACTTTGAAATATCTATCATTAGATATCCATATTGTCTATATTAATGACTTAGTTATCCAGATATAGATCAAAAATAGGTTGTCCCGGTTTTTTCCTTATATCTCCTTTGCGGGCCGATTTTCTTGATTTTAAATAGCGGCCGAGCCGGAAGAATTCCCGATATATTGATGTATCAATTATGTCTGTAAGTTATTTGGGGGCTGCGGAAAGTTGATTTCAACATTCAGACGGACAGACGGACATGGCTATAACGACTTCGCTATATATAACGATCCCCACGATTGTGGGGTCGCAAATGAAAAATGTAGAAATTACAAACGGAATGACAAACTTATGGTGAAGGGTATAATAAATGTAAATATAAAATAAGTTTTATGAAGTTTACTGAATTTTCCTAAAGAACTTTGATAAAGTTCAAAGTATTTTCACTTAATCGCGGTTCGAAGGACCAAATCTTATTGTTAATAATTTATTAATAACTCTAAGAGGAAACGTCCTTTTAAATTTATATAACAAGAAAGTACATGCTCTAAAGCGGTTTAATGATGTTTGTTCTAAATTCACAAAATTTCGGTTCGAAGGACCAAATTTTTGTTATTAATAATTTAAAGACATTGTAGGCCTACTTCCCAAAACTATAACTCATTTTTGTTTTTCTTAATAAAACTAATACTTTTCTTACCTCCCTAAAAGAAAAACTTTGTCTGAGAACTCACTCTGTCTCTCTCTCTGCCGTAATTTATAATAAAATATCTCGCTCACTATCTACAGCCATCAAATAAATATTTTGTATTGCTTTAAAGTTGTTTTTAGTTTGGATTTTTCTGTATTTCTTCCCCAAATATCTTTAATTGAAATTTCAACAAAACTAGCAAAACTTGTCAAATACTTCCGAAAACTATCAAGCGTAAAAATATTGCTATATGAAACTAAGACAAGACAATTTTTAGTTTTTATTTTTTGGTAAAAATTTAGTATTTCATTGCAACACATACGTAACGCATTCCTAAAGCATATAAAGGAATTTGGCAAACATGAAGCAGCAGAAGTCATAAAAGAGAGCAACTCAAAACAGCAACTACTTGAAGCAATAAAAGTTTATAAACATTTTCCAGCAGTAAAATTTTTGAATATAGAAAAATTTTTGAATATAGAAAAATTTTAGAAATAATAAAAATCATAAATACAATTTGAAAGCAGGAAAAGTAAAATTATCTCAAAAAACAAATTGTTTAAAGCTCATCTATAAAATAGCAAAAAAAAAAATTCCCACTTAAATGAGCAACCACTTTAAAAACGCTTACATTGTTTAAAGCTTAGAAATCGTGAAAACAAAATATATAAAAACACACACACACATGGCAAAATTTACCCCACAAATTACCACAAAAGTTATCAATTTACAACAGACAACCACAGGCAGGCAGGCAGCAGCAGCTTGGTGGAGAGGTTTGGTGGCGAACATTTATAGCCTGTGTGTAGGCGTAGTATGGGAACAGAAATGTTTAAAAACTTTAGTTGTCTCTATGTGCTGGCAAATGTAGTTGTCGTATGTAAGTAAAATATTACTTACATGGGAAAATGTGACATTAAGAAATAATTTAAAAGTATTAAATAGATTTGAAAGATCATTTTAAACCGCAATGGGATAAAACTACACAAGTTAGTTGGTAATATTTAATGGCAGGGAAAATATGGTTGAAAAAGTTGTGTTGAAATTGTGGTATTTAAACTGTACACATACAGGGTAGAAGTTAATTGAGTAAACGGGGTTCGAAATACAAGTATCTTTTTTAAAAATTATATAAAATGAGAAACACTTATTCTCTATTAGAAATAACAAGTTTTTGTAATAGTTATGAATAGCTTATCATGTCAACCCAATTTTCCGGAACCTTGTTGACTGGTTTTAGCTCTATCTCGCGAATGCTTTCTTCAAACAATGTCAAACGTGTTCAAATTGCAGCTCTAATTCTGCTGATAAGTTTGGGTTCAAAATACTAATTGTTTGATGGGCTATATGTCACACAGCGCCATTCTGCTAAAACGAAAGACATATCTACAAAGGACTTTCCGATACCTGTTAGTTTCTCGCTCTATCACTCAAAGGTTCGTTTAATATTCATCTAATAGGTATGAAACGTTCCTAATTTCTTCTTACTCCATCAATCTTTAAAGACACCTTCAAAACAATGTCAAACGGGGTCAAATCGTAACTCCGAGGCAGTTGGTAACCCTCAAAATATCGATTGTTTGATGGACTATTTAAATTATTAATATTGTCAAACAATGTCAAACGTTTGCAGATCGCTGTTCCAAAAAGCTTATGAGCTCGACCATCTTATTTTATTGCTCAAACAAAGATCAATTGTTTGGTAGGCTGACTTATATAGATCGCAATCCTGCTCAAAACCAATGATCAACGAAGATCATATTTTCAAAAACCTTTTGTCAATGTCCGGCCCTGACAAACCTGAGGGAACGTATCCTCGGATCTCCATTCCTATCATGTTTGGACGAGCTATCAAGGATGAATCTGAGACGAATCTATTCCTTCATCCGGGAATCTGGTTGGTTTAATTTGGAGTCAACGGATGTGTATCACAATGGGAACAGATTTGAATGGACCCAAGTGAGCTGCTTGAGGAGCGGGTGCCCATGGAACCTAACCTAACCATGTTAGCGGTTTCTCCCTCTGTGTCATACATGGCTCGCAGGATATTCGCTTTAGTTGCTAGTTTTCGGATTATTTGCAAAGCAATACATTTTTCTTTGTACGCAGCTTAGCTCAGCGGACCTAACAGAAGCAAAGGTAGAGCTACCGTATAACGTGAGCTTTATGATACCCTCAAGCTATATAGCACATGAGAAGATAGCTCCTCCAACCGAAGAGATTACTCTCCTTCGTGAACTGTGATGCCAATGCCAGGCATTCAATCTGGGGTAGCATTGACATCAATGAAAGTCCTTACTTAATATCATTAATTGAAACAAGATAAATATATGTAATTCTGGTAGCAAACCAACATTCAGTTTTCCATGTTTCAACAACTATTATTGGTGGAAAGAAGATTAGGTCGTTCTCTGACCACAATTGGATTCTCTTCGAAATTAGACTTTAGAACTTAACAGAAAATATAATTCAGGAACCAAAGAAGAACCGATTGGTTCAAACTTAATGGGATCCTTAGACATAAACTTAACAATATGCCAGTTGTTGAGAACACGATCAATGATCTTGCAAAAAAATAGAGGAAAACTTTATTAAAACTGTGTTAAAGCTTTCGATGTTTCCTGCCCACTCACCAAGGCTAAGAAAAGCTTTCTTCCATGTTGGAACTCGGAGCTATCTAAGCTACGGAAACACTTAGGGCCTTTAATATTAGCTACTAGCTTGACCCGGTGCGCTTCGCTACCCCTGTCGATGTAAAAATCGGTTCAGCCGTTTAGTAATTATTGTTTAAAAACTAAAGGTACCAATTTTACCCGTTTTCCCCCTTTTTATCTCTTTCTGGTCCAAGTATTGAAAAAATTTATAGCCTATTGACGCTTCCAAGTAAGGATCTATCTACGATCCAAATTTCAATAAAATCGGTTCAGCCGTTTAGGCGTGATGCTCAAACAAACAAACAAACAAACAAACAAACAAATAAACAAACAAACAAACAAACAAACTTACAAAGACATTTATATATTTATATAGATTATATAGATAACAAACCTACCGTGATAAGTTAAAAGCTTACCATAAAGCTATAGTAGTTGCAAAAAGGAAATAATGAAGAAGTTTCTGTGAATCTATAGTTTGGGTCCCTGCGCACAGAGACTACTATGGCAATGAACAGGCAGACGAATTAGCCAGAATGTGATTTACTTTGGATATCTCCAATGCGGTTTCAGTAGCAATTCCACTTGAAAAGTATTATCTTCAGACACTTTCTTACAAAGCCTGAGAATAGATGGCGCAACTTAGATACATGTTGGGTGGCCAAGTTAATGTGTTCCTCTTTTAACGAAAAACGAACTATGCAACTGATAACCCGTAATATAAGGGATATATCAAGATTGCTGGCAGTATCAACGGGCACTAGATGTAAGGCAACATGAAAATCGCTTGGACTCCCTTTTAACGAACATTGTCGTAGCTGTAAGGATACAGAGGAGGTGAGGTATCTGGGTATAAACTGATTGACCTACTGAGATATCTCACGGCAAAAGGTTGGGCCTAATAACTTTGATATTTTAATATACAATATGATGTAAATGACACTACATCTGACGAGTGGTGTGGTATTGTCAAAACGGTGTCCTTTGGACTCTACTTTACTGTTCGTACGCTGCAAACTACCACGTAAACCAACCAACCAGCTTTCTAACACGATTATCGATTTAAACACCATTAACTTAGTGTTCTAAAGTTCGATTAGTTGATGTCATAAAGACGGATAACGATCCTAATTCATATTTCCAGTTCCTGGTTCTACCTCACGAATATGTCCGACGATATTGAGGTGGTTGTTAGCACGATTAAGATTACAGAGCTCAAAAGTTTGATTGGTTGATGGTCTGTATGAACGAATCTCAATTTTGTTTGAAACATAGACCATTAAAGTTCTTATTTTTAAAGATCTTGTTAAAAGTTCCTGGTTTTTATGACTGCCTTGAATGATATTCGTTTTAAGCTTGACTGATTCCGGATTATATGCAATGCACAGCTCCGATATGGTTGCCCAAAAGATGGATTGTACGCAACACAACGATCTTTATCGACACTTTGAAGCAATATCAAACGGGTTAAAGGCACAGCTCCAAAACAAGATCAATTGTTTGATGATTTGTATGACAATATTGCCACAATATTTGAAATAAATATCTTCAAAGTTCCATGACCTTTCTAACAGTTCCTATCTCACGAATTGACTCTTTCTGAAGAAAAGCTCCAACGATATTAATTTTAAGAATGTTTGTAGTTTCTGTACTATCCACAATATAACAATCTCCAACTGTAGCTGCGAAACCGCGTCCATTCGCAGCTCCGAGGCACTTTATACTTAAAATATAGTTCTTTCAAAGGACTGCTACCAAAGGTTAAGTTTATATTTTCAGTTTCAGCCTACAAAATGTTGGTAATCATGGCTCTGTAACATTAATTAATCCCTTTCATTTCTCTGAGTTATGATACTGACTGAGCAGCAAGACTTTGAGAGATAAAGTGTCAAACTGTGTAAGTGTAAAGATCTGGGTTCCAAAACAACATATTATTCAAAAATGTTAGTTTACAATGTCAAATTGAAGAAGATATTCCTTGATAATTGAACCAATCATAACCTACATTTTGAATTGCGAAATTTTGGAAATGCTTTAAATAAACTTGACTAGATTAAGAACTGTTCGAATGGAATCAATCAATTATAACTCCCTGTCTATACTTTACAAATATTTATTATAACAATTAATGACGTTTGTTGTCAAGACAAAATTGTCTGAGCAAATGTACTAACAATTTTGTCATAACGAATCATTTAGACGTTTATCATGACCAAAATGTATCAGGTAAAGTGTAACAGTTTGTATGAAAGATCCCGAAACTTTGAACTGTCCCGACCGATTGCAAGCAAAGAGATTATTAATAGATAATGCAAAAATCTGTCTTCACATTACAGAGAATATAGATACGTAATAGCAATCAAATTTGTTGCCAATCGAATGATTCAGTTGTACTCATAGAATTGGTTCTAGCAACAGAAAATCAGTGGATAAAGAAGAATTTCGGTTAAAGTAACCAAACTTTTGTTACCACTTCTAAAATTTTATAGCCACAACTTTAAAAATCGGTCACTAAGGTAGAATCATTCAATTGGCAACAAATTCGGTTGCTACTACGAATCTGTTCTCTCTGTGCAGTTAATACTTACTTGTAAGTGATAGAACTAATTGAATATTTAAAACATACCTGTAAATACAAGAAAAATAAAATATAGATTAGATTTGAATTTCATTAAATTAATAACAAATTTACATTGCTTAAATATAAAAAAACAAAGTATACAAAATACACAATTTCTTTAAAACAGAAATTCCTTGAATTCTCCCACAGCACGCAACAATGAAACAACTGTTAAGGACAAACACTTCCGTACAACAAATTTACAGCAACTTTACAAGGTTCTCAAATGAATCATTTTCGTTCTTTTAATCGTCTTTCTTTGTATTGACCCATAATTCATTGTTAAAAGAAAATAATGCTTAAAAACTTTGAAAACGTTATATAATCAAAACTACTTGTAACAAACGTAAAAAACGTAAGAAATTAAAGGTTCCCTGACCTTTTTCCATGCTTTACATTTATTGGTATATGTGTTGTTGAGTAAGTATATGTAAACTTCTTTTGTTTTGTGTGTTTGTCAAACTCTCTGTCCATGTTAGTTGTTTTTTTTAAATTTCATTCATGTGCGGCACGCGTCTTTTTCAAAAAAAAGGGGGATGGATCATGCATGAATAACTAACTAAAAATTAATACACACAATTAAAGATTATATCCGGCTGAACCGAGATCAAGTATTGTTCATTTGTTTAAGGAAATATATTTAATTCATTAAATGGAATTTACAATTGTGTATGTTGTATTTATAAAGTTGGGGAATTAATACGTTTGTTGAAAATTCCAAAATTGATCACTTCTTTTGTATACAGTAGATTAAATTACGAGATAAGTTCTATCGCTAACGTTGGAAATTTCAATATGTACTCGTATACATATGGTTTAGTGGGAAGAATTTAAAGCATTAATTGAATATTCAAATAAGGTTCGATTATATCCAATCGTTGCCTTTGTGTGAAAGGATTCATTTTGAACATCAATTCAAACCCCCTTTTTCCAGGTCCGAGCCAATCAAGAATGTGTTTATCCTATTGATAGCCACAGCCCTTAAACTCATTAAATAGCACAAAACGATCCCTATAATCTGATGGGACAAAGGCACAGGACAATTCTCCACTTCTCTATATGACAAAATCTACAGAAGTTGTTGAAAGGAAATTGAAATATCCTTGTCTGCATTCAAAATTACACACCAAATTTTTCCCTTAGTTTAAAGAATCTCAATCGGAGCTTCCGATCGATGGTGACATTACTTTCGTAGTTGAACAAGAAGAATGTGCAACATATAACGATTTAACGTTGAACCAGCCCTGAGAAGTTGTATCCTACTTATACAATAATAAAGAGTTTTCCATTTCGATAGCTGTCCCTTTTGAAGCTCTTATTCTTTGATATTTGACAAGTAGAAACTACGCCATTACTAAAAATGGAACGATACACGCTTCAACAACGCATTGAAATTATTAAAATTCAATACAAAAATGGTAAAAATCTTGAAGTCAAAGTTCGCAAAACTAAAGCATTATTGGGTCGTCGTGAAGCACCTTGACGGACCGCAATACAAAAATTGATGCAAAATTTCGAGCTATTGGGACAAGTTAGTGATGTGAAGAATAAAACTCGTGCACGTCGCTCAAGAACAACTGAGAATATTGCTGCTGTAGCCCAAAGTGTTGAAGAAAACCCAGGTTTGTCCATTCCTCGTCGTTCTTTGGAATTGGGCATTCCATAAACGTCATTGCACCGAAACCATTGCTCTTTTCCGGACCGTGTTATCTCTCGAAGAGGTGATCACAATTACCCACCGAGATCTTGTGATTTAACACCTTGCTACTTCTTCCTTTGGGGCCACGTGAAAGATAAGGCCTACGCCAACAGCCCAGCATCGATTCAAGACCTCAAAGATATACTTCGTGAGGCTATCGAGGACATAGGGCAGCCACTTTGGGATTTGATTATGGAAAATTTCATGAAAAGGATATGGTCCTATTAGCGTGGTCGTGGTGGCCATTTAGCTAGTGTTGTTTTTCATTATTAACGGCATACCTTCCTCTTTATTATGAAATAAACATCCTCATAGTAAACAAGATCTTTTGAACAACTCTACAGGTGGTGGAACTTTTCAAGTGCAATCCAAAACATACCTATGGCATTGAATTGTGATTGACATTCCATGAGCTATTCGAAATCAATATTACTGCGATCTTTGAGATAATATAACGGTCTATTGCACTCCGCTGCTTGACATATATCGATAAGTAAAACTAAAGGTTTCAGAGGAGTATGAGCATTCGGATGCTTTCGATATTCTAGATAAATTACAGTTAAATTTCAAATTTTGTTGCCATATACAAGGTGGCGCAAAAGTAAACTACAGATGTTTTTGGCTTTAATTAAAAAAAAAATTAAAAACTTTGATTCTTCCTTTGGATTATTTTTATTTGGTCTTTTAATTTCGAGAATATGATGTCATGTAAATGGCCGCCGCCAGTTGATTGTCATTTGAGCCCTTTTTATGGCATTTTCCCTCACTTTGGCCAAAACTTCCGGCGATAGGTCCTCACATTCTTGGCGGATATTGTCTTTAAGAGCTGCAAGAGTCTGAGGCTTGTTGTCGTAAACCCGCGACTTCAAAAAGCCCCACAAAAAGAAGTCTGGAGCGGTCAAATCAGGCGATCTTCCTGGGCCTCATCACTCATCATTATTTTTTGTGATGAAAAATTACCTTCCTCTTAGTGGTGATTAAGGATGGCTTGAGCGTATGTTAGCCGCGATTGGCGGTCAGCAGCTAACAGCTGATGCACCGTCTGGACTTTGTACGGAAACATCTTCAAATCTTGTACCAAAATTTGCTGTAAAGACCGTCGACTGATACCCATTTGCGTGGCACGTCGTCTGTTCGATGTCGACGGCGCTTCCATGACAACCTCGGCTACAGCAGCAATATTCTCTGCAGAACGGTTACTTCGGGGTCTGCCACGCCTGGCAGCATCTCGTGTTGTGCCAGTCTCTTCGAGGCGAGTGGCTAAACGTCGCAGTGTTTCACCAGTAGGGCGTTGAACGGCCAGGAAATCTGGGACGAAATTCACGTTGTGCCAAAGTCACAGACCGATTATTGGTCAAATAAATAGTCAGCAATATTCCGCGTTCTGGAGCAGTGTAGCGTAACATTGTTTATTAACGTATATTTCGCATGTGTTTACTACACAAATGTCAAAACAGAACTGACATTAGGGGCCAATCGAAAAATTTATAGCATTTTCTGATAGGAGGATTACTTTTGGGCCACCTTGTATTAATAATTTAAAGTAAAATGATTGAGGAGTCATACCCCAGAACATACCTAAGACATGTTGCTGCTTTGGAGAAATCAATATGATATTGCTTCGATCTTAAATTTTATACTCAAGATAAGTATTTAGACAACAACTTCTATCAGTGGAACCAGTAGAGGATCACTTATTCAGGATAATTATTATTTTTGTAGGTCAGGTGGATATAAACACATATGTTTATTAACAAAACACAATTACTACTTTATGTTGCAATCTCAGCTTTAAGTTAGCAGGTGGTTCGAAGGACCATTAACTTTCATGTCACCAAAATTTATTTTAAATATTTAAATCCAATTGTTTATTTGCTTTAAGAGTACATCAATGGTAAGTGTTAATCTAGATAAGAATACTCATTCCTATTATGTGGGTAATGTAATTCGTTTTTTATCAATTTTAATCTCCCGTATCCCACTGTGAGCCTAATAAATAATACAACAAATTGATTGTAGTTTTAGAAATATAAAATTAGCTACAACTTATTCACACATAATAGACACTGCACTGAACCCCAAGCAATTGTAAATTAAACATAATTTTATTTTCATTTTTGTTTGGTGTTTTTATTGTTGTTATTATAGAAATTATGCACTTAAATCATGACGTATGCATTTTTACAAGCCTATCACACACATACTTGTGGCATTATATGTATGTAGTTATTTGGTGGTACTGGTAACGTGGTATCTGCCTATAGAGTTTTTTGGTGCAAGCACTTCAATGCCACACAGTAATAGGCCCAGCACCCCAACTCATAACGTCAATGATTATCTGTCTGCCTGCCTGTCAGTCAGTAATATTTTTTGGAATTGCTAAAACAAATTTTCTATGTTTATTTAAGGGTTTTCTGTTATTGAAAAAAAACATACTAAAAAAATCCATACACTTTAAAATACAGGGAAAATATAAAATGAAATTAAAATAGAAAATTATATTAAGCGCGTATATAGTATTTTGGTTTCACACGCGTCTTGCACGCTATTTCAGCACAAATTGTAGACATTTAAATTGAAATTTTAAAAATTTCAATTCTAGTTGTTAAGGGTGAAACATTAAAGTGTTACTGGCTACAGGGAGTAAAACGTTGAATGCATGTGTGTAAATATACTCTACTGAAAATAGCGCCACCATTTACAAGAATTTGTTGCATGCATGAATGACTGCCTGCCTGCCTGCAGTTGCATTCTATGTAACATTATTGTGTTTTCAAAAACATAAATTATCAATAAAACTCGTCTGCTGGCTGCTTATTTTTTTTCTTTTTCTCCCAACAAAGGGATATTTATTCTATGCAGAGTGTTTTTATCATCATGGTAAACGTGCAAGACGAATTTGTCATACTTTATTTAAAGAGCATTGCACTGTTTTAACAATTAAAGCATTTGAATAGACTAAATTAAGGGGGAAATTACTAGGAGATATTTTATATGTATATGTTTTAATAGCTATATGAAATTAGTTACAGATATTTAATTGAATTTAAATTTTGTATTGTCTTTTATGGAACTCAATGAACGAATCTATGTTCAAAATCGTTTCCAAAATAAGATAAATTTTATAATAAAAGCATCATAGTTGCTAAAATTTTGCTACTGCAAGACTATGAACTCAGTTTCAAGTTAACCACGAAACGATTTCTCGATAATATTATGACATCTGTATTGTTGAAGTTAAAACGGTTAGATGTGGTATACCTTAAGGAATGAAGATCTCTCCACTCTCCATCTCTCTCAGGAATTCGTCAATGTGCTGCTGATCTTTCCAAGGTAATTTTTTGAACATTATATGTAGCGTTTTCTCAAAGACATTTTTGTTAAGCTAAACTAATACTCTAAGTTGTGGGAGTCTGCTAGGCTTATTTTTCGACACCGATCCTTACAGAGAATTACATACGTCTTATGTGTTGTCTATCCAGAAATCAGTGAGACATTTGAAATCGAATGTCAGTGCTAAAGATTGATAAGCTTACGGTGGATTTCAATGTCAAATTTTTTTGGACCCTTTGAAAAGATGAAATGTATTTTGTAATTCCAGCTCTCATTAAAGCTGACACAAGGCAGTTCTGCAAAACAATATCCATGTGAGATATCCCAAATTGAACTGTAGATGATCTTTTGAAACTTCTCTGATTAATTTTTAATATGAATATTGTATAATTCTCTATAGCAAGTGATGTGTTTGTTAAATGATTAGAATCGATTTGAGGTCTTGTTACAATATTTGGTCTTCAGAAAATCAACATTAAAGCAATATGTTAAAGAAATTTAATCTTCTTTCTGAGCAGGCTTTAAGAATAACCTTTTCTTTGATTCCCATACCTATTAGTCTTAATTTTCCAAAAAAATAACAAAGTTCCTCATAATTCACACAAATTTCTGATGTTTCCAAAAACTTACAAAAGAAAGTTTGTCCAAATAATTTGACACTTTTGCGTGTTGTTAACAACACACTCAAAACAAAAAATGAAAATAAACAAACAACTATTCAGTTTAATAAATTAAACATCTCCACAACAACTGGACTACAGAAAAAAATAAAAAAAACTAAATGAAATAAAAGGCAGAGAAAAAAGAAAGAAAATATTTGCGTGTGTGATCTTTAATCTGGCTCACACTCTATGATGACGCTTAATAATGCAAACATATAATCATTTGTGTCAACAACATCTGGAAACATTTAATTTCCCAACCCACACACAATTCATCAACGACTGACTGGCTGGCTGGCTGGATGGCTGGCTTCGCTCCATTCCACAACTTTATGAAATATTGTAAATATTTTGTTTTGTTCAGCCATCAAAACTCATTTCAAATTCTACAAATTAGCTGCTCCTGCTGATGGACGAGAAGTAGGAATATTTACAAGCATTGTTAATGACAGGATTACAGGCTAGATGTCTGTATGTTTTTCATAATTGTCAGGTTGTCATCTACTATATAAGAGTTATTTTCTGTCTAGTTTTTTTTTTTTTTTTTTTGTTACTAGAGGATGATGATGAGTTGTATTGGGGTAGGTTGTTTGGTTGCTTAGCAGTAAAACCCCGTAACCTAAAATCTGCTAATGATGGAATGATGTCATTCTTTTTGCATTAGCTTTGGTTATACAAACAAAATACAGCTTAATCTTTAAAGAATCCACTTAATTTTTTTAAATTTCATTTCAATTTACTACGTAGAGAATAAGTATTTCCTTACATTTATTGCCTCTCATTTGGTTGCAAAGAAAAAGAGAAGAAAAAAAACACAACTCTGGTGTTAAATTTCACACGCCTTTGGTAGTATTGACACTTTATTTTACATACATCAGTGTAAAGCAGCCACATAGTTCCCAGTCCCATTTCCTTGCATTACAGCATGTTGTCATGTGTCAATATTGTCTATCCATCTATTCCATAATATGCTGACAAGCTACTTGTCTTTATATTTCTTTATTTTTTTGCATTTTTATTTTAATTTTATTTCACTTTGAGTTTGCCTAAGGGCTTTTCTGTTATTATAAAAAAAATTATAAAAAAATCATGTCGTTTTGCGCTTTACTTTACTTACTAACATGGAAGTCAATGGGCGTTTGTCATTGCCCGCCATTTGTCAAACAAAAAAACATGGTGTGCCAATTTAATTTTTATATTTATTCATAAAAAGGCCTAGTGGCTGAAGCAGCATAATTATGTTTGTGTTAAAATTTCGTGTCAAAATTCGTTCAATAGTTACAATGATCAATGATGTCAATGTATGAGTAATAATGATTTATGGTGTAGTTCAAGTTCATTGATCTGTTCTGGCCTGGGGTGAAAATGTGCGACAGACAACGTTATTTAAATGTAAGTAATACCGCAGCAGTTAAGTAAAAAGTCAATGTATGTCACATTATCATTTTACAGGTATGTGCTCTTTGTAGGGCAGAGAGAAGTCAATTGGTTACTTTATACATCCCAGGTAATCTATCATGAAGGCAATTGTCACTTAAGTGTCTCTAAGTAATCTAAATTGTAGTCACTTTAAACGTTTATTTTGTACTGAACTTTAAAAAGTAGTTGTTTTAACCACCAGATGTAATCTATTGGAGAGTTGTCAGAGGAAGGTTTGTTTACAAGCAATCGGCTAGGAGTTGTAATTTTAGCTGACTATTTGAAGTCAATTAGCAAGTTAAAATAACTAGTTATGTAGCTATTCAAGTAACCAGTTAGATAGCTGGTAAGGTAACTGACTCTACATAACCGATATGTGAATCCTCCACGTTGACTACTTTGGTCCAGCTACCACAAAGTCTCATTGTAATCCTCAGGAGATGAATGTGTTAAAATAACTAGACACGTAACTACTTATGTAACTAGTTGCCGTTCTAAGTGATAGGTAAAATCAGAGAGAAGTCAATTGGTTACTTTATACTTCCCCGGTAACCTATCATGGAGACAATTGTCACTTAAGTGTCTCTAAGTAATCTAGATTGTAGTCACTTTGAACGTTTATTTTGTACTGAACTTTAAAAAGTACTTGTTTTACCTACCAGATGTAATCTATTGGAGAGTTGTCAGAGGAAGGTTTGGTTACAATAAATCGGTTATTGGACTGTCTATGAGTTGTAATGTAGCTATTCAAGTAACCAGTTAGACAGCTAGTTAGGTAACTGACTCTATGCAACTACTGGTATATGAATCTAATACGTTGACTGCTTTGGTCCAGGTATCAGAGTCTCATTGTAAACGTTAGGACATGCATGTGTTAAAATAACCTAAATAATAGGTAAAATCATTAGCTCCGGATAGTCTCCTAGAACTGCTGGGACAGCTTAGATTTTGCTAACAAAAATTGAATGGCACAATAAATAACATACTCAAGTAATATTTATGCTATAGAAACTGATTGACAAACTGTAATTGTTTTTTTAGAAATGTGTTCTGAATAAATTGGATTCACAAGATTTACTTATGTAAAGCCTTTTCATGGAATGCACAATACCAACTGTCATATATGATTTATTATCTAAAAACAGGACATAGTTCAAATAATTCTTAATTTTTTTCGATGGTAAACTTTCAGTTATATTCAATGTAGGTATAAGTTAAGCATGTTATGGACTAAGCCATAGAGAATAGACATAGAGCGGAAACTCTCCTGTCAAAGACCTAACTCAGTTGTCAGAAACATAAGTGGTGAGAATGTATTAGTAGAAAAAAACTATGTGAAAACAAAAACAACACTCGTATGTGTGATTATTTTGAGTAAAATTATTGTTTGAGTTTTTTTCTAGTTTCCGCTCTTGTTGTTTCTCTATGGACTAAGCTCTTACTCCAAATCTAACAACACTTGCTGGGGAATAAAAGCATTTTTTATTATCGGAAATTATTGACAACTTCTTTGCTTAGTAATAAACACAAAAGTGCCTGCATTATAGAATATTTTAATTTGTAATTGAACCTCAAGACAATTAGCTTTTGGGCTGATTCAACACCTTCGGAACCGCGGAGAATGTTGTGACGGACTTTGAGAAATGACCACGGATGGTACCCGACACAGAATCGGCGGGTTTAGTGATACCCAACGGTTTGAATATTGTCAAACTCCGAAGAAGGAACGAACAGACAAATCGGCGTATTACTTCTCCAACAATTCCTTAAAGAGCCACATGAATTACATTGCTGCCAATTTGAAGCCTTTTTGTTCAAAACTCCTAATAATTTTTCCCAAGAGTCCACATTGAACAACATCGGGTTTAACCATGATGAAATTACGCTCTGCTGTGTTGGCTTTCATCGTGATTGATGTCAAAGAGAAAGTTTAACTGGCAGCAGCCCGAAGCATAGCTTACTTGGATTAAAAAGTATGTCCAGTTCTGATAGCACTTGACCAACGTCACTTTCAATCATCCGTTTTCTTTTTATTAATAAAGGTGGAGATTCTACTCAAATCAGCTTTGGAAATATATGTCAGTTAAATAAGTATTTGTTGACCAAACACTAAGTCTCAAGACGATACTGCTGTATCCAGTTGATATTTCTGTCTCTGAGTTGTCAATCTTTGACCGAGTATGACTCGAATCGTTTCAGAGCGAATAATTGTCGTTTGAACATATTCATTGTAATGGCTGCTGCAGAAGTAGTTACATTACAACACCATCATTATTCCGACTTCCTCGATTAGCAAGAACTCAGGCTAAATCCCATTTTCACAATGTCTAGTTATTTTTTAACAATGTTGATTTTAGACTGTTACAATTGAGATTGACTGTTCTTAGATTTTGTAATTATCAAACTGATATATCGTTGGGGTTTATGGGATTGAATTGATATCTGTACATCTAAAAATATGCTCTTGTTGTATGATATTTTAACGCATTTTCAAACAATACAAATCATACATCGAACAGATAACGAGAGATATTATATAGAGCTTTGAAGCACGATAAAAAAGTGCCGCTGAAGCACACCGATTGCTCACCAAAACTTATGGTGAATGTGTTTCTTCTAGAGGTGATTTGTGTGGTTCAGTAGTGGTGATTTTGACACGGAAGCTAAATTTCGCCCAGGCCAGCCAGAAAAGTTTTAAGATCATGAATAGGAGGCATTACGCCACGAAAATTGTTATCAAATTCAACAAGACCTTGTAAAATCATTGGGAGCTACTCAATCTGCAATTTGCAAGCAGCAGGATTCATCCAAAAGCAGGAAAATTGGGAACCATAGGAATTGATGCTGAAAGACATTGAATGACGATTTTGTATTTCTGAAATGCTGCTTTAACGCTATAAAATAAAATCATTTTTGCACTGAAACATTACTTCCGATGAAAAATGGATCCATTACGATAACCCGAAGCGTAAGAGATCATATGTGAAGCCCGGCGAACAAACCGAATCGACAACTAAGCCAAATATCCATAGCGATCTCTTGTATGATGGACTGCAACTAGAAGGAAGTATGTCGTAGACCAACTATATAAAGTCCAAAGATCAGCATGCATTGGTATAACCAGCGCACTAAGAACAAGTCCTTCAGGGGCACTGAACACTATACTGCACCTTGTGCCAATAGACCTTCATATAATGGCTACCTCTGCCTGCAGCGCAGCGAGGCTTCATGCATCTGGTTGTTGGAGATCGAGAACATATGGCCATGCGGGATTCTGAGCCTATTGCCTTCGATCGTTCTCCAACCTTCTGACTATATTACTCCATACACAGACTTTGATAGGGTGTTCAAGGTCTTGATTCCCTCCAGGAGTGAGTGGGGTAGGGTTAATCTCGTGTACGTATATACAGGATATATACAGACGGTTCTAGAATGAGCTGTGGTGTTGGTTCTGTCGTCTTCTGTGACGAACTTGGGGTAGGCATCTCATATCGTCTTCCGAATGCGTGCAGTGTTTTCCAGGTGGAAATTTATGCAATCATAGTAGCTTGCAATACACTTCATGATCATCATACTCGTGGCAAAATAGGTATCTTTGTCGACAGTCAGGTGGCACTTCTCTCACTGAAGGCCTACACAACTTCATCTTCATTAGTCAGGCAATGTAAGAATTCTCTGTCAAGGCTAGGTCGCCTATCTGACATTACTTTGGTTTGGGTCCTTTGATATCAAGTACACATAAAAGTTTTTCCTCGAAATCAACCTTAAATGGAATTCTAATTTGAAACTCAAACTTTTGTCTGAGATTGAATTAGATTGTGAGAATCATGTTATCAGTTCATAATTATATCTCAAACATTTGACTTTCTGTTTGCAGCATATATACAAAACGTTGTCAAATTAATAAAATCTAACTAAATGAGATGAAACTAAAACCAAATCGGTATGAATTATAACTCCACAGATGAAACTATGGGCGAATTTAACATTGAAAACTACTGTCAATAGCGAAATTATAATAAAATGTACTTATATCGAGTGTCAAAATCACAAATATGAAAATTGCGATCAATTTTAGTCGATCATGAATGCGTTAATTCTACCCCAGTTTCTTAAAATAACACATACGAATGATCCACATACTTTTTTTACTAATACATTCTAACCAATTTTTTAAAACTGAGTTAGGTCTTTGATAGGAGACTTTTCGATCTATGTGTCCTTATCTATGACTAAAACTTTCTTGCAATAAATTCCTGACTGTAGGCAAGCTTTTTGACACTTAATCTCACAAAACTCTCCTGGAAAACTAGAATCTAGACTTTCATAAAATATTTACTCACACTCAATTGTTATACTCTATCACTCCCCTGATTTTACATCTATACAATTTCTATGAAATTGGGGTTGTCAACACATCTGTTGTCTTCATGTTAATGTTGGCATTGTTGTTTTTGTTATTTATGTTATTAAACGTGTTGTTGTACGTATAAATTACTACAAAACAAAAAAAAACAGTGTTTGAGAAATATGAGAACATTGCGTACAATTTGTCTTCACTCTACTACTAGTATTTAGCCTAAGGGCTTAATGTAAAGTTCATACAATATATATATTTGTATACAGCCAATTACAAGGTGGAATTTATGTCTGTGTGTCAAATGCGAGGGCTTAAGCAATAAGTTAGTATAAAAAAAAGCAGAGTTTTAATAATTCCAATGCGTTGTTGAAGCGTGTGTCGTTCCATTTTAAGTAATGGCGTAGTTTCTACTTGTCAAATATCAAAGAATAAAAGCTTCAAAAGTGACAGCTTTAAATACCGGGCGATTCAAAATAACACCTCTTGTTGAAAAACCCCTTAGCCAGTTCAAGTTCCCGGGACTAGTATATAAATTGCCATTGCAGCCTTTGCTGTTCTTGCCGCAGTATTGAGTTTCCAGGATAATTTCCTATCAAGTATTATGCACAAGTATTTTGCGGTATCCGAGGGCGACTTTCATTCGGGGTAGAAGGAAGTTGGGAATCTTATATTTCATTGAGAACAGTACAAGTTCAGTTTCATACTCAATCCACTATTGATACTCCATCTACTTAGTATTCTTAGTGACGTCTCCATCCGTTACAATATCATGCCCGAATGAATCACTGAAACTGCCACCGCTCCGACGTACTTATAGGCGACAGTTTTTTGTAGTTTAGGGAATCTAACTTCTTATGCAGATAGTTTATAGCCAAGTGCCACAGAAGTGGAGATAGATCATCCCCCTGGGGAATGCCTCTTTTGACAGATCTAGAGATCATAGTCGCTCCAATTTTAGAACGAATGATCCTATAGTTCAGAAGGTACCTGATGAACCTAACAATAAAGTGGTCCAGTCCTAAATCATGTAGGGCTGATACAAAACATAAACAAAGCAAGGATGTAACAAGACAAGGTATCAAAGGGACACCTCAAGGAAGCCGAAGGAAGAGTCCTTCATCCAAAACCTGGCGCAGACTAGTGGAAAGGAAAGCAGCGGAGGCTGGTGTATCTTAGAAATCAAACATATTGCTAACGACAAGCCCAGATGGAGAACATTTGTTGAAGCCCAATGCTCCTAAAGGGAAATACGGGAAAATATATATATTCCCGCAACAGAAATATTTAATGAACGTTCATGTTGTACTTTTATATACTTTTAGAACTGTCCTCTTATCATACTTTGTAAATGTACGTATGTATGCTGTTCAATTAAGTTAAAAACTCTTAATGAATATTAAAATAATATTTTTGTTAAAATTACATTTTGATCATGAATATAATTTAATGCTTAAGGGGTTGTTTGTCAGCTTTTTTTTTCGTGTTGATGTTTGGTTTTGCCTTTAACAAAAAACCGAAACAAAACTTTGTTGTAAATTATTAAGCAGACAATAAACAGCTGACTAGCTGACTGACTGACTGACTGGATGACTGCCGTCATGCTGTCTGTGGCTTGGTACGATTTGAGTGGTTTTTGGCGGCATCAATTAGTTTTTGAATAATATTAAAATAATTACAATTTGCGTAGGCAATTTAAATTAATAATAAATAAATAATAAACTAAAAGGCCAGCAACAGCAACACAGAAAGTAAAAAAATCACAGGAAAATTTTAGCTTTAAGAAAACTTTTGTTAAAGAAGGATTAAGAGGGAGGAAATGGTTACGCTTTAGCAGTCATATATGTTGGCTATTGCAAGGTTCTGTAACAGCAACTAATACTTTCGATTTAATATTTCACAATATAATACAATTTTTGTAATATTTTCTTTAATTTAAATAAAATAGAGCAAAATTTAATAAGAAATTTTTAATTTACATTTGTGTCACTTATGTCACCCGATAAATAAACTGTTTTTTGTATGTATATGTTAACATTAATTAGTTTTTCCCACAAATATATATTTTTCATTTAAATACAATTTTAATTAATTGACATTAATTAAATTTTTATCAATTAATAAAAACAAAATATTTGCTCGTGTCAATAAACACATTTTACGTAATTAAAGTTTACAACAAAATAAAAATTGTTAAATTATTTAACAATTACCAGCAATTTATTTGTAAAATGTTTAAAACAAACATTTGCAAAAAAACAAAAAAAAAAACATAGCAAACGAATTAAAACTAATTTATAATTTTAAATGATTTTGCTCTAAAAACAGAGAAAATTTTACGGGGAAAGAAAAAATAGTACATTTAAAATGTTAAATTAATTAGGTCGTAAATTCTATTACATTACTTTTTATAATTCACAGACAGTAAACTGAAAAATATTCAGCAAAAACTTGATAATGACTTGCAATTAATGGATTATTCATTGACTACTTCATACCGTCTGCATTACTTAGAAGTAGTTTGGTAATGACTGACATTTAATCTGATATATATAACTTTCTTGCCAAATTCATAATTAAATCATTATAAACTTTTGAATGATTACATTTTTGTTGTTAATTTAAATTGATTTAAAATAATTTCTCTTCATTCAATTTCGTGAGTGGCAAGGGTATATATAAGTTTGTCATTCCGTTCGTAATTTCTACATTTTTCATTTGCGACCCCCTAAAAGAAGATATATTCTAGATCGTTATAGATAGCGGAGTCTGTTGGTTGAAATCAACTTTCCAAATCCTCTAAATAACTTACAAACATAATTGATACATCAATATATCGGGAATTCTTCCGGCTTGGTCGCTATTTAAAATCGAGAAAATCGGCTCACAAATGACTGAGATATAAAGCCGGGAAAACCTCGATTTTTTGCCTATTTTTTATATATGTCTGGATTACTAAGTCATTAATATAGACAATATGGATATCTAATGATAAATATTTCAAAGTCCATTGCAACGATTTATATAAGGCTATAGTAATTTGGATATACTGGGTCAAAATAGGGAAAAATATTTTTAAACCCGAATTTTTTTTGTCATAAATTTTTTTTTGGATAATTTAAAAAAAAATATTGGATAAAAATTAAAAAAAAAAACAATTCCGAAAAAAAATGTTTTTAAAAATGTTGAAATTTTTTTTTTTTTTAATTTTGAAAAACAATTTTGAAAAAAAATTTTTTTATTAATTTTGTTTACCTAAAAATATTTAAAATTTGTATTTTAAAGTACAATTTTGTGAAGGGTATACACTTATATATATACTCTTACTTGTTTAATCTCTTACGATATAAATGAAGAATAATTTTCTATTTGTAAGACAATGTGATAAGTACTTGAATCCAATGACATTATTGTGTTAAAATAATGAGTTGAAATCCCAATGATTAAGTAGTGAAGAGTAAATATAGTAGCATTTTAACCCAGTAATTTGCAATGTAAGTTTTTACTGGGTATCTTAGCAAAATTTGTCAATTTCAATAGGAATCTTTAATATTTATTGAAGTTTAAGAATTCTTTACATTATTTACCTAATGTCAAGAATTAAAATTAATCAAAATTACTGAACAATACCAAGTTGTATTGATAATACTTGGTATAAATAGTATTTTTAGACCTATTTACATTGTTGACATTATCTAAACAATTGCCAAATGTACAAATATTGGACATTTTAATGATAATTCTTTATGATCAAGTAATTTGTTCCTTATTTTCCTGAATTTTACAATTCTTTACGTGATTTTAAGAACTCTTTACATTATTTACCTAATGTCAACAATAAAAATAAATCAAAATTATTGAACAATACCAAGTTGTATTGAGAATATTTGGAATAAATAGTAGTTTAAGACTTATTTACATTGTTGACATTATGTAGACAATTGCCAAATGTACAAATATTGGACAAATTTCAAATAAATTTTTATAAAAAATTTGATTTTAATGATAATTCTTTATGATCAACTAATTTGCTCATTATTTTCCTGCATTTTTGAATTCTTTACATTTTTTACACATCATCAACAATATGAAATTAGTATTTTTGCTTAAAGAGACTTATTTTTAATAAAAAAATTCACAATCTAAAACATTTTTGGCAAATTTTACATTGCTTACTCTATGTAAACAATTGAAATATGTCAATGTTTTATAAAAACTTCAAGCGAAACTAATAAATTTAATACAGCCTATTTAATTTTTATAAAATTTTCTGTTTAATTTATAATTTATCCCATTGTTTACATGCTTATATTAATTATTTACATTGTTTACACAATGTCAACAATTAAAAATTAATTCAAATTTCTAAACAATATTAATCTGTATTGAAATAGTTGATATAAACAGAATTTAACAAAAAATATCCTTTATTTACATTATGTAAACAATTGCAAAAATTCTATATTTCTGAAAAAATTTGAAGTGAAATTTATAAATTTGTGAGTGAATAATTTAATCTCAAAAGATTTTATGCTTTTTACTGTATTTTACATAATATTTACATGATTTTGTTAATTCTTTACATTGTTTACATAATGTCAATAATTTAAAATTTTGTATTTTTTGTTAATAAAACTTAATTTTGATAAACTTTTAACAGTTTTAACTATATATGTCAATATTTTAATTGTTTACATTATGTAAACAATTGCAATACATCATAATTTTTAAAAAAATTCGAGCAAAACTTATTCATTTCTTAGGGAAATTCTAATTTTTAATAGATTTTCTGTAAAATTATCAGTAATTCTTATTAGTTACATGCTTTAATTAATAATTTACATTGTGTACACAATGTCAACAATTAAAATTAATAAAATTTTCAACATAATATTAACTTGTATTAAAATACTTTTAATAACACTTATTTTTAGGCATATTAACTTTATTTACATTATGTAAACAATTGCTAAACGTCTAGATTTAAGGAATATTTCATGTAAAATTTATAAATTTCTTGAGGAATATTTTAATTTTAAACGATTTTATGCTTATTATATTACTTTACATAACATTTACACTATGTTTGCAATTCTTTACATTGTTTACATAACGTCAATATGTAAAAATTGTGTTTTTGTTTTTTTTGTAAGATAAAACTTAATTTAAATGAACAGTAAATTTCAGGTATACTTGGTTCTTTACATTGTTTACATTATGTAAACAATTGCAAAACTTCATTATTTTTCAAAAATTTCAAGGGAAACTAATAAATTTCTTAAAGCCTAATTAATTCTCATGAAATTTTCTGTAAAATTTCTAGTTTACATGCTTACATTTCAGGTATATTTGGTTCTTTACATTGTTTACATTATGTTTTTGTTTTTTTTTTTTTGTAAGATAAAATTTAATTTAAATGAACAGTAAATTTCAGGTATACTTGGTTCTTTACATTGTTTACATTATGTAAACAATTGCAAAACTTCATAATTTTTCAAACATTTCAAGAGAAACTAATAAATTTCTTCAAGCTTAATGAATTCTTCAAGCTTAATGAATTCTCTTCAAGCTTAATGAATTCTCATGTAAAATTTCTAGGTTTTTGCTATTGTTTACATGCTTAAATTAATTATTTACCTTCTCTACACAATGTCAATAATGAAATATAGTCACATATTCTAAATAATATTAATTTGTTTTTAAATATTTGTTATTAAATGTATCTTTTATGATAAGTACATTGTTTACATTATGTAAACAATTGTGAAATGTCTACATTTCAGGAAAATTTCATATAAAATGTAGTTTTTTACAATAGTTTACCTATTATTTACATGACTTTTGTAATTATTTACATTGTTGACATAAGCCAACAATTCAATATGAGTTGTTTTCTGGAACAATTTTTATACTTAAATTATTTATATGTGAAGCAAATCATCTCAAAGTATTTTGGGTCTTATTTACATAATATCATTTACATGTATACAATGGCTAAACCTACAGACTTAAACTGAAATTTAAGGATTTAAAACTTGAAAATATTTTTTGATTTGTTTTTATATTTTACTCAATATCTATCCACCCTTTTTGCATTATTTACATGGTTGACGTAATGTAAACAATTAAAATATCGAGATTTTTTATTAAACTATTAAATATCTTTGAGCAATTAATGCAATTTTAATATTTTTAAATAAATTTTACATTGTTTACATTAGGTAAATAATTCAAAATGTTTAAATTTTATGTAAAATTTACATAATCATAAAGAAACTGATTAATACATGCAAGTTTTTGTCCTTTTTCCATATATTTCACATTATTTACTTGTATTTTTTAATACTTTACATTGTTTACATTATGTAAATAATTGAAATTACATGATTTTTCATTGAGTGGCCAAAATAAATGACCAAGGAAATATACTTTTAACAATTTTAAAATTGTTTACATTATTTACATTTTGTAAACAATTGTAAAACTTCCAAATTTTACACAAATTTTAAGTAAAATTTGCAAATTAATAAAAAAAATTTGAAATTTCATTAGTTTTGATGCTTTTTAACACATTTTTAGTATAATCTATTTGATTTTCAGAATTCTTTACATTTTTACATTATTTACATTTTGTAAACAATTGTAAAACTTCCAAATTTTACACAAATTTTAAGTAAAATTTGCAAATTAATAAAAGAAAACTGAAATTTCATTAGTTTTGAAGCTTTTTTACGCATTTTTAGTATAATCTATCTGATTTTCAGAATTCTTTACATTTTTACATTTTGTAAACAATTGTAAAACTTCAAAATTTTACACAAACTTTAAGTAAAATTTACAAATTAATAAAACAAAACTGAAATTTCATTAGTTGTGAAGCTTTTTTACACATTTTGAGTAGAATTTCTGATTTTCAGAATTCTTTACATATTTGGCATAATGTAAAGAATTGAAAATAATCAATAACTTAAGCATTTTATTAATAATTTTGAAAGTTATGATAAGTTTAGAAACTTTAATATTTCTTTAATTAAAAATATATAGATTTTTTTCCAAAGTGTGTAAAATATAATGGAATTTAAACAAATTTAACTAAATATAAACCTAAAGTTTGCTTTTCCAATCGAAGTACGGAGTATGATTTAAAGTTTTTCCCATTTCCCTTGGGTTCTCTTCATCCTGCCATAGTTAATTTATTTTATAGTAATAGTAAATTACTATATATATTTAACTTCTATTTTACAAATAAACACTCACTTGCTAAATTTTATTTATTCTACTTTAGCCGCTATTATTTTTATTTATATTTTTTTTTGTTTAACTTCTAAAATTAAATAACTTCTATTATTTTATAAATGAGAGAGAAAAAAATTTAAAACACACACACAAACACTATCACAACTAAAATTTATTTGTATATGTATGATTATGAATGTATTTGTATAAAACTTTTATAATTGCGGTTTACCACTACACTTGAAATCCAGAAAAAAATTGGAATAAAACAAACAAAAACAACCAGAGCCAACCAACAAGAACAAGCACAACAAAAAAAAACTATTAAAAATACAACGCTGTACGACAAAATGTGTTAAATTTACATAAAAACACTTATATGAACATTTACTGCCAACAACTGTTTGTGCTTGTGTTTGTGTATATGTGGAATATTATTTAAGTTTATATTTGTTACCAAAAAAAAAACAAAAAAAACAACACAAGAGAAATAAACAATGAAACAACGTAGACACAAACACAGCAGGCCAATAAAATATACAAACGAACAATGAGTCTTTGTTGAAAATAATGGAAGAATAACAGGAGTTCACCAGGTCGTGATTTCACACTGTTTCCAATTATGCTCAACACTATTAATTTATAAAAAAATATACTTAAAACTGTCTAAGAAGATAGTTGTATTTGGAGGAGTTAGTCTTTAGAGTCCTTAAAGCTTCTTCCAAAGAAGGGTCTGGGAATGCAGAAATCTGTTCAATATAAAAGCCTCCCCCAAAACCCATCTACGATTTAGAGCCATCAGTGAAGGTCCCAAATGGTTTCTCCTGGAGGGTTTAATAACAACAGTCCTTCCCTTAGTTATCGTCATATTAAATACCCGGTCGAAGATGGTTTTGGAAGTGCAAAAGTTAATGTTGTATGGAAGTACATCTAGAAAAACTATTATAGTCGCATTACCGATGTTCCTTTGAATCCATACGCAAGTAGTATTAAGTACAAGATGGCGCAAAAGTAATCCTCCTATCAGAAAATGCTATAAATTTTGCGATTGGCCCCTAATGTCAGTTCTGTTTTGACATTTGTGTAGTAAACACATGCGAAATACACGTTAATAAACAATGTTACGCTACACTGCTCCAGAACGCGGAATATTGATGACTATTTGATTAATAATCGGTCGGTGACTTTGGCACAACGTGAATTTCGTCGCAGATTTCCTGGCCGTCCAACGCCCTACTGGTGAAACACTGCGACGTTTAGCCACTCGCCTCGAAGAGACTGGCACAACACGAGATGCTGCCAGGCGTGGCAGACCCCGGAGTAGCCGTTCTGCAGAGAATATTGCTGCTGTAGCCGAGGATGTCATGGAAGCGCCGTCGACATCGACCAGACGACGTGCCACGCAAATGGGTATCAGTCGACGGTCTTTACAGCGAATTTTGGTACAAGATTTGAAGATGTTTCCGTACAAAGTCCAGACGGTGCATCAGCTGTTAGCTGCTGACCGCCAATCGCGTCTGACATACGCTCAAGCCATCCTTAATCACCATCAAGAGGAAGATGATTTTTCATCAAAAATAATCATGAGTGATGAGGCTCATTTCCATCTTAGCGGGTACGTAAATAAACCAAATTTACGCTTCTGGGGCACATGTAACCCACGAAGAGCCATTACACCCGCTCAAAGTCACTGTATGGTGTGCTGTTTTCGCTGGAGGAGTCATCGGACCTTTTTTCTTCGAAGACGTCGCGGGCCAAATGGTTACTGTGAATGGTGAGCGCTACAGAGCAATGATCAACGAGTTCTTTTTGCCGCAACTTCTTGAATTGGGATTGGAAAACATGTGGTTCCAACAGGACGGTGCAGCGGCACACACTGTACGTGCCACAACCGATATGCTGAAGGATGCATTTCCCGGGCGCATAATCTCAAGTTTTGGCGATTTGCAATGTCCAGCAAGATCGCCTGATTTGACCGCTCCAGACTTCTTTTTGTGGGGCTTTTTGAAGTTGCGGGTTTATTTCAACAAGTCTCAGACTCTTGTAGCTCTTAAAGACAATATCCGACAAGAATGTGAGGACGTATCGCCAGAAGTTTTGGCCAATAAAAAGTTTTTCATTTTTTTTTTTAATTACAGCCAAAAAACATCGGAAGTTTACTTTTGCGCCACCTTGTATGATGGTAGCGATAAGAGCAAAGCTCTTGCCCATAAGATCAGCAGGAAGCCAGTTCAACTTTAAATGGTGTAGTTTGGTGAGACTTGCATCTGTAGTCATCAATGCCGAGGTGCGCATATATCCTTTCAAAGGATATATGGTATGCTGATCTGCCGAGAACCATCCACCAAACAAGGTGGATAGATAACTGATATAGTTTAATGGAAATCTGAGTTATTTATTGAATTGCGTTCTACTACATGAAATAGTTGTGTAAAGCCTTTCCCGTTGCCAATCTTTAAACAAAAATTTATGATTATAAAAGAGACATGTCTAGCTACTTTATAATCTACTTCATTCATGTTATGAACTCTGTAATCAGGTGTTCAATAGAAACAGAAGTTGTTTCTAATTGGCTTGTTGTGTAAGAAATAAAAGTAAATATAGCCTAATCGTCTGATAACATCCACAAATAGCCGTATGTTACATCAAAAACCATTGCCAGCACCATGTTTACATGACTTTTTGCATTAATCCACCTATCATTTGAAAGGGCACTTTCGGCTCAATACCCCTGTCCGTATCTCAATTTAAAGTTGATTCAATGCGTCAACATCTCTACTCTTTACCACGAAATATCATCAAAGTGAGGATTACAATTACCGCACCTGAGGAGAGCAGGAGACAGGCTGTCCTTTCAATTATACAATTGTGTATACAAAATATTATAGAATCATTCTCTTGAACAGTTCGGTTCATTACACAATAGATACATATTTTAAACACGAAGTATTCAGGATAGTACCTTGCTTATACCAGGGGATTTTTGCAGAAATATCTAACACTTCTTTATAGAAGTTCATCTGCATCTTTGCATAAAAAGCAGTATTATACTAGACGTCTCTGAGGAGAGGAGGAATTAAGCGCCATTGAAACATGAAGTATTTCTATAATAAATACTTTACGATCATTCTTTTGAATCATTTTGTAATGATTTGGAAGTCCAAACTAATTCTATAACTTCGTAAACCGTAAAACTTCAGAGAGATTGGATCAATTGGCGATGGCAAACACACGGATAGTCCCAAAACAAGCCATTCAAATATCAATATCGCAGTAATGCTTTATAGTGTTAGTGAAAAAAGCTATGCACAGCGTTTACCCACGGAATATCCACTTCTTCTACCTTACAAAGTTCAATTGACACAAGAATGGATCATAGATCATCAACAAGTAGATGCTGATATTTCGAACAAAATCATCTTAAGCGATGAATCAAATTTTCTTGATGGATTTACTAATCATAAAAATTACCGTATTTGGGATTATGAGATTGGCATCCAGGACACATAATGGATAAAAGTCAGCTAAATATGTTTAGCAACTGTAAACTGTGAAAAATTCAGAGAGATTGGAACAATTCGCGATGCTAAACACATTATGCATTAAACACATTGAAGGCAGCAGGCTACACGAACATAAATGCTGCTGGCTGCAGCATTATTTCTGTTTTGTGGTTGACAAAAATAGAAATTAGCCTAATTCGGCTACAGCGGCAAAAGTAGTCAAGTGGCCGTGTAGCTGTGCTATCGTCAAAAGCATCGTCTTCATATAAACGTATGTATTTTATTTTTGACAGATTGCAGTCAGTATCCTGCTGTCTTCAATGTGTTTAATGCACTAGGAGTTCAAAAACAAGCCTTTCAAATATCAATATTTAGAGTGTTAGTGAAAAAAAGCTCTGCACAGCATTTAATCACACAAGATCTACGTATCCAACCTTACAAAGTTCATATTGACACTCAGGCACAGCGAAGAGTGTTGGTTCATGAAATGAATTATTGATCATCAACAAGTGAATGCTGATAAATCGTTAATGATAAAAATTGCCGCATTTGGTGTTCAGAGAACCCACATGTGATTGTCGAATAACAAATACATCCTTAAGGTATGTGTCCTTTCGATGATCAGACTTGGCTTCCTAGATCATGGGATTTAGCCAGATTTATGCAAGATGCTGTTGGAAAATTACGACAGCAAATTACATATGATAACTGTTTGAAGTTCCAAATAATAATTTATAATATCTATTAGAAATGGTGAATCGAGAAATGAATTTTTACACGCACACATAAGTTAAATAACAATTTATTAATTTAACTGACCAACTAACAAATAAATAAGTGGTAGAGCTCCATATTTTTCCCATTTATATTTTGATTACATTTTTAATAATGTTTACCAAACGATATACAAACATAAAGTGTAATAACTAACTACCTTCCCAGCAGTTCTGGTTAGGTGTGCCAAACTTGTGATTCCGGCATCACAACTAGTTACATAATTAGCTATGAGACTAGTTGTTTTAACGTGATCATGTTCTAGGCCAGGCGGGAATCCAGGTCAGCTAGTTGGGGGGAAAATATATTCAAATTTATTTTGTATTTTTCTTTTTTTTCCTTTTTATATTAAAACTTTTCGAAATTTCCCTTTTTTCAGCCCCCTAAATCCGCGCCTAGATAGATTACAAAGACTAAATTCCGCTTTACAAAAGGACACTTAGTGCCAATTGACTCTCCAGTAGACTACTTTTGGTGAGAATAACTAACTATTTTCGAAAGATCAGTATAAAAATAAGTTAAAAGTGACTACACTCTAGATAACATGGCGGTATTAAAGCGATAATTGGTTCCACGCTAGATTATATGTATAAAAAGGCTCTGTATATAAAATGTCTTCCAATAGCGTCTTCCAAACATTGAAAGTTGATAGCGGCCATATTGTTGAAGCTACATCTGTCGAATTGGCTGTCATTTATTCAGTTTGTTTTGTCAAATTTCCATGAACGGATCAAAATTGGTGTTCTGTTAAAGCAGCGTTCCGCGCCCTTCGCCCGTTTACAGTGAGACTATAGGCCAACGATTACCCCTACTTCTTTAAACCTGAATTGGATGATATGGACACCAACGATATGTGCTTTCAACAGGGCGGCGCACATGGGTTGAAGAGTGGCCGAAATTCATTTTTTTCATGTTCGCCGATTTGGATAATTTTTTGGTATTTTGTTGTCAGATATCTGAATATTATGATTCCGTAATATTAGGCTGATAGATTTATTATTTGTTTGGACAGACACGCTCGAAGTTCATATATGTTCGCTTGCTTCAAATGACATGCAAATTGATTGTATATTCAATCTTTTGGTACAATCAGAGTAAAGTTATCATTAGACTTTGATGTATATGTTCGTAAATGACAATTGTCATAGATGAGATTTGCATTAAAAAAAGTTGGAAAAAGTGTCATATAAAAAATTTCGTAGAGCAAAATATAAACAACATCAAAATTTCAATGTTCATCAACTTCAGTGGACTGCATCTTTTTAGCGCTGTGGAGCGCTGTTTAATGAAAGATGTCAAATTACAGCTGGAAGTCTCAGCTAAAAGTTCAGCTCTTGGAAAATTACGACAGTGAAAAAAAATTCAGATGCTCCTACCTGGTCCTTTCCCGAAAAAACAATAAAAACTATAAAGTGATAAAGTAACAAAACATGAATTTTCGTTCATGCATGGTGCATCTATACTGTTTAAAATTATTACATACAAAGCAAGAAGCTATTCTTCCAATAGTATGTCTCTATCTAAAGGCCCTTATTCAATGATTTCATTTTTATTTTTTACATTTTAATTGATTATTTGTATCAGATGCTGTCCGAGGAAGCTCAGGATGCGAGAAAAAACGACTATAGAGCCTATAGATTACATCATTCGCGAAGAATTGGACGTGCAGCCACTAATGAAGACGTAATGCGGATCAGGTATATATTATCAAGAGCCCATTCAACAATTATAATATTTGTTTTTTGTGAAAATTGAGTTGATGCATTAAAAATCAAGGGAGTTACGCCACTTTTTCAATACAAGTTGTATGGGAAGTGGGCGTTTAAGTGGGCGGATATTTTTCAAATTTCACACAAATGATTCTGAGTGCTTAAAAAAGCTATGAGCCAAAAAACAATGCCGTAGGTCAAAATTTAATTTTCACTTTGTATGGGAGGTGGGCGGATCATTTTTATTTTTCCATTTTTTTTTTTCTTAATTCAAATAAAAAGTGCCTATTTGCCAAGTTTCATTGTCCTTCGACAACTTCTTCATTTTTTAACCGCTCGTTCTATGAATCTCAACCAATGTGCGGCGCTATATGCCACACAGCTAATGCAGCATTGGACATTCTGCTCGAGAGATTTGAGGGCAAGGTTATCTCACGTGGAGGTGTTGTGAACTGGCAACTGAGATCGTGTGATTTGACCCCATTGGACATATTTTGTGGCGTTTTCTTAAGTCGCAGCCTATGCGAATAAGCCACAAACCACAGCGGCCTTCAAAATGTGTATTCTGGTCGAGCAAAATTCCACGGAGTTCATCCATTTACGGTGAGACTATAGATCGACGATTACCAACTTCGATTTGTAGGCAAGGTTATCTCACGTGGAGGTGTTGTGAACTGGCCAACGATATCGTGTGACTTGACCCTGCTAGACTTTATCTTGTGGGGTTTTCTTAAGTCGCAGGCAGTCACAGCCATGCTATCGGTCAAACTTAGCCTAATTTATGCGCCAAAGTCATAGAAAATAACACCTACTTTGTTTTATTTAAATTTAAAGATAGGAAACGCTTAATGAAAGACCCTTTGGTAACCAATTGACTTCTCTCTGCATTACAAAGAGCTTTTGCGTGTTAAATGAGCCACAAGATATATAAATTGAAGTCAGCCAAGTAATTAGTGCATTGAATTCTTCAGTATTCAATGCAGAACTGCTGGGTTTTAAAGCACAGACAGCACAGTATGTAGAATCGAAGTGAGTCGAAACAGGAGTGGGTGGATTATACAAATACACTGGGAGTTCTAAAGAGTATAGGTGGCTGTCATTCTAGTTAACAGCATTTTACTATCCTTACAATATAGTTTTTGTTATTGGTGCCACCAAACTTTTAACAATTGTATGTAGTTGTGTTTGTTAAATATGTGTCTGTATTTATTTGTCAATTTAAAATTCTATTTAAACCAAATTAATAGAGCATCGCAATGTGCATTTAGAGTGGCTTAAATGGTATTGTTTTATATGTATTGTATTTAAATTCATGTATGTACGTACATTTGTGTCTAATACTATGGCAACATATGCATATTTATTATTTTGAAATAGGAAAATATTTTAGTTTTTTAACTAAATTGTTCTATAGGCAATTATTGCAGTTATTTAAGGGATTTATTAAAAAATGGTTTGGTAATAAACTGTAAAATTTTCCCATCAAATAAAATACTAAACATTTTGAGCAGTTTAACAGCAAACCCTTGCATTAAATGTTTAATTTACCTTACTGAAATAACTTTTGCTACACCCTCCCTCATTTTCCCCTCTGGCTTATTCTATTAAATCCCTATCTTCATTTATATCTTTATCAATTACAATTATCTTATAACTTTAAAATTCTATTAACTATTTAAATAAAATTAATGTATAATCGTATTATTTAAGTACTATTTATTTACCATTAACGTAGTTGTTTAATAAAATTTGCATACAATTATTTTCTTAATAAATTATGCAAATAGCCCAAAGATACTAATGCATTTAAATACCTAATACCAGTACGAAATATACAGATACATTTTCATAACGATTTTAAATGAAATATAAACAATATAAATATTTTTCAAAATAATACACACACACCCGTATTTTCAAAACGTTTTTATCCATAATTTGAAATCTAACCATAAATATTTCGAATGTTGCCACATTCCCAACACAATAGCATACGCATACACTCCCTACCAGTCTGTCCAACGGTCATTCTATGTGCTGATAAGAAACAATAATTATAAGGTTTGGTTTAGTGAATGAATGGGACTATGGGAGAGGATATATGTATATGGTATGCTGGAATATCTGATTGTGTGTGCGTGTGTTAATGAATGTGTATGAGTATAAATAACCCAGCCAGCTGTTAAGCAAGTAGTCAATGTATCCCTTATAGTTAGTAATTATCACTAATTATCGATTACTTGGCTGACTCAAATTCATACATTTTGGGTCATTTGACATGTATGTGCTCTTAGTAGTGCAGAGAGAAGTCAATTGGTTACTTTATACATCCCTAGTAATCTAGCTAGAACGCAATTGTCACTTAACTGTCTCTAAGTAATCTAGAGTGTAGTCACTTTTAGAGTTTATTTTGTTCTACACTGTTTTGCGAATAGTTCGTACAAACTGGTTTTATAGAAGTTGTGTTGATAAATTCTCATACAGTTTATTTTCTTTACATCCCATGCAACCTAGAGTAAGGTCGATTGTCTCTTTAGTGTCTCTAAGTAACCAAGAGTGTAGTCACTTTAAACGTTTATTTTGTACTGCACTTTAGACAGTAGTTGTTTTTCCTACAAGAAGTAATCTATTGGAGAGTTGTCGGAGGAAGGTTTGTTTACAAGCAATCGGTTATTGGACTGTCTATGAGATGTAATTTTAACTGACTATTTGAGGTTAATTAGCAGCTGTCATGTTAAAATAACTAGTTATTTAGCTAATCTAGTAACCAGTTAGGTAGCTAGTAAAGTAATTGACTCTATGTAACCGTTATGTGAATCCAATGCATTGACTACTTTGGACCAGCTATCAGACAGACTCATTATTATCAAAAAGGGTAAATTGATCCCTGATTAGGACATGCATGTGTTAAAATAACTCCCATTGTAACCAGGCAGTCACCAAGAACTGCCGGGAATGTTGTTTAAATGGAAATACAGTATTAAATAACCCATACTTAGATATACATACAAATTTCCATTAATTTTAAACTCACACACACTCTGGAATACATACAGGTATGAAATTCGTACATAATTTCTTTTAATACAGAGTGAAAGAGTAATAATTGAACATAGAAGAAGTCATCAAATTGTCTTACTTTCAAGAACGCCGCTTTAACAAATTATATTAAAAATTTGGATAAATTTAACCTTAGAACCCCAATTATATTTATCAAATAAACCAAATTAGGGATTTCAAGGGGAAATGCATGTGATTGATCATTAGCGTTCCAACTGATCAAAATTTTCTTCATAGATAAATAGTTCAACTTCAGTTCGAATTAATTGGTTGGCTAAAAAAGGATTGCTTGGTTGATTTACTTGGTATCTAGCTACGCGAAGGCAACCTAGTAAAATCGATCTGACTATATTATAATAAGACCAAATCACTCATCACTGATTGTATTGACAGATCGAGACCTGGTTCTAGTGGTAGGGTTCTAGCTACAAATTGTGGCATTAAGATTGGGTCCCACTCTGTCCAAATCCCGACACCTCATTTAGGTTGTTCAGTATATTATTACCTAATCTATGCCTGGTTACACACTCAGAAATGAGAAACAAGATCCCGGTACCATTAGCATCGAAATGTCCCTACGATTCCTAAGTTGCACAGAGTTTTTCTTGTTTTATTCGCATCAAGTTTTCTTGGAAGTCGTGACCTTACTCTTATTCAATTTACGTCAGCTAATTCAGTTTTTCGAAGAAACTTTCTTAAGATATCTACTTTTAATTGAGCTATACGATAATGCTAAGAATATAACATTTTTCTTGGACCAGCACTCTTGGGATGACCCCTACTCATGCAAAGCATTGTGTTGGAACTAGGAAAATAAGTTATGGGCGGGAGGATAGAGGGAGTAGTGTTTGTGGACATTTGATTTGAATTATCCTATATTGAAAGTGACAGGAAAGACTTCAGGAGGAAGCTTATTCCACATACGGACAGTACGGCTAAATATTCCCTGTAATATGGTAAGTGATCCAATGTCCAGTCGACAACGAATTGATGAGCCCTTGCCGAAGAACGTGTGTTACGTAAAAAACTACGGGTTTCGGGAACAAGTTCTCTAATTTCAGCAGAGCACATAGCATTGTAGTATCGGTAGAACAGTGAAACACTAGCCACATTGCGACGATGGTCCAGTGAGTCAATAGAGCTGGATACCCTACTGTCATTGTATGCGGTCGAGTAGCTTCAAATTAGATTTTGAAACACCGTAGTAAGGAGATGAAATGGAGTGAAGTATTACACCATTTTAGAAAACCACGGCACTTGAATGTGTTTTGTCCAGCGGACATCGCACTGAATACTCATGCTTCTGATTCCTTAATATTTACACCACCCATAAAAACAGATGGAGCAACAAGATCTGTTGTGCGTTTGTGTGTTAACATACAACATTGAGTCTTGCGTGCATTGAAATTGACTCTATTCGCACAACCCCCTTCTGATATTGTCACAAAATCTTAGTTAAGCGTATCATTCATGTTTTGCCTCATTGCCCCAATCTCCGACAGTCTTGGTCTATAATTGAATGCATATGAATGGCAAATGTTGCTGTCATCTGCAAAAGAGTAGATAGGGTTAGAAGTTCGACGTGGAAGGTCATTTATAAAGATAAGAAATAGAGTAGGAACTCGTTTGATGAGATTCCATCTATAACAACTTGTATAGCGCGATCTCTGAGAAAGCTCGATATAAATCGAGAGAAGTTGCTATCGACACCAAAAGTAACAAGTTTTGCTAAAAGCGCACCATGCCATACTCTATCAAACGCTTTAGAAATATCTAGAGCCACCACTTTACTTTCGTCAAAACGGTGTATAGAACGACACCATTTTCCCGTAGTGCGTCCTCTACGAAAGCCATACTGCCGGTCGCTGAGTAAATTGTTAAACTCTAAATATTTTACAAGATGGTAGTTAACCATACTCTCCATAACTTTGGAAAGTGCAGAACAAATTGCTATAGGGCGATAATTTTCAGGGTTGTTAGCCTCTCCCTTTTTAGGAATTGGCGTTACATTAGCAACCTTCCAACATACAGGAAATTTGCCAGCACGGTATAAAGTGCTGAAAAGGTTAGCCAATGGACGCTAGTTCGTCCATCAGGAGATGGACGTCAGGCCCAGGAGACTTATTTATGTTGAGATCCGCTAAAACCCTTTTAACTGCACGAGCGCGAAAGAATATATTCGGCATAGTAACTGATACTCTTTCGAGCTCGGGTAGTGGTTGATTGCTTTCCGATTAGTTCGAATTATTTGCAAATAATTCCGCAAAAAGGTTAGCTTTATCAACCGGGTCAAAGAATGATTGGCCATCCCTTAAAACAGTAGGAATTGATGAACATTATCATTAATTCTTTTAACGAATGACCAACAGCTTTTACAGCCCCGGGGAGCAGTAAGAACTTTGGCACGGAGGCGATGCTCGTGTAGAGATTTTTCATGCCTCAGCACTTTGGCACACGAACATCTCGCCCTTTTGCGCAGCGAATCAGTTTCGGCATTTTTGTAAGTATTAATATCTTTGGTGACAATCTCAGAAAAGCACACCTAAACAGACGATAGAATTCAATGTCGCCCTTTCTAACACATCAAATGATGTCCTAGATAGACTCTTAGAACTACAACAACTAGATTTGTTATACAACTAGATTTGTTATACAACTAGATTTGTTATATATAAAAGAGGGCAGCAATGAACCCAGCAATATATATATTCAGATCTGGAAAAATATGTTGTCTTCACTCCATTTGATGTAGACAAAAGGCTTCGGGAAATTTTTATTAAGATAATTGTAAATCATCTTCAAACTAAACAATATGGAATAGCAAATTAAAAGAGATAACTGAGAATAGTTCTTGCTTCCGGAACTTATTTCGGGAACCCTAGATATACCCCAATAACTAGTACAATTATTTGTTAGATTTGTAGAAAAATTAGGTAAAAACTAACTCAACAAACTATAATTTCCGCACTTCACAAATAACTGGAAATATCACTCCTGATTGTAAGTTTTTTATCAGAGGGAACTTTGGATGGAATATACACTAGACCTCTCTTGATTATCATCCTAAAACTTTTCTAAATGGAATAGTGGAATGGATTCACACTGCTACTGCTTTTAAACACAATGTTCACAAGATAATTTTCTTCAGCATCTTTTTAAGCAAAGCCGCCGAATTTGGAATGAATAAAATTCTGAAGCCATTGGACTGTTATAGGCATACTAGTACCTCACAGCTTCAGAAATGTTGCTGTATAGAATGTTACTGTAAATGGTGACTGCTATAAAGCAATGAACAATAAATTCTAGTGGTATCCAACGACTTTTGAGTATTCTACCAGTAGCTACTGAAAGCCATCTTATGCATGTTAACAGATTATGTGTTACTGTTAATGATGACTGCTACAGAGCAATGATTAATGACTTCTCCTATATGTATCCAACGGCTTTTGAGTTTACTATCAGTAGCGACTGAAAGCCCTCTTCTACATATTAACAGTTTCAATCGCTAATTTTGAGTTTGAAGGTTATTGCTTTATTCGATGTGAATGAAAACATTTTTGAATTATAATGTATAATTCATAGAAATCTGAACGATAATTCCTATCGAATTAGGCTATAGAACAACATTTAGACTTAATACTCTTTCGAGTTTTTAGCATCGGTAGATTTGCTAACTAGTAACAGAGACTAAAAGACACCGGCACCAACAAATTTTCAAATATTACATAGTTTTTTTACTAATACATTCTCACCAATTAGGTTTTTGACAACTGAGTTAGGTTTTTGACAGGAGAGTTTCCGTTCTATGTATATTTCTCTGTGGTGTAAACAACAAAGATTTTTTTGCTTCGAAAATGTACCAACCAATCGTCATATGAGGGAAGTTTTGCTTTACTTCTTTAGTTTGAAAAAAAAGTGCCGCAGAAACATACCGATTGCTCACCAAAGCTTATGGTGATTGTATTCCAATGGTTTCAACGTGCGAGAGATGTTTGGACGCCCAGGCCTTCTTCAGACGCCCAGGCCAGCCAAACAAGTTTGAAGACCACGAAATGGAGGCATTACTCCGTGAAGATTTATGTCAAACTCAACAAGAGCTTGCGAAATCATTGGGAGCTACTCAATCAGAAATTTCAAAGTGTTTGCAAGCAGCAGGATTCATTCAAAAGCAGAGAAATTGAGTACTATACGAATTGAAGTCGAGATACCCTGAATGACGATTTTGTATGTCTGAAATGCTTATTGGAAGCTATAAAAGAATATCATTTTAGCACCGAATCATTACATGCGATGAAAAATGCATCGACTACGATTACCCGAAGCGTAAGAGGTCGGCCAACTAGCCAAATCGACACCAAAGCCAAATATCCATGACGCCAAGGTAATTATCTGTATTTGGTGGGAGCAAAAGGGTCCTATATATTATGAGCTGCTCAAATCTGACCAGATCATCACAGGGAACCTGTACCGAACTCAAAGCACGCATTGGTGGAAAAACGCCCAGAATATGCGGCCAGCCATGAAACTGTAATATTCCATCATGACATCGTTCGGCCACATGTTGTAATACCTGTTAAAAACTATTTAGAAAGAAGTGGTTGGGAAGTTTTGCCTCACCCGCCTTATAGTTTAGATCTTGTCCTGTCCGACTACTATTTGTTTCGATCGATGCAGAATGATCTCACTGGAATACTCTTCACTTCAGAACAGTGTATCCGAAATTGGCTTGATTCGTTCTTCGCCTCAAAAGATGAGCAGTTCTTTTGGCTCGGAATCCAGAAAGATGGGAAAATATATTTTGAATAATTCATATAGTACATTTCTGCATTTTTAAGTCATACACCCAATAAGAATTATAGTATGGACCTCTTGACTTCCCCTAACATTTGACAGTAGCACCAAATCATCAGATACTTATTAGGATGTACAAGAAGAAAGTCAGGCAAATTTGACATGGAAGCAGGTGAAAAGCTCAGCTGGAGGAGGAAGGAGGAAAACAAGGATTGTATCAATTGAATACAATTTCAAATTTTGTAGAACTTTATACATTTCACTCTGTTTTGTAGAACTCAATATAAATCAGAGCAGCCTATCCTTTAGCATTTCCATGACTTGTGTTGTTACCAGTCATTTTGTCATTTGTGTCATACATTTGTTTTGTGGCAGGGGAGTCTCTCTCTCTCTCTCAACGCAACTGTCCGTACGTTCCAACCAAATGTTATAATTAGTAGAGAATTTTGAGCAGGTATTAATTGTTATTTGATGATATTTTATTTGTTTATACGAATGTTTGTTGCCTTTTACGTTGACATTGTTCTTGTGAGTTGAAAAAATGTTCAATTGTTAGGCTGGTTGGTTGGATGATTGTCGTCATTATTAACATTGTTGGAACTGCAGGTGATATACATATATGAGTATTAGACTGGGTAAAGGCACTTAGATATGTAGGTATGATAGCAAGTATTATAGATGTCACGGTTTAGATAAAAAAAAAAAAAAAACAGGTAATTGTTGTTAGGACAACAGTAACAATGCAACGTAGAATGGTTACATTTAATACATTAACATTTTGTTTCAGTTTTCAGTGCTGTGACTCTGTGAGTTTTTTGTCGTTTCCACTGTGCTTTCCTTTTGTCATTTTAATGTCTAAATGAGTGATAATGTAAATATGCCAGCAAGTAAACAATAATAATAATAAAGGTAATTGTAGTATTAAATGCTTAGTAAATTAAATTTTTCAAAAAAAGCCACATTTTAACAGTCAATTACAGAAGTATTAAGTTACACATTAGAGCACAGAGTATATAAAGGGTAAATTAAGCACTTATTTAGCAGAGAATAAATTGTTAGATATAATATAAAAATAAAGGGGTCTTTCCAACAAGTTTATGAATTAATTTACTTTATAACCTTTATATTTAAATGTTATATTTAAATTTGTATATCTTTAGCAAATGCAAATTATCTAAAATAATATGCAACAAATAATGTCAATATTTAATTAAGCGTAACACGCATTTTTTGTTTTGCTATATCTCCCTTCATTTTGGCCAACATTGAAAATAATCATAATTTTATTTAAATATTTTTAAATACATACACAGTAATAAGCAAATAATAAGCCAAAGTTTATTATTATTATGATTATTGTTTTTTTGTTTTATTTAGATAAAAATCAAACAATTACATAAAATTAATTTGAATTTAGCAAAATGCAAATTACGATTAGCCCATTTCAGAGACAATAAGCCACTATGAATAGTAATCTATGCTGGCTAGAGAAATCACCATTTGAAATGCATTTTTATCTATAGACAATCGAGAAATGTTATTAAAATAATAAATTAGTTTGGCGGGGTCCAAAAAAAATAATTATAAAATAGTTAATATTTGTAGTTAATATATGGAAATTACAGAGATTTGTTTAAATCGATAATAATTATGTGAAAAATTAGTATTTAATTAAAAAGCCACTAAGCTTCTTAATTGTTTGGGTTTAAGAATTAGTTTAATTGTAATTAATTGAAAGAGATGATATGGAATAGAAAAATTCACTACTAATAGTTAGTTGAATAACAAAATAAATGAAATATTTATTGAAAGTGCCTTTTTTCCAGCCCGAACATTCAAAACTAAATATTGTTACGAATGTGCAATGACGATTTGAGTTTAACGGTCTGTAACGACTGCCTGCAGCATTCATCATATTTGAGGGCACGGCCATCAGTAGCATGCGGTTGTTGGCATTGTTTGTAAGTATGGCAACACTAAATGTTTGGGCTGCTGGCAATGACTTCGAAGGCTCTGGAATTCGAATGTACTAGTATGTCGAGAGATTCCCGATAGATGTCGCGTGTATAAATAGTGGCAGAGCTGGCAGTCGGGAGTTGAGTTGATCATTGTCGCTGTTAGAGTTAACATCAACTGTCGTGTGCATGTGAGTTTGTACATTGTAAAGTTTGTGTGCATTTCTGCGAATTGATAAACGTGTATAAAGACATTGAGTGAATATTTGAACTGTTGTTGCTGTACATTCTAAATAAATAAAGAGTTGTTACAATTTTAAACTACTAAAACTGCTTTGTATTTGCAATCAAAAGTATCCGGTTTATTTAAAGGAAATAAACCCCCGTTTTTAAAAGATAAAAACGTAATAACATGTATCTCTAATGAGAGTCTTAAAGGATAAATGGATCTGATTTATGCAAAGTTGTACTTCGGTTTTAGGAACCTTGATTGTGCTTGTCTCTCCACTTAGTGAATTTGAATTCTCTATAATTTTAGAACATATTTTTCGCACACATTCCTAAAAGTTTTTGCTCTGCAAAATTTCAACAACAATAGCTTAATTAGCTTTTATCAATTTTGAAAGACTCAAAAATGTAAATTTGAGGAGAGTGGAAAAAAATAGATCACTCTTTGCAAAAGGCTGTCCATTGCAATTAGAAAACTAGTAAGAGTACTTTAGTAGAGAATGACACAGAATGTTAGAAAGTGTTCTCAAACAAACCTTCTATTTAGCATACACCTTGCTAACTTGCCTTCGTCCGATAACATTTTCTACTTTTTCTAATAATATATAATTGAAAACAATAAGATAACTTCCCAATACGTGAGGAGACACTGTAAATCTGGCGATAAAGTATTGCACACTTGACCATTAATACGAGAGGGCAGGTCAATAAGTCCGTGACTTTTTGAATGAAACACAGGTTTTTTGATAAAAAATCATATTAAGGACTGAGATCGAAAAATTCTTAACACACGTTTTTAATTCTATCTTTAAATCCAAGTATTATTTGATTTTTTTATCAAGATACCTTTGTAAAACATGTCAGTTATTATGTTTAATGTCAATTATGTTCATTTATTGTTAATCTGATTAAAATGCGTGACCAGAAGAAAGTGCGTACTAAAATTATTAAATATTTTCAACAAAATCCAACTCCTACAAAAAGTTGGTCAAACAATCAAAGGTCTGCCGTAAAACTGTTTCAATGTTATTCAACAGTACCGGGAGAACTTGTCCGTTGATAGAAAACCTGGTTCAGGTAGAAAGAATGGTTCACATGATGTTTATTTAGGCAAAAAAATATAAAGCATTTTCAAAAGAGCTCCCAACACATCCGGTAGGAAAGCAGCCCGGCTAGGAGAGCACTCGGACTATTTGGTACGAAAAGTTAAAGCCAATGAAGGTTTAAAAGCACACAACTCAAAAAGTTCCTGACAAGAACTCTGCTAAAAATTTAGAGGCCAAAGACAGAGCACGGAAATTGAAGGCAAATTGTATACAAAAAATATACCTGCTGCAAAATGGATGACGAAATGTACTTATGGATTGTTGTTCGCAGCTTCCGGGTGAATATTTGTAAGTTGCTTATGCTCGACGGAATGTTGTAGAAAAGTTTAGGACCCAAAAGCAGAAAATTTTCCCAAAAAGTTCTTGTCATGGCAAGCAATATGCAGTTGCGGCAAAAGTAGCCAAACATTTGTTACAAAGGGCTCTAAAAATACCGAAATTTACATCAAGGAATGTTTACAAAAAAGGATGTTTCCATTCATAAGACTTCTTTCTTAATGTGTCCACTTATTTTTAGTCTGATTTGGCATGCTGTCATTATGGTAAACAAGCCCTTGAGTGGTACAAAAACAATAATGTGGAAAAATCCTCCAAACTGCCCGGAGCTAAGGCCAGTGGAGAGATATTGGGCTCTTGTTAAAAGAGATTTGAAGAGCACAAAAAAGGTGTCCAAAAGTGTGGTAGATTTTAAACGGAGATGAACTACCAGTTCGGGCAAAGTGACAGAAAGCACTATAAAAACGTTGATGGAAGGGTTTCCGAAAATTGTCCTGGTGAAAATTATCCAAATTCAATAGTTTTTTTTTCAAATCCTCATTAAATCAACACAATAACTTAGCATAATCTTCGTCAACTGACAGATGCCTGTTGATAGGAGCAGTATTGTCATTTCCGCTAAGAAGAGGGAAATTCATAAAGTCACCGACTTATTGACCCGCCCTCTTAGCACATACTTTGGATTGCATTCAGCTAGAAGACTTAGTTGGTGTCGTCATAAAACAAACAAGAGTCTACACATGAATTTTAAAGTCTCTGGTTAATCATTGACAATAAGGTAATCTGCATAAAACCATTTTAAAACAAATTTGTCCATATGGATTTGGAGGAGTTTACATCAATATCAATATAGATCTTATACTGAGCCTCAATCAGACATTCTTAGGTCCATAACGAGATTACTATGTCACATAAGACATGATAACAAGTAAGAGAGCTATATTCGGTTATGCCGAATCTTATATACCCTTAACCAAAGTCTAATTTAAGATTAAGATTTAAAATAATGTTTACTGAAACAATTTTTGGTGAACAAATTTTTTGGTAAAAATGAAGGCGAAATGATGTCGAGATGACGAAACATTCTAACCTGAAGTTATACTAAGTGCCGGATCTCATTTGCAAACAACGAGATAGATTATTAGCTTGGTGTACCGCTTACATGCTTTAAGTGAACTTTTTCAGACCATATGGTCTACTATGATTACAAGTTCGATATCGAAGATTGCTTGTCCCATGTACGGCTACCACAAGTCGGCGTCTTAGATGGATATCTCACAGGATCGGCTACTTGTTCTGGTAGTCGTGTTGACAGGGCACTGTTTTCTTATAATGATTTTTGCAGAAGCTGTCAGGATGAATACTAGGAGAAAACGGTAGAACAACACCTTGAGAAATACTTATAAGCGGAAACTAGAAAAAAACTCAACCCAAAAAAATTTCTCAAAAAAAATCACACATACGAGTGTTGTTTTTGTTTTCACATAGTTTGTTTTTTATTTATATATTCTCTTAGCTTTTTGACAAGTGAGTTAGACAGAAGAGTTTCCGATCTATGTATATTTATCTATAGCTAGGACAGCGACAATGAGTAGTTCATTCGTTTATTACTTTTTATGGGTCTCCAGCTCTGGAATACTTAATAGCTAACACGTTCGGCCGATATGTAAGGGGAACTAATGGAAAATTGGGCAAATCAAAACATATGCTACAACAGTTTACTAAATTGGTTTGTTGGTGACATGATAATGGTTTCAGTCAGATCCATAAATAATAATCGATCGAATGTCAATGATCCGATGACAGTTAGGAAACAGAGATGGTATTAAATGCAGACTATTACTTCATCCATAATAGGTTGCCTACTGAATAAATATAATCAGCTGTTATTATATCGTCAAGAGCCGGCGTTTTGTAGTGGTCAAAGCTACCCAGCGTTCACTACACTCTCTCGCACCACAAATAAAAACAGTCAGTCCTTTCCCTAAGGGAAAAACAGTCTGGAAAATGTGTATCCATTAAGAGCTCTAGATCTTAGCTGTCCACTACTTGTTTCTGTGTAAATTGACACAGATTATGTAGTTGATAGGATTTTGGGCAAACGACTGCTCTCAACATATCCTTTCACGCCTCTATAGAAGAGTATCCAAGACATGTGTTTTGAGTTTCTTATCATGTTCTTGAATTTGTTCAACAATAACTTTCCTATAAGTCATATTTTCAACGAGACAAAGAATACCCGTCTTCTTAAGAAAAGTTGTCCGAACTTTCTCCGAGTTTCTTTTATTTTTAAGGACCATCAGTGGTGAGAGGATCCCTGAGAGAATATTATTCCGCATCTCCCAATTTGACATTTTCAGAGAAAAAGCTTACTCTCCGGTACAGGACAAGAACACAGAAAATTTGTTTCATCTTGGACTTCATTGTGACAACTTTTACAAAAATCTTTCTGTGGAAGTTGCTAAGGAACTGAGTTGTAAACGATATCTATCTGAACTAATTTATACCGTTTACACATGAAGGCTATCACAGCAATGATCGGCCACAGTTCCAATAGTTCCATAGAAGAGTCTCCAGAAAATGCGTTTCGTAACATATTCTTGAATTTGTTCAACAATGACTTATAGGTTGTCCAATTACCTGTATTCTTTGTCTCGCTGAAAGTAGTCGGAACTTTCTCCGAGTTTCTGCTATCTTGGAGGACCACCAGTGGTGAGAGGATCCCTGAGAGAATATTATTCTGCATCTCCCAATTTGTAATGATCCGAGAAAGAGCTTAGTCTTCTGCACAGGACTGGAACACAGAAAATGAGTTTCTTGTTGGACTTCATTGTGACAACTTCTAAAAAATCTTTCTATGGAAGTCCAAAGCGTTTAGCATTGGTGATAAGCATTGCTATGGAACTGAGTTGTAAACGATATAGCCGCATTAGACATAATCTATCTGAACTAATTCATAAGAGATAATGGTACATACCGTTTACACATAAGGGCTATCACAGCAATGATCGGCCACAATTCCAATAGTTCCATAGAAGAGTCTCCAGAAAATGCGTTTCTTATCATATTCTTGAATTTGTTCAACAATGACTTATAGGTTGTCCAACTTTCTCCGAGTTTCTGCTATCTTGGAGGACCACCAGTGGTGAGAGGATCCCTGAGAGAATATGATTCAGCATCTCCCAATTTGTAATTATCCGAGAAAGAGCTTAGTCTTCTGCACAGGACAAGAACACAGAAAATTAGTTTCTTGTTGGACTTCATTGTGACAACTTCTAAAAAAATCTTTCTATGGAAGTCCAAAGCGTTTAGTATTTATAAGGAACTGAATTGTAAACGATATAGTCGCACTTGACATCATCTATCTGAACCAACTCATAAGAGATAATGGTGCATACCGTTTACACATGAGGCCTATCACAGCAATGATCGGTCGCAGTTCTCGTTTTTGGCAGTACATTTGGAGACTTATTGTGTAATTCGTTTCGAAAGAAAACATTTTCGAAATACTAAGTATTATTCCTACAAATTGAAACGATTTTCTTTTCGAATCGAATTAAATAATAACCCCCCTACAAAGGAGTGGTTGCCTCATCCATATGACTGCCATTGTCAAATGTGTTGCCATTTACATTAGAAAAGCCCTGGTAGTTCTGGTCCAGGTTAGATAAGGTAGAGATTTAATAGTTTCTTAACTGTCTGTGATTTTACATAAAAATGTAATTTTCATAGCGATTTTTCAAAGGTTCAGTACTTAAAAAGTTAAATGATTTAAGTATAACAACATATTTATCCCCCTCCTTTGAAACTAAAAACTAAATCATTCTGTCTTCGAAAATATTTTAAATATAATATTAAAATTCCTATATCTGTCAATATCAATTAACATTTAAATACATATTTCAAATAAACACATATTGAGTGAAAAAAAACTACACACAGTCAGCAAAAAATCAAACAAAAAAAAAAACATGCATGCACTTGATTAATCAAGCATTTAATGATTTGTGTTGTTTTTTTTTCATACATACAAGTATTTTGAGCTTGGAATTTATACGAATTGTTATATTAATTAATGCAAATTCCAGCACTAAATCAAAATAAATCATTTTTGAAATTCTAAAGACTAGAGAGAGAGAATATTATTGTATGTTCTCGTATGTTTTCATTACTCATACCCATTTGTTTATGGCGGATATTTTAGATGTCTTTTTTTTTTTTGTCAAAATTCCACTAAACACCAATTAGGCAAAAAGCTTGAAAATAAACGTATAAACACAATACAATACAACCAAAGTACAAAAGTACTTTTTTGAAGGTACCCATAAAAGTACTTATGTGTGTGTGTATGAATATTTTACGTATGAATACTTTGTCAAGGTTGGGTTTCTTTTTTAAATGAGCGCGTTCCATAGTAATTTAATACATACGACAGACAGACACTAAAGTCGGCAACAACAATCTACATGATTTCAATTCAGTCATTTAAATGGCAAATAAATAATTCTAAATGTAGCGTCTTCTTTTCATTGTTGTTTGTTTTGGGACTTAATTTGACATAAAGTGTGTTTATTTTTTTTTTCTTTTGTTCCTCTGCTGTCGTCATTTAATCCAAAAACGGCAATAAAAACTAAACTTGCACTAATGTAGTAAAAGCCGCCTGCCTGAATCTTGTTTTTTAACCCTTAAACATTCTTCTCTTGCAACTACGACACACCTTGTTCACACCTTTTGTATGTTAAAGCCAAAATTTCCTTTTTTTTTTGGTTGGATTGTGTTTGAGTGTAAAAAGTGTTTTGGTGTCAAGGGGATTTAATATCATTTCAGTGCCTGGTGTTTTTTATGTCCTTCTGGCTTTGGTGGTTGCTTTAGAGCGAGCATAAATGCCAGAAGATTTATTGAAATTTTAATTTCGTTTCTTACTTACTGATTTAGAAGTATTTGTGCAAACTTGCTGTTTAATTTACCTGAAAAGGAAAGGAGAATGAAATTTGATGTTAGTAGGTCTTTTGATTTGAAAATAAAAGGGTTAAGTATATAAGAGATGTTGCTAAACGAATTTTAAGCTATTTCTGGGATTTAGAAACATTCTTAATCCAAACACTGCTAATCATTTTGAAACTAGCTGTAGTTCGAAATTGTATGTCTAATAAAATCCATTAAGATTCAGAAACTTAAATTCCTCTTCGCAATTTCGAGCGATTATGTAATTTAACTTGAGAAAATAGTAGTAGACTTTCTAACTATTTGTTTATTTGCAATCATTCACAAAGATTTTTGTACAAGAATTACGAATGATGTACAATAACTGATATTACATGATATTTTTGTGATCTACTTATACTAACATTTCACCGGATAAATGTATAAAATATTCAAGCATAAAATATTTTTAATTTTAAATTGAATTATGCAACAACCCTCCGCTGCCTTCTGTCATCCGTCAGTCCAAATAAGTCTCCCAAATGACTAAGTAATCTGGCCCCTCTTCCCTATCCAGGTCGGACTGTGTCACAGTAACTGAAGTACAGTTTCCCCCTCCCACTTATCTGAATAATTCTTGCAATAGTTATTGAAACCAAGTCCCATCCTCATGCCATTAGTCCCTATGACACAGCGTCCTTTTATGACGGACATCATCTGAAAAACAATCCAGTACGCCTGATGAAGGAATATAGCAACCTCAAATTGACTTCATTTAAGTCAACCTAATAAAACAGAGCATACCCGTAAAGATTGCCAAGTTCAGTACCGTCTCCCCTCCCTCTCATGATTACAACTCTAGCAATATTCGTTGTTCCGTCGTTGGTTTGCCTGTTATCCTGATGAAGGATTGCAGTGACCTCACGATGATTTCAGATAAGTCACCCAAACAAAACAGAGTCCAATGACCAATAAATCCGGTCAAGCTCGGGCACTGACACAGTAAGTGAAGTACTGCTTCCCTCTCCCACTTATCAGAACAACTCTTGCAAATATTCGTTGAGACTAAATCCCAACCTCATATATTTAGTCCATATGACACGTCCTGTTATGACGGACAACGTCTCAAAACCATCCTGTTTCCCTGATAAAGGAATATAAAAACCTCAGATTCAGTTAAGTCAACCAAAAAAAACAGAGTCGAATGGCGAAGTAATCTGGCCCGCATACCCGCAAAGATCACCAAGTTCTGTACCGTCTCCCCCTCATGATTAGAACTCTAGCAATAGTCGTTGAATTCAACTTCCATCCTCATAGCATGAGAGCTCCTATGCAACTGTGACCTTTTATAAGCGACGAATCAGCGACGATGATAGCGTAGTCACCCGTCATAGTCATTGCCACTCGGTATGTGATGACCTCAGGTTGGCCAAGTAATCTGGGCTTCTTCCACGTCATCTTGACAACACTTGCACTGGTCGTTTAAACCAAGAACCACCCTCATACTATGAGTTCCAATGACCAAGTTTCCTGTTATAATGGTCACTAGGGCTCTTATATAATCACGTGAAAACCAGATTAGAGAAGCCGTTTTTCCCTAATTTCAACAGAGAAAGTTCATTGAAAATTCCTCTGAATACCCACTTGCATTTCAACTGTAAATTCCGTTTAGAAATATCATACGCAAACCATTTTCCGAGATAGCTGTAATGCCCCGGCACCCAAATCTGTCTCAACTTCCAATGTCTCGCTATAACCCAGTATTTTTAAGGCATCAAAGATGTCTAACATAGTTTATCCAATTTACCGCACTTCGAATGGTAGAAATCTTCAAGTAATAGTCCTCATGCTCTATATTCTCTAAAATTATTTGCCATCCATCCTGGAATTTTAGCTTCAGGAAGAAAAATCTCAAGCAATCTTCCATCATTAGGCAAACGACGCCACTTAAAGCATCTTGTTTGAATGTCTTGCCGTCTCTTTTGAAGGCAACCGGGATTTGTAGGTCAACAAAGATGTCTTATATACATTCGATATAGATCTGATGGCAGCCTTCCCGATACTCGATAATACTTTAGCCAATTTTCCGTCCTAATAGCACAAATCTCCTTCGTAGTGAGGGTAATGGTTGGAAAGCAAGCATATTCAAATTACTATGCAATACAAATTATTATTTCCAACTTTTTTTTTTATTATTTCCAGCTTTTTTCTTTTCGATTAGATATACGTAATAAATCTCTTGGGGATCGTTTTCCGAAATAAAGCTTTTTCAAACTACATTGCAATACATCCTTATAAGGATCCTGCATAATAGTTTCGTAGGTAGTAAGCGAGGATTCCTTGTTATTACCCCAAGTCATGCGCACATGAAATTCTTTTTATAATTTGAGATTGCTGAGGCCTTTGCTTTAAGTTGAAGAGACTGTCGAACATAAGTATACAATACAAATTCGCAATTATTTCCGACTCTTAACGAACTTTTTTCTTTTCGTATAGATATACGTACACAGAGAAAACAGAATCGTGATAGCAACCGAATTTGTTGCCGATCGAATGATTCGGTTGCACACATAGAATTTGTCGGTTCTATCAACAGAAAGTCAGTTGACAATGAAGAATTTCGGTCAAAGCAACCAAACTTTTGTTACCCCTTTTGAAATTTTGTAGCCACAACTGTAAAATTCGGTCACTAATGTAGAATAATTCGATTGGCAACAAATTCGGTTGCTATCACGAATCTGTTTTCTCTGTGTAATAAATCTCCTGAGGATCGGTTTTACAAACTACAATAAAATACATCCTTATAAGGCATCTGCATAATAGTTTTGTAAGTAGTTATTACCCCAAGTCATGCGGGCATGCTAATTTGAGATTACTGAGGCCTGTGCTTTAACTTGAAGAGACTGTTGAATATAACAACCAAAAATTTGTTCGGCTGAGTAAATCTCCTAATATTCTCAGTGAGTTGAAAGAGTTAGAAATAAAATAGCAACATAGACAAAATGCCAAAAGATGGAAAGATATCTTTGTTCAATTTAAGGGCTCTGGATCTTTAAAAATATAGAATAAATAACGACTTCATAAATTACCATTTATCATATTAGACTGATTTAGGTTCATGAGACCACTATTAGCTTCAATGGTAAAGAAATTGAAGGGTAGTAGCGGTTAATGTTAGTGTTTTACTACATATTTACATGAAGTAATGATGTCGTTTCAGAAGGAGGTAGGGTTACATCTGGCGTCTAAAGCAGCCATTTTCCATATCAAATGTGAGTTTAAAAACGAAATTGTGAACATTGAACTCATATAGCAAAGGTAGCATTAGTGATCTGTAAGTGGAATTACTCTGCCAATTGGCCAATATAATAAACGAATTTCACGAATTCAAGGTTCTTCAATATCAACTTAAATATTATACCGAATGTTCATGATTTCAAACGATTGCACAACTTTCAATCGATTATCGATACGGATTCACTTTATCCGATTTTCAAGGGCAGGTCTAATATACAATTTCTTTTGGCCTGACTTAGAATCTTGACATTATAGCAAGTTATCTTTTGGATGGTATAAACACAATAAAGTATTTTGTCTACCAAGAGCAACAAAAATCTCCAAACTGTTCAGAACTGAGATTCAACATAAAATGTATTTTTAAAAAACAAATGTTCATTTGGAGTTTCAAAATACATCGTTTTTTTTCATTCATTATATGTATTTGAAACCGCTTAAGATCCTATTATTGCATACAATTTAAGAATATGTTCTGAATATCTATCAAAAATATATTTTTGCTTAGCAAAAGCAATTAGTTTGAAAAACAAACTATTTTTATGGATGACTTATTAATGTATATCGTAAACTATGGATATTTCAGGATCTTTTTCAGAATATTTAGCTTGAATATTTTTGGAAATTGGTGATCTCCTGATCATGTAAAGTAAATCTATAAATCTAAATTCAAAGATAGACATTAGGTAAATATATAGGTTTATGCGGCTGACAGAAAGCTTTACACATCAAATTGAGAACGTATGGATCACTAAGATACCTTAACAGTAATCAACAACGCTGTTATAACTAGCAAACTTCTTGAGGAGTCGAAATTTCAATTGCATTGTGGATGCTAGTATCAAATTAAGATCTATGGGAAGTCAAGAGATAAGAGCAGTTGTCGACACAATACAAACGTGACAAATTAGTAAATGTACATAAGCGAAGTATAACGATCGGCTCAGAAACACTTTCTCAGTCGATTAAACTATATCTTTCTGGCTGGGTGGCTGGCTGTCCATGTAAACCTTGTGTTGTCACCTAATTTTATGATGATTGGCCCATAACTTGTCATAGCTTCCATATAAGGCCTACTCCACGAAAATATATTATTCAAATTTAAAAAGAAAAAGGTTTTTGCTCATTTACTCATTATAGGGTACTAAACGGTCGCGGTTGACCTACTATATTTTCTTACTTGTTTTATTTAATTGTTTGTATTGTAATATTTTTAAAAGGAAACACTATTTCCTATCCAATAATATACAATCTAACTCTTCCTTACCGCATGTCAATATAGTAGACTTCAAATTTTTAAATTTCCTATAAAATATTATTTCTACCCTGTAATAATGTAGTTTTCTATAGTTTTTAATTGACATTTCAGGCTGCCATGGTATCTAATACTACTATTTTTTTTTAAAGTTTTATCTTTATTTTTCTTTTTACAGTTGTCTGCCATTTTATTTGTGTAAAATCAAATTTCATTCTAATTGGGTTTATGACTTATTGATTTTACGTAGTACGTAGTACTGAAATATAAATAACATAAAAACAAAATATTTTAAAATATTTGCAATATTATTTGACTCGTAAATTATAAATGACTACACAGACATTTTTTGTTAGCATTTTTGTACAAAAATTTTAAATATTTTTTTTACTTTTTTTTTGAGATATTATTTAGTAAATTTATTTATTACTCGTTTTTTTTAGAAGTTTTATTTCTAAAACCACCATTAAAAAAGATGGGGGGTATATTGAGTTTGTCATTCCGTTTGTAACATATCGAAATATATTGAACCAAAAAGTATATATTCTGGGTCCTCATAAGATTCTAAGACGATCTAGCTATATCCGTCCGTCCGTCTGTCTGTCTGTTGAAAACAAGATAGGGTCTAAATGAAAGGAACTGAAATCAAGGACCGATATTGCTCATTTTCAATACCAAACAGAGAGTATTATCCAGTACTCTCTGTTTGGTATTGAAAATGATCAATATCGGTCCTTGATTTCACATAGTCCCCACACAAATGTCCCCACGGAGTACTGTTTGAACAGTCATAAATATGTTGATTATGCGGCAATCCTGATAAAGTTTTGCACAAATTAATTCTAACCTAACCTAGTTCTAAGTACATTGAAATTATACTGTAAAGTATGGCGAAAATCGGGCAACATTTGTCACTAGTCCCCATACAAGGTCCCCCTCAATTGTCCGTAATTGTCTTATAATAATAGTGACGTAATTGGATACATATTAATGATGGGTATATAGGATTCGGTACAGCCGAATATAACACTCTTACTTGTTTTATTAGAATTTGAACATTTGAACGCTCAAACGTACATAAAACGAACATCGAAAACAAAACAATACACAAAGGTACAATATAGACAATTTAAATTTTTAATAAATGTATTCATTTATAATAAATACAAATGATTTTATTTGTTGTTGTAAATGTTATTATTGTTGTATTGTTTAGTTTACTGTGTTATTATCATTGTTGTTATCTTTTTGTTGGAAATTCACAAAAAAAAAAAGTCTAAAAGAAATGCAGTCAAAAATATGCAAAATATTATTAATAAAATTTGATTTTATTATAAAAAGAAAAGTTGTAAAAAACACTACCGATAATTGGAGAATAAACTAAAGAAAGTAATAAACATGATTCTCAAATACTGGATTGAATAAAACAACCAGTTCATAGCTTTCGATTCCACCCTAAATTTTTCAGTTTACAAAAAAAAAAAGGAGAAATTAAGGCGCCTACATAAATAATGAGAACATCTGCACAAAACTTAAAACACTTATGGAGGAGGAGTTACGGATTCACAATATTGTCTGCAGAGATACCAAATTTGAACAAACTTGGTACTATATTGTTACGTTTTTACCTTTTAAAAACGTTGGTTTATTTCCTTTAAATAAACCGACTACTTTTGATTGCAAATAAAAAGCAATTTTAGTAGTTTAAAATTTTAACAACTCTTTATTTAAAATGTACAACAACAACAGTTCAAATAGTCACTCAGTGTCTTTATACAAGTTTATCAATTTGCAGAAATGCACACACACTTTATAATGTACAAACTTAAATGTACAAAACAGTTGATGTTAACTCTAACAGCGCCTATGATAAAACTGACTCACTACTGCAATCTCTGCCACTATTTATACACACGCCATCTTTCGGGAATCTTCTACAATGCTCTTAACGAACAAACTAGTAGGTTCGAATTCTAGAGCTTTCGATGTCAATGTTAGCAGCTTAAACATTTAGTGTCGCCATACTTATAGACAATGCTAATAACCGCATGCTATCAACATTGTTGATAAGTAGAAGCTTCTACTGATGGACGTGTTTATAAACGTGATGATCGCTGCAGGCAGTCGTTACAGACCGTTAAATTCAAATCGTTATTGAAAATTCGTAACAATGTCGTCTGCAGAGATGCAAAATTTTAACAAACTTGGCACTATATTTAACCAATGTTGACCAACTCGGAGGATTCTCTACAGCAGCAATTTCAAGTTTTCTCTATAGATGTCAAATTGAATTGAATAGGAAGAAGTTTGTTGAGTTAATATTAACCAACAAATTTGAATTTTCTTTTTCATTCTTTTAAACATAATTTTTTTAACATTGACGCCTCCTATCTAAAACATATCTTGACTCTTTAACAAATGAACATGACAATTGATAAAATAGATTTCTTCTATTTAAATATCACACAACCAAAATGTGTACCCAAAAAAAACCTCCTAGATTCTTTAAATTTCCTAGAAATTCTTATAATTGTTACAAATATCGCCTACGATAAACTCAATGACGACTGCAACCTCTGCCACTATTTATACACACGCCATCTTTCGGGAATCTTCTACAATGCTCTTAACGGTCAAACTAGTATGTTTTAATTCTAGAGCTTTCGATGTTAATGTCAGCAGCTTAAACATTTAGTGTCGCCACACTTACAAACAATGCCAATAACCGCATGCTACTGATGGAAGTGTTTATAAACATGATGAATGTTGCAGGCAGTCGTTACAGACCGTTAAATTCAAATCGCTATTGCACATTCGTAACAATATTTAACCAATGTTGACCAACTTGGATGCTTCTCTACAGCAGCAATTTCAAGTTTTCTCTAGAGGTGTCAAATTGAATTGAGTAGAAAACAGTTTTTTCAGTCAATATTGACTAGCAAATTTTAATTTTCATTTTCTTTTTTAAATTTAAATTTAATACAATTGACGCCTTCTGTCTAAAACATATCTCTTGACTCTTTAACAAATGAACATGACAATTGATAAAGTTGATTTCTTCTATTTAAATATAATACAACCAAAATGTTGTATCCTAAAAAAAACCTCCTAGATTCTTTAAATTTCTCAGAAATTCTTATAATTGTTACAAATAACCGGATAAGAATGTATTCCCTGGCTGTTTAACTGACTGAGTAATAGAAATTCTTGAAATAAATAAAATGAAGTAAAAGGAATTGATTTCACTGTCCGTTTCTTAGTATTTTTTTTAACTAGACCATAAATATTAATCTAACTGTGATACAAACACATGTACACTGACAACTACACAAATACAAACATATCTACCTACAGTTCTGATAGTGACAATGTAGCCCTTTTAGAAAATATTTTTTTCCAAATTTAACTCACTTGTTTAACAGTAATTTAAATAAAGGGTGTTTTTTTAAGGCCAATAGAGCTGGAAAATGTAAAAAATAATAGAAAAAAGTAAATTTTAATACAAAATATTTATTTATTCGAAAAATCAATACATGGCATTGAAATTTTGAAAATACTTTCGGACATATAGCCAACGTTTCGAGCATTGCTGGCCATAAGTCACGAAAAACACGAACAATGTTGGCCTGCATAAACCGGTGACTTCACAGAAAATAATCTAGAGGTGTCAAATCGTACGACCTTGGACGACAATTAACAGGTCCATTTCTCGAAATCAAGTTATCGGCAAATTTGGATTTCAACAGCTCGCCCAGATCAATGTCATCCATATTTTCAAACAAACAAAATCATTATCCATGGTGCTATAAGGATCTCTATTGACCGTAACGCGAGCTCTGGCCCAGTTCAATGTCATCCATAATTTCAAACAGAAAAAAACATTGTCCATGGTGCTTTAAGGATCTCTATTGACCGTAACGCGAGCTCCGGCTTCATTTTTGAAGAAATAAGGTCCGATGATGGAGTCTGTTGGGTGTGTTGTGAAATGGTCTCACTCACGAATCGATGACTGTTTTTCAAAGCAAATTTGTATAATTTGGTATCGTTGTTTAAGCGTCAACCTATTCCTGATGATTTGCCAGAGTATACTGGTCATAAATGCAGACCCTTCCGTAATTTCTATAGGGTTTAAAAAACACCCTTTTATATTTGGATGAAAGGAAGACAATTGTATAATTTACACATTCCAGGTAATATGAAGTGCAAACAATTGTCACTTTAGTGTCGCTATGTAATCCAGAATGTAGTCAGTTTAAGCTTTTTTATTTCATTTGAAGAAGAAGTTATTTTTCTTATTAGATGAAATATTGTCACCTATCACAAATAGATATCTACAATGTTATGTCAAGTACCTAAAAGGCTACTTGACATTAATTTCAATTACATATCCACGGGTAAAAATTACCAAATATTTTTACTGTATAAACAACTAAGCATTGATAGATATCTATTTGTAGAAATTACGGACACAGGTAATCTAAATTGTAGTCAGTGCAAGTGCAATGTTTATATTTCACTTTAATAAATCTTTATTTGACACAGCAAAAGTAATATATTTTAGAATCAAATTTTGCTAAGTGTCCCTTTTAAAATCAGGAGTCTAGTATGTCCTTTTAGTGTCCCTAAGTAATCTAAACGGTAGTCAGTTTTATTTTTAATCATCAGAAGATTTCTCTTGCTGATAATCCAGAGTGACATACTACTTTAGTGTCCCTTAGTAATCTAATGTATATTCAGTGTAAATTTTAATTATATTCCCCATTAGGATGAAGTTTTTTAATCATCAGAAGTAATCTATATTATAATCAATTTTCTCTTCGTACTCCGCAGAGTAGTATGTCTCTTTAGAGTTCCTAAGTAAAATGTAGTTATTTTATACATTTTGATAGTTCACTTTAGAAAGCAGTTATTTTATTTGCCAGATGCAATTTTTTTCTGAAACAATTTCCACTTAGTGTATCTTTATCAATAAACCTAGGAAAATCAACCGGTACTTCATATATCATGACATCTTAAGCTGCACTGCTATAGTACGGAGAAGTCACATAGAATGTATCGTTCTGATTCATTATATTCTGCATCCAGAATCCATTCAGACCTGTCTCCAATAATAAAGTGCCCAGTAATTATGCCTACAAAAAGTCTAATCGAGTTCCTACCAAGAGCCAAAAGAGACATGGTAGTTTTTTATGTAACAGAGAGCCAGATCGTTCTGGTTATTCTACAAGTGGGAATCGTAGAGTTTCGTCTCTATCAACATTCATTCATTAATCATATTCGATATAGCAACCAAGGTTATATGAATGTCCCTTAACACCACACTTTTGTCCAAGAACGACTCGTCTGTTGCGTATTCGTCAGCAATTAAATTTCCCTGAATGCTCTCATATCCTGGAACAAGTATGGGTTCCAGGATATGAGACAATATGCAGTTTAGAACCTTGATTGATACAAGGGTTTCCACGCAATTATCAATGATCAACGTCTCGAGAATTAACTCCAGGATTCTTTTCGAGGCTCTGGACTACGGAGCTAGTATTGGTTAATCTGAAAGATATCAAGAGACCAAGTTTATCAATCTAGTCGGATATCGAGAACAGTGTTTGCTCAGTCATATCTTGTCAGTATTCTTATTAAAGATCCAAAGGTTTTATCAAAGATACAAAGGTATCATATAAACTATCTGCTGTCAAGATTGCCCTGAAAATTGTAGGATGTTGCCGTATCCAATACGGGCATGATTCAATACGCCTAAATATTTCAGTCTTACAGCCGACAAAGCAGAAATGTATTTGATGTAGATATCGAGTGAAGGTATTTCCAACTTCAGTTTGCGGATTGGAGAGATTGATTGTATGTCTCCCAATACTCCACGACTCACATTTATCTTATTTATACTCCACGATTCACAACCATCTTGTTTACACTCCACGACTCTCTCCTTATAACTCAATATACACAGCCGACTTCTTCAAACACCATGACTCAGAGCCGTCTTCTTTATACATCACGACTCACAACAATCTTTCTTATAACCAATGACTCACAGCCGTCGTCTTTATAATCCGCTACTCACAACCGTATTCCTTATACTCCACGAATTCAACCGTCCTCTATATACTCCACGACTCGCAACCACCTTCTTTATAATTTTTATAATCCACGACTCACAAAAATCTTCTTTATACTCCACGACTTACAGCCGCCTTCTTTATACTCCACGACTTACAACTATCTTCCTTATAACCAATATCTCACAAACGTATTCTTTATACTCCACGACTCATAAGCGTATTCCTAATATTCCACAAATCACAGCCGTCTTCTTTATACTCTCACAACCATCTTCTTTATTCTCCAAGACTCAGACCAGTCTTCTTTATATTCCACGACTCACAACAATCTGTACGTTGTACATAATGGAGAGTTATGTTTTAATATTCACCGTTGTTCGATAGATTTCCGCGATTTTATATCTTCTGGTAAAAACTTATTCAAGATAATGTTCGACAAAAGTGGAGATATGATCCACTAATGTCATTGATTGCTCATTGAATTCTATATTCTTTGGTCTACCCTAAGCAACTTAGAACTTTAACTATTGAGGAGGAGATAGTATGTTATGACATCCAGAAAAGTTGTCATAGATGGTACCGACAACATCACGCAAGTATGTTTCTAATGCTCTTCCCTTAAAGTTTACGATATTCCCGATTAATAGCATGTTTATCTTCTCCGGTTTGGGAATAAAGACCTCTATAACCCCCCTCCATTCTTCCGGAATGTACTCTGATTCCAAACAACCCCTAAATATTTTAATAACGGCGGGAATTTGACATCTGGCGCTAAAATTCCATAAGTAGTTCCAATGTTTCGGTATTATTTTCTGTAAAATTACAAACAGATGTGATGCTTCCATGGTATTTACTGAATTACCACAGATCCTATCCTATGATTGCCTTTTTGTTGAAGCTTTGACGATAAATAAAGTACGATATAGAAAACTCTCAGATTCGTCCACAAAGCAAATGAATTTCGCCCAGTTAGTTTTTTCCTAGAACTCTTGGACCATCTCTTGGACTGGCTACTAGGGATCAATTGAGAATAAATACGTGTCATTGTAGTTAGTTAAATAGCTACTCAAGTTAATAGGACTCAGAGACAGTCATCAGTACTTCTGGGGTACTAAAAGAAACAAGGAGTAAATCTGATACACTCCCTACAGGATCTTTCACCAACTCCTTTAACACTTCCACTAGCACTAACTGCGTTGGTATTAACAATGACTACAAATTTTATTTTATTAAAATTTACCGAGTCTCTGAGCCTTAACAAAAGGAATAAACATAACAAGAATAAGAACAAGTATAAAACGACTACACCAAAAATAAATACAAATTTATATGAATAATAAAATACTTTCATACACACAACTTAACAAACATTTGACTTTTTGACTTGCAGGCATTCAGCAAAAAAAAATAAATTAAAATTTCATTGAAATACAAAAAAAAAATAAAATCTCAGCTACAAAAACAAAAAACAACTTATACTTATACAAACGTAATTCATTTTTATTGTACTTGTAAATTTGGTTTCTTGTTTTGTTTTCTCTTCCCCACTCCCTTTCTATTACTTTCCTTTTATGTCTACAAGTGGAAGTTGTTGGTAACGCATGGAATAATAATCAAAATAAAAATATATTAAAAAAAAAGAATATTAATAATAACAAGTAAGAAAGTATGGTCGATCAAGCCCAACCCTATAATACCCTACACTGAGTAAATGAGCAAAAACATTTTTCTTCTGGTCCTTATATGGGAGATCTGACTAATTATGGACCAATCATCATGCAATAAGTTGACATGACTTCCCTATAGATAGCGAAATATAAGTAGAAATAGATACCTATCGATTGAGTCGTATTTCGGGAGGACATTTGTGTGGGATATAGGTGAAAAAAATGTATGTGGCAAATATGATCGAAATATCTGGACAGCTAGCGAGCCACACAGATGGACGGACATCCTTTAATCGACTTAGAAAGTGGTTCTGACTAATGATTCTTACTATGGTGGTGTAGGGTATAAAAATATATAAAATATAAAAAAAATAAAAATCAGAATCTGGTTAAAAAGAACAAACACACTTGCTCACACGACTACCTGCAGCCATTAATGTTTATAAAGTGTGAGAATCACACTTGCCCGTACACTAATGTTTATAATAACAAGTACACTTGTAAAAAAAGAGCCAACAAATTATAAGTATTACTTTATGTACATGATTCACATGATATTTTATGGCATGAGGAAAGCAGACCCGTTAGCTCAGTACTCGGACTATTTGGTACGAAAAGTTAATGCCAATGCATGTTTAAAAGCATACAAGACTCAAAAAGTTCCTGACAGGAACGCTGCTAAAAATTTAGATGCTAAAGACAGATCACTGAAATTGAAGTCAAATTTTGTACAAAAAATATACCTGCTGCATAATGGATGACGAAACGTAAGTATGGAAAATTTTTCGCAGCTTTTGGTTCAATTTTTTTATGTTGCAGATGGTCGAGGGAATGTTGAAGAAAAGTTTAGGACCCAAAAGCAGAAAAATTTCCCAAAAAGTTTTTGGTATGGCAAGCAATATGCAGTTGCGGCAAAAGAAGCTAAACATTTGTTACAAAGGGCTCTATAAATACCGAAATTAACATCAAGGAATCTTTACAAAAGAGGATGCTTCCATTCATAAAACTTCATAATGTGTCCACTTATTTTTGGTATGATTTGGCATCCATCACTGTGGTAAACAAGCTCTTGAGAGGTACAAGAACAATAATGTGGTATTTGTACCAAGAGAGGCAAATTCTCGAAACTGCCTGGAGCTAAGGCCAGTGGAGAGATATTGGGCTCTTGTTAAAAGAGAATTGAAGAGCACTAAAAAGGTGTCTACAAGTGTGGTAGATTTTAAATGGAGATGGACTACCTGTTCGAGCAAAGTGACTATAAAAACCTTAATGGTTCAAAATTTCATCACTAGTGATTAAAATATTTTTTTTTGGTAAATTCTAATAATAATTTCAGTCAAATAAAAAAGATTCAAAACTGTAAGTTTAGTGGTTCCATTTTTATTAACATATATGTCTGTTAAGAATTTTTCGATCTCAGTCCTTAGATTCATGTCGTCCAGTTGAGGCCACAAGAACTGCCTTATCAAAAAGTAAGGTCCAATCACTCCGCCTGACCAAAATACTCGCCAGACAATTGCTCGTTGTGGGTGCATTTGTTTCTCATTGTTTTCATGTGTATTCAGATGGAAATGCGCTTCATCCATTACTTTTCTCCATTACCCATTAAACGAGTTGACAGCGCTTTCAATGGTTTGCTGATTTGAGCTCCTGAGTAAGTTTAATTTCGTGCGCATGAAGGTGGAGGTCTTTTGTCAAAATTCGCTGCGTAGTGATTCTTGAAATTTTAAGTTGTTGAGAACGATGTCGAATTGATGTTTTAGGGTTTTCGGCGATACACTCATTTACAGCAGCAATGTTTTCAAGAGACCAAGCATTACGTTGTAGCTCAGAAGCTTTACTGTCCATAACCGACTCAATTTCCTCAAATTATTTGACCACTCTTCGAATGGTTGACACATTAATTGAACTTTCACGACTGAAAATTCTTCGATATTTTTGTAATAACTTTGCACAATTTTAACGCGTTGTTCTTTCGTAAAACGCTCCATTTTTAATAATTGCAATAATCATATGTGAACAGCTGCCAAATTTGAAGAAAAAAAAATTACACTAAATTAAAAAAGTGTACTCTTACGCGGCAAGGGTAAAGTCAATACTGCTCCTGTCAGTCATTGATTAAGCTGCGTCATTTAGTTTGTGTTTGACAGCCATTGATAGCAGACTACCGCATGACTTGAGGTGAAAACGGAAAAAGCGAATTTCGTGTACTCATTAATTTCGTGTGCATTATTTGTTGCATCAAAACTCACTACTTAAACCAATGTGAAGCTTAATAAATGCTAGGGAACTTTGCACCATCAATTTCTACGATAAAATAGTAGTTTACTGAATTGTGGGCGTACACAGAGAAAACAGTTTCGTGATAGCAAACGAATTTGTTGCCAATCGAATGATTCGGTTAGAATTTTTCGGTTCTATTAACAGAATTTCAGTTGATAAAGAAGATTTCGGTTGAGCAACCAAACTTTTGTTACACCTTTCAAAATTGTGTAGCCATAACTGTAAAATTCGGCCACTAAGGTAGAATCATTCGATTGGCAACAAATTCGGTTGCTATCACGAATCTGTTTTCTCTGTGTACAAGCATGGAAAATGTCGAACGGTCTGAACGCCTAGTTAAGGTCTCTACACCAGAAACAATTGAACAAATTCACTATATGGTGTTGGCCGATTGGAGATTGAAAGTATGGAAGATTGTGGAAGCCATAGGTATCTCACATGGCTCAGCGGTTTCAATTTTGAATGATCACTTGGATATGAGAAAGATTTCCCAAAGATGGGTGCTGCGTTTGCTCACAATCGACCATAAACAAAATCGTGTGACAACTTCGCAGAAGTTTTTGCACCGTTTCGAAACCGTGGATGAAGCCTGGATTCACCACCACACATCACAGACCAAACAGCAGTCAAAACAGTGGGTTTCTCGGGGTGAATCGAGGTGAGTTTTTCATCCAAAAAATCCAGGGCCACCGTTTTTTAAGATGCACGCGGCGACTACCTTCAAAAGGGTAAAACAATCAATGGCGAATATTATGCCAACTCACTGGGTCGATTAAATGAAAGAACTTCAGCATTTGGGCAAGGAAAAAATTATTTTCCTTCAGACAATGCAAGGGTGCACACTATAATGCAGTTTTTGTAAAATTTTTGCCATTAAATAATTACTTTTGCAATTTAGTTTAAAATAATCGAAATGTGTACGTAATTGTAGTTCTAATAAGATATAAAAGACAAACATTGGTTAAAAAAATGTTAAAGTTATTAAAAAATCGCCAGGCCCTTAACGTATCTCAGGCCACTAGAACAATAAATGTAGAAACAAAATGAACATATTTTGTGAAATATTAAAATAAAAACATATTTTTTACTTAAAATATATCCATATTTACTTGTATATGAGTTTTTGTCTTCGTAGGATACCGTTAACCTATTCGCAGGTATGACCTAATAAACTTTAATTTTTTTAACGGCTGTTTCAAAACTCCAATTTCAAATTTTGAAAAATTTTGTTAAACAAATTCTGGAATTTTTTGACTATCACATGGGGATTTATTGAGAACATAATAGGGAATACAAATATGAAAAAAGTATGACACTACCTCCTAAGTTTGTCCGTACCTGCGATTTAAATTTTGCGATTTTCGAGAAAAACTAATTTTTTGCTCATATTTTGGCGAATGAAGCGAATTTCCTTACTGTTATGAATTTTAAGTAAAACATATTCAGAATATTATAGTGCATGTAATTATAAATATAGTGTGAAAGTTTTACTAAAATTGGAAAACGTAAATCCTTAAATCGAGAAGGTCAAAGGTCAAATATCACAATATTTGGAATTTCTCATGGAAAGATAGCGAAATGTTATGTTCTTTTGGGCCGATTTTGATGAAACTTAAGAAAAATATAACATGAAGCTTAATATTTATAATAACATTATAAAAATGTAAATTAACCTTTAATAGCACTTGGGGGACGGCAGTTTAATTTTTTGGGAGCACTCTAGTGCACACACATGGCAAAAATCCGTGAATTAGGCTACGAATTGCTCCCTCATCCGCCCTATTTTCCGGATTTAGCCCCGATTGACTAATTCTTGTTTCCAAACCTGAAGAAATGGATCATCTGAAAGCGATTTGACTCCAACGATGAAATCATCTCAGAAACAAATGCCTATTTTGAAGACCTCGACAAATCTTATTGTTTGAAAGGGATAGAAAAATAGGAGAAACGTTGAATAAAGTGTATAGAGCTCAAAGGATTTTTTATCCAAAAACCTTTGTGTCATTCGAAAAGTCACGAACTTATTGACCCGCCCTTGTATCATTCTCAGTGACTTCATTCAGCTGTACAACTTGTAAAAGTAGCTTGCTTCAGTAAAGTAGCATTTACACGATTCAAGAAGTCATAACTAAAATGGGTACCTATTTCATAGAATTAAACAAATTGTACTTTGGTAGCGATATCACAATAGAAAAGAAATAAACTTATTTTGAAACAAAAAATTTAGTTTTCTCTTCATATACCAGGCAATTTTCCTTACATTTGGTAAAATTGTTCGCTGTTCAATGTTTTAACTTATTACTGTGTTTGTTTTTAGGCCTCCTCCATTTTCCTTATGTATCTGTTATATGCCCAAGACACCAGATATTGTCTAGGGTAAAGTAAAGTGAAAAAAAGCTTAAGCTACATTTCTTAACATTTTTTTTTTTTTTTTTTTGCAGTTATTTAATCCTTAGAAATCGCATTGTATTACATTGATTACAATTGATACTTTTTCATTGCATTTTAAGGAAAGACATTATTTCTTTCTTTGCGAGAGTTGCTTTTACACAGCCGGCTTCTTTGCTGGCTAAACCAATAGAGCCAAGACTTTGGTGAAATGTAGAAAAATAAAGATATTGATTAAAATAGACAGAGAAGAAATAATGGGTAAAATACACAGTTGGTTAATAAATATCATTTACTTAAACAAGAAAGAACATAAAACCCAAGACTTAAAGACTTAAACGTAGAATTAGTTTTAATTTTTAGTTTTAATGCTTTAAATAGAGATCTTAAAGGTTTTGTTTTGTAATGCTAGGTAGGCCGGCCTTCCGTTGAACATTTTTGGGGAAAATAATAAATCATATTGTATGCAAATTTGGTTTTTAGAGAAACCAAATTTGGTAGAACATAAACATAAAACAAAAAAAAAAACCAAACGACATTCAAATTTGTTTGTCTGAAACAGTCTTTTATTGTTGTCTCTACATAGTACGAGTAGTTAGGCAAAAAATAAAAGATTTTTTCGTTAGATATTCTTAGGAATTTCCTATTGAATTTTTAATTCAAAACCAAACCATACAAAGAAACAATCATAGTTGTTCGTTTCTCCAAATTAGACAGAAGAAAAAAAACTACATAAAATAAAATACAATAGTTAACAATTTCATAGCAAACTGACTGTATGTATGATTCTCTGTCCATATGTCTGTCTGTCTGTCTCACTGACTGCTTGGCTGTGCGATTGTAGTGTTTTCTTTGTTTTGTGGCAGTGGAAAAACAGATTTTCAAAAAGAAGCAGCAAACAGGCTTATTTTAACATGGCAATTGTTTTCGAAACCAATTTGCAACATGTAGAAATGGATGAATGGCTTCACTAGCATGTATGTTGCAGAAGTTGCCTCATAACTAGCTACCAAATATAGTAAATATAACTAACGATACCACTGGTCACTATAGCTGCTACTTGTACCTTTTTCTGTTGCTGATTCTTTTTTTTTTTTTTTTCTTTATTTTTATTAAACAGACAATTGAATGCGGTAGTTAAAGAAACACTATGTTGGAGCAAAAACAAAAATGTTGCACAAAAAAATAGGCTGCTCAGTTGTACCTTCTAAATGAAAGAAAATTACATTTACCGTTTTTGGGTTTTTATTCTTATATCTTTTTTGCCGTTTTGCTATTTTGGTCTGCAGCAAAAATATTTCTTCCTTTTTAGACCACAACTCTTATTTAAGAATTTACAACTGCAACAAACCATACTAATAAATAAATCTTATTGTACAGCACTTGATAGTTCATTCACTGCTTAGAGAACACACCATTTCCAAGGTGTCAAAGTAAACTAACTGAATTTTACATTTATTATAGGCTATAGAACAGTGGTCAGCAAGGGCCGAACATTTTTCAAATATACACAACACGAATGTGAGCGAAAATCTAATATAGTATGTTTTATTTGTACCGACCACTCAAATGATGAGAATAGTAAAATTTTATTGAAAGTTCCTGTGACATTTCAATATGTTGGAACGAATTTAACAATGCACAGTGGAGTCTTTAATGGTATTCGCAACCGAACTTCAGTTGCGTTGCCAAAGGCAACCACAAATTTCTGGTTGCCAATTTGGAGTTGCCAAACAGAAAATGATAGCTGCCAGTTGTCTTCTGTAATACCATTTTGGAAACTGACAGCGCAACTGACAGTTGCCATCCATAATAGACCCATTAGTTTAGCTTCAATCATACGTCTTTATAGACACAAACTTTACTTTTAATCGAGACTTAGTTTAACTTCAATCGTAGGTCATTATATATTCTTAGTTTTGCTTCAATCATCGCTCTTAATAGAGACTTAGTTCAGCTTCAAACATAGGTATTTATAGAGACTTACTTTAGCTTCAATCTAGTCCCATTTTAACTTCAATCGTAGGTCCTTTAACTTCAATCGTAGGTCTTTATAGAGACTTATTTAAGCTGCAATCTAGCCCCACTTTAGCTTCAATCGTAGGTCTTTATTGTGACTTATTTAATCTGCAATCTAGTTCCACTTTAACTTCAATCGTAGGTCTTTATAGAGACTTATTTAAGCAGCAATCTATTTCCACTTTAACTTCAATCGTAGGTCTTTATAGAGACTTATTTAAGCAGCAATCTATTTCCACTTTAACTTCAATCGTAGGTCTTTATAGAGACTTATTTAAGCTGCAATCTAGTCCCAATTTAACTTCAATCGTAGGTCTTTATAGAGACTTATTTAAGCTGCAATCTAGTCCCACTTTAACTTTAATCGTAGGTCTTTGTAGTGACTTATTTAAGCTGCAATCTAGTCCCACTTTAACTTCTATCGTAGGTCTTTATAGAGACTTATTTAAGATGCAATCTAGTCTAACTTTAACTTCAATCGTAGGTCTTTATAGAGACTTATTTAAGATGCAATCTAGTCCCACTTTAACTTTAATCGTAGGTCTTTGTAGTGACCTATTTAAGCTGCAATCTAGTCCCACTTTAACTTCTATCGTAGGTCTTTATAGAGACTTATTTGAGCTGAAATCTAGTTCCACTTTAACTTCAATCGTAGGTCTTTATAGAGACTTATTTAAGCTGCAATCTAGTCCCACTTTAACCTCAATCATAGGTCTTTATTGTAACTTATTTAAGCTGCAATCTAGTTCCACTTTAACTTCAATCGTAGGTCTTTATAGAGACTTATTTAAGATGCTATCTAGTCCCACTTTAACTTTAATCGTAGGTCTTTATAGAGGCTTATTTAAGCTGCAATCTAGTTCCACTTTAACTTCAATCATAGGTCTTTATAGAGACTTATTTAAGATGCAATCTAGTCCCACATTAACTTTAATCGTAGGTCTTTGTAGAGACTTATTTAAGCTGCAATCTAGTCTAACTTTAACTTCAATCGTAGGTCTTTATAGAGACTTATTTAAACTGCAATCTAGTTCCACTTTAACTTCAATCGTAGGTCTTTATAAAGACTTATTTTAAGCTGCGATCTAGTTCCACTTCAACTTTAATCGTAGGTCTTTATAGAGACTTATTTAAGCAGCAATCTAGTTCCACTTTAACTTCAATCGTAGGTCTTTATAAAGACTTATTTTAAGCTGCGATCTAGTTCCACTTCAACTTTAATCGTAGGTCTTTATAGAGACTTCTTTAAGCTGCAATCTAATCCCACATTAACTTCAATCGTAGGTCTTTATAGATACTTACTTAACCTACAATCTAATTCCACTTTAACTTCAATCATAGGTCTTTATAGAAACTTATTTAAGCTGCAATCTAGTCCCACTTTAACTTCAATCGTAGGTCTTTATAGAAACTTATTTAAGCTGCAATCTAGTCCCACTTTAACTTCAATCGTAGGTCTTTATAGAAACTTATTTCAGCTGCATTCTAGTCCCACTTTAACTTCAATCATAGGTCTTTATAGAGACTTATTTAAGCTGCAATCTAGTCCCAATTTTACTTCAATTGTAGGTCTTTATAGAGAATTATTTAAGCTGCAATCTAGTCCCACGTTAACTTCAATCATAGGTCTTTATAGAGACTTATTTAAGCTGCAATCTATTTCCTCTTTAACTTCAATCGTAGGTCTTCATAGAGACTTATTTAAGCTGCAATCTAGTCCCACTTTAACTTCAATCATAGGTCTTTATAGAGACTTACTTAACCTACAATCTAGTCCAACTTTAACTTCAATCGTAGGTCTTCATAGAGACTTATTTAAGCTGCAATCTAGTCCCACTTTTACTTCAATTGTAGGTCTTTATAGAGAATTATTTAAGCTGCAATCTAGTCCCACTTTAACTTCAATCATAGGTCTTTATAGAGACTTATTTAAGCTGCAATCTATTGCCTCTTTAACTTCAATCGTAGGTCTTAATATATTCTTAGTTTAGCTTCAATCATAGGTCTTTATAGAGACATAGCCTGACTGCAATCTTGTCTTAGTTTAGCTTCAATCGTAGGTCCTTATATAGTAAAGGGTTTTCCAACAAGAGGTGTTATTTTGAATCACCCGGTATTTCGGTATGCAGTCACTTTTGAAGCTTTTATTCTTTGACATTTGACAAGTAGAAACTACGCCATTACTAAAAATGGAATGATACACGCTTCAATTTAAATTCACTAACAAAAATGGTGAAAATCTTGCAGTCACAAAGAAAGAAAGAAAACTAAATCATTTTTGTGTCGTCGTGAAGCACCTTGTCGAACCGCAATACAGGAATTGGTGGAAAAATTCGAGCTGTTGGGACAAGCTAGTGATGTGAAGAACAAAACCCGTGCACGTCGCTCAAGAACAACTGAGAATATTGCTGCTGTAGCCCAAAGTGTTGAAGAAAACCCAAGTTTGTCCATTCCTCGTCGTTCTTTGGAATTGGGCATTCCACAAACGTTTTGGATGATATTGAGCTGGACAACGTTTACTTTCAACAAGACGGCTCTACGTGCCACACAAGCAACCATTGCTCTTTTGCGGGAAAAGTTTCCGGAGCGTGTTATCTCTCGAAGAGGTGATCACAATTGGCCAACAAGATCTTGTGATTTAACACCTTGCGACTTCTTCCTTTTGGGCCACGTGAAAGATAAGGTCTACGCCAACAGCCCAGCGTCGATTCAAGATCTCAAAGATAGAATTCGTGAGGATATCGAGGACATAGCGCAGCCACTTTCCGATTTGGTTATGGATAATTTCGTGGTCCTGGTGGCCATTTGCCTGATGTTGTTTTTCATTATTAACGGCATACCTTCCTCTTTATTATGAAATAAACATCCTATCATTTATTTGTTGGAAAACCTGTTGTTAGTTTAGCTTCAATCGTAGCTCATTATATAGTCTTAGTTCTCATTTATTCATAAGGTTCATGTAGTCCTAATTAGCTTCAGTCATAGGTCTTTAAAGAGTCCCAGTTTAGCCTCAATCGTTGGTCTTTATGTAGTCCTAGTTTAGATTCAATCGTAGATCCTTATACAGTCTTAGTTTAGCTTCAATCTTCCTTCTTTGTATAGTCTCATTTAAGCTTCAATCCTAGTTTATATATAGTCTTAGTTTAGCTTCAGTCGTAGGTTTTTATACAGTCCTAGTTTCGCATATATTTAAGGTCTTTAGGAACTCTTTGGTACGGCTACAAAGCATAATGATTACCATGTATAGAAGAAATCAAACAAGGACTAAGATAGCTAGATAGATGATCAATTACATGAACTTCCTCCGAACATATATAAGGAATTTGGAGTTCTAATACTCCTTGTCAGAATAATATGGCTCAATTCTGATGATAGTAGAATCTGTAACAGGAAATGGTGCACAACAAATTGCAAATACTCCTAGTTACTTATTTCAAACACCATGAGAGTACAGCCGAAAAAGTAAAATCGATTTTGAAAATGAAAAATAAAATTGTCTTGTGTTTGGCATAAAACAAAATACAATCTTTCAAGTATCAAGTAGTAGTAGTAGGTAGAAAACAAGTATAGATAATAAACCTAGACAAGCAATCATGTTTGTTAGACAAACTAGAATGTTTGAGAAAAAAAATAAAAAAAATTAACCAAAAAAAAAAAAACTTTCAGCTTTTTTGAAACAAAATCAAAAGGAACCAAATTGCGAAAAAAAAACTAAAAGTACCAGCACAACTAAAGACAACACAAATAAAAGTAAAACGAAAGAAATTGAGGAAGCACTTGAGTATTTGTGGCCACTCAAAGTCATCGAAAGTCTGTGTATGTCTTACTTTTTCAATGGTTAAGCAGCAGCAGACTCCTCCTCATACTCACTCACTCCTGTTGGTAATGGGAACCCAGCAAAGAACATGTATGTTTGGGCGTTTTTGCTTCTTTTTTTTTTTTGGTTTCATGAAATTTGTTTTCTTGTTGTCTGAAGATTGTACGGTATGGAAATGGCAAAAAGCTGGAGCAGAACAGAACAGAAAAAAAATCCAAGAAACCAACAGACCGTACAAATAAATGAATTGATAAACAGACACATTCTAAGTTGTCGATTATTTTTCCTTTTTGCTTTAGTTCTTTGGTAATTTTTATGTATTTCTTAGTATGCAAGTATCATATGACAGTCTAGTTTATTTTTTTTGTATTTTCGTTATGTCTGTTTAAGACGCCTGAGTGACTGACTGACTGACTGACTGCTTGTTTTCCTTATTACTTAAGAAGATGCAAAATAAGACATTGTAAAAGCTTTAGGAATTAACAGCAGAAACAACAGCAACGACACAAACGTTTATTTGAAAAGGGTATAGGAACGTAAAGAGTTTAAATTATATTTAAAGTTATTTAATATTTAAAATAGAAAGAAGAAAGTGTTGAAATTTATTTAAAAATTAATGGAAATGACAAAGTTTGAGGACACATTGGAAAAAAAAGGAATAGCTAAAAAGAAACTTGGATAAATTGATTGAAATGTAAATGTTTGGCGGGTGGTGTTGGGAATGTAGGGCTACAACAGCAAATGCCAAAATTAGATTGAGCCAAAGAAATATTTCACAGATATTGAAATATTGTATCCACAATTGGAGAATTCAATTGTTAAGATTTAGTCGTTTGAATACCTAGCAACAAATTTGGTTGTCACCGAGAATCTCTTTGTTATGAGAATCTGAGAATCATAGGTCTTTGTATATTCTCGGTTTAGCTTCAACGACTTTATATATTATTAGTTTAGCTTCAATCAATATTTTTAAAGTCAAATTTTACTACTACAAATTTTAAACTACTAAAGCTGCTTTTATTTCGTTTTTAAAAAGGCAAAAACGTAACAATATATTACTATGTTAGCTTCAAACGATAATCTTATTTTAGCTTCCATCGTATGGGTTTATAGATCCACAAATTACCTTCAACCGTAGGTCAATTGTATAATCTTTCTTCAGCTTATTTAGTCCTAGTTGAGCACCAATCGTTGGGGTATAAAGAGCCACAAATTAGCTTCAACCGCAGTTATTTTGTAGTCCGGGTTTAGCTTCTATTGTAGATCTTTATATTGTGTTAATAAGGAGTGAGATCGAAAAAAAACTTAACACACCTTTTCCTTAAAACTTTTAATCCAAGTATTATTTGATTTAAGCAAACGACTGATCTCAACATATCCTTTCACGCCTCTATAGAAGAGTATCCACGTTTTACGTTTCTTATCATGTTCTTGAATTTGTTCAACAATGACTTAGCTAAGGACTGAGATCGAAAAATTCTTAACACACCTTTTTCATTAAAACTTTTAACCCAAGTAACTTGATATTTTTTTATCAAGTTACCTTTGTAAAGCATGTCAGTTATTATGTTTAATGTCATTTGGTCATTTGTTGATAATCTGATTAAAATGAGTGGCGAGAAAAAGTGGGTACTAAAATTATTAAATATTTTCAACAAAACCCAACTTGGTCCTACAAAAATTTGGCCAAACGATCAAACGTCTGCGTCAAACTGTTTCCAATGTTATTCAACAGTACCGGGAGAACTTGTCCCTTGATAGAAAACCTGGTTCAGCTAGAAGGAATGGTCCACATGATGTTTATAAAGCCATAAAAATAGAAAGCATTTTCAAAAGTGCTCCCAACACATCCGGTAGGAAAGCAGGCCGGTTAGCTTAGTGCTCGGACTATTTGGTACGAAAAGTTAAAGCTAATGCAGGTTAAAAAACATACAAGGCTCAAAAAGTTCCTGACAGGAACGCTGCTAAAAATTTAGGGGCCAAAAACAGAGCACGGAAATTGAAGTCAAATTTTATACAAAAAAAATATACCTGCTGCATAATGGATGACGAAACGTATGTTCCTGGACAATTTTTCGCAGCTTCCGGGTCAATATTTTTATGTTGCTGATGCTCGAGGGAATGTTGAAGAAAAGTTTAGGACACAAAAGCAGACAAAATTTCCCAAAAAGTTCTTGTTATGGCAAGCAATATGCAGTTGCGGCAAAATAAGCCAAACATTTGTTACAAAGGCCTTTATAAATACCGAAATTTACATCAAGGAATGTTTACAAAAGAGGATGTTTCCATTCATAAGACTTCTTAATGTGTCCACTTATTTTTTGCCTGATTTGGCATCCTGTCACTATGGTAAGCAAGACCTTGAGTGGTACAAGAACAATAATGTTGTGTTTGTAACAAGAGAGGCCAATCCTCCAAACTGCCTGGAACTAAGGTTTGTGGAGAGATATTGGACTCTTGTTAAGAGATTTGAATTGAAGTGTGTTAGATTTTAAACGGAGATAGACTACCTTTTCGAACAAGGTGACAGAAAGCTCTATAAAAACCTTAATGGAAGTATTTTTATAATCACTAATTTGATTCAATCGGTAGTACTTATACAGTCACAAATTAGCTTCAATCGTTAGGCTTAGTATAGCTTCAATAGTTGGTCTTTATATAGTACTGGCGTGGCTTCAATCGTAGGGATTTGCAGAGTTACATATTAGCTTCAATCTTAAATTACCTTCAATCGTAGGTCTTTATATAGTCCTAATTTAGCTTCAATCGTTGGAGTTTACAGAGACAGAAATTAACTTGAAGTAGAACTTTATATAATCCTAGTATAGCTTTAATCCTGTGATTTTATAGTTACAAATTAGATTCAATTCTGGGTATTTTTAGTCACAAATTAGCTAAAATCATTGGTCTTGATATAGTATTAGTTTAGATTCAATAGCAGATCTTTATAAAGTCCTGATTTATCTTTAATTGTAGGGGTTTAAAAAGTTCACAAATTAGTTTAACGCATGAGTCTTACATTAATTTTAATCGTAGGTAGGTAACATCAATCGTAGTGTTAATATAGTTATAATTTAGCTTCAAGCTTATGGCTTATATAGTCATTGCCTGGCTTTAATCGGTATATAGTCTCAGTTTTCCTTCAAACATAGATCATTATATAGTTTCATAGTTTCTTAATAATGAGAATTATATAGTAATTCCACATACATCAGTAACACCTCCCTAAGAGCAGTGGAGGATTCTCCATCCTGAAAGAGTTGAACATTCCTTAGTGTTTATCATTCATAAATGTACCGACTTCTGTTCCTCTTTTTATATCTTCAACCTCGAACATATGTTAATACTTGTTTTGTGAGAAGTGAATTTGAGGTTCTGCTAAATACTAGAGAGGTGTTGGTTCTATTTCACGCGATTAACAAAATCACCTTTAAAGTCTATACGCAAATATCACCCAATGACTCAAAAAAAAAATTGTGGAGTATACAAACTACCAATGTGATCAGCGTGGTTATTTTGTTTAGAATTTTTTTATTAAGACTAAGCATACCAAAAAAACATACACATCATATAAGGAGTGAGATTGAAAAATTCTTAACTTCAATTTCCATGCTCTGTTTTTGGCCTCTAAACTTTTAGCAGCGTTCCTGTCAAGAACTTTTTGCGCCTTGTATGTTTTTAAACCTGCATTAGCTTAAACTTTTTGTACCAAATAGTCCGAGCACTGAGCTAACCGGGCTGCTCTCCTGCCGGCTTTAGAAACATCTTGTGGACCTTTCCTTCTACCTGAACCAGGTTTTATATCAACGGACAAGTTTTCCCGGTACTGTTTAATAACACTGGAAACAGTTTGATAGCAGACCTTTGATTGTTTGGCACTTTTTTCTGGTCACTAATTTTAATCAGGTTAACAACAAATGAACATAATTAACATTAAACATAATAACTGACGTGCTTTACAAAGGTAACTTGATAAAAAAAATAATCAAATAATACTTGGGTTAAAAGAATGTTGTGTTAAGAATTTTACGATCTCAGTCCTTAGTAGATGATAGTAATGTAAAGGAAGCTAAATAACATTTGCAAGATAGGCATCAAACGAATGTTGTAAAAATGTAGGTAATAGTCGTCTTCATTAGTTTTAAAAATTGTAAATTTTTTTTAGGGAATAATGATTAAAGTTGAAATTTCGCACATACACATTATATGTTTAATTCTGCAAAGATTTCTAGATGAGATGAATGATTCAACAATACAGCACTTAAAAATAGTTGTTAAGTATTTCTTAACATTGATCGAGCATATGACATAATTAAAACATTTCGAAAACAAATCATTTGTCAGTGTCAAAGTCAGTGCCGTTTAGTATTTATTGTTTAAGAACTAAAGGTACCAATTTTACCGGTTTTCCCCCTGTTTACCCCTTTCTGGTCCAAGTAAAAATTTTAGCCTATTGACGCTTCCAAGTAAGGATCTATCTACGTTCCAAATTTCAATAAAATCGATTCAGCCGTTTAGGCGTGATGCTCAAACAAACAAACAAACAAACAAACAAATAAACAAACAAACTTACAAAGACATTTATATATTTATATAGATATAGATAAGTGTTTTCAATAAGGACTTGCTAGATGTTCCTGCAGTAATAAGATCCTACTAATGTGCATTCTGTTAAGTAACAGCAAAACACATAAAATTAAAAACCCACCCTTAAACTTAAACATTACATTTTCTAGAATTTTTGTTAATATCATCTTTTATCTTTTACTTGTTTTCTTTATAATTCCCATTCAGTTTGTATAATTTATAGTATAAGATGTATGATTTTTGTATGTTTAGTTATCGCTTCTCGGCCTTATGGCTAAGATCAAAGTGTAGTATCTGTTCTTATCAGCTTAACATCTGATAGATTCTCCATCGGAGGACAACAAATGTTAAACTGATTTTTGTAATCAGACGGAATGTTAAGGAGCTTGCTCCACTTCTGTCACGGGTTGGCCCGGTATTGCAGTACCGCCGGGATTTCGGCCCAATTTTTTTTAAATAAATTTCAAACCATACTGTGCCCAAGTGATAAGGCAACCTTTTTGCCCACTTAGAAAACGATTGATGAGTCAGCGGTCAATTACGCTGCTTTAGTGTCGCCACCTTCATTGAGTGATACCCACTGGCGTAATGTTATAACAGTAACACTACGGAGCCTTTGATTGTGAACACCATATTTATAAGGAATCAAAGGTTCTAACCTTTAGCGATCACAATATTATGTTGAGGCAACAGTTTCTTTTGAGATCTCATTCACACTTCGAATTCACACAGTTGGAGGGTCTGTCGAGACATGTCAAATAGGAATATGGATAATCATAGCCATCACACAGCGATATTTATGCGATTTATTAAATCACAGCTCGATCTTGACAGCTTTGAACGACATTTATAGAGATGCCATCAATTCTGCGTTCGTACGTTACCATATGAATGTTGTACTATAGCAGACGCCAAAAAGATTCTGCCACGTAAAACCAGAATCGGTCAATTACGTTATTTTATTCAAAGTTAACAAAACAGACAGCCTTCAATAAACTCCCTTTAATGAACACTTGAACAGTTCCTTCTGGGATCACATAGGAAGAGTCTTTCAAACTTCAGTATCACACAGTTGGAGGCTGCATAAACCATTTAATTACAACTCGTACTTGAAAGTTTTCAACACTATCATGAATGTCGTACTATAGTAGACGCCGAGAGGATTTTACCGCGTAAAACATGAATCGTTCTGGCATAACGGAGTTCAGGATGGAGTATCAGGCTCACTGCCTTCTGGTTCCACATAGGCCAAGCCGTCCCCAACTTATATCCAGCTGTTGGTCAGAATCCCCATGTCATTCCACATATTTAACTGTAGACCCATCCAAACTTAACTACGTCTAGTTTTTAAAATCAGCTTGAGTACTTTCCATACAATATTTTAAATCGTGTTTCAAGGGATATACTTAGGGGATGTCTCAAATTCCGGAATAATAAAGATTATGAAAAAAATCATTGATAATTATTTGGTTCCTCCACATCCTACAGTGGGGCAGAATCAAAATTTGTTGGAAATAAATCTAGCTTTTTAACGGCTGGTCCGATCGGGATAAAATTTGACATGGGTGTAGCCAAGGAGTATTTGAGTTTAATTTACTAAAATGGACCCTAAAAATTCACCAGCGGAGGCACTACGGAGGCTCAAAGTAGGGTACCTTCGACATGTACAATTTTTAAACACGTGCCGTTTTTTTATATTTTTGAATCTAATTGAATTTGTCTAAACAAAAAAAATTGGTTCGGAATAAATGTGGAACATTTGTAGGGCCAATTTTAATAACTTAAACTCGAATACTCCTTGGCTACGTCCATGTCAAATTTTATAATGATCGGACCAGTCGTTTAGAAATGCCAAATTTATTCCCGTTTGAAACCTTCGAATATCGAAAATATTTTTTTTAGAATATGAAGAAATAATTGCTAACAAAAACGCATTATGGAAGCAGTAAAGTAAGTAGTGCTGCTGACTGAAAGCATCAATTTGTACAATCTTAAGTATCTAGAATCCAGAAAGCTTTTTAAAAGGCAGTACAGTTAACTGAACTGTTGCTGTAGGAATATTTACACATTTGTAATCCTTTTGATCACAAGTTATTAAATATTCCTTATATTGTTGGCTAAATTAGCTTTAAGCTTTATACTAATTTAAATTCAAATTACACATCTGTTATATGAAATTGTTCCCCTTTTTTTTAAAATCAAAAAGTAATTAACCCCCCACATTTTATGCTTTTTACGGTGATTTATTACAATTTAAATAATATTTATTACAATTGCTGCCTTTAAAATGTTTTTTTTTTTATTATTTTTTACAGCCATAAAATTATTTAGAAATTTGTACACCCTGCTATTTTTCTGTGTGTGTGTGTGGCTTAAAGAATAAATAAAATTTCTCATTTTACAGCAGGTAAAAAAAAGGAACAATGATTTAACATTCACACTCTCTCTCTTGAGTTTTTGTTCCAACTTATATACATAAGTAAGTACATTTATAATTATAGAGTATCATTCATTACCATCCATGTAATTTAAAGTTAATTGTTAATTATGGGTTTAACGTTTTAATGACGTTTACACGTTGACATTTTAAATACACTAGACAATTTCGAAAATTAAGCTGGGCATTAGTTGGTTGCTCATGCGATATTTAAGGATGTGTGATATGGAAAAGTAATATTAAATTTAAGGAAAATTTTAAATTATTTTAAAATTATTAAGGTTATTAAAGGAACTTTACTTGAAATCCATTTAGTAGGTTGTGTTTTTAGGAAAGTAGTAAAAAATATAAAATCTGGACAATTAAAGACTGCTTCCCTATGGTACCTTAACTTGACAAAGTCGAGACAATTTGCACTTAAGAATCGGTTAAAGTACGACAAACAAATTACGTAATAATGGGGAATCAGAATCTTATCAGTAAAGAAGAGAAGGAATACAAACAAAATTTTTTAACTTTTTGGAGGCATTACTCCATGCTCAACAAGAGCTTGCAAAATTATTGGGAGCTACTCAATCAGCAGTTTCATACGACTTGAAGTCGAGAGACCTTGGCTTCAACTCGACCTATAAAAGAAAATAATTTTTCCACCGAATCATAACGATAACCCGAAGCTTCCTGTCGAAGTATTTCATGTCCCTTTCAATGTAGGAAAATTCATATCAAATATCCACAATCACTACTCCCTCTATCCTCCATCCCATAACCTATTTTCCTAGTTCCAACACAATGCATTGCATGAGTAGGGGTAATCCCCTGAGTGCTGGTCCTAGCAAAAAAGAAAATCCAATAACCTATCTTTCTCTAAAATTGATTTTAAAATGTCAAAGTAAGAATACAAAAAACAATTTGTGAGATTTTTGAAAATTTTTAAATTTTGTCTCTTATAAATTTACAAAGTTAGATAGCCATGATAATTATTTGTAAGCATTTTATGAAACTCTAAGTTATTTTCAACCAAATAAGCTGTATTTTTTTAAATTTATTGTAAATTTTCAAAGTTGTGGTACGTTTTCCAAATAAGAATACAAATAAAAATTTATGAAATTTTTTTTCTAAATGTTTCAACTTTGGCGATCATTAGTTTAAAATTTTTATTTTAAATGACTCTTATTTGTACAAGTTTTATCAAAGCCTGACTTATTTTGAATCTAACAAGCTATATTTCTTTAAATTGAAAGTTAAATGGCAAAGTTGTGGTATTTTTTCTAAGTAAGTACAAAAAAATACAAATATTTGATTATTTTTTCTAAATTGATCAATTTTGGTGGTCATTAATTTGAAAATTTTATTGAAAGTGGCAAGTATTTCGATAAATGATTGAAATCCTGACTTATTCTGAATCCAATAAGGTATCTTTCTCTAAAATTGAGTTTCAAATATCAAAGTTATGATACGTTGTCTAAGTAAGAATGCAAATACAAATTTGTGATTTTTTTAATTTTTTAACATTGCCTTTCATTAATTTGAAAATTTTGTTCAAAATTACTATTATTTGTATCAATATTTTGAATGCCTGACTTATCTTGAATCAAATAAGCTGTATTATTGTAAATTGATTGTAAAATTCCAAAGTTGTGCTGCTTTTTTTAAGTGTACAAATAAAAGCGTTTGACTAAACTGTTCAACTTTGGCGTTCATTAATTTGAAAATTTTATTGAAAATGACTAGTATTTCTATACATGTTTTCAAAGCTTGACTTATCCTGAATCCAATAAGCTATCATTATCTAAAATTGATTTTCAAATGTCAAAGTTGTGGTATGTTTTCTAAGTAAGAATGTAAATAAAAATTTTTCAATTTTTTAAAATTTTCATGATTTTTTTTTTTCATTAATTTGAAGATTTTGTTCCAAATTACTAAAATTTTTATCAATATTTAGAATGCCTGACTTGTTTCGAATCAAATAAGCTGTATTATTTTAAATTGATTGTAAAATATCAAAATGTTTGTACTTTTCTAAGAGAGTATACACATCAAAATGTAGCTCTTTTATTCTAAATTTTTCAATTTTGACGTTATTGATTCAAAAATTTTGTTTGAAATGCCATGTAATTAAATAAATGTTATGAAAACCTGACTTATATTAAGCCAAATAACACATTGATTCCAAAAAAAGAATTATAGATACCTTAGAATTGAAACTGTTAGGTGTTATCGAGTATTGAAAGAATCTGATTTTTGAAATTTTCGAAATACCTCCAAAATCTTGGGTAAAAACGGTTTTTCGGTTTTTCGCACCTTTCGAATGGTATATTTGATGTTTAAGTAACCTTGAAAAATCGATGTGAATTTCTCCAGCTAACATACATTTTTTTGATTTTTAAAATAAAAAAAAACTCCAAATTCGGAAAATTAAAAAAAAAAAAATATACTATATGTTTGCTGAAGAAATACACACAGATTTCTCAAGGTTACTTAAATATCATATATACGATTTGAAAGGCCTCTTCTTTCTAAATCCGCTTAGTAACCTAAAATCAGTTTATATTCATCTAAGTTACTGGCTTATAAGGGCATAAAGGTACGAAAAATCGGTTTTTAACTCTTAACTCAAGATTTTTGAGGTGTTTGAGCAATTTCAAAAACAGATTCTAGTTATACTCCAGGTATTTTTTTGTCGCACAGTGTAAACTATTTGTATTTCATAAAATTGTCTGTAAAATTACAATGAAAACTCAAGAAAAACTTACCTTTTTTTCTGCTATTATCTTAGAAGTCACTCCAAAACCAGTTAATTCCTTAATGCCGGTACAGTAAATTTAACTCCAAAAACAGTAGTGAGGATTAATTTCTTTAATTGCAATTAAAAGGATTTCATAAAATTATAATAGAACTCCATTTTTATCCAACTGCCATAAATGGGATTTCAACTTGGTGTTGTTGTTGTTGTTGCTTCGTATGATAAAATCCACAAAGAAAGAAGAAAAGAAATGGCGGCTGATTAAAAAAACACCGTTAGTTACAGCTGAGTTGTTTGTTAAACAGCCAAGAGAGGAGAGTAAAGATGAATGAGTATTTCCAAAATATAACGGGGGGTTGGTTGGTTGGTTGATTTTTATTTGTTTTTGTTTTGGTTTTCTGTAAATACCGTTACAATTGTAAATGTTACACACTCAGATGCACTAATATATAAACAATATTTTTGAGTAAATCTTTTTTTTTTTTTTTTCAAAATGTTTGCTGCTGTTGTTGTTATATACAAATATTTGAAGGTTTTCTTTCAGATTTTAGATATTTTTTTTAAATACTTTTATTGTATTTTAACTGTTGTATTTTAACTTTAGTTAATTTTTCTTTAGTAAACAAACCTTATATTTATGTCACAGAACCGTATATACGTATTATAATATGACAGCTTAAACCGATTTTTTTATACAAACGCACTTTTTTTTTTAATACACCGAACGGACTCTAAGTATTAGATGTAGGGGGATACACACGTTTACGAGACAACAACGAATATTACGACAAAAAAATACAACAACGACAATATGATGACGACGACAAATACAACGACTATAAAAAAAATACCGAATATTGTTTACATATATACAAATCAACCGAAAATTATGGGTTAAAGAGTTTTTAATATCCTGGCTGCGAGTTTTGTCTGATCATTAGCAGTAAATTTTTTTTCTCGAAAATTTTTAATGATTTTCTTGAAATTTTCTTTTTTAATTTTTCAGGGGAGTTGGTTTTTTTTTTAAGGATTTTTGAAATATTTATTGATTTATATTTGTTAATGTTGTGGATGAGACAACTACTCCTTAAATTTCTTCGAACAGGTGAAATCTGTAAAGATATAAAAGATGAGAAAAAAAAGTATTAAAAGCTGATTTGAAGTTTGAAAATATCAAAGAATATAGAGAAATGTTATTGATTTTCTGTGGGCTGTTTAATTTTAAATATTTAGATTATACACTTGGTATTTTCGACAACAATCCATGAAGTCATTTATGACTGTAAGTGATGGCGTTAGTAGTTTTTAAACAAGCGCGATCTCTTGTAGGTCTGATGTAAATTTTTTGTTATTAAAACAACCAGTATTCTAACTTTATTTAATATCAAATGTATCTACACCACTTTTCATAGAAATTGAGAAAAATTGCATATGAAACTGAGAATTTAAAATTGAGAAATTGAAATGCTTGACTAATGCTCCATTGTTTTTCCTGGATTTTGTATAAGTCGTTCCATTACTGTAGAATTTCTAAAAGTATTAACTCTTATTATGTCAACGAAATAACACATCATTTTGAAATTTCATTTGAGATGACAACTGAATAAGCTATGAACCGAAATATGTTTTTGAGATACTACACAAACCCTAGATCCCGAAGAAGCTACATATGTATAAGACATTTAAAATTTATTAACATATAAGCAGTAATGTCTCAAATAAAGCAAATATTTTTCTAAGAGAATGACTTTGATTTTTCAACACCAACTCTCTCCATGAAGATAGACCAAATTTTTCATGGGTTTTAACCAATTTTTAGACAATTATTCCACTGTGAAAGAGATAACTTTGTTGTAAATACTGGGAGAGTTACTTGAAGTCTTGGGTTGTTGTACAGCAAATGACCAGTCAAGTCCATAAACTTTGGAGGCGTGCTTAGGATCGTTATCCTGTTGGAACCTCCCTATAAGTGGAATCTCTTCACTGGCATTAGGCAACATTACATCTTTCCATATATAACGGTACATGAACCGATCCATAATCCCATTAACTTTATGAATTGGCCCAATTCCTTGACCAGAAAAGCAACCCCAGACCATTACATTGCCCCCTCCATACTTAATTGTTCCTTTGCAATACATAGGATTCAGTCTTTCTACTTTTCGTCTGCATACACGCCTTATTTCATAGGAACTTTTTAATTTGTATTTGGATTCGTCTACGGATTAATCTTAAACTTGTTCTTACTTGACTAGCTGATGCTGTAGGATCGTTTTGCATTGCTCCTTTGATCAAGGAATCATCATGTCGTGTGGTTTTATGAGGACGTCCTCCAGAATGCCCGAATCAGCCGGGAAATAACTGATCTGTTAATTGAATATTGTTTACTCAATTCATGCCGTGATAAGCCCGGCTTCCAGTCTTCAATAAATTTAATTTTAAATTCACTGGAGTACTTGTTCCTTGCCATCCATTGTTTTTTCACAATAAACTGTATAGAACTTAAATTATACAGGCTACGCCTCCCTTTATTTTTATCTTCTGGTATTTTAAAATGCATCCGTTGTGAGTCCCGGTAACTGACATTGCAAATATGCAGTAGCATAGTCAAATTTTTAAACATCTTATAAGGGGGTGCTTTTATTTTGTCCGTCGCGATTTGTGTTTTTGTATGTTTTATCACTTTTATTTAATTGTTCATGAAATTATCCTTTCCTAAATGAACACAATATGAACATTAACAATATAAGTTAATAAAATATACACAAAATACATCCCAAAAAACCTTTTTTATTAAAAAAAATCATGATATGATAAAATCCGTTGAGGGGGTGCTTTAGTTATGGCCAATACTGTATCTGACTGCTTTTTAGTTTCGAAGTCATTTACATATATTCGTTTTTTTTTTACTTGGACCAGCACTCAGGGGATGACCCCTACTCATGCAATGCATTGTGTTGGAACTAGGAAAATTGGTTATGGGAAGGAGGATTTTCTTTGGACCAATTAACACGACCTTTGCTATGTGCCTAAGAGTTTTTTAAGAGTCAAACATTCAGTTTTTTGGACGACCGTAATGGAATATTCCCTAAATCCAACGATGATCACTACTGAGTACAGAAAGCAAATGAAATTTGTTGTTGAAACAAGACTGCTGTTGTCTTCAGGAAATAACTGATATAGATGTATCTAAATTGACAATCGTTGGTCGTGTGAGACTCGGGTTGTTCTGTAGTATAGATATAATTGTCGTGGAGTATTCTTTCATAACGGTTTACGATTTTATTTTACAAAAGTCTCTATAAAATATTGAAAATTGTGATCGTATGATCATTTTTCATACGACAGAAAAATTTTGCTATTCTAAACCGAATTTTCCATATGTCAAAACACATTTCAGAGCAGATCTTCGTTGATGCAGTACAAGGAAGCCTTACAGGCAATAATGACATTTTAACAGTTTCTTTACCAGCATTCGGTAATAATTTATATGCTTTGAAATATTCATGTAACCTATAAGATCGTCTCATAGATACCATGAATTTTTAGGGGTATTCAGAATAGTGTGTTTATAAGAGCAAAGTGGACACTGTTGAAGAAAAAGGCAAGTCTCTCTACCAACAAAGTAATTTGGAATATATAAGACTATAACAGTGACAGTTTAAAGGAAAGTAAGGGCGTTATTCGTGGTTGTCATATAATCCAATCACTGTCGGAATCGGTTTTGAAAATGACAGAAAAAATAAATTGGCCTTGTGAAATTTAAAGTTATCGGTTTTATATTCGATCTAGAATTAATTTCTTTATCGATTAAACATAAAATTACATTGGATTTCATAAGACAAATGTATATTTTTTGTCGTTTTCAAAACCGATTCCGAAAATGCTTGGATTCTATGACAACCCCGATTGAATAAAGCAAAGGAGAGCCTGTCAGAAACCAAAGTTGTTTCGGTAATTATTTGGGAAACTTCGAACTACTAAATTTAGGAAAAACGTTCATCCTATAATGCACTGGTACTCAAGTAAATACGTATTTGCAGTGGAGAAATTCCCAGAATTATGTTACAAATTGTTCTCCTTTTCAAAAGGGGTGAAGATAGAATTGTTTCTCAGATTACAGCGATCGCCAAAAGCCTAATATGAACTGGTTTCCACTGATTATCCTGAAATGAACTGAAATAAAGTGTCTTAGCCAATAAAGTTATTTTGACAGATTGTTTGGGATGCTCCCGTCATAATTCACACTAATTATCCTAAAAATTAATGAAAAAGTAAAGATTGAATATTAATTCAAGATATTTAACCTTTTCAATGACAATTAAGAGGTAAACCTTATGAATGTGAAAAACAAAGGCCGTGTTAACTCATGTAAGCAATGCAAAATAGCAAACTTTGCATTGTGTTATGAATTGTTCTCCCTTTCAATACATAATCCATAATTAGGCTCATTTCACCATTTAATGCCTAGCAAAATTAGTTGGTGGAAAGAGTTAAATGGTTGTTAGGCCATATCGCTCATGAGGAAACCCAAGGTGTGATGTATTATCATTGGCTATTTTAAAAGGGGAAATAGAGATCTTATTTGCCGATAACAACGAAAATGTGATTAGAATGCGACCACATAAGGCCTAAACACTAATATTCTATTCATACGTCTTCTTAATCCAATACCCATTGCAAAATTATCCTACATTAATTAGGTTCAGTTTTTCCCAAGGCAAAAAGTTGACAACATTTCTGGAAGGCTTTTTTGTTCGTTACTTATATAAAGATTTTGATATACACTAAATGGGGATAATATTTTTTACATGTAGAGTTTGACATTCAATCGATAAAATGTTACAAACAATCTTAAAATGTGGGTTGGTCAAAAGAGATTTGTTTCTCAGGTTGGATTTGCTGCCATGATATGGGTGACGACTGCTACACAATAGAGAAAGAAACCACTAATCATTAGCAAATATTATGGATCGATTATGGACCATTTAGTCAACTGACAACGCAACTGAAGTTCGGTTGCAATCCATAATCGACCCATTAGTTTCATGTACATACACAGAGAAAACAGACTCGTGTTAGCAACCGAATTTGTTACCAATCGAATGAGTTGGTTGCACACATAGAATTTGTCGGTTCTATCAGCAGAAAGTCAGTTGACAAAGAATAATTTCGGTTGAAGCAACCAAACTTTTTTGTTACCGCTTCTAAAATTTTGTAGCCACAAGTGTAAAATTCTGTTAATAAGGTAGAATCATTCGATTGGCGACAAATTCGGTTGCTATCACGAATCTGTTTCCTCTATGTTTTAGTCAATTTGACCATTTGGTGATAAAAAGAATGTAATTGGCCAAGTGTTTTTATGTTTATATGCTCATATCTAGGGGGCGGATTTATATGCAAATGCATGTTTTTTCTCGAACGTCCAAATACAATGTAGACTAATTACCTATCCGAATCACACATTTTGCTGTAAAATGGCATCGATTTGTTAGTGCATATTTTTGCATATTTTATTGATAATGCATATTTTGTTATATTTTACTTCAAAATGCATATTTACAGTCACACAGATAATAGTACGTACCCCTTAAAAATTCTTTAATTTTCCAAAAATTGGTGATATTTAAAAAAAGTAAATGAATCAATAATTTTTAAATGAACACAAATATTTATTTCATTATTTAAATTTAAAATTAAAAACTTCAATTTAATAAAAAAAACACAAAAGCCTATTTAATATCACAAATAATTATACGTACTCTAAAAAAGATTAATGTACAAAAAGAATTTCAGGTATATATTATTTCATTAGTATTTTGTTGGACCTCCTTTTGCCTCAATTACTGCTTTCAATCGATTACTCATTGAAAATACCAGTTTTTTTGTTGTCTCAGACGTTATTTTATTCCACTCATATTCCAAGCCATCTTTAAGTTGTCGAATGCGCCGTTCCAATTCATCCCATAAATGCTCTATGGGATTCAGGTCTGGTGATTGGGGAGGCGAATGGAGTTGTTTCGGGACATTATAGAGAAGCCATTCTTTGACAACATGCGAAGTGTGCTTTGGGTCGTTGTCCTGCTGGAAATACCAGGTGCCACTAAGACCCAAAATACTTGCGGAATCTTTCAAACTGCTTTTCAAAATGTCTAAATAAAGAAATCGGTCCATATTTGTTTCCACAAATCGCAGTTTTCCAACTCCATTCGCCGACATGCATCCCCAAACCATGACCGAACCACCACCGTGCTTAACTGTTGGAATGAGGTTCTTCGGTTGCAGCTCTTCATTAGGTTTGCGCAAATTTTTTGTTTGCCATCACAACCGAATAAATTGTACTTGCTTTCATCACTAAAAATCACATTCGCCCAGAAATCTGTTGTTTTGTGCACATACTTAAGTGCGAAGTCGAGCCGCTTTTTTCTGTTTATTTCGCTTATTAATGGTTTTTTTCTTGGTACGCGGCTATGGAATCCGTTTTTTCGCAAAACACTTCGCACTGTTTCTGAATGAACATTAATATTGTGGTCATTTTCCAAAGTATTTCGAATTTCCACGGCTGTTGTTTTAGGATTTTTACTAACAGCACTTTTTATAAATCGCTCAACTCGTGGGGTAATTTTGGGTGGACGTCCAGTTTTTGGCTTGCTTGCTAGGGATTGAGATTCAGAAAAGTTTTTTATTACGGTCTGCACCGTAGACTTGGCACGTCCAACAATTTGAGCAATTGAACTTAAGGAATTCCCATCTTTCCTCAATTTTAAAATATGTTCACGCATTTCGATACAAATGTCATTTGTTTTCTTACCCATTTTAACAAAAAAGTAAATTTTTTTTCTAAAATTACTGCAGTCTTTAAGAATTGCTTACAAACTAAGCTTTTAACACTATCCGTATAATATTTTTTTTTTATTAAATCTACTTATTTTTAAAAAGTACCGTTTCTATTTGGCATCGTACGTATAATTATCTGTGCTGCCATATTAAGTTTTATGTGTAAAAGTACAATAAGCGGAAAGTTAACCGGACTTTTTGTAGTTAGTTTTTGACAGTGTTTCGATGCCTTTCAAAAGCAAGCAAAAATATCGATCAGAAATCCAGGGTTATTCTTAAACCGAAATTTTAGAGGGAGTACGTACTTTTATCTGTGCCACTGTATATGCATATTATCCCAATTTTTAATAAAAAGTAATAAATTCAGACGTCAATGGACAATATATTGGACCAATAAAAAGTTTTTCTTGCGAATTTGTTACACAAATGCCAAAATTTGATGACTAAATGTTGTCAACATTGAGAAACACATTTTACTTCAAACAAATGTAGAGTTTTTTAAATAAGTATCAACAATTCTTTAGGAGAGTTTATTATCCGCTCTTCACAGCCATTTGTTACGAGATGAAAATGATGATTGGTTGCTACTTTACAGCACGATCAATATTTTAATAATTTTAAAATTTAAATCGAATGAAGGAGGCTCTAAGGACTATGATGTTATTAGACCTGTATTAATCTTACGATATTATATTTAATATATCCATCTTTTTCTCTAAGAACAATTATAATTTTAAGTTTAAACTTAAACAGATATAGATAGTATAATTTAAAGAGTCAAATTTGGGCATTAAGCGATCCTCAGTTAATTATTTTATGTATCTACACAATAATATAAATGCATATTTTATTAATTTTTAGGTCATATTTTGATTTTTTTGAAGCATATTTTAGGCGCATATTTTTCAATAATAAATGCATGAAAGTCCGCCCCCTACTCATATCTAACTGTCTATTTCCTATTTCCAAAACATAAATATTTCGATAGAAAAAGACTCGGACTTCAGGTTGTCATTTGAGAAGTTGTATTGGATTGACAGTATTTGGCAAAAACAGCTCTTAGCCTCTAGCTTTCATTGGTTAATCAGTGATCAATCAAAATTAAGCCTTGAATATAAAGTCATCCTGTATAAGACCGTTTTAAAACCAATTTGAACATATGGAATTCAATTATGGGGAATGGCTAGCAACACCAGTATTGATCTTATACAGAGGGCCCAATCTAAAATTCTTAGGACCACGACGGGAGCACCATGGTATATAAGAAATGAAAACATCCACAGGAACTTAGATGTGACATTGGTAAAGGCAGAGTTCAAGAGAGTCCGTGAGAAATATATTGTTAAGCTGCAAAACCATTCCAATACGCTTGCAAGACAACTTGTGCAGATCCAAACCCGATCCGGGCTCCGTAGAGCTGATCTACCACCCCGCTAAGATGAGTGCCAGTTAACCAAGAAGGCTCTCTTGTTGGAGAGCTACTAGTTTTAATTTTAGTTATAAGATTTAAATACTTATTGTTAGGCCTATAAAAGGCAGATTCAATAAATTAATAAAAGCGTTAAAAAAAAAAAAATATTCCAAAAATTTAGCTTTACAGAATTATATGCTGCTTCCAAAACAAACGGATTCTGCTAAAATTATGGGTTTATAACATAAGCTATTCATTCTGGAAGGATTTTATCATTCCTATAACATAATGTAATGACATATAAAGTGGAGAAACTTTAGATAAGACGTATAGAGAAATGTCCTTATATTGATATATAAAAAATCCAAAATATTTCGTTTTCTTCAAGTATCAAAAAACCTTCTCAAACTGTTCTCGTATTTTCACTGACATTGAAGTCCCTTTTATAGAAATAATAGTGAGCTTGTTGTCAATCTGCCTGTAAAGGTAGGATAACAACAAACAAATACAATTTTTACAAAATATATGTACATATTTACATTAAAACGTGATTTTTCCTTAGATTTTTCACATAAATACATATACAAACATATAGTAAACTTGATTTAGTTGTTGTTTTTACTTTATTATGGCAACGAGTAAATATAGTGAACTTAACAACAATAAAAACTAAAGACTTTTAAGGATAATATTGACAGCATAAAAAAAAACTCATACAAATGAAATGTATACTCTCACATCCTTAACCACACTCCTTATTAAACAAGGGTATACATATATATATATATATATATTTCCCTACAACAATAACTACAAAAATATTATAATAAAACACCGCATAAAAATCAACAAAACATAAAAGAGATAATTTCAATTTTGAGAGAGCCAAAACATAAGCAATACAGAAATTCACACCGCGACAAAGAGAGAGAGAGAGAGAGAAAGAGCATAGTAATGCACATGGCAAAATAACATGTGTTATTTTTAATAAACAATAGGAAAATTCAATGAAACATTGTGGAAATGAAACACAGAAAGAGATAAACAAAAACAAACCAATATAAAAACACAACTATAGAGAAAAAATTCAATAAAAAGGAATTTTCTAAAAAAAATAATAATAAAAACACAAATTGAAATGAAAAGACTATAAGAACAAATCCAAAAAAGAAAAAATTTCCAACAAGCGGCTTTTTTTCCCAACTACAACACACTCAAACAAGATAAACATTAGCCCAAAGAAAATAAGAGAGCATTATAAAAACAACAGCAACAACAAGAACAAGAAAAACACCATCTAACCACAGGATTTTAACCTCAAAAATTCCTTTTAATCAATGAAATATGAATGAAATCAATGTTGAACATAAAAGAAAATTTAAAACAAAACAACAACATTAAATGGAAATGAAAATTTAAGTTAAATAAACAAAAACAAAAGTGAGGGAGGCCGAGTGTGTGAAAGAAAATTGCAAAATAGGGAGAAATGATATACGAAGGGCCGTTAAGGTGTATAAAGGAAATTTATACATCTAATTAGATTAAGCACAAGGAATAAGGAGTTTAATGGTGGGGAATTAATTGAACACAGTTGCTTGAAGATATTTAGAGGTAGGGTTTTCAAGTAGTTTAAACAATTTCTTTAAAAATTAAGAAAATTAATTTTAAATGATAACAAAAAAACAATTTAGAACGATTTTAAAATATATATCTCAATTTGAAATAAATCTTTTTCTGTGCAGATAAGGGGGGTAGAGAATTCGTAACGATGTTTTCAAACCCACATATGGATAAATATATCGAATATAGTCATGAGAGTTTTGATACTGAAAATCAGCAAAAGCGGCCCATTAATTGCTAGGATATAAACAAAACCTATGACTACCTCAATTTTAAAATACTACATCATAACCAGTACTGTCTCAGTGATACTTTTAAGTGGTAAAAGCCAGGCCATATTGTTCACGAGGAATCCCAATGTGAGATGTTTTATCATTAGCTGTATAAAAAGTGAGCCTATTGGCCCATAACAACGAAAATGTAACGACAATAAGGTTACATAAGGACCAAACATTGTTTTTCTAATAGCCATTGCAGAATTCTCCTACATCAATCAGATTCAGTACTTCTCAAGAAAAATTCAATAATTTGAGAAACAGAGGCTTTGGCGTATTAAAAATAAAAACAATAGTCTAAAGTGAACTGATTTGTTGCCGTTATTATGAGAATGAAAACGAATCCATCATTTCTGTATGGTAAATTAAAGTACATGTTTAGAACTCTTGAAATCCACCCAACGAGATCTTCTGATTCCACTCTATGCCGTCTTGCTACAACACCTGTAGTAGCATCTTATCCAGAATAATTATAGACCTTAGCCATCTTATCGGTTCATAAAGAGTCGATGCCAACATTAATCTGCTCCATTTTTAAAGTGAAAGTATTACTCATTCATTCATTGGTTGAATCTTCAAACTGTTGTCATTCAAGAGATTCCCTCTGGAAACATAATCTAATAATTGCACAGGATTTGCAGTTATTTTCTTGAGTCGAACTAAGTAAAGAGTTTTCCAACAAGAGGGGTTATTTTGGTATCCAAAGGAAGAAGTCGCAAGGTGTTAAATCATAAGATCTCGGTGGCCAATTGTGATCACCTCTTCGAGAAACTTTTCTCGTAAAAGAGCAATGGTTTCGTTGATTGGTTGGCACGTAGCGCCGTCTTATTGAAAGTAAACGCTGTCCAGATCAAGATCATCCAAAATACGGTATAATGACGTTTGTGGTATGCCCAATTCCAAAGAACGACGAAACCTGGACAAACCTTGGTTTTCTTCAACACTTTGGGCTACAGCAGCAATATTCTCAGTTATTCTTGAGCGACGTGTACGAGCTTTATTCTTCACATCGCTAACATGTCCCAACAGCTCGAATTTTTCCACCAATTTCGGTATTGCGGTTCGACAAGGTGCTTCACGTCGACCCAAAAATGCTTTAGTTTTGCGAACTGTGACAGCAAGATTTTCACCATTTTTATAGTGAATTTTAATAATTTCAATGCGTTGTATTTTTAGTAATAGCGTAGTTTCTACTTGTCAAATGTCAAAGAATAAAAGCTTCAAAAGTGACAGTTATCGAAATACGGGGTGATTAAAAACAACACCTCTTATTGGAGAACCCTTTACGTTGCACAACAGACTCATTGCGTAATATTCCCAACGTCTTTGTAACATCACCCTACTCCAGAAGTCTGCGAATAGTAAAAGGAGAGATCTGACTGAAGAACCAATTCATCTATCTTTGAACGATAGAATATGAACTCTTCATTTTTCATGATCTACTGAAACACACTCGGACCTTCCTTGAAGTATTCACAACCCGGAAGTTTGCGTGAGGTAACAAGTAATATGAAAAGAATTTCTCATCCTTACTTGTCTCTGTGGAGTCACAATTATTTATATGACCCTAAAAAACTTATCATCTTAAAAATTTGTATAGATATCAAGAAGATGCGACTTTCATCCTGAATTTGATTTCATTTGAATGAATTGCTTCTTATTTAAATTATATTTTTTCCACATATTGTGCAACTTCCCGTCGATAAGTCGTTTTTGCATAAAGTCTCTCGATATGGATTCCACACATAAAATTGATTTTTTCAAAATGTTCATTGTTTCCCAAAACATCCATAGTTCTTGTTTGTTTCTTTATATACCTCCATTACATTTACCGAAGTTTTCCAAAATATGTTATCGAGTTGCCTCTAGTAAAATCTAAACTAATCCAGATGTTTTGAAGACAGATTCAAGTTCAATATATTTCATATTCTTTCAATTAGGAAATACCGTTTAAAGACAGAGTCTATTAGGACTCTCATTTTATACCAGTTCCTCCATCCCAACATCAGTTATTTCAGAGCCACTATTGGTTTTTCGAGGCAGCTTGTTTTTGAACGGTGTCTGACACCGCGAATCATCATATATTCCGATATCTCCTACAATGCCATCCCAGGAGATATGTTTCAACAACATAAAATTCTCTTTCTGTTTCCCTTCATGAGATAATTTGAAAGCAGCTTGGCATGTTCACAATACAAAAGTAAAAACAGTCTTTACTAATCTCATTCAGAAAGGAAATATCTAGAGTTGTAAAGATAGTTGTTTAGAGTTCTCGGACTTTGCAGATTGTGGAAAACTTGATGCCTTCATATTTATTAACAATATTTCCTAATTTTGTTTCTGGATTTTTTGTTCGTAGTTTACGCTTTAATCCTCGATGTCGAACTAATGATTTCGTTCTCTTTTTAGGCGAAATAAATCAGATTTTGGTTTCATTAACTTTATTTTCAGTCGAATATAAGTTTTTGATATCCAGTTTCAATTGAAATAATGATTAATGTTATTTAAGTTTTTACAGACGACAATACTGTGTATACGATGAAATTGTATTATGATACATGAGTTTTTGGCATGTAGTAATACCCATTGTTGTAGTCTGAAAATGCCTTTAATTTTTTCCTCAATACTATCAATGCAGATTAATATAAATTTACGTGCAACAACCAGGGTGGTTATTTATTCGTTTCGAATAGAAAATCGTTCGAATTTGTATACTTTTTATATTGTATTTCGAAAAAGGTTTCCATTCGAATCGAATTACACAATAATCTACCAGTACTTTGGTGTGTGGAATCTAAAGTACACAATAGGTGGCAAATAAGAGCAGAATAGCCCACGATCCATAAACTCGATTTGGCAAGAGTTGCCTCTCCTTTGAGGGTTGCTCTTCCTAATTTTTCCAAAGACAAACGGAAGTTAGTGAATTATTTCCAAGTCTCTATACGCCTCTAAAAGTAAGGTGGACATTGACTTCAAACTACATCTTTCTTGAAGAACTTTCGTTTGATTTAGCTCATCAGCATAGAGAGTAACTTGAGTAACTGCTGCGTATGTCTAAACCCTCAACACCACTTATAAACAATCCGTCCTGCACCGCCATTGTATTACTTGCAATTGGATACGTATCTTATATGACTGCATGAATTAAAGTACTAACACTTTGCTGATGAGCTTGAGCTATCTGAACTCTGTCATCCATAGCTTAGTCAATCAGCAAAAGAACATACTCAGCAGACTCTGTTCCCCCCAATAAATCACTACTTTCAATGGATCTGTTGTTTCGGCAACAGCACCTACAGATATTGGTGTGTCAATAGCACGAACATCTGCTCTTTAACCCACAATCTTATAAGTGCGATTTTGAGCTTAAGCAAAGTCCACTACGTACTTCCCAAAGGAACCTCAAGCAACAACCAGTCAGGATAAATCCTGAGGCCACTAGTCCCCATAGATCCAAATAATTCTCTGGTCAGCTCAATAATTTTAGGCTCCGTGTCACCTGAAATCAATGTGCGAGAAGATTCCCAACTTTGTTTTTTTACTGATAAAAATCTTTCAATAACACATTTTAACAATAACATTTATAAATTTACATGCAATCCAAGACAATAAGATTTCCTCCATTATATCAAACATTGTATGGGCTTTAGTGTAACTACTTCCTGTTCTTAGAAAAATACCAACAACTTATTCCTAAACTCCAGCTTCCTTGTTAACACCACAGAACAACATTTGCCACCTTGTCCGGTAAAATATTAATACACATTTTAACCCAAAAAACTTCCGGAATTTAGAAGTGATAAATTGCTTTTAAATCCCATAACAAAAACCATATAAAGACATCAGGAAATCCTTATAAAAAAAATAACAAGAAAACACAAGCAAAATATGTAAATAAATATACCAAAGCAAGACTATGGCTAAATCAAATGAGATATATAGAGAATCAGAAGAACAAGTGGTAAAGTAAAACACTTACACCCTAAAAGATGACATGGAAAAGCTGAGAGTTTTCCTAATAACAATAAAAAAAAAGAATGGAAACAACTCACTCCAAAACAAAATATTATAAAGAAACATAATGGAAATGAAAAATATTTGACAATAGAAACCAAATAAGATTTTTTGGCAAATTGCCTAAAATTAACAGGATAAAACAGGATAAGACGTAAAACTCATATAAAGGGAAAAAAAAACTATGCGGCAGTAGTGTTAAAGGTATTAATATTTAGAGACAATTTTATAACAAGAGAGTATAATTATGTTGTTTGTAAATGGAATTGAAACAAACAGAGAACAAATTTGCCAATATTTGAGATTACACCACAACGAGAGTGAGGTGTATTTGTAGTGGGAAAAAAACACATGCTTAACCACCAAAATTTGTATACAAAGCAAAACATTTGACAAATAGACGTAAACACACTAGAGCAGAAAAACAGGCAACAACAGCAACAAAAACAACAAAAGGAAAACTGTATAATCCGAATGACAGCAACTCTAACTGCAGTCATAGACCCCATGAAACAACAACAACTATAACAATAATAACAACGAAATAACGGTAAAGCAAAATTAATGTGTGTGTTTGTATTTTCTGGTCAACATTTACATACATACATATATACAAAACAACAACAACAAGAAGAAGAACATGAAAACAGCAAAAAAGAGTGGTGAACATAAAATAAGGGAGGTTTGGAGACAGCTCCCTAAACATACATAAATGTTTTTCTTAATGTTTTTTTTTTGTTTTGTTATTATTATTGTTGTTGTTGTATATGTAAAGAGCACTCACTTCACTACTATTATATACCCGTTATATTGTATGTCTATGTATCTCTGTGTAGCTATACATACATATATAGTGTTTGTTTGAATGTAGGTTTTTTCATATTTTCCTTTTATTGTTTATTTTTTGTTTTAACAATAAAACATGGTTTAAAAAAAATCTATACACAAAACAAAAACCTAAAGTTATAAAGAAAAATGAGTATAATGTGAAGAAGTTTGTATAAAATACATAAAAAGGAACCCGCACCCGTAAATAAAACTCAAAAAAAAAAAAAAAGAAAACAAGAAAACACAAGAACCCGCAGGGTTTTTTAAAGAATCATTTAAGAAAAAAAGAAGCAGCAGCACTACATTGAATAGAATTGAATAGCATGTAGAAAATCCATAATGTAAAGAAATATAAGTCAGTGAAAAATTTAGAGTTTGTTTTAATTAAAACAATAATTATTATTTTAGGGAAATTTACACAAAAACATTTGCATACATTTAATCAAGGTTGGCTAACAATTCGAAATGATAACATGGATTTTTTCGGTAACGATATTTTAGCGGTAACGGTAATTACAGTACCTTAGCGGTAACGATATTTGCTGTTATTTCAGTAACGGTATTTTTATGATAACGTTGATATAATCCTGAATTAAATTACACTAGTTTACAAGGTTTTTATTCATGATGTGAAACATATAAGAGTTTGTTATTCTAACTTTGGAAAAATAGTGAAAAAAAATCCAGGACTTCAAACTTTTAAGATTTTTATTAAGAATGAAAATACTAAAAACATTAAAATTGGAACACAAAATAAAATTGAACTGTGTGTTTTCAGTTTTGGTAAATATTTTAATTTTTCTCTCTCAAGACACTATGATAATTCCGATCAGAAGAAAGACTTAATTGCATGGACCGATTGCAAAACGAGGTAGCAAAAATAAACGTATAGGAGGCCATAAACTGCTAGAAAATTAAATTTGTGTATTAGAATTCAAGGAGAGATACAGGTTGTCCAAGTTGACCACCATCAGCTTGCAAAGCTTTGTAGGTATACGGAATACGGACAGATATTAAATGAATTCTTGTTATTGCAAAAAGGATAATTATAAAAGTCCTATTTATTTAACAATAGATGGCATATTTTTTTAACGCTGTTTTGGGTTTTTACAACTTATGTGTCATTGTGAAGGATACATATCTTTCATTTATTCTCACTTAGTTATTAAAGATTATAGTGAAAACAACACCGACCGTAAAACACGGCGGTGGATCCATCATGTTATGGGGGTGTTTCTCTTCTTCTGATGTCGGTCCAATATATTGGATAAAGAACAAAATATGCGTCCCGGACTACGTAAATATATTCCAAAGTATTATGCTTCCGTTTGCTGAGAAAGATGGGAGTTTCTGCTGGACAATGATCAGAAACACTCCTCAAAATTGGGAAAGGACTGGTTTGCTGTCAATAAAGTACCTCTTGTGGAATGGCTTTCGCAGTCACCGGACCTTAAACCAATAGAACACCTTTGAGGAGTGCTCAAGAGGAAGCTGGAGGATTTCAATCCGAAAAATTAGGACGAATTGTGGGAAAAAATCTAGGAAGAGTCGTTTTCCATTGACAAGGACGTTTGCAAAAATAAACGAAACTGAGGTACCAAACGAATTAAAGCCGCGATACCTTTAAAGACGATTTTGCATGTTCGAAATAATGCTTGAACGCTATAAAAGAAAATAATTTTTGCACCAAATCATTACTTGCGATGAAAAATGGATTCATTACAATAACCCGAAGCGTAAGAGATCCATACCAAAGCCAAATATCCATGGCGCTATGGTAATGATCTGTATTTGGTGGGAGCAAAAGGATCATATCTATTGTGAGCTACTGAAATCTGGCCATACCACCACTGGGAACCTGTACCGAACGCAACTGATTCGTTTGAAGCGAGAATTTTCCGTAACACTTCCATAATATGCGACCAGACATGAAACCGTAATATTCCATCACGACAACACTAAGCCACATGTTGCAATACCTATTAAAAACTATTTAGAATGGAGAGGTTGGGAAGTTTTTTCTCAACCGCTTTATAGTCCAGACCTTGCCCCGTCCGACTACTATGCAGAACGCTCTCTCTGGGATACGCTTCACTTTAGAACAGAGTATCCGAAATTGACTTGATTCGTTCTTGGCCTAAAAAGGTGAACAGCTATTTTGTCTCGAAATCCATATGTTACCAGAAAGATGGGAAAATGTCATAGCTAACAATGGCCAATACTTGCTATAATTTAAATTATTTATAGAATATTGGTAATGGTATTTAGAGGTAACGGCATAGATTAACGTAGAGAAGAGACGTAATTCTCAAAACATCTATCTCTTGCAACAACAAAATACATGGTAGTCTATGTTTTTTTTTTTTTGTTGTTGTATCAGATATATGATTTGTTTTATTTTTGTTTAACAAAACGGAGTGTCACATCTCTATACATAATTATCTATGGGTAATGGTATTTACGATTATATCGGTGACGGAAACTTAGCGTTAACTGTAGCCAACATTGCATTTAATTTATGAAATAGCTTTTTCCTGAAAGGCTCTTTGCCATATAAAGAGAATACAATTTAGTTGTTACAAACAAATATTTTATCAATCCTGTCAGTTATTACAAGTCACCATTAGCAGAACTGAATTATTTGATTGGCTAAGCATTAAGATTCTTGATTGAATTTTGACAAAAGACCTGACCCTTCATGCGTTCAAAATTCAGCTTACTCAGGAGCTCTAACCAGCAGACCATGGAAAGCGCGCAATTCTTTCAATGGGTAATGGAACAAAATGAAGACAATGCCAATTTTTTGAAAAAAGTCATCTTCTCCGATGAAGCTTCGATTTATTGCTGCAACGATTTCCAAAACAAATTATCTCAAGAAATTCTGATGTCAACTGGCCAAAACTTTGCTTTGGTGTTTTGTGAAATCTCGTGTTTATGTGAATTAACCAGAAACTATTTCTGAGCTCAAATCCGAGATTCCATACTTAATCTGTGCTAGTCTTTTTACAATCCAATAAAAAATAATCACAACTATCACAAAAAATACGTGTTTTTATTTTAAACCGAAAAAGTGCATTCTTACTGTGACACCCTTTACTTTATTAACAGACTTTAACAAATCAGACCTGTCTTATTCATACATTTGAGTAAATACAATAGTATTGAAATATCCATTCACATAACAATTCAAGGTTTCTCGATTCTGCAATTAGTGATTTGCTATTTGTGAAATGTCCCACTTGTAATTCCTATTCGGATAGCGGAGACTTATTTTTGCTATTCTATTTATTATATCTTCAATATTTAATGAACTAACTGATGACAAATTTCTAGCCAGTGTTGTTCAGATTCATGACTTTGGCCTGTTGTGTCCCTCCTTCTTAATCGAGTGACCATTATTATTTCAAAATTGCGGGTTAGTGGATCTGGATGGAATTTAAGGTTTTTTATATATTTTTCTTTATCCTTTTATATCTCAGCTTATACCAAAGACACTTCGTCTTTATGTAAACATACATTCGATTTATTTTATATATCACAGGGAAAATATGATAATTCATAGGAACTCGTTGACGACTTACAATTCTGTATACATGCTCCATAGCTAAATAACATAATACCATATCAAGATATTAAGTACAAGTTTAAAATTTCAATGCTTTGAATTTAATTTCAATCAGCTTTGCATTTCTTTGGTATGTTTATGTATAACGGCAATCGAGATATATACTGAGTTATTAAACCTCATATTTTTTTGTTATTGATATGAATAAGGAAACGATCGAGCTGTATACCCAGCTGTTAATGCACTGATTATTTGGTAATTGATATGAATAGGAGGGACATGTTTATTTACGCAATATTTAAGGTTATATTTATGCATTTTTGATCGTTAAACATTATTTTCCAAACTGTGGAAAGTATACACCCTGAAATGGATAATCACTGGCATTTGATGTGGGAGATAGCTGTCAAACCATTGAAAAATCTTAGAAGAACCTTACTAAAGCTCCTCCTACTCATCAGGAGTATTTTTTAAACTCTGCGATCGTAGAAGTAAGGATGGCATTTAACTTCTTAGTCGAAGCACGATACTTTATACTAAGCTTTATGACTTTTAATATCCCAATATCCAAAGCCTATAAGCTTCAGAACTTCTAAACATATGTGCCGGACATTCAAACATCAGCAATTATTTTATTCGCCAGAACCCGAATAAAATAGTTGAAAAAACTATTAAACCTGATTACGGAAGGGGAACTTGCACCGAGTGCCCCTTCTATATCTTGTTAGACACTTGGCTTCCAGTTCTTAAAAAAAATGGCTTATGTAGACTTGACTGTAGCTTCCTGATTAAATGTATGGGATTACGAATGAGATGTATTTGTATTCACTTTTGAAAAGGCAACTCCAGAGTTAAATCGCCTAGAAGTAGAATTCCAATTTACAGGTGTTGAGTCTACTATTACATTTCTCAATAGTCTTTTATATCAATCATCAGCACACTTGCCATATTTCCTATTGAGACCATTTTGAACTTGTGGCGAATATCGCAGTTCTTTACGAGGAACTTATAACGTACGAAATTTACAATAATTCCTTGTATGTCTAAAATCTTGCCAATTAATCTATCCGACTGGAGGGTCTTCGATACAACAAATATCTTAAAGAGTTTATAGGATGAGTTTCAATTCCTTTTGATTTACCATCATCTCAATTCATTTTTAGGCCTGTCACACAATTCATTCGAAATGATTTCAATTCCTTTTGAGATTCCATTTGGGTTTGTTAATTACCAAAAGAGTTAATAATTCTGAACTAAAACAAAAATTAAGTTTTTGGTAAAGCAATTACTTAAATTTCTTTATTTATTCCACTTTGAAAACTGAAACTGGTTTTATTCAGATTTGTTTACTTTTTCTGAAGAAGCAAACTGCGTAATTAAATGCACTTTTGATGTGTTTTTCTTTAATTTTTATTCCTTTATTATTGTCACTTTATATTTAATTTTTTATGGATGAAATAGAAATAAATTATATTTGTAGCTTAAATTTTCAGTTTATTATAATTTAATTCACTTGTAAAATTTCACTTTTATTTAATTATATTAGCAAGGATTTGAGATTTTGTATACAAAATCAGCACTCATTCAAAATTAACGTTGCTTTAAACCTTTAGAACTAGTTCTACAAAAGCTTAACATATCAAATATTCTTTCTTTAGAATGATTATTTTTGAGAATACAAAGTTTTCCGGATATTCAAAAAATATATTTTCAAAGAAATTAAGAACAACAGAAAAGCTGCTCTTGAATTTGAGATAATCTTCATTAATTTTTAGTTTAGTTTTAATGTGCTCACATTCACATAAATTTATTGTTGGCGGTTTAAGCTAATTTTTTTGTGCATTTTATCATGTTGGTTTTTCTGTTAAATATTTGATATTTTTTACAAATATAACTTGCTTGTTTTTAATTCTGTTTCGCTCTAAAGTTTTATTTCTATATAACTTTAGCTTTCCCAAATTCTTTGGGAAAAGGATATTTGCAATGAATATGAATTCAAATAAATGTTCATTGCATGACATCCAGTTTTTATGGTAACACTAGTTCTATGCAAGTTCCTATCCATACTGTGAAACATTTGCTGCAAAACATGTGAACCGGGACTAAAGAATCTGTAGTGTTTCTAATTATTCTAGTTATGAAACTAATAATTTAAGAACTATTTCTAAAAAAGTTTTTTGTCAGGGACTTTAATAAGATTTTTTTTTAACTCAGTTTGCAGTTAACAATTCCCATTATGTAGTTTTATAAAAACTAGGGATATACGATTAATCAATCAATCTAACATACTGATTAATTAAATTTCTGATTAATCAATTTTTCGATTAAGCAACAAAAATTTATTCAAAGTATTGGCCATCTTCTGGCAACATATGGATTCCGAGCCAAAAGAACTTCTTATGTTCCGAGGCCAAGATCGAATCAAGTCAATATCAGATACCAAGGTCTGAACTGAAGGGGGTGAGGTAAAACTCACCAACCACTTCATTCTAAATAGTTTTTAACAGGTATTGCATAATGAGGCCGATCGTTGTCATGATGATTTCAGATTTCAGCAGCTCATAAACAGAGAGCATTACCTTAGCGCCATGGATATTTGGCTTTGGTGTCGATTATGCTGGCTGGCCGGTCTTCACGTTCGATCTCGTAATGAATCGATTTTGCATCGCAAATAATGATTCTAATGATTTATAGCGTTCTAACATAATTTCGGTCATGCAAAATCGTCTTTCAAGGACTCTCGGCTGAAACCGATGTAAGGTTTGGTGTGCTATAGACAGCGGCACTTTTTCTAATTAAAGAAGTAAAGCAAAACTTCTCGCATATGACGCTTTATTGTCACAAAATTCGACATTTTCGAAGCAAAAAAACTTTGTTGTTTACTTTATAATGTTTAATAACTAAGTGATAATAAATGACAGATCTATGTGTTCCCTTCAAAATGACATATAAGTTGTTAATAACAAAAACCGCGTTTAAAAGATACGCCATCTATAGTAAATACCCGCATTTTTAAGTCATAATTTTGATTTTGGTTGTTCAATTTAGAAATTTGAATATTTTCAAATAAATTATTTGAATTTTGGGTAACTTTTGTTTTTTACTTGTTTATTTTATGTTTTTTTGGTTTATAATTTTTCTGAACAAAAATATTCAAATTTGAAAAATCAAAATTAAAATTAATTAATCAGAAATATTGATTAACCGATTTATTGATTAATCAGAAGGTTTGATTATTCGATTAATCGCGTATCATTAACCAATTTATTTGCTTAACTTTTTCCATTTACCATATGTCAATTTCTGTCATGATAAACGTCAAAATGATTGTCAAGATAAAAAAAAATTATCAGTTATTAGTTTAATGACTTTGTCTTGACAACAAACGTCATTAATTGTTACGATAAATATTTGTCAAGTATAGACAGGTGTTTATCTATATAAATATATAAATGTCTTTGTAAGTTTGTTTGTTTGTTTGAGCATCACGCCTAAGCGGATGAATCGATTTTATTGAAATTTGGAACGTAGATAGATCCTTACTTGGAAGCGTCAATAGGCTATATTTTTTTGGTACCTTTAGTTCTTAAACAATAAATACTAAACGGCCGAAACGATTTTATTGAAATTACAAACATAGACTACGACAGGGGTAGCGAAGAGCACCGGGTCAAGCTAGTATCTTATAAAATTATGATTTTTAGAAATTTATCAAAATTTTAACAATTTTGAAAAAATATCATTCATTAATATATTTTTTTTCACATTCACATTTTATCTCATTATTTTTAGAATTTTTTCAACAATTTTTTAAGTAAAATTTTGCACGAAATTTTGGTAAAAATTTAAATTTTACAGTATTTGAAATACACATCCAAATAATAAAATTTTATTTAAATAAAATTATTTATAGGTAGCTAATGAATAACAATAAATTGCTGTAAAACTTTGGAAAAATTCTTGCAGCTTTAACATTTTTTTAAATGAATTTCACAAATTTAAATATTTTAGAGCCAGAAATGAAATGAATGCAAATTTTTTATTTCGTAATATTTTACACTTTTCAAACGTTGTTTAAATTATTTTAAATTCACACTATATTATTAAAATTAATAGCTAAAAGATGGAAGTATGTATTAAATTTTAAGAATAAGAAAATCCTGTTTATTTTTCTAAGAGTCTCAATAATTTCTTATTATAGATTTTATTTTGTTAAATTTTTTGTTCTTTTTTCAAGTTTTTAATTATACAGTTTTTAAAATATTTCAAATATTATTTAAAATACTTTATCTATCCAAGCATTCCGAAAATTTTATTGAATTATTTTAATTTTTTATTTTTATTTATAAAATTTTTTAAAATTTTCCAATTTTTCTTTACACTAAAAATATAAATTTTGTAGCACAGTTAAATTTCTTAAGCAATTTCTTATTAGCTTTTTTTAATATTTAGTTGTGTTATTATCTCAAAAATAAGAAATTAAGTTTTCTTTATTTTTTCAAGAACACCATTTTTAATTATTTAGAAGCATAAATTATTTCTTAATGATTATTTATTTTATGTTTAAGATACTATTGTATCTAATGGATTTTTATGTTGGCAAATATTTTCACTTTTCTTTATTTTGGTAGGTATTAAGTTTTAAATTTCTTTATAACTTATTTCTTTCTATATTCCATTAATTCCACTCATTAATTACCACTTTTTTTTCTTAATTTTTACCTTTTTTCATTTAAGACAGCTATTTTTTCATTCGTTCTATTAATTACTTTGCTTAAATTTTCGTATATTTAAAGTAGTATCTTTTTTTTATACGGTTTTATTAAATTTTCACACACACACAAACACTTTTTATATTAAAGAGATTTATTTTCTGTATTTATTCTTCTTGAATTTTTTTTCATTTATTTTTTTGTAAGCTTTAAACACCCTTACTTTAATAATAATAATAAACGCGCGCGTATAGTTTACGTACGTTTTCGTTTAACGTTTATTTCGGCCTGAATCCAACTTGCGATTGAAACGGAGACAATGCAGTCAATTTCGTTTGAGCATTTTCAAGGAGTGTTTTGTTTCACTTGCCACTTTGTTTCGCCCGCACACACAGCAAAACACAACACAGTGTGTTGAACTTGCGCATTTTCCCGTTTTGGGGGTTAAAAATAAACACAACAAACAATAATAAGAAATCTCTTAAAAACAGTCATCTGTTTTTTTTTATACACGCTTATTAACTCTCTTTGATTTGTGCCCTCACTCTCTCTCTCTCTCTGTTTATGTTTTTCCAGTATTTCTTTGGTTCTCTGTATTATTGTTTTGATTTTGTTGGTGTTTTATATTTTGCATAAAATCACCTTATTTTCCACATGTTCCATTTGTATGGGATAATGGTTTGTAGTTGTTTTTTGTTGTTGTTGTAGTTGATGTGATAAATATGTTTGTGTAACTGGCTCACATACTGGAGTATGTGTGGATGTAAATATAATCAATTGCATAGATTATGTGTTAGGGTTACCATATTAATATAGAAAAGCTTTTGTAGTGCTATTAACTCTAAAAATTAACATATTTTAATGAATTTTTAAACTATTTCTTAAATTATATAAATTCCATAAGGTTGTCAATAATAATAAAAATATGATTTTATTTATATTTTTTTGTCAATAATAAAGTTTTCTAACGTGTTTTATTCCCAATTAAAATATTATTGATAAATTCACTGAAATTTATGATTGGAGGATATGCTAATTCCTATTATCATTTCATCTGTTGCATAGGCAAGATCATCAGGAAACATTTTCCCAAAGGCGTTAGAAAAGCTGAAGATGTTATACAAATAAAACTGTAGACTGAATGAGAAACACTTAGTCCAATTTGTGACGAAATCAAAGCATTGACAAAACATCCATAATAAACAATGATTTAATCTTTTTCCGACACGAAATTTAGTTTGTAAATTTTTATTTACTGATAAATTGTGAACTTTTTGTCACAATTGAATTACTTAAGTAATATTTTCTTCTTTCACATTCCACGTAGTGAAAACAAAGGACACAAATATACTGCTTTGTTGCTTATTAAGTCACATTGTCATAAGTGTTATTTTATGACAAAACAATAAACATATTTTAAAAAGTCTTATTAGTTTAGAACATTTTTGTTTGAAACACAACAAACATTTGTTTAAACTATCCTAATATATTAGGATATTATGACAATATGACCTAATAGCTGACCTTTTGAATCCCCCAATTAAATTTAAAGTTCTATAATAAAAAAAATAAATCAATTATAAATAGATTTTTAAAGAAATGAAATTTAAAAATCGAAAAAGAAAAATATCAAAGCTAGCATAATGTTAAAAACTAAATAAAGAGCTAATATTAGGCTTTCAATATTAATTGAACTAAATAACTACATAACTAATACGGAAAACAGATCCTCGCAGATTTTAAATTTTGTTCAAAATTAGATATTAAGGTCGAAAAACTAACTATTTGGTGGGGTTTAATTGGTAGCCACCTGAACCGTAGCACACACAGACCCTGTTGAGAAAACATTGTGATCCAATGAAGGTATAGATTTAAGTCACCTTTAAACAGAAAAGTCTAAAGACTCCAAATGCTGGATAATGCATAGAATATAATACATAAGAATGATACACCAACAATTCTGTTTTATTGGATTCCATAGAGTAGAACGATATTCTTAAAGTTCTAACATCAAAAAGTTGCAAAATAACATACTTATGATGTTTTAAAGTTGTAACTTTGATATTTCGCTCAAACGAAGAAATACTATAAGTGTTTTCGTACTCTAAAAACAGAATTGCTACATGAGAACCCCACGTCTTGTCTTCTCTTCTTCATCATAGTTGCAGATGACAGTGTAAAGGTGTCACAACCTTTGAGCGCCTTTGATCAACTAGTAATTTTATCGCAAGTCGGTCTTCTGAACACCCATATTAGGCCAAATTTGTCTGGCTTTTTCGCTCAGTTTTGTTTGACCATAAGGTACAGTGTAATTCAATTCGAAAGATATTACAAAATAATCCCCCGGTTTTCGCAGTCGCGTTAGCCCTGCAGTTTCCAACAATGTTCCATGAAAATGTTATTGAAATACAATATGTAAAGCCTACAAATTCTAATGATTTTATTTTCGAAAGTAATTACAAAATAACACTCCATAGTTAGTGTGGCATTATTCTCATGTTCAGGAACCTATATAAGAGTAAGCAATGAACGTCTTCTCTAGAGACACCCGGAATTCTCGAATATGATAAATACATTCTCCAGAGTTTTAATGGAAGCTTTGGTATCAGTGAATATGTGGATATCCCTGTCCGATATTTTTTGATATTAAATTTGTTTTCGCGTGTGCTATGGATACTATTTGCACCCACACCAAGTTATTGATCCAAATAAAAATTCCGTAGTGGAAGTGAAATGATATAAGAAAGAATTTGCCTCGATTTCAAAGCTTTATTTTGATTATTTTCGATCAAAGTGAATTTGGAAATGGAAAACAAGTTTATGCCAAATCGTGGTTGGGGATTTCCTAATTCCCAAACATAATAGAATTATAAGAATGATGACAATTCTTATCATAGCGCTTCCGAAGCCTTTATCAATATCTAATGAAAATCTCCACCAACAAAAAATCAAGAATAACTACTACTGAGTGTAGAAACACAAGCTTGAAGATTTTAATGAAGCGGTACGGATTTTATAGTCATTTGTATATTGTTGTTTGTTTCATGAAAATATTTTCTATTCATTCACAAACAAATGTTTATATTACAATGTTTGGTCGTAAAATATAAGAAAATAATGCCACACTGAGAGGAAGATATTAAAAAGGGTTTAGAGAAATCGCAATGAAATTTAAATAGATTTTAATTTAGTGCAGCTTCCGTCTGCGTTTTAAGTTGCAAATCCGGAAGCTTGTGTTTTTTTTTACACTGAAATAGTTGACCAAATAGTTCCTGAAGGCATATCATCAGCCTTGTCACTGTGATGCAGGAACCCCTTCCACGACACATTCATATGGACTTTTGGCGCTATGGCAATGAGATCCATGACGTCAAACCATACGACGTAAACTGATTGTCCTTAAATAGCGGCTAATAAAGCCATAAATGGCTATAGATGCATTTCATTTAAACAGTTGAAAAAGTAAAAAATCTAAAATTGTGATATTATTCGAAAAATCTCTACATATTTATATTAATAGAAAATAAAATACTGTTGCCTATATCTCGAAAATTTTGGGGTGTTTTGGAACTATTAAAAACGGGTTTGTAATACAGTAAACTACAACCTGCACTAGGTCATTCGCCAAGTTATTGTACTTAGATTTTTCTACTCGTATCTTTCAGGAAAGAACTTTCGAAAACAGTAGAACTGCTATAACTGCTACAAGATTCTAAGGAAACCAGTATTCTGAATAAGTACGAGTTCATTTTAGGAATATAAATTAATAAATTTTAGGCTTAACAGAACAACTATCGGAATACAAAACTGATAATGAAAGTCATCGTCTTTCAGACAACTGTCGACATTACTTTCATAAATACGTATTCGTATGAAAAATACACTACTTTATTTTTAATTAGAGGCGTTACATCGGTTTCCTTTTATCTGATTTTGTGGTAGAATAGGTAACCTACTCACATAAATAGATGAGATGTTAGCATAGACCCACAAATACTTTGATTTGTATTAAAAAAATTAAATTTGGAAGCAGCTATATAAAACATGATTTTACTTCATGTTGAGCCGCTTAAAAGCTATTTGCTTCCGAAATTAAAATCACAAAGGTATCCCTTATCTTACTGCTTCTTTGCTACATTTATGTAAGTTGGGTAGATGTAGCTTCCGTAATTTTCACTATATTCTAGGACACACTCACTGACTTTTAACAACGATCGAAAACTGCAGTTTTTGTAAAACAAATATAGTTTTAAGGCACAAATAATTGCTTTATTCTCGTTCTAGTCAGATTTGATATTGATATTACTAAAAAAAAAGCTAATTTTAAGGCTATTTTAATGAAAAACTTTCTGGTAAATTTTACTAAATCCTGTAAATTTAGCTAGTAAGAAAACAAATTAAAGTATTTTGATTAAAACTGATTTTCTGCGGGATATTAATATTTTATACAATATTGGAAAGACAATTTCATGAAGAATTTTACATATCAAAAAAAAAAAAATTCACTAAAATACAAAATCTTTTGTTCACATTCTTATTATCAAATTAAAACTTTTTAATCATTTTACAGCTTTTAACTTATTTATGGTCGGACATTTTTGGTTACATAATTTGTGAATTTCTAATGGCCATTATTAAACATTATTGAATATGAAGAAAATTTTAATTTTTTCAACAAATATTGACAAACCTTTACAAAAACAGGCATCTTACCTTAACTCTTGCACCTTTGTAAAATGTTATTACTTCATTTGAGAACGATTCAGTTTGTTAAATATTATTTAAAGCGTTTAAAGCGCTTGCACGATGATCTTTCAATTTAAATCAATTAGTTTTTTTTAATAAATTTTCTTTAAAGAAATTTTCCAAATACAAATTTTATTTTTATATCAAGTTTTTGAAAATATAAAAAAAGAAAACTTTGATATACAAGAAAACAAAGTATAAATATACTTTGGAAGAAAATACAGTAGATTGGAAAGTTATATAAAAGGTGTAAAGTAATTAAAGAAATAATGGACATTTCCGATCGAGCAATTCAAAAACATTCTATTTATTTGTTAACTTTTGCAAATTTTCATATAATAAATTTCCGTTAGTTAAGAATTTTTATAAATTATATTTCATTGCATTTATTTAATGTATAAAATAACAATAATTCAAACCTATCACAACATAGCCGCTTATTTTAATATTATACAAATAACTGGTAACTCTATAGTAGTGGAATCTGTTTAAAAGAACTCAATCAAACAAGAGAACAACAATTCCGCTCTCTCTCTTTCTATCTTATTTTCTGCACATAATTGCACATTTCTCTGCCGCTGCAAAACTCAAGCAAAAAACAAAACAAACGATTGAAATAAACACACACACAAAACACTAAACGAAAAATTAAGAAAATCAATGCAAAAGACGATAAATATTTAAAAAACCGGTATTGTTTTTTTTTTCTTCTTTCAACAACTACAAAATAACAAATCAATTTTATGCTCCAGTTTATGTTGTTTTCCAGCAGTTTAGAACAAAACAAAAACAAACACTAAATAAAAAAAAAAAATAACAAAGGCGCTGTCTCTTTGTTTTTGTTTATTCCTTTTTCATGCTACCTTCACACACTCACACACATGTTTTATCACCAGTACTCTTTATTTTACATTCTTTACAAATTCGATTTTTCACCAAAAATATTCTACTTGGATTTTTTTCTTTGGTGCCCTTCGTGACAGTAAGAAAATCACTTTTTTGTTGTTTTTTCACTTGCAAAATTTTCAATTAAAACTATTGGGCTTACGTTTAATTTCACTTGTCTGCGAAAGCGGACATGTTGCGGCTTAAGATTGTGTAAAATTTACACATTTTTAAGTTGATTTTTGCATCAAATTTTCAAACACAAAAAAACAACACCAAGTTTCACGTCTACGTTTAATCGTAACAGAGATGTGGAATTAATCTGTCATTATTGGCAAATAAAACATGTCTGTTTTAGCCAGTTAACAGCACGGCAGGGTTGTAACATTATGTGGATGATTGCTGTTAACAGTTGTTGTCAACTGTTTAGATTTGAAAAAAAAAAACGCTAAAATTAAATAGATTGCAATTGTTTAATAAGAGGAATTAACAAAACAAAACCTATTAAAACAAAATTTGTTAAATTTATAAATTAAATAAAATGTTAAGATAAAATTATTTATTTATATTGATTTGCAATTACGGATTATAATATACATTCGTAATTGTTTAAAGAGATTTATCACGAGATAAGTCTGAAGACCCAAGGACAAAATATCACATATTACCTTTCCCAAAGGCCTAAAGGTGGACACATGCAATTTGAACTGTAGTTTTCTGCCAAAAAATACCAAACACAAAATTATAATTTTTTGGGTATTCGAGGAGTAAAAATTGTATGGTACTTTTTCTTAATTGTAATGGTACTTTTTGAATAATTTCTAATAATGAATCTAGAATATTCGAATTATACACACATGATTCTAAATGAGATTTTTATTTTTTGGAAATATAAGTGATCAGATAATTTTGTATGTTTGCCATTAGGACCATTATTTACCGACTTTAGGCACGTTCATATTTTATTTTGAGTTTAAAATTTAAACTTTAAATTAAAGTGATCATATCTTATATTTTTTTTATTTGGACCACTATTTATCGGCTTATTGCCACGTTTATGTTTTAGTTCATTTCCATGTAAAAAGTAGACTTTTTCTTGAAAATATAAGTGATCACATAAGATCGCCTTCTTACATTAGGACCACTATTTACCAATTTATAGCGGCGTTTATGTTTCACTTTATTTTCATATGAATAATCGCTTTTTGCATGAAAATAATAGTGATCACAGATGGGGGTCCCTTTTCCATATGAATATCTTTTTATGGACTTATAGCCACTATTCATCGACTTATATCCACGTATTTGTTTCATTAACGTTAATAACAGAACATTTTTAAATTGAATGTTGATTTAGATTTAAGAGCGTTTCTTAAACAGTCCCACTTCTAGTACAAAAATGTTTGCTTAAGTCCTCAGAAGCTTATCCAAGCTTTTGTTTTGAGTTCATCGCTTATCCTTTTTTGTCCTTATTGAATTTTAAAACTTTTTTTTTCATTAAAAATATATTTGTAAAAAAAAGTACCAAAAAGAGGGATGAATTGGACCCCTTATACGTTCAAATTTCAAAAAAGTGCCGAAATCAATTTGAAATTTTTTTTGGAAGGCCAACAATTTCTTTTAAATTTAATTTCTGAGATATGGAATACAAAAAAGTACCAAAACTGGGGTTTCGCTCGTTTTATCCCCGTAATAATACAACCATCGAATAGTACCACACACCTGTCCACTTATTTTTTGCATAAATTCAGATTGAGTTGCATTTTTGGTGCTAGCATTATTAGTTTCGGAGATTTATTTTTACCCATTACAAATCCCCCTCCCCTTAAAATTAGAACTTCAAAAATCCCTTCATAGTGAATCGGTAGAGGTGCCTACATACAAAATTTCAAGACATACAAATTTTCATAAGTTCAAAATTGGTAAAAACGTTTGTAGGGGAAAATTCGAAAATGGACCGAATGGACCTAATGTAGCATTTTAGGTGTCTAAAACCATCTTCACCAATTTTCCTTTCTAATGAAACCTTTTTGGAGCTGTGATACCATCTGAGTCTATAAAGGGCATAGCACAGTGGGGGAAATGAAAAAAAAAAGTGGAAATAAATCTGTAACTTTTAAACAAATAGCCCGATTTTAATAAAATTTCCCATGGCTATAGAGGAGGTGTTTATATGTTTAAGTTTTGAATTTAAGCTTATAACACCAAGGAGGTACCGACCCACAATGCCCCAAAGTGGGGCACATCGGGTATATCAAAAATTAAAAATGATGCCAAATTTTTGTTTACGATCAGATCAGAAAGATTTTTTATATATGGAATTTACTCGACGAGATATACAAAAAACATTGCTTTAGCTGTATATTATCTCTTATAGATTACGAGTTATTCGCATTTAAAAAGTAAAATTTTAAATTTTTTACCTACCTTTGTCTGCTTTTTTGCTAATAATGGATCCAATTCTTTCCCGATTGAAATATCTTTTTTTGAATTAATAACAAATTTATTACTAGTAGTAAGAAAAAATTGTTTAAAAACCTTTACTGAGTCAATAATAAAAAAGTATTTTTTTCTAAAAAAGTACTTACATTAATTTTAAATTATACCGAAGATAATAACAATTTAAATAACGTATTTATATTTTTCTAAAAGATAACATTACGGGTAATACTATAAAAGCAAACTAATATCAAATTTCGTATTATTGCGTGGTCCAGAGCCTTCCGAAGCAGACTTACTTTTTATGTAAATTTCAACTTTAGACAATATTTTCTAAATTCGCATAGCTGCTTTCAAAAAATTAAGAGCTGTTTTATTCGTCCCAATTAGTTCTACAATACAGTGCAAAGGGATTTAATAGCCCCAGGCTTGGTGCCTTCAATAGATCCAAAAATAAAAAAACACAATTTTGGGATTTTTTAAAAGTTTTCTGGGAATTGTGGGATTGTCATAATCAATTCAATAATTTCTTTTTCACTTTTGTATTTCGATAAAAAGTTGCTAAATAAGTGTAAAATTTCATTAAAAATTATTAATACACAAAACTTTTAAAAATTTTCCAGAAAAATCGGCTAACAGTCTTCTATATTTTTTTTAATTAAATTCGGGCTATTCGTTTAGAAGTTACAGATTTATTTCTCAATTTTTTTAGTTCCCCCACTGTGGATAGGTAGGTAGATACATTTTTTGTGTTTTATATATATAGATTCCTCATAGTAAAATATTTAATTAATAAAGTCTATATTTTCTTTCACTGTGGACTTTAATTAAATTTCTCCCTAAATGTGGTAACAGAAATACTCAACATTTGCTTATCTATTTATTTAGTTCCGTTATTTTAAAAATACTCACGGCATTATCATTAACCTGCACTACCATTGCCAGAGTTGTACAGAAATGTACTCTCTTAGAAATTAGTACTGTGGCGCCATCTGTATGTCATAGTAATATAATAACAAAGTACAGTATTACCAGATGAAACAGTTTATCAAGCGGCTCAATTGATTTATAGATGGCAGCATGGTGAATGAATTTTAAATAGAACAATATAACAGTTTTTTTCCTACAATAATTACTTTTAAACAAATAATTAACAATATTGTCTAGTCAAAACACAAATTGTAAAAAAAAGCTACGTTCGGAATAAATAAATAATTCAATAAGTAGGAAATAAAACCAATTTTTATTATATATTTTATTTATTTTTTTATTTATTTGCTACAGAGCCGTATTTTTTATACTTACATTTTATAAACAAATTTTTTGTTTATATGTATGCATAAAAACAATCTAATTTTTTTAAACTTTTTATTAAAAATATTTAATTAAAATATACAAGATAAATATATGATATACAAGTGTTTTTAAATACTGGGATTTTTTTGTTGTTTATTTTCAAAAATAAACTTAAAACTATTATAAAAAAGCAAAAAAAAAAAAGAAAAGCATAAGTACATAATTTACTTAAAATCAGGGATAAGTATAGAAATTTAACAAAATTATTTACATTTTAAAACAAAATAAAAAAGAATATACTGTTATGGGCCAAAACTGTACAATAAATAGCAGAAATTATGTGAAAATATATAAAATTGACCTTAATCCACTTGCTTGCTTTCATCTCTAGTCTTGCGGAATGAAACCGAGTGTATAAGAAGTGGTGGCAAAGCACCTCTCAACATTTGCAAACGCTTGCTTTTCTCCTTCTCGGGTCTACGCACATCTTCGCGCGATGAGGAGCTGGTTGGTGTAACAGCACCACTTGATAAAATTTCGGTACTTTGGGAAATCATAGCCGATTTGCGGAAATATCTGGGCATAGAATAATCATGGGAATTAAGTTTGGCCGCATTTGCCGTCTGTATGGAATATAAACTCTGCGACACTCTATACTTCTCGATGGTGGGAGTGTCTTCGTAATTTTTGGGCAAATTACTAAATGATATGGATGGTACTTCCGGTGTCATACTGATACTGGTATTGCCAGAGCCCGTTATAGAAAAGATATCAGTTTCACTGGCCGCTGAACGGACATTAAAGTGTGGCACACTCTTAGCACTGCGCAAGATTTTTCGTGGTGCCGGACCTAGCGCTGCACTGGGCAAAAGATGTGGATGCCGGTCAATTAAGCGAGGTCTCAATATAACCTCATCTACTTCAGCATCTGTGTTAGTGTTTTCTTCTTCGGCTATGGCATCGAATTTTTTGGGTGTCAATGTCTGACTGCCCTCGGGCGAAGAATCGGTGCTTAGAGTAAAGGTTATACGTTTATCGGGTGAGGTGACTTTACTGGCCTCGCTGGCGTTGTTGGTTGAATCCTCTGTTATTTTGGGAGAGTCCAAGGTGTCGCCATTTAAGTTAGCTGTAAGGAGTTGTTGTAGAAAGAAAACAATATTAGTTTCAGTTTTTATATAATGAAGAGTAGATATTTTTATATAAAACTTGGTTTGGTAAATCTTTAAATTAACATTTATAAATAAATTTAAAAATATATACTAAAAGTTAACTTTATTTAAATATATCAATGAATATTACTTGTAAACAAATATTTTCTTATCCTCAGTTCATAATATTGAGAAACCTCTAAAAACTAAACGGAGTTTCATTAAGCGCTGCTTATCGATGAAAGACTTATCGATGCCTTTATGTATGGAATAATGGCGCGCACCCGAAATGTCCGATTTTCCATGACTAAATCAGGCTTACTTTGGCCTATGACATGGGTTTGACGGACGCTGTGGTTTGCGATTTATTCGTATTTTTACGAATGTGCAATGACGATTTGAATTCAACGGCCTGTAACGACTAACTGCAGCATTCATCATGTTTGAAGGCACGACCATCAGTAGAATGCGATTATTGGTATTGTTTGTAAGTATGACAACACTAAATGTTTGGGCTGCTGGCAATGACATCGAAGGCTCTGGAATTCGAATGTACTAGTATGTCCGTTAAGAGCATTGTTGAAGAATCCCGATAGATGACGCGTGTGTAAATAGTGGCAGAGCTGGCAGTCGTGAGTTGAGTTTATCATTGTCGCTGTTAGAGTTAACATCATTTGTCGTGTACATGTGTGTTTGTACATTATAAAGTTTGTGTGCATTTCTGCGATTTTATAAACGTGTAAAAGACACTGAGTGACTATTAAATTCTGCTGTTGTTGTACATTCTAAATAAATAAAGAGTTGTTACAATTTTAAACTACTAAAACTGCTTTTTATTTGCAATCAAAAGTATCTAGTATCTAGACCTATCTAAATATTTATAACTTAAAGCTTGTCTCTTGTGTTTTAAATAAACTTTTCAAAACCCATATTCACTATTTGCCACTTTCTCTATAAACATTAGTCACCTTCCTAAAGCGTATTCTAAAAACTGTTAATTTTGTTTAAAGCTCATTCATATTGTTCTAATATTTGATGTAACAATTAGTGCCTTAAGCCTAGTACTCTGTTCATATTTGCGAAAAATGTTAGTTTTTTCATGCGAAAAATTTTATATGCAACAATTGATCAGCTGTTGGTTTTAATTTCGTGCGAAATAAGTGCTGCTTATGTTATTTCGTGTGGAAAAATAAAGATGCCAGATCTATTTCACATGTTTTCCACAATAAGAACAGAGTACTGCTTTTGCGAAATTATTTCGCATGTATTTCATTCCAAACATTTTATATGTAGTTTGACAGCAGTTCGCACGAAATTTTGAACAGAGTACTTAGCTTAAAGCTAAGTAGAATCTCAGGAAGAAAAATACCTAATAGCAATTTCCCGTAAACTTTGGGAAAACCTTTAATGCAGTCAATAGAAGAAAACTTTCTATAAATAAAGATTAAATAACAATTAATAGCTGATTATTAGCGCTATTCGTGAATTAGTTATTTATACGTTTCAGACAATTTAAAGAATTTTGGCATCGATTTGTTAGTGCATTTCTTTTAATATTTTGCTCTTTACAGCTTATTTCAGCATAATTTATTTTTCATAGCTTATTTGACTACTTATTGCATGCACATTTCTTTTAAAAGTTTCTAGTCATTTTTAAGTTCTTATAGTGTTTTCACACTGAGTGGTTTTAATGCAAAAGTTTGTTTTATCGTTAAAACCATCATTAAAACCTGGCTTTACCATACAAAATTATTATGATAAAACCAAAATTATTATGATAAAACATCTTTAAACCTTTTGTGAATTGGTTTTAAGTAGGTTTTATGAAATACAACCTTGTTTTCTATGTACTGAATACAGTGCTACCAACATGAAAATGTTGAAAACAGCTGATAAAAGGAAACAAAACAAATATAGAAACGAAGAAAGCCGTTGACAAAGAGTAAAACTTAAAAACATTAAATAACGAACGCAACAGCAACAATAAAAAAATACAAGAGAACAATAAGCGTTTGAATAACTAGAACACAACGAAAAGGTTTCATTGAAATGTGGGAGGAAAAAATAGAGTTTGACCAATAAATGTTAAAACCAGATTTATGAAAACTTATGGTGTGAACTCAAAATCAGCTAATTATGGTTTTAACGTTAAAACCAGGTTTTAACTTTAGGTGTGAAAACACTATTACGTGCATTAAACAACTATTCCATTGAAATACTCGCTAAGTTCAAACCAGGGTTTGTTCGAAAATGCATCACTGCGCTGCATCTGATGCGCAGTACGTTCTTAAAATGAAAAGTTGGCAACACTGCAAATGTCGTGAGTTCTAAAAAGCAACACTGAAACAAGCATCACAAAAATGGACGTCAATTTTTTAAGCAGGACGTCAATTTTTCCTTTTGGATTACAATTAAACTATCTGTTAGCTGGTCCAAAGTAATCAAAGCATTGAATTCACGTACCGGTTACATATATTCAGTTACCTTACTAGCTACCTAACTGGTTACTTGATCAGCTACATAACTAGTTATTTTAATATGTACGGGTTTGAGCTTAAATAGTCAGTTAAAAAGACAGTCAGACAGACAGTCCAATATATTACTTTTGGTGGGTAAACCAACTACATAGGAACTATAAAGTAACCAATGTACTTATCATTGCACTACAAAGAGCACATACGAGTCAAATGACCCAAAATATATAAAGTTTGGTTGTTATCTATGAAAACAATTATAAACTTGTGTTTTTCCTCAATGAGTAAATTCACTATAATTGAAATACAATCTTATGTTTTTTAGTTCATATTTTTAATATTTAAAGAGCATATTTTTCGTTCTTAAGTGCATTTTTATGCTCATAAAACACTTTTTTAGAGCATATTTTTGGTTGCCCTGCTGATTATAAATTTGATTAAATCCCAAATCGTTATTTGTGCCACTGATGCTTTGCGTGAACTAATACTGAAAGATCGTATTGTGATTTTTTGAAATTAATGAACTTAAGAAATATGTCGAAAATATACATTAATCTCTTTGATAACACTAAAACCATATTTGGGAATATTTGAGAACAGTTTTGCCATGTAAATAAATGATCAATAAGGCTTTCTGATGGTTGAATAAAACTAAACGGCGGTATATAAATATTTAATACCGCTTAATTTGGTTAACGCTAAAAAATACTCGTATCGAATAGTTTAAATAAATGTTGAACATATTTAAACGCGGTGTTTTAACATACGACTGACAACAAATCATGGATATATTCTTTCAAAGTTAATTAAATTCAAACGAAATTCTTTTAAAGATGTCTATTTTACCACCACACACGGCTAATCATTCGTATATTAAGGTTTTGTTATCACTTTTTTTGAATTTCGAGGAGTGAGGCTCGGATTACTGTGACCCTTGGTATAAAACGCTGAACATATTTAACGAATAGTAATTTATACACTTAGTTATTGAACATTATAGTGTAAACAAGAACGTTTGGTTTGCTTCGGAAATGTCAAATTTTATGCCAAGAAAGCGTTATATGCGGGGAGTTTTGCTAACTTTTTTAATTTGAAAAAAAAAGTGCTGCTGAAGTACTCCGATTGCTCACCAAAGCTTATGGTGAATTTGTTTCATCGGTTTCAACGTGCGAGAGATGGTTTGTGAGATTCAGAAGTGGTGATTTTGACAAGGAAGACCAAGAATTGGAGGCATTACTCCATGAAAATGATTGTCAAACTCAACAAAAGCTTGCAAAATTATTGGGAGCTACTCAATCAGAAATTTCAAAACGTTTGCAAGCAGCAGGATTCATCAGAAACAAGGAAATTGGGTACCATACGAATTGAAGCTGAGAGACCTTGAAACTCTTTTGTATGTAGGAAATGCTGCTTGAATGCTATAAAAGAAAATAATTTTTGCACCGAATCAGTACTTGTGATGAAAAATGCATCCATACGATAACCCGAAGCGTAAGAGATCGTTTAAGAAGACAGGCCAACCAGCCGAATCGACACCACAGCCAAATATCCATGGCTCTAAGGTAATGCTATGTATTTGGTGGGACCAAAAGGGTTCTATCTTTTATGACCTGCTAAAATCTGACCAGAAGTGAGCATTTGCCAAAAAACTTCCATAATATGCGGCCAGACATGAAACCGTAATATTTCATAACGACAACGCTAGGCTTCATGTTGCAATTTCTGTTAAAAACTATTTAGAAAGAAGTGTTTGGGAAGTTTTGCACCACCCGCCTTATAGTTTAGACCATGCCCCGTCCGATTACTATTTGTTTCGATCGATGCAGAAAACTCTCTCTGGGATATGTTTCACTTTGGAACAGAGTATCCGATATTGGATTAGTCTAAAAAGATGAGCAGTTGTTGTATGTTGTCAGAAAGATGGGAAAATGGCTAATACTTTGAATAAATTTATATTGTACAAATGTTTCAAAATAAAAGCTAAAAACGTGACAAAAATCCCCCATTTTTAAGTCCCCAATAGAAAAGTTAAAATCGGTCGAAAACGCTTGAAGTATTAAAAATTCGCTTGACCAATAAGTGTCCTGGACAGCGCTTAACATTAACTAACTCAAATTTAATTGAATGATGCAATATATTTGATTAACCTACGAGTATATTGTAAAGAATTTGATTAAAGACTATTTGAATGATTTAATAAGGAATAAATACTGTTACGAATTTGCAATAGCGATTTGAATTTAACGGCCTGTAACTACTACCTGCAACATTCATCATGTTGATAAACACGTCCATCAGTAGAAGCTTCTACTTCTCAACAATGTTGATAGCATGCGGTTATTAGCATTGCTTATATGTATGGCAACACTAAATGTTTAAGCTGCTAACATTGACATCGAAAGCTCTAGAATTCGAATATACTAGTTTGTCCGTTAAGAACATTGTAGAAGATTCACGAAAGATGGCGCGTGTATAAATAGTGGCAGAGGATGCAGTCGTAAGTGGAGTTTATTATAAGCGTTGTTAGAGTTAACATTATAAAGTGTGTGTGCATTTCTGCGAATTGATAAACGCGTATAAAGACACTGAGTGACTATTTGAACTGTTGTTGTTGTACATTTTAAATAAATAAAGAGTTGTTACAATTTTAAACTAACGGCTTTTTAATTGCAATCAAAAGTATCCGGTTTATTTACAGGAAATAAACCCAACGTTTTAAAAAGGTTAAAACGTAAAAATACTATACAAAATTAATCAATACCTTTGAAGAGAACTAAGGAACCTATGAATCCATGCGTAATAAATGCTTTAATGGAATAGTTAAAGCGTCAAATTTGATTATGAACAAAGAATAATAACAAGAAGTGAAACGCTGTCAAAAAAAACCTAAGTCGGTTGACAAAAAAAACCTAACTCTAAGAATGTATTGGTAACATTTTGTTTATATGTATTAGTATTCAAACCACTTTCACCACACTCCTCAAACACACATAGTTGTAAAAAAGCGACCATAAAAATTATAACAAAATTTTATTACAATTAAATTTAAAAATTCGAACAATTCTTAAATTATTTAACGTATATTTGACCTGGAAAGATTTTATAAATAGATGTTAATGCATTTTATTCCATAATTTCTGCAAAAATTAAATTTATTTGAATTTTTTATACATTTTCAATACCAAATTTTACAAATGTGTTTTTTTCAGTTTTAATTTCCACCCCCAAAAATTAAATGTCAGAAAAATTAAAAAAATATAATTTTCGTTTGTGCAAAATATGCGTGTTTCGGTTACTTTAATGGTCGAAATGTGTGCAAAAAAATATTATATGTTTGTGAAAGAGTGTGTTAAAATTGCAATTTTATTGCAATTTTGAAGAAAAAGTTTTGAAGCTAAATTTCTCTCTCAAGTGTGTTGAATTCACATACAACCTGTATGTGAAAAGAGAGAGAAGTTGTTGTTGTAGAAAAAGAGAGAGCCTTCCCTTCTTGTTATTCTTTGATTATGAATTTCTGTCTAACTATCGTAACGTTTCACCATTTTCAAGTGCGGCCAAAAATTGGAAAATTTTTTATATAATTTTCAAAACTCAATTGTCAAATTTTTTGAAATTGTATTAAACAAATTCTAAAACATTAATAACATAGATAATACACATAGATCGGAAACTCTCCTGTCAAAGACCTAACTCAGTTGTCAAAAACCTAAGTGGTGAGAATGTATTAGTAAAAAAAACTATGTGAAAACAAAAACAACACTCGTATGTGTAACATTTTTGAGTAGTTTTTTTGTTTGAGTTTTTTTCTAGTTTCCGCTCTATGTTTCTCTATGATTAATAATTTCTCTAAAGGGTTTTATTAAAGATATACATTTAATATATGTATATATTTATGATATATATTTAAATTCAAAAGAATTTAAAACTGTAAGGTGGGAAATAATTGGGTCATTGCATCATTAATTTATACTATTGCTTATTTTTAATAAAACAAATTCAGAATAATATTACTAAATAAATAAGAAATATATATGTTACTGAAATCGGGTAACGTTAACCTTTTCAATACCGGAGTCAAAGGTAAAATTTTTGAATATTTAAAATTTTCTATAAAAAAGTAGAATTTTTTTGTAATTTTTCAGCAGATCGTAATAATATTTCTAAGAATTACTCCATGAAATCTAAGGATTAAATTTTATTCAAAATTCACCCTTTAGTGTACTTCAATTTTATCTTACTGTGAATTATCATTAAAGCATAATTTCTTTATTGTTTTAAATATAAATACGCTCCCTACTGATTCATAGCTATAAGACTTGGACTTCTATTAAGCGAAAGTGGGTGTAATAAACATTGATATTCATTATGTTTTATAAAATCGTTGCTGGTTACAGCTTATTTTACTAAAATTACCCCAAAAAAACACCTTCTTATTTATTTCCCATTATTTGTCACTCATTTCTTTTAAATATCAACTTTATTCAAAACAAAATACTAAGCCAATCTTTATCCCATAAAATCTACCAAAACAAATCTGATACTTATTAAATAAATACCCCATAATTTTCCACTAATAATTAAATTTTGTTGATCTCCCATTCATTTCACTATCATACAAATAATCTACTCATATTCTAGAACACTTGACAGTGTTAAATTTTTTTGGTTACCAACAAATTAGTGCAATAACAAGCAGCTTTATCAACAAAAGATAATCATTAATAAAGTCGTTGTTAACTAAACGTTAGTAGCAGTTAAATACGCGTTCAAAGCGAACAATTTAATTCAATTCGATTCAATTCAATGTTCGTATCTATATCATAAAAAAAATCAAGTGGTTTGTAACTGTTTTTTTAATATTTGTTTTTAATACCAACACCCTAAAAATAAATAAATAATTAAAAAGCTAAATCAGTTCAGTTTTTTTGAAGAATGTTTGCGGAATTCTAGCATTCCAAAAAAGTAAATATTTTTAAAGGCGTTTTTTTTGTCAATTTCGTGTTTTTGTTTTTGCCAATAAACTTTATTGTTCTTTCAATGTGATGACAAATTTCGTCAATGAGATAAGATTGAAATGCGTTTTATTAATTTATACCTACAAATTTGTATTTATGTTTCTTTTTTTTTTTTGACAAAAGAGATACACAAATTATTTAAATAAGCTGAGAAATGGCGACTTTTTTAAAAAGTTTCTTAACATTTTGTAGGGTTAAATGGAATTCTAAAAAACGATTTCAAAAACAAGTAAAGTATGGTCGGTCCAGCTATATCATATAATACCCTACACTGAGTAAATGATCAAAAACTTTTTTATTTTAAAATTTCAATAATTTATTTTCGTGAGAGTTTTTCCTAAGTAGGCCTTGAGCTATGAGTAATTATGAACCGATCTCCATGAGTTTAGGCCGTGTAATTTATTTCTATATGAAACTTATTTATGTAGATAAGACATTGATGTTCGTTAACTTGATTTTAGGAATATGGACCGTGTATGGGAGTTATTCCTAATTATGGACCGATCATAATAAAATTAGGTGGCTGACTTCCGTATATATAAAACTTTTTTGGAGCGAAATTTTGTCAATGTATCCCTTACAGACAGTAATTGCCACTAATGTCAGATCACTTGGCTAACTCCAATTGATATATTTTGGGTCATTTGGCATGTATGTGCTTTTTGTAGAGCAAAGAGAAGTCAATTGGTTACTTTATACACCCCAAGTAATCTAGCGTAAAGTCAATTGTCACTTAAGTGTCTCTAAGTAATCTAGAGTATAGTCGCTTTAATCGTTTATTTTGTACTGCATATTATAAAGTAGTTATTTACCCACCAAAATTAATGTATTAAAGAGTTGTCGAGCGAAGGTTTGTTTAAAAGCAATTGGTTATTGGAATGTATATGAGATGTATATTCAGTTCAATTAGCTTCCGCTTTGTCATGTAACCAGTAAGGTAGCTGACTCTATGTAACAGGTGGCGTGTAATTTTGCTAATTAAGCATTAAGAGCTTTATTTACTGCTTTGGTATCTTTGGTGTCCCCCACTGAAATTTTTCGGAAAACATTTTCATAAAATATTTTAATCCTTAAATTTGGTTTTTGAAAGGAATTTTTTTTTTTTTGATTTTCTCAAAGAAGGGTCAAATTGACCCCTAAAGAGATGAGCTAGAGGGTTAAGATGATCCCCATAAAAATCCACAATATAACTCTGACAATAAGAATTCTCTCAGACGTTTACAAATTGTTATTCATTTAGTATAAAGCTCCCTTCGATAAAAAAATGAAAACTTTGACCCACTGTAAAAAAAAAAAAAACTCAGACCAGCTGGGCTATCAGTTTATTCCACAAAAATTATCTACTCAAAATGCCCCTTCAGAATTATAGGGTCGCTATTCTGTTCCAATCAAAAAGTCTCCATTTGTTGGACACTGTAATTTCAAATTAGTTTACAAAACTACAAAAAATACTTAAATTGTTGGGAAAACCCAGCCATAGAGAAAATACATAGAGCGGAAACTCAAAGACCTAACTCAGTTGTCAAAAACCTAAGTGGTGAAAAACAACACTCGTATGTGTAACTTTTTTGAGTAATTTTTTTGATTGAGTTTTTTTTCTAGTTTCCGCTCTATGTTTCTCTATGAACCCAGCATTTAAATTTTCTTTTGAAAATCGAACTCAAAATTTACTCAATAAATGTCTTGACTGATTTAAATAAAAAAAACACTTAGTAGGTGTGACTTAAAATTTTTGAAATATATTATAAATTATATACAGGGTGCTTAAAAGAATTGTATGTAATCGTATACGAATTTAAACATAATTTTAAAAAAATTTTTTTGGGAGTTCCAGCGAGATGTTCTTTGGCAGAATCAAGATGCGAACTATTTGAAATTTATATTTCAACTTAATTTGGCGTGATTTGAACCCGTAATAGCCAGATTGTCTAACCAACTCTCTACCAATATAATGATTATCATCCATTATTAATACAAAATTTTAGTCTGGATAGAATCATATCAATGCCGAACAAAGACTCAAAATTCAACGGAAAGAGTATCAAGTCAATTCTGAAATAGCCGAGATAAATTTGTAGTTAACGTGAAAGAGCATTTATGGATCAAACATTGGCATAAGAACTATAAAATTAGTTGTGTTTTTATAAATAATGTTGCCAACAAAATAAAATATAAAAAAAAAACACCGTCCAGTCACTACTTTTATAGTCATTATAAACAATTAAAAGCCATCATAAAATTAAAAAAAAAAGTAGTACCATAGAATAAAAAAAAAAAATGTCAAAGCTTGTCGAGGTATTTTTAAGATAAGAGTTGTCCAAAATTCATACTTTGATCTAGAGGTTGCTTAGTGATTAGTCAACGCCTCATTACCAAAATTGCTCAGTTGGAATAATTTGGTATAATTTATAAATGCTACTTAGGTGTAGAATTCAGTGATCAGATTCTCTTCAGAGCAATAAGGTCACCAATTAAACGAAATATCAGATAAATTGGCCCGACGATCCTCCTCCAATGTTTTCATAAGTTTGTAGTGGTTAAAACGGATATACGGTGATAATATTGATTAAGAATGAGAAACTACTGGCCGCACAGTACACATACAGATGCGACAAGAACTGTTAAAATTAAGTCTTTGACGTTCACTAAATGTCCTTCCGATTTGTATTCATTCACCCTTATTCTATCGACGAAACATATACCATTTTTTGACTTAATATTGACGACGATGTCGACGACGCCAAATAGAATAAGGGTGATTGTAGTTTTCTGGCAACCCTACTTATGTATATTATATCTCAGTTATTTTGAGCCGGATTTTTCAAATCCCGGGAAATCGGCAACAAGCATCTCCGAGCTTTTTCGTAGTTTGGACTATATGAGCAGTTATAGTCGGGATCTCATCAGGAGGGTTTATGGTTAAATAAGGGGTGCTAAAAGGCTACATTCTTTCACCTACTTTATTTTTTTAATTTTCAGCATGACCTTCTAGTAGGGTTCCTTAATTCGCGGACTTTTTCTATTCCCGGGAAATAATAAAAAAACCCTAAAAAAAACTAAATTAAGAGGTAGTCTAAGCCAAATCTGGAAGAAATACGTAATTCATTTAGTTTTCAAATAAGAATGTATAAGCGTGATCCATTTCGAGGTTCCCTACTTTTTTAAAGAAAAAAACACAGACAATTCAGATTTAATGGGGAATGTTTAGTATCATTTGAAAGAACATTCTGGAATTTATATTTTGAAGATTATGTCTATCAAATGTTAGCCGTTGCTACGTCGCAGATGGTCCATCCGTTGAGTCCAATTTTTGATGATTCGTTCGAACATTTCGACTGGAAACTGGTGAATGACACGCGTGATGTTTTCTTCCTGAATCGAAGCGGGTTTGTCCGCATAAACTTTACATATCACCACAGGAAAAAGTCTAACAGTGTGATATCACACGATATGGGTGGCCAATCGAGCGGCCCAAAACGTGAAATTATGTGCTCACCGAAGTCTTCTCTCAATAAATCCATTGATTGATGCGATGTGTGGGAAGTGGCGCAGTCTTGCTGAAACCAAATGTCGCCAAGATCACGAACTTCAATTTCAGGCATCAAATAGTCGGTTATCATGATACGATAACGGTCGCCATTGACGGTTACGTTCGCACCGGCATCATTTTTAAAGAAATATGGACCGATGATTCCACCGGCCCACACACCACAACAAACTGTTGTTTTTTCTGGATGAAGTGGCAGTTCTTGAATCTCTTCAGGTTGCTCTTCGTCCCAAATGCTGCAATTTTGTTTGTTTACATACCCATTGAGCGAATAGTACGCTCAGTAGGGCGATTATAAGTTGAGCGAAGTGCACGAAACACATTCCTCACAGAACGTGAATTTTCGTAATAAAGTTGAACGATTTGTAAACGTTGTTCTTTCCATTATGAAATGTCAAACAATACTAAACAAAAATAACATAACAGCATGACAGGACTCACACGTTATCTATCAAAAAAATGCTATTGAAAAAAGTATCTCTACTTGAATCACTCATTATAAAGAAACTGAAACCAGTATTATTGTCATTATTTACTCCATATATGAATATCCTTAGAAGTTTTAATGTGAAGTATCTTAATAATTATTTTAAGAACTTGAAATTTCAATTTGTATTAAGTCATCCTACTAAAAAAGTAAATTTTCCCATATGATAACATAGAGACGAGACGTAATTGTCAAAAACCTAAGGCTGTTGTCAAAAACCTAACTTTTGCAACAACAAAATACATGTTATGCATTAAACACATTAAAGACAGCAGGATGCCGACTGCAATCTATCAAAAATAAAATACACGCGTTTATATGAAGACGATTCTTTTGACAACACAGGCTGCAGCCGAATTAAGCTAATTTCTATTTTTGTCAACCACAAAACAGAAATAGTGCTGCTAATATAATAAAAAATGTAAATCAAATTAGTGCTAAAAATTAAATTTTTATTTTTTTACTTTATTAAGAGAAGTTTCTGATAACCATATTGTAATAAATTAATAAAAAGTACATAAATTATTACCACATATATATTTTTACTCAAAATAATTGTTTAAATATTAATTCCTTTGAAATTTTGCACGCTTATTTTTTATTAAAGTAAAAACAAACAAAAAAATAAAGTGACACCACAGAATTATAAATCGGCGGTTCGCTTTGTAGCTGTCGCCTTTAAAATAATTCAGAAGCTGCCACACGACTGCAACTGCAGCCAGCAGCATTTGTGTGCGTGTAGTCTGCTGTCTTCAATGGTTCAATGCATTTTGTTATTGTATCAAATGATTTGTTTTATTTTTGTTTGACAAGCCAGAGTGTCTCGTCTCTATGTATAATTCTCTATGAATTTTCCTGTTTTAAATAAATATTTTTCTGTTTTTATGACACAGAGAAAATAGTTTTGATTGTGATAACCGACATTTATTGCTAATAAAATGATTCAATCTAAAGCTAAGTACTCTATTCAAAATTTCGTGCGAACTGCTGTCAAACTACATATAAAATATTTGGAATGAAATATATGCGAAATAATTTCGCTGAAGCAGTACTCTGTTCTTATTGTGGAAAACATGTAAATACATCTGGCAACCTTAATTTTCCACACGAAATAACATAAGCAGCACTTCTTTCGCACGAAATTAAAACCAACAGCTGATCAATTGTTGCATATAAAATTTTTCGCATGGAAAAACCATAATTTTTCGCAAATATGAACAGAATACTAGGCTTAAGTAACCGAATATTTCTGTAGTTGCTAAAAAATTTTAGTTGGCGTGACAAAAATTCGGTTACTTAAATCGTAATTCTTTTGTTGCTAGTATCGAAAAGATCTAAGGACGTAATCGAATCATTTGATTGGGAACAAATCACAACGAATCTGTGTTATATGTGCAGCAATAGTACTGTCACTTTAAGAAGAAAACGTATGAAGAAATTCCCGAAATTTTTCAGATAAAAAATGTTTTCCGAAACTATTATTTTGCAGATGATAACAACATTTGCCAATTGTATCATACAATACAAACCTGGCGGTGATTGGGGAAATGAGGTAAAAAAAAGATACTCTTAATCAAGGTAGTGTGACAATCTCCTTGATCCATTTTTGATGAAATGAAGTAAAAATGGACTAATTACTGCAGTCATGGACAATGTCATTTTTAAACAAGAGTTTGTAGTTAAAGGACATATTTGTCGTGTTAGCGCGATTGCAAAACTAATCCACTGGGGTGGTTCATAAAGTAGTTTTAAGACTACTCCGCTGGTTTTTATGGTACAGCCCTAGGACATCGTAATGTTTAACATTAACCATGTTATTTTCAATGCATTTGGGTTGGACTAGTCCTAGTCCCTTATGGGTTATATTTTACATGCGTGTATGAACTAGTCGTATTATTTGCAGGGTTATAGTAGATTTGAATGGTCGTAAGATACAATCTTGTATGTTCATATACTAACGAAATTAGAGAATTTCTTAAAGGGAGGTCACACGGCATGTATTCCATATGTATTGGGACATGTATTCGATACATATGGAATTTCACGTGTATGTCAAAATTCACGTTATACAAACGGTTCATAATTTCCACGTTCACATGTAAATATGGGCAATTCCACGACTGAAAAAACAAAAACCCTTGAAACTTTTTTCAAGATGATTTGAATAGGAGAAAAAACTAATATGTTACTATGTGAAAGTATTTAGTGCTGTTTAAACTGACTATATTCAATTTTTTAATTTAATCGGTATATTTTAGGCTAAGATTGCTGCGAAAACTAAGCTATCAATTAGCATCTAGTATGAAATGAATTTGACTCTGATTGTTTTTTTGCTATTATCAAATTGTTTTTTTTTATGAAACCGAATATATATTTTCTATTATTTTTTTTAGTTTTTGTATACATCTATTTACAGATTATATATTGTTTTACTATAGTAGGAAAATCTGTCACGTACGGTATGTCACGTACGATATTAAATTTTTTTTTATTATAAAATCATCCAAAGATTATTTTTATTTAAATATGGCAATTAAAAAAAAAAAAAAAACATAACTCCTATCACAATTCGCAAATTTTCGCATATTTCTACATGTACCTTAAAATTATGTCACGTACGATATGTCTTTATTTTGTTCTATATTTTGGACAACAATGTTTCGAAAGAACTTATTAATTTTTATACCCTTCACCTTCGTGAGAAGCGTAATTTTCCGAACCTATAAAGTATATATATTCTGGATCCTTATAGATAGCGGAGTCGATTTAGCCATGTCCATCTGTCTGTCTGTCCGTCTGTCTGTTGAAATCAATTTTCTGAAGACCCCAGATATCTTCGGCATCCAAATATTCAATAATTCTGTCAGACATGCTTTCGAGAAGTTTCCTATTTAAAATCAGCAAAATCCATCCATAAATAACGGAGATATGACCAAAAATCCGAGACAACCTCTATCTCGACTACTAAGTCATAAATCTAGACAATATGGATATCTAATAATAGATATTTCAAAGTCCAACGATGTATATACGGCTATAGTAAGTTGGACCTACAATGGGTCAAAATCGGGAACAATATTTTTTAACCCGAATTTTTTTCATAAAAAACATTTTTTTTTGTCATACATTTTTTTCACTAATAAATTAAAAAAAATAAATTTTTAAATTAAAAAAATTTTATTTTAAACCATTTAAAAAAAAATTCGAAAAAAAAAATGTTTAATTTTATTTTAAAGTATAATTTGGTGAAGGGTATATAAGATTCGGCACAGCCGAATATAGCTCTCTTACTTGTTTAAAATATAGTTCCCTCTGAATGGAACATAAAGACCAAATTATTTTTCAGTTAGTCTTATTTCTGCAATATCTATTCCACTCTATAGACGTACAAATGTCACATGCCCATATGTAATTGCATGTGACATAACCTCTATTAGTTTATATGTTTGTTGTTTTTAACTTTATACCTATTTAAAACATTTTTAAATCACAATAAATATATTTAATGCAATGAAACTTATTTTGTTATGATTTTTCTCTACTCTTTTTTGTCTTGAGTTTTTTATTTTGCACTAACACAGTGTTGTATTTCAAAAAACACACTGTTAAACACAGGAAAATACACATGTATTTTACATACACAAAGTTTCATATGGATCACACGGTATGTACATGTTTACATGTAGAAAAATGTCCCAATACATGTCACAAAACACATGCAATACATACCGTGATGCCCACAGTTGTTTTAACATAATACACGATCTTCAACATCAGTTCATCATGGTCAATTGAACAGTGAACCGCTCAACACACTACAAGGAAAATTCATTATTTAGCCTTACGTTCAGTATGTGGAATCAACTAGAAGTCTTTACTTTCAGTGTAGCAAAATTCAAATCTACGTTTTTGCAAAATATTTCACGTTGAAAGAAATTTAAATTAATTTTTTATAATAATACTTGATTGTTTTAATTTTTAGCTCCAGAAAGTCATTACTTTTTTATCATTATCGTGTTGTAAGTAAAAGTAAAAATATTTTTGCTAAAAATTATTAAAACTAAAAATAAAAACACTTTAATTAGGAAGCTTTCCGTATAAAAATTACGCTTAATCAATCAATATTTTTGTCATGAGACTTGCAAACCTAATTAGGCATGTTAAGTCATTAAACTAGATGAATGTAGTTAAACAAATATGTGTATTAAAGTAATTTCCCAATATCTTATATGGCTGTAAGACCCTGTATTATTAAATACTCATTAACCAATATTTATATTTGCACGAGACTTTGAAAATTATATTTGCATACTAATTAAAAACCGGATTTTGTATAAATAAATAATTTAATTCATAATCTCCAAAGCACAGAAATAAATAACTAAGTATAGCTTGTATAGATATTAGTAAATTTATTTTTATTTGAATTAATAATGGAATTCTGCCATTTGATAGTCAACTCTCTTTAGACAAGAGAATTAGAGAAAGAGCTTTGGTTACTCTTTTGCCATTCTCTATAAAGTTTATTACAAATCGTTGACAATTTATTAATAAATATTTATTTATTTATTTATTAACTTTTGTTGTTGGCTACTGTAATGTAGTTGTTATTTCTGTGGTATTTCATTGTTGATAAATATTATGACAAAAAAAAAAGAAGAAAATGTTGAAAGTACGAGTACACATTGTCAAGTACTGTGCAACAGTTTAAACTTAACTAAAGTCAATGACTTTTATGTGTTTACAATATTTGTAAAAGCATTATTAAAATGTAGATAAAATAGACATACTAACTAACTATAGAATTATTATAGCATTTGTTATTAGGAATACATTCTTAAGCATATGTTGAAGAGTGTAGGTACCTTTTTTTTAGACAATAGTACGTAAGTACCTTAGAGGGGAGAAAAGCGTAAGTCAGTATAATTAAGAAAAAATAGTCTGTTTAACTTTTTAGGCCAAAATAAAGTATTTGTATTAAATAAACTTTCAGAAATAATCACCCAAAACTGTTTTTAGGAGTGCTCTCTATTATTTAATTGTATGAAGTATTTTTGTCAAGATTTAATTAATCCATTAGACAGCTTATTTCTGCAACTTTCAGTTAAATTTCTAAAATACATTTTTAGTGAAATATTTTTGCATATTTTAACGACTAATATTAAATTATTTTTCTGAGAAACGAAAACATTAATAGCAAAGTTGATATGATATGATGCTGTCGTTCATAATAACAAGTATTGACGTTGAACAGATCTTAATTTAACTAGAAAACGTGCTAGAGATACCGCCCCAATGAATGTTAAAATCACGTTTAAATCTAAACTGTAAAGGGTTTTGCGCAATAACTTGATAGTAAAATCAACAAGAACTTTAATCTATTTTTAATAACAAGTGTTTACAATGAAATAAATTAGATTTGTTTTCAAATGTTATGCATTTATTACAAAGAACAAACAGTCGTATTATTTGTTATAAACGATTTCATTCATGTGGCCTAGCTGTATAGCCGTGTGTCCACTACCGAGTTTTCTTGTGGAAGTTAATTCCAGAAGTGACTTCCAGAAGTTTTTGTCGTGTTAACAGGTATTAGAAGTTGACTCCCAGAAGTCACGGCTGGAAGAAGTACTTCACATAAACGGTTTGTGATATTCTCTTCTGTTTTCAGTTTTGTTTGAGTTCTTTTCCAAATTTATAAAAATGGACAAAAATTAATTTGTTTGGAGTAGTGAAAAAACACATTTAGTAATTGTAAAACAAGAAAGTTATCCTGAATTATGGAATAAGACTATAAGAATAAAATTAAAAAAACAAAACACTTTAAAGGCAATAGCCAATGGTGTAGAGACGCCCGAAGAAAAGGTCAAAAGGAAATTACATAGCTTCCGAACCTAGTTTGGTCAAGAAGTAAACAAATAAAGGAAGAAAAAAATGGCCAAAATGCTGAAGATGTATATTGTAATGAAATTGTACTTGAATTTAAATATAACGGCTGGTTTAAAGCTGCATAATGTTTCTCAACCTTTCTATTTATGTTAACAACAGTTAACATATCTGTGGATATCATTAACATACATAGCTCTGGAACATACAACATTGAATAAAAGCTTTGAGTTGATTATTGTTTGTAGGTGTCGCAACACTTAATGTTTAAGATGCTAAAATTAACATCGAAAGCACTAGAATTCGAATATACTAGTTTTGACCGTTAAGAACAATCTAGTTTATTCGAATGAAGATGGAAGTGTGTATAAATTGTGACTGCGGTTGCAGTAGTTAGTGAGTTTATCATAGACGCTGTTATAGCGTATACAGACGACATCGGTTATATGCATTAGCAGTCTTAATTCAAATTAACTTGTGAATTATCCCCTTCCTAATGCGCATTAACTTTGAAGTAAATGCTCAAAATCAAACTGAATGTAGCTATTTCAATATGGCAATACCGTTGACAATCAATCAACTTTTGGCAAATTGTTTATTATTGTGGTATAGAAAAAAAAAAAAAATAGGGAAATTAATCTGTAACTTCTAAACGGTCAGCCCGGTTTGAGTGAAATTTCACATGCACAATGAGGAAGTGTTGTCGAATTTAAGTTTTGTACTTGGACCACATGGGCCACCAGGTTTGCGGCCAGTGGTCCCCAAATTAGGACACCTCCAGTATGTTAAATTTTTAAAACGGTAGTATTTCTTCGTTTGTGTCCCGATTTCAAACAACTTACATATATAGAATCTCCTCAATGAGCACTACAAAAAACCTTGTCGTAGCTATCAATTATCTCTTACATCTTATGAGATATTCGCATTTGAAAATTAAATTTTTAAACTTTTACTCCAGTTTTTTTATAACAGCGGATCCAAATGTTTCCCGATTTTCTACTTTTTTCCTTTATTAGACTGAAAACAAATGTATGTATCAAATAAAAATAATAATTGTTGAAAAAGCATGACTGACTCCAAAGTTATTGCATTTGAATTTAAACAATTTTAAAAAGGCAATATTTCGCTAATTTTTTTGGGAATAAAGTACTTTTTTTCTTTTTAAGTTACCTAAAAAATTTCTACAAAGATGCATAAGGAATTTATACTTTTTCGAAAGCTAACTTTACAAAAAATATTTTAAATGAAAACCGATTTTAAAATTGTTGATACCGAACGGACCAGTTCCATCTAAAAAATGTCTATTTTTATGTAAAATTTAACTTTAGGGCAAAAATTCTCAAATCGCATAGTCGATATCAAAATATAGTACCTTGTTTTAGATGACCCAATATGTTCTTAATTATTTTGTAAAAGGTTCCGATAACACCGCCCCTGGTATGGATATTATAGCCAAAAAAACTCAAAAATCTCATTTTTGGGATTTTTCGAAACTTTTTTGGGAATTGCGGAATTCCTGACGCCAAATTTCAAAATTTGTTTTAAGTTTTGCATTTTCAATAGAAAAATCTATATAACTGCGAAATTTCATTAAAAAATATTTATAAATAAAAATTTGATTTCAATACGCAAAATTAGTATCTTCGCAAAAACTAAATAAAATATTTTCGTCATATTTTTCAAAAAAGTATTCCATGAATTTTTTAATTGTCAAATGTTATACATATTTTTTGAGAATTAGACAAAATTCCCTATCCATTGATATATAACATTTCTACCTTATGTTTTATACGTGGCAATTAATTTGGGAAAACTTAACATCTAGCAGAGATATGTAATGAAAACATTATGTACATTTTTGTAAAAAAAAGAACTATTTTGAAAACTTAGTTGAACTACCACATAAATATTGATGATTTGCAACAAATTTTTTCACAATTAAACAGTTGTTTACAAACAAACAGCTGTTTAGTAAATGCAAAAACTGTCGTTTGTCAGGATTAAATTTTAATTCACATTAGTGTGCTTTTAATGTAAATTAACTCTGTCGTCTGTCTACGGTATTAGAGTGAACATCAACAACATTACCAGTGAATGTTTGTACATTATAAAGTGTGTAGTATAAATGTGTGTATTTAAATAAGAGGCTATTTAAATTTAAAGAGTTGTTACAAATTTTAAACTACTAAACCGAATAAAAGTATCCGGTTTATTTAAAGGAAATAAATCAATGTTTTTAAAAGGTCAAAACGTAACAATATGTTAGCAAGTGAGAGTTGTATAATGATATGGAATACATGACGCCATCACATGTCCCACAAGAAGCTGAGGATAATTTGGTGAGAATGACAATTAAACCCCACATGAAAGTAAATTATCTCATAATTAGGACCAATCAACGCCAACAGTACAATGCTTTGTGCCTTTATAATTGAAGTAAACACTGCCATCCATAGCAGCTAGGCAATTGGGAAAATTCTATTTGTTATGAAATCCATTGGAATATTGAAGGGAATCTTCTTCCGTTGATGGAACCTAAAAAAGCGATTTAAATTTCAGGAGCTTTCTATTACATTGAACAACTTTGCAAATATCGCCGATCAGTCCGAAATAGTCCAATCAGTACCACAGAAACGACCATTCCTAAAAAAAGCAAACTCTACTGCAAGCTGTAGTCACATTGTGTTGAAACACGTCTGTAATTTCTTGCCTCAAGTTCGTCGTAATAACTTCTTCAAAATATTCTGGAAGCAGTGAAAACACTTCAGCATATACTTCCGCAAGTGACTTGCTAGTGAACTCACAGCTTATCAAACCCTGTTAGCCTAACTTTTATAGTTTTTTTTCAAAATATTTAAAGGGTATGCTGAACAATTACATATTGTTACGAAATTGCACTAGCAATTTGAGTTAAACGGTTTTAACATCTGGTTTCATAACCACCATCTTTTGTATATATTGTCATAAGTGGATACTTCTACTTATCAGCACTGTACTGCCAACATTAACTATTAAAGCTGCTAATATTAATGCTGCTGAAAGTTCTAGAAATAGAACATTCTGGTTATGTCCGTTAGATAATTCATGAAACTTCTAGAAGATGGCACTGTGTCTAATAGTAACAGCATGTTGCAATCATTCAGTTAGAGGCGCTGTTAGAGTTATTATCAACTGTATTCATGTAAATTATTTGTTGCCAAAGTCCCATTGTTCGAATTTTCTACATGTGGCAGCAAAATATTAAATTCGATATTCGATTTTATTAACTGAGATATTGTTGGCAAAACCAAAAATATTTATGTATGTATATAATCAAATCGTTTGATTAACAAAACATTCGGTTGACACAATGAATGGACCTTACCATATTCCAAAATGACCTAGGACCTTCCGTCACGAGCCTGTTAAACCCACAAAAATTTTAAACGAAAGTCCTTCAAATTTTCGTAAAGATTTTCAGATATAGATTGTTTGAAAATGTCTTCAACGATTTGATTGCAGTGGGACAGCTAAAACTTGGTAATGACTTGCCATTACTGAATAACGTACTTTTCAATGACAACTACATACCGTCTGCATTACTTAGAAGTAGTCGTATAATGATTTATTTATCATCTGTTATTTAAATTCTGTTTTTACTGACAACAACTTCTACGAGATCTAGCTATCAATAAGTTATTTAAGTCATTACTTGTAACTAGTTATAGTGATATTAAAGTAATGACTTAATTATAAGCGATTGTGGTAAGTATTTGCTTCCAACTAAATCACTCCTATCGCAAGTCAAGATTTCACATGAAATATGTTCCCTTTTCCCATTTTTCGTTTATGAATTTTGTTCACGTGAAAAAATTCCCCATGTTGTGAAATTTTTAGATGGAATTTTGTAAACAATAAACAGCTGTTACGAACAAAATCAACTATTGTGAATGAAAAGTTCATGGGAATAGCACGATAGCAATTTTCCCTTCAAGGGATTTAATGGGAACATAAATTTCACATGTTTTTCACGATTGGAGTGATTAAAATAATGATTTAGAATGCTATTGTGTAAGAATTTTAGTGTCAGAATTTAGCACTTTGACCCATTACTTGGCAATGAAAGTTTTTCCTGGGTATGTATATTATATCTTATCACATGGTTTATAATACAGGCCGACACAGATTGGCAAGAAATATCAGAAAACAACATAAAAAGGCCAATGTTAGGTCTACGACTTTCTTATTGGAAACAGAGAAAATAAACTGCAGACCATAGAGAAATATACATAGAACGGCAACTCTGCTGTCAAAGACCTAACTCAATTGTCAAAAATCGAAGTGGTGAAACTATATGAAAACAAAAACAGCACTCGTATGTGTAATATTTTTTGGTTGAATTTTTTCTAGTTTCGGCTCGATGTATATTTCTCTATGCTCATAGCGAGATGAGATGGAATTGTCAAAAACCTATCTCTTGCAACAACAATATACATGTTACTCAATGTATTTTGTTGTTGTATCAGACATATTATTTGTTGTATATTTGTTTGACAATACGGAGACGAGACACTCTATGTATAATTCTCTATGTCCAAGGCGTATTAATCAGGTGAGAGCGTCTCGGCAACAAATACAACAAAGACAATATTTCTTAGTTGTCAAGAGACTGAGAATGTCAAAACGGATATGACATATAAAATATATAAAAAACAAACAAATAAAAAAATATATGAATTTCTGTAGCTTTTTTTATGAAAACTATAAAAAATAAACCAATAAAAAAATCAATAATTGGTAGTTTGCTCTAACACGGTTTTTGTTTGGAAGATTCAATATTAAAAGCGTCGAACGGGAATAAATATCTTGGTGATTTATGTGGAACTATCAGCTATCCATTTAGCTATGTCCGTCTGTCTGTGTAAATACTAGCACATCCAAAATAAACAACCAAATTCTTCTAAGGAGTTTGGTATTGAAAATCGGCAGGAAAACAAGTCTCAAGGACTAAAATGGCAGTGAATCTCTAAAAAATTTGATGCATTTTCACCAAAAAATTTTCAAAAATGGCCAATTGTTATTGATTGCTGTAAAGCCTTGAAAAATTTTTGTTTACAATTTTCAGTTTTTTATTATTTTCAGTTCAAATATTGTGAATGTCAACAAGAGACAATAAACAACTTTTTGACACTTTCAAACACAACATAAATAAATAAACAATAATCAGCTGGGCTCGTAACTTCACCTTATTTAATACACCTTGTCTATGTCTATGCTGCTGTCATTTATATTTGTTATCAGCAATTAGGATATTGTGTTTATTTTTAAAAAATTAATAAATAATTGTTACATTTGAGTGAAACAATTGCGATCGTTGGAAACTCGAACTATGCGCCATTGAGACAGAGTAACTCTTTACAATATAATAGATAAGAAATTAAATACTACCTTTTCAGGGGAGAACAATTTATCAAGAATCAATGCTTTTATTGATGGTTTCAAAATGAACAAGTTGTGAAGTTTTCTTTCAGGAGCTTAAATTGAAAGAATGTTAATCGTTTTAAACTAGAGTGCAATATTTTCCAAGCGAAAGTTTATGCAATAGTTAAGTACGGATTTTAAGTTGGAGGCTCATATTTCTTCAAAAATAAGTACGGTCAAGTAGTGGCTGTTACAGCCTCATAATAATAGAGATCGTTCTGGCTAAGTTGGTAAGCAAGTCGGTACCACATGCCCAACAGTCTGTGTAACAATTTAATTACAGCAATGCTATTGAGGCCATTTGCCCGATGTGCTATCCCATACATAACCCTATCCTCTGTACTTTATGATTTAATAAAAATATAACTATCTAAAGAAGAACACCCTGTATAATCTATATAAATAAAAATCAAATGTCGTTTGTTGGTAGTTGCATCAGTTGAGAAAGGCTTGACCGATTTGGAATTTTTTTTTTTTAATGTTCGTCATATTCCAACTTAGGCTTTTACTGAAAGAAAAATTGTCCACAAAAGTATTTTATAGAAAGAAAAATTGTCCACGCCCACTATATGCAAATATGTAACCAAAAGTGACATGGCTGAGTTAGTGCTGAGAATTGGAACGCCGAAGTCACCCAATTTCAAATGGAGCAGTAACGAAGCAATTTGGCGCATAATTTCATTTTCCATTCATGAAAGACAACTGTTGATCATTTAGCCGTACATCTGGAAAATTTTCAAAGAGTGTACTTTACTGAGAGAGTGTATTACAACGCGTTGATCGACCGCCATCCACAATATTGACCAGATTTTTTGAAATTTGTACGAACTACTTGGAATCAATCGTCAAAGAAATTCCAACGGCGGAAGCAAGGAAATCCAGTTCCAGGTTTCCCCCATTTATTTTCAACCAACGCATTAGGTCGAATTTACACAGTTCATCCAAGTAACGATGAGTGTTTCTATTCGCATTTGCTATTAGTCAAAGCTCGTGGCCCAGCATTATTATAAGATTTGCGTACTATAAATGATGAATTGTGTGACACGTATGACACTCAGGATCGTCAAATGGTCATCAAATACGAGCATTGTTTTCGATAATTATCTTATGCTTCCCATCCAAACCGACTGACTTGTAGAGCAAATACAAAGTTTCCATGTGTGATGATATTTTGCATCAGATGCGTTTTGGAACATCAAATCCAAATATAAAACTGAGCTAGGAAATTTACAACGGGGATTTGCTATTAATAGAGGACATGTGCTTGATGATGTCGAACAAGGTATTATCCGATTCACAAAGCATTCAATCAAGAGTTATGATGCGAAAAACTATATGATTGCGATGCCTTGAGGGCATCAGTTCAAACAATTGTTCCACTGTTGAATCGACAACAAAAATATGAGACACTCTTATGAAAATTGTGAAAGATGAAACTGGAGGGATCTTTTTGGACGCTCACAGTGGAACAGGAAAAACTTTATTGATTTTGCAACGATACGCTCGCAGAATGATATTGCACTTTCTTCATCAGGAATTGCAGCTACGTTGTTGAAAGCCGGTCGAACTGATTCAGCACACAAGTTGCCATCCAACATGTTACATTTCCAAGAATAGTGCGATGGTCAATGTTTTGTAGCAAAGCAAAGTGATCGTTTGGAATTATACAATGGTGCATAAAAAGTCTTTGGAGGCATTAGACCAGCGAAAGGCATTGAGCTCTCAAATGAGCTCTCTTGTTTTTGTTTTCACATGTACGCAAGCACATACATTGTATAAAAACAATCAAAACCAGTCAGTCTCGCATGAGCATTGATAGAAGCAGGTTGTTTTACGCTTTTCGCTTTTTATGCTTGTTTATTTCAGTTATTGTTTTTGTTTTTTTCTGAACTTTTTACTCAACTCATACAACTACAATATCTAAAAACTGTAGTGGTGTGAGTCTGCCTTTCGCTGCATTAGACAGAACGTTACAAGATTTACGAAACAATCACAGCCGGTTTGGTGGTGAGATGATTCTGTTGGCAGGTGATTTTTGGCAAATATTGCCAGTGATTCCACGGTCAACGGCAGCTGATGAACTTAATGCATGTTTGAAGCCGTCCCTTTTGCGGAAACAAGTCGAGAAACTCAAATTGACTGTGAACATGCATGTCGAGCTGCATGCAGAACGATCAATCTGGAGAAGTATTTTCCAAAGAATTGCTGGACATTGGCAACGGCAATGTCCAGCAGTTGCCGTTGCAAATTTCAACTAGCTGCATTCAATTTCCCGTCGCTTTCTGTCAGTTCACCGAATCAAAATCCGAACTCATCCGAATGCTGTTTCCAAACATTGCGCAAAATTACATTTGTTTGGGTTTCACGTCTATAGACTTCTTCGTCAATTTTGCACATTACTGTGTTAATGAATTGTATAAATATTTATGATTTTTAAGAAATTATCAATAGAATTTGATGATTCAAAGTGAAATTGCTGTCGAATTGTTACAAATCGGTGGATTCCGTTACTTCCCAACCGAGTTTTTAAACTCCCCGGATTACCGCCTCACAATCTCCAACTTATAGTAGGATCGGTAATCATTATATTACGAAACATAAACCAACCACGTCTTTCTAATGGCACCCGACTTGCGGTAAAATACCTGATGAATAACGTCATCGAAGCAAAAATACTTTAAGGAAAGTACAAAGGAGAAGACGTATTGATACCACGGATCGCAATGGTTTCGACCGACATGCCATTCAATTTTAAACGCTTGAAGTTTCCGGAACGGTTTGCATTCGCAATGACAATTAACAAATCTCAAGGGCAGTCATGGCATGTTTGCGGCTGTAATCTTGGAAATCCATACTTCTGGCATGGTCAATTGTATGTCGCTCTTGAAATAAGATTTTGACAACAGGCTTAGGTTTTTGTGTCTCAGTTACCTATCTTACCTATTTGGCAACCACGCGAGGAGACTTGGCTTGCCCTACAATGACTTCTGCAGAAGTTTTCAAAACGAGGAGGAGGATGAGACAATTTTTCATCTTCTTTGTCATTGTACGGCATAAGAAGATCTACGCTTAAGGTTTCTGGGACATCGTTCCCTAATTAGTCTTTCTGAACTCTCGAATTTGAGGCTTGAGTGCCAGCGATGCCAGGTACATTTAATCGCTGTCCCCAACCAAAATTAAAAATATCCCCAAAAATCCCCAAATATTGTTTTTCTTGAAATTTTCACAAAAACTAAACTACATATTAAATAAATCAGCCAATAACTGTTCGAATTAATTGTTATAAAATTAAGAAGGTTCCTTAAAACCAAAATTCTTATGAATTTGTCAGTTTCTTTTGAAAATATTCATATCAATTGGTTGAACATTTTTTGCCACAGCATCTCGTAACTCATCGTTTCAAATCTTATATAAAATTAGTAGTGGTATCTTTTTTAACCAAACATTAAGCATAAACACATTTGAGAATAATCAATTGTAAATTCAATTCGAAGTTACAGAATTACGCCTTGCACATAAAATCCTACAATTAGAAACTTTTTTGAAAATACTACCCAATGTTTTTTTGCTCTAATTTTTTTATGAAAAACTTTTTTCACAAGTAGAACCAAAGTTGTTCATTAAAAAAAAATAAAAAAAAAATACATACAGCCCCATCTTGTACATTCAAAAGCATTGAGCATCTCTATTTTCTATTCACAGAACATGAAATAATGTTCACTTATTGGTAACTTATTGCTATTATCGATAATAAAACAACCTTAACCTAATTACTTTATCCCCACAAATCCCCGAAATATTTTCAAAGATCCCTAATAAAATCCCCAGTCCCCAAATGAAATTTTCTGTCCCCAAAAACCTTACGAAATCCCCACCTTTTGGGACAAATCCCCAACATTGGCAAGCCTGTTTAGTGCATTAATGCCTTTAATAGGGAATAGTAATTTGGCTAATCAAACCAGATATGGGGATATCCAAGGAGTGATAAATTAATAATCTCCTCTCTCTTTCGTATCTCTTCCTCATCAATCTTTAATCACATCTTGACTCTTTTTCATATCTATTCTGTCCTTCTTTTTCTGTCTCTCTACTTTCAGGTAACGCAAAGGGACCTATTGCCTGGACCCTCGTGAACTGCTCTTCTTCTTCACTTCGCGGCTGCCTGGAAACCTAATCTACCTATCTAGTTGTTATCTATGGTTTAAATCAATGGTTACCAAGCCATATACTCTTGGTGCTCATTTGTTTTTGTTAATGCTCTTAGCTATAGGCTGTATGTTTCTATACTCAATGGAGCACTCAGCACTAGCAATATGAAATACACTAACAACTTTGTCTTGTTTGTTTTTTTGTCGATCTTCAATGCATACACTCAAGTGCAAAGCAACAACACTTTCGTTTGCTTTGCTGGTAAACATTGACGACAGCGATCATCAATGTAGATTTTGTTTTTGTTTATCGTATGGTATTGGTTAAAAAAGTGTGTATTTTTTTTCTTTATTCTTTGTATGTTTTGGTTTTTAAAAGAAAAACAATTGCATAAAAATTAGTTTTTCTTTAAATGTATTGGTGTTTGCTCTTCCATAAGGAACTTTTGGGCACCCCTGGCTTGGATCCTTCTATCTCATTCTTTTCTGGAGTTCAGAAACCATATTTTATTTGTATTAATTTAAAGCGTAAAAAAGAAGCCTTTTTATCAATAATTTTTAAAGGAATGATAAAAAACTGACAATCACAGTGAGTTAAAACGATAACAGTTGATCGACAGTAATAACAATTATATGAGTAACAGTAGCTAAGTGTTAACAGTAACAAGGGTTTAACTGATATTGTAAAAATATCTAATTGCTAAATAAGCAATTATGCGAATTATTTACATTTCTTTATTGGTTATATAAAAAAAATTGTACAAGAAATCATAAAACAAAAGAAATATTAATTAAACAATTGAATTAACTAGCCACCCAGTTAACCATGTCCTACATCACTATCTATTACGACAGCAAGAGAGTATAGGGCAAATCGTACATAATACTTTTACACAATGACGTGATTGTAATCATAAATGATCAGAAAGGCACTTCACACAAACTTAATCGCAAAATATAGTACAAACAACTAAATATAGTTCATATTTTCATAGTACATGGTTTTGTATGAGTAAGTATTTCTTTTTATCAGATAGTACGAAGTATAACTAAAATAAAAAGCTAATTATTTATTTCGCATATACAATGTTTAATAAATTTCATATTTTTATAACAATAAAATAACAAAAAAAAAAAAAGAAAAATACTTGAAGTAACAGCCAAAATAATTTTGTTAGGTTTTTTGTATGTCTTGAGTTTTTATCTGCCTGTTAGTAGATAGACTTTTTCTGATTGTTAAAGTAATAATAATAATGGCGATGGTTTTGATTTATTTTTTGGAAAAATAACTAAGATTTTTATAAAGTATTATTATTAAAACAAAAATTTAATCTTTGGCATAAAATTAATAACAAGAAAACAGTAGTAGTGTTAAGTACTAAATAATAATTAAAATAACTATTAATTTAATTAATACAGTTGAGGTTATGTTATATTTTTGTTTACAAGAGAGTTAACAAACTCTCTAACAAGTCTTATTATTGTTTTTGTTTTTTTCTTTCTCTTAACTAGAATTTATTTATAAATAAAACATAAAATTAATATTGCGACATTAAAATTTCAGTACTTTTGTTGGCATTAATAATAATACTTAAACATAATGTTAAAAAGTACCTTAATTCATAAACTACTTAACATAAATAATACTTAATAAATGAACGATCAGTTTTTTTTTTTTTTAAACCGCCCCTCAAACTTATAAAACTAATCTAAATAAAATTTAACCTTTAATTGAGGCGTGGTAGTGCCTGGGCTATTTGGACCACTGTCACCATTATGTCTTGATAAAAATGGTGTAGATTCATCATTACCTTCCAAACGTCTTAACAAACGATCCTGATCACTTTCTCTGGGCGTTGTGGGTATCTCTCGTTTGGGTGAGTGTATGCCCGCCAAATTGACCTTGGTATTAATGCGATTCAACTTGGTCGGCTGATGATCCTGGAATATTTGTGAATTGGCAAATACAGCCAGGATTTCGGGTCCCAACATGGGTACATTTGTTTGGGTTTCACGTCTATACACTTCTTCATCAATTTTGCCATTACTGTGTTAATGAATTGTATAAATATTATCAAAAATTGAATTGTTAAATAGTATAGCTTCACACAAACAAACTGAATAGATTGTTCAGCTACATCATGATCAACTTAATTGAGTTGATGGATAGTTAGTTGTTCATGATGCTGATATTTTTATAAGAGTTAATTTTCGTTTGTATGTTTTGTATTTTATTTATCAATTAGTACCTGAATAATGCGGATGAGTTTCCCCTTCTTAGTGGTTGATCGACTATGATTTGTGGTAAGGTTAAATTGTTGTTGTCCGCAGGCTGTATGCGTCCCAAGACATTGCCATTTTTTTGTGAAGCTATATATTGCTCATCATCATCGGGATTGTAATTGGCTAAAAATTAAATAAATATGATTAGTGTTCTTTATTTCTTCTATTGATTATGTAAATTTTAAGTTGAATTGCTAAAGATAAACAAAATACGATTTGGGATTCATTGAAAGTTTATTTACTTAAGAAAATTCATAGGAATTTTAAACTAGATTTTAGTATTTGGAACTATTATTATTTGTGTTTCAGAAGAATATAATGTCACAAACTCGAAAACATGCAATTAGTCATGATAACCAGAAAAACTTAAATTAAGCGAAGCCGTTATTAGACACAAGAAGGAGCATAAAACTCCTATGAAGGCCGGTGATATAGATACATCTTGTAAGCGAATTCAAAAAGTGTTATACACCGGAGTTAAAAGCAAAGCACCTCAACTCCTGAAAATCTGATGAAAACTGTCATAAAGTATGTGGTTGTTATAACATTCACAAACATAAATTAAGGTCAAAATAATAGATGAGTTTCTTTTGTCCAAAAGTTTAATTATAAGGAGGAGATGGTGCACCAAAGATCAACCGCTCAAACCCAGACGGAAATTGAACAGAGAAAATCCATAAGAATGTTTACAGTACCTACTAGACATATATAATTGATTTCCCATCTAGGTCGCATGAAAATTTCAAATTTCAGCAGTTTTTTAGACATGCGAAGAGGAGGGTGAGACATTAGAACATGTTTTGCAGCTAAGCCCAATGTTAGTTCAAACAAATATTTTCTGAAGACATGATACAGCGCTCTTAGAAGCTTGGCTTGAAAATCCCTGATATATAGTGCTGAAATGGGTTGGGATTTTCAACAACTCTCTGCACTTCTACACCTGATTAAATCTTCTTTATTGTTACGAATGTGCAATGACGATTTGAATTTAAAGGTCTGAAACGACTGCCTGCAGCATTCATCATGTTTGAAGGCACGTCCATCAGTAGCATGAGGTTATTGGCATTGTTTGTATGTAAGTATGGCAACACTAAATGTTTTGGCTGCTGGCAATGACATCGAAGACTCTGGAATTCGAATTCGTTAAGAGCATTGTAGAAGATTCCCGATAGATGGCGCGTGTATAAATAGTGGCAGAGCTGGCAGTCGTGAGTTGTGTTTAGCATAGGCGCTGTTAGAGTTAACATCAATTGTCGTGTACATGTGTGTTTGTACATTATAAAGTTTGTGTGCATTTCTGCGAATTGATAAACGTGTATAAAGACACTGAGTGATTATTTAATTCTGTTGTTGTTGTACATTGTAAATAAATAAAGAGTTGTTACAATTTTAAACTACTAAATTTTCATATCGTTCGATAAAACAAGTAGGCCGCAGTTAATGCAACATTGTACTATAAAATTTTTTTAATATTTTCACTCGATGATAAACGGTAACGGGACTCTACGTCTTGAGCCGCAGAAACGGAAAGAGAACGCAAATCACGGCTTCAGCAAATTCGTCGCAGTGAATCTTCATCGAGAGCTGCAGAGACACCCCAAAAGCATATCGAACGACTAGAAGCCAATCGCTTGCGAATGGCTCGATCAAGAGAAAGAATTGATTTAAAGTTGGTGGCATTTCATTAAAATAAGGATGATTGCGCCAATCATCACAAGGACGAGCTCTTTATTCAATTGCTTCCGTCAACAAGCTGAATGAGCAAATTCAATTGAAACTGCCTGGCGAAACAATGTAATGAACGAAGAACAAGTCGTCAATTGTCCTACTGAATTTTTGAATTCATTGGAACCAGCCGGAATGCCACCAGATGTATTAACATTGAAGGTTGGATCACCGATAATGCTTCTCTGAGAAAACAATCATCGGTGGCAGATTTGAAGGCGAAGACGTACTGATTCCACGCATACCGATGATTTCCAACGACTTTGACCATTTGAATTCAAGCGGCTCCAGTTTCCGTTTCGGCTTGCTTTGCTATAACCATTAACCATTAACAAAGCACAAGGCCAATCGTTGATTACTGCTGCCAAACATTTGGAAAATTCATGATTTTCACACGGTCAATTGTATATTGATTGCTCCCGAATTGGTACACAAAATAATTTATATATTTTTACTCCAAATAAAAAACAAAAAATATTGTATATCCCCTGGCCTTAAGATGAGTTCATTAATATAAAATATCACAATTGTCTTAAATACATTAGTTTCTTTTTTAAAGGTTATAGCAGGACACTGTACTTATAGACATCTGATACAACTTTGTCATATGATCACCTCATCCACCGTCATCTAGCGATGTCAGGTCGGGGCAGTTCGTGCTTTAGTTTTGTCCCACACTGTATATTAAAATCGAGATCGAGATTCAATATAAAACAGATGTTTCCTAAGGGCCGGCAACGCGGATCGGCTTCAGCTTGTCTGTTATAATTCGGTCTAGGAATGTAGTTATTATTTAGTTGAAATAGAGGCAAATTGTCTCTTTAAAAAACCAAAGTGGTTTTAACAAATTTAAGCAGTGTAAGCAATTTATGATATGAGACTGAAATTCTAGATGGATTTTGGTGAATATAGTGTTCTCTGAAAAGGCCGATATATAACTGACATTTCAGATGTCATAATATTTGTGAGTGTTCACTAAAATCCATATTTTTAAAAAAATTCCTGTCTTCTGATCTTGAGAGAAGACTGATTTGAATGCAATAAAACTGTTAAAAGTAAAAATTCTAAACAGCTGGTGGATCTTCTTTTGGAAAAGTATCTTCATATCGTATTTGTCATTTTGAAGGCTTGTAGGATGTGAGTTCCCCACATCCAAAAAAGTATTGTTTTATATTCTATAATGGCTTTTAAAATTTAAAACACTGTCGAGTTTATTAAGTTTTTGAAGCAATTAATTATACGGGAACTATATAGTTCATTTTTAATGAGCTGTAGAAAATTAATGACTTTCCAGGAATTAATTGAACTGAATAATGAAAACGATCATTAAGAGACGTAACTTTAAGTCTAAATGCGACAATTAACTTTATATTCAAAGTAATTAAAATTAAATTTTAATGATTCTCCATTATAAAGATGACTTATGTGAAATTCGCGTCTGTTCTTTGTACTACTTTATTGCAATGAGCTTTAATGACGAACTTTCTATTCCCTTGCTGATGACAGAGGCATTTGCCACTTTTTATAGACCAATTTTGATATTGGGGTCGTGAGGCAGAGCAAGATAATAATACACTAATGAGGGATCTTATAGCAATTTATGAATGTGTAATTGCTTCATCTGTATTTAAAGGTGGTATGAATATCTGGCATTATTAATGATCTTGTTCATTGGAATAACTTGACTTTGCAATTGTTGAAACAAGAAGCAGTAGTTGTTCTAAACAGTGCAAACTTCACCTAACTTAAAGCACCTGCATTCGATCAAAAATGGAATACAACACTCATGTATAGGCTGATGCTCCAAGGACTACTTTGAAGCTTATTAGAAGCGTACTGGAGAGGTGTACTGTGAGTTAAATTACAGTGAAATAAGTTCCTATGAAATTGGGGAGCTTGTTTCTGATTCCGGAACATGTTAACGTAAAACTAGTAAATCGCACAACACTTTACAAGATAAATTTCGTTTTACCTACCGTTCATATGTGAAACAAACTCCTTCAGAAGTCTTCTCTAACACTTAAAATATTGAGAAATTTTGGTTTACTCCCTGAATCATAATCTCTTAATACAATCGCATGCATGATTGGGGGCTAAGAATATTGAGAAACATAAAGCGGAACATACGAGAGTTGTTTTTGTTTTCACATACATTTTTTTACTAATGCAATCTCTCCACTTAGGTTTTCGATAACTGAGTTAGGTCTTTGACAGAAGAGTTTCCGATCTATGTGTATTAATCTATGGCTACGACCTGACTACTGGTTCAACTATATAAAAATTACACTACAGTGAATATTAAACTTCTAAGTATACACTTTGAAATCGTTATAATTCTCTATAAGTTTATATGAATGTTTAAAAGTCTATATAAGATGTTTAGGGTAATCCAGAATGGAAGAACCGCTCCCGTTATATTTTGCTCTTGGGCATAAAAATACGAGTTCACAGCTGAAGAATTTATCAGCAATAACTAGCTCACCGAGATATAATGAGACCAATTGATAACCGTTGTTTCCATACAAAATCAATAGCTAACTTAAAGCTGAACTTTTTATGTCGTCGGATTGTATTCATAAAGCTTATCTTAAGCTACGTACACACGCTTGTCAGATTTTACAATGTTGTCCGATCTGGCAATGTGCTCGCAATATACTGGCAATGAAATATTATTAGCAAAAGGTAAATTGTCAGTTTAGACGACTGTAAGAAAACCTTACAATTTAATTGTCAGACAATTCTCAAACAATAAATTTATCTTCTAACAAAAATTGTCAAAAAAATTGCTTCACTTTTGTTTATTTTAAATACATATGCACAGTGTTGCCAATAGAAATTATTTATCTGACAATGATGCCATTGTCAGATGCATAAACTTCGCACATATGACAATAAAAAGTGTCTGACAATGATCTTACAGTGATCTGGCAATGGCAACGTAAGGTGTTTATACGATTGTCAGATGTCTGACAATAGTATTGTCTTACAATGTACTGACAAATACTTTTTCTGACAACGTTGTAAGACAAAAATTGTAAGTTCACACGGTTGTTAGACATTTTCTGAACATTTTTCTGACAATATTGTACAATCTGACAACCGTGTGTACGTAGCTTTAGGCCACAAACCGTAATTTGCCAATTGAAGCTAGGTAATCTAGAACCGAATAACTGTGTTAACTTTATTGGAAACATTGAACCATGATAATTTAAGAAGTTTAGACCTGTGCCCAAACACTGAAGTAGATTTTCAAATTTATTTTTAATATGAAAATTGTGTCCAATTACTTCGTCTATATCTCTGTTTTTTAACTCAGATGAAAATTTAGTTTGAACGTTATTATTAATTGAAAAAATTTTGCAAAAAAAAAAAAAATACATGGATCTTCAAGATCAAAAGGGGATTCCTTTAAAAATACTCAAATACGTGATTAAAAATTTAAATTAAATATATATGATATCCATATTAATTAGAAATAATTAATAAAATTGTTAATAAAATTATAATAATTTGTAAAACCTGGGGGGTTTTTAATCAAGATATAGTAACAGAAAACATGTGAGTAGTTTCATCGAATATGTGAGAGATGTTATAAAGATTATTGGCATAAACTGGCTGTACACTTCAACTTAATAGAAAAAAACAGTACATATTTGTAAAAAATTATATTTTTATATTCTTCACATTCGTGAGAAGGGTATATATAAGATTGTTATTTCGTTTGTAACTTCTACAATGTAATCTGTTCGTCAGCAATTAAATGTAAAATTTTTAAAAGTTTTCTAGATATATTTAGGATACTATACGCTGAAAATGGCCAATTAATGCATCCACAACAAAGGTGAAGGGTATATAAGATACGACGAATATAGCACTCTTACTTGTTTATAGACTAAAATATCCAGAACTAAAAAGACATCTTATAGACAGTCCAATAACCGATTGCTTGTAAACTAACCTTCCACCGACAACTCTCCAATAGATTACTTCTGGTGAGTTAAATAACTACTTTCTGACGTGCAGGACAAAATAAACATTTAAAGTGACTACACTCTAGATTACTTAGAAACACTTAAGTGACAATTAGCTTAACGCTACATTACCTGGGATTTATAAAGTAACCAATTGACTTCTCTTTGCACTACAAAGAGCACATACTTGTCAATTGAACCAAAATCTATCAATTGAAGTTAGCCAAGGGATCAGACATTAGAGACAATTACTGTCTAAGAGGGATACATTGACTACTTGCTAACTAATGGTATTAGCAAATTTAAAGACACTTTCGAGTACTCGAAAGTACCTGTCGCCAATAGATAATTTTTAAAGGCGTTATTCATAATCAATTTCTTAATTTATAAAATGTTTCTAAGGGTCTAATTTTATAAAACGAAACGACAAACTTTAAAATATTGTTACGATTTTGCAATAGCGATTTGAATTTAACGGTCTGTAACGATTGCCTGCAGCATTCATCATGTTTATAAACACATCCATCAGTAGAAGCTTGTACTTATCAACAATGTTGATAGCATGCGATTATTAGCATTGTTGATAAGTATGGCAACACTAAATGTTTAAGCTGCTAACATTGACATCGAAAGCTCTAGAATTCGAATGTACTAGTTTGTCCGTTAAGAGCATTGTAGAAAATTCCCGAAAGATGGCGTGTGTATAAATAGTGGCGGAGGGTGCAGTCGTGAGTTGAGTTTATCATAGGCGCTGTTAGAGTTAACATCAACTGTCTTGTATATTTAAGTTTGTACATTATACAGTGTGTGTGCATTTCTGCGAATTGATAAACGTGTATAAAGACACTGAGTGACTATTTGAACTGTTCTTGTTGTAAATTTTAAATAAATAGAGAGTTGTTGCAATTTTAAACTACTTAAACTGCTTTTATTTGCAATAAAAAGAATCCGGTTTATTTAAAGGTTAAAACGTAACAATATAATTCTATGGAAAATATTCAAGTTTCAAACCCTTTTCCCAATATTCTTCATACAAATTGCTTACGTTTCCAAACGTTTCGTTTTATAAAATGAGGCCCTAAATCAGGTTTTGTAAGGAAATTTCTGTTTTATAAAACTTTGATAAATATAAATATTGATTATCCCCCTTATTCATAATCAATTTTTAATTTTATAAAAGGTTTATAAAACAACACTTCCATACAACACTTCCATACTTATAAACCTGTAATAAATTTAAAAATTAATTATGAATAAAGCTACGTACACACGGTTGTCAGATTGTACAATATTGTCAGGAAAATGTTCAGAAAATTACTAACAACTGTGTGAATTTACAATTTTTTTCTTACAACGATGTCAGAAAAAGTATTGTCAGTACATTGTAAGACAATACTATTGTCAAACATCTGACAATCGTGTAAACACCTTATGTTGCCATTGCCAGATCATTGTAAGATCATTGTCAGAAACTTTTAATTGTCTTATGTGCGAAGTTTAAGCATCTGACAATGGCATCATTGTCAGATATATTATTTCTATTGGCAACACTGTGCATATGTATTTCAAATAATCAAAAGTGAAGCAACCGTGTGAACTTACAATTTTTGTTGGCAGATAAATTTATTGTTTGACAATTGTCTGACAATGATATTGTATGGTTTTCTAACAATCGTCTAAACTGACAATTTACCTTTTGCTAATAATATTTCATTGGCAGTACATTGCGAGCATATTGCCAGATCTGACAACATTGTAAAATCTGACAACCGTGTGTACGTAGCTTAAGGCCTTATGAATAAGGGGGTAAATGTTTGTACTCACCAGTATACCCTTATTGAAGGTACAATTTGAAAGAGGATACAAACAATTTCACTTGAATCTCTGCCTTTTTTGCACCAAATAAAATGATTTCTTTAATACAGACAATTCAGAAAGTATTTATGACGGATTTTAATGCCTTTAGTTCTATTACATTATTAGAGGGAACCTTTATTTATAGACCAATTGAGATGATTGCTTGCTTCTACACTAACAATTCTGAAAATATTTTTTAGGAAAATATAAATTTAAGAACTTTAAAATGGAAGAATATATCGCCCATGGTAAAGGGTATAAAAACAATGACGCGGTCTATGCTAGATCAGAAGTCAAAGTCATTAAAAATATTAAAATTTGATCACCAATATTTATAGATCACTTATTTTAACACTCAATTATCTCGCAAACAAAAATAAAAATTCAAAAAAAAACTTCCCTAAATCTGACCCCAACACAACACAATTTTATCCATTTCTAAAACAAGAAATTCGAAAATGCAATAAACTCAGCTTTCAAAATGCTCAACAAATATTGAATCATCATCACTGCAAGTCATTAAAAGTCATAAAAATAACTAAATTAGTCAGAGAAGCCTATAATAAACAATTTTATTATTTTGCATGCACGATTATTACACTTTAACGTAATAACGACTGAAGAATTAAATAAATTTGTTTAAATCGTAAATCGTTTATCCCTCAAAACCCAGTAGGAATAACTGCTGATAACACCCACACACAACACAACACAAAACTTACCAATAGATTCATCGTAACAAAATTTTTCCTCAAAACAATTCCAATAGAAATCTTCCCAGCAACTGAAACAACAAAATAATTAAATAAAAATTATTATTATTATTATTACATAAAAAAATAAACACAATTACATAAAAAAAAATTGTTTATTTTTTACTTACTTTTGACAACAGCGACACATTTTTTATAGCTGGAGTTTTGAAAATTGTTGGTAGACCGACGGTAATGTTAAACAGAAACGCTTTGTTTTAAGCGTTTAACTAATGTTTGTTGAATTATTTATTAGATTTTTTTTGTTATTTTTAGTTTTAATTGTATTTATTTTAATCAGCTGCTAATATAAATGTATTTATTTTTATAAGATTATTATTATTATTATTAATATTTTTTTGGTAACAAACACTACACTATGTGTGTTTAACGTTAAAGGTCTCGTTTAGCTCTAAAAGCGTCAAGAAACTGAAAACCCGAAAGTACAAACAACAAAACTATATGAATAAAAAAATCTCAGCAATCATACATTTTATATTTATTATTAAGAATACGCTCGCCTTTGAGAGCGTAAACCCGATCCGATACATAAAATGTACTCGGGCCTGCGATTATTTCTTACGTTTTTGCTGCTTCTTAACGTTTGTTAAGATTCTTTACAATAAAATAAAAGCGTGACTATGACTGCATCTGAGTAACTGACGTACGGACTGACTATGTGTCTGGCTACTGGTTTCCCATAATGAGGTTTTTTTATTATTATTATTTTGTTTTGAGGACAATTTTCATTAGAGTGCAAAAACGAACAAATTTATTTTCTTCCAACAATTCGCACCGATCCATTCAGAAAACAACAGCCAACACACACACACTTCACCTGTTTAAATAATTACATTGTAAAGAGATGGTGAAAGAGAGAGAGAGAGAGCGCAAGAGCTTAAAGTAAATAAACCATGTGAGTTGAGCAGAGAAGAGGTGTGTATGCACGAGTTTGTGCAAGAGAAAGAATAAAGATAACGTTTATTATAAGCCCTATTAAGTATTGGGGGTTAATATTAATTTTAAACTGTAAAATTTATTAATAATTTGAAATCATATGACGTTAGTGGCTATAACAATATGATGTTGACTATTTCACGTGCAATGTAAATAAAAACATGAGTAAAATACAAAGCTGCCAGATTTTTTCATCGGACTAACATAAAATGCTTAAAACTAAATGTAACAGTTAAGAGTGTTGTAATCGGTTCACCCTGTTGGTGGGAAGGGTATATAAGTTTGTCTGTCTGTCTGTTTGTCTGTCTGTCTGTCTGTCTGTCTGTCTGTCTGTCTGTCTGTCTGTCTGTCTGTCTGTCTGTCTGTCTGTCTGTCTGTCTGTCTGTCTGTCTGTCTGTCTGTCTGTCTGTCTGTCTGTCTGTCTGTCTGTCTGTCTGTCTGTCTGTCTGTCTGTCTGTCCGTCTGTCTGTCTGTCTGTCCGTCCGTCAAGTTTAATTGCGCAAGTCTTGAGTTTGTAGATAAGAGAGGTAAGGAGATTAAAAAGATTTTCCTCTTTTTCTTCCTCTATCTTTTATAAACTCAAGACTTGCTCAAGTAAATTTAACGTGTGTGAAACAGCACTAAACATTTGTGGCAAATATCGGGTTTCTAGGTATCCGAGTATTTGAAACATCGGATGGACATTTTGTTCTGAAATTTGTTTGGTTAAACCGAGTTGTCCCATTTTCAACACAAAACATTTCTAATCAACAAACAATATTTTCGGGAAAAATTTACCCTATAAGTCTTTCCCCTAGGCTCTATCGTTAGAAAGTTATTCTCGGAAGTGGATCTAATGTGGAAACTATGGCCAATTATGGACTGATCGTCACAAAATCCAGTAAAATCTGTGTAAAATGTTGCTTCATTATACGAAATTTATTTTGGTAGATGTATTTTTCGGAAGCGGTAATTATATTGGAGCTATGACCAAGATTGTGTCGATCTTCATAAAATTATTTACTAGATTTTTGGGTACATGTAGATTATTGATGTTGAATTTCAAACGGATTTCAATATTTATAAGAGTTTTATGCGTATATAAGTGATTTTCGGAAGTGGACCTAATATGGATCGACATTCACAAAATCCAAAAGTTTCATGTTTGCACTTATCTGAGTAAAATTTAGCTTTGAAATCGATATCTAAAAGATATTTATGTAGATTAATGTGTTTTTCGAAAGTGGTGTTGGTGAATTTTTATATATATTTGTATTATTTATGTCGAATTTTAACCAATAACTAAAGGGTATTCCAATAAGGACTTCCAAACTTTGACAGTTGATATCGGCCATATTGTTGAAGCGACATCTGTCGAATTGGCTGTCATTTATTCAGTTGGTTTTGCCAAATCACCATGGATAGCGTTCAACATCACGTGAAAATTATCAAATTGTTTTCTCAAAATGGGTGTTCTTTTTGGGCAATGGTGAGGTGATGTCCATTCCACGATGAATGGGTACGTCAACAAACAAAATTGTGGAATTTGCGAAAATACCAATCCATATGAGATCCAAGAGCGTGCAATACACGGAGAAAAAGTCAGTTTAGTGAGGATATTGGGCTGGTGGCGCCATCGTTACACATTTCTTTGAGAACAAATATAGGTCGATGATTACCAACTTATTTTGGACTGAATTGGATGATATGGACACCAACGACATGTGGTTTCAACAGGACATCCACACATGTAGTTTTAAAAGATGTACCACACAGCTCATGCCACATTGGACATTCTGAACGTAGAGGTGATGTGAACTGCCTACCGAGATCGTGCGATAGGACCTCATTATACTTTTTCTTGTGAGGTTTTCTTTAATAACCCACAAACCACAGCGGCTCTAAAGACCAACATAACCCATGACATTGATAAAATTCTACCTGATTTATGCGCCAGAGTCATGGAAAATTGGACATTTCGAAGTCACGGCGGACATTTGCACGATGTTATATTCCATGCATAATGGTATCGATAGGCATTTCACACACACTTTGTTTTATTTAAATTTAAAGATAGGAAGCGCTTAATGAAAGACCCTTTATATTTATAATAGACTTATGCGTATTTAATTGATTTTAGGAAGTGGAAGTTATATCGGTCATCGGCCTGATAATGGGGATATCTCCATAAAATTGTATATACATTAGGATGATTTATGTCAAAGTTTTACCTGACAACGATATTTTTAAGAGATTTATCAGTATGATTTTCGGAATACACTTTATGTGGGGACTATAAATATTGTTACGAATGTGCAATAGCTATTTGAATTTAACTGTCTGTAACGACTGCCTGCAACATTCATCATGTTTATAAGCACGTCCATTAGTAGAGGTTTCTACTTGTCAGCAATGTTGATAGCATGCGGTTATTGGCATTGTTTGTAGGTGTGGAAAGCTCTAGAATTCGAATGTTCTAGTTGTCTGTTAAGATCATTGTAGAAGATTAACGAAAGATGGCGTGTGTATAAATAGTGGCAGAGGTTGCGGTCGTGAGTTGAGTTTATCATTGGCGCTGTTAGAGTTAACATCAACTGTCGTGTACATTTTGAGTTTGTACATTATAAAGTGTGTGTGTATTTCTGCGAATTGATAAACGTGTTTAAAGACACTGAGTGACTATTTAATTCAGTTGTTGCTGTACATTTTAAATAAATAAAGAGTTGTTACAATTTTAAACTACTAAACTGCTTTTATTTGCAATCAAACGTATCCGGTTTATTTAAAGGAAGTAAACCCCGATATCGATAACAATTGGTAACTTTTGACAGTGTTTTGTACTTTAACCCGACTTATTGTTATCGATATCGCCGAAACATATACCATTTTTTGACTCAATATAGAATAAAGGTGAATGAGAAACAGACAGTATCCCACTTATTCTGTCAATGTCCCACTTTTATGCCAGCTTCGTTGAACAGTAGATTCGATATCATGGCATGTGTTCTTATAATACAGTATCCTGTAATGGTTGAAACAATTATCCTAATCTGGTCACGACGGAAGACAATAAGGGCCGTGTTGACTTAACAGGTGGATTCGTTGGACCACCTTGTCCAAACCAGTCCAAACAGATACTCGTGAACAATCATGTTACAGTTTATAAGAGGAATATCAATATATGGTTTAATCGCTTCATCAGACATCATCACACCCCGACTGAACAGTTCATTAGCTATATAGTTACCCAGGTTATAATATTCGTTGTCCCTCACAATCTTTTGAAAACCAACAAACAAAATTCTTCAATATTTTTTTCATCGCAATGCTTTTTTAGAGCGTTTGTCATGTTACCCCGTATAAATCAAAAAAAAATATCCCTTTGGACGACCAAATATTCATACAGTAGCTCATGATTCAATTCAAACATAAGTTTCATCATATAAATACAATTTTATTCCACTAAAAGTCATTCAAAAATTATGTAATCCCCCTAATAGTCGTCATACCATAGTTATCAACATTTTTATGTCAGCTGTTTAACACCATTGTTAATGGTATGCTACGTACATACATACCTACAAATACGTCTCACAAGTATGGTGATATTCATTCGTAACAACTAACATATTTCAAATTCATATTGGTATATAAACATACAAGTACATATAAAGCTATTTCGGGCAATTTCGTCTACGCGTTTTAACAATATGCGCTGATAACTAAACAATCAGTAAACCAGAAAAAAAAAAAAAATACAGACAAATCAAGTTAAAACAAAATAGTACTTTGTAAAACAATACATTCACTAAAAACAATGTTGTACGACTGACTCAATATTTAGTTCTCCATGTAGCTATAGAAGCTCTCCTCAGTTAAGTCCAAAATTAAAATACAAACGTACATACATATGTAAGTAACAGGGATGAATGCTTTGGTACAATTTTAAAATTTTGTAGGTACTATTAAAAAAGTACTTTGAGGTTTGGTGTCATTTTTTTATACGATGTTAGTGTTTATAAACTGGTTAATCGAAAACACGTTTTTTCATAGCAATTTCCATTTCTTGTGAACCGGTTAATGTAATCTTGGTTTTCGGTTAACCGGTTTAGCCAGTTCATATCAATCGGTTAACCGGATTTTAAAATTTGTTCAGAGATGGTTTGTGCAGACATATATCGGTCAGGCCAGCCAAAAGATCAAGAATTAGAGGCATTACTACATGAAGATTGTTGTCAAACTCAACGAGATCTTGCAAAATCATTGGGAGCTACTCAGTGAGCAATTTCAAAAAGTTTGCAAGCAGCAGGATTTATCCAAAAGCAGGGATATTGGATACCATACGAATTGAAGCAGAGATACATTGAACGACGATTTTGAATGACTGAATGGCTTCTTGAACGCTATAAAAACATTTTTGAACCGAATCATTTTTATTTAGATGGCAAATGGATCCATAACGATAACCCGAAGCGTAAGAGATCATATATGAAGACCAGCCAACCAGCTGAACCGACACTAAAGCCAAATATCCAATGCGGTAAAGTAATGCTCTGTATTTGGTAAGACCAAAAGGGTTCTATCTATTATGAGCTGCAGAAATCTAGCCATTGCATCACAGGAAAACTGCACCGAACACAACTGATTCGTCTGAAGCGAGCATTGGCCGAAAATTGCATATTCTGGGGCAGACATGAAACCGTAATATTCCATCATGACAACGCTAGGCCGCATGTTGTAATACCAGTTAAAAACTATTTACAAAGAACTCGTTGGGAAATTTTGCGTCACCTGCCTTATAGTCCTGACCTTGCCCCATCCTACTACTATTTGTTACGATCGATGCAGAACGCTCTCTCTGGGATACACTTCACTTTGAAACAGAGTATCTGAATTTGGCTTGATTCGTTCTTGGCCTCAAAAAATGAGCAGTTCTTTTGGCTCGAAATCCATATGTTGCCAGAAAGATGGGAAAAGGTCATAGCTAAAAATGGCCAATACTTTGAATAAATCCAGCCTTTTTAAGTCATACACACAAAATGTTTAATCATACCTGACTACGTAGTGTACTTTTTTGAGTATTTGATATTTTTAATGAATTTTTGAAACTTTTCAAATACTTCCTTACAATGTCGGTTAATCGGTTGAACTGGTTTTATCGAACTTGGTTAACCGAAAAACTGGGTTTCTATAAAATTCCAATTTTCGGTTAACCGAAAAAAATGGGAAAAATCACAATTTATAAACACCCTTTGGTCACATTTGATCCATGATGTTAACCTATTACAGCCGATTTTGTTCACTAAGGGAACAAGAATTTGTCTAGTGTGAAAACTATTGTCGTTGTTATGTCCTTATTCTAATAGCGTTGACATAACATTTGTTCTCGCAACAATTGCATTGAAGATCAAAATCTTAATAAGTAATACAATATAGTACCTTAAAAGGTACTATTTTTTAAATCTCCCTGGTACAATTTCTAACTTTCATTACCCACCACTGATCCGAATACATACATATAAGTAATTGTGTATCTCGTAAAACAATGCTGTTAGCAAATCATAGTTGTATTGAAAACTATGGGATTTTACTTTGTCTTGATAACTGATAAACAATTTTATAAAAAATAAAAAATATTGTTTATTTTGCATTTTATTAAAAAGTATTGGTTCACAGAAATACTCTTTAAAAGAGAACTCTGGAATGTTAAAGATACAGAGAGTACTAGAGTAAGTGATTCGTTTGGAGTTTAGTCACCAACAAGAAATTGAGTATGTATTATGATTTTATGTTCAACACCTGCATACACAAAAAATTAAAAGTCAAAACGTAATAAATTATTATCTTTATTTTTTTCAATAAAGAATAAACTAAAATAAGAACACATATTTTTAGGCTGACATTAAAATTGTGCTGTAGACGTGCAGTCTAGTCTGATTCTAGGAACAATGATCGAGCGAAATTGATTTGGTATGCATAACAAAAGCTGAGCTGGTTATTCAGAGGCAGACAATAAATTTTAATTGAATTCTTTTATAGTCAGCTTAAATGTTTTTATGTTACAATATTTATCAAAAGATGATTCATCACCAAACAAAAATTATTTAAAAACAAAACTACTACTAATGTAGGGTATAATATTTTTTGGAGTTAAAGCCAAAAATATGAATGTACTACTTTATTTAAATCCTTTTAACAATCCCAGGATGTTAATATGAAGCCTTTAACTATCTCAAATACTTTTTCTCACATGATCTACAATTTATGTATACATATTTCCTTAATCCAACGAAATTTTAACTTTTATATACTAGAATTCATTTAAAAGTATCTTTTGTTATTTAGAAGCAATATGTACATAAATCTTTCTCTTTCCAAGAGAGCTCCCTAGTAACTGATTCTGTTTTTTTTTTAAACATAAAAATGTCCCTCTCTGTATAGCTAATTAGAAGCAAGAGGTCAGATTTTCCTATACCTATTCTAGCTGCGATCAATAATATCCTAAACCATTTTTAAATTATAAATAATGTTGTTATTGCCACAGCAATATCCAACAAAAAGTATTCATCAATATGATTATCTGGCTAGGTACAAGGTTTCCATTTTTCTAAGTCATTGACTCTCTTTTTATGTAGTTTAAAGTATAGTATTTTATCTCCTCACGTATTGTTAGTTTAGATTCGATATGAAGAGCACATGTTAAACGACTGCTGCTTTTCGCGCTATATTTTTTGACAGTCAGCGCTTTTTGGACAAAGTCTACGTCTACGCGTTTTAAAAATATGCGGCGATAACTGAACAATCAGCAAACCAGAAAACGTTTGGAATAACGTGCTAGATTTTTATATTACATGATCCTGTTCTGTATTTCTGATATTATTTATCTGTATTAGGGTACAACTAAAAATACTTTAAATATAATACAAATCGAATGGATGAAATTTCATATGATCAAAAGTAGTTTACTTCTGGCTCAACATTCGAAGCAGAGGACAACAAGAAATATAAAAGGATTATTCAAAAATTAATCATTTAAGGCATTGGCGTTTTACTCCATCAACAGTTTCGTAGTAGATTAAAGATAAAATGCAACCTGTTGCTTTAATTTAGTATGAAACTGTCGATGGCGTAAAACGCAAAATCCTTGCACGATAAAGCTGATTATCTAGTCCATCACCTAAATGCAAAACTCTTGAAGGTATATACGAGGGCAGGTCAATAACTCCGTGACTTTTTGAATTTCCAAACTCTTAACTGAAATTGCAACACTGCTCCTGTTAACAGGCATCTCAGTTGACTCCTTTCAAAACTTGAACAAGCTGCTTCATTTAGTTTGGGTTTTTACAGCCATTGGTAACAGACTACCACGTGACTTGAGAAGAAAATGGAAAATAGTGAATTTCGTGTGGTCATTAAGCATTATTTTTTTGCGAAAAAAAACATCCATAAAATCAAGACTAAGATTTTGAATGATCTATTGGGTATGAAAAGCTTTCCGCAAGATGGCTCACAATCAGGTGCACACATTTGCAGTTTCCATGGCAAAACTCCATGAATTAGACAACGAATTGCATATTCTCCGGATATAGCACCGAGTGACTATTTCTTGTTTCCAAACCGGAGGAAATGGTTCGACGAAAAGAGATTTGACTCTTAACAAAGAAATCATCTCACAAACAAATACGTATTTTGATGACCTCGACAAATCTTATTTTTTTTTTTTGAAGGGATAAAAAAAAATGCGACAAACGTTGAACAGAGTGCACAGAGCTCAAAGCAGACTAAGGACTGAGATCCAAAAAAAATCTTAACATACATAAATGCTAATAAAAAAAGAAACCACAAAACTTACAGTTTTGATTTTTTGTATTTGATTGAAATTATTATTACAATTTACAAAAAATATTCAACCTTATCGTGGTTGGTGTAAACGTCATACGCCTACGACACTTTCGTACTAGATTAAAGAAACAGTTTGCATTTTATCTTTAATCTAGTACGAAACAGTCGTAGGCGTATGACGTTTACGCCAACCACGATAAGGGTAATTATTTTTATAGTTCTAATCAGTAGTGATGAATTTATGAACCTTTTCCGGAAACCCATCCAATAGTGCTTTCTGTTACTTTGTTCGAGCAGGTAGTCCATCTCCGTTTAAAATCTATCACACTTTTGGACACCTTTTAAGTGCTCTTCAATTCTCTATTAACAAGATCCCAATACATCTCCACTGGCCTTAGCTCCAGGCAGTTTGGAGGATTTGCCTCTCTTGGTACAAATACCGCATTATTGTTCTTGTACCACTCAAGACCTTGCTTACCATAATGAAAGGATGCCAAATCAGGCCAAAAATAAGTGGACACATTAAGACGTTCTATGAATGGAAGCATCTTCTTTTGTAAACATTCCTTGATGTAAATTTCCGTATTTATAGAGCCCTTTCTAACATATGTTTTACTTCTTTTGTCGCAACTGCATATTGCTTGCCATGCCAAGAACTTTTTGGGAAAATTTTTTGGGTCCTAAACTTTTCTACAACATTCCCTCGAGCATCAGCAACATACACATATTCACCCGGAAGCTGCGAATAATTTTCCATACATACGTTTGGTCATCCATTATGCAGCAGGTGTATTTTTTGTATAAAATTTGACTTCAATTTCCGTGCTCTGTCTTTGACCTCTAAATTTTTATCAGAGTTCCTGTCAGGAACTTTTTGAGCCTTGTATGTTTTTAAACCTGCATTGGCTTTTCGTACCAAATAGTCCGAGTACTGAGCTAACTGGACTGCTTTCCTACCTGATGTGTTGGGAGATCTTTTGAAAATGCTTTCTATTTATTGGCTTAAGAAACCAGGTTTTCTATCAACGGACAAGTTCTCCCGATACTGTTTAATAACATTGGAATCAGTTTTACGGCAGACCTTTGATTGTTTGGCCAACTTTTTGTAGGACCAAGTTGGGTTTTGTTGACAATATTTAATAATTTCTGTACGCACTTTTTCTCGTCACTCATTTTAATCAGATTAACAACAAATGACATTAAACATAATAACTGACATGCTTTACAAAGGTAACTTGAATAAAAATAAATAAAATAATACTTGGGTTAAAAGTTTTAATGAAAAACATGAGTTAAGATTTTTTCGATCTCAGTCCTTATGTTGAAAAATAAAATGATTTTTTATCCAAAAACCTGTGTTTTATTCAACCATACAAAAATACAAGTATTTTCCGTTAAAGAATCCCAGTAATTTATATGAATTCCTGAAAAATAAATTGAAGGACATGTGAGAAAGAGGTCGACACTCTCGAACATTTTTCGTTTCTAGGTCAGTGGTCGGCATAAGGAGAACATGGCACTTTCATTATCTGTTGTAATCAGACCAAATATTGATTGTGTTCTTTGTTTATTTTTGTTAATCTTTAACAACTTAGTTGAATAACATTTTCGGACTCTGGTGGCTATGAGTGCCGACGCACAGTGGGGTAAGTCTAAAAAAGTTCCACCAAAATCGGAAAGGTATACGAGGATGGAATCGGGTTCCCCCATACACATGAATTATTAGTTCTCCTATATCTATAAAACTTTATCAGTGAGACACACTAAATTTATACATTTTATTGGTAAAAAAAACTACCATATTGTTTTAAGATGATATCATTATATTAACTAATAATAGGAGGGTGAATAAGAGAGATCTTTCCCAACACCTGCCACTAAAAGACTTCGGATACGAATCATCTCATTTAGAAAAGTTCATTGAAAGTACAGATGTGCACGTGAGTGATAATTGGCTCCCGATATAAAATTCTAAAAGTCTCGCGATCGCGCTCACTAACATGATTTTTTTTTATTAAGCTAAATTGCCTGCTATCGGATGCCTTCGTATAAACCACAAGAAAAAACTTCGAATTAATCACAAACAAAATTTTAAACAAGCATACACAAGCGTGGGTGAGTGTGAACTAAATTGTTAAAATCCCGCATGCTATTCATTCACGATTAGAAACTCAACGGATGGAAAACTTAACTTAAATAAAGAAAAGTCATTGGTAATATCATTATAATACAAGAATATAGTCCAGGCCTGACTCACACGTGTCTCCCGTATTATTAATCACAACATTTGCACATCTCATATAAAACAATGACAATAACAACAACGACAGCGACAGCGATAAAACGTTTAGCAGAATCGCTGTGTTTTTTTGTTGGTAGACATAACGGGGTTAAGCTGTTACTAATTTACATATAACTTATGATGCGCAGCGATGCGAAACCTAATTTTTTCTAAAACAACGCTTAACTGTCCAGACTTTTAAATTATATTAAATTCTCTGCCCAATTGAGCCCAACTAATAACTTTATGTCCATTTGAACTGATAAAATCCATTTTTTTTTGCACTTCCAATATAAAAACTAATAACAAAGCCACTTCCACAAATAATTGAAATTTAAATTTAACCAAAACATATTGTTACGAATGTGCAATAGCGATTTGAGTTTGACGGTCCGCAACGACTGCCTGCAACATTCATCATGTTTATAAACACGTCCATCAGTAGAAGCTTCTACTTATCAACAATGTTGATAGCATGCGGTTATTGGCATTGTTTGTAAGTATGGCAACCACTGCATGTTTAAGCTGCTAACATTAACATCGAAAGCTCTAGAATTCGAATGTACTAGTATGAACGTTAAGAGCATTGTAGAAGATTGTCTGAACTTGATGGTTGCATAAGAAGATAAATACCTGAACTTGATGGTTGCATAATTAGATTTATTAATTTTTTGAAATTACTTATAACCAGGGCAAGGATTTCTATGCAAATGCATGTTAGTAGTCAGTAACTCAAAATCACTTTTGACAATTTATCTTTTCGAATCGAAGAATTTGCAACAAAATGGCATCGTTTTGTTGTTGCATATTTTTGCATATTTTGTTATAAATGCATATTTTGCATATTTTTCTTTTAAATGCATATATTTAGCATATTTTTCCATTTTATTGCATATTTAATTTTCTTTTGGACATATTTTTATATCAGTGTACACTGTACATATACTATATATATTTGGCAACTCTATTTAGTGTTGTAAAATTAGTAAATATATTGACACTAGAATTCTATTGTTGAAAGAAAAAGTCTACTTTTCAACTTTTCAATTTATGAGTCGATTTTTTAGCTTTTTGAAATTGTCGACATTTCGATTTTTCGAAAATTTTTTTATATCGACTTTTCGACTTTGTTCACATTGTGACACATAATATTAAAGCCAATTAGCATTTCTGTGCTCAATTTACATCTTTATTTCTGAAACTATTACTAAACTACAGGGATTCAATTCGCTGAATGCAGAAGTAAAATTAATTGATGATGCTGCCAATAAAATTAGTAATGTAAACGGAGAAAGTTCTTACCAAATTAAAACAAAACTAAAGAATATATTACAGAATATAATACTGGATTTCATATAATAAAAAAATGTTTGACATATTAGATAGCAATTTTAATGAAGAAAATCAATTTGAAAAAGGTCTCTGTTTCTTTATATGTACATATATATTGAAAATGTGACCTGAAATTTATATCTGTCTTTTATTAATAAATATATTTGAAATAAAAAACTTGTTTTTATTGCATATTTTTGTCATTTTTAGTGCATATTTTCTCTCTTTATAGTGCATATTTTAAGCGCATATTTTTAATTTTTTAGTGCATGAAAATCCTTGCCTTGCTTATAACAAATAGTTTTTTTTTATCACTTTTAAGATTTTTTTTTTCTCAAAATATGTAATTTCAACACGTGACTAAAAAAATACGGTTTCATATTTGACATTAATTTCTTGCCTGCTGATGTGCTCTTTAAGCAGGTACTTTCAGTTTTCACGGTACTTGAAATTTGTTTTTTCAATTAATCCGCAAAGTTAGTATATTTAGCCTCACTGTGCGACGTCTGGATTTTAAATATTTCTTTAACTAACACGTTACCAGACCTAGTTTCTTACTTGTCAGTTAAACGTAGCTTAACAAGCTGTTAAATTAAACCTGAAATATATTTAGCCGGTATTTAACCAATGATTGTGTTTTTCACTAATGGATTAATTTTGATAGCTTTGCCATACTTTTCAGTCAAACCACATTCTCAAAATTTTTCATATAAATATGGCAATACTTTAAATTTTATAAGAAAAAGCAACCGCGTACATAACTTTTTTTTATATGTAGAATGTAGACTATCTTTATCCCAGGAGTCTCAGAAAAAGCCCAGGAAATCGTAGTAGCAGTAAAATTAATAATAAATCAAATATGTTATTATTATAACTTGAATAAGTATAATTAAAACAAAATTACAACTTTCAATTTAACAATCATTAGCGAGCCCAGCCTATTAGTCTATAGATTGCGGTCAGATACTGTTTTACTACAACAGGCTGATGAACTTTGTTACTATTAAAATGGCAAATTAAAATAGTTATTTAATACAAAAGTACTTTTTAACTGTCCTGTAGTTACTCATCTACACATAATTGTAACAGCTCTCATTACTTGTGGAACTTGTAAACACTTTCAAATGCGCAATTTCTTTTTTTTAACTTTAAAATAACTCTAACAAAGCAAAAAAATCATATGTTTGCTAAAATATTTGACAACAAATTGTTATTTATTTATACAACTCAAACTTATCCAACCTTAAAATAACTTCCTACTAATAAATTGTTTTCATGAAATAAACACAAACAAAAACAAACAAAAATACAAAAAAATATCAAACACCTAACATTTTAAGGTCTTTCCATGATTAAAAAGACCTTTTAACTGTTAATTGGAAATAGACAGTTTTATTAGTGGCAACATAATAATAATAAAATATAAAATAAATTAAATAAACATTTGGTATTTTGCTGTCACACTCAGCAGTCAACCATTTAACTATTGTTTGAAATATATATGTATGTATTTGATTTTTAGTGATACATAAATTAAATTATTTAAAAAAAAAAAAAATCATTGAGAATTTAACTTTGTTTGTTTTGCTTATAGCTGTTATGTTATGAGTTCTCATGAGATTTAAATATTTATAAAACAGTTTGAAGTCAGATCAGATTTCTCTTCTCCAGATCAACAGATACACTAACTAACTCTCAACTTGTCTTAGTTGTTTAACTAAGTTAAGATTTCACATAGTGTAAATGTAGCTTTAGTTGTTATTAATTTTATTCCAAAATAACATACATTTTGTTGTTTTTATATCGGAATTAATTAATTACGAAAGAAAGATAAAATACAATGACGAATGCTTAATGTTAATACTGATTTAGTAGATTATAAATTAAATTCTTTAGAAATTTGTAGCAGTTTCTTAGTCGTTAGTTAAGTTTAAGTGCGTTTAACTAGTGTTAAACTTGAAAGAAATTCTAAAGAAATATGTAGGAATTTAACTATTTAGAAATGGAACTTTTAACAACTCCATTAGTTTGTGTTCTATTGAACTTAAAATCTGTTCTGATTTTATCTGAACAACAATAACTAAAGTTTAAGCTTACTACTGCAGGTTCCCAGTAGTAAGTACAGTTAAAGTCAGTTAAACTTGAAAGACATTTTAAACACATATGTAAGTTTATTTTAACTGTCTAGGATTTAAGCAACTTGAACAGTTTGTTTTCTAAACTAACCTTAAAATTAGTTGTGATTTTATCGGAAAAACAATAACTTAAGTTTAAGTTTGATTTAACTAATAAATCAAGTTTAATTTATTAATGTTAATAGAATAAACTTAAATTGTAAGCGTGGTTTTATAGAGGCGACGTTATACGCCTATGAGAAGGAAAATAATCTGTTCAGATGATTGGTGTATTATAGGCTGTAAAGATAAGACAGTCAACCTAGTCTAGTTCAATCTAGCTGCTCATAATGTGCAAAAATATGTCTCCGATAAGTTCCAAATAGAGTAACGTGTCCAATAACAAGATTTTGTTATTAATTTATTATCACTCCCCACAAAAACTTAAGCATCAGAAAGACCAAAGCCAGTTAATTATGATCTTAATTAGAGTTTCCAATTCGGTTTTAATCAAAACCGAAACCGCGGTTTTTCAAGACCTAAAACCGAAACCGACAATTATTCTTCGATTTTTACTTTTAATCTATTTTCAGTAGAAAAATTCAAAATTTAGAAATGAGAAACAAACATTTTCATACAATTATTCATCCAATATCTCTAAAAACAAATCGGTAAAAGTATCTTAGGATTTCCTTAAATTTTTTAAATTGTATTTCAATAATTGCTTCAGATGATGTAGCAGGCTATCTTACGCAGGCTAGGGAAGAAAACCTGCTAATAAAGCATGATACAACATATTGATCTACGAGTATTTCCCGACAATTAAACTTCAAATGACTGTTTATTTAATTTCAAAAAAAAAAAAAAAAAATATTTTTGTAACAAAGTCTTAGTTATTTTCAAATATCCCATAAAACTATGGAGTACTAACTGACCCCAATTGGAAGAAAGAAATATTAAGTCTCCCTTTGTGAATTAATAATAAGTCAGGAAAACATGTCTCTAGTTTCATGTTTATTGATTCATTATAATGTGGATTGTAGCTCATTCGTACCATAAAGACCCACATTTTCTATTCCTACTCAGCATCATGAACGGCTAATTCAAAGAAAGGTACTACTAAAATCACCTTTTGTGAATTCTAACTCATTCAGAATCATTTGTGCCTAATTTTCAATTTTAAGGTTCATTATAATAAAATATTCAAAAAATACCTTTACAATAAAGAAATAGTAACATTAATTATCCCTTTTGAATTCGCATTCACTAAACCGTGACGCCATCCTATCTGCGATGGATGAACTTGGGATTGATCTATGTGTACGCCGAATAGTCGGAAAGATACTCAGTTATAGAGTTATATGTGCCACCCTAGGTGGCAAACATTTTTTCAAGAGTGGCCAATCGTGGTACCCCCCAGGGTGGTGTACTATCCCCACTTCTGTGGAATCTGGCTATGAATACCCTGTTGTTCAGGACGGACAACAGAAGGATCAAAACAGTCGCGTATGCTGACGATGTTGCAGTACTAATATCTGGTAAATTATGAACACTGAGTGGGTGGAGTATATCGAGTGGACTTAGTGTGAACCCAAAAAAACGGAACTGGTTCTCTTCACTAGGAGGTATAAGATCGATGACTTTAGACCACTTAGACTGAATGGAATCAGTCTTGAGATCAGGGATAATGCGAAATATCTTGGCACCATTCTGGATAAGAGACTGTCCTGGAATCTAAACATTCAGAACAGGATTAATAAGGCCAATGTGGCCATCTATTCCGGCAAAAAGGCAATTGGCACTAACTGGGGTATTATGCCAAAAGGTATCAATTGGATCTTTAAAGCAAAACCTTTTTTCGATAGGCATTTCCATATTATGATTCCGAATAGAGATTGATGACATAGCGGACTCCTTCCCCCTGATGATGTCATAAGGATATACACTGGCGGCTCTTACTATAGGGGAAACAGGGTCGGTGGAGGTTTCTATATTGAAAACTTTGGGATTAAATCCTACTTTAGGCTACCTGACTTCAGTACTGCTCTTCAGGCGGAAATTACTGCCATTAAACGTGCATCCAACTGGATAAGGTATTATCGAATATCTGGTGAAATATGTATATTTACTGACAGCAAGGCTGTCGTTAACGGAATAGCGAGTGTCCTCACGACATCTAGATTAACCGAGGAATACCGGGTATCCCTAAATGAGATAGCGAGACATTCTAGGATAACGCTTATATGGGTCCCTGGATACCATGGAAATCAGGGTAATTGTATAGCAGACGTATTGGCCAAAAGGGGTGCGATGATGAATGATGAGGCAATCGACCCCTTTTTTGGTATTTCCCTTGTTAAATGCAAGATGGCTGTTCAGCAAATACTATATGAGACTGCACAAAACAGGTGGACTAATGAACCTTCCTGTGCTACAGCGAGGTCGACCTGGCCCGTATATGATGCCAGCAGGACGAATCTACTTGTGGATGTACTTTTCGTGAGCAAATAAGGCTAATTGTCTCCTTTATTACATGACACTGTTTAATTGGGACACATGCTAGAAGAAAGGGCCTACGGTACAATGATTACTGTAGAAGCTGCCATAATGAAGCGCCGGGTATTTTCAGCCAATACCCGGCTCTGAAAAACCTGAGGGAACGCATCCTCGGATCTCCATTCCTATCATGCTTGGATTAGCTATCAAGGATGAATCTTAGACGAATCTACTCCTTCATTCGGGAATCTGGCTGGTTTAAACTGGAGGCAACGGAAGTATTGTAAATACCCTGCTGTCTACCCCTTGGGTGTCATAATGGGATCAGATTTGAATAGACCCAAGTGAGCTGCTTGAGGAGCGGCTGCCCATGGAAGCTAACCTAAACCGTGAATGCTTAATTTCGTGTTTCTAGGTCCATCGTTAAACATATTCAAAAAATAATCTCTCATGTTTAATTCCCACTTTGCGAAATTATTCCTTTTCAGGGAACAAATTTTGCCCTATTTCTACCCTGAGTCAATATCTGACATGTTCAGTCAATGTCATATTTTCCGTCTTCGTGAAATTGTCCATTCAGCTTTCTTTCCTTGGATATAATGTTGCCATTTTTCTGCTCTGAGTAACAGTATCTGCAATGGTCGTTGAAAATTGTAACGGGTTTAAGTCAACTATTTTTAAATGGAGTTTAACTAACCTCTCCTAACTAAAAAACCCCTTTTAGTTTAATTCCCTCACTGTGAAACTTTCCCTTTAAGTCATAAACTTCATTTTGAAATGTTTTTATTGTAAACATCGTTTTTCTAACATTTTTTACTTTAATGAATTCCAAAGAATTTTAGATGAATAAATAATAAATAAAATTGATTAGAAGATAATTAAAAATATATTTAAAATTCATTGTTTCCGTAATTGTTATGGATTTTCTTAAAGTTCAAATAAAAATAATGAGAAACTAATTAAAATTAATAATTGAAGTTTTATTTTTGAAATTCCAAAAATAACATTTAAATAATTATAATTGCAAAATTATCATAATTTAAGTTTCCTGGTACAGTTTCTTGTGTTAATTTGAAAATCTCTTCCTGTTGAATGCTAAATGTCAATATTTGTATTTTAATGGCTTACAACTGTTAAAATATTTGGAGTAAGATTGTTTGTTGACAGATGTTTTAACGAAAATATATGTAAATGTCAACTCATACATATGTTTATTAGTTTAAATAAGAAAATTCCGAAATATCAACTATAATTATACAAAATGTTATTTTTCTAGGGAAAAGCAACTTTTATATTTTTACAAGGGTTTATAAAAAATAATTTTCAATGGTAATTTTATTTTATAAACCTTTGATAAAAAATAAACCTCATTATAAATAACAGCTTTTCTGATGAATTTTATTAATTTGTTTAAACAAATTTTCTATTGTACTAACATATATCTAAAGTTGTTTTAGCTTTATTTTCTCAACTACATATATAATACAATTTACACCATTAATATAATAACAATAGCAGTTTACACCCTGTAGACCTAAGAATTTTAGTTATAATTTGAAAAAAAAAAATTAATTTAAAATCCCCTGTATTAACATTAATTATCACCTGTCTCCATTGCACAGATAACTGTATAACTTTAGAATGTCGTGTTTAAAAATTATCGAAAGATATTATTGATAAAAATAATTATATAGGAAAAAATTTTCAGCAAATTAATTACATAACGTATAAACCAGAAGCAATCAACATTGCCACTTTTAACAATATGAATTTTTTTAAATGGTCTTTGTGAAATAATAAAAAAAAACAAATAAAATGTAAACACAAACATTTTTGGAAATTTCCAGTTTAAAAGATTTGTAATCCTGAACATGTTTATAAAGGGACTTTCATTAAGTGTTTCCTATCTTTGTATTTAAATAAAACAAATGGGTCGATTATGGATGGCAACCGAACTTCAGTTGCGTTGTCAGTTGCCTAAATGGTATTACATATGGCAACTGGCAGCTATCATTTCTGTTGCCAAACTGGCAACCAGAAATTTGTGGTTGCCCTATGGCAACGCAACTGAAGTTCGGTTGCCATCCATAATATACCCAAAAGTATCGCTGCCGCGCCAACCAGCAAAGCCCGAATTTTCCATGACTCTGGCGCATAGACCTGCGGTGATGGACTGACCAACCGATGAACCGATGTCGCCGCCAGCCCAAAATCCACACCAAACAGTGACTTTTTCGGGATGGATTGGATGCTCTTGCATCTCATGTGGATTGATATTGTCCCAAATTATACACTTTGTTTGTTATAGATGATTTTTTATGAAATTTAGCAAACACACGTCTTATCTATGGTCGTTTATCTTCAGCTCCTGGGTCAGTAGAATTTTGTTCGGGTGCAGGCCCAAGTCACGACATAAAATCCGACAAGTCTGCGAAAGACCGAGTTCTTGGGAGCGACGCGAAATCGACTGGATCGAATTCTCATGCTCACTCTCTCGGACAGCGGTGAGATCCAGCTGGATCCAGAATTGGCTTCAGATCTTGCGTTTCGTCGTCTTACGGGTGTCGGTTCATTGATTTATGAACCAGGGGACTCAACTTTATTCACCACACTGCGAATAGTCGACGAACAGAACACCCATTTTGATAAAACAATTTTATAATTTTTACGTGTTGTTGAACGCTATAACCATAGAGAATTCTACATAGAGATAAGTTCAGCATAAGCTAAATCACACCATTGCACCTTATACAAGGCTCGCTATCCATTGTGTGTAGCCAACATATCACGTTAATAAATGTGTGGATCTCCGGCAGGAATAAATGTCTTGTCAGTGAACTGTTTTAATCTTAAGTCATCTTCCGCCGATGCGGCAGTTATTCTCAATGAACTTTAATGTAGCTCTTCGCAATATACTAGCCTTCAATGACAATATGTCCATGTAACTGAATTAAAATAAACCGATACTTGTCTCGATATGATATGAATATTATCTAAAGATCAAATGGCCGCCTTGCCATCAGTAAAGAGAGGGATATCCTGTTATCCAGAATATGATGCGCAACAGACCTAAGAGAAACTAAAATTCGGCACAATAAAGTAGATAACACATCAAAATGATCGTTGTTATTTGCAACAGTCAGTAAAAATTGTCCATGGCATTCATTGATTTATAAACGCCAGTCATTTACTCTGATCTGTCTGGTATTCGATTCCAGTCGGTTCGTAGAATTCATGTGTTTTCATGCTCAGTTATCATTCTTATACTATGACAAAAATTTACGTAACACAGAAAAGAATGTGAATCATTAAAAGTAGTTTTTTTGAAACAAATTTTTTCAAACATTTTTAAACCCCCAAGGAAAAAAATGTTGGTACCTCTCTATTCAAATATAATGCAACTACCTGTATCAAGATATTAATTTATTATTAGGAAACTCTAAACAAAACAAAGCATTCTATAGAAATCTTTTTCCCAAAGTCATTAAAAAATCGTGATCGATGTTATTTTTGTTTGTTCTGCTAATGACTCATATGCATTTTCCATTAAAGATTATTAAATAAAGATAATTTTATTTAATCAATTGATTTGCTAATTATTTTCACATGCATCAAAATAACAAAATCGTTGACGTATACATTTTCTTAGCGTGTCTAAAAACACGCCTCTATTGAGTAAAATAAGAATGCATTAAATTGAAACATTATTGGAAACATGATTGCTAAATAAATAACTAATAGGAGGGTAATCGGAAAAGTTATTTAAACAGTTAAAGAGATGTCACATATTGTTTTTAATAACGAAAATTAAACAAGTTTGCTGGATATTTTCAGTTCTATAAATACACTGAGAAAAAATTATTAGTGACAGCTAAATATGACACGAATATTTATTATTTGGGTTTTATGAATTGATTTTATTTTATTCAGTTGAGGAGGTTGACTTTCAATAAAAATAAATGAATTAATAATGAAAACGAATGAAATTAAAGAAAAAAGTTTGGTTATTGAGATTTCTTGGTCGTCCAAAATAATCTTTTGGAAGTATTCCGAAATATTATAAAATATCCAGCTGGATCCAGAATTGGCCTCAAATTAGGTGACCTCTAAAACAAACTACCTTTGGAAGGTATGCCTTATATTCATTGGAAAGGCATATATTACACTACTCCACAGCCAAATAGGTCTCCTCGTGTAAAAAGTGCACACTGCGCTGCAGCTGATGCGCAGTACGTTCTAAAAAGCAAAAGTTGGCAACACTGAAATGTCTTGAGTTCTAAAATGCAACAGTGAAACATATGATGCTTAAAAAAGCATCAAACAAGCATCACAAAAATGGCTGATGCATCGCTAACTAATCACAGGTGCACATCAGATTCAGCGCAGTGAGGAGAGGCATGAAAGCGTTGCAATACCTGTTGAAAAGTATTTAGAAAAATATGCTTTGTTTGGATCGATACAGATCTCTCTATGGGATACGCTTCACTCCATGAAGATTGTTGTAAAACTCTACAAGAGCTTGCAACATCAATGGGAGCTACTCAGGCAGCAATTATAACACGTTTGCGAGCAACAGGATTCATGCAAAAGCAGGGAAATTGGGTAACATACGAATTGAAGCCGAGAGACCTTGAAAGACGATTTTGCAAGTACGTAATGATGTTTGAACGCTATAAAAGAAATTAAGTTTTGCGCCGAACAATTGCTTGCGATGAAAAATGGATCCATAACGATAACCCGAAGCGTAAGAGATCATACGTGAAGCTCGGCCAACCAGTCGAGTCGACACCAAAGTCAAATATCCATGGCGCTAAGGTAATGCTCTTTATTTGGAGGTAGCAAAAGGGTCATATCTATTATGAGCTGCTGAAATCTGGCCAGACCATCACAGAGAACCTGTGATCGGCGATCATTGGCCGAATAACACCCAGAATATGCGACATGAAACCGTAAAATTCCATCATGACAACGCTAGGCCACATGTGGCAATGCCTGTTGAAAACTATTTAGCAAGAAGTGGTTGGGAAGTTTTGGCGTCCGACTACTATTTGATTCGATCGAAGCAGAGCGAACTCACTGAGATACACATCACTTTGGAACAGAGTATCCGATATTGACTTGATTCGTTCTTGGCCTCAAAAGATGAGCAGTTCTTTTGGCTCAGAATCCATATGTTGCCAGAAAGATGGGAAAAGGTCATAGCTAACAATGGCCAATACTTTGAATAAATTTATATTGTACAAATGTTTCAAAATTAAAGCTAAAAATTTGAAAAAATCCCGCATTTTTAAGTCACCCAATATTAAAATAACAACCATAGAGAAACATACAGCGGAAACTAGAAAAAAACTCCAACAAAAAAATTAATCAAAATAATTACACATACGAGTGTTGTTTTTGCTTTCACGTATTTTTTGGACTAATGCATTCTCACCACATAGGTTTTTGACAACTGAGTTAGGTCTTTTACACGAGAGTTTCCGATCTATGTGCATTTATCTTTGTAACAGATTTGAAGTTCTGAATACGTTGCAAAGCAAATAATATTGATAAATTACAGGTAAGAGCACTATATTCGGCTGTGTCGAATCCTAATCACCGAAGTATTCCTTAAGATAAATATTTTAAACAATTTTAAGTGAAAACAAGTAAGAGTGCTCTATTCGGATATGTCGAATCTTATATACCCTTCACCTTTGTTGTGGATTCATTAATTGCCCACTTTCAGCGTATAGCATCCTAAATATATTAAGAAAACTTTTAAAAAATTTACATTTAATTGCTGACGCACAGATTATATTGTAAAAGTTACAAACGAAAAACAACAACGCCAAACGAAACGGAACACCAAAAAAAAAAAAACAAAACCAAAATACGCAAAGCAATGAAACCAACACATATCTAAACATACGTTTTGTTGCATTTTTGTCAAAGCATGCAATAAATTGTGTTTTTTTCATGAAATTTTCAGAGGTTGTCTAGGATTTTGCTAATTTTAAATAGGAAACTTCTCGAAAGCATGTCTGACAGAATTATTGAAGATGTGGATCCCGAAGATATCTGGGATCTTCAGAAAATTGACTTCAACATACAGACAGACGGACATGGCTTAATCGACTCCGCTATCTATAAGGATAGTGCAAAAGTAATCCTCCTATCAGAAAATGCTATAAATTTTGCGATTGTCAGTTCTGTTTTGACATTTGTGTAGTAAACACATGCGAAATACACGTTAATAAACAATGTTACGCTACACTGCTCCAGAACGCCTACTGGTGAAACACTGCGACGTTTAGCCGCTCGCCTCGAAGAGACTGGCACAACACGAGATGCAGCCAGGCGTGGCAGACCCCGAAGTAGCCGTTCTGCAGAGCATATTGCTGCTGTAGCCGAGGATGTCATGGAAGCGCCGTCGACATCGACCAGACGACGTGCCACGCAAATGGGTATCAGTCGACGGTCTTTACAGCGAATTTTGGTACATGACTTGAAGATGTTTCCCTACAAAGTCCAGACGGTGCATCAGCTGTTAGCTGCTGACCGCCAATCGCGTCTAACATACGCTCAAACCATCCTTAATCACCACCAAGAGGAAGATGATTTTTCATCAAAAATAATCATGAGTGATGAGGCCCATGTCCATCTTAGCGGGTACGTAAATAAGCAAAATTTACGCTTCTGGGGCACTGAAAATCCGCGTGTAACCCACGAAGAGCCATCACACCCGCTCAAAGTCACTGTATGGTGTGCTGTTTTCGCTGGAGGAGTCATCGGACCTTTTTTCTTCGAGGACGTCGCGGGCCAAACGGTTACTGTGAATGGTGAGCGCTACAGAGCAATGATCAACGAGTTCTTTTTGCCGCAACTTGATGAATTGGGATTGGAAAACATGTGGTTCCAACAGGACGGTGCAACGGCACACACTGCACGTGCCACAACCGATATGCTGAAGGATGCATTTCCCGGGCGCCTAATCTCCCGTTTTGGCGATTTGCACTGGCCAGCAAGATCGCCTGATTTAACCGCTCCAGACTTCTTTTTGTGGGGCTTTTTGAAGTGGGGGGTTTATGTCAACAAGCCTCAGACACTTGCATCTCTTAAAGACAATATCCGTCAAGAATGTGAGGACCTATCGCCGGAAGTTTTGGCCAAAGTGACTTGATGTAAAAAAAATTAAAAGACCAAATAAAAATAATCCACAAGAAGAATCAAAGTTTTTCTTTTTTTTTTTTAATTACAGCCAAAAAACATCGGAAGTTTACTTTTGCGCCACCTTGTATATACCCTTCTCACGAAGGTGAAGGGTATAAACAAATTTTGGAAAAAAAAATCGGTTAACAAAAATAGTTTTCTCAGCCATTTATGTGCCGATTTTATCAATTTTAAATAGTAATCAAAGTTAGACTATAGCGGATATATTGATGTATCAATCATGTAAATTATTTAGGGGCTTCGGAAAGTTGATTTCAACATACTGACAGACAGACGGATATGGCTATATCGACTCTGCTATTTATAACAATCCAGAATATATATACTTTACGGGGTCGCTAATGAAAAATGTAGAAATTACAAACGGAATGACAAACTTATTTATACCTTTGGAACTCATGGTGAGGGGTATCAACAAATAAGCTCTTTAAAAATAAAGTATTCATTTATTATTGGAAAAGTATTTCTCAGCCAGTCCTCCTACATTATTCGAACGTATCTGTGTTTGCAATCAATATCACGACGATAATTGTCATGTACAATTTAATAAAGTTTTTAATTGTATATAATTTATTTGTTACACAAAACAAAAATTATACACCTGATTAATTTTTTGTTTTTTTTTTTTTTTTGTAACTCAATACACTTTTATTATTGTTTATATTTTACAGGGGTATTATAACTTTTCCTTAAGCCCACTTTTATGTAACCATTTTTTATGCTTTTGTTTATGTTTGTTTTGCTTTCTGTTTGTAACTGTTTTATTTTTTTGTTTCTCTTCTTCTTCTCTGCAGACAGAGATGTCATAATGATAGACACCAACAACAAACAGAAATGTTATGTTGGCGTTACCAAATATTGTACATACATACATACAAACATATTTACAATGTTAAATGTTGTAATAGTTATGTATTTGTTGTTATTTATTTAATGTTTCTTTACGGTTGTTGTTGCTGCTGCTGCTGCTGCTGCTGCTGCGTTTGAATATAAAACAAAATCAACAGCAAAACCGCCTGACAAAAAATCAACAAAACCCCATTAAAAAGTCTATTCACGCACTGCAAATAAAAAATAAATATTGCCATATTTATTGTACAATTTATACAATTCGTAATTGTTTTGGCTTGAGTGTGAATTGTTTGTTTGTAGTATTGTTGTTGTTGTAGTTATTATTCGTATTGTTCCAAATGAGGTATTTGATCGGTAAACGGCTTTTAATGATCTCTTTTTGTTGTTGTATGTATTTTAAGCTGATTTTCAAGTTATTTATTTGCTTAAAGTTGTGTATGTTTTCCCCCGTAGATGTTTGCTTTGGGCTTCATTGTGACAGTTGTACGTAAAGTACATACTTCATAAAGCCAGATGTTTGAGGTAATTAAATGATGCTTTTGATGCAAATGATGCTGTATCAACACGATCAGACTATTCAGATGAATATAAGAGAAACTTGTTAAATTTATCAAAAACTAAACCAATTGGAGATTATGCATCAAAAACTCTGTCAGACTTTTTTAAAGGAAGAGTTATCCAGAGCATTGACATTGGAAAATTATTCTGAAGGATATTAGAAAAACCAAAAAAACTCTAAATTAATTTCTGATGCTATATCTAACTGATCTTTTTTAGCTAATTAAAGATCTTCACTAATATTCCAATATTTTGGGAGTTACAGAGTTTTGGGTTATATTGTATTTAAAAAAAAACAAGTAAGAAAGTATGGTCGGTCAAGCCCGATCATATAATACCCTACACTAAGTAAATAAGCAAAAACATTGTTCTTTAAAAATTTCAATAATTTATATTCGTGAGTGATTTTCGGAAGTGGCCTTATATGGGAGCTATGACCAATTATGGACCGATCACCATGAAATTAGGTGGTGTGATTAATGTTTATATGAATGTTATTTATGTTGCATTTTATGTGTATACCAACAATTTTAGGAGAGTTATTATCGTTGAAGTGATTATCGGAAGCAGGCCTTATATGGGAGCTATGACTAATTATGGACCGATCATCATAAAATTTGGTGACAAGAATTCTGTATATATAAAACTTATTTGGAGAAAAAGCTGTGTAGATACATATATAAATTAAACATTTATGACCGATAAAGTCCAATTTCGGGAGGACATTTGTATGGGGGCTAGGTGAAATAATGGACCGATTTCAGCCAGTTTCAATAGGTCCTTGGTCCTTGGGTAGAAAAAATGATATGTGCCAAATTTTATCGAAATATCTTGAATATTGCGACCTGTACTCTGCGCACAAGGTTTACATGGACAACCAGCCAGACGGACGGACATCGTTTAATCGACTCAGAAAGTGATTCTGAGTCGATCGGTATACTTTAAGGTAGGTGTAAGACTGATACTTTTGGGCGTTACAAACATCTGCACAAATCCATTATACCCTCCCCACTATGGTGGTGTAGGGTATAATTATATACCAAAAAGTTTGTCATTTCGTTTGTAACATATCGAAATATTGGCCGTAAAAGTATATATATTCTGGGTCCATATAAAATTCTATGACAATCAACCTATGTCCGTCCGTCTGTCTGTTGAAGGCTCTATACGGTCTCGATGGAAGGATTTCCACGGTCCACGATTATGGCTCATAATTAAAAATAAATACTATGTAATAATAAATTATAATTCCTCCCGTATAAAGCCCTTTTCCAAAAATCACTTAAATACGCTGTGATGCAGTTTTTTTTTCCATCCGGGGTATGCTTAGTCTGACCAGGTTCTTCAAAGGTCTGCTTCCTTTGAAATCTTTCCCACAGAGCTGTCTTGGATCTTTGTTAATGGGCGATGCTTCTAATAGAGGATTCGACGAGATAAATGCTTCGGCTACGACTAATTATTCGAAAATACAGCTAATGGATGCAATCCGAAGAGATAAATTCTTCAGCTCTCATCAGCTAACTACTACTTATTGGCTATGACTAGCTACTTAGTACAATCCGACGAGATAAATGCTTCGGCTCTCGGTCGGCTAACTACGGATTTTAACTATGGTATTAGTACGAAGTAACAATTTAGGTCTCTTCTAACTATGCTTTGTTACTCGGGCGCAAAGTCTTAGTAGATCGAAACTTCGATTCTAACTTGCCTTTTCATGTTTTTCTTAGATGTCTTATATTAGAATTCACATAAACTGTTTGGGAATTATTAACAACAGTATACTAATATGTAATATTAAAGTTCACACAAACTATTTGGGAATTATTAACAACAATATGCTAATATGTATTGTATTAGTCTTAATTATGTTATGTTAGTGGATTGACTTTTGTAAGTGCACGTTACAACGCATAAACCTCTTATAAATATTGTTATACTTATTAGGGTTCCTAATTTCCCGGACATTTTCCCTTACCGGGAGATATTCATTCCTGGGAAATTTTGGTTATTTCTTAATATTAAATTAATAGCTTAAGTAGTTTTTAGCTAAGTACACACGGTTGTCATATTGTACAATATTGTCAGAAAAATTTTCAGAAAATGTCTTACAACCGTGTGAACTTACAATTTTTGTCTTACAACGTTGTCAGAAAAAGTATTTTCAGTAAATTGTAAGACAATACTATTGTCAGACATCTGACAATCGTGTAAACACCTTACGTTGCCATTGCCAGATCATTGTTAGATCATTGTCAGAAACTTTTTATTGTCATATGTGCGAAGTTTATGCATCTGACAATGGCATCATTGTCAGATAAATTAGAAACCGTGTGAACTGACAATTTTTGTTGGCAGATAAATTTATTGTTTGACAATTGTCTGAAAATGAAATTGTATGGTTTTCTTACAATCGTCTAAACTGACAATTTACCTTTTGCTATTACAATATTTCATTGGCAGTACATTGCCATCACATTCTTTTTAACAACTGTACATCACAAGTCTACCTGCATATTGTTATTTATATTTGAATGAATATTTTTAGTTTTGGCAATTGTATTGTGCTGTCAGATCTTATCTTGGCAAGAAAACATTTACTATATTTTAATGACACTTGCTTTTATTTATTGATCATAATTGAATATAATGTAGTCGCATGAAGTTACATTAGTACATATGTTCCTTTTTACAAATGTTTTAAATGATTAGACACAAATCCTTGATAAACACTACGAGTTAGTTGAATAGAGAGATTGAAAGAAGAATTATTAATATGAAATTATATTTAGAATGTAAACTTAACATAATAAAAATAAATTTATTTGATCGTTAAACCAAAAACGCTTTTTAATCTCTTTGCTCATATCTTTAAACGTGTTTATTTTTAGCCAAAAAATATTTACTTAATTTGTTTTAACCTCTCACATATATTTCCAGTGAATACATTTATTTCAGTGTATTTAATGGATTTGATAAGAAAACATTTAACTGTGATTAGTTTTCATTGTAATCGAGACAAGGCGCTGTCGCAAAATTGCAAGTGAAGTGAACAACGTAAAAATTCCCCTACATCACGACTACATACATACATGCAAAACGAACAGTTAAAGTACTCACTCAACTACAGCAACAACTGTCATTCCTTCAAGTGGTATCGAAACAAAACATTTTATGATTTAACAAATCGATTAATGTCTTGATAATTATTTGATATGGAAAAAATTCATGTATATTTGATAAAAAAAAAAAATTAATATATACACAGAAGAAGAAGCGAAAAAGTTAAATAAACAATTAGCACAAGTTGGCTAAAAATGAGGGTTTAACAAAAAATTTAATTGTTGAACAACAAAAACAAAATAGGTATATATACATATATAATTTGATAAAATATCGTAAAAACTTAAGTGTATAGAGGAAATACTTATTAGCGGGAACAGAAATATAACATTAGGCAGGTTTTAGGTATTTATTTACTTATATTTCTTTTTTTGTTAACTCATGTTTTTTTTAAATATTTAGATCACTCGATCACTCATCATAGAATATTTTGATCATAATTTCTTTTGTTATTATCAAGGTTGGCTACCGATTCGAAACAGTTAAAATGTAACGATAACTCTAATTTGGATTATATTGGTAGCGGTAATGATTGACTTTAATGATTAATAACGTTTAAAAAGTATAAAAACAAGGTTGGCTACCGATTCGAATCGGTAAAAAACTAACGGTAACACTGATTTGGATTATTAGGGTAACGGTATAAATTACTACGGAAAAAATTACTACGTTTGTTTCCTACTCAGTAATTACCAGAGCTTCGTGCTTAATTGATTAAAATCTTAATTCACAATTCAAAAATTGCAGTAATTCATTCCCAAAAACTATTTCTTCAGCTCCATTCAAAGTCTTTTATTTAAATAGAATTCATTCATTGTTAAGTTAATTCATAATGGAATTTATTCATAACAAAATTCATTCAACCTTTGAATGATTCAATTCTAGTTAATTCTATTGTTTCTTCATTCAACTTGTTTTTGTTTTGTTTTTAATAATTTAGAAAATTAAGTAATTTGTAATAGATTTGAATTGAAGTAAAATTTTATAATTCAACAAATAGTAAAGAAAACTTGAATGATTCTATAAGGAATTAAATCTTTAAATAATGACTTCCCAAATGAGTGAATTCAATACCTTTGGAATAGTAAGGAATTAGTTAGTGCTGAATCCTTTACCCCCTGTCTATACTTGACAAATATGTTTCATAACAATTAATGACGTTTGTTGTCAAGACAAAGTTGTCTGAGCAAAAGCACGAACAACTTTGTCATATCGAAGCAATAATAATAAGAAATGAAGACTATACCTGATCATTTTTTATCCTGACAAAAAAAAGAGGGGGTTAATGGCATAGTTAGGAGAATATATTTATTTGATTTTGAAAATTTAATTAGGAATTAATTCTTTCGAAACTTTCATAAGGACTTATTGAACTAGGACCCATAATTGTCATTACAGCTCCCCTTAACGTTAGGTTTCCCATTTAATATGTTAGACAACAAAAGTTCCCAAAAGGCTGTCAGATCTAATGATCTATTTAAATCAAAATGCTGGGCCTAATTAATAAAGTTCATTGCAAATCTGAACCAATAGTTAAGATTTTTAAATTATGGGAAGCATTTGATGTTTGTCAATATAGCAATTTAGATGATTTTGCCAAAGCCTCTTTAATTCCCAATGACCATCTATGTGTACCGAAGAATCCCTTACAGAGTGGACAGTCGACAAAAACCAGTAATCTCAACTGTTATCCATACCGTTCCTATGGGACCAGGACACAGTACAGTTATATTTGAAAGACCAACAAGGGGCTCTTTAGTATTATTTCCCAATTCATTATATTTCAGAATAAAATTTTAAATAAATTAATTCAAAACCAGAACCATTTTGAATTCCAATAAAGATCCATGGATCGTAATACTCCACTTGAAGTAATTTCCTAACTTCCTGGAGCCAACGAGCAAACACTGCAAGCATAACCAAAAAACCAAAAATTTTTAATGTTAACCGAAAACTCTTTATTTTTAGGGAAGAGATAAAGGAAGGCACTTCTAAAAGGGCTACCGGCACATCTGTGGCTATTGGTTAATCCTCATCCCTAGACAAACACAACGATGTTGTGGACTAGTACGGTTTGGAGCCATTCCTTTAAAATTCATATTGAATATATAGTCTACCTAAAAGCTAAAGTTCATTCAAATGGCATTCTTCTACATAATTGTGGAGCTTAATAAAGGCTTTGAAATAAGGCTGAACCCGAAATGTTAGGGCTGAATTTCGTGTTGTTTATTTCCCAGAATAGTCCCAGAAACTCCTTACTAAAAGTCTAAATTATAATCTCTCCGTAAAGTACAGGAAGATTTTGAACAGACTTAATATTTCAAGCACATATTTATGTCGTCTTCATTTGCGCTAGAGAGAGATTGACGAGATGGCTAAGATATTACAGGTATTCATGTGATATCGGATAGCCGGACTTCGCTTAATCTCTCGGTAAAGGCTTTGAACAGAGAGAATCTTTCAAGCTAAGATTTTCAATTGCATTAGAGAGTGCTTGAGGAGAGGGTTAAGAGATACAAGTATTTATGTAATGTCGAATAGGATCCACCACCAAGTTCTCTTTGTTAACGAACGGGCTGATTGTTTGGCATATAGAGTACTCGGTGAACTTATTGTGACCGGAACATTGAGGAGCTATATATAGGCGTAGTCAAGCTAAGCGATTTTTCTCTCTGTCCTGTAGTAAGTTCCAGAAGTTACTATTGCTCGACATGGAATCTAATAACCGATACTAAAATAATGTGCTAATGGTCCATTTAGCACATGAAGCCATGAAGTGATGCTGTACTCAAGGTTTTATCTCAGAAAAGCCCGAAAAACCATCTACTAAGTCCTAATTGATGATCAAAATGATTATCTCGCGGCAAGGTATTGATTTTTAACAGAGTCAATCATTTAAGCAGAAATTTACGTCTTCTCATTTGCGTTAGAGTGTGCTTGAGGAGAAGGTTAAGTATTCATGTAATGTTTGATAGCCGGGTTTGATTGAGGGTTTGTCATGGACTAGGGCACGGCTTCAATATGCAATACAAAGGATCTGAAGCGATAATTTTTAAAGGAATTTGTAATAATTTCCTTATTCGAAAGTTATGATAAAGATAAGTTATTGTATATCAGGATTGTCTGTTAAACAAATAAAGGGTTTTCCAACAAGAGGTGTTATTTTGAATCACCCGGTATTTCGGTAGCTGTGTCTTTCGAAGCTTTTATTCTTTGGCATTTGACAAGTAGAAACTACGCCATTACTAAACATGGAACGATACACGCTTCAACAACGCATTGAAATTATTGAAATTCACTATAAAAATGTTGAAAATCTTGCCGTCACAGTTCGCAAAACTAACGAAAAATTCGAGCTGTTGAGACAAGTTAGTGATGTGAAGAATAAAACCCGTGCACATCGCTCAAGAACAACTGAGAATATTGCTGCTGTACCCAAAGTGTTGAAGAAAACTCAGGTTTGTCCATTCCTCGTCGTTCTTTGCAATTGGGCATTCCACAAAGGTCATTACACCGTGTTTTGGATGATATTGATCTAGACAACATTTACCATTGCTCTTTTACGGGAAAAGTTTCCGGACCGTGTTATCTCTCGAAGAGGTGATCACAATTGGCCACCGAGATCTTGTGATTTAACACCTTGCGACTTCTTCCTTTGGGGCCTCGTGAAAGATAAGTTCTACGCCAACAGTCCTGCGTCGATTCAAAACCTCAAAGATAGAATTCTTGAGGCTATCGAGTACATAGGGCAGCCACTTTGCGATTTGGTTATGGAAAATTTCATGAAAAGGTTATGGTCCTGTAAGCGTGGTCGTGGTGGCCATTTGGCTGATGTTGTTTTTCATTATTAACGGCATACCTTCCTCTTTGTTATGAAATAAACATCCGATCATTTACCTTAAAAAATGGCATTTTACTTTGAATATCAAAATAAAACCTCTTTTTGGAAACCCCTGTATTTAACACCAACATATATTGATTTTCCTTCCAAACTTCGGGACAATGCGACATGAGTTTACTTTATCCCGTCATTTTTTATATTTTGCAGACCTCTGCTTCAAGCATGGAGAGCGAAGAAAAACAAACAAGCTATGCGATTTATATCGCTGTCTTAGTCTGCTTTTACACAGGGCAGGTTTACTTGAAGCAAGTCTCTTCGATTCTCTTTTAAAGTTGCTCGTCTGTTTACACACAGCAAGTCTGTGTTCGATTTTGTATGTTAAAACCTAATAGACGCCATACTGAAAATGAGAAAACAAAAGAGAATTGAAGATACTTGCCAGTACAAGCAAGTGTGTACCCCTCTTCTTTCTTCTTGCCTCTCTCTCCTAGAAACTCAGACTTGCGGCAAGAAAACTTGCCCTGTGTAAAAGCCGGAAGCTGCTATTGCTCGATAAGTCTCAGATACCACCATTGCGTTCTGGGTAATGTTGTCACGGTGTAGATTTTGTTGGTTGCATGAAGAGACCTTAAAGTCAAGTAGAACAACATTTATTGAGGAAGAAATCAAAGGAATATTTATAATCCAGTTCTACAGAGGACTTTGAGTTTCATTCGTGAACTCAACCTGTTATGGTGAACTGTTAGGGTGCCCAAAAGGTTCTTTGGGTCATGATGCTAAGGGAACCACTTGTTTCTTAGAGGGAAGTATGATTTCATATTTGAATTTGAAAGGACGGAAACTGAGACAATTGGGACTTCGTTTCCAATGTCCAGTTAATAATCATGTTCATGATATATTTATATTTCATCTTACAATAGATGATAATTTAAAGATTGATAATAAAACTGAGAGGACTGTAGAGTCTTGAATTTTTAATAAAGAAAAATGATCCAGTTTAATAATGAATTTAAGCTAAATTCTTTCATTTACTGCTCTAAATCTTTCACATTTAATTTGAGTTTAAGTACACAATCTTAAAAGTTAAACGTTCAAACCTGTTATTTTACAATATACTCAGGTTTAACTTGAGTTTAACTACACAATCTAAATGTTAATCGTTTTAATCTGTATTTTACAATACCTTCCAAAAAACTAGGCATTAAATTACTTTTATTAATTCCTGAATAATTAATTTCATACACAATAAAACTTTCTGTCAAAATTCTTTTTTATCAAAAACGAGTTCTGTGTTTTTTTTTTAATACAAAGAACAGACATTTATGGGATTTTTAAATCAACATTATTCATTTATTTACATGAAGATTTAAAACGTATAATAATTTAATATTTTTTATTACTTTTTATCAAATTTTTTTTTATTAATTCTGGTTAATAAAAATAAACATGAAAAAATCATTAAAAAACATGACAATAATTTAAAGTTGTCATTTAAATAATTTTTGCAAAATTTTGTATTGTTTATACATATTAAGCGTTGCCGTATCTATAAAAGGCATAGGCTTGTTGTTGCCACACTTATCGTACACTAGCCAAGGTCAATGTATTTTTTTTTTTTGGTTTTTTTTCAACTGTAAAGAAAAATTGTCATGCCAAAATTATAGTCAAGTGTTTTATAATTATTTTTTGTATGTACGAGTTTGTAACAAATAGCGTGCATAATTGTGATTTTAACTTGTTTAAGTGCTTGTGTTTCCACATGAAAATAGTTAATACGCGTGTAAACTGTTGATTGATTGTGCCTGATCAAATTGTCGATGTTCTGGGCTTTGAAATATTTATTATACATAGTAACAAGATTGTAGAGTTTTATTCAATCAAGCACATTAGAGAATCTATTATATTTTATAGGTATTTAAAATTCTTTGCCAATAATTGGCAAAAGGAAGCATTTTAAAGGCTTTGAGAATACTGACATAAATGTCCACGTATTCTCCAGATTGGACTTCCACATTTTTATTAATGAATAAAATTGATTTAAACAAGGAAAAAGTGGGAAATGATTTAAGTAAAATCAACTGTTTCGAATGGTAACAGTAGTTTAACTGGCGATTATTGACCTGTTAATAAAAATCCAAAATGACAACAGTATTTACCCCTGTTGTATTTGAAAAGTTAAGGTTTCTCACTCACAATATCTTCTTAAAACTACTTTGTAAGAAATAAACAAATTAAATAATGAATGATTCATACAAGGACCGGTTTTAACGTATATAAAATTATACTCACCATCCTTTAACTGAATCACAAGCTATTTTTGTTGATTAGCTTAGCTAAAGTTGGCTATAATTGTATATAGAGAGTAATATCATACTAAATAGTACAGAAACAATTAAATTTTATATTTATGTTTCTCTACTATCTCACGCACTGTGGTAAATGAGTCATATGATCGTGATCGTTACCTACAATCTAAATTTTAGTGTTATGTTTTTATTTAGATTTTAGTCATATGTATTTAGTAGAATTACTTTTATTGTTTGCTTTCATAATAAATTATGGGGATTGCAGTTTATTTATGATGTGCTAAGAAATTATTAATTTAATTATATTTGCTATTTAATAAAATTGATAAAGAAAGTGATGGCTTTTTAATGAAACAAGTAAAAGTTGTTAGAATTTATAGAAAAATAAATAAACACAGTGTTAAAAGAGAAAAAATTAATGAATGGTCATCAGATTGTCTACACAAGTAATAAATGACAATGAATACTTTTAAATTCTTAGAAAAAATAATATCTGTTGGGAACTAGTTATTCAAGTTCATCTGTTGGAAATGCCTACCTACGCTTGTTGTAATGAGTTGTCTGCTATTTTCGAGAGTTCTTAACTCCGGGGGAAAAACACAAATGCTGAAGTGTTAACAGATATACCAGGGCTGTTGGAAAAGAATTTTTGAAAAATAAAATAATGTAGTTTACAATTTTTGAACGATGTGATACATTTAAAAACGAGTTACAAAAACTTAAATAAAACCTGGACATCTGAATTTCAAAGAAGACTTCATTACTTAGAAATAATCGAATAATGATAGTGTTATATGTTACTAGCTGACCCGGTGCGCTTCGCCACCCCAATTGGATGAAATTAATAGTACTATTAAGTCTCCCTTTGTGAATTAATGCTAATTCAGGATAACATGTCTCTAGTTTTATGTTTATTATTTCATTAAAAAAAGTACCATTCGAATAAAGAAAAAGTACCAAAAAGTCTCCCCCTAGAATTCTCACTCACTTAGGACCATATATGCTTAATTTTTTTAGAAAATTCAAAAAGTACCATTAAAACAATAAAAAAGTACCTATAGTTCAGTTCTCAAATTTTGGTACCTAAATACTATCCCCTATTCCTAACACTAACTTCACTCAGATACATATCAGCTAACTTTAATGTCGATAAGTACCATTAGGAGAAAAGTACCAATTTCCCTTTTCCTCCTTGAACAACCCACAAGTTTGAAATTTAAAAATATTCCATTTTGCCAAAATTGTTTATGCTACAGACATGTCTCAAACTATTAAAATCTGTGTTAATATGCCCAAGAAAAAATATGTTTTAATAAAAGTACCAAACTGTTTACCCGGATTTGGCCCAATATAAACCTTGGCACTCGAGTTCCAAATAACAACCAGTGAATTTTTGTATGAATCCAGGAACCAATGTTAAAAAATATCAAAATTGGCTTAATAATTTCAAATAAAATGTATTTCCCCAATTTTATCCCCTTTTTGATACCTTTTTTATCCCCATTACGGTGGTAAAATTATATTCAAATAAATTTCTGTATCGTGGTGGAAGCTCATAATAAAATATTCCTATCTCTATGTCAAATTATAAAAATAAAAAAAAACATATTTTATGTAAAAGTACCAAAAATAAACACAATGTTTATCCCTTAAGGCTTCGAATTTCCAAAAACTTATATTTTTTGGTAAGTAAAGAATACGATTTAAAATTTGTTGCTATGTTTATTAGTTTAAAAGATACATAGGGTGCCAAAAAAATACCAAAATAGAGTTTTTACCCGTTTTCTCCCCTAAAAGGTTCGAATTTCGAAACGTTCGAATTTCCAAAAATTCCTTCTTATCGGATCGTTTTGGGGAGAGAGGAACCCACAGTTAAAATTTAATGATTCTAGCTTCATTCGTTTTGCTGTGCGATGATGAATCAGTCAGTCAGACAGTCAGTCAGTAACGTTACTCTTTTATATATATAGATAAACTGCTTATTTTCTAGTAATTTGAATGAGAACATTCTGTATTGACTGATAACAACTTCTGTGAGACCTAACTATCAATGAATTATGAGTAGTTTTAGTGATATTGTGGTAAGTATTTGTCTCCAATGAAATCACCGTCTCCAAATAGTGAGTTGAGATTCTGTTGGGTAAGTAGTAGGGTATTCAATTAATCGGGTTTCTGGTTTAATCGGTTAATCGAGCGAATAATTAATCGGGGTTTAGATTTAATCGGTTAATTTTAAATTATCCGATTAACCGAATAATTTCTATTTACATTTTAAATTGAAAATACAACCACGAATTTTGTGTACTTATTTAAGCATTTCGAAAAATAAATAAATAAATAATAAATAATAGCACAAAAATATGGTATTTGAAATCCTTTTTATATACACATATGAGTTTTTTAAAGATTTTAGTGAGATCTTCTGAAATAATCTCTTAAGAAAAGAATATAACTTAAAAGGTTTCCTTATAAACGATTTTTCTTTACTTTTAATACAACTTGACTTGGAAAAAAGATGTAACTGAACATCTTGTAAACTCCATGAAAAGGCGACTAGAGGTCGTAATTAAGATGAATGGAGAACCGACAAAATATTAACTTTTTATTTTCGGATTTTGGTAATATAAAATCGAGAGTTATCCATATACCGAAGTTGTGTTGTCAAATTGAAGTTCGGTTGCTTAGTTTGGCTTAGTTTCAAATGAAGCAAATTGTTTTATTTTTGTTTTTTAAGTGAGTAATTACAAACAACATTTAAGGCTATCAGTGCAAAAGTGGTGTAACCATAAAGTATTTATTTAGTGGTATATTAAACTTACTGCACTTTTGCTACATTACTTTGATATATTATGCTGAGTGCAAAAACGATTTTTGCACCTCCATCTGCTTTTGAATACCAAAAGGTAGCTTACCCCACTTTTGTATTGATATTGGTAATGGTGTAACACCAGATCAAAAATTGAGGGTTACACCACTTTTGCGCTGATGGCTTCATTTCATTTCGACAAAAACTCTAACAATTGTAAACGGTTATCCAATAGGGATGCGACCATATTGTTGAAGCTACATCTGTCGAAGTAGCTGTCATTTATTCAGTTTGTTTTCCTAAATCACCAATGACGGATATAGCGTTCAACAACACGTGTAAATGATAAAATTGTTTTATTAAAATGGGTTTTGTGTTCTGGATGAATGGGTACGTCAACGAACAAAATTGTCGAATTTGGGACGATACGAATCCACATGAGATCCAAGAGCGTCCAATGCATCCTGAAAAAGTCACTGTTTGGTGTGGATTTTGCGCTGCCCAAAATCCATATTTCTTTGAGAACGACGTTGGCTAGACCATCATCGTCAATGGGAAGCGCCACAGATCGATGATATGAACACCAACATGTGGTTTTACCAGGACGGCGCTACGTGCCACATTTGCGATTTGAGGGCATTCACATCTCACGTGGAGGTGATGTGAACCAAAAACCGTTAGACTTTTTCTTGTAGAGTTTTCTTAAGTTTCGCAATAAACCCTATCGGCCCTCAAAGCCAACATATCCCATGCCATCGGTTAAATTCATGGAAAATTGGAGATTACGGACGTGCGCAACCATCGAAGCTGCGGCGGATATTTGCATTATGTTATATCCCATACATAATGGCATCGATAGGCGTTTCAAACTAATAAAAAATGTCGGTGATATCTCACACACACTTCGTTTTATTTAAATTTAAAAATAGGAAGCTCATAACAAAAGGCCTTTAGTAGGGAAAGTTAGAAAAATTAAATCACTGTTTATTGTTGGTGATTTGTCAAAGCTTTGATATTTTTACAACTAAAGCTTGAGTGTCTGTTCTATAGTTTTATTTGTATACTATCGTTAGCTTACCTAAAGCCTTTGGGAGAAGGTTTCCTGGAGATCTGGCCTAAGCAACAAGTGAACAATAATGTTTAATGAATTCATTAGTAATTAAATTGGGAATTTAGCACATTCAAACTAAAACATTGGTATTCTTGTTCAATGTATCGATATCCCATATTGATGGCCTTACATATTCATTCTTCTAGAGTGTATTCTCGATAGTACCAATATGACAAGATATTAAATTCTTGTCAATAATTTGTAATAGTTTTTAATCTTGCTCAATTTTAATACAAACATTACAAAATATATATTATGACCCATATTAAATGAAATATATGCTGAACATTTCACCATAAACGGACAACTCTAAACCTTTCCCTTCAGGTTCAAAAGTCAAAATCTTGAATTTTTGGGTAACGACAAAATTATCTAAATTTTTTAAACGATTAAAAGCAATGTAGTTAGTTAATTTTTCACACAAACCTTAGATTTCAAATAAGTCTAAAGGAGGCCAGTCTGGAAATCTTTTAGGGAAATCATCAAAAATTAGAAAAGAAACAACGTGAGCTTTTGTAAGCCATCAAATTATTTATATTATGTCAGAAAACTGTTACTGATTATCAAGTCTTGGATATAAGATTGAAACAGGAATATACAAAACGATTTAGCATATTCACAGATATAAAGCCTATATCTAGTAAAAGTAGCGTACCCAAGGGTAGGACAAATTTTAAAATTTCCCTTGCCCTTTTAATAAAATTCATTTACAAACACTTAACCAAAAAAAGTATTATTTATTATCAATGCTTGCACAATAAAAATGCTAAACAACGACATTTACAATAATTTATCGCTAAATAAAACTTTAATAACATTTTATAATAATTAATGTTGTCTCAGCAATTAAAAATACAATAATTCAAACAAAAAATCACAAGAACCTCTAATAAAGAAAAGGAATACTCAGATAAATAAAACAAAAACAAAAAAAATAAAAATAAAACAGAAGATAAGCTTCAATAATAAAATAATTATAAATTAAAAATTATATTTTATTAAGTGTCTACCGACATAAACTACTACTAATGCAGAATTAAAAGAAAAAAAAGTAAAAACTGGAAATTAACATTTAATAAAAGGAAAATTTGTTTATATCAATTTTTAGCGTTTTAATACGATGTAAAATTCAAATTGATTTTCAAGTCATAATTTATTTGTCTTTTGAAATACTATTACTCTTTAGCTATATAAGTAAACTATGGATTTTGAAAGAAATACCTGTTTTTTAAATTAGTTTTTTGTGATAAACATTTAATCATGCATTTGGCTAATAAATCATTGATCTGAAGGCAGGTGTGGGTAAACCTCGGCCACGTGAGTCAAGGTTGGTTAAAGTAAATGTTAAAAAAATAGATAAGGAAATTGCATTTTAAGGTTTCTTTAACAATGATAATGATTTAAATTATACCTTTCACTTTAAACCTTTCCAACCATTATTGAGTCAATAAACTGTTGACGAAAAAAACTTAAAGCTCTGTCATGCATCGAATTTCAAGCGAATCGGTTCCAGTTCCGAAAGGTATACTTTCAGAATCACTACGCTCGATTCGCTTTAGTTGCAAATCGAATTCTATATTTTAACCATTCTATTAACGACTTATTACATTGCCTTAATTCTTAAGTAAATTCTTCATATGTTTTAAATTCATTCATTATATGTAGTATCAATTTATTTAATTAATTGAATCATTCAGTTTGAATTTAATTCAAATACAAAACCAAAACAAATTGTATGAAATAATTCATTGCAAGAATACTCATTTGCATTAACATAAAATTAGTCATTCAAAGTCTGATGAGTACTATTTAGATAAATTCCAATAAAAGGTTCAAAATAATTCTTAATTCAATTTTTAAAATCAAATTAAATTTGATATCATAAACATTCCTTTAAATAATTCATTACGAATAAATTCATAGGCTTAATTCCTTAGTTCTTCATATGCTTTGAATTCATTAACTAATTATATAAAGTATCAATTACCTCTTGATACTACTCCAAGACAAGATTTTACAAAAATAAACTCCTATGGAGGTTATTAATAATCTAAAATTAGAACTTAGTTCTCGAACTGTTAGCCGATGGGCAAATGAGAAAAGTCATGATTGCTACCGGCCCGCGAAAAAGTCCCGTTACCGATAATATGCCCCCAGTTTGGAGATTCTAGCAAGACAATAATGACCCCAAACTCATTGTAGCCAATCTCCAGATTTCAAGCCCATAGAAAAGCTATGGAAAATTGTAGATCACAATATACGGACTCAAAATTATACCTCGAAGGAAGATGGTAAATATTTCTAAGGAGATGATTAACACTTTAATAGGTTTAATGTAATGTCGCACAGTGGGGTCAATCGCAAAAAAGTGGTAATAAATCTGAATCTTCTAAACTAGTGGTTCGATTGCAAAATGATGTATGAACGAATCGTAGAGGAGGACATAGGCTTTAAGAAAATTGAATTTGTGGCACTGTTAGAATACAAGGTGAGATACAGCGTGCCAAAGAAGACCACCTCTGGTTAGGCAAGTTTCATATAGCTTGTAACTTGTACAAATATGGAATGATTTCAATGAATAAAACATTTATACATCATTGTCCAATCCGACCACTAGTTTAGAAGATTCAGATTTATAATAATACAATATTTACATATATGTATATATTAGGTAGTATTTTTTTTTGTTAATAATTCCCAAATAGTTTATGTGAATTTTAATATAAGACATCTAAGAAATCACGAATAAAGCAAGCAAGAATCAAAATCCCGATCTTGTTATACTTCGTACTAATACCGTAACTAAAATCCATGGTTAGCCGACTGAGAGCCGAAGCAATTATCTCGTCGGATTGTATTCATACGCTATATTTACCCATAATTAGTCGTCAGCACACCAAGAGCCAAAGCATTCATCTCGTCGGATTATACTCATTAGCTAGTCATAGCCAATAAGTTGTAGTTAGCCGACAAGAGCTTAAGAATTTATCTCCTCGGATTGAATACATACATATATTTACCCATAATTAGTCGTTAGCTGACCGAGAGCCAACGAATTTTTCTAGTCGTATTGCGTCTATAAGCTATATTTATCCATAATTAGTTGTCAGCCGACCAAGAGCCAATGTATTGATCTCGACGGATTATACTCATTAGCTAGTTGTAGTTAGCCGACCGATAACCGAAGAATTTATCTCTTCGGATTATATCCATAAGCTATATTTACTTTCCTATTAGCCGACCGAGAGCCGAAGCATTTATCTCGTCCAATCCTCTATTAGAAGCTTCGTCCATTAACACACCAATCTTATCCCAAAGATACAAGATAGCTCTGTGGTAAAGAAGATTTCAAAAGAACCAGACCTTTAAAGAGCCTGGATAGATTAGGAATAAACCGGGTTTAAACAAAAACTGCATTACAAGCAGTAATAAAAAAAAAAACAAAAAAAGGGATACAAAATAAAATACTTAGGCCCGTTTTCTCAATGTATCGACAAACTGCCTGTTACTAAATGTCAACATAAATTTATTAGGCCGATAAACTGTCCGTTAACAATTTTGGTTTTCTCAATATACCGACAAAAAACATTATTTTCAGTTGGCAATACCTCTCATAATAGATGTGAAAGTTGGCAACCCTGCCTTCAAGTGACAATATGTCTACATAAATCAGCTGTTTAATGTGGCCATCGACAGCCGGAATCTTTTGAAAAACTCATTATCCTCCATGTCTGCCAGGTAGTTAGGCCTGGCATGATAAACTCTTTCAGCATTCACTTGGAACTCATGTTCTTCGAGTTCGTCCTCCATCGAATTAATGTTAATTCCTCTAAAACTTTTTTTATAGAATCTATTTAAATTCGTTTACAAAAACTATGAACAGCAGTCAGCTGATTGAATTCATCTGTACGATAAATAAATAATTGGCAGATGAGGTCGTTTTAGCTTTGCGACAGAATAGAAGCAAATGAGACATTGAGAAAACCAAATTTCTTTAATCTGCAGTTTTTCGTTGGGAAAAAAGATAATCACCTAATGAGAAAACGGCCCTTAGTCATTTAAAGGGCAGAACAAGTTTCATTGCTTTCAATTCCATAATAATGAATACTTTCTTAATAAATTTTCTCATGGAATTATCTATCTATTAACGGGATTTCAAGGTCATTTGTTTTTATATAAAATTAAATAAATGATATCTTCATTTTGTATTACCAACATCTTAAGGGATTGTAAATATATTTTATTAAATATACTTTTGTATCACAGATTACACAGATATGAATCAGGTGGTTTCAGTAATATGGCAATTGATAACATACCAAAGAAAATGTCAAAATGGTTGTGGTTATATCATTCTATTCATATACATTCTCACTGCAAACCACAACCATTGAAAAGTGGTGTAGAACGTCAAAATAAACATACTGTTCCATATTACTTTTTTGACAAACTGTCACTTGTTGCATATCTGTAATAATCTGTGATATGTATGTAATATTTGTTGTTTTTACTTTGTTGATTTTTAAATACGTCAATTTGTAAACCCAAATTTTATAGTCAAAAATGTAAAAATAAAATATCACAGTTGATGTTGCCTAATGTCTAGATAACAATCAAAGACCTGCGCAGAATGGCTGTAAGCCGGCTGAGCCGCCGATAAATTTTTAAAGCCGCCGCCGATGAATTTGTTTTGGCTTAAGTCGGCTTGAAAATAGCCGCTGTTTTTGATAAAAGCTCCTTAGTAATTTCATGAAGAATTTGAGTAGTTATTCTTTTGTCCGCTGACAGCCGGCTAGACGCCGACGACCTTTTTGGAGTCAGCCGCCGCCATCGTGAAATTTAGTCGGCGCAGGTTTCTGATCATAGTCGTAATAAAACTTTCTTGATTGTTTTCTATTTTCAGAATTTAATTAATTATGTTCTTATTATATCCTACACCTGATGTGTGTAACGTGCAAAAATCTTGTCCTAACACCCACCTTAAATAATACTTAGGATCACTTCCTGAGTCGATTAAGCGATGTCCGTCCGTCCGTCCGATTTAGTTCAAACTGTCAATGTACATTATTCCTGTCCTTTGAATTTGATAATTTAAAAAAATCCAAAAGTAGGTATCTAAGTATGGACACCTCTGCCTCAATTAAATTGAATTTAGGCTGTACAAAAACACCGACAACCAAACCCAGGGTTAACAACAGTAATTTGACATTCAGTCAGACCGGCACGCATCGCATGCAGTGGAAATTAATAAAACTAAAGTGGCTGCATTTTATCATACCAGATTTCGCTTCAAAATGTCACATTTTAAATTATTACAGACAATCTTTTTTAATAAAGATAATTCCTAATATCTTAGCAGCATAGGAGTTTTAAAATGCTACACATGCTACAATTCAAATCTACAAACGAGCTTATAATGATTTATTTTAATTTATATTTTTGAAAATTTTCACAAAATTTTTTTTTTTATTTTAATTTCAATGTAAACAACATGCAAACAAACTCCTTTTAAAATTTAAAAACACATTTCGTTGTTCTCATTGCATTGCAAAACAAATACACACCACTTCACTAATAACGACGACAACAACGCATGATTACCTTGATGCGCCAGTGCTCGTTTGTTTTTCTTTCTCTTTTACTTTTTACTTATTCTTTTTGATTTAATATTTCCAAACAAAAGAATTTTTTTGTATAGAATTTTGATTTTTTATTTTTTTACTCACTTTAATTATAAAGCCTTTTATTTGCTATAGCTTTGTTGTTATTATTACTATTTTTTAATATTTTTTAGATATTTATTTAATAATTTTCCACTTCAATTATTTTTTAGAATTTTTTTTTATTTATTTATCTTAAGCACAAAAACACTTCATCACTATTTTGTTGTTGTTGTTAAGACTTCAGTTCAAATCACTTTGATACGTTTGATCGATCGCGTTTAGTTTGATTTTTATTCAATAACAAACATTTGAAAATAAAAAAAAAAAAAAAAATATATAAACAACCGTATTGTGTCGATACTTTGAGACGAGCGTGAGAGTGAGAAGATCGCGTGTTACGAGTTCAACAGACGTCGTTATACTGATATATGAACGTTATAACGACAACAATGCTCGGAAGTTGGTGGTTGTTTGGTATTATGAAAAAGCAAAAAAACACAATATCAAATGATATTAACAACAGCAAATTATAAGGTGACCAGTTGTGTTCTTTTAGTGCTCTTTGAAAAAGATGCAGATACATTTTTTTTAATAATTCATACAAAGGTCTCTTAATAAGGTATGTAAAGAAAGAATACCCAGCAGTCTAGGAGACAGTCTCGAACTAGTGATGTTACCCATCATTTAGGGTGGGAACTAGTTTTTTTTTTTTTAAACAAACACAAACTGCTAAGTGTTTTGCTTGTCTGCATATACAGCCAGAGTCTTTGGCGGGAATCGAACTCGCAACCCCCAAATTGATAGTCCAGTGTAATATATCGTGGCACCCAAATACTTCAATAGCTACGTGACTAGTTATTTTAACACGTGCATGTCCTAAAGAAGGGGTCAATTGACCCTTTTTGACTACAATGAGACTGTCTAAAAGCTGGTCCAAAGTAGTCAACGCATTGGATTCGCATACTGGTTAAATAGCGTCAGTTACCTTACTAGCTACCTAACTAGTAACATGATCAGCTACATAAACAGTTATTTTAACATGTACGGGTGCTAATTGACCTCAAATAGTCAGCTAAAAAGACATATCATAGATACTTCAATAAACGATAGTTTGTTTGCTTCTGCTTCTGTTTGCTTCTAGTGGGTAAAATAACTACTTTCTAAAGTGCACTACAAAATAAACGTTTAAAGTGACTTCGCTATAGGTTACTAAGATACACCAAAGTGACTATTGATTTCATGCTGTTTTTTTTTTTTTTTTTTTTTTTAATTATTTTAATTATTTATTTATTTATCCATTTAATATACATTTTAGTTCTTATATCTAATCCCGCGAAGCCATTTGGCTTGTCTGCAGGATATATTAAAATAAAGATTAAATATATACATTTTATTTGGTTTTTTCATTGCGATTCTAGAAAGTGTTTTTTTCACTGTTGATTTAGACACTTTGTGGAGCACGTTAAAATAATCGACTGTTCGCAATGAAAACTAGAACTGTTCATGTTACATGGGATATCAATATACTTAAGCAAAAATAAAAATTAACTGTATGAGAATTATATCAGTACAATTTGTATAAAACCAGTTTGAACGAATTACTCACAAAACGCTTAAAGTGACTACACTCCAGATTACTTAGATGCACTTAAGTGACAATTGTCTTCACGCTAGATTATCTGGAATGTATAAAATAACCAATTGTCTTCTTTCTGCACTGCAAAGAGCACATACGTGTCAAATGACCATTGATTGAGAGTTCGATATTAATAATTTTTGGCAAAGTCGTATTAAGTAATAGAATATTGTTACGTTTTTACCTTTTAAAAACGGGGTTTATTTCTTTTAAATAAACCGGATACTTTTGATTGCAAATAAAAACAGTTTTAGTAGTTTAAAATTGTAACAACTCTTTATTTATTTAAAATGTACAATAACAACAGTCTAAATAATCACTCAGTGTCTTTATACACGTTTATCAATTCGCAGAAAGGCACACACACTCTATTACGTACAACCTTAAATGCACAAGACAGTTGATGTTAAATCTAACACCGCCAAACATGATGAATGCTGCAGGCAGTCGTAACAATATATTTTATTTATTTTATTACGTTGTTTTGATTCAATTAATTTCAAATCTAAAAAACTTGTTCTCAGAAGTATATTGAGGGAAAAAACCAGACAAACCAAATATTTCTTTCAGTGATCATGAAAAAATAGCTTAACATGTGCATTCGTCACTGTCTCAGTGACGACTAAACAAAAGAGATTATGTGAGTTATTAGTCAGCGCAAAAGCACTATGAAATGGGCATCATTGCTCTACAACAACCTTGAATTTGTGACAATAAAATATTTTTCTGATATAGGGGTTATATGAGGGTAGGGTCACTTATGTATCGAATTTCACAAAAAAATTGGTAAACTGATTTAGGTTCATATAAAACTTGTTTATGTCCAATTCCATTTTTTGATATTGTGCTCTTTTACTACATTACCTGGCCAAGTACTCTATATTGTGAATACCGCTAATATCTACACATAAAAGGGGAAAAAAACGATCATCTGATTAGTTGCCTTATTAATGGACCTTGAGTCATACTAAACAGAATTAAACAGAAAGAAAAAACCATCAGTAACACTTGATATAATTCACCAACACTAAAAATTGTATACAAATCGGACAATGTTAACTCGTGCTCTGAAGTTTCAATATGCGTTAAAAAGGGAAACATTTGAGTTTTTCAGTTCTTTTCGCTTTTAGTTATAACGGAATTGTAATCCATACTGAATTATTGGGTGTATGACTTAAAAATGAAATTTACTTTTTAATAATTTTGTTAACAGAAGGTGACAATTTTAATGCCCAAAAAAGCTAGAATCAGTTCCTAGGGCAGCTCTCATGGAAAAATAAATATATTAATTTTGTTGTGTGTTAAAGAAAATCGCTTTATGTTGCATGCAAGATGTATTAACCAGGTGGCAGCGTAACTACAACAATTACAACAATACAAGAACAACAGTGTGTAAAACCTTATAAACTGCCAAAAAATAAATTCACAAAAACGCACTTTTTAAAACGAAATAGTTTGTTTTAGCACTTTCAAATATTTTACGCACATAAAGCGGTAACTAAAACTCACTTTTATAAATATAAAATAATCATTTTACTCTTATAACAAATTTAAAAATGTTTGTAAACACGTTTTTGACATTTCATAAGGCACAATATAAGTATTGCAAAAAATAGTCAGCTGGCGTTACGCTGCCACCTGGTTAAATATGCCTTGGTTGCATGCATCCGAAATATAAACAAAAGGCAGTAATGAAAGAAAGAGAGTAACATTAAGCCCCATTTTCTCAATGTGTGGTTATCGATATTCGTAATGATATACTTCCAATAACTATAATTTTTGTATAAAAACTTACAGTATATCGTCACGATAAAAACTAACCAGATATTGAGAAAATGAGGATAAAAATGACAAATCTTGAAACCTTTGTATGCTTTGTGCTGACAGCCAACCGTAATAGTGCTAAAACCTGGGCAAATTTTAGTTTAGTTTTTAAATTAAACCATAAAAATAGCAAGTATTTTTTATTTCAATATGACTAATAATTGGACGGTTACTTGTCGCTATTTTAGAATAATATCGATTGTCACAGTTTTTTTTTCTGCGATCTAGTGGATTTGGATGGGATTCATGTAATTTCAAATGTTTTGTGACTTCAATTTTAACCAGAGGCACATTGAGATCAAGGCGAATTCATACAAGGTGGTGGCAGTTCTACAAAAACAACAATTGGTCTTAACAAATGTCAAAAAACAAAAATTAAACAAATATGTATTAAAACTTAATATAGTGTAGATAATTGAATAGTGAGGGCTTTACTTATTTATGTAAAAAATAAATATTTTGTTAATAAGCTTAGAATATGTAAATATTTAAATATAAACAAAAGCTTTGACAACTGTTAGAACCAAAAAGCGAAAAAAAAGTTATCAGCTGATTGACTGACTCCACCTTGTATAAATTCGCCTTGATTGAGATCTTTGTGTATGTTCGAATTTTTAATAAAACAATGATCTACAGTTATGTTCGGCTGAATTTGGTTTCGGCGTATTGGAATTTTTTGATATTTGAAGCAACATATTGGTTTTATTATTGAGTTATAGAGCAGAAGTTTGCAGTTTAAATTAAGTGTAGAATTTCTGTCGAAAAGCCAATTTATTTGAATTGCTCTCAATTTCATTTGGGTTAACTTTGCATCATGTATGTGTTATTTCCATGTTAGGGGTCCATTAAGATATATGTCCAGATATTTAATCTCCGATTGCTGTCCTGGCCACTCTTCCAATTGGAGTATATGACTCTCTAAGTATCGAGATCGTGAGGGGTTTCATTAATACTGCGAATAGCCGTATCATCTACAAATGTTGTTGTGTGAATATGATTATTTGCACGTTCTTGAAAGAAGCTATTAGTTTTGAACATGTTTTCCAAATATTCGATATCTGCTTATTATACAATTATATTGTTACGAATGTGCAATGACGATTTGAATTTAACGGTCTGTAACTACTGCCTGCAAACATTCATCATGTTTATGAACACTTCCATTAGTGGAGACTAGCATTGTTTGTAAGTATGGCAACACTAAATGTTGACATCGAAAAGCTCTAGAAATCGAATGTTCTAGTATGTCCGTTAAGAGCATTGTAGAAGATTCCCGATAGATGGCGCGTGTATAAATAGTGGCAGAGCTGGCAGTCGTGAGTTGAGTTTATCATTGGCGCTGTTAGAATTAACATCAACTGTCTTGTGCATATAAGGTTGTACGTAATAAAGTTTGTGTGCATTTCTGCGAATTGATATACGTGTATAAAGACTCTGAGTGACTATTTATTCTGTTGTTGTTGTACATTCTAAATAAATAAAGAGTTGTTACAATTTTAAACTACTAAAACTGCTTTTATTTGCAATCAAAAGTATCCGGTTTATTTAAAGGAAATAAACCACGTTTTTAAAAGGTAAAAACGTAACAATATATTATAATTCTATGCAATTCGATAACCGTTATTTTCGAAAAAAAAAAAAACCTGGTCACCTTGCTTGATGCACATAAACATTTTGAGACGCATCTGTGTCTCTCATGTTGTACAACCAGCGGGAAAAAATTATAGGGCTTAACTTTGTAGGCCTTCTAAATGGCATATTTCAACATTCTAAAAGATGGTATACTTATTTCACACCATCTCTAGGCCTTCTAAATGGCATATTTCAACATTCTAAAAGATGGTATACTTATTTCACACCATCTCTAAGAATATGTTCTAGAAGGACTTTGGTATTGCAAAAATGGTCTTACAAACCTTTATTTAAAATTAGAACATGATTGGTTTTCAAATTATTCCTAAAAATAAAATTAATTTTGCTCTCTTAATTATAAACCATTAAATGAAGCCAGAATAAGGTACAAAATCTTCTAAAAAATTTTGTTTGTTATACAATTTTATGTTGTAAAGTAGTTTGTATATATAAAACTACACACGTGATTATTTATAGTATATTATTTAGGTTTTATGATGAATTCATTAAGAATATTTTTCCTAATAGATGCTAGCTTCAGCACACCTTCAATTAGGCTTAAATTTTCAGGCCTTTCAATATAATTTTCTATGTATATGAAGCATAACGAGGCAGGTCTTCTTACAGGCCTTCAATGGAAAACCTCCTAATATACCTTCTTAAGTAAGCCTTCTATCAGCCCTATAACAGAAACGAGTATGCAGGGCCTTGTCACCCAATGAAACGCCGTTTAAAATTTAAATCATTTTGTTATGCGGCTGTGTGTCTGCAGTATAATGCCTTTGAGAATACCTCTTTACTGCATCTTTTTCCCGCTGGATAGTTTAACTTGGACATCGAATAACGTCAACAATGTTTGTATTGTTTTTTTATTGTTGTGTTGTTGTCTTTATATGATTGTCACTTTATGTGAGTGGGTTTGTTTGTTCGAACATTTCACATGTTAAAAGATTTGAGATGCTTCTCCACTTTTCTCACACCGGCTCAACATGTTGTGGATACATTTATGGCGATAAAATGTGACCAACTATTTTTTTTATTCTTCAAAAATAAAAATAACATGATGAAGTTCATTTGGTTACATACAAACAATTTATTTGTGAGACTTGATATCCACATAAGGATCATAGAGAAAATATACATAGAGCGGAAACTAGAAAAAAATTCAAACAGAAAAATTACTCAAACAAGTTACACATACGAGTGTTGTTTTTGTTTTACTAATACATTCTCACTTAGGTTTTTAACAACTGAGTTAGGTCTTTGACAGGCGAGTTTCCGCTCTATGTATATTTTCTCTATGATTAGGATTTTTTTTCACTTTTTTTATAATTCAAAAGATGTGAGACTTGGTTGGTATTAAACTTTACCACATCGTTTTGGAAGTATGGAAATTTATTTACAAATTCTCGAACGTATGTACATATATCTGATATCTTGACAAACGATTTGGGTTCATAAAATATCTGGGTCCATTGAGAAATATACATAGGGCGGAAACTAGAAAAAAACTCAAAAAAAATTACTCAAAATAGTTACACATACGAGTATTGTTTTTGTTTTCACATAGTTTTTTTTACTAACACATTCTTAGGTTTTTGATAACTGAGTTAGGTCTTTGACAGGAGAGTTTCTGCTCTATGTATATTTCTATATGTCTGGGTCTTTTGAAAGTTGAAAGCAAATGGATATTTTTATATCAATTACCCAATCTATAGGGATGCGGAATATACAGTTATTGACAATACATTGGAAACTTTTCCAAATATTTAACTAAAAGGTCAAAATCCAAAAAATTCTCATGAAATTGGTATTTCTTAGTACATATTTTATAATATATACTTTAATTTACTTATGTATATTAACAAAAAAAAAAATAAAAACAATAAAATTCTAACATTAGAAAACAAACTAAAATGTATTCATTATTACCGCCCAGTCTATACATGACAAATATTTATCATAACAATTAATGACTTTTGTTGTCAAGACAAGCTTTTAGCTACGTATACACGGTTGTCATATTCTTACAAAGTTGTCAAACAATGTTCAATAAATGGTTAACAACAATATGTTTCAATATAAGTTCTCATGGTTGTGTTAACCATTTTCTGAGCATGTTTCTGACAACCGTTTATACATAACTAAAGTTGTCTGAGCAAAAGCATTAACAATTTTGTCATAACGAAGGAATAATACTAAAGCTACGTATACACGGTTGTCATATTCTTACAGAAAATGTTCAATAAATGGTTAACAACCATATGTTTCAACATAAGTTTTCATGGTTGTGTTAACCATCTTCTGAGCATGTTTCTGACAATCTGACAACCGTGTATAAGTAACTTAATGCTATGTATACACAACTCTAACAGCGACAATGATCAACTAAACTCACGACTGCCAGCTCTGCCACTATTTATACACGTGCCATCTATCGGGAATCTTCTAGAATGCTCTTAACGGACATACTAGTACATTCGAATTCCAGAGCCTTCAATGTCATTGCCAGCAGCCCAAACATTTAGTGTTGCCATACCTACAAACAATGCCAACTGATGGACGTGCTTTCAAACATGATGAATGCTGCAGGCAGTCGTTACGGACCGTTGAATTCAAATCGTCATTGCACATTCGTAACAATATTCTTATCTACAGTGAAATTCAAACAAGCAGAAATGTTGTCGTAAATTTTCTCAAAATCATTTCCATTTAAGCCCCATTAACACGAATTCTGTACCCCGTTTCTGTAACTCTTGCATCGAGAAATTTCTCGCATGAAACAGTGAAATTGAATAAAAAACAACGTGAATTGAAACACGATTTCATATCTCACATATAAGTGTTTCTGTAATTTCATTTTGTGAGAACTATCTGTCATTTAAGTTTTTTGACGTAACTTATTGGAAATTTGTGAGTCAAAGTGTTTCTGTAAAAAAAGTTTCTCACATGAACTGTCAAAACAACTCACATTCAAAAACGGTGCGAAAACAAATTTTTTCAAAAAATACAATATGAATACAAAAAATAAAGAAAAGGTAAGATTTTATTTTTAATTAAAACTTAAATTAATGTTAATTATTTTCCTTGCTTAACCTATAGAGGTCTTTAAAACGTTGCTCCGGAATAGTAAATGGATCAGTTGTATTCCTTAATTTTTGCCGATAAATTCGCAACATATTTCTACGATCATGTTGCTCTGCCTCTATTAATAAATTAGTATACATTTCTGATCACTATTAAATTATTTATTTTTTAAAAAAATTATATTTTTACTGTGTAATTTTTTTTTTAAATATAAATTGATTTGTTTATTTTTATTTTCTCCTTTATGTTTTTGACAGCTTGATTGGAAATTTCCAATAAAAACGTAATTAGTGCTGGCTCTTCTCACTTTAAGTTACAGAAACACTTTTTTCTCCCAAATCGAGAAACGATGGAATTTTTTGTTTCACACTTCTCGATGTGAGAACTTCTCACAAATAGTTACAGAAACGGGGTACTGGTTGTGTTAACTAATAGTTATACTGACAGTTTTCATACAAAAATTGTTTTAACCGACAGTATAACTATTTGTTAACACCTAACCAGACTTCGTGTTAATGGGGTTAAATAATAAATAAAACAAAAGGAAGGACAATAAGTTGACTCGAGAGATAAGCATAGTTATTTGGCAAGCAATACAATATTAATAATTTTTTTAAAATCTTTATTTAAAACTCAACTTTAAAACACATAAACTGGACAATTGTGAGGACCAATAAAGTAAAATATACATTTAATAAAGGCTAATTTTAATGTCTATATAAGATTTGAAGTGTGGGTTTCTAGGTGCTAAAACAAATGAACTACCAGATATTTAGTTAGGCATAAATTTGTTAGAAATTTTAAAACAAAAATATGAGCGAAGATTTGATCAGATTCTCGCTCTTCTCTCATAAAAACCAAATGACCTCTTAAAAATCTAGAAAGTTGTTAGTACAGCTATAATGTTTGAGCTATTCATTGATAAGACTTACGTTTTTCCATAAACACCCAAAAGGTACAGTTAAATTATGGAAGGTATTGAACGCCTGCAGTCAACTATGTGATTGATGTATGTGATTGACGTATTTATATGTACGTCTCCTTTAAAGCTTCAAGCATACGACATTCATAGATATCACTGATTGAAGGGTTTATTTGATCGTCTCCAGGGCACTTTATGGAACATTACACAGTGGTATAGAAACTTTTTATTTTGCAAATAATTCGGTAGTTCGTGAAAAAATTGAGATATCTTAATGAAATTTCACATACTTAGTCAGTAATAAGGTGTTTCTGAGTTTTTTTGTATTTAAAATTATTCAATGAGACATTTTAAAGAACTTGTAAAGCAAATCAGACTTCATAATAAAGTTTCCCGTATGATATTCAATCACCACAGAATCAACGAAGGTGCTATAGTTATTTGACAAATCAAACAGGGGCAAAAATTTTACATGAACAGTTTTTACAGCAGTGCTTCGAAAATTCAAATCAAATTTATTGATACTGTTACCTTTTTACCTTCTAAAAGCAGTGATTAATGTCCTTTAAATAAAACGTGTTCATTTAATTGTAAATAGTTCACAAATTGTAACAACTGTTTATTTATTTATTATACAAATATTTAAATAGTCACTCTCTTTTATTAAGGCGTGTGTCCACTAGCAAGTCACTTGCGGAAGAACTTCTGCAAGATTTTGCTGAAGCGTTTCCACTCAAACCGAAAATTGCGAGAGTCTGCTTCCAGAAGTAGTTTGTAGAAGTTATTGCGACGAACTTGCTGCAAGAAATTGCAGATGTGTTTCCACACAATGTGAGTACAGCTTGCAGTAGAGTTTGCCTTTTTTGCGAATGACAATATAAAAATGTCTTGTAGCAAAAATAGATGCCATCGCAGTATATTTTATATAAAAAGAAACAAAAAATTAAAAAAAGAAACAAAAATAAGTGTTTGGGTGCGAAATTGGGTGCTGCGTACCGAAGATTCCATGCAGCTGAAAAATTTTCTGAGAATGTCTAAGGATGATTTTGAATACATTTTATATTTAATTCAAACAAGTATTCAAAAGCAGGATACTAAAATGAGATTGGCTATACCTCCAACAGACCGGCTTTTAATTACTCTTCCAAAAAACACAAAACTAAAGTGAAAACAGAAGGAAATACCACAAACCGTTTATCCGAAGTTGCAGTTCACAGCAAGTCGTTCAAGTTACTTCCAGCAAGCAACAATCACGTGTTTCCACATAATAGCTGCAAGTAACTTCTGCAAGCCGTGACTTTTGGAAGTCGACTTCTAATACGTGTTTACACGACAAAATCTTCTGGAAGAAACTTCCGCAAGAAAACTTGGTAGCTTTAAATACACACAGTTGATGTTAACTATAACATCGCCTACGATACACTGACTGCTCAGCAACTCACTGTTACTATTTATATATACAGTGCCATCTTCTAGTAGTTTCATGAATTATCTAACGGAAAAACTTGAATGTTATATTTACAGATAATGTTCTCATTCTTATAAGCAATGTTAATAACAGCGTGTAGTCCACATTGTTTATAAGAAGAAGTTTCAACTAATAGAAATGTATATAAACATGATGAATGTTGCAAGCAGCCGTTACAGTCCATTAAATTAAAATTGATAAGGCAATATTATTGTATTGTCAGACAACAAGTCAGAAAGTCATTAAGTATAACTGTTTTTAAAATATATAGTAAGGTATTAGCAAAAATAAAAAGGAATATATTTATTTGACAGAGTGTATGTGTAATTGAAAAGCTTTATTAAATCAAACCCACTGCAAAATGCATGATCATAATGATGAAATTTGTAAATTTTGTATGACATTCAAAATTTAAGAAACAAAAAGCTAAAAACAAAAGAAATTAACTTGAACTTAACCCTCTATCAGGTTTTTGCTTCATATTTAGTTGCATCCAGTAATCAAAAATTAAATTTATGCAAGCTGTTTTTAAACCGGTGAGTTTAATTTTACATTTTTCGCTGACGTCACATGCTAAAGGAGGGACACAAATTAAGGAAATAATTTAGTGGCAACTGTTATTTTTTTATTGGATTTCTCAATACATATTTAGAAGGTAAAGCTTTTTAGTTGCCTGTGCAAAAATATAAATTCAAAATATTCCATTGTTAAGTAAAACATGGCGTGCAAGCATGAGGAAGTTAATTTTAAATTTAGTTTTTGTGTTTTATTTTTTTGTATGCACTTTAATAGTGTGATTAACCTTAAACGTTCTTGAAATTAATGCAGTTTAACATATCCATGCTAATTTTAAATTTAATGCGTCCAAAACAAGTATAAATATCAACGCATTTTAACAAGCTTTTGTTCTGAAAAGAGGGGGTTTTAAAAATAAATAGTTGAGATATATTACAGGCACTATGGTATTTTTCTGGCAACATATGGATTCCGAGCCAAAAAAAACTGCTCAGACCAAGAACGAATTAAGCCAGTATCGTATACTCTGTAACAAACTGAAGGTTAACCAGAGAGAGCGTTTTACATCGCTTAAAACAAATAGTAGTCGGACGGGGCAAGGTCTGTATTATAAGGCGGGTGAGCCAAAACTTCCCAACCACTTCATTCTAAATAGTTTTTAAAAGGTATTGATAATGTGGCTTTAGCTTATCATAATGGATCTATTTTTCAGTGGTTTAGAAACTTTTTTTTTTTTTTGGAAATAATTCGGTATCGCGGGAATTATTGGAGATATTGTTACAAAATTTCACATGGTTGGACCTGAGGTGATTTAGACTTGATTTGCATATGTTCTGCTTCCTAGTGCCTATGGGGGACAGTGCGTGACTCCTCAAAGTTGGTCACCTCGGGTCTCAAAATCGCCAAAAATCCATTTATGACTCAAATGAGCTGAAATTTTAAACATAAATTATCCTTAAAAAGATCTACAAAAAGTACACTTACATATGTAGTTTATCTCTATTAGTTGAAGAGATATATAGAGATATTTATTTAGATATGACGGGCCAACGGATTGTCGAATTTTTTTTTTTAATATCAGCTATATTGGTGATAAAATTCTAAATAAAATAGGAATAACTTGATAACAACTATCTTGTCCCTATAAAAAAAAACACTCATCCAAAGTTGGATGATGTAAAAAGGACCGTATCTTTTACCTTTTTTCCCAAAAAAGTCCCTATATTTTTTTCTTTTGTAGAAAAATTTTTTCTTCGAGACTATACACAATTTTTATATGATCCAGAAGGAGAACTTAATACTAAAGCGTATAAACTAATATTTGGCTCACTAAAGCGAACACAACACCCCCCAGGCCTATCCAAACTTGGCCAATTTTAAAAAATAATTTTAGGTTTGAGTAAAAAATTCTAAAAAGGCAAAGCTCCGATCCTCAAAGATGTTCCATATTTGTATAACACTATATGTTACTTAAACACTTACAAAGTTGTTTTACTATCACACGGTAAGTTGGTACTTTTCTAAGGTTTTCAACAATTTCAAATACTTATATAAAAAGTCTTTATTTACTCTTCAGAAGTTCTACAAACCTTGCCCCCTTTGAAAAATTTGTACTTTTTTCATATATTTCGTGTTTTGTAGATCTTCTTAAGAACTATTTACATTTTAAATTTCAGCTCATTTGGATTATAAATGGATTTTCGGCGATTTTTTATTAAAAATTTTGAAACCCGAGGTGACCAACTTTGATGGGACACACTCTGGCCCCCATTAGCGGTAGGAAGCTGAACAAATGCAAATAAACTCAAAAACACCTCAGCTCCAACCATGTGAAATTTCGTAACAATACCTCCAATAGTTCCCGAGATACCGAATAATTTCCAAAAAAAACGTTTCTAAACCACTGCGTAACGTTCAAACATCATTTCAGACATGCAAAATCGTCTATCAAGGTCCCTCGGCTCCAATTTCCCTGTTTATGGATGAATCCTGCTGATCGCAAACGTTTTGAAATTATGGAGTAATGTCTCCAATTCTTTGTCTTAAAACTTTTTCGGCTGGCCTGGGCGATCTAAGTCTTCCTTGTCAAAATCACCTCTTCTGAACCGAACAAACCATCTCTAGCACGTTGAAACCGATGGAACACATTCACCATAAGCTTTAGTGAGCAATCGGTGTTTAAAATTGTAACAACACTTTACTTATTTAAAATGCACAACAACAGTCCAAACAGTCACTCAGCATCTTTATACACTTTTATCAATTCGCAGAAATGCACACACAATTTATAATGTACAAACTTAAATGTCCAAGACAGTTGATGTTAACTCTAACAGCGCCAATTACCAACTCAACTAACGACTGCAACCTCTGCCACTATTTATACACACGCCATTTTTCGGGAATCTTCTACAATGATCTTAACGGACAAACTAGTAGGTTCGAATTCTAGAGCTTTCGATGTCAATGTTAGCAGCTTAAACATTTAGTGTTGCCATACTTATAAACAATGCTAATAACCGCGTGCTATCAACATTGTTTATAAGTAGAAACTTCTACTGATGGACGTTTTTATAAACATGATGAATGCTGCAGGCAGTCGTTACAGAACGTTAAATTCAAATCGCTATTGAAAATTCGTAACAATATCAAATAAATTAAGGGCCTGGCTCACTAAATGCGAACGAACATTTTCTTTCAACTTAATGACAACTATAGTAAATTATATAGTCAACTTAATCTAATTAATTATGATGATGAAATGGTAAGTACGGGAGGCGCAGAATGAGCTATATGGCTTGAATTCATTATAATTTTTTTTAATTATTATTACTAGATTGATTTCCAAAACTTATAGTAAATATGTTACATCGGTTTCAACATGCGAGGGATGGTTTGTGCGGTTCAGAAGTGGTGATTTTGACACGAAAGACAAAGATCGCCCAGGCCAGCCAAAAAAGTTTGAAGACCAAGAATTGGAGGCATTACTCCATGAAGATTGTTTTAAAACTCAGCAAGATTTTGCAAAACCATTGGAAGCTACTCATGCAGCAATTTCAAAACGTTTGCGAGCAGCATGATTCATCCAAAACCAGGAAAATTAGGTACCATACGAATTGAAGCCGAGAGACCTAGAAAGACGATTTTGCATGTCCGAAATGATGCTTGAAAGAAAATAATGCTATCAAAAATGGAATCATTACGAAAACTCGATGCATAAGATATCGTATGCCAAACAGCCGAATCGACACCAAAGCCAAATATTCATGGAGCTAAAGTAATTATCTGTATTTGGTGCGATCAAAAGGATACTATCTATTATGAGCTACTGAAATCTGGCCATAACATCGCAGGAAATCTGTACCGAACGCAACAGATTCGTTTGAAACGAGTATTGGCCAAAAAACTCCCAGAATATGTGGCCAGACATGAAACTGTAATATTCCATCATGACAGCACTTGGCCACATGTTGCAATACCTGTTAAAAACTATTTAGAATGAAGTGGTTGGGAAGTTTTGGCTCACCCGCCTTATAGTCCAGACCATGCCCCGTCCGACTACTATTTGTATGGATCGATGCAGAACGCTCTATGGGATACGCTTCACTTTGGAACAGAGTATCCGATATTGGCCTCAAAATATGAGCAGTTCTTTTGGCTCGGAATCCATATTGTTACGAATGTGCAATGAGGATTTGAATTTAACGGTCTGTAACTACTGCCTGCAAACATTCATCATGTTTATGAACACTTCCATTAGTGGAGACTAGCATTGTTTGTAAGTATGGCAACACTAAATGTTGACATCGAAAAGCTCTAGAAATCGAATGTACTAGTATGTCCGTTAAGAGCATTGTAGAAGATTCCCCATAGATGGCGCGTGTATAAATAGTGGCATCAACTGTCTTGTGCATATAAGGTTGTACGTAATAAAGTTTGTGTGCATTTCTGCGTATTGATATACGTGTATAAAGACTTTGAGTGACTATTTAATTCTGTTGTTGTTGTACATTCTAAATAAATAAAGGGTTGTTACAATTTTAAACTACTAAAACTGCTTTTATTTGCAATCAAAAGTATCCGGTTTATTTAAAGGAAAAAAACCCACGTTTTTAAAAGGTAAAAACTTAACAATATGTTGCCAAAAAGAGAGGAATAGGGAAAATATGTACATACAGTGTGATTCATATGAAACTTTGTGTATGTAAAATACCTGTGTCATTTTTGTAAATTAGAGCATGTTCTATTTTCGTGTATTTACAAAATAAAAAAAGTGTAGAGAAAAATCTTATCAAAATAAGTTTCATTACATTAAATATATTCATTGTGATTCAAAAATGATTTCAATAGTCACATTCAATTACAAATGTACGTGTGAACGTGGAAATTATGAATCGAATGTATAACGAGAATTTTGACATACACATAGAATTCCATATGTATCGATAACATGTCCCAATACATATGGAATACATGCCGTGTGACCGCCCTTTAAATAGTTCACATTTTTATATCAAAAAAAAGTTTCTGTATGTTGTTGATTTTGAATTCATTAATTTCAATAATGCGAAAAACAATACGCATCTTCCTATCTTTTATAATATATATTAAATTTATAAAATTTTAAATAATTAAACAATAAATAGAAGAATTTTTAATCTATTTAAATAATTTTACCATACAAATATTCGATTACTTTTAATAAGTAATTGTTAATGTATTTTGACAACCCACAATTCTTTAACACAATAGTAACATAATATGCAACTGTGTGTCTAACAATATGACCAGCGATGCCATTTTAGCGCGTTTAGTCACAAGAGGTATAAAACGAATTAGTTATTAAGCGATTTTTAACAACAGTATTTCATAGGGTTCTATAAGTCGATTGTTCGATTGTTCGAACAATCGACTTTTTGCTGAAAAAGTCGAAAAGTCTAAGTCGACTTTATGGTCACAAAAAAGTCGAACATTCGATTAGTTATCACAAAAGTCGATAAAAGTCGAATAGTCGATAAAAGTCGAAAAAAGTCGAATAGTCGAATAGTCGATAAAAGTCGAAAAAAGTCGACATTTAAGATTGTTAAAAAAATTTTTAATTGCAACATTATACTAAAACAAAATATGCACAGAATAACATAATAATTTTATGTTATTGCAATTTGGTACACTTACATTTTTTCTAGTGTATGCAAAAATAAATAATAAGTAAATGTTCATAAAAAAATGCTCTTTCTACATATTATATATTATCGCCTTAATACATTTAATTTTTGTTGCTAAAATTAACACAAGGCGCATCAATAAATGCAGAAACCATGTATTTTTTACAAAAAATGGTAAAAAGTGGAAAAAAGTCGAAAATAGTCGGAAAGTCGAAAATAGTCGAAAAAAGTCGATTTAACTAAAAAGTCGACTTTTCATAAATTACCAAAAGTCGAAAGTTCGAAAAGTCGACTTTTTAAAAATCGAAAAAAGTCGAAAGTTCGAAAAGTCGACTTTTTGTTTCAACTATAGAACCCTAGTATTTCAATTAATCAACAAATGAAATGTTATAGTTTTTATTAAACTACAATACTTTATTTTTAAATAGAAGTTTTGATTTTGCGTTCTATGTCAAAACGCTTTTAGTAAAAATTTAAAGTTTCAAGCCCTTAACTGTTTACATATCTATGGAAATTACTTCCAACAAACTTGTACAAAAAGGGAACCAATATTAGATTCTAACGTTGTTAAAAATAATATTGTATAATTCATTTAATGTGGTTTTTGCCAACAGGGCTCAGAGCTGTAAATGAATCATTAATTTTTCAATTAATTCGCGAATCATCTATGCATATATATGTATAATTTCTTACTTTTGTCCTGTCTTTGAATTAAATTTGGCGCCATTTAGCGCGTTTAGCTGTATTAAACGCAGCGATTTATTAACAAATGGTTGGCACCACCGCCAAGGGACGCCTGATATGGCAACACTATTCATTTTGGCGACCTATTTTATTGACACGAAAAAACTAAAATACAAAACGAAAATGGCAGAGACGCATTAAAAAGACTCAACAAATTGTGCAAACTAAGCGAAAATTCATTGCAATTTTACTAGTTGGAAAAAGTATTGAATTACAAAATCAAAATATTTCCTCAGATACAGACAAATTGTCATTAAAATCATTTAAACAATTAAACGACATAATTGCATTACTGTGGTACGTCTGCAAGCTGAATTAAATTAAAGTTTTGTAGTTTTTTTTTTTCGTTTGTATTGTGTTGAAAACTCAGTAGAACTAAATGTGGTCAAAATGAAAGTAACAATTAAATCATGGATGGGAGTTGCATCATGGCGTTGGATAGCAAACGATGAAAATTGTGGCATTTGTCGTATGTCATTTGAGTCAACTTGCCCGGAATGTGCACTGCCCGGCGATGATTGTCCCTTAGTGTGGGGCGTATGTTCACATTGTTTTCACATGCATTGCATTGTTAAATGGCTGAATTTGCAACCCTTGAATAAACAGTGTCCAATGTGTCGGCAAGCTTGGAAATTTAATATACATTAGAGCTAAAAATTCCTTTAAAAGAATATAAAAAGTTGAAAAAATAATAAATTAAAGAATTTAAAAATTTAGCAGAAAATACATAAAATTTGTTTGACATTACAAAAGGAGGAAAATATAGTAGAAAATTGTAAGGAAACTAAATTAAAAGCAAATATTGATTAAAGTTTTTTGCAACTACAAGAAAAAAAGTAAGAAAGAACAATAAATACAAATGTAAAGCGAAAAGAATAACGTTTTTTTTTTCTCATTTTCTTTTCCCTTTAGGTAGAGCAATAGAGTAGTGTAAGAGAGAAAGAGAGAGAGCAAGAACGCGCGTAAGATAGAGAGTGAGTGTGTGTGAATTTTTTTTCCAATTAGAAAACTAGTAAGAAAAACAAAATCAAAAAGGACACAAGTTGGTGCGAGTGTTACAGAAAAACCGGTAGAGGAAATTATGGAGGAAGAAAAACTAACACTGCCCGGCTTACCGCCGTTACCAAAAAGTCTTAGTGCTGCTATACAGCATCCCACTACAGCCTCTCCCCTTAATCATGGGCATAATAGTCATCATTTCCTAGATCCCGATTTATATTTGGGGGCCTCTACATCGTCATCGGCGGCAGCCCATAGACAGCGTGGCTTTGGTGGAGGCAGTAGTGGGGGTGGCGGCAGTTCAAATTCTTATCGTCATGGCAGTTTATCTTCGACCCAAGAATCTTTAAGTGACCGCGAAAGTTTACACAGTCGAGCCTCTTCTACCCATAGTGGCCAGCATCTTTTATACCAATCCCAACAGCATACTCCTACCAACAACAACCACTCTAATCACAGCAGCAACAATAACACCCACAACAATCACCACCATCAGCAGCACCAGTCACGTACTGATAGCGATAGTACTTCCACTTCTAGTACCACCTCCAAATTGGACACCCAGTTGGCCATATTAAGGCGTGAAATGTATGGCCTGAGGCAACTGGATCTATCGCTGCTCTCTCAATTGTGGGCTTTAAATGAATCTATACAGGGATTCCGTGCTTATTTGCAGGAACAAGAGGCCCTATCGCCACCCTCACCTTCGCCCACACCCTCTGAAACCAACTCGTTAACTTCGGAGCCGGAAGATGAGTCATACTCAAATCACCAGCCGGTTAGTGGCGCCAAGTTAATGCCACAAATCTCCCTAACGGCTCAACAGCAGCAGCAACAGCTGCAACAACATCAAATAATACCACCAAAAAGAGGTTCAACCACTTCTCATGCCTCCTCCACCACGACTTCCAATACTTCGGGTTCCTCTTCAAACAACTCCTCCATGACCAAACACCAGCAGCAGCAGTTGCACCAGCAAAAGCAACATCATCACCATCACAGTCAACAGCAGCATCAGCAACATCATCAAAGTAGTCAGGGTATGCCGCCTTTAGCACCGGCACCACAAAAATCCCATCCTCAGCTGCCACGTATTCTGCAGCAGCGTATGCGTCGAGCTCCGCCACCGCCACCACCAAATCGTCCTAAATCTTCGGCCTCCATAACCTCGGCAGCTTCAATATCCACCACAACCAGCCATGGCGGTGGTCGTCACAGTAGCAAATCGTCCTCGCCGTCTCCCTCTCCAGCTGGCAGTATTGGCGGTGTTGTAGGCGCTACAGCCACCTCATCAACTTCGTCGTCATCTTTGGCCCAAAGGCATGTATGACAAAATCCCTTCTTAGACTAGGCCTTAGAGCTGCCCGTCTAGTCTAAGAACAAAGGGGAAAAATCAACAAAACAAACAAACAACCATTATATTGCATCACACCAAATCAACATGAATAATAACAACAAAAACAACAACAACAACTTTAAATCAAAAGTATAAATCAATAATTTTTTTTAACTGAAACAAAACAAAACGTAAAAAAAACAAAATCAAGAAGACAAGTCAATTCAATTCGTTTATATGACGACAACTTTAGGAGACATCCGTCATCTAAACCACTCACTCATTCTCCTACAAACTCAAGTAAGTTGGTTTTTCTTTCTTATTGTTTTTATTTATAAGAAAAATAATAGAATTTAAAACAAAAAAAAACTTTTACAAGAGTATTTGGAAGAAAAAACAAAACTATTTCTCATTTCTGTGTTTTTAGATTATAAGAATTAAAGCAAAAACTTTTGGCTGAAAATTAAATAAAAAACCGTTACAAAAACAAAATTTTTTCAAAATTGAAGACATTTTTTTTTCTGAATTTAAAAAAATAGTTGGCAATTTTTTTTCTACATTTTTACATTTACAGCATACATAAAAACTATAACTATGTATGTGAACAAATTTATAAAAATAGTATTTACATTTAAAATCCAAGTCAATCTTGATATATTTTTTTTTTTTAATAAAAACTCAATTTTACACTTTCATAGGGTTGAGTTCTAAAGCTAAACCATATTTACATTTACAGGATACTTAAAAATCTATATAAAACAAAATTTATAAAAATATTTGCATTTAAAATCCAAGTCAATTTTTATATTTTTTTTCTTTTCTAAAAACTCAATTTTACACTTTCATAGGGTTGAGTTCTAAAGCTTAATCATATTTACATTTACAGCATACTTGATATAGATTTTCAACAAAATTAATACAAATATTTGCATTTAAAACCTAAGTCAATCTTGATATATATATTTTTTTTTTTATAAAAAAAAAAAAAAACTAAATGTTACACTATTTTTAAAAAGTCTTCTTTTCGAACTTACGACTTTTTAAAATTTTTAAAGAGTCTACTTTTCGAGTTTAGCTTTTTTATTAAAAGTCCACTACTTTAATGTAACAAAATATATGGTTGTTAGATTAAATCGGCTTTTGAGAATATTCAAGTGGATTGTGAAATATTGCTCTCAAATTCAAAACTTGCTGACCAAAGACTTTACTAACATTGTTATTGGATATCGATAAAACTTGATAAATATTGTTTCCAGTTTTATAATAATTGTTTGGATGGGTTGTTGACAGAAAACGTTGGTTTTTTGGTGAGTAATCCACCAGTCGGTTATATACTACTCTAACCTGTTATTTATAAATTTTAAAAACCTACAATTCCTTCAAAAGTTATCGGATAAAAACAAAAATTAATTTGTTATTTTAAAATATTTTTATAATTTGTATTAAAAGCAAAGTAACATTTATTTCATAGGAAAATCTTATTTTAACAAATTAAAAACTTCAGATACTTTAAAATGTGCGTACTTAATATCGACCAATATTAATTCGTACGGCATATTCAAATTTAATTAATATTGTGTAACATCAATCACGGCTTTTATTCTTCTACTCATTGATTCTACTAACTGTTTGCATTCATCAGGGGTAATGGAGTCCCATATTTCTTGTATTTTTTTCTTCAACTCGGAAACTGTTTTCTGGTGCTCATTCCTGAGGCGTCTTTTCATAATTGCCAACACGGACTCTATCGGATTAAGGTCCGGACTGGAAGATGGCCACTCTAGAATATTTATATTGTTATTTAAGAACCACTGTTTTGTAATTTTAGCAGTGTGGGCTGGTGCCCCATCTTGTTGAAATGTGTATTCACCGAAAGAACTAAGATTTACAACTGATGCCATCAAATGTTAATGTCAAGTATATTTATGTATCGAGATGCATTAACGGTGTTTTCAATAAAACAAAGTTGTCCAACACCTTTAGCCGACATGCAGCCCCAAATCATAACACTGGCTGGAAACTTTACTGTTCGTTTTAGGCAATCTCTGTGATAGTCTTCATTTGTCTTACGCACAACTTTAGTTCTAGTATCTCCTATTTGTAATTCAAACTTGGATTCATCGCTAAAAATTACTGAGTTCCATTGCCTTTGTGTCCAGGATTGTCGTTCCTTTGCCCATAACAATCGTTTTTTCTTTTGGATGGTAGTTAGCAATGGTTTTGACTTAGCCTAAATATTAACCAGAGTTTATATATAAGCGTTCACATATTAACCCACATCTAACTTTCCTTGTAAAATCCATAGCCGAGTTTTTGTATATGTTTTCGGGTTGTTTCCCGTCCAACGGATTTTCTAACAGCTGCTGACCACTCAACACTAAAAAATTTCTATTTTTTTCCAACGACCTTATGTCACGTGTGGTTATTGATGATATATTTCCACGTTTTTCAACATTAGAGGTAATGGAATTGTTTTTCTTATAAAATTCCACTATACCTTGTACAGGTGATTTCGATAAATTTAATTCGTTTCCAATTTCTTGATAACTTTTTCCATTTTTCAATTTATCAATTATAAGTTTTTGAATATCGTCCGATATTGGCTTCCCGCGCACCATTATACATTTTTTAAGAGTCAACAATTTAAGAAAATAATATAAATTAAAAATTTTAAAGATCATAATTTATTAAAATACTGAACGAATTAATAATGGTCAAATTAGAAGAGCTGCATTTTAAAGTACTTAGATTATAAAGGGTTGCATTCAAAGAAACATTATTTTCAACTTAATTTCTTTCTTGCATATTTTGGTAATTCTTTTGAGAATCATAATTAGCAAAAACTTTGTATGAGTAACTCAATTTTAAATGCGGTACATCTAAATGATTTCAATTTTTGTTTGTGTTGTGTTTTGTATTTTAAATATATAAAAGCAATTTATTTGAAATATAAATGTTACAATGTTTTTAGTTGTTAATCGTGTCAATCTCAAGCTTAGAATGACTTTTTAGTAAACTGCATTTTGACAGTTGTTACAGTACCAACCTTTCTTAAAACCCAACACCGTTTTTATTCTTTGGTATTGCCAACAGTTTGTATTTTACCACTGTACGAATTAATAGTGGTTAGAGTAGTAGTTGTGTGGTTACATTATTACTTTTTTCTTCAAGAGTCCTTTCTATATTCCATATTGTAAGCAATCTGTAGCTAGTTGGGTTAGATTGGGTCATCAAATAGTCGATTGTTCGAACAACAAACTTATAGAACGCTAATTTATAGCATGAACTTTGTCATCGTTATTTGCGCAGGCAAAATTAAGTTGCTCTACTAATAAAAAGTAATCCACTAGTAAATATTAATGTCATAAACTTAACAACAATTCCTTCGGTAAACTGAAAAATCAAGTATAATAAAGATCTTCACAATTTTACCAGTGCTACATATTTTTATTCTGAACATGAAGGTATATTTTGTTGTTATCGCCAGTCCATAGTTCCCGAGTTATGGGCTTACTTACAATTAATACATTTAAGCTGCTACATTTCTGTAATAATACAATTCAGAGGCAGCTTTTAATAATCATACGTGGGTGCCGATCCAATAACGCCTGAAATTTTAAATTTTTAGTAATAATTTTGATGCTTTTGCTTATGCCTCGGTCAGTCCAATTGTATCCAAAGTGGACATAACCTTTCTTCAAACACATTAAGTACATCCCATAATACTTTACACAATGTTATACATGGTGGATCTAGCAATCGATACTGTGTCATTGATTTTTCGATAGCTTTTGGCATGAGGAACAACAATTTCCACTATAACATATCAATAAAATTACTATTAAGACGCCTACAACATCACACACCTTCAGCAAACGAGTTTTATAATATTCCTTCATTAAATTATTCCGCAAAAGTACGCTATTAAGTTAGACTAACCTAGCTTTACAGTTGTGCACGTAGCAAAAGTGATTTATATCACTACGAGAAACAGTAATGTCGTAATTAGAACAAATTTTGATAGTTACACTAAATAAATCACTAAATCGAATACAACAATATTAGCACGATTCAAACGTTTGTGCGGTACATTGTTCTCATCTTCAAGAACCATAATTTTGGAACATGTGAAAGCATCAACTTATAAGCTTACTGCAATTAATAATATCAGTTTGCAAGTTCTTTACGATAGGATGACATCTCCGATTTGAACTCATGAATAGCTTCAGTAAAAGCTCGTTTAAGCTTATCAAAATCATTCTGTTAACGTTGCATGTAGCATCATGCAGTCTTTTTTCCAATTCTTGCAAGCCAGATGGCGGATTGGAGCTGCATTTGTCACAAAGAAAAACAATAGATTTTATTTCCTTTAACGTTTTAAGTGTATCATCATTAATCTTATCGCACTGAGCATGAAACCATAAATTGCAGGACTTGCATAACACACTAGTTTGAGTTATTCCAATGACTAGTTAGGTTAGGTACCCAGGCAGCCGCGAAGTGAAGACAGAAAAAAAGAGCAGAGTGTTTAAGGATACCCGGGATACCAGGACTAGATTAGATGTTGTGTATACACCTCTTAGAGAGATTTTATTGCGGCCTAACTGTCAGTCAGTGATGCCAGGAGATTTTTTTTCAAAAATCCCTACGCCAATGAAAAAAAATCCTTTTTTTCCCTACACCCACATTTAATTTTCCCTACATTATTCCCTACACCATTTTTTCCGTTTTTTTTTTCAAAAAACTTAAATTTTATTTTAAATTTGTACATTTTTAATTCAGGTACATACATTTATAATCCAAAAATAACATAAAAATAACAATTATTATAAATTAATGAAAAAAACATAAAAATAACAAATATTATAAATTAATGGAAAAAAGTTATTTATACAATTCTGTATAATTCATTTTTTTTAAATGACTCGATGTGCATTTAAAATTTATGCAATTAATTAAATTAGCTTGTAAATGAGATCTTATAATGCAAATAGAATTTAATAACTCATGACTTAATTTGTTCCTTTTTTTGGTACGAACGTCAGTTACAACAGAAAAAATTCTTTCTGCGTCAGCATTGGCATGTGGCAAACTCAGTAAAATTTTTATAATTTTTGCAAAATTTGGGAAAATCAAATTGTCATTAAAATTTGTTGATTTACAGATTTTTGACCAAAATGCTTCAACATCTAATTTCGACAATGTTTGTTTCTCATATTCAGAAAAACTATATTCTAAAGTTAACCATTCTTGCGTAAGTAGATTTAAGTCAACTTTATACTTATCACATATCAATTTAAATTTATATAAACTTTTGTTATTTTGTCCAATGGCCACTTCGGGGTTTAAAAATTCCATTTCTTTGAAAATTGATTTGTCATTAAGTGGCAGTCTTCTTTGCGTTTCTTCAAGTGCAGTTATGTAGAATTGTAGACAATCAGATTTTACCTGATGAGCACTGGCTTTTGGAAATGTTTTCAACAATTCTTCACATTCACTGCCGACATAAATGTCATTTATTGGCAATAAAATATGAGATGACCTTATGACACAATCAATTTTCAAATATTCTTTTTTAATAAAATTTTGTCCAAGTTTGAAAAAAATTTTTGTTGACTCTGAATGTAAAACATGAACCAACATTTTTTTGGACTGAAAAAGTGCATTTAATGAGTTAAAATAATTTAACACATATTTCAAAAAAAGTAAGTAAGCTTTATTACACTCATTTGTAAGTTCAGTCAATATAACATCTGCAGATTTCAACTTGTCCTGTTTAATTGCAAATTTAAAATATTCAACTAGAACTTGCCAATTATCCAATATTCTTTCGATGCATTTTTGATGAGACAGCCACCTGGTTGTTGATGTTCTTAATATTTTTCTTTTTTCTTCGTTCATCATTTCTTGGAACTCCTCCAGCTGAGAACATCTTTTAGAACTGCCGGAAATGTATGTTCCTATTTGTCTTACCAAATCCTCTGGGGCTCTTGGCAACATTAGGCAAGATTTGTTTGCTATGATGGCGGCAGTGTGGCATATGCATTTGATTGTTATTACGTCGGGATTATCCTTTAAAAGTCTGGATGCGAACGAATTGTTTTGTCCGACCATAACATTAGCGCCATCGCAACACAGTCCAATGATATTATCAAAGGGAATATTAAATGATAAAATACATTTTTTAAAAAGGCCATAAAGTGCTTCGGCGGTGCAATCAGCTCCCACGTGGATTAACTCCAACAATTGGACAAACGTTTTTTCTTGCTCCTCGTCATAATACCTTACAAGAAGACACATAGTTTTTTGCGAAGAAACATCAGTACTCTCATCCAATAGCACAGAAAATTTATATATTTGAAGCTTTCTGATTAGATTTTCCCTTTCTTCTCTGGCTAAAACATTCTGAATAATTTTTGCACATTTAGTTCGCCCTAATTGGCATTTTTTTATAATTGAAGAATCTGGTGCAATTTCTTTTAACAATGGTATTAAGTGATCAATAGCTTGAACAGCTAAATTGTGTTCAGCAAAAAAAAGACTTAAGCGGATTTCGAAAACGGCCACATCATTTTTTTCAGGGACTTGCTTGCCAAAGTATGATTCCATTGTGTTGGTTTTTGTTTTTGAGACATTTTTTTTATGCATTTGGGTATTAGCATGTTTATTTAAATCTGATTTACCGCAATTTAATATTTTACCACAAGCCTTGCATCTGCATTTAAATTCGTCATCTTTGACCGGCTCCAGCCATCCCAGTAACTTCTCATCTCTCAACCAACTTGAACAAAATCGTTGTTTTCGGTATTTTTTGGTGTGCTTTCATCACCATCGGAAGACGAATCGGACATTTTTCTAAAATTAGTAATGTTTTAATTAATAATGTTTTAATGTCATTTATTTTTTATAAACTTACTTGTTAAATTGAAAGAGACCAGTAACGATGGCGTACGTACATATGTATGTATAAAAAAACAAATGAACTGCATAAAAATTGAAGTGTTTTGTTTTTTTAACTTGTCATTGTTATGAAAGATGCCACATATTTATTTACTTTATATTACAGAGGTATTACCAGATTTACGAAATTACAATGATACACTTAAAAAAATATATTTTTTGTAATTTATAGTATACAATTGGAAGAAATATAGTTTTTAAATGATAAAAAATTGAAATTAAAAAAAATCCCTACAATTCGAAAAATCTAAGAAATCTTTCCCTTTTTTCCTACATGTGAAATTTTTGAAAAAAATCCCTACAAAAAGGGAAAAATCCCTACACTTGGCATCACTGCTGTCAGTATATATACGAATATCCCTGCCTGATATCTTGTTATAACTTTCAGCCTGAATAATGCTACATTCATTTGGAATTCTAAAACAAACATCCGTTTGTTATGCGCTTTGTGCTTCTAATCATTGTCTTGTGGCTATCAATTTCATCATGCAGTCTTTTTCCAATTCTTGAAAGCCAGATGACGGATTGGAGCAGCATTTGTCACAAAGAAAAACAATAGATTTTATTTTCTTTAACGTTTTAAGTGTATCATCATTAATCTTATCGCACTGAGCATGAAACCATAAATTGCAGGACTTGCATTTTATGGTTTATGGTTTGAGTTATTCCAATGACCAGTTTGCAAGTAGGTTAGGTTAGGTATCCAGGCAGCTGCGAAGTGAAGGCAGGAAAAAAAGAGCAGAAGGATGCCCGGCATACCTGGACTAGATTAGATGTTGTGTATACACCTCTTAGAGATTTTATTGCGGCCTAACTGTCAGTATATATTCGAATATCCCTGCCTGATATCTTGTTATAACTGAGCCAGTTAGCCGCCCTTTTAATGGCCGATATTTCAGCCTGAATTCATTTGGAATTCTAAAACAAACATCCGTTTGTTATGCGCTTTGTGCTTCTTATCATTGTCTTGGTAGAATTTAAAGTTTTCGGAAATGCCTAATTTGTCTAAGCTTGTTGCCAAATTGTCCATTATAAAAACTAGCTGTCCAGATCCTGTGGCGGACATACAGCCCCAAATCTTTAGTTCTTCATTCTGCTTTCTATGTTCAGTAGCTAATTTCAATCTCTTTTTCCGATTTACATTATTTACAGTGTACAGGAAATTCTTTATTTTAGCACACTATGTCTGCGGTGGGAAAATGCTGAGACAGCATAATACACGCTGTCTCAACATTTATGCAGTGTGGACAATATCAACAAGAATGTGTTGATATTAAGTTACATACAAAAGACAAGATCCTCACATTACTGCCAGACACCGAAATCTCACTTACTATGCGTATGCCTAAATATTGCTTCGACGACGTTATCCTTCTCACTGTATATTCTCCGGAGTTTAATTCTGTGATTTGACTTGATTTTTTTTTTTTATTATTGAAATGAACCGTTTTCTATTTTGAAATGGTTCTATATTTATGAACAGTCGCACAAGCGGCTTCAAGCTTCTTTCCTTAATGCCAATCTTAAACCAAAAATCTACTAGAACACTTTCTGAAGTGCGATTTAAAAAATATTTAGTTTTGATTCCAAAGAAATATTAATAGGATTTCCAGATATTTTTTATATTTTCAATTAAATTTAAATAGCAAAAAAAGCCTTTTGTTTTACACGTTGGTGGCTTTGTTCCACAGCCTTCCTAATATTATTCTCAAATTCCCCGGACACTTGCAGTGGAAAGACGTCTGAAATTGTAAAAATAAGAAAAGTGTTTATATAAATTAATAAATTTTGTGTTTAAAAATTGTTTTTTTATGATTTGTTAACTTTTTAAAGTTAACAAATCCAACTTTATTTCTTGAACTATTAAAACCGACTGCAAAGAATTTACAATTAAATTTTATAAAGTACATTTGAATTAATAAACAAATCTGCTGATGTTGCGCTTCCCTCCATCAGTCCATCCATGCACTTGCTGCGTGTGTGAATTCGAATTTCGTCTGGGAATTTTATTATTGTGCAATTTGGTTATTTGTTGAGTTTGTAGTTTTAATGTTTGCACGTTTTGTATATTGTTACTTGTTGCAGTTGTTTACTTCAAGTGTTAACTTATATAATAATTTAAGCAATAATAAAGGAAGGTATTTACCTCGCAAAATGTTGTCCAATGCTAAGTTTTTCAAACCTTTTTCCCAGTTATATTTATCTATGAAGTCATTTGTAAATAAATGGCGTACTACTATTAAATATTATTAAATATTATGGCGAAATCAGGCAATTTTAGTTTTTCCTCCACTTTTTTTTTGACACTCTGGGTTATAAATTCTGCTTTCGAAGTAGCCTGTAAAAAGATTCTATAAATAAAAAAGCGAAATGGAAAAGCTCCATTTGTATGTACTTATAGATGACCCGCTGCGCTGTAAGCTGTGAGCAATATTTTAATGGTTGGTGACTAAAGTCCCTTGGCCATTGATGAGCACGCTTTAGGTTGAAAAATATACATTCTTCAACTTTTTCGATCCGCTCTTTAACTTTTTTTATTTCGCCAAGCAGCTTCTTATGGCCGTTCATCAACTATTGTAATTTTTGGAAAATGACTTAAATGAAAATATTAAGGTAATGGTTATTAAACCTTCGATTTTATCATCCTCTGTTTTATTTGAATATGTTTCCCTTGGCAGCATTGGTAGGTTTGCTAAAAAAATGAAAGCAATGAATGAATATTCATTCATTTGGGGCACGACCAAATTTCGCTGGAACGTGTTCAGCGATTAAACGTATTTTTGCATTAATATTAGCAACAATTTCCTTTATCAATTAAAAGCTTAAGCCACTTCTTAGTAACTCCTAAGTCGACTAAATGCATACAATCTAAAGGGAACTGTGAAACCATTTGAAAACCAGTTTTCTCTAAAATGCTTTGATTTACTTTAAAATCATCAGTATGATGAGAAGGACTTAACCTTGAATCAAACGTTAAATCTGTTCTTAAAACTCCAACTTCTTTAGAGAAGCACATCCTTCTATACTTATACAATCCTTCCTGACAACATTTGGGACATTTGAAGAACCTTTACTTCATCATAAATGGCAGACGTAAAAGACCATCGATGAAATGGTTGAAATATTAAGTTTTTTCCTACTCGTATTCAAAACACTCTTAGCTGACAATGGTAAATCTTCCGCTCCTAATTTTCCTAAAGTATGTAACAAATCTTCTAATGCTTTTTGTGACATTTTATTCCTAATTGCCCAAAAGTTCAGCTCCTTGCAGTTTCCTTTTCCATCTATATTTTATGTGCTGTTTTCATCTTCGAAAACGGGTCCTGACTCAGTCTCAACATTATCACTTCCTTCCAACTCCCTTATAGAAAATTCACTACCTAAACGACCTGCCGATGTGGATGACAATGCATCAGAAATAATTTGTTCTCTTACCTTCTCCAACTTATTTTCTCCACTATCACTCGCTTCACTTTCAAATAAACTTTTATATTTTTTACATTGGACTTGGTTTTGTGGATTTCTTTTCTTCATACTGGTCTTTTTCATTTAAACTTATACTACATGTAAACTTGCAGCATAATTTTTCGCTGTGCCCACGAGTCTGCGACGAATGGCCACACACTTTTTTTGTCTGAATACTGACACATATTCGCGTAATCTTCGAACTGAACGAACCACTTGACAATGTCAAAGTGGTCATCGCCACTAAATACTGGTACCGCGGCGTCCAATTCAGAAAGGTCCATATGGCGTGGGGTGACTATATGTTGGTCTTTTTTCTCTAGACTTTTTATTTGTTGTTGTAACTTCAGTATATCCATACGTAGTTGCAATTGTTTTAGTTCTTCTTCAAGAGTTACATTTTGTAGATTCACAGCATCAACATTTTGTTCTTCAGTTATAGGGGCTCTAGTAAAAATTGCAGCTGGGCTTAATACTGCACCTACTGCATTTTCATCGTCCATATAATTTTCTTTAGTAATGACGCCGGTAGGAACTGCAGATTTTCCTTTAGTGGCATTATGTACAGCGTCAGGTGCATCATGTACATGTAGCTGACATCAGTTCATGCTAAACATTTCCATAATGATCCCTAGGCATCTATTGATCTGGATACGCGTCTGGGCCTCAAATTGGCAATTAAGTCGTATAAGCCTTGTATTTGATGTAGTAAATATTCATAACTGGTGTTTTCATTTCCTATGTCTCTTCTTATAATGGTTTCGATGTCAAATCTTTAATTATAATCCTAGTGTATTTTGTGCGAAATTTAGAAAATGTGATGACCATAGCGTAGCTATATTTTACCTAGAATCTGGTCTTCGGTCATGAAGAAGGGTACGATTACGATTTCAGAATATTTAATAGTTTATCGCTATCGAAGTCTGTGTCTATTATTGTATGTCTGCGATAAGTTGCGAAATATTATTTCAAAGTTGTAAGAGGGTGCATCACCTTTCGAGATAATTGATTTTTAAAAACATTTAATGGAGAATCTGTAAACTGAATTAAGTTCTGGGCAGAACTTTCATGACTATGCTGTCAATGAATTTACTTCAATAGCTTGAGGGGGTCTTGAGAATGCGTCAGCCACGATATTATTTTAGCTGAATCTCTTATGGACATTCGTCCCTCCTCACCCCTTAAAAGGATGGTTATGGGTTTTGCTAATTTCGGGTAATCTTTGATAAAGCGTCTGTAAAACCCCGAAAGTCCTAGGAATGACCTGTGTTCTTTAATTGTTTTTGAAGGTGACATTTCCTGTATAGCTTTAACTTTTTCTGGATTTGTTCTTATTCCATTCGTTGATATAATAAAATCTAAATATTAAAATTCTTTCTTAAGAAATTCACCTTTATTCAATTGAATTTTCATATTGGCCTTTTGTAAGGTGTCAAAAATTGTCTCTATATTTTTCAGATGAGAATCCTCATCCTGACAAAAAACTATAATGTCGTCTATATAGACGGAACATATTTTCCCAATATGATCTCTTAACATATCATCTAATGCTCTCTGAAATACAGCTGGAGCGTTTTTTAAACCAAAAGGTAGTCGGAAAAATTCGTATTTTCCGTTATTTACTGAGATTGCTGTTTTTTCTATATCCTTTTACCTGAGCTGTATAATTAAAAGAACGTAATTTCAAAACAATAAAACACGGCTTGATGAGGTGTAATTATCAAATGCCATTTATTAATTAAAAAATGTTTCTTATAAACTAATTTAATGTTACTAATTTACATGTTAACTAATATCAGTTTTTACTTACTAAGCATAAGTGTGTTTTGTACTTATGTTGATTTTTGCAAATTTTAAGAAATCAATAATTTCACAATATTAATAATTGTTGAAAAGCAATTTTAAAATAAAGTAGTTATCAAGAAAAATGTTTGTAAATAAATTTGGTAAACAATTTATTTATAAAAATAAAATGTAATGTTAAAAATAAAAATTTGCAATGCAAGTATTTATTCATATTATGTTGGCTCGTGTTAGGGGAATAATGGGAGACATTATAACATTATGGGAGACATATAAATGAAGTTAGTTCTGCTGACGTCAAGTTTTCATTCACGTATGCAACCTTCTTTCTATACGCCTCGTCTTTCTGGTCGTACAAAAAACCTTCAAACTCTCTCAAACGTTGGCGGTTTGAACGATCGCCTTCGTACTCAAATACAAATTTGTGCAAAGCCACTATGTTATGTTTTGTTGTGTGTCTTAAATTCTCACGAACCTTGTCAAACATTCCCAAGCTTGCCATTATATTCTTTGTGCTGTTGCAACCAAATACAACACACTCACACTAATCACTATTCTCGTCTTATGTCTGTGTTCCTCTTTTCTCTCATATAAGTTAGTAGAAATGAAACTACTTGTCGATTTGAGTACTTGACTGCTACTGAATTTTATTAACTCATATTTATTTCATGTAATAAAAATAAATACAATATCAGCATTTAATGTTTACTTGGTAAATTAGATTTATTTAAAAATACTACAATTACAAAACAGCAGACATAGTGTCAGCAGTTTCGTATTAATTACATATTGATAAAAAGAATATGCTTAAATTTAAAATCAGCAAAATTACACCAATGAATTCGAATTCTTCGACACACCTGTCGCAGTATGACTAGCGACTTACTTAAATGTTTTTTACCTTTAAGTTCAACAAACTTTTTTTTCACAGTTACTGATATTCAATTGCAATTACCGATTTTTAATTACAGTTACCGATATTCAATTGCAATTACCGATTTTTAATTACAGTTACCAACTGCGTCACTTATGTACGTCTCTTGTTTTATTTGAAAAAACAAAAAAATATCGTTTTGCATTTTGATGTTCTTTATAACTTATAAATAATTTTGTTCGTCTATATGAAAAACACATTGCAAAGCAGTTATATGTTGACGATGCATTTTGTGTATTCATTAATGTATATACAACTGTTTTTACCATTATAATTTAATATGTTGTCACGTTTCAACATACCCAGCAAGGCCCTAGATCTACTCTCATCGTCCTTAAGCTCACGGTATTCGCGAGCAAAACCCCCAATCAAGCAAAGCCCCACCAAAGAGGCGCTTGCAACCCCCATCCACCAAATCAAACTGCGAAAGTGAATTCGCTAGAGTAGGTTCAGGGCCAGCTATGCCACACCCGAATAAGTCGTCGAAGGATTCCTAGGTACGTTAGATGTGTAACGACGAAATTTCTCCTCAACGCTGGGGTAGCTCAACGTTGTCCAGGGTCGTTATCAGAATTTATTAAAATAATAACACAATATATTTTTTCATATTACGTTATAAAACTTTTTATTAAATTTAAATATACTTTCTCTAAAACCGTACGCGTGGTAGGGAACAACACTAATTATCAAGTAAACAAAAGGCAGGCCATACAAACTCTACCAAGTGTTTTTTCTTTTTTACTATAGATAATAGTCAAACAAACATATTACCTATTAAACAGCCCAAAACCAACTGATCTTGTTCTGTGGTTTGTGCCTGCCTTTTATACACATAGTACAATTACACAGACACACACACTGTTGACTACTAGCCACGGTTGACTATGAGTACTGTTTTCTACAACTCTGTTGGTAGAGTTGTAGTTAATAAATAACACATTGACACATAGATGGCGTAACAACAAATTTAAATTAACGGACAAACACAAAACAAAGATTTTATTATAATTCAGTTTTTCTTTGTTAAATAAAAAGAACATTGTAAATAAATAAAAATAAAATAAAATTATTGAAAATATATTAGGTGTGATGTAAAACGATTAATTGACTTTGCGTCCTCACACGTCCTCCCCTCGTCGGGTGACAAATTTTATTATTACTCGTTTAGGGGGGCGAATTTGTACCCGATACAAGCTGTTGTCATCCAGAGTAATTAGGATACTTGTTCTATGGGATACCCTGGTTAAGACCTCGTTGATTCGTGGCATCAGTTCGGCTATGGCTGATGGGGAAATACCGTTAGCTGTGACATTTATATTTGTCCAATTGTGTTGTGTGGATGATGAAGTAGTGTTCTCTACGTTGTTCAATTCTTCATTTTGTGATTTAACCCACTTCTCCACCAATTGAGTTTTGTTAGAGGTTTCGTCGGATGGATTTGGGTCAGGATTATTTTCAGTTATGATTTGAGTCGGTTCTTCTACCAATATGACGTCTGGTGTCGGTATCTGCACCTGTATAAATGTTGGCGATGATGGAGATGAAGTCGATGATGAAGACGATGATGATGAAGACGATGAAGATGATGATGGCAATGACGGTAGTGAAGGTGATTCCTTGTTAACATTTTCCGAAATTGATAATGTTTCGAAAGATTTGGCAGTACTTCGAACGCTGATTCGACGGGTATCCAATCTCCGATTTCCTCGAATTAATTCCCTAAGGTGACCAGGGATTGTTGGTGTTGGTGGGTGTGTTGGTGGTGTAGAAGTTGAGGTTGGTGGGTAAAATGTTCCAGGAGAACTTAGATTTTTGGAAGGGGTGTTCTCGGAAAACTCAGGTATAGTTGGGGTTTGTGGTCTGTCCTCATCTCCAGATATCCTTGCATATAATTGGCTGGCGCTTTCGATATTATGTTGTCTTCTTCTTGGTGAAACCTCGGAAATGTTCGTTGATTCCGAAAACTCCTTTGTTGGATCGGCACCATCTTTTATGGCTTCCTGAAAGACTCTATGGATGAAATATCGATAGTGAACCACACCTTCGACCATGGTAAGGTTTCCAAAAACATTGTGTTGGTTTTCCATCTTCTCCGTTGTCATAAATAGACGTTTTGGTGGATTCTGTTGACTTTCTGTGGGGGGTGAAAGAGTTGATGTTGACGAGGTGGATGACAACACTATTTGTGGTGGTGTCGTTTGTTGGGGTGAGGGAAAGGATATTGTACTCTCGAAGTCTTCGTCTCGATATGGATCGAATTGTTCAGAGTCCGGTAGATTACATGGAGTATTTACCCGTTCTCCCTCTGAGTCAATATCGATGAACCATGGTACGTTGTTTAACAAATTTGGGTGATTTCTCAAGTTTATTGTGGGTTCCATTTCATCTTGAAAAATACGATGATTATCTCCGGATTCGCTTGAAATGTCCTCAGTGATCGGTTGATATATTTCTCTTGGAGGTCTTGGTGAATCATTCGTACTAAAAGGCATTGTGGTGCTGCTGTCACTAGAAAGAGATAGTTGTTCGACGATTTCCATGTTCTCTTCAACGGTCGGTAAGCTATCGAGGTCGACTTCTTGTATTGAGCTTCCACTTGATAGGGACAATCTATGGCTGTGTTGTTGGATTGTATTACGTACTGGGCTGACTATGGCCACTATTGAACTAGGCCCCGTTGTACGGCGTGGTAAATATACGTTGTTGTCTTCTGGTATATCATTAGTAACCAAATGCCTAGGAGACATAGATGATGTGGTTGTTGGCCGGTTTATGTTTGACACAGTGATGTGTGGACGGACTATGCATCGAAGAAATCTCTCTGCCCTTGGGATGTAAGGGACACTTCTAGAAGTAGAGGGTTGGTCCGGTAGGGTTGGTAATAGTATTGCTCGTCTTTGGAGATCTCTTTCTTCTAATAATCGCCTCCTCAGATTTTCGCGGGTTTGTTGAAACTTTCTTTCGTCTGTCATTTTATCCATTATTCTATTAATAAGATGAAACAATTATTAGAACAATGTTATAAAAAAAATATAAATGGTGATATATATGTTTAAAAATTATATTAAATATATTGTTTAATATCGCCAATATAGGCGGTTATAATATTATTGTTCTTGCGACCCTTTAGTTTTACAATGACTTTGGATGGGATTTCAATTATCTCATAAGGACCATCGAACTTGGGTGCAAGTTTAGCTGTGAATTGGTCTACAGCTTTCGAAAGCTGATGTTGACGGACCAATACTTGTTCTCCTATTTGCGGCTTCCATACACGACGTCTCAGGTTATAATGTCGTTTTTGATCCTGTGAAGCCTTGGCTAGATTACTTCTTACTATCCTGAAGATTTCTTTTAATTGTACTGCTCTCTCCTTTGGGTTTAGTGTTGGAGCACCTGAGCCTATGGTTACTGCATCGTATAGTGCACTTGGTAACCGAGGTTCTCGACCTTGTACAATGTATGCTGGTGAATAACCGGTTGATTCAGAACAGCTTGTATTTATGGCTAAGGTTATTTCAGGAAGAAGTTCATCCCAAATGGTGTGTTTGTTCTTCGATAGCTGCGATATCATCGTTTTTATTGTTCTATTGACGCGTTCCGTAGGATTTTGTTGTGGTGTGTAGGGTGCAGTTAATTGTTGCGTAACACCAATTTCTTCCAAGTATTTTTGAAACACTCTACTTGTGAATTGTGAGCCATTATCTGTGATAGCTATTTTGGGTACTCCGAACCTAGATAATACACGTTCTCTGAATGCTTTTATTAGGTTTTCCGATGTTGCTTTACGTAGGGGTATGATTTCCGTCCATTTTGAAAATCGATCGATGATAACGAGTAACATGGTGTTTCCGTGTTTAGTACGTGGTAATGGTCCAACAAAATCGAGACAAATGGTAGCCCATGGTTCCTCTGGTATTCTGACTAACATTTCTCCTGCTGGCTTTTGTTGGCTGATTTTATATTTTTGACACGATGAACATTTTCTCACATAACGACTGATGTCTCTGAATAGGCCTGGCCAATAGTAGCGATTACAAACGCGATTAATTGTTTTCCGGATTCCGAGGTGGCCGGCTGTTGCATCATCATGATTTTCCTTCAATACACGTTCTCTGAGATTCGTTCCCACACAAAGTTTCCATGGATGACAATCTTCATCACAATGGTTTCTTGGAAAATGTCTGTAAAGAGAATTGTTTATTATTAAATAATCTGAGTATTTTTCGGGATTCTCTTTGACATCTTTAATTTTTCGTTTTAACCACGGGCATTCTATTGATTTTTCACTGGTTACCATACGTTGAAAAGTTTCTAAAGGTTGTCGAGATAAAGCATCGGCAACCACATTTTGAGATCCTTTTCTATACTGTATTGTGAACTGATATTGCTGGAGTTCTAAAGCCCAGCGGGCTAGTCTGCCTGTTGGTGATTCAATCGAATTTAACCATTTTAACGACAAATGGTCGGTGATTACCACAAATGTATATCCTTCTAAATACATTTTCATTTTACGTATTCCCCATACGATGGCGAGGCATTCCTTCTCTGTAGTGGTATAGTTTTTCTCCGCTTGATTTAAGTGACGACTTGCATAGGCAATTACTCGTTCCGACCCGTCTATCTCCTGGGTGAGTACTGCTCCAAGTCCGTAATCGCTGGCATCGGTTTGTAGTTGAAACGATTTCGAAAAATCTGGGCAAGCTAATATAGGGGATTCGGTGAGTTTGCATTTCAAGTCTCCGAAAGCTTTATGTTGTTCCGGACCCCACTTAAAATGTCTTCCCTTTTTCAATAAAAATGTTAATGGTTGTGAAATTTTTGCGAAGTCTGGAACAAAGCGTCTGTACCAGGAGGTGATTCCCAGAAATCTTCGTACATCCTTCACATTTTTCGGGGTTGGTATTTTGATGATAGCTGCAATTTTGTCGGGATCGGTTTTGATACCTTCTCCGCACACGACATGACCAAGGTATTTAATTTCCCTTTTGAAGAACTCACATTTTTCGGAATTTAATACCAATTTTGCTCTTCTCAATCGATGAAATACTTCTTTTAAGTGCTGAATATGTTGTTTAAAGGTACGACTCGTAACGATGATGTCGTCCAAATACGCGAATGCATGAGGTTCCATCTCTGCACCAATAACGTAATCAAGGGTTCGTTGAAATGTGGCTGGCGCTGAATGTAGTCCGAATGGCATGACTCTCCATTGGTATAGACCACGGCCAGGTACGGTGAATGCTGTATATTTTCTGCTATTTTCAGCCATTGGTATCTGCCAATAACCGTTTTCCAAGTCGATACAGCTGATGTATTTTGCTTCTCTTAATCGGTCCAGAATATGATTAATACGCGGTAGAGGGTAAGCATCGGTGATCGAACGATTATTAAGTTGACGAAAATCCATACATGAGCCATTCTTCTTCTTGGCTAGTGTTATGGGAAAACTATATGGACTGGTAGAGGGTTCTATATATCCTTTCGCGAGTAATTTATTGATTTCCGCATCAATTATTGACTGCATCGCCGGGTTGCGATTTGAGTATCTTGTTTTTATGGGACGGTCATCCTTCATGACTATCTTATGCTCCGTTAGATTCGTAGGGCCGTGAATATCTCTAAATTTCTGCAATTCCTCTTCGATAAATGCATTAATTGTTTCTTGATTTTCTGCATCTTTGTCATTATTAGTAGTCCCGTCTGTCATTGAAATGGATACACTTACCGGATTAGGTACAACTTCTTGTTCCTCATGTTGGGTATGTGTTATCTCAATTTCTTCTGTTGATGTTGGTGACGGATTTCCGGAACAACCAGGTTGGGTTTGCATAACCATACACGTTGGGTCGGCTCCAGATGAGGTATCATCCAAACATAGAGATAGGTTACTAAATGACATCGTAGTTTTGAAGATTTTAAGTAGATTTAGACCGATGATCATCTCTTCTATGGCTGTAGGCATAATCAGGAACATTATGTTGTGTAACACCTGACCAATTTTCACAGGGCTCTCAATAGCACTCCATATTCGGTTGGTGGGTTCATCGGCTAGTATGACCTCAAGGTTGGTGGTAATTTTTGGATAAGCTGCGAAAACAGTTTCAGCCATATTTTCATTAATATAACTGCTAGTGGCTCCAGTGTCAATTGTAGCGTTTATGGTTTTCACTCCAATTTTAGTAATTACACTTATTCGGTTTTCATCACATCTCAGATTTATTAATTCCAAAGGTGGTGATGGGTGTTGGATCGCATTTTCTAGAATTTCCTCATTCCTAGAATTTTGGCGATGTTGACCAGATTGGTTTAAATTCCTTTCGATGAAATTATAATTGTTGGGCGTTTGATTAGTCATCATCCGATGTTGTTCATATCGAGGGGGTTGGGGATTTATTGGTGGATTATTTGTCGTGGGTATACTTTCGAAATCATCGGCGAGGGATAGCAGTTCCTTCAAGTTGGTAAAATCCCTTCGATGAATATATAACAAATAGTTGGGATGCGCATTACGATAAATCCGCTCCAATTTTTGTTCCTCTGTCATCTCTGCATGTCGTATTAAATTCTGCAGAGCCAGGACATAATCTTTAAAAGTTTCCCGAGATCGTTGACATCTTCTTCGGATATCATCTTCCAGCTTTTCAAAATATCTAGAAGTAAGGAAAAATTTTAAAAAATCTGATTTGAAAGAGTCCCATGTGTTCCAATGTTTGTTGTTATTTCGGAACCATATCGATGCCTTTTCCTTACATAACTCTGGCATAGTTCTTGGTAAGAAATTTTTATCGACATCGTATAGTTCCGACATTTCCTCTAATCTTTCAATGAATATGAGGGGATCCTTTCCTCCATCATAACGTATACCCCATTTTCGAACTAAATCAATCGTGTTGATTAATGCAGTTTCCCTATTTTCCACTTTATGTACGGTTGTATCGTATCCATCTGTTTTCCTGGCATTAATATTTGATGACGTACCTGATTCCATTTTTAGTGGGCTCGATTCTCCGTTTATTAATAATCTGGGAGCTTTCGATGGTGACACTGTTGGATTTGGAGAGTTACCTGAGGAATTTTCATACTTTGCCTGCAATTCTAGTAAACGATGTAATTGGTCAGGAGAGTGTGGGCTACTAATAAATTGTGCCATCTGCCTTCTCATCTCGTCCACGCTGCCAGCCGGTTGAATTCCAAACTCGTCCAAGTAGGATACCAAGTCATCCTTGCGTAATGTGTAGGCCCAGGAAATTTTTAACATGATTCACAATTATTATTATTTTTTTTTTTTTCTTCTATTGAATAAAACCTTTCCGCGATGATAAATTTATATTTATATTTTCCGACCCGATTTGTTTTTCGATACGCGTTAAATATAAATTTATTTACATTTATGACAAACACGACATAAACAAATATATATATTTTTTTTTTCAATTATTTCGTAGAGATTTGTGAGCAAATGTTTAATGTGCAACGCGTATTACAGTGCATTTCCGCGATTATAAATTTATATTTATTTTTAAAATTTTCGACCCGATTAACTTTTTTTTTTTTTTCCGAAGCGCGTTAAATATAAATTTATTTATGACGAACACGACATAAACACAGTTGACGTAATATGGATATTTTGCTAATATCATAAATATTATCCGTATATTAGTTAATTTTTTTTTTTTTTATTTTGCGATAATCCATTTATTGAAGCCCGATTAACTATTATTTAATATTTATGAATCTTTTCTTTAGCAAAAGTTCCGTTTTTATTTCACACTTAGTAACACGCACAGTTTATACACAACATTATTTTTCACAATATGACTTTTTTTTTTTCAATGTCTTTTTGTAGAGATCATTTTTTTTTTAAAAGTCCCTGCTCGGGCGCCACTGTAACAACGAAATTTCTCCTCAACGCTGGGGTAGCTCAACGTTGTCCAGGGTCGTTATCAGAATTTATTAAAATAATAACACAATATATTTTTTCATATTACGTTATAAAACTTTTTATTAAATTTAAATATACTTTCTCTAAAACCGTACGCGTGGTAGGGAACAACACTAATTATCAAGTAAACAAAAGGCAGGCCATACAAACTCTACCAAGTGTTTTTTCTTTTTTACTATAGATAATAGTCAAACAAACATATTACCTATTAAACAGCCCAAAACCAACTGATCTTGTTCTGTGGTTTGTGCCTGCCTTTTATACACATAGTACAATTACACAGACACACACACTGTTGACTACTAGCCACGGTTGACTATGAGTACTGTTTTCTACAACTCTGTTGGTAGAGTTGTAGTTAATAAATAACACATTGACACATAGATGGCGTAACAACAAATTTAAATTAACGGACAAACACAAAACAAAGATTTTATTATAATTCAGTTTTTGTTTGTTAAATAAAAAGAACATTGTAAATAAATAAAAATAAAATAAAATTATTGAAAATATATTAGGTGTGATGTAAAACGATTAATTGACTTTGCGTCCTCACAGATGTCACAGCAGCGGCGTACGATACCCCAGGACTCACTACACCCAAAGTAGGCCGACGTTGTCGAACATCAATCTCACGCGAGGCCCTTTTTTCCTGCACCCTACGAAGTAGTTCAATCCTGCAGGGACATTCCCTGGAACTCGCCGCATGTCCCTCAACACCACAATTCACGCACCTCACCGGAAGCCCTACTCCCCTAATAGCCTGACAAGTAACCGGATCAGTCGTCAAGGTCTCCTCAGTATTATCACCCTTTGCAGGTACCTTGCAATTGCCAGGGCCATGAGATGCGCCACACTTGACACATCTGTATGGCATTTGGTCGACGCATGGCCAAAACGTTGCTATTAAAGCATGACCCACCTTTTGTACTTCCTCATGCTTACACGGCAATGCAGTATATATCGTACCTCATCAAAGGCAGATACATCCGAGTCACGCGAAATTTATTTTATGTTTTTAATAACAAGTTTTTAAAAAAAATAATTAATTTTATTTAAAAAAAAGACTAGAGTAATTTTTTTTTAAAGTTGTCTTTTATTTCTTAACTTAAATTATTAATACGTTTATTAATTTAATTGTCATAATTAATACATTTATTGCAGATTTGCAATTATCAAGAATTCAATTTATTTGCAATTATCAAGAATTCAATTTATTTATTTAGTTTGCCCTATTTTATTTAAGAAGTTGTCGAACTTGTCTGGAATTGACTCAGCATTTATTCCGGTTGTAAGTTCGTCGACTTTATGTGTACTTTTGTTTTTGTCCACATATGTAACTCGCGTAAGCCGAAGAAGCTACCTATTTCCATTAAGTCTAGTCAGTCCCAATACAGTCTAATCTGCAGACCATTCAAATAGCACATCACGTCGTCATTGTCATACGTACCCGATAGACCCTCTATAACGAGCGAAAAGGGCCTTTGCCCCTTCGGCGTGTACGTGTAATAATTCACCCCCTGTTCCCTGACCAAAATCTTAATCTTCTCAAAATCCGTGAGAGTGCAAACTCATATATTAGTGGCATTCTTGCCCATTACTTTCACATTATAGTTACCATGACCTAAGCCCTTAACTATTATACTAGTGATATACTTAATGTTAATATTATAGGCAGTAATAACAGGTACATTCCTGGACTTACTATATTTTCACGTTGAGCAGCTCCGCTGGAATCAGGTACTTCCGCATTATTCCGGTTTGATTTTTCCTCCACAGCAGGAACAAAGTCACCAGTCGTTACATCCATGGCAGAAATATCGGTGATGTCATCAGCGTCATCAGTTGTACCACCAAGATCTTCATCAATGCCAGCTTCGACTTTAAATTGGCCATTATTATTATTCCCAGCAGCAAGGGATTTCTTATTTTTGTTCTTCTGTTTCTTGTTGTTTCCTTTCATGTTGCTCTTATTGGGGAGTGGCTTTTCCACAACAATTTTCCCCTAATTTACGGTGGGTTTCACAAAAAATGAACTGTGAAAGGTTTTTACTAATTCATCCACTCTTTTCTTCAATTGTTCATTTTCACTTATTAAATTTTCAATTATATTGTCCTTAGACACAAGTAAAGCATGGAGCTCCTTGTCAGAGTCCCACTCTTTTCTTCAATTGTTCATTTTCACTTATTAAATCTTCAATTATTTTGTCCTTAGACACAAGTAAATCATGGAGCTCCTTGTCAGAGTCCCCAACCCTCGGTCTCTTTATAGGGTATATTTCATCTTCCATTTTACCATTAGTCAAATTTCACTTAGATTGATAAAAATTAATAAAAGTTCTCATTTTTTTTTTTGCATCCTATGGGCTTCTCAAATAGTTAAATGATCCACAAAAGTTTTACACTGACTACTATATTAGCCAGGCTTCTCACTATAACGAGTACTGTCTATGTTGCCTACTATATTGTATAGGCTTCTCACTTTTGTAAGCACTGTCTATAATGCCTACTATATTTGGTAGGCTTCTCACTTTTTCAACTACTGTCTTAAAAATGTTCACTGCCTACTATATTAGTAAGGCTTCTTATAAAATGGAAGGTCACACAAAAAATAACACTGCCTACTATAATGGTCACACTTTGTCACTATTTCACTTTTAATTCTTCCGGTCAGAGAACCGCACACTTTGAGTGATCAAACTGAACTCCAAGTGACTTTTTCTACGCAAGATCCCTCGTTTTATAGCGCAGCTTACTAACAAAGTACAATAAACAATGTTGTTTAAACTATGATCATGTTGTAGCTTATAGTATAATTTTCACATTATTATTATACTGAGCCATAGATGGCACTTAACTAAATGGGTAATGTTTCGTGGTGAAAACAAAAATGTAAATTCCATTTATTCTGTGAGACTAAAACAAATATATGACTTTTGGTCGTCACAGCTTACTTCTTCCACTCGCCCCCATTCTCTTCTTTTCTATTGGAGAATATGGTTACAAACACGTAACGATCATGATTCGCTTCAACTTCTTGAGCGAGAGCTAAAGTATTTACCAAGTCAGGAGGACGCGCTGAGAAAAGCACATTACATAATGGCTTCCTGAGACCTAAGACTTCATCATTTCTTATTATGTTGTGAGAGTTATTTTTAATTTTTGTTTATTTTATTTGATTGTTACTTTTTTTTTATTTAACATTTTTAGTATTTATTTCTTCCTTTTTGTATTAAATTAAAATTTTTCTTTTTCCTTTTTATTTCTATATCTCTTTTTATACTCTTTTTTATTTAAATTTCAAGAAAATATTAAAATTTTTTTTTATTTAATTTATATCTAGCTCATTTCTTCTTTTAATTTTATAAGATTTGTGCTATTTCAAAAGCAATTATAGCTTACAAATTATTTTTAAATCAAGAAATCAGCTAATTACCACCTACAACACTGAAAATTTATCACGCCAATTTTGGTTCCGGATATTAGAAGCCGCAAAATTTGTGTGAAATCACTTAACGCAATTGATGAATAGCTCCTTTGTTTAGGTTTGAGTGCAATTATTAAATTGGAATCTTGCAAGATTTCATTACCTATTTCTTTGAAGGTTTCCAAATTTGTTCCTGGGTCAAAGAACTGACTATCATCTAGTGAAAGTCGCAGTGTTGCCAGTAGCATGTTATCAGCTTGCCTCTTTCAAGCTTTAGAAAGAGGCAACCTAAGTCGATTTTTCTATTAATAAACAAGTCACGCAACTGAAATTCGGAAATAAATCGCTTACCTTCAGCACGTTATTGATTTCAATATTTTTATTCGTGATAGAGCGTCTGCTCTGCTCGGTGAACTAAAAATGAACATAAAATGTCCTTTTTTGCACTTAGCAATAGTATTAGTTGTTTCAATTAATGGAATCTTATTCTGGTTAACATCTGGATATATTCTTTGTAATTTACAATGTAATTTAAAGACAGGAAACTTCATCAGAAAAACTATAATATCTTTATTTTAACATACTTTTAATTTTGAGTTTGCAAAAATATCACTTACATTTATAGCAGAGACTATTTCGGATTTCAACATAAACTCGACATCTTTGCCATCCTAACCGCAGCGGCATGATGTGTCTAGGGTATTAGAATCCCTTGTGCTAAGATTTCCTAGTCGATCTATGAGCTCCTCCGTTTCCCTAATCGATTCCTCAATAGAAATCATAAAGAGTTACGTCAAACTGTTTTTGTGTTGTCTTCTTAAAAAATCCAACAAAATATATATATATTCATTAAACTTGTTGGAGCTTTGTTCTTTTTAAATGTCACTGTTTTTTCCTTTAACTTGAATCTTTTCAAGTATTTTACATCTTTTTTATTTTATTTAAAATTTTTATGAGGACGAAAAATTTTACTTTTTTTTTTTGAACCGGGGTTTATCAGCGCCCGGATTGTGAATAGTTCCCCTCTGGATTCAATCTGAACTAAGGCAGTTTGCAATAAAATATTTGTGCTGTCTATAGCATAATTTGCATTAATTTTAGGTTTAGTTGCCTGTGAAATGGACGGTCTTTGATCCGCCTCATTTAAATCATAAGAACGATTATTTTAGTTTTTAGGATCAGACTTATTGCCCGGATTCGTTTGGCCAATTTTTGTCTGATCGTTATCATTCTTTCGAAAAGGATTAAATGCCCGCATGTGAAGCAATGTATGATGTTGTTTGTTACAATTTAGACAAGTATTTTTGCTTGTGCAGTGTTTTTTAGTGTGGGATGGTGAAAGGCAATTATTACAATATTGATTTTTGAAGATGAAATCTACTCTTTCTTGAATAGAAAGTTTCCGAAATTGAGGGCAAACTCTTAAATTGTGGTCTTTTTCACAAATTTTGCATTTTAAATTGAGTTTTTCTTGAGATGCGTACATCTGAATTGGTGATTGATAATCACTGTTGCTGATGTTTTTTAGTTCACTTTTTGATCTTTATAGTTTAATTTTTCACGTCGGTTGCCAATTATTATTTAGTTTTCTTTAAGTTCCGAAGTTTCCTTGTTAAATGAAACGGACGAAAAGTTTAATTATTAGTTTTTCTTTATGTCAAACAATTATTCTTTGTATTCCTTTATTTTACTACAATTTATATTTTTTGTAACAAATAATTTATTTACCCACTATGTGGGTCTGAGATCAACTAGAGACTGACTTTAAACTTTAATTAATCAAAAAGACCAAAAACGTTTTGGTTGGCTTGCACATGGGCACATAGTGCAGTGGAATAACACCGTCGATTTCACGCTGACTTGTCACCAATTTGTATCCAACTAATTTAATAGTTCGGAATATCTCAAGGCACAAATGCTTGTATATATACTTGTATGCAGTTTTCAGCTATATTAATATTATTTATTATATTCAGCTTGTTTCTTGAAAATGAAGCAATAACGCTCCATTTAAAGCAGTAATCATCATCATTTAAAATATTGAAGCATGCTTGTTTTTTAATTAACCATTGAGGTAATGGGATGTATTTTGATCCTCGTATAAAAGAAGCCATATTAATGTTTATTTCAAGCTTCTTTATCCGAATAAGTGACCATCCACTATCCCTTTCTTGAAATTCACTCATTTTGTTGATTATTTTATCATAATGTAATTTAAGAGATTCTTCAACATGGTCACTCAGTGTGAATAGAGACATTTTGGAGCGGTGGGTGATGGAGGTTAATTCTATATCTTCATCTCTTATTTTTATGTACTCGCATTGAAGCTCCATATTATACTTGAATGTAGTATAATTTTTTATAGAATTATTAATAATACATACTAACCCTCCCTTTACTATTTCGAAAAACTCTTTCGGCTGTAGTATATCCTCCTGTTTGTTTTCATAGAAGTATGTCTCTATTCTTCCTTTGAATGCTCTTCTACACTTAAAGTTGTTTAAATTGTTAAAATTATTATTATCATTTATGTTGGATACACTAGCGTGAGATCTCTCATGCTCTTGCAAATGGTTTCTGTTAGAAAACCATTTTCCACATTCAATACAATGAAGGACTTCATGTCTTTTCAACATTTCTTTTTCAGCAAACACGGATTTACAAAACTTGCACTGAAACATAATTTCCTTTTAGTTTTTAATAATGCTTGTTGTGTACACTTTAAAATCAGTCTTTGCACTAATGAAAAATATATTTAAATATTTACCAAATGTGTTCACATATATTTTTTTTTTTCCTTAACGGAAATATTAAATTGCTTTGTTAAACATTTTTTAATTTACCAGGAATTATTTTATCATACCATGATTAACCCATTTGTTTTCCCATTGTAATTGCTTGGGTATTGCTTGTACAATTTTCATTTGAAAAATAGTATTGCAATTATTTTTAAATTTTGTTGGGCGTCGAATGGGTTAAATTAAATTAAAGTTAAACTTCCGTTCTCATAGATCCTTTTTCAAAATATTAAACAGTTTTGAGGTATAATTATTAGTATTTTACAAATTAATTGTTAATATAAAAACGAATTCAAACATGTTCATTTGCGAATTTTGCGTTAATATTAGCTTTGCTAATAAAGCAAATAAAAAAAGACATTTTTTGAATAAACACAGTTTTGAGTATAGAAAATCAAAATCCTACAACGAGGAGAAATCTGCTTCAACAGAGACAACAGCAATACGAGTCAATGACGACATAATGAAGATGTTTATGGAGGAGGAGGATCAATTTGCCACAACAGAGACAACAACAGCAACACGAGTCAATGATGACATAATAAAGATGTTTATGGAGGAGGACGATAAATTCCTGCTGGAATTATCTTTTTAATTTTTTTATAATATAAATATATTTATAAATAAAACTATTTTCTTCAAATGATTAAATAAGTTTTTTATTTAATTTTTAAAAAAAGTTAGCTATAATATAATTCAAATATTGCAGGACCATTTGTTGATTCACGTCCTTTATAAGTAATTGTCCACTTTTTATCGCTCATTTTGCTTAAATATGGATCCTCTTTATTTAAAAATTTGGTAATTCTTCGTGGAAGATAAAACCACTTATTGTTTTCTAAGTATGCAATTACTTTTGATCCATATTGAGTTTCTTTCCATTCAAAACTCAATACTTTATAAGGCTGTTCTATCGGAATGTCATCAATTCTTATATATTCTGCCTTAATACCCAGAGCCAATTTTATAATTTGTTCATATATCTGAAAAGTTAAAAAATAATTTATAAAAAACCAAAAAATTAAAAAAAAAAATATATTGATAGCTTACCATTCTGTTACAACTATACTTTGAAGTTATCCTCAGACCAATGATAACAAATTTTCTCTGATACCTCTTTTTATACAAATTAAAAATAAAAAATGCTTTGTCTTTCCAATTCATCTCCAAAGAATTAGTAATTTCTCTTTAATATTTCAAATTGAGAAAATCTTAATTTAGGTTACATATGTAAACATTGTCTCCATGCTAAAAATTAAAATCGCAAATAATTGTCTACCTGTTAAACATTTTTTTGTATGGACTTTTAACATAACTACATACATACATACATATGTATTATACAAAATAAATATATTGGTGTCAATTTTCACTAAAAATAATTTCTTCCCATTCTGCAAGTTTGCAATTTTACAAAAAATATTTTCTTCCCCAACAATTTCAAAAAAATATTTTCTTCTTCACTGAAAACAAATGGGAACGCAGATTTTCATCTGCCTCCCCACTTCCATACTACTAATGTCTTTAATTCGGCCTCCAACAAATCAGCGGTCTCGACAACATCTGTTGCAACACTAGCTGGGACATCTTTAAACTTTGGTATTCAGTTTTCAAAATTGACCGAAGTGGCGGCATGAACCTGATGATCTGATCTGATGATCTGAATGTTGTTCTGCGGCATATTGCATTACAGCTGATTTTATTGCAGCAGATGACTCTGAAACCAATTGTCCAATGTTGGACAATACATTTGCCCCGTTTGCCTTAGCGCCCAAACGCGTCATGGCCGCAGTACTCGCCTCTTGTGGTGTGGGTTCATCTTTTGTACCCACCATTCCTCCAGCCTCTTGCGTCTGCTTGTAGAGATTGCGTAAATGTGCAATGGTAGCAGACTGTGGAAAATCTATTCCATCATTGGTAAGGGCTCCTACAATTTCCTGGCGTGTAAGACGTATATCCCTTTCCACAAGTATTTCCATAATATTTGTTTCCAGATGATCCTGTGTAGAGGCAGACGTGAGTTTAAAACCTCTTTTATTTATTTTTTATTAAGAACTAACAGCCGCTGTTGTTTCACAAAAATCTTAAGAATGTGGAGTTTTTTTTTCTTTATGCTTAGAAAACAGTTTATTCAGTTCATTTAATATAAAGAAAAAAATGTATAATTTCACAAAGTAAACAAAATTATTCAAGATTACATCGCGGTTGCGCCTTCACGGTCGCACAAGAACTGACTTTACTTGCAACCAAGCTCTCACTCTCTCATCCCACAAGAATGTATTTTAAAAATGGCGATCAGCAAAAGATGGAGTGAAGTTAGCGTACAGTGTTACCAGACGATATCATAATATACTCTAAATTAAATGAATGGTAACGGTGGGGAAACTTCCTTCCCATGGTTTTGCAATGCACTCAGGGTTTCGCATTACAACACACTTGACCACAAGAATTGCCAAGTGCGTAATTGTCCTAAGTATTAAGTTACACATTGACAGGAGTATAGTGTTTTAACTTGAATGTTTCAATATTTTGAAAATTACATTCGGTATTCTTAAAAATACCAAACCAATAAATTTTTTGTTATAAAACTTGAAATATTTCTTATCCATACGTAATGTGCAGTAGTTGTTGAATTAATTTCCTTTTGAAGAAACAGAAGGTTAATATGTTGCGCCTTAATCTCTTTAGTTTTATAATATGGTCCGATTATAATATTATTTTCTTTGTCGTATCCAAAGATGTTTCTGATTATCCATTCGTTGAGTTTTTCCAAAAACTCAAATTATAATTAATTTAAATTAACTTCAATTAAAACATCAATTTATTAATAATTAATCCGTTCCGTTCTATGGTTCAGCCAAGACTGCTGTTATTCGGCCACACTTGTTAGCGACAATATAAAGGCTGATCAGCCAAGATGGTTATTGCAAGAAATCAATTTGTAATTAGAGCGGATACTCGTGTAGGGAAAAAGCTTATCCACCAGAAATTTAATTTGTAATTAGAGCGGATACGCGTGTAAGAAAAGTCGATCTCTGGTATTTACATTAATTAATAATGCTTTTTGTTGTATTATTTAAAATATGAAACACAACAGATTTTGCTAATTGTGTACAATGTTTATTTTCAAGGGGATCAGTATTCAGCAGGCTTCCAATATTTAAAATGTTTTTAATTTTCTGAAATAAATACAATTTTATTAAAGATTTATTTGTTTCTTATAACATTACCAGTCGTGGATCCAGAGGGGGAGAAGTAGGAATTGCCGCCACCCAAAACCGAAAAGTTTTCATATAAAAAATAAGAAAAAAAAAGATGATAAATGTAGAACAAATTTTGATAATTTGAAATTATAATATATCGCTGCATAAGTAAATCAAGTAAAATTTTTTAAACATTAAATTGTTAACTTAATTGTAATGTATAGTAATGAGTTTGAGTGATAACTTCATCGTTTCGTTCTTCATGCAAAACTAAAAATTTTATTCATATTCTTTATTCTTAAAGCTGATTGATTTTGTTTACGATGCAGATTCACACGCTTAACAAAGGTATTTGTCAAATTACAACTTGTGGTTGCATACCTATTGTTATGTTGAGAATCTGCTAGTGTTTAAATTTAGATTTATTAATACGAGTTGTGAGGAATCTGTTTATTAGACAGTTTCTTCCGAAAAGTGGGGAGGGGGATTCATTCCATATAACTATATCCAATACAAAATCATTACTGGAAATATATTGAGCTATAAAACTTGAAAATATATCCTCAATTATAATGAAATCGTTTGAAAAACCATTAACATTTACGTCTTCTTGTAGTTTATACACATTTTTAACTAAAACAAAATAAAAAAAACACATTAAATAAAATATTGTCCAATTGATTCAAAGGGTTCCGGATACCTTATGTTAAAAATAAGTCATATTCTTCTTTTCTATTAAAGTTAACACCAATAATTTGTTTATTTTAAATTGTTTGATTAAAAAATTTCTTTAGATTCCGAAAATATATATTTGAGTTTCTTTATTTTTTTGATTTCTAATTATAAATTTGCCATTTAAATTGTTCACTTCTAATGCTTAGTGTATACGATATGTTGAATAAGCAAATTTATGTTTAAAAATAAGAAAAAATCCTTCTATAACCATATTATGTAAGTTAAAACAACCATTTGGTTGTGAATAAAAAAATAAGGGTTGGGTCACACATGGGACCCAACTCACCTTTTGTTAATTAAATTAAAAACCGATTTGATTATTTATAATTTTATAAAAGCAATCTTTATTCCGTTCGCGTCCTAGAATTGAACCGACTTGATAATTAGAATAACAATTAATATAAACTTAATAAAATGTTAAAATATGCTTACTAATAATTAATTAAAATGTGCTTATGCACTAAATTATCCACACGCGCATAATTGGTGATATCCGGTTGCATTTAGCATAAAATGCTGAATCGCATTTGTGTCATGCGAAATTTATTTTATGTTTTTAATAACAAGTTTTTAAAAAAAAGAATTCATTTTATTTAAAAAAAAAAAGACTAGAGTAGTTTTTTTTTAAAGTCTGTCTTTATTCGTTTTCCAGAATCGACTGCCTGTCGCGTGTTGCAATATGTTTAACACGTTGAGGGCCAGAACGGTGTTAACTTGTATATAAGACGTCTATACGATATGTGAAAAGCAGCAAATTTTTTATATTTAACATACTGTAATGTTTTGTGCGTTTTAAAAGAGTATGGCAGAGTGTGCTTTAATACTAAGCTTAAGGCTTCTTCATTCATCCCTTGCTAAAAATTTTTAATTGTTGGATTAAATATTAAATTTGTAGTGGGTAACATAAACGGTTTGTATTTATGGAAATAAATAAAAGATGCCGTTACGCTAGCTCAGCGTTGTCCAGGGTCGAATTTTATTTTATTTCATAAATAAAAATAATTTCTTATTTTTTTCATTTAAAACGTTATAAATTTTATTTAAACACTTGACGTGCATAAAACAGTTTTGTTTAATATTAAATTAAAATAGTCTTTATTTAATTTTATATTATTTTTTTTTAATAAACATAACATTTCAATGTCCATTTATATATCGTGTAATGTCCGCTTTGACGGTTTCCAAAATACTGACTTTATTTATCATTTTATTTTTAAAGCTACCGTTACTTAAATATAATAGAGTGTAATGTGTATACCTTATACACCGTGTGAATTACCTTGATCAGCACTTTTTAACGTGAGAACACAAAAATGCTGACCAAGTGATATTCAAGGATAGTACATATAATATACACGCTACATCTCCCTTTAACAATGAATGAATTTATTTATTATTTATATACTTAAATTTATTCTTTATATTATTATAAATATTTATATTTTAACTTATTTTTGGGGACCCTAATCTATGTTAACATAAAATTTTAAAATTAAAAATAAAAAAATTAATATGTATGTTTAAAAGAAAAAGTATATTCCCTTCTAAGAATGGAAAATTTTCAATCTATTTTTATGAACCTTAACAATTTTATCTTTATCAAGTAGTAATGTACAATTGCCATTATTATCGATCTGCGTAATTGGATATGGGCCTCTGAATAGTGTTTCCAACTTATGCCCTGAGTTATTTTCTAATAAAACTAAATCTCCTATTTGAAGGTTAATAGGTTTTTTAGCTTTATCATATTGAGATTTATTATGATTTTTCGACTTCACTAGCATTTTTGAAGCGCGTTGCTGTGCCGTCTGGAGTCTATATTTTACCTCCTTCTCATACGAGTCCACTGTTATTTTTTGTTTCTTCTTTCTGATGTGTGGAGTTTTATTTCTTCTTAAACTTGTTTTCTGCAAAGTAATTTTCTCATATAGCTTTTGGCTTTGCTGTGTACACGTCTACTTGGTTGAATGGACCGCTTTGAAATTTATTTATTATGTAATGTCCGCTTTGAAATTTATTTATTTGTTTCTTCATTATATAAATTTTACACTCAAAATTTATTTCTTTGTTGTTTTTGTAATTTTATTTTTTTTATATCTTTTTAATTATATTTTTATATATCTTTGTAATTATATTTTTTTTGTATCTTTTTAAACCTGGCAGGATCGCCATGTAATGTCCGCTTTGACGGTTTCCAAAATACTGACTTTATTTATCATTTTATTCTTAAAGCTACCGTTACTTAAATATAATAGAGTGTAATGTGTATACCTTATACACCGTGTGAATTACCTTGATCAGCACTTTTTAACGTGAGAACACAAAAATGCTGACCAAGTGATATTCAATGATAGTACATAAAATATACACGCTACAATCGAAATGGAGAAGAAGATCTTTATCTTCTTTCATAAGTTCCTCATACTTTACTGGAACCTTATTCGCAACGGTCTCTACTGCAGCCTCCGAACGATTGACCAATATTTGCAACGGTCTCCACTGCGGCCTCTATAGAGTTCTCCATATTCGCAACGGTCTCCACTGCGGTATCCGAACGGTTGACCATATTCGCAATGGTCTCCACTGCGGCCTATATAGAGTTCTCCAAATTCGCAACGGTATCCACTGCCGCCTCTATAAAGTTGTCAAAATTTCGAGCCAGTTACATATGTGGACAAAAACAATAAAATTTTATGCCATATTTCGCTTGTTTACCTTTTATATATTAGCGACAAAAAAGACGGCCTTTGAAGAGTAATAATGATTCATCTAAGGATAGTGCTTCCTCTGGATAATACGATTTTGAGAAATTGCTTACTAAAAGATTAACCAATTCTGACACTTTTGATAGCTTATCAGTTTTACATGTATATTTTTCGTAATTCAAACAACGCAAAAGTTGTTCAAATCTTCTTCCAGACATAAGAGAAGGCAAAATTGGATGGTGATACAATGGATCTTTACTAAACATTTTACGTATCGTAGGTAACTTCATTTGTCCTTGTAAAATACATATGCCGAAAAATTTTTCCATTTCACTTTTATTTGTATTTTCAAATGATTTAAAACGACAGCTTCTGGTTCTTGATCCCATATTTTGAAACAATTTCTGTCCATATTCGTTTGTACACTCAACAAAAGTTGTAGTAATTTTAGGTGTCCACAACTTAGAAAACACCTCAATAGGTGATGGATTTGGTGGTAGAGGAATCTTTATTCCACATTGACTAGAATCGAATAAGAAATCTGGAATACTTTCAGTATCTGAAGTCCCAGTATCTTCGTTGTCTTCGATGTCTTCTGCATTCTTTTCAGTTGTATCTAGAGTCACCTGTTTAGCACTATCAGTCTTTTTTCTAGCCGATTCCAAATGTTCACCCTCGTTTATGGTGGAAGACAACGTGCTGGAACTTTTATCGGGATTGTAACTTGGATCATCAGCAAACTTCCCATCATCTTGAAATGGCTCTGATGATGTGTCTGAATCTATTTCAGAGAAACTTTCATTTGAGTCTGCTTCACCAAACAATTTTTCTAACGCTGCTCTTTGTTTTTCGTATGACATAGTAAAAGCTTAAAATATTGAATAATATATAAGTTTATATGTGATATATGCATAACACATGAATAATTTTCACTTGTAATAAAAATAATCACCTTTAAATTTAAAGAAAACAGCACACTTAAAAATTAATAAATACACTTATCTTTCTTTTTTAATGTGTCTATTCAGAAACACACACTTTACACGACTGATTAAGTTCTAATACAAGTATGACGTCTATACACGTCATGTTACCAGGGGAAGTCCCAAATTAAAAATTTGGCATGTTGCAATATTTGTAAGCTTTGTATCCGTATTTTGTCCGCAACAATGTTTATATACATATCGTTATAAAGAAAACAGATATATTATTGATTTTAACCAATTTTTAAGGGCATTAGCTTCTTTATAATGATTTTATGAAGGAAACAATTTATGACGTGTATACACGTTCATGTCCCCCCAGAAACCCTTGTTATGACGTCCCTTGTTATTAACGTCAAAGGGTTAAAATGTTTTCTCCATGATTACAACTTTGATTTATGGTAGTATTTATTGCATTTTTAATTAAAATTGTATCTATATCTAACTGTAAAATTTCCAAATCTCTATTTTCCATTAATTGACAATTATTCTTTATTATACAATTATTACTCAGTTTTAAATCTTTTAAATGTTTATTTTCTTCAAATTTATAAGTGTTATTTTGGAATTCAAAATTTTTTTCTACGTTTGAATCTATTTCATTAAATACAATATTTGGTAATGGTACAATAAATTTTAACTTAACTGTTATAAATGTTTTGGGTATTTTTATTCCAAAAATAAGATAAGAATTGTTAAAAAGTAAGTTCGTCAATGTTTAGTAAGTGCTTTTGTATATTCTGTCTGTCCTCTTCGTCCATTAGTGCCAAATAACCATTTTGACATGCTTCCAATTCCGTTCATAAGTCCACGTCTTTGTCTACTTTGTTTCGGTATTAAAGTCATTAATTTATTTCTGGCATCTAATAGTTCTAATTCAAGTATATCTTTATTATCCATTTCCATTAAAATTATGTTGTCCGTTAGTTTGTCTAAAATTTCCTTTACTTCGTTAAGATTAATCATGTGTAAAACTACGTCTGAATAATGAACTATTTCCTGGTCCCGCATATATATGCCCGTATAATATTTGTTTCGTTAACAGTTTTGTGGTCATTATCCCGCTAGTCGTCGTCGGAGTCCATAATAACATCGTCAATATTGTCAAAAGCTGAAAATTTTGATGGTTTTTTAATGTTGCAAGGATGAATATTCCTCAAATTTTCCTTCCTATACTTTGGTTGTTCTTTGTGCCTAACCGCTTTATATTTTTTTTTTAAAGTCTGTCTTTATTCGTTTTCCAGAATAGACTCCTGTCATTTTTTTTTAACTTAAATTATTAATACGTTTATAATTTAATTGTCATAATTAATACATTTATTGCAGATTTAATATAATCATCAAAATCATTTAAAAATATAAGAATTTTTTTAAAAATTTGTTTGATTTCGACTAACTACTACAATATTTTTAAATTGAATGAACATATTTTTTTTAAATTGAATATTTATATAAATTTGTTTATATATTTACACCTTGTCTGTATTTAATGTAAATTATTAGTTAATTCTAAAAACTTTTGGTAATTCCCAACTAAAAAACGGTTGAGAATTAGGAATGAAAAAGGTTTCATCGAAATCCTTATCCTTTTCAGCGGCGGAGATAGTCTCTTCCAATTCTGAAACGTTATTGTTGTTTTCCAACTTCATCGTTAGTATAAATTTTTCATTAGCAACTCCTTCAAGCACACTATCATTCAAATTGTTGTATTGTTTTGGGAGGTATAAAAATGCATCTTCAAGTTCTGCAATTACAACGTTTCCATATTTGGTACTATGACGAAACAATGATAAAACCTTATATGGTTTTGATAACTGTAAATCTTTAGTAGGTATATAAATTAAAATACACAGATTTAAATCTGTTAAAAAAATATTTTTTTAATTTAGTTGCGGCTGCAACTAAATTGTCTTTATTATTCAAGTTCCAAATTAACAGTGAAATATTCTTACGTTCTACCCTAACTTGTCACCACAGGTTTTATTATTTGAAATGAAGCTCGTGTTTTTGTAGACATAGCGTCAGCATTTTTCATGGGAACAAAGTTTGTAATTTTATACACCTTAAACAAAACGTTAGTTTTGTTAATTATGCATTTAGATATTTCAACATATTTTGTGTTAACTCCTCCCTCCTTAAGTGCAATCGTCCCGATTGTTTAAAATGACTGTAGATCATAGATGCTTCATATCCGCTGTTTGAATTGTTTCAGGAGAATCTTCTCTTATTTCCTTTTCTTGATAGTTAATTTTTTTCCATACTTTAATACCAATAGCAATTATAAGAATAGCAATTATGATAAATACAATTACTATTGTAAGTATATTATTTCTTATTTCCAAAAGTTCCAATCTTTTAATATTTCCAATATTTAATTTCTGTAATCTTTTTAACGATAGCACTTCTTCTATTCTGTCACCAATTGCCTTAGGTTGTAGAGAGGCTGGTAGTGGTTTGCTGCCGCTTATTTCATGTGAAAAATATTCTTGTCCATCAATCGTAATTGTTAAATTGAAATATTTTATCAAATACGTTCCATTCAGCTTCATTTCCTCATCATTTGCTGTAATCATGCCGTAGAATTGGTTTAATAAAATCATATCGCTTCCAATTTCCTCTATGGTGGCTACGTGTTCGTTGTTGACCTGGGTACAGTTCCCTACTCTGTTCTTAAATAGGCCAGTTATACAATAATCATCTCTTAAGGATACTAAATTATTCTTATTACATATAGTTAAATCGTTATATTTCTTACAATTTTCCTTAATGGCAAATAAATCATTATTACAATTCAAAATTTTATCAAATTCAATTTTATCTATTAAATTACCAAATTTTATAGGTTTTGCCAAATATGTTTCACAAGTATCATTTTGTGTAATTGGGATGCTTAAAATATACAAAATTTCTTTATCATTCGTCACAATTTTTACATTTGCAAAAGTTAACAATTCATCTACGCTAAATATAGGTATGTTGTAATTTACTAAGACATTATTTAAAATTTCTATTTCTGTTTTGGAAAAAATAAATGAATTTACAATATTAACCTTTGCCCATTGTATGGCGTATTCAATATTTTGTAATTCTTTTTCTATTAAATTTAATTTATGTTCCAATTCAATTGATAATTCGTTATTCCAATCATCTTTTCTAACTTTCAATATTTGATTTGTAATATTCGAAATCTCTTGTATTCTATTAATGGTCAGTTCATTTACTATCAACTGTCTATTATTATTTTCCAGTACATTTGTCATCTTCTGATTTAGAATCTCAAAATCCTGACTGTCAGGTGTTCCGGCAATCCACTTCCATGCGGAACCAATGAAGTCAATGGATCTTCTTACCTTACTTGGACTTAGACGTTTAATAAGACCATTTATGTCATTCGTTTGTTGTGTCAGAAACGGACGGAGCGGATGACTATATGTAATATTTGTTTTTAGAAGATAATCCAGATGATCAACTAAATCATTATATTTCCCTATGTCAATAGAATGTATAACTTTAAATGTTCCATTTTGTCTTTTTGCTATTCCAGTGTGAATCGTTACCAGTCTTGCGTTAGAGTAGTCGAGAATGTTAATGTCTGCTATAACTGCTATGTAGGGTAGTAATAATATGAATAATATGATGGGGATCTGCTTCATGCTGTCTTAATTTCCTTGTTGTTGGAGTTGGTTCGGCTGGATGTTATTTTAGGTATTCAATTGATGGTTTTCTTGTTTTTAAATAACGTAATTTTATTACGTTCACGTTTTATTTTGTTTTTATTTAAAATTATATTGTTTGAATTGTTCGAAACGAATTTATTATTTTATTATTTTTAATATTAATACAAACGATATTTACTGCAATATTATTTGATTTGTTCACTGTTCTTGAAAAACTTTATGTTTAATTTTATTAAGTTCAATTTATGTTCCGTTCGATATTCGTTTTTTTTTTTTTTTTTTTTTTTAAAAACTTCCTTTTTTATCTTTTAACTTTCTTTATATCAATTTATTTTATTTATTTATCCTTGTCAAACTTTTTTAATTCAATACATTATTTATTTTTGTTACACTTATTTAGTTCAATACATTTATTTATTTTTGTTACACTTATTTAGTTCAATACATTTATTTTTGTTACACTTATTAAACTACGTATCCGCGTTATCCTTTACACGGGCTTAACAGGCGTCGGCAAAAATACGCGCGAACCGGTTTGTCCTTTACGACTACTAAGGGACCTGTCAAGGCTTGACTGTTATCTGGTCCCTGCTCGGGCGCCAATTAAAATACACAGATTTAAATCTGTTAAAAAAATATTTTTTTAATTTAGTTGCGGCTGCAACTAAATTGTCTTTATTATTCAAGTTCCAAATTAACAGTGAAATATTCTTACGTTCTACCCTAACTTGTTCACCACAGGTTTTATTATTTGAAATGAAGCTCGTGTTTTTGTAGACATAGCGTCAGCATTTTTCATGGGAACAAAGTTTGTAACTTTATACACCTTAAACAAAACGTTAGTTTTGTTAATTATGCATTTAGATATTTCAACATATTTTGTGTTAACTTATATATGGTTTTGTCTTCAATTTATTAAAAGCCGCAATATTCTCGGCACTTGTAACTTTTGCAATGCTCATATTCGTGCAGTTTTTAGAATGAATGATTACATTTATATATTTGAACTCTGCCTTTTTCTCTGCCAAAAATTCCTCGTCATCAAATTGTTGCTGCCTTAATTTTATAAAATCCTCTTCAATATTCCTCATACAAATTTTCGCTGCCTTCTTCTCTGCCATTTGGGAGGAAAACATTCCGCCCAAACACGCCACAATCCCTATAAATATATGTAGAAAACTACCTTTCCGTCTCTCTTCAGGTACATCTTGCTTGAGTATGTATAATCTCTCTTACAACACGAAATAAAACACGTTAGACTTCAATTTAATTCACTTGCGACTATTTACATTTATTTACATAATTCATAAAGATTAATAACTAACAAAATAATTCAAAATACTTATGGAACATTTACTTCAATTGAACCTTACTGGTTACTGTCACTCTGTCATGAAATATACGTCTTTTATATCCCCGTTCCCATTCCGTCTTGTCCCCATTCGTCCTAAACCCAACCCATTAACCAATCTATTGTCTCTGTCATGTTAACCTAGCCGATCGTCCTGTCTCTTTCCCCTGTCAAACACTGTATTCTGTCCCGTTCCTACATATACTACTAGCCTTTTATCTTACATTTATCGATTGAAATCAAAATCAGTTTTTTATCGGTTGAAAATATGTCTATGTGAATTGTGTGACCTGGATATGTTGGTATTGGCGCTTGCTTAAGTTCCGGCCTTTCATATTTGTTTTATTATTCTCTTGATTTTCCGCGCCATTCCTGGGAAATAATATTTTTGCATAATTTGTGCTTTATTTTTTCTTCCCATTATTGGTTCTGGAGTTTTAATACCATTTATTACATATGGATTAAGGTATCTTTTAAGAACGTCTATTACTATTATGTCGATGGTATCCTATAAAAATTAGTTTAAACTGGTATGAAGGTACTTCACCAATGCTTATAAATAGTTGATTCTTAAATACATTCACAGGAGTTTTGTAATTGATACGTCCGCTTTGAGGGTTTAAAAAATACTGACTTTATTTATTCTTTTATTCTTAAAGCTACCGTTCTTACTTAAATATAATAGAGTGTAATGTGTATACCTTATACATCGTGTGAATTACCTTGATCAGCATTTTTTAACGTGAGAACACAAAAATGCTGACCAAGTGATATTCAATGATAGTACATATAATATACACGCTACAGTTTCAACACTAGGTATAAGGTTTTCGGATGAACTTTCTGCACTGTGTTGAGTCATAGTAGAAGGGTCTGGTTGATCCTGAAGAATGTTTAATTCCAAAGGATTTCTGGACAAAGCCTCGGCTACTACATTAGTTCGACCAGTTTTGTATTTTAGTTCGTACTTATATTCCTCTAAGATACATTTCCAATCTTTAAAATGAGAGTTATTATTGTGGTGGTTCTGCCTGATGGTGTCATTGACAATGCCCTATTCAACCTTTCTGTTATTTCGTCTATCGAATCGTTAGGCATGAGAAGTAGCAAATTTATTTTCAAATCAATGAAATACTTTGAAAGGTAAAGAGAAATTTAACAAAAAAAAATTGAGTTGAAATTTGGATAGGATAACAAGTTTTAATAGAAACAATTTCAATAATTTATTTTTTTTATATAAATTGTAAAAACAATATCAATCACTTAATTTCTCTGTATGATGCTTTATTCAATAAATGTTTGGCGATTTATAGTAAATAATTGTTTGCATTGCATTATTGGGTAAAGTGGATGATGTAGCAGTTGGTCAGAACATTGAACGCACGAAGATCACTTAGCAATAGTCAATACTGCGTGTGTAATATGATCTTATTTTTAATAGCTTGAATTCAAAGTAAAAGCAATTAAGTTGTTTCGTTGGCTGCAGCTAGTTCAATAATAATATTTTTTCGACCAATGTTCGTTTTGCTGTCGAATCATTGTTTTTTGTATTATTTATTATTTCAATGATGCCAACTTATTTTTATTTATTTATATGTCATGACATATTTGTTGTGACATATTTCTGGTTACATATAATGTGTGCCGCAACAGCATTGATATGCATAATTATGTTCAAATTAAATAATTTGGATGAAACATTTTTTTATTAATTAATCCTTTAACACAAATTTACTTATAATTAATATTTACTTATATTTTTTTTAGTTTTATTGCTTCTCTTAAAAAAAGAACCGTTTAGTATCATACTTAAAACTAACTTCTTTAAAAGCTTTTAAGCGAGTTCTGTCATTTTACTGTCGTTCTTTGTCGTAGAGTTACCAAAGTCACAAATTAATCATTACAGTGTTGTAATATTATGTACGTATCAAATATATTAAAATAGTATGAATGATAAAAATATATGCAGTCTTAATGACTACAGCCGTAGTCATTAAGACTGCCCAAGTGAAATATTATGAAAACAGCTGTTAGTCCTTCCTTATTCGTGTTTTTTTTTTTTTTGGTTATATTCAATAATACTACGAATGTTTTTATTTACTTGATCCCGGAAATTAACACAGTTCTGATACTTAGATCTCTCAGATTTATTGAAAAATTTATCGACAGGTTTTTTTCTAGGCTGCTGCTGTAGAGGCTGCTACTTTAGAGGATGTTGCTGTAGAGGCTGCTGTTGTAGAGGCTGCTGTTGTAGAGTCTGCTGCTGTAGAGGCTGCTACTGTAGAGGCTGCCAATTATTCGTGTTTTTTTTGGTTATATTCAATAATACTACGAATGTTTTTATTTACTTGATCCCGGAAATTAACACAGTTCTGATAGTTAGATCTCTCAGATTTATTGAAAAATTTATCGACAGGTTTTTTTCTAGGCTGCTGCTGTAGAGGCTGCTGTTGTAGAGTCTGCTGTTGTAGAGTCTGCTGCTGTAGAGGCTGCTACTTTAGAGGCTGCTGTTGTAGAGGCTGCTGTTGTAGAGTCTGCTGCTGTAGAGGCTGTTACTGTAGAGGCTGCCAATTATTCATCTTTTTTTTGGTTATATTCAATAATACTACGAATGTTTTTATTTACTTGATCCCGGAAATTAACACAGTTCTGAGTTAGATCTCTCAGATTTATTGAAAAATTTATCGACAGGTTTTTTTCTAGGCTGCTGCTGTAGAGGCTGCTGTTGTAAAGTCTGCTGCTGTAGAGGATGTTGCTGTAGAGGCTGCTGTTGTAGAGTCTGCTGCTGTAGAGGCTGCTACTGTAGAGGCTGCTGCTGTAGCAGCAGCTGTTGAGGTTGTTGTGAAGCCTACCCATATAGTTGTCCATACAAAGGCCCCTAAAGAGCTAGGATGCTAGATTTTTATACATTTAGATTGCTTTACAATAATGTATAACTTAATTAGCTAGCACAATAAGTGCCCGATATAAATGCAGTTATATGGGAAATATTTCGAAAAAGTACCCCATTTTTTAACGCCTGCATATAAATCGTAATTTCAAAGGCCCCTAGAGAACTAAGAAACTAGATTTTTGTTTATTTGGATTGTCTGAGAATGTAAATTAATTTTTATTATTTTTCAAATTTATAAGTTTATTAAGAGCAAATCCAGTGTTGGATTTGCTTTGAGTGCTGGTTATAGACTAACTTAAATACAATAATATAAAACTAAAGTAAGCTTATTGTTCCCATTTACTTTGATGACAATGCACCTCGTGTGGGGAATCAGGTTACACAAGCTGCTGGGAAACAAATGAATTCATTGGCAGACATGCCGTCAGCAATTTAAAACATTAAGGCGACACCTAAGATGTGCCAACGTTAACTTATACATATACATAGGAATTTGCTTGCTTTATAACTTCACAGGTTCTTCCCTGAATATTTTCACAGTCACTTTTCCAGAATATGCCTTCCAATAATTCTCCTTTTTCTCTTCAAATTAATTCACTGGTAGTCACAGGATCTAAATTTCACTTAATTGTCACTGTTCTTTTTTTCTTTAGGTGGATCCTCTTTTCCACAAAACAAAAAAATATTAAATTTCACTATTTCTTTTTTATCTTTTCTAGTTTTTATTATTTAGTTTCTGGAGGGTCCCGTAGAAATCGCAGAAACTTATTTAATTTATTATATTTAATTTTATAAGGACTCCGCTTTTTCTTGGCGGGTCCCTGCTCGGGCGCCAGTTAACTTCCTTCGTTATGCGAACATAAAAAAAATTATTTTTAAGTGGACACCGACTTGTCCACTATAAATGAAACACGTTAATTTTCGGTTTATAATTTTATTTAACAACCGCTTTGGTCAATTTCCCAAGTAAGACTAAATCTAACAATATTTTTTAAATGCTTAAATCTAAATAATTCTGCTGATACAACTTATTCCATTCCCACGTTGTGCAATCTTCCAGACGAAATATGATCCTGCATACTAGCTTGCGCGTGTGCACCGCCAGCACAACCTTGTGTAAATTTTTCCTGCTCATGTATACTTGATCGTGTTAACTTATATAACCTTAGTAGGTAGCAAAAAAAAATCCTGTTTTTATCAATTAAAACAATTACCTTTTTGATCATAGCTAATGGCGAATGTTTTCCCTTGCAATTTACGCAAATTAATTCACTGTTATGTTGGTTGAAACAGTCTCGGCATAAGTCCTGATTAGAATTACAATGATGTGCGAAATGATTAAATCGATGGTACTTATAACAAAATAAAGTGCTTTACTGGGATCTTGATCTCTCAGTTAATTTAAATATAATCTTCCAATATCTTGAGTTAGATAATCAAGAAACGACAATAAGTTTTTTGATTATCTGCTTTCATAATTTTTCTCGTCTTCTTCACATAAATCGCTCGGAATATCAAATTTTGATACAAGGTTAGGTTTCCAGGCAGTCGCGAAATTGAAGAATAGAATAGCTCACGTGGGTCCAAACAATGGTCCCTTTGTGTTACCTGAAAGTAGAAAGTTAGAAAGAAAGAAAGAGGGGCAGATAGTAATGAAAAGAGAGAAGGGGAAGATTTAAAAGTTAAGAAGAACATGTTCAAGAAAGAGAGAAGGAGATTTCCAAAAAATTGCGTATCAATAAGATAGTGGTTATTATGTTACTCTGGAGAGATTCTCATGTCTGCTCTTATTAACCAATTACTACTCCTTATAAAAGCATTAATGCCCTTAAGCCGCATATTCAAGAGCTCAGAAAGGCTATTTATGGAACGGTGTCGAAGAAACCGTATATCTCCTAATGCCGGACAGTGACAAAGAAGATGAAAAATGGTCTCATCTTCCTCCTCGTTTTGTCAACTTCTGAAGAAGTCGTTGTAGGGCAAGCCAAGACTCCTCTGTAGTACGTAGGGATTATCGTTTAAATAAAATAAACAAAAAGTGTTTCTTCCTCTAAATCAGATTAGTAATTAAATTTAGAATTTTATTTCTTATAACTAAAATTCTTAAAAGCTAATCTTGAGTGATTCCTAAATCACTCACTAACTTATGTTCTACTCATTACTTATACTTACATTTATCTTACAATTATTATTGTATTCATGCATACTTGTGCAGTATGTAAAAATGAAGGAGGAGCATAATTAGCTGCAAACTCTTTCACTCATAATTGTAATGTTAAGCTGTTGACCTAATTCTTGGTCAACCGCTTTGTTTGATTTTAAAACATATTACGTTAGCAAAAATTGGAAGTCAATAACTTCAAAGTAAAACTACGATAAGTAAAAGATCACTGTGTGGCATAAAAAACCTCGCGTGGTTGCCAAAAGTGCAGTGTCCGGTAATGACCGCCACTACGCCACGCAATTGTGAGCGTGACAAGCCAAGAAGATATGTTGTTCGCCCACGATACAGTCGGGGCCATATCATTCTGTTATAGTGCATGTGGATTCACAACCCCATCTTGTCTGAGCAAGCTCATTATTAAAGGCAAATCCAGTTTTGGATTTGTCTATATATTTTGAGTTCTGGTTACAGACTAACTAAAACTAACTAAATACAATAATATAAAAGGAATCAAACTAAAGCAAGCTTATAATTCCCATACTATTTACTTTGCTGACAATGCACCTCGTGTGGAAAATCAGGTTACACCAAAGGTGCTGGGAAATAATTGATAAACAAATGAATTTATTGCCAGACATGCCGTCAGCAATTTGTATATAGCAATTCCAGTCCTTCAAAATTAATTAATTGATCTACTTGTATGCAGTTTTCAGCTATATTAATATTATTTATTATATTCAGCTTGTTTCTTGAAAATGAAGCAATAACGCTCCATTTAAAGCAGTAATCATCATCATTTAAAATATTGAAGCATGCTTGTTTTTTAATTAACCATTGAGGTAATGGAATGTATTTTGATCCTCGTATAAAAGAAGCCATATTAATGTTTATTTCAAGCTTCTTTATCCGAATAAGTGACCATCCACTATCCCTTTCTTGAAATTCACTCATTTTGTTGATTATTTTATCATAATGTAATTTAAGAGATTCTTCAACATGGTCACTCAGTGTGAATAGAGACATTTTGGAGCGGTGGGTGATGGAGGTTAATTCTATATCTTCATCTCTTATTTTTATGTACTCGCATTGAAGCTACATATTATACTTGAATGTTTATAATTTTTTATAGAATTATTAATAATACATACTAACCCTCCATTTACTATTTCGAAAAACTCTTTCGGCTGTAGTATATCCTCCTGTTTGTTTTCATAGAAGTATGTCTCTATTCTTCCTTTGAATGCTCTTCTACACTTAAAGTTGTTTAAATTGTTAAAATTATTATTATCATTTATGTTGGATACACTAGCGTGAGATCTCTCATGCTCTTGCAAATGGTTTCTGTTAGAAAACCATTTTCCACATTCAATACAATGAAGGACTTCATGTCTTTTCAACATTTCTTTTTCAGCAAACACGGATTTACAAAACTTGCACTGAAACATAATTTCCTTTTAGTTTTTAATAATGCTTGTGTACACTTTAAAATCAGTCTTTGGGCTAATGAAAAATATATTTAAATATTTACCAAATGTGTTCACATATATTTTTTTTTCCTTAACGGAAATATTAAATTGCTTTGTTAAACATTTTTTAATTTACCAGGAATTATTTTATCATACCATGATTAACCCATTTGTTTTCCCATTGTAATTGCATGGGTATTGCTTGTACAATTTTCATTACCTTCATTTGAAAAATAGTATTGCAATTATTTTTAAATTTTGTTGGGCGTCGAATGGGTTAAATTAAATTAAAGTTAAACTTCCGTTCTCATAGATCCTTTTTCAAAATATTAAACAGTTTTGAGGTATAATTATTAGTATTTTACAAATTAATTGTTAATATAAAAACGAATTCAAACATGTTCATTTGCGAATTTTGCGTTAATATTAGCTTTGCTAATAAAGCAAATAAAAAAAGACATTTTTTGAATAAACACAATTTTGAGTATAGAAAATCAAAATCCTACAACGAGGTGAAATCTGCTTCAACAGAGACAACAGCAATACGAGTCAATGACGACATAATGAAGATGTTTATGGAGGAGGAGGATCAATTTGCCACAACAGAGACAACAACAGCAACACGTGTCAATGATGACATAATAAAGATGTTTATGGAGGAGGACGATAAATTCCTGCTGGAATTATCTTTTTAATTTTTTTATAATATAAATATATTTATAAATAAAACTATTTTCTTCAAATGATTAAATAAGTTTTTTATTTAATTTTTAAAAAAAGTTAGCTATAATATAATTCAAATATTGCAGGACCATTTGTTGATTCACCTCCTTTATAAGTAATTGTCCACTTTTTATCGCTCATTTTGCTTAAATATGGATCCTCTTTATTTAAAAATTTGGTAATTCTTCGTGGAAGATAAAACCACTTATTGTTTTCTAAGTATGCAATTACTTTTGATCCATATTGAGTTTCTTTCCATTCAAAACTCAATACTTTATAAGGCTGTTCTATCGGAATGTCATCAATTCTTATATATTCTGCCTTAATACCCAGAGCCAATTTTATAATTTGTTCATATATCTGAAAAGTTAAAAAATAATTTATAAAAAACCAAAAAATTAAAAAAAAAAATATATTGATAGCTTACCATTCTGTTACAACTATACTTTGAAGTTATCCTCAGACCAATGATAACAAATTTTCTCTGATACCTCTTTTTATACAAATTAAAAATAAAAAATGCTTTGTCTTTCCAATTCATCTCCAAAGAATTAGTAATTTCTCTTTAATATTTCAAATTGAGAAAATCTTAATTTAGGTTACATATGTAAACATTGTCTCCATGCTAAAAATTAAAATCGCAAATAATTGTCTACCTGTTAAACATTTTTTTGTATGGACTTTTAACATAACTACATACATACATACATATGTATTATACAAAATAAATATATTGGTGTCAATTTTCACTAAAAATAATTTCTTCCCATTCTGCAAGTTTGCAATTTTACAAAAAATATTTTCTTCCCCAACAATTTCAAAAAAATATTTTCTTCTTCACTGAAAACAAATGGGAACGCAGATTTTCATCTGCCTCCCCACTTCCATACTACTAATGTCTTTAATTCGGCCTCCAACAAATCAGCGGTCTCGACAACATCTGTTGCAACACTAGCTGGGACATCTTTAAACTTTGGTATTCAGTTTTCAAAATTGACCGAAGTGGCGGCATGAACCTGATGATCTGATCTGATGATCTGAATGTTGTTCTGCGGCATATTGCATTACAGCTGATTTTATTGCAGCAGATGACTCTGAAACCAATTGTCCAATGTTGGACAATACATTTGCCCCGTTTGCCTTAGCGCCCAAACGCGTCATGGCCGCAGTACTCGCCTCTTGTGGTGTGGGTTCATCTTTTGTACCCACCATTCCTCCAGCCTCTTGCGTCTGCTTGTAGATAGACAAGTATATCCATAATATTTGTTTCCAGATGATCCTGTGTAGAGGCAGACGTGAGTTTAAAACCTCTTTTATTTATTATTAAGAACTAACAGCCGCTGTTGTTTCACAAAAATCTTAAGAATGTGGAGTTTTTTTGTTTATGCTTAGAAAACAGTTCATTTAATATAAAGAAAAAAATGTATAATTTCACAAAGTAAACAAAATTATTCAAGATTAAAGATTACATCGCGGTTGCGTCTTCACGCCTTCACGGTCGCACAAGAACTGACTTTACTTGCAACCATGCTCTCACTCTCTCATCCCACAAGAATGTATTTTAAAAATGGCGTACAGTGTTACCAGACGATATCATAATATACTCTAAATTAAATGAATGGTAACGGTGGGTTTTGCAATGCACTCAGGGTTTCGCATTACAACACACTTGACCACAAGAATTGCCAAGTGCGTAATTGTCCTAAATATTAAGTTACACATTGACAGGAGTATAGTGTTTTAACTTGAATGTTTCAATATTTTGAAAATTACATTCGGTATTCTTAAAAATACCAAACCAATAAATTTTTTGTTAAAAAATTCTATAGTTTTCATCATATCGTAACTTGAAATATTTCTTATCCATACGTAATGTGCAGTAGTTGTTGAATTAATTTCCTTTTGAAGAAACAGAAGGTTAATATGTTGCGCCTTAATCTCTTTAGTTTTATAATATGGTCCGATTATAATATTATTTTCTTTGTCGTATCCAAAGATGTTTCTGATTATCCATTCGTAGAGTTTTTCCAAAAGCTCAAATTATAATTAATTTTATTAATTTAAATTAACTTCAATTAAAACATCATTTATAATCATTTATTAATAATTAATCCGTTCCGTTCTATGGCTCAGCCAAGACTGCTGTTATTCGGCCACACTTGTTAGCAACATGCGCGACAATATAAAGGCTGATCAGGCAAGATGGTTATTGCAAGAAATCAATTTGTAATTAGAGCGGATACTCGTGTAGGGAAAAAGCTTATCCACCAGAAATTTAATTTGTAATTAGAGCGGATCTCTGGTATTTACATTAATTAATAATGTGGTTTATAAAACATACTTTTTGTTGTATTATTTAAAATATGAAACACAACAGATTTTGCTAATTGTGTACAATGTTTATTTTCAAGGGGATCAGTATTCAGCAGGCTTCCAATATTGAAAATGTTTTTAATTTCCTCAAATAAATACAATTTTAATTAAGATTTATTTGTTTCTTATAACATTACCAGGCGTGGATCCAGAGGGGATGAAATAGGAATTTCCACAACACAAAACCGAAAAGTTTTCATATAAAAAATAAGAAAAAAAAAGAAGATAAATGTAGAACAAATTTTGATAATTTGAAGTTATAATATATAAGTAAATCAAGTAAAGTTTTTTAAACATTAAATTGTTGTTTTTTTGTACTTAATTGTATATAGTAATGAGTTTGAGTAATAACTTCATCGTTTCGTTCTTCATTCAAAACTAAAAACTTTATTCAAATTCTTTATTCTTAAAGCTAAAGTAAAACTAAATTTTAAACATTCAAACATGATTTTGTTTACGATGCAGATTTACACGCTTAACAAATGTATTAGTCAAATTACAACTTGTGGTTGCATGCCTATTGTTATGTTGAGAATCTGCTCGTTAGTCGCAAAGTATTCAGGTGACACTTTTAGTGTTTAAATTTAGATTTATTAATACGAGTTGTGAGGAATCTGTTTATTAGACAGTTTCCTCCGAAAAGGTGGGGAATCAATTTATGTTATCAATTAGGGGGATTCATTCCATATATTTATATTCAATACAAAATCATTACTGGAAATATATTGAGCCATATATATTGAAAATATATCCTCATTTGTAATGAAATCATTTGAAAAACCATTAACATTTATGTCTTCTTGTAGTTTATACAAGTAAAATATTGTCCATATGATTCAAAGGGTTCCGGATACCTTATTTTTAAAATAAGTCATTGACTTCTTTTCCATTAAAGTTAACACCAATAATTTGTTTATTTTAAATTGTTTGATTAAAAAATTTCTTTAGATTCCGAAAATATATATTTGAGTTTCTTTATTTTTTTGATTTCTAATTATAAATTTGCCATTTAAATTGTTCACTTCTAATGCTTAGTGTATACGATATGTTGAATAAGCAAATTTATGTTTAAAAATAAGAAAAAATCCTTCTATAACCATATTATGTAAGTTAAAACAACCATTTGGTTGTGAATAAAAAAATAAGGGTTGGGTCACCCATGGGACCCAACTCACCTTTTGTTAATTAAATTAAAAACCGATTTGATTATTTATAATTTTATAAAAGCAATCTTTATTCCGTTCGCGTCCTAGAATTGAACCGACTTGATAATTAGAATAACAATTAATATAAACTTAATAAAATGTTAAAATATGCTTACTAATAATTAATTAAAATGTGCTTATGCACTAAATTATCCACACGCGCATAATTGGTGATATCCGGTTGCATTTAGCATAAAATGCTGAATCGCATTTGTGTCATGCGAAATTTATTTTATGTTTTTAATAACAAGTTTTTTTAAAAAAATAATTAATTTTATTAAAAAAAAAAAAGACTAGAGTAGTTTTTTTTTAAAGTATGTCTTTATTCGTTTTCCAGAATCGATTGCCTGTCTTTTATATCTCAACTTAAATTATTAATACGTTTATTAATTTAATTGTCATAATTAATACATTTATTGCAGATTTGCAATTATCAAGAATTCAATTTATTTGTTTAGTTTGCCCTATTTTATTTAAGAAGTCGTCGAACTTGTCTGGAATTGACTCAGCATTTATTCCGGTTGTAAGTTCGTAGACTTTATGTGTACTTTTGTTTTTGTCCACATATGTAACTTGCGCGTGTCACAATATGTTTAACACGTTGAGGGCCAGAAGGGTGTTAACTTGTATATAAGACGTCTATACGATATTCCAAAAGTAGCAAATTTTTTATGTTTAACATACTGTAATGTTTTGTGTCCGTAACATAACGGTTTGTATTTATGGAAATAAATAAAAGATGCCGTTACTTCTTTTTTATACATACATGTATTGTAGCGACTTGATTTTCTCAACGCTAAGGTAGCTCAGCGTTGTCCAGGGTCGTTCAGAAATTTATTTCATAAATAAAAAGAATTTATTATTTTTTCATTTAAAACGTTATAAATTTTATTTAAACACTTGACGCACATCAAACGGTTTTGTTTAATATTAAATTAAAATAGTCTTTATTTAATTTTATATTATTTTTATTTAATAAACATAACATTTCAATGTCCATTTATATATCGAAATGGAGAAGAAGATCCTCATCTTCTTTCATAAGTTCCTCATACTTTACTGGAACCTTATTCGCAACGGTCTCTACTGCGGCCTCCGAACGATTGACCAATATTTGCAACGGTCTCCACTGCGGCCTCTATAGAGTTCTCCATATTCGCAACGGTCTGCACTGCGGTATCCGAACGGTTGACCATATTCGCAATGGTCTCCACTGCGGCCTATATAGAGTTCTCCAAATTCGCTACGGTATCCACTGCCGCCTCTATAAAGTTGTCAAAATTTCGAGCCAGTTACATATGTGGACAAAAACAATAAAATTTTATGCCATATTTCGCTTGTTTACCTTTTATATATTAGCGACAAAAAAGACGGCCTTTGAAGAGTAATAATGATTCATCTAAGGATAGTGCTTCCTCTGGATAATACGATTTTGAGAAATTGCTTACTAAAAGATTAACCAATTCTGACACTTTTGATAGCTTATCAGTTTTACATGTATATTTTTCGTAATTCAAACAACGCAAAAGTTGTTCAAATCTTCTTCCAGACATAAGAGAAGGCAAAATTGGATGGTGATACAATGGATCTTTACTAAACATTTTACGTATCGTAGGTAACTTCATTTGTCCTTGTAAAATACATATGCCGAAAAATTTTTCCATTTCACTTTTATTTGTATTTTCAAATGATTTAAAACGACAGCTTCCCATATTTTGAAACAATTTCTGTCCATATTCGTTTGTACACTCAACAAAAGTTGTAGTAATTTCAGGTGTCCACAACTTAGAAAACACCTCAATAGGTGATGGATTTGGTGGTAGAGGAATCTTTATTCCACATTGACTAGTATCGAATAAGAAATCTGGAATACTTTCAGTATCTGAAGTCCCAGTATCTTCGTTGTCTTCGATGTCTTCTGCATTCTTTTCAGTTGTATCTAGAGTCACCTGTTTAGCACTATCAGTCTTTTTTCTAGCCGATTCCAAATGTTCACCCTCGTTTATGGTGGAAGACAACGTGCTGGAACTTTTATCGGGATTGTAACTTGGATCATCAGCAAACTTCCCATCATCTTGAAATGGCTCTGATGATGTGTCTGAATCTATTTCAGAGAAACTTTCATTTGAGTCTGCTTCACCAAACAATTTTTCTAACGCTGCTCTTTGTTTTTCGTATGACATAGTAAAAGCTTAAAATATTGAATAATATATAAGTTTATATGTGATATATGCATAACACATGAATAATTTTCACTTGTAATAAAAATAATCACCTTTAAATTTAAAGAAAACAGCACACTTAAAAATTAATAAATACACTTATCTTTCTTTTTTAATGTGTCTATTTAGAAACACACACTTTACACGACTGATTAAGTTCTAATACAAGTATGACGTCTATACACGTCATGTTAGCAGGGGAAGTCCCAAATTAAAAATTTGGCATGTTGCAATATTTGTAAGCTTTGTATCCGTATTTTGTCCGCAACAATGTTTATATACATATCGTTATAAAGAAAACAGATATATTATTGATTTTAACCAATTTTTAAGGGCATTAGCTTCTTTATAATGATTTTATGAAGGAAACAATTTATGACGTGTATACACGTTCATGTCCCCCCAGAAACCCTTGTTATGACGTCCCTTGTTATTAACGTCAAAGGGTTAAAATGTTTTCTCCATGATTACAACTTTGATTTATGGTAGTATTTATTGCATTTTTAATTAAAATTGTATCTATATCTAACTGTAAAATTTCCAAATCTCTATTTTCCATTAATTGACAATTATTCTTTATTATACAATTATTACTCAGTTTTAAATCTTTTAAATGTTTATTTTCTTCAAATTTATAAGTGTTATTTTGGAATTCAAAATTTTTTTCTACGTTTGAATCTATTTCATTAAATACAATATTTGGTAATGGTACAATAAATTTTAACTTAACTGTTATAAATGTTTTGGGTATTTTTATTCCAAAAATAAGATAAGAATTGTTAAAAAGTAAGTTCGTCAATGTTTAGTAAGTGCTTTTGTATATTCTGTCTGTCCTCTTCGTCCATTAGTGCCAAATAACCATTTTGACATGCTTCCAATTCCGTTCATAAGTCCACGTCTTTGTCTACTTTGTTTCGGTATTAAAGTCATTAATTTATTTCTGGCATCTAATAGTTCTAATTCAAGTATATCTTTATTATCCATTTCCATTAAAATTATGTTGTCCGTTAGTTTGTCTAAAATTTCCTTTACTTCGTTAAGATTAATCATGTGTAAAACTACGTCTGAATAATGAACTATTTCCTGGTCCCGCATATATATGTCCGTATAACCTATTTGTTTCGTTAACAGTTTTGTGGTCATTATCCCGCTAGTCGTCGTCGGAGTCCATAATAACATCGTCAATATTGTCAAAAGCTGAAAATTTTGATGGTTTTTTAATGTTGCAAGGATGAATATTCCTCAAATTTTCCTTCCTATACTTTGGTTGTTCTTTGTGCCTAACCGCTTTATATTTTTTTTTTTAAAGTCTGTCTTTATTCGTTTTCCAGAATAGACTCCTGTCATTTTTTTTTAACTTAAATTATTAATACGTTTATTAATTTAATTGTCATAATTAATACATTTATTGCAGATTTGCAATTATCAAGAATTCAATTTATTTGAAATTATCAAGAATTCAATTTATTTGTTTAGTTTGCCCTATTTTATTTAAGAAGTCGTCGAACTTGTCTGGAATTGACTCAGCATTAATTCCGTTTGTAAGTTCTTCGAATTTATGTGTACTTTTGTTTTTGTCCACATATGTAACTCACTCGCCTTCTTTCTATGGAAATTATGTACTTCCATAAAGTATCGTTTTTTGTTCCAATTTGTTGAAAATGATTTATGCGGACAAAATTCGCAACTAAACTTGTGACTGACCATTTTTAAAGTTAAAAAAGAAGAACTCATGCCGAGTTTCAATAAAATCGGCCATGCCCACCGCATACCGCCCAAGCAATCCAAATCGACTATTTTTGCATAAAACTTATTCTATCCAAACAAAAGTTTTAAAATTTATGTATATCCCATGATAAGAATTTTTTTTATATTTCGTTTAGCATTCGACAAAAAACTTTATTTTTCTTAATCTATCTTTTCTTTGACTACATCGTCATATTCCAAGTTCTGCTTGGATGGCTCATATCTTATGCTAGTTACAAAAGGGTCTGATGAAACCACTGTGCGGCGAAAAATGTCAGTGTTTCTGTTGAATTTTCTAGAAAACAATAACCTGTATTTTCTGTAGTCATTATTTCTTGCTTCTTCGCTTAGCCTACCAATAGGAATAACCGCTGCATCCATGATTTCTTTTCCATGTATAAGTATTTTATGGACAGTGACCGGCATAAAATACCAACCATACATTTCAACGAAAAGCTTAGCCATGGCCCAAGTGTAGTTCCATAACCAAATCGCAAAGTGGCTACCCTATGTCCTCGATGGCCTCACGAATTCTATCTTCGAGGTCTTGAATCGACGCTGGGCTGTTGGCGTACACCTTATCTTTCACGTGGCCCCAAAGAAAGAAGTCGCAAGGTATTAAATCACAAGATCTCGGTGGCGTATATATTTTTTTTAAATTGAATATTTATATAAATTTGTTTATATATTTACACCTTGTCTGTATTTAATGTAAATTATTAGTTAATTCTAAAAACTTTTGGTGATTCCCAACTAAAAAACGGTTGATAATTAGGAATGAAAAAGGTTTCATCGAAATCCTTATCCTTTTCAGCGGCGGAGATTGACTCTTCCAATTCTGAAACGTTATTGTTGTTTTCCAACTTCTTCGTTAGTATAAATTTTTCATTAGCAACTCCTTCAAGCACACTATCATTCAAATTGTTGTATTGTTTTGGGAGGTATAAAAATGCATCTTCCTGTAAAATGAGCAGGGTCTGCCCTTGTTTCATTTAGCCAATTATTCGTGTTTTTTTTTGGTTATATTCAATAATACTACGAATGTTTTTATTTACTTGATCCCGGAAACTAACACAGTTCTGATAGTTAGATCTCTCAGATCTATTGAAAAATTTATCGATAGGTTTTTTTCTAGGCTGCTGCTGTAGAGGCTGCTGTTGTAGAGTCTGCTGTTGTAGAGTCTGCTGTTGTAGAGTCTGCTGTTGCAGAGTCTGCTGTTGTAGAAGCTGCTACTTTAGAGGCTGCTACTGAGAGGCTGCTGCTGTAGAAGCAGCTGTTGAGGTTGTTGTGAAGCCTACCCATATAGTTGTCCATACAAAGGCCCCTAAAGAGCTAGGAAGCTAGATTTTTATACATTTAGATTGCTTTACAATAATGTATAACTTAATTAGCTAGCACAATAAGTGCCTGATATAAATGCAGTTATATGGGAAATATTTCGAAAAAGTACCCCATTTTTTAACGCCTGCATATAAATCGTAATTTCAAAGGCCCCTAGGGAGCTAAGAAACTAGATTTTTGTTTATTTGGATTGTCTGAGAATGTATCTTTACAATAAGGTATATAAGTTAACTTCCTTCGTTATGCGAATATAAAAAAAATTATTTTTAAGTGGACACCGACTTGTCCACTATATATGAAACACGTTAATTTTCGGTTTATAATTTTATTTAACGACCGCTTTGGTCAATTTCCCAAGTAAAACTAACTCTAACAATATTTTTGTAAATGCTTAAATCTAAATAATTCTGCTGATACAACTTATTCCATTCCCACGTTGTGCAATCTTCTAGACGAAATATGATCCTGCATACTAGCTTGCGCGTGTGCACCGTCAGCACAACCTTGTGTAGATTTTTCCCGCTCATGTATACTTGATCGTGTTAACTCCCCCCTTGCCAAAAATCTGCGTCCCGCAGATTGGGGTTTACATGCCACGTGCTCTGCAGCGGAGGGAGACGCACTTGAGAGTATAAAGCTTTCTAGCATAGGTAGCTTAGGAATGATAAGAGCAAAAAAATAGTGCAATCTGCTACTATAGAATACTGTTCAAGAATTTTAATCCCATTTAAGACATCAGGTCTAAGTTTTTCCCTCAGGATTCGTGTAAGATTTTCTTTGCTAATTTCCTCTTAAGATATGATGTGTCGGTTGTAGCCAGGATGAGGATTAATGTGTGCAATCATATCTGATTGGAATTGTCGTATTATAATTTGATTACGAAAAACATTAATGGGAGCTTCGACATGTGGAATCAAATCTGTGCCATCCTGTTCGGCACTGTGCACGGTTCCTTCGCTAGCTGTTATAGTAGCTGAGTCTCCGTTCCCTATCGTACCTTCACTAGCTGTTACGGTATCTGAGTCCTCACTTCCTACCCTACCTTCACTTGCAGTGTCAGTGGAGGACTCATCCGCAATATGGACACACAAATCTGTAGATGCAGTTCTCGAAGTCTGCTCAGCTTTCACTGAGTCTGCTTTTAAGCGAGATAAGGCGTCGGATACTACATTGGATTTCCCTGGTTTATATATAAGTTCGAAGTTATATTCCTCTATCCTAGCCTTCCACCTTTTCAATTTCGCATTATAATTCCTGTTGCTCATGGCAAACGTCAGGGGTTGGTGATAGAATTATTAATAATACATACTAACCCTCCATTTACTATTTCGAAAAACTCTTTCGGCTGTAGTATATCCTCCTGTTTGTTTTCATAGAAGTATGTCTCTATTCTTCCTTTGAATGCTCTTCTACACTTAAAGTTGTTTAAATTGTTAAAATTATTATTATCATTTATGTTGGATACACTAGCGTGAGATCTCCCATGCTCTTGCAAATGGTTTCTGTTAGAAAACCATTTTCCACATTCAATACAATGAAGGACTTCATGTCTTTTCAACATTTCTTTTTCAGCAAACACGGATTTACAAAACTTGCACTGAAACATAATTTCCTTTTAGTTTTTAATAATGCTTGTACACTTTAAAATCAGTCTTTGGACTAATGAAAAATATATTTAAATATTTACCAAATGTGTTCACATATATTTTTTTTTCCTTAACGGAAATATTAAATTGCTTTGTTAAACATTTTTTAATTTACCAGGAATTATTTTATCATACCATGATTAACCCATTTGTTTTCCCATTGTAATTGCTTGGGTATTGCTTGTACAATTTTCATTACCTTCATTTGAAAAATAGTATTGCAATTATTTTTAAATTTTGTTGGGCGTCGAATGGGTTAAATTAAATTAAAGTTAAACTTCCGTTCTCATAGATCCTTTTTCAAAATATTAAATAGTTTTGAGGTATAATTATTAGTATTTTACAAATTAATTGTTAATATAAAAACGAATTCAAACATGTTCATTTGCGAATTTTGCGTTAATATTAGCTTTGCTAATAAAGCAAATAAAAAAAGACATTTTTTGAATAAACACAATTTTGAGTATAGAAAATCAAAATCCTACAACGAGGTGAAATCTGCTTCAGCAGAGACAATAGCAATACGAGTCAATGACGACATAATGAAGATGTTTATGGAGGAGGAGGATCAATTTGCCACAACAGAGACAACAGCAACACTAGTCAATGATGACATAATAAAGATGTTTATGGAGGAGGATCAATTTGCCACAACAGAGACAACAACAGCAACACGAGTTAATGATGACATAATAAAGATATTTATGGAGGAGGACGATAAATTTCTGCTGGAATTATCTTTTTAATTTTTTTATAATATAAATATATTTATAAATAAAACTATTTTCTTCAAATGATTAAATACGTTTTTTATTTAATTTTTAAAAAAAGTTAGCTATAATATAATTCAAATATTGCAGGACCATTTGTTGATTCACGTCCTTTATAAGTAATTGTCCACTTTTTATCGCTCATTTTGCTTAAATATGGATCCTCTTTATTTAAAAATTTGGTAATTCTTCGTGGAAGATAAAACCACTTATTGTTTTCTAAGTATGCAATTACTTTTGATCCATATTGAGTTTCTTTCCATTCAAAACTTAATACTTTATAAGGATGTTCTATCGGAATGTCATCAATTCTTATATATTCTGCCTTAATACCCAGAGCCAATTTTATAATTTGTTCATATATCTGAAAAGTTAAAAAATAATTTATAAAAAACCAAAAAATTAAAAAAAAAATATATTGATAGCTTACCATTCTGTTAACTATACTTTGAAGTTATCCTCAGACCAATGATAACAAATTTTCTCTGATACCTCTTTTTATACAAATAAAATGCTTTGTCTTTCCAATTCATCTCCAAAGAATTAGTAATTTCTATTTAATATTTCAAATTGAGAAAATCTTAATTTAGGTTACATATGTAAACATTGTCTCCATGCTAAAAATTAAAATCGCAAATAATTGTCTACCTGTTAAACATTTTGTTGTATGGACTTTTAACATAACTACATACATACATATAAATATATTGGTGTCAATTTTCACTAAAAATAATTTCTTCCCATTCTGCAAGTTTGCAATTTTACAAAAAATATTTTCTTCCCCAACAATTTCAAAAAAATATTTTCTTCTTCACTGAAAACAAATGGGAACGCAGATTTTCATCTGCCTCCCCACTTCCATACTACTAATGCGTATTTTCTTAGCTCCATACAGATAGGAGCGAAGATTATCCAATGCCCAAACTATGGCGAGCATCTCTTTCTCGTTCGTGGCATATGCCTCCTCTGTCCTGTTCAAAGAGCGAGAAATAAAGGTTATTGGTTTGTCCTTTCCCATTTCCCCTTGAGACAGTACTGCACCTAAAGCACTGTTAGAAGCGTTAAATGGTTTGTCAAAGTCCGGGAAGGCTAATACTTCCGATGACGTGAGCAATTCCTTAAGCTCGTTAAATGCTTGTAGCTCTTCCTCCCCGAGAATAATTCTAACTTTCTTCGATCGATTAGCCTTAACTTGTGCCATCTCGCCACGTGTGAAAGTGGTTAAGGGTTTAGCTACTTTAGCAAAGTCCTTAATGAACCTCCTATAATAGGATGTTAATCCTAGAAAACTTTTGAGCTCTTTCAGGGTCCGGGGTGGCACAATGTCAAGGATTGCCCTCACCTTCTTCCTATCAGGCAGTATACCATCCTTAGTAACCACATAACCAAGGAATTCGACCTCGGTTTTCATAAAAGCAGTTTTCTCCAAATTAACCCTAAGGTGAGCGTCTCTTAGACGCTGAAATACTTTCCTAAGGTTCCCTAGGTGTTCCTCAATAGTACCCCCGTCATCGACCATACGCTTAAAAAAATATAGCAGGCGCATTCCGTAGGCCGAACGGTAGCCTCAAAAACTCATACTTCCCATTCATTGTGGAAAAGGCTGTCTTTGGAATATCCCTTGGATTCATTGAAATCTGATGAAACCACGAAGTGAGGTCAAGGGTTGTAAAATATTTCACCTTGCCAAGGCTCGCCAAAGTTGAATTTATGTCGGGAGTTGGATATGTATCAGGTATGGTGACGGCATTCAGTCTTTTGAAATCCACCACCATCCGATATTGTTTCTCTCCATTTGGTTTAGGTTTCTTTGGGACCACCCAAATGGGAGAATTATAAGGACTTCTTGACGGCCGTATTACATTATTATCCAGAAGTTCCTCTATTTGTCTGTCCACTTCAGCACGCATACAAGCTGGATAAGGATAACTCTTTGAGTATATTGGCTCATCAGTGGTACACCGTATCTCTGCCCTAATAGATGTTGCTGCCAATTCGTTATTTATTGGTCCAAATATGTCACTAAATTCGGCTATAAAGTCACTCAATGTAGTGCATGATGGAAGTACGTTAATTTCGTTCAATGTCTGAATTCTAAGGGGTATAATGATCCCTGGCGAGATTGTCAGTGTATTATTTTTGTGATCTATGGCTTGAAGCTCACGTAGAGTATCGTCACCGACTATACCATTGAAAGATGTGAATCCCGGTAATACATAGAATGTAATTGTCTTATCGTTACCAAATGGGGCAAAGAATTTCCCCTATACCTTCTCACTAATTTGTATTCTCCCTGATGCAGTACGAACATAAAATGGTTTATCTAATTTCTTTGAACGAAAATTCATTTCGTCCGAAAATTTATTTCGTCGTCGGCCGGTTCGCCCTCATTGTCCTCTTGTGTCATGTTAAAAATTCTCTGTTGTTTAAACGGGTGTTGTGCCGACCCGGGACGAACCTGCTGTGAAAAGGCCCGCCTTTTGTGGTTATTCCATGGTCGGTTTCCGGTTCCCCTAGATTGCGTACTCTGATCTACGTCCATTGGTTCTGGTCTGTGGGGAGCAGGCTGTTGCGCAACACGCCGCACAGTGGTTCAGCTTCATACGATTGGTGGCATTAAATATAAGGAAACATCGTAGAGCCTTGAATTTTGGTACAGATAAGTATTTGGTTGTGATAAAAAAATACTGCAAATATGAAAAAAATCCGAGCACAACCACGCCTACTTCCCATATAACACAAAAATTAAAAATCATTGTAGAGTCACAATTTTTTGCTCATTGCAATTTTATGATAATATTAACCAATGGTGAAAAAATTAGCAAAATCTGTTAATAAATACGCCTACTTTTCATACAAAATGACCACATAAAATGCAATATTTTCTTTGTTAACAAAGCTAGATCGCTTAAAAAAGCTACACAGGTTTAAATTTGCGTGTTTTTTATTTGATTAAAATATAAATAAAATTCAGTAACAGTCACGCCCATATTCAATGAAAATATCTGTAAATAAATAAAAGAAAATATTAAAAAAAAATTTAAAAACATAGTTATTTGTGTACCTTTATTAACATAAAAAATTTTTTACTTCATCAGAAAATTCCAATATATCCTTCTTGAAATGTTTACGGTATGAATTTATATATGGATCTGAAGACGCTAGTAACATATGAATGACATCTTCATTTGTTGATATGCGATCAGTTTTTCTGGAGTGGCTTAGGCGATAACTTCTGTAATCTTTATTACGAGCTTCCTGAGCTTCCTCCGACAACATGCCAAGTGGCAATATTGCTGCTGACACAATTTTACTCCCATGAATTAGAACTTTGTGTACAGTAATAGGCATATAGTACCAACTGTACAGTTGTATATATCGTTCCGCAGTGTCCAAACAATAAACATTAAATTTTTCTGTATCTATTTCGGAATTACTATTTATAACCGTTAAAATTGTACTAAAGCGATGAATTAAATTTTCATCAACACCAAGAACATCTGCCGTTATGGAAGGATTTGCAAAAAAACGTCTAGAAGTATTGCCATCGTTCGTTGTGCCCATTCCTTGTTTAACCATGTCCACATTTATGCCTAGAACCACTTTCAAATTTCTTTGTATTTTCGCTTTTTCTTCATCTCTTTCATGTTTTGTATCTTTAGTTACTCTCCACTTTGAAAAACTTTTGTTGTATGCTATATGCAATATGCACTCCATAAATTTTATCCTCGCATGTAAAGGGGAAATTCCAAATTGAAGCCCTTCCTCCGAAACTGGTTTTGTCCTTAATACTTCCAAATTGTTCATTTCGCTAGGCTTAGCTTGACATATAAAACATACAGCCATTCCTGATGTTTGTGTGATTGTATTCGCAACCTTTCCATCAATCATGGTTAAAACAGGAGTATGCAAAATTTCAAAACTTTTGTCATAAATATTAACAACAGTTTTTTTCAAATCTTTAATTTCATTTTGCACCCTTTCAACTTCTTCAGAAATAACATTTGCCGTTTCTTTTACAAATTGAAATTTTATTGGCCTACAAAAAGTTGTTGATGATGGCCTTGTATTTCGCCAGTAAACATTTGTGCCATCAATACATTTTAAATTGAGAGGAACAATACTTGTCAAAAAAATATTTCTGTCATTTAAATTTGGATCATTGAATTTTTGATGGTATTCACTATGCCCTGCAGATCCATCACAACCCCATTTAGAAATTAGTTGTAGTTGATTTGGAAGTACCTCTGCCTCAGCTTTCGTTTTCGCCTTCAATATTCTGGATACAGTATGATCGAGTAAATCTTGCATACTTACTTTACTATAGTTCTCCTGTACTTCCAAATTTTTAGGATAACATTCCTTTTTAGCACCAAGAACTTGATGATATGAGGGGAAAATATCACATCCAATTTCTATAGCACTCCATCTTAATATTTGATACTGATTTTTTGATAAACAAGCATCAAAAATGAGGCTTAGTGCTTTTTCTGGACTAAACATTTTTAAAAATTGTCCATCGTTATTAATTCTTTTTGCAGCTGATGAAATAAGTTCTGGCGAATTAATATCACATAACTGCTGTACTTTACTCCTTTTAGCACGAGATTTGCAAAATTCAAAAGCTTTAGAAGGGCGGCCACGTTTGACATGAGAACACATTGGAAGATCTTCACCAAAACAATACATATTTTCCAACCAAACTTCGTTTTGTTCAACAAATCTATCTTTCATACGTTTTGCACTAGCCCACTTAATTTTAAATTTTGGTAAAAATTGTTTATTTAAAAATTTTTTAAATTGATCGACGTCAATAATTGATAAATTCGTATTATTTGTTGAAATAATATCGCAAACTACATCAATGTTCTTATCACAATCTAATAAAAGATCAAAAATTTCATAATAAGATAACTGAAGATTGTCCATATTTAAATAATTTGTTTTCTATTTTTCACTTCATAAACAATAAACTAATTAGCTATAATCATTAAAACACAACTAATAATCACAGCTGATAAAAAATTCAAAACAATAAACTAATAAGCTATAATCACAAAAACAATGCAACTAATAATTACAGCTGATAAAAAATATTGAACTTTCAACAACAAAAAAAACTGCATCAAAAATAATGGGAAGAAGTAATTGCAAAAAAAAAACAAATAAACCGTCACTTTTTCTCAATTTGCCCATTTTTTTTATTGCATGTTTATTTTTACAAAAACAGAAAAGAATATAGTATTACTGTGTGAAAACAATTATTTGACGCACAATAAAAGAACTAAGCAGTGGTATAGTGAGTACAACAATTGACTAGCAATCGGATAGTTGTTGGTTCGAATCGTGGCTGCGACTTTTTTTTTTTTTTTGTCTGTAAATCAGTGTTGCCCACACACATACTACAACAGTTTCGTTTGTGTTTGTTAGGCAGCGGAGAGCAAAATTCATCACAATATTTTAAGTCGTACACTGAAAAGCTTAAAGTAAAATGAAAAATGTTTTTGTTTCGTGTTTGTTTTTTATTTTTTCATCTCTATGTATGTATGTATGTATGTATGTATGTATGTATGTATGTATGTATGTATGTATGTATGTATGTATGTATGTATGTATGTATGTATGTATGTATGTATGTATGTATGTATGTTATAAAAAACCTAACGGTCTTCCAGTGCGTCCAAATCAATGTCTCCTCGATATTCTTTAATGCGTAATAGATCCGCTATATGTTTATCACTTAAATTATTCCGTAACTTACTTACAATTATTTTTAAGGTTGAAAATGCCACCTCACAGTTATATGTGGTGCCGAACATGGAGTACAATTTATAAATTTCGTTTTTAAGGTTAAAATATTTTTTTTCATCGATACCTTGCCAGAACTTTTCTCCAATATCTAAAGGAATTTCTAAATCACACCTTAATTGTCTAAGCTCTTCTTGCAGTGCAGCATCCTGCTCCTCTATAATGCAATTGAGGGGATTGTCGTGTAACTCTATTACATTTTTAATCAATTTCAAATCTTGAAATCTGTCCTTATAATTGTCTTTAATGGATTCCACTATTTCGGCATATTTTTGAATTTTATCATAACTATTAAACTTTAACTCTTCGAATATTAAGGAAGTTTTTTTTAAATTAACAATGCTATTATTTTTTAGTTGGTGAATTAACAAATCTAATTTTTGGCAAAAATTTTTTAAAATTGAATTTAATTGAAAAATGTGTACAATTTTCCCTTGAAGGGTTAAATTTAGGTCATTTAACATTTGCGTTATGTCGCATAAAAAGGCTAAATCCAACTGGAAGTCGTGGTCTTCTAGTGACGACACTAACTCTTCGGTGTCCTTACTTGGATATGTTTTAAAAAAAAGTATTATTTCCTTTTTTAAATTAAAAAGTCTTTCTAAGCTTCTACCCCGACTGAGCCAACGAACTTCCGTATATAGCAGTAGGTCGCCATAGTCTGCGTTAAGATTTTCAAGGAAATCTTTAAATTTTCGGTGGGTCAGTGCGTTATGTCCACCTTTTATTTTATTGATTATTTTAATTGCAATTTTCATTGTATTTGTCATACCCAACTCTTTAGAGAAAAGAGCTTGTTGATGAATTACACAATGAAATGCTGGACAATTTATTCCATTTTTGCTCAAAATCCCCAAAAGACCCTTATTTTTCCCTCTCATAACCTTTGCTCCATCTGAGCATATCGAAGCTAATTTGTTTTTATTAACAATGGAGAAAACTTTCGAGTTTATTGCGTCATATAAAACTTGTCCCGTAACATGGCTATGAAGAGAAACTAATTCAAAAATTTCTTCAAAACACTCCAATTTTTCATCGACCGTCTTAATACAAATAATGAGTTGACAAATATTATTTATATCAGTACTCTCATCTAGTGAAACTGAAAAATATTTACAGTTAATAAGTCTGTTCCTAGCTGAGTTATAAATATATTTGCTTATTTCTTCTGTTCTACGAGTAATAGTGTTTCTTGACAATGGGACATTTTGACAGAGTTTTAGCGCTTCTTCGCATTTTTTTCCAAAGCAATTCAAAACGTCTGTAGCTAAATTTAAAAAAAAAGTTCCGTCATCAAATGGGCGACATTGCTTGGCTAAAGCCAAAGCAACTGTATATGATGCCTTTTTTAAAGGCAATGTCAAAGTTTCATTATTTGATTCAACATTTTCAACGGTTTCATTATTTGATTCAACATTTTGAACGGTTTCATTATTTGATTCAACATTTTGAACGGTTTCATTATTTGATTCAACATTTTGAACGGTCGAATCATCAGCCATGAATTTTAAAAAAAAATTAGCTTTTAATTGAAATAATTTTAAAGTCCTATCTTTTCCCTTTAGATTACCTAAATATGCATGGCAAATCTCATAATGTCTTTTTATAAAAAATAAAGATTTACGACATAAAGTACGATAACACACAATACATTGTGCTTCGCCATCCATATTTTCTATAAAAAAAAAATCATACTCCCAATTCTCATCAAACATTTTGCTGTGTGTATTTGCAAAAAAATATAAGAGCATTCAAAAAAGTTGCGTAACAAGATCTTGCTTCAACAAGTGCTAAACAGCGACTGATTTGATTTTGTTCTCTGAGATGAAAACAAAGCAACAAACACATGATCATTATAAGAAACCACACAAGTAAGCTTATAGTGTATGTGTGTCAACGTAACGTTGGCAGAATTTGCTTGTCCTATCTCGCGTGATAGGAAAGCAAAATTGTGGGCAACAATGCTGTAAATACATAATTCTATAAATTCTATTTGTTGTAAAGTTTTTGCTGGGTAGCAAGCAAGCAAAAAAATAATAAAATCTGTTATTGCATACGCAATAACATGCTTGTGAAGGAAATTTGTCCTAATTTTTTTTAGTTTTTTTATACCGGAATTGCTTAGGGGCAAAAATGGGCAGCTGAATTTTTAAGAAATCGTTAGCTGAGACTTCAAGCTCTAATTTGATGTGAGTCTCGGGCTAGAGGTCGTTGGAGATCAATAGATACAAGCCATAGAAGTTGGAGAAAATAAATATTTTTGGACAATTTATAGTAGTATAAAAATTTTTTTTTTTTCATTTTCAAATTTTTTTTTATTTGCATATATATCATTTATAACATCCAATTGTATAAAAAAAAATCATTATAGTGTCATTACAAGAGTATTTTAAAAGCTTGAAGCGATAGAAGGTAGCATATAAATTAAAATACACAGATTTAAATCTGTTAAAAAAATATTTTTTTAATTTAGTTGCGGCTGCAACTAAATTGTCTTTATTATTCAAGTTCCAAATTAACAGTGAAATATTCTTACGTTCTACCCTAACTTGTCACCACAGGTTTTATTATTTGAAATGAAGCTCGTGTTTTTGTAGACATAGCGTCAGCATTTTTCATGGGAACAAAGTTTGTAACTTTATACACCTTAAACAAAACGTTAGTTTTGTTAATTATGCATTTAGATATTTCAACATATTTTGTGTTAACTCCTCCCTCCTTAAGTGCAATCGTCCCGATTGTTTAAAATGACTGTAGATCATAGATGCTTGTCTGTTTTTTTTTAGCCGTTTTCTTCATATCCGCTGTTTGAATTGTTTCAGGAGAATCTTCTCTTATTTCCTTTTCTTGATAGTTAATTTTTTTCCATACTTTAATACCAATAGCAATTATAAGAATAGCAATTATGATAAATACAATTACTATTGTAAGTATATTATTTCTTATTTCCAAAAGTTCCAATCTTTTAATATTTCCAATATTTAATTTCTGTAATCTTTTTAACGATAGCACTTCTTCTATTCTGTCACCAATTGCCTTAGGTTGTAGAGAGGCTGGTAGTGGTTTGCTGCCGCTTATTTCATGTGAAAAATATTCTTGTCCATCAATCGTAATTGTTAAATTGAAATATTTTATCAAATACGTTCCATTCAGCTTCATTTCCTCATCATTTGCTGTAATCATGCCGTAGAATTGGTTTAATAAAATCATATCGCTTCCAATTTCCTCTATGGTGGCTACGTGTTCGTTGTTGACCTGGGTACAGTTCCCTACTCTGTTCTTAAATAGGCCAGTTATACAATAATCATCTCTTAAGGATACTAAATTATTCTTATTACATATAGTTAAATCGTTATATTTCTTACAATTTTCCTTAATGGCAAATAAATCATTATTACAATTCAAAATTTTATCAAATTCAATTTTATCTATTAAATTACCAAATTTTATAGGTTTTGCCAAATATGTTTCACAAGTATCATTTTGTGTAATTGGGATGCTTAAAATATACAAAATTTCTTTATCATTCGTCACAATTTTTACATTTGCAAAAGTTAACAATTCATCTACGCTAAATATAGGTATGTTGTAATTTACTAAGACATTATTTAAAATTTCTATTTCTGTTTTGGAAAAAATAAATGAATTTACAATATTAACCTTTGCCCATTGTATGGCGTATTCAATATTTTGTAATTCTTTTTCTATTAAATTTAATTTATGTTCCAATTCAATTGATAATTCGTTATTCCAATCATCTTTTCTAACTTTCAATATTTGATTTGTAATATTCGAAATCTCTTGTATTCTATTAATGGTCAGTTCATTTACTATCAACTGTCTATTATTATTTTCCAGTACATTTGTCATCTTCTGATTTAGAATCTCAAAATCATGACTGTCAGGTGTTCCGGCAATCCACTTCCATGCGGAACCAATGAAGTCAATGGATCTTCTTACCTTACTTGGACTTAGACGTTTAATAAGACCATTTATGTCATTCGTTTGTTGTGTCAGAAACGGACGGAGCGGATGACTATATGTAATATTTGTTTTTAGAAGATAATCCAGATGATCAACTAAATCCTTATATTTCCCTATGTCAATAGAATGTATAACTTTAAATGTTCCATTTTGTCTTTTTGCTATTCCAGTGTGAATCGTTACCAGTCTTGCGTTAGAGTAGTCGAGAATGTTTATGTCTGCTATAACTGCTATGTAGGGTAGTCTGCAAAATAAGTACAAAAACAAATTATCCTAGAGGTAAAATAAAAAAATAATGTTAATTTCTGATGTGGCATTTATGTATAACACGACCACTTTCCGTCACAATAGTCGTACCACGATTTTCTTTTACTATTTCTTCTTTAAATCGGTTACTTAATTTTGTTCCTAGTCTCTTGTTGCACTTTACGTAAACTAATTGTCCAGGAACATATTCCTTGGCTGGTGTTCTGTTTCTATTATGGTAATCAAGGTCCTTTTTCTGTTTAGCTTTGAGTCGTTCAATGTTTGAGAGTCTTGTTGTCTCATAGTCTTGTGGAGAAAAGTCAACTGTACGTCCAAAGAATAAGTCTACTGGTCTTCTGTTCGTTGTACTGTGAATAGAATGGTTGTATTCATTTACTGATCTTTCCAGTAGCTCTCCAAAATCCCGTGAAATTCCTTCCTCCTTAAGGCACCGCATTATCTCCGACAAAGTAGAATGGAAACGTTCTATTTGTCCGTTTGGTTCACTTCTATAGGAAGGGGTGGTAAATATATTTATTTTCAAATCCTCTTTCATCATGAATAATATCGAGGGTGAGTTCAATGAAGGTTCATTGTCCATAACCACATTCTTTGGAACTCCATAGAAAAATAAAATTTCTCTAAGTGGTCTTCTAATATCCTCGATTGATCTTCCACTAAGCGGTTTAACTTGCACATACTTTGAGAACTTATCAATAGAGGTTAAAATCATTTTCTTATCAGTTGAAAATATATCGATGTGAATGGTATGACCAGGATAAGTTGGTATGGGTGTTTCTCCCAATTCTGTATTATTTGGATGTCGTTCATATTTGTTTTTTTTACATGTCGAACATAGTTTTATTATCCTCTTAATTTTTTTCGCCATTCCTGGAAAGTAATATTTCTCCAAAATTTGTGTTCTATTTTCTTTCTCGTTACGGTGTGCCCTTGTATGTTCTTCCAAAATTATACTCTCCTGTTCTTCCTCGGAGATTATATCCTTAACTACCATTTGGGTAAATCTGCATTTATAACTGGAGAAGTGATTTGCATATATGGTTTGAATTTTACCCATTATAGGTTCAGGAGTTTTAATTCCATTTACAACAGACGGGTTGAGATATCTTTTCAGAGTATTTATCAATTTTTGTTCATCGTACTCGGTCTCCATTATAATATGACGATGATATCCTGGAAAAACTATTTTGAACTGATATGAAGATGTTTCGTCAATTCCTATAAATAATTGATTTTTAAATACATTCACTGGAGTTTCGACGCTAGGTATGAGATTATCTGCTGAACTCTCGGCACTATGTTGAGTTGATTGATCTTGAACCATGTTCAGTCCAGTATGATTTCTAGATAAAGCATCGGCTACTAAATTAATTCGTCCAGGTTTATATCGTAGTTCGTAGTTATATTCTTCCAAGATGCATTTCCATCTTTTCATTTTCGAGTTGGTGTTGTTATTACTGAGGGCATAAGTAAGTGGCTGATGATCGGTGTAAATAATTACTTTCTTTGATCCATAGAGGTAATTCCTTAGTGAAGTTAATGCCCATATTATTGCGAGCATTTCTTTTTCGTTTACTGCGTAACTCTCTTCAGTTTTTGTTAGTGACCTGGAGATAAAAGTTATCGGCTTGTCATCTTGACTGAGTACCGCATCAATAGCGAAATTCGATGCATCGGTTGTTAATTGAAACTCCTTATTGAAATCGGGATACGATAGTATGACTTCCCGTGATATTAATGCATTCTTTAGATCATCAAAAGCTTTCCTTGCCGCGTCATTCAAATTTATTTTAGTCTGACTTGATATTGATTTTGATACTCTTCCTTCTTCTCCACGTAAAAGATTCGTGAGTGGTTTCGCAATGTCTGCGTATCCTTTGATGAATCTCCTATAATAACCTGACAATCCCAAAAATGAACGTAGTTCTTTCAATGTCTTGGAATAGTTGAATTTCAATATCGTTTCCACCTTTTTTGGATTAGTTTTTATTCCTTCTTTCGACACGATGAAACCTAGAAATTCCACCTCACGCTTAAAGAATTCGCATTTATCTAATTGTATCTTCATATGTGCCCTTTCCAAAGTTTCGAATATATTTTTCAAGTGTTCTAAGTGTGATTTTTCATCTTTGCTGAAAATAATAATATCGTCCACATAGACGTAACATATTTTCCCGATGAATTGTCGCAATATATCGTCTAATGCCCTTTGAAAAGTTGATGGGGCGTTTTTCAAACCAAAAGGTAATCTGGTGAATTCGAATTTTCCGTTGTTAATAGAAAACGCTGTCTTTTCCCTATCCTCCTCTTTCAGAAGAATTTGGTGAAATCCGCTTTTAAGATCCAAAACAGTAAAATATTGATTTCCACCTAAATTGGCAAGTACATCATTAATCTCCGGAATGGGATATTTATCCGCAATTGTAACCGCATTTAGTTTTCTGAAGTCGACGACTAGCCTGTACTTCCTTTTCCTTGATTGATCTTCCTTTTTTGGGACTACCCAAATTGGGGAATTATACGGAGATCTAGATGGTCTTATAATTCCATCTCTTAATAGTCGACTAACCTCTTCTTCCACAACATCTCTTAATGCCATGGGGTATGGGTAACTTTTGGCGTATATTGGTGTCATATTTTCCGTTCTTATATCACCTATTACAACAGTGGAATACGTTAATTTTTCATCTGGTTCTGCGAATAAATGTTTATGATGTTCCAAAATATTCCTGAGGGATGTTCTCTGATTTTCACTTAAGTGTTGTGTTCGTAATTCCATATAATTTACGTTCTGTGAAGTACGTTGTTTTATATTAATCTTCTGTCCATTTCCAATAATAAAATAATTTTCGGCTGTGTGAATTACTGCACGGAGTTTTTTCATACTGTCATTACCTAATATAGCATCAAATGAGTCAAAACCTGGTAGTAGGTAAAATTTTAAAGGGATGTCATCTATTCCTGAGAAATTCAAAAGGGTATGTTGCGATATTTTAATTTTGCCATTAGCAGATCTGGCAAAGAAAGTATGTTCGTTAATTTTTGGATTTTCAACTAAGTCCGGTCTAATATAATTCTTATTGCTACCAGTGTCCAACAAAAATGATAATACTTTTCCGTCCCTCGTCTTGGCCTCGAAATAGGGCAACGAGGAACAGTTTAATCTAAAAAATTAAGAAGTTGAATATCATCTGGTTGAACGTCCTGATTTTCCGTGGTAAAATCATGTTCCTCTGGTACATGTTGGAAATATTCCTGAACGTAATCTGGTTCATTATTTGCTGAACGTACATCAGCATCACTTCCTTCAGGGAGATAACCTGTCCATTCGTACCATTCGTCTTCGGGTACATAGTCAGTATTCATATAGAAATTTCTCTGCATTTTGTTAATTGGTCCTTGGAAAGAACTACCTGAAGGTCTTTTTGAGTTTTGAAATATTTGTGGTTGATTAATACGTTTGCTCTGAGTTGTGTGATCAACTTCCATTGGTTCTACTTTGATAGCCCTTGAATAATTATTGGTTTCATTTGGGTGCATAGGTTTATTCCATTGTCCTGTAAACACATTTTGCATCCCAGGATTAAATGGTCTGGAATTCCAATTTCCATAATTGGGTGACCCTACTTTCCAATTGGGGTTTCGAAAATCTTGGTTGAAATTTACCGGGGGACTATATCGGAATGTCCTTGGTTGTCCTGATCCACTAACATGAGCAAGCTCAGGATAAAATTTACGTCCATTAGTTCTATCTTTCTGTATGTTTGCTCTTGGGGTCTGAGCGTGAGCATAGTTTCTCCGAAATGTCATATTGTCCAGCTTTAAACAGATATGTAACGCTTGTGGTAATGATGTCGGTTCACGAATACTCAATAGTCGAGGTAAGTCTCCATTGAGTCCCCTTATAAAGGTGTCCAATGCTTTTTCTCTGTAAGTATTCGTCATAGCTTGAAGGCTTGCCTCCTGTAAGTCAAGACATGAAACTTTATCCAGTATTAGGCACAGATGTTGGTACACTGCCTGATAGAATTCGTTTATAGTCTTATTGCCTTGGCAAAGAACGGTCATCTGGTACTCTAATGTTCCAATGTCTCGTTTGTCCGAATAGTGCATCATTAAGCATTTTTTTTATTCTACTCCAGTCCAATGGTGTTCTATAAGACTCTAAAGCCATGTCGGCGTCACCAATTATCTTCGTACGGATGACATGTAAAATTGCATAGTACCGGCCTGTATTACGAAGAGGTTCATACACTTCTAATACTCTATCCACTGATTTTCGCCATGAATTAAATTCTCCAGGTTTTCCCGAGAATTCCCGTATAGAGCGAACAATATCTGGAACCTTATCAAGTTCCTCCAATTTTTCCGTAACTCTACCTATTGGCTGATCAGCCCCTTCGTCCATCGGATTGTCATTTCCCGCCCGTACTACGTTTTCAACAATTTCTTTAATCTGTCTTCTTTGTAATTCATTTAGTCCGAGAAGTCCAGCTGAGCTGGAAGCTACAGTTGGTTGTGTCATTGTCCACTTACTAAATTTTTCTGTTATCTCTTCAATTGAATCGGGCATAAAAAAAAAAAATTTATAACTGACAACAGGAAAAATATACCATATAGTAATATAAAATTTTCACAAAAATTTCTTAAACAATTCAGTAAATTAATACAAAATTAAATAATATTAAAATATATAGATTCTTACAATAATATGAATAATATGATGGGGATCTGCTTCATGCTGTCTTAATTTCCTTGTTGTTGGAGTTGGTTCGGCTGGATGTTATTTTAGGTATTCAATTGATGGTTTTCTTGTTTTTAAATAACGTAATTTTATTACGTTCACGTTTTATTTTGTTTTTATTTAAAATTATATTGTTTGAATTGTTCGAAACGAATTTATTATTTTATTATTTTCAATTGATGGTTTTCTTGTTTTAAATAATTAAGTCCACGTTTTATCTTGATTTTATTTGAAATAATATTATTTGAATTGTTCAAAAGAATTTATCATTTTCAATTTTATTTAATTATTATTTTTAATATTAATACAAACGATATTTACTGCAATATTATTTGATTTGTTCACTGTTCTTGAAAAACTTTATGTTTAATTTTATTAAGTTCAATACATTTATTTATTTTTGTTACACTTATTTAGTTCAATACATTTATTTATTTTTGTTATACTTATTTAGTTCAATACATCTATTTTTGTTACACTTATTAAACTACGTATCCGCGTTATCCTTTACACGGGCTTAACAGGCGTCGGCAAAAATACGCGCGAACCGGTTTGTCCTTTACGACTACTAAGGGACCTGTCAAGGCTTGACTGTTATCTGGTCCCTGCTCGGGCGCCAATTAAAATACACAGATTTAAATCTGTTAAAAAAATATTTTTTTAATTTAGTTGCGGCTGCAACTAAATTGTCTTTATTATTCAAGTTCCAAATTAACAGTGAAATATTCTTACGTTCTACCCTAACTTGTCACCACAGGTTTTATTATTTGAAATGAAGCTCGTGTTTTTGTAGACATAGCGTCAGCATTTTTCATGGGAACAAAGTTTGTAACTTTATACACCTTAAACAAAACGTTAGTTTTGTTAATTATGCATTTAGATATTTCAACATATTTTGTGTTAACTTATATAATACGGTCATTTCAAACGCATTCACTTAGGTCAACCTTGAATGTCTCTGAACAAAAAAGTAATAAAGCTATAAGCCTAATATTTTCGGTACATGATAACTAGATTGTTTATTACAAACTGTGAAAAAATCAGGTATATCAGAAGACATGAAAAAAATGAATTAATGCCGCTCTTGAACCAGTGTGCGCCGTGGCTCAAATTGTCGGTTTACAAATGGGTTAGCTTGAGGTTGATACCGGTTTTTCGGTACAAACTTATGGAAGGAAGCTTGGTTCGCTTCTTCCCTCTGTATTTTCACAGTCACTTTTCCAGGGTATGCCTTCCAATAATTCTCCTTTTTCTCTTCAAATTAAATCACTGGTAGTCACAGGATCGAAATTTCACTTAATTGTCACTGTTCTTTTTTCTTTAGGTGGATCTTCTTTTCCACAAAACAAAAAAAATATTAAATTTCACTATTTCTTTTTTATCTTTTCCAGTTTTTATTATTTAGTTTCTGGAGGGTCCCGTAGGAATCGCAGAAACTTATTTAATTTATTATATTTAATTTTATAAGGACTCCGCTTTCTCTTGGCGGGTCCCTGCTCGGGCGCCAGTTAACTTCCTTCGTTATGCGAATATAAAAAAAAATTATTTTTAAGTGGACATTATAAATGAAACACATTAATTTTCGGTTTAAAATTTTATTTAACGACCGCTTTGGTCAATTTCCCAAGTAAGACTAACTCTAACAATATTTTTTAAATGCTTAAATCTAAATAATTCTGCTGATACAACTTATTCCATTCCCACGTTGTGCAATCTTCCAGACGAAATATGATCCTGCATACTAGCTTGCGCGTGAGTTATATTATTTTATTAACAGAGTTCAAACAAGTTTTAATTCAGCAACGAAACAATCAACTTGTTTGAACTCTGTTAATAAAATAATATAACTGGCGCAGTCGGTAGGATATGTTTGAATCTATGGTGAAGTTATTAATTTCAATAAAATTTTGGTATGGAATGGTTTTCATGGGTTGTTCAATATATACAACTTTTTCCTGATTGGATATATTTGATATCTCAACAAAACTATACCAATCTTTTGAGGAATAAATACCTTCCGAAATAAATAAGTCAGGTTCGAGAAATGTTCTCTGCATTAAAAAATCGCCGTTTCGAGTATCTACTGGTATTTTAATGACAAATTTTGAACAAGGTTGAATTATAAATTTTCCTGAAGTCAGATTAGGTTTAAATTGTAGTGGTATTATAGAATTATTTGTGATTAGAGTTTTACTGCCTAAGTCTATTTTGGCTTTAAGTTTATCTAAAATATCAAGTCCTATTAGTCCATCGAAATAATTGTGGAATCTAAAGACAAATAGTTCCATCTTGCCTTCCTCTTTGAATTCTACAAAGTATGGTAAGTTGATTTTCTTGTTCAAGGAGTGTTTGTTTAAAATAGTGGTAATTATAATTGGTTCACAACTGTAACATTCGTCCTGGTTAACAAATTCTGGATTTATGAATGATGAAGAGGCTCCAGTGTCAATTAGGAATTTTAATGGTCTACCGAAAGGTGAAGATATATTTATGTACGGTAATGTATGTCCATGTTTATTTAAGTCTAGGTATCCGGTTGGTCCGGGGAGGCATTTAGTAGAAAATTTTGACTGTCATCAATTGTGTTACTAATGTGGTGGTCATATTGGTTAACTTGTTTCAAAGCAAAGTCTTGACTGTAATCGTTCTGAGTATACATATTATCTTGCTGATAGTAGTAATATTCTTCTAAGTTTGTATAAGGATTTCCGTCTGTGTTAATGTTGTGAATTTCATGAGGTTTTAAACCACTTGTTACTCTCTGTGTCTGCATGCTTGGTGGTTTTCTCAAATGAGTATATCCTGAGCTTACATCCATTGGTTCTGGAGGTGGTAGGTTTTGTGAACGATATTGTTGTTGTCCAAAGTTAGGTTTATTATTGTTGTAGAATGTCCTGGTGTGTTCAAGTCCGTTATTCGGTATATTTTTCTGGTATGTATTAACATTTTTATTCTGTCCAAATGTATTGACAGGTGCATTAATATGGGTAGTTTGAGTGTTGTTAATTGGGTTTTGATATCTAACCATATTGGTTTGATATGGGGGTATATTTTGGTAGTAATGCCTTGGAAATTGGTGTGAGGGTTTAACATTCTGTTGCGGAACAGGATGTGTATATCGTCGTCGAAAATCCAAAAGTACGTAACATCACTTTTTATAACTTTACAGGAGAAGCAAAAAACGTCATAAAATGTAAAATATTTGAGATATAAAAACAAATTATCGAATATGGGGTTTTAACACAACAACAAAACTATTTCAGAAGAAAAATATATATGTTACCAAATATTTTTGAAGTTATGTGTGTTACGTTATTTTGGATTTGTGTTTTCTGAAACAAAAGGACGTATCATCATAATTTTTTTTTAACAAAAAACATTAAATATTGGATGTATGACTTAAAAATGTGAGATTTTTTCAATATTATTTTGAATATAAATTTATTCATAGTATTGGCTATTGTTAGATATGACCTTTTCTCATCTTTCCGGCAACATACGAATTCCGAGCCAAAAGAACTGCTCATCTTTTGAGGCCCAGAAAGAATCAAGCCAATATCGGATACTCTGATCTGAAGTGTAGCGTATCTCAGATAGAGCGTTCTGTATCAATCGAATCAAATAGTAGTCGGACGGGGAGGTTCTGGACTAAAAATACGTAGTTTTCAACAGGTATTGCATCATGTGGCCTAGCGTTGACATGATGGAATATTAAGGTTTCATGTCTGGCCGCATATTCTGCGCGTTATTCGTCCAATGCTCGCATCAAATGAATATGTTGCGTTCAGTACAGGTCCCTTTCGATGGTCTGGCGAGATTTCAGCAGCTCATAATAGATAGAACCCATTTGGTCCAACCAAATACAAAGCATTTCCTTAGCGCTTTGGTGTCGATTCGGCTGATTGACCGGGCTTCACATACGATCTTTTACGCTTCGGGCTATCGTTATGTATCCATTTTTCACCGCAAGTAATGATTCGGTGCTAAAATGATTTTTTTTATATCGTTCAAGCAGCATTTCAGACATACAAAATCGTATTTAAATGTCTCTCTGCTTGAATGCGTATGGTACCCAATTTTCACTTTTGGATGAATCCTGCTGCTTGCAAAAGTTTTGAAATAACTGATTGAGTGATTCCAATGATTTTGGAAGCTCTTGCTGAGCTTGACAACAATCTTCATGGAGTAATACCTCCAATTCTTGGTCTTCAAACTTTTTTGGCTGGCCTGGGCGATTTTTGACTTCCGTATCAAAGTCCCCACTTATGAACCGAACAAACTATCTCCCGCACATTCACCATAAACTTTGGTTAGCAATCGCTTTGTTGGCACAAATTCGACATTTTGGAAGCAAAAAAAAACTTTATTGTTTACACTATAATGTTCAATAACTAAGCGAGAATAAATGATAGATATGTACCCTTCAAAATGACATATAAAATATTAAAAACAAAAACTTCGTTCAAATGTCTGTTTTAAAATAAATGGTTCCCGATGACTCATAAGCCAATGTACGGATCATATTAACTGTCTCCAGATTTAGTATAAGTTTTATTTATTTATTTTATAATGCACACTTTACCTTGTCGAATAGATGGTAAACTAAATCCACACTAATAAATTAAAAGAAAAGTAAATGCCAAATATTTTGTTTTCAAGTGTGATGATACGTACTTTTGATTTATGAAAATCATGCACATGTTGATACGTAGTTTTGAATTATGGATATAAAATCGTTATTTTTGGACACAGCAGTCTAAAAATTTGTAGAGGCATGTAGTTTTACCTTACGAATCAGAATCAATCAAAAACACGATTTTGATTTTTTTGATGATACGTACTTTTGGATTTTCGACGACGATATGTAAATGGCTTTTTAGTATAATATATATTTTGTTCTTGTATGCAGAAGGAAAGGGCTTCTGCCAGTGTTTTAGGTCTCATCGACCTAATGTTCGAGCCTAAAGGTTCCTTAAGGCCCGATAAGAATGTGTTTAGGCACATTTCGGCGAAGAGTTTCTGTTTTGCTTCTATGACACTAGCATTGGTTTCATGAATTAAAATGTTATTGTTAATAGATGACTGTATTTCTATTATTGAACTATAAAAGTGTTGGACCGACTGATTAGTTTGTTTTAAGTTATGTAGATCTTTTATTAAGGATGTTTCATTCCTTTTGTCTGAATAATGTAGAATTAAGTTGTTTTTTATGTTTTCCCAAACTAGGGGGGTACCGTAAACATTGAGAACTTCGTTAGCTTGTCCTACTATTTTATTCCTAATTGCCCTTAGTTTTATTTTCGCGTAATTTGTTCCGTCTATGCCAATCAGATATCCTAAAATTTCTTCTACATTTGTTAAAAATTCGTATAACAGTCTTGGGTTTCCGTCAAATTTTGGGAGGTCTTTCACTGCGTCCGGGACTCTTAATGAGTCAAATATTTGATTTGGATGTGGAAGTGGGTTTGAAATTTGGGGGTTTGACCCTGAAGCATTATTGTTTAGCGACATTTCTCTATTTTCAGGAATTGGTATTAAGTGTCTAAAAACGTTCGTGTATGGTTTAGTACGATGTGTTCTTCTCATGTATAAAGGAAATATTGTTTTTTCTTTTTTTTTTTACTTATATTTATACTTATGTTTACTCTTATATTTTAATTAAAATATCACTTATTTACCCTATTATTATTATTAGGACCTTCATTGTTCCGATGATTGATTGAAGTAGGTGATTTAGTCTTCCTTCGGGTTGTTCTTATTTATGGCCTCTCTCTAATTGTGTACTCCAATTATGAGATTTTAGTCTTCCTTCGGGTTGCTTAATCAATGGTCTCTCTCTTATTATGTACCTTAATTATGAGATTGACTTTTATAGATGATATAGTCTTCCTTCGGGTTGTTTTTATTTACGGAGCTAAAGTTGATATGCCTTCAACTTTTTTTTCGACTGCGCCAGTTATATTATTTTATTAACAGAGTTCAAACAAGTTTTAATTCAGCAACGAAACAATCAACTTGTTTGAACTCTGTTAATAAAATAATATAACTCGTGTGCACCGTCAGCACAACCTTGTGTAGATTTTTCCCGCTCATGTATACTTGATCGTGTTAACTTGAATGATAAAAATATTAAATTATTAGAAATAACGGATGTAGTCATTAAGACTGCCCAAGTGAAATATTATGAAAACAGCTGTTAGTCCTTCCCGTAAAATGAGCAGGGTCTGCCCTTGTTTCATTTAGCCAATTATTCGTGTTTTTGGTTATATTCAATAATACTACGAATGTTTTGATTTACTTGATCCCGGAAATTAACACAGTTCTGATAGTTAGATCTCTCAGATCTATTGAAAAATTTATCGATAGGTTTTTTTCTAGGCTGCTGCTGTAGAGGCTGCTGTTGTAGAGTCTGCTGTTGCAGAGAGCTAGGAAGCTAGATTTTTATACATTTGGATTGTTTTACAATAAGGTATAACTTAAGTAGCTATCATAATAACTAAATCCAGTTATATAGGAAATATTTCGAAAAAGTACCCCATTTTTTAACGCCTGCATATAAATCGTAATTTCAAAGGCCCCTAGAGAGGTATAACCTTAGTAGGTAGCAGTTGGGTCACTTCATATTCTGAGAAAAAATCCAGTTTTTATCAATAAAAACAATTACCTTTTAGATCACAGCTAATGGTGAATGGTTTTCGTCATTCTGATACATCTGATAATCTCAATTGGCGAGAACACATCCTTTCTTCTTCACATAAATCGCTCGGAATATCAAATATAAATTTTGATACAAGGTTAGGTTTCCAGGCAATCGCGAAATTGATGAATAGAACAGCTCACGTGGGTCCAAACAATGGTCCCTTTGTGTTACCTGAAAGTAGAAAGTTAGAAAGAAATAGGGGCAGATAGTAATGAAAAGAGAGAAGGGGAAGATTTAAAAGTTAAGAAGAACATGTTCAAGAAAGAGAGAAGGAGATTTCCAAAAAATTTGGTATCAATAAGATAGCGGTTATTATGTTACTCTGGAGAGAATCTCATGTCTGCTCTTTTTAACCAATTACTACTCCTTATAAAGGCATTAATGCCCTTAAGCCACATATTCAAGAGCTCAGAAAGACTATTTATGGAACGGTGTCGAAGAAACCGTATATCTCCTAATGCCGAACAATGACAAAGAAGATGAAAAATGGTCTCATCTTCCTCCTCGTTTTGTCAACTTCTGCAGAAGTCGTTGTAGGGCAAGCCAAGACTCCTCTGTAGTACGTAGGGATTATCGTTTAAATAAAATAAACAAGAAGTGTTTCTTCCTCTAAATCAGATTAATAATTAAATTTTTATTTAGAATTTTATTTCTTATAACTAAAATTCTTAAAAGCTAATCTTGAGTGATTCCTAAATCACTTTTATCTTACAATTATTATTGTATTCATGCATACTTGTGCAGTATGTAAAAATGAAGGAGGAGCACAATTAGCTGCAAACTCTTTCACTCATAATTGTAATGTTAAGCTGTTGACCTAATTCTTGGTCAACCGCTTTGTTTGATTTTAAAACATATTACGTTAGCAAAAATTGGAAGTCAATAACTTCAAAGTGAAACTACGATAAGTAAAAGATCACTTACACAAGAATGCATCAATAACTAAGTGTGTGGCATAAAAATCCTCGCGTGGTTGCCAAAAGTGCAGTGTCCGGTAATGACCGCCACTACGCCACGCAATTGTGAGCGTGACAAGCCAAGAAGATATGTTGTTCGCCCACGATACAGTCGGGGCCATATCATTCTGTTATAGTGCATGTGGATTCACAACCCCATCTTGTCTGAGCAAGCTCATTATTAAAGGCAAATCCAGTTTTGGATTTGTCTATATATTTTGAGTGCTGGTTACAGACTAACTAAAACTAACTAAAATACAATAATATAAAAGGAATCAAACTAAAGCAAGCTTATAATTCCCATACTATTTACTTAGCTGACAATGCACCTCGTGTGGAAAATCAGGTTACACCAAAGGTGCTGGGAAATAATTGATAAACAAATGAATTTATTGCCAGACATGCCGTCAGCAACTTATATATAGCAATTCCAGTCCTTCAAAATTAATTAATTGATCTTCTACTTGTATGCAGTTTTCAGCTATATTAATATTATTTATTATATTCAGCTTGTTTCTTGAAAATGAAGCAATAACGCTCCATTTAAAGCAGTACTCATCATCATTTAAAATATTGAAGCATGCTTGTTTTTTAATTAACCATTGAGGTAATGGAATGTATTTTGATCCTCGTATAAAAGAAGCCATATTAATGTTTATTTCAAGCTTCTTTATCCGAATAAGTGACCATCCACTATCCCTTTCTTGAAATTCACTCATTTTGTTGATTATTTTATCATAATGTAATTTAAGAGATTCTTCAACATGGTCACTCAGTGTGAATAGAGACTTTTTGGAGCGGTGGGTGATGGAGGTTAATTCTATATCTTCATCTCTTATTTTTATGTACTCGCATTGAAGCTACATATTATACTTGAATGTTTATAATTTTTTATAGAATTATTAATAATACATACTAACCCTCCATTTACTATTTCGAAAAACTCTTTCGGCTGTAGTATATCCTCCTGTTTGTTTTCATAGAAGTATGTCTCTATTCTTCCTTTGAATGCTCTTCTACACTTAAAGTTGTTTAAATTGTTAAAATTATTATTATCATTTATGTTGGATACACTAGCGTGAGATCTCTCATGCTCTTGCAAATGGTTTCTGTTAGAAAACCATTTTCCACATTCAATACAATGAAGGACTTCATGTCTTTTCAACATTTCTTTTTCAGCAAACACGGATTTACAAAACTTGCACTGAAACATAATTTCCTTTTAGTTTTTAATAATGCTTGTGTACACTTTAAAATCAGTCTTTGGACTAATGAAAAATATATTTAAATATTTACCAAATATGTTCACATATTTTTTTTTTTTCCTTAACGGAAATATTAAATTGCTTTGTTAAACATTTTTTAATTTACCAGGAATTATTTTATCATACCATGATTAACCCATTTGTTTTCCCATTGTAATTGCTTGGGTATTGCTTGTACAATTTTCATTACCTTCATTTGAAAAATAGTATTGCAATTATTTTTAAATTTTGTTGGGCGTCGAATGGGTTAAATTAAATTAAAGTTAAACTTCCGTTCTCATAGATCCTTTTTCAAAATATTAAACAGTTTTGAGGTATAATTATTAGTATTTTACAAATTAATTGTTAATATAAAAACGAATTCAAACATGTTCATTTGCGAATTTTGCGTTAATATTAGCTTTGCTAATAAAGCAAATAAAAAAAGACATTTTTTGAATAAACACAATTTTGAGTATAGAAAATCAAAATCCTACAACGAGGTGAAATCTGCTTCAACAGAGACAACAGCAATACGAGTCAATGACGACTTAATGAAGATGTTTATATGCATTTAAGTATGCAATTACTTTTGATCCATATTGAGTTTCTTTCCATTCAAAACTCAATACTTTATAAGGCTGTTCTATCGGAATATCATCAATTCTTATATATTCTGCCTTAATACCCAGAGCCAATTTTATAATTTGTTCATATATCTGAAAAGTTAAAAAATAATTTATAAAAAACCAAAAAATTAAAAAAAAAAATATATTGATAGCTTACCATTCTGTTAACTATACTTTGAAGTTATCCTCAGACCAATGATAACAAATTTTCTCTGATACCTCTTTTTATACAAATTAAAAATAAAATGCTTTGTCTTTCCAATTCATCTCCAAAGAATTAGTAATTTCTATTTAATATTTCAAATTGAGAAAATCTTAATTTAGGTTACATATGTAAACATTGTCTCCATGCTAAAAATTAAAATCGCAAATAATTGTCTACCTGTTAAACATTTTTTTGTATGGACTTTTAACATAACTACATACATACATGTGTATTATACAAAATAAATATATTGGTGTCAATTTTCACTAAAAATAAAATGCTTTGTCTTTCCAATTCATCTCCAAAGAATTAGTAATTTCTATTTAATATTTCAAATTGAGAAAATCTTAATTTAGGTTACATATGTAAACATTGTCTCCATGCTAAAAATTAAAATCGCAAATAATTGTCTACCTGTTAAACATTTTTTTGTATGGACTTTTAACATAACTACATACATACATACATATGTATTATACAAAATAAATATATTGGTGTCAATTTTCACTAAAAATAATTTCTTCCCATTCTGCAAGTTTGCAATTTTACAAAAAATATTTTCTTCCCCACAATTTCAAAAAAAATATTTTCTTCCCATTCTGCAAGTTTGCAATTTTACAAAAAATATTTTCTTCCCCAACAATTTCAAAAAAATATTTTCTTCTTCACTGAAAACAAATGGGAACGCAGATTTTCATCTGCCTCCCCACTTCCATACTACTTTCCTGCTCTAACAACTCTTTAATACGAATGTCGTCTTTATTGTGCATTTTAACTCCAATCAATATCTCAAACGGTCGATAGTGTCGATGATAACAATATCGAACGCTTTTGCAGGAGTATGTGTAAGAACGAATGTTTCTTTTCCTCTGACAATATTGTTCATTGTGCATGAATAACATTTGTTGCCATGTTTGGCTATGTCTTTTGTCATGCCTTTCCAATGGTATTGAAGTCTAATTTTTTTTATCATGCGCGTAATTCCTGCGCGGAGGTCACCTCTTAAAGGATCACCGTGATATTTATGTAGTAATTGTTGTTACCACTCGTTAATGAAACAAATACACCATTTAAAATCAAAAGAGTTTATTTATTCATAGCTTATATTGGAAAAACTTATACTTAGAACTTAAATTAATGTCCGAACGTCAACCTCCTTCGTCTGCTTATGTGTACAGCACTTGTTCGTCCGTTCCCACAATCCCACTCAACCATTAGCTCACTTATTTGCACGCATGGCTGACTTCCTTAACAATTGTCGACCGATCCTACATTTATTTAAAATATGTTGTTTCATATACTCGGTGTTAACTTTAATAGTAATTTTTGTGAGCACAATTAGAAGCTTGCTCTTCTTAAGGATTTCATTATCCTTTCTTTTTGAAAGTATTTATATCAGTTCCTAGGAAATATAACAGACTATCATCTATTGGAAATCGCAAATTCGTTAGATTTATTTCACCAGCTATTTTTGCAAGCTTTAGAAAGAGGCGACCTAAGTCAACATTTCTATTAATGAATAAATCGTGCAACGAAAATTCGGAAAGAACTTGCTTTCCTTTTTTAATACATCCTTTTAACTTAGTAAAATGCAACATTGGCAATTAACAGTGCTCTAGGGCATTTATAGCCTCATATACATTAAATTTGACCGAGGTTTGTGCGCTTTGAGTGTATGTTTTTTCATTGATACCTCGTGGCTGATGTCTAGTTGTTACTTTCAGCACGGTATTTACTTCAATATTTTTTATGTCTCTGAAATCTATCCTAGATAGAGCGTCAGCGGCGCTATTTTCTCTTCCCCCAATGTGGTGGATGCTGAAATCATATTCTTCCAGATCCAACCGCATACGGGTTAATTTTGACGAGGGATTTTTTCCTGAAAAGCTTGAGGAATTTCAAAGGGGAGTTGACCTGGATCTACGAATGTGCTTCTGTGATTGAAACTGCCTTGTTTGGGTTGTGTTATCAAACTGAGTTTTTATTATTATTCACTTAACAAACTAACTTACAGCTATATACAAAAAAGGTTTTGAGTTGCGACATAGACTCACAGGCTGCGGGAAATGATTAGTCAGCGCTAAAGGGTTTAGTCGGGTTTCATCGTGTGAACCAGACAATATTTACCAGGTGAAATATTACATAATATACCCTACTGACTAACTGTTGGTGTTATGACACTTAGTCGTGGGTGTACGTCACACCTTCTTTTTTACAAAAAGAGTAATCGATTTAACATTATTGATTATTCTTTACTTATTTCTAAGAGTAACTATAGTTTTATATGTATTTGCTCTTTCATTACGTGTAATTCTAAGTAAAAAATTTATTTTTTATCCAATTTGTGTCCTGCATCATTGCGGACTAAAACAAAATCATTAAATTTAATTTTTGAAATGTCAGATTTTATTTCTGATTGTTTTTTTCTAACTTTTTTGGATTTTTTCAAGAAGATCTGCAGCTTGTCTTTGAGCAACCTGTAACCTAAATTTTACCTCTTTTTGGTATGATTCTATGTTATACAATAGTTCTACAAGATTCTTACTAATAAAATCTAAGACAGGGCGGCATTTTCCATATACGAGTTCCAATGGACAATAATCGTGTGCCGTGGATGGTGTGTGTATAATTCGAATTATTATTTCAATAGTTGATTAATGAAAAAATTTAGACTTAAATTTTATTTGTTTTAATATTTATTTATTTATGTTTTTTTCAAAAATTCAAAGTAAAAGCAATGGCTTTAGCAAAATATAAAGAATTAAGTTGTTTCGTTGGCTGCAGCTAGTTCAATGATATTTTTTCGACCAATGTTCGTTTTGCTGTCGAATCGTTGTTTTTTGTATTATTTGTTATTTCAGTGATGCCAACTTATTTTTATTTATTTATGTATATGTCATGGCATATTTGTTGTGACATATTTCTATTAACATATAATGTTTGCCGCAAAAGTGTGGTATTGTAATAATATGTACAAAATTTTACCCTATGTCCCAAGCCGACTTGTCGGATGAAATGTACGTAATCAAATCGTCATTTAATGTCCTTTGAGATCTTTCAATTGTTCCGAGAGTCTCGTGATGGTACGGGGTATAGTTTAATTTTACAACTTTCATTAGGGTGCATAATTCATGCAAGACTTTGTTCATATAAATTAAAGTAAAAGACTTTATGTTTTGAGTACTTGACTGCAACTGAATTCATTTTATTATTCTTTTAAACTTTACAATTATATTTTTGCTTACTATAGCTTTTTCTTATTAAATAAACAATTTATTTTAAAACAATTTTTTATGTTAATTAAACAGAATTTTGATTGCAGACATTTGTCAGCAATATTATAATTTTAAAGGTAAGTTAATTTGATAATTCGTGGAAATGAACATTTAATGAATTCAGTAATTTTTGTTTTCTTAACTCTTCCCCTCTTAAATTCCAACGTCCGCGTTGGATGGGTAATGCGTGTAAGTACTTGATGCTTCAACCGGGTTTTCCAGCCTTACGTCTGTCTTAATTTTCAAAGTAGATTTTCTTCTCATTAACTTCAACATTATGCCAAACATTAATACCATCATTAAAAGTCCGAACAACCCAATGCCAATTTTATGATTTGTAACTAGCTTTTTAATATTGTCAACGTTATTAATGTGTAGTTCTTTCAGCATTTCCAGTGACAGCATTTCTTCATATCTTTCTATAGTATTAGGTGCTTTTACTACAGCCGGTAAAGGTTTCATCATGGTTACATCCTTATTGAAGTATGACCTTTTATCTATGGTGATCGTGGTGTTGTGGTATTTTACGATATAGGTTCCATGCAATAAGACTTCCTTATTTTGTACCAATATTGACCCATTATAGCCGTTCAAAAGTATTACTCCAGGTGATATTTCGATCACTGACGGTAGATGTTGATAGTTTGTCGTAGGGCATTTGGATGGCATGCCATGTAATAGTTTTGGTAAACAATTTGATTTTGTAATTTCTTCTATGTTATGGTTTTTACAAATGGATACATCATTAAATATTTTACAAGGTTTTTTAATTTCGAAAACAGAATTTTTACATAGTATGAACTTTTCAGTATTAAATTTAATTGTTACATTTGAATTATTTTTTATAGATTTTATAAATAGGCTTTTACATGTTTCTCTTTCTGTTATAGGCAAATCAATCACCTAACCAAACTCCAAAGCCTCAATTAGATTGATATAGGGCATATTAAGTTCATTGAAGTGTCTTCTAGTCATATTCAGTTCGTATTCGGATAAAATAAAAGAATTTATAATTCCTGCTTTTGCCCACTGAATCGAGTAACCAATATTTGTAAGTTCATTTTTAACTATCTCCAATTTTCTTTCTACGTCCTTTACGATTTCACGTTCATATGTATCGTTTGATCCTATGTTATTTATTATACTGTTGGTTATATTGGTTATCTCTTGTATTCTTGTGTCTATTGCTCTATTTATTATGATTTGTTTGTCGTTGTTTTGTAAGAGTCTGTTCATACTGTCTGTTACTATTTTGAAGTCCTCATGGTCTGGCGAACCTGCCACCCACTTCCATAATGTACCCAAGGCGTTTATTGATCTCAATTCGCGTCTGGGTCTCAGATTGGCAATCAAATCATATAAAACCTGTATTTGATACAGTAAAAATTCATAACTGTTATTTTTCTTTCCTATGTCTTGTCTTATAATGGTTTTGAGTTTATCAATTGTCCTTTCATATAGTCCAAGATCTATTACATGGATTAGTTTAAAATCTCCGGCAACTAGTTTTGTCTTTCCAGTCTCTACTGTCACAATTTGAGCGTTCGTGTAGTCCAAAATCTGACCTTCCGTTTTAATTTCTTTGATTATGTTTCTTCTATTTCTTTGATTAATTTGTGAGTAATTACCTTTATGATGTTAAGAGTGCTATTTATAAACCCCGGCTTAGGTCACACTGTATAACAGTTGAAAACTCAAACAAATTGAAATCTAATTTGAACTTAAATCCAAGTTCTCGAATTCTCCTCCTAACGGAGATTCAACCATATTATCCTTAATAATAGATGGTCCAGGAGTGTCATCAGATTGGGGGGGAGGGATGATTTCCTCAAGTACACCATTAATGACAATATGTCGTCTTTGGTTAGTCTCATAGATGGGTCGACCTTCACACTTAGTGCAAATGCATTTTCCTTCACTAGCATTTAATCCGGTTCCTTGTCCACGGAATGTACAGTCAATATCCACGATTACCTTGCCGTAGAGGTGAGATATTGCTTCCTTGGCTGAGAACCACTCAGTCTCCTTTGGAGGCCATATTGCTAGATTAATTCTAGCCCATGCATGTGATTTAGCAGCGACCATATCTATATACTCCCTATCTGAGTGTTCCGTGGGATACCACTTGCCTCTGATTATAGATCCAGCTAATCCGATGGAATTGCCAGGTGAAGCCAATATTCCAGGAATAGTTGATGATAAGGGTGTTTCATCGATGTCGCCAAAATTCATGGCCACGAATCCACATTCGCTCATCTTTACTACTGCGGGAAAGAACCTCGCCTGCATTGAGTGAACCTTGACAGATTTGAAGAGGGTCGATAAACCTGAGTGTCCCGCTGGTACGATGTAACCAACATTAATGAGGGCAGAGTAACTATTTCCGTCACTGTCTCCTCCTTGACCAACATCCCACATTACACGGATAATTGTCCGGTATGCACCTGAAAACAGGCTTCTTGGGCGTGGTACCTTGACATGGCGTTTTACTGCATGGTTCACCTTTCTGTTGTCCTATGATTCACCATTTCTTAGCTATTAGATTATGGTTTAGATTTCGGAATTAATTTAATCTATAAATGATATATATTAAAGAAATTCGGTAAGATTTGTAACAATTTTGAATAATTTTATTCAGTTATAATTGCCGCGTACAACTAGCACGCTAACTCAAATAATTGAATTAAAATCGATGTCTTTAAATTAATTAAATTAATTGAATTAAAATCTTAAAATGTCTTTAGCATTAAAATAATTATTTTCTGCATCATCTTGTTAATTATAGTTGTTTCTTGTTGGTTTTATTGTCACGTTGATTTTTTGTTGATATTTCTTGTTGGATTGTTGGTTTTGTTGTCTTGTTGATTTTTTCTGGTGTTAGTTGTTGGTGCTGGGTTTATTTAACTTTTATTTATTGAGTTTTTGTTTTAATTTATTTTTAATACTTAAATAAATTTTTGTTTCAATATGTTTACTTCACTTCCTTTTTTAGTCCTTATTAACTTATAATTTTATTTTAATTTTATGTAATTCACTTATAATTAATTTTACGTTGGGCGCCAATTAAAGTAAAATAATTTATGGTTTGAGTACTTGACTGCAACTAAATTCATTTTATTATTCTTTTAAACTTTACAATTATATTTTTGCTTACTATAGCTTTTTCTTATTAAATAAACAATTTATTTTAAAACAATTTTTTATGTTAATTAAACAGAATTTTGATTGCAGACATTTGTCAGCAATATTATAATTTTAAAAGTAAGTTAATTTGATAATTCGCGGAAATGAACATTTAATGAATTCAGTAATTTTTGTTTTCTTAACTTATATATGTTTTGTTGTTGTTTACTTAACCTAAATTTTGTCCAAATCAGTAGCACGGCTAGCATATTTTTCCGTAAAGCTCTTTTGTGCAGGATGTATACTTTTATTAATAAATCCATTACACCATTCTATTTGCGATGTATGGTCTATTATTTCCACATTTGTTATAACATTGTCGTTTGGGTTTTCCATTTTACAATTAGGTCTCCCCATGTTTGCGTTACCAATTTGAGTTGTCAATTAAAAAAAACTTACAGCTATATACAAACAAAGGTATTGAGTTGCTACGTAGACTCACAGGCTACGGGAAATGATTAGTCAGCGCTTAAGGGTTTAGTCGGGTTTCATCATGTGAACCAGACAATATTTACCAGGTGAAATATTAGATAATACACCCTGCTGGCTATAGTCAGTACAATCGGATAATGAGCAAGTGATGTTTTTTGATTCAATATATTTCGTAATTGTATTAATTAGTAAATTACGATGTTCATCGTGCAACGTTTTATTATTATTATAAACATTTTTATATTATAAAATACAACAAGGCCTCGCATATTACATAGTGGCAAACGCCCTCAAAAATGTCATGCATGACATCCACTGAGTAGTTTTCAACACAGTGAAACAATGGTATGTCATAAGTCTTTACGTCAGAAGATTTAACCGTCGAAGCTAAATAAATGTCATCCAATTTCGATGACTTCTTTGGAATACACGCGAAACTATAATAGAAACTGCAAATAGAGTTCTTATTAGATTTTGGCCCAAGGGGATTATTGATGCCAAAATCATCTGCGTAAAGATAAAAAGGTATAACAATTTCATGGGGGTATAAACTTTTCTTTTGTCTCCACAAAGGCTCTTGAATATAATTTATGAATTTGTCATTACTTTTAATAAATTCCATATGTTCTAAAACTTTATCTAGGAAATCATCGTGCTCAAAAATTTTTTTGAATTGGAATTCTAATGGCATTCCTATTCCGTTAGATTTTGCGTTATTATTAATTTGAAACGAATGAACATTTCCAATAAGATCTTTTTCTTGTAAAACTTTTTTTAACTTCGATTCAATATTAATACCATAGAACAACATTGTAACATCTTTTAAAACATTTATTAGACTTTTATTGGAATTGTTGTAAGGATTTTGGGATTGTTCAATAAATTGAACCCCTGGATTTAGAATCAAGGCTTCAACAAAAGATCGTATGTTATTTACGTCTGAACGTGACAAATTATTGAATGAATGAAGTTTTGCAACGAATTTTGCAACAGAGTTATAAACACTTAGCATATTTTCTTGGTAATTGTAGCTATTTGAAATGGAAATATTTTCAGTATCTGTCTGAAGACATTGTTCATAATTTTTTTCAGATACAATTTTTTTTTCTTTTTCAGCATTTCGAAAATGTTTCGATATGGGTGTTTTAAAAGAATCTTTAACGGAAAAATTTTGGGAGCAATTTTCATATGTACATTTATAAACAATGTCTTTCGGGATAGCATGTTCTTTCAAGTGGAGAAAAAAAATTGTTTAAAGAATCAAATGTATTAATACACAAAAAACATTTAAAGTTCATTTTTAAATGAATATTTAGAAAAACTTTTTACGGCCACTATTGTAATAATTGTTTTATGTATATTTACATACAAACCGAAGAAAAAATTATAATATAAATTTCTTTCTTTAAAACATTTGAAAATATCTGTTTAATTTTATCCAAAAGGGAGTTCTGTTGATAAAATATTCACTTTATAAAACTAATAAGAAAACATTAAATTTTTCAAATTAATTTTGCTAAAAAGCCAAAAAACAAAATTAACTTGTTTTGTTTTTATACCCTTCACCTTCGTGAGAAGGGTATATATAAATTTGTCATTCCGTTTGTAATTTCCACAATATAATTTTCCGACCCTATAAAGTATATATATTCTGGATCCTTATAGATAGCGGAGTCGATTAAGCCATGTCCGTCTGTCTGTCTGTCTGTCTGTCTGTCCGTCTGTCTGTCTGTCTGTTGAAATCAATTTTCTGAAGACCCCAGATATCTTAGGGATCCGAATCTTCAATAATTCTGTCAGACATGCTTTCGAGAATTTTGCTATTTAAAATCAGCAAAATCCGTCCATAAATAACGGAGATATGAGCAAAAATCCGAGACAACCTCTGAAAATTTCATCAAAAAAAGACAATTTATTGCATGCTTTGACAAAAAAACAACAAAACGTATGTGTGTTGGATTCATTGTGTGTTGGATTCATTGTGTGTTGGCTTCATGCTTGTGTATTTTGTTTTTGTTTTTTTTTTTTTGGTGTTTCACAAAAAAGCAACAAAGCGTGTATATGTTTGGATGTTTGTTGGCTTCATTATTTTGTTTTTGTTTTTTTGGTGTTTGACAAAAAAGCAACAAAATGTACATATGTATGTTTGGATGTGAGTTGGTTTCACTGGTTCACGTATTTTGTTTTTTTTTTTTTTTTTTTTTTTTTTGGTGTTTCGTTTCGTTTGGCGTTGTTGTTATTGAGAAGGGAATATATAAGATTGTTGTTTCGTTTGTAACTTCTACAATATAGCAATAGCAATTAAATGTAAAATTTTTAAAAGTTTTCTTGATATATTTAGGATGATATACGCTGAAAATAGGCAAGTAATGCATCCACAACAAAGGTGAAGGGTATATAAGATTCGGCATAGCCGAATATAGCACTCTTACTTGTTTATCTTATTCCTGTACTCCCTTTACAAGCATTAAAAACAAATGTAGCAACACACAACAACAATATACACATATAATAAACACCAAAAACACATGCCGCGTCTTGTCTAATAGATGTGTAGTACACACACACACGTCTTGCTATGAACCCTGTAGGAAATTAAACTAACTTTAATGTAACTTCAAACTGTTTTTTTAATAAGCATATCTAGTTGATTAAGTGACTACAAATTACTTATTTTTAAACCAATTTGTAGTTAAATAAAATATAGTTAATTTAAATATTGGTTTATACTAAATTATTTAAAAATCACTTTCTTTTAAATTCAATTTTAAACAGTTTTATTTTATTTAATTTTTGTCAAAGTACATATATTATACATATATATTTATATTTAGAATATAAAAATATTTATATTTATAATATAAAAAAATATTAAATTAAGGCATATTATTGCGAGGTGTTTGCTTACATTAAATGAAAATGAAAATTCAAGTACATTTCATGACTTTAAATAAAAGTGTTAATGAAAAGAAGTAAAATATTAAAATTATTTAGTTTTTTTTCCAACACAAACGTTATGAAAATGACGTTTTTTGATAACAGCTAAGGCGTTGCGTAATTCTTTATCTGGGTCATCGCAGAGAGGCCGAATCGCATCCATCAATGCATCAAAAACTTTTTCATAATCCTTTAAGCGCTTTTTGCCATGAGTGCCATCAATATTTATACCAATAATCAATTGCAAAGATAAAATGGTCGTTAAGGTTTTTGGCAGTTTCCCTTTCAGAGATAATTTCATGGCATTGGTCTGTAAAAAATGCACGAAATTTTGGAAAATGATAAAAGTAGAGAAGAATAAAAACTCACGTAAATTTGCTGATTTTCATCGGTTATGACGTCATTGAGCGCTTTCAGCTCCTCGAGGCTGTTTATTGGAAAAACAGTCTTAATTGCCACATTGTTTTTTTCTTGTCGAACAAGGCTTTCGGTTACTACTTTTTGGGTAGACAATGCTGCCATTATATTCTCATTTTGAGTTTGAATTATCTCTTTGAGCTCCTTAATTTCTCCTGAAATAGAAATATTTATATGAAAACAGTGAGATTTTGGTAGACTATAAATATTTTCATCTTACCTGTTATTTCTAAAAATTTCGTATTCATTTCAGAAAATTTGGCATCAAATTGCTTCAAAATTTCTTGACGCTCTATCGTCATTTTCGTCTAACCCTCTGGGAGTGCGAGAAAATTCCTTAGGAATATTTTTTAAGGTCATTCAAATGATCAGAAATGTCATTTTTAGTGCCTTCAGTTATTTTAAAAATACATTTGTTTGTAATCATTCGAATAAGAAATTTTCTCATCACTCCCAGGTCAACGAGATGCATCGGATCGAGCGGCACCTGACTTACCATTCCTAAATTAATTTTTTCAAATGGAGTTTTTTCTTCATGAAATTTTTTTTGATGGTGTCCTAAATATTTTCTGCATTCAAAATCGCTGTCAGAAATGAGCACCCCTGATTTCGCAGAATATGTTAAAACGCCATAAATTTTTTCTGCAATTTGATTGCATTTTGTGCATCCATGGCGGCAGGTGTGGCTTACGATGCCACATGCGAAAGCTCTTGCCGGTGTATCACAAATTATTGCCCTAATTTTGAATGTAATAGCTTGTTCCCCGATTTTTAGTCCATTTTTCATCAAACTGTCTACTTCCTGAATAAGCTCATGGAGGAATTCTTCAATATTGTTAGGCTTACTTTGGCCTAAATAAACTCCTACCGAAAAAACAGACAATATTGTAATATTGACTACATTCATCAAAATTGGCCACAATTGGATTTTTGAACTTTTGAACAATCGAAGGCCGTCAATATTAATGTCTACCAATATTTCGTCACAATCTTTCAGTAAATGGGAAACCTTTTCTAATTGTTTGGAAATTCCAAAATGGGTATATAACCCAGGCATGATTTGTGATACGATTAAACAATCACTTTTCTTGCAAAATGCATTAGCACTTAATGGCACATCTATGCCTTCACCTTTTAAAATTGCCAAGAGTTCATCAAAGCTTTTACGCGATGGCTTATTTCTATGATACCACTCTCCTAATTGTTCACGTAAGGTCTTTTTTTTTGCATTACAACTAAAATAATTAATTTCCACATCTTCTTCACAACAATTTGTTTTACTTGCAACTTCTACCACTTCCATTAAAACAGGTTCACTTTTTTCACAATTTTCTTTTCTTAATTTCTGTACATATTTTTCTTTTTCTGCTTTTAATTTTCGCATTAAGTGCCTTTTACTATACATTTTTTATTTTAATTTTTAATGAACACTTTTATATGTAACAATATCACTTTTATTAATTTTATTTTGTTTTATTTTAATATTTATTTGGTTTTTTCTCACTTTTAATTAAAATTGAGCACTACCCAAAAGACCGTGTTTGCTTTGATTGACATTTGACTAAATGACATGCGTTTTTCGTTTCTTTTGTTTACATTTTCTTATTTCGCTTTTATTTCTTCGTTACGTATGTTTCTATGCAATTGTTTGGTTGATATCTGCATGAGATTTAAACCAATTTGTAGTCAATTGTAAAATAGTTAGTTTATAATAATGTTTACATTTTCTTATTTCGCTTTTATTTCTTCCTTACGTTTGTTTCTATGCAACTGTTTGGTTGATATCTGCATGAGATTTAAACCAATTTGTAGTCATTTGTAAAATAGTTAATATATAATTAGCGTTTTTATCAACCGACTATTTTATTTACTACAGGGAATCTTAAAAAACAGCAACAAACAACACAAATATTTTTTTTCACTTGGTACGTTGCATACACACTTTTTTTATAAACGTTTACCGTTAAATTTGCAAAAAAAAAAATTAAAAAAAAAAACACCGACACAGACGATGCTGTCTGGTTGAGATCACTTTTAACACTGAATTAATTCTTTACTTTTTGTTTTTTCTTTTGTTCTAACAGAAGTAGTGTTGCTGTAAATGTTGCAAATTAGCATGCAGTTGTCGGGTATTCATAAATTAATGGTTAATTGATGCTAAATTTTTTTTATTTTTTATTTTTAATAATTAAGCTAATAAAAAAGTTGTCAGAATACCTTATAAAAATATATTTTATAAATTTTGAAATTTATTTCTTTAACATAAGCTATAAGTAGCAACGAGTATTCATATTTAAAAAGATTGAGTACTTAAATTTAAGTACCCAACGGCTTATTTTATACACCACTAAAACAAAATATAAAAACATACACACAAACCTAGAAATTTTTTAATTTCAATTAAAAAATTAATTGACCGACTTAAAAAATTGTTTAAAATTTAAATTTAAAGTTAATAATTTTTTTAATTGCTGCATTGTTTCCTAAAATTTTTTCTGTGTAACTGTTGGTGTTATGAAACTTAGTCGTGAGTGTACGTCACACTTCTCTAAATAGTGACATATATTGTATTCTAAGATAAGTTGAGGCCAACTTAGATCTTTGCTTATATTGAGAGCTTTAAAGGTAACCTTCCTGAAAAGCTTGAGGAATTTCAGAGGGAAGTTGTCCTGTATCAACGAATGTGCTTCTCTAAGTAGTGACATACTATTGTATGCCATAAAGTCTAAGATAAGTTGAGATCAACTTAGATATTTGTTCATATTGAGAGCTTCAAACGTGATCTTCCTGAAGAGATTGGTGTTGGTATATTGGATGTGACACATATTCTGTAGCATTCATAGCGGAGAAGAAGGCACTCTTTCTGTTTTTAATTGTCTCGTCTTAATTGTTTGGAGTATACTCCTTGCTCCATATTTTCCTTGCTATTTTAATGTTTCTGCAGAACTTATCAGATTAACATTAGTGTCGCAGTGCTGAGATATATCAGCAGCTTCATGGTGACTTAAGACCATCCATCATCTTGGGAAACTAACAAAGACTGTCTAACGGATTTGTTTACTAAAGAAAATTTAATTATAAATCAAAAACCAATGTACTAAATATGTAAATATTTATTGAAGAATAATTTTAGATTAGTTCTATCAAGTTTAAGTCTCAAAATACCAAATTCTTATGTTTTATGGATGTTTCTTTAAAATTATTTAATTTCAATGATATTCTAAGTAATTTACTGATTTATTTTAAAGTAAATTTTATTTAGACTACGTTCTATCTTATTTATAATGCTTAGATAGAACTTGTCATATTGTATAGCTGCTGCAATGCTAATGGGAAATCTACGTTCAAGTCTTTATTTTTCCCGTGGCAGTTGATGTTGACTTAAGCTTCCACAATTTGGTTGTTATTTCTTCTAATGAATTCTTAATTTCTTCTATTGGTTTTTCGTTGAGAGTTTTTAATTTAAGTTTAATTCTTTTCTTTTTCTTTTAAATTTAAATATATTAATTTGTTTGGATTAATTTTACTCAGTTGTTTAATTGTTCCTTTATTAGTATTTATTGTTCACTATATGGTGACTTTTTATTTGTACTTTGAATACGTCGGCCGCCAGTTACACTGATTACTTTTTTGTTGTTTTCTTTAAACTGATTTTTCTTTGTACACATATGAACAACTAAGAGTGCCACTTGCTTTTGGTGGTTAATTTTGCGTACACACCACGACTCGTAGATCCTCAAATGAATTATTTCCTGCAGAATCCTTAAAAAGATTCACTTCAGACCAAAAGGAACACGTTGATATATGTAGATGTATATATTAGTTTATACCTTTTTTTAATTCCATTATTCAATTAACAACAGACTGAATGCAAGAATTACGAATGTCTAATTCCATTTCTTCACTTAATAAACCTTATATCCTTAATATCCTAAATAACATAAGTTATGAATTTTGTAGTTTAATTCATTAAAAAAATATTACTTTATTTGTTCACTTTCTAATTAGAACTAACTTTTATTACAATTTTTATTCTTACATTACCTTAAAAATAAATGTTAAATTGCATGGTAAGCAATTGCTTGATAATCAATTACATGGTAATCGAAATGTTGTTATTTTGTAATATTAGTTATTTTGGTCATTTACCTCATTTATTGTTTGCAAATGTGTCGGCAGTTTAAATAAAAAAGACTTTTGTCTTGCTGCAATTTCGTACCTTATCATCAAAAGATTTTTGAATTTTTGATATATTTTCGGTGTTGTGTTTCAAACATTTAAAAACTAGTTTTAGTTCTTTTTTACAATATTACGAAAGATATTGAACTTTGGATTCTGTAAAATGTCGTGCACAATTAACCTTAATGTTATTTTTCAATGCCGCGACAATATTAATGGTCCATCACTCACCACAACTATATTTTTGATATCCGTTATGAGGGAAATGTAAACGAGTTTAAATTGGTGTCAAACAATTATTATGAATCCGTCCACATTTCAAGCAAAAAAGATATGTTTTTTGGGCTATTTTCCTTTACAAAATCTTTTATTGTTTTTTCGTATGACGAATAAACATCATCCAATGCTAATCGACTTTAATATTGGGTTTTAAGACTTTCAAGTAATTTGTGTCGTCACGTTAAATGGCCGTAGGTCTGTAATGTCCGCTTTGACGGTTTCCAAAATACTAACTTTATTTATCATTTTATTCTTAAAGCTACCGTTACTTAAATATTATAGAGTGTAATGTGTATACCTTATACACCGTGTGAATTACCTTGATCAGCATTATTTAACGTGAGAACACAAAAATGCTGACCAAGTGATATTCAATGATAGTACATAAAATATACACGCTACACCTCCCTTTTACAATGAATGAATTTATTTATTATTTATATACTTAAATTTATTCTTTATATTATTATAAATATTTATATTTTAACTTATTTTTGGGGACCCCTAATCTATGTTAACATAAAATTTTAAAATTAAAAATAAAAAATTAATATGTATGTTTAAAAGAAAAAGTATATTCCCTTCTAAGAATGGAAAATTTTCAATCTATTTTTATGAACCTTAACAATTTTATCTTTATCAAGTAGTAAAGTACAATTGCCATTATTATCGATCTGCGTAATTGGATATGGGCCTCTGAATAGTGTTTCCAACTTATGCCCTGAGTTATTTTCTAATAAAACTAAATCTCCTATTTGAAGGTTAATAGGTTTTTTAGCTTTATCATATTGAGATTTATTATGATTTTTCGACTTCACTAGCATTTTTGAAGCGCGTTGCTGTGCCGTCTGGAGTCTATATTTTACCTCCTTCTCATACGAGTCCACGTTATACAGTGGGTCAACTGTATTTGTCATAAGCGTATGTGGTATTTTACCAAAGACTAATTCGTAGTGACAGTAACCATGTACTGTAGATGGCGTTGTATTAAAGCAATACGTGAAGTATCTTAACCATTCATCCCAATCCGTTCTACTTAATTATAAGTACGAACGAACATATTCATTTAATGTTCTATGAGATCTTTCAATGGTACCCAAGGTTTGATGATGGTATGCCGTTGATGTGACATGCTCAATCTTTAACATTTGGCAAAGCTCTTGCATGGTTTGATTTTTGTACTCTGTTCCCATATCAGATATGATTTTTCGCATAGGGCCATAGATTAGAATAAAATTTTCAAATATGGACTTAGCTACGGTTTTTGTCGTTTTGTCCGGTACCGGAATAGTAATCAAATATTTAGTTAAATCACATATGATAGTAACTGCATATTCATTACCACTATTAGACTTTATAAAAGGACCGATCGTGTCAATAACTATTACATCGAATGCGCGCGCTGGTGTTTCAGGTATCACCATCGATTCCTTTGTCTCGGTAATGATTTATTTTTCTGACACTGTACACATCCCTTGATGTACTGTCGAATATCCTTGGACATTCCACGCCAGAAATATGTCATAAGTAATTTCTGGTACATCCTCGTGTACCCAGGATGACCACCACTTCATCATTTACTATTTCTGTTTTGGCGTTAACGCTATTATTAGATTTTTTAATGTTCTGTTCGCAATATTTTTGAAATCAGTGATTCGAATCTTCTCAAATAATATATCATTTAATAAGAGTTGCAACTCTTTAATGTTCTTATTGTCGGTTATATTCTCCAACCTAGGAAAAAATTGCTCTAAAACAAATTTTCCATTTACAGAATAAAACAACTTTAGTTGTTTCTGGTTGTTTAAAAACTGCCTTTATTTTTAAATCTTAAAAATAACTTAAAGCTAAGAATTGCAGCTAATCTGCAATTCAGCATAAACTTATGTCTACATTATTATATGGATATAAATGTGTATGTAGAGCATTCCCACAGCTCTGATATTGCGACTATCCACAATAACAAAACTATCAGGTTGCTCTGACATATAAACAAATAACAAAGTGTATGGTTGTACATATATATACAACCAGACAGTCAGTATATTTGGTTATATGTAACTCGCGCGAAATTTATATTTTGTTATTGAAAACAAATTTAAAAAAAAAAAAAAAATTAATTTTATTTGTAAGGGAAAATAAAGAAAAGACTCGAGTAGTTTATTTTCAATCTATCTTTATTCGAAGTCCAGCCTAGACTGACTTCTTTTTAATTTCTTAACTTAATTTATAAAAATGTTTATTAATTTAATTGTCATCATTAATATATAAATTGCAGTTTTGCAATTTATCAAGAATTCAATTATTTATTTTGCCCTATTTTATTTAAGAAGTCGTCGAACTTGTCTGGAATTGACTCAGCATTTATTCCAGTTGTAAGTTCGTCGACTTTATGTGTGTTTTTGTCCACATATGTAACTACTCCCCCCTTTAGATAAGAATTCTCCTGAATTCTTTTGTTTAATTTTATAGTTATGTATTTATGTTTGATAAAAAAATATTAATGATGACAATTATTACAATTATAATTAAAATATTGCAGCTGTATGCTATTTTTGTGTGGTATTTTAATTCTTTAATATTTTTTACATTATATTGGTGTTCTTTTTTAATTTCTTCAAATGAAATTTTATGTGTAAAATTTTGAGTTTTATTTGTATATTCCATTACTTGTTTTTCTTCTATAGTTTCTATAATATTTGAGAAATAATAATATTTTATTTTGATTGAACAGTTATTGAAATTGATTAAGTAATTTCCATTTAAAATGTTTTCTACATGATTACAAGTTTGATTTATGGTAGTATTTATTGCATTTTTAATTAAAATTGTATCTATATCTAACTGTAAAATTTCCAAATCTCTATTTTCCATTAATTGACAATTATTCTTTATTATACAATTATTACTTAGTTTTAAATCTTTTAAATGTTTATTTTCTTCAAATTTATAAGTGTTATTTTGGAATTCAAAAATTTTTTCTACGTTTGAATCTATTTCATTAAATACAATATTTGGTAATGGTACAATAAATCTTAACTTAACTGTTATAAATGTTTTGGGTATTTTTATTCCAAAAATAAGATAAGAATTGTTAAAAAACGCTGTTCCAAATTGGATATATTTTAATTTGTTATAATCAATTTCATATTTTCTTATTTCATTGCTAGTTAAAATACTTGGGTGAACAATACCATATTTTGCTGAAATTACATTATCTTGTAAATGTTCTATTTTATTTTTTATTAATTGTACATTAGTCAATTGTTCTAAATATATATTTTTATTATTTTCTTTTTCCAGAAATTTATTTATTGAATTTAATTCTTTTTCTATTTTCTTTCTATCATTTGATATTACAATTTTTAAGTGTTCTAAAGTAACATTAAAATAATCATTAATTGATATTTGTTGGTCATTGTTTTCTGTAAGTTCGTCAATGTTTAGTAAGTGCTTTTGTATATTCTGTCTGTCCTCTTCGTCCATAGTGCCAAATAACCATTTTGACATGCTTCCGATTCCGTTAATAAGTCCACGTCTTTGTCTACTTTGTTTCGGTATTAAAGTCATTAATTTATTTCTGGCATCTAATAGTTCTAATTCAAGTATATCTTTATTATCCATTTCCATTAAAATTATGTTGTCCGTTAGTTTGTCTAAAATTTCCTTTACTTCGTTAAGATTAATCATGTGTAAAACTACGTCTGAATATTGAACTATTTCCTGGTCCCGCATATATATGTCCGTATAACCTATTTGTTCCGTTAACAGTTTTGTGGTCATTATCCCGCTAGTCGTCGGAGTCCATAATAACATCGTCAATATTGTCAAAAGCTGAAAATTTTAATGGTTTTTTAATGTTGCAAGGATGAATATTCCTCCAATTTTCCTTCCTATACTTTGGTTGTAAAAACTTAATTGGTTGATGATCGGTCAGAATTTTAAATTTTCTCCCATAAAGATAAGGTCTTAAATAATTAACACTCCATAATATGGCTAAAAATTCTTTATCTGTTGCTGAATAGTTTCTCTCATGATTATTTAAGGTTCTGGATGCAAAACATATTGGATGCCCTTCTTGTGACAAGACAGCACCAATTGCGTAATTGGACGCATCCGTAGTAAGAGTAAATTTCTTTTCAAAATTCGGATATCTAAGAATTGGATGTGATATAATTAGGGTTTTCAATTTTTCGAATGCTTCTATGTATGTTGGGTCTTTAATATTTATCTTTACACCCTTTTTCAAGTATTTCGTTATCGGTTGTGCTACCTTAGCGTAATCCTTAACAAATTTTCGGTAATAGCCTGTAAGTCCTAGAAAACTCTTTATTTGTCTTTCAGTTTTTGGAATCTCTAATTCTTTAATAACCTTAATTTTCTCTGGGTTTGGTTTAAGCCCTTCACTTGTTAGAATGTGACCCAAAAACTGAGTTTCTTTCTTCATGAAGTTGCATTTATCAATTTGTATTTTTAAATTTGTCCGTTCTAGTACGTTTAATATGTCTGTTAAAGCCTTCACATGTTCTTTTAATGAGTTACTAAATATGAGGATATCGTCAAGATATACAACGCAGGTTTTATTTATGTAGTCCCTTAATGTCTCGTTCATTAATCGCTGAAATGTCGCCGGTGCGTTTTTTAGTCCGAATGGCATTCGTATGAATTCATAAAGTCCCTGTGGTGTTACAAAAGCTGTTTTCTCCCTATCTTGTTCTTCAATCAAAATTTGGTGATATCCCTTAGCTAAATCTAGTGTTGTAAAATATTGAGCTCGTCCCAGTTTGTCTAAAATTGAATCAATATTTGGAAGAGGAAATTTATCATCTATTGTCACCTCGTTAAGTTTTCTGTAATCAACTACAATTCTATATTTCTTTTTCCCCGAATTGTCTACTTTTTTGGGTACTACTATCAAAAGACTCGAATACCTAGAGCTACTTTTTTTAATTATTCCCTGTTCCTCCATTTCTTTTATTTGCCTTCTAACTTCCTCCTCGTGCTGCGGAGGGTATCTATATAATTTAGAGTTTATTTGTTCGTTAGTTGTCGTCCTTATTTCATGTTTTATGTTCATTGTGCTAGTCAACTGGTCTCCCTCCTTAAAGAATAAATTTTTAAATCTTCCCAATATTTTCGTTATTTCCCTATGTTCTTCTTCATTTAAATGGTCTAATTGAATTCTATCCCAGTCAAACTCAATTTTCTCTAATACGCAAATTTCGATATTTTTATAAGGATTTTCTAAAAATTTACTAATTTTCCCATTAATGGAAATATATCCATCTATCAAATTTATTATAGTGTTAAAACAGTTCAATAGGTCAGTCCCAATTATAAACCGGTACTTTCGACCCTTAAGTTCAGTAATTTTCCATTTAATTTTTGAATAAATTGGCAAATTAAATTCATTAGGTGCATTAGTTAGTGTCTCGTATCTGATTGTATCTTTCCCGGTTATTGTACTAAAATTAATTGGTTGTTTCAATAAAATTTTTTCAAAATAATTTATACTTCCATCTATTAGGCTTATTCTTGCCCCCGTATCTATTAATGCAATGTACTTTTTTTCGTTAATCGTAATTTCTATTGTGGGTAGACAGTCCGATGGGGTGTTTGAAAAAACTGATCCTGACTTTGTCTGAGTTGACCTACGTTACATTGACATATGTTTGGCTCAGAGCGTCCTGCCAATGGACCATTATCCCTTTCCCTACTGTCACCTTCCATTGACCCGTTTTGGTTTTGCCAAGGTTGATCCAAGCGATATTGGCTGAATGTCCTCCTTGGGTTTCCTACCTGGGCGGATCTTTGGCAATTACCCCGATTATCAAAACTATTATTAGAATTATCATGGTTTATTTCTATATTATCTACTTCCATTTGCTCGATTCGGTCTTGCCTAGGTTGATTCCAGCGATATTGGCCGGAATTTGGCCTAGGGTTTCCTACCTGAGTGAACTTCTGGAAATTATTTAACATATTATTATTACTGTTATTTTGAGTCCTATATCGTCCAGAGTTATTAAAGCTTCTACTAATATTATTGTCAAAGTTATTACTATTATTGTAATTGTTCCGTCTAAAACCATTTCGTTCCATAAAATTCTGCTGATTGTGTCCCTGATTAAGGTTACTATTATAATTTGTCCTTTGGTTATAATTGTTTCTATTTTGTGTCCGATTTTGTCTAAATGCTACGTCCTCTTTGGCCCTAAATTTTCTATATTCCGGCCTAACACAACTATCCTCAAATCTTCGTACGGTCAAAATTTTTAATATATCATTAATGTTCGTTTGCTCATAAATTTTGTCCAACAATGTTCCCTGGGTCATTTCCTTTACAGTGTTTACCAGTAAACTATCTATATTTGAGAAGTCTATGTAGTGGTCATCCCTATAGTAAACAGTCAGTTCGTCCGCTTTATATTTTATATTTTGAATTTCAATAATTAATTCGCTTACTGAATTTACTCTTAAGTTGGCTATCATTTTGTAGATTTGATATGGTTCGATATTTGGCCTGTACCTCAGTTTTAGTGTCTCCTTTATCAGCTGCCAATTGTCTGGTTCCGTAACATTTATTATAGCATCCTTGGCCTGTCCCTGAATTGTTCGGTAAAAGATGGTTCTTACTGCTTCCTTGTATAAAGTTGCGTTCGTTATTGTTGACAAGAGATATTCGGTGCTACTGAAGAAGCTGTTTACTGTTACTTCTCCTGTTCCAGTAAATGTGGGCAACATATTAACTGTTTTCATTATATGCTCCCTTAAGCCTTTATCCTGGCCTTGCTGTTGTTGTAACTCGATATAGGCTACCCTCATACTTTCTAATTGTTGCTCCCGTCTGGCTAGCTCCTCCACTAGGTTCAGATTTGGCATTTGTGCTTGCTCCTGTTCCATTCTTCTTCGATCGAAAGCCTGTTGTCGTTTCTTTTTTTCCTTGCTAGTCGTTGTGTCGGTTAGCTTCTTGCTGACTGACAGTCACTTCACTAGAGTATAAAATTTTCTCTTTTTTTTTTGTTATCCTTTAATGTTCACTGCAACGTGGTGTCGATTTTAGAATATTATCGTTTTTCACTGTTACTATTAGTGTTTGAATTTATTCTTTATTAAATGTTCACTGCACGTTTTTTTTTTTTTTCTCCTTTTATTTTTTTGATGATTACTTCACTGTGGTGTCGATTTTAGAATTTTATCGTTTTCACTGTTACTAGTAGTGTTCGATTTTATTCGTTATTAAATGTTCACTGCACTTATTAATTTGTAATCACTATTATTTTATTAAAAGGACGATATATCTGTTCGTTTCACTGGATTCACGATTTTACATGAATCCTACCGACTGCGCCAAATTTATATTTTGTTATTGAAAACAAATTTTAAAAAAAAAAAATTAATTTTATTTGTAAGGGAAAATAAAGAAAAGACTCGAGTAGTTTATTTTCAATCTATCTTTATTCGAAGTCCAGCCTAGACTGACTTCTTTTTAATTTCTTAACTTAATTTATAAAAATGTTTATTAATTTAATTGTCATCATTAATATATAAATTGCAGTTTTGCAATTTATCAAGAATTCAATTATTTATTTTGCCCTATTTTATTTAAGAAGTCGTCGAACTTGTCTGGAATTGACTCAGCATTTATTCCAGTTGTAAGTTCGTCGACTTTATGTGTGTTTTTGTCCACATATGTAACTCGCGCTGGTGTTTCAGTTATCACCATCGATTCCTTTGTCCTCGGTAATAATTTATTTTTCTGACACTGTACACGTCCCTTGATGTACTGTCGAATATCCTTGGACATTCCACGCCTGAAATATGTCATACGTAATTTCTGGTACATCCTCGTGTACCCAGGATGACCACCAAATATTGTATCATCATGAAACTTTTTCAAAAGGAAACTTTTCTGCTCTTCATCATTTACTATTATCTGTTTTGGCGTTAACGCTATTATTAGATTTTTTAATGTTCTGTTCGCAACATTTTTGAAATCAGTGATTCGAATCTTCTCAAATAATCTATCATTTAATGAGATTTGCAACTCTTTAATGTTCTTATTGTCGGTTATATTCTCCAACCTAGGAAAAAATTGCTTTAAAACAATTTTTCCATTAACAATTAGATCATCTAATATAATTTTCTCTATAATTATTTTCCCATTACGTATGTAACACCTTGGTGATTTACATTTAAGGTCAAAATTTAGACGAACTTTCTTCCTTACTTCCTTAGAACTGATTGTTTCATATATTTTTGGTTTCTCTACTTGTCTTGTAAAATCATTTTCCGAATCCGGTGTTACCTTTCTAGTTTTCGATCTAGTTGTCACTTTTAGGATTTTTCTTATTTCCCTAATGCTCTTAAAATCTATTCGCGACAGAGCATCTGCTCCACAGTTATCCTTACCCTTTATGTATTCTATTTCAAAATCATACTCTTCCAAATCCAATCGCATTCTCGTCAATTTGGACGAGGGATTTTTCATGAAAAAGAGATACGTTAAAGGTCTATGGTCGCTTTTTACCAAACATTTTTTTCCATAAACATACGGTCTAAAATATTTTATTGCCCAATGAACTGCAGCGAGTTCTTGTTCAATAATTGACTTATTACTTTCCCCTTTTGTAAAAGATCTTGATGCATATGCTACGGGTAATTGTACTCCATTATATTCTTGGCTCAGTACTGCACCGCACTCATACTTGCTTGCATTCGTCGTAATACAGAATTCCCTATCAAAATCGGGGTATTGTAATATTTTCGGAGTCAAAAGTGCATTCTTAAAATATTGAAAGGATTTTTCGCAAATATCCGACCAAATAAAATCAGAATTTTTCGAGTTAATCTCGTTAAGGGCAACGAATGCTGTGCGAAGTTTGGAATAAATCGTCTGTAATAATTACAAAATGCGATGAATCGTTTAGTTTCCTCCGCATTTTTGGGTGTAGGATAATTTTTAATTACTTCATACTTGCTGTTCTTGTATTTTTTTATTTTTATTTAACTTCAACATAAATTTTCTATTTAGTTCAATAGTAAAGTTTTACTTGATTAAATGGAACGTGTATCATTTCTTAGCCATTATACGGATATATTGAAGCCTCCTGACAGGATCGCCATGTAATTGAAACGTCCGCTTTGAGGGTTTAAAAAATACTAACTTTATTTATTCTTTTATTCTTAAAGCTACCGTTCTTACTTAAATATAATAGAGTGTAATGTGTATACCTTATACACCGTGTGAATTACCTTGATCAGCATTTTTTAACGTGAGAACATAAAAATGCTGACCAAGTGATATTCAATGATAGTACATATAATATACACGCTACAAAACAATATCACAGTTCTCTTCTTCTTTAGAAATTATTGTGGAATGCCTTATGCTTTTTTTTAAATACCTCAGGTATTAAACATTCCTCATAAGCACATTTATATGAAAGAGTTATAACTCTCGCTTTGAATATGATCTTTGTTCTCTTCACAACCTTCTCCATGTATAGGCAAGGAGTCAACTGCCCTATTGGCAAATGTAATATTATTTCTCAAAGACACATTCTGCAGTTCTAAGCATGCAGAATACGTTTCTGGTAAGGTTCTCGGTCTCTGTATGATTATCATTCGAGATAACTCAGGCTTCAACCCCCTAATGAAAACATCTATGGACCTATTGCTATAAGTTTCAACGAGAGCTTTCACTGTTTCCTCACTATAAGATTCTGTTTTTAACTTGTTCACAATAAAAGAGAACTGATGATTCACTGTTGAATAAAGTTCGTCTACTGATGATGAGCCCTGAGTTAACTGATTAAGCTGATGCTCCAAAGTTTGGAGATATCGCATTTTATTTCAGGCCAGCTACTGTCAAATACATTATAGGACATTATAGGAAGCTGTGTCTGCAGCCCCAACAATATTTTGACGAATACTTTGTACAATTGCCCTAAACAATCTCAAAGTCCTTCAATATTGTCTCAACTGAATGGACCCATGATATATATTGTGTGGTGTTTCCATCAAAAGTCCTTAGCTCTTTCACGCTATCTGCGTGAAAGTCATCTTCTGTTTGTGGTCCCTGCGCCCTTTCAAGTTCATCTAATCTTCTTAAAACTTGTTCATAAGTAACCGGTATGCGTGTGCTAATGAAATGCTTTTTTAAGCTGACTCTGCCAAATGCGCCTCGTTGGCAGATCTAGCAGTGTTGTTAACTTATATTGTTGTAGTTTATTAAAAAATATTATCGTTTTATATTTTTTAAGACAGCAGCTTTTGCGACTGTCTCCGTTGATCGTTTCTTTATTAATTCTCTGTAATATTTAATGCCACTTAAAACTAACTTAAAGAGTGTGTGCTCACACAGACACGCTAGCTTAATATTACTGGTGGGAATCTGCTTCCGTTGCATTAACACAAAACGCAAGCAGACGTCAGTGTGGACAAAAACTCAAACAAAGGAATGTTTGAGTATTATATTTCATCTACAGAGGGTAGACGAACAAGACTTAGTCAAACACACTACAATATATACTTGATAATTCGCGGAAAAGGTAAGTAAATGAACATTTAATTATTTTAGTGATTGTTGTTTTCTTAACTCTTCCCCTCTTAAATTCCAACGTCCGCGTTGGATGGGTAATGCGTGTAAGTACTTGATGTTTCTATTGGGTAGTTGTCGTTTGCTGTGTCTAAAAGTTGGTATCTGATGAAGAATTATTGGCATATGGGTCAAATATTTGGTCTTCTGGAACTCGGCATGGCGACATATTAGAGTATTCTTCATCTGTTGAAGGCAAATATGAACTGGTAGGTTGGGGACCTTCATCCTGTTGTTCTCGGTATATTCGGAAATTCGGCTGCTGATATACAGGTTGCTACAATTCATTAGCACGACAATTCATTTTCATCCAGCACTAGTAAGGGAGCAAGCTTATGAATGGGCCTTCTAAAAACGCCGTTTTTGGTTTTGACCTGAACAACCCGACTCTTGCCGTCCGTGGCCGTTTCTACAGCAACAACTCTGCCCAGTATCCACGTTTTCGGTGGAAGATTGTCGTCGTGTACGGTTACGACGGTTCCGACCTCGACGTTTTTTTCTGCTTTGTCCCACTTCACCTTCTGTTGCTGCTGGAGCACGTAGTCCGTTTGCCATGCAGACCAGAAACGTTCCTTCAGGCACGATAGCGCTCGAAACCGCTTTAATCAGTTGAGCTTGCCTGTCGTCGAGCTGGAATCGGGCAGTGCCTTGATAGAGGACCCTATTATCAAGTGACCTGGTGTTAGGGGTTCCCCGTCGCACAGGTCGCTCGACAGCGGTGCTAGTGGTCGGGAGTTCAGCATTGCCTCTACGTTCACTAGAACGGTATTTAGCTTTTCGTGAACGCGAATTACGACTTTAGCAAATGTGTCGCAGTGCATCTTCATCGAGAAATGCAGAGACTCGAAAGACTAGAAGCCAATCGCTCGCGAATGGCACGATCAGGAGAAAGAATCGATTTAAAGTAGGCGGCATTTCATTACACAAGGACGTACTAATTGGCGCAATGAACAAACTTTTTTCAATCTCTTCTTTCAATTGAATGAGCAATATCAATTGAAACTGGCTGGCGAAAAAATTAAATACAATATATATATTTTTACTCCAAATAAAAAAACAAAAAAGTATATCCCATGGCATTAAGATGAATTCATAGATATAATATACTATTTGCCTCAAATACATAAGTTTATTTTTTTAAGGGCATAGCTTGACACTTTAGATATCTGCTACAACTTTGTCATATGACCACTTTATCCGCCGTCATCTGGCTGGCTACATTTGTTCAAGTTTGAAATCAACGGAAATTGTGTCTCTTTAAGATTAAGAAAACTTAATTATGCAAAGTAATTTGGGTATATTCCAATAGTAGCATCATTTATTTGAAAATATTGTACTAAATCAAAGGAGCTGGACAGCTCTTGTCCCCAGCAATTTTTAGTAAGTTTGTTTACAGTGTTGTGCAAAGTGATTGTATTTTCACGTAGCCAAATGTTATCTATCTATTATGGGATTTTATTGCCCTTAAATGGGATTTTGACGTTTCTCGATGGTTGCATGGACATGGATATTTCAAAGTCCATGCCGTTTTGTCTCATGACTGCTATTTGAGAAACAATGCCTTCACGAAAATCATCATTGGAAATTTCGAAAACTATAGAACCGTACGTTGTCACTTATATTAAAATATCATTGTTTAATATCACCTAAGCGTAGGTTAGACGCGTTTGGTGGTCAACAGCTAACAGCTGATACACTGTCTGCACTTTGTAAGGGAAAATCATTCCAGTTGCGTGGCACGTCGTCTGGTTTATATTCCGGGCTCCTCTTCGACACCTTGGCCAACAGCAGCGATATTTTCAATTGCTTCGGGGCCGGCCAGCCTTGGAAAGATCTCGTATTGTCCCAGTCTCTTCAAGGCGAGTTGCCAAACGCCGCAGTATTTGTCAGTTGGTGTCGGACCGCCAGGAAATCTGCGACGAAATTCCTGCTGGAAACAATTACTCCGCGTTCTTGAGGAGTAAACCAATTCATGGCATGTCGATTTGTATTCTGCGTTTGTTTACTTCACAAATGTCAAAACCGAATTGACGCTATAACTTTTGCAAATGGCGCCCATATGCCATGTTGGATGACTTTATATCAATTTTTTCCACAGAGCTTATTGTTCTTGTTTTATCACTTGACATTTTTCTTGTTTTTGAAAGTTTTTTTGTTGTTAACTTCAAAATTTTTTTAAATTACTCAATTAATTTTACAACATATTGTTTTAAGATGAAGAACTTTATTACAAGTATGCTGGAAAGGCAATAACAACTTTTTTAAACCATTGTGAAATATTATAACATTATGAATCGACCATATTGGTCTAGTATGGATTCCTTTTTCATTCTTACTCACATTATTTTATCATCCTTTTTGTATTTATTTTTTCTTCCTTTATTTACATTATTTTACAAAACTAAATATTTACAAATGAAATCTTATCTTTACATACAGAAGTTAAAGGATTTTAAACGGTTTTGACAAAAAAATTATTTTAAGGCGCTTAGAGTTAGTATAATTCATGAGCATGTTTTACCAGACATAAGTACTTTATTTTGCTGCACTTTCGATGTGCATCTTTGCAAATCATCCATTGCAGTAGTGAATATTTCAAAAAGTTCATCAATACTAAAGAGCATAGAACTATCTTTAACTTGGCTTGCATATCATACGTTATTATTAACCCTGTTATTACTGATGCTTTGGTTTGTGTTGCCTAATGTTGTAAACTCAGTAGGGTTAAATTGAAAGGAGTTATCCACTTGGTGCCTTTGGATTCTGGTAGTTTTACATGTTACTCTAGCTCTTGTCTCTAGGTAAAGTGAACGAAATGGAGAGTTTATATCATTTGTAGCATGATCGGTTCTGTCTTGCCATATTTTTTGCAATTAAAACATGTGAAAACTGCAGGCCGTTTTTCACTTGCGTTAAATGGGCAAGAATCGGATCAGCGCATATCATACATGCAGTACTACGATGACAGTGTATATATATTTATATATTTTCCAAGTAATAATTACATTGGCGATTGTTCACACATTTTTTAGTTAGGTAGGATTGAAGGTTTTGCGGCAGAACTGAACTTTGTATACCGCATTGTTGTTGGAACTGTATTTAGTGGATATTTCCATAACAAGAGAGGGAGATAAGTTGTAACTTATCAATTCGTTTTTGATGTCTTCAACGTCGATGCTAGGAAGGCCATGTAAAAACGTGGTATATAACCTATTAGAATTATAGGAGTGAAACTCTATTTGGTTTTCTTTCAAAATTTGTTTACAGGCATTATTGCGTCTCATTTTCGTACCAATGGAGGCCCGCTTATAAACACTTCTTTATCTACTTCATTTTCAAGTAGCTTTCGGATTTTCGTGATAGGTGTGTTGACTTCTCCTACAATTGGTAGTGGTTTTCGTAACTTGACTTCTGTGATATTTGACGCCGGGGCGACAGTGTCCATAGCATTATGATCAGCAAGAAGACTTACCTGTTGCTTGAAGTACTCGGAATGTTAGGGTTAATATAACCTGTTGAAATATATGGGCCATTTCACCTTTGCTGACTTTAGCTTTTTTTTTTTAATAAAGAAAAAAGTAGTCAATTACAAAACAAATCCACTTGTTTTAACAATTTGTGTTTGTATGTGTGTATGTATGTGTTCATGCGCTTTTATTAGTAGCACGACCGTTGGGTTAGAGAATAAGATGTGAACTCTGTTCTTGTCTTTATAAAAAAACATTTTATAACTGATTTTTGTTTCAGTTCTTATTTGATTATTTCTGATGCTAATCGCTCCGTGTTATTCCTTTTTGTCCACACAAAGTTTATATATTTTTGTCACCTTTTTTTGATTTAGTAAGCTTTTTATATTAACAAAATTATCTTTTTATATTCTACTTACTTTAACAAATTCTGCGCTCTGAAATCTGTTTAAATGTACCATTAAATCGGCTTAAAAATATGATAAAGCACAAGATCTAAATATTGTTTTAAAAATTACACGCAAATGATTTTTATTTATGAGTCGATTATGGATGGTAGCCGAACTTCAGTAGCGTTGCCAGAGGGCAACCACAAATTTTTAGATGCCAATTAGACAACAGAAATGGTAGCTGCCACCTGTAATATCACTTAGGCAACTGACATTGCAACTGAAGTTCGGTTGCCTTCCTTAATCGAACTATTAAGTTGAGGAATTTGGTAAAAAATAATCAAAATCTGTATACATAAAATTCGACATTTTAAAGCTGCTTTACATTGAATTAAGAAAAATATCAGGATTGACTTATGAAATGTAAAGATTTCAACAATTTTATTAAATTTAGTTTTGATTTACAAAAAAAAAATCATAAATTAAATAAAAACAAAAGTTTTTGCTTTAATACTTATTAACAAAATTAAGAAAAACCAACCTATTTATTAAATGAACGAAAAAAAAAACCTTTTTTCAAAGGTGTTGTGTACTTATGTGTAAGGTCATTTTCAGGTCAATTAATCATTAAATGGGCAGCAAAAAAAATATACTTAAAAGAAATTTTTAAATGAATTATAATAAAACAATGAGTTTCATTAAAGAAATTTATGAAATAAAATTAATTTAACGACCAGTAACAATAACAAAAATATATTAAAATATTTAAAAATAAACAAAATAATAAGAAAAACTTGCCATTTTATTTGTAAAAATATAAACTTAATTTAAAAAAAAAAACAAAAAATCAAACATTTTCCAACTAAATAATTGTTAAAAATCCACACACTGCTTTTTTTTTAAAAACAACTCCTCTGTTTATGTAAATTTTGTATTAAAATAATATATTAATATGTAATAATTTTTAAAATATGTTAGATATAAATAAAAATAAACATTTTATAGTAAATAAAACAAAATTTTTAAATTTGTATTAAACTATAATTAAAAATATTAAAACTTTATTAATTGCATTAAGTATTAATAAATAAACAGTTTGTTGAATAAATTATAATAAAAAAAATATAATTAAAATAATGAATTCTAAATTAAAATTAAAGAAACATTTAATGTTGATATTTGTAGACAAAGTTGAAATTTAAACTTTGACACGTTACACCGTGTCTATACTTGACAAATATTTATCACAACATCTAATGACATTTGTTATCAGCTAAAGCTTTGACAAGTTTATCATAACGACGCAATAACACTAATAAATGCTAACATATGCGTTCCCCAAGCAACATGTCTATGTAAGCAATAGAATTTGACAGTTGCAAATATTTATTATAACATGTCAGAGGAATGACAGTACAATAATACTGTTAACACCACAAAATCAAAAACAAAATCCATGATTGACTGACTGGTCATCCAGCAAGTGTACATCAAACTATCAAATTACACGTACACAAAACTGACATCAAGCATTTTGATAATGTACGGTGCCTTTAACAAGAGAAACAAGCCGATCGGCTCAGAGTCAGCTACGAGTTTGTCGGCTCATAGCGGCTCAAAGGAAGCCGCCGATGTTATTTGAATTTTGAAAAACTACTTTTAATAACTTGAAAAATGTTGTTTTCAAATTGTAAATTATGACTTTTTCAAACAAAATGGAAGTCAATAATATTTGTATGAAAAACTGGTTTACAGAATTTTGTTGTGGCCGTACAAGCACGGAAGATGCCTAACGTTCTGGACGACCAGTTGTGGTCTCTACACCCGGAGAAAAGTTGGACAAAGTGCATAGAGCTCAAGGAGACTATGTTGAAAAATAAAATAATTTTTTATCCAACATGAGTTTCCTTCAAAAAGTCACGGACGTTTCATCCACCCTCGTATATGACTAAATTTTGACCCACAAAAATAAGATAGGATAAAAAAAATAAAAAAAAATATAAAATTTTTTTATTAGGACAATTAAAGCCGAAAATTTAGACGCCGCCGCCGCCGAAAAAAAATCAAAAAAGCTGTCAGCCGCCGCCGCCGAAAATTTTGACTCGGCTTGTTTCACTGGTTTACACCTGATATATTCCTCTTTTGATTTGAAATTGATGATTAAAAGTTCTCAAGTATACAATCCCCGCTATTAGAATCCTGCAAACAAAACAAGAAATTTATTTTAACAACTTCTTGTCTTATAATCTCAACATTAATAGCTTTTTTAGAAATATTATATTATAAAAAAATCTTAACAAAATTTGTTTCCTATTTTATTTATACATTTTTTTTTACAAAACCAAAATAAATTTATGATATACAATACTAAACTCCTGGTTCGTTTAAGTAATTAATTTATATTTACTATAAATTAAAAACCTTAAAATCATAAAATATAAAATTAGTATTATAAAACTGCTTACAAAAGAAAAAAAAAAATCATAGAAACTCCTTAGAACATAAAACTACATCAACATGTTATTTATTTATTGTTTTTTTTTTCCTCCACACCCAACCATTATTAAGTAGTTCAATCAATTAAAAAAAACACAAAACAAAAGAGAAAACTAAACTATAGTTACATTATTATTAAATATTATAATAAATTATTCCATATATTATTAAGTGTTAAACATGTTTAACTAAAATCATAAATAATTTAAAGGAAACTATCCTTAAATAATAATTTTATCTATCTAACACTAGGTTCTATAATTAAACTTAAACTATAAATAAAATAATGTAAAAAAAAAATAAAAAGTTCAACGAATAAAATTGGCAATTAATATTATAAAAAAAAAAAACTAAGAGAAAAACTAAACCAAAAATTCAAAACAATCCTATTAAACTCTAGACATTTCTATTATATTATAATCAACCTAACAGAAAATCTAATTACATAATAATTGTTAGTAGTGTTTTTTAAAAAAATGCTAAAATATTTATTAAAAACAAATAAATTGTTTTAAAAACAAATTGAAAATTTTCAAAAATAAATGGCATGACACACACAAGCCTGTATACAAACATAAAACCGTTAGTTACACTACTTAAACATGCAACTCTGTTTGTATTGACAAAAGCTCTACCAAATACATAGAATACGTTATGCTTTAACTGCAAAGTTAATGCAATGTTGCAGTTATGCCTGCCTGTGAGTTTTGTATGACCATTTAAATTGTATATTTCTTTAAATAATTATTGATTTAAAATTTTAACATAAAAAAAACAATTTTTGCAATACAACATGCATTATAATATACTCATAATATACATTATACATACATTAATACATGCATATATTTAAATCGAAAAAAAGTTAATTATATACACTTTATTTAAGTGTTATTTAAAATAAAAATAAAAACAATTAAAATTGTATTACATAAACCATGCGTATCAATATTTAAAACAACCAACCATCAATAAAAAAAAATGAAAAGAAAAACATGTTTAAATAAAAAAAATATATTAAAATAAAATCAATTGAATTGTGTTTTTATTTGGGAAATTTTGTAACAAAACAAATTGGTCAAATTGAAAGGAAATATAAGTAAGTAATATCTGATAGGTTTTTATCAGAGACCGTAAACAACGGTTATCCGGAAAAATTAAACTCTAAAACTCTTCATGTTAGAGTCAACGGAGACCTATAGATTCCTATTGAAGTGCTCTTTCACAGTTAACCGTTACTTTTCAACGAAAAAATAAAAGTTCGGTTGAAACTCTTAAAAACGAGTTTTATTTTCCCCGCCATAAAATAAAACTCATTTGAGGAGATTTATTTTTCCGTCATAAAACAAAACTCATTTGAGGAGTTTTATTTTTCACGTCAGAAAATAAGACTCATTTCGTTTATTTTCGTCTTTTTTTCATTATCTTTCTTTATTGAGACTATCTGATATAATGTGTGTAATAATTTAGTTGTTTAAGAAAAAACAACAACAATTTAATAATAGGAATCAAACAATAAAAAATTAAAATCCCACTTGATTTTATTTTAATGACGATTTATTCAGTTGCAATGCACGGTGCTTTACAAATTGTAATGATCATACCAGCAATCTTTAGGTGTCAATTTACATAAAATAAGTTTTATTTTCTGACGGTAAAAATAAAACTCCTGAGACACATGAGTTTTATTTTATGAAGTCAAATTATAACTCTCTTTTTAAGAGTTTCATGCGAAATTTTATTTTTACGTTAAAAAAATAACAGTTTTAGATGTATTTTTAATTTTAGAGTCACAAAATAACTTTTTTGATATCACTTATAACCACCTTTTCTAAACACGATTTTTTGTATAATAATGTTTAACTGATCCATTTACATCTATTCATAAAAAGTAAATTGAAAATCCACATTTTTCGCTAAATTAGCTTTAAAAGCATGATTTTACAATGTTATTTGTTTTGATTGCTGTCTAAGCTTGACCCGGTGCGCTTCGCTACCCCTGTCGTAGTAAAAATCGTTTCAACCGTTTAGTAATTATTGTTTAAGAACTAAAGGTACCAATTTTACCAGTTTTTCCCCCTGTTTATCTCTTTCTGGTAAAAATATTGAAAAAAGTTATAGCCTATTGACGCTTCCAAGTAAGGATCTATATACGTTCCAAATTTCAATAAAATCGATTTAGCCGTTTAGGCGTGATGATCAAACAAACTTACAAAGACATTTATATATTTATATGGATTTGTATAATTGTATAATATCTTCACCAAAAACCTTTGGGAAAATGTTTCCTGATGATCTGGACTAAGTAACCAGTGAAATGAGCATAGAAACTAGCTTAAAAACTACAAATTTCAGTGAATTTATCAATAATTAAATTGGGAATTCTGCATATTAAAACTTAATCTTTCTGAAAAATACAAATATTAACAATAGTACTTGTAAACGAACGGAATAACGTAACTTCCAGAAAAAAAAAATACTTGATAATTTGTAACAATTATTTTTTCTGGAAGTTACGTTATTCCGTTCGTTTACTTTTAACCAGGGTTTAATATTTAGTTAAACGTTTTTTACATTTGACTACCGACTACGCAATAAATATGAATCGGTTTCATATTAATGTCCACATATACTAAAAATATACAAACTATAAACCAATGCCATATATGCACAAGCTTCATAGTTGAAATATTTGTCGCAGTTTTTCCAAAAATATTTTGCCTTACAAAATATTTTACGTTGCAGCTAGAAGACAAAATGAAAATTTTTCATTTCTAAAACATTTGCTGCCCAAATATATTTATATTTTTGGTTAGCAAAAACAAAATATATTGCTTGTGTATAATATACAAAAAATTTACTACAAAAACATCAAACATGCAAACAAATTGCAGCGTGAAAACCATAAACTGCAAACGATATGCGCAGTAAAAAATTCAAACAATGGAAATATGGAAGATGCTAAATGTAGACTGCCAAACCATACGAAGTTGAAAAATGTAAAATACGAAATTGTGCGAAGTTAAAAATGTTTAAAACGAAAATGTGCATTTATAAAATATTTCAGCCACATATATGGAAATATTTAGCCGCATATAGTCACTGAGTAGAAAAATGTGAAAAAAACTATGAACAACAAGTGTGCGTTGATTTGGGTGTACAAAATAAAAATTTATATTGAATCGTGTGTTTAAGAATTTAAGTGCAATAAAATAGAAGCTTTATTTTTTGAGGTATGTAATTGTATTATGAAAGATAGGAATGCAGTGAAAATATAATTAATAAGATTCTGGGCAAAGGATAGTGGACGATATTATTTGATTGAATTTTTTTATTAAATGATTTTTGTAATACGAATTCAAATGTATTCCTGCTGCTTGTAATAGGAGTCCGGAAAAATTAGTAACATAAAATTTTGTATGTAAAGTGGCTAAAAAAGAATAGATAATGCAACAACAAAATGTAAGAACAGACAAGCAAAACAGCCAATGAATACAATGTAATAAAAAATAACAGGATCTACAAAAAAATAAAAATAGTATGTTGCATAAAAATGCGATGTAGATATATGGATTACTTTTTGTTTGTACACTCAAATGTATCCTTTCGTAAAATTTGTAACAGGAGAACAAACAAATAAATAAGCAGCATAGAAAATAATTGTGCAAGAACAATTTGATGTGTAAGAATAAATGCAAAAAGGCACAGGCATGAGTACAACAGGAGCAAAAGGAAATTAACTGTATAAAACTGCTGTATGTTCTGTAACTGCATAATGCAACAACAATTTACGCAAAAACCATAAACAAACACAAAAATAGGTTCAATGATGATCGTGAGTGTAGCAGGAGAAAAATAGGATAAAGAGGAATGATAGAAATTTAAGTAAGGTCCAGAATATATAATTATGCAATGAAGAAAATTTTACTATATGTACATACATAATTATGTATGACTTGTATTCTGAAAGATCGAAGTTGTGTTTTTAAAAGCACATTCATATGTATCCATTCGTAATATTTGTAACAGGAGAACAAAAAAACAAATAAGCAACAGAGAACAAATTATGCAACGAAGGCACAATAATTTTTTACGTAGCCACGAGTGCAGCAGGAGAAAAAGGAAATACAAGAACAACTACTTATACACTCAAGTAATTGTGATATACATCTGTTGTATGTGTGTCCTCTAGCTGCAAAAAGCAAAAACAAACAAATAATACCGTTTATTTAAATAAAAAACAAATACGCACAAAAATCCTTTACAAAAAACAACAATTCAGTGCACATGACAAAAATTCCTCGAGCTAAAAATAAACCAAAATGCGTAATAAACAAGTTAGAGTGCTATATTCGGCTATGCCGAATCTTAAATACCCTCCACCTAAAATAGATGAAAATTTTAGAAATTACATTGGTATAAACACTCTAATATCCATATTTAGTGTTTATTATTGGGACTTAGCTCCAATTATGAAGATTGGTAGAATGTTAATGTAATACAGTAGTTTTAGCTTATAGTCTACAAATACAGTTGTACAATTTTTGTGGACAAAAAGCGAATTAGGACTATAACCGAATTTCTTTTTAAGCCACTTTATGAATTATAGATGAATCCTGATACCATACATATTTTGTACTATATACAAATTATGTACTTTCTTCAATAAAACCACTTTTTTAAACAAAATAAAAGTTTATTTAAAATATAGTAGTTAGTATAGTAGTATTGTATATATTGTTAGAAAAACTAGTTTACGCAGAAGATATTTTATTTAAGATGTATAAAAATGTTATCTAATTCAGCAATTTATAATTGAAATAACTACATATTCCTACCATTTGTAACAGAGTCTATAATTTTATAATAGGAATAAAATGTACTATTTAAAAATGTATATAGTTAATAATTGGTTAACATTACCGATTGGCTCAACATTTTCCTTATTCACCACAAGTGAAGTAAAATAGTATAAAAACGGGTAAACAAATATATTTAGTCAAACTTCAAAAGTATATTTTTGTTCTGTTCTAATGAATTTTACGGATATGAGCCTTATATATATAATTATGAACCCATAGTCACCAAGTCTAGTTGAAACTTTTTGGATGTGCGACTTATTTGGAAAATATAATTAAATATTTTAAAGTGATTTCTATGTATTTGAGGCATATTTCGCTTGATATTTTTCTCCATAACATTATTTACAAGAGTTTTATGGGCATTATTGTGATTATCGGAAATGGAGCTAATATGGGTGCTATGGTCAAATATGGACCGATATTCACAAAACCAAATAGTATAATTTTTGGATACAATATATTGATCTGTATACAATTTTAGTTCGATATCCATATATTTAAAATATTTATAGTGTTTAAAATAGTTACATGTGTTTTTCGGAAGTGGTCCTTATATGAGAGCTATGACCAATTATCGGCCGATCTTCATAAAATTCTAGGCATCGATTTTCGTATATATGGAAAATATTTATTTGAAGTTTTAACCAGATAGAAGCATTTATAAGAGATTTATTAGTATTTAAGTAATATTCGGAAATGGACCTTATATGGGAGCTATGGTCTAATATGAACCGATATTCACACAATCAAGTAGTATCAATTGTGAATTAATACTACCGATCTCTGTAAAATTTTAATTCGATAACGATATTTTTCAGATATTTATGAAAATGAATGTGTTTTTTGGAAGTGGTCCTTATATGGGAGCTATAACCAATTATGGGCCAATCTTCATGAAATTCCCTATAGCGACTTTCATATGCATGGGGATTATGCATGTCGAATTTCAACCTGATACCGTTATATATAAGATATTTATGTGTATTTAAGTGATTTTCGGAAGTAAACTTTATATGGGGGCTATGGTCAAATAGTGCCCGACCAAAAAAAAAATTGGTCTCGCGATTTCTGTTTACACGAGACTTAGTTGTGCTGAATTTTGTATGGATACTGCAATTCTATGGGCATTTATATACCATAGCACCATATTTCGGGAAGAAATTTGTATGGGGGCTACGAGAAATTATGAACCGATTCTTTCCATTTTCAACAGAATTTGTCCTTTTATCATATAAATAATGAGTGCAAAATTTCATGGTATTCTCTCCAATGAATTTACCCAAAGTCACAAAAATCATGTGAAAATTATAAACATTTTTGGAGGTTGTCTTACATTTTGATCCATAACCCTGGTTCTGCCAATTCGATTTTGCTGATTTTCAATACCAAACTGCTTAGAAAAATTATAAAGATTTTGGTATACATTTCATTAATTTTGCTTATGTATTTTGGACGTGAGAGTGTTTTACACAGACAGACAGACAGACGGACAGACGGACAGACAGACGGACATGGCTCAATCGACTTAGAATTTCATAAGGATCAATAATATATATACTTTGTTGGGTCTCGGATGAATATTTCTCGATGTTACACACGGAATGACAAACGTATATATACCCTCTTTCACCACTTGTGGTGGTGGAGGGTATAAAAATGATCTTTAACGGTACTCAACAAACATCAGTTCTACACAAACAATGCAATAATAATATCATCCGCTATCCTTTGCCCATAACATTCTTTAATGTAGTTTTACTGCATTCCCATCGTTCACAATACACGTAGGTACATACCACAGGTTCTTCATTGTATAATTTTTTACTCCTGTTACAAACGCTCAGCCAATCATACTCATTTGCATTTCAGATTGCACAAGTTGTTGTTGACATTAAGAGTAAAAAAACAACAAAATGCAATTAATCGCAACGGTTCTTCCTCCACGAGTTGTTTTTGCTTTTTGCAGCTAGAGGACACACATACAAAAGTTGTATATCACAATTACTTGAGTGTATAAGTAGTTGTTCTTGTATTTCCTTTTTCTCCTGCTGCACTCGTGGCTATGTAAAAAATTATTGTGCCTTCGTTGCATAATTTGTTCTCTGTTGCTTATTTGTTTTTTTGTTCTCCTGTTACAAATATTACGAATGGATACATATGAATGTGCTTTTAAAAACACAACTTCGATCTTTCAGAATACAAGTCATACATAATTATGTATGTACATATAGTAAAATTTTCTTCATTCTGGATCTTACTTAAATGTCTATCATTCTCTTTATCCTTTTTTTCTCCTGCTACACTCACGATCATCATTGAGCCTATTTATGTGTTTGTTTATGGTTTTTGCGAAAATTGTTGTTGCATTATGCAGTTACAGAACACATGTACATACATACAGCAGTTTTATACAGTTAATTTCCTTTTGCTCCTGTTGTACTCATGCCTATTCCTTTTGGCATTTATATCTTACACATCAAATTGTTCTTGCACAATTATTTTCCATGCTGCTTATTTATTTGTTTGTTCTCCTGTTACAAATTTTACGAAAGGATACATTTGAGTGTACAAACACTTAATTTGATAGATTTCACTCAGAAAAAGTAATCATCTATCTACATTGCATTTTTATGCAACATACTATTTTTTTTTTTTTTTTTAGATTATGTTATTTTTTATTACATTGTATTCATTGGCTGTTTTGCTTGTCTGTTGTTACATTTTGTTGTTGCATTATCTATCCTTTTTTAGCCACTTTACATACAAAATTTTATGTTACTAATTTTTCTGGACTCCTATTACAAGCAGCAGATATACATTTGAATTCGTATTACAAAAACCATTTAATCAAAATATTCAATAAAATAATATCGTCCGCTATCCTTTGCCCAGAATCTTAATTAATATATTTTCACTGCATTCCTATCTTTCATAATACAATTACATACCTCAAAAAATAAAAATTCTATTTTATTGCACTTAAATTCTTTATTAACACACGATTCAATATAAATTTTTATTTTGTACACCCAAATCAACGCACACTTGTTGTTCATAGTTTTTTTCACATTTTTCTACTCAGTGACTATATGCGGCTAAATATTTCCATATATGTGGCTGAAATATTTTATAAATGCACATTTTCGTTTTAAACATTTTTAACTTCGCACAATTTCGTATTTTACATTTTTCAACTTCGTATGGTTTGGCAGTCTACATTTAGCATCTTCCATATTTCCATTGTTTGAATTTTTTACTGCGCATATCGTTTGCAGTTTATGGTTTTCACGCTGCAATTTGTTTGCATGTTTGATGTTTTTGTAGTAAATTTTTTGTATATTATACACAAGCAATATATTTTGTTTTTGCTAACCAAAAATATAAATATATTTGGGCAGCAAATGTTTTAGAAATGAAAAATTTTCATTTTGTCTTCTAGCTGCAACGTAAAATATTTTGTAAGGCAAAATATTTTTGGAAAAACTGCGACAAATATTTCTACTATGAAGCTTGTGCATATATGGAATTCGTAAATAGTATTTATATTTTTAGTATGTATGTGAGGATATATTATTTTGTTAAATATTTGTTGCAGTTTTCATGTAAAATTATGAAATATTTTGCAATTTTTTGACTAATATAGTAGTAATTTTAAACTCTGCTTTTAACAACTTATAACTAGAGGACTAAATAATGTTAAAAGTGGCAGTTCGTTGATAGAGCACTAGATATTTGTTATTGGACAATCACGCTCTGGTCATCCAAACACTACAACAGAAAGAATCGATAGATAGATACTGAAAAAAAGAAGAAAATAAACGAAATGAGTCTTATTTTCTGACGTGAAAAATAAAACTCCTCAAATGAGTTTTGGTTTAAGACGGAAAAATAAATCTCCTCAAATGAGTTTTATTTTATGACGGGGAAAATAAAACTCTTTTTTAAGAGTTTCAACCGAACTTTTATTCAAATCGGTACCAAAGCTCAGTTACTGAAGAATCTATGATGAGGTTGAGGTATTCGCACGGCAGGGTATACGTTTCTCGAAACCCAAACGAACAACTCTTATATAAGTGTACCTTACCCACTGTTAAGGCAGTAGAAAAAGATCTAATGGTTTGGGGATGTCTATCTTCTAATGGTTCTGGTAATATAGTGTTGTTACATGGAAAAGTTACTGCATCTCTAAATTTAGAAATTTTGAAAGAACATGAAATTCTCTTATATGATCAAATTTCATATTTCAGCAGGATAATGCGCCTATCCACACAGCTACAAAAGTTTTGGTATATCTTCAAAAAGATAATATAAAGGTTTTGAAATGGCCACCACAAAGTCCCGATTTGTCTCCAATCGATAATGCGTGAGCAATTCTACATACATATTGTTATTTACTTTCAGTAAATTATTTGTATAATTAACATTTAAATTATAAAGTACAAACTTATTTGATCAACTTCGCAATTTACCCGAAAGAGACCTGATCTGGGATTCATTAATAACATTTCTATGCAAACAATGACACAAAGACAATTCGAATGAAAACTTGAAAGTTTCTATAAAAAATTCGACTTCACTATTTTCGACTCTTTGAACACAAATGCCAAAATCAGTGAACCCGTTCGAAAAAATGTTTTCGATATAGATGTGTCCAATTTTAATCGATTTCGACTTTGCTTTTCGTTCGAGATAAAAAATAAAAAAAACATACCAATGCTTGAATTTACCAAAGAATATATATCAAATTAATTTGTCAAACTTGTCTCTAAATAATTTATATTGAATGTAATTGTTTAATTAAACGGAGACATGAAATAACACCCAATTAGGAAAATAAAATAAGTCCCAATAAAATAACTCCCAATTAAAATGACAACATAATTTCCAATATTTGGGAAGCTAGTAGGATGTGGAGAAGCTAGACACAGAAGAACATATTACTTATGTGCAACAGAGTTTTAGACTAGCTAGGGAAAAGGTTCCACGGTGAACTAGAGAACATTGCTAGATATGACCTGAGCAATCTACTAGGCTTTATCATGGAATAGGTTAGATGACAGTCTTTGGAGAATTCCGAAAGAATTGCGAAAGCAAGTTCGATGCGAAAAGTATGAATTTCGTTTCGTCTTTAAGGTGTACAGGTGTTTGTCTTCAGTGAAATTTATGTTTTAATATTTTTATTTTGACAAAAAATAGTAGACAATCGGTAACTACAAAACTATAAAATCAAATTTTTACTAATTGCATGGCATATTTGTATTTAATAATTTTAATTAAAACTACAATATAAAAAATACTTGTTATAAATAAATACAAAAAAAAATCTTAAATATGTAGTTGGAAAATGTTGTACAAAGTCTAAAAAAAGAATGTTTTGTGTTTGTTTTAAACCAATTAATTTACTACAGGTATTAACCCAAAACTATTTTGGCCTCTTTGCCATCCACGATGATTTTCTGGCCATTAAACAAGCAAAATTCACGTTTGACATAGGCAAATAGTAAGTCAGTGACTAGGAATATCTAAAAAAACAAACAGAAAATTAGTTCAAACAAGTTAAACAAAAATTAAAGAAAAAAACAAACCTGGCCAGTTGAAAAGGCCAAAGTGGCGCCAAAATAGAAATTGGCATTAGCTGAACCAGAATAAATCCATAAATGCCATAAGGCTGGCAGCATACATAATGATACCACAAAGAAACAAAATACAATAAAGTTGTGGGCCATGACTATAAATGTACAAAACATATATAAAAATTATTAAATGTTATGATAAATTGAACTTATCTTACATTTCCAGGATCTTTTCCACAGCGGCAATAGAGCTAAGTAAAAGGCCACATCACCTATGCAGGGATAAGCCCTAAAGATAGACATTAAACCTATTAAAATGGTGGCCAGCAATATGGGTTCTTTGCGCAACTTTAGTGACAGGGGCACTAAATATAAAACAGTGGCATTCATTTGAAATGTAACCAGGAACATGGTACGGAAGTGATCAAACATTTCAGTAAAGAAATACCAAAATAGACCAATATTCGGCTGCAAGTCGCGATAAAAGAAACTGTAAACAAAATAAAATATGTATAAATTAAATAATACAGCATTAAACTTTTAACTTACATAAAACCCAAAGTGCCATCAATAAAATTCCAATTATCCTTTCCCATTACTTTGTAGTTCAGTAGAAACAGGGATATTGTTAGTAAAACAAAAAATGCTATAGTGTGGAAAATTCCCTTTATCTTTTTATCCTGTTTCGATATTAAAACTACCGGAGCCAGCAATACCACAGGATACAAATTGCGCTGAAACTCGATGGCAACACAAATGAAGAAAATTAATACCCGAAAATCCACCAAACCATATAGAGCCAACGACAAAAATAGGTTACTAAACACTGTAGATGTCAAACCGGCGCAATTAAAAATGGCCATGGGATTAAACAAATAAGCCATGAGCACTAGGAAGGGTATATTACTCTCATCGATGCGCTGATATTGCAGCTCCTCAGTGTCTTTGGCATACAATTTCATTTCGCGTGTTTGTTGTTGCAATTTTTTGCGCACAAATATTTTACTTGTTTTGTAGAGAATCCAAGCAGTGCTAATATCCACCACTACATACAATAAGGGCAATAAACCCTGCAAAAATTCGGAGGCATATAGTAGAAACCACAACATAAGGGGCATCTCGTGTACCATATCACCATCGTAGGGGTTTGTGCCTTGTTTAAGTAAATAAATGCCCTCTTGTACTGCAATGAATAGAAAAACACAAGTTTTCAATATTTGTAAACTTATTTCGTATTATTTCAGTTACCTCTTTTAAAGGAATTTAAGGGAGTTGCTATTTCTACACGATTTGCCAATATGTTGCCAAATTCACTGTTGGCCAAATAAAAACGTAAGGCTCCACCCAAAATTAACCATTTTATAGGTGTTTTATCCATTTTTTTTTAGAATTTTTCTTGAAATTTTCTATTAAATCATTTATGTATCGAGATGCAGCCGGCCAGATAAACAAAAAGAAAAAAATGTAGCTGTCAAATGGATTTTTTTCAACAGCTGTTGTGTTATCGATAACAATGTGTGTAAGGGGTGACACAGATAATTTAATGGTTTTTAAAGTGTAACAGGGTGGTTTGATAATAATAATAGTGTATTAATAAATACAGTGGCCTCGAAACTTTTTATTTGGAAAATAATTTGATAGCTCGTGAACGATTGGAGATATCGACTCAGATTTGGGCGGCTCCTCAAAATTGCTCACATCGCACCTAAAAAATGTAAAAAAATAACCATAAAATTCTGTTATTATCCGAATGTTAAGAAATTGTGATACGTATTTATCTCTTTAGTTCTAGAAATATTTATGTTGACAAAGTTTTTTAATAAATTTTTTGCAAATTTTTTTTTTGTTTTGATGTGACGAACCAACCCATGGTTGGAAATTGTTTTAAAAATATCATTTATATATCTGAAAAAAAGTTACATTCAGTTATCTGGTCCCCATAAAAAAATATACGCATCCAAATTCGGAACATCTAAAACAACATATTTTTAGATTCCATATTATTTCTCTTATTGAGAAAAAACTTCTTCGAACTCGTATATGTGAATGATTCTAAAGGAAAAGTTAAATAAAAATTGTCTAAACTTGGTAAATTTTGAAGAAAAATTTCTTATATTTACGATACCTTGATCCATTTGAGTTTTAGACTTATTCGAATTTCAAAATTTTCTTCACAAAAAATCAGAAAATCAAAATTTAATGTTTTTATGGTAAATATTGTTCTGAAAATTGATAGGATAAATTTTTTTCTTTAAAGTGTTATATAATGTAAAATTGGAAATTAGTTCTTGAACTGTTAGCAGCAAGGCTGGTCCTAGTAGCTATCGCCCCTAGAAAACCACTTATCTTCAACAGCTGATACATTTTGAGTATTCGAACTGGCATATAGTACAAAATATTTGCTATCCCTTTTTAAGAGAACTGCCCTGTTATCTGATTTTGAATTTTTGAAACGTCAAATTTGACACCTTTGTATACTTGAGTGTTAATTCCGTTTGTAATTTCCACATTTTTAATTAGCGACCCCACAAAATCTATATATTCTCGATCGTTATAGATAGCGGAGTCGATATAGCCATGTTTGTCTGACATTCTCTATGTTGAAATCAACTTTAAGACAAATAATTTACGTACATGATTCATTAAACATAGGTTGCTATTTACAATTAGCACACAAATGGATCAGAAATAAGCAAAAAACAGCGAGTACCTCGATTTTTTCACATATTTTTAACCACAAAATTGTTTGTTTCACCAAAAATATTTTTTAAAACAACTAAAAGCCGTTGCATAAGATTAAACCGCTAGATAGCGTCAAATGTTTAAGATAACTGTTAATTGTAATTTAGACACTTGTTTTGAGTATTTAACTTTAAATATTTTAATCTTTCTCTGAAACACCCTGTCATAGTTTGAGGAACACTGCTGTGAAAACATGCATGTGTTGAGCTGTCAACTTTGTATTTGTTTACAAATTGGAAAAGTGTTCACGCGTGCTTTGTTTTATTTATTTTTTAAGAACGAAATATATTAATTTTATTGAAATTATTTAATGAAAACTAAGAAAAATAATAACAAAATGCCAGCCGTCAAAGCAGAACCCAAAATAGAAGATAAATTACAACAAATAAATCAATCTCTATTGAAATTGACAGCCGAACCGGACAAGTTTCTCATGTAAGTTTCAACAAAAGTGTCTGTTGCGCTTGGCAGGCACATGTGCTTCCATTTAAAAGGATTTTTTTTAAACATATTTCTTTAATACTTTAGAGCACAGCCCGAAAAATGTAAAGATATTGAGGAAATGCTTCAGGAGATGTATGGTGCAACCATAGAAAGTGATCATGATAATAAGGGTAATCCAGAAATTTTGCCCGAACTGGTGGTGGAAGATATGGATGTAGAACAGATATGGCAACAATTGGAATTGCGTAATAATTTCGTCTTAAATGGACTGATAAAAAGAACTGCCAAATTATTGGCTTTAAGAGAACAAAAATTGGAAGTGCATTTGAAAGAGGACGAAGATGAGGCTGAAGATATGCAGTTGGGTGAAGAAGAGGAAGATGAGGATGATCATGAATTGCAAGATTTAGAAGGGGATGACGAAGAAGAAAATCAAAAAGAACAGGAAGAATATGATGAAGACGAAGAAGATGCAGATTTATTTCAAGAAAAATCAAAACTTAAAAAAAAATCCATACGTAAATCAGTAGTTGATGACAAATTCTTTAAGTTAGATGAAATGGAAGCCTTCTTAGAAGCCGAGGAAGCCAAAGAAGATAGAAAACACAGAGGCAAATTATTGGCCAAAGATGATGACGGCATAAATTATTTTGCCGAAGATTTGGGAGATGAGGCTGAAATTGATTCCGAGGATGAGGATTCAAATCCTGCTTATAAAGACTTCTTTGAAGAGGAAGAAGATTTAGAAGAAGAGGAGAAACCAAAAAATAAAGACAAAAATAAGAAAAAACAGAAAGATCATTTTGCTGACAATGCACAAGAAGAGGGAGAAGATGAAGATGATGACTTAAATGAGGAACATGAGGATGAAAATATGGAACAAGACTCTGGAGAAGAGCAAGAAGAAGGTGAACAAGCTGAAAAAGTGCCTTTAGGATCCGGAGAAGATTCAGAAGATTCGGAAGACAATGAAAAACCAGATGAACCTAAATCCTCTTTTGAATTAAGACAAGCTCGTTTAGATCAACGTATACGTGATTATGAATCGGAGGTATTGGGCGAAAAACCTTGGCAACTGAAGGGTGAAGTACAGGCTACATCACGTCCACAAAATTCTTTACTCGAAGAAGTATTAGAATTTGAATCCACCGTACGTCCAGCTCCCATTATTACCGAAGAAACTACCCGCTGCCTGGAAGACATCATAAAACAACGTATTAAAGATCAAGCCTGGGATGATGTGGTACGTGTTGTAAAACCGTTAAACACACCACAAGATTATCGCAAAAAACTGGTATTGGATCAGGAAAAATCCAAAGAATCTTTGGCCCACATCTATGAAAAAGAGTATCAACTTGAAATGGAAAAACTCAATCCTAATCGTGACCCCAATGATCCCGACGAACCAAAAGAACATCAAGAAATACGTAAAAAAATGCGTGACTTATTTGTTAAACTCGATGCCCTCTCCAACTTCCACTTTACACCGAAACCAGTTGCTCCTGAACCTAGAATTATTACAAATACTCCAGCTGTGGCTATGGAGGAGGTGGCTCCCGTTGCGGTCAGTGATGCCAAACTATTGGCACCTGAGGAAGTATTTCGTGGTCCGAAATATGAACTGGTTGGCAAATCGGAACGTACTAAAACCGATAAGAATCGTGCTTTACGCAAAAAGAAATCTAAACAAAGGGCCATTCACAGTGCCTTGGAGGCTAAGGATTTGGAGCGCCAGAAGAAGGGCATACCACTGACGAAGAAGGAAGAAAGTGCCAAGCTAATGAAGAAGTTGACAAAACAAAGAAATGTAGAAAAGGTAAGAACTATTATTGTTTATATCAATTGAAAATTCCGAATTGGTGTTCTTTTTACCATCAGAACTCAATGTTTTTATAGGGGGCTTTAAACGAATTTATTTATACAAATAATTTTTCTGCTAATATTTTGGTATCTTGGAAATTAGAAAGAGTTTCCAATTTGAATAAAACGTGTTTAAAGAATGAGATTAACTTTAATAATACTCAACATTTCTTTTATAGCCATTTGTATTTTTTCCATATCTCGATGTTTGTTTACTTACTTTTTCAGCTATAATTCAAGAACCATTGATGATATTTCATTCAGCTAAATTGTAGCTTAGACTTAAGTAAATAATTTTTATTAATACATATATCCGTGTAAAAATTGAGGTCCAATTTTATCAAATGAAATCTTCATTTTAATTGTTTCACCTTTGTTCGAAATTTCTTGCCATAAACGAAAAAAAAAGCTTAATTTTTATATAAAAAATAACAATTTCGCTTAGAAAAATAACGCGAGTTCTATGAATTGTAACTATAAACAAAGTATTGATTTAATGGAAATTATTAAAAAAAGGTTATAGAAGAAAAAAGTTTATCTGTTTATAAAAATAGCTCTAGACCTTTTCGATGGTGTCATCGCTGTCACAATTATCTCTGTCATCAGTTTCGGAATAACACATAATGTTAATTTGTGATTTTACTGCTGGCCCTACTGCACCTTCTGAAAATCAATTATTCCTACTCTACCAGCAATTTTCGCAAGTATTGCACTCGGCGACTTTTATTCTCTGTATTTGTGATTTTTGAAAAAAAAAACTCAGTATTACATCATTTGAAATGGCATATCAACTTGATGATAGCGTTCGACTTGTTCATCAGTTTCGGTGGCCAATTGTCTGCTGAAGTAGTTCAGATTAAAATTGATTGTTTGCCTTAGCTACAATTTGAAAAATAATGAAATGAGAAATCATCAATAGCTCTTGAAAAATTAAGAAAACAAACATTAAGATACGGAAAAAATATAAAAGGTCTCAAAAGAAATGTTTGGCCTGATAACGCCAAACCCTTTGTAGGTTTTACTATACTAGCTTAGTACTTTCACCCTGACTTGGAATTTCTCACCCCCGAGAAAATGACCCCGAAAATGTTCCACAGTGTAATTGTTAAATATGAAAATATCACGGTTTATAACACGCATACCTAAATTGGAGCGGAAGGCGTCTTTTACTTGTCAAAAATTCTCATGCCCATACAATTTGTATGCAGTATACCGAAATAACGCGGCGGCAACGCTTTGCAATTGGAAAATCCGATTTTGACAGCACGTTTAATAGTGAAGTTAGTTGCAAAACACAATAAAAGTAAATACATACATACAAAAGGAGAAACAAATATGCAAGAAACTCATTTTTTAAACATTAATATTTAGTTTTTTTGATAAAATTTTAGTTTTCAAATCAAAAAACAAAAATCAGAAACACCAATACTGCAATGTACTTTATTGTTTAAATAATCCGGGTTGGTATATTTATTTTTTTGATAACCTTGTTTTTATTGTTTGACGTAGCGTTGCAGCTTTTATTTAGGTATGACATTTCAGCGTTAAAGCTAAGGGTAAAGAAACGTTCCGCCTTACGCTTTTATTTAGGTAGGCCAGTAAGGATTAAAGTAAGTTTCGATATACCGTCAGGGCATATTTGTTTGATTGTTAATGACATCTGAAGCTTTCAAAAACTCTTAGATTAGTCTTATCTATCTCTCGGTGGTCAATAAAACTCTGACTGAAAGATCGTGGTCAACAAATTATATCCACAGTCGCTGGGTTGGAGAGCGAACTAGCACTTGGTTTTGCTTGCCGATATGCTATATAGAATTATACATACCCTATGAGTTTATTTATTTATTTATATAAGACACTAAAATAAATTTATGTAGAACATACTCGTACATTAGGGGTCCTAAAAAATCGTTTCTCGGGAATTCCTGGGAATTTTTTAATACTAAATTAACCAAAAATCAGTAAATAATTTTTCGAATAAACAGTCTTAAGCAAATATTTACTCAAAATAAAGCTAATATTTTAACCACTATTATTCTCTAAATATGAATATAATTTTCAATTTGATTCTTTCTTAATAACCGATTTTTTCTATTGCGTCTTGAGTTGAGTAAAATAATTTTTTTAAACAATTTTTTTGAGTTTTTTTTTCGAAAATTCGGTTTAAAAAATATTTTTCTCGATTTTGACCCATTGTAGGTCCAACTTACTATAGCCTAATATACATCGTTGCAATGGACTTTGAAATATCTATCATTAGATATACATATTGTCTATATTTATGACTTTGTAATCGAGATATAGATAAAAAATAGGCCAAAAATAGAGGCTGCCTCGGATTTTTGCTCATATCTCCGTTAGTTATGGTCGGATTTTGCTGATTTTAAATAGGAAACTTCTCGAAAGCATGTCTGACAGAATTATTGAAGATTTGGATCCCGAAGATATCTGGGGTCTTTAGAAAATTGATTTCAACAGACAGGCGGAGAGACAGACAGACGGACGTGGCTTAATCGACTCCGCTATCTATAAGGATCCTGAATACATACTTTATAGGGTCGAAAAATTATATTGTGGAAATTACAAATGGAATGACAAATAAGTAATTTCGATATTTCCTATACATATCCATTAGAGCGACTCACTTCCTATGGAGAGGAAAAAAAGTGATTTTGTTAGCCTTTTTTTATGAAAATGTTTATTTTATTTCAAAGTAAATTGAAATCTTTAAAAATTTACTTGATTTAAGAAATATTCGTGATAGTTCGCATGTTATCGTACAGTCAATCTGATAAACATCATATTTTTAACATGGTTTGAAAAAAATTTGAATTTTGCAAAATTTGTGCATTTTTTGTGTTATTGTATAGTAAAACAAGTAAGAAAGTATGGCGGACTGAGTAAATCAGCAAAAACCTTTTTTTTTAATTTCAATAATTTATTTTCGTGAATGATTTTCTGAAGTTGGCTTTATATGAGAGCTATGACTAATTATGAACCGATCGCCATGATTTTAGGTCGTGTGATTTATGTCTATATGAAGCTTATTTCTCCTGAATGTTATGTGGATACCAACATTTTATGAAATTTTTTTTATTTTCATAAAAAATTGTAAATTTAAACAATGTTTTAAAGCAAAATTTTCATACAAAATTTGATTTTCAAACGTTGTTAAGATCTAAAACAAATTTTGTTCCACTATTTGTTAGAATTTTTGCAATGATTTGTTAAACCTTTCAGCTCGACTACCGTTACCGAAATAACTGCAGTTATCGTTATTCTATAAGTAATAAAACTATGAAATCTACGGAAGTTAAACAGTAAAACAATACAAAGGTGTTATTGTGTGTGGACTTATTCCTCATTGCCAGGGTTTCAGAAAATGTCTACAATTTGTAGATTTGTATCGATACTAAGATCCTTAATTGCCATTTTAAAAAAGTATTTTTTATTTATGGCAATTCGCCAATTCTTCTATCAGAAAAGTTTAACAAAATTTTCCAACGAAACATTTTTAGATTTATAAATCTTATACTTTTACATTTCTACCATAGAATTTCATTGGTCTGTGCCCAACGGTTTTCTGTCAACGGGGTTGGAAGAAATAGAAACCGAAGTTATTTATACGTGTGTATGTATGTACATTAGGTATATGTATAACTAATTTTGGCGAAATTTTTGGCATACCACCACGTGATGGCCAATGTTGTATAAGTAATGAAAATCATTTTTTTAGGTCATTTGGAATCAAAAACATCACGCACCAACACCAATTTTTAAGATAAACCAATTTTTTTTTCTGAAAAATTATATTAAAATTTAATTTTTTTTGCAAGTGTGAGGGATACTTCCCGTATTTAAAAATTATCTTTTGAAGTATGTCCGCAGTTATTATTAAAGTAAAATATATTGTATTTCAAAATAATTGAAAGTATTTAATGAAAAACTTTATTGCGTTTGGTGCATGAACTTTTTTAACAACCGCGAAAAAATAATACCGTGGTTTTTCATATTTTTTAATGCTCTATTCGACTATGCTATGCCAATTTCCATATTCGCAAAAATTGTCAATAGTTATATCTCTAATGTACATATATAAATAACTTTGGAAATATAAAATGCAGGTTGCACTTACTTCTGTTTTAAAATTCAAGGGATGAAAATAAAAACAGGTGGATCTTCAAAGAAAACGTTACAAAAGTTTATTTGGTTCCTAATGAATTTGGGGGGTTTTGATGTTGTGGCTTTTTTTGCTGCTGTGTTAATCACAAAACTGTAATGGCGCCTCAAAGGATTGACACTGTCAATCATCCTGAGCGCCATTCACAGTAGTGAAACTAACCACAGGCATGGCGAGCGGGGAGTCACATTTTATAAAAGGCGTTCCATTTCAATATCGAGGAAATCGTCGTCCTCCTCGACATCATCAATAAAAGATTTAAAATTTCAATATAATCGTTTCAGCGATTTAGGCGTGATTGCGACATAAACAAAGAAGTAAACAAATCAACACTTGATTGTATATTATTTATATGGATTTAACTCTCTAATGCTTAAACACGCATCGCAAAAATGCCAATAAATGCAAATATAACTGATTTTTCATTTCAAAAACTCTTGCAACAGTTTCAAAAAACGTACTTAAATATTTTAATAAGTCTTGGAACGTTTTAAATACTCCATTCTTTCCTATTTACTGCACTTTTTACAAACTAAGTGCATTAACAACATAAAAAATATGGGAAGTTCATATTTTGTTATCAAACGTTGATTAAAGTGATTTAAAGTTTCCCATCATATTTTTTTTATGAAAAAGTATACAGACTTATCTTTTACATATTGGAGTCAAGATTTATGTAAAAAAAATGTAAGCTACTTTTTAGAGACGTAATTAATTGATAAGTGCCTTCAGGCACTCTTGGGCATTGCAGACTAGTTTTGCTGCCTCAGTTTTTCCCTCATATAGCAAAATGCTGTTTGATTTTCTTTGCTTTGATTTGCAATTTTTTACATGAACTTTTAAGAAATGGCTGGTCGAGTGAACATACGTTTCAAATTATCTGATTTGAGTGATGAACAATTAGAAAAGTTGTTTCCAATAAAAATTTACAAACTATACTAACTAAAATCCGACTATGTTTCAATCTCAAAAGCCCCAAGGGTGCCTTAAGGCACTCATTTAGTTTTTCCCAGCTGATTGTACAAACTTGTAAATGTAGTTTTCGAAATTAGTTGCCCAAATTTACCATAAAAAATTTTTTACCAACTTTTTTAGCCAATTATTTTAGAAATTGGCATTAGAGAGTTAAGTTAGACCGATATTGCTATTATCATTAAAAAATTCCATTATCGAAATAGCAGAAATTACCTCCCGAAATAATCGAACACGCTTACCGAAATAATCCAAATTAGTAATACCGTTACCTACATATTTACCGTTTTGAATCGGTAGCCAACCTTGATTTTTGGTATAAAACACCTCAATGGTAAAACAGAATTAATCAGAAAACTAATCAAATAAATTGAGAAATTAGTACAATAACGATTTCATGAAGCATCTACTGTAAAGTACGGAGAAAAAGCTAAAAATATTGAATGGAAATCTTGTTTTGAATATTAAATTTATTTACTTTATTAATGTACAAATTAAAGCACTGTTACTCATCATTATATAACTTTTCTTTTTCAGATTACAACCAGCAACGATCAAGGTGCATTAAAATCATCCAAGGCCTTCTTCTCCAAACTGCAGGATCAAGCAACAACCACCGTGAAGCCAACAAAAAAGAAACAGGATGCCAAAACTTTATCAGCGAAAAAATTAAAATTATAGTCAAACTAAGTAATTGTTTTCATTTTTTTCTTCTTTTTTTTTTAAATTAGCAAAGTCAAGTAATAAACATACATATATAAAATTTTTTATATATATATATAAAAAAAAACAACAAGAATAAAAAAAGCATCGTTAAACATAACAAATTTATCCCTAGACTACAAAAACGCATAAATGATTAAGGACATTATGATTATTACGTGCCAGTTGATATGTGAGTGAGGGTGTTTGTGTGTGTGCCATTCTTTCCATGTTTAGAGTTGTTATGATGTCCTGAATGAATGAAAGTGTGGTTGTGGTTGGTAAAAGTACAAACAAACGATGGAACGTTCATTCATTCATTCATTTATGCCATAAAAGAATGAATATAGTTTAAGAACTAATTTTGAGTCGCGTAATGACGTCAAATGTTAATACTCGTACTACAAATAGTTTGTGTCTTCTTTTACTATAATGCTGTTGTTATTTTTATTCCTATAAAGATACATGAATTATTTTCTTAATATGTCTTTACACCATTTCGCAATATATTGAACTTATATTTAATGATTGTGGACTGATTTTACTTGAAAATTGTAAAATTAACTTTTTACAGAAACATAAATCTAATCTTGTCTTGTACATATTGGCATGATTCAGTATATCATATAAATTTCGATTAAAAAGTCTTATTTTTTAAGATGCCTTGCATTTGGCAACAGTGTTGATTCAAATCCTGAAAAGTACACAAAGAAAAGTGAACTAAAAAAAAACAGGCACCCTACACAGTCACGTGCCAATAGCAATTACCTACATGCAAGTTGGAGACACACTCGTTTCGCATGTTTGTATCCGTTTTTATTTTCATTCCATTTGAAGCGTGTAGGTCATCATATTCATTACTCGTTCTTTTATTAAAATGCTGGCAACCAACTGTGAAATTTGTAAGAAAAATTTCGGATTTTTGTTGTGTTTTTAAGAGAATACAGCATAGTTTTATTTTATTTTCTTCACGAAAATGTACCATACGTTCTTACATACATATGTATGTATCCAAATAACCTATATAAACTGTGATAATTTGCTAAGAAAATTACTTACACGCGCCTGCTACTGCAAAAGTAAAAAATAAATGAATGCTTATTTTAAAAATAAGTACACATTTTTTTTATTATTTTTACTTAATATGTACTCAAACTCATAGTAAACATGTTGCCAGAAATCCTCTTTTTTTTAATAAAAATACAAACATTTGATTTCAACTCATTTGATTCAATAGTTTGCATAAAAATTGCATTTATTATTTCCTTTTCAAGTCGTAAGTATAATCATCATATTGTTATACGGAAGATTAAATAACAATAAATTGATTCCAATTGAATAGTTATCACTTGTCATGCTGTTCACTTGTTGCTGTCACATCATAAGGGATACAAATCCTTTTGTTAGTTTTTGTCAATATGTTTTTGTTGTTTGCATTTTTCGCCTCAATTGATTTGGATTTTTCTAACGATTTTATTTTATTTTATTTAACATTTGAATTTAATTAAATGCGTGCAATCTAATGTGTGAATGCATTGTCTTTACTAGGTGACAAGAAATAGTTTTTACAAAAATGATTTCAACTACAGATTGGGTAATTTCTTAGCCACGATTTTCTATCATCGCAACAGTATCTTTCAACTGCGTTGTTTTTAATACTGTTAGTCCACGCCACAGTTTAACAGAATCACAGTCCGGAATTGCATTTACAACGTGATTTTTTATCCCATTAGGATTAAAATCCTGTTTCTATATCTCATGCGATTACTTTGAGTGTTATAGAAACTGGTTGTAAGTTCAGATTCTAAGTCGTGATATCTTTTGGTTTAGAATATAAATCCTCGAAGACCCATAGGATCTAATGTGATACCCTTTAGGAATACAGCTAGTTGTAAAGTAAAGAAAAAAAAGTTAGATTTAGAGCCGGAATTAAATCCCGGTCTGAAGGATAGAATATATGTAAGTGCAGACTGGAATTCTCCAAAGACTTTTATTTAAGATAGCCAGCCTATTCCCCTGATAAAGCCTAGTAGATTGCTCGGATAATATCTAGCTATAGCCTCTAATTCATCGTGAAATGTTTCCCCTATTTATTGTAACACTTTTATGCCCTTCACCTTCGTGAGAAGGGTATATATAAGTTTGTCATTCCGTTTGTAATTTCCACAATATAATTTTCCGACCCTATAAAGTATATATATCCAGGATCCTTATAGATAGCGGAGTCAATTTAGCCATGTTCGTCTGTCTGTCTGTTGAAATCAATTTTCTGAAGATCCCAGATATCTTCGGGATCAAAATCTTCAATAACTCTGTCAGACATGCTTTCGAGAAGTTTCCCATTTGAAATCAGCAAAATCAGACCATAAATAACAGAGATATGAGCAAAAATCCGAGACAACCTCTATTTTTGGCCTATGTTTGATCTATATATAGATTACTAAGTCATAAATATAGACAATATGGATATCTAATGATTGATATTTCAAAGTCCATTGCAACGATGTATATAAGGCTATAGTAAGTTGGACCTACAATGGGTCAAAATCGGGAAAAATATTTTTTAACCCGAATTTTTTTTCACAAAAAACATTTTATTGTCATAAATTTTTTTCACTAATAAATTAAAAAAAAAAATAAATTTTTAAATAAAAAAATTTAAAAAAAAAAAATTGGAAAAAAACTTTTAAAAAAATTTAACAAAATTAAAAAAAAAAATTATTTTATTTTAAAGTATAATTTGGTGAAGGGTATATAAGATTCGGTACAGCCGAATATAGCTCTCTTACTTGTTTTAATTTAATTTTTTCTATGCTTAGGTGTTATTTCTAAGTAATATGTAAGTTTGGCCTTGAAGGCTTTGTATTACTTGAATAAATAAAATAAAATAACCATGTATTTTACTGTTTCTAGCTCCTCAAAGTTCTCTGACATCCTACAAAAGTCCTGTGTGCCACTATCCCATTTACTGATGAAAGCTCCAATTGAACAGTGACCGGTTATCTCGAGACTTCTCCTATCCAACCCAAATAAATATTTTCGTTGCTTGTGCATTCAACTTTGGTATAATAGCCTTAGACATGCGTGCTACTGCTCAAGGATTGGTTTGTAAAGTCACGTAATATTTCGAAGATCAACCTATAATAGTGACATATATGGGGTTTTACCCTCGATACCAACTACATACTATGTCTGGCGTGTTCACCAGCTAACTATTACCCTGTATGCTACAGTGCCATGGTACCCAACACAACCTGATTGTGTATAGTTCTAGTAACGCTTGTAGAGCTTTTTGGAGTCCACCACTATGATAGGATGTACTATATGACATTTCAAGTCCGCTTTCCATATTACTAAGATCCGGGAGACTGCATGAAACTTTAATGTCTCTATATACTACATAAACTCCAGTCCCAGTGCCAGATTCCATCTTTGACCCATCAGTAAAAAATACACACTCTTCAAACAGCTGGCCATTATCAATCCACTCGTCCCTATTTTGAAACACAATTGAAGATGTAACTCTGAAGTGTAAAGTCGTTACCCTATGATCCGAAAATTCCGTAGTAATTCTATCTTAACAAATGTTCTACCTCGTAGAAAATGGTAGTGTGTCCTTCCCGTGTTGGTTTTATCAGAGAAGACTCTAAGAGTCAAAAGTTAGGGTTTCCCCCCATAGAATGTCGGTCGTTCTACCGACTGTAGAATTCTGTCAGTTTCTGACATGTTTATTTGTTGCCCATTATTTAAGTTTCTTCTTAAACTTTGGGAAAGGTTTGACATTTACCGCGGCGATGGCATCCATGCATGATTCCATCTTGAATAGTTTTGCGCTATATCGTATCGTTCAGTAGTAATATTACATTCTGGTAAGACATTTATTATCTATTAGTATTTGGTTATGTTGTCATTTGTTAGCCATTCTCTCAGTACCGTCAATCGAGTTTCGACTAGGGCTGCTTCATATTTCACCTGCATTTCGATTTTTCGTAGTATTTATAAAATATTTTCAATAGCTTTCGTCGATGTGATTCAAAGGCATGCGGAAGAAATAATAACATCATTTGAATAAGAGCAACTTCAGTGCCAGCCTGACTAATTTCAACAAATATCTAGAAAAATAACGCCCGGAGTGTGGTTTTCAAACTTCTTAATCTTTTAGTTACGCACAACATTTTAAGTTACAGAGGACATTAACGAAGCAACGAAAATTGATCATGACGGGATATCCTTGTGGATGAATGGTCTTTGCGACACTGGACGTATCGAAAGCTTTAAATGCTGAACTCCACATCTCAAGTAACTTATTTTATGAAATGCTACAAAATGATCTACCCCAAAAATGCGACAGTCGTTAGATATTTGACATTTGAGGATATGTCACAACGGGCCTCAATATTGATGACCTGTGTATGTGACCTGGTAAACAGGTATTTAAAATTTATCTATATATTTTTCAACATATTTATCTTAAATATACTTTGCCGACAGAGGATGTGATAGCGAAACAATTGCCCCTTAACATTTTGAAAAGTCTAAATGCTGGAAGTATATGCTCTGATTAGGAATCTGGGTATGCAAAGATCTTGGATTAAGTGGTTTTCCGTATATACAATAATTGTACGAGTATTTTGTTTTGTAATAATATACAATTACCAGTATACTAAATTAATTGTTTGTAAAAGATAACTAAGATCAATCTCAGGTCCATATATTTATTCATCAGAGAAGCATAAGTTATTGTCCATGGAAACTTCTCCATTCTCGACAATAATGTTTACTACTTGTATGAAGGAAGAATGAATGACAAGAACTAAACGCTGAAGTTAAGTAATGGCTCTAAACTTGCGATCGAACATATTGGATGTTAAGTTTAACACCCACGTCAAGCCTTTTAAATAAGCCACTGCAAAATTTCCAAATAGGAAGGTAACATTTGGCAAGAGAACTTGAAGTAGAAGATGATAAGGAAACTTTATTAACTACATACAAGACAAGTGATCAACTCATCCTCGTTTATCCTGTTTACATAGGTAAAGTATAATAAAAAATATAATGAAAAATTATGTGTTAGCCAACCTATTGCTCCACTTGTGATACCGAAACGAAGAGCATGTTTTGCATTCCCAATTAGAATTCCTGTACGATTTTGAAAGATCCGTTAGGTCGTGTAAAAACAGACACATCTTTAGTGCATATTAGTATTGTAGTCCTGGATGATCAGGGAAAAGATAGATAAGCTGTTTTACCGACACGCTCTAGTCATAATCATGATAACTTCTACAATAATCGTTGAAAGATATATTTAGTTGCCAGTACCAAAGTTGGTGATCGTCGGCAGTGCCTCGAAGACCAGCACGTGGCCACAGAGAATCAACCGCCATGAGTAAACCCAGAGACGGTTCTAGTTAGCTCGTACGCAATTGTTTTATTAGGTATAACAGCATATACCAGCAAGGAGAATAAAAATATGTTCTCAACAAATAAGGACTGAGATCGAAAAATTCTTAACATACATATATGCTAATAAAAATGAAACCACTAAATTCACAGTTTAGATTTTTTATACCCTTCACCATGAGTGGCAAGGGTATATATATGTTTGTCATTCCGTTTGTAATTTCTACATTTTTCATTTGTGACCCCACAAAGTATATACATTCTGGATCGTTATATATGGCGAATTCGATATAGCAATGTCCGTCTGTATGGTGAAATCCACTCTCCGTAGCCCCCAAATAACTTATACACATAATTGATACATCAATATATCGGGAATTCTTCCGGCTCGGTCGATATTTCAAATCGAGAAAATTGGCCAACAAATGGCTGAGATATAAGGAAAAAACCGGGTCAACCTCGATTTTTGGCCTATTTTTGATCTATGTACAACTGGATTTCTAAGTCATAGATATTTCAAAGTCCATTGCAACGATTTATATAAGGCTATAGTAATTTGGACCTACAATGGGTGAAAACCGGGAAAATTATTTTTTAACCCGAATATTTTTTTCACAACAAACTATTTTTTTTTTTTATATATTTTTTCAATAATAAATTTAAAAAATAATTTTTAAAAAATTAAAAGAAAAAATATTGGAAGAAATTAAAAAAAACCATTCCAAAAAAAAAAAAAAAAAAAATTGAAAACAATTTTGAAAAAAAAAAAATTTTAAATTTTGATAAACAATTTGAATTTTTTTTTTTTAAATTTAAAAAAAAAATTAATTTTGTTTACCTAAAAATATTTAAAATTTTTATTTGAAAGTATAATTTGGTGAAGGGTATATAAGATTCGGCACAGCCGAATATAGCTCTCCTATTTGTTTTTTTTTTTATTGAAATTATTATTACAATTCACAAAAAAAAAAAAAAATTTTATAGTTGTAATCAATAGTTATGAAATTTTGAACCTTTTACGGAAACCCTTCCATTAAGGTTTTTACAATGCTTTCTGCCACTTTGTTCGAACAGGTTGTCCATCTCCGTTTCAAATCTACCACACTTTTGGACACCTTTTTTGTGCCCTTCAATCCTTTTTTAAAAAGAGCCCAATATCTCTCCACTGGACTTAGCTCCGGGCAATTTAGAGGATTTGCCTCTCTTGGTACAAATAACACATTATTGTTTTTGTACCACTCAAGTCCTTGCTTACCATAGTGATAGGATGCCAAATCAGGCCAAAAATAAATGGACACACTAAGAAGACGTATGAATGGAAGCATCCTCTTTTGTAAACATTACTTGATGTTAATTTCGGTATTGTAACAAATGTTTGGCTTCCTTTGCCGCAACTTCATAATGCTTAAACTTTTCTACAAGATTCCCTCGAGCATCAGCAACATAAAAATATTGACCCGGAAGCTGTGAAAAATGGGCATACGTACGTTTCGTCACCCATTATGCAGCTAGTATATTTTTTGTATGAAATTTGACTTAAATTTTCGTGCTCTTTCTTTGGCCTCTAAATTTTTAGCAGAGTTCTTGTCAGGAACTTTTTCAGCCTTGTATGTTTTTAAGCCTGCATTAGCATTAACTTTTCGTACCAAATAGTCCGAGTACTGAGCTAACCGGACTGCTTTCCTACCGGATGTGTTGGGAGCTCTTTTGAAAATGCTATCTATTTATTGGCTATAGAACCATTCCTTCTACCTGAGCCAGGTTTTCTATCAACGGACGAGTTCTCCCGATACTGTTTAATAATATTGGAATCAGTTTGACGGCAGACCTTTGATTGTTGGGTTGGGTTTTGTTGAAAATATTTAATAATTTTAATAAACACTTTTTTCTCGTAACTCATTTTAATCAGATTAACAACAAATGAACATAATTGACATTAAACATAAAAACTGACATGCTAACAAAGGTAAGTTGATCAAAGAAAATATCAAATAACACTTGGGTTAAAAGTTTTAATGAAAAACGTGTGTTAAAAATTTTTCGATCTGAGTCCTTATGTATGATTTACACTAGCTGTGTTTATGGGAGTACTTAAATACACGACTTTTCGTTTGAATGATTACAATGAATCAGTCCAAGTTCGATGAATCAACAACGTTTTTTGATATTATTAATTGCGTCATTACTGACAAATTTATTAGAATTTAAGAAGGGATTTAGAATGAATTGTAATGTACTAAGGCTTAAGAAGTGAAGTGAAAATTGCAAACACTTGCCATACTTCCAAATTATTTAGCGGGGGTTTAAAATATTTTAGGCTGTGTTGCTCTTTGTCAACCGCTGAACAATCTTAAAATCATACAACTAAAGAAAGGGCATTGTGAGAAATAAACTTTGTTAGAATATCTCTTTCTGCAAAAGTCTTTATTTGAATTTTATTATAAATCTTCTATACATACTTATTATTATTACTTGCTTGTGCAAATAACTGACCTTTGAAAATAAAACTTTGTTCAATCAAATTATTTCAAAAAATTGTTTAAGGTCATGTAGTTTGAACCTAATACATCAATTAGATAACATTTTGGATGTAAACACATGTCCACGTTATAGACAATTTATAATGATTTTACGTATTTTATGTTAAGTACAAAGTCTTTAAGGTAATTATATTGATGAGGGTTGTGTGCTAAGGATTGTGAAAAAAAGTTGGTGAAAATCTACCTTCTTAAATCTGCACAGTGGTTTAGAAACTTTTTATTTTAGAAATTATACGGTAGCTCGTGGGATCGTAGTTGGAATGGAGGCTAGTAGGCGGCAAAATGATTTATTCAAATATTTAGAAACTTCTCGAATATGCCCGGCAGTTTCCATACATCAGTTTAGTTGGGTATAAGGTGTGTTCATATCCATATGTGTATAATTTCCAGCAATTCAAATCAAACAAATTTTGTTCAATTTCTTCTCTAATAAAATCTATAATAAATATGTAAAAAGAACAAATTTGTTGTTTTTATAAAAAAAAAATCGAAAAAAGCAATAATTTGAAAATACATACATACATATTTGCTTTGGTCAACTACTTAAATAGAGTCAAGTCTCCAATTGTATGCAGTATAAGAACATTTAGTAGAAAGTGTAAAGTGATTTTCTATGTATTCCCCTGGGAGATGATGATGCTGTTGCTCTACTGCCAAGTACATGTGTTTGTACGTGAGTTCATGTGATTTTGTGTGATATTTTTTGCAAACTGTAGCCCAGTAGTTTGGTATAACATTTACTTCATTGGCATCATAATGATGATAAAACTGGTAACGTCTGTTATTTGGCAGACATTGAACTAATTTTCATATTTTCTTAAACTTGCTACACCTACAAACAGTTCGAACCACTCCTACTCATGTTTATTCATGTATGGAAATTTTTACTTTTCATTTTTTGGAGGATTCCTTCTGTTGCTAGTAGATTAAAAACTTCAAATTGAAATGAAAGCTTAGCCAAACATCATCATCATCAGCATCAAACGGCCTCGTGCAACGTTTACTCGTAAGAAATGCAAACTTCAATTAAAGTAATGTTTATATATGGACTCTTTAGATTTTATTAGGTACACTAACTACCAGTGGCATGTTATTTGGCTGAATGTACATATGTATGTACACACAATGTATACATAACTCTTATGTACTTGCCCCAAATTGTTGCGTATAGCATAAAGCCAATATGTATGTGTGAATCTCTCTTTATATCCTACGAAAATGTGTTGAAATGTTAAAATTCCTTAAATTTAATCGTACTTTGAGTGTGTATTTTCAAACAAAAAACATTGCTGACATACTTTGTTTTGGAAAATGTTGCTTCTCTTCAAATACTACATGTGAAATGGCCACAATCCATTCATACATACTTCAATAGTCGTCATACAAAGGATAATTTGTCCTCTAGCTAATTTCTTTTGAATTGGCGGCATTAAACGTACTTAGTTTAAATAATATACGAAATGTGTACTATGTTGAATAAATGCTGCAGTGAGTAAAGTAGTGAGACAAAATTTTTGCTCTTTAGTATTAAGGATGAAAGTCAGGACATAAATTATTGTAGATATAGAAACAGTATCATATTTAGTATAGCTTCTAAAAATATGTGACTTCCGGTGAAGGTGATAGTGTTTTCTATTTGAATATTAAAAAACAAAGATAATAACCTCGTAACTTATTTTGATATGTGTAATATAAAATATGTAAATCATTTGGTGCCAAATTATAAAATCTCAGTTCGATGTTTTGAGTGCTGAAGAATCCATTTGTTTGAGTCAAGATTGCTCCATGTTTGGTAAATATATCTTGAAAAACTGCTACCCAAATATTAGTGTTTAAATCCCACTTGACTGTTCAAAGTTACTCTTACAGGGGTTATTTAAGAAGCGGTTTGGTATTTGGGTTGAGTACTTATGTTAAATTTGACTCATCTTAAATTCTATTTTGTCATCTTTTGGAATAATCGCGACCAAATTTAGTTCAGCATTTCTTTGTTCCAATGGCAACAAGGAAACATAAATTTCAACAAAATAATTTTTGTTTGATCAATTTTATTTTTTGGTTGAGACTGCACTCACTTGTTAGGTGATATTAAGAAATTGCTTGAATTTCGAATTTTTACACTAGTGGTTTTCATGAATATAGAAAGGGCTTTTAACAATGTAGAATCTGCATCTATAGGAAAAGCATTACATGACCTGGGCCTAGACCAATCGAGTGTTAGGTTTATCAAAGACCTACGAACTACAGGATCATCCGTTCTAAAAAGAGAACGGCCAGGATCTCAAGATAGGCCATAAGGGGGCTGCTTATCTCCATTTTTGTGGAATTTGGCCATTAACTGTCTTCGTAGGAAATTGGATACCATTGGCCATATCACGATATCACATACATGGAAGATGCACTTAAAACGTCGATGGAGCATCGATAGTGGATTGACTGTGAATCCGAGAAAACTTAACTAGTATTGTTTACGAAGAGATATAATATCCTATCTTCACTTTGCCCCGATTGAAGTGACAATGTTGAACAACGCAAAATACCAAAACTTTGGCAAGGACGCCGAGCCATAACGGCAATATATGTCTGCAGGATGTCCATATCCATGCGTATCAGACCCGTGATAGCAATATTTGATGCGGTTAGTAATGCGTTATTATTCTATGGGTTCTCTGTCTGGAGAAAATCATCCTTGAATACGATGGCGGAACATTCGATAGACGTACAGTCGACTGTGTTGCTGATAACTTGGCGAAAATAGCGCCATGATATCCGAAGGAGATATGAGAGGGTTCATAACAAAACGCAATACTTCTACACTCAGATAAAAAACATGGTTCTGCATGGTTACGACAACTACAATGTGTGATTTGTAACAATATATTGTTGTCGTCCACAAATAATAGTTATTTTAATTTAATTTCAACAATATTTTTGTTACTGTAAATTATAAATTTAAGTTCACTGAAACATAATTATTTGTCAAAAAACTAAATAATGATAAATATCGAAATATATTTGGTCAAATCGAAATATATTTGGTCAAATATTTATGAAGCAAACAAAATATGTTTTCTGTTAATAATACGAGTATTTTATTCTCACCATTCGTAGAAAACTATTGCTGGTGTTTGTCTAAGATACAATATTTGTACAAGTAAAGTTTGAGTGTCTGTAATTCTCATTCGCTCTATAGTTATATTTGCATAATATCTTTAGCTTTCCTAAAGTGAACACCAATACATTTCAGTGAATTTATCATTTCGGAATTTAGCGCATTAAAACTTAAACTTATTAAAATTAAATTTTGTATTCCCAAAAATATTATTACTTCAGGTTATATACTTCAGATTATATGTCAAAGGTGAATAATTTTACTGTAATTCAAAACCAAATTTTACTGTAATTCAAAACCAAATAATTCAAAAAAAAAAATACTCTCTTTTCACACCTACGGGTGATACAATAACAAAATACATGCAATACTTTCTCATGAATTAGGTTTTTGACAACAGACTTAGGTTTTTGGCTCTCAGTTACCTATCTAGTTGTTATCTATGTTAACCAAGGCATATTTAACCAGGTGGCAGCGTAACGCCAGCTGACTATTTTTTGCTATACTTATATTGTGCCTTAAGAGTAAAAAGATTATTTTATATTTATAAAAGTGAGTTTTAGTTACCGCTTTATGTTCGTAAAATATTTGAAAGTGCTAAAAGAAACTATTTCGTTTTAAAAAGTGCGTTTTTGTGAATTTATTTTTTGGCAGTTTAGAAGGTTTTACACACTGTTGTTCTTGTATTGTTGTAATTGTTGTAGTTACGCTGCCACCTGGTTAATACATCTTGATGTTAACTACAATCATAGAATAAACTATACTTACTGAGAGACAAAAAACCTAAGTCTTACAACAACAAAATACATGTAAATCAATGTATTTTGTTGTTGTGTCAGCCATAAAATTTGGGAGAGATTAAATATGTTTACTCACAGCATACTCTCAGTTGCGCCTCTAGTTCTAACCTATTCCTACTATTTTTATTACAATTTATTCGTTTACCCAAACAATTTGAAAAATGGATCATATGTATTGTATGGCCTAGGTTGCACCAAGAGCGTATGGAATACCTCCAACGAGCAATATCGTGGCGGTGATTACTGGGCTCTGTAAATTTGTTAATCATTCCAGAGGGATTTGGATTGTACCTTCAAAATTTTTAATTTGCGAACCCATAAAGTATATATATTCTGGATCGTTATAGATAGTGAAGTTGTCCCCGTGTCTGTTGAAATCAATACATACATGATTGATAGATCCAGTATATCCGCTATAGATCCAGGACAGTCCCGAAAATCGGAACACAAATATTAACAAAAAACAATGACAACCTCGATTTTTGACAATATGCTTATCTAATGATGATAAATTGGGATAAAAATTTGGATCGACACACAGTGGGGGATCTGAGAAAAAAAGTGGAAATAAATCTGTAACTTCTAAACGAATAGCTCGATTTTAATAAAATTTCCCATGGCTATAGAGGAGGTGTTGATAAGTTTAAGTTTTGAATTTGGGCTTAAACAACCAAGGGGAGGCCGAGCCACAATGCCCCAAAGTGGGGCACCTCGGGTATATCAAAAATTAAAAATGATGCCAAATTTTTGTTTGCGATTCGATTTGAAAGATTTTTATATATATGGAATGTACTAGACGAGATCTACAAAAAACATTGCTTTAGCCATATATTATCTCTTATAGTTTACAAGTTATTCGCATTTGAAAAGTAAAATTTTATTTTTTTTGCCTACCTTGGTCTGCTATTTTGCTAATAACGGATCCAATTCTTTTCCGATTTTCTTGAAGTGTCTTTTTTTTAATTAACAATAAATTTATTAATAATCTCATGGAAGAAATGTTAAAATATATTTACTGAGTCAAAAGTTATGTGCATTCAAACTTAAAAAAAATAAAAAAGTCGTTTTTTCCGCCATTTTTTTTCGAAAAAAGTAACTACATTTATTTTAAATTATACAGAAAATGAGAAAAAGATAAATAATGTGTTTATATTTTTCTGAAAGGTAACATTTCGGGAAATATTATAAAAGCAAAATAATATCAAAATTTGTATTATTGCGTGGTCCAGAGCCTTCCGAAGTAGACCTATTTTTTATGAAAATTTCTACTTTAGACAACATATTCTAAAATCGCATAGCTGCTTTCAAAAAATGAAGACCTTTTTTGTAGGTCCCAATATGTTCTTCAATATTGTGCAAAGGGATTTCATAGCCCGGAGCTTGGTGCCTTCAATAGATTCAAAAATCAAAAAAATCACAATTTTTGGATTTTTTAAAAGTTTTTTGGGAATTGTGGGATTGTCAAAAACAATTCACTAATTTCTTTTACACTTTTGTATTTCGATCAAAAGTTTCTATATAAATCTAAAGTTTCATTAAAAACGATTCATAAACAAAATTTTTATTGCATTTTAAATATTGAAATTTTCCAGAAAAATCAGCTACAATTTTTTATTCCCATATTTTTGAAAAAGTCTTCTATAATTTTTTTAATTTTTAAAAATTTTTTATATTTTTGAAAAGAGGACATAATTTCCTACACGTTGATATATAATACGTATATCTTTTCTTTTCCACTAGTCTCATTAATGGCTTCAAAACCCATAACTCACAGTAATTAGCTTCATCTTATAGTGTTTTCCGGTGTTTGATTATGTAAAAGTCGGCAAGGCAGTGCAAAAAATATGTTACAAAACGGCAAGATTTTATAATTTTCTGTATGTTGTTGATTTTGAATCCATTAATGAGACTAGTGGAAAAGAAAAGATATACATATTATATATCAACGTGTAGGAAATTATGTCCCCTTTTCAAAACTATAAAAAATTTTTAAAAATTAAAAAAATGATAGAAGACTTTTTTCAAAAATATGGGAATAAAAAATTGTAGCTGATTTTTCTGGAAAATTTCAATATTTAAAATGCAATAAAAATTTTGTTTATGAATCGTTTTTAATGAAACTTTAGATTTATATAGAAACTTTTGATCGAAATACAAAAGTGTAAAAGAAATTAGTGAATTGTTTTTGACAATCCCACAATTCCCAAAAAACTTTTAAAAAATCCAAAAATTGTGATTTTTTTGATTTTTGAATCTATTGAAGGCACCAAGCTCCGGGCTATGAAATCCCTTTGCACAATATTGAAGAACATATTGGGACCTACAAAAAAGGTCTTCATTTTTTGAAAGCAGCTATGCGATTTTAGAATATGTTGTCTAAAGTAGAAATTTTCATAAAAAATAGGTCTACTTCGGAAGGCTCTGGACCACGCAATAATACAAATTTTGATATTATTTTGCTTTTATAATATTTCCCGAAATGTTACCTTTCAGAAAAATATAAACACATTATTTATCTTTTTCTCATTTTCTGTATAATTTAAAATAAATGTAGTTACTTTTTTCGAAAAAAAATGGCGGAAAAACGACTTTTTTATTTTTTTTAAGTTTGAATGCACATAACTTTTGACTCAGTAAATATATTTTAACATTTCTTCCATGAGATTATTAATAAATTTATTGTTAATTAAAAAAAAGACACTTCAAGAAAATCGGAAAAGAATTGGATCCGTTATTAGCAAAATAGCAGACCAAGGTAGGCAAAAAAAATAAAATTTTACTTTTCAAATGCGAATAACTTGTAAACTATAAGAGATAATATATGGCTAAAGCAATGTTTTTTGTAGATCTCGTCTAGTACATTCCATATATATAAAAATCTTTCAAATCGAATCGCAAACAAAAATTTGGCATCATTTTTAATTTTTGATATACCCGAGGTGCCCCACTTTGGGGCATTGTGGCTCGGCTCCCCCTTGGTTGTTTAAGCCCAAATTCAAAACTTAAACTTATCAACACCTCCTCTATAGCCATGGGAAATTTTATTAAAATCGAGCTATTCGTTTAGAAGTTACAGATTTATTTCCACTTTTTTTCTCCCCCACTGTGCGTCATTACCATCGTTTTTCTCCATATCTTGAATGACGGTACAGTGCTGCCAACATTAGCTCCTCACATTATGGTAAGATTCGTTTAATCAAAGGTAAAAGTGCAAAAAGTTTATAAAATTATCACTTGTTTTAATTCCAAATATTTCTATTAAATCCATTATGTTATACTTTTATTCGCTGAACTTGCCCAATTTAATTTCTGTTAACTATTTGACATGTTGACAAGTTTTTTCTAATTAATTCAAAACAAGTTAGAGTGCTATATTCGGCTATGCCGAATCTTAAATACCCTCCACCTAAATTAGATGAAAATTATAGAAATTACATTGGTATAAACACTCTAATATCCATATTCAGTGTTTGTTATTGGGACTTAGCTCCGATTATGAAGAGTGGTAGAATGGTAATGTAATACAGTAGTTTTCGCTTATAGTCTACAAATACATTTGCACAATTTTTGTGGACTATGAGCGAATTAGGACTATAACCGAATTTCTTTTTAAGCCACTTTATGGATTATATATGAATCATTATATAATAGACATTTTGGACTATATACAAATTATGTACTTTCTTCAATAAAAACACTTTTTTTTTAACAAAATAAAAGTTTATTTAAAACATAGTTGTATAGTGGTATTTTATATATTGTTAGAAAAACTAATTTACGCAGAAGATATTTTATTTCAAATGTATAAAAATGTTATCTACTTCAGCAATTTATAATTGAAATAACTACATATTCGTACCGTTTCCAACAGAGTCTATACTTTTATAATAGGAATAAAATGTACTATTTAACAATTTATATACTTAATAATTGGTTAACATTACCGATTGGCTCAACATTTTCATTATTCACCACAAGTGAATTAAAAGCGTATAAAAAATGGTAAACACATATATTTAGTCAAACTTCAAAAGTATATTTTTGTTCTGTTCTAATGAATTTTCCGGATGTGAGCCTTCTATATATAATCAAGAACCCATAGTCACCAAATCAACTTGAAACTTATATCTGTTACATTTTTTAACGATATGAGTATATATGCGTTAATGTATTTTTCGGATGTGTGACTTATTTGGAAGATATAATTAAATATTTTAAAGCGATTTCTATGTATTTGAGGCCTATTTTGCTTGATAGTTTTGTCCATAACATTATTTATAAGAATTTTATGGGTATTATTGTGATTATCAGACTAATATGGGTGCTATGGTCAAATATGGACCGATATTCACAAAACTCAGTAGTATAATTTTTGGATACAATATATTGATCGGTATACAATTTTAGTTCGATATCCATATATTTAAAATATTTACAGAGGTTAATGTGTTTTTCGGAAGTGGTCCTTATATGGGAGCTATGACCAATTATCGGCCGATCTTCACAAAATTCAACACATCGATTTTCATATATAATGGAAATATTTGTTTGAATTTTAAACTAGATAGAAGCTTTTATAAAAGAGTTATTAGTATTTAAGTAATTTTCGGAAATGGACCTTATATGGGAGCTATGGTCAAATATGAACCGATATTCACACAATCTAGTAGTATCATTTGTGAATTAATACTACCGATCTGTGTAAAATTTTAATTCGATAACGATATTTTTCAGATATTTATGAAAATTAATGTGGTTTTTAGAAGTGGTCCTTATATGGGAGCTATAACCAATTATGGGCCGATCTTCATGAAATTCCCTACAGCGATTTTCATGTGCATGGGAATTATTCAAGTTGAATTTCAACCTGATACCGATATATATAAGATATTTAAGTGTATTTAAATGATTTTCGGAAGTAAACTTTATATGGGGGCTATGGTCAAATAGTGCCCGATCCAAAAAAAAAATTGGTGTCGCAATTTCTGTTTTCACGATACTTAGTTGTGCTTAATTTTGTATGGATACTGCAATTCTATGGGCATTTACATACCATAGCACCATATTTCGGGAAGAAATTTGTATGGGGGCTACGAGAAACTATGGACCGATTCTTTCCATTTTCAACAGAATTTTTCCTTTTATCATATAAATAATGAGTGCAAAATTTCATGGTATTCTCTGGAATGGATTTACCAAAAATCAGAAAAAAACATTTGAAAATTATCTAAATTTTTGGAGGTTGTCTTACATTTAAATCCATAACCCTGGTTCTTCCGATTCGATTTTGCTGATTTTCAATACCAAACTGCTTAGAAAAATTATAAACATTTTGGTATATATTTCATTAATTTTGCTTATGTATTTTGTGCGTGAGAGTGTTTTACACAGACAGACAGACAGACGGACAGACGGACAGACGGACAGACGGACAGACGGACAGACGGACAGACAGACGGACATTGCTCAATCGACTTAGAATTTCATAAGGATCAATAATATATATACTTTGTTGGGTCTCAGATGAATATTTCTCAATGTTACACACGGAATGACAAACGTATATATACCCTCTTTCACCACTTGTGGTGGTGGAGGGTATAAAAATGGAATATGAAAGTGAACCAATGGTAAATTTTTCTTATTCCGATAACACATATATATGTATATATTACAGCTTATTACATAATATGTAGACAATTTCATGAATATGATTAAAGTTTCCTTTTTTCCCGTTTCATAATTAAGTTAAATAATGCTAATCATGGTTTCAATACATATTCATGTAAAAACTCTGGCATAACAGCTGATATATACACACAACATACGCACATACATACATAAATAACATCACGGGTCTTTTGTCAGCAAGGATGCTTAGAAAAAACATCAACATAAGCAACAACAATGTAGCAAGTGCATAAAAAACCTGTTTATTTTAAATTTACACGGCAGACAACAATAACAACCGGTATGAATAATATGAAAGGACACCATTATAAACATCAACATTAAAAACCGTAAACAAAATAAAAACAACAACAGCAATGATTAACGAAAAAAGTAACAACTGTTGGTACTTGTCAAGTACATGAAATCAAACAGATACATATAACAGGAATGGAAAAGTTAATACGATCGTTCGTTTTACTATTTTATATTTAAAAGTACCGTAGTATTCCCTGGACTGGGGTACTTAGTCCCAATATAGTTAAATGGATGTATACGGCTATAGTACATCCAATTCTTACGTATGGATCTCTTGTATGGTGGACTGCAACTAAAAGACCAACTATATAAAGTCCAGACATCTGCCAGGCATAGGCAGTGAACATTGCGCCTTGTTTCAATAGACCTTCACATAATGATCACCTCTGCCTGCAGCGAAGCGAAACTTCACGCATCTGGATGTTGTAGATGGAGAATATATGGCCACGCAAAACAACCTTCAGGCGGAAACTTTTTGCAATTACTCCATATACATATTTTGATAGGGTGTTTATGGTCGTAATTCCCTCCAGGAGTGAGTGGTGTAATCTCGTGTACGAATATGACACCAGGATATATACAGACGATTCTAAAATGAGCTGTGGTGTTGATTCTGGTGTTTTCTGTGACGATCTTGGGGTAGGCATCTCATACTGTCTTCCGATTGAATGTAGTGTTTTTCAGGCGGACATTTTTTGCAATCATGATAGCCTGTAATACACTTCATGATCATGAACTCGCGGCAATATAGGTATTTTTGTAGACAGTCAAGGCTAGGTCGTCTATCTGACATTGCCTTAGTTTGGGTCGCTGCTCACATATACCACTATGGCAATGAGATCTACTTTAGATGAATCCAATGCGATCTCAGTAGCAATTCCACTTTCTTACAAAGGCTGAGAATGGATGGCTTAAACTAGACACATGTAGAGTGGCAAAGTTAATGTGGCCTTCTTTTAGCGAAAAACGAACTATGCAACTGATAACCCGAAATATAATGGATATATTAAGGATGCTGACAGTATTAACGGGGCACTGGACGCTAGGCAGGCATGCATATAGCCTGGGACTCCCTTTTAACGACCATCCCTCGTAACTGTAAGGATAGGGGAAATGAGTAAACGATTTTCCACCTTCTCTGCGAATGCCCAGCTCTGAGTGTCAACAGGCATTAATTCCTGGAACAAAACTTTAATTTTCCACCCCTGAGACATACACAGACCAAACTCATCATAATGTTGATTTGTAACGTCATATAAATGTATATACATGCTCAGGAAAAAAAATTCTCTTAAAGAATTATTTAATAAATATTGTTTGTAAATGTTTGTAGTCGTACTTAGAACAACACAATTCAAGTTGTTTCTTAATGAAACTCCGTCAGACAGACTGCGTTAAAGAAAACATACATAGGTGGGAAATAATGTTCTGAATTATTCGATTCGAAATGTCAGGTTTATTGCGAAATATGCATTTTGGTAAAATATGTCAGGATCAAATTCTGTTTTAAAAAATCCAATAGCAAAACAATCTATTGAACATTCTAAGGACTGAGATCGAAAAATTTTTAACATACCATATGTTAATAAAAATGAAACCACTAAACTTACAGTTTTGAATCCTTTTTATTTGATTGAAATTATTGTTAAAATTTAAAAAAAAAATTTTTTATAGTTCTAATCACTAATGATGAAATTTTGAACCTTTTTCGAAAACCCTTCCATTATGGTTTTTATAGTGCTTTAGGACACTTTGTTCGAACAGGTTGTCCATCTCCGTTTAAACTATACCACACTTTGGGACACCTTTTTTGTGCTCTTCAATTCTCTTTGAACAAGAGCCCAATAGCTATCCACTGCACTCAGCTCCAGGCAGTTTGGAGGAATTGCCTCTCTTGGTACAAATACCACATTATTGTTCTTGTACCACTCAAGACTTTTCTTACCATAGTGACAGATGCCAAATCAGGCCGAAAATAAGTGGATGCATTAAGAAGTCTTATGAATGGAAACATCCTTTTTTGTAAACATTCCTTGATGTAAATTTCGGTATTTATAGAGCCTTTTGTTAGAAATGTTTGGCTTTTTTGCCGCAACTGCATATTGCTTGCCATACCAAGCACTTTTTGGGAAATTCTGTCTGCTTTTGGGTCGTAAACTTTTCTTCAAAATTCCCTCGAGCATCAGCATCATAAAAATATTGACCCGGAAGCTGAGAAAAATTTTCAAGAACATACGTTTCGTCATCCATTTAAATTAAATTTTACTTCAATTTCCGTTTCTTTGGCCTCCAAGTTTTTAGCAGAGTTCCTGCCTAGAAACTTTTTGAGCCTTGTATGTTTTTAAACCTGCATTGGCTTTAACTTTCTGTACCAAATAATCCAAGTACTGAGCTTACCGGACTGCTTTCCTACCGGATGTGTTGGAAGCTCTTTTGAAAATGCTTTCTGTTTATTGGCTTTAGAAACATTATGTGGACCATTTCTTCTACCTGAGCCAGGATTTCGATCAACGGACATGTTCTCCCGATATTGTTTAATAACATTGGAATCAGTTTGAAAGCAGACCTTTGATTGTTTACCCAACTTTTTGTAGTTTAGTACGCTCTTTTTTCTCGTCACTCATTTTAATCAGATTAACAACAAACGAACATTATTGCCATTAAACATAGAGTAATAGAAAAGCGAAAATAAGTAAATGATTTTACATAATTTTATTAAATTACACAGTGTGTAGTTTTTGGAGTTATGGAAATATAACCATATACGAACACCACTACGTGATAAGAGATATAAAAGTCATGCAACTTTTTCTATGGGCCCTCGGTGTCATTTTTGCAAAAAAGTGATAATTTTCTCAAGCTCATGTCTCGCAAATCGTTCGGAATTTTGATTTACTCTCTTAGACAAAGTTGTAGCTCTTTTCACAAAGAACAAAAATGTGTAATGGACGCAAAATGCTCTTATCTGTGGAAACCACAACCATCATGATTTCTATCAGAGGCCAGTATTTCTTGATCCAATCATCTTTTACACTGCTGTCCCATAAACAGATGAAGTGATGTACCCACTTTGTTGACCTAACAAGAAATTAACAATTTTTTAATTTAACCCATTGATTATCCGAGTACTTAAGTTTTTTAAAAACAAGATTTACGTTTTAATACTCCTCCACTAATTTCGTATAATGATTAATAGGCACAGCTGCATGTTTATTACCAGTCTCTGTGTCCGGCAAATCTGATAGATGTTGATGAATAGAACAGACGGAAAATTAGGATATGTAACTTTCCTTTTATTCATACCATGTAATTTAACAAAACCAATGTGGTTTTTCGGTTCAGTATATATCATAGGTACACCAAACTTCAAATGACTACGTTTCCCGAAATCCCACTATATTAAGAGTTCACTTGATACTTTATAGACTATCTTTGGTACCCACGGCTTATTCAGAGCCTTAATATCCAGTAATTTAAATAGGTGTTTATCGCTAAGGTCCGATTATCTTTTTTCCCAACGAAAAACTGCAGATTAAAGAAATTTGGTTTTCTCAATGTCTCATTTACTTCTATTCTGTCGCAAAGCTGACCCGACCTCATCTGCCAATTATTAATTTATCGTACAGATAAATTCAATCGGCTGACTGCTGTTCATAGTTTTTATGTGTTTGTGTTTTTGTAAACAAAATTAAATATGTAGATTTTATAAAAAAAACAAGTTAGAGTGCTATATTCGGCTATGCCGAATCTTAAATACCCTCCACCTTAATTAGATGAAAATTATAGAAATTATATTGGCATAAACACACTAATATCCATATTCAGTGTTTGTTATTGGGACTTAGCTCCGATTATGAAGATTGGTAGAATGGTAATGTAATACAGTAGTTTTCGCTTATAATCTACAAATACAGTTGCACAATTTTTGTGGACTATAAGCGAATTAGGACTATAACCGAATTTCTTTTTATGCCACTTTATGGATTATAGATGAATCCTGAAATAATACACATTTTGGACTATATACAAATTATGTACTTTCTTCAATAAAACCACTTTTTTTAAACAAAATAAAAGTTTATTCAAAATATAGTAGTATTTTATATATTATTAGAAACTAGTTTTTACGCATAAGATATTTTATTTCAAATGTATAAAATGTTGTCTAATTCAGCAATTTATAATTGTAATAAATACATATTCCTACCATTTCCAACAGAGTCTATAATTTTATATATATAATTATGAACCCATAGACACCAAATCTACTTGAAACTTATTTCTGTTAAATTTTTTACCGATATGAGTGTATATATGCGTTAATGTATTTTTCGGATGTGCGACTTATTTGGAAGATATAATTAAATATTTTTACGTGATTTCTATGTATTTTAGGCCTATTTTGCTTGATATTTTCCTCCATAACATTATTTACAAGAGTTTTATGGGTATTATTGTGATTATCGGAAAAGAACATAATATGGGTGCTATGGTCAAACATGGACCGATATTCACAAAACCCAGTAGTATAATGTTTGGATACAATATATTGATCTGTATACAATTTTAGTTCGATATCGATATATTTAAAATATTTACAGAGGTTAATGTGTTTTACGGAAGTGGTTCTTATATGGGAGCTATGACCAATTATCGGCCAATCTTCATAAAATTCAACACATCGGTTTTCGTTAATATGGGAAATATTTATTTGAAAATTTAACCAGATAGAAGCTTTTATAAGAGATTTATTAGTATTTAAGTAATTTTCGGAAATGGACCTTTATAGGAGCTATCGTCAAATAAGAACCGATAATCACACAATCTGGTAGTATCATCTGTGAATTAATACTACCGATCTGTGTAAAATTTTAATTCGATAACGATATTTTTCAGATATTTATGAAAATTAATGTGATTTTTAGAAGTGGGTCCTTATATGGGAGCTATAACCAATTATGGGCCGATCTTCATAAAATTCCCTACAGCGATTTTCATGTGCATGGGGATTATGAAAGTTGAATTTCAATCTGATACCGATATATATAAGATATTTAAGTGTAGTTAAATGATTTTCGGAAGTAAACTTTATATGGGGCCTAGGGTCAAATAGTGCCCGATCCAAAAAAAAAAATTGGTCTTGCGATTTCCGTGTGCACGAAACTTAGTTGTGCTGAATTTTGTATGGATACTGCAATTCTATGGGCATTTATATACCATAGCACCATATTTCGGGAAGAAATTTGTATGGGGGCTACGAGAAATTATGGACCGATTCTTTCCATTTTTAACAGAATTTTTCCTTTTATCATATCAATAATGAGTGCAAAATTTCATGGTATTCTCTACAATGAATTTACCCAAAGTCACAAAAAATCATGTGAAAATTATCAAAATTTTTGGAGGTTATCTTACATTTTGATCCATAACCCTGGTTCTACCAATTCGATTTTGCTGATTTTCAATACCAAACTGCTTAGAAAAATTATAAACATTTTGGTATGCTTTTCATTAACTATGCGTATGTATTTTGGACGTGAGAGTGTTTTACACAGACAGACAGACGGACAGACGGACATACGGACAGACAGACGGACATTGCTCAATCGACTTAGAATTTCATAAGGATCAATAATATATATACTTTGTTGGGTCTCAGATGAATATTTCTCAATGTTACACACGGAATGACAAACGTATATATACCCTCTTTCACCACTTGTGGTGGTGGAGGGTATAATATTTAATAGAGGAATTAACATTAATTTAATGGACGATGAACTCGAGAACATGCCAGGCCTAACTACCTGGCAGACATGGAGGATAAAGAATTTTTCAAAAGATTTCGGCTGTCAATATTTAACAACTGATTTATGTCAACGTGTTGTCACTTGAAGGCAGGGTTCCCAACTTTCACATCTATTTTGAGAGGTATTGTCAACTGAAAATAATGTTTTTTGTTGGTATATTGAGAAAACCAAAATTGTTAACGGACAGTTTATCGGCCTAATAAATTTATGTCGAGATTTATTAACATGCAGTTTGTCGATACATTGAGAAAACGGGCCTGTTATAGGTCTTATAAACTTTTTGACTGTGTATTCACCACGATTGTAACAAAATACATTTCGGTTATTGCGAGAACTTTTTCGCGATGTGGAAATAATGCTAAAATCAATTTATTTATAGAAAATGTACATATGCATAATATTACGTGAATTTACTTATGACAGAAAATATTGATATATGAAGTTAGATCCAAAGCAACACATTATGTTACTAGCTGATCGCCACGGCTTCGCTCGGTAGCTATTTACTAATAATTTATATTTCATCTATATATATTTAAACTGAGTAGTGAAAAGGAGGCAATGTTGTTAGCTCTTCAAGATTCTGCAAAAAATGTCTCTTATTAAGAAAAAATGGGAAGTGAAAAGGAGGCAGTACAAATTTAGTTCTTTGAGTTTTCTTCAAGTTTCTCCAAAAAATTTCTCTTATTAAGAAACATGAGAAGTGAAAAGGAGGCAATATATTAAAAACTTAAAATTTCCGAGTTTTACCAGGAATTTTGATTTTTTTCTTTACAAACCATCTCCATCTTCGAATCGAAGAGTGTAGATTATTTTAACTCTGGAGTTAGCATTAGAATGTTATTTTTAACATGACTAATGTCAATTATTATATGACAAATTTTGTCAATAAATTGCAAACTTTGTGAAAAAAATACAGATATTCCCATGATTCAAATATACAAGGTTGCTCCACTTCTCTCTCACAAAAATATTTTTGAAGTTTATTGGAATTATTTGAAATTAGTTTTTTGTAAACAATAAAAAAGTCTTTGCCACATATGAAAAAAGGGAAATAACGTTTAAGATATATTTAATTTTAATGTGTAATTTATATGAAAAATTTGTTTCGGCTTCTAGCTTTTTGTGTTTATTCTTTCTTGGAGTCTGTATAAGGGATAGTTTATAATTATTTCAAAAACGAATTTCTTTAGTTAACATTTTTTTATTGAATTTTTTGTTTGCTGTTTTATTTTTTTTTTTTACTTTTAAATAAACATAAAATGAGATTTTAAGAATGAATATGGTAGCACGATTTTTCATAATTCCAATAAAAGTCAGAACGTTAATATGGCGACAAAAAGAGAAAGTGAGACTACCTTCTATTTTTGTATCATGGATATTTCTTTATGTTTTTGTGGAAATAATGAGAAATTTTTCAATGTTTTTATTGCGGACAAGATATAAACTTAGGGCTGTTTGGGACTAATTGTTTTCTTTAACTATGGACAGATTTCATTCGTATTCTAGTAATATGACATGGAGTATGTTTTTCAGACGTGCTGGACTGTTACATTTTTTGCGCTGATTGTTTGTTTAGGTGTTAGAAAATTTTAGCGAGCGTGTGATATCTTTAAAATAATCAAATTAAAAATTTTATGTTTTAAATGTTTTTTTTACAATTTCATATTTAGACAAATAATTTTGTCAAAGATTCACTCTGTATTTTGAACCATAGATAAAAACACAAAGATTTGAAACTCTCCTGTCAAAGACCTAACTCAGTTGTCAAAAACTTAAGTAGTGAGAATGGATTAGTAAAAACAACTATGTGAAAACAAAAACAACACTCGTAATTTTTCGGTTTGAGTTTTTTTCTAATTTTCGCTCTATGTGTATTTCTCAATGTTTTGCACAGTTAACTGGTGTGCAGAGTGGAGTGACTCTCCCATTGTGAACGTAGCTTTACCAGTATAGTTTCTGTAATTTTCAGGTGGAGGGTATTCAAGATTCGGCACAGCCCAATATAGCACTCTAACTTGTTTAGATATAGGTTTGACCAACATAAACTTAATTATTTATGAATATTTGTAAAAAAGAATATCTGTGTTATTAAATGTAACACTGAATAACCGATTATTCGCTGTAAATGTATCACAAACAAAAGAAACTTAATAATATGTGGGATAAATAGAATGAATTACAAGTATGTTTATGATTTTTATTAGTTAATACAAGTACTTTATTTTTTAAGATAAACTAAGTGAAAATGCCAACCAAATAACGTACAAACAAGTGCGGGTACATCAAGAATTAACATGCATTTGAAACAATGTCTGAATCCTACAGTTTTATGTGCATAAAATGTTATATAGTAAATTGTATAAGTATATATGTAGGATTATACTTATTATACATATTTACATACATGCCTAGGAAATTATGTATGTAAAAACATTCTTACATACTTTTTTCTTTGACAGAAAGTAGGAAAAATATGAAAAGAATAATATAATATAAGTATTTATACAAATATTTGTGTGTAATTTATTTTCAAGTCTTTGGTAAAGAAAAACTATATGAATGAGTAATTGAAATTGCAGCAAATTGTAAAAAGTACCAAAAATATTTGTAATATACACAATTTATTCGATGCTAAAGTATTTTTGGAAAAGAGATATCAAATATATTATCCCTCCTGACCCCATGAATCCTATTGGTGTGAAACTATTGCCGGAAATCTTATCTCTTTTATATGGTTTCAGTTATAAGCAATGTACTTAAATATATTTGCATTGACATTAATTTCAGTTACGCGTGGACATTTTCATAATTCAATTAAGTATTTACTTTAAATAATAAACTATTTTTTATTTACTACCCTTTAGATAAGATTACCAAATAAACTACAAACATTCGAGTTTATTATTTTGGTTGGCCAATCAGCCATAAAATGTGGTGGGTTGGGCAGGTTAATCTCCTTGTATATTTGCATTTACTTTGAATTTGAGTGCGAGTTTATTAAATTCTCATTAAATGTTTGTCATTGGTAAAATTATATGTACGTTTTTTCGATAAGATTACTAAAACTTATTTCAATTTTATTAATTTAATTTATTTTGCCAATGAAAACAACTACAACTTATGTAGTTTTATACAATTTATAATTATGGGAAAGGGTGTCAGTATTCATTTGCATAATTTTTGTTTTTAGACCTTCCATAATAATCTTGAATGATGATATAATTACTGAGTTTTTTTGAGGTTTAAATCTATTGTATTTTAAACAGAACTATGAAATCATCATGAGTAACAAATAAACAAAGGTAGAATATACAATTCGTTCGATTAGGGGATCAAATCGAATACGAATTTATGTATAGTTTTCTAAACAAACATAGAAATAATATCCAAAATTTATAAAGGGTCTTTTTAGGGACTTCCGAACTTTGACAGTTGATAGCGTCCATACTGTTGAAGCTAAATCTGTCAAATTGACTGTCATTAATTCAGTATGTTTTGCCAAATAACTATTGGATAGATACAGCGTTCAATAACACGTGCAAATGTTAAAATTGTTTTATCAAAATGGGTGTTCTGTTTGGGTAACGATTCGCCCATTCCGCATGCTTTACATATTTTACGCGATGAGGCTCGAAAAAGTCACTGTTTGGTGTGGATTTTGGGCTAACGGCGTCATCGGTCCATATATGTTTGAGAACGACGTTGGCCAAGCCAATACCGTCAATGGCTAGCGCTACAGGTTGATGATTACCAACTTATTTCAGCCTGAATTGGTTAATAATGACACCAACAACATGTGGTTTCAACAGGACGGCGCCACACACCTCATGCCACATGCGATTTATGGGCATGATCATCTCACGTAGCACAGTGATTTAGAAATGATTTTTTTTTAATAATTTGGCATCTCGGGAACTATTTGAGATGTTTCTACTGCGCTAATGCATGAAATATATGAAAAAACGTACAACTTTTTCAAAGGGGGCAAGGTTTGTGAAACTTCTAAGGAGTAAATAAAAGCTTTTTTTTATAAGTATTTGATATTGGTGAAAACCTTAGAACTTGAAGATTGATATTTTAGTAAAATTAAATAATTTTATGAATTTTTGGGACTTCATTTACCTTAAAAACTAAAAATATTATAATATGGTGATTTTCCATGAAGAAAAATATAAAATTTTAATTCACGTAAAATTTTAAGGGTTGAAGATATAATAACAAAATTTAGAACTAATGTATATCCAAATGTCCTTAAATCATCAGCATTATAATTTTTGACATTTCTTATTTTAAAATACCTAAATTCCCAAACCGGGAAAAATGTGTTCCAAAAACTGAGTTTATTTAGAAAAGTGCCTACTGTGACGTTATTTACCGTGTGGTAGTGAAAATGTTTTGTAGGTGTTTAAGTAACATATAGGGTTATACAAATATGGAGCATTTTCGTGGATCGGTGCTTTGCCTTTTTAGAATTTTTTACTCAAACATAAAATTATTTTTTAAAATTGGTCAAGTTTGGTTAGGCCTGGGGGGTGTTGTGTCCGCTTGAGAGACTCAAATTTTACTTTACATGCTTTTGCATTAAGTTCTATTTCCGGATCATATAAAAGAAAGAAATATATGGCCATTTTTGGGAAAAACGTCTCTTTTTGCATGTTCCAACTTTGGATGCATGTAACTTTTTATAGGAACAATATAACAGTTAGCAAGTTGCTTTTATTTCATTTAGAATTTTATCACCAATACAGGTGATATTTTAAAAATAAATTTTGATCCTCCGTTGGCCCGCCATATCTAAAAAACCATAAAAAGATCGAGCAAAATTAAAAAAATAATTCAATAAACCTACATATTTATGTAAGTGTATTTTTTGTAGATCTTCTTAAGAACTATTTATATTTTAAATTTCAGCCCATTCTGATCATAAATAGATTTTTAGCGTTTTTTTTTTTTTAATTTGATACCCGAGGTGACCAAATTTGAGGGGCCACGCACTGGCCTCCGTTAAGTCTAGGAAGCTAAATAAATGCAATTCCACTCGGAAACACCTCAGCTCTAACCATGTGTAATTTCGTAACAATATCTCATATAGTTCCCGAGACACCGAATTAGTTCCAAAAAAAGTTTCTAAACCACTGTGCGTGGATGTTATGTGAACTGGCCTCCGAGATCGTGTGATTTGACCCCGTTAGACTTTAAGCGAATAAGCCACAAACCACAGCGGCCTTAAAGCCAACATAACCCATGTCATCGGTCAAATTCAGCCTAATTTATACACCAGTGTCTGGAAAATTTGACATTTCGGATGAGCGCCACCCATCGAAGCCGCGGCGAACATTTGCACTACATTATATTCTATACATAAATTATTTCGATTATATCTCACACACACTTTGCTTTATATCTAGACTAGACTTGGAGTACAAAGTACTTTTGTTTAAGACAGTAATAAAACCGATATGGCTATACGGCAGTCAACTATCGCAGAAATAGAAATTACGTTCAAAGTTTGACAAATACCAAACACACATATTTTTCTCTTTGGAAGGCAACGAAAAATGTCAAGCCACCGGTAGAGGGACAAAGCGCTTTAAGGAAAGCTGACGGTACCTGGGCTCGCAGCACACAGAAGAAAAGGCTAAAATATTTGCGGATCACTTAAGTACAGTCTTTCAACCAAACTCGCCAACAAATGTTTTTGAACTTGAGGAACCACCTGTGCCTACATCATCTAATGATGCCATATTAGCTGTAAGTCCAGAAGACATTAACAAAGTTATCAAAGATAATATAATACTGAAAAAATAACCTGGAAATGATTCAGTTACTTCTACTATGATCAAAAACCTACCGAGTGTGGCAATAATTGTGTTGTCTATAATATTTAATGCGATCTTTAAACAAGGAGTTTTTCCGACAAATTGGAAAACTTCTCAGATAATAATGATACCAAACCTAGGTAAAGACTTGACCGTACCATCCTCTTATATACCAATAAGCATACTTCCTTGCTTATCAAAGCTATTTGAAAAAGTATTCCAAAGGAAAATCATACCATTTTTAAATGAATAAAATATTAACCCAGTTCATCAATTTGGTTTCCGAGAACGCCACGGAACAATCGAACAGGTAAATCGTATAACTGGAGAGATAAGAAAATCGTTTGAATTAAAGAAATATTGTTTAGCAATATTTTTGTATGTCGCTCAAGCCTTTGACAAAGTATGGCACATAGGCCTGGTTTATAAAATAAAATGTTTGCTGCCACCACGTACCCATAAACTATTGGAATCTTATCCATCGGACCGTTTTTTTACAGTTAAGTACAACGACTACGTGACAAGAGAATATAAAATTAGAGCAGGAGTACCACAAGGAAGTGTTCTTGGACTTACCCTCTATTTGATTTACACCTCTGACTTGCCTACGAACGATATATTAACTATTTCTACATTTGCTGATGACACCGCTATTATTAGCTCTCATGAAATCCGTATATAGCATCTAGTATACTAGATAGCTACCTATGATGTGTGGAGACATGGTTAAACAAATGGAGAATACGAGTAAATGAGTTAAAAAGCAAACATGTTACGTTCACACTGAGGAGGGGATGTTGTCCACTTGTCACACTTAACAACGTTAACATACCTCAGTCCGATTATGTTACATACCTTGGTATTCACTTGGCTAGAAGACTTACTTGGCGACGTCAGATAGAAACCAAAAGACTTCACATGAAGTTAAAAGCATCTAGCCTTCACTGGTTAAACAGTGACCAATCAAAGCTAAGCCGTGACTATAAAGTCATCCTGTGTAAAACCATTTTAAAACCAATTTGGTCATATGGAATCCAATTGTGGGGAACTGCCAGTAATACCAGTATTGATCTTATACAGAGGGCACAATCAAAGATTCTTAGGACCATGACGGGCGCACCATGGTATATAAGAAATGAAAACATCCACAGAGATCTAGAAGTACCACTGGTAAAGGATGAGTTCAAAAAAGTCCGTGAAAAATACATTAAAAAGTTACAAAGCCACCCGAATCCGCTTGCTAGACTTCTAGCACTGAGCCAAACGCAGTCGAGGCTTCGTAGAGATTACCAGACAATTGCCAATTAATATGCTCTCGTTAGGGAGCAATTAGATTTAATTTTAGTTATAAGATTTGAATACTTATTGTTAGGCCTAAGGAAATAGGCAGATTCAATAAATAAATGAAAAGTAGAAAAAAAGCTATGGGGAACAGACTTCTCATCTAACGTTGAAAAATTGAAAGGAAAGCAGTCAGTGCTGTTAAGGACAACAGCAGGTGCCCCATAGTACATTTGTAATAGTAACATCCATAGGGATTTCAGTATCCCCATAATACGCGAGGAGATCAAACTCTCCAGTTTAACCAACTAATGGATCACCCAAATCCCCTTGCCAGGGAGTTGCTGTCATTTGAGGGTCATATATGACTGAGATGAAAGGAAACACTGGATCTGGCAAGACTACCAATTTATCGAACACTTATGTTCATATTGCAGCGGCAATACCAACATTAGTTTTAGTTTAGGTTAAGATTTAAATACTTATGCCCGTAATTTCAACAAATAGATATCTATTAGTGCTTAGTTACATATGGAGTAAAAATATTTGGTAATTTTTACACGTAGATATTGATTTGAAATCAATGTCAAGTTACCGTTTAGGTAAATATATCTATTGGGTATTTTACACCATAGATATCTATTTGTTGAAATTACGGGCATTATTGTAAATTCCTAAAAAGAAAGATTCAATAAAGAAAAATACGAAAAAAACTGTTTTTTAGCTTATACTTTTAAAAACCTTATCACGATTAAAATTTTGAAGACTAGATTTTTGCCCATATGCATAATAATACTACTTAATAAAGTTTTTTTTTAATTTTAAAAATAAACTCTGAATATATGCATTCTAAATTTAGTCTATGTTTAATAAACCAAAGCATTCTTATCTAAAATAAAATTCGGTATTTCTTTATCTAAGGGAAGTAGAGGATTTTCAAATAATAATTAATTCATTAATGATTAATTGATAAAAAAAAGTCAAACATACAAAAATTATTAATAAATATGCAACAAATTACAGAATATTTCACAATTCATGATGACACATGTGTCGTATGCTAAATATTCATACGCACACATACACAAGGCACATTTATCATACGCCACCATAAACAGCGACACACAAATAATGTGCGCATGTACATAAAATCACGAGTATGTTCAACATTCGTTTAACATCGTTTCCTACAATAATATGCTTCGTTTCTGGTTTAGCAATCGTTTTAGTTGTTTAACAGCAACTACAAAAATAACGTTAGCCCAGCAACAACATGTCCACACTTCCGTTTTACGAAGTGTTGAAATTTTGAATTTGTAACGGTTTCTTTTTCGTCTGATGTCGTAAATATGTGTGTGTGTGTGTGTCAGAGGTGAGGTACATGAGGAAATTCACCTCTACTTTTATAATGTTCATGTGAGAATGGTTGTTAGTGCGTGCGTGTGTGTGTGTGTGTGTGAGAATGTGTTTAACAAACCAACATGTGGTTGGTTGAATAAAAAAGGAAAACACACAAAAACAAAAAAGAAAACACACAACAACAACGCATTACTCCTCAAGTGTGGCATACTATAAATCCGTCATCTTGTGGCTGTATGGTTTCACTGTTGCTTCAGATTTAAAGCACTGCAGTTCAACTAGAACCAACTAGTTCATCTCTATCTAAACCGTGTTATATATATACTGTGCTGTAAGAATTCGGTTTCAAATTATTTCAAAATATAAAAAATCATCTTTGGTGTTTTAATAAAATTATTGTTAAAAATTATTAAATTTTCTAACGAACTCTGAGAACTGTTTAAATTAATTTAAAAGTGAGATTTTAAAAGTATAAACATAAATTGCAAACAAAATTTTAACGGATTTTTTTAAATTTTCTTTTTTAAAGCAGATTGTGTTAAAGTGAAAACTTTTTAAGAAAAAGGTGAGTAAAAAAATTGTGAATAAGTTAAAGGACATTATTTCCTAAATTTAAAGACCAAAGGAATAAAAAAGTTTAAGAATTTACTAAAAACTAAGGATTTTTTTATGAAGGGCAATACAATAATAAAAAAATACATATTTGTTAACAAACATTTTAAATATTTTGAAACGATTAAGATTCTTAAGAAATCCTTAATTCGTTCCACTTTTGTACCTTCACTACACTGAATTTTATTCGTAAGAAAAATCTAAATAGTACTATTAGCAGAAATCCAAATTGGCTTTGTCATATTTTTACTTCGCCATAGAAGCTAACATTTATGTTGCGTCAATAAAATAAAAAAAAAGCAAAAGTATATCACTCTAGAATGTATGAAAATGGAGCAACAATCAGATGAAAAAATTTAGGAAATTTAGTTGCTAACATTTATGTTGCTACTTAGAAAAAAAGTTTCAACATAAATAGTATGAATTGGTTTTAATTCATAACATTTATAAATAATTTCTTAAATAGTATGCTTTTTTCAATTTTTTTTTTTTCAAATAAAATCGAGGAGGCTTGAAAAAATATTTCACTTTTCATTTAAAATTTTCCTTAACAGAAAAAATTAATTCATAAATGAAATGAATTTTTTAGCTGAAAAACCCGGTTAACTGCCTGTTAAAATCATTTGGAATAGGTCTGTGGAACCGAAATCTTTTTATTTTATTTGTCTGTTTTAATAAAGTATTTTATTTTTTTACTTTTCATTTATTGAATCTGCCTTACAATAAATATTCAAATCTTATAACTAAAATTAAATCTAATTGCTCCCTAACGAGAGTATATTAATTGGCAATCTTCTGATAAGCTCTACGAAGCCTCGGCTGCGATTGGCTCCGTGCTAGAAGTCTAGCAAACGGGCTCGGGTGACTTTGTAACTATTTAATGTCTTTCTCACGGACTTTTTTGAACTCATCCATTAACAGTTTTACTTCTAGATCCCTGTGGATGTTTTCATTTCTTATGTACCATAGTGCGCCCGTTATAGTCTTATGAATTTTTGATTGTTCTTATAAGATCAATACTGGTATTACTAGCAGTTCCCCACAATTGGATTCCATATGTTCAAATTGGTTTTAAAATGGTTTTATACAGGGTGACTTTACAGTCAAGGCTTAGCTTTGATTGGTCACTGATTAACCAGTGAAGGCTAGATGCTTTTAACTTCATGTGAAGTCTTTTGGTTTCTATATGGCGGCGCCAAGTAAGTCTTTTATCTAAGTGAATACCAAGGTATGTAACATAATCATACTGAGGTATATTAACGTTGTTAAGTGTGACAGGTGGACAACATCCCCTCCTCAGTGTGAACGTAACATGTTTGCTTTTTAACTCATTTGCTCGTATTCTTCATTTGTTTAACCATATCTCCACATCTTAGGTAGCTATCTTGTATACTAGATGCTATATACGTTTTTCCATGCCAGCTAATAATAGCAGCAGCAAATGTAAAAAATGTTAACATATCGTTTGTAGGCAAGCCAGAAGTGTAAATCAAATAGACGGTAGATCCAGAACACTTCCTTATGGTACTCCTGCTCTCTTGTCACGTAATCGTTGTACTTAACTGTAAATAAACGTTCCGATAGATAAGATTTCAATAGTTTATGTGTACGTGGTGGCAGCAAACATTTTATTTTTTATACCAGGCCTTTGTGCCATACTTTGTCAAAGGCTTGAGCGACATACAAAAATATTGCTAAACAATATTTCTTTAATTCAAACGATTTTCTTATCTCTCCAGTTATACGATTTACCTGTTCGATTGTTCCGTGGCGTTCTCGGAAACCAAATTGATGAACTGGGTTAATATTTTTTTCATTTAAAAATGGTATGATTTTCCTTTGGAATACTTTTTCAAATAGCTTTGATAAGCAAGAAAGTAAGCTTATTGGTCTATAGAAGTATGGTACGGTCAAGTTTTTACCTGGTTTTGGCATCATTATTATTAGAGAAGTTTTCCAATTTGTCGGAAAAACTCCTTGTTTAAAGATCACATTAAATATTATTGACAGCACAATTATTGCCATTTATTGAATCATTTCCAGGTGATTTTTTCAGTATTATATTATCTTTGATAACTTTGTTAATGTCTTTTGGGCTTATAGCTAATATGGCATCATTAGATAATGTAGGTACAGTTTGGTTGGAAGACTGTACTTAAGTAATCCGCAAATATTTTAGATTTTTCCTATGTCAGCTTTCCTTAAAGGGCTTTGTTCCTCTACCAGTGGATTAATATTTTTCGTTGCCTTCTAAAGGGAAAATTTGTGTGTTTGGTATTTGTTAAACTTTGAATGTAATTTAAATTTTTGCGATCCTCCTCCAATTTAAGGGCTTTTTTCAGATTTTTACTAGCAGCAGACAGCCTCTGCTTTGCAGCAGGTGAACTATTTTGTTGCCATTCTCTTCTGAGTTTTCTCTATTCGATAAAAAGTCATTCAATATCTGAATTGGAGATATGCATATTAGTTTTAGAAAATATTTGTCTCATAGAATGATTTATAGCCCATAATAAAGTACAACATATCTTTCAAAGTTTTGATTTTAATTTTTTGTGGACAAAGTAACCTAATTTATAATGTATTTCCGAAAGATCGGAGACATACATATTTAGCTGAAAAGTAGTCTGGGAAAAAGAACATTTTTTTTGTAAGAAATAGGGTTCTATAGTTGAAACAAAAAGTCGACTTTTTTCGGTTTTTAAAAATTCGACTTTTTTCGTTTTGTAAAAAGTCGACTTTTTTCGTTTTATAAAAAGTCGACTTTACGAAATTTCGATTTTTGATAATTTATGAAAAGTCGACTTTTTGAACTTTCGACTTTTTAGTTAAATCGACCGTTTTCGACTTTTTTCAACTTTTTATCATTTCTTGTAAAAAATACATGTTTTCTACATTTATTGATGCGCCATTTGTAATCGTTAGCAATAAAAATGAAATGTAGATAATTAATGTATTAAATAATATTAGCCTAAATCACAATCGGTGTCGTAGCATTGTATCGTTGTATGTCGTAATTTGTTTATTAATATTTTGTTTTTGTCTCGACAAATTTAGTTTAATACATACAAAGTACAACACTACGACACCGAGTGTGAATTGGGCAATTATCACTCTTGTTTCTAATAGTTAGATTTAAATTTATAAAATAGTAAACAAATTTACATTACTAATTTGGCATGCTTACTATCAAACACTTTTCTAAAAGTTTCTGAAATTCGCGTATATGTCTAAAAACTATTCGTTTTTATAGGAAAAATGTTGGAAGATTTTTGTGTAAAAAAAGCTTTATTTTATAAACATTTATTTATTATTTATTTTTGCATACACTAGAAAAAATGTAAGAGTACCAAATTGCGATAGTTTTAGTATAATGTTGCAATTAAATATTTTATTTAACAATATAAAAAGTCAACTTTTATCGACTATTGGACTTTTGAAAAGTCGAACAATCGATTGTTCGACCTTTTTTTCGACCAAAAAGTCGATTTCGACTTTTCGAATTTTTTTTAACAAAAAGTCGATTGTTCGAACCCTAGTAAGAAACACTTATATATGCTTGTATTTATGGGCCAATTTTAATTTACCTTCTTAAAAATGGTATAGATATTTCGGGAAAATGGTAGCTTTGCTGCACATTTTCTTTTATAGAACACTTTCATGAACATTATCGGTAATTGTGTCTTGTTGTTGTAGTGGCTGTGGAATTTGCATAGACCTTTGTCTCCAAATAACCCCAGAAAGGAAATCCAATCGCATTAAATCTAACGATAACAAAGCCATCAAAGTGAAAATGTGCTTCATATTTTAGAAATATTCAAAAACCAAAACTGGCTAACCGATTTTTTCTATTTGAAATACCAACCAGTTTCGAATATTTTTGAATAATACGGTTTTTTATATCGTTTATTTTGTCTAACTTTTGTGATACTTTTTGACAATATTTTCTTATTTTTGCATCAAAAATCTCTCACTCTGATTACAAAATGTTGTAAAAACTACCAAATAATGATTTTATATTTAACCCTCTAATGCTTAAGCATGCCACAAGGCACTCATCGCAAACATACCAATAAATGCAAATATAACTGATTTTTCATTTCAAAAACTCAAGAGTTTCTAAAAAACGTACTCAAAAGTTTTAATAAGCCTTGAAACGTCTTAAAAGCTCTCTTCTTTCTTATTTACTGCACTTTTTACAAACAAAGTGCATTAACAACCAAAAAAAATATGGGAAGTCCATGTTGTGTTATCAAACGTTGATTAAAGTGTTTTAAAGTTTCCTGATTGCAATCATATTTTTTTTCCTAAAAAGTATACTTATATTTTATATATTGGAGTCAAGTTTTATGTAAAAAATGGTAAGCTACTCTTTAGAGACATGATTAATTGATGAGTGCCTTCAGGCACTCTTGGGTATGCTGCCTCAGTTTTTCCCTCATATAGCAAAATGTTGTTTGGTTTTCTTTGCTTTGATTTGCAATTTTTTACATAAAATTTTAAGAAATGGCTGGTCGAGTGAACAAACGTTTCAAATAATCTGAGTCATGAACAATTAGAAAAGTTGTTTTCAATAAAAATTTACAAACTATACTAACTAAAACCCGACTATGTTTCAATCCCTAAAGCCCCAAGGGTGCCTTAGGGCACTCATTTAGTTTTTCTCACCTGACAGGTAAACCATTGATTGTACAAACTTATAAATATTGTTTTTGAAATCAGATGCCTAAATTTACCATAAAAAAATTATTACCAACGTTTTTAGCCAATTTTTTAGAAATTGGCATTAGAGGGTTAATATAGTGAACTCTGAGAATTTCGGTAGACCCACTACCGAAAATCACTCGCAAAAATTAACATTAATTGGCATTTTATGAGAAAAATACTTAGCTCATACATTCAGTAAAGGGTATCATTTGATCGGGCTTGACTGACTTTACTTTCTTCCTTGATTTTTTATGAAATTAGACAAATTATTGTAAAATTGCTTGTAACAATTTTAAAGAAAAATCACACTAATTTTATATTCTCTATAGTGGTGTTTCAATCTTTCCCATCCAGTATTAATATTTATCATCTTATGCTAATTTTTTAACTACAGCCTGACTGTAAGTATGAGTTATAATAAACATTGAAAAATGTATAACAAGTAAACGCACCCATGTACTTATAAGTATTCGATATAGAATACAAATTTTACTTGGAATAATAAGTGAAATCGGTAAAAATTTGACGTGGATTCAACGATGAAACATAATCAATGTTTATTATTCCTTCATATATTTGAAGGACAGTTATGAGAAGATATTTTTTTTTTCAATTATTAGTTGATACATAAATGTTTGTTTAAATCCCTAGTGTTTGTATTAATTACATACAATTTATATATCTATAAAAAATAACTTATTATTAATTAGTGTTCAGTTCTATGATATAGTTAAATGTTTAAATTAATTAAACCGCTATCGATTTCAGTAATAGTATCATTTTATTATACCCACCATCAACAAATATGGGGTATATTAATTTTGTCATTTCGTTTGTAACACATCAAAATATTTGTCACAGACCCAAAAAGTATATATATTTGGGGCCCTCATATGATTCTAAGAAGATCTAGCTATGTCCGTCCGTCTGCCCGTCTGTCTGTTGAAAACACGATAGGCCCCCAACGAAAGGAGCTAGCTGGCTCACAAATACTCTTTGTTAATAAGGTTTGTTTGGTATTGAAAATGGGTAATATCGGTCTATAATTTCACCTAGCCCACATACAAATGTCCCGCCGGAATATTATTTTGGACAAATTAGTTCTAAATATTCTGAAATTATACTATAAAGTTAGGCAAAAATCGGGCAACATTTGTCCCTAGTCCCCAAACAAGGTCCCCCTCCGAAAATGACTTGAACATTCATAATTGTCTTATAATAATTAATATCGTAATGAAATTGGACATAAACTAGGTTTATATGAACCTAAATCTTTTTACCAACTTTTATGAGGAGCGGTACACAATTTACTCTACCTCTCATATAAACCCTATATTCGAAAAATGTTTTATTGTCAGATATCGATGGTGTGTATACAAGATTCGGCACATTCGAATATAACACTTTTACTTGTTTTTGATTGTGTTTAATCCGCTTGATTAAATATTTAAATTAAATTATATTTAAAGTAAGGGAAGGAAGTTTGCAAACACATGGAAATTAAATAAATTGATAACAAACAACATTACTGGTTTGTATTTTATGGAAAAAATTGTATTATTTTGCAATAAAAGTTCAAAAGGATCACAAAATACATACAAAAGTACATACATGTATTCGTTGTCCAAATAAAAATTATATCGTTAGCTTAGTGTACAAACGAGCCAAGTCCACTTTTAAAGAAAATTGAGATTTTAATACAAATCATTTAAAAAAGTAAAAATATACAGTTTGCGTAAATAAAGTTTACAATTATTTTTAGTTTATTATTTAATTTTGTTTAAATGAATATATTAGTCTTGATTATTGAGATGGTTTCTGGTTCACCAGCACCAGTTTTAAAAAAATATGGATTGATAACTTTATCACCCATAATTCTAGTTTAAACCGTATAAGAAACTGTAAAAATAAAAAAGTTATAAGCATTTCAAATCAGTCAGTAGAAGTTGGCCCTCAATTTAAAAATCGTAAATCATAATTTGTTAAGGAAATATTGGATAATTTAGAAATTAATTCATCATCTCGACTGCTGGTATCAAAAACGTATGGATTCCGAGCCCAAGAACAGGTCATGTTTTGAGGCCAAGAACGAATCAAGCCAATATCGGATACTCTGTTCCAAAGTGAAGAGTATCCCAGAGAGATAGTTCTGCATCGATCGAACAAATGGTACTATAAAGAGGCTGAGGCAAAACTTCCCAACCTCTTCATTTTAAATACTTTTTAACAGGTATTGCAACATGTGGCTGAGCGTTGTCATGATGGAATATTACGTTTTATTATTCAGGGTCTTTTTCGGTCAATGCTTGCTTCAAATTAATCAGTTGTGTTCGGCAACCTATAGCCTGTGATGGTCTGGTCAGATTTCAGGAGCTCACAATAGATATGACACTTTTCCTGCTGCTCGCAAACATCTTGAAATTGCTGATTGAGTAGCTCCCAATGATTTTGCACGCACTGGTTGAATTTAAAAAAAAACTTCATAGAGTAATGCCTCCAATTCTTGGTCTTCAAACTTTTTTGGCTGGCCCGTGTCAAAATCACCACTTCTGAACCGCACAAACCATCTCTCGCACGTTGAAACACATTCAGCGCACTTTTTTTTAAATTAAAGAAGTAAAGCAAAACATCCCGCATATGATGCTTTGTTGACACAAAATTCGACATTATCGAACCAAAAAAAAAAAATTTGTTGTTCAATAACTAGGTGAGAATAATTACGTATAAAACCGCATTCAAAAGATACGCCATCTGTTGTAAATCCAGCATTTTTAAGTCATATACCCAATAATAAAACTGCATTAACAGATTTAAAAAATATTTAAATCCAAGAATGAAAATGGACTTATCACTTTTCTACACTAAGCTAACGATATGTAAAATTAAATTTGTATACCCTTCACCATGAGTGGCAAGGGTATATATAAGTTTGTCATTCCGTTTGTAATTTCTACGTTTTTCATTTGCGACCCCATAAAGTGTATGTATTCTGGATCGTTATAGATAGCGGAGTCGATATAGCCATTTTGTGTCTGTCTGTCGGTTGAAATCAACTTTCCAAGTCCCCTGAATAACTTTTAAACATGATTGATACATCAATATATCGGGAATTCTTCCAATTTGATTGCTATTTGAAATCGAGAAAATCGGCTTACAAATGGCTGAGATAAGTATAGGGAAAAACCTAGATTTTTGGCTTATCTTATATCTGGATTACTTAGTCATTAATATAGACAATATGGATATCCAATAATAGATATTTCAAAGACCTTTGCAGCAGCATATATAAGGCCAAAGTAAGTCGGACCTACAGTTGGTCAAAATCTTCCAAAAAAATTATTTGTTGTAAAATTTTTTTCACTAATAAATTAAAAAAAAATGTAAAAACTAAATTGTTGCTCTAAAATTTTTTCTGCTAATAAATTAAATTTAATTTTTTTTTTTAAATTTTGTGTAAATTTTTTAAAGTATAATTTGGTGAAGGGTATATAAGATTCGGCACAGCCGAATATAGCTCTGTTACTTGTTTTTATTCAATTGTGTATTTACGTTTGTAATATTTCTATTGTTTCCAAAGTTATTAAAGAGATTAATGTGTTTATGACTATTTATTTGCTCTTCAACGATATCGTTTAATATTAGAATATATTTTTGACTAGAGATACATTTATCTTAAATGGAGTTTTAAAACAATATTTTTTAACATTTCCTTTATAAATATTTGTTCAATTCAGTAGTTCGCATGTTTAAGTAGTTTTGCGATTTTTTGTTTTAAACTTTTGCATAAATATATCTAACAGAGTCGTATGAATTGTATCATATTTCCAATTATATTATTTTTACATAAAGGTTTATTTCCCTTCCTTTGTAATATTCGTTTTAAAGGATTCCTTCCTTATTTGCAACCACTGACTGGACTCATAATTCACCATCAATCTTTGTTGATGCTGTCAACTAAATTGTTCAAGTTTGTTGCTGTTGTTTGCTGCTGTTTTTATTTGCTGTAGTTTATAATTGTTGACATAAATAAAAAAAAATTTAATTAACTCTTAAATTTTAATACGAAGCAAGTTAATTGATTAAAATACAATTAACACCAATGCGAGAAATAATTGTGGGGGGAAAAGGAGAGAGAGAGAGAGACTGTCACTCTCTCACTCGTTTAAACAGTAAAATGTCTCATGTTTATTTACAATAGTTTAAAGTTTAATGTGAATTGTCGAGGGCAGTATAAAGTAGATTGTAAACTAGTTATTTAAATAAAAAAAACACTAAACAAATATTTATTGACAACTAGAGGAAATTTGCCAATTAGTTGGCTAAAAGACCACAAGTCAAAGAAAAGAATATTGGCTAGACTAAATTGTAGATAGATTAGTAAATAAAATATTAATTTGAAAATTTAAGAGAGAAAGTGTTAATACTTCAAAATTTCATATTTAAACATACATTTAAGCACTGTTTTTATAAAACTTTTAACTATTAGCCAACCATGATTGTAACACATTTGTTTGTTGACGAATCGTTCGTTAAATTTTATTACAACATGCTGTAAATTGTTTTCAATTTCTATATATTAATTAGAAATACAGAAATTATAAATATACATTTTCTATAATTCTATATTTTATTTCATACAAAACTGTTACCATTGTCAATTGATAAATGGAAATAGAATTTGCCAAATTTTCACTATTATTAAAATTACAATTTCCATATGTAATTTACAAACTACTTTGTAACATTTAAATCATTAAATAAATATTTATACAAAACCTATAGACCATAATTAATACAAAATGTTTATATATTGAATGTAACCATAAGTATTTAAATGAATTTTGTGTAATTAAAATGTAAATTTAATTAAAAACTTTATGTAACTGAGGTTCAGTCTTTTGTGAAAAAATATTTAAATACAAATGCAACAACATCAATATTAAAACAATTTCTTTTAAATATAACAAGTATTAAAAGTGTTGCATACACCAAGGTATTCATGGCGATTACTTAGATGTATAGCAATATGGAAATTGTAATAAGAAATAAAGAATGTTGTTAATACTTGCATGAAGTGAGGACGAAGTTAATACAACTTACACTACTATATCAAGCCTAATAAAAGTGTTTGGGAAGTGGAATGAGAAATATTTTGTTGGCAAGTTTAGAAACGAATTTACAAGAAAAGCAAATATATGTAGTAGATTTTCGCCCTCAAAGTACTAAACTAAAGAGAGTAATAAAAATTATATTTTTTTAGATTCGTTTTTATACTCATAAGTGGTGAATGAGGGTATATATAAGTTTGTCATTCCGTGTGTAACATTGAGAAATAATCATCTAAGACCCAATGCATATGAAATTCTAAGTCGATTGACTTATGTCCGTCTATCCGTCTGTGTAAAACACGCTCACGTCCAAAATACATAAACAAACTTAGTAGACTTTCACAAAACTGTTTATTATTATCCTAAGCAGTTTGGTATTGAAAATCAGCAATATCGGTACAGTAGGACCAAAGTAATGAATCAAAATGTGAGATAATTAAAAAAAATATTTATAATTTTCAACTATTTTTTTATTTGTGTAAATATATTTCAGATAAAACCATAAAATCTTACACTCGTTATTTTTATGATAAAGGGCTAACTCTATTGAAAATTATAAGAATCGGTCCATGATTTCTCCTAGCCCCCATACACATTTTTTCCCGAAATATGGAGCTATGGTCTATAAATGCCTAGAGACTAGCAGTATCCATACAAAATTCAGCCAAAATAAGTTTCGTACCAAAAGAAATCACACGACTTAATTTTTCGTGGATCGGTCCATATTTGAGCATAGCCCCCATATAAAGTTCACTTCCGGAAATCAATTGAATAAGGATAAATATCTTATTAATATCGCTATTGATTTGAACTCATACTGTTTGATTTTTTAACTATGGGCTTATAATTATTTATAAGGCTCATATCCCCAAAATTCATTAAACGCGAATATATATTAAAATTTTATGCAAAATTTTGAACTTTGTCTAAATATATTTGTATAGCCTATTTTTTATACTCTGTTTCTTCACTTGATAATAGGAATAAAGGACAAACTCTGTTGAAAATAAGAATCTGTATTTATTTGTTTTGTTAGCTATGATCAATCAAGTCCGAAAAGTCAACAAATTAGAATCCAAAATTATTTCGCAAATTTAACTATTAAAAAACAACATTTAAAATGAAATGATCGATTTCAAAATTTTAAGGGAAGTAGATAACATTTTATATTGTTACGTTTTAACCTTTTAAAACGTTGGTTTATTTCCTTTAAATAAACCGGATACTTTTGATTGCAAATAAAAGCCGTTTACAGGGTTCCCAGATTTTTTTTTGTGTTTTATGCCCAAAAAATTATTTTTTATCCCTAAAAATCCCCAAAACACAGTTTTTCTTATCCCCAAAAACCCCCAGTAAAAAATATTAAAAATATGAAATTAAACTATAAATATAAATAGAACGAAATGAAATAAACATCTGCTGCAGTAAGTAGGGCAAGTTGTTTAAGCTTGAAAAATAAGCTTTTCCATATTTTATACATTTAAGAAGTGATTTTTGTTAAAGAAAATATTACTTTTGAGTTGTTTACCAATCGAATATTGGTTTTAGACCTCATAATTTATATATACTTTATTAGGTCCTTATAAAACTTAAATACGATGTAGCTACTTCGGTTCGTTTGTCTGCCTGTAAAAGCCAAAATATTTTTTGTCATCAGATTTTATTTATACAGTTTTTAAATTTAGTTTACAAAATATTATTTTTTGAATAAAATAATTTGATTGTACTTTTTAACCAAATTTGTTATTACAATAAAATAAATCGTAAACTTTAATTTTGATTCTAATATGCATATCTATGCTTTTGTCTGCATATTTTATAGTTTTTTTTTTAGCTTTATTGCTAGCATTTTTAAACTTGCCCGGATAATGAGACTTCAACCATTTCATAAAAAAAAGAAAGTAATTTTACAAATCTAATTACTTGTGGTATAATGAAAACATACTTTAACCAAATTTGGGTATTTATCTAAATAATACATATTTTTGAGATCAGTATTTTGTCTTCACATTTCATAATTCAGTAAAAACATTCGCTGCTTTACTTATGAAACTAAAATTCATTTCTATATTGTCTAAATAAAAGAAAAAATTTCATTTATGAAATTCCCCTAAAAATCCCCGAAATGTAGTTAACATCCTCATCAAATACCCATATCCCCAAAGCCAAATTTTCATCCCCAACTTCAAGAAAAAATCCCCAATTTGGGGAGAAATCCCCTAATCTGACAACACTGGCCGTTTAGTAGTTTAAAATTGTAACAACTCTTTATTTATTTAGAATGTACAACAACAACAGAATTAAATAGTCACTCAGTGTTTTTATACACGTTTATCAATTGGCAGAAATGCACACACACTCTATAATGTACAAATATACACGTACAAGACAGTTGATGTTAACTCTAACAGCGACAATGATCAACTCAACTCACGACTGCAGCCTCTGCCACTATTTATACACGCACTGCCATCTCTCGAGAATCTTCTACAATGCTCTTAACGGACATATTAGTACATTCGAATTCTAGAGCTTTCGATGTTAATGTTAGCAGCTTAAACATACAGTGCTGCCATACTTACAAACAATGCTAATCCATCAACATTGTTGATAAGTAGAAGCTGTGTTTATAAATATGATGAATGTTTGCTGGCAGTAGTTACAGACCGTTAAATTCAAATCGTTTTTGCAAATTCGTAACAATACTTAAGTATTCAAACGTATTTGAAGTGAAAAAAAATAAAAAGTTTGATTTAAAAACGAAATAGTGAAGGTCTCCTCAAGGCGGTCTTGTCGGTTTGTGTGTAAAAAAATGTCCTCCTCACATTGTTGTTGTTTTAACCTTTTGTTAATAAAACTCTATTATTACGTGTGGTTATAATGTGGGCATCCTTCTATTTTACTATTGTGTTAAAGATGGTTATTATTAAACGTCCTTACACGAAAAATATCAATTTCTAGATTTCATCGATTCTGTAGAGTTCTGTAGACAGCACAGATGAAAGTTTTGATAGCGATGACAGTGTTGCTGATTCCACTTATGGTCCAAAGACGAAACACCATCTCCGAAAATACATGCCCAATAAGCCGCATAAAAGGGGGATCAAATTTACCTGGTACACCGGACATTGGAGCTTCCTTAAATAGTTGGAGATTCCTAATTTCATGCATCACATCCTGTATTATGATAACTTTTATAAATCCTGTTAGTCTATTTACGAGCCAGAGGAATTTATGGTTTAGGTACAATGAGAGGTATTTCTTGTTGATCATGATTTGCTTTTGTGTAAGCTGCGAAATGAACATAGAGCAGTGATGATTTTGCGTAGAATATATGACCTCAATCCATGGAGTCGATGTGAATATTTTATTATGTAAGGATAACAAATATGTCCCCCGTCATCGACATGTGTAGGTATTGAACGTTCCTGGCGAACAACCATTATTCGAGAATACAATGATCGCATGGGTGGAGTAGATTTCATGGATGGTCTTCAGGGTCGATACCATATTTGAGCTAAGACTCGCAATATTATGATTAGGTTGTGCTACCTGGCTTTATGCGGTCAATTTGATAAAAATTGTTTCTGGAAGTACCAAAATCGAAAATAATGTATATTTTAACTTTGTTTGTTCCCTTCTCTCAATGAAATTTGTTTATATATAAAATTTACCTTTGGTGTCATATTACACGCAAACCGGCAAACCTACAGGCCAAATTTTATCCAAATATCTTCAAAATTGCGACCTCTTATTCGCGCACAAAGTTAACATGGACAGCCAGTCAGTCATATGAACAGGTAAAATAAAAATGAAAAAAGTGTTCTACAAACAGTTCAAAACAGATGAACAAGTATAAATGGGATTAAAGAGAATACTTTGGTCTTTCTACTGCTAGTAAAATTTGTTTAACCCCTTTTGAACCTAAGGAGTTCTATTCCACTAAAATTTAAATTTGACTAAAATATGGTACCTGAGAAAAACTTTAATAATACAGCACGTATAAACAGTACAGTGTCACATCATATCAGTTCTTAAAGACTATTAACCTACCAACATAACAAGGAAACATTTAGCCAACTATCGATAATAGTTTACGAGTAATGATAATTTACTTCTGATTAAATTTACAAAAATCACATTTTTTATAAAATAAAAAAATATTTGTATTTAACAGTATGCCACGCCCACAATTACCAATATTTTTATCTAAGTTTTTGGCTACATTATTTTAAATATGTTTACTATTGAATTGCTTTAAAATTTTGGAAATTTATTTTTGCCCAATATAATGAAGTTCTGAGCCACTGTGCGCTGTTATTTATAAAAGTTTCGTATTAATTTCATAAAATTTTTGAAATTTCACTTTTTAAATTTTTAATTTTTTAGAATTCGGGTAGTTAATCTTTAGTCGACCGACAGACGGCTTTGAGCCGCCGACCTTTTTTGGAGTCAGCCGACGCTCCATTACTTACGTATTTGATTTGCTCTCAAACTTATATGTCATTCCTGCTTAAATGACTGAGTATTCTTCCGGTCTTCATGATCTCTAGTTAAATACGATAGGAATGTGACTATACATTAAAATTTACTTGCTTATCATATTGTTACACACGTAACACTGAACTAAATATAGTGACTCATTTTCAGTAAAACACACTAAAATGGGGTTAAATAAGTGCCAAACGCATGAATGAATGAATTAATGTTGAGTTAATAAAATAAGATTAAATTTATGAGACATTTATGTACGAGTATGTTGGTATTTTTGCATATCTATAGGGAGCAACATATAAATAAGTTTTATTGATGAAACTAAAATAGACAAATAAAGTTAAAGAATATATGTCAACTAAATGTCACATATGAATTAACACACTTTAGGAAGTAATTAGACGTATAAAAGTGTTTTCAATTAGACAGTGTAAGTAAGATAAAGAGTGTGATATTAAAGGATTAGAAATTATGGTGAAAATATTGAGTTATTTATATTTTATATAATACCAAATTTAAGAATGTTAATAAAAGTGGCCACTTGAAACCACTTTATCCCCACTCCCATCATTTATGTATTCATATCTTCTGGAAATTTAAGTTACATGTGTTTTTACTCAAACAAACAAACAAAAATTTATGATTATTTTCATTTTATCTGCAGGAAATTAACACAAGAACATAAATTTTAATAAATATTTTTCTATAAACTTCCTTGCGTTGGAAGCAGTAGCATTTTGGTGACAACATTCAAGTTAAAAGCATCATAATTTATAATTTTTGTAAAATTTAATTTATTTAAAACCAGCTAAATGTCTGCACAAATAACCACACAAATAAAAACACACACACACAGAATTTAAATTGTAATTAAAAATGTTTTACCAAAAAAAAAAAAATACACAACAATAGCAGCCACAACCAAAGAAAACAAACACAAAATGGCTTAGATAAACATAGCTTAAGGCTGAAGTATAAAACGTTAAGAAAATTTGAGTAATTTTAAAAAACATACACATTAAATTACACACATTAAGGTCTGTTTTGTGCCGAAAATAAGAAATAAATAAAAATAAAAAAAAAACTAAGAAAAGCTCTCAAAAATAACACATTTTTTATAAAAAATTTCTTATTAGATTTCACTTACATAGTAACGTATGTGTGACATTTTAGGGATTTTGCTAAATGAAATGAAAATTAAATTAAAACATTTCAGTTCTTGTATCTTATGTCATGTGGAATGGCAGTGTTTACTTTTTTGTTTTGTTGTGTTTTCTACAAATTGTCAAGTAGTAAGTATTTTAGATGGTTTTGAACTTTACAAAAAATGAGCCATCTTTTTGTTTTATTTTTTTCTTTTTTTTTATGATTTTCTTGTGAACACCACCAGCTAATCAAAATTGTATTAAGTTTACGTTAACACACCTTTTCTTTTCCGCTTGTTTGGTGTTTGTTACAAGAATGTTTTTTTTTTTAAATTTTAAAAGGGACTTTTTTGAGTGGTTTTAAATTTAAAGTAAAACGTATGTTTGCAGTTGGTAGCAAAACTGTTATAAATACTAGTGATATTTGAAGACATATGTTATTATTTATGAGAATTCTGTACTCAGACATTATATCATAAGCTAAGAGTGTAAAGACGCTAAGTCCAATTTTTACGAAAAATTATTTTTTTTTTTTTTTAACAAAATGATGAGCATAACTACCAAATTAAATATATCAATGTTAAAATAGACTCTTGTTAAAATTGAAATTTGCACAGATAATTTGTTTTGTATCAACGTAGCCCGACCGTATGAATACCAACCACAGAATCCAACGAGACTCCAAAAACTTTTACGGTTTTCATCAGTGTTTTTTTTATCAAAATTATCACTCCTAGCAGCAGGAGAACCAACTGATGAGCCTTCATTGTTTCTCCGCCTAATTAGTCTTAATTTAATAGATTTGAAAATGGTAACATGAACTTCAATCGGACTGGTGAGAAATCCATATAATTATTAAACACTTATAATGATTTTTTTTAAATTTATTTAAAATAACCTACCATAATAAGCTATTTTGCAAAATTTTCGGTGACTTTTCTAACAGTTGCAGTCAATTAGTATTAAACATTTTTTGGACTGCCGTTATCCCTCAAATACGCTTACAGCTTGATTAACGTTACCGCTAAGCTATCGTCACCGAAATAACAGTAATTGCCGATATAATCGTAAATATCGTTGCCGCTGTTCTATAAATAATTTTGAAATTATGTAAATACAGATTTTTGTTTAAATAATAGACTTTATTGAAATTTTTAGCACTTAAAATGGAATACGAAAATAATACCACCAATGTCCCTTTATATTCAATTATTATAAATTTTATTACAAATGTAAGTAAAGCTACGTACACACGGCTGTCAGATTTTACAATATTGACAGATCTGGCAATGTGCTCCCAACGTACTGCCAATGAAATATTATTAGCAAAAGGTAAATTGTCAGTTTAGACGACTGTAAGAAAACCTTACAATTTAATTGTCAGACAATTCTCAAACAATAAATTTATCTTCTAACAAAAATTGTCAGTTCACACGGTTGCTTCACTTTTGTTTATTTTAAATACATATGCACAGTGTTGCCAATAGAAATAATTTATCAATAATTATCATACCAAATATTTTATACGTAATATGACAGCAGTTCGCACGAAATTTTGAACAGAGTACTTAGCTTTGTACTGACAATACTTTTTATGACAACGTTGTAAGACAAATATTTTAAGTTAACACGGTTGTTAGACATTTTCTGAATATTTTTCTCACAATATTGTACAATCTGACAACCGTGTGTACGTAGCTTAAGACCGAAATTACGATAAATTTTTATTACCGATACCGAAAAAATCCAAATTAGCGTTAACGTTACCTTTTAACAGTTCCGAAAGTTTGGGCTCTATTTGTAATCTCTTTATCACGATTATGGCCATTGTCCAATATTTATATTTATTAATCATAGTTTTGGGCAATATGGACTTATTTTTTATTTTATTCTCTGTAACGTCATGATTCCAGATATTGTTAGGAAAGTGCTGATACATTTAAATAAAACAAAGTGTGTATGAGATATCATAGAAATTTGTTATTCGTTTGAACGGTCTGTCGATATCACTATGTATGGAATGTATCATCGTGCAAATGTCCGTCCCAGCTATGGAGGGTGGCGCACGCCCGATATGTTAAATTTTCCAGGCTGAATTTGACTGATGGCATGGATTATATTGACTTTAAGGGCTGCTTTGGTGTGTGGCTTATTCGCATAGACCTGTGACTTAAGAAAACCCCACAAAAAGATCGCACGATCTCAGTGGTCCGTTCACATAACTTCCTCGTGAGATGACCATGTCCTAAAATCGCTCGTGCAGATTGTCCAATGTGGCATGAGCTACGTGGCACGTAGCGCTGTCCTGTTGAAACCACATGTCGTTGCTTTCCATATCATCCAATTCAGGCCAAAAGAAGTTGGTAATCATTGACCTGACCAATGTAGTTCTCAAAAAAATATGAATAAATGACAGCCAATTTGACAGATGTAGCTTCAACAATATGGATGCCATCAACTGTCAAATTTCAAGTTTCTATTGAAATATCCTTTATTAAGATCATCTCTTAGTCGTTCTGTTTTACCTGTTCCAGGATGACTGTGAATAATTTTGAATAGTTTAAAATTACCTTATTCTCTTGTTTCGAACTAACAACCCCAACAATTTTAGCAGTATTAGATTTTAAAAATATGTTTCTAACATTTATTTACATCTGGAAAAATTTGATTAATATAGACTCTACATTTACAATGATGTTATAAAATATATCTGAAGTTGTTTTGATTACACTCACTCAGGAACTAGTGATTAGAGAAGAAGTCATATAAATTTTCCTCAGGGTATGTATAGATGGTTGTAAAAAAAAGTGCTGGCAATGTACTGACAAAGAAAAATTGTTAGCAAAAGATAAATTGTCAGTTTAGACGATTGTAAGAAAACCCTACAAATTCATTGTCAGACAATTGTTAAACAATCAATTTATCTCCAACAAAAATTGCCAGTTCACACGGTTGTCAGAATTTCCTTGATAAGTTTGTTAATATTTTCGTGTGACCACACGGATTCCACCTTTTAGCGGTAGGATTTTTGTATGGTCCTTGATTTTTTGCCGCCTTGAAAGCCTGTTGGAGACTGGATAAGAAAAGTCAAGTCAATTGGCTCATAGCTGCAATCTATGACAGATGTCAGATGTCTGACAATATTATTGTCTTACAATATACTGACAATGCTTGTATTGTCTTACAATGTACTGACAACGTTGCAACACAAAAATGTTAAGTTCACACGGTTGTTAAACATTTTCTGAATATTTTCTGACAATATTGTAAGATCTGTCAACCTTCTATACATAGCTACAGTCTAAACATGTTTATTTAAATATTTTTCAAAATTAAAGTTAAAAAAAACTTTTTCCAACAGCTAGTTTTCTATAATAAACAGCAAACGTTAATCATTAATGGGTTGCTATTCACAATAATAACAACTAAAAATACTGATTAGAATATTATTTAGGAGCTATATACTGAAAGACAAGAACATATCTACTTGTAAAAAGAAAAAATTTCGTTTTACTAGAACACTCATTACACTGTTGTTAAATTATATGATTATAGACTGATTTGGTCCTTCGTGTATTAATGAGAACTTTCTTTCTTTCAAAATTAAACTATCTTCTCTATTAATAAAGACAAAGTAGATCTGAAGCATTCATAGGTTTATAAGAACCAATACTTTTAAAGCTTATAAGAGTGCAGAAAAATGTGACTATATTCACAACAACCGCGCAGTATTTGAAATGTTGTCATGTGGATCATGAAGAAGGATTTCCATTGTTATGTCAGATTTCAAATGATTAAGTATATAAGACCCACCATTGCTTACATTCAACCCTATATTCAACATAAAATTCATGTTGAGGTCTTCCTTCATGTTTCGTAGTTGTTAGCTTAAAGAATCTGCAGTCCCCATTTGTGGTCATTGTACATATACATTTTTGTGTTCAATATGCCAAAGTCATCTCTTGGTAGCTCAAAATTGAAAGGATTATCCTCGTCTTAGCTAGTAATAGAGCTGGCCTCCTATTAACTATTCCCATTGCAACAGTTTCTAGCACTGTGCATTCCTATCAAAAAATTACTTCGATAGTGAAATGTTAATAATATGCATTAGACTCCTTGCTCGATATTGAATTCCATTATCACAATTTAGAAAATTATGTTAACTTTACTTGATTACGAATGCTTTTGATTCAAATACATTTTTATAATAATGAAATAATTAATGTGTCATTAAATAATCTACACCCAGAGAAAAAAGAAATTAACGAAATTCTAGTAATGTAGAAATTTTTTATTTCAATATGGAAAAATATTAATCGGGGTTGTCATAGAATCCAATTCTTGTAGGAATCGGTTTTGAAAACGATGAAAAAGGTACATTTTACATATGAAATCCAATGTAATTTTTTCTTTAATCGATAAAGAATTTAGTTCTAGATCGAATATAAAACCGATAACTTTCGATTTCACAAGTTCAATGTACTTTTTCTGTCGTTTTCAAAACCGATTCCGACAATGATTGAATTTTATGACAACCTCGAATATATATTTGAAAATTATTGATTTATCGTATTTCTATTTATTTTTTCAATTATAATCTATTATAATGAACATTATTGAATTAACATGACGCGTTCTTATTTTTAAGTTGCAGATATTCCCTAAGTGTATATTCGAAGTATCGATTATTAAAAAGAAACACTTCAATAATTGTATCAAACCTATCTGGATTCGCAGGAATTCAAGCTATTTATGCTCGAGAACTCACCTAGTCTCCTTATAGTACAGATCAAAGTATAACAAGTAGTTCGACTCTATATTTATACCCTACACCACCATAGTGTGGAGGGTATTTTGGATTTGAGCAGATGTTTGAAACGCCCAAAAATATTAGTCTAACACCCACCTTAAAGTACACCGATCGACTCAGAATCACTTTCTGGATTAAACGATGTCCATCCGTCCGCCTATAAATCTTAATGGTGATCGGTCCATAAGTGGTCATAGCTACCACATAAAACCCTCTTCCGAAAATCACTCACGAATATATATTATTGAAATTTGAAAACAAAAAAGTTTTTGCTTATTTACTCTTACTTGTTTTCAATATTACTCCCTCGCATATCCGTACTTTGTGCTGTGTGAATTCAACACCCTTGTGAGAGATGTAAACAAATCATAAGTATCGAAATTTTATCTATAAATTGTAGAATAAATAAAGTTTAATACATGTAAATTCACTAAAACACATTATTTTATAATTGTTTTAAACACATTTAGCACTTTTTTTCCGAAACACTTCCATTTCTCACAAACTAAAAAATATTTTTTTATATTTGTTGTGGTTTGTATAAATTTAAAAATAAAAATACATCAATACATGTACATTTTTGTTACTAACACATATTTAGAGTTAGGTACTGTTTCAAAAAGAGTTTCCATGGCATGGGCTGGTATAGTTTGTGGGGCAGTTTAATATCCATCATACTCCATTTGTCATTGCGGATAGTTAAATCTTGAGACTTTTTTTATACCAACTATTTTCTTAGAAAAGTTTGTACATAGAGAAATACACATAGAGCTGAAACTAGAAAACAACTCGAACAAAAAAAAAAAAAAAAATTACTCACAATAATCACACATACGAGATTTTACTAATATATTCTCACCACTTAGGTTTTTGACAACTGAGTTAGGTCTATGACAGCATAGTTTCCGTTCTATGTTTATTTATTAATGAGTTTATATTTGAAAGAAAATATTGGTACTTCAAAATATTAAAAAATAAAGAAAATTTGATATAAACTAGCAAGATAGAGTTGAAGGTAGCGAATGCTGAATATATGTATAGGATGAATATATTATAATTAAATATGCTATAATTTCCATATTTTTGTTTGATAAAATGTTAGAAATAAATATGCATTTGTAACTACTCAGCTATTTTAATGTATTATTCGAAATCTTTGATTATAATACATAATTTGAACTCGTGACAATTAACTTGCATATCGATGGCTTTTTCGAAGGGTTTTTCACATATTTTGGTAGACAAAGCTCAAATACACCTCTCCTAAAAAATTCAGTTTCTTATGTTGACGAATAACAGATTTACAGTAATTAACAAAAAACAAAGAACTTATCTAAAAGTATATTTCGATATATTTCAAATTTTTAGTTGTTTATTTTTCACTTTCACTTTCAGATTTTATTCAGTTTTTTCCTTTTCCTGTAAAGTAACTAAAAGTTGTGATACGACCTTTCTATATTAAGCCATCGATATGTACCTCCGGCTTAATGCGTTTTTAAATTAAAATTTGCTCATCACTGTATTTCGAAACGAACATTTTTTATTTTCTTACAAGTACTTGTTTGTATACATGTTAAAAAACCACCATTGTTTACATATTTAATTATACAAAATTAACTTATGGTTAAATAATTATATTAACTTTCACATTATAAAGAGCTCTCTAAGGTTTATTTGAATTTAAAGCACTTCCAAAGAAAATCTCTCATAATTGATTTTTAATGAACAGTAAAAACAGTAACCTTAAGTTAATATATTGACTAATTTAATGCGACTTAATTTAATTTGTGTCTTAGGGATTGAAAATGTGTTCACGTTTACAGAGGTAAAAACGAGGTTACAAAATCGACCAAGTTAATTTTTTTCGGTTTTTTAACACCTTGCATATACAATTTGTAAACTAACGGTTATGAATTGACAATACAATGTTCTCAAATTATCCTCTGTCATTATTTTCGTTGTCAGATTGATAATTGGTTGTATTGTTTATTATTTCGTGGAATAAAAGTATTTAGAGGTGGATAGTTGAATAACCAACAAATATATAAGTATTTTATTCATATAGTATTAAGCACAACGCTATTATTACAACTTGCCATTAAGTTCGTAATAGTAATAGGTAACTTTAGAAAAAGGTTGCTTTAAAGTTAACTTTTACTATTGCGAACATAAAGGCAAGTTGTAATAATGGCCCTTAATAATATTAGAATTTAGATTTAGCCTGTTTTGAAAATCCACCACCAGTAAAAGTGGTGAATATATGTATATTTAAGATTGTCATTCCGTGTGTAACATTGAGAAATATTCATTTGAGACCCAACAAAGTATATTTATAATTGATCCTTATAAAAGTCGATTGAGATATGTCCATTTGATACAAAATACATAAGCGAAATTAAAGAAATTTATACCAAAACGTTTATAATTCTAAACACATTACTATTATAAAGGGACAAACTACTTACGTTGCAACTGGTAAGAATCAGTGTTTATATCAATTGTAAATTGCTGAAATTGCTATAATTCCATGAATAAGAAACACTGAATATGGATATTCTTCTCTTTACACCAATGTACAATATATTCTTTAATTCTCACTTTTGGTGGAGGGTATTTAAGATTCATCACAGCCAAATATAGTTCTCCAACTTGTTATAGAATATATTTCATATTTTTTGCCACTTTAAAAGACCGCTTTAAGCAATTTCTTTCATTTCTTTTCATAAACATACAGCCATAATTTAAATGCCTCTTTAAAGTCTGCAAAAAATATCACTGTCTTAAACACACTGTCTGTAAATTTATGCTGTATTGTACCCAGAAAACATATTTAAATACTCTCCTCGATTAGCTTTATATTTAAACATTTAATTTAACTAAATAATTTTATTTTTTAATTTAAAAATGATGAAGCTTAAAGGAAATTTGTTTGCTAAAAGTTTTTTTTCAAAAAAAAGACAATAGCAACAAACCGTATTTAAATCTTTAAGGATTTGTTTTTTCAGTTTAGCTAAACATAGAAAATCCTTATGTGTGTTGAACAATTTTAACAAGAATTTCTATCTACTCATACACACAATATTGCGAAACACAAAACATTTGAGAAAAAGTTGTTTAATTATTATTTAATTATTAATGAGGAAATTCCCAACACCATCTTCATTTAAATATGTTTAAAATAAGAAACATTTAAAAAGGTTATTGTGTTGTTTTGTATAGAGAAATAAAGAAAAACTTTTAAACAAAGTTTTCTGGGGGTTTTCAGATAATATGTTAAAGCTAAAATTAATGTACTAGCAAATAAAGTTGGAATTTAAGTTTAAATCTGTTTGATTTTTTTTTTTTTAAATTTGTTACTTTAATGGAATATCTAAAATCTTTGCTTGCTTGAAAAATAAGTGATTTGTTGTATTTAACTTCCGTAAGTATGTTTGGATTATCAGGATTTATATCAATATTCGGTTATTGTCCTGATTTGACATTACCACATATAGATTATCAGCCTAAATCACAGATTTTAAGCGGCCTTTGTAGTATCCGTGCCCATCAAAGAATATCTGAAACTATTTTGTCCTTTTCAAAATAGTTTCGTTATATTTCGAACTTTACGAGAATTAATTAATTTGTGTCCTGAAATACAATTAGAATTTTTTTAATTGTAATTTAAATATTCTGAAATACATATGGAAACTTCTTAAATACCATATTTGGCCCTATGGGCTTGGTTTTGAATTTGTGAAAATAAAAAAAAAAAAAATAAAAAAAAAAAATAAATACAATGAGAAGTTCGAAATGTATTTGGAAATTTTTAAAATATATTAAGAAACGTCTGATATATAAATACAAATTTCTGAAATACAATTAGATATGGTATAGAAAAAATATAACTTTAACTTAACCCTCTAATGCTTAAGCATGCCTCAAGGCACTCATCGTAAAAATGTAAATAAATGCAAATATAACTGATTTTTCATTTCAAAAACTCTTGTAACAGTTTCTAAAAAAACGTACTTAAATATTTTAATAAGCCTTGAAACGTCTGAAAAGCTCACTCCTTTCAAAAAATATGGGAAGTCCATGTTGTGTTATCAAACGTTGATTAAAGTGTTTTAAAGTTTCCCGATTGCAATCATAATTTTTTCCTAAAAAGTATACTTATATTTTATATATTGGAGTCAAGATTTATGTAAAAAAAGGTAAACTACTCTTTAGAGACGTGATTAATTGATGAGTGCCTTCAGGCACTCTTGAGACTAGTTTTGCTGCTTCAGTTTTTCCCTCATATAGCAAAATGTTGTTTGGTTTTCTTTGCTTTGATTTGCAATTTTTTACATAAAATTTTAAGAAATGGCTAATCGAGTGAACAAATATTTCAAATTATCTGATTTGAGTGATGAACAATTATAAAAATTGTTTTCAATAAAAATTGACAAACTATTCTAACTAAACCCGACTATATTTCAATCTCTAAAGACCCAAAGGTGCCTTAAGGCACTCATTTAGTTTTTCCCACCTGACTGGTAAACCATTGATTGTATAAACTTTTAAATGTTGTTTTTGAAATTTACCATAGAAAAATTATTACCAACGATTTTGTCCATTTTTTTAGAAGTTAGCATTAGAGGGTTAAGCTATTTATAAGTTAAACATGTACGAGAGCTAGATATTATTTAAGATAAAAATTGAAAATCTTTTCGGTGATAAAAATGTTTGTGTGAAAAAAAATATGAATGAACAAATTGTCGGTCCGAATTATTATAGCGTTAAATACGTCGTTAGAAATGTCTTTGAAAGCCTATCAGACATCCATATTGTCTTTATTTTGGACCTGGTGATGCAGATATAGATCAAAAATAGGTAAAACATCGAGGTAGTCGTGGTTTTTGCTTATATCTCAGCTATTTATGAACCGATTTTCCACACTTTGAATAACAACCTATGCGGGACTATTGCAGATATATTGATGTATCAATCATGTAAGAACGTTATTTGGGGGTTTCGGATAGTTGACTTCAACATACAGACGGACAGGCTATATCGACTCCGTTTTCTATAATGGTTCAGAATATATATATGTTATGGGGTCGCAAATGAAAAATTAAGGAATTACAAACGGAATGACAAACTTATATATGTATACTCACTCATGGTGAATGATATACAAATAAAATAACAGCCTGGCTCACTAAATGCGAACGAACATTTTCATTCTTATTATATATTGAAAACAATAAAAAATTCAAGTTTATTTGTTGTTTTCAATATAAAATAAGAAAGAAAATGTTCGTTCGCATTTAGTGAACCGGGCCCTAAAACTTAAAATTCAAACATCAAAGTGTAACTGAGAACTTATAAAACAATTTGTAAGATAAATTAAAACATGACAAACAATTCAATCTACCTGTCCGCAAACACTGAAAATTACCACATCTTAAGACAAATAAAATAATGAAATTTATAAACCATATGAATAAATTTTAGATGACGATAATAAAAATAAATAAAAATTAAATACCAAGTCAAATATATTGTTAGCTTAGTGTACAAACGTGATAAGTACCTTTTCACAAATTTGACAAGAGACACAAAAAATGTTCTAAAATTATTTAAATATATTTGAAATAGTTAATACAGGTTTATGATAAATTATCATAGTTTAGAAAGAGTGCATGGGCGACTTCTAAGTCCTTTTGTTGCAACTTATTGTAGGTCAATTTCAATTATTTGTGTATATTTTAATGGACTAAAATATTTTCTTATACATTTGTTTCTTTATTATCATCTCCCTAACTATGTTATTTGATTTAAAGGGTCTATTGTCTGTAATGTTGCTCTCAAGAGGCAGTTGATCCAATATTTTTTTAAAAAAAATATATAGTTAACATTAAATGAGTAAACTAATAGTTTAATTTAATAATGTCAATTTCATTTGACTGAGATATTCATATTGAAATTTTTTCAAAAAAATAAAAAAATGGACTTAGCACATTTGTATACCACAAAATGTATTTACATCGCACTTTTGCATACCACGTTTTTAAGCCAGCATTGTATTTTTACTTATTTAAACGTTTTTATTAAAATCTAAATTTTCATAAAATGTGGACTTAACACGTTTGCTCCCTAAGTTATACAGAAAATGTTTAAATTGTGAAACACCTTGCTTCCATCTTTTATAAGTATTTGCTTGTTACATACAAAAATCCTCCTCTTTCTTTTTAAACAAACTCAATTTATATTGGCAAGATAAGCCATGTACTTAAACATTGCCATACAAAACCGAAACAAATCAAGTGAAAAAAAGCGTGAGAAATATGAAAATATGTATAAAATCATTTTAATTTCAATATTTGTACAAACTTCAACATACCAAGAAGATTAAACAGTCATGGTCTCAATGAGTGCGTTATTAACATAAGTGTGTGTCTGCAGTAATATAAACCCTGCAGTTGATGTAACTAACCAGTTGCCTCCGTCCTTAAGATATACTTAATGAGCCAAAAAACCGTCATCGTTGACATTAAAGTGTGGCGAGAATGTCTCACATAATGATGATCACAAACTTTCATATATAGAAGCAACCTTTCAGGTTTTTCTTAACATATTCTATTGAAGACAATATTTAAAATTTGTTGAGAACAAGTGATTTGCGATAACGATGATTTGCTTGTAACAGTCGTTGAATGCAACTTTAGCGACAGGAGACGAATAAAAAAATGTCATACGATTTTAATCCACAAGTTTCAAGAATATGCCGCTAGAAAGAGTTTATTAGAAGACAATAGAAATACTTGTCGCTAATTGTTTGATTAATACAATTAATGAGAAGATTTTGTCGCTCATTTTGTTATAATGGGAATTGACAAAATACAATATTTTTGCCATAGTCGTTAATCTTGTCAGCATTAGAGTCGATATGTGTCTAAATTTATGGCATATTTTCCTAAGTTGCTGTAACTAGATTGTCCTGCGTTTAATACATCATCAACGGTGGTTACAAGACAATAGAAAATCCTCTACGAAGTTTATGAACAAATGTTGCGAAATCATGAAAGAATACAAGAGCGATAATGTCGCTTATCTTGACGACGTTGAAATCTGTTGAAATCAACCTTCCGATCAATATATCCGCTATAGTCCAACATCGATTGCTATTTTAAATCCAGAAAATCGACCCACAAATGACTGAGATAAAAGGTTTTCCAACAATAGGTGTTATTTTGAATCACCCGGTATTTCGGTAGCTGTCACTTTTGAAGCTTTTTTTTCTTTGACAAGTAGAAACTACGCCATTACTAAAAATGAAACGATACATGGTTCAACAATGCATTGAAATTATTAAAATTCACTACAAATATCGTGAAAATCTTGCAGTCACAGTTCTCAAAACTAAAGCATTTTTGGGTCGTCGTGAAGCAACTTGTCGGACCGCAATACAGAAATTGGTGGACAAATTCAAACTGTTGCTACAAGTTAGTGATGTGAAGAATAAAACCTGTGCACGTTGCTCAAGAACAACTTAGAATATTGCTGCTGTAGCCCAGAGTGTTGAAGAAAATCCAGGTTTGTCCATTCCTCGTCGTTCTTTGGAATTATGCATTCCACAAACGTCATTACACCATATTTTGGATGATATTGATCTGGACAACGTTTACTACGTGCCACACATGCAATGAAACCATTGCTCTTTTACGGGAAAAGTTTCCGGATCGTGTTATCTCTCGAAGAGTTGATCACAATTGGCCACCGAGATCTTGTGATTTAACACCTTGTGACTTCTTACTTTGGGGCCACGTGAAAGATAAGGTCTACGCTAACAGCCCAGCGTCGATTCAAGACATCAAAGATAGAATTCGTGAGGCTATCGAGGACATAGGGCAGCCACTTTGCAATTTGGTTATGGAAAATTTCATGAAGAGGATATGGTCATGTAAGCGTGGTCGTGGTTATTTTTCATTATTAACGGCATACCTTCCTCTTTATTATCACTGGTCCGGTACAAGCAAATATGACACTCTTTGACACAAATTGTCTTCCTCAAGTTGCAAGAGTTGTATGTCGCTTGACAACTTTTCAAACTTTGTCGCTCATCCTAATGCTTATAGTCGTATATAGAAGCAGACTTTTTAGACATTGTCAATCATCCAGTTGTCAACAAAGTTCATAGAGTGCAGAATTTTAGTCTTTATTGAAAACAAATGTTTAAATGGAGTCAATTTCCATGCCTTGTAGCTATACTTGCCTTTAGGACTATTTTACTGAAGACAATATTCAAAAATTGTTCACCTATGTAGTCGTCAACTGAGTTAATATCTTAATAATCGCTAATTCTGTCATCAATAAAAGTTGATAGCAAAAAAAAGGTTTATGAAAGACATAACATGATGCTATATCGCTCATCTTGTCTGTAATCGTCATCATCCTAACCATTAATTCCTCTGGCCTCAACAAGAATATTATCTTATCAACATCAAAGTTGATAGAAGACAATATTTATGTCCTTGTCACTCAAATTGTCGTCATGGGCAGGCGTGGATCCAGAGGGGCTGAAATAGGAATTCCCCTCTCCCCTAAACATATAAAAAAGAAGAAAAAAAAGAAAAATGTAGAACAAATTTTGATTCCCCCCAAATGGTTGATCTGGATCCGTGCCTGGTCATGGGTGTTAACAGAATCCAAAATGTAAGGCATTTTCGTTTACTTTGACGTTAAAAATTTAATAAAAGCCAACATTTGAAATCATGCAATTCATATAGCCTTAAATGATCGCTTATCTTATCATCAGTAGAGTTTATAGATAGTTGGGAGAATTGTCGGTCATCTTGTTATGGAAAAAGTTAAGAGAGTTTAAGAGAAGACAACCTTCAGGGCATCTTTTTCTTATCGGATATGGTAGATGTCACTCATCTTACCAATACATGAATTTGACACGACAATATCCAAGACTATGTAAATTGACTTTTGGTCACAAAGAGCACATTAACTTATTAGACAAGAGTCAGGAGAATGCTGTTAATCTTGTCGTCGATTATTTAAGTCCAAAAGAAACTTTCAAGAAAAATCGCCTGATGATCTTATTGCGAAGATATCAATTACTGACCTGAATGGTGGTGACTTGGTGGTTAGTTCAAAACAATAATAAGAACATTCATATAGAAGTTTGATGTTTTGCTATTTGGTTAGAAATTTATTTTGTCAGCTGTAGGGAGGTTGAATCGAACTCAAGTTCATATTCATCTGAAATTTTGTAGTCAGCAACTAATCGTTCTTTTGTTTTTATACCCACTATCAAAAAGCATGGGCGGTATAAATGATTTTGTCATCAAGATATTTATCGCAGGCTCACAATACTAAATATATTCTAGGCCCTCATAAGATTCTAAGATGATCTAGCTTTGTCCATCCGTCTGTCTGTCTGTTCAAAACACGACAGGGCCCAAACGAAGGGAGCTAGCTGGCTGAAATTTTCCAAAACTACATTCTGTTGATATGGTTTGCTTGGTATTGAAAATGGTCAATATCAGTTCATGATTTCAGCTAGCCCAAATACTAATGCCTCTTGTAATACTGTTTGATCAACCATAAATATGTTGATTATACGTCAATCCTGATCAAATTTGATACAAATTAGTTCTGAGTAGTCTAAAATTATATTGTAAAGTATGGCGAAAATAGGGCAACATTTGTCCCTACTCCCCCTCCAGAATTGAACATTCATGATTGTCTTATAATAGTTAATATCGTGATGAAATTGGATATAATCAAATTTTATATGAACCTAATTCTTTCTAACAACTTTTGTGAAGATCTGTCCACAACCTTAGCGCGTTTTATAGAAGACCTGTTAAAGTAGCGATATGGGTAAAACAATACTGATAACTGCTACTTTTTAAACTGCTGGGTACTTGTACCGATTCTTTGTGTATAATTGGGTATAAACATACAAGTAATATACATCCCAGCAAATAGATGGAAGTAATTTAAGAATAGATTTAATGCCTATATGTATGTTGTTCCAGTTTTTCATGATAAGTATCAGTGAGAAAAATTCTTTATATTCAAGTTTTGTACGAAATGTTTTAATTTCGTTTCAAGATGTAACATATAAATTCTCACTGGGTTACTTATTAAAAAGACATAACTTTTCATGAAACATAAAATTTATTTAGCATAAACTTCGTTTTCATATTATTTTTTTTTTAACTTTTATACCTTTAAATCTCCCGGATTATGTCACCAAAATTTTGTTTTACATGTTTCTTTTTTTTCAAACACTCTTTATTTACTCTAAGGTATTCTGCTGTAAGTAGTATGTGTGTAAATTTAAAGGTTAAATAGAATTTATCTGATCTATTTGTAAGTGTGTGTATTTGTGTATGAAATAAAAAATGCATTAAATCTAAAAATAAGTATTATTTTATGAGTCTTATAAGGAATTAGTTAAAGCCGGAGTGTTGTTTGTTGGAGTGTGTCGAAAAAAATTATGACAGTTAAATTGATGTCGTCATAAAACGGAAATATTGAAATGTGAAGTGATTTTATATGTGATTAAATAAATTTTTATATGCTGTAGATCTTGGGGAAATGAGGCTTGTTATTGAAATGAAATTATGTTGAACAAAAAAGTAAATACAATACAAAGGGAGTTAATAGTAGAAAAATTTATAAAGCAAATTGAGATAAATATTTCTGTTATTATATAATATGCTCCAGTAGCTAAATTTGAAATGCTTAACCTGTTTTTTTCAACAAATCAAACATAGCTCCTAGTTTAGAATTGTTTTCACTGTCTTTCATGAAAAACCTGATGATAATCTCCGACTTTCTCATATAATTAGTTGGTTAAATATCCTTGCATGAATCCTAACACTAAAATATCAATGAGTATGTATTTTCTAAAATACTGTTTCGATTGTAATACAATTGGTCAATTCTCAAGGTATCTTATCATGTCATATTGTCATAATATCCTAATATTTAACAATGGTTTTTATTGCTTTTCAAGTAAAAAATATCCAAAAATAATACTACTTTCTATGCTATGTTTATTGTGTTATCGGAACGAACCAGCAGAGACCAACGCCGAATGTCTAAGAGTCGGTTAAGCCGAACCGCCGAGTCGTGATATATTAGGACATTATGACAATATGACATGATAAGAGACCTTGTGAATTGACCAAATGTGTCGTTAGCTTAGTGAGGCAATTTGTTCAGTTTACTTTTCAATAAATTTTTGTTTTGTAAATAGTTTTGCTAACCAGAGGTGGTCGACTTTAACACCCTGTATCTCACTTTGCATTCAAGAATTTCTATTTCTTAAAGCCTATGTTGTTTTCTATGATTCGTTCATACATCATTGTACAAATTTATTGCGTCAGATGTTTAGAAGATTCAGATTTATTATCTGTTCCCCTTTTTCCGATTGACCCCACTGTGCAACATACTTCTTCTAAATTGTGATTATTTATCATTATAAATCAGAGGTGCGCAAAAGTAAATTCTCTCACCAATACACTTACTCTCATCAACACATTCAATTCTTTATTATGTTCAGTGCACCTACAAACAAACAAATACAAAAACTGAAAAAATGAAGAAAAAGTCATACACCAATGCTCATGCGGTTTCATAGTTGTCTCGTTGAGTGGACAACGACTACTAAATTGTAAGAGCATAAGAATACGTATGATTTGATTTTGCATAATTGTGCTATGGACTGCTCACCATTGTTATAAATCATCATAAACTTCATTAATAGAATTAAAAAATATTTAAAACAAAGGATTTTTGAAAATTGTTTGTGTCTCCAGTAAAATTTATTAAAATAATAGAGCAGGACTGAAGCTTTCAGAAAATTAAGCTCATATACATCCTGATGCCATATAATATGAGTTACATAGTGTCAAAGTTGGCCATCCCAATTCGTAACTTTTGCAAAAGTTAAATTTTAAGTTTCAATAGCTCAATTTGAAAGCTCTTACAACCTTTTTAGTTTTCAGTACTTTTTTTACATTAATTATAAACCCAAAATCAACATTAAGTGCTTAAAAGTTAATTTCAACAATTTTTGACGCCATATCCATTCAAAAAAGGAAAGCAAAACTTTTTAACTAAATTCTTTCATCTTTTTAAGAATTATTTGCAAATAAATATTTAACAGAAACAGCATTTAGAGATTGTTTCAATGTCGTCATTCAGTGTTATAAACTTTGTCAAGAGTTTCATTTTCTATTTTATTTATTTTTAAACTGTTTTGTTTTCTTTTATTTTTTACATATACTTCATCGTCATCATCGTCATCTTATTGGGTTTCCCATTAAACATTGTTGATTATATTGTGATAACAAGCGCACTTAAATCCACTTAAATTGAAATCCTTTTTGATTATTAGAAAACCTTATAAATAGTGCTGCACAAACGTATATAAATACAAATGTTTAAGTATGTATGAGAAGTATGTGTGTAGAAAAAGTCACACAAATGAAGCCAAACATTAAAATCATCTCTACAAATCCTTAAATCTAACCAACCAATACAATTGAAAATAAATACATAAAAACATGCATACATATAAATATTATGGTGGCCCTAAAAACATTAAAGTTTAACTCATTCTAAGTTAGCGTTTTTCAAAATTTTTGTCCTGGGTTCAGTATTTCGAAAAACAGAAAAAAATCGTTTCGTTGAATTTATATATAATGTTCTACGTCAAAATTTAAAAAAAACCCTAATATTAATCCCACAAACTACAAGATATCTTATACGGCATTGAAAGCGAAAGACATTTCACATGATACCAATATTACAATAAAAAACACAAAAAAGTTAAACTAGAGTTACCAAATACTGAATCCAGGACAGACAATTTGACTAAACTTTTATTTTAGTTTGGAACATCGACCACTTATTTTTCCTATATACACACTGAGCCACCCTAATAATTACTCCTGCCTGCATTCCTATAACGCCTGTTTCTTATGCTACAATATTTTACTATTTATTTACAATCGCACACATTCAGTCCTACCAACATAAACAAGTATTTTAAATGTTGCCTTACGATTGTGTACCAGTTTGTATGAGTTTGTCTGCAAGTGTGTGTTCTTATAGAAAATAAATCCAGTGTGTGAGAGTAGGTGCTATTGAGTAACGGCATTGAGAGAGTAAGAACAGAATTGTGTGTAAAGACTTGTTCTCATATATTCATAACAGTACCTACACATACATTTATGTATTGAAAAATAAAATAGAAAAACAAGAGCTGTTATTTTTCATAATACTTACTCATACTTTTGTTGTGGTTGTTGTTGTTGTTTTTGCTGTTTGTTTGATAATCGTTTAAAGTAGTTCGTTCATTCTTTCACACAACATTTAAACTCAACTGGGTTTGTTGTTATTGTTGTGTGTGTGTGTGTGTTTTTTTTGTTGCTTCTGTTTGTTTATTAAAAAGTTAAATCCAGTCAAGTAGTCTCTAAAGTGTTTGAAAAGTGTTTGGAAAGTGTTTGTGAGGTAATAAACAACAAGAGTAACTAGAACAACTGTGTTAAGACAGGCAGGCAACAGGAACAACTGCTCAAACATTCACACAGTATTATTAAAATGCAGATTATCGTAGGTTGATACTTCTAAGGTCCAACTTTATAATATTTATACAAATTAGTAAATAAATTGGTGCAATTGACCACAATTCCAGATGCAGTAGCTATCCTAGCTGATCTTTGACCTTTTCTTTTCATGTATTGTATTAGCAGGAGTTGGCTCATCTCTAAAAGTTCCTTTTTAATAATTTTTCTTATTAATTTCCAATTCCTTTACTATTTCAAGCAGCGTTATACTATGCTCTACAGTATTTTATTTATTTACATAGCAGTTGTAAACAGTGGTAATGATTTTTTATGACTTAAAGGATACATTGGGAATTGGGTATAAATGTTAAACATCAGTTGGTTTTTTTCCAACTCACAACCATCCTATCCCATACGAAAAGAAAAACCAAAATGAAGGTAAATTTCCAAGCATATTATTAAGTGTTTAGAGGGTCTTCTTTGTTGAACAAGTAAATAGTGTTTAAATTTAAATAAGAAACTGCCAAAATTATACACACATAATAATAGTGTAAAGTTATAATGGTTAACTTACTATAAACAAAATTATGTAAATGAAATAATAATTTATAAAAAGCTGTAAAAGGTTTCAAAGGTAGTTTGTAAAAGTTTGAATTTAAATTAATATGAATTGGAAATTAAGGAAAGTTTTAAAAGGTTATAGATTATGATTAAGAGTTAATGGTCATTGCATAATAATTGGAATGTTTAAAGAAATTTCAATCTTATCGGTTGTTTGATTAAAATGAGGTATTTCTAGAGAATATTGCTTAACAGGAACAGTAAAAGAACTTATTAAATAAATCATTCACAAATAATAGTACTTAATCTAAAAATCTTTCTTAAGACGATCAATAGACCCCAAGTAGTGGATGCTGCCCTCTCAGACATTTTGAATTTCAATAAAACAGTTTGAAATACTTAGTAAATTAAAAAAAATATGATTCCCTCTAAAGGAATTGATGAGTGATAGCACCATGTTGAAATAAGCAATTTTAATTTAAATTTTATGTTCAATCTTTAAACAACTAGCTTGACTGTTTGAATCTCAAATTTAATATTGCAGAAAAAACCTTATTTAAATGAAAGCAACAAACTTTCTTTCTATTGCTAAACATTTAACTCTTTTCTCAATTGACGAATGTGTTTATGCAAAAAAAAGAAAAACAAACTTTTATTTTTCAAATCAACAATGAAAATCAACGTCATTTATTTTATTTATTGTTCGAATGAAATGTATACAAGTCTATGAAAATAATATGTAATACAAAGTCATACAAAAACATTGTGGTTGTAACAGAATAAAAAAAAGTAATAATGATGGTAATAAAATTTAAATAAATTTTATATAGAGAAAACTCAATTAATAAAAACAGTTTAAAATTGCATAAATTTTTAAATTTGAAAATTTTGAAAACCAATTCTATTTGATTGACAGAGTTATGGCAAAGTTTGATATAAATTGATTCTCTGTTTTATAGAAATTGATGTACGACTTGAAAGCAAATAAAACCCATCACTGTAGAAAGACACATTTTCAAATATGCTAATTTCAATAGAAATATTCTATGCGAGTATTTTTATTTTTGCGTATACGTAATATTTAATTAATTTTTTATTAAGTATACGCCACACTGTAGGATCGATTTTAAAAAAATGGTAATTGTAAATATATTAGTTTCTTCTGAACTACTAGAATAATTATATTCAAATGTATGTGGATATAGTGGAAGATAATTCAGTAAATTAAACACCCCATCATTTCAATTGAATCATGTGATGTGCTCTAATATTTTCACAATTAATTGAATTGGGTAGTTTCGTGGTTAAAATTATATCTTTTTTTGGGTATATTTCAATACAAAATACATTCTTGTATTTTTTCTTAACAAACAAGTCCTGCGAGTTTATGTCCATTTATTTGACAAGTGGAACAGATAGTAAACATTTTAAAACAGCAGATGAAAAATGTTGACTTCTTTTTAAACACTTCATAGTAATTTTTACATTTAAATGTATTAAAAATACATAAAATAATTTTGTTAATAAATTAAATTTAGTTTTTTGGTGATTTTAGTTAAAATTCAGTCTAAATCAAAATTGACCAAAATTTCTAGCAAAGACTTGGCAATGACTTGCAATTACTAAACAACATACTTTTCAATGACCAATTCATACCATCTGCATTACTTTGAAGTACTATGAAAACACTGGTCAACAAAATTTTGTAACAAGAAATGTACTTAAGTACTAATTTTGAATTGCCTACCTACCATCATTTGAAAACCATATTTATTTTGATTTGATCTGGTCTAGTTTTAGTGTTACAGCCATTGCTGCCATGTGTGAAGATTTTAAATTTATTACAACCCGAAACAAGAATATGGGCAATTCCATGTCATCGTACGTGACATTTGTACGCCTTTAGAGTGGAATAGATTTTCCAAAAATAAGAGTATCTGAAAAATAATTTGGTCTTTATGTTCCAATCAGAGGGTACTATATTTTAAAGAAATAATAAGTTCTTTCAAAACATTGATGTCCAAAATATCGAGCGAAATAAGGGTATATCGTATATGACAGAAAACGGAAGTCATTTTGAGGTACAAGTAGAAATATGCGAATATTTGTGAATCGTGAGAGGCGTTAGGATTTCTTTTAATTTGTTAAACTAAACCAAATATTTTTCCTTTACAATCCGTCATACTTAAATAAAAATAATCTTTGGATGATTTTATAATAAATAAAATTTAATATAGTACGTGACATACCATACGTGACAGATTTTTCTCTTATAATATAACAATATACATTCTGTAGATATATGTAAACAAAAACTAAAAAAAATAATTAGAAAATATATATTCGGTTCTAATAAACAATTTCATAATAACAAAAAAACCAATCAGAGTCAAATTCATTTCATACTACATGCTAATTAGGAGCTTAGTTTTCGCCGCAATTTTAGCCTAAAACATACCAATTAAATTAAAAAATTAAATAAAGTATGTTTAAACTATTATTTTTGCACTTAAAATGTTGTAATAAACTCTAAATACTTTCACATAGTAAAATTTTAATGTTTTCTCCTATTCAAAGCGTCTTGAAAAAAGTTTCAAGGGTTTTTGTTTTTTCAGTCGTGGTAGTCATTCTCTTGGAATTGCCTATATGCTATTTTCAATAGAAATATTCTATGCGAGTCTTTTTATTTTTGCGTATACGTAATATTTAATTTTTTATTAAGTATACGCCACACTGTAGGATCGATTGGATAAAATGGTAATAGTAAATAATAGTAAACTTCTGAACTACTGGAATGATAAAAATCAATTGTATGTGCAAATAATGGAGGAGATTTCAGCAAGGACTTAATAGTTATAATTTTTATTCGTTAAAAATTGCGAATAATCGTCTTGAAAAAAAGTTTCAAGGGGTTTTGTTTTTTCAGTCGTGGAAGTCATTCTCGTGGAATTGCCCATATGCTTAATTTCATGTCTCTATGTTCAGTATTATAGGAAATTAAAAAGTACCATTGGGCGAAAGAAAAATTACCATAAAGTCTCCCTATTGTAGATTATAATTCATGCAGAATCATTTGTGTCTAATTTCATGATTTTTAATTCATTATTAAAAAATTTAAAAGGTGGTATTAGAATAAAGAAAAAGTACCATATTTGTGGATTCTTACTCATTCACAATCACAAGTATCTATTTTCATGATTTCAGACGCATTATAATAGAATAAACCAAAAGCCAACAGATGAAAAAAGTACGAAAAGTCCACCCTTATGTACTCTGAATCATTTGGGACCATAAAAAAGTACCATTAGATGAAAAAAGTATTATCGTACTTCCTCTTTTGAGGATTCTCACTCATACAGGACTATATATACATATGCTTAATTGCATGTTCATTATTTAAAAAGTACCACCATTATTCAATTCAAAAAGTACCACTAGAAGACATAAAAAGTACCATTAAGTCCCACTTTGTGGATTGTTACTCATTTAAGATCTTATGTATATAATTTATTGCTTATAAAAAAGTAGCACAGGATGATAGACAAAATAGCATTAAGTTCATATTTTGAGTTTTTTAACTTATTCAGGATCATGTGTATCTAATGTCATGTTTCTTAGTTCATTATTATAAAAACATCCGAAGGTATGATTAGTTGAAATAAAAAGTACCAATATGTATCCATTTTTTGGTAGCATTAGTAGGAAAGGAGTTCCATTAAGATCTCTCTTCAGTCAGCAGCATTCCAGTTAATTTCTATGTTGATATGTTTATTAGTTTCAAATATAAGAAAAGTACCTACCACCCGCTTGAATTTTCCAAATACTTAATTTTGTTTGTGTGACTCTGATGTGACTAAAACAATGGAAACCTGAAATCTCAAGAGAAATTATTATGCACTAAACTATTTATGTGAGTTTGTCTCGAATGTGTAGTTCTTTATGGCATCCTGTTGGATCATGTTTGTGTGCTTTAAATTTAATTAATAATGTTCAATAATGTGAATTTTCCCGTTTTACCCTTTTTGGTACTAGTTTTCCTCGATTGAGCTAGCAAATATTGTATACAAATAAATGTTAATATCGTAGTGGGAGCTCATAATTATATATTTACATGCCTATATCAATCTATAGAGATAAATATTTTATGAAAAAGTACTAAATATACACACAATCATTACACCTTAAAGGCACTAATTACCAAAAAGTACCAAGTGAAGAACAGACTCAAAATATTGGTTTAAAATGCTGTCCGTTCCTAGTGGATCATTTAGTAAGTCAGTAACGTTACTATTTCACATTGAAATGTTATTGAAGGACAAACAAAAAATGCTTGCAAAACTTTTAGTATTTTCAATAAATCTGGCCACATTTTTGGACTGGTGGGAAGCTGTTTAGTCTCAAATCATTTGGAGCAGATACATATGTATGTTGTTATATATAGAACAGCAAAATATCTTAAAATGGAAAAACTCAGAGTAAATTTTGTGTTAAAGACTTAAATTTCATAAAAAAATGGAGTTAGTGTATTTTGACATAAGCTATCGAGATGACATAATAAATAAATCATTTATTAATACAAATACAATACTAAATAACTTAATAATCATTTTAATACAATTTAAACAAAGTTATAAAAAAACACACAGGTTTCAAAAACTTTCATACAATCCAGCTTTCATTCATCTATTCCATTGATACAAACACAATTCATATGAAGCAACTGAACCATGCTAAAAAGTAGGAAATATTTATGAAATAAAACTCCTGTAACTGTGTGTAATATATCCTTCATTGTTGACCATAGGAGCATAAGTTGTTGCGTTGCTTTTTGGTTTGTTATTAGGAGGTAAAAAGGACAATAGTGATATAAAAAGTATAAATAAATACAAGAGAAGAAAAGGATACTTGTGATGTTTATCAAATGAACGTAATAAAGGACAATAACGGCCACAAAAATAGAACCACATGAATAAATATTGTGCCCACGTTTACAAACACATAACAAATGAATAATAAAGTATATAAAGGATAAATTATTACACAAACAAACACACAAAATATATATGGAGAAATTAAACAGCAGTGGCTCCTTTTTACTTATAACATCTTGAGTACAAATAAAGAAATCAACAAATTTTCTGCCTGACGAGATAATTTTGTGGTTTAATTTTCAAATATTGTTGTATACACTCAAAAAATAAGCAGAAATTGAATAGTAAGATATCAGAAATATAAGAAATTTAATAATCTACTCCCTAGAGTCTCATATTATTTGCTTTGAACTATAACCAAACGATTACTCGTTACAACTAAAATCACTGTACGAAAACTTTTCTGTGAGTGTAAGTCAGAACAGGAAGAACCTGCTGTTTTCATCTTTCTTTTTCTATTACAAGAATTTATACAAAAATTCGTAAGATTTTTGGGCTACACTTTCGTTTTTGATTATTTGTTGAAATTGGTTTGTTGAAGATTTTATTAGCGATAAATTGTTTTATAAATACATACGTGCGTACATGTAAAGAATTCATGGGGTTATTTTCTGGGGAACTGGCTAAAATGCTCATACAAATATGAGTGATTATGAATAAATATAAATAAGATTTATTAACAAAATCAATGATCAGCCAGAAAATTAAATAAAATAAACCAATATTCGAACAAAATAAGTAATATTATATTGGTATTTGTTTAAGTTTACTAGCAATATAAATAATAGAAAAATATAGATTTTGTTGAACAAATTCCACCATATTTGTGTTTTGGTCAGTTGTTAAGGAACTCGCCAGGAACAACATCAAGAGCTTATGGTGAATGTATTCCATCGGTATCAACGTGCGAGAGATGGTTTGTGCGGTTTAGAAGTTGTGATTTTGACTTGGAAGACAAAGATCGTCCAGGCCTGTTGGCTGGCCTGCCAAATAGACCAATAAGTGGAGGCATTACTCCTTGAAGATAGTTGTAAAACTCAACAAGAGCTTGTAAAATCATTTGCAGCTACTCAAGCAGCAATTTGAAAACGTTTGCGAGTAGCAGAATTCATCCAAAAGCAGGGAAATTGGGTACCATACGAATTGAAGCCGAGAGACGTTGAAATATGATTTTGCATGTAAGAAATGATGTTTGAACGTTATAAAAGAAAATAATTTTTCCATCCGAATCATTATTTGCGATGAAAAATGGATCCATTACGATAACCAGAAGCGTAAGTGATCGTATGTGAATCCCGTCTAACCAGCCGACTCGACTCTAAAGTAAAATATCTATGGGGGTAAGGTAATGCTGTGTATTTGGTGGGACCGAAAAGGGTCCTATCTATTATGAGCTGTTGAAATCACAGCCATATCATCATAGGGAACCTGTACCGTATGCAACTGCTTCGTTTGAAGCGAGCATTGGCCGAAAAATGACCAGAATATGCTCCCAGACATGAAATTGTAATATTCCATCATGACAACACTCGGCCACATGTTGAAATACCTGTTAAAAACTATTTAGAAAGAAGTGGTAGCAAAGTTTTTTTTCAACCGCCTTTTAGTCTAGACCTTGCCCGTCCGACTACTATTTGTTTCGATCGATGCAGAACGCTATCTCTGGGTTACGCTTTACTTTGGAGTAGAGTATCCGATATTGGATATTGGCTTGATTCGTTCGTCAAAATATGAGCAGTTCTTTTGGCTCGGAAACCATTTGGCCAATACTTTGAATAAATTTATATATTTTAAAAATGTTTCAAAATAAAAGCTAAAAATTTAAACAAATCGCTCATTTTAAAGTCATATACCCAATATTAAGGAGTGAGATCGAAAAATTCTTAACAAACGTTTTTCATTAAAACTTTTAACCCAAGTATTATTTGATTTTTTTTTTTTTATCAAGTTACCTTTGTAAAGCATGTCAGTTATTATGTTTAATGTCAATTATGTTCATTTGTTGTTAATCTGATTGAAATGAGTGACCAGCAAAAAGAGCGTACTAAAATTATTAAATATTTTCAACAAAAAATCCCAACTTGGTCCTACAAAAAGTTGGCCAAACAATCAAAGGTCTGCCGTCAAACTGTTTCCATTGATATTAAACAGTTGATATAAAACCTGGTTCAGGTAGAAGGAATGGTTCACATGATGTTTATTAAGCCACAAATATAGAAAGCACTTTCTAAAGAGCTCCCAACACATCCGGTAGGAAAGCAGCCCTGTTAGCACAGTGCTCGGGTTATTTGGTACAAAAAGTTAAAGCCAATGTAGGTGCTAAAAATTTAGAGGCCAAACACAGAGCACGGAATTGAAATCAAATTTTATAAACAAAATATTCCTGCTGCATAATGGATGACGAAACGTATGTTCTGGCAGATTTTTCGCAGCTTCCGGGTCAAAATTTTGATGTTGCTGATGCTCGAGGGAATGTTAAAGAAAAGTTTAGCAGACAAAATTTCCCAAAATGTTCTTGGTATGGCAAGCAATACCAAGCAATACCGAAATTTACATCAAAGAATGTTTACAAAAAAAGATGTTTCCATTCATAAGACTTCTAAGTGTGTCCAGATGTTTGGCCTGATTTGGCACCCTGTTACTATGGTAAGAAAGGTCTTGAGTGGTAAAAGATCAATAATGTGGTATTTGTACCTAGAGAGGCAAATTCTCCAATCTGCCTGGAGCTAAGGCCAGTAGAGAGATATTGGGCTCTTGTTAAAAGAGAATTGAAGAGCACAAAAAAGGTGTCCAAAAGCGTGGTAGATTTTAAATGGAGATGGACAACCTGTTCGAACAAAGTGACAGACAGAAACCATAATGGAAGGGTTTCCGAAAAAGGTTCAAAACATAGGGTACATCTAGAGGCGCAATTGAGATTAAGCTAAGAGTAACATTAACTACTCTCTTCACACGTACTTGTGATATCGCTCATTTGCTGCAACAACGACATAACTTAAAATCCGTGTGTTTTGAACTGAGTAATGCGAAACATGCGCCGTTCTATAGTCTTTCATATAGTATTATCAGTTTTTAAAAAAAGTCAATAATTTTTTCCGTGAGAGTGTTTTTTTGTTGTAAACGTCAAAATAAAAATTCATGTTTTCTCGTATATTTGACAGGAAAAAGTTTGGGTTAAATACAGATTAGAAGGATATTATCTACTATTCAAATCAGGTGAATTGAACACACTTGTGAGAGAATTAAACACATCAAAATACTTGAAATTTTAACATTGATTTTCCGATTAAATATAGATCGAACCACTTTATTTCACTTCTACACAATTTCTGCAAATTTTTGTTAATACTTTGCAGGACACTTTTATTTCCGAAATAGGTTAATTTTGCTCAAATGAAAAAAATATTTTTTTTTATTTATTTTTGACACTTAATTTTATCTGTGGTAGAATTTAATTTACAGAACAGAGTTTAAATTTTTGGTATTGAGAATAGAAGAAAATTTAAATAAATTAAAATTTTAACATTTTTATAGAACTCTGTGTGTCTGGTGAAAATTAAAAAGGCACCAATACAACTTCAAAACTATGTACCAATACATTCTCACGACTTAGGTTTTTGTCAACAGACTTAGGTTTTTTCACTCTCAGTAACGCTTCTGTGGATATATTATTCTATGGTTCAAAATTTCATCACTAGTGACTAGAACTATAAAAATATTTTTTTTTTTTTGTAAATTGTGATAATAATTTCAATGAAATAAAAAAAATCAAAAATGTAAGTTTAGTCGTTTCATTTTTGTTAACATATGTATATGTATGTTAAAAATTTTTCGATCTCAGTCCTTATTTCGATATATTCTAAATATTCGCATTAAAAAATTTTAATTTCAGTTTATTTCCTTCTATAGCCTGGTTTTTTGCTAAAGCGGATAGAAATCTTCCTGATTTTTTATGTTTAAATTATGTTAACAATTTGGCATAATTTTTAATATTTCATATACCAGAGGTACCCACTATTGGTTCCTTGAGGCCGACACCTCCCTTATAGTCATGGGATTTATTTAAATGCAATTTTATTAAAATCGTATTATTCGTTTAGAAGTTATATATTTATTTTCACTTTTTTTAGTCAACCACTGTGCACCGTTGCTCATGAGTGTAGTTACCATAGTAAAAATTCTGCTGCCCCATCCAGCATATTCTCCAGATTTGACTCCCAGCGAATACTGTTTCCTGTTTCCGAATGAAAATGTCATTACTGAAAAAAAACGTTTATTTTGAGAACTTTAACAAGTAAGAGTTGTATATTAGACCGAATCTTGTATACCCAACATCAATATGTGACAGTAAAATATTTTTCTTATATAAGGGTTATATGGGGGGTAGGGTCAATTATGGACTGATCCCCACAAAAGTTCGTAGAAAGATTTTGGTTCATATAAAACTTGTTTATGTCCAATTTACTTTTCAAACCGAACATTTTACGTTAATTTCTTTTTCTCCAATTTCACGGATTGCTTTATTTTCGGTTTGTATTCAGGTCTTAAGAGGTTAAAATTTTTCACCTTAACATCTAATCTTATCAGCCCAATTTGGTATGCATATTTACTTCATTTATTAAAATAAGTTTTTCCCTTCATAAAGCTTAAAATTGCTAATATTTTTTCTTGCAAAATCTCAAGTTGTAAATAAATTCTAAAAGAGTTTTTCAATAAATGCATAAACATAAGTAAATTCCCTATATACCCCTAACCCGTATCATGTTAAAAAAAAATTAATACTTTCTCTTACTTTCTATTTTTATTTTTTGTAAAGAAGGAAGCATTCTTTAAAAGTAAATTCAAATCCTTTGGCACAATAGATATAGAGGTTATAAGTTGAATCCACCGCATATTTAAGTGAATACTACACTCGAGGGATTATTTTCAACAGGTGTTACTTACTTACATGTGTTAAACATTTTAGTCAATTTATTCAGTGTATAAAATATTTGCAAAAAAAGAATTGGTTAAAGTAGAATGTAGGGAAAATATGTAGATGAAAATATTTTTTCATACTTTACGTATATTTTTTATATTGATACCAAAGGAATTATTTTGTGAAGGTGGCAGACGTTAGGATTTAATTTTTATATTTCTATAGAAAGTATTTGAATTATGTATTGATATGTTAAATTAAATAAAAACATATATGTATAAAGAAAACCACATACTTAAACATTTCCTTTTTTTTAACTTTAATTTCTTAAATCTCGTATGTGTTTAACAATATTATTGAGACAACTTCTTGATTATGTTATTTTTGGATTTTGGAAGGCTTTGTTAAGAACTAGACCTTTAAAATTTAAGACTTTAGATATTAGTAATTAAAGCGAATACAAATTTACAACTTTTTGAAGCTGTAAATGTATCAGTTCTATAGAAGTAAAAGTTCTTAACAATTCTAGAACTTTGCTACAATATTTTAACAAACAATTTTCTATTATAGATTTTTTAGTAAAATTTTGTTTTATTTTGAAATATTAAAAGTCTCTGCCACCAGATCTCGCAGTATGTGCTAATGATTCATAATACCCCTCATCATCATCATCATTATGTTCATTATGATGATGAGATTAAACGTCTTAAATTCATCCCCTATTAAATTCATTAACATTTAATTTCCTGCAATGAATCTCTCATTCTTTAACTCACTTCTTAATTGATTTAACAGCAACAGCAACGACATAAATAAAATTCCAAACAGCTGACTCCAGCCAACATGAAGCATTTTATTAAAAATCATTTTGCAACATTTTCTCTGACATATAAAATACACACTGATTTCTATATAATCAATTTAAAGATGTAAATATATAGTGGTGTACATAAATATACCAGCAGTTCTGGTGATTGTCCACGAACTAGTGATTTCATCTACCAGTGGTTACCGAATTAGCTGTGTGATTAGTTATTTTGATATTTGCCAATACTAAAAGGGAGTTAGTAGATCCTACACAGTTTACAAAGAGCCAGTAAAGTGGCTGATGCAAAGTAATCAACGTATGCCGTTGCAATTAGAAATTATAATGAGTTAGTTGCCACACTAGCTCTCTAACTGGTTACTTGAATAGCTGCTTTACTTATTATGTACCTGTCCTGGAAGTATGTTAATTGACAGCTTATAGTCAGTTGATTCTTTATGTTCAAATCAATCGGATACCAGCTAAAAAGTAATGATTTATTTGTCAATTATTAGAAATTTCTTTCCAGAGAGACAGTTCAATACCTAATATAAACCAACGACTAATTTATGTTAGTAAACTAACTAGTTTGGCGGTGATAATCGGACACTGCATATTTGGCAACCTTGGGAGTAGACTCGGCCTGCCCTATAACGACTTCTGTAGAAGTTGTCAATATGAAGAGGAGGATGAGACCATTTTTTATCTTTTTTGTCATTGCCCGGCATTAGGAGTTCTACGCATCAGGTTTCTGGGACATCGTTCCTTAAATAGTCTTTCTGTGCTTTCGAAAATGAAGTTAGAGTGCATCAATGCCTTTATTAGGAAAAGCAATTGGCTAATCAAGACAGACAAGGGAATCTCCTCGGAGTGACACAATATCCATCAAATGACTGGTGCATAATATTCTCTTCACCTCTCTTCTTTTGATCTCCTTCCTTTTTACTTCTTCTACTCCCTTATTCTATCTGAATTTCCCCTTCTCTTTTCATCTCTATCTAGACCCAAGTGAGCTGCTTTCTTTCCACTCTCTACCATGGCGGCTGTCTGTTAACCTAATACCTTTATTAGGAAAAGCAATTTGCTAATCAAGCCCGACATGGGAATCTTCTCGGAGTGGCACAATATCCATCAAATGACTTGTGCATAATATTCTCCTCACCTCTCTTCTTCTGATCTCCTTCCTCCTATTTACTTCTTCTACTCCCGTATTCTATCTGACTTTCCCATTCTCTTTTCATCTCTATCTGGACCCAAGTTAGCTGCTCTCTTTCCTGTCTCTACCACCTCTCTTCTTCTGATCTCCTTCCTCTTTACTTATTCTACTCCCTTACTCTATCTGACTTTCCCTTTCTCTTTTCATCTCTATCTGGACCCAAGTTAGCTGCTCTCTTTCCTGTCTCTGCCATGCGGCTGCCTTTTAGCCTAACCTAACTAGTTTCTGAAGTCAAATTCAAAATGACTTATTTTCTATCTTAGACAATAACATGTTAAGGGACTTGAAGGGACAGTTGATTCTTTAAAAATGTTTACTTATAATTAGAAAAATAACTACTTTCCAAATTGAGATATAAAAATAGTTTCAACTGACTACACTACAAATTACACAGGGTCACAAAAGAGACAATTGTCTCTACTCTAGATTTCTTGGAATATGTAAAGTAACAACTGAATTTTCTTTATATTACAAAAGATAAATATGAGTAAAGTGAAGCAAAACAATAACTATAAAATAGAGTCAGCCAAGTAAAACGACATTAAAGTCATCTAAAAGGTGTACAATGTCACTATCAAAACTGCAGGGCTGTGTGATTCGTTCTGACTTTATGTCATTGCAGTATTTGTTGTTGACTGACCCCACTAATATGAGTCAAACAACTAAAAATCTGGAACATTGAAACTAGGTTTTTTCCCAACAACACTCTACAGGTGGTCGAAGGGTTGGTCAAACTTTATTTATGTCATAAATAAATAATAAATAAATAATTCTGTAAATAAAATTTAAGGAAATGGAAGAGGGATGTTTGTAGTATACTATAGTATTCAAGTGACATAAAAACATAGAGTAATGAAGAAAAATTCCTGCATTTTATATGATTTTCCAAATAAAAGAAGTATGAATATTTGATGAAGTTTGTAATTAGTTTGTGTGTGATGTTTTTTAAATATATTTGCTAAAAATATATACTAAATTGATAAATAGTTAAATTGAAATGTAGACATGAAATAAAGTTTAAATGTCACTTTTAGAAAAATGCCTACTTACTCTTTCGTATAGACTTTAAACTTTGAGAAAAAGTCAATATATGTGCTCCTGAGTCTTTAAAATATTTAATAATTATTAAATACTATTCCATTTTGATAAACATATTTTACTATAATTACATTTACATTCGAAAATATGGGAATATGTTAACAGGAAATAACAGTGAGCAAAACTGATCTTTGAATCATAAAATAATGAAATAAACAATTAACAAGTAAGAGAGCTATATTCGCCACTAAAGCAAAATATTGAAAGTATTGTTTGTGGTTCGGTGCTGAAACCCCATTCGGTATCGAGTGCACTTTCGTGTAGAGACATTTTTCGATGTCCGCAATTTTTTGGATCACGGTATTCGATCGTAATTTAAATTACCTACTACTATTTTTTTCACACGTCTTCAGGTAAATTGGTAATTTTTTATATTTTAAGCTCAAATTATACAAATCTGTTTAATTACTCACTTCTCTTGACAATAGATTTGAAGAAAATGAGTTTGAAATGAGTTAAATTGAGTATTTTAAGAATTTCCGAGTATAGGAGATAAAGTATCCTGAATTTGGCAGCAGCTTTTTATTTGGCTGGAGATCGTAAACAGAGAGATTTAGTAGGGATTATTTGTCCTAACTTTTCAGAATTCCAGGAAAAAGACCCATCCACCAATATCCTAAATAAAATCTTTAAAAAATGCTCTCGAAACAATAAAGCATTTTTTTATACCGATTTCGGTATTAGGTGCCAGTAAAAATATGGAGTTCCCCGTTCAACCATACAGGACAGGTTATAATGCCGTGTTCCTATTCCTATGAGAATGGTTCCCCAAACATCGTTCCTTAAATTGTCTTTCTGACTTTTTGGAGCACATATGAAGAAGATTTTAATACAGATACTGAAAAACGTAGAATGTGATATTTTCCCTCAGTGGTTTCTCCTCAAATGCACTAATTTTTGTATTTTATTACAATTTATTTAAATGGGTGAGATTTTAAATACAAAATAACTTGAATTCTTTTAAGATTTTCTTATTTTCTTAATAAAAAATGCAATGCCGACAAATGGAACATGAAATGCCGACATTAGGATAAGGATGCCGACTTCAGGCTCAAACCGTGCTTTTTCAAAAAAACGTAATTTGCTCAAATTTAATAAAAACAGCTTGAAAAGAGTTTATTGAGTCTAAAACTAAACAAATTACTAAGCATCAATAACTCATTAACATCCTAATACAAATGTTCCCACTCATAACGATACCACCTTAAAAACTGAAAAAAGTTAAACTGCCGACTACTGGTGCATTTGCCGTACCAATCGAGTACAACTTCGAGTAGATACGTTTCGATAACAATTGCCGTGATCCACGTTATTTACATTTCGATGACGAAGTACTCGATTTCGAATGCGGTGATTTGCCCCCTTATATACGAATGAACGAGTCCATCCTAATATCTAATGTCGAAAAATTATAAAATATTAGGGTTAAATTTTTCACATAAATAGGGACTTACACATAAATAAATTGGGAAAGCGTTTTTTTTGTATATCCTTACAGACTGAGTGTTAAATTAAATTGTAAATTTTTTTCTTAATGTAAAGATTGTTAGATGATTAAATTGATAATAATATTTCGTTTTATAACATCAACATTTATAGTGAAATCTATAAAGTTTCTTTAAAATTACTACATAATTTCCTAAACGGAACTGCCATTTCGTAGTTTGTTCGAAAAGTTTTAACATAAAGTGGGTTATTAAATTGTAATGAACGTTGAGGAACATTTAATGATATCTTATTTAAACCTTTCACGACCATTAGACTAATTTTTGAACAATTCTTGAACACAGTACCAATATAACTGTCAATTTTCAAAGACAGTAAAATATAAAAGATGTAACCGAACTTGTTTGAATCTAAACAGAATAATAAGAGACACGTTTACGAACTAATTTAAATTAAAATAGAACCCATTATTTTTATCGATACTTAGTTATTCAATATTTTTGTGTTGGGACAAGAAAAGCTTTTTTTTGTTTCAAAAATGTCGAATTTTGTACCAACGAATCGTCATTTGAAAAGAAGTGCCGCTGAAGCATACCGATTGCTTCCCAAAGCTTATGGTGAATGTCTTCCATCGGTTTCAACGTACGTGAGATGGTTTTTGGTGATTTTGACACGGAAGGCACATATTGCTCAGGACAACCAAAAAAAAAAAAATTGAAAACCAAGAATTGGAGGTATTAATCCATGAAGATTGTTGTAAAACTCAACAAGAGCTTGCAAAATCATTGGGAGCTACTCAAGCAGCAATTTCAAAACGTTTGCGAGCAGCAGGATTCATTCACAAGTAGGGAAGTTGTGTATCATAAGAAATGAAGCAGAGAGACCTTGAAAGATGTTTTGTATGTCCGAAATGATGCTTGAACGCTATAAAAGAAAATCATGCGATGAAAAATGTATTCATTAAGAAAACCCGAAGCGTAAGATCGTACTTTAATCCCGGCCAACCAGCTAAACAGCTGCCTTTGTTGTATCCTAAAGAATCATGTTCCGGTCCCTCTAATCTGTAACTTTACATGTCCGTGTTTGGTTCGTTGATGAACCAACCTGATGTACGAATGAACGAGTCCATCGCAATATCTAACCACGAAAAGTTCGTTGTGTCGTGCAGAAAAGGTCTGCCCGTTGTTGCAGTTGTAGACCCCGATAGAGCAGCACAAAGACCATGCTCCACCATTTCCTCCTGGTCTTTATCATTACAGCTTCTGCAAAAGTCACTAATGAATGTATAAAACTTGTCTAATCAATTTTCAGAACAACACTTACCATAAAAACTTTAAATTTCATGATGTAGTGATGAAAATGTTTTGAATTCGAACGGATGAAGAAAACGTAATAAAATTTGGAACTGCTATAGAACGAAAGATCTGGGATGATAATTGTTGCAATTGACTTTATTTAAATGCCGAATAAACGAAATAATATGTTCCAAAAACACAGAAACACCTCAGTTTTGACTGTGTAAAATTTCAATAAGATATCTAACATCTAAGGACTGAGATCGAAAAATTTGTAACATAAATATATGTTAATAAAAGTGAAACCTCTAAGCATACAGTTTTTAATCTTTTTTTATTTGATTGAAGTTATTGTTACAATTTACAAAAAAAAATTATTTTTATAGTTCTAATCACTAATGATGAAATTTTGAACTTTTTTCGAAAACCCTTCTATTATGGTTTTTATAGTGCTTTCTGTCACTTTGTTCGAACAGGTTGTCCGTCTCCGTTTAAAATCTACCACACTTTTGGACACCTTTTTTGTGCTCTTCAATTCTCTTTTAACAAGAGTCCAATATTTATCCACTGGACTCAGCTCCAGGCAGTTTGGAGGAATTGCATCTCTTGGTACAAATACCACATTATTGTTCTTGTACCACTCAAGACCTTTCTTACCATAGTGACAGAATACCAAATCAGGCCAAAAATAAGTGGACACATTAAGAAGTCTTATGAATGGAAACATCCTGAATGGAACATTCCTTGATGTAAATTTCGGTATTTATAGAGCCCTTTGTAACAAATATTTGGCTTTTTTGCAACAACTGCATATTGCTTGCCATACCAAGAACTGTTCTTCAACATTCTTCAGCATCTGCAACATAAAAAATTTACCCAGAAGCTGTGAAAAATTTTCCATACGTACATTTCGTCATCCATTATGCAGCAGGTATATTTATACCCTACACCACCATAGTGGGGAGGGTATATTGGATTTGTGCAGATGTTTGTAACGTCCAAAAATATTAGTCTAACACCCACCTTAAAGTATACCGATCGACTTTCTGAGTCGATTAAACGATGTCGGTCCGTCCGTCCGTCTGGCTGGCTGTCCATGTAAACCTTGTGCGCAGAGTACAGGTCGCAATTTTGAAGATATTTCGATAAAATTTGGTACATTGGTACATAGCAATGGCCCAAGGACCAAGCCTATTGAAACTGGCTGAAATCGGTCCATTATTTCACCTAGCCCCCATACAAATGTCCTCCCGAAATTGGACTTTATCGGTCATAAATGTTTAATTTATATAGGTATCTACACAAGTTTTTTTCCAAATAAGTTTTTTATGTACAAAATTCAAGTCACCAAATTTTATTATGATCGGTCCATAATAAGTCATAGCTCCCATATAAGGCCCACTTCCGAAAATCACTCATGAATATAAATTATTGAATTTTTGAAAGAAAAATGTTTTTGCTCATTTACTTAGTGTAGAGTATTATATGGTCGGGCTTGACCGACTTTACTGTGTTAATTTCAATGTCTCTTTATTTAATGATCCTTATATGTATTACATATAATTAAAGTACTAAACTTAATTGTAGTGTTGGAAAATGGTATAACACTTAAGCTATGTTTAGTTCATTTAATAACAGAGTTATAAATGATTGTAAACATTAACCCATTATCATAACATCTCCCTTTGTTTAATTTAAATTATTGATATCTTATTGGCAGTTTGCTAACTCTGCCACTTTTAGTAACATATTTGTTTTCAATATTTTCATTTCCATTTTCATTTAAATTATTAGTAACATTTTGATTTAAATTCTCAGTAACATTTTCATTTACGTTTTCATTAACATTTTTGTTTAAATTTTCATTAACATTTTCATTTGGATTTCTAAATATATTTTCATTAACATTTTTGTTTAAATTTTCATTAACATTTTCATTAACATTTTCAAATTCGTTTTTAATATGTTGTCTATTTCTTCTATAGGTTGCACCTTCTTGGTCCTGAATTATAAATGATCTAGGTTCTTTGCAATGCTGTATTACAGTACCCTTATACCATATAGATGTTGGTGTTCTTTGAAACATTACCTTTTGACCTACAACTACCGGTTTTAGATTCTTTGTCGTTTTGTTGTAATTTTTCATCATAATTTTCTTTCGATTATCTATTTGCCTGGTGATATCTTTCGTATTTATTAATTTTTGTTTTAAATTTTTTAATAGGCACGGTAATTTAGTTCTCAGTACTCTACCCATTAATAATTCTGACGGACTTGGGAAATCTCCTTTACGAGTTGTTCTATATTGCAATAGTGCCGTATAAGGATCAGACGAATCTTCAAGGCATTTGCACAACATTTTTTTGACTGTCTTTACCGTACTCTCTGCTAAGCCATTCGACCTAGACAGATAGGGACTTGAAGTAATGTGTTCTATTTCCCAATTTTTACAAAAATCTGAAAATTCTTTCGAATTAAAAGGGGGTCCATTATCGGAAATAAAAATCGCTGGTATTCCATGCCTGGCATAAATCGATTTGAGTTTAGTTATAACTTTTTTACTATCATATCCCGAACTTAAAATATCTATTTCTACGTATTTAGAATAATAATCTACTACTAACAAATACATAGTTTTGTTAAATTCAAAAAGATCACAACCTATTTTGTACCATGGTATTGTTGCAATTTCATGAGGTAACAGTTCCTCTTTTGCATTAGATTTTTGATATTTTTTGCAAATTTCACAATTTAATACCATTACGTTTATATCATTATTTATATTTGGCCAGAAAATAGACTCTCTTGCCAAGTTTTGACAGCGTTGTATACCCATGTGTCCTTCATGCAAGTATGACAACATTTCCTTTCTAAGACTTTTAGGTATTAGAATTCGATTATTCATTAGTAAAATACCATTTAATTGTGATATTTCATTTCTTATAAGAAAATACGGTAATAAAATTGGATTTAGCTTTTTCTTATCAGTAGGCCACCCAGTTTTTATACATTCCCTTAAACTTTGAAAAACTTCATCCATTTCTGTTTCCTTTCTAACTTTTTCGACCGCAATGTCAGGTAAACTATTTTGAGACATGATGAAGTTACAATGCAAATCAATTTCTTGATTCATATCTAATAGAGTATGTTCCTTAAGTGGAGCTCTTGAAAGAGTATCGGCAATATAAAGATATTTTCCAGGCTTATAAATTACTTTTATGTTGTATGTTAATAGACGCAGCATAAATCTTTGCAAGCGAGCTGGAATCTTATAAAGTGGTTTTTCAAATAAAGTTACCAATGGCTTATGATCAGTTTCCACTATAACATGTAAACCATATACATATTGGTGAAAACGAGTACACCCAAACAAAATCGCGAAAAGCTCTTTTTCAATTTGAGCATAATTAGACTGACAATCAGTCAACGAGGCTGACGCATATGCAATCGGATTATTGTCATGCATAATTGTGGCTCCAACAGCAAATTTTGACGAGTCCACAGACAGTTTTACCTGTTTCCTGGGATCAAAATATACTAGAACTGGTGAAGCAGTTATTTCTTTTTTCAAATTTAAAAATTCATTATTTTGTTCAGTATTCCACTGCCATAAAACATTTTTCTTTAGAAGTTCTCTTAAATTTTTAGTTTTAGCGGACAAATTTTTAATAAATGAACCTAAATAGTTCACCATTCCCAAAAACCTTTGAAGGTCCCCTACATTCGATGGTTCTGGCAACTCTACGATTGCTTTGATTTTGTCAACATCCGGTTTAACACCATCACTATTAAAAATGTGTCCAATAAACTTTATTTCAGTTTTCAAAATTTTCGATTTGGACTTATTGAATTTCAAACCAACGTTTTTTGCTCGTTCCAAAACCCTTTCTAATATTTCATTATGTTTTCCCACGTTTTCGGCATGTATAAGAAAATCGTCCATATAGATGATTAGCCCATCTATATCTCCGAATAATCTCACCATTTCCGAGTGAAATATTTCTGGGGCAGCGTTAATACCGAATGGTAAACGCAAAAACCTATACCGACCCATAGGGGTATTAAAAGTACACAGCTTTGATGATGCTTCATCTAACGGAATCATCCAAAATCCTGAATTTGCATCAAGGCTACTAAAAAATTTTGAATCTGTTAATCTAGACCTACACTCATCGATATTAGGAAAACTGAACCTCGGTCTAACTATAACTTTATTCAAGTTCCTTGGATCAAGGCACAAACGTAGACTACCATTAGGCTTAGTTACCAAAACTATGGAATTTACCCATTCAGTAGGGTCATTTTCTTTAATAATAACGTTTAATTCTTCCATTCTAGTTAATTCCTTTTTTAAAGGCTCTAAAAGACCCAATGGTACTCGGCGAGGTGCTTCCACTATAGGTTCTCTATTTTCTATTATTTTTAAACTACATTCTTTTTTTAATTTACCAAGACCATTAAAAACTTCGTCGTACTTTTCAAAAACCTCTTCTATATTTATAGCATTAACCGTTTTGATTAAATTTAATTTTATAGCTAAATCTAAACCAATTACGTTTCTACATTCCATATTCAATATGTAAAAAGTTGTTAAACAATTTGTTTTGTTACAATTAATATTTAAATCAACTTTTCCTATAACTGGAAGTTTTTCTCCACTAAAGGTTAGTATATTATTACAACTATTATTATTAATTTTGTTAATTTTCAAAATACTTAATGTTTTCTCCGATAGCAGGTTGGCTTGCGCCCCGGTGTCCACTTGGAACATCACCCTCTTCTTGTTGATTTCGGCTTCAACATTCCAATCACGAGGTGTAGCACCTGTACTGTTTCTAACAGTACCAATAAAAAGATTTTCTTCCTCATTATTTTCCACGGCCTTTACATATTTGTTGTTGTTCTTTTTGTTGTTGTAGTGGTGGTGGTGATTTTTGCTAAAGCACATTTTAGCAAAGTGGTTGATCTTACCGCACAAATGGCACTTCATTCCTTCAGCTGGACATTTATTTTGATGTATTTGTCCACATTTTCCACATTTTTGTTGTTGTTGAATCTTATTGTTAGATTTTTTGTATTTGGAAGACTTGTTGTTGTATTTTTTTAAGGCGCAAACATTTGCATTGTTGTTGTTGATATTAGAATTTTGCTCTATCGCAGTAGCATTTTCTCTGGCAGCTTCCATGCTCTGTGCAATTTGAAGAGCTTTTTGCAAGTTAATGTCTCCATCGGTCAACAATTTTTCTTTTATTTTAAGATAATTTTGCGATAAACCACAGATAAAAATATCTTTCACTAAGCCTTCTCTCAGTGACTCAAATTCGCATGTCATGCTCATATTTTGCAACTGTGTCGCATATTGCAATATAGTTTCGCCATGCAACTGCTTTCTTGTGAAAAACATGTGGCGCTCCATGGCAGTGTTTTTCTTTGGAACAAAATAGTTGTCCAACTTTTCCCACAACGCACTGTACAATATAACGTCTATATCCACATTAAAAGAACTTACAATTTGCATGATTGATGGTCCTAAATGATGCAACAGCAACGCTACCTTGCGTGCGTCCGGCTGTGTATCCAGTGCTGATGCTCTCATAAATATCTTAAAATTCTGGCTCCAATTTTTCCACTCTATGCTTAAATTTGGAGCATTGATGTTCAGCGGCGATATTGATGTAGATATTGACATTTTCTCATTTATTTCAGCAGCTTTTTTATCTGCCTCATTTGTCATTATAAAAACACTTCTGTTTTATTTTGTTTAATTGATTTTTAATCAATATTAAACACGAGGGTTTCTAACCTTTAAAACCTGACACCATGTGATAATTTCAATGTCTCTTTATTTAATGATCCTTATATGTATTACATATAATTAAAGTACTAAACTTAATTGTAGTGTTGGAAAATGGTATAACACTTAAGCTATGTTTAGTTCATTTAATAACAGAGTTATAAATGATTGTAAACATTAACCCATTATTTGTTTTTGTATACAATTTGACTTCAATTTCCGTGCTCTGTATTTGGCCTCTAAATTTTTAGCAGAGTTCTTGTTATGAACTTTTTGAGCCTTGTATGCTTTTAAAGCTGCATTGGCTTTAACTTTTCGTACCAAATAGTTCGAGTACTGACCTAACCGGTGTTGGGAACTTTTTTGAAAATGCTTTCTATTTTTTTGGCTTTAGAAACATCATGTGGACCATTCCTTCTACCTGAACCAGGTTTTTTATCAACGGACAAGTTCTCCCGGTACTGTTTAATAACATTGAAAACAGTTTGATAGCAGACCTTTGATTGTTGGTCAACTTTTTGTAGGTCCAAGTTGGGTTTTGTTGAAATTATTTAATAATTTTAGTACGCACTTTTTTCTGGTCACTCATTTTAATCAGATTAACAAGAAATGAACATAATAACTGACATGCTTTACAAAGGTAACTTGAACAAAAAAAAAATCAAATAGTACTTGGGTTAAAAGTTTTAATGAAAAACGTGTGTTAAGAATTTTACGATCTCAGTCCTTATTACTGAATTACAGTGTAACCTTTAAAGCAGGCAATAGACATTTTAGGCAGTTGCGAAAATCGAATCGAAAATTTCTATGTTTGTGTTTAAACAGCTTATGTCAAACCAAATAAAAGGTTTAATTAGAAAAACAAATGTTAACTTTTAAAATAAATACATTTCTGTAATTAAAATAAAGAAGATCTAACAAAAAATACACATTCTAATGTACATATGTATGTAAAATTGCACTGAAAGTTGTTATTATGTTAAAGATTTATGTTTTTAACGGAAAGAGTGTTAAATTTTTCGAATGTGTTTTTTTAGATGACATAATTTTTTGAACTGCAATTTCTCTTCCAAAGAGCAGCTATTCTCCTCCGTTCATTGAAGACAAACGTTCAAACATTCTGACATTTTATTTTTGAAGGTGTTAAATCTAACACAACATTTTCACTCTCGCCTTCACATGCACTTTGGTCCAATGCAATTTCTTCTTCCATTTCAATGTTTTAACCGCTTGTGGAAATGGTCAATTGTTCATAAATTACCTCAGCTCTTATAATACTCAGTTGCAGTTCATCTTCATCAGTCCATTCATGATTTGAGCGCATTAATATGTTCCACCATTTTGTAATTGTACTGGACGTTATTTCATTCCAAGCGTTTGCCAATATACGCAAATACGCAAATTGAAAGTTTTTATTTTTTGCTCAATATCTGATCCCCAGCTTCCAATAATATGGGCCAAAGGACTTTTCTTATGCAGAAATTTTGTTATTTTTATCACGTTTTGGTCCATATGTTGCAAGAAAACACATCATTATTTTTTAGTTCTCCTTCTTTGGGGTGACAAGGGGCATTGGCGCATGTGTGGTCATTGAATACGAAGAATTCCGTTTTTTGAAAATGGTGTAGCTCAAGAATGGTTATTTCTAGACCCAAAATATTTTGGCAGACATTCTAAAGCAAAACAAGGTTTAATATGAGGAGGGTAACAAAATCACATTTTTTTTTAAATAAACACAAACTGCGAAGCGTTTTGCTTGTCTGCAGATAGACCCAGAGTCTCTGGCGGGAATCGAACCCGCAACCCCCAGATTTAAAGTCAAGCACATTCGATGTATTCTATCGGGACACCCATACGAAGTGAGTCGCTCTAACGTAACTATTTCCTCTTAGTGTATCAGACAATAGTAGCAGCAAAGTATTAAAAAACTCAAAAAAGTTTATATTAAATCCTTAAGGTATTATATGAAAAATCTTAAAACCCTTAGAAATAATGTATTAAATATTTATGTTCAGCTAAAATTTATGAAATTTTACTCAATAAAGAAAAGAAAACAAAACTTAAATCTACAAATAAGTTTTGTTTGCAAAATAAAATCTCAGTTTATGGTCTACTTACATTAACATTAAATAATTCACGACATCCTGTAGAGCAAAAAACATTTATACAAAACTAAATTCATAAAATTAAAAAGCAACAACTTAAATGAAATTCTATTTATGAGTTTTATTAAGTGTATTGCATTAAAATGACAAAGAAATAAGGCATTAATTTAATAACTCTCATATAGGAATGAATGTTAGGTAGTTTTCTAATTTGTTAATTTATGTTATCACCATAAAAATAATTATTATGGAATTTTTTATTTGCTTTTAGCCAACCTTGCCCCCATTTCCCCCACCCCCCTCGCCTGCATTTGGCTGCTTAGGTAGATAGATATATATAGAAGTAGTGTGACAAATTTGTTACTGTTTGCCACGGAATGTATTTTAATTCAAATTCTAATCTAAATAAATAAATGTACTCGTAGTTTGTTTTATATTTATGTTGATACTAGAGCAAAATAGAATGATAGAAAGAACATAATTAGAAATTAATTCTGCATTTATTAAAAGAGCTTATTTATATTTATGTGTTTCAAGTACTTAAACTAAATAAACATAATCACACATCATAATTTTTGTGTTATCACTGGATGATAAATTAAATTGGCCAGAGATTCACAAGTTGTTTAGGGGAGTTCAATGTATGTAGATAAGAAGCATATCAGTATTTCGTAAAGCGAATAAATCTGTATCTGAGATATTATGTCAAGATCTTTTACAGGGTTTTCCAACAAGAGGTGTTATTTTGGTATTCAAATTAAATTTTTTGAGATAAATGATCGGATGTTTATTTCATAATAAAGAGGAAGGCATGCCGTTAATAATGAAAAACAACATCAGCGAAATGGCCACCACGACCACGCTTACAGGACCATATCCTTTTCATAAAATTTCCCATAACCAAATCGCAAAGTGGCTGCCCGAATTCTATCTTTGAGGTCTTGAATCTACGCTGGGCTGTTGGCGTAGAAGTCGCATGGTGTTAAATCACAAGATCTCGGTGGCCAATTGTGATCACCTCTTCGAGAGATAAATCGGTCCGGAAACTTTTCCCGTAAAAGAGCAATGGTTTCGTTGCTTGTGTGGCACGTAACGCCGTCTTGTTGAAAATAAACGTTGTCCAGATCAATATCATCCAAAATACGGTGAAATGACGTTTGTGGAATGCTCAATTCTAAAGAACGACGAGGAATGGACAAACCTGGGTTTTTTTCAACACTTTGGGCTACAGCAACAATATTCTCAGTTGTTCTTGAGCGACGTGCACGGGGTTTAGTCTTCACATCACTAACTTGTATCAACAGCCAGAATTTTTCCACTAATTACTGTATTGCGGTCCGACAAGGTGCTTCACGACGACCCAAAAATGCTTTAGTTTTGCGAACTGTGACTGCAAGATTTTCACCATTTTTGTAGTGAATTTTAATAATTTCAATGCGTTGTTGAAGAGTGTATCGTTTCATTTTTAGTAATGGCGTAGTTATAACTTGTCAAATGTCAAAGAATAAAAGCTTCAAAAGTGACAGCTACCGAAATACCGGGTGATTCAAAATAACACCTCTTGTTTTTTTAAAGACTGTTATATTCATAGAGGGCGGTTCAATAAGTAAGTGACTTTTTGAATGAAACACAGGTTTTGGATAAGAAATCATTTTATTTTTTAACATAGTCTCCTTTGAACTATATACACTTTGTAAAACGTTTCTTCAATTTTTGTATCTCTTCCAAAAAATAAGATTTTGTCGAGGTCATCACAACAGGTATTTGTTTGTGAGACGGTTTCCTCCGAGCCATTTTTTCAGGTTTGGAAACAAGAAATAGTCACTCAAGGCAAAATCGAATAATAGAGTGGATAAGGGAGCAATTCGTAGCCTAATTCATGGATATCTGCCATGGAAACTGCACATGTGTGCATTCTTGCATTGTCCTGGTGAAAAATAACTTTTTTCTTGGCCAAATTCGGTTGTTTTCTTTCAAATCCTCATTAAATCAATCCAATAAGTTGGCATAATATTAGCCAATTAGGTAGTCAATGTGGACTATAAAGCGTGCATTGTAAAAAACGGTCGCCACGACTTAATTGGCTAACAAACCCTCCATGGATTTCTTTGGCGCCGCTTCACCCCGAAAAATCCACTGTTTTGGCTGCTGTTTGGTATCTGGTGTGTTGTGGTAGATCAGCGTTTTGTACACGGTTACGAAACGGCGCAATCACTCGTCCATATTGCGGTTAAACAACGCTAAACCCTCTTGCGAAGTTGTCACACGATTGCGTTTATTGTCGATTGTGAGCAAACACGGCACAAATCTTGCGGAAAGCTTTCTCATACCCAAGTGATCATTCAAAATTTAAATCATTGAGCCATGTGGCTTCCACAACCTCTCGCACTTTCCGATCGGGCAACACCATAACGTGAATTCTTTCAATTGTTTGTGGGCGTCCACAATGTTCGGCATCTTCCGTGCTTGTACGGTCACAACGAAATTCAGTAAAACAATTTTTACCATTGAAATTGATGGTGCAGAGCTTCCTTAGTATTTAACAAGCTTAGTCTTGGTTTGATTGATAGTTTTTTCCGCAAAAGTAATGCTTAATGAACACACAAAATTAACTTTTTCCAATAGCTGTCAAACTCAAACCAAATGACGCAGCTTATTCAATTATTGACAGGAATCAACTGACAGGAGCAGTGTTGGACTTTCAGTTAAGAGGCGGGAAATTATAAAAATCAGGGACTTATTGACCCGCCTTTTATCAAAATGTTCCATACCAGTGGTGCGAAAATCTACTCATATCACAATAAATTGTTTCCAAAATCAGTATTTCATTTCCATTTATCAAAGTTTAAGAATCACAGAATTAGATTACAAACTAAGCACTACATTAAAAACATGGTTAAATATTAGCAACTATTTATTTGCTTAATATTGCATTAAATACAAATGTATACAAATGTTATATATAGCGTTTTTTTTTTGCTGTCCAAACATTTGTCATCCATTCTAGTGACACTAATTCTAGCAAAGCAAAAATATTTTCAATTAATATTTGCATTTACGAATGAACTATCACTACCACTGATAAGATAATGACTAAATAGTAAATACAAATTATTATTAACAGCAAAATTATTAGTAAAAGTTTTAGTACACATGTCTATTTCAAAACTAATTAATATTTAACATAGACAAATAAATATACAGAAACCTATAGAGAAGGGAACTGACACAGCACTAATTAGGTTTTAAATAGAAGTTGAACACAGCCCCATACATAAAACATTATAATAAGATCAAGTACAAAGAAGTACTTCTTTCATCTAATCGAATAAATAAAGCGAATGTCAACGAAGTTCATAAATATTATAAAATAAGAAACAAATAGCACAATTAATAGCTGATGAGACTACAACAGAGATAGCAACTGAAACCCATATTAATATAATTCATACTGTTACGAATTTGCAATAGTGATTTGAATTTAACGGTCTGTGACGACTACCTGCAGAATTCATCATGTTTATAAACACGTCCATCAGTAGAAGCTTCTACTTATCAACAATGCTGATAGCATGCGGTTATTAGCATTGTTTATAACTATGGCAGCACTAAATGTTTAAGCTGCTAACAACGACATCGAAAGTTCTAGAATTCGAATGTTCTAGTTTGTTCGTTAAGAGCATTGTAGAAGATTCCCGAAAGATGGCGTGTGTATAAATAGTGGCAGAGGTTGCAGTCGTGAGTTGAGTTGATCATTGGCGCTGTTAGAGTTAACATCAACTGTCGTGTACATTTGAGTTTGTACATTATAAAGTGTGTGTGCATTTCTGCAAATTGATAAACGTGTATAAAGAAACTGAGTGACGGTTTGAATTTTTGTTGTTGTACATTTTAAATAAAGAGTTGTTACAATTTTAAACTACTAAAACTGCTTTCATATGCAATCAAAAGTATCCTGTTTATTTAAAGGAAATAAACTAACGTTTTCAAAAGGTGAAAAAGTAACAATATTATAAAATAAGAAACAAATAGCACAATTAAAAGCTGATGAGACAGCAATTAAAACCCATATTAATATAATCCATATTCTCTTTATGCCGACCATTGCATTTGGATTCAAATTAACCTGACTCAGCTGTAGTTTTTATATCCTCTACAATAACATGTATACACCTCTCCTAATTATTTTCATTGGTTTGGTCCCAATTGAATAGTTTGTTTAATGCAAAAACCACTTCGACAAATACATATATACACACAGCAAAATCAACTTTATCCTGGGGATTGCATTCAACATCACTGCACCTCAACAGAATCTATTCATTTGTAAAATATTACAAGATAAGAACAAGAAATCATCACTATCATCTCATTATTACAACCTTCAGCGTCATCATCAACATTTTTTTGTTGCCAAACCTCATCGTAGTGATGCAAATATCAACATATTTGTTTGTCTTGTTGATAAATAAACTCTACGTCTGTGGAAGAGTAACAACCCTGCAGTTGTGAAAGCTTTAATTGGCAACTTTGCCCTGCTTATGTAACTTACTAGTTAACTGTGGTGGATGAAGTGATGTTTTTATGACTATAATTTGCATAATAAAAGTATTAACCACTTGTGCGATATTTTTCTCAAACTTTGGGGCAACAAAAATAAAAAATAAAATAATGCTAGAACTGCCACTTCGCTATACCTATGTAATGCAAAAAGTTTCCGTTGGTATTTACCCCATCCTAGTAAAGCGTAATTGAGTACCAACCCAAATGTCGACATAAACATTAGTTCGGATGAAAAACTGAGTTCCCATTGTAGAACTTGTTCCTGCAGAGAAAAATCACAACATGGAAATGTTGTGATACCTGCAACACGTAACCAAAGATGGACAGAGTAGATGATATTACTAAAAAACAGTTGTAAAATAATATTATTTTCAAAAGTAAAGCATTTTAAACAAAGTATTGATTTTAACGTTTTTCTTCATGATTTAACACAAATTATATAAAATACTTAATGCCAGTCAGGATTCTGTAAATTTATATCACATGAGTGGTTCTTTAGGTCGCTGATTACAACTTCTAAATATAATTTTAACAAGTAAGAGTGTTATATTCGGCAGTGACGAATCTGGTTTACCCACTAATAGTAAAATATTTTTCTGATATAAGGGTTATATAGGGGGTAGGGTCAATTATGAACTGATCCTCACAAAAGTTGGTAGAAAGATTTAGGTTAATATAAAACTTGTTTATGTGCAATTTCATCACGATATTATTTATTACTACCGGACCCGGCGTACTTTGCCTCGCCCCAATTTTAAGGCTTCAGACAAACTTTATAGTAAAACTCGATTTTCGATTTTTCCAATTTTCCGACTTTTCCGGAGAGATTTTCCAAAATTTTCTTCCGTAAAAACCTTCTCCTAAGAGAATTATGAATGTTCCAGTCATTTTCTAAGGGGGACCTTGTATGGGGATTAGGGACAAATGTTGCCCAATTTTCGCCATACTTTACAGTACAATTTCGGAGTATTTAGAACTAGTTTGTGCAAAATTGTATTAGGATTGCCGCATAAGCAACATAATTATGACTGCACAATAGGGATATAACTATTGACAATTTTTGCAAATATGCAAATTGACATAGCATAGTCGAATAGAGCATTAAAAAATATGAAAAAACACGGTACTATTTTTTCGCGATTGTTAAAAAAATTCACGCACAAACAGTATTCCAGGGGGACGTTTGTATGGTGAGTAGGTGAAATCATGGAACGATATTGCCCATATTCAATACCAAACAAACCTTATCAACAGAGATGGTGTTTTCAACAGACAGACAGACGGACGGACATAGCTAGATCGTCTTATAATGGAATGTCAACAAAACCCTTTTTGACGGTGGGGTATACTGATTCGATATGTCTATCTTCTTCTTTATTTACCATTCGATATTACTTTAAATCAAAACATTTATGAAAATTAGTTAAATTACTGTTTGCTTCAAAAAAAAAATTAAAATTAATTTAATTTTTCATGTTGTTATACCTTGGTATGCAAACGTACTAAGTCCATCAATTGTAAACTTATTATCTCATTAAAATGTAATTGGGTATAACTGCGTTATTAAATATATAATAGCGATAAACTTACAAAATATCATGTCTCCTTACACTTAAACTTAGAATAGAGATGACTTCCACAAGTCCGTTCTTTACGAGTTATCACATGAGCAAAGTTTTAATTCTATATACATGTAATATCATAAATTAGCTCAAATCAAACAAAAAACGAAATTTATCGTTTTTAATTTTTTTTTTTAAACCGTAAGCCTCGTTTATTTAATTTGTTTGGTTTTTTGGTAACTCATCTTTAAATGTTACTGTTATTAGATTTTCAAAAATCAATTTGTCGAAAGTAAAGCGACAGACCATAGAGACGAGACGTATTTGTCAAAAACCTAACTCTTGCAACAACTCTTGTATCAGACATATGATTTTTTGTTTGAGAAATCAGAGTTCACGTGTTTATGTATAATCAAAGAATAAAAATCATTTCGGTGCGAATCGATATATTTATATCTGTACAACAATAAAACACACAATTACACAATCGTTCACATTTTCTTTTACGAAGGTTATTTTCACTAAAATTGCAAGAAACAAAAATTCTTTTGTTAGGTTTTTGTTTTATTTTTACGTTAATGCACATACACATGCACACATGCGGTGATAAATGAGAATTAAAAGATCTCATAAACAACGAGAGCATTGTTACGATCTTTGTTTGTATGTTGTTGCGAAAGCATTGTTACGCACCACATTGGTTCAAGAGTGGCCGAAATTCATTTTTTTTATGTTCGCCGATTTGGATAATTTTTGGGTATTTTGTTGTCAGATATCTGAATATTATGATTCCATAATATTAGGCTGATACATGTATTACTTGTTTGGACAGACACTGTGAAGCGCTGTTTAATGAAGGATGTTAAATTACAGCTTCAAGTCTCAGCTAAAAGTTAAAAATAAAATCAGCAGCTCTTACCTCTTACATAATGTAATATACATATTAGTCAAGAAGTTATTCTGCCAATAGTATGTCTCTATCTAAAGGCCCTTATTCAATGATTTCATTTTTATTTTTTACATTAGCTCTGTTCAATAACTAAAAGTTGTTACTAGTTAGTAACAATTGTTACTGGAAAAGCGTTCATTAAATCAAAAAACTAACAAGTAGAGAAAAACTCAAGAGCGTATAAATTTTAGAGAGTGTTCTCTCGTTGCAAACAATTACAAGTTCTATTTTGAACTCGTAATAGTTAGCAGCTTATATTTCATATGTTTTGTGTTATTGTTTATTTATTTACAATTTTATTTTTGTGGTGAAAAAATTAAAAAAAAGAATTTTCAATAAAATTGAAGAAAATGTGAGTATTTATACATTTTAAAAGGAAAAAATATGAAAATTGTGTGTATAAATTTTTTGTTACTGGAAAAGCGTTCATTTACTTTTTACTAGTTTTGAGAATTTAAGAGAGGTCAGGTGCTGTCCGAGGAAACTCAGGAATAAAGACTATATAGCCTATAGATTACATAATTCGCGAAGAAATGGACGTGTAGCCACTAATGAAGACGTAATGCATAATCTTTTTAAATCATTTATATAATAATTTATAAATAGATTTCGCTCAAAGCTGCAAATCAAAAAAATTGGAGTACGATAATGATGTTAAAAAATTTTTAAAAAACTATTAAATTACTTATTTATGTTTTTTCAATGGGAGATGGGCGTAAAAGTGGGCGGATCAGGTATATATTTTCAGGGGACCATTCTACAATTATAATATTTGTTTTTTTGTGAAAATTGATATAAGTTGTATGGGAAGTGGGCGTAAAAGTGGGCGGATATTTTTAAAATTTCACACAAATGATTCTGAGTGTTTAAAAAAGCTGTGTGTCAAAAAACAATGCCGTAGGTCAAAATTGAATTTTCACTTTGTATGGGAGGTGGGCGTAATTCCTATGCCTATGTGCAAAGTTTCATTGTCCTTTGACAACTTCTTCTATTTTTAGCCGCTAGTTTTATGAACCTCAACCAATGTGCGCTCTTTTCATCATGAATTTGATTGCAAAAATATTTTGGTTCTCGTTCACATGCGCCTTCTAAGTATATGATTTATATTCTTTGGTATAATTCTCTATGTCACAGATATTTTAATTTGTGATTTATTATACAAAAAGTCACCTAAGAAAACATTTAGCTAAGGCACAATAAGCATTTCAGTACAGCCACAATAGAGTTGTATTGGAAATGATTTGATCATGTAACAAATAACTCGATTTAAGCAAATCACGTAAGTGGAAACGCTCTATTAAGTGACCACAAGTTCAAGACATCATTTTTTAACTTTATAAATTTTGAATCTCAGATAAGAAGCTTTAGAAGTTCTCATATAGAACGATTTTTGTATTCATATTACAGTTTGCAACTTAAAATGTTTACATGAAAACCCACGTAGCATAAATATGTTATATCAGAAGGAATTATGTAGTTAAGCGACAATACTTGAGAAATTTATGAAAGATCGGAAAAATTATAAAAATATCTCTTGGCGCTTGCTAGCGGGAACACAACTGATACAAAACTAGTCAAGTGACTGGTTTCTAGTAGGAACCAGTTCTAGTTCTAACACTTTACATAAATGAGACTTGTCACTTTATCAGGGGGTTGTCGTTGAGGGTGATAAATTGAGACCATTCAGATCCTTTTTAACAAGTTTCAGATTTAAAGAACTTGTGTCTCAACATTAGTTATATGCCACATACAAAAAAGTGGCAGAATTTTATTGATGCAGCTTATTGGATTTAAATAACCCCTTAAAGATAAATCCAGTTGTGTTAAATCATACATTCTAGGGTCCGATACTGAGATAGTACACGACCAGGAAATGTGTCATGCAGGAATAGAATTGTTTCACAGCATAAATGGTATGCGGAACCTTTTAATTTAGGCAGACAGTGGCACGATGCGGATGCACTAGTTTTTCGGCAATCACATGTGGGTTCTCTGAATCCGAAAATTTTTTTGCTTGAGAAATCTATACTATGGCTGCTAAAATTTCATTAGTATTTTTAAAATATTGTTTAACTATAAAAACACGATGTCCTGTCGTTAAAGTTTTACTAACCCTAAACTGTCAGCTGTCAAACTTATTATTTTTTGGTCAACTGGAAAAATGGCGTGAAACTCAATATTTTCTTGAATCTTGGGACTCCTGATAGTTTCACAAGTCGTAAAGTTTGTCTCCGATATTTTTTGTGTTGTTTATCATTTTTCGATTTTAGTTTAATTTAATAAAAATATGGTATTTTAATCATAAATCACTTTGATCAAATATTTATTTTCAACGAAATTGGTGAAAAACACCACCAAACTTTTCGAAAAAATCATAACCTTTAACTGATTTCATAATTAAACGAAATTAATAGTTTTTAAACAATTTTCTGATAGTTTATTTATAAACCATCCTGACTGCTTAATTTCTTTAGTCGTTAGGGCTTAAAAATAGTAATATGTACTACGTACTTAATTATTTTTATATTTTTGTACTCAACAGTCACATGAGCTTAAAATACTTGAAAGAATATTAAACAAATGTTTTCATTTCACAAACACACTATTAATTTTCTATTTTTACAATTTTCTTCTACTTGCAGTTTTCTTCTTTGTCTCATACTCCACCAAACAGCTCTAACAACTTAAACTTTTTATTCTAGCGAAGTAATTTCATCAAACGGAGTGCGTTCCCAAGGAAAAACAGCAAATAAAATGATGACACAAAAGAAATTCGTTGGTTGTATTTTGACATCAGCGTTGCTGTGCTTATGGTTGGTCTCCTACGCTGAGTGTGCTCCCATGCCAAGGTAGTGGTATTTTTTATAAGAAATTTAATTAAAATAAATAATCAAAATCATCACTTCCTTTTTAACCAACAACATTCTCATATGTATGTTACTTAATTATCAAATAACTAGAGTTATAAGTATGATTTATTATTTTATGTGAGAGGATTGCAAGAGTTTTCTTGAGGAATATTACAATTGAATGATTAAGATGTTTGTATTTCGAAAAATAATAATAAGTAATTAAATGAAAATGAAAAATTATACTATAAGAAATGCCAAAATTTGACAATAAATGCTGCAGCAACATTTACAAAATAATGCTAAACTATTAATGAACATGGTTAGTTTTGATATGAAAACTTCTACACATAAGCAATAATGTTGGCTGGCAGATGCCAACTGTTACATCTGAGCCTATGTAGGTTAAGTTATAAGGATGACACGGATTCAAATAAATACCAGCGCCCATAGAGGCCAATATGTTCCATTATAATTCCTTTTACTTCATAAACTTACAAACTTACAATCTGATAAGCCGGAATAAAAAGTTGTTATCACTGAAGTTCTAAATTCCAATAGGTTAGTGGTAGTTGAACATCCTTTTCTAAATCAGTAAGGCATTCGATAAGGTGAATCATGACCTTCTACTGTAAAAAATAGACAAACCTGGACTTTCACCTGTATTTCTAAAATGGATTTCCATTTATCTTAAAAACAGACATCAATGTGACTATAAATCGAAAACTATTCCAGTTATATCTAGAGTCCCTTATGGAAGCCATTTGGGTCCAGTAATATTTCTAAGATTCAATGATGATCTACCTTGCTGATGACGTAAAGCACTTTCTTAGCTTAAACCACTCCAACAAATGTTCTATACTTCAAGCAGTTCTGGATAACTTTAGCCAATGCACTTTAGGTAGTTTCACCCATTTTTGTGGCCAAGGAATTACTGAACAAGGATGAAAATCGGTATAAGAGGATATTCAAGATTGCTGATTTCGAATCTCAGGATCCAATATGGCGGCGTAAATCTTAAAATGTCTTCTGATTTACATGAAAATCGGTGTACGAGGGTATTCAAGATTACTGACTTCGAATCTGAGGTAAAATTTTTCAGACTCAAAATGGCGGGAACTCTCCCATCTAACTGAGATATTCTTACAAAAAATTCCAACTTTTTCCTTCAAAACATTGCCGCATTCAACTTTACCAACAATAAAATTGTAAACAGCAGCATTCTTCTCCTCTTTCTTTTGCTCATCCAACCAAACTTCCGCAAGTTCGCTATTTTGCAAGCGGAGGCTGCCACAAAAAAGGATTTTTCTCAAAAAATTCAAAAATAAAGCAACATGAAATTGACAAATTAAACTCAAAATTCTTCATTTAACACGTTTCTGATTGTTTAAACCCGGTCAAAATCGGACAACTTTTTAAAAGTTTATCCAAAACACATTTTTCAGAAAAAAATATAAAATTAAGAAGTATGAGTTTTTCCGCCAAAAACTGTTTTTTAATATTTTGCTTAAACTGTTAAGCACTTACTATCACTTTTGTTTTTCATATTTAATTTAAATTTATGTTTATTTTTTTAACTATTTAAATAAACTTAAAAATTCTACCAAATTGCACTGTATATACAGCTTTCAACACTTTGCCCACAAACAATGACTTTGATCACTTGCTAAAAAGTTACCGTTAATTTTTTACAAAAACAAAACTTGCCGTTATTTGGTTTAATGCTTTCTTTATCAAATACCAACAACAAAAAATGCATTCTTGAAAGAGAAAAGCATGACTTTTTGCTCAAAAATTAATTTAGTTGATCTACATTTAAAAAAGGTTAAACAAATGGTATTCTACAGACGATAATATTAATCTACCATCATATGAAAGTCGTTTAGCACTTACTAAACTCCCTACTCTAAATATGTTGATTATGCGGCAATACTGATGAAATTTTGCACAAATTAGTACTAAGTACTAAGGTATTCAAACGAGTCTTGTATCAGAACTTAACGAAACTATGAAAAGTATTCAAAATCTAAAAATGGTATAATGAAGGATTTTATATGCTTAAAAAAAAGTAAACAAAGAACTGAAAAATTGGATAGTCTTCCTCATGCCTAACTTTCGATTTCTCCAATATCAACAAATCAAGTTTTATTAATACTAAAGACAAATCGCTTAAAAGGAAATCTTTTAAATTATATTCTTTTCTTAAAATATTATTTCAGAAGATCTCACTAAAATCCTAAAAAACTACCATATTTTTTTGCTATTATTTATTTTTTTGTTGAAATGCTTAAATAAGTACACAAATTGGTGGTTATATTTTCAATTCAAAATTAAAATATAAATTATTCGGTTAATCGAATAATTTAAAATTAACCGATTAAATCGAAGCCCCGATTAATTATTCGCTCGCTTAACCGATTAAACCAGAAACCCGATTAATTGATTACCCTACTAAGTACTCTGAAATTATACTGTAAAGTATGGTGTAAATCGGGAAACATTTTTCCCTAGTCCCCATATATGGCTCTCCTCAAAAAAATACTTAAACATTCATAATTGTCTTATAATAATGAAACGAAATTGGACATTAACAAGTTTTATAAGAACCTAAATCTTTCTACCAATTTTTCCATAATTGACCCTACCCCCTATATAACACTTATATCAGAAATATATTTTATTGTCACATATTGATGATGAGTATACAAGCTTCGGTACAGTCGAATATATCACTCTTACTTCCTTTAAAATAAGATATAAAAACTAAGCTACCCTGTAAGAAATTTTAGTTTTATTGGTGACTTAAATTAAATAAAATAGCCAATTCCATAGCTTCCAGGGGTAGGTTTGCACCAAGCTTAGCAATTTCATCTGTTCTCTCGTAACCTAGAATATTTTTATGACCAAAGCTTAATATAATGCTGTTCACGAATAGCTACAAACTCTTTATGACACCGTCCGTCTACCTTAGACCTAATAATACATGTATTTAGTGCTATAATAGCAGCTTGTCTATCAATGAAAAAACTACATAATATCGCAACTGTATATACGCAACATTGATATTAACTAGTCATGCTGCCATAGCTATAGCATACAAATCCGCCTGGAAGATACTGCAGTCTGTTAAGATTTCTCCAATTTGAATTCAAGCAAGGGATCTAAACCCTCGCTTAAGACATTAATGTTCAATTAGAGTACTTTGCCATGCAATCAGTCCTTTAGTTTTGGAAAGATAGTATCAATTTTATCTATCATCACATTATGTGGAGTTTCCTTCAATGTCCAACTTCAGAATACGGGACTATTAAGGTTTACAGTGATCCACTTTGCTTTGATATGGTAAGGGTTATCCTAGCGATTTATTTGAAATGTATATCTAGAGCAGTGACATTAAAAATTATGTCTAGAGCTGCAGTTGGCCTGAACCTCTCATTTCCATAGTTTCTTTTACTTTATTGTCAAATGGAAGCAGCACAAAATCAGCACAATGCCAAAAATACTGAAAAATCTATTACTTTTTTTTTTTCTTGCTACAATAATTTACTATATCTTGACGATTTTGTCCTGTGACATTTGCCATTGAAGTACGAGAAAATCAGATCTTCAATTCATTTAAACATTTAAACTGTTTCCTCTGGAAATACATTCGCCATTTTAAAGCAAAATCAAATTCACTGTCTATTATAAACTTAAATTTAACATACATTGAATTACTTTAATACCTTAACAATACAAAAATATGTTCTAGTCAAAGCAACTGCTTAAATTTTGCTTAATTTTAATGAATATTCTAAAAAATTCAAAATTCCTTACAATTGAAAGACATTTATATTAACCATGTTTTCTTTAAAATAAACTGGGTAATTAGGCAGGATAATTACAAATGTAAAATATTACTACATAGAATTTTAATAACATTTCTCTAACAGTCTAACAATACAAGTTAACAATAACAAGAAAAACATTAATATAATTATTTATGAAATAACTACTTACCTACTTATTTTCCACAACAATTCACTCGTTTCCTTTACTTTACATTTCTTTAACTAAATTTTTATTCAACAAACATTCTTCTTGGTTGGTCCCCACCCACCACCAACAATGACAATGAACACAACAACAACAACAATAACAAAACCATCTGTAGTCAAAGTAATGGATACTACAATGAATTGGAAGAAGTACCGGATGACATACTAATGGAATTAATGGCACGTTTTGGACAAACTATAATGAGAGCTCGCAATGATTTGGAAAAGTAAGTTGAACTTTTTAGTTTGAAGTTTTCTTTAAACAACAGCAGCAGCAATGTTGTTTGAATTCTATTTTTTTTTTAGCTGGTGCGTGTTTCTGGGAATTTTATTAATGTCTCTTAGGAAATATTTAAATTTGTTGGCTTGAGGTGACAGGATACAAATGTTGTTACATTTGTATAATTTAAATTTAAGAAAATACTTAGACATGATTTCATATTGGTCTACAGCAGTTACATGCAGTTCATATGCACAATGTGAGAGCTTTTACAAAAGAGCTTTTGTGCTTTTACACCGACAATCAGACAACAATGCTTGCTGTTTATTTTGAAAACACACAACGATCAGTATTAGATGTTTCAAAGCTGTTTAACTCAAATTCGAATATCGATGTATGTGTGCTTGGACGTAACTGCCCAGCAGTTCTAGGAGAGAGTTCCAAACTAGTGATTTTACCCATCACTGTGATACCCACTACCTAAAATATTCTTCAGAACACGGGCAGTTATGAAAGTTCTATTCGGACTCAACGTGAACAAATCCCCTGGTCCAGATTGTATTCCGGCACATGTTTTAAAAAAATGTTCATCATCTCTGGCCCGCCCACTTAGAAACCTTTTCTACCTTTCATATCAATCTGGGATTTTCCCCAATTGTTGAAAGGTTGCCAACGTCCAGCCAATCCCAAAAAAAGGCAACCCCACCAATCCGGACAATTATCGCCCAATCGCAATTTGTTCGATGCTCTCGAAGGTTATGGAGAGCATGTTAAACTATCACCTTGTCAAGTATTTAGAATCGAATAGACTTCTGAATGACAGACAATATAGCTTCCGTAGTAGTCGTTCAACTGGGGACCTATTGACGTTTCTTTCAGAACAGTGGTGTCAATCAATACACCGAATGGGAGAGAGTAAGGTAGTCGCACTCGATATTTCGAAAGCATTTGACCAGGTGTGGCATGATGGACTAGTTTCGAAACTGATCTCGTTCGGAGTCGGGGTTGAATTTTCTCGTTTTATTTCTAGTTTCCTTCGTGGGCGTACTATAAGGGTAGTATTAGATGGGGTTTGCTCCGATAACTTCATATTGAGCTCTGGAGTCCCCCAGGGCTCTATTCTTTCACCTTCCCTTTTTTTAATTTTCATGAATGATTTACTAACAATCACTTCAAATCCAATCTATTCTTTCGCGGATGACTGTAATATCTGTCACTCATATTCATTTGACCATAGATCAACTCTTTCTGAGATTAAACTCTTAAGAATGAATATGGATGACTCGATAAATCGTGACCTTATAACAATCTCCAGATGAGGTGAATTAAACCGGGTTAATTTCAACGCACTCAAAACTCAGTGCTGCCTATTGACACACAAACGTCTTGAGATTTCACCACAATGAATTCTTCGTCTGGGTAACGCAACTGTTGGAGTTTCAGATAACCTTATGATTCTAGGCACGAGAATACAGTGTGACGTCCGTTGGAACCGTCATATATTCGATGTTGCAAAGAAAACTTTTAGGTGCTTGGGCTTCTTGCGACGCTGTCGGACATATTTCTCCCCTTCCGACCTTCATCGCATATACACTAGCTTCATTCGTCCGAAGATGGAATATAATTCCCACTTATGGGCCGGAGCTGCAAGGTCAAGTCTAGAGCTGCTGGACCGGGTTCAAAGAAGGGCGGTTGATCTTATAGGTGATATCGACCGGTTTATCGATACTTTAGAACATTGTCGGAATGTGGTTAGCTTGTCCTTATTTTACAGATATTATCACGGGTGCTGTTCAGCAGATATAAGTAATATCATACCTAATACGCGCACTTTCATGCAGAGCACACGACTGTCACGCAGATCGCACCAATTTGCTATACACTTGAGCACCAACCGCACGACACATTATAGGGAAAATTTTTTTTTTGGTCGAACCATACGTATGTGGAATTTACTACCTGCCAACGAATTCCCGGCGGAATATAATATTTATCAATTCAAGTCAAACGTCAACAAACACTACTCCCTCTTTCCTCCTTCCCATAACTTAATTTCCTTACATCAACACAATGCACTGCATATATAGGGGTATCCCCTGAGTGTTGGTTACAAAAAAAAAAAGTATCATAGACAGTCCAATAAACGATTGCTTGTAAACAAACCTTCCTCCGTCAACTCTTCAATAGATTGCTTCTGTTGGTTAAAATAACGACTTTCTAAAGTGCAGTACAAAATAAACGTTTTAAATGACTTCACTATAGGTTACTAAGAGACACTAAAGTGACTAGTGTCACTAGTGTGATAAGACCTTTGTGACGATTACTATCTATAAGGGATACATTGAATGCTTGCTTAACTGCTGGGTGATCTATAGTAAGAAAGTCATCATTCGGACTTGCTTAGCGATAGTTTTATCAAAAAAAACACCTTTATTAATTAAAGAAGTAAATTCCAACACGATTTTTATAACCATATAAAATGAATCCTGTCTTGCATATACAACAATATTGATACTAAACAACATCAGCTAATTGAGGTATGATCATGAACCAAATACGGCTCCAGACACAAATCACATTGATGATTTAAAATTAATACTTTTTATTTTCATCTAGACCTACCAGAACTAAGAGCCTAATATCTTTTCCGGATGCCCTTAATATTGTTACGTTTTAACCTTTTTAAAACATTGGTTTATTTCCTTTAAATAAACCGGATACTTTTGATTGCAGTTTAAAATTGTAACAACTCTTTATTTATTTAATATGTACAACAACAGTTCAAATAGTCACTCAGTGTCTATAAACTTAAATGTACAAGACTCACTCACGACTGCCACCTCGGCCACTATTTATACACATGCCATTTTTCGTGAATCTTCTACAATGATCTTAACGGACAAACTAAGTAGTACATTCGAATTCTAGAGCTTTCGATGTTAATGTTAGCAGCTTAAACATTTAGTGTTGCCATACTTACAAACAATGCTAATAACAGCATGCTACTGATGGACGTGTTTATAAACATGATGAATGCTGCAGGTACTCGTTACAGACTGTTAAATTCAAATCGCTATTGCAAATTCGTAACAGTATAATAACTATTTGGTGTTTGAAATAAGTTCAAACCATTTATCTGAAAACATCTTTTAAGAAAATGTTTGGGAAAGGAATTGATAACATTAGAGGGGATCAATTGGGTTCTTTTCAACACTCTGTGATAGGTCTGGGAACAAACCCAAACGTTCTGTTTCAGAGATTTTATTAAAAACATTTTTACACAATTTATATAAAATTTATTGATTGATTAATTGTAAAATTTTTCAACCTCTTACAGCTCTAAACGTACCGTTGACTTTGGTTTAGCACGCGGCTATTCCGGTACCCAGGAAGCGAAACATCGCATGGGTCTGGCTGCCGCCAATTTCCCCGGTGGACCAGGCCGAAGGAGACGTTCGGAAACCGAAGCTTAAGTTAATGACAAGATACAGTCTATTTTAGCCGCAGCTCCTCAACCCAGCAAACGATTTATCCCACACTGAACAATAAAATTGAAGTAAAACAAACACGAAAACGTCCCAGCGCTTAGAAAAACTATAAAAAAAAAACATAGAATAAAAAGCAGATACAAACAAAAAAACCAATTGGAATGATGTCTAGATTTTAATCTAAAAGAAATTGTATTAATTTTAGTTTCATTTATTTAAATTATTAGAGTAAAATTGTGTACATAAAAATTTATTTAAAAAAAAGTATATATTTGAAAAAGAAAATTACACACAAAATTTAAAGAACTAAACTGCACAAAAATCAAATGTTAAACAGTTGCTCCAAAAATAAAAAAAAAATCTTTACAAAAAACTATTTATTTATTTAGAGAAAATATATACTTATAAAAACCCGATATACATACATATAATTGTGCTAAAACTAAACAAAACTACTACAAAAATGCTTGGTTCCTTAAATTTATAAGTTTTATAAAATCAAAATAAATAAAAAAACGTTTATTGTAAATCAAAATAATTTATATATATTTAACAAAAAAAAAAAAAAAAAAACGCTAAAAATCGACATTTATAAATGTTCAAAAAATCTTTTAAGTAGAAATTGTACTATTTTTTAGTATTTAAGTAAAACTATTTATTGTATGTTAAAAAACAAAACCAAAAAACACTAAATTGACAAACACATTAACTTAAAAACATGGTCCCCTCGAAAGAAGTTTTTTTTTAAGTTCTTAAGGAAAAAAAACGCCTTTTTCTTGTTTCTCTTTTAATTTATTTACAATTAAGTTTTAGTTTTACACACATTTAAAAAACCAAAAATTATAATTAAAAAATATAAAAAATAAATGATTAAATAAATAACACTTTAAAAAATTATTGAAAAAATGCCAGCACAAATCTGTATTTTCATTTAATTAGACATTTTTTTGTTGAAAATCTCACGACTAAATTATTAAAACCAGTACTTCCAAAATAACGTAGTAGAATATTTGTTTCTTTAGCGAGTCTATTTGTGAGAATGAAACTAAGGGAGTCATTTTTAAGACGATTTTTTTCTTCCCCTTTTAAAACATTGGACTCCAATTCACTTTTAGCTCTTTTTAAAAGTTTGTATATACACAAAAAATTAATAAACATTTTATGAAATTTAAATGTATTTAGTTTAAATTATCGAAAGTCTTGAACGTAAAACAGAGTACTCGTATTAAACAATTATAAATGATAAATAAATAATATATTTAGAAAACTCTTAAGTTTGTGTCTGTCTATATTCTTTTCAATAATTTGGAGTACATTTAAAGCATTTTAATTAAGTAAGTAAGTATATATTTAAATCACTTTAACTATAATTCCTCTATGATTCTCATCGAAATATTTATCGCAGAACCACAAAAGTATATATATTCTAGGTCCTCATATGATTCTAAGACGATCTAGCTATGTCTGTCCTTCTGTCTGTCTGTTGAAAACGAAAGAAGTTAATTGGCTGAAATTTTGCACAAATACTCTCTGTTTGTTTGGTTCTGAAAATTGGCAATACCTGTCCATGGAAAATGATCCCCGGAATACAGTCATAAACATGTGGAGTTTTAAGTACTCAGAAATTATAATGTAAAATATATGGCGAAAAACGGACAACATATGTTCCTAGACCCCATACAAGGTCCCCCTCAGAAAATGACTTGAACATTCATAATTGTCTTATAATAATTAATTAAAATTGGACATAAACAAGTTTCATTTGAACTTAAATCTTTCTACCAACTTTTTGTGAGGATCGGTCCATAATTGACCCTATCCCCATATAACCCTTATATCAGCAAAATATTTTATTGTCAATAAATAAAACAATACCCACATAATGATGGTGGATATATTTCCCATACAAGGTCCCCTTCAGAAATGACTTGAGGAGCACAGAGTTCCTTCATATTTCTGGCCCGATTTGGTATCATGCCACTATGGAAAATCGTTGTGTGGTATTAAACATAATGTCTATTTTGTACCACGGCACACATTGGTTGAAGAGTGGCCGAAATTCATATTTTTCATGTTCGCCGATTTGGATAATTTTTTGGTATTTTGTTATAAGATATCTGAATATTATGATTCCGTAATATTTGGACAGACACGCTCGAAGTTCATATATGTTCGCTTGTTAAATATGGCATGCAAATTCATTGTATATTCAATATTTTGGTACAATCAGAGTAAAATTACGATTTAATTTCGTAAATGACAATTGTCATAGATGAGATTTGCATTAAAAAAGGTTGGAAAAAATGTCATATAAAAAATTTCGTAGAACAAAATATAAACAACATCAAAATTTCAATGTTCATCAACTTCAGTGGACTGCATCTTTTTAGCGCAATAGAGCGCTGTTTAACGAAAGATGTCAAATTACAGCTTGAAGTCTCGGCTAAAAGTAAAAAAACTCAGCTGCTCCTAACTGCTCCTTTCCCAAAAAAAAAAAACGGTAAAAACTATAAAGTGATAAGGTAACAAAACATGAATTTTCGTTCATACACCTTTACTGTTTAAAATTATTACATAATGTAATATACATACTACACCATTTTCAATTGAAAATGAGAACTTTTCAATTCAATTCAGAAAATATCAATTGTAATTGAGATTTTTCATTTGATATTCAAAAAATTACAATTGAAAATGTGAATTTTCATTTAAAATTCGGAAAAGCTCAGTTGAAAATTAGAATTTTTTATTTGAAATTAGGAAATTAGCAATTAAAAATTAGAAAATGAAAAGAACCTAAAAATTTTTATAAAATTAATAATAATAATAAAACTTTTAAACAATAAAAAATTCATGACCAACGGGCATATTTAGCAATTCTATTGCTGCAGAATGAAATGTTGTCGAGTGCTGAATAGCTCTGCTGCAGTCGCCAACTGTTATTTGAGCAATGGATTCATATATCAAACTTTCTAGGTAAATTACATAGTCATTGTTCTCCCAAGTTGGGTGGAAAAGTGTTAGGTGCATTCATTTTTTACTAGGACCGCCCGGTGGCCGAAATTCGACCACTTTTAAAACGCTTTTTCCCACTTTGATTGAAATAATTTTGAAACAATTTTTGCATTGTGCATATCCAGAGAAAATAACCTTTTCAACCATATATGTTTCATCAAAATTGGTGGACAATAACATACTTAAAAGTGTACCACAAAAAAACGTGTGGCCTATTTATTAATAAGATTTCACATGCTCTTTTATTTTTGACCTTATTGTTTCAATGGGGTTGAGTACTGGGGAATATGGGCTCAAAGCAAAGTTGCTTTTGAGTTTTTGAATAATCTCGCAAGTTTGCTGTGATATGGAGCATTGTCACAAACTACTACTAAAATGTTGCCAAAATCCTCCCATTTTTGAAAAACATCATTTACACACTAATTTGCAACAGTCGCGTTAAAAGAACCTCTTATTTTCAATTAAGCTTCTCTGAATTTAAAGTTAAAACTCTCAATTTCAATTGTTCTTTTCCGAATTTTAAATGAAAATTCTCTTTTTAAATTTTTCTTTTCCGAATTACAAATGAAAATTCTCATTATCAATTGTTCTTTTCGGAATTATAAATGAAAATTCTCATTATCAATTGGGGTTTTCTGAATTGAATTGAAAAATTTTTCAATATCAATTGTTCTTTTCCGAATTTCAAATGAAAATTCTGATTTTCAATTGTTCTTTTCCGAATTATAAATGAAAATTCTCATTATCAATTGGGATTTTCTGAATATCAAATGAAAAATCTCAATTCCAATTGATATTTTCTGAATTATAAATGAAATTCTCATTATCAATTGTTCTTTTCCGAATTACTGTTGAAAATGGTGTAGTCAAGAAGCTATTCTATTTAAAGGCCCTTATTCAATGATTTCATTTTTATTTTTTACATTTTAATTGATTATTGGTATCAGGTGCTGTCCGAGGAAGCTCAGGAAGCGAGGAATAAATACTATAGAGCCTATAGATTACATCATTCGCGTGTAGCCAATAATGAAGACGTAATGCATAATCTAGATTTCGCTCAAAGCTGCAAATCAAAAAAATTGGAGTACGACAATGATGTTAAAAAATTAATAAAAGACTATGCTTAAATTACTTATTATGTTTTTTCTATGGGAGATGGGCGTAAAAGTGGACGGATCAGGTATACATTTTCAGGAGCCCATTCTACAATTATAATATTTAGTTTTTGTGAAAATTGAGTTGATGCATTAAAAATTTCACTTTTTCAATACAAGTTGTATGGGAAGTTCAACTTAACCAAAATAGAAATTGATATATTATTAATAATACTGAAATATATAGAAGCACGTTAAAAAAAATGTTGAAAGAAGACGAAATAAAAAGAAAAATTGCTGGTTTAATAAGCACCGCACAGTGGGGGATATGAAAAAAAAGTGGAAATAAATCTGTAACTTCTAAACGAATAGCCCGATTTTAATAAAATAGGGGAGGTGTTGATAAGTTTATCAAAAATCCCAAAAATTGGATTTTTTTGATTTTTGAATATATTGAAGCCACCAAGCTCGGGGTGAAATTCCTTTGCACAATATTGAAGAACATATTGGGACATAAAAAACAGGTCTTAATTATTTGAAAGCAGCTATGTGATTTGAGAAAATGTTGTCTAAAATTTAAATTTACATAAAAATAGGTCTACTTCGGAAGGCTCTGTACCACGCAATAATACTAATTTTGATATTATTTTGCTTTTATAATATTTACTGTAATGCTGTCTTTCAGAAAAATATAAATACTTTATTTATATTTTTCTTTTTTTCTGTGTAATTTAAAATTAATGTAAGTACTTTTTTCGAAAAAAACTACTTTTTTTATTTTTTAAGTTTGAATGCAGATAACTTTTGACTCAGTAGAGGGTTTAAAAAATAGTTTCTTACTATTATTAACAAATTTGTTGTTAATTCAAAAAAAGATATTTCAAGAAAATCGGAAAAGAATTGGATTAGTTATTAGCAAAAAAGCAGACAAAGGTAGGCAAATAAAAATTACTTTTCAAATGCAAATAACTCGTAAACTACAAGAGATAATATAGGGATAAAGCAATGTTTTTTGTAGATCTCGTCGAGTAGATTCCATATATATATATAAATCTTTCAAAACTTAAACTAATCAACACCTCCTTTATAGCCATGGGAAATTTCATTACAATCGGGCTATTCGTTTAGAAGTTACAGATTTATTTCCATTTTTTTATTCATTTCCCCCACTGTGTGTCGGTAATAACTGATTGCTTAAATTTTTTTGTTATTCTACGCCTCCTCCCACATTTGTCGTTTTGCATTCAAATCCTTTTCCCATAAACGATGTTCGCGTTTCTGGGTTTTAGACGCTCTTACATCAGTCGCATCAAAATTTAAAGCCCTGCAATTTTTGACCGCACTTTGCTCGGAAGATCTTTTGGAGTTTGTAGAAAATTTTGGACATTTTGTAGGCTGTGTTAGTTGTTTTTCAGGTGTGTTTGACATTTGTACAATTTATGGCAGCTGAACGCACTTGTGAACTGCAAGATACTTTATTAGTTTAGCCTTATTTTTCATGTTTTTGTTAGTTATTTATTATTAATAGTCCTTGAATTTCATATATTTAAAAAATTTAATATGTATGTTGTTAAAAATAAAATTATATTATTCAGTATAGTTTTACACAAACAAAATACCTGTTTTTCTTTTTGTTTTTGAATTGTGCACAGACCTTATTAATAGACCTTGAGTATATGTCTGAATTCATAAAATACATTTAATATGTAAGTATTAAAATGGTTGTGGTTAGGAAAAAGGGACAAATATATATATCACACTCGTTGCCTGTTGAAAATGTCATTTTTGCTCTCGCTCTGCAAGCCACAACCATTGAAAAATTGTTTTAGAACGTCAAAATAATCATACGGTTGGATATTAATTTTCTGTGCTAATATTAAGAAAAACGCAATAGAAATTGAGAAATCGAAATTAATATTTAGAAAATGAAAATTCGAGTTGAGAAAACCTAAATTAATATTTGCTATTCGGAATTTCAATTTGTATTTTCGCAATATTAAATTTGTCCCTAGTCCCCATACATGGTCTCTCTCAGAAAATGACTTAAACATTCATAACTGTTTTATAATAATTAATATCCTAAATCTTTCTAACAACTTTTGTGTGTATCGGTCCATAATTGACACAACCTCCGATATAACCCCTATATCAAAAAAATTGTCACATATTGATGGTAGGTTTACAGTTTGATACTTTTTTAAACATAATTTTTCTTGAGGAAATAAATGCAAAAATTCGAAATAATGGAGTATTTTCAAATAATCAAGCCCAACAGGTATTGAAGGGGGAAAAAAGGAAATTGGTACCTTTGAAATATATGAAATTAATGAACTTATAAACATAAAATATAGCAGTCCTGCTTCTAGTGAAATAACAATCAAAGATATTGAATATAATGGTACTTTTTTTCTTCTAATGGTGCTAAAAAGGGAGCCCGTATAGTACATTTTTATTTCCTTTTAACATGAAATGTTAAAATACTACTTTTTTTTTGTAATTATTAACTTAAATCCTGATTGAGTTTTAATCTACAAAAGGGGCTAAAATTTGAAATTTCAATAATAACACAGAGGTACAAGAAATTAAACATATACGGTTCTAACTTAGTAAGAATCTATATGGTGGGAGTCAATGGTACTTTTTCGTTGATATAATAGTACTTTTTAAATACTTTGAATCATTAAATGAAGCATATTTCATATATTATGAAGACTACTTAATCTACAAACATGAAATTAGATACATGACATCCTGAATGAGAGAAAATTCACAACTGGGACTTAATTTCATTGAATTTTCTATACTAATGAATCAAGAAACATCAACGTATATGGTCCTTAGTGATTGAGAATGCTACATTTACTTTATTCTAATGGTACTTTTGGGATATTTTATTATATTGAACGTAAAATTTTTAACACACGTTTTTCATTAAAACTTTTAACCCAAATATTATTTGATTTTTTTTTTTTTGATCAAGTTACCTTTGTAAAGCATGTCAGTTATTATGTTCAATGTCAATTATGTTCATTTGTTGTTAATTTGATTAAAATGAGTGGCCAGAAAAAAGTGCGTACTAAAATTATTAAATATTTTCAACAAAACCCAACTTGGTCCTACAAAAAGTTGACCGAACAATCAAAGGTCTGCTATCAAACTTTTTTCCAAGGTTATTAAACAGTACCGGGAGAACTTGTCCGTTGATGTTTCTTAAGCCAAAAAAATAGAAAGCATTTTCAAAAGAGCTCCCAACACCTTCGGTAGGAAAGCAGCCCGGTTAGGTCAGTAGTCGGACTATTTGGTAAGAAAAGTTAAAGCCAATGAAGGTTTAAAAGCATACAAGGCTCAAAAAGTTCCTGACAGGAACTCTGCTAAAAATTTAGAGGCCAAATACAGAGCACGGAAATTGAAGTCAAATTTTATACAAAAAATATACCTACTGCATAATGGATGATGAAATGTACTCATGGACAATTTTTCGCAGCTTCTGGGTCAATTTTTTTATGTTGCAGATGCTGGAGGGAATGTTGAGGAAAAGTTGATGATCAAAAAGCAGACAAAATTTCCCAAAAAGTTCTTGGTATGGCAAGCAATATGTAGGTTGCGCCAAAAAAAAACCAAACATTTGTTACAAAGGGCTCTATAAATACCGAAATTTACATCAAGGAATGTTTACAAAAAATAATGTTTCCATTCATAATGTGTCCACTTATTTTTGGCCTGATTTGGCATCCTGTCACTATGTTAAGAAAAGTCTTGCGTGGTACAAGAACAATAATGTGTTATTTGTACCAAGAGAGGCAAATCCTCCAAACTGCCTGGATCTAAGGCCAGTGGAGAGATATTGGTCTCTTGTTAAAAGAGAATTGAAGAGCACAAAAAATGTGTCCAAAAGTGTGGTAGATTTTAAACGGAGATGGACAACCTGTTCGAACAAAGTGACATAAAGCACTATAAAAACCATAATGGAAGGGTTTTCGAAAAAGGCTCAAAATTTCATCATTAGTGATTAGAAATATAAAAATATTTTTATTTTTTTGTAAATTATAACAATAATTTCAATCGAATAAAAAAAGATTCAAAACTGTAAGTTTAGTGGTTTCACTTTTATTAACATATATGTATGTTAAAAAATTTTCGATCTCAGTCCTTAATTAGGCAAATATGATAACTTATGATAACAGATATGTTCCTCAGTTTTCTCTTATTTTCTTATTATGGTCATATTTCATGATTTTTAGTCTTGTTTTAAATTATACATTGGTATTTCTTATTTATTATTTATTAAACCTTAGCATTTTTTTAGTCAAACCCAGTTCTAGCTCCCAGTCAAATTTAAATGAAAGTTCTTATTTTCAGCTTTAAGTGATTTCACTTGGTTTTACCACAAAAATCTTAGAAATTCCACTCATATATTCAAACAATATACATTTTAGACAGACATTTCAACAGCCAGTTTAAAAATTTTAATAATTCATTGTGTCTCAGCATTTGCATTAAAAAGATTTTCTTATGTCATCAAAGAAATCTATTCAATTTGTTAGGAAACGCTGGCATTCAAAGGATCAACCATAACATCCTTTTTATATGAACACAAACACACCATTAAATATGCATGTAGTTATTAAACTAGATATATGTATATGTAGAGATGGTTAATGAATACATTTTATTCCATTTCAATAATTTAACCAAGATGTTTATTATTTTTGGAGATTTCATTCAAAAGGTAAAATTAAATTTTCTTAATAAATTATTGTCTTAAGTAATTGCAATAGAATTTTAGTTGTTTCTTTTAAGGATTTCATATATTTGTTATTGCGGATCATTATTTATCCATTTGTACTCTAAGGATTAATTTCAATGAAATATATTTATTGTTTTATCTCTTATAGTTATATGTTCGTTTCACATATGAAAGAACAATGGTTACTTGAGTTTTTATTGGAGTTGTAATGAATAAAGTAGCAATAAAATATTTCAAGAGTTCATTAAATCATCAAAGAAATAACGGAATTAAATTTAAGTTTAAGAAACAAATAAACTTAAGGTCATAGATGACAACTAGATATGTAGGAGCCAAAAATCTAAGTCTGTTGTCAAAAACCAAATTCGAGAGAATGTATTGCCACGATTTTTATTATTAATATTTGTTCTATAATCCCTACAGATAAACTTTGTCAGCTACTCTGGTGTATTCCAACTTAACCATATAAGTATTTTACCAGTTCCTTAAATAACCTTATGACGACAATGAAGATTAGACAGGTACTATTCTAAGGAGTATGAAGGTCTTCAGCTACTGAAACAATGTGCAGAAATTGAACCGAAAGAACTCCATATTAAGAAATATTCTCAATATCACTCTTTGATTATATATAAAAATCTTAAAAATATCAGAATCAACTAAAAAACGAACGAAATGTGTGGTGCCTCCAAATGGACTAGCCTATTATATATGAAACCCCTATAATCAATCGCTATGTCACTATAAAGGTATTGAGCAGCAGGCAATTTTATCAAAAGTAGAAAGTCAGAGCATAGAGCTACAGATTCTCAATGATCTCAAACAATTCCGTCCACAAAACTCCGTATTAATAAGAGTACACCATTCGTCAGATATTATAGTATACTGATAGAAGAGTGCCAAGTTCAGCCAGTGGCATTGAGGTATCTAATAAGATAACCCAATACAGTTTCCTATACCAGTGAAAGGGATAATATATGTTTGCCAGATGAGAAAATTAAAGACAATCTCCTCTTAACCAAGATCTCGCCAGCTACGACACACAGTGGTTTAGAAGCGTTTTCTTTTTTTTTTTTTTGTGGAAATAATTCGGTATCTCTGGAACTTGGAGACATTGTTACGAAATTCCACATGGTTGAAGTTGAGGTGTTTATGAATTGATTAACAATTGTTCAACTTGCTAGGTGTAATGGGGACCAGTGTGTGGCCCCCACAAAGATGGTCACCCCAGATCTCACATTTTTTAAAAAAATCCTTTATGATTTGAATGAGCTGAAATTTAAAATATAAATAGTCCTTGAGAAGATCTACAAAAAATAAAAGATCAGCTACTTTGGCGATGAAATTCTAAATAAAATAAAAACAACTTGGTAACAGTTATCTCCTTCCCATAAAAAGTTACACGCTTCCAAAGTTGGAACATTTAAAAGGGCTCGAATAAGAGCATCTAAATCTAGCCTACAGGCCCAGTATACCAGTTTAGATCGCTTGATGAAACGGAGTTCGCGGCGAGACAAACGGGTTTGGATTGAAAATATGGCCACAGAAGCCCAGGCAGCTGCCGATACACATAGAAGTAGAGATTTGTACAAAATTGCAAAGCAGATATCAGGAAATGCCCGTTGAACCACATATCCCCTTAAGGACCCGGTAGAAGGAACTGCCTCGTCCGTGGAGTGGCAACTGGCAATATAGTCCGACTATTAAACTGGCATACTGTCAATTCTGAAACCCACAACTGTCTGGCAATGTCACTGTACGTCACATCAAATCAGATTCGACATGAGACGAAACCGAGATCGCCAATGCTATACGTGCACTGAAGAATGCCAAGGCACCAGGAGTGGACAATATCAATGCTGAACTGCTTAAGGCTGATCCTACTCTTAGCGCTGAAATAATCAGACCTATTATCAAGGACTTCTGAACATCCCACTCTCTTCCTGCTGAACTTAGTGAAGAAGTGATAATTAAACTACCTAAAAAACGAAACATTTTTTATGCAAATAAAACAACAAACTTAATATTTAAATCAAATTTTATTGAATGAATATTTTTGCAATAAGAAAAATAATTTTATATGATTATACTTACAAACTAAATATGATATAATAAAAATAATACAAATTCAAGAAATCTGTTAATGAATTTGCTTTAAAAAATAATAATGAATACTTTACAAAATAAACTAAATAAACTCTTTGTAAGCAGCATTTTGAAACAACTGCTCAACAGTAATGGAAGAACTTGGCTGGGATGTTTTTTTTTAAGATATAAAATCTATAATTAATTGGCACTTAATGGAAAATAAAGTCATTGTTTTGTTTAAAAAATAAAGTAGGATAAACTTGAACAACTGTTTAGATTCCAAGTAATAATACTTATTTAAATATTTTATAATTATAAAATTTATACAAAATTAAACTTTTTTTAATATTTAATGATACTTGTAAGTATTTCTTTTTAATCATATTTATTTGTAGCACTTAAACATTAATTACAATACACAATTTTTTTCTTCTAATTTTTAATTAAAATAGAAATAAAGAAAAAATTTGCATACATTTATAATGAAAAACATTTAAATATAAAATTTATAATTACGAATACGATTACAGTTACGAGTATATAATATTTACAGTCTTAATATATTCATGTCTATGAGTACAAGAATGGGTTTGCAGGTGCATCAGGGATTAGTGCGTAAGTAGTTGTTTAATCATTAAATGTCATGTGGTGGTACAGTGGTGTTAATTGGAATGCAAATGAGAATAGAGAACTTTTGAACTAATGAGCTAAACTAAACATTCAAAATACTGTAAAAAGTAAAGTTAAATTTAAATATTGGAAAATGCCAAAAATGTACATCCATCGTATTTAACTGGATTTCCGACTGAATTTTTGGTGAAATTTAATAAATATTGATATCGAATCACTTTTCGACTACCGAAAATTAGGTTAAGTTAATTCGTACTTCATCCTGAAATTCAGTTCAGATTTAAAACAAAATACTATAGTTTCCTGGAAGAAAACAAAAATATTCGACAAGTCATCGGATCTTAACCGTTGCAAATTTTTTAAATCTATGTAATCATGTTTTGTATTGTCATACAAAATTTGAAGTTGCTCAAAAATTTTAAATTAGCTTAGTTTCAATATATTTTCCTAAAAATACTTTTCTTTTCAACACATTATATTGAACCAAAAATTGTTCCATGAACAAAGGATATTTCAAAAACGACATCTTCAATTTTCTAAAGATGTTCCTCAATTACAATATAAACTATTGTATGGTTAAAAACACATACTTTGAGTGGATCTCGAGGTAATACACATTTAGTAAAACTTTCGTAATATTTGGAATGATAAATAAATGTCAAAAAAAAAAAAATATAAATTGTTAGCAAAAAACGTTCCTTAAAAATATTAGGTCTGTTCATTTACTTTCCCAGTAAATACTTGTAACGAGAGAATAAAATCAAAATTTACAAAATTACTCTCTTAAATTCTCAAAAATAGTAAAAAGTAAATGAACGCTTTTCCAGTAACAATTGGATCCAATTTGGTCCCAATATCCTACAAATCTTGGTGGCCTGCACTGGATCCTAAATTTATACACACAATTTTTTTATTTTATTCCTTTTAAAATGTACAAATACTCACATTTTCTTAAATTTTATTGAAAATTCTTTTTTTTTTTTAATTTTTTCAAAACAAAATAAAATTGTAAATAAATAAACAATAACATAAAACATTTCAAATATAAGCTGCTAACTATTACGATTTCAAAATAGAACTTGTAATAGTTTGCAACGAGAGAACACTCTCTAAAATTTATACGCTCTTGTTTTTTCTCTACTTGCAAGTTTTTTGCGTTAATGAACGCTTTTCCAGTAACAATTGTTACTAACTAGTAACAACTTTTAGTTATTGAACAGAGCTATTGTATTACTTTGATTTTAACTTTTTAATTTTCTGTCCAAATGGAAACCATAAATAAATACGCATAGATCGAAAACTCTCCTGTCAAAGACCTAACTTAGTTGTCAAAAACTTATGTGGTGAGAAAGTATTAGTAAAACACTATGTGAAAATAAAAACAACACTCGTACGTAGTATTATTTTATGTAAGTTGTTTGTTTGAGTTTTTTTCTAGTTTCCGCTCTATGTGTTTTCCTCTATGTTGGAAACATTCTTTGGCTTAACTGTCATTTCACTTAAGCGAATTTTTCACTTAAAATTAGAAGTTTTTTTTTCATTATGGAGAAAATGTTATTCATCTTTAACTTTTAAGTTAGACATACATACATATATCGTTAGCTTAGTGTGTAATCGTGCTAAGTCCACTTTTTATGAAAAAAATTTACAATTATTTCCTTTTTTCTCTTGTTTGTATACTGTGGTATGCAACAGTGCTCAGTGGGGCAGAATCAAAATTTTTTGGAAATAAATGTGGCATTTCTAAACGGCTCGGGATAAAATTTGACGTGGGGGTAGCCAAATTAAAATGGACCTTAATATGGACCTTAATAATGCTCCTGGGGCGGAGGGTCTATCGGGGCGCTATCAGAGCTCAAAGTAGGGTACATTAGACATGTAAAAAATTACACACGTGCCATTTTTTGTTTCCCATTAGATTTCTAAGATTTTTGGAAAGCGCTCGGTTAGATCTTGAAAAAATAAGCTTGCGTGTGCTATTTATCTCTTATAATTTCCGAGTTATAGGCATTTCAAAATTTTAATTTTAAAATTTGTCCATACCTTGGTCCGATTTTTTAAAAATATAGGTCGTACTTTTGGACCGAATTGACTCGAATTTCTTTTGTTAGTTAGACAAGGAAATTACCAATAATACACAAAAGATTTCAGAACAAATATCTATTATGAATCCAAAAATATACGATTTTCAATTGAAAAATTCAAAAATTAGTAGATTTTTGCTGTTTTTTGGGCGGAAAGTTGACTTAACTCTTTTTATTAAAAAAAACTTTCTTTAAGAACATATAACAATTTTATGTAAGGTATCTTTACGGAGAACATTTTGGTATAAAAAACATGTCAACATTGTCAACATTGTTTCCGACTTTTCAAGAGGGATTTTCCAAAATTTTCTTCCATAAAAACCTTCTCATCGGAAATACGAACAACTGACAACAAATTTTACAGAAATCGGCCAAGCCGTTCTTATTTTATGAATTACTATAAATTTTTTACTCCATTTTTATATATATGGGGCATTTCATGTCAAGTGAACCAACTTTTGAAATCGATGTCTTCCGATTGTCAAATTTTGACTCCCTCTAACTCAGAAAGTTCTCGGCCGATCTTGTTGAAAAATTGTGTCTGAATTACTATTCATGGTGCAAATTTCATCCCAATCTGAAGACATCGATTTAAAAAGTTGGTTCACTTGACATGAAATGCCCCATATAGATTACATATTTAATGAGTTTCTAAAAATGAAATTTGTATCAAAATTTTAATAGGATTGCAAATATTAGAAACAATTTGATTCACATTTTTTTTTTGTTTAATATCAAGTCAATATCTCAATTTGATTAAAAAATATGCCACTTTAAAACTCCGTCCCTCAAAAATATGGCACTTTTTCCATAATAAAAAATTTTTATACATTTTCTTATTATTTTATTCAACAACAGGTCAATGTTTTATACTAAAATATGAAAAAGTGCAATATTTTTGAAGGACGGAGTTTTAAAGTGGCATATTTTTGAATCAAATTAATCGCAATCGGACCAGTTCTTTAGAAATGCCAGATTTATTTCCCAAAAATTTTGATTCTGCCCCACTGTGCAGTGCTTAGTAAATTTTGTGGTATGTAAACGTGCTAAGTCCATTTTATTTTGTCAAAATTTAAAAATTATTATCTCAGTCAATTGAATAGCAGTTGATAGCGGCCATATTGTTGAAGCTACATATCTGTCGTTGGCTGTCATTTATTTAGGTTGTTTTGCCAAATAACCATGGACGGATATAGCGTTCAACAACACGTGCAAATGATAAAATTGAATGAAATTAGTAATAAAAAAATCATCTTCAGTGATGAAAACCAACCTAAAGCGAATTTCGAAATTCTGGAGAACTTTAAATTTTGTATGGCTTTGAAAAACATACATACATACATATATACCAAATATTACCGAAAAGTAAAGTTTCAAAAATGCAATATATTGATCGAAATTTGTCGTTTTGTTCCTTTTAAGATTTTGTAGGACATTAAAATTTGTGCCCACTGTGGCACAGATATTAAATGGTCAGTTATTTCAGCTTCACATAGGCACACTCACAAACAAAATCCATAAAAACAAAACAATATTCATGCCCTGTCATGTTAGAACATTCTCTTCATAGTCCTCTCTTCTTGTTTTCTCCCTTTTCTAATACATTCTTGCATTTACCAATACTACTCATTGTCATAGTGGTGTCGTTGGCGTTGTTGTTGTTGTTACAATTGTTCCATTGTCCATTATATTTTGACAGCTGCACTTGTTGTAACATTATTACCATTGTTAGCACCATTATTGTTGGCGTTGTTGTTGTTGCCACCGTTAACATTGTTATTATTGGCCAAATTGTTGCTGTTGCCATTGTTATTGTTGTTGTTGCAGTTGCTATTTGTATTTTGCTGTGTATTTGCATTCGCATTAGTGACATTAGCCGACTGATGATGGTGATGATGTTGCTGCTGTTGCTGCTGATGATGTCCCCTCACCAATTCCATGTACTGAAAGGGTACATGGAAATTTTGTCCTTTGTGCTCGACTATCAAATGACCACGACATGTTGAGGCACCAACTACCGTTACACTTTCACCTTTTTTCAATTGTTCGGTGGGCGGATTTGTAATCGTGTCCTCAGGGAAATTCATTTTCATAATACGATTTTGTGGAAAACATAGTTTTGTATTGCCGGTGACAGTGTAGTTGCGTGACGGTGGCACCGGGGGTGGACGTTCCTGCAAATAGAGAACAATTTTAAAAATAAAACAAATTTGCATAACAAAGAAATTGTATTAAAATTGTATTAAATAGGAATATGAATATGATAATGCAGAAAATAACAAAAAAATATATTTGCAATTTTTAGTTGGCTGTTTAAACTTGTATGAAATAAGTTGATTCCCTTAATGTAAGACTTAATAAGTAGAGTGAGTCGATTAAGATATGAGTATTTTTCCGTGGACCCTCACATATCATTTTATCATATATAGTAGGGATAATTTTGGTCTTGAGAATAATCTGCTTGAATTTTTAACCAAAATGTTTACACAAGAATAAACTAAAATAATCAAATCTAACAGAAACATTTTGTGTTTTTCAAATTCATCAATCGGTTCTAGTGAAATAAAAAAAAAAAAATAATAAATCTAATAGTAATTGCTATTTTCGAATTACTATCTTGCGAACTATAATAGTGAGAGCCTAAACTTGTGCATGTTTTGTTTTGGTGTAATTGTACGTAGTGGGTGTGGCACCTTTCATAGAAAGCAACTTTTCACGACCAGCTACAGCATTTTAACTGGAAACTCTGTTTCTTAGATAATAATGTCAATTCCATGGCGAAAATGGTAGAAAATATAATTATGATGGGGATTTCATCCCTTAATTACAACTAAAAAACTATGGATAAATCCTGATTTAATCAGAAGTGTAAAATTGCAATCAGATCCAGAAAGGAAGCATTCAGAATCTGGCGTAATATCAAAAAAGCCGAAATTGATTCGCTGCGCAAAAGAGCGAGATCTTCATATGCTAAAGTTTTGAGGCATGAAAAATATCTACACGAGCAGCGCCTCCAGACCAAAGTTCTTACTGCTCCCCGAGGCAGTAAAAGCTTTTGGTAATACGTTAAAAGAATAAAGGATAATGCTGGATGACAAAGCTAATCTTTTGGCTGAAATAATTTGAACCTATCGGAAAGCAGTCAACCACTGCCCGAGCTCGAAAGGGTATCAGTTACTATGCCGAATATATTCTTTCTCGATCGCGCATTTCAAAAGGTTCTAACGGATCTCAACATAAACAAGTCTCCTGGGCCTCCTAGGCTTGTTCTTCGACGCTAGCTCGTCCATTAGCTAACCTTTTCACCACACTGTACCGTGCCGGCTTTGATGGCTTTCGTAGATGACACTCTACTGGAGAATTGCTAGCATTCCCATCTGAAAAATGGTGTCGTTCCATTCACCGTTTTGGTGAAAGTTCGGCGTTCGATAGGGTGTTACATGGTGGGCTTCTATCAAAACTCATTGATTTTAGTGTCGGTAATAACTTCTCTCCATTTATATCTAGCTTTCTCAGAGGTCGCACTATACGAGTTGTTGTAGATGGTTTCTTATCAAACGAGCTTAAGATTAACTCAGTGGTACCTCAGGACTCCGTTCTTTCTCCGACATTATTTCTTATCTTTTTAAACGACCTTCTACGTCAAACTTCAAAACCTATCTATTCTTTTGCAGATGACAGCAACATTTGCCATTCATATTCATTCAATTATAGACCTGGCCTGTGTGAAATTTTGGCAATGAGGCAAAACATTAATGATTCTCTTACTCGGGACCTTGTACCAATCTTGGAATGGGGTTGTGCGAACAGAGTCGACTTTAATGCATGCACGACTCAATGTTGTATGTTAACACACTAGCGCCGGACAGATCATGTTGCCTCATCTGTTTTTTTGGGTGGTGTAAATATTAAAGAATCAGAAGCTCTTGATGTTCTAGGCATGAGTGTTCAGTGCGATGTCCAAGTGTCGAAAGAAGCATTCAAGTGCCTTGTTTTTCTAAAACAGTGTAGGAAATACTTTACTCCATTTGATCTCCTTACTATTTACACCACTTATATCCGACCCAAAATGAAATACAACTCTCATGTATGAGCCTGTGCTTCGAAGTCTATTTTGAAGTTACTCGACCGCGTGCAGGAGAGGGCGAAGGTGCTTATCGGTGACAGTAGGGTATCCAGCTCTATTGACTCACTGGAACATCGTCGTAATGTGGGTTGTGTTTCACTGTTCTACCGATACTACAATGCTCTGCATAAATTAGGGAACTTGTTCCCGAAACCCCTAATTTTTTACGAAATACACGTTCTTCGACAAGGGCTCATCCATTTGTGGACGACTGGACAGTGGATCAGACTACGCATTACATGAAAAATTCGTTCTTTGGTCGTACAGTCCGTATGTGGAATAAGCTTCTTGCAGAAGTCTTTCCTGTCTTTTTCAATATAGGAAAATTCAAATCAAATGTCCACAAACTCCCTCTATCATCCCTCCCATAACCTATTTTCCTAGTTCCAACACAATGCATTGCATAAGTAGGGGTCATCCCCTGAGTGCTGGTCCAAGCAAAAAAAATATATATCGTACTAGTGGTTTGTAAATTTGTGGATCAACAGTACAAAATTCAGAGATACGCTTGCATTGATATCGCGAGTGAACTACGCATAAGTCCTTTAGAGTAGAGTCGGGTTGTTCATGAACGAACAAGTTCAATTGAACAATTAAGTTTAGTGAACAGTGTGATAGTTTTCAGTCGTCTTGTTCATTTTGGATCACTTTATTCCTTTTGTTCGTAAGACATTTCTGTAAATGTTTGAACATTTTAAATGTTTAAATCATTATTAAAAATCCTGCTAAGTTTGTTTCCAAAAGCAGTTGAACAACAAGAATAAACTTGCTTATTTATTTGTTCTAAACAACAACTGGATGCTTAATGACGATATTGCGTAACACGCAAAGACCTTAATTTTGCTGCCCTTGTTCTTGATCCAAAAATCTAACTCACTCTTATGGACGTTGATAGGATGCTCAAAGTTGTAATTATTTTTCAGACGGCAATGGAGATAAATAGGTATGAAGATCTCCTGTGAGGTACTTATTCCGTCTTCCAGATAAAGCTAGTGCTTTTCAGGGCTAGATATTAGCGATCAGGAAGGCAGGTAGAATATGGCTCAGAATGGAAATGTGTAGGGTCGGCACAAAAATGAAATGAAAAACGCACTATAGGTACATATAAATCAACAATAGAATTCGAAAGGACATATATATTATAATGGGAGTACTAACGCGTTAATTAGCGAACAGTAAACATTCAAACGGAAAGGAGACAACTGTTTTTCATCCTCTCTGTGAATGCCCTGCATTTCATAGGTTAAAACATACATTTTTGAACGAATGAAATACTCAACAAACTATCTAGGTTAGGTTACGTGGGTTGCTCGAACTAATTACCAATTTAATACCCTGTAATGTGTGTTATACATGAAGAAAGAATAATCGTCCTCCTAATAAGCGCGAATTTGTAACTCCAATAGTCCCCGTGAGACAAAACCAACTACTACTAAATTGTGTCAGATTCGTCGGTTATTCGATGTTGTTGATAGTACAGTTCATAAAATATACCTGTATTAAGCCTATCTTATTCTAGATAGGGTCAGTCACATTGAAGGTGTTGTTCCAATTCTTCCTTTTTTTAACTAAGCTTCTTCTGCAATACGTTCCATATATACAATCATACAGCGTACATTAATTTACTGTAAAAGGCATAATCGAGCAAGAGTCTTAGACATTGCTCTTGTCAGAGACGGCCAGAGCATTCTGGTTATTCTACAAGTGGTTATAGTATACCACCAGAACACCGTCTAATCCTGCCCCCAAATTTGGTATCCCAACCAAGGGGCTGTGAAAATCCCTTTGCGCAAGAGTTACGTTCAAAGACGACCCGTTTGTGCACACTCATGAGCGGTTTTCTTTTCCCCAATGCCACCATGACCTAGAAACCATATTAGCTCAGCAAAGTATTTTCTAAGTTGGGCAAGGGGGTAAATGTAATCAAAAAGACATTTCGACCTTATTAAGTTAAAATTGAGAGCATTGATTAATGTAATTAATATTGTCCACATTGATATTTAATTCAATTCAATAATTTTTCTCGTGGCTTTGTCTATGACGTATATCACTTCCTGGAAGACGATGTAAGTACCGGGCAGTCTAAGAGAGAACAACAGGCCAAGTTCATCAGTGTCAGTTTCCTTCATTGAGCCATCAGTTTATATTGACAGCCTTTCCTTGTCCGTTTTCTAATCCTAAATGCCCTACCAAAATTCAGAGTAGTTACTATATAGTTCTATCGTTGCCCCATGATTGACATATATTAGTTGTTAGTACGTTGTTTAAGCAACTAACTTAAACATTTTCTAGAAATTATCTTATAATTATTAAAAAATACTACATAATTTTAATCACAATCAACTTTATGCACTTACTAAAGTAATTTTGTAAGTCTATAAACATTCAATAACCTTTCAATACAAAATAGATGCACATACGTATTTCTCTACTTATAGTCCAACAAATTATATGAACATAATTTAATAGCGTATGTTTGCTTTAATATTTATTATCTCTTTAATCATCTTTAAATCCGTTGACATATTCACTGTTCTTTTATGATTATTAGTTATATTAAATGTCAATTTCTTACCATCATGGATTTAAAGCAGCGTGCATCCATAGAATTCCAATGCAAGACAACATTTTTTTTTTTGTAAATAAGTCATGAACTACATAAACTAAATATCAACTACACACAGTTTATATAAACACAATACAGTTGAGAACAAAAGTATATATACACTTGAAAGGTTAGATATTTTAAACGAGCCTTTAATTTGGAATAGGATAGCCTTCGTAAGATATGGGCCAAATTCAAAAATGTAACATAATGCAATCTAGGAAAAGAATTTGTTATGTTATGTCAAACTGTCACTATCGATATATTAAAATCAAATCGTTCTGTACGATCATATATTATGGAAATTTCAAGAAAAACCTTCAAAATGTAGATTTTACTTCAATAAGACATACATGATTCAATTTTTTGTAATTTATGAGATGTTTATTTAAATATACTAAGTTCCTCATTTTATAAAACGAAACGTTTGGAAGCGTAAGCAATTTGTATGAAGAGTACTGGGAAAAGGGTTTGAAACTTGAATATTTTCTATACAAAATTTGTTTAACGTTTGTCGTTTCGTTTTACAAAATTAGACCCTAAAAATAATTTTCATTTATTCGAACAATTTTGCAACTGACTGTTACAGTATAATACTCTAAATGTTTGCACATAGATGGACAAATACTTCGCCTTTGTTAGCCAATGTTTGTAAAATCCTAGCGCATACTAACATACATATTTAGGGTAAACCCTAAGGCCTATAAGATAACAATTATACTGAAATAATAACTATTTTTGGAATAAATGAACGATTAATCTATTAAAAATATTTAACTCAATTCTAAATTTAATTACTAGCCAATATCTACTTAATGTATACCCTTACAGCACACCCTAATTAACTCTACAGTAAATTTACTTTCATTGGACTACAGCCCACATCCCCTAAAACTACCATTACATTGTTGTACTTACCAAATCTAATCCAAAGAGGCTGCATGTTTGCTGTATTATCTTTGTGTCACATTTTTCATTGGGATCCGGTGGTGGGGTGCCCGCTATAGGCTGTGGTCTGGGCCTTGTAACCGTACCCAGATTTGTGGTTTTCGCCGACAAACGCGGTAGTGAAGTTGTTAAAGTAGCGGCGGCTGCCGCTGCTGCTGCAGCAGCAACAACTGCATTAGAAGCTGAAAATATACGTGCAACAGCAAAAAAGGAAACAGAAAGAACATTAAAAAAATAGGAAAAATAATGAAAATTGAAGTTTTATTTCTTTTCTCTGCTTAAGCAATATATTACTTTTATGGCAAATGGAAATAATGAATAAATGAATGAATGAACGAACAAATGAAGAATGGAATTTAGCTGGGGAATACTAAAGAGTCATCGGGGATTGAGTGTGTTTTGTGTCTTTATTAAGTGACAATATGTGGGTAAATTTTCTATGATTAAGTGTGTGTTTGAATATTTATACAATACATAAGTAGATTATTAAGTATTAGTTAGAAGAGTTTATAGCAAAGTTGTTTGTTAAGGCTTGATTGTTTTCTAGTTATGATTAATATGTCAACATGAAACTGTGACACTAACTATATTTTTGAGAAATGTAGTTATGAATTTATAACCATACAATAGTATATGGAGGATGAATAATTATAAAATGAATAATCATTAGGTTGCTTCAAAAATTGTTTTTTTATGTTATAATGCAAATAATGGCACCATACTCCATTTACTTTGTGGTTTGAAATACCCACAAGCAAGATTTATTGACTAAGAACCTTTTATGAATCCATTAAAGCATATTTACGTAAATGTTATACATATATTGGTGTATGACTTAAAAATGCGGAATTTCCAATAGATGGCGTATCTTTTGAACGCGGTTTTCATTTATAATAACTTATATGTCATTTTGAAGGGTCACTTATTCTCACTTAGTTATTGAACATTATAATGTAAACAACAAAGTTTTTTATGCTACGAAAATGTAAAATGTTATGCCAGCAAAGCGTCATATGTGGGAAGATTTGTTTTACGATTGCTTACTGATGCTTAAGGTGAATGTGTCCTATCGGTTTCAACGTGCAAGAGATGGATTGTTCAGTTCAGAAGTTGTGATTTTGACACGGAAGACAACGATATAAAGGAAAATAATTTTTGCACCGAATCATTACTTACGATGAAAAATGAAAGCGTAAGAGATCGTATTTGAAGCCCGGCCAACTAGCCGAATCGACACTAAAGCCAAATATCTATGGCTTTAAGGTAATGCTCTGCATTTAGTGTGAGAAAAAGGGCCCTATCTATTATGAATGCGGAAATCTGGCCATCATAGAGAATCTGCACCGAACATAATTTATTCATTTGAAGCGAACATTGGCCGAAAAACGTCCAGAATATGTGGCCAGACATCAAACTGTAATATTTCATCATGACAACATGCGTACACAAATTGCTATTCCAGTAAAAAAGTATTAAGAATGAAGTTCAGACCGCTTTACAGTCCAGAACATGTCCCGTCCGACTACTATTTGTTTCGATTGATTCAGAACGCTCTCTCTGGGATACGCTTCACTTTGTAACAGAATATCCGATATTAGCTTGATTCATTCTTGGCCTCAAAAGATGAGCAGTTCTTTTGGCTCGGAATCCATATGTTGCCAGAAAGATGGGAAAAGGTCATAGCTAATAATCTATATTTATAAAAGAGTAACGTTACTGACTGACTGAATGAATGACTGACTGATTCAGCATCGCACAGCCCAAACGACTGAAGCTAGAATCATGAAATTTTAACTGTGGGTTCCTCCATCCCCAAAACGTTTAGGGGGTAAAAAAAGGTAAATTCGGTAACCTTATATCTTCAAAACTAATAAAGATACAAAAAAACTTAAAATTGCATGCTACTCCATTTAAAAAATAAGCTGACAAGTATTTCGTACTTTTTCGAAATTCGAACCTTTTTGTGGAGAAAACGGGTAAAAACTCTATTTTGGTACTTTTTTGGCACCCTATGTATCTTTTAAACTAATAAACATAGAAACAAATTTTAAATCGTATTCTTTACTTATCAAAAAATAAAAAGTACAAGTTTGGTACTTTTTGGAAATTCGAACCCTTAAGGGATAAAAATTGTGTTTATTTTTGGTACTTTTTCATAAAATTTGTTTTTTTAATAATTTGACATAGAGATACGAATATTTTATTATGAGCTCCCACCACGATACAGAAATTTATTTGAATATAATTTTACCACCGTAATGGGGATAAAAAAGGTACCATAAAGGTTATAAAATCGAGAAAATACATTTTATTTAACATTTTATGCCAATTTTGATAAATTTTTAACATTGGTTCCTGTATTTATACAAAAATTAACTAACAGAGTGCTATTTGGAACTCGACTGCCAAGGTGTATATTGGTCCAAATCCGGGTAAACAGTTAGGTACTTTTTTTAAAACTTATTTTTCTTGAGCACATTAGCACAAAAAAAAATTTTGGCAAAATGGAATATTTTTAAATTGTAAACTTGAGGGGTGTTCAAGAGGAAAAGGGGATTTGGTACTTTTTTCCTAATGGTACTTTTTTTAATATTTTAAATTATTTCACTTATCACTATTCACTTATGTATCTAAGTGAAGTTAGGAGTAGGGGATAATATTTAGGTACCAAAATGTGAGAACTGAACTACAGGTACTTTTTTGTTCTTCTAATGGTACTTTTTGAATTTTCTTTAATAATGGGCCTAGAAACATGAAATTAAGCATATATGGTAATAATTGAGTGAGAATTTTAGGGGGTGACTTTATCGCAGTTTTTCTTTATTAGTACTTATGGTACTTTTTCTTTATTCTAATGGTACGTTTTGAATTTTCTATAATAATGGGCCTAGAAACATGAAATTAAGCATATATGGTCCTAAGTGAGTGAGAATTCTAGGGGGAGACTTTTTGGTACTTTTTCTTTAATCGAATGGTACATTTTGTAATTTCTTCAACAATGAACTTAGAAACATGAAATAAAGCCTATATGGACCCGAGTGAATGGGAATCCACAAGTGGCTGCCTTTTTGGTACTTTTTTTATATTCTAATGGTACGTTTTGAATTTTCTGTAATAATGGACATAGAAATATGAAATTAAGCGTATATGGTCCTAAGTGAGCGAAAATTCAAAAGGATACTACATGGTACTTTTTCTTTATCCTAATTTGAATTTTCTGGACTTAGGAAAAAAGCCAAAAATCTGTTGCACTCTTAACTCTGTCAAAGAGCGATCTGAGGTAGGAGCCATCTTGTGATTTCATTCTAAAGATCACTACTTTGTATCTCCAATAGAATAACAACAACAAATAAATATCTAGTGTTAAATCAAAAAAGTGGGGCAAAATACTACATTTTTATTAATTTCATTGCGATGTCTCTCTCTCTGTTGTAGTGGACATGCCGATCATATATTTTACGAACAAACACCGTAATTCTAACCATAGGGAAATATACATAGAACGGAAGCTCTCCTGTCAAAGACCTAACTCAATTGTCAAAAATCTAAGTGCTGAGAATGCATTAGAAAAAAAACTATGCGAAAACAAAAACAACACTTGTACGTGTGATTATTTTGAGTAAAATTTTTGTTTGAGTTTTTTTCTAGTTTCCACTCTTGTTGTTTCTTTATGATTCTAACCATAAAGAAATACACATAGAGAAGAAACTTGAAACAAATTCAAAATAAAAAAATTAACTCACATAAAAGTGTGGTTTTTGTTTTCATATAGTTTTTTTATTAATACATTCTCTCCACATAGGTTTTTGACAACTGAGTTAGGTCTTTGACATGAGAGTTTCCGATCTATATGTATTCATCTATGATTCTAAAATTTGTTTGTGAATGCCATTGAGAAGGGCATAAAATGACTCTATGAATCACAAACAACAATAGACAAATTACAATAAAATAAGTACCGCATCATTTAATGTGAATTTTCTCTGAGAAGTGATCCTTAGAAATAGCACATCTGATCTGTTGTTAAAGATAGAGCTGTCTGTTCTGTTCTATATATAGACAATATTTATATCATATGGCAGGACTTTTAAAGGCCAACGCGATTGTTATGGAACATCTTTACCAATTTATATTTCTTTTAAAGTATACTAAGGTAACAGGTGAGATCTGAATGGACACAGTCTCTTACATCACTCTAACTTGTGCTTTTAAGTAACTTTTTTTATGCACTTCTTCAATATCGAAAGAAAAGTGAGTTAAAATAATTAGTATGGAGGATATTCGTAAATATTTTTAAAACTGTGTATTTCTTATCAACATTGTTTGACTCAACTTTCTTTCGTTATCGAGGAACAGGCAGTTAAAGAACGTCTGTCAAACTTTATTTCTCATATTTCTTCTATAACTAAACTTAAAAGGAAGGACTTCACTCCTTTATTAGATCGATTAAACGGAATCATTGCCTTTTAAAGACATTCTAATGTAAAAGAGAAGATATCATTATCTAATGAATAACGTATTTAAGTCTATACAAATAATGTCGATTGACAGTTCTTCCATGAGAAAGTCACTGTAAAAGGTGACTTACATGATCTAATCATAGGAATCCAACTGTCTACAAATACCTCCACATACAAAACAGATTCGTAGTAGCAACCGAATTTGTAGCAAATCGAATGATTCTGCCTTAGTGACCGAATTTTACAGTTGGGGCTAAAAATAAAGCTGTAATTCCTAGATGAAACAGCAGTGCACCCTAACCTGCTTGATCATTCCCACGACAGTCGTTTGTAGGCACCGAAATAATATGACTTCACACGGCAAAGGCTCTCAACTAAGCAACTATTGCTGTTACAGCAACAATTAACTAAATGACATTGATTGTACCTTAGCATTCTACAGCTGAACCTTGATATCGGCAGTTTTGAATAATAGAAAGTAATGTTTGGGATAGAGAAAGTTGTGACTCACTGTCGGGTGCTTTACTACCCCATGGATCAAATATGCTTAAGTTTGCTAACACCACAACATACGAAATAACGATGTCCGTTTTGTTAGCTTACATTTTATTGAGTGCCCATAGACAGAAGGAAATGTTTTTTTTTCAAACTTCGAAATGTTCACGTCGCGAATGCTCAACAGTTTCACGACAAATGCATGATAAACACAGTGGTCACTGACAAACTAAATCCTTCAAGGCACATTCCTCGAGATGATTCAATACCTACCTATACACATTTTCTCAATGTTTGAAACGAATAATTTAAACTGTTTGAATATCGTTAGAATAAAGAAGTAAGAGTGCTATATTCGGCTATACCGAATCTTATATACCCTTCACCTTTGTTGTGGATGCATTAATTGCCCACTTTCAGCGTATAGCATCCTAAATATATCAAGAAAACTTTTAAAAATTTTACATTTCATTGCTGACGAACAGATTATGTTGTAGAAGTTACAAACGAAATGACAATCTTATATATACCCTTCTCACGAAGTTGAAGGGCATAAAAACAACAACGCCAAACGAAATCGATTAAAATGTTAAAGTTATTAAAAATTCCCCAGGCTATTAACGTGTCTCAGGCCACTAGAACAAGAAATGTAGGAACAAAAATAACATATTTTGAGAAATATTAAAATAAAAGCACATTTTTATTTAAAATGTATTCATATTTACTTGTATATGAGTTCTTGTCTTCGTAGGATACCGTTAACCAACCCGCAGGAATGACAAAAAAAATTTTGTAACGGCAGTTTCAAAACTCCATTTTTAAAAATTTTGTTAAACAAATTTCAGAATTGTTTTTATCATCACATTGGGATTTATTGAGAATATAATAGAGAATAAAAATATGAAAAAAGTATGACAATATCTTTTATAGTTTTTTCGTACCTGCGATTTAAATTTTGCGATTTTCGAAAATAACTATTTTTTTGACCATATTTAGGCGAATGAGCTCAATTTCCTTACTGTTATGAATTTTAAGTAGAACTTATTCAGAATATTATAGTCCAGATAATTCTAAATATACTTTGAAAGTTTTACTAAAATTGGAAAACGTTAAACCTTAAATCGTGAAGGTCAAATGTAAAATTTTTCAATATTTAGAATTTCTAATGGAAAGACATCCCCAACCAATTTACCTAAAATTTTAGCAGGATGATTTTGTTTATTAAGGGCCACCCTAATATACATACAAACTGAACTGGGTGGAGCGGTATCAAACGCTCTTGCAACTATTTCCACTCCTCAAGGAGACGTAATTCAACCCGATTTATAGGTCTTAGTATTGATTGAAGTTAAAACTCACTTCATTATTGCATAGCATATGCGCAATTCCACGAGAATGACTATCACGACTGAAAAAACAAAAACCCTTGAAACTTTTTTTTAAGATGATTTGAATAGGAGAAAACACTAAAATGTTACTATGTGAACGTATTTAGAGCTTATTACAACAGTTTAAGTGCAAAACTAATAGCTTAAACTGGCTTTATTTAATTTTTTAATTTAATTGGTATGTTTTAGGCTAAAATTGTAGCGAAAACTAAGCTCCCAATTAGCATGTAGTATGAAATGAATTTGACTCTGATTGGTTTCTTGCTATTATAAAATTGTTTATTAGAACCGAATGTATATTTTCTATTTATTTTTTTAGTGTTTGTAAACATATATTTACAGAATATACATTGTTTTACTATAAGAGAAAAATCTGTCACGTACGGTATGTCACGTACGATATTAAATTGTATTTATTATAAAATCATCCAAAGATTGTTTTTATTTAAATATGAAGGATTATAAAGGAACAATATTTGGTTTAGTGAAATAAATTCATAGAAAACCTAATACTTCTCACGATACGCAAATTTTCGCATATTTCTACATGTACCTCAAAATGACTTCCGTTTTATGTCACGTACGATATACCCGTATTTCGCACGATATTTTGGACAACAATGTTTCGAAAGAACTTATTATTTTTTTAAAATATAGTAACTACACTCTGAATGGAACATAAAGGCCAAATTATTTTTCAGATACTCTTATTTTTGCAAAATCTATTCCACTCTATAGCCGTACAAATGTCACGTACGATGACATGGAATTGCCCATATGCTGATGCTGTTATATTAATAATAGGAAGAATATTTCAGTATTTCAATTGTTTGTAGAACGTAGGTGAACCTATAACTACAGTTACAGAAATAAGTAATGAAACTTGTGTTTCAATTAATTAAATAGTTATGGCCACCATTTATTCAAAATATTAAAAAAATATATTTAAACTCACCTCCCACTCCAAGTGTATTATTATTGGCATGTGCTTTTTGAAGTTTTGCCGAGGGCATCATTAATACTCCACCACCATTTGTACGCGTTCTCTGCTTAACGCCACCCATTTTCTTGCGCCACTGCCAACCACGCCAAGTGGCCTGTACCAATGTGGCACTCTTATTACGTATCTCCGTGCGTAAATGTTCCAAATGCTGGCGTATACCCTCGCTTAAGAACACATGACGTTTACCGGGAGCCCAAGCCAACGTAACCGAGCCCTCCACAACAGGAGGATTTTCCATGGCATATTGCAGAATGATATTGCAACATTCCTCCATTTTATCTTCATTACGACGTATCAAATGGAAGGGAGCCAACATGCGATAACGAGCATTAAATTGTTTGAAACGCATGCGATGAGGAAAACCAGAAGCCATTAGATTTACAGTTTCCAGGACTTGTAAGGAACGTATCTGTTTAACCACGGTCATACGCTCAAAACAGCCAGCCGCTTCGGAGGAATTACTGCGTATACAGCGCACAAAATGAGGACGAGCATGAACCAGTGTACGCAACAGATTATCCAAACGTGTATGGAAGTCTTGCGTTAAAGTAGAAACGGGTTCATCACCATTCAGCAGATCTGTATGAGAAGTGGGCGCAATGCGAAAACTCAAACCCCGGGGCACACTTTGTAGAGCATATAAAGCTTTTAATTCGGAACCGAATAGGTGTGTGGCGAAGCCAAAATTACAGGTATGTTTATAAAACACAGCCACTAAATCATCAGGTACCACATCACGATTGGTGTCCAAAAAATCGGTAGCATCATATTCCACACGACCGGCAAAATGGCGTATCATATACATGCGAGGATCATGAGGTTCGGTGGTATGTTTTATCTCCAAACGCGGTGAACTGCGATGTTGTACCTTGATTTTGGCCACATAACTTTCGGCGGTACCACGAGCCGCACATTCTGCATCCAGCATGCTAAGTAAACCAGTGCGCAGCGAGGATATTAAATCAATGCACGGGACATTATCCACATAATCCACTTCGGTATCGCAGACAATGCCCTCATCACGACAGGATTCCACCGAACTTTTAAATATATGAGTATTATAGAAATGCTGCATAGTTTCGGCACACAAATTTATGCACAAATGTTCCAATTGGGCATGCGGCGAAGGTTCCTCAAAGCCAAACATGTCCAAGATGCCTATGAAGCCATCTGTTGCATGACGCACGGCATTATTTAAGGCAGCCATGGATTTCGAGCCCGAGTTACCACCAATAGTGGAGGCATGCTGTGAAGCCACATCTCCTTGATTGTGCACCGATTCATTTGAGTCTGAACTCAATGTGCCCAACGTGGAACCCAAACGTTTTAAACTATTTGCTCGTCGCACAATTGTGGCCACTGTGCGGCAGTACAAAGCCTTAGCCAAACAATCACGCGTCATATTTGACATGTTGGCATCACACACCGATTTAATTAATTGGCCACGAGCATTGTGTGTGCGTGTGGTTAGACCACGAAATAGTGCGGCTGGTGGTACACCAAGCAAACTGGCAACAGCATTTAATTCTGTTTCACCTTTAACATCCACTTCCAGGCTCTGTAAAGAAAATTAAATCGTTAAGTTAGTGAAGACAACTACCTTTTATGTAGTAGAAATTAATAGACAAGTTTAGACACATTATAACAGGGTGGTTAAAATACTATATACATATTTGTTTTTACTGTAATAGGGTGACGTTTATTTAATGTAAACAAACTGTTAACCATGATAAAAATGTATCAGGTATAGACAGGGGCTATACCTGATACATTTTTATCATGATAAACGTCAAAATGGTTGTCAAGATAAAAAATTATCAGGTATAGTCCCCATTTATTAGTATTATTGCTTCGTTATGACAAAATTGTTAGTGCTTTTGCTTAGACAACTTTGTCTTGACAACAAACGTCATTAATTGTTATGAAAAATATTTGTCAAGTATAGACAGGGGGTAAATGAAAAGCTGAGCACGAATTATCTTCTAAAATTTAATTATGTTGTCACTGACAACAAATGCGTACGAAAATGAAAACGAAAACGTAGTGAGTTTCTCCAGTAAAACAAAAAATTCTAAAACTAGAACTAGTTCCGCCACGTTGAATTAGATAGCCACTGACAACTACTACTAGTGGTCATCGAGGTGGTATATTTTAGAGAATTTTATTTTGCTTGAACTTATTTTCAAACACTGACGTTTGTTTGTTTGTTTTTGAATACGCTGGCGCATTGTAATGCAAATGATAACCATTTATCTACTACTTTAGCAGCCACAGCGAACTAGTTTGTTGAAAATATTATTTGTATAAAAATTTATTTGAAAAAATTTTTAAAATGAAAAATGCAAATTTGTGTCAATCAAATAAAAACTTATGAACCCAGCAATTCTGGGTACCTGGCCCGAACTAGTGATTTTATCTAACATTTAGGGTGACCACTAGTTACATAAATAGTTACATATACTAGTTACTAGTTATTTTAATATGTAAGGGAGCTAAGTAGAACAAACATCAAATAGTGAATTAAAAATACATATCCTAAATATCTCCAATAACCGATTGCTTGTAAACAAATCTTCCTCCAACTACTCTCCAATAGATAACTTCTGTTGGGTAAAATAACTATAGATGTTTATAGTGACTACACTCTAGATTACTTAAAGATACTAAAGTGACTATTGACTTCACGCTAGATTACCTGCGATGTAAGTATACTTAAGAAAACAGAAAATATACTATATGAGAATTCTATCAACATTTATGTGAAACAAGTTTGTACGTATCCCTGACAAAAAATGCAGTACAGTATAAACGTTTAGTGACTGCACTCTAGATTGATATGGGACACTTAAGTGACTATTGACTTCACACTAGATAACCTGGGATATATTAAATAGCCAACAGATTTCTCTCTGTACTACAAAGATCACATAAGTATAAAATGACCCAAAAAAATATAAATTGGAGTTAGCCAGTGATCAGTGATCAGGGTTACATTGACTACTTGTAAAACTACTGGATATGTATAGGTGTAGGATGTGTACAAATGAAAATGATTCCCATTAACTAAAGTGATTTATTTGAAAAACAATAACAAAATGTACATCACTTATAAATAGATCATTCAGGTGTTCGAAATATGATTGGTTACAAATATGTTTTGCAATTACAGTCGAACTTCCCTATAATGAATCTTGACGGGACCAGAAAATCACTTCATTATATAGAAACTTCATTATACAGAAATTATATTTTTCCCCCACTTTTTATTTAAAACAATTAGGCATATTACACTTTTTCATTTTTCTTCCACATCAAAACCTTGTAATACCAAATAACAAAACCATTATATAAAAATTATATTTTTTTCCATTTTTATTTAAAATAATCAGGTATTAGTTTGGATTACACTCTTCCATTTCTCTTCCTCAACAAAACCTTCTAGTACATTAAGGATTTAAATACATTAGTCGGCACGTTACTCCTCATCTCCACAAAAGTACTTTTTGCTACAATACCATGCCGTTTTTTGAATTTGTCTAACCATCCTGTGCTAGCTTCAAAATCTTAGTGTCCCAATGCATCAGCGAACTCTTTGGGTTTTTGCTTCATTAATTGCCCAGATATAGGAAGATTCCTACCACGTGCGGCAGTTACCCATTTGAGCATTGCTTCATCAATATCCTCAAAAAAGCAGGTTCGAAGCCTTTTGCGTCTTCTACATTTTTTAGAATCACAGCCTTGTTTTTTAAAATATTTGATAATGCGCTGGGAAGAATTCCAAACTGCCTAGCCACATATTTTTTTTAATCCTTCTTCAACTTTATTAATAATTAATAATTTTTTTCAAGAGAAATGCTACTTCGCTGCTTCAATTGTTATTAATGTGGCTTTCTTCTTTTTTTTTTTTGTTCTTATTTTCCTTTTTTGGGAATCCCCTCATTATATGTGGCATCTTTCTCGGTACACAGAGTTGTTAGTATGCGAAACAGAAAATTGTTTGAAAAATTCATTATATGGAGACAAAAACGCATGTGAGTCAAATATTACACCTGCAAAATTGCTTCATTGTATAGAAATCTTCATTGTATGGAAATTCATTATAAGGAGATCAAAAACAATGAAATTGGAACGGAAAAAGTTGTGTGTTTGAAATCAATTCATAATAGGGAGAGCTTCATTGTATAGAAGTTCGACTGTATATATCACTCAATTGGAAGACCAAAAATTGTTTTTGATTGTAACAGACTTAAAAATGAATCAGAAAAGACTCAAAAATTACTAAAATATGATTCGAAAATTACTCCAAAATTAACAGCAATTCGGCTCAAAAATTATACAAAAATGAGTGGAAACTGATCAGAAGAAGGGCCCATAAAACTTATTTAGACGAGTCTCGGATAGGGTACCATATTCTCCCGACAAAAGTATCATTTATGATCAGAAAATGAGCGCATATTCCAGTATATTTAATTAAAATTTTCAAAAAATGTTAGCTGAGATACAGGGATATTATTTCAAGCTTTTTAAAAAGAAAAACAAAATTTACTGAACCTTGCATAAATATGCAATTTCGTACGCACTTCGACTATAAGCGGATTTTTTAATTTAAAAAAAAAAAAAAATTTTAATAATATTTTTCACTAATACTACTTGTGTACATTTGAGAAATAATGAAAATTATTTTTTTTAAAATTTCTTTTATTCGTATATTCTAGTAGTTTTTCAATCAAAAACCGAATAAAGACAAAAACTATTTTTGTTTTTCGTTGCACAGTGGTTTAGAAAAGGTTTTTTTTTTTTGGAAATAATTCGGTATCTCGAGAACTATTTGAGATATTGTTACGAAATTCCACATGGTTGGAGCTGAGGTATTTTCGAATTGATTTGCAGTTGTTCAAATTATTTAATGATATTTTGGTAAAATTAAATAATTTCATAAATTTTTGGGACGTCATTTACTTTAAAAACTTAAAAAATTATAATATGGTGATTTTTCATGAAGGAAAATATAAAATTTCCATGAAGAAAAATATAAAAATAACGATTAAAGATATCATAACAAAATTTGGAACTAATATAGACTGGAACTAATTTATCCTTAAATCAACGACATTATAACTTTTGACATTTTTTATTTTCAAATACCGAAATTCCTAAACCGGGGAAAATGTGTTCCAAAAACAGAGTTTTTTTAGAAAAGTGCCTACTGTGACGTTATTTACTGTGTGATAGTAAAATAACTTTTTAGATATTTAAGAAGAATATAGAGTTATATAAATATGAAGTCTTTTCGAGGATCCGTGCTTTGCCTTTTTAGAATTTTTTACTAAAATCTGAAATTTTTGTAAAAATTTGGCCAAGTTTAGATAGATTTGGGGGGTGTTGTGTCCGCTTAAGTGAGCCAAAATTTACTTTAGACGCTTTTGCATTAAATTTTCTTTCCGGATCATATAAAAATTGTATATAGTCCCGAAGAAAATTTTTTTCTACAAAAGAAAAAATATATGGGCCTTTTTGGGAAAAAAACTTAAAAAATATCGCACTTTTTACATGTTCCAACTTTGGATGCGTTTATCTTTTTATAGGGACAAGATAACTGTAAGCAAGTTTTTTTTTAGAATTTTATCACCAATATAGGTGATATTTTAAAAAAAAAAATCCGACCACATCTAAAAAATCATAAAAAGATCGAGCAAAATTAAAAAAATAAATTAACCTAAATATCTCTTCAACTTATAGAGATAACCTAAACATGTAAGCATATTTTTGGTAGATCTTCTTAAACACTATTTATATTTTAAATTTCACTTCATTCGGATCATAAATGGATTTTTGGCGATTTTTTAAAAAATTTTAGACCCGTGGTGACCAATTTTGAGGGGCAACGCACTGGCCCCCATTAGCGCTAGGAAGCTGAACAACTGCAAATCAACTCGAAAATACCTAAGCTCCAAGAATGTGAAATTTCGTAATAATATCTCAAATGGTTCCAGAGATTCCAAAAAAAAACGTTTCTAAACTACTGTGCGTTGGTGTAAAATGTATATAAAAAGAAAATGTAAAAAAACGTGTTGCATACCTTAAGGTGCCTCAAATAAATATTTCTTTCATTGGCTGTGTATATTAAACAGTAGTTTAAAGTGGCTCCTTAAAGCATGTACATTTTTGTTGGCACAACGTTTTAATGAAAATGTATGAAGTCTGAAGAAGTTGAACCGAAATGTTACGAATTGGAATATACGATTAATTTCACTTTTCTACAGATTATGTGGACCTGTTTCAAATGAACATAAAACCCTGATAAAACAAAAAGCTCTATTTTGATATGATTTACAGCCTTATTATTATTCTTTTAAATAATGTTTTTGGGAAAAAGTACCAACAATATAAAAATACCCATTTCGTTAATGGGAAAACGTTTGAAATTCCCAAATATAAATTGCTGGTGAATTTTTCTGTATTTTAAATTAATATGTTAACAGTGTCGGTCATTAGTGGTAACGAGTCAAAGAGTGCTCAAAGTTTTATCACATATTTAGTTGTACAAAAAGTACCATGTTGGTACCATTTTTATTTTTAAAATTGTTGGCCATTAGTTTGGAATTTCTCAAAAGAAAGACCCTTAAAGAGTTATAAACAAACACTTTTTAACACATGTTTATTAGAAAAAATGATACAAAATTATTTTTTAAATTATGAAAAGTTACGAAACTGAATTTCGTGTTTCTGTTTCGGTGTTCGGCCAAATTTTTTACCGAATTTTGTAACTCTATTAATTCTATTTAATTTCTTTTTAATTTGCCAGTGTTATTATAATATGTATTATCAATTTCAATGACATTTAATACTTGTAAAAACTATCTAAAAGTTCTGCTCACTCACCTGCCCATCAATAAACTGTACATTTCCCAACAACAAAACGGCAGCCAAAACTCGAACCACATCCAGAAAAGGTATGCCCAATATACCTAAACAAGTTTTCCAGGCCTGAAAACGAGCCGCATCTTCCTGATCGTTTTGTGAAATGTCACCATGTTGTAAGTAGCGTAAATTCAACGGTGAATAACCCTCCAAATTCAATTTAACACGTTCTTCTCGACTCAAACCGGCCAGCATTTGATAGAAAATATGATAGTTTTTCTCCTTGGGCAAAGGTCTTATAACACGCGTCTGATCCAGAAAATAACAATGGATTTTAGTGCGATATAGAGCACCATCGGTCACCTGGACCTCTATAAATTGGCCAATACGACTGGATTCCGAATTCGTAGAAGTTTTGGCCGAACCTAAGGAACGTAATACTGTAAAAGCGGCAGCTAAATGTTTAAAGGCATCTGTTTCGGGACCACCACCGGCCACAGCGAACAGTTGGCGCAACAACAGCATAGAGCAATGGGTTTTGCCAGCCCCCGAAGTGCCTGACAATATGATGGCCTGTGGGTAACCCGTTTCGGCTTGTTGACGTACGGCTTCTTGGACGATTTTGCGCAGCTGTGGAGCCAAGGGAAATGAACGGGTGGATGATAATGTCAAGGGATTGCCCACATTTAGATATGGATTGATGGAGAGTAAAATGGGACCAACATTGGACTGTAAAAAGAACACAATAAGAAAAACATGTTAAATTAACTAACCCCCATATGCATAAACAGTTTATAAATTTATCAAAGGTTTATCAAACAATTTTTCCATACAAAATTTGTTTTATAAACCTTTGATAAATTTATAAACTGTTTATGCATATGGGGGTAAATATGTAAACACTTATTAAATAAAATATGAAACACATTGTTAAAGATAAATTCCAAAGTAAGTAACAGTTCACCACTACAATTAGTACTATTTATAAACAAAAACATCTTAGTATATTTTCATTAAACAGTACATTAATAACACACCACTACTGTTAATACTTAAACTTATACTGTTGTAAATAAATATTTAAGAAATTTATCATTATACAGTACTTTTAGTGAGGTGACTTGTTTTTTATTTCTATTGGTCGTTGTCTATGCTAAATTCTATTCAATTCTATTTATAGCCCTTGTTATTTGTATATACTTTGTCAAAGTGTCTAGACCACGTGTCGTGGTCGAGTGCTTTACGCGTTCGCTTACTAAACGAGGGGTACCGAGTTCGATCCCACAATCATCAACCTTAGCTGGACTTGTTTGTGTGAAGATTTTCGTACCTTAATGATTAGACAATATAATTCTCGTGGTGATGGTCTAATGGGTAATTTACGCCTGAACTTTGAATGTTGAAAATTTGCTGAGCGAGAATTTCATTTATTACATAATGTTTTGTTAAAAAAAATTTATTAACACACGTTTTTCATTAAAACTTTTAACCCAAGTATTATTTGATTATTTTTTTTTGATCAAGTTACCTTTGTAAAGCATGTCAGTTGTTATGTTTAATGTCAATTATATTAATTTATTGTTAATCTGATTAAAATGAGTGAACAGATAAAAGTGCGTACTAAAATTATTAAATATTTTCAAAAAAAAGCCAACTTTGTCCTACAAAAAGTTGGCCAAACAATCAAAGGTCTGCTATCTAACTTTTTCCAATATTATTAAACAGTACCGGGAGAACTTGTCCGTTGATATAAAACCTGATTCAGGTAGAAGGAATAGTCCACATAATGTTTCAAAAGTCAAAAAAATAGAAAGCATTTTCAAAAGAGCTCCCAACACCTCCGGTAGGAAAGCAGCACGGTTAGGTCAGTACTCGGACTATTTGGTACGAAAAGTTAAAGCCAATGAAGGTTTAAAAGCATACAAGGCTCAAACAGTTCCTGACAGGAACTCTGCTAAAAATTTAGAGGCCAAAGACGGAGCACGGAAATTGAAGTCAAATTTTATACAAAAAATATACTTGCTGCATAATGGATGATGAAATGTACGTATGGAACATTTTTCGCAGCTTCTGGGTCAATTTTTTTATGTTGCAGATACTCGACGGAATGTTGAAGAAAAGTTTAGGATCCAAAAGCAAACAAAATTTCCCAAAAAGTTCTTGGTATGGCAAGCAATATGCAGTTGCGGCAAAAGAAGCCAAACATTTGTTACAAAGGGCTCTATAAATACCGAAATTTACATCAAGGAATGTTTACAAAAAATGATGTTTCCACTCATAAGACTTCTTAGTGTGTCCATTTATTTTTGGCCTGATTTGGCATCTGTCACTATGGTAAGAAGGTCTTGTACCAACAAGAACAAAAATGAGGTATTTGTACCAAGAAAGGCAATTCCTCCAAACTGCCTTGAGCTAAGGCCAGTGGAGAGATATTGGGCTCATGTTAAAAGAGAATTGAAGAGCACAAAAAAGGTGTGGTAGATTTTAAACGGAGATGGACAACCTGTTCGAACAAAGTGACATTAAGCTCTATAAAAACCATAATGGAAGGGTTTTTGAAAAAGGTTAAAAATTTCATCATTAGAACTATTGAAATATTTTTTTTTTGTAAATTGTAACAATAATTTCAATCAAATAAAAAAAGATTCAAAACTGTAAGTTTAGTAATTTAATTTTTATTAACATTTATGTATGTTAAGAATTTTGCGATCTCAGTCCTTAAGCTTTCAAAAAATGTGCAACCTGTTAGAACACAAGGTGTCAAAGTCTACCACCCTATGAGCAGCTAGACGTTCAAATACAAAAAAAAAAAACAAGTCAAACATGCCGGTTCGATTCCCACACAAGGCTATATTTTTCTGTTTTTTAGCTACATATTCTTGGGGTGTAACTTTGTAAGTGAGAAGCATGAATTTTGTTTCAGTCAAATAATAATAATAGTTATCACTTAGGTTCTATATTACTTGCTGGCTTATTAGGTGAGTAGAATCATCTAATTCTTTAAGATTATATTAAAATTTAAGTTACACATTGTATAGTTTTCTTTAAATATATTTTAGCGTGCAGCCAAAGTTGAATGCACGCTGGAATATGAAAAGTATTCCTATTTTTTGCTTTAAAACTACAAAAATTACATGAATCTTTCTTAATGAACAGTTCATTCATTCAATTAGTTAATGCGTGGTAATAAGTACTTGTGAATTAATAACTGTTTTTTCGAATGAAACGTAAATGTCTTATGAACAAATACAACTAAAAAATAGTTGTAAAGAAGTCAGTAAAGCAACATTTTATACATAATATATACATTTTTAGCAGAGTTCAACAACTGAGGCGAATTTAGGCAATATTAGGGGTATTCCAATAGGGACATCCGTACTTTGACAGTTGATAGCGGTCATATTATTGAAGATACATCTGTCGAATTGGCTGTCATGTTTTCAGTTTGTTTTGCAATTTACATTAGACAGATAAAGCGTTCAACAACAATGAGGTGTGTTTGCCGAATGGGCCCTGAAGCAGTTGGAAACTGACCCTAATTTTATCAAGGAAACATCTTCAGCGATGAATTTGGGACGATACCAATCCACATGAGATGCAAGTTCCCAAGTGGGTCCAATGCATCCCGAAAAGTCACTGTTTGGTGTGGATTTTAACGGTCCATATATCTTCGAGAACGACGTTGGCCAAGTTATCACCGTTAACGGTGTCCGCTATAGATCGATGATTACCAACTTCTTTTGGCTTGAATTGCATGATATGGATACCAACGACATGTGGTTCCCACAGGACGGCGCTACGTCCCACACAGCTCATGCCACATTGGACATTCTGCGGGTGTTATTTTAAGGGCATGGTCATCTCATGTGAACTAGCCACCAAGATCGTGTGATTTGACGTCGTTAGAGTTTTTCTTGTGTGGTTTTCTTAAGTAGCATGTCTATGCATATAAGCCAAAAACCACAGCGGGCCTCAAAGCCAACATAACCCATGCCATCAGTTAAATTCATCCTTTCGGATGTGCGCCATCCAATTACACGATGTTATATTCCATACATAATGACAACGATTGGCGTTTCAAACGAATAAAAACATTCGATGATATCTCACACACTTTCTTTTTTTTTAAATTTAAATATAGGAAATGCTTAATGAAGGACCCTTTATTAGTTGATTCAGAAAAACTTTTCACAGATGTTGAATGAATGTGAATCTGATTGAGGTAGCGTAAGAAAACTTTTTGCACCATGTTTTATTATGGTCAAAATAATGATCCTTTTCTTTTTACTCTCGAAAAAATGGGCAAAAACCACCTACAAAAACTTCAAGCTTCAGTCTTTTGTTTAGTTCTCACAAGGTTCAAACAAGAAATTGTAACATAAAACTCAATTTTATCCCAAAAAGTCATAATTACAACAAAACAGAAATGTCCTCTAATTTATCAAAACATACAATTTAAGGAAAATTTAACTAACAAAATCCCCACAACATAAATATAGCTCCACCAACTTCATCTACTATTTGTTGTTTAACCAGAGTTTAATACAACAAACTTTTGAAAATTTTGCACAATTATTTGAGATTGAAACAGAAAAACACATGCATCCATGATTCAAATGATTCAAGTTAAATTTGCTGACTGGTTGCGAGTGCTGTATGGAGTGTGTGTCTGCATAAGAAGTGGCTTAATTTTGGTTGGGTTAGTCGGTTGCTTGGTTTGCTGGCTAAGTAAGTAAGTAGTTGTAGTTATGGATTGTTCGAGGGTGGTATGATGAGTTTGGGAAACAGTTTGTGTTTACTGTAAAGGTCGTTGCTTTTGCAGCCGATTTGATGGTAATAGTATTGGATCTGTTTATGAGACTGGGAACTTGGGAACACGAGCAGTGCGAAACATCAAGACCAAAATTTCAGACACTAAACTATCAGAGTGACACCTTCCATCCTAAGATTCATAAATGCTCTGATATCAATAACTAAGACAACGTTGTAACATTACGCCTTTAATGTCAAATTCGTTCAAAACTTTGTATATTTCTATTCAGATATTGCAAGATTTCAACCGAAAAGAGGTAAAGTAGCAGAGATCACCTGTTGCAAAGCAGATGCTGTCCGCTGCAATGTGCTCTTCTTACGGAAGATTATAGGATAAATGTAAATTTCATTAAAAGTTTAACAAATTCCAAGCACAAAAATAATCTCAGTTTTTTGGCAACTAGGAACATAAAGCCACCGGTAGAGGAAAAAGTCAATTAAGGAAAGAAATAGAACCTGGTCATGAAGTGCAAAGTATAATTGGTTAATATTTGCTGAAGTAATGCTTTTCAACCAAACCTCTCTATGAGTTTGAATTCGAATAACCCATTGGTAGTCATTAACCCACCGACAATGGAATAAAGTCTATTAAGAAAAGCTAATTGCACCTGGAAATGAAGTACAAAGGATGAATTTCAAATTGGTAAAAAGAACCTGGAATAATAATTACCAGAATCTGGAATATTAATCATAGGATATAATTGTCCTAAGCCATATGGTATTGAAAATCAGCAAAATCGGTCAAGTAGAACCAGAATTATGAATTAAAATGTGAAGCAACCCCCAAAAGATTGGATATTTTTCACAATTGGTTTGCTACTTTATTTAAATATATTGCAAATTTTCTTGAAAATGGTAAGAATCGGGACATGATTTCTCGTAGCTCCCATTAAAATTTATTTCCGAAATATGGCCCTAAGGTACATAAATGCCTTTAGAATGGCAATATCGATACAAAAATCAGCTAAAATAAGTTTAGTTTCCATATACTTAAGTCTCACATCCGAAGTTTGTCTGGTTTAACTCTCCTTTCTCCATAATTGGATTCTGTACGTCCCAATTGGTTTTAAACTAGATTTATATATGCAGACAAAGTTTAATTTCGATTGATGACTTCTATGCGGTGACGGCAAGTAAGACGTATATCCAAGTGAATGGTAAAGTTAAGTGTGACATGTGAACACTTTCCTCTCCTAAGTGTAAACGTATCATGTTTACTTTTGAGATAATTTAATTTCAGTTTTAAACCACACGTGTGATATAATTTAGCACTCTAGATGCTAAAAGGTTATTCATATAGCTTTTTTTCTAATTTTCAACAAATCACTTTAAATTGAATTGGATGTCGGAATCTTTATTAAGACCCGAAGGAATAATCTCTGAAGTGGTCCATTCGGTTGGTTAAATTTTCGATCACTCTTTCTAGAATTACCTTCCGAATCTCATGAATTACGCGAGTAATATTAGTCTTGGAAGCTTTATCTATAGAAATAACATATGCAATATAAGAACTGAGATCGAAAAATTCTTAAGACACGTTTTTCATTAAAACTTTTAACCCAAGTATTATTTGACTTTTTTTTGATCATGTTACCTTTGCAAAGCATGTTTATGTTTAATGTCAATTATGTTCATTTGTTGTTAATCTGATTAAAATGAGTGACCAGAAAAAAGTGCATGCTAAAATGATTAAATATTTTCAACAAAACCCAACTTGGTCCTAAAAAAATTTGGCAAAACAATCAAAGGTCTGCCGTCAAACTGTTTCCAATGTTATTCAACAGTACCGGGAGAACTTGTCCGTTGATAGAAAACCTGGTGCAGGCAGAAGGAATGGTTCACATGATGTTTCTAAAGCCCAACAAATAGAAAGCTTTTTCAAAAGAGCTCCCAACACATCCGGTAGGAAAGCAACCCGGTTAGTTCAGTGCTCGGACTATTTGCTACGAAAAGTTAAAGCCAATGCAGGTACAAAAACATACAAGGCTCAAAAAGTTCCTGACAGGAATGCTGCTAAAAGACAAAATTTCCCAAAAAGTTCTTGGTATGGCAAGCAATATGCAGTTGCGGCAAAATAAGCCAAACATTTGTTACAACGGGCTTTATAAATACCAAAATTTACGTCAAGGAATGTTTACAAAACAGGATGCTTCCATTCATAAGACTTCATAATGTGTCCACTTATTTTTGGCCTGACTTGGCCCTGTCACTAATGGTAAGAACAATAATGTGGTATTTGTACCAAGAGAGGTAAATCCTCCAAACTGCCTGGAGCTAAGTCCAATGGAGAGATATTGGGCTCTTGTTAAAAGAGAATTGAAGAGCACAAAAAAGGTGTCCAAAAGTGTGGTAGATTTTAAACGCAGATGGTCAACATGTTCGAACAAAATGACAGAAATCACTATAAAAACCATAATGGAATGGTTTCCGAAAAAGGTTCACAATTTCGTCACTAGTGATTAGTCAAGCCCGCCATTAAAAATTTCAATTATTTAGTTTTAGCATTTGCTATATTATCAACTGATACTGTTTATTTAATATTTTAATTATCCCAAAACCGAACAACAGAAAGAGATCGGATTTAAAAATGTACCCATATTTTTTTGCAGTTCTTGGTTTATTTGGAAACTCTAACATAAATGCTGGAAGCAGTGTGGAAGCATAAAAAGAATTGCTGACAATATGAATCGTTGCAATAATATGGTACCTTTTTTTAATAGATTTACCTAACTCATTGCACAACTCTCGTACTTCATTAATAACAAAACTCCAAACACGCTTTACAAAAATAAACAAAACAAACAAAAAAACACCATGCAAAAGGCGCCAAAACCTGTTTCCAAACAAAATTCAACGTTTAAAAACTTTAAAAATAACAAAAAGACACAAACGGACTGTGGGACGGACACGTGGAGAGGCCAAGAGACAGACATACGAAAACAAAAACAGCAAATAAATAATGAAAACAACAACTTTAAATGCAACAAATACAAAAAAAAATAATAAAAAATAAACGTACAACTCCAACTTTAATGGATTCTGTTTCGGTTTTTTCTTTGAAATTTGTGAATAAAAAAATAAAAAAAACAACAACAATAATAATAAACAACAGAATTTAAAGCTGCCTTACTAGGCCTGGCCTGGTCTGGCACTAGGAATGGTATGGCATGACTTGAGTTGAGTTGACTTCGCCTGGGACTGGTCTGAACGGGCATTGTAAGTCTGTTTTCATGGCTGTTGGTTGGTTGGCTTGTGGCGGCTGGCTGCAGCAACAGACTCGTAACAAAATTATTTTCAAGTTTTATTTTTGTGTTTGAATGGATTTCTGAGTGTATAGGTAGTAGGTAACCATATGTGAGTTTGTTGGTTTGTGGGTCTGACTGCTCCATTGTTTGAGCCATAGTGTTTTTGTTGTTGTTGTTTTCGTCGATTGTAAACATTGTGCCTGCGGGTTGCTGTTGGTTGGTTTTTTCTTTGTTTTGTTTAGACGGAAAAAAATTTATAATAAATAAAATAAAAACTAAAACAAAATTGAACTGTGCGTGTGGCACATACAAAACACTCTAAAATGCAACACTAAAGCTAAACAAGTTTGATTTTCAGTTTTATTTCTTGTTGTATTTCAGTTGTTTTCGTAGACAAAAAGCTTGACTTCTTTATAACAGCCCGAGTTTAAAGTGACGATATGTCGATTGGTTTGTCTGATCTGACATTGTCTACATTTGGTTGGAGTTGTGATGTGAAGTTTTTTTTTTTTTGTTTGTTAGTTAGTTAATGGCAAATGCTACAGAGTTGGCCAACATGGACGCTTTTTTTAACAGATTTAAATAAATTTCAATAGGGATTCTAGTATGTATGTGTTAAGAAACATTTGAATTTGAAGCAGAAGAACTGTGTGTTCTTAGTCTCCACGACTGCAAACGGAGTAATTTTAAAAAAAATGTCCCAGAATTATTGATTTTTCTTGCCAAGTAGGATGATCACTGCTTAGCGGTTAATTTGTTTGACTAATTACATTAAATTGTGCGCGTTTAAAGAGTAAGACAATTGAAGCAATATATTTCATGATTTAGTCTAGTAGACGGTCCAAAGTAGTCATTTTATGATAATGAATTTCCTGGTTCCTAAGAGATAGCTCTCTAACTTCATATTACTTGATTAGCTCCATATATAACAAGTTATTTCAACATTAAACTTCTCTAATAGTGATTATAAAGACGGGTCATGTTATTTCAACTTTTAAAATGTATCGAATTTGCCAGTTGTTGGCATACTTGACTCCTTGAAGGTCGCATAGTCGGCAGGTCATGCTCTGACCGATCAACGTCATCGCAAGGATTCTTTGTAAGTTTATTTATTTATTGAATCAGTCATATTTTCTTAGGCCTAACAATAATTACTAAAATCTTATAACTTAAATTAAAACTAAATGCTCTCTGACGGATGGACAAAATGGGCTCCATCTTAGCGGGGTGGTAGATCGCCTCTACAAAGCCTTGATCGTGTTTTGCTCTGTGCGAGAAGTCTTGCAAGTGGGTTCTTGAACTCATTCTTAACTAACGTAAGTCCATATGGATATTCTCAATTCTTATGTACCATAGTGCACCCGACATGATCCTAAGAATTTTCGATTGGGCTTTCTGTATAAGTTCAATACTGGTATCGCTCTCCCTTCCCCACAGTTGGATGACATATGTCCAAATTGGTTTTAAAACACATTGATTTGCCAGTGAAGCATAGATGACAACTAGATAGGTAACTGAGAGCCAAAAACCTAATTCATGAGAATGTATTGCATGTATTTAGTTATTGTATCACTCGTATGTGTGAAAAGAGAGTAATTTTTTCCTCTCTCCTTCCGTTCTATGCGTTTATTCTATGCAGTGAAGGTCAGAGGCTCTTAACTTAATTTGAAGTCTCTTGGCTTCTACAATATATGTGGAATGTTTGTTATTTTATGTGTCTACTTTTGAGTTCTTCAACCGTATTTCTATGAGTCTGACGTAATTGGCCAATTCCGCAGAAGCTACCTGCGGATCTGCATGGGAGGTAAGTATTGCCGTATCATCAGCGAATGTCGATATAGTAAGTCTATCGCACACAGGCAAATAAGTATAAGTATATATCAAATAAAGTGTTGGTCCGAGAAGACTTCCAAGGATTAATTACACGAATGTAATGTTCTTTAAAAGTATAGTTATCTTCGGGACGATCTTCGTTCAATATTTCTAATTGATTTGTTTTACAATCGTGTAAATAACAATTCAGATCCGGTCCCCATTAATCTTACTATAATAGAGCTAGGATTTCTAGATTCTTATGATTCTACTGAAATGGACCATACATAGAGTTTAAGGAGAACACAAATCGTTCTCCTTAAACTCTATATGGAGCAATGGAGAATGAGTCAAGAGGAGGCACTCATTAACGTGCAAAAAAGTAATGAAATACGTTTGTGAGTGAATAACGTGACTAAAGAAATGTCGGATTGATTAACTCCCGAAAAGCTACTGGGTCAAATGCACTTCGTAAAGCTGTGGCCAATAGATCAAGCACCACGAGTCAAGCTACATCATCAGCCCTCCTATAAGGATGTCGTTGAAATTGTACGACTAGGACTCATTTCACCGGGATACACACTAACGTCCAATGATAAAACTGAGTTTATCCAAACGATAGTTTTGTATAAAATTTTGCGAAATGCACTTCTTCGAGATCATCAAGATCTCTGAAGAGATAAAATACCTCAGGATTATTGCTGAGATGACCTCAATGATTCGTCAAATGTTCAGTTCTATCAGGAAGACCATAATGGTCCATAGGCAACCTCACTTTGGTGTGCTTGAAAGAGTCTTGAGTAGCAGGTTAAGGGATTCAAGAATTCTTTTGGTGTCGGATAGTCAGACTTCGCTCAGGTTTTTATTGTCGAGAGTTATCATGTATAGTAATTCATCGCTGTACGAAGTAGGTAGGCGTAATGAATTTTAATTGTGCTGTTTTGTAACACTGTCTTGGGTAAAATACCAGAAGCTATTATCACTAGAATACTTAAGGATTGCTCACAGTAATTCTGGAAATAACTTCAGAGTAGCTTAGGGTCATGTAGAACGAGGTTTCCCGGTAGTGCTAAACAGGATGGGATATTTTTAACCTCTAACCCAACAGGATTTTAGGATTCATTCCTGAACTTGGCTTGTTATGTTGAACGGGTCGTGGTGCTAGGAATCTCTTTAATCTAATATGTATATTGTTACGAATGTGCAATAGCGATTTCAATTTAACGGTCTGTAACGACTGCCTGCAACATGCATCATGTTTATAAACTCGTCCATTAGTAGAAGCTTCTACTCATCAACAATGTTGATAGAATGCGGTTACTAGCATTGATTATAAGTGTGGCAACACTATATGTTTAAGCTTCTAACATTAGCATCGAAAGCTCTAGAATTCGAATGATCTAGTTGTCCGTTAATACCATTGTAGAAGATTAACGAAAGATGGAGTGTGTATAAATAGTGGCAGAGGTGGCAGTCGTGAGTGAGTTTATCATAGGCGCTGTTAGAGTTAACATCAACTGTCTTGTACATTTAAGTTTATACATTATAGTGTGTGCATTTCTGCGAATTGATAAACGTGTATAAAGACACTGAGTAACTATTTGAACTGTTGTTGTTGTACATTTTAAACAAATAAAGATTTGTTACAATTTTAAACTACTAAAACTGCATTTTATTTGCAATCAAAAGTATCCGGTTTATTTAAAGGAAATAAACCCGTTTTTAAAAGGTAAAAACGTAACAATATGTAAAGTTGAACCTATGTCCAGGTTTTAAAATATAAAATTATTTTTATTTTAAAGCCCGGTTTATAGGTCAATAATATTACATTACTTAGATTAAAGAGGCTCCACGACTTGAAATGATCCTAATTATTAAAAAAATTATCCTAAAATTATAAAATGTTTGTCCAAAATAAAATTTAAATTCAAATATTTGTAAATGTGCCAAAATATTAACGTATGTAATTCCAAAAAAACGTATACACTATTGAAACTATCCTTTAAATAACTATAGAAGGCCAGAAAATTGGAAATTTTTTAGTTTCTGTAACAAATTAGTAAAATCTGTATCTCTAAAGGCTGTAATATTTATTATAATATATGTATTGCAGCCTTTGCTCCTATACTCCACATTTAATGTGCCCACAGTTTGCCATCTCCGATTCCACAATGTTTTTTTTTTTTTTGTTCTCAAAGTGTGCAGCATAAACAAGGCATTGGAAAATACGCCAACGAAAAAAATAAAATCTTTTGAAAAAATAAAACAACCAACTACCAATTACCATTTTGGTCATAAATAATAAATGTATTTACGAGTGACTGAGTTAAAGCGAAAGATTGTGAGAGTGTGTGTCTATCACGAAGTAGATTTCAGATTATGATCTGGCAATAATTGTTAGTGATTAGAGCCAAATATAAACATTAAACGAAGCAACAACAACAAAAAAAAAACCTCTCTAATTGCAACAAAATGACTGCTGATGAACAGATTTAACCAATTACTAGTTTATATACATACTTATACAAATTTATCTATAAAGGGTACTTACAAAATAGCAGTTCTCATTAAATCTCGCCTGCAGAGTACGCATTACAGCATCTTCTGTCAGTGGTCCCGATAGATGTATTAGATCTTCCAATTCGTAGGGTTGTTTGTGTTGTGAGTTGCCATTGGTTGAATGATTCAATTGATTTGCATACTGATTCGAACGATTGACATTGTGTATGCTGCCAACAATGTTGGAATTGGTGAAACCCATGGGGAGAGTATTGATGCCATGACATGGATTCAAGTGCTTTTGTATGGGTATGAAGGGCAATTGGGTGGGCTGATGTTGATATTGATGTTGCTGGTGTTGATGCTGTTGTTGTTGTTGTTGGGGCTGTTGATGATACGATGGCTGGTGGTGGTGATGATGGTGTTGTTGTTGCTGCTGGTGCTGCTGTTGTTGTTGGTGGTGTAGATGTGATGAGTGTGTCGATGATCGCATAGGTAGAGTGTTCGAGGTGTGTGTCATCGATGTCGGTGGTGGTATGACAGGCATTACAATTGAATCCATAAAATGATGGGCGGCTGAAGAAACTGTTGGGAAGATGGAGAGAAAAATTATAAGATTGTGTCTACAGTTTGAAAATGTATGAAACATATTTGGGAAATTATGAGTGAAAAAAAAAAAAAAAATAGATGAGTGCCAATACAATACATTTGACCTTTGGAGAATCTCGAAACATTTTTGATAGTTTGAAATAGTATAAGAAATAAGAGGGATTTCCTAGTTAATAACTTTGGATTGTAGGATGTTCAATGTAATTTTTAATTAAATACTATACTTAATAAAAATGAAGTAAATTGTGCAGTAAACAAAATGAGACTACGAGTACAAGGTAACGATCCATCAGAGTCGGATACATTGAAAGAACCTATAATTTTTGCACAAAATCCTTAAGTGATCGTACTGCCGATCTGAATATTTCAGTTTTTAGGGTAATACATAATTACTATAATTTCAGAGTTGAACACTTCTTAAATACGTCTTATATGAATGACTTAATGACATGTCAGATTAACTGTATTTTGCTGCCATACGAAAAACTTCATCCCCTGACAGATCAGACAGGACAGATCTCCACAAGAAAAAATCAACATGTTGTGAAACATGTTAACAAATCTTTAATTAATTTAGTATCACTATGTTATATTTAACTTAAAAATATGTCTGTCATAATGAAAACTTTATATTTAGAAAACTACTCGCAATTATCTGTGGCAGAAAATGTACTAAAATGTCTTGGAGTCATTAAACATAATTTCTAATCCACTGATGACTTTTATATAAATAATCACTCCAGACATAGGCGATCGCAATGTAACTAATACTCATATTTCTTATGAGAAATTACTATTTTGATAAAATCTGTTATCTTCTCTATATTATAAAGGCACATTCACCTGTATTCATAATAATTTGACTTTCTAAATTTGCAGATATAAAATAGAAATTGTAAAGTACTTCCAATCAAATGCATGGACATCTTTTGCTTCTTATAAAAATAAAAAAATAGATTAAATAATTGCATTGGACTCATTCAGTAAGTCATTTCAGAGACTGATATGCAACTAATAAACACCTAACTATTTTTAAAAATGTTTGGTAATATTGCTCTTTGTACCAAATCTTATGGTAAACAACTGTGTTTTCAAGGTCCCCTTTGAACGACGGACAGAGAATGTTGGTTCGCTCTCCTAATTTGAAGGATGAACACTCTTAAAGCCTCAGAATAAGATATTAACTAGATAAATAACTCAAAATTGGATCAGAATCCTTCCGACTCCTGCGTTCCCCAAGTTGCCTTCAAATATGGGCTTAAATTCAGGTGATCTTGCGAAAGGGAAACGCAGTTACGTATCTAAACTTTCTTCGGGTGATCTTGGAAAAGGGAAACCCAGTTACGTATCCAAGATGTGAGTGTGGTTCAGATTATTCAGCATCACAGCAATGGACGATTATCTGCGTTTCATGAAAAAGCAAATTTTTGAAGACCCTTATTAATGAACCCTGTCTTGTAGCAATAAGGTAAAATAGATATAAAACTCGTAAGACATAACGATGGCAGATCTAGAATAATGAAAGCTATCAATCCCTATAATATCATCAGTGCATCTACCTTATGACGAGAACGATCCTTCAAGTGTAGTACACAGCGGTGTAAAATATCTAGTAGATAACTATACCTAACGGGTAGCTTGACATTCATTTAAAGTCAATAACAAAAATGTTTACACCATAGCTATGGTAACTGCAAAGGTAACTGTAAACTGATAGATATAAATTTGTTGAACTTACGCGTATTAGTAGTGTATTACAAAGGGCATATGAGCATAAAAAGATGTGATGTCAATACCCTTCGTATGTGTTCTCCTATTTAGGAGTGTGGCTTCACACTAACACTTATTGGACGATTGAACAAAGACTTACGAGGAACAAAAGAGAAGGTTAGATTTCTGGTTAGAATTTTTCATCAAACGGGGCTGTTTAATATACTGTTACGAATGTGCAATAGCGATTTGAATTTAACGGTCTGTAACGACTGCCTGCAACATTCATCATGTTTATAAACACGTCCATCAGTAGAAGCTTCTATTTATCAACAATGTTGATAGCATGCGGTTATTAGCATTGTTTATAAGTATGGCAACACTAAATGTTTAAGCTGCTAACATTGATATCGAAAGCTCTAGAATATGAATGTTCTAGTTTGTCCGTTAAGATCATTGTAAAAGATTAACGAATGATGGTGTGTGTATAAATAGTGGCAGAGGTTGCAGTGAGTGAGTATATCAAAGGCGCTGTTAGAGTTAACATCAACTGTCTTGTACTTTTAAGTTTGTACATTATAAAGTATGTGTGCATTTCTGCCATTTGATGGACGTGTATAGAGACAAAGAGTGACTATTTGAACTGTTGTTGTTGTACATTTTAAATAAATAAAGAGTTGTTACAATTTTAAACTACTGAACGGCTTTTATTTGCAATCCAAAGTATCCGGTTTATTTAAAGGAAAAACCCCCCGTTTTTAAAAGGTAAAAAACGTAACAATACATTCTAGCTACTAATCTTGGTTTATGAAACAGAGATAGAAGATACATGTTTTTCAATATCACCAGGAAATAGGTCATTGATAGACTCTGGTAGGTAATACCAGACTCGTTTAAGATTGTTGATTGGAAGGTATCTAACCCCCTGTCTATACTTGTAAAATATTTATCATAACAATTAATGACGTTTGTTGTCAAGACAAAGTTGTCTAAGCAAAAGCACTAACAATTTTGTCATAACGTACCAATAATACTAATAAATGGAGACTATACCTGATAATTTTTTATCTTGATAACCATTTTGACGTTTGTCATGATAAAAATTTATCAGGTATAGACAGTGGGTAATGAATGCTGATATTCCGGTCGAAATTGGATAAATTTTATGGTACAGCTTACTCCAGATTGGGATATATAAATCATAGAAGAACTAAATGGGCAAAATTCTGTGATATCATTGATGCCACGCCATTTCTCGCAACCGAAATATTGGACGGCACACGGGATCTGGACGATTCAGTAAGGGAAATTCCTACAACCATGGTGGACCATAATTCGAGGACGACTACTACCGCCACATCTCTAACACTTTCAAAAGAGAAACCGAAAGGGTTTAAAATGAATCATGAAAGCGGTCCTGCGAAGATTTTGAAAGTACCTCTACTAAGGTAATATCAATTCTAAAAGAAAATCATTCGAGTTTGTATGCTTTAGACATGAAAATTCTAAAATATTTTCTTTTAATCGAATTACACACTAACCCCCTGGATTCCTAAAAGGATGGATGATGTTCATGTCAAGAATATCCTCACTCCCGGTAATTTATGGAGACTACAACATGCATACTTTAAAACATTGATTTTATTGAAAACACTGGTTGATATCCATGTCAGAATATCCTCACTCCGGGTAATTTTCCAAACCATAACACATATTCTCCAAAGGCATTGTATGACGTTGTTAGTAAGGTCGAGGAAATAATTGACAATACTCCACTTTTGAGGAAATTTATAGAGAACAAAAAACTTTTTAGGCTCAGTACGGTTGCTAAGATAGTCGCATATGCACATGGCCTTACTCCTTATAAAACATTATGTGATATCTTCGAATCAACCCTTTGTGTACTGCATCTGGGTCAACTCGGCTTAAACCGAATTTGGACTCTAGGCTCTTGTGGAAACGTTCTGCTGTGAGTGGAATACAAAAGGAACTATGTGCCTTTTGCATTTGTCAGAAAACCTTTGGTAATAGATGTGATCTCAACCTTATAATGTACACTGAAAAGAGCACGTCTAATAGAGAACGCTGGACACTTAAATACGCTTCTCAATTATCTACAAGGTGTAGAGATTGGTCTTACTTACTATTACTGGCTCTATGAGTTCCATTCAACAGGAATGTATGGAGACGATGCTGGAAATAACTGCCCTTGATATCTATGTTAAATGTATATCTGCTTAGTCGGCTCTAAGAATCAAAGAGCTAAGTGGACTAAAGCATGTACTGGTCATGGCACTCCTTATCCTAAGTATGTGGAATATAGAAAACATTCAACGAACTTTGTTAGGACCTTTGGAATAAGAATAACGACAGTGCTCTGTCTAACAGTGACAGTTCAAAGACGGATACGGATTTTTTTGTGGAAACGTCTGTGTGTGGGGTGAGGATAATACTCTTGCCAATAAAATTCGTATTACCCCCATTAACACGAAGCCTGGTTAAGCGTTAACTAATAGCAGTATAAAATTATTTTTGTGTGAAAACTTTCAGTATAACTATTAGTTAACACGTTACCAGACTTCGTGTTATTGGGGGTTAGAGATATGAACTGGAATTGCTTAATAGTACAAAACGGAGAGAATAGGTATCAAAGAAATTACTTGATAGGACTTGCGCAGAGATGTTTTTAAGATACTTTATGGGTTTTACTAGATATAACAACATAAAATCGTAGCCAATTAGGTCCTGATATTATGATTCTTATTACATATATCTACTAAAAGTTAATATCTTTCAAACTTCAACTTAAGATCCTGGAAGCATTTTCATTTGATTTGCAAAAGTTTGGAAATATCTAACGAATTAGATGTAATTTTAAACTAACCGATATAGGTCTTTGTGGACTAAATATTAAAACATGTTTGGTATAGAAAATAATTGAAATCAGATAAAGAAAAATACTTTCAAAATAGGTAGGTGTGAAAAATAGAGATTTTAGAGAAGTAGTTAATACCTAGGTAATATAACAAAATTTTGAAAAATAATCGGAGTGGACCGAGAAATAAATAAAACATTTTTTTAAATTAAACATAATTTTGTAATTTATAATTTATAACAACATATAACATAATTGAAAATAATAACAGCCAAATACAACAATTTTATTCAAGAAAAATATTTATATTTTGGAATTACAAACAGAAATTCAAAACACAACAGCAATAAAAACAAGCAAATGGAAGCAAGATAAAATAACATGATTTTTTTTTTAATACAAACCAGATGAAAACCAAAAACCCAAATTAGTTATTTAACATTACTACTTACTTATATATTACACAATTAAAAATAATTTACCTTTTTCATTGATCTGATGGGGCAGTGGATGTGGTATGGATGTATTTCGTGATGAAACAATACCCGATGTGGTTGTCGAATTATGTGGCAAGGTATGACTAAACAAATGATGTGAATTCTACAAAAATAAAAACAAAAAAACAACAAAAGAAAAAAAAATACAAGAATTAGTAACTACAAATAAACTACAATACATAATGTGATTAGAACAAATTAAGAAAACTGGCTACTCTAATACATTAGGGTATTCACTAAGTCCACTGCTGCTGAGTATTTTTAGTATTTATAGAACCAAAGAGATTTTATATGAATAACAAGATTTTTAAAAAAGTTTTAATACAAATACTAAGAATACCATACTGTTGTTAGAATATTCGAATTAGTGAACATCAGAGCTGTAAATAAATGATTCATATTTGATTTTTAATTCACCATGAATTAAAGCAATTTAAAAAATGTGCGCTAAATATGAATTGAACTGAAATTTATCAAAACAATGAGTTGAATTAAAATATGAATGAATTCAGTTTGCTTAAAATATTGATTTAAGACTTGAATGAATTCATCGTGAATAAAAAATGTTTGAATGCATTCGTTTTACCCAATAGTAAAATTAAATTAAAATTTGAATAAATTCATCGCGAATTATCATCATGAATGAAAAATTCTTGAATGCATTCATTTTACCAAAACAATGAATAAATTAAAACATTAATGAATTCATCATGAATTGAATTGTGTCCGCAAGAAACCAACCAATGGTAGTACGGAATGTAAGAAAAGATAAACTCACTGTTTATTGTTGGTGTTTTGTTTAAGCTTTGATAGTTTTACAAATAAAGCTTGAGTGTCTGTAATTCTCATTCAGTCTATAGTTTTATTTGTATAATATCTTAAGTTTTTCTAAAGCCTTTTGGGAAAATGTTTCCTGATGATCGGGCCTAAGCAACCAGTGAAACCCAACAATAAATTTCAGTGAATTTATCAATAGAATTGGGAATTTAGCATATGAAAACTAAATCTTACTAAAATATTAATTTTGTATTCCCGAATAACCTTTTAATGACAAATTATTGAATGTATTGAGTTTGCTCCAAACATGAATTGAGATTTGAATGAATTCTTGAATGTATTCGTTTTATTCAAAATTAGAATTGATTTAAAATTTTAATGAATTCATTCAGGATTAAAAGGAATTAGTTTTTCCATTGCTTTTTTAATTAGAATAAAGATGACAAAAAACAGTTCTATCGAAAACCCCTTGGAGATTTAAAAAGTGTTTAGAAATACTTTTACATAAATTGAATAGCTTGATTACGAAATAGCATAGAATCGCGATGAACACAATTTAATTAAAGAATCGCAGTTTATTTTTTATCATTTTTATCTGAACTTAAAAATTAATTCTTTCGCTTACACTGTCCAACAAATTGAGACTTTTGATTGTTACAGAATAGCGACCCTATAATTCTGAATAGACATGTTGAGTAGATCATTTTTGTAGTATAAACTTATAGTTCAGCTGGTCAGAGTTTTTTTTACAGTGGGTCAAAGTTTTAATTTTTTGTTGGAAGGAAGCATTATACTGTTATTGCGGATGAACTGGCCAAAAGAGGGAGGCTCACGACTACAAGTTGATGAGATAGATCCCATGGTCGGTTTACCGCTATCCTGCTGTAAAGCACTCATACAGAGTAACTTATTTGAGTCCGCTCAGCTCAGATGGACTAATCTAACAAATTGCTCGATATCGAGGCTCACATGGCCCGTTTTTGACCAACACAGGTCAATGTCCCTAACGGGGCTATCACGGGCTAGGCTACGAGCTTTGATATCAGTGCTTACTGAGCACTGCTTGATTGGTGTGCATGCCAGGAGACTTAACACTCCATATAATGACTTCTGTAAAAGTTGCCATGATGAAGACGAGGGGGAAACGGTTGAACATCTGCTACAATAGGCAGTCCTCTTTTGCATGGCCTAGCGGATCTATCCACTGTTAATGTCAGGAAGATAGATTCGTTCATTCGTGCTTCAGGTTGGTTCGGCACTGAACGCGTTTCCGACATGTGAAAAACCTCTTGAGGACCTGATCATGATCTTTAGGGTATCACAAAGGGACCAATTTATGAACCCAAGTGAGCTAGTTAACACTGGCTGCCTTTATAACCTAAGCATTATACTAAATGAAATATATGTTGTAAGTTAATGTCTGAGAGAATTCTTATTGTCAGAGTTATATAGTGGAATTTTATGGGGATCATTGTTGTGGAAGATCTTAACCCTCTAGCTTCTCTCTTTAGAGGTCAATTTGACAATTTTTTTTTAAGAAAATCTAAAAAGTCCTTTTAAAAGGGACATTTAAGGATTAAAATATTCTACGGTAAATTTCAATGAAGGCAACCAAAGATATTAAAGCAGTAACCCTTTTTTTATTTAGTATAATGCTTCCTTCAACAAAAAAAATTAAAACTTTGACCCACTGTAAATAAATCTCGGATTAGCTGAACTATATGTTTTTTCTACAAAAATGATCTACTCAATATGCCCTTTCAGAATTATAGGGTCGCTATTCTGTTCCAAAAATGCTGTTGGACAGTGTTGTAAGATGAAAAGAATTCATTCAATATTTTTAATTCATGATGAATTCATTCATGAATTTTAATTTCATTCATATTATTATGGGTAAACTTAATGCATTCAAGAATTTTCACTCCATGATGAATTCATTCATATTTGAACACGATTCTTTTTCGTTTTTTATGAAACAAATGCATTCAATATTTTTAATTCATGATGAATTCATTCAAATTTTAATTCTATTCATAATTTGAAGCAAAATGAATTCATGCAAAAAATTACAATTCATTGTTCAATGGTTCAAAGATTCATTCAGAATTGAATCATTCCTTTACAGCTCTGTTGAATACCCCTGGTTGGTGAGAGAGTTGCGTACTTACTTTATGATTGTTGTTATTATTATTTAGAATAGATGTGGCTGAATTGGTATTTATAACAGATGATGAAGTATGATTATTATTATGATGTTGTTGCTGTTGTTGTGATGATGGTGGTGGTTGATGATGTGATTGCTGTTGTGATTGTTGTTGTTGTTGCTGTTGGTGATGATGATGTTGGGCGGTATTAGTGGTTGTTAAATTAACATTATTACTACAATTATTGTTATTATTGTTATTGGTGGTAGTGGTATTGTTGTTGTTGCTGTTGTTACTATTACTATTATTTAATGTGGGATATATTGAACCATGTTGTATTTGAGTTTGCTGTTGTTGATGTAATTGCTGTTGTTGTTGCTGCTGCTGCTGCTGCTGTTGTTGTTGTACTAAATTATTGCCATTTGTGGCAAAGTTGTTAAATTGATTATTACTATTGTTATTGCTGTTATTGTTATTGTTGTTGTTGTTTGTGTTATGGCTTAAATTATTATTGCTATTACTATTGTTATTAATATTTAGATTTGGACTTGATGCATTCAGTTCTAGACCCGTTGTTAGGGGGCCCAATTGCTGTTGTTGTTGCTGCTGTGATACATTTGTTGCATTGCCATTTGTTAATGTTCCTGTTGGTGTTGTACTTTGGCCTTGGCCCACATGCAAACGATTTCGCAATGTTACTAATTCGGTACTGAGACTCTTGAGTCGTTGCTGTAGGTGTACAGCCTCATTGGAAGATGAGGCGTCTGTAAAAGAATTTTTTTTTTTTTTTTTGTAAAAAAAGAAATTTAGTTTCAAACTTTTAAATTGCTAAGATAAAAATCATATTTCTGTTTTTTTATTTCAGTTAAATTTTTATTATTATTATACTAAATTTTAGGAATAATGCTTGAAAAACTGAAGAGAAAAGTTCTTAAATCTGAAAGTGTTTAAATTTTTTGCATAATATTGCATTTTTATACAAGGTGGCGCAAAAGTAATCCTCCTATCAGAAAATGCTATAAATTGGCTCCTAACGTCAGTTCTGTTTTGACATTTGTGTAGTAAACACATGCGAAATACACGCTAATAAACAATGTTACGCTACACAGCTCCAGAACGCGGAATATTGCTGACTATTCGAAGTTTTTCATTTTTTTTTTAATTACAGCCAAAAAACATCGGAAGTTTACTTTTGCGCCACCTTGTACATTCATTTTCATACTACAGGGTGGGTCAAATGATATTTTGATTTTAATTCTTAAAACTAACGTTGTAATGGCGTTAAATATTAAATTAAAAAATATATTTTTTTAAAATAATGTTTAAACCGCCATAACTTTAGAGAACCTTTACCAAAGTAATTCACGCAAAAGGATTTTTATTTATTATTTCCATCCTAACCTAACCATAATCGGATTTTACCCGCTGAAGTACTTTTTTTGCTCATACAAAACGCAATAGATTTGCTAAGAAATAAAAATCATTAAAAAAAATTACTCAAATTTCAAAAAAAATTTAGATTTTGCCCATATACGTCATTCGTAGTCTAAGTAGTGATAATAATAGTGCCGCAATGGAGAAGCAATGTCCGATTACAAAGGCTAAGAAAAACTCCCTTACATTGTGGAACTCGCAGCTATCTAAGCTATCTCATGAGTGGGCCGGTGTTTCAAAGTCTATTTTGGAGTTACTCTACCTCTAACAGGCGAAGGTGCTTATCGGTGACAGTAGGGTAGCCAGCTCTATTGACTCACTGGAACATCGTGGCAATATGGGTTGTGTTTCACTGTTCTATCGATACTACAATGGTATGTGCTCTGCTGAAATTAGGGAACTTGTTCCCGAAACCCGTATTTTTTTACGCAACACCCGTTCTTCGGGAAGGGCTCATCAATTCCTTGTCGACTGGACAGTGGATCGCACAACACATTACAGGAAAAATTCGTCAAATGTCCACAAACACTACTCCATCTATCCTCCCTCCCATAACCTATTTTCCTAGTTCCTATACAATGCTTTGCATGAGTAGGGGTCATCCACTGAGTGCTGGTCCAAGAAAAACGCAAAGTATACACTTAGAGCCTTTAACTGTAGCTGCAATAGTTAACTTAAAGCTTACAAGAAAGCAAAAAACAGTTCATGTAGGAGCTACTGCAAATATATATGTATATAATGCTGGACTTTTCCGGCTAAGGAGAATCGAACCCAATTTATACTAAAAAGAAAAATAACTCTTGGTCTAAGTACTCAGGAGAATCACTTGATATCCTACAGAAGACTGACTTCCCAGCCTGCAACGATGTTGCTATGGAGATTGCTAGTGAAAATAGGCCTCTATCCTGAATCGATGAAAACATTTTCTCCTATGTTATTATATCATGGGAGATAAATAGTTTTTCACCATTCAAGTCATTCGATATCCTCAGAAAACTGACTTTCGAGTCTGCAAGGAAATGGCCAAGGAGATTGTTGCTGAGACTTAATCCAGAATCGATGAAAACAGGAGATATCCTATGATATCCTATAAGTGGAGGAGGGTTAAGACTGTTTTTATTCCCAAAATCTGTAAAATAAATCATGAGAAAGCAAAGGACTTTCGTCCAATAAGTCTTTCATGCTTCTAACTTAAAGCGTTGGAATGATTCATCGACTCTCATATAAGGCAACGACTATAAGACATCTCGCGGCTTTGAAGTAATTAGCTTTTATGTTGTCATGTCCAAATGCAGTTGTAAGAGTTATAGAGAGATCTCTGGAATTTATGCAATATACAATGGCTTTCATGTATAGAAGCCTTCAATAACATGATTGATTACTTTTGTAATTCAACAGGATCTTATTAATGTAGATGTTGAAAAGTACATCAGCTGAAATCAAGTATAGTAGAAAACTTCGAGATTCCTAGCTTCAGACTACCGTGGTTAAGAAACTGTTCCCTTATCGGATAATACGAAAAATCTTGGTATTATCCTGAACTCTAAATTATCATGGAAACTGAATACTCAATATAGAGTCAAGAATGTAACGGTAGCCTACTATACCTGTCATAAGATATTTGGTGTAAAATAAGTAACATCGTTGAATGGGAACTCTAGTATGGACAACTAGGAGAGAATATGTCGTCAATTTCAGACATCTGCAATTACTGGCGCACCATAAACTAGTCCTTCAGGGTCATTGAACACCGTTCCACATACAAACTTTGACAGAGTGTTAAAAGTTTTAATCTCCTTCAGTGAGCTATGCAAGGGTAATTTCGTGGACGACTATGACAAGAGGATACAGATGGCATAATGTGTTGTATATGTCGTATTCACTTCAATCAACCTTCTGACTATACTCTGATATATTATTTAAAGTTTTAGTTTTGTCTCCTTCTTTTGATGAAAACCGCACTATGCTACTTATAATCCGTAACCGAAGCCACACATCAAGGATTCCGGCAGTCATTAGGTCACTGACTATTAGGTAAGCATTTAAGTCGACTCGAGCTACCATTAAACGACCATTGCCGCGTTGTAAGGACAAAGACAATGAAGAAACTGGATTCCACCTTCTGCGGATTTATTACCTTCACCATTAGCAGATATTATGATCTAAGAAAAATTTCATCTAAAGCGTCCTTTCGACTATACTTCACTGTGAACTGGCACGTATAACCAATCAACGAATTATGTAATTCACCATACATAATTTAAAAAGCGTTTCTCTTGGAATGAAAGACAGTGAAATAAACATTGACACAGAACATCTTAATGTTCTAAATAGGGTGCTAAAAGTCATCACAAAACACGTATACGATACACGATATGTTGGAGTGCTATGGAGACTTTTAGCACTTTATGCAAGTTTTTATTTAACTATCTTTCGTTCTGCAGTTTAGTAATTGGTTAAAATCCTGATGCAGATCCAATATTTCTAATTATAATAGTTAATAAAGGTATATCACATTATATTGCATCATTTCTATCTCCACGGATTTAGAAATGATGTTCAACTAACACTAATCCATTGAAATTTAGAACTTCAGTGATAACAACTTTCACCTGTATTTATTTAATGGATTTCCACGTATCTAAAAAACAATGGTATCAATGTAGTTTGTTCAGAGACAAAAAAATCGAAAACTATTCCAGTTATATCCGGAGTCTCTCAAGGTAGCCCTTTTGGGTATAATATTATAATAATATTCAATCATGATTTACCTTCTTACATTAAGAATACCAAAATATTAATGTATGCCGATGCCATAAAGCTCTTCCTTAGATTAAACCACTCCAACCAATATTCTCTACTTCAAGCAGATCTGGATTATATTAGCCAATGGTATAAAATGAATTTCATGGATCTGATTTTAAAAAAATGTAAACAAATGACAGACGAAGTCCAATACTAGATAGATAATCGATGAATGCATATCAATGTGATAAAGTTTATGCATTTCTTTATCTATTAAGTAATAAGGTGGTGCTAGATTTAGATGATCCTTACGTCACTTGTGAGATCAACTCCCATGGAATCTTAATATTAATCTACCATTATATGAAAGACGGTTAGCACTATTAAACTCCCTACTCTAAAAAGTATGATTAATTTCATGAATGGTGCCATTAATTTGGAATTCCTACTTCGCAAAATTGAATTTATACCCTGCAGTTCATTGAACTAGTTCCGCTACGTCGAATTAGTTAGCCACTGAGAACTACCACTAGTGAATTTTCAAACCACTCGCAACGTTATTGACTGGTGAATTTAACACGGGGATGTCATTGCAGGTGACCGATTGGCATACTCTGCATTACACTTCACTATTCAATTCAATAGTACTAATACTCCAGCATTTGAGAAAAAAAAAGAAAGAAAAAAATTTTTCAGAGAGCGGGCTTGAACACATAACCTATTATTTTATAGTCAAATGCTCTAATCACTAAGCCACAGAGCTCTTATTTGTACTGCTCTCTATTTGTTATTAAGAATTACACGTGAGTCTACTCTCAATTTTAGTTTTTTTTTTTTATCATCAGAGAGAACGAAAATACCAACGGCCACATTCAGCATTACATGTGACCATCGAAGTGGTATATTTTAGAGGATTTCATTTTACATGAATTTATTTTCAAAAACTTAAGGCTGGCGAAATGTAGTGCAATTGATAACCTACCACTTTAGCAGCCACAGAGAACTAGTTTGTTGTACAACTAGTAATATTGCATGTGTAAGGTTTCCAATTGGTACTTTTCAAACTGCTGGGTAGTTCCAAACCGTTCAACAAGAAATTATATTCCTCTTAAGCACCAATATTCCCGTTTAAATTATGCCAACTTCGATTCGGTGCGTAAAATTTTTGTTCAATTCAACAATTTATATAATTTTATTGACTTTTCGGCTTTCGATTTGTATTAAACCAATAACTAGAGGATTCCATTAACATTATTATAATATTTTTTTAAATTAAGAATTAAGAACTAAGGAGGCCTATAAGAAATTGTAATTCCATTTGCTAATTTAATAAAAAAAAACTTTTTGAGGTGGGGTTAGAACTGTTTTCTTAACGAAACGGAACAGTTGATTTATGATCTTTCTTGAAAAATATGACTGGCTATAATAAAGATCATAATCATTCAAACTACTTTCATAAATACAACACAATTGCATACATTCAGCTGTGTGATCAAATCCAATAAAGTTTTCTTAATTGATATGTTCTGTAAAAACTTTATAAAAACGTTAATTAAAAAATAAAACTCCGCAACTAACAATTACCACTCTATGTATAAACGCAATATAATTAACTTATTTCATGTTATAATCATAAATAACAAACATTTTGTCTAAATAATTTAAATCAAAACACCAACAAAGTATATAAATACTCACAAAATGTGTTTCTAATTATACCATAATTTTGATTTGTTTGATTTAATTTCCTTTTAATACGAATAGTTCTCATGATTAACTGAATTTAAAGCGGTTAAATACAGTTTTCTGTTTAAAAAATATATATGTTAAAATGTTTGCCCACAGATTGTATATCTTAATTAGCAATAAAATGTTAATTTTATTAATTTATTTTCTTTTACTAGCTTCTTAAGCTTGTGCCGATTCTTAGAAGCGAAAAACAACAGCTGAAACTTGTATTTTGTAACAGAAATTGGAAATTAAATAAGAGAGAAAAAAATAATAAAAACCGAAATGTAAATAAAATAAAAATAGTGAATAAATAAAAGACTCTAAATGTTAATGACTGGTTTTAGCTTGTGAGACGTCAAACTTAAAACATGAATTTAAATTCAAAAGAAATAAAATACAGACAAAAGCAGGTGTAAAATCTATCAATGAGCTGGAATGAAAAATGATCTGAACAATTTGAAGATGAAGGGTAAATAAATACTATTTATGTAGTATTTATATGCGTATAAAGAATACGAGGGTTGTTTGAAAAGTTTATGAGGAGTTAGACAGACAATATATTAATGCTCTTTTTAAAAATTTGCTACATCAGATTTAAAGGAGCTGTTTCAGTCGGTTAATATAATTGAAAATTAACAAAAGGTGACAATTTCACCACAGCCGTTAATCCTGCTAAATGAAAGACTAACGAATACAAACAAATGCATTAAAATATTTGGGAGAAGCACCCCAAAAGTGTTCGAACGCCATTGAAGATCTATTCCCATCTGGATTTTTCCCTAAAAGCCTTGTCAAAACTAGCGAACAGCAGTATTCGTTTGTCTGGATCGACCTAATTGTGTAATCGTCCCTGAACGTATTAATTACACCAATCAGATGAAAGAAGATTGGCACGTCTTCATGGCATTGAACTATCGCATCTTCAATGATCTTGAGATAACCTTCAATGCAAACGAACCAGAGAGTAAGTTCTGCAGCCAAACTATCCAATGCTATTGGTCCTGACGGTATATCCCAGTTGATATTAAAACACCTTGGTGAGCAGGCAGCTGAACTTGTGGAAGGAAGGTCTTTGTGGCGATTGCATATTCAATGATCTTCGGATACTCTTCAACGAACACAAAGCAGAGAGGAAGATTGAAAAAACTGTTACCCCAGCAACTGCTGTCTTCTTTCTAGATTATAAACTATCCATAGTGAGACCGTTCTTCCCAAAAGAAACAGAGGAACTAATAAAGGAGCGTGATGGCATTCGAAATACCAACCCTAATGACCTAATAATCGCGATATCAGCAGGTTAGTATATCAGGACAATGGAAGAAAATGCTTAGATCACTTAAAGAACAGCAACTTGAGTTTAGGATTTACCAAGTTGTCTTATTACAGTTCAGTGTCTCTCAAACCCCATGAAGAAGGATAACAATGTTGCTATTAAGTTTGAGGATGCCACAATATACGATCCTGATCTGTACTCACGTTAGTTTTGACAACTTTTTATTGAGCACCAACTGAAGTTGCAGAGTCTATCAACGAAGCCGAACCATCTAAAGCTATTGGTAATAAATGCTTTGTCAAAAATCATTTTATCGTCTTTGAACTCCTTAATAACATCAATCGGAAGAAAGAAGACTGGCACGTATTCGTGGCATTGAACGATCGTATCTTCAATGATCTTTGGATAACCTTCAATGTAAACAAATCAGAAAGAAAGTTCCGAGAAACTGTTACATCAGCACAAGAAGAAACAGTGGAAATCGCAGATGATCTTTATCCAACTGATGTTGCAGAGTTCATCAATGCAGCCAAACCACCCAATCCAATTGGTTTGGGTTGATGTCAGAACATCTTGGAATGCGGGCAGTTGAGCGCTAGTCTCATAGTAGGCCATCAACATTTCACTCTCTCAAATATTCAAAAGCTCGAAGAGTTAATCAAGAAGTTCCTCAAGAAGAGTTCTGTCACCAATCCTGTTCAACTTCTATTTCTCTAAACTCACCACAATTCCAAAAGAACTGAGCTCATATGCGGACCACTTTACCATTATTTAATTTAATTGTCATCGGTAACACCCTTCACCACCTGGTGGAATGATAATCTTGCCATCGAAATTGGGATCCGAATTCCGATTGTGAATCAACTAACAAATTTGGGGGTCACCTTCCTTAACTTACTCTGCTTTTGCTACTAAAATCATTCAAAAATTTCGAAGTAGAAACAAAATTCTCAATGCGATAGCCAGCAGCACTTTGCTAATTGACAAAGAAATCTTGTTGACTACATACACGATGAATGCTCAATTGGAGTCCCAAAAAAAATAGTTTCCTCAGAGGCATGTCAGTAAGGACCATCATGTATACGAGAAGAATATATAGTGGACTGTGCAGGAGTCAAATATAATATGAATTTCATACTTGGAGGTCACTCACTATCCATATCAGATGCACAGGATATCCGGCGATGAAAAACAAGAGTAGTTCTGACAGAACTGAGTGTAAACCTCTACTAGATCGTGTCGTTCTGTCCGGCTACTAAGGACACTCCAAACATGAAACTGCCCAACCAATCCTACTTCAATGTCCAATAGTTATATGAACTAGCAGACAGTAGCATAATTTCTTCACCTTGAACTCGATGTAGAATATTCCGTATGAGAACGACTAATGGCGACTGTGCCAAGATTTATTAAGAATCAAAAATAAATATAAAGTTTTTTGGAAAGAAGGTAAGGTGAGCAATTATTGTGGATCTTTTATATGCGAGACGGAGTCAAACAAGTTACAAACGATGTAGTTTCATAAGGTTCAATTGACACAAGGAAATTAAGCCTATTACCCGCGTAGGAAATTTGTTGAACAAGTGAGCACAGATATGTCGAACAAACTCATCTGTTGAGACTAATATTCAACACGATAGCTTCATTGATCGTCAAAATTGAGACAGTTTTCGAGTGGTTAAGCTGCAAGATATGGATGTGAATGACGTAAGATTTATACAAGAGAGTATCACATATTTCTATAGCAGGATAAGTGATCAAATAGTTTCTGTCTTAGTGACCACAGATCTTGAAATTTAACGCTGATGTATTACAAACCCTATTTAGAGATAGTTTTAAGCAGAATGTGATATTATTTATACTCAATATAAATCTAATACTGTTTGATAAATCAATTCTGCAAATGTTAAAAATAAACATTTTCTCACCAGCTTCTCCACATTTCAAAATTCACCTAAGACTTTATAGATTCCTCAAAATGATAGACGTGCCCTACAATTGATTTATTTTTGTTTTTAAATGTTTTTTTTTTTCTTCTTACAAATCTCATGTCAACTTCCTCATTCTTCTAGCTTCTAAACCAGTATTGTCTTGATTTAAATGGCCACATGTTTACAATTACTACAAACATTTGGGTGAAATTTTATAACGAAATTCTTAAGAAAACAATCAATTATAAAACTTTAATAACTTTCTATTTATAATAACTATAAACAAATCATAAAAAACACATTAAAAATACAATTTAAATTTAAAATCAAATTCTGAAAATTAAAAAAATCACAACAAAAATTGCACAAAAATTCTTTCGTACTAAAATCTTTGTTTTAGAATTTTTTTTTAATTTTGTGAATTTCAGATGGTTGGCTGGTTGGTTGGTTGGTTGTAAGAAAAAGGCCAACAGAATTGATATGAAAAAGAAATAAAAGATTTCGGTTGTTTCTGCACAAAAAAGAGAAACCAGTTTTTTTTTTTGTCAGTTTCTGTATCTGAAAACAACATTCAGTCAGTGGCTTAGAGACTTGGGGCAAAATGTACTCTTAAGTGAGAACAGCATCCAAAACAACAATTTAACTTTTAACTTGTTGCTGCTAATGTTGTTTTTTTTTTTTTTTGTTTCGTTTTGTTTTGGTATCCAAAAGATACACTTAACTCCTGCTTGAGCACATGATACATACAGATTTTGTTCAAATACTGAAACTAACATTCCCGAAACTATTAAAAAAGAGTCTTAACTTCAATTCAGTTTTATTTGTTGTTTGTTTGTTTAGCACAAATATACACATACATAGAAAAATATTAAGTTTACAAATAAATCTTGTTGATTGTTGGAACACGTAGATACTAGTACAACAATAATAGTAACAACAGCTAAGATTTAAGTAAGCCAATTATTATGGTCGACCAAATTATACCCATATAATGCTATACAGCTGATAGAAAAACATAAATATGTATGTGTGTAAAGAAAGTTTTAGTTTAATCTATAGTTTAAATGAAAATCCAAGATCCTGGTTCGATTGTCATCAACCGTTTATAGTGCAAGACCCACTGATTTTCAATATCTGGAAAACAGGTTATGTGACCTTTTGTTTCTGTGTGTCATTTCACACCCTTTCATATCATAATGACTCCATTATGATATGAAACCTTGCAGAAGAACATTTTTGAGTTAAATTTGGACAACTGTCTTACTCTTAATTATCTAAATTTAACTGTAACTCTTTGTGATGTGGTAGTCATTTTACATGAAAAAATATTACTATAACTTAATCCTAAGGATCCTAATGAGGTTGTTCATGACGATCCTTTGTTTTTTGAGAATATCCACTACCAATTAAAACTGTTGTTTTCTTGATCCGTAGAACACGATCATGGTACACAGCCGTTCCTCCTAAAATGTTTTCGGAAGGATTTTAAATCGCTTGAAGCGGTTAAGAGTGCTTGAACAACTTTTGTCAACATCATAAAATTATCATCAATCAAACAATTGTTACGTTTCTACCTTTTAAAAACGGTGGTTTAGTTCCTTTAAATAAACCGGATACTTTTGATTGCAAATTAAAGCAGTTAAGTAGTATACAATTGTAACAACTCTTTATTTAGTTAAATTTATACAACAATTTAAATAGTCGCTCTTTAAGTAAACACACTTGTATTACACACTTTATAATGTAGAAGAATACACTGGTAATACAGTTAATGTTTACTCTAACTACGCCTATGATAATCTGACTAACGACTGCAACCGCAGTTCCTTCAAGTAGCTTCTACAATGATCTTAACGGACAAAACCAGAATATTCGAATTCTAGAGCTTTTAGCAGCTTCAATGTTAATGTTAGCAGCTTAAACATTAAGTGTTGCCATACTTACAAACAATGAGCAACTTAAAACGTTTATTTAATGTTGTATGTTCCACAGCTATGTTAATAGTGTCCACAGTTATGTTAACTGCTGTTAATCGGCCGGCAATCAACATTCTCCACAATTAGAAGTCTCCAGAAATAGAAAGGTTGAGAAACATGATGCAGAACAAAATCATGGTACACAGCCGTTCCTTCTAGAATGTTTTTAGCAGGATTTTGAATCGCTTGAAGCCAAAAGGAAAGCATTGCTATACATGTGCAATATTCTTTAAAATATGACACGTGCACAGTATATTATTAACTATTCCATAAAGTAAATATATGCTGGATCATTTTCGTATCGCAGTCGATTTAGCGATGTTCGTCTAACCGTATGTTGCTGTTTTCCGAAGCCTCCAGATAATCGGACTACCTAGGCTTGTCTTTCCCAAGGATCGACAATGGACTAATTTCGAGAAAAATATTTGTTAATCCAACTTTTTGAAGAAAATCTCAACAATATTGAAAATATCTATATATATAGCCAAGACATTAAGCTTTAATTTAACGCATGTGCTCAGATTCCGGAAACATTAGCCGATTTTTCATAAAAAACAGGAATGTTTGTTGAACGGCTATTCGTCGCCTTTGGTAATTCCTGGATCTACTTGACGCTCATAATGACGGTTAAACAAAATATGGAAAGATCATTCTAACATCACCTGAACTCAGAAGTTTCATAACAAATTAAACAGAACAATCCTCCTACAAAGGATAATTGTATAGGTACGAGGGCGTATCAATAAGTCCGTGATTTTTTGAATGATTTTTGCAATTGTTTCGGGTGTAGAGGTGTCTAGAACGTTCGACATCTTCCGTGCTTGTACGGCCACAACGAAATTCAGTAAACCACTTTTTTACCATTGAAATTTATGGTGAAGAGCTCCCATAGTATCTATCAAGCTTAGCGTTGGTAAGAGTGATGGTTTTTTTTGTTTAATGAGTAGACGAAATTCACTCTTTTCCAATTTCTTCTCAAGTCACGAGGTAGTCTGCTATCAATGGCTGTCAAACACAAACTAAATGACGCAGTTTGGTAAAATTTTGACAGGAGTCAACTGACAGATGCGTGTTGACAGGAGCAGTGTTGTCCTTTCAGTTTGGAGACGGGAAATTCAAAAAGTCAAAATTATTGACCCACCCTACTATTATACCCAAAGAAAACTTGTAATGAGACACAAATTATATGAGATCCTACCAAATGAAAAGGGTTTAATTAACTTGAAGTTTTGCTTGTTACATGGTTTCAGAGTAAAACTATGAGCTCTTCGCAGCCAATGGTCTAATCCATCAGCATCATACTCAGTGAAAGATTGAACTTTTGATCAGTTAACACCACAATAATATTCGGGACTCATTAGCGAAGTACAGCCAGCTACTGTTTTGGTATTTAATCTATACAAAATTTATTCCTCACAACTATTTGCTGAAGAGAGTCGAAACATGTTTAGAATAAAATTGGAAAGCTGCTTGAATATCCAAAAGGATATGTATATTTACACTTATTGACCTATGTCCAAGTGTAACATCTTTCCATTAATCTATAATAAAAAGCTATTTGTCACCATCATAAAATCGCCATCAAACAAACTGTTTTCGATCTATCCAAATAACACGTATTTTATACGACGAATCAAATGAAAGAAAACTATTAAATGACCAAAATATTACAAAGCAAAAGATCTAGTCTGAATGAGATATAGCCCAAAAGTGTAAAACAAACCATGACATATAAATTAACAAATGTATTAGACATCTATAAAATCCATGCAGGGAATGCCAATAGTGAATTTGTGATTTACTAGAGACATTGTCAGTAGCACTACTACCATATATACCCCAGTCAATGTAATCTTCTATTGACATTTAACATTAGCTTGTCATTGAAAATCCACCAGTAGACTGTATTACTACAGACTAGGACGCGTTTGTTGACAATGTCACGTTAGAGAACTGTTGTCTCTAACGTATCTCTACTGTCGCTTAAAGGCCCCCCTTGGGGCATGGAAAAGCATCTTGGTGAGCTCCACACCTTGATGTTATGCCTCAAGGGGAAATATGGAGTGAAACCGGGGCTCCGAGGTGCACTTACCTCATTCCTGGTAAGAATTTAATTTATTAAATTTGCAGCTGACTAGAGTCTTATTTAGTATAGCGGGGATCCTATGGCCCAAGGACTTCGGTCCTGTAGGATCATTGGTGAGGTCACTTCGGTGTACACGCTAGTAGTTGAAACCCAAAGCGAGTAGAAGATCGATGGTTAAAGGACTGATATTTGGGCTAATGCTAAATTTCGGACTACCAAATGTATCTTACTAGATGCTGTTGCTGACTGAACAGAGCCATATTGGTCATTGGACTTGGTTCTCTGTCGAGGTCAAAAGTGTGTGATAAAGTACACTCACTTTGACTTTTATCGGCTGGGAACCACAGACCATACATTGGACTGCAGCTTTGATAAATGTCCTGGGCTGGTTAGTTGACTAGCTAGCTATGGATGACAGGGATTAGAAAGCCCGATCTCTCGAGCACGGGGATTGTGCAATGATCTGTGCAATCAATGTACACGAAGTTGCCAATTGAGTGTTCCTTGCAAGTCATTCAATGGCGGTGATAGACGCATTGTTTCTATCCGGTGTTAAGACTACTGTGGGTTTAAGCATATGTGGCAGGTACCCACGTAAATCTTGGACACATCTTTGTCTGCAGACAAGCAGTTTGTGTTTGTTTAAAAAAATAATGGGAGATATTACATGTGGATGGTTCATGACGGATTTTTGTATCAAATTTTATATCAATTGACCATCAAACTATCACATAGACGATTTTATATAATTGGATCCTACTCCATTCGAAACTTAGCTCATTTCAGAGGCATAGAATTGAAATGTCTGGAATATGCAGGATAATACAATAAATATTACAGTATAGGGAATGGAAAAAAAAATCACAAAATAAGCTATTTATTTAATGATGATAACCGCGACTCCTTTTTAGAAAAAAAAATGTCTATTTGTTGTACTTTAATATGGAGTTTGTTCCCATTTATTACGGTTTGCTGTTGTTAAATATATCTTCCTAATTATCCTCGATATTCAGAGGCTGGAAGTTGTTACATAGTCAGTGGAAATACTCAATATCTGTACTGTAACAAAATGGCTAGATTTGAATCTTTATAACTCACAATTTATACTGTTTACAGCAAATACAAAAGTTCTAAGTTTTACTCCACGGTAAGAGTTCATAGAGACTCGCCTATTCTACAGAAGAAGAAGCCTTATTACACCTGTAGTAAGATGTTTGATTCAAAGAAGATCTTAAGTGAGAGAATGAGTAAAGGTTTTTTAATAGGATAGGATTAAACGAGTTTTTTTTTTGTTTGTATAACCAACACTCAGGGATACCCCTATATATGCAGTGCATTGTATTGATGTTAGGAAATAAAGTTATGGAAAGGAGGAAAGAGGGAGTAGTGACAAAAAAAGAATTTTCCCTATAATGTGTCGTGCGGTCGTTACTCAAATTTATATCAAATGAGCAGCTCCGGTCCATATGTGGGAATTATATTCTATTTTTGGACGAATGAATCTAGTGTATATACGAAGAAGGTCGTATGGGGAGAAATATGACCGACACCGTCTCAAGACACCTAAGCACCTAAAAGTTTTCTTTCCAACATATATATGACGATTCCAACGGACGTATTCTCGTACCTAGAATCAAAAGGTTATCTGAAACTGCAACAGTTTTGTAACCCATACGAAGAATTGATTGTGGTGAAATCTCAAGACGTTTGTGTGTCCAGAGCTCAATATGAAATTCTCGGAACAAACAAGAAAATGCGACCCCTACACCGAACGAGATAAATTTCGAAACTAGTCCATCATGCCACATCCGGTCAAAGTTTTTGAAATGTCGAGTGCGACTACCTTACTTTCTCCCATGCGGTGTATTAATTGACACCAATGTTCTGAAAGAAACGCCATTAGGTCCCCCGTTGATCGACTACTATGGAAGCCATATTATCATTCAGAAGTTTAATCGATTCTAAATAAATGACAAGGTGATAGTTTGACATGTTCTCCATATCCTTCGAGAGCGCCGAGAAAATTGCGATTCGGCGTTTTTTTTTTTTTTTTTTGGAATTAACTGGATGTTGGCAACCTTCCAACAATTGGGAAAAATCCCAGATTGATATGAAAGGTAGAAAAGTTTCCTAAGTGAACGGGCCAGCGATGATGAACATTCTTTTAAAACAAGTGCTGGAATACAATCAGGACCAGGGGATTTATTCACGTTGAGACCGGATAGAACTTTCTTAACTGCCAGAGCTCGGAAGAATATTTTAGGCATTCTTTCGAATGTTTAATAAAACCTTTTCTAATTAACAGCAAATAGAATCATAATTTATTACACCATGTAGTAGAACTATAAATAAGATAGCCTAACCTCTACCAAAACTTTATTGATTTGTACCATAGACTGATGTAGGGTATTTTAAGTTGTTTGTTGTTATTTTTATTTTGTTGTACCTAAACATTAAGCAAGTTTGGCATCCATCCCAGTTTTGTTTGAGCTTTATCTGCCTCAGGGACTTTTTGCAACGAAAAAAAAAGATAAAACCCAGCAATAACTAAAAAAAACCCATTTCACCAAAAAATTTACCAGTTAGTTGGGTTTTATAAAATGACTACCTTTTATTTCTAGTATGTAAGTGTGTGTAGTTTGTTAGAGTATCTACATACTTTAAGCGCTGTATTTCAGCGTTGTAGCCAGCTAACAACTAATCAAACATGAAACAAATGTTGCAAACAAACACAATACAAAAAAAAAAATGACAAAAAACAACAGCAAAAAGGAAAGAATGTTTTGGCATCATAATAAATACACAAAAAAATGCATGTTTAAAAAATGTTTAAACAAAGAAAAAAAAAAAGAAATTGAAAATCATGAACATGAAAGAAATATTTTGTAGTTTTTTTTTTTGTTGGTCGTTTGCCCCGCCAGTATGCGATTTATATCAGAGATGATCATTAATTTAAGAGTTTGGGTTGCCGTCGCAACTGGGTTGAGTGAATTTCATCTTAATTAGAAAAAATATTTTGTAACATACAAAAGTTGTTCGTAACAATTTTTGGTATTAGATATAATGTGTAGTGAGTTGATGATGACCTGTGAAGATTTCGAAACGAAGTTGTTAATACATATTGGCGATAATTTGATGTTATGTAAGCTAACATTACACTATCCGAATTGAATAACTGAGATACGCTGATATAGTGTACCTGTGCATCAACTGATTTAGAATAGCTTCTATAGATATATAATAAAGTCATAACATATAAATTGAGTGGTTTTTAGGCACCCAGATTTGTTATCTTTTAAGTCAGATGAAAAAGGTGATATCGTAAAGCTACTTAAGTGTTTTAGCTTCTTCGATTGACAAATAATTCAGATATAATTTCAGTGCGTCAGAAAATTTGCATCTTTGAAGTACGATAATATCAAATGGGCTTACGATTTACTTGTTATTAAACCTCTATTGGACAATAATATTTATTTAATGTATTTCAATATATTTTTTTACAAAATGCCGATTAATGTCTGTTTTTTAACCTAAACAATCATGAAGATACTTCAAATGTTTGAAGAGTCAAAGAATTTTATCAATCTAAATACATTTTTACCGAACTAACAGGGATCACTCCTGGTTTCTCGAAGCGAAAATACTCGATGCTCTTCTCCTCCCCCAGCTGACCCATTAACTACCAGCAGCTCGTCACCAGCATGGATTTCGTAAGATGCACAGTAGCACCACATCATTATCTGCCATAGTCACTCAGATCTCACAATGCTTAAATCAGCAGAAGCCGTTTGAACGGACTGTCCGAGTTGTACCTGTTGAACGCCTTCGACACTATCAGTCACACCAAACTCTTCCAGGACATCCTGCAGTCCACAATGCCCAACAACACGAAGAGATGGATAGTGAACTATCTGAGTGCCAGACAGTCGTTCGCGAAGTTTAGAGACAAATGCTCAAAACCCCAGGAGTCCTGTCGCTGTTCCTGTTTAACTTCAATCTCTCAAAACTCCCAGTGCCCCCAGAGGGAGTGGAGGTAATCACATATACGGACGACTACACTATATTGAAAACAAGTACCAACGTATCTCAATGAAATCCACAATTTCCTCACTGTACGTAACCTACAGTTATCATCAACGAAGTCATTGGCAACACTCTTCACTACCTGGACGAAGGCGGTAAAACTTAGGCATCATGGTCGTACAGATTCCGACAGTGAACCACCCGAAAATCTTGGGTGTCACTTTTGATAGCCTTTTTACGTCCTCAGCACACGCCACTGCAATCAAGTCGTTTATGAAACAGGAACAAGGCACTAGCCGGCAGTACTTGGGGTATAGACATAGAAACCTTGATAGTTACCTTCAACCAGCGTGGTCGCCTTCGTTGAGTGATACTCAGTCAGTCAAAACGCAGCCTTAAGGACCGTCACCAAGGACCGAAACCAAGGTTCTACCGGTCAAGGAACACAACTTCATGTTGATGCAATAGTTCCTTCTGGGATGCCACAAACTTCAACATCACACAATTGGAGCCTTCCCCGAGGCATGTCAGACAAGAGAGGTACAACAGAGGTATGTGAAGGATACATTTGATTGCCCTTGGATATCATAGCTTTGAACGACATTCAAAGCTATCAGTACGCACCGAATATAAAAGATGGCATATGGCAATTGTAATATCGTATGTAGGCTCATTTGATTACCTCCTTATTTGACTGAGTCACAGAGCGACGTCAAGTGAGGGACTTGAAAAAAGATAGTGGAATACAACAGAAGTGATCACCCTTTCTCGCTATTGTGTCGGGAACATCAGGAACATCAGGACCATCAATATCCCGTGTTCATCGACCATATTATTTTGTTGAATCTCGGATCAGTTTTGATGTAGCATACACATCAATCAGGGATTTAATATCAGCCTGACTATCATGAGTTTGAGTATTGTGCCTTAGTTAGTTTGAATACAATCAGCGATTAAACATCTCAACCTGAAAAATACTACAATCATTCATCATTAAATCTAAAGAAATTCTAATTCCAAACTCTTCAATAAAGATGTTACCACCAACTGTTCCACCTTTTTTGGAACCGTACCAAACCAGTGAACATAAACATACCGATTCCGTTCTAGAAGGAGAGCTTGAAAAACCATACGAGATAAATCCTCTCGTGAAGGAAGGATTTGGAGCACAATAATCAACATTGTCAGAAGGGATAGTTAGAAACCCTAGTATTCTAGATAGTTGATTCTGCCTGCAATATCACTGAGAATGTTTGCAGAACATATGGCGAGATGTTTTGACTGAAGATAACCGGCAACCAGCAAAGAATAGTTAAAAGTAGATGTTGCCTCTCTATCTAGAGATAGATATACAATACACAATAAATAAAGTGTCCAAAGAGTGCGTGGAGGACTATTTATTATTGATAGTTATTCTAATTTATAGTCAATTAGAAAATGTTCAAATTCATTGCTATGACTATTCTATAGAGACCTTCGATATATTTTACTAAGTAAGACTTGAAGTGACATCTTGGCCGTTTTAAAATGGTAGTGTATATAGAGAACCGACCTCTTAGAGGAAGGTAGTTTATAAAACATCTAGTTATATCTTAGATCAGTAAATTCGCGATGGATTAGCTTCTCACAATTTACCAAAGTAGTAATTGGTGTTATACACCTAAATATTTACTGTACTTTTAATTCATACAACATTTCTATACAACAACATTTTTGGCCTCAAACCATTATTGTTTGCTTTTTACAACGTCCCATTACAAATTTTTCTATACGTAAATTATATATTTGCATATATATATTTTGCTTTTTTTTTACATAATTATTGTTTATTTAACATAAAGAAAAAAATGTTAATTAATACATAAAAAAGTGTCATTATCATGTTATTCTCTTGTGTTTTTTATTATTATTTCGATGATAAATGATCACTTGAGTATTTAAATGAATCAGGGTCATTGTAATTTTGAGATTAGTCTCTTCAAAGATTTTGTATTGTTTGTGAATTTTTTTTTGTTCAAAGTCAAGGTTGATCGTATTCGTAGAATTATCATAATTAGTATTGTTGTGAGCACAACTGATATTCAACAAATAGAGTAGATTTTGATTTCGTGTCATTCAAAAGAAAAAGCTAAGATAATTTATGAATAGAGGGGGAAAGAGATTTTGCAGTAATAAATATCTGCAGGTCAGTAATCTCTGAGGGATGGGATGTCTTAATGTTCAGTTCAATTAATGTTCCAAAAATTGTCATGAGATGGAATAAGTAATGATATTCACATAATCCTTCAGCGTCTCAATTTTTTCAAATTGATGATGTCCTCAATCGAAAAATAACAATAGTAAAACCTCAGCACCTATGTAATTGTCAAGACACTTAATCATTCTATAAATTGCCATCTGTCTCTGTAGGATGTGAAAACATCCATAAACTCATAGGATGTCTCCATTATAAATCAGGTATTAATATAATAAACTGCGGGAACTGTATTATGGAAATGACAAATTTAAGGACACCAGTAAGCTCAATATCAGTCTTCTAACCTTCCAATAAATATTACTTGAAGTGTAGTTTTAGGTTCAGTGACCTAAATGAAATTGAATAATGGATAATTCCACGTCAGGTTACTTATTTGCCTACACATCTCGATAAGATTTCCGATCTAATAGACTTTGCTGAAATCGTGAACTTGACACGTGAATTTATATCAATTATTGATCTCTCATCAGACTTAACGTTTAACGTTACTAAACGTTCCCACTACAATTGAATCTTTGCACTGGAACAATCTGAGTCTCGTTTTGCCAAATATTGTTTACTAGAGACAGTTTCTCTATATATTATATGCTGAAGATATGCCCAAGACCGTACTCTCATATCACATTTACGAAAGATACCGTTTTCGTAAGCATTCACTAAAAACCCTCGTTATCATTCAAACTAATAATCGTTTAATTGTTCCTCTCATCAAACCACTCGCCTACAATATCACGAGTCAATATTTCACGTGAAATATGTTCCCTTTTCCCATTTTTCGTTCATGAATTTTGTTCACGTGAAAAAATTCCCCATGTTGAGAAATTTGTAGATGGAGTTTTGTAAACAATAAACAGCTGTTACGAACAAAATCAACTATTGTGGATGAAAAGTTCATGGGAATAGCACGATAGCAATTTTCCCTTCGAGGGAAATGGATATTTCATGGGAACATAAATTTCATTTGACTTTCACGATAGGGGTGATTGTATTTACTAAATTTACACATGATAATTGAATCTTCGCACCGGAATGACCCGACACTCGCTCCGCCAAAGCGATCAATCGAAAGTTTGTTTACCCTACCAAGAAACTATAGTAGTATTGCTACATATTATATACGGCAAATATGCGCAGAAACTAGCTCATTTTCTCTATATTTTATATACTGCAGATATGCCAACGAGCGCGCTGTCTCACACATCTACATTTCCGAACGATGTTGATTTTGTAAGCATTCACCAAAATCACTTGTTAACATACGAACAGTCAGTCACCCATTAATGAGTTGGAGAAATGGCTGGACAAATGGAAAATAGTTAATGCTACCAAATGTGTTCATGTTACAATCATCATAGTTGTCCCCTCACAGATAAGCAATTTCAAAATTCTTGAACAGATCCATGTAAGGTACTTGGAATCCATCTCGATTTCCGTTACACATAGGCTCACCATATTTAATATAATATAACACAAATAAAACTGAAGTCAACTCAATTCGCCCACGGTTAGCCTTAGACTTCAATGTAAACTCATCTAAATTGGATGTAGTTTAAATAAGATGGTGTCATACTGCTCTTGAAACAATTCAATTAAACAACAATTGAAAACCAATTCGGTGATTAGAATTAGACCCCTAGATCGAGTGATTTAACATAATTGGATTTCTTTTATTGGGGTTATTTAAAGTCTATAATTTATGCCAAAAAAAACTCACAACCACCCGCAGTCTCGGATCCAGGTCAATCATTTTACATTTTTTTTGTTCTCCTTTTCCTTTTTTTAAACCCCTCCTTCATACTCCTTCCTTTCCTTTTTTAAACCCTTGGATCTGAACCCTTACATTGAAGGAAATTCCGGCAAATTTGTGCAAAAAGATCTAAAAATAATGCTATCCTGATTGAAGAATGTGATTCAATAAAAAAATTAATTTAAGCAAACTGTGTTTTCTATACAATTCAAATTTTGCAATACCCTTGCAGACATATTGGTTGTCATAGCATTCAGCTTTGAGAAACAGCCTCTCCATCCAATATTGGAAAGCTACAAAGAAGGCAGTCAAGACTTTTAAGGATAATAACGGCAGCTTCATGTTCCTGTCAGACATCAGCAATGTGTAGTGAAAAAGTGAGTAGAGTTGAATCATGACTCAAAATTTGTTGTACTTATACGCATTCATATTTATTACAATGTTGTCGAGACTCATATCCACTTGTAACATTTGGGGTAATCCTCATACTCATTGTATAGACCAGACATCGGCAGAGCTTAAAATTGCCTTTGCACACTAACACCACTGTATAGTTTTTGTATGTTTTTGGTGTTGTATCTCATTATTAGGTTGTGTGTTTCAGTGTTGCTGAATTCTGTATAATTACACAAAGAAAACAAGTAAGAGTGCTATATTCGGCTATGCCGAATCTTATATACCATTCACCTTGTTTGTTGTGGATGCATTAATTGCCCATTTTCAGCGTATCGCATCGTAAATATATCAAGAAACCTTTTAAAAATTTTACATTTAATTGCTGACGAACAGATTATATTGTAGAAGTTACAAACGAAATAACAATCTTATATATATCCTTCTCACCAAGGTGAAGAGTTTAACAACAACACCTAACGAAACTCCAAAAAAAACAAAATACGCAAAGCAATGAAGCCAACACACATCCAAACATATGTATATTTTGTTGCTTTAGATGAAATTTTCAGAGGTTGTCTCGGATTTTTGCTCATATCTCCGTTATTTATGGACGGATTTTGCTGATTTTATATAGGAAACTTCTCAAAAGCATGTCTGACAGAATTATTGAAGATTTGGATCCCGAAGATATCTGGGGTCTTCAGAAAATTGATTTCAACAGACAGACGGACATTGCTTAATCGACTCCGCTATCTATAAGGATCCAGAATATATATTCTTTTTAGGGTCGGAAAATTATATTGTGGAAATTACAAACGTAATGACAAATTTATATATACCCTTCACACGAAGGTGAAGGGTATTAAAATACATGAGTCGAATGTGTTGAATCAATATTAAGTATCATGAGTATTATAATAAAATTATAAGTCAGGATGAGGTTATTTATGAATCAAACAGATTTGAGTTCGTATGAGTATGATGTCGACGTCGGATTCATATTTAATGCTACGCATTCCTATCAATCAATGTTATTGTGAGTATGAGAACTTCAGAGTAGTTTAATTGCAAACTTATACTTATAATTTCATAAGAGTGTATGAATAGCAAAAAGGTGATTCATTGCTGATCTCTGGCTGTAACAATACGCGATGTGATCAAGTACTCCAGTTGCAAAGGTATGGTAAACTAGATACTAGATCATTCAATCCCCCTTCAAATGAATTGCCAACACTCGAGGTTTACAAACACCTTAGAATAATGAAGATCTTAGATCTACCCAGCAAAAACTTGCATTGACAAATAATGAGTTAATGTGCTAATATTCTGACTCTTCACTACCTACACTATAGCATTTTAATATGATGAAGTCATTGAAGGCAAGTACTTACCGCAACCGCTTACAAATAATACATTACTTTAATAACTCATTGATCATAATAATTCACAACAGCCGTTATCACTTAAATCAGAATGTACTCTTACAAATAAGTATTTATAAATTAGTTAATAAATAAGTCATTATTCGACTACTCCTAAGTAATGCAGACGGTATGTAGTAGCCATTGAAAAGTGGGTTGTTTAAAAATTTTCATATCATTACTAAGTTTTTGCTGGGGGGCTCGATAATCCGACATATTTCGTTGGATATTACAGTAGCAATAACAACTTTGTTTACACTTTATTTTAAGATAATTATACGTATTGAGAACTTCTAAATACAATAATTCAATGGCGATAAACAAGAATATGCAAATAAATTCTAGTGCGATTTATCACTTAAACTATTTAAGTTTAATCAAATATAAATATTAATTTACTCTTATAATTTATTTATGATATACTTAGACCTTTTTATTTTTTGCCATTTAGAAAACTTACCCTGCAACTTCTTCTCCGTCTCCCAAAATTTTTGTAATTCCGTAAAATATTTATCCAGTATGAAGACTTTTGAAAGGCCTAATGTGGCCATCGTTAATCAACATTTGTATTTAAAAAATCGTATTGATAAATTATAAAACATTGGAAACTCCGTTTTATTAACAAATTCTTTAAAAACAAAACACAACAATAAAATAAAAAAATTTCTTTAAGACATTTTCATATTAAAACAAATGAACTTTTTTGCAATAATTGTCGTTGTTTAAACCAGGAAATCCATGCCATTTTATTATTATTTTTTTATAAATATTTATAGTTTTCATTCAAATTTTTTTAAACATAAAATTATTTGTATTAACTTAGATTCTTATAAGAATTTTATAAGTGTTTCTTGGCTTAAAATAAAACAAAATTCATATTAAAGCGTTAAAGAATACAACTCTACTTTAATTGAATTAAAACGAACAACTGGTTTAGAATATTTTTGTGGCAAGTAAAGAATCCTTTTTCTTTTTTTTTTTTTCTTTAAAATTTCAAATTATTTATTCATTATTATTTAAGGCCTGCAACAAGTTATATGGATGCATTTGGTGGCAGTTTAAACTGAAAAAACCAGTAAGAAAAGATGAACAAGAAACGCGTTTTTCAATTTTGAAATTCTGTCGTTTGTGTGTGTTTTTTTTTTGGCAACTAAAGATTGCACCACCACACCACTAAACCACTTCAAACAAAACTTTACAAAACCACAATTATTTTTTTTTTTCTTCAACTTCTTTTTTTCTTGTTGCTTCACTATTTTTATTATTATTTATTTTATTATAGATTTTTTAGTTTGAAATTCTTTTGGTATTTTATTTTTTTTTGTAATTTTTTCTTTAACGAAATTCGGAAATGCTTTTGTTTGAGATGTTGTGTTGAGTTAGAAATGATCATTTGTTTGTTTGTTGTTGTTATTGCTGTTTGCAGTGTTTACCCGTTTATTATTATGTTTATTGTTGTTGCTGTTTGTACTCTCTGTATCTCTTATTTATTTCACAATTGTTATTGTAGTTGTTGTTGGTAGTGTATTTTATTGCATTGTACGAAAAACAAGTTACCAACTCCATTCCATCATCATCACTTACACCACCACTACCACCATCACTATTATAGTGTGGTACATTTAGGTTCAGTTGTGTGGTGTAGTATGGTGTATTACGAACATACACCACCATCAACCTCACCACCACTCACTCACTTAACTTCTTCAAAAACACTAACGACCAAAACAAAAATATTTTATTGTTTTTTTTTTCTTCTTTTGCACTCACACTTCAACACTAAACAAAATCCAAAATGATCATTTAGATGGAGTTGGTCTCACTTATTTCTATAGTCCCTAGTTTGAAAGTGTGGCCACTTAATATGTAATGCTTACTACCAGTAGTGGGGAGAATAATACTCAAATGATCATAAATAAGATATTTAAGGCTTAAAAGTAGCTAAAAAATCGAAAACCAAAACTGGTCTGGTAAAAATGGTACCGCTACGTGTAGATATTTATGTATCATAAAGCCATATTCCGGAAAGAAATGTGTATTGGTGCTAGGAGAAATCATGACCGATTCTTACTATTTTCAACAGAAATTGTTCTTTTAAAATAGGAATAACGTGTGCAAAATTTTAATGTAAACGGTATTTTTTAAGCCCGAAAATGTAAAAATATCAAAAGAGTAATTTTTAATCAAACATTTTTTTTAATTCCAACTATCAATATATGGCATTAACATTTGAAAATGATTGTCGGCATATGGCCACCGCGGCAGGTCTTGACGAAGTGTATTCTGGGCGTCCAATTTTGGTAAAATTTTTCGAGCACTGCTGGCCGTATGTCACGAATAACACGAACAACGTTGGCCTCCAATGCGTTAATTGTTGCTGGTTTATCAGCATAAACCAGTGGCTTCACGTGGTCCCACAAGATATAATCAATGCTCGAAATCAAATTATCGCCAAAAATTTATTTCAATAAATCCATGGTTTCGATCGCAGTATGGCACGTAATGCCATTCTGTTGATACCACATATCGCTCGGATCCATGTAATCCATATTTTCAAACCATAAGTGATTGATCATAGTGCGGTAACGATCTCCATTTACCGTAACGCGAGATCCGGTTTGATTTTTGGAGAAATAAGTTTCGATGATCCATGTAATCCATATTTTCAAACAAAAAGTCATTGATCATGGTGCGGTAGCGATCTCCATTTACCGTAATGCGAGCTCCGGCTTGATTTTTGGAGAAATAAGTTTCGTTCATGGGTGTAAACCGCACCAAAAGGTGAATTTTCCTGGATGTAATGGAGTCTGTGGGGTATGTTGTGGATTGGTCTCACTCCATATGCGGAAATTTATTTTATTAACAAACACAATTTTGCGACAAAATAGTCGTCTATAAGTTGCGAGAATCGATAATGATATTCAATGTTCAAGCGTCAATATATTCATCACGATTTGCCAGATTTGCTGCATAACAGTTCGTTTGACAGATAACCCTTCCATAAGTTCTATAGGGCTTAAAAAACACCCTTGTCTCACATTTTGGCCTATCGTGCCTTCAACTGACAGGCGGACGAACGTAGCTAGATTGTCTTAGAATTGTGTGGGTCTGTGATGAATATATCGATGTGTTATAACACATCGATATACAAATGGAATGAGAAAATCATATTTTTTATGGAGGGTATAAACAAATCTAACATTACCGAAACTGTGGAAATAGTGATTTTTATACAAGTCATAAAGATTCAGTTTCTATCTTAAAATTACCTTTTGAATATACTCCAAATAGAGCATTAGGCGCTAGACTGGTCGGTTTGTAAGCGATTTTTTTGAACATTTTTTAAAATGACAAAATTTATTCATCAATTGTTCTCCCAAATACACAACTTATAAAAAAGAGATTTTGTTTAACATAAGATAATGATGCCAAACAAAATCGTTTCATGAAAGAATGTAATAGAAAGTTGCAAGGTGTCAATATTGTATTTAATAAAATATCTTAAAACTCAATAGCGTTTGTTGTCTGTACTATTGCAACGTACAGAGTATATTGGTACCATTCGAAAAATCCAAAGATGGCCCTATGTTATTGAGTTTGGTGGAAAAATCTGCAAGAGTAATGTGATTACTCAGGCGGAGGTCAAGTCAGTCAAGACTGAACATATCTAGAGCGAGCATGTGAACTCGATTAATACGCTGCATAATGTCAGCACTGGAACAATCATGATCAACAACTCGGAAACTCTTTATTTTCACATCCAAACCAAGGATAATGCGACAAGTATCTATCTACAAGTAGCCATCATATATGGTAGAGGGTAAAATAACTACGAACAGATGGCTGCCGTAGAGGAGAAACTCTTGCGGGAGCTAATTAATGAACATGCACATTGTGATATTTGATGGTAAACAGAAGGCCCTAAGCTTTTCTAAAATCTGCTTCCGAGGAGTTGGACAACTCTGACCCAAAACCTGGAACAGGTTCCTTTTAGGTATTATATGATAATGTTTCTTCCTCATCACATAATCGACGAAGAGGCCACCTATTACTAACACCTATTATGCGACCGAAGACGCGTAAGTAAGATAGTAAAGAGCTTTGTATAAAAATCGACAAATACATTGAGAACTCAAAGAGATATTATTTATTAATCTGCAATACTCCGAAGTAGTAACGGACCACTTGCTGCGATTTGATGGAGATGGAAGTTATCCACGTGTTCATAATCCAAAAACCCATGCATGTATCTAGTAAACTAAGTCTTATTATAAAAACTGAAACATTATAGTGATATTTGATGGTAACAGAAAGCCCCTAAGCTTCCTTAAAATCTGCATACGATGAGTTGGCAAACTCTGGCTTACGAAACAGGTTTCTTTTCGGTATTAAGTATATGCTATACGATAGTGTTAGTTCTTCATCACATCATAGATGATAAGGCCACAGTAGCGCCTATTTAGCGAACGAGAACGTGTGACGAAGAAGATAAATATCTCTGAGGAAGGAGGTAAATATCTCTGTATCAACATCGTGATAGACCGTGAGAAATCAAAGATTCCTTATTTAATAATCTGGCATACTCCCAAGTAGCAACGGACCAATTGCTGCGGTTTGATGAAGAGGGGTGTCGTGGATAATAACCCATGATTGTGTGTAGTAAACTAAAACACGAAAAATCAAAAATAATGTCCGTTTTTACACATACACGATACCAGTAACAATCTCCCAGTATAACTTTAAACCAAAAAAACATTTGTAATTATTTAAAATTTTTAGTAAATCTTGCGGTAATGTAAAATTTGAACATAAATACAGTTACGGATGTGCAATAACGATTTGAATTTAACGGTCTGTAACGACTGCTTGCAACATTCAGCATGTTTATGAACACGTCCATCAGTAGCATGCGGTTGCTAGCATTGTATATAAGTGTGGCAACACTAAATGTTTAAGCTGCTAACTTTAACATTGAATGCTCTGGAATTCGAATGTTCTAGTTGTCCGTTAAGATCATTGTAGAAGATTCCCGATAGATGGCGTGTGTATAAATAGATGCTGCAGTAGTGAGTTCATTGGCGCTGTTAGAGTTAACATCAACTGTCTTGTACGTGTATACTTGTACTTTATAAGGTGTGTGTGTGTGTGTATTTCTGCGAATTGATAAACGTGTATAAAGATGCTGAGTGATTATTTGAATTGTTGTTGTTGTACATCGTAAATAAATAAAGAGTTGTTACAATTTTAAACTACTAAAACTGCTTTTTATTTTTAATCAAAAGTATCCGGTTTATTTAAAGGAAATAAACCCCGTTTTTAAAAGCTAAAAACGTAACAATACATATTCGTTTGTAGTCATTGCGCTGTTTATCATTATTAAAATCCTCAAAAATTTTATAAAATGCATGTAACATCCCCAAATTTGGTTGAAATCCCCAAATCCGTCCCCACAAAATTTTGTCACCAAATTATTTATCAAATCCTCAATTTGGGGAGAAATCCCCACATCTGGCTACACTGGTTCCAAGTATTGATGGACTGTGAGAATGTTGCCTCTAATACAAGAAATTGTTTCTCTAAACCACAGAGTAATTGAGATATAGGTCTCAAATTTATATCAGTTATAGTATAAACTTAAATTCGTGAGTGCATTTGCAGCGTTAGAATTTTTACCTCTTCTCCAAACGTTGAATGGCAGGATCAATTTATTACCACTTATAACAAAATTTCACTCATTGAAATCTGTCCATATTTGTACAAGTTACAAGTTGTACAAAGTTTTCCTAACCAGAGGTGGTCAACTTTGGTACCTTGTATCTCATCTTATATTCTAAAGAGGATGTCAATTTTTTCTTGAAGTCCTCCTCTACCATTCGTTCATACATCATTCTTCAATCGGATCAGTAGTTTAGAAGGTTCAGATTTATTACCATTTTTTTGATCGATGCATTGTTCCCGAGCTTCATAAACATTGTTTGCATAAACCAACGAATTTTCTCTTCAATTGATAAATTTCTTCCTGTGGGAACCACATTTTACTGATGTCAGTTAGATACACATCCGGCCAAAATAGTGTTCCAACATGGCCCAATTGTGATCGCCATTGATCCTTACATTGGGATCGTAATAATCGCAAACAACAATTTGTAAGTTTTCTTGGATGCAATGAAATCTCTTAAAGCGCATGCGGATTTGTTTCTAACAGCCAAATTGAAAGTTAGAGTAAGCGATCTTAAAATTGCGTCCACCAATTAAAAATTTTGTTATTAAATTTTAATAATTTCTTAAGCTCAGGAGGTATTAAATAACAACATTTTTATATTTTATTGTGCTAATACACAGTGGCGTTAATCATCAAATCATATCTAGCCCTAACCGCTGAAATATCTTAACCAACAATATATTAAATTTTACAATTAGAGCTTAATTGTATGTACATTGACGGTTTCTTTAGCATTGGATTTATCATGCCAACAATCATTCTCCTGTGAAGTTTGTGGTTATGCACTGCTTGTTTTTCTGCTAATTATTTTGGAAAATAATCCTATATGTAGTTGACCCCTCAAAACTGTTACTTCCATCATAGCACATACAACTTGGGACTCATGGAACATTTCTTAAAGACTATGGAAAAACTGTATGAGGTCAAGAGCAACGTTTCAACGTTTGTGAGTAATTCTGCTTATGAATATAAAGAAGAAGTGAAATCTTTTAAATTTTGTAAAAAAAATTTGTTTTTCTAAAAACTGAAATGAAAGAAAAATTGAATTCCCAACGGTTACACTAATTTGGATCATTTTTGCAATTGTATTTCAAATTTTAATAAACTCAACTCACACCAAAAATTTTTGCTAATATTTTTACATATTTTCACTTAAAATTCTTATTTTAAGGAATATTTTGCGTGGTTGATGGGTGTATTTTATTATTAAGAACATGATTTTGTTGTAAAACATTTCTAGAAAAATTTTTTATACACTTCTCAACACATTTAATAATTTAATTTTTTTAGTTTGTTCAGTTTTTCTGGTTTCTTTCTACGAAATTACGAAATTAATTTTATAATTGTATGGTTTAATATATCGTTTTTTAATGGATTTTAAAAGGAAATTCAAAATTTTATTATGAAAATTATTTTTTAGGGCATATTTTTAAATTTGAGAGCATACTTTTTTAGATAAAAATTTGTTGATTTAATTACATTTTTTTTTTAATTACCACCACAATTTTCCAATTACATATTTGGGCAAATGGTTTTCATTACAATTTTTAATTGTAAATATTTCCCCACACATACACTTCTTTATATGGCAGCACTGGTAATACAACTTTAAAACCAACAACAATAGCAACGAGTGGTAAATAGCAGGGTGTGTGTGTTGTGTATTGTTGGTACTTTCAAACAAACCGTCAGATACATACAGATTCAAACATTCAACACCACAACAATAACAGCAACAACAAGACAAATATATAAAGACCAACAACTACAATAACAAAAGATACCTTTAAGGTATCCACATAAAACAAGATTTGAACTTTTTTCCTTTTTTTTATTTCATTTCTTATTAAACATTTTTTCGCTTAAATAAGCTTAAGAAAATGAATTCTTTTAATTATTTTTCTCTTTATATACATATATTTCTTTGTAGTTATAATTATTTACTTGTTAGCACGCTTTTTGATTTAATTAATTATTTTAAACACATTGTAAATATTAAACAAATATCTAATTAGAAATTAGTTTATCTAAAACTTTAACACTTAATCTTGTGAAAAAATCTTATTTATTTTTATTTTTTTCTTTATTTAATTTAAATCTCCCGCTTTTTTAACCGTTTACAACGTCTCTACACTTTGAAGGTTCTGCACGAACTGAACGTTGTTTTTGAAAATTGAAGTGTGTGTCTCAAACTCCAACTAAGCAAAAAATTCTCATTCAGTTTTCTTCTCTACTCTTCTGCATACTTTACTCTGCTTGAAACCCGGCTTAAACTCTCTGTTTATTTGTTTTTGTTTAAAGACAAAAACAAACAGGTGAGTTTCTGTGGCAGACAAAATCTGATTGGAAACAAATGTGTTGAGTTTAGTTTTCTGTTGTGCCACATGAGTTTTGCTTCAACATTTATCTTAACGGTTTTTTATTTAGTTTTATTAAAGATGTGATTTGTTGCCTTGCAAAACAGTTTGAGAATTAAGCCTCAATTTTAATACTGCCATAAAGTATGCTTTAGTTTTGTCTATTTTTCTGCATTTTATGTTGAATTTCAGCCTAAACTCAACTTTGTTGAGGATCATTTAATTTGATTTGTATAGCTTCTTGGCTTAAAATGGGAAATATGTACAATAGAGTGGGTCAATTTGTATGGATATAAAAAATGCACCAAGCTGTTATCAAAATCCTAATCTACGATGAATTCTAAGAAGTATTGCCGAATAAACCATGGGTCTAAAATCAAAATCGAGCTTCCCATTTTTAACGCGAACATTTTTCTTTCTTATTTTATATATTTTTTTAAATATGATACAATTTTATTGAGCTTTTTAGGAAACTCGACTATGTTTCCGATTGTTCGAAAGGAATGGAAGGTTAAAAAATCTCATATCGTGGTTGTGCGAGAACCTAAAATCGAGCTTTTGGGTCACAGTGGGGGAATGAAAAAAAGTGCAAATAAATATGTAACTTCTAAACCGATAATACCACGACTATAGGGGACGTGTTGCTAGTTTTAAGATCATTGTAGAAATAGAGCTTTCTAGATGGTATTGCAGTGTATATAAATTGGCCGTGAGAACACCACAAGAGTCAGTCTAATTGTGTATACTTATAAAGTGTGTGTGTATTTCTGCGAATTGATAAACGTGTATAAAATTTTTTTATACAATTTTAAGCTACTAAACGGCTTTTATTTGCAATCAAAAGTATCTGGTTTATTTAAAGGAAATAAACCACGTTATTTAAAGGTAAAAACGTAACAATATTCATTATAGGATCCGCTTAACAAGATCAGTAAATAAATTCTGTTTAAAAAGAGTTTTCTTTCATTAATATAAAAAAGTTTTAAAAGATTTTAAAGATTTTACTCTCTTGGAGGAGATAACCGAACTCATTTACGCCGGGTTCAACGAATTCGCATATACGAATATATCACTCTGACGTCGAAGACAATATAATAGCTTTTATTATTTCGTGAAGTAACTTCATGGGAATGAATTTTAACGAAATCGTGGAGGAATTTCAAATAAAATAAGTGAACATGTATCTGTATTTCCAAACGTATATGTAGTCCGATTTTAATAAAATTTCTATGGAAGAGGTGTAGTTGAGTTTATGTGAAGGTCCCAAAGTGGGGCACTTCGGGCATAGGAACAATTAAAAAAAATAAAAGGAACGAGTGGATTAATATACACAGTCTTACAAAAGCTTACATACGTTTGAAATTTGTCTATTTTTTTGGAAAATATATAATTTTATTAAGAGTTGTAAGTATATTTTTGTTTAATGCACTAAAAAAATATATTTTCATCATATTTTATACTATTTTATTGATATTTTAAATAAATAACAATAAAACACGAGTAATTGGTATCCTTTTCATGTTACATAAGTTTACATACTCTGCAAAAAAAATGTTGTGCCGTTAAAATTTCCGCTACAATTTTTATGATGCTTTGTGTAAAATCAGTGGTAGAAAGTTTACTTTCACTAAAAGTAATCACACTGGAAAAATAAAATCAAAAAGTATTTTTAGTGGAAGAAAATGGGCAAAGGCAAAGAAATTTCTGAGACAATTCGAAAACCGTCATTAAGTTGAGAAATGATGGCAAATCTGTTAATGAAATTGGAATTTTATTAAATCTAAGTAAAAGCACAGTCCAAACAATAATAAAAAATTTCAAAGAAAATGGAAATTATGAAAGCAAAGCTCGTAGTGGGCTTCCCCGCATTCTCGATAAGCGAACAGATCGGTTTATTATATGTTCCATTCAAGAAAATCATAAGCTAAGTGTCATCGAACTAAACCGGAAAATGAGAACAAATCTAGAAATTACCGTTTCTGATCAGACTGTTCGCCGATGTATCAAGAGAAATGGGTACAATAGCAGAGTTGTCAGAAAAAAACCATTACTTAGATCTGTGAATATCCAGAAGCGCTTAGAATATGCCCAAAAGTACGAAAATGGTCATGTAAATGAACCTACATTTTGGGAGAGGGTAATATTCACAGATGAATGTAAATTTATGATTTTTTTAGGTGATGGAAGATTGTGTCGGTAAGCTCAGGTTCATCGTTGGTACTATGGATAAGGCCATGTATATCGATATCTTAAAGGATAACTACCTTCCCAGCGTCCAACTTTTAGATCTGGAAGACAACGCAATATTTCTCCAGGACAACGATCCGAAGCATTCATCTAAGTTAGTTAAGGAATGGCTTCTATATAACGTTAAAAACAAATTGGAACATCCCCCGCAGTCCCCTGATCATAATGTTATTGAACATTTATTTGATATTTTAAAACGAGGTCTAAAAAATCGACAAGTAACATCAGTTCCAACACTCAAAGAAGCATTGATGGAAGAATGGAGCACAATTACTTCAGAAATAACAAAAAAATTGGCTTTGTCCATGCCAAATAGATTATCTGCTGTAATTAAAGCCAAAGGACGTCACACAAAATTAATTAAATTAATTTAATTATACCCTTCACCTTCGTGAGAAGGGTATATATAACTTTGTCATTCCGTTTGTAATTTCCACAATATAATTTTCCGACCCTATAAAGTATATATATTCTGGATCCTTATAGATAGCGGAGTCGATTTAGCCATGTCCGTCTCTCTGTCTGTCTGTCCGTCTGTCTGTCTGTCTGTCTGTCTGTCTGTCTGTTGAAATCAATTTTCTGAAGACCCCAGATATCTTCGGGATCCAAATCTTGAATAATTCTGTCAGACATGCTTTCGAGAAGTTTGCTATTTAAAATCAGCAAAATCGGTCCACAAATGGCTGAGTTATAAGGAAAAAACTAGGACAACCTCGATTTTTTACCTATTTTTTTACCTATATCTGGATTACTAAGTCATTAATATAGACAATATGGATATCTAATGATGGATATTTCAAAGACCTTTGCAACGACGTATATAAGACCATAGTAAGTTGGACCTACAATGGGTCAAAATCTGGAAACAATTTTGAACCCGAATTTTTTTTCACCAAAAGTTTTTTTGGCTAAATATTAAAAAACAAAAATTTTAAAATTTAAAAAAAAAGTTTTTTAAATTTAAAAAAAAAATTTTTTTTCAAAAAATTAAAAAAAAACAACTGGAAAAAAATAAATTTTGTTTACCTAAAAATATTTAAAATTTTTATTTTGAAGTATAGTTTGGTGAAGGGTATATAAGATTCGGCCCAGCCGAATATATCTCTCTTACTTGTTTTTTTTAAGTTTTTTTTATCCCGTATATAAACTTATGTAAATTAGTTTTATGCCAAAAAATGAATTATTTTATGTTTTTTAGTAGAATTTAATGAAAATAAATTTGTTTTGTGTTTATTTTATCTCAATAAATCCGAAATAGCTTAAAAAAAGTAATGAACGAATTTTTCACTAAATATTTATTAATAAAGACGAAATATATTAGGGGTATGTAAACTTTTGTAAGACTGTGTAGTATATTTGAGCTACTCATTTCGTATGGTGAGGAAACAAGTGATTTTGTTACCCCCCTCAAAATATTTCATAATTTATACGATTTTTCAAGGATTTTTTATGAAAATGTTTATTTTTTTCAGAGAAAATTTAAATATTTAAAAATTACACGTTATTTTCAATATTCGTGACAGTTCGCATATTATCGGACAGTCAATCTGATAACCATCATGATCCTAATTTCGGTAAAATTTCAATTCTGGGTTATTTAGTACTTATTGCTTAATTAAGGAGTGAGATCGTAAAGGATCGTTTTTCCTTAAAACTTTTAACCCAAGTATTATTTATTTATTTATTTTTTTTTTTTTTTTGATCAAGTTACCTTTGTACAGCATGTAAGTTATTATGTTTAATGTCAATTATGTTCACAGAAATTGAAGTTATATTGTATAAAAAAAATTTACTTGTTGCATAATGGATGACGAAATGTACGTATGGAAAATCTTTCGCAGCTTCTGGGTAAATTTTTTTATGTTGAAGATGCTCGAGGGAATGTTGAAGAAAAGTTTAGGACCCAAAAGCAGACAAAATTTTCCAAAAAGTTCTTGATATGGCAAGCAATATGCAGTTGCGGCAAAAAAGCCAAACATTTGTTACAAAGGGGTTATAAATACCGAAATTTACATCAAGGAATGTTTACAAAAAATGATGTTTCCATTCATAAGATTTCTTAATGTGTCCACTTATTTTTGGCCTGATTTGGCATCTGTCACTATGGTAAGAAAGGTCTTGAGTGGTACAAGACTAGTAATGTGGTATTTGTACCAAGAGAGGCAATTCCTCCAAACTTCCTGGAGCAGAGTCCAGGGGATAGATATTGGGCTCTTGTTAAAAGAGAATTGATGGGCACAAAAAAGTGTGGTAGATTTTAAACGGAGATGGACAACCTGTTCGAACAAAGTGACATAAAGCACTATAAAAACCATAATGGAAGGGTTTTCGAAAAAGGTTCAAAATTTCATCATTAGTGATTAGAACTATAAAAATATTTTTATTATAAATTGTAACAATAATTTCAATCAAATAAAAAATATTAAGAACTATAAGTTTAGTGGTTTCGTTTTTATTAACATATATGTATGTTAAAAATTGTTCGATCTCAGTCCTTATATAACATTATTTAAAATATATATAAAAATGCTTCGCTCACCTCTCACTATAGCTGCTATATGATCTGAATTTTCAAGTCTTCTTTTCGGCAAAGTATAAATAGCCGATCGTTTGGTAAAACGTTGAACTTCTTCAGACAAAGTGGTATTCGGCGTGGTAGCCACTGGCAAAACAGGTAAACTCTGAGTAGAATTTTGCAGCAACCTTGAAGAAGACTTTGTAGAAGCTTTATCACAGAAATCATGAACACTTTTCTTCTTTGGAATACTCTTTGTTTGAGAGTGCTGGGCCGAGGAGGAAGGTGAGGTAGAATTGCTACTGGAAATATAAATTGAAGTTCAATACATTTTGAAAATGTTGTACAAATGTACCTGACAGCTTTGTAATACTGACAAAAGAAATCCGGCCGTATGCGATACTGTCGTATGAGAGCCTCGCATGTACGCAAGAATATAGGATTTGTAGATAGATCTTCTTTGACAGTATCGTTGGGATTTGTGTGGTCATCTGGTGACTGGTTTGTTGCTTCTTTAGTGGCAGCAACATCTTTGGATGAATGTATTTTAAGAATCTGCTCTTGTTTGCTGTATGAAGTATTAGTGGCGGCTTGTTGTTCCGCTTGTGCTTTGGCCTCTGGTATGTTATCAAAAAAATCTGTGGTAAGCTTGTAGCCACCACTACTGTTGCTTGTGCTTGTTGCACTTTCTCTTCCGCTACTACCATGTGTCTTTGAGAATTCTGTTAAGCTCGTATTCCTCTGTTGTTTACTAGAGAGACTTTGTTGCAGTGCAGTTGGACGACAACCTTCGTACGGGGTTTGAGTTGGATTTAAATTTGAAATGGTTTTTATGCGCTGTTTATAATCTTCATATGTTTCATCAGGGAACAACATATCATGTTGATTAATTTTATGACTCTGTCCAATAATAATCTCTCTCTAAGATGCTTTGACTACATGGTTAACTGGACTACTGGCATAACGGTGTTGGTCTCAACTGCAAATGAAAATAGAAAATGGAAAGAAATGGTCAGTTAGAGTTTTGCGTTATTAATGTTTCAGGTGGTTTTACATTTTAGGTGGTCCCAATTAATTTTATTTCATTTACTTTTATCCGATGAACAACATACATACATATTTATTGTAACAATTCTAAGATTTTCATAAACATGTCATGATTTTGGCTTTAAATTACTTGGTCATGTCTGTGGTATTTGTCCAACGTTATTGCAGTTGGAGTTATGTGATTATTAATCTTACAATGTAACAAATTACAGAGTATACAGAAAAAACAGATTCGTTGTAGCAACTGAATTTGTTGCCAATCGAATGATTTGGTTGCAAAGTCAGTTGATAAAGAATTATTTCGATTGAAGCAACCAATCTTGTGTTACCCTTTCTAAAATGTAAAATTCGCTCACTAAGTCAGATTAGATTGGCAACATATTCTGTTGCTACTACGAATCTGTTTTCTATAGATAGGAAAAGTGATAATAATATGTTTGCAGTACTAGAATGGGAAGTGTAAGTATGAAATGTATATAGACATTACATTATTTGGAATAAAGTAGAAATACTTGCCTTGTACTTTTAAAATATAGGGAATTTAGGTTAAATATATTATAATTTCAGTAATATAAATATAGTGCTTTGGAGTTATTTTTTTAAGACATTAATATGAAGAAATTCTTTGTTACATGTTAACTCCTTGTACAGAAAAAAGTAAATTTTAATCAAACAATTCAAACGCATTCTGAACGTCCAATTTCGGGGCACTTTTTCGAGCATTGTTGGTCGTATGACACGAGTAACACGAACAATGTTGGCTGGTTTATCAGCATAAGTCAGTGACATTACGGTGTGGGGAAATAATCGAAAGGTGTCAAATCACATGACCCTGGACAGGTCCTTTTCTCGAAATCAAGTTATCGCCAAATTTTGATTTCAATAAAACGATGGTTGTGGTAGCCGTATGGCACGTAGCACAGTGGCTTAGAAACTTTATTTTGGAAATAATTCGGTATCTCGGGAAGTATTGGAGATATAGTTACGAAATTTCACATGGTTGGGCTGAGGTGTTTTTGAGTTGATTTGCGTTTGTTCTTAGTGCGAGGCCCCTCAAATCGGGTCTCAAATTTAAAAAAAAAATCTCTAAAAATCCATTTATGATCCAAATGAGCTGAAATTTAAAATATGAATAGTCATTAAGAAGATGACTATTCATATTTTTTACGTTTTTTTTTAAAAAAAGCCCATATATTTTTACTTTTGTAGAAAAAAATTTTCTTCGGGACTACATACAATTTTTATATGACCCTTAAAGAGAAGTTAATGTAAGTAAAAGCGTGTAAATTTGGGTCACTTAAGCCGATACAACACCCCCAGACCTACTCAAACTTGGCCAATTTTAAACATTATTTTAGGTTTGGATAAAAAATTCTAAAAAGGCAAAGCACCGATCCTCGAAAATGCTCCATATTGGTATAACCCTTATGGTACTTAAATAGTTGCAAAGGTTTTTCACTATCACACGGTAAATAACGTCACAGTGGGTACTTTCTAAAAAAAAAACTTTTTGGAACGCATTTTCCCCGGTTTAGGAATTTAGGTATTTTAAAATAAAAAATGTCAAAAATTACAACGCTGTTGATTTAAAGATATTTGGATCTACATTAGTTATGATATCGTTAACCGTTAGAATTTTACATTAATTCAAATTTTATATTTTTAAATTTCGTAACAATACCTCCAATAGTTCCAGAGATATCGAATTATTTCCAAAAAAAAAATTTCTTGGTGCAGTAATGTTCTTCATTGAACGTAACGTGAGCTCCGGCTTCATTTTTAAACAAATAAGGTCCAATGATGGGAAACCGCACCAAAGTTTGGTAGCTTTGTTCAAGCGTCAATCTATTCATAATGATTTGCCCCAGTAATGTGACAGTTCGTTTGACAGTTAACCCTTTCGTAAGTTCTATCATGCTTAAAAAAATACCCTTTACATATAACTTTATTAGGTCTCAAATGAAAATTATAGAAATTAAAATTTAGATGACAAATATGAAGCTGTAAATTGATTGGCATTGGATCGTATCGAGAGGATGTTTTATACCGCAATAATGAAATACACTTTGTGGCATTTATACACGTAAGAAAACCATTAAGAAGAGATGGGGTTTATATTGCACACTGGATGAACACTGCGGTTATAAGACAGTGTACATTAAAACTCCATTCTAAACAAGGTGCAGATACTGCAGATAAGATGCAAAATATAGCTACTCTCGATATGTACATTTAAGATACAGAAAACCAGGCTCACTGAAGCATCAGGCAGGTCATACTTGGGGAAACGAAAGGGGTATATATAGTACCTACACCGAACTTTGATAAGACCTTTCAGATGAGAATACTAACAATGGATGAAGAGCCAAAATCTAATCTATACTGAAGGTTCAGAAACGGAAATGATCATAAACTTGGTAATTTTTTCAGATGAATTTGAATTGTCTGACCCGGTTGATAAAGCTAACCTTTTGGCTGAATTATTTGCAAATAATTCGAACTTATCGGAAAGCAATTAAACACTACCCGAGCTCAGTTACTATGGCCAATATATTATTTCGCGCTCGCGCAGTTATAAGGGTTTTAGCAGATCTCTACATAAATAAGTCTCCTGGGCCTGATGGTATACCAGCACTGGTCTTGAAACAGTGTTCTTTGACGCTAGCTCGTCCATTAGCTAACCTTTTCAGCACTTTATACCGTGTCGGCAAATTTCCTGTATGTTGGAAGGTTGCTAATGTAAGGCCAATTCCTAAAAAAGGAGAGGCTAACATCCCTGATAATTATCGCCCAATAGCAATCTGGTCTGCACTTTCCATAGTTATGGGGAGTATGGTTAACCAGCATCTTGTTAGAACAATTTACTCTGCTACCGGCGGTATGGCTTTCGTAGAGGACGCTCTACGGGAGACTTGCTAGTCTTCCTATCGGAAAAATGGTGTCGTTCCATATACCGTTTTGGCGAAAGTAAAGTGGTGGCTCTAGATATTTCTAAAGCGTTTGATAGAGTATGGCATGGTGCGCTTTTAGCAAAACTTATTGCTTTTGGTGTCGATAATAACTTCTCTAGATTTATATCGAGCTTTTTCAGAGATCGAGTGATTGAACGAGTTCAAGATCAATTCAGGGGTACCGCAAGGCTCCGTCCTTTCTCCTACTCTATTTCTTATCTTTATAAACGACCTTCTACGTCAAACTTCCAACCCTATCTACTCTTTTGCAGATGACAGCAACATTTGCTATTCATATGCATTTAATTATAGACCCAGCCTGTTGGAGATTGGGGCAATGGGGCAAAACATGAATGATACGCTTAACCAAGATCTTGTGACAATCTGTGAATGGGGTTGTGCGAATAGAGTCGATTTCAATGCACGCAAGACTGAATGTTGTACATTAACACACAAACGCACAACAGATCATGTTGCTCCATCTGTTGTTATGGGTGGTGTAAATATTAAGGAATCAGAAGCTCTTGATATTCTAGGCAACACATTTTTCGAGTGTCGAAAGAAGCATTCAAGTGCCTTAGTTTTCTAAAACGGTGTAAAACATACTTTACTCCATCTGATCTCCTTAATATTTACACCACTTATATCCGACCGAAAATGGAATACAACTCTCATGTGTGGGCCGGTGCTTCAAAGTCTATTTTGGAGTTACTCGACCGCGTACAGAATAGTACGAAGGTGCTCATCGGTGACAGTAGGGTATCCAGCTCTATTGACTCACTGGAACATCGTCGCCATATGGCTTGTGTTTCACTGTTCTACCGATACTACAATGGTATGTGCTCTGCTGAAATTAGTTCTTCTCCAAGGGCTCATCAATGCGTTGTCGACTGGACAGTGGATCGCACAACACATTACAGGGGAAATTCGTTCTTTAGCAGTGCTGTCCGTATGTGGAAAAAGCTTCCTCCTAAAGTCTTTCTTGTACTTTTCAATATAGGAAAATTCAAATCAAATGTCCACAAACACTACTCTCTCTATCCTCCCTCCCATAACCTATTTTCCTAGTTCCAACACAATGCTTCGGATGAGTAGTTAATATAGGTCTAGTTAATATGGGTTCCAGACCATGAACGCATCCAGGGAAAATAAATCTTTGATGAGTGCGCAACGAACGGGCACAAAGATACATTCATATGTTAAAATTCACCATCTTTTAAATCAACGTAAGCCATCGATTTCAAGACAAAGCATAACTATCCTTTGCATCTTTTTATTTTCATATATTAACTAAGAAATTAATCTTTTAATAGTCACATTCCCTTACATTATACGCCCTCAAATTACGTACAAACATATTTACCATTTTAATATTCCATCATTAATGGATTGAACAAATATGAAATGTTGTATTTCCATGGAAAATCTTTAAATGGTTAAAACATACCAGCAAGCCTCATACAGTGATCAAGTTTCTATGGAATAACCCATACATTGACCCTCTTGTTTGAAACACAAAACAACATACTAATTAACACTTGCTGCTTATTTACATGTTGCATGAAGCTATATGAGACTATGCAAGAGTTGTCCACATTAACAAAGCAGCTGAGAGCAAAAACTGAGGGAACTGAAAGAATCTTTCTTTGGCTACTTGAAGTTTAATGTTGCAACAAGTATAATGTTGTCATTATGTATTTTTGTTTCAGTTGAAAGATTCGCATGTTGATAGTTTGTTTTCTTTTTTTGTTCATCTGGGTTTTGTTCACAACTGGCCGCATGCATGTTGAGTGGAGTATGCATGTAGCTAACTAGATGATAAAACATTAAAATGTAATGAAATATACGTGGTAGGATTTATAATGAAGTTGTTTAAAGAGATTCTCTATGCTTATGATGTTGTCTTGATATATTGATTATTCGAAAATTTCGCCATCTACAATAAGTTAATGATTCTAAAAGTCATTGATCTATGTTTCATTATGCGAGTTTCAAAGTCTGTCGGGTCCAATTCGTATGGTACCCAAATTGCTGCTGGAGTAGTTTCCAATGATTTTGCAAGCTCTTGTTGAGTTTTACAACAATCTTCATGGAGCAATACTCCAATTCTTGGTCTTCAAACTTTTTTGGCCGGCCTGGGCGATCTTTGTCTTCCGTGTTAAAATCACCACATCTGAACCGCACAAACCATCTCTTGCACGTTGAAACCGATGGAAAACATTCACCATAAGCTTCTCGCTTTGAAAAATGTATATTTTGTCTCTTTTTACCCAAATTTTGTGTCATGTCCTACATTTAAACGCATTTAACTCCTTCAATTTTATCAGTAAAAGGTCAAAAATGTGTGGTATAAAGGCTTTAAAATAATCATCAAATTTCCAAAACTTGTTTTAATGAATTCTGGCATAGATTTCCTTATAACTTATTAAAAAAGTAGTTGTCACAATTATGTCTTAGTTTACTATAATGACTTCAATACTATGAATTGTGAAAAAGCCAAATAAAGCGGGAGGTAAAAAAACATCTCACTATTAAACAAAGTCATTAAAAAAGTTATATTAAGACATCAGTTATATCTGTGTCTTTTAATGTAATGAGAATTCTTTTCATGTTTCAAGCATACTACAATTAAAATTTTAATAACATCTTTAAATTCGTATAAATTACAATTTTGCTGAAGATTACAAAAATGTCGTTAAGTTTTCTTATCTCTACACTAACTTTATAGAAGCTGTTGGTGGCAAGCGCAAAAACTTTGTTAATCTTTTGTTTTCTTAATGTTTACATTGATGTTATCTTGGTAATTAATCGTATTAGATTTCATGTCTTTATTAGGAGAAATTGTCATATATATACTGTTATGAAAAAGTCTAAAATGTTGCTGTTGCGTATCACTTGTATCCACCAAAAAACGTCAAAGTTGTAATTATAGAACAAGTTTTTATTGCCTTTTAATATCAAACTTTCAAAATAATAAGTATGTATAGATATCACTTTGAGTAAGACAGTTTAGGTGATATAAAATTAGAAAATTTTTGAGTATCCAATTTTAAGTGAATTCCAAATAACAACACAATGCACAGTGGGGCAGACTCAAAATATTTTTTTTGTTATTTAAACAATAGATTAAATTCGGAAGGAAGTGTATAAGGATATTTTAGGTTTTTTTTAGTTTTTTTAAAGTTGCACCTTTAAAAAAATATAAAAGATAAGTTCCAGATTTTCGGCCAAAAAAATACAAAAATTCAAAATTTTTCAAATTCAAAATCGATGATTTTTGGATTTTTTATATTTAGGGGATTCAAACGGTGTGCTATTAAGTCATATTGTCATATTGTCCTAATATATTATGATAGTTTAAACAAATTGTTGTTGTGCTTCAAATAAAAAGGGTGTTATTTTATGACATTATTAGTTTAGAACTTTTTTGTTTAAAACACAACAAAAATTAGTTTAAACTATCATAATATATTAGGACATTATGACAATATGACCTAATAGCAGACCGTTTGAAACCTCAAATATTTAGAAACATACTAACCATTTGAATCAACCTTGTAACGTCTGGTCTTTCAGTGTTTCAAAGAAAGTAGAAACAACTGAACTTATTCATAACTAAATACATTGACAGTTGGTCTTAAACAAGTTTCAAACAAGATATTTTTATCTTGAAATAAAAGCTTTTCCTTTCATTACAGCCATTATATTGCATCTACAGAAAATGGAATTCTAACATCAATCTTGTGATAAAATGAAAATAACTAAAACGTATTTTATATTAATGAAATCGGCCATGGATTGTACCCGATATTATTAAAAAAAACCTGGGCTAATTTTCTAATAAGTATAACTCAATAACTGTAAGAGATAAAAAGCACACGCAGCTATATTTTTTATAGTACTAATCAAGGGATTTTAGAATATATAATAAAACCTTTAATTTTCGACATTCCACAACAATTTTGCAAGCATTTAAAAATTGTGTATGTCTGAGGTGCTCTAAGTTGAGGCCCCAACAGCGAGGTTTTTAGGGGTCAGTATTCAAAAAGTATACTCGGATAGTCTACTGCTACGCCTATGTAAAATTTTATGCCAATCGGATTAGCCAGTTGGAAGTACCAAACTTATTTCCGTGGTAAAATTGATAATCTGTATTCTAAACTACTGGACCGATTACAAAATGATGTACGAACGAATCGTACAGGAGGACATTTATGTCCACCTTTTATTTTTTTGCTTGGACCTGCACTCAGGGGATGACTACACATGTAAAGCATTGTGTTGGAACTAGGAAAATCGGTTATGGGTAGGAGGATAGAGGGAGTAGTGTTTGTGGACATTCAATTTGAATTTTCCTACATTGAAAGGTATAGGAAATACTTCGACAGGAAGATTATTCCACATACGAATGACCGAATTTGTGTGTTGTGCAATCTACTGACCAATCGACCACGAATGGATGTGCTCCCGGTGATGAACGCGTATTTCGTAAGAAACTGAGGGTATCGGAAACATATTCCCTAATTTCATCAGAACACATTCCATTGTAGTATCGATAGAACAGTGAAACACACCCCACATTGAGACGATGCTCCAGAGAATCAATAGAGTTGGATACCCTACTGTCACCGATAAGCATCTTTCCCCTCTCCTGTACGTGGTCGAGTAACTCCAAAATAGACTTCGAAGCACCGGCCCATACATGACAGTTGTATTCCATTTTGTATCGGATATAAGTGATGTAAATAATAAGGAGTTCAGATGAAGTGAAGTATTTCTTACACCTTCTCTCAAAACTGAGGCACTTGAATGCTTCTTTCGACACTTGAAAAATGTGTTTTGTCCAGCGAACATCACGCTGAGTTCTCATGCCTAGAACATCGAGAGCTTCTGATTTCTTAATATTTACACCACCCGTATAAACAAATGAAGCAACATGACCTGTTTTGCGTTTGTGTGTTAACATACAACATTGAGTCTTACGTGCATTAAAATCGAGAGAAGTCGTTACCGACACCAAACGCAATAAGTTTCGATAATAGAGCACCATGCCACATCCTATCGAACGCCTTAGAAATATCTAGAGCCAACACTTTACTTTCGCCAAAACGACACCATTTTTCCGATAGGAAGGCAAGCAAGTCCCCCTTTTTGGAATTGGCGTTACATTAGTAATTTCAATTTAATAATATTCGTTTTTTACCTCGACTTTATTTGGTTTTTCGCAAAGTAGTTTGGTAGTAGATGTTCAACAATTTTTTCTAAAAATATCTTCTTATTTGTAATAAACGCCAAACTAACATGTAAAAAGTTTCTTTGCAATAACTCAATCCGTATACACGGTTGTCAAATTGTCAGAAACATGATCAGAAAATGGTTAACACAACCATCAGAACTTATGTTAAAACATATGGTTGTTAACCATTTATTGAACATTTTCTGACAACTTTGTAAGAATATGAAAACCGTGTATACGTAGCTTTAGTCGTAAGAAAATAATCAATATCAAAAATACCTAAATTTAGACAAAAAAGAATTTAAAAAAAATGTGTAAAATGTTTATTTATTCAATAAGAACTAATTTTTAAAAATTACTAATATATCATACATTTATAAATCGATATAGACGTGCACCCTACTTCAGGCAATGGTCTTAAATAGTGATTTATTAAAACAAAAATCTATAGATTAAAAAACACAATGCATTTGCACATCAGTTTACAATTGTAGCTGTAGTTTAGAAGATATAGATTGATTTTTTCGATCGATTCCACTGTGTAACAGTCATGTATGTGTTAGCTTTGTGAAAGAAAAGAATTTCATTTCTCCGGTTGCCTTACAATTGTAACATGCACAAGTATGTACATTAAAATGTCAGAAATTCACACATGTTTTTATGGTTATACGGTGGAGGTAACTGACTGTTACAATTGTTAAACAAAAAAATAAAACAAACTTTAACCCACTTTGATTACAAGAAGACATTTTGGCCTTTGAGACATCACAAAATCAACTTACAAATTAGACAAAATAGAGAAAAAGATACAATAATGAATGCAATAACCATAATAAATAGGTATTGATTAGATGGATCAGTGAGCAGAAGTATAAATTTGTCTTATGTATAAATTGGAAATCAAATCTCTATTCAAGTCAGACAGAACACAGCTGTATAAAAGGTCTTTCATTAAGCGCTTTCTACGTTTTAATTTAAAGAAAACTAAGTGTGTGTGAGATATCATCGATATTTTTTACTCATTTGAAAGGCCTTTCGATGTCAGAGCTTCATGGATGGCGTATAAATCAGGCTAAATTTGACCGTTGACATGAATTATGTTGACTTTGAGGGCGGCTGTGGTTTGTGTCCTATTCTCATAGACCTGCGACTTAAGAAAACCCCACAAGAAAATGTGGACAAATACGATATCGGTGGCTAGTTCACAATGCATTTACGTGAGATGACTTTGTCCGCAAATCGCTCGTGCAGAATGCCCAATATGGCATGAGCTGTGTGGCCTGTAGCGCCATCCTGTTGAAACCACATGACGTTGGTGTATATATCATCATAGCGCTCGTCGGTGAAGGTGATGACCCCAACAATATCGTACCCAATGAAATATGGACCGATGAAGCCGCCAGCCCAAAATCCACACCAAACAGTGACTTTTACGGGAAGAAAAGGATGCTCTCATTGTTTGTTGTTGTACCCATGATGATTTTTTTATGAAAATTTGATTCAGTTTCCAACAGCTCCAGGGAAAATTCAGCGAACTCACGTCTTTCTTGTTGAACGTTAATCCGTACATGCATTTTTTTAAACTTTTATTATAATATTGTTGCTGCCTTTAATGTCTAGACCTTACAATAAGTAAATGTTATAACTAAACAATTATTATTCTCTCAGTGGAGAATCATATTTGGTATATTAAATGAGTGGTAAATCAGCGAGCGGTTTCGGATGATAATGTAATTTTTACAAATAAGCTTCACGAGTTTATCTAAATTCATCCTTGAGCAAAGGCACATCTTTGTCTCTGTGGATGTTCTCATTTCTTTTGTACCATGGAGCTCCCGTCATGGTTCTAAGAATTTTGGATTGTGCCTTCTGTATGAGATCTATACTGGTATTGCTTGCTGTTTATCGTAATTGGCTAGGTTTAAAATAGGTTTTAAGACTGTCTTATACAGGATGACTTTGTAGTTAAGGCTTCATTTCGATTGATGGTGGATTAGCCAGTGTAAATTAGAGCCGCTTGGCTTCTATGTGCCTACGCCAAATAAGAGGTCTATCTAAATGTAGGCAAAAGTGTGGGATGTTCACACTGTTAAGTGTCACTGGTGAACAACTTTCTCTCCTAGATTGATCGCATAGTCGCTTGTTACATAATCGCCGCATTTTATCCTAAAAAAGCGACCCGATAGGTAGGACTCTAGTATTTTGTGTATACTAGAAGACAGTAGGCATTTACTCTTGTGTATTTGACCTTTATGCGTGGGCAACATCTTATTTAAGAATGTTAAAATTTTCCCTTGGATTCTTCTCTCAAATTGTTTAGGCAAACAAAGCAATAAGCTGATGGGTCTGTAGGATGATGCCAATGTCAAATCCTTTCCTGGCTTGGGTATCATAATAATTTGGGAGATTTTCCAATCATTCGGAAAAACTCCTAGAGACAAGATCGCATTGAATAATACTGTGAGCACAATAATTGTCACATCTGGTAGGTTTTCAATTATGGAAGGTGTAATTAAAGATGTTTTTAGTTTAAGATTGTCCTGAACATCTTCTGTACTAACATTGATCAGCTCGGAGTCTGTTTCTATGCGAACAGGTAAGTCCCCCAATACAAAATTATTTGTTGGGGAGTTTGGTTGGAACACATTACATAAATTTACAGCGAAAACTACTGCTTTGTCCTTTGCACTACGTGTCCAGGTACCATCAGATTTTCTTATCGGACTTTGAACCTCTACCGGTGGCTTAATGTTCTTAGCTGCCTTCCAAAGGGAGAAGTTTGTGTGCTTAGTAATGGTCAAACTTTTAATATATGGCCGGGTCCTATTGGAAGACCTTTAAACTGTCTATTCGAGAAGTTATGCATCGATATAGTGTGGTAAATTTTGGCGACAACCAGCTTAATTTTCACCTTTATTCTCGCATTATTCCTAAATATTATTGGCCGGCCTACAAAGGTTAATGAAAACACTTTTCATTCGAAAACAATTTTAATTATAGCTTCTTTTTCAACACTTGTCTTAATTGTCATTCCACTGTTGCCTGCAATTATTTTCAAAAGATGGGTGAGAACGTTTTATTTATCTACATAAAAACATACATGCATTGTTAAGGAAGTATGGTTTTTACTGATCATGGGGTTTGTTGAAAAGATATTGCAGGTGTGAACGAATGAGCGATTTATTACACAGACAATTGTTTGTAAATTTTTTATGCTTATTTCAATTCTTTTAAGTTAAATCTTTTTTAGCAACATGAAATGTTTTATTCATAAGTGGAAGTTACAATTCTTTAGTAGATAATTTTATTTTAAAATAATTTTAATGTTGGAAATATTATTGAATTATTAATTCAACAAAGATGTAGGGTAGAGAAAAATATATTATTTTTATTAAATTATAATTCACAATCTTATCTCTGTAACACAAATACTTGGACTCCTTGGTGGCATTTCAAGAAATCTTAACTGACCTTAAACTAATTTTTATTTAATTACATCCACCTCGAACTAAATATTGCCCAACTGATTTACAAACCATTTAAATCAACCTTGTAACGTCTAGACTTTCAGTGTTTCAATGAAAGTAAAACAAATAACTAAACTTATTTATAACTAAAAACATTGACAGTTTGTCGTAAACAAGTTTTAAAGAAGATGTTGATATATTCTTAACCTGGAATAAAAGCTTTTCCTTTCATTACAGCCATGATATTACATCTACAAATAATGGAATTCTAACATGCAATCTTGTGATAAGCTGAAAATACCTTTTAGTATTTTATCTTGTTGAATGATAGTCATTTTGCAACATCATTTCTTTATAATTCTACGTATTTTGTGGAAAATTTTAATACAGTGCACTCGCGGTAACGTGAACACCGTCTAACGTGAACACCGCCTAACGTGAACAAGCTTTTGTTTACATTGACTACTCTGTAACGTGAACAAACTCAGACAGCTCTATAACGTGAACAATTTTTTTCACTGCATTTGTTTTCTAAGCATGTACACAACACTGAAATACATACATTAAATTCGATTTTGAAAGTTTAGGGAATCTCCTTATATTAAAAATGTGTTTGTATCCTCTAAATTTATATTTTTGTATGGTAACGAATGAGTAATTTTATTTCAATGATCTCGTTTTGTTTTATAATGCATTTTAATCAATAATTTTTGTTCTATATTTTAATAATGAAAATAATAATAAAATAATTTCACGTTCAAGCTTCTAAAACACAGGCTTATATTATAAAATTTTATATTTTTTCCATGAAATTCAGCAATCGCTAACGTGAACAATTTCACTAACATGAACTCCCTTGGTTTTAATTAGTTCACGTTACCGCGAGTGCACTGTATGTGCTATTAATTATGATGATTTGTATACAAATCTTCACAGTAATATGAAGAATACAAATCGTTAAGCATGTAATATGGTTTTCAATTTACTTAATTTAGTGTGAATTATATTCTTGATGTAATATTTTTCTAAATTAATATCTGTTTACAGTGGAGCAAACTATCAAATAAATAAGTAGCGTGCAAGAGTTTCCATGACAGAAGCCACTGAGAGATCTCTGTTGAAAGAGACAGTTCTTAAGGGGTATCCCCAGTTTCTTAATAGATATTGACGAGGATGGTTATTTATATTCCGATTCTGGGTAACATCAATATGGTTATGATTTGTTCAATGCAGAAATTGCTTTGGAAAGTAACTTCCTATATATTTCTACGATGATGCCCAAAATGGAGAAAAATAATGATGGCGTAGCTTCAGCATCGAATGGTGGGCTTAAGTTAATTACAGACAAATATGAAGGTATATTTAGAAAGCTCATCTTAATATTTTTGCATTATCTAAATACACACACTCTTGCCATTGCCTAATAAGTATACTTATATCAATTGAATCTCTGAAACCTTATTATCACTTCGACAAATATTCTTAACTAGTAGGCTACAAATTCGAAGATTTTTTCTCAATGAAGAAGAACAACAACAACCTTATCTTAAGCTGAAATACATACACAGATCTTACTACAGTGAGACCTCGATTATCCGTAATGGTCGAGACCGGTAGCATTCTGTATAATCAATTTTACCGGTTAATTGAGTACCAAGTTTTAGTAGTTTTTTAATGATGACAGTTTTTCGATAATGAATTTAAAGCTCCATATTTCTCACTGATCCATCGGTTGGATCAAAGTCGTACAATTTGGTGGAAAAAATTTCACAATAACGTTTACAGCATTGAAATTCTGCTCGCCTGGAGGTTGTCCAATGGCAGAATGATTTTACTATAATCTTTTAGACGGATTTTCTTAAAACTCTCTCCCGCTTCCTGTACCATTCTCATGGACATTTTTTAAAGCTCTTTCCAATAACTAATGCTTTGCACTTGTGTGTACCAGCAGCCTTAACGCATACTAATGAGGTTAGTCTCTCCTTTGAGACCTTGTGTCACTCTCAAGTAAACACTTTTCATTCTCCATTATCTCATTGGTGAGTTTTTTCATTGATTTGAATTCATTTAATTTTTCCACAATAAATATTTTTCTCCTGCAGCATTAAGTTTCTGAATACAATGTCGGTTTTTCTTAAATTTTGTGTGGAATATTTTAGATTTTCCTTCACTGTTGATCCAGAAATTGGAGTTCCTTTAAATCGTTCCTTCCGGAACCATTCATAAACTGCAAAATCTTCCTTTGGTTTTTAACAGGTTTTTAAAGATTTTCGGTTTCCAAAGCCAATAACAAAATCACTTTGTTTTTTACATTGTCTAACACTTCACATGCCAGAAGTTATCGAAAAATCGATGGCACAATATCAAAAATGTTGGCCTTACAAATCGATCGAGGGAATTCCCTTTTTTCGTTTTATTCATATTGTGTTAGATTGTTCAAAATTACGGTTAATCGATGCAAACAAATTTAAATCGATCCAAAAACATTTTTTTCTTTCCCGGATAATCGAGGGCTCACTGTATTTAAGAAAATCTTGAAACAAACATTTGGAGCACTTAAAACGCCGTTGTAAACATATGAGCCTCAGTCAGGCCTAATCTCTATAAATTTTAAAGCTGTATAACTGTTAGATCTCTCGGACATAAATGCACTAAACATATTCACAACCGAATGAGTATTTGTCCTTTCCCAAGTCGAAGAAATCCAGAGAAATCTGGATATTCTACAAGTTCCAACGATGTGCAGACTCTATGAGTGGCCATTCATCGATCATGTTCGATTACGAAACCAAAGAGATTGGAATATCGCTACGTGCCACAGAAAACAACTCGTTTATTGCACATTCGTCAGCATTTTCTTTCCAACAAATGCCTTCATACTGATTTCAACATAAGTCTATAATATCCATGCTAAGTTAGGGAATGAATATAACATAGAAGATATTTCGACTTCGCCACGATGGAACTATGTGACTTGATTGTTAAAAGACTGTGTACGTAGTTATCAATGGTGGACGACTCCAGATTGAATTATTAGGTTGCGTAAATTTCCTCTTAGTAATCGGTTCAGTTATTAGGAAGATACCCAAAGGTCAAGATCATCAGAGAAAATTGCCATAATAGTGCATGTTTCCGACTTTGAACAATCCGTGTATATTGATACCGCATAATCACGAAGGAGTTTGCAGATCAATCTTCTCTGATCGGTATTCTCGTCTTAAAAGTTCTGTCAAAATTCGGTGTGGGTACAACGTAATCTAAACTCCGTCCCCAGATAGGCACGTCCATACTTATTATTATCTTGATTTGTTCATGGATGAGTTAGGTTTTTGTTTTAAAAATCATTTCTTTATCATTATAAAAGTTCAGTACCCTTAATGAATCATTGTAAGTACTTATTCTAATAAATGACTTAAATATTAGTTGGATTTTTAACTGACTTATTTCAATTTGAAAGTGCTTATTAACTACCTGATAAGATTCAGATTTAAGATGTCCTACATTAAAATAATTATAATTTTAGTCATAGAATAAACTGTATTTGGACATTACATGTAGATGTTATTCTAAATGGTTGCTGTATCTATATTTATTCCAAGTATTTTTTCTATTTATTCCATCTCATGATTTCCTTCATGTAGGTTTTTGTTTATAAAAATAGCAGCATGAAATTGTGTTTGCAGTACTGGCAGGGAATGTGTTCAATAAAAAGTGATACGATTTAAGATATTTGTGTTTTTATACCCTTCACCTTCGTGATATATAAATTTGTCATTCCGTTTGTTATTTCCACAATATAATTTTACGACCCTATAAAGTATATATATTCTGAATCCTTATTGATAGCGGAGTCGATTTAGCCATGTCCGTCTGTCTGTCTGTCTGTCGGTCCGTCTATCTGCTGAAATCAATTTTCTGAAGACCCCAGATATCTTCGGGATACAAATCCTCAATAATTCTGTCAGACATGGTTTCGAGAAGTCTCCTATTTAAAATCAGCTAAATCCCTCCATAAATAACGGAGATATGAGCAAAAATCCGAGACAACCTCTATTTTTGGCCTATTTTTTTATCTATATCTCTATTACTAAGTCACAAATATAGACAATATGGATATCTAATGATATATATTTCAAAGTCCATTGCAACGATGTATATAAGGCTATACAAGGTTGGACCTACAATGGGTCAAAATCGGGAAAAATATTTTTTAACCCGAATTTTTTTCACAAAAAACATTCTTTTGTCATAAATTTGTTTCAATAATAAATTTAAAAAATTAAAAATTGGAAAAAACTTTTAAAAAACAAATTTGAAAAAAAAAATTTTATAAAAATTAAAAAAAAAATTGTTTTAAATTTAATTTTAAATTATAATTTGGTGAAGGGTATATAAGACTTGGCACAGCCGAATATAGCTCTCTTACTTGTTTTTATATAATATTGATTTTTGGTATGAAATATGAGTGAAACTTTGAGATTATTTCCCCTAAGATTACAGTATTTACTAAGTTATTATTTGTCATCATAAATAGCGATTAAATTTGGCAATCACTTTCTCACAAGGTCAACCAACAGACAACATACGAGAAGCGGCTACAATGACCGCCTAAGGAAAAATCACCCTAAAGCCTCATTATAGCAAGACACATATTTATTTCAATTTGACCAATAAGGGAAAGCTTCTTTTAGCGTGTATGCTTTCCATGAATTCCAAAATTATATTTTAAGCATTAGTTTCAGATGTGACTGCCTAAACTTTGAATCAGTTAAAAGGGTAAAACGATTATAGGTGGAGAAGTTGTACGAAGTGTATTGTACGAAGTGTATTCAACTTAAATTTATTAAAATATTTAATACCTTCAATATTCTGCTAGCCTTCAGCTGCAATGACTAACCACTTGTACTAAAAATTCTTTTAAGTATCAGTGAACAAACATCAATTATAAAACACTTAAATTGTTTCACAGACATCTATGATCATTGAACGTGCGAAAAATAAGCAAATACTGGTAAGACCAATGAAAACTATTACTAAGTTACTGACTCTATCAAAAGTATACGTCGATGTTACAAAAAAATGGTCTACATCTTTGTAATCGTTACATTGGCCTGATGACCAAGAATAGAAGACGCTATAAAAACATTATTAAAAAAAAAAATATTAAACAAGTTTTTCAGAGTTTTTACCTTTCATAAATTCACACGAGTACTATAACAAGTAGATGTTGATGATGATAATAAGGAAGAAAAAAATCAAATCATCAAATACTAAAGAGCGCATTTGAGAAACATGACTGCATTCGATTTGTTGGAACACAAAATAGATCCTTCTACCATTTAAACATCTTTTAATCGAATTATAATTGAATACCTTTTTTGGTACGTTCAATGATTTTTGTAAAAAATGTGTATTAAATACAGTGAGCACTGATGTAAAGGGGATATAATTTAGATACAAAAAATATATTAGATAGTATGTAGCTCTTTTATATAATTGGTACCTTTATAACCAAGTTTTAAAAGGGATTACTTTAAATATATTGCTTCACTGTCACAATAATGATCAGTTGATCATGTCCTGTATATCTGCTTAGATATTGATTAGTCATTTTATGTGGGGTACATTTTTGAAAGGTTAATCTTGATAAATGAATTTTTAAATTTTTATGACAGTTTATATTGGTAATAATATTAGGACGTCGAAAAGAAAGCAATTAATATTGTAATAAACTCAATATGACAAGTTAAAAACATAAATAATTTCTGTAAAATTTTCGTATTCTATGTATTAATTCAATTAGTTTTCACAGAAAATGCTAATTTTAAAAATTTTTACGATTGTACAATTATACCTTTGCGATTAAACCTTTATCACTGTAATAAAATACCTTCCATCGCTTTTAAATCGTAATGGAAACATTATCTTTGTTCATCGCTATACGATCCAAAATTTTCAGAAAACTTGTCTAAATGACTGTGCAGATAGTGTACTTTTGCGCTCATATTACATCCTAGACCTTTAAAGCTAATTAAAAGGTATGTTTCTTCCCAATTTTGAGCCTTCTGATTTTCTAAGAAAGTTTTTACAACGGTAAAGAAAGATTTCCAAGCTGCTGCTTCTAAATCATTCATTGAGTGTATTAAATCATTGTCTTCCATTATAAATCTTATTTGTGGTCCATCAATAATCCGGATTTCAGTTTTTCTATGCTCAAACTTGGAAACTTTCTTGAAAGAAAGGCAAAATGCCTTCACAAACAAAATGCCTTCACAAGTTAATTTAATATGAAATTAATGCAAAGTACTCTTAACTATCTCTAAAGACAGATAACATTTTGTTTTCCAGCCGTCATGTTTTATCTCAGAGGCCAGTCTTTCTTGATCCAACGGTCATGTTTTACTCTGCTGTTCCATAAACAGATAAAATAAGAAAGCTTAGTGTAGCTACTTGGTTTTTCGGTTCTGCCCAAATCATAGGTACACCACTTAAAGTTTCACCATACACTTTGCACACAGTGTTTAGACCCACGGTTTATTCAGACCTTAATCACCACCTGAAAGTAACTGAAATACGTGTTTCTCACAAGTCTTTTATAGGTTCTCTGAACTTTTTGAACGTGTCTTCACCACAAATATAACAAAGATGAGGACATAATGTTAAGATTTATTTGTATATGTAGACATGTAAATACTTATAAGATTACGAAACGGGCACACGAATTTACTTATGACAGCCAAATGTTTATCTTTATTTGTTGACCTGTGTTATCAAATGGAATATGATGTGATAATTGTTTAATTGCAGAAGAATCTATGTAATTTGAAAAACGAGATTGTAAAAGTCTTCTCAGTGAACATATTATTAAACATAGAATTTACACATTATTACTTAATTTTGTATCATACAGACCTTATGATTTTAACTTTATTTTCATAACTTATACAATTGTAATGTTGATAAAAATTGTCGAATTTATAATGATGACGTTGCCTTAATAATCAATTCCAGGTTCAAGTTCAAATCAATATGCCTGTAAATCATTCACGATGTTTGTTTTCGTTGTTCTTTCGACAAACAACTATAATGCTAAACAACTATAATTTGTTACAATGCAGTGTAATATGTGCATAAGGTGCATAATGTCACCAACTATTTAATGTTTGCGAAAGTGTGTTATGCAGTATTGGGAAATTTTAAGTGCTAATATGGACGCAAATATTATTAATAACTAATTAATGAGACCAATTGAATCGACATACATCATCTGTTCATATATCGAAGTATAACAAACTTAACACATTGACTGCCACATGGGACACATATGTGTAACACTGTACTATGTGGTTTACGCCACGTCGGACACATATGTCGCGACTTTTATGCTGTTTACCCATGTCACACAATAGAACTGAAGTTTTAAGAATTTTTTCTATGTTGTATGCAAGTTCTTCATCAAAACTGTAATCTTCATATTCTTCATCACTTTCTGTACTTGTACTGAGTATTTTTTCTAACTCAGTATCCGATAAAAATTCCTTTTGAACATTTCGTAGGACACTCTTATTTATAAAAAAACTCTCAGATTCTAAGCAGTAAATAACTATTACTAACAGCAGACTAAATTCCTATATTGACGTTTTCGAAGAGATTATGTAAAAAATATGCTGTAGCCCCCATCATCTTATTTGCTGAAAGTACCTTGGCAGTCAATGTGTTAAAGACCTGCCTGTCTCCCTTCAAGGATCTCAATATATAATCGCACAAATACTTTCTGAATAAAGGAGTGTACAATATGTCAAGATATGATAGAGATAGAACAAACTTAAATGTCCGTTTTCTATGGAACAGCAACTAGCAATCCGTACTCAAATGAATCCTCTTCCACAACCTTCATAACTCTGTCTAAAACCTACACTCTCTGTTCAAGGATCTTAATCTCACAAAGATTTTCTAAATCGAGGAGTATGCAAGGTTTCAAGAAATGTCAAGGGCAGTAAAGAATACAATACATATTTAAGTATTAAATATCCGTACTCAAATACTAAAAATCTCGATACGATAGAAGCTTAGACTAAGGTCAAAAAACTTTACGGTAGAGTTTCAGATGCAGTCTTTCCCTTAAGAATTAGTTGAGTTTTGTGTAGTCTAAACTAAATTGAATTTTACATTAGCGTATCTTTACTTATTCCTGCTATAATCCGCGTTTCCTATAATTCTTTCCATTATAAGAGAAAAACTATAAATTTTCATTACAATTTCTATCAGAATATAGGAGCATAGCAGAAGAAGACAACAGGTAGGTCTTTATTTTATGAAGTTATTGAATCCCATGTTAATTCACTGGGCATACAATAGTTCGTCAAATTCTTCTCAGATAGTTTATAAAGTTACGGATAGTGGTATCACTGTTGTCGTCGTACATTTCCTAAGGATGAGCTGTTGGTACTCCTACACTATACTATCACAACCACTGGATTTGGAAGCAAAGGAGATGTTGCAATACTCGGAAAACAGATAGCTATGAAATACACAATGAGGCGGACAAAAATACGGTGGCGCCACGATCTAAGTCACCAAACTGAAAATGAACTAAAGCTCTAAAGTTGGGGACATAATTTAATATGAATTAGAATCCAAGTGTTCTAAATGAAATAAGCCCATAGAAGCGAACTAAATGCTTTAACAAAAAATGGACTTAGACCCTAATTTTTAAAATCAAATCTTGAAATGAAATACCACTGCCTTTATTACCGCTAGAATTGATAAAGAATTCATTTGGGGATATAGAATTCCAAATTGTTTTTGATGGATAGCAATGGTACCTAGAAATAACTCCCAACAAAAGTGAAATAATTTCCAATTCCACTTCATGGGGTGTATCAAAAATCGGCTTCACTCAGTAAAGACTGCTTGCATTGCCGGCCTTGAGCCGAGAATATGATGTCATGTAAATGGCCGCCGCCACAGTTGATTGTCATTTGAGCCCTTTTTATGGCATTTTCCATCACTTTGGCCAAAACTTCCGGCGATAGGTCCTCACATTCTTGACGGATATTGTCTTTAAGAACTGCAAGAGTCTGAGGCTTGTTGAAATAAACCCGCGACTTCAAAAAGCCCCACAAAAAGAAGTCTGGAGCGGTCAAATCAGGCGATCTTGCTGGCCAGTGCAAATCGCCAAAACGGGAGATTAGGCGCCCGGGAAATGCGGTCAGCAGCTAACAGCTGATGCACCGTCTGGACTCTGTACGGAAACATCTTAAAATCTTGTACCAAAATTCGCTGTAAAGACCGTCGACTGATTCCCATTTGCGTGGCACGTCGTCTGGTCGATGTCGACGGCGTTTCCATGACATCCTCGGCTACAGCAGCAATATTCTCTGCAGAACGGCTACTCCGGGGTCTGCCGCGCCTGGCAGCCATCTCGTGTTGTGCCAGTCTCTTCGAGGCGAGCGGCTAGACGTCGCAGTGCTTCACCAGAAGGCGTTGGATGGAGTTGGACGAAATTCACGTTGTGCCAAAGTCACCGACCGATTATTGGTCAAATAAATAGTCAGCAATATTCCGCGTTCTGGAGCAGTGTAGCGTAAGATTGTTTATTAACGTGTATTTCGCATGTGTTTACTACACAAATGTCAAAACAGAACTGACATTAGGGGCCAATCGCAAAATTTATAGCATTTTCTGATAGGAGGATTACTTTTGCGCCACCTTGTATACAATTTTCAGGTTTTAATTAATTTTTGGTGGGGGACTTAGTTCGTAGCGCCAGATATTGTCAGTTTAATGTAAGACAGTTCAGTTTTCTGGACTTTGCATTACCTTACGGATTCCACAGGATACATTATTTCAAACTCAGATTTCGACAAAGGACTTTGTTGTTTGAAAATTTATACATCAATAGAGCAGGAGTTAGACATTTTCATTAGATGCCAGTGATCGCAGAATAATTACAACGACTTTAGATGAATCTAAGTACTTAGATAAAGACGAGTGATGTATTTGCAGATGATGATTTGTGGTAACTATCTACTGTGTTCTTTAAAATGTCTGACTTATCAGGAAGTAGTAGGCTTTATATGTTGATTTGAGGTTGAGGAAAATTTGTAAGTATACGATTCGATATAGTTCTAACACCATTCTTACTGAAACTAACTAGAAAACATGAAATAACAGTATTACAACTGTTTCAAAGAAGATTTTAAAAGGTGGACAGAGAACGCATGTTTTATATTCCGTTGGTCTCATTATTCATCAGCAACTACAACCGACTTGCTTAAATACAAATCGGGTGGTTTGATCATACATTCAATAGCAAAAAAGCACAAACACAAAGAAATTGTATTATAAAACTCGATTTTTATCACAACTTAAGCAGTCTTGGAATTTTAGAAACCAACACAGAAGAACAAACAAAATGTTAAATAATAATAAAGCCACAAACAACAACATCAACAAGTACAATAAACAAACAACAAACATTTATTATTCGTGCATTTGGACAAGTTGATTACAACTTTGGAGAGTTGTAGCAAACAACACAAAAGTTGACTGCAACACTGATGTTTTTTGAAGACTTTGCCAGAACGCAACAGAAGAAATTTAAATTTAAATAATTCTCGTTTAAACTTTGAAAGCTGCAAAATGTTTGTATTTATTTTGTCGCTTAATCGTAGTTGCATGTTGGAATGGGATGCCTTATTAAAGCTAGCACTTCAACATCAATCCCTCCAACGACTTAAGGCTGTATTGGCTTGGTTTTTAGAGGTGTTTTGAATGGTCTGTCTTCGTATCTTAAAGAAACAGAGAAAACATATCATGATAAAACAAGGAGTGTACAGAGTGTAACTTATTAAATACAAAAAAAACTTTTAAGAAATCATACAGAATTACACATTAATATAAACACAACCTTGATCTTGACCTCTGCGTTTGTGAAAACACACCCACAATTGGCCATTATGAAGTGCAGTCTGTCTTTCATTCAGTTGGCTTGTAGTTGGTTTAATATTCATATACTGTGATTATCTGTTTGAAACTGAGAAAGAATTGTGACGGTTTGCTTTTAAAGTTGGAGTGAAATTATAGATTACGTTTTGTTTTTAATGATGGAGTTGTGTGCTTTGGAGTTGAGGTAAAATTGCAGGGAATTTATGGATTTGGATGCAGAGTAAGTGTGATTTGCATGGTTTGCAGGAAATTGGAAAGTGTGCTTAAATTCTGTGTGACTTTTGAAGTAATTTAAAAGAACTAAAGTGAATGTGGCCAGTTGGTGATAAAAAAATTATGTAAAGATATTTATGGTATACGAGAAATTCTTTAGTCAATTATTATGCATAACAGTAACAATATATATGCTGGCAGAACTGCGTAGAGTTGCTAATACAATGAAAACGGCGCCAACAATTCAAATCTATATTTAAAAATTTTCAGTTTAGGAGGTATCAAAGTGATTGCTATTATTGTGATATTTATTATTCCTTAACCATATTTTCTTATTGTAATATCACTATACTCAAAAGAAGGACTATATCAATAACTTACCTTTATATGGATGTTTAATTTATTTCTTACAGCTTTTACTTTCAATATCACTTTGAACGTTTCTTTCCAACATTATTGATCATCTTCATCTTTAAATCTGCAAGTTGAATAATAAAAGACATTGTAAATTTTACATACAAAATACTTTGTTTATTAAGAAATGCTTTAGAATTTAACAATAATAATGTGAATGACTGTGTACATTATAGACAAGTACAAGTATCAACTGAAAAAAATTTTCGCCGCAAAACTCTATAACTGCACAGCCAATGTTTTTCTTAACACCCAGTAAAGTTATACGAATTCTTACAAGGCCAACAGTCACCAATTCATTACAATTTGACTGTATGTTGCTAATAGCTAATTCATGCAGTCATAATTGATTTGAATACAATTCTTACTAACAGGTAAAATTGCCGAATAATCAACATATTTATGACTGCTCAAACAGTATTCCGGGGGACATTTGTATGGGGGCTAGGAGAAATCATGATCCGCAATTGCCCATTTTCAATACCAAACAAACCTTATCAAGTTTTAACTTCTTTAAAGCTTGACTTTTAAAGACATATTTTCAATCATCATTATATTACAATTTAACAATCCATCTACTTACAGCGAAGTGGATATGAGAAAAATAACCGACTTTTATTGATCTATGTATTGTTCAAGGTGGCGCAAAAGTAAACTTCCGATGTTTTTTGGCTGTAATTAAAAAAACAAAAATGATAAACTTTGATTTTTCTTGTGGATTATTTTTATTTGGTCTTTTAATTTTTTTTACATCAACTCGAGAATATGATGTCATGTATATGGCCGCCACCACAGTTGATTGTCATTTGAGCCCTTTTTATGGCATTTTCTATCACTTTGGCCAAAACTTCCGGCGATAGGTCCTCACATTCTTAACGGATATTGTCTTTAAGTGCTGCAAGAGTCTGAGGCTTGTTGACATAAACCCGCGACTTCAAAAAGCCCCACAAAAACAAGTCTGGAGCGGTCAAATCAGGTGATCTTGCTGGCCAGTGTAAATCGCCAAAACGGGAGATTAGGCGCATGTGGCACGTGCAGTGTGTGCCGTTGCACCGTCCTGTTGGAACTACATGTTTTCCAATCCCAATTCATCAAGTTGCGGCAAAAAGAACTCGTTGATCATTGCTCTGTAGCGCTCACCATTCACAGTAACCGTTTGGCCCGCGACGTCTTCGAAGAAAAATGGTCCGATGACTCCTCCAGCGAAAACAGCACACCATACAGTGACTTTGAGCGGGTGTAATGGCTCTTCAAATCTTGTACCAAAATTCGTCGGCTGATACCCATTTGAGTGGCATGTCGTCTGGTCGATGTCGACGGCGCTTCCATGACATCCTCGGCTACAGCAGCAATATTCTCTGCAGAACGGCTACTCCGGGGTCAGCCACGCCTGGCAGCATCTCGTGTTGTACCTGTCTCTTCGAGGCGAGCGGCTAAACGTCGCAGTGTTTCACCAGTAGGCGTTGAACGGCCAAGAAATCTGCGACGAAATTCACGTTGTGCCAAAGTCACCGACCGATTATTGGTCAAATAAATAGTCAGCAATATTCCGCGTTCTGGAGCAGTGTAGCGTAACATTGTTTATTAACGTGTATTTCGCATGTGTTTACTACACAAATGTCAAAACAGAACTGACATTAGGGGCCAATCGCAAAATTTACAGCATTTTCTGATAGGAGTATTACTTTTGCGCCACCTTTTACTTAGAAATCCGGAGTTTAATGTGAAAAGACTGACGTATATCACAATTCCTCTGCTTTATGCTAAGTTCAACTTCGATATGAAATTCTTCAAATTGACAATTGTTTAAAGATGCATAGAGAAGCAGCATTTTCAGTTTCCTAAACTTTGACAGTTGATAGCGTCCATATTGTTAAAGCTACATCTGTCGAATTGGCTGTCATTTATACATTTTCTTTTGACAAGTCAGTATGGATGGATATAGTGTTCAACAAGACGTCCAAATTATGAAAATATGAAAATGGGTGTTCTGTTTGGGCAACGTTTTCAGCGATGATGCCCATTTCTCGACAAACATAATTGTAGAATTTGAAACGATACCAATCCTTTTCATCCCGAAAAATTTACTGTCTCGTGTTGATTTTGGGCTGTCTGGTATGAATCGGTCTATATTTCAACTGCGAGCGCTATAGGTCGATGATTACCAACTTCTTTTGGCTTGAATTGAATTATATAGACACCAACGACACGTGGTTTCAACAACTGGTCACCGAGATCGTATAATTTTGGCCCTGTCGGACTTTTTCTCGTAAGTCGAATGTCTATGCGAATAAGCCACAAAACCACAGCGTCCATCAAAGCCTACCTAAACCATGCCATTGGTCACATTCAACCTGATTTATACGCCAGAGTCATTGAACATTTCGGATGCGCGTCATCCAGCCTCGGTGGACATTTGCACGATGTTATATGTCGAACATTACTTCAGTAGGCCTTTCAAAAGAATAAAAAATTTCGATGATATGTATCTCAACACCCTTTGTTTTATGTAAATTTAAAGATAGGAAGCACTTAATTAAAGACCCTTTATTAGTTATTAAGATTAAGCGTCTACATGCTTCGTCGTGGGTAATCAAATCTTAAAGTGTAATTTTAGCACAATAATAATGCGACACGGATGAAAACATCTCGTGTCAGCGATATTTGAATATTTATAAAACTGATAAGGTATTCGTAATTATATATACGAGATCCCGCTTCCTCAGCTCTTTTTAAAAATAGTTTGATGGAAAATTATACACCTAGCACTTTAGGAAATATGATGCTATATTTACTTCTATTGGTGTGAGAGTCAATCTAGCAAATACTACAAACAAGGAATTGAGAATGTATTGAGAATTAAACCTTAGTTTACCTTTACAAAAATACCAATTGTCATGAATTCTCAACAGTTCCATACAGCTTAGTAGTATTAACCCTATCCTATTTTACGGTGTAATCAGAAAACTAGATTAATAAAATGTTGAATTCCCAACTTTTATACTGAACGAGTGTCCACAAAAGTTATAGACGTTTTAAGTAGCAGTTCATGCCATTGTATCAGATATAATGGAGACTTGAAGTCTTTTTTTATATCACTGGCAAATGGTTACAAAAGTTATTGCGGTTTATGTCATTATTTTATAAATAATGAAGACTTATACTGGATGTGGATGTGTGCTGGTCAGAAGTTGGCGATATATGGGAGCTATGACTAATTATGGACCTATCGTTATAAAAATTGGTTAAATGATTTATGATTATGTAAGACTAATTAGTTTTGCATTTCAGATAGGGCAGTTGTATGGGGGCTAGCAGAAATAATGGAGCGATTCTAATCAAATTCAATGGGCTTCATCCTTGGGGTAATAAAAGAGTCAGTGTCAAAGTTTGTCGAATTATCTTTCAAATTCCGATATGTAGTTTGATTGCAAAGTTTACATGGTCAGACATATAATTTAAGGTTGGTGCTGGGACATTATCACTATCCTAACATCAGCACAAAAACAATATTTTTCTTATATTTCTGATAGCCGATATACCGGCTAAAAGAAAGAGTTAAACAAACCTTATTTAACTTGAATATAATTTATACGATCTCGCATTTAAGCCGGTTAAAGCCTTAAGTGATTTAATTAACAGCAAAATAATGATGTTAAACCACACACATTTTAAGGGATTTGTAACTGAATAAGTAGATACAAGTATATATGTAGAAGCATATATTGTATATCTTCAAATATCAAAAAATACTCCTTGTACTTTTTAACATTCACTTTTTAACTAAATGCAGCACGTATAAAACATTTATTTCTATTTGCAACGAACATACATACAACTAAGTGCCCATGGCTGGAATAAGAAAAACTAAATATTCATTCTTACGATCATGTTGATATTGCTGAAACCAACAATGTTGACGACGACGAAGTAGAGGATCATGATGTGGTTGATGATAATGATAGAAGCGTGAATAACTTGCATATCAAAACAATCAAGAAAACTAAAACAAAGAAACAAATACAAGTCTTATAAAAAGTTAAGACGAATCTTAAATGCCCTTTTGTATGGAGATTAATAATAGAGGAAATCACTCTTCGTTGCAAACTACCCTGCAAAGCTTGCACATGTTGCAAATCTATTTAGAATAAGTGCTATATTTTGTTGTCGTGGTATTAAAAATTTTATGAATCTTCTCGTGGTAGAGATAATTCGACAACTTTAACTGCTTACTTAGCAGAGTTTCTGACTGATAGCTTTCTTTAGATAAGGTTACAAATCGATCTTAAGCAACAGACAGTACATCAATTGTCCCATTACGATTCATTGTATCCGCGGTAATAGAAATATGAAGAACTTTCACATGTATGTTTATGGACAACTCCAAAAAGGAAAGAATTAGTAAAGGTGTCTATATTAAATAGTTAAAAATAAATTTTGATAAAGAGACTGGCAACAAATTATGGACAATTGTTTTTGCCAGATATTAGACAATCTTAAAATAGATGACGTACTCACAAGAGGAGTCTCACCTTTCTTCTGTAAACTCAGACAAGATGAACAAGGGAACTAGGTTCTCTTAATCGTTCATTTGTTCAATAACTAAATCAATATGATAGAGATTAGGTATGTTGCGCGGTATATCTGTTCAGAAGTCAATGATCAAAGCTACTGAACTCTAACTACCGTTTATCGTCATTAGTACACAGAAAAAACAGATTCGGGTTAGCAACCGATTTTGTTGCCAATCGAACTTTTTCATAACTAACTCACTATTGAATCTAGTTCGCTGATAATTCCCTTTTGTACTGCAGTCCCTATTATTCATTCTCAATTTTTGATTTCCTTGCTATAAATAATCTCACTGGTAGTTTGCGTCTGCAGTGCATATTAAGTTCTTAATATGGATAAGTTTGTAGCCAACACCACATATGCCTGCATACCACAATGTAGGGTGTACAGATGCCAACATCCTCTTAATCCACAATACGTACGAATACTACATTCATGCTGCTTTAAACTTTAAAGTTTAAAGACACAGTAAAAATAATTTCCATGGCAAATTCCAAACTTGTCTATACGACATGTGTTGAGTAAATTGTTGCAACAAATGTACAAACGTGTGTTGCACGAACTCGTACAACGAACGAATGAATGTTGTTTGTTGCCTTCGTTTAGCTGTTTGACCATTGAAATTGGATGTTCTTTTCGCAATCTTCTTGATGTTGCTGGTGGTGGTGCTGATATTTACCATGGTTGTTTTGCTGTGGGTGTTGTTATTTTGGAACATTAAGAAAATTACATGATTATCCATTGATTTTTAATATCCTTAAGGCTTTTAATACTCGTAAAATCCAAACAACATCCACGATAACAAATAAAATAACAAGAAGAAATGAAAACAATGTAAATGATGCAAACTTTATTTCAAACTCTAACATCTATACCTCGTTGATCAATGTTAAACAGGTTCCCTGGGATGGTCTGATCAAATTTCAGCAGCTCATAAGAATTACCTTAGCACAATGAATATTTCGCTTTGGTGTCCATTCGTTGGCTGGGCATCACGTACGATCTTTTCCGCTTCTGGTTATTGTAATGGATCCATTTTACATGACAAGTAATGATTCGGTGCAGAACTGATTCTCTTTTATAACGTTCAAGCTACAGACTTACAAAAATGTCTTTCAAGCTTCAATTCGTATGATACCCAATTTTCCTGCTTTTGGATGAATCCAGCTGCTTGGAAACGTTTTGAAATTGCTAATCCCAATGATTTTGCAAGCTCTTGTTAAGTTTTAAAACAATCTTCATGGAGTAATGCCTCCGATTTTTGGTCTTCAAACTTTTTTGGCTGCTCTGGGCGATCTTACTCTTTCGTGTCAAAATCACCACCTCTGAAACGTACAGCCCATCTCTCATACGTTGAAACCGATGGAACATATTCACCATAAGCTTTGGTGAGCCATGTATTATTTTTCAAATTAAAGAAGTAAAGCAAAACTTCCAGCGGTGTTCGAATTATTTTTATTTTGAACAGTCTTCTGTAGGTAGGACGGAAATATTGTAGAATTTATACCCATTAATTGTATGATTGCAAGATGATATTATTGTGCTGCAAGATAATATCGAGTAACTAGCGTAACTAACTTGATGCTATGGATTCCAATAGGGTACTTTACTAGGGCTGTAGAATATTCGAAAAGCGATTAAGGATGTGATTATTACAATCTATATAAATATATAAATGTCTTTGTAAGTTTGTTTGTTTGAGCATCACGCCTAAACGGCGAGCACATATGTGTCAAATGACCAAAATGTATAAATTGAAGTCAGCCAAGTGATAAGACATAAGTGACGATTACTGTCTATAAGGGATACATTGACAACATGCTTAACTGCTGGGTGTTTAACACAAAGTCAAATATCGATGTATGCATGATAGGACGTAACTGCTTTAGATATTGACTGCGGTTGACAATACTAAGTTCTCTCACTACCAACTCGAAATTTACTTAATTTCCAGAATCTGTGGCTTAAAAACTGTGCAGTGATCTGGAAGTCTTCATGATATGCATAATTTAAGATCTTTATATAGTACTTATATATGGTCATATTAGTTATTGGGAAACATCTGGATATTTGTATAGCATTATTGAGAAGTTTAGATAAAAAAAATAATGAAAAGAAACGAACTTATTTACAAAAGAAACAATATTGTCCTATAATGACAAGGCAAAGCCACATTATTTCATTTATAACTTCTTATGTCAGCAATTACTTTTCCACATAATGTGTTCTTTATATTTGACTCTAAGCAACTGATATGTATTCCTATAATTTAAAAGATGAGCCAAGACAAAGAAATGTGTAAAAGTGTGAAAACCATATTGAAAAAAAGTCGTACATTTTCAAAGGTATAGAAATATTAGGAGCCCATTGGTAAATGTACATTACTTTGTATAATCATAAACGTGATCTCAAAATCTTTACAGTATTGAAATAGCTAGGAATTTTGCAACATATGAATTAATTGAATTTTTCTTTCAAAATTACCTTCATTTTATTTGCCTTTTAATATAATACCAATGCCGTACAACAAGTTTGAGGTGTAACAGATTTTGATAGATAATTATCTGAGACTTTGTCTACCAAAACTTTAGTAAGACATTGGATTCAACAAAAGTTTAAGTTTAAATTTTTCAAAAAAAAAGAACTACACTTACTAACAGTCATACGACATACACAACTTTTTACTAATGTAGATAATTCCTTTGCATTCTCTAAACTCAATAAAAGCACCACATAGTATTTATATAGAGAGATATACAGACTTACATTCAAATGTAAAGAACATGCCTCAAAATTTAACAAATATGTGTGTTTTCGTGATTTATTAAAATTATAGTTCTTAACAATTTATTATTGTTTTATGCACTTATTGTGGTCCCTTTTTCCCCTTATCAATCCTTACCCCCAGCCAACTCATAAATAATTTGTTTATGTTCTGTCTATTATTCGTAATATTTCATTTTACAGACCAATAAATACATTGTTATACTTCTTACACGACATGTTTGCAGATGATCTAGTTTAAAGGAAGAAGAGTAACTTGTACTAAAAATGCTTTTAACTCTGGTAAGAATTTAAAGTAGAATTGTTCAACAAACCTAAACTCCTACACATTTAGTACAGGACATATGTTTGAGTAACAAATCTAAATATGTTCCATTAATCTTTTGCTGTTTAGGGTCCCAGTGGCCAGATTTATAAACTTTGTCGTTATTGGGAATAAATCATTTGAATTATATAGGTATATGAGGCTTACATAGTATAAACAATTACTTTCAATAGAAAACTCAATAGAACGGCTTTAAATGGATTTTTATTTATATAAATATAGTCTGAAATATCTTGGAAATTATCAACATTAGTGATCTCTTATAAAATTCACCAAATATTGATTTTTTTTATATGAACTTTACAGCTATCACTCCATCAAAATCGTTTTGCTTTACGAAAATCCATACAATTGTAAAATTTAATATCTTGGAAACTAGTGAATCTAAAGGGTAGAACATGTTATGATCACTTAATAAATCCACAAAATATGAAAAGGATCACTTTTATAGTAAAAACAAAAAAGGTTTAACTCAAATTCAGGATGACTCCATTGATTTACCTGGCAAGTTCTGGACATCTTAAGGTTATCGTACTTGTATGTATATAATTACAGCTAAAAATAATACATTTACGAAAATTTCTTTGAGTGCAAAAAAGAAAAAAAAATATAAAAAATTAGTTTTTAATACAAACGTAATTAAAAAAGTAAAGACTCATGTTGTTTTGATCTTATTTATTAGCTGGTATTATTTAAACTGAAATTCTAAACTAATTACTAAATCAATTTAATATCATGCCATATTTGTATTTGTTAAGCAATTAGGATTTATTTTTAAGTTTAAAATAAACAAGTAAAGTATTTTTATATCCTTCACCTTCATGAGAAGGGTATAAATATGTTTGTCATTCCGTTTGTAATTTCCACAATATAATATTCCGACCCTATAAAGTATATATATTCTGGATCCTTATAGATAGCGGAGTCGATTTAGCCGTGTCTGTCTGTCTGTCTGTTTGTCTGTCTGTTTGTCTGTTTGTCTGTTGAAATCAATTTTCCGAAGACCCCAGATATCTTCGGGATCCAAATCTTCAATAATTCTGTCAGACATGCTTTCGAAAAGTTTCCTGTTTAAAATCAGCAAATCCGTCCATAAATAACGGAGATATGAGCAAAAATCCGAGACAACCTCTATTTTTGTCCTATTTTTAATCTATATCTCCATTACTAAGTCATAAAAATAGACAATATAGATACCTAATTATAGATATTTCAAAGTCCATTACAACGATGTATATAAGGCTATAGTAAGTTGGACCTACAATGGGTCAAAATCGGGAAAAATATTTTTTAGCTCGAATTTTTTCACAAAAAACATTTTTTTGTCATACATTTTTTTCACTAATAAATTTCGGTTTTTATAAATATTTTCATGTGTCACCCTCACGACACACCAACTATAACTAGTCATATGCATATGGTTGTCCCAAAAACCCTGATAACTCCGTTCAAATACGGCACACTGGGGTCGATCGGAAGAAAAGTTGTACATGAGGAGATAAAAGAAACTCGTGACCACTCTATTAGAATACGAGCTGAGATACAGGGTGTCAAAGTTGACCACATTTAGTTTTAAAAGCTTTGTTGAGCTCGTAGCATCTACAAATACGAACAAAATCCAAAATATCAATCCTAGTCGTTAAAAAATTCAATTTCAAAATTTTTAAATGAGTATGAAAACTGCATACATTTATTGGGTGTATGACTTAAAAATGCAACATATACATTTGAACGTGGTTTTCGTTTTTAATAACTTATATGTCATTTTGAAGGGTACATATGTTTCATTTATTCCCATTTAGTTATTGAACATTATAGTGTAAACTACTTAAGCAGCTATTTCAAAATGTTTGCGAGCAGCGGGATTGAAGACGAGAGACCTTGAAAATCGATATTGCGTGTCCGAAATTATGCTTAATCGCAAAAAAGAAAATCATTTTTATATGGAATCATTACTTACGATGAAAAATTGATCCATTACAATAACCCGAAGCGTAAGAGATGGAATGTTAAGCCCGGCCAACCAGCCAAATGGGGAGCACAAGGAGCTATCTATTATGAGCTACTGAAATCCGACCAGACCACCACAGGGAACCTGTACCGAACGTAACTGATTCGTTTGAAGCGAACAAACTATAATTAAACTGTAATATTCCATCACGACAACGCTCGACCACATGTTGCAATACCCATTAAGAAATATTTAGAATGAAATGGTTGGGAAGTTTTTCCTCACCCGCCTTATAGTCCCGACATTGCCCCGTCCGACTACTATTTGTTTCGTTCGATGCAGAACGCTTTCTCTGGGATATGCATCACTTCAGAACAATACTTTGAATAAATTTATACACATTGCAAAAATTTTTCAAAATAAAAACTAAAAATTAGAAACAGTCCAGCATTTTAAAGTCATACAACCAATATAATATTTAATTTATCAATAAGTATACAAACATTTTAAACAAATCAAAATCATTAGTACACCTTGAATTTTAATATTTTGTATTATTAATATCTTCATGTCGGTACATGGGTCTTTTGCCCGAAATCACATCTTAAAAATAACATCTAAATACCGAAATATTACAGTCTCAGAAACGTGAATTATATTAAGTACAAAATTGATAAAAATTAACAAATTCCCTCCAATGACACTTTTATAAAAAATTCATTGGTTTTTCAAATTTGAACCACTTCAGGTCACCTAAATATATGTAGTGTTTTTTCTACCCTTTTTACTAACATTGTATGCTGGGTATATTTGGCTGTACCGAATTTTGTGTACCCACCATCAATGTATAGTTTTGGCCTTCTGCACAAAAATGTATAGAATGATTAATTTATTAAAACTTTAAATGACTTATTTCCAAATTTATGTAATATAGTTATATACTTAGGAGTATAAATTATTTATTGACAATAAAATATATCTCTGATATATTCGATTTTCGCCATACTTTACAGTATAATTTCAAAGTACTTAGTACCTATTTGTGCAACATTTTATTAGTGACTGCTCAAGCAGTATTCCGGGAGGAAATTTGTGTGAAGGCTAGGTAAAAGTATCAACAGAGAGTATTTGTGGAAAATTTCAGACAGCTTGCTCCATTCGTTTGGGCCCTATCGTGGTTTTAATAGACAGACGGACATAGCTAGATCATCTTATAAGGACCAATATTGAGTGTGTATAACTAATGTAATGAATATAACACACGATCAGATGGAAGCAAACAGATAAATATTCCTGTATGTTGATTTTTAACTTTAATATAACGTAATATATGGCCTCATGTATATCCTGTGCCGAAGTTTGTAAAACCTGGTACTTAACAGCTTGCTTTCAATGTTCAAATAATCTTTCGCGATAACTTGGCGAATTACACCCGCGTCGCAGACATGAATACAACATGAAATGCGCTTTGTTTCAAATATTAAAAAAATTCGAACACAAATTTAAAGATACAATTTGAGAACTGCACCATTTTTAATTGAAATTGAGAACATTATACATGATTTTGAGAAAATTTCAAATTAAATTGAGACTCTCCATTTTAATTTGAGAATTTCAATATGAAATTGAGAAAATTCCAAATGAAATTGAGAAAATTTTATTTTACTCTTCATTAATAATATACATAAAACAAATATGACACAAATAACATATGTAGTTGAGTTATTGACCAACAGGCATATCTTGCAATTCCAAAGCGCTTTGGTGGAAGTATGTTGTGTAGCTCTACTGCAATATTCAGTAGTTATACAGGACTTGGGATCGTTCATTAATTCTTCAAGATATAAAATCCTCTGCTCTCCTTCATTAGGAGGATTTGCGGTTGGTATATATATCCTTGACTTCACAATATTTTTGATTTTTGACCAAATTATTTCAATAGGATCAAGCATTGGTGAATAGGGACTCAATCGTAAAAGTGTTCCTAGAGAGTTCTCGAATATTTGACGTGGACAACATACCAGAACAAGTTCAGATAACTGATTGAACAACTCTTGCCATCTATCAAGAACTCAATATCCTCTCTATATAAAGAACAATTTGAACTAACTGAAATTATACATTTTTCGAGGAAAATGTGACGACAATTATCTTTACATCCCTTTTTGTTCGTTCAAATAAAATGTTAACTTTCATTTGGAATTTTCTAAATTTCAATTTGAATTTCTCCATTTCATAAGTATATAATGGTTAAACTCTGTTTAAATTTAGAATTGGGTCCCGAAAATGTCTGTTTCAACCAGCATCATCTACGTAATTGACATACCAATATTTCGGAGAGTGTTAAATTACGTTGTATGTTGTACATACACGAAATCGTGTTTAAAATATTTAAATTGCAACAGTAAAGGCAAATTTATAAACGCCACACATGTGTTTCTAAAATTTAAGACATGTATTCATCTATTAAATTTGTTACATCATTTAATATGCAAGATTAACATGTCTTACATTCAACTATGTAGATTCATATATCTATCAAGAAAATAAAGTGCAACAAATTGTTAATGCAACAGTACCGTATGCAAGCGGATATAAATAGAAATAATTCTCATATTTTGTAGCGTATTGGAATAAAGTTCTGCAACGGTTGCATTTAGTTCCATCAGTTAAACACAAGATTAATTTGATATTATTCAGAGACTAGACAAAATAGATTTGTAGTCGGTGTCTTAAACAAATCGAAAACACACACGTTGCAATTGCAAGAGGTTGGGCTAAATGAACGAAAATATTTTTGGAATTTTTATTATACGAATTTTAATTAAAAGTAAAGTATTAATAATTGCTGTAAATTCAGCTGGGACGAATCAAGACTAGATTTTTCTGTTTTAATTTGATTTTCAGGAATTTTTCCAATATATACACAGCCAGCTACATTTTCTTCTTATTATTCATAAATCACTCACTATTTTGATAACAAAATGTGAATTTGATTAGACTTTTTGTATGGCAATACTATGAAGTTTAAACTAGTTAGATTGGATTCTTTAAGTTAAAAACCCGTCCTTAAAGAATTCATTTTACATAAAAAATTATATGAAAATCGTCTAAAACTTTGTAATGAAATAATAACATTTAAATACAAAAAAAAAAAAAAAAACTTAATTCAATTCTGCTAATGAAGAAATTAACAAAATACCGTTATTAAATTTAAATTATTTGATCAATAGATTATTATTAATTAAAATATGATAACGTGCAACACTTACCAACTAACTATAACAGAAGAATTGTTCACCATCGCCCTGACACACTAAGAACCCTGTCTGGACGAGGAACAAAAACTTATTGTCTTGTTATACTAAATCATTCATAAAGATTATTGACTGTTTTTGATACTGGAACTGGTTTAAACTCATCAACATTATGATGATTCCATTGAAAAAACTGTTCCTTTTAATCCGTTTAAAATTATATAGTGTGATTACTACAAGTTGAAAATGTTGATGTAATTAATTAAATAATTCTAAACCAATAAACACCAAACAATATATTAAATTCAAGTATTGGAAATTTAATTGGAATTCAACTTGAATTTCAGCCCAATTTTCAAGTTTTTTTTTTAATGTTTGTACATACATACATTTTTTAAAATTGTTCTTTTCTTGTCAAGCTTATAATAAAAACGAATAAAATATGTAAACAACAGAAGAACTAGTATAAAAATCTTCACAGTTATTAAGCAAAATTAAAGTGCATAAGCAACCCAGTTAGCAAATCATAAGTAAAGACAGAATGCAACATACCCGTCCAAATTCCCCCAATTTCCAATAATGTAAATCGATGCAACGCTTTAAGAAGAACTTGTCCGTTGATATAAAACCTGGTTCAGGTAGAAGAAATGGTCCACATGATGTTTCTAAAGCCAAAAAAATAGAAAGTATTTTCAAAAGAGCTCCCAACACCTCCGGTAGGAAAGCAGCCCGGTTAGGTCAGTACTCGTACTATTTGGTACGAAAAGTTAAAGCCAATGCAGGTTTAAAAGCCTACAAGGCTAAAAAAGTTCCTGACAGGAACTCGGAAATTGAAGTCAAGTTTTATAAAAAAATATTCTTGCTGCATAATGGATGACGAAAGACTTTTCGCAACTCGAGGAATGTTGAAGAAAAGTTTAGAACCCAAAAGCAGACAAAATTTCCCAAAAAATTCTTGGTATGACAAGCAATATGCAGTTGCGGCAAAAAAGCCAATCATTTGTAACAAAGAGGTCTATAAATACCGAAATTTACATCAAGGAATGTTTACAAAAAAGGATGTTTCCATTTGTAAGACTTCTTAATGTGTCCACTTATTTTTGGCCTGACTTGGCATCCTGTCACTATGGTAATAAAGGTCTTGAGTAGTACTCACTGGAGCTGAGTCCAGTGGAGAGATATTGGGCTCTTGTTAAAGAAGAATTGAAGAGCACAAAAAATTTCAATCAAATAAAAAAAAACTGCAAGTTTAGTGGTTTCACTTTTATTAACATATATGTCGATCTCAGTCCTTAAAGAAGCCTACAAGAATCTCAAATGTATTCAGATTTCAATTTAAATATTCATGTACATTAGGGTGTCCCAAAAAAAATAAAGATTGCATACCCCCTAATTTGGTTCGAATAATGTTTAGGCAATTGTAAAAAAAAGTTGCATGTATTTAGAACCACGGAAACTCTTGCCGACTTTCATCAAAACATGTCAGTACTTGTCTATTAAACGTAGAACGATCTTTGAATTCTTTAAAAAAGCCTTAGGTCCTTCGACATCATCTTATTTAACATTACAAGAAAATTCTTCTTCTAAATCTTCAACAACGGATTTCGAAATTTTTGCAAAATCTGTTAGACGTCTGCTTGTTCATCCTAACATCATATGTCAAGTCTTGGTTGCAATGCAATGTTGCTGTAAAGAGTAGAGGATTTGTGTTTTTTGTTAGCTTACGAAAAATCTACAAATGCATCTCAAAAGCAGCTTGTTTTGCCAGCATTTATGGTACTTTACAGATGAAGTGTGTATATTGTCTCTATTTGACTATGATATAGACCAGACATGGGCAGAGCGTAAAATTGCCTTTGCACACTAACACCAATGTATAGTTTTTGTATGTTTTTGGTGTTGTGTCTAGCGTACGTGTGAAATAAAATAAAACCAGAGAGCTCTTAAGGTGGCTCTTTGCGTACGTCTGATATAGACCAAGAAACTAAAGAGAAAATGGTGGCTCACTTTGCGGTAATTATATATTTTCCGATTCTTTTTCTTTGTACATCTTATCCCATTGTGATAAAATTTAGCCTTATTTCCTGCGTTCCTAGGAAGAGTGTAGGCAGACAATTTTAGGGATTGGATGAGAGATATGGTACCCCCACTATACAGAGCTATACTGTGTATTGATATCCATTTTATTTAATAAAAATATGAGATACAAGTAAAATCATGTTTTATTCATACTAACTTTAATGCTAAAACTTTAACATCACCAGTTATCGTTATCCAATCGTAATTATATTTTGAAATTGAATTATAGGGGCCAAATGAAAAAAAAAGAGGGTATGCATAGCCCAAGTGACAAGGATAATCGTTTTCTAGGGATCAAAATAAGAAACTGTGCCCAAAGAACCATACCTCTAAAATGAATTCTGATGTTCCTTATTTTGACCTAAAGGTCAAATTTGGAGAATTTAACTAAGCATATTTTTCCAAATTTGTTTATTATGACACGAACGCCATTTTGTGCTTGTTGAATACTCCGCTACTTAAGCACGCTAAAACTATTCGTGTTAATAATTTCGCTCATTGCCAGCAAAAGTTATGTTGGTTTAAAGTTTAAACTAAATAAAAATATATGCTGATTCTCATAGACGCATGATTATAATATTCTTTATTACGTAAATCCCATTTATATTTATCATACGCTCTATAAAAAATGTATACACAATACATACATCTTGTAAATTGCCAAATATGGTGATTGTTTTAAAATTTTTCTATGGGGACCCCCAGATGCTGCCAGGGGGTGAGCCACTAGCATGGGTGGGTGCTCCCTCAAAAGTTAGTGGGGATTGACTTTTGGGTCAAAATAAGGAACATCAGAATTCATTTCAGAGGTATGGTTGCTTGGGAAAAGTTTATTATTTTGATCCCTAGAGTATGATTTTCGTCGTCACTTGGGCGATTTTAAAATCGAGCCGCCCTAGTATGCCTATTTTAATTCGAAAATAAAAATTCGCTTGGGACACTCTAATGTACATACATATGTAATGTAAATATATTTTTAGCAAAAAAAAAAAATAATCAAAAATTGTGTTTAAAATTAGAATTTGTTAGAAATCGAAGCTTGAATTCTATTATTTTTAGACCCCTCACCATAGAGAAATACACATAGAGTGGAAGGTCTCCTGTCAAACTCAGTTGTCAAAAACCTAAGTGGTGAAAATGTATTTGTGAAAAAAACATTGTGAAAGCAAAAACAACACTCGTATGTGTAACTTTTTTGAGTAATTTTTTTGTTTGAGTTTTTTTCTAGTTTCCGCTCTATGTATATTTTCTCTATGACCCTCACCAAGAGTTTGTAAATTCTACATTTTTCATTAACGAACCCATAAAGTATATATATTAGACTGGGTCGATTTTTTTCACGAAAAATCGTATAGCAAAAACGCAATCTACGGAAAATTCTAAGAAATTTTTCACAAGAAACCATAGGTCTAAAATCAAATCCTATCTTGCGCTTCTCGTATTTCATCCAATGATATTTCAGTATTATTTTTTTTAATAGTTTTTTTTTTTTTTTATTGGATAAAAGACGAAATGCGCAAGATAGGATTTGATTTTAGACCTATGGTTTCTTGGGAAAAATTTCTTAGAATTTTCCGTAGATTGCGTTTCTGCTATACGATTTTTTACTTATTGATCGTCCATACAAATCGACCCGGCCTAATATATATTCTAAATCGTTATAGATAGCGGAGTCCGTGGGTATGTTGAAATCAACTCACCGTAGCCCCCAAATAACATACATACATGATTCATACAGCAATATATCCGCTATAGTCCCTTTTCGTTTGCTGTTTAAAATCGGGGCAATCGGTCCACAAATGGCTGAGACAGGACTACCTCGATTTGTTTACCTATTATATTTATAGCTATTCTATTACTGATTGATAAGTCATTAATAGAATGGATATCTGGATAATGTATATACAGTAAACATGTATATGTTTGTGACAACCATTTATATGATGAATAATTTTATCATAATATGTTTTTCTCAGATTATGACATCCATAAGCCAAGAGCAACATAATATGGTAAGTCCTTTATCATATAAATGGTTGTCATAAACATATACATGTTTAATGTAACCATATATATGGTTGATAGAATCATGTGAATCGTAAATTAACCATATTATTGTCACCACAATCATATATATAGTTACTGTGACTATAATATTGTTAAAAATGTTGAAATGGTTACAGTTAACATTCACAAATGTTGAAATGGTTACAGTAACAATGCACAACTATATTTTTTCTGTGTATGAGATTCGGCACTGCCGAATATAGCTCTCTTACTTGTTTAAACTTGAATTGAACTATAATTTAAGGGTTGAATTAAACTATATTTCAAAGCTTAAACTCAAGTATTTTTTTGACTTGTATTTCATTGTAATTCATTGCTTGAATTCAATTGTAATATCTAACTTGAAACTTAATTAAGTTTCCTTTTCACTTGAGAATTATATTGAAATAAAGTGTAATACACATTTATATCAACCCTCGAAATTTAATTGTATGACTGGAATTCAATTTGTTTTACACTTGAGTTTGAATAGAAATGCTTATTGGGATGTGTTTTGCAAACAAATAAAAAAAATAAAAACGAAGTGATTGTAATATATTTCATAAACTATTAAAAGAGAAATGTTTCCAACTGTTGCAAAAATCATACTGTAAATTCAACTAAATAAAAAATTTACAATTTAATCCTTTTACAATTCCAGCGTAATAATGAATGATTTTAAACTAAAAGTATTTTGAGTTGTTCAAATCTTCTATACATAAAATGGTGTAAATAGGAAATTGATAGGTATACCAAACTGGCAGCATAGGCAGGAACAAAATTATCAAAACTATTTGAAATGTGGGATTTCTGTCGCAAGTAGCTGAAAAACAAAGAATTTGTTAATGAATTAGATGTTGATACAGTTTTGTTTGTTGTCTATAACATGAATTACTTCTATGGGACAGGCAGCATTTGTTTAATAAATTTTCATTAACATTATCAACAAATTCTAACAAGTTTTGAGTTTTAGATTCTTTATTTTATAAGTAAATGTGGATGAAAATGAATAGAAGAAATATTTTTCATACACCTTCTAATGCAGACAATAACAGAACTTTGGGCGAAATAATAATCAAAATTACAGTTTAATGTTTTATCAAATATTGGATGGAGCAAACAAAGATTTTATACCATGTTTGAAAACTGTTTAAAGGGCGAACTGTCGGGCGAACTGTCCAGGTATCTTCAGAAAGTACAAACCAAAACAATCTTGGCAGACCACCAAAATCAGTCAACAACTGTAGCGATAGATCTAAAAGGTAGAAACTTACGGATATTAATGAAGAAATCGGATGTTAAAATATACAAGAAACTTTGATATATCAATTTTGATCACAAAAGTCAACATCATTCAAAAAGTTTTAAGTATTCCAAGCCAAGCGATGAATAACACATCTCAAATGAAGAAGCATTAGCATTATTTTTGGATCTGTAGTTAACAAAACAGCAATATAATCAGCTCAGATTGCATGCGATTGAAAAAGGCTCAAATCTCTATACATCATATCATCATAAAACTGCTGCTAGGAAGGATTGTTTGCCACTAGTGGACACTATTACAATCACATCGATTTCGGCAGAGGTACTACTTCAAGATCTACTTGCTACTGCCATTTAAAGAAAATTATTTGAAGAAATATGGAAACTGCAAGGTAACTCTCTTTTGCAAATGGGGATGTGATGGTTCTTCTGGACAAAAACAATACAATTAATATGTATGTGAAAATTCTTCAGACACAGATATGTTTATGGTGTCATTCGTATCATTGCGATTGATAAAAAAAATTTAGGAGACTCGGAGCCTTCGATCCTCGGATCCATAGAAAATAATATTTGAAAAAAATATTTGAAAAAATCAAACACCATCTTCTACAAAATACTGCAGACCAATTAAATTTTAATTTAAAAAGGAAACTCATGAAGTCATTAAAAAAGAAGTCAGTGATATTAGAGCCCAAATTGAAACATTACTGCCATTCGAATTAGAGTTTGACGGCCAGACAATTGAAGTAAGCTACAAATTAGTGGTAACGACACAAAGGCTTCCTCCAGCTGCATTATATCATGGAGAAGACGTTATTAAGCATCATTTAGTACCACTTGAAGATTTATCAGAGGAAGCCCAGGAAAAAAGGAATAAGGATTACAGATTTTATAGAGAGCACAATACCAGAAAAACATCACGAAATTCTACAAATGAAGATCTATCTAATATATTACTGGCAACGTCAGATCCGCTCATCACTAGCATTTGAAGTCAATGGGAAGTAGAACATCGGGACTTAGATGAAGAAGCAAAAGGCCTGCTAAAGGACAGACGAATCATTTATAGCCAATTCAATTGGAAACATTTTAGCTAAATTAATTAATGAATTTCTATTTGGAAAGAAGAATGTTCTGTCCAGAATAACAAACTTAACAATAAAATAAACAGTTTTTAAATTTTATATCGGGTTCCGCTGATATTGCGGTATAAGTATATTTGAGCAAATTTTGTAAGCACAATTGACAAAGACTTTCACCAATTAATTAAGCTACGGCACAATAAACAAACAAAACTTCATTTTCAATTTCATGAAAATTCGTAACGTAACTAAGTTTTGACATTATATTGATTACATTGGTTTGCGGCATGATTGCAAATGTAATGAACTTTCAAATTTATTTAACTTCTTCTCTCATCAACAATTTAAAGCCATTCTTTTGTAATTTTATATTTCAATATTTTTATTTATAACATTTCTCAATACTATTGTTTATTAAACTTAAAGAAGAACTAAGATGTTTCTAAGCGTTTGATATTTGTAAGTTCTACAAAGTTAATACACCAAGAAGTGAATTGAAAAATATCGCAGAGACGTCATAGTGAGTTTTGCATTTGGAAAAGGCATGTGTTGACTTGTGACCACAGGAACTGGTTTCCTCAAACCCATACGATCATGAAAATAGTGTGACACTCGATGCCAGTACGAGTATTTGTTGCTGTGCCATGAGGATAATGTTTAATTTAATGAAAGTTGCAATTACATTAATAAACTCTAACAAATTGCTAAGGATTATAATGTGAACTGATGAAGACAAAACCAACAAATCAATAGTTTACAGTACATTTATAGGCTTTTGTATTCGGAGGTAAGTGTAAGTAGTAGAGTAAATATAAGGACAATTGTAACGCATGACTGCAATTCATTAGCGAGAACAAATCTTATAAATGAATTAAAACTTACACTTTTGCAAAACCAGAAAATGAGGAAAATACATTTCCAATAGTCATACAGTTTTTTGGCTCAATTTCCTATTAACAAGATATTCTTTGTTTAACACTTCTTTAATCTTTCAGTCGAACAAAAAAACTTGATCTTTTGAAATCAGTGTTTGAATCATCAATGAATTTATCGTTGTCAGTTGTTGTGAGAGCGAAAAATAAGAAAAGAGAAAAATTTATACACTCATATTCTCTACAACACAGGCATGGAAATTTTAAAATGGTGGTATTTTAAATAAAAATAATATTTTTTAATTTAAAATTTCTGTTAGACTTCTTTACTTATATCGATTTAAGATAGCATTTTAGATTAAAATTCGTTTATTTTGGGAAGTTTATAATTCTAAAACCGTACACCATACGTTGATGTTAAAAAATATTAAGTTTTCCATCCCTGCATTAGTAATCATCATGTACAAAAGCAAGAAACATGCGACAACACAACCTTCCTCAATGAACGCTCAAACGAGACTGAATGAGTTTTTAATACGTGTGAGTACGTTGTTGTAAATTTAAAAAAGCACGCGTGTAGTGTTGTCAACTATTTTTAACCAAAACGCGCCGTTCATACTGTCAGAAGCGCTAAAAACTACATATACATACAAAATCACTAAAAATAATATTAAATTCAACTATTTGGTTTTTACATTAAAATATTATATTTAAGTTAAATATTTCAGTAACATTTTTGATATTTTAAATTAGGTTTTGAAAATTCCCTGAAAATTACTGATTGAATAATATTCTTCCCAATAAACCAGAAAACGATATGATAGTAAAAACGGTATTATTTTATGGGGACGATTATAATATCATATTTTATTATTGAAAACTATATTATCAAAATATCGTTTTAATATATTTTTCTTCCAATAAAATAAATAAAAAAACGACAAACATTTGAAAAAAACTTCAAACAGAAAAATAATTTAAATTAAAAAATTTCAAACAACACAAGAAATATGAAGACAAAATGAATATCAAATAATTTAAATTGTAGGTAATAAACAGTCCAATCTTTTTTTCAGTTTTATGGTGAATTCTCATGTATGCAATATTTAAAATTTTCAAATATTTGCTACAAAATATGCACATGCAATATGAATGAGATGAAAAATATGATTTGTTATGTTTCCTTTTCTTTCAGGATTTTGTCTTATTTTAACGGAATATGTATTACATACATACATATTTCAGATAAAACATATATAATTTTAGCATTTAGAATAAAATCTGTAGCATGGCGATTTTACTCTCGTTTTTATTGGAAATTATGATAGCAAAAACGATATCATAATTGCCTGGAAAAACGATATTATAAGGAACGGTACAATTTAGTCCGGAAAAACTATCGTTTATGACACGCAAACGATATTATATATGATAGTTTATATCATCTATATGATATCGTTTCGATATCGTTTTAATATCGTTTGGTTTATTGGGTTGTTAAGATTTTTTGGATGTAGGGAAGCATTCGTAAAACCATTTTTAATTTAATTTTTTTATGAAACAGATATTGAAAATAATACTATCCCAATAAACCAAACGATATTAAAATGATATCGAAACGATATCACCTAGATGATATAAACTATCATATATGATATCGTTTGCGTGTCATAAACGATAGTTTTTCCGGACTAAATTGTACCGTTCCTTATAATATCGTTTTTCCAGAAAATTATGATACCGTTTTCGCTATCATAATTTCCAATAAAAACGATAGTAAATTCGTCATGCTACAGATTTCATTCTTAATGCTATTTAATACTAAAACTTATATTTTTTATCTGTTATACCACGTATTTTGCTAAAAATCCTGAAAGAAAAGGAAACATAGCATACATAAATTTTATTTTTGATCTTATTCAGATCACATGTACATATTTTGTTGCAAATGTTTGCATTTTTTAAATATTGCAGCTTTCGTATGTTTTCAGTTTTTGTATGTTGTTTGAAAATTTTTAAATTGAATTATTTTTCTGTTTGAAGTTTTTTTCAAATGTTTGTAATTTATTTATTTATTTTATTGGAAGGAAAATTTTTGAAAACTATATTATAATAATATCGTTTTCAATAATAATATATGATATCATAATCGCCCCCATAAGGTAATACCGATTTTGCTATCATATCGTTTTCTGGTTTATTGGGTATCTAAAAAATTTCTATAATTCAGATTAATACATATATAAAGTTTGATGTTTGGTTTTCTTATACACACCATTTTTTCCCACTAACTATTGAAAATTGTGATCTAAATAATTAGTTTAAGAGATTTGCCCGAAATATATTCAGATTAGAACCCGTCATTCCGAAAATTTCAAAAGCCATCACAGAAATGTTGACTGTCCAACATTTCTGATGATCTGAAGCAATTTTCAAAGTGACATTACTAGTATTCATAGCATGAATCTTTTATTTTATGTTCATATTTTATATAAACTAATTAAATTAGCATTTCTTACTGTTGTTTTGAAATAACTCATCACATTATCGTCCTTTGCATTAAAATATGGAAAGCATATCCAATTAATAACAAATGCTGAAAGTTTAACAAAAGGAATTTTATTTAATGAAATTTTATGCAGAGTTCTTCCATCCAAAATGATTCCGTCTTTCTTTATTGTTTCACTGGCATACTTTTAAATTTTTACGATGATTTTCCATTTTTCAAATCTAACGCGCCTTTTTCAAAAAAAGCGCTAAGAGGAAGAAATGCGACTTTTGGGTTATCAAAAAGCGCTAAACCTAGCGCGAAAGGCGCTAAATTGGCAACGCTGCACGCGTGCATAGGAAATGCCTAGCTCTGTTGTAAACAGATCTCATTTCTGAGAATGTGTTAATCACACAAGTAATTAAAAGTAAAATAAACACAAGTAAAATATGAAATTCTACAACTAAAATTACCTTCAGAATTTCTAGAACTTGAGTTATCATCGAAATTTCTTATTCGTTTGAAAGGCTTGTCGATGCCATTATGTATGGCATATATCATTGTGGAAATGCGACTTCTCCAGGTGGCGCGCAGCCGAAATGCCCAATTTTCGATTACTCTGACGCATAAACCCGGCAGGATTGGATCTTGGTTTTGTCGTCGGCTGAGATAGTTTAGTCGTCTCCGGGATTGACTTACGGATCCACAAACCATTCATTCATTCATTTATACCTTTCTGGGGTTAATATAGCGGCAATGATAATAAGTCGGATAATTAGGTTCGGTTTCTCGAAAAATATCGGAAGGCTCGGTTTCTCGAAGATACTAATTCTTATTGGGCAGATAAGAAGATTAATACTCGCTTTCCCCGAGGTTGTGAAGTATACAGGTTCGGTTTAATACGAATCGAAACTAATGAAATAATACAATTTACTTAAAACTAGTGAGCTTAATAACAACTTAACAACCGAAGTTTTAGTGCCAAAATTGTTGACTAAAACTGGTGCCGAAACTACTTAACAACCGAAGTTGTAGTGCCAAAACTAACAACCGAATCCGAGCACCAACAACCAATATCGCTTAGAGCTTTATCAGTCGTACTTCAATTATCATTGAAGTATGGCAAATTCTATTCTCGTTTGTGGCTTATTTACATAGCCTGCGACTTAAGAAAACCCCACAAGAAAATATCTAACGAAGTCAAATCGACAGTTTCGGTGGCCAGTTTACTTCACCTACACGTGAGATGACCATGCCCTCAAATCGCTCGTGTAGAATGTCCAAAGTGGCATGAGCTGTGAGGCACGTCCTCTTGAAACCACATATCGTGGTGTCCATATCATCCAATTCAGACCAAAAGAAGTTGGTAATAATCGACCTATAGCATTCGCCATTGACGTTGATGGCCTATTCAACGTCGTCCTCAAAGAAATATAGACCGTATCACCAGCCAAAAATTCACACCAAACAGTGACATTTTTCGGATGCATTGGTCGCTATTGGATCTCATGGCGATTGGTATCGTACCAAATTCGATAATTCTGTTTGTTGACGTACCCATTCATCCAACGCTGAATATGATTTATTGATACAAATCTGGGTGAGTTTGCAACTGTTCCAAGGATCATTCAGCGAAAACTCGTCATTATTGTTGAACGCTATAACCGTCCATGGTGATTTGGCAAATGAAGCTGAATAAATCACTGCCAATTAGACAGATGTAGCTTCAACAATATGACCACTATCAATTGTCAAAGTTCGGAAGTCCCTATTGGAGGACCCTTCATATGTATGCTTTGTAATGCCGTATTCTTGAATCTGGACCTTTGTAAATTTCTTATAATTGAACTGTAATTTTGATTATTTCTCCAATCAAAGTTCTAATATTGTCTGCTTTAGAAGGTGTATGAAAATATTCCTTCTTTTATTCCACATTTACTTGTAAAAATACTTTAATGTCTTACCCAAAGAAATAAAGAATCTAAAACTCTAAACTTGTTAGAATTTGTTGATAATGTTCATGAAAATTTATTAGAAATGTTCCCTAGACTTAAACACAATGGTGTACATCCCATAGAAATAATTCATGTTATAGAAAACAAACAACATTTTACCAACATCTAATTCATTAACAAATTCTTTGTTTTTCGTGAAGTTGCGATAGAAATCCCACATTTCAAACAGTTTTGATTATTTTGTTCCTGCATTTGGTGCCAGTTTGGTATGATCAAACACTTGTGGTTAAATGATTTGCAAACCAGTTATTGCCGCTGCACACAAATTATGTATGTAATGCTATGCATTCAGTAATAATGTGCACGTGCTTCCAAATTTGTGCAACAGATGCAACAAATGTTTGTGGATGATTTACGTGTCGATTTGAACTTTGAGATTATATATTTGTTTAACGTCATCAGTTTAAATAGCACAATTTCAATTAACGCCGAATATTTTGGATTTGAAGTGAAAATATAGATTCATTAAAAACTTTTGGCAAAAACGAGGGATCTTTAGACACAATTAGGTGTTAATTAAGCTACAATAAATATGAATTCAATAGAAAACATGTACTTTAATTACTGTAGACACGTACATTTAAATAGATTTAAGTTAAGGTTAATTTAACTCAACTGAGAACAACGGAATTTAAAGTCATAACTGGCGAATAATGAAGCGAATAAGTACTATGTTGGTTTACTATTTGACCTGTGTTCCCAAAAACATTTACATGTATGTACTTTCCTGAATCAATCAAATATCCAATGTTGACAAAAACTCTTGACTAAGTTACCTATTTCCCCAGCAGTTCTTTTAGATAGTCCTGTGACAACTAGTTACATAACTAGCTACGTGACTAGTTATTTTAATACGTGCATGACCATTTTTGATTACAATGAGACTGTCTAATAGCTGGTCCAAAGTAGTCAACGCATTGGATTCATATACTAGTTAAATAGCGTCAGTAACCTTACTAGCTACCAAATTGGAAACTTGATCAGCTACGTAACTAGTTATTTTACCATGTACGGGTGCTAATTGACGTCAAATAGTCTGCTAATAATACATATCATAGAGAGTCCAATAAATGATTGCTTGTAGACAAACCTTCCTTTCAAATAACTATTTTTAAAGTGCAGTACAAAATACACGTTTAAAGTGAGTTCTAGGTTACTAAGAGACACTAAAGTGACTACTGACTACACGCTATAATACATTGGATATCAGTATACTTAAGCAAAAATAAAAATAAACTGTATGAGAATTATATCAACACAATTTGTATAAAACCAGTTTGAAGGAACTACTCACTAAACGTTTAATGTGACTACACTCCAGAATACTTTGAGACACTTAAGTAACAATTGTCTTCGCGCTAGATTACCTGGGATGTATAAAGTAACCAATTGTCTTCTCTCTGCACTACAAAGAGCACATTCGTGCCAAATGACTCAAAATGTATAAATAGGAGTCAGCTAAGTGATAGGACATTAGTGACAATTACTGTCTTTAAGGGAACATTGACTACTTGCTTAACTGCTGGTTTCAAGCAGAAGCTTTTCATTGTATCAGTATAGTGTAGAATGTGAATATGTTAAAAAAGCAACTATCTCTCAAAAATTTAGCCATAAATAATTTACTGTATGTAATGTGAATACATTGCAAAAACAAACAACCCACTGTGCTTCAGCTCAAAACTAAATATAAAGTAACTAAAATCCCTCATTAATATTGATGTTAAAATAATAAGTACTTGACAAAACACACTAAACATTTATTTATGTAGGCTTAAACAAACCGTTTACAACTGTATTTATTAAATGTTTTCCCCTGCATTTTGTCGATAATGAATTGATACGATTACGAATGGCATCAATAAATGTATCGAACAACTACTGGCAATAACAAACATCGATCGATTTAACGATCATCATCATTTTGTTTGTACAACTAAATGTTAGTGGTCGTCGTACTGTTAAGTATGTAGGAAACAACCAACCCAATCATCCTACTTGACATACAAAAGAAGAATACTTTGAAATGAACAAGAAGGAACAACTTGTTTGGGACAACTTTCATGGGGTCTAAAGTACAAAAAACAAACTGAATAAAAAGTACTGAAGAAAAAATACAAACAATCGGAATTATTATGCTTAAAACCGGTTAAAGAATTCTTCGAGAAAACTTTTGCTTTTTAATTTAATGCATTTCAGTTGATACTTAAAATAACCCTGCAATAAAATTGAAAGAAATATTTTATTGATTGTCAATATGGTAACATTTAAAAAATCGATGAGTACATCATGTTTTCACTAGAAGCAAATATGATTTAGACTTGGCATACTAAGGGCCATTACTACAACTTGCCTTTATGTTCGTAATAGCAAAGTTAACTTTTACTATTACGAACATAAAGGCAAGTTGTAATAATGGCCCTAAGTATGTAATACATTTTAAATATATTTATTTGGTTATGTTCTACAGAGCTTTTATTTGATCAATTTACTTTCTAAAAGTTTCCTAAAGAAAATTGAGAATTGTTAATTACATATGTTGGAAAGTTGTAAACTAAGTTTCAACAGTATATCGAAAGATTGTTGTATCTTCATATAACGAACTAATATGAATGATACATCATGAGGAAACCTCACAGAAAACGTAAGACTGCGTAATACTCCAAACATAATAAATAATATAGTCCTACCGAATATTCTGGAATCGCGCCTGATACAAATTGAGTTGATATAATTTTCATACAGTTTATTGTGTTTTTGCTTAAATATACTGACATCCCATGTAACCTAGCGTGATGTCAATTGTCAGTTTAGTGTCTCTAAGTAACCTAGAGTGTAGTCACTTTAATCATCTATTTTGTACTGCACTTTAGAAAGTAGTTATTTTACCCAAAAAAAATAAATAAAATATTGGAGAGTTATAGGAGGAAGGTTTGTTTACAATCATTCAGTTATTGGACAGTCTATGCAATGTTGTTTTAACTGACTAGCATCTGCACATGTTAAAATAACTAGGTTTGTAGTTGATCCAGTAACCAGTTAGGTAGCTAGTAAGGTAACTGACTCTATGTAACCGGTATGTGAATCCAATGCGTTGACTAATTTGGACCAGATGTTTGATAGTCTCAATGTAATCCCTCTGCGTAGGGCATGCTAGATGTGGAACTAGTTGTCATCCTAAATTATAGGTAAAATCGCTAGTTCAGGACTAGTCTCCTAGAACTGCTGAGTAGTTATGTTTATGTATTTCTGTGCGTTAAAAAATCTGTTCTGTGTTCTGTTTGGGAAACGTTCAGCGCGCTTCGCCTATTTTACAGTCGCCATAATGGATGAATGGGTACGTAAACCAACAAAATTGTTAAATTTGGGATGATACCAATCCACATGAAATCCAGGATGGTACAATGCATCCCAAAAAATACACTTTTTGGATGGCAGCATCATTGAGCCATATTTATTTGAGAACAACATCAACGGCGAGCGCTATAGGTCGATGATTACCAACTTATTTTGGCCTGGATTGGATGATACGGACACCTACAATATATGGGTTCAACAGAACCCAAATTCAGCCTAATTTATGCGTCAGTTTGACATTTCGGATGCGCGCCATTCCAAACATTCTGACGTCGTTAGGCCTTTCAATTGAATAAAACATGTTGATGAAGGTATGAGATACACTTTGTTTTATTTAAATTTAAATATTATAAGCGCAAATTTATATTTTGTGTTGAATACTTTTAGTATAAATTATATGCTGAGAAAAATAAAATAATTTTTTTATAAATATACATGTGGGCATTTCCTCCGATTAGTCAACCAGAATCGAAAAATAAAATGTTGATAATCATCGTGTTTTATTGAAGATATTTGGATATAATTTGTCCATTATTTCACCTAGCCCAAATAAGTTTTATATATACCGAATTCACGTAACAACATTTTATTATGATCGGTCCATAATTAATCATAGCTCCCACATAAGACCCGCTTCCGTAAATCACTTAAACGTTCATAAATCTCATAAAAATGTTGGTATACACATAAAATTCTACATAAATAACTCTCGTATAGACATAAACTACGTCATAATTTCATGGTGATCAGTTAATAATTGATCATAGCTCCATATAAGGCCCAGTTCGAAAATCACTCACGAATATAAATTATTTACTCATTTACTTAGTGTAGGGTATTATATGGCTTGACCGACCACACTTTCTTACTTGTTCGTTATGGAAATTTTAAGATATTTATGGGAAAATTCATGGTGATAATAATAAAAAAATCATATGGAAAAATCGTACGTTCGCGACCGGTACTTAAGCCAATTAAACTAAAACCAATAGAGATATGTTATTGTGTAAGTACCGGATAGACCCCTACATTAATACACTTTTAAAATAAATTAATCGCTTTTAAATATTCCGTTCCATTTCGCAGATTTTTTACATTTCACTACTGTCTGGCAAAGTTGACTTCTATTTTGCGTACGTTCGTTACCACATGTTTATAAATATCATTATGAAAACATAAACTCGATGAAATCCATCTCTTGCACCAAACATAGAGCTACCAAAAATGCTATCGAATCGCAAAAAAAATGATAGGAAAAGTTTTGTTTTCTATATTCTTTGGACATCAAAAGCGTACGAACGTACGTTCGTGACCCCAGGAAATGCCCGTATGTAAGTGTATTTTATTTTCGAATAAAATTCTTCTAATTTAAAACCCTAGTAATAGTTATACATTAAACACCTCAAAGCCTTATAAATGGGTGTCATTACGAGAGTGGGTCAATAAGTCCGGCTCTTAAATGAAAGGGAAACACTTCTGCTTGCTACACTCAGCTGTCAGTTAACTCCTGTGAAAATTTGAACAAGCTGCGTCATTTAGTTTGTGTTTGACGGCCATTCATAGCAGTCTACCTCGTGTCTTAAGGAGAAATTGGAAAAATTGAATTTCGTCTGCTCATTAAGCACTGTTTTTTGCGGAAAAAAACATCAATCAACTAAAGGCTAAGTTTGATAAATATTATGATAACTCTGCACCATAAATTTCAATGATGAAAAAGTGGTATACTGAATTTCAATGTGGCCGTACAAGCACGGAAGATGCTGAACGTTCTGGACGCCCAGTTTAGGTCTCTACACCTGAAACAATTGAAAAAATCACGATAAGATGCTGGCCGATCATATATTGAAAGTGCGAGAGATTGTGGAAGCCAGTGCCATCTCACATGTCTCAGTGTTTTAAATTTTGAATGATCAATTGGGTGTGAGAAAGCCTTTCGCAAGATGGCTACCGCTTTTGCTCACAATCTGATGCACAAAAGGGAACACACATGTGCAGTTTCCATGGCAATGAATTAGACAACGAAATGCTACCTCTTCCGGTATTTCTTGTTTCCAAATCTGAAAAAATGTCTCGGCGGAAAGAGATTTGACTCCAACCATGAAATCATCTCACAAAAAATACCTATTTTGATGGCCTCGATAAATCTTATTTTTTGGAAGGGATGCAGAATTGGAGAAACGTTAGACAAAGTGCATAGAGCTCAAAGAAGACTATGTTGAAATATAACATTATGTTTTATCCAAAAAATGTGTTTCAGTCTCGGACTTTCTTACCCACTCTCTTATTTGTGGAAAATTTCAGCCAGATAGCTCATTTGTTTGGGACCTTACGTGTTTTCGACAGACAGACGGATGTATCGTCTAAAAATCTGTTACGCGCTGGGTAATAATATGAATAACAAAAATTCCATTAAGTTTGAAAACAAAATAATTTATTTGTTAAATTTAAAATACCGAGTTAAAGAGGCATATAAAAGATTTTCCGACTAGCTTATATTGGTAGATTGGTTCTTAACCCGTATTAAAGCGCATAAACATATAAATACTCTTAATGCTTATAAATACCAAAGAGTATCAAAATCACAGAAAAATAACACTGAAAATATAAAACCAAACCATGGCGAGGTATAGTGCCATGTAGGGTAATTTAATTCCCACCCAATTGAATAACAATAAAACGCCTTGACAGACAACTTACCCTAAATAATTTTAAAATCTGTCCCTAATATAGACTGACTTACTAACTTACATATTGTTACAATTTTCCTTAGCTATCCTTCCCATTTTAAAAAGAAATTTATAATTGCATTTTATAAAAATAAACAAATGAATTTATTGAATATATATATAAAAAAAAGAAACATAATAAAATAAACAAAATATAAACATAAACCTAATTAATGATCATTACACAAAGAGTGTTTAAATCATACTAATTAATGAAGTTTAATTTTTAAATGATGTTATTTAAGCAATAATTATGAATAAAAAAATAAGAAGAGCAAATTAGAAAACGGACAGACGGACAAAAGAGTATGTAATATTAAAAATATGTAATTACAAAAAAAAAAATAGAGATCAGTATTTTATTACTCACAACACAATTGTTGGTGTTCCATTTTAAAGTTGTCTCGATTGAAGGGCCCAGCAAAACGAGATGACAATGATGATTTTGTTGTTGTTGGCTTTAAAAGAAATTCTCACTGTTTTTGTAATTTTAAATATACATACGTAGTTATTTTTAGAATAATAAAATATAAAAAATAATAAAAGATATTTTGGGTTAAATTTTAAAGTCTCATCGAGAATAATTCGTACAAATGATTTTAATTTAGTTATTAATGATTTTTGATTCTAATTTAGTTATAATAATAATTTAAATTCATTGTGATATTTTCAAATGTTATTTTAAGAAATGTTTAAGTATAAATTAGAATCATTTGTACATATAAACTAGATAATGAATAATTTACATTTTTGTTTGTTTTAGAATTAATTGATTTATAATAAGTATATAATTTATAAACAAAGGCATATAAGTATATTTTATATTAAGTTTTACATTTTTATAGTTTCAGTTCAAACAAAATAATATTTCAATAAATTTATATAATATGTACTAACAGATTTTTAAAGTTTAGATTAGGTTTTAATTCATGTAGCAAATTTTAAGTAGGTATTAGACAATCTTATATATATAGTTTAAGTAGTAATTTAAGAAATTTTAGTAAATAGTGTATAATTAAATAAAGTGTTATATAATATCATATTCATAGTTTTAATTTAAATAACTTGAAATTTTTAAGACTTTTTAGTTAAATTTTAAAAAGCTTTAGTTAAATTAAAATATGTTTTCTATTGTAGTTTTTAAGATCATTTAAACAGCTTTTTAGGATTTTTAATTAAGACAATTTTGTAGTTTTTAAGATAATAATAAAGTTTTTAGGAATTTTAATTAAGCATTTTAATAAAAAAAAAAAAATGTTTTATGATGTCATGTTTTCCATGCTATTAAACCATCTCTTTCAAATCAGGGGAGGATGTTGGTTCCACACGTGGATTTTCTTGACACGTGTGCTTAAAACACAGAAAGTTCAGATTGGACTCTTTTGGAATGCGGTGTTAAAGAATTAAGACACCAAATGGGACACTTTCCTTTGGTTAAAATTATCTTTGCACTTTGCACTTTTTACTTAGAGCTTTTTTTTTTTTTTATTTTAAATTTATTATTCTTTGTTAGAAGTGTACACTTGTTTTCATTACAACTTTCAAAATGCTAATATCTTTGATCTGATTAAAATTTGTATTTGGTGGTGCGTATTACAAAGTGCGTAATTTAATCAGGTTTTGATTCTCATTGAGAGTAAAAAAAAAAAGTAATGCATTATCAATAATTGACCTGCAGCAAAAAGAAGACAGAAATATTTACATTGAAGATCAGTAAAAAAAAATGCAAACACCAAAATTATTACCATATATGGTCATAAAATTTGTCTTGAGTTGAGAGTGCAACCGAGTAAACACACAATTATACATATATATGTATATTATTTTTTTGTGAATGCAAATGAGCTGGCAGAGAAAACTATTTTCTAGCATGCTAGAAATTGATGAAGAACCCTTATCAACCTAATTCAAAACTAAATGAATACAAATATGTGTAAAACAAAAATATAATGTAATTATGTAGTGTAAAATACAAATGTTAAATTTCTTAAACAAAATTATTCTTACAACAAAAGAAATCGCAACAAATCTTATGATGTATAAGAATACCGTTATTTTGCAATTAAAAAAAAAGAATAGTCATCATGATGTATATTCTTTGATACCACAAAAAACATGGAGAAAAAATGGAAATAATTGTAAACGTTTTTTAAGCAAACAGCGTATTTTGACTTACGCTATCACTTTATATTAAAATCACAAACTTCATAAAATATGGCATTAGCACGATTGTTTGCTAAAGCAATTTTTTTTGTTTTCAATTTATTTAAATTCAATGAATTAGTTTTCGTTTTGTTATAGTTTTATTAAAATATATTTGTGAAATAGTTTTCATTGTTAAATTTAATGCTTTTTAATGTGAAAGAAAATTCCCGAAATCCCGACAAAAATCCCCTTTATTTACTTTCATAAAATCCCGTTTTGCATCCCTAGTATGAACTAAGCTTTACGAAATATAACTGGAGATATTCTATCTGTAAAAAAACATTATTCAATTGTGTGTTGGATTTAATTTTTTCATTTATTTTTATTTCAATCCGAATATTATTATTATTGCAATTGCTCCCACTGTGCAAAGTTTTCATGTGAAAATTATTTTAACAGACAGTAGAACTAAAAGTTATTATATAACCAGACACTATAATGGGTGTTAGTTTGTTTGTACTTGTGTTAAATATAATTAAAATTTAATGTATTTAAATAAATTTTTTAACAAATAAATCCTTTTAAAATTCCTTTAATACCCATCAAAAACATACTCAAGATCGCTTTAAAAGTTGAATAAGTCAGTGAATGCGAATACAGCATTTACTTTACTACTGACTAATCTGACATTCAACTCCATATGCTCCTAAGTTGTTGTTAAAGCCAGTAATGTGGTAACATTAAATGACTACTTATGACAAAAATATCTCACATAATTTGCCATAGACATTTCAACTGGTGAATCAACCAGAATAAATTTTTGTTTTAATATAAATTCGCATTTTCAATGAGATTTTTATGACTTATTTTGTTTTATTATACAATAAATAAATGTTGTGTTTTAATGTCTCAACTTGTCTGGTTGAATTGAAAACATATCGTACATTAAGTAAAGTGCGCGTGACAGCAGAGGAAGTGTATGTTTTGAGTTCCTATAAGGATTTTGAAGTTAAGTAGACTTAATGTTTAACATGTTTTTATGGCTAGAGAAATCAAGTTCAAGTTTCTATGTCTATTTATTAAGAAGTGGTAAATATTTTATATTTTCAGTAATAAATTAAGCATATTTTGTATATTTCTATAGCAAAACTTCCCGCATATGACGCTTTGTTATCACAAAATAAGACATTTTCGATGCAAAAAAAAAAAAAAAAAAACTTTGTTGTTTACACTATAATGTTGTTTAACTAACTTAAAATAAATGAGAGATATGTACCCTTCAAAATGACATATAAGTTATTAATGACAAAAACCGTGTTCAAAATATAACCCACCTATTGTAAATCCTGAATTTTTAAGTCATACACTCAATACATTAACAAATGCTGTTCAATTATATTGAAAATATTGTTACGAAATTACATTAACAATTTGAATTTAGCGGTCTTTAATTGATTCTTGCGACATTCATCATGTTTATAAACATGTTCATCAGTAGAAACGTATACTTATCAACAATGTTGATAACACGCTGTTATTAACAGCAATAACTGTTAAAGCTGCTACCATTAACATTAAAGTGGCTAAAACCTCTAGGTGATCATTGTGGATATAGAAAATTTTAGTTTTGTCCGTTAGATAAGTCATGAAACTACTAGAAGATGGGACCTTGTATATAAACAGTAACAGCGAGTTGCAGTTAGTATATTGAAGGCGCTGTTAGAATTAACATAAACTGTATTACCAGTGTATTCTTGTAAATAATAAAATGTGTGTATTAAAAAAGAGTGACTGTTTAAATGGTTGTGTTCATTTAAATAAATAAAGTGTTTAAACTACTGATTGCTTTTACTTGCAATTAACAAAATACGGTTTATTTAAAGGAAATAAACACAGTTTTTAAAAGCTTAAAACGTAACAATATTCGAATATTATTTTAATAGAGCTTTTTTTCTTTGAGTTTAATTGTCGCCGGATGAGAGCTGTACAACAGAAAGTTATCCAAGTTATTAGTGTTGCTTTCAGTGAATTTAATGTACTCGTCTCTAAAGTAAAAGATTCCTAGTACAAGTAATAATTTATTGGGATAACTTAATTATTTTCTAAATAGTATACTCCTTTAAATCTGTCTGTCTGTTGAAAACAATTTCCTGAATACCCCTGATATCTTCGGGAGCCAAATCTTTAATAATTCTGTCAGACATGCTTTCGAGAACTTTCCTATTTAAAATCTGCAAAATCCGTCCATAAATAACGGAGATATGAGCAAAAATCCAAGACAAGCCGAATATAGCTCTCTTACTTGTTTTTATATATTTTTTAATTGTATGTTTATGAGACGATAAACATATTGTTACGTTTTTACCATTTAAAAATGTAGGTATATTTTCTTTACAGGAGATTCTTTTAAATTGCAAGTAAAAGCGCCAAGTAGTTTTAAAATTGAAACACCTCTTTATTTCTTAAAATCTACACAACAACAGTTTAAATATTCACTGTGTGTTTTTATACAATTACATTTGTATGGTATAGAAAAACACACATACTTAAATAATTTATCCGCTTCATGTTGACTCAATTAAGATTCACAATAAACTCATCGGTTGTTGCTAGAGCTACCAGTATTTATACCAGCGAAAGGCAGACTCACACCACTACAGTTTTTAGATATTGTAGTTGTATGAGTTGAGTAAAAAGTTGAGAAATAAAACAAAAACAATAACTGAAATAAACAAGCGTAAAACAACCTGCTTCTATCAATGCTCATGCCAGACTGACTGGTTTTGATTGTTTTTATACAATGTGTGTGCTTGCGTACATGTGAAAACAAAAACAAGAGAGCTCAATTGAGAGCTCACTGCGTTTCGCTGATTTATACACATCAGCGTCATCTTCTAGAGACTTCCAGAAACTCAAGAATATTATATTTCCACAATGATTACCTAGAGCTTGTTAAAACTGCTTCACAGTTAATGTTGTCATACTTATAAACACTGTTAATAAAATCGTTTATTTTCTTTGACAGATATGATTTTTACCTTTTAAGAAGAAAAATAAAGAAAGAAATATGTTATTGCTTAACGATCAAGTTAGATCGTGAAGAAAATGAAAATTCATTGAAAAATGTACGTTTTTTGAAACTTAAACAACATTTACTTAGCCACTCTCCAACCGATTTTGAAAAAGGTTAAACATATATCTTCTTCTTTTAAATAAAAGAAACAATTTTAAAATCAATAGCAAAACAACATAATTAAGATTTTTTGAAGTTGTAATTTTGTCGTTATTTCACTACATTTGATGATAAACAAGTAAGAGAGCTATATTCGGCTGTGGCGTATCTTATATACCCTTCACAAAATTATACTTTAAAATAAAAATTTTACACATTTTAGGTAAACAAAATTAAAAAAAAAAAAAAATTTCAAAATTTTTAAAACATTTTTTTTTTGAAATTGTTTTTTTGAAATTTTTTTTTTAATTTTGCGCAAATTTTTTAAATTTATTAGTGAAGATAATTTATGACAAAAAAATTTTGGTAAAAAAAATTCGGATTGAAAACTATTTTTCCCGATTTTGGCCCATTGTAGGTCCAAATTACTATAGCCTTATATACATTGTTGCAATGGACTTTGAAATATCTATCATTAGATATCCATATTGTCTATATTAATAATTTAGTAATCCAGATGTAGATCAAAAATAGGCAAAAAATCGAGGTTGTCCTGGTTTTTTCCTTATATCAGGCCGATTTTCTCGATTTCAAATAGCAACCGAATTGGAAGAATTCCCGATATATTTATGTATCAATCATGTTTGTAAGTTATTTAGGGGATTTGGAAAGTTGATTTCAAACGACAGACGGACATTGCTATATCGACTCCGCTATCTATAACGATCCCGAATACATATACATTATGGGGTCGCAAATGAAAAAAGCTTAAATTACAAACGGAATGACAAACTTATATATACCCTTGCCACTCATGGTGAAGGGTATAAAAAAGCACTAAACGAAGTGATCAAAAAAAAACTATAAGCATTTCCGTATTCTATGGACTCCAGTAAAACACAATTGTTATATTAAAACCCCTTCTTATTTTTGGTGTATTAAAACTACATTCATTACAACAAAAACAAATCCAAATGTAAGTGTGCATTGCATGTAATAAATACTATGTACTTCCTTTCTTGTCAAACTCCTTGAGGGATCGAAATTGATTTCTAGTATAGACAATAGACTATTTTATAATGATGTAACCCATTATAAAATAGTATATTGTCACATATATCGTAATGTGTTCCCTGTACGTAACTAACATGTTGTAGCAGTTACCATAAAGCATCATTCATTCAACACATTCATCATAGCGGAATTTAACATTAAAGAAACAAGTTTTTCAAAGTAGTAGTCAATTAGGGATTTGTTTTTTGCGATGAAGATATAATGTTAAATTCAATTTATTTATAGAAATGTGCATATAAGATTATGAAACGGGCACACTAATTTATTTATGACAGTCAATATTGAAAAATTAAGGTAGATCCAAAGCTACATGTAGGAAAACAATTTAAAAACATTATTGGTGATACCAATCCACACCTAACATAAAATCAATAACGGTATCCGGCACCAACATTATTGTTCTTTATTTATTGACCTATGTACACTAATAAATATAAAAGCTCAATAATACACCGTTTTTGTCAGATTCTGAAATACAGTTGGACTGTAGCATCTGGATCGATTTAAGTTATCTAAAGTAACCAACCAACATATTTATACCCTACACCACCATAGTGGGGAGGGTATATTGGATTTGTGCAGATGTTTGTAACGCCCAAAAATATTAGTCTAACACCCACCTTAAAGTATACCGATCGACTCAGAATAACTTTCTGAGTCGATTAAACGATGTCCGTCCGTCCGTCCGTCCGTCTGGCTGGCTGGTTGTCCATGTAAACCTTGTGCGCAGAGTACAGGTCGCAATCTTGAAGACATTTCGATAAAATTTGGTACATATCATTTTTTCTGCCCAAGGACCAAGCCTATTGAAACTGGCTGAAATCGGTTCATTATTTCACCTAGCCCCCATATAAATGTCCTCCCGAAATTGGACTTTATCGGTCATAAATGTTTAATTTGTATAGGTATCTACACAAATTTTTCTCCAAATAAGTTTTATATATACGAAATTCATGTCACCAAATTTTATTATGATCGGTCCATAATTAGTCATAGCTCACATATAAGGCCTGCTTCCGATAATCACTTTAACGAGCATAAATCTCTTAAAAATGTTGGTATACACATAAAATGCAACATACACAACTTTCATACAGACATTAATCACTCCACTTAATTTCATGGTGATCGGTCCATAATTGGTCATAGCTCCCATATAAATCCTGCTTCCGATAATCAACAAGCATAAATCTCTTAAAAATGTTGGTATACACATAAAATGCAACAGAAATAACTTTCTTACAGACATTAATCACACTACTTAATTTCCCATATAAGGCCCACTTCCGAAAATCGTTCACGAATATAAATTATTGAAATTTTGAAAGAAAAATGTTTTTGCTCATTTGCTTAGTGTAGGGTATTATACTTTCTTACTTGTTTTTTATTTATTTTATGTATGAACTCAATGACAAATTAAATATACCTCATTCTCTTGGTTTTTACCATAAAATCTGTATTATGATACAGTTTAATCCACTTTTTATGATACTTATATGCCGTCAGTGACATCTCTACCATAACATTCCCAACTTTAGACACACCACCAAACAACATTTCCTTTGTAAGACAACATCTCCAAGCACTCTAAAAAGTATATAGTAATCATGGTTGGTTGCTGTTCTCTGTAACCACAATGACAACTTCAAAACGCATTAATGACACGGTATTGTCAAACATCATAAAAAATATTCATAAACTTAAAGATTGGAAATGAAGGTGGTCTTCCTCACGACTGACTAAATGTCTTTACTCATTTGTTAGTGAGCTCAAACTGAAACACACTGGTAAATACTGGTATATCCAATTTATCAGCAGCATCTTTGACAGCAATGATGGGATTTGGATGTTGGGTTATTAATGTTAAATGATTATAAGCCAATTTCAATGCAACGAAACAACAAAAACTATTGCAATTTCACTATAAAAAATTGGTTTTAATACAAGTTACTTGAAAAAGTAAAAACTTGGTAATGACTTGCACTTAATGAATAATATATATCGTCCACTTTACTTAGATGTAGTCGTATAATAACTTACATATTTATTATTTAATTTGCACATTCTGTTCCTACAGAATTCACAATATGTAAGACCGAACTATCAATGAGTTATTAAAGTCCTTACTTGTAACTAGTTAAGGTAATATCAATGTAATGATTTATTTATAAGCAAATTGTGATAAAATAATAAGTTCAAATGCTACTGCGGAAGTTTTGAAGTGCCAGAATAGTAAATTTTAACTCATTACTATCATCTATAATAGACCTACGTACATGCACAAGAGCCTCGTGTGATAGTGACCATTATATGATAAGGGTTGTTTTTCGTCACAGACTTTCAAACGTAATGAAATAAAGATAAATTGAATTCTCCCCAAACAAGAATAGCTTTTCAGCAATTGATAAACAACAATCTGGCAAATACATCAAACGATGACAACCCAAGATCTAACGAATTATGCACACGATTACATAAAACATGTTGTTCAGTGATGAACTACACTTTTGGTTAAATGGCTATGTCATTAAACAGAAGTGCAGCATTTGGAGTGATGAAAATCATCAAGTTATTTTCTAAACACTATTACATTCAAAAAAGCTCACTCTTTGGTGTGCTTTATGGGCCGGTGAAATCTTCACAAATAACGAAAGCCAGAACGTGAGCGGTATACAGACATGCTTATTAATATTTTCGTGCCTCAATTGTAAGGCATTAGTATTGCAGACATGTGGTTTCCGCAGGATTTTGTCACATGTCACAGCGCGCGATACAATCAATTTACTGAGATAAACATTTGGCGAAGGAATGATTTCACGAACTTTAACGGTTAACTGGACCCCTCGTTCATGTGATTTGATGTCATTATATTATTTTCTGTGGGGATATGTAAAGTCCCAGGTCTATGCAGATAAAGCAGAAACGATCGAGCACTTGGATGCGAATATTCAACGCGTTATTGCCAAAATACAGCCAGATTTACTGTGAAGGGTATGTAGAATTAGACCTCCAGATTACGTCAATAAGTCCGTTACTTTTTGAATTTCCCGCTTCTTAACTAATAGGGCAACACTGCTTCTCTCAAAATTTGAACAAGCTGCGTCACTTAGTTTGTGTTTGACAGCCATTGATAGAAGACTACCACGTGACTTGAGGAGAAAATGGAAAATGAGAATTTCGTATGCTCTATAAGCATTATTTTGCTGAACGTTCTGGGAAACCCGTTGAGGTCTCTACCACCGAAACAATTAAAAAAACTCACGATATGATGTTTGCCGATTGGAGATTGAAAGTGAGAGTAGTTGTGGAAGCCATAGGATTGTGTATTCGACAGCTTTCCGCAATATCACAATCGACCACAAACGCAATCGTATGACAACTTCGTCGGACGGTTTGGCGATGTTTAACCGCAATATGGACGAGTTTTGAACCGTTCGTCACCAGAGACTAAACAGCAGTCAAAACAGTGGGTTTCTTAGGGTGAAACCCACTGGTCAAGGTGGGGTTTTCAGCCAACAAAGTCTTGGCGGTCGAATATTATGCCAACTTATTGGGTGGATTTAATAAGGATTTGAAAAAAACGACCAAGAAAAAAGTTATAAAAGTATGTGCAGTTTCCATGGCCAAAATCCATGATTTAGGATTTAGCACCGAATGACTATTTCTTGTTTCCAACCCTGAAGAAATGGCTCGGCAGAAAGAGATTTGACTCCAACGATGAAATCATCTAAAAAAATACCTATTTTGATGATCTCAACAATCTTATTTTTTTGGAAGGGATACTAAAATTGAAGAAACGTTAGACAAAGTGTATAGCGCTCAAAGAAGACTATGTTGAAAACTAAAATAATTTTGTTTGGCCAAAAACCTGAGTTTCATTAAAAAAGTCAGTGACTCGCAGACGTAATTGCAATGCTACCTAAACGTTTTACTTGAATTTGACAAATTCGTATTAAAAAGTAATAAGTAGTCATAATATAGATACAACTTATAATATACAATGTCCGATCGTTACAAAACTTTGAATTGCTATGCATGTTATTGAGTATCTGCGAGTCATTACCAAGTTTTTGTTGGGTTATTATTATTTTCAATCAGCTTAAAGACCCATGACTTGATTAGTCAAACAATGTTTATCGTTTATTAATTATCTGATTGTAATTCAGTCATGAAATAGAGATTTTGAAGTGGTACTGAGCTTTAAGTAAAATAGAACTCTTCTTCAGTTAAAAATGCTAAATTATTGGTTGTATCTATCTTTGCCTCGTTTATAACGAATTAACAGACTGATGAAATGTGTTTTTGATTTTGGATTTCGGCTGAGTTTTCAGTTCTCTTAAATAAAATTAATTAATTTTACGTTTCTTATTTCTTATTAATATTTTTTTTATAAAACATTAATATTTAGTTGTTAAATGCATTAAATTCCACTTTACTTTTAATTTTTCCGAACTTTAAATGTTATTTATTTATAATTTTTACACTTTCTTATTTGTTTTGTGAATAAAATAAAACATTTTATTATTTTTTTCCATTTGCATATTCGATTTCAATTTCTTCAAGTCGTAATTTACGCTATTTAAAAAGCAGTTTTCTTGTTGAAACCGCAGTTAGAAAATAACATCCGCCCGACAAGTAAATCAGTCGTCATCTAAATGTGTCTTCAATTTGAATGCAACTTCCACGGAGTTGTTGCAGGCACTGTAAACATCAAACATGCATGAGTTGTCTTCATACATGCAGCACAGTAATAATTGTTGTGTGTAAAATTAAAGTCTACCAAGATCAAGGTCATGCTTTTGGGGTAATATGCTTATGTATTAAGCCAAAAAGTAGTCAAAATAACAGCTTACTTATGTGTTGAATAGGAATTTATGTCATTGCCCAAGATATTCACTGTACAATGTCAATCGAATTGGGTCATAAAAGGTCATTGCTGTAAATGAAATGTTTCTATAAGATTTATTCTGTTCGGTATGTTCGGTAAAAAATGATGGATTATGGTACATTTTACGATAAGGCTGTCTAAAGAAACAAACGATTTTAAAGGCAACTAATATATATTTCTACTATTTGAAGATGATCAGTGAGATTAAAAAAGTAGCTTCAGTATTTAAATGTTTATAACTCGTTTTATTCAAAAAAACTCTGGAAAATGTAGTGTTTATGCAACCAATTTTTAAGCCTTGACGACTTTCAAATATTTGATCAACCTTTTTCTCAATTCTTAGATTTAATGGCACAGAACTCTTTGCTGCAAAATCCTTCAGCGACTCTTCTTTAAATGATTTTACTTTTTTTCCTTGAATTTTTATATTAAAGTGCGATTCATATTGTTACGTTTTAACCTTTTTAAAACGTTGATTTATTTCCTTTAAATAAACCGGATACTTTTGATTGCAAATAAAAGCAGTTTTAGTAGTTTAAAATTGTAACTACTCTTTATTTATTTAAAATATACAACAACAGTCTTAATAGCCACTCAGTGTCTTTATACACGTTTACCAATCCGCAGAAATGCACACACACTTTATAATGTACAAGCTCAAATGTACACGACAGTCGATGTTAACTCTAACAGCGCCAATGATCAACACAACTCACGACTGCCACCTCTGCCACTATTTATACACACGCCATCTATCGTGAATATTTTACAATGATCTCAACGGACAAACTAGTATATTCGAATTCTAGAGCTTTCCATGTTAATGTTATCAGCTTAAACATTTAATGTTGCCATACTTACAAACAATGCTAATAACAGCATGCTACTGATGGACCTGCTTATAAACATGATGAATCCTGCAGGCACTCGCTACAGACTGTTAAATTCAAATCACTATTGCACATTCGTAACAATATTTATAATATTGTCATCCTAATATGTTTATCTTTAAAACGCATTTAAAACACGCAAAACGTTAAGCAACAAAAAATTATTTTAAGATTCATGTTAAAAAATATATTTGCGAAAATTATTTACAAATATTCCACATGCTATAGTATTGAGGAATACATACTTGTATGTATGAATATTTATGTAATTTTAGCTTAGATTGTAATATAATGTATTTTATGAATAATATATGCGAACTTATAAATATCTTAGTGTATTTTTAAACATAATTAAAGTGAAATACAAGTAAAACATTTTAAATATGGGAAGATGAAAGCCACTATAGAGAAAGTTAATATATTCTCCTTATGTTTGCAATCACGAGCTGCAGCTTCATAAAACAAAGAAGTAAAAGTGTTTTATTCGCCTGTGGTGAATCGGAAATACACACCACCAATATAATACGGCCACCGATTGTTGTGCGTCTTGTATAAAAACATTTATCTGGTTCACCCGATTTTGCTAGTTTTATATTTTCTATTACTTACTATAAAATAGCTGTGGTAAATTTCACATTTCTAGATGTTAATATATGTTCCGAATGTGAGCCTTATATGTATAATTATGGATCTATAGTCCCAAACCACAGTAGTGATTTTTTTATCATAAAATTTTGAAATTCATAGAACTCGGAAATTAAAATAGGTAAATAGCACACGCTAGGAAGTTTTTTCAACACCATGCCGAGCGCTTTCCAAAAATAGGTTTAAAAATGTTACATGTCGAAGGAACCCTAATTTGAGCCCCCATAGCGCAGCCCCTGGAGTATTTGCAGGATCCATCAGGCTAGCCGTTTAGAAATTCCAGATTTATTTCCAACAAATTTTGATTCTTCCCCACAGTACACTGTACATATTTTTATCTCGATAACATTTAAATGCATGAATGTAGCAATGTGAATTTTACCACTGATATGTTCTAGTAATAGAAAATATAAAACTGATCAGATAAATGTTCCCGTATTATATTGGTGGTGGGTATATAAGATTCTGCACAGTCGAATATAAGACTCTTACTTGCTATATTTAATTTTAGTTTCATCTTAATGAAGTGTGCACGATATTCTTTATAGCCAACTTAAACAACCATTATAGGGTTTATATCTCTACAACTTAACACGCCATTTTCATTTAAGAAATGTTATCTTAAAAACATTTACATGCTGCAAGCATGCCACCAGATAAGGTGTGATGATGATTCATTTTTTAAAACAGGTTAATTACGTGATGGATTGAATACATCCACAAACTGTTTTCGTTTTTCGAGTTGATAATTAAAGGACTTTTAAGTAAAAAACCAGAGAAAGTACATAAAGTAATAAACCCCTTCTAGTCGAATATCATACACACACATTTAGTTATTTTGTGGACAAGTAAATTAAACAAAATGCTGCGATCAAGGATTACATGCATAAAATAACAAACCTTATTACTCAGTAAATACCAATTGGCAAAAATTGGTTGTATTCAATAAATTCAACGGTACATCGTTGAATTTATTGAAGTATTTATGGACTAAACAATTATCTAAACATAAGCACAAGTTAGACAAACTAGAAAATAAATATATTTAACTACTTGTGGTAAAATATAAGTAAAAACAAGTAAGATAGTATGGTCGGTCTAGCCCGACCATATAATATCCTAAGTACTTAAATGAACAAAATCATTTTTCTATTCAAATTTCATTAATTCATTTTCGTGAATGATTTTGGGAAGAGGGAGCTATGACTAATTATGGACCGATCGCCATGAAATTAGTCTCGTGTTTTATGTCTTTATGAAAGTTATATCTGTTGAAATGTATATGTATACCAATATTATTAAGAGATTTATGCACGTTAAAGTGATTCTCGGAATCGGAGCTATATGGTAGCTATGACTAATTATGTACCGATCATCATATAATTAATGACATAAATTCCGTATATATAAAGCTTACTTGGAGCAAAATATGTGTAGATACCTATATTAATTAAACATTTATGACCGATAAAGTCCTATTTCGGGAGGACGTTTGTATGGGGGCTAGGTGAAAAAATGGACCGATTTCAGCCAGTTTCAATAGGCTTCGTCCTTGGAATAAAAAAATTATATGTAACAGATTTTATCGAAATATTTTTATTTTCATTTGATTCATAGCGACTATCGTTATGAAATGAGGCATGTAAACTATTTAAACATGAAAGACAATGATAGATAATTACTATACGAATACTTGTATGTATCACTTTTTTATTTACAGACTATTTTAGAATATATTGAGTGCGAGTGCAATATTCAGCTGTGGTGAATCCTATATAATCTTTGCCTTAATATATTGATTTTAAATATACACAAACCCCAAAAGATACTTTTAGGCCCGTTTTCTCAATGTATCGACAAACTGTCTGTTACTAAATGTCGACATAAATTTATTAGGCCGATAAACTGTCCGTTAACAATTTTGGCTTTCTCAATATACCGACAAAAAACATTATTTTCTGTTGGCAATACCTCTCAAAATGGATGTGAAAGGTGGGAACCCTGCCTTCAAGTGACAACATGTTTACATAAATCAGCTGTTTAATGTGGCCATCGACAGCCGGAATCTTTTGAAAAATGCATTATCCTCCATGTCTGCCAAGTAGTTAGGGCTGCCATGATAAACTCTTTCAGCATTCACTTGGAACTCATGTTATTTGAGTTCGTCCTCCATCAAATTAATGTTATTAAACTTTTTTTTATAAAATCTATTTAATTTCGTTTACAAAAACACAAACACATAAAAACTATGAACAGCAGTCAGCTGTTATTTATTTATCTCTACGATAAATAAATAATTGGCAGATGAGGTCGGGTTAGCTTTGCAATATAATAGAAGCAAATGAGACATTGAGAAAACCAAATTTCTTTAATCTGCAGTTTTTCGTTGGGAAAAAAGATAATCACCTAATGAGAAAACGGCCCTTAGTCTTTCAAAATTTCCAACTTATTGCACAACATTGGGAATTTTATTTGTGGAATACAAAATATTTGACTGTTAACAGCAAATAAGAGCACCTTTTCAAGTCATCTTCACTCAGGCAGAAAAAAAATATTGTTGTGCATATTTACTGTAACCATTTCAACATTTTTGTAAGTTTTTTTAACAATATTATAGTCGCGGTAACTATTTATATGATTGTGGTAACAATAATATGGTTAATTTACGATTCACATTATTGTATCAACCATATATATGGTTACAGTAAACATGTCTATGTTTGTGACAACCGTATATATGACGAAGGACTTCCCATAATTATGTGTCTCTCGGCTTATGGATATCATAGTCTGAGAACAACATATTATGATAAAATTATTCATCATAAAAATGGTTGTCACAAACATATACTTGTTTACTGTAACCACTAAGTTATTATTTTGTGAATTCTGATGCACTCAGGAACATATATATAATTTAATTATAATTTAATAATTCTAGGTTCTTTATTATGAAATATTCAAAAAATACCATTAGAATAATGAAAAAGTACAATGAACCTTATCAACAGAGATTATTTGTGGGAAATTTCTGCCAGATAGCTCCTTTCGTTTGTGCCCTATCTTGTTTTCAACGGACAGCCAGACGAACGGACATAGTTTGATCGTCTTAAAATCTTATTTGTCTGCGACAAATATTTCGATGTGTTACAAACGGAATGAATATACCCCCATTTTTCTTAACTCATCATTAATTGAAATGAAATAGATTGCAAAACCAGGAGAAACTGAATTAGTTGTTCCACATATTGTGTGCCATTCATTGTTAACAACATATCCCACAGGTTCGCAACTGAGTTTCCTATTAACCTTTTAAACTATTTTTATTTAATTGAATAACTAACATTATTCCCTTTATCAACTGAGCGTATGAGTAATATATGCTAATTATATCAAGTATACTCAATTAAATTGACCATATTTTATCCGACATAAGGGGATGATTAGTGGATTATTATTATTACTTACCCCATTTGCTTATATACACATTTGTTTGTGTCTTCAATAACAAGTAAGAGTGTTATATTCGGTTGTACCGAATCTTATATACCCTCCACCATTATAATACGGGCACCGATTGTTGTGCATTTTGTATAACATTTATCTGGCTCTCCCGATTTGGTTAGTTTTGGTTAAGGTAAATTTCAGAACATAGTTTTTCAGACATTTTAAACACTTTTAAATACTTTTTAACAATTCAACTTATTTTTCTCTATACATAAGTTAGCTATTAACAATAACTATGTGTGGCAAATTGCGGTTTTCTAGGCCTTTTAGGTACTTTAATTTTTCTTAATCGTCGGATGAACATTTTGTTATAAAATGTTTCTAATTCTAATTTTGATTATAAAATATTGTGCTTTGGAATCTATGTATTTGATGCTTATTTTGGTGAAATCGTCACAATAATGATGTTTATGGTTGTCAAGGCTATTCTCGGAAGTGGATCTTATATCGGCAATTATGTAGTGATTGTCACAAAGTTGTATGATTTACTAGCTTACCCGGCAAAAGTTGTTTTACCTTCATATTTTATTTAAATTTCCAGAAAATCTTTGGTCAATTGTCTATTGGAATTGATTCTTCTTTTTTAATATTTGCTGGATGGGTTGCGGTCGGGTTGATTTTGAATTGTATTTCGCCTCTTTGAAGCACTCTGTAATAAACAATATTTTTCGTTTTGTTGTCAGGTGCGAAAACGATCAAAGCGGATGGTTTTCCGAAAAGGGAACATGCGACATACAGTTGACCGTGTGAAAAACATTCTTTCTGCAGATTCAGGCCACAAACCCTCAATGATTGGCCTTGTGATTTATTGATTGTCATGGCGAATGCGAGACGAATTGGAAATTGTATTCCCTTAAACTTGAATGGCACATCGGTTGGGATCATTGGAATCCTCAGAATGAGAATTTCCTCACCTTTGAACTTTCTTTTTAGTATTTTTGAGTGAATCACATTGCTCATGAGTTTTGTGACCGTAAAACGCGTTTCGTTGCATAATTTTGGTTTATTGAGATTGCGAAGCATGATGACAACTGAACTACTTAACCAAGGCACACCCAATGAATTCAAAAACTCAGTTGGATAGTTGGTTGCTTCGTCTTCGTTTGTTACACAGTCGATAGATTTGAAGGAATGCAGCGAACCAACGATTTGATATTGAATTGTGAAGTTTAAGTGATCAACATCCTTGTTCTTTGCCGCTAAAATTACTCTTACACTCAACCAATCGTAGTTTTTGTGGTAAGCAATGAAATAAAATTTCAAAAATTCGGCGGGGACGAAATCCATCCATTCGATGCGTGGACGGTAACACGACCATTACCAATAGTCAACAGTTGATTGGAGAAGACTTTGGCAGATGGTTATTTTTTCTTCACATAACGCCACAATGTCGATGATTTGAGGCAACTGAGAGTAAAATCAGTGCACCGCCAAAACGTCTTGCATCATTATGAAAATCTTTTATAGTGCGATTCAGGGCTTTTAACGCACGGTTATGCGACATTGTGCATTTGTCCCAGATAATGATTTTGCTTGCTACTGCTGAATGTTTCGCTATGTTACATGTTGGTTCTTCAACCACTTGAAGGTTTAATGATAATTTCAATGCCAAATGAGCGGTTCAGCAACCTTCTAGCAGCGTAGCCGCTATTCCAGAAGAAGCAACTGTTACATCAATTTCTGATCTTGCACGAACTGCAGCCAGAATCAAGGATATGAGGAATATTTTGCCAGTGCCACCAAGCGCATCAAGGAAAAACATGCCAACATTTTCATTATCAATTGTGTTCATCACCGTATCGTACACTTCTCTTTGTTGGGGATTCAATAAAGATACATTCGTTCGAACCAAATGCATCGTTCGAAAGCGTAATTTGGTCGACGATCTGGCGATGGCATTCCTAACCTGTCTATCAAACTGCCGCACATGAGGTAACACATGCGCTTGGTGGCACTTCTATCAAAACCTATCTCGTTTTCAAGCAAATTGAGCTCCTGACATGCAGCACGAAATGTTGTCAACACTACATCATTAACAGTGTCGGCCACACGGTTAATGGCGCCACACGGTCCATGAGTTATGTTTGTAATTACGACATCAAGCAGTTCTGCATCGGCTTCGGTATCAGGAATCTCGGCACATATGATGTCATCAATTTGGTCTGGTTGGATTCTTTTGACTAACCAAATGAGAATGTGCGCAGCAAGCCTCCTTTTGCAATTTAATTGAATAGATCCAACATCGAGTATCCCCAAAGACACGATGCTTAATAATATAGTACATCAGTGACCGGATTTTTTTCGGGGATATTTTGGTAATTTTATTGGGTTTTATAGAAGAAGAATTTCTTCTTTGGCTGGAGACCATTTCGAATTGGTGCATATCATCGAAATCAGTCCAGGCGTTCTTGAGTTATAAGCGTAGTAACTAACGTCACTCTCTTTTATATATATAGATAGATGATATAAACATATATTTATAAGAAATTTATGTAGGTTTATATGTTACTCGGAGTGGTCCCTGTATGGGAGCTATGCCAATTATGGTGTACGTAATATGGACCGATATTCACAAAATCCAGCAGTTTAATTTTTACATACATACAATTGAAATGCGTAAAATGTTGGTTCGATATCAATATTTGTAAGACATTTATGTAAGATAATGTGTTTTTCAGAAGTCATTCTTGTACAGAAGCTAAAACTGATTATGGACACATCTTCATAAAATTAGGTACTAAAAGTTGTATATACAGTGGTGGCCATGAGGTTAGCACACTTCATACTTGCTGTTTTCTAAAGCAAATTATTTAATTTCATTGCAATTATAAACTAAAGTTTTTGGTAATTAGTGTTGTTTATGGTGTGATCAATAAGTCCCGTTACTTTTTTTTTGCATTCTATCGCTATTCTCTTTCAAATTTGCATTTTAGTGCAGTAATATGTAAAATAAGCTGGACACAATTTTAGCACATATAAGTATAATTAAATTTTTTAAAAGTTTTTTGAGGGTATAAATATTAATTGGTAAGTTTAGGTATTATTTAATCAATGAGGAAGACAAACTGACTTAATAAACATTATTTAGATATGGCTAAAAAAAAATGGTGTACAGAGGAACAACGAAAGATTATTCAACAAATGAACTCGAGAGGAACAAGTATAAGTGAGATTGCTTATACTTTGGAATGCTCCAGGAAGATGGTTTATAATGCATTAAGACATATTCAGAAATATAAAACATCTAAAAATGTTACACAGGCTCCTCGGCCCAGAAAAACTTCACGTAAAGAGGACTCTTTAATATACATAGCCTCTGTCGAAGATCCTTTTAAGAGCTCCACCGTAATCCAGAGAGAAATTTCAGGAAAATATGGTATCAACGTGTCCAGCAAAACGATAAGAAGAAGACTTAATGAAAAAAATTTACGTGGATGCATTTCTCAGCATAAGCCACATGTTTCAAAAAAGAACATACAAGCTCGGTTGTCCTTTGCTCGTGAGCATTTGGAAAAGCCGTTAATTTTTTGGAAAAATGTCCTTTGGAGTGATGAATCTAAATTTTTTAGATTCGGATCGGATGGTAAGAGGTATGTATGGCATCCTCCGAACATGCAACATAATCCAAAGTACACCAGTAAAACAATAAAACACGGTGGGGGTAATGTGATGGTGTGGGCAGCATTTTCTGGGTATGGTGTTGGTCCTATAAAAAAGATTGATACTCGTATGGACCAGTATGTATACCAGAATATACTTCTAAATACAATGATACCTTATGCAGAGGACAACATGCCACTTAGGTGGCGATTTATGCAAGATAATGATCCAAAACACACCTCACGCTTAGTGAGGTGTTGCTTGGAATCGAACAATATCGACGTGTTAAAATGGCCAGCCCAATCTCCGGATCTCAATCCTATTGAGAACCTTTGGAATGATGTGGAGCAGCATGTAATAAGAGAAAAGCCTAAAAATTTGGCCGATTTATGGAAAGAAGTAGAAAAAGCTTGGAATGATATTTCAGTGGATCGCTGTATGGCCCTTGTAGAAAGTATGCCAAGGAGACTAGCAGCTGTGATCAAAAATAAAGGGTATCCAACTAAGTACTAAGTTTTTAGTGAAATAAGTTTTTTTTGTTTTGTTACTTTTTTAATATGAATAAACTTTTTTATTTTGTGCTAAAATACTGTCCAGTGTTTTTTTGAGGTTATTCTATTCTGGATAGAAAAACGCAAAATATATATAAAGGAATAATGCTGGACATGATGGGACGTGATCTTAGAAGGACAAGTAACACACATGCAAAATATATCATAAAAAAATTAAGAAATATAGGAAATATTTGCGTTTAAAAATAGCAAGTAGCTAGTGTGCTAACCTCATGGCCACCACTGTATATTAGGAATATATGTGTCGAATTGTAACTTGATTTATGCGTATTTAAGAGATTTACGGAGGTGGTCCTTATATGGGAACTTTAACCTGATAACGATATTTATATAAAAATGTATGCGTATTAAAGTGATTTTCGTAAGTGGACTATATAAGGGGGATATGTTCAAATATGAACCGATTTTGCCCATTTTCATTTGTGAAACAATTTGTCCCCCTAATTCCTTCCCTCGAGGCGCTATCTTAGAATTTTACCAGGACCCATAATATTCATATATACTTTTTTGGTCTACGACCTATATCTCGCTATGCTACAAACGGAATGACCCCATCTTTTGGTGGTGGGAATAAAAATTTTAACATTCTGAGATGATCTAGCTATATCCGTCCGTCTACAGAACGGACTAAGTGCGACGAAATTTCCCGAAGGTATTCTCTGCTGATCAAAATGTTTGGTGTTGAAAATGGACAAAATCGGTCCAACCAAAAAAAAAAAAATTAGAACCATTTTCCACTGATATTTTCTGGAATAATAAAATTTGTTGTTATTCAACAATGATGTAGTGCAATGAAAAATTCATTCTTCTTACTGAACTATAAGTCTCAACCTCATACCATAACACATATACATACTCTAAAGCTTTGGTGGTATTTCAGAACATATAAACTGGTGTACACAAATGGTTGCACCTCCAGCTACATATTGCCCAACTGACATACAAACCATTTAAATCAACTTTGTAACGTCTGACAAAGAAAAAAACGTAATTAAAGACATTGACAGTTGGTTTTAAACAAGTTTCAAACAAGATGTTGATGTATTCTTAACCTGAAATAAAAACTTTTCTTTTCATGAAAGCCATGATAATGTATCTACAAATAATGGAATTCTAACATGCAATCTTGTGATAAGCAGAAAACAACTAAAACGTATTTTATCTAAATTTAATGACGGTAATTTTGCAACAGCTTATCTTTGTAATTAGTAATTATTTGTGTAGAGTTTTAGTAGGTGCTATTAATAATGAAGTTTTTGTTAACTCTGTGATGATGTGAAGATAATACATATTTATGAATGTGATAATATTTTTTTATATTTACTTAGCGTTTACAGTCTTATTGATAATAATATATTTTCCTAATTAAATAACCGTTCACTGTGGAGCAAATTACAATATAAATAAATAAGCATTGTAGATTTTGGGGCAAATATTACTAAGTGTCTGGTTACAAGTGATTTTTTTACGGCATCCGCCGAAGCATTATAATAAATTTCAATATAAATACAATAGTGGTGTTGATCAAAATTGTCCAATTTATTATGATGACGATGTCTTAATAATCCATCCAAGGTTCAAGTTCAAATCAATACGCCTGTAAATCAATCACGAATATTTGTTTTCGTTGTTCATTCGACAGAAACAACCTAAATAACTATAACTTGTTCCAATGCAACAAAGTACTAGAAGGATGATGGGTGCTTAATGTGACCAACTGTTTAAGGTTTGAAGAAGTGATAGGATATTTATGAGAAGAATTTTATGGTATATATAGTAGATGGTAGATATAGAAAAGAGAATAGCGAATAGAGACTTGGAAATGGTTGAAAATATACTTATGCAGAGAAAAAACATGCTTTGGAATGGTTCTCTGCTGAACATAGGTTTTAAACAAATCTGATTTCGTAATTAATTTAATAAGCGTTAACGCATTTGAATCAGGCAAATCCTAAAGTAGTTTAATTATTTACAAATTATACTCAAATGATGTTAAACGCACATTTTAAGTGATTCGTAAAAGTACAAAGAGATTTATAGATTGTACATGAAAATGTATATTTTTTGATATCAACAAATAATTACTTGCTGTTTTTAACATTGATTTCCCAACTAAATGCAGCACGAATAAAACATTTATTTCTATGTACAAAGAACGTGTAACTAAGAAAACATTGCAACAGCAAGAAGAACTAAATATTCAATCGTATGATCATGTTGATGTTGCCCAAACCAACCATGTTGACGACAACGACGTTGAGGATGATGACGAGGCTGATGATAATGATAAAAGCGTGAATAACTTACATATCAAAACAACAAAGAAAATAATACAAAAGAAATTAAAAAAAACCTTACTAATAGTTAAGACGAATTTTGAATGCCGTTTATTGGAAGATAAATAATATTCTTTAAGAGTTTATACCCTACAGCTACGAATGTCTATAGCTCAGGATATACTATCATTCTCTCATGATTATTACACAAAGTTAATTCTACTTAATAGTATGATTTATGAAGAATCTGCTCACTAAAGAGTTTATTCGTCAACTTTTCCTGGTTAGCTAATAGAGATAAACCGAAAAACTGTTTGTAATACCCTCACAGCAGATTTGAAAAATTATTAATGTTTGAGAAATATTTGGAATCTATATCTATATAAATATATAAATGTCTTTGTAAGTTTGTTTGTTTATTTGTTTGTTTATTTGTTTGTTTGTTTGTTTGAGCATCACGCCTAAACGGCTGAACCGATTTTATTGAAATTTGGAACGTAGATAGATCCTTACTTGGAAGCGTCAATAGGCTATAAATTTTTTCAATACTTGGACCAGAAAGGGATAAAAAGGGGGAAAAACGGGTAAAATTGGTACCTTTAGTTTTTAAGCAATAATTACTAAACGGCTGAACCGATTTTTACATCGACAGGGGTAGCGAAGCGCACCGGGTCAAGCTAGTAAATATATAAATGTCTTTGTAAGTTTGTAAGTTTGTTTGTTTATTTGTTTGTTTGTTTGTTTGTTTGTTTGTTTGTTTGTTTGTTTGTTTGTTTGTTTGTTTGTTTGTTTGTTTGTTTGTTTGTTTGTTTGTTTGTTTGTTTGTTTGTTTGTTTGTTTGTTTGTTTGTTTGTTTGTTTGTTTGTTTGTTTGTTTGTTTGTTTGTTTGTTTGTTTGTTTGTTTGTTTGTTTGTTTGTTTGTTTGTTTGAGGATCACGCCTAAACGGCTGAACCGATTTTATTGAAATTTGGAACGTAGATAGATCCTTACTTGGAAGCGTCAATAGGCTATAACTTTTTTCAATACTTGGACCAGGAAGGGGTAAACAGGGGGTACCTAAACGATTTTATTGAAATTTCCAACATAGACTACGACAGGGGTAGCGAAGCGCACCAGGTCAAGCTAGTATTAAATAAAAGTTGGTTCAACTAAAGGGTCTTTCATGTTCAATGTCCAATATTCCATGACTCTGGCGCATAATTCAGGCTGAATTTGAATGCTGACATGGGTTAAGCTGGCTTTGATGGCGGCTGTGGTTTGTGGATTATTCATATATAATTGCGACTTAAGAAGACCCTACAAGAAAAAGTCTAACGATGGCCAGTTCAGAGATGACTATGCCCTCAAATCGATTGTGCAGAATGTTTAGTGTGGCACGTATGCCTCCTGACTTATATTTCTTCAGAGATCTAGCCGCCGCGCAACCCTGTAGAAACCACATGACGTTGGTGTCCATATCATCCAATGTGGCACGTAGAGCTGTCCTGTTGAAACCATATGACTTGATGCCCATATCATCCAATTCAGGCTAAAATAAGTTAGTAATCATCGACCTATAGCGCTTGGCCAGGCCAACGTCGTTCTCAAAGACCAAACTGACTTTTTTGGGATGCATTGGACGCTCATGGATGTCATGTGAATTGATATCGTCCAAATTCAACAATTTTGTTTGTTGACGTTCACAATCATCTATAAATAAGCTTCACCGTAAAATAGTCCAAATTCGCGGAATGTTGCCCGAACAGAACACACATTTTGATAAAACCATGCAACCAATAACATAGAACAATTTTATTATTTGCACGTGTTGTTGAACGCTATATCCGTCCATTAGGATTTGGCAAAACTAAGTGAACAATTAACTGACAATTCGACAGATGTAGGTAGCTTTAACCATATGGCCGCTATCAACTCAATTTTTTTAATCATATGTTATAAATTTCATACTACCGCGAACAAAAATGAATCGCTTTACGCTTTAAGAGTGTTGGGAAATATTTCAAATTTGTTTTGGCCTAAATGAAGTACCCACTGAACGCATTTTCTTATTTAAACGTTTTATTTATTTATTGAATCTGCCTTTAATTAGGCCGATACTAAAAATAGATTAAAACTAAAACTATTTACTTTCATTTGAAAGCTTTTTTAAGCTAATGGGCCTCAAATTTAGATGAGTGCTAGATCGGCTTTGCGCAGCCTTGTGTGTGCAAGAATTCGAGTGAGCTGCGTTGCAAGCGAGTTCGGATGACATTGTAATTTAAGTACATATTCCTATCGAATTTTCGCAAACACGTTCTTTACCAATGAGACTTTTAAGTCATTATGGAAGTTCTCATTCCTTATGTACCATGGTGATCCCGTCATGGACCTAAGGATCTTAGACTGTGCCCTCTGTTTTAAATCAACACTAGTATTACTAGCTATTCCACGTAATTGGAATAATACAGGTTGACTTAACAGTTAATGAAAAGTTTTGAAAGCTGGACGCCTTAATCTTCATGTACGTTCGATTAGGTGATCCAAATGAATGCAAAGGTATGTAATAGTATCAGCTTCTGGAGTGTTAATATCATTCGCCTTTGAATTAATTTATTGTATGAATTTTTTGCCCAGTTCCATGGAACCTACGTGAGAGTTTTCGTGCGAGCTAAGAATAGCTGTATCATCAGCAAATGTTGATATTGTTAGTCTATCACACACAGGCAAATTAAAAGTGTTATTTTGTCAAAGCCGGGAGACTTTTTTGAATTCATGTTGTCTTTAATGACCAAATGAATGGAAACATTGGTTGTCTGACACGATAGAATTTCGTTAAGCACGAAATCATTAATCAGGGGATATGGGTTAAATACATCACTTAAAAGTATTGTGAAGATCAATGCCTTCTCTTTGGCACTTCCTACCAAACTGCTATCTGATTTGCTCAATGGACTTTGCCCCTATACCCGTGGCTTTATGTTCCTTGCTGGCAAAGGGTAAAGTATTTATTTTTCTAGAAATGACAAAGTTTATATGATTAGAAATTTTCCTGGGATTAGTAGGTGGTTTGACCAGCAGATACGAAATCTATGTTTTTTATAAAATCAATTAGTACTTTATATAGCTGTCTACCTCTAGGAATAATTAATCGAGAATCCCACAATAATGGCAGAGGTTGCAATAGTGAGTTGAGTTTATCATAGGCGCTGTTAGAGTTCACATCAACTGTCTTGAACATTTAGGTGTGTGTATGCATTTCTGCGAATTGATACACGTGTCAATAGACATTGAGTGACTATTTAGACTGTTGTTGTTGTACATTGGAATAAATAAATAAAGAGTTGTTACAAATTTGAAACTACTATTTAAAAATGCTTTTGATTTCCAATCAAAAGTATCCGGTTTATTTAAAGGAAATAAACCACCGTTTTGAAAAGGTTAAAACATCAACATCTAAATTAGTTTGTAGCAAATACCACATTATTCTGTGTATCACAATGTAGGGTGTACAAACCCAACATCCTCCTTAATCCACAGAATATACGAATACTACTTTCAAGTTGCCTTAAAGATACAGCCAACATTATTTACATGGCAAATTTCAAACTTGTGTTTAGATGTTAAGAATTGTTGCAACATATGTACGAATGTGTGTTGCACGTACTCCTCGTACAACGAATGACTAAATGTTGGAAATGCGTTCGTTTAGTTGTTTGACCATTAAAATTGGTTGTACTTTTCGCAATCTTCTTCGTTGTGGTTGTTCTATCTGACTGTTTCTGTTGGTGTTGTTGCTGGTGTTGATGTTTACCATGGTTGTTTTGCTGTGGGTGTTGTTATTTTGTAGCATTAAGAAAATTACATGATTATCCATTGATTTTTAACATCCGTAAGGCTTTTAATACTCGTAAAATCAAAACAACATCCACGATAACAAATAAAATAACAAGAAGAAATGAAAACAATGTGAAAAATGCTAACTTTATTTCAAACTCTAACATCCATACCTCGTTGATCGGTTTTAAACATCAGAGATCTTGTCAAAGGTAGAGGATTTTAAATGATTTCCTTTTAATACAGCACATTTGTAAAGGAAGTGCTGTCATCCTCATCCAGATTTTTAAAACTCCTACAGAGGTCGCTGTTATGCACGGCCTCATTTCTGATGAGAGCTCTCGAGCAAGGAGTTTGTGATTTGATCTGTGCAGTCAATGTACAAGAATTTGCAAATTGAATGTTCCTTGCAAGTCACACAATGGCGTTGATAGACGCATTGTTTCTATCCGGTATTAAGACTACCTTGCAGTTTAGGCCCTTGCAGCCTTAGATAAATTTTTTGTAATATTTGAGTATTATTTAGTATCATTCTAAAACTTCACTTCTATGAATGACAATTAAGGTTTTTACTTTAGATGTTTTTTATATCTGACTCTAAGCTACTTTTTATCATTCAACATTTCCTTCATTTTATTTGTCCTTTAATATAACACCAATGCCGTACAACAAGTTTGGGATGTAACAGATTTTGATAGGTAATTGTCTGAGAGTTTGTCTACCAAAACATTAGTTAGACATTGGATTCAACAAATGTTTAAGGTTAAATTTTTTGAAAAAGAACTACACTTACTAACTATCATACGACATACACAACTTTTTACTAATGTAGATAACTTTTCATTCTCTAAATTCAATAAAAGCTCCACATAAGTAGTATTTATATAGACAGACAGAAAGACAGACTTACATTCGAATGTAAAGAACATGTCTCAAAATTTAACAAATATTTGTGTTTTCGTGATTTATTAAAATTATAGTTCCTAACAATTTACTATTATTGTATGCACTTATTGTGGTCCCTTTTTCCCCTTATCATTCCTTACCCCCGCCCAACTCATAAATAATCTGTTTATGTTCTGTCTATTATTTGTAATATTTCATTTTGCAGACCAATAAATACATTGTCTTACACGACATTTTTGCAGATGATCTAGTTTAAAGGGAGAAGAGACACTTATATTAATAATGCTTTTAACTCTGGTAAGAATTTAAAGTAGAATTGTTTAACAGACCTAAACTCCTACACATTTAATAAAGAACAAATATTTTTGTAACAAATCTAAATATGTTCCATTATTTTTTTGCTGTGTAGTGGGACTCTATGGTGACTAGATTTTAAAAAAAGTAATAAAATAAACTTTGTTGTTATTGGGAATAAATCATTTCAATTATATACTTAGGTTTATGATTACTTTTAATAGAAAACTCAATAGAATGGATATAAAAGGATTTTTATTTATACTCAAAAATATTTCTGACCTTTCACCTTCGTGAGAAGGGTATATATAAGTTTGTCATTCCGTTTGTAATTTCCACAATATAATTTTCCGACCCTATAAAGTATATATATTCTGGATCCTTATAGATAGCAGAGTCGATTTAGCCATGTCCGTCTGTCTGTTGAAATAAATTTTCTGAAGACCCCAGATATCTTCGGGATCCAAATCATCAATAATTCTGTCAGACATGCTTTCGAGAAGTTTCCAATTTAAAATCAGCAAAATCCGTCCATAAATAACGGAGATATGATCGAGATTTAGATCAAAAGTAGGCTATTTTTTTAGCCTACTTTTGATCTAAATCTCGATTACTAAGTCATAAATATAGACAATATGGATATCTAATGATAGATAAATCCATTACAACGATGTATATAAGGCTATAGTAAGTTGGACCTACAATGGGTTAAAATCGGGAAAAATACATTTACAAACATCTCTGTCATATATTTATGACATAGTTGGAACTGTATGAATGCATTTATACGAATCATTTTACAATATTTTTAATAAATGCACATTTTAAAGATATCACATTCTTTAAAAACAAGAAAGAGTGTTATAGTCCTGTCAGACATGTGGTTTATATACCACGACATGTATGCTACGGTTTTTATACCCTACACAACCATAGTGGGAAGGGTATAATGTGTTTGTATTGAGATTTGTAGCAACCAAAAATATTAGTCTAACACACACCAAAAAATGAATATCGATCGATTAGACTCATTTTCTGAGACGATTAAACGATGTCCGTCCATCTGTCTGGCAGTCCATATAAACCTTAAAAATATTTCGATCAAATTTGCTACATACATTTTTTGAACCAAGGACGAAGCCTCTTGATCATGGTTCTACGACCAATATTTCGATATGTTACAAACGCAATGACAAACTCAATATACCCCCAATATTATTGGTGTAGGGTAAAAGAATATAAAAATCGTTTAAAACTTTCGTCGTCAATCTTTGTTAAAGAAATAATAACATTTTAATGACAAAAAAACTCTATAATTGCATTCTGCTAATGAAGAATATAAAAAAATACCGTTAGTAAATTTAAATAAGTTGATCAATTGATTATTAATAATAATAATACGATAACATGTAACACTGCACCAAACTTCTTCTAATACTCAACTCAAAAACTAACTATACTAGAAGAATTATTTACCATGACACACTAAGAACCCTGTTTGGACAAGGAACAAAAACCTGATTTCTTGTTACACTAAATCATCTATAATGATTATTGACTGTTTTTGACACTGGAACTGGTTTAAAATTACCAACAACGCCATCATCGCCATTAGCACCAGCAGGAGTGACTTGATATCATTAGAAAAACTTTTCCTTTTAATTCATTGAAAAATAAAGTGTGATTGCATCATGTTCTTTTACTGTAATTAATTAAATAATTCTGTCTTGTCTTTTACAAAAAAATAATAAAAAAAAACGAAACAGTTGTAAAATATTTTATAAGCTATTGAAAAAGAAGTGCTTTATATAACTGTAGCAAAAATTAAACTGTAAATCCAACAAAATAAACAATTTACAATTTAATCCTTTTAAAATGCCAGCGTTAATAATGAATGATTTTAAACTGAAACTGTTTTAAGTTGTCCAAATATTCTACAAAGTGTGAGTAATTAAAGTGGGGTATAGAAAATTAATAGATGTTGATAGAGTTTGTTTTGCAAAAGAAAAATCACTTATTTGCTATTAATATATCTGATAATAAATCAATTAGAAATTGATATAACTGTAAGCAGCATTACGGGTATTCCATTTGAAAAGTAACAAGTATGAACATCTTAAAATAATGAAAAAAAACACATCAATTCTATGGTTTCTCAATTAGTTTTAAAAATACACAATGAATGATTCCTCAGCAAAAACTTGCACTACCTAGTACATGCTAATGTAATGAATCTTCAGTACTTATAAATTGCTATTTTAACACATTATGTAAATGAAGATAACTTCTAACAAAGCAAGATTACAAATCGGGACTTAAATATTTCATTACTTTGTATAAATAACTCGTGGATCGTAAGGACTTTCAAAATACTTTAACAGTAAAACCAGAAAATTCGCTTTGACTGCTTCATTGTATTTGAATGAAACATAGGTAGGTACTTATGTGTAAAATATTGCGAACTAAATGTTGAGACATTTCAAATTTTCAGAAAAACGAAGGCTAGAAAAAGTTATCCTTCTGGTTGGAATTCAAAACTACAAAGAACATAAAGATACATGGAGTCTTCAATATTATAAAGACTTAGTTGTAGAGGAATATAACCTATAACCTAAAAAACTGATCCCATTGTGATACCCAAGGGGTAAACAGCTGGGTATTTATCATACGTCCATTGTTTTCAGGCTCAACCAACCAGATTCCATGATGAAGGAGTAGATTCGTCTAAGACTCATCCTTGATAACTCAACTAAGCATGATAGGAATGGGATTCCGAGAATGCGTTCCCTCAGGTTTATCAGAGCCGGGCATTGGCAGAATAGGTCTTCTTCATAGTGACAGCTCCTACAGTAGTCATTGTACCGTAGGCCCAGTCTTTTAGCAAGTGTCCCAATTATACAGTGTCCTGTAATGAAGGAAACAATTAGCCTTATTTGCTCTCGACGAAATTCCATAAGTAAATTCATCCTGCTGGCATCATATACGGGCCAAGTGGACCTCGATATAATAAAGGAAGACTCGTTGGTCCACTTGCTTTGTGCAGACTCATATAGTATCTGCTGTACAGCCATATTGCATTTAACAAGGGAAATACTAGAAAAGAGGCCGATCTCCTCATCATCCATTTACCATTTACCAGACTACGAACATCCAGCATTCAGTCTCACAGCAGAGTTGAGAGCCATTTGTATCACCATCAAATCAACTGGTAACGAGTTTAAAATATTAAAAAGTGTCTTAGAGGGGGCGCCTGTAATCAGCATCGCAATCGTCATGAGAACTCGTTTAACGGCCTTCCGGTGGTGTCCAAAGCGTGCCACCACACCAACACTACCTTCACCGTCAACGGCGAACGCTATAGGTCGACGATTACCAACTTATTTTTGCCTGAATTGGATGATGCGGACACCAACGACATGTGGTTTCAACAGCACGGCTCTACATGTCACTCAGCTGATGTCACATTGGACATAATGCATGAACAATTTCACGTGGAGGTAACGTGAACTGGCCACCAAGATCGTGCGATTTCATCCCGTTAGACTTTTTTTGTTGGGTTTTCTTAAGTTGCAGATCTTTGCAAATAAGCCACAATCCACAGCAGCCCTCAAAACTAACATAACCCTTGTCATCGGTCTAATTCAGCCTGATTTATGCTCCAGAGTCATGGAAAATTGGACATATTGATACTCTCCACCCAGCGGACAATTGCACTATATTATATTCCATACGTAAAAACATCGATAGACCTTTCAAACGATTAAAAAATGTAGTTAATATCTCGCACACACTTTGTTTTATTTAAATTTAAGGATAGGAAGCGCTTCATGAAAGACCTTTTAGTATTGATAACAAAGTGTTTCAATCCTTATTGTAATCTTATCATCAAGTTTTTGTTGATTATTTTTACTTATTCGAGGTTTTTAGTATTTAATTCCGAAAAAATCAATTGTCTGGATTGTAATTTAATGCAAAATATTAGCATAATTTTAACCGTTTTATTGAAAATATATTGCAACTATTTGTGCAAAACAGTTTTCTTTTTGTGTAGGAATGCCCATAATGTTTTATTTCACAAATAGTATGTATTTGATTGTCCAAGACTGTCAACAAACTTGTAGAACTACTACTTAAAAAAATCTCATCACTAAAATCAGATAATGACTTTAAACATATAAGAAAATTGAGATGTACAATTTATCATTTGCATTCAATTAAGTCGTCTTTTTGCTTTGAACGTTATGCGAGAATATCAAAAAATATAATAAAACATCGTCAACATTGCAGTTTATGTTGTGTGTTGCTATCAGATATGTTACAAAAAAACATGTGTCACATATCAATCCTTTGAAATTATAGCAGAGTTTCATGTTTCACATAGAAATGATAGCTTTTCCAGGTTAAACCTGGATTATTTTTTAATTACCTTATAGTTTTTATTTTATTTATTATTCTGTTAGAATCAGTTTAGATAAACAAAATTAAAACTTCACCCATAAATATTTATAAACTTCTAACAAATAATTCAGCTCTGTCATCACATCAACTATAAACAAAATTTATAACAAATAAATTAATCCCATTGATCTTAATCCACCATATTTGTATCGAATACACAGCAGTGTATCAATTTCATTCAGTTATAAATATTTTTATTGGATGTACAAAACAAAATACAAATGCCTACGACATGTTATTTCCAATGATTAAAACCCATTGGAAAATAATCCTGGTCTTAACTGCAGCATGTGGCCATTGTGGGATTTATAGAATCATAGTTATAAACAGTTTATTTCTCCCTACTTATCGTTGATTAATAGTCAATGTTACGTACCTTCAGCGATTGACTGACTCCATACATCCATATTGTTTTATGTGAAAATGTGAAGGAATTAATATAATGACGGCTACCGAGCATGACTTTTAATAAATAGTATATGGTTCTTTATACATTCCCCGCCATTTTTTATTAGTTGAATTAATAGATGTCAAACATTGAAATCTACAGTTATAGAATCAATAGTCTAGTTATTAGGGCTATCAATCGAATAAAAATTATAAGAGGAATAAATAATTCTTTATAACACTAGGACACCGGTTTCGGGAATGTGGAGACTACAACGTCAAACATACATATTAGGATTTGCGATTGGTGAATCCCAGAGGTAGACAGCTGTATAAAGCTCTAGTTGATCGCGAAAATTGCTTAGATTTCGTGACTCCTGGACAGCCAACTTATTGGCCAACTGATCCTAGAAAAATTCCTGATCTAATAGACTTCACCATATGTAGAAATATTGCTCGAAATGTAATATCCACAGAAATATCTTATGATCTGTTTTCTGACCATTCTCCTGTAATTGTTACTTATTGCGAGAGATCCAACATCCCATGATTTCCTAAGGACTCTTTGAATTTTAAGACAAATTGGCTAAAATATAGGAAATATATCAGCTGTCATATCCATGCAAATCCAAATTTACACTGTGAGAAAGATTTAGATAAAAGCATCAATGAATTTACGTCATTGGAACACTCGGTGCCAAATCACTCCATAACCTAATACGCCTATTTCAAATTCGGATATTGAAAGACTTCTTCTCGAAAAGAGAAGACTCAGAAGAGAATGACAATATAACCTGCTGCAAAGCAGAGGCTGTCCACTGCAGTACTAAAACTGAAAAGAACCCTTCATTTAGAAGAGGATCGCATAAACGTAAATTATAATAAAAGAACAAAATATACAAATTTCTCGCTTTGAAAGGCAACGAGGAACATTAAGTCAACGATAAAGGCACAAAGCACTTTAAGAAAAACTGAGGGAACCTAGGCACGAAGTTCTATAGAAAAAGCCACAGTATTTGTTGAACATTCAAGTGAATAATTTCAACCTAATTCCATGGCAAATAAGTTTGAGCTCGAAGAATTTCAGTTTCAACAATGGCTAATGTAGCCCAATTCGATATTAGTCCTGAGGATGTTAATAGAGTTATTAAGAGTAAATTAAAGTTGAAAAAGTCACCTGGATATGATTTAATAACACCATCAATGAATAAAAACCTACCAAATTGTGCAATCTATATTGTTTAATCCGATCTTCAAACTAGGGATTTATCCAAAAAATTGTAAAATTTTTCAAATAATAATAATACTGAAACCATGTAAAGATTTAACACTGCCATCTTCTTATAGACCTATTAGCCTACTCCCTTGTTTGTGGAAGCTATTCAAGAAAACTTTCCAGGAAAAGATATTACCTTTTTTGAATGATAGAAATATTATCCCAGTACACCAATTTAGTTTCCGTAAACATCATGGCACCATTGAACAGGTCAATCAAACTGGAGAGATTAGAAAATCTTTTAAATTAAAGAATTATTGTTCTGCCGTAATTTTAGATGTTGCTCAGGCTTTTGACAAGATATGAAATAAAGGACTAGTACATAAAATCAAATATTTACTACCACTATGTACTCATAAATTACTGGAGTCTTATCTATCGAATAGACTTTCCAGAGTTAAGTAATTGATTATGTGACGAGATAATACAAGATTACAGCTGGCGTTCCACAGGCAAGTGAATTTCCCGATGATACCGCCATTATTAGCTCACACGAAAACCCACTCATAGCATCTAGTCAACTAGAAAATTACCTCGTACGTGTGGAGACATGGATGAAAAACTGGCGAATAAAGGTGAATGAAAAGTAAACATGTTATGTTCGCTCTAAGAAAAGGAAATTGACCACTTGTCACACTCAACAACGTTAATATACCGCAGTCTGATTATGTCACCTACCTTGGTATTCATCTTGATAGACGGCTTACTTGGCGCCGTCACATAGAAACCAAGAGACTTCACATGAAGCTTAAAGCCTCTAGCTTTCATTGGTTAATCAGTTATAAATAAAAATTAAGCTTTGAATATAAAGTCATCCTGTGTAAGACCGATTTAAAACTAATTTGTACATATTAAATTCAATTATGGGCAATGGCTAGCAATATCAGTATTGATCTTTTACAGAGGGCACAATCTAAAATTCTTAATACCATGACGGGAGTTCCATGGTATATAAGAAATCCAAACATCCACAGGGACTTGGAAATATCATTGGTAAAGGAAAGAAAGCCCGTGAGAAATATATTGTAAAACTGTATCAGTTAATCAGTTATAAATGAAAATTAAGCTTTGAATACAAAGTCATCCTGTGTAAGACCATTTTAAAACCAATTTGAAGATACTAAATTCAATTATGGGCAATGGCTAGCAATATCAGTATTGATCTTTTACAGAGGGCCCAATCTAAAATTCTTAGGACCATGACGGGAGTACCATGGTATATAAGAAATGCAAACATCCCCAGGGACTTGGAAGTGCCATTGGTAAAGGAAGAGTTCAAGCAAAACCGTGAGAAATATACTGTAAAACTGCAGAACCATCCCAACTCGCTTGCAAGACAACTTTAAATTTTGTATGACCATATTTTTTTTTACTAAGTTATTTAGTCAGAGCATTATTTTTCCACTGTATCACTTTAGTTTAGGTGCTAAAAAAAGCCAATTGTCATACAGAAATGTTCAAGTATCTATAAATAATTGCATATAACTACTTAATAATTCACAAAATACAATGTAAGTAAAATATCTCATTAATATTGATGGTTAAAAAATACTTGACAAAACACACACAAAATGTCAATATGTAGGTTCAAACAAACCGTTTACTACTGAATTTATTAAATTTTAATGTATTTTGTTTCTCCGTCTTTTGTTGATAATGAATTGATACGATTACGAATGGCATCAATAAATGTAACGAACAACTACTGGCAACAACAAATAAACAGCGATCGATTTAACATTCATTATATTATTTTTTACCACTGAATGGTAGTGGTCATCTTACTGTTAAGTATGTAGGAACCAACAAAAGAGGAATATTTTCGAATGGACAACAAGGTACAACCTGTTTGAGGCAACTACAAACAACGCAAAAACGGATTAATTATGTTTAAATCAAGTTAAAGAATTCTCTAACGCGAAAACGTTTGCTTTAAATTTAATGGAGTTCAATTGATACTTAAAGTAACCCTGGAATAAAATTAAAACAAAAACATTTGATTGATTGTCTATGTGTAACCTTTTAAAAAAGAATCAACATTTTTTGGAAATAAATCTGGCTTTTCTAAACGGCTGGTGCGATCGGGATAAAATTTGACTTGGGCGTAGACAAGAAGTATTCGAGTTTAAGTTATTAAAATGCTCCAGCTCAACGTGGCATTTTTTGTTTCCCCACCCGATTTCTAACATTTTTATATTTTTGGAACGCGCTTGGTTAAGAGTTTTATCCCGACCATCCCAGCCGTTTAGAAATGCCAGATTTATTTCCAAACAATTTTGATTCAGCCCCACTGTGCCATGTATTCACTAAAAACAACAATAAACAAAAATGCCCAGAGGACCTAAGATTTATTTAATTGGAGCTATGAAAAATCAAATTCTTGATAGTAAGCTTCCTTCACAAAAACCCTGTCGGTACGGGAGACGATTAATTAGTTTCAGACTATTATAATAGGCTAGTTTAATCAAGATATGCATATTTAACTAATATATACCATTTTTTGTGTGCCCCTACCCTGGAATGGGATTTGGGGGTGGTTCATATATGTTCCATCTGGAGTTTGGCATGAGACATATGAGTCACATCAGTCCTAAACATTTAAAAAAGAGTGTATGTATGTATATGTACAAAATAAATAATTGCTTAATTCACAAAACCCCTTGTATCTTTGTATCGAGTGAATTATTGTATTAGAATACAATAATGTAAACTTGTTGTTGGAAATTTTCATATAAAAATGAAATACACTTATACACTTTTATTTTATATGTTTTTAAAAAGTTGTATTGGTTTCCCAGTTATAAATGTAATTTAAATCCAGTTATTGGGAAGAAGAATAAAAATACATACAATATTACTTAATGTCAACAGTAAATTTATAGTTTTCGCAAAAAAATGCCTTAATTTACTTATTTCAGTTGTATTTTTCATTTTTTTTTTACATTCATACAATATACACTGGGTGTTCACAAACAAATAAACAAAAAGTGTATTTAATACAAGATACACGATACAAATTGTTGTGAATTAAGCAAATATTTATTTTAAATTTTATGGTTTTTTATTTATTCTTACAAAATTCATTTTGTACATTTTAAAATCAAAATCGAAATAATAGGCATAAATTTGAACATTATTTGTGAAATGGTGCAAAACAATCTTTGTACAGTGTGTAAAATTTTAAAATTGCGGGCAAATGTCTATAACTTTTGACACAGGTGGAATTTTTTGTTTGATAGATGACTTTTTTACTTCTATTTTGGTATATTAGTTTGTATATTAGGTTGTGGCGGAATGTAGTTATGATGTGTAGAAAATTGATAGTTATTTTCTCAAGAATAATTAGCCATACTTTTAGTAAGAATTTTTTTTTAATATGCATATGAAATTTATAACAAAAAATTGAGTATTTATAGTATTGTATTACATAAAAGCCTTTCTTAGTCCATCTGTTTATCAAATAATTAAAAATAAAAAAATTAAATAAAATGTTGAATTCTTTTAGAAAAGTTTATTATTAGAAATATTTTATTTTTGAATAAAATTAAATAAATAATGATAACAGTAGTAAAGTGTTATAAAAATAACAAGTAAGAAAGTATGGTCGGTCAAGCCCGACCATATAATACCCTACACTAAAAAAATTAGCAAAATAATTTTCCTTTAGAATTTAAATAATCAATTTTCGTGAATGATTTACGAAAAAGGACCTCATATGGGAGCTATGACTAATTATGGACCGACTTATTTGGAAAGGAATTTTGTGTAGATACCTATATTAATTAAACATTTATGACGGATAAAGTCCAATTTCGGGAGGACATTTGAATGGGGGCTAGGAGAAATAATGTACCGATTCCAGTCTGTTTCAATAGGCTTCGTCCTTGGGCCGAAAATTTAATCGAAATATATTCAAACCTGTACTTTGTTTACAAGAATTACCAAATATTGGGAATTTCCTAAAGATCTATTACGTCAAATTTTTAATTTACTACATTTGTGAAAAAACCGTGTATTTCATAAAAATCCCATTTGAAAATAAAAAATTTCAAAATTTATTAAAAAATCCTAATTTTTAGTCAGATAATAAAAAGGTGCATTTTAAATCACCCTGTTTATAGGGAAAATCTTTACATAGAGACCTGAATTTTTGGCTTTTGAGGTTCTCAGCTGTTAATTTTAATATGAGTATTTAAAATTAAAAATTGGCGGCAAAAAAAAAAAGACGCTATATTAAAATTAGCAACACTGTGCGAAGTCTCGTAGGTCCTTTAATTGGAAAGTGAGTAGCAGATTGATCTAACGGCCGCAGTTTTCTGTCCTTCTGCTAGTAGAACTAAAAAATCAAGAAATGATACCTTTTATCGATGTAAATTCATATATGTGATCCACGAATTTACAGTTAACATCATCACCAATCCATACAAAACTTTCTTCCACTATTTCTGTGATTTACGGTCTAGTTCATACATTCCGGATAACTGATCAGCTCGTTATATTCCTCCCATTATATTCCTGTAAAATGTTATTATTTCCGCTCACTGTACAACTTGAATTTCACCACTCCTTAGCTTCTTGTTTGTTAATACCGTTAAACAACCATGGCAATTGCTAATTGGTATTGGTATCATGCCATTTTGTAAACACAATTCCAGAACTACAGGATTTGAAAATAGGTTCACCCTTGGACAGTTTGCCAAGTTCTTTCGATTCGTCATCAGTGTACCCTAAGCCGGATAATCCAAAGTTTCAAGTAAATGAACAGTGGTAAAAAAACGATTAAAACAAAGTGTAACGTCTGTGTAAAATATAATTGGAATAGAAAGTTTTTTATTTCAAATTCTGGAATAGCTACTATATGAACAATATAAGACCCATTTAAAGCAAATTTATATTTTAAGGGCATGTCTAATGTACATACATTTAATTTCAATCAGACTCCACTTTGACAATCCCCTTCACTGTGCAAAGTAATGCATTAAACCATATTTAGTCTGTTGGTATTAATGTAAAGTATAATTAAAATTGAAGGTATTTAAAAAAACGTTTAACAAATAAATCCTTTTAAAATTCCTTTAATCATTTGTCATTAAATTAAAATCTTACTCAAGATCACTTTCAAAGTTGCCAAAACACCTCAACAAGTCAGTGTGTGCGAATATAACATTTCCCAGCTGTTCTGGGTGAGTGTCCGGAATTAGTGATTTTACATATCATTTAGATGGCCACTAGTAGCTACACGGCTAGTTATATTACCATGTGCGTGTCCTACTCATGGGGTCAAGTGATCCTTTTGGATTACAATGTGACTGTCTGATAGCTGGTCCAAAGTAGTCAACGCATTGGATTCACGTACCGGTTACATAAAGTCCGTTATCTTACTAGCTACCCAACTGGTTACTTAACTAGTTATTTTAACATATACGGGTGCTAAGCGGAAGCTAATTGACCACAAATTGATAGTTAAAAATACATTTCCTAGATATCTCCAATAACCGATTGCTTCGACTACTCTCCGATAACTTCTACTACTACTTTCTAAAGTGGAGTACAAAGTAAACGTTTAAAGTAACAGCATTATAGAATAATTAGAGACAATTGACTTGATGCTAGATTACCTGGGTTGTAAGTATATATAAGCAAAAAGAAAATAAACTGTATGAGAATTATATCAACACAATTTGTTGTACAAAATAAACGTTTAAGGTGACTGACTACGCTCTAGACTACTTAGATACACTTATGTGACGTATAAAGTAACCAATTGACTTTTCTTTACCCTACAAAGACAACGTACGTGTCAACTGACCCAAAATATATAAATTGCAGTCAGTGACAATTACTGCCTCTATGGGATACATTGACTACTTGTAAAACTACTGGGTTACTTTAGTACTGAATACTGTGACACTCAACTCCAGAGACATGCTCCTAAACTGTTGTTAAAGCCAGTTAAATTATGGCATTAAACAACTACTTATGACAAAAAAACCTCGCATAATTTGCCATCAACATTTCAACTGGAAAATCAACTAAGGATTCACTTTTATATATTTTTTATAAATATCCTCAACAAAGTTGCATCTTCATAAGTTTTTATGACTTTTTTGATTTACTACAAATACATTTTTTGTTTAAATGTCTTAACTTGTCTGATTTAATTGAAAACAATTCGTTCGTTAAGTAAAGTGCTGAAGAGCAGAGGAAGTTTATGTCATGAGTTTTGTTTGAGGAGACTGTTTAAAATACCAAGATTTCCGTTTTAAGGTTTTTAAGTTTAGCTGATGAGAAAACTTGAAACAATTTCATGCTTTTGTGACCATTACATATATGTGAATACATACGTTTATTCTACATATATCAACCACTCTTTACACTTTAATCGTTAGAATTTTCAAAAACCTAGTTTATAAATTTTGTCTTTCAATGCTAAGGAAACTGGGCGCTTATAAATGTTAAATAAGTGTTGATTCCTGACAATCTCCTATTCCCCTGTATGATTCTATAGATTTCTGTATCGCTGGATTATATTGGTCATAATCATAATTTCCGATGTTCTGTTCAAGCAATTGTTTCTTGTTTCATAGGAATTTTTAATTCAATTGTAGATTTTAAAGCAAATATTTAAGGATATCTCTTAATATATGTTGCTGAATGCCTTTATAAATATTTAAATGGTTGCTATTACTTCCCAACAAATTCATTGGGATACATTATTATTTTAATGAAGTTATTATTTGAGTTTAATTACCGCAGGATGCCAATTGTACAACAGCATGTTCTGCAAAGTAATTTAGCTCCAAAAGTGTTGCTTACAGTGAATTTTATGTGTTTGTATGTAATGTGTAGATTACTGGTTTGTTTTTTATGGGCTAACTATTTTCTAGGTAGTATGTATCGTATATAATGCATATTATTTTTATATATTTTTTAATTGTATGTTTATGACATAAAATTAAAATTTCTAAATAATATAAGAATTTGCAATTCAATTTGATGTTTACTTGAACAAATTATATGAGATTATGTCAGAAACTTAATTAAGGTTGACCAAGTAATAAAATTGTTTATACATATACTTTAGTAACAATAAAAGAAAATTATAACTATTATTCCTTCGGTTGGAAAATAGCCTGCAAATATTCCATATTTAGTTCTAAATTATTTCTGTCCTTTAGCAGCCCTTTTGTGTCGTTGTTTCCTATTGATCCTGTAGGTCCAAAATCCAAATCATAACAGATTTTTAGTATGTGTTCCATGAATCGTATTCTTGTATGTAGCGGTGATAATCCAAATTCATATGCATCAGTATTATATAATGATTTTTCCGGCTCTTGGTTTAAGTGGCTTGACATATAATGCTGCTGGAGGAAGCCTTTGTGTCAGTCAAAGCATGGCCTACTTTTCCATCTATCGTCGTTGGCACTAATTTGAAGCTTACTTCAATTCGAATGACTGTAGTGTTTCAATTTGGGCTCTAATATCATTGATTTTTTTTTAATGACTTCATGAGTTTCCTTTTTAAATTCAAATTTAATTGGTCTGCAGTGTTTTGTAGAAGATGGTGTTTGATTTTTCCAAATATCCTTTGTATGGATCCTACTGGTCGAAGGCTCCGAGCCTTAAAAATTTCTCATCAATCGCAATGGTACGAATGACACCCTGAACATATCTGTGGCTGAAGTATTTTCACATACATATTGCTTGTATTGTTTTTCTCCAGAAGAACCATCACATCCCCATTTTCAAAAACTTCCATATTTCTTTAAATGACAGTAGCAAGCGCTGAGCTGTATGATTAAATAGATCTTGAAGTAGTACCGCTGCCGAAATCGATGTGATTGTAATTGTGTCCACTGGTGGCTAATAATTGTCCTTAGCAGCAGTTATATGATGATATGATAGATAGAGATTTGAGCCTTTTTCAATCGCACCCAATCTGAGCTGCTTATATTGCTGTTTTGTTAACTTCAGATCAAAAAATAATGCTAATGCTTCTTCATTTGCGAACTCTTGTTCATCGCTAGGCATTGGAATACTTTTAAGAAACCGTTTTGTTCTCACTGGACTAGCGTTAAAAACTTTTTTAATGATGTTGAAAAATTAGTAATAATAAAAAAAGTGATAAAATAATAATTATATAAAGGGTACTCATTTAAACGTTTAAGTTTCCCATTTGCGCAAATGTGCAAATTTGCGCGACGTGTTTCATGAACCCACCTTTTCAATTTTGTGCAAGTTTACACAGATAATTTATATTTGTTAAAAATGTCAAACAAAAATAAATTCAACAAAATCTGTAAAAAAAAGTTTTTCAAATTGTATAAATTTAAATTCTAAAAATGTTGAATGAAAGTTAAATCTTTGGAACAAATGATGATATACATAGTTTGAAGATTTTGTTTATGTTCTAGCTGATGATTAATATTTCCGTACACATTGCCATTCAATCCAATCATTCTGTTCCAAAGTTACACAATTTTCACATGCACAAAATATTTTTATTAAGGGTCCTCATGTAAACGCTTAAAAGCCTCGCAAACTGTGCAATCTGTGCATTATTACACCCTCGCAAATGAACTGTCAAAAAATGTATGGAAATTCGTTTGCACAACTCCGATAAGTTTGCGCTACAATTTAGACTCGCAAACTTGAATTTATTGTGCATTTGATGAATCAGCTGCTTTTGTTTACTTTTATATATGAAAAATAAAAATCAAATAAAATATAAATAGTTTGTGCATGTGAAAATTGTGTAACTTTGGAACAGAATTATTGAATTGAATGGCAATGTGTATGGAAACATTAACCATCAGCTAGAACATAAACAAAATCTTCAAACTATGTATATCATCGTTTGTTCCAAAAATTTAATTTTCATTCAACATTTTTAGAATTTAAATTTATACAATTTGAAAAACATTTTTTTACAGCTTTTGTTGAATTTATTTTTATTTGACATTTTTAACAAATATAAATTTTCTGTGTAAACTTGCACAAAATTGAAAAGGTGGGTTCATGAAACACGTCTCGCAAATTTGCACATTTACACAAATGGGAAACTTAAGCGTTTAAATGAGTACCCTTATTTTATTTGTTTTTTATTTTTCATAAATAAAAGTAAACAAAAGCAGCTGATTAATCAAATGCACAATAAATTCCAGTTTGCGAGTCTAAATTGTCGCGCAAACTTATCGGAGTTGTGCAAACGAATTTCCATACATTTTTTGACAATTCATTTGCGAGAGTGTAAAAATGCACAGATTGCACAGTTTGTGAGGCATTTAAGCGTTTACATGAGGACCCTTATAATATATTAAAGATACCTATCACAACTTATATTGCTTGGTGTATTTACATTTGTGTCATATGAACAGGTAAAATAAAAAAATTTGAGAGTAATTTAATTCAAATGATAAAAGTGTTTAACAAAAAGGTCAAAACAGATCAAAAAGTATATATGGGCTTAAAGAGGACTCTTTTGCCTTTACCCTAGGTCCTATCTATTATGAGCTGCTGAAATTTGACCAGACCATTACAGGGAACCTGTACCGAATGAAAAATATTCGTTTGAAGCAAGCATTGATCGAAAAACGCTCAGAATATGCGCCCAGACATGAAACCGTAATATTCCGTCATGACAACGCTCGGCCGCATGTTGCAATACCTGTTAAAAACTATCTAGAATGAGGTGATAGGGAAGTTTTGCCTCACTCGTTTTATAGTCCTGACCTTGCCCCTACGACTACTATTTGTTTCGATCGATGCAGAACGCTCTCTCTGGTATACGCTTCACTTTGGTACAGAGTATCCGATATTGGCTTGATTCGTTCTTGGCCTTAAAAATGAGCAGTTATTTGGGATCGGAAGCCATGTGTTGCCAGAAAGATGGGAAAATGTCATAGCTATCAAGTGCCAAGACTTTGAATAAATATATGTTGTACAAACGTTTCAAAATAAAAGCTTAACATTTGGAAAAATCCCTCAGTTTTAAGTCATACACCCAATCTATATATATATGAGAGTAACGTTACTGAGACACTGACCGATTCAACATCGCCCAACCCAAGGAACAGACATGAAATTTGAACAATACGTTCCCCTCTCCCTATGTAGATGCACTAAGAAAAAAATTTAAAATGCATCTTTATCTTCATAAAAAATTAGCAGATAGGTGTTAAGTTCTTTTCAAAAATTTGAACCTTGTAGGGGGAAAACGGGTAGAAACTGTATTTTGGTACTTTTTTGCCAACACATGTAACTTCTAAAACAATAAACATAGAAATTAATTTAAAATCGCATTCTTCATTTAGTACCTTTTGGAAATTCAAACAATTAAGGGGTAAAAATATTATTTATTAAACATAGACACATTAATATTTCATTATATTCTCCAAATACGATACTAAAATGTATTTAAATAAAATTTGCATCATTTCAATGGGCACACAAAAGTACCAAAAAGGCTTAAAAATGGGAAAACACATTTCATTCGAAATTATAGAGCGAATTTTGATAAAATATTAAACATTGGTTCCACAACATTGATTCTTTTTCTATTTTGTATTAAAATCTACATTTTCATAAAAAGTGGATTTAGCTCCTTTGCTCACTAAGGTAACGACACTACATTTTACAAATTATTGATAAAATTAAAAAAAACAAATCAAGTCAAAATGAAGGAAAGAAAAAAAGTAAAATTATTTGTAAGTTTTGAATTCAATACATCAGAGTCCGAACATATTTTGATAGTTTAATTATGTGTAATTAATTCTGAAAAAGTTTACAAGTAAACGGTTTTTCGGTTAACCGGTTTATAAACACTAATTACCTAACATTTCAATGCATTACCGATGAAACAAAATAAAAAGTGATGTTACATCATCATAAATAAAATTTTATGTTTATTCATCTACTATAGATTACTAGTCGATAGTTAAATCCATTTACTTCCTATTGCAAAATATACAAACTGTAAAATCTTCATCATTAACATGACAATGACGAGCTAAAAATTCAATAGATTTAAACCATGCAACTGCATGTTGCAACTAAGATTTGTTATTACAATAATTTTATTTTTTTAACGTAAAAGATACAGTAGCACATGCGATTTTTTTTTTTTTTTTCAATGAATTCTTTTCTTCCCATAAAAAAGCTTAGAAAAAAGAGAGGTTTATATATGTAGAAAGTCCCAATATAATAGAATTACATTTATATTATACTTAAAAAAAATGTTGTAGAAAGTACGAATTGTACTTAAATATTGAAATAGAAAACAATTAAGTTCTCACAATTTCGTAAACAGAAGAAACCGATAGGAACAAAAACAAATGATTTTGCCCGAAACTTTTTCTGTAGCTTCCTAAACTCTCAGTGTAAACATAAGTAAATACTGTTTGTATTACTTCATTAATTGTTAAGTGTACTGCTGAATAATTATGCACTTTCTTTATTTTTCCGTCTAAAAACATTAATGAATTACTGTACTCGTACGACTAAGTTATACCATGACGCAGTCGAGTGATAAATTACTTACATGAGAATAAAGATTAATTACAACTAAAAAGGAAAAACTAAGTGATCATGTAAAAAAAATACAAATGGGAAAGCTCAACAACTATACCTATACTATACCCTTCACCATGAGCGGCAAGGTATATATAAGTTTGTTATTCCGTTTGTAATTTCTACATTTTTCATTTGCGACCCCATAAAGTATATGTCATAGAATAAAATATACATAGAAGCGTTACTGAGAGACAAAAAACCTAAGTCTGTTGTCAAAAACCTAATTCTTCCAACAACAAAATACATGTAAATCAATGTATTTTGTTGTTGTGTCAGATATAAAATTTGTGAGTATTTATTTTACACTCAGCTTACTCTCAGTCGCGCCTCTAGTTCTACCCTATGATATATATATTCTGGATCGTTATAGATAGCGAAGTCGATATACCCATATCCGTCTGTCCGTCTGTATGTTGAAATCAACTTTCCGTAGCCCCCAAATAACTTAAAAACATAATTGATACATCAATATATCGGGAATTCTTCCGGTTCGGTCGCTATTTAAAATCGAGAAAATCGCCCCACACATGGCTGAGATATAAGGAAAAAGCATGGAAAACCTATATCAGGATTAGACAATATGGATATCTAATGATAGATATTTCAAAGAAAATTGCAACGATGTATATAATGCTATAGTAATTTGGACCTACTATGGGTCAATATCGGGAAAAATAGATTTTAAACCGAATTTTTTTTTTACCAAAAAAAATTTTTATTCACTAGAAAAACAAAAATTTGGAAAAAAAAAAAATAGAAAAAATTAAAAAAAACAATTTAAAAAAAAAAATTGAAAACCATTTTGAAAAAAAAAAAAAAATAATTTTGGTTATCTAAAAATATTTAAAATTTTTATTTTAAAGTATAATTTGATGAAGGGTATATAAGCATCATAGCAGCCGAATAAAGCTCTCTTACTTGTTTTTTTAATCACGTTAGCTTTTAAACATATTTCAGATGTTATCTTTTTTAAATCATTAATTTTCAACTGTTATTTCGGTCAAAACGGACAGTGAAAAGAAAGACGTGAAAAAATAATTAAAACTTTTTAAAAAAATACAATATGTTCTTCAAAAAAACAGCATAAGGAAGACTTGAACATTGAAAGAAAACCTGGATGAGGAAGCAAAAAAAGGTCCAACAGATAATGGTAAGGCAAAAGAAGTCGAACAACTCTTTCGAAGAGAACCGCACACTTCCATGAAAAAAACAGCTCGTTAATTTACATGCTCTGATTCTTTGTGTGCAGAGCCAAAGCTGATGCTGGGTTGAAGTCGCAAAAAGTTCAGAAAATTCTACATCGTAATACGGTAAAGAACTTAGAAGCAAAAGAACGATCGGAAAAATTTAGGTAAAATTTTATAAAAAAAAATCCACCTGTTGTGTGATTAGAGTGATCAAATATTCGACATATACAAAAAACCGGTTTTCGAATAATTCGAAAAAGCGTAATTTTTATAAACCGGTTTTCGGTTTTTTCTATCAAAGACCGGTTTTTGTCAATTTATGAATTGAGGTATAAATTAAGCTTAAACAATTTTTCTTATTAAAACTAATTAAAAAAATTTCCAAAAAGTCTATATTTCTGCATACTGTATAACAGTCCAATTTAATACAGGTGACGTTGAAAAGCCAGCTGATTTTATTTTTACTCGATATGTTTTCTGACTTTCATCTGCCAAAGTTTAATTACATTGGTTTGTTAATTTAACACAAATCACCAGGTTATCCCACGTCGACTCAAGTAAGACCCTAGTCGACCTATATCTTCGTATAGGAAGCTGGATCGCTTAAACCTTGTTATTAAAATCAAGAGTAATAATGGTACTCCACCAGTTCATACGTTGAGTTACAAATGGTACTCCACCAGTATCAATGAGATTTTGTTGTCTCCACCAGGGTTTAACCAAATTAAAAGACACGCGGTTGTTGTAAACTACGAATAACAGGAACTATTATACGCAGCTACATCACACACGCGCCAAAACGTGACGCAAAGTTGTCGAAGGCAAAAACACGAGAATGATTGGCCTTAAGAAATAAAGACAATGAGGCGTAAGTTGTAAATCAACCCAAACCTACTTTGCGACTGCGCCTTGGTCTTGATGTATAACTTGATAATGGCGTTCTCAATGAAATGATAACACACATTTAAAAGATCAGTGTTGTTTAAAGTAATCGATAAAGATTAGAAGCAATTGCATAGTCTTAAAATAAATTTTTAAAAATATTCGATTTTGTCGAATAGTTCGAGACAAAAAACCCAGTTTGTCGAATAACTCGAACACCGTCTTTTTGTAAAACGTGGTTTTAAAAAACCGGAAAATTGGAAAAAAAAGCGGTTTTCGAATTATTCGAAAACAACTCTATGTGTGATAGATAATAAAACTTATGTACTGGCTTACTTTTCACAACTTCCTTCAAGATTTGTATGTAACTGGTGGACTATATAATGTTCAAGAACAATACCACCGAGCAAATAAACAAATTCTCCACGAAGTTTCTTGTAAGGCAAGCCATTTGTAGTTGTGGCAAAAGAAGCCAATTATTTGTGACATCAGGCACGATAAACACAGAAATATGTATTACGGAGTGTATACAAAAACGGCTTTTACCTTTCTTAAAAAAGCACAGAGAACCTTCATATTTCTGGGCCGATTTGGCATCATGCCCCTAAGGAAAAAGGCCCTTGAGTGGTATTCAAAAAATAATGTAAATTATGTACCACGGGAGGCAAATCCACCTAGAACTTCATCCTGTGAAAAGACATTGGTCTCTTGTATAAAAATAATTCAAGAACACTACGATTCCTGTGTTCTTGAATTATTTTTCCCAACTATTCCAAAAAGGTAACAGATGCAACTATAGAATCTTTAATGGGTAAACATTTAAAATATGTTTCTATAAATTGACATACACATCTTTTTATGAGCTATGATACTAAAATTTAATTGAATTTAATTTGTAAAAGGTAAAAACGGGAAAATACATTTTATGCTCCAGTCATAAATAAATTAACTAATCATTTATTATTTAAAACACGAATGCGAAGGTGTAACCGGGCACAGAATATAATCATCAATCGTTTCAGACATATCTCTGTCACAATATTTATTACTTCAAACTAGATGGGTGTTTAAAAGGGAAAAGAGAAATTGGTACTTTTTCTCGTAATGGTACTTTTTTACAATTATATTTTAAATTATTTAACTTATCGACATAAATGTTAGCTGATATGCTTCTTAGTGAAGTAAAAATTATGGATAGAATGCTTAAAGGTATTAGGATACCATGACGAGAGGAGAAATGGTACTTTTTCGTTCCTCTAATGGTACTTTTTGAATTTTCTATAATACTTGACCTAGAAACATGGAACTAAGCTTATTCAGTACTGAGTGAGTTAGAATTCATGGAAGAAGACCCGTTATGGTACATTTTCTTTATTCTAATGGTACTTTTTGAAGAATTTATAATCATAAAATAAAGTGAATAAGAATACAAATAATAGTATTTCATAATTATTAGACACATATAATCCGGAATGAATTAGAATCCAAAGAAAGTGGAACAACACCAATACCACCTGTAGTAGCGTAATAAAATAAATTCTATTGCAGATAATTAAGAAAAACGTTGAATGGTAAAATATTTTTGTTCTCAAATTAATCTCATACATTTAACCTTCCAACTACTGTTTGTTTCTAGTGCCAACTCTTTGCAAAAATAAATGAAATAATCAACAGTTTTAAAATACAAAAAAAGACATGACACTTATTGCTATTAATGTCAAAGTGACAGCTGTTTTGACGGAATAAATTGAATGAAAGAAATAAACAACATTAACCTGTTTCATTAAAATATTCCTGTGTGGATTACCAGCACAAAAATAAACGGCTTTATTGGTTAGAAAACTCATGTACGACTAAGAATATGTGGGAAAGAAACTTGGTAACATGTGATGAAAATAGTTTAAATATTACTTAAGTTAGAGGGTGAAATGATGATGATGGCGACAAATATAAAGTGTATTACAGTCGTACTTATTAAGAAAAACAAAACTCTGAACCACAAGAGTTTAAATTTATTGTGTCTAAATTCCCTTTAATAATATTTTTCAGCAGATGTTCAGAGTATGTTTTTTTGTTATGAATAACATCCATAATATTAAGATCAGTTTTCTAATAGATAGAAAACGTCAATATTTTTTCTAGTCAGAAACTGAGAAACAGTTTGAATTCTTCAGTAACCAACCAACATATTTTTAAGTTTTATGACCTCAATGACAAACTAAATATACCTTAAAATCATAAAATATGTATCAGAACTAATATTAAATGGCTTTTTTATGATACTGACTTACCATCACACTTTAGTCACGCCACCAAGCAACATTTCCTTCTCCAAGAACTCAGAAAATATAATAATCATAGTTAATTGCTGTTCCATGACCACAATGACAACTTCAACACGCATTAACTACACTGTGCTGTCAAACGTCATACAAAATATTCATAAAGTTGAAGATTGGAAACGAAGGTGGTCTTCCTCACGACTGGCTAAATGTCTTTTCTCATTTGTTAGTGAAACACACTGGTACACTTTAATCTTTGGCTGTCATAATGGGATTTGGATGTCGGGTTATTAATGTTAAATGATTATTAGCCTATTTTGTTGACACAAAACAATAAAAATATTACAAATTTTGCTATAAGTAAATGGTTTTAATATAAGTTGCAGCTGTAAAAAAGAAATAATTCTGGAGTTATTGTTTTTTTTGGAGATTTCCTTTTTTAGGGATATTACAAGCAGTCGTTGACATCTAATTTAATTAGGAATTACAAATTATCAAGGTTTGTTACCGTAACCCCTACAATACCATTTTCAGACCAACTACCGTTACCGCTAAGCTACCGTTAGAGAAATAGCTGCAATTGTCTTTATGGCTAAAATAACGATACCGATATAATCGTTAACACATTTAGCTCTAAATACCGTTACCAATATTCTATAATTATACCCTACAGCAAAATAGAGGTAGGGTATTATGCATCTAAAACACCTTAAATTATACCGATCGAATCAGAATCACTGGCTCTCCATGCTGGCTGGCTCTCCATGTAAACCTTGTACGCAAAGTACAAACCGCAGTTTTGAAGATATTTCAATCAAATATGGATACCAACATTTATATGGGAACTATGACTAATTATGGAGCGATAATCATGAAATTAGGTGACACGGCTTTTTTATATATAAAACTTATTTGGAGAGAAATTTGAGTAGCTACCTGTACAAATAACACATTTATCACCGATAATTTCCTATTTCGGGAGGACATTTGTATGGGGGCTAAATGAAGTGATGGACCGTTTTTATCCAGATTCAATAAGGCTTCGGCCTGGGGCCAAAAATAATTTATCTGCCGAATTTTTTCGAAATTTCTTCTAAATTGCGACCTGTACTTTGCGCATAAGGTTTACATAGACAGCCATCCAGACGAACGGTAGGACATCGTTGGTTGATTCAGAGTCGATTGGTATATGTACATTACAAACATCAACAAAAATGCAATATAACCACAATAGTGGTGTAGAGTATAAAAACGTAAAATCAAGTTAGTTATTACGATCAGATACAGACACTGAACTTTGTAAAATATGTGAAGAAGTGCAGGATGATGAGCAAATTTTTAAACTAATCCAATAAGTTCTGCATTGACTACTAAATAAGTAAATATATCCCTTTTAGACAGTAATTTTCACTGATCTCTATTTACTTGGCTGACTCCAATTTATGTATATATTATGGAGCATTTGACACGTATGTGTTCTTTGTAATGCAAATAGAAATGAATTGGTTATTTTATACGTCCCAGGTAATCTAGGATGCAGTCAGTCATCAATTTAGTATTTTTAAGCCTCTCATGCACGAATTAAAATAAGCGTGTAGACATATAAGATAGATAGAGATAAAAATTTCAATATCCTAGGTGTCCTGGTTCAAGAGCTACAGGATGTTGCATATATGCAACATTGGTCAATGGTATTATAAATTTAAATACAAGTTGATTTTTTTCAAATGAGGTATATTTCAATTTATGTATGGTAGGATACAAAACAATTTTTTCGAGGATTGGAGCACAAGTGGGCATTGCATTTGCTGCATTTACAGCTTGGAAACCCAGTGTTACATAGCCTACATTAGCCCCTTGTTCTCATATCGGCCAATGATTATAACCATCAAATCGTAGGGATTTTGTAGGCTCTACAACATATGCTCTTTTATAGGGGTTTGATTCAGAACCCGATGCAGAAACTGGCGATGACGGAGTCGATGGAGAAGGTGATGAATTTCCTGAATTCATTGTCAAAAGGAGTGATGATGGACGTCCTCTCTTTTTTGCGACAACTGTAGTTCGACTTGCGTTCAAAAGCTCGGTAGCAACATCCAATTGGAAATTTATGAGCGGCATATGCTTCAATTCGCCGTCTTTATTTGTGATGTCTCTGCCTATTACCACAATAGACCAATGTTGCATAAGTATACGCAACACTACATTTACTAAATTAGTACAGACAAAATAAATAAGATTTTCATGCCGGGTTTTTTTTTAATTACTCATTTACCTTTTATTTTTTAGTTGTTGAACTTGGTTTTAGGATGAATTAATTATTTAATGTTTTTTTGCAACTTCGCCCTCGAGAAAATAGCTACTAACTGAACACGTGCCAACCAATTAGCTGTAAGCTTAAACAACACATGAGGCTATATTTTAGCGAAAGGTTAAAAAAAAATATTTAAAATAGCGGTACTTAGACACTCATAAACACAATGTTGCATATACGCAACATCGGGCATGAGAGGGATAAGTATCAAAGCTTTTTATGTACTGAACTTTAAAATGTATAATAGAATCCTTCGAGACTAATTTAGATGGATACGAAATTGATTAATCTAGACTTTATCTTTCAAAAATTTGTCAACACTTAAATTGTTTTTAAATTTTAATGAGACACACATTTTATTTAAGCCGTTTCGAGGGCAATATACATCTTATTAAAATTAAACATTATTATTTTTTTTTTTTTAATTTTTTAGGGCAAATACTTCTTTAGAGACGCTATTATTTTATTAATTCAAATATAAAGATTAAAATCTTTATTCATAATTAAAATCTCACTTCACTTTTCATTTTTGAGCACTAGTAATTTTTTGTATTTCTTATTTTCTCACTATAATGAATTTATGTATATTTATTCGTTTTATGTATTAAATCTGTGCATAGGAAGTGAAATTTCACTTTTAATTTTTCTTATTTATAATTTTTACACATTCTTATTTGTTTTATGTATTTAATTTTGTTTATACTAATTTCTTGTTTTTATTTCGTAATTTACGATATTTCAAAATAATTTTTCGTTATTAAACCGCTTCCGAAAATCACAACCGTTCGCTAAATAAATCAGTCATCATCTGAATTTGTCTTCAATTTGAATGCAACATCTTCCCAGTTATTGGACACGCTTCAAACCCCCAACATGTATGAGTTGGTTTCATACATGAAGCACAGCAATGAGATTTGTGTGCAAAATAAATGTCTAACAAAATCAAGGTCATGTTTTCGGGGGAATTATTTTCATATATTTAGCCAAATAGTAGTCAAAATAACAGCTTATGTGTGGAATAGGAATTAATGCAATTGTCCTAGATCTTCTCTCTACAAGGTTAATCGCATTGGGTCACAAAAGGTCATTTATGCGAAATATTTAATGTTTCTATAAGTTTTAGTCGCTTTTGTTTTTTATTACAAAAATGAAGGATTGTGTTACATTTTACAAGAAGTCAATACAAAGGAATTATTGTCATTCTAAAGTATTTTAAAGCCAAATTCCAATTTAAACTCACTATTTGGTGCGCTTTATTGGCCGGCGGAATCATTGGTCCCTATGTCTTCAAAAATAATGAAGGTCAGAACGTTACCGTCAACGGTGAGCGGTATAGAGACGTGTTTTCGTGCCTCAATTGGAAGGCATTAGTATTGCAGACATGTGGTTTCAGGAGGATGGTACCACATGTCACACAGCGCGTGGTACAATCAGTTTACTGATAGACACATTTGGTGACCGAAGAATTTCAGTAAATAAATCTGGCCTCCTCGTTCATGTGATCTGACGCCATTAGATTATTTGCTGTGGGGATATGTTAAGTTACAGGTCTATGCAGATGAACCTGAAACGAGCTAGCATTTTCAAGCGAATTTTCAACGCGTTATTGCCGAAATACAGCCTAAGTTACAGCGAAGGGTGTGTGGAAATTGGATATCCAGGTCACATGCCCGAAATCACATTTAAACATTCATGCCATAAAATTATCTAATTCATAAAGGCAATTGTATGGATATTAAAAACGTTTTTTCTTTGTTTTTTTTAAATTCAAAGTGCTTCGCCTCTATTAAAATCAACCTTTACACTAAAATTTGTATCGGACATACGAACACTTTGTTAATTTAAAATAACTTAACCCATTCCATTAATTTAAATTCAAATGGAATTATGCCTTGTCTTTGAATTATTAAATATAAAATGTTATTTATTTATACAATATTCAAGCCTCTAAAGTTTCCATTTAACTTCCTTATTCTTTCAATAACGAGCAACATTTACGAACAAAAAGACAACTGCTTTTATACTCAACAGATCATCATCTGATCCATGACGTCACATAAATTTCAAAATTTTTGTCGTTAAATCTACAAGTCAAAATGAATGAGATTGATGTTTTATGGTTATCTAAAGGAAAAATAAAATAAAATTGTAAAAAAAGACAAATAAAAAATAAGTAGAAATGTAAAAAATCCAAGCTGCCTTGTTTTTAGACAAAACAATGAATAATGTAAAGATATCAGTTGATTCCAGTTGGTCTAATACCCGTAATTTCAACAAATAGATATCTACGGTGTAAAATACCAAGCAGATAAATTTACCTAAAAGGTAACTTGACATTAATTTCAAATCAATATCTATGGGTAGAGATTACCAAATATTTTTACTCCATAGGTAACTAAACACAGATAGATATCTATTTGTTGAAATTACGGGCATAAGCAAAAGAAACCCTTTTGTCCTTGTTTGTGGTGGCAGTTACAAATCATCGCTGTAATGGGACATCAAGAGATATGATGACAATACTTTTTGTTGGTAAAGATTTGAGATGCTTTACTGAATGTTGATGATGCATTTTAAATGTGGGCAATAAAATTGTTGTGTTACCAGTACATATATGTTTGCATTGTATATTTTATTTGAGATTTTTTCACAAATATTCACTTTAAATTTTACTAGCAGCTCATGGCTTTGAAGCCATGTAACAATATTACATTGTATGTGTAATATGTATAAATGTTAATGTGCTAATTATGAATTCAGTTTATATATTAAAAATTCACCAAAATATTCATTAATACTTGTAAGTTTGAACAAATCATGCATACTATAATACTTATATCAAAAACTGTTGATTAGAGGTTAACCCTAACCGTACTGATACGGGTGCTCCGGCACCGAAAGTTCCTTCCAATAACCATTTTCTAAAGTATTTTTATATCTAAAGTACTCTTGTTTCGTTTGGTTTGACTCTGGAGCCACTTAAAGTCAAATAGTCCTTTCCCTCCTGATAAGGGTACTCGACCCTTATATATCTTTTAACATTTTGTATGAAAAAAGTTAAAATTATAGTATTTTTATGTTTATTGGTTATTTAGAATTAAACATCTTTTTACATAAAACTTTGTACCAATATTGTTGCATAAAATACAAAATAAAAACAATTCCGCATTTAGCTGGCTTCGAGGGAATATATTGAGTGAATTTGGTTCTGCCTCTAAATGGAAGTAACTCTTCATCTATTGTCACATTACAATCTGCATCAACATACTCCAGATATTGAAGATAGGAGTGGTTTTGTCTGTTTGTTTCCGTGTTGATCTTGTAAGTAAGGATGTTTTTATAAAGGATGAGTGTAATTTCCCCAAAGAATTGAAGGAGGATCATCGTTGCCACCATTTACAACTATGACCAGTAAAATTCCAATAAAACCATAAAGTTCTTCCATTGAAATCAATAAATTAAAACAAGTAAGAAAGTATGGTCGTTCAACCCCGACCATTTAATACCCTACACTAAGTAAATGATCAAAATCATTAATCTTTCAAAATTTCAATAATTTATATTCGTGAGTGATTTTCGGAAGTGGGCCTTATATGGGAGCTATAACAAATTATGGACCGATCACAATGAAATTTGCTCATGTGATTAACGTCTATATGAAAGTTATTTATGTTGCATTTTATGTGTATACGAACATATTTAGGAGATTTATGCTATTTAAAGTGATTATCGGAAGCAGGCCTTATAGGAGACCGATCATAATAAAATTTGGTGACATGAATTCCGTGTATATAAAACTTATTTGGAGAAAAACTAGTGTAGATATCTATATAAATTAAACATTTATGACCGATAAAGTCCAATTTCGGGAGGACATTTGTATGGGGGCTACGTGAAATAATGGACCGATTTCAGCCAGTTTCAATAGGATTGGTCCTATGTGCCAAATTTGATCGAAATATCTTCAAAATTGCGACCTGTACTCTGCGCACAAGGTTTACATGGACAGCCAGCCAACCAGCCAGCCAGACGGACGGACATCGTTTAATCGACTCAGAAAGTGATTCTAAGTCCATCGGTATACTTTAAGGTGGGTGTTAGACTAACATTTTTGGGCGTGACGAACATCTGCACAAATCCAATATACCCTCCACACTATGGTGGTATAGGGTATAAATATTTCATACTCTTATGTAAAAAATTAAAAGATATGGTAGTTATAAGAAGTCAAGCCCGACCATATAATACCCTACACTGAGTATATGAGCAAATCCATTTTCGTGTAAAGTTTAAATATTCTTTTTTGTGAGTGATATTCAGAAGTGGGCCTTGACCAATTATAGATCGATCGTTATGAAATTTATACGCGTGATTTCTTTCCATTGGCTGTATGATTTAAATATGCTTTTTTCGGCCAATGATCGCCGATCACGGGTTACCTGTAATAGTCTGGTCAGATTTCAGCAGTTCATAATAGACATGACACTTTTGCTACCACCAAATACAGAGCATTGCCTAGCGGCACGGATATTTGGCTTTGGTGTCGACTTGGCCGGGCTTCACGTATGATCTCTTATGCTTTGTGATATCGCAATGCATCCATTTTTTATCGCAAGCAATAGTTCGGTGCAAAAATTAATTTATTTTAAAGCGTTGCACTTCAAGGTTTCTCGGCTTCAATTCGTATGGTACCCAATTTCCCCGCTTTTGGATGAATCCTGCTGCTCGCAAACGTTTTATAATTGCTGCCTTTGATAAGCTCCCATTGATGTTGCAAGCTCTTGTTGAGTTTTACAACAATCTTTACGGAGTAATGCCTCCAGTTCTTGGTCTTCAAACTTTTTTGTCTGGCCTGGGCGATCTTTGTCTTCCGTGTCAAAATCAGCACTTTAGAACCGAACAAACCATATCTCACTCGCTGAAACCGATGTAACACATTCAGAGGCATTTTTTTTTTCAAATTAAAGAACTAAAGTAAAGCGTTCAAAAGATTCGCCATCTTTTGTAAATCCCGCATTTTTAAGCCATACACCCAATATATGAAACCTATTTCTGTTGCCAACATTTTTATGAGATTTATGCTCGAAAGTGAGCCTTATACATATATGTGCACTTATGGATTGATCCGCTAAAAAATTTTAAATATGATTTCCTATAAAACTTTTTTGTGGAGAAATGTATGTGAATACCTGTATAAATCTGACATTTATGACAAAAAAGTCTGTTTTCGCTAGGACATTTGTATGGGGCTTGGTGAATTAATGAACCGATTTCAGCCAGTTTTAATAGGCATCGTTCTTGGACAAAATTTTATCGAAATATCTTAAAAATTGCTGCTTATACTTTGCGCACAAAGTTTACATGGAGATCCAGCCAGATATACTAAAGGACATCGGTAAATCGACACAGAAATTTACAAACATCAGCAGAAACACAATGGTGGTGTAGGGTATAAATATCAAAAAGTCTCCATCTGTCTATTTTTTTCATTATTCAGTTTTTAGTTTTGTTAACTTAAACATATTTTATAATAAACAAAAAGTACCGCTAATTCAACCTTCAATCCATATTAAACGTGCCTAATTTGATGTTCCTTAATTGAATAATTTAGAAAATTCAAGTAGTATCCTTAGAAGAAAGAAAAAGTTGTACTAAGTCATCATTTCAGTATAATCAATCATTCAGATACATATGTTTCTACAGTCGTTAATGCAGAAAAAGTACCATTAGAATAAAGAAAAAGTATCATTGTGTCATTAACATTGTAAAAGTTCCATTAGAAGAAAAAAGTACAAATTTCCTTCAACCCCCATTATTCTTGAAATGAATTTATCCTATTTGCACCTTATCCCTGGAGTCCCAAATAACATGCTGCTAGTTAATTTTTGTGAGGCTGTTTAAACCAATGTTTTAACTCTTTGCGGTTTTGTGGTCACTTTACTAACCACTTTTCTATAGACTTTAAAACATAGTTTATTGGCATCTATTGGCATTTTGCTAAACAATTACATTTTTAAAGTCTTCGTTTATGATTTTTTGCAAAACTTTGCAGTCAAAGTTCTCTTGTTAGATAAATATATTAATTTGAAAATAAGGTAAACCGCAGTTTTTTTTTAAAGACTTTCACGCATTCAGTAATAGAAGCACAGAGTGTTTATTGTTCATCGAATTCAGTGTTACTTTGCTATTTCGTTTGTTTGGTCAGAAAATTTAGTCAAGATTATTAGATTTCAAAAAAATGTATACGATACGAAAATTTGTATCATAATTATTTTTAATGCCAACAGCCACGGTAAACTAACCACCACACTCCACAAATAACCTTGGAATGGGATGATGGTTTTTTAATGTTTTGATTTTTTTTTTCTACTTGTTATAATAAACTAACCTTGATTATACATTTATTTCAAGGAATTATATATAAATAAGACAATTTAACGTAAAATTTGAACGCAATTTAACGTATAATGTTAACATTCAAGGTGTCAATTGTTGCTGGTTTATCAGCATAAACCAGTGATTTAAAGTGGGCTCACAGGAAATAATCGAGAGGCGTCAAATCGCACGACCTTGGAGTCCAATTGACAGGTCCATTTCTTGATATCCAGGTTACGCCAAATTTTGATTTCAATAAATTGATGGTTGCAATCGCCGTTTGGCACATAGCGCTATCCAGTTGAAACCTCATCTCGACCGGATCAAACAAAAAAATGATCATGGTGCGGCAACGATCTCCATTGACTGTAACGAGAGCTCCGGCTTCTTTTTTTAAGAAATAAGGTTCGATGATGCCACCAGCGTGTGAACAACACCATTTTTCTGGATGTAATGGATTTTCTAGGGTCTGTTGTGGCTTGGTCTCACTCCATATGCGGTAATTTTGTTTATTAATAAACCCGTTAGCTAAAAATAAGCCTCATCGCTGAGCACAATTTTGCGATTAAACAGTCATCCATAAGTTGCGTGAATCGATGACTAATGTTAAAAGTAAATTTGGATAATTTGGTAGCCTTGTTCAATCGTCAATCTATTCATGATGATTTGCCAGTGTATACTCATCATACATGTGAAAAAGTGAGCTCAGTATGACAGTTCGTTTGACAGTTAACCCTTTCGTAAGTTCTATCGGTCTTAAAAAATACCCTTTATTTATGGTTTAAACAATTATCAATCAATAGAGAATAACATAAATAAATTAATCAGTGTAATATAACAAAAATATTCTACAATAATTTTGTAGCAAGTTAATAAGAAATGATTCCCATTTAGAAAATCTTCTTCTAAATAACAAACAATTTCATGAGTGTAACTAACTATAAACCTTAACAACAAAGACCAAACTTAAGACTGTCGTCGGTTAATTTCCTTTCAGTTCATTCAAATTGTTCAAGATTAATTCGATGTCATCCTGAGACAAAGTGGAAATTCTATGACTATAAAAACTAACATCTAGCTGCATAACTATTTACGACAGATGGCATGAGATTTATTTGTTTTCCATAAATTTGTTCGCCATTGAAATGATCGTAATGTACACGAGAAGCCGTTGTTACAACCAGTGTTGCCAGGAGCTGCCAAAAAAAGAAGCTATATTGTCTTCAAAAAAAGGCCAGAAAAAGCCAAACTGCTTTAAAAAAAAGCCAAAAGAAAAAGCTAAAATATTATAAATTAAATTAATTTAGTTTTATATTTATTTTTAAATAAAAAATTAGAAAATATGTTCATAAAATTCATAAAAATAAATAAAATTATAAAGGTACACTTCAGCAGCAAACAAAAAATAACATTAATCATTAATAATAAATATACATAAGCGATCAAAAACCTCTTAAAGGAATGGACCTAAGCTTTCTCTTGAGCAAAAAAAAACAAAAAATTAAAAAAGGGCCCATTTTGAAAAAAAAATATCAACAGTTTTAGATTTTGCAAAAAAAGTCAAAAAAAAGTTTTTTTCCGAAAGATTGAAGAATTAGCTATGTAAACTATTTGGGACACATTTTGCTAAGAACAATAGGTAATAAGTTACATGGAGGAGAAAAAACACCTGCTTGGCCAAAATGTCAAATTCTGATCCCCTCCAACTCAGAAAGTTTTAGACCGATCTTGTTGAAAAATTGTGTCTGAATAACTATCTAATAGAACTAACTATCGGAAGACATCGATTTCAAAAGAGGGTTCACTTGACATTAAATGCCCCATATATATTCATTCATTCTTCAAACTTGCATGAAAAATGTGGCGAATGTATCAAATTCTTTGCATTGTATTACAATTTGAAAACACAAACTATGGACAAGAAATTTTAAATCAGAAAACAGCTTTGTTGGATCCGCTGCATTGCTTACTGGTTTAAAAAAAAATAATACACCAAATTATAATCAGTATATTAATCACTTAAATGTTAGGCTTTGTAGCATTGCTGGTTTTAACTCGGAGCATAGATCCACAATACGTTTAACGACTATTTCAAATGACAGCCATCGAGTATCACAAACCTTCAAGAGTTTGTGGGGCTCTTGTCCATTATATAACGATGAATATAATGTGTAGTAACAATTTTGTCTTGAAAGTGAATTTGCTAGATAATTATAGCTTTCAGATATAAGTAAAATACTCTATTTCATTTTGAAACACTTGGTATTGGCAATTGTTATTTGTTCTTTTAATACTGCACAATTCTTGAGTATATTGAAAAGCTAAATGAAAAACAGTAATGAATTAAAATGAAAATGTCTCACAAATATAAATCTCCTTATCCTCGAAATTTTGGTTTTAGCTTCGTGGTTTTTTCTAGCCTTTTTTTATTTAAAAAAGGCTATTTTCAAATTAAAAAAAGGCTAGAAAAAAGCCACGAAGCTAAAACCAAAATTTCGAGGCTAAAGAGTAAATAAAAAGGCTAAATTTAGCCTCAAAAAGGCTAAACTGGCAACACTGGTTACAACTGTGACATTCACATTGTTGCGGCAAAATAGTTTTTAGACGACTTTATGTTTGTAGTTCGTAATTTGTTGTTTGTAAATACAATTAAAATAGTTTTGTTTTCATTTAATTCATGACAAACATCCTAAAGAAATCAGGATTTGCAAGACATACACGTGGCATGTAAGCTTTTTACTGTAATGTACAAAAGAAAGAGAGAGGCAATGATAAATAATTACTATACCAGTACTTGTATTTTACAGACATGTTTAATCTTTATTTGAGAATATAACAAGTAAGAATTTATTCTCCACTGTGCCGAATCTTATGTACACTTCATCTTGGTATATTTTAAGAGAAAAATGTATTTTTGTTTTGATGGAAAACAAACAAGAACAAGGCAGTCAATTTGAATTAACTTTCAATAGTTTCTATCCGAGATATATCCAAAACTATTTCCAAATAATTATGGGATCCAAAATATATTACTTTATAAGATCGCAAGTGAATGTTGTAGAAATTGCAAATGGAATGTCAAACTTATAATCGTAATATTTTTAAATATCCTCAAAGTTCAAATGAAACTATCTGTCCCCTCGAATTTTATAAAATTTCCAACTTTCGGTACAACTTCTCAAATCTGGCAGCCACCACAGTATAATTATCGTTTAAAGTTTCCAGAAGTTTGTTAAATACAAAATATTTACTTGACTGTTATTCTATGTCTATACCTGATAAATTTGTGCCATGATAAACATCAAAGTGTTTGTAAAGATAAAAACTTTCAAATTATTAACAGATTTACAACAGCTAAAACGTTCGAAAAATTTGTAATTTGTATTAATTTACAAATAGAAAAACATACAAACCACAACGTTTCTTTTCAAATCATCATGAATTGAAATGCAATTGAAAGCAAAACAAGGAAATAACTGAACTAGTTGCTTCACAAATTGCTTGTAATGTTTGTGTTTAAGATAAACCGTCAGCATTCATAATTCTTAACAACATGTCCCACGAGTTTTGTAACTAAGTTTCCTACTAACCGTTTAGACTATTTTAAATGAATAATAATTGAATTCCTTTTATAGTATTGATAGCAACAGCAACATCGTTATACACAATGTTGAAACAAAAATGTGATAATGATCAATGGGATTAATTTCTGTTTTGATATTGTCTACGTTACCCCATGTCTATACCTTATAGATTTTTGTCATGATAAACGTCAAAATGGTTGCTAAAACAACTTTGTCTTGACAACAAATGTCATTAATTGTCATGATAAATATTTGTCAAGCATAGACAGGGGGTTAGACTTGACGCCAGGGTTCCCAGATTTTGTTCGTGTCTTATTCCCAAAAAAATATTTTTCATCCCCAAAAATTCCCAAAGCACGGTTTTCTTATACCCAAAAATGCCCATTAAAAAATAGTTTTATTTTAATTGAAATGATAATTGCTTCAAATAATATCATTTAAACCAGGGTTTAAAATTTAGTTAAACGTTTTTTACATTAGACTACCGACTACGCAATAAATATGAATTGTTTTCATATTAATGTACACAAATACTGAAAATAAAATAGATAGAAAATGCAACAACAAAATGTAACAAAAACCTAAGCAAAACAGCCAATAAATACAATGTAATAATAAATAATAATAATTTGCAATGCATGTAGATTTTGTATTTATTTACATAAGGGGGGGTCACATGATATGTATTACATGTGTTTTGTGACATGTATTGGGACATTTTCCCACATGTAAACATGTACATACCGTGTGATCCATATGAAACTTTGTGTATGTAAAATACATGTGAATGTCTTGTGACATTTTTGGAAATTATGAATCGTATGTATAACGTGAAATTTGACATACACATTCCATATGTATCGACTACATATCCCAATACATATGGAATACATTCCGTGTGACCCCCCCTATTACTTATATGCACTTGTTTTCGGAATGAAATCTATCAAATTAAGTGTTAGTACCAGAGATCGAAAATAACTCGATAACTTTTTACCAAAAAACCCAAGTTGTGATTTATAATTTGGTGATAAAAATAAATCACTCAAAATAACAGTTATAAAATGATTTTTATTTACATGGCTTTGTATGGCCTTTATTAGTTTTTGTTGTTTTTTAATGGTTTGATGTGAGATAAACAATTCAATTCTTCTTCATCTTAATAACTGTTACTTCTCTTTTATTTGCATACAATAACATATTTTTAGTAATTTTTAACAAATTATAAAAAAAATATGATGAATATGAAGTAATGCAATTTCAAACAAGTAAGAAAGTATGGTCGGTCAAGCCAGACCATATAATACCCTACACTAAGAAATGAGCAAAAACATTTTTCTTTCAAAATTTCAATAATTTATATTCGTGTGCGATTTCCGGAAGTGGGCCTTATATGAGAGCTATGACCAATTATGGACCGATCACCATGAAATTAGGTAGTGTGATTAATGTCTATATGAAAGTTATTTATGTTGCATTTTATGTATATACCAACATTTTTAGGAGATTTATGCTCGTTAAAGTGATTATCGGAAATAGGCCTTATATGGGAGCTATAACTAATTATGGACCGATCATCATAAAATTTGGTGACATAAATTCTGTATATATAAAACTTATTTAGAGAAAAACTTGTGTAGATACATATATAAATTAAACATTTATGACCGATAAAGTTCAATTTCGGGAGGACATTTGTATGGGGGCTAGGTGAAATAATGAACCGATTTCAGCCAGTTTCAATAGGATTGGTCCCTGGGCAGAAGAAATTATATGGACCAAATTTTATCGAAATATCTTCAAGATTGCGACCTGTACTCTGCGCATAAGGTTTACATGGACAACCAGCCAGACGGACGGACGGATATCATGTAATCGACTCAGAAAGTGATTCTGAGTCGATTGGTATACTTTAAGGTAGACTAATATTTTTGGGCGTTACAAACATCTGCACATATCCACTATGGTGGTGTAGAGTATAAATAGCTGATATTTTTCTAAATATCTAAATCTATAAAACCAAAAAAAGATCTAGCAGAATTAAAAAAAATAAATAAACCTAAATATCTCTTGAAATAAAAGAGATAACTTAATTTTTAGTAGATCTCCTTAAGGACTATTTATATTTTAAATTTCAGCTCATTTTTTTTAAAAAATGTTAGACCCGAGGTGACGTGTAATTTTGCTAATAAAGCGTATATAGCTTTATTTACAACTTTTGTATCTTTGGTGACCCCCACTGAAATTTTCTGGCAAAAATTTTCGTAGAATATTTTAATCCTTAAATGTCTTTTTTGAAAGGACTTTTTTTGATTTTCTCTAAAAAAGGGTCAAAATGATCCCTAAAGAGTGGAGATACAGGGTTACGATCTTCCACACAAATGATCTTTATAAAATTCGACAATATAACTCTGACAATAAGAATTCTCTCAGACATTAACTTACAACATTTTTTTCAGTTAGTATAATATACACTATAAAAAAAAAAAATTCAGACCATTTGGACTATAAGTTTATTCTACAAACATGGTCTACTCAACATGCCCTTTTAGAATTATAGGGTCACTATTCTGTTCCAAAAATGCTGTTGGACAGTGTAATTAATTAAATTCCTAAAAAAAAAAAAAAAATAAACGAGCCACAAGTCGACAAAACAAAATAAAGTAAATGAGTTGCTTTGCTTTTTTTGTTTTAAATTTTTAACAAATATGTGTGTGTATACAGTGGTAATCACAATTTTTACAACAATTGTTTTCAAAAGTATTGCTAATTAAAATTAATAATCGAACTAATTAACATGTTCTCTTTTACACATTGAGCGTATGAGTAATATGGTTCAAGTATAACAAGTATACGCAAATGAATATTGTGGGATAATACATACAGTACACTCGCGGTAACGTGAACTAATTAAAACCAAGGGAGTTCATGTTAGTGAAATTGTTCACGTTAGCGATTGTCGCATTTCATGGAAAAAATATAAAATTTCATAATAAAAACCTGTGTTTCACACGCTTGAACGTGAAATTCTTTTATTATTATTTTCATTATTAAAATATAAACCAAAATTATTGATTAAAATGCATTACAAAACAAAACGAGATCACGAGAAAATATACGTTGAAATAAAATTACTCATACGTTGCCATTAAAATAAATTAATTTGGATGATATAAACACATTTTTTATATAAGGGGATTCCCTAAACTTTAAAAATTGAATTTAATGCATGTATTTCAGTGTTGTTACATGCTTAGAAAACAAATGCAGTGAAAAAAAATTGTTCACGTTATAGAGTTTTCTGATTTAGTTCACGTTACAGAGTAGTCAATGTAAACAAAAGCTTGTTCACGTTAGACTGTGCTTACGTTACCGCGAGAGCACTGTATGTATTTATAATAACATGCCTATTTGTTAATACATACACGCAGAAAAAAAATATAGTTGTGCATGTTTACTGTAACCATTTCAACATTTTTATACGTTTTTTAACAATATTATAGTCACGGTAACTATTCATATGATTGTAGTAATAATAATATGGTTAATATACGGTGAAGGAATTACCATATTATGTTGCTCTCAGTTTTGGATATCATAATCTGAGAACAACATATTATGATATAAAGATTAATCATAAAAATGGTTGTCACAAACATATACTTGTTTACTGTAACCATATATATGGTTGATACAATCATGTGAATCGTAAATTAACCATATTATTGTTACCATAATCATATAAATAGTTACCGTGACTATAATATTGTTAAAAAATTTTAATTGCCGCATTCGTGATCGAATTAGCAATTTTGTCGAAAAATGATTTCAATAACTAAATTATAATAAAATGTACTAAATTTCTTGCTCGATATAGAATAACACAATCTCAAATAAGAAAATTACCATAAATTTTACTCGATATCGAATGCTATAATTTGACATGGTATGTTATCAAAAAAAATTCTGTCTGCCCATTATCTTCCGCTGCTATTTTTGGTACGGCGTATGAGTTTGATTGTGATTCAAATATGGAGTAGTTTTATACGCCTTTTATAATCTTCATATCGTTACCAAAAATGCAAAACCACGTAACAGTTATGTTATGGGCAAAAAACCATTGCAAGATTAAAAGTATATTAATTTGCCCCAACTTAATCATTAAACGGAATGACAAACATATTTCATTAGTTTTTTTAATTTTGGTATTTTTGTAGTTACGTTGTTTTACATTTTACGAGAAACCTACTTAAGTTTCCACTTAAAACACTGATTGCAATAGACAGCACACCTTTCCTTTGCAACATTGTATTTTTATCACTTAACCACAAAATTTATATTTTAATAATCACATTCCATGCATGTATTATACGCCCTCACATTACATATTTACCGTTTTCTACCATTATAATATTCCATTTTTAATGTATTGAACAAATCTAAAATGCAGTATTTCCATTGAAAATCTATAAATGGTTAAAACATACCAGCATGCCTCATACATTGATCAAGTTTATATGGAATAACCCATACATTGACCTTCTTGTTTGAGACACAAAAGAACATACTAATTAACACTAGCTGCTTATTTACATGTTGCATGGAACTATTTTGCCACAAGTTTTTCACTTTAACAAAGGAGCTGAGAACAAAAACTTACTTAGATGAATAAAACAGTTTTTCTTTGGCTACTTGAAGTTTAATGTTATTATGTATTTTGTTTCAGTTGGAGATTCGCATGTTGATATTTTAGTTGTTTTGGTTGTTTTTTCTTCTCAACTGGCCGCATGCATGTTGAGTGGAGTGTCTGGTGCATGTAAGTGGATGACAAAACATTAAAAAAATATACGTGGCAGGGTCTATACTTGATGTAAACAATTTATAGAGTGTCATGACTGCAGAATTACTATTGTACTATTTAATCCAGCAGTCAGTTCTATTCTTATCGAACTTGCAACATATATAGTTTACATTATTTGGTTTCCCTAAGGGTATCAATTTTGTAACCTCTTGAGCGCATTTAAGGAAATAAGAAAACTTATATAAATAACTGTGAAATAGGGATGATTTCTGGTTAACATAGGGAAAATTAATTTAACCTTCTACCCGGTAAGACCGGGTAGAAGGTGTTCTTCGATTTTTGGGCTGTAGCCCGATTTACATGCCAGATGAAATTATGGTTTGGGCACAAATGAAAGGTACTATTTTTTTGTCATATTTCTTGTTGATCATGATTTGCTTTTGCGTAGAATACATTACCTCAATCCATGGTGTCGATGTGAATACAGTATTATAGAAGGATAACAAATGTGTCCGCCCGTCGCCGACAGATGTAGGCATTGAACGTTTCATATGTACCAATCTTCATATGTACCAATTCATCGCAATCAACTGCCCTCAAATTATTCTAGAAAACTTACAATGATCACAGGGGTGGAGTAGATCTCATGTACGGTCTCCAGGGTCGATACCATATTTGAGCTAAGACTCACAATATTAGGATTAGGTTGTTCTACCATTTTGTGGACATGGTCTCTACAAACGCATTCATTTTATACAAACGTCTGCACGCCGATGCTTCTAACAATGTGTCCGATTAAAGAAATTCTTTTACAGCTTATAGATTTGCATGACGAAATAGCTGCTGGATTTGTTTCCTTCAAAAATAAACGGTTTGTAGGACTAACATCTGTTCCAATTGTCGGTGAGCCTTTACCACTACAGCCTGGCATATCAAGTGTTGGGAAAAGAGTTGCTCATCAAGTTGCTGATCTTCGGTTCGATGCTGACGATCATTTTCTTGTTTGGGTGGAGAGTATAACAATCTTTGCCAGGATAAGCTCATTCGGAACCAGGATATAAAACACACCTTGTATTTAATTATTATTTTAAAGCGTTTATTCAAAAAAATTAATATATATGTATAAACTCAGGACCTTGCAGGATATTTAAAAGATTAACAGCAATTAACCGTGAAACGTCGAGTTAAGTTAATGGTTGGTAAAAGACTCCCTGAACCGTCAGAAGTCCTAAACTTTTATTGGGAAGATTTTGTGGAGATTAGTGTGTTAGTCACTACTACGCCTGGAAACTATGGCCATTAGTGTTCCTGTGCACTACAACTGATGTGTCTGGGAACTATGGCGTTGTAACACCAGTAGTATCCCTGTACACTACAACTAATGTGTCTGGGAACTATCGCTGTATAACACCAGTAGTATCCCTGTACACTACTACTTGAGTTGAACTTATTTGTGTTTATATGCGGTTAGTAGTAAAGCTATTACAAACTTGTACCAGCTGTCCGCATACGAGCACAGCCTAAGCTCAACTAAAGTTGTGGTGATCAACACTTCGACCACTAGCCGATCCTCACAGAGTAGTAGTGATAAACACTAACATCATCGAGTTACTAATGTAAATATATGCGAGCAGTGTTGCCATATATTTTTTGAAGAAAACTTTTTATTTCTAAAAAAAAACTTTTTTATCAACAAAAAAACTTTTTTTAAGTACATACATACATACTAAAATTACAAAACCCAATTCGTACATAAATCAAACTGAGATAATTTATGTGAATTTAGTACTTTAAATATATTCAAATCAATCTCCCCATTTAGTAAACGAATTTGGAGACAATTATTTTGAAATAAACGGTTCAACTTATTGAAAACATAGGTTAACAATTTTCCAAAAAACTTGTTTTTAAAAAATAAAACTTTTTGCATCTGAAAAAACTTGCAAAAAAAGGGAAAACTGGACAAATGGTAACACTGTATGCGAGTGTTAATTGCTGTTAAGTTCTCTTATACTATTATAATTAACATTCTTTCTCAACATCTGTTATACTTAACATTATTTATATTATTTAACATTATTTACATTATTTTACATTATTTCTTGAGAGTAATTTCAGACAGTAAACAGTATAAACAAAATAATATAAATTCCTAAATGCGATACAAAATAAAAAATTATAAAATTCAATAATAATAATTTTATCTGTATGTAACGAAAACTTCGTTACAAGAGAAAAGTCAAATCTAGCCGGAAAAAAGTAATTTTTTTAAATGTCTCAAAAGCAAATTTTTTGTATGGTAATACAAGTTGGCGCAAAAGTAAACTTCCGACGTTTTTTGGGTGTAATTAAAAAAAAAAAATTAAAAACTTTGATTCTTCTTGTGGATTATTTTTATTTGGTCTTTTAATTTTTTTTACATCAAGTCGAGAATATGAGGTCCTCACATTCTTGACGGATATTGTCTTTAAGAGCTACAAGAGTCTGAGGCTTTTTGACATAAACCCGCGACTTCAAAAAACCCACAAAAAGAAGTCTGGAGCGATCAAATCAGGCGATCTTACTGGCCAGTGCAAATCGCCAAAACGGGAGATAAGGGAAATGCATCCTTCAGCATATCGGTTGTGGCACGTGCAGTGTGTGCCGTTGCACCGTCCTGTTGGAACCACATGTTTTCCAATCCCAATTCATCAAGTTGCGGCAAAAAGAACTCGTTGATCATTGCTCTGTAGCGCTCACCATTCACAGTAACCATTTGGCCCGCGACGTCTTCGAAGAAAAAAGGTCCGATGACTCCTCCAGCGAAAACAGCACACCATACAGTGACTTTGAGCGGGTGTAATGGCTCTTCGTGGGTTACACGCGGATTTTTAGTGCCCCAGAAGCGTAAATTTTGCTTATTTACATACCCGCTAAGATGGAAATGGGCCTCATCACTCATGATTATATTTGATGAAAAATCATCTTCCTCTTGGTGGTGATTAAGGATGGCTTGAGCGTATGTTAGACGCGATTGGCGGTCAGCAGCTAACATCTGATGCACCGTCTGGACTTTGTACGGAAACATCTTCAAATCTTTTACCAAAATTCGCTGTAAAGACCGTCGACTGATACCCATTTGCGTGGCACGTCGTCTGGTCGATGTCGACGGCGCTTCCATGACATTCTCGGCTACAGCAGCAATATTCTCTGCAGAACGGCAACTCTGGGGTCTGCCACGCCTGGCAGCACCTAAGAGCGGCTAAACGTCGCAGTGTTTCACCAGTAGGCGTTGGACGGCCAGGAAATCTGCGACGAAATTCACGTTGTGCCAAAGTCACCGACCGATTATTGGTCAAATAAATAGTCAGCAATATTCCGCGTTCTGGAGCAGTGTAGCGTAACATTGTTTATTAACGTGTATTTCGCATGTGTTTACTACACAAATGTCAAAACAGAACTGACATTAGGGGCCAATCGCAAAATTTATAGCATTTTCTGTTAGGAGGATTACTTTTGCGCCACCTTTTATGTTGACAAATGTCCATAGTACATAACGGCATATTTTTTTCTTTAAACAGCTACACTAGCATTGATACATTGCTTCAAAAACAAGTAATTGCTCCTTTGTTAAAAAGCTAATATCTCAAACAAAAATAAATTCAACAAATGCTTAAAAAAAAGATTTAAAAATTGTATAAATTTAAATTCTAAAAATTTTGAATGAAAGTGAAATCTTTGGAACAAACAATGGTAAACATAGATTGGAAGATTTTGCTTATGTTCTAGATGTTGGTAAATATTTCCATACATAATGCCATTCAATGCAATCATTCTGTTCCAAAGTCACACAGTTTTCACATGTACAAATTATTTGTATTTTATTTCTTACTAGCTTGACCCGGTGCGCTTCGCTACCCCTGTCGTAGTCTATGTTGGAAATTTCAATAAAATCGTTTCGGCCGTTTAGTATTTATTGTTTAAGAACTAAAGGTACCAATTTTACCGGTTTTCCCCCTGTTTACCCCTTCCTGGTCCAAGTATTGAAAAAATTTATAGCCTATTGACGCTTCCAAGTAAGGATCTATCTACGTTCCAAATTTCAATAAAATCGATTCAGCCGTTTAGGCGTGATGCTCAAACAAACAAACAAACAAATAAACAAACTTACAAAGACATTTATATATTTACTAGCTTGACCCGGTGCGCTTCGCTACCCCTGTCGTAGTCTACGTTGGAAATTTCAATAAAATCGTTTCGGCCGATTAGTATTTATTGTTTAAGAACTAAAGGTACCAATTTTACCGGTTTTCCCCCTGTTTACCCCTTCCTGGTCCAAGTATTGAAAAATGTTATAGCCTATTGACGCTTCCAAGTAAGGATCTATCTACGTTCCAAATTTCAATAAAATCGGTTCAGCCGTTTAGGCGTGATGCTCAAACAAACAAACAAATAAACAAACAAACAAACAAACAAACAAACAAACTTACTAAGACATTTATATATTTATATAGATACTAGCTTGACCCGGTGCGCTTCGCTACCCCTGTCTATGTAAAAATCGGTTCAGCCGTTTAGTAATTATTGTTTAAAAACTAAAGGTACCAATTTTACCCGTTTTTCCCCCTTTTTATCCCTTTCTGGTCCAAGTATTGAAAAAATTTATAGCCTATTGACGCTTCCAAGTAAGGATCTATCTACGTTCCAAATTTCAATAAAATCGGTTCAGCCGTTTAGGCGTGATGCTCAAACAAACAAACAAACAAACAAACTTACAAAGACATTTATATATTTATATAGATAGATATCTATATAAATATATAAATGTCTTTGTAAGTTTGTTTATTTGTTTGTTTGTTTGTTTGTTTGTTTGTTTGTTTGTTTGTTTGTTTGTTTGTTTGTTTGTTTGTTTGTTTGTTTGTTTGTTTGTTTGTTTGTTTGTTTGTTTGTTTGTTTGTTTGTTTGTTTGTTTGTTTGTTTGTTTGTTTGTTTGTTTGTTTGTTTGTTTGTTTGTTTGTTTGTTTGTTTGTTTGTTTGTTTGTTTGTTTGTTTGTTTGTTTGTTTGTTTGTTTGTTTGAGCATCACGCCTAAACGGCTGAACCTATTTTATTGAAATTTGGAACGTAGATAGATCCTTACTTGGAAGCGTCAAGCTAGTAGATAAATAAAGCAAAAGCAGCTGATTTATCAAATGCACAATAAATTCATGTTTACGAGTCTAAACTTATCGGAATTGTGCAAACGAATTTCCACACAATCTTTGACAGTTCATTTGCGAGAGTGTAAAAATGAACAGATTGCACAATTTGCGAGGCATTAAGCGTTTACATGGGGACCCTTAATGTGTATTTTAACTTTGTATAAATTTACCTGTGGTTTTATATTACATGCAAACGGGCATGTAATATAACACCAGGCGGTCTTCACAATTTTTTACCTGGCGTTCGTTCAAAATTTTTTTTTTACTTGAAAATTAAAACTAACGGTTCTATTGACTAAATCTACTTGAAAAAAAAACAATTGGATTCATCGGATAATTTTACGGTCTTGCCAGTTAGAGGGTATTTGATACTTTAATGGCTTGTTTAAATACGTATAAACTGAAATTTTGCAAAGAACCGTGAAAATGTCGTAAACTTTTCTTATTTCGATTGAATTTTATTGAAGTAGTAGTGGCGACAGCGAAATCTTGGTTAATCTCTTGATTGCTTTAACTGTTTGTATTAGTAATAAACCTTACTGGATTTAATGTCTTTATTAAGAGAGATTGTTGTGTAAATGTACATATAAAATCAAAAGTTCAAAACAATAATTATTGAACAAGTTTTTACTTTTCTCTAATATCCACAACTTTCCAAGTAATACTTAGTTATGTGAGAGTACCCAAATTTAAATGGATTCCATATAACAGACAAGCATGTAAGTGTTAACCTTTTAAAAAAATTATAGAAATTACATTTGTATAAACACTTTAATATAAAAATTCAATGTTTGTTATTGGGACTTAGTTCCGATTATGAGAATTGGGACAATGTTATCTAACAGGGATGGCAATTGACATTTTAAAATTGTACCAATCAGCCTTTAAATTTGTACTTTTTTGACCATAATTGTATCAAAATACATTTTTATACCCTTCACCTTCGTGAGAAGGGTATATATAAATTTGTCATTCCGTTTGTAATTACCATAATATAATTTTCCGACCCTATCCTTATAGATAGCGGAGTCGAATAAGCCATGTCCGTCTGTTGTAATCAATTTTCTGAAGACCCCAGTTATCTTCGGGATCCAAATCTTCAATAATTCTGTCAGACATGCTTTCGAGAAGTTTTCTATTTAAAATCAGCAAAATCCGTCCATAAATAACGGAGATATGAGCAAAAATTCGAGACAACCTCTGAAAATTTCATCAAAAAAAGACAATTTATTGCATGCTTTGACAAAAAAGTAACAAAGCGTATATGTGGATGTGTGTTGGTTATTGCTTTGCGTATTTTGTTTTTGTTTTTATACCCTTCACCATGAGAGGCAAGGGTATATATAAAGAGAGAGTTGTTTATAATGAGTTTTCATATGAGCAACTCTATCATACATAAACACCACACACCCAACAACAACATTCTACAACAATGATGCGCAACTCATAGCACAATTGTGCAAAATCAAATCACATATATTCTTATGCTCTTACAATTTAATAGTCGTTGTCCACTCAACGAGACAATTACAAAAGCGCATGAGTATGGGTGTATGACTTTTTCTTTATTTTTCAGTTTCTGTATTTGTGTTGGTGATTAACTTGAATGTGTTAGTGATTAACTTTTAAAATCTTTGTACCAAAAATTTACTTACACTTCAATTTTATAGTAATTACAATATAAGTATGTACAGCTGCGGTCAACATAATAGCACCACGACATTCATATTAATATATATGTAATAATATTACGTTAAAACTGTTAAATAGAATTTTGTTGTTTTTGTATCAATTTATACTTAATTCAATAAACTTTCAAACATTAAAAATAATTTTGAATATTAGATGCAAATTTTAAAGAAAAACTACATAATATACAAATACCTAAGAAATTCATCACACAATAAAAAATAGCACCAAAATAGAAATCGATTAAAATAAACAAAAACTAACCAGGACAAAATTGAATTTAGTAACAATTATTATAGTTTGTAATGTTCTTAACACGTTATTATTAATATTAAAATATTGTTGTTTTTATTTTTAAATTTTTGTATCGAACTTCTATGCCAACTATATTTTTTCATTCCCCAAAATACATTCTTAAATGTTTTTGGTTTCCTTTTACCCTTTTTGTGACTCTTGGCCATCTATTTTTAATAAAATTCTGTTTTAGGATATCACATCCTGACCTTTTAGCTTGAAACCCAAATTTATATAAATTTACATTCCAGAGATCATTCCTAAGGTCATAATTTCTTTGATTTCTATCTGAGTATGATTTTATCAAGCATTTGATCATATAATATTGAATTATTTATACCACATATTCAAACTATAATTTTAAAATATGTGTCTTTTATTCATCTTATCTTACATTTTGGTAGAAATTTGTAGGAAATCAGAGGACATTATATAGAAGACTGATATCAAACAATATAATTTGTTTAATTATTTTACCAAAAAGTATTTTGGTACTTGAATGTTGAAGAATGGTAATGCGACTTTTGAAATTTTACCTTTAATAGAGGATGTTATATTGTTAATGGTGAAACTTTTCTAGGATTTAAATAATTTAAAGTTTGTTCTCGTAATGGTCAGCGAATAACTGCAACACTAGTCGTCACTTTTGACCACCGTAGGGAACACAAAGACCTGATTTTCGAAACGATGGGCCAAGAGTGTTATGATTAAAAATTTGTATTTTTATTTAAACGCAATGTCTTTTAATACCATTTCCAAATATCTATAAAAATTTTTACATAAAAATCGTTTATTTAGGTTTTAATTTTTTGGAAATCTTGCTATTTAAAAAACTTATTGTGCGAAAAAAATTTAAAAAAAAATACACCTTTTTCTTACATATTGTTACAGTGTTGGTGTTTAAAATCATCGTTTTTGAATTGAAAACGTATTATAAAGCTATTAAAAACATTAACTAATACTTAGTACAACAAAATAATCCCTCACCTACTCAATCAGCATATGTATGTATGTAGTACGTTTCCTTTCCGCTTACATTTTAACTGGTACAAACAAAACGAAACACTTTAATTTACTCTTTAATTTATTTTACAACTTTTTTTATTTCTCATTTATTTAGCTTTTAACTTCCAAAAATCTATACTTTATTTATTTCCTTTTCATTTCGTACAATAAACTTAAAAGCTTATTTGACCTTTATTTACTTTGTATGAAGCTTTTTAACTATACTCCAAACACACACACACACTCCACTAACAGTTTTTCTCAACGAACGGCCAAACCAAAGCAATACGCCGACCGGCACAAAATTGCATTCATACAATAATTTTTTTCTTACAATTTTATAACACTTTTATCACAAATTTACTTGATATTACTTGACAATATTTTTACACACATTTATTAAGAAATATTTAAATTTTATATTTATGTAAAAATATTTGCAATTTTTTAACTTTTAACACGATTTATTAATTAATTAATCGAGCTCTAATCACCGAACAACCGAACACTTGTTAAATTTCTAGAAAACTAAAAGAAGAATGCAAGTAATGCTACTGTTGTTGTTGTTGTTGTCATTAGTGTGTAGTAAATTGTACAAATGCATATGAGAGTGTTTGTTGTTATTTATTGTAATGATGATTTGAGTGGGAAATATTGTGGTTAGTTAAGAGATTAAATGATAGATGTCAAGACAGATTTGTCAGTGATGGTCAGTCAATGTTTTTGTGGTGCATTTGCAAAGGGAAAATTTTGGATGGCAAATATTGATTAAAGATGTCATACAGATTTGTCAGTGATGCAAAATGGTTTAGAATCGTTTTTTTTGGTTAGAGCTGAGTTCTTTTCGAGTTAATTTGCAGTTGTTCTGCTTCGTAGCGCTAATGAGGGCTAATGAGGACCTCAAATTTGGTCACCACGGTTCTCAATTTTTAAAAAAATTGCCAAAAATCCATTTATTATCCGAATGAGGTGAAATTTAAAAACATAAATAGTGCTTAAGAAGATCTACAAAAAATATACTTACATGTTTAGGTTATCTCTATTAGTTGAAAAGATATTTAGGGTTATTTATTTAGTTATTTTTTTAATTTTGCTCGATAATTTTATGGTTTCTTTAAATGTGGCGGGACTACGGAGGGTCGATTTCTTTTTCTAAAATATCACATATATTCGTTATAAAATTCTAAATAAAATAAAAACAACTTGCAAACAGTTATCTCGTACCTATGAAAAGCTACACGCATCCAAATTTGGAACATGTAAAAAGGGCCATATTTTTAAATTTTTTTTCCAAAAAAGCCCAAATACAATTTTTATATGATTCGGAAGGAGAACTTAAAGCAAAAGCGTGTAACATATTCTAACTTGGCTAATTAACAAAAAAAAAAGGTTGATTTGTAAAAATTCTTAAAAGGCAAAGCACCGATCCTCGAAAAATCCCCATATTTGTATAACCCTATATGTTTCTAAAATACTTACAAAGTTGTTTCATAAGGCAAATTACGTAACAGTAGGAACTTTTCTAAAAAAAAAAAACTCAATTTTCAGAACACATTTTCCCTGTTTTAGGAATTTCGGTATTTGAAAATAAAAAATTTCAAAAATTATATGTCATTGATTTAAGAACATTTGGATCTATATTAGTTCCAAATTTTGTTATCATATCTTTAACCTTTAACATTTTTCATTAATTCAATTTTTATATTTTTCTTCATGGAAAATCACCATATTATATTTTTTCTAAGTTTTAAGGTAAATGACGTCCCAAAAATTAATGAAATTATTTAATTTTACTAAAATATCAATCTTCAAGTCCTAAGGTTTTCCCTGATATCAAATACTTATATAAAAAGTCTTAATGTACTCCTCAGAAGTTCCACAAACCTTGCTCCCTTTGAAAAATTTTTACGTTTTTTCATATATATATTTTCGTAACAATAGCTCCAATAGTTCCCGAGATACCGAATTATTTAAAAAAAAAAAAAACGTTTCTAGACCACTGTGCTGTGTTCGTGCCTCTGTCAGCATCTTCTAATGGAAGATGATTTTCGATAAAATTTAAGTAAAAATAAGTTAAATGCACATTAGTGTTTTCAAAATTGTACCAAATTAGTTATTGGTGTACCATTGTACTTATCAAGTTCGAATTGTACCAAAAAAAAGTACAAATGTACCAACTTTGCCATCCCTGTTATGTAATAGTATTTTCTATCTCCTTAGAAATACTTGTTTGCGCAGAAGATAATGTATTTCAAATGTACAAAAATGTTATCTAATCCTGCAATTTACTCATAATTATAACGTGACATTTAACAATTTATATACTTAATAAATGGTTAACATTACCGAATTGGCTCAACATTTCTCCTTATTCGCCACAACTGAAGAAAATGAGTATAAAGAAGTCAGTCAAGCCCGACCCTATAATACCCTACACTGGGTAAATGAGCAACAAATTTTTCTTTTAAAATTTCTATATTTATTTCCGTGAGTGATTTTCAGAAGTGGAGATATAAGCAACTATGGACCGAACGCCATGAAATTAGGTCATGTGATTTATGTCTATACTAGCTGAACCCGGTGCGCGTTGCTGGCCCTTAGAAAACATCTGTTTTTTATTGCATCTCGATCTTGATTTTAATATACAGTGTCGGACAAAGTCGGTGATCCAACATTCAATGTTAATAACAGGTGGAGCAAAAGTAATCCTCCTATCAGAAAATGCTATACATTTTGCCGATTATTGGTCAAATAAATAGTCAACAATATTCCGCGTTTTGGAGCAGTGTAGCGTAACATTGTTTATTAACGTATATTTCGCATGTGTTTACTACACAAATGTCAAAACAGAACTGACATTAGGCCAATCGCAAAATTTATAGCATTTTCTGATAAGAAGATTACTTTTGCGCCACCTTGTACATGTGGTGGCAGTCAGGCTGGTTCCAATGAATTCAAAAATTAAGTAGGATAATCGACGGCTTGTGGCGCGATTAATTGGTATTTTTCCATTTCCGATGTCCAACAATTGTTTTGAGAAGGTTTTGGCCGATGGGTATTGCAGCAAATGCAGACACATGTTCGTTCATAGCGTTCGGCTTCTGTAGCTTCATTTCCAGTGAAATAAATTTTAAAGAACTTCGCATTATCACTGGGAAGCGGGAACAATGATCCAATTCTGTTGTACATGTGGCCTTGAACTTTAAAGGTGGGCATGAATCCGACGTCATTTGAATTTCATTAGTGGTGTAGTATAAAAATTTGATTTTGCCACGCCATTCCATCCACAGACCGGACTTTACAGTGTTACCCGCTAGGCTATTCTGCTGATTCCCTGAACATTTCATCAAAATAGGTCCAACCGTTTTTGAGTTCATGCGGAACATACATACATACAAACATCCATTTTAATATATATAGATGAAACTTACTTCTATTGTTTTCTATGTGGATACCAAAATTTTTAAGAGATTTATGATGGTATACAAATACAACAACCGAATAGCGAAGCGGATACAAGGTATTAATAACAACAGACTGGAAACATCGTACATGTATCATAGGATCCGTTACAGCAGACCACAGCTGAAACAACAACCGTTTAACGAATTATACAAAATAACAAAAATACTGGATCTAATGGCAACATTGTATATGGAGATGCACGATAATCCGATAACTCGGACAGTGTAATATCACAATTAATCGTATAGGATGGAGATGCTTTGTGGAAGCCAAATGCCCCCAAGAGGGGTTATGGGTGAAAAAAATACAAACATATTTACACTTCAAAAGTATATTTTTGATCTGATTCAATTTTGCATATCACAGAATTTTGATATATATTCGCGTTTAATGAATTTACCGGATGTGAGCCTTATATAGATGCCATACGTAATTATGAACTCACAGTCACAAAATTCAGCAGTATGACTTCTGTCTACTTGAAACAAATTTCTGTAAATTTTTAATGATATCAATGTTTATTTTGGTTCAACTTCATCTCAATAACGTTATTTACAAGAGCTTTATGTGTATTCAAGTGATTTTCGGAAGTGAACTTTATATGGGAGCTATGGCTAAATATGATTCTACTAGTCTGATCTTGCTGATTTTCAATACTAAACTGCTTAGTAGAACATTTTGTAAACATTTTGGTGAACATATTATAGATTGCAGACAGATTTACCTCAATCCAATTTGGAAGACCCTAATTCACCACATGTGGTGGTGGAAGGTATATAAAAGAAACTCATTGTTCCGGTTGTTGTAGTCTTACAATTGTAACATGCACAAGTATGTACATAAAAATACTCGTTCATTTCAGAATTTCACACATGTTTTTATGGATTTTACGGTGGAGGTTAACAAAAAAACAAACTTTAACCCACATTAAGTGAAAAGAGACATTTAGGGCCCTGTGTTTTGAGCATTAAAAATAAATTAACAATAAATTCGACAAAATACAGAACGAGACCAACTACATGAGACCAATTTAATAAAGTAGTGATAGCTGGGTATTAGGCAACCTAAAGTCATAAATTAACTACTCGAGTCGGATCAAACTCAGTTGTACCAAGGCTACTTTTTTGTGGAATTATTATACCCTTCACCTTCGTGAGAAGGGAATATATAAATTTGTCATTCCGTTTGTAATTTCCACAATATAATTTTCCGACCCTATAAAGTATATATATTCTGAATCCTTATAGATAGCGGAGTCGATTTAGCCATGTCCGTCTGTCTGTCTGTTGAAATCAATTTTCTGACGACCCCAAATATCTTCGGGATCCAAATCCTCAATAATTCTGTCAGACATGCTTTCGAAAATTTTCTTATTTAAAATCAGCAAAATCCGTCCATAAATAACGGAGATATGAGCAAAAATCGGAGACAACCTCTATTTTTGGCCTATTTTTTTATCTATATCTCGATTACTAAGTCATAAATATAGACAACATGGATATCTAATGATATTTCAAAGTCATTGCAACGATGTATACAAGGCTATACAAAGTTGGACCTACAATGGGTCAAAATCAGGAAAAATATTTTTTAATAAATTAAATACATTTTTTTTAAAAAAATTTGGAAAAAAACTTTTAAAAAACAATTTTGAAAAAAATTATTAAAAAAAAATTTTTTTTAGTTTTATTTTAAAGTATAATTTGGTGAATATAGCTCTCTTACTTGTTGGTGCTATAATATTGTCACCAAATGCTGCCGGTATGCATTTATATATGCTCTCCTCATTAATACTTATGAATTGATTGATGTTGCGGTCATAATGTCCCCTCTTACGTACGATATCATGTATGTATGAAAAAAACATGTTTTCCGATTGCAATCATATTCGGTAAAAACGTACCCTTTGGAGTTCTTGGGACACTTCCATTTTTATTCTTTTAAATTTGATTCATGATCAGTTGGTACTCCACAAGAAGAGCCGCAGCCAGGAAGTACAAAAGTTGGCGAAAAAACAAAACATCCAGTGAATGACGTCCGTTATAACAATATCGACCACTTTCCAATCAGGTTAGGCAAACAAGATGGTGCAAACTATGCAAAAAGTCGGACACAGTGTGTTTGCCCAAAATGCGATCTTCATTTAAGCTTCTCAAATGACAAAAATTTATTTTATGAGTATCATCGTAGAAAGTAAAACATATTTTCTTACTTTTTGTATCTTTTTCATTAGTTTCTCAATAAAATCGTATTATAATTAATGTTTACTTCTTATTGATTTTAACATATAAACCGGCAACAATGCCTTGAGGCACTCTTCACCTTTTTGCACCTGGTTCCTAAACTTAATTTATATATTAGTTTCTGATGGCTGTTCTGAGTTTATTGGGTCATAATTACCCTAAAAACAATTATTCGACAACTTTTTTTAGCTTTTCAAAATTTCCCGGGAAAGAAATTAATATTTCCCTGGAGTTTTCGACAAAAATTTTACGGGAAATCCAGGGAATTTCATGTCGTATTTTATGAAGTTTTCGAAGACAGCCTTTTAAGATAATTTGAAAAACATTTTAATTTTTTGCATTGCATTTGCAGCATGAATGTATTTTTTTAAAATAATATTTTTGTTCATAAGATACGAATATTTAAAGATACACAATCCTAAGTTTTGTTCAGTTTTCCAAAAATTAAAATCACTAATAAATTCGACAGTTTTTCGAAATTAAAATGGAAATGTCCAAGTGCCGACCATAGGTTTAAAGAAAACACTCTTCTTTGTAAAACAATTTTAATTGTAACTTCTTTTTCAACACTTGTCCTTATAGTCATTCCACTGTTGGCTGCTAATATTTTCAAAAGATGGGTAAATACGAATAGTGCATCTATGTACATGAAAAAACAGTCATTCATTGTTTAGGAAGCATAGTTTTTACTGATTATAGGGTTTGTTGAAAAGATAAACTCTTTGTAGGTTTGAACGAATGAGCGATTTATTTATTATACAGACACTTGTTTGTGAAGTTTTTATACTAGAAACCGACACTTATTTCAATTGTTTTAAATTTTTTATTTATTTTTATTTTTTTTTTTTTTTTTTGTTTTGCAACTTTAAATGTTTTATTTATAGGTAGAAATTATAATAAAGTATTAAACATAAGGTACGTGTCAAAATGATAAGGTCACATACTTCTCGTTCTGTTTATCCAAAAATACAAATAGTATTGATCGATAATATTGGGTGAAATACTTTGTTCAGATAAGAATTCTTTCCTCTCATTTCATTAGTGTTAGTTATTAACTAAAATATCAAAAAATTAGTTTTTTAAATGCGTCAAAATTATAAGGTTTTTAATATTATTTCAATAAAACAACGTATCTTATTATTTTTTTTTAAAATACTCAATTTTTAATTATTACTTTATTATTTATTTGGGATGAGGAATAGATTTTATGTAATATTCCAGTGTTCTTAGCATTATTCCCGCCAATCATTTAAAAATTGTAATTTTAAGCTCTTTAACCGAATTAAACAGATGGTTTTCAATATTCTATATGCATTTTTTCCACAGCATTAAGATTACTGAACAATAATTTACAACCCCATGCCTTAAAACATATATCTCATTTTTATCTTTAGTGACTTTTCAAAAAATATAAACTGGTCTGAAACTATTGACTATCTGGCATGCAAACCATTTAAATCAATCTTGCAACGCCTGGCATCAATAAAAGTAAAGAAAATACTGAACTTATTCGTAACTGAAGGCATTGACAGTTTGTCTTGAACAACTTTCAAACAAGATGTTGATGTATTCTTAACCTGAAATAAAAACTTTTCCTTTCGTTACAGCCATAATGTTGTATCTGCAAATAATGGAATTCTAACATGCAATCATGTGGTGAACAGAAAACAACTAAAATATATTTCATCATTCGTTAAATGATAGTCATTTTACAACAGATTTGCTTTTCAATTATACATATTTTTAAGTTTTATTTAATTATCTGATGATTTTAAACTTAAATGAAGAACATACTTTTGAATGCAATAAAATTTTTAAATTATTTAATGTAGTGTTTACAATAAGTTTATAAATAAGTTAATTTCTATATGGCCATTAATTGTCTGGTTACAAGGACTTTTGAAATCACAGCTACCGAAACTACTGTGAAGGTTCTTAACGAGACCAAATGGGAATAGTTATTTAGACTGAGTTAAAGTAATATCATATTATGATAAGATTTATGATTATAGACCAAACATATTTTGTTCATTATAAGTATAATAAGATATTATATTATGATCAAATATAATAGTAATATTACATCATGCTATTTTCGTATTAATCAAAATGACATCTTATAACATCATATTGGTACGAAATTGCATTATCAAATTGAATTTAACGGCCTGTAACGGTTGCTTGCAACATGCATCATGTTTATAAACATTTCCATCTACTTATGAGCAATGTTGATAACACGCTGTTATAACCAGTGTTTAAAAAACTAGAATACAAGTAGCAGTAGCAACAAAAAAACACGAGTAGTCTAGTTAAAAAATTAATAAAAACTCGGAGTCAATCAATTACTACTACTACTGCTGCCTTCACATTTTAGTAGCAGTAGTTGTAGTAGTTTTAAAGTATCAGAGATATTTGTTTTCTGCTAATTTTAAAATTTATTAGAAATAGAAGTAGCAGTTGACGTAGTAGAAGAAGTAGTAGTTAAGTAGCAGTTGAGGTAGCAATAGGAGTAGCCAACAATAAAAATCTTCAGCCAAACATTTTTATAGTTTGATGTTGTTGTGAATGTATATTTGTGTAAGATGTTCGCGTTGTAAACCAAAGTTATGTTTTTTTGTTTGTATGCACATAGTTATTGTCGTTTTACTCACACAATGTTTCAAAGCCTTGCCGTATTATTTACTTGAAATCAAAACTAATTCTAAGAAAACGTATTTACTACTATTTTCCAAAAAATGTTACCCCTAAAGAGTTAAGAAAACTAACTAGCCCAAAACATCTGTGACGAATAAAAACGAATTATTTTTTCAAATATCCCAAAACAACAACAATACACTATGTTTATTTCTTGTATTTTTGGTATTATTTTCTTTTTTGACTTCTTCTATTGCTACCTCAACTGCTACTTCTTCTACTACGTCAACTGCTACCTTATTGATACCTTAATGCTACTTCTAAATAATATAAATCAAAACTCGACACAGAGCAGTTGCAATGATTTGTATTTTAATGTTACTACTCCATTTACAATTCATGTTTTATTACTACTGCTCTGTTTAGAGTTTTATTTTTTGAAGATAGCAGTAGTTTCAAAAAACAAAAACAAGAGAACAGAAATAGATAAATGCTACTGCTACCGCTACTGAACCTTTTTTGATGCATTAGTTTTAGCAATAATTAAAAATTTTTTAGTTATCGTAGATTTTTAAACACTGGTTATAACATTGTTTATAAGTATAATAACATTAACTGTGGAGAAGCTGCAAAAGCTCTATGTAATCACTGTAGACATAGATTATACTAGAATTTACTAAAATATGGCGCTGTGTATATAAAAAGTAACAGCGAGTTGCTGAGGAGTTACTATATCTTAAGCACTGCTTAACTTAACATCTAAGTGTATTATCAGTATGTTTTTAAAGTGTGTAATATAAGTGTATTACTTGTAAAAATATCATAGCTTAAACAGCAATAATAGACACTACTGCATCTAAAACATACTGTGAGTACACATATAGAAACTTGACATATAATGATTATTTGTAAGTTTAAATGATTGTAAAAATGGTTTAAATGGCTTGAAAAATATTGCTGAAATTAAATTAAAATAACAATAATTTGTGTACGACAACATCGAACCATCTTTTTTATCTGCGTGTGCTCTGTTTAAGTTAATTACCAAATAAGATGCAGACAACTTCTAAATACATTGAACAAAATAAAACCATTTGGGTAACGAAAGATGCATAATCGGGAGATCTTCATCTGATCATGTTTCTTGTACTTCCTGCCGACAATTAAATCTCGAAAAAACATCATATAAACTTATTAAAAAAGGAGTGTTTTCAATATTTTTGTAGTATATTTTATACAAAATTTAAAAAATATTTGACCAATTCACAAGGTCTCTAATCATGTCATATTGTCATAATGTATTAATATTTCACGACTCTTAGGCGTTCGGCTGGTTGGTTACGATAACACAATCAACATAGCATACAGAGTAGTATTATTTTAGGACATTTTTTGCTTGAAAGGCAATAACAACATTTTCAAACCATTGTGAAATATTAGGACATTATGACATAAGAGACCTTGTGAATTGACCAATTGTGTGTAAAAATTACTGTGTTGTCACAAAAGAAACTTTTGAATTGAAATTTTAAACATTTTCAAAGGATCACTTATTGAAAGGATTTATAACTTAATAATTAAAAATAAACATAAAAGGTTTTATTCCAAAAAGACACCTCATTTAATATTTTTGCAAATTTACTTGTAAACTACCATATTCAGTTCCGTAGCTTTGGAATAAAACCTATTTGGCAATTCCGTGTACATGCAATTTATACATATATACATTTTATAAGGCTGGTGTTTCTATATTCCTTCATGTTGAGTTTGTTTAAAAATACCTATATCAACATTAAAGCATTTTTGCAGAACCGAAAAGGAATGAATTGAAATTAAAGTCTTTATTATTGTTTATGTTTGCAGAGCCGAAAAGGAAATTCTTTGTCTTCTAAAATTTCGATTGTAATTTATCATTAATTCTGTAGCCGAGGTTAGGTTGAAAAGTTACCTATTATTATAAATATTGGTAAGCATTTAGGCAAAAACTGTAACCCGTTGTACGCTCCAAAAAATATGGCATATGGCTGATCAAAGATGTCAAGGCTACAATAATACGAGGTTTTATTGTAGGGACAACTAAAGGATCTTCCAATAAGGACTTACGAACTGTGACAGTTGATAGCGGCCATATTGATGAAGCTACATCTGTCGAATTGGATGTAATTTATTCAATATGTTTTGCCAAATCACCATGGACGGATATAGCGTTCAACAACACGTGCAAATGATAAAAATGTTTTAACAAAATGTTTGGGTATTGTTCTGCATCAAAACATCATCTTCTGCGATTAGGCCCATTTTTGGATGAAAGGGTACGCCAACAAACAATCTACATGAGATACAAAAGCGTCCAATACATCCTGAAAAAGTCGAGGTGACGATATTGTGCGATTTCACCCTGCGAACAAACCACAAAGACAACATATCCCATGCCGTCTGTCAAATTAAGTCTGATTTATGCGCCAGAGTTATGAAAAATTGTAATTTCGGAGATAGAAAACTCTTCAAAACGAGCCGTAACAACGAAAATATCTTAACCAATAAAACTAAACTATTTTAGCTTAAATTCACATCGCGTGTGTTTACATTAAATTAAAACATGCAAGCAATCATAAAAAGCTTTTCCTGTAAAGTTTGTTTTTATGTACTTAAGATATTTTCCCTGTTAGGCTTCTATTGTCTTAGGGCCTCACTTTATAAAACGTAACGATTGGCAGCGTAAGAAATTTGTATGCAGAATTCTGGGAAAAGGATTTAAAACTTTAACCCGTTTGTCGTTTCGTTTTATAAAATGAGGCCCTTAATGAGTATTTGTCCCTGATGTGACAGAATGTTGAACGATTCAACTTTTGTTCAATATGAATTGTAGAAATGACTTCAATGAACAACATTCATAGAGGTGATCTTTTCAAAATCGGAATACTACTTATGTAATATTTTATTATAATTTTCTTTGCATATACTTCAAGTAAAGTGCACAAAAGGAGTTAAGATTCTATACATTCAACTCTCTGCTGGCCTTCAGTACCAATAACCAATATATTTGCACTAGAAATGCCTTTAAGTATCAGTGAACAAACATCAATTATTAAACACTTAAAATGTTTCCAACAGATCTAAGATTATTGAACGTGCGAAAAATAAGCAAATACTTGTACAAGTATTAAGTTACTGTATTAAACGTATTCGTTACAAAAAAAATGGTCTACATCTGTGTAATCGTTACGTTGGCCTGTTGACCAAGAATAGAAAACGAAAAAAAAGTGAACAAGTTTTTCAAAGTTTTTGCCTTCCATAAATTTATACGAATACTAACAAGTATATGATAAAGGAAAAAAGTAAACCATCATATACTAAATAACGCATCTGAAACACAAGACTGTATTCGATTCGTTGGAACAAAAAATAATTTCTTCTACTATTTTAACATCTTTTAATCGAATTATAATTGAATACCTTTTTGAGAACGTTGAATGGTTTTTTGTAAGTGATCTAGTATATTGGATACAGTACGCGCTCATTAGGTGAGTATAAAGGGAATATAATTTAGATAAAATTTAACATATTTAAAATTTATTATTGTAAATGAAGCATATTTGAAGCATATTTCAAAAAAATAAATATATGTATATAAAAAATATGATAATATCTATAAAAATAAAAATCAAATGTTGTTCGTCGTCAATTGAGAACGGCTGGACCGATTTGGAAACTTTTTTTTTTTAAATGTTCGTCATAGTCCAACTTAGGTTTCTACGGAAGGAAAAATTGACCACGCCCACTTGTTTCGATTTAGGCAGTGACATGTCTGAGATTGGAGTTAGTGTGGAAAATTCCAACAATGAAGTCACTCAATTTCAAATGGGCCGCTATGTTAACAGTGACGAAGCAATTTGGCGCATTTTTTCATTTGCCATTCATGAGAGATATCCTACTGTTGTTCATTTAGCCATACATCTGATAAATGGTCAAAGAGTGTACTTCACTGTGGAGAATGTATTACAAGGAGTTGATCGACCGCCATCTACAACATTGGCCAGATTTTTTGAAATGTGTCGGAATGATGAACTTGCCCGAACGCTGCTATACACCGAAATGCCAAGAATCAACGACGCATTAGGTCGCATTTACACAGTCCATCCAAGAAACGATGAGTGTCATATTGGAATGTTTCCACTTCCGAGGTTCAACAATTGTTTTGAGAATGTTTCGGAACTCCGCATCGTCATTGGGAAGCGGGAGTAATGATCCAATTATGTGGTAAATTTTGTTTTAAACTTTTAAGGTGGGCATGAAGCCGACGTTGTTTACGATATTAGTTGGCCCGAAGGACGTCATTTGAAAGCATGAGTTGTACTTTCGGATATTTTGAAGGAAGTGCATGGAAATCTGAGTGGCGCCGGAATTTAACTTAGAAGCGGTTCAGGTGGTTCAATAATTTGTGGCAGAACAACTTTACCGTTCGAACAGCATATTCTTGGGGATTCCTTAGGAACTTCAAAACAGTGCAATGTAAGCAAAGTTTGTTCATTGCGCCAATCAGTAATTATATGCCGACTGGAAGCCAATCGGGAGCGATTGGCTTCTAGTCTTTCGATATGCTTTTGGGGTGTCTCTGCAGCACTCGATGAACAAACAATGCGAGCCATTTGCTGAATTGCGGTGATTCGCGTTCTCTTTCTGTTTCAGCGTCTCTAGACGTAGATGCCTTTCCCGATTTTCCTGAAGACAAGACTCGAGTTCCGCAGCTGTTCTTCTTTACCTGATCTTCTAGCATTTTTGTAAATTTTCACTTAAAATAATATGTAAACCAATTTTATTCTTGGAAAAAATGCAAAAACACTTGTTGCTTTTTAACTGATCAACACAAAACTGTAGTCAGTGACTAAATGAAAACAAATTTTATTTGAATTCACCGTTATTTTTTATTAAATGTGGAATGCGGAGAGTTATTCAAAATATTTTTTTAAAATAGATTTCACATCGAAATTTCTTATTCATGTTCTTAATATGCAAAAGTAAGCTAAATTGTTTATCATTGATTGATAATATAAAAGAACTTTTATAGTACAATGTTGCACCTTATTAACCGCGGCCTACTTGTTTTATCAAACGATATGAACATTTGGTATGTACTGGACATGTGTGGGAATGTATTCCTTTCTTCGCTTATACCAAATCATACGCTTCATAGTACACCATTAAAATTTTTAGAATGATGTTAAGCAACGAAATGAAAATTGTCCTTGTTTGAACGCTGAGAATGAAAAAAAAAAAATAATTTATTTATGAGTGGCAATGATATACATATATAAGTCTGTCATTCCGTTTGGAATTTCTACATTTTTCACTTGCGACCCCATACATTATATATGTATATATTCTGTTACGTTATAGATAGCGGAGTCGATATAGGCATGTCCATCTGTCCGTCAATTTGTCTTTCCGAAGCCCCAAAAAACCTATATACATGAGATATAAGCAAAAAACAATACTACCTCGATCTTTGACGTTTTTTTTTATCTATAGCTGGATTTCTATATCATTAATGTAGACAATGTGGATATCTTATGATAGATATTCCAAAGGCCTTTCCAACTATTTATATAGCGTCATATTAATTCGGACCTACAATGCGTTAAAGTCGAAAAAAAACTATTTAACCCCATTTTTTTCACAAAAAAAAAATATTACAGCCGTATATATGAAGCTCATTTACTTGTTGATAAATGAACTTGTGTATTTGTTTTTATTTGTTAGAGATAAATGTGTTATGTCAGTTTGAATTTTTAATACTTTGTATGACATTGAAAGGAAATTGAATTAACAATTGATAATGTAATAAATTAAGCAAAATCAATGTGACAAATAGTGAAATCCCGAAATAATTTGTGGAAAATAACTTTGCCGACCTTGATAGAAATTAAATTAAATATGAAACACCATCTCCCAAATGCACTGTTGTGAAAATTGTTTATTTTAAAAATTAAAAGACATTGTCAAATATGTAAAATTTAAAATCAATTGCAGAAGAGTCTTTGTAACTAGAAATACAAGATTGTAAAAGTATTGTCAGTGATCGTCATATTATTAAAATAAATTTAGCATATTTTCTTAATTTTGTTTCGTACAAACCCTTTGAATGAAATTTATTTCCATAACTAAGTGCTGGTCCACACACGTTAAGTTTATTGGACAAGTCTTGAGTTTATAGAAGAGATTGGAAAGATTTTCCTCTTTTTCTTCTTCTCTCTTCTATAAACTCAAGGCTTGCTCAAGTAAACTTGACATGTGTGAACAAATATCTTGTTCAAGAGAGAAAATGGAAATTGGTACTTTTTCTCCTAATTGTAATTTTTTAATATTATAAATTATTAAACTTATATACATACTTAAAAGTTTATTAGAGTGAAGTAAGAATCAAACATAGGGAGTACTAATGGTACTTTTTCGATCTTCTAATGGTACTTTTTGAATTTTGTATAATAATGTACATAGAAACATGAAATTGACCATATATGGTTCGTTATTCTTCTTTACAGTCTAAAAAGAATGGGCTTTTCGACGTTTTTATTTGACATCATACCTGTTTGTAGATTATTTGTTATTAGATAGTCGAAAGCTAATAGTTTTCTACTTTCGATGGAAAAAACACATAATGGTATATCCCGGCAGCGAAGCGAACCGGGTTTGTAATAAATTTATAGTTGGTAAATTCACAAGGTCTCCTATCATGTCATATTGTCATAATGACCTAATATTTCACAATGGTTTGAAAATGTTGTTATTGCCTTTCAAGCAAAAAATGTCCTAAAATAATACTACTTTCTTTGCTTTGTTTATTGTGATATCGTAACCAACCAGCAGAGACCTGCGCCGAACGCCTAAGAGTCGGTTAAGCCGAGCCGCCGATTCGTGTAATATTTGGACAATATGACAATTTTTGTAAATGGAATTTCAATCAGAATGATCTAGTACTGCCGAACTGTTAGGTATCACTGGTGTTCTCGTAGAACTCTTAAGGATGTGCTCTATATATGCCTATACCTACTTACAATCCCTAGATTTGGTAGCAAATCAGATTATGAAAAACTCGGAAAACAAACTACTTTGTATTACACAGGTGGGAATAAATACGTTCAGTTTAATAACCATTGGTAAAATATGGAATATAAAATACAATGATGCTATGATCCTGAAATGTTTGGTGGATCCGTAAAAATAATGGTATAAAATATGTGTTAGTACTCTAGAAATCTTCATTCAATTAGCAAAGCAGCTTTCTTGACTTTGCTTCACTTAATGATTTCAAAAGATATGAGAACGGGACATTTATTCCGTGAATTTTTGAATGCAACACAGGTTTATGGATAAAGAATAATTTTATCATATTTTTATCCCTTCCAAAAAAAAATTGTAACCTAATTCATGAATTTTTTCCATGGAAACTGAGCATGTGTGCACCCTTTTGCGTAATCGATTGTGAGCAAACGCCGCAGCCATCTTGCGAAAGCATTTTCATACCCAAGTGATGATTGATGCCTCCCGTACATTTAATCGCCGATCAGTCAACACCATATCGTGATTTCTTTCAATTGTTTCGGGAGTAGAGACCTCAACTGGGCGTTCAGTAAACCACTTTTTTGGCATTGAATGGTGGTTTTAGCCTAGTATTTTCCGCAAAAATTAATGCTTAATGAACACATGAAATTCGCTTTATTCCATTTTCAACTCAAGTCACTCGGTAGTCCGCTAACACTGGCGGTCAAACACAAAATAAATAACGCAACTTGTTCAAATTTTGACAAGAGTTAACTGACTTATGCATGTTGACAGGAGCAGAGTTTTCCTTTTAGCTGGTGGGTCAAAAAGTCCTTGACTTTTTGAAGATCCCACCTCGTACCTAATTTAATTCCTTGCAAACTCAGACCTTAGCGAAGAAGAACTGATTTTAGTTGACCAATCTAGAATAGGAAAACAATAATTACAATATTATTAACTTGTCGAGCAGTTACAATAATACTATTTTAACTATTAAGAACATTGCACAGTGACTCAAATAAATTTGTTGTTTGTAAATTGAAACATCAAATGAGTAAGAGTTAGGGATTACCATTGGATGACAGTGATCGTTGAATAGTTATAACGAATTCTGCAAAAGCTAAGTACTGCAGGAAGAAGAGGACAGTATTTGAGGGTGAAGCTATGTGGTGTCTAAATCATTCACTAAAATGTCTTACTTATCCGATAGTAGGTTTAAATGTACCTATAATTGACTTTATACATACGAAGTTGAGGTAAGGTTTACCAAGGAAACGGTGTACGATTGGTCGTACATCCTTACCTAAAATATCTTGAAAATATGAAATAAATATTATAAATATTAAACTGACATCTTGAAACAGATGATCTGAAAAAAGTGGTCATATTACTTACGATAAAGATTCTGTTGGTCACATTATTCATCAGCAACTACAAACAACTTTTTTAAACATAAAGCGGGTGGTTTGATCACACATTCAACAGCAAAAAGCACCAACTCAAAAAAGTTGTATAAAAATACAATTTTTATCAAAACTTAAGGAATCTCGATGTTGCATAAAAGTGAAGCAGTAACAATCAGTACAGAACAGACAAAATGTTAAATTATAATGAAGTCGCTAACAACAACAACCAACACCAACAAATACAATAAACAAACAAAATAATTTATTATTCGTGCATTTGGACAAGTTGATTACAACTTTGCAGAGTTGTGGCAAACAACTTAAAAATTGACGGCAACATGTTGATGTTTTTTGAAATTTTTGCCAGAACACAGAAGAACAAATTTAAATAATTCTTGTTTAAACTTTGAGTGCAGCAAAATGTTTGTATTTATTTTGTCGCTCAATCGTAGTTGCGTGTTGGAATGGAAAACCTTATTAAAGATTACTCTTAAACTTTAATCCCTCCAACGACTTAAGGCAGCAGTCACTTCAATGACTGAATATTGTATTGGCTGCCTTTCAAAGGTGTTTTGAGCGGTCTGTCTTCATAGCTTAAAGGAATAGAGAAAACATATCATGATAAGACTTGGAATGTACAGAGTTTAACTTATTAAATTCAAAATGTTTGAGAAATCATACACACACACACGATTATATACCCAGCCCTGATCTTGACCTCTGTGTTTGTGATATAAACACACCCACAATTGGCCATTTTCAAGTGCAGTCAGCCGGTCAGTCAGTCATTCACTCATTCAGTTGGCTTGTAGTTTGTTAAATATTCATATACTGTGATTATCTGCTGGTAACTGAGAAAGACTTGTGACGGTTTCTTTTTAAAGTTATTGTGAAGATAAGGGTTACGTTCTTTATGTGAAGGTTAAGATGTGTGCTTTGGAGTTGAAGCAAAATTGTAGGCATTTTAAAAATTAGGTGGTAAATTAGAGATTGTGTTTTGAATTTTTTCATGGTAATTGCAGAGTGTGCTTAAGCTTTGTGCGACTTTCAAATTAATTTAAAGGATAAACAGAGCAAAAGGAAATATGCAAAAAAAGTGTTTTACGCTCATAAAATATGCAGTAAAAACTCTTAAAATTTAAAAAAATATGCTCTAAAAACAAAATTTATATGACACAGGTTAACAAACAAAGAAAAAAAAAGTTGGTCCCGAGATACCATTAGTGGTTCTGTATTAGGTGTTCATTGCTAACACCAATAATGTTTTTAAATTTGTTTTCTTACTTCATTTTTCACTATTGGCTGTCATAAGTAAATTTGTGTGCCCATTTCGTAATTATACCCTTCACTTTCGTGGGAAGGGTATGTATAAGTTTGTCATTCCGTTTGTAATTTCCACAATATAATTTTCCGACCCTATAAAATATATATATTCTGGATCCTTATAGATAGCGGAGTCGATATAACCATGTCTGTCCGTCTGTATGTCTGTTGAAATCAATTTTCTGAAGACCCCAGATATCTTCGGGATTCAAATTTTCAATAATTCTGTCAGGCATGCTTTCAAGAAATTTCCTATTTAAAATCAGCAAAATCCGTCCATCAATAATGGAGATATGAGCAAAAATCCGTGACAACCTCTATTTTTGGCCTATTTTTGATCTATATCTCGATTACTAAGTCATAAATATAGACAATATGTATATCTAATGATACATATTTTAAAGTCCATTGTAACTATGTAGATAAGGCTATAGTAAGTTGGACCTACAATGGGTCAAAATCGGGAAAAATATTTTTAAACCCGAATTTTTTTCACAAAAAACATTTTTTTGACATAAATTTTTTTCACTAATAAATTAAAAAACTAAATGTTTAAAAATTGGAAAACACTTTTAAAAAACAATTTCGAAAAAAAAATTTTTTAATTTTATTTTAAAGTATAATTTGGTGAAGGGCATATAAGATTCGGCACCACCGAATATAGCTCTCTTACTTGTTTTATATGTACATTTCTATAAATAAATTGATTTTAACATCTTGTCTTCATCGCGAAAAAGTTTTCACAATGACCGAAATATGTTTTTGTTACATTTATGGTGAATACACAGTCAAAAAATTTAGAAAACCTGTAACAGACTTGGTGAGGAACACATAATTCAATTACTTTACGATGGAGATAAACCCTGAACAAGCCGTGGGTTCCAAACATTGTGTCTAAATTGTTTAATGAACATTTAAGGCAGTGGGAAAACGGAAAACGTAGTAATTTGATATTTGGTGTACCTATGATTTGGACAGATCCGAAAAACCACATTGCTGACTGGTATTTTTGTGTTGTTATATTAAATGTTATAAATAAAAGGACGACGTACCATTTGCTATGAACCAACATCTATTAGATTTGCCAGACACAGATATGGTGGTAGAACACCACAGCGATTTTGAAATCTTAAGATTCCTGATTAAGAGACCTTGACCTTTCGAAAGAGAGATCTTAGCTTCTAGTATATAGGCTCAAGGAAAGAAATCTTTTAACTTCTTCCATTTTTAACTAAGAAAATAAAGTAGTCTTTTGTAATGACACTGGTGGCCTTTTAACGACAATCGGACTCTCAAGCTACAAAGCTGATGAATGGAGAACGTTTATGGACAGTTAAAAGCGAAGTTTAAAATGCGTTTTACTAGATATTGGTAATAAGCATGCATTAACTAAAATTGGTCAATGTTTTGCCTTTCTTTATAGAAAGTTTCCAGGTTTGAGTACAGAAAAACTAAAAACTGTGAAAAATTTCTTAGGAAATTTGATTGGGTGTATGACTTAAAAATTCTGGATTTACCATAGATAGCGTATCTTTTGAACGCGGGTTTTGTTTTTAATAACTTATGTGTCATTTTGAATGGAACATATCTGTCATTATACCCTACACCACCATAGTGGGAAGGGTATAATGGATTTGTGCAGATGTTTGTAACGCCCAAAAAATATTAGTCTAACACCCACCTTAAAGTATACCGATCAACTTAGAATCACTTTCTGAGTCGATTAAACGATGTCCGTCCGTACGTCCGTCTGGCTGGCTGGCTGGTTGGCTGTCCATGTAAACCTTGTGCGCAGAGTACAGGTCGCAATTTTGAAGATATTTCAATAAAATTTGGTACACATCACTTTTTCTGCCCAAGGACCATTCCTATTGAAATTGGCTGAAATCGGTCCATTATTTCACCTAACCCCCATACAAATGTCCTCCCGAAATTGGACTTTATCGGTCATAAATGTTTAATTTATATAGGTATCTACACAGATTTTCCTCCAAATAAATTCTATATATACCGAATTTATGTCACCAAATTTTGTTATGATCGGTCCATAATTAGTCATAGCTCCCATATAAGACCTGCTTCCGATAATCACTTTAACGAGCATAAATCTCCTTAAAATATTGGTATACACATAAAATGCAACATAAATAACTTTCATATAGACATTAATCACATGACCAAATTTCATGGTGATCGGTCCATAATTTTTCATAGCTCCCATATAAGGCCCACTTCCGAAAATCGCTCACGAATATAAATTTTTGAAAGAAAAATGTTTTTGCTCATTTACTTAGTGTAGGGTATTATATGGTCGGGCTTGACCGACCATACTTTCTTACTTGTTTATTATCACTTAGTTACACATTATATTGTTAATAACAAAGTTTCTACGAAAATCTCGAATATTGTGCCAACAAAGCGTCATTTGCGCGAAGATTTACTTTATTTCATTAATTTAAAAAAAGTGTCCTGAAGCACAGCTTATGGTGAATGTGTTCTTTTGGTTTCAACCTGCAAGATACGGTTTGTGCGGTTCAGAATTTGTGATTTTGACACGGAAGATAAAGAAAACTTTTGAAGACCTAGAATTGGAGGCACTACTCCATGAAGATAGTTGTCAAAATCAACAAGAGCTTGCAAAATAATTGTGAGCTACTCAATCAGAAATTTCAAAATGTTTGCAAGTACCAGTATTCATCCAAAAGCAAGGAAATTTGGTACCATACGAATTGAAGCCAAGAGACCTTGAAAGACGATTTTGTATGTCAGAAATGATGTTTGAACGTTGTAAAAGAAAATCATTTTTACACGGAATCATTACTTGCGATAAAAAATGGATCCATTACAATAACCCGATGCGTAAGAGATCGTATGTGAAGCCCGGCCAACCAGCCGAATCGACACCAAATATTCATGATGCTAAGGTAATTATCTGTATTTGGTGGGCAAAAGTGTACTATCTGCTATGAGTCCTATATATTATGAGCAGCTGATTGTCTGGTCAGACAATCACAGGGAACCTTCTCTGAACGCTACTGATTCGTTTGAAACGAGCATTGACCAAAAAACGCCCACAATATACGACCAGACATGAAACCGAAATATTCCATCATAACAACACTCGGCCATATGTTACAATAGCTGTTAAAAAGTATTTAGAATAAAGTGGTTGGGAAGTTTTGTCTCACCTACTTTATAGTCCAAACCATGCCCCGTTCGACTATTATTTGCTGCAATCGAGGCAGAACGCTCTTTAGGGATACGCTTCACTTTGGAACAACACTTTGGCTTGATTCGTTCTTGGCCTTAAAAGATGAGCATTTCTTTTGGCTCGGAATCCATATGTTGCCAGAAAGATGAGAAAAGTTCATAGATAACAATGGCAAATACTTTGAATAAATTTATGTTGTACAAATGTTTCAAAATAAAAGCTAAAAATTTGAAAAAATCCCATATTTTTCATATATACACCAATAAATATAATAAAATTGGTTTTCCAATGATTTTCTACATAAAATAATTTTGTTTACATAAAATTCATAATCATAAACCCGTTAATGTTGAAGCTGGTATATAAGATTAGTACACTTTTTAAAATGGAGGACATATAAAGCAATAAGGGACCAAGAGCGTTTACTGGATTTCCATTCTAACAAATCGATACATAAAATTCTTAAAATGTTCTAAAACATACATAGGATGCACTGGAGAAAATATTAATTTTCATGATTCTGGTTTCCCTGGTGATAAGAAATTTATTTGAAGTATTTTATGGTATAGAAATAAAGATTTATAAAAAATTAAAATGATTTCTTATACCCAATAAAGTTGCACTTATAAGGAATAGGAGGCCAAAAATTAAAATCTCTATACAAAGTTTTTCCCAGTGAACAGCATGATTAAAAATTAACTTCTTCAGAATTTTACAGCATTAGCTGTGTATATAGGAATTAAGCAAATTTTTAATTTAGGGGAGATCTAAGAGAGTGTGGGTATATGACATATTTAATATTTATTTAGCTTTACCCATATATTTCAAATATTTCAGTAGCTCAAATAAAAGTCTATATTAACAACTTACCATTATATAAATGTTTTAGTCACTTTATACAGCTTTTACTTTCAATATCACGTTGCACGAAATTTCGTGATCGTCTTCATCTTGAAATCTGTAAGTTAAATAATAAAATTTCATTGTAAGTTTGACATATAAAAAACTATGTTTATAAATGGTTTAAGAATCTGTTAACAATATTCAATGTCAATGACTCTATTCCCTACAGTAGCATACAGACAAGTACAAGTACCAACTTGATTGATGTTTTGCATATCTGCCGTAAATCTCAATCACTTCACTGTAACTATTTCTTTAAGACTTCCAGGCAAGCTTTACGAATTCTTACAAGGCCAACAGCCACCACTTCTTTACAATTCGACTGTCTGTTGCAAATATTTTATGCAAATTAGTAAAGTTACAATTGATTTGAATACAATTCTTGTTAACAGACAATTTATTTAACGAATTTAAATATTTTTGTAAAATTGCCAACAATTTAATTATTTTTAGAACGGAGGACAAACACAGACAAATTTAAAGATGAAAGAGTGAACAGGGAGTTGAATTGCACTTCTTTACATTTTATTTTGACAGCGTGTATCCTCTGTGTTAAAAGCGGATGTCAGAAACTAGGCTGCCTTTTGTATTTTCTATGCATTCAAATTCGGTTTTGTCCCTTTGCTATTAACTGGAAAGGTAGAATTTAATCAAATCTAAAATGATTCGGACACATATTGAGTGGTATCGTGACCTGTGTCTGAATTAAAATAACCAGAATTTCTCTTTCCCATCCTATGATAGAGGTATAAGATATTGGGATTAGAAGATGGGTATAGTTTCTTGTCGTTGGTAATACAATTTTCAAGAGTTATGTGAGCACTTATATTGGTTTAGATAGGTTTCTTTCTGAACAGACTAACTTTGACTCGGATGACTTTCAAGATCACATGTCTTGTCTGGTATATTTGATATTTTATGAGACCGATAGGGATTTCGTGATCTCCGGCCAGAAACAAGGAATGCATACGATTTAAAAACAGTTCCATACTATTCATATGTTTTAAAAGAACCTGATTTAACTTGAAAATAATTGAATATACGTTCACGCATTTGAATCAGGCAAATCCTTAAGTAGTTTAATTAATTGCAGATTAAACCCAAATGGTGTTAAACCACACACATTTTAAGGGATTCGTAAAACAACGAGGAGATACAAGTAAATGCATACGTTAGCAAACATTATACATGAGAATGTATCTTTTTTGATATCAGCAAATAATTACTTGTAGTTTTTAACATTGATTTGGTTACTAAATGCAGCACGAATAAAACATTTATTTCTACTTGCAACGAACATACAACTAAGAACACATTGCATCCACAAGAAGAACTAAATATTCATTGTTATGATCATGTTGGTGTTGCTCAAACCAACAACGTTGACGATGCACAGTGGGGATATTAGAAAAAAATGTGGAAATACATCTGTAACTTCTAAACGGGAATACAATTTGCCATGGCTTTAGAGCAGGTGTAGTTGAGTTTAAGGTTCCATTTTTGAGTTTCAAGGCCTAAAACTGAGGTACCTCGAGTATCGAAAATATTAAAAATTATGCCAAACTGTTGTTCTCGAGCAGATTTTAAAGAATTTTATATATATAGTATCTACTGGAAGAGCTCTATCAATATTATATCATATAATTTACGAGATATTTTAATTTGAAAATTAAAATTTCAGTTAATAGCAAATCTTAATACTTTCCACTTTTACATTGCACAGTCTCAGATTTCATTGTTTTAGCGGGATTTAATTAAAAAAAAACCTTCTTTAAAAAAAAAAAACAAGTAAGAAAGTATGGTCGGTCAAGCCCGACCTTATAATACCCTACACTAAGTAAATGAGCAAAATCATTATTCTTTCAAAATTTCAATAATTTATATTCGTGAGTGATTTTCGGAAGTGGGCCTTATATGGGAGCTATGAAAAATTATAGACCGATCACCATGAAATTTGGTCATGTGATGAATGTCTATACGAAAGTTATTTATGTTGAATTTTATGTGTATACCAACATTTTAAGGAGATTTATGCTCGTTAAAGTGATTATCGGAAGCAGGTCTTATATGGGAGCTATGACTAATTATTGACCGATCATAATAAAATTTGGTGACATTAATTCCGTATATATGAAACTTATTTGTAGAAAAACTTGTTTAGATACTTATATAAATTAAACATTTATGACCGATAAAGTCCAATTTCGGGAGGACATTTGTATGGGGGCTAGGTGAAATAATGGACCGATTTCAGCCAATTTTAATAGGCTTGGTCCTTGGGAAAAAAAATTATATGTACTAAATTTTATTAAAATATTTAATCGACTCAGAAAGTGATTTTGAGTCGATCGGTATATTTTAAGGTGGGTGTTAGACTAATATTTTTGGACGTTACAAACATCTGCACAAATCCATTATACCCTCCCCTCTATGGTGGTGTGGGGTATAAAAATATTGAATACAATAAACAACAACCCTGGTTTTTACAAAAACAAGTTTTAAAACAAGAGCATAAAAAATATAACGGTATCAAAGAGTGAGATGTTTAATTGACATTAAAATTTTTTAATAGTTATTGCTAAAAGTAATCAATGTTTTTGCGTTTAATTTTTTTGTTTTTTGATATTTTTTTAAAATTCTTTTTGAATAGTAAAATACAATATTTAAACTAAATAAGAGTTTCATTACTGCTAAATTTGTTTATGACATATTCAAGACATCCATTTTAAGTAAGATTTTTTCTTAATTTTAAAATTTTCAATTTTCAAAAACTATACCGTTTACAAACCTTCCTATTTATAGAAACAAAAAAGAAAATCCTCCCCAATTGACCCCCGGAATTTTTTGACCTATAAAAGCATCATGGCCAAACAAATGTTTCGTAGTGAAATTTTCGAAATTTGGGTTTGAACAAAGCAAAATGAAAGACATGAACGTGTTTTTGATTTTATATGTGGAAATATTAGTACTGGAAGCGACAAAATTGTAGACTTTTCCATGTTAAACAATTTTGTAAAAAAATGTTGTTATGAAACAAACATGAAGTGGAAGAAAGCAATATAGGGGCTAGGAGAAATAATGGACCGATTCTAACTAAATTCAATAGACATCGACATTGGGGCAATGCAAAATCTTGTACCTAATTTTGTCGAATTATCTTTGAAATTGCGACCTGTAGTTTGAGTACAAAGTTTACATGGACGGACAGACGGACGGACGGACATCGCTTAATCGACTCAGAAAGTGATCCTGAGCAGATTGCTATACTTTAAGATGGGTGTTGGAACAATATGCACATTATAAACATCAGCAAACATAACCCCCTATACCCTCTTCACTATGGTGGTGTAGGGTATAAATATTAAAATTTTGATTTTAACATTTGTATGGGAGGTAGGCGAAATATTGTCACGACCACCTCAATTTTTTCTCCAAAAATGTATCTAACCATAGAAAAACTGAATTTTGAATTATCTTTACCTGTTTTGAAAATTCAGACTAGTCCCTCTAGATTACACAAATCTGACAGTGTGCGTTGATTAGAAATTCCTATATAACTGAAAAATTTCATTAAAAATATTCAAAAACGTAAATATTTTAAAAGATGAAACAATTTCCTAAATGTATATTATGTCTACTTTATCTCTTCCACTAGTCTCATTAATGGCTTCAAAATACATGTCTGGTGATGCAGGAGTCGGCAATGCAGTGTCAAAAAATTTATTCCAAAACTGCAAGATTTTGTAAATTTCCGGTATATTTTTGATTAGGAAAACTTATCATTAATGCCAAAAGTGGACTATTAAGCGGTTGAGGCAAAACTTACCAACCACTTCATTCTAAATACTTTTTAATTGCAACATGTGGCCGAACGTTGTCATGATGGTTTCATGTAGGGTCGCATATTCTGGCGCTTTTCGGCCAATTTTCGCTTCAAGCGGATCATTTGCATTTTTGATCAAGCCAGATTTCAGTAGCTCATAATAGATAGGGCCCTTTTGGTACCACCAAATACTCTTGTCTCGGCGATCTATCTCATCCGTGTCAAAATTATCACTTCTGAACCGCACAAAATTAAAATACGAAGAGAACAAATATTTTGAAACTTTTTGTATCTTTTATAAATTAATTTGGATAATTTTGGGACGCGTTAATTCCAAGTGAGTAAGTACGATAAGTACGAATATGTTAGATTATACATACATAAATGTGTGCAATTTGTAAGACTTTTTTTCATATTAATAAGAAGGACAGCGTTATGGATATGCGAAATCTGATGCTTGAAATGCATTTTCTTTGGGGGAAACTTTAAGTAAGTACGATTAAATTCCTTTTTAAAATATCATTATACTAATTTACTTTTGTTTTATCATTTCTTAGATTTTGTATTTTGCAAATGCGAATATTTCGTAAGCTATAACATTGTAGCTGTGGCAATGTTTTTTGAATCTCTTCTAGTAGATTTCATATATCTATTAAATCGTGTCGATAACAAAAATTTGGCTTCATGTTTAATTTTTCATATACCCTAGGTACTCCACTTTGGTGCATGTGGCACCAACCACCGTTCCCTTGGTGCTTAAAGTATAAATTCAAAACTTAAACACAACTATACCTGCAATATATACATGTGATATTAAAATCGGACTATCCAGTTAGAAGTTACAGATTTATTTCCACTCTTTTAAGTTTCCCCATTGCAGTTAACACACATTTTCTAATAAGACATTAAATAGTAGTAATCATGGTGAAGTCATATTTAATTTTAACGTAAGTTAGAATTCTTGAAATCATCTCAATATTGAGTATAACGTTAAAACTTAACATTAAGATATCAGTTGTATATGTCTCTTATAATCCAATGAGAATTCTTCCCCTGTTTCCAACATAACACAATAAACATTTTATTATCACCTTTAAATGCGTACAAATTGAAATTTTGAAAAGAAATGTGAAAATGTAAACCTTTGCTATTTAATTTTAATCAGAAATCTATTTATAACTGTAGAATATCATTAAAAACTATGTAAACTCCAAATTCAAAATTTAGACTCAACTACACCTCCTCTACAGCCATGGGAAATTACAGATTTATTTCCACTTTTTTTTTTATTCCCCCACTGTTGATGGATGATGATGATGATGCGGTTAATGATAATTATAGAAGCGTAAATAACTTGCATATCAAAACCGGCAAGAAAATAATACCAAAGAAATACAAAACATATTTATTAATAGCTAATACGAATTTAAAATGCCCTTTCTAAGAAGATTTATATTTATATGTCACAGATAAGAATGTAAATAGTTCAGGTCATAATATCATTCTCTAAACTAAATATTAGTAGCTTTTCTTGATAAATTGCAATTGGTACTCGATCAATATGAATAGTCGGGCTTATCTGAATCTGCTCAAGAAAGAGATCATTCATCAAATTTTCCTGTTAGTAGAAGTAAACTATATTCTATTGTCTTAAATTTATAGTCTGTAAGTCTGTATGGTTTTATAAAATTTTTAAACCGATTGGTTTCATTTTTTTCGGGTTTGGAATAATTTATTAAATATTAGGATATTATAGGCAAAAAAATCAGTCGATAATATAGACAAATTATATAAAATACACACAATACAAATTCTACTTTATTGATCATTCGATACAACTTTAAAAGCTAAATTTTTATCAAATATTTAAAAAAATAAACTGACTTAAAAATGCGGGATTTACCAATAGGTGACATATCTTTTGAACGCGGTTTTTGTTTTTAATAACTTATGTGTAATTTTGAAAAGTACATATCTGTCATTTCTTCTCATTTAGTTATTCAACATTGTAGTGTAAAAAACAAAGTTTTTTTTTTTTTCTTCGAAAATCTCGAATATTGTACCAACAAAGCGTCATATACGGGAAGTTTTGCTTTACTTCATTAATTTAAAAAAAAGTGTCGCTGAAGCACATTGATTGCTCATCAAAGCTTATGGTGAGTGTGTTCCATCGGTTTCAATATGCGAGAGATGGTTTGTGCGGTTCAGAAGTGGTGATTCTGACACGAAACACAAAGATCGCCCAGGCCAGCCAAAAAAGTTTTAAAACCATGAATTGGCGGCATTACTTCATAAAGATTGTTGTAAAACTCAACAAAAAGTTTGCAAAATTTTAGAACGCAATTTTAAAACGCTTGCGAGCAGCTGGATACGAATTGAAGTTGAGATACCTTGAAAGATGATTTTGCATTTCAAAAATACTGCTTGAATGCTATAAAAGAAAATCATTTTTTCACCGAATCATTACTTGCGATGAAAAATGTATCCATTACGATAACCCGAATCGTAAGAGATGATGCCCGGAAAACGAGCCGAATCGACACCAAAGCCAAATATCCTGGAGCTAAGATAATTCTCTGTATTTGGTGGGAGCAAAAGGGTCCTATCTATTCTGAGCCGCCGAAATCTGTCCAAACTACCAGAGGAAACCTGTACCCAACGCAATTGATTCATTTGAAGCGAGAATTGACCGAAAAACGTCCAGAATATGCGGCCAGACGGGATATTCAATCATGGCAACGTTCGGCCACATGTTGCAATACCTGTTAAAAAGTATTTAGAATGAAGTGGTTGGGAAGTTTTGCCTCACCCGCTTCATAGTTCAGACCTTGCCCGGTCCGACAACTATATGTTTCGATCGATGCAGAACACTCTCTCTGGGATATGCATCACTTCATAACAGAGTATCCGAAATTAGCTTGATTCGTTCTTCACAAAAGACAGCATGCTACTTAATCTGAAGCAATTATTGTATTAAAATTTATTAAATCCAATGATATTTTTGCATCGATTTGATTTTAGTGAAACTGGATGAATCATCAGGATACAAAACCTATTATTGAATTCTGATTTTTCCTTATAAATAAATATATTGTTTTTGGAAATTAACTTACAATGCAATAAAATGCAAGTTTTCCTCCCTAAATTTTTAAAATTTTCTGCAGAAAATAGTTAAAAATGAATAAACCGAAGAATATTTGCCGGTTATCGGTTTTAAGACAGTTTAGGACCGAATAAGAGCATTGTTTTTAATACAAAATTGTCGCCTACACTGATGGCTTTGCAGTGAAAGAATTGGGGATTTATCTGTATATACTGTCACAGTGGAATATTTATGTCGCACTCAGATTCAAACACAGCAAAATGTATATTTTGTTATTTTTAAAGGGTTTTCCAACAAGAGGTGTTATTTTGAATCACCCGGTATCTCGGTAACTGTCACTTTTGAAGGTTTTATTCTTTGACATTTGACAACTCATTGAAATTATTTAAATTCACTACAAAAATGGTTAAAATCTTGCAGTCACAGTTCACAAAACTAAAGCATTTATGGGTCGTCGTGAAGCAACTTGTCGGACCGCAATACAGAAATTGGTGAACAAATTCGAGCTGTTGGGACAAGTTAGTGATGTGAAGAATAAAACCCGTGCACGTCGCTCAAGAGCAACTGAGAATATTGCTGCTATAGTCCAAAGTGTTGAGGAAAACCCAGGTTTCTCCATTCCTTGTCGTTCTTTGGAATTGGGCATTCCACAAATGTCACTACACCGTATTTTGTTCGGAGTTGGATGATATTGATCTGGACAACGTTTACTTTCAACAAGACGGCGCTACGTGCCACACAAGCAACTAAGCCATTGCTCTTTTAGGGAAAAAGTTTCCAGACCGTGTTATCTCTCGAAGAGGTGATCACAATTGGCCACCGAGATCTTGTGATTTTACAGCTTGCGAATTATTCCGTTGGCGTATACCTTACGCCAATAGCCCAGCGTCGATTCAAGACCTCAAAGATAGAATTCGTGAGGCTATCGAGGACTGCCCTATGTCCACTTTGCGATTTGGTTATGGAAAATTTCATGAAAAGGATATGATCCCGTAAGCGTAGTCGTGGTGGTCATTTTGCTAATGTTGTTTTTCCGATCATTTATCTCAAAAAATGCCATTTTTCTTTGAATACCAAAATAACACCTCTTGTTGGAATACCCTGTATATAAACCATTATCCCTTCATTTACTTTTCCTTCACCTAATACACTGTAACAATGCGAAATATTTCGGAGTCATTCTCGTTATGATGGAGATCTTTGCAGGGATCATCAACCCAAATACTGAAACCATCAGTCAGAAACTTTGTACTGATGGTTGTCTTTGGAGAATATCTTGAATAACATCCTGTATAACATTAATTATCCCATTACCAAGTCCTCGTTTATAATATAAATATGGAGAAATTTAATATGTATTTTCACAAACATCTAAATATAAAGTGTAGAGTTGGCGGAGGTATCTGCATCCACAAAAGCTATTAATACCAGACATCCTAAAAAGAGATCATGAACTCAAAAGTGATACTCACTCTTCAGTAAATTAAGACAAGATGAACAAATGAAATAGATTCGTTTTAATGTTCATTCACTCATTAACAACACCAATATGATAGAGAATGGATATACATATTTCCCGGCATATCTTTAACAGCTGTATTTAAAACCATCGTCGTTAGTAAAAGTTATAGAAAGTAAGAGAGGATCAGACTGTATTTCATGTGCTTGCTATAAATTACCTCACTGGTGGCTTGGCCTTGGTGTTGCTCTGTTCTGTAATTTACCTAAAATAGATTATTAAGTGCTATATATGCATAAGTTGGTTGGAAACACCACAATGTAGGGTGCTAATACCATAACATTCCACCTTAATCCACAACATGTATGAATACCACTTTCAAGTTGCTTTAGAGATACAGCCAACATTATTTCCATGGCAAATTCTAAACTTGTGTATACGACATGTGTTGAGAATTGTTGCAACAAACATACAAAGGTGTGTTGCACATTCTCGTATAACGAATGAATAAATGTTGGTTTGTGGAAATGCGTTGCTTGTTCCCTCGTTTAGTTAGTTGACCATTGAAATTGGTTGTTCTTCTCGTAATCTACTTCGATGTGGTTGTTCTTTCTGGCTATTCCTGTTGCCGTTGTTGATGGGGTAATGTTTACTATGGTTATTTAGCTATTAACATTGCTGTGGGTGTTGTTATTTTGTAACATTAAGAACATTACACGATTATCCATTGATTTTTAACATCCTTAAGGCTTTTAATACTCGTAAAATCAAAAAAACAACCTCGATAATAAATGCAATAGCAACAACATAACAACAAAAATGGAAACAGCGTAAACAATGCGAAAAATTACAAACTTAACATTTAAGCTTTAAAACATCTATACCTGGTTGTTCAATTTTAAACATTAGAGTTTACATTTAAGATAGAATATCTTAAATGTTTAGTCAGTTTCTTATTTAACGACTGAACACATCGGATTATCCGGCTTTTAGGCGTTCGGCACAGGTCTCTTCTGGTTGGTTACGACAGCACAATAAACATAGCATATATACCAAATTTTATGAAGATCAGTCCATAATTCGCCATAGGTCCTGAAAAACCTGAATAATAACACAAGTCTTTACGGGTTGAGCGATTGAATATCACTCGTTGAATGTTTGTAAGACATTGAATATTTATTAAAAATTAAAACCTTATGAACTAAAATTTTACATACAAAATAGCCGTTTTTTGGATGAACCTGTTCCCCTTAAATCTTTAATATTCTTATGGCCATTATTACAACTTGCCTTTAAGTTCGTTATAGTAAAAGGTAACTTTAACCCTCTAATGCTTAAGCATGCCTCAAGGCACTCATCGCAAAAACTGCAAATATAACTGAGTTTTCATTTCAAAAACTCGTGTAACAGTTGCTAAAAAACGTACTTAAATATTCTAAAAAGCTTTCAACATTTTTGAAATGAAAATTTGCATTTATTGTAATTATTGCGAAGAGTGCCTTGAGGCATGCTTAAGCATTAGAGGGTTAAGTAATAGAAAAAGGTTACTTTAAAGTTAATTTTTACTATTGGGAACATAAAGGCAAGTTGTAATAATGGCCCTTAGACTAGCAACTATTCAATATATGAATAAAATTAATTGAATACAAATTCTATATTAATCTAATTTTTCTGTTAACATTACCTTTCTTGCTTTTACTTTTAATATAATACCAATGCCGTACAACTAATTTGGGGTGTAACAGATTTTGATAGATAATTGTCTGTGAATTTGTCTACAAAAATTTTTGTAAGACATTGAATTGAACAAAAATTGAAGTTAATTTTTGTTTTCAAATAACAACTACATATGTATACTACATTCAGATAATTCCTTTTTATACCCTAAACTTAAATCATATACCATAGTATTTATATAAACAGTCTTGCATTTAAATATAAATAACATGCCTCAAAATTCTACAACTATGTGTGTGTTTTCGTGATTTATTAAAATTACAGTTTATGACTATTTATTCTTCACCTGATCCTTTGCTTGCCCTTCTCTTCTCTGAGATATTGTCTCTGACAGGTTCATGACGAACACAGGATCAAGATAAACCAGTAACTTCATTTATGTTTTTTTGATATATTTCTCATTTTATTATTTTATGATGATCAATGTATTAAAATAATTAAAAAGAAAACATATTTTCTTACTCCCGTTCTCAAGAAATGTCTCAAAGTCCCAAAAATAGTAGTTTCATTTACAAATTGAAGTAAGTTTCTTTTAAACTTTTATGTTAAACATGTTAAAACGTTTTAACGATTAGGTTGTTTAGTGAATATGAAGTTACATTTCCTTTTTCTCATTTGGATTACTTTCTGGAAAATGTTGGAGCATTAGATAAATAGAGGTTGAACGTTTCCATCGGGACTTTAAAGAAATAGAGCGATGTTATCGAGGCAGATGGGACAACAAATTATGGTGGACTATTGCTGATATGTAACTCTAAGGCTCATTATTAGAACTTGCCTTTATGTTTGTAATAGTAAAAGATAACTTTAAAGCTACCTTATTCTATTACTTAAAGATACCTTTTACTATTACGAACATAAAGGCAAGTCCTAATAATGTCCCTAATAGGCATAACCGTTAGTCCCTCCAATGATCATTTGAAATGAAACTCGAACATTTATATAAGAAAGGATAGTAATTCCATTCCATAGAAATATCGTCAATATATTAAAATAAAAAAATTATAAAAATATCACATAAAATATAAAATATCTTAAAAAAACAAAAATGGAGTCAATAGCGCCACGTTATCGTTTTGTGAATCTGGGTTTAGCTAAGAGCGGTAGTATGAATAAACTTAATCTGACGCTATCTCAGCAAATAGAAAATATATCTAAACAATTAAACTTTAAGTTGTGAGTAATAAGTTTAAAAATACCAAGAAGTTTTTTTCAATCTTTATGTTGAACTATATTTAAGGAGGAACAAGATATAACAGAGGTTAAACCTTTATTTTGAAGGCAATTGGTAGAATTTTCAGACGAAACAATTTTATAAATAAAGGTGAATTCGCGCAGTCATAACGTCGAAAAACGTGATTTATTCAAACCTTATTCTATTTCTCGAAAGCCAGATATGATGGGAAAATTCTGAGGTCTGATTTAACGCAGCTCAAAACTTTAGAAATGTATACTCTGGTCTCTGGGTTAATAATTTGATAGACTGTATAATGGAAAGTAAAATTGTTTTTGCAAACCTATACTCCTTGCACATTTAATTGAGAACATACATTTTTATAGTAGACCTAAATGATGTAAAATAAACTTCGATGTTAATGGGAATATATCATTTAAATTACATACGCGGGTTGCATAATGTTTCCATAGAAAACTCAAAAGAAGGCTTAAAATTTAAAAAACATTTATATAGAAAAACATATAAAACTATCTCTTATAAAATCCACCAAATATTGGAAAATCTGCCACCATTTATCAAAAAGTAGCCATCACATACAATTTTTAAGTAGATGACGATAAATCCTACAAAATTTCATAAATGTTTTAACAGAAAATATAAGAAAAGTATCCCATATTAATTCTGAGTATACTTGTTATTAATAAATTATATAACATTACTCATACGTTGAGCATAGTTCATGCGAAAAATATAATTGTAACAGAGATTAACACTTTTCTATTGTAATTGCTTTCTTAACTCTATCAGCCACGCTTTTCTGTGTATAAGTTTAAAATCAAAACAATTGCATTTTTACTTTTATCAATGTTAGTTTGTTTTAAAAAAAATAAGAAAAAATAAATCAAAACATAAAAAAACACCCCGTTCAAAGGTTTTCTGTGGAATGGGGTGGTTAGTTTATTAACCACTGTGGCGGTTGGCATTAAAAATAATTATGAAACAAAATTTCGTAGCGTATAAATTTTTTTGAAATCTAATAATTTCGACTGAATTTTCACTGAATATCACTGAATTCTGTGCATTTTATATTGAATGCGTGAAAGTCTCTTAGAAAAATTATAGTTCTTTTCCAAATGCCTAATATGTATTCTCTAAATCTAAGACATCCATTTGTATATTGCAGTTTTTACGTCATTTACTATGCAAGAATAACTTGTATTACAAATTAACAGATTCAGAGAAATTAAATAAAGTGCAACAAATTGTTGATGCAGCAGTAACGTACGTCAACGGTGTACAAATGGAAATAATTCTACAATTTTGAAGAGTATTATAATAAAATTTTGCAACGGTTGCATTTAGTTCCATCAGTTTAAGAAAAGATTAATTTGATGTCATTCAGAGACCAGACAAAATAGTTTTGTAGACTGTGCCTGTGACTAAACAAATCGAAAACACACACGTTGCAATTTTGTGGTTGGGCTAAATAAACGAAAAGATTTTATAGAGAGATATGTGTGTTTAATTTATAGTGGGAATATTTATTTAACAAATTATAATTAAAAACAAAGTGGAGATGAATGATGTACTTTGGGTGAGTTGAATCGTATTCTACATTCTACGTACTCCTCTTTTCTAATGAACCCCATATATTTTAAAGTTAGTTTTTAAGATTCGAACAAGTTAATAATAATTTAATTTTTATTAGCAATAATAATCAGGTTTCCCAGTCTTGGGTATCCCAGTCTTTGGATTTCAATAGGCTTTCGTTTGGGGACTTTGGATATCTTAAAATATTTCGGGGATTTTATTGGGATAAAGTAAGGTTGATTGAAGGTTTGTTAATTCAAATCTAATACAAATTTTTGGAGGTTGTCTTGCATTTTGGTCCATAACTATGGTTCTAAGTACTGATTCGATTTTGCTGATTTTCAATACCAAAACTGTATTGAAAATAGTATAAATTTAGTTAATATCGCTTATGTACTTTGGACGTGAGAGTGTTTTACAGAGACAGACAGACAGATGGACTCAGAATTTCATACGGATTATTAATATACTTTGTTGGGTCTCAGATGAATATTTCTCAATGTTGCAAACGGAATGACAAACTTATATACCTTCAATCACTACTTTTGGGTATAATACTAGATTTGTAGTAAAAACACATGTAATCATTCAATACATTTTTAAAGCTATTTTGTATTGCATAGGTTAGGTTATGTTATATAGCCAGCCAGCTACACCAGTTCACTTGGGTCCTTGAATTGAGCCTTTGTTCAGGACCTCAGACAGGTTCTTCACATGTCGGAATGGGGTTCGGTGTCGAATGAAGCCAATGCACGAATAAACGAATCTATCTTCCTAATATCCACAGTCGATAGATCCGCTAGACCATGCAGAAAAGGACTACCCATTGTTGGAGTCCGAGTCCACGATAAAGCAGGACAAAGACAACTTCTACAGAAGTCGTTGTTAGGAATGTTCAAGCTCCTTGACTCCAAACACAAAGCAAATGAAATTTTATTGTCAATCACAACAGGAGACGATCAAATAATCAGTCGTCAAATAAAAAAATAAAAACTTTTTGATTTTCATCAATCATTGCTGACAACGCATACGTGTAGCCGAAAAAGAACGACTGCACGCACACAACTATGTAATTGATGTGTTGCTTGATTTGATCGTCTCCAGGGCGCTTTAGGTTTTTGAGAATTACGTCTCGTCTCTATGTTACCCTATGCATTTCAAAGTAGTCATATTATTAAAAAAAAGCTAATGAAATAATAACATTTTAATAAAAAACTAACATAATAATATTTGTTAACCTAATGAAGAATGAAAAAACCGTTATTTAATTTAAATACGTTAATCTATAGGTAATTCATAATAAAAATATTGCACCAACATCTTCTAATTTGCAACACACAAACAAACTATACCAGCAGAACTAACTACATATTCTCCATCCATCTGACATACTAAGAACCCTGTTCGGACAAGGAACAAAAACTTGTCTACTTGTTACACTAAATCATCTGGTTTAATATTATCAAAAACGCCATATCACCAGCATTAACGATTCGATGCGATTAGAAAAACTTTTCCTTTTAATTCAATGAAAATAAAATAATTAAATCACGTTTAAAATTTTACAGTAATTAATTTAATAATACTTACTCAGTATGTTATTTGCAAATAATAAAAAATGAAGTGGTTGGAATATATTTCATAAACTATTAAATGAAAATTGCTTTCTAAATAAATAAAAATAATAGCCAAATATACAATTTAATCCTTTTAAAATTCCAATGAATGATTTTAAACTAACAGTAGCTTAAGTTGTCCAAATATTCTGTAAATAATTAAAGCGATAAATAGAAAATTGGTAAATGTGTACTGTTTCTGTTTCTTTTACCAACAAATGTCATTAATTTGCTATCATTAGTTCAGATAACAAATCAAATAGAAATTAATACAGCTGTAAGCAGCATTATGGTATTCGTATTTAAAAATAAACAGCTAAGCGGTACATCTTAAGATAGAAAGAAAACGAATGGAAAATATACAATAAATAATTCATCAACAAAAGTGTTCTCTATTAAGTACAAGTTTAATACGCTAACATATTTTACAAACGGGGGTTTATTTCCTTTAAATAAACCGGATACTTTTGATTGCAAATAAAAGCAGTTTTAGTAGTTTAAAATTGTAACAACTCTTTATTTATTTAAAATGTACAAAAACAATAGAATTAAATAGGCACTCAGTGTCTTTATACACGTCTATCAAATGCACACACACACAGTTGATGTTAACTCTAACAGCGCCAATGATCGACTCCACTCACGACTGCCACTATTTATACACGCGACAACTATCGGGAATCTTCTACAATGGTCTTAACGGACATACTAGTACATTCGAATTGTAGAGCTTTCGATGTTAATGTTAGCAGCTTAAACATGCAGTGTTGCCATACTTACAAACAATGCTAATAACCGCATGCTATCAACATTGTTGATAAGTAGAAGCTTCTACTGATGGACGTGTTTATAAACATGATGAATGTTGCAGGCAGTCGTTACGGACCGTCGGTTCGCAACTTCTAAAATTCTATCTATATAGAGTTTCTAAGTGAATGACTGATTTAATATCGCTCAGCCCAAACGCCATGGCGAGCGTAAATGTAGAGAAATTTGGAGTATAGGTTTCCCTTTACCTATGTAGATTCACTAAGCTGGATTTTTGGAAATTCGAAGGCTAAGAAATCCCATTTTTTTTTTTGATTTTTCAAAACTTTTGTTTTATTACATGGTAAATTAATTAGAAAAAACTTATCATTTCGCAGAGAATTTTTATTTGACATATAAATTATTTTAGTCCAATAAAAGAAAAAAGTTGAAACTCGGGAAATATTTGGACCCACTTTTATCAAAAAACTAGAGTAGGGTGGGTAAACAATTAGTTTTCAAAATGTAGTTTTCAAATACAAATATCTTCTAAGATGTAAGAGATAATTGATAGCTATTTCTAGGTTGAGGAGATTAGGATCGTTTTAAAAATGTAACATATAAGAGGTGTCCTATTTTGGAGACCCCTGGTCACGCCCCGGATATGTCGATTAGGTTCAAATTCAAAACTGACACTCAACAATACTTCCCCTTGGCGCATGTGAAATAACATTCCAATCGGACTAACCGATTAGAAGTTACAGATTTATCTCCCTCTTTTTTCCTATACCATTGTGCAGCGTGTTAGCAATATTGTTTATAAGTAGATGTTTCTACAGATGGAAATGTTTATAAACATGGTGAATGTTGCAAGCAGCTGTCACAGACAGTTAAATTCAAATTGATAATGCTATTTCGTATTTTCACTGTTTGTGTAAAACTGTTTTCTTTTTGTAGGAATGTCAATAATGTTTTATTTTACAAATAGTATATAAGTATTTGGTTATCCATGACTGTCAATAAACTTAAAAAGATCTAATCACTAAAATCAGATAATGACTGGAAAGATATAAGAAAATTGTGATCTATAAGTTATCATTTGCATTCAATTAAGTCGTCTTTTTACTTTGGACGTTATACAATAAAACATCGTCAGCATTGCAATAATATTTCGTTGCTATCAAATATGTTATAAGAAATCATGTCAATCCTTTGAAACAAACTCTGCTATAGACTCATATTACCATAAAGATGATAGTTAACTATGTTCTATGTTTTTCTTTGTGAGAATGATAGTTTTTCCAGGTCAAAACCCACCTGAGATATTATTTTTTAATTATCTTATAGTTTTGTTTGCTTTATTATTATTATGCTAAGTATGAACTTTTTACTAAAACTAAAATTATAACCTAATCCGCACCTGTTTATAAACTTCTGCCATATATGTAGTTGTGTTCTGCCATCACATAAACGGCAGGATATAAAATAAAAAATAAAAAAATTAATCCTATTGATCTCAGGTCTCCATATTAGTGTTGAATACACAGCAGTATTTTATTTTTTATTGTCTTTTATTGCAAAAAGACAATATAAATCCAATTATAATTCATTTATATACGTTTTTATGGGAATTTTTTTAACAAATGCATGTGACATGTTGTTTCCAATGATTAAAAGCCATTAAAAAAGAAACCTGATCACAACTCCAGCTTATGGACATTGTGGGATTTATGGAATCTTTCTGCTAATCGTCGATTAGTTGTCAATGCACACACGTTTAGCAACTGTAAAGATGCTGTGATTGAATGGACAGACATATTTGAAGTGAAAATGTGAAAGAATTAATGTAATGACGGCTAGCAAACATGACTTTGAAATAAAAAGTGTGTGATTCTTTTTAAATTTCGCGCCATTGTTGATAAGTCGAACTAATGGCTGTCAAACATTGATTGAAATTAACAGTTAATAGTCTAGTTAATATAAATAGAAGGGATTAAGCAAAAATATATTTCATCAGTCGGGCGAGCTCCACGTTGGATTCAGTCAAAGTGAATGTTGGATCTGTAGCCTATTTAGTTTACAAATATTTTAGTTTAATTAATAAACTAAAGGAACAAGTTACGTTCTTAAGAACATTAATTAAGAACAATCCTGAAAGGAAACTCAGCAATAAATTAAACAGATTTTCGGCATATATCCCTCGATCAAGCCAATTTTGGAATCAAAATTAACAAAATGTTGCACATATTATTAAAGCAATGCCACATTAAACAAACAAAATGCCATGTTCAACCTTTATAGAATCTTCATTAGAACCCCTTAACTAAATTAAGGATTACATTACATTGCCTAGCGGCATGATTACAGAATTAATGAACTATCACATTTCTTTTAGGTCTCCTCTCAGCAAGAACTTAAAGCCAATTATAGGAAGCATATTTTGTAATTTTATATTTCTAATTGTAGGTTTTACTAAGTTACAAGAAGTGAATTGGAAAATATTCCTAGTTGTATGAATATCGCAGAGACATCTTGCTGAATTCTGCATTCTGGAAAAGGCATGTGTTGACTAGTGACCACAGGAACTGGTTTCCTCAAAAGCATGCGAACATGAAAAGAGTGTGACACTTGATGCCAGTACGAGTATTTGTCGCTGTGCAATTAGGATTAAGTTTAGTTTAATGAAAGTAGAAGTTTTGTTGCAATTATATTAATAAACAGTGACAAATGGCGAAGGATTAAAATGGGAAAACTAAAGAAGACAAAACCAACAAATGAATAGTTTACAATACCTTCATGAAGTTGAGCAAGGTAAAGATAAAGGTAATTGTTACACATGACTGCAATTCATTTGCGAGAACTAATTGTATGTATACAATAATAATAACACTTTTGTAAAACGAATAATTTGTAAGTTAATGCCCAAGTTCAGATGTACGAAAAAATCCTTGGCAAGATCCTCTTTGATAAACACTTATCTTATATTTTGATTCGAACATACCAACTCAGTATTTTGAAATCAATGTTTGTTTAAAAATAGACTTCATCGGTGTTGACAAATATCTTGCCAGGGAACCAAGTAGCTATATTTGAAGAATAAGTATGATAGGTATTGAACAAATGCATAGCGCAATTTAAATTTCATTATTTGTGTATACTTTTATTATTGAACAAGTTTTTTAAGGCTGCAATGAAGAGTTTTTCTTTCAAATTAGCATAATAAGCTGTAAAAATATTATTTTTAAAGCAGTCATTGTGAATTATGACCGTTAAATCCGAAAATTGCACCCATACCTTAGTACTCTCATACTCTCACACATTCTCCTTGAATAATCCACATTGTTCTTGTTCCATAGTGTATTCAGATGAATGCATATTACTAGACGACTGTTTTTAAGAGCGATGTTCTTCAATTACACTAGAAATTGTATAACTAAGGACTGAAATCGAAAAATTCTTAACACACGGTTTTCATTAAAACTTTTAACCCAAGTATTATTTGACTTTTTATTTCTCAAGTTACCTTTGTAAAGCATGTCAGTTATTATGTTTAATGTCAATTATATTCATTTGTTGTTAATCTGATTAAAATGAGTGACCAGAAAAAAGTGCGTGCTAAATTATTAACTTGGTCCTACAAAAAGTTGGTCAAGCATTCAAAGGTCTGCCCTCAAACTGTTTCCAATGTTATTAAACAGTACCGAGAGAACTTGTCCGTTGATAGAAAACCTAGTTGATAGAAAAATGGTCCACATGATGTTTCCAAAGCCAACAAAATAGAAAGCATTTTCAAAAGAGCTTCCAACACATCCGGTAGGAAAGCAGATCGGTTAGGTCAGTTCTCGGACTATTTGCTACGCAATGTTAAAGCCAATGCAGGTTCAAAAACATACAAGGCTGAAAAAGTTCCTAACAGGAATTCTGCTAAAAATTTAAAGGCCAAAAACAGATTACGGAAATTGAAGTCAAGTTTTATAAAAAAAATATTCCTGCTGCATAATGTATGATTTTTCGCAGCTTCAGGGTCAAAATTTTGATTTGCTGATGCTCGAGGAAATGTTTAGGTCTCAAAAGCAGACAAAATTTCCAAAAAAGCAATATGCAGTTGCGGCCAAAAAGCCAAACATTAGTTACAAAGGGCTAGGTTAGGTTAGGTTCCATGGGCAGCAGCTCCTCAAGCAGCTCACTTGGATCCATTCAAATCTGATCCCATTGTGATACCCAAGGAATAAACAGCAGGGTATTTACAATACTTCCAGATTCCCGGATGAAGGAGTAGATTCGTCTAAGATTCATCCTTGATAGCTTATCCAAGCATGATAGGAATGGAAATTCGAGGATGCGTTCCCTCAGGTTTGTTAGAGCCGGGCATTGGCAGAAAAGTGGATACACAGTCTCTTCCTATTCTGCATTATGGCAGCTTCTACAAAAATCATTGTACCGTAGGCCCATTCTTCCAGCATGTGCCTCAATTAAACAGTGTCCTGTAATAAAGGGGACAATTAGCCTTATTTGCTCACGACGGTAATCTATAAGTAGATTCGTCCTGCTGACATCATATACGGTCCAAGTCGACCTCGCTGTAGCACAGGAAGGTTCATTAGTCCACCTGTTTTGTGCAGTCTCATATAGTATCTGCTGAATAGCCATCTTGCATTTAACAAGGGAAATACCAGAAAAGGGATCGATCGGCTCCTCATTCATCATCGCACCCCTTTTGACCAATTCATCTGCTATACACTTACCCTGATTTCCAAAGGGCTATATAAATACCGAAATTTACATCAAAGAATCTTAACAAAAAAGGATGTTTCCATTCATAAGACTTCTTAATGTGTCCATTTTTGGCCTGATTTGGCATCCTGTCACTATGGTAAGAAAGGTCTTGAGTGGTGAAAGAACAATAATGTGGTATTTGTACCAAAAGAAGCAAATCCTCCAAACTGCTTGGAGCAAAGGCCAGTGGAGAGATATTAGACTCTTGTTAAAAGAGAATTGAAGAGCACAAAAAAGGTCTGCAAAAGTGTGGTAGATTTTAAACGGAGATGGACAACCTGTTCGAACAAAGTGACAGAAAGCTCTATAAAAACCATAATGGAAGGGTTTTCGAAAAAGGTTCAAAATTTCATCATTGTGATAATAATTTCAATCAAATAAAAAAATCAAAACTGTAAGTTTAGTGGTTTCATTTTTATTAACATACTAGCTGAACCCGGTCCGCGTTGCTGGCCCTTGGAAAACATCTGTTTTATATCGCATATCGATCTCGATTTTAATATACAGTGTCGGACAAAACTAAAGCATGGTCTCCCCCGACCTGACTTTGCACGCGTAATATTTATTATCTGTAGACATATGACGCGGATGAGGTGGTCATATCACAAAGTTGTAGCAGATATCTATTGTTTTTTTATTTGGAGTAAAAATATATAAATTATTTGGTGTACTAACTCGAGAGCAAGCCACATATAATTGACCGTGTGAAAAACATGAATTTTCCAAATGTAAGCCAGCAATAGTCAACGATTGGACTTGTGATTTGTTAATGGTTATAGCAAAGCAAGACAAAACGGGAACTGGAGCCGCTTGAATTCAAATGGTCAAAGTCGTTGGGAATCATCGGTATGCGTAGAATTTGTACGTCTTCGCCTTCGAATGTGCTACCGAGGATTGTTTCCTCAATTAACACGTTTAAGTTGCGGAAAAGTATTATCGATAATCCAATATTCTACGTTATTACATCTGCTGGCATTCCGGTTGGTTCCAATGAATTCAGAAATTCAGTAGAACAATTGACGACTTGTTCTTTGTTCATTACTGTGTCAATCGATTTGTATTTCATTGCTTCGCCAGGCAGTTTCAATTGAATTTTCTCATTCTCATTCAGCAATTGAAAGAAGAGCTTAGAAAAGGTTTGTTCATTGCGCCAATTTGTACGTCCTTTCACCCAAAAGCAAGCAATATTCAAATCTTGTAGAGAAGTTCGAAAAAATTAATCCTATCAGGCTATCATTTCTTCTTTTTGGTACCAATCTTCTTATGAACTTCAAAAATATTCATTCTCTTGAACAAAATTAATTTATTCATTCGCCATATACTTCCTCTAACATTGAAACGAACACGAATGTTGTAAATCCATTTGTAACCAACCAAGAATATAAAAATTATATTTGTAACTCGTTTTGCATATCATATAATCGTAAATGAAGTGGAATACTAAAGGGTATTCCAATAGGGACTTCCGAATTTTGACAGTAGATAGCGGCCATATTGTTGAAGCTACATCTGTCAAATTAGCTGTCATTTACTCAGTTTGTTTTGCCAAATCATCATGCACGGATACACAGTGGGGCAGAATCAAAATTTTTTGGAAATAAACCTGGCATTTCTAAGCGGCTGGTCCGATCGGGATAAAATTTGACGTTGGAGTAGCCAAGGAGTATTCGAGTTTAAGTTATTAAAATGGACCCTACAAATACTCTAGGCGCGGCGCTATGGGGTCTCAAAGTAGGATACCTTCGACATGTAAAATTTTTAAACACGTGCCATTTTCTAGTTTCCCACCCGATTTCAAATATTTTTAAATTCTTGGGAAGCGCTCGGCTAGATCTTGAAAAAACATGCTTGCGTGTACTATTTATCTCTTATAATTTCCAAGTTATAGGCATTTCAAAATTGAAATGTTCAAATTTTTCCATACCTTGGTCCGCATTTTTAAAAATATAGGGCGTACTTTTGAACTAAATGGACTCAAATTTTTTCTTTTAGTTAGATAACTAATTACCAATAATATGCTAAAAATATCGATTACGGATCCGAAAATAAACGATTTTCAATTTAAAGATTAAAAAAATAGTAGATTTTTGCTGTTTTTTGGGCAAAAATGTGACTTAACTCGTTTTTTATTAAAATAAAACTTTCTTAAAGAATATATAACAGTTTTATGTTTTTCTGTAAGATATCTTTACGGAGAATATTTTGGTATAAAAAACATGTTATATTTTTCTAATATGTTGCTCCTACGCCCTTCGGAATTTGACCTATTTTTTATCAAAATTTTAACTTTGGACCACATGTTCTAAAATCCCAAAGCTGGGATCAGAAAACGGAAAGCAGTTTTGAAAACCTTGATGTAATTCCTATTTATTTTTAAAGCATTTTCTCAGCCCCAAAGGAAATGTGGACGTTATGGGCAAAATTGTAAAAACTACCATTTTTGGGATTTTTGCTCCAATTTTTAGGAATTGCGGGATTCCCTTTGACCTTTTGACAAGTTTTTTTACACTTTGTTATTTGGAATAAGAATTCTAAAAAACCCTGCAAATTTCGTTTAGTTTTGTTAATAAATAAAGATTTTATTACATATTACATATTTATTGAGCTCTAAAACTAACATTTTTATCAAAATTTTGATAGGATTGCAAATATTAGGAACTATTTGGTCCACATTTTTGCCGAACTAACTTTTTTCTTTAGATAAGATAATTTCCGATATTATGGAACGTGATATGGAATATGGTACCTATGACCAATTATGGACCGATCTTTAGTATCACTATTTCTTTATATATTAGAATTATTTGTGTCGAATTTCAACCTGATAACGATATTTGTAAGAAATATTTTTGTACTTAAGTGATCCTCTGCAGAATTTTGTATATATACTGCTATTCTTTAGGTATTTATGTGAGAAATCACTGACCGATTCTTGCCATTTTTAAAAGAACAGTTCTTTTTGTAATATATTTAAAGAAAAAAGCAAAACATTTTTGAAAAATATACAATTTTTTGGTTTATAACTCTGGTTCTTTTTCAACGATTTTGCCCACTTTCAATCCCAAATATTTGTGATCAACAAAGAATATTTTGGGAAATTTTCATAACCGTACGTACTTTCCTCGAGACCTTATCGTGCCAATAAAAGACAGTAAGACGAACGTACAAACTCAATATTCTCGCATCTTTTCGGTGGTGTGTATAACATTTATTTTTTGGTAGTTTAAATGGTAATTGCGATGATTATTCCACCCAACATTCTGATATTGTTTGCTTTAGAAGGTGTATTAAAATAGTCCCCCTTTTAAGCCACAAACAAAAATTTTAATCTTAAAACATGTTAAGATTTTTAATAATGTTCAGGGAAATTTATTAGAAATTTTGCCTTGACTTAAACATAATGTTGTACATCCCATGGAAATAATTCATGTTATAGACAACAAGAAACACTTTACAACTTCAATTCATTAAAAAAATTCTTAGTTTGTCAGTTAGTTGCGATAGAAATACCACATTTCTAATACTTAGTTTTGATAAATTAGTTTCTTTTTTTGCTGCCAGTTTTGTATGATCAAACATACGTTGTTAAATAATTTCCAAACCAGTTGTTGCTGCTACAGATAATCGGAGATGCAAGGAGTTCTGTACACGTGCTTCAAAATTTGTTTGATGATTTACGTGTCGATTTGAACTTTGAGATTACATATTTGTTTAACATCATCACTTCAAATTTTGTATAATTTCAATTACCACCGAATTTATAGGTCTTGAAATGAAAATATTGAATCATTAAAAACTTCTGGAAAAACACGGTATTTAAGACTTAATTATATGTTCATTTAACTGAAGAGAAATTCAATTAAAAACTTAGATATATGTAATCAAAAGAAACTGAATTTAAGAAAGTACTTAGGTATAGATTGAGATATCTAAAGCCAAATTTTAACAGGTGAATTTAAAGTCATAACTGGCAATCCAATATCCGATGTAAGCAAAAACTTGTAGTAATTAATTATTCAGAGCAGAATTTTCCCACGATATGACTATTGAGCATGTGATAGTGTGGTAAAAAAAAACAATTCCCAGCAGTGCTAGGAGACAATTACCACTTAATTTTACCCATCATTTCGGGTGAGAACTTACTTCAATAGCTACGTGACTAGTTATTTTAACACGTGCATTTCCTTATCAGGGGGTCAATTGACCCTTTTTGATTACAATAAGACTGTTTAATAGCTGGTCCAAAGTAGTCAACGCATTGGATTCACATAGTGGTTACATAGCGTCAGTTACTTTACTAGTTAATTTAACATGTACGAATGCTAATTCACCACAAATAGTCATCTAAAAAGACATATCACAGACAATCCAATAAATGATTGCTTGCAAACAAACCTTCCTCCGATAACTATCCAATAGATTGCTAACTGGTGGCTAAAGTAACTACTTTCTAAAGTGCAGTACAAAATAAATGTTTAAAGTGACTTCACTTTAGGTTACTAAGTGACACTAAAGTGGCTATTGACTTCAGGCTATGTTAAATGGGATATCAGTATACTTAAGCAAAAATAAAAGTAAATTGTATATGAATTATAACAACATAATTTGTATAAAACCAGTTTGCACGAATTACTCACAAAACTTTTAAAGTGACTACACTCTACATTACTTAGAGACACTTAAGTGGCAATTGTCTTCAGGCTAGATTACCTGGGATGAACAAAATAACCAACTGTCTTCTCTCTGCACTACAAAGAGCAAAATATATATTTGAGTCAGCCTAGTGAAAAGACATTAGTGACAATTACTGTCCCTGCATATATTTATAAAAGAGTAGCGTTACTGAGTGAGTGGCTGATTCAACGTAGCCCAGTCCTAACCCCAAAGGTAGAAAATTAAATGTTTACTATGGGTTCCCCTATCCCTATGTAGATGCACTAAGAAGTGATTTTTGAAAACTCGAAGATTTAGGGGGTAAAAACGGGTAAATTCGGTAACCTTATATATTCTAAACTAATACAGATACCAATAGTATTTTAAATGCTTTATCTTTATCTAATTAAAAAATTAGCAGACAGGTGTTTTGATTGTTTTTGCACCCAATGTATCAGCTAAACTAATAGAAATGTAAATACATTTTAAAAAATACCTTAAAAATGCGTAATTTTTTTAAATTTTTAGCTTTTATTTTGAAGCATTTGAACAGTATAAATTTATTCAAAGTATTGATCATTTTTAGCTATAACCTTTTCGCATCTTTCTAGCAACAAATGGATTCCGAGCCAAAAGAACTGCTCATCTTTCGAGGCCAAGAACTCATCAAGCCAATATCAGATACTCTGTTCTAAAGTGAAGCGTATGCCCGAGAGAGCGTTCTGCATCGATAGAAACAAATAGTAATCGGAACAATAAAGCAGGTGAAGCAGAACTTCCCAACAAATTCATTCTAAATACTTTTTAAAAGGTATTGCAACGTGTGGCCAAGCGTTGTCTTGATGGAATATTACAGTTTCATGTCTAGCCGCATATTCTGGGCGTTTTTCGACCAATGTTCGCTTCAAACGATTCAATTGCATTCGGTACATGGTCTGGTCAGATTTCAGCAGCTCATAATAGATAAGACCCTTGTGCTCCCACCAAATGCAGATAATTACCTTAGCGCCATTGATACTTGGCTTTGGTGTCGATTCGGCTGGTTGGCAGCTTACGCTTCGGGTTTTTGTAATGGATCCATTTTTTATCGCAAGTAATGATTCGGTGCAACAATGATTTTCTTTTATAGCATTCAAACATCATTTCTGTCATTTAAAATAGACTTTCAAGGTCTCTCGGCTTCAATAAGTATAATACCTAATCTCCCTGCTTTTGGTTGAATCCTGCTACATTTTGAAATTGCTGCTTGATTTCAAAAGCTCTTGTTGAGTTTTAGAACAATATTCATGGAGTAATGCCTCCAATTCTTGGTCTTCAAACTTTTCTGGCTGGTCTGGGCGAACTTTGTCTTCCGTATGAAAAGCACCACTTCTGAACCGCACAAATCATCTCTCGCACATTGAAATCGATGAAACATATTCACCATAAGCATTGGTGAGCAATCGGTACGCATCAGCGATACTTTTTCTACCATGAGTGGCAAGGGTATGTAAAGGTTGGCATTCCGTTTGTAATTTTTACATTTTTCATTTGCGACCCCACAAAGTATATATATTCTGGATCGTTATAGATAGCGAAGTCGATATAGCCATGTCCGTCTGTCCGTTCGTAGCCCCCAAATATCTCAGAAATTATTCCAGCTCGGGACAACCTCGATTTTTTATATATATCTGGATTACTAAGTCATTAATATAGACAATATGGATATCTAATAATAGATATTTCAAAGTCCATTGCAACGATGTATAAAAGCTATAGTAATTTGAACCTACAATGGATCAAAATAAGGAAAAATATTTTTTAACCCGAAATTTTTTTTTAACAGAAAAATTATTTTTTCACTAATAAATTTAAAAAATATTTTCTAAAAAATTAAAAACAAATTTGGAAAAAAAATTTAAAAACAGATTTTGGAAAAAAATTAAAAAATTTTTTTTTTGTTAAATTTTGAAAAAAAATTAAATTTTGTTTACCATTGTTGTTTATACTATAATGTTCAATAACTAAGTGAGAATAAATGACAGATATGTACCCTTCAAAAATTAAAAACAAAATCCGCGTTTAAAAGATACACCATATATTGTAAAACCCGCATTTTTAAGTCATACACCCAATACATTTTATAAATTTGAACCCATAAGTGGTAAAAGGGAGTAAATACATTTAAAATTAACTAACTTGGTTTTATTTGGAATTCGATTGAGAAGGTATAGATTTGGCTAAATCCGGGTAAAGTACATGAACACAGATTTGAGTCGTTTAAGACATATTATTGTCACAAAAAATGTTGGTAAATGAAATAGAGAAAAGGTAAATTTTTATTATGGGAAAAGGGGCATAATTACATTATGGTACCAAAAAAGAAGAACCAATGGTGCTTTTTCGTTCTTCGAATGGTACTTTTTGAAATTTCTACAATATAATACTAAACCTAGAATCAGAAAATTACTTTGAAATTTAAAAACATAACGGGGGTTAAAGAGAAGAAAAAAACTTTTTCTTCAAATTGTACTTTTTAAATTATTAAATTATGTAACTTGTATACAATGAAGAACTAACTAATGGTATTTTTTAGTTCTTCAAATGGTAATTTTTTAATTTTCTGTAATAATGAAACGAGAAGTAGGAAATTTAATGCACATGATACTAACTGAGTTAGAATCAACAATAAAGGGACTTACAGGTTCTTTTTTTGCTACTAATAGTACTTTTTTAATATTTTATAATAATGAATTAAGCAACATGAAATTAAGCATTTATGGTTCTAAGTGAATGACTATTCAAAAAGGATAATTGGATATTTTACAATAATTAACCTAAAATTATGAAACTAAGCACTCACTGGGATATCTCAAGATTCGTAGTGGTGAACAAATATAAGGAATTATAGCGTAACGTACATAGGATAATATCATTACAATATCGATGGCAAAGAATATCATGGTGTATCCTTAAAAAATACATGGCGATGCCAACCGGGTCAGCTGGTAAAAGTATATAATAATTCACATCACAAAGAAAACACCCCACTGTGCCTTAGCTCAAAACAAAATACAAAGTAAGTAAAATATCTCATTAATATTGATGTTAAAATAATACTTAACAAAATACACCTAAAATATCTACTCATATAAGTAGGTAGGTTTTAACAAACTGTTTACTACTGTATTTATTTTATTTTATTTCATTTTGTTTCTTTGTCTTTTGTCGATAATGAATTGATATGATTGCGAATGACATCAATAAATGTATCGAATAAATATTGGCAATAACAAACAAACACTGATCGGTTTAATGTTTATCATATTTTTTGTACAACTGAATGGTAGTGGTTGTCGTTCTGCTAAGTATGTAGGAACCAATCAACCCAACCATTCTACTTGACATACAACTGCTAACAACTTTTAAATGGACAACAAGGAACAACTTGTTTGGAACAACATTGATTAGGTCTAAAGTACAAAAAACCAACTGAAATAAAAAGTACTGAACTGAAACAAATTTACACAAAAAAAGGAAATATGTATGTTGTTTAAAACCAGTTAAAGAATTCTCTAACGAGAAAATTTTTTTTTAACTTTTGCTTTTTAATTTAATGAAATTCAGTTGATACTTGAAGTATAATAATCAGGAATAAAATTAAAAGAAATATTTTATTGATTGTTAATATGCAACCTTTTAAAAAATATTTGTATAAACAATGTATTCACTAACGCCTTAATAAGCACATTAAGCCTACTATGTAACACATTTCAATAAGGTTTATTTGGTGTTTTTTTTAAAATGATTTTATTTTATCATTTACCTTCTATAATTTTAACAAATACTTAAAATTGGCTAAGTACAGTTGAACGATATCGATGGTCGGATGTTGAAGTGTTTTGAGGTTTCAACTCCTATAATAAACCTTAACATGTGACTGGTTACGAATCAGTTCCCTTCCCCCTATGAGCTAAATCGTACGGAGCGTACGCTGAATGTAACACACATTCGCTACATGAATGATACACTTTAACACATGGATAACAAAAATCGTATCTGACCACGAGAGAATGTTACTAATGTATTATAGTCCGTACAGTATTTGCTGTAAGGCAAACTTTCGCTGAATTATCAGCACCGTATACTGTCCATCAATGTAATCCAAATTACAGTTAACACAACTGATTATATTTCCTGATTGTTTCTTTATTGTAACGTACAGTTACAAAAGTCAATCCATTAACTTTTGCATTATTAGTACTCTCAATAGTAATTATAAACATGAACAAGTCAAGCAAGAATAGAAATATCGCTCCCGGGTAACAAAATATAACCATACGAGGCCAAAATTCTTATTTTGTACTAATACCGTAGCCAAAACAAGTAGTTAGCCGACCGAAAGCCGAAGCATTTTTCTCTTTGGATTGTATTCATTAACTAGTCTTAACTAATAATTCATAGTTAGCCGACGAGTGCTGAAGATTTTATCTCCTTGGATGGCATCCGTAAGCATTATATTTCTTATAACTAGTCGTTAACCGACCGAGAATTATCTCGTCGGATATGGTAAGCTGTTTGAGAGCTGAAGAATTTATCTCATCGGTTACATCCACAGCTGAATTTTCCTATAATTAGTCGTTAGCAGACTGAGAGCCGAAGCATTTATTCCCCAGCGAGTCTTACCCAATAAGTTTTAGTTAGCCGACGTGATGAAGAATTTATCTCATCGGATTGCATACATTGTCGTTATTATATAAAGGGAGCAGACATCTGAAGAACCTGGATAGACTAGGCATACCCCGAATGGAAACAAAACTGCATTACGCTATCGAGAATAGCTGATCAATAGAGATGTCGAACATATTTAACGACAGACTTCCACTCGTTAAATATGTTAAGATCAAAAATCGCTGTCTGCAGAACACTGCAAAGGGCAGAATAACCTACAGTAGGAGTTTCGGTACGCACTAGTCCAGGCGCGGATTCAGGGGATGAAAAAAAAAAGTAAATTTCCTCTCCAAAACCGAAAAGTTTTAATATAAAAAAATGTAAATGAATGACCTGGATCCATAGTCGATATTACCCGAGGCTTTTTACCTTAGAATTGAGAGACATCTGCTGCACCGGGTAAAAATTTATTATCGTGAAATGTGTCTTCGATAGCGTTTAACAAAGCACTCTTGCTATTAGAAACGGTATTGATCTCAAATTCGTATTAATGCATACAACAGTATGTGTTTATTAACCGTATTGAGGAACCATAATTCTCTTACTCGTATACATTGTAAAAATTGGGTATTTAGACTCCCATATACTTTAAGTTATGCGAGATCTTGCACATAATCCTCTTTAATTGCGGATGTACAAAGTCCTTAAATTTCCTCATGAAGATCATCACCTCTCTACAATTGTCAAATGTTCTTTCATGGGGAAGGGAGGCTATATTGACAATATTTGAACGAGTGAGACTCGAACCGTAGAACCAGTTATCGTGGGTATGCATTTTTCATATCACATTAATTTGTGTTGCTGTCTTGCGCTCACATTAGTATAGTAAGAAAAATAATTTAGTATTTTATTTTTATACCCTACACCACCATAGTGGGGAGGGTATAATGGATTTGTGCAGATGTTTGTAACGCCCAAAACTATTAGTCTAACACCCACCTTAATATATACCGATCGACTCAGAATCACTTTCTGAGTCGATTAAAAGATGTCCGACCGTCCGTCCGTCTGGCTGGCTGGTTGGCTGGCTGTCCATGTAAACCTTGTGCGCAGAGTACAGGTCGCATTTTTGAAGATATTTCGATAAAATTTGGTCCATATCATTTTTTCTGCCCAAGGACAAACCCTATTGAAACTGGCTGAAATCGGTTCATTATTTCACCTAGACCCCGTACAAATGTCCTACCAAAATTGGACTTTATCGGTCATAAATGTTTAATTTATATATGTATCTACACAAGTTTTTCTCTAAATAAGTTTTATATATACAAAATTCATGTCACCAAATTTTATGATGATCGGTCCATAATTAGTCATAGCTCCCATATAAGGCCCACTTCCGAAAATCGCTCACGAATATTAATTATTGAAATTTTGAAAGAAAAATGTTTTTGCTCATTTCTTAGTGTAGGGTATTATATGGTCGGGCTTGACCGACCATACTTTCTTACTTGTTTTAACTTAAATCGTAGGTCTTTATATATAAATGGGTCCATTTTATAGCTTCAGTCGTAGGTCTTTATATTGTTCCATATTAGCTACAATCGTACGTCTTTATATATTCCCATTTTAGATTCAATCGCAAATATTTATTGCTTTCCATTTTAGCTTAAATCGTAGGACTTTCCTATACTAACTTCAATCGTAGGTCTTTTATTAAATCGCATGTATTCATAGAGTCAAATTTTAGCCTCAATCGTAGCATTCTAGCTTCAATCGTAGGGGTTTTTATTGACCCATTTTAAAGTCAATCGAAAATCTTTATGTTGTTCAATTTTAGCTTAAATCATAGGTCTTTGTATAGTTCTACTTTATATTTAATAACATTTATTTATAGAGTCCCATTTTAGCTTCAATCTTAGGTATTTATGTAGTAAAATTTTAGATTCAAACTCAGATATTTATAGAGTTCCATTTTAGATTCAATCTCGGGTATTTATAGATTCTCATTTTAGATTCAATCATAGTTATTTATATAGTAAAATTTTATATTCAATATCAGGTCCATATAAAGTCCCATATTTGTAAATTATTTATTTCAAAATATCATAACCCGAAGAGTGCCTCAAGGGTTGCATTACAAAACACCAATTATCTCAAAAGGTAATTATATATATTTTTTTAAAATTTAACGGTAACTTTAGTTACAGATTTGTTAACATTTTCCTCGAAGGTCGGAATCCATTCTGACTTTTAGTTTTTGTTCTGTCAGCTGTTTTGTAAGTGAATTTTTTTGTGTGATTTTTTTGTAAATCAAAGTTTTACTAACTTTTAGTCGCACGATCTATTCGAAATATATATTTTTTTTAATGTAAGATATTCTTCAATCAGTCTATGAATTTTTAAATGTTAAACAATTAACAAAAAGTTGAGAACGCAAAAACTAGGGGGTGTCTCAGGGCACTGTTGCGGGTTGCGGCTAAATTTATCGGGGTGTTATATTGTTTACTTTTTTGTTATAGTTTTTGTTATATAAAAAAATTATAGGAATGGCAGATAGAGACCGCAGAGGGCTTAAATTATACGTTTTGACTCATGATCAGTTGGTACTCCACAAGAAGATCCACAGCCAGGAAGTTCAAAAGTTGGCGAAAAAGCAAAACATCCAATTAATGACGTCCGTTATGACAATATCGACCACTTTCTAATCTGGTTGGGCAAAAAATATGATGCAAACTATGCAAAAAGTGGGAAACACAGAGTGATTGCTCAAATTTATGCTTCTCAAATGTCAAAAATTGTTTTTATGGTATCATCGTAGAAAGTAAAACATATTTTCTTACTTTTTGTACCTTTTTCATTAGTTTTTCAATAAAATAGTATCATAAGTAATGTCTACATCTTATTGTTTTTAAGCCAAAACCGGAAACAAATGCCCTGAGGCACTCTTCACCTTTTTGCACCTGGTTCCTAAACTTAATTTCCAAAACAGTTTCTGATGGCTGTTATGAGTTTATTGGGTCATAATTACCCTAAAAAAATATTCGACAACTTTTTTTTAGCTTTTAAAAATTTGCGGATGGCAATGAAAAAATCGATAATAAGAATAAACTATAAACTTAAGTTATAAATTAAAATCAAAAATACTGCCCGAGTTACACATGAATTCACTCCATATATATACATTTTAATTAAATAGGTCCCACTGTGCAAAATCTTACATGGAGCTAGTTATATGTACATAGTCTGTTAGTATTAATGTTAAGTATAATTAAAATTGTATGTATTTAAATACAACTTTTAACAAATAAATCCTTTTAAAATTCCTTTAATACTTTGTCATTGCATTAAAACTCCACTTAAAATTGCTTTAAAAGCTGTAAGAACTCTTTTACAAATCATTGAGTGCGAATACAGCATTTACTTTACTACTGACTGCCCTGACATTCAACTCCAGAGACATATGCTCCTAAACGGTTGCTTAAGCAGTAAAGTGTTGACAGTAAGCGACAAAAAGATCTCGCATAATTTGCCATCAACATTTTAACTGAAATAAATTTTAATTTAGTTTTTATAAACAGCATAAAAACTCGAATCTTCAATGATTTTTTTATAACTTTTTTGTTTTATTGTAAATAAATTTTGTGTTTTAATGACTCAACTTGACTGGTTTTATTGAAAACAATTCATCATCCGTTAAATAATGTTCTGCACAGCAGAATAAATGTATGTTATGAGTTTTGTATGAAGATTCCCCTTTAAGATATTTAAGAACGTTTGTAGCCCTAGAGAAAACTTTAAACTAATTTCATGATTCTTTGCCCATTTATTAATAAGTAATAAAAGGTGCAAACATATTTTACATATTTCAACCCGTCTTCACTCTTTAAACTTATGAATCTAGTATTCAAAATATCGAGTTTCAAGGCTGAGGAATTTGGGCGATTATTCCCAAATTTTCTAATGTCTGCTCCTTATTGATCATGCAAGCTTGATTCTATTGATTGGTGTCTGATTCTGTAGTGTCAGACATAGGGTTATGATTTTAAGCCAAATATTTAAGAATTCCTCTTAATCGTTAACAAATGTTGCTAATATATATTCAAATTATTGCTATTCTACTTAAACAAATTCACTGGGTTATATTTTTATTTTAATGGATATTTAATTTGAGTTTACTACCACAGGATGTGAGCTGTTTAATGGCATTATATCTTAAAAGTAATTTGGCTCAAAAAGTGTTGCTTACAGTAAATTTAATTAATCTAAAGTGATGTTATAATGTGTTCAAGATTCCTGGTACAATTAGTGATTCGTTTTTTATGTGATAATTTGATTTTGTTCTTGTAATATGTAATGCATATGGTTTTTAGACATTTGTCTGTATGTTTATGGCACAAAACTAAAAGTTTATTATAATATTAATATGTATGAAAAATATTATAAGAATTTACAATTAATCTTTCAGCTTCCTTAAAAACGAACAAGTTTCAGGAATAATGAATGAATTTATATTGTAAACATAATTAAAGTAAACTAAGAGGATATTTTGTATAATAAAATAATTGCATAGCTTTATTACGTATTATTAACTCCATTAAAATCTATCTAGCTTTATAAAGAAATTCATGTAAGCAAAAACAATCTCTAGGATGCATATTTATTAAGTAAAATTCAATAAAACCTACTTCCTCTCTACACACGAAATCACATTTGATGCGAAAATCTAATCTCTCTACTTAAGCCCTGTTTACATTGTCCCACAAGTAATATGATCTGTGAAATGTTTGCGTAGAAGAGTACGCATGGGATTTTCTAAAAATCATTTGATATTTAATTTTATTTTTTGAAATTTTTCAAATAACAAGCAACCCAGCGGGAAAAAGATACAGTAAAGAGGCCTTCCAAAATGCCTTATTTTGCAGACACGAGGACACCCAGCTGCATTGCAAAATCGTTTCAATTTTACACGGCGTGTCATTGCGAGCCATGACCTTGCATACTCGCTCCAGTTAGAGGGCTGAGAGAAGGCCTACTTAAGAAGGCATATTAGAAGGTGTTCAGTTAAAGGCCTGCAAGGAGACCTGCCGCGTAATGCCTCACAGAATGTCTACATATCTATTAAAAACCCTGAAAATTAAATCCTTATTGAAAGTCTGCTGAAGTAAAAAAATATTCTAAATGAATTCAGCAAAAAACCTAAAGAATGGACTTTAAAATATCACGTGCGTAGTTTTATATATAAAAAAACTCCTTCACGCGAACTTCACATCTTCAAATGTTATAAAATACTAAATTATTTAGAAGATTTTGCACCTTCTTCTGGTTTAATGTAACAGTTTATAATAAAGAGAGCAAAATAAATAGTATTATAGAGAGACAATAATTGCAAAACCAATCATGTTTGAATATTAAATAAATGATAAGCATAACCCTCTAGAACGTCTTCTGCGAGCAGGCCTGTAAACAAGTCTTTTAGAAGGCCTATAAAATTTTTCCCTCTGGGAATACTTAGCACAGGGTTGCATTTGTATGTAAACAAAGCAACAAACATTAACAGCTGTTATAATCTTATTTAATACGGATCGCGTAAAAACAAAAAAGCGACAGACAAACGCTGATCACATTTAGTTGAAAGTCGTACGTAAAGTCTTATCGTCTAAAGGTATCCTTAGAAGAATTGTTACAATTGCAATTACACGAGTTGGTACCATAAAAGTTTACGATACTTACAGTATCATATACTTCAAAATATGTTGAAAATTATTTGAAGAAACTTGACTCACATCCAAATATTCATAATAATATCGCCGATTAATATAGAAGACCACCGCACAGTGGTTCAAATGTTCAATCTAGCCAGAAAAAAGTTTTTTTTTAAATGTTTCAAAAGCAAATTTGTTTGTATGATAATATGTTGACAAGTGTCCACAGTACATAACGGCATAATTTTTTTGAATAGCAAGAGTAAAAACAGCTTTTTAAATTTTTCAGAAAATATGTTTTGTCTAGAAAAAATGCAAAAATGTTCAATGTCCAAATTCTATTAGAATTTCAAATGGTAATTTAATAGAGTTAAGCTTTAGTTTTTATGTTGTCGTCATCTGTATATATGTAGCTTTCTAATTTTTAAAAAATTAACTGCCTCTTTTTGCCTCAACGATTTTTATTTCATTTAGAGTTTAACATGTACATTACAAGAAATGAGCTGTATTTTTATTTCTAAGGTTGCCGTGGCATTTCGCCCACTTCAAATTTTTTAATGAAAGGTAGCTTTTAATTCCTTCCACACATTCAGAAAGACGGTGTGAAAATTTCAGGAAAATCGGTCCAGCCACTTCGCCGTCTATAGGCTTCAAACAAACCCACAAAGAAAAAATTTACATACAAAAACACACATTCAAGCACAAAATTTTTTTTTTTTCTCAGATTGTCTATATTGATGCAATCTATAAACGTATCAAGTTTCATGTCGGTACGGCTTTTCAAAAGCGAATTTTGACTTTTTTTCCGGCTAGATTGAGCATTTGGACCACTGTGCACTGCAGGTATCATAACCCAATGACTTGAAGAAGGAATGCTGAATTTAATTATATATGAAACAATTCCTTATTGGTTGGACAAAATATATTGTAACGTTTTAACCTTGGATTATTTCCTTTAGATAAACCGGATACTTTTGAATGTAAATAAAAGCAGTTTTAGTAGTTTAAAATCGTAACAACTCTTTATTTATTCAAATGTACAACAACAATAGTCTAAATAATCACTATATGTTTTTAATACACACACACGCGTTTATAATGCACAAACTTAAATGTACAAGACAGTTGATGTTAACTCTAACAGCGCCTATGATAAACTCACTAACGACTGCAACCTCTGCCACTATTTATACACAATGATCTTAACGGACAAACATATTCGAATTTTAGAGCTTTCAATGTTAATGTTTGCAGCTTAAACATTCAGTGTTGCCATACTTTCAAATAATGCTCAACTCAAAGCTTTTATTCAATGTAACAGCAGTTGAGGAATAATATGCAACTTTAAACAAGCTTAAAACCGTTATATTTGAATTCAAGTACAATTTGATTTGCGGGTAATATGATTTTTTAGGTTTTTGCGTAAATAAAAATAATGACGTCAATTGTTTAAATTTTTACTCCTTGTGGTGGTTTAACGCACCTAAAGACGCGTAAAACATATGAAATGACCTGGTCATCAAACGAACTCTAATATACATACATCGAATTCAATTAGCGGTTGGTAAAATCATCAGTTAGTTTTGACTGAATCATTAGTAAGATTAAGCCTAAATTTCATCAGTCCGAATAATGTTTGTTAATAATGTTTAATTATGTGTAATTGATTCTGGAAAAGTTTAGAATTAGGAATGCTTGAAAATGTGTATTGAAAGAGCTGCTTATATTAGTAGTACGTACCAGAGATCAGTAATAGGTAGACTCATATTAACTAGTAAAGTTGGAGGTAATTATCATAATCATACTTGCTTAACAATATTTATGACGTTGTTGATTTCGAGTCTATTTAACTCAATTTGTATAGACGATGCAAAATAAGTATGATTCGAATACGAACATTAAAATGCTCACTATGAGGTTGTGTGTGATTATGTGGTTGTGTGTTGTCGAATTCTGTACAATTAATGAGTTGAATCAATAGTAAGTATCATGAGTATTTCCTAAAATTATAAGTTAGGCTGAGGTTATTTATGAATCAAACAGATTTGAGTTTGTATGAGTATGATGTCGACGTCGGATTCATATTTATTGCTAAGCATACTTATAAATCAATGTTATTGTGAGTATGAGTACGTCAGAGCAGTTTATTTTCAGTGATGGCTACTCACTTATGCTTATAATTTCATAAGTGCATATGAATAGCAAAAAAGTGATTCATTGCAAATGCCTGATATAAATTATAACAATGGATATAAATGAAAAAATCAACCAAAACATGAAATTTATTGATTTCACTGCCACATGTTAAAAACTGGTTAACAGAGGGATAAAATCCTGGTAAATCGGTTAAACCAAAATCAATATTTCAAATTAACCGGTTCACAAAATACCGAAATTGCGATGAAAACCCGGTTGTTCGGTTAACCGGTTTATAAACACTAACTAGAAGCCAAGTTGAGAGAATCAATGTGCACTTTATTCTATCCACCAATAGTAAAGAAATTGTGTCTTATCCACAATGTATGTCACAATTGATTCTTTAAGTCAAAGTCATCGCTGTATACAGAACGACTACATGGAATTTTAACACTTTTCCTGAAACTGACTAGTAGAGTAAGTTTTCAAACTATAAAACTGTATTAAGTTTTTATTTTTAATAAAACAATCTAGTGCATTTGTATTGTAAATTTGTGCAATGGTATATTTCTGTATATTTTGTTAGTGTAAAGCATATTAAATGATGCAAGACTATTTCCCCAAGATTGTGAACTCCGCTACTGTGTTTTAATTTTAACATTATTTCAGAGAGTATGTTACGTTTCATTTCATTACCAATCAAATAAAATAAAAAGTTACTTTACAACTTTACACATACAAAATTAATGTTTATTCATCTAATAGTCGATAGTTAATTTTGTTCACTTCCTATAGCATAAAATATAAACTGTAAAAAACTCATCAATTATACGACAATGATGAGCTAAATCGCATTTTCAGACGTAATTTTTTTTCTTTTATTACCTCAAAAAAGAACGGTTTATTTATTTCGTAAGACGCTGTATTTTAGAATTACATTTACTTTATTCTTATTAACAAATGTTAGTAGAAAGTACGAATTGATCTTGAAGCAATGAAATGGAACAGAAACAATAAAGAGTGCTATATTCGGCTATGCCGAATCTTATATACCCTTCACCTTTGTTGTGGATGGATTAATTGCCCACTTTCAGCGTGTAACGTTTCCGTGTAAGCAGGGGTAAGCTCAGCGGCGTCCAAGGCCGATTAATAAAACACGTATCTTAATACTTTACATTTATTCTGTAACACTAACTACTTATAATATTTCAACAGGTTCGCTACTACGCCACGTATTGTGTAGTAAACTCATAACAAATGCTCCTGAAAGAGCAGGGAAGCCTTACGGTGCGAATTAAACCACTCGCTATGTACGATCACCCTCCTCTCAACAGCACTCGTTCCTCGTCTAGTATCGCGACTGGGGAGCGTAGCAGCACGCTGAAACCATGCGCACTGACCACTATCTCCGGGAGTCACCAAGAATTGTTAGTATCAGCAGAGAAGCCTGCTGCCAATACTACTAATTTCTCCACACTAGTACTTTAGTAACCAGTAAGTTAAACTATACTAAAGATATGAAACCACTGTCTTTAGTTGCTATTAGCTTACTGGCCGCTACGAACCAACTCTCGCGGTCGACTATAGGTTCGTGTGTACAACCATCTACACAAACGTTTTAATATGCACACATTTACACACGTGTTGTACTCTCAACCTGTTACAACCCAGCAGTTAAGCATGTAGTCAATGTATCCATTATAGACAGTAATAAGAGCAGGGAAGCCTTACGGTGCGAATTAAACCACTCGCTATGTACGATCACCCTCCTCTCAACAGCACTCGTTCCTCGTCTAGTATCGCGACTGGGGAGCGTAGCAGCACGCTGAAACCATGCGCACTGACCACTATCTCCGGGAGTCACCAAGAATTGTTAGTATCAGCAGAGAAGCCTGCTGCCAATACTACTAATTTCTCCACACTAGTACTTTAGTAACCAGTAAGTTAAACTATACTAAAGATATGAAACCACTGTCTTTAGTTGCTATTAGCTTACTGGCCGCTACGAACCAACTCTCGCGGTCGACTATAGGTTCGTGTGTACAACCATCTACACAAACGTTTTAATATGCACACATTTACACATGCCAATGTCTTATCACTTGGCTGACTCCATTTTATATATTCTGGTCATTTGACACGTATGTGGTCTTTGTAGTGCAGATATAAGACAATTTGCTACTTTATACATCCCAGGTAATCTAGCGTGCAGACAATTGTCACTTAAGTGTCTCTAAGTAATCTGGAGTGTAGTCACTTTAAAAGAATTTATGATATAATTCTCATACAGTTAATTTTTATTTTTGCTTAAGTATACTTATATCCCATGTAACATAGCATGAAGTGTCTCTTAGTAACCTATAGTGAAGTCACTTTAAACGTTTATTTTGTACTGCACTTTAGAAATTAGTTATTTAACCCACCAGAAGCAATCCATGGGAGAGTTGTCGAAGAAAGGTTTGTTTACAAGTTATCGTTTATTAGACTGCCTATGATATGTCTTTTGGCTGACTATTTGAGGTCAATTAGCACTCGTACATGTTAAAATAACTAGTTGTGTAGCTGATCAAGTTACTACTTAGGTAGCTAGTAAGGTAACTGACGTTTTTTAACCAGTATGTGAATCAAATGCGTTGATTACTTTGGACCAGCTATTAGACAGTCTCATTGTAGTCAATAAGTCACGTAGCTTTTGAAGTAACTAATTCCTATCCTAAATGATGGGTAAAATCACTAGTTCGGGACTGTCTCCTAGAACTGCTGGGAAGTATATGCTTTGTACACGTCACCACCATTGCATGCGTTAGGTATACAAACATTTACACACATGTGATTCTTACAAACATCTGTTTTGCACACGGCACCACTAGATGTTTTGATGTAAATCATACTTGTAAAGTTAGCAATAGGCCTCGTTACTATTCACAAAATATATGTACGTTATATTCAAACCATAAATAAATATAAAACTAAAAGAATAATATGAAATAACAGAAAACTAATAATAAACAAAGATAAACTTTTCAGTCTAGCACTAAATAAACGGTACGTCATAATAGAATAATATAAGAAACAATATCAAAATATAATATAAAATAAAATCACCAATAACAAATATTAACAATAAGGGCTGTTGGGAACAAAACGATGCCTGCAGACTTTGGTCGTCACAAGCGTATAGCATCCTAAATATATCAAGAAAACTTTTAAAAATTTCACATTTAATTGATGACGAACAGATTATATTGTAGAAGTTACAAACGAAATAAAAACAACAACGCCTTGTTTCGTTAGGCACCAAAAAAAAAAAACAAAATACGCAAAGCAATGAAACCAACACACATAAAAACATACGTTTTCTTGCTTTTTTGTCAAAGCATGCAATAAATTGCCTTTTTTATGAAATTTTCAGAGGTTGTCTAGGATTTTTGCTCATATATCCGTTATTTATGGACGGATTCAGCTGATTTTAAATAGGAAACTTCTCGAAAGCATGTCTGTCAGAATTATTGAAGATTTGGATCCCGAAGATATCTGGGGTCTTCAGAAAATTGATTACAACAGACAGGCAGACGGACATGGCTTAATCGACTCCGCTATCTATAAGGATCCAGAATACTCATAGGGTGGAAAAAATTATATTGTGGAAATTACAAACGGAATGACAAACTTATATATACCCTTCTCACGAAGGTGAAGGGTATAAAAATCCAGTACACAATAACCCCCATATGCATAAAATAAATTTAAATTTATAAAAGGTTTATAAACAAAATATCCATAAAAAAATTTGTTTTATAAAACTTTGATAAATTTTTTTATTGCATATGGGGGTTAACGTTTAAAGGAACTAAATTACTTAACGACACTTAAGTGACAATTTTCTACAAGCTAGATTACATGAGATGTATTATGTAAGTAATTGACTTCTCTTTGCACTACAAAGAGCACATACATACGTGTCAAATGACCCAAAATATATAAATTCGAGTCAGCCAAGTGTTCAAATATTATTGTAAATTACTGTCTATAAGAAATACATTGACTAATGACTTCTTGCTTAACTGCTGGGAAATTACTGATGTTTGCATAGTTAAGTGTACTGTAGAATAATTATGCACTTTCTTTATTTTTTCGTCTAACAACATTAATAAAATACTGTACTCCAGACGCAGTAGTAATAAATTACGTACAAGAGAATAAAGGTTAATTATGGTATTTTGCAACTAAATAGGAAAAACAAAATGATCATGTAAAATAAATAGCGACTTGTGGAGAATGAACACAAGATGCCCTACAACCAGTGTTACCAGAACTTCTTCAAGAATAAATGCAACAAAAAGTAGCATAGAAATTCTAACAAAGTTTATAAAACTTTAGCAATTTTTATTTTAAAAAAGTTCGTCCAGCAGTCGATTTGACAACACTGCCAACAAGTTTATGGTAATATAAAGTACCAGAGTACATTGACGTCTAAATTTTTGAAGGTCTCTGATATTAAACGAGTACTTAAGTATGTATTAGTATAATATGTCTTGGATTTTCATTTTATGTTATTCCATAAACCTCCCCACCAATTAGTTGCACCAGATTCTAAAAACAGAATGAAAATACTTTAATCTGGATTTCAATTATTCTGAGACTACATTATAAGTGCGATAACCAAATCAAATTTCAAAAAGAATATATGCTGGAACAAAAACTAATTCAAATTCAACCATTAAAAATATCTTAAAACTAAATTCTTTTTCAAACTTCTACTGAGAATCATACTTCATAATATCTCCAACTCCATCCGTAGTAGCGTACTAAAAGAAAATTTCACAAACAAGTAATTAAGAAAAACGTTGAATGTTAAAATATTTTTGTTCTCAAATTAATCTCATACATATTTAACCTTCTAACTACTGTTTGTTTCTACTACAGTTCGTTGCGCAAAAATAAACGAAATAATCATCTGTTGTAAAATAAGAAGCCAAAACAGGTTCGTCGTTTTGTGACATTTATTGTCATTAATGTCAAAGTGACAGCATAAATTGAAAGAAATAAACAACATTTAAAAATATTTCTGTGTAGATTACCAGCACAAAACAGTCATGTACAAATAAGAATATGTGGGAAAGAATCTTGACAACATGTGATGAAAATAGTTTAAAGAAAATTTAAGTAAGAGGGTAATATAATTTAAAGCGTCAAATATAAAGTAAAGAGTTTTGTTTCTTTAGGCTAAATGATCATATTAAGAGCAATTGTACTTATTTAGAAAAAACAAAACTCAACAGATATCTACTATTTTTGTGTCTTAATTCCCATAAAGAATATTTTTTCACATGTTGTTCAGAGTTAGCTTTTTGTTATGAATAACACCCATAGTATTTAAATCAGTTACTAATAGATACAAAAATGTCATCGTTTTTGTCAGAATCTGAAATACAGTTTGACCGCAGCTGGATCATTTTGGATTTTCTTAAGTAACCACCAATCAACATATTTATAGGTTTTATGACAAATTAAATATACCTCCACCTCTTGTGTTATTATCTGTATTATGCCACAGTGATATCTCTTCCATATAACTTTTGACTTTAGTCGCCACCAACTAAGACTTCCTTGATATGACACCATCTCCAAGCACATACAACATGCCACAGTGATATCTCTTCCATATAACTTTTGACTTTAGTCGCCACCAACTAAGACTTCCTTGATATGACACCATCTCCAAGCACATACAACATATAATAATCATAGTTGATTGCATTTTCACGACCACAGGACAATTTCAATTCCCATTAACGACACTGTGCTGTCAAACGTCATACAAAATATTCATAAAGTTAAAGATTGGAAATGAAGGTGGTCTTCCTCATGACTGGCTAATTGTATTTTCTCAATTGCTTGTGAGTTGCATCACATGCATAATGGGATTTGGATGTGAGGTTATTAATGTTAAATTAGAACACTGGTAAACACGATTTTTGTCACACGAACCTTGTAATAATTTTGTTTATGTTGGTGTACATTCATTAAAAAAAAAAACTGAATTTACTATTTTGGTTTTACTGTACGCTAGCAAGACAAATCTTGGTTTTCACATACACGAGGGCGGGTCAATAAGTCTGTGATTTTTTAAATTTCCCTCCTCTTAACTGAAAGGGGAACACTGCTCCTGTCAACAGGCATCTGTCAGTTGAATTCTGTTAAAATTTGAACCAGTTGCGTCTTTTAGTTTGTGTTTGACAACCATTGATAGCAGACTCCCGCGTAACTTGAGGAGAAAATGGATAAAAGTAAATTTCGTGTGCTCATTAGCATTACTTTTTGCATAAAAAACCATCAAACCAAGGCTAAGTTTGGTAGATACTATGGGGAGGTTTCTATACCCGAAACAACTAAAAAAATGCATGATATGTTGTTGGCCAATAGGAGATTGAGGAAGTCATAGGCATCTCATATGGCTCAGTGGTATCAATTTTGAATGATCAGTTGAATATGAGAAAGCATTCTGCAAGATGGGTGCCGCGTTTGCTCACAATCGACCACAAGCGCAATCGTGTGACAAATTCGCTGTAGTATTGGCGTGGTTCAACCGCAATATGGATAAGTTTTTGCACAGTTTCGTAAACTTGGACGAAACGTGGATCTGCCACAACACCCCAAAGACAAAAAATCAGTCAAAACAGTGGATTTCTCGAGGTAAATCGTCGTTAAAGAAGGCCAAGGTGGCTTTGTCAGCCAATAAAGTCATGGCGACTGTTCTTTAGTATGCATGCGGTTTAATCCACAATCAGTGGCGAATACTATCCCAATTTATTAAGCCGATTTAATGAGGATTTTAAAAAAATTATCACACTTATCCAAGTAAAAAGTTTTCGTGTGAAAAAAAATGCTATTTTGTAGAACAGTGTAATAACTGATTGCGTTCTTCGAAAAGATATAGCGAAGTGGACTATGACGTTAACTGCTCTTATCCGTAAAATATTTTTAACTAACTAAGAATAATACCCAGCAGTTCTACGAAACTGTCTCGAACTAGTGATAAGCTCTATATAATCGATTGCTTGTAAACATTTCTCCAACAACTCTTCAATAGATTACATTAAAGTGCAGTGCAAAATAAACAGCTACACTCTAGATTACTTAGAGACACTAAAGTGACAATTGACTTTACGCTAGGTTACATGGAATGTCAGTATAGTTAAGCAACAAGTAAGAGTGCTATATTCAGCTATGCCGAATCTTATACACCCTTTACCTTTGTTGTGAATGCATTAATTGCCCACTTTCAGCGTATAGCATCCTAAATATATCAAGAAAACTTTTAAAAATTTTACATTTAATTGCTGACGAACAGATTATATTGTAGAAGTTACAAACGAAGTGACAAACTTATATATACCCTTCTCACGAAGGTGAAGGGTATAAAAATAACAACGCCAAACGTAACGGAACGAAACACCAAAAAAAATACGCAAAGCAATGAAACCAACACACATCCAAACATACGTTTTGTTGCTTTTTTGTCAAAGCATGCAAATAATTGTATTTTTTTATGAAATTTTAGAGGTTGTCTCGAATTTTTGCTCATATCTCCGTTACTTATGGACGGATTTTGCTGATTTTAAATAGGAAACTTCTCGAAAGCATGTGCGAAAGAATTATTGAAGATTAGGATCCCTAAGATATCTGAGGTCTTCAGAAAATTGATTTCAGACAGATAAACAGACAGACATAGCTTAATCGACTCCGCTATCTATAAGGATTCAGAATATATATACTTAATAGGGTCGGAAAATTATATTGTGGAAATTACAAACGGAATTGCAAACGTATATATACCCATCTCACGAAGCTGAAGGGTATAAAAAGAAAACAAACTGTATGAGAGTTATATCAACACAATTTGTATAAAACCAGTTTGTACGAAATACTCACAAAAAACAGGAGTACGAAATAAATGTATAAAGTGACTGCACTCTAGATTAATTAGAGACACTTAAGTGACAATTGACTTCACGCTAGATTACCTGGGATGTATAAAGTAAAAAATTGCAAATCAAATGACCCAAAATATACAAATTTATGTCAGCCAAGTTATCAGACATTAGTGACTATAAGGAATACATTGAGTACTTGCTAAACTGCTGGGAATTGATTCTTTGTACTGACACGTTACAGTGGTTCAGGTGTAAATTTAAGTGATTTGCATGAGTGAAAATTAAGAATTGAATATACTTATTTATCAGATAACAATACAAGCTTTTGTAAAATATTTCTATTGAAGGAAGATGGTATGTAGTTGTCATTACAAAGTTAATTAATAAGTAATAGCTTGTCTTTACTAGGATTTTGCTGGTTTATTATAACATTTTCAATTACCTGTTTTTGTTTATTCCTTCAGCACGAGTAATCCATATTTTTGCGCAATGTTTTGTTAGTATTATTGAGAATTATTTCTGAATTTTCATTTATTTAAATCCAATTTGATATATTAATTTCACATTTATTTTATATTTTTTCATTCACAATTGGCATTAATACAATTATCATAAGAATTTTAATATATTTTTTTCAATATTGATAAACATATGTTTTCGTAGATTCCTTATTTTTAACACCTTTTAAAATTTAAACACTTTACACTAATTTAATCATAGTATGTAGTTATGGTCATCTTAAAACTTATTAAAAATACTTTTTTTGAAATATAGAATCAATGTATTGAAATTTGCCATTATTTTTATATACATCCATAAACTGAGTCCAAATATGTTTTATAGAATCATGTTTATCTGAAGTTAAATCAAGTTTATCTGAAGTTAAATTTACATTGAGTTTTCAGATGTTCTTAATATTTGACACACACAAAATCCACAGAGCCATATAGGGATTTGTATTTTTAAGTTTTCAAATTTTTTTATTTTGAAAAACTCCCAATTTTATTTTAAATTTTTGAATAGTGACAAAATTCAACAAAGTGTTTATGTTATGTACACCCAGAGAAAAACAACTTTAAATCAATTAAAACCATATTGAATCAATAAGAAACAACGAAAGTCTAGTAATGTTGAAATTTTTTATTTCAATATTAAAAAATATTAACTTAAAGTTGAAAATTATAGATTTATCGTATTTCAATATGGTTTTTCTATTATAATGAACATTATTGAATTAATATGACACGTTCTTGTTATTAAGTTGCAGTTTTTTTCCTTAGTGTAGATAATTATATCTAGTAAAGCAGTGATCGTTTTTTTTTTTTTGATTCAGGAATCATAGACCCAGGGAAAAAATATAGTTGTACATGATTACTTTAAGCATTTTTACAATTTTACAAGTTTTTTAACAATATTATATTCACTGTAATTATATATATGATAGCGGTAACCATAATATGGTAAAGTTACCACATACATGATTATGGCAATTATAAATATGATTGTAGTAAATAAATATATGTTTATGGCAATCATGTTCTCGGTGAATCATTATATCATAATATGTTGATCTCTGATTATGACAATTATATTATGACAACATAATGTGGTAAATCCTTCATCATAAAAATTGTTATCACAAACATATATCATCAAATATATGATTGCAACAATGATGTAAACGGTAACTTAATTATATTATGGTTACCGCATTCATATAAATAATTACAGTGACCATAATATTGTTCAAAAAACTTGTAAAAACTTTTTATTTAAAAGTACATTCATATTAAAAATGCAATTTTCTGATTAATTTTTAACAAATTAAGACCATTTTGGTTTATACTATTTTTTAATACATTAAAATTGAAATGTTTAGAAAACAACACAATAAAAACGATGGGGGAAGCAGGACGAAAATCATGAATTAAATCGCGAGTTTTTAAAAATTAAAAATGGAAATGTCAAAATGGCTCAACTCATGGTCAAAAAAAAATTATAAATCTTTCCTGGAATGAATATATAAGAAATAGTCCTTTGCCTAAAATAAAATTGCAGTGTTACTAAAATGTTTAAATGATTTCTGCACAAATACATGAGTAACAATTAAGAAAGTATAGTCGGTCAAACCCGACTTTCTTTCAAAATTTCAATACATGTGCCAAATTCGATCGAAATATCTTCCAAATTGCGACATGTTCTTTACGCACAATTTACATGGATAGTCACCTAGCCAGACGGACTGACGGATGGACATCGTTAAATCAAATCAGAAATATTTTTGCACCATTACAAACATCAGAACAAACGCATAATACCCCAGCAGTTAAGCAAGTAGTCAATGTATCCCTTATAGACAGTAATCGTCACAAATGTCTTATCACTTGGCTGACTCCAATTTATAAATGTTGGTCATTTGACACGTATGTGATCTTTGTAGTGCAGACAGAAGATAATTGGTTACTTTATACATCCCAGGTAATCTAGCGTGAATTGTCACTTGGGTGTCTCTAGGTAATCTGGAATGTACTCACTTTAAACGTTTTGTGAGTAATTCGTTTAAACTGGTTTTATACAAATTGTGTTGATATAATTCTCACACAGTTAATTTTTATTTTTGCTTAAGTATACTGATATCCCATGTAACATAGCATGAAGTCAATAGTCACTTTAGTGTCTCTTAGTAATCTATAGGGAAGTCACTTTAAACGTTTATTTTGTACACCAGAAGCAATCCATTGGAGAGTTTTCGAAGAAGTTATCAAGTTATCGTTTATTGGACTGCCCATGATATGTATTTTTATGGTGAATTAGCACCCGACATGTTAAAATAACTAGTTATGTAGCTGGTCAAGTTACCAGTTAGGCAGCTAGTAATGTAACTGACGCATTTAACCAGTATGTGAATCCAATGCATTGACTACTTTGGACTAGCTATTAGACAGTCTCATTGTAGTCAAAAAGGGTCAATTGATCCCCTGTTTAGGACATGCACGTGTTAAAATAACTAGTCACGTAGCTATTGATGTAACTAGTTCCCACCCTCAATGATGGGTAAAATCACTAGTTCGGGACTGTCTCCTAGAATTGCTGGGACCCTCCTCACTATGGTGGTATAGTTCATAAAGAGCAAATTTGACTGTTTATGTTGAACATTATTTCTTCAAAAAAAGTTAGAACTATTATTTCGCAATATAATTATTTGGTAATAGATTTTGACAGATGAGAACATTTATTAAGCAGACATCATGTTAATAAAATATATTCCTGTGGTACGATTTGATGTTGATATGATATATCTATTTATATTGCAATAATGTGAAAGTATACTCTTAAATTCTTTATAAATTTTTTTAACATACACTTTATTTTAGACGATTTGAAAGCTATAATAAATTCTGTTAAAATTATGGATTATTATTCGGCGGCATTATCAATTTCATTATAATTTATTTTTATTATCTTAGAACTATGATTTAACTATATAGATTTCATAAGTAAGTATTTAAAATTTCACTTTAAACTTTTAATTCTTACACTATGAATAATTCATATTTATTTGTTATTATGTATTCAAACTGTGAATGGGAATTAAAATTTCACTTCACTTTTAATATTTTTCATTAACATTTTTTATACTTTTTTATTTAAAACATTTAATTATCTTTTTACTTTTATTTTATTAATTAATTGCTTTTATTTGTTTCATTTAAGTCGTAATTTACGCTATTTGAAAATAAATTTTTCTTCTCAAAACCGCTTGCAGAAAATCTCAACCGTTTGCCAAGTAAATCAATCGTCATCTAAATTTCTGTAAAATTTTAATGCAACATCCTCCAAGTTGTTGGCTTCACAGCAAACATTCAACATGTATGAGCTGGCTTCATACAAGCAGCACAGCAACAATTGTTGTGTTTAAAACAAATGTCTACAATACAAGATCAAGGTCATATTTAAGCATACAAGTAAAGGGTGTTTTTTTATAGAGGCGGAGAGCTTTAAATTGGAATAAAACTGAGAAAAAAGTTTGTATTGTCTATCCAATTGGCTTTATTAATTAGATAATTTTACGGAATTAATGTTTGGTGCGCTTAATGGGCCGGTAGAATCATTGCCGCTGCGGCCACATGCCCGAAATCATATTTAAATATTAATATCATAAAATTATCTATGTAAATAATAAAGCCATTTGGCCGGATATTAAAAACGTTTTTCTTTGTTTTATTTCAATTTAAAGTTCTCCGCCTCTACAAAAACCACTCTTTAAGTTAAAATAACAGTTTATGTGCCGAATTGGAATTGGTGTCATTGTCCCAGATATTCACTCTACAATGTCAATCGAATTAGGTCACAATATGTCATTACTGTGAATTATATATTTCTATAAGCTTTATTCCGTTTTGCATTTTAGGTATAACGGATTGTGGTACATTTTATAAGGAGGCTGTACGGAGGAATTGTAAAGGAAATCTAAATAGTTTAAATCTAACTTGAATTTTGGTAAAAGTAGGCTCTGGTTGTGTATATTTCCATTATTATAAATTCAAACGGATTTATCCTTATCTTTGAATTGTTAAATATTAAATTTTATTTGTTAATATTCATTCTTGTTGACAATATTCATTTCTATAAAGTTAACATTTACCATCAACTTCCTTATTCTTTCAATATAGAGCTACAGCTACGTACAACAGAAAACAACTGCTTCAACCTCAACAGATCATCATCTGATCCATAACTTTACATAAATTTCAAATTTTGTCATTAAATCTACCATACAAAATGTACGAGATTGATGTTTTATGGTTAAAGGAAAAATATAATAAAACAAAATGTTTATAAGAACAAAAAAAAATAAGTACAAATCTTAAAAGAAAAATCCCACCTGCCTTGTTTTTAGACAAACCAATGAATAGTGTTAAGATTTATCTTAGATCAAGTTAGTCTAAGTAAAATAAACCACTCTAGTCTGTGTTTCTGGTGGCAGTTACAAATCGCTGTAATGGAAAATCAGTCACATGATGATCATTCGTAAAGACGATGCTTTAACTGAATGCTGATGATGTTTTTTAAATGTTGGTAATAATATTTTTGTGTTTTTCCACAAATATTTACTCTCCATTTCAGTGGCAGTTTGCGGCTTTGAAGCCATGCAACTGTAATGCATTATATGTGCTACATGAATGTTTATTCATTTGAAAATTATAAATTAATTTTATTCGTTAGGCTAGGTTAACACGCAGTCGCATGGTGAAGACAGGAAAGAGGGCAGCTCACTTGGGTCCAAGTAATAGGACGCTTTGCGTTACCTGAAAATAAATATAAAATAGAGGAAGATAGAAATGAAAAGAGAAGAAGACAGTCTGATGGAATAAAGAAGTAGAAGAAGTGAATAGGAAGGTGGTCAGAAGAAGAGAGGAGAATATGATGTCCCATTCAATTGACGGATATTAGGTTTCTTAGTGGAGATTCCAGTGTCTGGCTTGGTTAGCCAATTGCTATTTCTGATAAAAACATTGATTAACTCTAGCTTCATGTCCGAAAGCTCAGAAAGACTATTTAAGGAACGATGTCCCAGAAACCTTGTGCGTAGATCTTCTAATGCCGGACAATGACAAAGAATGGTCTCATCCTCCTCTTCATTTTGACAACTTCTGCAGAAGTCATTATATGGCAAGTCTCCTCACATGGTAGCCAAATGTGCAGTGTCCTGTTATCACCACCAGTACATTACTAAGTTGTGAGCGTGTCTAGCCAAGTAGATACGTTGTCCGCCGTCGGTTTAGTCGGGGCCAAATCATTCTGGTTATCGTACATATGGGTTAATATCCCCATCTTTTCTGATCGATCTCATAGTAAAAATTACTAATGTGTAGCTTGCAATCCGGCACCTTTTTTCGCCAAAGCATCAGCAACGCAGTTGTCCGTAATATATCCGTTTCTACGTACCCACATGAATACGACAATGGCATGAGATTTATATGTGTTCTATCAATTTGTTCGCCATATTCACATTATTGTGGCAAAATCGTTTTTAGACGACTTTGTGTCTGTGTTCATTCCAAAAATTTCTTTAGTTAAATCCAATTAAAATATTTTGCATTACGTTAGATCGCCTTGACCATTCTTATGAAATGAGAATGTACACATGAGAGTCAATGATAATTACTATACGAGTTTGTGACATTAATTATTTTACAGAGATCTTTCATCTTTATTTGAGAATTTAACAAGTAAGTGTGGAATCTTCACATCAAAAATGATTTAAAGTTATCAGCAGTAAAAAATTTAACCAACTTCCAGAATATAGAAATGAAAATTGCACAAATCTAACCAACATTTTTCACTTAAATACAACAGCTATAACTTGCCAAAAATTATTAAATTGCATTAAGGTTTAAAAACAATTTATAAATATAAAAACATATAAACAATTGAGTTGAAATGCAATAGAAGGCAAGACAAAGAGGAAACTGAACTAGTTGTCCCACAAATTGTCTGTCATGATATCTACCTTCAATGTCTCACGTCCCACGACTTTGCAACTGAGTTTCCTATTTTCCGTTTAAACTATTTTAAACGAATTATACACGCAGAAAAAAAATATAGTTGTGCATGTTTACTGTAACCATTTCAACATTTGTGCATTGTTACTGTATGTGTACAACCGAATCATTCAATTAAAAACAAATTACAAACTTATAAGTTCATAATTCACCACTTATTACGTAGAATTTTGGTATCTTTTGTTTACAAAATTATTGCAAATTAAAACAAGTAAGAAAGTATATTCGGTCAAGCCCGACCATATGATACTACCCTACACCAATATATGATTATAAACAGTTTTCTTTTGATATGAAACTTATATGTATTGAATCTTATGTGAATACCAACATTTTTAAGAGATTTATTCTTAATTATGGACCGAAACTTATTTGTGTTGAATTTGAAATTTTCGAGAGTGGTCTATATATGGGAGCTATGGAAAATTATGCACGATCAATACTAAATTTTACAGTGTGATTTCAGCTTATATAAAACTTATTTGTGCTGAATTTGGGTTAAATATCTGTATAATAAAGACATTTATGAGAGCTTAATTATTTTCAGATAGGGCAGTTGTATTGGGTCTAGAAGATTGACCAAATCTAACAAAATTCAATAGACTTCGTCCTTGGATCAATATAAACGTTTATGCTAAATTTTGTCGAAGTATCTTTAAAATTGCGACCTGTAGTTTGATTAAAAGGTTTACATGGATGGACAGACGGACATAGCTAAATCAACTCAGAAAGTGATCCTTAGCAGATTGGTTTACTTTAAGGTGGGTGTTGGGACATATATTTGCACGTTACAAACATCAGCACAAATCCATTATATCCTCCCCAATATGGTGGTGTAGAGTATAATTAATAATCGAAATAATTAAAATTGTTCGCTTTTGCCAACAGAACGTATGAGTTATGTGGACCAATTATATTAAGTATACTCAAGTAATTATGGAGTGGAATAATGCCTATAACTTGGATATTTTTTATTCGAAATATGTAAGTGGACGATGCGTAGATGATATATACATGTTTAATATTAAATCAATATTCTCCATTATTTTATATATAAATATTACGAAATATTTATACTTACATTTGATTATCAAATAATATCGTTTGAACCATGATACAAAAATAGAAGGTAGTCTCACTTTCTCTTTTTGTCGCCATATTAACGTTCTGACTTTTATTGGAATTATGAAAAATCGTGCTACCATATTCATTCTTAAAATCCCATTTTATGTTTATTTAAAAGTAAAAAAAAAAAATAAAACAGCAAACAAAAAATTCAATAAAAAAATGTTAACTAAAGAAATTCGTTTTTGAAATAATTATAAACTATCTCTTATACAGACTCCAAGAAAGAAAAAACACAAAAAGCTAGAAGCCGAAACAAATTTTTCATATAAATTACACATTAAAATTAAATATTTCTTAAACGTTATTTCCCTTTTTTCATATGTGGCAAAGACTTTTTTACTGTTTACAAAAAACTAATTTCAAATAATTCCAATAAACTTCAAAAATATTTTTGTGAGAGAGAAGTGGAGCAACCTTGTATATTTGAATCATGGTTTGAACTAATATGAAGCATTTTTTTTTTATTTTTATCTTGTGACATTTTCTGTTAAGCTAACCATTTTTTTAGGTTAGCTCTTGTTTTCGAGATGTACCGGAGGAAGTTGCACAACATATATTCGCGTAACTCAAAAACGGTTTAGATTATTTAATAAACCTTTTGTTGGACTAACAACAAATAAGGACTGAGATCGAAAAATTCTTAACATACATATATGGGCAATTCCACAAGAATGACTACCACGACTGAAAAAACAAAAACCCTTGAAACTTTTTTTCAAAATGATTTTAATAGGAGAAAATACTAAAATGTTACTATGTGAAAGTATTTAGAGCTTATTACAACATTTTAAGTGCAAAAATAATAGTTTAAACTGACTATATTTAATTTTTTAACTTAATTGGTATGTTTTAGTCTAAATTTTGGCAAAAACTAAGAAAAAAATTAGCATGTAGTATGAAATGAATTTGATTCAGATTGTTTTTTTGCTATTATTAAATTGTTTATTGAAACCGAATATATATTTTCTATTTATTTTTTTAGTTTTTGTATACATTTATTTACAGAATATATATTGTTTTACTATAAAAGAAAAATCTGTCACGTACGGTATGTCACGTACGATATTAAATTTTATTTATTACAAAATCATCCACAGATTGTTTTAAATTTAAATATGACGTATTGTAAAGGAAAAATATTTGGTTTAGTGTTAGATATTAAAGGAAAATAGGGGTACAAATGTCACGTACGATGATATGGAATTGCCCATATATGTATAAGCATATGTTATATGTGGAAAATAGTGATTTTTCATTTTGACGATTTTAAAATGTCAGTATGACGGTTTTGACGACCAAAAGTGGTGAATGAGGAGTTTGTCATTCCGTATGTAACATTGAAAAATAATCATCTGAGACTCAGCAACAGAAGCGGATCCAGGGGAGTAAATTAGGAATTCCCCCCATATAAAAAAGGAAAAATAAAAAGCAAAATTAAATTTACCAACAACCCCCCACTCCATATGGTTGACATAGATCAGCGCCTGCTAGCTCATATTTATTTGTGAAATTCTAAGTCGATTGTATGTGTAACACACTCACGTCGAACATACATAAGCGAATTCAATGAAATTTATACCAAAATGTTTGGTAAGTTTGGTAATGAAAATCAGTAAAATTGATTTGGCACAACGAGAGTTATGGACCTAAATGCAATTTTTCACTGTTAAGACCCGAACTGCTGTGATATAATTCGTTATAATATGCAAAATTGAGTCAGAACAAAAACTTACTTTGGAAATTTATCTAAATCGAACTAATTAAAATTTTACGCTTTTGTCAACAGAGCGTATGAGTAATATAGGCGAATTATATCAAGTATACTCAAGTAATTATGGTGTGGGATATTGTATATAACTTGTATATTTTTTATTGTAATTAAGTGGACGATTCGTGGGTGACATACTGCTGCTTAATATTAAATCAATAATCTCCATTATTTTAGATATCGCTTATTTGCTGCAACAACGTCATAATACAAAAAAAGTCGTTTCAAGAAAAACTGCTTTGAATGTTTTATGAGATTTTACTATTTCTCAACTAAATTTTTAACAAATCATGAGATTTCAGAAATAAAACTTGATTTAAATAGTAGATGTTAATATCCTTCTAATCTGTATTTAACCTAAATTTTTTCTTGTCAAATATAATAGAAAACATTAATTTTGGTTTTGATGTTTACAAAAAAAAAACACTCTGACGCAAAAAATAATTGACTTTTTTGAAAACTGATAAAACTATATGAAAGAGTATAAAACGGCGCAAATTTTGTATCAGTCAGTTCAAAAAACACGGATTTTGAGTTATGACGTTGTTGCAGCAAATGAGCGATATGTATAAATATTACGAAATATTTATACTTACATTTTAATATCAAACATTTTTTTTTTATATTTATCTTGTGACATTTTGTATAATTTTTTATTTATCTGAATTATTTCTGAGAAAATACATATGAACTATTACTAATTTTCCGCAAAAATGTTCCGTTAATAATCATAAATTATTAGATGAGTTTTTTTGAAATTCAATATCAAATATATTTCGTTGCCAAATTTTAATAGAAAATAATTAAGGAAATTTTGTCGGTTAAGCACTACCATATAATACCATACATTGAGTAAATGAGTAAAAACATTTTTCATTTAAAATTTCAATAATTTATTTTTGTGAAAGATTTTCTGAAATGTTTATTATATGGGAGCTATGACCAATTATGGACCGTTCGTCATGAAATTAGATCGTGTGATTTATTTCTATATGAAACTTATTTCTCGTTAATGTGATTTTCGGATTTTTTATATATGAAGCATATTTGTGTTGAATTTGTTCTGGATACCAACATTTTCAGAAGTGGACTTTATATGTTTTATAATTGTGTTAGACTAATATTTTTTGGCGCAACAAACATCAGCACAAATGGTGGTGTAGGTTATAAAAGAATTAATTTTGAATAGATTTCAAAATTACGAATATAAGATTTCGATGACAGCAACATTATGATTTGTATGCAGCGGCTGCTTCTTTAGCGATAACATAATATTTGGATGAATGTGTTTTAAAAGCAGCTCTTATTAGTGGCGGCTTGTTCCGGTAGTTGCTGCGAATCTGGCGTGTCTTCATTTTCTCTTCCACTACTATCATATGTGCTTTGAAATTTACTCGTATTCCTCTGCTGTCCAACAGAAACATTTTGCTGTAGTACAGTTGGACAACGACCTTCGTATTAAGTTTGAATTGTATAAGGATTTGATTTGGTTTTTGAAAGCTTTTTGTAATGTTTATATGTCCAATGTTCTCTGTCCAATCGTAAACATTCCAAGATGCCTCGACTAATGGTGGACTACTGTCAAAACGGTGCTTTCAACTGCAAACAAAAACAGGTAAGAAATAGTAAGTCAGTATTTTGCGATATTAATTATTGTTTTACATTGTATATGATCCCAATTAATATTATTTAATTTTGTTTAATGGGATTTAAAATCATTTTTTTGTAAAAGTTTTAAGATTTCATGATTTAAGTTTCAAATTACTTTATTGCTATTAAAGTAATGTATTTATTAATATTTATTTACAAAGTGACAAATAACATGAAAAAACAAGTAAGTAAGATAGTATGGTCAGACTTGACTGAGTAAATGAGCAACAACATTTTTCTTTCAAAATTTCAATAATTCAATTTCGTGAGTGATTTTCCGAAGAGGACCTTATATGGGAACTATGAGGAATTGACTTTATATGGGAGCTATGACTAATTATGGTTCGATCCTCATATATAAAACATATTTGGAGTAAAATTTGTGTATATACCTATATAAATGAAACATTTTTGATTTGGACCGTTTTCAGCCAATAGGCTTCGTATTCGGGACGAAACAAATGCATGATAACGAACGCACATCCTTTAAACGACTCAGTCGATCGGTATATTTTAAGGGGGGTGTTGGAACAATATTTTTGAACGTTACAAACATCAGAACTAACGCAATATACCCTCCCCACTATGGTGGTGTTGGACATAATTATAAGTAACAAATATAAGATTATGTTGTCAACGGATCAACGGCTTTTTCGAACAAATGTCAGGAAAATTGTGGACGTCTAAAAGAGAGAGAATTTCACTCAGTTTGTAGTTTACACAATAACAATGAAAAGTTCGGCTTTAAATTTACAGAAAACCATATTAAACACAATGTCCCTCATCTAGTCGTCAACCTTCAAGACATTGTCTCTCATCTTGTCATCAATTGTGTTTGATATAAGACATGTCTTACAAAGACAATGTCGTCTACGACGATTTTTGCAACTGGGGAGTTCCTATGGAATAACCCATGCATTGACCTTCTTGTTGGAGACACATAAAAACATACTAATTAACACTTGCTGCTTATTTACATGTTGCATGATACTATTTTGCCTTAACTTTTCCACTTTAACAAAGGGGGTGAGAACAGGAACTAAGCAAAATGAAAGAATCTTTCTTAGGCTACTTGAAGTTTAATGTTGTCATTATGTATTTTGTTGCAGCTGGAGATTCGCATGTTGATAGTGTGTCTTTGTTGTTTTTTCTGGGTTTTGTTCTCCACTGGCCACATGCATGTTGAGTGGAGTGTCTGGTGCACGTAAGTAGATGACAAAACATCTAAATATAATGAAATATATGTGGTGGGATTTATAATTAAGTTGTTGTTAGAAGTTTATAGAATTTAATGTATATTTAGTTAATATAAATTATTCATTAATGCTATAAATAACAATGCGAAACAGACATTTTGGTGCCCGAGATATGAACTACGTTTTGTACAATTTGATGAACCCTCGTTACTATGTTATACTCGTTTTTTTTTCAGTCAGTTCGCGTTTTCGAAATATCGCGGTTTTTATATTTTCATGGAATACCCTATTTTTTGGAGCTTTTTTCAAAATTTTGGATAATGCAGCTTAGAATGTGAAATTTTTTTAGCATGAAACTGATCTACGTAAACACATGTTTCTTTTGAGTATATTAATTCTGGTGGATGTTGTTGATCACCAATGTTTTATTCTACGCTTGGGTCAAAGTTAAGCGGTAGCTCTGAGTATTTTCTAATCATACATTAGAAAATGTGTTTTATCAGACTATTTTTCTTTACATGTTGGAGTTTACTTTTCTTGCTTTAAATCATGATATCGCTGAAATCAGATGTATCAAATTCATAATAAATTTTGCGGTTTTGTAAATATATATCTTCTGATCGATGCCTTATTTTTTAATGATCATCTTGTCAAACTTTCACTATATCTTATGTCCTTAATATTCTATCTAAAATAAATACAACTCATATGTATGAACCGGTTCTAGTAAAATTTTTAGAATCTAGAGCAGGGGTGCCCAAAAGTTCCAATACATTTAAATAAAAACTAATTTTTATGCAATTTTTTTTTTTGTTGTAAAAACCAAAACATACAAAGAAGAAAATACACACTTTTTTAAACAATACCATACGATAAACAAAAACAAAATCTACTTGATGATCGCTGTCGTCAATGTTTACCAGCAAAGCATACGAAAGTGTTGGTGCTTTGCACTTGCGTGTGGACAGTGAAGATCGACAGAAAAACAAACAAGACAAAGTTGTTTGTGTATTTCATATTGCTAGTGCTGAGTGCTCCATTGAGTATAGATTATATACTATAGAAACACACAGCCTATAGCTGAGAGCAATTACAAAAACAAATGAGCACCAAGAGTATAGGGCTTGGGCACCATTGATCTAGACTCTAGATTCTAGAGCGTATATTGCAAAGTATGAACATGTTGAGGATGAATTCTGCTTAAAGCAGGGACTTAACAATGAAATCTTCAGAATTTAATTCATTTAGCCAAGAGAGCATCTTGATTAGAATCCATACTTGTGAAGATATAAACAATAATAGTTCCATTGAAGACTTCCAAAATAGTTTTAATTAATTATGATCTGACACATTTGTTAACAAGACATTAGTCATTAAATATGTCATATTTCACTTTATGAAACCAACTAACGTGTCAATATTGAACTAAGTCGTTAAAAATTTACATTAAAAAGTCAGTTTTATATGGGTTTTTGTAATCTGAAGAGAATTCTTTTTATGTATGTTTCTAACATATTACAATTAAGATTTTAATAACATTTTTAAATAAATACGTATATTCTTACGAATGTGCAATGATGATTTGAATTCAACGGTCTGTAACGACTGCCTGCAGCATTCATCATGTTTGAAGGCACGTCCATCAGTAGCATGCGTTTATTGGCATTGTTTGTAAGTATGGCAACACTAAATGTTTGGGCTGCTGGCAATGACATCGAAGTCTCTGGAATTCGAATGTACTAGTATGTCCGTTAAGAGCATTGTAGAAGATTCCCGATAGATGGCGCGTGTATAAATAGTGGCAGAGAGCTGGCAGTCGTGAGGGAGTTGATCATTGGCGGTGTTAGAGTTAACATCAACTGTCATGTACGTGTATACTTGTACGTTATACAGTGTGTGTGTATTTCTGCGAATTGATATACGTGTATAAAGACACTGAGTGACTATTTAATTCTGTTGTTGTACATTCTAAATAAATAAAGAGTTGTTACAATTTTGAACTACTAAAACTGCTTTTTATTTGCAATCAAAAGTATCCGGTTTATTTAAAGGAAATAAACCCGCGTTTTTAAAAGGTAAAAACGTAACAATATTTTGCTGAAAACTGCAAAAATGTCGCAAATTTTTCTTATCTTTACACTAATTTTATAGAAGCTGTTGGTGGCAAAATATTTACAATGATATTATCCTGATAATTAATCTTAATAGATTTCATGTCTTTATTAAAAAAGATTGAGAAATAGTCTAAATTTTATTCATCAAAAAATGACAAAGTTGTAAACATAGAACAAGTTTTATTTCTCTTCAATATCCATAACATTCAAGAGAATATAAATATTACTTTTAAATCCAAACTTACAATGCATGTTTATGGGATTTGTAAAATGCAATATTCAGTTCTGTGATTTAAAATTGCTACTTATTACCTACTAAATTTTAGAATAAATTAACTAGTTCGAATGATTCAATCGCACATTTAAAATTTATCGAATTAAAAGAATAATCGAAATTTTTAAATAATGTAAGAGATTAGGTAAAGCCGTATCGTCTAAAGACATCATTATTAACATCACTTATATAGATTTTAAGATCATGTTGTTCACCAGTTTCAACGTAATCACATGTCAATGACATCCTTAATATCACTTACTTCCGAGCTAGTTTGGGTGTATGACTTAAAAATGCGGGATTTTTTCAAATGCTTGAAGCATTTGTATAATATAAATTGTTTGCTATGACCTTTTCCCATATTTCTGGCAACATATGGAATCCGAGCCAAAAGAACTGCTCATCTTTTCAGGACAAGAACGAATCAAGTCAATTTCGAATTCTCTGTACCAAAGTGAATCATATCCCAGAGAGAGCATTCTGCATCGATCAAAACAAATAGTAGAAGGATGGAACAAGGTATGGACTATAAGGTGAGTGTGGCTAAACTTTCCAACCACTTCATGTAAATACTTTTTAACAGGTATTGCAACATGTGGCCGGTTTCATGTCAGGCTGCATATACTAGGCGTTTTTTGGAAAATGCTCGCTACAAACGAATCAGTTGCATTCCGTACAGGTTCCCTGTGATGGTCTGGTCAGATTTCAGCAGCTCATGATAAATAGGACCCTTTTGCTCCCACCAAATACACAGAATTACCTTAGCGCCATGACTATTTGGCATTGCTATCTATTCGCCTGGTTGGCCGACATTCACATACGATCTCTTACGCTTCGGGTTATCGCAATGGAACCATTTTTCATCGCAAGTAATGATTCGGTACAAAAATGATTTTCTTTTATAGCGTTCAAGCATAAATTCCGACATGCAAACTCGTCTTTCAAGGTCTCACGGCTTCAATTCGATGGTACTCAATTTCCCTGCTTTTCGATGAATCATGCAGCTTGAAAACGTTTTTAAATTACTGCTTGAGTTGCTCCCAATGATTTTACAGGCTGTTGTTGAGTTTTATAACAATCTTCATGGAGTAATGCCTCCAATTCTTAGTCTTCCAACTTTTTGGCTGCCCTGGGCGGTTTTGTCTTACGTGTCAAACTCACAACTTCTGAACCGAACAAATCATCTCTCGCTCGTTGAAACCGATGGAACAAATTCACCATAAGCTTCGTTGATCAATAGATGGGTTTGAAGGGCTTACATAATTCATAAATATGATTGGCCGACGCACCAAAGTTTTATAGAAAACACTTTTTATTCGGAAACAATTTTAATGTCGACTTGTTTTTCAACACATGTCTTAATCGTCATTCCACTGTTGGCTGAAATTATTTTCAAAAAATGAGAAACGCTGATGTATCTACAACAAAACATTTATTTATTGTTTAGAAAGTATGTGTATGCTTTGTTGAAAAGATAAAGTTTTTACGGGCGTGAACGAATGAGTGATTTATTACACCGGCACTTGATTTTGAATTATTTTATACTAGAATCTAACACAAACTTATTTCAATTGTTTTCAAATTTTCTATTTTTTTGCAGCTTTAAATGTTTTATTTATAAAGTACAAATTATTATATTTTAAAATGTATCATTATTTTTTAGGTCTAAGTTCCAAATAAATGTAATTTTTGTTTTAATAGAAGCCAACATTGAAAATATTAATAACTACTTCATTCAACAAAAATGAAAAGTGATTAAAAAATCTGTTCTTCTTTCAAAACAATAATTCTAAAACTCATACCCTGAAACATAGGGTAACATAGAGACGAGACGTAATTGTCAAAAACCTAAGTCTGTTGTCAAAAACCTAACTCTTGAAACAATAAAATACATGCTATTTAATGTACAGTGTTGTTGTATCAGACATATGATTTGTTGTATTTTTGTTTGACAAATCGGAGTGACTCGTCTCTATGTATAATTTTCTATGCCCTGAACCATACAAACGTGTAATTTAAATCTTTGTTAACATTTAAGAAAATATTATCTAGTCTAAAAAATTTATTTGATGAAACTGTTTAATATTTTCCAACTGACATTCAAACCATTTAAATCAACTTTGTAATGTTTAGTCTTCTAGTGTTTAACTGAAAGCAAAAAAAAAAATAACTGAATGCATTCGTAACTAAAAACATTGACTGCGTTTCTTAAACAAGTTTCAAACAAGATGTTGATGTATTCTTAATCTAGAATAAAAACTTTTCCTTTCATTACACAGTCATGATATTGTATCTGCAAATAATGGAATTCTAACATGCAATCTTGCGATAATAAGAAAACAAGGAAACAACTAGAATATATTTCATCTTAGTTTACTAATTTACTAACCCCATTTCCCATTTATACCCAACATCAAACAAGATGTAGAGTATATTGATTTTGTCATTCCGTTTGTAACACATCAAAATATTTGTCCCAGACCCGCATTATATATTTTGGGACATCATAAGATTCTTAGACGATCTAGGCATGTCCGTCCATGTGCCTGTCTGTTGAAAACACGATAGGGCCCAAACGGAATGAAATTTTCCATAAATACTGTCAGTTGATATTAAAAAACGGTAATGATTTCACCTAGCCCCCATACGAATGTCCCCCTGAAATACTATTTGAGCAGCCTTAAATATGATAAAATAAAAATTTGCACAAATTAGTTTTAAGTACTCTGAAACTATACCGTAGCCCCCTCAGAAAACGACTTGAACATTCATAACTGTCTTATAATAATAAATATCGTGATGAAATTGTACATAATGAAGTTTTATATGAACCTAAATCTTACTTTTCAAAATTTATATAGAGTCCTAGACATATCGATTGTGGATATTCAAGATTCGGCACAGCCGTATATAACACTCTTACATATTTTACCTTCAGTTATACCGACAGTTTTCATACACAAATTATTTCAACAGATAGTACTTATAACTTTAAGTCAAGAAATAGTCAGACGTCGTGAAAATGCGGCTAAATGATATTAATTTTCCAGTACATTTTCTGAATAATTATACTAAGTTTTATTTAATTGTCTGATGATTTGACATGAAATTAAAAAGAAGAACATACGAATGAATGAATGTTTACGATCTTCTTGTTATAATAATTTCCTTAGTAATTATCTCTTTACAAGGTCAAATATTCTCTGGTTATGTGGACCCTTGTGATGGGGTATAATTGAAGTTTATTAATATACAGAACCCATTAACAAACTTCTTGTTCTTAATACCGATGTTGAGCATATAATATTGTTACGAATGTGCAATAGCGATTTGAATTTAACGGTCTGTAACGACTGCCTGCAACATTCATCATGTTTATAAACACGTCCATTAGTAGAAGCTTATCAACAATCTTGATAGCATGCGGTTATTAGAATTGTTTATAAGTGTGGCAACACTAAATGTTTAAGCTGCTAACATTAACATCGAAAGCTCTAGAAATCGAATGTTCTAGTTGTCTGTTAAGAACAATCTCGACTACTCGGATGAAGATGGCAATGTGTATAAAGAGTGACAGAGGTGGCAGTCGTGTGTTGAGTTGATCATTTTCGCTGTTAGAGTTAACATCATCTGTCTTGTACGTGTATACTTGTACATTATAAAGTGTGTGTGTGTGTATTTCTACGAATTGATAAACGTGTATAAAGACACTGAGTGACTATTTAATTCTGTTGTTGTTGTATATTCTAAATAAATAAAGAGTTGTTACAATTTTAAACTACTAAAACTGCTTTTATTTGCAATCAAAAGAATCCGGTTTATCTAAAGGAAACAAACCCCGTTTTTAAAAGGTAAAAACATAACAATATGATAATATATCCTCTGCTCATAATTATATATTTCGCTTTAAAGTGGCAACATCCTAAATTATTAAATCGCCTACCAACATAGTTGCACACAAATTATATCTAAATATATTGGGAGTTATAAAACAGTATGACGTTTCGATTAGTCCTCCGTAGTTAGATCCCATTCTATGATTAAAGGCAAGAGGTCCATTTATCATATAGTAGACGTCAGTATGTAGACGACAGTATGGGAGCTAACGCACCATGAATAATGAAAGTACGATCATCTTAATCATGTTTCCTAACCCTCTTCTCGACAATTAAGTAAATCTCTGAAAGAACATCACATCACCTTCTACGAAGCTGATATTTAGAAACTTAACACCTAACGAACACTCTCATGAATGAACAATTGATCTCTTGACTTCATATACTACTGCGGTCTTCATCTGATCGGTTACAATGACCAACATATTTACAGCAGATATGTATTTAAGTATCAGTTAGCTAACATCATGCATGAATCAAATACTTAATATGTTTCACACAGATGTAAAGCTACTATACAAGGTTGTCAGATTGTCAGAAACATGCTCAGAAAATGGTTAACCAACCAATAGAACTTATGCTGAAACATATGGTAAGAGAGCGTTCTATATCGATCGAAACAAATACTAGTCGCACGGGGAAATATCAGGACTATAAGGCGGGTGAGGCCAAACTTCTCAACTACTTCTTTCTAAATAGTTATTAACACGTATTGCCACATTCGGTTTCATGCCTGGCCGTACATTCTTTGAGTTTTCGGCCAATGATCGCTTTAAACGAATCAGTTGCTTTCGGTACAGGTTCCCTGTGATGGTCTGGCCAGATTTCAGCAGCTCATAATAGATAGGACCCTCTTGGTCCCACCAAATACAGAGCATTACGTTAGCGCCATGAATATTTGGCTTTGGTGCTGATTAGGCTTGCTTGACGGGCTTCACATACGATCTCTTCGGTACATGCAAAAAAGTATTTTCAGCTTCAATTCGTATGATACCCAATTTTCTGCTTTTGGATAAATCCTACTGCTCGCAACCGTTTTGAAATTGCTGCTTGAATAGCTCCCAATGATTTTGCAATCTCCTGTTGAGTTTGATAACAATCTTCATGGAGTAGTGCCTCCAATACATAGTCTTTAAGCCATTTTGGTTGCCCTGGGCGATCTTTGTCATCCGTATTAAAATCACAACTTTTGAACCGCTCAAACCATATCTCACTCGTTGATACCGATGGAACACATTTCCCAAGAGCTTCGGTGAGCTTAAGCGCTACTTTTTTTCAAATGGTTGGCACCAAATTCGACATTTTCGAAGCAAAAAAAAAACTTTGTTGTTTAATCCATAGATAATTATACATAGAGACGAGACACTCCATTTTGTCAAACAAAACAAACTAAAAATCATATGTCTGATACAACAACAAAATACATTGACTTTCATGTATATTGTTGTTGCAAGAGTTAGGTTTTTGACAATGACGTCTCGACTCTAGTTACCCTATGTTTTACACTTTAATGTTTAATGGGACAAATATGTGCCCTTCAAAATGACATATAAGTTATTGAAGATAAAAACCGCGTTCAAAAGATACGCCATCTGTTGTGAATCCCGCTTCATTCAATTTTGATTTTCTCCATATTAAAATCCGCAAGCTTGTCTTTCTATATTTAAACATATTGACCATGTATAGAAAACACTATAAATAATACATTGTAATAAAGTGAACAAGTTATTCAGAGTTTCTTACCTTCCATAAATTCTTTCGAATACTAAACAAGTATATGTTGATGATGATAAAGAAAAAAAGTAAATCATCAAATATTCTGAGTCACATTCGATGCATTCAATTTGTTGCCACAAAAAAAACAGTTACTTCTACCATTTAAACATATTTTATTCAAATTATAATTGAATACCTTTTTCTAGAACGTTCAATGATTTTAGTAAAAGGGATACAGTGAGCGCTCATTGGATGAGTATAAAAAAAATATAATTACTCATATTGAGGTTTTAAGCATAGAGAAAATATACATAGAGCGGAAACTAGAAAAAAACTCAAACAAAAATATTACTCAAAATTATCACACGTACGAGTGTTGTTTTTGTTTTCACATAGTTTTTTTTACTAATACATTCTCAGCACATAGGTTTTTGACAACTGAGTTAGGTCTTTGACAGGAGAGTTTCCGCTCTATGTATATTTCTCTATGGTTTAAAGTTTTGGTTAACTTTTAAAAATAACTTGTTTTTTTTCAATTTCATCATGATAGAGATTTTAATGAGTTGATTTTTTGTACATTTTTGGTTTGTTATTAATAAATGTGTTATAGCAGTTTATATTGTTAATAATTTGTTTGTATTGAAAGGAATTCGATAATGTAATGAGTGAATTTATATAATATATAATTTGAGACAAATTATAGAGTTGTGTGTGTAAAATCAATGAAATTTCATTTAAAATAAATGAAATATTTACGTTTAAACGATTTAAGGGTTTGACCTTCGAATAGATTTTATGTCCAATGTTTTTGCGTCCAAAATGTCCAAAACTCTCGTTAACATTCGCTAAATATAAATCAACATCTTCAACTAATTTACCAAATCATTTTGTAAAACGAAGCGTTCAGAAACGTAAGCAATTTGTATGAAAAATACTGGGAAAACGGTTTTGAACTTGAAGTTTTTCCATAGGATATTATTTTAACGTTTGTCGTTTCGTTTTATAAAATGAGGCCTTTAAAATAATAATCACTGCTGGGTAAAAACGTTATTTTAAAAATCAAAATATAGGGCCCCATTTTATAAAACGAAACGTTTGGAAGCGTAAGCAATTTGTATGAAGAATACTGGGAAAAGGGTATAAAACTTGAATATTTTCCATACAATTATATTTTAACGATTTACAAAATTTGACCCTAGTTTTTTAATTGCAAAAGAATTGTTGTAACTAGAAATGTCAGTTTACAAAGGTCTTCGCATTGATCATAGTATAAATAAAAGAATTTAAACATCATGTCCTCATTTTATATCGTACAAACTCTATAATTTAACTTTATTTTGATAACATGATATAATTGTGGTGTTGATCAAAATTGCCCAATTTATTATGATGACGTTGTCGTAATATTCTATCCCAGGTTCAAGTTCAAATCAATACGGCTGTAAATCTCTAACGAATGTTTGTTTTTGTAGTTCTTTCGACAGACACATGCTAAACAACTATAATTTGTTGTAATGCAGTGTGGTACTAAAATGTTGTTTGGACCTTTATGTGACCAACTATTTAAGGTTTAAGAAAGTGAGTTAATCAGTATTAGGAAATTAATTTTAAAACTCCAAAAATGGTCCACAATCATGGACTAATGAGATTTGCTTTTCCAATAAATATTTAAAATTTTGTTACGAAATAGCATACATACATGGTTGGTTTCAATATTTAACATGTTTAGCAACTACAATGGTAGTGTAGTTCAAAAGTGGAGACATTTACTTATAAACAATATTGATAAGACGCTGTTTATTACATTTGTGAGGAGTGTGACAACATTAATGTGAAGCAATTTCAATAGCACTGGATGTTCATTGTAAAAAATAGAACATTCGAGTGTCCAGATAATGCTGGAAATTGCTAAAAGATGACACTGATATATAAATACTGACAAGAACCAGTCAGTTTATCGTAAGCGTTGCTTGAGTAACCATAGGTAATAGTGTGTGTGTTAAAAGAGAGACACTATGTAAACTGTTGTTTAGTAAATTTTAATAACTATAGAGTTGTTAAAATGTTTAAACTACTTGACGATTTTATTTGCAATTAAAAAAAAATCGGTTTATTTGAAGTTAGGTTAGGTTCCGTGGGCAGCCGCTCCTCAAGCAGCTCACTTGGGTCCATTCAAATCTGATCCCATTGTGATACCCAAGGGGTAGACAGCAGGGTATTTACAATACTTCCGTTGCCTCCAGGTTAAACCAGACAGATTCCCGGATGAAGGAATAGATTCGTCTCAGATTCATCCTTGATAGCTCATCCAAGCATGATAGGAATGGAGATCCGAGGATGCGTCTCCTCAGGTTTGTCAGAGCCGGGCATTGGCAGAAAAAGTGATACACATTCTCTTCCTCTTCTTCATTATGGCAGCTTCTACAGTAATCATTGTATCGTAGGCCCATTCTTCTGGCATGTGCCCCAATTAAAAAGTGTCCTATAATAAAGGAGACAATTAGCCTTATTTGAAGTTAACAAACAAACGTTTTTAAAAGGCAAAAACGTAACAATATAAAAATGTATTGTTGAAACTTTTGTAATAATTCCTTTAAATGTCGGTCAACCGATTTTATCGAACACGGTTAACCGAAAAAAATTTTCTAAGAAGGGCCAATTTTATCCTCTAATGCTTAAGCATGCCTCAAAGCACTCATCCCAAAAATGACAATAAATGCAAATATTACGGATTTTTCATTTCAGAAACTCTTCTAACAGTAACAGTTTCTAAAAAACGTGCTTAAATATTTTAATATTTATTTACTGCTCTTTTTCCAAACTAAGTGCATTTACAACCAATATGGAAAGTCCATGTTGTGTTATCAAACGTTGATTAAAGTGTTTTAAAGTTTCTCGATTGCAATCATATTTTTTTTTTATTTTATATATTGGAGTCAAGAATTATGTAAAAAAAGGTAAGCTACTCTTTAGAGACGAGATTTATTGATGAGTGCCTTCAGGCATTTTTGGGCATTGCAGACTAATTTTTCTGCCTCAGTTTTTGCCTCATATAGCAAAATGTTGTTTAATTTTCTTTGCTTTGTTTTGCAATTTTTTACATAAAATTTTAAGAAATGGCTAATCGTGTGAACAAACGTTTCATATTATCTGATTAGAGTGATGATCAATTAAAAAAGTTGTTTTCAATAAAAAAATTTACAAATTATACTCAAACTCAAACACGACTATGTTTCAATCTCTAAAGCCCCAAGAGTGCCTTAAGGCACTCATTTAGTTTTTCCCACCTGACAGGTGAAATCAAACGCCCAAATTTACCACAAAAAATTATTACCAACGTTTTTAGACATTATTTTAGAAATTGGCATTAGAGGGTTAAGAGATAAGGTATTAGGCAGACTTCGGCGGTCTTTTTTTGGCCAACTTTCATTTATATTTGAGACCCAAATTTAAAGGACTATAACAGGACAAACGTAGGGACCAATAACATAAAATATACATTTAATAATAGCTAATTTCAATGTCTATCAAGTTTGAAGTATAGGTTTCTGGGTGCCACAATAAAACAAATTAACTGTAGGTTTTTTAATTATACATAATGTTTATAGAAATTTTGATAAGAAAAATATATAATTTAAGAACTGTTGTTAGCTATTTGAAAAAATATATTTAATTTTATTCTGAAACACAAATTAGAATTTTGAATTGCAACCACAGTGCATCGGGTTGATATAAGTACTGATCTGATTTGGAGTATTAACCACTTATTATCAGAAGAGCTATTAAAATTTTACATAAGAGGATATTTCATCGGACTATAAAATCCAATCTAAAGTCTAGCAAAACAGTGCCAAATTCATTTAAGGCTGAGGAATGCAACAGTAGCTATTTATTGCAGAAAGAGTTAGGTTCCCAAGTTCATGCACTGAGTCAGCGTGCAATAGCTGGTCAAAATCTTCTACGAATGCTACTAAAGTTGCGGATGGTATCAATAGTATAAAATAACCTAAGATTCAAGGATGATATAGTTCATACTTGAATGTTAGGTCATTAAAACTCATACATGTAGTAACTTATGAGGTATTACAAAGTTCTGAAAACAAAATGGTATGTGTTACACAATGAGGAGGACATTTTAATGTCTTATGAATTTCTTAGACGGTTTTTTATTGATTTTTTATTGATCTGTACACCCGCTTGTAGGCGTGGCGTGAATTTTAACCTAACTCTCTCCGAATTTTGGTATGATAATTATGTGTAAGTACTTCAGTAATCTTCATACAATTAAATGTTTTAGCATTTCTACATCATGATAACAGTAACATATACGGGAATAGTTGATTATTTTACGAATTCCACAAGATTTTAATACTTGTACAGCGATAGCAAAAAGCTTTGTTTGAAAATATGTATAAGCATCAATAGAGGAAGAGTTGGGCATTCTCAATGGATGACAGTGATCGTTAAATAGTTACAACGAATTCTCCAGAAGCTAAGTACTTGATAAAAAAGAAAATTGTATTTGAGTGAAGTTTTGGCTTCTCAAAAATGTCCGACTACACTATTGGACTGTTTTAAAAATGATCACATTGCGGAATACACACGTTGCATATTCCTTTGGTCTCATTATCCACCAACAACTACAGCCAACTTGCTTGAACAAAAATTGGGTGGTTTGATCATACATTCAACAGCTAAAAGTACCAACTCAAAGAAATTGTATGAAAACTCGATTTTGTAACAACTCAAGCGATCTTGCAAATGAAGAAACGAGTAGAGGTAACAACCAGACAAAATGTTAAATCATAATGAAATCACAAAGAACAACAGCAACAACTAAAACATACAAAACAAAATAATTTATTATTCGTGCATTTGGACAAGTTGATTGCAATTTCGGAGAGTTGTTGCAAACAGTACAAATCTTTGCCTCATTTTATAAAACGAAACGTTTGGAAGCGTAAGCAATTTGTATGAAGAATACTGGGAAAAGGGTTTGAAACTTGAATATTTTCCATACAAAATTTATTTAACGTTTGTCGTTCCGTTTTATGAAATAAGGGTCTAAATAATTCTTTATTTAAACTTTGAGTTCAGTAAAATGTTGGTATTTATTTTGTCGCTTAATCGTAGTTAAGTGTTGGAATGGGAAACCTTGATGAAGCTTACACTTCATCATCAAACCCTTCAACGACTAACAGTTATTTTGGCAGCCTTTCAAAGATGTTTTGAACGTTCTATCTTAATATCTTTGAAGAACAGAGAAAACATTGCATGATAAGTCTTACGGGGTAAAGAGTGTAATTTATTAAATTCAAAGCTTTTAGTAGATCATACACCTTGATGTTGACCTCTGCGTTTGTTAAAACACACCCACAATTCGCCTTTTTGAAGATCAATCAGTTGATCAGTCACTCATTAATTCTGTTGGCTTGTAATTTGTTAAATATTCGTACTCTGTGATTATCTGCTGGTGACTGATAAAGATTTGTGACGGTTTCCCTTTTAAAGTTGATGTAAATTTTCAGGCACTTTAAAGGATATGAGGTAGAGTATTTGTGGTTTGTATGTTTTAATGATAATTGAAAATTATGCCTAAAGTTTGTGTGACTTTTACAGTAAATTAAGGAATCTAAAGTGAATTGTGCTAATTAGTGATAAAGAATTTATCGGTATAGGAGTAAAGTTTTATTGATAAGGAACATAATTTCTTATACAACAGAGACTTAGAATTGGTTCAGAATATATATGTGGACGGAACTGCGTATATATACGAAAAAGGGGGCCAACAATAAAAAACAGTTGCTTCAAAATAAACAAGTTCAATGGTTCTCTTCATTAGACGGCGACTGAACTGAACAATTTTCAAAGAGTTTTTTAGTTTATGTTTTCCTTTATTTGTGCCATGTTTTGTTAATACGAGGCCGGGTCAATAAGTCAGTGACTTTTTGAATAAAACACAGGTTTTTGGATAAAAAATTATTGTATTTCTCAACATGGTCTTCTTTGAGCACATTTGGACCAACGTTTCTCCAGTTTTTGTATCCCTCCAAAAAAGAATATTTGACGAGGTCATCAAAATAGGTATTTGTTTGTGAGATGATTTATTCGTTGGAGTCAAACTGACAGATGCTTGGTAACAGGAGCAGTGTTGTCCTTTCAGTTAAGAGGCGGGAAATTCAAAAAGTTACGGATTTAATGACCCGCCCTCGTATCACTGTTTTTCAAAAAATGGTTTATATTAAGAACTTACCTTTATACGGATGTTTTAGTTACTTTTTACAGCTTTTACTTTCAATATCACTTTGCCTGGAAATTCTTGATACTCTCCATATTTAAATCTGTAAGTTAAATAAATAAAAAAGAATCATTGTAAATTTAGCATACATAATAGTTTGTATACAAGTAAACAGCTTAAAAATATTTCAACAATATCCAATGTCAATATGACTGTTCACTAAAATTTACTACAGAGAAGTAGCATCTTGATTGATGCTTTACATCGTTCGCCGTAAATCTCAATCCCTTCAGTGGCAATGTTTCTTTCAAACTCCCAGTCAAGGTTTAAGAATTCTTACAAACAGTCAGCATTTCATTGCAATTTGACTGTCTGTTGCAAATATTTTATGCTAATCATGCAGTTACAATTGCTTTCAGTACAATTCTTGTTAACAGGTAACATTTATTTAAGAAATTTAAATATTTTTATAAATTTTTCCACAATTTAATTATTTTTGGATGATTGCCCTCTCTCAGAAATGAAGACGAAAAAGAGAACAGGGAGGTAAATTTTCTTACGGGCAGTAGTTCGTACCTTCTTTATAACATAACTTTTAAAGGATTTTGTTTAACTAAAATAATAATTTACTTATCTATCCAGAGCATTCTCATAACCACTTGATATATATTTTTTTGAGTGATATCATTGACCTGAATTTAAATTCTGCGAAGCTGTATTTTATGTTTCCCATCTTATGATAAAAGTAAAATATGTCGGGATAAGAAGACGGATGTACGATCATAGTCGAGAGTAATAAAATCTTCAAGTGTAATGGGAGTATTTATGCAAACTATTTATGTTGATTTAGATAGGTTTATTTCTAAACAGAATAGTTTTGAACCAGATGAGTAGACACTACACATCGAATATCTGTGAGATTTGAACTGTTATGAGATCATGAAACAGGATGTGATCTCCAAGCAATATAAGATGCAGGATATCAAGCTTCCTCTCCAAAAAAGGTCTGATGTACAATTATTCCTTTGGTGTGAGCGTCAGTACAACAAATACTAGAAACAAGGAATTCTTACGACTGAAAAACTATAACCTACAGTTTCGTATTCGGTTTTGATTGGTTGGACGTTACAAACATAATCACCAACGCAATATACAGCCCCCCCACTATGGTGGTGTAGGGTATAGTGATGTTAAACCACACACGTTTTAAGAGATTTGTAAGCGTACGAACATTTTTTTGTTATCAACAAATAACAACTTGTAGTTTTTTTAAACATTGATTTTGTAACTAAATGCAGCACGAATAAAACATTTATTTCTACTTGCAATGAACATACAACTAAGAACACATTGCAGCAACAAAAATAACTAAATATTTATTCTTATGATAATGGGGATATTGCTTAAACCAACCATGATGACGACAACGATGTTGTGAATAATGATGAGGTTGATGATAATGATAGAAGCGTGAATAACTTGCATATCAAGCCAAAAAAGAAAATTATACCGAAGAAACAAATAAAATTTGTATTAGTAATAGTAAAGACGAATTTCAAATGCCCTTTATATGAAGATTAATATTATTATACCCTTCACCTTCGTGAGAAGGGTATATAAGTTTGTCATTTTGTTTGTAATTTCAACAATATAATTTTTTGATCCTAAAAATTACATATATTCTGGATCGTTGTAGATAGCGGAGTAGATTAAGCCATGTCCGTCTGTCTATCTGTCGTCTGTCTGTCTAAATGGAGATATGAGCAAAAATCCGAGACAACCTCTGAAAATTTCATCAAAAAAAGACAATTTATTGCATGCTTTGACAAAAAAGCAACAAAGCGTATGTTTGGATGTGTGTTGGTTTCATTGCTTTGCGAATTTAGTTTTTGTTTTTTTTGGTGTTTCAACATACACTTTCAGAATTATATTGTCGCTATTCTGTTCCAAAAATGCTGTTGTACAGTGTAGTTTTTATTTTACAGATAAGAATGTCAGTAGTTTAGATCATTCTCTCAGACGTATTACACTTAGGTAATTCTAAACTACTTATTAGTTGTTTTCTTGATATAGTTGGGACTTCTTTCAGTACTCGGATTTATGAAGAATCTGCTGTGGTGAAGCCGAATACAGATATCACTCTCACGTGTTTTTAGATTAGATCGCTTCATTTACATGTCTTGCACTTACTGGAATGCAATGATGTGAAATATTTGGGAGTCATTGTCATATTTAGAAATTGTATCTGGATATTTGGAGAGATCATCAAAACAAACACTAACATGCAGAGTTCATAAATAATGGTTTTCATTGGTTAAGACTACAAATCGATCTTCAATAACATCCTGTATAATAACACAAATTTTCAAGAACCTTTCGATGCATTGTATCCACAATAATATAAATATGGAGGACTTTCATATATATATTTTCGTCCACTCAAAAGAGAGAGGGAGAGTTGGCGAAGGACTCTATATTAAGTAGTTTAAAACTAAAATTTAACATTGTTACTTTTTAACCTTTTTAAAACGTTGGTTTATTTCCTTTAAATATTATCGGATACTTTTGATTGCAAATAAAAGCAGTTTAGTAGTTTAAAATTGTAACAACTCTTTATTTATTTAAAATGTACAATAACAACAGTCTAAATAGTTTGTTTTTAATACACACACACACGTTTATAATACACAAACTTTAATGTACAAGACAGTTGATGTTAATTCTAACTGCGCCTATGATTAACTCACTAAAGACTGCAACCTCTGCCACTATTTATACATACGTCATCTTTCGTGAATCTTCTGCAATGATCATAACGGACAAACTAGAATATTCGAATTCTAGAACTTTCGATGTTAATGTTCGCAGCGTAAATATTCAGTGTTGCCATACTTTCAAATAATGATCAATCCACAGATATGTTAACAGCAATTGAGGAACATTATGCAACTTTAAACAGGCCATTAAAACCGCTATATTTCAATTGAATTACAATTTCGTAACAATTTAGAGACAGACCAACAAAATCCACAAATGCTTTTACAAAATATTATATGTTCTTAATAGAGATGATGAATTCAACTGTAATACTTAGATGAGGAGTTGCTCTTTTCTTCTGTATGCTTAGACATGATAAACAAATGAAATAGGTTCGTTTAATCGATTCAATGGTCAATAACAAAGCCAATATTATAGAAATTGGATATATTACAAGGCATATATAGCACAGAGAAAAGATGCCAATGATCACAGCTGCTGAACTCTGACTCCCGTTTATCATCATTTGAAAAAGTATTAAAAAAATAGGTGGAGGATCATACAATATCCAATTCTCACAGTTTTTGCCATGTACCTAAATGTATGCAGATCCGAAACTTACTTTTTTATGATTTCCTTGCTACATAAACTCACTGGTGGTTTGCGTCTGCAATATTTATAGATTTTTTAAGTTCTTAATATGCAAAAGTTTATAGCAAACACTACATTCTCCTGTGTAACATAATGTAGGGTATAAAGACCCCCAACAACCCATCTTAATACACAATATATAAGAATGTTACACTCGTGTTGCTTTAAAGACACAGCCCCAACATTATTTCCATGGTAAATTCCCGACTTGTGTACACAACATGTGTTGAGAATTGTTGCAACAAATGAACGAACATATGTTGCACTTACTATTACATTGAATGAATAAATAAGTAAATGTTGTTTGTTGCGTTCGTTTACTCATTTGACCATTGAAATTGATTGTTCTTTTCGTTATCATCTTCCATGTGGTTGTTCTTTTTGGCTGTTCCTGTAGATGTTGTTGATGAAGGTTATATTTACCACGGTTTTTTTTTCTGTTGCCGTGGCTGTGGGTGTTGTTATTTTGTAACATTAAGAAAATTACATGATTATCCATTAATTTTTAACATCCTTAAGGCTTATAATACCCGCAAAATAACCACGATAACAAAATAACGAATAAAATTACAAGAAGAAATGAAAACAACGTAAACAATGCGAATTTTACAAACTTTACTTATAAGCTTTAACATCTATACCTCGTTGCTCAATTTCAAACATCAGAGATTTCATCGAATATAGAAGATCTTAAATGATCTGAAGTTCTCAATTCGTAGTAATCAAGAATTATAGCTGCTAGTGCCAATCGATGAGATGCATTTGAAAGTGGTTGTAATGTACAATGTTTTCTGCAATCTTTCAAATGGACAACAAACTCATCAGACCTTTGAGGAACTAAAATAGAGATTTCCACTATTGATCTTGACTCTGAACAGTTTGTAAAGTGGTGATCGATAGACGGCTTGGTTCTTAACAATGATGAAATTTAAGTGACTAACTGTCTTTTATATATATTGTTACGTTTTTACCTTTTAAAAACGGGTTTTATTTCCTTTAAATAAACCGGATACTTTTGATTGCAAATAAAAAGCAGTTTTAGTAGTTTAAAATTGGTAACAACTCATTATTTATTTAAATGTACACAATAGTTAAAACATTCACTCAGTGTCTCTATACACGTCTATCAATTCGCAGAAATACACGCACACACTCTATAATGTACAAGTATACACGTACAAGACAGTTGACGTTAACTCAAACAGCGACAATGATCAACTCCACTCACGACTGCATCCTCTGCCACCATTTATACACACGCCATCTCTCGGGAATCTTCTACAATGTTCTTAACGAACAAAACTCGTATGTACGAATTCCAGAGCCTTCGATGTCATTGCCAGCAGCCCAAACATTTAGTGTTGCCATACTTACAAACAATGCCAATAACCGCATGCTACTGCTAATATATTACCAACGCCGTACAACAAGTTTTTGGTGTAACAGATTTTGATAGATAATTGTCTGAGAGATTGTCTACCAAAACGTTTGTAAGACATCGTGCATACGTACGACATTCAGACATTACTTACAAACATTCCTTTTTATTCCCTATACTCAATAAAATCGCACTACACAGCATTTATGTAGCCACACAGAGTTGCATTAAACAAATATGTATGTTTTCGTGATTTATTAAAATTATAGTTCAAATCAATTTATTATTAATGTATGCACTTATTCTGATGTCTTTCTTTTCCTCCTTTTTCATTAAACACAACAACCAACTAATAAATAATCAGTTTATTTGCAATATTTTCTAGTGACCATTATTAGTAATACATATTTCATTTTGTAGACCAATAAATATATGGTTTTACTTCTTACACAATATATTTGCAGATGATTTAGTTTAAAGGTAGAAGTAACTTAAACTAAAAATGCTTTTAACTCTGAAATTAATTTAAAGTACAATTGTTCAACAAACCTAAACTCCTACACATTTAATAGCGAATATATAGTTTTGTAGCAGATCTAAATGATGTTCCATTAATCTTTTCCTGTTTAGGATCCCAGTGACTAGATTAGGAAAAAAGAAGTAAGAGAGCTATATTCGGCTGTGTCGAATCTTAAATACCCTTCACCAATTATACACATTTTTAATATTTTTAGGTAAACAAAATTTAAAAATTTCTTACTATATATAGCAATATACACATACACCGTTGCAATGGACTTTGAAATATCTATCATTAGATATCTATATTGTCTATGTTAATGACTTAGTAATCCATATGTACAGGGTTTTCCAAAAAGAGGTGTTATTTTGGTATTCTAAGAAAAATGGCATTTTTTGAGATAAATTATTGGATCTATATTTCATAATGAAGAGGAAGGTATGCCGTTAATAATGAAAAACAACATCAGCCAATTGGCCACCACGACCACGATTACAGGACCATATCCTTTTCATGAAATTTTCCATAACCAAATACGAAATTGGCTGCCCTATGTCCTCGATAGCCTCTCTATCTTTGAGATCTTGAATCGACACTGGACTGTTGGCGTAGTCATTATCTTTCACGTGGCCCCAAAGAAAGAAGTCGCAAAGTGTTAAATCACAAAATCTCAGTGGCCAATTGTGATCACCTCTTCGAGAGGTAACACGGTCCGGAAACGTTTCCCATAAAAGAGCAATGGTACCGTTGCTTGTGTGACACGTAGCGCCGTCTTGTTGAAAGTAAACGTTGTCCAGATCAATATCATCCAACTCCGACCATAAGATACGGTGTAATGACGTTTGTGGAATGCGCAATTCCAAAGAACGACGAGGAATTCACTCTATAGGTTTATTTGTATAATATATTTAGTTTTTCTAAAGCCTTTTGGGAAAAGGTTTCCTGATGATCTGGCCTAAGCAACCAGTGAAATGCGCATAGGAACTAGGTTATCCCCCAACAATAAATTTCAGTGAATTTATCAATAAAATTGGGAATTTAGCATGAGAAAATCTTACTAAAATAAAACGACAAACCTGAGTTTTCTTCAACACTTTAGGCTACAGCAGCAATATTCTCAGTTGTTTTTGAGCGAAGTGCACGGGTTTTATTCTTCACATCACTAACTTATCCCAACAGCTCGAATTTTTCCACCAATTTCTGTATTGCGGTCCGACAAGGTGCTTCACGACGACCCAAAAAAGCTTTAGTTTTGCGAACTGTGACTGCAAGATTTTCACCATTTTTGTAGTGAATTTTAATAATTTCAATGCGTTGTAGAAGCGTGTATCGTTCCATTTTTAGTAATGGCGTAGTTTCTACAATTATTTATATGAGATTTATCCATATTTAACTGATTTTAGGAAATAGACCCAATATGGGCAGGCTATGATCAACTATGAACCAATATTCGCAAATATATCCATATTTTCTTAGAAGTTTCTCCTTTTTTCATATTAAGACTATATGATAAATTGTATCTACTTATCAACAATGTTGATAGCATGCGATCATTAGCATTGTTTTTAAGTAAGGCAACACTAAATGCTTAAGCTGCTAACATTAACATCGAAAGCTCTAGAATTCGAATATTCGAGTTTTGACCGTTAAGAACAATCTAGGCTACTCACATGAAGATGACAGTGTGTATAAATAGTGACTGCGGTTGCAGTAGTGATTGAGTCTAATTTGAAGCATGGTTAATTAAAGACATCAACTGCATTGCACGTGTATACTTGTACATTATAAAGTGTGTGCGTATTTCTGCGAATTGATAAACGTGTATAAAAACACTGAGTGACTATTTGAACTGTTGTTGTTGTAGATTTAAATAAATAAAGAGTTGTTACAATTTTAAACTACTAAACTGCTTATTATTTGCAATCAAAAGTATCCGGTTTATTTAAAGGAAATAAACCAAAGTTTTCAAAAGGTGAAAACGTAACAATATGCTGTAAAAACTAATAAACACAAAAATATGATCTTAAGGGCAAAATATGCAAAATATATGCATTAACCAATAGATGTCAAAATTCATAAAATCTTCTGAAACGGCTCCAAAAAATGTAGAGGAAAAAACGTATTTGCATGAAACAACAATTTGGGGTTTAAGCTATTTTCGTTCTCTGATGATCCAACTGTGTTTTGCGAATTAAATTTGGTTTTAATTCAATCTTAACTATAAAGGAATTAAAAATAAATAAATTTTAAGTTAAAAGGTAATACCTTTAAGTACTTTTACATTGCACATGTAATTAGAATTGTAAAAAAAAAGTACACATTTGACTATAGCTCTAATACTGTACAATTTACGTTTTTCCACACTAAGAGTATGTTCATTAAACCATTTGTCAATCAGCTTAGCTGTTATTTTTGCTACCGCTAAAAAAATGTGTCGTAAAAATTAATCGTCTATTTGGTGCATTAAACAGCAATACTGTCACTAAAAAAATCCATTAAATTTAAGAGTGTGATTAAAATTACTTGTACCGTAAGACAATTACAAGCAATTTTTTATATATTTTATGTAACTTTACAATTGAACAGCATTTATACTTTTTTTTGTGTAAAACAGGAATGACATACACAAATATGTAATTGATATAAATAAAGGTTAATTACAGACGTTAATGTGCTGCAGCAACAAAAAAAACCACAAACAATTCTTTCATTTAGAATTTTCTGAATAATCTATTAAACAGTGAAAGAACCAGAAATAGGGAAAACAACCGAATACGAAAAAGTTGTGGCAGTTACTACTAAAATAAATTGTATTTGTTCTACTCACAACCTATTGTATCTCGTTTGATTTTACAATAGTTGTACACAATTTTCTGAAGACCCCAGATATCTTCGGGATCCAAATCCTCAATAATTCTGTCAGACATGCTTTCGAGAAGTTTCCTATTTAAAATCAGCAAAATCCGTCCATAAATAACGGAGATATGAGCAAAAATCCGAGCCAACCTCTATTTTTGGCCTATTTTTTATCTATATCTCGATTAGTAAGTCATAAATATAGACAATATGGATATCTAATGACAGATATTTCAAAGTCCATTGCAACGATGTATATAAGGCTATACAAAGTTGGACCTACAATGGGTCAAAATCGGGAAAATATTTTTTAACCCGAATTTTTTTTTCACAAAAAACATTCTTTTGTCATAAATTTTTTTCAATAATAAATTTAAAAAAAAAAAATTTTTAAATTTTAAAAAACTTTTAAAAAAAATTTTTTAAAAAAAAAAATTTGGAAATTTTAATTTGAAGTATAATTTGGTGAAGGGTATATAACATTCGGCACAGCCGAATATAGCTCTCTTACTTGTTTTAACATAATGATGTAAGTTTTTCATAAGTGTTTATGATTTTGACAAAATAGCTAAAAATTTTGTATCAATGATGCTATTAGCTACATAATTGCAAAATTTCAGTCTCCAAGAAATATTTCGTTGTTAGTTACAGCTGCCTAAAATTTAAAAATAAAAAAATGATTTAAACGAACAGGATTTATTGTTAAAATATTTCCACAAATTTTGAGTTGTATGAAGGAATTGCTTCCCAGATATGGAGGAGCAATATTTTCATATGCGTCACTGCTCAATAACCATCCGATAAAACGTTGTAAGGTGTTAAATTGTTTGACCAAAGAATGTGGGCCCCTTAACAAAGTTAGACGCAAAGCCAACTGATAATAATTGCTATAGTTATGCTTCGATTGATTCTGATGTTCCCTCAGTCGTAACGGAGATTGATCACTTTAAAAACTGAAAAAAAAGCATGAAATATTTTTACAAATAAAGCTGGAGTGTCTGTAATTCTCATTGGCTCCTTAGTGTTATTTGTTAAATATATTTAGCTTTCCTTAAGCCTTTGGGAAAAGCCTTCCTCGTGATCTGGACTAAATAAATTTCAGTGAATTTATCCATAAGATATTTAAATCTGGAAATAAAACACGTTGTTAAATAACAAAAACTTAGATAAATAATAATTTTGTTTTCCAAAATATTATTTTGATAAAATACTTTGGTCAGACTTACCACAACACATATTTTGTTTCCTATAACATTTAAATGCATGAATCTAGCAAGGTGAAATTTACCACTGATATTTCATAGAAACAAAAATATAAAATTAAACAAATCGGTTGAATCAGATAAGTGTTTTTATACAAAATTCACAAAAATCGGTACCCGTATTACATTGGTGTGTTATTTGCTATATTAAAAGTAATGATACATACTATATTATTCTTAAGTATACTTATTATTAATTCAAAATATTACTCATACGCTAAGATGGTCCATGAGAAAAATAAAATTGTAATTGAGATTAAGACTTTTTAACTGCAAATTTGTTGGAAAAATTAATCTTAAAATACTTTAGTAAACATAAGAAAGTATAGTCGGTCAAGCAAGACCATATAATACACTACACTAAAATCTAAAATCGAGGTCATGGGCAGGGATGGAAATCTAAGGTCTTGTTCTTTTTTCAACCTCAGAGTATTAAAATTAAAAATTTTAAATATTTTCATATTAAATAGCTTATATTTTGGTCAATTTACAAGGTCTCTTATCATGGCATATTGTCATAATTTTGCAAATTCATGCAATGGTGTATTTCTGTATATTTTGTTAGTGTAAAGAAAAAAGCGATGCATATACAATAATACAAGACCATTTGCACAAAATTGTGAACTCCGCTAATGGTTTTTATTGCTTTTCAAGCAAAAAATGTCCTAAAATAATACTACTTTCTATGCTATGTTTATTGTGTTATCGTAACGAACCAGCAAAGATCAACGCAGAATGCATAAAAGTCAGTTCAACCGAGCCGCCGAACTGTAATATATTAGGACATTATGACAATATGACTGATAAGAGACCTTGACCAAATGTTATATAAAACATTTTATATAATAAACAAGAAAAAAGAAAATACTAAAATTTCTTTGAAATTATCAACTGAATCTCGGGAATACCATGGTACTTTTTATTATGAAATATTATCAAAAAAAGTACGATCGTATCAACTTTTCCATCCCTGGTCGTGGACCACAAATAATTGAACAATCCTTATGTTTACAAAAAACGTACTAGAATGTATCTAACAAGGATTTACATATAAATATTATGGATATTATATGAAAATTAAAAGATTTTTCATTCTTCTTATGCATATTATAGTTAAACTTCCTTTTAATTCCGATCATTATCACAAACATTTCTGTCTCAACCACCGTAAGTCTGTAAACTGACACTACAATGTTTCTGTTAAAGAGGTTTACATCAAAAATTTAGATAATAAACAAACATACACAAATCGTGTTTTAAATCTTTAACTTACAACAGTAATAAACAAATTTGGAGTTTTTTTCTAAAAGCTAAACATGTGTTAAGTAAATCTAAGACATCCATTCATCTATTTTATATGTTACATAATTTAAAAAGAAAATAAATAAAGTGCAACAAATTGCTGATGTTGCAGTATCGCATTTAAACGGTTACAAATGGAAATAATTCTAAAACTCTGTAGCGTATTGCATTAAAGATTTGCAGCGGTTGCATTTAGTTCCATCAGTTAAAGACAAGATTAATTTGATGTCATTCACAGACTAGACAAAATAGATTTGTAGACTGTGTATGTGATTAAACAAATCGAAACACACACGTTGCACAGTGGGCGTAATGACAAAAAAAGTGGAAATTTATTTTGTATGTAAATTTAAATTTTCTCTAATCACATAGCTGCTTTCAAATAATTGACTCAATATGTTCCTAAATATTTTGCAAAGACAATTTATAGCCCGAGCCTATAAAATTTTGTATTATTATGTATATTTTATATTTTCCACTAGTATATACATAACCCGCAGTAATTAGCTTCAACTTGTAGTTTTCTCCGATATTTGGTAATGCAGTAGTCGACAATGCAGTCAACAAAATAAATGTTTCATATAACTTTTCATATACTTAGTGGTGTTTAAAGTCCAACTTCAAAACGTGAACTCAGCTACATCTACTTTAAGCCATGGGAAATTTTATTACAATCACTCTATCTGTTTAGAATTTACAGATTTATTTCCACATTTTCTTCATTTCCCCCACTATGCGTAGCAATTTTGTGGATGGTCTAAACGAACGAAAAGATGCTGTAAAGAGATATGTATGTGTTCTTAATTAATAGTCAGAATTTTTATTTAACAAATTTTAATTAAATATAAATAGAGGTAAATTTAGCTGAGTTGATTAGTATCCGTATTACTTAAACCAATTTAAATATTTGTTTTCTTTATGACTTCTTATGTAAAAATAATTATCAAACATCTCTGTCATATTTGAAAGTGTATAAGCATATTCGATTCAATTAACCATATTCTTAATAAATAATTCTGTGTGCCAAAAGAGATACCTTGGAAGTGTTACTATTTTTCTAGAAGGTGTTGTCGAGTACAACAAGAATCTATGTTTTAAATTTGCCAAACAAATTTGCCTTAGTTACAGGTAAAAAATCGTTTTTTTGTACCTGAGGCTTTTCACATGTTTTTTAAGTAGCCTTGAGAAAACTGTGTATATTTCTCCAGCAAAATTTTTTTTTAAAAATACTGTCTCTAAATTCGAAAAATGGTGAACAATTTAAATAAATATTTGCTGTAGAAATGACAGCATTAACTGTGAAGCAGCATACAGGCGCTAGGTGATTATTGTGGAAATAGAACACTCGAGTTATGTATTTCTTTAGATTATTCATGAGACGTCTAGAAGTCTGTGTATATAAATATTAACGGCGATTTGTAAGAGAGTCAGTATATCGTAAGTACTGTTTATGTTAACATCAACCGTATTACCAGTGTGTTTTTAAAAAGCGTTATATAAGTCTGTGTATTAAAAGAGAGTGTCTATTTAATTGTAGTGTAAATTTGAATACATAAAGAGTTTTTACAATTTTAAAACTACTTGGCGCTTTTATTTCCAATTAAAAGAATCCGGTTTATTTAAAGAAAATATACGACCGTTTTTAAAAGGTAAAAACCTACCAATATAAGTATATCATTCGAAAGATTCAGTTTCTTATATTTAAATCCTTTGAGAAACTTAAAATCTGTTTATATTCAACTAAATTACTGGCTTATAAGTGCATAAAGGTTCCCGTGACTCAAGATTTTAAAAAAGAATTCTTCATGCACTCAACAAAACCTACCAGAAAACAAGTAAGAAAGTTATATTCGGCTGTGCCGAATCTTATTTACCAAATTATACTTTAAAATGAAATTAAAAAAAAAAAAATTATTTTTTTTAAATTTTTTTCGAAATTGTTTTCTGAAGTTTTTTCCAATTTTTTAATTTTAATTTTTTTTTTAATTTATTAGTAAAAAAAATTATGCGAAAAAAAAATTCGGGTTAAAAAATACTTTTCTCGATTTTGACCCATTGTAGGTCCAACTTACTATAGCCTTATATACATCGTTGCAATGGACTTTGAAATATCTATCATTAGATATCCATATTCTCTATATTTATGACTTAGTAATCGAGATATAGATCAAAAATAGGCCAAAAATAAAGGTTGTCTCGGATTTTTGCTCATATCTCCGTTATTTATGGACGGATTTTGCTGATTTTAAATAGGAAACTTCTCGAAAGCATGTCTGACAGAATTATTGAAGATTTGGATCCCGATGATATCTGGGGTCTTCAGAAAATTGATTTCAACAGACACACGGGCAGACAGACGGACATGGCATAATCGACTCTGCTATCTATAAGGATCCAGAATATATATACTTTATAGGGTCGGAAAATTATATTGTGGAAATTACAAACGGAATGACAAACTTATATACACCCTTCTCACGAAGGTGAAGGGTATAACTAGTATCACTTCCCAAGTATTTACACTTCATTTTTTTTTTTTTTTTGTATATCTGTGTAATGAATACTCATTTTAAAGAAGGCTTGTTATTTAAAAACAAACGCTAAGGAAATAATAAAAATTTAATAAAAAAAGAAGCTTAATAATTTTATTCACCTAATGAAGAATATAAAAAATACGGTGCAACATTGCACCCAACAACTTCTTGTTTTCAACTCATAAACTAACTACTATATACCAGCAGAACTAACTACATATTCACCATTCTTCTGACACACTAAGAACTGGTTTTTTGTTACACTCCATCATCCGTAATGATTATTGTCTATTTTTGATGCTGCAACTGGTTTAATACTATCAACAACGCTATATCACCAGCAGGAATGACTCGATTGCATTAGAAAAACTTTTCATTTTAATTCAATGAAAATTAAAGTGTGATTGCATCATGTTGAACATTTTGCAGTAATTAATTAAATAATTCTATGTATTTTGCAAAAAATATAAAAAAACAAAGTTGTAATATATTTCATATGCTATTAAGAGAAACGTGCTAAAATCAAACTGTAAATGCAACAAAATAACAAATTTACAATTTAATCCTTTTAAAATTCCAACGGTGGATGAATGAATGATTTGTAACTAAAAGTGGCTTAAGTTGTCCAAATATTCTACAAAGTTTAAGTAATTAAAGCGATAAATAGAAAATTGGTAAAAGTGTACAGTTTTGTTTTTTAAAGAAATGTCATTAATTTGCTATCATTATCTAAAATAACAAATCAAATAGTAATCTTGATAGCTGTAAGCAGTGTAAGGGGTATTAGCTACGTATTCAAAATAGTTTAGGTAACGGCAACACTAATTTCTATACAAATACAAATGGAATTTTCTGAAATACAATTAGAAATTTGTGAAATACAATTTGAAATGGTGTAGATCATACAGAAATGAAAAGATGGATGGAAATGGCAATTTACTGCGTATGTAATGTATGTAATGTATGTAATGTATGTAATGTATGTAATGTATGTAATGTATGTAATGTATGTAATGTATGTAATGTATGTAATGTATGTAATGTATGTAATGTATGTAATGTATGTAATGTATGTAATGTATGTAATGTATGTAATGTATGTAATGTATGTAATGTATGTAATGTATGTAAAGTATGTAATGTATGTAATGTATGTAATGTATGTAATGTATGTAATGTATGTAATGTATGTAATGTATGTAATGTATGTAATGTATGTAATGTATGTAATGTATGTAATGTATGTAATGTATGTAATGTATGTAATGTATGTAATGTATGTAATGTATGTAATGTATGTAATGTATGTAATGTAATGTACAATAAATAATTTTGTAATAAATATTAAAAATGGTTGAAATATTAATTATGGAATATCTGGCAAACTATTATTGTGAAAGTCGAAAAACTTCGCGGGATTTACTTCGGTACCATTGTACGCTGCTTGCCTCAAAATGGATGGGATTGTATGAATGGGCGTGGCACCACCCATACAAAGTAAACAGTTATTTTCAAATATCTGCAGAACTTCAATTGCGACAATATTCAAACTTTATACGATTCGATTACTTATCACTGCATGAAGTTTAAACGAAAACGGGACAGGTCGAAACAGGAGATGTGACACAACCCATACAAAGTAAATAGTTATTTTCAAATATCTAAAGAACTATAATTGTGGAAGTCTTCGAACTTTGTCCGAAGAGCACCATTATCAATTAATTGGCTAAAAATGGCGGTATTGAATTAGTGGGCGTGGGACCTTCCATACAATGTAAATTGTTTATTTAGAATGTCTGAAGGACTATAATTGCATTAGAATTTAAACTTTGAACACATTCATTTCTTATCACAATACGGAGTTTGGCTTAAAATGGGCAGGATTGTATTAGTGGGAGTGGCACCTATCATACAAAGTAAATAGTTATTTTCGAATATCTAGAGTACTATAATTGTGAAAGTCTTCAAACTTCATATGATTCAATTTCTTATCACTGCATTATGTTCAAGGAAAAATGGGAGGGATCGGAACTTGGGGTGATCCACCTCCCACACAAAGTAACTAGTTATTTATAAATATTTTTAGAACTATAATTACGATATACTTTAAACTTTGTTCAAATATGTCTCTTATCATTTTACATAGTCTGGCTGAAAATGGGCGGGAGTTGATTAGTGGGCGTGGCGGCTTCCATGGAAAGTAAATAGTATTTTCAAATAACTGTAGAAGTATAATTGGAGTCTTTAAACTTTATACGAATCAATTTCATATTAATGCATACGGTTTAATCAAAAATGGGTGGTTTCGGAACAGGGGGTGAGTCATCTACCAAACAAAGTAAATTGTTATTTCTAAACAAATCGAGAACCATAATTGCCAGATTCATACAAATTTGTCCGAATAGCTCACTTATCATTTTACATAAATTGTCTGGAAATGGTCGGGGCTAGATTAGTGGGCGTAAGGTGCCACGCCCACTAATCTAATAGCATTGAAAGTAATTAATAAAAATCGTATATCTGGAGAACTGTAACCGTAAAGGTATTTACACTTTGTATGAATTAACTTTGTCCGAAACATCTTTTTGCAATTTTTTGTAATTTGTCTGAAAACTGGCGGCTTATTAATAGTGGACGTGGAACTTCACATACAAAATAATTAGATATTATCGAATATATGGTGAACTGTATTAGTAAAAGTCGTAATGCTTTGAAGGATTTAAAAATTACTTATAATTGAATATCTGGAGAATTATAATAGTTAAAGTGAGAGTCTTTAAACTATATGTAAATTACATTGATGCCAGTGTCCTGTTATGCTAAAAATTAAGGAGATCGGAGAAAGGGACGTGCCACCTCCCATACAACGTAAATATTTATTATCGAATATCTTTAGAACTCTAATTGTGCAATTCTCAATAAAAATTGATATCTTTTTATAAATTGGTGTCATATTATTGTGAGGAATTTGGCTTTAAATAGGCTGGATCAAAACTTGCCACAAAAAATTATAGTGAAGCTAATGTCTTAAGAAAAGATTTTTTAAAATCGCAGGATATTTTTTATGCTATCAATGACATGGTATGCAATAAATCACAAACAACAATTTCCGGTATTAATTATATTCATTAATTTGTTTATAAAATCCTTTAACATTTTTTTATTTTACTACGACAGGGGTAGCGAAGCGCACCGGGTCAAGCTAGTATTAATATAATTTTAAATGGATTTCTTCAATTAAAATCGTAACAAAAGCAAACAATTTGTTTAGTTAATATAAGCAATTTCGTAATTAAAACTCCTATTTATTATACCCTTCACCATGAGTGGCAAGGGTATATATTAGTTTATCATTTAGTTTGTAATTTCAACATTTTTCATTTGCGATCCCACAAAGTATATATATTCTGGATCGTTATAGATAGCCATGTCCATCCGTCTGTATGTTGAAATCAACTTTCCGTAGCCCCCAAATAACTTACAAACATAATTTATACATCAATATATCGAAAAAACCGGTCCACAAATGGCTGAGATATAAGGAAAAAACCGGGACAACCTCGATTTTTTTTAATCTATATTTGGATTACTAAGTCATTAATATACACAAAATGGATATCTAATGATCGATATTTCAAAGTCCATTGCAACGATAGTAATTTGGACCTACAATGCGTCAAAATCGGGAAAAATATTTTTTAACACGAATTTTTTTCACTAATAAATTTAAAAATTAAAAAAAAATCGGAAAAAAAATTGGAAAAAATTAAAAAAAAAAACAATTTCGGAAAAAAAAAAAAATTGGAAAACAATTAGAAAAAATTTTTTTTTTTAAATTTTGAAAATTAAATTAAAAATTTTTAATTTTGTTTACCTAAAAATATTTAAAATTTGTATTTTAAAATATATTTTGGTGAAGGGTATAGAAGATTCGTCACAGCCGAATATAGCTCTCTTACTTGTTTTTTTATTTTTGGCGTATGTATTGGTAGTTTTTCCAGATCAAAATATGGAAAAACAATTATCTGTTTACATTACTCTTCTGCTATGATCTCTTTACACAAACAAAATTATAACCGAATCCATATTTATAGATTTCTACCACATAGTTGAGTTCAATCATCACTTCAACTCAAACTGAAGGTTATAAAATAACATAAAGTTGTGGCGAATACACAGCAGTGTATCACTCATTGCCTTTGACTAAAAAAAAAAAAAGAAAAACCAAATCCAATTATAAATGTGACATGTTGTTTCAAATGATTAAAAAATAAATCTGGTCACAACTCCAGCATGTGGCCTCAGCGGGATTTATGGAATCTTATAAACAGTTTTTACTCTCTTCTAATCGCCGATTTGTTGACAATGGTTCGCAAGTTTAGAGATTGTGAAGATGCAGCGAAAAAAGCGTTTAGCTACTGATTGCACACACAGTTTTTGATCTGAAAATGTAAAAGAATTAACGAACATGACGTTGAAATAAATATTGTGTGATTATTATTATAGCTGTCAAAAATTAATGGAAATCTATAGTAAAAACTTTAAATATACCTAGAATATTTTTTTTACAATTAAATTCAAATATAAGGTTGAAAATCGCCCAAGTGACAATAAATATCATATTCTAGGGATCAAAATAAGAAACTTTGCCTCTAAAATATAAATATACGTTGTATTAATAAAGCAATATATCCAAGTTCATCATTCGCGAAATTAAACGAACAAAATGTTATTTCCAACTGTTAAGTTTTAAAATCATTTCCAGTACATCGCTCTGTGGCATTATTACAGGATTAATGAACTATCAGATTTCTTTTACGGCCTATTTTGTAATTTTATATTTCGTTATAGTTGCTTAATAAGTGTTTTGTATTTGTCTGTTCTACTAAGTTAATACACCAATAAGTGTATTGCAAAATACAATAACTCATAGTCGTAAGCAAAGCAAAGACAAGGTATTGAATTCTGCATTCCAATGAGGCATGTGTTGACTTGTGACCACAGGAACTGGTTACCTCAAACGCATACGAACATGAAAAGAGTGTGACACTTGATGCCAGTACGAGTATTTGTCGCTGTGCAATGAGGATTAAGTTTAATTTAATGAAAGTGGAAGTTTTGTTGCAATTACATTAATAAACATTGACAACAAATGGCGAAGGATTAAAATAAGAACTGAAGAAGAAAAGCCAACAAATGAATAAATTGTAATTTTGTCTTCTTTGAAAAAGAGCTGAGGGGGGTAAAGTTAAGGACAATTATAACACATGAATGCAATTCATTTTAAAACTATTCTTTTGTAAAACGAGAACAGAAAAATTCTGTTATAATTTTTTTAGTTGATTTATTAAATTGGATGTACGAAAAAGACATTTCAAACACTCGTAATTGTTATTTAACTCAGCGTCATATTAAGACGATATTCTTAGTTTAACACTTCTTTAATCTTTTGATTCGAACCAAACAACTAGATCTTTTGAATCATCAATGATTTCATTGTTGTACCCAGATCACTATTTAGTAATCAATGTGCCTGCTTTATAATGCAGAGTATCTGAATGAGAGCTTCATTTCATTTAGAGCTTCATATCATTAAATTTAAATAAAACAAAATGTGTGTGACATTATATATGGAAGATAACATCGTGCAAATGTTCGCAGAGGCTTCGCCGAATGACGCGAATCCGAAATCTCCAATTTCCCGAAATGACTCTGGCTCATATATCAGGCAGAATTATAGCGATGGCATGGGTTATGTTAGCTTTGAGGGTTTGTGCCTTATTCGCATAAACTTACTACTTAAGATAGCGCCCACTAGAACAAGCCCTCAAATCGCTCGTGCAGAATGTTCAAAGTGACATGAGCTGTATGGCACGTAGCACTGTCCTTTTAAAATCACATGTCGTTGGTGCTCATATCATCCAATTTAGACCCAAAGAAGTTGGTAAACATCGACCTATACAGCTCGCCGTTGACGGCAATAGCCAGGTCTACGTTGTTCTCAAAGAAATGACGCCGCCAGCCGAATATCCACACCAAACAGAGACTTTTTCGGTATGCATTGTACGCTCTTGAATCTCATATGGATTAGTATCATTCCACATTCGACAAATAAGTTTATTGACATCGCTGTTGATGACTTTTTACTGTTGATGATTTTTTGATGATGAAAACTAAACACCCACTTTCATAAAACAATTTTATCATTTTCACGTGTTACTGAAAGCCAAATCCGTCCTCGGTGGTTTGGCAGATCAAACTATATACATGACAGCCAATTCGACAGATGTAGCTTCAACAATATGACCGCAATCAACTGCCAAGCTTCGGTAGTCCCTATTGGCAGACCCATTATTTAGATCATATCTTATAATTAAAAAAAAATTAATTTTAAGAATCTTTAAACGTTAATTGTAATTATTGTTACGAATGTGCAATGACGATTTGAATTTAATGGTCTGTAACGACTGCCTGCAGCATTCATCATGTTTGAAGGCACGTCCATCAGTAGCATGCGGTTATTGGCATTGTTTGTAAGTATGGCAGCACTAAATGTTTGGGCTGCTGGCAATGACATCGAAGGCTCTGGAATTCGAACATACGAGTTTTGTCCGTTAAGAGCATTGTAGAAGATGCCCGAGAGATGGCGTGTGTATAAATGGTGGCAGAGGCTGCAGTCGTGAGTTGAGTTGATCATAGGCGCTGTTAGAGTTAACATCAACTGTCTTGTACTTGTACACTTGTACACTATAAAGTGTTTATATTTCGAATTGATATACGTGTATAAAGACACTGAGTGACTATTTAATTCTGTTGTTGTTGTACATTCTAAATAAATAAAGTGTTGTTGCAATTTTGAACTACTAAAACTGCTTTTATTTGCAATCAAAAGTATCCGGTTTATTTAAAGGAAATAAACCCCGTTTTTAAAAGGTAAAAACGTAACATTATTATACCTTTCAAGCTTCTGCTATTACCTGCTTTAGAAGGTATGTAATATATTTCTCCTTTTAAGCCACATTTACAAACTTCTTTAAAGTCTTGCCCAAAGAAACTACAAATCTAAATTTCGACAAAACTTGTTAGATTTTTCAATAATGTTCATGAAAAGTTATTAGAAATGTTGCATAGACCTAAATACAAACATGTACATCCCATGGAAATATTTCATGTTAGAGACAACAAACAACACTTAGCAAACATCTAATTCATTAAAAAATTCTTTGTTAGTCAGTTAGTTGCGATAGAAATCTCACATTTCAAACAGTTTTGATAAATGTGTTTCTGCCTTAGCTGCCAGTTTGGTATGATCAAACACTCGTTGTTAAATGATTTGCAAAACAGTTGTTGCTGCTGCAGACAAGCTAGTTGTAAGGATTTGTTATATACACGAGCTTCAGTTTTGGTTTTGCAAAATAAACATTCAACAAATGTTTTTGGATGATTTACGTGCGGATTTGAACTTTGAGATTACATATTTGTTTAACGTCAACACTTTAAATTGTATAATTTCAATTAATGCTAAATAAATTGGTTTTGAAAAGAAAATAGAGAATCTCCAAAAGCTTAGGGAAAACAAGGGGATCCTGAAACTTAATTAGATTTTATTTTCATTATACAGAAATTCAATAGAAAACTTGGACTTAAATAACCGGAAGTTCCGAATCATAATAAAAAATTGTTTATTATAAAATACGAGTGATCAAAGATTGAGTTTATTTTCCCTCAAATCGCAGTATTTAAGAAGTTATAACGATTTAAAATATTTGAGTTTTTTATACTAAAAGTCCGTTTTTAGTATAAAATATAAGTGTTCAGAGATTTAACTTATTTTTCCTAAAATCTCAGTATTTGCTAAGTTATTAAAAGTACTCTAAATCCCTCTATAATATTAATGTTAAAGTAATACTTAACAAAACACTTTAAACATTTATTTATGTAGGTTTAAACAAACATTTTACAACTGTATTTATTAAATTCTACCGCATTTTTTTCTCTGACTTTAGTCGATTACGAATGGCATCAATAAATGTATCCAATAAATACTGGTAATAAACAAACAAAACATCGATCGATTTAACGATCATCATAATTTTGTTTGTACAATAAATGGCAGTGGTCGTCGTAATGTTAAGTATGTAGGAACCAGCCATCCCAACCATCCTACTTGACATACAAAAGAAGAAAATGGACAACAAGGAACAACTTGTTTGGCACAACTTCAATCGGGTATAAGGTACAAACAACAAACTGAAATAAAAAGTACTAAAAAAATGTGCACAAAAACAGAATTATTTTATTTAAAACCGGTTAATGGACTCTCTAACAAGAAAACTTTTGCTTTTTAATTTAATGAATTTAGTAGGTACTTAAAAATTAAAAGATATATTTTATTAATTGTCAATATTTTACCTTTTGAAATGTATTTGTGTTTACCCCCAGCAGTTAAACTAGTAGTCAATGTATCCCTTATACACAGTAATTGTCACTAATGTCCCATCTTCTTGGCTGACTCCAATTTATATATTTTGGGTCATTTGGCACGTATGTATGTGCTTTTTGTAGTGCAGAGAGAAGACAATTGGTTACTTTATACATCCCAGATAATCTAGCGCGAAGACAATTTGTTTACAAGCAATCGTTTATTGGACTATCTATGATATATCTTTTTAGCAGATTATTTGAGATCAATTAGCAACCATACATGTTAAAGTAACTAGTTATACAGATGCTTAAGTTAGCAGTTAGGTACCTAGTAAGGTTACTCGCAAGTATGTGATCCCAAGGCATTGACTACTTTGGACCAGCTATTAGACAGTCTCATTCTAATCAAAAGGGACAATTGACCCCCTGAATAGGATATGCACGTGTTAAAATAACTAGTCACGTAACTAGTTGTCACCCTAAATGATGAGTAAAATCACTAGTTCGGGACTGTCTCCTAGAACTGCTGGGATGTATTCACTAAAAGCTGCATTAAGGAAATATTGCAAAATTTGTACTTATTATAGGTTAGGAATAGGTTTTAACAGATAACAGGAGAATTGTTGAATTCCTATAGGAAAGATGTGAATCAAAGTTCTTGGAGAACATTGGACACCAATACGAATGATCGGCTAAAAGGAAACCTGATAGAAAACAAAAGTCTGCTTAATCTGAGTATATATTAATTAAGACAGCAAAGCAAGCAAGTTCAAAAGCCTTACAAATTAATGTTAGTACAAATATAGAGGGTCAGATATTGAAATGTCGTAACAAACAATTGCTTTGAAGTGTCAATTCTGAGCATTGATATGTCAATATAAATAAGTATCCTGGGTCGGATGGTATTGCAGTTGTGCTGGTTGAAAAATTAAGTTACCTTTTGATTATTTGTTAAGAACCCTGAAATTATCGCTGAATAACTATTTATAGTCTACATTAAAAAAGTGTTAACTCAGATTGAAATTTTTAAAAAAATTATGAAAATACAAATTTTTGATTTCAATAATCGAGTTCATTGAAATCTTCAGAATTTAAAATGTAATCTAATACCAGCTATGTTAGCTTATGTTTCTATAAATATATTATAAATAAAAGTCAGACCTTTATCATGAAAATACCGTTACCGAAATAACAGCAACTATTGTTACTGAAATAAGCCAAAAAAAACATTTATCGCTAAAATTACCATTACCGTTATCTTCTAATCGTTTCGGAATCCCCGATTTTAGGCTTAATAAAGAATACTGGTAACAATATTACTCACACATGTCTAGGTTATGAGATTCGAGAGATCCAAAAGGCTATTGTTGATTTAAACTCCAAAAAACCGCCTGGTATTGACAAAATCAGTAACAAGACACTTATGGAGCTACCCCGGATAGCAATATAAATAATTCTTTTTATTTTTAATGCTATATTACGCCTTGAATATTATCCTCCAGAATGGAAGGTTTCTCTGGTTACCATGATACCTAACCCGGGAGATGATCACAAAAAGTAGAATCATACAGACCAATCGGCCTATTGTCTAATACTTATATCAAAGCTATTTGAGAAGATACTCATGAACAAGTTGTACCTGATGTTAATTCAAAACAATTGTATTCCGAATCAATTTGGATTTAGAAAAAAACACAGAACAAACCCATAGAATTGTAAATATTGTAAGAAAAGCGTTTGAGGAAAAGAAATATTGTTCCGCTCTCTTCATCGACATTTCTCAAGCGTTTGATAAAATATGATGGTTTAATATACAAATTGAGTCAAAATTTATCCGCAAACACACATAAGCTATTGGAAAGCCATTTAACTGGTCGAACATTTAAGGTTAAAGAAGGAGACTTTTTCAGTACTCCGCAACCCATTGAAGCTGGAGTCCCCCAAGCTAGTATCCTTTGACTCTTTTTATATTTGATATATTCGATATCCCAACTAACAATCACACTCATACATCAATATTTGCAGACGATACTGCTATTCTAAGCATTCAAGAAGCGTTTCGTTACTTACAAAATTACATATTTGAATTAGAAAAATGGTTAAAACAATGGAAAATTAAAGTCAACGAGTAAAAATGTATACATATAACATTTACATTGGAATATATGTCGATCGTAGCCTTACATGGAAAAGTCATATAGATGCAAAGTTGACTCAAATAAAATTTAAATCAATTCAAATTAATTGGCTCATTGGCAGAAACTATACCCTTAATTTAGATTGTAAACTTCTAGTTTATAACTTGATGATAAAACCAATATGGTGTTATGGCATACAGCTATGGGGCACGGTCTAAGCGTCAAATGTAGAAAAGATCCAAATACGCCAAAACAAGTTTTTAAGAATGATCACAGTTGCCTCCTGGTATATCAAGAACACGAATATACACAAAGAACTAAACGTGCCCCTTGTAAAAACTGAGATCACGAAAAATGTTGAAAAAAATAAAAAAAAAAAAACTAAATAACCGTGGCCACACTCGATTAAGAAGGATGGACACAGCTGACTTAATCCAAAGACTAGAAAGAAGAAAAAGTTGCGTAAATTGGACTCCTCATTCAGGATCATATACAAATATATATCTAATTTAACAAATAAAGGAAAGCGTACCATTTAAAAAACTTAATTTATATTTTTATTGGTTTAAAAAAAAGTACCAAGACATAAATTTTACCCATTTTCTACCCTAAATACTAAACACATGTCTACTAATTTGTTAAGTAGATAAATTTGCACTTTAAATTTTGTTTGTATCTCTATTAGTTTCGAAGGTTACCGAATTTAACCGTTTTTACCCCCTAAACCTTCGAATTTCAAAAACTCCCTTCTTAGTGGATCTAAATAGGGACAGACCAGATTTCAGCAACGAACACAACGGATTCTTTTGAAGAGAGCATTGGCCGACAAACGCCGAGAATATGCAGCCAGACATGAAACCGTAATATTCTATCATGACAACGCTTGGCACCATGTTGCAATTTTGAAATTTATCAAACATTTGTTTTATAAACCTTTGATAAATTTAAAAACTGATTATGAATAAGACCTTAATAACTTTTAAAAATACCGCATTTTTATGTCATACACCCAATAAACGTAGTGAAGTGCTATAATTCAGCATTTTTACTAATTACTTGGTAATTAAAGTGGCTTAATGTCTAATGTTCTCCTTAAGCGAGTTATATGTTTCTAAAGAATCTTTAATGCAATTACACATGTTGATCAAATATTTTAGGATAACCTTTCAATCATTAACAAATTTAGCTGAATTACGTTATAAATATTCAACTGATTGCTATTAATCCTAAACAAGTTCATTGGGTTATATTACTATTTTAATGGAGTTTTTATTTAAGTTTAATTACTGCAGGATGAGAGCTAAAGAACAGCATGTTATCCAAAGTAATTGGCTCAAAACGTGTTGCTTACAGTAAATTTAATGAATCTAAAGTGCTTGTATATTATCTGCAAGCTTTCTTGTACAATTAGTGGTTTGTTTTTATGTGTTAATTTGAGTTCCTTTTTTTAATACTAATATACAAAATAACATAAGAATTTTCAGTTAATTTACAGCTTCCTTGATAAAAGGAAACAATTTTGAATTAACAATTATACAAAATTATGTATATGAGATTAAAATATAATCTCATATAATCAAAGTTGACTAAATAAAAGGAAGTTTTATATAATAAAACATTATTAACATTATACAATAAAACATTATTAAAACCTATTTAGCATCAACAATACGAGGGTGGATCAATAATCCGCGACTTTTTGAATTTCCCGGCTCTTAACTGAAAGGGCAACACTGTTTCTGTCACAGGTATCTGTCTGTTGACTCCTGTCAAAACTTGAACAAGATGTGCATAAGTTTGTGCTTGACATTAAGCATTATTTTTTGCAGGAAAAACCATCACTCAAATAAAGGCTAAGCTTGATAAATACTATGAGAACTCTGCACCATAAATGTCAATGATAAAAAAGAGGTTTACTGAATTTCGTTGTGGCCGTAGATGTGCGGAAGATGCCGAACGTTCTGGTTGCCCAGTTGAGGTATATATACCCGAAACAATTGAAAACAAGTTAGAAAGTATGGTCGGAAATATCCTACACAAAGTAAATGAGCAAAAACGTTTTTCTTTTAAAATTTCAATCATTTATATAGGAGCTATAACTAATTATGGACCGATCATCATAAAATTAAGTGGCATGAATTCCGTATATATAAAACTTATTTGGTGAGAAATTTGTGTAGATACCTACTTATATAAATTAAACATTTATTAGCGATAAAGTCCAATTTCGAGAGGACATTTTTATTGGGGCTAGGTGAAATAATGGACCGAATTCAGCTTCGTCCTTTGCCGAAAAAAATATATGTACCAAATATGATCGAAATATCTTCAAAATTGCGACCTGTACTTTACGCACAAGGTTTACATGGCCAGCCAAGCGGACAGATGGACATCGTTGTGATTCTAAGTCGATTGGTGGTGTAGGGTATAAAAATCACGATATGGTGTTGGTCGATCGAAGATTGAATGTGCGATAGATTGTGGAAGCCATAGACATCTCACACAGCTCAGTGGTTTCAATTTTGAATGATCACTTGGGTATGAGAAAGCTTTCCGCAAGATGATTGCTCACAATCGGGTGTGCAAAAAGGTTCACAAATAAGTAGTTTCCGTGGCAAAAATGCATATGTTTGGCTACGAAATGATCCTCTTGTTGCCAAATCTGAAGAAATATCTCGGCAGAAATAGAGTCATTGATGAAATCATCTCACAAAAAATACCTATTTGGATGACCTCGACGAATCTTATTTTTTTGAGGGATACAAAATTGGAGAAACGTTGGACAAAGTGCATAGAGCTCAAAGGCGACTACTTATGTTGAAAAATAAAATAATTTTTTATCCAAAAACCTGTTCACCCTTATCGCGGTTGACTTAGGTGTTTTACGCCACCGACAGTTTCGTACTAGATTAAAAAAACTGGTAGCATTTCGTCTTAAATCAAGTACGAAACTGTCGACGGCGTAAAAACGCCTACGCCAACCACGACAAGAGTGAATACAATTTTCATAAAACTACAGTGCTTAATTAAGACAGAACCGAAGAGCCATAACTGGTGACCAAAGTACCAAAACTGGAGGTCGGAATCGCAGTCGATAAAATCGCTGTACAAGGTAACACTCGAATCAAGTCCGAGCACCAGTGACCAATATCGCTTGGGGCTTTTTCAGTCGTTTTCAATTATCATTTAAGTTTAGAAAATTCTTGTCTCGTTTGAACCTGCAGTCAAAATTAGAGTACTTATACATACAGAATTGTTTATTAACTATATGAAAATTATAAGTGGTTATTAATATGCCAGCAGTTAAGCAAGTAGCCATTGTATTCGTTATATACAGTAATCGTCACAAATGTCTTATCATTTGGTTGACTCCAATTAATATATGTTGGTCATTTGACACGTATGTGGTCTTTGTAGTACATAGAGAAGACAATTGGCTATTTTATACATCCCAGGTAATCTAGCTTGAAGACCATTATCACTTAAGTGTCCCTAAGTAATCTGGAGTGTAGTCACTTTAAACGTTTTGTGAGTAATTCGCTCAAACTGGTTTTATACAAATTGTGTTGATGTAATTCTCATACAGTTAATTTTTATTTTTGCTTAAGTATACTGATATCCCATGTAAGATAGCTGAAGTCAATAGTCACGTTAGTGTCTCTTAGTAACCTATAGTGAAGTCACTTCAAACATTTATTTTGTACTGCACTTTAGAAAGTAGTTATTTTACCCACCAGAAGCAATTCATTGGAGAGTTGTCGAAGAAAGGTTTGTTTAGAAGCTATCGTTGATTGGACTGCCTATGATATGTCTTTTTAGCTGACTATTTAAGGTCAATTACCACGAGTACATGTTAAAATAACTAGTTATGTAGATTATCAAATTTCCATTTAGCTAGCTTGTAAGGTAACTGACGCTATTTAACCAGTATGTAAATCCAAAGCATTGACTACTTTTACGAGCTATCAGACAGTCTCATTGTAATCAAAAAGGGACAATTGACCCCCTGCTTAGGACATGCACGTGTTAAAATAACTAGTCACGTAGCTAGTTATGTAACTAGTTGCCACCCTAAGTGATGAATAAAATCACTATTTCGGGACTGTCTATAATATAACGTAACAACCAACAAATTCGTCATAATACAAATGGTTGCCATTTAGTGGCCTACGTTACATAGAATAATTAAATAATGTTAAATTTCAAAACAAATTATGTAAAGTTGTATATTTAAAAAGTTTATTCATTTGGATTAGCATGTTGCACTTAGATTTTTTATTAAGTTTAATAGAAGCAGTAGCAAATGTGAATTTTTCACAATTCTTTTTTTTATCACAATAAAAAAAGCTTGGAAGAATAGTTTATTTATTTTTTAAGGCGCAATATGTTAGAGTTACAGTTGTTTTATACTTCTAAAAAATCTAGTAGAATGTACAATATGAATTGCGTTTGAGTATTGAAATGATAAAAAATTAAGCTCTTTCAACTTCACAAACAGCAGTAATCGTCATTACAATATCACACCGGTGAAAGTTTATAAAATTAGTTGTTGTTAACCTTAGGACTATTCATTCCCATATTGGGTAAATATTTGGCAAATAATATGCTGAACTCCTTAATCGATTCACTATATTTACATCACAACAATGAGCAAAATGGTTTTGTCTGTAACTTTTCGATAAATTTCTTTCCCGTCAGTATATTCACACATAAATAACTACTGTTTTTTTAAGTGTACTGCAGAATAATTATGCACTTTCTTTATTTTTTCGCATACAGGATTAATAAATTTCTGTACTCGTACGACTAAAAAGCCATGACGCAATTGTGTAATAAATTACGTACAAGTGAATAAAGGTTGGTATGGTATTTTACAACTAAATAGGAAAAACTAAATGAAAATGGAAAATAAGTTGCGAATGGTGAAGCACGAACATAAAATACCCTTAAACTTTTTGTTAATATAAAGTATCAGAGATTAAACGAGTACTTTTCAACCTATTTGAAAGCCTATTTGTTTTGGTTTTTCATTTTGTACCTATTCAAATATAATCGAATTTTTTGAGTACTTAGCTATCTCATATACATTTATAAAATACTCAAAAGATGTCAGTCGAAAATATTAAAGTTCATTTTCATTTTACTACGATTGGGCGACGAAACGCACCGGGTAAGCTTGTAGATTATAAATGTAAGGTATTTACCAACATATACATTAGTTTGCTTTAAACCTAATAGGAACATCAACATCATTTTGAATAGGAAAGTCTCAGTAAATTCACCCATTAAAAGGATCATAAAACAACATTTGTTCAAAACTTTTACTGAGAATCTTACTTCATAACATCACCAACACCACCTGTAGTAGCGTAATAAAAAAAATTCTATTGCAGGTATGTTGAAAAACAAATAATTAAGAAAAACGTGGAATGGTAAAATATTTTTATTCTCAAATTAATCTCATACATTTAACCTTCCAACTACTGTTTGTTGCTGGTGTAAGCTCTTTGCAAAAATAAACGAAATAATCAACAGTTTTACAATACAAAAAAGACAAGACATTTATTGTCATTAATGTCAAAGTGACAGCTGTTTCGACGGCATAAATTGAAAGAAATAAACAACATTAACCTGTTTCGTTAAAATATTTCTGTGTGGATTACCAGCACACAAAAAAACAGTTTTATTGGGTAGAATAGTCATGTACGAATAAGAATATGTGGGAAAGAATCTTGGTAACATGTGATGAAAATAGTTTAAAGAAAATTTAAGTGAGAGGCTAAAATGATTTATGGCGGCAAATATAAAGTATAGGGTTTTACAGACGTATTCATTAAGACATAACAAAGCTCTGAAGCACAAGTGTCTAAATTCCATTTAATAATATTTTCACCAGATGTTGAGAGTATGCTTTTTTGTTATGAATAACATCAACAGTATTTACATCAGTTTACCAAGAGATAGAAAACATCAATATTTGTTTTGTCAGAAACTGAGAAACAGTTTGATTACAGCAGTCTTATCTTTCGTAACCAACCAACATATTTTAAAGTTTTATAAACTCAATGACAAATTAAATATACCTTAAATCCATAAAATAAATATATCAGAACGCAGTTTAAACTGCTTTTTATGATACTGACATGCCGTCAGTGGCATCTCTAGAACAACACTTTTCACTTTAGTCACGCCACCAAGCAACATTTCCTTTACAAGACATCATCTCCAAGAACTCAAAAATATTTATAATAATAATTTTTGATTGCTGTTCCATGACCACAATGACAACTTTAACATGCATTAACGACACTGTGCTGTCAAACGTCATACATAATATTCATAAAGTTAAAGATTGGAAATGAAGGTGGTCTTCCTCACTATTGGCTAAACGTCTTTTCTCATTGTTAGTGAGTTGAAACACACTGGTAGACCTCTGTTTATCAGCAGAATTTTTGGCAGCCACAGTGGGATTTGGATGTCGGCTTATTAATGTTAAATAATTACACTGTCCAACAGAATTATAGCGATCCTATAATTCTGAAAGGGCATGTTGAGTAGTTAATTTTTGTGCAATAAACTTATAGTCCAGCTGGTCTGAAACTATTAGAAATGTTGTAAGTTAATGTCTGAGAGAATTCTTATTTTCAGAGTTATATTGCGGAATTTTATGGGAATCATTTTTGTGGAAGATCTTAACCCTCTATATCTACTCTTTAGGGGTCAATTTGACCCTTATTTCGAGAAAATCAAAAAAAAAAAAGTAATTTCAAAAAGGACATTTAAGAATTATAATATTCTTTCGATTTCAATGGCGTCTCACCAAAATAATCTACTCAACATGCCCTTTTAGAATTATAGGGTCGCTGTTCTGTTCCAACCAAAAAGTTCAAGATTTTTTCTCTTGTTTGATTTCAATTAAAGGTACATATACTTATACTCTCAAATACGCATTATATGAGGTATAAACCAACCCCATTGGATTGGATATCCAAGGATAAAAGAAAATTTTCCGAATTTGAAGGTGCTTTTTCTTGGAAGGTATGTAATTGTGTATAAAAGTTATTCTATCCTAATTACGTATAACGAAGTACAAGATTATGGGAGATTCACTAGTTTGGGACACTTAGCAAGAACTGTTGGGTTTGTATATACGCATTATTCATAAAATCAATTTCTTAACTAAATGAGAATTATATTAATATTCGATACTGGCACGTTATGTGGTAATTTTTAAAAGGTATGTGTCCATAATGAAATGATATTACCATTTATACATTTTAAATTAATTGTATTAGTTTATTCCTTAAGTAATACATATTTGTTCAGTGGTTTTATAATATTGTAGAGAACTATGTTTTTATACCCTCCACCGCCAAAAGTGTTGAATGAGAAATATTCAAATAAGACCCATCATCTTGATCCATACGAAATTCTAAGTCGATTGCGCTATGTCCGTCTGTCTTTGTGAAACACGTTACATCCAAAATACACTACCCAAATTAGCAAGATGCTAAAATAACCAAACAGTTTGGTTATGAAAATCAGTAAAATCGGCCTAGTATAGCCAGAGTTATGAACTAAAATGTGAGAAAACCTCCAAAAATCTATGTTGAAAAACACGTAAAAGCTTCTACTTATCAACAATGTTGATGGCATGAGGTTATTAGCATTGTTTGTAAGTGTGGCAGCACTGAATGTTTGGGCTGCTAACATTGACATCGAATGCTCTGGAATTCGAACATACTAATTTGTACGTCAAGAGCAATGTAGAAGATTCCCGATAGATGGCGCGTGTATAAATAGTGGCAGAGCTTGGCAGTCGTGAGTTGAGTTGATCATTGTCGCTGTTAGAGTTAACATCAACTGTCTTGTACGTGTATACTTGTACATTATAGAGTGTGTGTGTGTATTTCTGCGAATTGATAAACGTGTATAAAGACACTGAGTGATTATTTAGATTGTTGTTATTGTACATTTTAAATAAATAAAGAGTTGTTACAATTTTAAACTACTAAACCGCTTTTATTTGCAATCTAAAGTATCCGGTTTATTTAATGGAAATAAACCAACGTTTTAAAAAGGTGAAAACGTAACAATACTTTTGTTAATATTATAGTCGGTAAAATACGTCAAATTTCACCCACCATAATATCCATGAGTGTATTGCGGACAAAATTTCAGCAAGCTATTAAGAAGTTCCTTCTTTGAGAAGGATGCTGCAAGAAACATTGTTTCTACCCTTACAGCACCACTATTAACCATTACGAGGAATAGAATAAATAGCTCCAAATCGAATGGTTGAATTAAACCCCCAAATTCCGGTAAAAAGTGGGAGCAAATTGGTTTAAAAAGACGTGTGTCAATTAGCAACAGCCAAATATAAATCCAACAGTTACTATATCCACACTGGAGTATAAAAGAAATGAGTTAGTTAAACAAAGAGATGCTACTATGAATTCACAGAATAAAACCGTTTATGATAGCTTGCTATGAACTTCAAAGAAAGTTTTTAAACACTATGAATCCAGTTCATAAAATTTATAATAAGTCAGAAGGACCATTTAAATTCCACAAAGAAAATCTTTATGAACAATTTTAAGAAATAATGGATTTTCACTCGACCTTATTTGGAAAGAAATTTAAAGATAAACTGGAGAAACATAAAACTTCTGAAGCCCTTAATATACTTAACTTATTTTGGAGAAGATATCACTTTTAGGGCCTGGCTCAATAAATGCGAACGAACATTTTTTTCTTATTTTATATTGAAAACAACAAATAAATTTAATTTTTTTTATTGTTTTCAATATAAAATAAGAAAGAAAATGTTCGTTCGCATTTAGTGAGCCTGGCCCTTAAATTTTTTTCCCAAAAACGGTAAATTTTAAGTAAATATATTTGAATATACCTACTTATATTGTCCTTTTTAAACGCTGATCTCAGTTTTCTGAAAAACATGGCGTGGTCAATACTTCGTAACAAAAAGCGGATCACATTGTGCAGTTCATTAACTTTTATTTTGTATTGAATATTTTATATACCCCCTCCCCCCTAAATTTTAAATACTCTGGAGTTTTTATTTAGATATTTTTATAAATTCAAATTTTAATTAATAACTTTAACACTTTCTTATTCGTTTTATGTAGCACTTGAAACATTTAATTATTTTTTTACGTTTAATTTGTTTATTTGAATTGCTTTTATTTATATCCTTTAAGTCGTTATTAACGCTATCATTTTTCTTCTCAAACTCGCTTGAAGAAAATGTCAGCCCTTTGTGAAGTAATTCATTCGTCATCTATAGTTGTCTACAATATGAATGCAACCTGCTCCAAATTGTTGCAGCAGCTTCAAACATTCAACATGTATGAGTTGGCTTCATACTAGCAGCAAAGCAACAATTGTTGGGGGCAAATAAATCTCTACCAAGATCAAGGTCATGTTTTTGGGAGGAATAATTTTCGTATATTAAGCCAAAAAGTTGATAAAAAAAACAGCTTATGTGTCGAATTGGATAACTGACCAAGATATTCACAAAAGGTCATTACTGTTAAATATTTCTAAAAGCATTATTCTGCTTTGTATTTTAGGTACTAAATTGTGGTACATTTTACAAGAAGGCGGTACAAAGGGATTGTTATAAAAAGCTAACTAGTTTAAATTTGTCTTGAATTTATGTTAAAGTTAATTTTTGATGGCGTTATGAGTGTAGAATCTTGAATTTAAATTCAATTAGATTTATAACTTCTCTTTGAATTGTTAAATATTAAACTGTATTTGTTCATTTAATATCCAATTCGCAAAAGTTTTCATCAACCGTCAACTTCCTTATTCTTTCAATAACGAGCTACTACTACTTATAACAAAAACCAACAGCTTCAACCTCAACATATCATCATCTGATCTATGACGTCATATAAATTTCAAATGTTGTCGTTAAATCTACAATTCAAATGAACTAGTTTTATGGTTAAAGGAAAAATATAATAAAACAAAATGTCAATAACAAAATAAACATAATTTGGTAGAAATCTTAAAGTAAAATCCCACCTGCCTTATTTTTAGACAACAGAATGAATAATGTAAAGATTTCACTTGACTCTATTAACTAGACTCTAGTTTGTTTAAACTTTAAAGTAAAATACACCCTTTTTCCTTGGATTATGGTGGCAGTCAGAAATTATCGCTGTAGTGTGGCATCAAGAGCTATGATGACAATTCTTCATTTCTTGATCGTAAAGACGTTGATGATTTAACTGAATGTTTGCATTGTATTTTTAGTTTGAGTTTTTTTTTACAAATACCCAGCAGTTGAGAAAGTAGTCAGTCAATGTATCCCTTATAGACAGTAGTTGTCACTAACACGGATCACTTGGCTGACTCCAATTTATATATTTTGGGTCCCTTGGCATGTGTTCTTCGTAGTACAGAGAGAAATCAGTTGGTTGCTTTATACATCCCAGGTAATCTAGCGTGAAGTCAATTGCCTCTTAAGTGTCTCTAAGTAATCTAGAGAGTAGTCACTTTAAACGTTTATTTTGTACTGCTCTTTTTTGTGAGTAATTCGTACAAACTATTTTTATGAGAAGTCTTTTTAACTGACTATTTGAGGTAATGTTAAAATAACTAGTTATGAGGCTGATCAAGTAACTAGTCATGTAGCTAGTAAGGTAACTGACTCTATGTAACCGGTATGTGAATCCAACGCGTTGACTACTTTGGACCAGCGATGAATCCAAACATTGTGTTTAGTGAACATTTAAGACAGTGGGAAAGCGGTAAACGTAGTAATTTGACAGAAGTAAGAAATCAAATTGATGACTGCTATTTCTGTGTTGTTTAATTGCATGGTATGAATAAAATAAAAATGACTTATCATTACTGTACTCAGACGACGTACCATCTCCTAGGTTTCAAGAGATGAGATAATTTTGTCTTCATTACACATCAATATGTGAAGGCATTATATGAACGATTTAGAAACAGCTGCTTAGAAATCTTTTGTTGCCGCTGTGAAAAAGTTTCTTAGGAAATCAGATGACTTATAATTACGAGGAATTAGTTATAGACCTTTTAATTAAATTTAAAACTCTTGAATGTAATATGAGCATGAACCAATATTTGCAATGTCATTTAGACAAATTTTATTGAAAATATTGGTTTTGTTTGTTAATAGCTTTAACTTATACCAATTAAACTTCAGAATGTTTCATGGTTTGTAAAAAACCTCGATTTAATAAAAGCTGCAATCAATCAATCATATAAATTCATTATAATTTTGATTTTAATTAATGGAGTGTGCATAAAATTCGTTTCTATCAACTTAAACAAACATTTATGGTATTTCTAGGACTTGTGTTTAAACATATACATATTATAATAAGATTATATGACACGCAATTTTCGTTTAAGTAATTTTATCTTACAAACATTTACATTCTGCAAGCATGTAAAGATGTGGTAGCACAACAGACGTCACCAACCAGATTAGGTGTGATGATTTCTCACTTAATAGATCCGGTTATTTGCGTGTTGAATTCAATTATTCCATCAACTGTTTCCGTTTTTGAATTTATATTTAAGTAAAGGACTTTTAAGTAACAGTCAGTCATAAATGAGAAAGTAAATGAAGTAACAACGACTTCATGAATTCATTTCCCTCATGTGAAAAAAGTAAATTTTTAAACAAGTTTTCACAATTCTGAGGGTTATAGGATAAAATATTTTAGGTAGCAAACAAAAAGTTCATATAAATAAGTTACGTACAGCATAGACTAGAAGGGGAGACGATATGTATCACCCAATAAAGTTTAAACCATTTATTTCAATAAACGATGTGCAAAAATTGCCTTGATTACAAATGTGCATATCAGGTGTCCCAGTATTTTGTTGGATATCCTTTGCTTTTATTACTACTTCATAGAGAATACGCCCTAAACCAGTTAAAGAATCAATAGTCTCCTTTGAAATATATTGCCATTCACTTCCTTCTTGATATAATTTTGCGGTCATTGTCGTGCTGGAATCTCCAAACTAGGGGCATATTTTCCTCAGCGTATGAATACATAACATAGTTTAAAATTGATCTGCACCCGATTCCACCTATAGTATCTTTTATGATATTAATTGAAATCATATCTGCCCCTGAAAAACAGCACCACACTATAATATTGCTTATTTGTGTACTTTGGGTCCAGACACTTTCCCTTTGGCTGTGAGCAAGGCAGCTCACTCGAACTCAGCTCAGTAAATATATAAAACGTTCAAACAAATATATAGCCACCATCAGAAAAATGTTCTCAGCAGTCACATAATAAGATAAATCACTGTAATAGACGATAAAATAAGAATTACTCTCCAAAAACGTTATGAGTTTGTGGCAGGTAAATAAGAAATGTTTACCATTTCGAAAACATCCATTTAATTAGTAACAGTTTTCATGATTGTAACTAAATATTAACCTTGGCAACAAATATCAAACATAACTGTCGTCGGTTACTTTACTTGCAGTTCAATCAAGTTGCTCAAGATTAATTTGATGTCATCCCGAGACAAAGTGAAAATACTATGACAAAAAAAAAACAGCTAACATCTTTTACGACATATGGCATGAGATTTATATGTTTTCGTTAAAATTGTTCGCCTTCGAAATGACAGTAATGTTTACTAGAATCCGTTGTTACAACTGTGACATTCAGATTGTTGTGGCAACATCGCTGTTAAACGACTTTGTGTTTGCTGTTAATTCCAGACATTTCTCTAGTTAAATACAATTAAAATGGTTTAGTTTTCATTTGATTTATGGCGACCATCTATATGAAAGGAGAATTTACAAGACATACACGTGGCATTTAAACTATTTACTGTAATGTACACATGAGAGACAATGATAAATATTTTCATTATAGTAGTACTTGTAAGTGACATTCATGGTTTAACAGACATGCTTCTTCTTTATTTGAAAATATAACAAGTAAGAAAGCTATATTCAGCTGTGCCGAATCTTGTGTACTCTTCAAATGAAAAATCTATAATCAAAAATGCTTCACAGATTTACAAGAACTAAAACGTGCCAAAAATTATTAAATTGTATTATTGTACTTAACAACAACAAGTATTGGCGATCTACGCCAACAAATCTCCTTAACTCACCTTAAATTGAAATCCAATAGATGGCAAGACAAGTAGGAAACAGAACTAATTGTCCCACAAATTGTCTGACATTAGTATTGGCTTCAAGAAAAACCGTCAACATCATGGTTAACAACATGTCCCACGGGTTCTCAACTGTGTTTCCTATTAACCGTTTAAACTACTTTAATCGAATTATAATTGAATTCCTTTTATAGTTAGTATCGATAGCTAGCATCAGTAACAACATTGCAATAAATGAGACGTGAATAATGATCAATGGAATTAATTTATGTTTTAATATTGTTTACATTTGAGGAATGATCACAATCAATGATCAGATTTTCTGTAAATGGAAAAGTAAAATACTACCTATGAGCTAGTTTATAGGTTGTGGATTAACTTATGAATTAAACTTTGTTTAAACCTATCGATTCAAAATCTAAATGAATAGAAATGCAAGTCCTAGGACCTCGTCGCTCATCTTGTCGTGAACAGAGATTGATAAAAATACAACTTTCATGACATTGCCATTCCTGAAATTTGATATTTTTCTAATCTTGATTGCATTATCGGTCAACAAATGTTTTTTTAATATTAGACTTATTTTTATTTTGTACGCTTTATTTATTTATTGAATCTGCCTTTAATAGGTCTAAAGCTACGTATATACGGTTGTCATATTCTTACAAAGTTGTCAGAAAATGTTCAATATATGGTTAACAACTATATGTTTCAACATAAGTTCTCATGATTGTGTTAACCATTTTCTGAGCATGTTTCTGACAATCTGACAACCGTGTATACGTAGCTTAACAATAAGTATTTAAATCTTATAACTAAATATTAATTAAGCCTTCATGGATAAATGACACTCATGTTAGTGGGGTGGTAGATCTGCTCTACGGAGCCTTGATCGGGTTTGGTTGGGATGATTCCGCAGTTTTACAATATATGTTTCAGGGAGTTTCTTGAACTCTTCTTTTATCAATGGCACTTCCAAGTCCATGTGGATGTTTGCATTTCTTATATACCATGGTGCTCCCGGCATGGTCCTTAGATTAGGCTCTTTGTATAAGATCAATACTGATGTTACTAACCATTCCCATATGTCCAAATTGGTTTTAAAACGGTCTTATACAGGATGACTTTATATTCAAGGCTTAATTTTGATTTATCACTGATTAACCAATGAAAGCTAGAGGATTTTAGCTTCAAGTGAAGTCTCTTGGTTTCTATGTGACAGCGCAAGTAGGCCGTCTATCTAGATGAATGCCAAGGTAGGTGACATAATCAGTATATTAACGTTGTTGAGTGTGACAGGTGGGCAATTTCCACTCCTTAGAGCAAACATGACATATTTACTTTTCAGCTCATTCATCTATATTCGCCAGTTTTTCAACCATGTCTCCACACGTACGAGGTAATTTTCTAGTTGACTAGATGCTATGCGTGAGGTTTCGTGTGAGCAAATAATGGCGGTATCATCAGCAAATGTAGGAATTGTTAATTTATCGCACGTAGGCAAGTCAGAGGTGTAAATCAAATATAACGTAGGTCCTAGTACTGCTGTGGACAACATCTGCTTTACATCAGGTGATCTATTATGTTGCCATTCTCTTCTGAGTCTTCTCTTTTCGATAAGAAGACTTTCAATACGCGAATTTGAAATAGGCGTATTAAATTTTGAAGTGTTCCAGAGCCGGTATTATTAATGACGTAAAGTCATTGACGTTTTTAACTAAATCTTCTTCACGCTGTAACTCAGGATTTGTGTGAATATAACTACTGATATATTTCCTATATTTTAGCCAATGTGTTTTAAAATTCAAAGAGTCCTTAGGAAATCTTGGGATGTTGGGTCTCTTGCAATAAGCAGTAATTACAGGAGAATGGTCAGAATATAGATCATCAAATATTTCTGTAAATATTGTATTTCGAGGATCATTTGGCCAATAAGTTGGGTGTCCAGGAGACATAAAATCTAAGCAATTTTTGCGATCAACTAGAGCTTTATACAGCTGTCTACCTCTGGGATTCACGAATCCCGACGTTATAGTCTCAACCAGTGTTGCCAGGGGTAGCTTGGAAAAAGTTACAACTTTTGTAATTGAAAGTTAAATTTTTTCATAAAAAGTTACATTTACGAATTCTTCTCAAATAAATACTATATATAATAATGTTTAATAACATATAACTAACAACAATAATTTTGTCCGTATTAAACCGGTTACTATAATCAGAGTCCGAATTACAGCATTCGATATCAAGTAAAACTGATCGTAATTATCTTATTTGAGATTATGGCATTCGATATCGAGCAAAAAATATAGTAAATTTTTTTATAATTTCGATATAGAAAACTTTTTTCGATACGATAGCTCATTCGATCACGAATGCAGTAATTCGGCCCGAGCTTTTTATAAGTTTTAGTTGGGTAAATATTATCTACACAACATTCATTAAATTGTAAACTTAATCCCGGTATTCTCCAGCACATAAATCAGGGACTGATGGTAGAGCATAATATTATTTAAATTAGGAAATTGATTTAATAAGTCTATTATATCAATTCTCCGGGACATTAGTAGAGGTTTCAAACATTTCTGACCGAAAATATTGGTATAAAGCTGTGTGTTGCTCTAGATTCCTATAAAGCTATGTGTTGGTATTTTGAAATTTATATAACCTTTTGGAGTTTCAACAAAAATATACCGCGATATTTCCTATCATGTCCTCAATTGAATTTTTCTAACTTTTGGCATGACTACTAGGTGTATGAAATGACAGCTACATTAATGACATACGATATTTTCAACAGACTTCTTCAAGTGTCTAAAAACAGAGTTATGTGATCCAGCAATACAAATTTTTTATCTGACGAAATATTCCAAATGCACAATATTGGATTACTAAGATCTTTCGCATTTCCAGAGTTTGTCTCAAAATGATCTAGACTTAGGTGGTAATAAATTACAAATAAGTCACACTATTGTTTAAAGGGCACCATACACTATCAAAATACTCATCAAGCACTGTGGTAGTATTAGTGAAAATGTGTTTGTATGTGTGACACCGACACCGCTTGATGGAAAATCAAAAACATTTTGATTTTTAGCACGCTTGATGTCACTTTTTGATAGTGTATGGTGTTTTCTCATCAATCACGAAGGCATTTACAAAAATATTTCAAGGCGTGAGGTTGATAAGTGTGTCGGATGAAGACAATAATTTTTTTTATTACAAATTTCTTTTATTATTTTTGTTTTTTCTTTTTTTTAAACTTACTGTAGTTATTGCAATTAAAGTTTCATCCGATATTAACATTTTTAAATACATTTTTTTATTGGTGTTAACACCACAAAATCAAAAATAAAATGATGATTGACGAGTCATCAATCAAGTGTACATCAAAGCATCAAATTACATGTACACGAAAGTGACATCAAGCATTTTGATAGTGTATGGTGCCCTTAATAGAAACATTCGTGGCATGATATGCATTTAAAGTACTAAAAGGGCTGAAAAGTTACGAAAATAAGGTCCAAAAAAGGAAAATTATACATGTTACGTCGAGGGTCGACAAGTTACGAAAAATGTAACAAATGTAACCAAACGGCATCACTGGTCTCAACATGCCAGAAACCGATATCCTAGTGTTATAAAAAATTCTTCAAAACTCTCCTGTTAAATAATCAGTTGTCAAAAACCTAAGTGATGAGAATGTATTAGTAAAAAAAACTATGTGAAAACAAAAACAACACTTGTATGTGTGATTATTTCTTTGAATTTTTGTTACTAGTTTCCGCTCTATGTTTCTCTATGCTTATACTATTAAGGGTTTTATAAGCGATACAAAATTATTGGGAATATCGTTATATGCATTTTTATGATCCGATTCTCACAATAATCGTTATTTTTTGTTTTTAAAGAGCTTATTTGTGTTTCTCGTTACCGATATATGATTTACGGTCATAGTGATATTCTGAAGAAATTAATATATGGGATCAATGGTCGAATATGAGGCAAATAATTCAATTGTTCTTGATCTTAATAACAGTTACTTTCTCTTTTATTTACATACAATAACATATTTTTAGTAGTTTTTCACAAATAATGATTTTTTAAATTTTTTTAAATATTTATGAATTTTTAAAAATTTACAATATCATTTTTTGTAAAATTGCAGATGTGTTTTTGTGTAAAATTGTTAAATGTTAAATTTTTAAAAAAAAATTATTTTTTTTTTAAATTTTTTAGATTTTTTCAATTTTCGATTTTTGCAAAACAAATTTTTGTGTGAAATTAAAAATTTTATACTCAATGATTTATAAATCTAATAGGTATATCTAAGCGTTGATTTTCATCAAATGAATTTTTGCGATTTATTTTTCAAGTTCGGAAATAAAAGTAACAACCTGACCTTTACTTGGGGGTTACAGGATCAAGTTTTGCCTTTCAAGTTTTAATACACTCACATTTTTTTACTTATACACTCACACTTTTAAGAATTGAAACGAACTTGCATTCAATTTCTCTTTCAAGTTTATATTTCAATTTTCAATCCAGATAACAGCTGATCACATTTTTCATTAACAATTTGCAGTAAAATAGCTTTCAATTTACGTGCAGCCTACGTCACAGCTCTCAATATTTGTAAACTTGGACAAACAGTATATGTAAAAGACTGCAGTGTTACGAAAAACTTAAATTATAAATCACTCATCTAGAATGTTTTCTAATAATATAACACAAAAAATTATTTTTATATGGCTGCGAATGAGAATTTATTAATTACATTATATATAAAGGTTTTTTAAAAAAATGTACTGTTTTTTTGTATATTGAATTTCACAAAAATATACAATACATTTAAAATCCCGTTTTTCATAAACCCACATCTTCCAATTATTCTCTTCAAAATCCAACTTTTGCTACTCCACATTACGCTTTTTAATACAAAAAAACATCTGGTTACGTTTGTCGTGGTACACAAAAATGTGTAGCACTGCTCAAGATCATTAAAATTTATAAGGCGAACTACGGCTGTAAATAATTTAAAATATGTGCAATAAAATTATTTTACTAAATCATTAAGTTATTATGTTATTAATCTTTATTAACATCACAAAATAATCTCCAACGCTGTAGTGTAGTGGTTGTGTATGTTTGGTATGGTACAACCATACCAAAAAGAAAAAAGAAACTGGTGTTGCCAGAGTGGTAGCGGCGCTGGTATGCTCGCGTTTGCCAGGCTTGGAGCTCGCCGGATGGGGGTGGTTCTTGCTGCCACACTAGGCATCTACACACACACATAAAAAATCATACCAGCTTAAAGAAGTAAATAAATATAATGATGAAGGGGCACCGAGTAGATTTTTGTCTGTCTCCCTGCTGAAACGTACCTACGACCTATAATGGCTGGCAGATGTTGTGCCAGGTGAAACCCTCCCACTCGGGATTGGATAATCCCGCCATGACATCCTAATATTAGGGATGTCCCAAAATTTACCCTACAAACTTTCCTTTCCCTACTTACCGCCGCTTATTCGTTTATTCGATCATTTTAAATGAGAAGATTTTTCTTCAAAATTTTCTTTCAAACATTATAAAAACTTCAGTTTATTAATAAAAGCACATGAAGCTATATAAACCAAAATAAGTTAATTTAGAATTTAATTTAGTTTTACAAAATTTGGATTTAATTATAATTTTAATTTTTAGTTTTAATTTAGTTTTAGTTTAGTTTTAAATATTCAGTTTAATTTTAACAAAATTTTCATAAACAATTTTTAGTTTTAGCTTCAGATTTAACTTTTTAGATTTGACTTTATTCTTTAAGATTTAGGTTCAAATTGTTAATAATTCATCACTTTACTATTTTAAGTACAAATTTAGTGCGGTTGAGACTGGTTTGTTGCTGTAACTTCACTGCGGCAACTAGCTGGTTTACGGGCGGCAATTACTGAGCTGGAAGAGTTCTTTTGGCGGGTGAGGCTTTCCTGTCCGTCCGTATTAGGGTCCGTTCGGGTAAACCCGGTAAGTAACGAAAATGTTATAAATTTTACACCTTTTAAATAATTTTTTTTGTTTGTTTTTACAGTTTTTTTTTTTTTTTTTTTTTTTTTGTTTTTTTATATATAAATATATATTCTAAGACCACCTAGAATCTTAAACTCACGCGTTAATTTAAATGAGGCCTGAGCTCAACCCTGTTCGCGCACGTTTGGAAAAAACCCCACAAACGGAATGGAATCGATGCTATTGACGATAGGTAAGCCTATTAAACGTATATAAATATATATATAATCTAACCTTTCCTTTTTTCTTTTTTTTTTTGTAGCAAATTATTTAAAAAAGGACACTCGTCCGGTTCGTATAGTCGTCCGGGTGCAAAACTTAACAAAAGGTCGGAAAACCGAAAACCAATACCAGAGCACCCCAGGCGTGGTGGTGCGGTAAAGCAGCTTCTCCCTCGTTGGATGGAGTCGTGTTGCAGTGGCTTTGCAGGTTTGTTTGTTTGATCTGCTTTTATTCTTTTGTTTATCTTTCTATATTTAGTTTTATGTTTAGTTTTAAGTTTAAATTTCTTTTTTAATAAAATTTATTTAATTTGTAAAAAAAAAAAAAAAAATCAAAAATTTAGTTATTTTTTTTACGATGAGGCCACGGACTCCACCTTCTTCTCTCATTGGAGCAAAAATCAAAAAGGGGCGACATTTTCTTTTCTTGGTACCGAGAAACCTCGGTTACCAATATGGCTTCCCAGATTCAACAAATTTTTCAGCAATTTGTTTGCCTACATAAAATTTTTTCTATAGCTGTTTTGTTATTGTTCATTTCATCTTCTTCTTTCTCAAAAAAAAAAATCCCTTTTTAATTATGTTGCCACCTATTTAAGTTTCCTTTTCATCTATTTATTAGCTCTACTACAGGGTGCACACGACAAACCCCACCACTCCTGTTATCCATCCCTGGATACAGGATGGGAGGGAAAAATATGCGCCCTGATTTTCTGTACCACCCTAATGTTACGAAATTTCTTGAGATTTTGGGTATTTTATTTACTCCCACAAAAAAAATTACACTATGGTAACCCCTATTTTCTACTCACCACACTTAAACAATACAACTCTGTACCTTCGTTAATATTTTCTCATTGGCAACCTTGACTGAACATACTACATATGATTTAACGAAAAGAGGAGGAGGCAAAATAAAAAAACTACGCGTGGGTGAAGAAGCACCCAAACAAACATTTTATGAATGAAAATAAGGGTAAGTATTTTTTTTTGTAAATAAACAATAAATTAAATAAAATTATAATTTAAATTATTTATGGTAATATAATAATTATTTCTTTTGTTTTATTTCAGGTTCTGGTGGAGATTTATGGACATATGATTGAATTTTAGATAAGGTAAGTACCAAAAAGTGTAAAAAAAAAATCATTAGTGGTGTTACTACTAACACAATAACATTTTTTCTTCTTTTCATAGGGATCATGTTGGCGGCCCTGGGTCTATAAGAATTATGGCGATGGCGATTTCTAATATGGCGGATCGGAGCAGAATTAAAAAGGTAAGTAAATGTAAAAAAAATTATTTTAATTTTAAATAAATTTTCTAATATTTAATTTTTTAAATTTCAGAAACTATTTCGAATTGACTTGAGCATTAGGGTGGTTCCGGATTCTAAGGTAAGTGATTTGAATATTTAGATTTAAGTGGAATTATGATTTTTTTTTAAAAAATTGAAAGTGTGCTAAATAAAAAAAATTTGGTTTTGGTTACAGTGAGTGTAAAAAGTGAGTGTTCAAAAAAAAAATTTTTAATTGAAAATGTGAAGAATTTTAATAGAAGTGTCTATAGTTTCGCGATACATTTTAGAAATAATTACGCGGATTTAAAATTCTTATTGGAATTTACAGTGAGTGTGAAAAGTGAACAGAAATATAAAAAATTAATGAATGGTTTAGAAAAACTGATTATGATATTTAAAAATAATTTTATGAAAATTAAACTATTGAGTGATTTGAAACTATTGAACAAAAAGAAAATAAATAAAAATTTAATTTTATAATTTACAGTGGCGATAAAAATTTGTGAAACGGATAAAAAAAACTGAATAAAATTTAAAAATTAAATAAGTGAACTTTGTGATCAAAAATAATGGAAAAACTAAAAAAAATTTTAATATAGTGTGCGACAAAAGTAATTGCTCAAATATTTTAATTGTTCATAAAAAAAAAAAAAAAAAAAAAAAATGGTGAAAGTGAAAGTGAATTTTATGAAAATTTAATTCATATATGAAAATTAATATGAACTGTGGTTATAACCATTTAGTAACCAATCCAAACGAAAAATTATTAAAGAATACTTAAAAAAAAATCAAACCGATCCTAAATAGATAAAATAAAAGAAAAGTGAAAATAAAATTATTTCTCCAATTATAATATCTTTCGTTTTAATTCAAAATTAATAATTTTATAAATTTTCTTTTACTTTCAGCTAATAAAATTCAATCGGACCTGGGATTTGGCCTTGGTTAGCTGCTTCCGTTCAGGAAAGGTAAGTAATAAAACTAACTAATAACAAATGAAATATAATTTCATTTATATTAAGTTTTTTTTTTCTTTCTATTAATTTATTCACGACTTAATCGCAGGAAATCTGGTAGAAATGTAAGGACTAAGTTCACCAAAGCTCATAGACTAAGGTCTAGAGACTTTGGCGAGAAATACCCCTTAGCATTTCTCCGGAAAATAAAAGTAAAAATATTCAAAAATAAAATTATTTTGGAAAACAAAAAAAAAATATTAAAAAGTGTAACTTTCTAAAAGGAATAATAAAGAAAAAAGGTTTGGTTTTAGCTGGGAATTCAGTTTGTCCTTTTAGAAGATTACAAAAAACTAAAATAACTTAACTTAACTAATTATATTTTATCTATCTTCCACAGGTTACAAATTCAGATGAGATCTGGACCGGAAGACTAAAGGGGAACTAATTTAGGCAAAATCATGATTCAAAAAGGGTAAGTACTAAATAATGCTAAAGTTATCTAAAACATGTGATTAGATATTGTAAATGACTTGTATCATTAAAACTTATTTTAGATCAAATACTAATGGTTTTGTTTTACTTATTACAGATGTTGATAATAATTCGTATTTCCTACAGAAAAACAGCGAGACTGAGGAAGAAACAACAAACTGAGAAAAAAAATCCTGTCAGCGAGAATAAAATCGGTGAGTGAAAAATTTAAATTTCTATTATTAACATCTAATTTTAAGTTATTCCGTTTAGTCTAACAGTAGATTTAGTATTTAAATTAGATTTAAAAACAAACTAGATATATTGCCTTATTTCGTGATCGTTAAGATCATAATGTTTTCCATTAGAAAATAAACTATTTTGCCAGGAATAGTTCGTGTTGTGAGAACAACTTACCGTAGCGATAGATACCCTGTTAACGAGTAATTCACGTGTTTCTACCCGAAACGCTTGTTGGATACTCGTCGCAGCTTTGCTCCCAGACAACTCAAATAAAAAATTTCAGTCAGCGCTTAGATGACTAATAATTCCTAACCCTGAGTGCATGGTTCCAAAGGGTGCTATGACGGAATTGCATCTATGACTAGCGTCTGACGATCACAACGTGGTCATAAACGAAAATTAATAGACTTAGTCTAGTTGAGCACTCGGCGAACTACTTTTTAACGGGCAAACTATCACAACTGTTTACTGTTCCACAACACAAATGAACTTTCCAGGTCGTAGGTTTCCACTAAAAGAAAAATAAACAACTGTTAGATAGAATCAAGGCAAAAATATCAGTAACAAAATGTTTTGTATAGAAAAGTATCTACTAACCCATTTGTACAAAATAAAAAAAATAAAAATAGGCTTTATCATTTTGATTAGAGCTAGGAGTAAGTATAATCGTTGGGACTAGAACCACCAAAGATGTTGAAACTATTGCTTCAAATCTTTGGCATGAAATACCCCCAACGATTTCCCTTGAAGGTCTTCAACCTCGTATAGGCTATTCCCAATAGGTCTGACAATTCGGCATTTTAAAAATTTCCTGGCTAGTTTAGCATTAAAATTATTTTTGAAAACGCTTTGCTGAAAGTTGCGGCGGTAAACCTCTTGACCTGGTACAAACTTGACTTGACGGCAACGGGTATTGTATATCTTCTCGCTTTTCAAATACGCTTTATGCAAATTCTCACGAATTTTCTGCCGTATTAAATCCATTTTAACGGGTTTTGGCAAGACAATAGATTCAGGATCATGCAGAATTTGTAGCTTCTTTGCCAGATGGTATACACTTCCATGCGAAATCATGTTCATGCCAAAAAGTGCGAAGTATGGTGTAACTCCAATCGACGTTTGTACTGACGATCTTAACGAAAATTCAATTTCTGACAGGTATTTGTCCCACTCAGTATGATCTTCTTGTAGATATGAACGAATTGCGGACAGAATTGACTGGTTTACGCGCTCTGAGGCGTTTGCCTGTGGTGAGTGGGTAGCGGTTTTAACATGCTTAACGCCAAAGTTATCGACCATGTCTTGGAACTCTTTACTAACGAACTGTTTTCCGTTGTCTGACACAATTACTTCCGGGGTACCAAATTTGTGGAATACTTCGGATATTAGAAATCTTATTACATTTCTAGCATTTGCTTTAGCCATAGCTTTTAATAGCACAAATTTCGTAAGGTGGTCCAGAACGATGAATATGAATGAATTCCCGTTTTTGGACCGCGGATACGGACCTAGAAAATCAATGAAGATTTTCTGGAACGGGCGCTCTGTTTGAGATTCCGCTCCCATGGGTGGTCGTAAAGTTGAATTGGCGGGTTTTGTCTCTCGACAGATTTGGCAATTGGCAACAAACGTCCGAACCTGTATATTTTGGTTTGGCCAGTAGAAGTATTCTTTGACCCTTCGGAGCGTTTTTCCGAAACCTCCATGTGCTGCTTGAGGTGGATTATGGCACTTGGCAATTATGTCTTGGGTTAATTCGAGCGGAACCCAAAGTTTCCAAGCGAAGTCCTCGTTTATCGGGACACCATCGTAAGGCAAAACTCGTTTGTAGACCAAATCGTCTACTACCTTCAAATCTGGTAAACGTTCTGTATTTTCTTGGATTTTGGCGATTAATTCCAGGTAACTTAGTTCTTTAAAATATTTTGACTGCAAATCTATTATATTATTTACTTCCGCAGATATTTCCTCCATATCGTATCTCGATAAGGTGTCGGGTACTATGTTTTTGGATCCGGGCCGATGTTCAATAGAGAACGAAAAGGCTTGGAGGTGTAAACTCCACCGAGCTAGTCTGCCACTGAGGTCTCTGTGGGACATCAACCATTTGAGGCTACTGTGGTCAGTGATGACAGTAAACGGCAACAGTTCAATGTAAGGCCGGAATTTCTTGATGGCCATTACTACGGCCAAGCACTCTCTCTCGGTGACCGAATAGTTCTTCTGGGCACTGGTCAATTTGTGAGAGAAGAAAGCCACTGGATGTTCGCCGTCATTTTCGTCCTTCTGGAACAGAACTGCTCCCAAACCTATGTCCGATGCGTCGCATTGGACATAAAAGTGCCTGTTGAAATCAGGATGCATAAGCACTGGTGCTGTTGTGAGGGCGGACTTTAGCTTATCGAAGGCTTCCTTAGCTTCGTCCGGAAAATCGAAACCTTTTCCTTTCTTAAGGGTGTTAAAAATAGGTGTTGATATGGTAGCGTAGTCGGGGATGAAGCGCCTATACCAACCCGTAGCTCCCATGAAGCTTCGTACCTGCTTGGCTGTTTTTGGGTAGGTATATTTTAAAATCGTATCTATCTTATTTGGGTCAGGTTTTAACTTCCCTCCTCCTACTATATACCCTAGGTACCTCAACTCTTTGAAGCAAAATTTCGACTTCCCTACGTTGATGGTCAGACCCGCCGAATCCAGACAATGCGCTACCCGATCCAGCAACTCCAGGTGAGTATCAAAGTCTGGAGATACGATCAAAAGATCATCTAGATAGACGAAAACTCTATCACGAAGTGCTGAAGGGATCACTTTGTCCATCAGACGACATAACCTTTGGGCTGCGTTACACAACCCAAAAGGCATGACCGTAAAATGGTAAAGTGGTCGCCCTGGCACCGTGAATGCAGTCTTCTCCCTACTAGATGCATCTAATGGTATCTGCCAGAATGCGTCTTTGAGATCCACGCTGGATATGAAGAACGTATCCCCTAACCGACTGAGCAGACCTTCGATGTGCGGCAGCGGATAGGCGTCCTTGACCGTGAGGGCATTTAGCTTACGAGCGTCTAGACACAACCGGTTCTTCTCGCCCCTACGGACGAGAGTAACCGGATGGCTCCAAGGACTCTCGCTCTGCTCTATGACCCCAAGATCAAGCATCCTATCCAGCTCTGCATACATTAACTTCTGCACAGCCGGTGAGACGGGATAATGCCTGTCCTTCACTGGGATCGCGTCGCGGGTATCGATTGTATGGGTTTCGAGGGAAGTCTGACCGAGTCCCTTCTTTGAGAAACACGGGAATTTTGCTACCACCACATCTAACGCCGCCTTTTGCCCTGGAGTAAGACTATGGGTTTTAATCATATCCTTCGTCTCTTCAGACTCCGGACACAAATTAACTCCGTTGGTAGTAAAGCTGCACAGACTAGAGAACAAACCAAAACTTTTCATAAAATCAACTCCTAAAAATAGAGGTCTACTTAGAGTAGGTACTAGATATAGAGTCACTTCGTTGCAACAATTATTAAAATTAACTCTGGTTTTTACTCGACCAACAATTTTATGTGGACTGCCGTCGGCCGTCTTTACATAGGACAAAAATTGAAGAACTTGAAGACTCGATTTCTCCACCAACTCCATGCAGCCCTTACCTAGACATGAAACCGTGGCTCCGCTGTCTAATAGGCCATCAACCTCACTACCATTTATATTAATCTTTAAATAAAGTCTAGCATCCTTCCCCTCATACAAACTCGTAGACAAAATTTCCTTCTTGACCTTTCTCCTAATCTTATACCTAAGTCTAGCTTTTCTTATTCTACTCGATACCTGACCAAAAATCCTAGATCTTGCTTCAGTGTATTCCCGAATTCTTTGATGAAGTGGTTTAATTATGTGAACTTTGGGTTGTTCATCGGCAGGCATTATGCGTACAGTATTTAGTAGAATTTTAGTTGGTCTAAATTGTCCGATACCAGGGTCAACCGGGATTAAGCTAGGGTTGAACGAGTCTCCCCCGTTTGGGACTCGCTCCCCTTCAGGTTTCCCTGACATTTAGGGCACTTAGGCGTGACTACATCATCCCTACCACATCTAAAGCAAAATATGCGTCTATTAGGCGAAGGGCAATCTACGAAACTGTGGCCTGGCTGCTTACAGTTCCAGCAAGTATACCGGCTACTAGTGGCTAAGGCGTCGATTTCGAGGATTGATACAGGCACTTCATCTCCAAATTGGAGTTCATGGACTCGAGCTGGAACGGGTTGCCTAGACTGGAAAGTCTGCCTCTGACTGGTGATTAAATTTTCGGCTCTTTTCGCCTGTTGACAGAACTCATTTAGACTGGAAGTGGTCACTGAAAATAGTAAATGTGACAATGATGGCTTTAGATTACTTTTCATAATCTCCACTAGGTCTCGCTCAGAATAGGGAGTTCGCTGCTGATTTCTTAGCTTCATTACCCCATTATAAAAACTCTCAAAACTCTCCTGAGGCAACTGGCGTCTGTCCATAATTTGCTTCTGCAGCTGGAATTCGCTTTCATAACGCTTAAACTGGGTCAGAAAAGCTCTAACCAAATCTTCCCAGGACTGTATTGCTGTGAGCTTACGTAAGTTCCAGTACCAGTCCAGTGCTGGTCCCTCCAGCAATACATGAAAGCTTCGTAAAAGCTCATTAAAGGAACAGCTGTAATCCTGCCTCAAGACATCCACTCGGAAAATGAAATCCTCCGCACTCATGGACTTCGTTGACCCATCAAATTTTACGCCCCATTTGTACAAATCTACCTTCCGCTGAGTGGAAAATGGTTGCTCGTTTGGCAAACTAGGAACTTGTGACGATTGGGTTGGTGGAAAAACTGGATTACAGTTTAGGTTTGGAGGTGGATACTGTGGCAACTGGTTAGCTGCTTGACATGGTACCGGCTGGGAGGCATATGGAAACTGGTTAATATTAACAGGTATGTTCATCTGAGATTGTGGTTGTATATTATATAATACATTATTATGTTGTCCAATAGGTGTTTGTGGTCCCGCTGGCTGTGGAGGTGATGCTTGCGAAACAGCACGTGATATAGCTTGAGAAAGTTCCTGCCGTATAGCTTGAATTTGTCTCTGCATCTCCTCCCGTATAAAATTACACATGTCAGCTGTAGCTGCAACATTATTAGCGGGCTGAGGAGCTGTAGGAGGCACACTAGCACGAAAATCTTGCTGCACATTTCTGGCGGTGATACTGCTAAACTCAGGAGAGGTTATGGTGCTGTTTGAGATGGCCGATTCATTATGAAACCCTGAACGCTCATGGGCCATTGACATAAATTGTTGGACTGCTGGCGTAACTGACGACGTAGTAGTGGTTGCTGTAGCACTGGTACTGGCGATAGTATACGTCGGGTACGAAGTGGAAACAACAGTTAATACAGTGGTTCTATTAACGTCCTCCATATTCGGAATGATTCTATTGTCAGTTTGGGAACGACTTCTAGATGAGCGAGTTAATACCATTCCTAATAGATAGAAAACTAGTGCGAGTAATGACCAACTAATACGAATTCAACCAAAATAACGAAATAACCAATTGGTTACTTGTAATACAAACTGCTAGTAAAAAAAATAAATATTTATCTCTACGATAAATATTAGGCAAACATTTTTAAAAGAAATTCCTCCTCTTTTCCAAAGGAAAACTAAAAAAATCAATACTAAAGAAAGGCCGTAATGACTCAAAAACTAAATCCAAAACGTTCGTAAAGATAACGCTAACACGTTCTACAAAGAAACTTAAAATCTCAATCCAAAAGAACCAAAGATAAATCTTGAAATCTCTCCAAAAACAAATTAAACCAAAATCTTAACATCGGCGGTGTATTTCAGGAAAGTAAAGTTTGCAGGTAATGTAAAAATGTATTATTGTTCGTAGGTATGTTTCTAACTTTTTCTTTTCTATTCTGGTTTCAGGACTTGCAGACATCTAATGAAAATAAAATGGATAACAAGTTTAATAGTTGTTTTCCCACAGCACAACATTCAAAGTGCAACTAAAAGGTTGGTTTGATAACCTAAAACTTCTAGGACTACCGTAGACATCCTACTGTGGACAAAAAGAAAGTTTTCCAAACAAATACTATATGGACTGTTGTTAAAGAGGGGGCTGGCCTTAGCTATTCTTTCTTCACAACTTGAGCATTCTCAGATTTGCTATGGAAAGCTATTCTGAGAGCCTCAAATTGTTTAGAAAGGATAGACTGAAGAATCTATACTTCTGCATGAGCATATTGTTCACACCACACGTCGCAACGCGAACTAGACTAAGGTTGTCCTGTTGTCCGGGACTTACGTTAGTGTGTACAATATTGACCATGCACAAATATAGCTTCCCATCTATTGAAATGGAGACAAGTAAAAACTAAATTTACTATTTCGTCCGACGACGTCGCAGCAATTAGGGACTCTAGTTATGACCTAACCGGACTTACGTAGTCATGACTAAATAGGATTAGGAAACTAATAAAAGATCAGGCTATGGACCTACTCGGGCCCCACGTTGGGCGCCATTTATGTAGTGTAGTGGTTGTGTATGTTTGGTATGGTACAACCATACCAAAAAGAAAAAAGAAACTGGTGTTGCCAGAGTGGTAGCGGCGCTGGTATGCTCGCGTTTGCCAGGCTTGGAGCTCGCCGGATGGGGGTGGTTCTTGCTGCCACACTAGGCATCTACACACACACATAAAAAATCATACCAGCTTAAAGAAGTAAATAAATATAATGATGAAGGGGCACCGAGTAGATTTTTGTCTGTCTCCCTGCTGAAACGTACCTACGACCTATAATGGCTGGCAGATGTTGTGCCAGGTGAAACCCTCCCACTCGGGATTGGATAATCCCGCCATGACATCCTAATATTAGGGATGTCCCAAAATTTACCCTACAAACTTTCCTTTCCCTACTTACCGCCGCTTATTCGTTTATTCGATCTTTTTAAATGAGAAGATTTTTCTTCAAAATTTTCTTTCAAACATTATAAAAACTTCAGTTTATTAATAAAAGCACATGAAGCTATATAAACCAAAATAAGTTAATTTAGAATTTAATTTAGTTTTACAAAATTTGGATTTAATTATAATTTTAATTTTTAGTTTTAATTTAGTTTTAGTTTAGTTTTAAATATTCAGTTTAATTTTAACAAAATTTTCATAAACAATTTTTAGTTTTAGCTTCAGATTTAACTTTTTAGATTTGACTTTATTCTTTAAGATTTAGGTTCAAATTGTTAATAATTCATCACTTTACTATTTTAAGTACAAATTTAGTGCGGTTGAGACTGGTTTGTTGCTGTAACTTCACTGCGGCAACTAGCTGGTTTACGGGCGGCAATTACTGAGCTGGAAGAGTTCTTTTGGCGGGTGAGGCTTTCCTGTCCGTCCGTATTAGGGTCCGTTCGGGTAAACCCGGTAAGTAACGAAAATGTTATAAATTTTACACCTTTTAAATAATTTTTTTTGTTTGTTTTTACAGTTTTTTTTTTTTTTTTTTTTTTTTTGTTTTTTTATATATAAATATATATTCTAAGACCACCTAGAATCTTAAACTCACGCGTTAATTTAAATGAGGCCTGAGCTCAACCCTGTTCGCGCACGTTTGGAAAAAACCCCACAAACGGAATGGAATCGATGCTATTGACGATAGGTAAGCCTATTAAACGTATATAAATATATATATAATCTAACCTTTCCTTTTTTCTTTTTTTTTTTGTAGCAAATTATTTAAAAAAGGACACTCGTCCGGTTCGTATAGTCGTCCGGGTGCAAAACTTAACAAAAGGTCGGAAAACCGAAAACCAATACCAGAGCACCCCAGGCGTGGTGGTGCGGTAAAGCAGCTTCTCCCTCGTTGGATGGAGTCGTGTTGCAGTGGCTTTGCAGGTTTGTTTGTTTGATCTGCTTTTATTCTTTTGTTTATCTTTCTATATTTAGTTTTATGTTTAGTTTTAAGTTTAAATTTCTTTTTTTAATAAAATTTATTTAATTTGTAAAAAAAAAAAAAAAAATCAAAAATTTAGTTATTTTTTTTACGATGAGGCCACGGACTCCACCTTCTTCTCTCATTGGAGCAAAAATCAAAAAGGGGCGACATTTTCTTTTCTTGGTACCGAGAAACCTCGGTTACCAATATGGCTTCCCAGATTCAACAAATTTTTCAGCAATTTGTTTGCCTACATAAAATTTTTTCTATAGCTGTTTTGTTATTGTTCATTTCATCTTCTTCTTTCTCAAAAAAAAAAATCCCTTTTTAATTATGTTGCCACCTATTTAAGTTTCCTTTTCATCTATTTATTAGCTCTACTACAGGGTGCACACGACAACGCATACAATTATTGTAGATATTTTATTATTTTTGGCGATTTTCTAAAACTTATTTGTATTCCAGATCACACAACATCCGTCAACTCTAAAATATAGAAAGTGTGGATTCCATTTAAAAAAAGTGGGGACGAGGCAAAAATATCAACCCTGTGTATTATTTTAGTGTGAAGTGCTGCCAGAAACACAAAGTAAACATGCCCAGTTTGGGAATGTTTAAATATTTTGAGAGATTAAAATGCGTTTTTAAAGAATTTTTAACACTATAAAGAAAAATACTAAAATAATTTTGAAGAAAGATATTATAAATCTTAATTTTATTTCAAAACTTTTGCAAATACATACGCAGACATAGTACTGTAAAGACTGTCAAGGATTTAGTTCTTCTCAACCTATTTTTTTTTTGAAATTTCAACTTTGACTTATCACAATTTTTTAACGCAATTAGTTTTCATACAAACATTTCCATGAACTTGTTTGTATCATTGATGTTAAAATATTCTCTTGGAACAAATCAAGTTCCCAGTAACAGTTTATATTTTCATAATTTTTTTCTGTTAATTTTCATATTTTTGGTATTACAAAGGGACTTTAAGCTCTGGATTAAATCGACAACAGGCTTCGCTAAAATCACTTTTTCTGTACATTAACATTTTCTGAAGTACTGTCATATAAATTCAAAAAGGAATTTTTGGTTCACAATGTTAATAAACAGAACCATATTATATATCATATTAAAAATATTTTAAAGCACTATTCTTATACTCATAATGCTCAGATTATTTTCTAAATATATGAGAAATTTTTTACAATTATATATTGCTACCTTAATATAGAAAAGCCCTAACTCGTGTTTTTTTTTTTTTTTTTTTTTTTGTAAGCCCAGACTTTCGTTTATTTCGATAAATGGTTCGCTCATATATCATATTTAGTAAAAAAATCTCGACTTAAAAAAACACGATTTAGGGCCTTTTTATATTAAGGTAACGATATATTGACTTTAAATTCCTAGAACTCCTAAACTAAGAGAGAGCGGGCAAACATTTTTACGTTTTTGTGAGAGAGCTAACAACACCAAAACAGATTATTAAAATGCAAGCTGTTTCGATAATTTTGATTTGTGCCATTCTCTTTAAATTGTAGTTATATGTGTTTTTAAATCTGTTTATAATCAAACTGAAATAATGTTCAGCATATAATTAAATTAATTTAATTGCATTAACTTATTTTACAGAAATATTTTTGTCTGCTTTAAAAACTGCAAAATTTTCTTATTTCTTAACAGGTTTACATAATTTTTGGCCATTTTCGTCTCCAACCCAGGAATTAATGAAGAAATATTTTCTGGCAGCTCTGCGATCGTTATGGTTTTTTTTAATTTAACAATTGGCAACACTGATAAAATTTCTTTTTATTTTATAAACGACAAGTGGACAAAAGCAGCAGCTAACCATGTCTGGAGAAGAAACGTCAGCTGATCGTAATGTCGAAATTTGGAAAATCAAGAAGCTCATCAAGAGCTTGGAGATCGCACGCGGCAATGGCACCAGTATGATTTCATTAATCATTCCACCCAAGGATCAGATATCTCGTGTAAGCAAAATGTTGGCCGATGAATTTGGCACAGCCTCAAACATCAAGTCGCGTGTCAATCGACTGTCAGTTTTGGGTGCGATTACCTCGGTACAGCAGCGATTGAAATTGTACACCAAAGTGCCTCCCAATGGTTTGGTCATCTATTGTGGTACCATTGTTACCGAAGAAGGTAAAGAAAAGAAAGTTAATATTGATTTTGAGCCATTCAAACCGATCAATACGTCATTGTATTTGTGCGACAATAAGTTCCACACCGAAGCACTTACGGCACTTTTAGCTGACGACAATCGTTTTGGCTTTATTGTGATGGACGGTAATGGTGCCTTGTTCGGTACCCTACAGGGCAATACACGCGAGGTATTGCACAAATTTACCGTCGATCTGCCAAAAAAGCATGGTCGTGGTGGTCAGTCCGCTTTGCGTTTTGCACGTTTGCGTATGGAAAAACGTCACAATTACGTGCGTAAAGTTGCCGAAGTGGCAACGCAACTATTCATAACAAACGACAAACCCAATGTTGCGGGACTCATTTTGGCCGGTAGCGCCGATTTCAAAACTGAATTGAGTCAGTCCGATATGTTCGATCCTCGATTGCAATCCAAGATCATCAAACTCATTGATGTTTCCTATGGCGGTGAGAACGGTTTCAATCAGGCCATCGAATTGTCAGCCGAATCTTTGCAAAATGTGAAATTTATACAGGAAAAGAAATTGATCGGACGCTATTTCGATGAGATTTCCCAGGATACTGGCAAATACTGTTTTGGTGTAGATGACACATTGCGCGCGTTGGAATTGGGTTCTGTCGATATATTGATCTGCTGGGAAAATTTGGATATACAGCGCTATGTACTGAAGAATCATGCCAATGCATCGGCGCCCACCATTTTGCATTTAACGCCCGAACAGGAAAAAGACAAATCACACTTCACAGACAAGGAGACGGGCGTTGAAATGGAATTGATCGAATCACAGCCTTTGCTCGAATGGTTGGCCAACAACTATAAAATTTTCGGCGCTACTCTAGAAATCATTACCGACAAGTCTCAAGAGGGCAGTCAGTTTGTGCGCGGTTTCGGTGGCATTGGTGGCATATTGCGTTACAAGGTCGACTTCCAAAGTATGCAGCTCGATGAATTGGATAATGAAGAGTTTGATTTAGATGATTATTAGACAATTTTTTTTTTATTTACTATTACCACAACTAAATACAAGACAAACAAAAAAGATGATAAGTTTCTTGGCACAGAAAAATTATAAAAAGAGGATTAAGAAAATAGTCATATTCCAAAATTGGCTAAGCACATACTGCTACACATGCAATTTCCAATTGTTCTGGGGGAAAAGTTAAAGGTAAATAATAATTTTTTTTTTTGTGGAACTACACAATTTATTTTTTAAAATGTGACAAGTCAGCAGAAATTGAGAATTAAATAGTTTTTCTTTATTTATTTGCAAAGAAATTGGAAAATTTTGTGTATTTTTTTTAAATAATTAAATAAATTAGAAAATGTTTAACTGGACAAAGTTTAATTTTAATAAATTACACAAACTTTAAACATTTTCTGTTGTAATACGGCCAAAAACGTTAAAATTGTATGGTTTTTGTTTGTTTATTTGTTTACATGCTAATTTTACTTGTTAACAATATATTGTTTATTTTCTTTATTGAAACAGTAAAACAGCATAAAAATAATTATACGTTTAACACTTTTAAAATCTCAATACCTCCGTCTGCCTAGCTACTTTTTAGAATTTTGTATAGTATTTTAAAAAACTTTAACTTATCTCTCTCTAACCATTGGAATTGTTGTGGTTACGGGCTAAAGGATGTCAACTGGTTTCAGAGGGACTAAATTTGAACACCAGCCTTTGACATCAACTCAAATCCTTTTAAATTTATCATCTTCAGAACGGATTCTTCCATATTTCCAAAATAAAGAAAATTCATCTACCAGTCAACTATCTATTATACAGCAAACATATTGATATATTATTAATACGAAAAAAACCAACAAATATCATCTTAAATGATCATTAGTTTAAATTGGGTTTAATTTTAATTTAAGTGGCCTTTTATACCCTTAAAACTTGCTGATAAAAAGAAAATAAAATTGCCCCTAACTCTTTGATCAAACTCAAGGATTGGTTGTCAAATTTTTTTTTTTTTTTTTTGAGAATATATTTGTTTTTATTATGGAAAACTATATATATATATGGCCTTTTTATACACAATTTGATATACATAATAAAATAAATATAAAATAATATACAACTAAAAATCATGTGCGCCAAATTTATTTTATTTATTTTTTTTTTTAAATATTTTCAAAAATAACTCAGTAAATATTGTATTTTAGCTAATATAAAAAAAAACAAAATCGCCTTAAGAAACCCACATTTGTAATAAAGTTTTCTCTAAAATAAAATCCAAGAATTTGTCTAGAAAATCGTAAATTGTTTTTTTTTTTTTTTAGCTGCAACTTATTTTGTACTTGGGTTATTTCTTAGAAAAGGATATAAATAATGATGATTCAATTAATTGTATTATATTGTACTTATGTTTTCTTATAATATAAAGAGGTTGGCTGTTGGTATTCATGTTTGATTTACCAGTACACACCGGAATAGTTTGGTTTGGCATGTTACAAACAATTAAATATATAATCAGTGAGTCATGCATCTGTGTGCAGTTGGTAGTATAAAGTATGGTAATACTTTTTTAATAGATTTAAATACTTAGAAAGGTACTAACAAATATTTGTGAGAATCTATTGAATGATCTTCGGCGACAAACTATATTTTAATCTTTTTTCTATAAATATACACTTATTCTGACAAGTCTAGAACAATTTCTTAATGCGGAATTAAAAAATGTCAAACGTAAATCATGGCGTTTATATAAGTAGAATTCATTCATTGTTGAATTAACTCAACTTTAGAATGATTCAATTTATGTTAATTCAAATCTAATACAAATAGAATTAATAATAGTTATGAATTAAAATGTAATCATTCAATAGCGGTATTCACAATGTAGAGTACTTGGCCTAGTAAAAAAGCAGAAAAGCTATTTATTGACAAACATTTCAATTTCTAATGTATTTTGTTTTTAGTTTTTTGATATTGTGCTCTTATACTACATTACCAGGCCAAGTACTCTACATTGTGAATACCGCTAATATATTTTTAAAGCTTTTTTGTAATTGATTTGAATTAAAGAATGTGTTAATCAACCATTAAGGAATTAATTTTATAAAGAAATCATTTTCATAGGAATAAATTCAGTACATTTATTTATGTTTAGACTCTTGATGCCAATCAACTTATATTACAAAGATATACTCCTGAATAATAACAATTCAACGACTAATTAATTTACACAACATTAAATCTAACTGGGGATACTCCCTAATTCATTTCGAAAGGAAATCTTTTCGAATTACAATGTACAAATTTCCCTGGTGCCCAAGCCTAAAATACGATCCCGAAACAGCGTAAAGGTAAAGTACAGAGCAAAATATATATATATATGTATATATAAAATCAATATCCGAATCATGAGTCGACTAAATATTAGAAAGAACGAGAGACAATTTAAGACGAATAGCATTGTTAGAATGATAAACCACACGGAGTTGAAGTTCAAATTAAGGCCTGAGATCGAAAAATTTTTAACATATACATTTATATGTTAATAAAAATTAAACTATTTAACTTACACTTTTGAATCTTTCTTTATTTGATTGAAATTATTGTTACAATTTACAAAAAAAAATATAGTTCTAATCACTAATGATGAAATTTTGAACCATTTTCGAAAACCCTTCCATTATGGTTTTTATAGTGCTTTATGTCATTTATGTCGAATAGGTTGTCCATCTCCGTTTAAAATCTACCACACCTTTGGACACCTTTTTTGTGCTATTTATTTCTCTTTTAACAAGAGCCCAATATCTCTCCACTGGACTCAGCTCCAGGCAGTTTGGAGGAATTGCCTCTCTTGGTACAAATACCACATTATTGTTCTTGTACCACTCAAGACCTTTCTTACCATAGTGACAGCTGCCAAATCAGGCCAAAAATAAATGGTCTTATGAACGGAAACATCCTTTTTTGTAAACATTCCTTGATGTAAATTTCGGTATTTATAGTGCCCTTTTTAACAAATGTTTGGCTTTTTTGCCGTAACTGCATATTGCTTGCCATATTAAGAACTTTTTGGGAAATTTTGTCTGGTGTTGGGTCCTAAACTTTTCTTCAACATTCCCTCTAGCATCTGCTACAACATATATGCGTTTGTTATTATAGGCCGACTATCTTCGGACAAAAATTAAAAAAAAAAATCCAGGACGTCAAGCAAGAAAGAAAATACTAAAAATAACATTAAAATTGAAAAAAAATAAAAATGAATGAAAGTTATTTCTGTTTCTACACATTCCGGGTCCAAAAACCTTGATAATTCCCTTCAGACGCGGCACAGTGGGAAAAAGTGGTAATAAATCTGTCTCTTGTAAAAGTTGTCCAGCTTTATTTTGCAAAGCTTTGTAGAGCTCGTGACTTTTACAAATGCAGACAGATATTAAATTAATTTTTGTTATAAATCAAATAGAATAATAAAAAAAGCCTACTTATTTCACTAACGGGTCTAAAGTTGAAGTTGAGTTGTCAGTTTCCAAAATGGTATTACGGATGGCAACTGGCAGCTATAATTTTCTGTTGCCAAATTGGCAACCAGAAATTTGTGGTTGCCTTCTGACAAGTTCTGTTTTCATCCATAAACGACCCATATGTAATCTCTTACACATTCAAAGATATTTAATTTTAAATTTAGAAATTTTCGATTTTTACTTAAACTTTCGATCATGTTCTGAAACTTGCAATTGAGTTGGTCTGTAAATCGCAAGACTATTGGCGAGTTCATATCACAAGAGAATACTGAAGTGAACAGATTCTGACACTAGCATCTCGCATAACATTTGCGATTCTGATTTGAACTCGCAAGAGAGGTGTTCTGTTCAAATCGCAAGAGTATACTGACTAAACTAGAATATAAAAAAACAATAAAATTAATTATAAATTGAATTTTATATGTTTTCTTTTTATTTGAATCAAAACCATGATATAAACAAATAATTTTTTTTTTTTATATCATGATCAAACCTGTCTTAGAAAACACATGTTTCTTTATAATATTTTACTTTTCAATTTATTAATTTATCTAATCACACTATCTATGAATTTTATATTAATAAAGAAGTAATTCGAACATTGGACATTCCAGTTGAGAATAATTATGCAAAAATCATAAAAGCCCTAAATGATTATTTCACACCAAAGAAAAATATTTTATATGAAAGATTTGTTCAGCCGTTCTCAAAAACAAAATGAGCCAATTAATGAATTTGTCAGAGACATAATATAACTATCTAGTAGCTGTGAACTAGAATATGTATCAGAAATAATTACAGATTGAATTGTATTGGGTATAGCTGATTCAAAACTCCAAGAAAAATTACTAAAAATGGATGACTTTAAAATTAACAAAATTATATTAGAGTGCAGAATATATGAGAAGCATAAGCAACAAGTAAGAGAAGTCCAAGAAGAAAAGAAACATGTAGACGTTGTACCAAAAAGCTGCCAAAATTTTGGTGAGATTGAAAATTTAGATTTTTTAAACAAACAATAGAAATGCAAAATTAGAAATAGTCAAAACAAACTGATTACATTCGTAATTCAGCTCTGGGTGGAGAAAGAACTCGCATGTCATTGTCATTATCGCTTAAGGGTAATCAGACCGTCCTTTTTTCGCTGTCTTCGAGGAATTGGGTTTCACTCGCATTGGTTAAGGTGTGTGGCGTCGTCCTATAACTGTACCGCGTAACGGTTCTTCGAAGTGTACATTAACCACATGCAATCGACTTCGGATTTATAACCTAAAATTACTTTGATATATGAAGGAGAACCAAACAAAACTGATATTGGATTTTGGTGGAGACCATAAAACTTAAGAGCTGAGTTCGAGAATTCCGGCTTCCTATACGAAGGTATAGGTCGATTGGCTGTTCCTAGGCGTATGCCATAATTTGTGATGGCGTTATGTATTATTACAGGCCAAATAATTCTTAGCTGTTATCGCAGCTGAGTAACTTAAAACCCAAACAAAAAAACTTATTAATAACGCAAACATAAAATGTACTAGATGTTATAAATTTCATATGTTGAATAATAATGAAATTAAATCATTTTTTTTGTAGCTAATACTTTAAATCAAAATGATAGCGAAAGTTATTTGGGAACATATTTGGTATCAAGAAATAATGATAGAAAATCGTAAAATTTAATTTAAATTAGATACAAGCTCAGATACAAATATAATTCCAATATCTATTTTGAATGATATATGTAAATATCCAATTTAAAAACCCACTAATATTACTTTACAAACCTATAGCGGACACAAAATTCGTCTTTAGGTGAGATAATGCTTAATTGTGTTTCGAAAAACAATACTTCCAATGAATCATTTTTGATTGTAAATGATCATTATAAGCCAATTTTAAGCCGAGATGATTGTGTAAAATTAGAATTGGTAAAGAGAATTGACAATTTGGAAAAATCTACTGATTGACTAGAAACGTTGCGCATTAAATATGAAGATGTTTTTGAGGGTGTTGGGAAATTTGGAAAACCATGCTGCTCCAGTGGCACATCCACCTAGAAGAGTTCCAATGAAAATTAGAAACAAATTAATGAATAAATTCGATGAATTAGTAAATATGAATATAATAGAGAAAAAAGACAAACCTCAAGCATGGGTTGGTAATTTAGTTATTCGTGAAGAATAACTAAATTAATGTCTTAATGCAAGGGAACTCAAAAAACACATTAATCCAAACCATTATTTAATATCATCATTTGAAGTAATTAGTGCAAGTTTAGTTGAACATGTTTACTTTTCTGTTTTTGATTTAAAGGATGGGTTTTGGCATGTGCCTTTGTCGGATAAATGTAGTGATTTAATGACTTTTAGTACACCTTATGGGTGTTATAAATTTAAATGGGTGCTTTTTGGTTTAGTAAGTTCCTCTGAGGTATTTCAAAGATATAATTTTGAAACTTTTGAAGATTTGCCTGGAGTAAATATATATATAGATGACAGTACTATATTATATATTGTTACGAATTTGCAATAGCGATTTGAATTTAACGGTCTAAACGGATGCCTGCAACAATCATCAGGTTTATAAATATTTCTACTTATCAACAATGATGATAGCATGCGGTTATTAGCATTGTTTGTAAGTATGGCAACACAAAATGTTTAAGCTGCTAACATTAACATTGAAAGCTCTAGAACTCGAATGTACTAGTTTGTCCGTTAAGAGCATTGTAGAAGATTCCCGAAAGATGGCGCGTGTATAAATAGTGGCAGAGGTTGCAGTCATGAGTGGAGTTCGTCATTGGTGCTGTTAGAGTTAACATCAACTGCCGTGTACATTTGAGTCTGTACATTATAAAGTGTGTGTGCATTTCTGCGAATTGATAAACGTATATAAGAGACTATTTGAACATTTTGAATAAATGAAAAGTATCCGGTTTATTTAAAGGATATAAAACAATGTTTTAAAAAGGTTAAAACGTGACAATATAAATTCAAAAAGGAATTTTTGGTTCATAATGTTAACAAACAGTATTATTAAATTCCTATAACTAAGAGAGTGCCGGCAAAAATTTTAACGTTTTTGTGTTTATGAGAGATATCAACACCAAACAAATTATCAAAACGCATACTGATTCGACGATATTGATTTATGCCAAATAAAGTAAACAATTATTTATTTCTCAACAACCCTCGTTAAATTGGCAACGCCGTCATAATACCATAAACTACAACTCTGTTAAAACTGTCAACACTTCCATACACAATTTCACAACTGTGTGGTAAAAAATATGCCAAACACATTTCATAGAATTTATAAAAGAAAAATATTGGAACTTATGAAAATAAGTTCAACGTTTAAACGGAATTGTATTTTAAAATAAAATATGGTGGATTTAGATAGTGTGGAGACTTCAACAAAGCCCCCACCAAATTTAGCAGAACAATCACCACAGGAATTATCTAACAAGGAGACAAAACGACAATTGTGTCGTCTTTGTTTACAGCAAGAAAATGAAGCTGATGCCGATAAAATTGTGGACATTTATGAAGAAGCAGGTCTCGATGAAAAGGGTGATAAAGTAAAGGCTGTAGAAGAGCTTTTATATGAATTGTTTAATATAAAGGTAAGTTTGTTGTGTATATGGATAATTGTTTTAGTTATTTTGTACCTATGTTTGTTTTTTTAGTATGACAAATCATGCACAAATCTGCCACACATTATCTGTCATCGATGCTGGGATATGGTGCAGGCTTTTAGTAACTTCCGCAGTTTAGTTCAACAGTGCGAGGAACTGTTGCAAAAGCGTTTGAAGCTCTTACAAACAAATGCATTTTTGTTAGAAAATGAAGAAAGAAGACCTGGCTTAAATGGTAATCCTGGAGTATTTGTGCCCGATGATGATTGTGAAATTGAAGAGGTCAATCCGGAACAAGATTTTGAAAGTTCTGAGGATGACTTTTCAATGGAATCGGATTCAGAACCTGAAGATGTAGTTTTGCCGGTAAAAGCAAATGAACCCAATTTACCACCAACAAATGTCAACACAAAAGTTACAAAGAGCGCGGCGAAAAAGAAATCTGCAGTTGTTAATGCATCTGGAGCAGAGCCAATGGTTAATAATGATTTAAATGTTCCCAAGGAAATGCCGCCCGCCAACATGCTAATGGAGCATATGAATTTGGAATTTTCCATTAAGAACACCTACTCCTGTCAATACTGCGATATGTCATTTACCACACAAAACGATTGTACAGATCATGAATCACGTCATGACCCTAACGCGCCATACCTGTGTAATTTCTGTCCCATGCGTTGCACCAGTCGCCAAGCCTTGATTGGTCACATTAAGGAGATCCATGATCCGGAAAGGCCGTATGTCTGTGCCATATGCAACAAGGGTTTCTGTAGACGTTCTGATCTTAAGAAACACTCTATAGTCCACACAGGTGTAAGGCCATTTGCCTGTCCCATTTGTGCGAAAAGTTTCTCACGCAACACGAATCTTACCAAACACATGCGTATACACAGCAGTATTAAGCCTTATGTTTGTAAACAGTGTCCGCGATCATTTTCCACTGCCACGGAACTTTTGCGACATGGACGTACTCATTCGGAAAATAGAACTTTCAAATGTTCTAGATGTACGGCAACTTTTGCGCGAAAGGATAAGTTGCAAATGCATGAACAGGCTCATTATCGCAAAGAATCTGAATTTCTTCTAAATCAAGCTAAACAACCGGGGCAACAAAATTTGGCTGTATTGCCACAGTCGGTGGAAAATATGGAGAATATGGTAGTGCCCATTAATCCATACGCCAACTCAGATATTAATCAAGCTAGAGCAACGGAAGATATACAGAGATCGTTGTTTGCTGCTAATCAGTTTCCACAAACTAAATCAGCATTTCAGTATAATAAAAAATCCTCTCATAGTCGTCTACATACCTGTGACATATGCAGCAAATCTTTTACCCGACAACGTGATCTCCAACGCCATCAGGCTTTACATTTAGATACGCTCTTCACATGCAAACAATGTGGTGTTGGCTTCAGCCGTCGTGAGAAGCTGGCCCGTCACGAACTGGAGCATCATGGTCCCCAGTACCCTTGCGAAATATGTCGCATAACATTCCACAAACGCGAAGAATTGGAAATGCATTTGAAAATGCATGAACTACAACAAAATGCCGCATTGTCTGCCCATCAAGCTGTGCTAAATGCTGCTGGCGTACCACTTTCGCCCTTGGAATTAACACAAATCCATCATCATACGGTGTCACAATCATTGCAGCAACCCCAACCTCCTCCACTACCGCCAGTAGTTGCACTGGCTCCACAACGTCCCTCGGCTTCGGACATCTCCTTCTACAGCAACATGGTGCCGACCATGAATTTAGGGTTTTACAGTGAGACTCGACCCGAAGATCGTAATGGGATTTAGGTTGTTGGCAGTGTTCATTCTTAAAATATGGCTTGGAGTTTATATTATTATTATTATAATCTTAATTATTTTACTTTGTATTAAATCTTTTAATTTTAAAAAATTTGTCATACATTTATTGATATTAAACCTACTAAACTTTTCTTGGAATTTATTTGTTTTTCTTTCTTATAATTTTGGGTTATTTACAGAGTTCTTAGATAAAATAAAAAAAGAGGATAACATAAAAACAATTAATGTTTTTCGAACTTTTCGCCTAGATTTTCAGACTAATATAACGACAATAGAAACAAGAATACATTTTTTGGAAAAAATAATTTTCTCAAAATAAATGTTAATATGAAGGATACCTTGAATGACCAATCGGATTTCCTTCTTTTTTACCACCATCATATAATATTTTCATTTAAGTGATACCGTCAAGTCGGCACCTTTTTTTTGGAAAATGCAATATATAGATTTGAAGGGGTTTGTATTATAAGAAATACAGTTCAACTGGGAGACCCATAGGATCAATTGTGATAGAATTAGGTTGGAACTAGTTGTGAAGAGTAGAAAGATATTATTAGAAAATAATGAGGTATGGTGATATAAAAAGAAGTAAAGTGAAAATCCAGTCGAAAAGGACAGGAAATAAATATAGACTGGGATTCTCAGAGTCCTCTTACCTAAAACAGCAAGCCTATTCCCCTGATAAAGCCTAATAGATTACCTAGTTCATATCTAGCTATATCGCCCAGTTCATCATGGAATCTTTCTCCTAGCCATTTTTGCCTGTAATATAGGGCAGTTACACAGAATATGTTCTACTGATTCTAGTTCCACAATATCATCGCACATCGTACATCCGGTTATCACTGGATAAATATTTTTAATTTCTTTTTAAAAGTTTTAATTATAATTATCTTAATAAAACAATAAAAATATACCTTTATGGGTTTCAAAAATTAGTTTAACAAGATTCTGAATAGTAGAACTAGCTAGAATTTTCTACAAAATTCGTTTTTAAGCAGATTATATGCCGAAAAATTTGTTGGGTCCATTGATAGAGACTGAAAATCAAACTATTCAGAGATTTGGAAAACACGACAAAAAATTATATTGTTGAACACTCAGAACATGATACGGAGATTATTTCTGTCATTCATAACATTCCTATATGAACGGTCGAATATTTGAATTTTAAACCCCGATATCAGTTAAATATTCGAAGTGACCAACAATGGTATATTCCGAGGACTGTTTATTGGAAATATTGCTTCTTTTAGCATATTACAGTATGTTCTGCAAGTTAAATCGATTTTAAATTACATTTTTATTCCCTCATATTGTTTTAAAAAGGTTTAAACTGGGCAAAATCTTTAAATATTTGTAACATTATGTATCTTTTTTATTAAAGTAAATCAATTTGTGTAATTGTAAAAATTTACAGCACATTGGTGTAGAAAAAAATCTGTAACTTCTAAGCTCGATTTGAATGAATTTGACATGCACAAAGAAAATCAATTTTTAAAACGATCCAATTTCTTTGTGTTCCGATTTCAAAAAATTACATATAAAGAATCTCCTCGTCGCAGATGTCAATTATCTGGCATTCGCATTTGAAAATATTCGCATTTTAAAATTAAATTTTCAACATTTTTACCCACTCTACACAGAAAAAAGTTTCAACATAAATAGTATGTTTTGATTTCAATTCATAACATTTATAAATAATTTTGTTCATATTTTTTGTTTTTAAATAAAATCTAGGAGGCTTGAAAAAAAATTTTTCAATTTTCATTTATATTTTTATGTTGTTTAAAAATGTTTGAAATTTTCTTTGGGAAATTGTTGTTTTTTATGATTTTCAGCTACAAAATAACTGGCCTACCTAAATAAAAGCGTAAGGCGGAACGTTTCTTTACGCTTAGCTTTAACGCTGAAATGTCATACCTAAATTAAAGCGGCAACGCTACGTCAAACAATAAAAACAAGGTTATCAAAAAATGAATATACCAACCCAGATTATGTAAACAATAAAGTACATTGCAGTATTGGTGTTTCTGATTTTTGTTTTGTGATTTGAAAACTAAAATTTTATCAAAAAAACTAAATATTAAAGTTTAAAAAATGAGTTTCTTGCATATTTGTTTCTCCTTTTTTAAGTATGTGTTTACATTTATTGTGTTTTGCAACTAACTTCACTATTAAACGCGCTGTCAAAATCGGATTTTCCAATTGTAAAGCGTTGCCGCCGCGTTATTTCGGTATGCTGCATACAAATTGTATGGGCATGAGCATTTTTGACAAGTAAAAAACGCCTTCCGCTCCAATTTAGGTATGCGTGTAAGAAAATATTCGCGAAATTGACTGCATTTTTTGAAGCAGATGAAATGGTTTAATATTAATGGATGCTAAATGATGTTTAATGATATTTTTTACGTTTCAGACTTTTTTGCTTCATCTTGAATAATTGGTAATACAGGGCTATTTTACAAACATATTTGAACTAAGCCATTAGGTAATGCAATTTATTATAAAATATCAATAAATTTATACAAAAAAAAAAAAAAATTCCGTCATGTACAATTTTATAATATTTATGAACATGTTCTTATTCTGAATGAAAAAAGTTTGGGAAAAAAAAGTCATGTTCTATTAATAATATATATTACAAAATTCATTACAATTATGAATTTCTTTTTTTTTTTGTGTACATATGTATTTAAATATAAAAAATTTTTAAAAGGCCATCCAAAAATCGCATATTTTTTTTTTTTTGTAAAATTAAATTTTAGGGCAAACATTTGCAAATCGCATAGTCGATATCAAACCATTTAGGTGGCCCAATATGTTCTTAATTATTTTGAAGAGAGTTCCGATAACACCGCCCCTGGTATGAAAATTATAGTCAAAAATCGAAAAGAATACCATTTTTGGGATATTTCAAAACTTTTTTTGGGAATTGCGGGATTCATGATTACAAATTTCAAAATTTGTTTTTATTTTTTAATTTTCAATAGAAAAATTATATATCTGTCAAATTTCATTAAAAAAAATTCATAAACCAAAATTTAATTTCAATTTAAAAAATTTTTATCTTCGCAAAAAAAACTTAATAAAAAAAAAAAAAATAAAAACAATTTTGGAATTTTTTTCGAATATTTTAGTATTTTGGCTATAATATCCATAGCAGTGTTCCTGCCAGTAACTTTTTGAGCCTTGTATGTTTTTAAACCTGCATTGGCTTTTACTTTTCGTACCAAATAGTCCGAGTACTGAGCTAACCGGACTGCTTTCCTACGGGATGTGTTGTGTTAGAAACATCATGTGGACCACTCCTTCTACCTGAACCAGGACAAGTTCTCCCGATACTGTTTAATAACATTGGAATCAGTTTGACGGTAGACCTTTGAATGGTTGGCCAACTTTTTGTAGGACCAAGTTGAGTTTTGTTAAAAATATTTAATAATTTTAGTACCCACTTTTTTCTCGTCACTCATTTTAATCAGATTAACAACAAATTAACATAACTGACATTAAACAACTGACATATTTTTCAAAGGTAACATGATCAAAAATATAATCAAATAAAAGTTTTAAGGAAAAGCGTGTGTTAAGATTTTTTTCGATCTCACTTCTTAGTAAGTCATTTAAAGTTCTCACTATCAAATTCTGTACAGTTCGGATCATAACTGATTCAAGTCCCCATAGATGGCCAAAATAGCATTATTAATGGTTGGTATAAAAGATTCGGCTCAGTCGAATATAACAATCCTGCTTGTTTCTATTTAATTTGAAGTTTTATAAATTTGCAGTTTGTTTAAAGGTAATCCATAAATGTGAGCGTAGTTTTTGTAGATATTTTCAAGTACTATCTAATATAACAAATAATTTGTAGTAACCTTATGATAACCATAAAAACCTTTATTCAATGAAATTGAATATAGTTGAATAAAAAAAATGTTATTCTATTTTGTCATCAATTGAACATGCAGTTTGTTTGCATTAAGTAATCTGTAATTAGCTACTTACACACATAAAATAATATCAATTAAAAACTTGTTTCTAACGTTTTCATCAGAGCTTTGAATTAATTAATTTAATTTCAGCTTAATTCGCTAAAAACTTAATTAAAAAAGGCAGCAAATCATTCCAGAAATCCATTTCCAAGAATGTAATTCTTTAGCTTCATTCAATAGCATACAATTCATGCATCGTTAAATCTATATACATTACGGTGACAGCCGATTTTTTTTTAGATTTCAAAGAGTGCCGGGCGGAATATTGTGACACTAGGTCTAAAAGATAAGTACTGAAAATTTGAGCCAAATCGGACAACGATTTCGGGACGCGCATCGAGGTCAAAGGTCAGATATATGTAAAATTTTACTATTTATATGAAATAAATTTGTAAAACTCCTTAACTTTCTGCATTATGTTACATAAATATGTAGATTTATTTATATTAATGAAAATTACAGTCAAAAAAATATTTTTCAGATTAAACCTATATCTCCTTTGGGTCAAATTGACCCACAAACTGTATTATCGTTAAAGTTCGGAAAAAAATCAAATTTTTCAGTTTTTGTAAAAATTTTGCTACTAAATAATTATTTTTGCAATCGAATGCATAAGAATCGAAATGTGTACGAAATTGTCGTTCTAATGTGATATAAAAGACAAATATTGGTTAAACAATTTTAAAGTTATTAAAAATTCCCCAGACCATTAACGTGTCTCAAATTTTTAAAAATTTTGTTAAACAAATTTCCGAATTTTTTGATCATCACATTGGGATTTATTGAGATCATAATAGAGAAAAAAATATGAAAAAATTATGTGAATACCTCTTACAGTTTTTTCGTACCTACGATTTAAATTTTGTGATTTTCAGGAAAAAATATTTTTTCGGTCATAATTTGGCGAATGAGAGCAATTTCCTTACTGTTACGAATTTTAAGTAAAACCTTTTCAGAATGTTATAACTCAGATAATATTAGATATACTATGAAAGTTTTACTAAAATCGGAAAACATTAACCCTTAATCGAAAAGGTCAAAGTTAAAATTTTTCAATATTTGGAATTTCTAATGTAAAGATGCCGAAATGTTATATATTTTTGTGCCGATTCTAATAAAACTTGAGAAAAATATAACATAAAGTCTAAAATATACAATAACAGTGCAAAAATGGAAATTAACCCTTAATATAATTTGGGGTCCAAACTTTTAAAATCGCGAACACCACCTTCAAATATAGAGTCATTTTGACCCCAAGTGCTTTTTTTAATTTCCATTTTTGCACTGTTATTGTATATATAGTTGTGGACTATATATACAATAACAGTACACTTTTAAGTATGTCCACCAATAAAAATAAATATTAAAAATGATGTAATGGATTTGAATTAAAGAAAAATTAATGATACAATAAGGATGTAATACTATCAATAATGAAACCTTATAGGAATGAATTCAGTACTAAGGAATTAACGGATTATCTTGTAGTGAATGTTTTAATTGAATCGTTATTAAGAGAACATATTTAATTTGATTTCGAACAGTTAATTAAGAATTAATTCTTTTGAACTTTTGGGTTTCCTAAACTAACTCTCCTTCTATGTTTAATTGCAATATTATGTAAGTTGCTAAAATTAAAACAACAATGTTTCTTACATTCACGCACATTTTTAGAAATGTTCATTGTACATATATGTACAAATGAACATGACCAAATAAATGTTTTAAATGCATGCAATTTTATCATGATTATCACATTTTCCACTTTTTTTTTTCAAAATACCTACCACATAATCTTTAATGAAATAAATGTAGAGGTTTTAGTCCATTTAAAAAGTACACCGTGGAGAGTTTAATTAGCTTGAATTGATTTTTGGCAAACTCATTAAATTACACCCCCCATACAACAATAGATATTGACGTAATGAGTCTTTGAAAAATAGTTATTCTAGGAAGAATATGTTTGTATAATAGCTTCATTCATATCGTTTAAGGTTTTGTGCAATTAAATTCCATGTTTTTTCGATGGAAACATATCTTTGTTAAACGAACCAGATTCTACCTAAATTAAAGAATTGGAAGAGGAGTACCCAACTCCTAAGAATTTAGATTCATTCTTGCCCATAAGCTATGATATATATTTCTTCAAATCTTATTTAAAACGCTTCTTTCGGTAATAAGCACTTAATTTGTCTTTGGTAAATAACCTACTTCCATATCAAGGTCTACTAAACATTTCTGTAAGCCTCATTTTTCTCAAATATATTGTTAAAGATGTGTATCTGTGTTAGTAATGCACGATGTGGCCCTTCGTGAGTAAGAGTAAACAGGTATCATATTCGACACCCGTTGTTTCCAAATTGAACCAACCAGATTCTCTGATGAAGGAATGGATGAGTCTTAGCTTTATCCTCGATAGATCTTCTAGACACAAGAGGAATGGGGTTCCAAATATACGCTCCATCATGTTGGACAGAGCCGGAGAATGGCAGAATAGGTGAAACAAAGTCTCCCCCTCTTCTTCGTTCTGCAGTAACCTTAGGCCCACGATAATGGTAGGCCATTCTCCTAGCACGTGTTCCAAATACAGTGCCCTGTGATGGTAGAAACTCTTAGCCTTATTTGCTAACGACGGAATCCTATAAGTATATTCGTTCTGCCGACATCATATACGGGCCAGGTCGATCTCGCAATAACACAGGGTGATTCATTGGTCCATCTGTTCTGGTATTACCAGAAAAGGGGGTTGATGGCCTCCTCGTTCATCATCGCAACCCTTCTGGCCAAATCGTCTGCAATATAATTACCCTGATTACCAAATCCAGGGACCCATAAAAGCGTCAGGGCATTAGGGACACCCGGTTAACGTAGATATCGTAAAAACACCCGATATGTCATTAAAGGCAACCTTGCTATCAGTAAATATGCAAATATCCCCAATTATTCGATTATACCTAAGCCAGTTGGAAGTTTGATAGCAGTAATTTCTGCCTGGAGAGGAGTACTGAAGCTAGGTAGCCTTAAGTAGGATTTTCTCCCAAATCCCGCAATTAATAATCCACCTCCGAACCTGTTACCTCTTTGACACCAAGGGTGCCACATATCCCTATTCGGAATGTTTAATAAATGGAATTGAGTGCATCTAAGAGAAATCGAAAAGTTAAAATCAATTAAAAAGATCCTCCAGTCACTCGCGCGTCATTGCTATTATCGCTTATGGGTAATCATGCCGTCCATTATCGCTGACCTCGTAAGTTTTGCGTCTCACTCTCGCATTGGCTTAATGTTTGGCATAACGTTTTTGCATTGGCCACAAGCTTTCGTTTTGTTAGCTTATAATTTATTCATTGATACATGTTAAAGTCAAATAAAACTTAGGAGTTGAGTTTGAAAGTTCCAGCATTTATTAAGCTATATGTTGATTGGCTGTTCTTCGATGATGTTCTTTTTAGGCGTAAGCTGTAATTTGATGGCATTATACAGATTTCGTGGCCAAATTATTTCTGTTTAGTGGTATTAACTGTCAAGGGGATATTTAAAAAACAAACAAAAAATATCCTCCAACTAGAGTCCATATTCTTTCTCGAGTAATTGGTAAAAACAGAAGTGCCCTCTTGGTAAGCCTGATCTTGAAGGAATGGGGGAATTCATCTACAAACCCGAAAGGGAGTTACATTCAGCAACAATGATTCTATGAAGGGAAGCCTGGGGGCAAATTCTCGCACTCGTAATCGAAATAAATTTCGAACGCCTATTAGCGTTCGAGCAAAAACTCGTTCGTTATCGAGCAAAATCATTATAATTTTCTACACATTTTATTCGATATCGAATAAGAGAATCCCAAAATCAAAAAAAAAACTCGCACGTTCGCTTAAGTATTCGATCGTGTTTGACTGCGGTAATTAGGCCCCTGATTGCAGTCTTTGAATGTTAATAGATGTTATGGAACGAATTTCTGATATATCTTAATTCTGAATTAAGAACTTAGTTAATTAAGCTCAATTTTAAGCTCTTTCATTAAGGAACAAAATATCCGATCTGTTTCGTTTAAGAGTAAAGATTGGGGGATACTGGGTTCTAAAATAAAATCTTATTATCTCATGCAACTTGACCACGAAATTATTTTGAATATCATGAATGAATTTCAGTCACCTCAATTGAAAATGCTATGAACTTCATCCAACTTATGGCTTATTTCATCATTCCACTGTGACAATGATATATAATACATACTTTGTACTTGTTAAAAATTATCTCTCAATAGATAAATACGAAAATCTACCGAAACATCGTAATCTTACAAAAATTAGTTTCAGCGTTTATAATAAAGAGTACTTTTAATTCGAATTGGCCGAATGTATCACACACTCTATCTCTCTCTCTCCCTAGTTCTCTCTACCATGATTTTTTGTTTTGTTTGTTTTTATTTATAAATTCTTACTCAAAACGTTAAAAGTGAAATTGTCACTCTTCTACAATGTTACACACGACCAGTAAAACTTAATATACAGTTAGATGTACAAGTTACATGGCGAGCTTATGAATGTGTCACGAACTACTACTCTGTGATGGAGGAGAGCATGAAAAGGAATAAATATGTTTGTTATTGTTATGCTTGAATGTAGAATACAGTGTATAATACGCCGTATAAGTAGTAATTGTGGAGGTTTTTTTTTTTTTTTTTGTTGATATTTTGCCTAGTATCATCAAGAGACAGACATGCTCTCTGGATTGTGAGTTTAATTGAATTTAATTCAGTTTCTTACTGACATTTGGTCCAACACCACTCGCTTGTTGGTGGTGGTGTTGTCTGTCTATTATATCTATAATCCGAACAATATCTATTCAACTGTCTGTCTATACCGTCAATTGACTCGACTGCGTTTTTCTAAAGCACAATTTTGTATTATTATTATTATTATTTTTTTTGTAATTTTTATATGAAGATGGTCACTGACTGAGTAGTGACCTTTTTCCCTCCTCCGCCCCTTCAAAAAAAAAGGCGTACATACCTACACACACGCGTTAAATAACTAAGTAAAAATATTTTTGTGCGAAATAATGGATATAAGTAGAATTATTAAAAGAATACATAAATCACAAAGAAATGCTTAAAAGTTTTGATTTAAATTGTTGGTTTTGTGTGTCATGTTAAAAGTTAATTAAAACACATTTTGTTAATTATTTCCAACGAAAAAGAATATAATTTAATAAAGTGTAATTAAAAAAAAAAAAAACAAGAAAGGATGGTGATAAATTTGTGAAAAAAGTTATACTGTATATAATATACAACATTTAGAAACATTCCATGTTTAAAAAAAGAAAAATTTAAAAGTTTTTACAGATTTTTTACAGCAAATAGCTAAAATAAATAAACAAAAAAGAAAGAATTACATGTAACAAAACAGCAAAAAAATTCGCACAACACCATTTCTAGTTTCTATGAAAAAGAATAACAAATAATTTGCCAATAAATAAAGGGAAAAATTATGTACATGTAACTCCAGAGTAGCAGCAGCAACAACAACAACAAAAGCAAACAATATTAACAACACAAAAACCACAACAATAGCAACTAATATAGACAAACCTACACATGCATTACATACTTACATTCGTACATATGTCGTACAAATATAAATAAAAATATTAAAATAAAAACAAAATAAAAAGAAAACACTGTTACACTTTACATACTAAACACTCACTCATTCATACGTACATTTATACATACATACATACATATGTACGTACATTTAGGAAATTTACATAAATTTTTTATTAAAGACAACAAACAAGTAGCAATAAAATTTCTTTGGTTTTATTTATTTTTCCAAAGGATATTAAAATTTTAATTAAAATCCAAAACACCAGGTGAGTGTAAAATGTTTTTTTATTTATTTATATAATACATGCTCGTATTTATTGGTATTTTAAAGTTCGGTGCAGTTATTTGAAAGAATATTTTGATTCCAAAACTCATTTCTTGGATTTTTAGGATAGCCAGTTACAAAATAATGTATTTAATGTTTTTAGTTCAATTCCAAATATCTATCACTGTTATATTTCTGAACTAGTTCATTATATAATGCTGTTTTATTGATCCTATATGGAGCATAGTTTAGGTTCCTTGGCACTCTTTAAGCATCTTACTTGGGTTCATACGTATCTGATTCCATTGCGTTACTTATGCGACAAAGATCAGGTCCCTCAATTGATACGCATTGTTTTCAAACTAAACCAACCAGATTTTCTGATGAGTGAGGAGATTGGTCTCAGATTCATTCTCCTATTAAACGGTACCTCTGATTTTCTGATGAGAGAGGAGATTGGTTTTAGATTCATTCTCCTATTAAACGGTACCTTCTGTTAGCCAAGGCGTGAGATAGGTGAGACACGGTCTCTTCGATGAACGGTATACCCAATCTGAACAGTATGCTCCTTTCCTGAAATAGTTGAACACATAACTTAATTTTGCGATGGAAACAAAAAGTAATCTCGTCTTGTCAATATCATGTACGGGTCATGTCGACCTAGCAATAGTACATGTAGTTTCAATATATCACCAGTTTAAACAAGTAATTCAGATTATGCAAGAAAATTGGTCAATCATCTAACCTTCCCCAATATGGCCCATATCAGCATTATTATACAATAGAATATCACGTTTTTCCGTTCAGAAGCGGTCGGTATTCTTCGGTTAACCTGGATGTCGTAAAGAAGCCCGTCATTATTAACGGCTATCAGAAATGTGTATCACCGGATGCACGTTTTTGTCCCCATACCATAAAATGCAGATGCCTCCATCAACTCTATTCCGACTCTTGAAGCCATCAGTATACTCTCTCGGGGTGCATATTCGAGATAAGTGTGGATAGTTGCAGTAGTTGACATTAGTATGGATATCTTCATAGTATTTAAAGATTCTGGCATGCCTAGTGTACTGTACCTCCAACTTTTAGCATCACCTCAGAGTATAGAACCAAATGTATAGCGATAAAATCTACTGGCAACCAGATTAATATGGTACTAATCTGGCAAATCGTGAAAATTCCTCTTTTCTATTACTATCGGGCCACATTACACCATTCCGTTCTATCTACAGTTATTCCACTAAGTACGCAATCCGCACAGCACAATATCGTAACCAGAAATTTACCAGATACCACGTATGTGACAGTTTTGTTACACCTTTTTTCCAACTCAACCAACATAGCCAAACTACAAGGAGATTATTTTTCACCTTGCGTGATGCCTCGTGTCGCCAGTTTCGAAACAGTGGTCTACTAAACGTAGCACATATGCGCCTATTACCAAATACGTTATCCATGCATTGGCGTATACAGTAGTCAACCTACGCTCCTCCCTTGCAGACAGGATATCCCTGTCCTGACATTATTATTACCATCTTCTATGTTCAGCGCCCCATCAAAGCCTTCAAATATAAGAAGCATTGGGCCTCAACAAATTAGTTCCAGTTATTTATAGTTGATGCCATATGTTCCAATCTTCTCCTGAATGTTTAACCTTTTGAGCATGCTGTGTTTTAAATGTATGAGAAGGTAGACCAATGTGTTTAATTCATTGAGGATTTTAATCTATTGTACTTCTTATAATATCGTTTCCTATTAATATTCGTGTATCTCGATACGTAATGGAACCTGTTCACTACAGGATCATAATTGTGTTTTTGATATGGTATTCGGGCCAAACTGTCGTCATATCGTCGTCTTAATATCAGATGTCGGCTTTGTCATATTCATGCTAATATATTGTTACGAATGTGCAATGACGATTTGAATTTAAAGGTCTGTAACGACTGCCTGCAGCATTCATCATGTTTGAAGGCACGTCCATCAGTAGCATGTGGTTATTGGTATTGTTTCTAAGTATGGCAACACTATATGTTTGGGCTGCTGGCAATGACATCGAAGGCTCTGGAATTCGAATGTACTAGTATGTCCGTTAAGAGCATTGTAGAAGATTTCCGATAGATGGCGGGTGTATAAATAGTGGCAGAGCTGGCAGTCGTGAGTTGAGTTGATCATTGTCGCTGCGTAACAATATTTAAAGTCTTTTTTCACCACACTTAAATTTGCAATATAGAACTCATCCCGCATTTCCATAGAACTCTCAAGCTATAGCAATAAGTTTTCGTGGAACATATTAAAAATAAAAAACTTTCCGGATTACAGAACGGACGAGTGACGTAGGCTTTTCCTAAATCTATGTAATCGATTGTTTGATTATTATTCGAATTCTGTTTGTGTGATCAATGTATGACTTCTGAGTTCGGTTTGTTTAGTCCCCATCCATACTGTGAAACATTTGCTGCAAAACATTTGAGTTTGTCGATGAAAGGGGAAAGAGGAATGGAAAAGGGTACTATGTTTCATGTACATGAAGTTTTTGTTGAGTATGTCATTCACATTTATTCGTTCATATTCGTTCTGTACAAAAATGTCAAAAAATGAAAAGCAAAAACTTCACTGTGTGGACACGAATGCAGTTTCAAAAGAGAATTTAAAAATGTTTTGCAGCAAATGTTTCACAGTGTGGACCGGGACTTAGTATCAGTTCATCATTTAGCACGTCTCATGTCTGCTTGGTCCGATAGTTCATGAATAATATTCTTTAACAGGTTCCTTGTTTCTAAAGAATTCCAAGGATTCCTTGTGGCATTCTTGTGTCCGATATAGTTAGACACAATATTACACATAAAATTATAATGCTTAACGAAATTTGATAAGTAAAGATTAAGACTAGTTCTCACACTGTTGTAGCGTAATATGGGTCTGAATGGACAGCCGACATTGTTATGTAATTCAAAGTTTGAAATATTCAAGAAGTGTTTCTCTGGTTTTCTAAGAGCTTTAAAAAGCACGAATATCATCAAGAGTCTTTGGAGTTGTTAAGAATCCCATAAAAGTATGGTGGTCGCTTGATTATAGCAATAGGATAGAGTTGATGGCTACCCAAAACACTTTTCCGGTTAGAGTTGTATGACCCTGCCAGGGCATCGAAATCTTCCATCAACAGCAAAATATTCCTTCGTTTTACTATTGATATTATTCCAGTGGGTGCAATTATTTCTATGCCACTTGCTACGGATAGTCTGCTATTTTACCTAAATAAATTATAGTGTATACATTAGAAAAGGAATTTTGACAAAAATTTTAATTTCTTGTTTCACATAGACCAATGAATACTAATTTATATCTTACGTCTCTACATATCTATTAGGGTATTCAATTAATCGGGTTTCTGGATTAATCGGTTAATCGAGCAAATAATTAATCGGGGTTTAGATTTAATCGGTTAATAATCGGTTAATTTTAAATTATTCGATTAACCGAATTATTTTTATTTTAATTTTATAAATAAAATTTTATAAATAAAAACAAAAAATCATAAAAATCAAAGAATCATAACAATTCAACAAAGAAAGTAATAGCAAAAAAAAATATGGTATCTGAGATCCTTTTTTTATACACATGTGAGTTTCTTTAGGATTTTAGTGAGATCTTCTGAAATAAGCTCTTGAAAAAGAATATAATTGAAATGTTTTCCTTTTAAACGATTTTTTCATTAGATTTAATAAAACTTGAGAAATCAAAAGTAAAGAATATCCAATTTCTCATATAAAATTCTCAATTATACCATTGCACAGTGGAAAATTTTGGTCATTTTCGGATCAAAAATCTGTAACTTTCGAATGGATGAGGATTTTTGTAAGATTTTTTTTCTTGAATAGGTTGGACTTTAAGCTTTAATTGCTTTTTTAATCTTAAAAACCGAATCATAATAAAAAAAAAAGTAATGAATGGCTAAAATTACATTTTTGATTTTTTTTAGTTTTTGTATAAAAGTGATATATTAAGACTAGTGAAATATGTGTTTTTATATACCCGTGGACTTTGAAGCCCCAATATTTACAAAGCCCAAAGGTTGCATTTTTTGAAAAACATGTTCAGCTACAGTAGAGTTAAAATATAACTCCAATTTAGCAAATGTATGATACTTTAAAAAAATGCTTTCGAAGTTTAAAGCTTAAAACGGTTTTCAAAGATTTTGAAATACCCTCAACATATTGAGTTTTTTTTTTTTTAACTGTAGTACTTTAGTACCTCTTATTCACACACTTTTAGAGCGATTTAAAAATTTTAAACAATTATGGAGAGGCAAAGAATTAATCTTTCATAAAATGTAAAAATGTATTTTTCAATAAATTATTTTAGTTTTTATAAAAAGTTAAGCATTTTCTTTATTATTTTTTTTTTTTTGTAATTTTTCAAATTTAATAATAGCTATTTTAATTTTTTTCTATGAAAACATACTTTTTGTGCACATTGTTTTAAAGACAAGTTTATAGCGAAAAAACGAGACATTACTTGTTAAAATCGGTTTATATTTGCAAAAGTTATTAAACTTTTTCGAAAAAAGTTCGAATAAATTAAAAACAGTCCAACATTTTTTTATAGTTTTTTGTTTATAGGCACGAAAAGGCAGCTAGTTTTGATATATCTTCTAGATAATAAGTTAAACTTGAATCCTATGTTAAAACTAGATCGGCGGCAAACGGCACCAACAGTTAAAATCCTAGTCAAAGTTGCGTAGGTAAGCCAAAAAACATTATATATTTTAAATGAATAAATTTCAAATCTGCTAACAATATATACAAAACCCATAACGAAAATAGAATCTGGACAAGATACCCTTTCCAACAAGGTAAAACAATCCTAAAACATATAATTATAAATATTAAAACTACGCCCTTAAATATGGTATAATTTTAACTCCCCAAATCTTTAAAGTAGAAAGTAGTGTGTTCTGTCGCCATTTTCGAATACTTCTATTGACATAATAACTATAATTTCTGCAAATAATTATTGCTTGACATCTTAGCTTTACGATAGAATTTGTTGTATGGTTAATTTCAAAAATTTGCCAAAGATGCATACACCTAATATTATCCACTGTGCATTGGAGTCCTTTTTGGAGTTTTTCTGATTGGGAATACTTTTAATAGTTTCTGATAAAAGACTCGTTTCAGTTATGTCTTTAGTTTCATCTATTATCATGCCGTCCTCCGACTCATTAGGACAAAGTTAATCATAGTACATTCTAGAAAAAAGTTCATTTCCAAATTCCTTAGTTTCAATTTTTGTGCTATACTTCTAGAAAACCACAAATTACACAGTTCCAGTAATATGACAATAGATAACAAACAAAAGAAAATGTCAAAATGATTGTGGTTTAAAAAGAGGGACAAATATACAGTGTGCGAAATTAAAATAGTCGCATTTAATATTTCGATGTATTATTAAATACGAAAGAACTTTATTTAATTATTTTGCCAAATTAATAACATTATTCAATCTTAAATTAATATATATGACTAAATTTTAAAAATAACGATAAATTAAAATATAATAGGAAAACAAAGTAAAATGTATGCGAAATTTAAAATAGACGCAATTAAAACAATATAAAAAATATTAATTTCATTTAGAGTAAAAAAAAAACTAATAACTGATTAATATTTAGTAATTCCTCCTCTACTTTGTATAACACCAAATATACGACTGGGCATTGATTCCACTAGATTTTTTAATATTCTGTGCTCAATATTTAGCCAGGCCTGAAGAATTGCCGTTTTAAGCTCACTCACTGTGTTGTATTGCTTCCCGTTGCTATAAACTTCTCTCGACATAATTCCCCAAAGGTTTTCTATCGGATTCAAGTCCGGGCTTCTAGCTGGCCAGTCTAGAATTGGGATTGAAGCCGATGAAAAGAAGGCTTTTGAGACTTTCGATACGTGGATGCTTGCGTTATCTTGCTGAAATGTCATGTTTTTGTCCAAATTATCTTCTAGATAATTTACTAAAACATCTTCCAACATTTCCACATAGGTTTCGGAATTCATTTTAGTGGAAATGAAACACAGCTGAAGCTTCCCAAAGTAACTGAAACCGCCCCATACCATTACGGTACCTCCGCCAAAGTTTCTGCTCATTCTGGGTGCGTTCGGTTTTTGCAAATCATGCCAATAATGACTGTGTCCATCCGGACCATCCAAATTGAATTTTTTTTCGTCGGAAAAAATAATATTTTTCCATTCCTCCGTCCATGACATGGTATATTTTGCAAATTCCAATCTTCGAGATTTATGAGAACTTGATAACGGTGGAATTTTGGCTGATTTTTTCCATTTAATGTTGGAATCGGTTGATAAAATTTGTTGAACTCGACGTTTTCCTACAGGTAAGCCTAATTTCACAACAATTTGGGAGGCATAAAGCTTATTTTTAGTGGCCTCCTGTTTAAGTTGACCAATTTGACGTTTGGTTAGCTTTGTGTTTCTTTTATTTTTTTTATGTACAGTATTATTTTTTGTATTTTTTTGCAAACACGTACGTACTAGGTGCTCCGATCTTCCAATTCTTCTACCTATTTCTCTTTTCGAATAGCCTTCTTCATTTAAAACTCTTATTAAAGATCGCTCCTCTTGTGTAACTTGTTTTCCTCTACCCATTGCGCCTAAGAATTCTCGATATGGACTGATACTGATACTCAATGATGCGAACACGAAAAAGCACATGGATTTTTTCTAAAAATCTGAATTTTGTAACGGTAAAAATTAAGTAAAAGTAATTGTGCCTATTTAAATTTCGCTCTTTATTTTGGATTTTTTTGAGTAAAAGTCCCATTATTATTATTTCGAGGGGAAATTACAAAAACAATGTATATAAAAAAAATTCCCTGGTTACCAACTACTAAGTATTGGAAAATATTAGTAAATTGGAAACAATGAAAACCAACTACTTAAAAATATGCATAAATTTATTATCGCGACTATTAAAATGTCGTCCACTGTATATGGGGCATTTCACGTCAAGTGAACCAACTTTTGAAATCGATGTCTTCCGATCGGGATGAAATTTGCACCAATGTTAGTTCTATTGGATAATAATTCGGACACAATTTTTCAACAAGATCGGTCAAGAACTCTCTGAGTTATAGGAGGTCAAAATTTGACATTTTGGCCAAACAGGTGTTTTTTCTTATCCATATAACTTATTACTTATTGTTCTTAGCAAAATGTGTCCCAAATAGTTTAGATAGCTATTTATGCAATCTTTGGAAAAAAAAATTAAAAAAATTAAATAAAATATTTTTGACTTTTTTTTTAAAAAATCAAAAACATTTTTGACTTTTTTTTCAAAATGGGCCCTTTTTATTTTTTTTTTTTTATTTTTTTTAAGAAAGCTTAGGTCTTTTCCTAAGCGACCTATATGGTCGCTTAGTGGGATGCGAGTGGGATATCTATCAAAAAAAATATTTTGTAACTCAACATATGAAATTTTTTGACTTTTTTTTCAAAATCAAAAACTTTGTTGACTTTTTTTAAAAAAATGGACCCATTTTTTAATTTTTTTTTTTTGCTCAGAAGAAAGCTTATGTGTTTTCCTTTAACACCTTTTTTGTCGCTTAGTGGGATGCGAGTGGGATATCTATCAAAAAAATGTTTTGTAACTCAAGACATAAAATTTTTTACTTTTTTTTTTGCAAAATCAAAAACTTTTTTGACTTTTTTTCCAAAATGGACCCTTTTTTTAATTATTTTTTTTTTCTCAAAAGAAAGCTTAGGTCTTTTCCTTTAAAACCTTTTTGGTCGCTTAGTGGGATGCGAGTGGGATATCTATCAAAATAAATATTTTGTAACTCAAGACAAAGGTTTTTAAATTTTTAGGATATGCACTATTTTGATTTTTTTCATATTTGTGTGTAAACCTTAAAAATTAAGCTTATGCAGAGAAACTAGACACATTAGCCTTTCTGATGGTATGTAACAACCTAACTAAAATTTCATAGCCTCGATACTGTAATACCCATAATATGTTAACCTCAGGAATAAAAATCACTTTTTATACCCTACACCACCATAGTGGCGAGGGTATATTAAATTTTTGCAGATGTTTGTAATACCCAAAAATATTAGTCTAGCCCACCTTAAAGTATACCGATCGATTCAGAATCGCTTTCTGAGTCGATCAAACGATGTCCGTCCGTCCGTCCGTCTGGCTGGTTGGCTGGCTGTCCATGTAAACCTTGTGCGCAGAGTACAGGTCGCATTTTTGAAGATATTTCAATAAAATTTGGTACATATAATTTGTTTGGCCCAAGGACCAAGCCTATTGAAACTGGCTGAAATCGGTCCATTATTTCACCTAGCCCCCATACAAATGTCCTCCTGAAAGTGGACTTTATCGGTCACAAATGTTTAATTTATATAGGTATCTACACAAGTTTTTCTCCAAATAAGTTTTATATATACGGAATTAATGTCACCAAATTTTATTATGGTCCGTCCATAATTAGTCATAGGTCCCATATAATGCCTGCTTCCGATAATCACTTTAACGAACATAAATCTCCTAAAAATGTTGGTATACACATAAAATGCAACATAAATAACTTTCATATAGACATTAATAACACCACCTAATTTCATGATGATCGGTCCATAATTTGACATAGCTCCCATATAAGGTCCACTTCCAAAAATCGCTCACGAATATAAATTATTGCGCTGAAAACTACCTATAGGATTGAATAAAAAAGCCGCAAGATGCAAAACTCAGACAAATTTTGGGGGCGGAAAATTAATAGCGGTCGGCCTCACATTGCACCCCTCCAGTGGCTATTATCGGTCAGTTGTAGTGGTTTTTTTTAAGGTTTGAAATATGAAAATATGAAAAAAATCAATTTAAAAACCTTTGTCTTGAGTTACAAAACATTTATTTTTATAGTTATCCCACTCGCATCCCACTAAGCGACCATAAAGGTTTTAAAGGAAAAGACCTAAGCTTTCTTTTGAGAAAAAAATAAAGAAATAAAAAAGGGTACATTTTGGAAAAAAAGTCAAAAAAGTTTTTGATTTTGCAAAAAAAAAAAAGTAAAAAATTTTATGTCTTGAGTTACAAAACATTTTTTTGATAGATATCCCACTCGCATCCCACTAAGCGACAAAAAAGGTGTTAAAGAAAAACACATAAGCTTTCTTCTGAGCAAAAAAAAAAAATTAAAAAATGGGTCCATTTTTTTAAAAAAAGTCAACAAAAAATTTTTTGATTTTGCAAAAAAAGTCAAAAAATTTCATATGTTGAGTTACAAAATATTTTTTTTGATAGATATCCCACTCGCATCCCACTAAGCGACCATATAGGTCACTTAGGAAAAGACCTAAGCTTTCTTAAAAAAAATAAAAAAAAAAAATAAAAAGGGCCCATTTTGAAAAAAAAGTCAAAAATGTTTTTGATTTTTTAAAAAAAAAGTCAAAAATATTTTATTAATTTTTTTTAATTTTTTTTTTCCAAAGATTGCATAAATAGCTATCTAAACTATTTGGGACACATTTTGCTAAGAACAATAGGTAATAAGTTATATGGATAAGAAAAAACACCTGTTTGGCCAAAATGTCAAATTTTGACCTCCTATAACTCAGAGAGTTCTTGACCGATCTTGTTGAAAAATTGTGTCCGAATTACTATCCAATAGAACTAACATTGGTGCAAATTTCATCCTGATCGGAAGACATCGATTTCAAAAGTTGGTTCACTTGACGTGAAATGCCCCATATATCACTCTTGTTGCCTATTGAAAATTGTACTTTTTCTTTCACTCTGAAAACTACTTTTCAAAAGTTCGATATTACTTTCATATTATTACATATATGATCTGTGTGAGTTAAGAAATGAAATGTGTGTGCTAAAAACTAAATTTCTATATAAAGTGCAAAAATAATATAAATTTCGGTTAATCGACACAAATTAATCGGTTTATTTGTTATTTGAAAATCGGCAATTTTAAATTATTCGAACAGTTAACCGACCAAAATTAATCGGTTAACCGATTAACGGTTAATCGATTGAATACCCTAATATCTATACAAGTTTTAAAGAGTTTCAGCCAGCTATCCTGTATTTTGCCAGTATGTTTCTTTATTCACAACCTATATTACATTCAATCCCGCTAATATTTTATTACATTTTATTCTTGAAAATTATATGTAGATTTCCGATAGACATCGAGTAGCTGTAAGTAGTTTTATGTTCTGGGGGATACTTTTTCGTACAGTGTCCAGTAAGGATATATATTCAATGAACCATGATCATTCTGTGGTAGGTTATTATGATTGATCCTTGTTTCGGCATTCCTCGCCATTTAGGGTTTTAATATCAACTTAAATATCATTATAAATTTGAGTATCCCTGTCAGAGGTTTCATTTTAATTTCCTCTTTCCAAATACATAATTTAGCGTAAACAACTCTTTCTGAAATATAGTATAGTTTTGTAATCTAAATTCATTGCCGCTTCGGCTTAATGCTGTACTACTTTGAAACTGATTCTTTTTATATGAATTTGGTAATTTGTCTTGATATTTTCTCCAATTCCATGTCTATTAAATCTAGAACTGTTCTCCATATGTGATGTCAATTTGTGTCTGATCCAGGAAATAAATTAAGTTGATATAACAAATTTAGAATTAATTTAAAAAATAATTTTCTAAATAACATGTACAAATCATCATATGTTCAGCTTGTTAAAAAATATTTAATTAATTTAATACCTTTGTATTTAAATTTTAAAACTAAAAGGTTGTGATATTTGTTGACAACCAGCAATCATTTATCCAGTTTATTATTTGACATGCAAACATCACACATGGTAACACGTTTGGTTACCATGTTTGTGGAAATAACAGGTGGCGCAAAAGTAATCCTCCTATCAGAAAATGCTGTAAATTTTGCCGATTATTGGTCAAATAAATAGTCAGCAATATTCCGCGTTCTGGTGCAGTGTAGCGTAACATTGTTTATTAACGTGTATTTCGCATGTGTTTACTACACAAATGTCAAAACACAACTGACATTAGGGGCCTCGCAAAATTTATAGCATTTTCTGATAGGAGGATTACTTTTGCGCCACATGTTATGAGGGTTGCATATTTATTTGAATTTTGAAATAAATTCCCTTAATTTAAATTAATTATTTAAAGTTCTGTTTATATTCCCAACATAATTAATTCGTTTTTTTTATTGCCTACATGCACATCTGTTGTTATGTTAATATTACACCCTCTTTTCATACACGAAATTGTCCTTTTAGGTTTTTTATTTTTCATTATAAAAGTAAGTATTGTGTGTTTCACAAGCAAGTCTAGATAATAGTAACCAAATTTATGATACTTTTTTTAAAACTAATATTATATTGACTTGTCTAACAAATATAAATCATGAATACTAAGCATTAGATATCTCTTATACTAAGGCAGAACGTCAAAACTCAAAATATATAGTTTCAAGAAGCATAATTTAACATGCCATTTTATTGTCCTTTAAATAGGATTACTTTCAATTATATGTATGAAAATACCATAAATCGGCAGGGTGGTAGGTCAACCTTACGAAGCCTTATTATATTCCACATATGTTTCCTCTTTTCGGGAAGAAATCTTTCAATATCTGGATAAGAATTATACAAATTAGGTTTTGAAAGAAGCTGATTCCAAGGCCGAACAAATTAAAGACATGCAGGAAAATTCTATAGGATCTACAATCAGAGGCAATGTGTATAAGATCCTATGATAAGAGGCCCAAATTTGGTTGTTAAGGATATGTAAAATCTTAGCAGGTTTCGATCAACTGAGTCCTTTCCAGATGTCTACCTTAGGAATTAATTAATTACTAATAAAATAAAACCACTTGTTCTTACTAAACTAGAATTTAGTAATTTAAACTTGAAATTTTAAATCATAAATGACGTTTAATAGAAATAAACGTCATTCGCAATTAGTTCTTTGATTTCGACAGCTGACGTATTAGATTAAACTTTTGTGAAAAATCATTAAAGCATACAAATAAAAATAGTTTATTCGGTCAAGGTTGCTATATTAAAACCTCACATTTGCCACAATAATAAATACATTAGCGGTATTCACAATCTTTTGGCATTTGTATTGTAAATTTATGCAATGGTCTATTTCTGTATATTTTGTTAGTTTAAAGTTAAAATGCAATGAATATACAATGATGAAGGATCATTTGCACAAGATTGTGAACTCCGCTATCGTCTTTAATATGTATAATGCACTACTAAATGTAAAACGAATCAGTGATTCGTATGTGTTTGTTTGTTAGCATAGCAAATTTTAGGAATATTTACATAGACTCTTGAGAAGCATGATTGATACCATTAATTTGTTCCCACTGTCAGTGAATTCATGCAGACAACGCCAAGCGGGACTGGGAATTAAGACAGAAATAGTTCTATTTACCAGGAGATATTTAATTTAACATGCCGAAAATCGCTGCAATGGAACTAAAATTATAAGACGACATACTTCGGCAATTTCCTGAATGGTAAATTATGTTGAAAGAGGAAAACCCAGGTGTGTCGGCTAGAAGCTTACTACCACTTAATGAACCGGATTTAGTGAAGCCAATGCGGTAGGGCCATATTAGGATTTTGTACAAAATCGGTTGCCTTGGACATGACATTTGTCTTCCGGGGATAACAAACTATAGAGTCTCAGTACTTGATTTCAGCAATACAAAGGAATAAAAAGGGAAGACTGGCTCTCAACCGATAGACTCCTCAAATAGTGTGCAGTATTCACAAAATGTTTTCTTGCTTAATGAATTAATAGAGGAGACTGATATTTGGATAGACTTCCTGACGAATGCTAATAATTAAAGTTGAGATTATTAATGTTAATCGGTGTGTCGGTATTAACTTATCTCGATTCATATCGAGCTTTCTCAGAGATCGTACTATACAAATTGTTATAGATGACATCTCATCTAACGAGTTCAAGATAAATTCAGGTGTACCGCAAAGCTCCGTTATTTCTCCAACTCTATTCTTTATTTTTCTAAACAACCTTCTATGTCAAACTTCCAACCCTATCTATTATTTTGCAGAAGACAGCAACATTTGCCATTCATATTCATTCAGTTACTGACCAACCCTATAGGAGATTGGGGCAATGAGGCAAAACATGAATGATTCCCTAAATCCGGGCCTTTTGACAACCTCTGAATGGAGTCGTGCGAATAGGGTCGTTTTTAACGCTCGCAAGACTCATTGTTGCATGTTGACATAAAAACGAAAGATAGACCATGTCGCTTCATCTGTATTTACGGGTGGTGTAAATATTGTCGAATCAGACACTCTTGATGTTCTGGTCATGAGAATAGAATGTAATATCCGCAGGTCTAAACACATTTTTTAAGTGCTGAAAGAAGCATTTAAGTGTCCCGGATTTCTGAAATGGCGTAGGAATTTCTTCTGAAAGAAGCATTTAAGTGTCTCGGATTTCTGATATGGCGTAGGAATTTCTTCACTCCATCTGATCTCCTCACTATTTATCACTGATCTCCTCACTATTTATCCAACAGAAAATAGAATACAACTCCCATGTATGGGCCGATGCTTCAAAGTATATTTTAGAGCTTCTCGATCACGTACAAGAGAGAACGAATGTGATTATTGGTGACAGTAGGGTATCCAACTCCAATGATTCGCTGGAGCACCGTCGAAATGGGGGCTCTGTTCTATCGGTATTACAATGGAAGTTAGGGAACTTGTTCCTGATACTCGCAGATTTTTACGAAATATACGTTTTTCACTACAGGTAAAATTCGTTCTTTAGCCGTACTGTATGTATGTGGAACAAACTTCCACTGAAGTGTTTCCTGTAATTTTCAATGTAGGAAAGTTCAAATCGAATGACCACAAACACTACTCCCTCTTTCCTCCCTTCCATAACCTATTTTCCTAGTTCCAACACAATGCTTTGCATGAGTAGGGGTCATCGCCTGATTGTTACGTTTTAAACTTTTTAAAACGTTTATTTATTTCCTTCAAATTAACCGGATACTTTTGATTGCAAATAAAAAGCAGTTTTAGTAGTTTAAAATTTGTAACAACTCTTTATTTATTTAAAATGTACAACAACAACAGTTCAAATAGTCACTCAGTGTCTATTTACACGTTTATCAATTCGCAGAAATGCACACACACTTTATAATGTACAAGATAAAATATACACACACTTTATAATTTCCAAGATAGTTGATGTTAACTCTAACAGCGCCTATGATAAACTCCACTCACTACTGCAACCTTTGCCACTATTTATAACGCGCCATCTATCGTGAATCTTCTACAATACTCTAGAGCTTTCGATGTCAATGTTAGCAGCTTAAACATTTAGTGTTGCCATACTTATAAACAATGCTAATAACCGCATGCTAGCAACATTGTTGATAAGTAGAAGCTTCTACTGATGGACGTGTTTATAAACAAGATGAATGCTGCAGGCAGTCGTTACAGACTGTTAAATTCAAATCGCTATTGCAAATTCGTAACGTGTGTTTATTAAAAACACATAGTGACTATTTTAGACTGTTGTTGTTGTACATTTGAATAAATAAAGAGTTGTTACAATTTTAAACTACTATAACTGCTTTTATTTGCAATCAAAAGTATCCGGTTTATTTAAAGGAAATAAACCAACGTTTTAAAAAGGTTAAAACGTAACACTATGTTCGTTTAATTCAACTTTTCGAAGCCCGCACGATGTAAAATGGACTCAAATCTTATATTAAATATACCTTCAATAATTTTTAATTGAAGTCCACATGATCTAGATGATTGTTAAACTTCAAAATAATGTTTCGAGATTACTTTTTTGATAATTGTACTTAATAGCATATCTGTATTAATCTGTTGTGAAGGGTATAAAAGATTAGATATTGCCAAATATACTCTTATTTGTTTTTCAATCAAATATTTTTTTGAGCTAACCTATATTATAAACATTAGACAGTTTGTTTTTCTTATTAGAGAATCATGTAAATACTATTGTACTATAATATCTCAATCAAAAAATCCTGTATTTGTAAGACATACACTCAATAAGACGGTTTATTCGAAAAAATATATGGACATATTTAAGATATGAGCGCAACAGCACTGTTCCTGGAAGAGATATCTGTCGGGATTAAGTGAAAAATTATCGAAATTACGAAAAGTAAAGTTATTTGCACTTTATGTGCTTGGAACATTCCGACTAATTTTCTCATACAAAATCCGGTTGAACTCCAACAGAACATAATCAGCACTGCAGTTATAGTTTTGTTCCAGTACTGATTGTTGACAACTATTTGATTGGTAAAGTACTATTCATTGACAACCTTCTGGTTTTGTCCTACTGACATTTAACCCAATTTGTATGAGGAAATTAGTCGTAATGTTCTAAGCAGTTAAAATGCAAATAAGCATTACAAACATAAATTTCTTACACATATCGTGTAGGGTATACAAACTGACATATGTGTTCATTATAATTATTACCCTATAATAAACAGTTGCAACATAATTCAAATATTTGTTGTGTTTTAGATAAATCAAAGACATTCCAACACTTTATTTTACATGACACAAATCCATACAAACATATTTCACTTAGATTTATAAGTTTTTGTTGCTGTTTATAAAGGATTTTTGATTTTTAGCCCTTTTTCTGTATTTTTCTCTCTCTCTCCCTTTCACTTTTTTACGCTCTTTTCAAAGCATATCCTAATTTTGTATGTTTATTTGTTTATTATTTTTTGTTGTGACTTTTACCGCATTCGGATGTGGTGGACAGTGGAGAAAAATTCATTCGTATAAGAGAGAATTTTCTTTGCTGTCATTTTGTTAAATGAATCTGCGCAATATTAGAAAATGTATTTGTTTATTGTGTAATGCATTATTTATAAACTACTGTTATATTGTTGTTGTCATGTTAACCGGCATGTAAACATGTTACACTTAACATGCATATATGAGAGGGTAGACTGGAAATTCTTAAGGTTTTTAATACTGTCCGTCTATCCGTCTGTTTATAACACTCTCACGACCATACATAACTGTATCCACACTAGAACCAAAATGTGAGGCAACTTAAGAAAAAGTTTATATTTCACCAATTTTTTTCCTGTTTTGCTTAAATATATTGCAGATAATACGATACAATTGTGTACACGTTATTTTTATGATAAAAGAATAAACCTACATGCTCTCCTCGTATTTTCTTAGGTTCTGTCTGTCATGCCTCGGGGGAAATTGCAACTGTGTGATGTTGAAGTTTGGATGACTCCTCCGGTGACATCCCAAAAGCAACTGTTGCGTCAACATGGCGTTATATTCCTTGACCGGTAGAACCTTAGTTTCCTCGTGAAGGTGGTGTTCGGAGGTAATTTGGAGGCAGCCTGTGACGGTCCTTAAGGCTGCATTTTGACAGATTTGAATATTTCTCCACTGAGTATCAATTAACGAAGGCGACCACACTGGAGCAGCATAGTTTACCACTGTTTGCCAATCGTCTTGTAGGTTGCTAGGTTCTTTGCCGATACCCCAAGTGTTGCCTTGAGGACCTTGTTCCTATTTCGAAGTTAATGCAGGAGGTAAAAAGTATATCAAAAGTGACACCCAAGATTTTCTGGTGGTTGACTGTCGCAATTTGTACGCCGTCGACTATGATGCCTAAGTTGAGTTTTACCTAGATTTCATTGAGATAACCATTAACCATACCGCAAAGCTCATCAACGTTGTGACCTATCGCCAAAATGGTGCAGTCGTCCGCATAGCTGATTACCTCCACACCCTGTGGGGACACTGGGAGTTCAGAGAGGTTGAAGTCAAACAAGAGCGGCGACAGGAACCCACCCTGAGGGACTCCTTGGTTTTTAAACACCTCCTACGGGGTTTTGAACATTTGTATCTAAACCACTCAGATAGTTCACAATCCATTTCTTCGTGTTGTGGACTACAGTGGCGAAGGCCTTTGACAGGTCAAGTGCCACTAGGACAAGACCTCTGCTGATTTAAGCCCTGTGAGATCTGAGTGAGATCTGACTATGGCGGATATTGTGTAATCTGCAAACTTAATCGCGACCCTATCATCCATCTTTGTCGGGATGGAGAGAGACTGAACTGTAGACCACAACTTGCCAACTCCAGAACTTAAGTTGCAGTTCTTTAAATGATCTAACCATTTGTTTCGCTTCTCCTCATTTACCAACCTGCTGATATTGCGGTTCAGCTGGGTGATCCTAGGATCGTCAGGGTTGGTACTTCGGATGTCATCACGCTCATCTGCGAGTTCCGCTGCTTCTGCTGGAAAGTGCGGTCGCACTACGGATATTCTTCCAGCGAGAAGGAAGCGAGTGGCTGCTGAGGTGACGGTTTCGCGAAACTTCCTCTCTGCTTTGTATACGTTGGAGGAAATCGGTAGACCATTGAAGATGTGGTCGGTAAACTCTCTGAAGCCGTGCCAGTCTGCCTTCTTTTGGTTGATGTAAGTTTGGCGTTCAGAGACGATAAAATCGTTGGGCCTATCCAGATAAACGATTATGGGCAAATGGTTTGATCCTAGAGAAATAACTACATGCTAGGTTGTTGTTTCATATCTGTAATAATCTGTGCTAAAACTAGTATTACCTTTAAGTTTTTGTTTAAAACGACTTTTCCAATTGCCCTCATATGTGTATCTAAGTTTTGGTTTCGTAGACTGAAATCCATAACACATATACTACGTAGTATTTTCATTTGTCAAAGATACTGCATTTGTTCAAAAATACCAAGGACTTTATTTAAAAGAGAATATTACTCGTAAACAAAGACGTATTTAAATGTACATACTTATTTAACGAAAATGAGTATTATAATTTTACATAAATATTTATTGCCTACAATGCACCACAAACGATTTGCTGTACTACGAGTACTTGTTAATATGTTTCTGTATAGTTACGTTTCAAATGTATTTTTCATGATTTATGTAAATATTAGACCACAAAGTATTATAAAGTATTAAAAATTTGCATTTCAATGCAGAAAATATATACTGGCTACTACTACACGAATACGCTTTGTACTAATGCCGCAAAGTAGATTTATTTATTCACAAGTGGTGAAAGTGTTTTTACCCTATTTTATAGTTAAACAAAAAACTAACATTGGTAGGAGTTTTTAAGATTCCAAGTCTCAAATCCAGGGTAATCTGATTAGGAAATACTTAAATACATTCCCTTTAAGACTTTTCAAATCCTTAAATATTTGTCTAACAATTTGAACTATTCTTAAAACAGTTTGATCTGACATATTAAATTGTGTTAATGTTTTGGATCGAAAAACTGCTTGTATTTCATATCAAACGGGCAACCTACTTACTGTACCTCTGATCCTAGAAAATTTTCTGTTTTTATAGAATTTTTCATATCCAATAATTTAAATGAAATTAAATTCCTATAGAAATAAAATACGACAATTCAACAATGATTGTTAACCTCTCAATAAAGAGAGTGGCAACCAATTACATTAGAAGTTTAACAAATACTAAGCACACTAACTTCTCCCTTAAAGAGGATGATAGAAATATTAAGCCACCGGTAGAGGGACAAAGTCCTTGAAGAATATCTGATGGCTCCTGAGCACGAACGGCAAATGTATTTCATAATCTATTTCAACGAATGAGTTTGTATTAGAAGAACCACCATTATCAGACTCTGAAATAATAATTGTCAGTCCAGCGAATGTTCAGAAAACTATAAAGGAAAATATCAACCTAAGAAAGTCAATAGCGTGACTTGGATGGTGTTAAATCCATGATTAGAATTATACATAATATAGAAATTATTGTTTTAACAGTATTATTTGAACTAGGCGTTTCTGCAAATTATTGGAACATTTTTAAAATTATAATAATATTAAAACCTCCCATAGACAAATTAGCTTGAAAGCTTGTTTGTCAAAACCATTTCAGAAAGTATTTCAAAGTAAAATTATAGCATTTATGAGTGATAAAAACATAGAATAAATACTACAAGGGAAGGAGAGAGAAATGTCAATGAAAAAATTAACAAAATTTGTCTCTTTTCACACATATAGTTGAAACAATAACAAAATACATGACTGTACTTTATTGTGTATTAGATTTTTGACAATATACTAATGTTTTTGGGACTCAGTTCAATATAGTTGACATCTATGGATAGTTCATCAATTTGGTTTCGGAATATAAAGTACAGTGATTATGGAACAAGTGACTATGAAGTCAAATCACCTGATTTGCCATTGAGCTTTAGGTTTGATTCCGAGTGCAGCCACTCTTCAAGCAGCTTACTTAGATTAATTCAAAAAGCTGATCCCGTTATGATACACAAGAAGTAAACAGCAGGTATCTCATTCGACACTCGTTGTTTCCATGTTGAATCAAAAACTTTATCTAATGAAGGAATGGATATAATTTCGGTTTATCCTCGACAACACTGGTAAACACGAGAGTAAAGGTGTTCCAGTGTTTTACATGTATTGATAACAGACTACCGCGTGACTTGAGTAGAAAATGGAAAAAAGTAAATTTCGTGTGATCATTAAGTATTGTTACGTTTTTACCTTTTAAAAACGGGGTTTATTTCCTTTAAATAAACCGGATACTTTTGATTACAAATAAAAGCAGTTTTAGTAGTTCAAAATTGTAACAACTCTTTATTTATTCAGAATGCACAACAACAACTGAATTAAATAGTCACTCAGTGTCTCTATACACGCCTATCAATTCGCTGAAATACACACACACACTCTATAATGTACAAGTATACACGTACAAGACAGTTGATGTTAACTCTAACAGCGCCTATGATCAACTCAACTCACGACTGCCAGCTCTGCCACTATTTATACACGCGCTTTATATCGGGAATTTTCTACAATGCTCTCAACGGACATACTAGTACATTCGAATTCTAGAGCTTTCAATGTTAATGTTAGCAGCTTAAACATGCAGTGCTGCCATACTTACAAACAATGCTAATAACTAGAAGCTTCTACTGATGGACGTGTTTATAAACATGATGAATCTTGCAGGCAGTCGTTGCGGACCGTTAAATTCAGATCGCTATTGCACATTCGTAACAGTATTATTTTCTGCAGAAAAAAAACATCACTCAAGTCTGCTATTAATTCTGTATAACACAAACTAAATGACGCAGCTTGTATATATTCTGTCAATACGGTTTGCAATGGCGAATGAAGGGGACAATTGTCCAACAGAAACTTTATGATGCTGGCTGGATGAATCTATTCACTGGATTCTGTCGAGAACAGATAAGGCTATTGTGCCCTGTAATTGTTTCAACTATTACAGGGCACTGCATAATTGGAACATGAGATTTGGCCTGGGGTTTAACGATTACTGTAAAAGCTGTCACAACAAAGAATAGGAGGAGACTGTGTCCCAACTATTCTGTCAATGCCCGGCTATGGCTAACACAAAGGAGCGTATATATGGAACCTCTTTCCTCACGTGTTTATATACGATTTTATGGTCTCTGAACGCCAAACTTACATCAACCAAAAGATAGTAGACTGGAGAAACTTTGGACAAAGTGTATTGTTTGTTGAAAAATTAAATGATTTTTTTTTTTTTTCAAAAAACCTGTGTTTCATTAAAAAGTCGCGGACTTACTGACCCGCCCTAATATCAAATACAGAGGCCCCAATCCAATTCCTAGGACCTTGATGGTAGCACCATGGTATATAAGAAATGAGAACATTCGTAGAAACTTAGTAGTACCATTGGTTAAAATATTAGTTTAGAAACATTCGTGAAAGAGCAGACTGGCACGGCTTCATATAATTTACCGACCGCATCTTCAATGGTCTACGGATTCCCTCCAACGAAGACAAAGCAGAGAGGAAGTTTCGGGAAACCGTCACCTCAGCAGCCGCTCGCTTCATTCCCGCTGGAAGAATATCCGTAGTGCGACCACACTTTCCAGCAGAAGCAGCGGAACTCGCAGATGAGCGTGATGACATCCGTAGTACCAACCCTGACAACCCTAGGATCGCCCAGCTGAACCGCGATATCAGCAGGTTGGTAAATGAGGACAAGCGAAACAAGTGGTTAGATCATTTGAAGAACTGCAACTTTCTGGAGTTGGCAAGTTGTGGTCTACAGTTCGGTCTCTCTTCAACCCGACAAAGAAGAATGACAGGGCCGCGATTAAGTTTGCGGATTCCACAATATCAGCCATAGTCACTCAGATCTCATAGGGCTTAAATCAGCAGAGGCCTTGTCCTAGTGGCACTTGACCTGTCAAAGGCCTTCGACACTGCAATCCACAATGCCCAACAACACGAAGAGATGGATTGTGAAATATCTGAGTGGTTTAGAGACAAATGCTAAAAACCCCGTAGGAGGTGTTTAAAAACCAAGGAGTCCCGCAGGGCGGAGTCCTGTCGCCGCTCTTATTTGACCTCTATCTCTCTTAACTACCAGTGTCCCCACAGGGTGTGGAGGAAATTACCTATGCGGACGACACAAACCATCACTCAAACCAAGGCTAAGCTTGTTAAATACTATGGGAACTCTGCACTATCAATTTCAATGGTATAAAGTTGTTTACTGAATATCGTACAAGCACAGAAGATGCCGAACATTCTGGACGAACAGTTGAGGTCTCTACACCCGAAAGGATTGAAAGAAATCACAATATGGTGTTGGCCGATCGGAGATTGAAAGTGCGAGAGATTGCGGAAGCCATAGGCATTACACATGGCAGTGGTTTAAATTTTGGATGATCATATGGGTCGCGTTTCCTCACAATCGATTGCGTGTGTGCAATCGTGTGACATCTTGGCAGTAGTGTTTGGCGTTGTTCAACCGCTATATGGTCGAGTTTTTGCACAGTTTCGTAACCGTGCACGAAACGTGGGTCCACCACAACACACCAAAGACCAAATAGCAGTCAAAACAATGGGTTTCTCGGGGTGAACCGTTTATCAAATGCCTATTTTGATGACCTCAAAATATCTTATTTTTTGGATGGGATACAAAAATTGGAGAAAAAATTTTTGAAAAATTAAATGATTTTATTTTTTTCAAAAAACCTTTGTTTCATTAAAAAGTAGCGGACTTACTGACCCTCCCTAATATCAAATACAGAGGCCCCAATTCAATTCCTAGGACCTTGATGGTAGCACCAAGGTATATAAGAAATGAGAACATTCGTAGAAACTTAGTAGTTGCATTGGTTAAAATATGAGTTTAGAAACATTCGTGAAAGATACATCCCGAAATTGTAACACCATCCGAAATAGAGCCACCCAGTTTAAACTGCATTTGAATTACAAATCAGTTTAAACATAGTTTAGCTCGAAAACTTCAACATTTCCAATTGTTTTACAGAAGTGTCTAATTGTATTTCTGAAATTCAATTCTATTTCCGAAATTCTGTAGTACCTAGTAAAAACTAATTGTTGGTATTTATTTTGTTTAAAGACCTTAACAAAATGGTAAACAATTTCATTATTATAAAATCAATAAAAAATTAAAACAATTACAAAATACAATGTGCATTGGTACTATTTAATATTAATTAATGTGCTGATTGTAAATATTTATTTAGGTTAATTCCCATAATTAACATCCAAATTGCTAAAGTTAATACAACACCTGATTATAATGCAGTTTATTTCTTAATTTCCTTTTGATAATTAATTTATATTACTTAATTAATTTTGGTTAGAATCCATACAAACTAGCAGTAAGTATTAAAAAATATTGATAAGTAGCGAAACGTATAAAACACACTTGATATTATTAATCAAAATATGTTTTATTATAATTCTAAATGGCCAAAACAAGTCATCACCTCTTACAATAAATTAGCACATCATTATCAGTTTATGAAAAATATTACTAATCATTAATTCGGAAAAAAAACTTAATGAAGGAAAAAGTGTGTATGCTCCTCAATAGAGATTTTTATCAGCAAATGATTAACAATAAAAACAGAGCAGAGTAAATAAAAATAGACGCAACCCAAAAGAAGACTCATGCTTGATACACACATTAATTTAATAAGATTATGGGGCTTTTTAGAATATAGCCACTTCGTTTTTAAATATTCGACTGTAGCTGGAGTGAAAATCTCCAAAAATACCCTAATGTTTTTTTACATAGTTTTAAAAAATTAAAAAAAAAATATTATTGTATTGATAATTTTTATGTAACTGCCTGTTCTTTGATGTTGAAATTTTAAATCACTATATTAAAATACTCGGTTTGGTACTTAAATATTCGAGGGAGCTATGATTAATTATGAGACGATCTTCATAAAATTCGGTACGCCGATTTTTATACCCTTCACCATGAGTGGCAAGGGTATACTTATATAAGTTTGTCATTCTAGATTTTTCATTTACGACCCCACAAAGTATATATATTCTGGATCGTTATAGATAGCGAAGTCGATATAGTAATGTCCGTCTGTATGTTGAAATCAACTTTCCTGAGCCCCCAAATAACTTACAAACATAATTGATACATCAATATATCGGGAATTCTTCCGGCTCGGTAGCTATTTAAAATCGAAAAATTAAAAAAAAAAAAAATTTTAAAATTTGGAAAAAATTAGAAAAAATTATTTTGAAAAAAAGTTTAAAAAATTTTTGAAAAAAAAAAATTTTTTTTAAATTTTGAAAAAAAATATATTAAATTTGTTTACCTAAAAAAAATTAAAATTGTTATTCACAAGTATAATTTGGTGAAGGGTATATACATAATAACAATTTTAAGTCGATTTTATATGGGGGCTATAGTCAAATATGAACCGATGCTAACAAAATATAGTTTTGTGATTTATTTTTACATTCCACACTTCCAATTCGTATAGGGGCTAGGAGAAATCATGGACCGAGTCTTATAATTTCAGAATTTGTCATTTTATCATGGGTATAACGTGTGCAAAATTTCATGGTAATATCTACAATATATTTAAAGAAAATAGCCAAATATTTTTAAAAAATATAAATATTGTGGAGATTGCCTTAATAAATGTGGTTCTACTTGATCGATATTGCCCATTTTCAATACCAAATAGTTCTGGTCATCGCAGAACATTTGGAAAAAAAATGTATCCACCTAAGTCCTTCCGTATAGGCCCAATCGTGCCTTCAACAGGCACGGACATATCAAGATCGTCTTTGAATTTTACCAGGACCCAGAATATATATAACGACCTATATTTCGATGTGCTACAAAAGGAATGACAAAATCAATATACCCCCATCATTTTTATGAAGAACATTTGTTTTACAAAGATTTTCAAATGATTTCCATTCAAACTACACCATTTCCAATTGTATTTCAGAAATTTCTAATTATATTTCAGAAAATTCCAATTCAATTTCAGAAATTTTCAATTATATTTCAGAATTTTCCATTTATATTTCAGTCATTTCTGAAATACAATTAGAAACTTCAGATATACAATTGGAAATGGTGTAGTTCGTCTCAGTTTCCTTCGGCCTTTGTGAAACTGCCAAGTTAATGATTTGAGTGATTTTATATATATTTATTTTTATAAATTTACTAATAATTACTTATTTATTATCTTGTATTAAGTAAATCAAGGTCAATATTAAATAACAATAAGAATAAAGTCCATTTAAGGAAATTCTTATCAGTATTTTCCAATACTATTAACATTTAAACTTTATAATAAAAAATATTTATAATCTACTGGAGTTAAACAAAGTCCAAAGTTAATAGTATTAGTGGAAAGAGGCCAAGAAACCTATATAAAACAAACTTCCATTAATGGAATATATAATTTTTTTTTAATACAACATTTTAAGTAATATCGAAGAAACAACTTAATTATTATATAAAGTAGTTTAAACATTGTGAACCATTGTGGGTGATGTCAGAATATTAAAAAAAAAAAAACATTCTATTTTATTGCCCGCAAAACTCAAAAACAATTTTCAAATTCTCTTAATAAATTTTCGTAAACTAAATTCCCATGATCTGGCATCCCAACATCATTTATATAGACATCCATACCTAGCGACTTATTTGTTCCCACTACTTTAAAATTTGTAATCATACGATGCATTTGCAATCGTGTGATGTTTTGATTTTATTCAAATACTAGTGACGAAGTTCAAGTTCAAAATACTCGTACCTACCTACCTACGGCTACGAGATGCTGCGACAGACAATAAATAGATTTTCTTGTTTATGTGTGCGGGCATCGCGTCAGTTTGAAAATTCATTCACAAAATTACTTTCAATTTGTATGTAAATAATGAGCGTACAATTATTCATTATTTAAGATTTTATTTACTAATTATCACTAATAGATTTTTGCATTTCTTTTATTTTGTTAGGAGAATCAGCAATGACATTACGTTTTTGTTAGTTTTAGTGTTTGGTTAACACTAGCTGTCAATTTGAAAAGCATTAAAGTAATAAATCGTAAATAAATGTTTGAATTCATTACAAATCCAATATTTTTCCACAGAATGTGATCTATAAGCCGTTGCGACATCACTGATTTTAAATCTGTTGATAACGAAACTAAAGTGTTTCTGCTTTTAATCATTCTAAAACTTAATTTTATTCGTTAGCTTTCCTATACTCAGTGTATTTTCTTAGAAAATTTTATAATAAACTTAAACATCGATCTTATATACATAAATCGTTTTTAAAAAATTTTTAAATAATATTATACTGTTACGATTTGAATTTAACGGTCTGTAACTACTGCCTGCAAACATTCATCATGTTTATAAACACGTCCATCAGTACAAGCTTCTTCTTATCAACAATGTTGATAGCATGCGGTTAATTAGCATTGTTTGTAAGTATGACAGCACTGTATGTTTAAGCTGCTAACATTAACATGGAAAGCTCTAGAATTCGAATGTACTAGTATGTCCGTTAAGAGCATTGTAGAAGATTCCCGAGAGATGGCAGTGCGTGTATAAATAGTGGCAGAGGCTGCAGTCGTGAGTGGAGTTTATCATTGGCGCTGTTAGAGTTAACATCAACTGTCTTGTGCATTTAAGGTTGTACGTAATATAGTGTGTGTGTATTTCTGCGAATTGATAAACGTGTATGAAGACACTGAGTGATTATTTAGACTGTTGTTATTGTACATTTTAAATAAATTAAGAGTTGTTACAATTTTAAACTACTAAAGCTGCTTTTATTTGCAATCAAAGGTATCCGGTTTATTTAAAGGAAATAAACCCCGTTTTTAAAAGGTAAAAACGTAACAATATATTCGGACCGACAATGGGTAATATTTGTCAACACATTTCACCAAAAATTTTGTTTCAAAAAAATAGTTTTTAATATTTATATTACAATATAAGGTTCAACACAGCTGAATACGGCACACTTGAGTTTATCAAGTTATTTTTTTAAAAAACAAGCTACTTTTTCCAGCATGTAAAGATAGTTGACTTATTTATTAATCACCCATATCGCGAATCAATATTTCATATGAAATATGTTAACTTTTCCCATTTTACGTTCATTAACTTTGTTCACGTGAAAAAATTCCCCATGTTGTGAAGTTTTTAGGTGGAATTTTGTAAACAATAAACAGCTATTACGAACAAAATCAACTATTGTGAATGAAAAGTTCATGGGAATATAACGATAGCAATTTTCCTTTCGGGGGAAATGGATGTTTCATGCGAACATGTTATTACCGATAGGGGGCGAATATAATTAAATGCTGGGTATAAGTTCCATTAGCCTATTTTAACTGAACAATTTTTACATATCTCCTTGCAATATCTTCATGCTGTAGGTGAAGTAAAGTGTCAATAGGCCCACAACAGATAACTTTGGACCACTGAAGTAGAAAGTCCAAAATGTAAAATAAATAAATCATGCAAGCTGGCACTTTTAGGCCTATGTGAATAAAAATCTAGCTAAAAGTAAAAATCTTATCAAAATAATATTATTTGACCAACCAATGAAGAGTAAAGTGTCAATGGACTCCATAATAGATAACTGAGGATCGGTCATGTGCTACTTGGTGGGTTATTACTCTTTCTTTTGTTATTATTATTTATAATTGAGTTGTTATAGAAGCCGCTTTGAAAAACCTCTTCAATTAGTATTTTTAATATGTACATAGATAATTTGTTTACGCTACAGTTTCCAAACATCAATCTATAGAAATGTTAACTATTTTTTATATTATAAAACAATTTATGGACTTAATACCTTAACTTTATACGCCGAAGCCCCCAAATTTCAATATTATACTATGCAAAATAATTCTAACAAAAAACTATTACGAATTATTACAAATTGTTTTAGAATAGTTTCAATGAAGATCTACATAGTTACCGAGCAGACATACTATATGCAAACAAGTTCATTCACATTAACAACTACTGTCTATTGATCTTTGAGGCCCGTTTTCTCAATGTATCGACAAACTGCCTGTTACTAAATGTCGACATAAATTTATTAGGCCGGTAAACTCTCCGTTAACAATTTTGGTTTTCTCAATATGCCGACAAACAACATTATTTTCTGTTGGCAATACCTCTCAAAATAGATGTGAAAGGTGGGAACCCTGCCTTCAAGTGACAACATGTTTACATAAATCAGCTGTTTAATGTGGCCATCGACAGCCGGAATCTTTTGAAAAGTGCATTATCCTCCATGTCTGCCAGGTAGTTAGGCCTGGCATGATAAACTCTTTCAGCATTCACTTGGAACGCATGTTATTTGAGTTCATCCTCCATCAAATTAATGTTATTAAACTCTTTTTATAAAAACTATTTAATTTAGTTTACAAACACATAAAAACTATGAACAGCAGTCAGCTGTTATTTATTTATCTGTACGATAAATAAATAATTGGCAGATGAGGTCGGGTTAGCTTTGCGATAGAATAGAAGCAAATGAGACATTGAGAAAACCAAATTTCTTTAATCTGCAGTTTTTCGTTGGGAAAAAAGATAATCACCTAATGAGAAAACGGCCCTGAGTCTTTGAAATAGAATGTATACAAATTAGCGGAATACTTTTTTAACAACTTGCAATGAATTACATTGAATTAGCATTTAATGAACGATTTATAAAGTGTTAATGGAAACTTATTAGAAATTCTAGGAATAATTTATTGAGTCATGAAAGTTGATTCAACATAGTGTGTTAAAAAAAAAAATAAAATATACATTTATTAAAAACAATTGCAATAATAATAATAATAATAATAATAAAAAAAAAAAAAAAAAATTGAATGAAATGAAATGACCCAAATGTTTATTATTGAAAGAAAAAGTGGACTTTTAGAACTTTCGACTTTTTTTATTTAAATCAACTTTTTTTTACTATTTTGGACTTTTTTCAACTTTTTACCATATTGTTACGTTTTAACCTTTTTAAAACGTTGGTTTATTTCCTTTCCGTTTAGTAGTTTAAAATTGTAACAAATCTTTATTTATTTAAAATGTAAAACAACAACAACAGTTCAAATAGTCACTCAGTGTCTTTATACACGTTTATCAATTCGCAGAAATGCACACACTATAATGTACAAACTTAAATGTTAACTCTAACAGCGCCTATGATAAACTCACACACGACTACAACTTCTGCCACTATTTATACTCACGCCATCTTTCGTGAATCTTCTACAATGCTCTTAACGGACAAACTAGAGCTTTCGATGTCAATGTTAGCAGCTTAGATATTTAGTGTTGCCATACTTATAAACAATGCTAATGCTATCAACATTGTTGATAAGTAGAAGCTTCTACTGATGGACGTGTTTATAAACATGATGAATGCTGCAGGCAGTCGATACAGACCGTTAAATTCAAATCGCTATTGCAAATTCGTAGCAATATCATAGTGTAAAAAATACATGGTTTCTATATTTATTGATGTGCTTTTTGCAATGTTTAGCAATAAAAATTAAAAAAACTTTTAATTTCGATAGAAAAATTTTTTATAAAAAGAGCATTATTTTATAAAAATTTATTTATTATTTTATTTGTATTTCCATGTAATAGAAAAATTGCATGTGAAACAAATTGCACGATATTCACCCCTATCGCGAAACAATATTTCACATGAAATATGTTCCCTTTTCTCATTTTTCGTTCATCAACTTTGTTCACGTGAAAAAATTCCCTAACATGGGACATTTTTAGATGGAATTTTATAAACATTCAACATAAACTATTGTGAATGAAAAGTTTATGGGAATATCTCGATAGCAATTTTCCCTTCGAGGGAAATGGATATTTCATGGGAACATAAATTTCTCATGTTTTGCCGATAGGGGTGATTATTTTAGTTCTGTTATTCTTAAAAAGTTGACTATTCGACTTTTTTAGTTATTAGACCTTTTGAGATAACGTAATCGATTGTTATATTGTGCGAACATTCGTACAACCGACTAATAGAACGCTAATGTTTATGTGTATTACATATTTAATTTTGATCTCTTCAATTGCAAATTATAATCTTACAGTTTTAATTAGGACAGATCTAAATGAATTGGCTCTTTCTTTATACAATTACTAAACAATGACAGGGCATGATTTCGTAGAAAATTTAAAAAAGACTATGATAAGATTTAATTTGATTTAGATAGAGTGTAGGCGTCAATCACTCTAACTAAATCAAATTAAATCTTATCATAGTCGACTTTAGATTTTCTACAAAATCGAAATTGATTTTTTATTAAATTTATTTCAGTTATCGATTTCTTTGAAATAAAATTGCATAATTCTATTAACCACATAATGTTTAGATTAATAATTTGTATAAAGTACACAACGTCACCTAAAATGCAAAATAGCTTAACATCACTTTTCATAAGTTTAGCAGGAGAAGCAAAAAACGATATAAAATGGAAACTAGTGGAGATATTGAAACATAATTTTCTAATATGGATTAACATGAAACTAAAGTACACTTTATATTATGTATCTTACGTTTTTTTTTTTTTTTTTTTTTTGATTTTTTTGTTTTTGCAACCAAAATAACCTATCATCAATATGAATTTTTATGAAAAAATAAAAATATATGTATTTTATATTTTAAATAAAAACATTTACAAGTAATTTTACATAGTTTTTTAAAAAAAGTATTCATAAAAAAAATTAATTTCGAATTTTTGGTGATACTTCATTTTGCATTTTAGGTGACGATATACATACATTATATTTCCCATGTACTTCTAAAACGCTATTTAAGGAATGCATTTTGTTAATTTTCTACATATGTATGTATATACATTTTTAGCACATAAGTAAATATTAGCTATTAATAATTAAATTTCATTTATTTAGTTTTTTATATATATAGTTTTTATTAATATCTACAAATAAATACTATTGTTTGTCACAAAGTTCAACGATTTTAATCCGTTGAAGTTGAGTTACACTTAGAAAAATGAGGAAAGTGATAATAAATTATTATATAAATATACAGAATGTTAATCAGATTTTGCAAAATTTTACTTTGATAATTTTTTAGACGTTAAATTGGTGGATATTGTCAAATCTTCCAATTGCATTTTATTAATTTGTTGCTATACTAGTCAGAAATGCAGAAACTAATCAGAATTCACAAAAGATTCCCTTCTCTAACAAAAACATTCGAAATGGATCAGTGTTTGCAATAATATAAAAAGTGATTCATTTAGAGTTTTTCTTAATTTTAAATAAAACACTTAAAGTCCGAATATTTATTATGATCCGAAAGAACAATATTTCACATTTACTTTCTAAAGATATTGTTACGTTTTTACCTTTTAAAAACGGGGGTTTATTTCTTTTACATAAACTGGATACTTTTGATTGCAAATAAAAAGCAGTTTTAGTAGTTTAAAATTTGTAACAACTGTTTATTTATTTAAAATGTACAACAACAACAGAATTAAATAGTCACTCAGTATCTTTATACAGGTTTATCAATTCGCAGAAATGCACACACACTTCATAATGTACAAAATCAAATGTACACGACAGTTGATGTTAACTCTAACTGCGCCAATGATCAACTCAACTCACGACCGCAACCACTGCCACTATTTATACACGCGCCATCTATCGGGAATCTTCTACAATGATCTTAACGGACAACTAGAAAATTCGAATTCTAGAGCTTTCGATGATATTGTTAGCAGTTTAAACATTTAGTGTTGCCATACTTACAAACAATGCCAATAACCGCATGCTATCAACATTGCTGACAAGTAGAAGCCTCTACCAATGGACATGCTTATAAACATGATGAATGTGGTAGGCAGTCGTTACAGACCGTTAAATTCAAATCACTATTGCACGTTCGTAACAATATTTTAGTTGAAATGTACGGGTATCTCTCGAATTACGAGATTGGTCATGGTTTTCTTTGCTACAGCCTCAATTCTCCTCACTGGAGTGGTCCATTCGGTAGCGTATCATCCAATGACGTACACTGAGCGTGAAATTTGCAGATGGTATTGGCAATAGTGGGCTCGGATGGTTGATGATGCAAACCATACGCAGATTTTCTTAATACAGCTGAATAATTTGGAGACGTTGTTGTTACTGAATAATAATAAGATGACAGCATTACATTACACTACAAATGAAATAAAAACACTAAAATAATCACCATATATGTATAGTCTGCTATTTTCCCATTCCCCCATCCAAAAATCATACCAATCCAAGAGACTGTTATTTTAAAATCCCTCACAGCGATCGCAAAAATGCTAGATATTTGTGTCTATTATTCTAAATCTACTAGTTCCAAGATTTGTGAAAATTTTAGTGGAATTTGGTAAAAAAAGTGAATTGATTTATTTCAACTTAATTTTAATACTAATATCCAAAAAGGGAACAAGAAGTAAGAAGGTTAGTTCAATGAACTGTAAGAAAATATGTAAATGGTATCAAATTACTTTTACAATTAAAACGTCGTGTGAAATGTCCTCTTCATATTAAGTGTTAGATCCTTTATTAAGTCCTCTTCCGTTCTGTTAGCAATTTTAAGCCAACTTTTTTTCTTGTACCAGCACTTATTTCATTAAACAATTCATGCACTTCATTGTGTTAGGACTAGGAAAATAATAGTAGTGTTTGCGCACATTCTGGTCTGACTGGAGATACCTCAGATGGAAGTTTATTTCTTGTAATGTGTTATGTGATTGACCACAAATGGATTAGTTATTGTTGAAGCTCCCAAAATTTCACCAGAACTTATTCCATTGTAGTATCGATAAAACAGTGATAACAAAATTTACCTAACGCAAACGCATCATCGCCTTTTCCTGTTTGCGGTTGAGAAAACCAAGGCTATTGAATGTTCGAAAATGTTAGAAATAATTAATTCCTAATTCAATTTTCAAAATCAAATTCAATTCTATATCTTAACCATTTAATTAAAGAATTCATTACAAATTATTACATACTTAGGCTTAATAAATTAGTACTTCAAACGTATTGAATTCATTCCTTTGAGAATTCGTTCATTATACTATAAATTCCTTATAAAATCACTCAAGTTTCCGTGAATTCTTATTGAGAATGCATTCGTTATAGAATATATTCCTTATTGAATCATTCAAGATTCTGTTAATTCAAATCCATTACAACATAGCTTCATAAAATGTATGTAATGGTTTGAAATGTTTGAAATCATAAAAAGATAACTATTCAAATAGAGATTGAGTTTTATTATGAATACTATTCACATAGAAGCCTTTGAACACAGATTATTACAGATATGACAGTTGTCAAAAAAGTTATATCGAACCGTATCTTTATTTTGACGTTCTACAATCACTTTTCAATGGTTGTGGTTTGCAGAGCGACAGAAAAAAATAAAGTTTTCAATAGGCAACAAACGAGTGTGATATATACATATCCCCTTTCCAAACCACAAACATTTTTGTTTATTTTCTATTGCCATATTACTGAAGCCAGCTGATTCATATCTGTATAATTTGTGCCTTTGAATAAATTTAAATATGAAGGCTGGTGAAAAGTCCGTGCATTTTTGGATAAAATTTTTTTTTAATTTTTCAACATAGTCTCCTTTATTTATTCCTTCCAAAAATAGGATTTGTCGGGGTCATCAAAATATGTATTTTTTGTGAGATGATTTCATCGTTGGAGTCATAGATTTGAAAACAAGAAATATTCATAGCTTGTCCGGTGAAAAAGGCGGATGATGGAGCATTTCGTAGCCTAATTCATGGATTTTTTGCCATGGAAACTGCACAGGTGTATACCCTTTTGTGCACCCGATTGTGAGCAAACGCGGCAGTCATCTTGCGGAAAGCTTTCTTACACCCAAGTGTTCATTCAAAATTGAAACCACTAAACCGTGTGAGATGCCTATGGCTTCCATATTCTCCCGCTCTTTCAATCTCCGATCGGCCAACACCATATCGTAATTTTATTCAATTGTTTCGGGTGTAGAGGCCTCAACTGGGGGTCCAAAGCCTTCGGCATCTTCCGTGAGTGTACGGCCACAATGAAATTCAGTAAACCAATTTTTTACATTAAGTTCAACGCAGAGGGTTATTTAGAAAAACAATAAAAAAATATAGAGAAATAAAAGAGCCTAGTTGTACCTCTGAATTAACATTAAGTCCATTTGGGTTGATGGGACTCCTATAGTGTGATCTCTGAAATAAGTCGTTATAAATCGAAAGAAGTTATTAGTTAACAAAAACCCATTTTGTAAAACTTTTCAAAGTAGTATTTTAACAAGAGGAAAGGGAATCGTCACACAACTGGCTCTGTTATTGGTTCCTCGGGGCCTAGGAGAAAGAAAATTATGCCTTTGCGGGTTTTTGACTTAAATTATATTGTTTTTGGGTCGTCAATTGTTTTGTTTATTTGATTTGTTTAAGCAGCCATTATTAGCGGGTTAATCTCGGCAATAAATCCGAAAACTGTAGAAAAACATATTAAGGATTAAGAAAGATTTAAGAGACTTGAAAATATATTATTTGAATTGATTTCTTGTTTTAATTTGATTTTTTGAAAATATTCCAAAATTTTCTCAACATACACAGCTACATTGTTTTTCTTTTTATTCATAAACTACTCATTGTTTTAATAACAAAATGAGACATTCTCTGACGCTGTGTATGGTATTTCTACGAAGTTTAAACTGGAATCCAATAACATCAAAGTGCAAGGCGAATTTATACAAGGTGGTGGCAGTTCTACAAAAACAACAATTGGTCTTAACAAATGTCAAAAAACAAAAATGAAAAATTAAACAAATATGTATTAAAACTTAATATAGTGTTGATAATTGAATAGTGAGGGCTTTACTTATTTATGTAAAAAATAAATATTTTGTTAATAAGCTTAGAATATGTAGATATTTAAATATAAACAAAAGCTTTGACAACTGTTAGAACCAAAAAGCGAAAAAAAAAGTTATCAGCTGATTGACTGACTCCACCTTGTATAAATTCGCCTTGATCAAAGTGCATTAACGTTAGATTATTAAGTAATTGTCATTTGATGTTCAAGTGAAAAACACGTTCTTAGTGACAGTCACGGAAGTAAACCAAACGATCTCAAATTGGTAAATAAAATTAATTGTATACTCACTATCAAAAAGATTAGTACTTTGTTGTTTTATCATTCCGTTTGTAACATATCGAAATATTGGTTGTAAAACCAAAAAGTATATATATCCTGGGTCCACATAAGATTCTAAGACGATCTAGCTATGTATGTCTGTTGAAAACACGATAGAGCCCAAACGAAAGGAGCTAGGCTGAAATTTTCGACAAAAACTCTATGTTGACAAGGTTTGCTTGGTATTGAAAAAGGGCAATAACGGTCCATGATTTCAACAAAAACAACAACAGACAAATTTGACAGTTCAACTATCTTTTGACAAAAACAAAGTACCTGTTGTTTATGAACATGTTGTATTTGTTGTTGTTCTGTCGTCACCTTCTTTCCTGTCACCGTACTAGTACGTTTAAAACATTTGAACTAAGGGAGTAAGTTCAATGTAAATAAGTATTTCAAAACATTTTTTTAAGTGTACAAAAAAACAACCCAACGAACGTACACATTAATCGTTCATACAGTAATAGTTGATAAGAACATTTTTTTTTCTTTTTGTTTTGGTTTCGGCACTAAAGTTTCAGGCAAATTCAAAATAATCTACAACAGGTGGATTTTAGTATTGTTTAAACAGCCGATACATAATCAACAACAACTCTATCCAGTAAGTTAAGACCTAAGGTCCCTTGAGAACGTTAAAAAATGTAAATCAACATAAAAAAGTGAAATTAGCAAAAATTGCGAAATTATATTGCCAGTTGTTGTAAATAAAATGCAGTGTGTAAACAAAAAAAAACTAATGGGAATTACAAACGAAAATCATTTAAATGAAATTAAGAAATTATAATCGCACAAAATGATGATGATTGAAATGTAAATAAAAAGTGATTTTGAGTTGCAAGTGGTTAAAATTATTCAATTATTAAAAATTAAACTTAAACAAATTATAAACGAATCATTTTAAATTAAAATGGAATGTGAATGGAAACAAATGCAAAGAATATATTTAAATTACAGGCTTCATTATCTTATAAAGAAAGAAAAAACATAATGTTTGTATAATTAAAGGTGTTATAAATTAAAAATTATCAAAGGCAAATTCACATATTTGCCTTTAATTTTACAGCCTGGCCCACGATGTCGAAAGAAAACTTAAACGAACGAAAGTCAGTCACTCACTTTCATTCGAAACATTGGCCCACTATCTTACGACTTATCGTTCGCTTTGCTTTACGTTTCAAACGTAATCCAAATATAATTGAGAAATAATCGACAATATATTGAAAACCATTATTTGACACAAAATAAAATAATTGAGCAGTGGTGTAGTGGGTACAGCCCTTGACTAGCAACCGGAAGGTTGTGGGATCAACTCGTGGCTGCGACTTATTTTTTTCTTTATTTTTTTATATTTTTTATTATTGTAAATATATAATTCTATAAATAACTCTCCTTAGGAATATAAAAGATTTCTTTTGGGACATCTCTAACAAAAATAAGTAGACTTTTCGTCAAATTCTACTTATTTTTCTACCACAAACCAGTATGTATGAGTGAAAATATATGTAATTATGATATATTATGCACAAATGTATAATAATAAATAAGTACGCATCCGTTTTGTATTAGATTCTTACACAGACGACAATAAATAAAAAGTGAATGAATTTGACATTTTAGTTCTTACAAATATTAGAAAATGTAAATAGTGAGCCTCAAATTTTGTATTGAATTGCTTACGTTATCGTTCGTATTTGTTTTCTTTCGCAAAACAGCTGTTTGTCGTTTGAAACGACAACGTTCGACATAGTGGGCCAGGCTGTTAATTTTAAAATTAATAAAAATCGAATATAAAATTATATACACAAAAAGATATTTGTTACCAAATAAAAATGAAATGAAAAATCCTTTTGGCAACTTTGAGAAAATATATATTGAAACTTGCTTCAAAACTTAAAGATTGGACCTGTCGCCAAAATGGTGCAGTCGTCCGCATAGGTGATTACCTCCACACCCTGTGGTGGGACTGGGAGATTAGAGAGGTAGAAGTTAAACAGGAGCGGCGACAGGACCCCGCCCTGAGGGATTCCTTGTTTAACTCTACGGGGTTTTGAGCATTTGTCTCTAAACCCCATGAACGACTGCCTGCCACTCAGATAGTTCATTATCCATCTCTTCGCATTGTTGATTCAAGCCCTGTGAGATTTGACTGACTATGGCTGATATGACGGAGTCCATGCTGGTGACGAGCTGCTGGTAGTTGACGGGTCAGCTGGGGGAGGAGAAGAGCTTCGAGTGCCTTCGCTACAGGTGACAGGAGGGAAATCGGCCTGTACGATTGTCCCCCATTCGCGATTTTCCCAGGTTTTAACAAAGGGATCACTCGACCCATTTTCCAGACATCGGGTATTGTTAAACTCTTTACTGACAGGTTAAAAACCGTTGTCAGGTACTCGACTCCCCGCCTATGTGTTTTAGCATCAGCATGGATATTCCGTTAGGTCCTATTGCCTTTGAAGGCTTTGCTGTGTTGATGGCTTCTGCAACTTCACTTGGAGTGTATAGTTGTGGTGTGTTCGAGACTGGAAGATCATGCAGTTTGTGGACAATACTTATTTTCGCCTTGTTTCTCTCTGGGTGCTCAATAAATTGCCGGCAAAAAGCGCGCGCACACCTTTTAGGGTCGGATATAGTGGTGTAGCCTGCTGTCTTCAATGTGTTTAATGCATGAATTGTACTAAAAGTATTGTATTAAATTACTGTGTAAATAACGAACTCATAATCGTGTATATTCTAAACTTTATTTATTTAGAGTTATTGAGTTAGGAAAAGTATAAAGTGTGGTCAAAAAAAGATTACCAATTTTGCTGATTCTTACCACAACAATAAGTCTACTTTGTAGATTATTTCTTCCTTTTCTTTGTCATCACAATAAAGAAAAAATACATTTAAGACCTGACTAATCTCACTTTTAATATTTAATGGAGGTGTCGAACAAAATTATTAATGGTTTTACCATATACGGCAATTTTGATTGATAACAAACCAATTAAGCCAAAAATCAGCTCCACGCTAAATAAAATTTTGCGATAAAACAGTTGTTGCGCGAATCGATGACAGATTTTCAAAGTAAATATGCTATCGTTGTTCAAGCGTCAACATGTTCATGATAATTTGCCAGAGTAAACTGATCATAAATGTCAAAAAGTGAACGCATTATAACAGTTCGTTTGACACTTAACCCTTTCTCGTTATATCGGGCTGAAAAAATCACCCTTTATTTGTACAAATTATCTTAACGTCTAGCATTTTATTAGGTGGTATCACCTTTGGGTTCAAGTGTATTCCCAAGAACTCTGACAATTTTGAAATATATGATATTTAATCTAGCTGGACTCATTTAAATATGCACTTATTTATATATATTCATTTCTAGGAACTATAAAGATAATATAATAATAACATAATTTGAGGAATCGATAATTGAATATCATTTTATTGTCTTGAAGTGTTTACCATAAATGATAAACAAACTAATCTTATAAGTACATAGTAAATTCGATTAATATAATCGCTAAAATTGTTTTTATATAAAACTTTCAGTTTTACTTGTACTAGGGTTATACCTAAATTTTTCTTTAACTAGCATTCCTGCTGGTATATATTGAAAAACACAAACAATTTTTAATATCTGTTTGCAAAATCTTCCATTGTGCAATCTAATATGTAGAATTTCTGCATATGTTTGTAATCATATCATTTCAACTTAAAAATAATGCATTACGTCAAAAAAAACTTTAATATAAAATTTATAACATGTTCAAGCACGAGTATACATGATTAATACACATACCAAATGTGTATTAGTACTAATACTAACTAGTACCAGAGTACTAAGTAGTACGAGTGCAATAAACCTCAAACTGTTAACGATTTTTTTTTTTTTCTTTTATATTTATTAGATTAATTTTCTTTGCTTTTCCAATTTTATGTGCAAAACTTGATTAAAGTAATACTGTTATTTAATGTTTCTTTTTTTATTACTTAGAAACGATAAAAAAAGAGAAATTAGAAATTTTGACATCAGCAACATTTGATAGTGATCGCATAACACTGATATTGATTAATTGTAGCAACAATAAATGTGTCGGCATTTAGAAAAAGCTATTGATTTGTTAGTGTATTTAATAAAAAAAAAGGTTTAAATATATAATTATGGAATTATAAGATAAGCTTAAGTAATATAATTTGCCAACATTTATTGGTCATTAAAATGTTTAACATGCTAAAACTAAGTATACTGCTTGTAATTATATTTAAAATTTAAATTAATCTAAAATACAATTGTTTGTTTTAAAGATTGATAAGCATTTAGGGACATTTAATTGAAGGCATACTCTAAACATTTTTTGAACTAATGTAAAATTAAAGACTTTTAATACATTCAACTGCCTTCGCTTTTTTTTGAAAAATCATGAATCGGACTTAGAGAATAGAGAATACGTTGTTTCGACACGATGCTTCCTGGATGTTTAATGTTGTTTGATTTTACAGGCTCAGACTTATACAATTTGAGTTCTCGTGATTATTCCCGATAAGTAACAGTAGCCGTACTTGGTACGAAGTGTTAGTCAAATTACAATTTGCTCCACTGTAGATTACTTTTCGTCAGTCAATTAACCAGAATCTGAACAAATAACAAAATTATTTCCAAACTCACATATGCCTAAGTGAATATTACATTGGGTTATTAAAATAGTATCCAAGGAGGAATATAATAAAACTTTCGAACTAACTATACCTTTACTGTGTCTATTTTTATAACCTACACCAACATAGTTGGGATGGTATATTGCGTTAATCTAACATCTACCTTAAAGTACATGTATCAATTAGGGATGCCAATCCCGATCCCGAAAATCCCGGGATTTTTCGGGATCGGGATTTCCCGAATCCCGGGATTTGTAAAAAAAAAATCCCGCGATTTTTCGGGATTAACAAATCCCGGAAAATTACGGGAATATGAGTGATCACAGAACGAGCTCGTTTTCTCGATTAAACTCTTATAAACAAAGTTATTAGGGATTTTAGAATTTTTAAGTTTTTCATATGAAAAATCGATCTTTGGTCAGAAATATGAGTGATCACAGATCGAGCTTCTTTTCTCGATTAAACAAAGATATTAAGGATTTTATATTTTTGAGGTTTTCAGTTTAAAAAAACGGTTTTTGGTACAAAATATGATTGATCACAGATCGATCTCCTTTTTTCGACTAAACACTTATCTACAAAGTTATTAGGGATTTTAGATTTTTGACTTTTTTCATATTTTTTCCGATTTTCGCAATACTTTACAGTACAATTTCAAAGTACTTAGAACTTATTTCGTGGAAAATTTTATAAGGATTGTCGCATAATCAACATACTTATGACTGCTCAAACAGTATTCCGGGGGACAATTGTATGGAACTAGGGGCAATCATGGACCATTTTCAATTCCAAACAAACCTTATTAACAGAGTGTATTTGTGGATAATTTTAGTCAGCCCTAACGTCTTTTAGACATACACACATACGGAAATTTTTTATTATAAAATAAAACAATACTTCAATATTTTATTTTCAATATTTAAATTGGGAGGAAACAAACATTTTTGACAAAAATTGTGCGGTTTTAATTGCAAATAACTTTTAAACTGCCTTACCAATTTTTACACTATTAGTCTCATAGTAATGGTAATGTACGCTTTCCTAAAAATCCTTTTATTATGAACTACCATATTACTCAATACAGTTTTGTTATGGATTTCTCACTGTTATAAAGTTCAGAATACGGGTATAAATATGAAAAATCGTTTGTGTCAAATTTATTTTAATTCAATGCATTAGTTTTTTCTTCGATATATTCAACAGGAATATGTTTCATATAGACATAAATTACACGGCCTAATCTCATGGCTATCGGTCCATAATTTTTCATAGCTCCCATATAAGCAACGCTTCCTAAAGTCACTTTAACGAACATAAATTTCATAAAAATTATGGAATTCAAATATAATTTAACATAAATAAGAAATAAATCACACGACCTAATATCATGGCGATCGGTCCATATTTGCTCATAGTTCCCATATAAGGCTCACTTCCGAAAATCACTCTCGAAATATAAATTATTGAAATTTTAAAAGAAAAATATTTTTGCTCACTTAGGGTATTACATGGTCGGGCTTGACCGATCATACGTTCTTACTTGTATATTATACATATAAAATTACTTGTTCCTAGAGTGAAATGAATACAACAATTTAAAATAGTCTAGACTCCAGAAAAGAAATAACTTCTGGTGAATAAAATAACTTCCTGATAAAGTAAAATGAAAAAATAAAGTTTAAACTGTCTACACACTAGATTACTTAGGGAAACTAAAGTGATAATTGTATCTTCGCTAGAATGTTTATAGCACAAAGAACACATTATCCGCAAGATTCTCTGAATTGACTGCCTCCGACTTACAAACTTTGGTTAATTTGAAATTCTCCGAACATACAAAATTTCCGTCTTACATGGGTTTACATTTAATCATATCTCCTGTCTTTATTCCAATATATGTTGATGGCATCCTTTACCCCTTCACATAAAATCTAGGGATTCTTTCCTCTGACCAATATAGCGACATCACTTGCATAACATACGGGTTTTCATCTTCAACGGATAGAATTCTTAATAGACTATGTATGGTAGTTACCCATGGTACGGGAAATAAATAACACCTTTTGGAGTTCCTTACTTTTGTGTCATTTGCCTCGCAACTTATCTACTTGTTCCCAACATGTGACCTATCCAATTAATAATTTTGGTTCAACAAAACTCGAGGTCAAAATATTATTGAAAGCTCCTTTTATATGAATGTATATAGTGTTACGAATGGGCAATGACGATTTGAATTCAACGGTCTGTAACGACTGCCTGCTGCATTCATCATGTTTGAAGGCACGTCCATCAGTAGCATGCGGTTATTGGCATTGTTTGTAAGTATGGCAACACTAAATGTTTGGGCTGCTGGCAATGACATCGAAGGCTCTGGAATTCGAATGTACTAGTATGTCCGTTAAGAGCATTGTAGAAGATTCCCGATAGATGGCGCGTGTATAAATAGTGGCAGAGCTGGCAGTCGTAAGTGGAGTTGATCATAGGCGCTGTTAGAGTTAACATCAACTGTCTTGTACCTTTAAGGTTGTACGTTATAGAGTGTGGGTGCATTTCTGCGAATTGATAAACGTGTATAAAGACACTGAGTGAATATTTGAAGTGTTGTTGTTGTACATTCTAAATAAATAAAGAGTTGTTTCAATTTTAAGCTACTAAAACTGCTTTTATTTGCAATCAAAAGTATCCGGTTTATTTAAAGGAAATAAACCCCCGTTTTTAAAAGGTAAAAACGTAACAATAGTATGCGTAGATCGAATGATGTATGTTATGGGTGTATATTTAAATTTGCGTAGCTCTCTTATCCTGGTTGTGATATGAAGATGGCCCATGATTCTCTCCAGGATATTAAGCAAGTGATAAACATTTTTCGCAGTTTGGTTTCTATAAGATCAATATTTTTCTGTGCTGTGGAAATATCATCAGTCGAGCTATTTTTTATGGCGAAAAACTATAAACAGCTTCATTTACCATTTGAGCGGTTATGATTATATTAGAAACATAATTGAAGAGAAGCTGTACATGCTTCAATTTAGATCCCAACCATAAAAAAATAGAGGAGAAAATTGTTGCCTTCATAGAGCTGAGGTGAAATTTTTAATTGCATTTTTCTCAAAACATTAGTAGTCCCCTTCGTATTTTTCATTGAACAATGTCAATTATGTCACTTAATCCCCCAAAACATATTCTCTCCTATATGATTTACAATTTTGGAAATTATTATAATTGAAACTGCATTTAATTCAATTACGCTGAGTATTATTTTACGATTATTTGTGTGAGTGTGTGTTTCAATTTAAATGGACTTAAGGGAAATGTTATCAAACCATTAGATATCTATATAAATATATAAATGTCTTTGTAAGTTTGTTTGTTTATTTGTTTGTTTGTTTGTTTGTTTGAGCATCACGCCTAAACGGCTGAATCGATTTTATTGAAATTTGGAACGTAGATAGATCCTTACTTGGAAGCGTCAATAGGCTATAACTTTTTTCAATACTTGGACCAGAAAGGGGTAAACAGGGGGAAAACCGGTAAAATTGGTACCTTTAGTTCTTAAACAATAAATACTAAACGGCCGAAACGATTTTATTGAAATTTCCAACATAGACTACGACAGGGGTAGCGAAGCGCACCGGGTCAAGCTAGTAATATATAAACGTATAATTGTATTATTTGCATTTCTATGAAGTGAAACTACTTAGGAAGTTATAACTTTGTATTTATTATACCATAACATGATATCAAATATGTACTTTAAATTAAAAAAAACAAGACTACAAAATACATTTGGTTGCTAGACATTATAAGAATTATGAGTTTATATAGGTAGGTAAGTTCCATTAGGTTTGTTTGTTGCTTATCTATAGAAATATCTATATAACAAAATATACGTACACAGAAAAAAGTTTCAACATAAATAGTATGATTTGATTTCATTGATTTCGATTCAATTGTAATGCAATTTATTATAAAATATCAAAACAAAAAGCTAAAAATTCCGTCATGTAGAATTTTATAATATTTATGAACATCTTCTTATTCTGAATGAAAATAGTTTGGGAAAAAAAGTCATGTTCGATTAATAATATTTATTACAAAATTCATTCCAATTATGAATTTATTTTTATACCCTTCACCTTCGTGAGAAGGGTATATATAAATTTGTCATTCCGTTTGTAATTTCCATAATATAATTTTCCGACCCTATAAAGTATATATATTCTGGATCCTTATAGATAGCGGAGTCGATTAAGCCATGTCCGTCTGTCTGTCTGTCTGTCTGTCTGTCTGTCCGTCTGTCTGTCTGTCTGTTGAAATCAATTTTCTGAAGACCCCAGTTGTCTACGGGATCCAAATCTTCAATAATTCTGTCAGACATGCTTTCGAGAATTTTGCTATTTAAAATCAGCAAAATCCGTCCATAAATAACGGAGATATGAGCAAAAATCCGAGACAACCTCTGAAAATTTCATCAAAAAAAGACAATTTATTGCATGCTTTGACAAAAAAACAACAAAGCGTTTGTGTAGATGTGTGTTGGTTAGTTCTTTGCGTATTTTGTTTTTGTTTTTATACCCTTCACCATGAGAGGCAAGGGTATAAATAAAGAGAGAGTTGTTTATAATGAGTTTTCATATGAGCATCTCTATTATACGTAAACACCACACACACCCAACAACAACATTCTACAACAATGGTGCGCAGCCCATAGCAACTACAAAAGCGCATGAGTTCGGGTGTATGACTTTGTCTTTATTTTTTCAGTTTTTGTATTTGTTTGTTTGTAGGTGCACTGAACAAAATAAAGAATTGAATGTGTTGGTGAGAGAATTTACTTTTGCGCACCTCTGTTCCACAATGTGGAATGAATAAGAATTATAAATCAAACACACGCATGCATATTTTCGTTTATTTTAATTTTTGTTGTTATTTTTTCAACATACAATTGTGCAAAATAATTGTTGTGTTTATTTGGTTAGTTATCAGTGAGCACTGAACGTGTGAATATGATTGTCGGATGTTTTGATATGATTTTTTGATATAATATTATGATTTTTTCTTGTTGTTGTTGATATAAGAAGAGTTTTGCATGGGTAAAGGCAATGTACATAAATATGTATACTTAGGTGAAGGGTATATAAGATTCGGCACAGCCGAATTTAACTCTGTTACTTGTTTTTGTTATATTTAGTTGTTTAATTAGTACCTAAATCGATATTTAACGTAATTCAGTATTGAACATGAAAATTATATGATTTTGAAAAATTAATAACGGAGTTCAGTATTAATAGTGAAATGTCTTGCAACATTGCAAATGCAAAATTTCAAAGCTATATTAATACTGAACTTCACAATTGCTTAAAAATGCTGATATTGAAAATACCAAATTGGAAATAAAACCGGGTTTTCGTTTATTTAACTTATTAACAGATAAAGAATACTATTGCCAAATCAAAAATATTTAACATTTAATAAAATTATAAATAATAATACAGAATTTATTTGTTACCTTAACTTTTCTTCCAGATTTGTCCAACAAAAATGGCCTGTTTTTGTGAAATGATAGGGCTCGCCTGTTTAGTGGCGATCCTTATGAGTTTTTCCAACAAGGCACCATATCAGCTGAAAATGGCCATATTTTTAATTGGTTCAGGAGCCATTGTACTTATTTGTATACCATTTATGTTATTGAGACCAAGAGATTATAAAAATGGATTGTAAGTTTAACAAACAAACACAATAAATATTGTGATTAAGTAATTTATATTATTTCTTTTTAAATAACTAGCGCACCTGCTTGGGGTTGCCGACAACTTTGTAAAGTCTTAGGCGTGACAATGGAAGTCAGGGGCCTTGAAAATATACGCAAAAATTCTGGTAGTGTAGTTTTAATGAATCATCAAAGTGCTTTAGATCTTTTAGGTAAGAAACAAAAATGAAAACAAAAAATATAATTTAATTGTACAAATAAAGTTTTTTTAGATCTTCAGTATAAAGACAACTGTCTTTAGTATAAAGACAACTGTCTTTCGTATAAATACAACTGTATTTCGTATAAATACAACTGTATTTAGTATAAAGACAACTGTCTTTAGTATAAACACAACTGTCTTTAGTATAAAGACAATTGTCTTTAGTATAAAGACAACTGTCTTTAGTATAAAGACAACAGTCTTTAGTATAAAGACAACTGTCTTTAGTATAAAGACAACAGGCTTTAGTATAAAGACAACTAACTGTATTTAGTATAAAGACAACTGGCTTTAGTATAAAGACAACTGTCTTAGTATAATGACAACTGTCTTTAGTATAAAGACAACTGTCGTAGTATAAAGACAAATGTCTTTAGTATAAAGACAACTGTCGTAATATAAAGACAACTGTCTTTAGTATAAAGACAACTGTCTTTAGTATAAAGACAACTAACTGTATTTAGTATAAAGACAACTAACTGTATTTAGTATAAAGACAACTGTCTTTAGTATAAAGACAACTGTCTTTAGTATAAAGACAACTGTCTTTAGTATAATAACAACTTTAGTATAAAGACAACTGTCTTTAGTATAAAGACAACTGTCTTTAGTATAAAGACAACTGTCTTTAGTATAAAGACAACTGTCTTTAGTATAAAGACAACTGTCTTTAGTATAAAGACAACTGTCTTTAGTATAAAGACAACTGCCTTTAGTATAAAGACAACTGCCTTTAGTATAAAGACAACTGTCCTTAGTATAAAGACAACTGTCTTTAGTATAAAGACAACTGTCTTTAGTATAAAGACAACTGTCTTTAGTATAAAGACAACTGTCTTTAGTATAAAGGCAACTGTCTTTAGTATAAAGACAACTGTCTTTAGTATAATAACAACTGTCTTTAGTATAAAGACAACTGTCTTTAGTATAAAGACAACTGCCTTTAGTATAAAGACAACTGTCTTTAGTATAAAGACAACTGTCTTTAGTATAAAGACAACTGTCTTTAGTATAAAGACAACTGTCTTTAGTATAAAGACAACTGTCTTTAGTATAAAGACAACTGTCCTTAGTATAAAGACAACTGTCTTTAGTATAAAGACAACTGTCTTTAGTATAATAACAACTGTCTTTAGTATAAAGACAACTGCCTTTAGTATAAAGACAACTGTCTTTAGTATAAAGACAACTGTCTTTAGTATAAAGACAACTGTCTTTAGTATAAAGACAACTGTCTTTAGTATAATAACAACTGTCTTTAGTATAAAGACAACTTCCTTTAGTATAAAGACAACTGTCTTTAGTATAAAGACAACTGTCTTTAGTATAATAACAACTGTCTTTAGTATAATAACAACTGTCTTTAGTATAAAGACAACTGTCTTTATTATAAAGACAACTGTCTTTAGTATAAAGACAACTGTCTTTAGTATAATAACAACTGTCTTTAGTATAAAGACAACTGTCTTTAGTATAAAGACAACTGTCTTTAGTATAAAGACAACTGTCTTTAGTATAAAGACAACTGTCTTTAGTATAAAGACAACTGTCTTTAGTATAAAGACAACTGTCTTTAGTATAAAGACAACTGCCTTTAGTATAAAGACAACTGCCTTTAGTATAAAGACAACTGCCTTTAGTATAAAGACAACTGTCTTTAATATAAAGACAACTGTCTTTAGTATAAAGACAACTGTCTTTAGTATAATAACAACTGTCTTTAGTATAAAGACAACTGTCTTTAGTATAAAGACAACTGTCTTTAGTATAAAGACAACTGTCTTTAGTATAAAGACAACTGTCTTTAGTATAAAGACAACTGTCTTTAGTATAAAGACAACTGTCTTTAGTATAAAGACAACTGTCTTTAGTATAAAGACAACTGTCTTTAGTATAAAGACAACTAACTGTCTTTAGTATACATATTTGAATAATTGCGTATTATACTGTTTTTATTGTTCATTATATTTACAGTTTTGGCTTATCTGTGGCCTGTAATTGGTCGTGCTACAGTTGTTTCCAAGAGAGAAGTTTTATATCTACCCTTTTTCGGTTTTGGTTCCTGGCTTTGGGGTACATTATTCATTAACCGATCTCGTAAATCAGACTCCATAAATGCTCTGCAGAAAGAATCAAGAGCTATAAACGAAAGGGGTTGTAAATTATTACTCTTCCCCGAAGGTACACGTAATTCCACTGAAACCTTGTTGCCTTTTAAGAAAGGTTCCTTCCACATTGCCCTCCAGAGTCAGTGCCCCATACAACCAGTGGTCATCTCCAAATATTGGTTCTTAAATAGCGAAGAGAAAACCTTCCGGTCAGGCCACGCCATTATTAATATTTTACCCGAAATTCCTACAGCTGGCTGCACAAAAGGCGATATGGATGCAATAATCGATAAAACTAGAAATATAATGCAATCAGAATATACTAAACTTAGCCAGGAAGCTAAGGCCATCAATTCTAAAAAGCAAAATTAAGTGGATTCACCTTTACATGAACAACAACAGCAACATTAACAACTAACGAAGTAAATGACAAACAAAAATTTCTAGTTTTAACTCAGGTATTGTAGCATCAATTTCCTAAACAAACAAACAAAAAAATTAAGCAAAAACCAAAAATTATTTTGTATTGAATACAAAAAGCAAGTTAACCAAACAAACAAACATCTAAATCTAAAACAACCAACTAAAGTATTGCTGAAACAATTAAATTTTTGAAACAGTAAATGATAAAAAAAAAAACGTTTCTCGGCGATAAGTTTTAAACTTTTTTCTTCTGCTTACCGTATCGAAGTAAAGACAATGTACAAGTACTTTGTTTGTAAAGAATTTCTTTATTTTTTTATTATTGTTTTAAGTTATTAGATATTGTATTTATTCTATATTTGAAATATATTCATAGTAAATTTAACTAATTTTAATAAATGCGTTTAAAAAAAAACACTCACAATTTATGAAGTAAATGTGCGTTTTATTTAAAGAAAACTGTAAGAACTAATGAATTCTGATTGAAAGCAACTAAGGAGTGAGCACGAAAAAGGGTGCTTACGTTTATCGTAATAAAATGGGGGGTAGTGCACTAATTTTGCAGTTTGTACTAATGCTTAGTGATAGTGCAAAATTATTGCAATCATTTTGTTGATGTTTAGAGTGCAACTATAAATTTTGCATTAATTTTTAAGTTCAAAATGATTTAACTTTATTTTTGTGCACTAATTCAAAACATAAGACTAATACTTCGTTAAAAAGAACAAAAAAATATTAAAAATTGTTATTATTCGTATTTGGTTTCAATAATTCCATGACTACTAATTTTTTAAAATTCAGTGAGAGTATGTTTAATGCAGCTTTTTGTTGATTGCAAGATAAAATTTTGCACTAATTGATTGTAGTGCAGGTTTTTACACTAAATCTGCGTTCAGTGATAATGAAAAATGTATCACTATCACTATTTTAGTGCTAGTGAGGAAATACCATTAACAATAAAGCTGGTGAAAAATAGTGCAAACAAAATTTTTTCAATTTTATTTAGTGATAGTGCAATGCTTATTTCAATCAACATTTAGTACACTAACCCCAACAATGTTAATTGGAAGTATATCGTTACGAAAAACGATGACCAGAGATATTGAACGAAGGAGGTTAATCTCAACCTTGACGTCGTAGTCGGTGGAGCCCAAATTCCGACTTTGAGCCATCCACAAATTTTTGGGGTCAGACTATTTACTTTCTCAGCTCATGCCACTGCAATCACGCACAAATTGCGAAGTAGAAACAAGGTTCTCAAAGCGCTGGCCAGCAGCACATGGGAAATGAATATAAAAATCTTGTTGGCTATCTACAAGACGATTGGTCGATCAGTGGTAAACTATGCTGCTCCAGTGTGGTCACCCTCGCTGTGTAATACCCAGTGGAGAAATAATCAATGATGTCTTAAGGACTATCACAGGCTGCATGCAAATTACCTCAGAACACCATCTGCACGAGGAAACGAAGGTTTTTCCAGCAAAAAAACTGTCGAAACAGTTCCTCCTGGATTGTCATCAGAGAAGTCATCCTAGCTTCAACATCACACAGCTGGAGCCTCCCCCGAGGCATGTCAGGAATGATCATCGTGTATACGAGGAAAACATACAAAGGTATGTGCAGGATCCATTTTACCGCAACTCGTATACGGCAGCTTTAACATCACACAGCTGGAGCCTCCCCCGAGGCATGTCAGGAATGATCATCGTGTATACGAGAAAAACATACAAAGGTATGTGCAGGATCCAATGGACCGCCATTCGTATACGCAGCTTTGAACGACATTCGTCATCAAAACCGCGGTTACAGGAGAAACCCCGTTGAAGTAGCACAATTTATTGGCCTTGACCTCGATACAGAACCCCCAGATTAGAAAATTGTGTAGTTTAAGCTGTTACAACAACAACAGCTGAAATACCGGTACCAAAATAATCCAAACAAACTTGATTTTAGTAGAATTAATTTTTCATAATTAAAATCTACTACAAATTTAATGAAAATTATTTTTCTTTTTAATATCTTTATTGAGTATATATAAATCAACATTATAACAAAATAAAAAAATAATTCTTAGAACTAAGTATATTGTTTTGTTCTAGTATAGATTGAATGATAAAGCAACTTTGCTATATTTTAAATATTAATTAGAATTATCACATTAGCGGTATTCACAATCTTGTGCATTTGTAATGTAAATTTATGCATGGTGTATTTCTGTATATTTTGTTAGTGTAAAGTAAAAATACAATGCATATACAATGGTGCTTGCTGTTAAATAAAAAAAAGTATAAAATAATCCTTAAATACTAGTTTACAAACTGTTCAAAAATTTAACAAAACAGGAACATATTAATCACAAACATGTTAATAACAATATTAAACGAGCTGTACATGTGCATACACAAATGAAAGAAGGTTCAATGACATCAATAACCGTTATCGTTTTAAATGAAATATACAGGGTTTTCCAATAAGAGGTGTTATTTTGGTATTCAAAGAAAAATGGCATTTTTTGAGATAAATGATCGGATGTTAATTTCATAATAAAGAGGAAGGTATGCCGCTAATAAATGCAGCTAAATGGCCACCACGACCACGCTTACAGGACCATATCCTTTTCATGAAATTTTTCATAACCAAATCGCAAAGTGGCTGCCCTATGTCCTCAACAGCCTCACGAATTCTATCTTTGAGGTCTTGAATCGACGCCAGGCTGTTGGCGTAGACCTTATCTTTCACGTGGCCCCAAAGGAAAAAGTCGCAAGGTGTTAAACCACAAGATCTCGGTGGCCAATTGCCTCTACGATGGCCTCTTCGAGCGATAACATTTTCATGCATTTAAGGACCCAATCAGCAAATACACGACGTTGTTGATGATAGGCCGGCTTGAGTTCTTGTGTTAACTGAACTTTATAAGCCTTAAGACCCAAGTCTTTATTAACACTTTGGGCTACAGCAGCAATATTCTCAGTTGTTCTTGAGCTACGTGCACGGGTTTTATTCTTCACATTACTAACTTGTCCCAACAGCTCGATTTTTTCCAACAATTTCTGTATTGCGGTACGACGACCCAAAAATGCATTAGTTTTGTGAACTGTGACTGCAAGATTTTCACCATTTTTGTAGTGAATTTTAAAAATTTCAATGCGTTGTTGAAACGTGTATCGTTCCATTTTTAGTAACTGCGTAGTTTCTACTACAAAGAATACAAGCTTCAAAAGTGACAGCTACAAAAATACCTGGTGATTCAAAATAACACCTCTTGTGGGAAAACCCTTTATAAATAATTATATAAAATGATAGCTTGTGCGTGTAAAGCAAGTGCTTTACATAATAGCAACTGGGGAATGTAGGGAAACATTGTCCAGCCTTCTCATCCTCAAATATCTCGTTCATGAAGCAGTATTCGTAAAAAATAGTATCACTACAAATTGTCTTTGTAACTGTAGAGCATATTTACAGCAGCATTTTCGTATACAAATGTATTTGAAAATCGTTTCACACGGATTTGATATTTTTTACCAATACATTTCCTTAGAATATCTAGCTCAAAAACCTCCAGTTACTTTATATATGTAGTTTTTACTTTATATAGGAGTTTTGTCTTCCGAGGAAGGTGTCAATTATTTAGCAGAGTTCGAAACATGCCAGAAATCCGTTTTGCCTTTCTAAGTAATTGACAACCATGGTTATTAAATTTCATACTGGACTTGAAGGGTATATAAATTCCGTCTAAAGTGAGAGCAAGCTTTTTGCTCTGCGGTACTACACATTTTCCAGAAGCATTTCTAACGCAAATTGCCTCTGACTTCCCGGCATTAATTTTAATACCCCATATTTAGTTGGTCAGCTGCAGTGTTCTACGCTTGCACTGGAGTTTCATCGTGTGAAAAAATCAAACAATCGTCGACATACAAAATTGCTTTTGATGTTCCAGTGGAAAAAGGTTAAATAAAAATGGTGGTAATACGCTGACTTGAGGAACGCCGCTGTTAACAGTGATAAATAGGGATTTCATATCATTGATTTTAACGCTAAATTTCTGTTCATTGAAATAGCTTAAAAACAGTTCAATTAAATAGTAGTAAGCACTAATTTAATTTAAATACATTTCTTTTTAATTCCTCCAATATTTTAACATATACTACTGTGTGTCGATGGTAACTTTGTGAATAACAAAATTCCAACTCTGCATTTCAAACACATGTCTTTTGTTTACAATTTACACATTCAAAGTGTGGCAACACTGAAATAACAAAAATTCTAATTTTTTACGTGCATGTACATTTTTGTAAACATTTATTAATTTCACAATTGTCTTTTATGTATTTTATAAACCAAAAGTGTATTTAAAATATAATTAATAAATAAAATAATCCATACAACATGGGAGTAACCGGTCTATGGAAGTTAATAGAGCCATGTGGAAAACCTGTGCCGGTAGAAACTTTGGAAGGAAAAATTTTAGCAGTGGGTATGTACTTTTTGAAAATTCTTTAAAATTACAAAAATTAAGAAAAATAACTTTAAAATTGCTAGATATCTCAATATGGTTACATCAGGCCGTTAAAGGTTTCCAAGATAATAAAGGAGCTGCACTCAATAATGCCCATTTATTGGGTTTATTTCACAGATTATGCAAATTAATGTATTACCGGGTAAAACCCGTATTCGTATTTGATGGTTGTGTGCCGCAATTGAAGAGAGATACTATAGTAAGTTCAAATAATACACAACTTGTATATTAAACTTTTGGTTAATAATTAATTTCTATAAAGGCCCGTCGCCAACAACAACGCAGTAAATTAAACAACGAAGCTGATCGTATACAGGCTCTATTATTGCAATCTTTGGCTAAAGAAAAAGTAGTCCTGCAGGCATTGGGACCTAATGCCGAACTTTTACTAACATCTCCCATTAAAAAACTAGCAACGAGTAAAGCTGCACGTAAAGAGGATGCTGTGGATGAGATGTTTAAACTTCCGGAATTGCCCTCAAGTTCTAAGAGTAATCCAAACCAAACTGAAGATGAAACTACAGACGAGTCGTTTAACGAAAGCTCATTTTGCTCTGATGATTATACCAACACCTCAGCATCAGCAGACGATTCTTCTTTTGATGAATCAAATCCTCGTACTGCTTATACCTCTAATATACAAGGTATCGATGTGAGAAGTAAAGAGTTTCTACAACTGCCAGCTGATGTAAGGCATGAAATATTGGTGGACATAAAGGAAACCCGTAAGCAGTCATCATGGGGTCGTTTGCATGAATTGCCTTCGCGCAGTGATGATTTCAGTACTTTCCAAATGAAACGTTTGCTTAAAAGGCGTGATGTACAAGTAAGCCTTGAAACAGCCGAACAGGAAATGGGTGGTCGTACCTTAACCTATGCTGAGCTAACAAATATCTTTAGCGAAGAAGGCATCTTAGAAACGGATATTATGGAAAAGGGTACAAAACAAATATCATCAGATGAACATACACGTTTTCTCTTGGTTAAAGATTTGAAAAAGAAACTAGCACAAGTTAAAGAAGAAACAATTAAGGAGGAAAAAGCTGAAATTAAAGATGAAAAAAATACATCTACAAAGCAAGCCAGTAATGTTAATGAAGAACCTTCCACCTCTAAAGTGGTTGAAAAGAAATTGGGTAATGAATATGATGCAGATTTGGAATTGGCTATTGCTCTGTCGCTGGAAGACGATGCTAACAAAGTTTACGATGAAAAGGACTATGATTACGATTCGGATGAAAGTATTAAATTGACTAAAGCTCAGCGTGAACGTTTACAAAATGCTGCCAAGGGTCCGGCTCGTTCATATATGATCGAATATGCGGGCATGAATAAGGAAGAAGTTGCTGGTATCTTAGAGAAAACACAAGCAAATGAGGATTTTGATGAGACCTTGGATATTGAGCGTTTAATTGGTGATACTAGTGAAAAGGTGGATGAAAAGTAAGTAGTCAATAATTTTGAATTGTTATACCTTACACCATGAGTGGTAAGGGTATATATAAGTTTGTAATTTCTAACTTTTTCATATGCGACCCCATAATAAAATATATATATTCTGGATCATTATAGATAGCGGATTCGATATAACCATGTCCGTCGTCTGTTGATATCAACTTTTCAAATTAGTCATTAACATAGACAAATGGATATATAATGGTAGTCATTTCAATGACATTTCCAACATCGCATATAACGCCTTAAAAGTTCTGAAAAATATTTTATAACCCGATTATTTTTCACCTAATTTCTTTATCAAAATCTTTTTCATATGCGACCCCATAAATTATATATATTTTGGATCATTATAGATAGTGGATTCGATATAACTGTCTGTTGATATCAACTTTCCGAATTAGTCATTAACATAGACAATATGGATATGGACTTCTAAGGCATATAACGCCTTAGAAGTTCTGAAAAATATTTTATAACCCGATTTTTTGTCAGCAAAACATTTTTAAGTTAAATTTTATTTTTGTCTTTGTCTTTTAACATTTTTAGAAAACCAATTGAAGAAGACACTTCCAAAGAAAAAATTAACCAAAATGAAAGTCAAGATATTCGTCTTTGTGTTACGGATGATTCCGATGACACCGATTCAGATTTAGAAGAAGTTGAAGATTCTCAGCAGATTATTTCAAACACAAATAAATCTAATATCGATTTGAATATAGGGAAAAATTCCAAAGTAAAAAATGATGGTGAAATTGACGACAAGTTAAAGATAACAAAAGATTTAGATAAAACCGATTCAGATTTAGAAGATGTTAAAGATTCTGATGCCACCGATTCTGATTTAGAAGAAGTAGTTGATGGCGGATCGTCTAGAAACTTGAATAAACTTAACAATAAACTGCTTGACTTGGAAGATGAATGTGTTATAGAAGAAACACCACCCTGCTTAACAGATGTAGAAGAAGTTAAAACAAAATCTTCGCAAGTCTTAAATATTCAAATCGATTTGAGTAAGCCATTGGAAGAGGAAGATGATCTTTTTGCAGATATTTTTGCAGACACGCAAACAATGGATGAAATAATAGAAGAAACTCCTACAGAAAACCTGAAAGAGGCTAAATGCAATACATTAAAAGAAAACACCAACAGTCTAGGTAGCGATGGCAGTAAAGAATCTAAATCTTTAGTGTCAAATCAGCTCAAAGCCACATTACAAATTAAAACCCCACCAAAGACGGAAAAAATTCTGTCCATTTTAGATGAATTAAAACAACAAGCTGATGAAATTAAAAATATCAAACTAGAAAACATAAAACTAAGTGAGTCCGTCATAGAAATCTCCGATGATGATGAAACGGGTTCAAAGTTGTCTAAAATTAAAAACGAAGTCATAGAAGTCTGTGATAGTGATGAAAATGATAATCGTGCAACAACACCACCGCCACAAATAATGCGCAACACAAATCAATCACCCAAAATCAGCTCCAAGTCGCCTAAATTAAAAACTCCCTCCAAGAATCACGCAATTACCGAATTTTTCAATGTTAATTATGTGGTAAAACGTACACCCGATAAATCTTTGGAAGAAGAAAACGAAATGGTGCCAAAAGTTAAATCACCATTCTTTGTGCGTAAAACACCTAAATCGGGACGCAAAAGTGGCAGTAATTCTCCCTCTCCCAACAAAAAGCCATCAAAGGCCAATAAAACTTTGTTTGGACAGGAAAATGAATCGTTAACAAAAGATACAGGCGATAAATTGGAAAATGACTTCATACCTTTAAAGGAATCACAGCCAGTAAGTGGAGAAGACATTCTTAAGGAAGCGGCCAATATATTAAAATCACAAAAAACTAGCGAAGAACTTAATAATATAGCCTCGGATTTGGCCAAAGAAAGACAGGACTTGGAAAATGAACGTAATCGACAGGATCGTATGGGTATGTCAATAACACAACGCATGAATTCTGACTGTCAAGATCTTTTACGTCTCTTTGGTGTGCCATTTATTGTGGCACCCATGGAAGCTGAAGCTCAATGTGCATTTCTGGACATAGTTCAACTTACCAATGGCACCATAACAGATGACAGTGATATCTGGTTATTTGGCGGGCGCACAGTTTATAAGAATTTCTTTGCTCAGAATAAACACGTTTTGGAATTTCGTTCGGAACAAATTGAAAAGGATTTTAATTGTGATCGTGCAAGATTAATACAATTGGCGTGTTTGGTGGGAAGTGATTATACAACAGGTCAGTGATTGATTTATTTGTTTCTCATCATTTAGCCTTTAATTTCATTAAAAAAATATAATTTTACCCATGACAGAACTAATTGATTGTACCTTGATTTTACCGAAGTTTTTTCTCTCTAATAACAATTTAAATTTCTCTAAAAACGTTTTCTTTGAAAAAAAGAAAATAAATTTCAGTAAAAATTTTTTTCTATAAAAAATAATTTTCAAAGAAAATATTTTTCTCTAAAAAAATTTAATTTGCGAAAATTTTCTCTTAAAAAAAAATTAATTTTCACCGATAGTTTAAAAAAATAAGCAATTTTAGAAAATATAATTTTAATTTCTATGAATGCACAATCTTCACTATCTCCATTCACCCAAAATTATTTTTTCAACAAAGTATTCGTTTACCAACAACCTCGTTACCCCTTCAATATTTTAGGAATTCATGGCATAGGTGCTGTAACTGCCTTAGAGATTTTGGCTTCGTTTACTCCTAAAGATCAAGCCAAAAACCCGCAGGACTCAACAAACACATCCATGCAGAACATTCTAGCCACTCTACAAACATTTCGCAACTGGTGGCAAACCTTTAAGACAGCAGCTGCACCACCTGGCAGTTCAGCACGTTTGGCCCTACAGAAAAAATTAAAAAATATCGAACTACATGAGGGGTTTCCCAATACTGCCGTGGTAGAAGCCTATTTAACACCTAAAGTAGATGAGAATAAGGATGCCTTCACCTGGGGTCATCCAGACGTCGAATCATTGAGAGAATTTACTAGAAAATCATTTGGTTGGACTGCCAGCAAAACCGATGACATTCTAATGCCCGTTTTAAAGAAATTAAATGAGAAACGTACCCAACAATCGATACGGAATTATTTCAATGTTAAGAATGCTTTAAGTTTAAGGCAAATCAAGGTTAGTAAACGGGTGCAAAATGCCATTGAAAAAATGTCGGGTAATGTGGAATCAGATGAGAGCTCGGAAAAGCCCACAAGAGCTAAAAGAGCTAGAAAAGCCACAGCACAGGGAACAAGAAAGAAGAAGGAAGCTGCTGCTGGAAACAATTTAGAGGAGGAGGTACAGGTAAATCTAGTAAATGATATCAGTTTAGCCATAGAACCCAGTTGTAGCTCTCAAATGGCTCGAGGTCCCATTAAAAGGGCCTGCAAACGTGTTAATATACCGGAAACCAAAGAAATTATACCCCAACGTGAAAAGGACTTGGCACAAATGGAAGCTAATAAAAAACTAGCAGCGAAGATTTTAAAAACCACGGAAAAACAAACTAAAAGAAAACGTAAAACATAAAATAATAAACAAAAACAACTTTAAATCTTTAAGTTAAAATAATTAATTATAGTGTAACATAAAATAGCATGTACTTTTTTTTAAATTCTTTTAAATATATATTTATTTTTCTAATTCAAAAGCATATAAATAATTATCACGTGAACCCACATAAATGTAGCAATCGTTTAAACAACTTGGTGTAGAAAACACTTCTGCTTCTAGGTCATATGATGATACTAAAGTCCCTTTAACTGCATCCAATAACACCATCAATCCCTGAGTAGAGCAGGACATTACGAAACGATTTGATATAATAATAGGTGTAGAATATACAGCAGCATTTAAAGAAAATTTCCACAATAAACACAATTCTTTGCTTAGGTGGTGAAAATTTAAACAATAAACATGCTTGTCATGGCAACCGAATATTATAAATGTATGGTCTTCATTATTATGGGGATGATGTAAAGTAATACCAGAAAATACATTGCCCTGGGTTTGAAAAGCATTCAACTGTAATGTATTAAAAGTTAAATAATTAAATTTAGGTATAAAAAGTTAGTAACATACCCTTTCTCCATTTTCTTCATTGCATATAGAAATTTGACCCTTGACTTCTGCTACAATTAGGAAACATTCGTTTGATGTTTTTAGTTTTGTTGGGGTAGAAAATATGGGTGTATCTAGCTTTTGCCACCATTTAATGGCACCACTTTCAGCTTGCATCAAAGCATAAGTACCATCTAAAGTACAAATTAACACTGAATCCTCCGAAATTTGCACAGGAGACGAAAAAATTCCTTTGGTGCCAAGTTTTAAGCTCCATATTAAGGTCAAAGACTTGAAAAAAAGACCACAACTTAATAATTACAAAAACATAGAGTAATGTTTTACAAATTATATTATTTTCGATTGATTTGTGGGTGTTTGGAGGTGATTCCCCATGATCTGTAAACCAAATCCGAGTAATCTGATATTTTATCGAATCCACATGATTTACTCGTTTTACATTCGACTAAAAAACCCTGTTCGTGCGATTTGCAGAACATAAATTTTTCGTTTTTGAAACCGCTCGATTTACAGAACATGGGCGAATATAAGGTGCCCGTAATAATTATAAGGTTACATACTTTTCTCATTTGATTACCATTTGTTCTATTTATAAACCGAAATATTGAAAATGTGAATTTAAAAGTGCTTCAAAATTATAAGGTTATTGTAATTTTGTTTTAAATTTATTGTTTAATTTTTATTGAGCCTATTTTCATTTCTTATTATATTGTAGAAATGCATTTTGTTCAATTTGAGACAATTAGATTAGATTGGGGTATTTTTCGAACATCAATTTGAGATACGAAAAATTGCATGAAAATTAGCTTGTTCGTTTTGTGTTATGCAGAAGTAATTAAAAGATTGCAAAAATGTTGGTAAAACACTGTTAGGTTCCATGGCCAGCCACTCGCTCAGCAGCTCACTTGGGACCATTCAAAACTGAATCCATTGTGATAACCAATGGGTAAACAGCAGGGTAGTTACAATACTTTCGTTGTCTCCGAGTTAAACCAACCTGATTCCCTGATGAAAAAGTAGATTCGTCTAAGATTCTCATCTCATAGCTCATCCAAGCATAATAGGAATGGGATTCCGAAGATGCGTTCCCTCAGGTTTGTAAGAGCTGGGCATTGGTATCAGATCAACTGGTAACCAGTTGAAAATAGTAAAAAGTGCCTTAGAGGAAGTAGACCTTATAGCACCTGTAATCAGTATGGAGATAGTCCTTAGGACGCGTTCAACGGCCTTCCGGTGAGTAGCATTATCCAAAGCGTGCCACCACACCAATACTACATAGAACAAGATAGGTTAAACAACTGCTTTGAAGATCCAATTGATACCCTTCGGCATAATAGCCCTTTTACAGGAGTAGATGGCCACATAGGCCTTATTAATCCTGTTCTGAATGTTTAGATTCCAGGATAATATTTTATCTAGTATGATGACAAGGTACCTTGCATTACCCTGATCACAAGAATGATTCCATTCAGTCTAGGTGGTCTCAAGTCATCGATTTTGGATATCCTAGTGAAGAGAACCAATTCCGTTTGTTTGGGGGTTCACATCAAGACCATTCGAAACACTCCACTGATTCAGTTTACTTAATGCCGATTCCATACAACTATATATTGTATCCAGAACTTTACCAGATATTAATACCCCAACATCGACAAACAGGGTATTCATAGCCAGATTCCACAGAAGTAGTGATAGTACACTACCCTGCGGGGTTCCACGATTGGCCACTTTTTAAACACTTATGCCACCTAAGGTAGCACATATGACTCTGTAACCGAGAATCTTTTCGACTAAAACAATGTACGAATTATTATTATTATGATCGAATTGGGCGTGAATGCATCAAAATTACAGTTTTGAGAGACATTAAAGCACACTATATAACTTAAATTAATGGTTTAGAATGCGTTTAGCTCTAGAGGAAACATAAATATATGGTTTCCTTCAACTAGATTGAATGGTTTGGAGTCCCAGGAGTGCTCTCAAATCATTTTGGAAGAACAAAATGATTTGAAAGTGACATAATGTCTACTAATGGCATGACACTTTAAAAACTAAATTTTTGGATGTTAAGACGCTTCATCTATTCTTTTCTTTCACAGTATAATTTTATTATTTAAATATAACTACAACTTACCTTCAAATCAAACGCCGCTACATTGTAATCCTCCGCATATGATGCTACAATAATCATATTCTTAACAACTAATGGTCTGGCTTTAATCATACCCTTAACATTAAGCTGCCACGTTACAGAGCCATTATTAAAATCGAAGCCATATAAAAAACCATCATAACAACCCACTAAAGCCAGTTGTGGTGTAACAAAAACCACCGGACATTCTATGCGATCGTTTAATTCCAAACGGGATATTTCAGTTCCAGTTGTGGCATTTACTGTGACTAATAAATGGGAATGAGAACCAACTGCTACCACACTCTCTTCGTATATAGACGGTGTAGCATCAATGCATTTTTTAAGATCATGACGCCATATCAACTTCAAACTAGGATTTGTGAGATCATTTTGTAAACTTCCAACAACATAGCTTTCATTTTCTAATTTTCTTGTGACCATTGATAGAAATTTTAAGATTTCTTCAATTGTACTGGTATCATCCAACAATATTTCCACTATTCTACTTTGCTGTTCACTTTGTTCCATTTGTTCTGCCAATTCGGTGGCTAAACTTAAAGCCTGAAATGAAGTTCCACCCGCCTTGATAAAGCTTATATCCGTAGACGATTTCAAACGTTTTACTGGTTCCGATTCTTTCAGTTTCTTCTCTTCGTGGTCATTTAGCTGGAAACCCATTACATTTGTTAAAAATTCTTTGAATATTTTTACAGGTGTCCGAGATTGTTTTTGTTTTGTTACCAATATTTGATTTAAAATCAATTTACGATCCAGTTTACCATGACGATTTAAAGGCAATTCATTGCTGTAAAATATTTTATCGGGTTGCTCATGATTTTCTAAATTTTGTTTAAAATTATTAAGAATAGAGCTTTTTTCTTCGATTGGCACATTATTGTCGTTTACTAGGTAAAATATTAGTTTAGTGCATTCTTTGTGCCATAAGGAAATTACTTTATAAGACATATTTTTATCATTCAAAAGATGTTCAACCTTTTTGTTTAATGAATCTATAAAAATTACATTTCATTAAGTTAACTTAATTCAAACTATTTATGATTATCTTAATTTTCAGGATAAGTTGTAGGATTACCTACAATAGTAATCAAAATATTCTTTAAATTCCACTTACCCAAACACAGTCGTTTTCCCAAACGTTTTATAGTATTATTCGTACGTCCTATATAATAATAATGTCCATTAATATTACGTTCTACGAGATCTCCAGTTTTACGATACAACATATCACGTAATTCAATAATCTTGATACCATCATCAGACTGTGGTATAAAGCAACGTCTAATAGAACTGCCAATCTCAAGTTCACCTTTACAATCGTTATGGTTCAAAATATTACCAAATTCATCAACTACACGAAAGAAAGTAAAGTCATCTAAAGGTTTGCCCAAGGGCACACGATCCGATTTGTTATTAACATCAAATTCATAAATGCTAGACCAACAGGATACCTCGGTTATTCCATAAATATTGAATATGCGTTTCCCAGATGTGGGGAAATCCAAAGGCAACCAAGTTTTTAGTTCTAACATAGAAGGAAAATCTTCCCCGCCTAAGATTAAACATCTAAAAATATAAACAAAAAATATTACTTCTTTCCTGTAAAGCTTGTTTAATATTTAATCTGTTGCTTTATACCTTAAAGCTGTTGTTTTATCCAAAATGTCATCATGTATGCTTTGTTTACCAAATAAACGTAGCAGAGAAGGTGTAGTTTGAAATATAGTTACTCCTGGCATTAATGTGGATTTTTCCGGAAACATAACTTTAAGCAAATGTTGTGGTTGAAACCTAATTTCTTTAGAAGTTATTAAAATTGCAGTACCCGTTGCTAAAGCCAGGAATAATTCTACAACGAATGGATCAAAAGTGGGGGGAGAGCCAAGAAAAATAATATCATTTTCTTGTATATTCAGCAAACAACTGTAAAAAAAAATTTTAACATTTTAAATGAATTAAATTTAATTTGTAAATACCTTAAAGCTTTAATATTAGGTTCTATGCACTGATAAGGTACATGTACCATTTTGGGAACACCAGTACTACCCGAAGTGGCTACGGTATAACATAACCTCACATTTTTAAAAGAGATAACGTCAGATTTTATTAATTCCAAATAGAATATATCTTCTAAAATTTGAATCTTATTTGCTTGCGTGTTAGAATTATCACCCGGCTTAAGTATTTTGGAAGATATTACATACTTAACCCCACTTAACCTCAAATAAGTATCAACATCTTTAGTTTCTTCCAAGTCCAAGCAATAAAATTGGCAATTATGGTTAAGTATGCTTTAACGGTAAAAAACATTAGTTAACCAATAATATCAAATTTAAATACCCTATTTACCTTAATAATAAAATAATTGAAGCTGTTGTATGTTCTTTAATATTGATTGCAATACCTACATGATTTTCAACTTGATAGTTTTGGAAATATTCTATACATTTTGTTGCTTCTTGAACAATGGTTTTATAGCTATAAATACTTTCGTTTTCTAATCTTTTTCGTTCATAAATGAATGGTTTATTTTGGTAATTTTGTAAATAATTTAAATTGTAGAAATTTTCAGACATTTTTGTTTACAAAATTATTGTGTCAAGTTGACAACACTTGTTTGTTAGAAAGAAAAGGTTGGCAACGAAGCAAATGAACTGTAGTGTTGCCATATTGATTGTTATTTTTCCCCGCATTCTATTGTGTTAACATGGTTTCCCCACGCGCAATAAACTTGGAAATAATGTTTGCAACTGCAAAATTCTATTGCCGTTATTTGCACATATATTGCGAATAATTATTCAAACTTTTTTTGAAGAAATAATATACAACTGTTTTTGTACTTTCTTATATTTCTTATATATATGTATGACTATTTTTATTAACGTCTTGATTTTTCTGATTAATTCATCTTTTGTTTAGGATAATTAAATTTGCTCTGTTCTGATTTTACAAAGTTAAAACATAATTTTAAGAGAAAACTAATTTAAGAGCCTATGTTAAAACATTATTTTTTAATTTTATTTGTTTTCAAGAACCAATCCTATAGGCCTTAGTCGAAGTTAATGTTCAAACACATATGTAAGCAATAGAATTTGGCAATTTAGATCATAAAAATGTTTAATCTAATATTACGCGTAGACGTGGTTAATTGATTAACGTATATAGTAATATCTGGGATGCAGTTTGTAAAAAAGTTTGAATTCGAATTATAGAGCCATAAATGTAAATATTTTAATAATAGTCAACTATTTTTTTTTAATTTTCCCTTCATATGTTTACCATGTTTCTTTCTAATTTTTAGTTAAAGACCTTATACATATGTATTGACTATTATAAGCAATTTGTTGTTAATTCTCTTTTGCATTATACACATATGTTCAAATGATATTTTGTTTTGCAATTTTCACACAAGGAAATATTTCTTGGTATTTTTCTGTTGCTGTGACAAATATATTTACCTGAAATTACTAAGTTTTTAGTTAACATTATAAGAGTTGTCAGGTATATTTATTTTAACAAAATAACCCACAATAATAATGTTCATTGTGTGAAGGTAATTAAATGCTAAACAAATCGTAGTTCTCTGGAAAGTATAAAATATATATATCAATATGTTTCTCTACCACAACATTCCCTTGCAACGCCTTTTTTAAATGCAACACTCTTTGTTACACTCAATGCTTGGCAACTCTGCGAACCCTGTCAAATTGACACATTTCAATTTGTTTTCATTTTTTTAGTACAAGCAAAATTATTGTAAAAAATAATTATTTACTATTTTTGTGAAAAATATTTTAAATATATTTAAATTGTTAAAAAATAATAATAAAACAATTCATACCAGCACTAGCCGATTTGTATAAAAAAGGCTGAAGTGCAATAAAGTGAAGGGAAGTGAGTAAAATAATTCTAGAAGTTTTTGTGAGACGGTCATGTTCAGCAGACACTCTCCCTTGAAACGTAAACACAATGAATATCATGATCCAGACTATCCTCAGCAGGAGCAACAATCTGATGAGGATGATGGTACACCGGGCTGTAGCACACATTTCACATATAAGAGAAGAAAACCTGGTGAGGAGATTAAAACGGAAAAAGAGTCTCAGAGTGAAAATTATTTGCATAAAGTGAGACAGGTCATAGAAAGAGAATTTCAGAAAGAGATTTTAATGAAACAACAACAGTTGGAAGAAATTGATGAAAGGCTTGAAAATGCTAAACACCTGTTGGATAGGCTGCGTTATGGTATAGTGTCTGAATATTATAAAAAACAAGAAATACCCTTAACCGCGGCAGATGCTTCCACCTTAAGAGGAACGAACTGTTTATTTGATCGTGAGGATAAAGGACCACAAATGCCATTACATCCTTCCATAAAGAAGTTAATAGGCAAAAGGCCCAAAGATCTCAGTGAAGTTATAAGATCCTGTCCGAAAAGAACAGCAGCACAAAATGCTGTGCAAACTATACGCGCAAAATCTCAACTACAAAAACGAGAAGAAAGGAAGCTCAAGCAAATTATACGAGAACAAGGCATAGTAATCGATCACTCAAAGCAAAATTCCACAGAAAATGATGTGAGTTCCTTATTAACTGCAGCAGCGCAAAATAGTTTACTTAGTAGTCAAAATTTAACAGCCACCACTATAAAGCAGGAAAAGAAGGGCAAGCAAATAGCCAACACACCTTCAGGAAAATCTTTAAATGCTGCTCGATTAAATAACAAGATTAAACACTTTATAGTTGTGGGAAATACTTCAAAATATATCGGCAATGAGGTGGAGAGGGATATAAAATCGCAAGCACAGAATTTAACTCATAAATGGTTGGTATATGTACAATCGAAAGATTCTAAACAACCTTTAGACCGTTTTGTAAGGAAAGTGCGCTTTCATTTGCATCACTCTTATCGTCCCAATGATGTTGTCGATATAGAAACACCTCCTTTCCAAGTGTCGCGTCGTGGTTGGGGTGAATTTCCCATACGAGTGCAGTTATTTTTTCATCCAGAATTCCATCAAAAACCCGTTCAACTTATTCACAATATAATACTGGATCAAACCTTGTCTGGCATACAAACTCTGGGTGCTGAAACATTACTGGAAATATGGTTGAGGGAGCTAAAGTCCGCGAACTCACTAGACAAAGAAGTAAAAGCAGGAGTTGAAATTATGAAAAAACCGGAAATTCCCACAAAACTTAAAACAAATTTAATGACACGGTCTGAGGAAATAATGGACGACAACTTATTGGATTTTCTTAATAAAATTGAGTCTTCTCCCTGTTCCATAAGTGCTGATATAGAGAAAATACAACCCACAGTTATGGTAACTGAACCTCTAGGGGTTAAGCTTAAAACACCCAGTCCGGAAAAATGTAAAGTGTTCTCAGCAGTACAACCAAAATCCCCCATTAAAATGCCTCCACTCCTAGAAATATCGAAAAATCCTGAAAAATCCTTGGCAATTACCCCGACTATAATAAGCAATACAATGGTAGAAGTTCCAAAAATACCCGAAAAATCTTTAGCTCTTACCCCTACCACAAAAAGCAATAGCACTACAGTCTCTGCGCCAACACCAATAAAATCAGTAGCTGTAGTAACTACAGAATTTAAAACTCCACCCTTATTTACCAATGGTTCTTTAACCACAAAACCTATGACGACCTTTGTTAGAATACCCACCAGCTCTACACAAGTTAGATTTATCAATTCTGCATCGACAGTTGCTAATAACATACCGCCCCTAAGACCTTTAACACCTTCACCACTACCCTCAACCACACCTGCTCAGCCTTTGACCACAACAATAACCCAGAAGTCCATGATTTTAAATAAAGATGGTAAAATTCGAATGCCATCTGCCTCTGTAGCCTCTGCCGTGCGTAGAACTATTTTACCTATTGTTAATAGCACACAAGCAAATATTCCATCTAAAACGTCACAATTTCCGAATGTAAATAAGCCCCAAATTGTTTCTGTATCCTCATCATCAACACTAACGTCTTCAGCGCCCAAACAAATTCTACAAAAGAAACTAGTGCAATTGGTCGACTCAACGGGTAAAGTTAAATATATTCAAATGTTGGTGGCAGCCAGCTCGGCTTCATCTAGTATGCATAATTTAAGTACATCATCATCAGTTGCACCGAAACTTATAACAATGGCACCTAGTTTAGTGAAAAATAACACAGGTAAATACAAAACTTTTAATTCATATTTAATTCTTGTTTGTAAATTCTGATAAGGAAAATTTTGTCCATTTGTTGTTCTGAGTTTTTTTTTTTTTTTTGTTATGAATAAGGGCTTAAACGATTTTAGCAAGCTGCTATGCAACTATATAAACTGAAACAAACGAATGATTATAATTGTTCACTATCTTCAACTTAGTAGGTCTTCGTTTATGCGCTTCTTTTAAATCTCCTTAGTTGCAATAAAGTCATGCATATTATTTAACGATCGTTTGTGATGATATTTTGTTTTCACGCAAAGAAATATTCTCTTACAAGCGAAACTTAATAATTTTTTAAATCGCTGTCTTTAGCATCGTTAAAAGATTACACAAATTCTTTTGATTTTTTTCCGTAACATAATATTTATTTAATGGGACTATAATCTAATTTGAATTTATTTTCTACCATTTTAAGTTCTTCAAATGAAGTTTTGCCAACTATTGGTATGGTTTAGTACCCATTGTGATTCGGAATTCATTTTTAAAACATATTAACAGAGTAACGTCTCTGACTAACAAAATCATTTGAAATTTGAACTTCATGGGGTCTTTTCTGGTGCATTTCTTATTAACAAACTTTTTCTGAATATATATGTACATTGTACAATATCAAATTTTTTGCGACAAAGACGCATAGCCATTCTTGTTCCCCGGATTTTTCAAAATAGGTATTTTTCTAAAATATTCAAGAATCGATGAAAATTTTATTTCCTCTAGCCAAATGTGTTTATTTTTGAGTGCCATAAGGCGCTTTCGTAATTTTTTTTTGGATTTTATCCCCGTTTTTTTTTTTTTCAAAAATTTGACGAAATTGTTGTAAAATCCAAGGGCTCGAAATTAATTTTTGAGCTAAGGTTTCTAAGCGCCAGAACTACATATAACTGCTTCACAGCAACGATGTATCGAATCAATCATCAATCGTGTCCTTTGAAATATTTTGCTATTCTCTAATAACTGCATCTGTTAAAGCTTCCTTCTAGGTATAATTTTGAGTCCGTATTTTGCGATCTACAATTTCCCATTGATGTTCTATGGGATTGAAATATGACGATTTAAAACACGTATCTCATGGAATGTAATATGTAGAGTAATTATTAATTATCTATTCGAATCATAAATTTTGCTGTAAAATGGCTTCACTTTGTTAGGGCGTATTTTATTGATAATGTATATTTGGTTATGTTTTACTTAAAAATCCATATTATCACAATTTTAAATAAAAATAAAATTTTTTTGCCGTCAAAAAGTTTTTTTGTCGATTTTTATATAGAAATAGCATTAAATGTTGTCGACTAACTTCTTTCGACTTCGAGAAACTGGAAGTAAATCTTCCTCATTTCTATATCAGCTATTGAGTATTTTCATTTCAAAACTTTTTGCTTCAGAAAAGTTTATAGATTTTTTAAAGTATCAAAAATTCATGAATTGTTCCAAAAACATTCATATTTGTTCAACGATCAACATTTTGACGATTTTAAAAGCCAAGTCGCATGATGGAGAAACAAGTATTAATATATTAGAATTATTATATCCATCATTTTCTCAGAAAAACAATTATAATTTTAAAACTTTGACTATTTAATTGTTAGTATAACTAAAAGAGGTCCTGTCTGTTGTGTATTTTTTGGGCATTGTGCGTTCCATTGTTATTTATTATACCCTTCACCAAGAGTGGCAAGTGGCGTTTGTAATTTCTACATTTTTCATTAGCGATCCCACAAAGTATATTTATTCTGGTTCGTTATAGATAGCGAAGCCGATATAGGCATGTCCGTCTGTATGTATAAATCAACTAGTCCCAAACAAACTAGTCCCACTTACAAACATAATAGATACATCAATATATCGGGAACTACACCTGCTCTGTCGCTATTTAAAATCGAGAAAATCCGCCCACAAATGACTGAAATGTAAGGAAAAATCGGGTCAACCTCGATTTTTGGACTATTTTTGATCTACATATATCTGGATTACTAAGTCTTTAATATAGACAATATGGATATCTAATGATAGATATTTCAAAGTCCATTGCAACGATGTATATAAGGCTATAGTAATTTGGACCTACAATGGGTCAAAATCGAGACTAATATTTTTTAACCCGAACAAAATATTTTTTTTCACTAATTATTTTTTTTTTTTTTTTTTTTTTTTAATTTTGTTTATCTAAAAATATTTAAAATTTTTATTTTAATATAGCGGCACAGCCGAATATAGCTTATCTCTTACATGTTTTTCTACTCAAGTGCATTTTTAATATTTTTAGTTCGTATTTAGATTTTTTAGAAGCATATTTTAGGCACATATTTTCCAAAAATAAATACATGAATTTCATTGTTTTGCCAATGCTAATATGTATAACCACTAGGGTATTCAATTAATCGGGTTTCTGGATTAATCGGTTAATCGAGCAAATAATTAATCGGGGTTTAGATTTAATCGGCTAATAATCGGTTAATTTTAAATTATTCGATTAACCGAATAATTTCTATTTTAATTTTAAATTGAAAATGGAACCATTATTTAAGCATTTTATTAATAAAAACAAAAAAATAATAAAAAACAAAGAAATTATAACAATTCAACAAAAAAATAAAAAGTAATAGCAAAAAAATATGATATCTGAGATACTTTTTTATACGCATTTATACACATGTGAGTTTCTTTAGGATTTTAGTGAGATATTCTCAAATAAACTCTTAAAAAAGAATATAATTGAAATGTTTTCCTTTTAAACGATTTTTTCATTAGATTTAATAAAACCTGAGAAATCAAAATTAAAGAATATCCAATTTCTCATATAAAATTCTCAATTATATTATTGCACAGTAGAAAATTTTGGTGATTTTCGGATCAAAAGTCTGTAACTTTTGAATGGATGAGAATTTTTTTAAGTTTTTTTTTTGTTGAATAGGTGGGACTTTAAGCTTTAATCATAAAAATAGAATCATAATAAAAAAAAAGTAATGAACGGTTAAAAATACATTTTTGATTTTTTTTTAGTTTTTGTAAAAAAGTGATATGTTATGTGATATGTTTTAATAGTATTAACACAGACATTTGCTTAGTTTTTTTTTTTTTTTTTGAAAAAATACAACCTTTTAAGCTCCAATATTTACAAGGCCCAAAGGTTGCATTTTTTGAAAAACATGTTCAGCTACAGTATAGTTAAAATAAAACACCATTGGTAGCAAATGTATGATACTTAAAAAAACTGCTTTCGAAGTTTAAAGTTTAAAACTGTTTTCAGAGATTTTGAAACACCCTCAAAATTTTGAGTTTTTTTTAAGCTGTTTTAGGGTAGGGCGTAGTACTTTAGTACCTCTAATTCACACATTTAAAAATTTTATACAAATATGGAGAGGCAAGGAATTAATCTTTCATAAAATGTATATTTCAAGAAATTACTTAAGTTTTTATAAAAAAGTTTAGCATTTTCTTTATTTTTTTGTTGTAATTTTTCAAATTCAACAATAGTGATTTTAATTTTGCAAATTTTTTTAAAGACAAGTTTATAACAAAAAAACGAGACATTACTTGTTAAAATCGGTTTATATTTGCAAAAGTTATTAAACTTTTTCGAAAATGTTTGAATTAATTAAAAACAAAAAAATCCTAGTCAAAGTTGCGTAGGTAAGCTAAAAAACATTATACATTTTAAATGAATAAGTTTCAAATCTGCTAACAATATATTCAAAACTCATAACGAAAATAGAATCTGGACAAGATACCCTTTCCAACAAGGTAAAACAATCCTAAAACAAATAATTATAAATATTAAAACTACGCCCTTGTATTTGGTATAATTTTAACTCCCCAAATCTTTAAAGTAGAAAGTAGTGTGTTCTGTCGCCATTTTCGAATACTTCTGTTGACATAATAACTATAATTTCTGCAAATAATTATTGCTTGACATCTTGCCTTTACGATATAATTTGTTTTATGGTTAATTTCAAACATTTGCCAAAATCAATTATGAGGTGCATACACCTTATATTATCCACTGTTAATTGGAGTCCTTTTTGGGGTTTTTAGATTGGGAATACTTTTAATAGTTTCTGATAAAAGACTCGTTTCAGTTATGTCTTTAGTTTCATCTATTATCATGTTGTCCTCCGACTCATTAGGACAAAGTTAATCATAGTACATTCTAGAAAAAGGTTCATTTAAAAATTGCTTACATTCAATTTTTGTGAAAACTACAAATTACACAGATATGAATCGGCTGGTTCCAGTAATATGGCAATAGAAAATAAACAAAAGAAAATGTCAAAATGTTTGTTGGCTATTGAAAATTGTATTTTTTCTTTCACTCTGAAAACCACTTTTCAAAGATCATACAGATATGATCTGTGTGGAAAACTATAGCTAGCAGTTAATGTTCATGAGCTAAGAAATAAAATGTGTGTGCTTAAAATTATATATTTCTATATAAAGTGCCAAAAAAATACATTTCGGTTAATCGGTTAATCGACACAAATTAATCGGTTTATTTGTTATTTGAAAATCGGCAATATTAAATTATTCGAACAGTTAACCGAGCAAAATTAATCGGTTAACCGATTAACGGTTAATCGATTGAATACCTTAATAACCACATTTTATAAATGTTTTTTTTTAACTTTAATACCAACATACGCTGAAATTTACTATATTTTAATAGAAAACGTAGTAAATTTGATTTAGAAATATACATTTGTATGCATTTCTATTTGTATCGTCACTAAATCGAGGTTGGCACCGATTTGGAATATTTCCATACGAAAATGATCGAACGTATATATGATATATTGATACACATCTTGGGACCGTCAGATGTCTGTGGCATTCGCAGACTTTCAACCGACATATAGACAGCACACATCGTAATATACACATCCCTATCTATAGGGATTCAGAAAATATTTACTTTTTGGGTTCGCCCAAAGAAGAGCTGTGAGATCCGAAAAACTTACCTAAAGTTACTACGGAAGATACTAAATTCAAAAAGCAATTATATCTAAACAAATAATACTATATAGAATAAATATTTTAAAAAGTGTACTCCTTGAATCTTGATCTTGGTCAAAATACTTATTGACTATTTAAATTTTCTTATCATCTTATTTTTTTCCACTTACAGTCACAAACACAACACAAATAAGAAACACCATCACCACACCATTGCTAAAGTCACCAAATGGAGCACATCTGATGCCGGCCATGACAATGAAACCAAATATATTTAAAATTGTACCTGAAAGTATGCAAACAAAACCACAAATTCTAACATTTAGTACGACAACCGTTGGCGCAACAAATACAAATACTGTCACCACGGCACACAATCAACAAATGCAACATACAATTACAACAACCACACGGACGGTAGGACAAATAACAACACCATCAATGAAGACAACATTAAGGACCAATAATGTTGCATTGCCAGTAGCAAATAAATTACAAAAGCCAAATGGTAATAACACATCAACGAACCCCACCAAAAATTTGGTATTCCAAAAAGAAGGTAAATTATATATAATCGATCCACAACAAATGAAATACAAACAGCAACAAAAGAAACAAGTTTCACTGCTAAAGCCTCAAATTAGTTTGCTGAAACAGCAGCATCAACAAAAACTTATCACACCACCACCAACCACTGTAGTCAATTTGCCGACTGATGCTAAACCTACAACTACAACACAGTTATCGCATAACAATAATAATGTGCCACAAGTACACTTTGGCTTGAAACAGCAGCGCATTAATTCTATTAATGCTCTACAGCTCATGCAAATGAAACGTGTGCTATTTGAGAAACAATTTCTGCGGCAAGAATTTGCAAATGTACGTTCAGCTGTTGAATTTTTGTTAAGAAGATTAAAGCTAGTTGTCTCCAAAGATTCTTTAGTAGCTGTCTTTCCTTTTGTCTGCCATACTCTGCAAGAATTTCACTCTCTGACTGCCTTTAAGCAGAGAGCCTGTGAGTGGTTAAGAGCCAAAAACGTTTCTCGAATGTTACGTAATCATAAGGACTTGCAGCGCCTTAATAACACGTCTAAGGAAACTTTTTGGTCTACCAAAGAAATTGCCACATTTGCCCGGCAATATGCCTACACACCACCCATTAAATCGTTGCCCCGGCCGGGCGAGCAACAACAAACGGAAGAAAACGGCACAAAAGATTTTATGGATCTGGTTAAGAGTGAATTGAAACAAGAACACAATCTGCAATATGATACTCTAACAGATCATCACAAAGTTCGTAAATGGGTAGACAAAGTATGGCATACTCTAGAGAATTACGAATACAATGAAGATCAACATCAAATTATAGATATTGATGGCATAGAAGAGGAGGAACATAAGCAAAATAGAAAAATCTATAACACAGCCAATAACGCTTCTTCTCAATTATCCAATACTTCATCTTTGGATACTTATTTAGCACCTCCACCACATTTAGAAAATCAGTGTCAGTTAGTTACGGATATTTGTAAAGATTTAAACGTTAAACTAAACCACGAAGAATTGGAAACAAAACTCTACCACCCCTCAACACAAACGGTTTTAGCACAATGCCTGCATTTGTTTATCGAAAAATTATTGCGTCAATCTATAGCCGTGAAACAAAAGAAAGGGGTGACTCCGGCCGTCACAGAAACCATTTGTACTCTTATGCCTCAAGATTTTGCAAAAGTCATAGCCACTAATAGTGAATTTGATTTTCTTACTAATAATAATTTTGGTTCTGCCTCGTTGGCGGAAGGTTTAGAATCCTCCATAAAACAGGAAAAATCATGATTGTTTTTAATTGCTTTTAAGTTTCAACATGTTTGCATTCTTTTATAAAACTATTTTCCATTTTATTATATCTTTAATTTCCAATTTAAGTCTCATCTTCGAAAATTATGTACTCAGAAAAATCAAGAAATTTTGTTAAAACTGACTTCTAAAACTTGTTTTTTTAATATATGTATGATATAGTTAATAGTGAAATTAGTCGTTAGCTAAATAAAAACTTATTTTTATTTTAAATATTATAATTAAGGTTTGTAAGCTGTAGATAATAAATAATTTTAATCTAATTTAACCCTAATGATATAAAATAAATTAATAAAGTTGAAATTAAAATGCTACTACTCTTTGGTAATACATTAATAATACTTATTTGTTAGATTTGATAGTTTTTTTCACAATTAATTTATTTTTATGCTTAACAAGGTCAATATTGTTAATGTGATAATCTTGTATGCCCCAACAAGTTCTTAAATATTTCACAAAGGAAAAAAATTAAAATTTTGGAATTTTTAAAAATTTTTTTTTGGGATTCTCAATAAGAGAATCTTTGGTACTGTGAAATAACTCCCAAATAAATTAACTACTCAGAAATAACGCTCACACAATTTTCCATACAAATTGGCTTTTACTACATTACATTACGAAATAACTACCAATGCGTTGGGACATAATTTGTGTCGAATTATTTCACTATGAAATAGCTTCCTAAAGAATTCATTTTATTGGGAGTTATTTCATCTACATTGAGAGTTTTTTAATCTAACACTTCACACAATAACAAATTTATTTTATTTTGAGTCTTTATAATTATTTCGTGCCCCTTTGCTATTGCAAAGTAAGGAAGGATTTACTTGGCTGATCCCAGGGATATAAAGCCACCAACAATTTTAAACAATAACTTCTCACAATTTCTGGACGATCAAGCAAGAAATTTACATAAAATGACGTAATCTTCTCCATGAAGAAAATCGGTTCTCTCAATGTTATACAAGGAGCAATTAAAGTTGATGTGGGAATTATCATTCGTCTCATCGCAGGTATGACCTTATTTAGCTTTAGGTATTTATCCAAGAACCAGGGTTTCGACCTTATATTGGGATATATTTTAAAATAATACTTTCCCTTCAGTACACATATTCTCTCTGCCATTTTTTTCTAATTCTGTCTTCAATCACCCTACTAGCTTCTTTATCTTCTCTGAAAGTTCTTTTCTTCCACAAATCTTTTTAAACTTGATGCTATTAAAGGGCACTTTTACTGTCCGTAAAAAAACTATTTTACCTTCCGATTATCAAATGTGATGGTATGTAATGTATTTCAATGGACGTTAAAGTTGTTGTTTCTTTAATAAGTCTGGTAATTCTTCCACAGATCTGGTTAACCTTGGTGTTTTTAAAAGCCATAATACAGCTTTTATTGTCCGTAAAAGTATCTATTTTATTAATCCTTAATATCTTACAAATTTAATCGCCTTTTCAATCATTAGAAATTCAACTGACATGGAAGTGTTTCTCTGATATCTTGAATAGTTTTACGGTCTCGGATTTCGGGTGAAAAAAGGCCTTATAAAATATGAGGGATCTTTTGGGGTCTACGCCAAAGGAACATTCACTGGTAGCCTGGAGGAAAAACATGTTTTGTTAAACTTTTCCAAAATTCTGTTAACATGAGGCATTATAGAGTTGTTAGAAGAAATTATCCATCCTTATCTAATTGTGTTCCTGCGTCGATGTGTTCCCAATGATAACACAGGTCGACAGCAAAATAGGCTTGAATAACCACTATATAGATTTGATGCATCATTGCTGCCTAAGTACAAATATGGTCCAAATTTTAAATTTTATGGAGAGGTTTTTTTTTTAATTTTTTAGTAAAATTGTGATTTTTGTCAGATGTTTCTCCACATAATGATAACTCAAAAACGGTTACTCCGATATTATAAAATTAAACTTAAAAAATTGAAATTTACATAACCTTTAATCCATTTATATACTGTGTTTTAATCGGATCAGTATAATAACAAATTGAAGAAAAAATATATATTTTTTACTTAAGTTTTGTTTTACAAAACTTATGAAAAATCGATAATGGCAGAAATTGTTCAGATTTATTCCTTTATCGCAAAGCCACATATAATAGGAAAAAAATAAGATATCGATCATAAAAATCGATTGATTCTTATCGAATTTATTCACAATTAAGTGAATTCACTAATTTTCACAAAAAAAAAAAAAAAAAAAAAAAACGAAGTACCTGTTGTTTTTGTACATGTTGCAGTTCTGTCGTCACCTTCTATAAATTCGCAAAATGCAACAAACATTTTTCGTCTCAACAAACACACGTGAATTGAGAGTACAAACATTTAAACAAGTGAAGAACAAAATAATCAGCTGTTCTTCTGGGACCACCTTCTTCTATAAATGCGCAGGTCTGCTAACTTTGTACATGAAATAAAGAATACAGATAGCGCATTCACGTTGTCAAAATTTTATTGTTCTGCGCATGTACGTCACAGTAGTAAATAAACAAAAACAGATTCACACGAACACATGTATTTAATATGGGGAAATTTTGTTTACATTCATATTTTAATGAAATTATTGTTATTTTTGTAATATAACTAATACAAAATTGTTTATTATTTATTATTAAACCCTTTTTACAAAATTTGGTAGATTTTGTAACAATTTTACTTTAATATTCTTGCATTTATATAATTTTTAAGCAGTTTGCTACCAACGATTTTTTTAATTCCATTGATTTAATTTCCAATAATTTTAATAAAACACACATTCAAATGTTAATATGTATATTTATTTCATAAAATACAAGATTTATTAAAAATTTATATTAGGTATATTGTAGTTTTAAGTATAAAATTCAATTGAAAATTGATTCCAGTCATTTCATATATGTCATCAAATATTCCTTACTTTCATATATGCCATCCTATCATAATTGTCTGCATTAAACTTCTTGCGGCCGCAGAAGCTAATCCACTTTTTTCGAAGCATTACATTTGTTGGAAAGCGTAAAAAACTACAAAAATAAGCTTTTCCCTCATTGCTTTTATTGCAGTTCACAAGAGCACACTTAATTTTTATTAATTTTAAAAGAAGTTAAAGTTTAAATTCTTTTTAATTAACCACAAAATACACAAAAAGTCTCTTTAGACTACAAAATTTTCTACTACAGTGACATCACACAAAAACAGCTGATTGACAAACGAAAATAACGGACCTGCGCAATGTGTTATCTTATATTTCTTTGTTTCATGAACTTTGTACACACATCAGCTGGTTTTGTGTGACGCCACTGTAGTAAAAAAATAAATATTGTGAGTTGTGTTATTTAAATTAAAAACATTTGAAGATTTTTAAAGTTTAATCAATAAAAAATACATCATTATTAATAATGAAGTGCTCTGTTGTGAACTGCAACATGAGCAACGAAGGTAAAGCTTCTGCTTGCAGTTTTTTTCGATTTCCGACAGACGATAAACTTCGAAAAAAATGGATGAACTTCTGCGGTCGGAAGAAATTGAATGCAAGTGCTTTTGTTTGTATGCATCATTTTAAAGCGGAAGATTTCGAGAATAACTTGAAGTATGAAATGGGTAAGTAGTGAAGAATGGATAATATACATTTATTTTAAAATAACAATATATATACATGTCCATATATATAGGTTTCGCTAAAAGAAGACTACTTAAGGACGGTGTAGTTCCAACAATAAACATAGCATCCATCAAAAACGTTAAGTTACATGAACAGCGTTCACGCAGAATTGAAAGGAGGGAAAATAAAAAAAGTGTTAATTTGCTTCTTGAAAAACACAAGTCTGATTTAATACCTTCTCAAGAAAATGATACTTTGCAGTCAATTGAAAATACTGATACTATTGAAAATATTGATATTAAAACAGAAACGATTATAAGGATTAATGATTCATTTGAAAGTATAGATATTATAATTGAAAGTCACCAGCCAGAAAATCACCGCTAAGATCAGTGTCATTTGTTCATGAACGCTCGTTTGTTATAGAACCAATAGTTTTAATTTTAGCTGTAAGATGTAAATACTTATTGCTAGGCCTATAAAATGCAGATTTAGCAAATAAACATAGCGTAAAAAAAATTATCTATAAATTGTTAACTGTTTATTAGATGCATGATTCTTAATTTTAAGGAATTTTTCATAATAAGAATTTCTGTGTTCATAAAATAAGAAATTCTATAGGAGTTAAATTAGCGATATAAGTTTTTTTTTGTAAATGAGTCAAACTTTTTCCTTTTGTAAAAATAAAGTATGTATTCCTTATAAATATTAAGTGCAAAGCTATTATACGGAAGGAAATTATAAGAATAATGCTAAAATGCACTCCTCAAGCAGCTCACTTGGGTCCATTCAGATCTGATCCCATTGTGATACCCAAGGGGTAGTCATCAGGGTATTTATAGTACTTCCGTTGACCCCAAATTAAACCAGCCAGATTCCCGGATGAAGGAATAGATTCGTCTCAGATTCATCCTTGATAGCTCGTCCAAACACGATAGGAATGGAAATCCGAGGATGCGTTCCCTCAGGTTTGTCAGAGCCGAACATTGGCAGAAAAGGTGATACACAGTCTCTTCCTCTTTTTCATTATGGCATCTTCTACAGTAATTACCGTAAGCCCATTCTTCTAGCATGTGTCCTGTAATAAAGGAGACAATTAGCCTTATTTGCTCACGACTGTAATCTATAAGTAGACTAGTCCTGCTGGCATCATATACAGGCCAAGTCGACCTCGCTGTAGCACAGGAAGGTTCATTAGTCCACCTGTTTTGTGCAGTCTCATATAGTCTCTGCTGAACAGCCATGTTGCATTTAACAAGGGAAATACCAGAAAAGGGGTCGATCGCCTCCTCACTCATCATCGCACCCCTTTTGGCCAGATCATCTGCTATACAATTATCCTGATTTCCATCGTGTCCAGGGACCCATATAAGCGTTATCCTAGAATGTCTCGCTATCTCATTTAGGGATATTCGGCATTCCTCGGTTAACCTAGATGTCGTAAAGACACCCGCTGTTCCGTTTACGGCAGCCTTTCTGTCAGTAAATATACATATATCACCAGATATTTGATAATACCTCAGCCAGTTGGATGTACGTTTAATGGCAGTAATTTCCGCCTCAAGAACAGTACAGAAGCTAGGTAGCCTAAAGTAGAATTTTATCCCAAAGTTTTCAATATAGAAACCTCCACCAACCTTATTACCCCTGTTAGAGATCAGTGTATCCGTATGACATCAGTAGGGGGGAAGAGTCCGCGTTGCAATATATCCCTATTCGGGATCATAATATGGAAATGCCTATCGAAAAAAGGTTTTGCGATGCAGTAATTGACATTACCATATATGTGCCCATAGTAATTCAGTACCCTAGAATGTCCAAGGTCCTTACCAGACCACGAACAACAAGCATTTAGTCTCACAGCAGAGTTGAGAGCCATTTGTATCACCATCAATCAGTGAAAAGTGCCTTAGAGGAAGTAGATCTTATAGAGCCTGTAATCAATATCGCGATAGTCCTTAGAGCATGTTTTAAACGATATGAAGCGTTGATTCTTGTTTGAATCTATTGAACAGTCAAATAATGAATAACCTTGCATTAAATAACCAAAATTACCATAAATAATCAATAAAATATAACCATAATGGCACAATATTTCATCAACGATATTGACAAATGCATAATACCCTCTTCCTATGATGGTGTAGGTTATATAAACAATTTTTACATTGAAATCGAAATCGAAATGTAAACAAAATTGCCCTATGTTTCTGCTCATTCACTACTGTGATAATTTGAATGCGATATCTTGTATATTCTTTGTTTCATGATGAAATGCATTCTGACGACTGTAGATTTCTGACATGCATATTTATTACCAGGGAAACCAAAAATATGCTCTAAAATAGTTTTTTATGCTCATAAAATATAGTCCACTTTAAACTCTGCAAGATCACCAAATTTTGCACATTTAACTTTTATAGTATTGAAGCTAGAAAGCTTTAAATAAATCAGTCTGCTGCATAAACACAATTTTCAAAAATTGCGCAAAATTGGCAAATTTTTGGTCAACTACTAGGAGAACATAATTGGATAGAAAGTGGATTTTTGTTACTAAAAAAGTTTACAGCTTAATAACTCGGAAAGTAGTAGAGTTATTAAGATTAAACTTTTTCCAAGTTTTAGCTTTTGAATAGGACTATCAGAAAAATCATATTTTTACAGCCCAATGCCACGCCTACTTTCAGTAAATTAGTGGTTTTTCATAAACAGTTGAATGATTCAGCAGATAAAGGTTTGAGATTATTTTCGTAGATACAGTTGGATAGACCATTTAATTTCCTTTAAGATTGTTAAATTTGATGGCTCTAGCTTTTCTAGAAAGCTAGTTATAGCCTATTTACTACAAACATTATGAGCGACAATGTTCTTCACAACGCTGAGTTTTCTTCATATTTAAAGTTGAATAACTCATAAACGGCTAGAGATATTTCCATGATTTCTTTGGCTAATTGTAGCACCAGCCTAGGACTTCAAGTAATTTATAAATTTTCCCGCCCACAGCCACGCCTACTAGTACAAAATTGGGTCTATACTTTACATGCTTGCGAATTCGTAGTTAAAGTGGGCGTGGCAGATTTTTTTAAATTTAGATCGATAGTCCACTTTAAACTCTACAAAATCACCAAATTTTGCACATCTAGCTTTTATAGTTTTCGAGCTAGAGAGCTTTCAATAAATCGGTCTGCTGTATAAAAAACTCATTTTTTAAAAATTGAGCAAAATTGGCAAATTTTTGGTCAACTATTAGGAGAACATTATTGGATAGAAGGTGGATTTTTGTTATTAAAAAAGTTTACAGCTTAATAACTCAGAAAGTAGTATAGATATTAAGATGAAACTTTTTCCAAGTTTTAGCTCTCGAATACGACTATCAGAAAAATCGTATTTTTACCGCCCACTGCCACGCCTACTTTTAGTAAATCAGTGGTTTTTCATAAATAGTTGAATGATTCAGCAGATAAAGGTTTGAGATTATTTTCGTAGATACAGTTGAATAGACCATTTAATTTTCTTTATGATTGTGAAATTCGATGGCTCTAGCTTTTCTAGAAAGCTAGTTATAGCCTATTTACTACAAACATTATGAGCGACAATATTCTTCACAACGTTGAGTTTTCTTCATATTTAAAGTTAAATAACTCATAAACGACTAGAGATTTTTCCATGATTTCTTTGGCAAATTATAGCACCAGCCTAGGACTTCAAGTAATTTATAAATTTTCCCGCCCACAGCCACGCCTACTATTACAAAATTGGGCCTATACTTTACATGCTTGGAAATTCGTAGTTAAAGTGGGCGTGGCAGATTTTCATAAATTTAGAACGATAGTCCACTATAAACTCTACAAGATCACCAAATTTTGCACATCTAGCTTTTATAGTTTTGGAGCTGGAGAACTTTAAATAAATCAGGCTACTGCATAAACACATTTTTTTTAAAATTGGGCAAATTTTTGTTATTAAAAAAGTTTACAGCTTAATAACTCGGAAAGTAGTAGAGATATTAAGATGAAACTTTTTCCAAGTTTTAGCTCTCGAATAGGACTATCAGAGAAATCATATTTTTACCGCCCACTGCCACGCATACTTTGAGTAAATCAGTGGTTTTTCATAAACAGTTGAATAATTCAGCAGTTAAAAGTTTGAGATTATTTTCGTAGATACAGTTGGATAGACCATTTAATTTCCTCTATGATTGTAAAATTTCATTGCTCTAGCTTTTCTAGAAAGCTAGTTATACTACAAACATTATGAGCGACAATGTTCTTCACAACGCTCAGTTGTCTTCATATTTAAAGTTGAATAACTCATAAACGACTAGAGATATTTCCATGATTTCTTTGGCTAATTGTAGCACCAGCCTAAGACTTCAAGTAATTTATAAATATTCCCGCCCACAGTCACGCCTACTAGTACAAAATTGGGATTATACTTTACATGCTTGGAAATTCGTAGTTAAAGTGGGCGTGGCAGATTTTTATGAATTTAGAGCGATAGTCCACTTTAAACTGTACAAGATCGCCAAATTTTGCACATCTAGCTTTTATAGTTTTGGAGCTAGAGAGCTTTAAATAAATCAGTCTGCTGCATAAACACATTTTTTAAAAATTGCGCAAAATTTGCAAATTTTTGGTCAACTACTAGGAGAACATAATTGGATAGAAAGTGGATTTTTGTTATTTAAAAAGTGTACAGCTTAATAACTCGGAAAGTAGTAGAGATATTAAGATGCAACTTTTTCCAAGTTTTAGCTCTCGAATAGGACTATCAGAAAAATCATATTTTTACCGCCCATTGCCACGCCTACTTCAAGTAAATCAGTGGTTTTTCATAAACAGTTGAATAATTCAGCAATCAAAAGCTTGAGATTATTTTCGTAGATACAGTTGGATAGACCATTTAATTTCCTCTATGATTGTAAAATTTCATTGCTCTAGCTTTTCTAGAAAGCTAGTTGTAGCCTATTTACTACAAACATTATGAGCGACAATGTTCTTCACAACGCTGAGTTTTTTTTTCATATTTAAAGTTGAATAACTCATAAACGACTAGAGATATTTCCATGACTTCTTTGGCTAATTGTAGCACCAGCCTAGGACTTCAAGTAATTTATAGATTTTTCCGCCCACAGCCACGCCTACTAGTTCAAAATTGGGTCTATACTTTACATGCTTGGAAATTTGTAGTTAAAGTGGGCGTGGCAGATTTTCATAAATTTAGATCGATAATCCACTTTAAACTCTACAAGATCACCAAATTTTGCACATCTAGCTTTTATAGTTTTGGAGCTGGAGAACTTTAAATAAATCAGGCTACTGCATAAACACATTTTTTTTTAAAATTGGGCAAATTTTTGTTATTAAAAAAGTTTACAGCTTAATAACTCGGAAAGTAGTAGAGATATTAAGATGAAACTTTTTCCAAGTTTTAGCTCTCGAATAGGACTATCAGAGAAATCATATTTTTACCGCCCACTGCCACGCATACTTTGAGTAAATCAGTGGTTTTTCATAAACAGTTGAATAATTCAGCAGTTAAAAGTTTGAGATTATTTTCGTAGATACAGTTGGATAGACCATGTAATTTCCTTTATGATTGTAAAATTTCATTGCTCTAGCTTTTCTAGAAAGCTAGTTATACTACAAACATTATGAGCGACAATGTTCTTCACAACGCTCAGTTTTCTTCATATTTAAAGTTGAATAACTCATAAACGACTAGAGATATTTCCATGATTTCTTTGGCTAATTGTAGCACCAGCCTAAGACTTCAAGTAATTTATACATTTTCCCGCCCACAGCCACGCCTACTTGAACAAAATTGGGTCTATACTTTACCTGCTTGGAAATCCGTAGTTAAAGTGGGCGTGGCAGATTTTCATAAATTTAAAACGATAGTCCACTTTAAACTCTACAAGATCACCAAATTTTGCACATCTAGCTTTTATAGTTTTGGAGCTAGAAAGCTTTAAATAAATCAGGCTACTGCATAAACACATTTTTCAAAAATTGCGCAAAATTGGCAAATTTTTGTTCAACTACTAGGAGAACAAAATTGGATAGAAAGTGGATTTTAGTTATTAGAAAAGTTTACAGCTTAATAACTCGGAAAGTAGTGGAGATATTAAGATGAAACTTTTTCAAGGTTTTAGCTCTCGAATAGGACTATCAGAAAAATTATATTTTAACCGCCCACTGCCACGCCTACTTTGAGTAAATCAGTGGTTTTTCATAAACAGTTGAATAATTCAGCAGATAAAGGTATGGGTTTATTTTCGAAGATACAGTTGGATAGACCATTTAATTTCCTTTATGATTGTGAAATTTCATTGCTCTAGCTTTTCTAGAAAGCTAGTTGTAGCCTATTTACTACAGACATTATGAGCGACAAATGTTCTTCACAACGCTCAGTTGTCTTCATATTTATAGTTGAATAATTCATAAACGACTAGAGACATTTCCATGATTTCTTTGGCTAATTGTAGCACCAGCCTAGGACTTCAAGTAATTTATAAATTTTCCCGCCCACAGCCACGCCTACTAGTACAAAATTGGGTCTATACTTTACATGCTTGGAAATTCGTAGTTAAAGTGGGCGTGGCAGATTTTTATAAATTCAGATCGATAGTCCACTTTAAACTGTATAAGATCACCAAATTTTGCACATCTAGCTTTTATAGTTTTGGAGCTATAGAGCTTTAAATAAATCAGTCTGCTGCATAAACACATTTTTTAAAAAATGCGCAAAATTGGCAAATTTTTGGTCAACTACTAGGAGAACAAAATTGGATAGAAAGTGGATTTTAGTTATTAGAAAAGTTTACAGCTTAATAACTCGGAAAGTAGTAGAGATATTAAGATGAAACTTTTTCAAGGTTTTAGCTCTCGAATAGGACTATCAGAAAAATCATATTTTTACCGCCCACTGCCACGCCTACTTTGAGTAATTCAGTGGTTTTTCATAAACAGTTGAATAATTCAGCAGATAAAGGTTTGAGATTATTTTCGTGGATACAGTTGGATAGACCATTTAATTTCCTCTATGATTGTGAAATTTCATTGCTCTAGCTTTTCTAGAAAGCTAGTTATAGCCTATTTACTACAAACATTATGAGCGACAATATTCTTCACAACGCTGAGTTTTCTTCATATTTAAAGTTGAATAACTCATAAACGACGAGATATTTCCATGATGTAGCATCAGCCTAGGACTTCAAGTAATATATAAATTTTCCCGCCCAAAGCCACGCCTACTAGTACAAAATTTGGTCTATACTTTACATGCTTGGAAATTCGAAGTTATAGTGGGCGGTTTTGAAATTCTTCGTTTTTTTGGAAAATTTAAATAAAACTAATCCCTTTCCTACTTAAAATCATGTTAGATTTTAAATTACTCTCAAATCTAAATACAGGTCATAGTTTAATTTTATTGATCTTTTTCTAATTTGAGAAAAAAATTTGATTTCAAATCATTATAAATTTGACATTAAACACGATCACTAACATAAAAATATCTCATAAAAGAAATAAAAACACAACATTATTTAAATTTGTTTAGTAAAAATACATTTATTTAGTTGTTTTATTTCAATTTTCTTTTCGGATCATGATTAACAATTTTTTGTCGTTTTTTTTTTTGTTTTTATTTAATTTGTATCAACTACATTTTTCAATTATTTTGCACTAGAACTAAAATATATATTTTGTTTTTAGAATATATGTTGCGTTGATTTTATTATTTATTTCTCTATTATCATTTAAATATAATTCACTATTAAGAAAACTAAACTATTAATTCAGTTTTTATTTAATTTTTGATTAATTATGTTTAATATGAAGGTTTTGTAGAAAAAAAAAATTATATATTACAAGTGAGGTTAAATACAAATACATATTAAATTAATTTAAATACAAAAATAAAACTTAATATAGATAATAATTTTATTTAGACTAAAGGAAAAACTTAAACAACAAAGAAACGGAAGTTTTTTTTTACAATTAAAATAATTTTTACTAAATATTTAATATTTACTTAATTTAATTTATTATTTAACAAACAAATAAATTTATTTAAAACAAATATTAATGTTTAGATATTTTGAATTTTATAGGAATTAATATAATTTATTTAAATGGTAACTTAAAATAAGTGAAATTTTAATTACTAAATTTATGTTTAGAGTTATTTAATTTAGCTTGTAAATTTAAAAAGTCAATAGCTAGAAGTTGAGATAACCAAAGACTTTAATTTTGTTTAAAAATTTAGAACAAAATCAGCTGGTTAAAAGTAGTATTATTAATAACCAGCTGATTTTGTGCTGTTAAACAGTCATCGATTTTATAACTTCTTTTGCAGATTATTTTTTGTTTGTTTTGGAAACTGATAGAAATAGAATGAAAGAAAGAAACTATAACCTTTTTAAATTAATCAAGTGTTTTTAATATTATTTTCACTATTTTTAGTAAAACTAATAAATTTTCAAATTAAACTTAAACTTGCTTAATATTTTTTGTTTTGTTTGTTGATTTTTTTTTACTAAAATGAGTGTACAATCACAGCCGTTTACTAATTTTATTATAGAAATAACAATAATTTTTCTATTTGTTATTTTGTTTTAGTTCTATATTATAATTTGCTTAAAATTTCTTATGAAATTTCATAAGTTTAAAATCAAGTGACTTTAAAACATTTTTTAAGTTTTTCTTGTTTTTTAATTTAATTTTTATTAAACATTTTTTCATATACTTAGTTTTATTTAAAAACTAATATGTAATTATTTGCATTTCTTTAAAAATAAGTTTTAATAATAAAAATTAATTTATTGTTATTGTTTGTAGGAATTTGCTTTTTTTTATTTTGTGATTTTTTTTATTTGTTAGTTTGTTATTTTTGTTTACAAAATTTAAAAAAAAATAAAAATAGTTTTAGGATTTTCTATTATAAAAATGTGTGTTATTTTCTGTAGATAATACAAATGTCATGGCAATTGTTATAGTTAATACAAAAATTAATCAATAATATTAGTATGAATATAGTCAGTTATTAGAGCATTAGCATCATAATTTTTATATCAGTCAATGTAATGTTTTTATGTCAAGTTTTATAATTAATGAAAACGTTGTGAAATTTTATAAAATTTTTAAGTAAAAATAGTTAGTAGTTTTTGAAACTAAAAAGTACAACATTTGACATTTCTTTTAGTTGTAGTTTGACATAAAAGAGAATTATACATTAATTCAGTTAACAAATTTGCCAATACACTTATGTATCTCAAGTAGGTTGCCTAATTTACCGGACATTTCCAATTGTGGGAAATAACTATCCATTTCCGGGAATTTTTTAATACCAAAATGAAGTCAAAAACAAGTAAAAATTTTTTTCGTTTTCAAATCAGATTCTATATAAACAAATTTAAATAATTATTACCCCCAGTAACACGAAGTCTGGTTATGTGTTAACTAATAGTTATACTGACAGTTTTCATACAAAAATAATTTTTTCCGACAATATAACTATGAGTTAACGCCTAAGGCTTCGTGTTAATGGGTGTTATTGTTATTATTTTCTCTAAATATGAATATCCTTAGAAGTTTTAATGTTAAACATCTTAATAATTCCTTTAAGAACTAAAAATTTAAGACGACCTACTAGAAAAGTAAATTTTCTTTTCCTTTTTCAGATAAAGTAAAACGAATGACACCACTTTCAGTTTTCTAAGTGGAATTAATTGGTCAATTCACAAGGTCTCTTATTATGTCATATTGTCATAATGTCCTAATATTTCACAAGGTTTTTATTGATTTTCAAGCAAAAAATTTTCTAAAATGATACTACTTTCTATGCTATGTTTATTGTGTTATCGTAACCAACCAGCAGAGACCTACGCCGAATGCCTAAGAGTCGGTTAAGCCGAACCGCCGAGTCGTGATATATTAGGACATTATGACAATATGACTGATAAGAGACCTTGTGAATTGACCAAATATTTGATTGTAATTAGTTGTTGTTTTTTTTTTAAATTGTTTATAAATTTCTTTATTAAAATCTTTACTTTTGTCAAGGCTATAAACTGTTGAACAACAATGAATGAAAGATTTCGTTCGCCTTCTAAGCGAAGGAAAACTGATTCGTTCACAGAATCAGTTTTGGCTAAAGAAACCAAAATCAGTTTTCATTCGCTTAGAACTCGAACGAAATCTATCATTCGTTATTGTCCCTGTAATCAGCCTAGAACCATATGTCTCTATGTCAACACTCTTTCTCTATCGACATTTGTACTAGTTAAAATGGCGACTACTTTCCTTCTAACGTCAGTAGAAATACGTTAGAGACAACAGTTCTAGTGTATTTCTGGTGACATTGTCAACGAACGCGTCAATAGTTTGTTTTTTTATTATGCTGTGCAGTCAATAGGTATAAAAAATATCTACCTTGTAAGTAGTAATAAAGTCTACTGGTGGATTTTCAATGACAAGCTAATTTTAAATGCCAATAGAAGATTACATTTTCTGGAGTACGTTTGGTAGTAGTTCCACTGACAATGTCACTAGTAAATCACTACAAATTCAATATTGGCATTCCCTGCAGGGGTGAAACACGCAAAACCATATAGACATGACACTAAATTTTGTCAAACAAAAATAACACAAATCATATTGCTCATTTGCTGCAACAACGTCATAATTCCAAAAAAGTCGTTTCGAGAAAAACGGCTTTGAATGTTGTATGACATTTTACTATTTTTTAAATCTATTTTCAACAAATCATGAGATTTCAGAAATAAAACCTGATTTAAATAGTAGATGTTAATATGCTTCTAATCTGTATTTAACCCACATTTTTTCTTGTCAAATATACGAGAAAACATAAATTTTGATGTTGATTATGAAAGACTATATGAAAGACTATAGAACAGCGCATATTTTGTATTACTCAGTTCAAAAAACACGGATTTTGAGTTATGACGTTGTTGCAGCAAATGAGCGGTATAGCTGTTACAATAACAAACTACATGGTCCAACACTTGTTTTGTTCTTGCAAGAGTTAGGTTTTTAACAACAGACTGTGTACAAAACGTTATCACATTAAAATTGGAAAAATCAGAATTATTAAATATATTGGGAATTTCCAAATCAAAGGAATCTGAAGAAGCTAAAATAAAATCGCTCGGAATAATAACTACGGAATTGTTACCATTCCAAACGCATTGTGAGCCTGATTTAGAAACACGAAAGGAAAACTATTTAAAATTTCTATATGAAAATTATTTAGAAACAGTGATTTTCATACCAAAAATTAGGAAATTGTTTTCCTTTCATGGCCCTAATGACTGAACTTTTTTGTTGTGACTGAAAAATTTAAAATTTTTTGAAAAAGTCTATGAATATGATGGAATCAATTGATTTGGAACAAGTCACAAAGAATATGTTTTATCTGCGCAGAAATAATACCATGACTTTAAGAAGAAAATTTTAATTAGGAATCCTTATCTCAAGTATGTTTGTGAATTTTCCCATATTATGAAAATAAAGAGGATTTTTTTTAAATATTTAATATCGTTTTGGAAATCTACTTCTAATTAAATAATTTATTCGAAAGTTGATTTTGGACATAGGAACATTTTCATGTTTATTTCTTCATATATTGATAAACTGTTAATCGGATTTCTAAATGTACCTTGTTTTAGCTTACGAAAAGATTTTTATAAATAATAAATATTTGAACCATAGATAAATACACATAGATGGAAAACTCGCCTGTCAAAGACCTAACTCAGTTGTAAAAAACCTAAGTGGTGAGAATGTATTAGTAAAAAAAAACTATGTGAAAACAAAAACAACACTCGTATGTATAACTTTTTTGAGTAATTTTTTTGTTAGAGTTTTTTTCTAGTTTCCGCTCTATGTACATTTTCTCTGTGATTTGAACATTCTAGGCATAGATGACAACTAGATAGGTAACTGAGATCCGAAAACCTAAGTTTGTTGGCAAAAATCTAATTCATGAGAATGTATTGCATGTATTTTGTTATTGTATCACCCGTATGTGTGAAAAGAGAGTAATTTTTTCCATTTCCATTTCTCTCTCCTTCCGCTCTATGTATATTTCTCTATGATTCTAGGCCTCATCTCATTTTCTCAATCTCTGGTTATTTTTTATCATGGCATTATTGTGACAGTTTTCATACAAAATTATATTAATTGGAATCCAAATCCATTCATAAATTCATTCACTATTGTTTAACATGAACTGGTCAGACGAATCTGGACTATATTAATAGGAACTGAGAGGTTAAACCTCCTATATGCCACTAGGTAGATCTTCCGGGACTCTATGAACAAATCCTGGTGTAGTAAGGCAGGGTGTCCAGGGCTATTTGGCCAAAGTTGGATGCAAAGGCAACCAGAATACTAATTGGGTTAGATAGGAAAAGTCTCAGACCTTTAGTATGAGTGATTACCGGGCACTGCTCAATTGAAGCCTTCATTGGTAAATGGCATATGAACTTATGTAGGTTGTGCGAGGATATAGAGGAACGAGAAACAGTGAAATATATTCAGTGTAACTGTCCTAGATAACAGGTTCTCAGGCAAAAATATCTAGGGAAAAAATTCCATGATGAACTGGGGAATATGCTATACATGATCTAGGTAATCTATTAGGCTTTATCAGGTGAATAGGCAGGCTATTTTAAATATCAGGACTCTGAGAATCCCAGTCAATACTTATTTCCTGTCCTTTTTGGACTGGGGGTTTCACTTTATTTCTCTTTATATCAACTGACTTCTTTCATACCTCTTCAAATCTATCTATCTATCCATCTATCATTGTTTTACATCCGAAACATCCAATGAATTGAACCATACTTAAAATTTAACCATTATTACCGAATGCTTGCAAACACTGATTTTGGATGTGAAAATTTTATAATTTTTGAGTAATTATAATACAAATACAGGCCAAATGAAAAGTACCTTTCTAAGTCTCATACAAAATCTCAATTTTCCATCTCAAAAATATTAAAAATGTTACAGTAATGGGCATAGAATCCATATAAATATATAAATGTCTTTGTAAGTTTGTTTATTTGTTGGTTTGTTTGAGCATCACGCCTAAACGGATGAATCGATTTTATTGAAATTTGGAACGTAGATAGATCCTTACTTGGAAGCGTCAATAGGTTATAACTTTTTTCAATACTTGGACTAGAAAGGGATAAACAGGGGAAAATCGGTAAAATTGGTACCTTTAGTTCTTAAACAATAAATACTAAACGGCCGAACCGATTTTTATTGAAATTTCCAACATAGATAAACTGTTATTTAGAAGCATCAATAGACTATACCTTTTTTCACTACTTGGACTTTAAAGTGATAAAAAGGGGAAACAAGAAATTATGGTATTAATTTATTTTTTGATAAAATCCTTACTTATTTTTTTTGACTACGACAGGGGTAGCGAAGCGCACCGGGCCAAGCTAGTAAATACATAAAACGGAAGGTGACAGAAATGTCAATGAAAAAAAATAAAATTACTCTCTTTTCACACACATTCTCATGAATTAGATTTTTGACTCTCAGTTACATATCTTGTTGTTCTTAATGTTAATCAGTCCAATCATAAATAAAAAATCCGCGGGAGTGAATAGGAAAAATAGGAAAAGGGAAAAATACTCCCGCAGTATTTTTATTCATGATTGGGCTGAATATAAACAATGTATATACTAATTAATTTAAAACCCAAACATTCTTTAAATATTGCGAAAAAGAGTTTGTGAAAGAAAGTTTTTCGAAATTTCTAACTTTGGCGGAAATCTAGCAAGCATCGGTATATATTTCTCGGATTATTGAAGATGGCAACTTAAAACCAACACTAAAATATTAAACTTAGTTTAATTAGCAGTCTAAGATTCCAAAACGGCTTCTAATTATATTCAAAATATTTTAAATCTTGTTTTATTTTACAATCTATACATTTTAGTCTTTGGGAACATAAGATTTAGTACTTTCTTTTAAATATTGCAACATTTGTTAACTGATAATAATCAACTAATTTATAGAAATCAAAATAAATAACTGCAATAAAAGCTGAGCAAATTAATTAATATTAAACACTATTTGCAAAATTTTCGAGGACTTTCAGGACAATTAAGCTTAGCATTATAAAATAATAAAGTTTATAATAATCCTTAAGGGTTACTGTGTAATTAAAATTACAAATTAGAGAATATTCTTTAAGGAATCGAATTACACAGTTTCATTTACAAACATTATATTTAAAAACTTTTTTTTTCATAACACCCTGCCAATTGAAACTGCAAATCCCCCTTTTTAACCTGTAAGTACACTTCGAAATAATAGAAAATAATAAATAAAAAAAATAGTGGTAAAATATAACAAAACATAAATTATAACATAATTTTTACATCTTCTCTTGGATTGGATTTTTTTCTTTCTTAATTTCTTCTTAAATATTAAGCCTTAGATAATAAAGAATTAAATATAAATGGTATTTTATATACATACATTAATTATAAACAAAATTAGTTTTATATTTAGCAAAATCATGTTTAAAATACATTATAAAATAAGCAAGTTAGTAAGTATACTACATATTTAAGCATATTGTATATATGTAAATAAGTATAAATATATATTATACTATATAAGCGTAAGGCAGGATTTTTTTTTAATTTACTAATAATATTGTTTCTTTTTTTTATTTTCTTCATTCGCATCATTCTTTTTTTAAATTAAAAACTTTAACAAATAAGATTAAAAAAATAAAGAAAATCGTTGGTATAATTTGTAGAACTTAATTTACATTATTACAATACATTACAATACACATATTACATTGAGTTATTTTTTTTTTAAATTTAATTTGAATTAAATTTAAAAGATCTTAAGTAATAATCAGGTAATTGATGTTATAATCTGATTCTTAGACCCATAATCGGTGATTCTGTAAATAAATAATTTATATATGTTTAATATTAAATTACTAAAGAAAAGGTTTGTTTATATGTAATTAAAAATATATGATGCATAAATCCCCAAAAGAAACGGTAATTTTGGCGTTGAAAAGTTAAAGCGAATAAATTTATGTATTCCGAATTAGCTTCAAACGCAAAGTAATAAAATGTTGAGACGTTAGTTTTTAGTCGGTATTAGCTGGGTTCCGCAACATTAACGAAGTAATCCGAATTTAAAACTCAATTAGTCAAATGTGTATCAACATTAAAGCGTTTCAGAAATTGTATCGTATTCAGCTGCTTTCAAACTGGTAACTGACATATATCCCCATAAATTAGCTTTAAATATCTGATTACCATATGCTACGAAAAGGTTGACTGTTTGGTGGAGTCCTACCGAATATTCAGTCTTGTTTTCGGATTAGACTAAAAATGCAGTATTCGTGAAATTTTTGGCCGAATACCTATAAATACTAAATCAAGTTTTGAATTTAATAAACAAAATCCAAAAAACTTATATTTTACTGAAAAAACAATTTTCTGTTAAAGATGAAATACAAGATTAATGGAGTCCACAATGCTGCGGGCCTCTAAAAATAGGTCAGAAATTAATATGATTAAATTATATCGTAAATTAATATTAAGTGTCTGACTTAAAAATGCGGGATTTACAATAGATGTCATTTTGAAGGGTACATATCATCTCTCTTAGTTATTGAATATTATTGTGTAAACAAGAACGATTTTTTTGCTTCGAAAATGTCAAATTTTGTACCAAAAAAGTGTCATATGCGGGATGTTTTGCTTTACTTCTTTAATTTGAAGAAAGTGCCGCTGAAGCACATCGATTGCTAACCAACGCTTATGGAGAATGTGTTCCATCGGTTTCAAAGTGCGACAGATGGCTTGTGCGGTTCAGAAGAGGTGATTTTGACACGGAAAACAAATATCGCCCAGGCCAGCCAAAAAAAGTTTGAAGACCATGAATTAGAGGCATTGTTGTCCAACTCAACAACAGCTTGCAAAATCATTGGAAGCTACTCAATCAGCAATTTCAAATCGTGTGGGATTCATTCAAAAGAGGGAAAATTGGGTACCATTGAAGCCGAGAGACCTTGATAACGATGTTGTATGTTAGAAATTCTGCTTGAACGCTATAAAAGAAAAACATTTTTGCTCCGAATCATTATTTGCGATTAAAAATGGATCCATTACGATAAGCCGAGAAGCCCAACCAGCCGAATTGACATCAAATCCAAAAATCCATGGCGCTAATGTAATTCACTGTATTTGTTGGGACCAAAAGGGTTCTGTCTATTATGAGCTGCTAAAATATGGCCAGACCATCATAGGGAACCTGTACCGAACACAACTGATTCGTTTGAAGCGAGCATTGACCGAAAAACCCCCAGAATATGCGTCCAGATATGAAATCGTAGTATTACATCATGACAACGCTCGGCCACATGTTGCAATACCTGTTAAAAAGTATTTAGAATGAAGTGGTTAGGAAGTTTTACTTCAAACGCTTTATAGTCCAGACCGTGCCCCGTCCGACTACTATTTGTTTCGATCGATGCAGTTCAGTCTCTCTGGGATACGCTTCACTTTGGAATAGAGTATTCGATATTGTCTTGATTCGTTCATGGCCTCAAAGGATGAGCAGTTCTTTCGGAATCCAGTTCTTTCCATATCCATATCAACTTGAAGAACCGGTTTTGGTCGGTCTTTTATTCATAAACCTTCCAACGGCACCATCAAAACTCAAACAATATACAGGTGCAAAACTACATAAAAATCATTGATTACTGGTGGATACCGATTAAAACTCTACCGTACTTCCCATATGAAGATATATTTCAACTTGCAGTGATACCGATCAATTCAATAGTTTTTTACAGAGCCTCAAAAGTGATTTTTTTTAAGATAAGGAAAATCCTAAAATCTATCCATCGAATACAATTTAAAAGATTCGGTTTGTTGGAGAATGGTCTAAATAATAAATTCGGTGCTGAAAAAAAAAGATTTCAGTCGGACTATAATCATTTTCATGATCTTAAAAAAATCAAAAAATTCACTGGTGTTTACTCACTTTTGAGGCTTTCTGTATATTAAGATGTTGTTTTAATTGCAGATATACTGGGCAATATTACAAAACTTTTGACCATTTAATATTTTAAAACCCTTAATCGAAAGTAAAATTATGTTCTTTATTAAAAATTGAAACTTAAAGAAACACATTTATCTCTTTTGAGACAGATCTCTTGTTAAATTTACGATCCCAGTTAATATAACCAGACAGTTTTGGAAACCAAATTCAATCTTTAACTGGTATTTGCGGCGAATATGTGAATGGTTCATATTTTTTTAAGTAAACTACCAGAAACACTACCATTAAGGATGATGTTGAGCACTAAATAATCATGTTTCTTCTGCCGAATGTATAAAACTGAAAAACAATGCAATGTTGAACATGATATCTCTTAATTTGTCGAAATATTCTTTGATTTTAACTCGAATCTTTTCGAATTTCCAGGCATAAGGAATATAATTTCGAATGATTTTCTTTTCGAATCGAATTACACAGTAAACCCTCAGTACTAGTAGCACTAAAAGGCGTTGAAAAAGTAAAAAGAGCCAATCGATCGCGTGGAATATTGCGAAAAATTAATAAAAAAAAAGCTGCAAACATTTTCTTAAAAGCACTAATTGACAAAAATCAAATTTTTATGTTGTTGTTCTAGTCGAAATATCAAACATTTTGAGATATTTTAATACACATTGAGTTCAAGGCCGATTGTCACAATTCTACCAGGTAAATTGAATATATTGACATAAATTGGTGACGCCACGGTATATGAGGAAACAGTAGGAAATAAGCCTGTTGCTCTAAATTGATCGCATTTGTGGCAGTACTATTCTTGTTTTCTGCGATAGGTTCTTCTGAGTTTGCTATAGGCTAACTTCAAGTTCTAAACAGTATGATACCAGCATAAGGGAGAAAATGGGCGGATGGATTTTACTGGAATACAGAGATATTGTGTTGTTCTATCATAATCTGTGGTCATATCCTTTAACAGTGCTAGTTTTTATACATAAAATTTCGCTGGAATTCAAGTTCATTCTTAAAAAATTAGTCAATTTTAAATACTTAAAAAAAATATCAAAATGTGTATGACATTTATGATTTGACTTGGTTTTTGGAAAAAGCTGAAGATTAGCTGTCGTTTCCATTATTAGTGGTTCATTTCGCCCAACCGTGTGGTTATTATACCATTTGGAATACACTTACCTTGATTTACAAAATTAACAGTGCTATGTTAGCTTTTGAACAGAATTCTGTTAACTGAAGTAGCTTGTATATAGGGTTTTAATTTCGCACACATAATTTTACATGAGTTTATAAAAAGGAAGTTACATCATTTTCTAAACATATGTTGAATAACACCTATTTAAAATCCTGATAGCAGTTTTTAAATCTTTTCAAAAAAGACTTTGTTTCCATTTTAGAGTTAATTGCAAAATAATTTGACGATTAACTATTTCATACCTTCATTTAACATTTACTTACATTGTATTTTTAAAACAAATAAGTTTAAATCAGTTTGTTTAAGGAAGTATTAAATTAATTAAATAAAAATATTAATAAAGGTAAACATGCTGCTACAACAATTAATAATAAACAAAAATCAAATGCAAAAACACACACAACTAATAAATAATTGAAAAAAATTAAGGATGTTTTTAAAATAAATTATTTAAAAAGAGTGCAAACTAATTTGAAATAGTTTCAAAATTTCATATAACAAACTAAAACTTAATTTTTAATAAACAATACACATACTACAGGAAACAAAACAAAAAAACAAATCAAAAATCATTCAAAGAATGAGCTACAAAATTATAATAGAAAAAATGCATTGCATGAGCAAAAAGGGAAAGATAGTGAAAAAAATGCCTTTACTTTGAAGTTTAGTTGTGTGTCCTTTACCTATAAATTGATGAAGCAGATGTTGACCTTGACCAAGTAACTAATAAACCCTCACCTCTACTGCGGTCTCGCTTACTATTCAATAAAACTTTGGTGCTGTCATCTGGGAACAGGGTGGTTTTTAAGACAGTAAATAGCAAACTGCAATGAAAACAAACAAATATTTGAAATTGTAATAATGAAAAACAATAAAAACAATAAAAATAAATAAAATTACGAAACAAATAAAGTTCAAGGAAACAACAAACAAAGTTTGTATGGATAAAGCAGCTGCATAAAACTTACCGTGGTAAAATGGCTACTACGGCAGATAAAACAATCACCAGCCAATGTATGGCGGAAGCAAAACACCGAAATATCACCCAATAACTCGAAGGAAGGCCAAAACAATTGACGCACATGGAATTGTAAACAATTGAAAATAAATAAAATGAACCCAAACTTAAAACCATTGAAAGCACATGTAGTATTGTCTGCAAAAAAAAAAAAAAAAAAAAGATTGTAATATGAAAACAATTTTGCAAATTAAAAACTATTGATGTTTGCTGAAAACTTACCCAAGAACGTATTTCTATAACACCATGTAATAAATTCGTAAATAAACAGGAAGCCGTTATGGTGGCACCAAATTCCCATATACCAACTTCTGATCCTGCATAGGCACATAAAGCTATAAAAAATACCACCAGACTTTGATACAGGGAATCTAATAATATAACCCAAAAATCGTGAGGTTTATAACCTAAACCCAAGCGACCCTAGAAATTAGAAGAAACATATTTAGGTAAAATTTTGTTCAATTAAATTGTTTGTTGAAAAGTTGACTGAGTCTAAAACTAATTTTAAATCATTTTAATCGAACGAATTAATTATTACTTTAATTTTAGTTAATTTTTCGTTAATAAATTCATTACGAATTAACTCATAGGCTTAATTACTTAGTACTTCAAAAGTATTTAAATCATTCCTTTGATAATTCATTCTCTATAAAATTAATTCCTTATTGAATCATTTTATTTTTCATAAATGAAATCTATTACAAAAATGCTTAATTTATTTTTTTTCAATACATTTTGTAAATGATTAAAAAAGAAACAAAATCAAAGTATTGGCCATTGTCAACTATGAGCCAAAATAACTGCTCATATTTTGAGACCAAGAACGAACCATGCCAATCTCTGTTCCAAAGTGAAGCGTATACCAGAGAGATCGTTCTGCTTCGATCGAAACAAATAGTGGTTGGACGGGGCACGGTCTGGACTATAAAGCGGGTGATGCAAAACATCCGAACCATTTCATTCTAAATACTTTTTAACAGGAATTGCAACATTGAATGATGGAATATTACTGTTTCATGTCTGGCTGCATATTCTGGGCGTTTGTCGGCCAATGCTCGCTTCATACGAATCAGTTGCGTTTGGTCCAGCATCCCTGTGATGGACTGGTCAGATTTCAGCTCATAATAGATATAGGACCGTTTTGATCCAACAAAATACAGAGAATTACCTTAGCGCCATGGATATTTGACTTTGGTGTCGATTCGGTTAGTTGGCCAGGCGTCACAGATGATCTCTTACGCTTCGGTTTATTGTAATGGATGCATTTTCATCGCAAGTAATGCAAAATCGTCTTTCAAGGTCTCTCGGCTTCAAATTCTCTGCTTTGGATGAATCCTTATGCTCGCAAACGTTTCGAAATTGCTGCTTGAGTAGCTGCTAATGATTGTGCCAACCTCTTGTTTAGTTTTCCAACAATCTTCATGGAGTAATGCCTCCAATTATTAGTTTTTTGGCTGGCCTGGGCGATCTTTGTCTTCCGTGTCCAAATCACTACTTCTGAACCGAACAAACCATCTCTCGGACGTTGGAACAAAATCGTTTTTCAAGGTCTCTCGGCTTCAATTCGTATGGTATCCAATTTTCCTGCTTTTGGATGAATTCTGCTGCTCGCAAACGTTTTGAAATTGCTGCTTGAGTAGCACCCAGTGATTTTATCAAGCTCTGTTGAGTTTTACAACAATCAGGGGGCAAATTCTCGCACTCGTAATCGAAATAAATTTCGAACGCTTATTAGCTTTAGAGTAAAAACTCGTTCGTTATCGAGCACAATCATTATAATTTTCTATACATTTTATTCGATATCGAATAAGAGAATCCCAAAAATAAATAAAAACTCGAACGTTCGAATAAGTATTCGATCGTGTTCGACTGCGGTAATTAGCCCCCAGGATGGAGTAATACCTACAATTCTTGATCTTCAAACTTTGTTGGCTTGCCTGGGCGATTTTTGCCTTCCGTGTCTCTCGCACGTTGAAACCGATAGAACAGTGTGCTTCAGGGGCAATTTTTTTTAAATAAAATAAGTAAAGCAAAACTTACCGCATATGACGATTCGTTGGTACAAAATTCGACATTTTCGAAGCAAAAAAACTTTGTTGTTTACACTATAATGTAACTATGTGAGAATAAATGACAAATATGTACCCTTTAAAATGACATATAAGTTATTAAAAACAAAAACCGTTTAAAAGATACGTCATCCAATGAAAATCCCACATTTTAAAATTGAATCATTAATTCAAAAATCAATGAATTATATTCAAATAAAAGCCTATGAATGAAGCTAAAGAATTAGTTTTCGTGAATGTATTTAGGCAACGAATTACTGATATTTTCTAATTCTGAATGAAGATTTTAGTGAATTAAGTCAAAGTTCTGGATTGAGTGAATTCTATTATGAATTAGTTCAACAATGAATGAATTCCATTAAAATAAAAACCATTGAATGAAGTTAAGGAATTTTATTGTTTGGTAATCTTTTTCTGGAATGGATTTCTTAATTCTGAATTAAAATGTAATGGTATTAATAATAATGTATACTTACATTTTTATAAAGATATGGATTTTTCAATAGTAAATCCTCTGGCACACGTTTATCGTAGACACCAATGGCTAAAGGAGGCAGCGAGGTAAATATTAAATTATACAACATTAAATACATTTGATCCATCATTACGGAACCAGAAAATCCGCAATATAATTGATACCAAAATATTAGGAAAACAAAGGCCTGAAAGGATATAAAACATTTTAAAAATAAACAAGATAAAAGATAAATAAATTTCTACCAGAGTAAGGACTTAATTTTCCACTTAAATTTTAAATTAAAATTACATTATTTAAATATGTGTAAAAATTATAAACTTACAGCGTTTTTATAAAAGAAATATAAAATCATACGGGATAAACGATCATAACACCAATAGCCGTGCGTTAAAAGCAAACGTTCCAGATAGCGGAAACGGGCCACAGTAAAATCGGCCGCCATTACAGCCTGAGTACCCTCTTGGCCGGAAATGCCAACACCTACATCTGCCATCTGTAATAAAAACAATGAAAAATGTTATTAAAATATTTGGAAACATCGGCAATAGGAGAAATATGTTACCTGTATCATAGACACATCATTGGCACCATCTCCAATGGCCAATGTACACAGGCGTAATTCCTCTTTGACTATTTTAACCAGATAAGCTTTTTGCAATGGGGTAGACCGACAACACAGCACTGAAGCACAGCCTTTGGCTAGTTTTAAAAACGGACGTATCAATTTTGATCTATTGAAAATAATTAATTTATCATTTTCCCTTGAAGCCAACAAGTTAAGAGATGTTTTTTTTACCTTAAATCCAATATGAATGTTAAAGTTTTACCATCCACCACTAAAGCTCGTGGTTTTATACGAGGATTACTTTCAAATGATGTTACTTTGGCAGCATCTATTTCGTTTAAATAAAAATTAATGGCAGATTCGGCAGCATCTCTAGAACGGGCAGTTAATCTAAGGAATATATTTAATTTTAATTAGTTTTAAATTTTGTATTCTTTTAATGTTTTAATTTACCTAATCAATTCCATTTGTTGTGTAAATAATTTCGCCGAATAGGCTATATTAATGGCGGTCTCTGGCTTATCGCCAGTCAGCACCCATATCGATATACCAGCAGCCATTAGGGATTGTATGGTCTCGGGCACACCTTCCTGCAAACGATCTTCTATGCCAGTGGCACCCAATAAAACTAAATTACTTTCCAATTTGGCAAACGAATCCCTCAAACGTCTCTCACGATTTTCATTAGACATTTCAATTTCCTGATGCCGGGCCCACCAATCTGTGTATTCAGCGGCATTTAGATTGCGCTTGGCCATGACTAAAATACGTAAACCCTCACGAGCATAACGATCCAACTGCTGTTGGGTTTTCTCACGTATCAGGCCTTCTGGTGAGTTGGGGGAACAGGGCGCCAGCACTGGCATTATGGTACTATCAGCACCTTTTGTGTATAAAATAATTTCTTGCGTACCCGTACGCCTGACCACAATAGACATGCATTTGCGGCTGGAATCGAAGGGAAGAATTTTCAAAACTTCATACTCCGCCAAACCCTTGTTGGGCACACTGACCAAAATATGATTTGGACTGCGATTTATAAGGCAACATTCGTAACTGTAAGCGGCATTAACCAAAGCCAATTCATCGGGACTTTCGGCTTCATATAGAGGACGACCATCTGGTGTTTGATATGTGGGATTATTTTTTTGTTGTCTGCAATATATAGAGTGTAAGGAAATTGTAAAAAGACTTTCGTTTGTTTAACGGGATGAAAGAAAAACTTACTGTAATTTATTGGCCAGTCGTTTGTTTTGTGTCTTGGCATTTAGAAACGTTGTAATACTATTAATCTTTGAGTTTATAGCCGCCTTAGCACGTCCTGTGGGCGAGATGGCGTGAGATATTGATTTCAATTTCATTGGCGGAGACTCTGAGGTGGGTGTCGATTCGGCTGAACTACTTATGGGTGACAGAGATGGTATGTGCGATTGTGTAGGAATGTTAAATGCTAAATTTGGTGGCGGTGATGGTGTCACAGAGCGTGATTCAGCCAAGCGTATGTAACGATCGGCCGGTATGGCCGATGCCAATTTATTATTGCTAAGAGAGGGGGCTGGCGATGAGGATAAGTCATTCTGGCCAGCTGAGGGTTTTACACCTACAATTAGAGTTTTTTAAATTTATAGAAATGAAGAGGTAAATCTCTGTAAAGGTTAATCAAAAAAGACTTTAGTAAATCAAATAGGTAAAACATGAAATAAATCCTAAGAGAAATTTTAATAAATGTTATATGTATGTACATAACCCCAGGTCTTGACGAGCAATCGTTTTGTGTGTACAAGAACTAACCGTCGGCTGAATTATGGACACAAATTTGTTCATGTGGGAAAAAATCGGTCGATGTTCATGTCCATAGCTATCGTTTTATTTTTTTTTTTAATATTCTCACAACGTTGTTGGAACAAGAACATAACATCGACAAAAGGTGTCCACACGAGACAAATCCATGTACAGACAAGAAATTGTTCGCTTGTCAAGAAGGGTTGTAAAACGCTGTAATTTAGAAACATCTGCTTCTGTAAATGATATAGAAACAATGTTGCAAGATCCACTTTTCCACTTTTTAACAAATAATTTATTACATAAAATAAGTCTTTTTTGATATCCTTCAATTTAAAATATAAATTTACCTTTCAGCGTCACCGATGAATCTCCTACCAATGAGGTATTATTACTCTGCACCTCAATAATGCCACTGGCATTCATTAGATCACGATGTGGCGCCGCACTCACAATCACCGTATTGCATATCGCCAAAACCACTAAAAACTCTTGTATTCGCTGCGAGTTTTGCGACAGGAAAATACCCGAAGAACTTAAATTCGCCATATCACTGATTAGGGTAGCATTCGCCACCAAAGGTGGAGCCGGTGAGCCCGGCTTCGAGTAGGCCTTTTCCAGTTCCGAAGGCGGATGATTATAATCGATGCCATTCACCACACAGCGACGAAATAACATTTTATTCTCCGTTAGTGTGCCAGTTTTATCCGAAAATATATGCTGAATTTGGCCCAACTCTTCGGTAATGTTCATAGCACGACATTCGGTTTGTTTATTGGTATCGCGATCGAAGAGATCGACATTATTGTGTATATGGAAAACTTGTAATATCTTACACAGCTCGATTGTAACATACAATGAGAGTGGTATCATAACTTGTAGGATTATAATGTAGGTCCAGAAGATGAGAAGACCCTCGTAACTGGGATCGACTTCGAAGGGTAAATAAGGTACAGGAAATTGCTCAAAAGAGCTAAGCCACATTTTGCAACCAACAGCACCAACAACACATAAAATTAACAATATAATTACACACCTGAATGGGAGCGAGCATTAAACAAATATATTAATTAGCATATCTTTGGAAAGTTTAGAATTTCGTTCTTACCATATAACATCAATGTTCATTTGTTGTTCCACCTGGGAACGTTTATAACGTGGTCCACTATTATTTAACATAGCTTTTGTTTCATGTCCGGCATATACTACAATACCCTCAATGAAATCGGTATTCTAGAAATATTAAGGGGTAAAATTTTAATTTAAATGATACAAATCGAGGTTTTGATAAACATATTTTCAAGGTTTATAGATTTTATTTCCATTTTCATTACATACCTTAAGTCTACTTTCTCTTAATAGTAAACATTCTGTTGATATTGGTACTCTTTCCCCCGAGGGATGTATTAAGGCCCCATGGAAACGATATAATTTTGTGGTAGGCGCATCAGCCTCCACTCGACTTACAAATTTACTGGGTGTAAATATATTTTGTTTATCGGTGAAACCACGCACCACCTAAAATTAGAAATAGCATTGAACGAAAATGATTAACAAGGAATACAAGTCATAATATAATGTCAGAAATAAATGCAAGATAAATTATTGCTAATGTGTTTTGTTCGATACGCTTTAGGGACATTTTTTAACTATACTATAGAAATATATAGGCCTAGAAAGCTGTTAGAAGTCTGTTCTAGAAATAAGAGATTTTAAAGTTAGCGATACGAAAACATAACGTGTCTTATCTCCACCCCTTTGGAATTTGGCCTTAGCTGTGTGCTTAGGAAACTGGATTCCATGGTCTATAAAACTGACAGTCTATGCGGACAATGTTGTAGTGGCAGTTTGATAAATTCATCTGAGCACGATATCACAGCGGATGGAGGATGCACTCAAAAAGTCGATGGATGATCGCCAGTGGATTACTGCAACGATGGAAAAGTTTCAACTATCGTAGTTTTTTGATACTATTCAAAAGTACTTATTTGATAATTTCAAAAAATGTTCAGTATTTGATTTATTATAAAAAAAGAAAAATTTACACTTTCCTACACCCTCACAATAATTTAATGTTCTATATAAGCATGTCCGTTCATGTCGTGTTAATCTCTTAATTTTTAGTTTCCGAATGGCAATCCTGTCGGGTTATTGTGTAATTCGATTCGAATATAAACATTTTCAAAAATAGAAATGAATGCGAACAACTCCAATGAAGTGACATTTTACATTACTGAAGTGATTCCCGGTGGATCTAATGGCCTGGAAATTGACATTGAATCGTACGGTCATGTTTGTATCATTGGAACTATACAGAATCTTCCAGATCACAATGATTATTGCATAAGAATCATCTACTTCCTCTCGACAAACTTCAGTTATTCAATTCCCAACGACACGGTATTTCTCCCTGATAATATGAGCCTTTCCGTTTACACGGACGCCTTTAAAAGTGGGATCGAGTTGGCGGAGGGGCCTACGTCCAAGAATTTGGGACTAGGATATTTAGGCTGCGGTATAAGCTATAAAAAGAGTGGCTAACTGGCTCAGATATAATCGCCCTGCCCGATATATATTCGTATATATACTGATACCCAAGCTGCAATAAAATCCCCAACAAAAATACCAGGCACCCTTGACTCGAATGGCGAGACAATCCACAGTCGTACTCACATGGGTATAACACGCAACTGTGTTGCTGAAGACTTGGCGAGAGTAATATAGATTTTCTATGTGGCATTCCGTTGTAAGTAATGTAAAGGGTTTTCCAAGAAGGTGTTATTTTGAATCACCCGGTATTTCGGTAGCTGTCACTTTTGAAGCTTCAACAACGCATTGAAATTATTAAAATTCACTACAAAAATGGTGAAAATGTTGCAGTCACAGTTCGCAAAACTAAAGCATTTTTGGGTCGTCGTGAAGCACCTTGTCGGAATGCAATACAGAAATTGGTGGACAAATTCGAGCTGTTGGGACAAGTTAGTGGCGTGAAGAATTAAACCCGTGCACGTCGCTCAAGAACAACTGAGAATATTGCTGCTGTAGCCCAAAGTGTTGAAGAAAACCCAGGTTTGTCCATTCCTCGTCGTTCTTTGGAATTGGGCATTCCACAAACGTCATTATACCGTATTTTGGTCGGAGTTGAATGATATTGATCTGGACAACGTTTACTTTCAATAAGACGGCGCTACTTGCCACACGAGCAACGAAACCGTTGCTCTTTTACGGGAAAAGTTTCCGGACCGTGTTATCTCTCGAAGAGGTGATCACAATTGGCCACCGAGATCTTGTGATTTAACACCTTTTGACTTCTTCCTTTGGGGCCACGTGAAAGATAAAGTCTACGCCAACAGTCCAGCTAAGATTTAAGACCTAAAATATAGAATTCGTGAGGCTATCGAGGACATAGGGCAGCCACTTTGCGATTTGGTATTTGGATATTGTCCTGTAAGCGTGGTCGTGGTGGCCATTTGGCTGATGTTGTTTTTCTTTATTAACGGCATACCTTCCTCTTTATTATGAAATAAACATCCGATCATTTATCTCAAAAAATGCCATTTTTTATTTGAATACCAAAATAACACATCTTATTGGAAGACCCTTTATTAGGGATGCTAACTAAGAGCTCGCACCAAAAAAATGGAGAAGTGAACCCATCAGCTAGATCACCTTCATGGAATACAACGCTCACAATTTAACAACATAGTGGCAGTGATTACCGAGCACTGTAGTCATGCTTGGATTGCCTAAAAGAGTTGTCATAATAAAAAGAGGATGAAGTTCTGTCTTTTTATTCGTTTGAATGGCCTATCGACACAAAGTATACAGAGGTGTCAAATTTGACGTTTCAAAAACTCAAAATCAGATGAAAGGGCAGTTCTCTTAAAAAAGGATAGCAAATATTTTGAGTGATGTGTTAAAGCAAAACGCTATATACATCGCGAATATGGTAGACAAAGTAATGTAATCAAAACAAACAAATAACCAAAACAAAACAATGAAAAAGGCAGTTTATAAAGAAAGAGACGAATAGAAAACGAGATTATTTTCTGTCTCGTGACACCTCTGTATACTCTGTGCTATCGATGACATTATGTATGGAATATGTACGTAGCGGATTCGCTGTATGGCGCGCTTCAGAAATATCAAATTTTCCAATGATTCTGGCACATAAATCAGTCTGTATTTGACCGATGGCTTGGGTTATATTGGCTATGAGGGCCGATGCGGTTTGTGGCTTATTCGCATAGATCTGCGACTTACGAAAACAACACAAGAAGAACGGGGTCAAATCACATGATCTCGGTGGCCAGTTCTCATCACTTCCAAGTGAGATGACCATGCCCTCAAATCGCTCGTGCGGAATGTTCAATGTGGCATGATCTGTGTGGCACGTAGCGCAGTCCTGTCGTTGGTGTTCATATTATTCTATTCTGGTTAAAATATGTTGGTAATCATTAACTATAGCACTCACTGTTGACGGTGATGGACTGGCCAACATCGTTCTCAACGAAATATAGACTCCACACCAAACAGTAACTTTTTCGGGATGCATTGGACATTCTTGGATCTCATGTGGATTGGATAAAACAATTTTATCATTTGCAAGTGTTGTTGAACGCTATATGAGCACACGGTGAGTTGGCAAAACATACTGAATATTTGACAGGCAATTCGACAGATGTAGCTTCAATAATATGACAGCTATTAACGGTCAAAGTTCGGAAATGGCTATTTGAATACCCTTTACAACACTTTACGTGTCTCCACTTCCTATATAGAAACTCATAAAACCAAACTCAAAGCGCTGGTTAAGCTTTGGGTGTGTATGCCTCGCACTTAAAGATTTATAAATAATTCCACGATATTCGCATATGAGTAACTAAAGTATCAAAATATTGGATGGAAATCAACAGGAGTCACTAACACATTTATAGATGATCAATTTAATGTTTGCGATTTTTCCAAAAATGTTTGCAAATGAGAATTATAGCACGTGCCATAGATTTTATTATATAAGATGATTAGGGTTTATTGTTGAAAAAAAGGTAGACTTTTCGACCATTAGAATTTTTCCGATTTTTAAATTTTTGGAACTTTCGACTTTTTTAATAAAAATTTACTTTTTCGGCTTTTATGGAATATTTGCATTTTTTAGTTCGGCTACTTTTTTGGAATAACGTAATCGATTATTTGAACAATCGAATAACCCTATTCCAGATCGCCAACTACAATATTATGAATGTGCTCCGCTAAAACGTGGTATTTTTATAATTTTCACGTTCTTTCTATCCATTTTTGAGGTGCTCTTACTTCCTATGCACTTCGGGAACATTATCGAGATCAATTATGAATCTCCTATATAAAAATTCCATAAAACCATATGATATACATTTTTTAAAATGTAGTTCAAGTTTAAACAACAATATAAGCCACTGTATAACACATTAAAGAATAAACTTTAACCTCTATCAAGTTCAATTACAGACCAATTTAAATATTCAATATTTCATTCTGACAGGTAATAATGACTGTATGACTATTATTCAGCATTTTAAAAAGTCTAATTAATGTAAATTTAAACGCTTAATTAAAAAGCCTTTTAAAGACATTCGAATAAGATATGGGTGCCGACATTTAATAATGGGAAAGCATTTAAATGGCAACACATTTTTGCATGTTAAAATAAAAAAGAAATATAACTGCATTTGAATGTTAGAGAAAAAAAACTCACCTCTCTTCGTTTGAGATTTGTTTCACCATCTAAATCACAAGTGTCAATATAACAGACCCCATGGGAGTCACTGGTACGTAATAGCAGTATGTCTGCAGGTACGGTTTCATTATTTGATAAATGTACAATATCACCAACACGTATATCTTGCCATTTCACTCTTTTGTAACGTTCGGTTTCGCTAAAAATAGACAAATAAAATAAAAATTAAAAAATTTATATATTTTTTTTATGAAATTTAAAAGAAATGCTTTATATTTTCAATAAACAATTCTAACCTTTTTAAACTTTATTTTTAATTTGACCTTAACTTAGTATTTCTGAATAAATATATATTTTTTTTTTTTTTTTTTTTTAATTTTTAATAAATAATTCTAACCTTTTTTAACTCTATTTTTAATTTAACCTTAACTTTATATTTTTGAACAAATTTTTTTTTTTTATAAAATTCTCCTACTTTAGCTGTAAGCTTTGTATAGACAATAGAAAAATCGATTTAATATTTGCTTGTAAACGCATGTTATAAACAATTCATAAGTTTCAAAACTTTTGCTGTGAACGAAAATTGTTTACAGGTGTCAAAAAGAAACACGTACTTGTCCTTTAACTTGTTTTTTTTTTTTCTATTGTAGCAGCTACTTGAAAACAAATAAAATTGTCCCTAATTATCCGTCCTCTTGTCACATGGGAATTTTCTTACAAGGTAAAAGGTTTAGCAAGTTGTTTAGTTGTCCTCAATCCGTCTAATATTGCATGCCACCTACTAATTGTCGCAATGTGATTTACTACAATTTCTATGTACGGTCAACGACAAAAGTGTTTTCTTTTGGTGATAATAACCAAAGTTGGCTATCGATTGGAAACGGTTAAAGAGTAACAATAACGATAATTGAAAAGTACCGTGGTACTTTTAGTTGAGCATTAGTTATGGTATCCATAACTAATTCTAAGTTTATTATAAAACCGATTTCAACTGACACCTATTTAATGTTAAAGGCAAAGACTCGGTTTTTTATTGCGAAAAATCGGCTTATATTCCAAAATTTGAGCACATGCTGAGTCGTACTATACTATATTCGTAACTTGCATTATACTTCGTTGGAACACCTTTAACCACCTTTATAGAATGCCTTATTCATAAACAATTTTTAAATTTATGAAAGGTTTATAAATCAAATTTTGTATGTAAATTTTTTGTTTTATAAACCATTGTTAAATTTAAAGGCTTTATAAATATGAGGGGCGTTTGACAATGGAAACTTTTTCCAAATATATTGATAGGTCAAATTAAACTATATTCACAAAACAATGGAAACTTAGGTATCAACTTTACAAACATTTTCTGTCACTTTTAGAGCTAGTTTCTGGTATAAAGATAATCTACATTCTTAGTTTAAACCTAGATTAAACTAAAAATTTTGTTTCTCACTTATTTATTTAGTATATAATCTAGGTTTAACTGAACATCATTGGGGAGTTAAACCTAAGTATAAAATGCCAAAGCAGCACTTTATTTTGATTTGCTTTATTAACATCAATATAATTTTTAATATACATTTAATATACTTTAATGTCACTTTTTCTTTGACAAAGTTAAAATTTACAATAAAGTTATATACGCGGTTGCTTTTTCTTATAAAATTTAAAGTATTGCTGTATTTATATTGTTACGAATGTGCAATGACAATTTGAATTCAACGGTCTGTAACGACTGCAGCATTCATCATGTTTGATGGCACGTCCATCATTGACATTGTTTGTAAGTATGGCAACACTAAATGTTTGGGCTGCTGGCAATGACATCGAAAAGCTCTAAAAATCGAATGTACTAGTATGTCCGTTAAGAACATTGTAGATGATTCCCGATAGATGGCGCGTGTATAAATAGTGGCAGAGCTGGCAGTCGTGAGTGGAGTTTATCATTGGCGCTGTTAGAGTTAACATCAACTGTCTTGTGCATATAAGGTTGTACGTAATAGAGTGTGTGTGCATTTCTGCGAATTGATAAACGTGTATAAAGACATTGAGTGACTATTTAATTCTGTTGTTGTTGTACATTCTAAACAAATAAAGAGTTGTTACAATTTTAAACTACTAAAACTGCTTTTATTTGCAATCAAAAGTATCCGGTTTATTTAAAGGAAATAACCCCACGTTTTTAAAAGGTAAAAACGTAACAATATGAACAATTTTGAGGAATGTACATGTGATTTGACTGAAAAGTATGGCAATGCTAACATAATTGACAGGCGCTAATCCATTAGTGAGAAACACATTGGTTAAATCCCTTCTAAATATGTTTCAGGTTTAATATAACACCATGTTAAGCTACGTTTAACTGACAAGTAAGAAACTAGCTCTTAGTGAGTCAATATTTTGTTATATATCCCTAGTTTTTTTGTTACTGCATTACATCCACTCAGTTACAACCCTAGAGTTGTGTTTGGGGTCATTGTGTTGTTGGAATCGGCAAACCAAAGGCATATTTTCTTCTGGATCCGTATCCTATAATAAAGGGTCTTCCAATAGGGACTTACGAACGTTGACAGTTAATAGCGGGCATAATGTTGAAGCTACATCTGTCAATTTGCCTGTCATTTATTCAATATGTTTTGACAAATCACCATGGACGAATATAGTGTTCAATAACACGTGCAAAATGGTGTGTTATGTCTGGGCAACGATTCACGCGATTTTACGGTGATGCTCATTTCAACAAACAAAATTGTCGAATTTGGGACGATACCAATCCACATGAGATCTGAGTGTCCAATTCATCCCAAAAAAGTCACTATTTGGTGTGGAGTTTGTGGTTGGCGGCGTCAGCGGTCCATATTTATTTGACGTTGACGGTGATAGCCTGCACAACGGCGAGCGCTTTAGATCGATGATTAACACCTTCTTTTGGCCTGAGTTGGATGATATGGACACCAACATGTGGTTTCAATAGGACAGCTCCACGGGTCACACTGCTCATACCATATTGGACATTATGCACGAGCGATGTGAGGGCATGGTCATCTCACGTGGAGGTGATGTGAACTGACCACCGAGATCGTGCAATTTGACCCCGTTAGACTTTTCCTGGTAGGCTTTTATTAATTCACAGGTCTATCGTGGTTGACGTATGTGTTTTAAATGAAACACATGCGTCAGTGCGAAACTGTTTTAGACGAAAAAAATAAAAAGCCAACGACGATAAGGGGGAATATGAACTCTTTTTGAGAAAACAAATGTGAAAAATATGCCCAATAATGTATACAGATTGAAACTTCTTTCTATATTATTTTAAATTTCAGCAGAAATTTAACTGGTAAGGACTGAGATCGTAAAATTCTTAACACAAGTTTTTCATTATAACTTTTAAACCAAGTATTATTTGATTTTTTTTTTTTGATCAAGTTACCTTTGTAAAGCATGTCAGTTATTATGTTTAATGTCAATTATGTTCATTAGTTGTTAATCTGGTTAAAATGAGTGATCAGAAAAAAGTGCGTATTAAAATTATTAAATATTTTCTACAAAACCTAACTAGGTTCTACAAAAAGTTGGTCAAACAATCAAAGGTCTGCCGTCTAACTGATTCCAATGTTATTAAACAGTACCGGGAGAACTTGTCCGTTAATATAAAACCTGGTTCAGGTAGAATGAATGGTCCACATGATGTTTCTAAAGCCAAAAAAACAGAAAGCATTTTCGAAAGAGTTCCCAACACATCCAGTAGGAAAGCAGCCGTATTAGGTCAGTACTCGGACCATTTGATACGAAAAGTTAAAGCCAATGCAGGTTCAAAAGCATACAAGGCACAAAAAGTTCCTAATAGGAATTCTGTTAAAAATTTAGAGGCCAAAGACAGGGCACGGAAATTGAAGTCAAATTGTATACAAAAAATATACCTGCTGCATAATGGATGACGAAACGTATGTTCTGGCAGATTTTTCGCAGCTTCCGGGTCAAAATTTTGATGTTGTTGATGCTCGAGGGAATGTTGAAGAAAAGTTTAGCAGACAAAATTTCCCAGAAAGTTCTTGGTATGGCAAGCAATATGCAGTTGCGGCAAAAAAGCCAAACATTTGTTACAAAGGGCTCTATAAATACCGCAATTTAAATCAAGGAATGTTTACAAAAAAGAATGCTTCCATTCATAAGACTTCTTAGTGTGTTCACTTATTTTTGGCCTGATTTGGCACCCTGTTACTATGGTAAGAAAGGGTTGAGTGGTACAAGACCAATAATGTGGTATTTGTACCAAGAGAGGCAAATTCTCCAAACTGCCTGGAGCTAAGGCCAGTGGAGAGATATTGGGCTCTTGTTAAAAAAGAATTAAAGAGTACAAAAAAGGTGTCGAAAAGTGTGGTAGATTTTAAACGGAGATGGACATCCTGTTCGAACAAAGTGACAGAAATCACTATAAAAACCATAATGGAAGGGTTTCCGGAAAAGGTTCAAAATTTCATCACTAGTGATTAGAACTATAAAAATATATATTTTTTTTGTAAATTATAATAATAATTTCAATCAAATAAAAAAAAAAATAAAAACTATAAGTTTAGTGGTTTCATTTTTATTAACATATATGTATGTTAAGATTTTTTCGATCTTAGTCCTTAATCCAAATTATCGTTTATGTTAAAACCATTTCGAATCCGTGCTAAACCTTGGTTTTCACATAATATCCCTTCCTTTAGAACAACTCAATGCATTTGAAATTAAACCCCTTATGCAAACTAAAGGTTTTCCCATTATCGCCCACTGTATCTTTGTCTATGGTTTGAAAAAAACAAACGTTTCATTTTACAGCAATTATTTCAGTAGGCGTTTAAAAGGTGTTTAAGTATTTACAAAATCACCAAACAAATTAACATTTTTGTATTTGATTGTAGCTGCTCTTAGTGGCTGGCTGGTTGAACGGCAGTGAGTCATGTAGGGATACTTGCCACAACTCAAACTAAAGGTGATTTTCCATTTGTTGATTTAACCACAAATGGAGCAAGAGAACGGAAAAAGCGAAACAAAATATGCAAATAATCATTACTGAATACTTTAAGTCACGTTTTGATACGTTTATACATACATATTTTCAACCACAATGATTAAGGACTTTTAGTTAGTTTTCATCGGAAAAACTTAAGCGTAAAACGGAAATTGTTAAGGAAGAACTTGTAAACGCTAAACAAAAAGAATTGTTAACAAGTGAAAAGATGGATTAGGGTAGATAAAACGATTAGGAAAGATTGAATTGAAATGATATTGTCTAGGTAAGCAGACAGGATTGATTGAATACATGATGAAAGGAAATTGGAGGAAAATGTTAATGAAGAATGAAACTCTTTAAGTAGCAGGATTAGGATTCAATTACTCATATCTATTAGAATAGTTATTTGTAAACAAGCAACATGTTTCTTGAGAATATACAAGTAGACTTCAGTCGCTCGCTTCCATTTCGTTGAGTTTGGAAACTGCTGAATTGAAGGTTTACTTCATACTCCCTGCCACTTCTCTATCACAATTATATAATAAACATCTTCTTATGCTACTTAAAGCCCATAAAATTCTTTACAAAATGATTCTCGCATTTAATCTACTTCATATTACTTTTATGTCAAAAATCTTTGAAACTATAAAAGATTAACAAATTGCTTAGAACTCTTTCAAGTTTAATTTTGTTTAGCATTTAAGTTTCATGTTCTTTGAAGTATTAAACTACATAAGATTCTAAAGATTAAAGACGCATAAATGAAAACTTATTATATGTCAACATTATTTTTAACATTATTATTATTATTATTCTACTGTTTTGGAAATTAGGTCATTGTCATAAACTGCCATGTAATTTACTTAATTATGTATGTACGATACTCATACACAATATAAAGATTTTTTTTCCCTACATTTTTATGTACTTCTTTCTTACTTCTCCACATTTTCACAATGAACTCATTCATTAATTCTGGCATGCATACAGGGTTTTGTAAAGAGGAGGTGTAATATATGTAAAAGAGTTTTGTCTTTCCTTTTCTAATATTAAGCGTGAAATTTTATTAAAATTGGACAACATATTGTTAAAACTGTGAGGTTTTTAATGAATGATGAAGGCAGTGCAAATTTTAGATTAGGAAGTAAATTGGCTGTCAAATGATGAAGTGCTATTTGCTCTGGGATCATTTGAAAGACTGTGTTCACATGAACAAACCACAATTAACTGATGCTTTGAAAGATGAAATTCGAAACGTGAGGAATGGTATGGAAAACGAAGATAAGATAGGGAAAGGAAAGCAAAGAGAAGTAATGCAAAATAATTGTGAACTCACATGTTTTGAAATTAGCAACAACTTTGTAGTTTAGAGTAGATCCATGATTCGTTAAAGATTTACTGATAGAAAAAACTACATTCATTTTATAGACCTTTTTGGAGGTCAAATGCCTTTAACACAATTTTCACAATAATAAACCAGCGAATTTTGCACGCCATTCATGAAGTATGGGAGACACAGAGGCAGAAGAAGATTCTTCGTCACTAATAGTCGATGAGAGTTGATCAATATAAACGCCCTAATCGTGGTTCGCGTAAACGTTTTACGCCTACGAAAGTTTCTTACTAGATTAAGGAAACAGTTTGCATTTTGTCCTTAATCTAAGGAATGAGATCGAAAAATTCTTAACATACATATATGTTAATAAACATGAAACCACTAAACTTACAGTTTTGATTTTTTTTATTTGATTGAAATTATTATTACAATTTACAAAAAAAAAAAATATTTTTATAGTTCTAATCACTAATGATGAAATTTGGAACCTTTTTCGAAAACCCTTCCATTATGGTTTTTATAGTGATTTCTGTCACTTTGTTCGAAGAGGTTGTCCATCTCCGTTTAAAATCTACCACACTTTTGGACACCTTTTTTGTGCTCTTTAATTCTTTTTTAACAAGAGCCCTATATCTCTCCACTGGCCTTAGCTCCAGGCAGTTTGGAGAATTTGCCTCTCTTGGTACAAATACCACATTATTGTTCTTTTACCACTCAAGACCTTTCTTACCATAGTGACAGGGTGCCAAATCAGGCCAAAAGATAAGTGGTTACAGTAAGAAGTCTTATGAATGGAACCATCTTTTTTTGTAAACATTTCTTGATGTAAATTTCGGTGTTTATAGAGCCCTTTGTAACAAATGTTTGGCTTTTTGCCGCAACTGCATATTGCTTGCCATACCAAGAACTTTTTGGGAAATTTTGTCTGCTTTTGGGTCCTAAACTTTTCTTCAACATTCCCTCGATCATCAGCAACATCTAAATTTTGACCCGGAAGCTGCGAAAAATCTGCCAGAACATACGTTTCGTCATCCATTATGCAGCAGGAATATTTTTTTTTATAAAATTTGACTTCAATTTCCGAGCTCTGTTTTTGGCTTCTAAATTTTTAGCAGCGTTCCTGTTAGGAACTTTTTGAGCCTTGTATGTTTTTGAACCTGCATTGGCTTTAACTTTTCGTACCAAATAGTCCGAGCACTGAGCTAACCGGACTGCTTTCCTACCGGATGTGTTGGGAGCTCTTTGGAAAATGCTTTCTATTTGTTTGGCTTTAGAAACATCATGTGGACCATTTCTTCTACCTGAACCAGGTTTTCTATCAACGGACAAGTTCTCTCGATACTGTTTAATAACATTGGAATCAGTTTGACGGCAGACCTTTGATTGTTTGGCCAACTTTTTGTAGGACCAAGTTGGGTTTTGTTGAAAATATTTAATAATTTTAGTACGCACTTTTTTCTGGTCACTCATTTTAATCAGATTAACAACAAATGAACATAATTGGCATTAAACATAATAACTGACATGCTTTACAAAGGTAAAAAATAAAATAATACTTGGGTTAAAAGTTTTAATAAAAAACGTGTGTTAAGAATTTGTCGATCTCAGTCCTTAGTACAAAACTGTCGTAGGCGTAAAACGTTTACGTCAACCACGATAAGGGCGAATGTTCTGCAGTTATTACACTTTGAAAATCATAATAATCATTCAAACATGTAAGAATTGAGGGAATTCCCATTGAATTAAGGGCATATCACATGCGAGAGGAATCCCCTGCATATTCGAATACAATTCAATACGCTCTTCTGGAAGAATGAATGTTATCTTAAAATTAATGAGTTTTAGAATCAATTATTGCAATTTCATCAGAATTAATTCTGTTGTAGTAGATCAGGGAATTAGTTTCAATAATGAAGCAATAAAGATAGGTAACTACAGACATTTATGAGTTCTTTTAAAATTTCTTATATCATCAAAATAATCTTTGAAAACTCATTAACGGCTGCTTGCAACATTCAGCATTTGCTGTTAACAAAGCTGCTAAAAGCTCTAGAAATATAACTTTCTAGTTTTGCCCGCTAGATAAATAATTCATGAAACTACTAGAAGATGGCACTATGTATATAAATAGTAACAGAAAATTGGAGTCAGTCAGTGTATTATAAGCACTGTTAGACTTAACATCAACTGTATTACCAGTGTGTGCATTAAATGAGAGTGACTATTTAAATTGTTGTGTAAATTTAAATAAATAAATAGTTATTGCAAATATTAAACAACTAAACTGCTTTTATTTGCAATTACTTTTCAATCACTGTGTATTTAACTTTCTCACTACATTGAGAAAAAAAAAAAACATTTTCCAATTCTCTCTTAACAAAATACCCTGTTGATAATTGTTATAACATCCAGCTTTAACAGCTTACCAACAAACCCATAAAAAAAGGTTAAGTTATTAAAGAATAATTCCGAAAAAGCAATTACACACATGACTATGTATATCTTAATACAGTGTGAGTAGAAGTAACAGAATTTATAAAATAATTATTAGTAAATCTACATGAGAGCGTTAGTTCGAAAGTTTACATGTGTGAACGTAATATTATTGTAAAAACGTAACTCATTTAATGGAACAGCACAAATGGCAGCTAACCAGCAGTGGTGGTGCTACCACCATCTAATCTAATATGTTTATATGGTGGTGTATTGTTAAAGATGGTGGTGGCGATATCAATTGTAAATGTCATTTAATTTTAATAGAAAACTTTGTACCTATGTACTTGTACTTGCCATAATTTTCTCCTGCCAACCTTTTCTTGGGTTATGTTATTGCCCAGCGGGAAAAATATGCAGTAAAGAGGCCTTCCATACGGCCTTATTGTGCAGACACTAGACACAGAGAGTCGCATTGAAAAAGCGTTTAAAATTTACACGGCATGTCATTGGTAGCCAAGGTAGCCTGTTAGAGCGCTGATAGAAGTCTTACTTAAGAAGGCATATTAGAAAATCTTCCATTGAAGGAATGTAAGGATACCTACTGCGTAATTCCTCATAGAATGTCGTAATAGGAACTTCTATTAAAAGGCCTTAAATTGTAGGTCAGCAGAAAACAAGCCTTTAAAGATATTTATTAAGGAATGTATTTTTAATGAATTCAGCTAAAGAAGAGAACTTAGGGTTCAATTAGTCGGGCCTTACCATATCACTATAGCCGTAACCATAGCCCTTGGTAACGCTAGCTTAGCAAAACGGTATTTGCTGTTATTTCGGTAACGATATTTTAATAAAATAAAAAATTAGTTTCAAAGGTGGTATTAAGGACTGAGATCGTAAAATTCTTTACACACGTTCTTCATTAAAAATTTTAACCCAAGTATAATTTGATTTTTTATTCTTTTTTTTAGCATGTCAGTTATTATGTTCATTTGTTATTAATCTGATTAAAATGAGAGACCAGAAAAAAGTGAGTACTAAAATTATTAAATATTTTCAACAAAATCCAACTTGGTTCTACAAAAAGTTGGCCAAACAATCAAAGGACTGCCGTTATTACTGTTTAATGTTATTAAACAGTATCGGGAAAACTTGTCCGTTGATATAAAACGGTAGAAGGAATGCTCCACATGATGTTTCTAAAGCCAAAAAAATAGAAAGCATTTTCAAAAGAGCTCCCTCACCTCCGGTAGAAAAGCAGCCCGGTTAGGTCAGTACTCGGACTATTTGGTACGAAAAGTTAAAGCCAATGCAGGTTTAAAAGCATACAAGGCTCAAAAAGTTCCTAACAGAAACTCTTCTAAAAATTTAGAGGCCAAGGAGAGAGCACGCAAATTGAAGTCAAATTGTATACAAAAAATATACCTGCTGCATAATGGATGATGAAATGTACGTATGGAGCAGCTTCTGAGTCAATTTGTTTGTGTTGCAGATGCTCAAGGAAATGTTGAAGAAAAGTTTAGGACCCAAAAGCAGACAAAATTTCCCAAAAAGTTCTTGGTATGGCAAGCAATATGCAGTTGCCGCAAAAAAGCCAAAGATTTGTTACAAAGGGCTCTATAAATACCGAAATTTACATCAAGGAATGTTTACAAATAAGGATGCTTCCATTCATAAGACTTCTTACTGTAACCACTTATTTTTAGCCTGATTAGGCATCTGTCACAATGGTAAGAAAGGTATTGAGTGGTACAAGACCAATGATGTGGTATTTGTACCAAGAGAGGCAATTCCTCCAAACTGCCTGGAGCTGAGTCCAGTGGATAGATATTGGGCTCTTGTTAAAAGAGAATTAAAGATCACAAAAAAGCTGTCCAAAAGTGTGGTAGATTTTAAACGGAGATGGACAACCTGTTCGAACAAAGTGATATAAAGCACTATAAAAACCATAATGGAAGGTTTATGGAAAAAGGTTCAAAATTTTATCATTAGTGATTAGAACTATAAAAATAATTTTTTTTTGTAAATTGTAACAATAATTTCAATCAAATAAAAAAAGATTCAAAACTATAAGTTTAGTGGTTCCATTTTTATTAACATATATGTATGTTAAAAATTTGTCGATCTCAGTCCTTATTAGGAGTAACGGTAGCCAACCTTATTTTGTAATGAAATTTTGAATGTGTATGACATTTTTTAGATGGAGGCAGAGTAGAATGAGTATCGTATATTTTAGAATGTGTAAACAGGTCTATTAGAAGGCCTACAAAATGAAGACCTAGCTTGTTTCGCCGCTGGGTGTTTATACAGTAATATTTGTGTATGTGAACTTTACAATGAAGGGTATACTGGGTAACTTCAGAGTATGTTATAAATACGTAGTGGCCAAAGTGCCACAATGACACAAAACAAACTTTCCAATGAGTAAAAGCCAAGGTAGACGACAGACATAAAAGACAGGCAGGCAAATAGACAGACTGACACGCAGTCATTCAGCCACTGTAATACTCGTCCAATGAAGAAATAAATACATGAATGAATTGAAATTAAATGACTAACCAAATAATATAAAACAACATGCATGTTCGAAACGTGACATGATTTCATACATTCGTGATGGAGGCACATACATTCCCCCTTCATTCATAAGTTGTACAACAATGCTGGCAAGTGGGGAAGATACAACAATGTATCTTCTTTAAGCAAACGCCTACATAGAAATACTCCTAATAAAACTATATGTAGTACATATAGCGGCGCATGGAGTGACCATTAAACATTAAAAATACAATAATACGAGCGAAAAGCAGCCTGTGCTACTATGTATTGCGCCACCACAACCTTTTAACAACTATTCCTACACTCGTAAAATTCATAAAAGACAATTATTATTTTGACCATGACATTCACTGGCCTTGTTGTAGAAGTTATAACTGGAGAGAATTTCTGCAAATTTCAATGTGTACTGCATACGAAAATGACTGTCCATGGAATAGTTTCTTCAAATTTTTTTTATATTTGTTCTATTTTATTTAAATACTGGATCAATAATAGATTCGTTAGTTTTAAAAATGTTTGAGAAATTTAAAATTCATAGGTGTTTTAGTCAAATTATAAACGTGATACGAAATTGGATGAGAAATTTTAATATGATGATTGAAGTTTCCGATTATTTAAATACATTAGAATCTACAAGTACAGACATTTTAAACCCCTGAAACCAGGTCTGTCAGATTGATGAATCATAGGTATAACTGGCAGCACTGCCTAAAAAGTAGTTGGCAACATTTCATGCAATAAGCAGTGATGTCAATTTAGCGGTTTTTATAATGGAGAAATATAGTTTTTTAAATAACTGAACTAGTACAAATGTCAACAACCAATATGTATATGTTTCAGTTGAAAAATAATATTTCTGATGGGGGTATATTGATTTTGTCATTCCGTTTGTAACACATCGACATATCAGTCGTAGAGTCACAAATGAATATATTTATATTCGTTCCTTATACAATTTGAAGACAACCTAGCTAAGTCCGTCTGTCTGTTAAAGGCATGATAGCGCCTTTCTTTGTTATTAAACAATTTCCTGAACGTCTTATCTTTCCTTTCTTAAAAAGAGCCTATATAGGTAAAACCCGTGCAACCTGGGGTTCGATGATCCACTAGCACAAAGTTTACAGAGGTGACAATTTTGACGTTTGAAAACAGCCAAAATCATCTCTTGTGGAAAGAGAAATTTTGGTACCTAATTTACTGTGCGTAAAATTAATTGGCTTTATGTTGCGTGCGGTAAAAATATAAACAAAAGTCAGTTCTAAAAGAAAGAGAGAAATATAAAAGTTGTATCTTCTGTCTCGTGACACTTAAGCTACATAAATGTAAGGTGGGCACAATTTGTGTCATTTACTTTATCTTTAATTTGTTTAGCCATTTCTCAATTTATTAAAATTCTTAACACTCGTTTTTCATTAAAATTTTTAACCCAAGTATTATTTGATTTTTTTTTTTTTTTTTTGATCAAGTTACCTTTGTAAAGCATGTCAGTTATTATGTCAATTATGTTCATTTGTTTATTAAGGTTCAAAAACATACAAGGCTCAAAAATTTTCTGACAGGGACCCTGATAAAAATTTAGAGACCAAAAACAGAGAACGGAAATTGAAGTCAAATTTTATAAAAAAATATTCCAGCTGCATAATGGATGACGAAACGTATGTTCTGGCAGATTTTTCGTATCTTCCGGGTCAAAATTTTGATGTTGCTGATGCTCGGGGGAATGTTGAAGAAAAGTTTAGGACCCAAAAGCAGACAAAATTTCCCAAAAAGTTCTTGGTATGGCAAGCAATATGCAGTTGCGGCAAAAAAGCCAAACATTTGTTACAAAGGGCTCTATAAATACCGAAATTTACACAAGGAATGTTTACGAAAAAGGATGCTTCCATTCATAAGACTTCTTAGTGTGTCCACTTATTTGTGGTATTTGTACCAAGAGAGGCAAATTCTCCAAACTGCCTGGAGCTAAGACCAGTGGAGAGATATTGGGCTCTTGTTAAAAGAGAATTGAAGGGGACAAAAAAGGTGTCCTAAAGTGTGGTAGATTTTAAACGGAGATGGACAACCTGTTTGAACAATATGACAGAAATCACTAAAAAAACCATAATGGAAGGGTTTCCCAAAAAGGTTAAAAATTTCATCACTAGTGATTAGAACTATAAAAATATTTTTTTTTTTGTAAATTGTAATAATAATTTCAATCAAATAAATAAAATATCAAAACTGTAAGTTTAGTGGTTTTATTTTTATTAACATATATGTATGTTAAGAATTTTTCGATCTCAGTCCTTAGAGCCCGAAAAGGCGGTTGAGTTTGAAAGTGCCCAATATCTGGCCACAATTATTATCTATCTGCAGGACCGTAAATCTTAAAAATTCACAATGTTCCTTTTTCGTATAGCAACATATAAAACAATTTGTTGCTCTTTTCTCAAATACGCTGCTCCTGTAGGGATCATAATCGTCAACGAAACACACTGGCTAGGTTTACAAATGGCTCAGAATAACGGACTCCGTATTGTATTCGAATGTGACAATATATTGACTAAGATGGTGTGGGTCACTTAACATAATATGTTGCTGCCTATTCACACCAAATTCTGATGCAGGATCCTCTCCCAAGACACATTCGGATGGACTTCTCATGTCATCACAATGAAATTCAGGAGGTTCTTGTTTTATCAGTTCTGTTGTCATCAATAGTTATTCCCTGAAGAATAACATGCGTTAATGCAGCTTTCGCTAAGTTGACAATAACTGACTAAATGGTCTCTGGTCGTTTCGGGTAGATAAATAGGTTTGGGAACGTATCCAGAACATAATCTAATGTCGACCGAATGTTTTTAGCGATTACATAGAAAACGTTATATCAAATGAAGTTTTTTGGAGGCATAAACTGTTATTGACACAACAAAGTTCTCAACAAAGTTCCCAGATATAGCGTAATTAAGAGCCTGATGGTGAAGTGTTCTCAACTGCTACCATGAACAAATTGTTATCGGAATTTCAAACCTATGCCCTGTCTGCTTTCATAGCTCTCACTCAAACTGTATATCTATTAAATTGTCTCAGTAATTCTGCCATTGGTTTTGCTTAAGAGCCAACTGAGATTGTTCTTTTTAGATCCCCTTTGCACAAATTTCCCAGTGTTACAGACACAATTAATTTAATATTTTTTAATATTCTTAAACGTCAATCATGTCCACTGTTTTAACTTTAACTTTTTTTTTTAGTAAGTTAATAAGACTCATTCAAAATTAAATTGCAAATACGTTCTTGGTGCATAATAAAGCGTGCGCTTCGTCACCAGTGCATGTTTTGAAGTTAACCCGCTCTTTGTATTTTAAATGGTCCCTACACAGAGAAAACTGTTTCGTTGTGAGAAACGAATTTGATTTAGTCTACATGAATTCTCTACTTATGACAGCAAGATTTTAAATGGCGTGACAAACATTTGGTTGTTTCAATCGTAATACGTACATACATACAACTAATTTTTTTCTCTACGTATCCATTTCTTTAAACATACTAGTACGTTTGTACATCATTTTTCAATCGGACCGATCGGCCTCACTGTGCCGGATTTGAACGGCATTATCAGTGTTTTGAAACCAGCATATGCTAGAAGACCATAGTAAAACAGAAATAATGTTCATTTTTATTTTTGTTATTTTTAGTAATTTTTTTCTTAATAATTAAGGACTGAGATCGAAAAATTTGTGGTTTAAAAATTAAACCACTAAACTTACAGTTTTGAATCTTTTTTTTATTTGATTGAAATTATTGTTACAATTTACAAAAAAAAAAAACTATTTTTATAATTCTAATCACTAATGATGAAATTTTGAACCTTCTCCATTATGGTTTTTATAGTGCTTTATGTCACTTTGTTCGAACAGGTTGTTCATCTCCGTTTAAAATCTACCCCACATTTGGACACCTTTTTTTGTGCTCTTCAATTCTCTTCTATCAAGAGCCCAATATCTCTCTATTGGACTCAGCTCCAGGCAGTTTGGAGGAATTGCCTCTCTTGGTGCAAATACCACATTATTGTTCTTGTACCACTTAATACATTTCTTACCATAGTAACAGGGTGCCAAATTAGGCCAAAAATAAGTGGACACATTAAGAAGTCTTATGAATGGAAACATCCTTTTTTGTAAACATTCCTTGATGTAAATTTCGGTATGTATAGAGCCCTTTGTAACAAATGATTGGCATCTTTTGCAGCAACTGCATATTGCTTGCCATACCAAGAACTTTTTGGGAAATTTTGTCTGCTTTTGTGTCCTAAACTTTTCTTCAACATTCCCTCGAGCATCTGCAACATAAAAAAATTGACCCAGAAGCTGCGAAACATTTTCCATTCGTACATTTCGTCATCCATTATGCAGCAGGTATATTTTTTGTATACAATTTGACTTCAATTTCCGTGCTCTTTCTTTGGCCTCTAAATTTTTAGCAGAGTTCCTGTCAGGAACTGTTTGAGCCTTGTATGTTTTTAAACCGTCATTGGCTTTAAGTTTTCGTACCAAATAGTCCGAGTACTGACCTAACCGGGCTGCTTTTCTGCCGGAGGTGCTCTTTGGAAAATTCTATTTCTATTTTTTTGGCTTTAGATCAGCGAAAGGCATTGAGCTCTCTTGTTTTTGTTTTCACATGTACGCAAGCACACACATTGTATAAAAACAATCAAAACCAGTCAGTCTCACATGAGCATTGATAGAAGCAGGTTGTTTTACGCTTTTCGCTTTTTATGCTTGTTTATTTCAATTATTGTTTTTGTTTTTTTCTCAACTTTTTACTCAACTCATACAACTACAATATCTAAAAACTGTAGTGGTGTGAGTCTGGCTTTCGCTGCTTTAGATACAACATGTGGACCATTACTTCTATCTGAACCGGGTTTTATATCAACGGACAAGTTCTCCCGGTACTGTTTAATAACATTGGAAACAGTTTGATAGTAGACCTTTGATTGTTTGGCCAACTTTTTGAAGGACCAAGTTGGGTTTTGTTGAAAATATTTAATAATTTTAGTACGCACTTTTTTCTAGTCATTCATTTTAATCAAAATAACAACAAATGAACATAATTGACACTAAACATAATAACTGACATGCTTTACAAAGGTAACTTGAGAAAAAAATCAAATAATACTTGGGTTAAAAGTTTTAATGAAAATCGTGTGTTAAGAATTTTTTCGATCTCAGTCCTTATCTCAAAAGTTTGACGTCCTGGCGACCTAAAATAACAAACCCAAGTTTCACATTCCGAATAAAAACCTTTTAAACTAGTGTTCTTATTAAATTTTAAACCAATTTTGTGGCCAAATGCTAAACAGAATACGTTCGATTAGGTTAGTTTCTGAAACTACTTATCACAGAGTATATAACTAAAATGTTGGAACTAACTAAAACGTTGGAACTAGAACCGATCCCTACCAATAAGGAACCAATTACGGAACTACTTTTGAGTCAGCTACCACCCTAATAGGCGGGTTTTTTAATCTACACGCATTTAGCATGACAAATACACTTGGTGAAATCATGGATCGATAAAGCCCATTTTCAATACCAAAACAGAGAATATTTGTGGAAATTTTCTGCCAGCTTGCTCCTTTCGTTTGGCCCCAATACACATTCAGACGGACGGACATAGCTAGATCGTCTTAGAGGACTTAGAATATATATAGTTTATGGTTCTTCAGCCAATATTTCGATATGTTACAAACGGAATGACAAAATCAATATATTCCCCCCCCCCCCCATATTTTTTGATGGTGGGTATAAAAACCTGTCATTCACCTTTGGAATACTTTAATATTTCATTAAGTATATATATGACCAATAAAATTTCTTTAACCATAAACCTCATGATTCATCACGTATGTACCTTTAAGTATTTCCCTTAACAAAGAAAACAAAAAACTACTGCTTGGCTAGTCTTTAGGTGGAAGCACAAACCCAAATCTAAACCAAACCATGTGTCACTCATACCATTTGGGACAAGAACAACCAACAACACAAAAAAAGGCATTGTAAATACTTACAACAATATTTGATACAGTGTAGTGGATATAAAAATTTAATAAAGTGACACATGGACATGACAATACGCGCAACGACATGCTGATAAATCTTCTCATGTCATAAAGTAAATGGGATGCATGTGTTTTTTGTTATTATATATATTTTTTTTTGTTGCCCAATGGAATACAATTTTAAACAAGGATGTTTTTCTAATTGGAAATGAAACAAATCCATGTTTACAATTAACGACTAAAATGTTCGTTCGCTACGTTTGCAACTGATTTTTTATTTTCTAATTGAAAGCAATTTCTAAACACACAGCTGGAAATGTGAAAATAATTTGCACTAGGGTCAGTTAGACAGATATATTTGTTGTTTTATAAATGTTTTTTTTTTTTTTTCAAAGTCAACACGACCCTCCGTTATATGGCCCCCAGTGGAAGGTTATGAAAAAACTTTGTAACGTCATTCTGTGTTAAAGGAGGGCGTTTCTGGAGAGCATCAAATTCTAAAAGGACTTTAATAAAAATCCTTTGAAAGACAGGAGTTTGTAAAGGGATTTGTTGGCATTATTTGGTTAGTTAAAGCTAAAAATAAAGTTATTGATTATCCTTAATTGTAAGTTTGGTTTTAGTGGAAAATTTCTTCTAGTGGTATTTGTTAGTACAGCTTAAATTTAAATAATATTACTAGACTTATTTAATTATTTTTAAGACTGTCATTTATTTATTTAAATACTAGCTATTAAAGTAACAATGCCACCTTGTAAATATCTATTACAGCTCCTGTCTAAAACTATCCCTTAAAGATAATAAATTGTTTTTAAAACCTTTCCCTTTAAACCGAAATCGATTAACATTCCAAAGCAATTGAATTATCCACAAAACTTATTGACCCATATTTCCTATCTACTATACAACTGTATAACATTTTAACTCTCTCTCTCTCTCACTCCCACCGTGTGTTTATTCCTTTTGAGCAATCAAATGTGATTTTCCTAACTCATCAATTATGTCAGACTAAGGTTGTTTAACATTTGTTTTCTGTTGTTGTAGCTGTTGTTATTTATTACTATTTATTTTCTGAAATTACCAATGATTATTGGAAAAGGACAGTGTTGTTTAATAATACATGATGTTTGCGTTAAGAAAGGTAAACCTCCTTAACAATTACTGCAACAAAAAAACAACAAGGAAATGTTAAAGACAAGAAAACCATGAAATATGTATGATTGTTAGTTAAAAGTAACCCAGCAAATCATTGTATGTACATATAAGACTGATTTAAGTTTTTAAATGTTATTTGTTACTATTAACGTACGAGAGTTACTAATATGAGAGAACTACGAAACTTATTGAACTCGACAATTCATGTAGGTTATAGATATTAAAGGTTCGGAATGTTCGTAGTAAGACTCAAATGTCTTTATACGCAGTTGATACTGCATTTACTTTTACACAGATGACTCCGAGGCGTATTTATACCAGGTGGTTGCAGTGGCGAATTCAGATAAAATACGAGCGAATTCATTAATTTTTTATATATGGAGTTTGAGATTCTTAACAACGAGAGAATTCGCTCGAATTTGCCTGAATTCGCCACTACCACCACTTGGTTTTAATTCGCCTTGGATGTCTCCACTCGCGTCTATGTTATGTGGTATTCTCCAATGCTCTCAATCTCTTTATATCAATCACTGTACTTTTTCAATGGCAGATCATCAGGCGATTAAGGAAGTGGCGAATTGACTGAAATTGAATGTCATCACCACAACCAAGAATATCTATTCTTACAGTCGAGATGGGTGAGAGTAACTTATTAGTGGAGAGTGATGCCTTGACCCGGCGCACAAGGACATAATTTTGGAAGTTCTTAATTAGAAGAAACAAAATAAATTTTGAGTCTGGGTAAAAAAAGCTAATAATTTCGAATACTAACAATGTCTAGGTGAAATTTCCAATGATAATTTCCAATATTAACAATGTCTACACAGACAAAACAGATTCGTGATAGCAACCGAATTTGTTGTCAATCGAATGATTCTACCTTAGTAACCGAATTTTACAGTTGCGCCTACAAAATTTTAGAAGGGGTAACAAAAGTTTGTTTGCTTCAACCGAAATTCTTCTTTAGCAACTGACTTTCTGTTGATAGAACCGAAAAATTCTATGTGTGCAACCGAATCATTCGATTGGCAAGTGTAGTTTTTTTTAACCTAAAGTTATACTAACAAGAGCATGTTGAATACCATGATTTGGATCATGGAAATGATAACGATTAGGAAAACTTTATATCCCACAACCCCGCTGCCTTCGATGTACTCTCCGACCTATAGAGCATTACTTTGAAGAGTCATCCCTTAAGAGTTATTTAGTTTTCCAAAAGTCATTGCACAACTAAAGAAAAACTACTGTTAAACACGGATAATTATAAACAAGATACTTTTTGGGCACTCATGAAGTTGCTGAGAATTTGTCGCGATCATCAAAAATAAATTCTGAGGTAAACGTCTGAAGTAAACTAGTAAAAAGTAAATGAAGTGTTTCGAAAATTGTATTCAACTTTAAGCTTTAAAGCAGGTTTATTATATAACCTAGCTAAATTCTAATTTAAGTTTTGATCATAGTTTATTATAGTCTAAAAAAAGCGTTAATCGTAATTTATTATAGAGTCTAGTTTAAGCTCTAAACGTGGTTAATAAAAGAGTCTAGTTTAAGCTCGTAATGTGGTTAATTAAGGAGTCTAGTTTAAGCTCGTAATGTGGTTAATTAAGGAGTCTAGTTTAAGCTCGAAACGTGATCCATTAATGAGTCTAGTTTAAGCTCTAAATGCATTTTATTAAAGAATCTAGTTTAAGCTCGTAATGTGGTTAATTAAAGAGTCTAGTTTAAGCTCGAAACGTGATTTATTAATGAGTCTAGTATAAGCTCTAAACGAGGTTCATTAATAAGTCTTGTATAAGCTCTAAATGTATTTTATTAAAGAGTCTGGTTTAAGCTCTAAACGTGTTTCATTAATGAGTCTAGTTTAAGCTGTAAACGTGATTTATTAATAAGTCTAGTTTAAGCTCTAAATTCATTTTATTAAAGACTCTAGTTTAAACTCTAAATGCATTTTATTAAAGAATCTGGTTTATGCTCGAAACGTGGTTAATTAAAGACTTCAGTTTAAGCTCATAAGGTGGTTAATTAAATTCTCTAACGTAACCTCTAAACGTGGTTCATTGAGTCTAGTTTAAGCTCTAAACGTGGTTCATTAAAGGGTCTAGTTTAAGTTCTAAACGTGGTTCATTAATGAGTCTAGTTTAAGCTCTAAACGTGGTTAATTAAAGAGTCTGGTTTAAGCTCTAAACGTGGTTAGTTATAGGGTTTAGATTAAGCTCTAAACGTGGTTCATTAAAGGGTCTGGTTTAAGCTCTAAACTTGGTTAATTAAAGAGTCTGGTTTAAGCTTTAAACGTGGTTAATTAAAGGGTATAGTTTAAGCTCTAAACGTGGTTCATTAATGAGTCTAGTTTAAGCTCTAAACTTGGTTCATTAATGAGTCTAGTTTAAGCTCCAAACGTGGTTCATTAAAGGTGTAGTTGAAGCTCTAAACGTGGTTCATTAAAGGGTATGGTTTAAGCTCGAAACGTGGTTCATTAATGAGTCTAGTTTAAGCTCTAAACGTGGTTCATTAACGAGTCTAGTTTAAGCTCTAAACGTGTTTCATTAATGAGTCTAGTTAAGTTCTAAACGTGGTTCATTAACGAGTTTAGTTTAAGTTCTAAACGTGGTTTATTAAGGGGTCTGGTTTAAGCTATAAACGTGTTTCATTAATGAGTCTAGTTTAATCTCTAAACGTGGTTCATTAAAGGGTCTTGTTTAAGTTCTAAACGTGGTTCATTAAAGGGTCTGGTTTAAGTTCTAAACGTGGTTCATTAATGAGTCTAATTTAAGCTCTAAACGTGGTTCATTAGAGGGTCTGGTTTAAGTTCTAAACGTGGTTCATTAATGAGTCTAGTTTAAGCTCTAAACGTGGTTCATAAGAGGGTCTGGTTTAAGCTCTAAACGTGGTTCATTAATGAGTCTAGTTTAAGCTCTAAACGTGGTTCATTAAAAGGTCTGGTTTAAGTTCTAAACGTGGTTCATTAATGAGTCTAGTTTAAGTCTAAACGTGGTTCATAAGAGGGTCTGGTTTAAGTTCTAGACGTGGTTCAATAAAGGGTCTAGTTTAAGCTCTAAACGTGGTTCATTAGAGAGTCTGGTTTAAGCTCTAAACGGGGCTCATTAACGAGTCTAGTTTAAGTTCTAAACGTGGTTCATTAAAGGGTCTAGTTTAAGTTCTAAACGTAGTTCATTAAAGGGTCTGGTTTAAGGTCTAAACAGTTCAACTTAAATAGTACATTTGTTTCTACAATACATAAAAAGTATTTTAAAAAAATAATGATGCCATTGTTTAAGATAAATAGGGTGAGTTTATGAGGGCACAGGAGATTCGTAAAGGCTAATAAAGGCTTAAATTTAGCTTTGTGTGTTTTGTACAGATAGCGTGAGCTGCTGTCCAATTTCCAGGCTGACGACTGATTTATTATGATCAAGGCAAGGATTTTCATGCACTAAAAAATTAAAAATATGCGCTTATAATATGCACTATAAAGAGAGAAAATATGCACTAAAAATGACAAAAATATGCAATAAAAACAAGTTTTTATTTGAAATATATTTATTAATAAAAGACAGATATAAATTTCAGGTCACATTTTCAACATATATGTACATATAAAACAACATAAAAGGTTTTAAACATATTTTTTCAAAGTAAAAATAAGAAAATTCATGTATGTATGTAAATTATGCAATATTTATAATAAAAAAAAAATCAGTCAGTTATTTATTTTCATGTTACAAAATTACTTAATTTAGATTTCTATTTGTATAAACAAATAAATTTTTTTTTAAATTTCCAAAAACAAAACTTTGTCTGATCGGACGAAAAAAGCTTTAATACATTAAAAATGTACGCTCAACGTCAACAGAAGTTAAAGGTGCATATTTAAATGAAGCCAGTTCAATTGGAGAATATTCATTTTCAATTTGATTTTCTTCATTAAAATTGCTATCTAATATGTCAAAAATTGTTTTTATTATATGAAATCCAGTGTTTTTCTGTAATATATTCTTTAGTTTTGTTTTAATTTGGTAAGAAATTTCTCCGTTTACATTATTAATTTTATTGGCAGCATCATCAATTAATTTTACTTGTGCATTCAGCGAATTGAATCCCTGTAGTTTAGTAATAGTTTCAGAAATAAAGATGTAATTTGAGCACAGAAATGCTAATTGGATTTAATATTATGTCACAAAGAGAACAATGTAGAAAAGTCGATATAAAAAAATTTTCGAAAAATCGAAAAGTCGACAATTTCAAAAAGACTTTTTCTTTCAACAATAGAATTCTAGTGTCAATATATTTACTATTTTTACAACACTAAATAGAGTTGCCAAATATATGTATGTACAGTGTACACTGATATAAAAATATGTCCAAAAGAAAATTTAATATGCAATAAAATGGAAAAATATGCTAAATATATGCATTTAAAAGAAAAATATGCAAAATATGCATTTATAACAAAATATGCAAAAATATGCAACAACAAATCGATGACATTTTGTTGCAAATTCTTCGATTTGGAAAGATAAATTGTCAAAGGTGATTTTGAGCTACTGACTACAAACATGCATTTGCATAGAAATCCTTGCCCTGATTATGATGAATAAAAAGTGCGCAGTTCAAAAAGGTAACAAGGTTTCCAGAAGGATAAAAGCGAAGTGCTCAAAATATTCAAAATCATACGAATTTTGTAAAGATCTAATGGATAAGAGGAACGTTTAAAGAATGTCTAAGGTCTTCAAAAACTCCTCTTTGATTTAAAAACTTTACATTAACCAAAAAGCTGGCTGACTTTGCCCAGATGACTCTGGCAACACTAACGAAACATAAACATTGCGTTTGAAAATTGTATGTGTTACCAACTTAATAACACAGTAAAATCCAGCTGCCCTTTTAGCCATGTATAGATACACAATGAGTTAATAGTAGAAAGGATAGAAATGAGAAAAAAACCAACAATTAATTGAAAGTAAAAAATTGAATATTACACGTCCAACTAACCGACATATGACAACAAAACATTGTTTTACAACCACAACTACTCGACTTCCACTCCACTTCATACCGAACACTCCACCACTAGCGTATGTTTTTCTAATGTATTACATACATGGAGAAGAAAACCAAATAAAACCCTATAATTTAATGGGTCGATAAGCGGAACTTGTACACAGAAAACACTAACAAAAATAACATTCTTTAACATAAAATAAAACACGGTGAATACAACAAATAACAAACCAACAACCGTGGGGCATACCACTCAATTATTCTGTTATACATACAACCTATTGCACGATATGGAAAATGTACTCGTACAAAAACGGTTTATTTAGTGCGCGCTTTTTGAGTTGAGTAGCCATTGATCAATCATGCAAACAATTTTATTTTGTTTATAATTTTCACTTTATTTTGGAATTTAATTGTTGTTGTTTTTTTTTATTATCTTCTGTCTCATTCTCTTTGTTGACTCCTGACCAACCACAATCTATGTTTAATTGAATTGAGACAGGTGTCTACAGGGTATTTTTTGATAAATATGATGCCTAACCATAATTTTGGCGACAGATATTTCCGACTTTCTCAAATGAAACAATAGTACTTAAAAACCGATGATTTAAAGGTAATACGACAGGAGATTGGTCAACGTCATAACATATATTGCGGATGATACTTTAAAATTAAGCCTATTTTATACTAAACAAAAATTATGGTGCATATCTTTTTAAAATTTTAAATTTGAACTAATGAATTAAATTTTCCAATTAAAAGTTTCTTGAAACAAACTTTCCACTTTGAGCAACATCTGAAGTCTCAAGTATTTTTAATGCCCATGACAAAGTCCTTGAAAATATAAAATTTCATTAATTAAAGTTGTATTAATAGTTTTACATATTTGTGTATACTTTAAACTTTTAACAGATTGTTCATTAATTACAAAATTTTCCCACTCATAAATTTAATCTAATGTTGCCACATTTGCATGAGATACTAACGAAAAAAAAAAAAGATTTCAACTGTTGCTTAATTGAAATTTATCTTTAATTGTGGTTTGCAGCCCAACGACCCAATTGTAATTTATATTATTAAATATATTGTCTGCTCTACTAACAAGTAATAATGTGTAACAGAACGATAAAAGATTCAAATCTTTGAATTTAAGTCGTAAACGAAAATATAATAACTTCTTTATAAGGAGTGCGTCCATAAAAAGGTTAACACACAACATTCTTGATCAAAATATATTTGAGATAAAACTACGTTAATTTTTAGAAAGAGCAGCAAGTGCAAAAACGATTTAAAATACAAGGTGGTGCAAAAGTAATCCTCCTAACAGAAAATGCTATAAATTTTGCGATTGGCCACTAATGTCAGTTCTGTTTTGACATTTGTGTAGTAAACACATGCGAAATACACGTTAATAAACAATGTTACGCTACACTGCTCCAGAACGCGGAATATTGCTGACTATTTATTTGACCAATAATCGGTCGGTGACTTTGGCACAGTGTGAATTTTGTCGCAGATTTCCTGGCCGTCCAACGCCTACTGGTGAAACACTGCGACGTTTAGCCGCTCGCCTCGGTCGACATCGACCAGACGACGTGCCACGCAAATGGGTATCAGTCGACGGTCTTTACAGCGAATTTTGGTACGAGATTTGAAGATGTTTCCGTACAAAGTCCAGACGGTGCATCAGCTGTTAGCTGCTGACCGCCAATCGCGTCTAACTTACGCTCAAGCCATCCTTAATCACCACCAAGAGGAAGATTATTTTTCATCAAAGATAATCATGAGTGATGAGGCTCATTTCCATCTTAGCGGGTACGTAAATAAGCAAAATTTACGCTTCTGGGGCACTGAAAATCCGCGTGTAACCCACGAAGAGCCATTACACCCGCTCAAAGTCACTGTATGGTGTGCTGTTTTCGCTGGAGGAGTCATCGGACCTTTTTTCTTCGAAGTCGTCGCGGGCCAAACGGTTACTGTGAATGGTGAGCGCTACAGAACAATGATCAACGAGTTATTTTTGCCGCAACTTGATGAATTGGAATTGGAAAACATGTGGTTCCAACAGGACGGTGCAACGGCACACACTGCACGTGCCACAACCGATATGCTGAAGGATACATTTCCCGGGCGCCTAATCTCCCGTTTTGGCGATTTGCACTGGCCAGCAAGATCGCCTGATTTGACCGCTCCAGACTTCTTTTTGTGGGGCTTTTTGAAGTCGCGGGTTTATGTCAACATGCCTCAGACTATTGCAGCTCTTAAATACAATATCCGTCAAGAATGTTAGGACCTATCGCCGGAATTTTTGGCCAAAATGATGGAAAATGCCATAAAAAGGGCTCAAATGACAATCAACTGTGGCGGCGGCCATTTACATGACATCATATTCTCGACTTGATGTAAAAAAAATTAAAAGACCAAATAAAAATAATCCACAAGAAGAATCAAAGTTTTTCATTTTTTTTAATTGCAGCCAAAAAACATCGGAAGTTTACTTTTGCGCCACCTTGTAATTCAAACTAAATTTTAAGGTTTGAATTGGGGAATACACTCGCAGGCCTTTAGAACACCATTCTTATTATTCAATACAAAAACAATGAAAGCATAATTTATTAGCAACTAAAGGACTCAATTTTGAAAATGCTCTATTAAGAGAAACATTTTTGTGGTTAAATTTAACTACAGGTTATCCTGTATATTGGCTAAAAGCTCTTTGAATATCTTCATTCTGTCTAATTATAGCAATGAGATACAGTAGTAATCTCATGGGAAACCAATGAAGGCAGTTTGTTCTGGCTGATATTCGGATATATGGCGCATGATCACGGAGAGCATCCGCTAAATGATGCTGTATGTAGTGTTGTTAAAAAGACGAATGAGTCCAGAATACCTCTGGTTATTTGTGCTGACGCTAATTCGCACCACATTATATGGGGTAGCAGCGACACCAATACAAGAGGTGAGAGTCTTTTCAGTTTCATACTTAATACTAGTTTGGAACGTACCTTTATTGTTGCAAATAGAAGTGAGGTTGTAAACTTAACCCTTTTGAGTGCTGAGAACCACAGTATGATTAGTAATTGAGCTGTCCCCAGCAACTGCTCCTTTTCAGATAACCAATATATTGATTTCAATATTGGTGTAATTTATAGGAGTGTTAATACCATTCTTAATAGGAGGAAGACCAATTGGGAGTTGCAATGCGATGTACGAACCCACCCACTATTAAAAGTAGGGAGGATATTGAGGTAGCAGTTGAAACACTTACGGAAACGTTCCAATCGGCTACTAATTTGGCCTGTAGGCCGAACATCCGCAGAGGTAGGAATAAGCCTCCCTGGTGGAACCCTGAGATAGCACACGCCAGAAGGGCGTGTCGTAAAGTGTTCAATGAGGCAAAGAGACTAGGCAACTGGGCGGTATACAAGTCCTCAGTGAATCACTTTAAGAACCCTACGAGGAACGTGAAAAGGAAAGCCTGGAAGGACTTCTGTATCGGCGTGGAAGGATCCTCCGAGACTAGCCGTTTACGTAAAATTCTATCAACCTCTCTGGTTGTACCAAGCTAAATTCAGAAACCCTGTGGTAGATGGACTCTAGACACTCATTTCCCAGGCTGCCTTCCAGTCGATGATGAGACTGTGAATGGGGTATGCTGATTCTGTTGCTCCGTGTGGTAGCTCTGTTCCGGTGAACAGAGAAAGAATCCAGTGGGCAATCAAGAACTTCGACCCGTTTAAATCCCCTGGGCCGGATGGCATCATTCCTGCTGAACTTCAAAAGAATGAAGATATAGTTATATCATGGCTCATTAACATATACACAGCGTGTATTAGGTGGACCTATATTCCTACATTGTGGACGAGGTGTAGAGTAGTCTTTATTCCTAAAGGAGGCAAGGTGACTCATACTAAACCAAAGGACTTTAGACTGATTAGTCTTGCATCCTTTCTGCTTAAAACCCTAGAAAGGGTTATTGATGTATACCTGAGAATGACCATTCCAATAGAACTCATCTCTAAATCCCAACATGCCTACACCAAGGGTAGATCCGTGGAAACAGCTCTTCATTCTTTAGTTGGCTTCATTGAAGAGTCGCTACTACATAAGGAGTATTCACTTGTTGCGTTTCTCGATATTGAAAGTGCTTTTAACAATGTCAGGCCCGATGCCATGGATGAACATGGAATTGATATATGTGTTCGCCGGCTAGTCGGAAAGATACTCAGCTATATAGTCATATGTGCTACTCTAGGTGGCATAAGTGTTTCAAAAGTGGCCAATCGTGGAACCCCGCAGGGTGGTGTACTTTCAACACTTCTGTGGAATTTGGCAATGAATACCTTGTTGGTCAAGATGGACAACAGAAGGATCAAGACAGTCGCATATGCTGACGATGTTGCAGTATTTAGATCTGGTAAATTTCTGGATACCATATCTAGTTGTATGGAATCGGCATTAAGTACACTGAGTGAGTGGAGTATTTCGAGTGGACTTAGTGTGAACCCACAAAAAACGGAATTGGTTCTCTTCACTACGATGTATAAGTAAGATCGATGACTTTAGACCACCTAGACTGAATGTAATTAGTCTCGAGATCAGGTATAACGCAAAGTACATTGGTATCATTTTGGATAATGATAAAAGGGCAATTGGTACTAACTGGGGTATTATGCCGAAGGGTATCAATTGGATATTTAAAGCAGTTGTTAAACCCATCTTGTTCTATGGAGTGTTGGTGTGGTGGCACGCTGTGGACAATGCTAGTCACCGGAAGGCTAACGAGTTCTCAGGACTATCGCGATACTGATTACAGGCGTTGTAGGTCTACCCCTTTTAAGGCACTTTTTACTATTTTAAACTGGTTACCAGTTGATTTGATGGTGATACAAATGGCTCTCAACTCTGCTGTAAGACTGAATTCTGGCTGTTCGTGGACTACTATGAACACCTACATAGTAATGTCGACTTCTGCATCGCAAAACCTTTTTTCGATATGCATTTCCATACTACAATCCCGAATAGGGATTTATGGCAGCGCGAACTCTTCCCCCCTGACGATGTATATACTGATGGCTCGAAAAGGGGCAGTAGGGTCGTTGGAGCTTTCTTTATTGAGAACTTTGAGATCAAATCCTACTTCAGGCTACCTAACTTTTGTACGGCTCTTCAGGCAGAAGCTACGACCATTAAACGTGCATCCAACTGGCTGAGGCTTTATCAAATATCTGGTGATATTTGCATATTTACTGATAGCAAGGCTGCCGTTAACGGAATAGCGGGTCTCTTCACGGCATTTAGGTTAACCGAGGAATGCCGGGTATCCCTTAATGAGATAGGGAGATATTCTAGGATAACGCTAATATGGGTCCCACGATGGAAATTAGGGTAATTGCTACCGCAACCCGGGGAATATAAATGCATCTTAACACTATAGTTTTATCTAAGTAAGACAGGTTTGTTGCGCATTCGTCAGCAATTTCATACATTCTAGAAGTCTTACAAACTCAATCAGGTGTTGTCTAAGCTGGGTCAAGGAATAATTTCAATTAATAAGACATCTTGATGTAACCAGGAAATATGTTTTCAAAATGGTCAAAATGTCCAATAAGGATACAGACGAAATCTGGAAGGAATAAAACCAAAGAGCTATGCCAATATTCACAGTCAAAAAAATATAGAAAATTTTAAGGACTCAACCAAAGTGTTAACCCTTAATAAACCCAACAAGTAATTCCTTTACCCATCCGATTCTCTAATAGTTGTTGGTTTTTCATACAGTCAGATGGTGAAACATAATAAAAACGACAGTTTACTCGTATAATTATTTCGATACACGCAACATTATTAACAATATCAAATGGTAACAACAATTATTAAAGAAATGCTTTATCCATCACATATCGACACTAAAATTTAGTACGTACTTGTAAAGCTGTTTCACAAAGAGTTTGGCTAAGTTTATTTATTTGGTTGATCTAAAAGTTAAGTTGCATGGTTTGGTGGTTAAATGTCTCTGTTTACAGCTGAAAGGTACTCGTACCTGGGTTATTGTAAACATACATATGATTGCGTGCGTGTTTTGAGAAAATAGTTAGTGGTGGCATGAATAAGTATGATTTCGATTTTGATGTTGATTTCCGATTGATATGTGCATAGTTATGAACTGTCGTAGGTTTTAATTATTAATTGTGTTTAGTTAGAGGTGATTTGTTATAACAGGTGTAGAGGAATCTTTACACATTTTTTTTAGTTTTTTTGTTTTTTTTTTTTTTGGAAAAAAACTGAATGAGGAAGTAAACTGTTATTGGATTTTGTTAAAATGATAAAAGTGAAATGTTAAAAACTAATAAACTAATAGCTGTTGGTTAATAAGTTTGTTATTGGCTTATTTCATGAATGTGAAATGAGAATAAACGTATTAGCAGTATTTAATTAAAATATATTTATTGGAAATATCAACAAATTGTGGTAGGTTTTTAATTAAATGCACCTGATTAATAACAATTTTACTACAGTCTATACTATAGACTGGACTACCGTCTATACTATAGACTGGACTACAGTCTATACTATAGACTGGACTATAGTCTATACTATAGACCGGACTACAGTCTATACTATAGACCGGACTACAGTCTATACTATAGACCGGACTACAGTCTATACTATAGACTGGACTACAGTCTATACTACAGACTAGACTACAGTCTATACTATAGACTGGACTACAGTCTATACTATAGACCGGACTACAGTCTATACTATATACTAACTATAGACTGGACTACAGTCTATAACTATAGACTGGACTACAGTCTATAACTATAGACTGGACTACAGTCTATAACTATAGACTGGACTACAGTCTATAACTATAGACTGGACTACAGTCTATAACTATAGACTGGACTACAGTCTATAACTATAGACTGGACTACAGTCTATAACTATAGACTGGACTACAGTCTATAACTATAGACTGGACTACAGTCTATAACTATAGACTGGACTACAGTCTATAACTATAGACTGGACTACAGTCTATAACTATAGACTGGACTACAGTCTATAACTATAGACTGGACTACAGTCTATAACTATAGACTGGACTACAGTCTATAACTATAGACTGGACTACAGTCTATAACTATAGACTGGACTACAGTCTATAACTATAGACTGGACTACAGTCTATAACTATAGACTGGACTACAGTCTATAACTATAGACTGGACTACAGTCTATAACTATAGACTGGACTACAGTCTATAACTATAGACTGGACTACAGTCTATAACTATAGACTGGACTACAGTCTATACTATAGACTGGACTACAAAATTTTGATAGTTGTTGCCATATTTTAAAAGTTATGCCTCTTATCATATGTTATGTGTTTATCATTCATTCATTGCATATTAAAATACCAAAAAATCTTAAGGTCAAAAGTTTAACATATTAAATAACAATTTTATGAAATAAAGGTCAAAGTTAAAGTTGAAATATAAAGAAATTTACTATCTGCATGGCAAAACCATAACTATTATAGTTATTTTTATTAATATTATTATTTTTTTAACTCGTAATAACAAATATGTAGTAGTTGACATTTGCCAAAGTAACTGAAAGTAAGTAAAATAATATTGATTTCATCAATAATACATACATATGAATATAAACAAACATTATCATAAATTATCCTTTCAAAAAAGGAAAATAATAAGGACTCAGTAATACACAAAATGTACAGTAGAGAGCTGTAAAGTAGAATTGGAGAAAAAAATGTAGACAAATTATAGAAAATTTTGGCTAGTGTTTTGTGAACAGATACAACTTCAATTCCTTAACCCCGATATTTATCAGAACATTTATCCCCCGACTAGACTAGCAATAAATATGTTGGCAATAAAGCAATAACGCCCGCATAATAACTGAACAATATTGATTTACTTATGTTAAGACTTTATTTTATCTTTTTGAAAAATTCTGCAAATAATTTTCTTTTGATGTTTTTGTGGCGCTTCTTTTTTTTGTTTTCCTTGAAATGGTAAACACAAATTGACAACTAAAATTTTACATTTTATGTTAGCAATAATTGTTAACAAAAAACTATTGTCAATTATTACCAGGTACCAAAAATAAAATGCATCTTCACTGGAGATAACATAATTTTGGCATTTACTGCAATATATATTAACCCTGTAATGATTAAGCATGCCTCAAGGCACTCATCGCAAAAATGCAAATATAACTGATTTTTCATTTCAAAAACTCTTGTAACAGTTTCTAAAAAACCTACTTGAATATTTTAATAAGCCTTGAAACGTCTTAAAAGCTCTCTTCTAGCTTATTTAATGTACTTTTTATAGGAAGTCCAAGTTGATTAAAGTGTTTTAAAGTTTCCCGATTGCAATCATATTTTTTTCTTAAAAAGTATACTTATATTTTATATATTGGAGTCAAGATTTAAGTAAAAAAAGGTAAGCTACTCTTTAGAGATGTGATTAATTGATGAGTGCCTTCAGGCACTCTTGGACATTGCAGACTAGTTTTGCTGCCTCAGTTTTCCCTTATATAGCAAAATGTTGTTTGGTTTTTTTTGCTTGGATTTTCAATTTTTAACATACAATTTTAAGAAATGGCTGGTCGAGTGAACAAACTATTCAAATTATCTGATTTGAGTGATGAACGATTAGAAAAGTTGTTTTCAATAAAAATTTACAAACTATACTAACTAAAACGCGACAATGTTTCAATCTCCAAGGGTGCCTTAAGGCACTCATTTAGTTTTTCCCACCTAGCAGGTAAACCATTGATTGTACAAACTTTTAAATATTGTTTTTGAAATCAGATGAACCATAAAAAAATTGTTATCAACGTTTTTAGCCATTTTTTATACCCTTCACCATGAGTGGCAAGGGTATATATATAAGTTTTACATTCCGTTTGTAATTTTTACATTTTTCATTTGCAACCCTACAAAGTATATATATTCTGGATCGTTATATATAGCGAATTCGATGTAGCCATGTCCGTCTGTCCATCTGTATGTTGAAATCAACATTTCGTAGCCCCCAAATAACTTACAAACATAATTGATACATCAATATATCGGGAATTCTTCCGGCTCGGTTGCTATTTAAAATCGAAGAAAACGGCCCACAAATGGCTGAGATATAAGAAAAAAACCGGTACAACCTCGATTTTTGATCTATATCTGGATTACCAAGTCATTAATATAGACAATATGGATATATAATCATAGATATTTCAAAGTCAATTGCGACGATTTATATAAGGCTATAGTAATTTGGACCTACAATGTGTCAAAATCAAGAAAATTTTTTTTAACCCGAATTTTTTTTTCAGTAAAATTTTTTTTTTCACTAATAAATTTAAAAATTTTTTTCCAAATTTTTTTCAAATTGTTTTTCAAAATTTTAAAAATAAATTTTTGTTATTCAAAATTGTTTTCAATTTTTTTAAAAATTTTTTTTCAAATTGAAAAACAATTTGAAAAAATTTTTAAAAAAAAATGGAAAAAATTGAAAACAATTTTGAATAACAAAAAATTTTTTTTAAAATTTTGAAAAACAATTTGAAAAATTTTTTTTTTAAATTTTGAAAAAAAATTTAATTTTGTTTACCTTTTGAAAACAATTTTGAATAACAAAAAATTTTTTTTAAAATTTTGAAAAACAATTTGAAAAAATTTTTTTTTTAAATTTTGAAAAAAAATTTAATTTTGTTTACCTAAAAATATTTAAAATTTTTATTTTAAAGTATAATTTGGTGAAGGGTATATAAAATTAGAATACCGCTCTCTTACTTGTTTTTTTTTAGAAATTGGCATTAGAGGGTTAATGACCATGAGTAAATGACGTTTGCTGTCATGACAAAGATGTCTGAGCTGAAGCTCTGACAATTTTGTTATAACGATGCAATAACACTATATATATCAAGTATAGACATAAGATAAATATTGCATAATATCCACATTAATATTGTTATTAGTTTTGCTGTAAATTTAAGTTTCCAAGGATACTTTATGACCAGTTAAAAGTAAACATTTTAGCCCTAACTGTATATAATTAATGTCCCATATTTATATACAACGTCATTAAATGTAAGACAAGCCCCATCTGGGAAAATGTGTCAATATTTGCCAATATAATTACACTATGTGTGTATGTTAAGAACAAAACTAAATGACAATCATTATTATTCTTGTATAAAATATGTCTGTATAAAATACATATAACAATTTTATTTGAAATTATTTACCTAATTGTCTATTATATATATATTTTTTTTTTCTATAAAACAAGTGTTTGAGTGTGTTTGAAATAATTGCACACAAAATAGCCACCATTTTATTATTTTCAATGTCAATTTCTGTCATAACAACTACCGGGTGTTTAAACGTATTTGATTTAAAATTTCATTTAAAATTTTACGTGGCTAGACCATTATTATTAAAAAAAAAACTTTTATATTTAATGAAATTTTCATTATCATTACTCGCATAGATGCACGCATGTTAGTTCTTAGTGCCAAGTTGTATGTAAATTGTTCATTTTCATTACATTACAATTTACATGCATAATTTTCTAAGAGTAAATTTACATGCCTGTTAAAAAAAAATGCTTAAAACTTTGCGGAAATTCTTGACTGTATGTATGTATATGCATGTGCTTTGCAGTCTACAGTAATTAGTATTTTTTTTCTAATTTTATTTGTAATTTATAGCAAAAAAATTCCATGAAAAATAATGAAAATTTAGTGAAGCATTAATGGTAAAATGCCTGGGTAATTATTAATGGATTTTATATATATTTTGCAGTAATTAGCGTTTTATGGATTTTTTGAAATTTAATTTTAATGAAAAAATAAATATGTATTCAAAACTAATATAATATATATACATTGTAATTTTAGTTTTAGCTAAAATCAATAAATTGTATAAATTTACATCATTGCAGTGCTGTGTTGCAACAATTCAATTGAAAATTGTAAATCCCCCAACTACTTATATGCCAAAGATGTGCGATCACGTTAGGCATTTTGAGACTTTTCAGTTGGCATCACGTATCACAATTTATTTTAATTTTTTTGCTGATAAGCAGACATCCGACAGCCCACAGAATGGAATGTACTAGTATTTTGTATTATTTCAAACCTCCCTCTACATTTAAAGAAAGAAAACAAGTAAGAGAGCTATATTTGGCTGTGCTGAATCTTATATACCATTCACCAAATTATACTTTAAAATAAAAATTTTTAATATTTTTAGGTAATACAAAATTAGTTTTTTTTTTAAATTTAAAAAAAAAATTTTTTCAAACTGTTTTTCAAAATTTAAAATTTTTTTTTTTTTCGAAATTATTTTTTTTAAATTTTTTAAACATTTTTTTTTTTAAATTTATTAGTAAAAAAAAATTATAAAAAAATTGTTTGTGGTAAAAAAAAATATTCGGGTTAAAAAATAATTTTCCCGATTTTGACCCATTGTTAGTCCAAATTACTATAGCTAAATCGTTGCAATGGACTTTGAAATATCTATCATTAGATATCCATATTGTCTATATTAATGACTTAGTAATCCAGATATAGATCAAAAATAGGCAAAAAATCGAGGTTGTCCCGGTTTTTTCCTTATATCTCAGCCATTTGTGGGCCGATTTTCTCGATTTTAAATAGCTGTATCAATTATGTTTGTAAGTTATTTGGGGGCTACGGAAAGTTGATTTCAACATACAGACGGACATGGCTATATCAACTTCGCTATATATACTTTGTGGGGTCGCAAACGAAAAATGTAGAAATTACAAACGGAATGACAAACTTATATAAAGTATCCAATCTATTTTTAGAATAATATTTACCATAAAAACCTGAAACTTGATGATTTAGTAATTTTTCGTGAAGAAGAATTTAAAATTCAAAATAGTAATAACATTTTTATAGATCGAAATGTCCTTTAGCTAATTTTTGACAGTGTCTGCAGTTGAATATCGAAATTCCTAAAATGGGGACAACATGTTCCAAAAATTTAAAATATAATGTGTGATATTTTATTCCTTTCAAAAAAAATACTTTTTTGTATCGGGACTTTGCCTTTTTAGAAATTTTTAGATAAATCTGAAATTTATCTTAAATAAACCAATTTTTATTTCAGAAATATATACAAAATATATATGATACGGAATAGATTTTTTTCTATAAGAGAAATAATACTTTTTATTGGGACCAGATATAACTGTATGGAACTTGTTTATATTTTATTTGAAATTTTATCAAAAAAAGCGGAAACAATTCAGGAAACATTTCAATACAAATGTTCAACACAAATATCTCTTTAATTAACATGTAAGCGTTGATATTTTCAAGTTCGAAGTGAACGAATTTTGGGGGCAGCCCACTATCCCCCTTCCAACTACGAAACTCATGTAAATACTTATACAAATATTCACGTCGCGACGTCTAGTTATTTCTTAACTAAAAGTCATACTACCTGTTAAAATAATACCTGTTAATAAAATATGTAATGTTACTTTTAAGAAGTAATAGAGCTATAATTTTTTAATAAAAAAGGTTTTTGACAATTTATGTAAGACATGTCTTATATCAAAGACAATTGATGAGAAGATGAGCGACATTGTCTTGAATGTGGTCTTCTGTTAACTAATAGCCAAACTTTTCATTGTTGTGTAAACGACAAACTGAGCGATATTGTTCCTCTCAACGATTTTCGCAACATTTGTTAGAAAAAGTCTTTGATGATTTGTTTTGGCTGCCTCGCATATGTCATCAACGAATATACATTGTCGTGCATCTATCATTTAGGATGTCTTGAAGACGTGGTCAACGTGGTCAGTTGAAAACTAACATACTACTGATTGAAATATTTGTTTTGTTACCTCTCTCAGTTTTGTGTTTTGTTGACACTCGTTTTGTGTACATGTAAATAGCCGAAGTTCTTCTAAAACTGTATTTGCGTGGGTAAGTGAAAGAGAGCTCCACTTAAAGAAATGTTTAGTGAACTAAAAAAAATATGTCAGTATTTATAAGGTTTTCTTTGTCTTAATTAAATTGTCTGCGACATATTATCATTAATCTCATTAATTAAGCTCGTTAATTGAGAGTTCCATATTAATAATTTTCGGCTAATTTGTATTAAGAGAATATTTTTTATTGCTTATTTTACTACGTTGTTTTGATTACATTAATATCAAATCTGAAGAAAATTGATGGAAAAAACAAAACAACACTTGAATGATTTTTTAAAGTTCGAAATACATTAAACAATCCAAATATTTCTTTGAGTGGTCATGAAAAAATGTCAATTCACCCGCTTAGCATGTGCATTCGTTGAGACAATAGGTTATAAAATTAGGACAAAATGCTTCTATGACGATCCTGCGTGTAATTTTAAAAGCTAGTTCACAAGACTTTGTCAGTTATTAAAACAACTTATTTACTATGTATTGGTGCTATTACCTTGAAATTTGCGTTTTTCGTATTATGGTGTTGATGCAGCATATGAGCGATATAACTTTTGTGAATTGGCTTTTTGAAAAACTGAATTCTACGGATTTTTTTTTTCAGAAATTTCGAAAATGTTTTTTAATCTGTGTGAAAAAACAGAAATTATTACTTATTTTTTCCAGATTTAACTTAGTCGAACTTTTTAAATATTTTAATAAAATTACAGTGCACTCGCGGTAACGTGAGCACCTTCTAACGTGAAAACCGCCTAACGTGAACAAGCTTTTGTTTACATTGACTACTCTGTAACGTGAACAAACTCAGAAAGCTCTATAATGTGAAACATTTTTTCACTGTATTTGTTTTCTAAGCATGTAGACAACAATGGAATACATACATTAAAGTTTAGGGAATCCCCTTATAATAAAAATTTACAAACACATATCTTCTAAATTAATATTTTTTGTATAGTAATGAGTAATGAGTAATTTTATTTCAATGTATATTTTCTCGTGATCTCGTTTTGTTTTGTAATGCATTTTAATCAATAATTTTTGTTTTATATTTTAATAATGAAAATGATAATAAAATAATTTCTCGTTCAAGCGTGTAATACACAGGTTTATATTATAAAATTTTATATTTTTTCTACGAAATTCGACAATCGCTAACGTGAACAATTTCACAAACATGAACTCCCTTGGTTTTAATTAGTTCACGTTACCGCGAGTGCACTGTATATACATTATTGAATCCTGACAGATTATTTGATAATTTTTACTGGTTTGTTGAATAATTTAGTATTAAAAAATTCCTGGAAATGGAAACAGTCTAGAAAATTAGCAACCCTAGATGAGGTTCATTTATAATTATGCTGTTATGTAAACAAACTAATGTGATCTTTGGTTTCAGCAAGACGGCTCCATGATCCACACAACCGTGCAAACAATTTAGTTGTTCCATGATAAATTTCCGGAACGTGTAATTTCAGGATTTGGCGATGTCACTTCACCCCTCGTTCTTGTGATTTCACGCTGCTATTTTCTCTGACTTCGCCATTTGAAAAACCGTGTTTGCGGTAAACAAAAATAATGTTCTTAAAAACGAGATAAGAGGAGCATTGATGAAATAAGCGATGCGTTTTAGCAAAATCTGGTTCAAAATTCGAATGAAACACCATGTTTTTTCGGACATGGCCTGAAAAAAGGCCTCAAGGGATTGGAAATCCCTGAAACATTGCATAGATACCCAGCAAAAAATGGTGCTTCCTCGGAAGCAGAAATATAAGGCAGAGAGCAGTTGCTACTGCTTCCACTTGTTATGAAAGATTACATGATTTTTGTATGGGATTCCTCGCGTAGAAGCTCTGCTTAAGAAATCCGGAATGTGCATTTACGAGCACATGGAAGAATTGATAATATCATGCGTCCGAGGTGCATACTTTAGGCTGATTTTGTAAAAAATCCAGCAATAAAAGTAGTAATTGCTTGACAAATAGTGCTGCCTTTTTCTAATTTCTGCACCACATACAATATTTGCTGAATGTATGCCTTCCAAAAATCAGTATCGTAAGGCAATAATTGAAGAAGCAATAAAGGAAGCTGTTAAAGATGCAGCAGTCATTTTTATTGCTTCCAAATCAAGAATAATTTTTGCTGGGTAAGAGTATGTTAGTATTCTTGCTGACTAAAACTCTCAATCTATTTCTTCTTTTATGTTAACTTTTACAGCTGTCAAGATCCGTGGCATCTACACCTAAATTCTAAATAAGACTGCAGCATTCCAAGCAGAGGTTCTGTCATCAAATTATCAACACAAGTAATCAAACAATTGGGAAACAATTTGTGCAAATTAAGAACTAATGCGAACCAATTAGTAAATTTGATTTCAAATTTATAACTGATTATATATTAGATTATAAATCAGCCATTACTTATATACTTTTATGTAAAGCAGATTGTATGCAGTAGTTATTACAAAGTTATTTAATCTATAAGGGCACTGCTACACGTTAAATATATATTGTTACGAATTTGCAATAACGATTTGAATTTAACAGTCTGTAACGACTGCCTGCAGTATTCATCATGTTTATGAACACGTCCATCAGTAGAAGCTTCTACTTATCAACAATGTTGATAGCATGCGATTATTATCATTGTTTATAAGTATGGCAACACTAAATGTTTAAGCTGCTAACATTGACATCGAAAGCTCTAGAATTCGAACATCAACTGCCTTCTACATTTAAGTTTGTACATTATAAAGTGTGTGTGCATTTCTGCGAATTGATAAACGTCTATAAAGACACTGAGTGACTATTTGATCTGTTGTTGTTGTACATGTTAAATAAATAAAGAGTTGTTATAACTTTAAACTACTAAAACTGCTTTTATTTGCAATTTATTTAATGGAATTAAAGCAACGTTTTAAAAAATTTAAAACGTAACAATATTGACCGCGATCCAGTATCACGATATTTATTGAACGTGTAGCATGCTGTATTGATGGATAGCAGAATAGCCTAATATTCTGATCGCTATCCAAATATCACAATATATATTGAACGTGTAGCAGTGCCGTAATGGCATGTCAGCTTTTGCTGGAAAAGTTTTTGCGTTTAATAAACAAATCAATTCAATTGAAATACTCAATATTTCCCCGACAAAAGTCGAACAAGCACTTTTCTCCACTACGACAATACAGAGGCATTTTGAGCACATAAATCTCTCGAATTGATGGGCCATCCTCAGCTCAACCTTCTTTTTTACAGTATTATTTATTTATTATCTCTATTCAAAAGAAAATGTTTAAATTGGTGTATTCAAAAACATTTTTTGTTGATGCAAGCCATAATGTTTATAAATATTATTTAATATTGATGCAGTAGTTATTGTAGTCTCCATATGATTGTAAGTATAATTAAAATTTTACCCTCAATGTTATTGTATTTCCAAAGATATTTAACGAGCTCAATAAAACTTTATTCAAACATTAAATGGCCTAACAAACAATTAAATAACCCATATTATATGAACTACACATTCAAAACATTTATTATTTATATATTTATACTACGTAAACCAATTTGAATACAAATTACGAATAAACAATTGTTTACCAATTCTTTAAATTAAACTCTAAGCTCTGACAATAGAAGAAATAATGATTTGAAATCATTTGAAACAAGAAACCAACGAACTTGAATCTATAAAGTATGTGCACAATGGTCATTATACTCTTAAATTCAAAGACAGGGAAAAAACACACACTCAAAAAAAAACAAACAATCTTAATCATTGCCAAAATACTTTACAAACCAAAAAAAAAAACACTAACAATTTATTTAAAAAAAAAAATAAATCTTTTAGTTAAACTTTTTTAATGGCCCTCCTCGGCAGGCCAGCAATTCTCTTTACAATTGTGAGCCACATTCATTGTTGGTAAATTTGTTGCTGCTGCTATTTGTTTGTAATCAGTGTTTTAATTTTTGTAGTTTCATTCCAAACATTTTTGTATTATTCGCATAACTGCCGTTCAACATGCATTCAGTTCAGTTGAACTCAGTTTCATTCCATTCAACTAAACCAAACCAAGTAAATGAGCTAAATGTTCAAATGAGACTTTATTTTTATTTTTTTTTTTTTACACTGACATCATCATCGTTTTCTTTAATTTGGTAAGACGTGAAATAGTCTACTTAAAAAAACATTCATTCATTCATATATACTTGCAGATACTAGCATACATTCTAGTACGAAGTTGGAATAAAATAAATTAAGTATACGAGAGATAAATACATTGTTGGGAATTTATTTAAAGCTGAGAAACTTTATTTATATTTGTAAAATGTATAATGCTCGGATTAAATGTTTCTAGATCATCTTATATTTCAGAAATACGGCAGATTATTAATCCTTCGAGTTTTAAAAATTGCTTGGTTAGTTAATTAATTTGCAAAGAGTGGACAAATTTGAGGTTAGGAAGTAAATTGGCTGTCAAATGATGAAATGTTAACAATAGAGCTGATCAGGTTATTTCTCGATTTGACAATTGGCCGTCTCGTTCTTGTGATTTAACGTCGCTGGGCTATTTTCTCTGTGGCCATTTAAAAGACTGGGTTAACGTGAACAAACCACAAAAATCTGACTCTTTCAATATTCACAAGTTTTCTTAGTCTCTGGGCATTTTCCAGGGGACCTGGTTTCTTTCTCAAGCAAGTACCACCATTTTCATTACCACACCTGGAACTAAGACTTTCAAACTGTGGTAAGTATCTAATGTTGACATCACAGATATTTTGATTTAGCAAAACAGCGTCATGAGCCATACAGCCGGATAAACAATTCAGTTGTTGCATGATAAATTTCCTGATTAGGTTATTTCTCGCCAATTAGCCGCCTCGTTCTTGTGATTTAATGTCGCTTGGATATTTTATGTGAACAAACTACAAAGATCTGGTGCTCTGGAAGACACAATTCGGTGCGGCATTGACTCTTTCAAAATGCTTAGAATATTCAGAAGTTTTCTTAGCCTCTGGAGATTTTCCAGGGAAAATGAACCTCGTTCTCTTCTGGAGCTAGTACAAGATACCACCATTACCACATCTGAATGGGGTGAAACTAAGACTTTCAAACTGTGCTAAGCATCTGGGAATCATTCTGGAACCAATCAAGGGCATCATGCCAACTATGAATATTCAGAAAACCTCTTATTGTGGGATTATCGAAAGGTTCCTGTCTACTTTTACACTGACGATCACGGGTGTTCTACGCACGCCATCAAGTTATGATCTACTACTGTTTTTCGGCTGACCTCATTTCGAAACAAATGGCTCTAAATTCGAAGGTCAGGCTACTATTTTGGAATTTGATATTAATACAGGAATGTTGACTAATATTCACACCTTTCCTATGGAGATCTAAAAGGTACTGATCGAAGTATGAGTCAGAGGTTAATTCCATTTTCGAAAGAGGATGAAATTCAAGTTGCCCGATCATTAAGGCTGAGATATCGGAACATTGGCAGAGGTACAACATGAAATGCGATGATAAAACCTAGATATGTAACGACAGGCAATCTGCGGTTAAATCGTTCTCCTGTGTTAATGCGGCATCAAGGCTGGTTCATGAATGTCGGGTATATATATGTACGTAATGATTAAAGTCTGAGTCCGGGATGGATGGTGGCTTTTATAGTCCGCTTTCGAAAGAGAATAAAATTTAATATTCAGGCTGATATCTAGGTCATGAAAAGACGGTATATAAGATGAGGTACTACTGTTTTTGCTGTTAGAATATCCGGTATGTAACTACAGCCAACCTGCGATTAAAACATTCTCCGGTGATTATGCGACATCAAGGCTGGTTCATGATTGTCGGATATGCATCCACCTTAATGAATGAGATGGCGGTTCATTCCACATATTGTTGCGGACGAACTAGCTAGAACCGGATTCTGTCTGAGTGACGAGAAGACGAACTGGTTGGTTGGAGTCTCATGCTAAAAGTTCAAAGAGTACATAGCGGTTACTTTTGAATCTCCTTAGATCAGATGGTTCACTGTGGCCACTTGCTCCACTTAAGAGACTCCTTCGGAACCCTTACAACTGCCGGATATTGGAAAATTTGTTAAGGGCTCCAACGGGATTAGCTTCCGGTTTTGGTAAGCTATTTTGACAGTTTACTGCGTGACTGATGTGCATACGAGATTACTGTATAAGTTGTCATGATGAAGACGAGGAGAACACATTTTTTAACCAGAAAAGTTTGTTTTGGCGGTACAAGTCTCCTGATTAAACACTAAAGATTGTATTTAAAAGAAATAACTTTGTTTCTTAAGAAGAATAGCTAAGAATTAATTAACTATTTATTTAAATTTAAGCTTAATTCAGAATTAAAACAAATTGCCAGCAATTCATTTCATAAAACCACTCCCAACAAAACAAATGAAAATATTTTTTCTTTATTCAATTTGTTTTTGTTTTTCATCATTTACCACATGAATTGTGTGATTGATTGTCTAAAACCTATTTGCAATAGATTTGAATTGAAGACAAATTGAGTTATTCAATCAATTTTATTAAGCTATATTGTAATAGATTTGAATTAAAGAATAGCTGATTGATTCGATAAGGAATTAGCTCTATAAAGATAAACCCCCTCAGTCATAATTTTTTTTAATTTTATAAATAGTTTAATAAACTGAATTTCCATACAAAATGACTCCATGAAGATTGTTGTAAAATTCAACAAGAGTTTGCAAAATTTTTGGGAGCTACTCAAGCAGCAATTTCAAAACGTTTGTGAGCAGCAGGATTCATCTAAAAGCAAGGAAATTAGGTACAATACTAATTGAAGCCGAGAGACCTTGAAAGACGATTTTGCATGTCTGAAATGCAGCTTGAACGCTATAAAAGAATATAATTTTTGCACCGAATCATTACTTGCGATGTAAAATGGATCGATTACGATAACCCGAAGCGTAAAAGATCATACGTGAAGCCCGACCAACCAGCCGAATGACACCAAAGCCAAATACCCATGGCGCTAAGGTAATGCTCTGTATTTGGTGGGACCAAAAGGGTCCTATGTTATGAGCTACTGAAATCTGGCCAGACAATCACAGGGAAACTGTACCGAACGCAACTGATTCATTTGAAGCGAACCTTGGCCGAAAAACGCACAGAATATACGGCCAGACATGAAACTGTAATATTCTATCATGAAAACACTCAGCCTTAAGTTGCAATACCTGTTAAAAAGTAGAAGTGGTTGTAAAGTTTTGCCTTACCCACTTTATAGTCCGACTAGTATTTGTTTCGATCGATTCAGAACACTCTCTCTGGGATACTCTTCACTTCAGAAAAGAGTATGCGAAATTGGCTTGATTCGTTCCTGGCCTCAAAAGATGAGCAGTTCTTTTGGCTCGGAATTCATATGTTGCCCGAAAGAGGGGAAAAGGTCATAGCTAAAAATGGCCAATACTTTGAATAAATTTATATTGTACAAATGGTTCAAAATACAAGCTAAAAATTTGAAAAAAAAACCCGCATTTTTAAGTCATACACCCAATACATGACAAGAATTCTAAAACTAAATATTTCCAAAAAATTTAGAATATTGTTACGTTTTAACCTTTTTAAAACGTTGGTTTATTTTCTTTAAATAAACCGGATGCTTTTGATTGCAAATAAAAAGCAGTTTTAGTAGTTTCAAATTTGTAACAAATCTTTATTTATTCAAATGTACAACAACAGTCTAAATAGTCACTCAGTGTCTATTTACACGCTTATCAATTCGCAGAAATGCACACACACTTTATAATGTACCAACTTAAATGTACAAGACAGTTTATGTTAACTCTAACAGCGCCTATGATTAACTCACCTCACGACTGCAACCTCTGCCACTATTTATACACGCGCCATCTTTCGTGAATCTTCTACAATGCTCTTAACGGACAAACTAGTATGTTCGAATTCTAGAGCTTTCGATGTCAATGTTAGCAGCTTAAACACTTAGTGTTGCCATACAATGCTAATAACCGCATGCTATCAACATTGTTGATAAGTAGAAGCTTCTACAGATGGACGTGTTTATAAACATGATGAATGCTGCAAATTCGTAGCAATATATTGGGAAACAAAATACATTTGCTTAATTCACAAAACAACCCCTTGTATTCTTGTATCGTGTGTAGTATTGTATTAAAATACAATAGTGTAAAACCATGTTTTTAAAATATTCAAACTAATACACTTTTATAGCATATGTTTTTAAATAGTTATATTGGTTTCCAGCAATCAATGTAATGTGAGTACCAGTTATTGAGAGGAAGAATAAAAATACAAAAAAGTTTTAATGTCAGCAGCAAATTTATAGTTTTCGCTAAAAAAAAAAAATTAATTCATTTACTCTTTCAGTCAATTTTTCATTTTATTTCTAGAAAACCTGGTTCTGAATAATGCTTTTCTTCTTCTTATTTGATTTTTGACGTTTAAAATACAATTACATTCATACAATATACACTGAGTGTTCACAAACAAATATACAAAAACACAAGATACACGATACAGATTGTTGTGAATTAAGCAATTCCGATTACAACTTATGACTGACGTATCGAAATAAGTTAAATTATTAATTACTATTAGAATGTGCGTAGTTATTTTTCTTTTTAAAGCCCCAACAAAATTAATGATTAATTGATATATAAAATGCAACAATAGTTTACCCAACAAATGTATTCCAGTGAAATTATTCAAAGGAAATCATTGAAATAATTAGCAGGAAATTATATTAAATTTACTTCTACTTTTTACTACAATAAATGATTTTTTATTCAACTACATATTTACTTTTTTTATCAACGTACTCCTTAATATTCAGCATTTTATAGATAACATTTATATCTTTACAAGATTTATTTATTCTTATTGTGGTTTGTGATCGCTAATTATAATTAAGAATAATATCAGTTTTCATAACGTTTCAATTGCCACAACAATTGTCTGTGTTTCTTTCGGTGTAAAAATATTTAGTATGAGTAGACAGCTGGTAACACCGTTTTATTGTTTACATTTTATTTACGCACATTGCCCATTTACAAATGTCTCCCACTTTAGCAGCAACATTGACGGCAGCGCATTATTGTTGTTGTTGTATTTTTTTTAACACTAACCGAACGACCGATTGACTCAACGAACAAATGAACGAACGGTCATTTAACCGGTCTTTTGTTATTGTTTTTTGTCTACTACAATTATTAAGAGGTTTGTTGTTGTATTTCTTCTATGTTTTTTTTATGTTTTCAATGTCATGTATATTAGTTTTTTTTTTATTATTTTATGTGATTTTTTTTTGTTTATTTAAACATTAATATGTTTTATTTTCCATATTTTTATTTATCTCTTTAGGCGTTTGGATGTGTGTGTGAGTGTTAAACTTTTGATGGTTGTTGACTTTTGTATTGAAATAAATTATGTTTAATTCAGCACGATTAATAATCTCGAAAAAAAATTAAGAATTTTAATTTATGATGCACATACATACATATTTATTTAAATTTGTATGGCAATTTATAACATATGTAGGTATGTATTTTTAAAACAAATGACTAATAATTTGAGTTTATTTATAGCAAAAAGTTAATTTATATAAAAATCTGTTTTATTATATGATTTTTATTAAGACTTTTTTTGGTTAAATAAGCTAAAATTTATGTTTTCAACTTTTCAACAACGAAATAGGTATCTGAATCTACTAAGTATCAGTACTATACATGAAAGATAAAAAAGTAAACAATTCAAGGTTGTTAACTGGTTTCTTATTTCTGTTATTCTTTTTAAATTGAGTTGTTTTAATTTATATTTTTTCCATTTTGTTGAATTTGTTTTCTTTATTTATAAGTATTTTTTATTTTCTATATAAATTTTGATTTCTTCTGGCTTAAAAAAATATTTAACAAATAAAATCTTACTTTCATTTAAAAACAATAAAGAAGTTTTAATATACATATATATATATTTTTTGTTGATATTTTGTTTAACTTCTTAAAAAAATACGCCACACTTTCTAAAGAGAAAGTATATTATAGTATTTATCTTCTTTTTTTTTTTTTGTTGTTAATGTCTTTTTTTTTCGTACTAAAAACAAGGTAAATTTGCTTATTTATAAATATACAAATAATTTTTTTCACAAATTACTTTCTTGCGATGAGTCTCAGTGTTCATACTGGCATATATTTTATCAGAGTCTTTGTTATTGTTTCTAGTATTTGTTTACATTTCCTAAACAGAGTTGTAATTTGTCTTTGTTGACATGTGACAAAAGGTGGAGAGAGACACAATTGCAACTACTTATAGCTACAAAATTTTACAGTAAGAAAATTGCAAAAATGTAGTGAATGTTAAAACAAAAAAAAAAAACTCGATTTAAGTTTAATAAAACTTAAACCTTTCAATATAAAAATTCCGAAACGTATATTTATTCAAATATTGTACAAATTCATTAAATATTAAAATTTCAGTATTTCTAAATTGATCCACTTTACGGAAATCCTCCCATTAAAGATTTTTAAGGGCGAGGTGATCCACATATGCCTAAAATCGGGCATGTCCTGGGATACCTTTCCTATGTTCTTTACCTTTCCACAGGCCGTAGTTCTGGACAGTAGGGTGGATTTGTCTCCCGTGGTACAAAATTAACATTATTGTTCCATAGTGGTATTATGCCAAATCGGGCCAGATATGTGAAGGCACTCTGTGCTGTTTTAAGAAAGGTAAAAGCCGTTTTTATAGAAACTCCGTAATATGTATATATTTCTGCGTTTACCTGATGTCAGAAATAATTGGCTTCTTTGGCCACAACTGCAAATGACTTGCCAAACCTTCTTTCGCTGTCCATTTTGACCGAAATAACAGTAGAAAATTAATGATTCAGAAAAGATAATATCTGACATATTTTTTAAAAGCTAACGTGATTAAAAAATTAATAATTTGTTGAACCAGTTTCTTCTGACTCACTCTTTACATAACACAGGTCAAAACTAAAACTAATTTTAAGTATATTCGATACTCTGAATCTAACTTTAAATTTATCTGTTCAATGCTACGTGTAGCTTTCAAGAAATTGCAGGAATAAAATAATCAAGATTTTACAACATTTTATGAAATCATTATTTTACGATGGAGTTCCTTAGGGCACTCCCGTGTGATACTCCAACAGTAATCTGCCATCATATTGTTACGAAATTGTACTTGAATTCAAATATAAAGGTTTTAACGGCTCCTCAACAGCTGTTAACATGTCTTTGGGTATTATTAACATAGCTGTGAAAAATACAACATTGAATTAAAGCTTTGAGTTGATCATTATTTGAAAGTATGAAAGCACTGAATGTTTAAGCTGCTAACATTAACATCGAAAGCTCTAGAATTCGAATGTACTAGTTTTCCGTTAAGATCATTGTAGAAGATTCACGAAAGATGGCCTGTCTATAAATAGTGGCAGAGGTTGCAGTCGTGAGTGAGTTTATCATAGGCGCTGTTAGTGTTAACATCAACTGTCTCGTACATTTAAGTTTGTACATTATAAAGTGTGTGTGCATTTCTGCGAATTGATGAACGTGTAAATAGGCACTGAGTGACTATTTGAACTGTTGTTGTTGTACATTTTAAATAAATAAAGAGTTGTTACAATTTTAAACTACTAAAACTGCTTTTATTTGCAATAAAAAGTATACGGTTTATTTAAAGGAAATAAACCCCGTTTTTAAAAGGTAAAAACGTAACAATATGTTCATCCCAGCGACCTTGGTATCTGTCTTCCATCGCTTTTAAATCTTGATGGAAACGTTCTCCTTGTTCTTCGCTATACGATACAAGATTTTCAGGAAACTTGTCTAAAACTTGTATTCAATTAGTCGGGTTTCTGGTTTAATCGAGCAAATAATTAATCGGTGTTTAGATTTAATCGATTGATTTTAAATTATTCGATTAACCGAATAATTTCAACTTTAATTTTAAATTGAAAATAAAACCACTTATTAAAACCACACATAACAATTCAACAAACAAAATAGTATAGTTTAAATAAAACTTGACTTGGAAAAAACTTTCGGTGAATAGGATAATCGACACAAATTTATCGGTTTATTTATTATTTGAAAATCGGCAATTTTAAATTATTCGAACAGTTAACCGAGCAATATTAATCGGTTAACCAATTAACGGTTAATCGATTGAATAGTGAACTTCTGTGATCACATTACACTTTTTTAAGCTAATTAAAAGGTATATAGCTAATGCCTTTCAGCCTTCTGAATTCCGAATTCACAACTGCAACAAAAGATTTCCAAGCCACTGCTTCTAAATCATTCATTGAATGTATGAAATTGTTGTCTTTCATTAAAAGTCTTATTTGTGAGACCATAAAAAATACTATCTTTTAGTTTTTCTGTACTCAACCCTAGAAACTTTCTAGAATGAAAAGCAAAACATGGACCAGTTTCATCTAATGTGCAGGCATACTGCTTCATAAGTCTGACAGATGTTGATTCATAGGAGATGATACGTCGTCGGAGTACAGTAGAGAACTTTTAGCGGATGGTAAATCATGATATGTAATTTTCCTCTTCTTCATGCCATGTAATTTAACAGCACGAAAATAGCACAGTCATCAATATGGGTTTTCGGTTCTGTCCAAATCATAGGTACACCACACTTCAAATGACCAAGTTTATCGTTTTCTCACTGTCTTAAAAGTTCACTACACACTTTACACGTAATGTTTGGAACCCGCGGCTTATTCAGGGACTTAATCAGCACATTAAAGTAATTGAAATACATGTTTGTCACTAAGTCTGTTATTCATCGCAAATGTAACAAAACACATTTCGGTCATTGCGACAACTTTTTCGCAATGAGGACATAATGTTAAAATCAATTTATTTATAGAAATGTAAATATACGATTAGGAAACAGGGACACGAATTCACTTATGACATCCAATATTAAAAAATTAAGGTAGATCCAAACTACACGCAGAAAAAAATGTTAAAAACATTATTGGTGTTACCAATACACACCTAATACAAAACCACTAATGGTATCTCGGCACTAAAATATTTTTATTTATTTGTTGACCTATGCAATAGATCTGTTATCAATAAATGTTTAAACATTTTTTAAACAAATCCTTAATATAGAACTATTTTTTATACATATGTATGTATTTAATAATATTCATGAAAATAACTTTCATTTTATTTTATATCTATTTCAATGTGACTTAAATCAAGCCTATTATTTTGTTCTCTGTATTTGTCATCACTAAATTAATTATTTCAATGTTGCCACATCAACCACACACGTCACAGTACCGTTACAAAAGCTATGTTATTAATTAAGTGTTACCATATTCTCTTGATTACAAATAACAAAAACAAAATTTAATGAAACTCTTTAAAGTAAACAAAATAAACAAGTTTCTATTATCATATTACTACAAAAGGCAAATTGGTTGTTTATTCTGTTTCCGGCAAAACTTTTGTCTGCTAATATACAAAGAATTCAGCAGATATTAGTGGAAGGAAACATTGACTGTTTTAATTATGTAAAATAAATAATCATGAAAGTGATCATAAGAGATTTAGTCCTATTTACATTGAAGATTTATGTTTAAAGATTCAACACTTCAATAATACAAACATAGATCAATTTAGAATTTTTTTATTTTTTTATTTTTTTTTTGTAATATATTCTTTGGACGAATGAAGCTAGTGTATATGCGATGAAAGTGGGAAGAGGAGAAATATGTCCGACAACGACTCAAGAAGCCCAAGCACCTAAAAGTTTCCTTCGCAACATCGAATATATGACGCTTCCAACGGTCGTCACACTGTATTCTCGTGCCTAGAATCATAAGGTTATCTGAAACTCCAACAGTTGCGTTACCCATACGAAGAATTGATTGTGGTGAAATCTCAAGACGTTTGTGTGTCAATAGGCAGCACTGAGTTTTGAGTGCGTTGAAGATTTTATAAAAAAAAGTTTAATAGAGGAATTAACATTAATTTGATGGAGGATGAACTCGATGAACATGATTACCAAGTGAATGCTGAAAGAGTTAATTATGCCAGGACAAACTTCCTGGCAGAAATGGATTTTTCAAAAGTTTCCGGCTGTCGATGGCCACATTAAACAGCTGATTTATGTAAACATGTTGTCACTTGAAGGCAGGGTTCCCAAATTTGACATCTATTTTGAGAGTATTGCCAAGTGAAAATAATGTTTTCTGTCGGTATTTTGAGAAACCCAAAATTAATAACGGATAATTTATCGGCCTAATAAATTTATGTCGAGATTTAGTAACAGGCAGTTTGTCGATATATTGAGGAAACGGGGCTAAGTGTGAAACATTTATATTTGATTTAACAAACCTCTTTCACATAAATTGACGAGTGCTGTTAAAATGTACGCTACGCTTTTTTCCCCAAGGGTTTATTGCATTTTTGAAGAGGAATTCACGATGCTTGGTTGATTATCTTATTGGCTGGATAGGACTCCGTTTTGATAACATTACATTGACAGATTAAAGTCGCTTAACATTTGGCAAATTACGTTGTTTTTTTATCAAACATAATTATCAAAGGTTTCATAAGCCTAAAACGAGGTATTTTATAATGAGCTGAAAATTTACAGGGAAGCTGACTTTTTAAAAAGAATATCTAAGATTCTACTTAGAAGTGAATAACAGAAGATCCTCTTGACCGTCAATAAAACTACTTTACTTGCCTTCATATGTGGATTATGAATGCAGCCAGCCAGTATAGCCGGCTTACTTGTGCCCACAATTATTGTAATTATCGCTTATTGCTAATATTTTGGCAACACTACATATGAGTGAGTTAACGGATTTTCAGGCATTAATAAAGTTACCAGACTGCATTAATAACGTTACCAGACTACATCACTTGTGCCCACAATTATTGTAATAATCGCTTATTGCTAATATTTTGGCAACACTGCATATGAGCGAGTTAACGGATTTCCAGGCATTAGTAAAGTTACCAGACTACATTACTAACGTTACCAGACTACTTCTTAATATCAGAAGAACAAAATACTACTCAACTGTCATATTAATATTCAAATATGTTTAACAAAAGAAAAATCTTATCTTTTCTGAGAATTAATTTAGAATTTGCCAAGTCTAGCTGTTATAACAAACAAATTGCTTGTCGCTACCAAAATATTGAAACTTAAAACCGCAATTTGATAGAAAAAAAAAAATAAGAAAAAACACAAATATGTTTGCAAGCAATGAAAAATATTTATTTTTAACAGCTTCTTATCTTAAAATTAAACAAAAAAAAAAGTACTTTGCACGACAACTGCACGAATAAATCTAAATAAGTGAGAATAATAATAAAGAGTTGTTGACTTTTTCTAATAAAAGTTGTTTGGCCGTTACTACAAATATTGTTTTAGAACTTTTAATGTATGCAGGGTTAAATAGACGTGATTATAAAAAACGTGTTGCTAAAGCAAACAACAAGTTTAAACAATAAAATTAGTATGAAACAGATATTAAAAGAGTAAAGAGTTATACAATAAGAGAGAATAAAATGTGATTTTTTTGCAAATATTAAAACATTTTTAATTTTTTTATAATTTTATTGTTCTGTTCTGTTTTTTTTTATATAATAAAAGTCACCCTTTTATACAATAAATTTAAATTGCATTAACATAATAATTATAATCGTAATAAAAACTTGCATCTACTGAATTTAATGAACTCAATTATTATTGTTGAATTTATTTACACAAAGAGCAATTATAATTTTTATCATTGTATATAATTAGTTATTTAACTTTGTTGTTTTTCCATTATTTTTTAAAAAAAAATATTCAAATTAATTAATGAAAAAATAAACAAAACAATTTGCAGAATATATAACCACAGGCAAAGTGTGACAGATGTTTACACAGTGATTTTAATATTCTTAGGAATTCAACAAACTGGAATTGATAAGCAAAAATCATGTAAACTGAGTCACGATATTGAAAAAAACATGTTCAAACTGTCAACAATTGTTTCAGAAACAAATTTGACAGATGATAGCTGATTTAAGAAAAAATATAAAATTTCATTAATCGCTTAAATAAATGAATAAATTCCTTTAAAGTCTCTTCCATATTATCTGTCAATAATTGTTAATACCAACTAAAAAAATACAAAAAACATGTGCGTCATATGCATCCAAAAATTATGACACTCTTTCCACAATCATGTTTTAATTTAATTTTTTTTTTTTTTTAGAAAGAAAGTTTTTTAAACACGTTCGCCACTTAACAAATAAGATTCATCTAATTTTTTATGCATACTTTAACCCCATGAAGAAATACAAAATAAAACGTTTGTTTTTGGCTTTAAGAAGAAACTACATAAATCACCGGATGTAGCGAAAAACAAAAAAACAAAAACTTACACACAAACGCAAAAAAACCGCTAAATTGGCCCACCTTATAAGGATTGCCATAGGAAATAAATAAATAAACATACAAACAACATTTAGTGTTAGTGTGTGCAACTCACTCTTTTCATTTTCGTACATTAGCACGTTTAAAGTTTCAACTTTATTTGATTTCATAATACGAGAAGAACCTTTTATGGCTGCAACTAAATAATAAACAAATATATAAATAAATGAAAATAAATAAACACACAGTAACCAACCAAAATAATAATAATAAAAAAAAAAATACCAAAAGGTCTTGAATATTAAATATTTATTGTAGCGAATGCAATTTATTTTACAAATTTTTTTTTTTTTTTAGTTTTATTGTTTTATTTTGTTTTACTGAAATGTTGTACTACTTAGCTGGTGGTATTATGAGCACGATTACAATTTATAAATTAAATTATTTATATTTGTGCACAGAAAGTTTTTTTGTTTTTCATATGTATTTTATTGTAGTACATAGACATATCTATTTATTATGTAAAAATGCCATAAATATATGTTATAAAACACAATGTAAATAGGTATGTATGAATTTATATGGCAGCTTGTTTTTCTTTTTTTTTTGTTCAATAAACAATTGTAAATTGTAATGAAAATAATAACGAATTTTGTGAGCTTTAGTTGTGGTGAAGGTAAATTTCATTTATTCTCTAAAGCACATCAATGTAAATTGTAATCTGTGACTCAATAGTCGCTCAATTTAATATACCTTAGATTGGGTTCTACAGACAGCTGACTACTTGCAGCTATTTAGGGGGAACTTGGGAGTTTAGTGTGGAAGTGTAATTAGGCTTACTCCATTAAGTGAAGCCTGATCAAGCCCAAGCAGTTGCTTGTACGCAAGCAGAAATTGCGACAAGTCATGTAAAACTGGACTGCCCAGACTAAGTGTTCAGTTACGGCAGATTAAATATAATCCAGGCCTCACTAATCTCACTCGACTATTGTGGAGTTGCACCCATTAATGCGAAGCCTATTGGCTTTCCCGCAGAAACACCCAAAGTCTTTGCCGGAAATCCCAACCGCAACCATCAGACTAGTAGTCCAGCACACTATCATTTAATCTATCAGGGCACCCAAGTTCTCAGAATCTTAAAGTTGGTAGATTGTCCCTACCTTAAGTGTTTGTATAGATTATTGGGTGTATGACTTAAAAATGCGGGATTTTTTCAAATTTTTAGCTCTTAATTTGAAACATTTGTACCTTTTCCCCTCTTTCTGGCATCATATGGATTCCGAGCCAAAAGAACTGCTCATCTTTTGAAGCCAGGAACGAATCAAGCCAATTTCGGATACTCTGTTCTGAAGTGAAGAGTATCCCAGAGAGAGCGTTCTGCATCGATGGAAACAAATATTAGTCGGATAAGGATGAGGCATAACTTCCCAACCACTTCATTCTAAATAGTTTTTAACAGATATTGCATAATGTGGTCGAGCGTTGTCATGATAGAATATTATTGTTCCACGTCTGGCCACATTTTCTGAGCGTTTTCCGACCAATGCTCGCTTTAAACGAATCAATTGCGTTCGGTACAGGTTCCCTGTGATGGTCAGGACAGATTTCAGCAGCTCTTGATAGGACCTTTTTGCTCCCACCAAATACAGAGAATTACCTTAGCGCAACGGATATTTGGCTTTGGTGTCGGTTCGGCTGGTTGGCCAGGCTTCACATATGATCTCTTACGCATCGGGTTATCGTAATAGATCCATTTTTCATCACAAGTAATGATTCGATGAAAAAGTGATTTTCTTTAATAGCGTTCAAGGAGCATTTCGTCTTTCAAGGTCTCTCGGTTTCAATTCGTATGGTACCCAATTTCCCTGCTTTTGGATAAATCCAGCTGCTTGCAAACGTTTTGAAATGGCTGATTAAGTAGCTCCCAAGTTTTTGTAGAGTTTTACAACAAACTTCATGGAGTAATGCCTCCAATTCTTGGTCTTCAAACTTTTTTGGCTGGCCTGGCGATATTTGTCTTCCGTGTCAAAATCACCTCTTCTGAACCGCATAAACCATCTTTTTCATGTTGAAACCGATGGAACATATTCACCATAAGCTTTAGTGAGCTTTAGTGCTTCAGCGGCACTTTTTTTTTAATAAAAGAGGTGAAGCAAAACTTCCCAAATATGACGCTTTGTTGGCACAAAATTTGATATTTTCGAAGCAAAAAAAAACTTTGTTCTTTACACTATAATGTTTAATAGCTAAGTGAGAATAAATGACAGATATGTACCTTTTAAAATTACATATAAGTTATTAAATCCAGAAAACGGCGCTCAAAAGTAAATCCCGCATTTTTCATAGTATTGTAAAGATGTGTGAAATGACTTCTCAGTCCTTTCACGACAACAGTAAAACTTTAACTTATGCTATGATTTCCATTAAAAGATATCGAAATAAAACAGAAAGATATCTTATCTAGGCCACACTAATATATCTAATGTGGAATTGCCCCTATAATATGATAATAAGTTCTCAGAATATTTTAAAAGAACTTAATATTGGTGTTTTTTTCAAGTACCGTCCACGTTGCTAATGGTTTTTGTAGATAAATATAATTCTGGCTGAAATATCAGAAATATAAAGATATACCAGTCAATTGGTCATTGTACAGAAGTGTGAAACGCCTTCTTAGTTATTTCAGGACTACAGTAAAGCTCCAACTAAGAACTATCCCATTAAGGGAACTATCCCATTAAGGGAGACAGTCTTGCTGTCAATACAAATTCAAATATCCGTGTCTTATCCTATTAAATCGTAAGGAGTTTTCTACACTCTTAATAACCGCAATTTAAGCTATAAAAAAGTACTGCATTGGTTCCACAGCTTAATTAAAATTTCACATTCTAAACCGAGAATAACAAAATACTCCAACTATTTCACAGACGATTTGGATGCTTTCGTAAAGATTTCAAATATGCGCTACTTACGGATACAGACACATAAACCGATTGATCTTATAATGTGCTGCTTATCAAACCAGTACATTAGAGCAATAAGAAATCAAATAAAATTGGTACTTATACTCCCATTCTTAATTAGACATAACCTCGTCGTATGAATGATCACGGGGGGACTGGATGGTTTCGTTCAACACGTAGATGTGAGAGCAAGAGGCTGTTACAGAAAATTAAAGGTAGAAGCAGTAGTTAGTGACTTTTCCTAGAATCGTACTTAGTGTACCCGTAATTTTCAGAGGAACTGTTCCCAAGATTTTTTAAAGAAACTTAAAGTGGATATATTTGTTTAGTACCGTTCACCAAGCTAGGAGAGCTATAGCGTAAGTCGTTTCAATTTGAAAATTGTTCGAATGATTTATACATTGTAATTCGAAAATGTTTGCTTTGGAATGGAATTACAAATATCTTAGTATGAGTTTTAGTAACATTACTGCTTGGATATATGAGTAGTAGCATCTTCAGGAACTCCCTATGACCTGCTGCATGAACATATAGCTATAACATATTTCGACATCCTCAATAAAATTCAAGTCTGCATGTCAAATTTAATTCCAATCAGAAAGTTTAACTTTCATTACATTTAATAGCGATGTTTTCAATATTTCTCTAACTAAAGTACAGAATCTTTTTCCCGGAATTTACACAATGATCTTGCAACTATTTTAACATCTTTAATAAGATTGGAGACTACATGATAACTTTAATTCCACTGTAATACCTATTACCATGACGGAGAGTTTAACATTCACTTCATTTAATAGCGACGTTTCCAATGTTTGTCTGACTAAAGTATAGATTCCTTTTCCTGAAGTTTACACTTTAGTCCTGCAACTAAGTGATGTTGAGAGATACGTTTTAAAGAAAAGAAGATACCACTAATTGTGGTACGACCAGTTTAAACAAATTAACTGTTCCCTATAGGTCATTTAATTTGCAGTTTGGCTCAGTTTTTTTTTTCATTATAATCGTCGAAGGTTTAACTTTTCCCTTTTTGTCTGCCTAAAGGTCACCAGGGTAAATTTATAAGAGGGGGCATTTAACAACATCTCTCATATATAAGGGAAGGTATATATGAGAGATGTTGGTCAGGTCAGTTCTGCCGTCCTATTACAAGATACAAAAGTTTCTGGTCTCCTGGTTTCAGAATCTTATTATTTTTGTTTTTAGAATCAGATCCCTCTGTTTATTTCGGGAATTACCTATTTAATAAATATTGAAGTATTTACCGACAATTCAAGTAATGAAAATGGCACGAGATGTGGAGATCAAGACAAGCATTCCGCCAAGAGATATCCGTTGTAGCAGAGCAACAAGTTCTCAAAGAACAATACAATACGTAATGGAACTGCGTGCCTTAGCATATCTTGGTACAGACATCGGTTGTGGGAATACACTACCTTTACTTTTTAAGATATAAATTCAGACTCGATGGAGACACAATGTGGAATAATTCTCCAAAATGTAAACAAAGGAAATTCTTGGGGGGGGGGGGAATTCATGGGCAACAGGACACTGAAAATATTACTATGCATGAGTATTCTTTGAATTGAGGATCTATGTAAGTATTATTACTGCCTGCATCATTCATCATGTTTGAAGGCACGTCCATCAGTAGCATGCGGTAATTGGCATTGTTTGTAAGTATGGCAACACTAAATGTTTGGGCTGCTGGCAATGACATCGAAGGCTCTGGAATTCGAATGTACTAGTATGTCCGTTAAGAGAATTGTAGAAGATTCCCGATAGATGGCGCGTGTATAAATAGTGGCAGAGCTGGCAGTCGTGAGTTGAGTTGATCATTGTCGCTGTTAGAGTTAACATCAATTGTCGTGTACATGTGTGTTTGTACATTATAAAGTTTGTGTGTATTTCTGCGAATTAATAAACGTGTAAAAAGACATTGAGTGACTATTTGAATTGTTGTTGGTGTACATTTTAAATAAATAAAGAGTTGTTACAATTTTAAACTAATAAAACTGCTTTTTATTTGCAATCAAAAGTATCCGGTTTATTTAAAGGAAAGAAACCCACATTTTTAAAAGGTAAAAACGTAAGAGTATTGTTATAGGATCATAGATATGTCTTAATGAAATTTCATTGAAGGATAAATAAACTGTAAATATGAAGGGTGTTGATGATAAGGATGCTATCAAGCTCTGAGGAGTATATGATTCTATGATATTGGCATTGTGAATCCGATAATTGATTGGCCTACACCCATTATATTCAAATCTGTCGAAGGTTTAACATTTTTTAAATACCCTCTTTCTTCTGAAAAGACACAAGGTTTGGTTGATAAGAGGTATCGCTTATACCCAAGAAATATCAAACATTCATTCATTGATCGATTTCTATATGATTAAAAGGTCATTTGAAATTTACCGAACGCGACTATGTAAGAAACAAAGTGCTTCTTCCAATTTGGTCAAATTTTAATTTGGGATACATCAGGTAACGTATTTGATTTCATCAAATCGTAATAATCCAAAAGAAAAGTTGATTAGGTATGTATTTCATAATATCGACGATCTGTTAATGTTAATACTGAACTCTCGGAAGGTTGTACAGATTGACGTTATCCAGGGAAGAGTAAGGTAGTGTTGTCCGTGTTTTGCATGGTTCTATATTAACAATATGTGACGGTCATGTGTATTATTTTACTACTGATGCCAAATTTCCATACAAGTTTGAAATTTTAAAACTTTATTATTAAAAGGGCCATCAGCAAAAGTCATTTCATTATCATCATATTTAGCGAAGAGAACATTTTTTGGATGAATGGCTAACAAGCAAAACAGTTGGCAATGCATCCGCATAAACATTGTGCGGACTTAGGTCCAGCGGCTTTTTTCGAAAAAGAGGGCAGAATAAGAGAACATTTTTAGCCAGAAAATAAAGCAACATAAGACCAGTAGATTTGACATAAACTTGGATATTCCATTTCGTTTGTATTTCATTCCTTTAAACCACTGCACATTAACACCATGACAAATATAAATTCAAAACTTATTAAACAATTTCTATTTCATATTTTAATAATCAAAATTAGAAAAACTAATCCAACTTGTTATTTTCTTGAAATGAAAGCAAATAAAAATAAAAAAAAAAATGCAGCCCTGCTGATTACAACACTGCATACAACTTGTTTGGAATTTTTGCACATTATGTAAACTTTCTATTTTGAATAAAATTTATTTTAATTTGTTTTTTAATAGCACAACCAGCTAACAAACAAATACAAATACCTACTTATATTAGTAGCAGGTATTATTAATTGAACTAATTACATTAATAATATTATTATTATTAGCAAAGTATTGTTTTTGTTTAGCATTTTATTTACATATACGACAACAAACAACAACAACAACAACAAGAAAAACAAACATAAACACAGAGAAACGTGAGGTGAGTGAGAGAGCAGAGTATGTATACAAATGTTGAAATAAAAACAATAATATTAAATTCAACACGATTATTATTGTTATTGCAGTTGTTTCTTGTTGCTGTTTTTGTTACTGCTATATTTATTTTCTTATAACAGTGAATTGTTGAATTTCGCGAGTATAACACACATTCATACATATAGTCAAAGGGAGAACCCAGCTGTTTGTTGTTGACACGTTGACAAATTCTCAGCAGAATTTTTATTCATTAAAATTTTGTGTGGAAATAAAAATTAAGGTATAGCTTGACCACATAATACCCTACACTTGGTACAATTACATATAGTTATAATTTATTAAAGTAATCATAATATCCCCTTGTAAGGCATTTCCAAACTAAAGAGCCGATGAGGCACGGATTTTCCCATTTCACTGAAATTTTCAGAGTTGCAATTTTATACCAAATGCCTAACAAATTCGTGCCGCACTTCTCGAAATTCGAAAAAATAACATGCTAATGTTCATGTTTGTAAGTCAAATGTTTACATCTGTATAAATTAAATACATGTATCTAAGTATGTAGCTGTCAATACTATTTATACAAGTATGTACAAATATTTATACATTTGTTGCTCAAATAAGTACCAGTACACCAACAACAACGGCAAACATTTTGTAATAAATACATCTCTAGATGAATGGCTGAATGACTTGACTTGCTCGATGTTGTCTGAATAATTGAGTTTTTTTTTTTTTTTTTTTTTTTTTTTTTTTGTGGCAATACATAGCAGCTACTACATCTGACACCTGTTGATTGCATTTATTTACTTGTTTTCATTATTCATTGAACTTTTTTTTTTTTTTTTTGCAATTTATTTATAAATTTTGTTAATTTAAGAATATATTTTTAACGATATGTACTACCAACAAAACAAAAATAGTAAAACGCTCGTGTAAGGGAATTTTTTAAATGTTTTAAATTTAGCCACAATTCTTTAAAATTCTATGTAGAGTTTATTTAAACACATGCACATTCATGTTGTCATTCCGACACATTGAAATCATACAAGAAGAGTTGCCAGAAAGTACAAGTACACAAACGTTTTCTTTTTTATATTAAAAGCGACACAATAATTTAACAAAATCTACATAGATAAGTGATACATTCAGTACTTTACTTGAATATTCTTCAAGTGCAGTAGTATTTGGAAGGAATTAAAAATGTATATCTTGAATGAGACAGAAGTCCAAAACTTTACCAATTCTGCTATTGCAAAGGATCAGACAGATCATTATTAATTAAAAAGATCCAAACCCATTCTCAAGAGGGAACAAAATCTTTTTATTTTTTCAATCATCATAAAATCTATCTAAGAAACAAGTAAACAACTCTGAATTGAGTATTAGTGTACCCACTTGTGGGTTCGTAGGTTATCTGGGAGCTTCGGAAAACTTATTTCAACCAAACTTCGCAGTTTATATACTTAAAGGGGGGTCATACGGCATATATTCAATATGTATTGAGACATGTATCGATACATATGGAATTTCCAATGACATGTGACTTTATATCTATTTAAAACATTTTTAAATCACAATAAAAATATATTTAATGTAATGAAACTTATTTTGTCATGATTTTTCTCTACTCTGTTTTGTTTTGTGTTTTTTATTTTGCACTAACACAGTGTTGTAATTGCCAAAAATTGCATACACCCCAGCAGTTAAGCAAGTAGTCAATGTATCCCTTATAGACAGTAATCGTCACAAATGTCTTATTACTTGGCTGGCTCCAATTTATATATTTTGGTCATTTGACACGTATGTGCTCTTTGTAGTGCAGAGAGAAGGAAATTGGTTATTTTATACATCCCATGTAATCTAGCATGAAGACAATTGTCACTTAAGTGTCTCTAAGTAATCTGGAGTGTAGTCACTTTAAACGTTTTGTGAGTAATTCGTTCAAACAGGTTTTATAGCAATTGTGTTGACATAATTCTCATACAGTTAAATTTTATTTTTGCTTAAGTATACTGATATTCCATGTAACATAGCATGAAGTCAATAGTCACTTTAGTGTCTCTTAGTAACCTATAGTGCAGTCACTTTAAACATTTATTTTGTACTGCACTTTAGAAAGTAGTTATTTTACCTACCAGAAGCAATCCATTGGAGAGCAGTCGATAAAAGGTTTGTTTACAAGTTATCGTTTATTAGACTGCCTAGGATACTTATGTCTTTTAGGTGACTATTTGAGGTTAATTAGCACCCGTACATGTTAAAATAACTAGTTATGTAGCTGATCATGTTTGCAGTTAGGTAGCTAGTAAGGTAACTGACGCTATTTAACCAGTATGTGAATCCAATGCGTTGACTACGTTGGACCAGCTATTAAAGTTTAATAATTAAACACTATCATTGTAGTCAAGAAGGGTCAATTGACCCTTTGCTTAGGACATGCACGTGTTAAAATAACTAGTCACGTAGCTATTGAAGTAACTAGTTCCCACCCTGAATGATGGGTAAAATCTCTAGTTCGGACTGTCTCCTAGAACTGCAGGGACATGTATTTTACATACACAAAAATTTAATATGGATCACACGGTATGTATATGTTTACATGTAGAAAAATCTCCTAATACATGACACAAAACACATGCAATACATACCGTGTGACCCCCCTTTTAATAGAGTCACAAATATATAGTACAAATTACAAATAGAATAACAAACTAAGTACTCATGGTGAATGAATTAAATGAAATGTAAATTTTATATTAAGATTAATTAACGATACATAAAGAAGACAAAACAAACAATATCGATGATTTTGAAATTGGACAAAACATGTGGCTTCGAAAAAAGTAATACATAATTCAAAATCAAATGAAATTTTATCTTTTAACTATTCCATTTAAGAATTCATTACGAATTAATTCATAGGCTTAATTCCTCAAAAATATTGAATTCATTCCTTTGAGAGAATTCATTATTTATACAAATAATTTCTTATTGAGTTTTTTCTATTTAAGTTTTTTTCCATTCAATACAAAATAGCTTTATAATATTTATTGAATTAATATGTACATTTTTATTCAATTCAAATTTATTGCAGCAAATAGGCTTTAGATAATCAAACATTCAATTAATTTTGTAAATGTTTAAAAACAGAACAAATTGAATGAAAGAAACATATTTTTAATCAATTTACATTAGATTTGAATATTAAAAATTAACCTTTCAAAGGTTAAATGATTTTTACTATGAATTAATTCCATTATGAATTTGAATAATTAATGAATTCTATTCAAATAAATACCATTGAATTAGAGTTGAATTAAACTCACTGACACATATTGAAGATATTTCGCTTATTGTACTGAAAAATACAACTCTGAAAGTAACGAGTACATAGTTACTTTTGGCTATTGAGTACCGGGAAAAACTTGAGTACTGAGTACTTTCCCACCATTACTTTGTATGAAGCTTATTGATGGAAGGAATTGTTGACATTTTTTTTTTTGATTCTGAATTAAGATTTCAGTGAATTAAGCTTAATATTGAATTAATTAATTCGAATCTCTGGTTATTATAAATACTATGTAATAAACTAAAATTACTTTCTGAATAAAAATTAATACAAAAAAAATAAAAATCGATAAAATATTGTTTAAACGTAAAACGTATGTACTTTCCCATTTCAGACGATTTCTAAAGGTCTACCTTTTACTTTTACAACAAAAAAAAAAAAAAACTCAATATCTTATAAATATAGAAAGAAAACCACACAATTTGGCATAAAATAAAATCATTACTTTTATAAATTCATAAAACACTTCAATGCAATACACTTTTCCACATAAAAATCCATTAAAATTATGAATAGTATGTAAAAAGAAAATTTGAAAAAAAAAGTATTGACAAATAACACGCACTGACATGCGGGTACTTTTTTTTTGTTTTTTGCTTTTGTGTTAAATGCAGTGAAAAAAAAGAACTGCAATATTTTTGAGTTTGTTGTGATTTAGTACAAATTTCACGTAACAACACACGTATGAATTTTTATTGGATTCGCGCCTGCTGCTGGTGACTTATTCTTTTTTGTGTTGTTTTTTGTTTTTAGTTTTTCGTTTCAAAATCTGTTTATGTTGTTGCATTTCAAATATTTACAAATAAGTGATTATTGGTTAAGAGAAAAATGGAATTCTTAAACATAAACTAGCTACACACAGAATGTAATAAATATATGGAAATAGACAAAAAAAATACTAATTTCTACATTTAAACACAAAATAACCATATTTACAAATTGTTACTCACTGTATTAAAACTTTCAGATTGCTAAAATGTAAAATAAAATAAATATATGTTAATAAAGCTTATATCAAAATATTTGAATTATTTAAAGAAACTTAAAAATCGTAAATAATTTTCTCTTATTTTTTGCCAATCAATTTTGGATACACTTGAGCTCTAAAACATTTAATTTCAATTAATTGTAATATTTAACATTTGAAAAAGAACAAGTAAGAGAGCTATATTCGGCTGTGCCGAATCTTATATACCCTTCACCAAATTATACTTTGAAATAAAAATTTTAAATATTTTTAAGTAAACAAAATAATTTTTTTTTTTTCAAAATTTAAAAAATTAATTTTTTTTTCAAAATTTAAAAAAAATAATGTTTTTTAAAATTAAAAAAAAAAATTTTTCAGAATTGTTTTCGATTTTTTTTCAAAATTTTTTAAATAGTGAAAAAAATTTTTTAAATAGTGAAAAAGAATTACAAAAAAATGTTTTTGTAGTAAAAAAAATATTCGGGTTAAAAAATAATTTTCTCGATTTTGACCCATTATAAGTCCAAATTACTATAGCCTTATATAAATCGTTGCAATAGACTTTGAAATATCTATCATTATATATTCATATTGTCTATATTAATGACTTAGTAATCCAGTCATTAATATAGACCGGGTTGTCCCGGTTTTTTCCTTATATCTCAGCCATTTGTGGGCCGATTTTAAATAGCGACCGAGCCGGAAGAATTCCCGATATATTGATGTATCAATTATGTTTGTAAGTTATTTGAGGGCTATGGAAAGTTGATTTCAACATACAACCGGACATGACTATATCGACTTCGCTATATATAACGATCCAGAATATATATACTTTGTGGGGTCGCAAATGAAAAATGTAGAATTTGTATACCATTGCCACTCATGGTGAAGGGTATAAAAATATTGTGATTTCTTAATGTAGAATCTTTTTAAAATTCACTTAATAATCTTATTTACGGTCTCTGTCATGTTCCCTTTAATAACAGAATGCAAGAGTCATTCTGGGGGATGAGATATTCCAAGTCACTAGGCCAGTATGGTAAAACCTTTAAAGCAGAGGTGCGCAAAAGTAAATTCTCTCACCAATACACTTACTCTCACCAACACATTCAAATCTTTATTTTGTTCAGTGCACCTACAAACAAACAAATACAAAAGCTGAAAAAATAAAGAAAAAGTCATACACCAGTGCTCATGCGTATTCCTAGTTGTCTCGTTGAGTGGACAACAACTACTAAAATGTAAGAGCATAAGAATACGTGTGATTTTATTTTGCACAATTGTGCTATGGGCTGCGCACCTATGCTTTAAAGAGTTTGACGTTTTCAGGCAAAACTTTTATTTTACGTTCTTTTCTATTTTTCTTTAACTTGATGTTTGCTTGCTTAGTTTTTCCGATATAACTCAAGAACCATTGATGATTTCTCATTTCATTATTTAGCAAAATTGTAGCTAAAGCTACGTATACACGGTTGTCAGCTTTTACAATGTTGTCAGATCTGGCAATGTGCTCGCAATGTACTGACAATGAAATATTATTAGCAAAAGGTAAATTGTCAGTTTAGACGATTGTAAGAAACATTGTCAGACAATTGTCAAGCAATAAATTTATCTACCAACAAAAAGTGTCAGTTCACACGGTTGTCAGATTGTAGTATGGCAAAAGTTACCAGATCTCTTGTTAGACATTGTCAGAAGAAAATTCAAATCATTTGACAGAAAATTTTAATTGTCAAAAAAGTGGGAAATTTAAAGTAGTATTATGGAGCAGAAAAAAGCCATTGCAACTATTTTAACTACATATTTATTAGAAGGTAGCTAGGATTGCTCATCCTCGTACGAACTGACGAGCCGGAGTTGTATCATAATTTTTGGCGAATGGACTTCACAACAATTTCATCAACTTCTAAGTTTAGTAACTCCCCATATTCAAAAAAATGATACCAAGATGCGCAACAGCATGTCAGAGCAGCTGAACGACTAGTCTTAACTCTACGCTTACTAGCTGATAGAAATGTGTCTTTTGTTGGAAGTAAAGCAACTTTATTTAGATTTGACTTGTCTAGAAATAACCATACAGTGACTACTATAAACTTTGGGGATCATATGCAAAGATTATTCATTCATAGAGTGACATGTTCTTATAGCTGGCTTATATAACAAAGCGATCTATTGAATTCACGATATCTTCAAGAAAAAAAAATCTGAAGTTCTACATTGGGATCAAGGCCAAGAAATTGAGCTTGAATATAAGCTTATAACACATAAGGTGCCAAGCAATTCATGATAACATTTCACGAGGAACAAATGTCTGAAACTGACATTATGTTTAGATGGTGTTATGCTTGAAATGAATTAAGGTAATGCTAGATATCAGAATAAGCAAAATAATTCCATAATTGACCAGTGATCGGCTCTATAACGTACACTTGGACTGCCATAGAAGCGTGCTGCTTCTTACAAGCCGATAAGTAATTGACAATTCACTTTAATGGTACATTGCTTACTCAAAAATCTGTCTGCAAAGGAAAAAAGAGATAAACAAAATCATCCAGAAACTTGCAGGAATGGGTCAACTCGCCGCTATGCCCGATTTAGTTGAATAGTCACCAGGTGTGATATCGGATCAAAAAATGGTTAACACAATGGTAAGAAACAGTGACATGATTTTCGCATTTGCAATCTTTAAGATAGAACAATTCAACCAAACGACCACATTATATAAGGACTGAGATCGTAAAATTCTTAACACACGTTTTTCATTAAAACTTTTAATCCAAGTATTATTTGAATTTTTTTATCAAGTTACCTTTGTAAAGCATGTCGGTTATTATATTTAATGTTAATTATGTTCATTTGTTGTTAATCTGATTAAAATGAGTGACCGGAAAAAAGTGCGTACTAAAATTATTAAATATTTTCAAAGGTCTGCCGTCAAACTGTTTCCAATGTTTTTAAACAGTACCGGGAAAACTTGTCCGTTGATAGAAAACCTGCTTCAGATGGAAGGAATGGTTCACATGATATTTATTAAGCCAACAAAATAAAAAGCATTTTCAAAAGAGCTCCCAACACCTCCGGTAGGATAGCAGCCCGGTTAGCTCAGTGCTCGGACTATTTGGTACGACAAGTTAAAGCCATTACAGGTATAAAAACATACAAGGCTCAAAAAGATCCTGACAGGAACTCTGCTAAAAATTTAGAGGCCAAAAACAGAGCACGGAAATTGAAGTCAAGTTGTATACAAAAAATATACCTGCTGCATAATGGATGACGAAATGTACGTATGGAAAATGTTTCGCAGCTTCTGGGTAAATTTTTTTATGTTGTAGATGCTCGAGGGAATGTTGAAGAAAAGTTTAGGACCCAAAAGCAGACAAAATTTCCCAAAAAGTTCTTGGCATGGCAAGCAATATGCAGTTGCGGCAAAAAAGCTAAACATGTGTTACAAAGGGCTCTATAAATACCGAAATTTACATCAAGGAATATTTACAAAAATGGATGTCTTATGAAGACTTCTTAATGTGACCTGATTTGGTATCCTGTCACTATGGTAAGAAAGGTCTTGAGTGGTACAAGAACAATAATGTGGTATTTGTACCAAGAGAGGCAATTCCTCCAAATTGCCTGGAGCTGAGCCCAGTGGATAGATATTGGGCTCTTGTTAAAAGAGAATTGAAGAGCACAAAAAAGGTGTCTAAAAGTGTGGCAGATTTCAAACGGAGATGGACAACCTCTTCGAACAAAGTAACAGAAATCACCATAAAAACCATAATGGAAGGGTTTTCGAAAAAGGTTTAAAATTTCATCATTAGTGATTAGAACTATAAAAATATTTTCTTTTTGTAAATTGTAACAATAATTTCAATCAAATAAAAAAAGATTCAAAACTGTAAGTTTAGTGGTTTCACTTTTATTAACCTTATGTTAAAAAATTTTCAATCTCAGTCCTTAAGAGGTATTTGAGAATATAAGAAAAGTAAAATTATAATATAGCTATATATCTCAGGCAGTTAATATGAAATCTATTTGATCGATAGGTCCTTGAAATTATGGTAATTTTTGGGCAATTCTCGAAATATTTCCCATGTAACTGCATTCATCAAAAAATTGCTTCCTAGCAGTCTTAGGCGCTTTTGAATTACGATTCATATGCCGGCGCGCCGTTAAAAAATGAGGTAATTTTGGGTCGCCGTTACCATACCAGGATAACCGAACAAGCAAACAGTCTATCGCACTATTTGCACAATTATAATCTAAAGAATATTAGCGGAGTTCAGTATTAAGTGCGAATGATCTAGCAACATTGTAAATGTAAAAATACAACAACAAAATATGAACATGTTTGATTCGCAATGATGCAAGACCATTCACACTTTATTCTGAACTCAGCAATTGTAAAAAACGCAAATAACACAATTTCAAAAGGTACCATCATTGAAAATATAAAATTTTACAATCACAAAACATAAGTAGTAAATAACTCTTATATAACTTTCAATTTTTAATCGCATTTCTTATATTTTTCTGTTCTAAAAATTCAATAGTTTTTATTAATTATTTAAAACTACACATAATCTCTTTAGAAATAAGGGAATTTACTTTTTCTAATCACTAAAATTTCTGATACGTCATTGTTTTGCTTGCATTTATTTTTTTTTTTTTAATTTGTGCTCTTTAGCAAATTGTTTTTTTTTTAGTTTTTTTCTGGTTTTATTAGTTTTCCTAGACATTTTCTTTTCCATTAAACGCCATTATATGATTTTCGGCTTTTAGATTTTATTTAATTTTGTTTTATTTATTTATCTATGTGCATTAGTTGAAATATGTATGTTTACCTTTGTTTCTTATGCTCTCTCGCTCTCTTAATGATGTTGTAAGGTATTTATGTATGTTCGTACACATGTATGTAATTTTTATGATTGTTTATTTGTATGACTGTCTATCTGTACACTAAAGTAATGTAATTTACAACAAAAAACAGTAACAATAATAAAAACCAAAAATTAGGTCATGTTTGTCTTTGACCATCAAAGTGAGTGAGAGAGAGCAAAGAATTATAGAATTGTATAAAATGATAAGAATTATGATAAATTATTCTTGTTATTTTTGTTATTGTGGTTAGGTACTAATGTTTTGTAAAATAAAGCCAATAGAATAAAGTCACATACAATTTGTTTACAATTAAAATGGAAAAACAAAGACTGATGGATGATGTTGTTGTGTACAACATAATTGGGGATTATTAATGAATGTTAATGGCGATTAAATAGTTTAATGAAAAAGTAATTAAATAAATAAATATTTTGATGAAGTGTGTAATAAAATAAAACTGTGTTAAAGTAGAAAGATTAGATAAATAATGTAAAATAATTCAGGTTTTTTAAAATGTTAAAACCTTTATAAAAATTAAAGAAACTAGAATTGTTAAAAATCTTAAACTTATTTTAAAAAAATGTCCTCGACTTTTAAATGCCATTTACCCAAAAAAGTAAAAAAAATCTATTTTTAAAAGCACCTTTTAGATACCAATACAATTTAATGCACAATTTCTTGTAATTCTAACTGTTTTACAAAACCAATAATTTAAAAGTTTATTATTTGGAAACAGAAATTCATAACTGACACTGTCTGCCCGAGAAGATTAATAAATAATTAATTACCGCTTACGCATGTAACGAAACTATATACATAAAATGTACATATAATTCCAAATGTCTGTATTGACAATTAAACTTAATTTCCATTTCTAGTTTATTATTAATTTATGTACATACATACTATATATACTACATACAGTGGTGGCCATGAGGTTAGCACACTTCATACTTGCTGTTTTCTAAAGCAAATTATTTAATTTCATTGCAATTATAAACTAAAGTTTTTGGTAATTAGTGTTGTTTATGGTGTGATCAATAAGTCCCGTTACTTTTTTTTTGCATTCTATCGCTATTCTCTTTCAAATTTGCATTTTAGTGCAGTAATATGTAAAATAAGCTGGACACAATTTTAGCACATATAAGTATAATTAAATTTTTTAAAAGTTTTTTGAGGGTATAAATATTAATTGGTAAGTTTAGGTATTATTTAATCAATGAGGAAGACAAACTGACTTAATAAACATTATTTAGATATGGCTAAAAAAAAATGGTGTACAGAGGAACAACGAAAGATTATTCAACAAATGAACTCGAGAGGAACAAGTATAAGTGAGATTGCTTATACTTTGGAATGCTCCAGGAAGATGGTTTATAATGCATTAAGAAATATAAAACATCTAAAAATGTTACACAGGCTCCTCGGCCCAGAAAAACTTCACGTAAAAAGGACTCTTTAATATACATAGCCTCTGTCGAAGATCCTTTTAAGAGCTCCACCGTAATCCAGAGAGAAATTTCAGGAAAATATGGTATCAACGTGTCCAGCAGAACGATAAGAAGAAGACTTAATGAAACAAATTTACGTGGATGCATTTCTCAGCATAAGCCACATGTTTCAAAAAAGAACATACAAGCTCGGTTGTCCTTTGCTCGTGAGCATTTGGAAAAGCCGTTAATTTTTTGGAAAAATGTCCTTTGGAGTGATGAATCTAAATTTTGTAGATTCGGATCGGATGGTAAGAGGTATGTATGGCGTCCTCCGAACATGCAACATAATCCAAAGTACACCAGTAAAACAATAAAACACGGTGGGGGTAATGTGATGGTGTGGGCAGCATTTTCTGGGTATGGTGTTGGTCCTATAAAAAAGATTGATACTCGTATGGACCAGTATGTATACCAGAATATACTTCTAAATACAATGATACCTTATGCAGAGGACAACATGCCACTTAGGTGGCGATTTATGTAAGATAATGATCCAAAACACACCTCACGCTTAGTGAGGTGTTGCTTGGAATCGAACAATATCGACGTGTTAAAATGGCCAGCCCAATCTCCGGATCTCAATCCTATTGAGAACCTTTGGAATGATGTGGAGCAGCATGTAATAAGAGAAAAGCCTAAAAATTTGGCCGATTTATGGAAAGAAGTAGAAAAAGCTTGGAATGATATTTCAGTGGATCGCTGTATGGCCCTTGTAGAAAGTATGCCAAGGAGACTAGCAGCTGTGATCAAAAATAAAGGGTATCCAACTAAGTACTAAGTTTTTAGTGAAATAAGTTTTTTTTGTTTTGTTACTTTTTTAATATGAATAAACTTTTTTATTTTGTGCTAAAATACTGTCCAGTGTTTTTTTGAGGTTATTCTATTCTGGATAGAAAAACGCAAAATATATATAAAGGAATAATGCTGGACATGATGGGACGTGATCTTAGAAGGACAAGTAACACACATGCAAAAGATATCATAAAAAAATTAAGAAATATAGGAAATATTTGCGTTTAAAAATAGCAAGTAGCTAGTGTGCTAACCTCATGGCCACCACTGTACATATATATTTTTTTTGTTTTGTTTTTTAAAATAATTGTACATTTTTAATGGACAACAGCAGACGCACTCATTTAATGGTTAAGTTCATTGGACAATTTACTGTGTATTAGTATAACTAGGTAGGAGTACTTATATTGGTACTTTTTTACTATTTGGGAGGGACTATTGAAAATAGTATTAAGGTATATAAGGACGGAGATCGAAAAAATCTTAACATATATAACTGTGAATAAAAAAGAAACCAATAAACCTACAGTTTTGATTTTTTTTTGCTTGATTGAAATTATTATTACAATTTACAAAAAATATAATTTTTATAGTTCTAATTAATAGTGATGAATTTATGAACCTTTTCCGGAAACCCTTCCATTAAGGTTTTTATTGAGCTTTCTGTCACTTTGTTCGAACAGGAAGTCCCTCTCCGTTTAAAATCTACCAAACTTTTGGACACGTTTTTTGTGCTCTTCAATTCTCTTTTAACAAAATCCCTATATCTCTCCACTGACCTTAACTCCAGGCAGTTTAGAGCAGCGAAAGGCATTGAGCTCTCAAATGAGCTCTCTTGTTTTTGTTTCCACATGTACGCAAGCACATACATTGTATAAAAACAATCAAAACCAGTCAGTCTCGCATGAGCATTGATAGAAGCAGGTTGTGTTACGCTTTTCGCTTTTTATGCTTGTTTATTTCAGTTATTGTTTTTGTTTTTTTCTCAACTTTTTACTCAACTCATACAACTACAATATCTAAAAACTGTAGTGGTGTGAGTTTGCCTTTCGCTGGTTTAGAGGATTTGTCTCTCTTGGTACAAATAACACATTATTGTTCTTGCACCACTCAAGACCTTGCTTACCATAAGGACAGGATGCCAAATCAGGCCAAAAATATGTGGACACATTAAGAATTCTTATGAATGGAAGCATCCTCTTTTGTAAACATTCCTTGATGTAAATTTCGGTATTGAAAAAGCCCTTTGTAACAAATGTTTGGCCTCTTTTGCCGCAACTGCATATTGCTTGCCATACCAAGAACTTTTTGGGAAATTTTGTCTGCTTTTGGGTCCTAAACTTTTCTTCAACATTCCCTTGAGCATCTGCAAAATTAAAAAATTTACCCAGAAGCTGCGACAAATTTTCCATACGTACATTTCGTCATCCAGTGTGCAGCTGGTATATTTTTTGTATACAATTTGACTTCAATTTCCGTGCTCTGTGTTTGGCCTCTAAATTTTTAGCAGAGTTCATGTCAGGAACCTTTTGAGCCTTGTATGTTTTTAAACCTGCATTGGCTTTAACTTTTCACACCAAATAGTCCGAGCACTGAGCTAACCTGACTGCTTTCCTACCGGATGTGTTGGGAGCTCTTTTGAAAATGATTTCAATTTATTGGCTTTAGAAACATCATGTGGACCATTCCTTCTACATGAACCAGGTTTTCTATCAACGGACAAGTTCTCCCGATACTGTTTAATAACATTGCAAATAGTTTGACGGCAGACCTTTGATTGTTTGACCAACTTTTTGTAGGACCAAGTTGGGTTTTGTTGAAAATATTTAATAATTTTAGTACGCACTTTTTTCTGGTCACTCATTTTAATCAGATTGACAACAAATGAACTTAATTGACATTGATCAAAAAAAAAAAATCAAATAATACTTGGGTTAAAAGTTTTAATGAAAATCGTGTGTTAAGGTTTTTTTCGATCTCAGTCCTTAAATGATGAAACTAAAATTTTAAGTTCGTATGCCTTTTGCGTCTGTGCCTCATCGACTCTGAAGTTTGAATGTGCCAGACACCAGCTTCTACTAAATTTCACAGAGGCTGCTCAAAATCGTCTGCGGCCAAATACAAATTACTCAAATTCTTAGGCCCGTTTTCTCAATGTATCGACAAACGGCCTGTTACTAAATGTCGACATAAATTTATTAGGCCGATAAACTGTCCGTTAACAATTTTGGTTTTCTCAATATACCGACAAAAAACATAATTTTCACTTGGCAATACCTCTCAAAATAGATGTGAAAGTTGGGAACCCTGCCTTCAAGTGACAACATGTTTACATAAATCAGCTGTTTAATGTGGCCATCGACAGCCGGAATCTTTTGAAAAATGCATTATCCTCCATGTCTTAAACTCTTTCAGCATTCACTTGGAACTCATGTTTTTTGAGTTCGTCCTCCATCAAATTAATGTTATTAAACTTTTTTTACAAAATCTATTTAATTTCGTTTACAAAAACACAAAACACATATAAACTACTAGCTTGACCCGGTGCGCTTCGCTACCCCTGTCGTAGTCTATGTTCGAAATTTCAATAAAATCGTTTCGGCCGTTTAGTATTTATTGTTTAAGAACTAAAGGTACCAATTTTACCGGTTTTCCCCCTGTTTACCCCTTTCTGGTCCAAGTATTGAAAAAAGTTATAGCCTATTGACGCTTCCAAGTAAGGATCTATCTACGTTCCAAATTTCAATAAAATCGATTCAGCCGTTTAGGCGTGATGCTCAAACAAACAAACAAATAAACAAACAAACTTACAAAGACATTTATATATTTATATAGATGAACAGCAGTCAGCTGTTATTTATCTGTACGATAAACAAATAATTGGCAGATAAGGTCAAGTTAGCTTTACGACAGAATAGAAGCAAATGAGACATTGAGAAAACCAAATTTCTTTAATCTGCAGTTTTTCGTTGGGAAAAAAGTTACTCGCCTAATGAGAAAACGGCCCTTAGAAGTTTATAGCTAAGCTACGGCTATTTGCAAAGTGTTTTAAAATCAAAAATCGGTATGACAATTTACCAGTTATTGAAAATTTCTCCGACTATTATTTGTTTCAGGGAAACTTTGAATTTTTTTTAGTTTTTTTCAAATAATAATAATCTATACAGATTTATCTTTCTAACAAATTATAAAAGTCAAAAATCGGTTTTAAAATTTTCGAGTTATTAGAAATTTCACCGACCATTATGTGTTCCAGGCCATTTACAAGGCATAACTTTGATGTGAATTGAACTGAATTGTATTTCAAAAAAGTTATAAATGCCGTAAATCGTTTGGAAAATGTTCGAATTTCATATTGAAAATTCTCACGACCATTATATGTTGTAGGTCATTTCAAGATTAAATTTCACAATTATAACGCACTAGTAATCTATGTACAAGGTGGCGCAAAAGTAATTCTCCTATCAGAAAATGCTATAAATTTTGCGAGGCTGTTTTGACATTTGTGTAGTAAACACATGAGAAATACACGTTAAGCTACGTACACACGATTGTCATATTCTTACAATGTTGTCAGAAAATGTTCAATAAATGGTTAATAACCATATGTTTCAACATAAGTTCTCATGGTTGTGTTAACCATTTTCTGAGCATGTTTCTGACAATCTGACAACCGTGTGTACGTAGCTTTAATAAACAATGTTACGCTACACTGCTCCAGAACGCGGAATATTGCTGACTATTTATTTGACCAATAATCGGCAAAAATTTATAGCATTTTCTGATAGGAGGATTACTTTTGCGCCACCTGTTATATAGAACATCTTTCTAAAAACATATAAAAGCCAAAAACTCTTTGGAAAAGTTAAAATTTCCATACCTATGTTGTAGTGAATATGAGAGTATAAGATTTTCTCTTTTCTTATTTTTCGCTCTTGCAACAACTGACCAATCGCATGTGTTACCGGGCTCTGGTATAGAAGCATTAAGCCAACGTATAACCAACTCGTTGATTGTTAATGCTATAATGAAAACTTTTTATAAACTGAGGTATTATCCATAAATTCTATAATATAACAAACGTAATGACAGCAAATGTATAAAACCATTTTAATACCTCAGCAGTTCATAGCGATGATGATTATTTTGCCGAGTCACAAATAGAGCAAATGCTATTAATATTGCAAAAGAAAACCCAAAAATCTAATTTCTAAAGAGGAACATCTATTCAAATTGAATTAATTAATTCAAAACTCTAAGCAGTACCTGGGATTTTAACTTTAAATAAAACAGCAAATTTTAGGGGTACAAATTAAGCTGGCAAAAAGTACAATTTGTAATTTCAGTTACTCATCCCTGATGTATGCCAACAATTACTGGTACAACACAGCAACAACAAAAGCAACTAACCAATACATGTGACAAAATTTACAATAACAACAAAAAAAAACGTCTTATGACGACATATTTCGAACACTATTTCATTAAAGAGAAAGGCATAAAGACACGGAGAGTGTAACTTATTGTTCAAAAGAGTGACGAGGAGCAAGAACAGCAGCAAATAAAGTCGATGACAGTTGTTTGGCAGACTAATAAAAAAAACAGTGTTATTAAAAATATACAACAAAAACAAGCACGTGCCCAGTAAACAAATGAAGCAGTAAAAAAAACAATTTTAACATACTAATGTTTTTCTTAACGGGTCACACACTGGCTTTTTACACTGTCCCCAAACAGCACCTCACAAACGTTTGCCATCTAAGCCAGAGCAAGAGGCAGCAGAAGAAGACGAGACTCCTCGTACATAAAATTTGTTAATAAGCAAGCAGGTTGTTGGCACACAAAATCATATGAACATATGTTGTTGTTGTTGCTGCCATACAGCCGAAATGTGGGACAATAAGAGCAACATCATGCAAAAATACTGAATAAAAAAAAAAAAGAAATAAAAAAATGCGACATACTGGAACTGCCCACAATGTGTACGAATAGCGACAGACAACCAGCCAAAAAGTACAAAAATTATGAACGTTTTCATACCGAGGGAAAGTTTTTACGTGTGTGTGTGTGCGTCTGTGTGTGAGGGAGAGAGAGTGAGTACATATTTGTTATCGATTACTAGATCACGTTTTTAGTGCGATGACGTTTTGATGTCGTAAATAAACCTTTGATTGAACTTAAAAAGAAAACTAATAAACATGGTTTTTTTGTTGGCTATTGATTTGTAGAAAATCTAGTTTAAATAATGGAAAACAAAAATTGGCAAAATTTTGTGTTTTCAAATGTTTATAAACCCAACAATAAACATGTTAATAATTTTGACAAATAATGGCTAGACGATAAGAAAATTATCGATTTAATGTCTATAAGAGAGAACATCAAATATTTATTAATTATTTTTGATAAATTACATATAAGAAAATTACCATATGTATTAATATTTAGAAATACAATGGAAACTTTTCCAAATATTCAATTAATAGCTCAAAATCCAATAAAATTTTTCATTTTATTCATATACAGGCAAAAAGACAATTTTGTTTAAATTTGATAAACATTTTTTTTTAACACATCAGTAGCGTTTTGTAGTAACAAAAAGTAGTTGTAGTGAATTAAAAAAAAATATTTTTTTAATTTAATATTTTACTATAACTAAATCATTTAGATTGTAGTATCTGCCTAAAAAACTATACAGGTAAATCCCAGTATAACGAACGATATGTTGTCAGGTCCATTCGTTAAATTCTTTATATCGAGATTTATTTTTTGAACAAGTTTTATGCGGTGTGACATTAGGAGACATGTCTATCGTTTAAAATTGTTTCATATTTTGTAGTTTTTATTAATTGTTCTTCCACTATTATAAAGCTTTTTTTATTTCTATGGCTCTAGATATTAAAGCAATTCTATTAACTGGAATGTCTTTTTACCTCTGGTCGAGAAATCAACCATTAAACTCCTTTTCCACAAGGGGATACACATCATTCTTTAAAGATACTTAGATGATTATTTGAGCCATTCTTGATAGATTGATATAATTTTCAATGTTAAAAATTTGATCATTCATTTAATTTTGTTTTATTTTTCTCAACATTCGTTAAATCGAGTACAAAATTGTTGAAACGTTCGTTATATAAGGTTAATGCTAAAAATGTGGTTGTACGATATATCGGATTTTCGTTAAAGTGAGATTCGTTATACCGGGATTTGCCTGTATTACAATAAATAATTCTCTTTTACGTTAGTATTAACAATTAAAGTCAGAATACGATGGCGGTCCAATAAGTCCGTAATTCTATGTATATAACTGAAAGGGCAACAATACTCCTGTCAACAGGCATCTGTCAGTTGACTCCTGTCAAATTTTAATTTGTGTTTGCATGTGACTTGAGGAGAAAATGGAAAACGTGAATTTCGTGTGCTCCTTAAGCATTATTTTTTTATGGAAAAAACATTAATCAAACCAAGACTAATCTTGATAAATACTATGGGAACTCTGCACTATCAATTTCAATATTAAACAAGTTAAAGAGCTATATTCGGCTGTGCCGAATCTTATATACCCTTCACCAAATTATACTGTTACGTTTTTACCTTTTAAAAACGTGGGTTTATTTCCTTTAAATAAACCGGATACTTTTGATTGCAAATAAAAGCAGCTTTAGTAGTTTAAAGTTGTAACAACTCTTTATTTATTTAGAATGTACAACAACAACAGAATTAAATAGTCACTCAGTGTCTTTATACACGTTTATCAATTCGCAGAAATACACACAAACTTTATAATGTACAAACACACATGTACACGACTGTTGATGTTAACTCTAACAACGACAATGATCAACTCAACTCACGACTGCTAGCTCTGCCACCATTTATACACGCGCCATCTATCGGGAATCTTCTACAATGCTCTTAACGGACATACTCGTACATTCGAATTCCAGAGCCTTCGATCAAATATTCAGTGTTGCCACACTTACAATGCCAACAACCGCATGCTATCAACATTGTTGAATGTTGCAGTCGCTACAGACCGTTAAATTCAAATCGCTTTTGCAAATTCGTAACAATACTTTAAAACAAAATTAAATTTTTTTTTCAAAATTGTTTTTCAAAATTTAAAATTTTTTTTTTTAAATTGTTTTTCAGAATTAAAATTTAGTTTTTTTAATTTTTTTTCCAAATTTTTTTTTAAATTTATTAGTGATAAAAAATTATAAAAAAAATTTTTTTTTGGAAAAAAAATAATTTTACCGATTTTGAACCATTGTAGGTCCAAATTACTATAGCCTTATATAAATAGTTGCAATGGACTTTAAAATATCTAATAATAGATATCCATACTGTCTATATTAATGACTTAGTATTCCAGATATAGATCAAAAATAGGACAAAAACCGAGGTTTTATTGATTTTTTCCATATATCTCAGCCATTTGTGGGCTGATTTTCTCGATTTTAAATAGCGACCGAGCCGGAAGAATTCCCGATATATTGATGTATCAATTATGTTTGTAAGTTAATTGGGGGCTACGGAAAGTTGATTTCAACATACAGACGGACATGGCTATATCGACTTCGCTATATATAACCATCCAGAATATATATACTTTGTGGGGTCGCAAATGAAAAATGTAGAAATTACAAACGGAATGACAAACTTATATATATACCCTTGCCACTCATTGTGAAGGGTATAAAAAGTGGTTTACTGAATTTCGTTGTGGCCGTACAAGCACGGAAGATGCCGAACGTTCTGGACCTCCAGTTGAGGTCTCTACACCTGAAACAATTGAAAAATTCAGGAAATTGCCATCTCACATGGCTTAGTGGTTTCAATTTTGCATCATCACTTGGGTATGAAAAAGCCTTACGAAAGATGGGTGCCGACCACAAACTTAATCTTGTAACAATCGCAGGAGTGTTTGGCGTTGTTGAACCGCAGTATGGACAAGTCTTTGCCCTATTTCGTAATCGTGGACGAAACATGGATCCACCACAACACAACAGAGACCAAACAACTGTCAAAACAGTTGGTATCTCGGAGTTAATCGGTCAGCCAATAAAGTCACGTCAACCGTTTTTTGGTATGAACGCGGTATAATCCGAATTGACTACCTTGATAAGGGTAAAACAATCAATGTCGAATAGTATGCCAACTTATTCGGTCGATTTAATGAGGATTTGAAAAAAACGACCGCATTTTCCGAAGAACGAATTGCTCCCTCATCCGCCCTATTCCTGAAGAAATTTCTCAACAAATTTTGCTAAAATTAAACACTTTTTTTCTTAAAACATCTTTTGTGTTTTCTAAAGTATAACAAACTAAATGAATCAATTACCTAGTAAATATATATTAACATCAATTTACAAACTTTAACGGCCTATTACACATTTTAACAAATCTTTGAGATTTAAATTATTAAATAACTATACGTTTTTAACACTTACCCATCATAAACGCGACACGTCGAATTGTTAATCCTCTTATCCGAACACCGTCTACGGCGATCCTCGAACAAATCCTTAACCGCCGTCACACCCAACACAAATAACACCGGTATCATGGCCACCTCTTTGCCGAACGCATTGATCGCAGGAAACCAATTGAGTAAAACGATAAAAATAAAATACAAATTTGCCACCCGATGGAATTGTTCTAAAAGATTTTTCGGTATAAATGACAGCAGCGTGTATTTGGTAGTGCGTATTTTATTGCCCACAAAATGACCATTCGGATGATCACGTTTTGGAGTTTTCGGGGGTACGGTATGATTTGGCACTACAACGCGATAGGGACGCTCTTCCAGATTCTCTGTACGACAAATGCCCACACGTTTCCACCATGGCGGCGCCTCCGAGCGACGCAGTGTGTAAATCGATTCGGAGCGAGAGGCCTGACGTGAATGGCCACGGCCAGCGGCAGAAGAGGGTGCCGAGGGGCCAAATTCGCGGGTTTCGTTTTCTTCTTTGTGGCCGGGAGGTAAAATGAAATCGGTTTTAGAGCCCACACGACTATGACCTCGCGGTGTAGCTGATGCTCCGGGAGAATCGGTGATCTGACCCTGTGAAAAGGCCCGTTGATGGCCCTTCATAGCTGATTTGATGGGACGGCCGCTAGGGCCCAATATAGCCCCACCACCATGACTAACAGAACGTGAGTGGCCTCGTCCGGACCCTGCCACCATTAACGAATGTGGATTGGGATTTATAAAAGCTACACCGGGTATACCACTGGTGGCCGTACTACCGATAACGTTTCCACCAACACCACCGGGGCCCGGGAATACATAGGTCCGTTCGGGCTCCTGTAAGCTCAACAGACCCGTCGCTGTATTGCTTAGTGGTATGGCAGAGGCATTTAGGGGATCGTAAACTGCGGCCGCATTCACAGTCGGCGTTGTCGTCCCCGTAAAGCCTGGCGGAGCCGATCTCTGCTGTTGTACAACTGTAAACTTTCGCCTCAACTCTTCGGTATTCGCAGAAGGCATTTTCACAAGACACCATTAGTTTCACAAAAATAAAATCACAGTTTTCTTTTCTTTGTTAATTTTTTTCTTTTTTTTTTCTCGTTTTTCTTTAGTTCAACACACTCTGTTCTAAAATACTCAATAAGTTGTTAGCGATTAATGACAATGATAACTGACATTTAATAGCAGTTATCATAGATGTTTGCTTTTCAAAAACGCCATCTTGCATAAACCGACGACATCGCCAAACCAAACCAAACACTTTGTAGCTGTAACTGTTGCTGTTGCTGTGTGTGAACTGTAAGTAAATGAAAAGAATGAGAAGAGAAACAATAAGAAAACATTGAGTTTTTCAGATTATCAATTATAAACTTAATAATAATTGTTCAAATTCAAAAGAAATACAATAAAGATAATTAAAAAAAAAATCTTAGTACAAGTTATTTACAAGTTTGCTAGTTTAATGAACTTGTTTTAAATAGTTATAATTAATTGTTTTGAATAATGTAACCCTACAGCACAATGTTTGAAAATAGCAGTTCTTCGAGCTCATGTATTTCAGTTAAATTTTAAAATGTTTAAACAAACATTACATAAATGGTCCTTCGAACATAAATATACGATTTAGTTGGTATCATTAAAACTGGCATATAAATGGTCCTTCGTTGGTATCATTAAAACTGCCATATGTCCATCACTTAAATTTCAATCTAAAAATATCCAACATGATTCCCTTTTAAATTTATAAATTACATTTTTACTGGCTCGTGCATCCCCGTTTCTTGCGACCTTTTAAACTTTATCTACTCTCCGTAGTATATAGAAAAAAACACAGCATTGAGATAAATATAATATTGCAGATAAATTTTATTTATATTGTTTTTATTTTAATTTTCCACAACAATTGTGTGAAATTATTCAAATTATGTTTTCAAAATACCAACATAAATTATGAAAATGCCAGCTTAATAGTACTTTTGTTTGTTTGTGGTTTGTGAATTTAATTGTATTCCATTTAAATTAGATACGAGTTGTATAAGAAAATATACATAAGAACGTAATAAATATTTCAAAATTCATTGCCAAATATTGTGTATAAACGAGGGTCATGTGATTGAATAAACAAAATTTAAGCCCTTCACTTAAAAAAAAAAAATTAAATAAAAGAGTTCGATGGGATGATGCCGAAATGAATGTTGAAAGATGTCTGATTTTGTAGCAGATCAGCTGCAAAATCAATATTAATACAATTGAACGATATTGTAGGCTTAATCGGTCTGTGAACCTGGATTAATGAACGCTCCAGAAGTCATCCGAACTTTATACCAAAGAAATTCCTCCTTAACGAAACTTTGAACGATTATCTAGAAACCGGACAGAAAGAAGCCTTGATTCTTTAACAATTTAAGAACATTCGGATTATATATCGAATGAAAAACATGAAAATTACACCGGGCGCATCTCCAAAAATGGAGCTCTTCCCTGAAACCGATTGTTTAGTCCGAAAACAAACCGACTCTAATAGAACTTATTCGGTCCTAAGTAAGATGATTGTTATTGTTGTAACAGAAACAATTTTCGCTTGATACAGTTATAGATTGTGGCTATCATATCTGGTAGCCGATAATTAAAAGAGCTGTTCATGCAAACTGCTTTATCAAACTCAATGAAATGATATTGGGCAAATAATAGGAACCATGAGTTCAACTCCTATTGCTTCTCGGGAGATGTTAATCTCAGGAAATAAGTTGACAAGCTAATACTTGAAGTCTGATTTTTAGAAGAGAACGACATATGAAAATCGATGGTAATTCATCGAAATAACTACGAACCTTTAAAGAATTCCTCGGAATGTTATTTATGACTGACCAAATAATTGATTTAAATTTACAATAATAAATGTTTTCAACGTTAGTTCCAATGGTAACTGGGATTTATTGTAAGGAATTGAATATAAAACACATTTTCTTTCTGTGAATAATCTTCCTTTGCATCAATACTCAGGTGGCTCTTAAGGCTTTGATAACAGATAATTTAAGGACCGATGGTACCGGGACACAAAGATATTGGTAGGAACAAGTATGCTGATAAACTCGCCAAAAAAGATAACGATGTTTTTACACTTTAATCGCCAACGTTTAATAGGGGGATAACAATTATTACGAGGGACTCGTGGATAAGCCTGCGGACCGGTTCTTAGTTATACATTTTCCGAGAAAATCGTCTGAGAATAAGTCCATGGATTTGATTAGATTAAAGCCTCAATTAATTTCACTAGATCCGAAACGTGGCGCCGAGATAATGCTCATAAACTCGGCAAAGAAGTTAATGATGATTTTCCAACTCATTCTCTGGTGTTCGGTGAATACAACTCATTATGAGAGGTTTAAACATGCGGACTAACCCAAATGATGCTCGCACACGAGATTAGTTTTAGGTTTGTGGACAAACCTATGGACCAGCTCAAATGCTGGATTAAGATGCGCCACTTCTCTTAGCAATGCATTTACCAAGAAGTTATTTTGAGAATACGATCAAGCATTTGAAACGTGTTTCGGAGATAATGCCAATACACTCGCCAAAGATGTTGAATATGATTTTCCAACTATATATAAGGAATATATTAAGATTCCAGCCAATTCGGATTTAATGGCATCCCATTCGCTTATTACAGAAGTCTTTGTGGCTGCCAAAACTCTAGCAGATTATCACGTTAAAGGTTGATCTTGCCTGGGCTGGTCCAGAAACGGTAGATTTCTAGGAGTTATTCCATACAAATTTACGAATTTGTATCATAAATACATTGTAATTCTGAGTACCTGGAGTACCTATCTTCTTTTAGAAGATTTGCATTTCTCTGTCTGAGAGCGATTTCTTTTTGAAACGTTTTAGCTACGGAATCTTTATACTTAGACAGTCGTCAACCACAGTCCGCTATAACAGTCAGGTTTTCCTTTCAAGAATGAGTAGCACCTTGGAATAACTTGCTTTGAAATTATATTTCTGACTCTTCTGTTAACTGAGTTTTGCCATCGGTTAGATCTCAGACTCGTCTACCACATCCCGATATTTAAAGCGATCTACCACATCGCATCCACGAGGAAATCTCGACAATTCGTAGCTCTATTGTCAAGAAAGAATAGAAATACCATGCTTTAAAAATCTATTGTTGTCCTTTTTTCCTGCGTTATCCCATCGATTGGTCCACAGGCTTGACTTGTATTTTCAGATACGATCTAGCGCATCACGTTCATGAGGAACTGCGATCGCGAATAGTCTTGTCAATAATGAAAATCTACAGCTATGGACATATAAATGGCACACATTTGAATAAATTTTTTTTTAGGCTAAAGTATCGCGAATACTATTAGTCAAAAACAAATTTTTGGATTTATTCAAAGGTTTATTATTTGTATTTAAGAATGATATAAACTTAAGTTGAAATTCATTAATTAACAAAAAAAATATACATAATTTATAAAAAACAATACTGGATTGAGCTGGACACATAAATGGCACAAACTTAAAAAAGTCCTTTTAATATAACATTTGTTGATTTTTTGGTATGTACAAATGCCATACCACTAATATTTTGTGCTGTAGCCTTTGTTTTGGATGACAGCTTCGCATCTACGACCCATACTTTCCACAAGTTTTTGGCATTTTGTTTTGGGTATGGCATACCAAGCTTCCTGAACGGCTGACCACAAATCGTCCATATTTTTATAATTTTTTTTGGCGATTTCAACCTTGACTTCATTCCACAGGTTTTCAATTGGATTTAAGTCCGGGCTCTGGGCTGGCCAATCCAAAACGGGAATCTGTTCCGAAGAAAACCAATTTTTTACTAGGTTTGACGAGTGTTTGGGGTCATTATCTTGCATGAATTTCCACTTTATTGGCATAGAATCGAAAGCGAATGGTTCCATATGGTTTTTTAGGATATCCAAATATTGAAACTTGTCCATTTTCCCATTAATTTTTACAGTTGGACCTACGCCATGCCAAGAAAATGCACCCCAAACCATAATGCTACCACCCCCGTGTTTTACCGTCTTCTGCGTGAACCGAGGATTATATTCTTGGCATCTAGGACGACGAACAAAGGTTCTGCCATCTGGTCCAATTCTATTAATTTTTGTCTCATCACTCCATAACACGTTTTTCCAAAAATTAATAGGATTGTCCTTATGGGTTCTGGCGAAGGCTAAACGTTTTGAGACATTTTTTTTTGAGAGCAATGGTTTTTTTCTGGAAATGCGCCCAAACAAATTTGCCTCGTTTAATCTTCTTCTGACAAGCCTGCTAGATATTTCCAAGCCAAAAGATTCATTAATATCAGACGCTATCTGCCGTGAAGACTTGAATGGATCAATTTTTGCCATTCTTACCATTGCTGCATCTGTACGCATGTTTGTTTTTCGAGGTCTTGGCTTCCGACTTTTGCCCTTAATCAATACATCGGGATTCTCTACACATGATTTAATAGCATTATAAACTTTTTTTCTAGAAACTTCCAGATCTTTAGCAATTTCCGATACTTTTTTCCCATTTTTATGCATTTTCCATATTATCCGCCTCTCCTCGGTTGTTGTATGCTTGCCTGATCCCATTTTGAAAAAAAATTTTTTACACTTGTTTTTTTTTTAATTTTTTAACAAAGTATCAAGTGATCTGAATAAAATCTACGCGTGTAATAACTATTTCAAATAAATTGTGCCATTTACATGTCCACTTAAAATCAGCTTTGTTTACGCAAAACTTATAACGGTAAATAATAAGCAGAATATAACGGAATATTTGAGTGCTGCTGAAACAAAAATTCTTAGAGCAACAATCTTAAGAGATAATTGTAGCATTTTATAAAATTTCTGTTGACAAAACATAAAGTTTTTTTCTTAATTAAAATGTGTGCCATTTATATGTACATCGCTGTATTTCTAACTCTTCTTTTCCTATTGATTGGTTAAAATCGTTTACCACAGCCCGATATTTAACGCTATTTAGCGCATCGCGTTCATTCGGAATTGCGGTCGCGAAAATTCTTAGCTGTCTGAACAGTACGTTGAAATACCTTGTTTTAAAAATCTATTTATAACTCTTCTTTTTTACTATGCTTTCTCGTCGCTTGGTATTCAGATTGATGGAAATTTGTCGGGAAATAGATGTGTTTTCATATGAAGGGAGCGAGTTACTGTGACTTTTAACATCACTGTCAGTGAGGTCGATTAACGTTTCCTGACTGTAGGGTAGAAGCACGTTCGCGGATGAAATATATATGACATTATTTTAGTTTGTTTGTTTTCATATTTTGTCCGTTAATAGGCTATTGTGGGGCTTACACAAAAGGATACAATCGGTCATGGTTTTAAGATTGTAGCGGAGCTGTTTGTAACTAGTCCTCTTTAACCACTCACTTGCCATTGAGGTTCTCAGCTACCTGCTACCAAATTTATTTACCTATCGAAACCCCTTTATCCTTAGACAAAGGGATGCAGTCTTTTGGCAACGTAGCTATCTGTTAGAGACTAGTTCTCTTCAACTACACTCTTGCCATAACCAAACACTTTAACCTTTTTAATTGTGGGAAGATATAAGAAATATAATAGATGGTGGGAAAAAAGAATAGGGATTGCTCGATTAATTGTAATTGTGATGTCAAATAAGATTGACTTATTTCAACCCATGGACGTTAGTGAACTCTATAATATGGACGATATGATTTTATTGTGTGCGTGACTTAAATATGCCGGATTTACAATACATTTAAATCCCGCTGACCAATTTCAAAACGTTTGCAAGCAGCAAGATCGTATCTGAAGCCCAACTAGCTGAATCGACACCAAAGCAAAATATCCATGGCACTAATGTAATTCTCTGTATTTTATGAGACCAAAAGGGTTATATCTATTATGAGCTGCTGAAATCTGACCAAACCATCACAGGGAACCTGTATCGAACGCAACTGATTCGTTTGAAGCGATGATATGAATCCGTAATATTCCATCATGACAACGCTCGACCACATGTTTCAATAACTGTTAAAAACTATATGGAAAGAAGTTGTTGGGAAGTTTTGAATCACCTGCCTTATAGTGCAGACCTTGCGTCGTCCGACTACTATTTGTTTAGTTCGATACAGAACGCTCTCTCTGGGATACGCTTCACTTCAGAACATAGTATCCGAAATTGTCCTGATTCGTTCCTAGCCTCAAAAGATGATCAGTTCTTTTGGCGCATAATCTATTTTGCGAAATAAAAAATAATTCTTAAAAAACCACTACTTTTTTTATTCAGTTCTTTTCCTTCAAACTATTTTAAAAACACTGAAACAAATAATATTTACACTTTACAACACTAACCGCTGGCGAGGTGAAAAACTCAAGGACTTAATGTAAACAGCTGCTTACAAAACTTTTAAATTTACCTTCATTATTTAAAATAATAATAAAATAATGTCTAGCATGTGTTAAGATTACATAGCCGTAGTTAGTCATTAAATAGGCTAGGCTAGGCTAACGTTAAAACTGTAACAATAATTGAGGTTATGATGTGTGGTATAAGTAATCAATAACGTTGAAGTTTTCTTTGTGAATTTTTGATTAAGTTAAATATTGCATTACATTACTTTTTAAAAGCAAAGACAAAGACATGTATTAGACATGGGAAAAAAAGTATTAAAAAAAATGTTTAAATAAATTTTTTTTTTTTAAATTTCTTTTAAAAACCACTCAATTTTGTTACTGATGTAACAAAATGACAGAAATACAACTCTTTCCAGTATCATAAATTCTGTTGCAAACAATGGAATAATCCAGAAAATATAAATGTAATATTTTGTTTTTGCTACAGGCATGTAAACACCTTTCAAAACAATTGACAGCTCTAAATGACAAACCAATGTTCGAATGTCAATCAAAACTGACACATTCAGGTGAAGTTTATAAAACATGATGTGCATTTATAAAACAGTGTTCTAACTAGAGACAGGAATATAAGTATTGTATATACTTTTCAAAATGTAATATGGGTTAATATGAATTTGTGTTTTTATTTAAATGAAAATGTTTGTGTAAAATTTAATTATTTTGTAGATTAAAAGCAAAGATAAATTACTAATTTAAGCATTTTAAATTAATCCGTTTTGTTTTGTTATTAATTCAATAAAATCCCATTAAATCGCTATAAAGAATCAGAAAATCATAAATAAACAAAATTTGCTTAGAAAGTAGTACAAATAGTATTTGAGTACTTGCCGCCCCATTTTATTTTGGCTTATAAATATAAATTTTCATTTTATATTTTAATTTGCTATTAATAAAACACATTTTGAATCATTATGAGAATAAAACAATAATAAAAGCAAAATAAACATGTTATTTCGAATGCCACTCATTCAATAAATTAATTGTTTTGTTTTGTGGTCAGAAATGTTAAGGAATTGAAACTTTATTAGTAACACTTTATTATTGGGAGCATGAACGGAATTTTTTTTTAAATTTGTATGACCGAGGATTCAGAGCCAAAAGAACTGTAAATCTTTTGAGGCCAAGAACGAATCAGGCCAATATCGGATACTCTGTTCTAAAGTGAAGCATATCCCAGAGAGAGCGTTTTGCATAGATCGAAACAAATAATAGTAGCACGGGTACGGTCTGGTCATTCATTCAAAAAACTTTTTAACAGGTATTGTAACATATGACCGATTGTTGTCATGATGGAATATTACGGTTTCATGTCTGGCCGCATATTCTGTGCGTTGTTCGGCCAATGCTCGCTTCAAACGTATCAGTTGCATTCGGTACGGGTTCCCTGTGATGGTCTGGTCAGATTTCAGCAGCTCATAATATTGTTACGTTTTTACCTTTTACAAACGGGGTTTATTTCCTTTAAATAAACCGGATACTTTTGATTGCAAATAAAAAAGCAGTTTCAGTAGTTTAAAATTGTAACAACTCTTTATTTATTTAAATGTACACCAACAACAGTTCAAATATTCACTCAGTGTCTCTATAATTCGCAGAAATACACACACACACTCTATAATGTACAAGTATACACGTACAGTTGATGTTAACTCTACAGCGACAATGATCAACTCAACTCACGACTGCAGCCTCTGCCACTATTTATACACACGCCATTTCTCGGGAATCTTCTACAATGCTCTTAACGGACAACACTCTTATGTTCGAATTCCAGAGCTTTCGATGTCATTGTTAGCAGCTTAAACATTTAGTGTTGCCATACTTACAAACAATGTTAATAACCGCATGCTACTGATGGACGTGCCTTCAAACATGATGAATGCTGCAGGCAGTCGTTACAGACAGTTAAATTCAAATCGTCATTGCACCTTCGTAACAATATGTAGGACACTTTTGCTCCCACTAAATATAGAATTACCTTAACTCCATGGATATTTGAGATTGGTGTCGATACGGCTGGTTGGGCGAGCTTCACATACGATTTCTTTAAAGCGTTCAAGCATCATTTCGGACATGCAAAATCGACTTACGAGGTCTCTCAGCTTTAATTCGTATGGTACCCAATTTCCTTGCTTTTTGATGAATCCTGCTGCTCGTAAACATTTTGAAATTGCTGCTTGAGTGAGTATCTCCTAGTAAATGTGCCAACCTCTTGTTTAGTTTTACAACAATCTTCATGGAGTAATGCCTCCAATTATTGGGTTTTTTGCTGGCCTGGGCGATCTTTGTCTTCCGTGTCCAAATCACTACTTTTGAACCGCACAAACAAAATCGACTTTCAAGGTCTCTCAGCTTTAATTCGTATGGTACCCAATTTCTTTGCTTTTTGATGAATCCTGCTGCTCGTAAACGTTTTGAAATTGCTGCTTGAGTAGCTCCTAATGATTGTGGCAACCTCTTGTTTAGTTTTAAAACAATCTTCATGGAGTAATTCCTCCAATTATTGGTTTTTTGGCTATCCTGGGCGATCTTTGTCTTCCGTGTCCAAATCACTACTTCTTAACCGCACAAACCATCTCTCGCACGTTGAAACCGATGGAACACATTCACAATAAGCTTTTTTGAGCCATCAGTGTGATTCATCGTCACTTTTTTTGCAAATTAAAGAAATAAAGCAAACCTTCCCGCATGTGACGATTCCTGGGTACAAAATTCGACAGTTTCGAGGCAAAAAAAAACTTTATGTTTACACTATAATGTTCAATAACTATGTGAGAATAAATGACAGATATATACCCTTCTTAATGACATAGAAGTTATTAAAAACAAAAAACGCTATTTATTTGGATTCACTTTATTTGTAATCGTTCAGCTGTTGTATGAATTTGGTTCTTATTTGATATTTTTTATGAAATTCCTTGATTCGTGTTGTTTACTGGTAAATAATCGATCATGTTCGGTCCATGGTGGCTACGAGTGCCGACCAATGGTTTCAAAGCAATTGTGAGTTAGTTGTAGATTCACTTATTAAGTCTTATCCTCCACTTTTTTCCCAACTTTGGAATAGCTTGCATAGATTTCTATGAAGATCATTAACATATATGCAACCGTGTAGCGCCATATTCCAACCAAAATATGGCCGTTCATTATTATTTCATACGTTGAAATGTGAAGCATAAATAGTACATTTCAACCACTTTACTGTACTTTGGCCATATTCTTCTATATACAGCATCAAATATAACTTACACAACAATTTCAAACACAAATTCTCTAAGAATTCATTGCATACCTTCTCTGCCTTGCTGAGTACGTGTACAATATTAAATTTATTTGTACGTTTTTCTTTGCCAACTATAATTTTTCAAAAATCTTTATTTCTTTCATTTCATGTTGTTTTTTTTCTTTTCAATTTAGCAAATACTCATTCGTATAGTACCGCAAATGTGCCGTTAACACGCGCAATTTGTTTGAAAATTATTTGATATTCTTTACTACTTTAACACTTCCTTATTTCCTTTTTCAATTACAATTATATTTAGCAGTATTTATTAACAAATAAATGTGTTTAGATAGACATTAAGCAATAACGGTCGTAAAAATTATGAAATTATTTAATAATTATTATTTAGACATTTCATTAGTAAGAGTGAAGAACGCCTTTCATTAAAGAAAAGTTAAGGAGAGTGCTAATAGTTGATTGGCAAAGTAAAGTTCGTGTGTAAAAAAAATAAGTGTTAGAATTGTTTAATTTGAGAATTTTGTAAACATGAGTAAGATCTCAATTTGACTTAAACAGCCCAATAAAAGCCTTATAATTGACATCTTTGCCAAAGAAGATCTTTACTTTTCATTAAGGTATGTAATCCTCATATTGAAGTCAGAATTAAACTGATTTCCGATTCTTATCACATGTTAATCCCGGAACGTATGAAACATTTCAAACGAAAATGAAGCCTCTCACTCAAGATTCTTCCAAAACTTCTTGAACTCTAAACATAACATGGACAGCATCATTTGTTAACAAAATAATCGATACTCTTCAAGGAACCAGAAATTGTTAGAATTCTTGGGTATTAGAACATCAAGTACAATTCTAACGTCTTACTGTGAGTCACACTCAGTATAAAACTTTTTGCTGTATCATGGATATATAATGATTTCAAATATTTTGATCCAAGAGCAGACACAACAATCATTCGAATTTATTGTATGTAAAAAAATTCGGGTGATATTAGACGTAATAACTAATGGTATGTGCAACAAAAGATTCATAAGATGCGGCAGTGCTGGTTGTAGAGCTACATCTGATTCTGGATAAGTATTTACATTGATTTAACATCAAGAATAACTTTATTCAACGCATATTCAGTCGCAATCTAAAGAAAACGAAGGCCGAGCAGAGTCTCCACATCCTCTTCATTAATGCAGCTCCTGGAGACTTCACTTCCATAAAGAGTCTGAATCAGAACTAATGATTTGTCATACAAAATATTTGTAATGTGTCGCAGTGCCGTTGTTCGGACTAGATCTGAATCTTGATAAAAATAATGCTCATGGAACACCCAGAAGAACTTCAATCAACATATTTACTTATTGGGAGATGGAGCAACGTCTCCTTATCATCTTCATCCATCCAGCTAATTCGTCATAGCCAGTCAAACTTCCGAGTTTGTGTGATATTAGGTGGGGACTTTTTATTGACTTTTATACGAATTTTCATACAAAGCTCAGATGATAAATAAGTATTTAACTGTCATTGAAAAACGCAATGTAATTTCTTAATGTTGATAAATAATATTGTATTCGTATTTAACATCAAGAATAACTGTATGTCTTAATTCACATTATATAGACGCACAATCATAATTAACAGAAGGCTGAGCAGTGGTATAACAGCTCTTTCGTAGTTTCCTCAAGTGAGCTTCTGAGTAAGGGCACAGAAAGCTTTCCTAAACTGTGTAGCGATTTTCTTAAGACATCCCATACAAAGCCTGGAATAACAAATGATCCGTGGAACAAAACATCCATTAGGTGTCGCTGTGCCAGATGAATGATATTGTATACCGATTTAACATCAAGAATAACGTTATGGCTTAATTCACCATATAATACACTCCCTATATTAAGTAAAAAATGAAGGTCGAGGGTTACAGGAAGTTTTCCATAATCATCTCATTATTTTCGTTAATGCATCTTCTAAAGACATTGATGATATTCACACGCAAAAAGTTTTCGAATCTCTAGCAACGACTTATGTAGAAGATGTTACAATAAGTAAGAAGAGGATACAACTGAATATCTTCTCTAAAATGTAGACAGGATGTTTGGGCCAGCAAACACTTATTGACAAATTCAGTCTATCAAGGGATGATTTGGGTTAAATTCACACCTTCATAAGAACATGAGGATTGGCAGGAAAATGACGGCGGCCAAGAAAAATATTACGAATGGTGCAATAGACACAAAGTATCACAAAGGGACCGGAGAAGTCATCCAAACTTCGACGTCATAAAATTGGAATGTTAGACAGGACCTAAATATATACGAGGAGAGCATAAAGAGGTATGTGCAGGATCCATTTGATCACTGATCGTTATGACACCTTTGAACGACTGTCATAGAGACGCCATGAGTTTTACGGTAGCAGGATACCGTATGAAAGTCGTACTGGATGCCGTAAACAGACGCTGATAATATTCTTCCGCTCTCAGGATGGAGAAACATGCTTAATGGCTTCTGGTTCCGCAATGTCCAGCATGTGGTCAGGGTCCTCATGATATACGAGGAGAGTATAGAGAGATATGTGCAGGATCCATTTGATCACAGCTCGTTTATGACAGCTTCGAACGACATTCATAGAGACGTCATGAGTTCCGCAGTAGCATTATACAGTATGAATGTCGTACTGGAAGCCAATAGCACACGCCGAAAATATTCTTCCGCTTAAAACAAGAGTCGTGTAGGCACAACTAAGATCAGCGTAGCACAATTCCTTGGACTTCCTAATCTATGAACATATTTCACCGATTTGGAAGATATGCTAGACACAAATTATTCTAAGAAGTGTATTAAGACCAGGGAAAGGCAAATTATGGACATTTACTCTTCTCTTACGTACGTGAACACGCATTGTAAAGAAATAAACTACTTTAATCAATCTAGCTTGATCATTCAAACAAGCAGGGTGTGTATCGCACAATTTAAGAATCAGCGTTGCCAGAGGAAAAAATGTTTCCCAACTGTTTAAGATGCATGATGAATAATATGAGATTTTACATTTTTTATTGAGGAAAAGAGACGAAAGTTTACTTGCAACACCGATTCGTGGTGAGAGCGGATAGAGAGTATAACTAATACAATCGTAAAATGTAATAGTATAGGTTGCCTTTTCCTGATTTACAATAACGTTTGAAGTATTTCTCTTATCAAGATCTCCATCAATTCTTTTTCTGTATCGATAACCATTATTCGTGTCTCTGAGAAAGTTTACTGTATCGATAACCATTATTCATGTTTCTGAGTAAGTTTTTGGTGTACACACCACCTTAAAATGTATCGCGAAATGAAGCTATGGAAAATAGTTGGGGAATTGTAAGGTATTTGTCAGAACGTAACAAGTTTCCATATAAATTGTATGATGATGCTTCGATTTATGCTGATGATATTTTCGACTAAATTGTCATACAATCAATGAATATTTAGGATGGTCTAACTTTAGGCAGCATAATTTGTGACTAAAAAACCTAAACACTTGTAGAATATATAAAAATAATTAAAGGTGGTCAACTCTGTATTCCAGAAGAGCGTAAAAACAACTCCCACTGTTTAGGAAAGACGTATACATAATTGTAAGGACGAAAATGTCAAGGAAAGTATTGAAGAAATTCTTTGCCTCTGCCACACTTCTTTCACGCAAGGGGCCTAATTCTGTTTTATTCTTAAATCACGGAACATTTGAAGGTATTTTTAACAGAGAAAAATCCCATCACTTAAGATGTCACATTATAAGGATTAAAATAACATAAACCTTAAGATTAAAGACAATTCTAGGATTAATATATACTTTTGTATGTCACTAAATAAACCAAATCTACACAAAATTTAAATGATTTTTTAAATTTCCCCAAAATCTCTGAATAACCCCAAACAAAAAAAAAAAACTGTTTAAAAACATTTTCAATGTGTCACCCCACAATAAAGATTTTTCAAAAATGTATGTGTTGTTTGTAATATAGACACGGGTATAAACATAAATTTTATATAAAACATACATATAGAAGGAAATTAAAATGTCAACTGATCATAAATAAATCTATTTGGCGCAATTCATTTGGAATACTGTATTATTCATAACGTTGGCGATGAAGGAATGCGTGTTTCTAAATGGTGCTTCTTTATTGTTAGAAAACAGAAATTCAAACGTACTACGTGTGTAAAAATAGACAGTTGTTAATTGTCAAAAAGAAAAAAAAAAAAAAAAAAGATTTTCCATATTGTATTAGATTTCGTTGTGATTTATTATATGTTTTTTGTTTCTGCAATTTGTTTTTCTGCCAAAATGAAAACAGTCAATCATTTAATACCATTCGTGTTGGTGTTTTTGTTTTTTTCTTTTTTTGTTATTTGTTATAAGTGGCATAAATAATTTAAATCGAAGATACATCGATATCAAAACTCACTTAAATATAAACGTATATACAATTTACACAGAACGAAATTTATTTTAGCAAGCTGTCTATCTTTTTTGTCTTTTCTGCTTTGTTCACAAGTATGTACTATATAAACTTTAACACTTTTCTTATCAATTATTCAGCATGCAATGTTTAACAGCTGGTATTATGAATATTTGTAGTACGTGGCTTTTTACAACTCACTTCAAATTGACAATATAATCCAGAAATTATAAAAAGGTTTTGAATTAGAGATCCATTTGATATAATGTTGGGCGTTGTATTTAATATCAATTAAGGACTGAGATCGAAAAATTATTTCATTAAAACTTTTAACCTTTTGTCACCTTTGATAAGCATGTCGGTTATTATGTTTAATGTCAATTATGTTCATTTGTTGTTAATCTGATTAAAATGAGTGCTTACTAAAATTATTAAATATTTTCAACAAAATCCAACTTGGTCCTACAAAAAGTTGGCCAAACAATCAAAGGTCTGCCGTCAAACTGTTTCCAATGTTATTAAACAGTACCTGGAGATCTTGTCCGTTGATTGAAAACCTTGTTCAGGTAGAAGGAATGGTCCACAAGATGTTTCTAAAGCCAAAAGAATAGAACGAATTTTCCAAAAAGCTCCCAACACATCCGGAAGGAAAGCAGCTCGGTTAGCTCACAGCTCGGACTATTCGGTACGAAAAGTTAAAGCCAATGGAGGTTTAAAAACATACAAGGCTCAAAAAGTTCCTGACAGGAACTCTACAAAAAATTTAGAGGCCAAAGACAGAGCACGAAAATTGTATGTTAAGAATTTTTCGACCCAGTCCTTACGTTCAAACTTGCTGAGAATCCATGTAATTCCAGAATTTGGAATGATTTTGTTCATCAATGATTAATTTCTTTCAAATGATTCAAAATCTGAGTATAACATCATTCTGCAAGTGATTTTATCTTGAACGGAACAATAATGTATAACGGAAAGCCACAGTCTTGCACTATTCTATGAAGAATTATTCTTGTATTTGGGAAGAACCAAAACAAACCAAGGAGATACTAATTTCTCGCAGTTCAATCTTATGTTTCAGGGAGGTTGAGAAAAAGCGAACAAAATTTTAAATCTCAATGAATTCATCATCATAGTTACCATTTTAAAAGTCTACTAAATGAGACTAAGGAATTACAACGCTATTCATTATATTCCTTGCCATTTCATTTACATTTTTAAATAATTGCGTTTCTATCCATACCATATGGTCGGATCTTTATCAATTATTGTTATCGTACTTAAATGCTTTTAAATAAATATCCGTTATTGTAGTCTTTTAATACTGTAGCACATTTATTTCATTTTTATTTATAAATCAAATTATAAATTTTGCTCGTGTGTTTATCAACAAGAACAATTTGTTTTAAAGTTTAATTTCAAGTGTTCTTTTGTATTTTCCTGGTTTATTTTTTATTTTTCGCTTCAGTTTCAAAACGGATTTTAATTTACGATATCTATTTCGTTTTAAAAAACTAAAAACACGAATCTTGTATTGGTATTAAATTCAATAAATATGAATTCGATAAGCGCAGTTGAATTGAGGCAACTACTGGCGTTATAACAAAAACAAAAACAAGAAAAATATATTGAAGTCATAGACACCAAAGAGAAACAACAAATAGTAATAATATTGTATATATAAAATAAAACAAAGTTCGATAAGAAAACAATATTATTAGCAAATGTTTTTTCCCAATTGCTGTCACTCTACACAGTGTTGAGGGCATAATAATTTAAGCAGAATGTTTAAATGACATCGAACTAATGACGATATATATCGTTTGGAGGTTCTTGGGCATTGAGTGATATTGGTACTGCGCTTATTCTATGGCTGCAAATTATTAACATAAGACTTTGGAAACACTTCTGCTCTGAAAGAGCTTTCCTTGTATAAAAATCACTTGCGTAATTCCGTGAAGATGAAGTATATTTCATTTACTGTAAATTTGTTTGGCTCATTTCGGACAAACAGCTGGTTAGGTCGCCTCTACTATGGCTTTTTCATGATAATATATGAGCGCATAAAGTTTTGCAAGCAGATTTGGTAAGAAATTTAGCCCAAACACTTATATTCCGAACATTGAGCGATATATTTGGGCACCGTAACATTACGTTCGTTTCATACCACAGCGCATAATATCACAACCTTCATGGAAAGTAAGGTGAGGTTCTTAACCAGTTAAAAAGTTTCAATGGATTTTTTTAACCCCTGATGTGCAAAGATTTCTAAAAATATTGTTACGAATGTGCAGTGACGATTTGAGTTTAACGGTATGTAACGACTGCCTGCAGCATTCATCATGTTTGAAGGCACGTCCATTTATTGACATTGCTTGTAAATAATGGCAACACTAAATGTTTGGGCTGCTGGCAATGACATCGAAGGCTCTGGAATTCGAACATACGAGTTTTGTCCGTTAAGAGCATTGTAGAAGATTCCCGAGAGATGACGTGTGTATATATAGTGGCAGAGACTGCAGTCGTGAGTTGAGTTGATCATTGGCGGTGTTAGAGTTAACATCAACTGTCGTGTACATGTGTGTTTGTACATTATAAAGTTTGTGTGCATTTCTGCGACTATTTAGTTCTGTTGTTGTTGTACATTCTAAATAAATAAAGAGTTGTTACAATTTTAAACTACTAAAACTGCTTTTTATTTGCAATCAAAAGTATCCGGTTTATTTAAATTAAAGTAAACCCCGTTTTTAAAAGGTAAAAATGTAACAATATCTTATTGGTGTTGTTGATCGTTTTCAATAATTTGACTGACCACCGATTAAATTCTAAGGACTATTGTTTCATGAGATATGAAGCTACTATCATCTGTCTTAACACATAATTATCAAGGTATGTGACGTAAAAAGTTTGCTAGTTAGGGAGTAAGGTTAGCTCAAATAGTATGCCAACTGCATAGAGTAACATAACTGTTTCCTTTTTACCAGTGAATAGAGGGTTGGGGTACATCCTTGTCCTTTTGAGAATCGTCTACTACATATCCATCATATTAGCTAGGACTGGGAGTAGCACTGATGTAGTCTCTGAGTTTCCACTTTTCCTTCATCAAAAGTTCTATAAAAGTCATTAAATGTTAGACACCAACTCCTAGTGCGCATAACGAATAGTGTTGCGATGGAGAACATTCATACACACGACATATGGTCCCTGGAGTGACACAGCATGTCTCAAGGTTCGATCAATCGATGGCCTATTGGCAATGAAACCTCAACACATTTTCCAGACCAGCAGTATCCAATAGATTCTAAACACAGAACATATCTCCATCTGGTCCGTTAGTGTTTCGCCTTTGACTTTCAGCTATCAGTAAATATATCTACTTGATTACATACAGAGATAGATGTACCATCGAAATTGATCCATTCGCGCTAAGAAATGTAAAACCGTATGGTCACATAACCAAAGTTCCTTCAGTCCCAAGCGCTCTTGATATCGTGTCTTATAACAGCGATAAGGCCAATGCATTGGCCATAAGATAACTCGTAGTTAGTTCAACATGACAAAAAGGGTTTTAGATGGTGTGGTGCAAGTAAGTAAGTCTAGTGATACAGGACTTACCTTGCTAAATTTTTCAAGAGCCCTCCAGCAAGCAAGTGAACCATATATAGGATGTATTAAACAAAATGTCGAAGAGCCAATAGGTATTCCTAAGTTTAATATTTGTAACAATGTTTGTAACAGTTAATCTATATATATAAAAGAGTAACGTTACTGACTGACTGACTGACTGACTGACTGACTGATTCATCATCGCACAGCCCAAACGGTTGAAGCTAGAATCATGAAATTTTAACTGTGGGTTCCCCCCTCCCCGAAACGATCCGATAAGAAGGGATTTTTGGAAATTCGAACGTTTAGGGGGTAAAAAAGGGTAAAAACGGGTAAATTCGGTAACCTTATATCTTCGAAACTAATAAAGATACAAAAAAACTTAAAATTGCATGTTACTCCATTTAAAAAATAAACTGACAGGTGTTTCGTACTTTTTCGAAATTCGAACCTTTTAGGGGAGAAAACGGGTAAAAACTGTATTTTGGTACTTTTTTGGCACCATATGTATCTTTTAAACTACTAAACATAGAAACAAATTTTAAATCGTATTCATTACATATCAAAAAATAAAAAATATAAGTTTGGTACTTTTTGGAAATTCGAACCCTTAAGGGATAAAAATTGTATTTATTTTTGGTACTTTTTTCATAAAGTATGTTTTTCTACAAATTGATATAGACATATAAATATTTTATTTTAAGCTCCCACCACGATACAGAAATTTATTTGATTAAAATTTTAACACCGCAATGGGGATAAAAATGGTACCAAAAAGGGGGTAAAAACGGAAAAATACATTTTATTTAACATTTTCTGCCAATTTTGATAAATTTTTAACATTGGTTCCTGGATTCATGCAAAAATTAACTAACAGAGTGCTATTTGGAACTCGACTGACAAGATGTATATTTGTCCAAATCCGGGAAAACAGTTTGGTACTTTTTTTAAAACTTATTTTTCTTGAGCACATTAACACAGATTTTAATCGTTTGAGGCATGTCTTTAAGCATAAACAATTTTGGCAAAATGGAATATTTTTAAATTTCAAACTTGAGGGGTGTTCAAGGAGGAAAAGGGCATTTGGTACTTTTTTCCTAATGGTACTTTTTTTAATATTTTCAATTATTTCACTTATCGACATTAAAGTTAGCTGATATGTATCTGAATGAAGTTAGAGTTAGGAGTAGGGGATAATATTTAGGTACCAAAATGTGATAACTGAACTATAGGTACTTTTTTGTTCTTCTAATGGTACTTTTTGAATTTTCTTTAATAATGGGCCTAGAAACATGAAATTAAGCATTAATGATAATAAGTGAGTGAGAAGTTTAGGAAGAAACTCTATCGCATTTTTTTTATATTAGAGTGGTACTTATGGTACTTTTTCTTTATTCTAATGGTACTTTTTCAATTTTCTATAATAATGGACCTAGAAACATGAAATTTAGCATATATGCTAATAAGTGAGTGAGGGTAGACTTTTTGGTACTTTTTCTTTATTCGAATGGTACTTTTTGTAATTTCTTCACGAATGAACCTATAAACATGAAATAAAGGTTATATGGACCCGAATGAGTGGGAAACCGCAAGTGGGGGATTTTTGGTACTTTTTCAATATTCTAATGGTACTTTTTGATTTTTTTGTTATAATGGACATAGAAATTCGAAATTAGGCGTATATGGTCCTAAGTGAGAAAAAATTCAATTGGATACTTCATGGTACTTTTTCTTTATGCTAATGGTACTTTTTTGAATTTTCTATAGCATTGGACATAGAAACATGAAATAAAGCATATATGGACCAGAGTGGGTGGGAATCCACAAGTGGCTGCCTTTTGGTACTTTTTCTTTATTCTAATAGTACTTTTTTGAATTTTCTATAACAATGGACTTAGAAACATGAAATTAAGCATATATGGTCCTAAGTGAGTGAGAATTCTGGAGGCAGACTTTTTGGTACTTTTTCTTTATTCGAATGGTACTTTTTGTAATTTCTTCACCAATATACCTAGAAACATGAAATAAAGCTTATATGGACCCGAATGAGTGGGAAACCACAAATAGGGGACTTATGGTACTTTTTCTATATTCTAATGGTACTTTTGATTTTTTTGTAATAATGGACATAGAGGGAGACTTTTTGGAACTTTTTCTTTATTCGGATGGTACTTTTTGTAATTTCTTCTCCAATGAACCTAGAAACATGAAATAAAGCTTATATGGACCAGAGTGGGTGGGAATCCACAAGTGGCTGCCTTTTGGTACTTTTTCTTTATTCTAATAGTACTTTTTTGAATTTTCTATAACAATGGACTTAGAAACATGAAATTAAGCATATATGGTCCTAAGTGAGTGAGAATTCTGGAGGCAGACTTTTTGGTACTTTTTCTTTATTCGAATGGTACTTTTTGTAATTTCTTCACCAATATACCTAGAAACATGAAATAAAGCTTATATGGACCCGAATGAGTGGGAAACCACAAATAGGGGACTTATGGTACTTTTTCTATATTCTAATGGTACTTTTGATTTTTTTGTAATAATGGACATAGAAGGACGAAATTATGCGTATATGGTAATAAGTGAGTGAAAATTCAAGCGGACACTTCATGGTACTTTTTCTTTATTCTAATGGTACTTTTTTGACTTTTCTATAGCAATGGACTTAGAAATATGAAATTAAGCATATATGGTCCTAAGTGAGTGAGAATTCTAGAGTGAGTGAGAATTTTAGGGGGAGACTTTTTGGTACCTTTTCTTTAATCGAATGGTACTTTTTGTAATTTCTTCAACAATTAACCTATAAACATGAAATAAAGGTTATATGGAGCCGAATGTGTGGGAAACCACAAGTGGGGGCTTTTTGATACTTTTTCTGTATTCTAATGGTCCTTTTTTAACTTTTCTATAGCAATGGCCATAGAAACATGAAATTAAGCATATATGGTCCTAAGTGAGTGAGAATTCTAGGGGGAGACTTTTTGGTACCTTTTCTTTAATCGAATGGTACTTTTTGTAATTTCTTCAACAATGAACCTATAAACATGAAATAAAGTTTATATGGAACCGAGTGAGTGGGAAACCACAAGTGGGGGCTTTTTGGTACTTTTTCTATATTCTAATGGTACTTTTTGATTTTTTGTAATAATGGACATAGAAGTACGAAATTATGCGTATATGGTAATAAGTGAGTGAAAATTTAAGCGGACACTTCATGGTACTTTTTCTTAATTATAATGGTACTTTTTTGACTTTTCTATAGCAATGGACTTAGAAACATGGAATTAAGCATATATGGTCCTAGGTGAGTGAGAATTCTAGGGAGGGACTTTTTTGTACTTTTTCTTTATTCGAATGGTACTTTTCGTAATTTCTTCACCAATGAACCTAGAAACATGAAATAAAGCTTATATGGAACCGAGAAGTGGCTGCCTTTTGGTACTTTTTGAATTTTCTGTAATAATGGACATATAAATATGAAATTAAGCGTATATGGCACTAAGTAAGTGAAAAATCAAGGGGATACTTCGTGATACCTTTTCTTTATTATAATGGTACTTTTTTAAATTTCTTAAGTGAATGATAATTCTAAGGGGATACTTTTTGGTACTTTATTCGAATGGTACTTTTTGTATTTTCTTCGCCAATGAACATGATATAACGCTTATATAGACCTAAGCGAAAGAAAATCTACAAGTGGGAACATTATGGTACTTTTTCTTTATTCTAATGGTACTTTTTAAATTTTCTATAATAATGGACCTAGAAACATAAAACTAAACATATATGGTCATAAGGGAGTGAGAATTTAAGGGGGAGTCTTTATGGTACTTTTTCTATATTCGAATAGTACTTTTTGTATCTTCTTCACCAATGAACTTAGAATTGTGAAATAAAGCTTATATGATCCCGACCAATTGGGAATCCACAAGTGGGGGCTTTAGGCTACTTTTTCTATATTATAAAGGTACTTTTTGAATTTTCTCTAATAATGGATTTAGAAATACCAAATTAACTGCATATTGTTTTAAGTGAGTGAAAACTCAAAGAGAATACTTAATACTTTTTCTTTATTCTAATGGTACTTTTTAAATTTTCTATAATAAATCTAGAAACATGAACATAATATTATATGGACTCGAGCGAGTAGGATTCTATAACTGGGAACATTATGGCGCTTTTTCATTATTCTAATGGTATATTTTGAGTTTTCTATAATAATGGACCTAGAAATATAAAATATATGCTCCTCAGTGAGTAACTAACTTTTTTAATATATTAAATTAGTTAGCTTAAATACAAAAATAATTTGTATTTTTTCGCTCTTCGAATGGTATATGATCCTGACCGAATAAGAATCTAAAAAAGGGACTCACAGGTACTTTTTTCCAACTAATAATATTTTTTGACTATTTTATAAAATTAAACCTAAAAATTCAAAATTAGGCACACATGATTCGGAATGAGTTAGAATTCACAAAAGGTGACTTTAGTGGTACATTTCTTTGGCATTTTCTATAAAAATGATCATATGTGGGCATATAAAATGTGGGTCTAAATGGTACTTTTTTATTATAATAATACGTTTCGAATGAGCTAGAAGCCACAATACAATGATTCAATAAACATGAATCTAGAGGCATGTTATCCTGAATTAGCTTTAATTCACAAAGGGAGACTTAATAATAGTACTATTTCTTTCATCCAATTGGGGTGGCGAAGCGCACCGGGTTTATTGCTAGTCTATCATAATCAAGTAGTGTTGCATATATAGAGTCTGAGTATCATGGGAATTCTTGCAGTATTCTGGGCGTAAGTTGCTCTTCACGGGTTCTGATTCAACAGAATTTAATCTATTCGTTTATCCCGAAATCTGTTGCTCAAGAATGTCTTTTAATTTCCATGGTAAATTCTTCTCATTTCTTGACATGGTGTTGGAAGGTCACCATGTGAAATTTCTCCAAACCGGGAATAAGGAAACACCTCTTAATGTCATTCCTAGGTATCACAAAAGTCTACCAATGTTTTTTGAAAGAACTATGACGTTGAGATAATGAAGTTTTCTTGATTATCCTGTGGACATGGAATTAAACTGCTGCCTATCTATGATTGTTATGCCGCCTTGCTCTGGGCGTTTTTAATGTAGATAACTAGTATGGGTATTTTTAGGATGCCGATCGATCACTTGGTAACGAATTCTTCAAAATGTTGTAAATGAATAAGATGTCTAGAACCCACGAAACTTACGCCGTTTTGGAATCAACTCGAGCATAAATTATCTTACTTCATATTTTTGGCATTAAACACCAAACCGGGCCACCATATTTATCTAGTTTTCAAAATGTTGTCTTGTAGTTATTCATCCCTGAAGTATCCTCATGATATATGCCTTTAATGTATGCCTTTAACTCATTTGAACTACGATTTCAGGTTTACAGCCCAACTCATCTAAAATCTCCTGGATCTCATACGATTCTTCACTCTTTATGATCACTTTGTTTGTTCGCCATTGTTTATATAGCCGTTTTATGATTAAGTAGAGCCTCATACTGCTTTCTTACTCAGGGTGTTATTAATCTAGATAACTAGTATGGGTATGTTTAGGATGACTTGGTTTCGAATTCTTCAAAATTTCATAAAGTAGTCTACAGCCCATGAAATTTAGGTCGTTTTGGAATCATCTCGTGCTTAAATTAACTTACATCATATTTTTGGCATTAAAAACCAACCCAAAAAGCCACAATGTTTATCTAGTTTCAAAATGTAGTTATTCATTCCTGAAGTATCCTCATGATATTTTGTGTAAATAGATGTGTGCCTTTAACACATTTGAACTACGATTTCAGGTTTACAGCCCAACTCATCTAAAATCTCCTGGATCTCATTAGATTCTATATCCATTCAACATAATGAACACTTTGTTTGTTAGCCTTTGTTAGATTTAAAATCTCCTTTAGTGGAAGTTTCGGTTAAACCATAATCCAAAGATAAACGACATCTGTCTCAGTTTTTACAAGGAATGAATGATATACTGAATATAAGTATGCTGTGGTTACATTTTCTAAATACCACTTCAGGACTAGTCACATCTTACTGTACTATCAATTTGAACATTTGGTAAGTATGTATTCTCTCTTCCTGCATTATGTTAAATTTTAAATATTTATATATGAGCAAAATTTCATCCCCCTAAAACCTTCCATGTAGATCCTATCGTGCATTCAACAGATAGAAGGTCCGACGGACATACATAGCTAGATCGTCTTAAAATTGTATAAGAACCCGAATATTTATAAACTTTTGTATATATAGTTCGATGTGTTACAAACGGAATAACATAATCAATATACCTCCCATCTTTTTGTTGGTGAGTATAAAAAGGGTGGCTGTTATAACAATCAAAGACGGAAATTGATTTTGTTTCGGTAGTTTTTTTTTCTATCTCTCTTTCTCTGATCAATTGGAACAACTTTTTAACATTTTCTAGATGTATTTTTAACATATTTGCTTCCAACCAAATAACTTTACAAAAAAAAAAAAAAAAAAAAAAATTCATAATAAACACTTTTGTTTACAAGGTAAAATCGTGTAAAATACTGAGGCTATTGTATGGAGTTTTCGTTTTTTTTTTTTTTTTGTTTGGTGTGAATGTTTATCTGTCTGTGCGTCTATGTATTCTATTGTATTTGTGAAGTCGTGTACGAAAAAAAAAGTATGAAACACCCACTCATACGCACGCCGACAGTCTTAATAACAAACTGACTGAATGAATGACTTACTGTGAGTATGAATGAATTCAATGCGGAATAGATAAAGAAATATCGTATAACAATCGAATCATATAGTCATAAATAATACCATACAATGAAATTAAACAAAAAGTAATACTTTGACAGTGCAAAATTCTGTGGAAATGAAACTGAATTAAGACCTCGCTTATAACCAAGTATGTATGAAAGTGTTGTTTATTATCTTTACGATTTTTTCCGTTTGATGTTGAATGAAACGCGGAGTTTTGACTTTAGTATTTTATAAACACATAGTGACGTTTAGAAATTATAGATTTATTTCCACTTTTTGCTTGGAATTCCCCCACTGTGCGTCTGACTTTTTATTTAGTTTGTAGGCATTTGAGATAAACAAGAGTTTGTAGTTTGAAAATTAAAAGTAAATTTCAATGAACTGTTTAAGATCGTACAATTAGAGTATTAAAAGCACAAGGTTGCATATATTTTAACGTCTCAATTAACTACATTTTTAAATTATTGACTTCCTGAACTACAAGATATAAGTTTGGGACATTTAGCTAAGGAATTGACCTAAGATCTAGTGATCTAATCATCCTCAGTTACTTATGCTAAGTATTCCGTTACTGTATTTTTAACCTAAATTTATTAAAAAAAGAATTTTCTTTAAATTCCTACTTCTAGTAACCATATTATTGGAAATTCCCCCTTTTGTACAATCTTACCTAACCATCGTCACTTTAAATATAGTTCATTGCATTTTTCACCTCATTTCAATAAACAACAACAATAACATTGCAAAACAAAACCAAACCAAACACCATTAAATACTACAAATATTTAATTATTTTATATACAATTTACTTGTGCAAACAAAACTTTACAGCGTACAAACGAAACATTCAATTGAATTTGTGGTGAATCCAATGAATTTCATCATTTCATTTCCATAAGTTTACGACACTATTTTAAAACAAACAAACCTCTAACAGTTTGTATTGTTTTAGTTTTAGTTTCATTTTAGTTGGTTTAGTTTGGTTTTTACGTTAGAGAAGAATCAACTTCTTCTTCTATTGTCTAAAATATGAACAGAAATTGTGTGGGTTATTATGAAATCGTACTATATATATATACATTATAAATGAAACGTAACTCTTACGCTTTGTGGAAAGTTTGCATTTATGCAATTTCTGTAGAATTGAAAACAACACAAAACAAAAAAAAAACCAAAATTAGGTCATTTATTCACGTACATTGACGTATGTAATCTTTGAAAGATAATGACCTCGGTAATTGAGACATTGTTTGCGGTAAGAACACTGATTACAAAAAAAAAAAACAAAGATTCTTCAAGCTCTGATGCTAACAAAAGACAGTTCATAGTCATTTGTTTGAAATGAAAGAACAGAATTCAAGTTGGTGGGAAAAATGTAATTTGTGCTTGTTCTATAATCACATCATTTATTTTCTGTAGAAGCAGCTCACTTGGGTCCATCATCAACTAATCATCCTGTCTCCTTGATTAAGGAATATAGTGACCTCAAGTTGATAACTCTTTTGGGAGCGTTTATGTCAACCCAGGATACAGCTTCCCATGTGTACGTTGTGCAGAAGAGAATAGTGACGGAATATCCTCTCCGACACAACTTCATATCTCTGTGTCAATCCAGGCACGTTTAATCTCTCAGTGCACAAAAACTCCATACGATTTATTGAACCAAAAGGACATCAAGAAGTAAAATGCTTTTTTAGAATGAGTTAAGGCTCATATTTCTGGAAGCCCCTCCTCCTGCTTCATATTCTGAAGCAGTGAATAAACGGCAACGTTCGAAATAGGAAGCAACAGCTGTAAATCATCAACATGTGATCTCATCGTTCAAAACCTTTTAAGACTCGATTTCGTTCGAAGTATGCATTTCCCAACCAAGATGAGACTTAGAGAAACACATATTTTTGGGAAAGTGAAATTCATGTCCTGCGTAGTCAAACACTGAAAGTTGATACTAAAACTCGTATTTGAATTTATAGAAGAAGTCTTGGATGGCGTTAAGCTGAAGGTAGAAACTGTGAGCCTGTTTACTGTTTAGAAGACATTGAGAGAAACACAAGGAGTTTTGTGGCTTCATTCTCCAAATCCAACGAAGTGGCAACAAAAGCAATCAAAATTTTTAATTTCTTGATATTTTCAAAATTAACGCTCGCATCAGCTATGATTGCATATAAAATTTGATGGTAGCCAGATACACACATTAAGTACTTTATTTAAGCAACAGTATGCTCTCTTCTGATGTTAGTAATTAATGCAAATTCGATGTTGTGTTTAATGTTCGCTCCAAGAAGATTTTTAATGATTTTTTTTCATTTCAATTTAGAATGATTCATTGATAGTGTGTCATGAAGTCCCTTCAATTTTTTCTGCAGAAGCGCCATCTCATTTCCGTTTACTTCAATAGATACCAAACCAAAAAGACATCAAGAAGTAAAATGCTTTTTTGGAATGAGTTAAGGCTCATATTTTTCGAAGCCCCTCCTCCTGTTTCATATTTCTGAAGAAGTGAATAAACGGCAACGTTCGAAGGAGGAAGCAACAGCTGAAAATCATCAACATGTGATTTCATCGTTCAAAACCTTTTAATTTTCGATCGAAGTATAAGCGATGCATCCATTTCCTAACCAAGATGAGACTTGGCGAAACAAATATTTTTGGGAAAGTGAAATTCATGGCTTGCGTAGTCGAACGCTGAAAGTTGGTACTAAAACTCGCCATTGAATCTATAGAAGAAGTCTTGGATGGCGTTAAGCTGGAGGTAGAAACTGTGAGCCTAGATCCATCACCAAACTTCTGGTCGAATCATCTAATTCGGAGGATATATTGAGGATTCTTCAGTGCTGCAATCCTAAACTCCCAACTCATGAGTGGAGAGTTATTGAGGACTCAGCTGCTAAAGGATTTTTAAGAAACATAATTGCAGTAATGAATCAAACATTGAGAAAAACACAAGGAATTCTGTGGCTTCAGTGCTGTCTTTCTTCAAATCTAAGGAAGTGGCAACAAAGGCAATCAGCTGAAGCATATGGAAGTAGACAAGATAAAAAGTCGATTAACGTAATTTTAATATTTTCAGAATTAACGTTTGCATCAGCTATGATCTTATAATAAGTTTTATGGTAGACAGGTACATACATTAAGTACCTTATTTAAGCAACAGTATGCACTCTTCAGATGTTAGTGTTTAATGCTAATTCTATGTTGTGTTCTTTGTTCGCTCCAAGAAGAATTTTAATGGTTTTTTTTCATTTCAATTTAGAATGATTCTATGATTCTGATGTATCATGAAGTCCCTTCAATTTTTGTTGCAGAAGCGCCATCTCATTTCCGTTTACTTCAATAGATACCAAACCAAACAGACATCAAGAAGTAAAATGCTTTTTTGGAATGAGTTAAGGCTCATATTTCTGGAAGCCCTTCCTCCTGTTTTATATTCTGAAGCAGTGAATAAACGGCAACGTTCGAAATAGGAAGCAACAGCTGTAAATCATCAACATGTGATCTAATCGTTCAAAAGCTTTTAAGACTCATTTTCGATCGAAGTATAAGCGATGCATCCATTTCCTAACCAAGATGAGACTTGGCGAAACAAATATTTTTGGGAAAGTGAAATTCAAGGCTTGCGTAGTGGAACGCTGAAAGTTGCTACTAAAACTCGCCATTGAATCTATAGAAGAAGTCTTGGATGGCGTTAAGCTGGAGGTAGAAACTGTGAGCCTAGATCCATCACCAAACTTCCGGTCGAACCATCTAATCCGAAGGAGATATTGAGGTTATTGAGGATTCAGCTGCAAAAAGAATTTTTAAGAAACATAATTGCAGTAATGAATCAAACATTTTAGGAGACATTGAGAAAAACACAAGGAATTCTGTGGCTTCAGTGCAATCATTCTCCAAATCTAACGAAGTGGCAACAAAGACAATCAAAATTTTTATTTTCTTGATCAGCTGAAGCATATAGAAGTAGACAAGATAAAAAGTCGATCAACGTAATTTTAATATTTGCATCAGCTATGATCTTATAAAAAGTTTTATGGTAGCCTGATACATACATTAAGTACTTTATTTAAGCAAATTCTATGTTGTGTTTTATGTTCACTCTAAGAAGAATCTTATTGGATTTTAATCATTTCAATTTAGAATGATTCATTGATAGTGTGTCATGAACTCCCTTCAATTTTTGTTGCAGAACCGCCATCTCATTTCCGTTTACTTCACTAGATATCACTAATCCATCAACTCACTTCGACTTTTAGTGAAGAAAAACCATCTCGATGCAAAATTTCATTGATTTTCTTTCGATCCCAGGCGAATTGATATGATTTTATGTTGCTTTCGAAACACCATTACGAACCAACCTATTTCTGGGTTTTCCAATCAGTAACTTCATTTGCCCCAAGAACAATTTCAAATATTGTTTGATATCTTAAATCAGTGAAACACACTTCACTATTTCGAATGTTTTGCATACTCAATCCAAGTCGTTGCTGGATCCTTGACGAATGTTAATGATTTTATTTGATTGTCAAAAAATATTAATAAAATAGTATTGGTTAAGTGCCTTCTTGGTCGCCCTTGTTTCTGAATTCAATCGAGATTTCCTTCAATTCTTTTTCAAATTTGATAGTGAAACATCGAGTATAACATCCACGTTTCTTAGGTTTCAACAAATCAGTATATGCCGTGGCTTCTTCCTAGACGAATATAGACAATTTTATAGGATAATCGACAAAGATCAAACAATTCAGGATCATATTGTTTTACTGTTTTTCTGAATAGAATTCTGATTGTATTTCTGTTGTAGATGGATTTAGATAATGAGCCTATATCCCAACAACTTTAAGTATTGAATAAAAGGGACCATCTCGAGTCTTTCAACTCACTTCAAAACTAGATGTTTGTCTGAATCTCATTATGACATTTGGTGAAGATGCCTCTTCTTTCCCTGGATTTCTGAATTGAGTCTGATTCATTTCTATCCTGGAAGTATTGATGGCTATCGACATCAAATGTGTGTCCACGATCACACTTTTATTTATGATGAGGTACAGATGCGCATGTTTAGAATGTTTTTATCGCTGGTTCTCTAAAATCCAAACCTGAGCACTGTAACACACAATGATATTTAGATTCTACCAAATATTCAATCTAAATTTTTTTTTTTTTTTTTTTTGAACAAATTTTGATAATTTCTTAAATTGGAACATTTCAACTTATGGATAATATCGGGTTACATTGTTTTACTGGTTTTCGCTTTAGTCTCAAGCCATTGGATTCGTTGGGTTCCTAAATTAAAGTCTAATTGTGTTTCACTTCTGTATGAATGATTAATTAATTTGATTAATCCAAATATTTGGCGAAGAAGCGCGGCCTTCTACCAAATATTTAATTAAGATTTCTTTTTTTCTGGATAAATTTTGGTAATTTCACACATAAATGAAAACATGTTCTTATTTCAACTTATGGTGAAGAAGGGGATACATTATTAAGGGTGTGAAGATAAATTCGTAAGTTAAATACGTCCCACATCTATGTTAACTACTTAACATAGCACTATTAAATAAAGTGAATTTGAAAAACTTAGTTTTTTTTAACAAAAAATAAAAAAAATTAATTATTTTTATTCATCAATTAAAGAAAATACTTTAAATTAAAACTTTTAGTAAAAAATAAAAAAAAACTTCTTCATATTAAGATTAAAATTAGAGTAGAAATATGTAGTATTCAAGTTCATTGGCGGGCCACTTAGGACAGACCTGAATGGGGTTTCGATATACTGGGTGAAAGCTGGGAGGGAGTAGATGTCAAAACTATATAGGGTATACCCAGTTGTTTCTCAGGGAGGGCGCTACGAGGGGTGTAATTTGTTTCAAAATTATTTGAACGTTAATGTTCAAAGTGTTATAGGGGCCATTTAGGACAGACCTTAATGGGGTTTCGATACACTGAATGAAAGCTGGGAGGGAGTAGATGTCAAAACTATATAGGGTATACCCAGTTGTTTCTCAGGGAGGGCGCTACGAGGGGTGGAATTTGTTCAATTACTTTTTTAGCGTTAATGTTCAAAGTGTTATAGGGGCCATTTAGGACAGACCTGAATGGGGTTTGGATATACTTGGCGAAAGCTGGGAGGGAGTAGATGTCAAAACTATATAGGGTATATTCAGTTGTTTCTCAGGGACGGAGCTGCGAGAGGATGAATTTGTTCCAAAATTGTTTTAACGTTAATGTTCAAAGTGTTATAGGGGCCATTTAGGACAGACCTGAATTGGGTTTGGATATACTGGGTGAAAGCTGGGAGGGAGTAGATGTCAAAGCTATATAGGGTATACCCAGTTGTTTCTCAGGGAGGGCGCTACGAGGGGTGGAATTTGTTCAATTACTTTTTTAACGTTAATGTTCAAAGTGTTATAGGGGCCATTTAGGACAGACCTGAATGGGGTTTCGATACACTGGGTGAAAGCTGGGAGGGAGTAGATGTCAAAACTATATAGGGTATACCCAGTTGTTTCTCAGGGAGGGCGCTACGAGGGGTGGAATTTGTTCAATTACTTTTTTAACGTTAATGTTCAAAGTGTTATAGGGGCCATTTAGGACAGACCTGAATGGGGTTTCGACATGGTGGGTGAAAGCTGGGAGGGAGTAGATGTCAAAACTATATAGGGGATATTCAGTTGTTTCTCAGGGAGGGCGCTACAAGAGGTGGAATTTGTTCAATTACTTTTTTAACGTAAATGTTCAAAGTGTTATAGGGGCCATTTAGGACAGACCTGAATGGGGTTTGGATATACTGGGTGAAAGCTGGGAGGGATTAGATGTCAAAACTGTATAGGGTATACCCAGTTGTTTCTCAGGGAGGGCGCTACGAGGGGTGGAATTTGTTCAATTACTTTTTTAACGTTAATGTTCAAAGTGTTATAGGGGCCATTTAGGACAGACCTGAATGGGGTTTCGACATGGTGGGTGAAAGCTGGGAGGGAGTAGATGTCAAAACTATATAGGGGATATTCAGTTGTTTCTCAGGGAGGGCGCTACAAGAGGTGGAATTTGTTCAATTACTTTTTTAACGTAAATGTTCAAAGTGTTATAGGGGCCATTTATGACAGACCTGAATGGGGTTTCGATACACTGGGTGAAAGCTGGGAGGGAGTAGATGTCAAAGCTATATAGGGTATACCCAGTTGTTTCTCAGGGAGGCCGCTACAAGGGATGGAATTTGTTCAATTACTTTTTTAACGTAAATGTTCAAAGTGTTATAGGGGCCATTTAGGACAGACCTGAATGGGGTTTCGATACACAGGGTGAAAGCTGGGAGGGAGTAGATGTCAAAACTATATAGGGTATACCCAGTTGTTTCTCAGGGAGGGCGCTACGAGGGGTGGAATTTGTTCAATTACTTTTTAAACGTTAATGTTCAAAGTGTTATAGGGGCCATTTAGGATAGACCTGAATGGGGTTTCGACATGGTGGGTGAAAGCTGGGAGGGAGTAGATGTCAAAACTATATAGGGTATATTCAGTTGTTTCTCAGGGAGGGCGCTACGAGGGGTGGAATTTGTTCAATTACTTTTTTAACGTTAATGTTCAAAGTGTTATAGGGGATAAGGAGCACCTTTCCATTTTTGGCCAATTTTTCGGATCTCCAAAATTCCTTATATGACAAAATTCACAATTTCATAATTTTGAAAATGCTCTTGCAATAATGCTATACTGATTCTGAATATATGCTATACAGTTCTGAAATCTATGAATACATAGCTTTCGACCCCATTAGTTAGATAAGGAGCACCTTTCCATTTTTGGCCAATTTTTCGGATCTACAAAATTCCTTATATGACAAAATTCACAATTTCATAATTTTGAAAATTATCAAGAGGTGATAATAATCTACAAGCAAAGGCATCAACGATTGTTCATAAATAAATTAAATTTTTTTTTTTTTATTTTTTAAATTAAAAAAATAAAGTTTATTATTTATTAAAGCTGAATTTTTTTTTGTTGGTTTTTAATCATAAAATGTTTACTGAGAGCAAAATAAAGCAGCTCTGTTAACTTAACAGTCTTTGAGTAATAGGTATGTTAGTTTATACATTAACATAGGTAATGTTAAAAAACGGAGCTAACTTCCGTAGCTAACTTCACCCACTTAAATTTAAACAGTAGATAAGAGGAAACATGCATATAGTAAGTTTTTATTTTGAGAGGTTTTAAATCAATTCATTGTGGTTCGCTGTTACCACTGTAATTTGTTATTAATTTTAGACTCAGTATCCACTGTAACTTATTTCGTTAATGAACCGTTAGCTTTGAGTATTTGTTTCTCACTTCTATTCTTATAACTATTATGTTGTTGTAAACAAGAATGCAGTACCCAACAGTTTTAGGAGACTGTTCCGGACTAATGATTTTACCTATCATTTACAGAGTAACCAATTTACTTCTCTCTGCACTACAAAGAGTACATACGTGTCAAATGATCTAAAATATATCAATTGGAGTTAGCCAAGTGATCAGAAATTAGCGACAATTACTGTCTATAAGGGATACATTGACTACTCTATAAACTGCTGGGTGGCACATTGAATGTGAGACACAAATAAAACAACAACAGTGTGGCATTTATGAACATGTAGAATAGTTAGCAGGGATAGCAAATGATCGATTATAAGTTTTATTTAAAAATTACTTTTTAATAATTATAATTATACCCTTCACCTTCGTGAGAAGGGTATATATAAATTTGTCATTCCGTTTGTAATTTCCACAATATAATTTTCCGACCCTATAAAGTATATATATTCTGGATCCTTATAGATAGCGGAGTCGATTAAGCCATGTCCGTCTGTCTGTCTGTCTGTCTGTCTGTCTGTCTGTCTGTCTGTCTGTCTGTCTGTCTGTCTGTCTGTCTGTCTGTCTGTCTGTCTGTCTGTCTGTCTGTCTATCTGTCTGTTGAAATCAATTTTCTGAAGACCCCAGATATCTTCGGGATCCAAATCTTCCATAATTCTGTCAGACATGCTTTCGAGAAGTTTGCTATTTAAAATCAGCAAAATCGGTCCACAAATGGCTGAGATATAAGGAAAAAACCAGGACAACCTCGATTTTTTACCTATTTTTTTACCTATATCTGGATTACTAAGTCATTAATATAGACAATATGGATATCAAATGATAGATATTTCAAAGACCTTTGCAACGACGTATATAAGACCATAGTAAGTTGGACCTACAATGGGTCAAAATCGGGAAAAATTTTGAACCAGATTTTTTTTTCCACCAAAAGTTTTTTTCGCTAAATATTAAAAAAAAAAATAAATTTAAATTTAAAAAAAAAAAAAATTTTAAATTTAAAAAAAATTTTACATAAAAACTTAAAAAAAAAAATTCGAAAAATATTTTTTTTCCAAAAAATGAAAAAAAAACAACTGGAAAAAAATTTGTTTACCTAAAATTACCTAAAAATTTTTATTTTGAAGTATAGTTTGGTGAAGGGTATATAAGATTCGGCCCAGCCGAATATATCTCTCTTACTTGTTATTATTTGACTTTTATTTTTTACTTTAAAATAACAGTTTTTTGTGATTTTTTTTTACTTTGCTCGAAAAAAAAAATGTAGAAAATAAAATTCGTTTGTAATTTCCACAATATAATTTTCCGACCCTATAAAGTAAATATATTCTGAATCCTTATAGATAGCGGAGTCGATTAAGCTATGTCCGTCTGTCTGTCTGTCCGTCTGTCTGTTGAAATCAATTTTCTGAAGTCCCCAGATATCTTCGGGATCCAAATCTTCAATAATTCTGTCAGACATGCTTTCGAGAAGTTTGCTATTTAAAATCAGCAAAATCGGTCCACAAATGGCTGAGATATAAGGAAAAAACCAGGACAACCTCGATTTTTTACATATTTTTTGACCTATATCTGGATTACTAAGTCATTAATATAGACAATATGGATATCTAATGATAGATATTTCAAAGACCTTTGCAACTACGTATATAAGACCATAGTAAGTTTGACCTACAATGGGTCAAAATCGGGAAAAAAATTTTAACCAAATTTTTTTTTTTCACCAAAAGTTTTTTTTGCTAAATATTAAAAAAAAAAAATTAAAATTAAAAAAAAAATTCGAAAAAAAAAATTTAAAAAAAATGGAAAAAAACAACTGGAAAAAAAATAAATTTTGTTTATCTAAAAATATTTAAAATTTTTATTTTAAATATTTTTATTTAAAAGGAATAACAGTAATGAAATTTCAAAATATTACAAGCAAATAATTTATTCCCTAAATGCGCAGAATTCTAATCGCAAATTAAAACGGATGCTTAACAAAATTTAAAAACAGAATTTTGAATTTTTTTGGTCAAACAAATTCGCAAATTCATTTTTTTAAAGCACACTAATTTACAAATTAGTTTACGTTTACTTAGAAGAAAACGGTGGGTTTTTTTGTGATATTGGCCTTTTATTTATCATAATAAACCCTTTTGCATGTATTTTGAGTTTCTTCAAAGAGCACAGAAAAAACTCAAGTTCTTAACCTTGGGTCTTCCGATTTTTACCATATTCTGCAATCACATACCATCTGGTGTGTGTTTGCAGATATTAATTTTTTTAAATAAAAAAAAACGACTTATTCATGCTTTTAATTTTTTTAAAATCAAGAAAATTTGCTTGGGCTTTATTTTTAAATAGGTACTCGTATCGTAAGGAAGCAAAAATCCCTCTATTTCAACAAATAAGTGTTTTATATGTTTTCGTACAAATAGAGTACAACTACAAATATACAATAACCATTTTTTGTATTACTCCTTATCAAATTTTGAAAAATTTATTGTATTATTAAAATATGTAATTTTTACTAAATAATTTAATATAATATTGTTTGTGATACATGCATTCTCCATTTTTAATAAAAAAAAGTGTTTAAGAAGAAAATAAAAGAATTGTATTTATTTTGGAAATATTTAAATAAATGCCCAAAAATGTCGAAACCCCTCTTTGAACATTTACGTCAAGAAAGTAATTGGACAAATTCCACCCCTCGTAGCGCCCTCCCTGAGAAACAACTGAACATACCCTATATAGTTTTGACATCTACTCCCTCCCAGCTTTCACCCACCATGTCGAAACCCCATTCAGGTCTGTCCTAAATGGCCCCTATAACACTTTGAACATTAACGTTTAAAAAGTAATTGAACAAATTCCACCCCTCGTAGCGCCCTCCCTGAGAAACAACTGAATATCCCCTATATAGTTTTGACATCTACTCCCTCCCAGCTTTCACCCTGTGTATCGAAACCCCATTCAGGTCTGTCCTAAATGGCCCGTATAACACTTTGAACATTTACGTTAAAAAAGTAATTGAACAAATTCCATCCATTGTAGCGGCCTCCCTGAGAAACAACTGGGTATACCCTATATAGCTTTGACATCTACTCCCTCCCAGCTTTCACCCAGTGTATCGAAACCCCATTCAGGTCTGTCATAAATGGCCCCTATAACACTTTGAACATTTACGTTAAAAAAGTAATTGAACAAATTGCACCCCTCGTAGCGCCCTCCCTGAGAAACAACTGGGTATACCCTATATAGTTTTGACATCTACTCCCTCCCAGCTTTCACCCAGTATATCCAAACCCCATTCAGGTCTGTCCTAAATGGCCCCTATAACACTTTGAACATTTACGTTAAAAAAGTAATTGAACAAATTCCACCTCTTGTAGCGCCCTCCCTGAGAAACAACTGAATATCCCCTATATAGTTTTGACATCTACTCCCTCCCAGCTTTCACCCACCATGTCGAAACCCCATTCAGGTCTGTCCTAAATGGCCCCTATAACACTTTGAACATTAACGTTAAAAAAGTAATTGAACAAATTCCACCCCTCGTAGCGCCCTCCCTGAGAAACAACTGGGTATACCCTATATAGTTTTGACATCTACTCCCTCCCAGCTTTCACCCAGTGTATCGAAACCCCATTCAGGTCTGTCCTAAATGGCCCCTATAACACTTTGAACATTTACGTTAAAAAAGTAATTGAACAAATTCCACCCCTTGTAGCGCCCTCCCTGAGAAACAACTGGATATACGCTATATAGTTTTGACATCTACTCCCTCCCAGCTTTCGCCCAGTATATCCAAACCCCATTCAGGTCTGTCCTAAATGGCCCCTATAACACTTTGAACATTAACGTTAAAACTATTTTGGAACAAATTCAACCCCTTGTAGCGCCCTCCCTGAGAAACAACTGGATATACCCTATATAGTTTTGACATCTACTCCCTCCCAGCTTTCGCCCAGTATATCCAAACCCCATTCAGGTCTGTCCTAAATGGCCCCTATAACACTTTGAACATTAACAATAAAACAATATTGGAACAAATTCAACCCCTCGTAGCGCCCTCCCTGAGAAACAACTGAATATACCCTATATAGATTTGACATCTACTCCCTCCCAGCTTTTACCCAGTATATCCAGACCCCATTCAGGTCTGTCCTAAATGGCCCCTATAACACTTTGAACATTTACGTTAAAAAAGTAATTGAACAAATTCCACCCCTCGTAGCGCCCTCCCTGAGAAACAACTGGGTATACCCTATATAGTTTTGACATCTACTCCCTCTCAGCTTTCATCCAGTGTATGGAAACCCCATTTAGGTCTGTCCTAAATGGCCCCTATAACACTTTGAACATTAACGTTCAAACAATTTTGAAACAAATTACACCCCTCGTAGCGCCCTCCCTGAGAAACAACTGGGTATACCCTATATAGTTTTGACATCTTCTCCCTCCCAGCTTTCACCCAGTATATCGAAACCCCATTCAGGTCTGTCCTAAGTGGCCCGCCAATGAACTTGAATACTACATATTTCTACTCTAATTTTAATCTTAATATGAAGAAGTTTTTTTTTATTTTTTACTAAAAGTTTTAATTTAAAGTATTTTCTTTAATTGATGAATAAAAATAATTAATTTTATTTATTTTTTGTTAAAATAAACTAAGTTTTTCAAATTCACTTTATTTAACAGTGCTATGTTAAGTAGTTAACATAGATGTGGGACGTATTTAACTTACGAATTTATCTTCACACCCTTTACATTATTTCGCTAGGGTTCAATGAATTCTATAAATTAAAATCTCATTGTATTTCGTTCCGGATTGAATTTAGACGACTTTCAATTAGATTTTACGTGCAGAAGAAGTACTTTCATAAACAGTTCTATTTTTTGGCATCGAGTACTCCAAACAGCAATGAATCGATTACGTATTTAAATAGCTAAAATCATTATTAAACACTGATCCAAAGAAATTCGTGATATTTAAATAAAGAGAAATTCTTGGATTCCTGAATTAATATGAATAATAAGAAAAAATTTCAAATTCAAAATTCTACCTAATTTACGTTTTTTTTTTCTTTTAATCATAAAACATAAATCACATTATTTCTAATTGGCAAAAAAGATGTGGAAGAATACAAAAAAAAAATACAGACATTAAATGATCGATCACCATAAATTTCAGTGCAGATTTTTGTACGTCATACCATAAAGAAAACAACAAAAAACATACAGACATATAAACAATAAACAACAACAACAATAATAATAACACCATAAACTAGTAAAACAAGATAAGAATTTAACCAAAGAAGAAGATACAAAATGCAAATATAAAAATAAATAAAATAACTGATGAGAAATACACACACAGCCACACATACATATATAAATATACTCTCGTAAATTCTCTCACTCAATAAACTGCAGAATATTAAAATGAAAACAAAATATGTGGTAGAGGTGGAAGTTTTTTTTTTTAATAAGAAAAGGAAAAAGACATTAAAGAAGAAGACTTAATGGAAATGTATCAGAGAAGAAAAAAAAATCACACAACAAACAATAACAAAAACTACATCCATACATAAGCAAATAAAAACTAAGATGTTAAACAAGACACTAAAGTGGTGGAAGGCAAACAAGAATTGAATACAATAGAACAGTGTAGAGTAGAGCAGAAATGGGTAAGCCTTTCTCGTTTAGGGGGTTTTTTGGGTATAAATCTGTTATAGGTTAATAATCTTTTGAAATTAGTTTAATCGAATAATATATGGTAAGAGGGGATTAATCTAAATTTCTATTGTTTAATGGATTCTCTTTGAAAATTACTATTTTAAATTTGTTTAAATTTAAGTTAGCTGTGTGTGTCCAACAAATTTGTTGGACAATTTAAATTATTTACGAGCTTTAATACTTTTACATTTTTACCCTTAACGTCCGTTTTCTCAATGTATCGACAAACTGCCTGTTACTAAATCTCGACATAAAATTTTGGCAATACCTCTCAAAATATATGTGAAAGTTGGTAACCCTGCCTTCAAGAGACAACATGTTTACATAAATCAGCTGTTTAATGTAACTCATCAACAGCCGGAATCATTTGAAAAATTTATTATCCTCCATGTCTGCCAGGTAATTAGTTGGTAAACTCTTTCAGCATTCACTTGGAACTCATGTTTTTTGAGTTTATGCTCCATCAAATTAATGTTAATTCCTCTATTAAACTTTTTTTATAAAATCTATTTAATTTCGTTTAACAAACGCATAAAAACTCTGAACAGCAGTCGGCTAATTGAATTTATCTGTATGATAAATAAATAATAGGCAGATGAGGTCGTGTTAGCTTTGTGACAGAATAGAAGCAAATGAGACATTGAGAAAACCAAATTTCTTTAATCTGCAGTTTTTCGTTGGGAAACAAGATAATCACCTAATGAGAAAACGGCCCTAAAACTATTTTTTGTTTCCTTTAAATAAACTGGATTTATTTAAATTGCAAATGAAAGCGACATGTAGTTTAAAAAATAAAAGGGGTGTTTATTTGTTTTATAAATACAAAGGAGATGATTGTTTCTTCAATAAACACATTTAAATTAGGTTTTAAAAACACACTTATGTAAATTATTTACACTTTTGATGTTGACTCGATCACAATTCACAATAAGTTGACTAATGATTGTTCGTGCTGTCACTATTTATACCCCAGCGGCATCTTCTAGAAATTTCCAGTATTTTCAAGCTGATAAACTCGAATTTTCTATAATGATCCATTACTTTTGAAGCTGGTTCACATTTAATTTTGAAATACTCAGCAACAATGTTAGTAGCCATCAAAATTGTTTACAATTAAAAATCTCGACAAATGAAAATCTAGATTACATGATGCGTGCTGCGAACAGCAGTCACACACTTTAAAATTCAAATTTGTAATAAAATTTTGTACCAATTTTCATGAATTTATTCCTATTTCTTAATATATTACGGCTATCTTTGTTGTTTTTATGTACATACCTATTATGCATTTAACTGCTGTTTTATACCACAATTATAGAATATAATTCCTGGATCTCAGTTTTACATTTAGTATTATTAAAAATAAATTTTGAATAGTTTCTATGAAATTGTCTTTCAGAGAAATGTAAATATGATTTAATTGTATAAAAAATGTCAATACAATACAAACAATTTGAAAAAAATCCATAAAGATTTTGCAAATATCTCGTAAACTATAAGAGATAATCTATGGCTGTAGCTATAGACTTTAAGTACGTATTTGATTCGATATAGGTACTAACTTTGGGGCTTTGTGATACAGTCCCCGATTAATAGCCTTCTTACTATTTCTTAAGCAAAGCTAAATCTCGGAAAACTATTTCGGGCGACACTTAAGTTTTAAATATAATTTACAAAATATGTTCAATTATTTCTTTAATATAAATTTATTGCTAGTTTCCACCTGTTAAGCTACGTACATGAGCATTTAGTACTCTTTAGGACATATTTCCCAGATAATCCTGCAAAAGCCATTAATAAGAAAAAAACCAAATTATTTAGAATCTGCCAGGCGTGCCAAAGTTTGCACAATTTAGGAAAAACTATGATTTCGGTAAAAAAAAAGTTAAATGCGTTTATGTGTAAGTGTATTTAATAAGAAAATGAAGCAAAAACAAAAAAATTACACATAGAACGGGAACTACTCAAACAAAGATACATTTATTACACTAAACAACAAAAAGTAAATATAATATGAAAGGAAAAAAAGGTAAACAACAACAACTAGTAGATAAATAAAAGGGGAGAATATAGGGGGAGGAAGATGGAGGCTGAATTGAGAAGCAATAAAGAGAATGTATGCAAGTATATTTATTTACATGTGTTTGTATCGCTACAGTAAGTTTGTTGTTATTTTTATTGCTGTTGTTGTTGTTTTCATCTTAACTTCTCCAAAGTGACAGACAAAACAACTGGTTTTTTCAAAAACGACAAAAAAACTAAACAAAAACAAAAACAACTGCAAAAAGTTCTAATCTACTAAATGTCTCTATGTCAGTTTGTCTATTTTGTTTTTGCTTTTATATGTAAGTAAAAAAAGATGTGGTAGACTGGTTATTTTGTTGTTTTTATTTTTAGTTAATTCTTTTTATTATTGGCAATTGAGCTCGTTTGACTCTTTATACATGATTTTTGTTTGTATTTATTTGCTTTTTCTTTTACTAAATGGCAGGCTTTGTGTCTGTTTTAATTAAATTTTCTTATGAACTTAATTAATCTTAAAAAGTGATAAAATACATTTAATAATAAAAAAAAAACCAACCTACTCTTTATTAATAAGTGATGCACTGCATAAAAGAGAAACCCTTGAACTTCTTTTCTCGTTAATAATTTTGTTGTTGGTATAAAAACAAAATTATGAAGAAGTTTTCTTAAACAAAAGAACACTTCTTTTTTTTTTTTTGTAAAAAATTATTTATAACTTTTGTTGTTGTTTAAAAATACACACTCACACTAAATGTTCTTAATGAAACCACTTGTGGTCTTGATTTTTTAAGATTTTAAATTTTTTATTTATTTATAAACATTTGTTTGTTATTTTTCAGCTTTTTCTTACAGGTATCACTTTTATTTTAATATTTATGAAAACTTTCTTGTTGCCATTATGTTTGAAATATATTTTCTTTTGCATTAATTTTGTATGCCCTAAATACCATTTATATACAATAATTTTTTTTACATTTTCTTTTATTATTTTTGTTGTATTTTCTAATATTTCTTTTCAGATATTCTCTTATTTTTGTACACAAATATTTTTTCCTTGTTTTAAGCACTTCACTTGTTTTTTTTTTTCGTTTTCTTTTCTATAAAAGGCCTTTATTTTATTCTTATTATATTTGTTGTTGTTTATAATTATGTTTAATTTTAATTAATTAAAAAAATAATAATATTTATGTCAAACGATATGCGTACCCCTTTGCACTAACGAAGTAAACACGAACACGAGCAAACGTCAACTGTTTTCATTACGTTATTCAGGGTTGTTAAATTGTTTAAAGCGTAGAGGGTTGCCAAGTCATTGCACTAAAAACATAGTTGGTAAAAATAGTATGTAGTAGTGGGAAGAACGGTTTTATCAATTATAGTGTTGTTATGGTAACACAATATAACAATATTATAAACCGTATTACAAGTACAATACTGTTTTGCCATGCACTATAATAAAATATTGTTACGTTTTTACCTTTCAAAAACTATGGTTTATTTCCTTTAAATAAACCGGATACTTTTGATTGCTAAAAGCAGTTTTGTAGTTTAAAATTTGCAATACCTCTTTATTTATTCAAATTTACACAACAATTTCAACAGTCATACACACACTTATATTACACACTTGAAAACACAATGGTAATACGATTGATGTTAACTCTAATGCATGAAACACATTCACGGCAGCATGATACCGAAAACACAACTACAAATGTCGCTAACAACAATTGCCGCCGTGTAGTCAGATACTTAATTATAATTAAAACGACTGCTACATAAATGAACAACTGTTTATTGTTGTCGGTTACAGCGGAAAAATTTGTCGTGTGGCCATGTAGCTGTTCTGTCGTCTTCATATAAACATGTGTATTTTATTTTTGACATATTTTAATCAGTAGTCTGCTGTCTTTAAAGTGTTTAATGCACAATAATGCTTACAATGTACTAACCCCTAGCAACTTCCTGATACTATTTATATATACAACGCCATCTTGTAGTAAATTCTTGTATTATTTATTTATACAGTAATCACCCAGAGCTGATTCACAGATAATGTTTTCATACTTATAAACAATGATAATAACAACCTGCTATAATATTGCTTATAAGTAGAAGTTGCTACCGATAGAAATGTTGATAAACATGATTTTTTTTGCAATATAAAAATAAACCCAACCTTCAGAACAAATTCACAATTAATCCAACAGATTGTTATTATTTCACCTTTTGAAAACGTCGGTTTATTTCCTTTAAATAAACCGGATACTTTTGATTGCAAATAAAAGCAGTTTTAGTAGTTTAAAATTGTAACAACTCTTTATTTATTTAAAATGTACAACAACAACAGTTCAAATAGTCAATCAGAGTCTTTATACACGTTTATCAATTCACAGAAATTCACAAACACTTTATAATGTATAAACTCAAATGTACACGACAGTTGATGTTAACTTTAACAGAGCCAATGATGAACTCAACTTACTACTGCAACCTCTTCCATTATTTATACACGCGCCATTTTACGTAAATCTTCTACAATGCTCTAGAACTTTCGATGTCAATGTTAGCAGCTTAGTGTTGCCATACTTATAAACAATTCTAATAACCGCATGCTATCAACATTGTTGATAAGTAGAAGCTTCTACTGATGGTGTTTATAAACATGATGAATGCTGCAGGCAGTCGTTACAGACCGTTAGATTCTAATCGCTATTGCCAATTCGTAACAATATATAGGCCCAAATTCAAAACGTTATAAAGTATATTTATTTTTCTACATTCAAGATAACGCTACACTAGAAAAATATAAAAAAAATAAGAGGAACTTCAGAGAGATTTTTTTATGTTTCATACGCTACATGAATGTTTAAAAATTTAGTAATTTTGAAACCAATAATAATAGAAAAAATTCAATAGTATCTGAATATTAGATCCTCTAAATTAAATTTATCCTCGAAGTTTGTAGGTACAATTTCAATATGAACAACTTCAGTTCAGGAATACGAGTATCAACAGTTGACATCTCCGAAATTGAAACAGAATTAAATTATCGACCTATTTTGTATAGAAAAAGTATGTCCATTGTTTTTATAAAATGTTAAATATGACAAAATTTATTTAAGCTTTGAACTTTACCAATATTGCTAATTAAAAAAATATATTTAGTTAGAAGTTTAATAAAGTGCAGGAATAGAAAATCCATACAAAAGAAATTTTAAATATCACACAAGTATTTTTCACAAATTTTATTAATCAAAATACATACATATGTATATATATATTTCACAATTTAAACAAATTAGAAACAGCTATCAATGCTGGGCAAACTACCGTCACAGTATTTCCAGGTAGACCAAGCGGACCAACCCTGTTGGCTCAACACCTTGCGGGCACAGGTCACGGAAGCACTAATATTATCCGACAACAAAGCATCACAGCTTACTTTACATTCGTTGTAGGAGAAACGTCCATTTGAAGGTTGACACCAGTAGTAATTGTTGATTTGGAAAATGCCATAGTCATTGGAACCGTTAGAGTTGGTGGCTCCCACTACTCCAGTACGGTACGACGATTCGTGTTCAGCAATGCAAGTCCAACGGGCCAATTGATCCTTGGGTACCCCCAAATTGTACATGGCTTTGGCCAAAGAACAGCGGTTATAGGTTGTAGCCAAGGCAGGAGCTGCCAAAGCTAAAGCGGCCAAAACAACGATAATGAATTTCATATTTGCAATTCAAAGTGAACGTGAAAGTAAACTGTGATAATTGTGTAAAATGCAACCACAATTTATAGTTGATTTCTTAAACTGATAACAATATTTTAATTTGTCTAATCATTGCGTTTGAGAATATTTTGTAAGATGGGCAACTGTCTGAATGCGAGATACTCAACTTGGAGTATGTATGAGTATTTTAAAAATAGATATGGAATAAAGTATTATTACATAGTTATTTGGTTTTGAAACATACTAATTTACTAAAACAATACTGTTAGTTGTTTTATTATTATGTGTTATTAGTTTTATGCTAATATAGGCTTTTAAAAAAGATTCAAAGGAGTAATCATTGTCTAAAATATGTATGCGCAATGTAAGAAAGTTTCCTCAAGAAATCATATTTCTAAAATGAAATCCTATCTTGCGCATTTTGTATTTCTTCCAATGATATTTCAGTATTATTATTTTTTTTAATAGTTTTTTTATTGGATAAAATACGAAATGCGCAAGATAGGATTTGATTTTAGACCTATGGTTTCTTCAGGAAACTTTCTTTTAATTTTCCGTAGAATGCGTTTCTGCTATACGATTTTTTACTTTTTGATCGTCCATACAAATCGACTCAGCCTAATGTACCTTTCACCACCATAGTGGGGAGGGTATTATGAATTTCTGCTGACATTAGTAACGCCCCAATATATATTAGTCTATCACCCACCTTAAAGTATACCGATCGACTCAGAATCACTTTCTGAGTCAATGTTTAATTTATATAGGTATCTACCAAATTTCGCTCCTACTAAGTTTTATATACATATATGGAAGTCATGTCACCAAATTTTATGATAATCGGTCCAAAATCATAGCTCCCATAGGCCCACTTTCTAAAATCACTTTAACGAGCAAAAATCTCTTAAAAATATTAATATACAAATAGAACAGAAACATCTAATAATTATAATAATTCTAATTCCCATTGGCCCGAGTATCCAACTAGCATCAGTTAGTTTTAGAAACTAAAAAACAAAATAAAAACCATTCAAAGCAAATCTGTTTTTAAGAGCAGTTTTAGGATACATTTATGACCCATTGAACCTTTTATGAAATTTCATTTTAAGATAAAATGTAACTGCAAATATATTATCTCAAAATAAAACAAATAATTGTAGTTCTCAATACGAAATAAGTATGTACTATAATAATCTGTAGTATGATATCTTTATTAAAAATACTCATACTCCAAGTTGAGTATCTCACACTCAGACAGTTCCCCTTCTTACAAAAGAATCACTAATGCAATGATTACACAAAATTAAAATATTGTTATCAATTTCAGAAATCAACTATAAATTGTGGTTGCATTTTACACAATTATCACAGTTTACTTTCACGTTCACTTTGAATTGCAATACAGAAATGAAATTCATTATCGTTGTTTTGGCCGCTTTAGCTTTGGCTGCTCCTGCCTTGGCTACAACCTATAACCGCTGTTCTTTGGCCAAAGCCATGTACAATTTGGGTGTACCCAAGGATCAATTGGCCCGTTGGACTTGCATTGCTGAACATGAATCATCATACCGTACTGGTGTAGTGGGTGCCACCAACTCAAATGGTTCCAATGACTATGGCATTTTCCAAATCAACAATTACTATTGGTGTCAACCTTCCAATGGACGTTTCTCCTACAACGAATGTAAAGTAAGCTGTGATGCTTTGTTGTCGGATAATATCAGTGCTTCCGTGACCTGTGCCCGCAAGGTATTGAGCCAACAGGGTTGGTCCGCTTGGTCCACCTGGAAATACTGTGATGGTAGCTTGCCCAGCATTGATAGCTGTTTTTAAATTACTTGAATTGTGAAGAATACATTGATTAATAAAGTTTGTGAAAAATACTTGAACAGTGATTAATATTTTATTTTTTTTGTTGTGAAACTATTTATCTTGAACTAAAGGTTGCATCCAATTGAATATATTTTTTTACTTCCCCAGCAAAAATTTTGTGAATTTTTGTAATGGTAACTAATTACCACATGCCTTTTTTTGTAATGAGTGGTGGTTATTTTATTTACTAGAATATGTACTTATTTTTGTACTGGTTGGTAATGAACTTTTGCATTTAGCACAGCTATCTAGTGTGTTTGACTGGAAAACGAGACGTTAGCGGTTCTACACCAGTCAGCGCCATTAATTTTTTTGTTCAGATTATATTAATTTATATGTTAATCTTTAAACCGTTGTTAACTTACAATAAAATAACTCGTACATGGGGCAGTGAGTTAGCAGCTTGACTAGCAAACACAAGCAAATAATGTGACGGTTCGATACCCACACGAGGCAACATTTTTCTGTTTTTTTTTTTAGCTACATATTCTTATTGTGAATGTAATACATATAATTGAGCTGAATGTAAGTATATTTATAAGTAGGACCCCTGAATTTTTAGAAAATCTCGAACAACGGTAACTAGTGTTTCAGCCAAATAATAAGTAGTTACCAGTTTGCTCCAATATTACTTGCTGGCTTACTAAGTAAGTAAAGTTTTTGCTGGGTCGCTTATCAATATTGGCAATATTCAAACCTAAAATCCCTTTTGTACAATAATATTAAACATTTTAAATAAAACAAATTGTGGTTCTTTGAAACTCTTTCAGAACTAGTTTGTAATCTATAGAACTAGTCTAGAACCATTGTGTTACTACTCATACATAACTAGTTCTTATAAAAAATTCCATAGCGGTATTCACTAGTAAAAAAGCAGAAAAGCTATTTATTGACAAACATTTCAATTTCTAATGATTTTGTTTTTAGTTTTTTGATATTGTGCTCTTTTACTACATTACCAGGCCAAGTACTCTACATTGTGCATACCGCTATTGTGAATACCGCTCATATGTATTTCAGAAATTTCTATTTGTATTTAATTGTAGAACTAGAAAATTTTCCTTGGAGGTTTCTATTCAAAATTCAATAATAACTTTACATAATATAATAAATAAAATAATTTTGTGCTAATTTCGGAAATATTATTGACAATTTATATTATTGTGGGGGGACATCATCAAACTATAAACATACAGGACAAATTCAAGTTACAGGTTATAATATTCAGATACTTGTGAGCCCTTTTAATCAAAGTGGGACATCAAGACTTCTTGCGTACTGTTATTGGTGAACACCTTAGGACTTGAAGACTGATATTTTAGTAAAAATTGAATAATTTTATAAATTTTTCAGACTTCATTTACCTTAAAAACTAAACAAATTATAATATAATATGGTGATTATCATGAAGAAAAATATAAAATTAGAATGAATGTAAAATATTAACGGTTAAAGATATCATAACAATAAAATATAAAGCTAAATGTCCTTAAATTAATGACATTATAATTGCTGCCATTATTTGTTCTCAAATTCGTAAAATGGGGAAAATACGTCCTAAAAACGTCATTTACCGTATGATAGTAAAAAAACGTTGTATATGTATTTAAACTTATAGGGCTATACAAATATGGAGCTTTTTCGAGGATTGGTGCTTGTATTTTTAGAATTGTTTACTCAAACCTATTTTTTTTAATTGGTTAAGTATAAAAAAATATTAATGTCTCACAAAAAACACCGAATTATTTAAAAAATGTTTAAATGTTTTAGGGTCAACTATTACCTATGTATATTGGTACCGAAGCATATATAAGGACTGAGACCCAAAAGACCTTAACACACGTTTTTCATTAAAACTTTTAACCCAAGTATTATTTGATCTTTTTTATTAAGTTACTTTTGTAAAGCTATTATGTTTAATGTCCATTATGTTCATTTGTTGTTAATCTGATTACAATGAGTGACGAGAAAAAAGTGCGTATTAAAATTATTAAATATTTTCAACAAAACCCAACTTGGTCTTAAAAAAAGTTGGCCAAACAAACAAAGGTCTGCCGTCAAACTAATTACAATGTTATTAAACAGTATCGGGAGAACTTGTCCGTTGATAGAAAACCCGGTTTATGTAGAAAGAATGGTCCATCCACATGATGTTTCTAAAGCCAATAAATAGAAAGCATTTTCAAAAGAGCGCATCCGACAGGAATGCAGTCCGTTTAGCTCAGTACTCGGACTATTTGGTACGAAAAGTAGAACCCAATATATGCTTAAAAACATACAAGGCTCTAAAAGTTCCTGGCAGGAACTCTGCTAAAAATTTATAGGCCAAAGATAGAGCAAAACATATACCTGCAGCATAATGGATGACGAAGCGTACGTATGGACAATTTTTCGCAGCTTCCGTGTCATTATTATTATGTTGCTGATGCTCGGGGGAATGTTGTAGAAAATTTTAGGACCCAAAAGCAGAAAATTTTCCCAAAAAGTTCTTGGCATGGCAAGCGATATTCAGTTGCGGCAAAAGAAGCCAAACATTTGTTATAAAGGGCTCTCTAAATATCGAAATTTACATCAAGGAATGTTTACAAAAAAGGATGCTTCCATTCATAAGACTTCTTAATGTGTCCATTTATTTTGTTGAACTGATTTGGCATCCTGTCACTATGGTAAACAAGGTTTTGAGTGGTACAAGAACAATAATGTGGTATTTGCACCAAGAAAGGCAAATCATCCTGGAGTTAAGGCCAGCGAAGAGATATTGGGCTCTTGTTAAAAGAGAAGGCACTATAAAAACCTAAAAAGGTTCATAAATTCATCACTAGTGACTAGATCTATAAAAATAATATTTTTTGTAAATTGTAATAATAATTTCAATCATATATACGATAAGTCGTACGATAAATCGTACAAGTATGAAATTAGTAACGTGTATCATGTTGTCGTACTATCGAAGTATGAAAATCAAAAATTTTTGATTTTTTATTGGGTGGAGCTTCGATAAGTACATGCTGTCGTACTACGAAATTTATTTCTTCAACAGTTAAATATATACATATGTCAGTTATTTTGTGATATTCTTTTTTTTCTCAAATGAAATAGTACGATTTGTATTAACGTCTATCAGAAAACCGTACTTCAATTCATAGTACAATTAGTACGAAAATTAGTATCGTGTATAACCAGCATAAGTTTAGTGGTTCCTTTTTTATTAACATTTATGTATGTTATGATTTTTTCAATCTCTGTCCTTATGTATTAAGTAAAATCGTAAGGTTTTTTACTTGTTGTTTTCATGGAAGTACTATGTTTCAAAATTGTTCTCGGTTTGTCTCATAAGTAAAGAAGCTCAAAATAGATTATGGACGGCAAATAAAAATTCAAAACAAAATAAATAAAAAATCATCTTAATTATTTTTCACAAATTTTATTTATTAATCAATGTAATTTTCACAATTTAGAAACAGCTATCAATGCTGGGCAAACTACCGTCACAATATTTCCAGGTAGACCAAGCGGACCAACCCTGTTGGCTCAACACCTTGCGAGCACATGTCACCGAAGCACTAATGTCATCCGACAACAAAGCATCACAGCTTACTTTACATTCGTTGTAGGAGAAACGTCCATTGGAAGGTTGACACCAATAGTAATTGTTGATTTGGAAAATGCCATAGTCATTGGAACCATTCGAGTTGGTGGCTCCCACTACTCCAGTACGGTACGACGATTCGTGTTCAGCAATGCAAGTCCAACGGGCCAATTGATCCTTGGGTACACCCAAATTGTACATGGCTTTGGCCAAAGAACAGCGGTTATAGGTTGTAGCCAAGGCAGGAGCAACCAAAGCTAAAGCGGCCAAAACAACGATAATGAATTTCATTTCTGTATTGTAATTCAAAGTGAACGTTAAAGTAAACTGTGATAATTGAGTAAAATGTAACTACAATTTATAGTTGATTTCTTAAACTGATAACATTATTTTAATTTTGTGTAATCATTGCGTTACTGATTCTTTTGTCTGCCTGAGTGGTACATACTCAACTTAAATTACTAATGCTAAAAATATAGTTATGGATTTGAGAATTTGTTTACACATTGGCCATTAAGTACTTGTCTATATTTAAAATAAACTATAGTTGGACAGAGTACTACAAACTATATCTCTAGTTCAATAAACCTTCGTATAATTAAATGTATTTATCTAAGTTATAGTTACAATCAGTGTGATGCAGTTTTGTTGTGATAAACGTTGAAACTATGAGGAATGTTTTGAAAACACAATTCAATATTATAAAACTAATATTAATAACAGTTTTTTTTTTTTTTTTTTTGCAAATAAGCGATTTAGATAAAAATATTTTAGAAAACCCCGTAATAGTATGACACAAAATATTCAAAGTAAATTTACTTGAAACTACATACATATATTTTTAGAATTATGACGATATTGTGTCAAATAAGCGATAAGTATTTATTTGAAGTATTTTTAGTAAAGTCCAATAATACAATATGCATTAATTATAAGAATCTTCATACTAAAAATTTGTATTTACCTTCGTTCTGAAAGAATACCAAAAAGTGCAAAATATAACGATTTAAAGGTGGAAATCATTGGTGAAAACCATAGAGAAATATACATAGAACGGATACTCTCCTGTCAAAAACATAAGTGTTGAGAATGTATTAGTTAAAAAACGCTAATGTGAAAACAAAAACAACACTCGTATGTGTAATATCTAAAAAATTATATTGATATCTACAATTCCACATTCACTTTAATTTATAATACTTGTACTCCAAGTTGAGTAGATCTCATTCAATCACATTTCCTAGTTACAAAGTACCACTAGTGCATGGTGCACTGACTATGCAAAATTAAACTACTGTTATCAGTTTCAGAAAGCAACTATAAATTGTAATTGAATTTTACACAATTATCACAGTTTACTTTCACGTTCACTTTGAATTGCTAATATGAAATTCATGATCGTTGTTTTGGCCGCTTTAGCTTTGGCAGCTCCTGCCTTGGCTACAACCTATAACCGCTGTTCTTTGGCCAAAGCCATGTACAATTTGGGTGTACCCAAGGATCAATTGGCCCGTTGGACTTGCATTGCTGAGCATGAATCTTCGTACCGTACTGGTGTAGTGGGTGCCACCAACTCTAATGGTTCCAATGACTATGGCATTTTCCAAATCAACAATTACTATTGGTGTCAACCTTCCAATGGACGTTTCTCCTATAACGAATGTAAAGTAAGCTGTGATGCTTTGTTGTCGGATAATATCAGTGCTTCTGCGACCTGTGCCCGCAAGGTATTGAGCCAACAGGGTTGGTCCGCTTGGTCTACCTGGAAATATTGTGACGGTAGTTTGCCAAGCATTGATAGCTGTTTCTAAATTGATAAGAAAATGCATTTTGATTAATAAAAAATTAAAAAATGTGTACATACATATATTCATGCGATTTTTGAATTATTTACATTACGATCGCCCGGTGGTCGAAATTCAACCACTTTTATAACGCTTTGTACCACTTTTATGGAAAGAATTTTGAAACATTTTATATTCTGCATATCTAGAGAAAATAACCTTTTAAACCATATCGTAATGAAATTGGACATAAACTAGTTTTATATGAACCTAAATCTGTCTACCAACATTTGTGAGAATCGATCTATAATTGACCTTACCCTCCATATAACCCCTATATCAGAAAAATATTTTATTGTCACATATCACTTGTTCTCATTGAAATTCTTTTGAATTGTTCCAAATTTAAAGTTGATCGATTTCGAAAATCTAACGATTTAGTATCAGATTCGAAACTACAAGATGTATATTTGATTTGGCTATAATAACACAGTGATACAAAATTGAATCACAAAATATGCAGGGGTTCTCATGTATTGTTGGAGTTCATAGAGTACGAAAGTACTAATAGTTTTTCTGGATCACTTCGTTTTAGTGAAATAATGGAACATCATAAATATGTTCTTTTGAAACTAATTTAATAAAAATCTGCTAGAAAATGTTTGAGTTATGGTAGTTTAAAGTCAGGATGCTCTCCAAACAAAGCTAAAAACATAACACGCATTTGTATGAAAAAGTCTAAAGACATGTTAGCACAAAAATGAGCATAACCCATTCATTATACCCTACACCACAATAGTGGGGACGGTATATTGGGTTTGTGCTGCTGTTTGTAACGCCCAAAATTATTATTCAACACCCACATTAAAGTATATCGGTCGACTCAGAATTATTTTCAGAGTCGATTTAACGAGCTCCGTCTGTCTGGCTGGCTCAATTTTGAAGATATTTTGATAATATTCGGGACATAATTCTTTTTCGGCCCAATGACGAATCCTATGAAAAATATATTGAAATTGGTCTATTATTTCACCTAGCCCTCATACAAATATCCTCCCGAAATATGACTTTTTTATCATAAATGTCTGATTTATTTAGGTATCCACATAAATTTCTCCACAAATACGTTTATATAAAAGGAAATCTATACAATTCCCACTTCCGAAAATCACTTTAACGAACGTAAAACTCTTAAAAATTTAAAACTAAATCTCTCGACCAAATTTGATGACAATTGGTATAGCTCCCATATAAATTCCTCTTCCGAAAATCATTTTAACGAGCATAAATCTGATAAAAATTTTGGAATCCAAGTAAAATTTAACAAAATAAGTTTCCTATAGAAAGAACTTACGCGACCTAATTTCATGACAATCGGTCCATAATTGGTATACCTCCCATAATATGCCTACATATGCAACAATTATTTACTCATATAATCAGTGTAGGGTATTATATGGTAGGGCTTGACCGACTGTACTTTCTTACTTATTTTTTAATTCGTGTTTATGTGTTTTGGAAAGCTACTTTTACTGTCTTACGATCGACTTAGAGCTTGCAGAAAATGAAAATTTTTGAAAAAAATAAATTTTTTTAAGCTTAAGCGACTGTAACACAGCCATTTTCAAATGATAACTTCTGTTTGAAAGGTATACCATATATCTATTAAATAAAAGAAACAATTTTAAACCCGATTTCAAAACAACATAACTTTTTTAAGTTGTTAATAAAAAAAAATACTAAACGAAATGATCGTGATAAGTATTTACGAACTTTATGGTCTCCAATAAAACAGAATTGCCATATGAGACCCCCTGAATATGTTTGGTGTAACATAGGTTATTAGACATACAATAATATTGAAATGTAATAAAAAAACCCGCATAAATATATGTATGTATTTTTCAAACTTTATTAATCACAAAAACTAAATTGTCTTTTATCAATTTAGAAACAGCTATCAATGCTGGGCAAACTACCGTCACAATATTTCCAGGTAGACCAAGCGGACCAACCCTGTTGGCTCAACACCTTGCGGGCACAGGTCACCGAAGCACTGATATTATCCGACAACAAAGCATCACAGCTTACTTTACATTCATTGTAGGAGAAACGTCCATTGGAAGGTTGACACCAATAGTAATTGTCGATTTGGAAAATGCCATAGTCATTGGATCCATTAGAGTTAGTGGCGCCCACTACACCAGTACGGTACGAAGATTCGTGTTCAGCAATTCAAGTCCAACGGGCCAATTGATCCTTGGGTACACCCAAGTTATACATGGCTTTGGCCAAAGAACAGCGGTTATAGGTTGTAGCCAAGGCAGGAGCAGCCAAAGCTAAAGCGGCCAAAACAACGATAATGAATTTCATTTCTGTATTGTAATTCAAAGTGAACGTGAAAGTAAACTGTGATAATTGTGTAAAATTCAATTACAATTTATAGTTGCTTTCTGAAACTGATAACAGTAAATTAATTTTGCATAGTCAGTACACTATGTACCAGTGGTACTTTGTAAGAAGGAAAGGTGCTTGAATGAGACCTACTCAAGTTGAAGCACAAGTATTATAAATTAAAGTGGATGTAGAATTATAGATATCGACTTACATATTTACATGTTATTAAGTGGCTACATAAATAATAAATTAAGACGCAATTAGAATATTTGTAAATATATGTATAACAGCTGAACATATGATATATTACCTCTCTTGTTAACAATTTGGTAAAAAATGTAATAAATAAATTTAACATGTATATTGTATGACGCGTATTATTCAAAACAGAGTGCCTAAAAGCTGTCAATTTACCGCCTCCTAGGACATCGCCATGTGAAAGTGACAGGTCCCTTTCATAGACAGTGCTAGTTTTATGTTTGTGCTCTCCCCCTAGAGATGTTTGCATCAGTGTTGCCATTTGGTTACATTTGTTACATTTTTCGTAACTTTTAAACCTACGTAACATGTATAATTTTCCTTTTTTGGACCTTATTTTCGTAACTTTTCAGCCCTGCATCTAAATGAAGTACAATATGAAAAAGTAGTACATACTTTTAGTACTTTAAATGCATATCATTCCACTGATGTTTCTATTAAACAATAGTGTGACTTATTTGTAATTTAGACTCACTCTGGAAATGCGAAAGATATAAGTAATGTACTCTTTAGCTGGCTAATGCCCAATTTTGTGCATTTGGAAAATCACATAACTCTGTTTTTAAACACTAGAAGAAGTCTGTTGAAAATATCGTATGTCATTTCATACACCTAGTGGCATTAAAGTCATGCTAGAAGTTAAAAAAATTCAGAATTTAATGATATAAAAACAACGTCTGATTCTGAAATTAAATTTTCAAATCAAAATTACTTTTTGCCGTTGGAAACAATGTATATAGATTGACCTCAAATTAGAAAAAAAAACTCAATCGGAAAGATTTAGTGATTTATTAAATCAATTTCCTAATTTAAATACTATTATGCAGGCTTTACATAAAGAATGTTGCCAGCACTCACTGCTCCAGCATGAGTACTTGATTTGGTGACGAACAGCACTAGCAATATGAAATACACAAACAACTTTGTCTTGCTAGTTTTTTTTTTGTCGTTCTTAACTGTATATACGCAAGTGCAAAGCAATAACACTTTCGTATGCTTTGCTGGTAAACATTGTCGACAGCGATCATCAATGTAGATTTAGTTTTTGTTTTTGTTTATCGTATGGCATCGTTTAAAATGTGTGTATTTTTGTCTTTGTTCTTTGGTTTTTACAACAAAAAATATTGAATACAAATTAGTTTTTCTTTAAATGTATTGGTGTTTGCTCTTTCATAAGGAACTTTTGCGCACCCCTGATCTAAAGAATTTTGTGTAGAGAATATTGTTACGAAATTGTAATCGAATTTAAATATATCTGTTTTAACGGCTGGTTTAAAGTTGTATAATTCCTATCAACAGCAGCGATTCTTAAACTTTAACAAATGTGTGGGTATTATTAACATTAGTGTAGAACATACAACATTGAATAAAAGCTTTGAGTTGAGCATAGTTTGTAAGTATGGCAACACTAAATGATTAATGCCTAACATCGAAAGCTCTAAAATTCGAATATTCTAGTTTTAAGATCATTGTAGAAATAGAGCTTTCTAGATGGTAAGGCAGTGTATATAAATTGGTAGTGAGAACACCACAAGATTGATGTGCTGTTTTTCTATAGCGAACGAGTGCTTTGAGTGGATATTTTTTAATGTATTATGTTTTTGTTACAATAATAAAACAGGTGTTAAATTTCCGCTCAAAGTACTCGTTCGCTATAGAAATACAGCACATGAGTCTAATTTGAAGCATCGTTAAGTAAAGACATCAACTGCATTGCCAGTGTATACTTGTACATTATAAAGTGTGTGTGTATTTCTGCGAATTGATAAACGTGTATAAAAACACTGTGAGACTATTTGGCCTGTTGTTGTTGTACATTTTAAATAAGTAAAGAGTTGTTACAATTGAAAATAAACCCCCTAAATAAACCCCGCTATCGTATCGAAAAAAGATTTCTATATCGAATTATAATAAAATTTTATTATTTCTTGCTCGATATCCAATGCTAGAATTTCGAATAAGAAAAATACGATCGTTTTTATTCGATATCGAATGCTGTAATTCTGACTCTGGTTATAGTAATGAGTTTAATACGGACAAAATTATTATTGTTAGTTATATGTTACAGTATTTATTTGGGAAGATTTCGTAAATGTAGCTTTTTATGAAAAAACGTAACTTTTAAAGAGAAAATTTGTAACTTTTTCCAAGCTACTCCTGGCAACACTGGTTTGCATATTTGTCCTACTGTATTCTATAAGAATTATTGCATATTGAATATCCTTATTTAGTTACAATTATTACAATTCACTAAAAATACTTCCAATAAATACTTATCGCTTTCCTGCAATTAAGCAAGTAGTTAGGTAGCTAGTGAGGTAACTGACTCTATGTAACCGGTATGTAAATCGAATGCGTTGACTACTGTGCACCAGCTATCAGATAGTCTCATTATAATTTAAAGGGGTATACTGACGTTTGCTAATTGACCTCAAATAGTCAGTTAGGACTTTAGTGACAATTACTGTCTATGATTACTTGTTTAACCGATGGGTTAATTGTGACAATACTTTCATAATTAAAAAAATATATGTATTTATGTATATCTATATAGTTTCGAGTAAATTTACTTTAAATACTTTTATCCTTTCAATAAGTATTCTCTAAATTGCATGTTTGAAGAAAACGTTATTCTTTGGAGAAAACCTAATATTTATATCAACGTTTTATAAGTATTCTAATTTTGAACAGAGCTTTTGAAACTAAAATATACTTAACAACAATCATCTTACTATTAACGTTTATCACAACAAAACTTTATCACATTAATTTAATTATACAAAGGTTTATTGAACCAGAGATATAGTTTGTAGTAAGTACTCAGTCCAAATATCGTTTATTTTAAATATAGACAGGTACTTAATGTCCAATGTGTAAACAAATTCTCAAATCCATAACTATATTTTTAGCATTAGTAATTTAAGTTGAGTATGTACCACTCAGACAGTTCCCCTTGCCATAAAAGTACCAATAATGATACATTGATTGTTCAGAATTATAATAATGTTATCAGTTTCAGAAATCAACTATAAATTGCGGTTACATTTTACACAATTATCACAGTTTACTTTTACGATCACTTTGTACTGCAAACATGAAATTCATTATCGTTGTTTTGGCCGCTTTAGCTTTGGCTGCTCCTGCCTTGGCTACAACCTATAACCGCTGTTCTTTGGCCAAAGCTATGTACAATTTGGGTGTACCCAAGGATCAATTGGCCCGTTGGACTTGCATTGCTGAACATGAATCATCATACCGTACTGGTGTAGTGGGTGCCACCAACTCAAATGGTTCCAATGACTATGGCATTTTCCAAATCAACAATTACTATTGGTGTCAACCTTCCAATGGACGTTTCTCCTACAACGAATGTAAAGTAAGCTGTGATGCTTTGTTGTCGGATAATATCAGCGCTTCCGTGACCTGTGCCCGCAAAGTATTGAGCCAACAGGGTTGGTCCGCTTGGTCTACCTGGAAATATTGTGATGGCAGTTTGCCCAGCATTGATAGCTGTTTCTAAATTGTGAAAAGTACATTGATTAATAAATAAAGTTTGTGAAAAATAATTAATTGATCTTTAACATTTTATTTTGTTGAGATACTATTTTGTTTTGAATTTCAATTTGCCGTCTGTAATCTACTTTGAGTTTATTTATATATAAGCGGGATTTTCAAGCATTTAGCTTGAAAAGTAAGTTTTTGCATATTTCACACATCAAATATTGGTTTTAGACCCCATAATTTATATATTTGGGTCTTTATGAAACTTAAAGGTCATCTAGAACTGTCCGTTTGTTGAATTCAAAAAAAAATGTTTCATACAATTGTTTTATTATAAAATATTTCTACAAATATTTTTCTTGCTTTTTTTCTGCATATTTGAGTTTTTTTGCTTGCATATTTTTATTTGTTTTGTGAGTATTTAAAATTGCTCGCATATAAGACAAATCTAGAATACTTTTAAAATATTGTACTTTTATGAAAATACAAAATAATAAAATCTTATAATGCTTCGGGTACCAAATTAGGAAATATTTGAAACTCAAATATTTTTTTATAATATCTATTGTTACTTTTTCACCTTTTGAAAACGATAGTTTATTTCCTTTAAATAAACCGGTTACTTTTGATTGCAAATAAAAGAGTATAAAATTGTAACAACTTTTTATTTATTTAAAATGTACAACAATAAAAGTTTAAATGGTCGCTGTGTTTTAATACACACCACATGTTTATATAGCACTTTATTAACGATGCTTCAAATTAGACTGACTCTTGTGGTGTTCTCACTGCCAATTTGTATACACTATATTACCATCTAGAAATTTATATTTCTACAATGATCTTAAAACTAGAATATTCAAATTATAGAGCTTTCGATGTTAGTCATTAATCATTAAATGTTGCCATACTTAAAAACAACGCTCAACTCAAAGCTTTTATTCAATGTTGTATGTTCTACAGCAGATTTGTTAAAGTTTGAGAATCACTGCTGTTTAAAGGCATTATACAACTTTAAACCAGCCGTTAAAACAGTTATATTTAAATTCAAGTACAATTTCGTAACAATATATAAAATTGTCTAAAAATAATTAGGACCTACTTTTGATATGATATTAATATTTTCTTATTAGAGCGATAAAATTATTTGATTCTTATTTCCAAAATGTCAACTGTTGATATTACAGACTTCTTACAGACTTCATTTCATCCGCTTTAAACATTTTTCAACATCATTGATCACAAATTTAGGTATGTATCATAACGATATGCTTATGGTCTTCGTTATATATATTATATATATATATTATATTGTAATATAAATAATAAGTCTATCGGTCATGTTCTGAATTTCAGAGTGATTACAAATCGAGGGAGCAAAATAAATCTATTTCACATTGAATGAAATTATATTCGATTTCATATTTAATCTTGGATTAGGGCCACGTTCGTCTTGGATTGGGTGATGAATTATTCCAATTCTGCCTCACAGAGGTGTAGTTTTATCTGCATCACTAGCAACTTCTTTGGTCTTGTTTCCAAAATTAACAACCCCCTTCACCCCTTCCACGAATTTTGAATCGGAAATCCCTCCCGGTATTCTTCTTACACACCTTAAGGGAAATTGCCAGAAGTTTCCTGCACTCATCACCCTTAGTACCTGTGAAGATGACGGTGATGTCCTTCCACAAAGTTTGAACACCCTATTTTCACCTAAGCGAAATGCTGATGAGGTCACCGACCCTAAACCCTTACGAGTGCTTGCCGGGTTGACGCCAGCATGTGCATGACCCTCCCCAGAAGACCAACCCAAAACTGCAGTTACGTTCTTCCGATGCTTTTTAAGAAGATACTTCTCATTTGAGGCAAATGAAACCGAATCTCTCTAGCTAGAAATTTCCAGGTTACGCTCCTAGCTTTCTTTTGCTTCGTTCGGCTGGTAGTCAAAATATCACGTGGAGGGGAACTTGACAACTCCTCCACGGCGACCTGCCGAACTAGCTACCAACCACGTTGGCCTGAAAAGTGTATTTAGCAGTAAAATGTCGCAAAATGTGTGTTTTTCACTATTTACGATTCTTAGAGCATGACATTATTTTCAGGGATTTACTTTCTGATTAATGTCGATTGAACTATAATTTTTTAACTGACTTATTCTCTAATAATTGCCATCATTTATTTAGAACATCGCTGGCCAATCAATTAATAGAAAAATATAAATTCTATACAAAAAATATTTTCCCATATTTTTACAAAATTTAAAATATGTACGTATGTAGGTTTTTCATTTTTAAAATTATTTAATTGAAAGCAGAATTAAGTTTAAAACAAATTAAGGATGACAATAGAATACAATTTCAAACATCATTCAAGTATTTTTCACAAACTTTATTAACTGATGTACTTATTTTAAACAATTTACTTAGAAACAGCTATCAATGCTGGGCAAACTACCATCACAATATTTCCAGGTAGACCAAGCGGACCAACCCTGTTGACTCAACACCTTGCGGGCACAGGTCACCGAAGCACTAATATCATCCGACAACAAAGCATCACAGCTTACTTTACATTCGTTGTAGGAGAAACGTCCATTGGAAGGTTGACACCAGTAGTAATTATTGATTTGGAAAATGCCATAGTCGTTGGAACCGTTAGAGTTAGTGGCACCCACTACACCGGTACGGTACGAAGATTCGTGTTCAGCAATGCAAGTCCAACGGGCCAATTGATCCTTGGGTACACCCAAATTGTACATGGCTTTGGCCAAAGAACAGCGGTTATAGGTTGTAGCCAAGGCAGGAGCAGCCAAAGCTAAAGCGGCCAAAACAACGATAATGAATTTCATGTTTGCAATACAAAGTTAACGTAAAAGTAAACTGTGATAATTGTGTAAAATGTAAGCACAATTTATAGTCGATTTTTTAAACTGATAACATTATTTTTATTCTGAATAATGAGACTGCTAGTGGTAATTTTATGAGAAGGGTAATTGTCTGAGTGCTGCACACTCCATTTGAGTACTAGTGTTAAAAATATGAATAGATATGCAATTAAGCATTTTTATATATTTAACATTAAGTATTTATATGTCTCTTTTGATATTTTTAGACTATGGAGAAAATAATCAGTAATTAAACCCTTTTGTTTTAATGTTAAAACATTGGAAAATCCTTCAATCCATTGAATTCAATCCATTTATCCATTACAATTATGTTATAAAATTTTTTTAAGGAAGTTGATTTACTATAATTATTATCGATATTAATATTAACATTTGTTTATCATGTATGCGATGGAAATTGATCGATTTGAAATGGTGTGATGAATTTCGGTCGATTTCAAATATCATTGTTGATCTAACGCCTTATTATTTCTTTGATAAATGCAGCACAGATGAAAAGTAGCAAAGAAATACGAAATAATAGTTACATCTCACAATTTGTCGGTTTTAAATTGATCTCTATTGAATACTTGTATGTTTTGTCGTTCGCTGGGTAAAGAATATAAAATTTCTTATGGAAATTTATTTGTGGTAGAATTTAATTTATAGAACAGAGTTTAAATTTTAGGCATTCAAAATAGAAGAAAATTTAAATAAATTCAAATTTAAACATTTTTTTTTTTTTGAAAATTAAAAAGGCACCAATACAACCTCAGTAACGCTTCTATGGATATATTATTCTATGGTATATACATTCTGGATCGTTGTAGATGGCGGAGTCGATGTACCCATGTCCGTCAGTCTGTTGAAATCAACTTTCCGAAGTATCCAAATAACTTTCATACATGACTGATTACTATTTAAAAAAAAAAAAAATCTACCCATAAGTTGCCGAGATATAAGTAATAATGGCGAATATTATTGTAATAATAATTAGACAATCTGATCGTAGTGACGTGACTAGTTATTTTAATATGTGCATGTCCTAAGCAAAGGTTTAATTTTCCCGACAATGATACTGTCTGATATCTGGCCTAAATTAGTCAACGCGTTCCCATACAGGTTACATGTAGCCAGTTACCTTACTAGCTATATAACACGTTACTTGACTAGCTGCATAACTAGTTATTTTAACATGTACTTATCATATGCGTAAGCTTATTGACCCCAAATAGTCGGTCTAAAAGACATTTTCATATTCTATTCTTAGTAAATAATAAAAGAGACCATAAAGTTTAAAATTGTAACAACTCTTTATTTATTTAGAATGTACAACAACAACAGAATTAAATAGTCACTCAGTGTATTTATACACGTTTATCAATTCGCAGAAATACACACACATTATAATGTACAAGTATACACGTACAAGACAGTTGATGTTAACTCTAACAGCGCCTATGATAAACTCAACTCACGACTGCAGCCTCTGCCACTATTTATATACACGCCATTTCTCGGGAATCTTCTACAATGCTCTTAACGGACAAAACTCGTATGTTCGAATTCCAGAGCTTTCGATGTCATTGTTAGCAGCTAAAACATTTAGTGTTGCCATACTTATAAACAATGCTAATAACCGCATGCTATCAACATTGTTGATAAGTAGAAGCTTCTACAGATGAACGTGTTTATAAACATGATGAATGCTGCAGGCAGTCGTAACAGACCGTTAAATTCAAATCACTATTGCACATTCGTAATAATATTTATTTATCCACTCTCTCTTAGTTTAAAAATTGTCTCAAAAAGGTTGATATATACAAAATTGTAAATATATCCACTATATAGTTATATATGATTTCGATTAATATTTAATATGACCCATTATCAGGATTTTCTACAGATTCGAAACGGTTAAAATATAAAACCTATGATATTTGTATGAAGTATATTGGGAAAAGGTTTGAAAATTTAATATTTTCCATACAAATGTTTGTCGTTTAGTTCTATAAAATGAGAAACCAATTATGAACGACAAACATTTGTATTTTCGTAGTTGAAAACTATTTGTAAAATAACTGTATTTTCGATTATTATTATTAGCTGTAACAGTCGCCAACATGGCCACTTTATACATAATCTATTTAATAAACCTTGATTTGTTACCTATTTATTGTTAAATTTACTATTAATTTTATAAAAAATAATTCAGTATTCTACATTTAAATATCCATCACTTACCCCTTAATCAGTACACTGGAAATTTTCAATTCAAAATATTAATTTCTTCGTCAAATATAGTAAGCTTCCGCACCTATTTTTGATAAATGGATGTGTAATATTGAACAAAATTTTAACTTGAAGAAAGTTTTCGAAAAAAATATCTGTCGTTAATGCCAATTCAAGTCTTTTCAAATGATATCGAATAATTATTTTAAGAGATATATTATCATTTTACTGTTGTTTATGAGTTCCCCTACTCTTTTAATTTTCATTATTAGTTTTTCTGGTTTTAATATTTAATTTCTTATCTTATAATCGATATTTAGCATTATTTTTATTTTTCTAACATTTAATCAAAATGTTCCCCCTTTCAAAATTTCTTGTGCAAAGCTACAAGAAATTGCAACCCTTTACCTTAAACAGTAGTGCCAACATCACCACAAAAAAAAAACGAAAGCGAATTCAAGCGAACTAAACGAACGACAAAGACCAGGCGAATTGGAAAAGAAAAAAAGACGAATAGAAAAAATTTTATTGAACGTTCACAAAAGTAGAAGAGTGTTTGCAGTAGAGGAGAAAAAACCCGACGAAAGAAAAAGAAATAAGTCTTTTTTTGTGTATTTAACATTAACGATACGCAAAAAATTGCACTTTTGAACAAAGTGAAGAAAATAATTTAGAATTTTAATTGTTTAAAAAAAGACAGAAAATGAATGAAGAATACGATGCTATTGTTTTGGGCACCGGCCTTAAGGAGTGTATCCTAAGTGGTATGCTTTCTGTATCCGGCAAGAAAGTACTTCATATCGACCGCAATAAGTACTATGGCGGTGAATCGGCCTCGATAACACCATTGGAGGAATTGTTCCAACGTTTTAATGTTGAGGTGCCCGGTGATAAATATGGGCGCGGCCGTGACTGGAACGTGGACTTAATACCCAAGTTCCTGATGGCCAATGGCCAGCTGGTTAAATTGCTGATACATACGGGCGTTACCCGTTACCTCGAATTCAAGTCGATCGAGGGTAGTTATGTATATAAGGGAGGAAAAATTGCCAAGGTACCCGTCGATCAAAAGGAAGCCTTAGCATCTGATCTCATGGGTAAGTTTTTCCAAGTTACATTGAAAATAAAAAAAAACATTTTCTTTAATAAAAGAAAACATCAACTCCCCCTCTATCGTCATCATTGATTGCACTTTGCGGAAAGCAAATATGAAATTGTAGGTACTTGTCTGCTTGATTTTTTTTCTATCTTTCGTTTTTGTGTTAATTTCGGTGTTTCTCTTCATTGAATTTTCGTGACACGTATTTTTTGGTTAAAAAATGGTGAACAAACAAGTAGAAAACATGTAATTAATAAAATAGTTTTGCTAAAGACTTTTTAGATTTATATATAAATACAAATTCTTTAATTTAAACTAATAAATGAGATATTTTTGATTGACATTTACATAAATATAAGAATATTAAGTTCTAATTGGATCTTTTTTTATGTTTGGTTGTAATTTTTTTTTTTTTTTTTTTTTTTTTTTTTGATTGATTTCATTTTTCCACTTTTTTCAATTTGCGAAAAAGGTGGGGTGAAGAAATTTACTTCGCCACTTTTACATTTTGTTTCGTTCTTCGTCGTTAAACAGAGCGAAGTTAATTGCGTTTTTCTAGTGTTTGTTGTTTTTTGTTGGGGAAGCAAAAGAAATGCAAAAATGTGAGCAAATAATACACATTCGTTTCAAGGGATGCCAGATTGTAAAAAATAGTAATGTAGGGAATTAATTGGCGTTTAATGACATTATATTTTGGTATTTTTATTGAAAATAAAAACCTCAAGGGGTAGAAGAAAGGTGATTTTGGTAAACAAAAATTTCTCTGAAATTGAAACGGAAATTTTACATTGTTTTTTAAATCTATTTGATTTCAAAAATTACCATGCCAATGTTAGCTATTATTGTACTATAAATTGTACACCCTACAACTTTAAAAATCTCGGAAAGGTTTTAAATTCTATGAATGAACGAAAAGGTTGGTTTCTCTAATGGCCCATAAATCGGGAATATAGTTTATGTGCTCGTATGATACGTTAAATCTGGCATATCTTAAGTAAATACACATTTTTCCAAAAATTATAGGGATGTAAAAAGTATATATTGTCTATAACGGATTAAAAAACTCAATATATCCAAAGTTCGAATTTTGGAGGCCAATATCTTGGGAAATATGGACTGGCTACAAAAACAAATATATCGTCATGTTTAGCATAAAAAGAATTACCTCTGAGGGTACATCAAACAGACTATGTCCCACAGATAACTCCATATTTAGTGTTGAATTTTCTTCCAAAATCTGAAGAACGTCCACTGAGAGAGTGTTTTATAGATAATTTCACGAAATTACATAATGGGGACTATCCGCTGCTTGATTTTTTGAATATTTAAAAAGTCTATTATTTCTAGAAATTAAACTACAATAGAAATAATTATTTCATTAATTAAAGATAACAAACGTATATGAATTGAATTCTTTGTTATTTAAATCATATAAGATAATTCTTTCTCCTAAAAACACATTTGTTTGTATTGTATAGATAAATTATGTATTATATACTTGTATACAGATAGATGGGATAGCAAATCTTCACTTAAATAAATTATTAAATTCCATACTTGCTTTTTTATTTAGTGAATCATACTTAACGTTTTCCTTTATATTCTTCTCTTCTATAGTGTACTAGTATTTTACTGGTTTTTTAGTAAAACTTTTTTTTTTTTTTTGTTCAACGTATGTACTATTATCGTTTATTTTTTCTTATCTATTCATTTCGTTTTTATTTATTATATTATTTTTTGGTTTGTTTTGTAGTCAGTATAAATTTTGCAAAAATCTAAAAATAATAACAATAATTAACATCAAGTAACAGACAAAAAACAATTAACAATTAACTTTGTAGTTATTTGTTTTATTTATTTCTGTACATTTCAATTTGTTTTTAACAATTGATTGAAACTAGATGTTATTAACCCACTTTTGTCTAATGAGGTTTAATGTAATAAATAAATAAAAATAAATAAATTTTGGTAATTTGAAGTTATTTTTTAAATGAAATAACTTATGTTTTAAATTAAGATTGAGGATTATAACTTAAGGTTACAGATTAGGTAGGATTAGATGAGAGTCGGTACTGTTCTAAAAATTAAATCGTTTAAAGGGAGTTGAACGTTAGTCGTGTTTAAAGGTAATTTAAGGAATATTTAAAAAAAACGTTTAGTCAATCTGGATAGTTGAAAGTGGAGTACTGCTTAATAGCGATTTTTACCGTTTCTACAACAATTTGACGAAGACTCACTTGGCCAAAAGCTTTTCAACCCAGTGACTTTTATATAAACCGAAAGTTTTCCCCCAGAACTTAAATTTTGTAAGAAAATTAAAACTATAATTTTAATTATTTAAAATTTCATCGATAAACTTAATATTCTGTTTGTACTTATTAAGCAATTTATATTTTTTTCAACAAAGGGCGTGTATGAAATGATTTCAAAGTACTATGGTCAAATAATATATCCTCTAATATAATCGATAATTTCAATTTATTTTAAATATGAATCGATAACTTTAATTTTCTTTCTTCAGTATTACATTTAAAATGTATCGATGACTTAATTTTCATAATTTATCGATAACTTTAGTATAACTTCTAGAATTGATGGACAAATCATATATAAATTATTGTTACTTTAGTATTACATTTAAAATTAATCAATAACAAAATTCGATAGCTTTAATTTTATTTAAACCACATTATGGATAACCTTTTCAAAATTTATCGATGCTTTTATTTTTTTGTTTACAAAATTTATCGCTAACATTGAATACTTTAAAGAAAATTATAAATAACTTATTTAATTCCATCGATAAATTTAATTTTCTTTTACACAATTATCGATATCTTTTATTATTATTATAAAATTTATCGATAACTTTGAATATTCTAGAGGAATTTATTGATAACTCAAAAAATTATATATATTCCTTAAAAAATTTATTTTTTTAGTTTTCTTGTTTATATATTTAAACAAATGTAAGGATAATTTAAATTTCTTATAAAATTTTACCGTTAGCAATTATTTTCTTTAAAATTACATTTTATTTATGAAATTTATCGATAAATTCCCTCAATAAAATTCCTGACAACTTGATTTGCTTTAATAAATTTATCAAATTTTTAATTTTCTCTAGAAATTTTTAATTGTTCATAAAAAATTTTCTTATCGTTAATTTTATTTAGGAAATTTATCATCGGCTTCAATTTTGTTTCAGAAATATTATGAAATTTTTAAAATTTAATTTATCGTTAGCTAACTTTAATTTTCTTTTATATTGTTTCTTTAGTTTTAAGTTTCTTTTAAAAGCTATCGGTAGCATAATTTGATTTAATAAATTTTCAATTTCTCTAGAAATTTCAAAATTTTCTTATGAAATTGATCGTTATCTTAAATTATATTTCAGAAAATGTCTCGATAGCTTTTGTTTTCCTGAAGAAGTTATCGGCAACTTTGTTTTAATAAATTATAAATTATTTATGGAACTTTCAAATACATATGTACTTTCAAAATTTTATCGTGAACTAAAATTTTCTTTAAGAAATTTATTCAGAAATTTATTAATGACTATCACGTTGTCGAAAATCCAAAAGTACGTACATATCGTAGTAGTGAAAAAACAATACCTCTTCAAATTTTTAGACTTATGTGTCCAAAAATAACTTCGATAATTAAAAATAACCTATCAACATGTTCATGATTTTCATAAATCAAAAGTACGTATCATCACACTTGGGTGTTAAATGGAATCAAAATATTTGAATTGGTTAAATAACAAAGCAGTAATTTATTTTTCTTCTAATTTATTAGTGTGGATTTCATTTACCATCTAATTTGATAAGGTGTACATTATAAAATAAATAAATATAACTTATAAATGATCTGGAGACCCTAGGGTTAATATGATCCCCGCTTTGGCAACCATTATTTTTAAAACAGACTTATTGCAATACCAGTTAAAAACTATTTAGAAAGAAGTGGTTAGAAAGTTTTGTCTCACCCGCCTTATAGTCCAGAACTTCCCCGTCCGACTACTATTTGATTCGATTGATACAAAACGCTCTACCTGGGATACGCTTCACTTCAGAGCAGATATCCGATATTGGCCTCAAAAGATGAGCAGTTCTTTTTGAATAAATTTATATTAAAAAAAAAGCTAAACATTTTCAAAAATCCCGCACAATATTTCATGTTTTTTTTTTTTGTTAAAAAAAATATGATTTAAAAAAAATATAGATTTTCAGAAAGGAATAATTGACATTTATTGATGTTAAAATTTGTGTGGATTCGTTATACATACAGAATACCAAAATATGTAAAATCGTTTTATAAACGAAAACGTTTCTTTGATTCGGTTTACTGAATGATGGGGAATGTTTGAAATGTCCTTTAAGCAATTTAATAATAATATTAATTATATTTGAGTAATTTATAACATTATCGATAGCTTAATTCTCTTTAATAAATGTATAAATATTTGTATACCTTTCACCATGAGTGCTAAGTATATGTATATGAAAGCTTATTATTCCGTTTGTAATTTCCACATTTTTCATTTGCGAAACCTAAAATATATATATATTCTGGATTGTTACAGATAGCAGAGTCGATATAGCCATGTCCATATGTCAGTATGTTGAAATCAACTATATTATTTCCCCAAATAACTTACAAACATGATTGATACATCAACATGTCGGGTATAGTCCTGGTTCTATTGCTATTTGAAATCGAAAAAATCGGCCCAAAAAAGTGTCGAGATATAAATTTATTTTTTTGCACCAAACATTTTTTATTTATTTTAAATTTGTCAAACATTTTTATTCATTTCTCAATAATTTATATTGCACGTTATTCTTTGAGCATATTTACATTGGGGATTAATCGCAGCAACTTTATTTCCATTTTCTTTTAAAATTAATTCGAAACCCCATTCAGGTACACACATCAAGTTGTGCCTTGAAACTGTTCATAAATTTTGACAATTAACAAATATTCAAAAGCAAAACATGAAAAATTCCCTTACTATCGCAAGCCATCGTGCAACTTTTCTTACACGTTTTGCTTCTCTACAGTTCTACCCAACAAACAAAAAACTTACTGCAATTTACAGCACAAAATGTTGCCAATGTAAATTGGCTCTTTGTGTAGCCCTATGAGCTAATAAAATGTTATTTGCCTCATTCATATCTATCAAAAATGTACTTTCCCTCATACAACCCGTCTTAAAAGATATTTAAAGAAATGTACTATGTACCATTACCAACATATTAATAACCTAGAAACATTTGAAAATAAATCTTAAACTATAAATACTTCAAGAACTTCTTATTTCCGAATTATGATTGCTTAATGAACAGTTTTAAGCAAAGATTTGCCCCTTAATGTTTTCCTAGAACTTAGGATTGAGATCGAAAAAATCTTAACATAGATAAATGTTAATAAAAATAAAACCTCTAAACTTACAGTTTTGATTTTTTTATTTGATTACAAAGAATATTATTTTTATAGTTCTAATCAATAGTGATGAATTTATGAACTTTTCCAGAAGCCCTTCCATTAACAGGCCTACCTAAATAAAAGCGTAAGGCGGAACGTTTTTTTCCCGCTTAGCTTTAACGCTGAAATGTCATACCTAAATAAGAGCGGCAACGCTATGTCAAACAATAAAAACAAGGTTATCAAAAAAAAAATAAATATAACATCCCGGATTATTTAAACAATAAAGTACCATGCAGTATTGGTGTTTCTGATTTTTGTTATTTGTAAACTAAAATTTTATCAGAAAAACTAAATATTAATGTTTAAAAAATGAGTCTCTTGCATATTTGTTTCTCCTTTTGTCAAAATCGGATTTTCCAATTGCAAAGCGTTGCCTCTGCGTTATTTCGGTATGCTGCATACAAATTGTATGGGCATAAAAATTTTTGACCAGTAAAAAACGCCTTCCGCTCCAATTTAGGTATGCGTGTAAGGTTTTTATAGAGCTTTCTGTCATTTTGTTCGATGACGTAGTCCATTTCCGTTTAAAATCTACCACACTTTCGGACACCTTTTTGTGCTCTTCAATTCTCTTTTAACAAGACCCCAATATCTCTCTACTGGCCTTAGCTCCAGGCAGTTTGGATGATTTGCTTCTCTTGGTACAAATACCACATTATTGTTCTTGTACCACTCAAGACCATGCTTACCATAGTGACAGGATGCCAAATCAGTTCAAAAATAAGTGGACACATTAAGAAGTTTTATGAATGGTAGCATCCTTTTTTGTAAACATTCCTTGATGTAAATTTCGGTATTTGTAACAAATTTTTGGCTTCTTTTGGCGCAACTGCACGGAAATTAAATAAAAGATTGACCTGGAAGATGCGAAAAATTTTCCATAAGTACGTTTCGTCATCCATTATGCAACAGGTATATTTTTTGTATAAAATTTGACTTTAATTTCCGTGCTCTGTCTTTGACTTCTACATTTTTAGCAGAGTTCCTAACAGGAACTTTTTGAGACTTATATGTTTTTAAACCTGCATTGGCTTTAACTTTTCGTACCAAATAGTCCGAGTACTGAGCTAACCGGACTGATTTCCTACCGGATGTGTTGGGAGCTCTTTTGAAAGTGTTTTATATTTATTGGCTTCAAAAACATCATGTGGACCATTCCTTCTACATTAACCAGGTTTTCTATCAAGGAACAAGTTGTCCCGATACTGTTTAATAACATTGGAATCAGTTTGAGGGCAGACCTTTGATTGTTTGGCTAACTTTTTGTAGGACCAAGTTAGGTTTTGTTGAAAATATTTAATAATTTTAGTACTTAGTTTTTTCTGGTCACTCATTTTAATCAGATTAACAACAAATGAACATAATTGACATTAAACATAATAACTGACATGCTTTATAAAAGTTAACTTGATAAAAAAAAATCAAATAATACTTGGGTTATAAGTTTTTAAGAAAAACGTGTTAAGGTTTTTTCGATCTCACCGAATAAAAATTCTTAATTTTAAAATAAAAGAATTAAATACATTAATTAAAGACTTTAGTGTATGACTAATAATATTGGCTTTTTCGCATTGTTCTTTCTTACAAACTGAGAATTGCTAATTTTAAAACCTGTTTGTATGAGTAATATTTTTTACTTTTCCCCAAAAAAAAAAATTAAATTTTAGTTTCACCTAAGAACGTGCATTTAAAAGCATGCAAAGTACATACATATATATTTTAACAAAGTCATAGATCATTATAAAATCATCATAATAATCAATAAAAAAAAAGGCTAAACTTGTTTCAAAAACATTGCTCGTTTAAAGATAATGGAAAAATATTGTTTTATTTTAGTTCATAATTCGAGAATAAACCAACCTCTACATAAGTTGCTATTGACTTTTGATTCTATTTCTGTATAAAAATTTTAGAACGTTGCAACAATGTTTTTTTATTTTTTTCCTTTTTCTTCATACACTTTAATTGTTCACCTTCTTTAATGTTTGATTATTTTGTTATTGTTATTTTATTTTTCCTCTTTGATTCACTTTATTATTTGTTGTATAGATAATCAGGCCAATGAACTACATTTTTTTTTTGTTGTATTATAACTCTTTGGTGTTTGTACAACGTTTTTGGTTTTTATTTTTTGTATTGTTGTTTGGTATGCTTTTTTTTCTCTATAAACTTGACTAATACTAAAGAAACTGACTACCTTAAGTTATTTGGTTAGTTAGATATATATTTTCATTTCTATATGTATAATATATATATATAAAAAGTCTTTGCAAATTTAGTTTTGTTATTTTTGTGCTATTACATTATCATATTTTTAAGCTCATTTTTAGTACATACCTTTCACTTAACCAAAAACATTTTTGTTTTTTTTATTAGTTATTTTCTTTTTCTATTTTCTTCTTATTTTTTAGTTTGTCATATGTACATAATAATAATTGTTTTATATAGCTACATATAAATTCTTAGTATAAATTTATAAATGAGAGCATATTTTCTATGTATGTATATGTATTCATATGTTGTGTGTGACGTCATAAATGGTGACTAATATAAAATTTTTCATAATATCCATTAAAAAAAGGGGAGGATTCACTTAACATATTTATGTCTGCAAATACGTGTTTCAAACTTGTTGTTGCTGTTTAATTTAGTCAAGTATAATCCTTTCTAATTAAATGAAACAAATTAGCTAAATAATATGTTGTAGAGTAGAATATAATATGATTTATCCAAAAAAAATCCCGAATTTAATTTCTCAATTATGTAAGAGATATTTTGATATTTCTAACTGACCAGAAAAAACATTTAATTCCGCTAGTGAGTTTCTTCAATTTATTTAAAAAGACAAACAAATTTAAATAAATATCAATTCCATTTAGAAAAATAAAAATTGTAAATATATCTTTGTCTTTTTCCACTTTCTATCGTAGTGGTATGTTGGAACAAAATTATTTATATTATTTAAAGAGAAATTTAACTATAGCCTGAAAAATCTTTTATTTAAATAATTAAAGTTAATAACGTGATCTTGCCTGCAAAAATGTCTTCCATGTGTATTTTTTAGAAAATTAATTTATTACACCATTTATGCAATTACCAATATACTCCAAAATATCTTTACAAATTCCGAAGTTATCTCGAAGGATCATCTGCTAATTTCTACAGCTTTCATATATACTTTTTTGGTTTCTACTAAAAAGTTATTGTGAAGAAGGTATTTTTGCATGCAGATCTATGAAAAGATCGAATAATATTAATAACCCCTTAATTCATAATCAATTTGTAATTTTATAAAAGGTTTATCTCCAACAAAAATTTAACTGCAATATATATTCCATTATATCTGCAATGAAAGCCTTAATTTTATCGAAAGTTCACTATGGCATCTATTTATATGGATGGTCACCCAAATCATCTTTCAGAAAAATCTTAACTTTAGTTAATTCGGCTATAAGAATTTCTCTAGGAGCGTTTAGAACCGCACCAATACAAAACATGCTATTCGAAGCTAATATAGAGCCCCTAGAAATTACCAGAAATTTTAACACCTTCAAAATCTTGCGCAATATTATTGAAAACTTTGACTCTCCTATTTACGAAATATACCTTAATATGTCCATAGAGTCTATCTCACACAAAACCCAATCTATACTTGAAAAACATTTTCAATTTGCCAGTGATAATAATCTCCCGACCAAACCTAATGTGAATTCTGTAACATCTACCAAACCTCCATGGCATTTTCCAATCAATTCTCTTAACTCGTCTTTAAGCAAACACCCAAAACCCAACACTCCACCAGATATAAATCGAAAACTTTTTAAAGAAATAACAAGTCCTTACGAAAATTACACATTTTTATATACTGATGGCTCTAAAGATACTAATAATATTTCATACAGCATAACAACTGAGAGCTCTGTTATAAAAACTTCTATTCTCCCTCAGTATACAACAATATTTTCTGCTGAAATCATAGCCATATATGAAGCTCTAAAGATCTCTATAAATTTGACAAATAAGATTTTGATTTTTACTGACTCTTTATCTTCTATCGACGCTATAAGAAATTTACATAATAAAAATTACTATGCCAACTTTATAAGAAACTCTTTAAGAAATCATTTTCCTAGAATAATTATTGTTTGGGTACCCGGGCATTGTTTAATTTCCGGTAATGAATTTGCTGACTCATCGGCAAAACTTTGCCTCAAATCACCTGTTTATTTAACTGAAAATCTTAATACATCAGATATAGTTAAATATATTAAAAAGTCTCTAGTACTTCAAACTGATCAATGGTGGTCTAAAACATCACTTTGGTATAAAGAGATTAATCATGAAAAAATTAATATTAAGAACTACCTTAACATGAACATTAAAGAAAATATTAATACCAAAGACTGTCAGAAATTTATAAGACTTAGGTTAGGACATACGTTTATAACTAAAAAATATTTAATTAATTGTGATATATCTAATCAATGTCCTTATTGCAGATCTGGCATAATATCCATTAAACATATCCTAATCCATTGTAATACATTCAATTTAACCCGTAACCATATGTTCAACTTATATCCTGTTCAATTTCTTTCCAACCCTTCCATTAACAACATCAAAACTATCATTTATTTCTTAAAAGCAAATTATATTTATAAAGACATATAATAACACATATATACTAAAACTCATGTATTCATAACTAATTATCAATTTTCTAAATTTTCTATATCATCCTTATAAATAAGACATTATATTTATAAATTTATTATATGTATTATTTATTCACTATTTGTATATAAACATCTCATCTAGCTGAAGGCCTTAGTTGGCATTGCTTTGTAAATAATAAGTTATCCTAATTTTATATTTTAAGATAACTTATAAATGAATAAAAGATTTATAAAACTGAATTTTCATACAAAATTTGTTTTATAAACCTGTAATAAATTGGTTATGAATTAGGCCTTTTTAAATAAGGACTGAGATCGAAAAATTCTTTTCATTTGATAGAAATTATTAAAATTTACAAAAAATATTTTTATAGTTCTAACCAATTGTGATGAACTAATGAACCTTTTCCACTGGCAGTTTGGAGGATTTGCCTCTCTTGGTACATATAACACATTACAGTTCTTGTACCACTCAAGACCTTGCTTACCAAAGTCACAGGATGCCAAATCAGGCCAAAAATAAGTGGCCTGATTAATTTAATTTTTATTTATTGTATCTTCATTACTTAATGAACTAACAACAAGTATTTCAAATCTTATATCTAATAATTATAATTAATTAGTCCAGCCAGTGCCGGACGAAAAATGGTTTATTGATTGTTGCTTTGATTAAATAGGCATTCTTCCTTCTAGTCTTAGGTCTGCTGTGTCCCTCCTTCTTAATCGAGTGTGGCCACGGTTATATAATATGTTGCGGGCCAGTGGGTTTGGGTGAATTTCAAGTTTTCTTTTGTAAACATTCCTTGATGTAAATTTCGGTACTTATAGAGCCCTTTATAACAAATGTTAGGCTACTTTTGCCGCAACTGCATATTGCTTGTCATGCCAAGAACTTTTTGGGAAAATTTTCTGCTTTTGGGTACTAAACTTTTCTACAACATTCCCTCGAGCATCAGCAACATAAAACTATTGATCCGGAAGCTGCGAAAAATTGTCCATACGTACGTTTCGTCATCCATTATGCAGCAGGTATATTTTTTGTATAAAATTTGACTTTATTTGTCTTTGGCCTCTAAATTTGTAGCATGCATGTTTTTAAACCTGCATTGGCTTTAACTATTCGCACCAAATAATCCGAGTACTGAGCTAACCGTACTACTTTCCTACCGGATGTGTTGGGAACTCTTTTGAAAATGCTTTCTATTTATTGGCTTTAGAAACATCATGTGTACCATTCCTTCTACGTGAACCAGGTTTTCTATCAACGGACAAGTTCTCCCGATACTTTTTAATAACATTGGAATCAGTTTGACGCAGACCATTGGTTGTTTAACCAACTTTTTGTAGAGCCAAGTTGGGTTTTGTTGAAAATATTTATTAATTTTAGTACGCACTTTTTTCTGGTCACTCATTTTAATCAGATTAACAACAAATGAACATAATTGACATGCTTTACAAAGGTAACTTGATCAAAAAAAAAAAAAAAATCAAATAATACTTGGGTTAAAAGTTTTAATGAAAAACGTGTGTTAAGAATTTTTTGATCTCAGTCCTTATGCACAATTTTGGATTTATGTTGCTCTTTACTCTCTTTAATGTTTGTTTATTTCTACATCAGCTTTGAGGAAGTCAAAAGTTAGTTGACTACTTATCGAGATGAAGTCAGATGTTTTAAATCACAAATAGCATCAATCTTGAGTTACTTCAGAAGTCATTTGTAAATGAGTTAGCAATAAGTCAACTTGATTTTGAGTCAGCTCATAAAAGTCCGACAGGGTAATTACATCATTTATGCAATTTCCAATATGGTGGTTGGTTGGTTTATGTGGTAATTCACAATCATGTTAAGTCGAAGAAACTCCGACAATGGTTGTTAAAAGGGAGCCCCAGGCGATGTTGGCTAGACATATGTTGGCTACCCTACATGTGTCTAAATTGCACCATCTTCTCTCTGCCTTTGTAAGAAAGTGTCAGAAGATAATACCTTTAATAGTCCCCAATGGAATTGCTACTGATACCGTGTTGAATATATTTAAGGCAGATCCCATTCTGGCTAGTTCGTCTGCCTGTTCATTACCGTAGAGGTCTCTGTGCGCAGGGACCCAAACCAAAGTAATGTCAGATAGACGACATAGCCTTGACAGAGAATTCTTACATTGCTGACAATTACCAGTATTCTCCAAAACATCTTTACAAATTCCAAAGTTATATCTAGGGATCATGTGCTAATTTCTACAGCTTTCATATAATAAAATATATACTCTTTTAGGTTGTACTGAAAATTAATTGTGAAGAAGGTATTTTTGCTGGCAGATCTATGAAAAGATCGTATAATATTAATAACCCCTTAATTCATAATCAATTTGTAATTTTATAAAAGGTTTATAAAACAGAATTTTCATACAAAATTTGTTTTATAAACCTGTAATAAATTTAAAAATTGATTATGAATAAGACCTTTATTAATATTTAAGTACCTTTTAAATAAAAATTAAATTTATCGAAGCATTTTTTAAGGAAAAATTTAATTATTGATACAGTTGCTTAAGAAAATAATATTAAGAAATTTTAAAAAATGGTTTTAAGTTTTTGATAAACTAAATTAAAATTTATATTTATTATTGGGTATATGACTTAAAAATATGGGATTTACAATAGATGACGATGTATCTTTTGAACGCGGTTTTGGTTTTTAATATCTTATATGTCATTTTGAAGGGTACAGATCTGCCATTTATTCTCACTTAGTTATTGAACATTATAGTGTAAACAACAAAGTATTTTTGCTTCGAAATGTCAAATTTTCGGGAAGTTTTGCTTTACTTCCTTATTACACCGATTGCTCTTTAAAGCTTATGGTGAATGTGTCCCATTAGTTTTAACGTGCGATAGATGGCTTGTGCGGTTCAGAAGTGGTGATTTTTACAGAGATGACAAAGATTGCCCAGGCCAGCCAATAAAGTTTGAAGACCAAGAATTGTAGGCTTTATTCCACGAAGATTATTGTCAATCTCAACAAGAGCTTGCAAAATCATTGAGAGCTACTCAAGCAACAATTTCAAATCATTTGCGAGAAACAGGATTCATCCAAAAGCAGGGAAATTGGGTATCATACGAATTAAAGCCGGGAGACCTTGAAAGACGATTTTGCATGTCCGAATTTAAAACTTCTGTAAATTTAAGTTTTCGAAGAACTTCTTTAAAAAATGTATCATCGATAATCTTTACATAAATTAAATTCAAAATATCGATTTAAAAAAAAAAAAAACGATATTAATGTTATTGATAATTTGATATTAAGAAATAAATTAATAAATAAAATAAATATAAAGCTATCAATATATTTTTGTATAATTTTCCTACAAAATTAAAAATTATCCATAACTAGTTTAGATAATATTGAAAGTATCGATAAATTGTTCATACAATTTAAAAAATTTGGATTTATTTAATACATTTTCTATCGAATATTAAAATCAGTAAAAAGTTTTGTTGAGAAATTTAAATATTTTTCTGCATAATGTTATAAAATTATCAACAACTTGTCTAAATAATATTAGATCCGTTAAATTTGACATAGAACTTTTAGATTACATACAAATTCCAATAAATTTAAAATAAAAATATTTAAAACTTAATTTTAAGACACATCTAACTGTTAAGATCATAACAAAAAACGAGTTGAGGCACATTTTACACTCTTTTTTTAAATTATTAAACTATAAATTGTAGCAATAAAATATCTAATCATTTATAACATTATATTACAGGTATGTTTGAAAAACGCCGTTTCCGCAACTTCTTGATCTATGTCCAAGACTTTAAGGAAGACGATCCCAAAACCTGGAAGGATTTCGATCCCTCCAAAGCAAATATGCAGGCACTTTACGATAAATTCGGTTTGGACAAGAATACACAAGATTTCACAGGCCATGCCTTGGCCCTGTTCCGTGACGATGAATATTTGAATGAGCCAGCTGTTAAGACTATACAACGTATTAAATTGTATTCGGATTCATTAGCCCGATATGGTAAATCACCATATCTATATCCCATGTACGGTTTGGGAGAATTGCCACAGGGTTTTGCACGTTTATCAGCCATCTATGGAGGCACTTATATGTTGGATAAGCCTATCGATGAAATCGTTTTGGGTGAGGGTGGCAAAGTAGTGGGTGTACGTTCTGGTGATGAGATCGCCAAATGTAAACAGGTCTATTGTGATCCCAGTTATGTGCCCGATAAGGTGAGTTTTACAATAAACTAAATCTTATACATTATTTTTATGTTTTTCTTTTTCGATTTTGTTTATATGTAGGTACGAAAGAAGGGTCAGGTTATACGTTGCATTTGTTTATTGGATCATCCAATTGGCAACACTAAAGATGCATTATCAACCCAAATTATCATTCCACAAAAACAAGTTGGTCGCAAATCAGACATTTATGTTTCGTTGGTCAGTTATGCCCATCAGGTTGCCGCTAAAGGCTGGTTCGTTGGCATGGTTTCGACCACCGTAGAAACTGATCAACCTGAAAACGAAATTAAACACGGTTTGGATCTACTAGAACCCATTGCACAAAAGTTCATTTCGATCTCGGACTACTATGAGCCCCTCGAGGATGGTGCCGATACTCAAATATTCATTTCGGAATCTTATGATGCCACAACTCATTTCGAAACCACTTGCCTCGATGTTTTGGACATTTTCAAACGTGGTACTGGTGAGGATTTCGATTTCTCTAAAATCAAACATGAATTGGGTGATGAAGAACAGTAAATCGGAAATTAAATGACTTTTAAACAACAACAACATCATCATGATCATATTTTTATTAGCGTGCAGTTAACAGGGGAATCAAAAAATGGCTAAAACATCAACAGCAACTCAACAGAAAATATATAATATAAAAAACGAGAAATTTTGAAATAAATTTAAAAATTATAAAAAGAAAATAAAGATGGTATTAAGTAAAATTATGCATTATAATCATAAATAAAACAAACAAACAATAAAGAAGATTTGCTTAGAATGAAAACATTAAAAAAAAACATCAATAAAAAATAATATAAAATAAAAGCTTAAAAAAATATAAACAAAAACTCAATTATATTTAAATATAAATAAATCAGAGAAAGAAAACGCAAAATGTTTAAGAGATTTTATAAAAAAAAAACCTACAAGAAATATTAAAACACTCCCTAACTGTAACTCTGTATATCTCTCTCTATTTCTCTCACCAACATCCCCGGCCCCTAAATAACTCACACTCTGCAACAATTCCAAGTAAATAGATTGTTAAACAGAAGAACTCTTTAAATAATATTTATATATATTAATAAAATGTATTGAAATTAAACTATAAACGAAAAAGATACAAAATTCTTCTAAAACACAAGCATAAACCGAAAAAAAAATAAACATTTTATATATAATAATATAGTAATGGAAGAAAATTTATAATTTCTGCGTTTTAAATACAATATTCACCAGAAAAATAAAACAACAAAACAGAAAATATTCTATAGTTTATGGTTATCACAAAAAATGCTAAATTATAAAAGAAAAATAAAAGTTTGTACGTCATATTTCAAAGAAACAAAAATCCAATCCGGCTTGTTAGTTATAAAAAAATGTAACAATTATTGTTTTTTTTTATCATAATTCGCACACAACTAAAATTCAAAACTCAAGCTTAAACCAAAATCAACGATTAACTCTTAACAAAACAGAGAGAATCTTAAAACAACCCATTTCTTTCTTTAAATAAAACAATTTTTATTCATTTTTTAATTCGAAATTCCAACATAATTGTAGCAGTGTATACAGAATTAAATAAAACTATTGAGAAAAACAATTTTTAAATACCAACAAACAAATAAAAACAAAAGATTTAAATGATAAACATGCATTAAATACATAAATGTAAACCAAACAAAAGACAAAAACTTCTTATAATACTTTGTGTTTTGAAAACCAAAAAAAAAAACATTAATTTTATTTACAAAATCCTCCGTTATGTGTTTAACAGGGAATTCTAAAAGGTAAGTTATCAAATGCAGTTGTAAGAGTATGACTATTTCATTTCGTATTACTAGAGTCTTATCTATCGTACCGTATGTTTCGGATAAAGTACAGTGCTGGTGTTCCAAAGGAAAGTGTTCCAGGACCAACACTTTACTTGATATCAGTCAGTCAGTGCTTCGAGTTAAATTTGAGCTTAATTCACTAAAATCTTAATTCTGATTTAAAAAATATCAGCCATTCATTCTATAAATCCATTCTCAACATCTAATTCTTGAGCATAACAGAATTCATTTAACCTTTGAATGATTAAATTTTTGTTAATCACACTTATTCTATTTGGCGTCGACAATATTGAGTCAACAAATTATATATGTTTCGTCGATATCAGAAGCCCGGATAGAAAGAAGCCTTACTTGGCGTCGCAACATTCAAGCCAAGAGGCTCCATATGATAAGACTAAAATCTTCTAATTTACACTGGCGACCAATCTAAATGTAAAGTCATTCTGTTATAAAACCAATTTGTACATTCGGAATCCAATTACGGGGGACTGCAAGTAATATCAATATTGATCAATAAATCTAGCAACCCTATAATTATGCCCTTCACCTTCGTGAGAAGGGTATATATAAGTTTGTCATTCCGTTTGTAATTTCCACAATATAATGTTCCGACCCTATAAAGTATACATATTCTGGATCCTTATAGATAGCGGAGTCGAATAAGCCATGTCCGTCTGTCTTTCGAAATCAATTTTCTGAAGACCCCGGATATCTTCCGGATCCAAATCTTCAATAATGCTTTCGATAAGTTTCCTATTTAAAATCAGCAAAATCCGTACATAAATAACGCAGATATGAGCAAAAATCCGAGACAACCTCTGAAAATTTCATCAAAATAAGACAATTTATTGCATGCATTGACAAAAAAGCAACAAAACGTATGTTTGGATGTGTATTGGTTTCATTGCTTTGCGTATTTTGTTTTTTGGTGTTTCGTTTCGTCTGGCGTTGTTGTTTTTATAACTTTCACCTTCGTGAGAAGGGTATATATAAGATTCTCATTTCGTTTGTAGGTTAGGTTTCCAGGCAGCCGCGAAGTGAAGAAGAAGTGCAGCTCACGTGGGTCCAGGCATAGGTCCCTTTGTGTTACCTGAAAGTATATAGGCAAGAAGAACAGAGTAGATATGAAAAAGAGAGGGGACAGTCAGTTTTTAGTTAGGATTAAAGAGTGAGAGAAGAGATACGAAAGAGAAAGGAGAGTGGGTCATCATTGGTCACTCCATGGAGATTCCCATATTAGGTCTGGTTAGCCAATTACTGTTCCTTACAAAGGCATAAATGCACTCAAGAGAGCTCAGAGAGACTAATTAGGGAACGATGTCCCAGAAACCTTAAGCGTAGATTTTCCAGTGCCGGGCAGTGACAGAGAAGATGAAAAATTGTCTCATCCTCCTCCTCGTTTTGACAACTTCTACAGAAGTCGTTATAGGGCAAGCCAAGTCACCTCGCGTGATTGCCAAAAGTGCAGTGACCGGTAATGACCGCCACCATACCGCTCAATTGTGAGCGAGTTAAGCCAAGAATATATGGTGTTCGTCCACGATCCAGTCGGGGCCATATCATTCTGGTAATAGTACATGTGGGTTCACAACCCCATCTTGCCTGAGCATTTCGTTTGTAACTTCTACAATATAATCTGTTCGTCAGCAATTAAATGTAAAATTTTTAAAAGTTTTCTTGATATATTTAGGATGCTATACGCTGAAAGGAGGCAATTAATGCATTCACAACAAAGGTGAAAGGTTATGCCGAATCTTATATACTTTATATAGTCGACTTTTCATAAATAGCAAAAGTCGAATGTTCGAAAGGTCGACTTTTTGTAAATTGTTACTTTGACGAAGATGGTCGTTAAAACCGGCCAAAAGATTATTTTAAAATTTGTATGATAATTTTTTAAGTTTTAGAATACAATATACATTAAAAACTTTTGCATTTACTGCTAATCAACCATTGGAAAATAAACAGTTCAATGACCCCGAAATCACTAATAATAAAAACCTATCCGGACAACTTAATTTTACTTACATATATTCTTGGATGTTTTGGGTGTTTCACATTTAGAAGACTCGAAGAAATAACATTCCATCCAGTCTCAAACTTTGTCTTCGACATATTTTCTTCACAAAATTTACAACTCAGTTTACTTTGGTCTAATTTGTTAGGTAATAAATAATAAACAGTATTTATATTTTCCAAAGTATATTTATATATATTTATATTTATAAATATGCTTTGATATTTTCTAAAAAAAAACATTTTTGTTGTAATTATCATAGCAAGGATTTCGTTAAAAAATAGCGGTTGTCTTCTTGACATATAGATTAATAGTTGATTGCTGGGTGCCTGGATAAGATAGCGAGACATTCTAGAGTAACGGTCCTGGTCACAACAATCAAGGTAACTGTAACTTTGCAATGAAACATACATATCATAGAGATAATTTTATTATCAGGCCTCTCACATATTTTATTCGGAATGGTTTCAATTCCGTAGTCTTCAGATTCCTTTTCTGTTATTCTGAGAGATGTTTTGTCAAACAAAAATACCACAAATCATAGAATAAATATTAAAATTAAACTCAAATTGTTGATAACGAAAACGAACTAAAATTTGGGAAAAATTAATGATTGGAAATGAAAATTCCACTTATGAAATTGAAAGTGGTTTCACTCCGAAAAAATATTTGTTTAACTTTTTCTAAAGAAATAAAATTCCACTTTCGATCGGAATGGAAACCCCAAAGATTTATACCACGGATAGTAGTACAAATTTTTTTTCGATAAATAATAGAATAACTTAAAATCTACATTTCAAATTTCAACGCGTTTTGTGGGTGAACTTTTGTAACAAACTCGAAGAATAATTAAATGTTTCTTAGCAATTTTAAATGGTATATTTGATTATAATACGACATTTTTCATATTTATAAAAGTCTATTTCCCTAATGTACAGAAATTCTAGTAGTATATACCATGTAAAAAAGGGCCAGAATAAAGATAAAATTTGTTTCCAGAAAAGAAAACGGCATAAGATTTGAAAGAATCACAGGTGTATAATGGAAGTCGATTTTGAAAACGGAATTTATCAAGGAAAATTGTGTAAGTTTTTCGATATAATTACATAAAAGTTGTCCCTAACAGCATTGAAACGCACAAATTTAATTAGCTTTATATAAAATTTATTAAATATCCAACAATGTTCCTCTAGGCTTTTTGCCTGGCGGACCTTCCTCGGGTTTTGTACGAGCTCCAACATCTACTAGTTTACCACCTTTGCGTTGTAATTGTTTCTCAATAATGCGGGCATTGTTAGCATAGCTATCCGCAATTTCACGCTAAAATAAAACCAAATAAATTTTAAAAATATCCTCTATATATATATGTAGTATTTTACATACAGCTTCAATTTCATCCTCTTCTTCGTCGATAGTGGAAACGGTTACCGAACTAAATTTACCCATATTTTTGGTATGACGTGTAACCATAACCTTTTCCGATTCACCAGGCAATAACTTTTTAGAAGTCGTCGCAGATGATTCCAAATTAAGATGTATATCATTTTTAGTTTTGACCAAAGCGTGATGTATTATGAATGTTATGTCGGATTTGGGCTCATGACGATAATATATGGGTAAATTACAGGATTTACACTACAATCAAAGGAAGAGAAATTAGTTAAGAGCACTTTTCCAAGCATGTGGATTTGCTTACATTGAAACGATATTGTTTTTCTATTCCCTTTTCCTTGCGTCGTATATAAATGGTTTCTCCATCTTGAAAGGTTAATTTGTGGGCATGATGTTTGCCGTCTATTACTCTTGCTCCATCCGTTTTTCTTAAAGGTAACTTTTCTATGGAACAATCTAAGGAAGATAAATATCTTATATATAAGTAGACCATACGCTTTTTTGTGGTACACATTTAACCATATTATTGTACACCAATATTGATGAACCATCTTATATATAAATTGGCCACACGCTTTTTTGTGGTACACTTTTAACTATATTATTGTCCACCAATATTGATGAAACATATATGGTTTAAAGGGTTATTTTTTCTAGATATCCACAATATAAAAAATTATTTCATCAAGTGGTCGAATTTCGACCACCGGGCGATCATAGTTTGATATTATTGTTCGAACTCAGAGAAGCTCTATTCTTACCCAAAATTAAGGCCAATTTACCGCATAAACAATAGTAAATATTTAATGGAGTCTCATCGTTATACTCTTCTTGATCTTTGGAATCGGAACAAACTATACTACGGGATACAACTTTTGGCATATTTTATTTAATAATTTCACTAAAAACGTTTACAATTTGTGTTTGTTTATTTTTGTCTACAGATATTCACTGATAATTGATAACATGCAGGGTTAGTGTTACCACTATTCCTTGAAATAAAAATACACTGAACAATAAAAAATATCAAAATGAAATCACTTTATTTTTAAAATAATGCAAAAGCTAATAAACTTTTCGAATAATTAGTCTTCATAGCATTAAAAAAAAAATGGAAACTTTTAAACTTATTCAAGAAAGAAGGCTAAAAAAAATATTATGTAAGAAAACGATCAAAAAATCATAATTTTAATATTCTATCCTTTTTGGCTATAGACATGATTTTGGAAAATTAATAAATGAAAAATTTATTTTTATTATAAAAAAACGTTTGTGAGAGTTACCGTAAAAACTGAAGATTTGGGATGATGACGTCATAAAACTACTACAAGACAAGATCATTTAATAGAAGGATTTGAAGGGCTGTGTACTATAAAAAACATACTTCCACTTGGAGATCCATTGTGATACCCTTTAGAACTAGGAATGAACTAGATATGAAGAGAAGAAATTGATTAGAAAGAAAAAAAGAAGTAAGTTGATATAAAGAGAAATAAAGTGAAAACTGAGTCTAAATAGGAAAGGAAATAAGTATAGACTGGGATTCTCAGAGTCCTGTTACCTAAAATAGCCAGCCTATTCTCCTGATAAAGCCTAATAGATTACCTAGATAATATCTAGCATATTCCCCAGTTCATCATGGAATCTTTTCCCCAGCCATTTTTGCCTGAGACCCTGTAATCTAGGACAGTTACACAGAATATGTCCCATTGTTTCTAGTTACTCTATATCCTCTCACAACCTACATAAATTAATATTCCATTTACCAATATAGGCTCCAATTGGGCAGTGCCCGGTTATCACTCCTACTAAAATCTGAGACTTTTCCTATCCAACCCAAATAGTATTCTGGTTGCCTTTGCATCCCAGTTTGGCCAAGTAGACCTGGACACCCTGTAATCCGTCCAACTACACAAGGATTTGTTCGTTGAGTCCCAGAATCTTTCAAAGATCTACCAATAGCAGTGACATATAGTAGGTTTAACCTCCCAGTCCCTATTTATATAGTCCTGATCCGAAATCTGTATGTCTTGTATTACTGCCTGGAAGACGCCGCTTTCGTCTGTATGACACTTTGATGTCCTCATCTACTACATAAGCTCCAGTGCCAATGTCAGATTCCATCTTGGATCCATCAATTGTGTTATTGTCTATAGAACAACTTGCAGCACATCTCTAATGCTTTTACCAAACAAAACTTCATTTTACCAAACAAATATTCATATTTATTTTTAATTTTATTCAATTATTTATTGAAAAATTTATTAAATTCTAATTGAAAATTTAAGAGATTATAAATCTAATACATATCTCGAATATTTTAAAAATATATACCACCAACAATTGAACGTATTTGTATTGTTTATTCATAAAATAAAATAATAAATCGACTAACGATTTTAAGGCATAGTATTGTTTTCGTTTTTTTTTTTTTTCTTAATTATAGTAAAATATTAATTTAAATTAATAAAAGTTTGTTAAAAATATATATGTATGCAATATATAGTAGTTACTTTAACTGAGGTTAAGTACATTACGCAAAATTTGAGGTTACTTATTTACTTAAGTTATTATTCAAACTAATTTACTGCAGATTGTGGTTGTGATTCGTGAGCTTGTTTTAAAACATCAGCATAGGCTGGCAAAGGCTTAAAATCTACGACCTCTTTGAAAACTAATTCCTTCCACTTGTCCACCGGCAAATCCATGTCTTCAAAACTTTGATCATACAAAGGTGATGTTTGCTCATCTGTGGGATCATGATATTTATCCATATAAGGATGAGCCAAGGCCTGTTCGGCGGTGATACGTTGCTCGGCATCGAGTTCCAGCATTCTCTCTAACAAATCAATGGCTTGAGGATTGGCGCCTCGGAAAACATCACGGAAGTTACGCCTTTGCATAACGGGTAGTGAACGTATATAATTACGTGCACTGTCAGAGGAGATTTTTTGCATGAAATCCTCTGGTGGTGTACCTAAGATTTCCATAATCAAATTTAGCTGATGTATATGGTCAGTGCCAGGGAATAGAGTACGTCCTGTTAATAATTCTGCCATAATGCAACCAACCGACCATATATCCACTGTTTGATTGTAGTGCATCCAATTCAGCATAATTTCCGGAGCCCTATACCAACGGGTGGCCACATAGCCAGTCATTTCACTTTCAGCTGGTCGTGCCAAACCAAAATCTAAAATTCTCAATTCACAGTCCTCATTGACGGCAATATTTGATGGCTTTAAGTCGCGATGTATTATACCCGCGCTGTGTATGTATTTAAGTCCTCTCAATATTTGATATACCAGAAATTGTACATGATCGTCGGACAACTTTTGTGTCCTAATGATGTTATTGAGATCAGCATCCATGAGATGTGTGACCATGTATACTTGTTGGAAATTTTCCAAAGAGTTCACAGGCTGACCCGGATGAAAGACATCCAAAAGACCAATGACATTTTCATGATCCATATGTTTCAACAACCTCAATTCGCGGTAAGTCCTTTTGGCATGTACGGCTGATTGAAAAGGACGTGCTAGCTTTTTAATGGCCACTTTCATACTTGTACCACGTACAACGGCTAAATTTAATTTGTTGAAAGAAAAATATTTTTGGAATAAGTTTTATGTATCTTATCAATAACATGTACTATATATGTATGTATACAGATAAATTAATTTCCAGTTTAACATTATTTACCTTTGCATACTTGACCGTAGGCCCCGCTGCCCACTGACTGCAGTTGTTGGTATGTATCTGGTATTTCCCATTCTGTACGATTTATATCTAATTTATAGAAATTAGCCATTGTGTTTTTATTGCGTTTACAATTGTATTAACGTTTTAATTTAATAATAATATTCACAAATTAGAAACTTTCTTCATTAATTCTATGCCACAAAAAAATATTCACGCAATCAACATAAATATACGAGTGAAAATAAAACGTCAAAGGAGAAAACATAAAAGAAAACAAGAGATGCCATATCTTATACGTCAACAATAGTATGGGTGTTTCCATATTATTCAAGCCGTAGTCATCTCCACGCGCAATTTCTATTTCCTAATCACTGTCTTGACAAGACTTCAAATTGTTCACACAGCGAGGAATTTCTTGGCCGCACATGAATTTGTCTCGCGAGGACAACTCTTGTTGAGGTTAATGTCTTGTTCGAACAACGTTGCCAGAACAATTATTGGCACAACTGTGACCAACAACAAATGTAATTTTCACACAAAAATACCGCTTTTTTTACAGAATTGCAAAAACAAATTATAAAGATGATAATACACATGTTTCCCCATACAGAAGAACATGAACAAATGTGTGTTTTGTCAAGATGTGGCAAAATAACACTACTTTATTTACAACTTCATGTTTATGTTAGATTGCAAATATAAAAATGTCCAAACCTACGTCATGTGGAGATGGGGAGTAAAGTGGAGGAGAAAATAAAATCAATATTAAGAACTCTATCAAAGTAAATACTCCGAAATAACTGCAATTACTTTAATTACCGTTACCAATAAAATAGTAACCGCTATTCTGTAAATAATTTTATGTTATAAAAATAAAAATTTTTGATTCTTTCACTTGAACATTATTATGAGAAAAATGATATGAAGCAACAACATGAAAATTGCGAAAAGTGGAAAATAGAATCAAAAAGTGTTTACCCTAGGTCTCCACGTAGCAATTTTTATTTTTAAGAATAAGCAAAAACATAGGCTGAACAACAGCTGAACGATTGTTGATTGCTTTAGGTGGAGAAAACGTTCGGCACAAATACAAAATTTTCAATGCGAGAAGTTGTATGAAAAACTGATGGGTATTTTGCTTAAATTTAGTGTTGAAGGATTTTTTCCACTAATTTCTTTATTTTATTTTTTGATACTTAAATAAATTAAATGAATCATAGAAAGAAGAAATTTTACATTAATGACAACTGAACTGACAGCATATTGCTTAACAATAATTGCTCAAGCAATCATTGCGCAATGGATTGCTACATATGGCAATTTGCCGTCAACACTCGCAAATTTCATTGACGCAATCAAATTTGACAATTGCAGTAATATTGCTACGTGGAGACATAGGGTTAGCACATGGTATATTTAATAAGGTGTACTCGTTAGCCCAACTGTTCATCAGCTGTTTATACCCCAACTGTCAAAAATTGTGTTTATGTTTGATAACATTGGAAAGTGACAAAATTGTTTTTGTATGTTTGTAGGGTCGAGTACACCTTATGAATACGTATGCAGTAAATTTGTGCATCAATGCATCGACCTGTAAACTTTGCAACAAAAAACTAAATAATGCTTTGGTTGCAAAAATTTGCGCCATCACTGCCAACAATTTCCATTAAAAAACGTTCAACGTAAACAAATAATGGCAAATATGTTTTTTCGAAAGCTTAATTTTTAATTTACTGCAGTGATGCAATCAAGGCGAATTTATACAAGGTGGAGTCAGTCAATCAGCTGATAACTTTTTTTTTCGCTTTTTGGTTCTAACAGTTGTCAAAGCATTTGTTTGTATTTAAATATCTATATATTCTAAGCTTATTAACAAAATATTTATTTTTTACATAAAGAAGTACAGCCCTCACTATTCAATTATCTACACTATATTAAGTTTTAATACATTTTTGTTTTTTGACATTTGTTAAGACCAATTGTTGTTTTTGTAGAACTGCCACCACCTTGTATGAATTCGCCTTGGATGCAATATTACTGTACTTACGAACGTATCCGGACTTATGGAAACACGAACAACTTTTCAAGTACACCAACCTTGCCATCTCTGGTATACGTGTTTTTCAGTGCTGCCAGACAAAACGTGTTGGCAGAGGATTAGGGTTCTATAAGTAGATTGTTCGAACAGTCGAAAAGTCTAAGTCGACTTTTTGGTCACAAAAAAGTCGAACATTCGATTAGTTATCAGAAAAGTCGATAAAAGTCGAATAGTCGATAAAAGTCGAAAAAAGTCGACTTTTAAGATTGTTAAAAAAATTTTTAATTGCAACATTATACTAAAACAAAATATGCACAGAATAACATAATAATTTTATGTTATTGCAATTTGGTACACTTACATTTTTTCTAGTGTATGCAAAAATAAATAATAAGTAAATGTTCATAAAAAAATGCTCTTTGTACATATTATATATTATCGCCTTAATACATTTAATTTTTATTGCTAAAATTAACACAAGGCGCATCAATAAATGCAGAAACCATGTATTTTTTACAAAAAATGGTAAAAAGTGGAAAAAAGTCGAAAATAGTCGGAAAGTCGAAAATAGTCGAAAAAAGTCGATTTAACTAAAAAGTCGAAAGTTCGAAAAGTCGACTTTTCATAAATTACCAAAAGTCGAAAGTTCGAAAAGTCGACTTTTTAAAAATCGAAAAAAGTAGGGTTCTATAAGTCGATTGTTCGATTGTTCGAACAATAGACTTTTTGCTGAAAAAAGTCGAAAAGTCTATGTCGACTTTTTGGTCACAAAAAAGTCGAACTTTCGATTAGTTATCACAAAAGTCGATAAAAGTCGAATAGTCGATAAAAGTCGAAAAAAGTCGAATAGTCGATAAAAGTCGAAAAAAGTCGACTTTTAAGATTGTTAAAAAAATTTTTAATTGCAACATTATACTAAAACAAAATATGCACAGAATAACATAATAATTTTATGTTATTGCAATTTGGTACACTTACATTTTTTCTAGTGTATGCAAAAATAAATAATAAGTAAATGTTCATACAAAAATGCTCTTTCTACATATTATATATTATCGCCTTAATACATTTAATTTTTATTGCTAAAATTAACACAAGGCGCATCAATAAATGCAGAAACCATGTATTTTTTACAAAAAATGGTAAAAAGTCGAAAATAGTCGGAAAGTCGAAAATAGTCGAAAAAAGTCGAAAAGTCGAAAAAAGTCGATTTAACTAAAAAGTCGAAAGTTCGAAAAGTCAACTTTTCATAAATTACCAAAAGTCGAAAGTTCGAAAAGTCGACTTTTTAAAAATCGAAAAAAGTCGAAAGTTCGAAAAGTCGACTTTTTGTTTCAACTATTGAACCCTAGAAAAAAGTCGAAAGTTCGAAAAGTCGACTTTTGTTTCAACTATAGAACCCTACAGAGGATATAATTGATAATAATATTTTATAAATATTTTATTAAATTAGATTTTGAAAAAATGCTAAATTAGTTGCTCATTGGTTTACAAATCTAATTTTATCATTGCGTAAATTTATATTGGTACATTCACATACTTCAAAGACAAAAACAACACAACTTTTATACTTGGGAAAGACTATTTAGAAAAACTGTCGGTCGCAGTTTTATCCAAAGACTTGTATGATTGGGCAACACTGACTAGCTTTACAAAATCACAAAATAAAGAAATTTTCTCGCTATGGGCACTAAGTATACTTTCTGCTATGGGTTTTAAGTGTTTTACAACAACGAATTATTACTATTAAACAAATGTTAAAGTTTGGACTTACATTTATTTATCTACATCCAATAAAAAACAATAATAATGAAGATATCTGAAACATTTTTATTGTTTGTTTACAAACAATTAATGGTAGTGCGTTTCCATTGGAAATCATTGGGTGTGATAGTTGTAGCTTTGTTTGGTTTACAATATATGGTACTGTATTTTTCGCGTCAACCAATTAAGGAACTGACCCAGTATTACGATCCCGAAGAGCCAGATATTTTGGTATGCATACACATTAATATAAACAATAATTAATACGGGAAGTTATTAAAACAATATGTAACTTCATTTTTTTTGTTTTAGAACAATGGCTGCTTATTTGACGTGGAAGTAGGTCATAAACAAACATTTTACGGTCCAGACACTCCCGAAGTTGTGGCATTTATGGAACAAATATGTGGTAGTGATTTAAATATACAAACATTTTCCCATCGCGAAACTATGATGAAGACTATTGAGGAATGTAAGGAAAGATGTGAGGGGGTCTACTTTGAATTGCCGAAAGTGGATGAAAAAACTCTGAAGTATACCATTTATACAAATCGTATGAAATTACGTACGGACCAGCGATATGTTACTGATAGTTTGGACACATCATTTAGTCGTAAGTGTTCATATTTATTATATTAAACATTATTGTATTAATTCTCATTAATATTCTTATAACGAATAAGCAAAGTGATAAAACATATTAGGAATATGGTAAAGTATGTGTGCAATTTATGGAAATATGAATACTTATAATGAATGATTAATTCATTTTCCTGTCCTTTCTACTGATTTGGAAATGGAATTTTTTTGTTGTTTATCTTTAAATTTTGGGGATAAACGAAATTTTAAGATAGGTACTATATACTACAACAAATAAACCCATATAAGTGCAAAAAATACATTTTAAATTGTTTATAGAAAGAACGGGTTGAATGTGCATTAGAGTAACCAAATTATGTGCCTCCTCTATATAAGAATTATTATTACAATACATATTCATAAAACCCCTACGCCAATAGATTTGTCAAAAGCTTTGCTTTTCGCGTGTATAATTTAGGGTGGGTCATATATTGAAATTTTCACAGGATCGAAATCCTTTTTAGACCAATGGTTTCTAGCAAGGTTGGCTATTTATTTTATATCACTGTGTAATGCTTTCATTATTTTAAAATAATTATTATTTTTTTTTTTTTTTGAATTTTTGTAAAATGTTGCTAAAAAATATTTAACATATTTAAATATGTCGTTTTGTTTGTTTTCTTTATTTAATAAAATAATCCAAATTAGGGTTCCCGTTACCCTTTTACCCTTTTTTAATCAATAGCCAAGCATGGTTTCTAAGGCAAAGTTGCTTGGAATTCTTAGTAGAATCATTTTTTCATCAACAATTTTTTAATATTTTTTTATTTTTTTGCATTCATGCAAATCAACCCACCCTTATGTACATATTTATTATGCATCAGAATTTATTATTAAATTATTACATTATTTTAAAAAAATACATATAGTTGGGTAAACACTTAACCGCAAAATATCATGATAATGGGAAACCACAACATAATGTAAACAACATCAGCGATGCCAATCGCAATAAATTTTCACGAATCCCGGGATTTGGGATTTAATAATAATTTATTAAGAAATGTTCATTATTAAAAACAAAAAAAAAAAAAAAAACAAAAAAAAAAAAACACTTTCTGGCCGCATTCATAATTAATTTTGAAATTTATCTAAGGTTTATATATTTTGTTTTATAAACCTTCGATAAATTTAAAAAATTATTATGAATATGGGGTAAGGATTTATTTACATGCATGAAAGTAGCTTAGAAATATTAGCGTTTCCCAAATTAAATATCTGAATTTTAACTGACTTTCAACAAATCTTCATTCATCTAAAGTCGATTTGGAGAAAAGTTATGGGTCATATACCTGTACGTATGTTAAACTTGTGCATGTTTCAGTTTCCAAATATAAATTTATATTTCTAATACCATCTGAGCTAAATATTAAATCAGCAGTTGAGATATTAATAAATCAGCAGTTTTAAAAATTATAAATAAAAGATGGGGGGAGCAAGACTTCGTAAAACTTTTAAAAAAAAAAATCTACTGATGGTATACAATTAGCCTATGAACATTTGATAAATCAAAATCAAATTTAAAATGCTTGATGAGAGAACATTTGTAAAACGACAGAAAGGAAAGATATTGGACACCAAGTACACAAATAAGACACTCAAGTTTGGCGGTGTCAATACTATAGTGTGGGTCTGTTTTTCAGGGTTCAATTCATAACATAAAATATACTATGCTAGAATCGGATTTAAACGACTTTATTGTATTCATACGCTGAGGAAAATTTATCAGCTGCGGTTGGAGATGGGAATGTCAAAATATTTCAAAAAGAGACGATCGATTATTTAATTAATTCAATGCATCGTCACTGTAAAGCAGTAATAAATAAGACTAAGTATTCGCGGTTTTTGCCTATGTCAGATTTTCTATATATCCTTAATATTGATGTATCAGTCATGTTTGTAAGTTATTTGGGTGCTTCGAAAAGTTGAATTCAACAGCTATCTGTAATGATTGGATTAATTAATTATGTTCTTATTTTGTCGTTAATATAAGTAAATCTAAATATGTATTAATGAAAAACCAAAAAAAAAATAAATTTTGAAATGGAATGACAAATGCATCAAAATCTCTTAAATTTATACAGTAGTATATGGTAATTCACATATTATGCATATTGTTTTTGGAATTGTGAGAATGTTCCCATTTTCGCAAGGATGATGTGAATTCCCCTATGTAGAAAGCAGAAAAATATTGTTATTCTAAAATTCCGAAAATCTAAGGATTTAAATTTTTAAAATCCCAGATTGTCGACATTTTTAAATTTGTATTTTTGTTGTTGTATTCTAAAAATCTGTACATGTTGATATTTCACATGGATTGTTCGTCCATAAATAATTAATATGCATTTTGAAACACATTTTAGCAATGAAACAATAGTGTGTATGTTAAACATGTTTTAATTTAGGGTGCATTCGTAAATGCAATTACTACGAAAAAGCAGTTTTACCATCATAGCTTTACGTCAATTGTTTTTAAGGTAATTTTTGACAGAGACGCCGCAAGTTAATCCAAACACCATTTTGTTTACTATTGCAAAAGTTTGCAGGTGAATGCATCAGTGATGCACAAATTTACTGTATTTACGAATGAACCCATAATCTTTTTAACGTTTACAAGAAAACATGATTTTTGATTAAATTCTCAGGAGTAAATGGCAATTTTTATTATGTACTAACAAAGAAAAGAACCCCCCATTCTGATTAAAAACATTTTGAGTTTTTTATATAACAAAGAAGATAATAAATAAATGTAGGAGTAAACAAAATGTCTGGCAGCCTTAGTTAAAGCGTCACAACTATATTGATAATACATCCTTTGTTTTCTGATATTTTTCTGTTATATTTTACATTCACCCAGCAATATTGTTGGAGAAATTTGAAGGGTTTTTCGAAAAAGAAAAATTTACAATACATTTTAATTACAAAATTAATTAATTTTCCTAATTGTATTTTGAAATACATGATAACATTTTGGATTGAAGTGATATATTAACATGATAACATTTTGAATTGAAATGATATATTAACTTTTCCAGTTTCGTGTGCTTTTTAAGTACTTTATTAATGACAAATTTACTTGAATTTGGGTAGAAGGTTTAAATAGCCGTATAAGTGTACTTTTTCCAATGTTTTTGTGGGGTATATTTTATTAATATTACGCAGATATAATAAAAAAACACAAGTTTTGTTTTACAATGTTATTGTTTTATCAGTATATATCAGTGCGGTTTTCGTAAATATGTTGTTGTTGAATAGTGAGCAAATTCATCTGATGTAATCTACACAACCAAAAATTCAAATATGAGTTTATTCATACATATGTATTATAAATTTTAACATGAATCAGTTTTCGTTTTGATATTGAAATTTTTTATTTTAAAACGTGCCTGTATAGAAATACGTTACTAATTGCATAGTAATTTTATATCCAATTGATTAATTAAGTGCATAGAAATTTCATATCGGAAACTATTAATATATATTTATTACTATAATTATAATTATAATGCTGCCGTTGAGTTTAAACGTTGATAGCAAAAAACCCCATTTTATATCGGAAAACATTACAAATTTACATGCTGTCGTTGAGTGTAAAAGTTGATAGTAAATTTAAAAGAAACATTGTACATTGAAATTTTGTAAAATAAGAATTTAAATTTAATACCCTTTTTTTTTGTAATGAAGTGTTTGCTGTAGAGTAACTGGATAACCCACAATATATTGAATAAAAATTTAAAATTTATGATAAATTTTATACTTTAAACTTTTCCAAATATATATTTCATAAATAGGTTCATTAATAGTCCAAAACAAACTAAAAAGTATTCATTCGGTGTTGTCATAGAATCCAATCATTGTCGAAATCGGTTTTGAAAACGACAGAAAATTTTCATTGGTCTCGTGCATCGAAAGTTATCGATTCCGACAATGATTGGATTGGATATGACAACCCCGATTATTAAGGTATTGACAAAACAATTGTCACGTTATGCTATTTTTGAAATCACTCTTTTATTTATCTTGACATGTACATTATTATTAATCTGGCAACGCCATGTTTATCATTAATAGTTGGTGAATTCCCTTTTTATATGTTTAGTTTATGAATAGTTATTAAAACGCAATCAATCGGAAATGACGTGTTTTATTTGCTCGAACCTCCCTACACAATGGAAATTTGGGTTTTATTTTTACAAAAATTAATTAGCATTTTTAGTGACTCAGTATTTTGTTAGATAGTCCTTGTTGTTAATTACTGCTTCACAGTATATAACAGTAATTAAATCAGTATTTTTAATGAAAAAATTTATGTCTTTTTTTTAATTCTTTTAATTTTTTTATATTTATTATTTTTTAATTTTAAGTGAAAAAAAATTATGACAAACATTTTTTTTTGCGAAAAAAATTCGGATTAAAAAATATTTTTCCTGATTTTGACCATTGCAGGTCCGACTTACTTATTGTCTTATATACGCCGTTGCGTAGGTCTTTGAAACATGTATCATTAAATAACTATATTGTCTATATTAATTAGTAATCCATATATATTTAGATCAAAAATAGGTAAAAAATCGAGGTTGTCCTGCGTTTTCCTTATATCTCAGCCAGACCGACAGGCGGATATGGCTATATTGTTGAAGTTTATTATAAGAGTTTCACATTAAGACTAAAATACAATGTTGAAAGCAGTGATGCCGTTTGGTTACATTTGTTTCATTTTTCGTAACTTTTCGACCCTCTACGTAACATGTATAATTTTCCTTTTTTGGACCTTATTTTCGTAACTTTTTAGCCCTGAAAAAGTAGAGTACACATTTTTAGTACTTTAAATGCATATCATGCCACGAATGTTTCTATTAAACAATAGTGTGACTTATTTGTAATTTATTACCACCTAAGTCTAGATCATTATAAAACAAACTCTGGAAATGCGAAAGATCTTAGTAATCCAATATTGTGCATTTGGAATATTTCGTCAGATAAAAAAATTGTATTGCTGGATCACATAACTCTGTTTTTAGACACTTGAAGAAGTCTGTTGAAAATATCGTATGTCATTAATGTAGCTGTCATTTCATACACCCAGTAGTCATGCTAAAAGTTTGAAAAATTCAATTGAGAACATGATGGGAAATATCGCGGTATATTTTTGTTGAAACCCCAAAAGGTTATATAAATTTCAAAATACCAAGTCCAGCAACACACAGCTTTATACCAATATTTTCGGTCAGAAATGTTTGAAACCCCTACTAATGTCCCGGAGAATTGATATAATAGATTTATTAAATCAATTTCCTAATTTAAATAATATTATGCTCTACCATGAGTCCCTGATTTATGTGCTGGAGAATACCGGGATTAAGTTTACAATATAATGAATGTTGGGTAGATAATATTTAGCCAACTAAAACTTATAAAAAGCTCGGGCCGAATTACCGCATTCGTGATTGAATGAGCTATCGTATCGAAAAAAGTTTTCTATATCGAAATTATAATAAAATTTACAATATTTCTTGCTCGATATCGAATGCCATAATCTCAAATAAGATAATTACGATCACTTTTACTCGATATCGAATGCTGTAATTCGGACTCTGATTATAGTAACCGGTTTAATACGGACAAAATTATTGTTGTTAGTTATATGTTATTAAACCTTATTATATGTAGTATTTATTTGGGAAGAATTCGTAAATGTAACTTTTTATGAAAAAATGTAACTTGCAATTAGAAAAGTTGTAACTTTTTCCAAGCTACCCCTGGCAACACTGGTTGAAAGGAATACTAATGCAGCGATAGGCATTTTAATACTACCAAACTTTGTAAATTTGTCATTGTGTGAGTTATTTATTGCGCTCTGCTACTCTCTATGCACTGAGCGAAATGGATGTAAAAGTTTGAAGTGGTATTTGTTGAATAAAAAGTGTACGTGAAGTTATTTATTTTCTTTCACTGTAGCCGAGAGAAAAACAAAAACAATAGCTGAAAAAACAAGCAAAAACCCGCAACACAACCTACCTGTATCAAAGCTCATACGAGACTGACTAGTTTGATTTGTATTTTACAAAATAAAAACAACAACAATTGGTGAAAAAAACAAGCATAAAAGCGTACACGACCAACCTGCATCAAAGCTCATACGAGACTGATTGGTTTTAACCAAGGCGAATTCATACAAGGTGGTGGCAGTTCTACAAAAACAACAATTGGTCTTAACAAATGTCAAAAAACAAATATTAAAAATTAAACAAATATGTATTAAAACTTAATATAGTGTAGATAATTGAGTAGTGAGGGCTTTACTGATTTATGTAAAAAATAAATATTTTGTTAATAAGCTTAGAATATGTAGATATTTAAATATAAACAAAAGCTTTGACAACTGTTAGAACCAAAAAGCGAAAAAAAAAGTTATCAGCTGATTGACTGACTCCACCTTGTATAAATTCGCCTTGGTTTTAACTTTTTATACAATGTGTGTGCTTGCGTACGTGTGAAGACAAAGAGAAGAGAGCTCATTTGAGAGCTCAATGCCTTTCGCGGTACTAATCAAGGCATATTTAACCAGGTGGCAGCGTAACGCCAGCTGACTATTTTTTGCTATACTTATATTGTGCCTTATGAAATGTCAAAAACGTGTTTACAAACATTTTTAAATTTGTTATAAGAGTAAAAAGATTATTTTATATTTATAAAAGTGAGTTTTAGTTACCGCTTTATGTGCGTAAAATATTTGAAAGTGCCAAAACAAACTATTTCGTTTTAAAAAGTGCGTTTTTGTGAATTTATTTTTTGGCAGTTTATAAGGTTTTACACACTGTTGTTCTTGTATTGTTGTAATTGTTGTAGTTACGCTGCCACCTGGTTAATACATCTTGGTACTAATGTTACTACATTATAAGAATGAACATGTAAAAGGAAAATAGAGAACGTACATGTTGCAATATAAAAGGGTTGTCATATTTCAGCATATATCGACTCCGATATCTATAACGATCCAGAATATATATACTTTCTGCGGTCTCAAATGTAGAAATTACAAACGGAATGAGAAACTTATATATACCCATGCCACTCATGGTGAAGAGTATAAATATGATATGAATGAAAACCCACCAAAAACCATTATACTAGAATCGTATTCCATTGTCCCAACCAGTATAAATGAGAGTTTTTTTTTCACAACTCTCTTGCTATAAAATTATTTTAACTTGATGAATTTTTACGTGGTCTTCCTCCCAAATGTTGATTTTTAACGAATTTTTTTATAGTTTTTGAAACTGCAGATTTATTTATTGAGTATTTATCACAAATATTTTCTTATTTTGAATTTTAAATTTTCGTTAATATTGACTAATTTTTACTAAGAAATTATCAAAATAAAATGAATATAATGGAAAAGTGACAAAATTTAATATTTGTTACAACACACAGGAATAAAAATTCCACCAAAAGTTGCATTTTTAACAAACTATAACCAAGTGAAAAAAGAGTGCATTTTAAAATTTTTTCAACCAAAAACAATGTTGAAATTAATTCCTTTATTGAAGTTATTGTAAACATAATGCTTCTTATATAATTTTAATTTCATAAATTTAAAACCAAACCCATGGGTCCAAATATGGCTTATATTCAACTCAACAGCAATAATACTTTTAAAATTATCGAATTGTTTTTAATTATGGCAAAATAATTTATAAACATATTTAAAACATACACAGAAAAAAGAAATTCATAATTGGAATGAATTTTGTAATAAATATTATTAATCGAACATGACTTTTTTTTCCCAAACTATTTTCATTCAGAATAAGAACATGTTCATAAATATTATAAAATTGTACATGACGGATTTTTTGCTTTTTTTGCATAAATTTCTTGATATTTTATAATAAATTGCATTACAATTGCATTACGTAATGCCTCAGTTCAAATATGTTTGTAAAATAGCCCTATATTTCCAATTATTCAAGATAAATCAAAAAAGTCTGAAAAGTAAAAAAATATCATTAAACATAATTTAGCATCCATTAATATTAAAGCATTTCATCTGCTTCAAAAAATGCAGTCAATTTCGCGCATATTTTCTAATGTTGTAGCTGAAAATCATAAAAATTTTCCAAGGAAAATTTCAAACATTTTCAAACAACATAAAAATATAAATGAAAATTGAAATATTTTTTTTCAAGCCTCCTAGATTTTAATTAAAAACAAAAAATATGAAAAAAATCATACTATTTAAGAAATTATTTATAGTAAATGTTATGAAATGAAATCAATGAAATCAAATCATAATATTTATGTTGAAACTTTTTTCTGTGTATTTAAACATATGCTCAGTGCTGCTATTGATTTGGACCTTTTGTTTTTTTTTTCTATAATTATTTTAAATACTTCTTTAATTTTTACATTACGGTTGGGGAATCGTTATAAATAAGAAAATTCAGATTAAAAATTTATTTGTGTTATTTATTGTAACACTTTTTTAATTTAATTTTTTCTATGCTTAGGTGTTATTTCTAAGTAATATGTAAGTTTGGCCTTGAAGGTTTTGTATTACTTGAATAAATAAAATAAATAAAAAATAAATAATATAAATTAATAAAAAAAATAATAACACTTTTAAAATGTGTCGATAACAGAGTGCATACTCTAGGTACCCTCACTTGGAATGACCTTTCATATAAGGCAGAGGCAATCTAAGAAAATATTATCTGATGATTCCTCAATGATCTAGAAAATTAAAAGTTATCAGCGATGTATTCCGGACAATTTCTCCTGATAATCTTATCAAAAGTCTTGAATCGATCAAGCTTCCAAATGTAAAACCAATAAACTTTAAAACAATTTCTGGTATATGCTCCCTAACCCGCAATCTGTATAGTTATCTAACAATACGGTTAAACGTTAGATGTAGTAAAAATACCATTTTAAAGTGCCATACATAATCTATGTGTCGTGAACAATTCAACATTTCATCAATAAAAACTCCAAAACACTTCATCTTGGAGACATGTTAAGACTAACACGACCCACATTTATATTTAACTCATCAGAGTCAAACCCAAAACATGTTGCCCTTGTGTTACTAGGGTTAATTTCAAAACCAATACAACTCATTCAACTTGCAACCTCATCAAGATGAAACTGAATGTTTGTCCCCAGGACATCAATAAAATGCCTTTTTGATGTAAATAACATTTGAACGCCATCCTGGTATTATCATATTCCCACTAATATATGGGGCATTTCATGTCAAGTGATCCAACTTTTGAATACTACTATGTCTTCCGATTGGGATGAAATTTGCAGCATAGTTAGTTTTATTGGATAGTAATTTAGACACAATTTTTCAACATGATCGGGCGAGAACTTTCTGAGTTAGAGGGCGTCAAAATTTGACAGCGGGTGTTTTTGCTCATCCATGTAACCTATTGTATTCCTATTGTTCTTAGCAAAATGTGTCCCAAATAGTGCCAGAAATTACATATTATTTTTGTTTTAGTCTTCTTTCTTGCAGTTGTTTAAAAATTAACATTTCAAGTATAACCACATTCTATATATAAATAAATGTTTACGAAAACTGAAATTAAGGAATATAGTTTCCAAAAAATGTTTGCATTGTATTGTCACTCATTGTATTAGAGATTAATGAAACAAAATTGTGGAAGTAATACAATTAACACATCTTATCGAGTTACGGCTGCTAGACCATCAATTTATGTTTATAATATTTTGATTTAATTATATTGCTACATATTCTCATATTTGTATTCAATTGGAAGCACTTAAAAGTTAAAAGTTAAAAGTTATTAATATTTAAAAATTTAAAATTTTTATGAAATTTCTAAAAACGAAAATTTCAATTATTTTTTAGCTACACTAAAATCCTAGTTAATATTTGATGGCCTGATTCAGAACTGTCTAAAGAAGACATTTTTCTATAGAAAACATCTAATGAACAGACTTTTCTGTAGAAACATGTTTCTGCAGAAAAAGTTTTCTATAGAAAATATGTCAGTTAAAATAATTGAAAGAACTTTATGAATCACAAAATTTTTATCAAGTTATTGTACCATTTACAAAACAATTTTATATAATTTATAATACATTATAATTAGAGATGCTAATCGGGACTGATTTTTAAAAATCCCGGGGTTCGGGATTTTGATAAAAATCGCGAAATTCAAAAATTATATGACTTGGGTTACAAAATATTTATGCGAGTGGGAACTCGCATCCGACTAAGCGACCAAAAAAAAAAAGGAATGGACCTAAGCTTTCTTTTGACTTTTTGAAAAAAGTCAACAAAGTTTTTGATTTTGGAAAAAAATTACAAAATTTTGCTAAGAACAATAGGTAATAAGTTACATGGATGAGAAAAAACCCTTGCTTGGCCAAAATGTTAAATTTTGACCCCCTCTAACTCAGAAAGTTCTCGACCGATCTTGTTGAAAAATTGTGCCTGAATTTCTATTCAATAAAACTAACCTCCCAATCGGAAGACATCGATTTCAAAAGTTGGTTCACTTGACATGAAATGCCCCATATACATATGTCTTCACAAAAAAATATATATATATATATATAATTCATAAACAAATCATATTTGATTGCAATAAAATACATGCATGAGTATGTACATTATATAAGAAGAAATAACACTAAAGTATGTACAATGTACATTAGGGCTATAACCAAATTTTGGCACTTGCACTTTGCGATGGCAAATTTTGTGTTATTTACTAAAAAAATATCGGGTAATTTTGGAATAAAAACCTCACACACAAAAACGATTTTCAAAAGTCAAAATTTTCTCAAATTTGTATAATTGTGTCTATTTTTATACCCTTCACCATGAGTGGCAAGGGTATATATAAGTTTGTTATTCCGTTTGTAATTTCTACATTTTTCATTTGCGACCCCACAAAGTATATATATTCTGGATCGTTAAAGATAGCGAAGTCGATATAGGCATGTCCGTCTGTATGTTGAAATCAACTTTCCGTAGCCCCCGAATAACTTACAAACATAATTGATACATCAATATATCGGGAATTCTCTCTCGGTCTCGGTCGCTATTTAAAATCGAGAAAATCGGCCCACAAATGGCTGAGATATATGGAAAAAACCGGGACAACCTCGATTTTTGGCCTATTTTTGATCTATATCTGGATTACTAAGTCATTAATATAGACAATATGGATATCTAATGATATATGTTTCAAAGTCCATTGCAACGATGTATATAAGGCTATAATAATTTGGACCTATAATGGGTCAAAATCGGGAAAAATATTTTTTAACCCGAATTTTTTTTACCAAAACAAATTTTTTTTCATAAATTTTTTTCACTAATAAATTTAAAAAATTTTTTTTTAAAAATTAAAAAAAAAAATTTCAAAAAAATTAAAAAAAAAATTGAAAAAAAAATTAAATCAAAACAATTTCGAAAAAAAAAATTAAAACAATTTTGAAAAAAAAAAAAATTTTAAATTTTGGATAACAGTTTTGAAAAATTTTTTTTAAATTTGGGAAAAAATTTAATTTTGTTTACATAAAAATATTTAAAATTTTTATTTTAAAGTATAATTTGGTGAAGGGTATATAAGATTCGGCACAGCCGAATATAGCTCTCTTACTTGTTTTTAGTAAAACAGCGGATTCTTTCCCATTACCGCAAATTTTATATATAGATACGAGCCAGGTTAATATATTTATAAAAAAAAAATATTTGCGTTTTTTGTATAAAAAAAAAATAAATATTATTTCCAAACCTACCGCGTTTTGTTGTAATACTAAATTCGACTATGCTAGGGCCATTTTGATTTTGGTTTCGTTATTGTTATTTGGGGGATTTTACATTTAATAATATCTTTCAGCATTTGAGCAATCGAAATATTTTCATTTTGTTCGAGGATTTTGTTGAACAGGATTTTAATTGAGTTTTGTTAAATAACTCAAGGAAAAAAAAAATACCGCATTCATTTATTAACTATGTTGCAGCAGGCGTTGAGCTTAACAACTTTGCTGAACATCACTTTGCGATATTCGGGCATGTAGAATGTCAAAATGCATGAAAAATGCAAAACGGGATTTAGAAAATCCCGGGATTTAAAATTAAAAAATCCCGGGCTTCGGGATTTAAGAAACCAAGAAAATCCTGGGATTTTCGGGAACGGTATTCCCCGTTTGGCATCTCTAATTATAATACATGTTATTAATAAATAGTAATAAGGTTTTAGGGAGTCTACATTTTACATTTTTATCTTGAGTTTTTTTAAAGGAATTTTTGTCATAATGCGAATTGGTAATTTTTTTTTTTTGAAGAAGAAAGTTTTTTTTTTTTTTTTTTGTATGGAACCTGCGGTATCCGTTTGATACCTCTGAATGGATATTTGATATTTGGGAGTGATGCCTTAAACCTAGCCATTTAATTTAAATTTGTGGTTGCCCTCTGGCAATGCAACTGAAGTTCGGTTGCCATCCATAATCGACGCATTAAAAATGTATTGTTTTTTTTATATTTTCAATGCATTAACATTTAAGTCTCCAAGATAACATTTCTTTAAAAGAGTCTTAACATTTCATATGTATTTTTTTATTATTTTAATACGTCACTGAAAGAAATGATAACTACATAATTTATAATACTCATGTATTCCAATAATAATAATATACAATCATATTACTTTCTTTTTTTCCAGAATCTCGAGACTTTAAGGACTTCATTAGACTACAACATTCCATTGACATGAACTATATAGCACAAGAGACAAATATATCACCAGACATAACAGTTGAAATTGGAGCAATGCCCTTTATGCGAGGCGGTTTCTTTCAAAATGAATCTGGCATACAATTCGGTTTCCTTTTTCCCTTATTTTTCTTTATACTACTAGAAAGTACATTTTTGGTACCATTAGTCGAAGAGAAGCAAGATGGTTTAAAGGTAAAGTAGTATACAGTACTTTTCTAAAGTGAATGTTTTGTGTAATTGTTTGTATTTTTAGGAATTTCTTGTTATTGCTTCTCCTATGTCGTATCTTAATGGCGTATCTTTCTATGTTGTACGTTTAATCATGTATTTGGTATATGCTATAGCTGTTTTAATTGTGGCTGGTATTTATAATGCTTTGGGCATTGTACCAGCAATATATGCATTCATATTGGTATTTCTCTTCATATTGGCCAGTATGTCATACACATATTTGATATCAGTATTTTTTAATTCGGGTTAGTAAATAATTCTTTACCATAGATATTTTGTGTTTAGTTATTATATCTTATTCGTTGTTTCTCTGCAGTGTTTTATGCCAAAAATTGCGGTTACCTATTAATAGTGCCGCCACTTATATTCGCCTATATAGAGGGCGCAGTACAAAAACTTTGTATACGCATTTTCAGCTTAAATGCTTTTATAGATGCTTGGTATAGCTTTCAAATATTTGGCAATAAGTGTAAGTATATTTTTATAAACTAAATACTGAATATATTTTTTTTTTCAACTGAACACTTTTTTAGATGATAAATTTAAATTTTCGCATGTATTTGAACATTTGACGGATTGTTCATTTAGCATATTTCAAATATATCTTATACTTTTTACGCAATGCGTAGTATATTCCATACTATATTTATATCTCAGCAATATACTGCCGGGTCCTGGTGGTATAAAGAAACCCTATTTGTTTTTCATACAGGTATTTAAACTTTATTAAAATGTAGTAAAATAAATATGTTATAATTTTTTATTATCTTCTTTTAAAGCCCGAATTTTGGAAAAAACAGGAAAGTAATGAAATGGAATATTCTAATGATAACACTGCAGATGCTATCATAGTACAAGATTTGGAAAAACAATTCAAAACATCTGGACGTAACATCTTAATAGCAGATCGTTTAAATATGGTAATAAAAAACAGACAAATTACCGTTCTATTGGGACATAATGGAGCTGGTAAAACTACAACAATTAATATGATAATGGGTAAGTTTTAATATTATTTTTCAAACATTTTATACTCTTAAGTTTCACATATTCCTTTGGTTAATTTTTCAGGTATGATACCTAAAGATAGCGGCAAAATTGTGGTCTGCAGTGAACGTGATGCTTCTTGTTATAGACATTTAATAGGGTTTTGCCCGCAACACAGTATTCACATGCAGTATATGACGTGTAAACAACATTTGGTATTTTTCGCTAAGGTAAACAAATCTAGACAGTTTTCTATAGAAAAGTGTCTTTTTTTATAGAATTTTCAATAGAAGTGTCTTGTTTAGATATCTTTCTATAGAAAAGTGCTTTGTTTAGACAGTTTTCAATATAATAATGTCCATAGTGTCTTGTGTAGATAGTAGACTGTATAGTGTCTTCTTTAGACAGTTCTCTATAGCAATGTCCCTTCTTTAGTCAATTTCCTATAGAAAAAAGCCTTCTTTAGGCAATTTTCTAAAAAAAAGTTCTTTCTTTAGAGAATTCTCTGAAGACAATTTTTCAAATAAAAGAGTGTTCATTTCTTTAGACAGTTTTCTATAGAAAAGTGTATTCTTTAGATAATTTTCTCTAGAAAAAGTTTCTTTAGACAATTTTCTCTAGAAAAAGTGCCTTCTTTAGTCAATTTCCTATAGAAAAGAGCCTTCTTTAGACAATTTTTTAAAGAAAAGTGCCTTCTAAAGAAAAGTTTATTCTTTAGATGATTTTCCAAATAAAAAATGTCTAAAGAAAAGAGTTTTTCTAGACAATTTTCTTTAGAAAAGTGCCTTCTTTAGACAATTTTCTGTATAATTGTGCATTCTTTAGTCTATTTTCTATAGAAAAGAGCCTTTTTTAGAAATTTTGCTAAAGAAAAGTGCCTTCTTTAGAAAATTGTCTAAAGAAAAGTTTATTCTTCTGACAGTTTTCCAAAGAAAAGTGTGTTTTCATTAGATAGTTTTCTATAGAAACGTGTCTTTAGACAGTTTTCTATAGTAACCTGTAATATTTAGACTGTTTTCCATTGAAAAGTATCTTCTTTATAAAAACTTTATTAAATATTTTCGTCTTTAGCTAAGAGGTTTGACCCATCAGGAGGCCAATACTTTGGCAAACAAGTTATTGCAACAATTAAAGTTGACGGACAAAGCCAATGAATATGGTAAAAATTTATCAGGCGGCATGAAACGTCGCTTATCACTGGGCATCGCCATAGCGGGAGATACAAAGTGAGTGTAAAGGAGTTAATTTTTAGATAATTAAAATCTTTCTACAACTCTTTCATTTAGAATTGTTATTTTGGACGAACCTTCATCCGGCTTAGACATTGAATCGCGACGTGAACTATGGGACATTCTATTGGAATTGCGAAAAACAAAGGCAATCTTGATTACCACCCATCACATGGAAGAAGCTGAAGTTTTAGGTGATACCATAAGTATACTATCGAATGGACGTTTACAATTGACTGGCTCGCCCTTGGAACTGAAACATAAAATTGGCAGTGGCTACATACTTAAGCTATGTACCAATCCTAGTCAATTTAATACAGATGAATGTTTAGAGTTGATTAGAGAGCATGTGCCATTGGCAAGTGTTATGGTAAGATGAATAGGTTTATAGAATATATACTTTTATTTAATTGCGTTCATTTTATAGAATGTTGTACCTCCTACTGTATCCATAAGTTTACCCTATGAATATAAAGAAAATTATTCAAAAATGTTGGCCATCTTGGAGAGACAACATATACAATTGGGTATAAACACTGTCTCGGTTACCGATACAACTTTGGAGGATGTATTTTTAAAGTAAGAAATCGAATACGCATACATTTAAGTATATGAATATGTTTAACCATATATTTTAATCTAGTTCTGTACCCAAAGTGGAAACACACGACGAAGTTGATGGTTCTATTAACTGCCACGCTGATGCCAATATAAGAATACCATATCAACGTTTGGATACATTGAAAAATATTGATTTTATTCAACAATTTCTAGCTATTGCCTATAAAAAGCTTTTGTTTATGAAAAATGAATGGTTTTTAGCACTATTTTTGGTAAGAAAAAACTAAAATAATTCAACTCTTGCAATAATTCATATCATGTATTGTTTCAATAGAAGTTAATAATATAATTAGTCTATACATATAAAATAATTAGTTTATCTAATTTTATTTATAGATTTCTATACCATTTTTTATGACTACAATTGCCATCATGACCATACATTTCTCGACTATTATGAAACTTGGTAACGGACTTCAATTATCTTTGAACCATTATAAAAATGGCATTGTTTACCTTAACGTACCTGATGAATCCTCCGCAAATGTTTTACGATTTTCTCAAATTGTTCAACAACAAATCGAAAGTTATACTGGTTTTAAAGTAGAAAAATTATTATTAAATTCTAATTCTACCGGCATCGAAGATGGTAAGTAAATATTAATTAGTTTGTATAAATTTCTATAACACAACATATAGGATAAACCAAAAAGGGTATCCTGTTTGAATTTTGTCAAAAACCTAAGTCAGATGTTTGTTAATTTTTTCGCGCTTTAATTCTACGATTATACTGAACTAAGTTTGAAATTTTGGATTCCTTAAAAAAAAAAAAAATAGAAAACCTGAAAAAATAGTATGAAGAATTAGAGAGGATTCTTCAAATTGTTTTTTTTAGTTCTTTCAACTAAAAAGTGATATACCGAATTTCTTTTTAGTCGAATGATCACAAGAAATGCAGATCGACCCGGGTGAGAGATTAATGTGCTAAGGTAAGTATATATTTGAGTTGATCCTATGGATAAACTTAAATATAGACAATTATGGTTAATAACTAAGCTTTGAACACTGAATCTGATTGGAAAAGCGATTAGTGTGCTAGAGGTAAGTTTTTATTTGATTTTATCCTATGGATTTACTTAAATATAATCAATTATGATTCAGAACTAATCTTTCTTATAGAAAAGTGCCTTCAATAGACAGTTTTCTATAGAAAAGTGTCTTCATTAGACAGTTCTCTATAGAAAGTGTCTTCATTAGACAATTTTCTATAGAAAAGAGTAGTTTTCTGTAGAAAAGTGTCAGTTTTCTATAGAAAAGTGTCAGTTTTCAATAGAAAAGTGTCAGTTTTCAATACAAAAGTGTCTTAGACAGTTTTCTAAAAAACTATAATCAATTGTGGATAATAACTATTTTTGAACCCTGATCTTGATTAGATCAGGAGACGACATAAAACGTAATAAGCAGAATCGCCCAGCTGAACCGGAATTTTGTTTAAAATTCGATATTACACAGTCAAAGTATCGCCGAGGCATATTAGAGCATCGTACGCATGTACTCACATGGGTACGTGGACACAGGGACAATGAAGGCAATTGTATTGCCGATCACTTGGCAGGATTAGGAGCCCTTCTATCAGAAGATGATATAGACTCCCTCTGCGGAATCCCGCTGTCAACTTGCAAGAAACGTATACATGACATATACTACGAACTTGCCCAAACTAGGTGGGGCAATGAATCCACCTGTACTATCACGAGGACGATATGGCCTGTGCTGGACTGTACACGCACGTCGTATCTACTTAGACTACAACGAATGAGATTACGCAATATGGTGGCGATGATCACCGGACATTGCACTTTCGGTCCCCATGCTGCGAGACTTGGGTTACCTTATAATGATTTCTGTAGAAGCTGTCAGAATGAGGAAGAGGAAGAAACTATTCTACACTTCTTTTGTAACTGTCCGGCACTTGGTGATCTAAGAGAGGGTATCAAGAGATTTCTTGATACCCTCTCCGGGCTATCAGTGAAGAATTTAAGGTGCATAGACGCCTTTATTAGGGAAAGCAGGTGGTTGATAAGACCGGACTTGCAAATTGCACCTCATGAAGACACGACAACTGTCTCATGATGGTCTGCGTCATTGAATCTCAATACCTTCTCCTCTTACTCCTTCGATTTCTATTCTTTTCTTCTCGTGCTTGACAATCTTTAGAACGCCTATCATCTACTTCTATTTCTTTCCCCTTTTCCTTTATCTCATTTCAGGTACCACAAAGGGAACGTTTATTGGACCCAAGTGAGCTGTACAAAGAAGATTTTGGACGGCTGCCTGATAACCTAACCTAACCTATCGTACGCATACAAGGAGAAATATTATTCACCAAAATGAATTTCGTAGTTTTCATCACAATAAACAGTAGACGGAGTAGAGATCTACTCTGTGACTGATTTACTATGTTGTGGTGGAGGGAATGTTGTTTAATTCGATTCCAAAGAAATCATTTTGGAAATACAAAGCATACAAATTGGAAAGACGAAGTAAACAAATTGGAAAGATATTCGTTTCGAAACAATTTACAAAATAAATCACCAGGGATGCTATTCTAAATATAAAATTTTTGTTTAGCTCAGTTGGTTGTTCCCTTTGTGTTGCCTGAAAATAGAAGAAATATCACGAGTGGCAAAAAGATAGTTGTTGTTGTAGCAGCGTAGGTTCTGCTATATCAAGTCCAAGAAATTGTGCCACTTCTACTGGGTGGGTCCATAAATCCACTGGATGTAGTGAAGTAGGGTTGGCTGGACAGTTGAAAATGTAGAGGGTGTCATGGGGACCCTGACCACATGCTGGGCATAAGTTTAGGACGGCACGGTCTATGCGGGACCAGAAGGCATTAAGCCTGTTGCTCCATCCTGATCTTAGTTGTACCAGAATGACTCTTGTTTTGCGCGGCAGAATCTTCTCGGCGTCTGCTATCGATGGTGGGCGACCTCCAAGTATCCTGCTACCGCGGAATTGATGGCGTCTATATGAATGTTGTTCAAAGCTGTCATATATGTGCTGCGATCAAATGGATCCTACACATACCTCTGTATGCTCTCCTGGTATTTTCTAAGGTCCTGTCTGACATGCCTCGGGGGAGACTCCAACTGTGTGATGTTGAAGTTTGGATGACTCCTCCGGTGACATCCCAGAAGGAACTGTTGCGTCAGCATGACGTTATGTTCCCTGACCGGTAGAACCTTAGTTTCCTCGTGCAGGTGGTGTTCGGAGGTGATTTGACAGCTTTGAATATTTCTCCACTGAGTCCAGGTGGCGAAGAGTGTTGCCGATGACTTCGTTGGTGATAGCTGCAGGTTACGTGCAGTGAAGAAATTGTGGATTTCGTTTAGATAACCATTTTAGATAACAACAATAGCAAAAAGATAGTAGGGTACGTTGATGTAATGTTAGAGGATAGTCTATTAGAAGGTCGTGGGAAAGATAGAGGAGAAGATATGGATGTATCAACCATTCGAAGGATTCTGGGTCATATGTAACCACCTAATTCGGAGAGGCAGTCAAATGTGCGTTGTGCTAAGAACATAGCACGTAAATCCCCCAGTGCATGACAGTGACATAGAAAATGGAAGATAGTCTCATCTTCTTTTTCATTTTGACAACTTCCAGCATGGGTGCACACAAATGCAGCACCCGGCAATCACCGCCACTATAATGCTTAGTTGTAACCATTGTAGTTTACGGTTCAGCCCAGGCCATATCATTCTTATGATAGCACAGGTAGGTTCATTCTCCCACCTAGTTTGAGAAAGTTCGTAGTTATTAATTAATTAAAGTTGTCACATAGGAAGTCTATCTTACCTTCGGACATTATGTCGCCTCTTTTCACCAACTCATCAGAAATACAATTGTCCTCAATATCCCTGTGTCCCCGTAGCCATATGAGTACAACTGTTGAATGTCTCGTCATCCCGTTCAAACATGCGGTTGTCATGAATTTTATCGCAGCTTGACAGTCAGTATATTTACGAATATCCCTACCAGATATCCTGTTATTTCTAAGTCAGTAAGCATCTCTTTTAATAGCTGATACCTCAGCGTGAAGAATACTACACCCATTTGGGACTCTAAAAGTTGTGAAATTGTCGGGTCAGTAAATATGTTAGAATAAGTGATTTTATGTATATGCTAGTTCTAAGTTTTAATTTGTTATACTGTCAATTTCTATTTTGTAATTCTAATCTAATAAAAATGTGTTTTAATAAAGAAATACTTTTCAAAATTGTTTAAGTACTTAACGGTATCCACGCATTGTAATCAAACTAATCTCGTTGTTACTCTTTAAGCTTCCATAAAGACCACCCATATTAACAACAATTTGGGTGATTTTTTCATAAAACTTTTCTAAAGACTGAGTAAAAAAAAAACATACACACTATTCCAGCCAAAACTTATCCTTTTCAAAAAAAATGTCAGATATTTTTTCTAAATCATTAATTTACAGCTGTTTCGTCAAAATGTACGTGAAATAATAATTAAAACTTTAAAAATAAATCAAATATGGACTTTAAAAAAAAAAAAAAATAGCAAAAGATTTGAGGGTTCATCGTCACACTGTTTCAAAAGCCATTAAACAGTATAAGTTAGACATGAGCATTGAAAGAAAACCTGGATCTGGAAGAAAATTAATATTAGTAAGGCAAGATAAGTCTAACAACTCTTTGTCTCCTTCTATACTGTGAAACATTTGCTGCAAATCATTTGAGTTTGTTAATGAAAGGGGAAAGAGGAATAGAAAAGGGTACTCTGTTTCATGAATTTAAAAATGTTTTGCAGCAAATGTTTCACAGTGTGGACCGGGACTTTCGAAGATCACTGAACACTTCTATCAGAAAAGCAGCCCGTAAAGTTAAATGCTCTGATTATTTTGCGCACAGAGCCAAAGTTAATGCTGGGTTGAAGTCGTATAAAGTTTAGAAAGTTCCAGATCGCAATGCGGTAAAGAACTACGTAAGAAGAAAAGAGCGAGCGAAAACATTTAGGCCAAATTTTATAAAAAAAAAATACATCAGTTGTGTGATTGATGATGAATCGTATGTACTTGTAGGCTTTACAACATCCGAGTTAAGATTTTTATTCGGATGAATGAGGTAATGTTCTAGAATAATACCGGACAAATAAACAAACAAAATTCCCAAAGAATTTTCTTGTGTGGCAAGCCATTTGAAGTTGTGGTAAAATAAGCCAATCATTTGTGACATCACGCACGATAAACACACAAATACACTTCTTCACTACACTTCACTTCTTCTTGATCTTACAGATTCTATTAGAAAAGACATTAATGATAATAAATTTAGTATTCTCGTTTCATTGGACCTATCGAAGGCATTTAACTCCATTAATTATCAAAGAATGATTGATAAACTTCGGGTTGAATTTGGATTTTGTACGTCGGCCTGTAAACTTATACTATCCTATCTTAATGATCGATCGCAGTTTGTTAAGCTTAACGGTGTCGAGTCTGGTACATTACATCTTCATTCTGGTGTTCCTCAGGGCTCTGTTTTGGGACCTGTGTTGTTTAATATCTATGTCAATGATTTACCGAGTCTAATTAATAGTTCTTTATATAAAACATTTATATATGCAGACGATGTGGCCTTACTATTTAGTTGTAATCGAGATTTTGCTGATGTTCTGCGTAGTAATATTGACTATTCCCTTCGGCTTGTCTTTGATTGGACTACATACAATTTCTTAACTATTAATGCTTTAAAAACAAAAGCGATTATTTTTAGTCCTTTTGATAGATTTAATGTTAATCTGGATCTTTTTATTGGTGGTGTGCGAATCGAATTTGTTGATCAAATAAAATTCTTGGAAATCATGTTGGATAGGAAACTTAATTTTGCTACGCATATTAGTCTTATTGTTTCCAGGGTTTTGCAGACTTTACGTAAAATATTATCAACATATTAGATATATGTTCCCTATTAATGTCTCAAGTCACGTATGGACTTGAGGTTGTATCAGGTACTAGTTCTACAGATCTATCTAAAATTAATCGTATTGTCAATACCATTGTTCGTTTTGTATACAATGTAAGTCGAAGGGATCATATATCTATTTATGTTAAACCATTTTTAAAATGCACTTTTTCTGATTTTGTTATACTTCGGTGCATGATTGTTTTTCATAAGATAATGAGAACTGGAAGCCCATACTTTTAGTAGATCGACTAGAAGTCTCCAGATTTTGCTGCCTAGAATTGATAATTCTTTCTATGAGAAATCATTTCTAATTCGAATTGCTCGTTGTTGGAACTTACCAATTGAGTTGCGAATTTTCTCACATTCCAATAATGTTTTCCGAATTAAACTTTTGAATTTTTTCGCAAACGATTGAGCTGTTTAATGTATATTTATTGTACAAGCAGTCTTGTATTGAGTACTATGGTCAGTGCATATTACGGAGTGTCTACAAAAACCGCTTTTACCAAATTCACCCAACTGTCAAGAACTTCGGCCAGTGGACAGGTATTGCGCTCTTGTAAAAAAAGAATTAAAGAACACAGGAAAGGTAACCCAGGACATGTCCTATTTTAAGCGTAAGTGGACCACCTCGTCCAAAATGGTAATGGAAGCAACTATAAAATCTTTAATGGGTGGGTTTCTGGAAAAAGTGGATAAGTTTATAAATACCGAGTAATATGTCAATATTTTAATGTTTAATAAGGACCTAATTCAGAAACACGAAACGAAAACAATTTTAAAATTTTTTTATGAAAATCACTCAGTTTTTAAATAATTTTTGAGTGTTTTTCATACAAAAATTTTAAAATTGTTTTCATTTCGTGTTACTGAATTAGGCCCTAAACATAGAGAAAATATACATAGAGCGGAAACTAGAAAAAAACTCAAACAAAAAAACTACACAAAAAAGTTACACATATGAGTGTTGTTTTTGTTTTCACATAGTTTTTTTTACAAATACATTCTCACCACTTAGGTTTTTGACAACTGAGTTAGGTCTTTGACAGAAGAGTTTCCGATATGGCCCTAAATTTGTACAATATTTGAATAAATTTACGTATTTTTGAGAATTTTAATATTGAACGATTTAAGCATAGATAAATACACATGGATCGGAAACTCAATTGTCAAAGACCCAACTCAGTTGTCAAAAACCTAAGTGCTGAGAATGTATAAGTAGAAAAAAATATGTGAAAACAAAAACAACACTCGTATGTGTGATTATTTTGAGTAATTTTTTTGTTTTAGTTTTTTTCTAGTTTCCGCTCTATGTTTCTCTATGGATTTAAGTTTTATTTAACTTAATACAAGTATAAGTTTTTTTGGGTCATTCTTTATACAGCTCACGCATATAAATAGATGAACGATTGTTCATTTTAACATTTGGGTGGTTTTTTCATAAAACTTTGGGCGAATAGGTAACTGTTTTGGTTCTATGTTCACAAGTAAAGGTTTTTAATTAGACATGCCATAACCGTAACCATATAAAACAGCATATACAATGTATTTGATTATTGGTGACATGCCATAACGCCATAGTCATAACAGCAAAATGCTTATGATATGGCTATGGTTACGCCTATAGCGATATGGTAAGGCACGACTAATTGAACCTTAATTGAAGACCCAAAACATGCTAACTTTCTATCAATATAAATATCAGCAATTTGTCTCTAAACTTTTGTTTACATTTTTACTTTTCAGAATTAATTGAAATTATGAATAAAGATTTTCATAATTTTCAACAAAATGTGTTGGGTACTCTACAAATCTCGGGCGAAAATCGACCAACCGTAAGAATACTATATTCTGAAAATATGATGCATAGTTCTGCAATATTAGCGAATTTAGTAGATAATGCAATTTATATGTGGGTGGCGAATAATAGGGAACGAATATTGGAAACCATATATGCACCATTAGCTGTGTAAGTAGTAGTTAATGCCATAAAAGTATTAAAATTTTAAATTAATTATTAAATTTTTTTAAAAATATAGGCGTGATGATTCTGCGGGTTCGTTAAAGTTAACATATTTTGCCACACTAATACCCTTGGGTAAGTAGAAATAAATAATAAAGTTATTTATATAAAATTAATTTGTAATTTTTATTACAATTTTGTTTAGGCATGTTTATGTTGATGTTTTATTTTGCCATGTTGCCATTTAAGGAAAATCGCAGTGGCTTTAAACGTTTGCAAACCATGTCACCTTACATTTACTGGGGCAGTATTTTGATATGTGACGTAATACTGTTGCTCTTGATTTGTGTGGCTTTGTATGCCTATCAGGTGGCCATAATGCCCAAAGAGCTGTATGATTTAACAGATCTAAGCAATATAACAATTTCCATTTTCTTCTATGGTCTCACATATCTGCCCATAATATATTGTTTTGCAAATATGGTGACAACACTTTCAGCACTATCCACCTGTTTGGTGGTATTATTTTATATATCATGTAAGTAATTAACATACAAAATTGTAATTATATAAATTATGTATAATTTTTTATTTTACTTTTAGTTATACCACCTTTCCTGGTCTCATTCTCCCTGGCTGATATGATGAAATTTAAAAACTATATACTATTTTTACGTTTGCTGCCCGATTTTAATTTGTCCCATCATTTGCGCATTATCAATGAACGTTTCGTTAATAATCATGCTGACCATTTACCCGATCACATACGCCAGGAATTAAATGGCAAACAAATTTTAAATTTGGGTAGTTTTTATTTTTATGTTTTCCTGGTATTTCCTTTAATGATGGTGAGTTTTGTTAAGATTATTTAGTGTGATTGTCGTTATAATTTAAACCTTTCCTTTTCAGTTTATATTTCTGTATGTTGTGGAGAATAAAACTCGTCGGCAAATATTTGGCAATTCTTGCCAAAGAGCTAAACTCAATGGCAAGTCTGAACAATGTCCCATTGAAAATGAGGAGGATCGATTTATACAAGAAGAAAAATCCATTGTGGAGAAAATTATTAAAGGTAAATTTGTTGTAGATTTTTAAACAAATAATTTGATAAAACAAATTGTATGAATTCTCTAATCTTTAGTTATTGTACCCTAGGGTTGTTAATTTAACGGATATTTTACATTCTCGAGGAATAATTAAAAAACTTTTAATTCTCAGGAATTTTTCAATACTAAATTAAAACAAAAATCAATTTTTCCAAGATTTTCGAATAAATTGGTCCAACATCGTTTAAGCATTTCTAATGTAATAGTAGTATTTTACCGGACTTGTCACACTTTAGTTCCGAATCGCTTACAATTTTATAAATTCTATTGTTTTTATATCCTTCACCATGAGTGAAGGATTGTAATTTCCATATTATTAATTTGCTTAAAGTTGAAATCAACTTTCCTAAGCCTCCAAATAACTTACATACATAATTTAAACATCAATATATCCGCTTTAGCCAAACTTAGGGATTACCTAGATTTGTTCACCTAATTTTTCACCAACTTTTCTATCAACTCATATAGTTTTCAATCTTTATCATTACCTTCTGTTGATAGAACTGAAATAATTTGGTCATAAAAAATATATATATTTTCTCTAAGCAGAACTAATAATGCATCTTTAAGAAGAAAACTAAAAAAATTCCGAAAATTTCACGTGTTTTCACAAGAAAATATTATGAGTAGGATCCCGATTTTATGCTAAATTAATTTTCCAACACCACGTTAAATTATACTGTTCGAATCTGACTTTCATTTTAAGCTGATTTAATGATATCCGTCCGTATGAATTTTAAATACGGTCGCAATTTTGAAGATAATTCGATAGAATTAGGTACATATGCTTTATTTTTGGTACAAGATGATTCCTATTGAATTGGCTTTCGCGACTAAGTAAGTTTAAATACTCCTAATACAAACCTGACCATTGCACCTATATAAGGGAAAGTCCCATTAATTCGACACAAATACATAAGTTTCAAATGAAGAAGCTAATTTTTCTACCAAATCAGCCTTTAAGCGATATATCTATGACCAATATGATAAATTTCTTCATTTATACTTTTAGATAATGGTGAAAATGAATTCCCTCTCGTCGTACACAATATACACAAACAATTCAATCGTAAGATGGCAGTGTGTGATTTAAATTTTGTCGTACGTAAAAAGGAATGTTTTGGTTTGTTGGGCGTAAATGGGGCCGGTAAAACAACCACCTTCGAAATGATAGCTGCAAATCAGATCCTGACAAAGGGTACAATTAAAATCGATGGCGTTGATATTCTGCTCAACGAACCTGAGTATCGTTATCGTTTTGGCTATTGTCCACAAAATGATTGTTTAAATGATTTTATGACAGCATATCAAACATTACGTTACATGGCTTTATTGCGTGGCATACAAACGAAATTTGTACACGATGAGGTAATGTATTGGCTGGAGAAATTGGATTTGAGCAAATATAAAAATGTACAGGTTAAACATTATTCGGGCGGCACGAAACGTAAATTACAAACAGCAGCTGCTATGGTAAGTATTCATGAAAATTTGTGTTAAAGTAAATGTTTATGTAGTTTTATGATTTTGTTTAGATTGGCAGTCCTTCGTTGGTGTTGTTAGATGAACCCACCACGGGTGTGGATCCCATATCAAGACGTTTTCTATGGCAGTCAATACAAGACTTTCAAAAACGTGACAAAACTTTAGTACTTACATCACACAGGTAGGTTTTTGAGTTTGGAGATGTTTTTTTTTATTACATACCAATTTGAATTAAACTAATTAACAATTTTCACAATTATTTTCTCTCTCTCTCTCTTTCTTTCTTTCTCTTTAGCATGGACGAGTGTGAACATTTGTGCAATCGTTTGGCCATCATGGCCGACGGCCAATTCAAATGCTTAGGCTATGTACCAGAACTTAAACAGCTTTACGGTTCTGGTTTCACCATCAGCATTAAACTCCATAGCTGCGAAGCTACCCACTCTGATGTGGCGTACGTAACACAAAAATTACAACACTTTTTTACACATTCTAAACTGCGTGAAAATCATGCTGGCATTTTAACTTATTTTATCAAATCATTCGATATCATACAATGGTCTGAGGTATTTTCAAAGTGTGAGAAATTTTTAAGCTCAACACTGGATGTAGTCGAAGAGTACTCAGTCAATGAAACGACATTGGAGGATATTTTCCTAAAATACGATACGAAAAATAAAAGACATAACAGTAGTGATAACAATAGTGATCGAGCCTTATCGAACGGAAGTGGTGGTGTTGGTAATTCGCCAAGCATTGAAGAAGTTTAGATATTATTGTCTAGTGTCCGAACACGAGGCATTCTGAAGAGGCTAATTTAACTTACTTTTGAAGAAAGTATGATTTTAAGAAGTTGAAATACACTTCTGTACAAAAAAGTTTTATTCGAACAAATAAAATTCTACACTAACAAAATGTTAACAGAATACAAATACATAAAACAACAAAATTGTTTTAATAAATCATTTATTCACTAATTTATTCTGTTGGTTTGCTTGCAAGTTTTTACTAATCTTACAACACCATTTCCAATTGTATATCAGAAGTTTCTAAATGTATTTCAGAAGTTTCTAATAGTTTCAGAAATTTCCAATTTGTATTTTGGAATTTTCTATTTGTATTTCAGAATTTTAAATTTATACTTAATATTTTCTGAAATACAAATGCAAATTTCAGAAACACAATAAGAAATTTCTGAAATTAGAAATTCTGAAATTCAATTAAAAATTTTTAAAATATAAACTTCTGAAATATAATAGATATATTCTGAAATATAATTAGAAAATTCTGAAATTCAATTTGATATGGTGTAGTTAAACTTGCCGCAAAACGAACAGACTGTTGTTATAAAACAAATGAAATTGAAATTCGAATTATAAACTTCAGAAATTTTTCATAATCACATTTAAAATTTATGAAACAATTTTGTAAATTGAGAATTTTTTGCTGAAAACCATTGCTAATATTTAGCAGTTAGAAAAATTCGAAATGAAATTTCGAAAATTAGGTTATTGGCTGTGTTCAAGTAAAAGTGAGTTCGGTCGGACACTAGTTATTTAATACCGAATTAACAAAATAACTAAACATTGTTATTATGAAACACCTTAGACTTAAACACCACTTACTAAACACTTTAAAAACAATAAAATTTAATGTTAATTGTCATTTTTTTCATAATGCAATTACACATAAATATCTTTATTTATTAAGTATTTAATTATCTAAATTTAGTATCTGGTAAGTGGTGGAAATAAATCGATACTATTATAAATTTCAATCCATTTCAAGTATAATTGACAAATATCGAATAATTTAAAAGGGATTGGTGAACAAATGTGATACAAATTGTTGGAAAAGTATAAAATTGAAATTATAAACCAGACACACATCAAACGTAATAAATTCGTCAATAGGTGTTGATTTCAAAATTGATTTCCATCACATACCTGTTATTTTTAAGTATAAATCTATGTATAACTATATTATATGTTCTATATACTTTTGTATATAATAATAATAATAAATTACAAAAGAGAAAACAAAATTTTTCAAAATTGTTTGTGCACATTTGGTCATCGAAATATCATAAAATTTAATTTTTTGTGTGAAAATGATCTATGTTTTATGAATTTAGTGAAACTAAAAACTTGTATTTATTTTATTTCCTATTTAATTTGGTTTAGTTTTATTTCAGCAAATAAAATATAAAATTATCATAAGATTTTTATTTTCAAAATATTGGATCGAAATGGGTACTGACTGACTGTAAAAACACTATATTTGGGAGGAAGACCTCGTAAAACTACTCCAAGACAAGACAATTTAATAGCAATAGAGTTTAAGAAATACCGAAATCACTCCCCGGAAGGTTATCAATAATCTAAAATTGGAAATTAGTTCTCAAACTGTTGTCCGCAGTACCAACGCGAAATAACCTGTTATTTCTATAAAAAACCTTACTGCTCGTATACAATTTTCTAAAAACATTTAAATCATAAGAGATACCTTCAACGACTAGAATCGGACACAGATCCCCTATTTTGGAGACACAACCCCAGAGCATGAAATTGATTAATTCAATTTGAGCTGAATTCACCAACATCTTAATTCGAAATTAAAAAATGTCAGCCATTCATTCTATAAATCCATTCCCAACATCTAATTCTTCAGCTTCATTCAAAGGCTTTTATTCAAACAGAATTCATCGTTGAATTAATGCATAAAGGAATTAATTCATGACAGACTCATTCAACCTTTGATTGATTAAATGTTTGTTAAAATACAAATTTAATAAAAATATTTTTTCTTCATTCAGTTTTGTTTTGCTTTTAATAGATTTGAATTGAAGAAAAAAAAATTCATCATTCAATGGGTTTGAATTTCAGAAAATTTTAATGGTTCATTAAGCAATTAATAGATATTAATGAAAATTTAGGTAAATATTTGGAATTTTGTTTTGTATTTATTTTAAATTATAGAAGTAAATCTTCTAAATAACGTTCAAACTCTGATTCTCTAGAAACAGGTTCCACTTCAATATCTGTTTTCTTATTCCAAATGTCTTCCATTTCCTCTTCCCCTTTACTATTATCTAATGTTACAGTCTGCTCCAATTCCTCATTATCTTTTTCGCTCTCATTTTCCATCGTGTTCGCTCCGCTATTTGCGCTATGCATCTCCTCTTCTTCTATATCTTTGTCATTTTCACTTCCCAGACTTCTCTTCGTTTTTGTAGATTTACGTTTTTCACGCCTAGCTTCTTTAGACTGCTGGCGTTCCATGTGCTTGAGACGTTTTACTTCCCGTTTCTTGGAGGTGTAATTCAATTGATCAGAATGCTCTGGACACAGTCGTAGTTTAACTAAAGCATTTTTACGTTCACCCTGTTCTTGGTATGCAAAATTGACTTCCCAACTACGTAGATGGTCTTTTTCCAAACATTTGCGACTACCACATTGAAATTGCCCAATACCGGCTACTACTTCTGCTTCTGTACGCCATCGTAATGCCACCTTATTTTCTTTGTGACGGCTTAGATCAGCGATACAGTATTCTTTGAAGAGCTTGTCGTAATATCGTTTGGCTAAACGCACTTCCCAAGAATCTTCATCCGCCGAGTCGTTGTCATCGTCCCACAAAAATCGATGATGCTCTCGTATGACATCGATGTCGCGTTTATGTTTCCGTAGTTCGGCTGAATAGTTTTTGTTTAATATAAACGTCTTTAGTATGTAGTCGTGGCGTTCTTGGTCACTTAAAGATTTTAATGAAATTGGAAACATTCTGTTTAATATTTTGAGGATAAATTAGAAAGAATTGAAAAATATCAATTTACTGAGAAATCAAAAGGTAAACAATTACAAAAACATGCCAGCTGACTTTTGTTTATAAACAAAGGATGAGAGTTACCAAGTTAGAATAAATTAAAAGGGAACTCAAATTTTGTTACAGGTTACACCAATTAACAATAAAAACTTAACTTAAAGTTATCATTAACTATGCCATAATTTTAAAAATTAAACCATAATAATTTTTACCATTTAATTTAGAATGGTTTTTTTAAAAAATGAAGAGAACCCCATCCGTATCTTAAGCTACGTATACACGGTTGTCAGAAACATGCTCAGAAAATGGTTAACACAACCATGAGAACTTGTGTTGTAACATATGGTTGTTAACCATTTATTGAACATTTTCTGGCAACTTTGTAAGAATATGACAACCACAGATTATTACAGATAAGAAACAAATGACAGTTCTCAAAAAACGTAATATCGAACCGTATGGTTATTTTGACGTTCTACAATAATTTTTCAATGGTTGTGGTTTGCAGAGAAAAAAATACAATTTTCAATAGGCACCGAGTGTGATATATATTTGTCCCTCTTTCCAAACCACAACCATATTACTAGAACCAGCTGATTCAAATCTAGCTTCATATAAACATATTGTTCTCTTATGTCTCAAAAGTGAGCGTTTAGGAGTATAATATATTGTATTTCCACATGAATGCTCTTCATAGATATGTCACAATTTATATACCATCAGATAGTTTCCGGACTGAGCTATCAGATCAACATTGATTTCAAAAACGAAAGTATGACAGATTGATGTTCTGCAAATCGAATGATTTTGTACATTAAAACTTGAGTAAAATTACCGCATTCGATATCAAGCAAAATTGATCAATAGCTCATTAGATCACGAATGCGGTTATTCGGCCCCAGGATTTGATTTACAGAACTCCTAAATATATATGTGAATTCGTTTTATAAACGAAAGTTAGTTTTAGATTTACAGAACAGGTGGATTATATTTTAAATAACTGAAATTTTGTTTGTTACTCTTGAAAACTATATTTCGTAATTATATTTTTCAATAAGACCCCTTTCACACTAAGGAATTAAGTTGCTCAAGTCTGTTTTTCATTTTCAAAAACATGAATGAAAAAACAAACAAACGGCAAGTCAGTACTCAAATTTAAAAAAAAAAATTGTTCTTCTAAACCATGGTAGAACCAACCAGGTACAATTATTACGGAGAGTTATCAATATTTACCCCTACAACGTCAAATAACGCATTTACTCTCGTCACTTTTTATTTTGTTTTCTCAATGTTTTGCACGTTATATTAAAACCAACACATATTTATTTGTAAAAATTTTAATTTCTATTAAATATTTCACGAAAAAAAGCAAATACATATATATTTTCTAATAAAACCACAAATTAATTTTTTTGTCTTAGACATTTCGTTTTGTTTTTTTGGAATTTTCTTTTGTTTGACGTTATAGGGAATGTATAATTGAGAACATACTTTCTAGTAATTGTACCTTGTTGGTTCTGCCATGTTCTAAACCAGACCTTAGCTTTGACATCAACAAACAAAAAATTGCGCAACTAATTGCCTAATGTGAAAGGGGTTAACATGGTCTTTTTATATTTCTAAGATAAATTCAATTTATGTGCTTCAGTATTCTGAAGCACATAATTTTACCAAAAATAGATTTGTAGAATATGGTTACACTTCGCAGCATTGACAAAACAATGGAAACTTTAAAATGTCTGCTAGAAAGAATACTGAAGTGAAAAGAATATGTAAGAAAAGGATGTAAAAGGCATCATGTTTTTTCATCATTCTATATTTATTTTATTTTGTGTAATTTATTTTTTGCACAATATGTTTAATTTTTTAAATAGCTCAATTAATAAATCAGCAGTAGTAAAAAAATTGAACATTGTGAAAGAAGCTTTAGCTGTGGCCGATAATGTAAATTTCATAAGAATATTTTTTCGATTTTGACCTATTATTGGAATGTTTGGATAAGTTTCAATTGTAATAACAATCACTGTATATGTAAGGGAGTTACCGGGATACCCAGTTAGAATTAAAACTTGGCAACTCTAATTTCCATAGAAGGCACATCATCAATACATGTTGGCAAAAAGGGTGTAGCAAGATAAACTTACATATATGAATACGTGTTGGGGTATACATTGGGGTTGGGTGTAATGTTTATTGGGGTGAATCTTTGTTAAAACCCATTCAGATTTTCTTTAAAAAGTTTTGACCCCTAAAAAACACATAAAAATAGTTTTCTAGATATAATGAGGTTTATGGACAAAATCAGACACACATCTGTGCAGCCTAAAAATTGCGACGGCAGCAATAATTTGTCTATGGACAAAATCAGTAATTTGTATTAAGCAATAAAATTCCAAGAATTTGCATAAGAAATACAAAAAAGGGCATAAACTAATTACAAGATTACAAGTACATTTCTTCGTTTAGTTCTTTCTATGGAAAATAATGTATTTTTGAAAAAGAATTTAACATTCCCCAGAAAAAATAAGATAATTAAATTTGGGAACTAAAAGACATTTTGCCAATAGTCTTAAAGTCTAGCTTAAAGTGCAAACGCGCTAAATTTATCGTCTCGTCGATATATCAGAATACGTATACACCGAAAAAAATTCATGCGACCATTTACGAAAATATCTTTTTAATTTTATTTATTTTACGAAACATTTTTTTTTAGCGGAAATAATCAAAATAAATATTTTAAATAAAATATATAAATAATTCTTTATTAACGAAATAGGTATGTTACTGTATTAATGTTCTAATACTTATGTTATAAAATTTTATGGAATATTTTTGTCGAAATACATTATACAATATTGCCACCAAATTAAAAATTTTTTAGATATTATTAAGTTTTATCATTTTGAAAGTGTTTTAAACTTAAAACTTTCGCACATATTAAGAACAGCTTTCGTACGTAATCGTTTATTTTATACCATCCTTTTGTGGAGCGAAATCACGAAGTATTTCGTACAATGTACGGGAATTTTCGTGTAAGGCGTGGATTTTTTTCGGTGTACGATACGAATAAATGTATACGATAAAAATATAGTTTTTATTTATCTTTTTTTTTTTTTTGTTTGTTTAATATAATCTAATTTTGGATTTATTATTTTTTAGCAAGTTCTGCAGATAACCAATCTAAGCCTTCGTACAAACCGTTTCCTTGTGTTGCACAGGTTGCTTGTATATACCAGTGACGGTTTCTTAATTGATTTAGACGTAGTTTATCAGTTAGTTCTGCAGCGTTCATTGCATTTGGTAGATCTTGTTTGTTTGCAAACACTAATAATACAGCATCCCTTAGTTCATCCTCCTGCAGCATATTTTGCAACTCCTTCTCAGCTTCAGTAATACGGTCCCTATCGTTGGAGTCAACAACGAATATAAGCCCTTGGGTGTTTTGGAAGTAGTGTCTCCACAAAGGACGAATTTTATCTTGACCGCCGACATCCCATACTGTAAAGCAAATGTTTTTGTATTCCACACTCTCAACGTTAAAACCAATGGTAGGAATGGTCGTTACAACTTCACCCAACTTTAACTTATATAGAATGGTAGTTTTGCCAGCAGCATCTAAACCCACCATTAAAATACGCATTTGTTTTTTGCCAAAAAGCCGTGTTAATAAACTAGAAATAGTTAAACCCATTATTAACTTTTTTTTATTACTTTAATTTCACGATCACTCTGTTCTGCAATTGTTTCGTGTCGACTTTAGATAAACTATCTTAAGTTATTATTGGATATATAAATATATTTAACAGCTTCTTGTAATTATTATATTCTTTAGGATTTATTTGTAAAAAAATAATCCGAGTGAATAAAACAAAGAAAAAAGTTGACAGCAATTTCCGAAAACGAGACGTGTTCGTAGTTACTTAATAGCGTTGTAAAAGTATTGAGTATTTAGTTACTAAGTACTCAAAAATGGCTATTTTACGGATATTCAGTACCAAAAAGTAACTACTCAATGTTCTCAGGGTTCTATTTTGCAATACAACACAGAACAGGGGTGGATAATTCAGTGCTATTTTAGTTTTTTTTAGAACTTTGTTATCAAAAACTGTGCTGCAGCAATATTATCTGATAAAAAAATTAAAAAAAAAAAAAATACGATAGCGTAATAAATTGTTCCACTTTAATTATTCGTTATGTCTGCTTTTACACAGGGCAAGTTTACTTGTAGCAAGTCTCTTCGATTCTTCTTTAAACTTGCTCGTCTGTTTACACACAGCAAGTCTGTGTTCAATTTTGTATGTCAAAACCTAATAGACGCCATACTGAAAATGAGAAAATAAAAGAGAATTGAAGATACTTGCCAGTACAAGCCTCTTTCTTCTTGCCTCTCTCTCTTATAAACTCAGACTTGCGGCAAGAAAACTTGCCCTGTGTAAAAGCAGACTATGCTCTATTGATTCCAGAGACCGTATCTGTTATAAGTCTGCTTTTACACATAGCAATTTTACTTATTTTATGAAAATAAATCAAAATTTAAAAATTATTTCTGATTTTAATTGAAAAACAAATTATTTCTTACAATTATTATTTCATAACAATTATTGAGAACCTATTCAAACAAAACTTTAAATCCAAAATTAGAAAATGATTTTTAAAATAAAAATCAAGAATAAAAATCATATAATAAGTATTATTTTTTTAAACAAATTAAAATTTAATAAGTAATCCAAGAAAACATTTTAACACGATTTTTTACAATTCCTCAGGAAAAATAATAGATACAGTACATCTGGGCAGAACTGTGATAAACAAGTAAGAGAGCTATATTCGGCTGTGCCGAATCTTTTGTAAACAAAAATAAAAAATAAAAATTAAATAAAAAATTTTTATGTGCACAGTTTCCTAAGATTTGTAATATTCTAAAAAATAAAACAGTTTTTTCTGGTTTTGGATTATTACAGTTGTTTAAAGGTGCTATAATGTTGTTGTTAACTTAAAGGTTTTGCTTCGAAAACACTTAGATAAACACAAGGAAATTTTTTTTTAATTTTTATTTTAAATTAAAAAAAAAAAAAATTTTAATTTATTAGTGGACAAAATTTATGAAAAAAAAATTTTGGTAAAAAAAAATTTGGTCTAAAAAATATTTTTCCCAATTTTGACCCATTGTAGGTCTAAATTACTATAGCCTTATATACATCGTTGCAATGGACTTTGAAATATCTATCATTAGATATCCATATTGTCTATATTAATGACTTAGTAATCCAGATGTAGATCTGATATATTGATGTATCAATCATGTTTGTAAGTTGATTTCAACATACAGACGGACATGGCTGCATATAACGACTTCGACTTCGCTGTATATAACGATCCAGGATATACAAGGTGGCGCAAAAGTAATCCTCATATCAGAAAATGCTATAAATTTTGCGATTGGCCCCTAATGCCAGTTCTGTTTTGACATTTGTGTAGTAAACACTTGCGAAATACACGTTAATAAACAATGATACGCTACACTGCCCCAGAACGCGGAATATTGCTGACTATTTATTTGACAAATAATCGGCAAAATTTATAGCATTTTCTAATAGGAGGATTACTTTTGCGCCACCTTTTATATACTTTGTGGGGTCGCAAATTACAAACGGAATGATAAACTTATACAGTATCGGCCATAACTAAAGCACCCCCTCAGTGATTTTTTTCATATGTATTATATATTTTTTTATAAAAAAAAGTTTTAAATTTCTATTATGTATTATTTTCAGTAGTTAATATATTTACTATTGATAAACAAATACTTTTAAAGTTAATCTTTCTATAAGAGGTAACTTTAAATCAAAAAAAATATTTAAAGGTAGAAAATAAAACGGACAAAACTAAAGCACCCCTTCATGGATTAATTATAAAAAATTTTTTTAGTTTATATTTTGTTGCAAATCCTTTGTTTTGGATGACACAAGCACATCTCTTAGGCATAGAAGATATTAAGTTTTTTATGGTGTCTTGCGATATTCCTTCCCAGGCTATAATAACGGCTTGAAATAAATCGTGAAATTAACAATGTGCCACTAGTTCTCAATAGTATTGAGATCGGGTGATTGATCAGGCCAATGAAGAACTTTTATTGCTCTGTAGCCAATTATTACAAACTTTGGAGGTGTGCTTAGTATCGTTATCCTGTTGGAACCTCCCTATAAGTGGCATATCTTCACTGGCATAAGGCAACATTACATATTTCAATATATCACGGTACATGAACTGATCCATAATCCCATTAACTTAATGAATTGGCCCGATTCCTTGACCAGAAAAGCTACCTCAAACCATTACATTGCCCCCTCCATGTTTAATTGTCCCTTTGCAATATTTAGGATTCAGTCTTTCTCCTTTTCGTCTGCGTACACGCCTTATTCCATCGGAACTTTTTAATTTGTATTTAGATTCGTCAGAGAACAGTACTGTCTTCCATTTTTGGACACTCCAGTTGATGTGGGCTTTGGAAAACTCCAGTCTAGCTTTCTAGTTCTTAGCTGATATAAACGGCTGAATAACCCAGCTTCCACTACTCTTCTACGGATTGTTCTTTCACTAACGCATAATCTTAAACTTGTTCTTACTTGACTAGCTGATGCTGTAGGATCTTTTTGTATTGCTCTTTTGATCAAGGAATCATCATAACGTGTGATTTTACGTGGATGTCCTCCAGAATGTCCCGGTTTTATACGACCAGTCTGCAAACACTTTGGAATCGGCCAGGAAATAACTGATCTGTTAATTGAATATTTTTTAATCAATTCATGCGGTGATAAGCCCGCCTTCCAGTCTTCAATAACTTTTATTTTAAATTCACTGTAGTACTTGGTCCTTGTCATCCATTGTTTTTTCACAATAAACTGTATAAAACTTAAATTATGCAGACTACGCCATTCTTTATTTTTATCTCTGGAATTTTTAAATGCATCCGTTGTGAGTCCCGTTAACTGACATTGAAAATATGAAGTAGCATAGTCAAATTTTAAAAACTTCTTATAAGTGGGTGCTTTTGTTTTGTCTGTCGCTTTTTGTGTTTTTATATGTTTTATAATTTTAAATTAATTGTTCATAAAACAATAACAATATAAGTTAATAAAATATATAGAAAATAAAGACCAAAAAAAACGCTTTTCAACAAAAAATTATGATATGAAAAAATCCATTGAGGGTGTGCTTTAGTATGTACCCTTGCCACTCATGGTAAAGGGTATAAAAACATTGAACACCAAAATTGCTAACATGTTCTTTATAGAGTCTGTTGTCCAGCAAGGGTAGTATACAATTGAAGACAACGCCTATATTGCGTTTTAACCTTAAATAGATTAGCCAAACAGTCCACTTCAATTGGTCAGCATCGTGGGTATTGAGCAAACATATTAATCTATCCAGTACACATTGGAAATAGGGATAAAAGTCTTCTCGCAAATCTCTAGCCAACACATATGCACAGGCAAGTTTTATAAAAGTAAGTCGATCTAAATGTGGCAACGCTTCTCTGAATATTTGCAAAAAAAAAATATACTTCAAAAATCTCTTTTCTTCTCAAATTATAAATTAAACTACCTTGTAATTTTTTTATATCATGACTTATAATGTCCTTGATTAAAATCTAAGTTTAAACTCGGATTACATACCCTTTCAGTCGTTTTGATAAACTTATTTTCAAATTAACGGTTTTACTACACATTTTCCACAAAACCATACTACTATAAAATACAACCATTTATATTTGGTGGGGAGCTACAATAACAACGAAGAATGCAGAAAAGCAAACAAGACAATTCACAATAAACCCAATACAATACTAACAAACATACACAAGTCATCAGAAGAAAAAAAAAAAACTCAAAATTGTGCTCCACCAACAAAACATTGTTCCTTCAGTTGTTTTGCAAATTTCATACAATTTGCATCGTACTTACGGTTAAATTTATTTACGGATCGATTTTACAGTGTTTGGGGCGAGAGTATAGTGCGGTTAAATGCGCCGCTCTTTTTTTGCATGTGTATTTTTTTGTTTTGAACTTTTCCATTCAGAAAAAACTGAACCAAAACAAAAAACACAACATACAACAACAACGAATGAACGCAGCTGTTTTTCTAAATGGTAAAATACATTAGAAAAAAACGCGAATAAATTTGTAAAGGAAGATATAATTTGTGTAGAAAAAAAGACCAGCAAAAAACTAAACTTTTAGATACACCAAAAACAAGCAGAATTTCACAAAAAAATGAGTTTTTTTTTGCTAAATTATAAAAAAAATATATTGTATGTAGAAAATGACGGAACAAATTGTGCAAAAATTTAACGTTAACAAATCTATAATTTAAAAGAATATAGCAAAAATATATAAATTTAATATTGTATACGTAGTACTATTTAAATTGTACATTTAATGCGATTAATGCAGCTCTACTATAAATTAATTATTTTTTTTTTTGTTTTTGATGAATTGATAATTTTTCAATTTCGCAGTAGTTAAATTAAAAAAAAAGTACAAAAGAATAAATGAATACAAGTAAAGTAATTGATCTGCATGTGTGAGTAAATAATATACAATGATGTTGATGATTCTTTACAATTTTTTTGTGTGATTTTTTTTTATATTTTTTGGTTGGTGTGCTGCTATATAGTTGAGAGTTTTTAAAGAATTTCGTGTATTTCCAAAGTAACTACTGATTAAAAAGATTGCGAAGGGTTCAAGACAAAAACATCAAACACAACAACAATAACTACATACAATAAGAATAAGAACTCAAGAACAACAACAACAATAGCCGCACACTGCATGTACAAGTCTCAAGTTTGTAAACAATTTTTATTTCATTTTTTTTTTTGCTTTGCCATTTTACGACATGCAGATGAAGATGAGAATTATAAATTTATCTCTTGCAAGATAAATACAAAAACATCTTACACAAACACATGCATACATACACACAGACTAAAAAAAATGTGCTTTCTTTAATTTTGCTTGTGCAAAATGTGGAATGCAATCAATTTAATGGAATCTTATTATTTTGTTTTTCTTTCAATGCCTTTTCTTCGTATTCCTTGGCTTTTCGTTTCTGCTTTTACGAAATATTTTTCTGTTTTTTTTTTTTTAAGAAAAATACGCATCTCTTATTTCCGTTAAACGCAGAGTTGCCATATTTTGAATGTATTGCAAATAAACAGCACATCCGTCCGTACCCAGCAAACAATTTCATTAGAATTAATTTAAATGCATAGATTTTTGAAACTACAGAATTAATATTAATTTCTGGGATAAATGGTTATGAGTTTTAAAAAAAACATTTGCAAACTTTAAAATGTTTGAAATACCTATCTAAAGAAAAGTTATTTAAATTTTAAACTAGTCAAAATTAAGTAAACGCTACACAGTGCTTTGTACCCATATAACGAATGGACAAAAGTAGAAGGAATTATATTAGAGAATACAAATTTAGCTCACAGGTATCTTTTAGTGAAGTGAAGAAAAATTTAATGAATGCATGGACATACATACCTTCCTCCCATACATCCTGTATTATTAAAATTGTATATTAGATACAATTATGACTGTAATGTTTCAAAAATTGGTAGATATTCAGAAAATTGAGTTCCTACACAGTGAGCTAAATTTAATTTTAATCAAAGCAAGGACTTGTTACCTCGTCATATATCCTTTTTCGTTAAAACGTTATAAAATCGCTGAAAATAGTGCAATTTTTATATGATTTGACTAGGAATTTGAGAAGGTAATGATAACATTTATTGCGAATTGCATTGGAAATAATAACCTTAAAAAATTAGAAAAAAAAATTACATTTTACGCAATTTTTTTATATTATCCATTGAACTTTGATATTTTCTAACTTTTTAAATGCGTTTTTAAAGCTACGTAAAATCGGAATTGAAGAGAATTTCACTACTTAGTTATTCAAAAACTAAAACTGAAAATATTTTTTTCGAAAACCTGAATTTTGCGAATTATTTTTTATAAACTATCCACTAACGCATTTTATGTGATAAGGCAGAGAATAATGAGCATCTTTTAGAAGGCCTACAAAGTAAATATCTTGTATTTTTCCCGCTGGGGAAATATGGAGCACTACAACACAAGCATACGTACATAATTCTGGGAACCACAGAACCTTTCTCTTATCATTGGCAACGAACGATCTACAAAAAAATTTCCCTTGAGATTTCTTTTCATATGAAACTTATTTTTACTGAATTTTGTATGATTTATATATATAGGCATTTATATATCATATAGCCATATTCCGGAAGAAATTTATATGGGGATTCGGATAAATCATGATCCGATTCTTACCATTTTCAACAGATTTTGCCCTTTTTATCGTAGGAATAATGTCTGCAAAATGTTATACCATTAACTGTAATACGTATATTTAAATCTTATATATAAATAGGCCACAATTTTTTTTGTGGTACATATTGATGAAACATATATGGTTTAAAAGGTTATTTTCTCTAGATATAAACAATATAAAAAGAATGTTTCAAAATTTCTTTCCTAGTAAAATATGAATTTGTGAAAAACATATTGACATTTTGGTGCATAACTCTGCTGAAACTGGAACGATTTTGCTGATTCTGATCAATACTGCAGATTGCTTAGAACAATGTTAAACATGTTTGTGTAAATCTTGTTATTTTTGGTTTTGAATATTGTACGTGCAGAAAGACTAACTTATCTAAATTGATTAAAAATTTTATAACGATCAATAAAATATATTGTTACGTTTTTACCTTTTAAAAACGGGGGTTTATTTCCTTTAAATAAACCGGATACTTTTGATTGCAAATAAGAAGCAGTTTTAGTAGTTTAAAATTGTAACAACTCTTTATTTATTTAGAATGTACAACAACAACAAAATTAAATAGTCAGTCAGTGTATTTATACTATTGTAACTCTAGCAGCGCCTATGATCAATTCAACTCACGCCAGCTCTGCCACTATTTATACACGCGCCATCTATCGGGATTCTTCTACAATGTTCTTAACGGACATACTAGTACATTCGAATTCTAGAGCTTTCGATGATAATGTTAGGAGCTTAAACATGCAGTGTTTCCATACTTACAAACAATGCTAATAACCGCATGCTATCAACATTGGGGATAAGTAGAAGCTTCTACTGATGGACATGTTTATATTAGGTGTGTTCGCGTACTTTCCAGTAAAAATTATCCAGTAACTTTAATTTAGAGAGTAATAATAAATTAACTCTCAATCTAAAAAATATCAAAAAAAGTACACGAACAACAATTTGTAAAAACTTGTAAGTTTCTGTTTGTAAACATTTGATAAGAAACAAAAAGTTGATTTTTGATCAACAAATACCTACAAACAGTAAAAGTAGCACTTAATAGTAATTAAAACTATATTTTTGCTATAAAACTATAAATTATAGAAAAATATTTATAAAATTTAATTTTTAAAAAAAAACCGCTAAATGAAAGTACGCCGACATGTATTAAAACGCTAAGTTGTCATTGCTTTATACAATTTTCATTAACAAACAAACTCATTTAAAAACAAATATTTAATGCATTATTGTAAAAGAAACCTAATTATAAATGTATTTGAAGTGTTTGGGTAATATTATTTTATATTTATTCATTTGAATAATTACAATATTTGTGTATTTTAAGTTTCATTTCTTTTGTTTACATTCGAAAATATACAAACATATGTTTTAATCATATGTTTCTATCTTGATATTTTTTACTTGACAAAAACTGTCCAGTAACAAATATTAAGTTCTCTATTAACGAACTGTCACTTTTAACATTATCATGCTCTCTCGTTACAAGTTTTTAAAAGTAAACGAACGTAAATTATTAACATTTTTAACAATATCATAGTCACAGTAACTATATATATGATTGTGGAAACAATAATATGGTCAATTTACGATTCACATGATTGTATCAACCATATATATGGTTACAGTAAACATGTATATGTTTGTGACATATAAATGGTTGTCACAAACATATACATATTTACTGTAACCATATATATGGATGATACAATCATGTGAATCGTTAATTAACCACAACTATATTTCTTTTCTGCGTGCACCTTTAAAGTTCATGCCAAATGTACCACAGAATTGGATCATTGCTCCCGCTTCCCAATGATGATGCGAAGTTCCTTCAAATTTATTTCAAAGGAAATGAAGCTACAGAAGCCGAACGCTATTAACGAACATGCGTGTGCATTTGCTGCAATACCCTTCTGCCGAAACATTCTTAAAACTATTGTTCCAATTGATCCCGCCACAACTTAGATTTCTTTCCCGAACTTCTGCCAAATGCAAATGAATATTCAAGCTGTTGTCGACATGGTATTCCCAAGTCTTACAACCAAAGTATAACAAGTAGTCCGACTCTTTGACAGCAGTACCTAACTCTAAACATGTGTTAGTGAAAAAGTACCTAAGTCTAAGTATGTGGTAGTAACTAAAATGTATATGTGTTGGTGCCTTTTCAATTTTCACCAGACACACAGAGTTCTATAAAAATGTTAAAATTTTTATTTATTTCAATTTTCTTCTATTTTCAATACCATAAATTGAAACTCTGTTCTACATTTTAATATCTACCACAAACAAAATAAAATGTCAAAAATAATAAAAAAAAAAATTGTTAGTATGTGCGAAATGGACGTGCTTCGGAAAAGAAAAAGTGCTAAATGTGTTGGAAAAAATTATAAAATAATGTGTGTTAGTGAATTTTCGTGTATTAAACCTTATTTATTCGATAATTTATAGTCAAAATTTTGAGACTTTTGATGTGTTTAATTCTCTCACAAGGGTGTTGAATTCACACGGAACCCGTATATGTGAGAGAGTATTTTAGAAAATAGAGAGTCGGACTACTTGGTATCATAGAGAATAGACATAGAGCGGAAACTCTCCTGTCAGAGACCTAACTCAGTTGTCAGAAACCTAAGTGGTGAGAATGTATTAGTAGAAAAAACTATGTGAAAATAAAAACAACACTCGTATGTGTGATTATTTTGAGTAAATTTTTTGTTTGAGTTTTTTTCTAGTTTCCACTCTATGTTTCTCTATGCTTGGTATACTTTGCTTACAACCAACTACAAAAAGTCGGACTGGCTGTGGGAACATGCAATTTTGGCACCAACAAATTATGATGTTAACAAGCTCAATAAGCAAATACAATTGAAACTGCCTGGCGATACAATAAAATACAAATCGATTGACACAGTAATGAACGAAGAACAAGCCATAGAGAAAATATACATAGAGCGGAAACTAGAAAAAAACTCAAACAAAAAAAAAATACTCAAAATAGTTACACATATGAGTGTTATTTTTGTTTTCACATAGTTTTTTTTACAAATACATTTTCACCACCTAGGTTTTTGACAACTGAGTTAGGTCTTTGACAGGAGAGTTTCCGATCTATGTGTGGAACAAGCAATTTTTGAATTCATTTGAATCATGTATTAACATTGAAGGTTGGATCACCGACTTTGTTCGACAAAGTATAATTAAATCGAGATCGAGATGCAATATAAAACAGATGTTTTCTAAGAGCCAGCAACGTTGTAATTTATATATGTATTTATTAGATTTATTAAATTCAATTATGGAAAACAAAAATGGATATTTTCATAGATTAAAACTATTTATATAATAGCGGCAACGGTATATACGATTCTTATATACCGTTCACTATGATAAATATTGAAAACAATTTTTGGGAAAAACTATTTTTTTTTTTTTGGAAAACAAAAATTTGTTGGTGAAAAAAATCCGGTCAAAAATATTTTTTCCCATTATCGGTTCGAATTTCTATTGTTCATATTTAAATTTATAAAAATCGGCACGGACTACCTCGATTTTCAACGTATTTTTGGATATATATTTGCATTACTAAATCATTAATATAAACAATATGGATATCTAATGATAAACATTTCGAAGACCTTTCAAACGACGTATATATCGCTATGGAAATTTGGACCAATAAAGGGTTAAAATCGCGAAAACTAAACAGAATATGTTGTGTTAAGTTGGTTTTCTGGTGAAAGGTCTGTAATTGATTTTTTATAACTGTCTCAAGTTATTTGGCGAAAATGTTCTAAAATTAAATGTATCCGTCAGTTTTGGATTAGGCCGTTTATTAGATTCAGTTTGGTTTCAGCCTTAAAAACCGATCTCGATCGTACTATAATTTCCATGCATATTTCGTTAGCCAAATCGTCTATTGAGAGCTGATGGCTATTCCTCATCGTTTTGTTCTCATAATTTGTCTTATTAATACTAATTAAACATTTAAATTTTCAAAAAATTTTCTTAAGAAAATTTTTAATAAAAACTGATTCATATAAATACCTATTTATTATTGTGTAACAAAATTGTTTGGTTTGTTGTTGTTATCGTTAGTTTAAAATACCACTTTAATCCATTTAAAGTGTTTTTTTTTATTGAACAGTTTTTGTTTTATCAATTTTATGATCTATAAATCAATAAATATACGAGTACATCATACGTTGGAGCGAAATTTGTTTTAAAACTTAAATCCTGATTATATAAATAGCTGATATTTCTATACCAACAAGTGGTAAAATATAACTGATAAATTTAACAAACAAGCAAACATATTTCAATTTTGTTTTGGTTTCACAAACGTTTATCCAGTGCGACAAATTTTATTCACTATCAGTTTATTTTAAACAAGGCAGTTAACGTTATAACTTATAACGTTATATCTACCAAGCTACCGTTACCGAGACTGCCCTTACTTGTAAAGTGGAAATTTAGCTTAGACTCAATAAACTTGTACTCAAATCTTGTGCAGAAGCACAAGATCGTTTGTCTCGATGTGCTTTTTTTGCGTACTTGACGAGCCAAATATTCATGCTCCTGCAGATCTCTATTTTATGATAAGTCATAGAACGAATAACGCCAACGGTTGAACTTCTAAAAAGAAGATAAGTCCTTAAAAATTCTTGGGACGTTGGAAAAAATATAGCAACATTAACCCTCCCGATCTCCTCTTCTGTAGATGCTCCATTATCTTGAAACGTTTATTTGCGATATGGAGTGTTTTATTCTGAGGAATGATGTCCACAACTGTTGGTAATCCAGGTCAACCATTTGGCTGTGGTTTACAATTTCCTTTTTTATAATAAAAACAAGTAAGAGAGCTATATTCGGCTGTACCGAATCTTATATACCCTTCACCAAATTATATCTTAAAATAAAATTTAAAAAATTTTTTTTAATTTTTTTTTTTCAAAATAGTTTTTTAAAAGTTTTTTCTAATTTTTTAATTTTTTTTTTTTTAATTTATGAGTTAAAAAAGTTTATGACAAAAGAAAGTGCTTTTATTTCCAATCAAAAGTATCCGGTTTATTTAAAGGAAATAAACCAACGTTCTCAAAAGGTGAAAACGTAACAATATTTCTTTATTAATGGAGGGGTTTTACAATAAACATTTGTTTTTACCAAAAAGAGGGATAAATTTGACCCCTTGTACGTTAAAATTTCCAAAAAGTGCCAAAATCCATTTTAATTTTTTTAGAAGGACTACAATTCCATTTAAATATAATTTCTGGGATATGGGATACAAAAAAGTAGCAATACAGGGTTTTCACCTATTTTATCCCCTAAAAAGTTCAATTATTTTTTGCATAAATTCAGATAATGTTGGTTTTTTTGGTGCTAGCTTTATTAGTTCCGGAGATGTAGAGATACCGATTTTACTCGTTTTAAAATTTTTTTTTCTTTTCTAAAATATGTATACTCTACACCACCATTTCGGAATTGGTTAATTCCGAAAAATAACGACATTTTGGCATTAACAACTGAAACATAAAGAACAGATTTGGCAGACTGTCAACATTGACCTGCTTTTATTGGATAACCATTTACATCTGTGCCATAGAATGTCTTGGAAGATGACTCTATCCATACTGTTATGTACGTAGGATTCTAGCAGAAAAGATAATTGAAACTAATTATATTGTTACGAATTTGCAATAGCGATTTGAATTTAACAGTCTGTAACGACTTCCAACAACATTCATAATGTTTATAAACACGTCCATCAGTAGTAACTTCTACTTATCAACAATGTTGATAGCATGCGGTTATTAGCATTGTTTGTAAGTATGGCAACACTAAATGTTTAAACTGCTAACATTGACATCGAAAGCTCTAGAATTCAAACATACTAGTTTGTCCGTTAAGAACATCATTCACGAATGATGGCGCGTGAGTTGAGTTGATCATAGGCGCTGTTAGAGTTAACATCAACTGCCTTGTACATTTAAGTTTGTACTTTATAAGCGTGTGTGTGTGTGTATTAAAAACACATAGTGACTATTTTAGAATGTTGTTGTACATTTGAATAAATAAAGAGTTGTTACAATTTTAAACTACTAAAACTGCTTTTATTTGCAATCAAAGGTATCCAGTTTATTTAAAGGAAATAAAGCCCCGTTTTTAAAAGGTAAAAACGTTATAAAATTTAAATAATACATATTTAATCGATATTTACAAGTGTCCCAAGAAGTATTTTAGGAAGGAAGTTTATTTGTATACATTTAAATGTTAGATCAAAACGAAGATCGATTAAGATTGTTGCACATAAACTTGAGATAAACACATAATCATGAAATATATAAAATCATTCCTTATCGATATTTACAAACTCCATTAAATTAAAAACTGCGCACATATAGAAAGGATACAAACAATATAAAAATATAAACAAAAGTTTAAATTTAAATCCTGTTTTAACAATAAAAAACTTCTGTTTTTCTTTGTAAATTGTGCAAATATTTAATTAGCATATAAAGGTTATATAACTTACGAAAGGGTTAACTGTCAATCGAACTGTCACACTGCGCCCACTTTTTGACATTTATGATCAGTATACTCTAACAAATCATCATAAATAGATGGACGCTTGGACAACGCTACCAAATTATTAAAATTTACTTTGAAACCCAGTCATAGATTCGTGCAACTTATAGACGACTGTTTTATCGCAAAATTCTGTTCAGCGATGTGGCTCATTTTTGGCTTATCGGGTTTGTTAATAAACAAGATTGCCACATATGGAGTGAGACCAATCCACAACAGACCCTACAAACTCCATTAGATCCAAAAAATGCTCCGTTTGTTGCGGTTTACACGCTTTAGCCGGAGCTCTCGTTACGTTTAATGAAGATCGTTACCGCATCACGATCAATAATTTGAAAATATGGATGACGATAATCCTCTCGCCTGGATTAAAAGGATGGCGAGATTTTGACCTGTCAACTGGCCGCCAAGGTCGTGCGATTTGACATCTCTCGATTATTTCCTGTGGGGCCACGTAAAGACACTGGTTTATGCTGATAAACCAGCAACAATTGACGCCTGGAGGCCAACATTGTTCATGATATTCGTATCATACGAACATCAAAGTGGCCCAAAATTGGACGTCCAGAATGCTCTTCGTCAAGAACAGCCACGGTGGTCATATGCCCGAAATCAATATCAAATGTTAAAGCCATGTATTGATCTTTTAAATAAAAGAAATTGTTTGTGTTATTTTTTTCAAATTTCAAGTTCTATCGGGCTTAAAAAAACACCCTTTATATCCATAATAAATCCCTTTACAAAATTCTGCATAATATTAAAAACTTTTAAAATCAACTGCAATTTACAGCAGAACAAAAATATAATAATAGAAACTTTACTCTTTCAAGGTGAACGTGTCGCGCCTTATGCTAACCCACCACAATACAACAGAAATACACAACAGCACTGTTTAGGAACTCTATAAACAAAAGTCATTTTTGGAACTTAAACGTCAAGCAACAAGAACAACAAAAACGTCCGTTCTTGAACGTCTAATTTCGTAACGAAATATTCACATTCGTCTGAGAAATTCGTGCGCTAGTGATCGCACGTTAATTGAATTTTTTTCCCCCCCCAAATTGTTTAAATAATCGCCACTTTGCCGCGCGGACGTAAGTGTAAATCCACCACCTCCGGTAATATGGCCGCTACGGGAGGAGGGGGAGCAGCTGCTACAAGTGTTGTAGTTCTGGATCGTGGCAACAATACAACATGTACAATCAATTTGCATGGTAAGTGACGCCGCTAAGGCTAAAGTGGTTTTTGCTGTTAGATATTTTTTTTATATTTTATTTCTTTCTTATTACATACTATTTAGTTTTATTTAAATTTTGAATATTTAAGTATTTCAAGTTGGTATTATACTTATTTGTCTTAGTTGTTGTTGTTCTTGTATATTCGAGTTTGATTTCTATGACTCCGTTATAATTTTGAATTATTATTTCATTTTATGTTTTGTTTTGTTCTTTTAATTCGTTTACTTCCTTCTTTTATTTTATTTCAGTTAAGTATGTTTTGTTTTTCTGTAAGATTTATTAAAATTTTGCAAAGTTTTTTTTGTTTAATTGTTGTTGCTGTTTTTTGTGTTTATTTGATTTGTTTGTGATTAATCATTATTAATTATAATAATTTTTTTTGCGAAAATATATACACAAGAGAACGTTGAAAAAAAAACATACATATTTTTTTAATTTAATGCTAATTTTTTTTATTGATTAGATTCTGTTGTATTTTTGACGATTTAACTTTATTATACGTTAATTTATTTGTGTCTTTCATGTGTTACTAATTATAAAAGCATAACTGTAAATAGAATGCGAACCACCGGGCGGCAAAATTAAAATATTTTGTAATTAATCATAACTAACCTTCTGAGTAATTAATGAAATTTGCTAACCTTATTTACCTAGAGAAGATATGTTAAATTTTTTACAATTTATGCGGCCTTGAATTGTTGAAAAACCAGTAACCTTTGACAAATTACTCTCCGGGAGGTTATAAACAACCTAAAATTCGAAATTAGTTCACGAACAGTTTTAGATTAGTTTGGAAGACCATAAGGTGCATTGTGATTTACTTCAAGAATAAGAAAAAAATATGTCATGCCTGTCTTAGAGATGGCAAAAGGAAAAAACAAAAACAAAAATCCAAATCGGCGTAAAGAGGGTAAAAGTGGTTACAGATTCAAATTCACCGTGGAATAAGTATACTTTAAATAGTCAACCTATTCCCCTGATAAAACCAAGTATGTTAACCAATGTACAACCAGTTACACTCCCAAGTTCATCTAGAAATGTAGTACCTAGCTATTTAAATCTACGACTCTGTAGTCTCAGGCAGCCACACATACTCTACAAAAAGCCTGTGTCCTATTATCCCATTTACCTATAAAGGCACCAATTAAACAGTGACCGGTTATTACTCCTACTAGAATTCTGAGAATACACCTATCCAACCCAATTAGTGTTTTGGTTGCCTTTGCATTCAGTTTTAGCCAAAAGGCTTTGGACACTTGACAGTACTTGCCGGTCCCTAATACTATGATCTAAATCTGAGCCATATCTGGCCAGTTGACCTGCTACCTCATTTCCCTGTATGTTACAGTGTACTGGTACCCAACACAATCTGATTGAGTAGCTAATAACACTTCAAGAGCTCTCCTGCAGTCAAAATCTGATTGTCTACATAAATTGTTACAACAGACTACTCTATTATCAACTCTTGTGTATTTATTTTCCATCATAATTTTCTATTAAGGAAGGTCCCTATGTACATGGCTTCCCCTGATAAAATCAGACCAAGGGCGTCTAGTTTCGGCAAATTGAAACTCTCCACCCTGTATTTCCTTGTAAAGAGTACCTATTCTGTCTTCGATGGTTTTACACCCAGCCCGTAAGTTTCTGCCAAGGACATGAGATCACCATGAGCTTCCTACATGATGTCACTGATAGTAGAGAGAAACTTTCCTTTATCTTCCTACCTTTAGACTCAAAGATTTAGAGAATAGTGTTAACCACTAATGTCCATTACAGAGAAGAAAGATCTCCACCTTGCGGTGTGCCTCTGATAACTCGTCTTCTGATCTTTCCGTCCCCTAGGGTTGAGTTGATAATCCTGATATCCAGCATTGAAACTATCCAGCTCACCAGGAAGTCGTGAACCCAAAGTTCCACTAACGAATCCATAATAGCCTCTATCTTTATGTTATTAAAAGCTCCTTTTACATCCAAAAACGCAGCCAAAATATATTCCTTATGCTTCAAACTGTGCTCTATACAACCCATGAAACACGATCTCAACACACTTACCCTTTAGATAGGCATACTGAGCGTTGCTAATGAGGTTAGTATCTATATTGCTTCTTAGATGTAGATCTATCAGTCGTTATAGTGTCTTCAAGAGAGTTCTAAAATAGGTATGAAAACTACCTTAACCTCCCTCCATCCCCTAGGCAGATATCTCATTTCGAACTGTTAGCAGGAGAGCAAATGAGGCTGGCCTGGATTGATATCGCTCCACGAAAAAATTCTTTATTTCTAAACAAAATTCAAACTACTAGTATACAATTTGCTAAAGAACATTTTAACTGGTGGAGGCAGAATTGGAATACGGTTCTCTTTTCGTATGAATCCAAATGCAATTTCAGAGACAGTGATGGTAGAACATTTGTAAGATGATCGAAGGGAAATATAATGGACCCCAAGTATACAAGTAAGACAGTCATGTTTGTCGGTGACAACATTATGGAACAGATCCATTTTAAATGATCCATTTTAAATGATGATATGCATCCATACGCTGAGAAAGCCATGAACTTGGTTTGGAAATTCCATATATTAATGAAATACTACAAAAATAATAATTTCTTTAGAATTCTCTTGGCTTTTGACCTATTAATGTAATATTTGGAGCAGTTTCCATTGTATTGTCAACCACTGTATATCTTCGAATTGCTTTTCTCAATGAAAATAAATTCAATTTCCACTTCCAACTACATAGGTATCACAAAAACAAGCTCCTTTTGGTTATGATAAAAACTGCCCAAAACTGCAAACTCTTATTTCTTGAAATATTTGAACAATGTGTACCTACCTTTGTATTCACTTATTTTAAACATGAATTGTTAAACAATTTGGCCTATTTTCAAATTAGCTATAGATACTGGTAAACGATAATTCAAAGTACAACTTGAAAAAGTTTACGTGTGTTTAAATGTTCACATCTGTACTTGCAGAGTACTAAAAGCGAGTGCGACGGACGGAGTACAAACGAGTAGGCATAGTTTTTGGTAACGAAAAATTCAAAAAAGAAAAAAATAAAAAATAAACTACAAATAATGTTCAAACAATAACTTTTTACATACAATTTGATTTTCTATGTTCTTTGCATAAACTACGCAAAGTAGTTGGTTTTAATTTATTGAACATACAACTGACGACAATAAAAAGATTGTACATTAGTTAAACCAAGATCACATCTATAAAAATAACTTTTGTAATGTGGTTCATAAATTTCAAATATTACAATTAAAATTCTACTAATATGTGTGTTTGAATCAGTATTTCGTTGAGCTTAGCTCCTATTTAAATATGAATATACACCTAGAAATTGTATGTTGTTCCAAAGTTATTTGTTTGGAAAATTTATTTAAAAACCGCACGCAATCAGTCCATGCATTATATTACTGATAATTAGGGGGCGGATTTTCATGCATTTATTATTGGAAAATATGCGCCTTAAATATGCTTCAAAAAAATCAAAATATGACCTAAAAGTTTAAAAAATATGCACTTATATTTTTGTGAAGAAAGATATAATAATAAACAATGGATCGTGCAATGTCCAAAAAATACACAACAGTGTTCCAAGAAGTTAGGATTCTTTAAATTATACCAGGAAAAAATATAAATTTGTTCTTCTGAGATTTGTAACGCAGATAGAAATCAATTGGTTGCTTTATACAACATTTCATGTAATCTAGCGTAAAAACAATTGTCACTTAAGTGTCTCAAATTATTCTATAGTGTAGTCATTTTAAGCATTAACTGTGTAGTGCACATGTCTCTAAGTTATCTAAAAGGGTCATGCTTAGGACATGCACGTGTTAAAATAACTAATCACGTAACTAGTTATATAACTAGTTGTCACCCTAAATGATATGTAAAATCACTAGTTCAGGACAGTCTCCTAGAACTGCTATGAAATGGCTGCCAGGACCTGTAATTGTGGATGTGAAGTTACAAAATCTTATAAATCGAATCGATGAAAACAAATATGAATGTTTTTGATACATTGAATGAATTGTTGATACATACATAAAAAACTCTAGACTTTTTTGAAGCAAAATGTTTTGAAATCATAATTTTCAATTGCTGATATAGAAATGAAGAACTTAATGCCATTTTCTCGATGTCGGAAGAAGTTAGTCGATATCATTTGATAATATTTCTACAACAAATTCTACAAAAAAACTTTTTGTCCAGACAAAACTTGGATAATATGCATATAAATATGCATTTTGAAGTAAAATATAACAAAATATGCATTATCAATAAAATATGCACTAACAAATCGATGCCATTTTACAGCAAAATGTGCGATTCGGATAGATAATAAGTCAACATTGTATTTGGGCGTTCGAGAAAAAACATGCATTTGCATATAAATCCGCCCCCTACTGATAATTGTTGACTTTGAATTATAAATTTATATTCACAATGCTAGTTAGCAGCTGCGAAAGGGCTGCCTCAACTACATATAAATATCATATATTGATACACATTTTAACGATTTCGGATCTTATTTCGCGAAACTGTTTGGAAATATGTTAGGTCGGAAATTCTTCATCTAGATTGCCTATAGTTTAGTGTTCTATGTCTTTATTGGTGTAGTGCTAATTCTTCATTCTTCTACATTCTCATTGAGTGTTAATAACTTTATTTATATCACAATCTTTAACGGATTCATACCTCTTATTTTCTCCAGATTATGAAAGAAATAATAATAAATATAATTTAAATCAGCGATTGATTGTAATTTCTGTTTCTTATTTGATCGTTTTTATGAACTTCGTAGGCAGTCGTGTTTATTACATGTAAATAATCAATTATGTTCGGTCTTTGGTGACAAAAGGGTTTTCCATCACCCGGTATTTCGGTAGCTGTCACTTTTGAAGCTTTTATTCTTTGAGATTTGACAAGTAGAAACTACGAAATTATTAAAAATGGAACGATACACGCTTCAACAACTCATTGAAATTATTAAAAAAAATGGTGAACATCTTGCAGTCACAATTCGCAAAACTAAAGCATTTTTGGGTCGTCGTGAAGCACCTTGTCGGAGCGCAATACAGAAATTGGTGAAAAAATTCGAGCTGTTGGGATAAGTTAGTGATGTGAAGAATGAAACCCGTGCATGTCGCTCAAGAACAACAGAGAATATTGTTGAAGAAAACGCAGGTTTGTCCATTCCTCGTCGTTCTTTGGAATTGGGCATTCCACAAACGTCATTACACCGTATTTTGGATGATATTGATCTGGACAACGTTTACTTTCAACAAGATGGCGCTACGTGCCACACAAGCAACGAAACCATTGCTCTTTTACGGGAAAAGTTTATGGAAAATTTTATGAAAAGGATATGGTCCTGTAAGCGTGGTCGTGGTGGCCTTTTGGCTGATGTTGTTTTTCATTATTAAAGGCATACCTTCCTCTTTATTATGAAATAAACATCCGATCATTTATCTCAAAAAATTCAATTTTTCTTTGAATACCAAAATAACACCTCTTGTTGGAAAACCCTGTATTACAAGAGTCGACCATTGTCGAATATTGCCTAAAATTTGTAAAGTATTAATCTGTAAATTTCTAAACGATTTCTTTCTTTTGAACTTATGTAATTTTATGAAGGGTACATATCTGTCATTTACTCTCACTTAGTTATTGAACATTATAGTGTAAACAACAACGTTTTTTTTGCTTCGAAAATGTTGAATTTTATGCCTGAAGTTTTGCCTGACTTTTTGAATTTAAAAAAAAAAAATTACGCTGAAGCACACCGATTGCTCACCAAAGCTTATGGTAAATATGTTCCATCGGTTTCAAAAGTGAAGTGGTGATTTTGATACGGATGACAGAGATCGCCCAGGCCAACCAAACAAGTTTGAATACCAAGAATTGGAGGCATTACTCTAAGAAGATTTTTGTAAAACTCAACAAGAGCTTGCAAAATCATTGAAAGCTACTCAAGCAGCAATTTGAAAACGTTTATGAGCAGCAGGATTCATCCAAAAGCAGGGAAATTGGCTACCATACGAACTGAAGCCAAGAGACCTTTAAAGACGATTTTGCATGTCTGAAATGCTTCTATAAAAGTAAATCTTTTTTGCACCGAATCATTACTTGCGATGAAAAATGGATCCATTACGATAACCCGAAGCGTAAGAGATCGTACGTGAAGCCTGGCCAACCAGCCGAATCGACACCAAAGCCAAATATCCATGGCGTTAAGGTAATGCTCTGTATTTAGTGATGAGCTTCTGAAATCTTGCCAGACCATCTAAGGAACATGTACCGAACGCAACTGATTCGTTTGAGCGAACATTGGCCGAAAAACGCCCAGAACATGCGGATATACAACGCTCGGGCACATGTTGCAGTGCCTGTTAAAAAGTATTTATAATGAAGTGGTTGGGAAGTTTTGCCTCACCTGCTTTATAGTCTACACCATGCCCCGTCCGACTAGTATTTGTTTCGATCGATGCATAACGCTCCCTCTGGAATACCATACCAATAGCCAATATTTGGAATAAATTTATATTGTACAAATGTTTCAAAATATAAGCTAAAAATTTGAAAAATCCCGCATTTTTAAGTCTACTGCATTATACCGATCTGCGAGTACTGCATTATACCTACCTACGACTTAATTTTGTAGTTTTTAAATAAGTTTTCTGTTTTTGGCTATTTTATAGAGTATTTTGTTCCAACATATAGTTGCTTGATACATATATTAGTATAATTTTTTAATTTGAATGCAAGGGCTTAAAGAAACACGTGCCGAATTTTATCATTGACTTTGACTTCAATAAAAATCTACTTTAATTTCTCATACACATTTAGGGCGGTTTTTTATTTGAAGATCAAATGGCAATTAATAATGAGATTAGTTAATCTTAAAATAAATATAATCTGTCGTAGTTTAAACAATATCAGAAAATGTAATATTTTGTGTGTTATTTATGAACAAAAACATTTTAGCTGGATGTGTGTATTGGGAAAATAAATTGAAAAAATTCCGAAATTCAAATAACATTTTTTCAAGGCTCATTATAACTGGAATAATTCATTTTTTATGTTTTCCTAAATATTTTTACATCAGCTGTTTGTATTTTTGGATTTTTTGCAAAGATTAAACCGCCAATATTGACCGCTTAATATGTTTGTCATTACTACTTTTGAAATGTATTCTTAAATTGGGCCGAAATCCCGGCGGTACTGCAATACCTGCCCAACCCGTGACAGAAGTGGAGCAAGCTTCTAAACATTCCGTCTGATTACAAAAATAAGTTTAACATTTGTTGTCCTCCGATGGAGGATCTATCAGATGTTAAGCTGATAAGAACAGATACTACACTTTGATCTTAGCCATAAGGCCGAGAAGCGATAACTAAACACACAAAAAACATACAACTTATGCTATAAATTGTATAAACTAAATGGGAATTATAAAGAAATGAAAAAAAAACGATGATAATATTAATGCAATTCTTGAAGAAAGAATTTATAATTTAAGGGTAGTTTAGAAATCTTGGGAATTTGTTGCTGTGACAACTAGGTAGGTAACTGACAGTAGTCGAAAACCTAATTCATGAATTTTGTTATTGTATCACACATACATATGTGTGAAAAGAGAGAAATTTTATTTTGATTTTTTTTCAATGACATTTCTCTATTCTTCTATTCTATTAAAAATATTTCACTTTGATACTGACAAATACATAATTCCCTTTCGAAATATATATATTTAAAAAGACATCATCACCTCCAAATTATCGATCAACATAGAGCATTACTACCGAATTATTATTTGCAAAGGCAGTGCTGTATGTATTGTGGAAACATTAAGATCATCAGAGGAATATATGCTGAATTCTACAATTTATATGTTATAATCCTAATGTCATTAAAAGTAATATGTATCCTGTTTTAATGCTATAACTCGTCTTCTAATCACACTTCAATTTTAATTGTTGTGTCAAACAAATTATCTTTTTTGTAAGATTCCTTAGTTATGTCTATACTTTGTGAAACATCCAAATTAAAAACTACCCTTAACTAAAGATATTGCAATTGTTATTTTCCTTCTTTTATTATAGCGTTTCTTTGTCTTTATAATTCCCATTTAGTTTATACAAGATTAAGTATAAGATGTATGTTTTTTGTGTGTTTAGTTATCGCTTCTCGGCCTTATGGCTAAGATCAAAGTGTAGTATCTGTTCTTATCAGCTTAACATCTGATAGATCCTCCATCGGAGGACAACAAATGTTAAACTGATTTTTGTAATCAGACGGAATGTTTAGGGGCTTGCTCCACTTCTGTCACGGGTTGGCCCGGTATTGCAGTACCGCCGGGATTTCGGCCCAATTAAAGAATACATATCATATGTTGTAATATCTAGTAGCACAAATTTAAAGCAAATTATTAAATAGAAAATTTAGCAATGCGATAACCTCTAATGAAACTGAATTCATAAATTTTCATTTATGTTGAAATTTAAAACCGATTAAGGTCCGAATCATAGAGAAATATACATAGAGCGGAAACTCTCCTGTCAAAGACCTAACTCAGTTGTCAAAATCCTAAGTGCTGAGAATGTATTAGTAAAAAAACTATGTGAAAACAAAAACAACACTCGTATGTGTGATTATTTTAAATAAAGTTTTTGGTTGAATTTTTTTCTAGTTTCTGCTCTTGTTCTTTCTCTAGGGTCCGAATTTCGGCATTCGTGATCGAATGATCTTACGTATCGAAAAACAATAATAAGAACTGTTCGATTTCTTGCTCGATATGGAATGCCATAATCTCAAATGAGAAAATTATGATAAATTTTATACGATCACTCAAATGAAAGTTTTCGACACAGAGGAATACAATTACAATCGATTTCGCTTTGGGTTTCCTCCAAAATTGAGAAACCGGTCAATATTTGAAGTTTCAGCTTCTTATTGAAGCTGCAACTTTATAGCAAAATGTCTAAAATGTTTGTCATTGAGTGTATTTTTTTATATATTGAGTATAACTATAATGTAAAAACTTTAAATACAGGTACATAAATACACATGTACTAATTGTACACATACATACATATTTGTATACATACTTATACAATTTTACTATGTATCTATGTGTGTAAGTACGCACTGCAAGATATAGATATAACTGTAGCCTATTTCTTTCTACACAGTACATATCGATAGAGACCTAAGATTTAAATCACTTCCCCAATTGTGTAAAAAAAATATGTTTTCCATCATCACTATCTAGCACCGACTACGTATTATGTACTTATATTTTTGTATGCAGTGATGAGCAAAATTTAACAAAATGAGCAACAGTTTTAGAGGCTACAACATAGCTTCCAAATCATTCATACTATTATTTTAGCAGCCCCGAACCGGCGGCTATTTTCAAGCCTACTAAAGCCGAAAAAAATTCGGCATCGACGGCTTTGAAAATTTATCTGCGGCTCGGCTCAGCCGGCTCACAGCCATTCGGCGCGGGTCTCTGCTTTTTAACAGTAACAGCTGGGAGCCAAAACTGCATAATATGCGTGCACGAATAGATCCCGTTATTGTCAATATTACCGTCTCAAACCGATCTTGCCAAATTAATTCGCATACTTTTGCTCCCCACTGTTTGTGTATGCGTAAATGTTGATTTTGTTGTTGTTGGTTTTTGATATTTCGTACATAAATACGAGTATGTTTTTTCTTTTCGAAGTTGTGTGTCATTATTTTATCTTTTTTAGCTTTTACTATTTTGTATATTGTTAGAAACTATAGAAAAAATATTGAAAAAAAAAACTTGTCCGCCGTTGTAGTTAGATTTTTTTTTTTTGGTTTTATTATTTCTTAAAAATTTATTTTGTTCAATACATGTGTACGAATTACTTGTACTTGTTTTGTGTTTTTTTTGTTTTACGTGGGTCGGTATCTTAGAGCGTAATTGTTTGAAAAAAGTAAGTAAGTACAGTGTCTATCTACTTTTTACGTACATACATAGTTGATCGTAGATCAGTACACTCACACAAAAGCACTGCACTCATGAATTGTTGTTGTGTCAAACCCTTATGTACTTGTATGAGTAAGTGAGTGAGTGAGTGAATATGTTTTATTATTCATTCATTTCTTCAATTCAATCGCGCTTTCATTGATTCAATTCATGTGTTTCTTGTCATTTGGATACGATTGGAATCAATGAACTAATTTTTTGTTGTTGTAAATTTTGATTTCTAATGGTGTCGATTGATATCGTGGCTTGTAAACAGCATCCACGTTTTTTTTTTAAACTTACTATTTGCAGCCAGAATTTAAATGTGAGATCATTTTCAGCTAAAATGAGTATTTAATGAACAGTAAACGATTTACGTGTCAGCCTAAGGTTTAGTTAGGACTTAATTTCGAAATCAAATCAAGATCCTTAAATACCCAGTTATGTCCAGCAAAGAATCCTAGATAAACATACAGTTTACAGTTAATGTTGTCATACTTATAAACAATGTTAATAACTACCTCTTACATGTGTGCTCGGGCCTTTCTCTTCCAGGGCCACCTTGTTGATTCCAATATATTGCAGTTTGGGCTATGTCAGCATGGGAGTTACGTAAATTATGTTCAATTCCATTTACGCCCTCTGGTTTCACGTTCTATAGGTATTTGATTTTTCTGCGTCCATAGCGGTTGCTTAAATCTGTATTTGGCCAAAATATTTTCCACAAACACCTATTAATAGTTGATTTCCACACAATCGTTAATCAAACAAATGCTTGCTTCGCAGACCTTTTGCGATTCTCCAAATCCATTGAAGAGACTCCGGAATTCGCTATAGTGGAACCGAAGTAGCAAAAGTCGTCAACGTCCTCTAAGGACTTTTGATCGATTTTGAACGCCCGGGGTATTTCAGCATCTTTGTTTACTCTTAGTGCTGCGCTGGCAGCGACTAGAGCACCATTGTCTAGCTTTTTCGATAATTCCATATACATAATTGTAGATTCTCCAGCCGAACACCGACCCGACACACTATTCCTCGTGCTTCTAAAAGGGCCTGTTTCATGTGATTATTTAATGACGATCGCGTAATAGTTATTAAAGAGTCTTAACTTTCCAATTCATTCAGATGCCTGGATTAATAGTTAATAGTAGCCTTTCAAAATCCCCAAAATTTGGGACAAATCCAAGTTGTCGCTACTAAATATAACTTTTGAAATGTATTCTTTAATTGGGCCGAAATCCCGGCGGTACTGCAAAACCGGGCCAACCCGTGACAGAAGTGGAGCAAGCCCCTAAACATTCCGTCTGATTACAAAAATCAGTTTAACATTTGTTGTCCTCCGATGGAGGATCTATCAGATGTTAAGCTGATAAGAACAGATACTACACTTTGATCTTAGCCATAAGGCCGAGAAGCGATAACTGAACACACAAAAAACATACATCTTATGCTTTAAATTGTATAAACTAAATGGGAATTATAAAGAAAAGTAAACAAATAAGATATTATTAAGACAAATTCTTGAAGAATACATTTTTATTTTAAGGGTAGTTTTCAAATTTTGGTTTTTTTTAGTAGCTGCTACCTAGCAGAATGTGTAATAAGATTTTTATTATAAATACTGAGTAATCCAATACTTACTTATTGAGCACATTTCACTATGACACTGACAAATATAGACAACATCGTCTCAATACAAATTGTGCTTTTTTGGTACAATTCGAGCCTGAAAAGTACAATGGTCATTGGCATACGCTATTAAATAGACAATGGACAATATCAATAGATATTTCAGACTGCACAAATAATCGCCCAAGGCTAAATGGAAATACATTTTTTTTTGTATAATTCCATATTCTATAAATATTACGGTATTCAATTAATCGGGTTTCTGGTTTAATCGGTTAATCGAGCAAATAATTAATCGGGGTTTAGATTTAATCGGTTAATAATCGGTTAATTTTAAATTATTCGATTAACCGAATAATTTCTATTTTAATTTTAAATTGAAAATAAAACCACGAATTTTGTGTACTTATTTGAGCATTTCAACAAAAAAATAAATAATGGAAACTAAATATGGTATTTTAGATCCTTTTTATTTATAAATGTGAGTTTTTTAGGATTTTAGTGAGATATTCTGATATAATATTTTAAAAAAGAATTGGAAAGGTTTCCTTTTAATCGATTTTTCTTTGGTTTTAATAATACTTAACTTGGACACAATTCTCTTACTGATTGTGAATGTTGGAGAAATCGAAAGTAAGGCATGAGAAATACACTCCAATTTCTCAGTTCATTGTTCAGTTTTTTTAAGCATATAAAATCCTCCATTATACCATTGGAAAATTTCCTTAAGTTCTGATAAAAGACTCGTTTCAGTAATGTCTTCATTTCGTCTATATCATGACTTCCTCCAACACATTAGGACAAATTTCATCATGGAACATTCTAGAAAAAAGGTCATTTCCAAATTCCTTAATTTCAGTTTTTGATCTATATTTAAAAAACTATTGCTAGAAGGAAATGTTCATAAGATAAGAAATATAAAGTACAAAAAAAAAGAAATTTCGGTTAATCGGTTAATCGACACAAATTAATCGGTTTATTTGTTATTTGAAAATCGGCAATTTTAAATTATTCGAACAGTTAACCGACCAAAATTAATCGGTTAACCGATTAACGGTTAATCGATTGAATACCCTAATAAATATGTTTGATAATGGAAAGAAAAAGTCAATTTTGATACAGAGTCAAAAAAGTAAATTTTTCAATAAATGTTGGTACAATTTGTAAATTTCATTTGCCATCCTCTCCTCAAAATTATTTATCTACGCAGCAAATACCACCGAACAATTATTTCAAAATATGAGAAAATTCACACTTCAATGTATGTATTGTTCGAAACAAATTATTTGTTTAACGAACCAATTACCTTTTTTCAAGATTGCTTAGATCCAGGTAGCTTTTTGTAAAACATCCAAATTAAAAACTACCCTTAAAATCCCTACAGATTTTTATAGATGTTATTTCCCTTCTTTTTATTTATATAATTTCTTTGAGTTTATAATTCCCATTTAGTTTATGCAATTTATAGCATAAGTTGTATGTTTTTTGTGTGTTTAGTTATCGCTTCTCGGCCTTATGGCTAAGATCAAAGTGTAGTATCTGTTCTTATCAGCTTAACATCTGATAGATCCTCCATCGGAGGACAACAAATGTTAAACTGATTTTTGTAAACAGACGGAATGTTTAGGAGCTTGCTCCACTTCTGTCACGGGTTGGCCCGGTATTGCAGTACCGCCGGGATTTCGGCCCAATTAGAGAATAAATTTCAAAAGTAGTTAAAGCATGGTTGAACCATGATACAAAAATAGAAGGTAGTCTAACTTTCACTTTTTGTCGCCATATTAACTTTCTGACGTTTATTGGAATTATGAAAAATCATGCTACCGTATTCATTCTTAAAATCCCATTTTTTGTTTATTTAAAAGTAAAAAAAAATAAAACAGCAAACAAAAAATTTAATAAAAAAATGTTAACTAAAGAAATTCGTTTTTGAAATAATTATAAACTATCCCAAGACTCCAAGAGAGAAAAAAAAAACACAAAAAGCAAGAAGCCGAAACAAATTTTTTCTTTTTAAAAAAAACGTCAGAAAGTTAGTATCTTTTTCCATTCTGCATACAGATTCAAAATGAAACTTACTTATGGTGAAGGGTATAATAAAACTTTTACGTAATACATTCTGAAATTTATAAAAGTTTATTATTATCGCCTGTAAAACCTTTAGTGCTATTATTTATTTTATTATTCTATTAAAATAAAAAAGGTAAAATTGTTTTTTAAAATCTATTTTCTTATGAAACATTCATTTAAAAATGCAATTGTTTTTTCTTTAACAAAATTGTCTATAAATATGAATTTAAGTAGATCTTTTTCATTTAAACAAAAATTTAATATCAGAATGACAGAAATCGAAATCAGTTTTTTTAAGAATACACTTTTTCGCTTGAACCTGCAACCGTTTTTTTTAATTTCCGGTTTTATTGGATACTACATTTAAGACAGAGAGAATGAAAGACAATAGATCTGGTTCAGGTCCTTTCAAGTCATATAATCTGTAAAATTAGTAGTGGTATATTATATCCTTGGTAGGCGTTCACATGCGTTGAGTTTTTCGAACTGTTGCATGTGTAAAGGCTAGGTAAAACAACCAAACATTGTTTGTTACTTGGGCCGAAAAAAAGTTGACCACGCGCATTAATTTCAATACAAGAATAAAAAGTCAACATATCAATTACTCATAAAAGCACATTTGCAATTGTCGCTTCAAACAAATTCTAAATGTACGACAAAGCAGAGTTATGATACCTTCAAAAGTTTCTGAAAAAAGACACAGGTCCACAATGGACGCGTAGTCCATAATTCCCGAAGTTACTCTATTATATAAACAATAATTTAGGTTAGTTAAACTGCGGATCTGAGAAGACTTTCACTACTTTTTAACATTACAAAAAATACACCCTACGAGCTTATATTCATATTATATTCATATTATGGATGGAATGTATGGAACTGACAAAAACATCATTCAAAGTCAACGAAAAATTATGAATAAACTTGTGTATAAGACTGTCAATGCAGGTCAACAGGTCTCCCTGTTGCTCTCTGATTGAAATTAACAAATCTGAATCCGTTAGGATTTGAAGAGAGTTTAGTATTATAGAATGCTGCAATTTAGCTTTCTAGGTATTTTGGGAGCTTCAACTCAAAAACCTCCTAATTTGGGGTGAAAATTCCAGGATTTATAAGATTGGTATCTTTATTTAATACCCAGTACTGTTAAATTCATTAAAAATTTTCATTCTTCGTTTCAGAAAGTGTCATTATCGATTGTCGTTGTTTGGGAACAAAATTTTAAACCGATTCTATTAATTTGTTATTTATGAAGCGAGCCAACACTTTATAGTACTTTCAATCTTATAAATTAACTATTTTGGATACCATTTTAAAATCTAAATTTTCCTTGACTGATTTAAATGCAATATTAAATTAAAGTTATTCTTAATTTCCTAACAGTTTTTTTTTTTTACATAAAAAAACTATATCTATTATAACATTTGAAATTTATTCTTAAAATGGGCCGAAATCCCGGTGGTACTGCAATACCGGGCCAACCCGTGACAGAAGTGGAGCAAGCCCCTAAACATTCCGTCTGATTACAAAAATCAGTTTAACATTTGTTGTCCTCCGATGGAGGATCTATCAGATGTTAAGCTGATAAGAACAGATACTACACTTTGATCTTAGCCATAAGGCCGAGAAGCGATAACTAAACACACAAAAAACATACATCTTATACTTAATCTTGTATAAACTAAATGGGAATTATTGATTCAAAGAAACCCTAGAATAAATAGAAAGAAAAATATCATTTGCAATATCTTTAGTTAAGGGTAGTTTTTAAGTGGGATGTTCAATCTAATATAAATACATACATTTAGTTCTTAAGTTTCTACTGTAAATTTTACAACAAAATTTTAATTATAATTTATTTTTTTTCATATTTCTGTTTTTAGGTGCAACTGTAGTATCTTGGCGGGTCAATAATCAAGAGCAGTTATTTGTCAGGTAAGTTAATTAAATCATTTCTTTTCATTCTATTATGCAATAAATTTAAGGTTATCAACATGGATGAACTAACAGAAATTTGTGTTTGATTAAAAGAAAAAAAAAACACAAAGTAACATAAAAACATTTTAAAATTATTATTAATACCACAAAACCAATATTCGATATACTCTTGATAATATCGAATGGTGTCTCGCAAAGTGATCAATTTAGAAAGTTCAATCTCTATTCATTTAAGTTTTGTTGGCTGTAGGCTCTATTTCAGTAAGACATACTTAAGCGATTTTTGTCTATTTACTTTGTTTAGCAGTTACAAATAGTTTGGCAACTGCTTATTTCTATGTAGCTTAGAAATTCAAATAAAATCATTAAATTATTTAAAACCAAACCAATGATTTTAAACTGTACATTCTTGTTTACGACCTTTAAATGGAACTTTATTATTAACAAAAAACAATGGAAACTGTTTAACGGATAGTTCAAAGTTCATGGAGTAACTTTAACCAGCGAATAGAGCCAGCAGTGTAGTAGTATGCCAGCAACCTAAAAAGTGATTTGAAAAGTTTTATATTTTAGTTTTTAGCAAAAAATACAATAAAAAAACTAAAGCTAGTACAACAACCGTACACTTTTATAAACGTAGATAACTACTTGATATAAATAATATGCGGGATTCCTCAAGTCCAAGCAAACTAATGAAGCTTCAGTATAACATTTAAATATGTAGATGTTTACTTGTATATTGTACGTACATATACGAGGAATGATTTATAAGTCAGTAATAAATACAATAATTAAACAAATTTTATATAGTAATAAATACGTCGTTATATAAACTTCTATATATGTAGTTGGATCAGAAAGACATAACCCTGATTTTAAAGCATTTCGGATAAATTAATAAAATATGTCTTTAAATAATGTGTATTGAATGAAAACTGGGTCCGATTTACCGCATACGTGACCAATTGAGTTTCGTACCACAAAGTACAATAATTCGATAGCGAAATTATAATAAAACTAGCTTGACCCGGTGCGCTTCGCTACCCCTGTCGTAGTAAAAATCGGTTCAGCCGTTTAGTAATTATTGTTTAAGAACGTTCCAAATTTCAATAAAATCGATTTAGCCGTTTAGGCGTGATGCTCAAACAAACAAACAAACAAACTTACAAAGACATTTATATATTTATATAGATAGATGTACTCGATTATCTAGAATTGTTTTTTAGGTTTTCTAGCTTTAGTAATTTTTCTGTTAAAAATATAGAAACTTTGGAAAAAATTTAGCCCTCTATTGCCTTGTGGATTCAATCTAGTGCTTGGCGGCTTATTTCATCTGGATCCTTTCTAAGAGTGTGCCCGATCCATTTCCACTTTCTTCTTTTAATAATAATTTGGATAGACTCAATGTTGCTTTTTCTATATAGTTCGTCGTTGGTTATGATGTTTGGCCACCAGATTTTCAAAATGTAATGCAAGCAGCGATTTGTTAAACCTTGTAGTTTACAATTCAGTGCTATTGTTGTCAGGCACGTTTCGCAACTATTAAGCAAAACTGATAGAACGTTTGACTTGAATATGTTTATTTTAGTATTGACTGATATAATGGTTGATTTTCAAATATTTCGCAGTTGGACGAACGCACTGTTTGCCTTACCAATCCTATGTTCAGTGTCTAATTTTGGACTATCCGTTGATGAACAAGAATTTGTGAACAGAATTTGTCAACAAACTCAAACTGTTCATGAGCGATGACAAAAAGGTCATTGTTTGCGGTTCTTATTTTCATCGCCTTTCTTTTCCCTGTGTTAATTTTAAGACCAACATTTGCTGAGTGGATAACAAAGTCATCAAGTTACGATTGCATATCCGAATGTTTAGTGCACGGAAAACCGATGTCGTCAGCGTATTTTAAATCCTCGAGATGACTGGTTAAGTCGATTAGTTGCAACCGTATTTTCAAGGACATTGTCTATAACAATCAGAAAGAGTAGTGGAGACAGTAGGCATCCCTGTCTTACTCCCGATTTCGGATGAAATGGTTCCGAGAGCCCGTTGCTGTGCAAGACTCTGCAATGAAAGTTATCATATTGAGCTCTTTTGAGGTTAATTAGCTTATGTGGAATACCAGAGTTTTTTAATAGATCCCATATTTTTTCAATGGAATATGTAGTCAAATGCGGTAGTATAATGTACAAAAGTGAGACACTGATTACTTTGTCATTCTTCCACTTGTTCAGCGATAATTCTTAATGTTGTTTGACCGGAATCCAGCTTGTTCCTTACGCAATTTCATTTCTATTGTATTATTTATTCTATTTAGAAGGATTCTTTTAAGTATTTTGGGTGGTATATTCTGTACTCTACAAATATTTCGTCCACCACACTTGACAGTTTTTCTGGTCTAATTTTCTTGGCCCATTTTTTCTGTCACAGTTTCGAATTAATTAATTCAATTTGAGCTTAATTCACTAAAATCTTAATTCGGATTTAAAAAATGTCAGTCATTCATTTCATAAATCCAATCCCACCATCTAATTCTTTAGTTCATTCAAAGGCTTTTATTTAAAAAGAATTAATTAATCATTGAATAAATTCATAATGGAATTATTTCATACCAGAATTCATTCAACCTTTGAATGATTAAATTTTCTTAATTCAAATCTAATACAAATTGAACTAAAAGATTTTTTCTTTACTGAGTTTTGTTTTTGTTTTGCTTTTAATCATTTACAGAATGAATAGATTTGTATTGCAGAAAAATTGAATCTTTCAATACATTTTCAAACTATTTTGTAATGGATTTGAATTCAAGATAATTTGAATGATTCAATAAGGAATTAATTCTATAAAGAATGAGTTCACAAAGGAATGAAATCAATAAATTTGAAGTACAAAGGAATTAAGTCTGTGAATTAACTCAAAATGAATTCATTAACGGAATGGATAACAGAAAAAATTTAATTTTATTTCGAAAATTGAATTAGGAATTAATTCTTACGACCCTTTGATTTCTGTTCAGCCGGAGTACCTCCTGTTACATACAGGGTTAGTAAGAATTTACTTTATATGCTCTTTAAATGTTTTTAGTTTGATCACTATTTAAATCATTCTGTTAAAAACTGAATGAATCTTAGAATTTAAAAATAATCCTTTAATTGGAAAACCGGTGTCTGGTATATAAAACACTGGATAGGTACAGAACTAGAAAAACCACAGAAAAGAAAACGTGGCTCCGTGGATCGAAGAGGTCTCAGACCAGAAAAGTTACTTATGGTATGGTCGCTAAATCGTATAGGGAGCTTGGAATAAAGTTTCATTGTGATGGAAAAACAATAAAAATATATCTCAATGATATGGGAATTAAGAAAAGGTCCAGAAAGAATAAGCCAACTGTATCCGAAGCTCAAGAAGTTACCCAAAGAAAAAGATTAAGAAGTTTAGTCAAAAAAACATTTTACGCCAAGAACAATATAATATATAATCATGGACGATGAGTCATATTTTACGCTAGATTGCAATGAATGGCAGGGAAGGCACTTTTTCGAAGGAAAGAAACATAAAGATAGTGAAATAAAGTATTTGTAGCATACAAAGTTCCTTAAAAAAGTGTTGCTGTGGCTTGCAACCAGTCGGCACGGAATACCGGAACCAGTGTTTTTTTAATCTGGTTTGGCCGTCAATTCAGAAAGATATATTTAGCACTGTTTACCAAAAGTGAAGGATTTCATAGAAAATATGCATCGAGGCCTAAATGTGATATTCTGGCCAGACTTAGCCTCTAGCCATTACGCTCGAAAAACTGTAGAGGCTATGTCCCTCAATTACGTCCAATCGAAGATGTTTGTGCTAATTAAAAGCAAAGAGTTTATGCTGGTAACTTTAGACCGAAAAATACAAAAAATCTGACTGACAAAATTAAAAAAAAAAATAACTCCTCAAAATGCCAATATCGATGAAAAAAGTTCCCCAAAACTGACGCAAAGCGGATCGTGCTAAAGGTCTATGATATCTTAACTAAGAACGTTCTTATTGCATGTTGTATTCGGAAACTTCGGTATGGGGTCGTTGAAGATTCTACTTTGGGTAAGAAATACGAAGTAGTAGGCATAATGAGGATTCATCTTGATTTTCCTCAGCTGTAGCGAAATATGTACTCCTAATCTGTATACTTAACACAACTAGTCGAAAACGAGTGATATTTTGAAAAAAGGAAGATATTATTCAAATGATTGCGAACGATAAATTGGATTGAATTCCGAGAATATTTCAGAAACTACATCAATATATTAATTTTGAATTCTAGTTTGTTTTACGAATAATATAGTAGAAACTTCTAGAATCATACGGATGGATAAAATATTACTATACATATTATTGAAATATTATACGAGTTGTTAATCGAGTTGTAAGTCGTAATCTGTAGCAATTAGTTTGTTTTATAATAGATATTATATTCACATTTCAGGAATTAATTTATTTGCCTTTGAAGAAATATAAAAGCGAGATATCACAGGACCGTACCTATCGGTTGAAATACTTTGTTGTATCCCACATTTTGATACAGATCCATACTCCAGAGTGCATCGTAGCAGTTCACGTCTTTGGATTACCACTGAATATTGAAAGATTATCTTTTTTTTATCCAATGAAACAAGCTTTATAAAATTCAACCGAAAACTGTAAATACACAACCAATTGACCAGAAAGAAAACTATCCATAAAATGGACAAACCAAGGAACAACCATAAGCGGTTAAATGTTACAACTCTACTGTATTATAAAAGTACACATATTGTATGTATGTTTGAATATATGTATTGTGTTTCCAGTAGGAATGATGATGACATTTATCTTTAAACCTGGTAAAATGCACACAAATCAGTAGCATTACATTTTGTTTGTCAGGGAGTCAATGCAACATTGGTTGTCCTGTGGTGAATCAACAAAAATAACAAATAAAAACTATACATTGGTTGAATGTTTTCTCTCTCAATTCCAACTTTTACTCAGCAAGTCATGGGAGAAATGAATATACAGACATGTATAAGGTGTGCGTCTTTAAAAATGGTAACATATAATATGTTAGAGATGAAGAAGATGACTGGAGTAGTTGAGAGCTAAAAGTTAAACCATTTACATGTTATGGCATATTTGTAGTTATAAATCAAACATAAACTATGATTTTTATACCCTTCACCTTCGTGAGAAGGATATATATAAATTTGTCATTCCGTTTGTAATTTCCACAATATAATTTTTCGACCCTATAAAGTATATATATTTTGGATCCTTATAGATAGCGGAGTCGATTAAGCCATGTCCATCTGTCTGTCTTTTGAAATCAATTTTCTGAAGAACTCAGATATTTTAAGGATCGAAGTCTTCAATAATTCTGTCATACATGCTTTCGAGAAGTTTTCTATTTAAAATCAGCAAAATTCATCCATAAATAATGGAGATATGAGCAAAAATCCGAGACTACCTCGATTTTTGGCCTATTTTTTATCTATATCTCGATTACTAAGTCATAAATATAGACAATATGGATATCTAATAATAGATATTTCAAAGTCCATTGCAACGATGTATATTAGGCTATAGTAAGTTGGACCTACAGTGGTTCAAAATCAGGAAAAATATTTTTTAACCCGAATAAAATTTAAAAACAATTTTTTTTACATTTTATTTTAAAGTATAATTTGGTGAAGGGTATATAAGATTCGGCACAGCCGAATATAGCTCTCTTACTTGTTTTATATACATATTTAAATTATAACTCATAACAGGTGGTCTCGACTCAAGACGTATCAAGAGACACATTTATCGGATATAGACATCCAAACCCAACATGCTGTCTTCTTTTTAAATGTAATTTCAATTGCTTACATGTCACATACTGTTCCGGAACATTTTTCCTTCCTCACCTTGTTGACTTTGAGTTCATTCTTCTCATTCTATAGGTTCTTATTGAACTTTATAATCCCTATGGATAATTATGAACAGATCATATGGACATATATATTTATATAAATTGAGGAGGTGCATAACAAAACGCAATGGTTACTCTTTTTAAGTCTTTTTGACTTAATCCAATTCTACACATTAAATTCCATGTAATCATTGTAAAAAACTATACCAAAGATCAATAATTTTTCTGTAATTCAATACCAAATATAATGGTTCAGACCAAAATTAATATTTTATTGTCTTTAACTAAAATTATTCGTTTGGAAAAGTAGATTTATTGCGTTCTATTATGGAACTCCTCAATTCAATTCAGTTAATTTTAAATAGTTTGAAATAATGATCAAGAAAAATTTATTAATGTTATTGTCAAAAGAAATTGTGTGTTACCTTTTTTATTGAGGCACTCCTTATTTATGTATGTTGTATATAAAATATACATATGTATGTATGTATAATGAGGATTTCATCCTCATTGTCGCCAACATCAAAACACGATGGTACCATTCATTTGTATGTGTCAAAGGCCAACCGAATATAGTATATTTTAAAGTCCAACCAAATGAGCTTTTGTAGAATATATATTAATATTTATTTCTTCAACTTATTAGAGAATTGAGAGCTAAAGAAGTTTCGATATATTTTTCACCAAGTTCAGTTATAATTTAACTTGTTAACTGTCAGCATATTTTGTTTTTCACAAAATGCTGTTAAATTTTAACTAACAAATTAAGAAGAAAGTTAAATTTAACTGAAAAATTGTTCCAGTTAACTTCTTAACTGCCAGAAATAAATTAATATTCAATTGAAAAATTAATGTTAATATGAATGAGCAATCGAGTTTTATATTATTTTAATTATTTATAAGTTTATGCAAGCAGTTGAAATATATTATCAGACAAACTTTCATGTTATACTAATTTTAAGATACTATCATTAATATTGGGTTTATGACTTAAATATGCGGGACTTACAATAGATGGTGTATGTTTTGTTTTTAATACCTTATCTGTCATTTAGTCTCAACTAGTTATTCAACATTATACTGTAAACAACAAAGAAGTTTTTTGCTTCGAAAATGTCGAATTTTGTGCGTCATATGCGGGAAGTTTTGTTTTGCTTCTTTAATTTGAAAAAAAAGTACCGCTAAAGCACACCGATTGCTTACCAAAGTTTATGTTGAATGTGTTCCATCGTTTTTAACGTGTAAGAGATGGTTTGTGTTTTGGCCAGCCAAAAAAGTTTGAAGTCCAATAATTGGAGGCTTTACTCCATGAAGATTATTTTTAAACACAACAAGAGCTTGCAAAATATTGGGGAGCAACTCAAGTAGCATTTGGATTCATCCAAAAGCAGGGAAATTGGGTACAATACGAACTGAAGGCGAGTTACCTTGAAAGAAGATTTAGCATGCCCGAAATGATGTTTGAGCGATAATAAAATAAAATTACGCAGGCTAATTCAATTTGCCTGAAACTTTCTCAGTAATACATATCTTTAGTAGGATGTTTATTAATGGTTTAAAACATTAATATAAAACATTTGATTCGAAATCAAACCGAAACTCGATATGGAGATTTAAAATAATGTAAATTAGTCAGAAACAAACTCCCATTCGGTTTTCGAATGCTGAAATAAAAGCAATTATACAGGCCTATTCCAGTTCTCACTTTCACCATTCACTGTATTTTTGGAAGCATAATTATATTATATTATATTAAATAAAGTTTTTAGAATCACATAATTAAAGTTAAACAAGTAAGAAAGTATGGTCGGTCAAGCCCGACCATATAATACCCTACACTAAGTAAATGAGCAAAAACATTTTTCTTTCAAAATTTCAAAAATTTATATTCGTGAGTGATTTTCGGAACTGGGCCTTATATGGGAGCTATGACTAATTATGGACCGATCACCACGAAATTTGGTCACGTGATTAACGCTTATATGAAAGTTATTTATGTTGAATTTTATGTGTATACCAACATTTTAAGGAGATTTATGCTCGTTAAAGTGATTATCGGAAGCAGGTCTTACATGGGAGCTATGACTAATTATGGACCGATCATAACAAAATTTGGTGACATAAATTCGGTATATATATAATTTATTTGGAGAAAAACCTGTGTAGATACCTATATAAATTAAACATTTATGACCGATAAAGTCCAATTTCGGGAGGACATTTGTATGGGGGCTAGGTGAAATAATGGACCGATTTCAGCCAATTTCAATAGGGATGGTCCTTGGGCAGAAAAACTGATATGTACCAAATTTTATCGAAATATCTTCAAAATTGCGACCTGGTTTACATGGACAGCCAACCAGCCAGCCAGACGGACGGACGGACGGACATCGTTTAATCGACTCAGAAAGTGATTCTAAGTCGATCGGTATACTTTAAGGTGCGTGTTAGTCTAATATTTTTGGGCGTTACAAACATCTGCACAAATCCATTATACCCTCCCCACTATGGTGGTGTAGGGTATAAAAATAAAGTGTAAACATTTGTATTTAAAAATGCTGAGGAAATTACATACTATTTTTGTAATTATACTTCCAAAAATACGGTGAATAGTGAAAATGAGAACAGGAATAGCCATAGATGACAACTAGATAGATAACTGAGAGCCAAAAACCTAATTCATGAGAATGTATTGCATGTATTTTGTTATTGTATCACCCGTATGTATGAAAAGGAAGGAATTTTTTCCATTTTATTGCTCTCTCCTTCCGTTCTATGCGTTTATTCTATGGGAATAGCCCTGATTATTTCCCAAAATTCTCCTAAAACATTTGATTCAAAATCATACCGATTTTAGAATAGTGCTAACCGAACATTGTCAACTATATGGGGAGTCAAATAAATCGGTAGGTCATTAGTTTTTATGAATGGATTTGCGCGCTTTGTATTGCTTTCTATATAAATCGATAAATTTCGTTGACCATACTACGAGTGTTGAACAATGGTGTTGTTGGTGTTGTGCTCGTAGCTTTATATCCAATTGAGTTTTTCATGTGGTTGACTGGCTGGCTGACTGACTGACGGTTTGGCTCGGTAGTTGGCTTTCGTTATAGTTGGCCCTACATTTACTACTCGTACTCGTGCAATCCTGTTTATTTCTTCTTCTATTTGGTATGTATTTCGCTTCTTTTTTTTATTTATTTTTTTTTGTTGTTTTTGTTCGTAGTACAATTGAGTTGATGATGAGTAGAATGCGGCAATGTTGTTTGGTTCTGCTGCTGCCGATGTTGTTGGTCGTTCGGGGGCTTTTTTCTGACGTTTTGTTTTGTTGATTCCGTTTTGTTTTTTGTAGTCGGTGTTGTTGGCTTATTGTTTTTATTATTCGTGTTCTTGTTGTATTGTTGGTGCTGCTGCTTTTCTGGCGCTTTTTTCTCATAAGTTTTCGTATTTCACGTTTGCAAGCTTTTTTTGAACTTTAGTTGGGGTTTTTTTTTTCATCTTCTTATGTTGTTGGCAGTTGGTATGGCTCCACATGGTAGAACTTTTTTTCTAGCTGTTGCATTTTCATTTCGAATGTGCTGCTTGCTGCTTGCTTGCTGTTTTGTTGTTATTTTTGTGTACTTTTTTCGCCTTTTAATTTTTTTTTCTTTCTGCCTTTAGTTACTAACGGCAATTTCTGCCCGCCTTTATGTTGAGGTAAAAATGTATAGTTTTTCTTGTTTTCTTTTTGTTGTTATGTGTGTGTTTGGGTATGTGTGTGTAGTTTTTTTTTTTTTTTTGAACTATCACATCTAGGATCATAAAAACTGGTCATCAAAACAAAAAACTTTTACTTGTTTATTTATTTATTTGTATATGTGTGCACTTAACAGAATCTTGAAAGAAATAATTCATTGCTATCAAAAGGGAAATTCTATATTTTCGCAAAATATAGATACAAATTCAAAACATAAATTAACAAACATTGTTCAAATATATTACATAAAATAATGTACAGGGTGGCGCAGAATGTGCTATGTGGTTTAAATGATTTATCACTTTTTTTATTTTAAATACAGTAACATATTTTCCATTTAACATATTTTCCATAACTTTTCCCAACATTTCGGGTGTAATGGCCATGGCTGTATTTTTTAATATTGGATTTTAGTTGGGTTTTAGTTAAATACAATTTTTCAACATTATTTTAAAAACAATATCGGCCAATTATCCTTTTGGACTATACACCGCACCAAACAGAACACTTAAGTGGGTGTAATTGTCGCTGATGAACTGCTCTTGGATTCTCCGTAGCCCAAATCCTGCTGTTTTGCTTGTTGACATAGCCATTTAATAGGAAGTGAGCTTCAACGCTCATTATAAAATTGTAAATAAAGTCTGGATTTTCCTCTGCTTTTTCATGGAAACGAATGGTATAGTCAAGCCGTCGCTGGTAGTCTGTCGCCTTCAATTCTTGCACAAGTTGAACTTTTGAGTCTAATGTACTCAAAATTCTCTGCAGCGGCCTCTGTGGTAGCCCAAGTTGTGGTGCGCTTTCCCGTACACGTGCAATATTTTCAGCAGTGCAGTGGTATAGAGAAAAAAAGGAGGGAAATAAATCTGTATCTTCTAAACGGTTAGTCCGGTTTGAATGAACTTTCATAGGGCAAAGAGAAAGTGTTTTCGAGATTAAGTTTTGAATTTAGACCTCATGGGACCAACAGGGGCGCGGACCTGGGTCCCCAAAATTGGATCCAGATAGGACACCCGAGGTGTCCTACTTTGGGGACCCCTGGCAACGTCTGGTGGGCCCATGAGGTCCAAATTCAAAACTATCTATACCACTGTGCAGTGTTCAGGGTAGGTGGTCTTCCGGCACCAGGAAAGATTCTTACAGACCCATGTTGATGAATATTTCCAATCAAATGGTTTACTTCAAAGGCTGTGGGTGGAATGCGCATAATAATTTTATTTCCCGGGAACGAAAGAATTTTTTTACAACTAGAAAAATAAGTAAAAAAGAAACTTATTTTATAAAATTGAGTTATTTCATTACAAAAGAATGTAAATCAATACATTACAACTCAATTGTACTAACATAAAACAAACAAACAAAAAATTGCTTAGAATATTTGGATATCATTTGTTACTATAAAATTAAATATTATTATATAAAAATTATGTTATATGTTCGTCATAGAACTAAATTTGTTTGAAAATTATTTTTCAAAATAACTACTTCATTCAATAAGTCATTTGACATCCGATTTCTTAGAAATCACTTTAGCTTTCCACAGATGTTAAATTTATCGTCAGTAAAGCATTACAAACACAATCTAAATTGTTTGTCCGATTGCTATTTGCTTCAAATAAAGCTAATTCCCGCTTAAAACGACTTCAGTATTTGATTTTAAAGGTTTTCTTTTTCAATATTGATTGAATATTCTAATTCTAATGCAGCTGATGTCTTTACTTAACGATCCTTCAAATTAGACTGACTCTTGTGGTGTTCTCACGCCAATTTATATATACTGCCTTACCATCTAGAAATCATAAATCATTTAGTGTTGCCATACTTACAAACAATGCTCAACTCAAAACTTTTATTCAATGTTAAATGTTCTACATACAGCAATGATAATAATACCCACAGATATGTTAAAGTTTGAGAAGCACTGCTGTTTGAAAGGCATTATGCAACTTTAAACCAGCCGTTAAAATAGTTATATTTAAATTCAAGTACAAGTTCGTAATATTATATTGTTAGTTTTAACCATTTTAAAACGTTTGTTAATTTCCTTTGAATAAACCGGATACTTTTGATTGCAAATAAAAGCCGTTTAGTAGTTTAAAATTGTAACAACTCTTTATTTATTTACAATCTACAACAACAGTTCAAATAGTCACTCAGTGTCTTTATACACGTTTATCAATTCGCAGAAATGCACACACACTTTATAATGTACAAGACAGTTGATGTTAACGCTAACAGCGCCTATGATCAATTCAACTCACGACTGTAACCTCTGCCACTATTTATACACACGCCATCTTTGGGAATCTTCTACAATGCTCTTAACGGACAATCTAGTATGTTTGAATTCTAGAGCTGTCGATGTCAATGTTAGCAGCTTAAACATTTAGCGTTGCCATACTTATAAACAATCCTAATAACCGCATGCTATCAACATTGTTGATAAGTAGAGGCTTCTACGGATGCACGTGTTTATAAACATGATGATTGCTACAGGCAGTCGTTACAGACCGTTGAATTCAAATCGCTATTGCAAAATCGTAACAATATTATAATATAGCTCATTATGTTGTGAAGTGTTTAGGAAATTTATCAATGACATAAGTATGTTTGCTGTTATATCGTTTATTAACTTTAAATTTTATTGCATGAAACAAATATAACAAATCAAACAAAGATGTTGTATTTAAGTCTATTAAAGTTTGTTTTTTAATTAATTTTAATGTTCAATTTAGAATGTATATATTTTAAACAAATTTAAACTAAAATTTGTGTCATTATTTTCTTTAAATGTGAACATCCTTAAAAGTTTTAATATTAAGCATCACAAGAACTTTAAATAAAAATGTTTCTGTTTTAGTCACACAGAGAAAAAGTTTTGGTTGTAATAACTAAATTTATTGCTAAACAAATGATACAGTCTGCACAGTCAAACACATTTTTCTGTTGTGACTGAAAAATTTTAGTTGGTGTGAAACAAAAAAAGCTTCTTTTAACATTTTACACCCCTTGCAATGTTATCTTATGTCCAAACGTTGATGTGGTCGAGAACGATATTCCATTTATTTTGTGGAGTTTATTAACTATCAGGTATATCAAAGGTAACGATATTTACGACTACATATTTATGTAACGTTATTTTACTGGTAACTACAACAGCAGTTATTTCGGTAACGACATTTTAGGTGTAACGGTAGTCGAGGCGGAATGGCTAATGGTAACTTTGAATATTTTTATTTGAATAGATCTTAAATGAATTCACTCCTTAACTTCACGCTTAAGTTTAACAAAATCTGATGAAAAACATCAACTAAATGCAAAAAAAACTACATAAAAAGAAACTCATTCGTACTTTGTTTAAATATACGAGGTATGAGTATGAATACGACTTCATAGTGTGTTCTTTTATATATATTTTTTTTGCTGGATTTTAATGATATGTATTCCAAAATGTTTCTTTATATCCAGCCACGTTATTAGGGTAGAAAAAGTAAGTTTTATGTTCGTTAGTAGAAGCTGTTTTACAATACAGCTGCATTTCCCTATGCTTTGCCAAGAAGGAAAATCTGTAAGTATTTATTTTCTTTAAATTTGAAAAAGAAACAAGTAAGAAAGTATGGTCGGTCCAGCCCGACCATATAATACCCTACACTAAGGAATGAGCAAAAACATTTTTCTTTCAAAATTTCAATAATTTATATTCGTGAGCGATTTTCGGAAGTGGGCCTTATATGGGAGCTATGACCAATTATGGACCGATCACCATGAAATTAGGTAGTGTGATTAATGTCTATATGAAAGTTATTTATGTTGCATTTTATGTGTATGCCAACATTTTTAGGAGATTTATGAACGTTAAAGTGATTATCGGAAGCAGGCCTTATATGGGAGCTATGACTAATTATGGACCGATCATAATAAAATTTGGTGACATGAATTCTGTATATATAAAACTTATTTAGAGAAAAACTTGTGTAGATACATTTATAAATTAAACATTTATGACCGATAAAGTCCAATTTCGGTAGGACATTTGTATGGGGGCTAGGTGAAATAATGAACCGATTTCAGCCAGTTTTAATAGGGTTCGTCCTTGGGCAGAAAAAATTATATGGACCAAATTTTATCATAATATCAAAAATGCGACCTGTACTCTGCGCACAAGGTTTACATGGACAGCCAACCAGCCAGACGGACGGACGGACGGACGGACGGACGGACGGACATCGTTTAATCGACTCAGAAAGTGATTCTGAGTCGATCGGTATACTTTAAGGTGGGTGTTAGACTAATATTTTTGGGCGTTACAAACATCTGCACAAATCCATTATACCCTCCCCACTATGGTGGTGTAGGGTATAAAAAGATTATTTTTATAAATTTAATAGTTTTTAAATAATCAAAATGACTAACTTTCACTGTTTTAATTAGATAGGTCAATAGTAAATTTAGAAGCAGATTGATGGCATTTAGTTGGAATAGTAAAACCTTTAAAGGATTTAACACTGATTCCATCCCCACATCACCTAGACCTGAAGATCAATGGACACATGTAGTCAAAGTGGCGTTATACCTTGGAGCAGAACTGAAATAGTTTGGGTAGAAATACATTTCGTAATTCTTTTTAAAGAAGACCTTTTAATATACCTTTAAGAGAGGATTACAATGAAAGTCCAAAGTAACTAAATTTTAAGGGAGTTACCAACCTTTTTTGAGTTTCTGTTTTGCTTAGTTTCCGTATCAAAATATTAACGCTTTAACCCTTTCGGTGGTACGGCTTTCAAATTACAAGCTGTATCGTAATTTTTGTATTTACTAGGATAATCGGATCTCAAAAAATGTTTGATTTGTATCATACATCGAAATAATTCATTTGGAAACCAAAGAATATGAAGATTAGGAATGTTAAAAATTGGTGGTACATATGTGTACCACTCGTACCGCAACGGTTAAGATAATATGGTTTTAAAAGCTTTAAGCCGTGTGTCTACTAGCAAGTCACTTGCGGAAGAACTTCTGCAAGTATTTGCTGAAGTGTTTCCACTCAAACCGAAACTTGCGGAAGTCTGCTTCCAGAAGTAGTTTGTAGAAGTTATTACGACGAACTTGCTGCAGGAAATTGCAGACGTGTTTCCACACAATGTGAGTACAGCTTGCAGTAAAGTTTGCTTTTTGTACGAATGACAGTATAAAAATGTCCTGTGGCAAAATAGAATTGGCCGCTGCCATCGCAGCATATTGAATTAAAAAGTTGCGGTGCGTAGATTTTAGTTTCCAAAATACATTACTTGAAGACCGAAGATTCCATGCTGCTGAAAAATTTCCTCAGAATGTCTAATGATGATTTTGAATACATTTTATCTTTAATTCAATCAAGTATTCAAAAGCTGGATACTAAAACGAGATTGGCTATACCTCCCACAGACCGGCTTTTAGTTACTCTTCCATGTGTTTTTTCACTACTCCAAATGAATTTATTTTTGTCCATTTTTATAAACAGAAGAGAATACCACAAACCGTTTACCCGATGTATTCCCGACTTCTTCTGCAAGTTATAATTCATTGGTGTTTATATAAGTATATAATTCATTGGTGTTTACTAGGTTATTCAATCGATTAACCGCCAATCGGTTAACCGATTAATTTTGGTCGGTTAACTGTTCGAATAATTTAAAATTGGCGATTTTCAAATAACAAATAAACCGATTAATTTGTGTCGATTAACCGATTAACTGAAATTTCTTTTTTTGCACTTTATATAGAAATATAGTTTTAAGCACACTAATTTTATGTATTAACTAATGAACATTAACTTCTAGCAATAGTTTTTTAGAAGTATAGCACAAAAATTGAAACTAAGGAATTCGGAAATGAACTTTTTTCTAGAATGTACTATGATTATCCCCTAAAATCGTAAACAAACTCACATGTGCATAAAAAAGGTCTCAGATACCATATTTTTGTTTTGCTATTACATACTTATTTGGTTTTGTTAAATTGTTATGTTTTATTTGTTTTTTATGTTTTTGTTCTTTTTATTAATAAAATTCTTAAATAGGTACACAAAATTCGTTGTTTTATTCTCAATTTAAAATTAAAATAGAAATTACTCGGTTAATCGAATAATTCAAAATTAACCGATTTATAACCGATTAAATCTAAACCACGATTAATTATTTGCACGATTAACCGATTAAATCAGAAACCCGATTAATTGAATACCCCAGTGTTTACCAACTTTTTACGACCATAGTTTATCTGGGTTACTTAGTCATCAATATAACCAATATGATTATCTAATGATAGATATTTTAAAGACCTGTTCAACGACGTATATAACGCCACAGTAATTCGGACCTGCAATTGGTCAAAGTCGGGAAAAATATTTTTGCACTTAAAAATATTTTTAATCTTTATCCTAAAATATTCTTTGGTGAAGATTCGTCACAACCAAATATAGCTCTCTTAAATGTTTTTTTTTCATTTGTTTCTTAAACTGCTTATAAATTCCATTTGTACTAAAAATATTTCTTTGGATCTGCAAAATTGGTTATCTTTCCTTTAATAACTGTACTGTGAGCGGATTTTCTAATCATTACCTAAAATAAATTAATATTCCAAAAAAAACCCAACCCACTATTCAAGATCGGACGACACATTTACAATTTATTAGATATTTTTCTCCCTTCAAAAAATGCTTTTTCGCATATTTGTCATTCGGTATTCTAAGCGTGTTGCTGTTGTAGTCATTTTTTGTATTTTATTTTTTGTTGTTCAATATTTCTGTGAGAATATCCAACATATGCGGATGAATTCCTTTCAATTATTGGCGCAGTTTTCGTTTATTGTTCTTGTTTTTGTCGTGCTTTAGTCTTTGAGATTTCGTTTTAACTAAATAAAAAAAAACAAACAAACAACAACAATGTTGCTAAACATGCATACTTCGGACCCAAAAATCAACCATCCATCCATCTATCTGTTCATGTTTGTACACTCGGTAAAATATTGTTGGTTATTTTATTTTATTAATTCCAGGAAATGGAAAAAGCCTGGGAAATTAGGAACGCTATATGTATAGTTTCATATCTTAAGTCTTGGGTTTTGGAGATTCCGTATCATTACTAAGATCTTATAGCATTAATGCAAATGTGAGTGTGATGAATTCAAGTATTGACGACGAACACCATCACGTATTATCGTGGATTAATAAAGAACATTTACCGATTTTTTACACTATTCTATATGTACCATGTATTTTAGCATACAATTTAGTAATTTAACACTAACTGAAGTTATTAATTGAAAAAAATTGTTTAAATAATAATATTGCAAATTGATCAAGGACTTAAGCATTTTATTCTATTAAAATTGTTAATAGAATTAACGAGATATTTCAATTTATATGTCCAAAATGAAAGGTTTCTTAAAATCGTATATATTATTGATTTTTTAAATTATTGGTCTTATACTGGTTTAGTTTAATTTGGCTGCAGCCCGAAGTATAGATCACTTGTTCTATTTCTTGTTAACAACTCTTTAAATTCTCAAATGCCAAACAATGACAGAGAAGAGGCTCAGTTATATCTTATTTTTATTCGTCGTTACAATTTCTAAAATGTATGTTGTTGTAAGGGAGTTGTAGCCTTTGAGCGTGTGCCCCTTGAAGACTGTATCTCCTATTGTACGCTATAAGGTTACTTATGTGGATTATAGGCAGATTTATCGCAAGTCGAAAACTTAATCGATCACGAATTCGCAAATTCCACTCCAGATGTTTTAAAGCTACCATGTCCAGGATACCATGTAACTTGGGCAATATGATATTGTTACGTTTTTACCTTTTAAAAACGTGGGTTTATTTCCTTTAAATGAACCGGATACTTTTGATTGCAAATAAAAGCAGTTTTAGTAGTTTAAAATTGTAACAACTCTTTATTTATTTAGCATGTACAACAACAACAGAATTAAATAGTCACTCAGTGTCTTTATACACGTTTATCAATTCGCAGAAATGCACACTCACTCTATTACGTACAACCTTAAATGCACAAGATAGTTGATGTTAACTCTAACGGCGCCAATCATAAACTCAATTCACGACTGTAACCTCTGCCACTATTTATACAAGTGCCATCTATCGGGAATCTTCTACAATGCTCTTAACGGACATACTAGTACATTCGAATTCTAGAGCTTTCGATGTTAATGTTAGCAACTTAAACATGCAGTGTTTCCATACTTACAAACAATGCTAATAACCGCATGCTACTAATGGACGTGCCTTTAAACAGACCGTTGAATTCAAATCGTCATTGCACATTCGTAACAATATATATATTCTCTAGTGATCTACTGACCGCTTTGCAATCAGTAAATGTTACTAATTAGTTTCGCGGCTTCTTTCATTGCTATAACTTCGACTTGAATTACGTTACCAAATTCTGGTTACCTCAGGGACAGCCTCAAATTCAACTCGTGTGATTTTGATTCGTCAGTGAATATTAGGATGAAATTCTCCCGTAGTTGAAAACCCTTGTCATAGTCTGATCTACCATAATCTGGTAACCTGAAGGACAGCATTAAATTCAATTGGTCTGAACAAACTCTCTCATGTGATCCATCATTGAATATTTCAATGGAATTACACGTCAGTTAATTATCAGTCTCAGATTTAAATGGTCCACATCCAGTAATGCTTCAGTAATATTTTGTTTACTTTCTCGACATTTGAAGGTAGTTGTCATAGTCTGATATACAGTAATATGGTAAACTGAGAGACAGTACCAAATGCAACGGGTCTAATATATTTCACATTCAACCTTGTGTGTGATCTTAATTCGCCAGTGAATATTTGGATGCAATTCTTCAGCAGTTGGAGGAAGTTGTCATAGTCTACCATAATCTGATAAGCTGAAGAACAGGTTTTATGATGAATATCGTAAACAGATCCGGTTCAGGTTTTGCGTAATCATCAGGAAGAACGATATTGATTACACCTAAACTCTTGATTTTCCAACATTTAGTTTCGTTGCGGTGTTTGCGTCTAATTATTTTGCCAGAATGTTTGGTTGTAACCAGTTAAAGATGGTGAAACTGACTTAGATAAAGTACTGTATCCAGCATAGGATTTTAGGATTGATTCTCCTTTTCATGTAGACATGAATGATTCTTTCCCAAATTGGTATGAAATGCTTTACCTACTTTAGAGATGAAGCCTATCTTATAGAGTTTCCAAAAAACCGAAGAATTTCAAAACCGCGGTATCGGTTTTAAAAAATTGAAAACCGATCGGTTTCGGTTCGGTTTTGTGATAATTTATTAACTATTAAATCAGTTGATAATATAGGAACTGCTAAACCTAGAAACGCGAATTCAAAACGGATAATTAATGTTACTATTTCTTTATTGTAAAGGTACTTTTTGAAACTTTAAAATTAGGCACAAATGAATCTGAATGAGTTAGAATTCACGAAAGGTGATTATAGTCTTACCTTTCTTTTGTATTTTCTATAATAATGGACACAGAAATATGAAATTAAACATTCATGATGCTGAGTAGGAATACAAAATGTGGGTCTTTATGGTACTGTTTTTCTAATAACACGTCTAGAATGAGCTAAAATTCACATTAGAATGAATCAATAAACATGAAACTAGAGACATGTTTTCCTGAATTAGTATTAATTTACAAAGGGAGAGTTAATAGTACCATTTCTTTATTCCAATTGATGTGGCGAAGCACACCGGTCAGCTAGTACTCCTGCCTGCTACATCATCTGAAGCAATTACTCTAATACAATTTTAAAAATTTAAACAAATCTTAAGATATTTTTACCGATCGTGTTTAGAGATATTGGATGAATAATTGGATGAAAAAGTTTGTTTCTCATTTCAAAATTTTTAATTTTTCTAGTGAAAATAGATTAAAAGTGAAAACCGAAGAATAATTGTCGGTTTCGGTTTCGGTTTTAGGCCTTGAAAAACCGCGGTTTCGGTTTCGGTTAAAACCGAATTGGAAACTCTACTATCTTATATGTTGCCCATTTTGATAAGACATGATACAGGAGAAATTAGCTTATAAGGGAACTTCCATTAAGCGCCTCCTTTCTTTAAATAAAATAAAGTGTGTGTGAGATGTCATCGAAATTTTTTATTGGTTTGAAAGGCTTATAGAGCCCACTATGTATGGAATATAACATCGTAGAAATGTCCACCGTGGCTTCGTTGGGTTGCACGCATTCGAAATATCCAATTTTGCATTAATCTGGAACATAAATCAATCCGAATTTTCCCGATGTGTTGACTTGAAAGGCTGCAAAGGTTTGTGGCTTATTCGCATAGACCTGATCACAATCGCACTATATCGGTGACCAGTTCACATCAGCTCCTCCCTTCTGTTGAAGCCACAAGTCATTGGTTTCCATAGCATCCATTTTATGCCAAAATAACTTTTTAATCATAGATGTAAAGCGCTCGCCGTTGATGTTGATGACCTGGCTAACGTTGTTCTAAAGAAATATGGCGCCGCCAGCCCTAAATGCACTCCAAACATTGACTTTTTCGGGATGCATTGGACGCTCTTGGATCTCATGTGGATTGGTATCATCCCAAGTTTGTTGACGACCCATTCATCGAGAAAAGGGCTGAATATGATTCTTTGATGAGAATTAGGTTCATTTTCCAACTGTTCCGGGGCCCATTCCTGGATAACACGTCGTTCTCTATAGTTATTTACCTTCAGCTCATGGGTCAGTTGATTTTGTACGGTGCAGTCCCAAGTCACGACGCAAAATTCGCCAAGTTGTGGTCTGCAAAAAACTCCTGTGAGCAAAAATATGGTGATTCCTTCAGTAAATTTGAATATTAAGTAGTTTTTAAAATCCCCGTAAGAAAAATGTTTACCCTCGTTGTACATTGATTTTTTGTTGTGAATACGATTGTTCGAGTCTTGATTTCTTATTAATGGAAGTAATAATAGTAAGGAAAAGCAATGCTGTACTAGTTATATGACTATTTTGTTCAAGGTTGGTCTTTGAGGGGTCATAAAAAACCTAAAATTAATTACAATATCGGATTACAATTAACTGATGTTTCCCAAAGTTATTTTAAATTCATTATTTTGTTAACATTTTGATCAAGTTAATCAAGTGAAGTAAATTCTTTGAAACATTCTTATTTGGATCTTTTGAACCTTATACATTTTCATTGCTGTATTAGCTTTAAGTTTTTCTATCAATGCTGTATCTCTCTCCTGATACTCTCAAACTAAAGAACGATACCGAAATTATACGACCAACCCAAGCTTAAGAAACGTACATTAAACGAGAAGTGTTATTGTTATTTAGTTTGATTCAGTTTTTTAATACATCATTGCATTTCAATTTCACTGGCCAATTTTTTCGAGTGTCTCCTTTTGTATGTGCTGCTTAAAATGTGTTCATATGTGTTTAGTCTTTGTAGTAGATGATTTTGATGAAAGAAAATAAAAAGTTTTACTTCATTTAAACTTCAAAAGCGAATTACGTAAAAAAAAAAAAAAAAAAAAACGGGCAGCAGAAAAAAACCCAGACAATTTTTTTGAAGTTAATATTACTGTGTATATGTACGAGTATTTAATATTTGTTAAAAAAAAAAACATACGAAATTTCTTAATGTCTGGAATAGTTTTTCACAACACGGTCTGTGTGAATGCACTGTATGTAGAGACGTGCGAGTATATCTGTACATATAGTCATTCCTATTGAAGAATCATATTTATATAAGTAGAATACGAGATTCTTAAGTTGTTTTTACTAGATACTTTCAACCATAAAAATATGTTGTGTTTGTTGTTAAAGTGGGTATGATTTTTTACATTTCTTTGAAATTTCAACAAAAAAATAAAAAAAATATTCATTTGAAACAGTTTCTATTGTACACGTCATAGATATGCCGGGAATTGAATATAAATTGGGCAGGAAATTAAAACAGGAACGTTAAAATCAAATACAATATTTGAAAGATTCAAGTGAACATTAGATTGATCAAAGGATTTATAAAATGTGATGTGCTGGAGTATGTTGTATGAATATCTCACTATGGATATTAATAGTTTCTTTGTGAAGCAAATTGATAATTTTCAAATCGATCGTTTTATAAAGTTGTGATGAATTCAAGTTTCATCAGTTTCCATCGCATACCTGATAAATTGTATGAACACAAGATTCATATTCTTATACTCCTGTAGCTTCACCATAAAAATCTATTTTCCCTTTTAGATCATAAGTCACTGTAGGCTATTATGAGGAACGTAAATTTAATAATACTAATATTATGATTGTCAAAGTGAAAACCACAAATCATTTACAATCTAATATTACATAATTAGTTCATATCATCTGTTATTAACAAGGAAAGCTATTCCGCAAACTCTTTTTAAAATAATTAATAGAATGAACGTTAAGGTTTAATTTTTGTATAATGAATAACGAATCTTAGGTCACTGTAGACTTTGAGCAGGGTCTGGACAGTAGTTTAACTTAGCTGATAGTTGAGGAAATGTTCTTAAATAATATCAACTTAAACAAATTCTAAAATGTCTCTAAACATCAATGTTACTTAAGCTATTTTTCAAAGAATTCCTTACGTCCAATTTGTGTTTAAAAAGGTTTTATAGAGGATGACTTTATAGTCAAGGCTTAATTTTGATTGTTCACTGATAAACCAGTGAATGATTTTAGCTTCATGTGAATACCAAGGTATTTGTTTTTAAACCATATTTTATTTTTATTTTTTATTTTTTTTTTATTTTTATTTTCACAAATTCAAAACCAAGCCCATAGGGCCAAATATTTCCACACGTCTGATTTAATTTTCCATATGACTTGATGCTTCTAGTGGGTTTTCGTGCAAGATAATGATGTATCATCAGCAAATGTATAAATTATGAATCTATCGCAAGAATGCAAGTCAGATCTGTAAATTAAATAGAGTGTAGGTCAAAGAACTGTGGAACACCAACTCTGAATAATCGATGCGATAAATAAAACTCCAGTAAATTATAAGTGACATAGTTGCAGTATACATTTGGTTTAAATCAAGGCGAATTCATAGAAGGTGACGACAGAACTACAACAAATACAACATGTACAAAAACAACAGGTACTTTGTTTTTGTTAAAAGATAAGTGAACTGTCAAAGTTGCCTGTTGTTGTTTTTGCTTTTGGGTTTGTTGTAGTTTTCGCCACAACAAACACAAGTGAATAATCAGCTGTTCTTCTGAGATCACCTTCTATAAATTCGCCTTGGTTTAAATATGTAACTTTACAGCAGAACAATATTTATTTAATTCAAAAGATTATCTAATATCTCTAGTTAAACGACAGACTTCTTCAATATTTCCATGTTATTCACGGAAACAAAATTGGTCAATTGGAATAAAGTTTTTATCATTCAAAAATGGTATGATCTCCTCTTGGAATATGTTTGTTAATAGCTTCGACAGACAAGAAAGTAGGCTAGAAGAGGGTAGAGTCAAATCTTTACTCAGTTTTGATATTATTATTATTTGAGAAGTTATCCAAATTTTCGGAAAACTCCTCGTTTTACGATAGCTTTAAATAACATAGATAGCACAGTTATTGCCACGTTTGGTAGGTATTTACTTGAGGATATTGTTATTACATCATAGCTATCCTGGGGATTTTTTCAAGTTCAAGTTTTTCTAATAACTACTAATATCCTCTGGACTAAAGATATGGGCAGCATTATCCGTTGTTGAAACAATGAATACTTACAAATCGCAATTAGTTAAAATACTTTACTCAAATGATCAGCAAATACTGTGACATTGGCCCATAATCATAGTCAAAAATAAAGTATATTTTAAGAGAGTGGACTTTAGGTCTACCATAGACAAGTTAAAGTATACTTCTGACGTTAAAGTCGACTGTAAATATAAAACTAGCTGAAGTTGTTTTTAACTCATTTAACAACAGCATCAGCTGTTCTTCGCCATGTAAAAAAGTTCGACAAAAAGTCAAAAATGTTTAAGTTGCAAGATATTGGCAGAGATTTTGCAATTATTGAATATTGAATCAATAAAATTAGTACCAAAATAAAATACATTTGATATTCATCTTTCTTTTTCTATTTTTCCACCACAAACTGTTTTTTTCTTTAGCTTCCCGGTTACATTTATTGTTTGTCACTTTTTTTTTTTTTTTTTTGGAAATTTTCTAAGTCAGCTGTTCAGCGATGCCACTTGTCTATATTTTGTTGTATATTGTATGAAAACATTTTCTACATTAAAGGTGACACCCAGTTAAAGTCGGTTCAATTTAAAACAAACTTTAATTTTGACTATAGTCAGAAAATAATAAAAAGCGGGTTTTTATTTTAAAGTTGTTTTTAAAATGAACCGACTTTATTGTTTGACTATGATTATGGGCCATTATCTGTAGCATTTCATAACCAGGTACCGTGTGTTTTTTTTAAAGGCTTTGTATCTCTACAGGTGGTTTTATATTTTTCGTTACCTTCAATTTGTGTATTAAGTTCTCGCCTCGTCTTATTGAAGCGCTCTTCTCAGTTTCCTTACTTTAGAGGACAGCCTCAGTTTTGTTGTCTTTCTCTTTTGAGTTTTCTCTTTATGAGAGGAAGTTTTTATATCCGTATTTTAAATAAGCTTATTGGCTTTTGACACTTAAAATGGTTACACAGCCGAAATAAACAATGACGTGAAGTATGGATATAAATGCTAATATAGTTCCTATATGTTAGCCAATTTGTCTAAAGTACAGAGTTTTTAGGAAATTTTGGCGATAAGTAACTGTTACAGGAGATTGGACAGAAGATAGATTATAGGATATCTCCCTGGATATTTCTAGATATAACGAAGTTTATTAGATCAGAATGTTTTTTAGGAACAGTTGGCCAATAAGTTGAGTGTCTAAGGGACAAATGGATTATTAACCTTAAATGTGTCTTTATATTGTTTTTTTTTTTTCTTAAACAGCAACCTGCATCAGAACTTACTTAGCTATATTTTAGCCAATTTGTCTAAAGTACAGAGTTCTTAGGAAATTTTGGCGATAAGTAACTGTTACAGGAGAATGGACAGAAGATAGATTATATGATATTTGTCTGGATATTTCTAGATATAGCGAAGTCTATTAGATCAGAAAGTTTTCTAGGAACAGTTGGCCAATAAGTTGAATGTCTAAGGGACAAATGGATTATTAACATTAAATGTGTATATATATTGTTTTTCTTTCTTAAACAGCATCCTGCATCAAAACATATTTAGCTAAATACGGCATAATTGACATTTAAGAATGAAATTTTATATCTATGTATATTTGTACCTTTTAATTTGTCAGCAGATTCCTGATGAATGGAGAACATACACATTGCTCTGTTTTTTCATCTTCCTTCGAAGTATTCTTCATGTTGTTTTGAGTCGTTAATTTTTTGCACTGTACTTAACACAAAATTTCATCCATTTAGAGTGAAGATTGTTATACCCCTTCATTATCCAAGCTTCAATTAATTTAGGATGTTTTTATCCTAATATACACACCACGCCATCAAATGGTTTGTATGATTAACTGTTTACCTGTTAATCTTAAGGCCAAGGGAATTGCTCACAACTCAGCCAACTCTGAATTAGGTGAACTATGCGATTGAGCTTGGCAGTCTGGGAGAAATTCCCGGACAACATTGTTTATTGCACACACAGACCTTTCTTTGAAAGGAGAAATGTGTTGCCAGATTCAATTAGTTAACTATATTGACTGCTGGACCAGTACATTGTTTCATAAGCATATATATCGATCATCAAGAAAGTCATTGGTGTCTATGTGACATCCAATTTGGACATTAAATGCCAGATATCTCTTAACGAGATGGCTAGACATTTCATACATGGACTGGATACCATTGGGAAATCTGAGAACTTCCCTCATAGAAGCGGAAATTAAACGATTTGTATCAGAGATTTTATTTGAATAATTTAATTTAAACCAGTTATTTTCATGGACCAAAATAACAATTATAAGCTTTACTATGAATATCCATTTTATACAGCAATCAGTCTTGAAACACACTTGAGGGAATTTAAATTATATTGTAAATGTGTCAAAATATTGACAATTTATCAATGATCTGTAATAAAATAGGTGACTACTATACTACTTAAAATCAAAAGCGGAACCATTTCACTTAGTTTAGTGTCCTTTAAAGTGACAAGTTTTTTGATTTAAAGTGTTTCTAATAACAAACTATCCCACTCACAGTATTAAATAGTTCTATGTTAGTTACCTTCTAACTATACTATTTTTATTCCCTTCACCATTAGTGGAAAGGTTATATAAGATTGTCATTCCGTTTGTAATTTCTACACTTTTCATTTGTCATCCCATAAAATATATAGTCCCGCTTAGGTTTGCTATTTAAAATCGAGAAAATCGCCCAAAAAAGGCTAAGATATATCCCAAAAATAGTCTTGATTTTTTGCTTATATCTCAGCCTCGATTTTTGACCTACTTTTGATCTATATCTTGATTACTAAGTCATTAACATTTCAAAGATCTTGTATGCCATAGAAATTCGGTGCGACAATGGGTCAAAATAGGGAAAAAGCAAACAAAAATTGTTTGCAATCTTTATCTTAAAGTATACGTATTGTTACGTTTTTACCTTTTTAAAAACGGGGGTTATTTCCTTTAAATAAACCGGATACTTTTGATTGCAAATAAAAAGCAGTTTTAGTAGTTTAAAATTGTAACAACTCTTTATTTATTTAGAATGTACAACAACAGTTCAAATATTCACTCAGTGTCTTTATACACGTTTATCAATTCGCAGAAATGCACATACACTCTATTACGTACAACCTTAAATGCACAAGACAGTTGATGTTAACTCTAACAGCGTCAATGGTAAACTCACTCACGACTGCCAGCTCTGCCACTATTTATACACTCGCCATCTATCGGGAATCTTCTACAATGCTCTTAACGGACATACTAGTACATTCGATTTCTAGCAAGATGTATTAACCAGGTGGCAGCGTAACTACAACAATTACAACAATACAAGAACAACAGTGTGTAAAACCTTATAAACTGCCAAAAAATAAATTCACAAAAACGCACTTTTTAAAACGAAATAGTTTGTTTTAGCACTTTCAAATATTTTACGCACATAAAGCGGTAACTAAAACTCACTTTTATAAATATAAAATAATCTTTTTACTCTTATAACAAATTTAAAAATGTTTGTAAACACGTTTTTGACATTTCATAAGGCACAATATAAGTATAGCAAAAAATAGTCAGCTGGCGTTACGCTGCCACCTGGTTAAATATGCCTTGATTTCTAGAGCTTTTCGATGTCAACATTTAGTGTTGCCATACTTACAAACAATGCTAGTCTCCACTAATGGAAGTGTTCATAAACATGATGAATGTTTGCAGGCAGTAGTTACAGACCGTTAAATTCAAATCGTCATTGCACATTCGTAACAGTATTTTAGTATATAAGATTCGGTACAGCCGAATATAGCACTCTTACTTGTTTCTGAATTCTACCGATGGCATGGATTATGTAAGCTTTGAAGGCCGCTGTGATTTGTGTCTAATTCGCATAAACTTTCGCCTTAAGAAAACCCCACAAGAAAAAGTCTAACGGTATCAAATCGCATGATCTTGGGGTCCAGTTCACATTACATCCACGTGAGATGACCATGCCTTCAAATCGTTCGTGCATATTGTCCAATGTGGCATGAGATGTGTGGCACCTAGCGCCATCCTGTTGGTAATCATCAACCTATAGCGCTCGCCGCTGATGGTGATGGTCTGGCCAATGTCGTTCTCAAAGAAATATGGACCGATTACGCCGCCAGCACAAAATGCACACCAAACAGTTGTTATGATAATGGGTTAATGTTTACAATCATTTATAACTCTGTTATTAAATGAACTAAACATAGCTTAAGTGTTATACCATTTTCCAACACTACACATTAAGTTTAGTACTTTAATTATATGTAATACATATAAGGATCATTAAATAAAGAGACATTGAAATTAACACATGGTGTCAGGTTTTAAAGGTTAGAAACCCTCGTGTTTAATATTGATTAAAAATCAATTAAACAAAATAAAACAGAAGTGTTTTTATAATGACAAATGAGGCACTACAACAACAAAAAGAACAACAACAAATATGTAAAGGCCGTGGAAAATAATGAGGAAGAAAATCTTTTTATTGGTACTGTTAGAAACAGTACAGGTGCTACACCTCGTGATTGGAATGTTGAAGCCGAAATCAACAAGAAGAGGGTGATATTCCAAGTGAACACCGGGGCGCAAGCCAACCTGCTATCGGAGAAAACATTAAGTATTTTGAAAATTAACAAAATTAATAATAATAGTTGTAATAATATACTAACCTTTAGTGGAGAAAAACTTCCAGTTATAGGAAAAGTTGATTTAAATATTAATTGTAACAAAACAAATTGTTTAACAACTTTTTACATATTGAATATGGAATGTAGAAACGTAATTGGTTTAGATTTAGCTATAAAATTAAATTTAATCAAAACGGTTAATGCTATAAATATAGAAGAGGTTTTTGAAAAGTACGACGAAGTTTTTAATGGTCTTGGTAAATTAAAAAAAGAATGTAGTTTAAAAATAATAGAAAATAGAGAACCTATAGTGGAAGCACCTCGCCGTGTACCATTGGGTCTTTTAGAGCCTTTAAAAAAGCCTTGATGCAAATTCAGGATTTTGGATGATTCCGTTAGATGAAGCATCATCAAAGCTGTGTACTTTTAATACCCCTATGGGTCGGTATAGGTTTTTGCGTTTACCATTCGGTATTAACGCTGCCCCAGAAATATTTCACTCGGAAATGGTGAGATTATTCGGAGATATAGATGGGCTAATCATCTATATGGACGATTTTCTTATACATGCCGAAAACGTGGAAAAACATAATGAAATATTAGAAAGGGTTTTGGAACGAGCAAAAAACGTTGGTTTGAAATTCAATAAGTCCAAATCGAAAATTTTGAAAACTGAAATAAAGTTTATTGACACATTTTTAATAGTGATGGTGTTAAACCGGATGTTGACAAAATCAAAGCAATCGTAGAGTTGCCAGAACCATCGAATGTAGGGGACCTTCAAAGGTTTTTGGGAATGGTGAACTATTTAGGTTCATTTATTAAAAATTTGTCCGCTAAAACTAAAAATTTAAGAGAACTTCTAAAGAAAAATGTTTTATGGCAGTGGAATACTGAACAAAATAATGAATTTTTAAATTTGAAAAAAGAAATAACTGCTTCACTAGTTCTAGTATATTTTGATCCCAGGAAACAGGTAAAACTGTCTGTGGACTCGTCAAAATTTGCTGTTGGAGCCACAATTATGCATGACAATAATCCGATTGCATATGCGTCAGCCTCGTTGACTGATTGTCAGTCTAATTATGCTCAAATTGAAAAAGAGCTTTTCGCGATTTTGTTTGGGTGTACTCGTTTTCACCAATATGTATATGGTTTACATGTTATAGTGGAAACTGATCATAAGCCATTGGTAACTTTATTTGAAAAACCACTTTATAAGATTCCAGCTCGCTTGCAAAGATTTATGCTGCGTCTATTAACATACAACATAAAAGTAATTTATAAGCCTGGAAAATATCTTTATATTGCCGATACTCTTTCAAGAGCTCCACTTAAGGAACATACTCTATTAGATATGAATCAAGAAATTGGTTTGCATTGTAACTTCATCATGTCTCAAAATAGTTTACCTGACATTGCGGTCGAAAAAGTTAGAAAGGAAACAGAAATGGATGAAGTTTTTCAAAGTTTAAGGGAATGTATAAAAACTGGGTGGCCTACTGATAAGAAAAAGCTAAATCCAATTTTATTACCGTATTTTCTTATAAGAAATGAAATATCACAATTAAATGGTATTTTACTAATGAATAATCGAATTCTAATACCTAAAAGTATTAGAAAGGAAATGTTGTCATACTTGCATGAAGGACACATGGGTATACAACGCTGTCAAAACTTGGCAAGAGAGTCTATTTTCTGGCCAAATATAAATAATGATATAAACGTAATGGTATTAAATTGTGAAATTTGCAAAAAATATCAAAAATCTAATGCAAAAGAGGAACTGTTACCTCATGAAATTGCAACAATACCATGGTACAAAATAGGTTGTGATCTTTTTGAATTTAACAAAACTATGTATTTGTTAGTAGTAGATTATTATTCTAAATACGTAGAAATAGATATTTTAAGTTCGGGATATGATAGTAAAAAAGTTATAACTAAACTCAAATCGATTTATGCCAGGCATGGAATACCAGCGATTTTTATTTCCGATAATGGACCCCCTTTTAATTCGAAATAATTTTCAGATTTTTGTAAAAATTGGGAAATAGAACACATTACTTCAAGTCCCTATCTGTCTAGGTCGAATGGCTTAGCAGAGAGTACGGTAAAGACAGTCAAAAAAATGTTGTGCAAATGCCTTGAAGATTCGTCTGATCCTTATACGGCACTATTGCAATATAGAACAACTCGTAAAGGAGATTTCCCAAGTCCGTCAGAATTATTAATGGGTAGAGTACTGAGAACTAAATTACCGTGCCTATTAAAAAATTTAAAACAAAAATTAATAAATACGAAAGATATCACCAGGCAAATAGATAATCGAAAGAAAATTATGATGAAAAATTACAACAAAACGACAAAGAATCTAAAACCGGTAGTTGTAGGTCAAAAGGTAATGTTTCAAAGAACACCAACATCTATATGGTATAAGGGTACTGTAATACAGCATTGCAAAGAACCTAGATCATTTATAATTCAGGACCAAGAAGGTGCAACCTATAGAAGAAATAGACAACATATTAAAAACGAATTTGAAAATGTTAATGAAAATGTTAATGAAAATTTAAACAAAAATGTTAATGAAAATATATTTAGAAATCCAAATGAAAATGTTAATGAAAATTTAAACAAAAATGTTAATGAAAATATATTTAGAAATCCAAATGAAAATGTTAATGAAAATTTAAACAAAAATGTTAATGAAAACGTAAATGAAAATGTTACTGAGAATTTAAATCAAAATGTTACTAATAATTTAAATGAAAATGGAAATGAAAATATTGAAAACAAATATGTTACTAAAAGTGGCAGAGTTAGCAAACTGCCAATAAGATATCAATAATTTAAATTAAACAAAGGGAGATGTTATGATAATGGGTTAATGTTTACAATCATTTATAACTCTGTTATTAAATGAACTAAACATAGCTTAAGTGTTATACCATTTTCCAACACTACACATTAAGTTTAGTACTTTAATTATATGTAATACATATAAGGATCATTAAATAAAGAGACATTGAAATTAACACAACAGTGAATTTTTCAGGATGCATTGGACGCTCCTGGATCACACATGAATTGGTATCGTCCCAAATTGAAGTACTCATTAGTCCATAAAAGGGTTTAATCGGGTAAAATTGGTTATACGAATCGTTGCCCGAACAGGTCACACATTTTGATAAAACAATTGTATTATTTGCATATGTTGCTGAAGGCTATATCCGTCCATGATGGTTTGGCAAAAAAATCTATAAAAAAAAGCCAATTCGATAGATGTAGCTTCAACAATATGGCCGCTATCAGCTGTCAATGTTCAGAAGACCCATTATCTAAAAACGCTTTAATCTTATAAAATCTTACCGGTTTGGATGATATTTTTAAGCACTTTCTTATAGACAAATTTATTCGAATTTAAGAAGTCATTAAGAATGAAATGGAATATACTATTTTTTTATTAGGTAGGATCCTGTATGAATCATAGGTCCTAAATTAAGTTGTTGAACATATGCCTGTCTTGTGCTAACGCTCTCCCTTCGATCCAGCCCTTACCCATTCCGGATTTTTCTGCTTCGATTTTCCTTTTCCACGTACGAGCTGGTTGTCTCCTTCTTCATCTCACAAATGTAAATAAGAGTAGATTTCACATTCGTGTTAAAAATAATTAACTTTGTATGCTGGAAAGGGAAGGCCAATTTCAAATTGGTCTTCAACGACTACCAATGTCTTCACCCGACCCGCCGTTTTTGGAAATTATGCTCCCAAAATAGCAGTATTGCTAATTTTAAATAACTCCTAGGACATCGCATTAACTCGTAGGGTTTTGGTTTTAGCAGTATTTATTTTGTTTTTATGTTTCGCAGATTTGAAACAAGGTCTGGAAAGCTGTGAGCTAGATCATTTAGACGACCTTGCAGTCCCCATGTAATTCCCTTGCCGTTTTGGAGAGCACTTTGTAGAATTGTATATTGGATTATAAAACAGAATTGGTGATTAGACGCAGCCTTAATAATTCTACAAATCATCATTAATTATTTTACTAAGAATTGTGAATAAGTGGCATTATAGCAAGCCTTTTTTAAGGACTTTTTAGAAAAGACAATCAGAATATGAGGGAAAGGACTTTAGGACTTCATTCTGTATATATATTATATTGTAAATTTTATTAATTTTTCTACTTTTGTATACTTACAGCAAATTGGCCTCTTTTGATGGGAAAAAGGCAATACGCGGCGGCATACCATTCGTCTTCCGTAAGTTTACATGAAAATTAATATTCTTCTTGTGCTATTCTTAATGAAAATTTATACTTAACCTCTTCACAGCACAATTCGGTCCATGGTCGTTTGGTGCTCAGCATGGTTTTGCACGCATCACGCGATGGAACCTGGAGAGACCACCAGAAAGGCTGCATAATGGTGATGTGGAGGCTATATTTTCTTTAATGGACAATGAATTCACCAGATCTATGTGGAATTATCAGTAAGAAAGAGATATGGCATAAATAATTTTGAGAAAATATGTGGAAAATATTTATTTAAAACTTTTATTAGATTTCGCATCACATATCGTTTGATATTGCGTGAAAAGGAATTGCATTTCCATATAGGTGTTTATAATCCTAGCAAAGACTTAGCGCTTACATTTAATCTATTGTTGCATACGTATTTAAAAGTTCCTGATGTTAGACGCTGTCAAATAACTGGGCTGCATGGTTGTACCTTTATGGATAAGGTTTGTGGAATTTTATTGTTTTTTCATTTTTTAAATCTTTTAATGTTATTTTTTTTTTCTAATTTGTAGACTCGCGATGGTGCTATGTATCAAGAGGGCCGTGAAGTTGTGACGGTTAATGAATGGACCGATCGTATTTACCAGCATACGCCTCAAGAGCACATTATAACGAATGTGGTGTCGGGCCGTAAAATGCGCATACACAAGTATAATTTCCCGGATACTGTCATCTGGAATCCTTGGATTGATAAGGCCCGTGAGATAGGCGATTTCGGCGATGATGAATTTCCCAATATGTTGTGTGTGGAGGCTGGCCATGTCTCTTCGCCGGTTATATTACTGCCAGGAACTGCTTTTGAAGCAAGTCAAATATTGCAGGTATTACATACATAACATGTTTATATATTGGATGTATGACTTAAAAATGCGGCATTTACAATATATTGCGTTTGTTTTTTAATAACTTATATGTAATTTTGAAGGGTACATATCTGTCATTTATTCTAATTTAGTTATTGAACATTATAGAGTAAACAGCAACGTTTTTTTTTTTTTTTTTTGATTCGAAAATGGCGAATTTTGTACCAACGAATCGTCATATGCGGTTAGTTTTGTTTTACTTCTTTAATTTGAAAAAAGTGCAGCTGAAGCACACTGATTTCTCTCCAAAGCTTATGGCGAATGTGTTCCATCGGTTTTACGTTTGAGAGATGGTTTGTGCGGTTCAGAAGTGGTGATTTTGACATGGAAGAACAAGAATTGGAGGCATTACTCCATGAAGATTATTGTCAAACTCAACATGAGCTTGCAAAATCATTGGGAGCTACTCAAGCAGCAATTTCAAAACTTTTGTGAGCCGCAGGATTCATCTAAAATCAGGGAAATTGGGTATCATACAAACTGAAGCTGAGAGACCTTGAAAGACGATTGTGCATGTCCGAAATGATGCTTGAGCGTTATAAAAGAAAATCATTTTTGCACCGAATCATTACTTGCCATGAAAAATGAATCCATACAAGAGATCTTATGTGAAGTCCAGACTATCATAGAGAACCTGCACCAAACGCAACAGATTCTTTTGAAGCGAGTATTGGCCGAAAACGCCCAGAATATGCGGCCAGATGAGAAGCCGTAATATTCCATAATGACAACTTGTTAAAAAGTATTTATAATGAAGTGGTTGGGAAGTTTTGCCTCACCCCCCTTATAGGTCAGACCTTGCCCTGTCCAACTACTATTTGTTTCAATCGATGCAGAACGCTCTCTGGGATATGCTTCACTTCAGAACACAGTATCGCCGATACTGTATCGGATATTGGCTTGATTCGTTCTTGGCCTCAAAAGATGAGGAGTATATATGGGATTCTACCCGGTATTTATCCGATGTATGGGTAAATACCAGGTATATTTCTTTTTTTTGATTTTAATATCAAAATATTTTCAAAAACTGAATGTCAATCAAACCAAAAAATATTTTTATTCATATTAGAAACTAAAAAACATTCAAAAAGGCGAATTAAATTTGCAATTCCGCTGGAAGGTATGTGTTTAATGTGCTAGTAGTTGCAAAATGCAACAAATTTACATAAATAGTTTTTAGGTTTTAACAAGGGAAGACCAAGAAATGAAAAACTATGGAAACATTTTTCTACAAGTGCCAGTGATTCAAAGTCTGTGATTTGTAAATATTATGAGACAATTTATAAATGGCCAAATATAAATAAAATGTCCAAACATTTAATAAATTGTCTAAAATGTCCTAGTATGGCCAAAAGAGAATTTGGTAAAAGAACCGAAATTCTTCAAATTCTCCAAATTCACTCTCACCCTCATGCCCAAAAATGACTGAAAGCCTAAATGAGAAACTAGCCAATGCCATTATTGTTTCCGGAACACCCTTTTCAATTGTATTTTGACAGCTCCCTGCACATCAGCTGCAACACAACGTTCATTCAGCACACCAAGTTTTATTCATTCCAAGAAACGCAGTATATTAACTGCCGATAATGCCGGAAAAGTATGTTTTATATCACATAATTGGAATATCTTCAATAAAGATACAAAGCCGAAGAACAATTGTATCAACATTTTTCCAGATGAGGACGATATCAGTTCTTCCTAATCATTTGATGATATACCATCCACTTCTACTGGAATAATCCATTCTTCACCGACACCTCATACTATTTTTGATTATTTCCCAAGGGAAACTAATATTGAAAGTTTCAGCGACAGTCAATAACAAATCTTCAGGCCTTTACAACTCCTATGTGCAATTTTTTCTTTTTCTTTATAAAATTAAATTAAAAAAAAAATCATTCACTTGAACCATCCAATGTTTTTCTGCTCCACATAATCTTCAAGATAGTTTTTACCCACATTTTTAGTAAGCACTCATTTTACCGGGTATTTAACAATTGGGTTTTTACCCATTTTCCATCTATAATGAGGAGTTCTTTTTGCTCGGAATCCATAAGTTGTCATAAACATGGAATATAAATTCTATTCTACAAATGTTTCAAGATAAAAGCTAAATATTTGAAAAATCCCGCATTTTTAAGTCATACACCCAATATATTAGGAAACCTATTGTTTTTAAATTCTATAATTATTTTTATTTATTTCAAAACAGATCATAATTGAGGGTAATGTCAGCCGAAAGACTAAACGGAATCGCTAGCGTTTAAAGAATCGGAACCCCATGAGGTAAACCGATTCTTGAAACAAAAACATTGCGAACTCTTATCATGAAACAGAAATCAACTCAAACTAAAATTTACCACAAACAAAATAATGATGAAAACTCAAATGTGACACAAAATACTATAAAACATACATATAATTAATTAATATACACATGTATACGAATTTTTCTATTAAGTAACCGGATGCACATCAATACCCATCAATAAAACTTAACAAAATACAATACAAAAATAACAACAAATTAATATGCCATGATTTCGGTGTTTTTAATTTGAAAAGCTAAAATATACAAATTTTATTTACATGTGTATATAAATAGTAATTGTTTTAACAGCTAGAAAAGAAATTTACACCGAAAATCAGGCGTTTAATAAAATAATTCCATTAAAATATTAATAAATTTTACACATTGCCATTTTTTTTTTTATATTAATTAAATTCAAAATATTTAAAATAAAATTGTCTTAAACTCAAACAATAAACAACGATAGATCTACATATACAATATTTTTTTTTTATTATTATTATTTAATTAACTGATATGAAATATTATAAATTTATATAAGGCAGGTTTATTTTTTGGGAATTTCGAGGAAGGAGGATGGGATTATTAAAACAGTTGATGTAATCGTACAAACTTATTTTCAAAGTTGCACTTTTATAGCAAGTGTCATACTAATCTGGCAATTACTCCTCGAATTTCCCAAAATAAAAATAAAAACCGCCCTTATGTATACAATTAATAAATATAATAAAAATTCAATATCCAAGATATTGAGTTTAATGGATTATAATTAAAAAAAAAAAAGAAGAAACAGAAGCATTTCTTTAATAACTGACAATGATTAAATAACTGACCTGATACAGAAACACGACCGGAAGACAATTTTTCCAATAATAATTTTCATAAAAAAAATTTTAAAATTGTTTTCCGCTCGTGTTACTGAATCAAGTCCTTAGGAAATCAAATTCTTATCCCCTGTTGTTTGAGTGAAAATTTAACATGTGTTTTGTTATTGCAACAAAAACAAAATACATTTAAAATTTTCACTCAAAGTATTGGCCTGGGATATAGAAACTGGCAATTAGTTTTTGTTATATTTTATAAGAAATGCCTCTACAGATTGTTTTTTACTAATAAAATTACAATTGAAATACATTTGCTGTATTATTAAGATAAAAAGAATTCTTCTAATTTTGCTTATTATTTTCAAAATTTCTTTTATTCTTATTTTCCAAAAAAAAGGTTGTGGTTTTCTACAAACAAACAAAAATGATTGTAATTTAATTATGAAGTTTTTTTTTATAAATATTTCTTTAAAAACAATTGTAATTGCATAGTAATTTTAAGTGAATTTATAATCAAATCCTTGGTGCAGTTTTAAAGCAAATATTTTTAACTTTATAAATAATAATACAAAATAAAAAACAATAATAATAACTTTTAAGATGTTCACAAATTTGTTTTAATATTTTGACTCACAATTTCACAATGTCTAGTTATTTTTTGAACCTAGTTTTCATACAAACAGTATAACTTTTGGTTCACGAATAATCAGCAGACATCGTGAAAATGGAGTTTAATAACATAAAATTATATGTTAAATAAATAAACAATAATAATTATTAAATAATTTAAAAATAACTAAACACATTTTTTCAAGCAAATCAAATAAAATTATAATTAATCTAAACGAAATTTTCATGTAATTTTATGAAATTTTGAAATAAATAAAATTGTGAATATCCTAAAATAAAAATTCTTCCAATTTTCTATAAAATTATTAAAAACAAAAAAACTATAAATATAAATATGTATGTAATCAATTGTTATAAAACAACCATATTTTGTGATAGTTTTTCTTTTCTCTTGTAATAATAAATTTAAAAAAAAATATATATATTATAAATTTACTAAAACTTAAATTTATGAACTAATAGACTTACCACCATTAACACAAAGTCTGGTTATATGTTAACTAATAGTTATATTGTCGTTTAAAATTAGTTTTGTATGAAAACTGTCAGTTTAACTATTCGTTAACACCTAACCAGACTTCGTGTTAATCGGGGTTATTCTTAACAATCATTGTTATGTTAAGTTGACAACTAATAAGTTGTTACCACATACATTTTCATTTCATGAATAGAGCCGTAAAAGTCTAAAGGAAAATTTAAAAGAATTCACTCACACACTTGTGGTTGATTTGCCTATATTATGGATGTTAAAATCTAAATGGGAGTTAAAATTCAACGGCTCCGCAGTGAATTGATTCCCAAAGTTTCCAAGGTATTATTACTAATTCAATTGTAAAGTAGGATATACAAAAGTAATCCTCCTATCAGAAAATGCTATAAATTTTGCGATTGGCCCTTAATGTCAGTTCTGTTTTGACATTTGTGTAGTAAACACATGCGAAATACACGTTAATAAACAATGTTACGCTACACTGCTCCAGAACGCGGAATATTGCTGACTATTTATTTGACCAATAATCGGCAAAATTTATAGCATTTTCTGATAGGAGGATTACTTTTGCGCCACCTTGTATTAAACGTTTATGAATAAAATTTTATAAAACTTTGCCTAATAATATTTTATTTAAACTTTTCTGATTGCGGCCGTTAATTTCTTATTGAATCATTTAAGTTATCTTTAATTCAAATTCATTACAAAATGGCCTATAAAACTATTGAATGATCAAAATGTTCTTCAAATCAAATCTGTTTTATATATAAATGTTGTTTCAATTAATTTAGTAAATGATTAAAAACAATACAAATTGAATGAAGCACAAATATTTTAATTCGATTCAAGAGGTAAATGAAATCTAATATGAATTGATTCAGCAATGAATATATAAAAACCTTTGAATCAAGCTGCAAAATTTGGTTTTGGAAATGGGTTTATGGAATGGATACTTTAATGGCGAATCAATATTTCACATGAAATATGTTCCCTTTTCCCATTTTTCCTTCATTAACATACAATCACGAGCAAAAAATTCCCCATGTTGTGAAATTTTTTAGATGGAAGTTTGTAAACAATAAACAGCTGTTACGAATAAAATTGACTATTGAAAGTTCATCGGGATATCACGATGTTCATGGGAACATAAATTTCAATTATTTTATTTATTTATTGTAATCAACCAACATAGGCCAAGCATAGAATAAAAGCATAGAACGGAAGGAGAGAGCAATAAAATGAAAAAAAATACTCTCCTTTCACACATACCGGTGATACAATAACAAAATACATGCAATACATTCTCATGAATTAGGTTTTTGGCTCTCAGTTACCTATCTAGTTGTCATCTATGGGCCAAAGTGTGATTACATATCGCTCATTTGCTGCAACAACGTCATAAATCAAAAAAATGTTTTATGACATTTGACTATTTCTTAAATTAATTTACAACAAATCATGAGATTTTAGAAATATAACCTGATTTGAATAGTAGATGGTAATATCCATCTAATCTGTATTTAATTTTTTTCTTTTCAAATTTTTTTCTTTTCAAATATACGAGAAAACATGAATTTTGATTTTGACGTTTACAACAAAAAAACATTCTCACGGAAAAAATTATTGACTTTTTTGAAAACTGATAAAACTATATGAAATACTATAGAACGGTGCATGTTTCGTATTACTCAGTTCAAAACACACGGATTTTGAGTTATGTCGTTGTTGCAGCAAATGAGCGATATGTATTTAAAACATAATTTTCATAATAAATTTCACATGTTATTGCAGTTGGGGTGAATAAAGGGTTTTCCAACAAGAGGTGTTAGTTTGAATCACCCGGTATTTCGGTAGCTGTCACTTTTGAAGCTTTTATTTTTTACTAAAAATGTAACGATACAATCACTACAAAAATGGTGAAAATCTTGCAGTCACAGTTCGCAAAACTATAGCATTTTTGGGTCGTCGTGAAGCACCTTTTTCGGACCGCAATACAGAAAGTGGTGGAAAAATTCGAGCTGTTGGGAGAAGTTAGTGATGTGAAGAATAAAACCCGTGCATGTCGCTCAAGAACAACTGAGAATATTGATGCTGTTGCCGAAAGGTTGAAGAAAACCCAGATTTTTCCATTCCTCTTCGTTCTTTGGAATTGGTCATTCCACAAACGTTATTACACCGTATTTTGTATGATATTGATCTGGACAAAGTTTACTTTCAACAAGGCGGCGCTACGAGCCACACAAGCAACGAAACCATTGCTATTTTACGGGAAAAGTTTCCGGACCGTGTCATCTCTCGAAGAGGTGTTCACAATTGGCCACCGAGATCTTGTGATTTAACACCTTGAGACTTCTTCCTTTGGGGCCACCGGAAAAATAAGGTCTACGCCAACAGCCCAGCATCGATTCAAGACCTCAACGATAGAATTCTTGAGGCTATCGAGGAGATAGGGCGGCCTTTTAGCGATTAAGTTATGGAAAATTGTATGAAAAGGATATGGTTGATATTATTAACGTCATACCTTCCTCTTTAATATGAAATAAACATCCGAACACTTCTTGTTGGAAAACCTTGTATTTTTATTTAGCTAAAACAGAATTAATTTGATATTCTATTAGTTGATTTGAATACATTATGGATTTAAAATGGAATCAAATTTTCTATAATGTAGAGTTAAGTAGAAATTGTCTGCAAATATGCTTTTAATTCTAATATATTCTTACAATTTGAACCTGATTATATGATATCTCAAAAGTAAATGGCATATCTAGAGCGAATAATAAACTTGTACAGTATTAGTCTCAGTAATAATAGATAATGCTGTTTAGGTATAATAATTGATATCAGAAACCTATAGCATTACTTCCGATTCGTAATAGGTCTTTTATTAAAGTGAAAATAATCGTAAGTTCCAATTCATAATGTTTTGCTTTTTAGCTTCTTAGCATTCATAAGAACGTTCGCTACAAAAACTTCACATACCTTAAGGCGCAACTTAAAATTTTTTCCCCTCCTAAACGTATAGATGACTACAGTGAGACCTCGATTAACCGGCAACATCAATTATCCGGAAAAGAAAATGCTTTTGGATCGATTAAACGTAATTACCTCTATTATCCGGGATTATAAATTTGTTCGATTATTTTTGAATAAAACGAAAAAAGGAAATTCCCTCGATCGATTTGTAAGGCCAACATTTTTTTATATTGTGCCACCGATTTTTCGATAGCTTTTGGCGTAAGAGTGTTAGACATTATAAAAAACAAAGTGATACTGTTATTGCCTTTGGAAACCGAGATAAATGAGATAATGGATAATGGCATAATGAAAATTTCATAGAATGACACAAGTTCTCAAAGGAGAGACTAACCTCATTAGTTTGCGTTAATGCTGTTGGTACACACAAGTACAAAGCATTAGTTATAGGAAAGAGCTTTCCATGAGAATGGTTTAACATTAACCAGAAGTGAGAGAGAATTTTAAGAAAATCGTTCTAAAAGATTATAGTAAAATCATTCTGCCATTGGACAACATCCAGACGTGCAGGATTTCAATGCTGAAAACGTTATTGTAAAATTTTTTCCACCAAATTGGACGAGTTTAATCCAACTGATGGATCTGGGTGCAATATGGAGCTTTAAATGTCATTATTGACAAACTGCCATTATTAAAAAAACTACTAAAACTTGGTTCTCAATTAACCGGGAAAATTGATTATCCAGAATGCTTCCGGTCCCGACCATTGCGGATAATCGAGGTCTCATTGTATTTGCAATTTTTCTTTTATTTTTTACTTATACTTTTTCATTTGAAAGTGAAGTTTTTCGTTTTTTTAATAGAAACTAAATAGGTTTTGGTTTTCACTTTTCTACGAATTTGATTAAAATCTTATATACCCACCACCTACCTACCTTATCTTTATCTTCGGGGTTCTGTGAAACCTAATATTAGCTAATTTTGTTTCTAAACAAATAATTTATTTGAAACCACATTTTAACTATGTAAATCCATTTTAACAATGTATTTCAAATTGCACTTTCCCTTATATTGGCTTGAATATTAGATTATTTTGAAGGTTTTCCAAATTTAAATTCTTTTTATACAAATTTCAGTGTCTATAATTATTCGTATTTCAATTTGTGAGCCTTAAAATGACTTTCGGAAGCAAATGTTGAGTAGACCCAAGCACTATTGTGAACAGATTTATATTGAATTTAATAACGTTAATTTATTTCATAAGAAAACATATTCGTTTAAAATTGAATCAAGACACTACCATTTGGAAGGGTGTTTGAGTAATGCTCCTTAAATTGGAATGTTTTAATGGGAGCTATGACTACTTAAGAAGTTATCATTCGCTTATTTGCAGATTTTTCCGAAATTTAGTTGGACGTACTGACTCTAGAACTCCGGCAGACTTAATTGGGTTTATATTAAAAATTGCAACATGAAGATTTGGGAATATATTTAATATCTTCGGACGGCTGGTATAAACCAGTCTCATCTGATCATTATATTCTAGTTTATGTTACGTACCAACGAAAATTCATTTTTAGCCCACACAACTTTTTCTTCTGATTCGATTTTCTCAGTCTATAGAGCAAGTATAAATCTATAATGGTATTGCATCCAATCCTGTCAACAGTTTTAGACTTTCTGCAGTGTCCACAGTTCCATAGATTAGTACCTTTTCCATTTTTAATACCAAACATTTTGGATCAACAAAGAATATTTAAACAAATTTTCAATCCTCTAGGCTGTATGGTACTTTTAATTGACAGAAAGGCGGAGAGACATAGCTAAATCATGTTAGAATCTATTTAGGGTCTTTGACCAATATTTGGTTGTGTTACAAAATCAATTTTATTAGTTCAAATTCGTTGTATTTGTAAATCAACTAAAAGAGTGTGAACATTTTCTTTTAGACAATGATATATAATATATTTTATGTATTATTTAAATTATCACAAATAATATTGTTTAAAAATACTTTATAGGTATTTCTTTATCTTTTCAGTTAACTCCCCTGTGTTCTAAACATTTCTTACAATAGCAAAATTATAACGAAACAGTTTTATTAAAAAATATTAATATTTTTTAAAATATTTAACCACCATATACAAAAACGATTATTAAAGTTGTCAAAGGTTTACAACAGAAATTTTGTATTAAATTTAAAAATCTTTTTTTGAATATGGTGGTTAGTCACTGTCATAATGTACAAAATAAGGAGGCGTTGGGGGGTTAAGCTGACTTTTTGATTTAAAAAAAAAAAAAACTTACAATAAAATCAAGTATACGATTTACATATAAAATATATAAAAAATAATAATATTTAAAACAATAAATAATCAAATTTGTACGTAATACCGAAGTAAACAATTCAAAATAAATAAATTTTAATTAATAAATAATACAAATAATAAATTTTTGAATGAATACAAACAAGATGAATATTTAAAAGAATTCCATACATAAAACACACACACACTCAAACAAATGTTTTAATACAATATATTCAAATACATACACAGTATATAATGAAAACAATTTTATAAAAAAAATGTAATAAAAAATTAACAAATTATTATATTAGGGCTTTTCACAGCTTCCAACAAAATTAGATTGTAAAACAAAATGGTGTATTTGATTTTAAAATATTCATACATACATACATATTTTCAAACCAACTATTCAATAATTGTAATAAATACAACTTGTTATTTTAAGTTGTGAGAACCCAAATTGTTAATATAAATCAATTTAATGTTAATAATTTTTGTTTAAAACTGATCAAATGTATATATATATATATATGCAATTGCCGTATATATATATATAGAATGTAGTACATTATATAATTTAAATAAATATTGTAAATTGTCTACTTGTATAACAATAACAAAATAACAACAATAAATAATTCCAATAAAAATCTCTAAATTAAGTGATTTAAAACGAAGTTTACATTTTTTTTATCAAAATTTTGCTAAGTTTGTATTTGTTAAATATGTAGTGGGTTCATAATTTGTGGGTCAATACACTTCGTCTTAAGTTTCTTCAGCTCTTTGATTAACTTTATAAGAACATTCTTCGAGTGCTAATTTTCATATACAATTCTGGAGAAAACAATTTTTCTCCAGAATTTCAATGGTATTATGATACCAAAAATGGAGTACTAAACCAAACTAAGGCGTACTTTTTCGTTCTCCAAAATGGTACTCTTTGTATATGGGGGTTTGCATGTCAATTGAACAAATTTTTAAAACCGATGTCTTCCGATCGCGATGAAATTTGCACCAAGGTTATTTCAATTGGATAGTAATTTAGACACTATCTTTCAAAACTTAACGCATATGATCCTGACCGAGTTATAATCTAAAAAAGGGACTCACAGGTACTTTTTTCCAACTAATAATACTTTTTAAGGATGGACCTGGAAACACGGTTATTCAAAAGGGATAATAAAGTTTACTATTTCATTATTGTAATTGTACTTCTTAAATATTTTATAATAATAAACGTAAAAATTAGGCACACATGATTCTGAGACGCCCGGTGAACGAATGGTACCCAGGTACCCAAACTCATTTAAAGATGACGACTCCAAAACTCACCCCATAGGAAGATAAGGTACTAAGTGCCACCTGGCTGTCCGGCATAATAAATATCCTAAGATTCTTCGCAAACACTCAGCAAAGCATAATAGGGTGGCGTAAATTTCAGCCTGAAATATCGTTGGTATGTACCCACGTTGGTATGTCACCATTGAACTGTTTGGAACCATCGGTCAACTACAGCGACATCATCGTGCCACTAAGTTTGGTCCTACCACTGATCCCTTTACAGTGACTATTCCCCAAGGTTTTTGGGGTATAAGCCTCATAGCGCTATATCTAGTATATGGTACAATAATAGTATTGGTTGTGTTGATAGTCAACACTTTTTCTTCGCAACACTTGGCCATCCAGTAACAGATATATGTACGGAAGCCTAAGTCAATAAATTTTTCCAATAGTTCATTGATGACCAGAGTCCAGAGATTTTCGTTAGTGTTTAATTAAAGTTTATACATTTTTGGATTACATATTTATTTTTTGAGAAAACAATTGACCTCTTTGTGTTACAAAGCGGACTATTAGGACTTAAATAACTTGAATCTTGAGTATCACAACAGATTATATTTGGAATATTAAAAGCAAACAGTAAGGCATTTAATATGTGTGCATGTATGGGAAAAAAATAAAATATCTGCAACAACAACAAGCAACTGAATGAAATATTTGTATTTTTTCGGTCTATTACGATCTATTGTTTACATTCGGGTTGTGTACATGTAAATTTACGAAAATCTTCATAGCTTATCAATGATTAAAATCACTCAGAACAATAATCGTGCCTCTAGGTTTTTTGATTTTATTACTACAAGCCTTATATCCCTTGAGTGTAGATCATATTTGATCTGACATGATGATTTTAATATGGACATCAATATACATTTTTATACCCTTCACCTTCGTGAGAAGGATATATATAAGTTTGTCATTCCGTTTGTAATTTCCACAATATAATTTTCCGACCCTATAAAGTATATATGTATATTCTGGATCCTTATAGATAGCGGAGTCGATTAAGCCATGTCCGTCTGCCTGTATGTTGAAATTAATTTTCTGAAGACCCCAGATATCTTCGGGATTCAAATCTTCAATAATTCTGTCAGACATGCTTTCTAGAAGTTTGCTATTTAAAATCAGCAAAATCCGTTCATAAATAACGGAGATATGAGCAAAAATTCGAGACAACTTCTGAAAGTTTCGTTTGGCGTTGTTGTTTTTATACCACTCACCTTCTTGATAAGTGTATATATAAGATTGTAATTTCGTTTGTAACTCTACAATAAAATCTGTTCGTTAGCAATTAAATGTAAAATTTTTAAAAGTTTTGTTTATATATTTAGGATGCTATACGCTGAAAGTGGGTAATCAATGCATCCACAACAAAGGTGAAGGGTATATAAGATTCGGCATAGCAGAATATAGCACTCTTACTTGCTTTCTTCTCAAGCCTATTTTTTAGATGGAGAGCAAATAAATCAGTTTTTGCTAAATAAGAAGAAACGCCTCATTAGCAAGGCTAATCTAATTTGCCCAGACAACAAACTCAGTAAAGATAACTCTGTGAGCCTTCTCATATACATGTGATTGAAAACATACTCCTAAATTTAGATATGACACATGCGGCGATGAATATATTATCATGGACATCATTAAGGATTATTTCTTCTGAAGGGTCGTCGCATTATTTTAGAATCCTTTTTTCTGTTTTTTTTGGGACTCATGTTTCGGATATAATGCTAAAAAATATCAAAGCTTTGAAGATAAATTTATATTAACTTGGTGTTTATACCCCAAATATGTTGGTAAAGGATAGAGATTAATAATTTATTAGATTTCATTAGATAACATTGAAGGGATTAATAAATTCAATATTAAGTTTGTCATTCGCTTGTAAAATATCGAAATTCTAGCAATGTTCGTCTGTTGTTGGCACGATAGGGCCAAAGTTATGGACCAAAATCTGAGACAACCTCCACAAAAGTTGATATTTTTCAAAAATGTTTTGCTATTTTCTTTAAATAAGGAGTGAGATCGAAAAAATCTTAACATACATAAATGTGAATAAAAAATAAATCATTATTTGATTGAAATTATTATTAAAACTTACAAAAAATATTATTTTAATAGTTCCAATCAATAGTGATGAATTTATGAACGTTCTCCGGAATCCCTTCTTTTAAGGTTTTTATAGTGCTTTCTGTCACTTTGTTCGAACAGGTAGTCCATTTCCGTTTAAAATCTACCATACTTTTGGACACCTTTTTGTGCTCTTCAATTCTCTTCCATCAAGAGCCCAATATCTCTCCATTGGACTTGTCTCCAGGCAGTTTAAAGGATTTGCATACCTTGGTACAAATACCACATTATTGTTCTTGTACCACTCAAGACCTTGCTTACCATAGTGACTGGATGCCAAATCAGTACATAAATAAGTGGACACATTAAGAAGTCTTATGAATGGAAACATCATTTTTTGTAAACATTCCTTGATGTAAATTTCGGTATTTATAGAGCCATTTGTAACAAATGTTTGGCTTTTTTGCCGCAACATATTGTTTGCCTTATCAAGAACTTTTTGGTAAAACTTTCAGTTTTTGGGTTCTAAACTTTTCTACAACATTCCCTAGAACATCAGCAACATAAACATATTGACAAGGAAGCTGCGAAAAAAGTTCCATACGTACGTTTCGTCGTCCATTATACAGCAGGTATACTTTTTTTATAAAACTTGACTTCAATTTCCGTATTCTGTCTTTGGCCTCTAAATTTTTAGCAGCGTTCCTGTCAGGAACTTTTTGAGCCTTGTATGTTTTTATACCAGCATTGGCTTTAACTTTTCGCACCAAATAGTCCGAGTACTGAGCTAACCGGCCTGCTTTCCTACCGGATGTGTTGGGAGCTCTTTGGAAAATGCTTTTTATTTATTGGCCTTAGAAACATCATGTGGACCATTCCTTCTACCTCCACCAGGTATTCTATCAAGGGACAAGTTTGATTGTGTGGCCAACTTTTTGTAGGACTAAGTTGGGTTTTGTTTAAAATATTCAATAATTTTGGTAAGCACTTCTTTCTCGTCTCTCATTTTAATCAGATTAACAACATAATTTTCGAAGGTAACTTGATAAAAAAAATCAAATAATACTTAAGTTAAAAGTTTTTTTTCGATCTCACTCCTTATATTGCAGATAATATTATGAAATTTTGCACACAGAAACATTTTTGATAAAAAAAACAATTCACGAAAAAACAAGTAAGAGAGCTATATTCGGCTGTGCCGAATCTTATATACCCTTCACCAAATTATAATTTAAAATAAAATTAAAAAAAGGTTTTAAAAGTTTTTTCCAATTTTTTAAAAAACAAAATTTTAATTTATTAGTGAAAAAAAAATGTATGACAAAAGAATGTTTTTTGTGAAAAAAAATTCGGGTTAAAAAATATTTTTCCCGATTTTGACCCATTGTAGGTCCAACTTTGTATAGCCTTATATACATCGTTGCAATGGATTTTGAAATATCTATCATTAGATATCCATATTGTCTATATTTATGACTTAGTAATCGAGATATAGATATAAAAAATAGGTCAAAAATAGAGGTTGTCTCGGATTTTTGCTCATATCTCCGTTATTTATGGACGGATTTTGCTGATTTTAAATAGGAAACTTCTCGAAAGCATGTCTGACAGAATTATTGAGGATTTGGATCCCGAAGATATCTGGGGTCTTCAGAAAATTGATTTCAACAGACAGACGGACATGGCTAAATCGACTCCGCTATCTATAAGGATTCAAAATATATACTTTATAGGGTCGGAAAATTATATTGTGGAAATTACAAACGGAATAACAAATTTATATATACCCTTCTCACGAAGGTGAAGGTTATAACAATGGCAAGAATCGGAACGTCTTAAGAAAAGTGTTAAGATACACTTTCAATGGCAATTCCGGTATTAATTATATTCATGAAATTATTTATTTTTTTATTTTACTACGTCAGGAGTAGCCAAAGGCACCGGGTTTAAAACTAAGCAAATATAGTGAAACAGATAAATGTTTTCATACAAAACGCACAAGATCGGCACAGCCGAATATAAAACTCTTACCTGCCGTTGGAAGAGTACTCTGTGTTATTCTGAAGAAATCGTAGCAATCGAGAACACGTTTATGTATGAATATATATACTTACAGCAAATCCATAACAGATAGTAAGAACTTCATTTAATGGAAACATTTTACTGGCCTACCTAAATAAAAGCGTAAGGCGGAACGTTTCTTTACGCTTAGCTTTAACGCTGAAATGTCATACCTAAATAAAAGCGCCAACGCTACGTCAAACAATAAAAAGAAGGTTATCAAAAAAATTAATATAACAACACGGATTATTTAAACAATAAAGTACATTGCAGTATTGGTGTTTCTGATTTTTGTTTCGTGATTTGTAAACTAAAATTTTATCAAAAAATGTGTTTCTTGCATATTTTTTTCTCCTTTTGTATGTATGTGTTTACATTTGTTGTGTTTTGCAACTAACTTCACTATTAAACGCGCTGTCAAAATCGGATTTTCCAATTGCAAAGCGTTGCCGTCGCGTTATTTCGGTATGCTGCATACAAATTGTATGGGCATGAGAATTTTTGACAAGTAAAAAACGCCTTACGCTCCAATTTAGGTATGCGTGTTACTTGAAGACTTTTTTAATATAAATAAAACGATATTTTAGTTATATTTTGTTTTATAATGATTATAATTTATTTATTAATAGAAATAATTCAGATTCGGAAAGACACATAAATATTGTACATACATATACAATTAAATGTACACATACATACATACATATAATTAAAATTTCATTTTTATTATTTTTATTATTACAGTTAAATTAATATTAAACTTATATGATTTTACAATAATAAAATGTTTTTTTTATTGATTAAATTTATTTAGCCATAATATACAATCACATTTAATTTTTCGTTTTTTCTTTTTTATTTTTTTCTCAACAATTTAGACACACTTACATGGTGTAGTTTATTTTAAATATTATATGTATTTATTTTAAGATAATTAATTGAATTGAATTTAAAAATGTTTTTAACAAAAAAGATAGCAATTTAAAAGTGTCTAAGTTTTTTTTTTTTTTTGGGGGGGGGAGGGGGGTTTATAAATATTGAAGTTATGTTTAATTACAATTTAAACATAATTTTTAATTTTATAAATCTTAAGCTTAAGATAATTCTTTAGTTTAGTCAGTTAGTTGAATGTTTTAAGCACTTTGCATTATAGTTTTTTTTTAATATTAATTAAAATAAATTACATTTAAAGTATCAGTTGTTTTGTTTGATTACTTTGTTTTTAAATATATTTAAATTAAATTATTAATTGCTATAAATGCTAAAAATTAAAAAGTCTGTTTTTGATATTACTTACATATTATGCTTTGCAATATGTTTAGCGTTGACATGTGTAAAATGTTAATTACATATTAATTAATTGAACGATTAAAACCGATCAGTTTCAGTTGCCCCACACCATTTGAGAAAATGTTTAAGCTTAATGTTTTGTAAAGCCCTTATGACAACACTGACATAATTTTTGGATTTTATTCGTATAGAATTAAAAAAAGAACAAATCTAGAAAGACAAAATAAGTTTATGTGAGAAATTAAATACAAATTGAACAAAATCTTATGATTTTAATTTCATTTCGAAATCAATACCTTGGTATACTAGGTTATTGATTAAGGGGATGCCAGATACCAGAAAAAGAATATACAATCGTCAAAATTGACTCTTAAGTTTAAAAAATGTGCAATCTTCTATTCTCTACAACTGAGGACATATTTTTTATATCTAAGAAAAAGCTACGAATCATTAGCAAGAATAGGGACATTACCAATCCGGAATGGAACTAATCCGTAAGGAATTTAATTAAACAATGTCCAACAATTTCGAATGAACACTGGAAGTATTTGGAGGCCGTCTTCCAGATCGATAAAACTGTCTTCGATAAATAAAACATTTCCCAGAATGCGATAATATGTATATTTACCGTTTCAAAACTGGAGAACAATGATAATGTACACTACTGAAATCCTCGATATTGCCAACAAAATTTTAATTAACTTTTAGTTGTTGACAATGCCATTAATAATAAAATAAATAATTAATAAGAAATTAAATCTTCTCACCAACTCATAAATTTTACTTGAATAGCTTCTCATATATATATCAAACACAGTATTCACATAAATCAAACCTAATTTTTACTTTTACAGTCAAAGGAGCCTCTACAAGTCCCGGTCCACAATGTGAAACATTTGCGACAAAACATTTTCAAATTCTCTTTTGAATCTGCATTCGTGTCCACACAGTGAAGTTTTTGCTTTTCAGTTTTTGACATTTCTGTAGAGAACGAATATGAACGAATAAATGTGGATGACATACTCAACAAAAACTTCATGTACATGAAACAGAGTACCCTTGTCCATTCGCCTTTCCCCTTTCATTGTTCTGAAAACATAACATCGACAAGACTTGTCTGGCCACACGAGACAAATTCATATGTGGACAACAAATTGTTAGCTACGTGAACAAATTGATGGCTCGTCAAGATGCAGGGTTATAGCATGTTCACACGGACAGCAAATATAGAAGTTCGCCTTCTTATTTACGGTTCGCGCCCGAATCTTATTTGAAACAACATGTTTCGCCATACAACATTTTGAGAGAGAACCATCTTGTTTCATTCTAAATTTTATTTAGGACAAGAATGGGTAAACTAGCAATAAACGTACTAAAAATGCATTGTCTTTGCAATCCCAAAGAGCAACTGAAACTTCGGAAGAACGAAATATTTAAAATATTGAAAGGGAAAGACCGCGATAATCAATAGAGCTAGTTGCCGAATCACAATCAGAACGCGAAGAACGACTTCAAAGTCAGCGACAACGATCCACAAAATTACGAGCTAACCGTAGCACCGTCAGAACAATAACTACGCCTAGACAATATGCGGCATCATGCTACAGCATCACGAGCTACTGAAACATCATCAGTAAACGAAGAGCGCCTTCTAAGTTTACACAATATCACGAGCATATGAAACGTCATCCGAACGAGAACTACACCTAGAAAATATACGACATCATGCTACAGCATTTGCCAATATTATAGGTACAAAATGAAGTTCCTAGAATGTATTGCTCAAACGGTAACATTATTTTGCCAGATATGCTTCCACCACCATAATTCGTGTTTTCAAATGACGTCGTTAGGAGCTACTAAAGTAATTCGAGCTACAAATTTATCATATAATGGGATAAATTTTGCCAATTCCAAATGAAGAACTCAAATTTCTTCACATTTATTTCATGGGACAAGCAGATGATAATGGTCAGGTACAACAATGACAGCATTATAACCCTGGCTTCAAGCAACGAACATTACCTGCATGTTTCATGAAAAGAACGAGTTAATAAGGACATTTAAGCCAGCCAAAGATAACCCAGGATTATGCACAGATGACCACGTCATAGCAATTCATTCTGATAAAACATTAAGGACAATTTTGATGGTTGGTGATAACATAGCGCCACGTGATATTATTATTCGTCGCCGTGACGATCGAACAAACAGGATAGCTGAATCTCATCGTTCATATGACGCACTTCCGTATATCCCATTATTTTCCATATGGGGAAGATGGATATCATTTTGAGTTACGGCAAATTAATCCAGCAACAAGTAAGTTGAAATATTTTAAGATTTTATTATAGATATAATCCAAACATAAACTAATTTATTAATTTCAGAGGAAACAACAAGGAAAAAAGTATGCATATCGCATAATGATACGCCAAAATGTGAATCACGTTCTAAATTGCCGGAAATTATTTCACCAGTACATTGTAGATATGTAAGCGAAAATTGAAAAAGAGCGATTATTACGAGTGGATAATTATATTCATCTTAGGAATGCATTAAATAAACAAAATGACATCAATCCCAATGAACTTGGCCAAGTCATTATTCTATCAGCAACTTTCACAGGCAGCAGGAATATTGGAAGCCAAGAACTATTTATAACATTTACATGTAATCCCAAAGTGGAATGAAATCATTTCTGAATTGTCCAATGGCCAAAAACCAGCCCATGAACATGACATAACAGCACGAGTGTTTAAACAAAAATAAAAATCTCTTATAAATTTCATTGTAAAATGTCATGTATTTGGAGAAACACGTTGCTGGATGTATTCCGTCGAATGGCAGAAACATGGATTGCCACATGCTTATATTCTAATTTGGTTGGTTGAAAAAATTACACCTAATCTTATTGATGATGAAATTTCTGCAGAGATACCCGATCCAAACATTGATCCAGATTTGCAGGAAATTGTAATTAAAAATATCATTCGTGGTCCATGTATGGTTGATGGAAAATGCACAAAGAAATATCCAAATAGACAAATAATTTCAATAAAGATACATGAAAATGATGTCGATAATCGCTGGATAGTACCTTACTGTCCATTGCTTTCAAAAACCTTTAAGGCGCATATAAATGTGGAGTATTGTCATTCTGTAAAGTCAATCAAATACATCTGTAAATATGTAGCTAAAGGGCCGGATATTCGTTGCAAAATCCAAACGATAAAATTACTCAGTATCAGATGGCCAGCTACATAAGTAGCAATGAAGCAGTTTGGCGAATTTTAAGATTTCCAATTCATGAACGTCATCCAACTGTTATTAATTAATCAGTTCATCTAGAAAATCGACTACGGGTATATTTTATAGAAAGAAATGCAACACTAACTTCATTTTTTTTATCTTTGCAGAATAGATTTATTTGCTAAAACATTGTTATATTCTAAAAATTCCAACGTACTCTATGTGGAATGCATCATCAAGGAAGCTCCAACATTGTAAGCAAGGGAAACCAGTTGGAGCATGGCAAAATTTATATTCAGCAGATGCATTAGGTAGAGTGTATTCAGTCCATCCCCAAAAATGTCGAATATTTTTATTTAAGAATGCTTCTAATTAATGTTCCAGGACCAACATATTTTGAGAACTTGCGTACCGTTAATGGCGAAATATGTGTAACATATCGAGAGGCATGCCAAAAACTACAATTATTGGAGAACAATAGGCAATGGGAAACAACGCTTGCAGATGGAGCGGCAATCAACCATCCTTCGAAAAGAAGAACGATATTTCCAATAATGGAATAAATTTAAAACATATATGGCAGAAGATACCTGGTGAGAGTTACCACAATCAACGCAACAATTCAACTCAATGAATGCATTTATAATGAGTATAGATTTTACTGGAAGACAAATGTTTGGAGATAAAAAATGTCGCACTCATTGAAGTTGGAACTGATTAAGAAATGATGCACACGTTCAAGAATTGCGACGAGAAAGAGATTAGGAAAGTTTATTGGAAGAAAATTGACCACATTTAACACATTTACAACAAGAGCAGAGAATAGCATACAACAATATAATGGCAGCAATATCAAACAAACATGGAGGACTGTATTTTATTGATGCACCTGAAGGAACTGGAAAAACATTTTTGATTTCATTGATTTTGGCAAAAGTTCGATGCCAAAAACATATTGCATTAGCTATTGCAGCAATACTCTTAAATGGTGCCAGAACAGCACATTCTGCTCTCAAATTAACATTGAAGCCTCAATTTTACAAAGATTACACAAATCGTTGGAAGTTCTTGATCGCACTTTACAGGACTTAAGAAGTGGTAACAATATATTTGGAGGTGCATTAGTTCTATTAGCTGATGAGCTAAATTCATGTCTAAAATCATCATACCTTTGGAAACTTGTTCACACACTAAAATTGACGACTAATATGTGTGTTCAGATGCAAACAATTACTGGATTTAGGAAACAGAAAAATGCTAATCGATCCAACAACAAAATGTATAACATTTCCATCTGACTTCTGCAGGATGACACAATCTATAGAAGAGTAATAAATTGCGTTTTCCTATCGGACAAAATTTCAAAAAAAAAGCAATGGTTATGTGAACGTGCGTTGCTCGCAGCCAAAATTATTGTCGTTAACTTCATCAACAGCAATATTCTGAATAAAATCGATGGTAATCTAAAAACTTATAAATCGATCGACACTGTCACAAATTATTCAGTCGTATAATTGGGCTTTCCACCACATGACTTGCCGTTGAAAATTGTGTTCCTATTATTTTACTAAGAAACATTGATGCACCACGACTTTGAAATGGCATTCGTAAAGAAATTAATGAACAATCTAATCGAGGGACAGATGTATTGCTGCCACATATTTCGATGATAACTTCGGAAATGCCATTTGATTTTATGCGATTGCAGTCTCTTATTCGCCTAACATAAAGCTCAATGTCAGTCTTTGCAAGTTTGTGGACTAAATCTAGAAAATCCATGTTTATGGACAGCGAGTGGGAAAACCCACAGACTTATATGTCTATGCACAAGATGGAAAAACCAAAATTATTACATATCCTAAGACATTAGTATATTAGAACAATAAATATAAATATTTTTTTCTCTAAACTTTTCTATTTTATTACAATTCACATTAAGGTTAGCAAATAAGAAATTAAAAATGTACTATTTATTAGATTAGAAACTAATTTTAGATATACTAAATATAATGGAAATGATATGATAATAGAATGAGAATTAATTTAAACTTTTTATTTTATTATTGTTTTTACATCAAAATAAAACATGAACCGTTTAAACAGTATGGTTAGCAATCGTAATTCAGAGAGCGAACCAAGTGGTTCATATTACGGTGTGAAGATACTATTTCTGCCAATTTATCAATAATGTAGGTGGAATATAGTTGCACTGTTCTTTAATATTGTAAAAATACAAAAAAGCCAGGTGTCATAAGAGCTTAAGGAATGTAGTTAATTTAGTTTCACATTTTTGATGGTTATAACAATTTTAATTATTATCGAAAACAAATACATACTTTTAGCTGCTCTTGAATTTTTTAGTATTAACTTAATACAATTTTTAAATAATAATCTTAAACAAAGCTATGTATATGGTATAGGGCCTTGAGTAGTTAAAAAGTGTTAAATAAATTACAATAAATAAAGTTACAAAAATAGATTAATACAGTTTGTTTTTGGAATTATTTATTATAGATAATAGATAGATAATTTTATAAAATTTAAAAGCAAATTACTTGTTATTTTTTATTGTTTTTGTGTATTAAAAATAAATTTAAATCATTTATATTTGAATATAAGTAAATATCATAATTTGTTTGACTCTAGATGTTTGAAAGCTTTAAAAAATAATAATTTAAAATATTTATTTATTTTTTTAATAATATTTAATTTATGCACACGGCTATTGTCCTAAATGTCTTTTTTTTAAGCAAAATTCTATCTATTTACAATTCAATAGCGAAATTATTTTTATTAGTAACACAGTTGCATTCTATGGTACGGATTTTCACTCCATGTTGACAAGTGATTACATACAATAAAATGCAAGTGTGTTACTGATACGGATTTACACTCCCTTTAAATAAGTGATTACGTACCATAAAATGCAACTGTGTTTCTGATAAATGGGATATAATTATATAGATTTGAATAAAATTAATAATTATGTATGGATTTTAATAAAAATCAACATTTTAGTAAAATATGTCTCATTTCCAATCTAAAAGATTGTTCTTGTAATAGGTTCTCTTGCTTTAACCTTTCATTTGTTTTAAATTATTGAAATACAATTTTGGAAACTCAGATTTGTATCAAGCTGATGCAATGAAATTTAGCATTTATATAATAATATAAACATTAACTGTTACTTAGTACAGTAGTTATGTAAATATCATACAAACCGATTAGCCGCTTTAATAATTGTTGAAGGAGTATCTAACTCTGTCTTAGATGTTATGCAATCTATAGTGACAGAAACTATAGTGACAGAAACCGATGTAGATACAATTACACAACTTAACTCTAAACTGATATATATTATGAGAAACAGTAAAGCATATTTGTTTGAATTATTCACAAACTTCTAGTTAAGACCACTAAAAATTCGGAAGGATTAAATTTGCTTAAAATTTCAAATATAAGATTTATTTTTGATTGAATTTATAATGCATGTAGAATTCATGTTCAGATACTTGACAAACGTTTTTTTTTTTCTTATCGAAATACATTATAATGATTTTGAAAGAGAAAATATGGGTATTTGGTAATATAAACACGCAGATTTCGGGATGACAAATGCGAAGCTTTCCTATATGTTGTCGACATAATAGTTTTTGGCTGTAGTATAAATCACCACAATGCAAATCTCATAAAAGTACATAATAGATTGCAACATTATAACTTGAAACTCAATGCTACCAAGTGCTGTTTTTTGAAATCAGAGGTTATATACCTTGGACACTTGATAACAACAGATGGAATAAAACCAGACCCTGAAAAGTTTGAGGCAATAACAAAATATTCTGTACCAAAGAACGCAGACGAAACCAGAAGATTTGTTGCATTTTGTAATTATTATAGACGTTTTGTGAAAGACTTTGCAGAAATAACATGTTGTTTAAAAGCTTTGTTAAACAAAGATAAGAAATTTGTTTGGACAGAACAATGTCAAAACGCTTTTGAAACACTGAAAAAGAAATTAATAAGCCCACCAATTCTACAATATCCGAATTTCGATGAACCTTTCATTTTGACAACAGATGCATCAAATTATGCAATTGGACAAGATAGACCAATATCCTATGCAAGTCGTTCGCTAAATAAGCACGAAGTAAATAAACCAGTAATCGGAAAAGAACTATTGGGTATACATTGGGGTATACAATTTTTTAAACCTTACCTGTATGGAAGAAAATTCATCGTTGTAACAGACCATAGACCACTTATTGCATTGTTCTCACACAAGAACCCTAGTTCCAAGTTGACCCGAATTCGATTGGAATTATCAGATTATGATTTTGAGATTATTTATAAAAAAGGTATTAACAAAACTAATGCTGACGCATTATCAAGAATACTAATAGACTCCGATAAACTAAAAGCAATGATTCCTGATAAAATTGATGAAACTGTAAAGAAATCGATGGTGATAACAAGAAGCATGAAAAAAAAAGTGATACAAAATGAGGAAAATGAGGAAAATAATGAACAACTTAACAAAAAACAAGGTAATGCAGACCCTATAGAGCCTGATCAACTCAAAGTATGGGAATGTACATCCATAAAAGATACAAAACATGCAAGAAAGTTAAAATTTGTATTAGAAAAGTCGACTAAAGAATTTGTAATAGAAAACAATACTGTTCTAAATCAAACGGCCGTCAGATGTAGCGATAATCCCTATTATTTAGATAATATGCTGGAGAAACTACCTACTGTTTTAGACAGATTAAATTGTGTTGAGTTCGCACTAGAAAAAGGTGACGAAATATTTAAAATAATAAGTATAGAAAAGTTTAAAGAGAAAATAAATAAAAGTAAAGAAAACGACGTCAGAATAATGTTATACAGTAATCCTCAGAGAATAAGCGATGAAAAGATGAAACATGAATTAATTAAATTATATCACAACACACCATGCGGAGGACATTTAGGAGTCAGAAAAACATTAATAAAAATTAAACAAAAATATATATGGAAAAAAATGTGTAAAATGGTTAAAAAATATGTTTTGGAATGTGATTTATGTCAAAGAAACACCAAAAGAAGGTTTTAACACTATAGTTATCGACACAGTTGGACCGTTGCGACCTTCTGGAAACTATCGTTATATATTAACGATGCAATGTGAATTAACCAAATACGTAATAGCTGCACCATTGGAAACAAAAGAAGCCAAATCAATTGCAAAATGTTTAATTGAACATTTGATATTAAAATATGGCATATTTAAAGTTCTAAAATCAGACAGAGGTACCGAATTTGTAAATGAATTGATGAATGAAATATGCACTTTACTAAAATTAGAACACAAGATTTCGACACCCTACCATCATGAGACCCTTGGTACTATAGAAAGAAACCATAGAGTCCTAAATGAGTATTTTTTGTCTTTTGTTAATGAAGATAATTGGAGTGATTGGATACCTTATTATTCTTTTGCATATAATATAACTCCTCACGTGGACATTAATTACTCACCATTTGAGTTAATATTTGGCAAACTTCCTACTTTGCCAGGTGAAGAAATAGAAAATACCAAAGGAATTTATAATTTAGACAATTACGCAAATGAACTAAAACTTAGATTAAAATATTCATTAGAAAAATAGAAGTTTAGAATCTTACAATAAAACTAATAAGATAGATCTTAATATAGGAGACTTAGTCTTAGTCAAACTAGAAAGTAGAAGAAAAAATGAACCACCATATCATGGTCCATACGAAGTTACAAATATAGACAATGTAAATGTAGAACTTAAAATAAAAGGAAAAACAAAAATTTTACATAAAAATTTACTAAAAAAATATAATAAGTAATAAGAGACATATGTTAATAAAAACAAAAATTTTACATAAAATTTAAAAAAAGTAAGTAATAAGAGATTAATAAACAAACAAAAATATTAAAATAATAAGTATGTACTTAAAATAAGACTATAAAATTTAAGATTTATATATTGTAACACAAATACATTACACACATGTAATTGAATACCAAAGTAAAATTTTAAGATTTCTAAAAAAATAAAAACCCTAAAATTTTTACTGAAAGATTGGGGGTGTAGTGTGTGTAATGTATGCATATTGTTGAACCCACCTAATATAAACAAACAAATAAAATCTAAACAAACATTTAAACTGTACACCAGTTTAAACATATTAGTCATGCATTTTTGTTGCAGGTCAGTAATTAAAATTATTAAAGACAGACGGTTCATTGTTCTTTAAGCGAGTGAAATTTAACGCTCAAGAATTTACCAAAAAAGAATGCGGACATTGAACACTTGAGAGTGCACTCAATAAACGAAATGCACTCAATGAATCTGATATTAAGTGACATACTGAAAATGCTGAGAGCCTGTTACAAGTGTGCAAAGGGCTAAATAGAAAAAGGTATATTTTTAAGAATATTTGTAAATTTAAACAATTGAGTGGCTTTACAAAGTTGCTCAATTCTAGGCTAAGCTTTATTTTCATTGTTAGTATATAAGCAATAGAAAATTTGAATAAAAGAACAATTGTTAATCAAACATCAATACAACCACGCCTAATTTATTTCACTCAACATGGTGATCCTGCCAGGAGCAAAATTAAAATTTCAAAAGGAGTGCTAAAAATGAGCTCCCTGGAGCACCAACAAGAAGTGCTAAAAAGGAGAAGGAAGGTTCAGGTCGCACCTTCATCATCTAACAATAGAGGAATACAAGCAGAGGACAAATAAGATCGGAAAAGACGTCCAAGAACCGACCCACAAGGCCACCACCGCAAGAGGAGAGGCGGAATGATCCAAAAAGACAAAACGCCATATTATTGCGGTTAATAAATGCCAATCCATCTGAGGTACATAATTGCAGCAAGAATAAGTCTTTGTCTTTGTAAGCACAAAAATAGCGCTTCACGCGAGTTACATATAGGCCACCTGATAACATAGACACATTTTTAGAAACAATTTATAAGTCAATGACCGATATAAAATTAATGCAATGAAAATATTTGATTACATTGCATTTCCGGTCAGACAAATAAATTTATAAAGAATAGTTTACCAATAAATTGCAATCATGCAAGCTTGCATAGCATGAATTAAAATTGATTACCATTTATTAACAATAAATATTAATGATAATTATTCGTGTTATAAACTCTATAACTCTAGATCTATTGATATAATAATAAAACAATAAGAAAGAGCATATTCTTTTTGAAGAATTTGTAAAGGAAAACCTTAATATTTTCAAAAATAGAATTGAAGAGAGCTTAACCAAACATTACATTATTAAATTTAGTATAAGCATTGTTTGTGAATACATAAAAAAAAATTCCAGATAAAATGAGTTCGCAATTATTACACACAAAGCTAATATGAACTGTGATTGGTGATTTTGATAAATGATAAGTTTAATTCGGACTGAGATTAATATTAATAAATCTTCGCACGTAAACGAATCTTGTATCTTTAATGTATCTTAAAGAACATAGAGACTAATGTAAGTGGAAAAACTAAATTTATTCAAAAGCACATTCCATGTGCATTTAGTTATTATATAAAATGTATGTATAACGATAATTTAGACATGTTTAATATAGAATTTGTTAGCTCCAAATGAGGAAAAGTTGCCCTTTATTATAGTACAATACATATTTCAAGATATGGGGATCATTCTTATTTTGATCACTGAACAACACAACTGGTCCTTTATTCTTTTACAATTTATTTTATGTTTAGATTTATGAAATACTTATTTTGTTTGTTTTAAGTAAATATGAGTACGTATGAGAACGCCATCTGTTGGTCAATTGAGCAGCCAATTTAATATTACTGCTTTTAAATACAACTATGTACCAAATAACAAATTTTACAATAGTACGATCGTTACCAACGATGTTTGTAGTAAATTAGTTGGGCGACAAGTGTATAAAAGACGAGACTCTGTGAAATTGAATTCAGTCTGTCTAATTGGTAACTAATTGGTTATTTTAAAAGGCTGCTATTTCTTCCTTGTAACACTCTTGTACAATAACCTTAACAAGCCAATTGTAGCTTGTTAAGCTAACTCACCAGTGTACAAACTAATTGGCTATTCTAAGACAAGCGTGGCCGGGAGATTATATCTCCGCACGACCGACTAGTTGTTACATTGTTCTCCATGGCTCCACCCAATCAGTTGGCGTTACTCTTTAATATATAAATAACGTTTTACGAGAACTGTGTCTTTGATTATCTTTAAAAAGAGAACAATACGACGATCTTTACTCCGCTGAGACTATCCCGGCAACCAGTGGAAAAACTTGTTGTCATTTAAGAACACTGACTTGTTATAACTGCAACATTACCAAGTTTGGAAATTGAGTGATAATTCTTGATATCTCACTCAATTTCCGAAAATTATAAAAGTAGAAGAATTTTGTTTACATAAGTCATTTTCAACAAAGTGGAACAAAAAGAGACATTTTATGGAACAACATAATTTTTATAGGAAGAAAGCAAACAAATTTTTCCAACTCTTCAGAGGCCGCAGCGGATACTAAAGTGGAGACCATTTAGAATTTTACCAACTCTTCAGAGGCCGCAGCAGAAAACATAGTTCCAGAGGATTATAAGGAACTAATGAATGAAGACGAGGATCCATAAAGGAGTAACATTAAAATTAGATTCCTAGATTCATGTAGGTTTATGCCATCAAGCTTAAATAGTTTAATAAACAGTTTTACAATAGATGAATTAAAAATTGTTAAAGGGTTTTATTTGAAAGACGAAAATAAATTAAATTTATTAATAAGTAAGGGTGTCTTTTCATACAATTATTTAAATTCTCTAGAAAAACTTAAGGAAACTTGTCTGCCAAGCATGGATGACTTCTATAATAAACTAACTGATTCAGTATGTTCTATAGAAGATTATACACATGCGCAAGAAATGTTGAATAATTTTAAGCATTTACAATTTGGATCTATGCCACTATTAGACAGCACCAGGTATATCTTCGGATGTTATGCTAAAAATTACAAATATTAAATTGGATTTACTTACTGACATCGAAATGATTTTATTTCTTTAAAAAGGAATTCGAGCAAGAACAGCTCAATGTTCAGCCAATAACAAATATATTTCTGATTATGATGAGAAACTTCATTCTAAATACTTGACATATTTATATATCCAATAGAAATTCATGATTATCACAATAATCTGCCATTCTTTGGTGAAAATAAAACTCCTCACAATTCTAAAGAAAAAAATTACTTATTGATTTAAATAATAAATATGAGTATGAAATTTACTATAAAAATTTAAAGCAATGTTAAAAAAAGATTTTAAATTAAGTAAAATTTACCGTATACTAAAATTTGAACAATCAAATTGGCATTGAATAATTGTCATAAAACAAATGCAAAAAATAGGTTTGAAAAAAATTTCTTCAAATTATTAAACAATGCAGTTTATGGTAAAACAATGGAAAACGTAGATAAACGTAAAACCATTAAAATAGTTACTAAATGGGAGTTATGTTGGTAAAACACTTGCTGTTCGAGCTCTTATTACTAAACCAGAATTTCATTATTTTAATATATTTGACGAAAATATGTTAGCAATCGAACTAAATAAAAGTTATTAATTTTATGATAAACCTATTTATCTAGGATTTACAATTCTAGAACTTTCAAAACAGAAGGTGTATGACTTTCATTATGTAAATCCGAAGCACAACTTAATTATATGGATACAGATTCATTTATTTATACAATAGAAACTGACGATTTCAATAAAGACATAGTGTATAATATCGATGCAAGATTCGATACATCTGAATATATAACGAATACTCTATTAGGTATTCCACAAAAAAATAAAAAAGAAGTATTAGGGATGATGAAGGATGAAAACAATGGTGTAATCATGAGAGAATTTGTGGGTTTAAGAGCAAAGATGTATTCGTTTAAAACGTAAGGTTTAAAAGAAACCAAAAAAAGCTGAGAGTGTCAAAAGAAATGTTAGCAATAAATTAAAATGGCAAAACAATGGAAAACGTAGATAAACGTAAAACCATTAAAATAGTTACTAATTAGGATGATTTCTATAAAAATATAGTGAATGATATCGATGTAAGATTCGATACATCTGAATATTGTTGCGTCATTTATTATGAATTTTTGTAACGAATGAATTATTTTAAATTACTGGTAATTAACCTTGCATTTTGGCAATTAACTATCTATGAAATACCTACTCTAATTGTCAGAATGCTTGGGTAATTTTTTATAAAACTGTTATATTGTACTTAGATTAAGAAACCATTTTTAAAAAATAAAAAACATTCTTGTCGAAAGCCACCGGTCTTGTAATTTTTATCGACAGAGTTTTTGTTTTTATTCAAATTAATTGCAAACGGTCCTTAAAAAATATTAAGGAAATACAAATATATTACGAATACTAGTAGTAGGATATTGTATGTACGGCCCCAATTAATTTTTATGGGCAATTAAAATTTGAAATTTACTATGAAAATTTAATTGCTGAAATTTGAGAATTTTAAAAAAATTGTTTATTTGAATAGCGCCGCCGCCGCCGCATGTGTTTACATTAGTGCGTGTGTGTGATCGTGTGAAAAAAAGGTTTTGTTTACATTCGGGAACACGCCGTATGGATTCTGTCTGTCCGTATGGATGCTGTCTGTCCGCGAGAATGCAGTCTGTCCGCCTGTGTGGGTGCGATCAGTAGTGTTTGTGTGGTGACATCTACACTAAATGAAAACTAACACCCCACTCCACAAAACAAACGATGTTAAAGTGTGAAATGATTTGTTTTATTTACGAAAGGAATTGTTTATTTACTTTGCGAGTAGTAGGATATTGTATGTACGGCCCCAATTGTGTGTGTTTAAAAGAGTCAAGTGTATTTTGCTGTATGCTGAGATTGCTGTTCGCCTAGTTGAAATTTTCAATCATGTTCGTGCAGAACTTTTATTGTTTATTCTTGCACAAGTGAAGCATTCTCTTTTTTAAATCTCTTGAATGCTCTCCGGAATTTGTAGCTAGGCTTAATAATTAGCCTTAAGTAAAATAAGATCTGATGTTTTAAATCAGTACATTTTTGTATTGACTAGAGTTGAAACGTATATATTTTAAATATCGCAATATGATTTCAAACACTGATATAATTACAATATTCAACTCCCGTAATTTGAAGACTATCCTTAGCGTGAAGGATATGGGGGCAAATAAGGCTTACCTTATTAATGGTGCATATCGGTCAACAACAAAATATGGAGAAGCAGTAGTATTTGAATTAGGTGATGGAATTGTATATCTACCAAAACGATTTAATGCCTTGGAAAATGATGTACTTCAAAAAATCTCTGATGGAGCTTTCTCAATAACGAAGACAGTGGCAGAAGACACGAATGATTCAAATTTTAAGTTAGAACTTAGAGAACATTTTAAGAGTAATACATATTTTGCTTCTTGCACGACAACAACAACAATATCAATTTATCCAAAATGGAGTATCGATGCAGTATTATCAACATCCAATGGCGTATTACCCCATTAATCAATATGGACAATATCCGACACCAATGATGTGGCAGCAAAACCAGATGCAGCATATTCAAGAACAGAAACCAGAACAACATCTTCAAGATGAAGAGAATTCAGGTCAGCATCTTCAGGAGGAGATTCTAGAACAGCCGATGCAGTACTATCAACCTCCAATGGCGTATTACCCCATTAATCAATATGGAGAATATCCGACACCAATGATGTGGCAGCAAAACCAGATACAGCATCTTCAAGAAGAAAATCCAGCACAGCATATTCTAGAGGAGTCTCTTCAGGAGGAAAATTATGAAAAAGAAGATAATCAACAGAAAAATCTTGAGAAAGAACAAAATCAAGAAGATAATTTAGAGGAAGAAAATCTTTCAATAAATCAAGTTGAAGATATGGATATCTCAACTGAATCTATAGATCATGATGTACAAAGATTTTATGAAATCAATAGAGCGTTTTAAAATAATTAAAAAACTGGAATAGATGCAGGGGAACAATTTGTTAAATTCATAATGAAAGATTGTGAGGAGATTTATAATAAGTATTTAAAGAGACATAATAAATTAGACAATTTAACAAGTGATGAAATATAAATATTTGAAAAGGCTAAAAATTGTCATATATGGAATAAATCTTTAGAAAGTGATCGTGTTAGAGATCATTGTCATATTAGTGGTAAATTGAGAGGAGCAGCACATAGCAATTGTAATTTAAATTATCAGGTTCCCAAGTTCATACCAATATATTTTCATAATTATTCTTCATACGATTCTCATCTTTTTATAAAAGAATTAGGTAAATATTCTTAAAAAATAAAAGTTCTTCCTCTTAACAAAGAATTATATATATCTTTATCATATTTTGCGGAAATGAGTGATAATCAATATCTAGAACTCAGATTTTTAGACACAATGCGGTTTATGGCAGATAGTTTGGAATCATTAGCAAATAATCTTACAGTTAATGATTTATCTGCTATTAAATATCATTTTAAGACTGAAACAGAATTTTGCCTTATGAAAAGGAAGGGGGGTTTTCCTTATGATTATTTAAATTCATTTCAAAAACTAAATTGTTATCAGCTTCCATCTAGAGATGATTTTTTCAGTAAACTGAACAATAAGGAATGTTCCATTCAGGAATATTCACATGCAAAGGAAGTATGGGATACTTTTAACTCTAAAACGTTAAAAGATTATATGGAACTATATTTAAAAACTGATGTACTCTTGTTAACTGATGTATTTGAGAATTTTAGGAAAGTTTGTAAGAGTATATATAACTTAGATCCATGTCAGTATTATACAGCACCTGGTCTTTCCTGGGATGCTATGCTCAAGTATACAAATATTGAGTTGGAGTTACTAACTGATATAGATATGTACAATTTCTTTAAAAAAGGTATACGTGGGGGGCTTTTGCAATGTGTGAAGAGATATTCAAAAGCTAACAATAAGTATTTAGATGATTATGATGAAAGTAAACCTTCTGAATTTCTTATTTATTTAGATGCTAATAACCTTTACGGATGGGCAATGTCTGAGTATCTTCCATATGGAGGTTTTAGATGGTTATCAAATCAAGAATTTAATTTAGATATAACAAATATAGAAATTATAACAAAAAACAAAAATATAAGAGAAATATATGTGTATGTGAAAATATAAAATTTTTTAATGCACATTTAAATGGTAGGTCCTATTTGGGGCAATAAGATTGATTATAAAATGGGTAAACCACAAAGTAAGGTGGAAATCCAAGAAAATATAGTAAACAATGGCAACGCCGAAAATATAAAGGACGTTATGCCAGAATATATTAAGACTTTGATAGTTGTAATAATAATATTGTATTTAGCTTATAAAATAAATATATATTTCAAAAACTATGTTACAAAACATAGAAATAATAATAATAATGTAATTAATGAAATTAAAAAAAAAAAATACAATAAAATTTATACAATAATAGATATTAAGAATTGTAACACATATATAAAAAAATTAAAGAAATCATTACAGAAAAGTATGGACCAAACAAGAGAAACAAAAACCCCAATTTATGGGAAAGTTTATGGGTCAGAAGAAATAGATACAAGCAGAACATAAGAACAATCGTTAGAGTGGTTGACTGACTTTTGGAAGTTGATAGGTTTGGAAGGAAAACCAACAATGGAGGACTTAGTAGAAAGACGATCAGTTGAAAGGGAAACAATAGCTATGATCCGAAAGTTTCTTGATTGGTAAAATTTTAAATAAAGAAAAGTAATTAACAAAAAAAAAAAAAAAGATAAAACGCGTTTAATTATTAAACTATGAATAGGATATATGAAAGACTAAATACCCTAATAACAAACGCAAAGAAATCATTAAGTAAAACATACACGACAGAGACTGTACTGGATAAAAGACAGGAAATTGAAGAGTTACAAAAAACAGCTATAAGCATTTTAAATGACAGTAAATTGACGTCAAAGGAAAGACAAGCTCATGTTAACAAGTTTGGTGAATTGCGAAAAGACGCATTAAATATTTTGAAATTGAATAAATAATAGGAAAATTGTGCTCTTAAATGAGAACCTAAGTATCGGAGGCGACTTCGCCCAAGTTCCAAACATTTTCAAATTTTTTTTTAATTTAAAATGAACAAGATTAGGCCAAAACTCTTAACCTTTGAAGAATACAAGAAGAGAATAATAACAAAAATTACAAATGAGAAATTAAACATACCTAAGGTCAGTGATGCCAAGTGTAGGGATTTTTCCCTTTTTGTAGGGATTTTTTTCAAAAATTTCACATGTAGGGAAAAAGGGAAAGATTTCTTAGATTTTTCGAATTGTAGGGATTTTTTTTAATTTCAATTTTTTATCATTTAAAAACTATATTTCTTCCAATTGTATACTATAAATTACAAAAAATATATTTTTTTAAGTGTATCATTGTAATTTCGTAAATCTGGTAATACCTCTGTAATATAAAGTAAATAAATATGTGGCATCTTTCATAACAATGACAAGTTAAAAAAACAAAACACTTCAATTTTTATGCAGTTCATTTGTTTTTTTATACATACATATGTACGTACGCCATCGTTACTGGTCTCTTTCAATTTAACAAGTAAGTTTATAAAAAATAAATGACATTAAAACATTATTAATTAAAACATTACTAATTTTAGAAAAATGTCCGATTCGTCTTCCGATGGTGATGAAAGCACACCAAAAAAATACCGAAAACAACGATTTTGTTCAAGTTGGTTGAGAGATGAGAAGTTACTGGGATGGCTGGAGCCGGTCAAAGATGACGAATTTAAATGCAGATGCAAGGCTTGTGGTAAAATATTAAATTGCGGTAAATCAGATTTAAATAAACATGCTAATACCCAAATGCATAAAAAAAATGTCTCAAAAACAAAAACCAACACAATGGAATCATACTTTGGCAAGCAAGTCCCTGAAAAAAATGATGTGGCCGTTTTCGAAATCCGCTTAAGTCTTTTTTTTGCTGAACACAATTTAGCTGTTCAAGCTATTGATCACTTAATACCATTGTTAAAAGAAATTGCACCAGATTCTTCAATTATAAAAAAATGCCAATTAGGGCGAACTAAATGTGCAAAAATTATTCAGAATGTTTTAGCCAGAGAAGAAAGGGAAAATCTAATCAGAAAGCTTCAAATATATAAATTTTCTGTGCTATTGGATGAGAGTACTGATGTTTCTTCGCAAAAAACTATGTGTCTTCTTGTAAGGTATTATGACGAGGAGCAAGAAAAAACGTTTGTCCAATTGTTGGAGTTAATCCACGTGGGAGCTGATTGCACCGCCGAAGCACTTTATGGCCTTTTTAAAAAATGTATTTTATCATTTAATATTCCCTTTGATAATATCATTGGACTGTGTTGCGATGGCGCTAATGTTATGGTCGGACAAAACAATTCGTTCGCATCCAGACTTTTAAAGGATAATCCCGACGTAATAACAATCAAATGCATATGCCACACTGCCGCCATCATAGCAAACAAATCTTGCCTAATGTTGCCAAGAGCCCCAGAGGATTTGGTAAGACAAATAGGAACATACATTTCCGGCAGTTCTAAAAGATGTTCTCAGCTGGAGGAGTTCCAAGAAATGATGAACGAAGAAAAAAGAAAAATATTAAGAACATCAACAACCAGGTGGCTGTCTCATCAAAAATGCATCGAAAGAATATTGGATAATTGGCAAGTTCTAGTTGAATATTTTAAATTTGCAATTAAACAGGACAAGTTGAAATCTGCAGATGTTATATTGACTGAACTTACAAATGAGTGTAATAAAGCTTACTTACTTTTTTTGAAATATGTGTTAAATTATTTTAACTCATTAAATGCACTTTTTCAGTCCAAAAAAATGTTGGTTCATGTTTTACATTCAGAGTCAACAAAAATTTTTTTCAAACTTGGACAAAATTTTATTAAAAAAGAATATTTGAAAATTGATTGTGTCATAAGGTCATCTCATATTTTATTGCCAATAAATGACATTTATGTCGGCAGTGAATGTGAAGAATTGTTGAAAACATTTCCAAAAGCCAGTGCTCATCAGGTAAAATCTGATTGTCTACAATTCTACATAACTGCACTTGAAGAAACGCAAAGAAGACTGCCACTTAATGACAAATCAATTTTCAAAGAAATGGAATTTTTAAACCCCGAAGTGGCCATTGGACAAAATAACAAAAGTTTATATAAATTTAAATTGATATGTGATAAGTATAAAGTTGACTTAAATCTACTTACGCAAGAATGGTTAACTTTAGAATATAGTTTTTCTGAATATGAGAAACAAACATTGTCGAAATTAGATGTTGAAGCATTTTGGTCAAAAATCTGTAAATCAACAAATTTTAATGACAATTTGATTTTCCCAAATTTTGCAAAAATTATAAAAATTTTACTGAGTTTGCCACATGCCAATGCTGACGCAGAAAGAATTTTTTCTGTTGTAACTGACGTTCGTACCAAAAAAAGGAACAAATTAAGTCATGAGTTATTAAATTCTATTTGCATTATAAGATCTCATTTACAAGCTAATTTAATTAATTGCATAAATTTTAAATGCACATCGAGTCATTTAAAAAAAATGAATTATACAGAATTGTATAAATAACTTTTTTCCATTAATTTATAATATTTGTTATTTTTATGTTTTTTTCATTAATTTATAATAATTGTTATTTTTATGTTATTTTTGGATTATAAATGTATGTACCTGAATTAAAAATGTACAAATTTAAAATAAAATTTAAGTTTTTTGAAAAAAAAACGGAAAAAATGGTGTAGGGAATAATGTAGGGAAAATTAAATGTGGGTGTAGGGAAAAAAAGGATTTTTTTTCATTGGCGTAGGGATTTTTGAAAAAAATCTCCTGGCATCACTGCCTAAGGTTAAACCACCAAAACGCCGTGGAGATTACTTAGTTCAGAGAAGAAGGGAACTAGAAAACCTTAGAAGACTAGTAAACGCTTCACCACCAACGCCGTGGGACTTAGCTTCTAAATATTGGAGAAGGATAGATGAGGTGGAACAAATAATAAACACCCGTTTAAAAATTAAAGAATCAAAATGAATGCCATTATAAAATATTTTTTACAATACTTTTACTTCTTATAATTTCTATAACATACATTGTATTCAAAATAACAAATTTTGTAACTGAAGAGTATAATTATATTAAAGAAATATGCGACAATTTGATTAATAATGTAATATAATTTCTATTAAAATAAAAAAAAAAAATAATAAAAATTATAATGTTTAAAGAAAGAATAATAGAATATTACAATAAGTACATAGGATGGTGTAATGGTTAAGCATGTAAGCAAAAACTAATAAAAATATAGATGATGAGAACATGTTTCTCACGGTGTAACAAGATTTTGGCAACGCGAAATATTAGTGCATCTTAACGAATGCAACTATGCAAAAATCAATGCAAGTTACAACTGTGCAATTTTTGACAGATGATATGTTGGCGGCACTGTGAGTTTTTTTTATAACTCTTAAATAAGAACCTAAGGATCGAAGGCGACTTCGCCCAAGTTCCAAACATTTTAATTTTTTTTTATTTAAAATGAACAAGGTTGACCCAAAACTCTTAACCATTGAAGAATACAAGAAGAGAATAATAACAAAAATTACAAATGAGAAATTAAACATACCTAAGGTTAAACCACCAAAACGCCGTGAAGGTTATTTAGTTCAGAGAAGAAGGGAACTAGCAAGCCTTAGAAGACTAGTAAACGCTTCAACAACACCGCCGTGGGACTTAGCTTCTAAATATTGGAGAAGGATAGATGAGGTGGAACAAATAATAAACACACGTTTAAAAATTAAAGAATCAAAATGAATGCCATTATAAAATATTTTTTACAATACTTTTACTTCTTATAATTACTAAAACATACATTATATTCAAAATAACAAATTTTGTAACTGAAGAGTACAAAATTTCAGACAATTAATAATGTAATATCATTTCTATTGAAATAAAAATAAAAATAATAAAAAATATAACGTTTAAAGAAAGGATAATAGAATATTACAATAAGTGCATAGGATGGGTTATATTAGCTATAATAATAACACCTTTACTTAAAATTATAGATATACAAATTTTACAATTCATAAAATTAGTAACTAAAAACAAAAAATTTTAATTTTCCCTAAATTTAATTTTCTTTTGAAATTTCTAACGCAAAGAAATTGGTAGGAAGACCGTATACTTTGGAAACAATTAAAGAAAAAAAATTATAAATCCAAAGAATAGAAAAAGATTTTATAAATAGTTTAGAAAATTCAAAAAGTGAGGGATCACAACTTTTATCAAGACTTTGAACTTAAAAGAGGAAGCTATAGAATTGTTAGATATTCACACAGAGAAAAAAAATCTACTGTTAGGAAAAGACAAGGAATAATCATGGCAAATCTGGATATAAATGAATTATCAATTATTACAAAGTTTTTACCAAAATTTTCTGGTAGAACCAATGAATTACATAACTTCTTATCAAATTTGGAAATGGTTTCTCCGACTATAGCGGCAGAAAAACAAGTTTCTTTCTTCAACTTAATTTTTTAATCACGATTGGATCTAAATGTAAAAAACAGAAACAAGCAGAAAAGCATACCAACAACTATTGAGGAATTAATAATAATAATACTTAAAGCTAATTTAAAAATACCACGAATAATTTAGAAGTACCATTCGTTGTTTACGCGGACTTTGAATGTTTGTTACAAAAAATTAATAAATGGGTAAGAGAGAAAACTATAAATAAACAGAAGCGCATCCCCTGTTCATTTAGTTATTACATTAAGTGTAGCTATAATGATGGATATACATATATTGGAATATGTAGCCCCTAAGTATTTATCAGGGAATTGCTGAAGAATACAACAGACATTTTTAATAAAGATTTAAATAAAGTAGTTCCAATGAAAGCACTTACAAGTGAAGAAAATTACAGTCATTTATACATAAAAGAATTAAGTACCATAGAAATAATTCCTATAAATAAGAAGACTTATATTTCCATAACAAAAAATATAAAATGATAGTTTTCAGTTAAGGTGTGTAATTAATAACCCTTCTATATGGCGATCCTGCCAGCCTTTGGTAGTATATAAAAATAAAAAACACCCAAAAGAATATTTATAAAAAAAGGTCCTTTAGAGTGCTGCTTCAAAAAGGAAGCACCCAAAGGCATTTATTTTATTGCCTTCTTAAGAGTCTATTGGAGTGCCGGTAATAATAAAAAGACACCCAAAAGCACTATTGTTGTTCCTGGCGGACAGCCAAGCCTCCGCCAGAAGTCTGTACGGCTAAAAGTACAGAATGGGAACGCCTGGCCCAAAGGCGATCACAATAGAAGAGTATATGAAAAGAAAGAGGCAACCACAGCCAGATACAACTCGCATTCCTGTGACAAAAAAAACCCAAGCGCAGGGGCGGATTTAAGACCAGACTAAGGAGGGAAAAAGCGGTCCTATTACGATTGCTAAACCAGGATCCTCCACCTCCATGGGACCAAGCGTCTGCAATGTGGATGAAGATCGATAAGATCGATCTTATACTGAAAAGCAGAGTATAAGCATTTAATAAAAAAAAAAAAAATAATAATAAGTATAGCTATATACATAGCATTAAAAAAAAAAAAACTACAGTGCATCCAATTGCACGTATAGGTCAGTAGACGTTAACCGCCATTGGACACAAAGAAAATTATTTTAAGGCTTGTACTAATAATTGTTTTTATATATAAATAACAATAATATGTATAGAATGTATAAATTTCCAGTTTAATTAAGGTCCTTTAGTATGGGAAAACATCAGTCTAAAATAGAAAATCCTTCGGCCAATGTGGTCAATGAAGTAGAAATAGTACAGGGAAATATACAATTGGAAATAATTAAATGTTGCTTAATAATAATAACTTTTTTAATAGGTTTAAATTCATTATTGCGTCTTTACGCATTGCATAATAGAAGATTAAAAAAGAAATATACAGGCCGAACTAATGATTTATATAGAGTATAGATGGAGTGGCAAGATATAGTGAAAAAGGTAAGATTAATTAGAGATGAATTTGACCGATCTTATAAATGCTTAAATATTGATAGACCAACTAAAGAAGAAATAATATAATTAAAATTATCCATAGTAATATTTGCGCAAATGTTTATAAGATGTTCATTTTAAGATTTATATTCTTATATTTTGTAATAAAATTAATTATTAAGTTTATTGTAATCATTTGTTAAAACTGTATGAACATTCTTCCGTTAAAGGGCAATTAAAAATAATATCATGTTAAAGAATCAATAAAGCAGTGAATACTTATTGTGTTGTACTGATCGTTACTTTGTTTGTATGTAATTCTTGCTTTAAATGTTCTGTCCAACTGTTACACTATCCACTTTACTAAATAATTCAATGTAAGCAATTATATAGTATATAATCGATGATTTTTTAATAAAGAAGGCACTTCGCTTTACTATTAGAGAGCTGTCGCTTAGATCTTACGAAGTACACCCAAATATAACTTTGTTTTCATTAAGAACCGTTCTATATGCCGATCCTGCCAGCCTTTGGTAGTGTATCAAAGTAAAAAACACCCAAAAGAATATTTATAAAAAAAAGGAAGCACCCAAAGGCATTTATTTGATTGCCATCTGAAGAGCCTTTTGGAGTGCCGATAATTATAAAAAGGCACCCAAAAGCACTATTGTGGTTCCTGGCGGACAGCCAAGTCTCCGCCAGAAGTCTGTACGGCTAAAAGTACAGAATGGGAACGCCTGGCCCAAAGGCGATCACAATAGAAGAGTATATGAAAAGAAAGAGGCAACCACAGCCAGATACAACTCGCATTCCTGTGACAAAAAAACCCAAGCGCAGGGGCGGATTTAAGACCAGACTAAGGAGGGAAAAAGCGGTCCTATTACGATTGCTAAACAAGGATCCTCCACCTCCATGGGACCAAGCGTCTGCAATTTGGATGAAGATCGATAGGATCGATCTTATACTGAAAAGCAGAGTATAAGCATTTAATAAAAAATAAAAAAATAATAATAAGTATAGCTATATACATAGCATTAAAAAAAAAACTACAGTGCATCCAATTGCACGTATAGGTCAGTAGACGTTAACCGCCATTGGACACAAAGAAAATTAGTTTAAGGCTTGTACTAATAACGTTTTTTTTATATATATATAAATAAAAATAATATGTATAGAATGTATAAGTTTCCAGTTTAATTAAGGTCCTTTAGTATGGGAAAACATCAGTCTAAAATAGAAAATCCTTCAGCCAATGTGGTCAATGAAGTAGAAGTAGTACAGGGAAATATAAATTTGGAAATAATTAAATGTTGCTTAATAATAATAACTTTTCTAATAGGTTTAAATTCATTATTGCGTCTTTATGCGTTGCATAATAGGAGATTAAAAAATAAATATACAGGCCGAACCAATGATTTAGATAGAGTACAGATGGAGTGGCAAGATATAGTGAAAAAGGTTAGATTAATTAGAGATGAATTTTACTTTGTTTTAATTAACAACCGTTTTATATGGCGATCCTGCCAGCCTTTGGTAGTGTATAAAAATAAAAAACACCCAAAATAATATTTATAAAAAAAGGTCCTTTAGAGTGCTGCTTCAAAAAGGAAGCACTCAAAGGTATTTATTTTATTGCCTTCTTAAGAGTCTATTGGAGTGCCGGTAATAATAAAAAGACAGCCAAAAGCACTATTGTTGTTCCTGGCGGACAGCCAAGCCTCCGCCAGAAGTCTATACGGCTAAAAGTACAGAATGGGAACACCTGTCCCAAAGGCGGTCACAGTAGAGGAATATATAAAAAGAAGGAAGCAACCACAGCCAGATCCTGCTCGCATTCCTGTGACAAAAAAAAACCCAAGCGCAGGGGCGGGTTTAATTCCAGACTAAGGAGGGAAAAATCGGTCCTTATACGGTTACTAAATCAGGATCCTCCACCTCCATGGGACTAAGCGTCCGCAATTTGGATGAAGATCGATAGGATCTGTTTTCTCCTGAAAAGCAGGGTATAAGTATAAATACATACAGCATTTAATAAAAAAAATAAAACTACAGTGCATCCAGTTGCACGTATAGGTCAGTAGACGTTAACCGCCATTGGACACAAAGAAAATTAGTTTAAGGTTTGTACTAATAATTTTTTTTATATATACATAAATAAAAATAATATGTATAGAATGTATAAGTTTCCAGTTTAATTAAGGTCTTTTAGTATGGGAAAACATCAGTCTAAAATAGAAAATCCTTCGGCCAATGTGGTCAATGAAGTAGAAGTAGTACAGGGAATATAAATTTGGAAAAAATTAAATGTTGCTTAATAATAAAAACTTTTCTAACAGGTTTAAATTCATTATTGCGTCTTTATGCGTTGCATAATAGGAGATTAAAAAAGAAATATACAGGCCGAACCAATGATTTAGATAGAGTACAGGTGGAGTGGCAAGATATAGTGAAAAAGGTTAGATTAATTAGAGATGAATTTGACCGATCTTATAAATGCTTAAATATTGATAGACCAACTAAAGAAGAAATAATATAATTAAAATTATCTATAGCAATTAAAAATAATATCATGTTACAGAATCGATAAAGCAGTGAATACTTATTGTGTTGTACTGATCGTTGCTTTGTTTGTATGTAATTCTTGCTTTCAATGTTCTGTCCAACTGTTACACTATCCACTTTAGGAAATAATTCAATTTAAGCAATTATATAGTATATACTCGATGATTTTTTAATAAAGAAGGCACTTCGCTTTACTATCAGAGAGCTGTCGCTTAGCTCTTACGAAGTACACCCAAATAGAACTTTGTTTTAATTAAGAACCGTTTTATATGTCGATCCTGCCAGCCTTTGGTAGTGTATAAAATTAAAAAACACCCAAAAGAATATTTATAAAAAAAGGTTCTTTAGAGTGCTGCTTCAAAAAGGAAGCACCCAAAGGCATTTATTTTATTGCCATCTTAAGAGTATTTTGGAGTGCCGGTAATAATAAAAAGGAACCCAAAAGCACTATTGTGGTTCCTGGCGGACAGCCAAGCCTCTGCCAGAAGTCTGTACGGCTAAAAGTACAGAATGGGAACGCCTGGCCCAAAGCCGATCACAGTAGAGGAATATATAAAAAGAAGGAAGCAACCACAGCCAGATCCTGCTCGCATTCCTGTGACAAAAAGAAAACCCCAAGCGCAGGGACGGGTTTAAGTCCAGACTAAGGAGGGAAAAATCGGTCCTTATACGGTTACTAAATCAGGATCCTCCACCTCCATGGGACCAACCGTCCGCAATGTGGATGAAGATCGATAGGATCGGCACGTATAGGTCAGTAGGCGTTAACCGCCATTTGACACAAAAAAAAATTAGTTTAAGGCTTGTACTAATCATTTTTTTTATATATATAGAACAAAAAGAACTTTGTTTTAATTATGAACCGTTCAATCACGATTCAAAAATCGAGAATCCAAATGCGAATGTGATAAATATAATCAATATAAAGGTAGAATTTTCCATTATATATTTAGTCATTATCATCGCGATTCTAATCCTTCAATTCTTAACTACGCAGCATCTATGGCAATAGACATAGACAAAGTCTAGAAACAACATTTTTTCAATAAGTCCTTAGACTTCTTCCTATATAATTACTTGTTGAAAAAGATTACGTTGATTGTTATTTCCTTTTGTGTTCAATAAATTTACCTCTTTTTTAAATTTACCTCTTAAAGAGAGTAAAAATTCCATGATTGAACCATAAATACATTTTACAAATGTGTATTAAGACATTCTGTGGCCAATAACAAGTATAAGTTAAGAAAACAAAAATCACTAAAATAATTAAAATACTGATTATGATAGAACATAGTCCACACAATATCTAATGTACTTGGATGCAAATAACTTGTATGGATGGGCAATGTCACAATATCTACCCTATTCAGATTTTGTTTGGTTAAATAATGATGAAATAAATTCACTTAATGTAAATTCTATTAATGACGAGTTCAGTGAGGGATATATTTTGGAAGTTGATTTAGATTATCCTACTGAACTACATGATCTACACAATGATTTACCATTCTGTCCTCAAAATAAAGTAATTCATCCCATGAGAAATGAAAAATTAATAGCAGACTTAACCAATAAAAGGAATTATTTTATACATTAAAGAGTGTTAAAACAATGTATAGCAAATGGTATGATTTTGAAAATTTGAACATGGTTAATGTCATACATCGACTTAAATACTTTTCATAGGACTAGAGCGACAAATGCATTCGAGAAAGATTTCTTTAAATTGTTAAATAATGCAGTTTATGGTAAGACTAAAAAGAAAGAATGACTAAGTCTTGTTCCTCTACCCTCTGTAGATGAAATATAATACTCAAACATTCCTTTGTTTGAGTTTTTATCCACACTGCAGTCTGCTTGCGTTATGTATTAATGCAACGCAAGCAGATTCCCACCAGTAATATTAAATTAGTGTGTTGTTACGGATTTTTTTTTGTTTGCTAAATCTATTTATTTTCTTTTTTATTAACATGAGTGGAATACCCCTACAAGAACCCATAAAGGTTTAACATACCCCACCAACGATAACGCTACTGTAGAATGGAATTCAAACTACAGTTATCGTACTTCTTCTTTTGCGTTTTATTTACAAAAAAATGATAGCCCCCACCAACGATAACGCATCTGTAGATTGGAATGTACAATTAGTTATCGCACTTCTTCTTTCTACTTTGCATTCTCAGTGGTATGATCTTTTACCGTTATAAAATTTCAACCAATCAGAAAAGGATAAGGTACAGCATGAGAATGAAAATTCAGTTGATAGTTAGTTGAACAACAAGGAAATGTCATTAAGTATTCTGATGTTGAAGCATCAACATGTTCTTATTTAAATAGTAAAATTTGTTCGGTGTCTTTAAAAATAATTATAAAAAGAAAATAATTTAAGAATTATTTTGGAACTCAAAATATAACTTTTAACAACGTGTTCTATGTAAAATTGTGATTTTGTGAAAATTATAAGTGTTACTTTGTGGTCTAATAAGACAGACATATAATAATCGGGATTTTAATTTTATAAATCTGTTTAATTAAAAAAAAAAAAAAAACTAAAAAAACTTAAAAGCAATATCAAATAAAAACCTGAAATACAAACTTAAAAACAAGAAATAGAAAATCAGTGCAGCCGAATTAAAAACAACAAAAACTGTTATTAGTATTATAAATAAAGCATACAAAACCTAAAGAATAATAAAACAAAAAAGAAAAACCACTGACAGCCAACAAAAGAACATTTAAAACAATAGATCAAAAACAAACCAGAAAAGGCAATAAAATGAACCAAAACATCGTAACCAGTGTCACCAACTTTCGACAAGCAGTTTTCGGCGTATCCAGCTCCAGCAACTTTTATTAAATATAAGTATAAAATATTGTATATAGAATTATAATAATTTTTCTTATTTTTTTTTTTTTAAAAATTTTCAATATTATATTATCCTTTCTTGTCCATAGTTATTTTATACCCAATTTTATTACATTATAATTACAATTGTACATCTTTTTCCGTCTAGATTATTAGAAACAATGTCACATTATTTTTTTCACTAGATTTATTACTTGAATTTTCAATTTCAATAAAATATGAAATCCAAAATTAATTAACTCTTTCAAATGGGGATGCTGGGAAAGAAACAGGCAAAGGTAAGTTTCGGTTAAAGCGATTGTGTTATTAGGGACAGAGGAAAATATTAGGGTAGCATTTCTGTCATGGAGTCTGACGAAGAGTCAGTAGGGTGGGATAAATATACCCTGATGTCATAACACCTTGACATCAATAGTTTCATTCCTTACTAATGTTAGTATTTTATTGATGATTTCTTTTTGTAACAATATTTTAAATATGCACTATGGTATTTCAATTAGGCAAGAGTGTATATCATATGTTATGCGTTTAGGAAAACGGGTTAAGAACCAAAATACCTTTTACTGAGCTAGCTGGATAATCTATCTTGCCTCTTAACTGCTGTACCAATTTTTTTTAAAACAATTTGTTCCTAATATTTCAAGTAAATAAATGACGCGTAACAGTGTGTGTATGAGTACACACACTTTAAGTTAGTTTTAAGAAACTGTAAAAATTAAAAGACAATATAAAACTAAATATCAACTGGGGCAGTCGCACAAGAGGCTGTCTTTCAGAAATAAAGAATTGATAAAGTTAACAATAAAATTAAAAAAAAGTCCGTTTAATAAAATAATACAACATGGTGATCCTGACAGGAGACGAACATAGAATCATTAATACCACTGACAAGGATGATATAATCAATAACATCATAGTTAATTGCGAAAAACTTCAAGATTATAAAATCATGCAACCAGAACATGATGATAAGAAAAATACAGAAAAACTTGAAGTACTGTCCAGAAAATTCCCAAAATGTGCTGAAAAAAAAACCAAAAAAAGATGGAGTCTTGTAGTAGACTATAGATCCCTGAATAAAAAACTGATTGCTGATAAATTTCCACTTCCCCTTATTGACGACATACTCGATCAATTAGGTAGAGCCAAATATTTTACATGCCAGGACTTAGTCTCAGGATTTCATCAAATTGAACTTGAAGAAGAGATCCCAAATTCAACTTGAAGAAGAGATCCCACCTCCTTTTCAACAGAAAAAGGATCTTTCAGATTTAAAAGACTTGTAGTGTATGCATATTGTAGAGTACAAGTGCATACTCTGATTTAGTTCAAGTGCAAGCATACAGTGTATTGGGTTGCACCAAATTATTACAAAGTGTTACTTTGAACCAACCGCATATTTGTTTATATTTGTGGGTGTTGTTTGTGGAGTAATACTTTCAGTTTCTGAAGTGTGTCACCATTGTAAACTGATCTAAGTGATGGGAATGCAGAACATGTGCCATCAAGAATTCTTTTGGTGTATGTTTAATGCAAGTACAACAAAATACATTGAGTGCATTTTTATTCTAATTGTTTTGAGTAGAGTTTAAGTTATTGAGTGAATTTAGAAAGTCACTCATAGCATTAGTAAAAATATTAGTATATAAGAACAAGATTTAAATACAACGAGTTCTTTATTTATTACATGGCGATCCTGCCCCTCTAAACAAAAAGCAACAAAATAATTGCTTAGTCAAGAGGAAAGGAGAAGGATAAAATAAGTATAGCTTATGCTTAATTTTATCCTTTAGACTAGTAATATAATAACAAAAACCTTTCCATGAATCCCCATTAGAATAGAAGGGGGATTCATTCCTTGAAGCCGAAAAACGCTGGGCTAAATTGTTGTCGGAAGATAAGAATACAACAAAGCCAGAAATACTAGCTGTTCAGTTTAGTGAAACTGTACTTTTTTCTCTGGTCTTTTAATTTTCATAGAATGGTCGATCTTTGACATACACACACAAGCAGGTAGCAAGGTGTGTATGTAAAATATAAGATCATAAGTATTTTCCCTCACACTGAGGTTAAGTGTGGGTAAATAAATAGTTTTAGACAAACACATTTCCAACATGTGTTTAGTATAGTTTAGTTGTAAGAATTTTATAATTAGTACTTAAGAAAAATATTTGTGAAAATAAATCAGTTCCTATTTAGACCACAAACCATCAGGTCGTGTTTTTTATTTCTGTTTGTTTTTTCTCTTCCTACTTGTCCGTGTCCGTTTAACATTTTGGTGACCCCGACGTGATACCAGTGAAATTTCAAATTCCCCCCACCAGTGGTAAGGAATTTGAAACACTCACTGGTTGATCTAACATACACCTTCGGTCGATCGCTGATCACCAGTGGGTAACACACAAGTGAAATCTAAATTTCCCCCCACCAGAGATAAGGATTTTTAAAACAGTAACTGGTGGATTATTTTGTTTATTATAAAAATTATAGTAATTATTACGATGTAGCGAGATATTGGAAAAATAGGAAGTTACAGAATAAAAAATATAGGAAACTCTTTTATACTCCCATTTTGAAGAAAACATGTAAATTATATTTTTGATATACTGCAAAAAAGAGCAGCATGTTGAAATAAATAATATATAAGTTTTTTCAATATTTTCAAAAAAGCAAAATTGATTGGAGAGGGCAATAGACAATTTTCAAAGTTACTATCAAAGGATGAGCAACTTAGCGTTATTATATATTTTTAAAGTAAAATTAATGAAAAGACCGTCCATAAGTAGATTGTCAAATTTAAATTTTTTACAAAATTCAGTATTTCTAGAGGCAATCCATGATATCGCAAGGGCGTATTAAGGAATAATAAATCCTCTAGAAGTAAGACGAATACTTTGGAGGCACACCAATATATCACAAAGGGTGATAATAGACTGGTAAATCCTCTAGGTTCATGTCAAAAGTCTTTGAAGGCAAACCAAAACGTGGTAAATCCTTCGAGAAAAAAAGGGAAAAAGTCTTTGAAGGCAAGCCAAAACGTGGTAAATCCTTCAAGAAGAAAACCCTCAAAAATATAAGGTCACATATAACCAAGATGTTCTAATAAAGGCCTCCCTAAAATGTGGGATAAAGGTTAAGAGCATAATATGTGTCCTAAATAAAGAACAATTAAAGAACGCTAACGAAAAGAAAAATAAATATAATTCTGTCCGATAATCCGAATGATTTTGATGTTCTAACGCCAGAACACCTTCTTATAGAAGAATCTTTTTTGCTCCACTCATTTGCTAGAGGTGGGGAGGGTCATCCGAACTATATTGGGTTCGGATGGATTATGCAGAATGGTGGACGTAAGGACAAGCAATGGGGAAACTGAAAAGTCAATCCACAATGTTCGTCCTTTTCCCAATAATTATAACGAAAATGAGTTAATTCTGCAAAAGATAATAGGATGAACAATCCATCTATAACTAACAAAAAATAAAAAAATATGTTTTTATAAACATAAAAATAATACAAAAATAAATGAAAATGAAATTTAAATAACAAATAAAAAAATTATAGTAATTTTATGAAAATTGTAATAACATTAAAAAAATGCAATAATAATAAATAAAAAACGAATAAATATGTACAAGTATATTTAAAATCCTTGATTATCATATAAAAATATTACATTATATAAAAGTATTTAGAAACCATAAATATGTTAAAGTATTCGAAAAATAAATAGTTATAAAAGTAGTCAGGGACTCTCATCGAAGGTGGAAACATGTGACCAGTTGAAGAAGTGTTGCGGAAATCCAGGAACGAGTATGCATTGATCGTTGATGAAGAAGCTTAAGCCAATAAAGCTAAGAGGCGGTGAAGGTACAAAAGGGCCAAGTATTACATGGTCTTAGGCAACATTGTAAAATGCAAAGGTAAACGCATACAATGACCTAACCATGGAAATATCTGCAAGTCATTCTATTTAAAGGCAAGAAGGAGTTGCTGAATTCTAATCGCATACACGGAAGACCAAACCAATCTTCTCAGATGGATTGAGATGAAAGGCAACCTTTGCAATTTGCTGATAATCACATACATAGAAGAACAAACCAATCTTCTCATATGGATTAATACGAGAGGGTAACCTTTAGAAATATATCAACATACAAAGTAGATCAAGCCAATCTACTCAATTGTATTATTATATAAAGGTGCCAAAAGATGTCATTACTTGTCGCCATTCATCACATCAAAAACTGTCCTGTGCAGAACGTGTCAACCAACCGCTAGCTGCATATGTTGTTTACCTTCTTTTGTAGGGTATGATCTTTCAAGGCCGGCAGAATGTTCAGTTTAGTGAAACTAGCTGGCCGGCAGAATGTTCAGTTTAGTGAAACTGTACTTTTTTCTCTGGTCTTTTAATTTTCATAGAATGGTCGATCTTTGACATACACACACAAGCAGGTAGCAAGGTGTGTATGTAAAATATAAGATCATAAGTATTTTCCCTCACACTGAGGTTAAGTGTGGGTAAATACAATATATAAATAGTTTTAGACAAACACATTTCCAACATGTGTTTAGTATAGTTTAGTTGTAAGAATTTTATAATTAGTACTTAAGAAAAATATTTGTGAAAATAAATCAGTTCCTATTTAGACCACAAACCATCAGGTCGTGTTTTTTTTTTCTGTTTGTTTTTTCTCTTCCTACTTGTCCGTGTCCGTTTAACACTAGCTGTTGGGCCAAAACCTTTAAGGATTCGTGAGAAGAGGAAAATCGAACACAAATTTGAAATATACCCCCTACCAAACGTCAATAAAAAAAATAAAAAAATCTGATTGTCTGTTTCTATATATATAAAAAAAAAAATTTATCATGGCACCGGTGTAGTTAATGTGTTGTTTTTTTGTCGGGATGATAACCAAATGCAAAACAGTTTGAATGTCCATGGAGAAACCGTTGAAAGAAATATTAGAAGAATTGCAGGCTGCCGAAGATCGTTGGCAGAAATTACTAAAATTACAGAAATCCCGAATATTGGTCCCAAGCAGTATAAGAAGTCGAGATCGAAAGTGATTGAACCATTCGTTCCAGTAACACCGATTCCAACAATAAAAAAGAATCGATGTGACTTTATAAGGCGCATGAAGCGAAGATTAAATATACTGAAGTGCGAGTTAAGCTACACAAAGTGCTCAATAATGGAAGCTAAAATAAAAAAGCAAATAAGTGAAACTAAGATAGAAATGAAAAATTTCAAAAAAGAAAAGAAACATGGAAAACACGCCATCAAAGATCAATAAAGCTGTTGCAGCAACGAATAACTCTCCAACGACAATAAAGTATAGAAAAATAAGTTTTTGTGTAATCATCTTGATGGACATGGTAGCAATATCGGTGTTTATGTTAGAATAGTTAAAAATTTAATATCAAGAAACAGACAATAGGAGCTAACAAAATAAAGAATTAAAACATTTTTTTTTCAAAATACTATAGAAATTATAATAAAAAACAAAAATATAAGAGAAATATATGTATATGTGAAAATATAAAATTTTTTTAATGCACATTTAAATGGTAGGTCCTATTTGGGGCAATAAGATTGATTATAAAATGGGTAAACCACAAAGTAAGGTGGAAATCCAAGAAAATATAGTAAACAATGGCAACGCCGAAAATATAAAGGACGTTATGCCAGAATATATTAAGACTTTGATAGTTGTAATAATAATATTGTATTTAGCTTATAAAATAAATATATATTTCAAAAACTATGTTACAAAACATAGAAATAATAATAATAATGTAATTAACGAAATATAAAAAAAAAAATAAAATTTATACAATAATAGACATTAAGAATTGTAACACATATATAATAAATTAAAGAAACATTATTTAAAATCATTACAGAAAAGTATGGACCAAACAAGAGAAACAAAAACCCCAATTTATGGGAAAGTTTATGGGTCAGAAGAAATAGATTAGAACAATCGTTAGAGTGGTTGACTGACTTTTGGAAGTTGATAGGTTTGGAAGGAAAACCAACAATGGAGAACTTAGTAGAAGGACGATCAGTTGAAAGGGAAACAATAGCTATGATCCGAAAGTTTCTTGATTGGTAAAATTTTAAATAAGGAAAAGTAATTAACAAAAAAAAGATAAAATGCGTTTAATTATTAAACTATGAATAGGATATATGAAAGACTAAATACCCTAATAACAAACGCAAAGAAATCATTAAGTAAAACATACACGACAGAGACTGTACTGGATAAAAGACAGGAAATTGAAGAGTTACAAAAAACAGCTATAAGCATTTTAAATGACAGTAAATTGACGTCAAAGGAAAGACAAGCTCATGTTAACAAGTTTGGTGAATTGCGAAAAGACGCATTAAATATTGTGAAATTGCATGAAGATAAATCAATGCAATCTAGTAGTACTAAAGTCACTCATAGAATTAGTAAAAATATTAGTATATAAGAACAAGATTTAAATAAAGAATTTATCATCATTATTTTTGATCACTGAACTAAAACTACAAATTAAAAATAATAATATTGTAGTGAGCTCTTTCATTACACACTGCTGTAACGTGAACAAACAACAGACACACATACAGCACGAGCCACACACAAAATAATTATGCAATATTATAATCAATATTGGAGTTTGAGTGAAATACAAAAAGTTACTCAACCCCAATTGAAGACTGATATGATTGGTCAGCTCTTCCCGCTGCGACTGAAAAGTTGGAGTAAGTACATGTATAGAATAGGAGTAAGTAAAGCTAAAGTGTAAACTAGAATAAGTTAGAATGTATTCAAAATTTATGTATAAAAAGAGGCTCTTGGCCTTGAATAAATCAGATTAAGACTAAGAAGACTCAAATCGGCAACTACATTGCCTTGAATTTTATTTCAAAATCTCCTTTTCCCCTTATCAAGGTAAGATCGGCAAAAGCATTAGCGTAACCAACGGCAAACACTGCCGGTTACAAGACAAAATTTAATATTTTAATTTCCATAAAAAAAAATATCTCTTATATTACATGAAGACCCTGTCACCTTACATTACATAAGGTATAACTTAAGTAGCTAGCATAATTTGTAAAATATCCCATCAACAAAAACCTCACCAACAAGTGAAGAACCAAGAACGAGATCTTGATGTGGATAATTTAGAGGAGCAAAATCAGGAAGAAAATCCTATTCAAGTAGAAAACCTTACAGAATGTCCAAATGATGATATGGATATTTCCTTCGAAAATTATGGGAATGATCACGTAAGCAATCATTTGGAGCAAGATTTATTTGCCTATTATGTTATGAATAAAGCTTTTAAAAATAATATAGCTACATACGGCATTCCAAATAAAAAATAAGAAATAATGTTTGAAGGATTTATGATGGAAAACTATACCATTTTTAAAAATAGAATCGAAAGTGATCTATATAAACATCAAATAATAAAATTTAGTATTAGCATCATTGTTTGCGAATACTTCAAAGTATTGGACGATGAAATGGAGTTTACTATCATAACTCATAGAACGAAAATGAATTTATTAACGAGAGGTGATGATATTGATAATATGATATCTAATCAATTTAAAGAAATTGACTGTAAAATGTCAGAGTTTCAAGAATGAGACTCCGAATACTTCAAAGTATTGGACGATGAAATGGAGTTTACTATCATAACTCATAGAACGAAAATGAATTTATTAACGAGAGGTGATGATATTGATAATATGATATCTAATCATTTTAAAGAAATTGACTGTAAAATGTCAGAGTTTCAAGAATGAGACTCCGAATACTTCAAAGTATTGGACGATGAAATGGAGTTTACTATCATAACTCATAGAGCGAAAATGAATTTATTAACGAGAGGTGATGATATTGATAATATGATATCTAATCAATTTAAAGAATTGATTGTAAAATGTCAGAGTTTCAAGAATGAGACTCCGGATGGACATTGCGAATACTTCAAAGTATTGGACGATGAAATGGAGTTTACTATCATAACTCATAGAGCGAAAATGAATTTTTTAACGAGAGGTGATGATATTGTTAATATGATATCTAATCAATTTAAAGAAATTGACTGTAAAATGTCAGAGTTTAAAGAATGAGACTCCGGATGGACATTAGTAAGAATAATTCGCGCAGAAATCAATATCAATAAATTGTTGCTCGTAAGAGGTTCTAACTGGATTAGTATTCCAGAAAAACTTGCAAAAAGACGCGCATGTGTAAATGTTGAAAACTGTGACGTTTACTGTTTTAAATGGAGTGTAATTGCTGGTATGGATACTACCAAAATTACTCATGTTGAACATTAATAATATAGACACTGAAATTATAACGCTACAAAACCAAGTTGAAATAGACTTTTCATCATTAATATTTCCCCTTAAACTAAAGAATATTATAACAATGTTAATATTAGAGTAAATGTGTTTGGTTACGATGAGGAAACCGACGAAATAGTCGGTCCAAAGCAGGAGAAAGATCATCATTTAAATTAGCTGCTTCCAGAAAATCCTAATGGATTTCACTATATCTTAATAAAAGATATATCGAGGTTAGTAAATAATAAATTTATTATAATATTTATTAATTTTTTATTAATATAAATGTAGGATCGGTCGTACAGGGGTTAAGGAAGTCAGCCAGGCGTGCAAATGAGTGAGCTAATGGTTGAGTGGTTTTGGGTTGAGTTGGATTGTGAAAACGGACGATCAGGTGTTGTGGACAATTGGATGTTTTGACAAAAGTGAGTTGATACAAAGAAGCCGACGAAAGAAGTTGACGTTAATTAATTAATTTAAGTTATAAGTATAAGTTTTCTTTAAATATAAACCATGAATAAATGAACTCTTTCTTTTTTGATTTTAAATGGTGTGTTTGTTTTATTGACAAGTGGTAACAATAATTACTACATAAATATGTTTATTTTTTTAAATTTTAAAAGAACCAGTCTAAAAAGCATTGTAGTAACCTCAATTTTTGCAATTGCTGTTTGCAGTATACGCACGATTCAAGTGAAGTGTGCTAAAGAAGTGTGGGATATATTTAACTGTAGCAATTTAGATTATAAAAAATTAAAAAAAAAAAAAAAATTCTGGAAAAAATTAAAGATGAAAACTGTGGAAAAATTATGAGAAAATTTGTAGGATTACGGTCGGAAATGTATTCATTTAGTGTTAGGAACGAAAACGAAACAAAAAAGTCAAAGGGTTTTAAAAAGGACAAATATACACTAGCCTCGTACATAAATTGTTTATTCAATAAAAATGTTATTTATGATGATATTCTTACATTTAAATAAAAAATCCACCAAATATATACTAGCGAATTAAAAAAAGTTATATTAAGTTATCAATATGATAAGCGTAAAATAAAAAAAAATGATGGTGTCAATACATATGCTTGGGATCACTATGCAATATGAATTAGATATGTTATTATTAGAATTAGAAAGATTATATGATACTTAGGTTAGTGTAGTGTGCACACTACACATTCAAGGCATTACAATATTTTCATAATTTTCAATTAGAATGATAAATTAGTTAACAATGCTGAAAATCGATTTTCGACCATAATCGCAATCGATTTACCATTCACTAATATAAATTAGTTTATTGATATGTTTTTATTGTGTTATTGACAAATTTTGAACCCTTTTTCTTATAAGGATGAAACTGGAAAAAGTAAATTTTCAACATCTTTGCAATTTCACCAATATATCCTGGAATTTAGATCATTTTCAGATATTTGTTTTATCAATTACATTGCACCAAACCAAAATGTAAATTTTCTGTATTATTTATTAATTTTAATAAGAAATATTAATATTTGCTTACTAAATTTATTTACAAATGCTTGTAAAGTTTGTGTTTTTTGTTTGCGTTACCAATACGTATACATATTTCTATAAGTGTAAATTTTCGGCGCAGGTCTCTGCCTCCTACTACAAGAGGCGAAAATGCCCAAATAAAACGTTCATAAACAAACATATAACTTATGCTTTCTCATAATATATAAAATTTAGTTTTAATAAAAACAGATAAATTTAAGTCTTTTACAGGGTTGAATTATCCCAAACCAATGATTCCATTGAATGAAGAGCAACTAAGAAATTTTGAAAATGATAAAACCTTTCCATACAAGCCACCGTCGCCGATAAATTTGCTCGGCGCAGGTCTCTGCCTCCCACTACAAGAGGCGAAAATGCCCAAATAAAACGTTCATAAACAAACATATAATTTATGCTTTCTCATAATATATAAAATTTAGTTTTAATAAAAACTTAGATAAATTTAAGTCTTTTACAGGGTTGAATTATCCCAAACCAATGATTCCATTGAATGAAGAGCAACTAAGAAATTTTGAAAATGATAAAACCTTTCCATACAAGCCGCCGCCGCCTATAAATTTGCTCGGCGCAGGTCTCTGCCTCCCACTACAAGAGGCGAAAATGCCCCAAAAAAAAGCGATCCAGTCAAAGAAAGTCCGATAACTTTAAATGATGAGTCCCTTAAGTCCATCAATGCACTAAAATATGTGCTCGTAACAACCAAAGGATTTCTCTAACTCTGTACTGGGTGCTGTCGCAAGCGGAAATTGGCATGAATAGGCCCATAGCGTATATCACTCGATCACTTAACAAGATTGAGGAAAATTACGCTACGAATGAGAAGGAGATGCCCTGGATAATCTCAGAAATTACTTATATAGTGCCAAGCTGATCAAGATCTTGTTGATTATAATGTTATTTGTATGTAATGTAGTGTGTTTGACCAAGTCTTCTTCGTCTACCCTCTGTAGATGAAATATAATACTTAAACATGCTTTTATTTGAGTTTTTGTCCACACTGCCGTCTGCTTGCGTTATGTATTAATTCAACCTAAAGGGAACAATCCTATTCAATCGTAAATTGATAGCGACTGCTATATGTGAGCACACACTCTTTAAGTTAGTTTAAGTAACATAAAATATTAAAGATAATTAATAAAGAAACGATCTACGGAGACCGTCGTAAAAGCAATTCTAACAATTTCTTTAAAAAAAAAAAAAAATAAATCTCAATAAGCTGCAATCGTTTTGAAAGTTTTCTCTTAATTTTATAAACTCTTTGAAAGAAAATCTAAAACTAACCTTTTTTAGAGAACGTCTAAACAACTACAACTTATGTCAGGCTATTGATATTTATATGTTATGTTATGAAAAGTTTTCATGTATTTACAGTAGGCAACATTGGATTAAATAAAGTATATGATTACTTTTTTACAAAAGTTATCGATTTTGTTTTCTTCGTCTCTGAGATAACGAGGTTGAAAACGAATTTGGTTCTTTCCTTTTTTGATTTTTGATCTTCAACGAGTTACTTTGCCTTTTAAAGACTTAATAATTTTATAAGTTCTTTCAAAAATCTAATGAACCAAAGTTAAAATCTAATGGACAAAAGTGAACTTATTAAATAAAAGATTGATTGAAATAGAATAAAGCTAATAAAACTAATTTTGAATACGTAAATTATTTAAAACAAAATTATTTACATAAGCTTACAAATTATTTGGACGTGGCCAATAATTTTTTTTGGAAGTTTTTGGAATCGACATTTTAAGCCAGTGACATAATTTAATAAAACTATTATGTAATAATTTTCCTGGCGCAACTTTATTATCATCAGCTGCTAAATCCCATTCAAATCTCAATTTATTTACAATTACCAAAAACCCATAAATTGAAATTTCCAAACCAGATAAATAATATAAATTTAATTTATCGATCACCACTAAAAATATTTAAGGTGTAGTGGTCTGATAGTTGGCAACACTAAAGTGTCAGTCAATGACACTTTGCTGTTACGAACTGCAACCAACTTCGATTTAATTACAACTTCCGTTTTATTTTTTTGTAAGATCGGATTGTAAGAAGGACAACACTAAAAACGTGTTGCAATAATAATTATAAAATAATAAATAAATAAAGAGACATTATAACATCAGGTGTGGGGTACGACTTCCGTACAACACAATACAAGTTTTTAAATGGATTTGAGACCAAACCGCCAAGCGATGGCAGATGCTTTAAAGGCTGCAGGAATACAATTTCCGGAATCTGCCACGTTAATTCAATTGCGGCCATTATACGAAACATTGGTGGCTATGAAAAGGAACGAAGAACGCGCCTATGCACGTGCTGCTGTCGTCACAACTGGTGCCGACGTTTCTGCCGCCAATGAAATGGCTAATGCGAATATCCCCGATGCCAACAAAACTGAAGTAAGTGAAACATGTGCCATTACTGCAAGTGAAGCCGATGCCATTGCTGCCAGTGCAACCGATGCCATCACTGCCAGTGCAACCGATGCCATTGCTGTAAGTGTAACCGATGCTACTGCTGCTAGTGCAACCAATGCTGATGCTGCTGCCAGAGATATATATAAACAATTATTCGTCCATACTGATGTCACAAATGTGTCTGCCGTCCCTTGCTCAAATAATTCCGCTGCCGACTGCGACGCTGAAAATGAGCTGAAAAATTTAAGGATGCGCTTAGAAGTATTAAAGCTGCAGCAACAGATACGCGAACTAGAGTCACGTGAACAACCCCTTATATATTCACGGCGAATTGATTTGTCAGAGCTCGATGCCGCCATACCGCCTTTTAGTGGGGACGACCATCATGACATCATCAAATGGTTTGTCCAGTTCGAGGACTACTCGAACATTTACGGCTACTCCCCTAAAGAAAAGTGTCTTGGCATTCGTCGTCGATTAGAGGGAACGGCACTGAAATATGTTAATAGTATGGGTCTTGTTGTGTACGATGAACTGAAGGCAAACTTAACTAAAATGTTCAAGCGAACTGTATCACGGCAAGAGGTATACCGGCAGCTCCGTTCGCGCACATTAAAGCCGAACGAAACATGCTTAAGCTACGTAGTAGATATGCAGTCCATCGCCACCAAGTCGGATATTGAAGCGCAGGAGCTAGTCGATATAATCATCGACGGTATACCAGACAGTAACCATGCCGTTACATTCCTCTACGGGGCCAGCTCTATGGACGAACTGATAAAACGAATGGACAGGTATGAGCAGCGGCGACAGGCTGGTGCAGGAGTTTTAAAGGGAATCAACTCAGCAGCAAACAAGAACAAAATGGCCGCCGCGAATGAAAAAACAGATGCCAAAACACCAGATGCCAGCGTGCGATGCTATAATTGCAGCCAGTTCGGTCACTACCAGAGTCGCTGCCAAAAGCCGAAACGGACACCCAATTCATGCTTCGTATGCGCCGAGGTTGGTCACTTCCACGAGAATTGCCCCAAGAAGAATAATATTACTGCGGCCATAGTTGGACAGAACGAGCCGTTAGATGTGTATCAAATGGTAAGTGTTGCCTTTGCTAAACGATATAAACGCACTGAGCTTATAGATTGTTTTTCTTTACTCGATTCGGGTAGTCCCATTAGTTATGTCAAGAAATCTCTCATCCCATTCGAGCCTGATGGTATTGGAAAAGTGTTGCCGTATCGCGGAATCGGGAACAAAAGACTAAATGCCATAGGCTGTGTTCAAGGGGAAATATATTTTAAAAACAAATGTATAACACATAATTTTTTAGTGCTGCCAGATGAAGAGGCAATGATACCGATGTTGATGGGACGAGATATTTTATCAAAATTTAATATTTACTTATGTAAGGCAAAAATAATATATAATAAAAGTGAACTACTGAATATGAATTTAAAACAAAACAAACCAAATTTTAAAGTAATCAGTGCGCTTATGTCGTTTAGTCTATACAGAGATCAGAGGGAAGAAATTAGTAAACAAAATATTGAACTATTAGAAGCTTTGCCATTTAATGTTATAAATAATTTTGATATTGTGAACACTGAGGAGGGAAAACCTAAAATAGAAAAATTGGACGGAATGGATGCTGATTTGTTGAGGTCGGTTATATTTGAGAATTATTTTTTACGAGCGGGAACTATTTCTAAACGGACGGAATATTGTATGCGAATTAGATTGACGAATGACGTGCCAGTGTATAGTGGGCCGCGGAGATTTTCTTATCGCGAACGAACAGAAGTTAAATTGAAGCTTGAGGAACTTATGGATAAGGGAATAATTCGACCGAGTGAGTCACCCTACGCTTCTCCTATTGTATTGGTCAAAAGAAAAAATGGGGATCTAAGAATGTGCATCGATTACCGATCACTAAATAAGATTACGCTCAAGGATAATTATCCACTTCCACTTATTGAAGATTGTCTTGATGACTTAGGTGCTAGGAAATATTTTTCGACTCTTGACCTAGAAAATAGTTTTCACCAGGTACCTATGCACGAGGATTCAATTCAATATACTGCTTTCGTGACTCCGCTCGGTCAATATGAATATTGCTACATGCCATTTGGTCTCAAGAATGCTGGCGCAGTTTTTCAGAGATTTATCAATACGGTGTTAAGGGACCTCATTGATAAAGGGAAGATAGTAGTATATTTAGATGATATAAGTATTGCTACCAGCTCATTTGAGGAACACCTGGAGATTTTGGGTGAAGTTTTGCGGACTCTGAAGGATGCAGGTTTGAAACTGAATTTAAGAAAATGTAAATTTGCTTATCACGAACTAGATTTCTTAGGGTATAAGGTAAGTCAGAGGGGAATTTGCCCGAGCGACGATCACGTTAGGACAATACACCAATACCCTATACCGTCAAATTATGAAGAGCTGGAACGCTGTTTAGGCCTATTTTCGTTTTTTCGTAGGTTTGTTTCTGATTTTTCAAGGATAGCGAAACCATTAACGGGACTGAAAAATAAATCTTTTATTTGGACAAATGAATGCACTGAAGCGTTTTTGACGTTAAGGGAGAAACTAGTCAGTTCACCAGTGCTGGTAGTGTACGACCCTCTCCGGGAGACGGAACTCCACACTGACGCTAGCTCAAAGGGTTTTGGTTCGGTGCTGCTGCAGAAACAGGATGATGAAGTTTCACCCGGTATCTTATTATTCCAAATGTACATCAGGAGCAGAATCAAGATACCACAGTTTCGAGTTGGAAACTTTGGCTATTATATATGCCATAAGGAGGTTCCGGGTATACTTAGAAGGGATTAAGTTCACAATAGTCACCGACTGTAACTCACTAACATTGACATTAAACAAGAAGGCGATTAACCATAGAATTGCCAGGTGGGCATTAGAATTAGAAAACTTTGATTATGATATACGACACCGTAGGGGTGAATTGATGTCGCATGTTGATGCCCTCAGCCGTACGCCACCGCCAGTGATAGCTTTCGTGGATAACTATGATGTGGACGTAAATATACAGATTGCCCAGAGTAGGGACAAGGACATTCAACGCATTAAGGTTAGATTAAAGGAGGGAGAGGTGGAAGGATATGAAATGAGCAATGGACTGGTTTTCCGCCGCGGGGCAAAGGGACAGAGACAGTTATATGTGCCAGAGGAAATGGTGTCGAACATCATACGCCTGACACACGAGAAATATGGACACGTGGGAATTGAAAAGTGTATGAATCAGATCAAGAAAAATTATTGGTTCCCGAATATGAAAAATAGACTTAACCAATTTATAAGAAATTGCCTTAAATGCATATACTATTCGGCGCCTCATAGGAAAAACGAGAGAAATTTATACAGTATAGAAAAGAAACCAGTACCATTTGACACATTGCATGTGGACCATTGTGGCCCTTTACCAGCAATAAAATCTAAAAGAAAGCATATCCTGGTGATAGTGGATGCTTTCACGAAGTTTACTAAGTTATATTCCGTAAATTCTCCAGGAACAAAGGAGGTTTTATGCGCCTTAAGAAAGTATTTTGAATATTACAGTAGACCGCGACGCATAATTAGTGACCGTGGGACATGTTTCACGTCCAACGAGTTTGCTAGGTTTTTAGAAGAGCGCAATATCGTTCACGTGAAAAACTCAGTAGCATCGCCACAATTGAATGGTCAGGTCGAAAGGATAAATAGGGACGTAAGGGCAATGTTAGCTAAGATAACGGAACCAGTGGAACACTCTGATTGGGTAGAAAAATTTACGCAGGTAGAATTTTCTGTGAATAATACGACTCACTGTACGACGGGTGAGTCACCTTCTAGGATACTTTTTGGGGTAGAACAGCGCGGTGAGATAATAGATGAATTGACCGAATATTTACAGGAAGCATACACTGAAGAGACCGTTGATTTGAACACGATCAGGGAGTCGGCATACTCATCCATACAAAGGCCTCAATCGCGCAACCAGAAATATTGCAACCGTGCAAAAATTGGTATCATAAGGAGCAGAATTGGCTGCAGTTTGTTTGACAGATCAATTTTTTTAGTTACAAACGAAAAAACGCATTTCCGCGTCTTTTTGATTTTGGGAGTAGTGGCGAGCAGACGTGGTAAGATTTTTAAAGTGCGTAAAAAGAAAAATAACGAAAAACGCTTGCATTGTCACATCTGCTACAAGCCAGCATCACCGGCCGATATAAAAAAAAACACCTTAACGACCATTGTCCCGTGGCTTCGACACGCCAGCATCACCGGCCGATATAAAAACACCTTAACGACCATTGCCTCGTGGTTTCGACACGCCAGCAACACCGGACTATATAAAAACACCTTAACGACCATTGTCCCGTGGCTTCGACACGGCAGCATCACCGGTCGATATACAAAAAAACACCTTAACGACCATTTCCTCATTAAATCCATATAAGAATTTGATTGTTTCGTCATGGAAACAAATATGGAAATATGGTGATTGCAGAACTCGAGGATGGAATGATGATATCTTATTAAGCGTTACAATAGTTTGGAGGATATAATAATTAAAGGAGTTAGATTCAAAATATCAGAATGATAATGATATTGATAAATACTTTATTATATAAGTTCTATTATAGTTTTCATATTTGTATATTAAGTTCTTTGTTTCGTCATGGAAACAAATATCGATCGATGGCAGTGATCGGTTCTATAGAATGCTAAATGAACTAGTATCACTAATATAAATTAATCATTGGATAGTATGAAACAGTCGGTGTTTGAAGTAAAAAGAACTATTGTAAATAAACAATTTGTAGAAGAAGCGGAACAAGAATTAGCAGAAAAAAAGCGCATCTACGAACTATATCAGTTATCTTCTTGGCAGATTGTCGCCAATGGCTCATACATTTATTTATTTGAATTTATTACGATTTTTATTTTTATTAATTTTGAATTATTTTGGTTTGTTTATATTTATTGTTTGTGAGCTACCTTAATGTTTACTTAAATTGTCTTATTTACCAATTGTATGATCATTGTAGTTTGGTTCATTTCTCCGTTAGGATTTTTTATATTGTTTTGTATTCCCTTTTGTTCATATTTGTTTATGAACTAATCGCACTTTTCGTCCCTAAATTATACTGCAGTATTTTCGTTCAGTTTATTTATTTGGAAATGAACTGTTATAACAAAAGGAAATTTGTAGGCTCAGTAGTAACAGGCTTTAGAATTAAAATTTAGTTTGTTGGAGATAAAGACTGCGGTAAGTCGCTTAATTTATTTATAAGTTATTTTTTGTAATAATTTTTCTTTTTAATAGAAATAAACGGTTGCTCAAATATACGCAGAAGAAGATGAATTTGAATATAGATCAGGAGATGAAAAATGCGAGTATATTGAAAGGAGAAACTCACATATCTTTTTTCTTCATAGAACTTCGACTTTAGAGACTTTGATTTGTCTCTCTTTGGAAAACAATATAATATAAAATATATACATAGATACATACGAGCACGTGCAAGCACATTTTTATTAATAAATGAATTATATTTAGGAAACAATTTAACGTTTTCTTAATTTATTACCAACGACCACCACAGATTGGCGATGAGGTCACACAACTGAAGAAGTTTGTGAGTACAATGGATAAATATCAGTTTGCAGCATTCATGAAGGTGCAACAAACTTTTATTAAATTCGATGGGAGCAAAACTGTTCAACATGGTTAGCGCATTAGCAGCACCAAAAGCTCTCAATAAGGTTCAGTACGGTGAACTACTGCAACTTTTGGAAACGCATATCTCTCCAAAGAAGAATATGCTGGTTACGCAGCAACAATTTTTTCAAAGTACCAAACAGAAGGACAGACCATTGCCGAATTTGTGGCGTCATTACGAACTGAAATCGGGGACTGCGAGTTTGTGTCGGCATGCAAATGCAAAACATTATGATTTTCAGGATTTACTTTTGATCAACCAAACAAGATGTTTCTTATTTAAACCTCAAACATTACATGGCGATCCTACCAATCTAGATAAAGACAAACACAATTGTAATTTTTAAAATTATTAAGTCCTATGTATTAAATCTTGCAAAGGAAATAGCCTTAGAAAATATAAGTAATTTTAATTTTTCGGAAAATATTCCATTTAAAAAATTATTAAAGACGGATTTGATAATACTATTAGAATCAGTAATATTAAACGTCTTTAGGACATTCATACTCGCCAGATACAGAGTATCAAGAAAATTTTAGAAATAGAAGAAAATCGAATTAAAGAAAAAGGTACAGAAAATATAATATTAATGATTGGCCATCGTTCCATGATATATTTCGACAGTTAGTTGACTCGAATAAATCTATAATAAATGTGGGATCGGTTGTACAAAGGGTTAAGGAGTTGAGTGGGATTGAGAGAACGGACGAACAGATGATGTAGGCATTTGAATGTTTTGGCAGGAGGGTTCATACATAGAAGCCGACAAAAGAGGTTGACGTTAGGACAGTATATTTAAGTTCTAATTATACGTTTTTTCTAATAAAAGTTATGGATTAATAAACTCTATGATTTAAAATAGTGTATGTGTTTCATTGAATAAGTAGTAACATCAATTGTTACAATTGTGGGCACGTTTTGAGGAATGCGCTTTTACCGTAGGTTGTAATGATTTGCAGAAATATATCTACGCGAGACAATTACTTTCGGGAGCAGCAAAAATATTTTGCCGAAGCCAACAGAGTGTTCGAGATTGGTCATCGTTGAAAATTGCATTGCGAAAGGAGTTCGGTGTAAGGCTCTCACCATGGAAGTCCACCGTAAGCTGAAGAATCGAAGGGAGCGACCAAGTGAAAGTTTTAGAGAGTATCTGTATTGTCTTATGGAAATTGGTTCTGATAATAGCGCTTGATGAGGACAATATTATGGAGTACTTTATCGAGGAGATACCCGATAGTAAGGCGAACAAGACAGTTCTATATCAAGCATTGAACATCGAGGATTTGAAATCGAAGTTGAAAGTGTACGAAAAGGTAATCAAACCAGCTCAGACATTGAATTTTAACAGATCGCGACAGAAGAATGAGGAGAATCCAGTTGATGCGAAGAAGCAAGATGATAAGGTCCAACGCTGTTACAATTGCGGAGAAAAGAGTCATGTGGTTAAGGATTGCACCGAAAAACAATGGAGATGTTTTAAGTGTAATGAGATGGGCCATAAATCCTTTAACTGTAAGAAGTCAGTGGTTGAAGCTAAGGAGAGGAAACCTAGTGGCAGTCTACATATGTTGTCATCACCCAAGAGTCCTGAATCGCGTGAGGTTGTGTTTTCGCGACCCAACAGGATAATTAAGGATGTTACGGTACTTGGGGCAAATATATCAGCTTTAGTGGACACCGGTAGTGACATTAGTTGTGTGAGATATGATTCCCTAATGATGATGCAAGATGTAAGTGTGAGTGCTGAAAGACGAAAGATGTTGGGAATAGATGAGAGGGAGATAGAGACAATTGGTGCTTACGAGACTGATGTTGATTTGGATGGTGTATGGGTACCAGTGAAATTCCATGTAGCACGTGAACGTGATATTTTATATCCAGCCATATTGGGGAATGATGTCCTTGATTATGTTGATATTTTGATTAATTCGGATGGAGCGGAGGTGAAGGATGCTGATGTTTTGGAGTACGAGGAAGTCGTTCGTGAATTTACCATACAAAAAATTTGCTTTTAAAACATTTAAAAAAATTACTATTTTCCGGCCAAATTGAACATTTGGACCACTGTGCGGCTGTTTCAAATATTAAATACTTTATGTAATAAAAGAGACATTTTTAACATTAAAATTAAGACTGTTGTTTTATAAAAAAAATCAAATCTATATACTTACATCCCATTGGTAGTGATTGCAATTCCTATTGTTAACCACGGAATATGAATAATGTAATTCTACATCGATTAGTATTACACTAACGAAAAATCTGCACACTGATAACATGGGGAGTTTTGCATCAACACAAGTGAGTTCAGACGAATTATTGATCAAATTTCTCAATGACTTGTGGGAAAAGTTCCATACATTGACAATATGTATTACTATACATAGTTGCTCAACATTTAAAAAAGTTCGAAAATTAATTCTTTTGAAAAATATCTGATACATATTAACACAAAAACCCATAAATACAATAATTATATTAAATTAACTTTAATAGGTCACAAGTTCATAGCTGAAGTTTATTTATATTTATTACTTGACTCAAAATTCGAATGAAAAGATACTAAGGGCGGGTTTTTGACTAGAAGATTAAGGATTAAATTAAGTTTAATCTACCATTTGCTTGTTCTTATTCATACTCATTGTTTTGATAACAAAATGTGACATTTTCTGACGTTGTGTATGGCAATAGTACAAAGTATAAATTAAAACCCAAAAACATCAAAGTGGATTAACATTAGATTAGATTGGCATTTGATATTCAAGTAAAAAATCCGTCCTAAAGGACAAACATAAATGATAAAATGTGGACTAGGTCCATTGTGTTAAAATACACGTATACTTTAGAAAAAAAGAGCAAAGAAAAAGTGAAATAATTGTGTGAAATTAAATATTCTTTCCTAAAGAACAAACGTAGCAATGCTTTCAAGTCAATACATGTTCATATGCATGTATCATATTATGATATTTACTTATTTAAACATATCGATTAAGCCCTTCTTAGTATTATGATAAATTGATAGATTATTATAAATTTTATATTTCCACTTCTTTAGAAAACTTACGTCAAAAATAAATTTCTTCCTCCTCGGGCTTAGTTTGAACGTTTGGACGATTTGATGTTATTGCTGATGCTGATGTTGTAGACGAGGAAGTTGCTGGATTTGAAGAGGATGACAATGATGTTGTTGATGCTGCATTTGACATATGAGGTATTTTTGTTTGACCCGCTGCAGTATGTGAAATGATGCGGCTGGATGTGGGCGTAGTTGTTACTGCGGCATTTGCTGATCCCAGTGAATAACGTTGACCATAAGTAAATGTTGCTGAAGAGTCGGTGCGTGTAACGCCCGCCGACGAGGGAGTGGGTGGTGAGGTTAGATTTGCCGCATTTTGGGGATGTTGTATAATGGCCGGAGAGCTGCCAGTTCGCGAATGTTGTGGCATTAGCTGTGATGCTAATGGTGTTGAAGAGTTGACATTGGCTGTTACGCGTTTGTCGGCTAATTTAAGGGGAAACATTTGAGTTATGCCCGCAGAAGAGGCAGAGTTGTAATGGTTATTGGTGGTAAAACTATTGGATTTATCGATTTTATTGGCCGCATTAGCATTAGCCGCTGCTGAAGATGAGGAATTGGATGAGCTTGATGAGAGTGATGACAGTTTCATGGGTATTTTTTGTTTAACCACATTTGCTTGTGTTTTTGGGGCATTAGTTGCACTTAGGAGATTAACCGGCGGCGTTTTTGATATTGTCGAAGCCGTGCGCCATTTATCCTTACGTCTATCCACCGTGCTGGCCACATTGGCTGTCGTGGGTGTTGCAGATGTATTAGTAGCAGGTGTGCAACTGTTTGCCATCGTTGCTAAATCATGAATATTTGCCGCACTGTTAGAATCATGTACATCATTGTCCACGTCATTGGCATTATTTGCTGCTGTTGTTTGCAAGAGTTGTGTGGAAATATTAAGTGGCGTATTGGGCGAGATAAGTAGTCCTTGGCTTGATAATACTTCCATTTTTCTATACAACTGCTCTCGCTGTTGCTTGATATCTTCTTGCTGGGTATTAATCTGCTCCTGCATTTTATCGATCGACTCCTTCTTTTCATTCAATTCCTGTTCTTGCTGCTCTCGCTGGCGCATCCAAGCTATCTTTTCTTCCTGCAGTTTATCTTGTAAATTTCTCAATTCTTCCAACTGATCGTTGTGTGTGTATGAGGCTCGGGGACTTTCACGGTAGAGCGCCAATTGCAGTTGTAGGGATTGTATGGTGGTCATTTGTTGTGAAATAATGCAGAGGAGGGTGTGAAGATTGTGGGTAACTTGTAGTAAAGCTAAATTATTATCTTTGGTTACAGCTAAGCCGCCGCTGGCCGTTGAAATACCGATTATTTGATCACATATTTGAGAGTCTGTTTCCCCGCCGGCCGTAGCCAGTAGTGTGGATATTATTGAAGTGTTTTTGGTATCTTTTTTAGTTTCTTCCAATTCCTGCAGACGTGGCGATAATACTTGTAACGTGCCCATTTTATCGGCTCGGCAGGGAAAGTTGTTTTTTGCTCGTTTCTCATCAAAACCGGCAAACGTTTCGGCCCTCTTTGGTAGGGTGGGTGAGTTGTATGTATCACTGTGCTTTTCACCCACCGAACTAACCGATCTAGAAACTGGTTGTCCTGTGGCTGCCGTATAAACGGTAGATGCTAATTGTGTTATATCTTGAACGGTATTTAACACCTTCTTCCACAATTCGGCTGTATCACAATCGGCTCCTACCGAAAGGTCTTTATAAGAGCCAAAGGTTGTTAGAAATTGAGCAGCACTCATGTTGCTGGCATTATTTATTTGTTGCAGCTGTTGTTGATCTTGTTGCTGTTGTTGTTCCGGGAAGAGTTTTTGATCTTTTTGTATAAGATTCAATTGCAAAAGAATTTTTTCTTCCAGTAAAATAGCCTGTTCTATATCCTTTTGTCTTATTTTCTCTATTATCTCCCGTTTATTAACCCCTATACGTAGTTTCTCCTCATGCGTCAAATCCTCCGATTCAATGACATCGGATGAGGGACAGTCGAGTACAGCTTGCCTGATGGATTGTATCCAAACATTTTTATCTTTGGGAGTTTGTACTTTTAGTTCGTACATTTCTGGGAATAAAGGATTCGATGAAATTATATAAATGCCTCTGGATTCGGTGCCTGCCTTTTCTCTAATCAAAAGTTTTTGCAAAGGCACCACTCCAGCCTTATGTTCTGGCGTGAAAAACATGTACTTGTTGTGGGCTGAATTTTCATTTAGGAAACACAGACAATCGGTCAACACCACCACTAAAACCAATTGCATTTTAGATCTTCCCTGCATTAAGGTGGCCAAGCCCTCAAACTTAAGTCTTCTTTTCGATTCCACTCCCACATCTGATTTACGGAATGGTTTGTTTTTGTAAATAGCAAATGATTTATTATCTATACGATTATATATATCAATCTGGCGTTCTCTGAGCTCCTTTTCGGCCACACAGGCATCCACATCCACCAAAAGCTCCTTAACCAAAGCCAAGGCATGCTGCAGTTTATCACATTCTAACTTATCTTCGCGGGCACTTTTCAGCAGCGGCTCTATTAACAGAGGATACTTTGTTAAACGTTGCGTTACAAACAATATACATTCAGGTATGCCCTTCTTTTTCAGCAATGCATTGGTCAGACAGTGCTTATACCACTCGGAGAACGTGGGATCCCGGCTGGTCATGCATGCTTTAAATTGTTCCAAAGCCGAACGATGATTAGCACAGAACTCCCCATAAGCCAGGCGCAAATGTTGGGCCTTCTCCAAGGAGAAAAACTCCAATAAGATATCGGCTATTGAATCCACCACAAAGTGTTCTTTTTGCTTTAGCCTTAACTTTTTAAGGAAACCACAATGCAATTCCGTTAGCTCTTGCAGTCTAGGAAACATTTTATTGCAATTTAGGGCTGGAAAATAACGTTCCATACTTTCCACAAACACCTTCTGCATGACCAACAACGTTTGACAGTGATGCTTCTCAGTCATTATGAATTCATAAATATGTTCTTGTCGTTTGATTTGGGTGTCCTTCAGTGTCTTCAATATATCCTTTGGTATGCCGGGAGACCAAGAATCATGCTCTTTCAAGCATATACCCAAAGCAGGATCGGCCTTTAAGTCGTGAGCTTCTATGGGAGCATCATTTAGAAATTCAGACCTTATTAAAGGTGTATTATCATCATTATAGTTGGAATTTTGTTCGGGACCATCATAAAAGTCTTGACCCATTTCCCCTTTATCGGATTTTTTAGTTAAACCTCCCACAATACCAGCTGTACTGCCTTTCTTACCACCACTGCTGCCTCCTTTACACTCCAGCTGATGGTCCTTGAGCGTACCCAATGACAGACTCACACCACAAACATCACAGTTGGCCACTTGACCACCAATTGATTTCATTTTTGTTTTATCTTTTTTCTTGCGGAAAAACAAAGAACCCCGTTTACGTCTCTTCTCAACGTTATCGTACACTTCTATTTTAGCATGTGCTCTTAGTAGACTTTGATTTTCATCTTCGCTGTCTGTTAGATGTCTGGCTATAGCCTTAATATCTTCCTTGGCTACAATAGAAGAAGTGGAAATACTTTTTTGTAATGGTATGCGACTAATTATCTCGGTGGCCAAACTTCTTTTAGCTGCAATACGTTCAAAATCTCTTGCAAGTTCTGCTTCATTCAAAGAGTGCGTTGAAATACCTGCAAATAATGACATGAAAACAAATAAGAACAAATTATAAACATTTTTCACTCTTTTTTCTTTGTTTGTTTTTGTTTAAAATATTGCTAATTTACTTGATAATGATAATTTTCAAAGGCATTGATTAAAAAAAATAAATAAATACTGGTGACGGTATAGTAGATAATGAATATTTTGAGTGTAATATACTGGAACAGCATTGAGTATTATTTGTATGACTCAATTTTGATTATATTACATTTATATCATAGTTTTATCTTGAAGGGGTTGGTGCTTTAAATATTTGTTAATCTTGATAATAATGTAGAAGGAAAGCACGTATGAATAAAAAAAAAGAACAAATATTACATTTGTATGTAAGAAAATATAATAAATAATCAACACCGACAGAAAAATGCCAGCAAACGATCAGTTGTTTGGCTGAATTCTTAAGAAATGTTAAATTTACCAAATTTCTTTAGAAAAGTTTTCATAGTTATCGATAACTATAGGTTTTCTTTAGGAAATTGTCGATTTTCTTTTGAAAGTTTTTGATAGTTTCTGATAATCATCGATTTGCTTTATAAATATTTTAATAACTGTCGATAACTATGGATTTTCTTTAGAAAAAGTTTTATAGTTATCCACTACTATCGATTTTCTTTAGAAAAATTGTTAGTTATCGATAACAAACGGTTTTTTAGAATTTATAGTTTTTTAACTATCGATTTTGTTTAGAAAATGTTCGATAGTTATCGCTAACAATGGATTTCCTCAGAAAGTGTTCGATGTTAATTTATTTACAAAATTTTTGATAGTAATCGACAAACGTTTTTGAAAAAGAAAAATAATTTCTAAAATTCTAATTAAACTATAATTAAAAAAAAAAAAACATAAACTTACCACCTGTGCTATTCCTAGCCGAACGTCTTCTCTGCTCTGTAACCCTTATCGTTTCCTGTTCCTCACTATCCAAGCTCGACAAACTAACACTTTTATTCGTACAATCTCCACCAGCTGTAAGATCATCAATGCCAGTCCATGATTTACGTCGATCAGCATTTAATAAATACTGTTGTTGCTGCTGAGGTGACCACATAACAAAGTGCGCAGCCAGTGGCCCATAAGGACCAGAACCGGACGAACCCACCACACCATTGCCAGTGGCCGAAAGATCGGGCAGAGATGCGCTTAAAATGGCAGCATTTACAAGACCATAATTAGACAAGCCATCGTTCATGTGAGATGAGGAATTTTTCATTTGCACCACACTTTCGCGTATATTCTGCAATTGACTGAGAGTGTCCTCGAAAATGTTATTGTATTTCGAGACATTGGCAGGACTATGAGGTGTAACATTTATAATGGGAATCATGTTATTGTCGTTTTTAGCTGCTGCCAGCTGAAGATGAGAGTTGAAAGTATTGTTGTTGTTATTATTATTATTATTGTTCGAAGAAGACGACAAGCTGCCGGAATGTCGAGAGGAATGTTGATTGTTGTTGGGTGGTGTATTGATAACAGGTATACAATAATTTTGACTTTCCACCGTATTGCAACGTGTTATATTATTTAGATTTGTTTTAGAACTTTCCACAAGATTTTGAAATGTTGTAGTATCTAGGTTAGCAGTTTCAGTAGTAGTTGTCGCAGTAGTAGATATGGAAGTAGCAGCAATTAAAGGTGTAATAGCATTAGGGGAAGAGTTGGAGTTTAAGAAATCCGTTACTTCATCATTGTCACTATCGTCTGCCACAGCTGTTGTCGTATTAATGCTTTGTGCATCATTGTTGTCCATATTAAGTTATAGGAACAGCAAACAGTTTATTATTATAAAACACAAAGCAAAATCTTTGTTTGATCCTTAGTTCTCTGTGCTAAAATGAAGAGATTTAAAATATGTTAGTTTTGTTGTTAATAAAAATTATTTGATAGGTAATAATACTTTTTGTGCTAAATGTTCTAAAAGAGTTTTGAAAAATATCGATAGTTAAAAATTTTCTATTTTTAGAATTTTTTCAATCAGCCTATTCAAATTCAGTGTTATAAATGGGAAAAGGGAAAATGTCCGCGGATTTTTTATTCATGATTGGGTTGATTTAGAACAATTTTCATAATTATCGAAAAATGTCCATTTTATTTTGAAAATTTTCCCTAATCGATAAATGTCAATTTTATTTTGATAGTTATCGATAATTATAAATTTTCTTTAACAAATTTGTAATAGTTATCGATAGCTAATAAGTTTTGTTACAAAATGTTTAAAAGTTATCGGCAACTATCAATTGTCTTTAAAAAATTTTCAATATTTATAAATAATTTTCAATTTTATTTAGAAAAGTATCAATAGTTATGGAAAACTTTCTATAGAAAATGTTCAATATTTATCGATAACTTTCAATTATCTGTATATAAGTTTTAATAGTTATCGATAACTATCTATTTTCTTTATAATTACTTAGAAAATGTTTTACAATTATCGATATTTATCAATTTTATTTAGAAAATGTTTTTAAGTTATCGATATTAATTTTTTTTCTATAGAAAATTTATAATAGTAATAGATAACTATTAATTTCAATTAGAAAATTTTGAATGGCCATCGATAACTACCAATTTGCTTGTGAAAACATTTAGTAGTTATCGAATAAAGTTAGTCTGTTCAGAATAAAAATTCCAAAGAATGACCTCTGAAAATAAACTTTGTGAAAAGACAGAACAAAAATCATAATTTTGCAATATAACGCTCGCTTTGTGAGATCGAAAAAATCTGTTAATAAAAATGAAACCACTAAACTTAAAGTTTTGATTTTTTTTATTTGATATAAAGATATAAAGTTCATATAGAGGTTTTCGGGCAAATACGATAAAAAATTATTTATTGTTGTTTGCTTTAACCAAATACACATTCCTACATTTGAGATACTTTCATTAGCTCTAAAATTAGTAATACAAAGTTTTTGTTGAAATTAAAGGCACTTAATTCTAACATGAACAATATATATAAAAATAAAGATTATTCAAATAATTCTTAAACAAAATGTTAAAAATATTTCACTTTGTCTAAATTCAACATTTTTGGAACAAACATTTTTTCAATGCACTAAAACTAAAAGGCACAAATTATACACATAAGAATCAGCTGGTTTCGGTAACATGACAATAAAAAACAAACAAAAGAAAATGTCAAAATGATTGTGGTTTGAAAAGAGTGACAGATATACATATATCACACTAGTTGCCTATTGAAAATTTTTTCTCTCGCTCCGCAAACCAGAACCATTGAAAAGTGGTTGTAGAATATCAAAATAACCGTACGGTTCAATATTAATTTTTTGACAACTGTCATTTGTTTCGTATCTATAATAATCTGTGCTAAAAGTCTTCATCTACCAGAAATACTTAAATGACTCATATGCCAAGAAAACTAATTTTCTGAAGCTGAAAATTATACTGTGAAATGTGAGCACCCACAAATATTTGTTTGAGTTCAATGAGCTCTCATTTAATGAGTGTTTACTTGAAATGATATTTGACTCTTATTATAACAAACTGCAACTATTGATATTTTGTTATTTTGAGACATTTTGTTATCATAAAGTCTAAGTTATTGAGTAACGAGAAATTTTGAAATTACATATGCAGTAATATAAATTTTGAAGTGGTCTCTAAGAAATATTAAAAAAAAACAAAGTGATATTTTAAGGTCAAGCTTTTTTGTATGAAAAATTTATTTTAAAAATGTATAGTGCATATGAAATCTGTTGTACAGCTGTTGCAGCAAATTAGATATGCTTGCACAGAGTGACAAATTAATGAAGGCATGTAGGAATACTATGTTTTCCTATTGATCAAAATACTCTAGCAAATTATCATGATTGACGCTTGAACAACGCTACCAAATTTACTTTGAAAATTAGTCATCGAATCGCGCATCTTATAGTTTGTTAATAAACAAAATTGCACCATCTGGAATGAGACCAATCCACAACAGACCCTACAGACTCCATTACACCCAGAAAAAGGCACCGTTTGGAACGGTTTGCACACTGGTGGCATTATCGGATCTTATTTATTTATAAATATGAATGACATTGATACGGTTTCAACAGGATGGGGCTACGTGTCATACGGCGACCGCTCAAGTAATGGACTTGTCAATTGGCGATTTGACCTCTCGATTATTTTCAGTGGGGTCACGTGAAGTCACTGGTATATGCAACAAGATCTGATCGTCACGAATAAGACAGCAATGCTAGAAAAAGTGACCCAAAATGGGACGTCCAGAATGAGCTTCGTCAAGAACAGCAGAGGTGATATGCCCTAAATCACTTTCACATGTTAATGCCATGAATTGATCTTTCGAATATAATATTTTCAAGCTATATTCGTCTGTGCCGAATAATATGTTATTGATATTGTAAGCTCTAGAATTAATTTGTATTTGCCTACACATACTCGATGTAAATAGGCTCTTTCACTTCTAATGTCGCAGATGATTTTTATCCGGAGATTTTTTTTGGAGAATTACCGGAAACCTTTTCTATGAACTTGAGTAGGATTAAACGTTTATTAAATTCAGTGGTTTGATTTGTATATAATGTACTTTCTTCGATGTTTTCTTGGTTGCATTTTCGATGATTTATTGAAATATCGGAATATTATACTGTTTTACAAAATTGTCAGAAGTAACAGACCACTTGTTCTGTATAATTCTTTTGTATTTACACGATATATTAGAAAATAACAAATTTGTATATCTTTAAGATAGCATATGTGGTTAGAATTACTGAATGGTGGAATATTTTACCTATTTCATTGCCTATTTATTCACACTCTAATAACGTGTTCCGGTGCAAACTTTTATGCTACTTTTATGCGTGTATATGGTAATGAAATATGATTTATACGTATAATTTTAAACCTTAATAAAGAAAGGCCCTAACTAGTTTTTTTTCCAAAATTGAGTTTTTTGCATACAACGATATATAATTCCCTAATACACCTTTGATCAAATAAAATTCTACAACATTAAATTGATTGAAGACCTTCACAAAAATCTGTATTTAAATAAAATCGCAACATCAAAACTTTATGTTTTATTAAGTTTTTTCTTTCTCCTTTAAAGAAAGGAAAACGTTAATTAGGGCCTTTCTATATTAAGGCGATATATTATGTACTCGTTTGCCTGCTAGTTTAACTGTTTTCTAATATTTCATTTTACTAAAAAAAATTAAAAACAATTTCGAAAAATTAGAAAAAAATTTTAATTTTATTTACCTAAAAATATTTAAAATTTCTATTTTAAACAATAATTAATTGTAAAACTAGTTTGTTTTATGTTTTACAATTGCTTAAAGTGGTTTAGTTTATAAACATTCTCAATGATTTTTTAAATTGTTGCGCTAAATTTCATGTTTTTGGTGGGGAATAACTCGAATAAGAATTTTCTATTTAAAACAGGTAAAAAAAAGATTCAATTTGCTAAATTTATAAATATTTGTGTTTTATATAGTTAAGGATTTCCATTTTTTTTCCACCAGGTAAACAAATTTAAAATGGGAAAAGCACAAACACTGGGCTTATCCTTTTGTATCAGTTTGCTTAATAGCAAAAGGTAGGTTGTTTTTGTTCATTTTTCTTTTTTTTTTACAAAATTAATGAACGTCGGTTGCACAACATAAATTTTCTATTAGAACATATTTTAAAATTATATTGAATTAAAAATTTGCTCATAAAACTAACTTGTGATTTTGTTGAAATTAATTCTGCTGATCAGACTTCATGTTTTACAAACACAAATACATAAAAGTTCCAAATATATTAATTAATTTATTTCACAATATTTAACCACATTTGGCAGAACGAATTTTCAAAAAGCTGCATCTCATAAAATGAAACCCAAACATTTTTGGTGATTAAACATACTGCCCTTATTTGTTTCGATGAGTTTGCATCGTTCTTATTAAACACCCGATAAGAATTTATGGCAAAAAAATGTGCATTCTATATTGCAAACATAATTTCAAACCGGTTAAAATTATTATGCTTAAATTTTGTAACATTTGCAAATGGTTGTATACTCTTTTTTCAAATATATTACGAATTTAATGTAACAAATACATATGTATAATCATAACTTACCAAAATAAAATTTTATTAAATATTAATTTTCAGTCTGGCTTGTGGTTGTAACAAATAAATTTGTTGTTTACACTTAAAAAGCAACAACAACAACAACTTTCAACAATTATATGTTTTTTATTGTTGCTCATTATAACAATTAAGAACTTTTTTTGTAAAAAACTTTAAGGGAGAGAATACGACTTTAGCCTTCAAAGCATAAACCTGAACTGTGGATAAATTTGCAAGCAGACAACTCAAGTCGGCTGTACAATGCGTTGACTACATGCTTAATATGTATCTATGTATGTATATGTATTGTGTTACTACCCTGCAGTTTTGGTGACTGTCCCCGAAGAACTACTGATTTTTAGCAACCATTTAGGGTCAATACTAGTTACCGACTAGAGCATTATTTACTAATTTCATTTCATAAAACCATCCCCAACATAACAAAATCTTTAGCTTTATTCAAAGACTTTTATTTGAATAGAATTCATTTATTCATTCAATCTATTCTAATACAAATTTAATGAAAATATTTGTTCTTCATTCAGATTTCTTTTTAATTTATTTACAATACAAAATGAATTGAAAAAAATTTACTTACGCGTTTTCATGATAGATTTGAATTAAAGAAAAATTTAATCATTCAATACATTTTTAAAGCTATTTTGCAATGGAATTGAATTAATGAAAATTTTAATGATTCCATAAGAAAATAATTCTATAAAGAATTAATACTCAAAGAAGTGAATTCAATACATTTAGTCGACTTTATGGTTGATGTTAGACTAATTTTTGGGCGTTACAAACATCAGCACAAACGCATAATACGAACACTCACAAGTGTCGTTAAACATAATTGACAGATATTGTATTAAAGGAATAATTTTTAAAACTGCAGGGTAACATTGAGTATTCAATCCAATTGTTAATATGTAAACAATACAGTGACAATTCTTAGCAGACATATTTAAAATATTAGTCTCACTGTTTGAGAAACTATACCGTGCATACAAACGGAGAACTGCAATAGTGTATGAAGAACAAAATGGGAACACTGAAGTACATATGTATCCGTGACAAAAATTCGAATAAATTAAAAAGAGAAATATTTATATTTGTTGTATATATTTGTATTGGTACATACAATTTTTGTTTATTTTTCTTCACTTCTTTTATTTATTTTTTTTAAGTCCTTGATCAGTTTTTTGCAAAATACTGCTGTATAGTATGAGTTGAAAAAATAAATGTTACACATACAATGTATGAGAAAAACCAAATCCAAGCAAGTCTTCACATCAATATCATATACATTATAGTTTCAAGAGCAACGGCTATTTTTTTTTTTTTTTTTTTTTTTTGAACACTCACATTTTTAGGAATAACAAAAAATAAAAATTTTTTTTGTTCTACAAAAGTTTTATAAATGTTTTTCGAAATGGGTCATATTTCATAATTTTGTGTTTTTAGAGAGTCTAGTAGTATTTAAACCATTTATGTTAAGTGTTTTATTTTGTATACTAGCAGTAAACCCGGTGCGCTTCGCCACCCCAATTGGATGAAAGAAATAGTACTATTAAGTCTCCCTTTGTGACTTAAAGCTAATTCAGGATAACATGCCTCTAGATTCATGTTTATTGAATCATAGTATTGTAGCTTCTAGCTCATTCGAAACGTATTATTATAATAAAAAAGTACCATTTAGACCCACATTTTATATGCCCACACATGATCATTTTTATAGAAAATGCTAAAGAAATGTACCACTAAAGTCACCTTTTGTGAATTCTAATTCATTCCGAATCATGTGTGCCTAATTTTGAATTTTTAGGTTTAATTTTATAAAATAGTCAAAAAATATTATTAGTTGGAAAAAAGTACCTGGAGGCCCTTTTTTAGATTCTTATTCGGTCAGGATCATATACCATTCGAAGAACGAAAAAATACAAATTATTTTTGTATTTAAGCTAACTAATTTAATATATTAAAAAAGTTAGTTACTCACTGAGGAGCATATATTTTATATTTCTAGGTCCATTATTATAGAAAATGCAAAATATACCATTAGAATAATGAAAAAGCGCCATAATGTTCCCAGTTATAGAATCCTACTCGCTCGAGTCCATATAATATTATGTTCATGTTTCTAGATTTATTATAGAAAATTTAAAAAGTACCGTTAGAATAAAGAAAAAGTATTAAGTATTCTCTTTGAATTTTCACTCACTTAGAACAATATGCAGTTAATTTGGTATTTCTAAATCCATTATTAGAGAAAATTCAAAAAGTACCTTTATAATATAGAAAAAGTAGCATAAAGCCCCCACTTGTGGATTCCCAATCGGTCGGGATCATATAAGCTTTATTTCACAATTCTAAGTTCATTGGTGAAGAATATACAAAAAGTACTGTTCGAATATAGAAAAAGTACCATAAAGACTCCCCCTTAAATTCTCACTCCCTTATGACCATATATGTTTAATTTTATGTTTCTAGGTCCATTATTATAAAAAATTTAAAAAGTACCATTAGAATAAAGAAAAAGTACCATAATGTTCCCACTTGTAAATTATCTTTCGCTTAGGTCTATATAAGCGTTATATCATGTTCATTGGTGAAGAAAATACAAAAAGTACCATTCGAATAAAGTACGAAAAAGTACCAAAAAGTCTCCCTCTAGAATTATCATTCACTTAAGAAATTTAAAAAAGTACCATTATAATAAAGAAAAGGTATCACGAAGTATCCCCTTGATTTTTCACTTACTTAGTGCCATATACGCTTAATTTCATATTTATATGTCCATTATTACAGAAAATTCAAAAAGTACCATTAGAAAACAGAAAAAGTACCAAAAGGTAGCCACTTGTGGATTCCCACTCACTCGGGTCCATATAAGCTTTATTTCATGTTTCTAGGTTCATTGGTGAAGAAATTACAAAAAGTACCATTCGAATAAAGAAAAAGTACAAAAAAAGTCCCTCCCTAGAATTCTCACTCACCTAGGACCATATATGCTTAATTCCATGTTTTTAAGTCCATTGCTATAGAAAAGTCAAAAAAGTACCATTAGAATAAAGAAAAAGTACCATGAAGTGTCCGCTTGAATTTTCACTTACTTATTACCATATACGCATAATTTCGTACTTCTATGTCCATTATTACAAAAAAATCATAAAGTAATATTAGAATATAGAAAAAGTACCAAAAAGCCCCCACTTGTGGTTTCCCACTCACTCGGTTCCATATAAACTTTTTTTCATGTTTATAGGTTCATTGTTGAAGAAATTACAAAAAGTACCATTCGATTAAAGAAAAGGTACCAAAAAGTCTCCCCCTAGAATTCTCACTCACTTAGGACCATATATGCTTAATTTCATGTTTCTAAGTCCATTGCTATAGAAAAGTTAAAAAAGGACCATTAGAATACAGAAAAAGTACCAAAAAGCCCCCACTTGTGGTTTCCCACTCATTCGGGTCCATATAACCTTTATTTCATGTTTATAGGTTCATTGTTGAAGAAATTACAAAAAGTACCATTCGATTAAAGAAAAGGTACCAAAAAGTCTCCCCCTAAAATTCTCACTCACTCTAGAATTCTCACTCACTTAGGACCATATATGCTTAATTTCATATTTCTAAGTCCATTGCTATAGAAAATTCAAAAAAGTACCATTAGAATAAAGAAAAAGTACCATGAAGTGTCCGCTTGAAGTTTCACTCACTTATTACCATATACGCATAATTTCGTACTTCTATGTCCATTATTACAAAAAAAATCAAAAAGTACCATTAGAATATAGAAAAAGTACCAAAAAGCCCCCACTTGTGGTTTCCCACTCACTCGGTTCCATATAAACTTTTTTTCATGTTTATAGGTTCATTGTTGAAGAAATTACAAAAAGTACCATTCGATTAAAGAAAAGGTACCAAAAAGTCTCCCTCTAGAATTCTCACTCAGGACCATATATGCTTAATTTCATGTTTCTAAGTCCATTGCTATAGAAAAGTTAAAAAAGGACCATTAGAATACAGAAAAAGTACCAAAAAGCCCCCACTTGTGGTTTCCCACTCATTCGGGTCCATATAACCTTTATTTCATGTTTATAGGTTCATTGTTGAAGAAATTACAAAAAGTACCATTCGATTAAAGAAAAGGTACCAAAAAGTCTCCCCCTAAAATTCTCACTCACTCTAGAATTCTCACTCACTTAGGACCATATATGCTTAATTTCATATTTCTAAGTCCATTGCTATAGAAAATTCAAAAAAGTACCATTAGAATAAAGAAAAAGTACCATGAAGTGTCCGCTTGAAGTTTCACTCACTTATTACCATATACGCATAATTTCGTACTTCTATGTCCATTATTACAAAAAAAATCAAAAAGTACCATTAGAATATAGAAAAAGTACCATAAGTCCCTTATTTGTGGCTTCCCACTCATTCGGGTCCATATAAGCTTTATTTCATGTTTCTAGGTTCATTGGTGAAGAAATTACAAAAAATACCATTCGAATAAAGAAAAAGTACCAAAAAGTCTGCCTCCAGAATTCTCACTCACTTAGGACCAGATATGCTTAATTTCATGTTTCTAAGTCCATTGCTATAGAAAATTCCAAAAAGTACCTTTAGAACAAATAAAAAGTACCATGAAGTGTCCGCTTGAATTTTCACTCACTTAGGACCATATACGCTTAATTTCGTGTTTCTATGTCCATTATTACAAACAAATCAAAAAGTACCATTAGAATATAGAAAAAGTACCAAAAAGGCATCCACTTGTGGATTCCCATTCACTCGGGTCCATATAGGATTTATTTCATGATTCTAGGTTCATTGCTGAAGAAATTCCAAAAAGTACTATTCGATTAAAGAGAAAGTACCAAAAAGTCTCCCCATAAAATTCTCACTCAGGACCATATATGCTTAATTTCATGTTTCTAAGTCCATTGTTATAGAAAATTCAAAAAAGTACTATTAGAATAAAGAAAAAGTACCAAAAGGCAGCCACTTGTGGATTCCCACCCACTCGGCTCCATATAAGCTTTATTTCATGTTTCTAGGTTCATTGGTGAAGAAATTACAAAAAGTACCATCCGAATAAAGAAAAAGTACCAAAAAGTCTCCCTCTAGAATTCTCACTCACTTAGGACCATATATGCTTTATTTCATGTTTCTATGTCCATTGCTATAGAAAATTCAAAAAAGTACCATTAGCATAAAGAAAAAGTACCATGAAGTATCCAATTGAATTTTTTCTCACTTAGGACCATATACGCCTAATTTCGAATTTCTATGTCCATTATTACAAACAAATCAAAAAGTACCATTAGAATATAGAAAAAGTACCAAAAATCCCCCACTTGCGGTTTCCCACTCATTCGGGTCCATATAACCTTTATTTCATGTTTATAGGTTCATTCGTGAAGAAATTACAAAAAGTACCATTCGAATAAAGAAAAAGTACCAAAAAGTCTACCCTCACTCACTTATTACCATATATGCTAAATTTCATGTTTCTAGGTCCATTATCATAGAAAATTGAAAAAGTACCATTAGAATAAAGAAAAAGTACCATAAGTACCACTCTAATATAAAAAAAAACTGCGATAGAGTTTCCTCCTAAACTTCTCACTCACTTATTACCATTAATGCTTAATTTCATGTTTCTAGGCCCATTATTAAAGAAAATTCAAAAAGTACCATTAGAAGAACAAAAAAGTACCTATAGTTCAGTTCTCACATTTTGGTACCTAAATATTATCCCCTACTCCTAACTCTAACTTCGTTCAGATACATATCAGCTAACTTTAATGTCGATAAGTGAAATAATTGAAAATATTAAAAAAGTACCATTAGAAAAAAAGTACCAAATGCCCTTTTCCTCCTTGAACACCCCTCAAGTTTGAAATTTAAAAATATTCCATTTTGCCAAAATTGTTTATGCTTAAAGACATGCCTCAAACGATTAAAATCTGTGTTAATGTGCTCAAGAAAAATAAGTTTTAAAAAAAGTACCAAACTGTTTTCCCGGATTTGGACAAATATACATCTTGTCAGTCGAGTTCCAAATAGCACTCTGTTAGTTAATTTTTGCATGAATCCAGGAACCAATGTTAAAAATTTATCAAAATTGGCTGAAAATGTTAAATAAAATGTATTTTTCCGTTTTTACCCCCTTTTTGGTACCTTTTTTATCCCATTGCGGTGTTAAAATTTTATTCAAATAAATTTCTGTATCATGGTGGGAGCTTAAAATAAAATATTTATATGTCTATATCAATTTGTAGAAAAACATACTTTATGAAAAAAGTACCAAAAATAAACACAATTTTTATCCCTTAAGGGCTCGAATTTCCAAAAAGTACCAAACTTATATTTTTTATTTTTTGATATGTAATGAATACGATTTAAAATTTGTTTCTATGTTTAGTAGTTTAAAAGATACATATGGTGCCAAAAAAGTACCAAAATACAGTTTTTACCCGTTTTCTCCACTAAAAGGTTCGAATTTTGAAAAAGTACAAAATACCTGTCAGCTTATTTTTTAAATAGAGTAACATGCAATTTTAAGTATCTTTGTATCTCTATTAGTTTCGAAGATATAAGGTTACCGAATTTACCCGTTTTTACCCTTTTTTTACCCCCTAAACGTTCGAATTTCCAAAAATCCCTTCTTATCGGATCGTTTTGGGGAGAGAGGAACCCACAGTTAAAATTTCATAATTCTAGCTTCAGTCGTTTGGGCTGTGCGATGATGAATCAGTCAGTCAGTCAGTCAGTCAGTAACGTTACTCTTTTATATATATAGATAACATATGAGAATAGTGTTTGAGTATTGGAATTGGTTATTAGAAGGGCAACCAAAAATATGTTCTAAAAAAAGGGTTTTATGCGCATAAAAAAAACCCTTATGCACTGAAAAACGAAAAATATGCTCTTAAAGTATAAAAAATATGCACTTAAAAATAACATATGGGGCATTTCACGTCAAGTGAACCAACTTTTGAAATCGATGTCTTCCGATGTCTTCGATGTCTTGCACCAATGTTAGTTCTATTGGATAGTAATTCGGACACAATTTTTCAACAAGATCGGCCAAGAACTCTCTGAGTTATAGGAGGTCAAAATTTGACATTTTGGCCAAACAGGTGTTTTTTCTTATCCATATAACTTATTACCTATTGTTCTTAGCAAAATGTGTCCCAAATAGTTTAGATAGCTATTTATGCAATCTTCCGAAAAAAAAAATTAAAAAAAATTAATAAAATATTTTTGACTTTTTTTTTAAAAAATCAAAAACATTTTTGACTTTTTTTTCAAAATGGGCCCTTTTTATTTTTTTTTTTTATTTTTTTTAAGAAAGCTTAGGTCTTTTCCTAAGCGACCTATATGGTCGCTTAGTGGGATGCGAATGGGATATCTATCAAAAAAAATATTTTGTAACTCAAGATATGAAATTTTTTGACTTTTTTTTGCAAAATCAAAAACTTTGTTGACTTTTTTTTAAAAAATGGACCCATTTTTTAATTTTTTTTTTTGCTCAGAAGAAAGCTTATGTGTTTTTCTTTAACACCTTTTTTGTCGCTTAGTGGGATGCGAGTGGGATATCTATCAAAAAAATGTTTTGTAACTCAAGACATAAAATTTTTTACTTTTTTTTTTGCAAAATCAAAAACTTTTTTGACTTTTTTTCCAAAATGGGCCCTTTTTTATTTCTTTATTTTTTTCTCAAAAGAAAGCTTAGGTCTTTTCCTTTAAAACCTTTATGGTCGCTTAGTGGGATGCGAGTGGGATAACTATAAAAATAAATGTTTTGTAACTCAAGACAAAGGTTTTTAAATTTTTAGGATATGCACTATTTTGATTTTTTTCATATTTGTGTGTAAACCTTAAAAATTAAACTTACGGGGAGAAACTAGACACATTAGCCTTTCCGATGGTATGTAACAACCTAACTAAAATTTCATAGCCTCGATACTGTAATACCCATAATATGTTAACCTCAGGAATAAAAATCACTTTTTATACCCTACACCACCATAGTGGCGAGGGTATATTAAATTTTTGCAGATGTTTGTAATACCCAAAAATATTAGTCTAGCCCACCTTAAAGTATACCGATCGACTCAGAATCGCTTTCTGAGTCGACTAAACGATGTCCGTCCGTCCGTCTGGCTGGCTGGTTGTCCATGTAAACCTTGTGCGCAGAGTACAGGTCGCAATTTTGAAGATATTTCGATAAAATTTGGTACATGTAATTTGTTCGGCCCAAGGACCAAGCCTATTGAAACTGGCTGAAATCGGTCCATTATTTCACCTAGCCCCTATACAAATGTCCTCCCGAAAGTGGACTTTATCGGTCACAAATGTTTAATTTATATAGGTATCTACACAAATTTTTCTCCAAATAAGTTTTATATATACGGAATTCATGTCACCAAATTTTATTATGATCCGTCCATAATTAGTCATAGGTCCCATATAATGCCTGCTTCCGATAATCACTTTAACGAGCATAAATCTCCTAAAAATGTTGGTATACACATAAAATGCAACATAAATAACTTTCATCTAGACATTAATAACACCACCTAATTTCATGATGATCGGTCCATAATTTGGCATAGCTCCCATATAAGGTCCACTTCCAAAAATCGCTCACGAATATAAATTATTGCGCTGAAAACTACCTATAGGATTGAATAAAAAAGCCGCAAGATGCAAAACTCAGACAAATTTTGGGGGCGAAAAATTAATAGCGGTCGGCCTCACATTGCACCCCTCCAGTGGCTATTATCGGTCAGTTGTAGTGGTTTTTTTTTAAGGTTTGAAATATGAAAATATGAAAAAAATCAATTTAAAAACCTTTGTCTTGAGTTACAAAACATTTATTTTTATAGTTATCCCACTCGCATCCCACTAAGCGACCATAAAGGTTTTAAAGGAAAAGACCTAAGCTTTCTTTTGAGAAAAAAATAAAGAAATAAAAAAGGGCCCATTTTGGAAAAAAAGTCAAAAAAGTTTTTGATTTTGCAAAAAAAAAAGTAAAAAATTTTATGTCTTGAGTTACAAAACATTTTTTTGATAGATATCCCACTCGCATCCCACTAAGCGACAAAAAAGGTGTTAAAGAAAAACACATAAGCTTTCTTCTGAGCAAAAAAAAAAATTAAAAAATGGGTCCATTTTTTTAAAAAAAGTCAACAAAGTTTTTGATTTTGCAAAAAAAGTCAAAAAAATTTCATATCTTGAGTTACAAAATATTTTTTTTGATAGATATCCCACTCGCATCCCACTAAGCGACCATATAGGTCGCTTAGGAAAAGACCTAAGCTTTCTTAAAAAAAATAAAAAAAAAAAATAAAAAGGGCCCATTTTGAAAAAAAAGTCAAAAATGTTTTTGATTTTTTAAAAAAAAAGTCAAAAATATTTTATTAATTTTTTTTAATTTTTTTTTTTCGGAAGATTGCATAAATAGCTATCTAAACTATTTGGGACACATTTTGCTAAGAACAATAGGTAATAAGTTATATGGATAAGAAAATACACCTGTTTGGCCAAAATGTCAAATTTTGACCTCCTATAACTCAGAGAGTTCTTGGCCGATCTTGTTGAAAAATTGTGTCCGAATTACTATCCAATAGAACTAACATTGGTGCAAATTTCATCCCGATCGGAAGACATCGATTTCAAAAGTTGGTTCACTTGACGTGAAATGCCCCATATATAAGAAGTAAATAAAATATTGATCTTATAAATTAAAATTCGTTATTACAGGATTAAATTTCGATAGTGACTTTGAAAATATAAGAAAATAGTTTGATTCATTTAATTTTATTATATTATATTAATCAATAAATTACTATGTGTTTACTTAAGTTTTTAAATTTTCAAATTAAATCTTTGTCTCAGATTTCCGTAGAATTTCTTAAAAAATCTTAATCAATTGATTTGTCTCATTTTTTAAACTGCCTAATACTTCAAAGTTTTTTTTTTAGTAATTAGTAGCATAATATATTATTTTCTCAATCCATGAGCATCAGAAGGAGAGGATGTTCCGGATATATTTCTAGAAATGTTTCTGTTCTACATAAAGCTTTAAAACCTATGGATTTTTATCATTTGAATTATTTTTAAAAAACTCTATGAAGATCGTGTGTAACATTATGATAAAAAAAAATTGCGATGGATTTTGGAGCATTCATAATGTATGTAGATTAACATCTAAATTCGATTTCCAAAATTTAAATAGAATTATCTAAAAGCCTTACAATAATGTAATGATTTGTTCTATTAAAGACTGCGACAATTAAAAAAACCTTTTTGTTGCAGTTTTATCATTGTGAGTCAAAACACCTTGACATTTCCAATCTTTCTTTATTTCTCATCCATTGTTTCATCTATCAATATCCATGTATATTGTTTTTTAGTGATTTGTTAATATCTTTGTTACAATTTGTGTAAATCTATCAACGTGCTTTGAACACGAGATTGTTTTTTAATATTAGTGGTAAACTTTTAATGCTCAACCATAACTGATTGACTCAAGCACCTTAATAAATTGTATTCAGAAAAAATAAATAATGAAAAAAAAAGAGAAAATGTAACAAAAATATGCAGATATGAGTTAAATATGCAAAAATATGCTATAAAACGAAAAATATGCTAAAAAATGCAGTAAAGAGCAAAATATGCACAACCCATATGTTAATACGACGCACAGCAAAATATATGATATTGCATATTTTTGTTTGCCTTTATTATTAACCCTTTTGATGACATTGTCAACTAATGGACACTCAGTGGCTAATACTTATATATACATAAATTTGATCCTTTCAGTTTCTAAGTTGTACTGAGTACCTTGCTTTCTCTTTTACTTGGTTGATTAATTCTGTTACACACATATATTTTTACATCCAATTTTTTTTTCCTGGTATAAGTGGACATTAGTTTTCTTATCAAGTTGCTAATTGAACTGATATCAATTAGGGAATCATTTTCTATTAATGTTTTAAAATATAATATGGTGGAGCTTTCAAAAAAAGTCTGAAAAAATACCTGACTATACGAATTTTAAAATTTCTTTATTTGAACTTAATTTATAAGACAAAAGAACAGGAATTAATGATTCTTTATGATAGCAATTGTTTTTAGGGATTACTAGGAACTTATTTGTAAAATTCGGGTGACATTTTTACAAATCCTTCATATGAAGACGTTTAAATGGTCGTCATGGGGGAAATAAGCATTTTATCAATTTTATTCTCCAAATGTAAAAAAACAAGTAAATGAGCTATATTCGGCTGTGCCGAATCTTATATACCCTTCACCAAATTATACTTTAAAATAAAAATTTTAAATATTTTTAGGTAAACAAAATTATTTTTTTTTTTTTTCAAAATTGTTTTTCAAAATTTAAAAAGTAATAATAGTTTTTTCAAAATTGTTTTAAAAATTTTTTAAATTTTTTTTAATTTTACTAGTGAAAAAAGTGTGACAAAACAAAAAATATTTTTCCCGATTTTGACCCATTGTACGTCCAAATTACTATAGCCTTATATAGATCGTTACATTGGACTTTGAAATATCTAGCATTAGATATCATTCTAGGTTGTACTGAGTACTTTGCTTTCTTTTTTACTTGGTTGATTATTTCTGATACACATGTATTTTATCAAATTTGTTTTTTTTTTTTCTAGTGAAAACTATTTTTTCTTATCAAGTTGCTTATTAACTGATTTCAATTTAATAATCATTATCCAATAAGGATGTTTTATAGTATAATATATGTTGGAGTTAAGCTTTTGACTTTGTTAAAAATTTTTTTTTTTTTTTAATAATTTATACCTATCATAATTAATTTATATCATAATTATTTAATTTGCTTATATATATAATTTTAATATAAACTTTTTTTAAGTAGAAATTTGTAACCGGTTACGGCCAATAGGCTAGGTTATTGAAAATAAATAAAAAAATATATATCCATATTGTCTATATTAATGACTTAGTAATCCAGATATAGATCAAAAATAGGTCAAAAATCGATGTTAGTCCGGTTTTTTCCTTATATCTCAGCCATTTGTGGGCCGATTTTCTTTAAATAGCAACCAAGCCGGAAGAATTCCCGATATATTGATGTATGAATCAAGTTTGTAAGTTATGGATCATTTCAAAATGGGGCAACTTCATATGCAGTGGTAGAACTGACAACAGCAATTAGCTATGAAACTATAAGAAAAACTATATTTTCTAGCTTAGAATTTCCGTCGATAGGACCCAAACGATAAGGTTGATAAGATTTTTTAAGTATTGACAATGGGCACTATCGGTCCATGATTGCACATAGCCCCCATACAAATGTCCCCCCGGAATACTGTTTAAGCAGTCATAAATGTGTTGATTATTCGACAATCCTGATCAAATTTTGCACAAATTAGTTATAAGTACTCTGAAATTATACTGTAAAGAATGGCGAAAATCGTTCAACAATTGTCCCTAGTCCCCATACAAGATCTCCCTCAGAAAATGACTTGAACATTCATAATTTTCTTATAATCTGCGATGTTTACATCTAGAAATTTTCTATTTACAGTAAATTTTCTATTTACAGTAATATCTAAATTTAATTATGTTTTTATTAACTTGATAGATTAAATAGATTACATTTGATAATGTGGCGATATTTCAATCGTCCTGATGTGAAGTTTTCCGTTTGCAGTCTCTATTTTTCTTTGATATAGAGTTGAATATCTGGAAATTATTTTGCCTATTTTCTTAACTTTAAAATTTATTTTCGTAAAGCAAAGGTGTAATGCATTGCGCGACTCACTAAAACAGGAATTATTGAAAAGAAGAACTTTATTTAACATTAAATAGGTATATGTACAATAAATTCAATATATTTAACTAAATTGTACTTTACTCTTAAAATATATTTGCAAATTTCACCAACATTGAGCACAAAATTTGACAAATAAGTTCCTCAGTTTCCAGCAGTAAATCATAAAAACAATTGCTATCGTAAAGAATAATTAATAGTAGTTTTCATTATTAATTTAGTTCAAATACCTACCAAGAATTTAAAAAATTAACTTAATTTTAAATTTTCACACTTTTTAGAATAAGTTTAAATTTCATTACTGATTAAAGTTCTAACCATAGGGTAACATAGAGACAAGTCGTAATTGTCAAATACCTAAGTCTGTTGTCAAAAACCTAACTCTTGCAACAACAATATACATGCTAGTCAATGTATTTTGTTGTTGTACCAGACATATGATTTGTTGTATTTTTGTTTCACAATGTATAATTCTCTATGATCATAACTAGGACGCGGATTTTCATGCATTTATTATTGGAAAATATGCGCCTAAAATATGCTTCAAAAAAATCAAAATATGACCTAAAAGTTTAAAAAATATGCACTTATATTTTTGTGAAGAAACATATAATAATAAACAATGGATCGTGCAATGTCCAAAAAATACACAACAGTGTTCCCAGAAGTTAGGATTCTTTAAATTATACCAGGAAAAAATATATTATTGTTCGTCTGAGATTTGTAACGCAGATAGAAATCAATTGGTGACTTTATACATTTCATGTAATCTAGCGTAAAAACAATTGTCACTTAAGTGTCTCAAATTATTCTATAGTGTAGTCACTTTAAGTATTAACTGTGTAGTGCATTTGTATCTAAGTTATCTAAAAGGATCAATTGACCCTATGCTTAGGACATGTACGTGTTAAAATAACTAATCACGAAACTAGTTGTATAACTAGTTGTCACCCTAAATGATATGTAAAATCACTAGTTCAGGACAGTCTTCTAGAACTGCTATAAAATGGCTGGCAGGACCTGTAATTGTGGATGTGAAGTTACAAAATCTTATAAATCGAATCGATGAAAACTAATATGAATGTTTTCGATACATTGAATATATTGTTGATACATACATAAAAAAACTCTAGACTTTTTAAAAGCAAAATGTTTTGAAATGATAGTTTTCAATTGCTGATAGAGAAATGAAGAACTTAATGCCAGTTTCTCGATGTCGGAAGAAGTTTTTGTACAGACTATGTTGCCCATTGACAAAAAATTAAATTTTTATTAAAAACTTGGATAATATGCATATAAATATGCATTTTGAAGTAAAATATAACAAAATATGCATTATCAATAAAATATGCAAAAATATGCACTAACAATCGATGCCATTTTACAGCAAAATGTGCGATTCGGATAGATAATAAGTCTACATTGTATTTGGGCGTTCGAGAAAAAACATGCATTTGCATATAAATCCGCCCCCTAATCATAACTTTTTACACACTTTATCATGGTCAAAGGCATATTATTAAAACATATTAGCTTTTTATACACATATATGGATATATTTAATGCCTGCACTAATTTCACTGATATCAGCCTTTAAAAAATAAATTAATTATAAGAACAGAAATGTAAAAATGTTGCCTGCTCTTTTTTAACTCCCATTCTATACTTGACAAATATGGTTAAATTTCAATATTTTAGCAATCAGTATCGAATTTTAATTACTGAAAAACAAGTACATATTAAACAAACAAAAAAAGGTGAAGCAATATAATTCAATGTTTGTGTCATAGTATCACAAACAAAAACCATAGAGAATTATACATAGAGACGAGACACTCCGTATTGTCAAACAAAAATACAACAAATCATATGTCTGATACAACAACAAAATACATTGACTAACATGTATTTTGTTGTTGCAAGAGATAGGTTTTTGACAACAGACTTAGGTTTTTGACAATTCCGTCTCGTCTCTATGTTACCCTATGACAAAAACTATTATAGATATAAATTCAAAGTAATCAGCAATCAGAATAAAATGTACGTATGAAGCAATCTGAAGAAGATGCAAACAACCCTCGTAAGCATTTTTTTTTTTTTTTTGTAAAACAACTCACCTGTTTCTTTTGTTTTATTCTACTTTAATTTTTGTTGTACTAAAATGTATAAATAAAATGACGATTGACTGACTTCCCTTTTTTTGTGTCTTCAATTCTTTTCTTTTTTGTTAATTTCTTAAATTGGCATTTGTTGCTTCCATTACACATACACCACAAACACAAACAAATGTCATGAGGAACACAATTTAAATGATGAGGAACTGCACAAACATACACACACTTTACATACAATACGTTGTACATCAAATTCCAACCCACAAACTTTCAATTATTTTTTTTTCTTTCGCCAATGCACAAAAATGGTAACAAATAAAAATTATATAAAATAAACAAAAGTATAACTTCAAAAATGTATTACCAATTTAATTATATTGCTTTACTTGCTCTGTCTATTCGTCTGTTTGCAAAAATATATATAAAACAAATAAAGGTGAAAATTTTGTTTTTTTCTTCGGTTTTGTTTTTTCAATTCATTAAAATTTCTCTATTCATTATGAGTTTTTCTTTTTGTATAGAATTTTTCACTTAATGCTTTTGTATTCTATATTTCAAGTGCTGTACACAATAAAATTTTTAATTGTCTCAGTTTATTTGTTTATAAAAAGCTTGTCTTTCCGTAATCTAATTAAAAATTTAGATAATTAATCTGTTCTTTTTGCAGGGATCACAATTTTTTCTTTACTTCATTCCGTTGTACAAACACACAAACAAACAACAAGTGCAAGTTGCTTTAAAAAGAGTTGCCATTGTTAAAAATATTTCTTTCATTTATCGGAATTTAATAAGGTAAACATTTCTTAGGAGAATATTTAAATAAAACTTTTAAATAAGTTTGGCTTACATTTTAAACAATATATTCCTTTAAGATTTCAGCTCTAAATCATGATCGTTATGACAAAATTATCAATGCTTTCGCATAAATCAAGATCATCGAAACAGCTTGCATTTTGCCCGCTCTCTCTTAGTTTAGGAGTTATAGGAATTTAAGTCAATATATATAATAGTAAATTTCTAATATATTTTTAAAAAATCTGATCATTATGGGTATCATTGAATAGTGCTTCAAAATAGCTTTAATATGATTTATAATATGGTACTCTTCATTAACATTGTGAACCAAAAATTCCTTTTTGAAAATATATGCCATACTTCACAAAATTTTTATATAGAGAAAAAGAGATTTTAGCGAAGCCGGCAATACAAAAAATATGAATATTAACAGAAAAAAATTATGAAAATGTAAACTGTTACTCGGATCTTGATTTGTTCCTTTTGTTTTATAAATAATTGACACAATTTACATATTAGTTAAATTATTGTAACTTTTGAATTTTATGACCAATTTTTTAGAATAGAAAGAGAACAAATTACCTGGCAACACTACTTTATAAGCACAAGCAGTGATGGTAATCCTGCGATTTCTTACCACAAATATAGATGTTTGTGTTCATTGTGAATTCTAGCGATTTTTGTGGTATATGAAAACTAAAGATATATTAACATTGTAAATTTAAATTTTTATTGTATTCTAATTATTAAATTTCAATTTTAATCGAACCGTTCAGAATAAATTTAGTTTTTAGTTTTTAATGTATTCTGAATGAATACATTTTTAATTTAAAATTATTTGATTGTGTTTTTTGGGTTAATGCTTATTTTTATTTATTTTTGAAAGTTGATTTAAAAATAGTTATTTTCGACTTTATTTCAGAGGCAAATTAGTAAAACGTGACAGCACGGCGAATTCATTTATTTGTTTACATATAGAGGTTGACATTCGCATTAGGGACGAATTATTTTTTTTTTATAGATCTTGACACTAGCACGAGAATTTTTTTTTTTTTTTTTTGTGTATTTTTTTAAAGATAGACAAATTACAAAAATGTCGATAAAATAGTAAACAAATATTGTTTTTGTTCTAATTTTATACCGCAGATTTGAGTATTTTTGCTGAATATTTTTATCATAGAGAAACATAGAGCAGAAACAAGAAAAAAAAACTCAAACAAAAAAATTACTCAAAATAATCACACATACGAGTATTGTTTTTGTTTTCACAAAGTTTTTTCTACTAATACATTCTCACGACTTTGGTTTCTGACAACTGAGTTAGGTCTTTGACAGGTGAGTTTCTGCTCTATGTCTATTCTCTATGATTTTTATATCAAAAACTCATTTTTATGGATATCTAAGATAGGTATGATTGAATATAGTCCCTTGATATATATTTTTAATTATACAAATAAGATCTAATGGTTATCTATACAAATATACTAAAATCGACCAGAGCTTTTTCCATATTGCTTATTCTTTGTCAGCTGAAAAATTGTTGGCATACTTCCCCTTTCAATTTTGAAATGGTAACACTCAACACATATTCAAAACAACACACACAGTAGCTTAAAAAGTATAATCTGCCAATACGTTTTTCATCAATCATGACCACAGACGGACATGCGAAGAAAAAATTTTGCGAACGGTGACAGAAAAGAAACTACATATTTTCAGCTAGTATATTTTAACATAATTTTTATCAATATAACTTTAAATATAAAACAATAAATTAATTTAGCAGCAACAACAATGCAGGTATGTTTATGTCACCAGCGAATGTGTGTGCTTTAAAAATCCTTTGTATAATAAAGGAAATGTCGTGAAAGGAATACTCCGCCACGCAAGCTGATTTTTTTTGTTCATATAAAACTCTGGATAAGAGATGACTAATAATAAACACAAATATGTTTTCCTCTTGTATATTTACAGTACTACACGCTGGCGATTGCCATCCTGCTGGCGTTGGGTAAGTGAAATGTTTTATTGCTTTAGAACGAAAAGATTAATGATGTGTGTGGTTTTAGTGTGTGGGACTCATTGCTTTTATGTACCCGGAGTGGCGCCGGTAGAATTTGTCAAAGGACAGAAAATAGATGTTAAAGCCGTAAAAATGACAAGCAGTCGTACCCAACTACCTTATCAGTACTATTCACTGCAATTTTGTTTGCCCAAAAATGGCACTTTAATCTACAAGTCTGAGAATCTTGGTGAGGTCTTGAGGGGCGATCGTATTGTTAATACCCCCTATGAAGTACAAATGGCGGTTAATATCAATTGTAAATTGCTGTGCAACAAAAAGGACAATACCCCGCTGAATTGGGAGCAGCCGCAATCGTCCATGGTGGCCGAACGTATAAAACATGAGTATTTTGTGCATTTATTGGTTGATAACTTGCCGGTGGCAACGCGTATTGTCAATCTTAATAATCCCAGTGAAGTGACGTATGAACATGGTTATCGGTTGGGTCAAGTTGATGGTGATAATGTGTATATAAACAATCATTTGAAATTCATTTTATCATATCACATGCATACAAAGTAAGTGGAGTTGATTCTGTGTTTTTCTGTTTATTTAAATATTTATAAATTTGTATTGTGTTTATTTAGAGATAAATACCGTGTAGTGGGCTTTGAAGTTGAAACCGCTTCGGTTAATTACAAAGATATTAAATTTGAGGGTGACAATTGCAATTTTCCCGATAATGCCCGCCCTCAGCTAGTTAATGCCAATTCAAATACTCAGCTGTATTTTACGTATTCCGTGGAATGGAAAGAGTCCAAAGTTAGTTGGGCCTCACGTTGGGACATCTATTTGGGCATGAAAGATGTACAAATACATTGGTTTAGTATCATCAATTCTTTGGTGGTGGTTTTCTTCTTATCGGGTAAGATTATTAAGCTTGTTTTGTATATTTTGATTTACTAATTTTATGATTTTTTTTAGGAATTTTAACAATGATTATGATACGTACTCTGCGTCGTGATATTGCTCGTTATAATACCGATGATAATATTGAAGATACTTTGGAAGAGACTGGTTGGAAATTGGTACATGGTGATGTATTCCGTCCACCAAAAAATACCCGCTTCTTTTCAGCCGTTATTGGCAGTGGCATACAAATATTTTTTATGGCTTTAATAACAATATGTAAGTAACTTGAATTGTCATATATTTTGTTATAAAATCATTTATTTAATTTTAGTCTTTGCAATGTTGGGTATGTTGTCACCGTCATCTCGTGGTGCTCTCATGACTTCTGGCATTTTCATGTATGTATTTATGGGCATCATTGCTGGTTACTTTGCCGCTCGTCTGTATAAAACCATGAAAGGACGCGAATGGAAAAAATCTGCATTTTTAACAGCAACTTTGTACCCCAGCATTGTATTTGGGTGAGCAAAATGAATTTTGTATAAATTAAATCAAACTTCAGGCAGGAAATTCAATCAATAATTGATTTTTTTGCAGAACTGGTTTTTTCTTGAACTTCTTCATATGGGACAAAGAATCAAGTGGTGCTGTGCCTTTTAAGACCATGATCTCATTAATTTTATTATGGTTTGGCATTTCAGTGCCTTTAGTTTATTTGGGCTACTATTTTGGTTATCGCAAGCAGCCGTATCAGCATCCTGTACGCACAAACATGATACCAAGACAAGTACCAACACAGCATTGGTATATGAATGCAATTTTAAGGTAAGAAACTCGTAGTTTTGAGGAATTATTTCTAAGTTAACTAACTAAATATTGATTGGGTTTATTTTTCTTATTGCAGTACTCTAATGGCTGGTATTTTACCATTTGGTGCTGTATTTATAGAACTATTTTTTGTTTTCACTGCCATTTGGCAGAATCAATTTTACTACTTATTTGGTTTTCTATTTTTGGTATTTTGTATACTGGTAGTGAGCTGTGCCCAAATTTCCATAGTCATGACATACTTTCAATTGTGTGGAGAGGTAAGTTTTATTGATTTTGGTGACCGCTTTGCTGACTTAAGACAGAACAACTGTTATACACACATTTTCCTATAGAAAAACCTTTATAAAGAATTTTTTTAATAGAAATACACTATTTTTTGTAGAAAAACTATTATAAACAATTTTCTCTATAGAAAAAATTGTGTATACCAGTTTTTTCTGCAGAACAAAGTGTTATACACAATTGTTTCTATAGATAAAACTGTTATACAAATTCTTTTTCTATAGATAGAACTGTTCTAAACATTTTTTTCTATAGAAAATACTGTTATACATTAATTTGTTAATAGAAAAAAGTGTTATATATTTCTATAGAAAAAACCGTTATACACACATGTTTCTATAGAAAAAACGTATACACAAATTTGTCTATAGAAAAAACTGTTATACTCAAATTTTTCTATAGAAAACAAATGTTATACACAGATTTTTCTATAGTTAGAACTGTTATAAATAAATTTATCGATAGCAAATATTGTTATACATAAATTTGTCTATAGAAAAAACGTTTATACACAAATATTTCTATAGGAAAAACTGTTATACAAGGATTTTTCTATAGATAGAACTGTTATAAACAAATTTTTCTGTAGAAAATATTGTTACACATAAATTTGTCTATAGAAAAAACTTTTATACACAAATATTTCTATAGAAAAAACTATTATACACACATTTGTCTATAGAAAAAAAGTTATACAAACATGCTTCTATAGAAAAACTGTAACACACACATTTTCTAAAGAAAAAAGTGCTGTACACAAATTTGTCTACAGGAAAAACTGTTATACACAGATATTTCTATAGGAAAAACTGAAATACAGCAATTTGTTTCTATAGAAAAAACTGTTATACACAGATTTTTCTATTGAAAACACTGTTAAACGCAAAATTTTCTAATTCCTAAAATGCTTTTTCGAACACTTGACGTTTACTGTGTTGCAGTGATGCAGTGATGCAATATTACAGCAATTATGAACACAGATCTCATTCGAATCTAATGCAAAATAATGTTTTTTCTTCTCCCAGGATTATCGTTGGTGGTGGCGTAGTTTTATAGTTTCAGGAGGTTCCGCTGTTTATGTGCTGTTTTATAGTATATTTTATTTCTTTACGAAACTTGAAATTACCGAATTTATACCCACATTATTGTACTTTGGATACACAAGTAAGTAATTCAACAAACGTCTTTCAGTGTTCTTCAAAAGGAATCCTTTATATAATATACCTCAATTATACTTTTGTCAAATATTTTTTTTTTTACTCCCTCTAGGTCTTATGGTTTTAACATTTTGGCTCTTAACAGGCACAATTGGTTTCTTTGCCGCCTATAGTTTTATACGCAAAATCTATAGCGCTGTTAAAATTGATTGATTTAATTATTTCATACATCATACAACCCGCCAACAACATTTAACTACTACACACTTCTTCGGTATTCTATGTAACCAAAAATTAACAACAACAAAAAAATCAATCCAAATGCAATTGAATATACATACATATATAAAATCGTGTATTTTATATCTCTTCTAAAATGTACGTTTTATCCCTTATCTTCTTTAATATCTAAACAAAAGAAATATTTTTATTATTTTTTTTATGATATTTTGAGTTGAGTTCTTAATTAAAACTCATTTAAATTTATACATATAACATATATTTTTAGGTAAACCAATTACTTTAATTAATTGTTTAACTATAGTTATTTTATTATTATTATTTAATATAATTTTATTATTCTTATATTTCCTCTTCCTATTCTTGCTATCTTCAAGCCATTTCCTGTTTGTTTTATTTATAAAAAGAAAAAAATAAGAAAATTCTCAATATTAAACTTAAGAGCTAAATTAACATTGAAATTGGCTTTTTGTTTTAGTTTGTAACACATTAATCTTAGGTCATCTCTATATTTGCTAAGTTAAGATGAAAAATGTAAAACAAACCAACAAAAAAGATGTATAAAAATAACAACAAATATATAAATTTGTAACATAATTGAAAGAGGTGGTTTTAATGTAATTGGAAACTATTAAAATAGGTTATAAAAATAATTAAAAAAAAGACAATGAAAAATTTGGCAAAAAAGCTTCTTAGTTATTTTTAAAATCGATTAGTCGGGCGGGTTATAAATTCGATAAGTTTATTTTGGATTCTATTTACGGTTTCAATTTAAAATATAGTTTTTTGAGGGGAAATATACGTCGTATATATAAGAGAACTATGATGTTCATTTTCCATTAAAACGAATATTAAAAAATATTGAGAATATTGACCAATTAGCATTTTGAAAATCTTTAAAGCTTAAGGATGAGATTTGGATCATATGGACTAAAGAAAGTTTTTGTAGGAATCTGGTCTTTGTGTTGATCAGAGTACTTCCGCATTATTGCTGTCTCTGGCGGGATATATTTAGAATTTTGAGAGTAGTAGTGATTTGAGTAGAATCTTTAACATGGTTCATTGTTAAAATAAGATTTTAAGTACATATTTTTATAGTATTTATGAAATTCTTATAGAAAAACATTTTCGATTTATTATTTATAAATTCTATAGATTTTATTAACGCAATGTCAGCATATTTTTAATTTATTTTTTATCGATTAAAAAATTGACCTTGGGTCTACCGACTTTTATCATATTCGGTATTCACATACTCTCTAGAGTCATTATTTTTTTTTTTGTTTTAAATTTCAAAAAACTTGTGATTTTATTCGCGATTTAATTATCCTTTAATAAACAAAATTTACTTGGGCTTTAATTTTAAATATTCTAAGATACAGCTGATGTCGGATTTGATTGATTAAAGAAAGATAATTATGTCCCCTTTAGACATAGTGCCATGTTATTTTTAAGCATATTCTTGTTAGTAATCCCCTCCCCACAAAGTCAAAGGTCTAAGGTATTTCATATAACAAAACTTATATGTAATTTTATTAACTTTTCTTTTTTACAAACAGAACATAATTCAAAAGATATGTTTACAAATACATACAGTAAAAACAAATAAACTTAAAATTCAAATTCTCCTTTGCGAGGACATTTTTGACGCGTATGCCCCTCCTGGCGACACAAACCACATTTGCGGGCTTTTGGAGCGTTAGCTGCTGAAGAATCTTTTTTATCATAAAAAAAGCAATTTTAAAATAAAGAAAAATAAGGAAAAACCAAATAACTTACTTGCTACAGGTTTAAAATTGCTGCTGGCTGAGGCTGATGAACTGCTGCCCCAAGAACGTTGACTGTCATCTGCAAAAGTGTTTATACATATAAAATATATGGTAGTTTAAAAAAGTCTATAATCTTTATAACACATACCTTCAGGTTGATCGGCCCATTGAAAGAAACCACAAGATTGATCTCGATTAGCACAGGCATAAAATCCTCTACCTTTGTTGGGGCCATCTTTTCGTACAGTCAAGCTATTGGCCGGTTTACTGCAATTACAATTAACTTGTTCGGCATTGTCGGGTACATCCGTATCTCTTGAACCCCAACTACTAGTGCTGTTAGCAGTATTTACTCTACTATTGCTACTAGAACCCCTAATACTACTACTGCTGGGGGTAGTAGTATCAAACCTAGATTGTTCTGCACTTTCGATTTGATCGGCCCATTGAAAGAAACCACAGGATTTGTCACGATTAGCACAAGCATAAAAATCTCGTCCCTTATTAGGACCTTCTTTTCGCACGGTCAAGCTACTGGCAGGTTTATTGCAATTACAATTAATTTGTTCTCTATTATCTGGTATGTCCGCATCTCTAGAGCCCCAATTATTGCTAGTACTAGCAGTGCTTGGCCTACTACTGCTACTGGAACCCCAATTACTGGTGCTAGCGTTAGTAGTGTCAGCTCCTCTATCTCTGCTAGAGCTAGCAGTGTTTGCCCTAATACTAGTATTAGAACCCCAATTGTTGGTGTTGTTAAAAGAGTTAGTATCAGCTCTGCCTTGTGTATTAGTTTGCTGGTTTTGTTGCTCAATTTCATCTGACCACTGGAAAAACTTACAAGGGTTACTCTTAGAACACACAAAAAACATTCTACCCTTATTAGGGCCATCCTTTTTAACCGATAACCTGAAAAATACACACACAAATATATATTACAAGAAAATCATACAAATTATTTTCATACTCTTTTGCTAGCAGATGGCATCCAGTGCATTTAACATTAACGTTAGTTTCTTCTATATTAATGCGACTAGTTGAACCCCAGGAAAAATTGTCTTCACTTGTTGTTGCTGAATTTTGTAATTTTGGTTTTTTAGCAGCTGGTCCAGTTTCCGAGAGTTTAGCATTTTTGGCAGCACTACCCCATACATAAGCATCTTCATCAGGGTCATTTTCATCCTGCAGCCACTCGCTAAAACTCGTATCTATAAGTGCATTGCCTCTAGTTGAAGCGGACGATGACGTTGTTGGCTTATTTAATGTACGAGTATTCTGTTCATTGGCGTTTTGATTTCCAGAACCCCATTGAAAATCAGCAAATACATCATCATCGTCATCATTAAATGCAGCAGCTAAATCATCGCTTAATACGGTTTCTTGTCGTGTTTGCGATGTTGTTGTTGTGGTAGTAGTTGGAATCGCTCGGCTGGATGGTATATTAGCTTCGGCCGATAATATAAGATCATCGAATCCATCATTACTATCGAAAAATGCATCAATTGGCATGTCTTGCAATTCGGAGGCAGCAATTTCGTCGGCAGTTTGTTGAGGAGCTAGAAGAGAGGTAAATCTCAGTAACTTTAAAGCAGTAGCCGGCAATCATATTACAATGCATTTACTTTTGTGAAAAGTACAGTTTGTGCCGACCACAGATTCAAAGTATTAACTTAAAGTATCCCCCATTTGCACCCTCGTTGTTGCTTTTAAAATTTGGATTTTTAAATTTGTTTAAAAATATCTAAAACCTTCAAGTTTATTACTGGATTCTTTTTTTTTTGCAAATTACCTAAACTTCGTAGCCAATACTGGTATATGAAAATTTTTATATAAATTAGATTAGAAGGGGTGTTTATTATTTTCTAGAAAATTACCTAAACTTCTGCCTATTTGATAGTATCCAATACTTGTATATGAAAATATGAACATTTTTACATCGATTAGAAGTTAGTGTACCGTGTAATTAACGAATCCCAACGCAGTACTTGGTCTAAGTAGGGTTGACAGAACTGATAATTATGTGCGAGACCTGAAGGTATTAAGCCTGGAGTAGCAGTTTTAGGCGAAGAAACTCACTGTGATCAAATAGATTATGTATATACCTTTGGTCATATCTGGATGTCTCGAGGGAAACGACAACTATTTGAAGTCGAATTTTGTATGACTCCCAGACATTCCCTGAAGACGGTACTACGTATGGCTGCATTTGTACTGCTTTGAATATATGTCTACTGGTTATCAATCAACGAATACGATAAAACTTCTGCTTCAACATGACGTTCGGTTCCCTGATCGGTAGAACCTTTATTTAGTTGAGATAACCATTTACTATACCATAAAGCTCATCGATGTTGTGACCAGTCGCCATAATAGAGCAATCTTCTGCATAGGTGATACCCTGTCAGGGTTTTGATTATTTGTCTCTAAACTCCACGTACGACTACCAGTCACTCAGATAATTCACTAATGTTGGGTATTGTAGACTGCAGGATCCTGGGAGAGTGTGCCGCGACTAACAATAGGCCTTCGTCAGTCCTAGTGCAACTAGGATAGACCATTCATAAGGCCTCTGCTGACTTAAGCCCTGCGAGATCCGAGTGACTATGGCGGAAAATGATGTGGAACTTACCGAATCCATGTTGGTGACGAGTATTAAAAATCATCGAAAGGCAGAGAGTATCTCTGGCTCTTGTGCTGTATAGATCATTTACATTCTCACGATCCACTAGAAATCCACAAATTTGTATACCCAGAATCTCTACATCTTTCTTTAACAAATCGTTTGTCATTCCTTGCGTATTTTTTCTCAATCTAATAATGTTTTTAGTTTAACAATTTTTGAATTTTTATCTTGTGCCACTCATTTACTTGTTATTTTATGTACACTAGAGTGCTTCAGAATAAATTAAATGTTTTCAGATTTTTTAAAAAATTTCTGAATTTTTTGATGATCACATTGGGATTTATTGAGAATATAATAGGGAATAAAAATATGAAAAAAGTATGATAATACCTCCTATAGATTTTCCCTACCTGTGATTTAAATTTTTCAATTTTCGAGAAAAAATAATTTTTTGGACACATTTGGCGAATGAGCCCAATTTCCTTACTGTTATGAATTTTAAGTAAAACCTATTCAGAATATCACTGTTGTTAGCAGAAAAACCAGGGGTGAGCGGACGCTGATATTGGCTTCGGTGCCGTATGAAGTAGCGGATCCACCTGGCAATGAGGTGCTGGAGCTGACGCAATTTACAAAAAGGAGAGGTGCTATCCTGGTGATGGGCTGTGATGCAAATGCTCATCACAGCCAGTGATTAACTTTATAACTACCAATAATCTAGTAATTTGTAACAAGGGAAATATGCCCACGTTCAGGAACAAAGATAGACAGGCGGTTATAGACATTACATTGACGAACCACATTGATAATTTCGTTAGAGATTGGAGGGTATCCACAGACTGCTCCTTTTCGGATCACAGTCGTATTACCTTCACTTTGGATTTCGAATCATCTGCAAGGGGACCATTTAGGGGTCCTAGGCGGACAAATTGGGGAACCTTTTATGATAAGGTTCGTATTGGGATGGTATAGTTAACTCCACGTGATCTGTTACCATCCGAATTGGAATATACTGTGAATAAGTTCACTCGTTTACTCAATGAGAGCTACGAATCATCATGCCCATTGAAATTTCCAGGAAGCCGTAAACAGCCTAAATGGTGGACAAAGGAACTTCGGGTTCAAAGATCTACGGTTAGGAAAGCTTTTAATAGGGCAAAGCTCACTGGATTACAAGGACACTGAGGAATAAGTATAAGGGGGATTTGAAAAGAGCGAAATGGAGTTCATGGAGGAAGTATTGTGAATCTGTTGATAGCGTCAATGAATTGCCAAGGTTTCGGAGAATTCTAGACCCAAAGGTCATATGGTATATTGAAAAAGATGACAATACATGGACGGAATACAGCTCGGAAACACTATCTTTGCTCATATAAACACACTTTCCTGGTTGTGAAGGTACAGGGACTAGGGATGACGACCAGGAGGTTAATATACCTGATTACGGCAGTATGTGCGATATTACAAGCTTTCTTTAAAAATAAAGTTTTAAACTTACCTGCTGTAAAATAAGAACGTATACTTGAGTTTACATTCTTTTTATTTTGATTTGTACTTGCAGTTGCTGCTTTTGTGGAAGGTTTACGTGTTTTCTTTGCTTTAGTTTCCGTTTCCCCGACAGTATCATTTGATTTCTTTGTTTTAGTTGCCGTACTCTTGGGTCTATTGCTGTCCGCATTGTTGGTAGCTCCAGCCGCTGGCTGTGTTATACCATAATTAATGGGTATGGATGAAATGTCGGCGACAATAGCACCAACCCTCTTAACACAGTCCAGATTTATATTGAATATATTACGAAATTGTTCATCACAGCGCAGACAAATTTTATACCAACCGGAGGGAGCATTAAACATGGCTTTGTGATAAGGATTTGAGAATTTAAATTTAATCAATTTCATCTCCGTACCACATTTATTGCAGGTTTCATCTAAAACATTGGGTTCTTTACATTCATCTGGCCACCAAATGCAATTTTTGCAATCGGGGAAATTTAGACAACCTATAAGAAAACCGGTTTGATTCTTTTTGGATTTTAAAGCCATTGGGGCTATTGAACATTTAGGGCATTTGAATACTTCCTGCAAACGATTCTGATTTTCTGCAGCACCAGGGCGGCCATTTGAAGTGTTATTAGTGCTATTAGAGGAGTTGTTTTGCTGGGCTGGTGTCTCTATTATACGTTGAGCCATTTTTTCATCCAAAGAGCTAATTTTATCCATAATTTGGCTGTATGCTTCTTTATATTTTACAATTTGTTCACGCAATACGGACTTGGGCTCCTTTTCGCCCAAACAAATTCTTTTTAGATCTTGCTCGAATTCAGCTCTTAACTTGGGCTTAGCCAATGTCAATTCCATAGCATCGTAACCCTCGTATAGGCCCATGCCTATAACACCTGGCACTAGGCCACCCTTGTCCACCACACCTATATAGCCTCTTTCTTTAATGGTGTTAATGTGTTCTGCATGAGTAGCATCTGTACCAATGCCATGCTTTTCCATCAGTGCTATTAAATCAGCTTCGGTTAATAATGGCGGGGCGGTGGTATGTCCTTCAGGCATTGTTATTTCTGTTGGTTCAAACCGTTGGCCCTGTTCGTATTTATGAATTTGTTTGGCATTCCATTTATCGTAGATATAAACGTCTAGGTAGTTCCGTTCATAAATCACCAAACCCGTAGCGGAGAATTTTTCGCCTTCGATTGTTATTGTCGCAATTGTTTCGGAGCCAACTGCATCTTTGCTAACGCAGGCCAAGAAATGACGACAAATTAATTCATAAACACGACCCTCGTTGCCATCTAAATCTGGGAATAAATCAAAAATAAATTTAAAAAACAATTAAAAGTGCTATATTCGGGTGTGCCGAATATCATATACCCTTCATCAAAGATAAGATTGAAAATAATTTGTGGAAAAAAATATTTGGATCGAATTTCAACACATTTGTTGGAAATCTCTTTGAAATGTGTATCATTAGATATTCATATTGTCTATTTTATTGACTTAGTAATCCAGATATAGATACAAAATAGAGTTAGTAATGTCAACCGAACCAGAACTATTGCGAATATGTATATTGATGTATCAATCATGTATGTAAGTTATTTCAACAGATACAAGGACATACGTACATGGCTACATCGAATCAGCTATAACAATCCAGAATATATATACTTTATGAGGACGCAAATATAACATAGCACTCATGGTGAAGGGTATAGAAATCAGTTTTGACACACTTACTAGGCACCATTTTGGTGGGATGTATCGGTGGATGCGCCTGATCAGATTTATTCCCATTTCTAGGATTTGGACCCCATTCGGCCACACGTTGGGCAAATGAACCCCAAACTCCATGACCCGTTTGTTGTTCAACAAGCGATCTATAAATTTCAAGCAATTTTTGAAACACTCCCTAAGAATTCTTATTAAATCACCTTTTATTACATACTTTAAATCAATTTCCTTAGAAAACATATTTGTTTCCGTACGTGGATAGCTTATAATACCCTTGGTATACAATTTTTCAGCTATAGTCATAACTTCTTTGGCAGATAATTTCAATTTGCGTGAACCTAATTTTTCCAATTCTACCGTGTCCAAAGGTGTGGGTCGCCATTTGCTTTTGGGCTTCACAGTAACACTTTCCACGTTGGCTATGGGATTTGCTATAACAAGTAGATAATAGTCTTCACAGGCTTGTTTGTCGAAGAGTCGATTGCGGGCCCAAAGAAATTCGACCGTTAAATCCTCAATAGTATGAGTAACTAAAAAAAAAATAAAAAGGGAATTAAAGTGACAAGAAGATTTTGATCATATTTCATATAAACTTACCTTTAATCTTCCAAAAAGGTTCCGAAACAAATGCTTCAATTTCCTTGTAGCGTTCTGCCACAAAACCCAATGTGGGTATTTGGCAACTGCCATATGAAATCAATTTATTGGAAATTTTCTCTGGAAATAATCTTTGTAATCGCATCGTTTGTAAACGCGTTATAGCTGCACCAGTCCTCAAATCCAATTCCGAACGCACATCTACGGCATCACTTTGTCGTTTATCCGGCTGTGCTAGATTTTGTAAGGCTCTTTTAACCGACGCCCCAGTAATTTCTGAGAAAATCGCTCTATATACAGGTATATTAGGTTTAATGGCACGGCATACATCTATAATCTCAAAGCCAATATTCTCGCCTTCACGATCACAATCTGTCCATACAATTAAACCATGACAACTGCGTACTTCACGCTCCAGAGTTCGCTTAATTGCTGCAAAATTTTCACTACAAGCTTTTCGTACGGGTGCATCGAACAGACTCTGAGGATCGACATTATTCCAATTACGATAAGAGCTCAAAAATTCGAATGTCAACAAATGACCGGACACCGACGTCATGACCATTTTACTTTTTCTACCCAGCACTGTTGCTTCAAATTCATAAATTTTGTTATACACCGAGAGTCCTTCACGCTAAAATAAATATTAACATTTTTGTCAAATAACTAATTCTAATATCACTATGTAATTGCAAACTTACTCTTCTGGCAGTTCCATTGGACAATTGACCAGCAATTGTCTTAGCAGCATCATTTTTCTCCGCCACATTTAGATATTTCATTTCTATGTTAATTTCCTTTTTAGCAAAGTGTCTTTTTGGCAAATAGAAATTGCAACATTTTAATATCTTTAGCATTTGTATTTACATAGGATTATAGCGCTAATTTCGCACAAAATTTAAAATATTTCCGCCAAACAAATAAAAGATTTTTAGCTTACTTTCAGAGACCTGCGCCGACCGGCTGTAAACCGGCTGAGTTTAGCCGCCGATCAATTTTAAAAGCCAACGACTTCAAAAATTGTTTATATTAAGTCGGTTTGAAAAGAACTGCAGTTTTTATTCAAGTTCCCTAAAAACTCCATTAAATTTTTACTTTTGATTTAACTTTTTAAATTTTTTATTTTATAATTTGTTTTAGCCGACTGACAGCCGATTTTAAGCCGCCGCCGTAGAATTTGGTTGTCGTTTGACTCTCTATACACCCAATTCAGACGATGATTTTTACGGTCGTTTTTCTTTCAAACGATGAATTTTAGTTGCTTGTTCTTATATTATTATTATTTTTTTTTTTGCGGCCAGGGTTGATTTTTATTGTTTAATCGGTTAATCTGCTTTACCCCGTATTTACACATGCAAGTAGAATGATGACAGTTGAGTATACGTATTATTATCGAAAATGTAGGAAAATACATCGAAATGTCTACAAGTGGCTTGAAATCTTTGTGTTAACAATTTTGTTTATAAAAACTTATGAAATTGGTGTTTTGTACGAAAATGATACGCATTAATATCCATTTGTATTATTTTCTTTTACAAATATACATACATAAGTTAAAAATATATTAATTATTTCACCACAATCCAGTAAATTTATAAAAGCAATTTTATTGGGCAACTCTATTTGTTTTTTTGACACTTTATTACTGAAAGAAGAAAAATACAAATCAAGCCATATTGTTTAGTCCAAGGCGAATTTATATAAGGTGTACTCGTTAAGCCAGTTTATCGTCAGCTGTTTCATCTCAACTGTCAAAATTTGTGTTAATGTTGGTGCGCGTCATATATATGTGTGACCAGAGTTTAAAATTACTACTATATTATAAAAAAGTAAATTTATAAAAGCAATTTTATTGGGCAACTCTATTTGTTTTTTTGACACTTTATTACTGAAAGAAGAAAAATACAAATCAAGCCATATTGTTTAGTCCAAGGCGAATTTATATAAGGTGTACTCGTTAAGCCAGTTTATCGTCAGCTGTTTCATCTCAACTGTCAAAATTTGTGTTAATGTTGGTGCGCGTCATATATATGTGTGACCAGAGTTTAAAATTACTACTATATTAGACAACACTGAGTAGAAAAATGTGAAAAAAACTATGAACAACAAGTGTGCGTTGATTTGGGTGTACAAAATAAAAATTTATATTGAATCGTGTGTTAATAAAGAATTTAAGTGCAATAAAATAGAATTTTTATTTTTTGAGGTATGTAATTGTATTATGAAAGATATGAATGCAGTGAAAATATATTAATTAAGATTCTGGGCAAAGGATAGCGGACGATATTATTTTATTGAATTTTTTGTTATACGAATTCAAATGTATATCTGCTGCTTGTAATAGGAGTCCAGAAAAATTAGTAACATAAAATTTTGTATGTAAAGTGGCTAAAAAAGGATAGATAATGCAACAACAAAATGTAACAACAGACAAGCAAAACAGCCAATGAATACAATGTAATAAAAAATAACAGGATCTACAAAAAAAAAAAATAGTATGTTGCATAAAAATGCAATGTAGATAGATGATTACTTTTTCTGAGTGAAATCTATCAAATTAAGTGTTTGTACACTCAAATGTATCCTTTCGTAAAATTTGTAACAGGAGAACAAACAAATAAATAAGCAGCATGGAAAATAATTGTGCAAGAACAATTTGATGTGTAAGATATAAATGCAAAAAGGCACTGGCATGAGTACAACAGGACCAAAAGGAAATTAACTGTATAAAACTGCTGTATGTGTGTACATGTGTTCTGTAACTGCATAATGCTACAACAATTTACGCAAAAACCATAAACAAACACATAAATAGGTTCAATGATGATCGTGAGTGTAGCAGGAGAAAAAAGGATAAAGAGGAATGATAGAAATTTAAGTAAGGTCCAGAATATATATGTACATACATAATTACGTATGACTTGTATTCTGAAAGATCGACTTTGTGTTTTTAAACGCACATTCATATGTATCCATTCGTAATATTTGTAACAGGAGAACAAAAAAACAAATAAGCAACAGAGAACAAATTATGCAACGAAGGCACAATAATTTTTTACATAGCCACGAGTGCAGTAGGAGAAAAAGGAAATACAAGAACAACTACTTATACACTCAAGTAATTGTGATATACAACTTTTGTATGTGTGTCCTCTAGCTGCAAAAAGCAAAAACAACTCGTGGAGGAAGAACCGTTGCGATTAATTGCATTTTGTTGTTTTTTTACTCTTAATGTCAACAACAACTTGTGCAATCTGAAATGCAAATGAGTATGATTGGCTGAGCGTTTGTAACAGGAGTAAAAAATTATACAATGAAGAACCTGTGGTATGTACCTACGTGTATTGTGAACGATGGGAATGCAGTAAAACTACATTAAAGAATGTTATGGGCAAAGGATAGCGGATGATATTATTATTGCATTGTTTGTGTAGAACTGATGTTTGTTGAGTACCGTTAAAGATCATTTTTTATTACGCATTTTGGTTTATTTTTAGCTCGAGGAATTTTTGTCATGTGCACTGAATTGTTGTTTTTTGTAAAGGATTTTTGTGCGTATTTGTTTTTTATTTAAATAAACGGTATTATTTGTTTGTTTTTGCTTTTTGCAGCTAGAGGACACACATACAACAGTTGTATATCACAATTACTTGAGTGTATAAGTAGTTGTTCTTGTATTTCCTTTTTCTCCTGCTGCACTCGTGGCTATGTAAAAAATTATTGTGCCTTCGTTGCATAATTTGTTCTCTGTTGCTTATTTGTTTTTTTGTTCTCCTGTTACAAATATTACGAATGGATACATATGAATGTGCTTTTAAAAACACAACTTCGATCTTTCAGAATACAAGTCATACATAATTATGTATGTACATATAGTAAAATTTTCTTCATTGCATAATTATATATTCTGGACCTTACTTAAATTTCTATCATTCCTCTTTATCCTATTTTTCTCCTGCTACACTCACGATCATCATTGAACCTATTTTTGTGTTTGTTTATGGTTTTTGCGTAAATTGTTGTTGCATTATGCAGTTACAGAACATACAGCAGTTTTATACAGTTAATTTCCTTTTGCTCCTGTTGTACTCATGCCTGTGCCTTTTTGCATTTATTCTTACACATCAAATTGTTCTTGCACAATTATTTTCTATGCTGCTTATTTATTTGTTTGTTCTCCTGTTACAAATTTTATGAAAGGATACATTTGAGTGTACAAACAAAAAGTAATCCATATATCTACATCGCATTTTTATGCAACATACAATTTTTTTTTTTTTTTTTGTAGATCCTGTTATTTTTTATTACATTGTATTCATTGGCTGTTTTGCTTGTCTGTTCTTACATTTTGTTGTTGCATTATCTATTCTTTTTTAGCCACTTTACATACAAAATTTTATGTTACTAATTTTTCTGGACTCCTATTACAAGCAGCAGGAATACATTTGAATTCGTATTACAAAAATCATTTAATAAAAAAATTCAATCAAATAATATCGTCCACTATCCTTTGCCCAGAATCTTATTAATTATATTTTCACTGCATTCCTATCTTTCATAATACAATTACATACCTCAAAAAATAAAGCTTCTATTTTATTGCACTTAAATTCTTAAACACACGATTCAATATAAATTTTTATTTTGTACACCCAAATCAACGCACACTTGTTGTTCATAGTTTTTTTCACATTTTTCTACTCAGTGACTATATGCGGCTAAATATTTCCATATATGTGGCTGAAATATTTTATAAATGCACATTTTCGTTTTAAACATTTTTAACTTCGCACAATTTCGTATTTTACATTTTTCAACTTCGTATGGTTTGGCAGTCTACATTTAGCATCTTCCATATTTCCATTGTTTGAATTTTTTACTGCGCATATCGTTTGCAGTTTATGGTTTTCACGCTGCAATTTGTTTGCATGTTTGATGTTTTTGTAGTAAATTTTTTGTATATTATACACAAGCAATATATTTTGTTTTTGCTAACCAAAAATATAAATATATTTGGGCAGCAAATGTTTTAGAAATGAAAAATTTTCATTTTGTCTTCTAGCTGCAACGTAAAATATTTTGTAAGGCAAAATATTTTTGGAAAAACTGCGACAAATATTTCAACTATGAAGCTTGTGCATATATGGCATTGGTTTATAGTTTGTATATTTTTAGTATATGTGGACATTAATATGAAACCGATTCATATTTATTGCGTAGTCGGTAGTCAAATGTAAAAAAACGTTTAACTAAATATTAAACCCTGTGTGTGACTTTGTGTTTGTGTGTTTTTGATGCGTCCACTTTTTTGCTATTGTTTTATATTCAATTTCTTCTGTTTCTCCACGCGTTTGAACTCTCAATCAAACATTTTAACATCCTCCACATGAAATAAAGCAAAATATAAAACTTACACTGGTTTGTTGTTAAATTCCATTTTAATATTGAATTCGCCGTACTTGTATTTTTTGACAGATGGGATGAAAAGCAAAAACAAAAATGTATGTTGTTTTTGTATTGTTGTATTTGTTGTAGGGACGAGTACACCTTATATGAATTCGCCTTGGTTTAGTCCTCACGCTTCTCTACAGCGTTCGACAACAAACAAAAATAGACGGCGTAAAAATCATCGTCTAAACTGGATGATACGATATGAAAAAATGCTGCCACATGTTTTATTATAATTCGCTGTCATCCTAAAAATATCCGTTTTTTCCCTAACGAGCCAGACAGTTTTTGTACAATAATCGCTTATATAGTTAACCGTTATAATTTTCAAAAATAAACAATAGCGGTATTCACATATTGTGAAAAAGCAGAAAAGCTATTTGTTGACAAACATTTAAATTTCTAATGTATTTTGTTTTTTGATATTGTGCTCTTTTACTACATTACTAGGCCAAGTATTCTACATTGTGAATACCGCTAATTTATTAATTAATATTATTCTATTTTTAATTAAAAATTTAAAAATTATTAATACAGTCGAACTTCTCTATAGTGAACTTCTATACAATGAAGCTCTCCCTATTATGAATTTATTTCAAATACACAACTTTTTCCCTTCCAATTTCATTGTTTTTGATCTCCTTATAATGAATTTCCATACAATGAAGTTTTCTATACAATGAAGCAATTTTGCAGGTGTAATATTTGACTCACATGCGTTTTTGTCTCCATATAATGAATTTTTCAAACAATTTTCTATTACGCATACTAAGAACTCTGTGTACCGAGAAAGATGCCACATATAATGAGGGGATTCCCAAAAGAGGAAAATAAGAACAAAAAAAAAAAAAAGAAGAAAGCAACATCAATAACAATTTTGCACAGTGTGGAATGCCTTTGTAAAATCAGAAACAATTGCGAATTGTTCCAGAAAGGCAGGATTTTCCAAAGATGGCGTGCGGACTCATTGGGATGAGGAAGACTTTCTTCCGTTAGCTGATTTGCCTGCTCTACAGGCTTCATTTAGGGAAGTAACGAACGTTGATGCATCATTTGAAGATTATGTCAATGTTGATATTGATGTGCAGACCATGGGCATCCCATCCGATGAGAATATTCTCATTGAGTTTCGGCTATGGTAGGTGCATACATATTTATTTATTAGTTTTCTGTGCATACATACATATTTTAATCCTAATGCCAAATAAATGTGTGATGTACATTAATTTTACATTTATAGAGTCAAGAATTGGCTGATTGGTGAAGAATTGGCTGACGTCAATAAGACGATACCTATATTGGAGCACGTTTCTTCATCAATAGATGTACTTCGAACTTTTGTCTAATCCAAACTAAAATACCTGATTATTTTAAATAAAAATGGAAAAAATATAATTTTTATATAATGGTTTTGTTATTTGGTATTTATTACAAGGTTTTGATGTTGAAGAAAAATGGAAAAGTATAACCCAAACTAATATGCCTAATTATTTTAAATAAAAAGTGGGGCAAAAATATAATTTCTGTATAATGAAGTGATTTTCTGGTCCCGTCAAGATTCATTATAGGGAAGTTCGACTGTATTAAAAAATTTTAATTCATTAAATAAATTGGTTATAACCTTGATTTGAGGTTATGGGAAGATATAGTTGATATACGCAATAGAACTAGAAGTCTCATAGCAAGACATGTCTTCGGGGAGAGGTTCATTGTCATCCTGAACCGGTTTTTCCTTATCGTGCCCTCGGAAAACTCTAAGAAACATCTATTCCAGCCAATCTATTTCTAACAAAATTGTCATTAGCGGTATTCACTCGCACGTTCGAATAAATATTCGATCGTGTTCGACTGCGGTAACTAACTCATCGTCCATCTCCCTTTGCTTTTCCAATAGTTTTGGTCTATTAGTCATTGCGTAGAGTTTTTATTCTGTTTTCTTACACACTTTGTATATATTGTTACAAAATTGAATTATCAATGGTGTGTAACGGCTGCTTGCAACATTTATCATGTTCATAAACATTTTCATCAGTAGAAACTTCTATTTATAAACAACGTTGATAAAACGCTGTTATTAAAATTTTTATTAGTATGATAACATTAACTTTAAAAGCTCTAGGTGATCATTGTTGAAATGATCACCTATCCATAATCGGACCATAAAATAGTGACTATTTAAATTATTGTGTAAATTTGAATAAATAAAGAGTTGTTGAAATTTTAAAACTACTTGGCCCTTTTATTTGTAATTTAAAAGAATCCGGTTTATTTAAAAGAAATTAACAACCATTTAGTAAAGTTAAAAAAGCAACATTTTCTTTTTAATTCAAACTCTGTTTCTGCCGAGATTGGCGCTTTATTATTTGTTTTTATTTTAAAAATATTTGTTTTCGTTGACATAAACTTTTTATTTTTATAACACATTAGTTCGTTCTACATTGAAGGACAATGAACAAAAAATATGATTTGTTTAGTTGACGGATACTAACATTTATTTAAAAATTAAAACCTTAATAACTAAAAATAAAAAACTTAAAACTAAACTAGAACACATAATTTCATAATTTCTTTAATATTTATAAATACATTTAGGAATTACTCTTTTTTTTATAATCAAGAAATTAAAATAAAGGAAATATACGTATTAACTAAATATAAAAATTGTTTTATTTAAAATAAGTACTTCACATTTGACGAAATAATATAGAAATTTTAAAATCATTAAGGGTACTCATGTAAACGCTAAAGTTTCCCATTTGTGCAAATTTGCGCGACGTGTTTCATGAACCCACCTTTTTTATTTATTATTATACAATTATAAAAGTGGTTACGCTTTTTTGAGTAAATATTCGCCGTGTGTGACCGTACCTTAAAAACTAAGGTTAAACAAATATTAGATAGAGAAAATATAATAGTATTGATAAAGAAAAATAGAAACCAAACAAATCTCAATTGCAGACTGTATCAATTTAGTTATACATAGTTAATACAACTCATTATTTTCAAGATGATTAAAAATTTTGCTTTTAAAGGTATTAAATATCCTAGCTACTCGCACATGAAATGAGTGTTCTAAAATTGATGTCAGTCTTGGTATTAAAATTTGGCGATTGCGACTAGATCGACTAAAAGAAAAAAATGAAATCATCCGTAAAATATAATTAAAGTCTAGATTTTATATAGTTTAAAAATTAACATTTTAAAACCTACAAACATACACCGATACATGAGTATTACGTCGTAAAGAGAAAAGGTAACGAATTACTCTACTAAACAATATAGCGAGTTTTTTAATGTTATGTTCTAAGGTATCACTGTATATTTCAACGCCGTACAAAATTATGGACATAACCAAAGTATATTTATATATATAAATATACTTTGGACATAACTAATGAATAAATTATTATTATACCCTTCACCTTCGTGAGAAGGGTATATATAAATTTGTCATTCCGTTTGTAATTTCCACAATATAATTTTCCGACCCTATAAAGTATATATATTCTGCATCCTTATAGATAGCGGAGTCGATTAAGCCATGTCCGTCTGTCTGTCTGTCTGTCCGTCTGTCTGTCTGTTGAAATCAATTTTCTGAAGACCCCAGATATCTTCGGGATCCAAATCTTCAATAATTCTGTCAGACATGCTTTCGAGAAGTTTGCTATTTAAAATCAGCAAAATCGGTCCACAAATGGCTGATATAAGGAAAAAACCAGGACAACCTCGATTTTTTACCTATTTTTTGACCTATATCTGGATTACTAAGTCATTAATATAGACAATATGGATATCTAAGACCTTTGCAACGACGTATATAAGACCATAGTAAGTTGGACCTACAATGGGTCAAAATCGGGAAACATTTTTAACCAGATTTTTTTTTTCACCAAAAGTTTTTTTCGCTAAATATTAAAAAAAAACAAACATTTAAATTTAAAAAAAATAAAAAAAATTTAAAATTTAAAAAAATAAAATTTACATAAAAATTTAAAAAAAAAATTCGAAAAATATTTTTTTCCAAAAAATTAAAAAAAAAACAACTGGAAAAAAAAAATTAATTTTGTTTACCTAAAATTACCTAAACATTTTTATTTTGAAGTATAGTTTGGTGAAGGGTATATAAGATTCGGCCCAGCCGAATATATCTCTCTTACTTGTTTTTATATACATAGGTAAAATCAAATTAGTATTATAAATCCTTCGTAATGCGTAATTCACCCTGGATTTAACAAAATTAATATGTCTGTCAAAATTAAGCTTATTGTCCAACCACAATAAAGACCTTTCCAATGATGTATGCCAGCAAAAAAGGTTGAAGTTGTTCAAGAAGAACGGATATTTTCATGATTTCTATAGTACTTATTTACTTAAATTAATGTTAAATACCTTCCAAAATTCTAATCAATCTATCTACACTTAAGGACTTAAGTCTTCATACATACCCGAAATTTCAGATAACCGCGAATCAAAGAGTACTAGGAAAAAATTTATTATACAAAAAACATTTAATTACATTTTTATTAATGTACCAAAACAAAAATTTTCATTATCCTAAGAAAATAACGAAAAATACAGATTAAACAAAAAATAACGATGGACAAAAGTGTTCATACATAACAAGAAGATTCTTTAACCTTTAGAAAACATCTAATTTTTGAGTTCGTTTTAATAAAATTAATAGTTTGTTGGTCCACCGTTAGCATCAATCACTGCCTCCAGGTGTCTCGGCATCGATGCGACCAGATTTTCGGTCATATCAGGGGTAATTTCTGACCAGCATTTCTGTAATACTCCTTTTAGAATTTCTCTGTTGGTAGCATCAAAATGTGCAATTTTTCGATTTAAAATATCCCAAGCGTGATCAATAGGGAATTGGGGAGGGGATTTCAGCTGCCTTGGTGTATATTACAGGAGCCAATCTCTCATAATATTCGCTGTATGCTTAGGATCGTTGTCTTGTTAGGAAATCGAACTCTGACCAAGGCCCAACATATCAACTGATGTCTGCAAATTGCATTCTAAAAGGTGTTTATAGTAGTATCGATCCATAATACCATCAATAAACACTAACCGGCTAACCCCAGATGCTGCTATGGCGCCCCATGCCATTACTTTGCCACCACCATGTTTCACTGTAGGAATAACATTCTTAGGATCAAGTCCTGTATTATTTTTACGCCAAACTTTTCCACGCCCGTCATTTCCGAACAACTTAAACTTGATTTCGGCCGTAAATAATACCTTCTTCCAGAAATCAATACCTTTGTTAATGTGCATTTTTGCAAATTCAAGGCGAAGTCTTCTATTCTTTTTAGATATCAAAGGTTTTCTACGGGGAACTCTGGTTGCATACCCATGAGATCGTAACGCCCCTTTGAACGGTTTTTGGGTGAACTTTCTTATCAGTTGTATTTTCAATCCTTTCTGCTAATTTGGGCCCTGATATTCTCGGATTTTTGGCCACTTCTCTTAAAACAAGACTAACATATCGTCTGGAAAGTTTTTTGGTCGTCCTGGTCTTGCATTATTTTTTACGGATCCAGTATTTTTATACTTTTTAAAAATGCACTGAACTGTAGCAAATGGTATATTAAAAAGTTTGCTAATGACGCTATAGGATTTTCCGTTTTTGTGCTCCTGAACAATAAGATTTTTTACGTCGATGCTAATTTCTTTACGCGAACTCATCTTGGCACTTAATAAATATTTATTTGAACAATAAAATGCTAAAAATATAATTCAACAATTACGCTGCCGACTGGGATTGCAAAAAAAAAGGGTACTTGATTAGCAACAGTTTCCAAATTATGATTAAAACATAATTGTATGAACACTTTTGTCTTCCTTTATTTTAGATTTATTCCGTATTTACCGTTATATTCTTAAGATATTAAACATTTTTGTTTTGGTACATTAATTAAAATGTAATTAAATATTTTTGGTATAATACATTTTTTCCTAGTACTCTTTGATTCGCGGTTATCTGAAATTTTGGGTATGTATGAAGACTTAAGTCCTTAAGTGTATATAAAAATGAAATGACCCATGTATGTATTCGCATCACGTGAGAACGGCGGGAGCGATTTGGCTGATTTTTTTATTCGATTCGAAATTTTCAGGAGATGGTTTGTAAATAATTCAAAAATTCCTGGTATAACTCGGAAATTTTAAGTTTTTAATATATTGCCTCTTTTTCACTTCTTATTTTTCTTAATAAGAGATATTTTTTGGAGAAACTTGAAAAGCTAACAACACCAACAGAAGTACAAAAAACAAGCTTTAAAATTATTATTTTTTTTTGTTTTGTTTTTAATTATTAACACTAGTCAACAAAAAAAAAAACAATTTTCGCATGTAACAAGAAAACTTTTGTATAGTTATGCTTGGAACAAGGATAAGGATAACAGAAATATAATTAGAATGTTTTAAATACGAATAGTTCTTTCGTAATTTGATTTTATTCTATGTTAGAAAATCTCAGTGTTTATTAACAAAATTACCTTATACGGGAATGTATCTTTATAATTTTCTTGTGTATTTTGCTTAAGAAATGTCTCTTTAAAAAGTAGAACAGTAGTCCGCCAGCATTAATGTACCCCGCTGGCCCTGATACCATTTTTCTATCGTAGAAATGTATTGGTAAAACCTTTCACCGTGTTCATCGCTGATGGCTCCGAAATTATTTGGAAAGAAATCTAAATGTGAATGTGGGAAATGCATGTAACGACATATTACAGCCCAATTCTTTATAAGTAGATAACAGCTCCGCGACAATACGTTTATAGTCGCTTGATCGGTGATTTCCGAGAAAATTTAAATTAACTTTTATTAAGGATTCCTTGGCTGCATCACTCAGTTTACGAAATTTTTCATGACCCCAAGCTTTATGTGTAAATGTGTTAAAAATATATTATCAGGTTGGAATAAGAAGTACTTTCAATATTTGGTTGTCCTAGAGTAAGAGATTTCCTTTTTTTTTCATTCTGAAAATAATGTTTTTTCCGATCTATGCTGTCCCACTCAAAAAGGAAACAACAGTATTTTGTATGCCCTATTTGTAACCCTAAAATTAGGATAATAATATTTTCAGTTGTGTTCGTTGTATTGTATTTTATTCAAGATAAATTTAATATTTTCATAAGATTCTTTCATGATAGAAGCTTTACCTAATGGTATAGAGGGAAGTTCATTGGCGATATGAAAAAGAACAGTTTTTAAACATACTTTCGAACCACTGATTAACAAACGCCACTTTTGTACTTTGTGAAAGTTTAGCTTGTTGTTTGGACAAATTGAAGTCACGCATCAAATCATTGAGATCTTTTTGAAATAGCAGATTTGACACATTAGATGAGAAAGTTTCTTGAAAGTCAGTGTCTAATGAATCGGTTTTGATTGTTTCTATCGTAACTGACCGATCGGAACTTGGAGCAGGTTTTGCTTTTTTTCTTTTCTTTATGCTTGTACATGTAGGAGAATTTAAAAACTTCACATATTGCACACAAAAACTAGACCAGATCAAATCATAATAAATATGGTGTTCGAATGATGGTAGGTAGGTAATTCAAAATTAGTAAGTTCATTTCTTGTTACAAAATGTTGTTGACCAGTGTAATTGTTGTTGCATATAATAACAAACGATTTTAGAAGCAACTTTTTAATCAATAATTTTATAAAAATTTGTGTTATTTTTTCTTTTGCGGAAATTTTTGGAATTCGATCTACAATAGGTCAAAATCGGGAAAAAATATTTTTTTAATCAAGACTTTTTTAATAACATTTTTATATGAAAAAATGTTTTATATTTTTTTAAACCTTAGGCACAGCCGAATAGAGCACTCTTACCTGTTTTCGTCCATTTTATTCTGTTATTTATGTACCAAAACATGTGCCTTGTCACTTAATTATAATTCAAAGTTCTTTCTATAATTTATTTTGCCGAAACTGTAAAGCTTCATACTCCAGTAAGAAACTGCATAGTTGTCTGAAAAGGGGTTGATTATTAGTTATACACTTTATTTTTGAAAACGAAATAAAGGAATAATCTTTATTGGATATAAAATTTATCAATTCCTATTATATGTCGAGACTTACCTTCAGTATGTATACGATCATTTATGTAATTCCGGAGCTGATTTAAACCAATTAAATTTGAAGATTGGCATTTATGACCCTACGTCTCGGCACGATTCTTAATCGGCATACAAGGCATTGAAGATATCTGAGCCAACACAACCTATTTGCCCAATTCCCACCCGCAATAAAACACAGTTAAGATTTATGTGAAATTTAATAGCAAATAATAATCTATATAGTTTTTTTTATTTATTTTATGATCCTCATTTATATTGATATTTTTTCAATATCGTATTTTATTTTTTTACTTGTTGGTTGTTTGTTAAATTTTATTTGCTTTTTTTAGTTTTACTCTTTTTTTGTTATAGTTTTTTTTTTATTAAATTTTTTGTAGTTGTTGTGAAAAGTTGTTTTTTTTCTTCTTGTAATGTATATATTTTTTGTATCAATAAACATTGATTATTATTTTTATTTTTTGTTGGTTTTGATGTATTATTATTATTAATCGTAAATATATATTCAATTTAATATTAAAAAGTAAAATAATTCAACATAAAAACGCTTAACTAAACAATTTGATTAAAAATAATAATATAATAATAATAAAAATATGAAAAAGGAAGTTAAAAAAGAAAGAATACCATTAGCATAAAGTAAGAAATACAAAATAGATGTAAGATTGATTACTGGTGGTGGTGATGAGTTTTTTCAAAAAACTGTTCTGAAAATTTGTTATTTTTCTTTTAGTAAATTTAACAAATTTTAAAAATCTCATTGCTTTTTAGAGTTCAAAATGTCTAGTGTGAGAGAGAGAGAGAGAGAAGAGAGACAGAAAATCAGAAGAGGAGAGAAAAAAAGTTTAAAGATACAGCTAATAATTAAGAATTTAACAAAAAAAATGTTTTACATTTATATATTTTGTTATGCATATTATTTTAAAATTTAAAATTCATCTTATTTTAGTGAATAATGAATCCTTTTGTTTATTTTGTATGCTGTTCATTTATTCTTTTTCAATTTTAAATTTAATTTTTTTTTATATTCAATTTTACTTCTATGTATGTATAATTTCTCATTTATTTATACGTATAATAGTTATATTTAGATGTATGCATGTTTGTATATATAGAGTAGAATTCTGTCTGGTAGAAAAAGTTTGTTTATTAATAACAAACCTTATTGTAATTATGTTTTTTTTTGTATTCTGATTTCAATTTATAAGAGAAAGCGTTCTTAGCTTAGGATTAAAAAAGTATTTTAAGGATATTTTTTTTGTTTGTTTTTCTCACATTCCTTTTTCTCTAGTATACAAAAAAGTACTTATTAATCTATAAAATATGTGCTATTTAATAACAACAATTATGTATTAACTTCATCATTATGCCATCAAATAATTCACAAACATTACGGACTTCCTTCCACCTTTTACAACACTTTCTTTTATGTTTCTTTTTCTTTTTTTTATATTTTAATACAGGGGGAAGGAAGGGGGCGATTAGACTCTACATCTCAGACTCTGGTTACAGTTGGTATGGCTGCATATATTTGTGTTGTTGCTGCTGCTAAGGTTGCGTGTACTGTTAAATATTGAAAATCAACGACGCCACGAACGATCTTCGGATTCCTCATCTTCCTCTTCATCTTCTAGCCTCAGTTCGGGCAATGTATCGGTATTATTAGCATCTGTCTCATTACTAGCTGGGGTATATGTGGGTGATGGTAATCTACTAATGTTGGCGGGATAGTATTTAGTCGCATCCGTTCCCGTTGTTTTACTCTCAACAATCGGTGTTGTTGTTTTATTGCCGGCGGCTGTTGCAGCTACAGTTGGTGTTTGTACCACTGGAGCCCAGACAATTTGTAGACGTTTATCTTTAAAGATTTTGCCACGCAAAATAGCTTGTTCGGCATTGATACGAGTGGCATATGATAATATTAGTTGAGGTTTCTCCAAATCCATATCATGTTTAGTGATTTCACCAAAATGCTAAATAAGAGAAAATAAGGCAGCAGACAAATGCAGAGAAAGAAAAATATTGTCAAATGATAGTGTATATTAATATTAAATGTTTATGTAGTGTAGTTTTTTAGGAAGTTAAGCAATTAAAACTTTATTTTTCGATTTCATTAAATATCCCCCAGCATGTTTTAAAAATAATCTGGGGGATAAATTGTGCTTGCCAAGTAAACTTTTGCATATGAATTATTGCTGAACCTTCCATAAATATGTATATTTCGCACATAGACTATAATTTCTTTAAAGAAAATATTACTTTTGATTAGTTTATCCACCATGAAGAAACAATGAATAATATTGGTTTTTAAACCTAAAACTTATATATGTTTTGGGTCCGTATGAAACTTAAAGACCATCTAGCTATGTATGTCTGTCTTCTGAAGGCAAAAATATTTTGGCATGATTTTGCATAAATTGTTTTTTATAGTTTTGAAAATTTTTTGAAGAACTTGGCATCTGTCTAATAATTTTACTTAGGGCTAACACGATAAATAAATATTACCTGAGGAGCAGATGTGAAGTTAGTATAAGTTTTTTAAATCCGACCTCAGAAACCAGAGAATTATACGACATTTGCAATTCATTCCGTTTAAAAAAAATTTATCTAACAACCTTTAACCATTTGGCGGAGTAAAATAATTTTTTTCACTGCGTATGAGTGCAACACGTAGCTCGTTAAGTTGAATGTTATATAACTGATAGTTTAAGTCTAATGCGCTAATCATGTCTCTCTGAATTGTTATTGAACTAATTTATTTTAAATTCTTAGTCGGACTTACCTTAAAATGACCCAGCACAAAATCAGCATCTTCACTCGAGAATCCGGTTACAACAATGGTTTTGGGACGACGATCTACCCGGGTAGAACCTTCGGGATATGAAGCTCTACCTCTAACGATTGGTCGACCACCGGACATATAATGTCCCGGTTTACCCGCACCCATTGGTGAGCCGATACCAGCTGCACCGGAGGCAGCCGTGCCGGGTACAATGCCTAAACTACGTTGTAGTTCTTCGAGACGTTTTTGTATGGCAGTTGTATCGTTGCCCTCCTGTTGTTGGGCAAATAATTCCAATTCGATGTCGAGTAGCTCTTTCTTTTGTTGTTCCTTTGATTTTTTCGCTGGTGGTGGCTGATTTTGATTTTGTATTTGAGCCTGTATTTGTTCTTGTTCGGCGGCAATTTCTTTGCGTAGCTTATCTATGGTCTCCTGCAGTACTTTAATGGTGGCTAAAGTTGGACCACGTTGTGGATCTGTGGGTTCACAACGTTCAACCAATTCCAAGGCAGACTTCATTTGTTTCACATAACTCTGCAAGAGTTCCTGTTTTCGTTTGCGCAAACCATTGGCTAGTTGGGCTACAGCCTTGACTTGTTCTTCTTGCTTTTTACGGAAAGCAGCACTGGGTACACCGCCACCAGTGCGTGGTGGTATATTGTTTTTGAGACGTAAGGAGGTTGGGGGTACATGAGTTGCTGCCACTGTTGCTGTTGTGGTCGTTGAGCCACTGTTAGCAGTCGTAGTTGTGACGGTATCTTGGGTGTTTGTACCACTCATTGAACTACTGCTGGCAGTTGAGGTGCCCAATGTTTGCGTTTGACTAGTGTTGGCGGTTTTTGCGGAGTCTGCAGTTGGCGTTGGTACCGCTGGCACATTGTTCAGATGGTATTGACTATTTTTGCGACCTCCTGATTGCTGCATCATGGAAGAGTTACTTTCGCTGGCCATTGAGGGTTCTGCAGTGTGCCAGAATACTTTGATGAAACGATTGTTAAGCACAGCTTCTGTACTGCGATACGCTACATTGGCCTCAGCATGTGTGGAAAATGTTACAATAGCGGCTTCCGGATCGCCGTCATAGGAAATTTGAATATTGACAATTTTACCAAATTTGGCAAAGTGATTGTTAAGGTGAGCGATTGTATTGAGACCTCTGGGAACTTTGCGCAGTTCCAGGGAACAATTTTGTAGACTGGGAACGCGTGGACCTAAACGACTGTGAGCCGGTATTTTTCTTTTTGTGGGTCCATCAGCTATGGCAACAGAATCTTCGAGTTCAAAGCGCCGTTTACTTTGTGCTTGCAAGGCAGCTGTAACGTCACCGCCAGCAGCAGCGGCAGCCCCGCCGCTAGCATCAACTACGGGTATGGGGATGAGTTCACGTTGCAAAGGTGTTGTAACGGCGGCAGGATTGAAAGGGAACGGCATCATTGGAGCAGCTGCACGGAAACCGGCTCCAGCAGCAGCGGCGGCAGCAGCTGTACGAGCATATTCGGCAGCTGCCAAGGGTCCTGCACCATTTGTAGGTTTTTCAGTTCCAGGCACTTGAGGAAATCCTACAGATCCGGCTGAGCCAGACATCATAACAGCACCTGGACGTGCGGCACCTGTAAAGGGATTGATACCACCTGCAGCAGCTCCCGCCATCAAAGCTCCTGGAGTGCCACCGGGCACAATTGCACCAGCGGGGGGTGCTGAGCGGGACCAAAGATCGGGCGCATCAGGATTGTATTCGCGCAGCGACATGCTTATTAGAGCCGAATTGTTAAGACCTTCAAAGACCACTGGATTTACACCATGATCCCAGGGGCAGGTTTCACCTCTTACACAATAGCCTTTTTCGTCAAAGTCGCGACATCTCTGCCTTTTCTCGCCGTCATTATTGTGATGATGACGGGCATCGGGAGAAGTCACAGCACCTGCAGCATTACCACTACCACCACCACGAGCTTGAGAGCGCCCGGCAGAAGGAGACCTTTTACCAGTTCTACCGCCTCGTTCCAGCGAAGGCGAACGACTACGGGGCGATATAGGTGAACGATTTGTCGAACGATTACCGGGTCCACCAGGACCTCCCATACCACCAACTCCACCACCACTGCCACGACGATCGCCACCACCGAATCTGGGAGATCTATCATCGGATGATCCTCCACCCATGTTATTCATCATCATACGACGTCTATCGCCGCCACCACCACCACCACCACGTCTGCGATCATGTCTCGAATCTCCTCCACCGCCACCACCCATGGGTGGTGACTTGTTGCGAAATTGCCGTTGTGTTTTCTCACGTTCGTTGATGCGGCGATCACGGGATCTTGAACGTCTCGAAAAACGTTCGTTCGATCGTGAACGAGAACGTGATCTTGATCGAGATCGCAAGGAGGCACGTCGTCTACGACTTTCGCGGGGTTGATTCTCCTTGTCGGCAGCATTAATACGTGCGACAGGTGGACTTGCACTACGTGGATGATGTTGTTGTAGTTGATGACGATCATTGCCAGCAGCACCACTGCCATACGAATGCGCTGCTTCATTGCGATTCGACGAATTGTGATGATGATGGCCACCACCGGAAGAATGCTGTTGATGATGATATTGTGAAGTCGAGGAGGATTGATGATGTGCATTGGATGATGACGATGAGGTACGTTCTGTCGTAGTATCTTTGGTTTTACTCTGCAAATGAAATTAAAACGGAAACATACATAAATTAGAAACTAAAAAAATTAATTGAATTATATATCGAGGGACTATGTGCAAAACCCTCTATCTTTGAAATCACCAGTTTTCAGGAGAGCATAAACAATTTTTATTTCGCTAATTCATAAAGAAAATTTTATTCTCTCTTTTACATTATATTTTCAAGTCAGCTACTAATTCTACATATAAATTTATTTTTAAAAAATTGCTTATTGAAAAATTTGTTTTATTCTACAAAAATATTAATTTTATATTAATAAAACTAATAGATTGAAATACATTTTAAATTGGATTTAATTTGTGACATAGCTCAATTGAGCATGTTTTATTCATATTATTTAACACAGATTACACAGATATGAATCAGCTGGTTCCAGGAAAATGGAAATAGAAAACAAACAAAATAAAATGTTAAAATGGTTATGGTTTGGAAAGAAGGACATATATATATCACACTTATTGCCTATTAAAATTGTATTTTTTCTTTCGCTCTGCAAACCACAACCACTGAAAAGTGGTTGTAGAAGGTCGAAATAACCATACGGATCGATATTACTTTTTGAGAACTGTCATTTGTTTCATATATTTAATAATCTGTTTTATTTTTTCAGTTTTTTTTTTTCATCCAACATCCCTCCGCTTTGCATGTTTTTAACCCTATTTTCATACTCAGATTAAAAAGTGACTAAGCTACATGCACACAAACACGCATATTAAGAACAATGACAGATAATCTATTATTTATATTTAATACAATGCAGTAAAATAAAACAATCCATTAATGTCCAGCATCCCCCGCATTGTCATAATTATAGCTGTATTTTGACAATTAAATTTTTGTTCAACTTTGTATGTGGTTTCAAACAAATACGTTCTCAATAGGGAAATATACATTTTGGAAAATACTGAAATGTAAGCTTTGATCAAACACATTTCTAGTAAAACTAGTAAAATAAGAGAAAAAAATATATCTGAAAAAGTTAAAAGAATACATAACAAATTATACAGATATGAATCAGCTGGTTACAGTACACGTTGGTTGCGATTGTTGCATACAACATTTTAAAAAACCACATGCATTTTGTTTATGTTGGTTGGAACTGTCAAAGTCTGCATGCAGTTTTTGTCGTTTTTACGTTTTTTTTACAATTCATAACAGAATTGATTGCAATTCTGAATGTTTGAATGTGATATGTTCGACGTGAGTGCAGAAATGGTATGCTATCATGCTATCCATTAAATATGTGCGTTTGTTTGTGTAAAACACTCGCACGTCCAAAATAAACAACAAATTCTTCTAAGGAATTTGGTATTAAAAATCAGCAGGAAAATAAATCTCAAGGACTATAATGGGAGTCAATCTCTGAAAAAGTTGATGAATTTTCACCAACAAAACCTTAAAAAATATTTTAAACAATTTTCAGTTTTTTATTATTTTCAATTCAAATACATATTCTGAATGTCAACAGTAAACTACACTTTCAAACATAACATAAATAAATTATCACCTGGTATCGTAAGTTCACCTTATTCAATACACCTTGTTTGTCTTTATTAAAATAATTTTTAAACTAAATTCTTTGAACATTTAAAATTTTGACATAAAAAAATATATAAGGGCATAGGTGATATAGGTGCATGAAAAGCATAGATCGCATGTGCGTAGCTATTATCAATAACAAAAAAATGCAATATTAAAATGTTTTTTTTTTCTCTTTTTTAAAGATTGTGCCATTTATATGTCCAGCTAATTTCAGTGGAGTTTTTTCTTAATAATGATTTTTTCTTTTAATTAATGAATTTTCTATTAAAGTTTATGTTAATATTAAAAATAAGTAATTAACATTTGGAAAAATCCAAAAATTGTTTGATTGTTAAAAGTATTTACGATATTGTAGCATAAGAAAGAACTTTTGGAAAAATGTCCCATTTATATGTCCATAGTTGTATACTTTATTATTTTTTTTTTCACAGTGGATACTAGTTTTTCTTAATAAGATGATAATTAACTGATATCAATTAGAGAATAATTTTCTAATCATGTTTTAAAATATAATATGTTGGAGTTTAAGTTCTTACTTTCTTCAATTTTATTTATAATTTAAATAATAATTATTTTATCGTTTGTTTAGGAATTAAAAACAAAACAGGCTGTAAATTTCTCATATTTACTACCAGTTACACAGTCATATTTTAGCTTCAATCATAGGTCTTATACAGTCATATTTATACATCAAACGTATGTTTTATAGTCATATTTTAGATGCAATTTTTTGATTCCGTCATATTTTAGCTGCAAACTTAGGTCTTTATACATTCGTATTTTAGCTTCAATTGTAGGTTTTTATAACGTCACATTGCAGCTGCAATCTTACCCCCTGACTATACTTGACAAATTTTTATCATAACAATTAATGACGTTTGTTATCAAGACAAAGTTGTCTGAGGAAAAGCACTAACAACTTTGTCATAACGAAGCAATAATACTAAAAAATAATAACTTTTTATCTTGAAATCCATTTTGACGTTTATCATAACAAAAATTTACCAGGTATAGACATGTCAATCGTAGGGTTTTATACATTCGCATTTTATCTTAAATCGTAGGTTAATACAATATTTATGTCTTTCCAACATAATTGGAATTTTTTTTTTTTTTGTTTTTAACACAAAATGGCAATTACTTAAAGTATTTCCACGACAGTCGGTTCTACGCTGTCAAGTCAGCACTCACTGCTACTACAACATATTAAAGTGTTTGCTATGTTATATATAAAATTTAGATCTGGAAAAATATATTACTTAAGTCCTTTTCTTAAAGCTTTTGTTTTATTTATCAAAGAAACAATGCTATACAAATTTATATAAAATTGCATTAAAATGTGAAAAATTATCTAATTTTTGACAATTTATAAAACTTGATTCTAAATAAACATGAATTAGTTTCCATACATATTTGTTTAATAAAATTAATATTCTTTATAACTTCAAAAAATACTTTCCATGTTAAAGTCATTTATCTGAAGATTTTGTTAGTCTCTAAAAATTTCGTGTTATTGGTAATTCAAAATCTTAACGAAACATTATTTTGTTTAAAGATGTATGTAAGTAAACTATTTAATGATAAAACTTATAGAGAATAATTTTTATTATTGTGACAACTAAGATAGTTATGGACATCCCCGTAAATTTCAATATAAAACAAGTAAGAAAGTAGGGTCGGTCAAGCCCGATCATATAATACCTTACACTAAGTAAATGAGCAAAAACATTTTTCTTTCAAAAATTCAATAATTTATATTCGTGAGTGATTTTCGGAAGTGTGCCTTATATGGGAGCTATGATCATGTGATTAATGTCTATATAAAAGTTGTTTGTGTCGCATTTTATGTGTATACCAACATTTTAAGGAGATTTATGCTCGTTAAAGTGATTATCGGAAACAGGCCTTATATGGGAGCTATGACTTACTATGGACCGATCATAATAAAATTTGGTGACATGAATTTCGTATATATAAAACTTATTTGGAGAAAAACTTGTGTAGATACCTATATAAATTAAACATTTATGATCGATAAAGTCCAATTTCGGGAGAACATTTGTGTGAGGCCTAGGTGAAATAATGGATCGATTTCAGCCAGTTTCTTGGGCCGAAAAATTGATATACATATACCAAATTTTATCGAAATATCTTCAAAATTGCGACCTGTACTCTGCGCACAAGGTTTACATGGACAACCAGCCAGCCAGACGGGCGGACATCGTTTAATCGACTCAGAAAGTGTTTCTGAATCGATACTTATACTTTAAGATGGGTGTTAGACTAATATTTTTGGGCGTTACAAACATCTGCACAAATCCAATACACCCTCCCCACTATGGTGGTGTAGGGTATAAATATTAATACACAAGACCACAATAAATGAAGTGTATTTTTTTCCTGCCGGCTTGCACTGAATTTATAATTAACACAACTGAATGAGTTTCATACAATTTTCAATTAGATCAAACACAAATAGTTTTCATTCAATTTTAGTCCGACAAATTTCAACATATTTTAAGGTTATGTTTATACTTTTTAATTAATTAAAATAAATGAGCTCATAATATGCAGCGTTAAACACATGGTGGTAATATTATTGTAACAAAACAAACGTATAAACGAAATAAAATGATATAATTTACTTACTTCATCAATGGGTGGTGTATTTATTTTATCCGCATATGTGCTACTTGTAGCAGCAGTATTATTATCTATCACTTTGGCGGTTACGCTATTGATTGTATCGCTATTATCATTTTGATTTATCACATTTGACCCCGTCGTTATCGTATTCGCAGCCGCAGCAGCACCAGTGTTTGTATTGGAGGAGGTGTTGTTCATGTTAGACGAGTAGGAGGTTGATGATGACGATGTTGCCACCGAGGAGGCAGCAATGGCGACGGCAGCATTATTAGCAATGGAGGCCACTTCGGCATCTTCGTTACCGGTCACAATTGTTTTTAGATTATTGGCAGTAGGCAGGGGAGTTTTCAAATATTCTTCAGTACTAATGGCTTGCAAGAGACGTTCAACGAATGGTTTTGTTTCTTCCACCAAAAATACATCCAACTGTTCGATCATAACACGCTTAAGCTCTTTTTCCGGTTTGTCTTTTTTCAATAGAGCCAACACATAACGGGCCAATGCCGAGGAATCCGCATCACATCTAAACACAAACAAATTTTCATTAAATATAGAGTTTCACCTCAATTTGATAAATAATATATAATTACTTACAGTGGTTCAAGGATTTCCACCAGCCAGCTCTTTAAAGCTTCCGTATTATTTATCAGCATAGTTAGAATCTCTGTATGCGACGAAACGAGATTGCTGATTGATGTTGCTACTGTTGTTGTATGTATTTGTTTACCAAAGTAGGGGTTGGTCTTTAGAGATTGTTGTTCCGTTTCTTTTTTTTTGCGCTAAATGACCTAAGTTGTTAGCTTCTTCTTGTTCTTTCTATCTCTTAGTGTGTGGTATTATTTTTTTTACAACTAAAAAATAATAAAAATGCTTCACTTTCTCCAGTTATACACTATATTCTGTAAACACGTTTTCTGTAAATGCATGGCAATAGGAATAATTTAATATAAATATTTATTTCACTTATTTGTCAAAAATGTCACGAAAAAATAAAAATTCTAATTGTATATTTCTAAAAATTTCTCTGCGTGTGATTGACTGTGTGTTGTCTTTCTAATGTCATGTAGTAGTAGCTTTTTTTACTACATTATCTTAATTCGCTGCGTTACATGACAAAGTAACGAGAAGAAAATTTTTCTCGACTTTGCTACTCGTTACTGAATTAACAGTATTGGCGAAATTTTTTTTGCCAACTTTGTTATACAAATTTCCACCATTTTCACACAATTTTTGTACAAAAAACTATTACAACATGAAGTTTGACTGTAAATTTGTTGAAATTTTACAATTTTAATATTTATTTTTTAATTTAAATGACAAATTTTTTTAATTAACACCAGCACACTTACAATTCGTGTTGTTCAACGAATAAGGATGGATAACAAATCTAACGAGTTGTACTAAGAATGTAGCCAGACTAAGACAAATCAATTGTGCTCTGAATGGAAATTTTAAAAACTGCTTTAAAACAGCAAATGTAAACATATTTGTGTAATGCTTAAAGTTTTATTTAAATAATTTTGATATTTTTGTTGTCAAATTGTTATTTTTTAAGTTTAATTGTTATATTAGTTTCTGATATAGTTTTTTTTATCACCTGGTAACCTTTTGGCATCTCTGATTTCATCATATGATAGCTTGTCTTTTTTTAACACCCTGGGCTGTTGGTTAGAGGGAGATAGATATGGTATTAATACTTACGTGCATTGCCATACTTTTAAATATTATATAAAAACTGACACGTTACAATTTTCTTTTAAATAGAACCCCCAAAATCAAGTACGGTTACTTTTCAACTGTTAGAAATTTAAAACCAATCCAATAGCAGAATATGCATTTTTCTACTGCATAAAATGTTAATACATAATAAGCTCTTTGTGTATTTCTCAATGGTCACGGGCTTCCATTATCTAATTGACTCAAAATGTTTCTCAAATAAGTTTCGATACTATTCAAAATCCAAAACAATTTTTTCTAGAATCAAAAAATAAAATCGAAAAACTTTAGCCCAACAATTTATTTTTAATAGACTATAAAGGTATAATTTAAAATATGTTGAATCAGCAATTATAAAAATAGCTTTATATATTTTTTCAAAGTTAACTGTCACACCATGCTGTTTGCATTGATGAGTAATTGTTTCTACAGGAGGATTTACCTGAATTCACATTTTTTTTAAACATATTTCCAATTATAGTTCAATTATTGGTTAAGCTGATGCTAACTGAACAGTATGTATATAGAAAATCCAATTTAAGATAGATTTTCTAACTTAAAGCTTGTGCCAAATGGTATCAAACTACATACTAAGGTAAATTAAAAATTCAATTGCCCAAAAAATAAAAAAATTATAAAAAAAAAATATTTTTGGCAGTCTTTATTGGTACAATTCCATTTTATTGTGGTTTTCAAAAATTATAAAAATGAACTACAGTGTGTAAATTTTGTATGTGTTTTAAGTTTGTTAAATATTTAAATTCATTCGTCTAATGAAATTTTATTCACCTCATATCTATCAAAAATTTACTTTTCCAAAAACTTTGATACCGTTTGGCACACACTCTTAAGCTGAGTTTAAGGCGAATTTATACAGGTGTTATCGATAGCACTTCTGTTAATTTTTTTCACTTGTTTAGAGGTTCGAGCGTTTTTCTTGTTGCGAATACTACAAAAATAACAGACAGACGGTATACTAGTTATACCGTCTGTCGATAGCCAGTTGTCCATTGACAGTATTTTTACACATTTTAACGTTTCCGACTTTAATATATACCGCTTTATTATATAACAAACAATTGGCATTACTTTAAATACTCTAAACGTTTTGAGGTCTGGCCACACCGCACTTTAAACGAAATCATGTTTAAAGCAAGGCGAATTCATACAAGGTGGTGGCAGTTCTACAAAAACAACAATTGGTCATAACAAATGTCAAAAAACAAAAATTAAAAATTAAACAAATATGTATTAAAACTTAATATAGTGTAGATAATTGAATAGTGAGGGTTTTACTTATTTATGTAAAAAATAAATATTTTGTTAATAAGCTTAGAATATGTAAATATTTAAATATAAACAAAAGCTTTGACAACTGTTAGAACCAAAAAGCGAAAAAAAAAGTTATCAGCTGATTGACTGACTTCACCTTGTATAAATTCGCCTTGGTTTAAAGCAAATGTCAAAAATTCGTTACAATAATAAGAAACTGTCAAGATACCAACAACAAAATTGTAAACATTCACATGTGCAACTTGTGAAATTATTTAAAAATTTTACAATATTTACAAAAATAAATAAAAAAAAAAAATATGTGCAGCATAGGTGAAGATGATTTTGGTGATGAGGGAGGAGTACATGCCATGATTCCCGACATAAAAACAGACAAAGTCACTAACTTAATAGAGGAACAACTTTGTAATAAATGTAAGAAACCTGGAGCTGGTTATAAATTACCCTTTAGGCAGGCAGAATGCCGTGAGTGTTTCCTACTGTATGCACGACATAAATTTCGAGCTGCTCTGGGTTCATCGAAAGTTTTGCCGAAAGATGCCAAAGTTGTATTGGTTTTTGATGGCAGCGCTGAGTCATTAGTGTTATTGGATATGCTGCATCATGCTCAGACACAAAACACCTTTAAACGCTTGCATTGTAACGCCACCGTATTGTATATAGACGACTACCAGTTGCTGCATCAAAGTAGTGAGAGGGAAGATGAGTATGTAAGATTTTTGGAAAAGATGCAAATATTTCTACAAGAATATATCCACTTTGAAAGCTATATTGTGCCTTTGGTGGAAGAAAAGCAGGTTATAAGTTGCATGTTAAATTTTAAGACAATCAAATATCAACAATATCATTTGCAACATGAGGACAAAAAACAATCGTTTTTAAGTTCAATCAATTCAATAAAATCTTTAACATCCCGCCAAGATTTTGTAAAACATCATCGCAGCAAATTAATAGCAGCAGTAGCTAAACATTTTGAAAGTAAATTTGCATTTATGGCTGATATTAGCTCAGACTTAGCCTCCGATTTATTAGCTGCTGTGGCTTTGGGCAGAGGTGGCAGTGCAGCATTAGACGTGGCCTTGGTTGATGATCGTTTGGGTGATGATATTAAACTTATAAGACCTTTGAAAGATTTAAATATTACTGAGATTGAGTTATATTTAAAAGCCCAAGATTTACAATTATTGCAGACTAAACGTTTTGGTGTGGATGTTGGTTCAACGGCCAGTTTGCAAAATTTAACAAAATCTTTTGTGGACAATTTGCAGCAGAATTTCTCAGCCACAGTATCGACAGTGTTTCGAACGGGTGATAAAATTGCGGTTAATCAGGACGTGATACAACGTTTGGACGCACTTGATTTGAATAACGAAGATAATTTGAAGGCGAATGATAAATGCTGCTCATTTTGTAAATCATTTTTGGATTATCATGATTCTACTACCCTGTTAGCCATAGAGTTTTCACGACTTGTCTCCGAAAGTGGTTGTACTTTGGATAAATGCCCGGATTTGAATTCAAAGGCTACCGACAATGTGGGCGGCTCGGAAGAGAAGCCTTATTTGAAGAAATTATGTCATGCATGTCGTAATATATGTATGGAATCGGCGAACGAGAGTTTATTGCTGTGAATAAAGACTAGTTTACCAATTTAAATGTTTCATTTTGTATATTTTAATAAAAATTTAATAGAAAATATAATTGTTTAAAATAACATAGTTTAACTCTTACGTTGATTGTAATATGTAGTTGAGTAGCCATAGTAGTATGATTTTACAACTTAAAACATATTTACAATTTACTATTATCCAACGAATTTAGAATAGGACTTAAATGCCCATCTATGGGTGTAATATTTGAAGTAACACACAAATCATACATATCAAGATATGTTATTCGATGAATATTTTTAGTTTTTGCTTTAAATTCCATAACTGAACAAGATAATGTCAAAGTTTCCTTATGCTCTAAAGTGTCTTTGGGATAATAGTCGTCACCTATAAATTGGAACACAAATTATTACAGAATTATTTCGCAAAAATTATTTAAAAAGTTGTATGTACCTGGTAAAGTTCCGACTAAATAATCGGTGCATCTATAATAAGCCAGCATTATCAGTGTACTACCTATAAAGTTGCGCTCTTTAACAAATGCTTGTAATTTCGACCAGTCTAAAGCATTAGATAAACGTGAGATTTCGTAAAATTGCAATGGAGCCAGCCAAATTGTGCGATCTTTGTAGAGTTTAAGAGAGGCAGGGGGTGTTACCCACTGAAATGAGTAATAATTATTAATAAATATTAATAAAAAATCTCAAGTTCCTTTAGAAATTTTAAATTAGTCTGTTTAAAAATCTTAGGGAACGAAATTAAAGTTCAATTTGGAATTCTTACAGTTTCTTTTGATATTTTTTAAAATAAATATTCAGTAATTGTGCAAAACTTATAAGATAGACAATGAGGTATAATCAATTTAGCAACGTGGAAGTCCAAACTCAATTATTATTTAACAGGTACTTACCAATTCTTTTTCAACTTCTGTAGGCTCTAATAATAGTTTCGGTTGATCCTCTAATGTCACCACATAAATGGCTGTATCATATTTCTTTCTAGCTGCTGGTGGACTACGCCAGATACTCCATTCATGCAAGGACCATAAATCAGGCACAACATCCATGTGTTTACATAAATTTAAAAATTCCATAGCATTATTATGTACCCTCTGTTGCCAATGTGAACGATCAAAATTGTGCTTAAAACTACCGCTGATTTTATGCTTATTTTTCAAATCTTCACGATTCAAACACAACAATAGGCCAACTTCTTCAAAGGCTTCTCTAATAGCAGTTATACGTAAGGAGATATCACGGCAAAAATTGCGACCATTTGTCATTAGGGGTGTGGGTCTGTTGGGTAAGTTTTGCAAACTCAATTTTTCCAAATCTTCTTTGTAAATGCCAAAAGTTTTAAAATATCCTAACCATTCGATATTTTCATCGGCCTTTGCATCAAACACGCCACCGGGGAAAACATAATGATCGGGAGCAAATGCTATGGCGGCAGTACGTTTGGCCAGTAAAAACTTTGTTAATAAACATGTTATGGAAAGGTTTTTAATAGATTTTTTTTTAATTTAATATAAATTTAAACCATATTTACTTGATAATTGTAGCCTTGTTCGTTACTGCTAGTTTTAGAGGCTATTATTAAGGTGGCCGATGGTCTATAGATCTTTTCCAACTCATCATCAGTCATTATTCAGTCTACTTTAGTTTCTAATAAAAATCTAAGCTAAATTTGAACTTTGTTATCTATTTTTTTTTTTTTTTAATTCTAATCAGTCTCAGCTGTTCATTAAACATTTTACAACACTGTTAAACTGTTATCTTCCACAGCTGTTTGGGGAATTGGAGCATTTGGACTTTGGTGCACAAATTAGACTTTTAATGTTTTTGTAGAATAGTTGACAAGAAAATTTCAATACAAAAAGTAAACAAGTTTTTAGAAAATAGTGGACAATAGTTAAACTAGCTGGGAAACGAAAATACTGATGGTTTAATATTTGGGTATCATGGTCGAATTTGTTTTTTTTAATTGCAAATAAGAATTGTTCAGTGATAAGCTGCGAAAATAGAAGTGTTATTGTACTTTTTTTTAGAAAAACTTATCGAGTAACTTTATTTATACACAAATTTAATACATATCTGTCTAAAAAAAATTAAAAAAGTTTCCCAAACTGCGTGTATCATTGTTTAAATTTGTTTTTTGATTAAAAATTCGCTAGTGTTTGTTGCTGCAGTTTGTCCGACATTGTCACAGTTTTGTTGTAAGAGAAAATATAAACACAATTACGACGGTTGGCGGTAGTGAATGGTATGAAAAGCTAATAATAGATTTTTGACTTTTCGATCAACCATTTTCATTTCGATTTTTACAGTCGATTAATCGAACCCAATAATCGATTTTTTTAATAATCGATCTGCATTTTTGGGAACTATATCAAATTATACGCTATAATTACATACGATATAATTACGGATTAAAATCATTTTTTGGAAGAGTATTGTAACTCCTTTATATTAAGGGGCTCATTTTATAAACCGTAACGGCAAACATTTGACAACAATTTTATGAAAAAAATTTCGTAGCTCTTTTTATATAAGTTTCTTTAGTTTCGCTTTAAAATATGAGATCCTTCGTTAATATTTTTCGCTGTCAGCGAAAATTCTTGAATTTGATTTCTATTTCGATTAATCGTCGTCAAAAATCGATTTCAGCATAAAAATCAGAGTATATAATCGATCACGAAAAAATCGTTTTTAGACACTGAAAATCGATGTTCGACCATAATCGTAATCGATTTACCATTCACTAGTTGGCGGTACACTGTGGTTCCAATCCTAAATCTAGCTGGAAAAAATTATAAAAATGTGTGACTTCAGAATAAACCGAACTAAGACATGTACGTTTTTTGTCGTTTTCAAAACCGATTCCGACAATGATTGGATTCTATCAGGCCTACCTAAATAAAAGCGGAAGGCGAAACTCTTTTTTCCGCTTAGCTTTAACGCTGAAATGTCATACCTAAATAAGAGCGACATCGCTCTTACTTAAACAATAAAGTATATTATAATATTGATGTTTCTGATTTTTGTTTTGTGATTTGTGAACTAAAATTTTATAAAAAAAAACTAAATATTAAAGTTTAAAAAATAAGTTTCTTGCATATTTGTTTTTCCTTTTGTATGCATGTGTTTACATTTATTGTGTTTTGCAACTAACTTCACTATTAAACGTGCTGTCAAAATCGGATTTTCGAATTGTAAAGCTCTAATTTAGGTATGCTTGTATGACAACCCCGTATATTTTGTTTAATAGGCTATTATAAACAAGAGAGCTATATTCGGCTGTGCCGAATCATATATACCCTTCATCTAAAATTATTTAAAATAAAAGTTTTAACTAATTTAAGGTAAACATTTTTTTTTTTTAAATTAAAAAAGTTTTTAATTTTTTTATTTTTTTAAAAAATTCCGGTTAATAATTTTTTTTTCGATTTTTACCCCTTGTATGTCTAACTTACTATGGCCTTATATACGTCGTTGCAAAGGACTTTGAAATAGCTATCATTAGATATCCATATTTTCTATATTAATGAATTAGTAATCCAAAAATCGAGGTTGTCCTGGTCCGATTCTATAGCGGATATATTGGTGTATGAATCATGTATATAAGTTATTTGGGAGCTACGGAAAGTTGATTTCAACATACAGAGGGGCATGGCTATATCGACTCCGCTATCTATAACGATCTAGAATATACATATATATATATACTTTGTGGAGTCGCAAATGGAAAATGTACAAACTTATATATACCCTTGCCACTCATGGTGAAGGGTATATAAATAAATATATTATTAATAGCTAACAACCAGCTCTCATGCAATCAGGTATGTTCTGACACTCTCACGAATGTCAAATCGCATGTGAGTTTCAAATCGCCAAAGTTGTTTCTGCATGTTCTGAAACTCAGACGTTTCGCGTGTGATTTGCTCTCTGAATTTCAAATATTTTTATAATTTTTTTTTAGGAATAACTACTTCATTTCAATTATTCACAGCACTTACAACATACATTTTTTCGAATATTATTTAGATTAGCTTCTTATTTAAATCGCCAGTGCATTAAAAAACAATGGTCAGACAAAATTAACAAATCCAAAGAGCATTTTTTTTTAATTTCATAATTTAATAAAAATTGTAAGAAACTGTTACTAGTTTTGATTCAAATAAAAGGAAAACATATTTAATTCAATTAAATTATAGTTTTATTGTTTCTTTTAAGTTTGGTTTAGTCTAAATACATCACTTCACTTTAGTATACTCTTGCGATATGAACTGGCCAATAGTCTTGTAATTGCGATTTACAATCGAAAAGGTTATGCGAGATGCGGGTGTCAGAACATGCCCGAATATAAAATACAAGTCTCACTTTCGAAAACCACTTAACGACCATAAATCTCATAAACATTTTGGAATCAAAATAAGTTTCATATTGAAATCACACGAACTAATTTGATGAAGATCGATCTATAATTGGTCATAAATCTCCTAAAAGTGTTGCAATCTAAATAACATTTAACAAAAATAAAATCCATATAGAAAGAAATCACGCGACTTAAATTCAGGACAATCGGTCCAAATTGAAATTGAGAAAAAAAAAAATTGCTGTTGAGAAAACCGTAATTAATATTAAAATTTAATATAAAGAAAAGAAATGTTTTATATAGAAAGGTTTGTGTTGATAGAAAAATATAAACACATTTCAGAGGCAAGTAATTCAGAAAAAAATTGATTATTCATTTCTAATTAGAATTGAGATCAGGTTGGGAATTCATCTCGAACGATTTTCCATTTCAAATTCAGAAAAGAACAATTGGAAATTAGATTTTCCATTTGAAATTCGGAATACAACAATTGAAATTTAGATTTTTCAGTTCAATTTCTTGGACTAACAGATGCAAATGAGATTTTTCATTTAAAATTCAGAAAAGAACAATTGAATTTGAGAAATAAATGGAATAAGGAACCGAACAAAGGAATTGAAGAAAAATTTAATTAATGAAAATCACCTTTAGAAATATAAATTTGTAGAAAATAAAAGGATACCGCAATATAATCATGAAGTTGAATTCTGAAAAATACTTTCTTTAAAATAAACTCTGTTCAAGTTTTTAATGAAAAGAAGCTTTGGAGTTCCTCTCCGAAAACAGAAGGGTGCTACTGAAAGATATTATCTCTCTCTATTAAAATTTATGTTTCTATACATGTTGCCATCTCTTGATGCATCATCTAACATAAAAACAAGATTTTAATTATTGTAATTTATAATTTTGTCTCAATTTAAATTGTTCTTTTCTCATTATCAATTCTTATAGTCTGAATTTTAAATACAAAATCCCAAATTTAATTGTTCTATTCCGAATTTGAAATGAAAAATCAAATTCTCAATTGTTTTATTCTGAAAATGTTTAATTTGAACTGGAGATTAGGTAAAGCCATAGACAACAACTAGATAGGTAACTATAGCTAAAAACCTAAGTCTGTTGTCAAAAACCTAATTCATGAGAATGTATTGCATGTATTTTGTTATTGTATCAGGCGTATGTGTGAAAAGAGAGTAATTTTTTCCTCTCTCCTTCCGTTCTATGCGTTTATTCTATGGGTAAAGCTTTAGATCTTATTCCGAGTGAAATTCGGATCAAACAGAAGTTTTCTATAAAAACAATTAATCTCTTTATTTTCAGAATGAGTTTATTTCAAGCACAAAGTTAAAGAAGTTTTCAGAAAACTACTACCCTTTTTAATATTACCCCTATTTTCTTACATGGTTCACAAAATTCATTCCGCCTTATTAAACAAATTTTATCATAGATAGAACACAGATTATATAACAAATAAAACTATATTAAAATGACAACAAGCGATGAAAAAGTTAAGAGTCCGGTATGGAGGGAATCGTCCAGTTTAATAATATGTGCCAAAAGCCCGGAAAAACTAAATGGATACGATTATAGGGTAAAGCTATTACAAATAAAATAAATATGTAAATAATTTTCTGATACAGTTTTCTTCTCTCACAGATTTTAATCCTAAAACGTTCGGATCGCACAGCTTTAATTAAGGATCAAGGTGTTTTTCCCGGTGGTATTTATGATGCGTTCGATGAGAGCATAGAATGGTTAAAGTATTACGAAGAATTCGGTGTCACGCAGCAGTCATTGAAAGAGCTGGTGGTAATCGATGGTGAAACTGAGAGACCAAAAATCTTGGCACCCCAAGGTACTGGATGCTATGATCGTTTCTTTAAAAGTTCTAAAATATGGGCCCGGTGGGTAAAACTAATGGTAATGGTATTTTGTAAATTATAAACTTTTTATTTTATTTTTAGAGAAATTTCCTTACGCATAAATGCTATACGTGAAACTTTTGAGGAAGTTGGTGTATTCTTGTGTCGTAATCGGGAACAATTGCTCTCCACTAGTAAAACAGGTTTTTATATTGCGAAATATGATAAACTAAAGTGGCAAAAATTGGTTCATGAAGATCCCAAAGAATTTCTCAATATGTGTAAAGAACTTAATGTAGTGCCCGATTTATGGGGACTTCATGAGTGGTGCGGTTGGGCCAGTCCAGCCATTATAAAAAGAGGCTATGAGACAGCATTTTTTATAACATTCCTCAATGAAATACCCAAAGTGTTGTGTGAAGAAACGGAAGTCAAAGAATGTTTGGTATGTTATGGAATTCAAACAATCATGAATAAAATAAATTAAAAACTAATGTTTCTATTGATGCACAAATTTAATTTTAATTTAGTGGTTGCCTCCATCTACATTTTTACAAATGGTACGTGAAGCCAAACTGTTCTTTTTACCGCCACAAGTTTATGAGTTATCACGCTTAGTTCCTTATAAATCATTCGATTATCTCAAACAATTTTCATGGGATCGTAGGAAAAAAGGCATAACTATGTATCGTCCTATTGGTCACGTTTGTACGGATGGTGTTGTCTTTGTATTTCCAGGTTTAATTTAATAACCTAAACATTTTCAACCTAAAACTTTTCTAATTGATGTAAATATTTTTATATCTTTTAACAGGTGATGATTTCTATACGGGAGACCCTTATCAAGCTACCGTTGCTCGTAATATGGAGTGCACTAGAGCTGAATTTAGAGCTCGTGCTAAATGTATAAATCGCATTGAAAATCCTGCTGCCCCTAATGCTGTTTTATATTCCAACATTAAACCCTTTAATGGTCATTTGATGCCCGTGAGTTCTAGAGGAGATGAATTGAATAAACTCTAATTGTATTGATTTGACTAAAAGTGGTGTAAATAAAATTGATAATAAGAATGTTTCGTAACTAATCTGAGGCTTTTTTAGTTTCTTTTGTGAAGAGTGTCATCATAAGCCTGTTTGGAACCATCAGTAAACCATACTTGATCGGCATTATTCTGCCACCATATCTGATTTAACCACTCGTCCCATTCAGTTATAAGGACCCTAAACTTCCTTTTCTAACACCAGAGTTGGTGACATATGGTCCGATATTGCAATACTAGGATCATTTTCAAAGATGAATAGAATGCGCATCCAACCAGATCTCCCGGCATTACAGGGGATATCCCCGGTAGTCTGCATGCACTCATATAGGCCTCCTCCATTACCAATATATGTAAGGGTGGGATGTGAAGGATTGCATCCAGAGCATGAGTGGGACAGGTCTTCATGGACATAGTAATAGAGACACAGAGACAATAGAGACCTTGTCAAGTAATGCTCTCGCGGTCACCTGGTTTACCTTTTTCCACCATGCCAATGCAGCATATGTTATTATTGGCCTAATTACCGTAATAAAAGACCAGTACATCATCTTCGGTTTTAACCCCCACGTTCTACCAAAAAGACGCTGGTAGGCATATATTGCTCTAGTGGCTTTTGGATAAATGAGAATTCCAAGTGAGAGTCCTATCAAGTGGAACCCCAAGATATTTTACCTTATTATAAAACCCTATATATGAGCCATTCAATGTAGGCTCTATGAGTCTAATAACTCTTCGTTTTGTAAATGGTACTAGAATTGTCTTGGCTGGGTTCCAAGCACCACTTGGGGTTATATTCAGAACAGTCTGCATTCTTTCCGATATCGTTACGTCATCACACCCAGTAACAGAGATTACTAAGTATGTCATCGGCGTAACCATATGTGCGGAAAAATAAGTTGTTAAGTTCTTCCAGAAGTTCATCGATAACTAGAGTCCTCAAAAGAGGCGATAGTTCGCCACCTTGTGGACATCCCCTAGTTGCTCTAACAGTCTTCAATGATCCTCCTAAATCCATTTCCTTATAATGTAAGGAACCCCTTTTCTTTGCAGTGCTACATCCCTTTGATTTGATCATTGTTTGAAAGTATGGCAACAAAAAATGTTTAAGCTGCGAACATTAACATCGAATGCTCTAGAATTCGAATATACTAGTTGTCCGTTAAGATCACTTTATTTGCAATCAAAAGTATCCCGGCCTTATGATATTTTCACTGCGGGTCAGAGCAAACACTCCAACAGGAACCATTCCGTCATTGCACTGTTCAACGAGGGAATCCATCGTTACATGGCAATTTTTCACATCTGCTAGTTTCAACTTAAACAAACCATTGTCTATACAATTCTCCTCTTCCTCACGGTCCCATATCCCATTGCAAATTGGTTCTATTGCTTTCTTTACTAAATCTGATGATAGACAGCGACGCTCCCGTGTCCATAGTAAGGATGTGTTTCTGACCGTTGATATACCCACTAGCAGTAAGATTGTTATTTTCCTGCTGCATTACTGATATGGAGATGGTAGGGCCGTCAGGTGTCAGATTCTGTCCCTCAGTGGTAGCTCGTTTTAAAGGTGGCTCATGTAACGCTGCTGGTTGTTTCTTGGAGGCGAGGCAGAACTGGTTCGAATGTGACCGATTTTACCACAGTTATAACACTTAAGTAGTTTTGGCTTTACTTTTCTTCTTACTTAAAGTTTTTAAAACTGCCTCTTTTAATTTCAGCCTTTGTAAAAAAGTATCTGAATATAATACCTTTAATAATCCCCAGTGGAATTGCTACTGAGACCGCATTGGAGATGTCTAAGGCAGATCCCATTCTGGCTAGTTCGTCTGAAAGTTGATTGCAATAGTGGTATCTGTGCGCAGGGACCCAACCCAAAGTAATGTCAGATAGACGACCTAGCCTTGACAGAGAGTTCTTACATTGCCTGACTAATGAAGGTGAAGTTGTGTAGGCCTTCAGTGTAAGAAGTTCCGCCTGACTGTCGACAAAAATACCTATATTGCCGCGAGTGATTGCAAAAATGTCCACCTAGAAAACACTACACTTATTCGGAAGACGGTATGAGATGCCTAACCGAAGTTCGTCACAGAAGACGCCAGAACCAACACCACAGCTCATTTTTGAACACCATATCAAAATCTGTGTATGGAGTAATATAGTCAGAGGGTTGGAAAACGATTGGAGGCAATAGGCCCAGAATCCCCGAGTTCTCGATCTCCAACGTCCTGATGTGTGAAGCCTCGCTGCGCTGCTGGCAGAGGTGGCCATTATGTGAAGGTATATTGGCACAAGGTGCAGTTTAGTGTTCAGTGCCTCTGAAGGACTAGTTCTTAGTGCGTCTGTTATACCAACGCAGGCTGATCTCTGGACTTTATATAGTTGGTCTACGAAATATTTCCTTTTAGTTGTAGTCCACCATACAAGAGATCCAAAAGTAAGAATTGAACGTATTATAGCCGTATACATTCATTTAATTACGCTGGGACTAAGTCCCCATTTTTTACCACACATCTTACAACAGGTGTTGAGTAATAGGGTTATGAAAGGGGGATTTTGCAGTTCTTCAACTGCGGAAGTTTGAAGCTTAGAATCTTGGTATTTGTCGTGAAGAGTACAAGTTTTGTTTTGCTTGGATTCACCCCAAGACCACTTACCGTGGCCCAGTTGTCGAGCAACACTAAAGCAGTGGTCATAATATCACTGAGCACATCCGGAAACAGTTCTGATACGAGTATCACCAGTTCGTCCGCATAAGCGACAACTTTAATCCCTTTTCTGTCTAGATCAATGAGAATCGAGTTAATAACGATAAGCAATAGTAGTGGAGAGATTACCGCTCCCTGAGGTGTGCCTCTTCCAACTTTCTTGGACTTAACGCTATTACCAAGATATGCTGTGAATATTCTTGATTTCAGCATGGTTACTATCCAGTCGTTGATATATTTTCCAACGTCTAGGTTACAAGAATAGATACATTATTGAAAGCACCCTCTATATCCAGGAAGGCTGCCATTGTGTATTGTTTAAATTCGAAAGATCTCTCTATAACTCTTACTACCTCATATAGTGCTGTCTTTGTAGAGATACCCTTAAGGTATGCGTGCTGACTATTAGAGAGCCGTGTTGTGCCCTCTAGTCGATGCCTTATGTGAGCGTCAATGAGTCTTTCCAACGTTTTAAGCTGGAAAGATGAAAGACTAATTGGACGAAAGTTCTTCGCATTCTCATGACTTCTTTTGCCAGTCTTGGAAATAAAAACGACCTTAACCCTCCTCCAGTTAACCGAAACATCGTTGAGGCAGAGCCGGAGCGTAAATATTCTTTGAAGCCAGGAAATGATATGCCTTTTTGCACTTTGTAGCATCTTTGGTAATATACCATCCGGCTCAGGTGACTAGAATGGTGAGAAACTATCAATCGCCCATGATATCCTATCATAGGAGATGATGTTACTGTCGATATTGGAGCAATATCCTTGCAGCCTGGGAAGTGAGTATTCAGTAGGATGTCAAGTGACTCTGCTGAGGAGTCATCCTTCCTTTTAATATAAGTAGGATTGAACTGCCCCTTGGCTAGAATTCTGCTAAGTCTTGCAGAGTCTTTTGTGTTATCTATAGATTCACAAAAGCTTCTCCATGAATTTCTTTTTGCGACTACTATAGCTATCTTGTAAGCTTTTAATTTACCATACCGTGTACGATTTACTATTATAGCTAATGTTAAAAGCCCTACTTGTTTCCCTCGGTAGTTTAGATAGCTCCGAATTCCACCATTGAGGGAAGCTTTTCGTAGCCTTAGTGACTGGACAGGAAACTTTGAAAGCTTTGACAACAGTTTTACAAATTTTTTTTATCGAATCTTCAACAACTGACATATTCTTAAGTTTATGTTGAAGGATCCCATTAAATTTGAACCAATCGGTCCTTCTTGGGTTCCCAAATTGTATTTTCTCTGTTCTGAAGTCTAATTTCGAAGAGAATCCAATTATGGTCTGAGAACGACCTTTTATTGGATACCCTCCACCTATCTACTGATACCTTAGACCTATCATGTGTAATATTAAATACTTCCTCCCATCCATTATAGTTGTCGGAACTTGGAAAACTGAATGTTGGCTTGTTACCAGAGTTACATATGTATATTTAGTTTGTTGGAATTAATGAAATTAAGTAAAGACTCACCCCTTTCATTGATTTCACTATAATCCCAGATTGAATGCCTGGCATTGGTATCACAGCCCAGGATAAAATCGTCAGATGCCCCAACAGAGGACAGTAGAGCACTCACTTCGGCTGGAGGAGCTGTATTTTCATGTGCCATGTAGCTTGAGGCAATCGAAAGGCTTCTGTCATACGGTAGCTCGACCGTTGCTACTGTTAGGTCCGCTTTGGCAATAATACATGATCTTGGCCTACCATTGTTACTTGCATACAGAGTATTATATGCTGAGGCCGAGAACCGCTTCACGTCCGAGTTTGACGACCAGGGTTCTTGCAACAAGAGTATTCGAAGGTTATCTGTAGCACATTTCGAGTGCTGCAGATTTATCTGTGTGTCATTATTGGGGGGAGGGGGTTTTCGGAGTGCTTCATCTCTGTATGCAGAGAGTTTGCCGCTTCAACCTCACCAGCTTCATCGCTCCCCGTACCTGTGGACCGAAACACTTAAATCGTACCGTCCCTCACCCCAAATAACTCCTTAAAGTCCGCCTTCTCAAGCTCGACTGAAGCAGATTCCGTGATGGCGATAATTAGGCAAGTGTTGACTTGTTCAGTGCGGATAATGGACCAGTCATGCATGTGAATATTGGGGTTTTGCAGTTTCAAACACTACAACATCTTATGTGCATCGGTTATCGCGCATGCGGTCTTAAAGGAACTTCCTGAGCAGCGATCAGTTTAAGACTTAAGCCTTCCCATGTACCACTGATCTTACCGATGCAATTGCTAAAAAAGTCCTTTAAGTACTCGTCCAAGCATTCTTGGCTAGAGGCTAACAGGTTATCTTCTGAAGACGATCCGAGATCATCGGTTCTCTTCACGGTGTTGTTGTCGTATTTAATTTTTGGTCCGGCAAGTAAGGGGATGGACCATTCATGCAGTGACGGCGTATATAGACTGAACAAAAATAGTAACCGTGTCCTAGCATCGGAGGGGAGCTGTCATCGACTAATCCTCTTTTTATCACTAATTAGCCATTCAGGTTCTCGGCACTGCTACCAACCACGTTAACCTTACAAGTGGTGGAAGGGATACAAAAGGGGAGAGAAGGTATATAAAGGGGAAGGGAAAAAGATAGGTGAGGATAACCTTTGGTCTTAAAGGCTTTTGAGTTCATTATCTCGAAAGTTGACCCTACATTAGCGGTATCCACAATCAAGACATCGCGACAAGATTGTTATCCAGATGGTGGCCGATTATACTTGTTATATTTTAAAAAATAAAACCAACAAGGTTAAATATTACTGTATCTTTTCGACAGTTTAGTTATTTTAAGTAGTAGAAGAAAAAGGTTATTTGCATAAAATGTTGAGATCATCTCTATTTTGAAAGTATATAAGTATCATGTTAAAGCAAGCATATGTTGAAAGTATGTACCTGAACCGCAGTAGGTTTTACTGCATGAAGCTGGATCCAACAGTGACAGTCAATTACGAAAGGAAATATACAATTTAAATTAAACATTTTCGTTTCCTGCTATTTTAACACGCAGAGGAAAATTATTACAAAATCAATTCATACTCACTTAATGCATGACAATGTCAAGTATTTTAATTATTGTGGTCTTCGAATTAATTTAATGTGCAAAAAATATACATATATACTATTTATTGTGTGTTAAAAAACTCCACAAATGATATTGTTCTTTATCTTTTTATAAAGTGATGTTCATTTAATTTGCATTCTTCTTCTGACAAGGGTAGAGAAAAAAGAACCCATACCCTGCTTTAAAACTCACCACACTTTAAAGTCATGCTGTTAAATATTTGAAATAAAAAACATTCGTCTTTTATTTTTTAAATGGTTTACAAAAACCACAAATCAGACACAAATTTATCCCATTAAGGACGCATTAAAATCACTTTTGTTGCTTCTCCCTGGGCCAGCCACTCGTTGAAGTGAAACAAACACGGCTGGCGGGTATGGTGCGTAGAGATTTGGTTGTTGATGCCGTCAATGCCACCACCTGTTTTTTTTTTGGGTTATTTTTCTTTGGGTGAGACATTAAACGCTTAAAATACTTGTACAAGGGTATTTTAAAATTGTCTAAAGTAGCAAGTACTCTTACTACATGTAGAATGAAAGTACCAGTACCAGTCACCCCTTGTTGTAATCAAACATTTCCATGGGGGGCTTTTATAGAGAACAAAAGGACGAACTGTTTTTTTGTTGTTTCGTTCGATGGCTTTGCTTTAATAAGGACGACCATGGTGTTCGTGCTATTTGTACAAATATCTCATAAATTGTATACCTATTGAAAAGTGTATGATGTGTAAAGTAGGAAGGAAAGGCTGATGGATGGGGGGCATAGAAGACAAATGGAGTATGGTGTTCATGAAAACAATGCCAATTCAATCAGTATGCTTCCGTTTTGTTAATTTTTGAGGTTATGTTGTTAAAACTATTTGTGTGAGCGAATGAGTATTTAGTCAATTTATTTTATACAAATTATAAACAATTAAGTAATTATTGTACACTTGTAAATAAATACGGAAAGAGTTTAAGATACAAATTTTAAATTTTTGTTGGTTTACATTTAAAATAAATGAATACATATTATGTATTGTAAGAAGAATTTATTTTAAACTCTTTTATTTTTGCTACTTTTTCCTTCAGAGAAATTATCAAATTTCCAGCAGTTGTCATTTGTTTAACGGATTATATTAATTATATTGTCCCATATTTGGAACTTTTTAGAGGTTATATTTAAGTAAATATAACTATAACGCATAATTTAGCGCGTTAAATTTTTATCTTTTATGAACAAGCGTAATTTTTGACCTTTTTCAAATTATAGAAAATATTTTTATAGTTAACTAAGGGATTATAAAAGTTCCATGAGGTCATTATATAATAAAATATTAAAATGTCTTATTAACATAATTAGGTTACATTTTCACAGTGGGTGAGCGGCGGTTCGTAATGTTAAATTATCTTAATCTTTAAATTCAAATAAAATTATATTGAAGAAATGGTGATTTATAAAATTATTTATCTTTATAGAGTCAGCGGAAAAGACCGTGTCAAAAGATTATATTCATTCACAAGTTATTCGGAAATCTTTAGCTTAAGGACCTGGCTCACTAAATGCGAACGAAAATTTTCTTTCTTATTTTATCTATATAAATATATAAATGTCTTTGTAAGTTTGTTTGTTTATTTGTTTGTTTGTTTGTTTGAGCATCACGCCTAAACGGCTGAACCGATTTTATTGAAATTTGGAACGTAGATAGATCCTTACTTGGAAGCGTCAATAGGCTATACATTTTTTCAATACTTGGACCAGAAAGGGATAAAAAGGGGGAAAAACGGGTAAAATTGGTACCTTTAGTTTTTAAACAATAATTACTAAACGGCTGAACCGATTTTTACATCGACAGGGGTGGCGAAGCGCACCGGGTCAAGCTAGTATTTAAATAAAATAATAGATGTATTTCATTTAAGATTTTCCATACAAATTTGTCTACTTAGATTCTACAAAGTAAATGGTTTACTTTGAAAATCAGTCATCGATTCGCGCCACTTTGTCTTAACGGGTTTGTTAATACACAAAATTGCCGCATATAGATTGAGACCAATCCACAACAGATCCAGAAAAATACACCATTGGGTGCGGTTTACACGCTGCACAGTGGATGAAGCGTTGGAAGTATAAGTTTTGAATTTGGACCTTATGAGCACACCAAGGGCGCGGCCAGGGTTCCCCAAAGTAAGACATGTTATGTATCAATGGATAGGGAATTTTCTCTATTTTTCAAAAATATACTTTGAGGATAAATAGGGAACACATCAATGTTTCCAAAGCTGCTTTCCGTTTTCTGATCCCAGCTTTGGGATTTTAGAACATATAGGTCAAATTCCGAAGGGCGTTGGGGCGACATATTAAACAAATTTTACATGTTTTTTATACTTAAATGTTCTCCGTAAAGATGTCTTACAGAAAAACATAAAATTGTTATATATTTTTAAAGAAAGTTTTTTTTAATACAAAAATATTTAAGTCACATTTTCGCCCAAAAAACAGCAAAAATCTACTATTTTTTGAATTTTTAAATTCAAAATCGATTTTTTTTGGATCCTAATCGATATTGCTCTGGTAATTTAGTTGTCTAAATAACGAAAGAAATTCGAGACCATTCGGTCCAAAAGTACGACCTATATTATTAAAAAAGAGGACCAAGGTATGGCAAAATTTTAAAATTTAAATTTTGAAATCCCCATAAATCGTAAATTATAAGAGATAAATAGCACTCGCAAGCATATTTTTTTCAAGACCCATCCGAGCGCTTTCCAAAAATATAAAAATCTTTAAAATGGCACGTCGAAGGTACCCTACTTTGAGCCCACATAGCGCCGCGCCTGGTACATTTGAAGGGCCCATATAAATAGCTGAAACTCAAATACTCCTAGGCTGCGCCCACGGACTAGTTGTTTAGAAATGCCAGATTTATTTCCAAAAAATTTTGATTCTGCCCCACTGTGCAGTCCAGTACAAATTGAGTAAATAATTGATAAGGATCTGCATGGCCTTTAGAGCAAAACATTGATCTTCCCGAGACAAAACTATTGATATATCATACTTCAGGATCCTACTGTAAGTGGCAAAAATATAACGTTCGGCAAAAAAAAAAATAAGAAAAATTTATTCTTAACTGCCTTGCAGAACTACATTATATTAGGGGGTGTACTGGGATTTCTTTTTTTTGAGGTACGGTCTAATGTACATATATTTCAATTAAACTGGCAGCATAATCAAAATTAGCAGAGCACACAGAAAAAACTAAAATTCAAATCCAATTACTAAATTCAAAAAAGTTAACTAAATATTTTATTGAAATGGGACCTATCACAAAATCAAACACTACAATTTGTAAATGTTTTATTGAAAAAAAAAATTTTTTTCTTAATAAAATATTATTACTATTAATGAAACATATTATTTGAAATTTCGCACAAATATCAAACAATATTTTTAATAAAACCATACAAATAATTTGTTGGTTTTGAAAAGATATTCAAACAATATTAATTATTAAAGCAATTAACATACTAATAAAATTTAAAATTAAAATTCAATAAATATTTTAATTAAATATAAGAAATTGAATACGCCATAAACAATATTTTCTACAGAAGATACTGTTATACACAATATTTTCTATAGAAAATACTGTTATACTCAATATTGTCTATGGAAAATACTGTTATACTCAATATTGTCTATGGAAAATACTGTTATACACAAAATTTTCTATGGAAAATACTTTATACACAATATCTTTTATGGAAAATACTGTTATACTCAATCTTTTCTATAGAAAATACTGTTATACACAATAGATTCTATGGAAAATACTGTTATACACAATATTGTCTATGGAAAATACTGTTATACTCAATCTTTCCTATAGAAAATACTGTTATACACAATATTTGCTATAAAAAATACTGTTATACACAATCTTTTCTATAGGAAATACTCTTATACGCAATAGAAAATACAGTTATACACAATAGATTCTATGGAAAATACAGTTATACACAATAGATTCTATGGAAAATAATGTTATACACAATATTGTCTATGGAAAATACTGTTATACTTAATCTTTTCTATGGAAAATACTGTTATACACAATAGTTTCTATAGAAAATACATCTATACACAATATTTTCTCTAAAAAATATTTTATGCACAATATTTTCTCTAGAAAGTACTTTTATCAGCCAAACATGCGTTCCTTCACAAACTGGAATCCAAGCATCACTGGGATATTCTTTTCCTGTGGAGAGATAAAAAAATAGGCTTGTTTAAATTTATTGATAAACAAGCGTACTTACCATTTACTAACTATTCTTCCAAAGATAGTCCGGAATGAGAAAACAAGCACCTCATCTTGATTATCTGCAGAAACACCCAAATTCACTGTCCGGAGTCGAACCCGCAACTCTTGGTTTGATAGTCCAGCACACTATCGTATATTCTATCGTGGCTCCTTGAAATTATATTGAATCGGTCAACAATATTTCTGAGAATTCTAAATACTTACCGAAATGTTAACATAATACAAAATTTGTGAAAACTATCCACATATACAATTTGTGTAGATAAATATTTTACAAAATACTTATATATTTTTTTTACAGTTGTCAAAATGAACATTAAATTTGTTTTTGTTTCAAAATAAACAAAAAACAAATGTCGACATAAATTTATTAGGCCGGTAAACTCTCCGTTAACAATTTTGGTTTTCTCAATATGCCGACAAAAAACATTATTTTCTGTTGGCAATACCTCTCAAAATAGATGTGAAAGGTGGGAACCCTGCCTTCAAGTGACAACATGTTTACATAAATCAGCTGTTTAATGTGGCCATCGACAGCCGCAATCTTTTGAAAAGTGCATTATCCTCCATGTCTGCCAGGTAGTTAGGCCTGACATGATAAACTCTTTCAGCATTCACTTGGAACTCATGTTATTTGAGTTCATCCTCCATCAAATTAATGTTATTAAACTCTTTTTATAAAAACTATTTAATTTCGTTTACAAAAACACAAACACATAAAAACTATGAACAGCAGTCAGCTGTTATTTATTTATCTGTACGATAAATAAATAATTGGCAGATGAGGTCGGGTTAGCTTTGCGATAGAATAGAAGCAAATGAGACATTGAGAAAACCAAATTTCTTTAATCTGCAGTTTTTCGTTGGGAAAAAAGATAATCACCTAATGAGAAATCGGCCCATAGTCTTTTAAAAAAATGTTTGGTTCTATTAAAATTTTTGTTAAAACCAAACAAAATTTTGATAAAGAAAAAAAGTTGTTGGTGTAGAAGTGTTGTCTATTATATGTGATATTATAAAATTATTTCAAATTATAAAAACGTACATGATTTTAAGAATATTATGGTAAACAAATTTAAAATAAATAGGAGTTTTTGATTGTTACAAAAGTTGTTAGCATTGTTAAGAAACAAAACTTAAAACCAATTGAAATATTAATGAAATCAAACAAAATAAATAATAAAACACAAATTTGATTTCAAACATGTGCATGTTTAAAAATATATTAGTCATATTTTTTTCTGTGCAGGAACAATTCATTCATACTCTCAGGTATTTTTTTAAATGTTCTTATGGTCTAAAGATTTTTAACTTTGGAACCATTTCTTTTTAAACAAATATCTTCTATAACTAAACATTTATTTAAACATATATCACTATATTTTTGTTCTAAACATAAAAGTCAATTGAAGGCAATTTGTTAAACATGAGTGGAAAATGTGTCCAACAATAAGTTGGAAACATTACATCGAAATGCGATAAATGATGAAAATAATAATGTGAACTCAATGTGCGACAAAGATTTGTTTTTTTTCTAGATATAATTTTATATATTTTATTTTTGTTGTTATTGTTGAGAGGGTGTAACGAACACTTAATAAAGCGAACGTACTAAAGGATGTTAGGAAAAAGAAAATCAAAAAGGATGAAAAATCAAACAAATGTTAGAAACTAAATATGAACATAAATATTAACTGCCTTGCAGAACTACATTATATTAGGGGGTGTACTGGGATTTCTTTTTTTTGAGGTACGGTCTAATGTACATATATTTCAATTAAACTGGCAGCATAATCAAAATTAGCAGAGCACACAGAAAAAACTAAAATTCAAATCCAATTACTAAATTCAAAAAAGTTAACTAAATATTTTATTGAAATGGGACCTATCACAAAATCAAACACTACAATTTGTAAATGTTTTATTGAAAAAAAAAATTTTTTTCTTAATAAAATATTATTACTATTAATGAAACATATTATTTGAAATTTCGCACAAATATCAAACAATATTTTTAATAAAACCATACAAATAATTTGTTGGTTTTGAAAAGATATTCAAACAATATTAATTATTAAAGCAATTAACATATTAATAAAATTTAAAATTAAAATTCAATAAATATTTTAATTAAATATAAGAAATTGAATACGCCATAAACAATATTTTCTACAGAAGATACTGTTATACACAATATTTTCTATAGAAAATACTGTTATACTCAATATTGTCTATGGAAAATACTGTTATACTCAATATTGTCTATGGAAAATACTGTTATACACAAAATTTTCTATGGAAAATACTTTATACACAATATCTTTTATGGAAAATACTGTTATACTCAATCTTTTCTATAGAAAATACTGTTATACACAATAGATTCTATGGAAAATACTGTTATACACAATATTGTCTATGGAAAATACTGTTATACTCAATCTTTCCTATAGAAAATACTGTTATACACAATATTTGCTATAAAAAATACTGTTATACACAATCTTTTCTATAGGAAATACTCTTATACGCAATAGAAAATACAGTTATACACAATAGATTCTATGGAAAATACAGTTATACACAATAGATTCTATGGAAAATAATGTTATACACAATATTGTCTATGGAAAATACTGTTATACTTAATCTTTTCTATGGAAAATACTGTTATACACAATAGTTTCTATAGAAAATACATCTATACACAATATTTTCTCTAAAAAATATTTTATGCACAATATTTTCTCTAGAAAGTACTTTTATCAGCCAAACATGCGTTCCTTCACAAACTGGAATCCAAGCATCACTGGGATATTCTTTTCCTGTGGAGAGATAAAAAAATAGGCTTGTTTAAATTTATTGATAAACAAGCGTACTTACCATTTACTAACTATTCTTCCAAAGATAGTCCGGAATGAGAAAACAAGCACCTCATCTTGATTATCTGCAGAAACACCCAAATTCACTGTCCGGAGTCGAACCCGCAACTCTTGGTTTGATAGTCCAGCACACTATCGTATATTCTATCGTGGCTCCTTGAAATTATATTGAATCGGTCAACAATATTTCTGAGAATTCTAAATACTTACCGAAATGTTAACATAATACAAAATTTGTGAAAACTATCCACATATACAATTTGTGTAGATAAATATTTTACAAAATACTTATATATTTTTTTTACAGTTGTCAAAATGAACATTAAATTTGTTTTTGTTTCAAAATAAACAAAAAACAAATGTCGACATAAATTTATTAGGCCGGTAAACTCTCCGTTAACAATTTTGGTTTTCTCAATATGCCGACAAAAAACATTATTTTCTGTTGGCAATACCTCTCAAAATAGATGTGAAAGGTGGGAACCCTGCCTTCAAGTGACAACATGTTTACATAAATCAGCTGTTTAATGTGGCCATCGACAGCCGCAATCTTTTGAAAAGTGCATTATCCTCCATGTCTGCCAGGTAGTTAGGCCTGACATGATAAACTCTTTCAGCATTCACTTGGAACTCATGTTATTTGAGTTCATCCTCCATCAAATTAATGTTATTAAACTCTTTTTATAAAAACTATTTAATTTCGTTTACAAAAACACAAACACATAAAAACTATGAACAGCAGTCAGCTGTTATTTATTTATCTGTACGATAAATAAATAATTGGCAGATGAGGTCGGGTTAGCTTTGCGATAGAATAGAAGCAAATGAGACATTGAGAAAACCAAATTTCTTTAATCTGCAGTTTTTCGTTGGGAAAAAAGATAATCACCTAATGAGAAATCGGCCCATAGTCTTTTAAAAAAATGTTTGGTTCTATTAAAATTTTTGTTAAAACCAAACAAAATTTTGATAAAGAAAAAAAGTTGTTGGTGTAGAAGTGTTGTCTATTATATGTGATATTATAAAATTATTTCAAATTATAAAAACGTACATGATTTTAAGAATATTATGGTAAACAAATTTAAAATAAATAGGAGTTTTTGATTGTTACAAAAGTTGTTAGCATTGTTAAGAAACAAAACTTAAAACCAATTGAAATATTAATGAAATCAAACAAAATAAATAATAAAACACAAATTTGATTTCAAACATGTGCATGTTTAAAAATATATTAGTCATATTTTTTTCTGTGCAGGAACAATTCATTCATACTCTCAGGTATTTTTTTAAATGTTCTTATGGTCTAAAGATTTTTAACTTTGGAACCATTTCTTTTTAAACAAATATCTTCTATAACTAAACATTTATTTAAACATATATCACTATATTTTTGTTCTAAACATAAAAGTCAATTGAAGGCAATTTGTTAAACATGAGTGGAAAATGTGTCCAACAATAAGTTGGAAACATTACATCGAAATGCGATAAATGATGAAAATAATAATGTGAACTCAATGTGCGACAAAGATTTGTTTTTTTTCTAGATATAATTTTATATATTTTATTTTTGTTGTTATTGTTGAGAGGGTGTAACGAACACTTAATAAAGCGAACGTACTAAAGGATGTTAGGAAAAAGAAAATCAAAAAGGATGAAAAATCAAACAAATGTTAGAAACTAAATATGAACATAAGTACAAGTGCAAATAAGGTGACCAGCTGTAGGATTGTATCAAATTTTATGGTTTATCCGTTTCCACATATGGTCAATAATAGTTATACATTTCACCATGAGTGTTAAGGGTATATACAACATAAGTTTGTCATTCCGTTTGCAATTTGCACATTTTTCATTTGCGACCCCTAAGGATATATATTCTGGATCATTATAGATAACGGATTCAATATACTCAGATCGTGTCTGTCTGTTGAAATCAACTTTCCGAAGCAAATAACTTACAATCATGATTGATACATCAATATATGGGATATATTCCTGGTTCAGGGGGCTAAATACCGCAGTCGAACACGATCGATTACTTATTCGAACGTGCGAGTTTTTTTATTTTTGAGATTCTCTTATTCGACATCGAATAAAATGTATAGAAAATTATAATGATTGTGCTCAATAATGAACGAAATTTATTTCAATTACGAGAATTTGACCCCAGTTGTTTTTTAAAATCAGGAATATCGGCCTACAATTGGCTCATGTATAAGCAAAATACGACATCGATTTGTTTACCTATATCTCGATTACTAAGTCATTTGTATTGTTACGTTTTTACCTTTCAAAAACGAGATTTATTTCCTTTAAATAAACCGGATACTTTTGATTGCAAATAAAAGCAGTTTTAGTAGTTTAAAATTTGTAACAACTCTTTATTTAAATGTACACCAACAACAGTTCAAATATTCACTCAGTGTCTCTATACACGTCTATCAAACCGCAGAAATACACACACACATTCTATAATGTACAAGACGGTTGATGTTAACTCTACAGCGGCAATGATAAACTCCACTCACGACTGCCAGCTCTGCCACTATTTATACACGCGCCATCTATTGGGAATCTTCTACATTCGAATTCTAGAGCTTTCGATGTTAATGTTAGCAGCTTAAACATGCAGTGTTGCCATACTTACAAACAATGCTAATAACCGCATGCTATAAACATTGTTGATAAGTAGAAGCTTCTACTGATGAACGTGTTTATAAACATGATGAATGTTGCAGGCAGTCGTTGCGGACCGTTAAATTCAAATCGCTATTGCACATTCGTAACAATATAGACAACATGAATATCAAATTAAAAGAATTTCACATATCCATAACGTCATAGAAATTCGGACCGAAAATGGTCCAAAATCGGGAAAAATATTTTTTTACCCGAATCTTTTTTCTTCCAATAGTGACTCCAATACATTGACAGTTGATAGCCGTCATATTGTTGAAGCTACGTCTGTCGAAATGGCTGTCATTTATTTGTTATGCCAAATCTCCATGGATTTAGCTTTCAACAGCACGTGAAAATGTTGAAATTGTTTTATCAGATCATTTAATGGTGAGGCCAATTTCAGCAAACAAAATGTCGAATTTGGGACAGTACCAATCCACATGAGATCCAAGAGCGTCCAATGCATTCCGAAAAAATCACTGTTTGGTGTGAATTTTAGGCTGGCGGTCATATCATCGGTCAATATTTCTTTGAAAACGACGTTGGCCAGCGGCGAGCGCTATAGGTTGATGGTTACCGACTTATTTTGGCCTGAACAACGACATGTGGTTTCAAGAGGATGGCGCTACGTGCCACAAAGCTCATGTCACATTGGATATTATTTAAGAGCGTTTTGAGGACATGGTCACCTCCGTGGAGGTGATGTGAACTGGCCACCGAGATCGTGCTATTTGACCCCGTATTACTTTTTCTTGAAGAATTTTCCCCAAGAAAATAAGCCACAAATTAAAGCAGAATTCAAAGCCAACGTCACCCATGCCACCGGTAAAATTCAGTCAGATTTATGCGCCAGAGTCATGGAAAATTTGACATGCGCGCTACCCAGCGAAGCAGCTGCTGACGTTATATTCCATACATAATGGAATTAAAAATGTCGATTAAATCTGACAAACACTTTGTTTTATTTAAATTTAAAGATAGAAAACACTTAATGAAATAATGCGCAAATCTGGTGGAAATACTTTCAATTAAGGAAAACACAATTTTGAAGCCGACATTTTGAAAAAAATCTAGAGCGTCTCTTATTCTAAATCTTTGTCGAATTACGATAGTGATGGAATTTTGCAACAAATGGTCACCCTAAATATTGGCCAATATTTTCTATATGTTGCTTGTCACTTCACCAACTACAAGTGCGAACAAATGAATTGCGGGAATTTATTGTGGTAATTTCGCATTAGCAGCAATTTAAGACATTCGTTTGTAAGGAAACATTTGTTTTTTTTTTTATTATTACAACCAGAAAAAAATAAACACTTCAAATGATGCCCAAGGGATGGAGAAGCAGCCCAAAACTAACTAAAAAAACACCTACTCATGTCAAACCGTTGTACTATTCATTAGAAGTTCAGGGTAAATTGGGAATTTCTCAAGCCATAAGGAATTGAATTTGGTGGCATTAAGTTCATAGCGAGGAAAGCCTGAGGTTATTAATATTTGTTATTTTGACGAACAATTTTATTGTAGATTTTATTAACAGGTTTTTATTGACATTTTATTTTGTTGTAGTTAATAAATACCATAAATTTTAGCTTATGTCCAACGAGAAAAAGTAAAAGTTTTATTATTTCAACTGGACATGTTGTCAGGAGTAAGTAAACATTTTTATTATTCGTGTCACTTACTTTACAAAGGACAAACCTTTAGTCAACTTGTTTCCAACTGATAACTGGGGATAGGATTATTATCTTATTTTCATATTTTTTTTTTGGTATTTTTCGTGTGTCTTTGACAATAATCACTATAATTGGTTGTCATTGCAATGAAGTCAGCGTGTGCTGCTGTTTTGTAATGATACAGGTACGTGCTAAGAATTCTGGGTGAAACGTGTATTCTATTACGATTTTCAATTTTCTTTATTTTTTGTTAAGGGTAACAAGGAAAGGAAAGAAGATGGTAAGACAGCAATTCATTTTAAGAATAATTATCATAGCAATTAATTATACTCATCTTCAATTTAGTTACCTTATGTATTGTGGAAATTGGAGTTCCTGCTGTTTGCCCGCTCAGAAATAAAGAAACATTAAATCATTTTGTGTGTGAAAATTTAAAGTTAAATGTTAACACTGTTTCCTTTTGAAGGTTAAAACGTTTTTAATATCCACCAAATTGGCTCTATTAATTAGATCATTTTGTGATATTAATGTTTAATGATGATGTCGCGGCTAACGCGTACGAGGCGTAACCTGGAGGACCAATTTCTATATACTCTTCATTTGAAAATTTTGTTCAGTGATGTAGACACTTCTGGTTAAATGGCTATGTCTATAAACATAATAGCCGCATTTGAAGTGATGATAACCCTCAAGCAATTGTCGAAACACCATTCCAGAAAAACTCACCGTTTGTTGCGCTTTAAGGGCCTTTGGAATCATTTGTACTAACTGTTTCGTGTTTCATTTGGAAGGCATTAGTATTGCAGACACGTGGTTTCAGCAGGATGGTGCCACGTTCGAATAATTTCATGAAATGGACCTGTTAAAATCATACGATTTGATGCCATTAGATTATTTTCTCTGGGGATATGTAAAGTCCCTGGTCTATACAGATAAACCAGAAATGATAGAGCACGTGGTAGCTAATATTTGACGCGTTATTGCCGAAATGCTGCTTGATTTACCATCCACGTGCTAACCACGGCGGCCACATGACCGAAATCATATTTAAACATTAATGTCTTAAAATCATCTAATTAATAAAGCCGAATTGGATGGACATTAAAAAGGTTTTTCTCGGTTTTATTTCAATTTAAAATTCATCGACTTTATAGAAGCACCCCACAGTGCGGGAAAAGAAAAAAATGGAAATAAATCTGTAACTTGTAAATAAATAGCCCGATTTTAATAAAATTTCCCAAGGCTATAGTGGAAGTGTTGATAAGTTTAATTTTTGAATTTGGACTTATAAAACCAAGGGGGAACCGAGCCACAATTCCCCAAAGTGGGGCACCTCGGGTATATCGAAAATTAAAAATGATGCCAAAATTTTTTGCAGTTCGATTTGAAAGATTTTTATATATATTTTTATATATGGAATCTACTCGACAAGATCTACAAAAAACATATTATCTCTTATAGTTTACGAGTTTTTCGCATTTGAAAAGCTAAATTTTATATTTTTTACCTATCTTTGTCTGCTTTTTTGCCAATAACTGATCCAATTCTTTCCCGATTTTCTTCTTTTTAATTTACAACAAATTTATTAATAATAGCAATAGAAAAAAACTGTTTAAAAACCTTTACTGAGTCAAAAGTTATGTTCATTCAAACTTTAAAAAAGTAAAGTCGTTTTTTCGCAATTTTTTTTTTTCGAAAAAAGCACTTATATTAATTTTAAATTATACAGACAATAAGAAAGAGATAATTACAGTATTTATATTTTTCTGAAAGATAACATTACGGGAAGTATTATAAATGTAAAATAATATCCACATTCATATTATTGTGTGGTCCAGAGCCTTCCTAAGTACACCTATTTTTTATGTAAATTTCAACTTTAGACAACATTTTCTCAAATCGCATAGCTGCTTTCAAAAGTTTAAGACCTGTTTTGTATGTCGCAATATGTTCTTCAATAGTATGCAAAGGGATTTCATAGCGCTCAGCTTGATGCCTTCAATAGATCCAAAAATAAAAAAATCACATTTTTGGGAGTTTTTTTAAGTATTTTAAGAATTATGGGATTGTCAAAAACAATTCACTAATTTCTTTTTCACTTTTGTATTTTGATCAAAAGTTTCTATATAACTGTAAAATATCATTAAAAACGATTCGTAAACACAACTTTTATTGAATTTTAAAAATTAAAATTTTCCAGAAAAATCGGCTACCATATTTTATTCCTATATTTTTGAAAAAAATCTTCTATAATTTTTTTAATTTTTAAAATTTTTGTATATTTTTGAAAAGATGACATTATTTCCTACACGTTGATATATAATAAGTATATATTTTCTTATGAACCAGTCGTGGGTTCTATTGAGAGCTGAACACCTTTTCAGGTTTCAATAGTTGTAAAAAACAGTGTATCGAATTGAAGTGTTATTACGTCATATACAGTCAGAGTCAAAATTTAGTATACAACACGCATTTTCATTTCTGAAGCTAAATATTTTAATTAGTGAATGAAATATATAAGCTTGAATAAACTTAAAATGAAGATTAGAGTTTAATATTTTATTATTTTAAAAAAACTTTGAAAATTAAAATTGATTTTGTGGAAAATTTAATTAAAAAGAACAGTCAAAAATTAGTATACAGTTGATGGATAACGCTCTATATTACCAAAATCCGAAAACATAAATTTAATATTTTGTTGGTCCTTCATTCAGCTTAATTACGGCCTCTAGTCGCCTTTTAATGGAGTTTACAAGATGTTCATTTAAATCTTTAGTGATTTTCCTTCCCCTCTTCCTTTAAAGGGGGTTCGGAGTTCGTCCTTAGATGAAATGCTTCGTTTTCTAATATTCCACTTTAAAATGTCCCACAGGTGCTTTATTGGGTTAAGGTCTGGAGACTTCGGAGGTGAATTTAACTGCTTAAGCACTTTTATTTAAATAAAATTCATTCATCGTTGATTTAATTCACAACAGAATTCATTTAACCTTTGAATGATCAAAATTTTGTTCATTCAAATCTAATACAGATTGAATTAAAATATAGTTTCTTCATTCAGTTTTGTATTTAAGTTTTAATCAGTATTTAAGTTTTAATCATTTACAAAATGAATTTAAAAAAAACTTCACATTTTTAATAGATTTGAATTGAAGAAAAATTTAATCATTCAATACATTTTAAAGCTATTTTGTAATAGATTAAAATTCAAGAAATTTTGAACAATTCAATAAGGAATTAATTCTATAAATATTGAATTCTCAAAAGAATGCATTCAATACGTTTGAAGTACAAACTAATTAAGCCTAAAAATTAAATAATAATGGATTCATTAACGGAATGGGTATGAGATAACATTAAATTTGATTTCGAAAATGGAATTAAGAATTAATTCTTTCGAACCTTCGGTTGAGTGTTGGTTCAGAATCATCATTGTATTCTCTTGGTTTGGGTATCCCCATAAAATCTCAGTCGTTCTGCCCACTGTAGAGTTCTGCCAGTTTCTGACATGTTAATTTATTGTCAATTCTTTAAGTTCGTTTTTAAATTTTGGGGAGGGTTTGACATTTTCCAGGGTGATGGTATCCATGAATGACCGCATCCTGGATAGTTTGTCCGCCTTTTCGTTCCTGAAAATACCGTGATGGCATTTGGCACATATTATCTCAAGATGTTCGCAATTGTAGTACCAATTTATTACAATCTCACATAATAAAACGTTCCTATATTTAACACTAACGTTTCTAAGAGTTTTAATAAGCTCTTGACTATCCGTAAAAATATGAGTTGGAGTTTTGTTATCAATCCTCTTTAATCATTTAATACCCTGCGTAATTGCCATTATATTAGGGTAGAAAATATTATTTTAATGTAAACAATTCCAACAAGGGTTTTCCAACAAGAAATTTTATTTTAAATCACCCGGAATTTCGGTAGATGTCACTTTTATTCTTTGACATTTGACAAGTAGAAACTACGTCTTTACTAAAAATGGAAAGATACACGCTTCAACAACGCATTGAAATTATTAAAATTCACTACAAAAATAAAGCATTTTTGGGTCGTCGTGAAGCACCTTGTCGGACCGCAATACAGAAATTGGTGGAAAAATTCGAGCTGTTGGGACAAGTTAGTGATGTGAAGAATAAAACCCGTGCACGTCGCTCAAGAATAGTGTTGCTGTAGCCCAAGGTGTTGAAGAAAACCCAGGTTTGTCCATTTCTCGTCGTACTTTGAAATTGGGCATTCCACAAACGTCATTATACCGTATTTTGGATAACATTGATCTGGACAACGTTTAATTTCAACAAGACGGCGCTACGTGCCACACAAGCAACGAAACTATTGCTCTTTTACGGGAAAAGTTTCCGGACCGTGTTATCTCTCGAAGAGGTGATTGGCCAATTGGCCACCGAGATCTTATGATTTAACACCTTGCGACTTCTTCCTTTGAGGCCACATGAAAGATAAGGTCTACGCCAACAGCCGAGCGTCGATTCAAGTCCTCAAAGATGGAATTCGTGAGTCTATCGAGGACATAGGGTTGCCAATTTGCGATTTGGTTATGGAAAATTTCATGAAAAGGATATGGTCCTGTAAGCGTGGTCGTGGTGGCCATTTGGCTGATGTTGTTTTTCTTTATTAAAGGCATACTTTATTATGAAATAACATCCTATCATTTATCTCAAAAAATGCAATTTTTCTTTGAATACCAAAATAACACGTCTTGTTGGAAAACCCTGATATGTTCCTTATTCATTCCTTAAGCTACGTACACACGATTGTCATATTCTTAAAATGTTGTCAGAAAATGTTCAATAAATGGTTAACAACCATATGTTTCAACATAAGTTCTCATGGTTGTGTTAACCATTTTCTGAGCATGTTTCTGACAATCTGACAACCGTGTGTACGTAGCTTTAATCTTGTTACTCTTGTGATGCAGTTAGAGTTAACATAATTAGTTTGAAGTCTGTAGCACCTTTAAGTACTTATATTACCTTCTGATTACATGTTTATTATCTTTTGGAGATTGTTTATGTTTGGCTAGGGCTGCTTCATATTTCACCTGTATTTCAATTGGTATATCAGCATGATCCGGCACCCAGATTAGCCCCAGGTTAGAATGTCTGATGATCTCATCTCAATCCTGATGCAGCGTAGACACCAGCGAGATATAAAATCATGGGATTAGGGTAGACCGATTACGTTACCAACTTTTGTTTTCGTTTATTGGTTATTTATCATCTCTCAAAGTTTGACAGTTTCATTTTACATATGATCGAAGACAGATGTGAATAATTAATTTTCTAAAATCCTTGAAAATATGTTGATGTAAGTATTGTTACGTTTTTACCTTTTAAAAACGTGGGTTTATTTCCTTTAAATAAAACGGATACTTTTGATTGCAAATAAAAAGCAGTTTTACGGCTATTTTCACAATGTACGATTATTTAATTTTTAACAGAAAATTAACTAATTGTCGGTTTGTTTAACGGAACCATAAACAATATCCGGGTGGTATCTGGATCACGCCGTGCGAAATTTTCAAAAATATAAATGTTTTTCATGTTATTTTATTATATTTCTTACAATTAAGATGTTAACCGTCGAAGTTTGTTCGGTTATATTTAACAGCAACTTTGTTGTTAAATAGTTTCAGTTAGAAATTAATCGTACATTGTGAAATTCAGATTAGCCTAACTTTCGGTTAAAGTTCACGTTAACTTTTAATCGTACATTGTGAAAATGTAACAACTCTTTATTTATTTAGAATGTACAACAACAACAGAATTAAATAGTCACTCAGTGTCTTTATACACGTATAACAATTCGCAGAAATACACACACACATTTATAATGTACAAGTATACACGTACAAGACAGTTGATGTTAACTCTAACAGCGACAATGATCATCTCCACTCACGACTGCCACCTCTGCCACTATTTATACACGCGCCATCTATCGTGAATCTTCTACAATGATCTTAACGGACAAACTAGTACATTCGAATTCTAGAGCTTTCGATGTCAATGTTTAAACATTTAGTGTTGCCATACTTATAAACAATGCTAATAACCGCATTCTATCAACATTGTAGATAAGTGGAAGCTTCTACTGATGGACGTGTTAATAAACATGATGAATGCTGCAGGCAGTCTTTACAGACCGTTAAATTCAAATCGCTATTGCACATTCGTAACAGTATTTTTGGTGCTCTATGTAAAACTTTGGTTCAAAGTGGTATTTATATGAGAGCTATGAACAATTATGGGCCGATCTTCAAACGAGTAAAGATATCAAGATTATTAATGTCAAATTTCAAACTAATAAATATATTTATAATAGATTTATGAGTATTTGTAGGTTTTAAAAGAGATCGTATTTAAAAAAGTGGCACATGGTCCTACTTCTACCCTACTGTTGTAATCTTATCAGGCTTTCGAAAGATCTTACCTGCAGAAAAATAATCCACAATTAATAAAGCTATCAGTTGGTTAGCAATCTTTGGATCTTCAAATCTTTCCCACGAAAGTTGGATCTTCGTAGAAAAGATTTTATAAATAGTATTTTTTAACTTTAAACTATTTAATTTATATTTTTGGATACAGTGTATGCTATAAAAATTTAATTAAATTATAATTTGTTTACTGTATACAAAGTATAGAGATGTTTTATTAGTCTGTCACCTCCTTTGTCACACACTTAAATCTATTTAAACATTCGTAAATCATCCCCTTAACATCTAATTTCCCAAAAAAAACTAAGATCCTTTTATATTCGAAAAAAAAGAACAACTACCAGTAAATTATGTTGTACTTAAAATATATAAAGGAAAACGAGAATTTTAACATCCTGCCTACGTTCGCACCTTTTTTCACACACAAATTTTAAAATGCTAATTTTTGGTTGTTACTCTTTGGAATGTGCCTCTTTGTCTGTCTGTGATTTTTCCATCTTCTTCTGGGTATTGCTTCTTTACCACTTTAAGAGGATTTTCTTTATGGCAAATGATATCATCTTCGTAGTCATTGTCATCATCATAATTCATATCTTTGCTTTTTAGTTCATGATTCTGCTGCCATCCCATAAATTCTGTTCTGCAATTGTTGTCCTTAAGTTTTCTAATTTATTTTTTCTTTCACTCTTTTAATTTATTGTTTTATTGTGTCCTAAGCAAAGATCCTAAGATAGATTTTAAATATGTGGAATTGGTAGTTATTCCTAAGAAAAATTTAAAGTAGATGGGGTAAATTTTTAAATAAATGTTTTCTCTACAAGATACATATTTAAATAAATTTTGTATCTCCTTATAATTGTGACACACTTTCGAATTTTAAGTTAAGTCTTATAAAACGAAAATTTGTGAAACGCATTGCTTAAATACGTATTTGGAATACCATAAAAGATTTTTTGGAAGCTTCTCGCTGGCGAACAATTTTGTCTGCTTAAAACGATAACGATAACGCTAATTTGGTTTATTTCAGTAACGGTACCGTTAAGGTATTTGTTATTATTTCGGTAACGGTAATTTGAAATAATTATAATACATATTCTAAATTTTGTAGATTTCAATAAATTCATTATTGTATTTTTATAATTTAAATTATTTATATACTTAATATCGGTAAATATATTTCGAGGTATCGGTATTTACGATTATATCGGTAACGGTAATTACAGCTATTTCGGTAACTGTAGCTTAGCGGTAACGGTAGTTGAGCTGAACGAGTATTTTAGGGGTAACGGTAGCCAACCTTGGACAACAAGGAGAAGAAATCACTTAAACCCATTAAATATTCCATCTTTATTCTGGCTGACATATGGATCTGATGATAAAATTTTGAAAACATGATATAAACTAGGCGACATATGTTAACTTACAATTCTGTAAGGTAGAAAAATTCTCATATCTCATTTCTCATATTTCTAAATGACCCCACCTATTATTTTACAGATGACAGTTGTTATTCATTCAATTATAAACAAGCTTGTCGGAGATTGGTACCATGAGGCAAATCCTATAAATGTTGCGCTTAATCGATATCTTGTCACCACAACCTTATAATGGGGTCGAGTAGGACTCACTGATATATGCCAACATACATGGGTGTCATGTTGCTTCGTCTGTATTAGTGGGGGGCGTAAATATAAAGGAATCAAGAGCAATGATAATTCAGATTGATGCCTGCTGAACTAATCACATTAATATACTTTATACTTCACTACTATTTTAACTACTACTACATATACATATATATCTGATCGAAAATTAAATACAATTCTAATGAATGGATCCGTTCTTCAAAGTCTTTATTGCACCTTTACTATTCCACATGAACTTGGAAGTATTTTAGAGAAAACACAATTTAATTTGGTGAATACGCTTTGTTTGTGTTATTCGATACTGTGGTGGCTTTTAATGACATCAGATTTCGGTACAATGTACTTCAGAGTAGTGGTCGTCCTATGAATGCTGGTAAAATAATAAAATCTTAATAAACAAAATAATAATCATCGCCCTGAACTAATCTACATGAGCTACACCATTTATCATTGAAATTAAGAAAATTTCATATGAAATTGTAAAAATTCCAAATGATATTGAGAATTTTTATTTTAAATTGGTGCCAGATTTCATTCATGAACAGATGCATTCTTACCTAAAAATATTTAAAATTTGTATTTTTAAGTATAATTTGGTGAAGGGTATATAAGATTCGGCACAGCTTGTTTTAATTGAGTTGGCGTAGGTTTTTGTAAAATTTATAATGAAAATTGTTTTAGGTGGGTATGTGTTTGAAAATATCAATAAAACAAGTAGGCCGCGGTTAATGCAACATTGTACAGTGAGGCCTCGATTATTCGTGATTCGATTAACCGGCAATATCAATTATCCGGGAAAGAAAAATAAAATGTTTTTGGATCGATTTAACTTTTTTTGCATCGATTAACCGTAATTATTAAAACAAATTATAATCCCGGATAATAGATCCGGGATTATAATTTTTTTCGATTATTTTTGAACAATATAACACAATGTGAATAAAACGAAAAAGGAGAATTCCCTCGATCGATTTGTAATGCCAACATTTTTTGATATTGTGCCATCGATTTTTCGATAGCTTTTGGCATGAGAAGTGTTAGGCACTATAAAAAACAAAGTGATTCTGTTATTGGCTTTGGAAACCGAAAATCTTTAAAAAACTGCTAAAAACCAATGGAAGATTTTGCAGTTTATGAATAATTCCGAAAAGAACGATTTAAAGGAACTCCAATTTCTGGATTAACAGTGTAGGAAAATCTAAAATATTCCACCCAAAATTTAAGAAAAAAAAACGACATTGTATTTACAAACTTAATGCTGCAGGAGAAAAATATTCAGCTGATTAGCTGCCACAATCTTTCTGGAAAAATTAAATGAATTCAAATCAATGAAAAAACTCACCAATGAGATATTTTAGAGTGGAAAGTGTTTACTTGAGGGAAGTTTGGCTTGGCATAATGAAAATTTCATAGAATGACACAAGCTCTCAAAGGAGAGACTAACCTCATTAGTTTGCGTTAATGCTGCTTGTACACACAAGTACAAAGCATTAGTTATTGGAAAGAGCTTTAAAAAATGTCCATGAGAATGGTATCAGAAGAGGGAGAGAAATTCTGCCATTGGACAACATCCAGACGTGCAGGATTTTAATGCTGAAAACGTTATTGTGAAATTTTTTTCACCAAATTGGACGCTTATGGAGCTTTAAATGTCATTATCGAAAAACTGTCATCATTAAAAAACTACTAAAACTTGGTTCTCAATTAACCGGTAAAATTGATTTTCCAGAATGCTCCCGGTCCCGACCATTACGGATAATCGAGGTCTCACTGTACTATAAAATTTCTTTAATATTTCCACCGATTATAAACTGTTTTTTTTACTAGAAGCCAATTACAATAATGATGATGACTACAGTAATCACAAGGACGTACTGATTGGAGCAATGAACAAAATTTTTCCAAGCTCTTATTTCAATTGCTCACTCCAACAAGCTGAATGAGCAAATTCAATTGAAACTGCCTGGCGAAACAATGAAATACAAATCGATTGACACAGTAATGAACGAAGAACAAGTCGACAATGCCAACAGATGTATTAACATTGAAGGTTGCATCACCGATCTCCGGTGGCAGATTCGAAGGCGAAGTCGTACTGATTCCACGCATACCGATGTTTTCCAACAACTTTGATCCTTTGAATTCAAGCGGCTCCAGTTCCCGTTTCGTCTTGCTTTGCTATAACCATTAACAAAGCACAAGGCCAATCGTTGACTATTGCTGGCTTACATTTGAAAAATTCATGTTTTTCACACGGTCAATTGTATGTGGCTTGCTCCCGAGTTGGTACACCAAATAATTTATATAGTTTTACTCCAAATAAAAAAATATTGTATATCCCCAGGCCTTAAGATGAATTCATTGATAAAATATTCCATTTGCCTTAAAAACATTAGTATATCTGCTAGAACTTTGTCATAAGACCACCTCATCCGCCGTCATCTGGTTACAGATAATAAGTGTTTGGGGTGCGAAGTCAGGTCGGGGGAGTTCGTGCTTTAGTTTTGTATGACACTGTATATTAAGATCGAGATGTAATATAAAACAGATGTTTTCTAAGGGCCAGAAACGTGGACCGGGTGCAGTTAGTTGCCTAATATATTATTATAGTTGAAACAAATTTTTGTTGTGTTTCAAACAAAAAAGTTCAAAACTAATAGGACGTTTTGAATTATGTTTATTGTTTGTCATAAAATAAGACTTTTTTTGTTTGAGCACAACAAAAATTTGTTTAAACTATCGTAATATATTAGGACATTGTGTTAATATGACTTAATAGCAGACCGCTTGAATCCCCCAATTGTTTATATATTATATATTTCTGTATTGTGAAAAATTATTCATTGAATTATTGAAAATTAAAGTCATCGAAAAGCAAAAAGAATTTTTAATTTTGAAAAGAGAATTCCTAAATTTAAAGGTATATTCAAATAAAAAGTGAATAATAGGAGATCAATTATGTAATACTTAGAGCTAGTTTCTGGGATAAAGATAATCTACATTTATCGCTTAAACCTAGATTAAACTAAGAATTGTGTTTCTCACTTATTTCTTATTTAGTATATAATCTAGGTTTAACTGAGCATCATTGGCGAGTTAAACCTAAGTATAAAATGCCAAAGCACAAACGAATTCAGCACAGCAGCTCTATGTTTTGATTTATTAACATCAATATAATTTTTGATACATATTTTATATACTTCAATGACACTTTTTCTTTTACAAAGTTGAAATTTACAAAAAAAAAGTTATGTACGTGGTTGCTTTTTCTTATACAATTTAAAGTATTGCCATATTTATATGAAACATTTTAAGGAATGTACATGTGATTTGACTGAAAAGTATGGCAATGCTAACAAAATTGACATTTCGTAATCCATAAGTGAGAAACCCAATCATTGGTAAAGTCCATCTAAATTTTCATAATTTTTTACTCTTTTAAGGGGGTTGGCATCACTGACTGCATGGATAAGAACTAACAAAGGCCTCTTAATGTTACCTGTAATGCATTCAATATCAACAGGGCAGGCTCAAGGTAAGCAGGCTATAATTGATATAATATAATACTAAATAAAAAATACATAATTTTCCTTTAGCTAGTTACGCTAATTAGTATTTCAATGCTGTTCGTTTTTATCTCTCGCGAAATGATGCCATCAAATTATGTTTAAAGCAAGCGAGTATTAATTTTGACAAATGTTGAATTAAATTCTTATTTATTTACTCAATTATATTTAGATTTTTTTCTAAAAGTACTTTTTTATTGTGAGATTATAAAAATATATATAGTATATGAAATAAATATTTGTTATATAGTTTGTAAATATAAAACATACATACATATATTTAAAATACATATTTTTATGATCAGGTGTTATTCCATCGGAGAGTTGGAATACCGGTAAATATTTATATTTTTCTAAAGTGTTTTCAAACATTTCAAAATATTAAACTTGAATACATATAAAACTATACTAGGTTAAAATGATAAATATTAAATAATGACATGGTTTTCATAGGGAGAGGTGGTAAGTGATGTGAATGACAGAAAGAGAGCGAGAGATTTACTCCACGTTGTACTTCATAAACTCATTGTTGTAAAAGGAGGAGCACAAGTGTTAAACTGAAGGGGCGTTATCTTTATGATTTTATGAATTATGTGTGCGCGCTTTACCATCAGACTACTATCTATCTGTTCAGCAGTCTGTCTGTCTGTTCCCCCGTCCAACTACCCGTTTAATGCTTATAGGTTTTGGCCATTGCCAAAATGAGCGCAAAGAATTTATTTTTGTTACAATTAAAGTCTAGATTGCTGGAGTTGTCGCCGCCGTCATTGTTTGTTGAGTTTCCCTCTGTGTTGGTGTAACTTCACACCTAAGTAACGATTGTAGTTGTTGTTTTTGTTTTCCTATATACTTCTAGTATATATATTTTCCACAAGACTTGCGCAAATTGAAATCCGAGTTGTATTCCAAAAATAAATTCACATAAAAGTCATATACAAACATATCTACAAATTAATATTGCTGGAATTTGATGTCCTAAAGAGTAGTGTTTTTATGATTCAAGTACAAGAATTTTTTAAAATGACAATTTTTCAAATTTATTGAAACAAAACTGACCTTGGACTAAATTTGTTTTTTTTTTGTTTTCAGAAATTTACAAAAATCTAAATATTTAATAACACTCTCTCTTAGTAGATAAAGTTGACAGCTAAGGGATTTTTAAAGTTCAAATATTTAATAGTTTTTCATAATTAATTACACATATTTATTCTCAAAAGGCTTATGTGTTTTTTAACAACTTTTCAGGAGAGTCAAAAAACATTGTAGTCCTAGAAATCTGCACACTATCTGTACAGATATTAGAAACTATATTGCATATAGAATAGAAGAAACTTGTTTTAATACACATAGGCATTTTTGCAGGCAATACCATGATTTTTTAAATAATTCTCATAAGTTTTATTTTTTGAGATGAAATATTTTAAAATAGTAATAATAATAACGATTAAACAGACGTTTGTATATTACGATTCTCATTTGAAATCGTTAACATAAGATCGAAATTCAGAGACAGCCTCTAGTAGATACAGATCACTTGGATTAGCTGCAAATGCAGTATAATGAAAAGAAAGGGAGATAAAAATAGTTGATTTGAATCATAGCGTATTTATACATGTTATGCAATGGCGAACTAAGGCAAATTCTTTTATCTTGTATGAATTGGTGTTTGACATTCAACACAACGCTCTTATTGTTGAGAATGTCCAACTCAATATATAAACAAATTAATTTATTCATATGAATTTGCCTGAATTCGCCACTACCACAATCTTGTATCAATTCGCAATGAATTGAATGAGGAGAAAATAGGAAACTAAGGATTTAAAAACCAGAGGATTAAATAGATTGGTCTATTTAATTTCATAGTTGGTAGTCTGAAAGGGTATTTCTCCTCCAGAGATGTTGGTACAAAGACGTTCCCTAATTACATGCATAAGTTCATGAATACAATCGAAATCGTTAACATATTAAAATACTATTCGTTACCTTAGTGTACAAACGTGCTAAGTCCCTTTTTACAAATTTTACAGGAGTAACAAACAACGTTCTAAAATCGTTTTTTAAATATTTTTGAAATCTGTTAATGCAGTTTTATTACTTATTTGATATGATGTATAATGATAAATAGGTCCATTTTGGGACTTGGTACATTCTCTATTACTTATTTTGAATGTTTTAGTGGAAAGTTGCTCTAAATGGCAGTGGGGCAACAAAAATTTATTTAAAAAAGTTATGATCTACCTTATTTTATTAACATGAAATGAATAAAATAATAATTAATAAAAGTTTGACAAAAAAATGGACTTAGCACGTTTGCATACCACATTATAACAACGGGACAAAACGAAATAACTGAAAACGTTTTTATTTTTACTGGGTTTTGTATTAAAATCTCTACTTTCATAAAAAGTGGACTTAGCACGTTTGCACATTAAGCGAATGAATTCTAAAGTTGAAGAAGTCGCTATTCGACACAAAAATACTTAAACCGTTATAGTGGAAAGTATCTTCCAGACTATCTCATTGCTTAAGATCATCGCCAAAACTACTAATTTTCTGGATAAAATACTAAAAGCTGACGTCAAAAACATTTGGATATGATTCTGACTCTATAACGCTATGCTAAGACGGTCTGTACTGATGTAAAGAAAGGATCGTGTTTAAAAATAAATATCACTTGTTTAGCATGAAATAATATCTATCGATCTGCAATATAACGTAGATTTTGCAAACATTTGATTGTTTAATAAATGAAAAAATAAATGTTATTTAATTTTTTACGGAAAAATGAAATGTATGCTAAATCGAGAAATATTTGATCAAAAAGGAGAAGATGCAGTAACCCCCAAGGTATCATTAAATATCTATAAGAGATATTCGTATCGACCGAGCATCCTAGCATACCGGGTATCCATAAATGGAATGCCAAGTCTTGCTAATAAATATACAAATTCTGGGGGTGTCAGCAGGTATTTATTGAGTGCAGGTGCAAAAGTCAGTCGAGGTCTTAATATTTCCAGCTGGTGACAAGACATGGCCACAATTAGTCTACCAGTGATAGAAAAAGAATTTCTCGATCGCGTATATAACATAGCGAAGTTATATACGCGATCGAGAAATTCTAAAATATACTTTGAATTGTATACCATTTTCGATCGATTAAAATTAGCGTAAATAGTAATTAGGTCAGCTGTAAAAATTTACACGAATGCTTCTTTCTAGGTAAGTGTGATTAGTCCTGGATTAATAATACTGTATTCTCATGGCAACAACATGTAGAAGACGGTTACTTTGTGATTTAACATACAATAAATATTGAGTCTTGCTAGAAATAAGATCATTATTATTCGTAGTCTATTGAGATAAGTTTTTTCCATCTCAGTCAGTTATTACAATGACTCTTTTCGTATGTAGTTTGAACAGTTTCACATATTTTACTTTTCAAGGAAGCATTTAAAATAAAATAAACGAATTTTCATTGATAAATATTCAAATAATAGTATATGTTTACTTTAAATACATATCCGTATTTACTTGTATATCAGTTTTTGTCTTCGTAGCTTAACGTTAAACTATTGTCTAGTATGGCCAAAAAAGGTTGACTTTTTTAAAATAAATTTCTGAATTTTTAAAACATCTCTTTGGGATTTTTTGATAATATACAAGGGAATACAAATATAAACAGTAATATCAATATCTCTTACTATTTTCCCGTACTACGATTTAAATTTTGAGAAAATTTCGGGAAAAACTTTGTTTGCCATATTTTGCGGAATAAGCCAAATTTCTTTACTGTTATGAATTATAAATATTCTAAATATACTCCGATAGTTTTAAAAAATCAGACAACGTTAACCATTAAAAAGTGAATTTCAAAGGTTAAATTTTGCAATTTTTTGTCGATTCTAATGGGAAACATAGTAAAATATATAATATTATATAATAGTGAAATAATCTAAATTAACCCTCAAATGCACTGATGACACCAAATCTAGTATTTCGTGATTATAAACGTTTTAATGGAAGCAAATGTTGTATATGTTGTGTAATGTTGTGTATTATAAATTAACCCGTTTTGAACAAGATTTTTTAAACGCAAAATATTGTATTTACGCCTGATTTTTTGCATAATTAACGTAATTATTTTTTATTGCGGATTTTTAAACAAACCAAAAAATTATTTTAACCCTTTAGTTTAAATTAATTCTATAATTAAAAACAACACCATACAAATTGACAGTTTTTTATGGTTTGAAAAGTTTGGGGTCATTTTGACTCCAAGTGCTCTTAAGAGTTAATTTCGATTTTTGCACTGTCTAGCTATATCCATTAATCATGTTATGTAATCAGAGGTTTGGTTTGGCTGAGAGGGAAGCAAAGTCAAAGTGCGATGTCTGAAATTTATAGTTTGTCTACGGCGCATATCCTTTTCGATGCAGTTCACCACACTAGAGATCCATTAGTCAGTATTGGGCCGGTTATAGCGGTATAAATCCAATTCGCAAATTTTGCTGAAGGTGTTATCTACACCCGTACATCCTTTTTTGTAATAATTTTGAGTCCAGAATATAAACTGAATATATCGCATTGACATTTCACAGGTCTTTGTGGTAAACAAAACCAGTTATATTTTACTTGGGCTAACTCCCAACTGAATATTTCCAAGGCTGTTGTCATGATATGGCTAATCACATCCAAAAACATACCAGCAGCACCACATCGTTTGCATAAGCAACAGCTTTAATTGCTTTTAGAGTTTTAAAAGTATCGAGTACTGAGAGCTCAATAATGACTATTTTTTCCGGTACTCAATATCATAAAATAACTACACAGAAAAACAAGTAAGAGAGATATATTCGGCTGGGCCGAATCTTATATACCCTTCACCAAACAATACTTCAAAATAAAAATTTTAAATATGTTTAGGTAAACAAAATTTATTTGTTTTCCAGTTGTTTTTTTTTTTTCATTTTTTGGAAAAAAATTTTTTTTTTTAATATTTAACGAAAAAAACTTTTGGTGAAAAAAAAAAATCTGTTAATAATTTTTCCCGATTTTGACCCATTGTAGGTCCAACTTACTATGGTCATATATACGTCGTTGCAAAGGTCTTTGAAATATCTATCATTAGATATCCATATTGTCTATATTAATGACTTAGTTATCCAGATATAGGTAAAAAAATAGGTAAAAATTCGAGGTTGCCCTGGTTTTATCCTTATATCTCAGCCATTTGTGGACCGATTTTGCTGATTTTAAATAGCAAACTTCTCGAAAGCATGAAGAATTGGATCCCGAAGATATCTGGGGTCTTCAGAAAATTGATTTCAACAGACAGACAGACAGAGAGACGGACATGGCTAAATCGACTCCGCTATCTATAAGGATCCAGAATATATATACTTTATAGGGTCGGAAAATTATATTATGGAAATTACAAACGGAATGACAAATTTATATATACCCTTCTCAGGAAGGTGAAGGGTATAAAAAAAAATTCATAATTGGAATGAAATTTTTAATAAATATTATTAATCGAACATGACTTTTTTTCCCAAACTTTTTTCATTCAGAATAAGAACATGTTCATAAATATTATATAAATAAATATTATTTCATTTATATTATATAATATAAATGAAAATTGAAATATTTTTTTTCAAGCCTCCTAGATTTTATTTGGAAACAAAAATATGAACAAAATCATACTATTTATGAAATTAATTATAAATGTAATGAATTGAAATCAATGAAATCAAATCATACTATTTATGTTGAAACTTTTTTCTGTGTACTCAATACATTTAGAGATGTATTTTTCAATCCAATAAGAAACAAGTTGGAATGTTTTTAGTGCAAACGTACTACTACATATGTTTATGACATAAACATTTTTGAATAATGCAAATAGCTAAGAAAATATATTGAATATAGTATCAAGTAGTCAAAAGTACCCACATATTACAACTTTAATTGCCTTCTTTTCCAATTCGATAAGAATTGAGTTAACAACAATCAGCCACAGTCCAGAAGATATCACCCCACGTCCAACCTACTTCAACTTTTCGCTGTTTTCAGGACATTCGTATTAATTTAAGCATGGTCACTTCTAGAGACGATGAATTTCGAAAGCAATTCTATGTCCACGAAAGCTATCATTGTGTATTGTTCACTGGTCCTTACAACATCCAGCTGGGGTGTCTCCGTTGAGAGAGCTTTTATGTGGGCATGTCGACAGTTGATGAGTCGCCTTTTCAAGGTTCTCAAGAGAAAAATGATAGGTTTTATGGGCGGAAGTATTTTGCATTCTCATTACTTCTTTTGCCATTTTTAGGAATAGAAATAAGTTGTTCCCTTCTAAAACCAAAATTTCAGTAAGTAACTCAGTGTGGAGTGTGAATCACTTAACCCTCTACTGCTTAAGCATGCCTCAGGGCACTCATCGCAAAAATGCCAATAAATGCGAATATAATTGATTTTTCATTTCTAAAACTCTTGTACAGTTTATAAAAAAAGTGCTTAAATATTTTAATATGCCTTCAAGCGTCTCTTCTTTCTTATTTACTGCACTTTTTACTAAGTGCATTAACAACCAATAAAATATGGGAAATCCATGTTGTGTTATCAAACATTGATTAAAGTGTTTGAGAGTATCCCGATTGCAATCATATTTCTTTTCTTAAAAAGTATACTTATATTTTATATATTGGAGTCAAGATTTATGCAAAAAAGCTCATCTACTCTTTAGAGACGTGATTAATTGATGAGTGCCTTCAGGCAATCTTCGGTATTGGAGACTAGTTTTGCTGTCTCAGATTTTCCCTCATATAGCAAAACGTTGTTTGGTTTTCTTAGCTTGATTTGCAATTTTTTACATAGAATTTTAAGAAATGGCTGGTCGAGTGAACAAACCTTTCAAATTATCTGATTTGAGTGATGAACAATTAGAAAAATAGTTTTCAATAAAAAATTGTGAAACTAACTAAGTAAAACCGGCTATGTTTCAATCTCTATAGCCCCAAGGGTGTCTTAAGGCACTCATTTAGTTTTTCCCACCTGGCAGGTAAACCATTGATTGTTCAAACTTTTAAATGTTGTTTTTGAAATCAGAAGCCCAAATTTACAATAAAAAAATGATTACCAACATTTTTAACCATTTTTTTTTAGAAATTGGCATTAGAGGGTTAAGATCCAGCGATTTTGATGAACATTATGTCCAAGAATCATTCAAACTTGTAACATAGATTGTATTGGAGTGTCCTATGGACAGAACCTTGACGTGTCCTTAGTATTCTTAATGGTTTTGCAGAAATTCTCCATGAATTTCTTTTCGCAATTTTAATAATACAATATTACTGAGAAAATATTTCGCTCAAATGTAAAAATATCAATTTACATTTCTTTCTGCGCTTCTTTAAAGTTAAAATATTAATTTGGATTATATGGCTGTTTTAGGCGATTTGCCCTAATATCTATAATAACGCAATAAACATCTAACAATTTCAATTCCATTGAAATAAAAAATATTAATTTATGTTCATAATTAAAAAAATAACTTCGTTCTCAATATGTATTTAGATTAAATCTATTAAAAAATGTCCCTTAAAAAATTAATGAAAAAAAAAATCTTCAAAGAAAGTATTAAAAATTCTCATTTAGATTAAAAAAATAAATAAATAAATCATTAAACATAGCAACTTGTAACTGTTGTACTCCAAAGATGCTGTTAAACCATAGAAATATTATCAGTTCAATTCAAAAGAAATTTAATTTTTTTTTTAAATCCTTAGAGTACTTCTTTTTAGAGTGAGCAAGACTTTTTTAACATTTCACTAAAATGACTTGTCAATTTTCTTTTAACATTTTCTTTTTTTTTGACATGCTTGAACATGAACATAAACTTTATGCCATGAAAATTATATTACAACATAGTAACAATATTCCTTTTACTGTTTTTTTTTTTTATTTTTTAACTCGTATCAATAAACGTTCTTTATTATTACAATATTTTTGTATTTTTTTTCTATCTTCTTCTAAGAGTATTTTTTATAATGCAGTGAAATATTAAAGGGAAAAAGCTTGAGAGAGTTTTAGAGAAAGAGGGAGAAGGTTGAGGATAAAAAGGATATATGGCTGGTATGAAAGGAAGTATACTTGTACATATGTTTGCTAGATATTTATCTAAATCTATTAAGATTCATATTCCACGCACAAAAGACACGTTTCTTTGTAACAAATTTCTTACGAGTTCCTTCTTTTGTTGTTGTTGTTTTTGTTCACTCATAGAGTCCTTTGAGGAAAAAAAAAATAAAAATAAAGAAAATCCTGTGTAACGATACACTGCCTATAAAATGATTACATGTGTATAAGTTTCGTTTGCTGTGTGTGTCAATGTGTATGAACATACCAAAATGTTAAATCAAGTGTTAAAGACAAATGCCCTCATATTTGTATTTTTTTTATTTTTTTTTTTATTCAAACTTTATAAATGTCTTCTTCATAATAAACCCATAATCTTAGACAATCTTTTAAACTAACTACCGCTACATTGTATGACATTAAGTGGTTAGATTTGAAATTGTCTACAGTTTGTAGACAATGGGCTCATTTGAATGAAAAGTAACTTGATTGTTATATCGTTTGTAATTTCTACAATATCCATTTGCGGGGTGTTTGAAACCCTCAGGTAACCTACCGACTCATTTGCTATATTGATAGCATAGAATAGAATTTTGATATTTAAAATCAGCCAAATCGGCTTTATAATGGCTCAGATATACGCAAAAATGCACGAAGCCCCCATACAACCAAACTGTTGAAATCTCAACTTCGGTAAAAATTAAAAATTTCGACAAAAAATAGCTTAAATTTGGAAATAGCCTTGGGAAACTTAGCATAATTTAGGCATTTTCTATTTTAAAGCTAACCTTGTTAAGAATTGAGAAAATTAAAAATTATCAAATGCAAAACTGATTAATTTTGGACTCGTAAAAAAGATATTGCTTTGACAATTCATATGATTTTCTTATTTATAGTTTAATTAACAAAAAATTAAATTAATCGTTCATATTGTTACGAATTTGCAATAGCGATTTGAATTTAAAGTCTGTAACGACTGCCTGCAGCATTCATCATGTTTATAAACACGTCTATCAGTAGAACCTTCTACTTATCTACAATGTTGATAGCATGCGGTTATTAGCATTGTTTATAAGTATGGCAACACTAAATGTTTAAGCTGCTAACATTGACATCGAAAGCTCTAGAATTCGAATGTTCTAGTTTGTCCGTTAAGAGCATTGTTGAAAATTCACGATAGATGGCGTGTGTATAAATAGTGGCAGAGGTGGCAGTCGTGAGTTGAGTTTATCCTAGGCGCTGTTAGAGTTAACATCAACTGCCTTGAACATTTAAGTTTGTACATTATAAAGTGTGTGTGCATTTCTGTGAATTGATAAACATGTATAAAGACACTGAGGGACTATTTGAACTGTTCTTGTTGTACTTTTTAAATAAATAAAGAGTTGTTACAAATTTTAATCTACTAAACAGCTTTTATTCGCAATCAAAGGTATCCGGTTTATTTAAAGGAAATAAACCAACGTTTTGAAAAGGTGTGTATATATAATGTGTATATTGTATCCGATGTTATGAAAAAACAGAATTTGAATTTTCAAATGCGTATAACTCAATAACTATAAGAGATTTATAGGCCTAATCAAGGGCTTTACGTATATTTTGTGCAAACAAATCGCAAGCGTTCAAAAATTGTACATGTCTGAGGTGCTCTACTTTGAGCGCACAGTGGTTGCGCCCATACGACAAAAATAAAGAATATGATGTGAATAATTTGATAGATAAAAGTAGCTCGCTAAAAGAGACTCAAAAACAAAGTACAAGCTCATTTGTTAAAATATATATTAAACAAGTAAGAGAGTTAAAATAAAAATTTTAAATATTTTTAGGTAAACAAAATTTTAATTTTTTTTCGAAATTGTTTTTTTTAAATTTTTTTTTAATTTTTTTTTAAATTTTTAAAATTTTTTTTTTAAATTTATTAGTGAAAAAAATTATAAAAAAATTTAAAAAAATATTCGGGTTAAAAAGTAATTTTCCCGATTTCGACCCATTGTAGATCCAAATCACTATATATCACCTTATATAAATCGTTACAATGGACTTTGAAATATCTATCATTAGATATTCATATTGTCTATATTAATGACTTAGTAATCCGGATATAGATCAAAAATAGGCAAAAAATCGAGGTTGTCCCGGTTTTTTCCTTATATCTCAGCCATTTGTGAGCCGATTTTGTCGATTTTAAATAGCGACCGAGCCGAAAGAATTCCCAATATATTGATATATCAATTGTGTTTGTAAGTTATTTGGGGGCTACGGAAAGTTGATTTCAACATACAGACGGACATGTCTATATTGACTCCGCTATATATAACGATCCATAATATACTTTGTGGGGTCGCAAATGAAAAATGTAGAAATTACAAACGAAATGACAAACTTATATGTATATACCCTTGCCACTAATGGTGAAGGGTATAAAAAGTGTCGAAATAAAATTATTTAAAATAGAAATTAAAGTGGATGGTATATGCAATATGTGTAAGAAATATCAAGTGTGTAAATTGTGTTTTAGCTTTTTAAAAATATAAACCTAAAAAAAATTTTTTTTTGTTTTTAATATATTGCTGAACTACTTTAAATTGATTTAAAGTGTTAATTAGTTTCCCAACAGAATCATTGGCCAGATTAGTCGCTGAATGTTGGCACATGTGTATAGTTTATGATAATATAGAATTTAGATGTATGTTTTTGAAATTTTTTAAACAATATTCAATATACTAGCATAACCTGTTTGTTCTAAGTAATATGAGTTTTTTAGAATTTTGCGCTGTGGTAATATAAAATACAAATGGTATTTTTGTCGTTATTAAGTGTGACTTCTATTATTATTTTTTTCTCAGATTTTTTTTTGTTTAGTCATTATTAGGGTATTCAATCGATTAACCGTTAATCGGTTAACCGATTAATTTTGGTCGGTTAACTGTTCGTATAATTTAAAATAGCCGATTTTCAAATAACAAATAAGCTGATTAATTTGTGTCGATTAATCGAAATAACTTTTTTTGTTCACTTTATATAGAAATATAATTTTAAATACACAAATTTTATTTCTTAACTCATTTACGTTCGATTCTAGCAATATTTTTTTGAAGTATAGCACAAAACTTAAACTATGGAATTTGGAAATAACCTTTGTTCTGAAATGTTCTATGATTAACTTTGTCTAATCAGTCGGAGGGATACATTATATTAGATAAACCTGAATACATTACAGTAACAAGTATTTTATCAGATCCTAATGAAACTATTAAAAGTATTCAAATCTAAAAAAATCCAAAAAGTTCGGCATTTAAATTCTATTCTTTTTTTTAAAGATTATTTCAGAAGATCTCAAATACCATATTTTTTTTTAAATTAAAATAGAAATCATTCGGTTAATCAAATAATTTAAAATTGACAGATTATTAACCGATTTAATCTAAGCTACGATTAATTATTCGCTCGATTAACCGATTAAACCAGAAACCCGATTAATTGAATATCCTAGTCATTATCGTAGAAACGTCTCGTCAATGCATATTTACACGCTTCTACGCTTTAGTAGTTTAAAATTTGTAACAACTCTTTATTTATTTAAAATGTACAACAACAACAGTTCAAATAGTCACTCAGTGTCTTTATACACGTTTATCAATTCGCAGAAATGCACACAAACTTTATAATGTACAAACTTAAATGTACAAGACAATTGATCTTAACTCTAACAGCGCCTATGATAAACTCAACTCGCAACTATTTATACACACGCCATCTTTCGTGAATCTTCAACAATGCTCTTAACGGACAAACTAGTATGTTCCATTTCTAGAGCTTTCGATGTCAATGTTAGCAGCTTAAACATTTAGTGTTGCCATACTTATTAGCAATGCTAATAACCGCATGCTATCAACATTGTTGATAAGTAGAAGCTTCTACTGATGGACGTGTTTATAAACATGATGAATGCTGCAGGCAGTCATTACATACCGTTAAATTCAAATCGCTATTGAAAATTCGTAACAATATGTAAAAGAATTGTGGACATTTGGTATATAAACCATCACATAAAAGCAGATGTTTGTTCATGTTCTTAGCGTTTTTAATAGATTTAGCGCTTTTCAAAAATGTAAAATTTCAATTATTAAAAGTAATTACAATAAAAAAAGTTTACTATGTATTTTATTCTGTCAAAATTATAAATCCAAATTTAAAAAATAACTTCATCACTTCCTAGCGAGCCTTTGGAGTTTCGTAATACGATTTAATATTTTTTTTTTTAAACTTTTTTTCTAAATCGATAGTTCTATCGATATCAACAATATTAAATTGAAAACTATCGATAAATATAGATTGTGGGCACTATCGATAGTTGCCATCACTCCTCTCAGATAACCTAACCTAAGTTTTTAAGACTATTCCTGTAAAATACAAATATGTATATTCTAAATATTTTAAATCTAAAAATTGGGCGGTAGGTGCATGAGACCTCGCTCATTTTCTCGGAATATTGTTTTAATATCATCAGAAATATATTGTGTGAGTTTGAAGACTATTGGTCAATTCACAAGGTCTCTTATCATTTCATATTGTCATAATGTCCTAATAGTTCAGAATGTTTTTTTATTGCTTTTCAAGCTAAAAATGTCCTAAAATAATACTACTTTCTATGGTATGTTTATTGTGTTATCGTAACGAACCAGCAGAGATCAACGCCAAATGCCTAAGAGTCGGTTAAGCCGAACCGCCGAGTCGAGATATATTAGGACATTATGACTGATAAGATACCTTGTGAATTGACCATATATCTTTATTCTTACTATTTTTGTCTCTCTCTTCCATAAAGTGCAACCACTGTGCATCGCCGATACTAAGAGATCTTGGGGGTACGTTGTAAGAAAATAGACTCTTATACTCCTTTGTTGCCTATGTGAAATTTCATGTAAATCGGATCATACATTTAGAAATGGCAGACTTATTTCCAAAATATTTTGATGTAGCTCCAGTGTGCATATGATTCTGGTTAAATAAGGTTCATAATGGATGTAAAATCATACTTCCCCTGTCATTAAGTACTGGTAAAAACATTTATATATGACGCTGATGCTGTCCGGGAATTGCTCTTCGTTCCTATTGCTCTTTCAATTTTAACTTGCCAATTAACCCTCGTAACATAACATCAATTCATAACATAATTGTATCCATATTTTGCTAAAGTATTTAACCCCTTTATTTATAACTTGTAAATATAGAAAATTTATTCATACCGTTTAAATTCCAAAATAATATGTTTTCCCTATGTTTTGGTTTTTATTGCGACTTTATTATATTCTAATAGACTTCTTAGCATGTATTTCGTTAAATTTATAGACTCCTTAAAACCGTTAAAGATTTTATTATTCGCTGTACTTAGTTGTAAAGAAATTATGAACCAAAATATGACGATAAATTCTAAAAAGCCAATTTAAATAGAAATTAATAGAAAATATTTTTGGAAATACTCGTAAATAGATGAAAATCTTTTCAACGACTCTATTTCTATAGTACAATAATATGTACGTTCTTGGAGAATTGTATTTAACTAGGGTTCGAAGTTGATTAAAAATCGTTTTTATATGCTAGAAAGTTAATAAAATAAATTGGTGTGTGAAAAGCGTGAAATCAATATGACAAATTGCCCAATAATTGGGTGGAGGAAGCGAGTTTAAGGAAAATGTGTTTTTTGAAATTCATGTTTGTGCTGCTAGATTCCCATATTTCATAATACAACTTATAATAAATAGAAAATAAGAATTTACGCATAGTTCCTACATAGTCAAGTTTATATTTTACCATCCAATTGATTTAAAATATTTTTTAAATTAACTTGCAATTACTAAATAACATACTTTTCAATGATTACTATATACCATCTGCATTACTTAGAGGTAGTCTAATAATGACTTATTTATTACCTGATATGTTGGGAATTAAAATGAATGAACAATTAAACCTAACAGGAGACTACATATTAAAAAGCTTATATTACTTTAACCCTTTTAAAGTTAGGCTATCTATCTTTTATGTCTTTGACACAGCTCCTTTTGACATTATGATAATATTGTTACGTTTTTACCTTTTTAAATCGTTGGTTTATTTCCTTTAAATAAAACGAATACTTTTGTTTCCAAATAAAATCCGTTTAGTAGTTTAAAATTTGTAACAACTTTTTATTTATTTAAAATGTACAACAGCAGCAGTTCAAATAGTCAGTCAGTGTTTTATACACGTTTATAAATTCGTAGAAATACACAAACACTTAAATTAAACACTGGTAATGTACAACAATCCACTGGTAATACAGTTGATGTTTATTCGAACAACGTCTCTGATAAACTTACTAACGACTGCAACCTCTGCCACTATTTATACACACGCCATCTTTCGTGAATATTCTACAATGATCTTAATGGACAAATGCTCAGCTCAAAGCTTTTATGTTGTATGTTCTACAGCAATATTAGTAATACCCACAGATATGTTAAAGTTTGAGAAGCACTGCTGTTGGTGACGCATTATGCAACCTTAAACCAACCGATTAAACAGTTATATTTAAATACAAGTACAATTTCGTAACAATATGTATTAAATAAGAAGTAGATAGGGAAGGATATTTTATCCCCAACTATATCAAATATCTAACAAGGTAGTGAAATCGCATTCAATATCTTCCGGATTGGCTGAATGTTGTCTCAAAAACTGTTGAAAATCTATATTTTGACAGTCAAACTATTGTAACGGCTATAGAATCTTCGTTACCGAGAACGAAAATAATCTTAACTTTTGCTCATCACTTAACGTGATTATTAGGCAGTTTAACATACGAATTATTTGGAAAGCAGAAAGCGATATATAGAACAAGTAAACGTCTGGCCATTCGGGAATTCGACTTTAGGCTATCTTTTAGACTTCCAAATGAATGTACCATAATTCAGGCTGAAGTATCAACCATCAAAAGGGCGGCTAACTGGCTTAGTTATAACAAGATATCAGGCAGGGATATTCGTTTATATACTGACAGTCAGGCCACAATAAAATCTTTAACAGGTGTATACACAACATCTAATTTGGTCCAGGAATGCCGGGCATCCTTAAACAGGATGGCGAGACATTCAACAGTCGTACTCGAGTGGGTACGGGGACACGGAGATACTACAGGCAACTGCGTTGCTGATGATTTGGCGAAAAAAGACGCCATGTTACCTGACGGAAACATAGACTTCCTATGTGGAATTCCGCTATCCAAGTGCAAGCTACAAATTAGTAATTTCTACTATGAGCTCGCTCAGACAAGATGGGGTTGTGAACCCACATGCACTATGACCAGAATGATATGGTCACGACTGAATCGTGGGCGAACAACATATCTTCTTGGCTTGTCACGCTCACAATTGCATGGCATAGTGGCGGTCATTACCGGACACTGCACTTTTGGCAACCACGCGAGGAGACATGGCTTGCCATACAACGACTTCTGTAGAAGTTGTCAAAACGAGGAGGAGGATGAAACCATTTTTCATCTTCTTTGTCACTGTCCGGCATTAGGTGATCTACGCTTACGGTTTCTGGGACATCGTTCCATAAATAGTCTTTCTGAGCTCTCGAATATGAGACTTGAGGGCATCAACGCCTTTATAAGGAGTAGTAATTGGTTAATAGGACCAGATATGGGAACCTCTCGAGGGAAACCTAATAACCGCTATCTTATTGATATGCAACTGCTGTATATCTCCTTCTCTCTTCCTTGAACATCTTCTTCTTAACTACTCAATCTTCCACTTCTTTCTTTTTACTTCTATCTGCCCCTCTTTCTTTCTAACTTCTATTTTCAGGTAACACAAAGGTATCATTGCTTGGACCCGCGTGAGCTGTTCTTCTACTTTCAAACTTCGCGGCTGCCTGGAAACCTAACCTAACCTAACGTCTGGCCAGATGTGTAAGTCCTACTGGACACTACTTTAAGAGTTGGCAAATATGAAATGGGTCATCTGGGATGGTTGAGCATATCAATGCAACTGTGACTACAACTGTCATACCTGGACAGTCTCGTTGTGTGACATGCACAGCTACAGGCTGTTGAATACAATGATTTCTGTCGTAGCTGCGGATGTGATAACTAGTTGCAGATAGTTGAACACATCTTATGCCACTATTCTAATTTAGCGAGGAAACAAATGATCTTCATGGGATCGACTATATTCAATGAACTTTCTGTTTTAGTGGACATCTATAGAACTGTGTTTCCTGGTATCACAATGGATTAATAAATGTTAGAGCAAGTTATGAATTGTTAGATTTCATATTGAGCATATGATGAGTCAATTTAGGATTTTGGGTTGGAGAAATCTACTATTTTTACCGTTCAATTTAGTGTTAATGTCATTAGTTTATACTAATCATGTCCATACATAAATTTCCTCAAACTAAAACGCATTGAAATATAATTAATGATATTGACTTCGTCATCACGAAAAGTTTATATTAGATACAAAATAAAGTTATATTTTCAAGTGCGTAATTCTTAATACCGAAAAGTACTTTTGTAATACAAGTAGCTCATTAGGCTAATGAGAGTTTAGTGAGTGTGAAGCATTCATACTTCTTTAATTTCTAAATAATCTTTTGAGATTCAATATTGTTGAACAAATGTTTTAATGATAATGAATTTTTGGAAGAAACTGAAGTTGTTTTTTTTGAATACTTGCCATATGTAGGTTTATTAATCATTGTAAGCAAAAAATTATAGTAAATTTTCAACAACAACTAAATGTAAGTAAGTAAATTTATCATGTATGTTTAAAATTAATAAACTTTCTTAAAATGACTAAGGAATTTTAAAAACTTTATGCCTGGAAATCTTTGTATAAGTAATTTAAAAACTTATTTTGTTTAGTTTATTTATTTTTAACAAAAATCCTTTTGTTTTATTTTCCGCTCATCCTTTTTGAGACTCCCTTTTATAAATTGACTTTAGATTTTTGCATGTGTGTGGCTGTGTAAATGTTGTATAAGATTTGTTAGCCAAGATAATTTAAATTCTCTATATATGGTTGTTGAACATCCCTCATAAAACTTCCTTCTTTATTCCTGCCACATGTCCGTGTGAGGACTAACGTACGTACATACGTAAGTATGTTTAGATGTATGTAAATACTTTTAGTATTTAGATACTGGTAACACCCTTTTAATATTTGTTAACACGTACGTGTTATCCATCCATGGCTATCGTTATCCATATTTGTTACCAGATATTATTTTACATTCTTTTATTTTATTTTTTTTTTTGTCTTTTTTCACTTGTGTGAACATCTAATAGTACTTGCCTTGTTGACCTTTGGTTACGAATATTATTATTCATAAAAAATGGTCAGTAAAGAGGCAGAGACGTGTGCTAAAATTTTAAAAAGGAATTGACTAGCCATCAACATTAAAATGTGTATTTAGTCATCAGTTAAATCAAGAAGGACGAGAAATCTGCGAAAATTACATATATGTGAGAGGTTCAGTTACTTTTAACAGATGAAAAATAAAGTAGATGTTGCTTTTGTAGGATTCATTACTCCTAGACTTATTGGTCCATTGTGACATTACGGTATGTAGCTCATGTTAAGTTTCCAACGTACAATTGAGTCGTGTTCGTTTTAAAGTTCACAATACTCTCCAATAGCTCACTGTTTATACAGTTCAGAGACCTATTTCACAGTTCATTGAAGATCAACGATCTCATAAAGATGATTTGTTTTCTGGGCAACGGGAGACAGTGGCATAAGAAATATTAAACGTTCTCCTCCTAGTTCTCATCTCCCAAGTTGCGATAGATATTATTGTATTCAACATAAAGCTGTTGTTGTAACAGCTCCGCTGTTGTCGAAAGTTCATCCCAGCTGTCTTTGGCCGAGTGAGACTCGGCTCATTTCGGATCGAAGATCCAATTATCGTGGAAATGTAAACACCTAGTCTCTGTACATGCTGCTAAATCTGTCCAGTAATACATTTCAGATACTATAACGATCTATAACGCCATATATTCAGATATATCTGGCTATCCTGAAACCATTTCATCTCATATTTACCAATTCTTCAATCTTATGCCGAAGATTCAGTTTGGAATATGTATTGTTATGAATTTGCAATAGCGATTTGAATTTAACAGAGTGGAAGTACTATAATGTTCGCGGGTTCTTACGCCTGCTTTCAAATTTATATAATACTAGCTTGACCCGGTGCGCTTCGCTACCTCTGCCGTAGTCTATGTTGGAAATTTCAATAAAATCGTTTCGGCCGTTTAGTATATATTGTTTAAGAACTAAAAGTTATAGCCTATTGACGCTTCCAAGTAAGGATCTATCTACGTTCCAAATTTCAATAAAATCGATTCAGTCGTTTAGGCGTGATGCTCAAACAAACTTACAAAGACATTTATATATTTAAATAGATTTATATATGTAACTTATTTCGGGTATCTTCGTGTTCTGTTGGCAGAATTATTTCTGCGGTCCCGCCTTCGTTATTTGTTATTTGTTCGCGCTCGAGTCTGTAACGACTGCCAGCAACAATCATCATGTTTATAAACACGTCCATCAGTAGAAGCTTCTACTTATCAACAATGTTGATTGCATGCGGTTATTATCATTGTTTGTAAGTATGGCAACACTAATTGTTTAAGCTGCTAACATTAACATCGAAAGCTCTAGAAATCGAACATACGAGTTTTGACCGTTAAGAAAAATCTAAGCTACCGTTAGTCTGCTTTTACACACAGCAAGTTTACTTGTAGCAAGTCTCTTCGATTCTCTTTTAAACTTGATCGACTGTTTATACACAGCATGTCTGTGTGTCAAAACCTAATAGACGCCATAGTGAAAATGAGAAAACAAAAAAGAATTGAAGAGACTTCCCAGTACAAGCAAGTGTGTACCCCTCTTCTTTCTTCTTGCCTCTCTCTCCTATAAACTCAGACTTGCGGCAAGAAAACTTGCCCTGTGTAAAAGCAGACTTAAGTACAATCTAAATGTGTGTGTGTATTAAAAATACATAGTGACTATTTAGACTGTTGTTGTTATACATTTGAATAAATAAAGAGTTGTTACAATTTTAAACTATTAAAACTGCTTTTATTTGCAATCTAAAGTATCCGTTTTATTTAAAGGAAACAGTATATAGCCATGTATTTCATATCTATTGGAATCTTTAAAGCTGTGCTCAGTCTGACAAGCTCATGCTTTTTGGTATTTCCCAGTAATAGCATGCAACCCGGGATATAAATGATGCTAGTGCTATACTGATCAACCATCACGTTATGTGATGAGTGACATTCAATGACAGGTTTCTTCCTCAGAAATGAGGATTTTAGAACAAAAAGCAGTTTGACTATCGAAATCGGCATTGACTCCTAACCAACTTTCTTATTCGTCAAAATATTTGCCGGAACTACTGTTATACGATACCATTCCCTTCTTATTAACAACACGATTGTGGAACTGTTTTAATATTAATACCCCTCCTTCTACCAGTGGAATATTACAATGAGTCATGGTATTTTCAATATATTTCACAGTACAACGTAGACGAATTGTCGAGCTAATTCCACCAACTCAAATGTGACAGTAGGTAGTGACGATAAGCAGTGACACACATATCGAAGCTATTCTCTGTACATTATGCAGCATTCACAGATAAATGCTTTTGTCTAGACAAATCATCCAAGCGATAATCCCCTACATTGGAGACACAGTGAATGATCTCTGCATGCGACCCGAGTCATAAATGATAGTGTTAAACTCTTAAGTGTTAAACTCTTCAACCTCTCGATAAGAGATAAGTCACAGTGAAGGATTATTTTCGACTTCAGAAACGAGAAAATTGAACGGTCAGATACGCCATTGTGCGCATTTTCATTAGTCATAAAAATCTCCGCCTTCGTCCGAATTAAACCTTTCTTTTCCAATAATCCCGTAAAGGGTTGATCGTATTAAGGATACATTCGCGTGTATTGCAAAGTACTACTACTAATCGATTCAAGGATAGAGTACGAAAATCAATAGTTTTTGCATTATTGTCAGATACATATGTTCTTTTATGCAGAAAAGGCAACCCAATGATAATCCCTCACAGTGAGAATCTGAAGGTCTTTGGTGCAAGTTCCGAACTTTTTCCGTCTCAATCTTGTTGGAGTGAAGAGTTGGGTCATGTAAAAAGAAATTTCTATGCAACTGATTCAATCTCTATGCAACTGATTAAATCCTATGCAACTGATTCAATCTCAGAATTCTAGCTCAAAGAACAAGGTCATCACATAAGCAATGGATATTTAACTCTTCATATAATATACATCAACCATCAGAACAAGGTTAATGTATTCGTCAGAGCAAATTAAATCAGGTGATTCGGTAAGACAAGATAAAGGGGTCGGTTTAGATTCATAAACGTTTCTTAAACAAACCTGTCAACTATGAGAAGCTTGCATAAGACTGCATGATAACGGTATCTGTTTAGATCTCTAAAATTCCTCTACCAAACCTGTCAACTTGGAGAGGGCTACCACTTCCTTGGCGAAGACTTAACTTCGACAAAAGACCAAGAAAGGGCACAGTGCCTCAGTATTAATGAGATCTAACCGAAGCAGAAAAATGGCAAAGCGGTCTGACAAATGTTAATGTCTTCTTTTGCTAACCTTCCATGGTATTCAGTTACAAGTTCAACTTACTATCTAGAATGCTACCAAGATGTTTGGCTCTGCCAGTTAGGTTTATCTCCATGTTTTTCAAAAGAATTTTTAAAAATTGTACATTTTTTTATTGGATCTACTGAGTATCCTTATAAATATTCTATTTTGGAAAATAACTCTTATAATTGCAGAAAAGACGTCTCTGTCCTTTCCTGTAGTCTCCAGCTTCATTTGTTCAGACTCGTATGTGTGGAAAAACATAAAAAATCCGTAATATAAATTGTATAAATGAGCAAACATAACCACACTTATGCTGCTAATAATATTTGAACTAAATCAAGCACAATGATAACACAAGTAAGAGCAAATGCCAGGCTGCAGCAGCAACAGCAACAGCAGTGATGATGGTCAGTCAGACAGACAGTCAATGAACACGCTTGTCATTTATACAATCAAAAATTTCTCCACCCCCTTGTATAAATCATCACATAACAATATAAATGTGTGTCTCCTTATATGTGTTTTTTTTATTTTTATTTTGAAAAACATAAAAAAATTTCATGCACAAATTTGACCCCTTTTTTAATAGACATCATCCCAATGGCAGCAGATTTTTCTGTAATAAATTTTTATCTCGCAACACTTTCTGTAAAGAGCAATTTGTTTAACAATGTGTGTTGTTTGGCCATTCATAATATTTAATTTAATATTTTTCTTCCTTTTTCCTTTTTTTTTATTTTGGTCATCTTTTGTGGTTGACCATAGAATCTTGCTACCATAATTTAGAGTTATTACGTCTCGCATCTTCTCTTTATACATGGGGTGGAATTTGTATAAATGTAGTTAGTAGAGATATGATATTCTTTGCTACAAGCTTATCTTTGCTTAAACAGTGTATGTGGTCAGTAAATTGCATTAATGTTTGAATAAAACTCTTTGATAGAAATCTTTATTAAATGTTGTTAGAAACTACATATATCCAATGGGGTTAACATATATAAAGAAGTGTAACATTAAAGTGTCATAAAATGTACTGTTTGTATGCATTTTCACAAAACAAAATTTGTTTTTCTATTAAAAATAGAAAAATAAAACTGTAAAAATAGTGTTGGGCATAATTCTGGGTAACGCTAAATCGAAAGCTGAACTTTACCAGTTTTTAATTATGATATAAAATCACATAACTATCTAATAATGACAACTACTTATAGCCACTTTCATGATGCTAGATCCCTTGTAACATTTCGCAAGTTTTTCTTAAATAATTAGTCGCAAAGAATACTATAAATCTGAAATGAAATGATTTATAAGATTTTCTTTAATGCTCAGATGAAATTTAAACAAGTAAGAGAGCTATATTCGGCTGTGCCGAATCTTATATAATATTCACCAAATTATACCTTAAAATAAAATTTAAAAAATTTTTTTAAATTTTTTTTTTTCAAATTAGTTTTTTAAAAGTTTTTCTCCAATTTAAAAAAAAAAAAAAAATTTAATTTATTAGTGAAAAAAATTTATGACAAAAGAAAGTTTTTCGTCATAAAAAATTCGGGTTAAAAAAAATGTTTCCCGATTTTGACCCATTGTAGGTCCAACTTTGTATAGCCTTATATACATCGTTGTAATGGACTTTGAAATATCTATCATTAGATATCCATATTGTCTATATTGTTGAGGTTGTCTCGGGTTTTTGCTCATATATCCGTTATTTATGGACGGATTTTGCTGATTTTAAGTAGGAAACTTTTCGAAAGCATGTCTGACAGAATTATTGAGGATTTAGAACCCGAAGATATCTGGGGTCTTCAGAAAATTGATTTCAACAGACAGACAGACAGACGGACATGGCTAAATCGACTCCGCTATCTATAAGGATTCAGAATATATATACTTTGTAGGGTCGAAAAATGTATATTGTGGAAATTACAAACGGAATGACAAATTTATATATACCCTTCTCACGAAGGTGAAGGGTATAGAAATGAAATAATTTATATATTTGAAAAAAATTAGGCCTGTAAAAAAAGCAGTTTCGATAAATAAATAAAGCGCTAAAAAGGGAATTAGTTCATCTTTAGTTGGGGGCTTAGTTTGTTTCGTTGGAGGCTTATTTCATTTACTTATTTCATGGTGTCATACGTACCATTGAGATTGATACAAAATTTGGAAGACTCGAAGCCTTCGACCAGTAGGATCCATACAAAGGATATTTGGAAAAATCAAACACCGTCTTCTACAAAATACTGCAGACCAATTAAATTTGAATTTAAAAAGGAAACTCATGAAATTATTAAAAAAGAAGTCAGTGATATTAGAGCCCAAATTGCAACACTACAGCCATTCGAATTAGAGATTGACGGCCAGACAATTGAAGTAAGCTACAAATTAGTGCTAACGATGATAGATGGAAAAGTAGGCCAGGCTTTGACTGGCACAAGGATTCCTCCAGCTGCATTATATGTCAAACCACATCAAGTCACTTAAACCATGTGGCAGAAAAATCATTAGTAAATCAGTTATGATTTGGATTTTGGACCTACAGGATCAATAAGAAACAATGACACCAATAAGGAGTTAAAAAGTTTAAAAGAGAAACATGTTCAGGTCGAATTTCTCAAATATGGGTTGATAATAGATCAACCAAAACAAGGATCAGGTATTACGAATGATGGAAACACAGCAAGAAGGTTCCCGAAAGAGCATCTAAAATAACAGGTGTTGATATAAATCTTATTTCAAGATTTAAAACAATTATCGATTTACTTGTGTGCAGGATCCTAGAAAATTTGATAATTATGCGAAGAAAACTGCACGAATATATACAACCAAATATTCATGGAGGAATATATCTGCAACTGTTCACAAAATCTTTTATCATGGAAAAGATGTCATTAAGCATCATTTAGTACCACTTGGAGATCTATCAGAGGAAGCCCAGGAAAAAAGGAGCTTTAAAACCTGTTATAAAATTGATAAAGTGGGAACCTGTTCTCAAAATTATCCAGGGTATTATTAAAATGTTTTTTTTTCTTTATCTGCTGATAGCTTTTTTAATAACTAAAACTGTTTCAAAAAACAAAAAATTTGCCTTTCGTACTAAATGCTATACAAAAATTAAAAGTTCAACTTTAACCTCAAATTTCTCAACAACTGCTGAACCGATTTTAATGAAATTAAAACTGGAGAAAAATTTAAGAAGATATCTTAAAAATACCTTAAATATCTCTATCGGTTCAAAAGTTACAGAGTTTTGGGCGATGAAAAACTATCCTGAGCCACTGTGCGGCGTGCTTGAGTATAGGTTTTCTAATATTCCAGTGATTTCGAATTGCCAACTTCCGTTTATTGTCGTTTAGATAAATTCAATAGTTTTCTTGAACTGTATAAGATCTCAGGCTGTATAAAATACGCACATCAGGTTAATATTGGCCAAAATGGCCACTTTAGTAACGAATGGACTGATTTTTTTTCCTAGAAGGGCCGGTGCCCGATACCCGGCTTTGGCATCCCTAATTGATATTTTAGAGAACCGGATTCTGGTTATTAAGTAAATACCGGAAGCTACTATAACTCGATAAACTTTGGATACTTAAGGGATTGTTTACTGGGCATTGTTGTCTTAGATACCTCTAGTATGCTCTGGTTAAGAGTGCCAAGTACTGTGTAGATTCTATGAGTTGCAGGACGAAATCTTAGGGCATGAATTCTGTGACTGCCTCCAGTGTGGGTGATGTAGCACGATATTTCTTGGGCCTTTGCTCTGCCTTCAAGCTCAATGAGAGAGGTCATCCACATATACTTTTCATATAAGACACACTAACCGTCAAAACATACCTGCACAAAGGCACCACATTCAGGTGATTCGGTCAGTTTAGATCCAAAAAAGTTATCAACCAAACCTGCCAAACTTGATAATGTTGGGAAAGGTGTTCGGTCAGATCTCAAAAGGTCTTCTACTAATTATGTCAACCTTGAGAAGGTTACTACTTTATCGGCAAAAAAGCCCAAATCTAGCAGAAGAAAAAGGGATAGACTCAATTTAGGCAAAAGACCAGGAAGAGTGGTGCAGTACTTGACGAAGCAGTAATAAAAAGTTGGCTCTAGCCGATGTAACAACGTGCATACCAGAAATCCTAAAACCTAACAAAGGAATTAGACATAGGCGTAAGTTCACCACTGACTTCCTGGAAGCATGTTTCATGAATTAATACAGGGGTATTTAAAGGACTTCTCAACAAACAATTGAAACACATGAAGTACCTGGTATTGATTTTTAACTATAATCTCCGACGAGTGATTTTATTACTGGTATACTGTAAGTTTCAGTTCTAAAGCCTTTTCTATTGTAGCGATACATCCCTGATTTATCAGTCAACATAACACGAATATTGATCTATAAAAGTTAAATATGTTCATTGTCAGCAACCCCAGCTAAATGGAAGTGTACTCTTGTACGCTTAATAGATAATCTCTGATAACTAATATTTTCAATTCAAAACTATTTTTTAGAACCAGCTTATTAATTCTTTGATTTGCTTACAAATTTGGTATAATTTTTCTACATAACACCCCCTTTTCAAATATTGTAGTAAATCTAACCATGAAGACCTAAAATAAATTCATTCATTCAAACATAAATGTTGAGTTAATGGTCAATTCCTGTAATGTACGAAAATCCCCAGAGTGATATTGTTGTGGTTAAATGAATTAATTGTTAATTTCCTCATTTTATAATAAAATTGTTGGAATTGTATGCATTTGAACTGGTATTGTCTTTTTTCGTTTTTGGCCAAAATAGTAGACATAACAATTCATTTGATAAAGACGCAAGCACACATCGAATAAAAGTCTTTATAGAGATGGTTGCTAAACGCATTAAAAGATTAACACACTAAGATACATTGACATGTGGGGTAATACGATGGTAAAACATAGCAAAAACATCAACATTAACAACGACAACGACAACATGAAACAATGAATAGCAAATTATTATGACCAAGTTAAAGTACGAAAACGAAAACAAAATGACTTAATGACCCTCATTATTGGTAACAATGAAAACAATAGCAGCAAATAGTAATGAACACATAGGCAGACGAAAAGTCGTAAGAGGGGGCGAAAAATGCGGTAATAAAAGTAAATAAATAAATGTGAAAGAAAGTAAGACCAGAAATGTGGGGAGCTTGGTGTTTGATGGATGAGGAGATGGGGGAAATGTTGGTCTTCATTTTATGTAAATGTAATTGACCTAAACTGTAACAGGTAAATATATGGTGGCAAAAAACACACCACGAAATATCGTCGCAAACAAGCTGAAACTAGAAGTAAAATTTAAAGGAATGCATAACAAGATCATGGTCAGAAACCATGGTCTCATATACAAACTTTCCTTTTAGTCTTTATGCATAACACAATTGTCTACAGTTGTGACAGATGTAAAGGACCCTGAAATGAACTAAAATATTTGGATTTTTCAATTAATTGTGAGGAAACTGATAAGGTAATTATTATAATGCTTTAGGCCTACTTGCTTTATATAATAGGTTGTGGAAATCTGATTGGCCGTATGCAATATAATGAGATATAGCTTAAGATTCTCATCGGCAAACATTCCAGAAGCTACATTCCTCACTCAACTTCTCACTCGCCAAGTTGTTTTAGTTGTTGGATATACAATCGGATCCAATAGACATGAATGGTTTGGCTGGGTTGATATCCTATGCAATTTCACTAAGCCCGAGACTGGAAGATTGTGAAGTTTCCGAACAGCACTTCATTTTACCATGTCGCTCTTAGGATGCTGACGTTTGGATTATATTTTTTATTAATAAAACGACTTAACCCACTAGCAGTATTAACCCAGCAAAACCATTCATGTCTATTGGATCCGATTGTATATCCAACAACTAAAACAACTTGGCGAGTCAGAAGTTGAATATCCTACAACGGGTTTTAAACTGTCAGTGTGGAGACTGATACACCCAACGCCTGGAACAAAGTTAAAGAGTTTTCCAACAAGAGGTGTTATTTTGAATCACCCGGTATTTTGGTAGCTGTCACTTTTGAAGCTTTTATTCTTTGACATTTGACAAGTAGAAACTACGCCATTACTAAAAATGGAACGATACATGCTTCAACAACGCATTGAAATTATTAAAATTCATTAACAAAATTGTGAAAATCTTGCAGTCACAGTTCGCAAAACTAAAGCATTTTTGGATCGTCGTGAAGCACCTTGTCGGACCGCAATACAGAAATTGGTGGAAAAATTCGAGCTGTTGGGACAAGTTAGTGATGTGAAGAATAAAACCCGTGCACGTCGTTCAAGAACAACTGAGAATATTGCTGCTGTAGCCCAAGGTGTTGAAGAAAACACAGGTTTGTCTATTGCTCGTCGATCTTTGGAATTGGCCATTCCACAAACAATGTATTTTGGATGATATTGATCTGGACAACGTTTACTTTCAACAAGTTTCCGGACTGTGTTATCTCTCGAAGAGGTGATCACAATTGGCCACCGAGATCTTGTGATTTAACACAACTTCTTCCTTTGGGGCCATGTGAAAGATAAGGTCTGCGCCAACAGCCCAGCGTCGATTCAAGACCTCAAAGATAGGGCACCCACTTTGCGATTTGGTTATGGAAAATTTCATGAAAAGGATATGGTCCTGTTTTTTTCATTATTAACGGCATACCTTCCTCTTTATTATGAAATAAACATTAGATCATTTACCTCAAAAAATGTAATTTTTCTTTGAATACCAAAATAACACCTCTTGTTGGAAAACCCTGTAGAATCATTCCATTACGCATACCTGGAAAAGACGAGACTGAGAGATAGTTTTAGATGTTGACGATCTTCTCCTCCATCAGCTGACCCATCAACTATCAGCAGTTCGGAATTGGCATAGATTTCTTAAAATGTACAATGACACCACACAATTAACCGGGGCTTAAACCTGCAGAGGGATCAGAGAATAGCCTTCTACACTGTCAACCATACTACACTCTTTCAGGACATCTTGCAGTCCACAGTGCACAACAACATGAATAGATGGATCGTGATACGTTCAATGGATTTATGGACTAACCCTTTAGAAGTAGAACAATTCCTTGGTTCCCGATTCATATCCCATGGAGACGTAAAATAGGGAGTCATCCTGCATTTATTACTTTTGAAAAGACAATCTGCAATACCAGCCTTTATGAAATGTTTTTGATCCAGGCAATGTACCAAGTCGTAAGTTGTATAAACTAAAATAAAAAGTGAGGTATTGGTTCCCTCCTATTTTGTTTAACATGTATGTTATATAATATCCAGAGCATAACTAGAACTAATAAAAAGTAAGTTTTCATAAAAACTACAGCCTGTGTGGGCTAGACTGACATCAATGCAGTCTAACCCAGTATTTGGTAATTTAGAAAGACTGCTGAAGAAACGTTTTCCCAGAAACCTAGTACGTAGTGCAGTATAATGACAAAGAAATTATTAATGGTCTCATCCTCTTCTTTATTCTGTAACATAGTCCGTTATATCTAATCCAGCTATCTGCTATTTACATATCTAAAACCTTTTGGTATTTTTAAAGCCTTCCTTACCAAAATTTCTAGAAGCAGACACCATTGCCAACTCGCTCTCCCATTTTCGAGTATGTCTCTTTAAACTACAAGAATCCTGTTTTGTACTGTAAAGAGTGGCTTCGCCGGAGTAGCAGGGCATTGTCATTCTTCTAATAATACTCTAATAAAGAGAGTACAGTTCGAGGCACAGGGTAGTGTATTCCAACAGAATAGATCACACTGTTAAATGCCTCTTTCAATATTCAGAAAGGCTACCAGTTTGAAATTTTTAAACTCAAGCAATTTCTAAATATATCCTACTAGCGACATACCCATTACGTAGGCATGTTGAGAAGTTGAAAAAAGTTTTTTGGTGGCGGACATTCGTATTTGCGTGTTAATGATACTAACCATCGAAGGAAGATAAACATATTGGTCTAAAATCATTTGAATTGGTATGTGGTGTTTTCCCTCCCTTTGGAATGAATGTCAGATTGCATTTCATTCATCAGTCGGATATTTTCGACCATGACTGAAAGTCATAATATATCCAATCAGCTAAGGAGTGATCAGATCTATGTTATTATTCAGATTGTCCGGAACATCGTGGAGGTATATTAGGACTTGGAGATGTCCGACTATACAGTTGGAGTCTACCCGTCGTGTTATTCAACGACAAATTACCCGGAATTTGTGAATACATGAGCACTGCTAGTTTCTCATGACCACTGCTTACTGTACTGATTTCGGTTAAACCGGGACGGTTGGTGATTTTAACAATCGACGGGTCTCAGAGGAACTTTCGACAACACTTCAGAAGTTCCTTGAACAGCTGTCATTATTATATTGTCTCAGTAAATAAACCACTTTCAGAACTACACAATTCTACATCAGAGAGAGATCACTGCATTTTATAAACATTTAACTTTCTACTGCTTTCTCAGACATCTATGCGGAGCTGCAAATTCACTTATGTTTTAATTGTTGTTGCAACAACTACAACTATACTGTATCTAGGTCAAGGCTAAGGAAGTGTGCTGCTTCTACCAGCTGGATAATAAATCAATTAGATGAAGTACTGCGGTAATGGATGGGCAGTGGCAGCCTCCTATCCTAGTTTGGGATAGATCCAGTAAGCACGTTGCTCTATCCCGGCTTCAACTGTGTCAGTACTAATCCAGTGGATTTTCTCTGTGTCTGCTATGAATTTCGATCAAAGCGGCCGTATACGATCTCCTATGCATACTAACTCCCCATCCATACTGTGAAACATTTGCTGCAAAACATTTGAGTTTGTCGATAAAAGGGGAATGAGGAATGGAAAAGGGTAATATGTTTCATGTACATGAAGTTTTTGTTGAGTATGTCATCCACATTTATTCGTTCATATTCGTTCTGTACAGAAATGTCAAAAACTGAAAAGCAAAAATTTCACTGTGTGGACACGAATGCAGTTTCAAAAGAGTATTTAAAAATATTTTGCAGCAAATGTTTCACAGTGTGAACCAGGACTAATGGATACTGCACATATCTCTGTATGTTATCCTTGTACTTTTTTGACAACCATCAAGGAAGATAAAAGATGACTAATGAAATCTCTGGAGGAATTGTTTTGTCAACATTATATTATGTTCCAAGACTGCGAGAACCTTCTTCTCCTCGTGTAGATTTGATTTGAAGGCAGCTTTGGGCAGTTATGAAGGCATAATTTTGGCAGCTTTAAGGATTTCTTTAGTTGGTATTATTCAACAAAGGTGATCACATTAGAACATCATAATTGACCAATGACAGTTATGATGTTCTAATCATCTTGTTGGTAACCAATAAGGTTTCTTGATCGACGTTTTAATAATGCCTAGAGCTTTGAACTTATGGTATAACTATATATGGTCAATTCACAAGGTCTCTTATCATGTCATATTGTTATAATGTGCTAATATTTCACAATGGGTTTTATTGCTTTTCAAGCAAAAAATATCCTAAAATAATACTACTTTCTATGCTATGTTTATTGAGTTATCGTAACGAAGCAGCAGAGACCAACACCAAATGCCTAAGAGTCGGTTAAGCCGAGCCGCCGAGTCGTGATATATTAGGACAATATGACAGATAAGAGACCTTGTACATTGACCAATAGTGTTTTGAGTGTTTGTCTCTAATCTTAGATTGCCTCACTGGACAAGCGACACTTTGAGTTTTTCCATGCACTTAACTTCCCGCTCGCAAGGATATTTTAACATCAACATGAATGTACCATCGGTGTCAATCACCTTGGATGGTTTACTTGCATAAGTTTCTTCTGCAACTTCAGTTGACGTGTAAAACTGTGTTGTATCCGAGACTAGAAGGTTTAAAAGTTTTCGAACAATAGTCCGTATCGCCTTGTCTCTGTCGGGGTGCTCAATGTAAAGCCGTCACGAGCTTACTCAGGGTCGGTATCTCGACTGTATTATTCTACTTCATCGGTTTGAGGAAAAACTGAACTTTAGACAACTACTTGCCAACTCCTGAATTCTAGTTGCAGTTTTTCCAATGATTTAATAAATTGTTCACTTGTGCCCATTTACTAACCCGCTGATCTCGCTAGTACTTCGGTTGTCATCACGCTCGTCTGCGAGTTATGACATGCGGCTGTACTATGGATTGTCTATCAGCAGAAATCAAGCTTGGACTACTGCGGTGTTAGTTTCACAGAACTTTCTCTTTGATTCCAGTACGTTGGGGGGGGGGGGGGGGTGTCAATAATTCCTCTACTTTTCGAATTTCCAGGCTCTTAACTGAAAGGGCAACACTGCTCCTGACAAAATTTTAACAATCTGCGTTATTTGGTTTGTGTTTGACACCCATTAATAGCAGACTACAGCGTGACTTGAGGAGAAATTGGAAAAAACGAAATTTTGTCTGTCATCACTCAATTAAAGGCTAATCTTAACAAATACTGTACTCAATTTCAATGGTAAAAAAAAGTGGTTTACTGAATTTCGTTGTGTACAAGCACGTTGAGGTCTCTATCAATTTTGAATGATAAATTGGGTATGAGAAATCATTTTGTAAGATGGCTGCCGCATTTGCTCACAATCGGGTACACACAACCTACAAAATACTCCCTTTTCCGCAAAAATCAATGAATTAGACTACGAAATGCTCCCTCTTCCGCCCTATTCAACTTACTTATTTACCAATGAGCGACTATTTCTTGTTTCCAAACCTGATGAAATGTCTCCACGGAAAGAGATTTGACTTCAATGATGAAATCATCTCACAAAAATACCTATTTTGAAAATTTAATTTTTTGGTAGGGATAAACATATTGGAGAAACGTTGAACAAAGTGCAAAGAAATAAAATAATTTTTTTTATCCAAAACCCTGTGCTTCATTCAAAAAGGCAAGCACTTTTGACCCTTCCTCGTATATTGAGATACATATTCATGGAGAACATAGTACGTTTGGCAACTAACTGGATAATTGGGACCTTTCTTAGATGTGTTAAGCTTTCTGATTTTAGCTGAACTGTTTCCTCTTCAGCCTACAGTTTTTTTGACAGCTTCATAGATGGACATACTAGGAAAAGTCACTTTGAACCAATTTTTCTCTCATCATAAACTTCAAAAGAATACAGAAACGTCCAATATAAGTAAATAGTACACTAGAATCATGTTTTCTTTGGCATTATCCAAGACAAAAAATAAATTCTATACCTTCAAGCATAAATATGAATCATATACTAATAAATTACAAAAAATTCTAGCTTCAATTATAAATCATTTCCCAATCAAATGTCTCTCTACCCCTTTTTCTGCCAACATAAATCAATAAATCTTCATTCAAAGATGTTCCATAACCTTTTGGGACTTTTATTAGTTAAATAAATCATAAGAAACAATTTAAACCTCAAAAGTTTTACATTTTAAAATACAATAGAGAGAAAAAAAACAACCTTTAAACCCCTGTAATCATAACAAATCGTGTGTATTAAAATGTATCCGAGTGTATGAGTTGGATGTGATTTTTTTTTTTAACTCATACATGTGTAAAATTCTATTGTTACTCCTTTAATATGATTTGATTTCTTTATGGATTTAAAAAAAATAATAAAAATTTTTTACTTTATTTCCGCACGAATTAAAATTTTGTCACTTTGGTTCTGGGCACCAGCAGCAGTGAAGTTCCTTTAAGTAACAATATTAGAATGTTTTTAGTGTGTGAAATTTTTCACACTTTTCATATCTGAATTCAATCACCGACACGTGCCATTGAGGGCATATTATTTTGATTTTTTTTTTTTAAATTTCTTTCCTTCCTTTTTTTGTTTTTCTGCAGCAAAATCTCTGCGTAAAAATCTAATAAAAATTTTGTTACAATTTTTTACGCTCAATATGTTTTTAAAACAACTTTGTTAAAGCAGTTTTTTTTTGTACATCTTGTTATTTATGACAGGAAAAACTTTAAAATTCTTTAACAATGAAATTTAAACGATGATTTAAGGGACAATCGAAGTTTTATTATATTTAACTGTCAAAAAGTTAAGATAGGATGGGTGTTTAAAGGGGTCAGTGTTTTAAAGATATGTTTTAAGTTTTAGGTTAATTTGTCACAATCTGGATAAACAGAGTTTAGCAGAAGTTAAATGCAAAGCATTTTCTATTTAAAAATCTAACTGAAGATCGAGTATTGTATACTTAGCTCAAAATTTATGAAAGAGTTTCTTGGAAATTTTGGGAATTTTCAGGACGTCATAGCAGTTTTATTTGGGAATTCGAAATGGATTTAGGTGGAGAGCTTACAGTTTCCATTACAAATGATTATATTTCAGAATCTATAATTATATTTATTTAATTTTGAATATTTTGTTTTATTTTTATTATAAAACTTAAATATTGATTGCAAAAAATTAAATAAAATTAATGCCATCATCAGCAGTAATGAGGCCATTCACCCTTTTAGAAAATGAAAACTAACATGAAAACAAAAAAGAAATTAAAACGATCGTATTGAAATCCAATCTCTATGAAAACCAACAATTTGATTTAAATTTTGCACACGTCGCTTTTTTATAATTTCGATTTTTTATTTTCATTTTTTTTATATTAATTTTTTTTTTCTATAACAACGTGTGTCTTTTCTATAACCTGATTAATGTAGTGGTTATTATTGTATTTGTAATAATGTAAAGAAATTAAATAAATATATAAATATGGGGCATTTCACGTCAAGTGAACCAACTTTTGAAATCGATGTCTTCCGATCGGGATGAAATTTGCACCAATGTTAGTTCTATTGGATAGTAATTCGGACACAATTTTTCAACAAGATCGGTCAAGAACTTTGATATTTTGGCCAAACAGGTGTTTTTTCTTATCCATATAACTTATTACCTATTGTTCTTAGCAAAATGTGTCCCAAATAGTTTAAATAGCTATTTATGCAATCTTTGAAAAAAAAAAATTAAAAAAATTAAATAAAATATTTTTGACTTTTTTTTTAAAAAATCAAAAATATTTTTGACTTTTTTTTCAAAATGGGCCCTTTTTATTTTTTTTTTTTATTTTTTTTAAGAAAGCTTAGGTCTTTTCCTAAGCGACCTATATGGTCGCTTAGTGGGATGCGAGTGGGATATCTATAAAAAAAAATATTTTGTAACTCAAGATATGAAATTTTTTGACTTTTTTTTCAAAATCAAAAACTTTGTTGACTTTTTTTAAAAAAATGGACCCATTTTTTAATTTTTTTTTTGCTCAGAAGAAAGCTTATGTGTTTTCCTTTAACACCTTTTTTGTCGCTTAGTGGGATGCGAGTGGGATATCTATAAAAAAAATGTTTTGTAACTCAAGACATACAATTTTTTACTTTTTTTTTGCAAAATCAAAAACTTTTTTGACTTTTTTTTCCAAAATGGAGCCTTTTTTTAATTATTTTTTTTTCTCAAAAGAAAGCTTAGGTCTTTTCCTTTAAAACCTTTTTGGTCGCTTAGTGGGATGCGAGTGGGATATCTATCAAAATAAATATTTTGTAACTCAAGACAAAGGTTTTTAAATTTTTAGCATATGCACTATTTTGATTTTTTTCGTATTTGTGTGTAAACCTTAAAAATTAAACTTACGCGGAGAAACTAGACACATTAGCCTTTCCGATGGTATGTAACAACCTAACTAAAATTTCATAGCCTCGATACTGTAATACCCATAATATGTTAACCTCAGGAATAAAAATCACTTTTTATACCCTACACCACCATAGTGGCGAGGGTATATTAAATTTTTGCAGATGTTTGTAATACCCAAAAATATTAGTCTAGCCCACCTTAAAGTATACCGATCGACTCAGAATCGCTTTCTGAGTCGACTAAACGATGTCCGTCCGTCCGTCTGGCTGGCTGGTTGTCCATGTAAACCTTGTGCGCAGAGTACAGGTCGCAATTTTGAAGATATTTCGATAAAATTTGGTACATATAATTTGTTCGGCCCAAGGACCAAGCCTATTGAAACTGGCTGAAATCGGTCCATTATTTCACCTAGCCCCCATACAAATGTCCTCCTGAAAGTGGACTTTATCGGTCACAAATGTTTAATTTATATAGGTATCTACACAAGTTTTTCTCCAAATAAGTTTTATATATACGGAATTCATGTCACCAAATTTTATTATGATCCGTCCATAATTAGTCATAGCTCCCATATAAGACCTGCTTCCGATAATCACTTTAACGAGCATAAATCTCCTAAAAATGTTGGTATACACATAAAATGCAACATAAATAACTTTCATATAGACATTAATAACACCACCTAATTTCATGATGATCGGTCCATAATTTGACATAGCTCCCATATAAGGTCCACTTCCAAAAATCGCTCACGAATATAAATTATTGCGCTGAAAACTACCTATAGGATTGAATAAAAAAGCCGCAAGATGCAAAACTCAGACAAATTTTGGGGGCGGAAAATTAATAGCGGTCGGCCTCACATTGCACCCCTCCAGTGGCTATTATCGGTCAGTTGTAGTAGTTTTTTTTAAGGTTTGAAATATGAAAATATGAAAAAAATCAATTTAAAAACCTTTGTCTTGAGTTACAAAACATTTATTTTTATAGTTATCCCACTCGCATCCCACTAAGCGACCATAAAGGTTTTACAGGAAAAGACCTAAGCTTTCTTTTGAGAAAAAAATAAAGAAATAAAAAAGGGTCCATTTTGGAAAAAAAGTCAAAAAAGTTTTTGATTTTGCAAAAAAAAAAAAAGTAAAAAATTTTATGTCTTGAGTTACAAAATATTTTTTTGATAGATATCCCACTCGCATCCCACTAAGCGACAAAAAAGGTGTTAAAGGAAAACACATAAGCTTTCTTCTGAGCAAAAAAAAAAAAATTAAAAAATGGGTCCATTTTTTTAAAAAAAGTCAACAAAGTTTTTGATTTTGCAAAAAAATTCAAAAAATTTCATATCTTGAGTTACAAAATATTTTTTTTGATAGATATCCCACTCGCATCCCACTAAGCGACCATATAGGTCGCTTAGGAAAAGACCTAAGCTTTCTTAAAAAAAATAAAAAAAAAAAAATAAAAAGGGCCCATTTGAAAAAAAAAGTCAAAAATGTTTTTGATTTTTTTAAAAAAAAGTCAAAAATATTTTATTAATATTTTTTAATTTTTTTTTTCGGAAGATTGCATAAATAACTATCTAAACTATTTGGGACACATTTTGCTAAGAACAATAGGTAATAAGTTATATGGATAAGAAAAAACACCTGTTTGGCCAAAATGTCAATTTTTGACCTCCTATAACTCAGAGACTTCTTGACCGATCTTGTTGAAAAATTGTGTCCGAATTACTATCCAATAGAACTAACATTGGTGCAAATTTCATCCCGATCGGAAGACATCGATTTCAAAAGTTGGTTCACTTGACGTGAAATGCCCCATATATAAAAACAAAAGGCAATCATTTGAAATCTGCTGATTAATGCAAAAATTATCTTTACTTTTTTTTGTTGGTTATTGTTTTTCATTACAATTTCCATTTAGCAACCAGGTTTTTTGTTTTATTTATTTTATTTTGGTTAACAGCAAGCTGAAGTATAAACTAAACAATTGTTATGTTTTTTTAAAACACACACTTTCAATTATTTTAATTAAATTATCATATTTGAATTAAAATTATGTATGTATGTATGTATAAATGAATTGTTAATTAAATTGTTTTTATGCTCGAGAAGTGAAATATTTTAATTGAAAATTGCGTAAGCAATGCACACGCTTGTTTAATTTATGTATGTATGTTTGTATGTATGTGTTTGCAGTTGGATGAGTATCTGTGAGTTTATGTGTAAGTATGTATTTGTGCAATGTATGCGTTGTAGTCCTTCGTATGTATACGCTTTTGTAAATATTAGTTCGCCACAAATGTCCAACCTTAACTGCAATATAGTTATTGGGTTAACTAGCCAGACCAATACCCATGCATGACTGACTTGTGCTCGCCACTATCGGTCCCTGAAATAAGGCCTTGAAAGAAAAACAATTCCAGAACAAAGAACAAATTCAGGGGCCGAATTACCGCATTCGTGATCGAATGAACTATCGTATCGAAAAATAATTTCGATATCGTAATTATAACAAAATGTACTAAATTTCATGCTCGATATCGAATGCCGTAGTTTCAAATAAGAAAATTACGATCGATTTTACTCGATATAGAATGCGGTAATTCGGCCCTAGTTTGTCGCAGTGTTGAAGTATTTAGTCTTTTGAAGTCCTTCTTTGATAGACCCGCAAACTCATACATAAATGAGAGCATCGGTTATACTCTCACCAATACAGTTCTTTTTCAGTTCCTATCATCAGCATCCCAGCTGCACAAAATGGAAACCAGGATTATTTAAGCTGTCGACTAGTATTGATCCTGCAGGAGCTACAGTTTGCACTATAAGATACTAGTTGCCAGATTGTAAATCATTAAGGGATCACCGTTTATTATCAGAACAGATTAAATGTCGTGTAGACATCCATTAGATATTTAACAAGTAATACCAACCATCAATATGTGACAATAAAATATTTTTCTGATATATGGTGGCTAGGGTCAATTATAGACTGATCCTCACACAAAATGGTAGAAAGAACGACAGACCATGTCGCTTCATCTGTATTTATGGGTGGTATAAATATTGTGGAATCAGACGCTCTTGATGTTCTGGGCATGAAAATACAATGTGATGTCTTAACATATTTTTTAAGTGTCGAAATAAGCATTCAAGTGTCTCGGATTTCCGAAACGGTGTTGGAATTACTTCACTCCATCTGATCTCCTCACTATTTACACCACCTAAATGTCATTTTCAATGTTGGAAAGTCCAAAACAGTATGAAATATAAGAGCGTTACACCTACTGGATAGTCAACAGTAACATCTACAAGCAGATACTAGTTGTCAGATTGTAAATCATTAAGGGATCACCATTTATTATCAGGACAGATTGAATGTCATGTAGACATCCATTAGATATTTAACAAGGCGAATTTATACCATGTGGTGTAGATTTCGTATTCAGGCAAATACAAGTACATACAATACATTCTCATGAATTAGATTTTTGACAACAGACATAGGTTTTTGACTATCTGTTATATATCTAGTTGTCATCTATGTTCGAAACAATGAATGTCAAACTCCATATATACAAAATTAATGAATTCGCTCGTATTTACCTGAATTCGCCACCAACACCACCTGGTTTACAAAATGGTAGAAAGATTTAGGTGCACAAAAAAACTTATTTATGTCAAACTTAATCCAGAAATTAATTATTATAAGACAATTATTAATGTTCAAGTAATTTTCTGAACTTTGTATGTGGACTCGAGACAAATGTTACCTGATATTCACCATACTTTACAGTACAATTTCAGAGTACTTAGAACTAATTTATGCAAAATTTTATCAGGATCGCCGCATAATCAACATATTTATGGCTGCTGAAACAGTTGGACATTAAGTTGAACAATTTTAGCTTCAATCGTTGGACTTTATGTTGAACAATTTTAGCTTCAATCGTAGGTCTTTAAGTTGAAAAATTTTAGTTCAAAACGTAGGTCTTTATGTTGTTCAATTTGAGCTTCAATCTAAGGTCCATATGTTCTTCAGTTTTATCTTCAATCGAAGGTCTTTATGTTGTACAATTTTAGCTTCAATCGTAGGTATTGCTGTAGTTTAATTTAAACTTCAATCTTAGGTCTATATGTAGTTCAATTTTAGCTTCAATCTAAGGTCTTTCATTGGTTCAATTTTAGCTTCAATCGCATGTCTTTGTGTTGAACAATTTTAGCTTCAGTAGTATGTATTTCTGTAGTTAAATTTTGGCTTCAATCGTAGGTCATTAAATAGTTCACGTTTAGCTTCAATCGTAGGTCTTTATATTGATTAATTTTAGCTTCGATCGTAGGTCTTTATATAGTTCAATTATAGCTTTAATTGCAGGTCTTTATATTGAACAAATTTAACTCCAATCGTTAGGCTTTATGTTCACAATATTAGCATTAATCGTATGTCTTTAGGTTGAACCATTTTAGCTTCAATCGTATGTTTTGTGTTGTACAGTTTTAACAGTTCTTTATATAGTTTAATTACAGCTTCGATCGTAGGTCTTTATGTTGAACAATTTTGGCTTCGATGGTGGGTCTTTATGTCGAACAATTTTAGCTTCAATCGTAGGTCTTTATATTGTTAATAAACTCCGATAAACCTCAGCTCTGACTGTGTAAAACTTGATTAAGATATCCTCAATCATTAACGAGCTACCGAATTATTTCCTAGACAGCTATCGTAAAATTTCTCATGCTACATCTAAATTGATTGGCCGACTGTGTGGACATATTACATCGGCAAAGCGACATAACCACATAGTTGAAAATGAGCCAGACCTCATCAATAAAGCCGATTTTATTGACAAATTTTCAGAGTTTTATTTTGGTTCAGTTTTTCAATCGGCTAATTTTATTTGTATGAAGGCTAGGTGATATCAAGGACAAATATTGTCCATTTTCAATACCAAAGAAACCTTATCAACAAAGAGTATTTGTGGAAAATTTCTTTGCGTCTTTTCAACAGACAGACGGACGAACATAACACCATCATAGTATGAAGTATATAAATATCGTTTTGTCACTGACAATTCCGTCGAAAAGTCTCTTAACAGATTCTCCTTTATCTCAATTTACTCGTATTCTAAATTGATTCCTTATGAAAGTCCACAAAACTATTTTCCATAATCCAAAGGTTAATTTGTTTACTTTTGTGGATATCTATAGTTGATTCAGTTCATGATAATTTCTCTCCATTTTTATACCCTTCACCTTCGTGAGAAGGGTATATATAAATTTGTCATTCCGTTTGTAATTTCCACAATATAATTTTCCGACCCTATAAAGTATATATATTCTAGAGCCTTATAGATAGCGGATTCGAGCCATGTCCGTTTGTTTGTCTGTCTGTCCGTCTGTTGAAATCAATTTTCTGAAGACCCCTGATATCTTCGGGATCCAAGTCTAATTCTGTCAGACATGCTTTCGAGAAGTTTCCTATTTAATATCAGCAAAATCCGTCCATAAATAACAAAGATATGAGCAAAAATCCGAGACAACCTCTGAAAATTTCATCAAAAAAAGACAATTTATTGCATGCATTGACAAAAAAGCAACATAACGTATGTTTGGATGTGTGTTGGCTTCATTGCTTTGCGTAATTTGTTTTTTTTTTTTTTTTGGTGTTTGACAAAAAAGCAACAAAACGTACATATGTTTGGATATGAGTTGGATTCATTGCTTTGCGTATTTTGTTTTTTGGTGTTTCGTTTCGTTTGGCGTTGTTGTTTTTATACTCTTAACCTTCGAGAGAAAATGGGCAATTAATGCATCCACAGAAAAGGTGAAGGGTATATAAGATTCGGCATAGCCGAATATAGCACTTTTACTCGTTTTTGTATCAAAAATAAATATTATAAATAGAATAGAAAATTTAGAAAAATTTGTATTTTTCATTTATTATTAAAATATCTGGCTAAAGTCTTATAGCTATCAAAGAAGGCTACATTTTTTGGAGTAATATTTGATAATAAATTAATATGGATACCAAATCTAAAGGAAATACTAAAGACATCATATGCTGCTATGTACTCATGTCGGAAACTTATGGTTAAAAATAGAGACTCGTTAAAAGAGTAAAGTATAATGTTAAGTAGTTCCTCAATTCTTTTTTAAAGGATGACCAAACATTCACTGACCGGAAATTGTCATTTGCCTGAAAGTGATCAGTATTATTGACTATGCCAAATACTTATATTCTTTCGAGCTCGTGCTGTAGAAAGGGTTTTATCGGATCTCAACGTAAATAAGTCTTCTGGGTCAGATGGCTCGTCCATTAGCTAACCTTTTCAGCACTTCATACCGTGCCGACGTATTTCCTGTATTTTGGAAGATTGCTAATGTCACGCCAATTCCTAAAAAGGGAGAGACTAATAACACTGAAAAATTAACGTCCAATAGCAATTTCTTCTGATCTTTCCAAAGTTATGGAAAGTATGGTAAAATATTTGTAGTCCAACAATTTACTTAACGATCGCCGGTATGGGTATCGTAGAGGATGCTGTACGGCATACTTGCTAGCCTTCTTATCGGAAAAATTTTGTCGTTCAATTCGCCGTTTTGGCGAAAGTAAAGTGGTGGCTGTAGATATTTCCAAGACGTTCGATAGAGTGTGGCTTGGTGCACTTTTGTCAAAACTTATTGCTTTTGGTGTCGGTATTAACTTGTTTCGAGCTTTCTCAGAGATCGCACTATACGAGTTGTTATAACGAGTTCAAGATAAATTCAGGGGTACCACTAGAGTAGGAGAAAGGCTCCGTTCTCTCTCCTACTTTATTTCTTATTTTTCTAATCGACCTCCTACGTCAAACTTCCAACTCTATATATTCTTTTGCAGATGACAGCAATATTTGCCATTCATATTCATTCAGTTAGAGACCAATCCTGTCGGAGATTGGGGTAATGAGGCCTTTTAATCGGGTCATGCTGACAATCTTAGTGTGAATAGGGATGTCGCTTCATATGTATTTATGGGTGGTGTAAATATTGTGGAATCAGATGCTTTTGATGTTCTGGGCATGAAAATACAATGTGATGTCTAAACACATTTTTTAAGTGTCTCGGATTTCTGAAACGGTGTAGGAATTACTTCACTCCATCTGATCTCCTCACTATTTACAAACGTGATATAACAGGGGGCAACTGTGATCATTCTTAAGAACTTGTTTTGGCGTCTTTAAATCTTTTCTACATTTGACGCTGAGGCCGTGCCTCAGGGAACTTGTTCCTGATACCCGCAGATTTTTAGGTAATACACGTTTTTCATCAAGAACACATCTCTTTGTGATCGATTGGCCAGTGGATCACTCCACACACTACATGAAAAATTTATCCTTTATCCGTATTGTACGTATGTCGAACAAACTTTCCACTGGAGTGTTTTCTGTAATTTTCAATGTAGAAAAGTTCAAATAGAATGTCCACAAATACTACTCTCTCTTTCCTCCGTCCCATAACCTATTTTCCTAGTTCCAACACATTGCTTTCCATGATTAGGGGTCATGCCCTGAGTGCTGGTCCAAGAAGAAAAAAAGGTAATGGTCACAATAACAAGGAAATGAAATTGCGGAGAATGATTATGTTAGACTTGACTTTGTTTATGGAAAGGATAAATTCAAAAATTGAAAATGCTATAAAAAGTAAAACCAAGAGTAATTTAGGAGATGAATCATCAGCAAGAATGGATGCTTACTGCATCGAACAATATATTTTTCTGAGGATTATCACGAGTTATATTAGTGGCTTCTTTCGATAGTATCTTACACAAATTCTGTATAATTTGGTGCTGAAGCAATCAAAATAACTCCTGATCATCATTTTTGATTCGTCAATCATGCACAATCATGTTCAAAAGGGAACCTTTTAACTATTATATCTGGTAAGACGTTTAGTTAATATATATATTCAGTTAAATAATAATAGAATGTCAAGATGTTCTCAGTTATAATACTAAAGATTGGTCTTGGATTATGGACGCCGAGATCGAATAAGTATTTTACTAGTTTTTTCATGCAAAAAAAAGTTTGAGTTTACATAGGACAGAATCCTGTAACCCAACTAAAATCTTCGTAGATTGATGGTTTTGAAAGGAGTCACATGTGACCAGCTCTGAATCTGTGATAACGGTACACTGCGTCATTTTGCTAAACTGTTGAATCTTTTATATAATGACTACTGTAGAATATGTGACAACAAAGCTTCGTATGTTGATGTCTCTATCTCTATCTGTCTTTAACTCTTCTATGGTCGTATATGTATGAATTCACAAACTTGAATAGTGAATATTTCATACATTAACTACTGCAGAATATATAACAACAAAATGAGGAAATGCTTTTCGTTCATTTAATGACCGACTTTGGCGGAGCGATGTTCGGTATACTGCTGTCTCTATCGAAAATAAAAGTCTGAAAAATGAACGCATTTATTCTGGAGAGAAAATTACTTGAACTCAACAATGGCCATTAAATACAAAGTATTAAGTTAGAAAATGGTTTTATATTTTAGATCTTTCAGGCTTTAAATAGAACTGCTGTTGTATCTTTTTTATATTCGTTCAGCTATCCTTCCACACATTTCCTAAAGGTTGGCCACTCGTACTTTAATTAATACACTAGTAAATGGATGTTTTCCAATACTCATGCATACCAAACAGTATTCTCTTTCTCATTTCCTTAAACAAACGACAAACAAATATCCAGCCACTTTCTGCAAACGGGAAAATATAGACAAACTTATTAATTATTGCAAAAATATTCCTCCTCCAAAATATTGTTCTGGTACTACTGATGTGTACCACAATATGTGGGGAATATAAAGGGTAGGTACTGTGATGAGGTATTTAAGTGCATGGGTTCATATTCATAAGCCAGAGTTGAGTGGCTGAGTACGAAATGGTTCATTTATAAATAATATGAGAGGTACTTTTCCGAAAAGTAGAAGCAATTTTATACTTATTTCTTATTTAGTATCAAAATTGGTTTGAACTTTTATTTCTAGAACAAAGCGATCATTTGATATAAAGAAGCAATTGTTTCAGACTTAAGCATTGACCATTTAACCGCAATCTATCTTAGATTTTATTATATTTCAACGCATTACAATTTAATACAGATTATTGGAGAGAAAAAAGAATACCCATGATGACGAAGAAGGAAAGAAAATTTGGAATTGGGTATTCGAATTGCAACTTTTGCCCCAGATTAAATAAGTCCTTTCTGATCAATTCCGCAACATCGATGAATCAACTAATAGAAACATCGCTAGTTTAGAACTAATATGGATTAAGGAAGATAATTTCAGCGCTTTGCCTTTTTGTGCAATTTGCTAAACCGTAACAGTAAACTGAAATGATCTAAAGATATTTTATCATAACAAAGTACGAGTACCTTCTTAAAAACATTTCAAAATGCACCCAAGATGTATCCCCACTTTGTAGCTTCAATTCCCTAATTGTTACATTTTTATAAACATATCCATTCTTTATTCCACAAGCCCCTGGCAAAAGTTGGCTTCACATTGATGCTTTATTTTTTTTTGTGTGTGTTCATACATTTTTAGTGCCTTTCAAAAATCAAAAGCGTAAAATCGAAAATGTTTTTGGTAGTTTCCTTATTTTGTTGTCTTAACGGAGAAAATTGCTTAATTTCCTTATGACTTCCATTATCCTTGTACGTATTGTTTTACTCATGTTATTGTTGTTTAAGTCCTCATACTTCAGTGTTTTTTTGTTGTTGTTGTTGTTGTTGTGTTTGTGGCAATTACCACGCATATCAATTCATTTATATTGCAAGAATGTATGTATGTGCGAATGGTATCTGTGTTTAAATGGTAGGAAGGAAGTCTTCATAATTTATGCGTATCCAATGAATGCGTATCGTTAAATGTTAAATCTTAGCTATACGGGTACAAATGTGGTTGGTTGGTGGATGGTGTGTCGTGTACTCCTATCATGTCTTCATCTCTTTATTGTCATTAAATTAACTGTCTATTTTCTGGTGTGGTAAGTATGACTGAATTCCTTGTTTCCTGCTGTGGAATGGTGTGTTATTGTTCCAATTTTTGGCCATAATTCATTTCAATATTTTTTTCGTTTTGGTTTCTTAGAATTTAACTTAAGTTGCCATTATGTTTTGAGCCAATTAAGGTCAGAATAGCAAATTATTTATTAACATATTCTTGTATTAATGGCAAAAAATTGTCTTGAATATGTATATTTGTTCTCCTAAGATCTTTTTTTAGTTCATATTCTAAATCAATACAAAAATTGGGTTAAGTGAATTTCCTGTTTATATTCTGTAATACATTTTGCTATTTATTAGTCAATTATAAATGCGAGTAGACTCATAGTTCCTTAGGCATAGTGTGGAACTCTTAGACAGATATAAGATCAATACGAATTCATGCTTCCCGAGTCTCCAGCAGAAACAATCTAGTATGTCCAATAAATGTGATCTCTGTGAAGTCCTGATCATGAACGAATCTTATAGGAATTTATCTAAGTATGGGCCTCTATAGAGAGAGGCAGTCTTATAGAAGGTGTTTGACTAATTATTTTTTCTTTTCGTTTGATCGAGGTTTATACCAATGGTAGTTACTAGGTGGATAAACCAATTGTTACGATATACCTCGAATTATACAATACTAGGCCTACTATAAGTCTTATAGAATTCCTATCAAAAGACAGGAGAGTTTTTGTATATTTTCATGCCATTAAGGATAAAAGATTTCAATATACCTTTTGTGTGACAATTTTGGACTACCTGAGTTCCATCTCCCTGAGTGTATATTTATTGATCATATACGATAACGTCTCAAAGGAGATATGAATGGGCCATAGTATATCTTCCAAAACTCACACTAACTTGAAATGATGATGCCAAACAGGTAGAAAGAAAGAAGGCAAATTCAAACAAGCTGTGTCATTTAGATTGTATTTGACAGCCATTGATAGCAGACTACTTAGTGACTTGAGGAGAAAATGGAAAAAATTAATTTCGTGTGCTTATCATGGTAAAAAAGTGGTTTACTGAATTTCGTTGTGGCCGTACATGCGCGGAAAATCCCGAACGTTTTGAACGCCCAGTTGAGGTCTCTATACCCGAAACATATGATAAAATTCTCACATGCCTCAGTGGGATTAATTAGAGGTGAATCGGTCATCAAATGATAATTTTTTCAAATCAAATTTTTTGGAACGGATAAAAAGTTGCAGAAATGTTGGACAATGTGTATAGAGGTCAAAGGAGACAATGTTGAAATATAAAATGATTTTTTATCAAAAAAAGCCTGTGTTTCATTCAAAAAGTCACAAACGTATTGATCCGCCTTGGAATATTGAACTAACCAAGTGCGAATATAATATAGTTTACAGCCCACACATCACTGGTTAGTATTCTGACCCTTTAAGTCTTATCGATATTCTTTGCAATGGTTATATAATATCAAGATTGCAGCTTAATCGTTGAATATTTGGAAATAGTATCAGATAACTTGGAAATATAAGCCGTAGTTTTAGTCATTCTTCGGGTTAAAGGACACCCATTAACGTGCTTTAAAAGTTTCAATCCCGGAAGAAATTACTTTTCCTAAAATATGCGTCAATACAGTCTAACCCTGTATTTGATAATTCTGAAAGACTGTTGAACGAACGATGTCCCTAAGGATATATATCCTTGAAGGACATCATGGCGCCTGTTTTCGCTAAGTCTCATGCAATATAGTTCCCTGTTATTACTCCATATTCACGCACTTACTTAAGCATTTATAGTCTAGATTGACTGTCAGTATATATGCGAATATCCTCACCTAATATACCCTTTATATCTAATTCAGTCTGATCACCATTTTTCAAACTGATATATCAGCCTGAAGAATACAACACTTCATGATAAAAGCCATACATATCCCAAATGCTTGGATGTATACACATCCGCCAACTCGCTATCCCCTTTTATAAACGACCGTGTAAACAATAAGACTGTATCAGAGGAAGACCCTTCGTTAATCCCATGTCAGTCGAGATTGTAAAGCCGAAGTTTCTCGAGAACTGCTGCAGCATTATTTTTAATAATGTTTAGATTGTTTTACAGCTACATTAAAACTAAAAAGCAATAAGGAGGATCTTCCTGGCGAGAAATAACGAACAAAAATTTCAGTACAATCGAAAGAGCTTCTAGAGATTGGTAAGATTTTTATTCGAGGTTCCTCGTATTGGATCATTACGTAATTATTTGATATACTTTCCTCCTTTTCTCACCATTTTTGCATGTTAAAGATTGGGATAAGCCATATTTTATGCTGAAAATAAGCTAAACAAAGGAGACTGCTTTTAATTTAAAAATAATTGTAGGTGGTCTGACTACGCTTCGTATGTGATTAAGATTAGTGGTCAATACGGTCGTGCTTCAATCCATCTGACTATTTGAACCTTAGAACTAACTTATGTGATGATATCAATTGGAGGTTACATCGACAACAGAATGGTTTGAGGATTAAAACTCATCGCATCTGTAATACTAAGACAGGCCTAGTATAGAATGAAGAGGTGTTTTAGATCAGAATATGACTGCTGCGTACATCCAGTTTAATATTTGCTATGACATCTCTTCTTACTAGTGTAGAAGGTCGTTCGCTTTCTACTCTTAGCTTGACTTTTATACTAGAGTTTCTTAGAGTAGAGCGTAATCATTATTTTTACTGGTAATTTTTGTTCAGAACAATAGTATGAAAGACTAAATTCATATTGTTCAGTTGTTCATTTTTATTCTTGTTTAAACATCTACAGTATTGACAAATTATCAAAATGAATAAAGTTAATAAAAAGATCAATTAAACACAAGAAAACTGAACAATTTCACACTGTTCATTTGACTGAATTATTTAAATCAATTAGTTCATTCAGGAACAATCCAACTCTAGAGCTTATAGTCTAAAATGTTGGGGAGAACTTTGGTTTATTTTGAAAGTCCAAGTGTAACCTGGATTGACCAGTACTTAATAAAACTGAACAAAATTGTCTCTGTTATTTGGATCGACATCGTCAGCATATATAATCATCATCAGATATAGCAAATCTCTCTTACAAAGTTTGATAATACTGACGACAAGGTTCCACAAAAGTGATAAAACTCACCTTTTCGTAGCGAGTTTACGGGGTAGATCAGCGAATAGCTTCCAGTTCGTAATTCGCTGATCTAATCCAAATTCACATAGAAATGCATATTTTTAAAAACATTATTTACTTATATCGATAAAAGTACCATAATATAGTCCTTTCTGTTAACTTATACGTCGATAGCATATACAGCGTCATTTAAGGTCGTCTCTAAAGACTCACCTTATTTGTATGCTACTCGGAGATACTCGGGGAATCAGGAGATCAACCAGTGTTTTTAGTTAAAAGTATGAAAGACTGCTATAATCTTTGGCGATACTATGGTTTTATTTATAATTATCCTAAAATTACTATATGCGATTGGTTTTTATATTATAAAAATTTTGAGGATTTAAAGCTATTAAATTGACAGAAATTCATGTCACCTTTTGGTTGATAGAGCTTCTGGTATGAAAGGTATAAAAGTCGTGCCAATCTCAAATTAGGTTAAAAGATCTCACAACCTCTTGTTGGACTTCAGGACATTGGTTTATCATATTTTATTCTAAAAATATCAGAAATAATTGATATTAACTGATGACTATTGTCAAATATTCTTTTTTTTATACATATTGACTAAATTATCTTTATGCTTGCTTATAAATTTAATTAAGAAATGCATTTTAATAATGGAATACATGATAATAGTCTTCTGGGGTAGAGAAAGGGGTGTTATCATTACCTCTATTCGGCTATTGTGAAGTATTCTTCAACTGAAATATTTCATTTCGAATACTTGAATTCCAAAGATATTTCTAATATTAGATCAAGCTAATTAAGCGCTTGACCTTATTCGTGCTAAAAAAAAGAATGGCAAGTATTTAAAGCTTGTTTGCTTCGTTTTTCTTTACAACTTTAAATGTAACAAGGGATTTAACATTAAACACCTTTTTTCCTAACAAAAATAATATAAACTCTAACTATAAACACCCATCCCATCCCACAATTCCATAAAATAGATTTAGACGTGTTTGGCATTCAGAGCAATTGTCACAATTAAATGTGACAACTACACAAACTCACATGTGTAAATACATACATACATATGTATTTTGAATGTATATGTAAGTATATGTATGTAGGTGTGTATAAATTTAGAAAACACAACTAAAGTATAGACAACAATAAAAAACACAAAAATAAAAGAAGCCCAATCAAAATAATAAAAAAAAGAAAAATCGAAATGGGGACAATGGACGTGAACTACGAGTAAAATAATCTTAACTGGACTGACTGGTCTAGTGTCAGTGTGTGTGATGAGTATTGATTAGATGGATAAAAAATCCAACACATTCTTACTCACACACCCACAACTCAATAATATTCGTGCAAAAACAATTGAATGCACTTCGAATAATTCGGTTGGAAGTGTAAATGACAAGCGGTTCACATAAAATTTGGTATAAACGTGACACAAATAACAAAATTCCATTAAATTGGTGCCTTTGTGTTAACTAGAATTTAAAGAAATTTAGATAATTTGGATGGATTCATTGTCACAGAATGGTTTGATTTAAATATATCAATCCCTCGGTACCGTGAAATAACTCCCAATGAAATAACTCCCAATGAAAAAAATCCCATCAAAAATGAAATAATTCCCAAACTTGAAAAATGAAATAACTACCAAAAGGCAAAATGAAATAACTCCCAATAATCGGCGGTTTCATAATTTTAAAAGTATTAGTCCCAAAAAAAGCGAAATAACTCCCAATGAAATAAATCCTAATAGAAATGAAATTACTCCCAATCCGAAACAATTTATTTATGTTATATAACTCCCAATGAAATAAAGAACTACAAAGGTGGAATTATTCTTCGCTCACCAAACATTTTTTGCATTGTGGGCCAAAGGTTTCCTCCTCTGGGGTGTATCAAAAACTGGCTACACTCAGAAAAGTTTTTTGCATTGCCGGCCTTCGGCCGGGCGCTAAGGTTTTCTCCTCTGGGGTGTATCAAATTCTGGCTTCGCTCAGAAAAGATTTCTTTCATTGCAGAAAGGTTTTATAATATTTCAGAAAGCAGATTTTCATTTCGCACCAGAGTAAGAAATCGTTGCGACCTGACAAAGGCCGACAATGCAAAAATAATATTTTCTGAGCGAAGCCGGTTTTTGATACACCCCAGAGGAGAAAATCTAAGCGACCGGCCGAAGGCCGGCAATGCAAGAAATTTATATTAGCTTTTCTAAAGAGATGCGAAGCAGCTTTTTAATACACTTTAAAAATCACAAAAATGAAATAACTCCCAATACAGTGAAATTACTCCTAATTCCCAAAGTAAAATGAAATAAAACCCAACAAAAATTTCATTGGGAGTTGTTTCATTGGTACTTATTTCATTATGAAACAACTCCCAACAAAAAATTATGAAATAACACCCTACGCGTTAGGAGTTGTTTCATAATGAAATAAGTCCCAAGTTGTATGAAAAATTTGTTGGGTGTTATTTAATTTTTTCATGGGGAATTATTTCATTTGGGAGTTATTTCACGGTACCCAATCCCTCAACCAGTCATTACTCATGATATAGACGCCAAAGTAATGTAATCTTAGAAACCGAGAATGTTGATCTCCTAGTGTATGACAGTGACGGAGAAGATGATATATAATATAATAGTCTCATCCTCTTTTTCATTCCGACATCTCCCACAGAAGTCATTGTAAGGTCCTTTACCATGAGTGCATAATTTACAGTACCCGGTGATAGTCCTTATCATGTTGCTCAGTTGTTGGGTATTGTGAACTAACTCCCAAATGAAATAACTCCCCAGGAAGAAATGAATTAACCCCAATACAATTTTCCCTACAAATTGGGGATTATTTCATTATGAAATAACTCCCAATGAAACAACTCCCATCGACATTGTTTTGACCTTCGCTCAATAAACATTTGTTTGGAATGCTGGCATGTGTCCTATACTATGCAACCTTTGCACCGTGTGTTGTCTCAGGCGGGCGTATGTCCTGATAAATGTTAATATCCTGACCCCATAGTAACAAATTGTGGCAGCTCTACAGCACTTCAAAAGGTTGTAAGAGTTATGGCATCTAATGGCAGCCATCTTAGGCTGCCTTTAATCATGACCTTATTAACATATACGTTGAAGAGGGCATCAGCAGCTGGTTAGTATCCATGTTGAATTCGAGAATAGGTACTACAAGTCTTGGCAACAGCATTAAATCCAAGCAACTTGTGAATACTTGAGGTTAGAGTTTCTTATTGAACTTTACACTAAAGGGATAAAAGTTGTTGCAGACGATATAGCGATTCCGTATTTAATAAGTGACATTATGTCTAATGCCTTGTGTTTACTAAAAAAAAAAAAAATATGTCTAATAAAAGTGATATATTAGTAAACAAAGACCACGATTCGTAGTTTCAGACTGATGCGGTTAGAAAACTGCGAAATTTCCTTAACGAGTAATGCGAAATATCTACGTGTTAATATAATTGTAATATAAACTGAATACTCAATTCAAGACAATACAGAGATACTCGTTAGGTGATCTGTTTAAAATGGGAACATAGTTCAATTCTTACATATGAAACTCTTGTATGATGGACTGCGACTGGTAGAAAATATGTCATGGAGCATAGATTTGCAGGCGTTGGAATCATTGCCGCACTACGAACTAGCCCTTTAGAGGCACTAGAACACTATAATAGACATCTTTCCTATTGGTATTAACATAGCGGCCACTACCTGTAGTGCTGCGAATTCAAGGACCAGATCTTTAATCAACCTTCTGACTATTTTACTCCACATACGGACATTGATAGAATGTTCAAAGTTTAAGTCTGGAATCATGGAGGACTGTCATTCAACTAAGAAATAGCTTTAAAAATCGTCTATCTGATAATACTTAAGTTTGGGTTCCTCGACAAAGAGATTAATATGATAATGAACAGGCGGACGTAGACCAGAATGGTATCTGTTTTAAATATCTCTTACGTGGTGTGAGTTGCAATTCCGCTGGGGACTATTAAAGACATTATCTACAGACGCTTTCCTTAAAAAGCTGTAAAGCTGGGTGCTACGTAAGCCGTCGAATCGAACTCCTGGCAAGGAAGAGGAGAAAACAGTTTTCCATCTTCTCTGCGAATGACCAGCCTTTAATGTAAAGATCAATAACATACTACCGTAGTGTGTTATCTGGATCTAGATTTAATGACCTAATGAGATATCACACGTCTATAAGTTAGATTTAAAAACTTTCTACACCTGGTGAGAGGTGTGGTCCTGTCAAAATGAATCCCTTTCAGCTCTACTTGACTATTTGCGCGTAGTGAACTAACACGCAGTATTATAATTCTTCCTAGCCATTAAATCCAACGGTAGCAAGTCGTAAAGAGCAGGATTGTCTTTATTCCTAATAGTCTTTCAAAGAAAAAATAGTTTGAGAGCACCAGACAGAGAATAGTATCCATTTCAAGTCTATAACTTTACTGCAGACATACAATAGCCTTTGATGTCTTTACCAGAATAATGGAATGTTTATGGTCAAAAAACATTGCCAGATATTCTGTGCTGTCAGGACACAATGGCATGCAAAACAAAATAAAGAAGTAGAACAGCTATACGAGTTATAATACTGTTACGAATGTGCAATAGGGATTTGAATTTAAAGGTCTGTAACGACTGCCTGAAACATTCATCATGTTTATGAACACGTCCATTAGTGGAGGCTTCTACTTATCAACAATGTTGATAGCATGCGGTTATTAGCATTGTCTGTAAGTATGGCAACACTCCAAGTTTAAGCTGCTAACATTAACATCGAATGCTCTAGAAATCGAACATACTAGTTGACCGTTAAGAACAATCTCGACTACTCGGATGAAGATGGCAGTGCGTATAAATAGTGACTGCGGTTGCTTTAGTCAGTGGAGTTGATCATTGTCGCTGTTAGAGTTAACATCAACTGTTTTGTACGTGTATACTTGTTCATTATAGAGTGTGTGTGTGTATTTCTTCGAATTGATAGACGTGTATAGAGACACTGAGTGAATATTTGAACTTTTGTTGGTGTACATTTAAATAAATAAAGAGTTGCTACAATTTTAAACTACTAAAACTGCTTTTTATTTGCAATCAAAAGTATCCGGTTTATTTGAAGGAAATAAACCCCGTTTTTAAAAGGTAAAAACGTAACAATACTATCAATCACAGCCTCTAGCTTTGATCAATTTATGGAACTGGGAAGCTGTAGATTTTGCTACCTGGGCAGTCATATTACACCAGATGGCGTTGCACGAATAGGTATTCCTCACAGAATAATGAAGGCAAAAGCTGTGTTTGGACTAAACTGCATCATTTTATAAGTAATGTCTTATCCGTGCGAGTCTTTATCAATAAATAGCTGAGCTACATTTTACGAATTTGGTGGCCATAAAACTGCATATCAAATGTCGAATTATACCGAAGGTGTAATGTAATGCCAATAGTTGTTGAGATACGCGAAAGGAAGTGGAAATGGTGAAATGAAGAAAAATCTGCCAATGATATCTGCAGAGATGCTTTTGACTGGAATCCCCAAGGAAATTTATCATGAAATAGAGTTAAAACCTTAAATGGAATAACTTTGTATTTGCACTATGTACTCACAATTTGGCGTAAAAGCAATAAATATTTGGTGGATTCAAACGGTCTGCTATTAGGTCATATTGTCATAATATATTATGATAGTTTAAACAAATTTATGTTGTTTTTATTATTATACGCTGTCCTAAAGTCAGTTCAGTACCATAACTCTTAAACTATTAATATCTAGATTTTACATGAACCGCTCAATTGTTCTTTAACGTCTTTATGTTTGTTTTTGTTTTCTGTGGTAAAAACACCAATCGAATTTGTTACGTATTTAATGAAACGTAACAAAATGTGATGACGACAAGTGACCTGGACACACAAGACACTGCGTGCATAAATAACCCAAAAACCAAATACAAAAACGTCTCCATGCTCTAATTTACAAGTACTTACACACATGTGAGGAAAGACAGTCACTTGAGGCATTTGCTAAAATAAAAATAGAAACGAAAAGAAATTTCACCCCCCCGCTAGTGGTCATCAAATACACTCACATATAATGAACCAAATTGTTGTACCCTTCCATAAAAAAAACACAAATCCTTAAAATCAAAATACAAACAAAAAAAAAGAAACGAATAAGGAAGAATGAATAAATGACTTAAACATTTGAAAAGATAATAAAGACGCTACACGTAGCACGTTGATTGTGATTACCACTGTCCACATACTCGAACAATGTTGCAACATAAATACATGTATCGATGGAGATGGTGACAATGATGATGAGTCTAAATATACTTATACTCAGTAGTACAAAGTACTACTTTTTTTTATTATTGAAAGTGGTAGGGGGTTGTTTTTTTGTAACCTTCTGTCTCCACCACTCTTCAAAAGCATTGTCCTTATTCTCATCATCATCATCATTATTATCGACATCTTTTTAACCATTCATTCCTTCTCTGTCATTGTCACTATGTCTGTCTGTCTCTCCGTCCGTTTGTGAAGTGTGGATTGGAGTGTGTTAAACATTTCGTGCCTTTAGCTTTGTTTCCTTTAATTTAATCACACATAAATACTTTTTATGAGTCGCTGTGAGCTACTTTGTCAATCTGTTGTAAAGTACTTTTCTATTCGAATACTCGAGGGGAAACAATATTTAAGTACTCGTAGAACGTTTTTTTATGCAGACAGCCTGCCTATTTCTCTCAAATAAAATGTTCACATTTGTATTTATGCCAATTTTTATGGTTTTATTAGATTTTATTAAAATTATGAAGATTCAAGGATAATTTTCATAAATATAAAGGTATTGTAATGAATGTTTGTCAAATAGTTTCGAAAGATCAGAGTATTTGAAGAATATTGTTTTTATAAATTCCTGGCTTTTTATACTGATGACAGATCCAATATTATTATTTTCATTCTTTTAACTTTTACCAGATAATAATACATTACACCTCATTCCTTCTGTATAATATTTTTGCAGCGATATTGTGTCTTTAGCATAACGAAAGGTTGTAAATCGGGAGGTTGACGATTTTCTAACTTACTCAAAAGTTTGTCAAATAAACGTCAAGGAATAAAACGAAGATCAATTTTTAAAATATAACCAAGAATATTTCAAGTATAGATTTCTTTAAACGAGATGAGGAAGTTAGCATCAAGCAGATCTTCGAATTAATTAATTCAAGTTGAGCTTAATTCACTTAAATCATAATTCGAAATTTAAAAATGTCAGCCCTTCAATCCATTTCCAACATCTTATTTTTTAACCTCATTCAAAGGCTTTTATTTAAGTATAATTCATTCATCGTTAAATTAATTCAAAATGGAATTAATTCATAACAGAATTCATTCAACCTATGAATGATTTTATATTTGTTAATTCAAATCTAATACAAATTGAATTAAAATATTCATTGAGATTTATTTTGGTTTTGCTTTTATGTGCTGTTTTTCTATAGCGAACGAGTGCTTTGAGTGGAAATTTTACATGTATTTTGTTTTTGTTACAATAACAAAACACATGTTAAATTTTCAGTCAAAGTACTCGTTCGCTATACAAAAACAGCACATTAATCATTACAAAATAATTTGAAAAAAATTGTCTAAAGCCTTTTTGTAATAGATTTGAATTGAAGATTCAATACATTTTTAAAGGTATTTTGTAATGGATTTGAATTAAAGAAAACTTGAATGATTAAACAAGGTATTGTTTCTATAAATAATGAATTCTTAAAGGAATGAAGTTAATACGTTTGTCGTACTAAGGAGTTAAGACAAGGAATTAATTCGTTCTGAATGTTTTAATGGAATTGTTATATATATATTTAATTTGATTTTGAATATTGAATTAAAATTTAATTCTTTCGTACCTTTGAGGATTTACTTTTTAAAGGGTTTCATTGTTTGCATATATTTTTCCAGTATCTTTTGTTAATGTACCTTTTATATAAAATTCTTGACTTGCACTATGTTTTAGTCTTATGTATAGATTCCCTTTTTATTTGTAGCTCTACTACTTTTCATATATTTAGGAAATTGGATTATAAATTTGAATTTAATGTAACGCCTGCTTGCTCCATTCATCATGTTTATAAACATTTTCATCAGTTGAAACTTATACTTATCAGCAATGTTGGTATAACTCAGGTAAAAAAGTTTGAAGACAAAGAATTGAACATTTTTGTCAAACTCAACAAGAGCTTGCAAAATTATTGGGTGCTACTCAAAATCTGATCCATCCATTTCAGACATGAATGATAGTGAACTAGCAGACCCTGATGTTTACAAATCTGGTTGTATAGACATACTCATTGAAAGCAATGATTTTCCTCAAGTTATTCTTGAAGATGTTGAAATTATTGTCAATTCTCTTATGGTACAATTATCAGCCCTAGATTCACTAGGACTCGATCAATCCGTAGTTGGGTTCATTAGGTACCTTCTAAATTGGAACGACTACGATCTCTAGATCTGGCAAAAGAGACACTCCTCAGGGAGGTGTCCTATCTCCACTTCTCTGGAACCTGGCCTTAAAGTGTCTGCTTAGGAAACTAGATTCCCAGTACTACAAGACTGTCGCCTACGCGAATGATGTTGCGGTGGCAGTTTCAGGGATTCATCTGGGCACGATATCGCAAAGACTGGAGACGGCACTCGAAATATTAAACCGATGAAGTATCGATAGTGGTGTTTGAGTGTAAATTCCATCAAAACTCAATTTGTACTGTTTACGGACTAAGATCCCTAATTTCATGTTATCCCGACTGAGCGGAACCGAATTGTCGCTCTCGGACAATGCAAAGTATCTGGGCATCATACTTGACAGGAAATTGTCCTGGAAACTCAATATAGAGGCAAGAGCAGCTAAGGTTATGAGGGCTATGTATGTCTGCAAAATGCCATAGGCACGAGATGGGGTATTAGACCCTGGAACATGAATTGGCTAGTTGATAGGGTTACTAAACCTATATTATTCTACGGGGTCTCTGTGTGGTGGAAGGCAATGGATAGGGCCTCCAATCGTATACTCTTAAGAATCATGGCAATCCTGATAACTGAAGCATTGCGAACTACCGCGACGAAGTCGCTCTTCACTCTACTCAACTGGATGCCAGTAGATCTAATGGCCAGGAAATTGGCATTGAACACTGCCTTTAGGCTCAACGCCTGCAACGCATGGAATTACAGATCCTATGGACATGCTTGCATAATAGAAAGTATACAAAATCTTCCTGATCATATTGATTACTGCACCCACAAACCTTTCTACCTGAGGAACTTCGGTATCTCAATCCCATCCAATATGGAATCTGTTGATGGTATCTCCATTGATGAAATGAGGCTATCCATTTATACGGATGGGTCCAAAAAGGGGGATAGAGTGGGCGGTGGTGAATTTGGAATAAGAATATCCTTTAGACTTCCAAATGGATGTAGCATTCTTCAGGCCGAAGTATCGGCCTTTAGAAGAGCGGCCAACTATCTCAGATATTAAAGTGTATCTTGTAGGGATATCCGTATATATACTGACAGTAAAGCCGCAATTAAATCCCTGATAGGTGCTTATACAACATCGAATATGGTCTAGGAATGCCAGACATCCTTAAATGAGATGGCGAGACATTCGGCAGTTGTACTCACATGGGTACGTGGACACAGCGACAATGAAGGCAATTGTATTGCTGATTACTTGGCGGGAATAGGAGCCTAGATGTCGGAAGACGAAATAGACTTCCTTTGTCAACTTGCAAGAAACGAATACGTGACGCACATTACGAACTTGCCCAAACGAGGTGGGGCAATGAATCCACCTGTGCAATTACGAGGATTGTATGGCCTGTGTTGGACTGTAAACACACGTCGTATCTACTTCGATTACAACGAATACGACTTAGCAATATGGTGGCGATGATCACCAGACATTGCACTTTTGGTTCACATGCTGCAAGACTTGGGTTACCTTATCACGACTTCTGCAGAAGTTGTCAGAATGAGGAAGACAAAGAAACCATCCTACACTTCTTTTGTAACTGTCCGGCACTGGGTGATATACGTGCCAGACTATTAGGTGAGCGATCCTTTAGTACCCTCTTTGGGTTATTTGTGAAGGAGCTAAGGTGCGTAGACGCCTTTATTAGGGAAAGCTGGTGGTTGATAAGACCGAACATGCAAATTGCACCTCATGGTGACCCAGCAACTGTCCCATGATGGTCAGCGTTTTCTCCCATTCCTATCAATACTCTTCTCTTGCTAATTTCACTCTGACTCAATCTATAGACTTCCCTTTTCTTCTACTTCTGTTTCTCTCTGTTTTCATTTTCTCTTCAGGTACTACAAAAGGAACGATCATTGAACCCAAGTGAGCTCTACGAGACAAAGGTTTTGAACGGCTGCCTTATTACCTAACCTAACCTATGGTAGTTTTTAATGCGTCGAAAAAGACAAGCTCAGGATTGTCACTCAACGACGTCCTTCATGTTGGCCTGACACTACAAGCTGATTTAATTAGTTTGATTTTGAAGTGGCGATTGTATAAATACGTTTTCAATGGCGATATATAGAAAATGTATCGTCAAATTCTTAACCATAGAGAAGATGCCCAATTTCAACGAATAGTCATTAGGAAAAACCCGACCGATTCCATTCAAGACTTTACATTTATTAAAAGCAGGGAAATTGGGTACCATACGAATTGAAGCTGAGATACCAGCCGAATCGACACCAAAGTTAAATATCCATGGCGCTAAGGTAATGCTCAGTATTTCGTTTAAGCTGCTAAAATCTAGCTAGACTATCACGGGGAACCTGTACCAAAAACAAAATATTCATTTTAAGCAAGCATTGACCGAAAAACGTCCAGAATATGCGACCACACATGAAGACAACGCTGGGACACATGTTGCAATACCTGTTAAAAACTATTAAAAAAAAAGAAGTGGTTGGGAAATTTTGCCTTATAGTCCAGACCTTGCCTCGTCCGACAACTATTTGCTTCCATCGATGCAGAACGCTCTCTCTGGGATACGCATCACTTCAGAACAGAGTATTGGAAATTGGCTTGATTCGTTCTTGGCCTCAAAAGATGAGCAGTTCTATTGGCTCGGAATCCATATGTTGCCAGAAAGATTGGAAAAGGCCATAGATAACAATGGCCAATACTTTGAATAAATTTATATTGTACAAATGTTTCAAAATAAAAGCTAAAAATTTTAAAATCTGAAATCTGATAGTTAATATCAACCGTATTACCAGTGTGTTTTTAAGTGTGTGTATTAAAAGAGACAGACTATTTAAACTGTTGTGTAGATTTTAATAAATAAAGAGTTGTAACCAATTTTTAAAACACTGTTTTTCTGCAATTAAAAGAATCCGGTTTATTTAAGGGAAATAAAGCACCGTTTTTAAAAGGAATAAACGTAACAATATCTACATTTAAAGCCATTTGTACATAGTATTTTTGTTAAATATATAGAATTATTTCAAATTATATTTATGTAAGTTAAGTTAATTCATTGGCCTGCTTTATGAGCAGTCCTTTTATGCATGACCTGGCGGATCTATCGATGGTGGATATTAGAAAGATTGATTCGTTTATTCGTGCATTGGGAAGGGTTGGCACCGAATTCCACACCGACGTGTATTGGACCTGTTTTGAGGACCTGAATCTCAATCTTCAGGCTATTACAAAGGGACCAATTCGAGCGCCCAAGTGAGGTGGAGTAACTGGCTGCATTTATAACATAAATTTCTAAACTCCATATTAGGAAACATTCACATAATTTTTAAATAATATTTTATTCTTTAGTGGGTTAAAAAAATTTTTTCACAGAATTTGATGTGAATATTTTTTATTTTATAAAAGAAAAAACAAATAAGATTGCTTTATTGGGATACACCGAATATTATATACCCTTTACCTTACTATAGTTTTAAAATGTTTGTTTGTCCAAAAGCTACTCTTCTGTTAACGTTTGAAATACCTCTCTTGAAATACTTCTCTCTAGATAAATGTCTATATATATAGAATTTTGTATCCGAGATATGTCCAAAAATATTGCCAAAATCCATTCTTCTCGATCTTGTATTTTATATATTGAAATAGGATTTGGGTTCGTCAAATATTTGGCGACTTCGGAATATTTATTTTAACCGATATAAGGATCCAGAATATACATATGTACATATATAAATCATAGGGTCTTGAATGAATATTGTAAAAATTACAAACTTCTACAAAAGCTTATCACTCCTGGTGAAGGGTATAAGTAATAATAAAGATTGTCATTGTTTATATTTCTCAAATTCTTAGAATACAAAGCAAAAAACTTCAATAAACATTTTGTGTGAATTCAACTACAATTTGTAGTCAGAGTTGTAAAATTCTAAACATAATTTTGTTAATATTTGAAAGTGTATAAATTGTTTGGACAGAGACATAAAAATCCACTTGAAAATACATTGTAGCCAAGTTATGCACAAAGCAGGAAGTGTAGAATTTCTCAGTTTTGTTTTTTTTATGAACCGCGATGACAATAATTGAGAATAAAATGTTGTTGCCCAATTTGAAGTGTCTGTATTCTGAATAAGATTATACGTGGGTCATGACGAGAAGTCATTGCATTCGAAAAGATCATTGAAGTCTGAGCCAATAAAGTGATCTGAATTGATATGGAAAATGGACAAAATTGTTATAAATGTAAAATATAATAAATATAAAATTATTGTGTGAACTACAAAAATGTGTTAATATTGTTACGTTTTAACCTTTTTAAAACGTTGGTTTATTTCCTTTAAATAAACCGGATACTTTTGATTGCAAATAAGCAGTTTTAGTAGTTTAAAATTTGAAACAACTCTTTATTTATTTAAAATGTACAACAGCAACAGTTCAAATATTCACTCAGTGTCTTTATACATGTTTATCAATTGGCAGAAATGCACACACACTTTGCAATGTACAAACAGCGCCTATGATCAACTACACCCACTACTGCAATCTTTGCCACTATTTATACACACGCCATCTTTCGTTAATCTTCTACAATGATCTTAACGGACAACTAAGTAGCATGTTCGATTTCTAGAGCTTTCAATGTCAATGTTAGCAGCTTAAACATTCACTGTTGCCATACTTATAAACAATGCTAATAACCGCATGCTACCAATATTGTTGATAAGTAGAAGCTTCTACTGATGGACGTGTTTATAAACATGATGAATGTTGCAGGGAGTCGTTACAGACCGTTAAATTCAAATCGCTATTGCACATTCGTTACAATATGAATACTTATTCTAATAAAAAATAAGTATTTATGTTTGCAAAAACTTTTGGCAAATCCCTAGTGAAAACTTTAACTATATTGTGAGAATTATATATTTTTGTATCTTTGTGAGCATAAATAAATATGTATTTGTGCTCATAAATAACACTAGCAAAGTAAATGATATTGACAAAAATGTAAAGCAAAAAATATAATTTTACCAAAATGCTGAAATATTTACATATTAAAGTCATCGAATTGTATTATTGTGCATTAGGAAACTTTAGCAAATACTTTTATTTGTATAATCTTCTATCTTCTAACTTTATCAAGAATAATTCATACTAGGTAGTTACGAACTATGACAGAGTCACTCCACTCAGTACTCCTGTAAAATTTTTAACTGTTAAAAATACAGAGTGAAATTTTGACAAAATTATTTATCAAACTAAAGAAATTGTAAATAATCGATTAAATTTTCAAACTCTAATTTCTTTATTTCAAAAATAGAGCACCATTTTCCGGCCCACAATCCAAAGAATAACTTAAAATCAGCACAAATAATTTGACAGTCCAGTACGTCTGAAATATATACTCCTTCTTTATTCTTAATATCCATGAATGAAATCTGTTCATAGTTAAAATAAACATTGTCTTAAACACCCCTAAATTTACCACCTGTCAATAATACAAACCCTTCTTCATAGAATAATCCATAGAAGCGTTACTGAGAGTGAAAAATCCTAAGTCTGTTCCCATCAAACCAAGCCATAATCAAAATGTAACTAAATTTAAGAAATAACTTATCATTAAGAATTTTCAACAACATTTCATGGGTTTATTTTATTGTAAATTATGAACACTTTTAAAATAATCCTTCAAAAACGCTTCGTATAACAATAGTATTTGCAATAATACTTACTATATACTAAGTAAGAAAAACAAGATTTACAAATGTGATTATAAAAAGCTTATACTCGTAATAGTTTTGTAAGTGTTTTCGGTAAAAAGATCCCGTTATTTTATTTCTTGATTTTCTTATTATTGTTCTTCTTTGTTTCAGTCTTCTTCTTTTGTTTGACAAAATCAGTGTATTAAATTGTTTAAGAGTGGTATTTTAATAAATTACAAAATAAAAATAATATAAAATTTGTGTTAAAAAAGGTAATTAAAATTAAACTCTAAAAATGCCATATAAATTAAAACACTGTGTTCGAAAGGAATCAAAAGAAATTGTTGAATGGCTTTTAAATGTTAAAAAACCTAAAATAAACGATTCGAGTGAAGTTCCAGCCAGCTCTATTCAGATTAGTTTCAATGTTAGTGATAAAAATTTGGATGAAAGTGAAAACGAGGTTTCAAGTTCTGAAGAAGATGTGGAATCTGACATAATTGATAATATGGATATTAATAAATAAAATGCTTTTGGGCTGTTAAACATAATATAACAAATAGAGGTGTAAATGATTTGCTGAATATTTTAATAAAACATTTTCCTTTTTTGCCGAAAGATGCAAGAACATTAAAACACACTCCACGGGATGCACCGATAGTTCCAATTGAAGGTGGAAATTATGTACATTATGGGCTGAGCACAACATTTCTAAATAAAAACATATTATGTTGTTCTTCTCTTATGTTTATTTATTTTATATTCACAGGTAAAAGAGTTACAAACTGTAGCAAAGACTCCAAACTTCATCAAAAACATAATTAAAAATAAAAAATATATAAAATTACAAAAGCATTATTTTAATTGAATTTATAAGCTTATAAAAATGCTACAAAAATAAGCTTACTTCAATCATGTTTCAAAAACTATTTTCCAGTTTCATAATTGCGCTTCTAAACTTGTTGCAAGTTTCAACTAGAAATATTATCACAAGGGTTCAATTTTCTTAATAAAATAATTGTTAACAAGCCTTTTACAATAATTATCATAACAGTTTTGCAAACGTAACGTTTATGGTAGTAAGTTTGTTACAAACGATTTTAAAGCTTTTTGGTTTGTTGGGTTGTCAAAAAGTCATGAGAATGTATTAGTACATAGTTTTAAGGTTGAATTGGTGCCTTTTTAATTTTCACCAGACACACAGAGTTCTAACAGGTGGCGCAAAAGTAATCCTCCTATCAGAAAATGCTATAAATTTTGCGAGGCCCCTACTGTCAGTTCTGTTTTGACATTTGTGTAGTAAACACATGCGAAATACATGTTAATAAACAATGTTACGCTACACTGCTCCAGAACGCGGAATATTGCTGACTATTTATTTGACCAATAATCGGCAAAATTTACAGCATTTTCTGATAGGAGGATTACTTTTGCGCCACCTTGTATAAAAATCTTTAAATTTTAATTATTTTAAATTTTCTTCTATTTCAATCCCAAAAATTTAAACTCTGTTCTATAAATTAAATTCTATCGCAAATAAAATTAAGTGTCAAAAATTAATAAAAAATACTAGTTTTTCCTTTGAGCAAAATTAACGTGTTTCGGAAAAAAAGTGTCCTGCAAAGTATTCAACAAATTTGCCAATTATTGTGTAGAAGTGTTAATAGGTTATGTTCATAAGTTAAAATTTCATGTATTTTGATGTGTTAAATTCTCTCACAAGTATGTTGAATTCACATATCACAAGTACTTGGGAAGAGAGTAATTGTTGTTACTTTCAGCTTACTCTCAGTTCCGTCTCTAGTTGTACCATGATAAAAAATACAAGGTAGTCTCACTTTCTCTTTTTGTCACTATATTAACAAAAAACATCACATCGCGGGTTCGTGAAATTGTTGGCCGTAGAGGTACGCATGAAGTTGGTGCGCGTTTGTGATTAGTTTGTACTAATGGAGACGCTGTTTTCCCTTTTCTGTATCTGGCAACGACTTTCTTAATTGTTTACATAAAGTAAATATCAAAAAATTCCAATATACTTCAACAAATTTTGTGTGAGAGAGAAGTGGAGTAACCTTGTATATTTGAAGCATGAGTTGTACCATATGCTCTTCTTCCCTTCATCACTGTAAAATCTATATGCCTAAAAAAATAATGATTATTTTCACAAATTAGCTTTTTCTAAATATTTTTAATTTTGTTGACAAAATTTGTCATTTAATAAATAACATAAGTCATGTATGTATATGACATAGATAAATACATATATAACGGAAACTCTACTGTCAAAGACCTAACTCAGTTATCGAAAACCTAAGTGGTGAGAATGTATGAGTAAAAAAAATAATGTGAAAACAAAATGTGTAACTTTTTTGAGAAATTTTTTTACTAGTTTCCGCTCTATGTCTACTTCTATATGGTATAGAGCGAACTCAAACAAAAATATTACTCGAAATAATCACACATACGGGTCCTGTTTTTGTTTTCACATAGTTTTTTTTACTTATACATTCTCACCACTCAGGTTTTCGACAACCGAGTTAGGTCTATAAAAGGAGAGTTTCTATGTGTATTTATCTATGATATGCAATTATTTGGACCTAACTCAGTTGTCAAAAACCTAAGTTGTGAGAATGTATTAGTTAAATTATGGATTGATCTGTAAAACAAATGTTAAATGTTATTTCCTTTTATATAGAACTTATTTGTGGAGAAACCTAAATAAATCAGACGTTTCTTACAGAAACGATCTATTTCGGGAGGGCTAGGTGAAATAATTTACCGATTTCAACCAGTTTCGAAAGGATTCATCCTTGGGCCAAATTTTATCGAAATATCTCCAACATTGCGAGCTGCACTTTGCGCACAAGGTTTACATGGACAACCAGCCAGCCAGATGGACCGAACTACTAACATCGTCGTCATTAATTTTTATTCTATTTTACTAAATACTTGCTATGAGTTCAACAGATGTCCAATAAAACTATTTTAGTTTAAAATACAAAAAAGTTTTTTAAAAATTAGTCATAAAATTAGACATTTTACTGAAAACTGTGTGCCAATAATGATTGAACACGAACTAAGTAATACACAACTTTAAGAATAAAGGGAAATCATTTTATTACATTTGCTAGCCATTAAATTATCGGCACATACAAAGTAAAAGGAAGAAAAGAGTGATTTAATTTATTATGACTATCGTTAAAATACTGATGCCCCAAACGAAGTCATAAAACAGGGATGACCATAGCTATGTTACGTTTAACTTTTTTTTTTTACTTGTCTTCTTTTTTTGTTTTGGTCGACATGCAGTCAAAACTAAACGGATTCTAATAAATTTAAGGATATTAAGAACATACATGTACTAATATACGAGTATTCTTATGCGTAGAGTTAAAGAGATAGAGAGCGAACTATTCAATACCCCTGTAAAAGGAATTTTTATTATGTGTATTGGTCATTACGGAAATTATGTTAAGCGCCAATGTGTTTTTTTGCTTTTCTTTTTTTTCTCTGTTAAATTTGTTAAAAAATAAGAAAGAAAAGAAACTGTAATAAAAAAAAAAAATAAAGAAAACAGAAGAATCATATCAAACCATCAATAAATGGCTCATAAGATACAGTACAAACGGATGTATCTAAATATACGGAAGCAATCGCCTTTGGGATGATTTGAATTGTTGTGCACGGGAGTGTAATGAAAGTATCATATATTTTTTAACAAAAATAAGTTTCATGTATGGCTGCTGTATTTGTGGCAGTGATGGACATTCATTCCTTCAGTTGTTCATTGTTGTCCATCAATAAAAAACACACATTCAGTAGATACAAACTTAAGATATGATTATTTTAGTTATTTTTTTGCTCTAGAATCTACCCACTCCCTCCCTTGGTTTTGTTTGTACTTTTTGTAGTAGTAAGTCCATTGGGTATAAAGATTTGTTTGTAGTTTTTTGTAGGTTTATAATACAGGGTGTTTTAATTATTGATGTTTTAAACATACGGACCCAAAAGTCTATATATTGATGGGTTTTCGTTTTTTTGACGAGTTTTCAACTAAAAAATCAGCAGTTAAGTGAAATGTAGTGCCGTAGACAAGTTGTGCAGGCGTTGCTTGGATGTCCTTGTTTTTTTCAGGCGTTGTCAGATCGTTCTCCTTTTCCGATCCTGTCAGTTGTGGTCGGGTAGCCACATACACTTCACCAAAAGTATACCTTAAGATAAAGATATAAATGTCATGCCATGATGGCATATTACGGTTTCATGTCTGCATTCGGTACATGTTCCCTGTGATGGTCTGACTAGATTTCTAGATAGCGCCATGGATATTTGACTTTGGTGTCGATACGGCTGGTTGACCGGGCTTCATATACGATCTCTTACGCTTCGGGTTTTCGTAATGGATCCATTTTTCATCGCAAGTAATGATTCGGTGCAAAAATGATTTTCTTTTATTGCGTATAAGCATCATTCCGGACATGCAAAATCGTATTTCAAGGTCTCTCGGCTTCAATTCGTATGATACCCAATTTCCCTGCTTTGGATGAATCCTGCTGCTCACAAACGTTTTGAAATTGCTGCTTGAGTAGTTCCCAATGATTTTGAATGCTCTTGTTGAGTTTCACAACAATCTTCATGGAGTAATACCTCCAATTCTTGGTCGTCAAACTGTTTTGGCTGGAGTGCGTTTGATCTGAACCGCACAAAGCATCTCTCGCAAGTTGAAACCGATGAAACACATTCATCAAAAGCTTTGGTGAGCAATCGCAAGAAGCAATACAAAACTTCACTCATATGACGCTTTGTTGGCACAAAATTCTACATTTTGAAATAACTAAGAAAGAAAAAATGACAGATACGTACATCTCAAAATGACATGTAAGGTTTTAAAAACAAAAAACCGCGTTCAAAAGATACGCCATCTTTGTAAATCCAGCATTTTTAAATCATAAACCCAAGACGTCGTTGAAAAGGTATCATTAGATACCCTATTTGCTATGTTAATGGCTTAATAATCCAGATATAAACGGTGTTTTATAACGTTTTTAATATCCATCCAATTGGCATTATTAATTAGATAATTTTATGGCATTGATGTTTAAATACACAGAGAAAACAGATTCGTGTAGCAACCGAATTTGTTGCCAATCGAATGATTCGGTTGCACACATAGAATTTTTCGGTTCTATTAACAGAAAATCAGTTGATAAAGAAGAATTTCGGTTGCAGCAATCAAAATATTGTAGCTACAACTGTAAAATTCGATCACTAAGGTAGAATCATTCGATTGGCAACAAATTCGGTTGCTATCACGAATCTGTTTTCTCTGTGTATGATTTCGGGCAATTTCAATAAACAGAATTGCCTGATTTGAAACGATGATAATCCACAAACCATTGCCTATACACCATCACATCCAATAAAACTAACTGTTAGCTGTTTGCGCTTTGTGGGACAGAGGCTTCATTGGTCCATATATCGCCACAAATAACGAATTTAAATAGCAATCTAAGTATGACTCTAGCGAATATATTGATGTATCAATCATGTATGTAAGTTATTTGGGGGCTTAGAAAAGTAGATTTCAACATGCAGAGGACATGGTTATATAGACTCTGCTATCTATAACGATCCACTCATGGTGAAGGATATACAAATCCAGATGTGTGATGTCACACGATATGTACTTATATCAAATATAATATAATTAAAAGGACTTTCCGAACAAAGTATAACGCAATTTAGATATTTGGATCGACAAAGTCCCAATTTCGTACTAAATATCATTTAAACTGAATATAGACAAGACATACACCCAGTTCAGACGATGATTTTTACGACGTCTCTTTTTGTTTGTTAGCGAACGGTGTAGATAAGCATGAATGGTAAACAAAAATACTCTATTTGTGTTTTTCGTATTTTTTTCAAATTTCTTTTACAGCTTGAAACGTTTTTATCCATTTTTTATTTTGAAGTTTAATAAAGCAGATTATTAAAAAAGTCATGCAACTAAAATTCATCGTATGAACGCAAAAGGTGTTTGGAAGCAACTTCAAAAGGGAATTGAAAAAAAAATACGTCGTAAAAATCATTGTCTGAATTATGTAAAAGTCGAATACATCACTCAGACTTATTAGTACTGATATCATAGAGTGGAAACCAGAAAAATACTCAAACAAAAAATTACTCAAAATAATCACATGTAGTTTTGTTTTTACATAGTTTTTATTACTAATACATTCTCACCACTTAGGTTTTTGACAATTGAGTTAGGTCTTCGACAGGAAAGTTTCCGCTCTATGTATATTTCTCTATGGCTAATATTTTTTAAAAACTAAAGTCTTTGCTCTATATATTTTATGATATTTTAATAAAAATTCGTCTTGTTGCTCCAAAATAACATCTATTTTTTTAACACCCTCTTTTCTAAATGCCCAATAGCCCAAAATCTATAAACCATATAATGGTTTCGTTCTAATCTACTTATCACTGGTCAAATTGTTGTCTTGTTTTTTATTTATTTTATGGCAAAATACCATGAACAATTTTTTTCTTTTATTCCTTTATGTTGTTTTCTTTCATTTATAATAAACCAAACAAAATTGAATTGGAAGTTAAATTGTCATTGTACTAAGTATTAATAATTTGTGTGTGTTTTTGTCCTTGAAAAGAACCACCAAAGGGAACATAGCTATGATTTTGAAATTGAATAAAGTTTTAAAAAGTTTGAAATTCCTCAAGGAAGCTTTTATGCATATTTAAATGAAAATATAAATTAAAAACTGAAATAAGTTAATATTAAATTAATATAGATACTCAAAGCATTATTCCCGCTAAAATATCGTTGCCGATATACTGGCAGTTACCGTTACCGCTAAAATACCATTTCCGAAATTATTGAAAGTTTTGAAAATAAAAATTTTGGTTTTCCATAATTGAGTTAATTAAAATCTATAGAAGTAAAATCAGAATATAATACCAACCTTTTCTATTTATTTTTAATAGTTTATTATTAATTCAAATCAGATCGAAATTGCCGTTATCGATATGAACACCAAATTCCGTTACCGAAATTCAAATTAGTTTTACCTTAAGCTTTTAGTAATTTCGAATTTGAAGCCAACCTTGTTTCAATCCAATAAAACCAAACTTCGATTATCTGGGTGAAAATAAAGTAAAAATTAAACAATATATTCAAATGATTATTTGTTTATTATATAATTTAGTTCTTTTCATTCCTTTAATTGTTTTGAATTCTTAAAATACATATATCAATAAATCATTCATTAAATATACTACTAAAAAATCTAAACATAAACACACATTATAAATAAAAAAACGGAAATTTAAATTATTTCTCTTAATTCCATAAACATTTACCGCTAAATTCTTGTTAATACGATTTTTATAAAGAAGATTGTTTGTAAACAAAAATATTGGAAAAAAATCAAAAAACAAAATAAACACATAGAAATATTATGAGACATTAAGACAAGCTTCATTGATAGTGGTCAATTCAAAACATAAACATTGTATACATTATGAATCCATTACAATAAAAAAATGAATGTCCCTCCAGAATATGCACTCAAGGCTGCCAGATTATGAAGAATGATTTCCTCATGGAGGGTAAATTGACTAAGGTTTAGCATTCCATGTGTAATATTATAATCTATTAACGCCGGATAAGTTTAAAAATGCTTAAAAATAGAGCAGTTTTAGAAAAATTCTAACTAAGACCAGCACCCCTAATTTAAATAACTTGTGAGAAGTTTTTGAATCGAAAAAAAATCTAATACTCATTCAGTTTTAACAGTGTTTATAAATATTTCGAATGAAACATTTCTCTAATATAATATCGAAACGAGTTATATGTGAGATGTATTGCAAATCGGTTTTCATGGACAGATAATCAAAGAATTGGACTACTCAATAAAAAAGCTTATCTTCTATGTTGGGTCATGTATTGGTGTGATATTAAGGCTGCTTTGGAATATAACAGGTTTAAAATAAAAAATGTAATCAACATTAGAAATCGGTAGAAAATTCCCCAACCACTGTTTAGAGTTGAACTAGAACCAGGTGATGTTAATCTCAAGAAAAATGAAACACACCCAATTTACAATTTAAAATATTTATTGCATCGTAAAATTACGATAGAAGAGCCACATAAGAGATCGGGACCCGCCCAGTGTTAAAATTGTCAAGAATACGGTCATACTAGGTCATATTGCAAACTACCCCCCATTTGCGTGGTGTGTGGAGAATCGCACGGTTCTACCCAATGCGATAAATCCAAAACCGACTCAAAAGTAAAAAAATGCAGCAATTATGGCGGAAATCACACAGCAACTTACAGAGGATACCCAGTATATTCCATAGTTAAAAGAACATTAACACAGAAACCTAGTATTTATCCTGTGCAATCAAAGAACCTAGTTGATACCCATTACCATGAATAATAAAGGTACATACGCTAAGAACCAATCAAAATTTTGATTAAATCCTACCACTAGGAAATGATAATAACCCTAATATCAATGTGGAATTTGCAGATCAACATCCCACTTCTAATTTTAGTCGACTGGAAGCTACAGTAACCCTAGTGAAATCAGTTAACAATTTTACCAACTCTATGAGTAATATGATGCAGGAAATGCTTAAAATGCAATCATGTTGTTACAAGCTATCCTAAAGAAGCCATGAACTGTTTGAAAATATGTTTCTGGATTGCAAACGGCATACGCCAACACAAAAACAAACTCATTAATATTTTTTCCGTTAGTTAAACAATTAAATTTAGGAAAATCATATAAAAAAGCTTGAAAGCAATATTATCTACGAAAAATTTTGAATTTTTGCATTTTTTGGCTTCCTAGAACACACTTGAGGCTGTGCTTGTTCCTTGTCAAAGAAATTTTGGTTCGTCGATCATTAAGACTTTACGGAAAATGAGAAGTCGCTTAAAATGGCAAAATTGACTTAAGAGTTTTTTTTTAACGTAAACTTAGGCGTACATGTACTCCCTCTGCTCGCAGAGGCAAGGTTAGACCTCCGTGGTGGTCTTTGGATATAGCGAACACTAGGCGTAGCTGTCGCAAACTTTTCAACGAGGCGAAAAGAATAGGCAACTGGTTACCGTATAAGTCCATGTTGAATAAATTTAAAAATCAGATTAGAAGCGCGAAACGTAGGTCCTGGAGTAATTTCTGCAGCGGCGTCGAAAGTTCCTCTGAGACCAATCGCTTGCGCAAGATCCTCTCGAAAACACCAACTGATCAGGGATATAATCAAAAACAGGATGGTAGGTGGACCACAGATGGACGTGAGACACTAGAAGTACTCATGGACACACATTTTCCGGGGAATTTGCCACTAAACATGGATAGTGGTTCCCAACCGTATGAACGGACAACTCCGTCAATTATAATTGATGAGCATTTGATAAAATGGGCCATTCGGAGTTTTGACTCTTATAAGTCTCCGGGCCCGGATGTAACTTCTTGGATGATAGCTATTTATCATGCCTGTCTTGTATGGTCGTACATTCCAAAACGGTGGACCGAATGCACTGTGATATTCATTCCGAAAGGAGGGAAAGCATCACACACCATAGTAAAAGATTTCAGACCAATAAGTCTATCATCATTCTTGCTGAAAACCCTTGAAAGAATTATCGACATCCACATACGGGCGTCTTTAGGACAAGGATCATTATCACCTTCTCAGCATGCCTACACGAAGGGCAAATATGTTGAGACAGTACTTCATTCCTTAGTGGGATATATTGAGAAATCTCTTGAATTTGGTAATTTCTCTTTAGTGGCCTTTCTGGATATAGAAGGAGCCTTTAATAATGTAGAATCTGCAACCATAGTTTCAGCCCTACATGATCTTGGTCTGGACCAATCAACTGTAAGGTTCATCAAGAACCTTCTACGATGCAGGATCATTCGTACCGAAAAGGGAACGGCTGCGATCACGAGAATGGCCACTAGGGGTATGCCTCAAGGAGGCGTCTTATCTCCACTTCTGTGGAATCTGGCAATAAATTATCTGCTCAGGAAACTGGATCTCATGGGCTATAAAACTGTCGCCTACTCGGATGACGTCGCAGTGGCAGTATCTGGGATCCACTTGGGCACTATATCACAACGGCTGGAATATGCACTCAGTGTACTAAGTCGGTGGAGTACAGACAGTGGACTGAGTGTTAACCTAAGCAAAACCGAGCTTGTACTGTTCACAACGAAGTACAAGATTCCTCATTTCTCGCTTCCCCGATTAAATGGTGTTGAACTAAAACTATCGGACAATGCAAAATAACTGGGAGTCATTCTGGATAGTAAACTATCCTGGAAACCCAATGCCCTTTCAAGGACGTCAAAAGACTTAACGGCTATGTATGTCTGTAAGAAGGCTATATGTACCCAATGGGGTATTAAACCCCAGTTTGTTAACTGGCTATGTGATGCGGTCATTAAGCCGACACTATTCTATGGAGTCTCTGTCTGGTGGAAGGCACTGGACAAGGGCTCAATTTGTATGCTATTCGAGAAGGCTTTGAGAAGAATGGCAATCATGATAACAGGAGCTCTAAGAACGACCGCAACAAAGTCGCTCTTTGCTTTATTAAAATGGATCCCTGTGGATCTAATGGCCAGAAAAACGGCATTCAATTCGGCCTTCAGGCTAAACGCGATTGGCGCGTGGAGAAATGCTCCATATGGTCACGCCAGTATAATAGGTAGCATTCGGAATCTTCCGGAAAATATTGATTACTGCACTTTTAGGCCCTTCATGGTGAGAAATTTTGATTTCTCAATTCCGCATAATGCGGAAGCAATGGACGGTCCTCTACACGACACAACGGGTCTCTCAGTCTATACGGACGGCTCTAGGAGGGGAGATCGAGTTGGCATAGGTGTCTACATCTTTTAGACTTCCAAATGAATGTAGCATTATCCAGGCTGAAATATCAGCCATAAAAAGGGCGGCTAACTGGCTCAGTTATAACAAGATATCAGGCAGAGATATTCGTATATATACTGACAGTCAGGCCGCAATAAAATCTCTAATAGGTGTATATACAACATCTAATTTGGTCTAGGAATGCCGGGCATCCTTAAACGGGATGGCGAGACATTCAACAGTCGTACTCAAGTGGGTACGTGGACACGGAGATACTATAGGCACCTGTGTTGCTGATGAATTGGCGATAAAGGGCGCCATGCTGCATGACACATAGACTTCCTATGTGGGATTCCGTTATCCAAGTGCAAGCTTCACATTAGTAACTTCTATTATGAGCTAGCTCAGGCAAGATGGGGTTGTGAACCCACATGTACTATTAGCAGAATGATATGGCCCCGACTGGATCGTGGAAGAACAACATATATTCTTGGCTTAACTCGATCACAATTGAGCGGTATGGTGGCGGTCATTACCGGTCACTGCACTTTTGGCAATCACGCGAGCAGACTTGGCTTGCCCTATAACGACTTCTGTAGAAGTTGTCAAAACGAGGAGGAGGATGAGACAATTTTTCATATTCTCTGTCACTGCCCGGCATTGGAAAATCTACGCTTAAGGTTTCTGGGACATCGTTCCCTAATTAGTCTCTCTGAGCTCTCGAATTTGAGTCTTGAGTGCATTTATGCCTTTGTAAGGAACAGTAATTGGCTAACCAGACCTAATATGGGGATCTCCATGGAGTGACCAATGATGATCTACTCTCCTTTCTCTTTCGTATCTCTTCTCTCACTCTTTAATCCTAACTAAAAACTGACTGTCCCCTTCTCTCTTTTTCATATCTACTCTGTTCTTCTCTTCTTGCCTATATACTTTCAGGTAACACAAAGGGACCTATGCCTGGACCCAAGTGAGCTGCACTTCTTCTTCACTTCGCGGCTGCCTGGAAACCTAACCTAACCTAAACTTAATGGAAATAAAAATTCCTAAAGATTAACAGAAAACATTAGACATCTGGCAACATCAGTTACACCGCAAAGCACAGTGGCTACAAACAGAATGTCTACAAGACGACATCATACATTTTTTAAAGTGGCTGTTACACGATACATGCGAGAGTGATGGAAATAAACAATAAAATCTGTTGCCAGAATAAATAAACATTCAACCATTTAATTCATCCATTGATCCAGTCGTTACTATGGTGGTCGTACTTTGTATTTGTTTATAATTTTGTCTTTGACTGTTGGGTGGCCAAATTAATCTTCTGTTCAGATTTTTGTCATAAACTGTCATAAAACACCAGTAGTCGTACAATTTCTTGTTGTTGATTTTTCTGTAAAATGTTTATTGTCTTAAAAGAAATTGACATTGCAACTGTATTTGAATGATTATCATTTTTTACAAAGTTAATTTGTGAAAACAAAGTTTTAATTAATTTTAAAGGGATATTTTTTTTTTTTGGGAAGGAAAATATGTCGGATATTTAATTTGTTTGAAAAAAAAACAGATAAGAATCAGCTGGTTTCAGTAATATCCCAGCTGTTCTAGGAGACTGTTCCGAACTAGTGATTTTACCTATTATTTAAGATGACAACTAGTTTTATAACTAGCTACGTGAGTAGTTATTTTAACACATGCATGTCCTAAGTAAGGAGTCAATTGACCCTTTTGGATTACAATGAGTCTGTCTAATAGCTGTTCCAAAGTAGTCAACTCATGGAATTCACATACCTAACTGGTTACTTGATCTGGTACATAACTAGTTATTTTTACATATTCGAGTGCCATATACAGTCCAATAACAGATTGCTTGTGAACAAACCTTCCTCCGACAACTCTCCAATAGATTACTTCTGGTGGTTAAAATAACTATTTTGTAAACTTAGAGACACTTAAGGGCCAATTGACTTCACGCTATGTTTCATGGTATGTCAGTATACTTAAACAAAAATCTGTCCATATTTGTAAAAGTTGCAAGTTGTACAAAGTTTTACTAACCCGAGTTGGTCTATTTTGACACCCTGTATCTCCTCTTCTACGATTCGTTCCTACACCATTTTGCAAGCGTGAAAGTAGTTTAGAAGATTCAGATTTAATACCACATGTTTTGCGATTGAGATCACATCTTTTGACCTTATTTGGAGAGACCTGTCAGTTATATAATTTTGATGAAACTTTTGTACGTTCTCAGATAATAACCAAGTAATTTTGTGTATTACTCCATCTTGCCAGACTTCATAAAATGCTTGATAGATATCAATAAATAATGCGGAGCAATCTGGACACAATTAGTGTCCAGATGTGGTATCAAACTTTCAAGTAGCAACTTTTCAAATAATTAAAATAATATTAATAACAAACTGATTGGGCGATATAATGTCACTTGACTAACTTATTTTCCTGGTTTGGGTATCATGATTATCTCTGATACTTTCCATGAGGTCTGGAAGTATCCAATAGGTTAATGGAGTTAAAAATAAACAAAACCATTCTCAGTACTGTGTAAGGCAAGTTACTTTTGAGGTCGTTGTGGACGTCATTTTAATCCTACCAGGGCATTTTCCTGCTTTAATTGCTGAACTCATGGTAGAGAACCGGAATTTTATTTACACTATTGGGTTTCTTGTTAGGGAAACAAGTTTTATTGTTCCTTATTTTGTTCGTAGCATTTGATAGCGTCACTACTGTAGCAGAGTGATTTGATGACAGATCCAGTGATGAAGCCACTGATATAAAATTGCGTTTCAAATTCTCGATCATAGCGAAATCAATTAGATCAGGAATCTTATTGAGATCTGTATAAGTAGGCTGATCGCCAGATATGACATCTAGTCTGATAGACGATATTGCTTCTAACTGTTGCCTCCCTCTAGGAGTAGTAAGGTGAGACTGATCTCTACTAACAATTTTTATTGTAGGAAAATATATTGAAGATATTGTGATATGAACATTAGGTATATTTATAGAAGTTTCCTGAATGTTTCATGTCCTTTCTGACCAAAATAACAGTCCCACCATATGCCCTACCACTGGGATGCTTTGTATCATAAATGAAGTAGCCATTAATTATGAAACTGGTCTTTTGAGTAATGTGTGCTTCAGTAGGATATCAATTTCCAAAAACAATTAGACCTAAAAATAAAATGAGTGATTTTAGGATAAATCTTGTGGACGAGATAATACAACCATAATATGGCTGTGTTATATGCGAAAAGGGCTTTTACAATATTATTGTGTCTCGCACAATGGAGCAGAATCAAAGTGTTTTCGAAGTAAAACAACAGTTCCGATTGACTTAAAATTTCTCATGAGCGTAGCATACGAGTGGGTATTTGAGTTAAAGCTTTGAGGACAGATTCATCAGGAGCAAATCTGTTTTGAGGTCGTGTATTTCTGGAACTTGTGTTATATTGTTAAAGAAGTTGGCTGGTGTGGACTGTGTTATATGGCTTATATATTGATGTTTTTGATTATTTCAGGGGTTATGCAAGTCGGTGTTAATGACGCAACTGAACGAGGATGAGCCAATAGAGACTATAACGAAGATAAGTGTTGAATGTGGACCAGTTGCGCCTGGTCATCGTCGCGAACTATTATACAAATGAATTTTGTAGAACCTTTGTCTCCAAAAAATCAAAAAATCTCCAAACATCAGCAGTCTGTGACTGTTCACAAGGAGATACTACTGAAGTAGCGTAATTGACCACTGACCAAATAATTGTTTTGTAGGTAGCTACCGAGGATATATATAAATGAGGACCAAACACAGTCTCGGTTGCTAGTGCCCTCCAAGTTTTTATGGAATAAATTTAGATGGGAATGAGACGAATTATTGTTTAATGACATGAAATAATTATCCATAATTTGCAAGAATTCGCTTAAGACCATTACTAAAAAGTTTCGAAACATTTGCTATAGTTGGTTTCTTCCTCCGTTATTTTATATTAATTTAAACACTGATCGGTCTGGCTTAAATTAGACATATTAGTAAAATGAAACAGATGTATTATATCGTTATTGATCTAAGTATTATCAAACACGTTAAATAGTTTAACTATTTGTTCACAGATATCTTTTTCAGCCTGCTTTTAATTTTTCTAGCATTGATCGACTATTGATCAACACTTCACTATATATACAATTGATTGAGGTTATCGTGGATGTTACTTCCATAGTGTCGAGAATCCATCGGGATATATCGAGAAAAGAATTCATGCAATATATTCTTAAGCTTGGGGTGAATTGGCAGGGGACATGTCATCAGAAATTATGTGATATGATGATACGAAATACGTTAGCATGTGTCATTTTAAAGGGCCATTTAAAGTAATTAGAAGGTTTTATCATCGAAGTACGACATAATTGATTCATTTCTCATTTTGCAACATATTCTTTAGAATAAAAAGAGTTAATCCAATTGCAATTGATGTAATTGTACCTGTTGTAAGTAAAACTATTGATCCATAAAGCCAATACGATATTATTTTCGATCTCATGTTAAATGGACTGAAATATTGTAAGAACTAAACTCTTTTTCTATAGAAGATCAAGATACAGATGTATATGAAACAAGTAATAAAGCTATGTTCGGCTGTACCGAACCTTATGTTATTTGGTGTAGGGTATACCAAATTATACTTTGAAATAAAATTTAAAAATATTTTTTTTTTTAATTTTTTTAAGAATTTTTTAACATTTTTTTAACAAATAGGCCAAAAAATAGAGGTTATCTCGGACTTTTGCTCATATCTCCATTATTTATGGACGGATTTTGCTGATTTTGAATAGGAAACTTCACGAAAGCTTGTCTGACAGAATTATTAAAGATTTGGATCCCGAAGATATCTGGGGTTTTTAGAAAATTGATTTCAACAGACGGACAGACAGACAGACTTGGCTAAATCGATTCCGCTATCTATAAGGATCCAGAATATATATACTTTATAGGGTCGGAAAATTATATTGTGGAAATTACAAACGGAATGACAAACTTATATATACCCTTCTCACGAAGGTGAAGGGTATAATAACGTGTATACCGATATCAGAGCATCGCATACGATGGACAGTGAAAAGCCTTCATCTCTTTAAATAACCAGGTTTGGATGGTATCATTCCAGCGGATTTACAGGAGAATATTTATACTCTGGCTCCTGATAATCTTCATGGCCTGTTTGCATTTATCTCATGTCCCATCAAAATGCACAGCTCAAAAGATAGCATTTACCCCCCAAAGGAGGGAAAGCATTTCATACCAAGGCTACTTAAGGTCTATCAGTATCTCCTCCTTTCTACTTAAAATACTGCAAAAGGATTAATTAATGTCCATGATATATCACTTATTGAACCAGGTACTTCATCACGACTCAACATGTCAAGACGAAATGATGCAAATATAATTCAAATGGAACTTGAATACATAATATAGGACCACTAAAATGGCAACTGCACTATGCTGCTGCAAAAATGCAATTGGCCTAAACTGGGACAACAACCCTAAAAACGAATAGTGGCTATACGATTTCATTATCAAACCAAAACAGGTTTGAACGTATTATGAGAACGGTGGATTGTCGATTACTCTCATAATGTTCCTTGACACGGGGACATAGAAGGTAATAAATTAAATTCTAACGAATTCCGGCGTGATATTGGCAATCCTCTCTTGATAGGTAAACATCATATTTCACACAAACATCCACTTGCAGAGAGGCCGGACAAATCAGGCCCAACATGGGTTGTAGAGGACACGTTTAACGATAAATTTGCCTAGAATCCATAAAAGAAACTTCATAGTGTCATTACTGTACATTCGCCTCTAGGTGTACATGCTTAAAGGCTTAGAATCTTCTACAAAGATTTCTGTAGAAGCTGTAATTACGAAAAATAAAAGGAGAAAAAAAGAATACGTAATTTAGATTGATATATTTCAAAATCTCAATTCTCCATGTCTGATGCTAATTAACCTTTTAAGAGTTTCAGAGTTTAGTTAGTTTAAGCTGTTTTTCTTCTGTCGAGTCTGTGAGCATGCTATCTCAGCACAAGGGCTGCCATAGGTTTTTCAAAATTTAATTGTCAAAATCATTGCAACTAACTCTTTGTTTGGTAAAGTCATGATTAATTGTCAAATGCTGTTTATTATTTTTTGGATATACATATGTATCAAATCCGCAGAGCTAGTCTTATCACGTTACTCCAAATGCTTTGGCGAAGGGACTTTTAATGAACTTTAGACATTTATAAACGGGTTTAATTTTCATTAATTTTATTTATTGTTATCTCTTCTTAAATCTAAACAAATACACAAACATAGATTGCGTGATTGTGTATCTTGTAAACTTAAATTTTAATATTTTATATACATTCTTACATATAAATACATACATACATAGGTTTGTAATAATAACTATTATTTTTTATAAGATTTTGTTATATTAATTAAACAATATAGGATTGATTACATTGACGATTGTAGTTGGGCTTTCATTGTTTAATTTTTATCAAGACTTAAAAATTTAAGCTCATTTTTTTTAGTATTTTAACAAAATTTGCAAATTTCTTTAAACCAGATTTATTTACTTTAAGATTTTAATAATAAATTACTTAATAATAACAATAAATAATAATAAATTAATAGAAATTATATTTTTTAATTGATAAATTTTAAGTTAAACTTAACACAACCATTTAATAAAGATGTATGAGAATTATAAATATAAAATTAGCATTTGAAAGAGAAATTATAAAGGAGAGAATTCAAAAGACTTTAGATCAGAGGTCGGCATTTATAGCCACCAGTGGCCGAACATATTTATATAAACAACGCGAATGTCAGTGAAGTAAATAAAAAGATATAAGTAAGCATATATTTCATGATATATTTATACCGGCCACTGCTGTGCATGCAAGAAATGATTTGCATTGCTATAAAAAATTTCTAAACTCGATTAAATGAATCACTTAATAGACAACTTAAAAATCGCTGAATTTTGTAATAAAATGGAAACTTTTGCGAAAATTGTTGAACTGTCAGGTCCTCTGAATAAAAAGAAAAGTGTGTCAAAAAGTGGCAACTGTTTTGTAATAAATTAAAATAACTACTTCCCCATAATAAATTTTCTTTCAACTGAATTTAAAACGAAAAACTTGTAATAAATTGAAATACTTAATTCTTTTAAATTAGTAGGTATAAACGTAATTTGTTGTTAAACAATGTTAATCATTACAATATATTGTTTATTGCATATTATTAGTATTTATTATTAATAATTTTACAATGCCTTTTATGATTATGATTAAATATTTATTATTATTATTATTTTTCACTTCATTTAATACTTAATTCAATTATGCTTGTGTTTCTAAAACTAATCAACAATTAAGCGTGTTTTATTTGTTTTTATTTTTATTATTGGATTTGTATTAATTTGTTATATATTTATATGTAAATTGTCATTTAATACATTGTATACCGGGGGATTTGAAATTCAAACACATGTTTTCAATTTATGCGATAGTGAATTTAAATTTATAAGGGTTTTAATAAAATCATAAATTTAAAGGGAACTTTATTTTGCAAAAATGAAAGAGTTGAATTTTTTCGCAAAATATTCAATATTAAAAGATTCATTAGTAACTTCGTATAAATCTGAAATTTGAAATCGTATACGATAGTACTTTTTTGATACTATTTCATATCAAAGATCTGCGTGGTACTCTAGTGACTAATTTGATACTTTCAAAAAATTTTATAAACAAAAAAATTCTGTTTCTATAGAAAATATTTTGTATTATACAGTATTTTCTATATAAAAACAGTATTATCTATAGAAAATTTTGGGTATAACAGTATTTTCTATAGAAAATTTAGTATATAAAAGTATTTTCAATAGAAAATCTTGTATGTAACAATATTTTCTATATAAAATCTTGTGTATAACAGTATTATCTATAGAAAATCTTGGGTACAACTGTATTTTCTTATAGAAGATCTTGTGTGTAACTGAATTTTTTTATAGAAAATCTTGGGTATAACAGTATTTTCGTATTTAAAATCTTGGGTATAACAGTATTTTCTATAGAAAATCTTGTTTATAACAGTATTATATATAGACAATCTTGTGTATAACAGTATTTTCTATTGAAAATCTTCTGTGTAACAGTATTTTCTATAGAAAATATTGTGTATAACTGTAGTTCCTATAGAAAATCTTGTGTATAACATTATTTTCTATAGAAAATCTTATGTATAACAGTATATTCTATAGAGCATCTTGTTTGTAACAGTATTTCTACAGAAAATCTTTTGTATAACAGTATTTTCTATAGAAAATATTGTGTATAACAGTATTATCTATATACAATCGTGTGTATAACAGTATTTTCTATAGAAAATGTTGTGTATAACAGTAGTTTGTGTATAACAGTATATTCTATAGAGCATCTTGTTTGTAACAGTATTTTTACAGAAAATCTTTTGTATAACAGTATTTTCTATAGAAAATATTGTGTATAACAGTATTATCTATATACAATCGTGTGTATAACAGTATTTCCAATAGAAAGTCTTCTGTATAACAGTATTTTCTAGTGAAAATATTGTGTATAACTGTATTTTCTTATAGAAAATCTTGGGTTTAACAGTATTTTCTATAGAAAATCTTGTGTATAACTGTATTTTCTATAGAACATTTTTGGTATAACAGTATTTTCTATTGGAAATCTTGTGTATAATAGTATGAGCTATAAAAAATCTTGTGTGTAACAGTATTCGCTACATAGATTTTCTATAGAACATTTTGTATATTGGGTGTATGACTTAAAAATACGTATTTTTTTCCAATTTTTAGCATTTATTTTGAAACATTTGTATAATATAAGTTTATTCAAAGTATTGGCCATTGTCAGCTATGACACTTTCCCATCTTTCTGGCAACATATGGATTCCGAGCCAAAAGAACTGCTTATCTTTTGAGGCCAAGTACGAATCAAGCCAATATCGGATACACTGTTCCAAAGGGAAGCGTATACCAGAGAGAGCGTTCGAAACAAATAGTATTCGGACGGGCAAGGTCTGGACTATAATTCGGGTCAGCAAAACTTCCCAAACACTGCTTTCTAAATAGTTTATAACAGGTATTGCAACATGTTGCCGAGCGTTGTCATGGATTAATACGGTTTCAATTCTGACGCATATTCTGGGTGTTTTTCGGCCAATGCTGTCATTAAACGAATCAATTGAGTTCGGTACACGTTTCCTGTGATGGTCTGGCCAGATTTCAGAAGCTAAGACCCTTTTGCTCCCACCTAATATAGAGCATTACCTTAGCGCCATGGATATTTGGCTTTTGTGTCGATTCGGCTTGTTGGCCGGGCTCTACGTACGATCTCTTACGCTTCGGGTTATCGTGATGAAATTGCTGCTTGAGTAGCTCTCAATGATTTTGCAAGCTCTTGTTGAATTTTACAATAATATTCATGGAGTAATACCTCGAATTCTTGGTCTTCAAACTTTTTTGGCTGGCCTGACCGATCTTTGTTTTCCGTGTCAAAATCATCACTTCTGAACCTAACAAACCATCTCTCACACGGTGAAACCGATGGAACACATCCGCCATAAGCTTAAGTAAGCAATCGGTGTGCTTTAGCGGCACTTTTTTTCAAATTAAAGAAGTAAAACAAAACTTCCCGCATATGACGCTTTGTTGGCACAAAATTCGACATTTTCGAAGCAAAAAAACTTCCCAACTTGTTAGTGTTGACAAAATTGGGAAGATTTTTAATGTTCAATAACCAAGTGAGAATAAATGACAGACATATAGTCCTAAAAATGACATATAAGTTATTAAAAAAAAACCCGTGTATTGTAAATCTCGTATTTTTAAGTCATACACCCAATATAAAAGTATTTTCTATAGAAAGTTTTGTGCATAACTGTATTTTCAGTCAATTCGTATCGTATATACATACATATTTCGACGATACGAATCAGATATCAGCAATGAGTAGTGAAAAAGTGAATAGTTGAATCATGACTCAATATTTCTTGTACTTATACGCATTTATATTTATTACGATATTGTCGAGACTCATATCCGTAAAGTTTTGCTCTCACGTTCAATATATATTGTGATATTTGGATCACGATCTGGATTTCAGAATATTAGGGTATTCTGCAATCCATCAATACTGCATGCTACACGTTCAATAAATATCGCTATACTGGATGGTGGTCAATATATATTGATCGTGTAGCAGTGCCCTATGACGTTGTTGATTTCGACTCTACCATACTCAATTTGTATAGGCGATGCAAAAAAAGGTTTGAGGTTGTGTGTGATTATGGGTTTGTGTGTTGCCGAATTCTGTATAATTACACAAAAAAAAAAAACATGCAAGAGTCGAACGAGTTGAATCAATATGTAGCAACTATTACTCTACCATAAAACTACTTGTTTTAAAAAATAAAATATCAAAATAGTTTCATTGAATTTTTAATAACTTTTGTAGAAAATATAAAAAATAAAAAAATATATTTTTAGTCTTGAAAAATAAAAAATTGAATAAACATTTATTTAAATTGGTGACCCCGAATTCTTCACGCAAGATGCCCAGAAATACTCAAGATTCCGCAGCAGAACCTGTGGTAGCTACATCAACAGTAACACTCCGTATTCCACGATTTTGGAAAGAAAATCCAGCAATTTGGTTTGCCCAGTTGGAGGCACAATTCGAGAACCATAACATAATCAATGAAAACTCGAAATATTTTGCAGTTTTACCGGAATTAGATCCTGAAGTTCTCTCCCAAGTCAGTGATATAATTATAGAACGCCCAAACAATGCATACACCAAAATAAAATAGCGCCTCATCGACCATTTCTCCATTTCTGAAGAGAAGCGCATAAAAACCCTTCTAAATGAATTACCAATTGGTGACAAGAAACCAAGTTTTTTACTCCGCGAAATGCGTAGTCTTGCCAACGGTGGTGTCAAAGACGAGTTCCTACGCACTATGTGGCTTCAGCGTTTACCTCCTCAAACTCAAGCAATTTTAGCCACTTCCTCAGAACCCCTGGACAATTTAGCTATAATGGCCGACAAGATTGGAGATATTTCTTCTTCATCCTCAAACAATATTGCTGCCATTCAAGGTACAAATGAAATTGGTGAGTTACGTGAACAAATTTCGGCCCTAACGAACGCAGTAAAAAATCTCCAAACTTCTCGAAACCGTCGTTCAGCACGCTCTAATTCCCGTAATAGATCACGAAGATCTCGTAGTTCATCAGAACAGGTATGTTATTATCATCGTAAGTTTGGAAACAACGCTAGATGTTGTCGTCAACCATGTTCGTACAATGCCACACATTCGGAAAACTCTCAAGGCGGTCACTAAATACAACTAGTGACCGAAGCCAAGCAACAAATCGCCTATTTATTTTCGACTCTCAACTTCAAAAACGTTTTCTGATTGACACTGGAGCTGACATATCAGTTTTGCCTTTGTCAAATCAAAATTTTAAGAAACGTCCAGAAAATTATAAATTATTCGCCGCTAATGGAACACCAATCAATACGTATGGTGATGCTATCCTATCCCCAACACTTGGTTTAAGAAGAAGTTTCTCCTGGAAGTTTATTGTCGCCGACGTTAATCATCCAATAATTGGGGCAGACTTCTTACAACATTACGGCTTGCTGGTAGATCTTAAAAAGAAGAAATTAATTGACAACTCCACAGGACTTCATACATCTTTTTTCGTTAAAAAGACAGATCATATCGAAATTAAAACCCTTAACAACAAGATTCCATATCATGATTTGATTGCTCGTTTTCCAGATATTACCAATCCTTCAACAACATCTGTCAAACAAAAGCACAATGTACTGAATATTATTGAAACGAAAGGACAACCTATAACATCAAAAGCACGACGCCTATCTCCAGAACAATTAGAAATAGCAAAACGTGAATTTGCGTTTATGATGGAACAAGGTCTGTGTTGTCCATCCAAAAGCAATTGGTCCAGTCCATTACATATGGTTCCGAAAAAGAATGGCCAATGGCGACCATGTGGAGATTATCGAAGACTGAATGCAATAACAGTTCCTGATAAATATCCGCTACCACATATCCACGATTTCGGATTTGGATTGAATGGTAAGACAATTTTTTCTACTATAGACTTAGTACGTGCCTACAATCAAATTCCTGTGGCTCCAGAAGACGTTCCAAAAACTGCCATTATAACACCCTTTGGACTCTTTGAATTTCATTACATGACGTTTGGGTTATGTAATGCCGGTCAAACCTTTCAAAGATTCATACATGAAGTTTTGCGTGGCCTCGATTTTTGCTTTAGCTATTTGGATGATGTTCTTATCGCATCCAAGTCGGAAGAAGAACATTACCATCACCTAGAATTAGTATTTCAACGATTCAACGAATATGGAATAGTGCTTAATCTATCAAAATGTAATTTTGGCCAATCAGAAATTCAATTCCTTGGCCATATGGTTAACAAAGACGGTATATATCCGCTGCCTGATAAAGTATCTGCGATTATGAATTACCCAAAACCCACAAATGTAAAAGAAGTTCGTCGTTTTGTTGCTATGATAAACTTTTATCGTAGATTTATTCATCATGCTGCTGAAACTCAAATACCACTTCTTGAATACCAAAAAGGCAACAAGAAAAATGACAAAACTCCAATAGTTTGGACTCCCGAAGCCGAAGACGCTTTTAACAAATGTAAAGCAGAATTAGCCAATGCTACACTCCTTTCACATCCAATGGATAACAAACCAATTTGTGTAATGGTCGACGCATCCGATCATGCTATTGGTGGAGTATTACAACAACAATCCGATGATGGCTGGCTTCCTCTTAGCTTTTTTTCAAGAAAGCTCACAGAAACCCAAAGAAAATACAGCACCTATGATAGAGAGCTTTTGGCTATCTACACAGTAGTAAAATATTTTCGACATATGCTGGAAGGCCGTCATTTCATCATATTCACAGATCACAAGCCCCTGACGTTTGCATTTAAGCAAAATCCTGAGAAAGCTTCTCCCCGACAGTTTCGTCAACTCGATTTTATATCACAGTTTTCAACCGACATTCGTCATATTAGTGGGCATGCAAACACAATTGCAGATACACTTTCACGGATTTCTACCATCGATGTCCCAACATCTATTGATTATGAACAATTAAGCAAGAGTCAAGAAGATGATACAGAACTTCAATCGCTCTTAAAAGATAATTCAACTTCGCTTATTTTAAAGTCCATAATAATTCTACAAGATAAACCAGCAGTTATTTGTGACATTTCAACAAATAAAGCAAGACCGTTTGTGCCGTCAAATTTTCGCAAAATCATATTCAATTTACTTCATGGCTTGTCACATGGTGGCATTAAAGTAACTACAAAACTAATACAAGATCGTTTTGTTTGGCCGAATATGAAGAAAGACATACACACTTGGACCCAAAATTGTATACAGTGTCAGCGTTCCAAAGTAACTCGACACACACATAGTCAGGTCGGTACGTATCCTTCAACTTCAGAACGTTTTTCCCATATCAATATAGATTTAGTTGGTCCATTACCGTCTGTCAATGGTTATACGTACTTGTTAACTTGCATCGACAGATTTACTAGATGGCCTGAGGCAATTCCATTGGAGAATATGACAGCACGAAAAGTTGCCGAAGCTTTATACAATGGTTGGATATCTCGGTTTGGTGTCCCTACTAATATAACAACAGATCAAGGTCGTCAGTTCGAGTCCAATCTTTTCAAAGAACTCGCATTTATTCTTGGTAGTAAAAGAATAAGAACAACAGCTTACCATCCATCATCCAATGGCATGATAGAACGATGGCATCGTTCCCTAAAAGCTTCCCTAATGTGTCATAATAACAAAAATTGGCTAGAAGTACTTCCTACTGTACTTATGGGTCTTCGTTCAAGTATCAGAGAAGATGTAAATGCAACACCCGCTGAACTTGTATATGGTACAACTATTCGCCTACCATGCGACCTACTTCAAAATTCTTCAGAATTTGCACCTAATAGTGATTTTGTTCAAAATCTTAAATCTCAAATGAACATGCTTAAACCAGTGGATGTAAAGCATAAATCTAATAAATCCGTATTTCTTCACAAGGATTTGGGAAGTTGTTCATTCGTTTTTGTTCGTAACGATTCTGTAAAGAAACCTCTTCAACAGCCTTATGATGGTCCTTATCGAGTTTTAAAGAAGGCAGAAAAATTTTTTACCTTAGACATAAATGGATGCAGTAAAGTCATATCCATAGATCGACTAAAACCAGCATTTATGTTTAATTCGGAAATAATCGAAGAGCCAAAATCTGTTACTATTCAACTAAGAAGAATACAAACTTCCAATACGAATTCAACAGTGCCGATTACAAATAAGTCAAGAATTCCAAAAAGAGTAAAATTTTCGAGAGTTCAATAACAAACTCTCTGGTGGGGGAGTATATGTAGCAACTATTACTCTACCATAAAACTACTTGTTTTAAAAAATAAAATATCAAAATAGTTTCATTGAATTTTTAATAACTTTTGTAGAAAATATAAAAAATAAAAAAATATATTTTTAGTCTTGAAAAATAAAAAATTGAATAAACATTTATTTAAAAATAGTTAGTATCATGAGCATTTTCGTAAAATTATATGACAGGTTGAGGTTATTTATGAATAAAACAGATTTGGGTTCGTATGAGTTTGATGTCGATGTCGGATTCATATATAATGCTACGCATACTTATAAATCAATGTTATTGTGAGTATGAGTACGTCAGAGTATTTTAATTTCAATGATGGCTACTCACTTTTTCTCATAATTTCATAAGTGTGTATGAATAGTAAAAAAAGAGATTCATTGCTGATCTCTGATACGAACAGAGGTTGCTACGAAGTTTTAGAAGATTAGAATCAAGATTAGAATCGATATTTCGCTTGTTATTAGCTCCATTCCATTAAATAATATTTGTTTTATAAAGAATATGCACTAAGCAACTGTAAAAATTGCAACAGTAAATTATTAAATGTAAAAAAGAAAATATTAACCCTCTGTAAGTAGAAAACCATTCAACATATTTCTTTTTCTAGCTTAATATTTCTACAAAATAGCATCTTAACCACACACAGTGTTGCCTCTTCAAGAAGGTCAACATTTAAGCAGGAAGAAAAATAATGAAATTAGAAATTTGAATCTCTATAACTAAATAAATTTTATATATTAACTTCTTGTTAATTTATTTTTTATTATACAAATTCACTTATGAATATATTTTGGGAATTTTAACATAAATTAAACAAATTTATTTAAATCTAATATAATATATTATATACATTTTAATAAATGTTTAGTTCTTAAAACTATTAGTATACTTCGGTTTTTTGCTTTACCCTTTTACAAGATGCAAATTAATAATTACGCATTAAAGTGAACAGAATTAAAACGGCCACCAATTAGAAATATAAGTATTATTTGTTGTTGTTTAAATTTTGATGAATTTCCTTTAACTTATTTATTTTGGAAAATGATTGCCCACATTTTACTTACTCCTTTTTAATTGTATGCTACTTTTATAATCCGTTTACTGAGTTGTTAATAAAATATATTAATCATCATTATATTGAATTGATTAGACCTTAGACCAGTGGACGGCATTCGTAGCCTCCAGAGGTGAAAGTTAATTCGTTATATGCCTGTAAATAATACGAATGTCTGCGATATTTATACAAATTATCAAAACAGGATAAAAAATAACAATAACTAGTCAGATTACAACAGAGAATTACAGTGCTTTACATGTTATTTTAATCCATATCTTTATGCCGACCACTGCCTAGACCATAAACAAATATTTTAATCGAACTTTGCATACAAAGACAAACAAAAACAAGTAAGAAAGTATGGTCGGTCAAGCCCGACCTTATAATACCCTACACTAAGTAAATGAGCAAAAACATTTTTCTTTCAAAATTGATTCTGAGTCGATCGGTATAATGTAATGTGGGTGTTAGACTAATATTTTTGGGCATTACAAACATCTGCACAAATCCAATATACCCTCCCCACTATGGTGGTGTAGGGTATAACAACCCACTTGCACACTTTCAATTATGAAATCGGCATCGTGCCGGTTTCTCAGACTTTGGGATTTATCTCTAAAATTTGGTTTCCTGAGAATATATTAAAATATTTCATGGAATTTTATGGGAAAACCCTATTTAGAATAATCTTGTTTTTAGTATCGATAATGACAATAAACCACCATTATTTTTTTTTTTTATCAAAATCAAATTTTAAACTTGTTTCCCTAATAGTCGGAATTAGATTCAGACTTAATATTTTTGGATGTTAAAAAGTTCTGAAGAAGATGATCTCGTGCAGTGTTGTCCGTATGTGAAAAGTTCTATTAAAAAGTTGTCGTCAGATACATTTGATTTTTTGAATTGTTATTGTTATATAAAAATGTTATTGTTATATAAAAATGTTATTCCCGGTAAATTTTATTGAATATAAAACAAAAATAAACTTCCCGTTTGTTATTACAAATTTAAAAAATATTTTAAATCAAACTCTTGTATTTGGTTTAAGTATTTCAACTTAATTTTTAAATTAACATAGTTTATTGTCAATACTTGTATTAAAATAATAAAAAAATAAATAATTTGTCAAAAATCATTATAATTTATATGCAGTTAAAAACAATTAAGAAGGTATATTCGGGCATTTTCTCTTACTAGTGATTTGTAAGATCAAACAGCATCAAATAAAATAAAACTAAACTTTTTTTTGAATTGTCCTAAGTAAAATAAGTTTTTGAAATAAATAAAAAGAAGTAAAATATATTTTATTTTTCGTAAAATATTTGTCATGTGTGACCCTACCTTTAATCAATAAACATAGAGTCTTTTATCGATCAATCCTAACAGTTCTTAGTAATGAGCTATATATTTATGTATATACTATATATATATATTTTTGGTGATGTGCTGGACCGGTTCCCTTAAAATTCTCATTTGTTCAAAATTTAGTGTTATTATTGCAAATTTTAAAGGAATTATTCGCTTTAAAGTGTTCTGCAGAAGTGGACGATATGTGGGAGTTATGACCGACTTTAAAAAAATTTAGTAGCATAACATCTGAGCATATAAAACCTATTTGAGTTGAATTATATTTTAATCTTAGCATTCTTATTGCCTCTATCCTGATGTTATCATCCAAAAACGCAGCTAAATAATATATTCTATGCCCTAAACCATGCACAATGCAATCCACAATCTCAGGCAGCGCAGTCTCCACAGATTTATCCTCAGATAGTTTCAATGCTTGTTGCAGGATTATCAACTCAAGCCTAGGGTTACGAGCGGTGAACTCTATTCTCAAGATCTTTGAATATAGATTCTCAAGATCCCTGATCAAGGACAAGTTTCTTTCTACAACCAGCGAAATCATGTAGGCGGTGCTAGGTGACCTCTCTACCTGGGCCAAGGAAATTTGGCTAGGTGTAAATCCAACGAAAACAGAGTTAGTACTTTTTAGGGAGTTTTAATTTGCGAGAAATAGACGGCGTTAAGCTGACTTTATCAGAGGGAGCCAAGTATTTAGCGACCTTCCTTGATAACAAATTATCATGTAAGAAGAATTCGCAGCAAAGGCTTAAAAGGGGTCTCAATGCCTACTATACATGCAAGAATTCTATCGGTATGAATTGGGGACTACGGCCAGGCATAATAAACTGGATTTACACATTTGTTGTAGGTACCGTTATGACTTATGGCTGCACGGTTTGGTGAAGAGCAATGAGAAAAAGTGGTTATAGGAAGATACGCAGAAAAGTTCAGAGACGTGCTTCCATTGGCATAACTAGTGCCATCGGTAGCACACCTCAGGCAGCATTGGATGTAATACTCAACTTACTGCCAGTTGAGGACTATGTGGCAAGTGTGGTGGCTAGGAACTTGCTTAGAATCTTTGAGTCTTCTCTGGTAAAACAAAAGGGGGTCTAATTTCTACTGGGATTTCGTACCATAGGGTAACGTCTCTAGACTATTTCGCCACCAATTGCGTTTCTATTAGGGACGAGTGGATTGGATCTGAACAGCTGTTCCAAGGGGGTGCAGTTTCCACTGATGGGTCCAAAATGTAATCTGACACTGAAGCCGGAGTTTATGTAGTAGATGAGGACATCAAAGTATCATACAGACTCCCAGAGATCCTAGCGATCTCGAAAGTCACGGATTTGATAAGGGTATACGACACAGAGGGGTTTGTAGTGACAATTTATGTTGATACTCAGGCAGCACTGAGGGTTTTGAAATGTCATACGGTACACTCGAGCATAGTGCTAAACAGTAAGAGGGCTCTAGAGGCATTATTGGAACTATACCCAATCAGATTGTGTTGGGTACCAGGGCACTGTACCATATAGGGAAATGAGATAGCAAATGAGCTGGACAGACAGGATTCGTATCTGGACTATATTAATAGGGACTGGAAGGTTACACCTCCAATATGTCACTACTGTAGGTTAATCCTCGAAAGATTCAGGGACTCTATGAACCAATCCTGGTATAGTAGGACGGATTGCAGGCTATTTGGCCAAAGTTGGATGCAAAGGCAACCAAAATACTAATTAAATTGGATAGGAAAAGTCTCATGTCTATATTAGGAGTGATAACAGGTCATTGCTCAATTTTAGACTTCAATGATAAATGGGATATGGTGGCACAGGATTTTTGTAGGATTGCGAGAATATTGAGGAACTAAAAACAGTGGATCATATTCTGTGTAACATTCTAGATTACAGGGTCTCAGGCAAAAATGGCTAGGGGAAAGATGCCATGATAAACTGGGGGATATAGCTAGACATGATCTAGGAAATCTATTTGGCTTTATCAGGGGAATAGGCTGGCTATTTAAGGTAACGGGACTCTGAGAATCCCAGTCTATACTTATTTCCTGTCCTTTTCTTTGTAATGGGTGTTTTACTTTATTTCTCCTTATATCACCTGAGTTCTTTATTTTTCTCTCCAATTTCATTTCTTCTCTTCATATTTAGTTCACAACTAGTTATATATCTAAAGGGTATCGCAATGGATCCTCTGGGTCTCTTAGTGGAAGTGTAGTTCTTATACTACACACCCTTCAAATCTATCTCTGTATATTCTATTTTGATATCAAAACTTGTTAAAGATTAAATGATGTTAAAGTGATTTTTGGAAGTGGGTTTTATATTGGAGCTATGACTAATTATGAACCGATCGTATATAAAAAATGTGGTAGTGCTTGACCTACTATACTTTCTTACTAGTTTATGCATGTTTTTGTTATTTTTGGTTGAGATATATTTAATTACTGTGATGGATCTTTAGAATACATTTAATTGAATAACGTACCCTTTGGTTCATAGGGTACATAAACCTTGTGTGAAAGACAGGGCATAATAAACAAGTAAGAGTGTTATATACTTTTGTGAGGATCGGTCCCTAATTATGGACCGATCCTCACAAAAGTAGGTAGAAATAATTATGTCCAATTTCACCATTAATTATTATAAGACAGTTATAAAAGTTCAAGTCATTTTCTGAGGGGGACTAGGGACAAATGTTGTGCGATTTTCGCCATACTTTACAGTATAATTTCAGAGTACTTAGAACTAATTTGTGCAAAAATTTTATCAGGATTGCCGCATAATCAACATATTTATGATTGCTCAAACAATATTCCGGGGTAACATTTGTTGGAGGCTAGTTGAAATCATGGACCATTATTGCCCATTTTCAATACTAAACAAATTCGAAAACCTCTTAAATAACATCGCTGTGCTTTTGCTTGAATTATACAGGGTTTTCCAACAAGAGGTGTTATTTTGATATTCAAAGAAAAATTGAATATTTTAAGATAAATGATCGGATGTTTATTTCATAATAAAGAGGAAGGTATACCGTTAATAATGAAAAACAACATCAGCCAAATGTCCACCTCGATTACGTTTACAGGATCATATCCTTTTCATGAAATTTTCCATAACCAAATCGCAAAGTGGCTGCCCTATGTCCTCGATAGCCTCACGAATTCTATCTTTGAGGTCTTGAATTGACGCTGGGCTGTTGGCTTAGACTTTATCTTCCACGTGGCTCCAAAGGAAGAAGTCGCAAGGTGTTAAATCACAAGATCTCGGTGGCCAATTGTGATCATCTCTTCGAGAGATAATATGATCCGGAATATTTTCCTGTAAAATAGCAATGGTTTCGTTGCTTGTGTGGCACGTAGCTCCGTAAACGTTCTCCAGATCAATATCATACAACTCCGACCATAAGATATGGTGTAATGACGTTTGTGGAATGCCCAATTCTAAAGAACAACGAGGAATGGACAAACCTGGGTTTTCTTCAACACTTTGGTCAACAGCACCAATACTCTTAGATGTTCTTGAGCGACGTGCACGTGTTTTATTCTCCACCTCACTAACTTGTCCCAACAGCTCGAATTTTTACACCAATTTCTTGTCGTATTGCGGTCCAACAAGGTGCTTCACGACGATCCAAAAATGCTTTAGTTTTGCGAACTGTGACTGCAAGATTTTCACCATTTTTTTAGTGAATATTAATAATTTCAATGCGTTGTTGAAGCGTGTATCGTTCCATTTTTAGTAATGGCGTAGTTTCTACTTGTCAAATGTCAAATAATAAAAGCTTGAAAAGTGACATCTACCGAAATACCGGTTGATTCAAAATAACACCTCTTATTTGAAAACCCTTTACATAAATAAAATTTAGTTTTTGTTGGAAATATCGAACACGTTTTGTTTGAATCCAACCAACAATAGACCTTTCCATTACCCCCTTTCCTTGATGCAATCAAAATGTTATTATCTCCCACATGTCTGTGATTAGCTATATCAAAATGAATCATACAATGTTGTATTATCAATTAAATATTCTTTTAATTTATTTATATTTAAATTCTAACACATGTCAGACAATAAAATAATACGTCTAAATGTAAAATCTCATACATTACAGATTAGTAACTGTGAACTGACGTTCATGCAATGCGAGACGGTTGCATTTCCAATGACGAGCGTTGGTTAGATGTCAGGGTCTCGATTAGAATTTTAAAATCAAATATAAACACACCTCTCCTTATATAAAATTCCTATATTTAAACTCATATTGCACTATTTCCATTTATTATATTTAAAATAAAATTTTAATTTACTTATGTATGGAAATTTAGACCATCTCAAGAAATATAATGTAATGCGGAATTCTTTTTCTAAGTAATATGAAATGAAAATATAAAAAAATGCTGACAAAATTCAGAGTGAATCATGATATTTATTAATTGTGTCCACGTGAAATGGTGTAAAAGAAATTTATTTTTAACAAAAACTTTTTTTCTAATCATTAAACTATAGCGAAAAAAATTATAAATCTATTACAAAGTATCTTAATTGTAGACAGACAGAAATATTAACGATAAGAACGGGTCAAATTAACTATAAATCATCGCCATATTTGTATTATACAACGGGAACGTACTGAATTAATAGGTCAACAACATTTCTCAAGGTAATTGCAAAAAAATAAAAATACAAAACTAAACTGTAGCAGCAGCTAACACCCTGAAAAACGAGAGAAAAGAAACTAAAACAAAATGAAGCGATTAAAGAAAAAGTCTTGAAATAAATAATTAATGGCTAGAAAAAAAGAATTGCAATGAGAAATTGAGAATTACAATGAGATCAAGGTAAGTTTTGACTCAAAATACTAAAAAAAACTTTCCGTAAATAAAGAGTTATTAAAAAAAATGTATTAAAATAAAATAATAATATTTTTATTAAGTACTTAAGGTAGGTTTAAATTATAGCACAATTATTTAAAATTGCTTTAAATAGAAGAGCAAGAATATAATAAACAAACTAAACCATGCTTCCCTTGCTTTTTTATACCGGTCTACACTTTTTTGTTTCAAAATCTTCCGTATCTTCCTAAAATAACGAAACTTAATCTATGAATAGTAATGGAAAACATGTCTATCATTTAAAACAATCCTAGAAACTATTCATTTATAGTGTTTCCCAAAGTGATAAACGCTCCAAATTGGCAAACGTAAACTGTAAAGAAACCATTTGATTTTGAGTGAAAATGCTGACAAACATTTTTGGAATAATTTTAATAGTAAAGTCATTAGATCAGTGACGTATTTTATTTTGTTCTATTTATGATTTCATTTTCTTCTTCACAAATGTTAAATGCGTTGGTTTTTTATTTATCTCTTATTTTACTACTTTTAGTTTTTATTGATTTAATGTTGTTACGAATTTGCAATAGCGATTTGAATTCAACAGTCTGTAACGACTGCCTGCAGCATTCATCATGTTTATAAACACGTCCATCAGTAAAAGCTTCTACTTATCAACAGTGTTGATGGCATGAGGTTATTTGCATTGTGTTGCAGCACTGAATGTTTGTGCTTCTAAGATTGACATCGAAGGCTCTGGAATTCGAACGTACAAGTTTGTCCGTTAAGAGCATTGGAGAAAATTCACGAAAGATGGCGCGTGTATAGATAGTGGCAGAGGTTGCAGTCGCGAGTGAGTTGATCATAGGTGCTGTTAGAGTTAACATCAACTGTCTTGTACATTTAAGTGTGTGTGCATTTCTGCGAATTAATAAACGTGTATAAATACACTGAGTGACTATTTGAACTGTTGTTGTTGTACATTTTAAATAAATAAAGAGTTGTTACAAATTTTAAACTACTAAACTGCTTTTATTTGCAATCAAAAGTATCCGGTTTATTTAAAGGAAATAAACCAACGTTTTAAAAAGGTTAAAACGTAACAATATAGATTTAATTTGGCAAATATCACAGTAGAACATCATACCTAAGCCATTGGCATTCTATGGACAAACCCAAACAAATATAATACAAAGGAGATTTTGACATACAGAGTCAACGTTTCATCTGCATCACAAGGGTATATCTAACGATACGATTTGTGCGTGAGAGCGCAAGAAGAGGAGAACGAAACGCTGGAACATTATCTGTGTCAATTTCCTGCAAAACTTGAAAGATGTTAGGAATACAAATTGGAAATCACTGAGAAATTTCATTTGGTGAAATAATGAACAGGCTCCGTCCTTGGGCCGAAAAAATAGTATGTACCAAATTATATCAAAATGTCTTCAAAATTGCGACCTATACTTTGCGCACAAGGTTTACATTTACAGCCAGCCAGACGGATGGACGGACATCGTTTAATCGACTCAGTGATTCTGAGTCGATCGGTATACTTGTGTTAGACTAATACATGCAAAACGCATAATACCTTCCTCAAAAGAAATTAATGTGAATTAACTCAAGAAAGCGGTAGGTAGATCTTCTTTGGAATTATAAAGAGTAAGTATGCATTTATGTAGTAATTATGTACATAAGGAGTGAGATCGAAAAATTCTTAACTTCAATTTCCGTGCTCTGTTTTTGGCCTCTAAATTTTTAGTAGCGTTCCTGTCAGGAATTTTTTGAGGCTTGCATGTTTTTAAACCTGCATTAGCTTTAACTTTTCGTACCAAATAGTCCGAGCATTGAGCTAACCGGGCTGCTTTCCTACCGGATGTGTTGGGAGCTCTTTTGAAAATGCTTTCTATTTTTTTGGCTTTAGAAACATCATGTGGACCATTTCTTCCACCTGAACCAGGTTTTCTATCAACGGACAAGTTCTCCCGGTACTGTTTGATAAAATTGGAAACAGTTTGACGGCAGACCTTTGAATGCTTGGCCAACTTTTTGTAGGACCAAGTTGGTTTTTGTTGAAAATATTTAATAATTTTAGTACGCACTTTTTTCTGGTCACTCATTTTTATCAGATTAACAACAAATGAATATAACTGACATTAAACATAATAATTGACATGTTTTACAAATACTTGGGTTAAAAGTTTTAATGAAAAACGTGTGTTAAGAATTTTACGATATCACTCCTTATGTATATCGTTTTGTTATGTATTTCAACAGATATTTAGCTTGTAAACAGAATGGAAAATGGTTAACAAATATTCTGCTTATATTTTATTAAATATCTTCTTCACAACCTCTTGCTGGCATTTCTGATATTTTACGATGCATTGGTCGTTTGCTTATCGACACTTCTTGGCGTTGCAATGGCGTGGAAATATTACAGTATGATATGGTCTTTGTAGTTGATTGGGTTGATGGAAATCTTAAGAAAAACGTGATTTACTCCCTGATGAAGAATGTCCGAAATAAAGATAAATTGTAACATATTTCTTTAAAAATCATTGCTTAAACTGTTTTGTAAATTCTCCTCAGGTATTCTATAAAATTTGAGCCACATGTGGATAGTTTGAAAAAATCTACATTGTTAATTGGTTACGTACCGAAGCTGCCTTCAGAAACATCGAGCTCAAAAACAGAATAAATACTTTTGATTAGTTCCGAGCTCTATCACAGAGTGCCTAAAATGTGTAAATTTACCCCCTCCTAGCTCTTTGCCATGTTAAAGTTACAGGTGTCCTTCATATAAAGCATTTGAACTACAACCGTTCCCTATTACTTTGGAAATAGTCACGTGACAAGTTTTGTGTTAGTTCCTTTTTCCCTAGGGAAGTTATGAGTTTGGTGTGTGCCGATGTATAAAAGCTGCCATACAAATCCATGTTTGGCTGCCGAATATACAAATTCAGCTAAAAATGGCTTTAGTGATTATCTAAATGGTATTTACGTGTTCATATGTGTTGATATATATGTACATTTATTTAGAATTGTTTTCCTATTAACCTTTAATTAAACATGCATAAGCCTAATAAATACATAAGGAGTGAGATCGAAAAAACCTTAACACACGTTTTTTAACTTTTAACCCATGTATTATTTGATTTTTTGGATCAAGTTACCTTTGAATAGTATGTCACTTATTATGTTTAATGTCAATTATGTTCATTTATTGTTAATCTGATTAAAATGGGTGACGAGAAAAAAGTGCGTACTAAAATTATTAAATGTTTTAAACTTGGTCCTACAAAAAGTTGACCAAACAATCAAATGTATCCCATCAAACTGAGTCCAATGTTATTAAACAGTATCGGGAGAACTTGTCCGTTGATAGAAAACCTGGTTCAGGTTGAAGGAATGGTCCACATGATGTTTCTAAAGCCAATAAATACAAAGCATTTTCAAAAGAGCTCCCAACACATCCGTTAGAAATGCAGTCCGGTTAGCTCAGTACAAGGTTTAAAAAAGTTCCTGACAGAAACTCTGCTAAAAATTTAGAGGCCAAAGATAGAGCACGGAAATTAAAGTAAAATTTTATAAAGAAAATATACCTGTTGCATAATTGATGACGAAACATATGCTCTGGGAATGTTGTAGAAAAGTTTAGGACCCAAAAGCGGAAAATTGTCCAAAAAGTTCCAGGTATGGAAAGCAGTTGCGGTAAAAGAAGCCAAACATTTGTTACAAAGGGCTCTATAAATACCGAAATTTATATCAAGGAATATTTACAAAAAAAAGGATGCTTCTATTCATAAGACTTCTTAAGGTTTCCATTTATTTTTGGACTGCTTTGGCATCCTGTCAATATGGTAAGCAAGGTCTAGAGTGGTAAAATAACAATAATGTGGTATTTGTACCAAGAGAGGCAAATTCTCCAAACTGCCTGGAGCTAAGGTCAGGGGAGAGATATAGGGCTCTTGTTAAAAGAGAATTGAAGAGCACAAAAAAGTTGTCCAAAAGTGTGGTACATTTTAAACGGAGATGGACTAAGTACCATCAAAACTATAGGTTTAGTGGTTTCTTTTTTATTAACACACGTTATATGTTTATTTTTTATGTATTCCAACCGAATTAGTTTCATTATATACAGCAACTACAACCGAACTATATTATAGCACATGCAAACGACAGAATTCGGTTGTGACAACGAATCTTTATTCTCTGTGTACTGTTATTTAATAGCATGATGTCAAGTATTAGAAGAATGACTAAAATTGGGACATTTGGAAACAATTGCATACAATTTTGGATTCAGTACACCCAGAGAACAAACAAGTTAAAATCAATAACAGCCATATTAAATCAATAAGAAACAATAACGAAAGTCTAGTGATGTTGAATTTTTTTATTTCAATATGCAACAATATTAATTTAAAGTTGAAAATCATTAATTTATATCATTTATATATGGTTTTTGTATGGTTTTTCTATTATAATGAACATTATTAAATTACTATGTCGCATTCTTGTTTTTAAGTTGTATTTGCGAAACGAAACCTTTTTCAAAACCTTTTCAACATACATAATTCAATATCAAAGAGTTATACGGGAATACAAAATTAATATTTTAGTAAGAATTGTGCTAAATTTCCCAATTAATTATTGATAAATTCACTGAAATTTATTGTTGGGGGATAAGCTATAAAAATAATTCAATATTATTTAAGTTAAGCATTCAATGGACATTTATTAAGCCTATCACAGAGGTTTTCCATGTCCAAGAATAAGTAGACTTTTTCTTATGTTTTAAAAGAAGTATAAAATATATTTGGTTGTCCATTATTTGTACAGCGTTTTTTGTTAGAAATAAAAGTCTTACCCCCTTAAGTATTCATAATCAATTTTTAATTTTATAAAAGGTTTACATAACAAAATTTCCATACAAAATATGTTTTATAAACCTGTAATAAATTTAAAAATAGATTATGAATAAGGCCTTTAAAAGGGCCGACTAAGCATAAGCGTGTATCATTTCGAAAGATAACTGTCTCATATTAAAAAGTATATAAAGAAATTTAATCGACTATATAAGAAATTTAAATAACTATTATTAGAAGTTTCAATATTGGGAACCTTAATAGCTTTAAGAATTTAAAATCAAGATTCTTGCAACACTTTATATTTGAATAACTTTTTTACGCAGGTATTTTCTATTCTGGAGTATATCGAACACTGGCTTTACTAAAAAGTACATTTTCGGTATATCAAAATGTTGTTTTTGATTCAAAATGTTAATAAATTGTACTATAATCACTGTTGCCAGATTTGCCGATTTATCGGCTTTTTGGCGATTTTTGATTGTAAAAATGGCAAAGTGCGATTTGCCGATTTTAGTCCTCAAAATTACGATTTTATAAAAGTCTATATTTACATCAAGGTTTTCATAGAATTATTTAATTAACAAATATAATGATTACAAACTGAACCGTAATTGCTTTTGTAAGATAGAAAATGATATATAAAAATATAAGACGAACTCAAAGAGCTTAAATTACTTGATATTAATAATTTAATGAATCAAAATGATAAATGTTTTTTACGATTTTGGAAAAAAATGTGTGAAATTTTTAGCTTTTTTTTTAGCCGCGCCAATAAGGTACGAATATTTAGCCAAGATAATATTAATAACAAATGAAATCGTTTCTACAAACAGTTACTTGAAGGATTTTGGTAAATCCTTACTAAAGACTTTTCAAAATTAATGATTTTCCCGAACTTGACATATTGTTGGTCCGGACATCGTATACGTCGTTGGGATGTCTTTGAAATCCTTTTCGTATGATAACTGAATTGTTTATGTACATGAGTTAGTATTCTTGATATAGGTAATTCGAAGCATTTTGCCTTTTCTAGGCCAATCTTCCAGATTTTCAATAGCAACCGAACCAGAACCATACCTGATATATTGTTGTACCATTCATGTTTGTAAGTTATTTATGGTCTTCGGAAAGTTTATTTCATCAGACAGACAAACATCGATATATTTATAAGGATACAGAATACTTTAAGGGGTCGAAAATGATAAATGTGGAAAAATGAAAAATAGAAACGAGATTATAAACTTATATATACCCTTACCACTCATTGTGAAGAGAACACAAATATTTAATTTTTGTATACAAATATTAAATAATTCTTCTTATTAATTCTAATTATTAGATTGTAAGTTTTTTTCTAAAAAACCGACAAATTTAAAAAAAAACTAGGTATTTTTATTCTTTCCGATTTTTTGACGATTTCAAAAATATTTTGCCGATTTTGACGATTTTTTAGTCCAATTTTGACGATTTTATACCAAAATTATCTGGCAACAGTGACTATAATATATAACTCATCAAAAGTAATTAGAAGCGCTATTCAATGATAGCCATATTGCTGAGATAATTATTAATTATAGAAAATGTTTACTATTTTATATATATGTCATATCATATCATACAAGGTCTCTTATCAGTAATATTGTCTGTCGGCGGCTCGGCTTAACCGACTCTTAGGCATTCGGCGTTGGTCTCTGCTGGTCTGTTACGATAACACAATAAACATACTTTAGAAAGTAGTATTATTTTAGGACATTATGACAATATAACATGATAACAGACCTTGTGAATTGACCAATAATGTCTTAAAAGCCCTATTACTCATAAACTAAGAGAGATTAATTATGATTTTAATCAAGATAGCTATCAATACAATAAAAAACATGATAAACCGATTCAATCTTAATTGCGATTGAAAATATTTAGTTGGGGTGACAAAAATTTGGTTATTTCAATATCAAATTCGGTTATTTCAATATATTTGTCAACTGCCTATACATTCTATAAATATACAATAAATTAATCATTCGATTGGATTCCTCCAATTTCAAACAAAAATACCTAGTTAAAGAACTGTTCCTAAGAATATGTATTTGCTGCGTAGAGCATTTTCTAGAACTAGTTCCGAGGGTGATAATATCAAACAAAAATCATTCCTTAAATAACTGGTTCTAGAATCCTTCCAAATAACGTTCTGGAGTTGAAAATTTCAAACATTAATCATTCATCCCAACGGCATTATACATGCATTCTTGAACTAGTTGCGAAATATTAACAATTCTTCAGAAATTATGTGTGCTATTCTTTATATTCTAAAAAAAAAATACTAAAATAACCAATATCTGAAATACGCTACTTTCAAATTAAACAGTTCCCATGCTAAATAAATGGAGTTCGACAGAATGTACCCAATATTTGGTTTCAGATTAAGCAAATTTTCATGGAAAGTATTATAGCAAATCATAATACAATCCCGAGCAAACCAATCGATTTTTAAAAAATATCCTGAAAAGCTGTTTCCTAAAAAAACAGATGTCTAGTCAAGATGGAATTGGACAACTGTTTTCCAAGTAAAGTTGGCGATACAAAACATCAGAAAAAGATTTGAAAACATGCTTTAAAGTTTACAACATTTATTTTCGGATTACGGCCGAATATTAGGCAAGGTTTGATTTCGGCCTTGTAATTGTCCTACCAAATTTAAAACTTGAGATGGTGACAACAGTTTGTAATATATAGATAATTCTTTCTATTGATGTTTACATAAGCTCCATGAAAAAAAAAAAACCTTTCAGTTGCACAACAACAATTAATTGTTTTTAATTGCATAATAATATTTTATTTTAAATAAAATTAATTAATAGTTAATATTAATAATAATAAAAAAGTCGTTCAACTTAGAAAATAAATTATGTATACGAAAATAAAATAATAAAAAAAACAAAACATTAAAATTATGAATAAATTTCATTAAATCTCTAATTTTCTAAACTTAAAGCTCTCAGTATACTTATTATGCAACTTAACTCAGTTTACCGCCGTCGCCGCCACAGCTGCTGCGGCCGGTGGCTGGGAAGGCTGAAGCTGCTGTTGTTGCTGCAGTGGTGCAGCATGAGGATGCGGCACATGAAGATGATGTTGCGCCAAATGTTGATGATAACGCGAGGCAGCTGATGCCGAAGAAGATGATGACCACTGATGGGCAGCACTATGTGCCGGATGATGATGGTGGTGGTGGTGCGAATGCGAAGAATGGTGATGATGACTGGCGGCTGCTGCTAATTGACGTCAGAGATAGAATTCCGGTGAACTTTGATTTTCTGTATTCAATTGGTGTGCAGGACCGCCAGCGCCACCCCCGCCTCCAGCACTACCATTTAGTGTTATAACGCTGGAGGGTGTCCCTGTGACAGGACCGTTTTGTGAAGAGGAACTACCACCGCGTAAACGCTGCTTCAATTGATCACGCTCCTGGCAAACGCGCGTATATTCCTGTTTTAAACGATGCAGATCATGATTCAATTGACGATTTGTTTTCTCCAATTCATGGCGCTGCATCAGTCTTTTCGAGCGACAGTTCTGGGCATAACCGCGATTCTTGAGAGTTCGTCTTTTTTGTTTCAGCCGCACAACCTCTTCTCGGGGACAACCATGCAGACGCTTATTCAATTCCCTAACTGTTAGCGTGGTCAGTAGGTCGTCGTCTATGCAATCGTCTAAGCCCAGATTACTGGATGTGGAATATTGACCAGAACAAGTGCGCGGGGAATTGGTGGAAGATCTTGTTGAGCAGACAGAGTGTGGCCGATTGTTGGGATGATTACTGACATGATTGGGATTGGAGTGTATTATGGAGGAGGTATTATTGACCTGGCCATTCGTTATGATGCCATTGTGATACGGTGAGGAGTGCATATTGATGGGAGTCAAATGTTCTATTGTCTGGAAATGATGATGATGGTGCGTTTGTATAAGATGATTATGATGATTAGCCGCTGCCACAGATTGCATGTATTCTCTATGTCTTTCCCATTCCTCATCTTGAGAGGGACCCGCCAAAGGTCTCAAGTCCAAAGGTTGGGGATCTGATCGCATTGAGTTTGGCAGCCACATCATTTCTTGTGTCAAACCGGCACTGGGCGGTGGAGGTCGATGGTGTGTAGCATAATGGGAACTAGGAACTCCCGCATACACCTGGGCACAAGTGCTGCCCGTGGGCGAGCCTATAACGGGGGGAGTTTCTGGTGGTGTAGAGGGCACTCCGCCGGGTACTGAAGTATTCACCAATATCGCCTGGCCCGCCATGGGGCCATGAGTGTAGATTTCGGGTGGAGGTGACAGTGGTTGCAGTCTTCTTTCGTCCATGTGCGACCAGTTGGGCGGGAAAGATCTCAATTTTATGAGCGGCTCTACCGCAGTTTCGTCTTCTTCTGCGGGCACTGCCGAGGGTTCGGTGGTCCAGGTTATTTTTGCTGCCGCTATAGGACTGTGATCTTCACGTTTAACACCAACAGCCGAGGTGCCATCCTCCAAATGTTCTAGTACAAATTCTTGTACATACTGATCAGCGAGGTTCGGATCCTCCATTTTCATTGAAGGATAATAAAGGTGGGTTATGGTAGCCAGCGATTAAAAACAAATTAAACTCGTTTAGAAATTGTTTTAATTTTGTTAACGAATTTTCGCTTTGAAACACTTTCACATCAAAATTCTTTAATAAATTGTAGCACTTGTTCTAAAATAATTGTATTGTATTGATTGAATTTATTTTAATTTAAGAAAAGTAGTAGTTTTCATTACTTAATTTTTAAGAAAATATATTTTAATTTTAGGTAGTATGTATTTTGTAATTGAAATTCTATCCAACTTTTTTTGTTTCAATAATTTTTTAAACACTTTTATTATTTTGAAAACACAGCGTTTTTTTTTTATAAATTTTTTGTAGTTATTTGCAATTTGTTTTTGTTGTGACCGTTAAATATTTTTATTTCATTTCCGAGTGTTAGAATTTTTATGTTTTATTACAGTTATTTTTATCGCAACCGTCTTTAAAGAGTTGGCGGTAACGACTAACGGTGTTTTTTCAATTTAAAACGGGTGTCCGTCTGTCTGCTTGAGAATGGCCGAGTCAAGCACTTTTTCCCAGGTATATATTGGTCATATCGCTGAGCTTCGCGTTTTCTCGTTTTTTATTTGCAACATGTGTGTTGTTCTTGTAGTCGTCGTTTATTATTATATATATTTTTTTTCATACAATTTTCTATTTCGTTCGTATTGTTTCACAACCGTTTTTTGACACGCGTCGTTGTCAGTTCTTATTGGAATTGAATTCTTTGGCAGTCTAGCAGTCTGCTAATGTTGTTGGTTTTTTTTCATTCTGAACAACACACAACACTCTTACATTGTTTAACACACTGATACACCACTACAAGTGCACGAATATTTGAGCATGTCCCAACATCCGCTTTGTGAATTTCTTTGAAGCAACAGTGGGTCAGCCACCACCCTTCTGTAGCTAAAAACCGGTGTTTTGCTATCGATGCTCTCCCCAACATTGTTTCGGCATGTTTGGTTTTTATTTGTTAAAGCTTTTGCAAAGGGTGAATTTAATTCTCTTTCGGGTTTACAGTGAGTGTCGTTTGTTGAATGGAAAAGCTCTTAGGTTAAATGGCACAGTGGTAAGAATGAATTGTTGGTGGTGCACAAAGAAAATGTTAAAAATTTCAATTGAATAAGTTTTTTCACGAAACTTAAATGTTTCACTTCAAGGTCTTCGTTGATATTTTAATATTTAAAACTTTTTTTTACAATAAAAAATTCGGAGATTCTGCATCCTTGCCTTATACAATTCTGCTAAGTCCGTACAAATATTCTCTGTTGATCAGAACTGTTTGTTGTAGATAATAAGAAAAATCGGTTCAAAGAAGAGAACTATAAATCCGACGTTTCAAATGAGAAAAAAACGTTTCAAAACCGAAAAAAAGTTTAATATATTTCATGTATGTTTCAAGTATATGTTGCAAATCTGTACTGTATATTATTGAGGAAAAGTACTCGTAAATGAGCCCAGATATTACGCCGACCATTATAAGTTAATAATTAGTAGAATAAAGATTGAAGTGTTGTTTTTAGCGATGATTGCTCCAAATTTATAATGTTGTAGTTTGGATGACTCCTCAGAGAACATTCCTAGAGGAACAGATCTGTCAAAATGACATTATGTTCCATGTTTGGGAGAACCTAAGTTTCTTGGTGTAGATGGTATTCTGAGGTACTTTACAGCATTTTGACAGCTTTGCATATTTGTTCAATTGGTATCACTCAACAAAGGTGATCACACTGGACCATCATAATTCACCTACGAATGGTCTTGTAGATCGCCAAAAAGGTTTGAGATCATTGGTGATATTTGCAGTTGTACCTACATATTCTAATTAAGTTAGGATCAGTTTAATCTTATTAAAGCCAAGAGGATTAGAGACTCTTTGCCTGAATCTTCATCAAAATCTCATGATATCTTACTCATTACTTTAGTTCACAGAATAAATAGAGACGTTCGATTAAGGCATGCTCTATTGTGATGTATATCTCAAGGAGGAAATGTCATCTTCAGTTCATGATCATCAAAAACTGAAGATGACATTACCTCCTTGAGATGTACATCACAATAGAGCATGCCTTAATCGAACGTCTCTATTCGTGAACTAAAGTAATGAGTAAGATATCATGAGATTTTGATGATACGTGAATGTTGCCGATTGTAAAACTGTTGTTCATTATTAAGCTAAATGGATTTTCATATCAATAAGCCTAAAATATTGCTGACGAACCAACTTTGGTCTTTATTGGCGCCGATTCACCCCTAGAAACTCACTATTTTGATTGCTGTTTGGTCTTTGGTGTGTTGTGGTGGATTAACGTTTCGTCCACGGTTACGAACATGCGCAATAACTTGTCCATATTGCGGTTGAACAACGCCAAACACTCATGAGAAATTGTCACACAATTGCGTTTGTGGTCGATTGTGAGCCAACACGGCTTCCATATTGCGGAAAGCTTTCTCATACCCAAGTGATCATTCAAAATTGAAACCACTGAGCCATATGAGATGTCTAAGGCTTCCACAATTTCTCGCATATTCAATATCCGATCGGCCATTACCATATCGTGAATTTTTTAAATTGTTTCGGGTGTAGATACCCCAACTGTACGGCCAAAACCAAATTTAGTAATCCACTTGTTTACCATTGACATTGATGGTGCAGAGTTCCCATAGTATTTATCAAGTTTGGCCTTGGTTTGAGTGACGGTTTTTTCCGCAAAAAATAATTCATTTTTTTCCATTTTCTCCTCAAGTCACTCGTTAGTCTGCTATCAATGGCTGTCAAACACAAACGAAATGACGCAGCTTGTTCAAATTTTTGACAGGAGTCAACTGACATATGCCTGTTTACAGGAGCCCTTTCAGTTAAGAGGCCGAAAATTCAAAATGTCACGGACTTATAGACTCGCCCTCGTGTTTTCTAATTGTGATGTTCGAAAGAAATGTTGATAACTCGATGATGCTGGTTTATAGGATATAGAAGGACCTTTTATTAAAGTGATTACTTGGTCTGGAGAGTCCGGGGCCTTTTCCGAGCAAATGAGTATTATATTAGTTTAGATATTCAGCAAGTGATAATCAAGGAGAGTAGAATCATTGATGCTATTTAATAACACAGGTAACGGGATACAATAGACCATCCGTATCCAAAGACGATCCATTTCTAGAACATTCATCAGCTAGTTAGTTTTTCAAGTGTCTCCATATTTAGGAGCATATATTAACTCGAACTTGTTTAATACATAATGAATGCAGATAAGTATTTAGATATTGTTCACGAATATGCAAATGGTCGTCATTTTCAGATCAAGCTCCCAGATATGCTTTGCAACTGTAGAAATGGCGCTGATTTCTTCATGAAAAACTGTACAGGTATAGTGTATTTGGGGATATAAATAATTATCAAGATCGTTTCTTTATTGGTATTTTGGTATAAACACAATGTCCTTATCTAGGAGAATAGTGTCAGTGCAGTCATCTCTAGTTGATATTTTGGTATATAATATTATTACCCATGTCTATAAAAATTCGGTATAATGGACATATAATCCGTCATATCTAAGATTGGCCCGCTTATACTTTGTTTAATGGTGTCATGACTAATACTATCGTGCTACATTCCACCTGACTCCTTGCGATTTGAAGCGGACTTAACAGAGTTGGATTTAATGAATATATCAAGTGGAGGTATGTTTTACTAGTTCAACAGCGTTAAGTTCAGCCAGAAGTTGGAAAATGCGCAAGCAAATAATAAATACGCTAGAGGTGAGAATTGTCTCGTATTTTGCTAACAATGAGAAGCCAACATATATTGGTACTCCTCAAGATGTGAAGAGCACTCCTGCTGCGTGCGAACAGTCAAGTAGGGTCGAAGGGACCCCGTTTTGACTTAGCATACTACACAGATCATCGACCTGCTGCACTCGGATTTACAGAGATCTTACGACTACACATTATGCTAAACAACCTTTGAAACTGATTTATTTCCTTTTGAGCTTGTGTAGAGTGTGAGAAATGTTTTAGACAGAGGAGGAGCAGTACTAGGGACATGATAATTATTATATGCCAAGAAAATTAGAAAGCAAATTGATACATTAATGTTGATCAATGTAAATAGGAGTTGACCACTTTATACATATTTCGAATGTGGTATCTGTCTCAAAATCGTTTGGAATATTTAAGAGTAAAATAAATATTCAAATATTGTCTTCAGAAAACTTAGTAAAAAAGCTCTTTCGCTCTCTTAATTGGGTAAACTGGATCAAAGGATAAAAAATACCTTTTGGAAGGTTTTCCAATTTTTATTGTATTTGTTCAAATGAAACAATACGAAGTATTCATATAACATGAAAGTTCTTCTTCAAATATCTAAACTTTTATTTTAGTAGAGTACGTAAACTTTTTGAAAAAGAACATCGGAGGAATTTAAAAACATATGCTGAGACATGAATCCGTCGTCTGAGTTGCAATACAAATCGTAAACTTTTATTTATCAAAAAGTCGATTTTTCTAACACGCATACCTACATTGGAGCGGAAGGCGTTTTTTACTTGTCAAAAATTCTCATGCCCATACAATTTGTATGCAGCATACCGAAATAAAGCGGCAGCAACGCTTTGCAATTGGAAAATCCGATTTTGACAGCGCGTTTAATAGTGAAGTTAGTTGCAAAACACAATAAATGTAAACACATACATACAAAAGGAGAAACAAATATGCAAGAAACTCATTTTTTAAACTTTAATACTTAGTTTTTTTGATAAAATTTTAGTTTACAAATCACGAAACAAAAATCAGAAACACCAATACTGCAATGTACTTTATTGTTTAAATAATCCGGGTTGTTATATTTATTTTTTTGATAACCTTGTTTTTATTGTTTCACGTAGCGTTGCCGCTTTTATTTAGGTATGACATTTCAGCGTTAAGGCTAAGCGGAAAAAACGTTCCGCCTTAAGCTTTTATTTAGGTAGGCCAGTAATATATCCATTTAATGTACATGAGAAAATATCCAAACACTATGACAGTTGTGATATTAATAAGGCATGGACCATTTTATATCTTACGTGATACGGTAAATATAAGTTAAGGGAAGGGAGTGTAAAATTAACTTTTGAACAAAGTCCATTTATATGAGACGAGTAACAAAGTTCGTAATCCAGCACCACATCCAAAACATTCATTCATTCAACATAGTCGATATTTTCCCTATAATCTCAACTTCTCCAAATTGCATAGCCTTCGTTTTAGGTCAATTTGATCTTATCCAAATTTCCTCCATACATAAAGTATTATTTACCTATGTCTGTAGCATATCCGCTGATCGTGTCTCAAAAAATAGTAAGTAGCTGGATATCATCAGCAACTGCATATATTTCACATGATTGTAAGTCAGTAACATAAAACAATTTGTTCAAGATCCATTAAACATAACAAATTGTTCACGGCCATATAAGTTGGAATACATGAATAGACAAAAGGGTCTAAAAAGAGAAAATTGTTTTCGTTTCGTGTTTCTGAATTAGGCCCTTAGTTTCCTAATCATTCTAACATGATTTATTCGATCAAACGCTTTTGATAAGTCCAAGGAAACCAAAACGCAAGATCTATTTATAATAATCCTCTCCCTAATTGCCCAATCGTGCAGAGAATGTGCTACAGTTCCTTCGGAAACCAGTTTGTCTGTCAACCAGTAATGAATGTTTTGAAATATATTGACCTATTTGTGATTTCATGACATTTTCGAAAACCCTGGAAAGAGCAGGCAAAATACTTATTGGCTTTAGATTTGTCAAGCTTAAGTCAGTTCCCGTATTCGGAGTCCATCCACGACGTCACTTGCAATATCTGAGTTTAAACCCAAAATATCACAGAAATAGTCATTCATCTGGTTAACATCCAAATTATCTTCCGAAGGTTCATTGGATGCTAAACCTGCTGTTCTTAAATGGCTCCACATCTCCCTTGTATCCACATTTTAAAATTTTCTCGAAATTTCCCCTTACTGACGTTACTTTTTTTGCCCCAATTTTAAATTTACAAAAAACCTTCCAACTTGGAGGTTGTCTTACATTTCGGTCCACAACTCTTGTTCTACTAATTCAATTTGGCTGGTTTTCAATACAAATTTTTATTAAAATAAATTTTATTAAATTTGGACGTGAGAGTGTTTTACAGAGACAGACAGACAGACGGACATAGGTCATTCGACTTAGACTTTCATATGGATCAATAATATACATATATACTTTGCTGGGTCTCAATTGAATCTTTATCAACGTTACACACGGAATGACAAACTTATTATTACCCTCATTCACCATCATTCACCATCTTATACAGAACACTGTTTTTTTCCTTGAAATACAGTGTTCTGTATAAGATGAAAATACAATATGGAATTGAACTAAAGTCCGCCAACGTGATGTAAGACACAAGATAACATTAAATTATTTCTAAAATTTTTTTTATTTGAATAAAAGTCCCACTGTGCACTAAATAAATTCTCTCTTCTTTAAAAATAATATTTCAGAAAAGCTTTTTTACTCAAATTCCTTTAAAAGTCTCTTTTTACACACACACACACATGCTTAAGACTTCAGACATTTATACTTATATCAAAACACGTAACATTAGAATCCCATACCGAGAGAGAGCGAGAGTACATAGTTACTGTAGTGGTAGTTTAACGGTATACACGAGTACATAAAATGTAATTCGTATTTTCCATATAGTTGTTGTTGTTGTTATAATTGTCAAAGCAATTCAAGCAGTTAAATGTAGAAGAAGGCGTTTATTTTGAATTGCCGGCTATAATAAAACGTATGAAATGAGTTTGTGTGCCTGTAAAGGTTTATAATTTGTAACAGCTCCGCCCATTTGTTGTTGGTTTTATATTATTGTTGTTGTATTTATTACCGCAATACACCAAACACTCATACATCCCCACAAAATTTATGCTAAAGCTAAAGAACTCATACAATCTCTCATTCAAACACAAGTTGGTATTAAAGCCCGAAGTCCCATTGACTTCTTTAACAAATTGTTGTCTAGCTGTATGTGTGTTTTTGTTGAAAAACCCGGCAACATCCCTCTTTTTATATGGAAAAGGCTTAAAATTTCAATTGTGTTAAATTCAACATCATATTCCGTTCACTTCAATTCCTCTATTGTTTGGATTTCTGTTGAGTTTAAGTATGTGGGGTACATTTTTTCAGATCTATTTTTTGGTTGGACATTTTTATGCGCAAAATCTATTGGAATTCTTATAAAAAAGAATTTGATTTTCTTTTAGTTAAAGAAAAAAAAAAAAATAAAACCAACACGTTTGTAATGGGTGCCTATTTTCCATATACAGTCAGGTTTTGTATATTTTTGTTCTTGTTAAAATGTGGTTCATATTGCTAGTGGAAATATCAGTCAGTTTTTTTATGACACTGATAAATTTTTGATGGAGTTGATAAATTAATTTTATATTTAAACATAAATTATACATTGTATAAATAATTACAGTTTTGGTTTTTGATGGTGCAGAATCTACTACATAAAAATGTTTGTTTGATTAACTTGTTGTGTTAGTTAAATTTGCAAAGAATATAGTGTGGAATTTGGTAGCATTTTTTACCGCAGGTGTTTATGAAGAAATAATTAACATCTTTTTGGCCACATCTTATTGGAAAAACTGCTAAAACTACCTAAATATAATTACATATTTTAATAGTCTTAAATATGTATTTCAATTTATTAAAAAAGATCTATATTTCATTGGTTTTAAAACTAACGGTTTCTTTTAATACATAAACAATTCAGTTTTTAAATGGTCTTTCTAAATCAACAAACCTATGAAATAATAATACGAATACCATTATATTTAAGATGAATTTAAAACTTTGTTTTAAATAAAACTTCAATCAACATGTTTATATCAAAATTTGTTGAGGAATAATTTGAAATAAGAGTTTTATTGTACTTAAGTGTCCGTCCTTAGAAGAACTAATCATTCAACAACAATGCCAATTCACCGACTATATACCATTTCGCCGACTATATAAAGGAAATCCAAAAATTTACGCAAGAATTTAATTAAATAGAAACAACAAATTTGTTCATTAAAATGAAATGATTCATTCAGTATACAATTAAGGCAGAAATAACTATGTTATCATGTTGCTATATCAAGCAATTTAGGCAGAAAGAACTATGTTAAGGAGTGAGATCGAAAAATTCTTAACTTCAATTTCCATGATCTGTTTTTGGCCTCTAAATTTTTAGCAGCATTTCTGTCAGGAACTTTTTGAGCCTTGTATGTTTTTAATCCTGCATTAACTTTTCGTACCAAATAGTTCGAGCACTGAGCTAACCGGGCTGCTTTCCTACCGGATGTGTTGGGAGCTCTTTTAAAAATGCTTTCTATTTTGTTGGCTTCAGAAACATCATGCAGACCATTCCTTCTACCTGAACCAGGTTTTCTATCAACTGAAAAGTTCTCCCGGTACTGTTTAATAACATTGGAAACAGTTTGACGGCAGACCTTTGAATGCTTGGTCAACTTTTTGTACGACCAAGTTGGGTTTTGTTGAAAATCTATATATCTATATAAATATATAAATGTCTTTGTAAGTTTGTTTGTTTGAGCATCACGCCTAAACGGCTGAACCGATTTTATTGAAATTTGGAACGTAGATAGATCCTTACTTGGCTATAGATCCTTAATAGGCTATAACTTTTTTCAATACTTGGACCAGAAAGGGATAAACACGGGGAAAACCGGTAAAATTGGTACCTTTAGTTCTTAAACAATAAATACTAATCGGCCGAACCGATTTCCAACATAGATAGACTGTTATTTAAAAGCATTAATAGGCTATACCCTTTTTCACTACTTGGACTTTAAAGGGATAAAAAGGGGAAATAAGAAATTCCGGTACTAATTATATTCATTTATTTTTTTAATAAAATCCTTACATATTTTTTTTGGCTACGACAGGTGTAGCGAAGCGCACCGGGTCAAGCTAGTATTTAATAATTTTAGTACGCACTTTTTTCTGGTCACTCATTTTAACCAGTTTAACAACAAATAAATATAATTGACATTAAACATCAAAACTGACATGTTTTACAAAGGTAACTTGATAAAAAAAAAAAAAAACAAATAATACTTGGGTTAAAAGTTTTAATGAAAAACGTGTGTTAAGAATTTTACGATTTCACTCCTTATCATGTTCTTATATCGAGCTCTAGTAACACAGCCTCATTTTCGGGTTCTCTGAACCCAAATCCGCCAATTTTGGCGATGAATTAAGGTGAAAATGTTCTTCAACGATTCAGATAACATTGCTCAAAAAAGTTGACACATTCAACGAACTCTCTTTGCTGTGCTTCTGGAAATTAGCAATATTTGTCCACGCTAACGAATTGATGTTCCTGGACTTTCACCAACACGTACTGGTTTATTTTAGGACGACCAATAGCATCATCCTAAATTTTTTAACTATCTATTCACAGTTGACGAAGATAATTTAATATTTCAAAAATATTTTGTAATAGCTTTACCTATGAAGATATCAATATAAACTATGAAGATATTATAATAATAAACCAAGCGCTTACTAAACGTTAAGGTATTTACAGACGACAATACTGTGTAATAATACTTTTCAAATTTAGAATATTATTAATCCCATTCGGTTTGTCAAGAAATCATTTTGAAAAATACATTTCTTGTTTACACGGTAGTATTCAACAACTCAATCCATTAAATATGTATACTCTAGTGACTAGAAACCAATGACTAGACTCTAGTCATTGGGTTTCGAAGTTTTTCTGTGCTATTTACCTATATTTTATTGCATAACCGTAGTTCTTCAAAACTGCCGCACATCTTTTAGGCATAGAACTACTTTTTAGTTGACATTAGAATAGATAACCATGCCTAATTTATAGCTTGATATAAATTGTTTGGATCTTCTTCTTCTTCTTAAAAAATCTTTGGAATTGGAAAAAAGTTATAAATGCCAATTTTGTGAAATATGTTCTGACCAAACTATCATTTCATTTGTGATTATTTTCTTATTCAAATAGAGTGAAATACATAATCAGGCTTTCATTTGGAATATTAATTTACTTTTTCCCGAAGATTATCCATCAGAATAGTAAAGGCAATAAAAATGATTTACTCAATCGCCAATAACGAAGCTCTATCCAATACTTAAGCTGAGATTTAGCGAGGAAACGATTAAACTTAATGTGTCTTAGATTTCTGACTGTCCGATAGATCAGCTTATTATAAGATTTGTAAAGGGTATTCCAATATGGACTTCTGAACTTTGATAGTTGATAGCGGCAATATTGTTGAAGCTATATCTGTCGAATTGGCTGTCATTTAACAAGACATGCAAATGATAAAATTGTTTTATCAAAATGGGTGTTCTGTTTACGTTACGTGCGCTTCACCCATTCTACCCCATGGATGAATGGGTACTTCAACAAAAAAATTTTCGAATTTAGGACAATACCAATTCAGAGATCCAAGAGCGTCCAATGCATTCCGAAAAAGTTACTGTTTGGTGTAGATTGTGAGCTGACGGTGTCATCGGTCCATATTTCTTTAAGAATGACGTTGGTCTGGTCATCACCATCAACGTCGACCGGTATATGTCGATGATTACCATCTTCTGTTGCCCTGAATTGGATAATATGGACACCAACGACATGTGATTTCAACAGGACGGAGCTAAGTGCCACACAGCTCAGGCCACATTGGACATTCTGTAAGAGCGATTTGAGGGCATGGTCATCTCACTTGGAGATTATGTAAACTTGCCAACAATATCGTGCGATTTAACCCCGTTACACTTTTACTTGTGGGATTTTCTTAAGATAAGGTCTATGCGAATAGGCTACAAACAAAAGCGGCCCTCAAAGCCGACACACCCCATGCTATCGATCAAATTCAGCCTGATTTATGCACCAGAGTCTTGGAAATCGGACTTTTCTAGAGAAGCTTGCAGGATGTTATATTCCATATATAATGCCATCGATAGGGGTTTAAAACGAATAAAAAATGTCTATGATATCTCACACACACTTTGTTCTATTTAAAGACCCTTTACTTATAAAAAGAAATCAGATTAGTTCTAGAGGGGGCATGTGGCTAGAATAGCAACTCGTGGATAGGTATGTGTATGTTGAATTATAATTTTCTTGTCAAAAATAGGTTTCATGTTCATAAAGTAGTATTAGTTTACCGCAATCTGGAGGGTAGTTCAGATCATAAATATATGCTTATGAGTTTATACATAGCTTGGAACATGAATAAATATAAACTAATTCAAGTCTGAATGATTTATTATTATTAGTCGTGGTTTCAACTATAATTTCCAAAAAAAAAAACGACAAAATTCAAAACTGATCGGTTTCGGTTATTTTCGAGTTTGGGGTTATTTCTTAAATATTAAGATATTATAGACACAATAATCATTTGATAATATTAAACATGCTATAAACTACGATACTCATATGTTGAAAACTTGGTGAGGAACATTTACATTTTATGATACATATTTCACAAACGATATTAGTTTGATATTTTCTGTCAGTCATAATTCAATTTGAAGGTTACTTTTCAATGAATTGGTAACAGGCTTTATTGGAAGGTTTCCATATATTAAGTAGAATGTTGCTTGCCTCGCATACAAAATGCAGCAATCTACTTAATTAGAAACAATTATTGAAAAACAAATATATTTGGATCATAATATGATTACTTAGGATAGTTTATAATACTATGATCATAATTGTTTTGACTACAATCATAAATCTAATCATAATATGTTGCTCTTAGAATATTTTCCACCCAAACAGATGAAAATTAACTTATTATATAATAACTAGTTTGTTTTCCAGTACAAAAGTTTTAATTTTTTTGCTAAAAATAGTTTAAAAGAAAAAACCAGTACCCGAATAATAATTGTAGGTTTTTGGGTTTGAATCATAAAAAACCGTGGTTTCGGTTATAACCGAATACGAAACTATAGTTTTAACTCATTTAAGTATTCTCCTTTAAGTAACTGCTTTAGCATATAAAAGAGAAGAAAGCTGTTACAGTTTATTTAAAACTCAAATCATTTTTGATTTAACTTGAAAAGAGTTTATCAAGTGGCTGAGATGATTTAGTATTTTTATTATTTATTCTATCCTTTCAAAACCAGGCGAATTTATATACAATGTGGTGGCTAATTCAGAAAAATACGAGCGAATTCAATAATTTTTTATATATGGAGTTTGACATTTGAAACAATGAGAGAGTTATAATTTCTTATTATCGTTTTATTAAAAGTGATTTTCATTTCATTTGTTTCTTTATAATATAAACTATAGGTTTTCTATTAAATTATGTATTATTATGGTTTTGATTACATCCCAGCAGTTTGACAAGTTTGTATACATTTTTGACAGTATTATACTAAAATATGAATATGTATTTGGGTAATTTAACACGTACATATGTGTTCTTTGTAATGAAGAGAACTGTCATTTTAGTGCCTCTAAATAATCTAAAGTGTAGTCACTTTAAACTTTTTTGTACTGCCTTTTAGAAAGTATGTAATTATTAACCCACCAGAAGTAGTCTATTGTAGAGTCGATTGTTAATTAGTGTCCCTTTGAAATCTGATGTTTAGTCTGTGTAATTTTTTTATTTTCATAAACAGGGTTTTCCAACATGAAGTGTTATTTCGGTATTCAAAGAAAAATTAAATTTTTTGGGATAAATGATCGAATGTTTATTTCATAATAAAGAGGAAGGTATGCCGTTAATAATGAAAAACAACATCAGCTAAATGGCCATCACGACCACGCTTACAGGACCAAGGATATGAAATTTTCCATAACCAAATCGCAAAGTGGCTGCCCTATGTCCTAGATATTCACGAATTCTAGGAAGAAGTCGCAAGGTGTTAAATTACAAGATCTCGGTGGCCACATCTTCGAGAGATAACATTTTCATGCATTTCAAGGACACAATCAGCAAAGACATGACGTTGTTGATGATCGGCCGGCTTGAGTTCATGTGTTAATTGAACTTTATAAGCCTTAAGACTCAAGTCTTTATGCAAAATACGGTGTAATGACGTTTGTGGAATGCCCAATTCCAAAGAACGACGGGGAATGGACAAACCTGGGTTTTCTTCAACACTTTGGGCTACAGCACCAATATTCTCAGTTATTCTTGAGCGACGTGCACTTATTTTATTCTTCACATAACTAAACTTTTCCCAACAGCTCGAGTTTGTCCACCAATTTCTGTATTGCGGTCCGACAAGGTGCTTTACGACGACCCAAAAATGCTTTAGTTTTGCGAACAGTGGCTGCAAGATTTTCACCATTTTTGTAGTGAATTTTAATAATTTCAATGCGTTGTTGAAGCGTGTATCGTTTCATTTTTAGTAAATATTATATAAATTTCCTTGTCTTCAGGACAGTCATCCAGAAATACTGGGATATTTTGAACAAATTACATCTACATGCCTAACCAATTCAATTTTTATTTAAAAATAATTTAAACGATTCATTTAATCACAGTTTGCTACCAGAAATTTGGATAAAATGTTACTAGGTGGTATCACTGTTATATCATCTGTCAACATTTCCAATAAATTAAAGACTGTAAACAATTTAATAAACAAAAACCTTAAAACTAAAGAACTCCTGCAAAAAAAACCTTCATTCCCTTTCTAAACGCGGTAGTAAACAAACCGCAATACATTTGCAAATCAAATCAAATGTAATGAATGAATGAGTAAAAACAAAAACCAGATAAAGAGGAAGAAACCTCAGATAATTTACAACAACAATAATGAAATACCACCTACAAAGAAACCCACATAACGGAACAAATGGAGCATAAACACACACACAATACAATCAATTTTGATAGTGTTCTACAGATGAAGGTACTACATACAGACATACATACACTTGTTAGCAAAAACATAGATACATACATAGAAAACATAATTCGATTGTGTTCAATTTAATTTTTACAAGCTTCAATTGAGCCGTATTAAACGGAAATACACAAACAAATAAATACATAAATACACATGTGCATTAGGGTGAGCCTAAATATGCCAAAAAATGCCCTATCAAACCGATGCCATTTTAGAGCAAAGTATGTGATTCGTTTAGATTATTAGACTACATGGTATTTGGACGTTCGGGAAAAACATGTAAAACTTCAAATAAAATGTGCAACATGCTAATGTTATTCTCAAAATTTCAGCATTTTTTTTTTCGAGGACAGAGAACAATTTTAGACCTTGGAAGCATAGAAAATCCAAAAACTACAAAATAAGGGTCATACTAATGAGCTTATGTGTATGGCAATATGTTTGCGAGGGGGATGAATATGTTGGTACAATTTGTTATTATTTTATTGGTAGAATTAAAGCTTGAAAAGTACAATAGCTTAAGATTTCATAGCGGGAAACTAGTTGTAAACCAGAAATGCCAATGAAATATCATGCATTGATAAGCAATTGTTAATATAAATCATGGATATCGGCACCATTACAACTCAAGTATCCATGCATTGTCTAATGGGGAACAATTGTACATCTTTGGTTCCAAAAGAGAAAGTTCACAGTAGAACTTGTCTTTTAGCGAGAAACTATTTATCGGAGTCGAATTCCGAGAAGAAACCATTGCTTTAAATTATTCTTGTTCTCTAATTAATTAATAAATTCATTGAGATTGTGATCAATCAAACTAATCACACGATAGCTTTTATACTTAAATGTAAGCAATCGAGGCAGTCTGGAAAAGTACCACATCTCATTTACATTAGTACTTCTCCACTCTTATATAAATCAATATAAGAATGTATGTGATATTGGAAATACACAATTTTTATGTGACGTCTCGCCTATACATTTTTACTAGCATCTTATACTTATATTTATTGTGGTGCGGTTTCTTTATTCCTTTATTTTTCCATAAAAGCCTTTATAAAGAGTCTTTCATTTAAATAAATCTTAACATTAGACATGTTTTTTTTATCATGTTCTCCAAATACCTTCTTTCAAATAACTCCTTTGCACAACCACCTACAAGAATCTTGTACCACCCGTATTTTGTTTGAAATCAATACTCCACTATACTCAGACTATTTCACCTTCAAATACAATATAGGCAGTCGTTGTTTCTTGTTGTTACATTTAACAAGTATTTGGCCAAATTTTTCCAAAACAAATACAGAAAAAAAACTACAAATATTGTTGGGGACACGACTACAAATGTAGAAATGTACCCACATGGGTCTTTAGGAATATAAAAGGGAAGTTATCAAAAAAGCTCAGAAAAGTTTTGCAAAGTTTAATCAAATTTTGATTTAAATTTACTTAATGGATAAAATTGTTGTTATTAAGACGCTTAAGATCGATAGTCAGAAACTGGAAGTCGTACAAACTGAAACGGATCATCTATGGACACTGTCACCCTGCAAATGTCTCTTAACCTGGTTTATGGAAATGCGGTTAAGAGCGTACAGATGTGTTTATCCGCAATGGGTCATATAACTGCCCCTCAAATTCTATGTGCTATGATATTTTATTGATTAACCCGAATTAATAAACACATGTACTTGAGGAATCGTAGAGCTAAATATTGTTATTTCAACTAGTTTAGAAAATCTTGGGAAGAGAGATTAAGCGAATATCATATTTTAGAGAAAGGTACGCGGACGACTAATTTATTATCATATCGACGGATTATGTTTTACCCTCCACCGCCAAAAGAGTATAACATAAGTTTATCATTGCGTATGTAACATTGAGAAATATTCATCTGAGATCCAACAAAAGATATCGGTACATATCTGACCATAGCTCCCATATGAGGTATAAAATCGCATAAATCTCTTACAAATATCGTTATCGATTTGACATTCGACAAAAATAATCTCCACATATATAAATGTTGATGTATTAATTTTTATAGAGATCGGCCAAGAATATCGTTATCGCTATACAAATTTCCGTATAAAATTTTATAACGGTCGGCCCATAATTGGTCCAATATAAGGACCATTTCGAAAAAAAAACATTATTAACCTACATAAATGTCTTGTATATTTCGTTATCGTACCAAAATTTTACACAGATGAGTTGTAAGTATGCAAAAATCATACTACAGGATTTTGTCATAATTGGGTATAGCTTAAGGTTTTTCTCAAATTATTTTTTCTCAATTATTAACTCGCTTTAGTAGTTTATCTCCTACCCATATTTATAGGAGGTCTGCAGCTGTACTCATTTGACTCCTTATCTAAGTCAAAACATGCAACTCTGCAGTATCGATGAATTTGATAGAAGAGAACCACACAGAGTTCTGTGTGCATTTATAAGACCATATATTCTGTTCCATAGTAAGTCATCAGTAGGATATTGTTCGGTACAGTTAGCCTCCATTGTAGTGCTCCGATTATTCATCTCTAGAACTACTCTCAGTTCTTCTTTGTCTATTTTATATATTTCATCATCTTCAGTATATTGATCCCACTTGATTCTTCAATACTCTGAATGAAATAAGATTTAAAAGATTTGCATAAATATTAATTTTTGTTAGATTTTTCTTTCAAAATGACACATAAAAACAGTTTTCGTTATCAGTACTGCATACAATGTAATAATAGGCTCCTTGTTGGTAAATAAAAGGTTTGTTAGAATGAATGATGAATAATACACATAGATTTCTCCTGTTGAGCGCATCTTGTAACACTGTATCCTTCCCTTCTTCTTTTAGCTTATTCTGAACTCTTGACCTTCACTGTATACCATTTCAAAGATCCCAAAATTAATCTCCTGATATGTTAAAGATGTGGTATTGAGGCTCTTTCAAATATTTTCTCCTAATTTGTTGTGTTGCTCATATTGAACGTGTTCAGTGATGAACACTTCTTACATGCATTATTAGCGTGTTTTCCTTACCCTCGACATTCTAAATAAATCTTACAAATAATTTCAGTTCACTAAATCGGCAGCGTTTTTGACAAATCTATGCACAGTGGAAAATATTGTTAATTTTCATATAAACAAGTAAGAGTGCTATTTTCGGCTATGCCGAATCTCATGTACCCAACACCTTTGTTGTGGATGCATTAATTGTCCATTTTCAGCGAATAGCATCCTAAATATATCAAGAAAACTTTTAAACATTTTACATCTAATTGCTGACGAACAGATTATATTGTAGAAGTTACAAACAAAATGACAATCTTATATGTACCCTTCTCACGAAGGTCAAGGGTATAAAAACAACAACGCCAAACGAAACGAAACTCCAAAAAAAAAAAAAAAATACGCAAAGCAATGAAACCAACACACATCCAAACATACGTTTTGTTGCTTTTTTGTCAAAGCATACAATAAATTGTCTTTTTTTTATGAAATTTTCAGAGATTGTCTCGGATTTTTCCGTTATTTATGGACGAATTTTGCTGATTTTAAATAGGAAACTTCTCGAAAATATGTCTGACAGAATTATTGAAGACTTGGATCCCGAAGATATCTGAGGTTTTCAGAAAATTGATTTCAACAGACAGCAGGCGGACATGGCCTAATCGACTCCACTATATATAAGGATCCAGAATATATATACTTTATAGGGTCGGAAAATTATATTGTGGAAATTATAAACGGAATGACAAACTTATATATACCCTTCTCTCGAAGTTGAAGGGTATACAAATCAATAACGATTTTATTTCAGTATATACAATCTTCAAATTTACATATGCGTTTAGAAGATCTTATTCACAAAAGTGAGTATTATTATGAAGTTCGTGCAGATAATTAGAGTTTTAAAGGGTTTCAAAGTCAAGGTATAATTTTTTTCAATGACTTTTGTATATATCTTTTATATTAAATACCTGACTATGTGTAAATTATATTTCCTCAGAATCTCTGAAAAATCATTAACATCTTAAGTTGTCTTCTATTAAATTTTTATTTAACTAAATCAATTTAACCAAAGTATTTTTCTAAATATGTAGAATTATTTCAATGTATATTGATATAAGTTAAAGTTAATTAGCTAGAAAGGGCTACTCGGACTATTTGGTACGAAAAGTTAAAGCCAATTAAAGTTTCAAAACCTACAAGGCTCAAAAAGTTCCTGGCAGGAACTCTGCTAAAAATTTAGAGGCCAAAAACAGAGCACGGAAATTGAAGTCAAATTTTATACAAAAAATATACCTGCTGCAAATTTTTCGCAGCTTCTGGGTAAATTTTTTATATTGCAGATGCTCGAGGGAATGTTAAAGAAAAGGTTAGGACCCAAAGCAGACAAAATTTCCCAAAAAGTTCTTGGTATGGCAAGCAAAAAAGGTCTTGAGTGGTACAAGAACAATAATGAGATATTTGTACCAAGTGAGACAATTCCTCCAAACTGCCTGGAGCTGAGTCCAGTGAAGAGATATTGAGCTCTTGTTAAAGAGCACAAAAGGTGTCCAAATGTGTGGTAGAGTGTGTTCGAACAAAGTGACATAAAGCACTATAAAAACTATAGTGATTAAAACTATACAATTTTTTTTTTTTTTGTAAAATGTAACAATAATTTCAATCAAATAAAAAAAGATTCAAAACTGTAAGTTTAGTAGTATCATTTTATTAACATATATGTATTTTAACAATTTTTCGATCTCAGTCCTTAGTTATAAGAAGCTTATTAGTTGCGATTCGTGTATATTTCTTGAGTGATTTGAATGATATCGCTTGTTGTCTTTAATAAAATTGAGGGTAGCATATTTTCGGCAACATTATTTAAAAAGAACACATTATACGCTTACAAAACTACAGTTTTTTCAGAAGAGAACACAAAGGGTAAAAGGCAGAATAAAGGAATCATTTATGCCAGAAAAGAAAACGTTATTAGTATAGTATGTATTATCAACTATTCGGCAAAAACAAATTCACATTAAAATTCCAAATTTTTTTTAAAATCATTTCTGATACTAATTTTTCCATATTGCGATGTAACTTTAAGACTTTTTCACGATATTCCGCACTTAAGATATTTTTAAAATGAAAGCGAATAAATGATTCCTAAATAAGTAATTAGTATCGTACGACTATATTGGCCTTATGTTTTCATTTCCATATCGTTTCAGAGTTTGGTTATGCTGCGCTTATATTATTATAGTTTGCTTTTGGATCATTTCTTTCGTATCCTTTGCTTCTTCACCAATCTATAAGTACACCCTCACATGAAAATAAATAAATTTAAAAACTGAAATCATGAACATTCAAGGACGCAAAAACCATTTGGATTTAATACGAGTCTAAATAGAGAGTATTAGTTGGTGGTTTATATGAATGTATGTATTGGTTTATATACATCTAACAATACAATTACAAATCGAAAGAACACCAGCAGTTCTGGGTGACTGTCCGGAACTAGTGATTTTACAAATCATATATAAAGTAACCAATTGACTTTTCTCTGCACTACAAAGAGCATATACGTATAAAATGACCCAAAATATATCAATGGGAGTCAGCCAGTGATCAGATATTAGTGACAATTACTGTCTCTAAGGAATACGTTAACTACCCAGCAGTTAATCAAGTAGTCAATGTAGTTCTCAATAATGTCTGATGACTTGGCTAACTCCAATTGATATATTTTGGGTAATTTAATACTAATGTGCTCTTTATAGTGCAAGAGACGTCAATTGGTTACTTTATACACCCCTGGTAATCTAGCGTGAAGTAAATTGTCACTTAAGTGTTTCTAAGTAATCTAGAGTGTAGCCACTTTAAACTTTAATTCGTACATGTTCGTTTTCATACAGTTTATTTTCCTTTTGCTTAAGTATAGTGATATCCATTGCAACCTAACGTGAAGTCAATTGCCACTTAAGTGTCTCTAAGTAACCTAGAGTGTAGTAACTTTAAACGTTTATTTTGTACTGTACTTTACAAACTACTAATTTTACCCACCAGAAGGAGAGTTGTTGGATGAGAGTTTGATTACAAGCAAATGGTTATTGGATTTTCTATGAGATGTTTTCTTTTAACTGACTATTTCCACCCGTACATGTTAAAATAACTAGTTATGTAGCTGATCAGTTAGATAACAAGTATGGTAATTGACTATATGTTAACGGTATGTGAATCCAATGTATTGACTTCTTTGGACCAGCTATCAAACAGCCTCATTGTAATTAGAAAGGCTCAATTTACTCCCTGATTAAGACATGAACTTGTTAAAATAACTAGTTATGTAACTAGTTGTCACCCTAAATGATAGGTAAACTCACTAGTTCGGGACATACACCAAGAGCTACTGTGTATTTGTAAAACTGATGGGTATATATAATCAGTCTGTGTGTATTTGTTATTATTAGTAAATCTCTTAAATTTTCTATAGTTTTTCCAAAATCTCTTGTCATTTCCATCAAATATTTGTATCTAGATGTTCTACTTAAGTTTTTATAGATTTTGTAGTCAAAACATTCGTTATGGTTGGTTCTTTTATTTTGGTTTCTTATAAATTGTTACAGCAACAACAGCAATAACATTAGCAGCAATAATAATAGCAACAAATATAAAAACCAAAAAAAAAAAAAAATTCCCTCGACACTACTTATGAGGTCAGTCAGATATTTGTGGTTTCTTCATTAACTATTTATTTATTCGTTCATTGTTATTGTTGTTATTATTGGTTATTTTGTTTTGGATTTTGTTACTGCTGTTGTTGTTGTTCTTTTGTTTGTTTATATTTTAGTTTAATTTGATCCGAATTTGGTAAAATTTTGTTGAATGCTTATTCCAATTCATTTAAGTTTTTCATCGAATTACATCAACTTAATTTAATGTGATTCTTGTGTATTACTTACTTACTTCGTTTGTAGAAGTTGTAGAAAATTTGATTTAGTTTGACATTAACGAAACTATTTGGTAGAACATCGTTAAAACAAATTTATAATTTTTGATGTCGATTTACAGATTTAAACAATAGTAAAATGTTGTTTATTCAAATATAATACAAATTTTAACCCTCTAACTGGCAAGACCATAAAAGTTATCCGATGAAGCCAATAATTTTTTTTCAAGTAGATGTAGTCAATAGAACCGTAAGTTATAATTTTCAGGAGCAAAAAGTTTACGTGTTATATGACACCAAAGGTAAATTTTATATAGGGAAGGGAACAAAGTTAAAATACGCATTATTTTTGATGGTGGTAGTTCCAGAAATAATTTTTATCAAATTGACCGCATAAAGACAGGTCTTATTTATAACAAACGACTTGGGTGTCACATTTTTTGCAATGTTGCACCTTTTTTGACTTTTCTCTCCACCCAAACAAGGAAAAGATCGTCAGCATCGAACTGAATATCAGCTACTTGATGAGCAGCTCTTTTCCCAACACCTGATATGTCAGGCTGTAGTGATAAAGGCTCACCGAGATTTTGAACAGATGGTCATCCTACAGACGATATATTTTTGAAGGAAACAAGTCCAGCAAATCTGAAAGCTGTAAAAGCCGTTTTTTAATTGTTGGAAGCATTGGCCTCATTGGCCTGCAGACGTTTGTATAAAAATAATGCATTTGTAAAGACCATGCCCACAAAATAGTAGAACAACCTAATTAACTATAATATTGTGAGTCTTAGCTCAAATATGGTATCGACCCTGGAGACCATCTATGATATCAACTCCACCCATGCGATCATTGTATTCTCGAATAATTTGAGGGCAGTTGATTTCGATATATTTCTTCTTCTTTCTATCATACCGAGGAACGTTTGATTGTTCTTCGCCAGGTTTGGTCCTTCTGATTCGGGAAGACATATTTGTTATCCTTCCATAATACAGTATTCACATCGACTACATGTATTGAGGTCATGTATTCTACGCAAAATCACCTCTTCTCTTGGTTCATTTCACAGTTTACACAAAAGCAAATCATGATCGACAAGAAATATGACAAAACAAAATGAGTACCTCTCATTGTGCTCAAACCATAAACTCCTCTGGCTCGTATTGTAAAAGTTATCAAAATACAGGGTGTGATGCTCGAAATTAGGAATCTCCAAATATTTTAGGTAGCTCCAATGTCCGGTATAACAGGTAAAATGATATTAACTTCGGACCCATTGTAGATTTAAAACCGGTAGGAAAAACCGTTTGAATCACAATTTGATCCCTCTTTTATGCGGCTTATTGAGCATGCATTTTCGGAGATGGTGTCTCGTCTTTGGGACATAAGTGGAATCAGCAACACTCTCATCGCTATCAATACTTTCATCTATGCTGTCTACAGAACTCTACAAAAACGATGAAATCGAGAAATTGTTCATGAGACATTTGCTCCAAATTGATATTTTTCGTATAAGGACGATTAGTAATATCCATCTTTGAGAGAATATTAAAATAAAAGGAAAAATAATAGAACCATAAGCAAACAATAGAGTTTTATAAACAAAAGGTGAAAACTACAATGTAAGAGAGGAGGACATTTTTGTACACGCAAACCGGCAAGACCACCTTGAGGAGGCCTTCGCTATTTCGTTTTAAAATCAAACTTTTAATTTTTTTCACTTCAAATACGTTTTAAAACTTAAATATAAAATGTTATCTACTTACCGTAAAATTTTAATGTCGATCATTTTATTCTAAATGTTGTTTTTTAAAAGTTAAATTTGCGAAATAATTTTCGATGCTAATTTGATGACTTTTTGCACTTGATTGATCATAGACTTGTCAGAATATATTGGAAGGTGTAAAGAAAATGTAAAAAGTGTTGTCTAAAGATAGTTTTCACTATTTTGAAGCGAAAACAATTTTAATACAGCACTGGAGCCCAAAAATCTAAGACCGTCTTACTGGTTAGAGGGGTAAAACCAAATTGTAAATATTCAAGTTAGTGAAATATCGCTCGACCACTTGACCACGTTTTTACTTATTTGATCCAATAATTCTCACTAGAATGGCCCTTTTTTACACTTCTTCGATTTTTGATTATCTTAAGGTCTAAATTGTTTTCCTTCATCTAAAAGTCCAATGATAAAAATTTGATTTTCCAAAAAAATTTAAAAAATCTCAAATACCGAATTTTACATTAAAAACTGTACAATATAGCAAAGTTAGATCTCTACAATAAAAATGATTGAAAATATAAAATAGACAAAATTTGTTTGTTAAAAAAATAATAATAATCAGGGCTATTCATGTTCTCACTTTCACCATTCACCGTATTTTTGGAAGCATAATTACAACAATATTTATATTAAATAAAGTTTATAAAATTTATAGTTAAGGTTAAAAAACACGTGTAAACGTTTTTAAATAGAAATGCTGAGGAAATTACATAATATTGTTGTAATTATGCTTGCAAAAATATGGTGAATGGTGAAAGTGATAACAGGAATAGCCCTGAGTATATTGTTTTACTTGTTTTTGTTATACGTTAGCCAATTTTGCTCAAATTTTCAGCATTTGCGTTTTAGATGACGGCCAACAATTTTAGACATTGGGACATTAAAAAATCACTAAAATTTGCCAAAATATTTTGTTCACTCCTCGAGCAAAAATTTTATTTCTCGGGTGCAATAAAAAAAATGGAAACAGAGGGTACTGTTTGGAATTCGAAGCAGTATTACAAAAATTTCGAAACTTTTGGAGCCCAAACAGTGTTACAGAAATGATAAAAGTTAGTTAAATAATCGTTGACACATGACTTCTACAACGAGGCTCCAAATATTATTGAGAAAACGTTTGAGATTGATGTTGGGGAACTATTCGAGTCAGTTTGATATTCCGAAGCCAGTTACAACATCGATACTAAATACTAATGCAGAAATTGCGAAAAAGGTGATTTTTGATAAAATAAATATAATGTACAAACTTGAATGTACAAGACAGTTGATGTTAACTCTAACAGCGACTATGATAAACTCAACTCACGACTGCAACCTCTACCACTATTTATACACACGCCATCTTTCGGGAATCTTCTACATTGTTCTTAACGGGCAAACTAGTATGTTCGAATTGTAGAGCTTTCGTTGTCAATGTTAGCAGCTTAAACATTTAGTGTTGCCATACTTATAAGCAATGCTAATAACAGCATGCTATCAACATTGTTGATAAGTAGAAGCTTATACTGATGGACGTATTTATAAACATGATAATTGCTGCAGGCAGTCGTTACAGACCGTTAAATTCAAATCGCTATTACAAATTCCTAACAATATTATTCTAAATTAATAGATTTTCACAATTTAGACGAATTAAACTAATAAATCAAAAAACCAGTTACAGGTAAATAGATAAAATGTAAAAATAGCTATTAAAATCAGTAGATAATATTGTATTCGCTTTTAAATAAAAATCTCTTTCCCTGAATTTAATCAGTATCGAACCAAATTTATACTGAATATGAAGTACTTATAAATCGGGGCTCAGTTTGAGATGAGATTTTTCTTTGGTTTCTATTAGTAAAGATTAAATACAAACAACAATATACAATTTCATGTAATTTCCAATTTCGTATTAACCAAGCGGAATTCGTATTAATATCTTGCGTTTCTACACTAATAAAGTCGCGAAGTTTGTGAAATTAAAGTTATTTATTAGCGACGCCTACTTTCGAGTGGGCGTGGCTTTATGATGAACATTTTCGTAGCGTATAAATTTGTTTTAAATCTTATAATTTTGACTAAATTTTCTTAACAAAACAAACGAAATAGCTGTGTAGGTGAGACATTATCCAATTATTTTATATTCCCACCTTCTGTGTAATCAACCGGCTCTTCCAATCGACAATTTTTTCACCACAGCAAATTTGGTAGATAAGTCACTAACATAAGTATTAGCCACATTTTATCATGTTTTAACTAGAGCTCCAAAGGCATGTCACCGAGCACCATCATTAGATCGACTTGCTATTAATAATTCTCTTCTTCGTCGGGTTCAATATTGAAGACACATTCCCATCCTAAGGTATACCTTCGAACAAAATATCTTTAATTTAATGTTCATTGAGTACACGAGGCATCCTTATAACATTATGTAGAGAAACATATTATATAAAATTTATATCAGTCACGGTGGTTAGTAATCTAACCACTATATTACTTACGTTATTTATCAAAGAATATAGTATAAAATATTACTTTGTTAGCACAAGCCAACCAAACAAATACTAAAGAACAAAGTAATACTGAATTTGATGAACAATAAACACTCTGACCTTTTTTAGTGAATGCGGGAAAACCCCTTAGAAAAACTGCAGCTTACAACATTTTCAAATGAATATATTAATCTAACCAGAGCAATCTGACGGCAAAGTTTTGCCAAAAAACTTAAACGATGATTTAAAAAAATGTAATTGTTAAGTCAAATTCTAATATATGTCACTAAACATTTTTTAAACACCCTAGAAAAGGTAGTTAAAAAAGTGACCACTAAACTGGATAGAAATCTTGCGAAAACGCTTCATTTATCTCGCCAATTGTTTATTCACGCAAACCCAGTATATCAATTGGCCGTCTTACTAAAACCAAAGAGATCACTGATGTCAACATTAGTTAATTTACATAATGGAAAATGGATCTCATCACTAAAAATGATTTTGTTGACAAATGCTTTGTTACCATTCAGTTTTTTTCAATTCACAAACCTTCTATGCCTCCAAAGCGTTTCTTGGTTAAAATATCCCAAGTTTATACTAAATAAATGTCAAAGGATGACAGCTCAATTCTAGATATTTCATTATTAGGCAGCCAATTAACTTTCTAACCTCAGATTTCCCCACCCTTTACAAACGTACTCGGGTTTTATATATGGGAAGGTGAATATAAAACCTTTAAAGAAATCCAAACTGGTTAATGTTATGTAAAAGTGCTATAAAAGCAACAGGTTCATTTGACCTTTGACCGCCAAGATTTGAAGACTTTAAAATTTTGTTTACAACATGAACACAAAGATATATTCCGTATTTAATCTGGGCTCATTTTTCAACCTTAAAATAGAACTTAAATTATGTTCTGTATGTTATTGTGTAAGAAATAATAAAACATTATTCAAATTATGTCAATAATAATCGAAACACAAAATACAACAAATGAAATCTATGAAAAGCCGAGCGAGATTAAGAAAATAATACTAAGTGAACATAAATTACAACATGTGCAGCATTAAATCATTTAAAACAAAAATACAACTGATTTGTTTGACACACACCAAAACAACATACGTTCTTTGCTGTTGCTCCTGCAAATTCACTCCCTAAAGAACTTCCAGTCAGTCTAGTAAAACTTATTAAACTGACCCTTATTTAAAAAAATAAAAATCATTCATACTCTTACAAAAAAAATATAAAAAACTTAATTTTTTCAATACGAACAAAACTAGAAAAAAAAAGTCCATAAATATTTTTGCAATAAATTTTTTAATCTTGTCTTCTTAATCGCCAAATGGCGTTTTTTATTACGATCAAAAACATTTAGAATCCCCCTGTTCCCCCTACCAACCAACCAACCAACAATGAAAGGCAATCAGAATCAATTTTTATTGTCAATATCTGTTAAAGAATTACAGCCAAAAGATATATGGTTTATATGTATGTATGAATGAATGTGTGTTTGTATGTATGACCAACCGGAAGATGAAATGGCCAGTTATGTATGAGAGTGTATGTTTGTTGGATATTTTTATTTTTGGTCGTCATATGGAACAGTTTAGTGGCCCACAAAAGTATGCCATAAAAAACAAAAAATAAAAAACAATAATATGTCATATATGTGTATGTATGAGTAAAAGATGGTCGTCTGTGTTGTCTATTTTATATTTCCGTTCCAATCCAACGCCATACGTTTATTAAGTTGATTTGTGTGTGTGTGTGTGTTTGCCTTTGTTTTTTAGCTTCTTCTTGAAAAAGGGGGCGATTACAACAATTCAATAAAAAAAATTTGTTACGGTCTAAAAAACTTTTTCTTTTTCAAGACTTGTGCATTTCCTTTCTGACCAGACAATAAGTTGTACTTCATTCAAATACGAAAATTTATGCTCTCCAAACTTTAATACCAATTGTTTGGAATTTTATTGATTTGCGGGGGAACCTTCTCTGGCATATTTTGGGAATATTCAAATTGTTGCTTTATTTTAAGAGAATATTTAAAAAACCTAAGACTAATCGAACAGACTTATTGGTATGAGTTATTTTTTATTTATACATATCAGAGCTATTGAATTTTTCCGTACACCCAAAATAGAAAACAAATTATTTATTTACTAGCGTCTAATTTGTATGTTTGCAAACCTTATAGAAAATCAAGAATTCAAATTTCTAGGTCTTTGCTTCAAAATGATCTGCCAGCTAGTTTTTACTATTTTGACTATCATTGCAAATGTTCAATACAAAAAGTAAACAAAATTTCGGAAAATAGTAAAACCAGCTCGTTGGTGGACGAGTTATTTTCTTCTGAGGATACGTTTGTCATCTATACAGATGGCTCAAAGTCTGCGGCTGGGGTGGGGGTGGCTTCTATATTCCCCATTTTCGAAAGGGTGTAGTGTAATTCAAGCTGAAATTTCAACGATTAAAAGGGCGGTACACTGGATTAGGTACTATAGGCTATTTGGTGTGAATATCCGAATATGTACTGACAGTAAGCCTGCTATTAAATCCCTGTCTGGTGTCTACTCGACATCTAGATTGGTACATGAATGCCGGGTATCTCTTAACGAGATGGCGAGACATTCTAACCTGGAGTTATTCTGGGTGCCGGGTCACTCTAATGTACCTGGCAATGTTATCGCGGATAAACTGGCCAAAAGAGGCTCTCGAGTACAAGTTGATGAGATAGATCCCATGGTCGGTCTACCGCTATCTTGCTGTAAATCACTCATACAGCGTAGCTTATTTGAGTCCGCTCAACTCAGATGGACTAATTTAACAAATTGCTCGATATCGAGGCTCAAATGCCCGTTTTTGACCAACATAGGTCAATGTCTCTAACGGGGCTATCACGGGCTAGGCTACGACCTTTGATATCAGTGCTTACTGGGCACTGCTTGATTGGTGTGCATGCCAGGAGACTGAACACTCCATACAATGACTTCTGTAGTAGTTGCCATGATGAAGAAGAGGAGGAAACGGTTGAACATCTCCTCTGTCTTTGCCCAGCTCTATCTGATGCTCGGTCTGCTACAATTGGCAGTCCTCTTTTGCATGGCTTAGCGGATCTATCTACTGTGGATGTCAGGAAGACAGATTCGACAGACAGATTCCGACATGTGAAGGACCTCTTAAGGACCTGATCATGATCTTTAGGGTATCACAAAGGGACCAATTTATGGACCCAAGTGAGCTGGTTAACACTGGCTGCCTTTATAACCTAACCTAACCTAAAACCAGCAGACAAACGAACAGTCTAATACATAAAATTTCTTGGGATATTGGAGATTGCGTCAACTACATTCTAAATATCAACCTAAAGATTATGGGTATTTGAGATTAATTCGTAAAGGAAAGACCTAACAAAACGGATTTCGCATTCGTAGAAACTCTTACAAGTGTCTACGATGTAAAATTGTAGGCCTATGGAATCTCCATGTCCGGAAAACTGATTGTCCTTCGGGACAGAATCAAACCACGATGAAGGAATTATAATATAGTGAAGACTTATCAGCTATCATTATATGCCCTATAAAAATACTTGGCTCCTTATGAAGTCAATTTTGCAGTCTGTAAAGATAGAAAGAATTTAGCCGTGAATACTTACGTAGATTTGAATCATACTGCATAAAAGGATTTTAGTTATATACTGGATATATTGAGTCTGCCTTAAGAACAATCTAGGGGAATTATTTAATTAACTATACCAATGGAAACATTCCCAATATCGGAGGATTCACTATGGATTAGCAACATTGGTGTTGTGAACACACACAGTAAGTTCCTATGTTCTTAACCAGCCTAACTATGTATCGGCATTCTAGCACGCTCATATTAAAATAATGTGTGCTGAGAGGGTTGCTTATTCGCTCATCGTTTTTTTTGAGATATCAGTTGTAGAATTCACGTAAGTGACCTTTCTTGCATCCTTGGGCTTGGTTAGATTGAAAGAGTTCCACACAGAGTTCTATGTGCATTTACAAGACCGTATATACTGATCCACAGTGAGTTCTCGGGGAAAGATATTGTCCGATCTAGTAACCCTCCATTCTAGTGCCAATTATTCATATCTTACTCTGCTGGTGTTCTACTTTTTGTTTTTCATATAGCTTTGAAAATTTTATGTATTAAATCTGCTATGGATTTTTCCCCCTTAATTCTTCAGAGAAAATGGAACGTATCCTCCTTCTAGTTCCACCATCTGCAAGTGTTAAAATTGCATAAACGTATATCTGGAGGAAATATTGCAGTTCATTATGGCCAGTAATAACATGTATTCCTAGTTCGATGAGGCTTAATGTGTATCCAGAACATCATTAAAATGTTTTAATCTTTGGTTCTTCATGTATGTCAAGTCCAAGAAATTGTGCTACATCAGCAGGATGCGTCCATAATTCCAATGGGGGGCCCCGACAACAAGCTGGGTAAAATTCGGAACGTGCATTCTGTCCTCAGATATGTCAGAAGAACTCTTGTTCCATGCGGCAGACTCTTCTAGGTGTCCGCTATAAGCAGTGGAGGATCTACAAGAATTGATGCCGTCTATATGAGTGTCGTACAGTGTTGTCAAGTACGAGATATTTTCAAATGAATTCAACATACATTTCCATATGCTCTCCTTGTACATACAGAGATCCTTTCTGACATGTTGCGGGATCCTCCAACTGTGTGATGGCGAAGATAACTCCTCCGATGAGATGTAATGTAACTGTGTGATCAACATAACTATGTGTTTCCGGACTGATAGAGTCTTTGTTTCCTCATAAATATGATGCTCAAAAGTTAAGAGCTGGTCCTTAAATCTACATTTTGACAGCTTTTAATATTTCTCCACTGGGTATCACTTCGCGAAAGTGACCTTACTATAGCAGAGTTCAATGATTAATAGTGTTCTAGGTAGCTAGAGCCTGGAGAACCTGGTTTATATTTCGATATTTGTGCCTTATTGCGGTGGTGTATGTTGGGAAGATAAAAAGTCTATCTAAAGTGACACCTAATGTTTCGGCTGGTTCACTCTAGGAATCAGTACGCTATCGACTTCCATTGTCCAGGTGGTGCAGATTTTTATAATGGCTTCGTTGGTGATTACATTCAGTGAACAAATTTTGGATTTCATTGAAATAACCATCAACATGGTGGCAGAATAATGCCGATCAAGTATGGCTTACTGATGGTTCCAAACAGGCTAATGGTGACACTGGGGCTGGTCCAATTTTTAAAGTCTGGTCTTGTTATGGACTGCTGGACATCCTTAAATGAACTCGATGCATACAATGAACTCACATTGTGCTGGGTACCTGACCATGAAGGTCATGCTGTCAATGAACGTGCTGATTGTCTTGCCAACAGTGGCGACCGACGCTCTTTAATAGTTCCTGAACCATTCATTGGCATCCCAAGCGGATACACTTTGAAACGTATTCGTTCCTGGGTTGAATCGGAACTTTCTCTATTTTTGAGGAATTTACCAGGATTAAGACAGTCCAAACAGTTCGTTCCAGTCATTACTTTCGCTCGGTAAGGGTGACTTGAGAATACTTACTGGATTATTCACCGGACACTGTGGATTACGGTATCACCAATTTATTTTAGGTAATGTCGTGAGTGAACAGTGTACACAGAGAAAACAGATTCGTGATAGCAATCGAATTTGTTGCCAATCGAATGATTTTACCTTAGTAATCGAAGTTTACAGTTGTTGCTACAAAATTTTAGAAGGGGTAACAAAATGTTGGTTGCTTCAACCGAAATTCATTTTTACCAACTGACTTTCTGTTGATAGAACCAAAAAATTCTATGTGTGCAACCGAATCATTCGATTGGCAACAAATTTGGTTGCTATCACGAATCTCTTTTCTCTGTGTAGGTTTTGTGAACTTAATGCTGAAACCTCTGAACATGTTCTATGCTGCCAACGTGCAGAACTTAATGCCTCGGAAGGGCTCTTATTGCCCCGGGGGAAGTAACTGATCTCTCAAGATCCTAATGGGTCGCAGTGCGTATAGCCTCACTAATAATAATAACCATTAACATACCTTAAAGCTCTTCAACATTGCGACCTGTCGCTATGGTTGTGTAGAAATTTTTTCAGTTGTGGAAAGTTTTGGGTACCACTACACGGAGATTACATACACGAACGCTTATTACCTTTAGTACTGTCAGAAAAAGGAGCTACTTACTCTATAAAAGTGTACTGTAACTTCATTTTCGGGATTTGGATGCCCATCCATTTTTAAGATGCTTTTATATAGATGACGGTGGAACTGCCTAAAGGCGTTGACTTGATTGACATAAGTCATCTGTGCAGCGGTATTTGTATGGATCTCTTCACACCACATAGTCTACTTTGATTACATACTCGAAGTGACTGCTATATTACTGCCACAAGTGAGCAGCTCTGATAGATATTTCGCGGAATCTGTTAGAGGTACTGGTAGCTGTGTTGACATGATTGAGATTGAATGTATCTCTTAATGATTTCTAAAGAAATTACAACGATGAGGACGCGGAGGAGCCTGTAAAACACGTTCTCTATCTTTGTCCTGCTCTCTCGAGGACAAAGTCCGCAACATTGGGCAGTTCGTTTCTGCAATACCTGACAATCTTTATTGTGCGGATATTTGAAAGATGGAGTCATTCATAAATTAAATATTTAATGAGGGCCACTTTTAGACAAGCGCTTCTTGTGAGATGTTTAACAAGAGATCACGTTTAGCAGTAAGCTGAGATTTCGACCATTAAAAGTTTAGTTATAATCACATGAATGAGATTCTCAGAATTACCGAGAGCCGGAAGACCATTAAATAGCTACCGATTGTTTACACGACATCTATATATATTCAGAAACGGTGGATGTATTTCAATGAGGTGGCGCTTATTTTATGTCATAACCGTGTTACGGAGGTATAAACTGCTCACTTATTGATTCAAAAATTCACTCAGCGGACACTCAATTTGATTTTAACAAGCCCTTCATACACTCCAGCTGGATAATTTATGTAAAATATTTGATATTTCGGAACAGGTGGTCCTATAGATCCAAGACCTATAGGACCAGCGTAACTAGTTTCAATCGATTATTATCCCACAGAGCAGATTTTATAAATGATTATAAAATTACTGGTTCTAATGATGTTATTAAGTGGTTTTAGTGATTTAAGAATAATTTCTAAATTCTTATATGGAATTTATTTTTATTTTTAATAAGTATTGTTGGCAATTGTCCAACAAATATTCATCATCAATTGAAAAATATTGTTTACTGGAAACCCTATACATTTTATTTCCTAAGAAATACATTCAATATCATTTTATCTTCCTTTTTTTGTATTTTTTCGAGCTGAGGAAATATTTATGAGTTGTTGGCATCTGCAATGATCTTAACTTTATGCAGTTAAATTATTGTTTGTTACGCACCCAATTTAACATAATTTCGAATTTAAACAACAATAATAAAAAACATCATCTCGTAGTGGTCTCCGTCTCTATCTCTGTTGTCCTCAGGCAGACTAATGTGGGAGACACCTACTAAATCACATGTCGCACTGATTTTGTACTCAATAATGTATTATTTTTTTTTGCATAGAGAAACAATAAAATCAATATGTTAGCATATACAGTTGACCATATTAAATACAGACAACAATCTGCTATTCTTATATGTAATATTTACTAACCATAACAAATTGAATGTTTTGTTGGTCAAACTTATAAACTTATTTTTTTAGATCCTTTTTTTTATTTAAGAATATTAAGCAGATTATTATTTTCATAATCTTTAATAACTAGAATTTGTTTTTTATTTATTTATCCAGCAAATGGCATAAAATCTCTTTCCCAGTATAATTTCCTTTTTAAGTGGTAGTGTGTTGATAATTTTCATTTTCATTTCCTTTGCAGGATATTTATACAAATTCAAATTGAATTTAAGGGTGGCTGTGTAAGTTTGAGGGTGACTTTGTTTGGTTTCACTTTCACAGTATTCTGTTTGAGTTCTTCTGTATTGTTGCCTTTTTAAATCTGTAATTACATATTGACCTGTCAAATGTCATTTGAAAGTTACAGGTTTATATTTAAACTTTATTTGTTGTCCTACCCGCCCACAAAAGTGTTAGTTTACAGATAAAGTTAATTTACATTTAATTGGTCTATAAACAGTTCTTGGAATGTTGGCTATTTTAAATTTAATGAGTAGATTTTCTAAATGGTAATGGAGTAAGAAGGGAAAAGTATTTAGATTGTATGAGGATATGGTGGCATGAACTTGTTGATAGTTATTCATAAGAAGTTAAAAAAAAACTGTTTAAATTAAATGATAATTAAATTCTTCTGAGGCCGTCTGTGTAGCATCTTCGACAGTTGTCCCAAGTTGTATTCAGAAATCTTTCAACAGCTGAATTACTAGCGGGAAAGAGAATACCGAAGGTTTTGATGAATGCAGATTTTCCTGTCTGTATCCCTCTCTCACTAGGTTATACGTGAAACTCTCCTGTAGGCATATAGAGATCAAATCTCTTATGAATATGGAAAGACTGAAGAGGACCCTGAGATATTATGGTCCGTAGCATCTTACCTTCTGCGAAATTCGGATATATTCCCTGGCTAACTCGGATATATTCCTCCTGCCTTTAGTGGTCCTACATACCAGACTCCTGGACCAAGTGCACGCACAGTTGACTTCATCCCTTAGGGTGGAAGGTTTTCACATTCACCGAAAAAGATTAGCCCGACGTGTTTTCTCTTGAAAACCATGCAAATGCTAAGCTAATTCCATATATCTGCGGTAGTTGTTAGATCCAGGCTAACTTTCTACACGTCTAACGTGAAGAACATCAGTTGGAAGTGCACTGTGTTCACTAGTGGGATACGTAGAAAAATCACTTGATCACAGAGAGTACGTATTAGTGGCCTTTTTCGATATTGAATAGGCTTTTACTAATATGAAACCGGAGTCACACAGGCCTTTACTAATATGGAAGGAGTAATTTTTGCACAGTGGTACCAGGTATAGGAATTTTTTTAATAAAATACTATTTAAGAACGTGTTCATTTTCGTAAAATGGTGAAAAAATCTAAAAAACTATTTGCTGGAGAAATATACACAGATTTCCCAAGGTTAATTCAGTTGATATTCAACTTAGTTACTGGTTTATAATTACATAAAGGTAGAACAACCGGATTTTGGGTGCGTTTGGTAAATTTAAAAATAAAGATTCGACAAAAACTACCAGAAAAACAGTATCACTTCCCAATTATTTTTTTATCACAGTGTTATTTCTTGATGGAACTTTAGTCCATAATGTGTAAAACTGTGGCGTATTAGGATGATGTTGTAATTGATATCCCAGGGAAAGGTCTGGAGAATCTCTCACAATGACTACAATGTTGAGTTAATCTATTGGAATCTTACCTACTACACACAGTGGGGCAGAATCAACATTTTTTTGGAAATAAATCTGGCATTTCTAAACGGATGGCCCGATCGGTATAAAATTTGACGTAGGGGTAGCCAAGGAGTATTCGAATTCAAGTTATTAAAATGGACCCTACAAATTCTCCAGGCGCGGCGCTATGGGGGCTCAAAGTAGGGTACCTTCGACATGTAAAATATGTTTTATACTGTTGAAGTACGGAGTTTTAAAGTGGCATATTTTTGAATGTAATTGAGATATTGACTGGAAATTTTTTTTTTATAAGACCAAAAATTTACTTATCTAAACAAAACAAAAAATAGTTCGGAAAAATGTGGACCAAATTGTTCCTAATATTTGCAATCCTATCAAAATTTTGATAAAAATTTTAGTTTTAGAGCTCAATAAATATGTAATATGTAATAAAATCTTTATTTATTAACAAAACTAAACGAAATTTCCTGGGTTTTTTAAAGTTCTTATTCTAAATAACAAAGTGTAAAAAATCTTGTCAAAAGGTCAAAGAGAATCAATTTTGGCCACAGGTTCTACATTTCCTTTGGGGCTAGGAAAATGCTTTAAAAATAAATAGGAATCACATTAAGGTTTCCAAAACTGCTTTCCGTTTTCTGATCCCAGTTTGGGATTTTAGAACATGTGGTCCAAATTTAAAATTTTGATAAAAAAATAGGTCAAATTCCGAAGAGCGTAGGGGCGACATATTCAAAAATATGACATGTGTTTTATACCAAAGTGTTCTCCATAAAGATATCTTACAGAGAAACATAAAACTGTTATATGTTCTTAAAGAAAGTTTTGTTTTAATAAAAAAAGAGTTAAGTCACCTTTTCCTCCAAAAAACACCAAAAATCTACAAATTTTTGAATTTTTAAATTGAAAATCATTTATTTTCGGAACCGTAATTGATATTGCTCTGAAATTTTTTCCATTTTATTGATATTTTAGTTATCTAACTAATGAAATGAAATTAGAGTCCATTCGATTCAAAACTACGCCCTATATTTTAAAAAAAGCGGACCAAGGTATGGCAAAATTTTAAAATTTCAATTTTGAAATGATTATAACTAGGAAATTATAAGAGATAAATAGCACACGCAAGCATGTTTTTTTCAAGAACTAGCTTCCCAAAAATTTAAAAATCTTTGAAATCTGATGGGAAACCAAAAAATGGCACGTGTTTAAAAATTTTACATGTCGATGGTACCCTACTTTGAGCCCCCATAGCGCCGCGCCTAGAGCATTTGTAGGGTCCATTTTAATAACTTGAACTCGAATACTCCTTGGCTATCCCTACGTCAAATTTTATCCTGATCGGGCCATCCGTTTAGAAATGCCATATTTATTTCCAACAAATTTTGATTCTGCCCCACTGTGGCTACAGTGTCTGAATGGAATGGAATTCAGGCTTTCAGACAATTCAAATTATTTAGAATACTATAATAAAAATACTCATGCGATGTCAACATGAGCCAAGGAACGAAAAATGGCTATTCGACATGGTACAGTGGTTTGGTGAATAGCACTTGGAACAGCCTCCCACAGCGGGATTATTAAAGGGGTCCTCACGGATAATCACTAGTGCTCTACGGAGGACGTCGTTGAGCGCTTTTTTATTACGATACACTCGGCGGCCAGGCTCAATATTCCAGTGGACATGCGACTATTGCACATCTACCCCCTTCCTCAATTGACGACGTTTTGCTATTGATTTGAGATATATACAATAGGATCCAAGAATGGCTTCTACATTTCCCAACTTTGGAAGGATGCTGCACCAATGCAGTATTTTACTGACTCAAATACTTATTTTTACACCTAATTAAAGGCATGTTGAATAAATAAATGGAACGTTATAAAACACCAGGATATGCAGTGAGAATATTTGTGTTTGTACCGACTGCATACTAGGGAATCAATTTGTCTCTGATATTTACAAGACATCTAGAGTGATTATCGTCTGCAAGGTAAGGAAATCGACTGTTTTGTTGGTCTTCCCTCTTAATACTGTAAGTCGTTTATACGTTGATGACTGCCGATGGGGCTTTCACAGCACCGATTATTACAGGGAACTGTCGAGTTACGACCTGATGGATCTATCGGAATGGATATTCGAAAGTTGGATTAATTTATTCGTACATTGGGTTATTATAGTTACTGGTATGTTGTGATGAATACATTTACAAAATTTATAACACAATTATTTCTTATCAATTTTGAGTCTCCATGCTCGTGAAATATTTTATAAATACATATTATTATGGATAAACTGGACATTGTTCCCCTCAGCAATGTAAAACAATTCCTCAAGTTAAACACTATTCTTGAGATCATTAAAATGACCTTATCATTAAATTTACAAGTCTATTATTTCTCCATTATCATCAATATGTTTGCCAACAAAAAGAAGGCGTTTGTAGATGTCAACATGTCATCGTCATGTCATGCCAGTTCTACATTTCATCATTATTAAACAGTGATTTTTTTTCCATAGTAGTATTTTCTAAACCACCCCTTGTTTGTCAGACACTAATGTTCCCTGAGCACCTGACTATTGTTTGCCAAAACACTGCGAATCTTAAAAAACAGCCAGTGAGTATGATGGCTGAAGAGAGAAAGGGAAAGATTGACATAAATCGTGGTTTATCACAAATAATTTGTTGTAAATCACTAAAACATACAAGAACAAAAAATGACAAATCGATTTTCTTTTGGATTCCCTGTAAAAATATCTGATGTGATGGATGCTACATTAATTCATCACCCTGGTTGGTGGTATGACATGACAACTACACATCTACACAAGTATCGTCGCATCCTTGCACATCATGTTGCACACTCACAAGTGTGGCGAGGAGTGAGTGAGCCAGAATTTTAAGGAATGATATCACTTTGGAATTGTGTGATAAATTATCAAACTGACATTGTTAAGGTTTTTCATAAGGGCCTCAAGAACTAATTTGGAATGATTCCATATTTTGTATTATATTACTTCCCTTATGATTATAAGAATTTTGGATTGTGCCCCCAATATAAGATGTCCATTATCTACGGTATTCAATAGGATAGATATATTTTTCTTATTTTTGCGCCAATATCTTAAATATTTTAGTCTGAGTGGTTGGAGGCTCTTTATAAAATATATCGTAGTGATATTTAATCGGTTATATGCAGTAGACTCATATTTAATTATATTTTAGACAAGAATTGATCAAAAGTTAATTTAATAAATACGTCTCCTGAATTGATTGCAGTGCACGTTACACAGTGGTATAGAAAATAAGAGGGAAATAAATCTGTAACTTCTAAACGGTTAGACCTATTTAAATAAAACACGCGCGAAAAGGAAGTGTGTACCACAAGGAGGGTGGCCACTGATCCCCAAAGTAGGACACCTCGGGTATGTTACATTTTTAAAACGATCCCATTACATACATAGAATCTTCTCATCGATCACTACACAAAACCTCGTCGTAGCTATCATTTATCTCTTATAGGTTAGGAGATATTCGCATTTGAAAACAAAATTTTCAAAATTTTGTCCCTGCGGGTTATTTTGATAACAGCGGGTCAAAATATTTCCCGATTTTCTCCTTTTTTCTTTTATTAAACTAACAACAAATGTTTATGTAAAATAAAAAATAATTGTTTAAAAATCATGACTAACTTCAAAGGCGATTTTTCCTAAAAAAGTACTTTTCTTATTCTTAAGTTATCTAACAAATGTCTAAAAATGTCTAAGAAGATGTATAAGGAATTTATACTTTATCAATAGCTAACTTTACACCATATATTTGATATGAAAAAAAATTTAAAATTCAGTCGATATCAAAATATAGTGTTACCTTTTAACCATTTTAAAACGTGGGTTTATTTCCTTCAAATAAACCGGATACTTTTGATTGCAAATAAAAGCAGTTTTAGTAGTTTAAAATTGTAACAACTCTTTATTTATTTAAAATGTATCAATTCGCAAAAATGCACACACACTTTATAATGTACAAGACAGTTGATGTTAACTTTAACTACGCCTATGATCAACTCACTGACGACTGCAACCTTTGCCACTATTTATACACACGCCATCTTTCGGGAATCTTCTACAATGCTCTTAACGGACAAACTAGTACAATCGAATTCTAGAACTTTCAATGTTAGCAGTTTAAACATTTAGTGTTGCCATACTTACAAACAATGCTAATAACCTTTGTTGATAAGTAGAAGCTTCTACTGATGGACGCGTTTATAAACATGATGATTGCTGCAGGCAGTCGTTACAGACCGTTAATTTCAAAGCGCTATTGCAAATTCATAACAATAGTAACCTATTTTACTTAGATGGTCCAATATGTTCCACGCCATTTTCGGGATTTTTCAAAACTTTTTTAGGAATTGCGGAATTCCTGATAACAATTTGGAAAATCTATATAACTGTAAAATTTCATTAAAAAATATTCATAAATAAAAATTTGATTTTAATTTTTATCTTCGCAAAAACTCATTATACCCTACACCACCATAGTGGGGAGGGTATAATGGATTTGTGCAGATGTTTGTAACGCCCAAAAATATTAGTCTAACACCCACCTTAAAGTATACCGATCGACTCAGAATCACTTTCTGAGTTGATCTGTCCGTCCGTCCGTCAGGTCGCAATTTTAAAGATATTTCGATAAAATTTGGTACATATAATTTTTTCTGCCTAAGGACGATCCCTATTGAAACTGGCTGAAATCGGTCCATTATTTGACCTAGCCCCCATACAAATGTCCTCCCGAAAGTGGATTTTATCCGTCACAAATGTTTAATTTATATAGGTATCTACACAAGTTTTTGTCCAAATAAGTTTTATATATAGGGAATTCATGTCACTAAATTTTATTATGATCGGTCCATAATTAGTCATAGCTCCCATATAAGGCCTACTTCCGATAATCACTTTAACGAGCATAAATATCCTACAAATGTTGGTATACACATAAATTTCAACATAAATAACTTTCATATAAACATTAATCACGTGACCAAATTTCGTGGTGATCGGTCCATAATTTGTCATAGCTCCCATATAAGGCCCACTTCCGAAAATCGCTCACGAACATAAATTATTGAAATTTTGAAAGAAAAATGTTTTTGCTCATTTCTTAGTGTAGGGTATTATATGGTCGGGCTTGACCGACCATACTTTCTTACTTGTTTTTTGTTATATTTCTCAAAAAAAGTATTCAATGAGTTTTTTAACTGTCAAAACTTATATATATTTTGAAAAATAGACAAAATCCCCTATCCGATGTTATATAACATGTCTACCTTATGTTTTTTACGTGGCAAATTAATTAACGAAAACTTTTCTTGGTGTGACCGCTAACTAACACTAATATACTTCGGTACAATTGTGCGCAGCATGGCTGAAAATGTGCGGGATTATATAAATATGAGTGGCACAACGCATACAATGTAAATAGTTATTTTCGAATATCAGCAGAACTATAATTCTGACAGTCTTTAAACTTTATACGAATCAATTTCTTATCAGTGTATGAAATTTAACTAAAATGAGACGGATCGGTACAGGGAGCGAGTCACCTGCCATAGTGGCGAAGCGCCACTAATTTGAATATCTGGATATCTAAATTTTGAATACATTGAACATACATGAAACATTTTTTATTATTGTACGTAGTTTGGCTGAAAATGGGAGGGTTATTATTAGTGGATATGGAACCTAATACACACAACAAATATATATTAACAATATCTGTTGAACTGTTTTAGAGAAAGCGGTAAAACTATGAAGGATTTATTTCATTACAAAGGTATGTAGTTGGCTGAAAATGTGACGGATTGGTTATTTTCGAATATTTGAAGAACAATAATTGTGAAAGTAGAGTCTCCAAAAAACCGAAGAATTTAAAAACCGTGGTTTCGGTTTTAAAAAATTGAAAAACGATCGGTTTCGGTTCGGTTTTGTGATAATTTATTAACTATAAATCAGTTGTTAATATAGGAACTGCTAAACAAATTTAAAGTTCAAATTTGACGAGAGTTTACGAGGATAAAGGAATATTTGTACTTTTTCTTTTAATGGTACCTTTTTAATATATTAAATTAGTTAAAGTTGGCTAACATACTTCTCAGTAAAGAAATAATCAAGAACAGGGTACTCAATTGTATTTTGATACCAAAAATGGAGAACTAAACCAAACTAAGGAGTACTTTTTCGTTCTTCAAAATTAATTTTCTATAATATTGAACCTAGAATCAGGAAATTACTTTGAAATTTCAAACATGACAGTGGTTCAAGAGTGGAACTTTTTTACTTTTTCTTCTAATGGTACTTTTTATTATAATAAATGATTTTACTTATTGTATATACTTAATAGTTGGCTGATATGCTTCTGACTAAGGAGAGAATCAAGGATAGAGGGCATAATGATATTGAGGTGACAGAAACTATTATTGAAATTTAATAATGAACCTATAAGCAGGATATTAAACACACATGATCCTGACTGAGTTAGAATACAAAAAAGGGAATTGCAGGTACTTTTTCTAACTAGTAGTACTTTTTAAATATTTTTTAACTTTAATTGTAGACAAATGATTCTGAATGAGTTAGAATTCACGAAGGGTGATTATAGTCTTACCTTTCTTTTGTATTTTCTATAATAATGGACACAGAAATATGAAATTAAACATTCATGATGTAGAGTAGGAATACAAAATGTGGGTCTTTATGCTTTTTTCTAATAAAACGTCAAGAATGACCTACAATCCACATTACAATGAATCAATAAACATGAAACTAGAAACATGTTTTCCTGAATTAGTATTAATTTACAAATGGAGACTTAATAGTACTATTTGTTTATTCCAAATTTAAACAAATCTTAAGATATTTTTAACGATCTGTGTTTAGAGATATTGGATGAATAATTGGATGGAAAAGTTTGTTTCTCATTTCTAAATTTTGAATTTTTCTAGTGAAAATAGATTAAAAGTGAAAACCGAAGAATAATTGTCGGTTTCGGTTTCGGTTTTAGGCCTTGAAAAACCGCGGTTTCGGTTTCGGTTAAAACCGAATTGGAAACTCTATGTGAAAGTATACCTAACTAGTGTACGAGTTTTAGATAAAAATGGGCGAGATCGGAACAGTGCGTATAGGATCTCTATTACAAAAATAGTCTTTAAGCTTTGTCTGAATCACTGAAGATCTATAATAGTGTGGTTCTCAATATGAGGTATCAGACAATGCAAAGTAAAGCTAGACTATTCCTAATTTTTATAAATTACTTTCCTATCATTGTATCATTGTAAGTAGTTTCAAAGAATACCAAAAATGTATTTTAGACATTTATTTTTGCAATCATTCTTTAAAAGGTTTATTCGTTACGCAAATCATTTTATTTTATTGCTTTTGAGATGTTTTAGATATAGGGGAGATTTTATTTAAACGATTATTCGTTTCAATTTATTCGAATAATATTTTATCCGCTACTAAATCGTATTATTAAAAGTATGTTAAGAAATTTTAACCCCGGGAATTTTTCGATTATTCGTTACCAATTATTCGATTATTTTTTTATTCGTTTTTAAAAATTAATTTTATACAAACGTTTCCTCATTTGAATAAAACAAAAGAAGTGTTTGTATTTATATATCGCTTTATTCACTCGAATAATATTTTACTTTCTAAAAAAATATTGTTTTATTAAATGTTTCATATTATTACAAATTCGTACAGTATTAAGGTTTTTTTAAGTCCGAGTTCTTATATGTAGTACCGATTATTTTTTTTTAATTATTCGAATAGTTTTTTAAATTATATTAAAAAATAATAATATTTTCTGCTAATATTTTTCGTTATAACTTAAATTTGAATCATGTTTCGTGTTCTTGAAGCCCATATTTTAACGAGTTCAAAATATAATTCTTTTAAAGATCTGCTTTAAATGAGAGCGCTGTCTGCCTCTGACTCCGTGTAGGAATATGCGACAAGTGTCATTTTATGTGTTTTTTTTTTTTTTTTTTTTTTTTTGTAGTTTCCCAGTTCATTTTTTGTCATTTACAAATACTTGTTGTTGGTATTGTCTTCATGTAATGTACTCGTATTCATGCTGTTCTTTAGCTTAATGTACTCCATGGAATGGGTGGATAAATGCATGGAAGTATGGATGGTATAGGATAGATGAAAGAATTGAAGAGCAAAGACAACAAAACACAACTTGTCTAGTTTAATCAAAGGTTTAAGTATTTCGAATATATTATTATACAATCTTTCTTTTTTTTCTTTTGTTTCATTTTCAGTTGCTGTAATAAAGGGTATTTCATTAAGCGCTTCCTGTCTTTAAATTTAAATAAAACAAAGTCTATGTGGGATAGCATAGTTTGAAAGACCTATTGATGCCATTATGTATAGTGGAGCTCATCCGAAATGTCAAAATTTTATTGGCTCTGATGCATAAATCAGCCTGAATGTGACTGGCTTTGAGGGTTGTTGTGGTGTATGCCTTATCCGCATAGACCTACTCTAGAAAACCAAAAAAGAAAACGTCTAAATAAGTTTGGACCGATGACGAAGCCTCCATAACATCCACTCCAAACTGTGACCTCTCGAGATGGTTCTCATGTGGATTGGTATCGTCCCAAGTTGGACAATTATGTTTGTTTATCCAGAAATGGGACACACCGTAAAATGGGCGAAGCACGCGGAACGTTACCCGAACCGAACACCCATTTTGATAAAACAATTATTTGCACAATTTGCACGTGTTGTTGAACGCTATATCCATCCATGGTGATTTGGCAAAAAACCTAAATAAATGACAGCCAATTCGACAGATATAGCTTCAGCAATATGGCCGCTATCAACTGTTAAAGTTCGGAAGTTCCTATTGGAATACCCTTTATATTAAAGTCTCCAGTTGCAGCGTTTAAATATTTAATGTTCGTTTTTGTTTTAAAAAACTAAAGCAAATGGATTTCTAAATATTATGTAAGACTTTGAAAGATTGATAGAATTTGAGACTTTAAAAGTTATACTTAGTATTTTCTATGTTAACTAACAGGTCCATTGTCTTAATAATATTTAACTTCTTACTAGTCAAGTTTTTTTACTCACCTTCAAACAAAGTACACTAGTGATGAATTTCACTTTTTCAATTCTCTAACCAACCTATTAAATTCAATATTTAAAACCACATTTAACTCTTTCAAAAAAACTCTAAACCGTTGTTTCCTTCATTTACATGCGAAATATTTATTATAAAACAAATATTTACTTTGTACTTTTCGAAGTAAATACGAAAAAAGTGAGCAAAATTCGTTATTTTCTTTCCATCTAGTAATTTAAACAATCAGAAAAGCACTCAACTTTATTAAACATAAATTCCAATATTGAAGGGTTAAAGGTGGATACGATGTTTATTTAAGCCCAATTAAAATACAAATCGTGTTTAACAACTAAAAATATACAAAAAAATCAACAACAACAACGTGAAAGAAAAACAATAAAAAAGGGATCAAAATTTACAAGGAAATGAAAAATATACACACACATATATGTATATAAATATTAAAATAAATGTTTGTAGATGTGTGTATAAGGCATTGTTTGCATGTATTGAGATTACAAGGATACAACCCAACGAACATAAGATTTGGAAATAGATTATAATTCCAAGTTACTATTTTAATTATGTATGTCATACATTTTACAAAACATTATAAAAAATTTATCATGGATCTTTCGATTTGGATCAAAATTGAATTAGTTGCAATCGACACAGGTTCACTGTGATGGTTTGTCAGATTTCAGTAGCTCATAATAGATACGACGCTTTTGGTCCCACAAGATACAAAGCAGTACCGAAGCGCCATGGATATTTGTCTTTGGTGTCGATTCGGCTGGTTGGCCGGGCTTCACATCGGATTATCGTAATGGATCCATTTTTCATCGCAAGTAATGATTCGGCGCAAAACTGATTTTCTAATATAGCGTTCAAACACCATTTCTCTCGGCTTCAATTCGTATGGTACCCAATTTCCCTGCTGCTCGCAAACGTTTTGAAATTGCTGTTTGAGTAGCTACCTATGATTTTGCAAGCTCTTGTTGAGTTTTACAACAATATTCATGGAGTAATGCCTCCAAGTATTGGCCTTCAAATGTTTTGGCTGGCCATGGCGATCTTTATCTTCCTTGTTAAAATCCCAATTTCTGAACCGGACAAACCATCTCTCGCACGTAGAAACTGACAGAAAACATTCATCATAAGCTTTGGTGAGTAATCGGTGAGCTCTAGGGCACTTTTTCCAAAGATTCGTTGGTACAAAATTCTACATTTTCTACAGAAAAAACAAACATTTGTTGTTTACACTATAATATTGTTACGTTTTAACCTTTTTAAAACGTTGGTTTATTTCCTTTAAATAAACCGGATACCTTTGATTGAAAATAAAAGAAGTTTAGTAGTTTAAAATTGTAACAACTTTTTATTTATTTAAAATGAACAACAACAACAGAATTAAATAGTCACTCAGTGTATCAATTCGCGTTTATCAATTCGCAAAAATACACACATACTTTATAATGTACAAGTATACACTGGCAATGCAGTTGATGTCTTTACTTAACAATGCTTCAAATTAGACTCAGTGACTACTGCAACCGCTGTCACTATTTATACACACTGCCATCTTCATCCGAATAGTCGAGATTGTTCTTAACGGTCAAAACTCGTATGTTCGAATTTTAGAGCTTTCGATGTTAATGTTAGCAGCTTATTACAAACAATGCTAATAACCGCATGCTATCAACATTGTTGATAAGTACTTAGAAGCTTCTACTGATGGACGTGTTTATAAACATTTTGAATGTTGCAGGCAGTCGTTACAGACCGTTAAATTCAAATCGCTTTTGCAAATTTGTAACAATATTCAATAACTAAGTAAGAATAAATGTACAGATATGTACTCTTCAAAATAGCAATATAAGTTATTAAAAACAAAAACCGCGTTCAAAAGATATGCCATCTATTGTAAATATTTGAAATATAATTGTACTCTCTTTAAATCTCATATTTAAAACAAATAAGTTATTTTCATTTAATACAGTCCATATAATCTATTCCCAATGGTTCCTTAATAAGAAGAACATATATCTTCATGGGAAGCGATAATCTTAGATTTCACTTCCATTTTTGCTATAGGCTGGCTGTTGTTCTGGGTTTCGTCCTCTATATTTGCATCGTTCTCTTCTTCGTCGGGTGTGGCGTCGATCATCGTAATTTTGAAGAAAATAGCTGTGCTGACAAAAACTTTTCTTTTCTTTAAGGTAAGACATAGAGATTTTGTCTAAAGTAGGCACTTCGAGTTCTTCTCTGTGAAAGACGACCCATTTCGCAACGTGCAATTCTCTATTTACTTTACTTTGGAAGACTTCGTTTTCAAGCTTGCTCTATCATTTGATAAAGAAGTATGATTTGGTCAGGTATTGAATGTCCGCTTTTATCACAATCGTAAATTTGCTTCTCTGCCAATTAGTTATGATACCTCCTACAAGGTTCTTTAGGTGTCTGCTTCTATTTGTAGAAACAATATCTCCCTGGTAAACTTAACCATCTTATTAGAGATAAATATAGAAGAATCAGCCGACGCACAGTGGTTTAGAAACTTTATATTTTGTATATAATTCAGTAGCTCGTGAACGATTATAGATATCTTAATAAAATTTCACATAGTCAGAATTGATGTGTTTTTGAGTTGATTTGTGTTTACATGGACTCGTAGTAAGAATAGGACTAGTGTACTCATATCGGGCTTACAAAATTTAAAAAAAATCAACAAAAATTCAGTTCTTATCCGAATTTTAAGAAATTTTATATGACTAGAGGACTAGAGGATTAATATTTTAAAGACATAATGTTTCCGATAAATTTTTAGAATAATATTTACCTGAAATTTAATTTTTTTAACGTTCTATTTTTTTATTGAATCTACCTTTAATTAGGCTTATCAATAAGTATATATAAATCTTAAAAACTAATTAAACTAATGTGATAATGGGAATCTAATTTTGCACATACGAGGCTTCGCAGAGCAGAGAGATCGAAAGAGCTGTCTTGCAAGCGGGATCGGATGACGTTGTAATTTAAGTACATATTTATCTCGAATTTTTGCGTTCTTACCAGTTCGACTTCCTTATATATCATGGTGCTCTCATCATGAACTCTTAGATTGGGCCTTCTGTATTAGATCAATACTAGTATTACAAGCTGTTCCCCATAATGACGTTACATATGAATAAATTGGTTTCATGTGGATTGGTATCGCCCCAAATTCGACAATTTTGCCGACGGAACTTTGCCCGAACAGAACACCCATTTTGATAAAGCAATTTTATCATTTGCACATGTTGTTGAACGCAATATCCGTCCACGGTGATATGAAAAAACAAACTGACTAAATGACAGTAATTCGACAGATGTTGTTTCAATATGGCCGCTATTAACTGTCAAAGTTGGGAAGTCTCTATTGAAATACCCTTTAGTTTCGTGGTGATTTCCAATTTGAATTCCTAAGATATTCCAAGTTTGACATAGTGTCCATATGAAATAATTTGTATCTAATTCGACTAAATGTAGGACATTTACACAAATAATGTTACAGCGATTCATTCTGCTCTTCACACGTTCTACATATCGTATCGGTGGATATACCCATGCGAGGCAGGTGTTAATACTAGGTGTTAATAGGTTCCGAGTCTTCTTTGTATTATCTTGGTTTGGGTTTCCCCGCAGAATGTCGCTCGTTTTTTTTCCGAGATTTACCACAGTCGTTTCTTAAGGTTTTGATAACCGCTTGACTATCCGTAAAAATACCAGTTGGAGTTTTGTTATCAATCCCGTTTAACCATTTGATACTATCCCTGCTCGCCATTATCTTAGACTAAAAACACTATTGTGATTTAGGAGATGAAAGTATCTGAATATAGATCGGTTTCTTGGTCATTTCTTACTCTTGTTACTTCATCCTTCACCCCTTCCGGTATTATGGTGAAGCAGTTAGTGTTAACGGATTTAGTTTGAATTTTGTTACATCTTTCAAATACAGTAATATCAGGAATCTAAGCAATGACCTGACCTAGGTCAGCACAAGACGACCTAACTGACTATATGACTGTCTCATTTGAATAACTTTAACTGATTTATTTCTGAAATAAAATTCATCATTGGGTTTCGCCTGCAGTAGCGAGAAAAGTTTTCATTAAACTCTCTATCTAAATTCAAATAATAATGAATACGATGCTCATTTATGGTTACGACGAAAGACAAATAAATAATAAAAAAAATAATACAAGAATTATCTAACAAACAAATGAACGCTAATAGACAATGATGATGATTTTCCTTCCTGCTGTTGATGAGGAAGGAGACTTCGACGATGGGGGTAGAAATGTAAAAGATTAAAACCAACGCTAACATTACCGCCAACAAACAATCAAATGCTGGCAAATAAATAATAAATGTATGGAATATTAGAAAACGCTAGAATTGTTTATAAATACTCACTCACATACATACAAATAAGCAAACTTAAACAATTGTTAACAATATTCAAATGCAGATAATCAGAGGATTAAAAGGAAAGAAAACAAAAATAAACAAAATAAAATAAAAAAAAAAAACTGTCACCCTCTCTTCAATTCCACTAAACAAAACCGTTATTTACGTTATAATTCTTGCGTTATTTTGTTTACATTGAATTGTTATCGATTACAATTGATTGTCGTCGTCGTCGTCAATGTGTGGTAAATATTTACTCAATCTCTCACATTCATATACAGATAAGATGCGGAATTAGTGAAACGACCTCAATTGATGCGGATTATTATGATTGAATTTCAATTGATTTTTAAAATCCCGCATTTTATCGTCAACATTGTTGTCATCAATCAATGAATACATGGAAGATGATGAAGACAGAAAGTACTTATGAGAAGATTTGCTGGATTCTGCATGTGTATATTTTGTTATTTGCGTAAGTGTGTTTGACAAATTATTGAGATTTGTTTATCCTGTTTAATGAATCTGAGTTTTCATATTAATTTCAAAATGTTCAGAGTTTAATATTCTTTCGATTTTTAGGGAAACGTTTACTTTTTTGTAAACATTCCTCGAATCTAAACTTGAATCTGTGTTAGATCCAAATCTCGTATGATGGAGGTTTATGATGGAATGTAGATAGCAGCTTTTTCATTATTTTCCTGGTCTGAAAAGCTTCATTTTAAACTTTGTTGGAACAACTATCCATTGAATAAACACATAGAACGGAAGGAGAGAGTAATATCAACAAGACTATTTGTATTTTTTCATTGCTACTGCTACTTGTAGTTTAGTTTTTTAAACACTAGATATAATAACAAAATAGAGGAAATACATTCTCATGAATTAGGTTTTTGACAACAGACTTAGGTATGAACAATTGTGATCTTTTTGCATGTTTCGACATGTTTAAGACCTAAAAGCATAGAGAATTATACACAGAGACGAGACACTCCGTTTTGTAAAACAAAAATAACACAAATCATATGTCTATACAACAACAGAATACCTTGACTAACATGTATTTTGTTGTTGCGAGAGTTAGGTTTTGGACAACAATCTTTAGTTTTTGACAATTACGTCCCATCTCTATGTTACCTTATGCCTAAGAGTTTAAGAAAATAATACACTCTGTGATGGAATGAGGGTTTTGATTAAACAGCGAAGCATCGCGTATGATCTTGGAAAGAGCTTTGATAAAGCAACGACATTGCAATGGCTAGAAACTTACAACTATTTTCAAAGTTCTGTTTCCAAAGCATAGAGTGTACTCTTTAAACCGAGACAAAATATATGAATTAACATTATACCCAAATTTCATTGGGTATAATTCACTTTTAACCTTACTGCACACACAGCTCATGCCACATTGGATATTCTGCACGAGTGATTTTAGGGCATGGTCATCTCACGTGGAGGTGATGTGAACTAGCCACTGAGATCGTGCGATTTGACCCCGTTAGACTTTTTCTTGTGGGGTTTTCTTAAGTCGCAGGTCTATGCGAATAAGCCACAAAACACATCGGCCCTTAAAGCCAACAAAACCCATGTCATCGGTCCCATTCAGCCTGATTTATGAGCCAGAGTCTTGGGAAATCGGATATTTTGGATGCGCGCCACCCAGCGAAGCCACGGCGGACATTTGCACGGTATTACCGACGACCTTCAGAATACTAAGTCATTTGTGGAGCTCAATAAATGATCTCATGAACGGGCATCATAAATAAAACAGAGACAATCGTAAGTTCAAAATATCACCTCTCAAAAGTCTGGTTGAAGTTCTTAATCGGCATAAGGAGCGGATATCCCATCTATTTCATATGAAACTTTCCCATACTGCGATTTTGAAGGACTTGTGAAGAGAATGACGTAACACTCACATTCCAAAGACAGCGGGTTTTATAGTTACTAGACCAAGGGCTGTCAAACTCACCAACAATTCTTCAGTTTTCATCAGCGGACCTATTGGACCAAGTTGGAAAGATAAATCCCGTACCACGGTTCTGCACAGTTTGCCAGAAGCGATTGAACCACATGTCCAGATAATTAAGGAACTGTTTTTGACTGAATCATGAATGGTAGTGGTTTGTTGCAATAAAACACATCGACATCATCATAATACGTCAAGCTACCACCCTTCCCACCACAAAATAACTATGATAACCGGATTTGTGCGAAAAAACAACATCGTTGCTGATAGGTTCCAGGAGCCAAAACTAACGAGCAATCTGCATACATATTTCGAGCGGATACAAAGTTCTCCGAAAAGAGGCCAAAAACAAAACTGGAGATCTATAAAGTCATCGTACCGTCAGTAGAAATTTGTCCAACTGGCTAAAACTCCGACTGACGATATCATTAGAGGAGTTATTTCAGTTTCAACATCATACAGTTGAAGTAAATCCCAAGACATATAAGGACCTTCATATATACCAGTAGGACATACGGAGGTATGTGCAGAATCCTTCGAAGTTTGTAAACGGTAGATTTGAATGAATTTCTCAGAGCGATGAATTGTAAATGGCTAGAAACAGGTATTCTACATTTCTTAAAGCACAAATTATAAACGATTGCCAAAAGGGTTTATCACAAAAACAAATTTCCAAAAAGTTTTCAATGTACAAATCGGTGATTTCTCGAATAATAAGTCGATTTCGTTCAACTGGATCAATAGAGACAGTGCGTTCTGAAGGTAGACCGCGGAAAACTTCACAAGTTGCTTCAACTGAATTGGTGAGAGAGTTATTTTTGGATGTAAGCACAAAAACTGTAAGAAGACGAGTTGGACTATAACCGAAATTCTTTTCAAGCCAATTTATGGATTATAGATGAATCCTGATATAATACACATTTTGGACTATATACAAATTATGTACTTTCTTCAATAAAACCACTTTTTTTAAACAAAATAAAAGTTTGTTTAAAATATATTAGTTAAGTAGTATAGTAGTATTTTATATTTTGTTAGAAAAACTAGTTTACGCAGAAGATATTTTATTTCAAATGTATAAAAATGTTATCTAATTCTGCAATTTATAATACATATTCCTACCATTTCCAACAGAGTCTATAATTTTATAATAGGAACGAAATGTACTATTTAATAATTAATATACTTAATAATTGGTTAACATTACCGATTGGCTCCACATTTTCCTTATTCTCCACAAGTAAAGTAAAGTAGTATAAGAAGGGGTAAACAAATATATTTAGTCAAACTTCAAAAGCATATTTTTGTTCTGTTCTAATGAATTTTCCGGATGTGAGCCTTATATATATAATTATGAAACCAAAGTCACCAAATCTACTTGAAACTTATATCTATTACATTTTTTTCTGATATAAGTGTATATATGCGTTAATGTATTTTTCGGATGTGCGACTTATTTGGAAGATATAATTAAATATTTTAACTTGATTTCTGTGTATTTGAGGGCTATTTAGCTTGATATTTTTCTCCGTAACATTATTTACAAGAGTTTTATGGGTATTATTGTGATTATCGGAAATGGAGCTAATATGGGTGCTATGGTCAAATATGGACCGATATCCACAAAATCCAGTAGTATACTGTTTGACTACAATATATTGATCTGTATACAATTTTAGTTCGATATCCATATATTTAAAATATTTACAGAGATTAATGTGTTTTTCGGAAGTGGTCCTTATATGGGAACTATGACCAATTATCGGCCGATCTTCATAAAATTCAACACATCGATTTTCGTATATAATGGAAATATTTGTTTGAAATTTAAACTAGATAGAAGCTTTTATAAGAGATTTATTAGTATTTAAGTAATTTTCGGAAATGGACCTTATATGGGAGCTATGGTCAAATATGAACCGATATTCACAGAATCTAGTAGTATCATTTGTGAATTAATACTACCGATCTCTGTAAAATTTTAATTCGATAACGATATTTTTCAGATATTTATGAAAATTAATGTGTTTTTTGGAAGTGGTCCTTATATGGGAGCTATAACCAATTATGGGCCGATCTTCTTGAAATTCCCTACAGCGTTTTTTATGTGCATGGGGATCATGCAAGTTGAATTTCAACCTGATACCGATATATATAAGATAATTAAGTGTATTTAAATGGTCAAATAGTGCCCGATCCAAAAAAAAATTCGTTTCGCGATTTCGGTTTGCACCAAACTTAGTTGTGCTGAATTTTGTATGTATACTGCAATTCTATGGGCATTTATATACCATAGCACCATATTTCGGGAAGAAATTTGTATGGCGGCTACGAGAAATTATGAACCGATTCTTTCCATTTTCAACAGAATTTGTCCTTTTATCATATTAAAATTAATGAGTGCTAAATTTCGTGGTATTCCCTGCAATGAATTAACCCAATGTCACAAAAATCATGTGAAAATTATCAAAATTTTTGGAGGTTTGATCCATAACCCTGGTTCTACGAATTCGATTTTGCTGATTTTCAATACCAAACTGCTTAGAAAAATTATAAACATTTTGGTATACATTTCATTAATTTTGGTTATGTATTTTGGACGTGAGAGTGTTTTACACAGACAGACAGACGGACAGACAGACAGACGGACATTGCTCAATCGACTTAGAATTTCATAAGGATGGAGGGTATAAAAAAGGTGTCCAAATGTGTGGTGGATTTTAAACGGAGATGGAGAACCTATTCGATCAAAGTGACATAAAGCACTATAAAAACCATAATGGAAGGATTATCGAAAAAGGTTACAAATTTCGTCATTAGTGATTAGAACTATAAACATTTTTAATTTTTTTTTTTTTTTTGTAACAATAATTTCAATCAAATAAAAATGTTTCAAAACTGTAAGTTAAGTGATTTCATTTTCATTAACAAATATGTATGTTAAAAATTTTTCGATCTCAGTCCTTAGTAGTACTAATTATAAGTATGCTATAAAAAATGATAATATGAGAGTAAATTCTGCTCCTCGGAAAAATTTTTAATACTTTTCCCTAACTTCCAGAAGTAACACATGTGTTACACTTAGAAGGCACTTCATCGACTATTTCAGAAGTGAAATAATCCGTACGATGACACTTTTTGACACACCCAGAAGAGTTGTATTCGTTACTTCTAGAAGTTACTAAAGAGTATCCCCTTGGATGTATGACTGTAGTTGCATACTTCATCCCGACTAGTGTTCGTACAGTGATCACGATTTAATCATCGACGATTTTAAACATCATGATGTTACGAGGGAGGACTCCTACGACAGAAACTGCTGGCAGACTATGACTAAAATGGCATCAGTGTATAGCGACAATAAGTTTGGATTGAATCTCGGTTCAATCTTATCTAGCTAAATAACTGTAAAATTAACATGGAATAAATAAGAAATGAAATATTTCCATTTTCAACTCATTCAACCTTGTTAAACCCTAAATAGTCTTAGTAGTTTCGCTATAATTTTAATTTGATATCCCTTCTGCCAATATTCTGAGAGTTTAGCTTCCACTTTATCAAAATTGTTAATGATTAACCTTCATATTCATAATAAATTGTTTAATTTATCAGAGGTACATAAAACAATTTTATTTATGGAAATGTTGTTTTATAAATCTTTAGTAGTTTACTTATACTATTGAATTATTGTACTAAATAATTCTGTTAAAAATTAACATTAAAATATTCCATCACTACTTAATTACAGTTAATTTATTTTAATACAACCCTAAAAATATGCTATGTTTTCTACACATTCATTTATTACTACTCTTTGTAGATTTAAATTTAATCAGTAAATGTACATAAATACATAATGAACAATATAGCAAATGGAATTTACAATTTTTTAATAATGTTAAGTAATTTCAATACATATTTCGACCAATACATTTCAAACAAACCAATAAATAATGTCCATCGATTAATTAATGGTCGACAAATTGTTACATTTAAACAAAAACGAAATTGTAATGGAATATCTATAAAAGAAATACTTCTTTAATTTATAAAAAAAAAAAAAAAAAAAAAAAAACACAGCACAGCACAACTACAAATGATACTATTGTAAAACAAATTTGAAGAAAAGCAAACAATGTCGCCAAATTGGAAATTCCCCCTTCCCCCCATAAAAAAAGGACAATGAATGAAACATTGTGCTGCAAAGTTATTTATCTTCAACCAAAGAGGATACTGGCACACACGAATACATTGAAATGGAAGGAAAAGAATTGATTCTTGGACAAACTAAGTTTTATTTTAGAAAAACATTTTTACTAATCTGGAGGCCGAAATCGCACAAATAAATAATGTGGCCTCAAAGTAAACACACTGGCACACATAACAGTACAAATAGAGACAATAGGCAGACATGGATACTATACTCAGGCATAAAATACATCGTGCAGCAGTAGTTCTTAAACTTTAGCAATTTAATGAGAATTACATAATCTATTAAAAAAAATAAAAATCTACATTCTCTGTGCAAGTTTTCAAAATAATTTATCTATTCATGTTTCAACCAATTTCACATAACCTTTCCAAAACACATAAGGGATAATGTTTGCGAACCCCTGCTTTAGAAATTTTAAAAGAGCATATAAGGGTTAGTTTCTGGACCGTTTTAACAAGTCTATATATTTAGTTTACAAAATAAATGAAGAACATTGTAAGTAACACAACATCCTTTCAATAAATAAAATATTGTTTTGACATTACAAATGCTGTTTGTTTTCTCTTGTATCCATTTGTTAGCTTTGTTTGTTTCCGCACCCCATGCCTGGTTGTATGTGTTGACTTCTCTTGTGTTCGTTTTCATTCCCCTAAATCAAGGTGTGAAGAAGTCAAATGACATTCTTCTGGTCTAATAAAACACCCTTTTTTTGTGTTTGCCAGCCCAAAATCTAAGCTCTTTAGTGTTGTTGTTGCTTGCAAGAATACATCTGAGGATACTGTACGCTGTACGAAGTATATTTTGATATATTAGAGCCATTAATCACAAGTTATCGTTAACAATTGCGTTGATCTGATCATTGAATAATTTTATAACATAAAATACATAGTTGTGTCTTTATTCTTGGTTGATTGTTTGTGTATTTATTTATTTGGTGTCTAAATGGGAAACATGGTTGATAGAAGTTTATTTAGTAATCATGGCCATTTAGTAAATGAGCATTTAAAGGAACTCCCTTGATGAAAATGTCTTAATTTGAGGAATGTGAGAAAAAAGGTTGGTGTTTAAAACAATGAATGGTAGTTTTTAGTGGTTCAACTATTTGGATTTATGGCAAAGTAGAAGGTAAAACTTCGAAAGCATTTGATATCATTATAAAAGCTTGAGATTTTCAATGAAAATTTAAAGAGAAATCCAGCTACATCTGTCGCATTTAGTCAGTTTTTCAAAATATGTGTTCTGTTCATGCAAGGTCCGGCCCGCTTCGCTCATATTACGGTGTGGCCCATTTTGGGATGCTTGGGTAACAATCAAAATGAACGAATTTGGAACGGTACCAATCCCCATGAGATCCAAGAACGTCCAATGCATACCGAAAAAGTTAATGTTTGGTGTGGATTTTGAGCTGGCTGCTTTATCGGTCCATATTTCTTTGAGAATAACGTTGGACAAGCCATCATCGACAACGGCGATCGATATAGGTCGATAATTACCAACTTATTTTGGCCTGAATTGAATGATATGGACACCAACCTCCATCATGAATGAAATAAACAAGATTGCGACATCGACAATTCCGTTATTTTAGTGTACTCTTTTACTCTTTTTTCGTGACGTCAACAATAATTGTTTTCTTATGTTTTTAATGTAAAACACTTACTTTTTATATGAAATTTCAAAACAAATAGTGAAAAATAAATAAAAAGAATTAACTAAAAATTAAAATCTGGTGTGCAGTCAAAAATTGCAATAGTAATAAAAATCAAAATCGTGTGCAATAAGTTTGTTTAAGTTTCCTTTAGATCCTTCCTTATTAAAGCAATGGAAAAGTTTTTGTTGCAGCAATAAAAAAAATTAACGTTAAAAAGCCCAAAATATGTATGACGCATTTCAAAACCGAAGATTTTGAAAAAAATTTACAATTCGAAATGGGTAAGTTATGAGCAGCGAAACCAAAGTTTTGATTTTTTTTTTTTTAATTTTTGGCTTGAATATGTTTTCTTTTCGAAGCCATATGATTGGCCATACCCGACTATGCTTTCTTACTTCCCTTTTTCAGGATTAATTCAACATAATAACGCCATAAAAGGGCTGTATAATAATATGGTGTCGCGGTACGGATTGAAATGTATCCTCACGTACTGACTTAATCAGAACGTTTTGGAAAACTTTTTCGGGGTGATTCGGTCCAAGGGAGGTCTGCATGACCATCCCGATCAACTAGAATTTAAATACCGCCTAAGGTGGTACATTCTTGGGCGAAACGAAGGTATCATTTCAGATGGCGGAAACGTTGAAAACGATGATACTCCAGATATAGAAATTTCGGAGAAGTCCCTTACTGGTAATTTGTGATTATGTTAAACGTTTATTAATTCATCCTATAACATTTTTATTGTAGGCAAAATTATATTCTAAATGTTAGTGATAACACTGAAGAGCCTGAACCGCAAGTGTTAACAGATATGGAGTATGATGGCTTAGAAGATTTAGCCGGCTATATTTGCCATAAACTCAAGGACCAATTTCCTGAAACTGCAGTGCCCCAAAATGTAAAACAGGTCACATATTCGTGGGTTGACCACTTAACTGAGAGCGGACTAAAAAACTATGAGGCACATGGAAGCACTAGAGACCATTTTTAATACCGAAAATAAAATAAAATCTATATTGGAACAGGCTAACCACATCGAATGTGATGAAAAAGTAAAACTCTATTTTTTCGTTCAAGAATGTACTTCAAAATAAGAAAACTTAATGAAGAACTCAGAGATAGTACGACATCAAGAAAAAGACAATATAAAAAATAATGCCTTGAACTAAAATATAGCAAAAATATTGAAAATTAATAAAGTAAAATATGTCTAATAACACAAAACCTAAAATACATTTTATTTTATTAAACATAAATTACTTTTAAATATAATTATTGACTTTTCCATTATAAATCACATACAATTTTCATATAATACAATCAGTTTTAATCACTGTTGACGTCACTGAGCTAAAGAGAATTTTTTTAAGAGAGCCATGTCGCCATCTGTGTTTATTTCTTTATGAACCTCCATATTTGACTGTAAGAGCGATTTGAAGGCATGGTCATCTCTCGTTAAGGTAATGTAAACTGCCCAGCCAGATGGTGCGATTTGACCCCGTTAGACTTTTTCTTGTGGGGTTTTATTAAGTCGCAGGTCTAAGTGAATAAGGCTCAATCCACAGCGGCCCTTAATGCCAACATAAGTAATCTATGTCATCGGTAAAATTTGCGCCATGGAAAATTGGACATTTCCGATGCGTCCCACTCATCGAAGCTGCAGCGGACATTTGCACGATGTTATATTCCGTATATAACGGCATCGATAGGCTTTTCAAACGAATAAAAAATAAAGATATGAAGCGACCTTTTATTTATTCCAGGTGGAAGATAGGAATAACGTATCTTGAATTTGAGAAGAAACCACTTCAGTTTCAACAACAATTTTTGGAATATTTAATAGAACAGAGAATTGACCTATTAGATCGACTGATTGATCTGTGATCTGTCTGTGTTAAGTGTCATTTTAACAGCAACATGAGTGAGAAGCATCTGTCACAGGCTACTTACCAACGAATAACAGCAAAGAGCCACTAAAACTTGTTTCTTCTCTTATCATTTTGCACTTAACATTAATAGATGTTGTAGGTACCTCAACATTAGTGATCTAATCAGTCGCTCTGTCTTAAACAAATCCTATTAAAAAAAATTACAACTTGTAAATAGATCCACATGATGAAAATCTTAAGCATGAAACAATTTACGCGACTTGGAACATGGAGTATACTCCTAAAGCCCTTTAAACCGACCCAAGTATTCGGAGAATTGGGTAATTATAAACTTCTTATTTTAGGTCTGGCCAAAATAAGATGTCCAGAATCAGGAGAATTCATAGCCCTGAAAATCTCAAACTCTTATACTCTTGGAAATCAACTGATCAATCAATATATAATGACAACTTTTTGGTTCGATATATCGTGAAAATATAATTATAATTATGATGGATTTCAATAACACCGACATAGAAACCATAATGGGACGACATGGCATTGAAAGAATAACGTAGACTAGAGAGATCTTCCTTATATTTTATTTCCACAAAAATAAACCTATGAAAAAACTACATGGATATCGTCAGAGCAGATTGTAAAGAATCACATTCAAAGCATAGCGAAAGTCATTGTGAAACTCTAAGCACCATGTAATGTCCGCTTACAAATAGCTGCTTTTGTGTTCTTACAAATAGCAACTTTTGGGAGGGGAACATAGGGCCGAACACCTGTCCCTGGTCATTCTTCGTGTGGTATAGTCAGTGTAGTGTCAGTTTTGTTTAGTGTATTGCTTACTTTTGTTTACTGTGCGTATACGCGACTAGTGAGTAGGGTTGAAACCGCCTGAGGTCTAAAACATGCACCAGCTAGTTGGAAACCTTGCCAGGCCAACAGGTCCCTAACAAATACTAAAACATTGACAGAGAGAAGAGGTATTTTATATCAGAAGTGAAAAAATGGAAATATACTGGACTAAAATAATATCCTAGCTTGAATGCTGTCAATGTCTAGAAACCCAATAATAGACCTAGCTGCTTAAAGCTGATCCCCAAACAACAGCACAATTATATTTTTCCATCATACAGATCTTCTGGCAGACATATGATACTGAATCACATCACCTCATTACAATTCCTGATCTCAGATCAGAACAGGTTTGCTTCTACCCCTAATTGAAAGGGAGAGAAATGAAAAATATAACCCAATGTATGATATCCAGAGTTCACTATTTGCGATAAATCTGCCTAGAATCTAACTAAGAAACCCTATAGCCTATACTTATTACTAGCATCTGTACATCTTCTCTTTCACTGAACGTATTTGAGGACCTGTACTCTCGTTCAACAATTACTTATTGACCTGTCCATCCAGAGGTGATTTTAGGAAGATCCACACCTTAATAGGAGCAGCAGGGTGGTACATACGAAGAAAAAAAAACTATATCACAACGGGACCAAGTACTCAAGTGATCTATGCTTCAGGACGCAGCCAATTTAACCTAAGGGATATCCTTATTCAAAAGAATAAGACCACAACGGCAGAAATGTTTATGGGAACACATGTACGATAACCAGCCTATAAATTTTATAACATAAAATTAATCCAGAATGTCGGCAATATCTTAATGAGTAGGCGCGACATTCTAAATTGTATCCCATCTAGATAGTTATAGTGAGAGTCCCACCTATTCAATAAGAATCAGCAAAGGCTTATCTGCAATCGTCGGAGTACCAATAATGTAGAGAACCATGGTAGACTCTCTGTATGACACCCTCAACTAATACAAAAGGATAATTTAAAAGACCAAAGTAAGTCTGCTGAAGGTTGATGGTTGCTTGTAGAACCTAACCTACATATATTACGAATTGCTTTCCATCTTCCTTATTCACAAGATTTTCGTATTTTCAAAGACATCGAATCATTCTAATTTAGAATCCATTGGATGCCGAAATCTCCATTATGAAACGAAATAACAATCTCTGACATTTACTTATTAAAGATAATTTCATTCAAATGTTGGTCCAAAGAATTACGCGAGTAAATTTGGCTCCCAAATCTTGAATCGTAAATGGCTGATCGACGAAGACTTTTGACTTTACATAAAAAATTATATGTGTGATATCAAACGACCTAGTCGGCCAGTTGATAGATCCGGAACGAGAAATTAGCGAACGTCGATGCTGAAAACAATATTTTGCTCGAAGTGCACAAAAAACATTTCTCACAGAAGGTATATTTTCGTAATATGGCTGAATAATTTGGAGACGATGTAACGGTGAGAGTCTTTTCATGAAAAATTGTCAAAAAATACTGAATAAAAATCAGATAACAGTATTAAAACAGCGAGATATTGAAAAAAAATTAAAATGATCTCTAAATGAATCAACCTTTACATGTTCATATAAGGGCCATCAACTAAAACTATGAAACATACTGTACTAATTTACAAACTTTTAGGTAACTTTAATTTCAAAAGTTATAAAAATTCGAATATTATTTATTAAGTTTCTTCCAAATTTATTTGCGTAAACATTGTTTTCAATAAAAATGGGTAAGACACTTTTAGAAAAATCCCATCAAATACATCCTATTCAATAATTCAACTCCATTAGATCTTAACATACTCAAGAAATACAATATTGAGGACATAGAAAATCCTTTGCCAGAAGAGGCCTTCGAGTTACTGCCCTGTCAAAAGAAATTCAAATTGAAACCCGAAGATGAGATCAGTTTGGATAGTATCTTCTCGGCTTTATTAGATTGCATTGAACCCACAGAAAAACATTTACGAAAACTAAAATTTGAGGTACCAGCCAAGGATTTGCTAAATGAAAAACAAGCCATTCTCTTTGAGGAGCAATTGTATATATCGAAATTGAAAGACAACAGTTGCAAGTTAAATGAAGAATCAAAGATATTTCTAGAAAGTGAATTACAGGAATTAGGAGAATTTAAATTGAGAGTAGAAGAAAGTTATGATGGTTATGTGGTGCTTGCAAAAAGTAAAATGCTAAAGGGAAAAGGAAAATATGGCAGTGGTCATTGGGTTAGAGGCAAATATGATGACAAATTAAATTTGATATGCGAGAAAAGAAGTGAATATGATTTTGTGGATAATGCCAAGATAGTAAGTATATAATTCTAACAATAATAAACAAAGACTTTAACTTTATTTTATTTAAGGAAAAATCCTTAGATGCCCGTTTAGTTGAGGACAAATTGATAACAAAACGTGAGACAAAAATCAACAATGACAATCAACGTTTCAAGGCGGTTATTAATGTCAAGAGTCGGGATGATGTCTTCATTTTAGATGGCGGTGTCTTGCTGCTTATGCGTTATTTAATTATCAATAATTTTCGTGGAGATTTTCATTATTTTTCCATGAATTTAATAGGTAAAATAGAGAAAACATTTGAGTAATGAAAACCAATCATACTTATTTGAAATTTTCTATTTTTAGGAAAGATTATACGCTGCCAATTGACCATACGTGAGGAGCGTAAACAAATCAAAATGTTTCATCGCACTTTTAAGAATGCTGTGCACGTTATCAATACCCAGTATTTTAACAATTATTCCCAAGAAGTATCGGAAACATTTTACACTGTCCATGGCAAAATGATTCTACATTATTGGCATAATTTCAATTATCTTATACATGAAACCAAGGGCGTTATAATCAAACAAGAACCAATTGTACCCAAATTGGAATTAATGTGGCGCAGTCAAAATCAGTTATTGGATCAATATCGTTTGAAAAAGAAACTGACCTATGACAATGCTATGGAATATTTTGAAAAACATCCTGAGCTGTCGGATTTCTTGCATGACTATGTTTTGAATGTCTTAAAATACAAACCACGCAATATATTGGAATTTACTGTGAGGTTCTTTCAAAAATTCAAGAAACCTTCACAAAGGGGTTAAATTTGTGTTTGTTGTGTTAGCAACACTTGTGAGTTTCCAAAGTAGCCCTCGTAAAAAACCTGGCAACCATTTATGTTTTGTTGACTCTGTCAAAATAACTATTTCGTTTACGTAGTGTTGGAAAAGCGGAAACCGATAATTGTGTTTATAATTTGAATAAAATTTTCAATTTGTTCCTGAATTTAAATTGTATATTTTTCTAATAAATTTATTTAGCTGTAAATATTAATTAAATAGTTAAAATGTCTTCGTATAATCCTAATGAAATGGTAAGTTAAATAATATATCTATTTATGCTTCAATAGTTTAATTAACTCGCAGGTCAATTGTTTTAAACGTACATACGTGATAAGATAAAATTGTAAAAAGGAATAAACATCAATCCATTTATATCCTATTTGGTGTTCTGTATTTTAATATCCAAAACACAACAAATTCATTAGTTTCAAGATCTGTTTCAGAGTGTTAAAGTCCCTATCGCAAAAAGAGTTCGAACTAGAAGTGTTCCCCATCTTCAAGGGACCCATTAAAGGAACAGTTCTGTGTGCATAAGGAATAAATCCTAAGAGAGATTAGGCAAATATTCAAATTAATCAATTAATCAAGCGACTTAAGTTTTATATACTTTTGCTCACTCTGAATGAAACTACTTTTAAATATTGATTCACAGATTACACAGACACGAAACAAATGACAGTTCTCAAAAGAGTAATATCGAACCGTATGATTATTTGACGATTGAAGAGTGGTTTTGGTTTGTAGAGCAAGAGAAAAAAATACAATTTCAATAGGCAACGAGTGTAATATATATTTGTCCCTCTTTCCAAACCACAACCATTTTGACATTTTCTTTTGTTTGTTTTCTATTTGACATATTACTGGAATCAGCTGATTCATATCTGTGTAATCTGTGTATTGACTGAATCGTAAGAATATTGACACAAAATAGATAAACTTTTATCCATTGAGTTAGATTTGAATAGGAATTTGGAAACATGTTGCCTAAAGTTAATATTTTAATCGATATTAATTAGGGATTGTAACGGTTATAAGTGATATCAAAAGAGTTATTTTATAACAGCTATTTTGTGACTTTAAAAATAAAAATGCACCAATAGATTCGAATTGAAGTGCTTCTTTTTTAAGAGTTTCATGCAAACTTTTATTTTTTCGTTGAAAAATAACTGTTAACCGTGGAGTTGAGATCGTTTTTTAATGTCACCATAGATTCTGAAAGAGCACTTTAATACGAATCTATAGGAATATGACAGTCCTGATATTAATTAATCCTTCAAATCATTACTATTTTTTTTTTTTTTTTTTGTTAATATACCTGAATTTTATATTTTCAAAATTCAGGGAAAATTTTAGGATAATATGATGATGTTAACTGGTGACGCAACTGCTTTGAAGTTTAGAGATGTATAAATTATCCTAATGTATTTCAGAACGTATTATTACAATACGCAATATCATCTTTTGAAGTCCCGTAATAACAACTATAAATAACTCAAAATAATTTTAGTCCTACCCAAAAAAATAAAAATCATTCATAATGGTTATCAAAGACCAAAAAAAAATAAAAATCTTTTATAATGGTTACAGAAGACCGAAAAAAATAAAAATCTTTCATAATGGTTATCAAAGACCAAAACAATATTGGTTATTTGTAACTGTTATTCAGAGACCATTTTTTAAAAATTCTTGATAAACTATTATTTCAGCATTTTTTTCTATATTGGTTATAACAGTTATGTCCCTGGTACTTATATTTAATTTTTATAGCTAATTTGTGTATTAATACAATAAAAATCGAATTAATTTTTGGAATATTTTTTATTATTCCAAAAAGTTATTAAAGTTTTCATACCGGTTCCAAAAAGTTGTTTTGGAACTAAAATGTGATCTACAGAACTATTCTAGAACGAATATATAACTAGTGTGAATTAGTTCCTTAAAACTTTATAATAAAAATTACGTTCTACTGAATGGCTTCCAGAAGCAGTTGATATTTAAAAAAAAGTTCTGAAATTTTTCCAGTGAATGAACTTTAATGCATAAGTGTAAAAAGTGTAAATTTTCTTGATGTAGTTTTAGCTAAAAATGCATTTAATAATTTCAAGTATCAGAAAAATCTATTATAATATGTATATTATCTATGATTCAATTTCTACATTGTTTTTTGCTTTTCGGACTTTTTTTTGACAATTACTGTCTAAAACCTATAACTCTGTATATACACACAGCCTCAAAAGTGATTGAACACCAGTGATTTTTTTAAGATCATGAAAATCATTATAGACCGACTTAAATCTTTTTTTTTTCAGAACCGATTAAATTTTAATCGATAGATATATTATAGGATTTTCTTTATCTTAAAAAAATAAAATAATTTGTGGTGTTTTCACATTTTTGATGCTGTTTGTATATGTATTTTCTTACTGCTCTGTTCTTTTACCAATCAACTGACTATCGACGCCTGGTCGATCCAGGGGGTAAAGAAAAATCGGGTTAAAAAATATTTTTGCCGATTTTGATCCATTGTAGGTAAAATGACTATAGCCTATATATATATCGTTACAATGGACTTTGAAATATCTATCATTAGATATCCATATTTTCTATATTATCTGCATTACTATCCAGATATAGATAAAAAATAGGCCAAAAATCTAGGTTGACCCGGTTTTTTCTTATATCTTAGCAATTTGTTGTCCGATTTTAAATAGCAACCGAGTCGGAAGAATTCCCGATATATTGATGTATCAATCATGTTTGTAAGTTATTTGGGGGCTACGGAAAGTTGATTTCAAAATACAGACGGACATGCTTATATCGACTTCGCTATCTATAACGATCCAGAATATATAAACTGTGTGGGGTCGCAAGTGAAACATTTGGAAATTACAAGCGGAATGACAAACTTTAACTTTATTTAAATGGTTGACTTGGATCCGTGTCAGGACTATAAACACCTCTTAGATGCTGGGATATTTTTTTAGGAACTTAGATAAATAGAAAGCTACTGCATTTCAGGGAGGATATATCAATCTTCGGATTTTATCATCAGTTATTGTCGCGTGTATGCGAATGACCAGCTACACAACGTCACCTGAAATGTATCAAGGCATACGTCTTCAATTTTTAGCTTTCTATTTTTAAAAATAACGACTTTATTTAAGAAAGAAAATCATATTTGTAACCACAACTTTCTTTTATTAAGTTGTTTGTCTCCTGTAAAATTTTAAAAAGTGATCATAGGCTTTTTTGCATTTTAGATGACGACATACTCTAAATAAACATATTGTTACGAACTTGCACTATCAATTTGAATTTTACAGTTATTAGCATTGTTTGTAAGTATGGCAACAATATATGTTTAAGCTGCTAACATTAAGATTGAAGCTGCTAAAAGCTCTAGAACTCGAACATTTTAGTTTTGTCCGTTAAGATCATTCATGAAACTACTAGTAGGATGATGGCGCAGTGTATAAATAGTGGCAGATGTTGCAGTCGGTAGTTAGTTTATCATAGGCGCTGTTAGAGTTACCATCAACTATCTTGTACATTATAAAGTGTAATTTAAGTGTGTGTATTATTGTGAAATATAAACGTGTATTTGAATAAAAACATATAGTGACTATTTAAACTGTTGTTGTGTAAATTTTAATAAATAAACAGTTGATACAATTTTAAACTACTAAACTGCTTTTATTTGGAATCAAAAGTATCCGGTTTATTTAAAGTAAATAAACCACCATTTTTAAAGTTAAAAACGTATAATCCAATTATTGTCGGAATCGGTTTTGAAAAATACAAAAAAGGTACATTTGACTTATGAAATCCAATGCAATTTTTTGTATAATCGATAAAGACTTTAATTATAGATCGAATATAAAACCAATTACTTTCGATTTCACGAGAACAATGCACTAAATTATGTTATCTTATTATATACCTCAAATGTCATTAGCATTTGACCTAGTATGTGGTCTATTCAAAACGAAGTCGTTTCGATTCGATACGGAATTAATTATACTTTCTATTGGAATGGAATTATTTAACAGGAATGATAACATTTTTGATTATTTTGGCAAAGGCATTTAAGCGGTAACAGCAATTGTAATTATATCAGTCTTATTCCACGAAACAAAAAAATTAAAACTAAATTTATTCCAATCATCTTGACTTTTAATGGATAAGTCATTTATGTTGTTCTTTTATCTCTAGGAAGAAATGCCTCCAGCTGAAGGAGGGGATTTTGAAATTCCCCACAAAGAGGATTCTAAACCAGAAAATATTGCGGTAAGTTTATATTAAAAAATTTAACATTGTCACAGATAACGCAAAATCATCCAGATGTGTTCATTTACGCAGTTTTGGATACGAATTCACAACTTGACTAAATCAGTAAAGAGAGACTGGCATTCTTTATGTTCTACTAATATTTTCATCATTTTTAAATTCAGCGAATACTAATCAAATGAATTGTTGTCCGTTGAAAGAGGTTAATGGTAATTGGGCAAGGCATTATTTTTTGCCGAACCAATCAAAAATTTTAACTGGAAAATTTATTTTAATTGGACAATGGATGAGTTAATACACAAGAAGTTCGGAGAGTTATCGAAGATAACATAAACAAAATCTCCCAGTTATGACCAAGATATACCATCCATGATAAAATTGGAAACGACAAATAACCATCGTATTCTGAACGAATTCTCCAGAATACAACAGCTGAAATCTTATTATCTAAAAAAATCTCATATTTAAAAATTCCATCTTAAATTAATCGTTTAACATAATAATTCTGCTTCTAATAACATTTTAAATGTGCAGAGCAGTGTTGCCAGGGGTAGCTTGGAAAAAGTTACAACTTTTCTAATTAAAAGTTACATTTTTTCATAAAAAGTTACATTTACGAATCCTTCCCAAATAAATACTATATATAATAAGGTTTAATAACATATAACAACAATAATAATTTTGTCCGTATTAAACGGGTTACTATAATCAGAGTCCGAATTACAGCATTCGATATCGAGTAAAACTGATCGTAATTATCTAATTTGAGATTATGGCGTTCGATATTGAGCAAGAAATATAGACAACTAGCTTGACCCGGTGCGCTTCGCTACCCCTGTCGATGTAAAAATCGGTTCAGCCGTTTAGTAATTATTGTTTAAAAACTAAAGGTACCAATTTTACCCGTTTTTTCCCTGTCGATGTAAAAATCGGTTCAGCCGTTTAGTAATTATTGTTTAAAAACTAAAGGTACCAATTTTACCCGTTTTTCCCCCTTTTTATCCCTTTCTGGTCCAAGTATTGAAAAAATTTATAGCCTATTGACGCTTCCAAGTAAGGATCTATCTACGTTCCAAATTTCAATAAAATCGGTTCAGCCGTTTAGGCGTGATGCTCAAACAAACAAACAAACAAACTTACAAAGACATTTATATATTTATATAGATTGACGCTTCCAAGTAAGGATCTATCTACGTTCCAAATTTCAATAAAATCGGTTCAGCCGTTTAGGCGTGATGCTCAAACAAACAAACAAACAAACAAACTTACAAAGACATTTATATATTTATATAGATTTTATTATAATTTTGATATAGAAACCTTTTTTCGATACGATAGCTCATTCGATCACGAATGCGGTAATTCGGCCCGAGCTTTTTATAAGTTTTAGTTGGCTAAATATTATCTACACAACATTCATTAAATTGTAAACTTAATCCCGGTATTCTCCAGCACATAAATCAGGGACTCATGGTAGAGCATAATATTATTTAAATTAGGAAATTGATTTAATAAATCTATTATATCAATTCTCCGGGACATTAGTAAGGGTTTCAAACATTTCTGAGGGAAAATATTGCTATAAAGATGTGTGTTGCTCTAGATTCCTATAAAGCTGTGTGTCGCTGGACTTGGTATTTTTAAATTTATATAACCTTTTGCAGTTTCAACAAAAATATACCGCGATATTTCTCATCATGTCCTCAATTGAATTTTTCTAACTTTTAGCATGACTACTAGGTGTATGAAATGACAGCTACATTAATGACATACGATATTTTCAACAGACTTCTTCAAGTATCTAAAAACAGAGTTATGTGTTCCAGCAATACAATTTTTTTATCTGACGAAATATTCCAAATGCACAATATTGGATTACTAAGATCTTTCGCATTTCCAGAGTTTGTCTCAAAATGATCTAGACTTAGGTGGTAATAAATTACAAATAAGTCACACTATTGTTTAATAGAAACAATCGTGCATTTAAAGTACTAAAAAATTTGTACTCTACTTTTTCAGGGCTGAAAAGTTACGAAAATAAGGTCCAAAAAAGGAAAATTATACATGTTACGTAGAGGGTCGTAAAGTTACGAAAAATGTAACAAATGTAACCAAACGGCATCACTGGTGCAGAGTTTCAAAGGCAGAAATACTCTCTTGCATAATTTTATCTCTCTTTATATATTTAGATGGCTATTGACCCTCATGCAGATGACTTCAATAATCCACCTTGCTATTTGCCACAACCAGAAGATCAATTGCCCAAAAAGGATAATTTACAGCCAATGGGTCCCATAGGACCCTGGGCTACCGGTAAAGTTGATTGGAGTCCTATGGCGGGTTTGACTGGCACAAGACCAGTAGTAGATCGTTATTCTATAACAAGATTCAGTCCCAACGAATGGAGAGCCAAAAATTTGGAGACCGTGAAAAACACAAATCAAGTATTTGATAGAACTATAAAGTAAGTATTAAAATAAATAATTAAAGATAAATAAAATTAAAAAATGCTGGCAAAAATTACAGAAATCAATACAGTTGCAAGACCTCTTTGATGCGTATTAACGCCCTAGTAGATAAGACACAAACGGAGACCACCGAAAATATGCGCCAACGAGCTCAACTGATTGGTAAATGGAAGATTACCTTGGAGGCGGCCATAAAAGCTATGCAAGATGAAATAAGTACTTTGGAGGAGGAGAGAGTAAGACTTAAGAAATCTTTAGTTATATTGGGGGTACCCGAATCCATAGTCAAAGAATGCATAGATAAGCGTTGTGGCAGACCAGACACTGAATTGGTAAGGGATGTACCGGAAGAGGAGTTAATTAATGAATTGTCGTTAATAGCGGAAATTAGACAGCAACTAAAGAAAACTTTAGAAGACTTTGAGCAGCAGCAAGTGGAAAATCGTACGGCACGTCAACGTTTGGAATATGATTGGAGCGATAAAAAGGAAGCCTATGAAATAGATGCCTTAAATGTGGGTCTTAATAATCGTTCCAAAACGATAATGTTTAGGCCAGGTGCAGTACGACAACCGGCAGAGTATGTTTTAAAGTTTTACGAAGTTCTATAGTTATTTGTGAGTTTTTAAAAATTAAGGCAAGCCTCGGAGCATTATTGGGAGCATTTCAGTAAGGAAACTCTGGAGGAGTGTGAAACATGTCGTCAAAAGTCTTTCAAATTGAGGCAGACTTTAAATGCCATTTTAATGAATGCTGCTCGAGATATACGAGGTCAAGCCGATGTGGTGGAAAAAGCCTTTGTAGCGCGCATTAATTGCACCCAAGAAAATTTGCAACGTTTTGAAAATGATCTAAGACAGGTAATAAGGTTTAAGTATGTATTATATGTTTTTGCTATAACAATATCTGTTCATCTTTTTAGTGTCTCCAAAATCTAGCCGATACTGAGACTCGCATTGACAAGCTACATCGGGCCATACGAAATTTTGATGCCGGCATGAAAGTGGCCCAAACCCGCATGGATAATCGCAGTTTTCGTCCGAATGTGGAGAATTGCCGGGACTCGGCCCAGCAGAATCTTATAGATGAAGTGGCCACCATACAAAGCGGTGTCAGTGCCATGCTGCAGGAACTGGATGAGGCTGAAAATGTTAAAAATCAACTCATGCAATCACGCAGCACTTTGGAACGTGAAATAATGTTGAAACGTCGCGCTTTATGGTTGGATCGTGAGCGCTGTATGCTTTTGAGGTCTCACTATCCTTCTGCAAGTGCTTTGAGTGGTTTTGCTAGTGTTTAATTCAAATTTAAATCAATGCAACTAATATATATTTTGTCTTTTAAAATAATGGCATAATTTGTCTTTTATTTAAAAACAAAAAAAAAAAAAGATATTTTCTTAATAATCTAAGTCGAAAAATCTTTAATCAGTTCTATTAACAATTATCGTATTACTGGGTTTATCCTTTAAATTGGCTCATCGAAAACATAGCCCAGTTGTTCAAGATCTTTTTGCATGTCCTTGTGTTTAGTGAGACCATCGAACCACAAATCACTAGGGTAGTCCTCATGAATGCCACCATATCTGTAAAGAAAAAGAGTTTGAGTTTGAAAGTTGAATTAAAACCTTTGATTTTAATTTCATTAACTAAAAACTTATATAAAAATTTCCCTACTTACCTCTTTGGTAAATATTCCGGACTAATGTGTTTATGCAGCGATGACATATCCGAACCATGTATAAATAAACCTTCTCTCATGGAAGCATCCAAAAAGGGTTTGAATATATTAAAAGCCATATTGAAAAGCCAATTTTGGTTGACAATATGTAAAGCTGTGGTACGTATGGGCATTGAAGTCTGCAACCATTAAATGTTTAAAATTAATATTTCAAATACTTGCATAATAAAAAAAAAGTGAAAAAGTACTTACCACCATTATGGCAATCATTTTCTGCGCCACACTGGGACTCAAATGCAGCACATGATTCAAGGTGAAATCCTTCAAATCGAAAATACCCACACCACCCACAACCTGACCAATGGGTTCCATGGAACCCAACTCTAAAAGGCACACCGAAGCACGAAATATATCATCAATATTGACTTCACTGGTCTTCCACAGGCCAAAGCGATAGATTAAGATGCGGTGGCCGTTTTGATCTCTGTACGGTGTAACGGTTAAAATATTGGCTTCACCTATAAATTTCAATTCAGCGGGACGTACTTTTTCATAGTACGATTTGTTTTGTTCGCGGAACTTATAGTAATGGCACATCTATAAAGAAATTACAGTAGATATAGTTTGTTTTATGTATTTTTTTATTATTATTTAGCTTACCAATTTATAACTGGCCTCAATTTTCCAATAGCGGGCCCTGAGAAATTTTATTAAGTACTCATCATCAGTTCGATGTGGCTGGCAGCGATCATGTTCTTGTATATAATTACGAAATTCGGCAATCATCTGAGTTTTAGTCAGTTCACATTCACCATTTTGTATGGCCACTTTTTTGATGTCCTCTGGCAATTCGGCATCTAAATGGAGGTTATATTCTATGGCGGGCATTTTATAAACTGGAAATAAAAGAGAAATGTTTTATTTAATATTATTTAAATTACACAGTTTAAAATTTAAATGAGCTCAATATTTTAATTTGCAGCTTGATGTTGATTTTGAGTTCACAAAATTAATAAAAGACACATTGGAAATTTCATCTTCTTTCCAAACAATAATAACATTTTGAAATATTTTAAAATTTGTCCCATTTTTTTTTTAAACAAAACTAGTAAGAATGTTATATTCGTCAGTGCCATATCTTATATACCTGCCACCAATATAATATAAAAACATTTATCTGATTCTCCCGATTTGGTTAGATTCGGTAAAGGCAAATTTCACCTTACTAGATTCGTGCATTTAAATATAATCGGGATCAAAATGTGTATAGTGGTCCGAGCAATGTTTATCATATATTTTGATCCAAATTTTTTTTAACAATTCAACTTATTGTTCGATACATAAGTTAGCTCTTGGCTAATTAATGGCTAATTTGTGGCAAAATTCGGTTTTCTAGGTCTCTTCATATTAAAATTGTTTTTAAACATCGGTTTATGATTGTACCGATTTTCCCATTTTCAATAGCAAACATCTCTGATCAACGAAGAATATTTATTGAAAATTCCATCCCCCTACTACCTTCCCACGTATTTCGTGCCTTTAACAGACAGATAGACGGACATCTTTGAATTTTATAAGGACCAATAATAAATATATATTGATTCTATAACCAATATTTCGATACAAACGGAATGAGAAAATCAATATACCCCTATTGATTATGTTGGTGGCTATAAAAATGTTTATTATACCCTTCACCTTTGTGAGAAGGGTATATATAAGTTTGTCATTTCATTTGTAATTTCCACAATATAATTTTCCGACCCTATAAAGTATATATATTCTGGATCCTTATAGATAGCGGTGTCGATTTAGCCATGTCAGTCTGTCTGACCATCTGTCTGTTGAAATCAATTTTCTGAAGACCCCAGATATCTTCGGGATCCAAATCTTCAATAATTCTGTCAGACATGCTTTCGAGAAGTTTCCTATTTAAAATCAGCAAAATCCGTGCATAAATAACGGAGATATGAGTAAAAATCCGAGACAACCTCTATTTTTGGCCTATTTTTGATCTATATCTCGATTACTAAGTCATAAATATAGACAATATGGATATCTAATGATAGATATTTCAAGTCCATTGCAACGATGTATATAAATCTATAGTAAGTTGGACCTACAATGGGTCAAAATCGTGAAAAATAGTTTTTAAACCGAATTTTTTTCACAAAAAACATTTTTTTGTCATAAATTTTTTTCACTAATAAATTAAAAAAAATAAATTTTTAAATTAAAAAATTTTTTTTTTTTAAAAATAGGAAAATAATTTCGAAACAAAATTAAATTTGTTTTTTTTTAATTTAATTTTAAGGTATAATTTGGTGAAGGGTATATAAGATTTGGCACAGCCGAATATAGCTCTCTTACCTGTTTTAAAATCCAAATATCTTTTAAACAATAAGAGATAATCAAATGATTTGTATAGACCCAGATACAATCTTTTAAACCGGGTAAGGAACAACGAATTTGCATACTTTTACATTTTTCATATTCCCAACTTTGGGACCTAGTGGTGCCTTCCCCAATATGTATTTATTTATATACCTCTGCTAAAGTCATAAAGTTTCATTACAATCCGTTTAGAAATCTTAGATTTTTTTGTCTATCTCTTTAAAGAATATCCCAGCAGTTAAGCATGTAGTCAATCATTTGACATTTTAATCATTTGACCGTATTTGCTTTTTGTAGTGCAGAAATAAGACAATTGGTTACTTTATACATCCCAGGAAATCTAGATTGAAGACAATTGTCACTTAAGTGTCTCTAAGTAATCTGGAGTGTAGTCACTTTAAACATGTTGTGTGATAATTCGTTCAAACTGGTTTTATAAAAATTGTGTTGTCATACAGTTTATTTTTATTTTTGCTTAAGTATACTGTTATCCCACGTAACATAGCATGAAGTCAATAATCACTTTAGTGTCTCTTAGTAACCTATAGTGAAGTCACTTTAAACGTTTATTTTGTACTGCACTTTAGAAAGTAGTTATTTAACCCACCAGAAGCAATCTATTGGAGAGTTGTCGAAGAAAGGTTTGTTTACAAGCTATCGTTTATTGGACTACCTATGATATGTCTTTTAGCTGACTATTTCAGGTCAATTAGGACTCTTACATGATAAAAGAACCAGTTATGTAGCTTATCAAGTTACCAGTTAGGTAGATAGTAAAGTAACTGACGATATTTAACCATTATGTGAATCCAATGCGTTGACTACTTTGGACCAGCTATTAGACAGTATCATTGTAGTCAATAAGGGTCAATTGACCCCCTGCTTAGGACATGCACGTGTTAAAATAGCTAGTCATGTAGCTATTGAAGTAACTAGTTCCCACCCTAAATGATGGGTAAAATCACTAGTTCGGGACTGTCTCCTAGAACTGCCGGGATTCTATTAGGTTAACTATTTTTCTATATGTAGCTGTTTTACGTTTCTTGACAGTTCGATTTGTTTATATGTATTTACAACCGTTTTCTTTCCAATCGACCCCACATTGCACTGTAACAATTAGATGTTCTGTCCAATAAAAAAAAGTACAACAGAAAACAACAGTGTGCAAAAATGTCAGCAAGGTTATCCAGTTTGTAAATTACTATGAATATTTACAGACAGCCAGCATTAACATCGAATAGCAAGTATCTCAGCATGACATTGACATTGATTGTTAAAATGTAGTTATGTTATCTCTTAACATCAACGGCTTAAAAAATATATGTTTCAATAATGCTGATTCCAAACATACCAAAAGGTTAATTTAATTTTAACGGTGTCTTGCATTTGACGATATTGCAAATTTAGGCAAATATGGGGACGCCAGAGGTGATGCACAACTGGGCACGTTTAAAAGAACTTCACTTGCTCATTATGTTAGGCCACAGGTTTTCTATGAGTATGTTTTTAACTCTGGAGTATTTCCATATTTAGCTTTTATGTAGAGATGCCAACCCGAACTGATTTTTGACAATCGCTGGCTTCGGGATATAAGAAATCCCGAAGAAATAAGAACGCCGGGACTATATAGCGACGCCGATTTGGGCTGTCGCACAGTGTTATTAATAAGTATTCAGTGTGCTTAAACCAATTTAGTTATTTATAACTAAATAACTGATAATAATATTGTAAGATTAGATTCAACCTTCCCACCTCAAAAAATATGGGGGTATATTAGTTTCTCATTCCGTTTGTAACATATCGGAAAAACAGTATGTATATATATTCTGGGTCCTGGTAAAGACGATCTAGCTATGTTCATCCGTCTGTCGAGGCACGATAGACCCTTGACATATATATAGTTTCGTTTAATAAATTAAATTTGACTTGGAAATTTTTAAATTAAGAATTAAGTCTTTTGAACTTCTGATTTGAATGTTATCACAAAACCTAATTAAATTAAAAAGAGGTCAAGGGTATTAGAAAACAAACTATATTAAGTTTAACAAGTAAGAGTGCTATATTCGGCTATGCCGAATCTTATATACCCTTCACCCTTGTTGTGGATGTATTACTTGCCTATTTTCAGCGTATATCATCCTAAATATATCAAGAAAACTTTTAAAAATTTTACATTTAATTGCTATTGCTATATTGTAGAAGTTACAAACGAAACAACAATCTTGTATATTCCCTTCCCCATAACAACAACGCCAAACGAAACACCAAAAAAAAAAGAAACAAAATACGCAAAACAGTGAAATCAACTCACATCCAAACATACATATGTAAAACGTACTTTTTTTTTTTGTCGTACTTTGCTTTTTTGTCAAACACCAAAAAAAAAAAAACAAAATAATGAAGCCAACAAACATCCAAACATATACACGTTTTGTTGCTTTTTTGTGAAACACCAAAAAAAAAAAACAAAAACAAAATACACAAAGCCAACACACAATGAATCCAACACACATACGTTTTGTTGTTTTTTTGTCAAAGCATGCAATAAATTGTCTTTTTTTGATGAAATTTTCAGAGGTTGTCTCGGATTTTTGCTCATATCTCCGTTATTTATGGACGGATTTTGCTGATTTTAAATAGCAAAATTCTCGAAAGCATGTCTGACAGAATTATTGAAGATTTGGATCTCGAAGATATCTGGGGTCTTCAGAAAATTGATTTCAACAGACAGACGGACAGACAGACAGACAGACAGACAGACGGACATGGCTTAATCGACTCCGCTATCTATAAGGATCCAGAATATATATACTTTATGGGGTCGGAAAATTATATTGTGGAAATTACAAACGGAATGACAAATTTATATATACCCTTCTCACGAAGGTGAAGGGTATAAAAAGAGGCATTCAAAGATAAGGATCTGTAATATATGTTTAATAAACTCAAACAAATTGCGTTCATCTAATATAATGTGAACGATAATAACAACAAAACAATTCTTATTAAAATTTAGTTTAAAAATTAGTTTATGTACATCAATATCCGTGGAATCTTCCTAAATATGTACATATTTTAAACACTATCTTTTGCTTGCATTATTTCGATAGCCAATATTTATTTTTCACAATTCAACAATTTCAGTTCAGTGAAAAGTATTTGTTAATGCCACATAATTACCACAAATTGATAGAGTCTTTTTAAACACTTATCTAATAATATGTAGTTTTTTATTATATAGTAAAAAATAATTTTTAAACTCTTTTTTTAATACTAAATGCTTTTATGATATTTTGTTTTGTTTATGCGAGTTTTTTTAACGCTCTTCTTTGTATTTAAAGTTCTACTAATCGCACCGGATTTTGTTATGATTCTAGTTCAGCATTGGTATTTTGTATATTAGAGGAAATCGTAATCTACTAAATAATGTTTTTATATTCTATGAAACATTTGAAGACAAGCAAATTAATTAACAATGGGAGGCAAAATAAGAGGATCATTAAAAAGTACTCACTTCCAGAGTCGAATAAATATAATCATTCGATATTTAATGACATATTTTATATGCATATAAAGTTTCATTGCAATTTAACACTATATGAGGAGTTCCATTACAAAAGCCCAAAAAATAGACTTGGGTAGTTCATGAACGAACTAGTTCAACTGAACGATTCCATTATTTGAACTAAATGAACTAATTCAAATCGATTGCTCACTTAGTATTCAGTATTGAACTATGAAATAATCTTAATTCAATGCGTGTTTTCACATTTCTAAAGATCTATAATAGTGAGAGTCTTCAAACTTAGTAGGAGCCATTGTTAAAGCACACTACACTGTTGAACTATCACAGATGTAGATCATAAATTAATAAGACGATTCAAAATCATATTACAAATTCTAGGATGCAACGGAATTATAAACAAGTAAGAGAGCTATATTCGGCTGTGCCGAATTTTATATACCCTTCACCAAATTATACCTTAAAATAAAATTAAAAAAATTTTTTTTTTTCGAAATAATTTTTAAAAAGTTTTTCCAAATTTTTTTTTTTTTTAATTTAAAAATGTATTTTTTTTAACTTATTAGTAAAACAAATTTATGACAAAAAAATGTTTTTTGTGAAAAAAAATTCGGGTTAAAAAATATTTTTCCCGATTTTGACCCATTGAGGTCCAACTTACTATAGCTTTATATATATCGTTGCAATGGACTTTGAAATATCTATCATTAGATATCCATTTTCGAAATAATTTTTAAAAAGTTTTTTCCAAATTTTTCAAAAAAAAATTTTTTAATTTAAAAATGTATTTTTTTTTTTTTTAATTTATTAGTGAAACAAATTTATGACAAAAAAATGTTGTTTTTGAAAAAAAAAATCGGGTTAAAAATTATTTTTCCCGATTTTGATCCATTGTAGGTCCAACTTACTTATATATATGGTTGCAATGGACTTTGAAATATCTATCATTAGATATCCATATTGTCTATATTTATGACTTCGTAATCGAAATATAGATCAAAAATAGGCCACAAATAGAGGTTGTATCGGATTTTTGCTCATATCTTTGTCATTTATGCACGTATTTTGCTGATTTTAAATAGGAAACTTCATGAAAGCATATATGACAGAATTATTGAAGATTTGGATCCCAAACATATCTGGGGTCTTCAGAAAAAAGATTTCAACAGACAGACAAATGGACATAGCTAAATCAACTCCGCTATCTATAAAGATCCAGAATATATATACTTTATAGGGTCGGAAAATTACATTGTGGAAATTACAAACGGAATGACAAACTTATATATACCCTTCTCACGAAGGTGAAGGGTATAATTAAAACAAATTTGGAGAGTACGGCAAACAGCTATACTATATAACGAAAAATACTCTTGGTGATATATGTATGCCATCCTCAGTTCATACAATTTTGTACCATGGGGAACAAATAATTCAACACAATATGCTACCAATAGGAGATCTATCTGAAGAAGCCCAAGAAAAACTCTTTGTTCCTTTCATTTGCGAGCACAACACAAGAAAAATGTCCGGATATTGTACTAATGAAGAACTTATCACTATTTTGTCCAATATTCGATAAAAGTGGAAAACTTCATATATTGAATTAGACAAAGAAGCTAAACAACTTCTAGCAAATGAATATCAAAGCAATTTGGATGAAATGTTTAATAAAATTGTTTGATTTATAGTAGCTTTTTAGTATACAAAGTTATACTCGTTTTTTTTTTTAATAAGTACTAATTTTAGCTATGTATATTAAAACCATTATCAGGTAACTTTTACTTTCGCTAATTAAAAAAATATATTTTAAAACGAGTTTTTTCAAAAAGTTTAGCATTTTCTGAAAAAATGTAATTTAGAAAATTATTAATAAGTGTTACCCCCATTAACACGAAGTCAAGTTATGTGTTAACTAATAGTTATACAGTCGGTTAAAATTATTTTTCTATGAAAACTGTCAGTATAAATAGACATCATGTTAACGGGGGTTAGTTGTAAAAGTTACTAAAAGAAATAAGACATTGTCTTAAAAAATACCTTTTTTGTCTGTTTTAATACATCACATTTATACTAAAATTCAACTAATAATAATAGTCTAACTTTAACCCTCCACAACATTTTGATTATTTGTCAATTTTTACGTTTCATTTCAAAAATTAAAGGCCAAAGTCTGCGAAACAAAACAAAAATCACCTGAACCGTACCAGTAACTAACCTGAATTTGCATTTTTAATGATAACGTGTGTCATTTCCAAATAAGCTAAAATTAGGTCCTACTAGTATTAATACAAGTATTTGAAAAATTATTCCGGTTCCTATAATTGCACAAACAAATTTGTCATTATTCGATTGGTAATATATTCGTTTGCCACAACGCAGCTGTTTTCTAAGTGGAAATAAATAAAAGAGACAATATTTTTCTTGTGGATTTAGCAATAGTAAATGTTTTGAATTTGTTTTATTACTGTATAAAATTATAACATTATAACCAAATTATAGGCCAAAATTTAGTTCTTTTCTAAAATCCCTAAAGTTAAAATTGCAGTTATGGCAAAATTATTTCTTTTTAAAGAGCAATTCTTTAACATAAACTCAGAATTTATTCAACAAAATTTTAAAACGTTTGAAATCGGAGTTTTGAAAATGATGTACTAACAATAAATTTACCTTTTTATACCCTTCACCTTCGTGAGAAGGGTATATATAAGTTTGTCATTCCGTTTGTAATTTCCACAATATAACTTTCCGACCCTATAAAGTATATATATTCTAGATCCTTATAGATAGCGGAGTCGATTTAGCCATGTCCGTCTGTCTGTCTGTTGAAATCAGACCCCCAGATCTCTTTGGGATCCAAATCTTCAATAATTCTGTCAGACATGCTTTCGAGAAGTTTCCTATTTAAAATCAGTAAAATCCGTCCATAAATAACGGATTTATGAGCCAATCTCTATTGTTGGCCTATTTTTGATCTATATCTCGATTACTAAGTCATAAATATAGACAATTTGGATGTCTAATGATAGATATTTCAAAGTCCATTGCAACGATGTATATAAGGCTATAGTAAGTTGGACCTACAATGGGTCAAAATCGGGAAAAATATTTTTTAACCCAAATTTTTTTCACAAAAAACATTTTTTTATCATAAGTTTTTTTTACTAATAAATTAAAAAAGAAATTATTTTTAAATTAAATAAATTGGAAAAAATTTTTCAAAATTGTTTGAAAATTTTTTTTTTTTTTAAATTTTATTTCAAAGTATAATTTGGTAAAGGGTATATAAAATTCGACACAACCGAATATAGCTCTCTTACTCATTTTGGCCACAGATGGAATTGAGTAAACATTATCTTAGTAGCATATTGCGTTATAAAATTTCCCAAATCGACTAAAATTCTTTAATTTTGATTTATATGTGGCCCAAAACTTAGAATAGTTGGGGGAATCTTTAATAACTCGAAAGTTTTCCAAACGATATTTAACATTTATATATTTTATACGCTCCACCACCACAAGTGGTAATTGAGGCAATATATAAGTTTATCATTCCGTGTGTAATATTTGAGAAATATTCATCTGAGACCCCACAATGTATATATGTTATTGATACTTTTGATCCTTTCTAAGTCGATTGAAAATTTTAGACTTTTTTAAAAATCAAAAACTTTTTTCCTCATAAGAAAGTTTAGGTCATTTCTTTGAAGAACTTTTTGGTCGCTTAGTGGGATGAAAGTTGAATATCTATCAATATAAATGTTTTGTAACTCAAGGTATTTTCCTTTAAGAGCCTTTTGGTCGCTTAGTTGGATGCGAGTGGGATATCTATCAAAATAAATGCTTTGTAACTCAAGATATACAATTTGAGCTATCTAAACTATTTGGGATAAATTTAGCTAAGAACAATAGGTAATAAGTTACATGGATGAAAAAAAAACACCTGTATGACCGAAATGTCAAATTTTGACCCCATCTACCTCAGATAGTTCTTGACCGATCTTGTTGGAAAATTGTGTCTAAATTGTTTATTAATAGGACTATCCTTAGTGCAAATTTCATGCTGATCGGAAGACATCGGTTTCAAAAGTTTGTTCACTTGACAAGAATCCACGTTTTTGTGACCTTATAAAATATGTATTCTGGATCGGTACAGATAAAGGAGTCGATATAGCCATATCATGTATATAAGCCCCCAAATAACTTATATACATGATCGATAAATTAATATATTCGCTATAGTCCAACATAGATAGAAACAATTATTGTTTCTATAATATTGTTATGTTTTAACCTTTTTAAAAGGTTGGTTTATTTCATTTAAATAAACCGGACACTTTTGATTGCAAATAAAAGCAGTTTTAAATAGTCACTATATATTTTTAATACACACACACGTTAAACACACACACACGTTAAACAAACTTAAATGTACAAGACAGTTGATGTTAACTCTAAAAGCGCCTATGATCAACTCACTCACGACTGCAACCTCTGTCACTATTTATACACCATCTTTCGTGAATCTTCTACAATGATCTTAACGGACAAACTAGTATATTCTAATTCTAGAGCTTTCAATGTTAATGTTAGCAGCTTAAACATTCAGTGTTGCCACACTTTCAAATAATGCTCAACTCAAAGCTTTTATTCAATGTTCTATATTCCACAGCTATGTTAATAATACCCACAGATATGTTAACAACAGTTGAGGAACATTATGCAACTTTAAACAAGCCGTTAAAATCGTTATACATATTTGAATTCAAGAAACAATATCTTAATCCATATATCCATATAAATATATAAATGTCTTTGTAAGTTTGTTTGTTTGTTTGTTTGTTTGTTTGTTTGTTTGTTTGTTTGTTTGTTTGTTTGTTTGTTTGTTTGTTTGTTTGTTTGTTTGTTTGTTTGTTTGTTTGTTTGTTTGTTTGTTTGTTTGTTTGTTTGTTTGTTTGTTTGTTTGTTTGTTTGTTTGTTTGTTTGTTTGTTTGTTTGTTTGTTTGTTTGTTTGTTTGTTTGTTTGTTTGTTTGTTTGTTTGTTTGTTTGTTTGTTTGTTTGTTTGTTTGTTTGTTTGTTTGTTTGTTTGTTTGTTTGTTTGTTTGTTTGTTTGTTTGTTTGTTTGTTTGTTTGTTTGTTTGTTTGAGCATCACGCCTAAACAGCTGAATCGATTTTATTGAAATTTGGAACGTATATAAATCCTTACATTGAAGCGTCCAGAAAGGGATAAACAGGGGGAAAACTGGTAAAATTGGTACCTTTAGTTCTTAAACAATAATTACTAAACGGCTGAACCAATTTTTACTACGACATGGGTAGCGAAGCGCACCGGGTCAAGCAGTTTATTTAATAAATTAGCTCAAAACTAAAACCGATCGGTTTCAATTCTTTTCGCTTTTGCGCTAATTTATTAAGATGTTATAGAAACAAAATCGGTTGATAATAAATAAAAATACCTTGCATTTGATGGCAGACCAGCAGAAAAGCAAAAAGAAACACCTTAATGCACATAATAAATATCCATTAAATTCTAAAGCCCAGCCCACATTCCATCAACATTGCATGATTTGTATTGAATAAAGCATTCTTGCAGAAGTTCATATATTTTATTTACTTATTGGTGATGTTTTAATTAATCGTACTAACAACTACAAACCGTAAAGCCTAAAAATATTTAATAATTAAGATGTTTGTTAAAGATTAAATAAAATTTATACTTTAGGGTATGTTATCAAATCAAAAACAAATGTTTATTGTTTCTTAAACATGATCAATGATCATGAAGTGATATTTTGCGAAAATATGCATTTAAAAGGAAATGTATTCTTATTAAATCTTGGTAGCACACTTTTAATTGTTTTATTTCAATAACATTATAAACAATTGAAATTTCTTAATTGTATGTATGCATAATAAAAATTATTTATTATTAAACAATAATACTCCATTGTTTTGTCAATCACTGTATGTATGTGCATTTGTATTATATTTTTAGAATGGGATTTAGAATTTATTTCATACTTTTGTTTTGCATTTGATAAGCTAACAATAATAAATATTCAAATAATTTTGTCAATACATAATGAGTATTTTTTTATTTATTATGTTGTTTAGCTTGTTGTAATCAGGTTATTAATTACTGAATCGATGTTTCAATTGTTTTGCGCATTTGGAAAAGTTTAAAAATTAGTTATTTTAAATTTCTGATAAAATTCTAAATTTCAACTCTCCAACTTTGTTTTCTTTGTTTCCTTATCAATATACAAATTAGCTATTTATAAAATAAATAATCATTCACTATCGGATAGAGGCTAATCAAAGAGAACAAAAATGATTAAATCAATAAATAAATCGTTAGAACAGATATATATTTGGAATATCTTTCCATCCGATCACAGCCAATAAACACATAGTCATCATAAAGTCATGATTTTTTTTTTAAACTTACAAAGTCGATCTTACACAAGATCTTATTAACTGAATGATCAAATTGGGTTTTTTATTATGGCAAAATTTATTAGAATGTTTAATTGCTACTTAGAGCGTCTGTACTATTAACATTAATTGTTTAACTACATTGAGCAATTAGTAAACATTTAAAATTATAATAAAAAATTCAATTTATTTTTAGCTACAATTATTTAATTATTTAAATAATTTGTTAACTACTACTATTATTTATCAATTGTTACAACAATTAGACATTAAAGGGCTAATTTCCTTTCCTATATTTATCTCCATGTCTTTTCAATATTAATTGAGCTTAATTGATTTATTTAGTGTCATTATTAAGAATACAAAATGGTAATAATATTTATTAAACAATTGCTTAGTTAATATTGATTTAAAACTATTTTCTTTACCAATTAGCTGGATACTTATACTTATTTTAAGCAAACATTTGAGAGAAGTTTTGTTAAATAGAAATTTTGAAATTAGTTAAAACAAAAATTCTTAGTAATTGTTTATTTTAACATTACAATATAAAACCTTATATGGAAATTTTTCTAAACAATTTTGACTTTGAACTTTGTATGTACTATGAGGTAAGACAACACTTTAACCCGTAAAAGAGAAAGGGGTAAAGCAACACCTGTTTCATTTTAAGATTGTTGATATTTAAACAATATAATATAACAGTTTAATCACAGGAATAAAAAAAATTGTCTGTTTAAAAATTACACACAATTTAATATACCCTTTGCATCATAAACCAGAGCAGTGCAAAATATCTACTAAAATTACTAGTCTTTAAAGGGTTAATGTTAATTGCTCACATTTGCATATGTCCCTTGGACTCTAACTTGATTGCACGTGTGTAGCCAGTTACTACATTGAAATCTAACTTCCATTATTTGATTAATTATTTAATTGATTTAACAGTGTCATTAAAATGTCTCAGTTTAATCTGTCAAAAGTGATGGAAATGAAACAAAGTTTCTTATTGATTTGTAGCTGCCTGTATAAATTAGTAATTGTAGGTTATTAATATTTTAATAGTTTTAATTTGTTTAATAATTTGTAGTGTTTAATTAATTTCTAAGCGTGTCTATAAAAATATGTTTGTTAAGCTTACATGTTTATATTTTAAAACACCTGTTTATAATTTTAGTGACAGAATAGTATTACATTAGGTAATTAATCAATCAGTTCTATATATTGAAATGAGTCTTTTTTACAGCATATAATTCTAGCAGTTAATAGTTTAAAGAGTTGTTCTTTGTTCAAAGATATTGTCTCATAGAATGCAAAAAAAAAAACACTAATCTGTATATATTGTTACGAATGTGCAATGACGATTTGATTTCAACGGTCTGTAACGACTGCCTGCAGCATTCACCATGTTTGAAGGCACGTCCATCATTGACATTGTTTGTAAGTATGGCAACACAAAATTTTTGGGCTGCTGGCAATGACATCGAAAAGCTCTAGAAATCGAATGTACTAGTATGTCCGTTAAGAGCATTGTAGAAGATTCCCGATAGATGGTGCGTGTATAAATAGTGGCAGAGCTGGCAGTCGTGAGTGGAGTTTATCATTGGCGCTGTTAGAGTTAACATCAAATGTCTTGTGCATTTAAGGTTGTACGTAATAAAGTTTGCGAATTTATATACGTACTAAAACTGCTTTTATTTGCAATCAAGAGTATCTGGTATATTTAAAGGAAATAAACCCCCGTTTTTAAAAGGTAAAAACGTAACAATATAATCATCGCACAACCCAAACGACTGAAGCTAGAATCATGAAATTTTAACTGTGGGTTCCTCCGTCCCCAAAACGATCCGATAAGAAGGAAATTCGAACGTTTAGGGGGTGAAAAAGGGTAAAAAACTGGTAAATTCGGTAACCTTTTATCTTCAAAACTAATAAAGATACAAAAAAAACTTAAAATTGCATGTTACTCCATTTAAAAAATAAGCTGACAGGTGTTTCGTACTTTTTCGAAATTCGAATCATTTAGGGGAGAAAACGGGTAAAAACTCTATTTTGGTACTTTTTTGGCACCCTATGTATCTTTTAAACTAATAAACATAGAAACATATTTTAAATCGTATTCTTTACTTAACAAAAAATAAAAAATATAAGTTTGGTACTTTTTGGAAATTCGAACCCTTAAGGGATAAAAATTGTGTTTATTTTTGGTACTTTTTCATAAAATATGTTTTTTTTTATAATTTGACATAGATATACGAATATGAGCTCCCACCACGATACAGAAATTTATTTGAATATAATTTTACCACCGTAATGGGGATAAAATTTACCAAAAAGGGGATAAAATCGGGAAAATACATTTTATTTGAAATTATTAAGTAAATTTTGATAATTTTTTTAACATTGGTTCCTGGATTCATACAAAAATTAACTAACAGGTTGTTATTTGGAACTCGAGTGCCAAATCCGGGTAAACAGTTTGGTACTTGTTTTAAAACTTATTTTTCTTGAGCACATTAACACAGATTTTAATCGTTTGAGACATGTCTTTAGCATAAACAATTTTGGCAAAATGGAATATTTTTAAATTTCAAATTGAGGGGTGTTCAATGAGGAAAAGGGGATTTGGTACTTTTTTCCTAATGGTACTTTTTTAATATATTAAATTATTACACTTATCGACGTTAAAGTTAGCTGATATGTATCTGAGTGAAGTTAGAGTTAGGAATAGGGGATAATATTTACTTGGTACTTTTTCCTTTAATGGTACCTTTATAATATATTAAATTAGTTAGATTATACACATTAAAGTTGGCTAATATACTTCTCCGTAAAGAAATAATCAAGAATAGGGTGCTCAATTGTATTATGATATCAAAAATGGAGAACTGAAATAAACTAAGGAGTACTTTTTCGTTCTTCAAATAGTACTTTCAGGAAATTACTTTAAAAATTTCAAACTTGACTGTAGTTTAAGTGTGGAAAGTTTGTTACTTTTTATTATATTAAATTATTTTACTTATATATACAGAAAAAATCAAGGATAGAGGGCATACTGATATTGAGGTAACAAAAACTATTATTGAAATTTCTAAAAATTAAACACACATGATCCTGACTGAGTTAGAATATAAAAAAGGGACTTGCAAGTACTTTTTCCAACTTTTTAATAATTTATAACAATGGACCTAGAAACACGAAATTAAGCATTCATGGTTTAGTGAATGCGAATTCAAAAGGGATAATTAATGTTACTATTTCTTTATTGTAAAGGTACTTTTTGAATATATTATAATAATAAACCTTAAAATTGAAAATTAGGCACAAATGATTCTGAAGGAGTAAACATGAAACTAGAGGCATGTTTCCTGAATTAGTATTAATTCACAAAGGGAGACTTAATAGTACTATTTCTATCTTCCAGTCTTTATCTTTATCTCGATTACTAAGTCATAAATATAGACAATATGGATATCTAATGATAGATATTTCAAAGATATAAGGCTATAGTAAGTTGTACCTACAATGGGTCAAAATCGGGAAAAGTATTTTTTAACACGAATTTTTTTCACTAATAAATTAAAAAAAAAAAAAATTGGAAAAAAACTGTTAAAAAACAATTTCGAAAAAAAAATTTTAAAAAATTAAAAAATTTTTTTTTTAATTTTATTTTAAAGTATAATTTGGTGAAGGGTATATAAGATTCGGTACAGCCGAATATAGCTCTCTTACTTGTTTATACTATTTTCCTTCACTTGTTTATAGTTTTTGTAGAGCCAATTGAGTACTGTAAACTAATTATTAATACATACCCAACATACCATATAGTAATCAAACAACAACACAACTTGAGTATATGCTTATATAAATAGTGGGATTTAAGCTTTTCTTAATTTCATTTATAATAATGTTAATACAATGTGAATTCAAAAGTAGTTTTTAACAACACTTTAGAAACTCTTATTATACACAACTTTTTATAAAGTATTGAAAAATGCTTATCTTTTTCAATACATTCTCAAGTCTTTTTTCGAGTAAAATTGTTGTAAAAGTGTTTTGCATGTAAAATTCATAAAACGATAATAAAAATTCCTAATAAATATATGAAAAGTGTTAGAAGACAAGACTAAAGAAGTAATTGATCTTCTTGTAAATATTAAAAAACACAGCCTATAAATTATGTACATGAAAACAATCTTAGGAACTGATAGTGGTTTCCAAGGCACCAAGTTTTTAAAAAAATTGTTGGAGGAAACTTTTAACGGACGAATTAGGTGAACAACTATACTGGAAAGGTACTGACACCAAGAACAGTGTTCGAAATCTAAGCACAACAAAAGCAATAAGAAGTAAGTTAAATAAAACATTTTTATTAAAAGAAAATAATCATAAAATTTCTACATTTCATATATGCAGATTTGTCAGTGGGACGTACAAGGACCAATTTATTAAAGACATCCGAACGTTCTTCCAATTTGCTAAAAATCGCATTAAGCTACGAAAAAACTTTAATAATAATAAAACTACATAATTAATAAATAATGAATAATATTAATACTTAAATAAAATTAAAAGAAAAAAATAAAGATTTTTATTTTTTAATACCAATTATTATATTATTTGTGAAACTTATTTTACAATTATATAAAAAAAGGTTATAAAAATATTGAGACGAATTAGCTTTTCTATACAATAGTTAATACAATATTATTTTCGTAAGCTTATTCTACAATTGCAAGGATAAGCTTATAGTAATCATGCATATATAATATTTTCACGAGATTTCCGTTTTGATTTTTCTACAATTGTTACTATAGCCTTTTACAATATATTCTAAAATCTATTTCATGCTCAAGGCTTGTGTTGGTAAGCTTATTATAATATTTTTCTCATATCATTTGGTTTGTTGGGTAATATCAAGTATAATTTGTTTAAAAGTACACACATTCATATTCCTAATTATCTTTAAGTTGTCTTTCTAACAATATATAAACTACTAATATAGAATAGAAGAAAATAAACTAACTTAAATACGTATATTCTACTCTTTACACCTATGTAGTTTCTGTAATTCTCACAATATTTAGATGGAGGGTATTTAAGATTTGCCACAGGCGAATATAGTTCTCTGACTTGTTTTTTAAATTTTGTATCAATATTGCTAAGGATTCAGGCTTTTTCGAAACGTTAAAATTGTCGACTCGGTATAATTTGTGTCTCGGATGCAAACAGGCCGATGATGATGTCATATATGTCATATCTACTTAGGAATGTAAATTTAAATAAAACCAATATTGTTTGAAAGGTATAGTATTTAGTAGTTAAACGGCTTTAAATCACAATAACGAGGGGGCCAATCGACAAAAAGCCTCAAGATATTTCTTCATTTGACTTTGCCACCTTCTACAAGTGCTAATTAGTGAAATTTCTTTATCCGAAAAACTTACGTCAAGATTATAAAGAATTACTCTATATTAAATCCTTTGGGGTATACTCCAAAATCCATTGGAATGACAATATATTAAGCATCAGTGATGCTATTGCCTCCAAACGCGCTAAAAAATTATTAATATTGGATTCAAATTAAACATATTTGAATAATAAATTGACAGATTATTAATAACCTCCCTGGGAGTAATTTTTGGGAATTTCATTAGCTTTCTTGCTATTTAATTATCTTCAAGTTTTTCGAGATCTTCCCTCAAATGTTGAGATTTTACAATACCGGCCTCACGCAAGTTTTGTATAATTATTAATTGAATATTTATCACAGATAGTTTCTTGCTTCAATCTAACAAAATTGTTTATATTTTGATTTTTAAATTTTGACTATGTTTACTATGTTTTTGTTTACTTTATTTTTTAAAAACGCAGAAATTTGCAATTGGTCAATTCACAAGGGTCTTATCATTTCATAATGTCCTAATATTTCACAACGGTTTTTATTGTTTTTCAAGCAAAAAATGTCCTAAAATAATACTATTTTCTATGCTATGTTTATTGTGTTATCGTAACGAAGCAGCAGAGACCAACGCCGAATGTCGGTTAAGCCGAGCCGCCGAGTCGTGATATATTAGGACATTATGACAATATGACTGATAAGAGACCTTGTGAATTGACCAAATATTTTAATAGAAAACCCAGAAAATTTTATTTTTAGAAATACTTATATATTTGCTATAAGGTCATGTTATGGAATACTGAAATTTCAGAATATAGTTACCATTGTATTGTCACTTACTGTATATACTTTATGAGGTCTTAGATGAATATTTCTCAATATTACTTGTAAATTATTAAACTTATATACCTTCATTCAGAACGTGTATTAGTTAATGGTGTAAAATTGTGACCAACTTTGAGAGGATCGCCCACATACCTACTAGGGAACCTTGCGATTGCAATTCAACTCATCAGCTCCAATAATGATTTAATGTATAAATGTATAATGATAAATAAAACTGAAAATTCGATAAAAAAAATACACTTTATGACCATCGATCCATAATTGTTCATAACTCCCATATAAGATCCACTTCCGAAAATCACTTTAACGAGCATAAATCTTATAAAATTGTTAGAATCCAAATAAAATTTAACAAAAATAAGTTTGATATAGAAAGAATTCACGCGACCTAATAAAATGACCATCGGTCCATAGTTGGTCATAGCTCCCATATAAGGCCCACTTCCAATCGACTCAAAGAGATGCTCGATGTTGATTTAATGAGGTTCGTAGAGTAAAATATGTTAATCTTTTAAACAATCTACAGGCCACAATTCTAAAGACGACTTGATCAATTTTGGCATATATTTCATGAGATTCTATATAAAATCGTTGCATAACTTCATATAGCTCTCATCCAATATATAACGGTACATTATAATTCAACTTTCTTGGAATATCGAGGATTTTTATCAATTATATCTTTATTTTTACTAATAACTTCCTGCAACATACAACATTATAAAAAATGTTGTATGTCATTTAAATCACTTATGCTGGAGTAGTAAAGTACGAGTATTTTTTGTTACAATTTTCAATCACAGCATCTTAAAAATTTGTAGAGATAGGGTGGTTTTGGATAAAATGATTTACAATAAGTTTAAAACACTATTTTAATTGTTTGTTAGTTACGTGGTTTTGCATTTCAACTAACGATATAGGTATAATGCACAATCATTTATGTAGTTAGTTTCAAAGATATTCCGAACTTTTTTAATAAATCAATTTTATTGACATTTCAACGACGATTGGCAATATTTATTTAATTATCCATTGCTCTCTCGAGGTTATAACAATAAACAAGCATTAACACGTTTATTTAAAAAATAATTATGTAGGAAATTATTGAATAATTAATAATAGTAATTAATTATAACACTTTTTTAAACACAATTTAATTAAATTATTTACCTTTTTCTGTAATGAAAATTTCTGAATTAGCACAGATTTTTTTATTATTTTTTTAATTACAAACAAATTTTAGTTCTTAAGTAAAGTTTACAACTGCTTTAAAAAAATTTACAATAAATATTTAAATGTGTTTATTTAGTTTTTTCTTCTTCAATTAAAATTTCGCACCCAAAGAGTATACATTTAATCAACAAGTGTGACTTGACTTTGCTAAAACAAAGATCAACTTAAACTGACTACATACAATATTCTGTAATTCGATTTTTATTAAAAACAAAATGTTCTAAACCCAGAACAAAACAAACAACAGCTAAATAAAATCCAAACTCAGATGCTGGAGAAGAGTTGTTGGGTGATTAAAATGGACTTGAAGTTGAAACAAAAACATTTATTCATTCATTCATTAAACACTGAGATAAAGTACAATGCAGTATATGTGAGCGAAAGAGAGCTTTAGTGGGAATGAGAGCAAATTGTATGCAGTTGATAATTATTGATATTATTTTGTTTTTTTTTTTTTTGTTTGCTCTCTACTAAAACTGCATTCATTAATCAAATAGACAGTGGGATGAAATAGATATATTTTGGAAAGAAACTAAACATTTCTTAAGCTACGTACACACGGTGTCAGATTGTTAGAAAGATGCTCAGAAAATGGTTAACACAACCATGAGAACTTATGTTGAAACATATGGTTGTTAACCATTTATTGAACATTTTCTGACAACATTGTAAGAATATGACAATCGTGTGTACGTAGCTTTAGTGGCTGATCAGACAGACATGAAATTAGATTATGTTGTAGAACATATGACAATGGGTCCATAATTAGTCATAGCTCCCGAAAATCATTTTTACATGCATAAATCTTTTACAGGTACTGATATCGTGATAAAATTTAACTGAATTATGTTTTACTATCTGACCCGGTTCGGTTTGCCAACCCAATCCCAATTAAAAATTATTTAAAATACCATTTTGTAATAATATTATCTTACGTTCGGTACGCTACCCAATGAGTAAGAAAAATCAATGTGGTATTGTGTGAATCCGACCAATTTCAAATAAACTATAAAACAATATTACCGTTCGTTACCCCTATAATAATCCTTGTCTCAAGGTCTATTATTATAAACTATTCAAAAAGTACTGGTATTATTAGTAGAAAAATAGTATCCTTTATTGTAGATTCTAACTCAGTCATGATCATGTGTGTTTAATTTCCTGATTCCAGGTTCATTATTATAGAAAATTCAAAAAGTACCATTCAAATAACGAAAAAGTACCTTTAAGCTACGTATACACGGTTGTCATATTCTTACAAAGTTGTCAGAAAATGTTCAATAAATGGTTAACAACCATATGTTTCAAAATAAGTTCTCGTGGTTGTTTTAACCATTTTCTGAGCATGTTTCTGACAATCTGACAACCGTGTATACGTAGCTTAAGTTCTCCTTTTGTTGGTATATAAAAAAATAATTCCTTTAAATAAACCGGATACTTTTGATTGCAAATAAAAAGCAGTTTTAGTAGTTCAACATTTTTAACAACACTTTATTTATTTATAATGTACAACAACAACAGTTCAAATAGTCACTCAGTGTCTTTATACATGTTTATCAATTCGCAGAAATGTACACACACTTTATAATGTACAAGCTCAAATGTACACGACAGTTGATGTTAACTCTAACAGCGCCAATGATGAACTCAACTCACTACTGCAACCTCTGCCACTATTTATACACGCGCCATCTATCGTGAATCTTCTACAATGTTCTAGAGCTTTCGATGTCAATGTTAGCAGCTTAAACATTTAGTGTTGCCATACTTATAAACAATGCTAATAACCGCATGCTATGTTTATAAACATGATGAACGGTCGTTACAGACCGTTAAATTCAAATCGCTATTGCACATTCGAAACACTATGAAAACAAGTAAGAGAATATAGCTCTCTAATATTTCGGAATGAAACTACTTCCACTTTTCTAAGTGGAATGAATATTAGTTTGTAATTATTTTTTTCTCTCATATTTTTAAATAATTTCTTTACCTAAAACATGACTTTGGTTTTAATATAGAAAACATTGTCAAATTAAATTTGGAAATTCAGAATTATAAATTATTTTGGGCAGGTCTGATAGATCACAAATAGAGGTAGTCGTGTTTCTTTGCTTATATATCAGCCATATGTGAACCGATTTTTTCGATTTTAAATATCAATCGAATCGGGACTTTAGCGGATATATTGGTGTATGAATCATGTATCCAGAACATATAAACATATTTTGTTGGTTCGCACATGAAAAATGTAGACATTACAAACGTAATGACAAACTTATATATACCCTTGCCAATCATGGTGAAGAGTATAAAAAGTACCATTAGATGAAAAAGTAGAAATTTTCTTTTTCCCTCATATACATCTGTCAAGTTTGAAATTTCAATGCTATTAATAATCTTTAAATCAAAATCAGTATTCTCAAAAAGATTTCTAATTTTCAAATTTATATGTGCATATCAAAATAAATTTTGATGGTTAAGTTCAATGCCAGGTGTAATTTCGGATTGAATTTACAATTGATTACTATCAAATCAGTTTATTATAAATGCTTGGTTAAAAAATATACCACTACTAATTTTATATAAGATTGGAAACGATGTGTTACGAGATGCAGTGGACATAATTTTATCAACCAATTGGAATGAATATTTTTAAGAGAAACTTTGATTAATTCCCCTGGAGGAAATTTGTGTCAATTGTGTTAAACGAACTAATCTCGTGATATGTGAAAAGAGGACATATCACTTAACTTGTACAATTTATACATTTTCAACTATTTTATAAATGAATTTTAAACAAATCTGGTAAAAATACTTCAATAAAATTGTATTACTAGTATTAAAATATCAAAAACAGAACAAATGCTTTTGGTTAGTTCTGTGATCTATCACAGAGTGCTTAATAGGTGTCAATTTACCCCGTCCTAGGACACCGCCATCTTAAAGTGACAGGTCCCCTTCATATGAAGCGTTTGAACTAGAACTGGTCATATCACTTTGGAACTAGTCGCGTGACAAGTTTTGTGTTAGTTCCTGTTCCCCTAGGGTCATAAGAATTTTGGTTTGAAGGAAACTTCTTAGTATTATAACAACTATTTTGATCGGGTATTGGCCAATTACTTAATTTAATATGAAGTTTACTTTTTGTGAACATTTCAAGAAAAACAACATTTTTAGTTTCGATTGGGGATAGCGATAAAAAATACCTGGTATTCCTGCCCCTATCCTTGAATCTTTCATTACTCAGAAGCTTTTCAGAATACTATTATGTATATAAGTTAAATAATTTAATATATTAAAAAAGTATCACTAGAAAAAAGTACCAATCAAGTTTAAAATTTCAAAGTAATTCATTTTGGCCAACATTTTGAAACGACTTTACCCGGATTTGCCCCAATTAACATATCGCATTTGAGTTCCAAATAAAAACATGTTGTTTGACTATAGTAATAAAATTTTATTAAATTTTAATAATTTTGAATAAAATGTATTCGAATTTCATAAAAGTACCAAACACCTACTGATTTTATAAGTTTATAAAGATGCATTTAATATTTTGTTTGTATCTGTATTAGTTTAGAATATATAAAGTTACCGAATTTACCCGTATGTATGCAGTTGATAATTATTGGCCCCCTAAACATTTGGATTTCCAAAAATCCCTTTTTAGTAGATCTAAATACGGAGAGGGGAATCTATACTATAAATTAGGCTGGTCAGTTAGTCAGTCATTCAGTAACGTTACACTTTTATATAAATATAGATATGCACAGAAATTATGCTACTAAATTTTTTGACAAATGGCCCTTAATATATATAGTCCTTAAAATCTCTATAAACTTTGTACTCATTCACCAAAGCATTGCACGACTACATTTTAAAATAATACTGTTTAAACTTTTTTTTTACTATCCAGATGATTAACTAAAACTCCCTGTTACACATATTGTACACAAATATGACAAATTCAATATAAATCTCTATAATTTATTTTCAAACCTTTCCGTTTTGCTTCACTGTCAAATACTTGACAAGACAAAACGCAGCTTAAAAAGCAACAAAATATTTTCTTCTTTTTTTTTGAGCAGTAGCGACTGGGTGATCTTAATCGACGTATTCAGTTTCTATAAACATTGGAAATGAGTTTTGTTTTTGGTACATTAACTGAATCATCTCTAGAGATGAGCTAAACGGTGATAAGGTTGTAATGGAAATTTTTAATATTTCAGTACCCCTACACTATACATTTGTATATACATACATATGTTTAAAGTCTTAGTGGACTCTGGGTTATTTGAAATTCTCATATTCTATTGAAACCACATTTAGGTCAATAATTTACTTAGTTATATAATTTGTATTAGCTGTTAAATAGATTTGTCAAGCTAAACTCGGAAATACCCAAATACCTATTAGCAGGTACCTATTAAGTAGTTAGTTTTAAAAGCATATTGAAAATATATATTTTATCCCCAGACAAATAGGAATAACCCATGAAACAGTGGGAATGTTGGAAATCTAAATGATAAAATCTAAAATAAAAAGTTTGTATATAAAACACGTGATAAGTCTGTTTTGTTATATGGATACGAAATATTGGCCATTGAAAAGCGCTAGAAGAGATTCAAACTCTCGAAAATAAGCGTGTTCAAGGAGTCTTAAATGTCATTGGTCAAACAAACCAAAACTCAACAACCTATGATATACACATTTTAAAATCTGTCATCAACTTAGTAAATAAATCTACAAGGTCCAAGAAATTGACTTGTCATGCTCAAATGGAATTCTTACAGCACCAAACTGAATATGTTGAATATGTTAGCGGATATTTAGTTGTACATATTGGAAAACAAACAAAATCGTGACAAAACCGTGGTCAGGCAGCATCATCAGTCCTTATTTAAAAACAGAATTAGCAAGGAAACGCTAATTGTTTCCAAACAGTGATAACCGCCTCGTTTTTGAACGAGACAAGCTAAGCGTTTTTGCAAAGGGGGGTTAAAAATTTGTGAAAAGAGCGGATGTCTGCCGTCATACTAGTGGTGGAAATTTGCCTGACATCATATTTCATTATTAGTTTTCATATTTCTACTTTACATTTGTATCAATAAAACTGAATTTTTTCCAATAAAGTAAAAAACGTTAAGAAACTAAACTAAATTTAAAAAAAAATAGAATCACTTTCTGTGTCCATGAGATGCATTATGATAGTGAAAGAATTTACTGTGGAGTAAATATATTATCGGTGTGATATTGATTATTCTTCATAAGTATCCTTACCCATGGTTTCCTATTTAATATCTGCTCCGTCTCCTGCTAATTGATCGGTTTCTTTATTACCTTAAATAATATTGCGACCTATATACCTAAAGCTCCCAACGGCTGAGACATATTTTAAATATTATATTGTTATTACATAACATACTATAGCCTGATTATTTAAGTAAATTGTAATATCGCTTGTATATATTAGCCTCTTAATTATGAATCCAACCGCTTTAAATACTCAACTTCTCATTGAACACTCCAATTCATTCTGGTCATTCTGTATTTTTAAACAGATTTCTAAGATTCAGATTCTCTTATTGTTATGATCGCAATAATCTCGCTATCCCAAATGATTTGAGATTCCAATTAGACTGTCCTAATTTCATAACAATGAAAAATTGTCACTTAGGGATGCTTGGACAATTTCACTGATTAGAGTTGATCTATTTGTCTAGTCTAATCTGTATCATTAACATATATTCCTTCATGTAAAGGGATATTCATCTGTAAAAAACTTTTTACAGATAGTTACATTCAATTGTTGGCCGCAACAACGCCTTCTTTCCAGCATTGCTACCGATATCTCGCGAATTACGTGAGTAATGTTGGCTTCCATGTCTTGGATCATAGCTGGCTTATCGACATTTGACTTCACAAAAAACCCCAAAAAATCCAAAGGTGTGGTATCACACGATCTATGCGGTCACTTTTCAAGTCCGGAATGAGACATTAGGTGCTCACCTAAATGATGATGCAAACCATATGTTGCTCGAAGTGCATATATACATATCTAGAATTTAAGCTAAATTTGTATCTAATCCTCATATAAATTGGTCTAGATTTCCATCTCGATATTTATTTCAAGAGTACTTATATATGGACCAATATTAACACTATTTAGCAATATAATAATGAGATGTAGAAAACATATTCGTGCCAAATTCAAGCACAATTCCGATAGGATGTTAGTAGGCTTGGTGAAATCATAAACCGATTTCAATAGCCGTCTAAGTTTGTGTGTTTTAGAAAAGTTTGATAAAGTTGTGATCTTGAGATCTTAATAAATGTAGAAACTTCCAATGATGAACATCTCTTTTTAACCTATAAATTATTGGTTTTGTTTATTTGAAATGTTTTTCTTCAATATTTTTATTTACATACATAAATAATATATCTTTTTAAAATTTAAGCTTGAAAATAAATTTATTCAATTATTCGACAATTATCGATCGATTTATTTTTTTCGAAACTAAAAAATGATCCGGGAACAAATTTGTATGGGGGCTTTCCAAAATCATGGACCGATTCAACAGAGTTTATCCTTTTATCGTAGGAGTAATGTGTGCATAATTGCATGGTATTATCAATAAAAAATTAAAAGACTATACCTCACATTTAACGCTGGTTCTACTAAACCGACTTTAACCATTTTTAATACCAAATATTTCTGATCAACAAGATTATCGTGCCTTTAACAGACGGACGAATATATTTGGAGGATCCGGAATTGTTTCAGTACTTATGACTAAACTAAAAATGGAATAACTAACATATTACTCATAATGTCTATGGGGTAGGGTACTTAATACCCATTAAAATTATATAGAGAAAAAAAGGTTTTGCTACATACTTTATCAAGGCGAATTGATTTAACAGGTGTGTTCAACCCGTCTACAGGTTATGGTTGTTTGGATGTTGAAGCTGTCAAATTCGCTAGTGTTTGTTGCGGCGAATACTAAAACAAGCGTAAAAGCAACAAAAATGTACTTGTCATCCTAACAAGGCATATTTAACCAGGTGGCAGCGTAACGCCAGCTGACTATTTTTTGCAATGCTTATATTGTGCCTTATGAAATGTCAAAAACGTGTTTACAAACATTTTTAAATTTGTTATAAGAGTAAAAAGATTATTTTATATTTATAAAAGTGAGTTTTAGTTACCGCTTTATGTGCGTAAAATATTTGAAAGTGCTAAAACAAACTATTTCGTTTTAAAAAGTGCGTTTTTGTGAATTTATTTTTTGGCAGTTTATAAGGTTTTACACACTGTTGTTCTTGTATTGTTGTAATTGTTGTAGTTACGCTGCCACCTGGTTAATACATCTTGCATCCTAATACTTGTCTTCTTAATATTTTGGCAAGATGAGAGTAAGCCCAAGGCGGATTCATATAAGGTGTACTCCAAGGCGAATTTATAGAAGGTGACCTCAGAAGAACAGCTGATTATATTTTTATATTCAGTTGTTTAGACAAGTGAACTGTCAATTCACTTGTGTTTGTTTTGGCGAAAAATACCCAATCTGTCAAAAAACACAAGTACGGCGAATTCAGTATTAAACTAGAATTTAACAACAAACCAGTGTAAGTTTTATATTTATTGCTTAATTTCATGTGGAAGGTGTTAAAATGTTCGATGAAGAGTTCAAACGCGTGGAGAAACAGAAGAAATTGAATATAAAACAACGGGAAAAAAGTGGACGCATCAAAAACACACAAACACACACATATATATGGCGCGCACCAACTTTAACACAAATTTTGACAGTTTGGGTAAAACAGCTGATGATCAGCTGTGCTAACGAGTTCAGCTTATATGAATTCGCCTTGAGTAAGTCGAAAACTTTAAACACGTTTTCAGCAAAATCATTTTATTTGATTTATAAATGTATGTATCTTCAAACTTATTAATATGACTGCATGTATCTATAGCGCCAGTTTTTTGAGAGAAATATTCTCTCTAACTGTCCAGTGCATAAACCAGTCTGTCTGACATCTCATTGCGCCTGCATTTACTGTTTGTAGATCATTGTGAACACTATTAATTACTGACAATGAGTACGAGTAATGTTGATTTTTACGACAATTTCAAAAATTTCATCAGAAGCTGGCACCATTGCTTTAATGACGTCATATCAAAAGGTCAATTTAGAGATGTAAATGTGAATTATAATGCACATCCATACGAATAACAAAAGTTATTAGTCATTTTTGAAATACTATAATACATATAGTACGTATGTACATATTAATACGTACATATGTACAATTAAATAGTCTGGAGTGTAAAGTACACGTTAACTTTATCCAGTTCTACATTGACAAGTATTAGTGTTCTTAAACTGGGGCGGACTTTTGTTTGCATTATTGTTTACAACTATTGTTTAAGATTTGAATTGCCGTTAATACACTATAAGTTTACATGAAAATAATTTTTGAATGGGAAGGGCATTATACATATGTGCTGAGTTGTGTTGAAAAATGCCCCCATTTTAGCGGGTCCGCGCGAAATTCTCAATTCTTGCTTTTTTAGATTTTCGAAAACTTATACATATTGTGTTGAAATCATGTTATTACTGAACAGTTGATTTTGAACTAACTTCATTAAAAAATAGTTCTTGTTCTTCTTATTTTACAAAATATAATTCAGGAAGAAAACAATGATCCTTCAACTATTGGTACACGTGTAGTTCAAAATGGTACGGAACATCTTTTCAGGAATACTTACATAAACAACTGGATTCAAGAAGAATTTTGTGATTCAGCAGTTTTTTTAAAAATAGTTTGCAAAAAAGGAACTCAAATTCTCCAATTTCTTTAAAAATATTTAAAATGTTATTATATTGTTATGTTTTAACCTTTTTAAAACGTTGGTTTATTTCCTTTAAATAAACCGGTTACTTTTGATTGCAAATAAAAAACCTTTAGTAGTTTAAAATTGTAACAACTCTTTATTTATTTAAAATGTACAACAACAACAGTTCAAATAGTCACTCAGTGTCTTTATACACGTTTATCAATTCACAGAAATGCACACACACTTTATAATGTACAAACTGCCACTATTTATACACACGCCATTTTTCGTGAATCTTCTACAATGCTCTTAACGGACAAACTAGTATGTTCGAATTCTAGAGCTTTCGATGTCAATGTTAGCAGCTTAAACATTTTGTGTTGCCAATTTAAAACATTGTTGATAAGTAGAAGCTTCTACTGGTGGACGTACTTATAAACATGATGAATGCTGCAGGCAGTCGTTACAGACCGTTAAATTCAAATCGCTATTGCAAATTCGTAACAATATCAATAAAAACAATTCTAATTTTAAAAACAAGTAAGAAAGTATGGTCGGTCAAGCCCGACCATATAATACCCTACACTAAGTAAATTAGCAAAACCATTTTTCTTTCAAAATTTCAATAATTTATATTCGTGAGCGATTTTCGGAAGTGGGCCTTATATGGGAGCTATGACCAATTATGGAGCGATCACCATGAAATTAAGTGGTGTGATTAATGTCTATATGAAAGTTATTTATGTTGCATTTTATGTGTATACCAACATTTTTAAGAGATTTATGTTCGTTAAAGTGATTATCGGAAGCAGGCCTTCTGTGGGAGCTATGACTAATTATGAACCGATCGTAATAAAATTTGGTGACTGAATTCTGTATATATAAAACTTATTTGGAGAAGAACTTGTGTAGATACATATATAAATTAAACATTTATGACCGATAAAGTCCAATTTCGGGAGGTAATTTGTATGGGGGCTAGGTGAAATAATGGACCGATTTCAGCCAGTTTCAATAGGCTTGGTCCTTGGGCAGAAAAAATGATATGTACCAAATTTTGTCGAAATATCTTCAAGATTGCGACCTGTACTCTGCGCACAAGGTTTACATGGACAACCAGCCAGCCAGCCAGACGGACGGTGGGTGTTAGACTAATATTTTTGGGCGTTACAAACATCTGCACAAATCCAATATACCCTCCCCACTATGGTGGTGTAGGGTATAATTACATAACATTTTTCGATAAAATTGTTTGGTTCTGTTATCGCGACAGGTCTGGTTTTTAATTAGTCGAGAAAACCGGGCTTGCACTGTTTTAAAAAACAATTTATATACACCACCGCAGTAAGGAGCAATATTTCAACACCCACCTTAAAGTGTACCGTTCGATTCAGAATTACTTTTTTTAACGAAGCCACAAGGACAAACTCTATAATTATATTACAAAATAAGTTGGAAATCGGTTTATAATTGACCCCATACAACGGATACTCTCCTTATTTGACCTTAGGCCACATATAAAGCCTCTACCGAAAATCACTTTAATACTCATATATTATTGTATAAATAATATTTGACAGAAATAAGATTTATTATAACAAAAATTATTTGTGGATCAGTCATTAATTGATCCAAGCCCCCCAATATAAGTCCAAATTAAAACAAATCTTTAAGATGCTTGTAATTTTCATATAAATTTTGCTCAAATACTGCACAAATTCGACATTAAATATTAATAACAGTACTCTGTGAGCTTCTTAATAAATTATTGCAAATATTACATACTCCCAGTGTATGGTTGTATTGCCTTATTGTATTAAAATAATTCATTTCCTTGTTCATTTCAATAATTCAATATTCCTTTATTCTAAACTGGATTTGTTTTGCAGTTATTTTTCCCTATTTTTAATAAGTAATTATGTGTTGTTGTTTTTATCGTTGATCATAAAGCCGGTTCAGTATATTTATTATTTTAGCCAAGGTCAGTTTTTTGTGTTTGTTTGCATTTTGTTGATGCTGTAGAAGGCATGTCATCACATCATCATGATCATCAGCAACATGAACTATCAACAAAAGTTCATTAACCGAAAACAAACATAAATGTTCCGAATGGTTGCTGTGGGTTTGTTCACATAAATAAATGTCTGTTTAATTGCAGAATCATTTGAAAATTCAATGTTTGTTAGTAATTTCTGTTCTATGAATAAGTATATGATGCTTAATGAGATTTTTGAAAATTTTATTGTTAAAAATCAAATTGAATAAACATTAAACCACCCCATGAAAAAAAATGTATCCGTTCATCGGCTGACTATGAATTATTTTATTATAAGATACAGTTTAAACAAAGATTGCTTTAAATTTAACTTTTCATAAAAAATGTACCTCCAATATTTATATATATTAAACTGGTCAAAATGTTTAACACGTTCTTGATACAATCAATTGTTTTCATATAATGTGAACATTTTATAAAGAAAATACCGAAATAACTTAAAACTATCACTAACCTTCGTGTCTGAATAATATAACACCTAAACTAATATTCCAATGCTGAAAATTTAATTCAAATCGAAAAATGTACTCGGCCACATCGCACAATGGGGTAGAATCAAAATATTTTGAGAATAATTCTAACGGCTGTTCCGATTAACATGAAGCTTCACATAGGCGTAGCAGAGGTAGTATAAGTATTCAAGTTAATTTTTTGCAGTGGACCCCAAACCCAACGGGCAAAAGATGCAGTAATGAGGACTTCCTAAAGGCCTTATTTTGCAGATACAAGAACACCAAGCCGCATTTCAAAATCGTTTCAATTTTATATGGCGTGTCATTGGGCCTTGATTATTCACTTTTGTTAGGCCTTGATTATTCGCTTTTCTTAGAGGTCTGAAAAAAGGTCAAGCCTACTTAGGATGTATCTAAGTATCTAATTTTTTGAATCACATGTTATTACTTAGAATGAAATTCGTAAGTCTGCTAGAACAGCTTCTTAGAGAAGGCCCGGTGGAATGATTATCGAATCTTAAAGAATGTGTAAACAGGTCATATTATTCTTTTACCAGCTCCGGACCAAATGTAAACTTTATAGGCGAAATTCCAAAAAATACAAAAATTGGAATTGCGAAAATTTTATTTTCCTTATTCGTATATTTTCTTTACATTTGCTATCAAAAAGTACTATATGAATTCAAAATTTCACAATTTTTGTCTAAATATGCATTTTTTTTAAATATCGGAGACAATTTTACTCCACTAAAACTAACTCTTCTGTTTAGGAAATTGTTCCGATCACACGAAAAAAAATCAATAAATGACTGATATATATTTACTTTGTGTTAATTTACTTGTTTATAAAACTAATTTCTAAATCACATTTGCATTGAATTGTACATTTAGTTTGTTATGTAATTTATAAAAATTTGTTGAGTTGTTAATAAAATTTAATTAGAAAACATACACAATAATTGGCGACGAGGAAAAATTAAAAAAAAAATTCAAATATGGAGAATCAATTTGCGCAATTGCTTAAGGATCAGCAAACTTGGGCTCAACAATTGCTGGAAAAACAACAAGAATTTTTAGCACGTTTCATGGACAACGTTAACACAACTCCAAAAAAGAATATTCCGCCTTTCCCCAAATTTGAAATCAGCGCAGATAATTTTTCTGCTTACTCCAATCAACTAAAAGAACATTTTAAAGCCTATGATGTTCAAGATGCCGATCATATGAAGTCGTATTTTATATCTTGGATGGGTCCAGATTTATTTGAATTAGCAAGCAAATTATTCGGTTCAGAAAAAATTCAAACCAAATCATTTGATGTAATTATTTGTAAGTTGGAACAATATTTTGCATCAAAGGTTCATGTTCTAGCATCAAGATTCAAGTTTCACAACAGAACTATGCAAGAAGGTGAGTCTTATTCAAAATGGTTACTTGAATTGAAGGGCTTAGCAAGAAATTGTTCATTTACATGTAAACAATGCCAAACGGAATACGTCGATGAGATGATAAGAGATACGCTAATTTTAAATACGTCACATGAAATAGTTCGTACAGCCGCTTTACAGAAGCAGAACCCATCTTTGGAAGAAGTCATCAACATAGCAGAAACTTATGAGTCAACACAAGCATCATTACAAACAATAAGAAATAATAGCCTTCCACAAGAAGTTCAGCAAATCAAGCATAGGAATAGCAAAGCAAAGTTTCAACAAAAAAATCAAGTCAACAAAAATGATAGCAAATTGCCATGTGGAAATCAATTCCCATCATGTTCTGGATGTTTTAAAAACCATAAGAAAGAAAATTGTAAGTTTCGCCAAGCCAAATGCCACAAATGTGGAAAAACTGGTCACATTGCTCCGGTATGTAAATCCAAAAATATTAATAATATTGAAAATTTAGAAGAGCGCAATGATCAGATTGAACACTGTCACCAAATTAATAATCTTCTTATACGCCGAGATAAGAAATTATTCGTTAATTTTCAAGTTAATGAACAGCACATTGAATTTCAATTTGATACTGGTGCATCATGTTCTATGATTGATTTCAAATCTTACGATATTTTCAAAAATTTGCCATTATGGAAAACAGATACAGTTTTGAGAGGTTATGGTAATCAACATATTCCTGTCCTCGGAATGTTAGATGTAGCTGTCAAGTTAGGTTCTGAAACCAAAAATTTGAAGTTATTGGTTGCCAATACATATGAAGGCTCTAACATTTTCGGCATAGATTGGTACGACGCATTTAACTGTGTTAATGATATTTTCCAATTAGAAAAGTTGCATGAGCAAGACATTTCGAAAATGTACCCGAAATTGTTTTCTGATTCATTAGGGTGTTGCAACATATTTGAGGCTCATATATATTTAAAAGAAAATGCTATTCCAAAATTTTCAAAAGCAAGACCAATCCCTTTTGCACTTCAAGAACCTTTTAAGCAGGAAGCTAAACGGTTGGAAGAATTAGGAATATGGAAACCAATTTCGTATAGTCCTTGGGCTTCTCCAATTGTTATCGTTCCAAAAGCAAATTCAAAAATTCGAATTTGTGCCGATTTCAAACAAACAGTTAATCCTCAGTTAGACATGGAACAGTATCCTATTCCAAAATTGCAAGATTTGTTATTCAAATTAAGAGGTGGTTGTCAATTTTCAAAAATTGATTTGTCTGACGCTTATTTTCAAATTTCAATGGATGAAGAATCGAAAAAAGTGTTAGTAGTTAACACGCCCCTTGGTTTATTTCAATATCAGAAATTACCTTTCGGTGTTTCTAGTGCACCTGCAATTTTTCAGCGTTTTCTTCAGCAGCTAATCTCAGATATTCCAAATACTGTTAATTATCTTGATGATATAGTAGTAACAGGCAAAACTTATGAGGAACATAAGCAAAATTTGGAAAAACTTCTCTCAAAATTGGAAAGTGCTGGTTTAACTTGTAATATATCTAAATGCTCATTCATACAAGACAAAATTGAATATCTTGGTAATATAATTAGCAAAAATGGAATTGAGCCATCTGATAAAGGTATAATAGCCATTCAAAATTTACCAAGACCTAAGAATTTACATGATTTACAAGCTTTCATGGGTAAAGTGACATACTACATGAAATATATAAATAACTTTTCCACTTTATGCGAGCCTCTTAATAAATTGCGAAGGAAAAATACTCCCTTTATTTGGGAAAAATGTCAAGAAGAAGCATTTCAAAATCTTAAGCAGCAACTTATTTCAACAACTATGTTGTCTCATTTCGATGATAATTTACCATTATTGTTAGCAACTGATGCGTCATCTTTTGGTCTGGGAGCTGTAATTTCCCATATATATCCCGATGGTTCCGAAAAACCTATAGCACATGCTTCTAAAACCTTGAAAAAGAAGCTTTAGCCATTATATTTGGCATTAAAAAATTTCACGAATATTTGTACGGCAGAAAATTTACATTAATTACAGATCACAAGCCTCTTGTTTCAATTTTCAATCCGCAGAAATCGATTCCAATACATTCAGCACATCGTCTTCAGCGATGGGCACTCTTTTTGTCAAGTTATACATTTGATATCAAGTATAAATCAACTAATTGCCATCAAAATGCTGATGCATTATCACGTTTACCATTTTCAACTGACACTGATTTTGATATGGAATTAGATCAAATGGATATAAATTTAGCTGAAGAAATATCTTCATTTCCTGTAAATGCTTCACAAATAGCAGAATGCACAAGAAAGGATAAATTACTGTCGCAAGTTCTTAAATTTATAAAAGAAGGTTGGCCTACCAATGTAGATGACAACATAAAGCCATATTTTAATAGAAAGGAAAATTTAACGACTTTAGATGGTGTAATTTTATTACAAGTAGATAGTCATCGAGTAGTTATTCCTAAATGTTTCCAAAACAAAATATTAAATTTGTTGCATGAAGGACATTGGGGCATCGTTAAAACTAAACAATTAGCACGTCGTTATTGTTGGTGGCCTGGAATCGATAAGTCGATTGAGTGTTTAATTTCAAAGTGTTCACCATGTTCATCGGTACTTTCAATGCCTACAAAAGAGTTCAGTTCATGGAAATCGCCTACAAAACCCTGGCAGCGAATTCATATGGATTTCGCTGGACCATTTAAGAATTCATCATGGTTCATATGTGTTGATGCTTTTTCACATTACCCTTATGTTTTTAAAATGAATTCAACAACCACAGCTGCAACAATTAATACATTGAAGAATATTTTTGCAATTGAAGGCCTCCCTGAAGTAGTAGTTTCAGATAATGGACCTCAATTTACCGCAGAGGAGTTTAAGCAATTTTGTATTTCAAACGGTGTTAAACATATAACTACAGCTCCGTTCCATCCAGCATCAAATGGTCAAGCTGAACGCTTTGTTCGATCTTTCAAGACATCACTAAAAAAACATATAGAATCTGGAAAAAATATAGATGAATCCTTACTAAGTTTCTTGTCGACATACCGTTCTACTCCTTTGGAAAATGGTAAGTCACCAGCAGAACTACTTCATGGTAGACAACCTAGAATTATGCTGAGCTTACTAAATCCATGCGAAAGAAATTGTAGTGAACTCAAAATATCTAAATTTATGATAAACGAAAATGTAGTTGCAAGAATGTATGGAAAATCTCAACAATGGGTAGCTGCACATATTACTAAAGTATTAGGAAATATGTTATATTTACTTCAAACAGCGGATGGTAAACTTATAAAACGTCATCAAAATCAAATTCGCAAATCTTCTGCCAACATTGAACCAAAAATAACAGATAGAGATTTTAACAGAGCACAAGTGTTAGCTAATTTACTTCCTTATCATAATAATACAGAATCTTCTGTCGTTTCAGATCAATCTGCTATAAATAATAGAAACGAAAGTCCTCAAATTGATCATACAACTTCAGATCCGACTAATTCAATTGCTCAACGACCTCAAATTGATCATACAATTTCAGATCCGACTAATTCAATTGCTCAATCGGAATCCCAATCTTTACCTCAGCGAGTACTAAGAAGATCTACTAGGATTACAAGAAAAACCACAAAATATTCTCCAGAATTTAATACAAAATTAACGCGGAGGAATTGATATATATTTACTTTGTGTTAATTTACTTGTTTATAAAACTAATTTCTAAATCACATTTGCATTGAATTGTACATTTAGTTTGTTATGTAATTTATAAAAATTTGTTGAGTTGTTAATAAAATTTAATTAGAAAACATACACAATAATGACTTTAAAGTTAAATATAATATCCTTGGATAAAATATGCTTTTTTAGATCTCTATTGATGTTACAATTTCTAATTTACCAAGGAGCACTTGTTTTTATTCATAATAGTCTTACTTTTTTGTTTGTACCTTTTCGATGTTAAGTAGAAGATGAGGCTGTTCGCAATAGCTGGATGCCATATTGGTTTATTTCAAGCCTAATACATAAGTCGGCATTTGAATAGACCTTAAATTTATTTGTATAAGTTAAGATTCGATATGGCGGTTCCATGTTAGACGGTGCTCAAAATGGATACCAAGATATCGTAAATAATCCTGTTCTGGAATTCTGATAATATTTATCTACTATCGCCTTTTAAGGTGTATTAACTTATATATTCCATTTGTGTACCCACTTCTCAAATTTATTGATGTCATATTAAATATGTTCGGATGCTATCAACGCAGTTAGAAAAATGCGGAATCATCCGTAATTGTGGATGCGTGTGTGTTCTAAAAATACTTCCCTGGGGTACACCAGAAGAAATTTGCTGAGGTGAAGATATTACATACTTTGACCTTATTCGGAGAGATCTGTCTATTATATAACATATACAACACATGTACGTTATCCGATAATAATCAAGTAAAACGCTTGAGTTATATCTATAAATAATACGGAGCAATGTTTTCCGGATAAGGTTCTTTTGAAACAAATTTGATTTTCAAAAACACAATTTGTGTCCAAATGTGGTATCAGGCTTTCAATTCTGATCCAAAGGGTTTACAAACTATTGGCAACAAACTAATTGAACAATTTGACACATTTACTAACGTCATCTCCGCGTTAGACATCCATAAATATCTCTGATACTTCCCATGAGGTTGGGAAGTATCTAATGCGTAATATGGAGTTTAAAATAAACAGAAACATTATCAGTGCTGAGAGTAACTTGCCTTATTTATCATTATGTTAGTAATTCTATCCATAACAGGTGATTTTTCTGCTTGGAAGGAACTGGAATTTTATTGGCCGGGACACTTCATCATAAACAATTGTAGGAGTAACACAAGAATTTTTTCTATTTGGAGTACACTGTATTACACATACAATGGTTGACCATACAACTTTTCAAAATATTCAATTAATAGATCAAAATCCAAAGAAATTCTTAAGAAGTTTGTATTTTTTAGCATTTAAAAATATGTATGTATATTTTAGGAAAAAGAATTCAATAAACAGTTTTTTGCTCTTCTGCAAACTTGTGTTTTCTAAGATAGAGGATTTTGAATATAGTTTTTTTGAATCCGTATTTTGATATCTACAATTTCTCTTCAAAACACGTACCTATTTTGGTATCATTGTCGTGCAGGAATCTTTTTCATACTGTCACCATATATTTCTCAGCGTATTGATACAGAACATCGTTTAAAATAGAACTGTATCCGATTCCAATCATAGTATCTTGCCTTGAAAATCAGGCACACCATAATTTTGCAAACATGACTGCCTTATTTGTGTGATAGGAGTGCAGCGTCTTCCATCGCTGCCTCTTAAATTTTATTTCAATTCATCCGAAAAGAAAACAGTATTACATGTCTGGCTCGACCAGTTTAAATGTTTGTTGGCAAATTTTAAAAATTGGTTCACTTGACATAAAATGCCCCATATATAGAGGTTTTTCGCGGTGCGATATCAACCAAGACCAGCCTTATATGCCCAGCGGCTAACCATTTTAGATTATTAACAATATCGCGGGAGTCAAAAGTTAAATTTTTGCAGTATAGTAAGTACTGAAATCGTTCATTATTTTGTTTTTAAATTTCGAAAATTTTTACTAGTATTTAAAGGAATTGTGCGAAAAAATTAGAAAAATAACGGTAAAACATGATGGTTTTAAAATCGTTTTTTTACATATAATTTTTGATTTAGTCTTAGATATCAACGCACCATTTATTCTGACCATATAAGGTTCATATACGAAAAATACATTAACGCTATTGTTTAAAAAAAAAAACAAATTTGTTTCAAGTATTTTGTGACTATACTACGGTTGTATACATAGAGAATTATACATAAAGACGAGACACTCCGTATTGTCAAACAAAAATACAACAAATCATATTTCTGATACAACAACAAAATACATTGACTAACATGTATTTTGTTGTTGCAAGAGATAGGTTTTTGACAACAGACTTAGGTTTTTGACAATTCCGTCTCGTCTCTATGTTACCCTATGGTTGTATATCCGCATACTATCAACATTGTTGATAAGTAGAATCTGGTAGTCGTGTTTATAAACATGATGTATGTTGCAGGCAGTCGTTACAAATCGCTATTTCAAATTTGTAACATTATGGTTGTTAATCATTTACTGAACATTTTTCTGATAACGTTGTAAGATCTGACAACCGTGTATTACCCCCTGTCTATACTTGACAAATATTTATCATAACAATTAATGACGTTTGTTGTCAAGACAAAGTTGTACAAGCAAAAGCACTAACAATTTTATCATAATGAAGCAATAATACTAAAGCTACGTACACACGGTTGTCAGATTGTCAGAAACATGCTCAGAAAATGGTTAACACAACCATGAGAACTTATGTTGAAACATATGGTTGTTAACCATTTATTGAAAATTTTCTGACAACATTGTAAGAATATGACACGGTTGTCAGATTGTTAGAAACATACTCAGAAAATGGTTAACACAACCATGAGAACTTATGTTGAAACATATGGTTGTTAACCATTTATTGAACATTTTCTGACAACATTGTAAGAATATGACAATCGTGTGTACGTAGCTTAAAGCTACGTATACACGGTTGTCAGATTGTCAGAAACATGCTCAGAAAATGGTTAACACAACCATGAGAACTTAAGTTGAAACATATGGTTGTTAACCATTTATTGAACATTTTCTGACAACATTGTAAGAATATAACAACATTTTCTACGTAGCTTAATAAATGGAGACTATACCTGATAATTTTTTATCTAGATAACAATTTTGACGTTTGTCATGATAAAAAATTATCAGGTATAGGGAGGGGGTTTGTAGCTTAAGTCTGTTTTCAAGAACCAAATTCATGAGAATGTATTGCCATGTATTTTGTTATTGTATCACCGTTCAATGGCCTCTGAAATACAGTTGTCAGATCTTACAACGTCGTCAGAAAAATGTTCAATAAATGATTCACAACCATATGTTTCAACATAAGTTCACATTTTCTGAGAATTTGTCTGACAACGTTGTGAAATCTGACAACCGTGTGTTTATTCTATTTTGCAAACCCTGCCAAAACGGAAACTTGCAACAGGGTGATCTAAATCTGTATAAAATCTAAAATGCCAAACAGCTGTAACCTAAATATATCATGACAGCTGATTGTGTTTACATATTTTTGTTGTTGTTATGGTTGTTGTATGATTTGTTTTATCTTCGTTTTGTTTTGCTTACACATTTGCAATCTTTTTTATTATTGAATTTACTTGTTTACTACGTTTTATATAAACAAAATAGATCAAAATACTATAATAGATTAGGCGACAATTGAAAACTATGCGCATAATTTAATTAAAGACAATCAATTAACAAATAATTAAACCATAATCAAGTGGGTGAAAAAAATAACAGCAAACAAAAGGAGAAGAAAAACTTTAAAAGGAAAATAACAGAACAATACAACTTTTGGAAAGTGTCAAAGGGGTGAAAGTTATTTTTGGTCCATAGAAGTTTTTATTTATAGAAATATGTAGTCGTTGTTGTTGAGATTTTAATTAAAAATAAAAAACACACATACACAAACAGACAGACATCATCACCTGAATACATTAAACGCAAGCAGCTGTTTCTTGTTTTTGTTGTTGTTTGATACGTTAGTAGTTTTATTTATTTCTGTTAGTTGGTCATTTTTGTTTTCGTTAGTTTTGCATATTTTAGCTCTGCCAGAGATTCAAACACAACAATCGGGTTTGTAGGGTGAACTTTATAATGAGTTGAATAAAAGTGAAATTTTTATCTTTATTTTGACTTTTTTATTATTTTTCTGCAACTGCTGTATCTTCTTTATTGTTTATTTTTCTTTTCAACACAAACAAGTTTTTATTTTCTTCATCAAGTGCACCCAGTGGTAGAAACCGAAACGGCAGTAATAATAAAACCGCAAATAAAATAGAAAAGAAACAAGTAAATTTTCTTCTAAATATTTCTATTGCATAAAAACAAATCAGAACAATTAAAAATAATAAGAAATTTAAGGAAATAGAAGAAAATCTTATTGGAATATGGAATGTGCGGAAGCAGTAGAAAATTATGCCACCAACAACACCATGTATAAGAAACAAAAAATAAGTGATGATAGTGGTGTCTCTGAAATAGATGATACTATCAATGATTCAAATGAGGAGGAAGAAAAGCCAGAAAATGTTAAGAGGCATGAATTAGAAGAAGAATCCTTGTGGTGGACCATACCTGATCTGGTTTTGCTGAAAATTCTTTCATTGCTCAACATTAAAGATGTGGCCAGTGTGACTGCCACTTGTCGTCGTTGGTACGAATTGGCCAACGATGATTTAATGTGGAAACGTCGCTTTCAGGAACATTTTCGCACTGACCCTGCCATACCTCTGAAACCTGGTATGTATGATCAACATACATGTGTATATACGAATATGTCAAGGTTATTACAAGTATTGTTTCATAATTTTCAACAGGTGCTTCTTGTTGGAAAAATGAATATGTGCGTTTGACCTCCCGCATACCATTTGTTCAGTCCCAGTGTCTAACTGGCCACGTTCATCAAGTTTTGCACGTTAGTTTTTCGCATAATGGTGAAATGTTTGCTACCTGTTCCAAGGATGGTAATGTTATTGTGAGTACAATTTAAATTAATAATTATTTTATTTATTCATATATAAAAAGGAAGACAGTATGTACCTACATAGATAATTTATTTTAATCAATCCAAAATGCAAAGAGTATTAAAATTGAGGTAGGACCTTTACAATTTAGTTTAGTGTTTTAAAAATGGCAATATGTAGGCATATTCATATTTTGTTTATATAAACAGTAGTATGAATGAATGCATGGCAGAATCTGCCATGGTATGAATGTACTTGTGAACTTAGAGCAATGTTTTCATATCCTTCGAGTCTCACATTTTTTTCCTTTACCATCGGTTCCATTTCGTTAAAGTCGATAAATCTCTAAATTGCTTATTAGAACTGAACATACATAGAAATATTTATAAACTATCTTATAACAAATTATAGAGCATACAGAATTATACATAAAGACGATACTATCTGATCTGAAAAAAAATCCATAAAAGCATATGTCTGGTACAACAACAAAATATATTGACTAGCATGTATTTTGTTGTTGCAAGAGTTCCACTCGGATATCCTTCAAGAATAGACAAAGCTAAGAAGAAATGAAAGAAGTAAGGCGACAATATAAAGTACCCAGCCTAATCCCCTGATAAATTGTAGAAGCTTGCCTAGATCATATGTAACTATATCCCCTAGTTCATCGTGGAATCTATTCCCTAGACATTTTTGTGTGAGGCTGTGTAATCTGGGACAGTTACACAAAATTTGTTCTACTATTTCTAGCTCTTTAATATCCTCGCACAAAAAAGTCGTGTGTGACACTGTCCCATTTACCGACGAAGGCTGGAATGAAACTGTTATCACTCCTACTAGAGACATTAGACTTCCACCAAAAACTGCACACCCTTCAAACAGATGTCCAGATCAAATCCACTCGTCGCTACATGGAAACACAATTGTAAGGACCATAAGAATTTGATGGAATTCTTGTTACAATGGACAATCTTGACACCTTTAGCTCACTCAGCTCCTTTGAAGGATACATCCTCGGAATTGTCGCTATGAATGGCGATCTCATCTAAGAGCCTACCTTCGACCAGTTGACATATATAGGTGTTGATCTTCCCATCAGGATCTAGGTCTCTTAATGTACCCGTTTTGGGAGTATTTTGGAGCGCAACAATGTCTCATCGATACTGTATTTTTTGATGCTTTGATGTAGAGGGCTAAACCCTACCATCTACGTTTCCCAGCTGTATTCATCCCTGGTATCTTACTAGGCGATACCTTACTACAATACACAGCTCTTTCCGAAGCGCTATGCGCATCGACAGTTGGGGCATCATTCCCTACACTCATATCACCTGTCGCTCCCCAGCGGAAGACCCTCCCGAAATAGCACTTACAGGGCCGTAAAGTCTTTTAGATTTAGCGATGCCTTGACGATGCTTTTTGAGAAGATAATTCTCCTTAGAGGCATACGAAGCCGGATCTCTCTTCTCCGTCTTAGCCAGCTAGATATTTCCGGGTTCCGCTCCTTGGTTTCTCTTCCTTCGTTCGGCCGGTATTATCAATGAAGGGGCACTTCGCAACTCCACCTCACGGTGATATCTAATCCCTCGTCGGAGAAGAGAACTATCCCCCCGAATCTTTGAGTGGTACAGGTTTCACCAATAGAGTCTCTCGACAATCCCAAAAGGCCGTTCACATCCATTTCCCTAACCTGTCCTTCATGTTCCATTATCCTGGCATAAACCTCTGTTAGTGTATGACCATGTAGAGTACTATCCGAAGCTCCCATCTAGGATCCTTTATCGTCCCTGAAGGCCATAGCGTCCACCTTTGCTACCCCTTTCACAGTACCCTTGTCCATACTGTCCTACTTCTTCCCTAATTTATGTTTTTTTTTGTTCAATTTTGTTTCCACGAGTGTGCTCGTTTATATATTTTAAAACTATATAAACATTCTGCTTTACACAACTTCCAAAAGACGAAAATTGTTTATTTTCTTCTTGTATAATTCGAAAACGTTTATTTACTTTGCATCTAACTTTAAACTTATTGCAGATTTGGAATTCCGGTCATCCATGTAGCGAAAAATATTCGCATAATATGAAACAATTCAGTTGGAAATATACACAATACTCACAATTTAATCAAAGCGATACGTTGCTCTTAGTATCCGGAGTACATTTTGGTTCACCGCACAGTACATCCGGAGAAATAGCTGTATTCACAGTCGGTGGCAAAGGTTAGATTTACCAATAACAAATAACTATAGTGACTGAATAAATAACATATATTTTCCATTCAACAGATGGTTCCCACTTGCGTTGTCGTGTCTTAAATCGGCCTTATGATATATTTGGTACCTGGTTTAGTGATCAGTATTTAATATCGGGTGATTTGCACTGGTTGGCCCATTTGGTAAGCACTTCGGTGTTATGGCTAAATAAAGCGAATCAGGAAGTGGATTCCGAGCATGTGCCAATTATGAATCAATTGTATAAGTTTTATAATCGCAATGCCAGTTCAGTTAGAGCCATAATGATGGCTAAATGTCCCTGGTTGGATGAGTCAAATGATCCATTGGCTGAACAAAATCTCGTTAATGAAGCAAACGATGAGGTATTTATTATATTTGTCTTCATCTAGTTTAAAGATATTTTAAATATATTTTTTTTTTTTTTGCTTTTTTAATTGCATAGAATCATGATGTAGAAATGCAACAGGATGCTTTAGAAAATGATACTGTGGGAAATCCTCTATCCCATATGGCCACTCTAGGGCATTCTCCATCTAGCCCTAACTCTTTGGATAACACTTTACCGTCCACTTCATCAAGTCGTTCTACTTTACAAAATGATGATATTTCCATACATTTCGCTGATGAATATAGACGTTTATTCCATGGAGATGTTAGTCCTGATGATTCTGGCAATGAAGATGAGGAAGAAGATGAAGCTATGGAGGCGGCTGAGGAATACGATGATATGGAGAATTCTATACCAAAATATTTAATATTTTCGACGGGCTCCAAAACCTATACACCACATCAGATTGGTATTAAACGTATAAAGCATGTTACTTTTCCCAAAAAACTTGATCCAGGTCCATCACTTAAAGAAAGAATTGCTGCTAAAAAGGCAGAAAAGAAAGTAAGCAAAATATATTTATACCCTTCACCTAGAGTGGTAAGGCTATGTATAAGTTTGTCATTCCGTGTGTTATTTCTAGATCAATTGCAACCCCATAGAGTATACTGATTCTTAATCTTTATATATAGCGAAGTCGATATAGCCATGTCCGTCTTTCTATATATATTTAATTCATCAATATATCTGCTATATTCCGAATTAGGTTGCATTTTATAATCGAGAAAATTGGCCCACGAATGGCTTATATATAATCAAAATTCGACTAGCTCGATTTTTTCCACCTTTTATTTCATCAAAAATGTTTTCCCCAATATATATTTTAACAATTTTTTTTTTCCTTCAAATATCATTTTTTCGCCATTATAAAGTATTAAGTATATATTTTCTCTTTCTTTACCATAACCTTTAGAATCCATTAAGAGACCCAGATCCCGATTGGTGGAATTATGAGGCTGTGGCAGATCGTTTTGATAAAGTTGATAAAGTCATTGATTTGCATGGCCATATTATAGGCATGGCCTTAAGTCCAGATCACAGGTTAATTTTAATTCTGTCGGTTTAAAATTTTATATTTATAAAATTTCTTTTTCAGATACCTTTATGTCAACACCCGTCCGTGGCCAGAAAACTATATCATATCAAATGCTTTGGAGCCACCACCAATTGCCCAAGAAATTGATATTCATGTCATAGATCTCATGACTCTCAAACGCGTTGGCAATATGTTACGTGCCCACAAGGCCTATACACCGAGCACAGAGTGTTTCTTTATATTCCTAGATGTTTGTGATGACTATGTGGCCAGGTAGGCGTGAAGAGGAATTACTCAAACAAATTCGAAGTTATATATGTTAAATTTTGTGGAACAATATTGTAATTTCTCTTTTAGTGGTGCCGAAGATATGCATGCTTATTTGTGGGATCGTTATTATGGCATTTCGTTGGCTAAATACAAACACATCGATGTGGTAAACAGTGTGGCTTTTAATCCAAAAGATTCAGAAATGTTAGTTACTACTAGTGATGATTTTACAATTAAGGTACAATTTTAAAATTCTAAAAGTAAACTATTTAGTAATTAAAACGAGTTAAACTTTTTATGCATTTTCAGATTTGGCGATCACGTACTAAAGCTAAAGAACTTAATATTGATACTACAAATAATACAGAGGCATTTGATTTAAAACTAAATAATTCTGCATAACTTAAAGTTTGCAGAAAACAAAAATCAATACAAAACCTATGCGGCAATATTTAAAAAAAAAATCAAATATACTTAAATGTGAAATTAGTTCATTGTAGAATCCAAGTAGTTTGTAGACAAACAAAAAAATCTTTAAAAAACAAACTGTAGAACAGTTAAATTTGTTAAATGTTGAAAAATTATTCATGTGAGATTAAAAAAAAAGATATTATGAAATGTATTGAAATTTAAACTAAATTTTAAAATACTTATTAAGCATGTTTGGCATGGTAAATTAAAAATAGAGAAAATTTAAATTATACATGTTACTAAAGCAAATATTTCATCCCAATTTTGTCTAAAATATTTTTTTAAATGCCTATTTTATGTTAAACAATTATGTGTAACTTGTTATTAAATATATATACCTATTTTGCTAATAAATTCAAAAGAAAAAGACAACTATTTCAAATGTAAGTTTAAAAAAAAAATTGTTTTGCTATTAAAGTATACTTTAAGGGCACTGCTACACATACAATATACAGTTACGTGCAAAAAAAAATTCAACGCTGCGACTTATGACCTTTGAACGTGACTCGAAACTAGTAATGGTATCCAATTTATCTCTTCTTTTGCATTTTTATTCATTGTAATCTGAATTTACTTTTTAGCATCATTAGGTTTAGTTTTTAAAATTCAGTGAAAAAAGTAAATAATTTGGGCAAGCAAAAAAAAAATACAACGTAATGAATCTATAGTAAAAATAACCAACAGTCAAACATGGCGACGGATCAATAATTATGTCGAGTAAGAAATAATATTCATATAAGATTGAACGTACACACAAAAAAATAATCGAGGCTATATTAACTAAGCTTAAATAGTTAATTTCTTTTTATATGAAAACTAAAAACTAAGTTTTATTATCTATGCCAATAGGTAATTCAAACAATACACTTTACCTAAAAACTATGTTAATATAACTATTGGAATTAGTAATTTGATATTTGGTATATTTTTTGTTTATTTTATTGTCAATTATAAATATTTTTGGTGCAAAAGGGTATGTATGAAATTATCTAAAATTTTAGTTATATTAACTAAGAAACTTTGTAAATGCCATTCTACCCATGCGCTTAGTTAAATTTATACTATATTTTTAGGAAATATAACCTATGGATTTTTTGTGTGTAGCTCATTTATATTTTAATTAGGAGTTTCTCCCGTGATGGTGTTGGTCCTATAACAAAAACTAAAGGAAATATGAATGCCATTAAATAGTGTGAGATACTGCAACAACACATGCTACCGCATCTTTGTGAAAAATGGCCACTGGTAGTATATTTCAACACGACAATGACCCTAAGCACACAGGCTAAGCAAGCAACTTTTTAAACAACAACGATGTGCAAGTTTTGAAGTGGCCCGCACAATCCCCAGATCTCAACCCTATAGAAACAGTATGGGATCTGTAGATTGGGAAGTAAATAAGTTGATTCTATGCCTTCAAGATTAAATGCAGTAATACCAAATAATTGCTTTGACACGAAATATTAGTTTAAAGTACAATTTAATAATAAATACAATTTTTATTTTAAAAAATATATTGAATTAGATGGAGTTGCATTTGTTTTGCAAACAAACAAATACAAATTTCAGTGCCTATTTTGGATATTATGGTTTACATAAATGAACTATAATTTTAGAAAATAACAATAACATATTAATAGAATGCAGTTTAAAGCTAGAGATAAACTCAAAGAATAGCTTAATTTTGTGAAATCCAGATCGCGGATCACGCGATAAATATTGGACGCATACTTCGTGATATCAATTCCCGATTCGTTAGTAAGAGGAAAACAAGTTAGAGTGCTATATTCGGCTATGCTTAGAAAAATTATAAACATTTTGGTATACATTTCATTAATTTTGCTTATGTATTTTGGACGTGAGAGTGTTTTACACAGACAGACAGACATTGCTCAATCGACTTAGAATTTCATAAGGATCAATAATATATATACTTTGTTGGGTCTTAGATGAATATTTCTCAATGTTGCACACGGAATGACAAACTTATATATACCCTCTTTCACCACTTGTGGTGGTGGAGGGTATAAAAATATTAGCGATATGCAGTACAAAAAATTTAATAAATAAGAACGTAAAAAATTTGCCTAAATATGTAATATTTTAATATATTTAAATAAGTAATATTTTGAAATTCAGATCGCGGATCGTAAACCACGCGATATATATTGAACGTTTAGTATACTTCGTATATCTACTCGCGATACGTTGGTTTTAAAATCAACGACCGACCCGCATAACACAAAAATAATCACCCCTATCGTGGTTGGCGTAAAAGTTTTATAGCTACGACAGTTTCGTACTAGATTGAAAATAAACTGCAAACAGTTTCTTTAATCTAGTACCAAACTGTCGTAGTCGTAAAACGTTATCGCCAATCACGATAAAGGTGAATGTAAATACTGACGCAATAAATATTGAACATATTGTATACGCGAGTTACTGCGTAACATAATCCGAAAACGAAAATATTCGAATATGTGTGCTAAACACATTGTAAATCGAAACGATTTCCATTCGAATCGAATTAGGGATAAACCCCCCAGGACAATACCCGATGTATTGATGTATCAATAATGTTTGTAAGTTATTGGGGGTATTTGGAGAGATGATTTCCCAATACAGGACATGGATATATCGACTGCATTATCTATAACGATCCAGAATACATATCGTCACCTAAAATGCAAAATAACGTAACATCACTTTTCATAAGTTTATAGAAGAAGCAAAAAACTTTATAAAATGAAAACTACTTGAGATATTGAAACAAAATTTTCAAATTTGTTGTTTTCTGAAACAAAAAAACGTATCATTAATATAAAGTTTTATGAAAAAATAAAAATATTTTTGTTATTTTAAATAAAAGCAGTTATATATTTATATTTTGTATGTTTTTTTTTTTTTTTAATTACTAACAACTACTTTTTTAAACTAAAAAAGTGATACTTCATTAAATATTCATAAAATATTCATAAAAAATTCAATTGCAACAAATTTATAAAACAAAATTAGGATCTACATAAAATAAGGTAAAAACGATTTATTAATTAATTACTTAAAGAGTATACGTTATTTCGTTTAAGAAAATCATATACTTGATGATACTTTAGTTTTAATTTTGGTTACAACTTTGTTATTTTTGATAGTAAAAGTTTTCATATAATAATTTTTTTTTATATAAAAGTTTTTTTTAGGATATATTTTGTATATGCTTTATTAACTTATATTGTTAATGTTCATATAATGTTCATTTAGTAAAGGATAATTTTATGAAGAATTAATTCTGGACGACGTCCGCGTAAAACCACACGATATGATGATTCCCTGATCAAAGGAGCAATGCAAAAATATCCTACAGCATCAGCTAGTCAAGTAAGAACATGTTTAAGATTATGCGTTAGCGAAAGAACAAACCGTAGAAGAGCATTAGAAGCAAGATTATTCAGCTAAGAACATGAAAGCAAGTCTGGAGTTTGCCAAAGTCCACATCAACTGGAGTGTCCAGAAATGGAAGACAGTACTGTTCTCTGACGAATTCATATACAAATTAAAAAGTTCCGATGGAATAAGGCGTGTATACAAACGAAAAGGAGAAAGACTGTATCCTAAGAATTGTAAAGGAACTATAAAACACGAAAGGGACAATGTAATGATCTGAGGTTGCTTTTCTGGTCATGGAATTTGTCCAATTCATAAAGTTAATGGGATTATGGATCGGTTCATGTACCGTGATATATTGAAAGATGTAATGTTGCTTTATGCCAGTGAAGAGATTCCACTAATAGGGAGGTTCCAACAAGATAACGATCCTAAGCACACCTTCAAAGTTTGTAAGCCTTGGCACTAAGATTCAAGTTTTTCATTGGCCTGCTCAATCTCCCGATCTCAATCCTATTGAGAACTTGTGGGAGATTGTTAATATGAAAATAATATGAACCTTATTTCGGCAATTTTCACGATTTATTTCAAGCCGTTATTATAGCCTGGGAAAGACACCATACAAAACATGTAAGAGTATCGCAAGACACCATACAAAACAAAAGATTTGCAACAAAATATAAATTAAAAATATTATATCCATGAAGGGGTGCTTTAGTTTTTCTAGCTTTAAATATTTTTTGATTTAAAGTTACCTCTTATAGAAAGATTAACATTAAAAGTATTTGTTTATCAATAGTAAATGTATTAACAATTGAAATTAATACATAATAGCGGTATTCACAATGTAGAGTACTTGGCCTGGTAATGTAGTAAAAGAGCAGAATATCAAAAAAATAAAAACAAAATACATTAGAAATTGAAATGTTTGTCAATAAATAGCTTTACTTTGTGAATACCGCTAATACATTAGAAATTGAAATGTTTGTCAATAAATAGCTTTTCTACTTTTTTACTATGCCAAGTACTCTACATTGTGAATACCGCTAATATAAATTTAAAACTTTGTTTTTATAAAAAAAAAACTATATATATGAAAAAAATTTACTGAGGGGATGCTCTAGTTATGACCGATACTGTATGTAATATGATGTAGTGAATCGTAATCAATAATAAAATCAATTTCGAATTTTTTAATGATACGTTGTTTTGCATTTTAGGTGACGATATGCTTTATGGAGTCACAAATGAAAAATATGGAAATTACAAAGTTTAAAGGTTATACAAACACAATGGCTTTATTTTATTTAATGTTTAATGAGGATTTCAAGTACAATACGATTACTTATTTTTTTTTTTTTAATATACATATTAATAACGATTGAAAATATTATAATTTATTCATGGGGTTGTGCATTATCTTTGTTTTCACCATCCGGACAGGGTTCGTTGTCATCATGACTATGTTCATTATGTTCACCATGATCATGTTTACGATTTCTACGTCTTTTCTCCGGATGACCAAAACAATGCTCACATTCTTCATCGTCTTCTGAAGAACTTTCTCCAAATGCTACGGGTTTTTTATATATACAGCAACCTAGTAATTAAATAATTTATATTATTAAATATTTGCTGATGCTTTCCTTGATATAACACCTACATTTGGATTTCTTTTTGCCCATATGTTCATTATCGACGGTACCCTCATGCCAGACCACTTTTTTGTCACTTTTGGGTTTCTGTAAACGCAACCTCAAAACCGGCTGAGACTGGAAAAAGGTAGATGTAATAATGAAAACAATTGCGTTGTATTCAATATAAAGAAAATTTATATAGAATTAAATAAAAACGGATTTTATTCCAGATATAAAACTAGAATGACATAAATTTCAGTTGGAAACATAGACCATAATTGTCTATGACATAGACTTTTAAGGGACCTTTTTTGATGAGAAATCATAAAAGTAAACAAAACAATTTATCAGGCGTCTTAAAAACCAATGTTATCTACATATTTATCTGAACTCCCTTATCTTACCGCCGCATCTAACACGTCTTCATGAGTAATAACTTCAGTTTGTGACCGGGTCACTGTCTCCGCCGCTGGCAAAGCTACGGCTTCCATGTTTTCTTTTAATTTGGCTAACTACTTTTGTAGTAGAACAACACAACTACAACAAATTTAATTGTTGCTTTTATTACTTCCTAAAAACAATAAACTTGTCTTTGAAACCAAACAAATTTTTTTGTACAGTGAAGCGAAAAATGTATGTATTTCAACTGTGTTTTTTTTTTTTTTGGATAACATCTACACAACAGCTGTGATTATAAGGTGTTCTTTTCGAACACAAAATTATGTAAACAAAAGAAGTGTGTCAAGATAACAACGATATTTAGCAACGCCGGAAATGAAAATGAAAAATATTATGGAAATTTACAAAAACGAAAATTAAAATTCCATGGAACGTGGGCAGTGCCACGGGAACAGCTATATGGGAGATGGTAGTATACATACCATAACTGTAACTGAGTTGTCCGATTCAGCTGTTAAGGTTCCTACGGCCATTTAACATTAAAATTAAAACTAAATTCTGTGTTAAGCCACAAAGAAAAAATTAAATCTTAATATACATAGGTAACTAAAATAATTTAGAGGTCAAATATTTAAAAAGAAATGAAAAAATAAACTTTTAAAAAACATGAACTTTATAATGTTTGTTTCTATTTTTCCAATAATAAGCTATAGGACTATTAAACGAAAATAAAATTCAGACATTTTTTATAAAAATAACAACACTACGCTACATTGCATGTAGCATTTCAGTTTTATTTTAGTCCACTGGGTTCGGAAATACTTACAGTTTTTCACGATCACTGTTCTTTGTATATAGAGTTTACGGGCGGAGTATAACGATTATCCCATACCGATTTAAGTAAGTCCCTAGTCGACCTGTATCTTCATATAGGAAGCTGGAATGCTTAAACGTTGTTAATAAAATCAAGAGTGATAATGGTAATTCACCTGTATCAATGAGTTTTTATGGGTTTGCCCAAATTAAAAGACACGCGATAGGTGTAAATGACGTAGAACAGGAATCGTTATACGAAGCCTTATATTACACACTCGCCAGAACGAGACGGACAATTGTCGAAGGCAATAAAAAGAGCCTGTATTTTTGATATTTAACGATATTCTTAAAATTACATCTTAAAAATATCATAAGTATGTTGCTTTGAAATTGATTTGAGGATCCAGAAAAATTAAAAGTATTCCACACTTAAAACAAAACAGAATTAACATTGATTTTCTAAAATTCTTTTTCTTTACCTCCTAAAATATTGGAAGCATTATCAGATGTTGTTGCTACGCTTACATTACTATGTAAAATGTCCCGAATTTGTTTTAATTGCAACATATATATCAAACATCCTTGGCTGAAATGTAATATCTACGTATATATAAATGGAATTTTGTTGAACTTCGAATACCACAATTTTCTTCTTGCTGAGAGTTTTCCTCACTTTCTTCTTCTTTCTTCAACATGACCTCTTTTTTTTGGTTACCGATTTCGATAGCTATTATAAAGCGCTATTGATTTCAGTTTTCAAATTTCAGGTACCGCCGGATTTGTATATTTTATATCGCAACAAGAAATTTACGCAATTTTGATCATTTTCAGTGTTTGTTGTGAGGTATCCCATATTCTCTTAATTTTTCGAAAATGACAGTTACCGGTTTCGATAGCGATTATTAAGGGCTATTGATTCAAGTTTTCAAATTTCAGGACCATTCGATTTGTAGATTTTACATCGCAACAAGAAATTTACGCAATTTTGATCATTTTCAAAGTTCGCTGTGAGGTAGCCCATATTCCCTTAATATTTCGAAAATGACAGTTGTTGTCTTCGATAGCTATTATTAAGGGCTATTGATTCCAGCTTTTAAGTTTTATGTACTAGTCGATTTTTAGATTTTAGAGTACTAAAAGTTAAAAACACTATGTATCCTGTCAAAGACCTAACTCAGTTGTCAAAAACCTAAGTGGTGAGAATGTATTAGTAAAAAAAACTATGTGAACACAAAAACAACACTCGTATGTGTAACATTTTTGAGTAATTTTTTTGTTTTAGCTTTTCTCTAGTTTCCGTTCTCTATGCTATGTATATATTGATTTTTTCATTGTTGAATATTTCATTAATTAATTAAATGTTGTAAGTGACTAACAATAAATTAGAGGCCCGAGGAATTTTACTATTCATTGTAGTTAAAAAAAATAAATTTCGTCTATAACTATCGTGTTGGTAAAGGCTCAAACATACCCATATATTGGTAATTTTTTATTTACATTTATTGTTATGTTTTTACACGTACGTGCTAACAAGAATAAAAAAGTTCTTTATCATGCGATTGATTTACAAAAACATGAAGAAAGGATTGTAAAAAATCATGTTCACGGCAATAAAACAAATTATATTTTGCGGTTGATTTGCACTTCATTATTTCTTCACGCGCGTTTTCAATTGTCAAGTGTATTTTCGCACACACTTGTAATTATTAGTATTAAACATAATAATAGTACTTTTCATAGCGACTGCACATTTGTACAACAGTGTCATTTCTACCAGACGATGGCAGGAGCAATTGTGCGATTAAATATTTTAACTAAACCGCAAATTGGTAAGAATATTTATAAAATTCTTTAATAATTATAATGCTAAAATGACGATTAGCCAAAACTTGATCGAATGGTGCATAAATCATAAAAATCGATTGAGATTAAAGTGTGAAAAATTGATTTTAAAACTTGTTCAAATTATGTAATTTTTTCAGTCTTGCGCTGGCAACAACAACAAGAACTTTGAGAAAAACAGAAAAATTTTCATAATTTGTATAATAGACGGGGAAAAATTTACGTTTTAGTTATTGAATTATAATTTCATCATATTGTTGATATAATATATGCAACTATGATAGTAATTGATTTTATGTATTTTTTCAGCGTGCGTTTTGCCAATTGCGGCGCAACGTCGTTTGCAAAGCACGCAGGCACCACCACCCGGAACACCACCACCACAAACCAAAACCAAATTTGGCAACTTAGCTGATCAAGATCGCGTCTTTACCAATTTGTATGGCCGTCATGATTGGCGTTTGAAGGGTGCCATGAAACGTGGTGATTGGTACAAGACCAAGGAAATCATGTTGAAAGGATCCGACTGGATTATCAATGAAATCAAGACCTCGGGTCTTCGTGGCCGTGGTGGTGCTGGTTTCCCCAGTGGCATGAAATGGTCATTCATGAACAAACCCTCTGATGGCCGTCCCAAATATTTGGTGGTCAATGCTGATGAAGGTATGTTAGAAGTTATGGGAATTGCCAGAAAGTGAGGTTATTTTAATTAATTTGTTTCTATATATTTCGAAAGGTGAGCCTGGTACCTGCAAAGATCGTGATATTATGCGTCATGACCCCCATAAGTTGGTTGAAGGTTGTTTGATTGCCGGCCGTGCCATGGGTGCACAAGCAGCCTACATTTACATTCGTGGTGAATTTTACAATGAAGCATCCAACATGCAATTGGCCATTGCTGAAGCTTACCAAGCCGGTTTGATTGGCAAAAATGCCTGCGGCTCTGGCTACGATTTTGATGTATTCATGCATCGTGGTGCTGGTGCCTATATCTGTGGCGAAGAGACCGCTTTGATTGAATCCCTTGAAGGCAAACAAGGCAAACCTCGTCTAAAGCCTCCATTCCCTGCTGATGTTGGTCTTTTCGGTTGCCCCACCACAGTGACCAATGTTGAAACCGTAGCCGTTTCTCCCACCATTTGCCGTCGCGGTGGTACTTGGTTCGCCAGTTTCGGCCGTACTCGTAATTCGGGCACTAAGCTTTTTAACATTTCTGGTCATGTCAATAATCCTTGCACTGTTGAGGAAGAAATGTCCATTTCCTTGAAGGAACTTATCGAACGTCACGCTGGCGGCATTCGTGGTGGTTGGGACAATCTTTTGGGTGTTATTCCCGGTGGTTCTTCCACTCCCATCATCCCTAAGCATGTGTGTGATGATGTGATAATGGACTTTGATGGTCTCATTGCCGCTCAGACTTCTTTGGGTACCGCCGCCATCATTGTCATGGACAAGTCAACAGATGTTATTAAGGCCATTGCTCGATTAATTTCCTTCTATAAACATGAAAGTTGTGGTCAGTGCACACCTTGCCGTGAGGGTATTGGCTGGATGAACAAGATTATGGGCAGGTAAGTTGTAAAGTGGATGTTGATGAATAGAAGAGAAGGGTTAAGAATTTCAGATTTCTGGGGACTTGAGTGTAAATTGAAAAATGCTTTCAAGTATACCAAATTTATGTAAGATATTTGAATTTAAGTGTTATTTGTTGGCATTTTGTCAAAACTTATAATTTATTTCATGATGAGCTGGCCTAAAAAATCGGTAATATACACAAAGGAATTAGCTTCCCTCGAAGTAAATGTTAGTGAAGTTAAATGTAATAAACGAACAATTTTGAGAAAAACTAATTTTATCAGTATAAAAAATAGTTGAGAAACTATTTTTGCAATGATATAAAAGGCGTTAACCTAGAAAGTATGTACATCTAAACAATCCATTTTTACACACTATTTTCGGTAATTCTAATTTTTAGTATCTATAAAGAGTATATTTGGTAACTTTATCGCTTCTGATCTAATTTGGATACAAACAATATTTCAAATATATCTTCATTCATCCAAAAATAGATAAGTGTTTTGTACTTGTTTGAGCTTAGAACTGAAAGTGGTTAAAACAAGTAATTTGGATTTTTTTTTTTTTTTTTGGTTCCCTATGCTTCACTTAAAAAATGGAATGTAGGATCACCTATCTCCAATTATATAAAAATACCAACTATTTATTTAATTCTTTATCGAAATTCGGACTTTTCAGCAGAGACCTGCGCCGAATGGCTCTACGCCGAGCCGCTGATAAAATTTTAAATTCCGCCGCCGCTGAAATTTTTACAGCTTAAGTCTGCTTGTAATAGCCGCCGTTTTTAATAAAAGTTCCTAAGTAATATCATAAAATTTTCGGATTTCACTTTTAAAATGTTTAATTTTTTATAATTTGAGTAATTATTCTTTAGTTGGCTGATATCTGTCTTTGAGCCGCCGCCGACCTTTTTGGAAACTGCCGCCGCCGCCGTGAAATTTAGTCAGCGCAGGTCTATGCTTTTCATTGATAACATTTTTATCTATTTTGGTACTAGCACCCACTAATTATTATGAGCCTCCCACTAAAAACGTACCAAAAGGGTAAAAAAGTATTTTATTCAAAATTATTGATTAAATTTTGAAAAATTAACTAAGTCCCGGTCCACACTGTGAAACATTTGCTGCAAAACATTTTTAAATTCTCTTTTGAAACTGCCTTCGTGTCCACACAGTGAAGTTTTTGCTTTTCAGTTTTTGACATTTCTGTACAGAACGAATAAATGTGGATGACATACTCAACAAAAACTTTACGTATATGAAAACTCTGTCCCTTTTTCATTCCTCTTTCCCCTTTCATCGACAAACTCAAATGTTTTGCAGCAAATGTTTCACAGTATGGATGGGGACTAATAAAAAGTTATTTGGAATTTGAGTACCAAGTTATAGATAGATCAAAGATAGATAATAATTGTTCTCGAGCAAATGAAAACAGATTTGCATGGTTTAACTCACAAAACATTTCAATAGAAAAGAATATTAAGAAAATTCAACATTTTAGATGTTCTGGGTGGAAACTGGAAATTTGTTATTTTTCTTCTAATGGTTCTTTTCTAATGTGAATTTACAAACATAGAAGTTAAATGGTATGCTTCTGAGTGAAGTGAATGGTACTTTTTCGTTATTATGCTACATTTTGAATATTTTATCAAAATGTACCTAAAAGCATTAAATTAGATACATATGATGCTGAATAAGTGACAATCTACAGAGGGTGAGTTAAAGCTACTTTTCCTTTCTTCTAGTAGTACGGAATATTCTATAATAGTGGTATTTTTTATGTTTTCTAATGATACCATGCTATTTTTATATTATAATGAATCTGAAAACATAAAACTAGATATTTATAATCCTGAATGAGTAAGAATACACAAAGGACAACTCAAAAGTACATTTTCTTTATTGTAATGGAACGTTTTGAATATGATACATGGAACACGAAACTAGACAAAAACAAATTAGAGAAAATTTATAAATATTGAACAAAAATGTTCGTAAAATTATCGAGAATTTTCAAAAATTTTTCTAAAAAAAAAATAACGAAACTTTGTGATAGTAAACAAATATCGATATATATTGCTAATGATTCGTTATTGATATCGTACCCGAAGCATCGAAAAAGCTCTTGGTTATATTTAAATGTCAGTCTGTCACCTTTGCTATTGTTAAGCTCTTTCATATCAATGAAATTTTTGTTTTTCGAGAAATTCTAGGGCAAGCCTATTTCAAAAAAAAAAAAACTACTGTAGATATTTATTTATTTTGTTCCGCAGCTTCCTGATTTGTCGTTATTTTTAAGTCCAGCTTCATTTTCGCTTCTTTAATAATAAGGTGACATACTAGCCCAGATATTGTTAAACTTTCATTTGTTAAATTTCAAATTGAAATATTAAATAACCAACCAACATTAAATAAGAGTTTCTGTTATTTGTTTTGATTGTTTTCTAAGAAACCCACAAAGTGGAAACTGACCAATTTATGAGGTTCGCTAGTGAATTCAATCCAACATTTTCAAATCGAATTATCAATTACTAAGAGCCTACTTTTGTTGTTTGTTGCAAGAAATAAAGAGAAGCAAACGGGGTAGGCAAAGTTGCACGATGTCGCGTGACTTACGTTTGTGGGGGATTTTTTATTATATTAATATATATAAATATAAATATTAATATTAAATGTGTGTAAACATGAAATGGGCTACGAAGCCATTTTAAAAGAAAATTTAAATAAAATTGCTGCAATTAATTCTAATTTTTATCAAAAATTTCATTATAACGAAAGGTTTATGAATATGCTTACATTCATTAAGATTTTTTAAAATGGTTATCAGGCAGCCGTCCAAAACCTTCGTTGGTACAGCCCACTTGGATCCAATAATCGTTCTCGTTGTGCTAAAAATGGTTGCTAAAACGATCAATTAATAAAATATTTCAAACAGAGCATCAAATTTATTAAATTTGAGCTTAATTCACTAAAATCTTAGCTCGGAGTTAAAAAATATCAGCCATTCATTACACAAATCCAATCCCAACATCTAATTCTTTAGCTTCATTCAAAACCTTTTTTTTAAATTGAATTCATTCATTATTGAATGAATTCACAATGGAATTAATTCATAATAAAATTCATTCATTCGTTGTTAACTAAGATCTAATACAAATTCAATTAAAATTCAATTTCTTCGTTCGGTTTTGCTTTTGCTTTTAATCAATTACAAAATGAATTAAAAATATTGACTTATGCCTTTTTGTAATAGATTTGAATTGAAGAAAAATTATATTATTCAATTCATTTTAAAGCTATTTTGTAATGGATTTGAGTTCAATAAAATTTTAATGTTTCAATAAGGAATTAATTCCATAAATAATGAATTCTCAAAGCAATGAATTTAATATATTTGAAGTACAAATTAATTAAGTCTATGAATGAATTATGTTACGAACGGAATGGAGTTAAGAATTAGTTCTTTTGAACTTTTGATTTCAATAAAAAAATAAAATGTTCTTGTTATTAGATCAAACTTGTCCAATCAAGTGTGTGAGGAATAAGCCCCGTTGAGCAACCACGTACTTAATTTTGGAATACAGTTCAGGTGGCCTATATAACCCCTTCATGCATATGTATTTAACTTGTAGGACAGATAATACAAACGAATTTGCTATTACACGACTATTTCGATTAAAAAAAAATTATAAATTTTCTTTAATGGAACTCTAGAAATAAAAATATAAGTTTTAGTTGTTGGAATAGTTCCCCTATTGACGGTTCATTCCAAAGCGTTCATGATGCAATTGTCGTTTGAAAGTTTTGCACTATAATCATCTAAAATTCTAAATTTTGAGTTTTGACTATATATTCAATTTAAAATGATATTCAAAATTATTCCCAAACTAACTTATTAAATTTATTTAAATTTTCCACAGATTTGTAGCCGGTAATGCTGATCCCTCTGAAATCGATATGCTGTGGGAAATCTCCAAACAAATTGAAGGACACACTATTTGCGCTTTGGGTGATGGTGCTGCATGGCCCGTACAAGGTTTAATTCGTCACTTCAGACCAGAAATTGAGGCTAGAATGAAGCAATACTCCGCCAGAGCTTCAAATTAAACACGAAAGAAGTAATTCAAAGAAAACGGGGAAGAAAAATTTAGCAACTTTTGTTTTTTTGTAAATCGTTAGTACGAATAAAATTAATTATTAATTTAAATGTCTTTAAATAATGTGAAGTGAAATAAGTATCAACATGATAAGAGAAAATAATAAAGTCATTAAAAAAGTAACAACAATAAATAAAACTTGTTGAAAGTAAATAAAATTTACTTAATATTACTATTTAAAAAAAAAAACCAAATAGAAAATATTTGTTTTAAATTAATTTTATTTTCAATCTAATTGTAATGTTTGTATATGTTTGATAACAGCATTAATATCCTCCTGGGGCACTGGCTTGTGTTTGGGTGGGAAGGTGCAAACTTTCAAAGGACCATCAAGTTGTTTTTGTGTGTCATGTTCAACACATTTGGCGGGTACGAATTGGTATCTAGAAGGTAAAAAAAGGTGTTAATTTTTCAAATAATTTTGTTCTGTTCTTTGAATATTTACCTTCTTCCAGCTTCGGCTGTAAAAATAATGGCAAACAATGCCAATAAACCAAAAAATACTGTCAATTTCATTATTTTTACTGTAATTTTTCAATTGACCTTCAAACAAAAGATGTGGACTCGACGAGAGTGACCGTGAAACTGAAATTTCTTTAAAGAGATTTATTTTTGATACCTTGTATTTAAAATTTTTATTTAAATATTCATGAATCGCTGTTAATTAATGCAAATTTTATGTAGATATGCTTGTATCTTGGTATAAAACATTATATTCTAGTTGAGTAACAAACTATACACTGATAAAATAATGTTGCGCAATCTATAACAAATTTTAAAATTCACTATTTCTCGCTCATTTTTCAGATTATATACCAAAAATTCTGAAAACCCATATACATTTTTGTATAGGTTTAGACAAACTAAATCAATAGGTTGTCAATACTACTGAAATATACTTATATAAGTAGTAATACGCAAATATTTATGCAGCTCTAATTCGACCGAATATATAACAAAGTTAAAGAAAATGTAAGCATATTTACAAATTCCTTGATATAATATTGATATAACATTTAACTTTTTCATAGACTTAAAGTTTTTCAGTTTTTGTCAGTGTAAATTAAAGTTAAATATTATAAATATTTACAACAACAGTTAGACATTTAATCCAATATCAAAGAGATGTTTTTTTAATATCTTCAATTAATTGTGGTATTATGTTAATTTTAATTATATATTCATAAAATTAAATTATTGGCACGGGAACTAAAATTGAAATATTTTTATTAATAAAATATGCATTCCTTTCAATAAAACAATAGTATTTAATTCGTCTTAATCGACTTTTATAAACAGAACATTCTAAACATACCGGTACGAGTACATGACCTTCAGAAACGATAGAGAAATATTTACAGTCATATAAAAAAGTGTACGAAACCATATGATATAATGGTTCTTTATGAATATATTTTTGGGTAATTACGAGGAGTATGGATCGGTTTATTGAGACACTTGATATAATAGTCCCACTCTGAAAATATGCATCGAATCGGATAATGTAAATCCGTACATCGTCTCTGAAAGCTAAACATTAAATTAAATAATAAATTTCGTAATTATTTATAACAGAATCTGTGGAATATATGTAAACCTATAGCTTTGTATTATAAAATTTTCAAAAGTGTGAATCTTCTAAAAACGGTATATGTTCTCTTTACTAGGAGGTACAAGATTGATGACTTTAACCCCCCCTAAATTAAATGGTATCAGACTGAAGATTACAGATAGTGGTAAATATCTTAGCAGTCTATCCCGGAATCTCAATATCCAGAATTGGATGAATAAGGCCTAGTGCAAAAAGGCAATCGACACTAACTGGGTCATTGGCCCAAGGGGTATCAATTGGATAATTTTATTTTATGGAGTAGTCATTATAGTGGCATGCAATGAAAAATGCCTCCCACTGTAAGGTCGACGAACATGTTCTGACAACCATAACCATTGTTATAACAGCTGCGGTAAGGTCTACACCATCTAAAGCACTTTTCACCATGCTGAATTAGTTGCCGGTGAATCTGATGGCTATATAACTGCCTCTCAGTTGTGCTGCACACTCCAGGATTTTGGACTACTATAAATCTCTTTATAAGAATGTTGACTACTGCGTTTCCATATGATTAAGTAGACTCTATCCCCCTGAGTTTGTCTAAAGGCGTTAAAAGAGGTAATAGGGTCAGTGGAGGTTTTTATATTGAAAATTATGGGATTAAATGTTCAGATTTTCTGATTCTTGTACAATTCTACAGGCAGAAATCTCTGCTATAAAGAGCACTGGCTTAGGTATAATCGAAGTCAAGTAATATATCGCTACCTTTATATATAAAGGCCCTAACTAACCTTTTCCTTACTTTAAAGGAGAAGGAAATAACTTAATAAAACTTAAAGTTTTGTAGTTGCGATTTTTTTATCACAGATTTTTATGAAGGTCTTCAACTAATTTAATGTTGTGGCATTTTATTTTATCATTGGTGTATTATGCATATTTACTTATAGCAAAGCGTATGTTAAGGGAATAGCGAGTGTTTACTCAACATCTAGATTTGCCGCAGAATGCCGGGTGTCTTTGATTATATGAAATACTGGACATGGCAACATCCTAGGAAACTGCATAGCTGATGAACTTGACCCCCTTACAGGTATTTCTCTTGCAAACTTTAAAACTAATATCCAGAAGGATTTGATGAGATGTTTAATAAAGCACCACAACCAAAACTTTAATTTTGCCCATACTTTTGATACATTCCACATTAATCTTAACTACACCATATGCAAATGTATTTCAGAAATTTCCATTATATTTTAGAATTTTCTAATTGTATTTCTAATTGTATATTGAACATTCCAATTACAATAAAATATATTCAAGAAGTTTCAATTTCCATTTCATATTGCAGTTCGTATTACATGATTTCAAATTAGTAATAGAAAATAATTCGTAACAGAACCAATTGACATGTGGTAAAGCCATGTTTCAGTGACGGCAATAATGTAAAATTATGACTCTTGTACCACGTTCCGATCTGATTTTGACATAAATATTTGTGTGGAAATAAATTCAGTTTAGATTCTGTTGTAAATGCCTTAAAACAAAAATGTATTTAACAAAAATTGTTTTGCAAATACTGAAATAAAAACAATCGAAAATATCGTTACTTATCAGACTAAAAATCAGTGTTGCCAGGGGTAGCTTGGAAAAAGTTACAACTTTTCTTATTAAAAGTTACATTTTTTCATAAAAAGTTACATTTACGAATTCTTCCCAAATAAATACTATATATAATAAGGTTTAATAGCATTACTAAATGTGTACTCTACTTTTTCAGGGCTGAAAAGTTACGAAAATAAGGTCCAAAAAAGGAAAATTATACATGTTACGTAGAGGGTCGAAAAGTTACGAAAAATGTAACAAATGTAACCAAACGGCATCACTGCTAAAAATACCAATATCAATAAAATACCGTTACGGAAGTAATAGCAAATAAAAATTATCAAGGTCATTTGGAATTTTGTTCATCCTAAAAGCATGCACGTGTTTTTCTGTATTTATGATAGCACAGTTCATAGTATTGGGTTGATGCGCTTACTAACTTATTAATAAAAGTGCGTGTTTTTGTATTCATTATATTTTACATACTTTTTTACCCTTTGTTTAACATTCCGAATAAACCAAATAATCTTATAACGATATCGAAACGATATCATCTAGGTGATAAATAATATCATAGATGATAACTTTCATGTAACATAAACGATAGTATTTATGAACTAATTTGTGCCTTTTCTTAAAATATCGTATTTCCATGAATTTATGATATCGTTATCGCTACCATAATCTATATTGTTAGGAATTTGAAATAGCCATTTGAATTTAACGGTCTATAACGACTGCCTGCATTGTTTGTAAGTATGGCAAGACTAAATGTTTAAGCTGCTAACATTAACATCGAAAGCTCTAGAATTCGAACATACGAGTTTGGACCGTTAAGAACAATCTAGACTACTCGGATGAAGATGGCAGTGTGTATAAATAGTGACTGCGGTTGCATTAGTGAGTCAGTTATCATAGGCGCTGTTAGAGTTAACATCAACTGTCTTGTACATTTAAGTTGGTACATTATAAAGTGTGTGTGCATTTCTGCGAATGACTATTTGAACTGTTGTTGTTGTATATTTTAAATACATAAAGAGTTGATACGCATTTTAAACTACTAAACGGCTTTTATTTGCAATCAAAAGTATCCAGTTTATATAAAGGAAAAAAACCAAAGTATTAAAAAGGTAAATTTTTAATATATTGCCTCCTTTTCACTTCTCATTTTTCTTAATAAGGGACATTTTTTGGAAAAACTTGAGCGAAGCCGGGGCTGTCAACTAATTTTAATAAAAACGAATCGTCATGCTACAGATTTTATTCTAAATGCTATTTAATAATAAAAATTATATTTTTGTAAGGACTGAGATCGAAAAATTCATAACACACGTTTTTTATTAAAATTTTTAAGCCAAGTATTATTTGTTTTTTATTTTTTTTGATCAAGTTACCTTTGTAAAGTAATGTCAATTATGTTAATTTGTTCTTAATCTGATTAAAATGAGTGACGACAAAAAGGTGCGTACTAAAATTATTAAATATTTTCAACAAAACCCAACTTGGTCCTGCAAAAAGTTGTCCAAACAATCAAAGTTGTGCCGTCAAACTGATGCCAATATTATTAAACAGTATCGGGAGATCTTGTCGTTTAAACAAAACCTAATTCAGGTAGAAGGAATGGCGCACATGATGTTTCTAAAGCCCATAAATAGAAAGCATTTTCATAAGAGCTCCAAACACATCCGCTAAGAAAGCAGTCCGGTTAGCTCAGTACTCAGACTATTTGGTACGAAAAGTTAAAGCCAGTGCAGGTTTAAAAACATACAACGCTGAACAAGTTCCTGACAGGAACACTGCAAAAAATTTAGAGGCCAAAGAGAGAGCACGAAAATTGAAGTCAAATTATATAAAAAAATATACCTGCTGCATAATGGATGACGAAACGTATGTTCTGAAATTTTTATCGCGGCTATTGGGTCAATATTTTTATGTTGCTGATGCTCGAGGGAATGTTCTAGAAAAGTTTAGGATCCAAAAGCAGAAAATTGTTCCAATAAGTTCTTGGTATGGCAAGCAATATGCAGTTGCAGCAAAAGAAGCCAAACATTTGTTACAAATGACTCTATAAATACCGAAATTTACATCAAGGAATGTTTACAAAAGAGGATGCTTCCATTCACAAGACGTCTTAATGTGTCCACATATGTTTGGCCTGATTTGTCATCCGTCACTATGGTAAGCAAGGTCTTGAGTGGTAAAAGAACAATAATGTGGTATTTGTACCAGAAGAGACCAATCCTCCAAACTGCCTGTGCACAAAAAAGGTGTCCAAAAGTATGGTAGATAGAAGCGGAGATGGACTACCTGTGTAGTGTTTCCGGAAAAGGTTCGAAAATACATCACTAGTGATTACAACTATAAAAATTATTTTTATTTTAAATTATAATAATAAATTCAATTAAATAAAAAAAAAAATAAAAACTGTAAGTTTAACAGTTTAATTTTTATTAACATTTATGTATTTAAAGAATTTTTCTGTTATTCTATTTATTTCGCTGAAATAAGATAAAAACCTGAAAAGCAAACATTACATAACAAAATGGAATTTTTATATGTGGACTATGGTCAAATATGGACCGATCCACGAACACAAGTGATTCATATTTTTACACAAAACTAATTTTTGTTGAATTTTGGATGATGCTTCTGCTATATTCTATACGCATTTCTATATACAACTTGTAGCAGATATCTTAAAAAAATAGAATTCAAATGGTAAGTCAATGGAAATCATCGGTATGCGTGGAATCAGTACGTCTTCGCCTTTGAATCTGCGACTGATGATTATTGCCTCAATTAAATTTGGTGAGCATATTTTGTTGGTCAATCTTGTTCCGTTGCATAATTTTGGCGCGTTTAAGTCGAGGAGAAGCATTCCGGCTGGGTCCAATGAATTCAAATATTCAGTAGGATAATTGACGGGTTGATCTTCGTTCATTACTTTGTCAATCGATTTGTATTTCATTGTTTCGCCAGGCAGTTTCAATTGTATTTGCTCATAGAGCTTGTTGACATCATAATTTTTTGGTGCCAAAATTGCATGTTCCCACAGCCAATCCTTGAAAATACCTTGTCGACAACGGCTTGTATATAAATTAATTAGTTTCAGCAAAAGAATCTTGCAGTAAATGCACAATCATGTTCGTCGATAGCGTGATTTTTTCGACTCGGTTCCAAAGGTATGAAGCTTTCAAGCATTCGTACAACTCATCTGCGGGCATTTATCGAGGAATAATGGGCAAAGTTTGGCGGAAGTTACCAGCAAGAATAATCAGAGCGCCTCCCATCGGTTAGTTGTTTCCTTGATAATCCGTTCGAGCTCTTCGAATAATTTCTTATGCGTCATTGTGCATTCATCACAAATGATAATTTTGAACGTTTTAAGGATTGTGGCCATGCCCGGAGTTTTTGCTGATTTTGCAAGTTGCTGGTTCTGTCTGGTTCAAATTCAATGGTAGTTTGAGTGCGCAGTGCGACCGCCGTCCAATAATGTCGATGCAATTCCTGATGATGCCACTGCGAGTGCAAACCAATTCAGTATTCGAACCGACGCCAATATTAAATTGATGAGGAATGTTTTGCCTGTCCCTCCTGGTGCATCAAGGAAAAAAATTCCGTCATTTCCGTTTTCTATACGTTGCATTATTTTTTCGTAAGCAATTTTTGATCAGGAACGAAACGTTTGGTTTGAGTTTTCACATATGGTTTTTGTTCGTTAACATCGATGCCGCCATTCCTAGTTGAGTTAAGATTTTGTTATTAATGGAATACTGCTGAATACGTCTGAATACTGCTGGTTGTCTTCACTTAAGCTTTCGCGTTGCGTTTCCCACAGTTCTCGTACATTTGAAGGGGAGGATGTTGTTAAAATAATCGCAAACAAAGTGCGTATTTGTTTTGGAAGACATGTGAGTAATACCTCTGTTAGTGTTGTGTTCCAATGCTGATCATTTTCAAGCAGCCCCAATCTGAAAGACGCTTCTCGATAAGTTTGGCATTCGTTTCCATCGATGGTTCTTAAAGCGGCGAATGATGCTGCACCTTTTATCGCAAATAACAACATTCAGCATTATTCGGATGAACGGTGTAGACACGTCCCAAGGCATGAGAAGAATACACACCAACATATTCTGAGACAATAGCGCCACGCTTTCTCCTCATGAACTTCTTTGATGTCTTGGCGAAGTTGTTAGTTGAACACAAATCGAAGAAAGACAATCTTTTGTCACCCGCTAAGCTATTCTGAAGATTCCCCGAAAATTTCATCCGTTTTTGAGTCCATACTTAAAAAAAATGTGGGTTAAAAAATCTGTTTTCGCGGAATTGGATCATATTCGGTCCATATTAATAGATTTGGCTATAAATCGTTAGAAAGATATTCTTAATATCTTTAATTTGATGTATATGGGCCACCCGTAATTTTCGAGATATAGGCACAAATATTTTAAACTTTGAAGACACTCATAAATCGGCGTTACAAACTAAAAAAAATTATATTGCTTTATCACCTCTAAAAGCCGCATTTGAAAATTTTTTTTATTACTGTCAATTAAACCGACCTTTAGTTCATAACTCTGCATAGGGTAGATAAATGATAGTAAAACGTATTTGATTTTTGTTTATTTTGAGCAGGGGACTGTCGGACATAGGTTAGAATTTCATAAAAATTCTTGGGTCTTTGAATGACAAACCTATACACCCCTCATTCGCCACTTTTGGTATAATAATGGGGGCAAAATAAAGCGGTACTGCTACTTCATGAGTAATTAATTAAATACATTTAACGTGTGTAATTTTTATTTGAAGCCCAGGTGCAACAGAAATTTCTGATTAACTCTACTTAAACAGAAATTCAGAATTTTAAGTTTAAAAATGCTGTTGTTTTTATTTTTTATGATTTTACATATTAATTCACATCTAAAAGGTGAGTGAGAATTAATTTACTCAGGGGCTAAACACATCCAAGTTAAAATTGCACACAATAAGTGTAATAATAATTACACATTAAGTGGCAACACTGCATATTCCAACTGCAGACAAAAAGCTTTTCCCCACAAAACAACAGCATAACTTTAGGCGAAAGTCTAGAAAGTCGTGAGAGAGAGAGAAAGTAAGAAAGAGAGTAGTGTTTTGCAAAAATGCTTAACCAGGAGCAATTTGAACAACTGAAGTTGAATACTATTTTGCTACCGAATGACTGACTGAATGCCTGCCTGGCTTTATCTGTGCTGATGCCTGCCTGCCAGCCTGTATATTAAGAAAATTTTCATTTGTGCTTTTTTAGTCTTCCGCGTAGTCCTTTTGAGTCATGTTGTTTGTTATCCTGTTTTTTTAAGTTACACAAAGACAAGACCGTGCAAAAAAAATAAATAAAATTTTCAATTAATTTGTTCATAAACCAAACAAAAAAAAGTGAAATAAATTTGTTTTCAATTATCAAAAACCTAATAATGATTGATTATACTTAAAACAACCATATAAATGCAAGAAAATTAAAAAATACGGGTTAAAACTATATAAAAATTAATAAGAAAAATATAACAACAATAACAATCACAAATTGTTAAAGAAGAAAAACAATTCTGTAATGTGTGCCTTTATCTAACTGAAACCAAAAAAAATAAACACAAACTGTCTAGAACAAACAGTTTTTTTGATTAATTTTTGTTTTTGACTTATTTGTCTCAATTAAACGAACGAGCAAAAAAGTTACGAAATCATTGGGATTTTTTTTTATTTCAATTTACTGCTAAAATAAAACTTTTACATTCCTCCAAATAACAATTTACAATAAAAATTGTCGGTTAGTATTTTAAAGGAATTTTCACAAAATTTATTTCAATTTACAGATTTAAACCGTCTAATGCAATTACAAAGAATAGAAAATCACATACACAAATTTGCACATCATCATCATCATCATCATCATAATTTTTATCATCATTTCTAATAAGAGAAGATTTTTTGTTTTGTTTCTTTTAAAAGTCAAAAAAGTACGTTTAAACACACGCACCTACAAACATTGATAGCAGGGTATAAACACACTTTTACATATTTGTACATACTCATAAAACGGTATAAAGCCTGTGATTCTTAAACGGTTATTATGAGACCTTCATCTTCACTCATTATCCTAATCTATGTAACTTGTTCATTAGCTGTTAAATTTGATATCAATAAGACATTTCATACTGTGCCGAGCAGACTGGTAAAATTTGCAAAAATATGTAAATCAAGGATTCCACAAGACTGCCACTTAAATTAAAAAAAGTGCTGTTTTTATTCATAAAACCATTTCCAAATATCTGTGACGAAGTTTCAGACTAACAATAAACGATCTTCCTACTTAATGTTTAGTAGTATGAGCAATTATAGGTGATATTAAGTGGGATCACAATTCTTAAATTGACATTAATATCTACAAAACTGTCCAACTATGTGATATGGATATCTTCCAATATATTATATAAAGAAGATGCATTTGCTCTCGTTAGCTGATTTATTTCCCATTAAGATCGAACTCGAAACGATGATACCATAGATCCATTAGGCATTTTATCGTACTTATGTTTACATAAATATATGTAATTGATATCACTAGATCAAGTTCTCATATCCTCCTAGCATATCAAGTGAATCGATTTCTGATTGGAATATGGCAGACCATATAACTGGGTCTGAGAGTCTGCTCTATATCACCAGCTAATTACCGTACCAGTGTCCGTATCTTCGAGTTATCAATGAAGACCTAGATGGTACAGGTATTAAGTAGTCTGGGAGTCTGCTCTATATCACCAGAGTATTCCCGTACCAGGCCCATATCTTCTAGTTATATATGAAGACCTAGACTGCATCATCCTGATAAAGGGAATTTTCAGTCCTATATGTCCTATATATACAAAGATTCTGGAACACGCCAAGGTATTTTTCATATACAAATTCCCCAAACCCTCTATCTTCTGATCGAAAATAGCAATACAGTCGTGGTCGAGTTCGGTTATTTTTGAGGACTTCATTATTATAAAAATTACACTACAAAATATTTAAGAAGGGCTCCTCGTAAAAAAACATATTTTTTATATAGTTTTTGCATGCTGATTTTAAAATATTACAAATTTTTAATATCTCCAGTTTTCGAGATATTTTCACTTTAATTTTTCACTATTTTTTAATAGTTTTACCTCAATAGCGTATAATTTAACTGAATGTTTTAAAAACAGTTTGTGGATTAAAAATCTAAGGAATTTATGCTTTTAGCTGAGTATCATTTGTTACATTGTGTAAGGAATTGGATAAAAAAATCATTTTATTTTTCAATATAGGCTCCTTTGAATTCTATACACCTTTTCCAACGTTTCTCAAAAAATAATATTTGTTGGGGTCATCAAAATAGGTATTTGTTTGTGAGATGATTTCATCGTTGGAGTCAAATCTCTTTCCGGCTAGTCATTTCTTCAGGTTTGAAAACAAGAAACATTCTCTCGGAGCTAAATCCGAAGAATATGGCGGATAAGGCAGCAATTCTTAGCCTAAATTATGGACTTTTGCCATGGAAACTGCACATGTGTGCAGCTTTGCATTATACTGGTGAAAAATACATTTTTTCTTGATCAAATGCGGTAATTTTTTTTAAATCCTCATTAAATCGACCGAATAATTTGGCATAACATTCACCATTGATTGTTTTACCCTTTGGAAGGTAGCCAATATGGACTATACTGCGTGCATCCCAAAAAACGGTCGCCATGACATTATTGGTTAACAAACGCACACGATTCATCCCGAGAAACAAACTATTTTGATTGCTGTTTGGTCTCTGGTGTGTTGTGGTGGGTCCAAGTCTCGTCAACGATTATGAAACGGCGCAAAAACTACATATTGCGGTTCAACAACGCTAAACACTCCAGCGAAGTTGCTTTTGTGTTCGATTGTGAGCCAACGCGGCACCCATCTTGCGAAAGCTTTCTTATACCCAAGTGAGCCATGTGGGATGCCTATGGCTTCCACAATCTCTCGCGTTTCAATCGGCCAACACCTAATCGTGAATTTTTTCAATTGTTTCGAGTGTATAGACTCAACTGGGCGTTCACAATGATATTCAGTAAACCACTTTTTTACCATTGAAATTTATGGTGCAGAGTTCCCATAATATTGTTACGCTTTTACCTTTTAAAAACGGGGGTATATTTCCTTTAAATAAACCGGATACTTTTGATTGCAAATAAAAGTATTTTTAGTAGTTATAGTAAAAACTCTTTATTTATTTAAAATGTACAACAACAACAGTTCAAATGTACACGACAGTTGATGTTAACTCTAACAGTGCCAATGATCAACTCACTCACGACTGCAAACTCTGCCACTATTTATAAACACGCCATCTTTCGTGAATCTTCTACAATGATCTTAACGGACAAACTAGTACATTCAAATTCTAGAGCTGTCGATGTTAATGTTAGCAGCTAAAACATTTAGTGTTGCCATACTTACAAACAATGCTAATAACCGCATGCTATCAACATTGTTGATAAGTAGAATCTTCTTGCAACAGAAACTTGTCAATTTTGCTATTACTATTTTATATTAAAGTTGGTAAAAGATAAAATATTTCTATGAAACAAATTTTAGTTGTTTTAAAATAATTAGTAATTTTATAAAAAGTTTATAAAACAAAAAATTCGTACAAAATTTGATTTAAAAACCTGTAATAAATTTATAAATTGATTATCAATAAGGCCTTAAATATTTAAATTTAAATAAGGCAAGTCTAAGCAAAGCTTCCGTTAACGAAATAACTGCGTCCCGAAATCGTTGTCCGATTTGGCTCAAATTTTCAACATTTAACTTTTAGACCTAGAACTCAAATTTTTTTCCATACAACTGATTGTCACTCTAATATACATGTCCGAAATCTAACCATAAAAGCTAGTTTGGATATTGTTCACATGTATCATGTATAGACTACGTATTGAAAACTTTAAAAAAAATTTACAAGAAATATTTGTTTTGCTACACATTTCTATAAATGTGTAAAAAAAATTCAAGTCGGAACTTGCAAAAATTTTAAATTGAAATTTAGCTAGAGAAATAAATCCATATACTTTGTATTTTTATACCCTTCATCTTCGTGATAAGGGTATATATAAGTTTTTCATTCCGTTTGTAATTTCCACATATAATTTCCCGACCCTATAAAGTATATATTTTGGATCCTTATAAATAGCGGAGTCGATTTAGCCATGTCCGTCTGTCTGTCTGTCTGTCCGTCTGTCTGTTGAAATCAATTTTCTGAAGACCCCAGATATCTTTGGCATCCATATCTTCAATAATTCTGTCAGACATGGTTTCGTGAAGTTTCCTATTTAAAATCAGCAAAATGCGTCCATAAATAACGGAGATATGAGCAAAAATCCGAGACAACCTCTATTTTTGGCCTATATTTGATCGATATCTCGATTACTAAGTCATTCCAACGATGTATATAAGGCTATAGTAAGTTCGACCTACAATGGGTCAAAATCGGTAAAAATATGTTTTAGCCTGAATTTTTTTCACAAAAAATTTTTTTTTTCATAAATTTTTTTCAGTAATACAGTGCACTCGCGGTAACGTGAACTAATTAAAACCAAGAGAGTTCATGTTAGTGAAATTGGTCACGTTAGTGATTGTCGAATTTCATGGAATAAATATAAAATTTTATAATATAAAACTGTGTTTTACACGCGTGAACGTTAAATCCTTTTATTATTATTTTCATTATTGATATATAAAACAAAAATTATTGATTTAAATACATTACAAAACAAAACGAGATCACGAGAAAATATACATTGAAAAAATGTTACATAGCAAATAAAATTACTCATTCGTTGCCATTAACAAAATTAATTTAGAGGATACAAACACATTTTTTATATAAGAGGATTCCCTAATCCAAGGCGAATTCATACAAGGTGGTGGCAGCTCTACAAAAACAACAATTGGTCTTAACAAATGTCAAAAAACAAAAATTAAAAATTAAACAAATATGTATTAAAACTTAATATGGTGTAGATAATTGAATAGTGCGGGCTTTACTTATTTATGTAGAAAATAAATATTTTGTTAATAAGCTTAGGATATGTAGATATTTAAATACAAAAAAAAGCTTTGACAACTGTTAGAACCAAAAAGCGAAAAAAAAGTTATCAGCTGATTGACTGACTCCACCTTGTATAAATTCGCCTTGCCCTAATCTTTAAAAATCGAATTTAATGTATGTATTTCAGTGTTGTCTACATGATTAAAAAGCAAATGCAGTGAAACAAATTGTTCACGTTATAGAGCTTTCTGAGTTTGTTCACGTTACAGAGTAGTCAATGTAAAAAAAAACTTGTTCGCGTTAGGCGGTGTTCACGTTACCGCGAGTGCACTGTAAATTAAAAAAAAAAATTTTTAAATTAAAAAAAATTTTTTTTAAAAAATTGGAAAAACCTTAAAAAAACAATTTCGAAAAAAAAAAAAATTTTAAATTAAAAAAAATTTTTAATTTTATTTAAAGTATAATTTTTTGAAGGGTATATAAGATTCGGCACAGCCGAATATAGTTCTCTTACTTGTTTTTTATTACCTTCAGCACAAATCGGAGTTTCGAGGACATATTTAATGTTCCTCTTAAAAGACATTTAGTTTTCATTATAAGAAGTGAACAAAAGTTTTGTAGTAAACAAAAGTTTTTAAAATAAATTTATTACAAAAATCAAAGTCATTTACACCAATGAAAAAGTAGTACTTTCCTCGAATTTCTTTAGTTTGTCCATACAAATAAAAAACCTTTCAACTAGTTTTTAATGTAAACCAAATAAAAACTAAGAGCTTATTTTCTAATTCCCGGCAACAAGGAACTAAATATTAAAAACTTTTATTTTATTTTCCCGAAAAGGCAAAGCAACACATACAAATTCTGGCGTTGATTTAATTTTTTATTTGTACTGAAAACTAATTTTTGAATGTGTTTTAATGTTTTGATTTTCCATATAAACTGGGAGCTGGGATTAGATAATAAGGCCCCAATAAAAACACTAAATACAACACAGCTTTGCCACAGTATTGTACATAGTTTGTGACAGTCTTACATTAACAAAGCCTTTAAGTGTAATTTTGCGAAAAAGTTAACATTGTAAAAGAAAAGAGATGAAGCCGAGATGCATTTTAATATTGTAGTATTTTTGATATTGCAAATCAATTTGTGAGACGTTAGAAATACCAGTTGTAAAGCCAAGATTTCTGCAAAATCACCCCATACAAAGCTGTGAGTAATTTTATCGCATTGTGGCATACATTCCATTGTTTGTCTCAGTATTAAAAGATTTAAAAATTCGTTATTCGGAAGATATTTGATATACCCAAGCTTCTTCAAAAAAAAAAAAAAAAAAAAAAATTAATAAAACGTTACGTTTTGTTACGTTTTTACCTTTTAAAAACGGGGTTTATTTCCTTTAAATAAACCGGATACTTTTGATTGCAAATAAATGCCGTTTACTAGTTTAAAATTTTTAACAACTCTTTATTTATTTAAAATGTACAACAACAACAGTTCAAATAGTCACTGAGTGTCTTTATACACGTTTACAAATTCGCAGAAATACACACACACATTATAATGTACAAACTTAAATATATAAGACAGTTGATGTTAACTCTAACAGTGCCTATGATAAACTCAACTCACGAATGCAACCTCTGCCACTATTTATACACACGCCATCTTTCGTTAATCTTCTACAATGATCTTAACGGACAACTAGAACATTCGAATTCTAGAGCTTTCGGTGTTAATGTTAGCAGCTTAAACATTTAGTGTTGCCACACTTATAAACAATGCTAGTAAACGCATGCTATCAACATTGTTGATGAGTAGAAGCTTCTACGCAAAAAGATATTTTATGTAAGTTTTATTTCATAATTCTAAACATTATAGAGTTTCTCCTAATTTTATCACGCTTATCACAACTTTGCAAACATTTTAAAAGGTTCCGTCGGTTTTCAAAATTTTTACACTTTTATGTTTTCACAAAAGTCATGTTTTTTAACAAATTTACTTTAAGAACTTGGAGATTATCTTGCAGATATTTGTCAAATATTATAATAGTTTTTAAAAAATTCAATGTTTTTCCAATTTTAATACAAAATATTTATAACAAGTTGTTTACTTTGTGTACTTACTCCTTTTAGTTAAACTCCACTATCTTTAAGTAAAACTGCTAAAAGGAAACATGGATTTACTACTTTAAAATGTTTGTTATATTTGTTATCAGCGTGATATATTGGATGAGAAGACCTGTTCATTTTTTTTTTTAAATCTATCGTCCGTTCTTTATTTTTTTTAAATAAATAATATAGTTTTGAATGAAATACATGTAAAGATAAAATATATATATGAATGTATTAATAATTATGAAATAAAATCGAATACAAATTTAATTTCAATCAACTTTATTTTAATCTTATCATTAGTTTAATTATCTTGAAGGATCAAATATTTTTTCTAAAAGAAATAAATATATTCCCCCCCCCCAAATTCTTTGGCTGGGTCCGCGCCTGTTTTAAACTATTCATTGAATGTGTGAAATCGTTGGCTCCAAAATTATTTTATATCTGGAAATCATGTTTTCTCTCAGAGACCAGTCTTTCTTGATCCAATGATCATGTTTTGCTCTACTGTTCCATAAACAGATGAAACATGAAAATTTAGTGTACCCACTTTGACCCAACAAGAAATTAACCATTTTTAAATCGGTTTATAACACATTGGTGATCCGAGTACATAAGTTTTTTTTTTAAACAAGACATACGATTTGATACTTCTCCTTAAACTTCGTAGAATGAAAATAGGCACAGCTGCATGCTTATTACCAATATCTAGTAAAACACATTTTAAACTTTGGTTTGAGCTGCCCATAAATGATCTCCATTCATCAGCTTTATAGCTTGAGAGTTCCATTTTCATTAAAGAGCCACCAATGTCATTACAAAAGACTACATCATCTTCTGAGCTAAAACAAGTAAGAGAGCTATATTCTGCTGTGCCGAATCTTATATACCCTTCACCAAATTATACTCTAAAATAAATTAGAAAATTTTTTTTATTTCGAAATTGTTTTTTAAAAGTTTTTTAAAAGTTTTTTAAAAGTTTTTTCCAATTTTTTAAAAAAAAATTTTTTTAATATAAAGTTTTTTTTTTTAATTTATTAGTGAAAAAAATTTATGACAAAAAAATTTTTTTTGTGAAAAAAATTAGGGTTAAAAAATATTTTTACCGATTTCGAGCCATTGTAGGTCCAACTTACTGTAGCCTTATATATATCGTTGCAATGGAAATATCTTTGAAAAATCTATCATTAGATATCCATATTGTCTATATTTATGACTTAGGATTTTCTTGATTTTAAATAGGAAACTTCTCAAAAGCATGTCTGACAGAATTATTGAAGATTTGGATCCCGAAGATATTTGGGGTCTTCAGAAAATTGATTTCAACAGACAGACAGACAGAAGTTCTTTTTCGCGACCGGTTTAAAATGAGACTTTCGTACCTTAAGTCAAAAGATAGCTTTCTTTGGGTCTAGTAGATGCTAGCGGCTCAGATCTCTCTTTCCAAATGTCAAGGTCTCTTATCAAGTCACTAAGGACATCTTGTGAAAAAAGTGAAGGTGCCGTTAACACTTCAAAATCGCTGTCATGTTCAACCGCAAAAACTTTCACCATCTCTGTGTCCGACAAATCTGATAGATGTTAATTTATAGGAGATACTTAGTACCTCGTTTGAGTACAGTAGGAACCTTTTAGCAGGATGTGTACTTTTAGCAGGATACCATCTCTGTGTCCGACAAATCTGATAGATGTTAATTTATAGGAGATACTTAGTACCTCGTTTGAGTACAGTAGGAACCTTTTAGCAGGATATGTACTTTTTCTTTTATTCATAGCAACACAAAAGTAGCAGTCCTTAATGTCCATCTTAAAGTAATTAAAATACGCGTTTCTCACTAAGTCATATATAGGTTTTGTAAACTTTTTGACTGTGTATTCACCACAAATGTAACAAAACACATTTCGGTCATTGCGACAACTTTTTCGCGATGAGAACATAGTGTTAAAATATATTTATTTATAGAAATGTACATATATATAAGACTAGGAAACGGCCACACAAATTTTCTTATGACAGCCAGTATTGAAAAATGAAGGAAGATCCAAAGCTACACGTAGGAAAAAAATTTAAAAACATTATTGGTAGTAAGCTCGGCATCAATTTATTTTTCTATATTTGTTCACTAAAATATCGTTACCGAAATAATAAAAATTTGCGTAACAGTTATATTTTAACTATTTCGAATCGGTAGCCAAACTTGACAAAATACTATTCTCTGATTATTTTATTAACTAAAATTATACCAACATTTAGGGCACCGTTTCAGAATCACTGCATTATTACACATTCTTATTAAACTTTTTTGTTCACGAAACTGGTATTTTGCTCACTCCTTAAATTAGTGTTTCAAAAAAAAAAAAAAAAAGAAAAAATCCCAACGAAAAAAGAAATAATAAACATTTTTTTCTGGTATACAGTACAAATAATCAACATTTTTCACAAGAATACAACAGAAAAAAAAAACTAAATAAAATAAAAAATTTCATCAAATCATAAGCAACGTAACAAACAATAGAAGGACATCAACACAGCAGAAGCGGCAGCAACAACAAAAGAAGAAGATACAAAACAACAGGAAACAAGAAAAAATATTAACGCGACAGGAGTACACTTCTTTTCTTTAACATTTGTTAGTTTGTTTGTATGTTTGTATGTATGTAACAAAATACAAACATTTTAAGGTAAGTCCTGATGATGCCTTCCTTTCCAACCAAACACATGAATTTCGTTGTTTGAGGTTATGTCACACACACACATAACTTTCATCCAAACCCATTTGTAATTTAATCATTTTCACATTAAACTTGTGTCAGTTTTGTATTCCTCCTGTTCTTATGCTATTTACTCTCACTCTCTGGTTTGTTGTTTTGTTTCACTTTGACTGAGTTTGATTTTTCTTCTTGTTTTTTTTTTTTTTCTATTTTTGCTTTAACAAATGTAAACAAAAATCTAAAGTTAATATAAAGAGAGAAAAAATTAAGTTAAATCGTATAATAATGGAACCATTACCTATCAAGTGTAGTTGGTCTGAGAGGTGTAAATGTTTGAATGTCCCTTAATGGTTACATGGCTGGACATGGACTTTTGTTCATGTGTTAAATTTTTATTTAATTTACTTGATTTAATTTTAATGCCCTGTGGGAATATAGTCATTAAATGCCACCAACTAACACCATTCCCATCAATATTACTTTTATTGTTGCTATTGTGGTGGTGGTGGTGGTTATATTGAGACCGAAACAATTTGAAATTAATCTGATTTGAACAATTGTTTCATTATTTCACGGAACAAAAAGAAAAGTTAATTTATTTCAATTACTAGCTGACCCGGTTCGCTTCGCCAACTTAATCGTAATGTAATTACTAATTTTAGGACCATTTCAATTTAATGATGTATCAAATTTAATGTTTCTAAATTCATTATATTAAAAAAGAATAAGTTAAAGTTGTATTCTCACTCATTCATGATCATGTGTTACTAATTTCTTGATTCTAGCTTCAGTATTACAAGATATTCTAAACGCATCATAAGAATAAAGAACAATTACCATTGTGTATTCTCCCTCAGCATCATGTTTGCTCTATTTTATATGTCTCCACCTTTTGGCGTTTGGGTTGTGCGATGTTGAATCAGTCATTCACTCAGTAACGTTACTCTTTTATTTATATATATAGATTGTTTGTTTTTAAGAAAAAATAAATTTATATAAACTGGCCAATCATCATGGTTTAATAATGTTTAATGTGTTTAATGGAAATCTATCAAAAAGTGGAAAATACAGTCACTCTTTTGTTAAAACTTTTAAATTACTTGAACAATGTTCAGGTTTCTATAGCTGCAACGTATTTAATTTTTTAATAACACCTACTTTCTCTGTAAAATAAAACGCAATAATACATAATTTTGAAAAAAAAAAAAATAAAAAAAAAAATACAAACAAAAAACAGTAGATAATTGACATTAAAGGTCAACTGTTTTATTAAATTACAAAATAATTTGTTAAAAAAAGATACTCGTTAAAACAGAGAAACAGTCGCAACAGCAGTGAAAGAAAAGATGAAGAACAAAATGAAATTAATCATACTCACTAATTGTTGTCTAAATTAAAAGCAGAAGAGAACACCGAAAACTAAGGAGTGGGAGTGAATTAAACAGGTTTAAACATTTTGGCTAAACATTTAAATGTAGCATTTATTTAAACAGACAGTCAACCACCCAGCCAACCACAATGCCACAGTCAAGATAGCCATTGAGTTAGTTTTTTTTTTTTTGTATACTTTAATATAAAATAATGAGTAATTACATACAAAAAAAAATGAAAGTTGGTGGCTTACATTACAATTTATTATACAATATATCACGTGGCAATCATTCACTTATTCACACACACTCCCACTTCTAATATTCATAAAGGGCTTTCAAACAAGAGGTGTTATTTTGAATCACCCGGTATTTCGGAAGCTGTCACTTTTGAAGCTTTTATTCTTTGACATTTGACAAGTAGAAACTACGCCATTGCTAAAAATGGAACGATACACGCTTCAATAATGCATTGAAAGTATTAAAATTCACTACAAAAATGGTGAAAATCTTGCAGTCACAATACAGAAATTGGTGGACAAATTCGAGCTGTTGGGACAAGTTAGTGATGTGAAGAATAAAACCCGTGCAAGTATCTCAAGAACAACTGTGATTATTGCTGATGTAGCCCAAGGTGTTCAAGAAAACCCAGGTTTGTCCATTCCTCGTCGTTCTTTGGAATTGGGCATTCCACAAACGTCATTACAGCGTATTTTGCATAAAGACTTGGGTATTAAGGCTTATAAAGTTCAGTTAACACAAGAACTCAAGCCGGCCGATCATCAGCAACGTCGTGTCTTTGCTGATTGGGTCCTTGTTATTATCTCTTGAAGAGGTGATCACAATTGGCCACCGAGATCTTGTGATTTAACACCTTGCGACTTCTTCCTTTGGGGCCACGTGAAAGATAAGGTCTACGTCAACAGCCCAGCGTCGATTCAAGACCTCAAAGATAGAATTCGTGAGGCTATCGAGGACATAGGGCAGCCACTTTGCGATTTGGTTATGGAAAATTTCATGAAAAGGATATGCTCCTGTAAGCGTAGTCGTGATGTTGTTTTTCATTATAAACGGCATACCTTCCTCTTTATTATGAAATAAACATTCGACAATTTATCTCAAAAAATTCCATTTTTCTTTGAATACCAAAATAAAACCTCTTGTTGGAAAACCCTGTATATTCAAGCAAAGCTGGGGCTGACTGATAGTACTAGTTTTCAAGGTTTTGTTCATGATGTTTCACAAGCCGAAACCGCCTAACTTCGGGGAAATATTGAACAAAATCCAGGACGTCAAACTTTTTAGATATTTATTAAGAAAGAAAACACTAAAAATAACATATAGATTGTAACACAAAATAAAAACAAGTAAGATCAAGTCCGACCATATAATACCCTACACTGAGTAAATGAGCAAAAACATTTTTCTTTCATAATTTCAATAAATTATTTTCGTGAGCGATTTTCAGAAGTGGGCCTTATTCGATGTGATACACAAGAGTAAACAGATGGTATCCTATTGAACCAACCAAATTCCATATATACGCTCTCTCATGTTGGACAGAGACGGGCAATGACAGAATATATTGGGCATAGTCTCCTTCTCTTCTTCATTATAATAGCTTGTGCAGTAAAGGGTTAATTTTTATAAAACTCAATGTAATTTCTAATACAAAAATTGTTATGAAATTTATTTTGGTGATAATCACATAATTTTTCTATTTTTATAGTCTAATTTATTGAATATGTATTCGAACAGTATTTTTGACATCGAGTAAATATGGGTTAAGGATGTCCAAGTAAAAATTCTAATTTTTGTATAATATTCACGGTTCAATAGAGTACAGAAATAGTTTTAACAAACAAATTTCATGTGTTTTATATTTTTTAATAATTTTTAGTGTAGTGTGATGTCTTGGAAATTTTTGACCCCAGATATAAAAGGGTTAACAATGTCCTAGAAATTCAAAACAACAAAATCTTAAATCAAAAACCAGTGACGGAGTCAAATCACACGATCTCGGTGGCCAATTCACATCACCTAGACCTGAGATGACCATGCCCTCAAATCGCTGGTGATGAATGTCCCATAATGTATAAGCTGTGTGGGCATAGCGACGTTCTGTTGAAAACACGTGTCGTTGATGTCCATATTATCCAATTCAGGTCAAAATAAATGGCAATCATCAAAGAAATATGGACCAATGACGCTGTCAGCCAAAAATCTACACCAAACAGTGAATGTTTCGGGATGCATAGGACGCTTTTGGATCTCATATGGATCGGTATCGTCAGAAATTCGACAATTTTGATTGTTTACGTACCTATTCATCCAGAAATGGGAGTAATCGCTGAAGATGATTTTGTGATGAAAATTAGAACATTTTGATAAAACAATTTTATAATTTGCACGTGTTGTTTAACGCTATATCCATGCTGATTTGGCAAAACAAACTGAATAAATGACAATTCGACAGATGCACAGTGGGGGAAATGAAAAAAAAGTGGAAATAAATCTGTAACTTCTAAACGATTGGCCGATTTTAAGTAATAAAATTTCCCAGGCTTTGGGCTTGAATGAATTTGGGCTTATAACACCGAGGGGGGCCGAGCCACAGTCCCCCAAAATAGAGCACCTCGGGTATATCAAATATTAAAAATTATGTAAAATTTTTGTTTGCGATCCGATTTGAAAGATTTTTATATGTGAGATGTAGCTTCAACAATATTGTTGCTATCAACTGTCGGAAGTCCCTATTGGAAGACCCTTTAGAAACAATATGTTGAAATGAAGATGGGTCGAAAAAGTAACAGAATGGGGAATTTTTTTTCAATTTAAATTTTGGATTTTTTAAAAATGTTTGATTTATTGAAAATTTAAGATTTTTTGAAAATGTATAATTTTTTGTAAAATTGCAGATTTTTAGATAAATTAATGATTATTTTAAATTGCTGATTTTTTTCCATGGGCAGCCATCCGTTAAGCAGCTCACTTGGGTCCTTTCAAAACTGTTCCCATTGTGATACCCACGAAGTAAACATCGTCCGTTGTTTCTAAGGTGAACCAACCAGATTCTCTGAAGGAGTGGATGCGTCTTAGATTCATCCTTGATAGCTCATCTAAACATAATAGGAATTGGGTTCCGAGGATACGTTGCCTCAAGTTTGTTAGAGCCGGGCATTAGCAGAATATGTGAGACACAGTCTCTTCCCCTTCATCGTTTCTTCAGTAATCGTCGCACCGTAGGCCCAGCCTTCTAGCATGTGTCCCATTTATACAGAGTTCTATAATAAAGGACTTCCACTACGGAATTCTATAAGTAGGTTCGTTCTGCCGGTGGTGTTCTCACCGCCAATTTATATACGCTGCATTACCATCTACAATTTCTACAATGATCTTCAAACCAGAATATTCGAGTTCTAGAGCTTTCGATGTTAATCATTTAGTGTTGCCATATTTACAAACAATGCTCAACTCAAAACTTTTATTCAATGTTGTATGTTTTACAGCTATGTTAATAATACCCACAGATATGTTAAAGTTTGAGAAGCACAGCTGTTTGAGAGGCATTATGCAACTTTAAACCAGCCGTTAAAACAGTTATATTTAAATTAAAGTACAATTTCGTAACAATATCTTATAAATAACTCTATCTATAAATGGTTAAGTCTGTGAATTTACTATAGAAGTAAAAGTTTGGGCGTTAATTTTGGAATCTGTCAAAAGCCAAAAGAAACAGTCTGAAAATATGCTTCAAATGTATTTTTAAGAAGTAATTTTAACAAATTTTAGCAAAATCGAAATCCGCCAATTTCAAATCGGTTCCCACGTTAACCCATAATAGGTATAAGCCTTAAAATTTGCATTTTTAATCCTCATTTAGCGAGTATAAGTAACGAAAACAATATTTTTAATTATTGGAAAATTCTTTAAAAGCTTAATTTGAAAACGTAAAATTTGGAATTTATGATATTCATTACAGATTATAACAGGTATGCAACAAATGACAGTTGTCAAAAAAGTTTTCAATGGTTGTGACTTGCAGAGCGAGAGAAAAAAATACAATTATCAATAGACAACGAGTGTGAAATATATTTGTCCCTCTTTTTAAACCACAAACATTTTGAGAGAAAAAATATAGTTGTACAGGTTTACTGTAACCATTTCAATCATTGTGATTTTTTATATGATTGTGGTAACAATAATATAAATGAAGTTATAATGAGTTTTCGACGTCAGAAAATGTTTATATTTTAAATTTAAACATCTACTGGTAAATTAAATTTTTATTTAAATTTTTTCCAATATTTAATTTTTAATTTTTTTTTTGGAAAATATTGCTTTGATCAAAAACTTGAAACTCCAAATAAAATGTGCAACTTCTAAACGTTATCCGATTTTGCTAAAATTTTCACATTTGGTTTTTAGATGACGGAGCATATAAAATAAGGGCCACCCTAATACATATGCATTATGTATGTACAAAAGTGTCTGTGTAAGTTTCAGATTAATGCCATGATAAAATGTGAATATGAAAAAAATTACAAATAATTAGTTCGTCATTTGTTTTTGTGTTATTGTTACATGTAGTTATGTATATTTTTGTTACAAATATTTACATTGAATCATTACATTTGTTTGGTTTTGTTTTATTCTTCTATTATACTCTCTCTTTGCCTTTTAAAATCATAAATAAGGTAATAATAATGTTTTGTTATTTTATATTTTTTGGTTTTTATGTAGAATTTTATAATTCTTTCCGTTTTTGTTCGAAATATTTAGCAATGGCCTTTAGGTAAAATAATTGTCATTAAAATGGAACATGTGGTTAGTATAGAAACTCAGACTAGAACATACACATCGTCACCTAAAATGCAAAATGACGTAACATTTCAAAATATTTTAATGTTATGGGTAAAATACTATTGCAAAATGATACATATCTCTGATATAAACTTAGGGCCTGGTTCACTAAGTACGAACGAACATTTTCTTTTTTATTTTATATTGAAAACAACAAATAAATTTGAAATTTTTTTTATTGTTTTCAATAAAAAATAAGAAAGAAAATGTTCATTAGCATTTAGTGAGCCAGGCCCTTAAGTTTTCATATTTAATAAATAAACATAATGACACACATTTCCAAATTAGAATTTGGTATTTTTTAAATTCGTTTTTGGTATTTTTTTTTTGTTACGTAATTTTGCATTTTAGTTGACGATATGTTCTACAATTTAATTATTTACATAATGAGGAATTAAAAAGTTAATATTTGCTTTACTTTCTTTTCAAAAAATTAATTTTAGTATTAAAACTGAACAACAAATTTAATATAATTTATTTTGTAAAAAATTTTTGTAATTTACAATATTTTCTTTTCGTATACGTATGAGTTATATGCTTTATTTCATATCACGTATCCGTTCGATAATTGCTGGCATTGCACGGTGGGGGGAAATTGAAAAGCCTCAACTAAAGTTTCCAAAAAACCGAAGAATTCCAAAACCGCGGTTTCGGTTTTAAAAAATTGAAAACCCATCGGCTTCGGTTCGGTTTTGTGATAATTTATTATATTAAATCAGTTGATAATATAGGAAATGCTATACAAATTTGAAGTTCGAACTTGACGATTGTTCAAGAGGATAAAGGAAATTGGTACTTTTTCTTTTAATGGTACCTTTTTAATATATTAAATTAGTTAGCTTACATACATTAAAGTTGGCTAATATGCTTCTCAGTAAAGAAATAATCAAGAATAGGGTGCTCAGTTGTATTATGATACCAAAAATGGAGAACTAAAATAAAGAGTATTTTTTCGTTCTGCAAATTTGAATTTTCTATAATATTGAACCAAGAATCAGGAAATTACTTTGAAATTTCAAACTTGACAGTGGTTTAAGTGTTGAAAATTGTTACTTTTTCTTCTAATGGTACTTTTTATTATATTAAATTATTTTACTTACATGTATACATAATAGTTGGCTGATATGGTTCTGAGTAAAGAAAGAATCAAGGATAGAGGGCATAATGATATTGAAGTAACAAAAACTATTATTGAAATTTCTATAGTAATAAACTTATAAGCATGAAATTAAACACACATGATTCTGACAGAGTTAGTTTTCCAACTAATAGTACTTTTTGAATATTTTATAACAATGGACCTAGAAACACGAAATTAAGCATTCATGGTTTAGTGAATCCGAATTTAAAAGGGATAATTAATGTTACTATTTCTTTATTGTAAAGGTGCTTTTTGAATATTTTATAATAATAAACCTTAAAATTGAAAATTATGCACAAATGATTCTGAATGAGTTAGAATTCACAAAAGGTAATTATAGTGGTACCTTCCTTTTGTATTTTCTATAATAATGGACACAGAAATATGAATTTAGACATTCATGATGCTGAGTAGGAATACAAAATGTGGGTGTTTATGGTACTGTTTTTATTCTAATAATACGTTTCGAATGAGCTATAATCCACATTACAATGAATAAACATGAAACTAGAGACATGTTTTCCTGAATTAGTATTAATACACAATGGGAGACTTAATAGTACTATTTCTTTCTTTCAATTGGTACTCCATACTTTTATCGGATATTTGAAAATAACTAAGACTTTGTTACAAAAATTTTATTTAAAAAAATAAACAGTCATTTGAAGTTTAATTGTCAGGAAATACTCGTAGATCAATATGTTCTGTCATGCTTTATTAACAGCTTTCCTTGCCTAGCCAGCAAAAGGTAGCCAGCCTGCTTTATCATCTGAAGGAATTATTGTAATACAATTTAAAAAATTTAAACAAATCTTAAGATATATTTACCAATCTTATTGGATGAATAATTGGATGAAAAAGTTTGTTTCTCATCTCTAAATTTTTAATTTTTGTACTGAAAATAGATTAAAAGTAACAAGTTAGAGTGCTATATTCGGCTATGCCGAATCTTGAATACTCTCCACCTAAATTAGATGAAAATTATAGAATTTACATTGGTATAAACACTCTAATATCCATATCCAGTATTTGTTATTGGGACTTAGCTCCTATTATGAAGATTGGTAGAATGTAAATGTAATACAGTGGTTTTCGCTTATAGTCTACAAATACAGTTGCACAATTTTTGTGGACTATAAGCGAATTAGAACTACAACGAATTTCTTTATAAGCCACTTTATGGAAAATATTATCTAATTTAGCAATTTATAATTGAAATAACTACATATTCCTACCATGTCCAACAGAGTCTATAATTTTATAATAGGAATAAAATATACTGTTTAACAATTTATATACCTAATAATTGGTTAACATTACCGATTGGCTCAACATTTTCCTTATTCACCATAAGTTAAGTAGAAGAGTATAAAAAAGGGTAAACAAATATATTTAGTCAAACTTTAAAAGTATATTTTTGTTCTGTTCTAATGAATTTTCTGGATGTGAGCCTAAATATATATAATTATGAACCCATAGTTAAATCTAATTGAAACTTATATCTGTTACATTTTTTACCGATATGAGTGTATTTTTTGAATGTGCGACTTATTTGGAAGATATAATTAAATATTTTAACGTGATTTCTATGTATTTGAGGTCTATTTTGCTTGATATTTTTCTCCATAACATTATTTACAAGAGTTTTATGGGTATTATTGTGATTATCGGAAATGGATCTAATATAGGTGCTATGGTCAACTATGGATAGATATTCACAAAACCTAGTAGTATAATGTTTAGATACAATATATTGACATGTATGTATACAATTTTAGTTCGATATCCATATATTTAAAATATTTATAGAGGTTAATGTGTTTTTCGGAAGTGGTCCTTATATGGGAGATATGACCAATTTTCGGCCGATCTTCATAAAATTCAACACATCGATTTTCGTATATATGGTAAATATTTATTTGAAATTTTAACCAGATAGAAGCTTTTATAAGAGATTTATTAGTATTTAAGTCATTTTCGGAAATGGACCTTATATGGGAGCTATGGTCAAATATGAACCGATATCCACACAATCTAGTAGTATCATTAGTAAATTAATACTACCAATCTCTGTATATTTTTAATTCGATAACGATATTTTTCAGATATTCATGAAAATTAATGTGTTTTTTTTTTTGAAGTGGTCCTTGTATGGGCCGATCTTCATGAAATTCCCTACAGCGATTTGCATGTGCATGGGGATTATGCAAGTCGAATTTAAACCTGATACCTATATATATAAGATATTTAACTGTATTTAAGTGATTTTCGGAAATAAACTTTATATGGAGGCTATGGTCAAATAGTGCCCGATCCAAAAAAATTTGTCTCGCGATTTCAGTTTGCACGAAACTTAGTTGTGCTGAATTTTGTATGGTTACTGCAATTCTATGGGCATTTATATACCATAGCACCATATTTCGGGAAGAAATTTGTATGGGCGCTACGAGAAATTATGGACCGATTCTTTCCATTTTCAACAGAATTTGTCCTTTTATCATATAAATAATGAGTGCAAAATTTCATGGTATTCTCTGCAATGAATTTACCCAAAGTCACAAAAATCATGTGAAAATTATCAAAATTTTTGGAGGTTGTCTTACATTTTGATCCATAACCCTGGTTCTACCATTTCGATTTTGCTGATTTTCAATACCAAACTGCTTAGAAAAATTATAAACATTTTGGTATACATTTCATTAAGTGAAAGTGTTTTACACAGACAGACAGACGGACATTGCTCAATCGACTTAGAATTTACTTTGTTGGGTCTCAGATGAATATTTCTCAATGTTACACACGGAATGACAAACTTATATATACCCTCTTTCACCACTTGTGGTGGTGGAGGGTATAAAAGTCGTATAGCAGAAACGAAATCTACTGAAAATTTTAAGAAAATTTAATCTAATCAAATATCATATCTAAAATTAAATCCTATTTTGCGCATTTTATATTTTTTCCAATGATATTTCAGTATTTTTTATTTTTTTAATAGTTTTTTTTATTGGATAAAAGTCGAAATGCGCAAGATAGGATTTGATTTTAGACCTATAGTTTCTTGAAAAAAAAATTTACCCAGTCTAATTGTTGCAAGATTTCGGTTGGTGGTAGTTAGCGAGCCTTAATTTTTAAAAGTTAGGAGTAAAAAATAATTTTTCTACTTAATTATGCCACCTCGTATTATGCTTGTAAGTGGTTGTAAGTATAATTTATTTGACACTTTAAGTCCTTCTCTATACTTTTTGCAGGCATTGAGACTAGTAGCTTAGACAATTTCTTATTTATAATTTTGCTGCTCTACATGATTAATTTTGACTTTTAGACACTGTGCGTATGCTTAATATTAATATCTAACTAATGTCAGATATTGCGTATACGTTTCATGGATTCAATAAAAGAGAATAAACTTGACATAAAATCTATAAGTCACCTTAATGTAGTAAACATGTGTCAATTCGTCTTGTGACATCGAGATTGGTAAAACTACCTAAGAGAAATCGCTTTTATTTGTTGTTTGTAGGCAATAGGTATAGAGAAGCACACGGGAAAGTAGGAAAAGTTAATCTGTTGTATCTAATTTGTTGTTAGTTGTTGAGTATAATTGTTTAAAAGTAGCAAAAAGGTATATACATTTTACATTTTAATATTATACATCACAGTAGGAATTAAAATTTTTCATTTGTTAAAAAAATAAACAATTCCATTGTGTGAAATACCTTAATAAAGAAATAAAGTTAATTTTTCGCAAAAAAAACAGCTTGTAACACAAATCTTCCATTAGAATATTTATTATTCAATGCTTGATGTTAGTGCCACAGCACAATTTTTAAAATTTAACTTCCGTTTTAATACAAATGCTCAGTCATGCTGACATTTCCGGTGTAGCCAACGTAATTAAAAAGAATCTAAAAATATATTAGTTTCCCTTTTGCCAAGCTGTAGGATTTAATTTATTTATGCAATGCTGATAATAATATGTATGTTCTGCTTTTGTAACGATTTTTTTAATACAAACGAAGGATTTAATTTCACCTGTTGACTTGTTGTCATGGAATTAATTTCTTATAACGCCGCATGACCTGCTCTTTTTTTTTTTTTTTTTTTTTTTGATTAAATTAGTTTAACAAAGAGTAGCATGTATTAAAATGAATGGAAAAAAGAAACAAATACCTGCTTAATATTGGCAGTCTTTGGATTAAACAATTTCTGTATATCTCCTGCTAACTATTTTATTTTTTTTTTTATTATTTTGTCACTTTTTTTCTTTTTCTTTTTTATAGGATAAATGTAATAGGTAAATGAGTGAGTGAAGGAAAAACAAAATTAACAAGAAACGGAATAACATGATACGTTGAGAAATGGTAGCGGAAAAAGTGCGGAAAAATAATATAGTGTTTATTAATTGGTTAAGTTTAGTGTTTTTTTTTTTTTTTTTTTTTTTTGGAATGCTTAGTAAAGTCGTAGGAAGTATAAAATCGATTATGAAGTCTACAAGAAAAACAACTGTCTGTCTATTAAGTGTGATATTACATACATTACTTTAACATGCATACTTTTATACAACAGAATATAAGCACGTATTTCAATTAAAAAAAAGGGAAGAAGGTATGACAAGTTAAAGAAATTCCAGATTATAATATATAGAAGATGAGCCAACAACAGTTTTTATTGCAAAATAATTGACAATAAATACATACAGTGGTTGGCAATACAATGGAAACGTTTCTAAATATTTAATTAGTAGATAAAAATCCTAAGACATTTGTTTTTTTTTAGTATTTCATTACTATATTGTATAATTTCATTTATTTATATTAACAAACAATGTATTATCTTCGGCCCAAAGATTAAGCCTATTGAAACTGGCTGAAATCGGTCCATTATTTCACCTAGCCCCCATACAAATGATTCCATAATTAAGTTTAATATAGAAAGAAATCACGAGACCAAATTTATTGTGATCGGTCCGTAATTGCTCAGAGATGCCCGAAAATCACTCAAGAACAAAACTATTGCAGTTTTAATAGAATAATGATTTCCTCATACTCAGTGTAGAATATTACTGTAACCATTTCAATCATTGTGATTTTTTATATGATTGTGGTAACAATAATATAAATGAAGTTATAATGAGTTTTCGACGTCAGAAAATGTTTATATTTTAAATTTAAACATCTACTGGTAAATTAAATTTTTATTTAAATTTTTTCCAATATTTAATTTTTAATTTTTTTTTTGGAAAATATTGCTTTGATCAAAAACTTGAAACTCCAAATAAAATGTGCAACTTCTAAACGTTATCCGATTTTGCTAAAATTTTCACATTTGGTTTTTAGATGACGGAGCATATAAAATAAGGGCCACCCTAATACATATGCATTATGTATGTACAAAAGTGTCTGTGTAAGTTTCAGATTAATGCCATGATAAAATGTGAATATGAAAAAAATTACAAATAATTAGTTCGTCATTTGTTTTTGTGTTATTGTTACATGTAGTTATGTATATTTTTGTTACAAATATTTACATTGAATCATTACATTTGTTTGGTTTTGTTTTATTCTTCTATTATACTCTCTCTTTGCCTTTTAAAATCATAAATAAGGTAATAATAATGTTTTGTTATTTTATATTTTTTGGTTTTTATGTAGAATTTTATAATTCTTTCCGTTTTTGTTCGAAATATTTAGCAATGGCCTTTAGGTAAAATAATTGTCATTAAAATGGAACATGTGGTTAGTATAGAAACTCAGACTAGAACATACACATCGTCACCTAAAATGCAAAATGACGTAACATTTCAAAATATTTTAATGTTATGGGTAAAATACTATTGCAAAATGATACATATCTCTGATATAAACTTAGGGCCTGGTTCACTAAGTACGAACGAACATTTTCTTTTTTATTTTATATTGAAAACAACAAATAAATTTGAAATTTTTTTTATTGTTTTCAATAAAAAATAAGAAAGAAAATGTTCATTAGCATTTAGTGAGCCAGGCCCTTAAGTTTTCATATTTAATAAATAAACATAATGACACACATTTCCAAATTAGAATTTGGTATTTTTTAAATTCGTTTTTGGTATTTTTTTTTTGTTACGTAATTTTGCATTTTAGTTGACGATATGTTCTACAATTTAATTATTTACATAATGAGGAATTAAAAAGTTAATATTTGCTTTACTTTCTTTTCAAAAAATTAATTTTAGTATTAAAACTGAACAACAAATTTAATATAATTTATTTTGTAAAAAATTTTTGTAATTTACAATATTTTCTTTTCGTATACGTATGAGTTATATGCTTTATTTCATATCACGTATCCGTTCGATAATTGCTGGCATTGCACGGTGGGGGGAAATTGAAAAGCCTCAACTAAAGTTTCCAAAAAACCGAAGAATTCCAAAACCGCGGTTTCGGTTTTAAAAAATTGAAAACCCATCGGCTTCGGTTCGGTTTTGTGATAATTTATTATATTAAATCAGTTGATAATATAGGAAATGCTATACAAATTTGAAGTTCGAACTTGACGATTGTTCAAGAGGATAAAGGAAATTGGTACTTTTTCTTTTAATGGTACCTTTTTAATATATTAAATTAGTTAGCTTACATACATTAAAGTTGGCTAATATGCTTCTCAGTAAAGAAATAATCAAGAATAGGGTGCTCAGTTGTATTATGATACCAAAAATGGAGAACTAAAATAAAGAGTATTTTTTCGTTCTGCAAATTTGAATTTTCTATAATATTGAACCAAGAATCAGGAAATTACTTTGAAATTTCAAACTTGACAGTGGTTTAAGTGTTGAAAATTGTTACTTTTTCTTCTAATGGTACTTTTTATTATATTAAATTATTTTACTTACATGTATACATAATAGTTGGCTGATATGGTTCTGAGTAAAGAAAGAATCAAGGATAGAGGGCATAATGATATTGAAGTAACAAAAACTATTATTGAAATTTCTATAGTAATAAACTTATAAGCATGAAATTAAACACACATGATTCTGACAGAGTTAGTTTTCCAACTAATAGTACTTTTTGAATATTTTATAACAATGGACCTAGAAACACGAAATTAAGCATTCATGGTTTAGTGAATCCGAATTTAAAAGGGATAATTAATGTTACTATTTCTTTATTGTAAAGGTGCTTTTTGAATATTTTATAATAATAAACCTTAAAATTGAAAATTATGCACAAATGATTCTGAATGAGTTAGAATTCACAAAAGGTAATTATAGTGGTACCTTCCTTTTGTATTTTCTATAATAATGGACACAGAAATATGAATTTAGACATTCATGATGCTGAGTAGGAATACAAAATGTGGGTGTTTATGGTACTGTTTTTATTCTAATAATACGTTTCGAATGAGCTATAATCCACATTACAATGAATAAACATGAAACTAGAGACATGTTTTCCTGAATTAGTATTAATACACAATGGGAGACTTAATAGTACTATTTCTTTCTTTCAATTGGTACTCCATACTTTTATCGGATATTTGAAAATAACTAAGACTTTGTTACAAAAATTTTATTTAAAAAAATAAACAGTCATTTGAAGTTTAATTGTCAGGAAATACTCGTAGATCAATATGTTCTGTCATGCTTTATTAACAGCTTTCCTTGCCTAGCCAGCAAAAGGTAGCCAGCCTGCTTTATCATCTGAAGGAATTATTGTAATACAATTTAAAAAATTTAAACAAATCTTAAGATATATTTACCAATCTTATTGGATGAATAATTGGATGAAAAAGTTTGTTTCTCATCTCTAAATTTTTAATTTTTGTACTGAAAATAGATTAAAAGTAACAAGTTAGAGTGCTATATTCGGCTATGCCGAATCTTGAATACTCTCCACCTAAATTAGATGAAAATTATAGAATTTACATTGGTATAAACACTCTAATATCCATATCCAGTATTTGTTATTGGGACTTAGCTCCTATTATGAAGATTGGTAGAATGTAAATGTAATACAGTGGTTTTCGCTTATAGTCTACAAATACAGTTGCACAATTTTTGTGGACTATAAGCGAATTAGAACTACAACGAATTTCTTTATAAGCCACTTTATGGAAAATATTATCTAATTTAGCAATTTATAATTGAAATAACTACATATTCCTACCATGTCCAACAGAGTCTATAATTTTATAATAGGAATAAAATATACTGTTTAACAATTTATATACCTAATAATTGGTTAACATTACCGATTGGCTCAACATTTTCCTTATTCACCATAAGTTAAGTAGAAGAGTATAAAAAAGGGTAAACAAATATATTTAGTCAAACTTTAAAAGTATATTTTTGTTCTGTTCTAATGAATTTTCTGGATGTGAGCCTAAATATATATAATTATGAACCCATAGTTAAATCTAATTGAAACTTATATCTGTTACATTTTTTACCGATATGAGTGTATTTTTTGAATGTGCGACTTATTTGGAAGATATAATTAAATATTTTAACGTGATTTCTATGTATTTGAGGTCTATTTTGCTTGATATTTTTCTCCATAACATTATTTACAAGAGTTTTATGGGTATTATTGTGATTATCGGAAATGGATCTAATATAGGTGCTATGGTCAACTATGGATAGATATTCACAAAACCTAGTAGTATAATGTTTAGATACAATATATTGACATGTATGTATACAATTTTAGTTCGATATCCATATATTTAAAATATTTATAGAGGTTAATGTGTTTTTCGGAAGTGGTCCTTATATGGGAGATATGACCAATTTTCGGCCGATCTTCATAAAATTCAACACATCGATTTTCGTATATATGGTAAATATTTATTTGAAATTTTAACCAGATAGAAGCTTTTATAAGAGATTTATTAGTATTTAAGTCATTTTCGGAAATGGACCTTATATGGGAGCTATGGTCAAATATGAACCGATATCCACACAATCTAGTAGTATCATTAGTAAATTAATACTACCAATCTCTGTATATTTTTAATTCGATAACGATATTTTTCAGATATTCATGAAAATTAATGTGTTTTTTTTTTTGAAGTGGTCCTTGTATGGGCCGATCTTCATGAAATTCCCTACAGCGATTTGCATGTGCATGGGGATTATGCAAGTCGAATTTAAACCTGATACCTATATATATAAGATATTTAACTGTATTTAAGTGATTTTCGGAAATAAACTTTATATGGAGGCTATGGTCAAATAGTGCCCGATCCAAAAAAATTTGTCTCGCGATTTCAGTTTGCACGAAACTTAGTTGTGCTGAATTTTGTATGGTTACTGCAATTCTATGGGCATTTATATACCATAGCACCATATTTCGGGAAGAAATTTGTATGGGCGCTACGAGAAATTATGGACCGATTCTTTCCATTTTCAACAGAATTTGTCCTTTTATCATATAAATAATGAGTGCAAAATTTCATGGTATTCTCTGCAATGAATTTACCCAAAGTCACAAAAATCATGTGAAAATTATCAAAATTTTTGGAGGTTGTCTTACATTTTGATCCATAACCCTGGTTCTACCATTTCGATTTTGCTGATTTTCAATACCAAACTGCTTAGAAAAATTATAAACATTTTGGTATACATTTCATTAAGTGAAAGTGTTTTACACAGACAGACAGACGGACATTGCTCAATCGACTTAGAATTTACTTTGTTGGGTCTCAGATGAATATTTCTCAATGTTACACACGGAATGACAAACTTATATATACCCTCTTTCACCACTTGTGGTGGTGGAGGGTATAAAAGTCGTATAGCAGAAACGAAATCTACTGAAAATTTTAAGAAAATTTAATCTAATCAAATATCATATCTAAAATTAAATCCTATTTTGCGCATTTTATATTTTTTCCAATGATATTTCAGTATTTTTTATTTTTTTAATAGTTTTTTTTATTGGATAAAAGTCGAAATGCGCAAGATAGGATTTGATTTTAGACCTATAGTTTCTTGAAAAAAAAATTTACCCAGTCTAATTGTTGCAAGATTTCGGTTGGTGGTAGTTAGCGAGCCTTAATTTTTAAAAGTTAGGAGTAAAAAATAATTTTTCTACTTAATTATGCCACCTCGTATTATGCTTGTAAGTGGTTGTAAGTATAATTTATTTGACACTTTAAGTCCTTCTCTATACTTTTTGCAGGCATTGAGACTAGTAGCTTAGACAATTTCTTATTTATAATTTTGCTGCTCTACATGATTAATTTTGACTTTTAGACACTGTGCGTATGCTTAATATTAATATCTAACTAATGTCAGATATTGCGTATACGTTTCATGGATTCAATAAAAGAGAATAAACTTGACATAAAATCTATAAGTCACCTTAATGTAGTAAACATGTGTCAATTCGTCTTGTGACATCGAGATTGGTAAAACTACCTAAGAGAAATCGCTTTTATTTGTTGTTTGTAGGCAATAGGTATAGAGAAGCACACGGGAAAGTAGGAAAAGTTAATCTGTTGTATCTAATTTGTTGTTAGTTGTTGAGTATAATTGTTTAAAAGTAGCAAAAAGGTATATACATTTTACATTTTAATATTATACATCACAGTAGGAATTAAAATTTTTCATTTGTTAAAAAAATAAACAATTCCATTGTGTGAAATACCTTAATAAAGAAATAAAGTTAATTTTTCGCAAAAAAAACAGCTTGTAACACAAATCTTCCATTAGAATATTTATTATTCAATGCTTGATGTTAGTGCCACAGCACAATTTTTAAAATTTAACTTCCGTTTTAATACAAATGCTCAGTCATGCTGACATTTCCGGTGTAGCCAACGTAATTAAAAAGAATCTAAAAATATATTAGTTTCCCTTTTGCCAAGCTGTAGGATTTAATTTATTTATGCAATGCTGATAATAATATGTATGTTCTGCTTTTGTAACGATTTTTTTAATACAAACGAAGGATTTAATTTCACCTGTTGACTTGTTGTCATGGAATTAATTTCTTATAACGCCGCATGACCTGCTCTTTTTTTTTTTTTTTTTTTTTTTGATTAAATTAGTTTAACAAAGAGTAGCATGTATTAAAATGAATGGAAAAAAGAAACAAATACCTGCTTAATATTGGCAGTCTTTGGATTAAACAATTTCTGTATATCTCCTGCTAACTATTTTATTTTTTTTTTTATTATTTTGTCACTTTTTTTCTTTTTCTTTTTTATAGGATAAATGTAATAGGTAAATGAGTGAGTGAAGGAAAAACAAAATTAACAAGAAACGGAATAACATGATACGTTGAGAAATGGTAGCGGAAAAAGTGCGGAAAAATAATATAGTGTTTATTAATTGGTTAAGTTTAGTGTTTTTTTTTTTTTTTTTTTTTTTGGAATGCTTAGTAAAGTCGTAGGAAGTATAAAATCGATTATGAAGTCTACAAGAAAAACAACTGTCTGTCTATTAAGTGTGATATTACATACATTACTTTAACATGCATACTTTTATACAACAGAATATAAGCACGTATTTCAATTAAAAAAAAGGGAAGAAGGTATGACAAGTTAAAGAAATTCCAGATTATAATATATAGAAGATGAGCCAACAACAGTTTTTATTGCAAAATAATTGACAATAAATACATACAGTGGTTGGCAATACAATGGAAACGTTTCTAAATATTTAATTAGTAGATAAAAATCCTAAGACATTTGTTTTTTTTTAGTATTTCATTACTATATTGTATAATTTCATTTATTTATATTAACAAACAATGTATTATCTTCGGCCCAAAGATTAAGCCTATTGAAACTGGCTGAAATCGGTCCATTATTTCACCTAGCCCCCATACAAATGATTCCATAATTAAGTTTAATATAGAAAGAAATCACGAGACCAAATTTATTGTGATCGGTCCGTAATTGCTCAGAGATGCCCGAAAATCACTCAAGAACAAAACTATTGCAGTTTTAATAGAATAATGATTTCCTCATACTCAGTGTAGAATATTACATGGTCGGGCTTGATCGACTATACTCTATTACTTGTTTATTACTGTTTCACAGTGATGATGTATTGAACCAATTAAACAACACAGGGCAACAAAATCGAAAAAATTTTAGAGGCTTTTTAAACCACTACACATTTTTGTGAAAATGAACGAATTCACTTAATTTTGAATAAATTCGAAAATAATTCAACGATTTTTATGATCGACATTTCATTTTGTTCATATTAGATGTGTCTTTGCAATAATGTAATAAATTTGAACAATTTATATCGTTTTCGATTTTTCATGATTTTTTAAAACAAAAAAATTTGCTATTTTGAAGTAAAAAATATATTTTTTGCTTCAATTTGTTATTATAACTCCGAATCTACTGAGCCGATTGAAATGCAATATTTATGTGAAAATTTGTACATAGCATGGGGAAAATATTTTCAAAATTCAATTAATCGAAAGAATAACATTAACTACTCAATTTTATGTATATCAAACAAAAAACTAAAATTTTGTGAAAATGAGCAAATTCACTTAGTTGTGAAAAAATTAAAAAATAATTAATCGATTTTTATGATCGACATTTCATTTTGTTCATATTACATGTGTCTTTGCGATAAAGTAATAAATCTGAACAATTTCAGCCGTTTTTGATTTTTCATGATTTTTTTAAAACAAAAAAATTTGCTATTTTAACATAAAAATATATTTTTTTCTTCAATTTGTTATTATAACTCCGAAACTACTAAGCCAATTGAAACGGAATATTAATGTGAAAATTTAAACATAGCCTGGGGATAATGTTTTCAAAATTCAATTAATCGAAAGAACAACATTAACTACTTAATTTTATGTATATCAAACAAAAAACAAACATTTTGTGAAAATTAGCGGATTTACTTAATTGTAAATAAATTCAAAAAGAACTAATCGATTCGTATGATCGATATCTCTTTTCTGCTATTACATGTGGCTGTGCAATAAAGCAATAAATCTGAACAATTTCTGACGTTTTCGATTTTTCATGATTTTTTTAAAACAAAAAAATTTGCTATTTTGAAGTAAAAAATATATTTTTTGCTTCAATTTGTTATTATAACTCCGAAACTACTGAGCCGATTGAAATGCAATATTTATGTGAAAATTTGTACATAGCATGGGGAAAATATTTTCAAAATTCAATTAATCGAAAGAATAACATTAACTACTCAATTTTATGTATATCAAACAAAAAACTAAAATTTTGTGAAAATGAGCAAATTCACTTAGTTGTGAAAAAATTAAAAAATAATTAATCGATTTTTATGATCGACATTTCATTTTGTTCATATTACATGTGTCTTTGCGATAAAGTAATAAATCTGAACAATTTCAGCCGTTTTTGATTTTTTTAGATTTTTTTAAAACAAAAAAATTTGCTATTTTGAAGTAAAAAATATATTTTTTGCTTCAATTTGTTATTATAACTCCGAAACTACTGAGCCGATTGAAATGCAATATTTATGTGAAAATTTGTACATAGCATGGGGAAAATATTTTCAAAATTCAATTAATCGAAAGAATAACATTAACTACTCAATTTTATGTATATCCAACAAAAAACAAAAATTTTGTGAAAATGAGCGAATTCACTTAATTGTGAATAAATTCAAAAAGAATTAATCGATTTGTATAATCGATATCTCATTTTGTTGCTATTATATGTGGGTTTGAGATAATGTAATAAATCTGAACAATTTCTGCCGTTTTCGATTTTTCATGATTTTTTTTAAACAAAAAAATTAGCTATTTTCAAGTAAAAAATATATTTTTTGCTTCAATTTGTTATTATAACTCCGAAACTACTGAGCCGATTGAAACGCAATATATATGTGAAAATTTGTACATAGCATGGGAAAAATGTTTACAAAATTCAATTAATCGACAGAATAACATTAACTACTTAATTTTATGTATATCAAACAAAAAACAAAAATTTTGTAAAAATGAGCGAATTCACTTAATTGTGAAAAAATTCAAAAAGAATTAATCGATTTTTATGGTCGATATCTCATTATGTTCCTATTACATGTGGCTTTGCCAGAAAATAATAAATCTGAAAAATTTCTGCCGTTTTCGATTTTTCATGATTTTTTTTAAAACAAAAAAATTTGCTATTTTCAAGTAAAAAATAAATTTTTTTCTTCAACTTGTTATTATAACTCCGAAACTACTGAGCCGATTGAAACGCAATATGTAAACAGATTAAAGGTTATGTAAAACTCAACTTTTGTAAGTTTATTTTAATAACATCGGACTGACCATTTTTGAAATATCATTAATTATGTGGAGCAACGTCTAACAAAAAAATATCTATCTTAGGTAGCCATGTTGCATCATATCTATATAGTGGTTAGTCAACCCATTTTTTGCTGTTGTCCTGTCTAATTATTCGTCGCACAGTGGGGAATTACCAAAAAACTGGACATAAATCAGTAACCTCTACACGGATAGATCGATTTTAATAAAATAGTGTAGTGGTGTTTAAGTTTTGAATATGGCTTTAAAAACCAAGGGAAGTTGGAGTCCCAGGGTCTAAAACTGTGGTACCTCTGATATATAAAAAATAAAAATTATGCAAAGAAAAACACTCTATCTGATTCCACAGATTTTTATATATATAGAAACTACTAAAAGACTAGCATTTGTCCTAATGATTAGTGGTGACTTTCCCTTCAAAAAAAAAAAAAAAACAATAATAATACAGAACTCAACAGGTTAATGGCTTTTTGGCGTTTCCACTTTTTGCGTGTCTGCTGCCAAAAATAGAATATACGTAATGAACACTGTGTCTCACAGTGTGTACGACATGGAATTTGAGAATTTCTATGTGTGTTTGTGTGTAAAATTATAATTTTATAAACCCCAAAATGATTGTAGTTACTAGGTTTTTAGCATAGACGTTTGATACATACAGCAAAAAACAAAAGTCAATAATTTACTCAACAATATATTAGGATAGACCCATTTATATGGTTCCAAAAATAGAGGTACAGGCAAATCCCGGTATAACGAACGATATGTTGTCAGCTCCATTCGTTAAATCGAAAAATTCGTTATATCGAGATTTATATTATGAATAAGTTTTACGCGGTGTGACATTAGGAGACATGACTATCGTCTAAATTTTTTTCTTATTTTGTACTTTTTATTAACTGTTCTTCCGTATGTTGACTTGAGGCATTACCAAGGATTAATAAAGCCTTCACTGAAACGGATTTCGGTTCTAAAAATGATTTGCAACAACACTTAGTTACGAAACAAGTGGCGTTTCTTTGCCTTTCAAATATTGTTTGTTCCACATTCATAAGAGTAAACCAAAATTGTTAGTCTATCCTTCGATAACTTTCTTCCAGGAGCACTAGTTTCTCTAGCGTGAACAAACGCATTATCTGGTATCATTTGCCAATAGATATCAGTGTTATTCGCATTGAGAATAACATCAGGGGGTTACCGCGTAACTCAATCCGAAAACGGAAATGTTCGAAAATGTGTGCTAAGTACATTGCAATTCGAAACAATTTCCTTTCGAATCGAATTAGGGAGTAACCCCCCAGGAGATAGATTGTGCTTATTTATAATTGTAAGCTGATTCTTTAAGAAGTTTTACACCGTATTTTTTTTTAATACAGATATAGCTTGCATATAATCCACCATTATAAAGCATTTTTGTATTTCTATGGCTCTAGATATTAAAGCAATTCTATTAACTGCAATGTGTTTTTACCTCTGGTCGAGTAATCAACAATTAAACTCCTTTTCCACAAGGGGATACATATCATTCTTTAGAGATAGATGATTATTTGAGCCATTCTTGATATATTGATATAATTGTCAATGTTAAAAATTTAATCGTTTTTTCTCAACATTCGTTAAATCGAGTATAAAATTGTTGAAACTTTCGTTATATAAGGTAGTTAATGTTAAAAATTGGGTTGTACGTTATATCGGATTTTCGTTAAAGTGAGATTCGTTATACCGGGATTTGCCTGTATATGTTTCCAACTATAAAAAAAGTTAAGTTTATTTAAGTTTAATATTTCTAGGAACATGAACAATTAGACAATAGACATAAAATTCCTTAAACCAAACTAAAATTAAATTATATTAGCGCACCATCCTATTATATTTACGTATGCAGACAAACACACCAACACGTACTAATACATATTTTCATCAATACGTTTTTGTAGGTTCTCTTACAAACAAAAGACACAATATACACTCACTCTTAATTGTATATTTATCGGCGAACACACACACACATTCACACACACCAACCTACAAATGTCTATAACGAAAATAAAAATCCTGTCTACAAACTACTCACTCTTGTTCGTTGTACTCATGCAGTCAAGTGTAAATGAATTTACTGCTCACAATCTCACATCCTCTTCCTTCCACTGTCTCCTACTCTTTCTCATTTTTAGAACAAAACACACACAAGCAGAGACACACACTTGTACATGTAAATAGCCAGTCAGTGAACATTTACACAGTAATGACACGAAAAATTCGTTTAAATTATAAACAAGATTTAATAGCAAACAACAAATACCACAGCAAAAATAGCAAAACACGGTATCTAACGTCATCTTATACATCAACAGACAAATAAACAAAACATTACAATAAAAAAAAAACAAAAGAGTGTTTAAATACAGTGGTTTCAATTAGGAAAATAGATAGAAATTTTCTAATTTTGATAAATTTGTAATTATTATAATTCTTCAATTTGGATATGAGTCTCTAATATTATAAGGTCTAAACTATTTACCCATTTTCTTTATCCTTGCAACTGCGAAAATGGGTCAGTCCGTGTCGACTTGCATGCTTACCTAGCATCCAATACAGCCACCAACCTTAATATGTCCCTCCCGCTGCGAGTGATAAGTTGCATAGTACACCATCTCCGAGTTAGAGGTATTCAAAGCAGACCCCATTCAGTACATCTGAAGGAGTAGTTCGTAGTGCTCCAATGCACGCAGATCTCTAAACTTGGACTGTGACATATTTTCACATAGTCCACTATGCCTTAGATTCATATGTAAGAATTGGACGTTCCACATCCATTGTAAACCAAAAATGGGCTACCGTTTCCTTCTTGAATCTGTCTTGAGTGTTCAGTTACCATGATGATTTTGATGTTTTTTAACACATCCCAAAACATTCACGATACTAGTATCATAACATCGTAGGCATATGTAACGTCTTTTATCCCATTATTGTTAAGTTCAATAATAATCAAGTTTCAATGATAAGCCAAAGTAGTGAAGAGATCACTCCACCCTGGGGTGTGGTACGTCCAACTTAATGATATTGCCAATACTTGCAGTGACAATTCTTTTTTACAACATGGATACTAACCACTTGCTGATGTACTCCTTGTCAAGGATTCAGGCCAACAGTCATATATGTTAGATTAGTCCTTAGTGTTGTCTATAAATTCGCAGTAAATCTACCATGAGGTTCTTTTTGCGACTACTATAGCTTTCTTGAAAGCTCTTAACTTATCACGGTTTGACTGCCACGATTTATTATTATAGCTCATGTAAAATACTCTCTATGGTTCTTTACGTAGCGTAGAGAGCTCCCCATAAAGCGAAGCTTTCCTTAGCCTTTGTAGTTGAACAGGAATTATTGAAAGCTTTGTCAAAAACTTTACTGAACTCCAGCTATAACTAGCATTTACTTGAGTTTGTTTCTCCGGATGGGATTAAACTTGAACCAATCGGTTCCTCTTGAGTTCCTCGAGAAGCAACTTTTCTAGCATACCCTCGACCTATCAATTGATAACGTAGAACTAATGTACATGAGTTTAATGAGTAATAACTCCTTTCATCCATTAAAGTTATCCGAACTCAGAAAAATTAATGCTGGTTTGATACCAGAGTTACCTAATTTGTTAGTATTAATGAAATTAAATAACGACTCATTCATTAATTTCAGTGCTACTGCAGCTAGAATCCTTGACATTGGCTTCACAACCTAGGATTGTATAGTCAGATGCCTCAACAGAGGCCAGGAGAGTACTCACTTCGGATGGTGGAGCTGATTTTAATGTGCCATGTAGCATGAGGCAATCATGAAGGTTTTTTATGTGGTAACTCGACCCGTAATACTATAATGTCTGCTGAGTTAAGCTGCCTACAAAAAAAGTTTTAAAAGCCGGCAAGCCCTTCAGCTCTAAGTCTGCATCCAGGGTACCTGTACCAAGGCAATGCCCAGGTAATCTTCAGCTAAGAGCGCCCGTAGGTTATCTGTATCACATTGCCGGTACCGCGATGAACATCCGTCTTCTCGATCTCGATTGAACCCGACTCGTTGATGACGAGAATTTAGCTTGTGTGACTGTCGCCTTGTTTAGTACGGATGAATGTTTGGGATTTTGATGCTTCAAGTACTCCAACATCTTCTGCGTCTCGTTAGCCATTTTCGGAAACCAGATTGTTTCACATGGTCTCATCGAAATTTCCTCAGCTGGAATCAGTTTAAGGTTCAAATCTTCCCATGCACCGATAATCTTGGCGATGCATTTGCTAAGAAAGTCTATTGAGAACTCGTCTCTCACTGGAATCACAACGAGGTGCAGTACTATTCCTATTAGTAAGCAAATGTACCATAACAAGCAATCTTTCTCATCACGTACATGGGGTCACCGCATTCTTTACTATATTGTTGAGAATTAATAATGCACTGGTGTATCTTGATTTGAGTATGTATTTCTGACTCCTCCTTCTTGTCCGTTTCTTCATCAATTGATCGTCAGCCTTGACATCCGATTGATGGTGTATTTTTGGTCGGGTTTTGAGAGGGCAGTAAGAAACCGTATTTTTTTTTCTCCATTACCCCTCTTGGGGGCATTTGACTTCCACAAAGCATCTCCAACTTATACGATTTGTTGCAGTAGATTTTCTCGTATTTCCCATGTGAGATTGCACTGACGTAGTTATTGGATTATCGTGCGTCTCCATGTACGATTTTGCCATTAGATCCATGCTTTTTTTGTTATTTTGTATCATTCCTTAAACGGTAGTTGTTCCTGCTAAGTAGGTGATTGGTCTGCTGTAGCGGGTCCTATGTTACATGTACGTTGTTGCCACTTTGTTGTTATTATTACCTTGTAGCAGTTTCGCTAATCGGTGTACTTGGTGTAGTTGTGGGGAACCTTGCTAATCTTTAATTCCTACTATTCCCTGGGAAAACTGTATATGTTACCCATACTTCCAGAATTATCGACTAACGTTTCCCGACTGGAATCTAGAACGTTCTCTTCAGATAAGGAACCTATTTCATGTTGGTTCTTTGTTGTATTTTATTGTTGTTGTCCATATGTTGGTCCCACGGGTAGCCACCTAAGAGGATAGACCATATATGCAATGAAGCTGTACATGTACTAGACTAATTTCATCATCAGTGAATAGTCATCGTTTACCACTAACTAGCTATTCAGGTTCTCGTCACTGCTACCTTAAAACTGGGGGATAAAAAAAGGGAAATAGAAAGGATTTTATATTAAAAAGGAAATAGGGATATGATTACAAACCTTTTATTGTGCTGACTTTAAAGTATTGTTACGTTTTTACCTTTTAAAAACGTGGGTTTATTTCCTTTAAATAAACCGGATACTTTTGATTGCAAATAAAAGCAGTTTTAGTAGTTTAAAATTGTAACAACTCTTTATTTATTTAGAATGTACAACAACAACAGAATTAAATAGTCACTCAATGTCTTTATACACGTTTATCAATTCGCAGAAATGCACACACTCTATTACGTACAACCTTATATGCACAAGACAGTTGATGTTAACTCTAACAGCGCCAATGATAAACTCAACTCACGACTGCCAGCTCTGCCACTATTTATACACGCGCCATCTATCGGGAATCTTCTACAATGCTCTTAACGGACATACTAGTACATTCGATTTCTAGAGCTTTTCGATGTCATTGCCAGCAGGCCAAACATTTAGTGTTGCCATACTTACAAACAATGTCAATGATGGACGTGCCTTCAAACATGATGAATGCTGCAGGCAGTCGTTACAGACCGTTGAATTCAAATTGTCATTGCACATTCGTAACAGTATACTACCTTAGAGACTGCCTACAGATAAAAGAAAGGAACCACGTCGCCTATCAGTCAGATTAGAATGAGTCCCAATGAAGATTTACCCAAAAATTTGTTTAACACTAATGGTTCCATTTTGATAAATTGTTGGAGATAACAGCGGCTTTCGACGTGTCTGATAGTCTTAGATATTCTCTATACTGTATCCAGTTGTTTTTTTTATTTGTACCATTTGAATATTGTTGTAACCCACTGTTCACCATAGTCATCACAAGCGTAAACATTTTTTTATTAGCATCAACATTGCCACACACAATAGGAAGTAGACATTGTAGGTCTAGTTAATATTATAACAATCTACCTTTTTTACGTCTAAAGTACTCCGTATTGCGCAAGATTTTTAATTATTAACTAGACATTTAGGCAGAGGCGGAATTGTCATCATCATGTTCATAACCATCATCTACTGTATATTATTTAAAAGGATATTATCACTGTTGTGTATATTTACACAAAAAATTAATATTAATACACACCCAAACTCGTTCAGTCTTTTTTTATTTAGCTATAGCAAGTGGAAAGCATTTGTATTTATGTATATTACTACCAAACCAGCTAGTAATGCTTGAAATTTTAATCCTCCCATCTTGTGTAAAATTATGTCAATTATTTAACTATATTTTTTTTGTTTGTGTTTGTTGTTGTTTTTAGTTTATTCAATTCATTTTCAAGGACTTTTACTGGTAGAATAATAAAACAAGTGCCGAACAGGTGATGACAATAACTATAGCTATAGATAAAGGCAAAGACAAAGACACTCAAAACTATGATGATTGATAGAGAGACTGCTGTTGGTATATTCTGTTGCGTGACAATGCTATCAAAAGTTTTATAAAAATATTTAAATATCTTGTAGTGGATTGTGTTGGATAGATAAGATTAGGAAAATGTTTATTAAAGTAGAAAGGCTAACATGGGTTGTATTTATTAATATTTAATGAATTTAACCTGTGAATAAAATTGTTTATTTGTAAATTTCAATAGTTTTGGCAAGTGTCCTTTAGGGTTATTTTACTCTTTTTGATTTTTCAGTGTGATACTTTGTATAAAACTGCAATGCAGAAAATTCGATTCAATCAGCTCTGAAATTTTGAAAATTCATAAAAGAAATTACTTGTTTTGGCAAAGTTATGCATTTTTGTCTAACTTCACCATATTGGGTTGAAATTGGCTATATTCGGCTGTGCTGAATCATAAATACCCTCCTCCTAAATAAAATTAGAATTGCAGAAACTACACTGGTAAAAAAAACTAGAATAAACATATTTAGAGTATGTTATTCGTTTTAATATTTTATATTTTCCAGCCTAATTTATTGAGCTTGAGGTCTGATTAGAATTATTAACTTATGCACAGTGGTCTAGAAACTTTTTTTTTTTGGAAATTATTCAGTATTTCGGGAACTATTAGATACATTGATACGAAATTTCACATGGTTGGAGCTGAGGTGTTTTCGAGTTGATATACAGTTGTTCACCTTCCTAGTGGTAACGGGGGCCCTCAAAGTTGGTCACCTCGGGTCTGACATTTTTAAAAAAAAACGCCAAAAATCCATTTTTGATCCGAATGAGCTGAAATTTAAAACATAAATAGTCCTTGAGAAGATCTACAAAAAAATCTTATGAAGAGATATTTAGGTTTATTTATTTATTTTAATTTTGCTCTATCTTTTTTCGTTTTTAGATATAACGGGCCTACGGAGGGTCGAAATTTATTTTAAAAAAATCGGTTGTATTGGCAATAAAAATAACTAGTTAACAGTTATCTTGTCATTATAAAAAGTTACACGCATCCAAAGTTAGAACATGTAAAAGGGGCCGTATTTTTACGTTTTTCCCAAAAAGAGTCCCTATATTTTTTCTTTTGTAGAAAAAAATTTTCTTCGGGACTATATAAAATTTATAAATGATCCGAAAAGAGAACTTAATGCAAAAGCGCGTAAAGTAAAATTTGGCTCATATAAGTGTACCCCGTCCCCACCAGACTTATCTAAACTTGACCAATTTAAAAAAAAAAATTATGTTTCAGTAAAAAATTCTAAAAACACAAAGCACCGATCCTAGAAGAAGCTCCATATTTGTATAATCCTATATCTTATTTACATACATACAAAGTTATTTTTACTACCACACGGTAAATAACCTCACAGTAGGCACTTTTCTAAAAAACATACATTTTGGAACACATTTTCCCCGTTTGTAGGAATTTCGGTATTTCAAAATAAAAAATTTCAAAAATTATAATGCCATTAATTCAACGACACTTAGGTCTACATTAGTTCCAAACTTTGTTATGATATCTTTAACCGTTAAAATGTTACATTAATTTAAATTGTATATTTTTATTCATGGAAAATCATCATATTACAATTTTTTTAGTTTTTATTATAAATGACGTCCCAAAAATTCATAAGATTATTTCATTTTACTATAATATCAATCTTCAAGTCCTAAGGTTTGCACCAATACTAAATACTTATATAAAAAGCTTATACTCACTCTTCAGAAGCTCCACAAACCTTGTCTCCTTTCAAAAATTTTAAGGTTTTTTCAGTATATTCCATGCAAAATGTGTTATACCAACCTTTCTTTTAAGCCAGCATGTGCTTTAATTCATAAGTAAGATTTTGCATGGAATAAATGAAAAAACTTTAAAATGTTTGAAAGGCACAAGGTTTGTGGAGCTTTAACCTGTGAATATATTTCCGATTTTTCATCACGATATTAATTATTATAACACCTATCGTGTTTTCAACAGACAGACGCACGGTCAGAGCTATATTTCATAAGGACCCAGAATATTGTTACGTTTTTACCTTTTAAAAACGGAGGTTTATTTCCTTTAAATAAACCGGATACTTTTAAAAAAAATAAAATCAGTTTTAGTAGTTTAAAATTTGTAACAACTCATTATTTTTTTAATGTACACCAACAACAGTTCAAATATTCACTCAGTGTCTTTATACACGTTTATCAATTCGTACAGATGCACACACACTTTATAATGTACTAACTTAAATGTACAAGACAGTTGATGTTAACTCTAACAGCGCCAATCATAAAATCAACTCACGACTGCAGCCTCTGCCACTATTTATACACGCACTGCCATCTCTCGAGAATCTTCTACAATGCTCTTCACAAACAAACTAGTATGTTCGAATTCTAGAGCTTTCGATGTCAATGTTAGCAGCTTAAGCATTTAGTGTTGCCATACTTATAAGTAGAAGCTTCTACTGATGGACGTGTTTATAAGCATGATGAATGCTGCAGAAAGTCGTTACAGACCGTTAAATTCAAATCGCTATTGGAAAATCGTAACGATATATATACTTTCGTGGGTCTGCGATGAATATTTCGATGTGTTACAAACGGAATGACAAATCAATATATATTTTTTGATGGTGGGTATAAAAATATTAAATGGCTCAAAAAAAAATAAATATAGATTAGTTGAAAGGTCAAATGTCGTATATAAAATACCATGTAATGGAAATTATAATGAAAACTGTAACAAAGTACATATATTAAGTACAACAAAGAATTAACTCAAAATTAGAAAAACATCTTCACAAAAAAACAGCATTATCCTATCATTGTGATAATTTAAATCGCTATCCTGACTTCTAAAATATATCAGTTTTAAATACAGAAAACAACTATAAACGTCGTTATATGTTATTGTAGAAATGTTACAAATTATAAATGTTCCAACTAATCTAAGAATTAATTTTAAAGCAGGTACAGATAATGTTGTACAAAGCTATTGACAAAAACGGAAACTGAAATTAAATATTTTAAAATGTTTTTTTTTTTTGTGTAATATTTTAAGTTTTTAATTTTGACAATATGCTTGACAATATAGAAATTGTAATGTATTGTTTTCCATAGAGTTCGTGCCACAGATTATTACAGATATGAAACAAATGGCTGTTGTCAAAAAATTAATATTGAACTGTGTGGTTATTTTGATGTTTTACAAGCACTTTTCAATGGTTGTGGTTTGCGGAGCGAGAGAAAAAAATACAAATTTCAATAGGCAACGAGTGTGTTATATATCTGTCCCTCTTTTCAAACCACAACCATTTTGACATTTTCTTTTGTTTGTTTTCTATTGCCATGTTAATGAACCCACTTGATTCTTATCTGTATAATTTGTGATACGTGCTTTAAAATATTGTTTAAATTTAATTTTTTTTTAGTCTTTCTCGATCACTTCATTTACTACTTTTTTATTACCAAATGTAGTGAAATAACGATATTATTTAAGTTAAACCTAAAAAAATGAGAAGATTGAGCATTGGCATTCATTTTAAAATTGTTTATTTTATTAAAAAAAAAAAATATGTTTTACTTTTCGAACAGAAGAAACTTTTTGTTAATAACTTGGAATATGGTTTTATTACGCTCGTTTAAGTAAAACGCACTATTTTCAACAACTTTAAAATTTCTTCACGGTCTAAGTTGATATTGAGGCAGTAGAATATTTGTTTCAGGTAAAGTATTTTACTTTAGTTTGGGAGCATCCTGTATTTAACCTCCCGTAACTCAGCCATTTTCCAATCGATTTATACAAATCTTTTTCTGTTTAATAGATAAAACTCATATTTATGATGTTTTGAAGTTATAACTTTAAAAATACTTTAATGTGTTTTTCGGAATTACCAAAGTTTGTATGTAAAACTTGTTGATTTTGATTGTGTATTTTCGACGTGAGAGTGTTTTACCCTGACAGACGGACATAGCTCAATCGTCTTAGAATTTCATAAGGATCAATAATATATTGGGTGTATGACTTAAAAATTCTGGATTTTTAATAGATGACGTATCTTTTGAAGGCGGCTTTTGTTTTTAATATCTTAAATGTCAATTTGAAGGCTACATTGATTGAGCATTATTGTGTAAACAACAACCTTTTTTTTTTGCTTCGAAAATCGTCATATGCGGGAAATTTTGCTTTACTTCTACACCGATTGCCCACCAAAGCTTATGGTGAATGTGTTACATCGGTTACAACGTGTGAGAGATGGTTTGTGCGGTTCAGAAGTGGTAATTTTGACATGGAAGGCACACGCACATGCCAGACAAAAAAGTATGACGAACAAGAATTGGTTTTGTTGTAGAACTCAAAGCAGCAATTTCAAAACGTTTGCGAGCAGTAGGATTCATCCAAAATCAGTAAAATTGGGTACCATACGAATTGAAGCCGAGAGACCTTTAAAGACGGTTTTGCATGTCCGAAATGATGCTTGAACGCTATAAAAGAAAATCATTTTTACACAGCGCTAAGGTAATTCTATGTATTTAGTGTATTTGATGCGAGCATTGGCCGAAAAACGCCCAGATACGCGACCAGACATGAAACTATAAAATTCCAACATGACATCGCTCGGCCACATGTTTCAATACCTGTTAAAAAGTATTTAGAATGAAGTGGTTGGGAAGTTTTGCCTCGCCCGCCTTATAGTCCAAACCTTGCCACGTCCAACTACTAATTGTTTCGATCGATGTAGAACGCTTTCTCTGGGATACGCTTCACTTCAAAACAGAGTATCCGAAATTGGCTTGATTCGTTCTTGGCCTCAAAAGATGAGCAGTTTTTTTGACTCGGAATCCATATCGTCGCCCGGGAGTTTATGTGCTCCATATGCCATTTTGACAATTTTGAGTTAAGGATGCCACTTAGGGTTTTTCAAATCTGCAATCCGTTTTCGGCTATGTCGCCTCGTTGCTGAGATAAATCGTGTCCGTTTTGCTATATATCATTCAAAACAGAACATTTTTGTGCCATTTTGCACTATACGTCATAGAGCAAAATTTCAGTACATAATCATGAAATCAATTACTGCTATACATTTTGCTCTACGTGGAATGATCATATTTTTCAATATATTTTTCTATTATAAAGGAGTTCTTCCTAGAATACTTTTGTAAATCATAATTTCTCTTACAACCAAAACTAAATAGGCGTTGCATTAGACTGTAGAGTAACTAATTTTTCACTGTTAACGTATTTTCATTCAACGCAACGATTGGAGCACTTATTCTAGTTTAGCGTGCATTACCCCATTTACATGGAGCAATAACCGTCCAACCCAGTTTTAGAAAGATTTTATAGAGATAATTCAACCACAATTTTAATTAGTCCTTAACAAAACCTAGAAAATACCAATGTGGTCGTTGCGTACAATTTTCAATAAAAGATAATCCAACGGGAATGAAATTGAAGAAATTGATATTTACAGAAATGAAACGAATGGCCTTAAAGCGGAACGTGACGTATATCACCGGAAACAAGACCCTTTTTCTGTTGTTGTATGTTTTGATTTGTAAATCGTTTTCAACCTTCCCAAGGTTTTGCATCTTTTTATTAAAAATGCAAAATAAATGTTTACATATGACCGCTACAATTATTTTTCCCAACAAGAAAAAATTTACTTATTGTTGCGTTTGCGACTTATTTTATAACAGTCGTGGAGGTATCAAAATAAGTAGTTGTATATACTAAATACTCTGATGATAGAACATCCAACTTTTCAAAATATGTATAGTTATGTAGAGTGATTCGAGCGTTGCTCAAAATAAAAACCAAAGGATGTCCACAGCAATTCTAAAATTTTGTCAGACCATTTACAGGTCAAAAGTATTATCCAGCAATTTTCTGAGCCTGGCCATTCACAAATAAAATAAATCGATTGCGTTCATAATGCTTAAGACAAATATATGAAACGTTCAGAAATTCATAGTATTTTGTTACTCGTTATTTTTGTTTTTTTGTTAATGAATATATTTTTTTACTGAGATTTATAAGTGTGTGCAACTTTGCAAAGAACTATGCTTAAGATGGCGAATAGAGCAAACAGGATTTTTATAACCGTTAGAAAAAATCCCGTTGTAGATGCCACCGGGAGATAAAAATGTTTCATCAGAATCATATTTTTAAAACAACTGATATGATATAAAATCTCAAAATACTATCGAGTACTTTCTTAGAAAAATTACGTTAAAATTCAACATCGATTTACTCAAAATGCATTTTTGGCACATAGAGCACGGACGACGATATGTTGCCAGAAAGATGGGAAAAGGTCATAGCAAAAAATGGTCAATACTTTGAATAAATTTATATTGTACAAATGTTTCAAAATAAAAGCTAAAAATTTAAAAAAATTCCGAATTTTTAAGTCATGTACCCATTATATTGTTACGGACAAACTAGTATGTTAAATTCTAGAACTTTCGATGTTAATGTAAGCAGCTGAAACATTTAATGTAGCCATACTAATGCTAATAACCGCATGCTATCAACATTGTTGATAAGTAGAAGCTTCTACTGATGGACGTGTTTATAAACATGATGAATGCTGCAGGCAGTCGTTACATACCGTTAAATTTTAATTTGCAAAATCGCAACAGTATTTACTTATTTACCACATTTGGCAAATTTAATATTGAGAAATCGAAGTTAATATTAAGAAAATGTAAACTGAAATTGAGAAAATACAACTCGGTGTTGCAAAAACCAAAATTGATATTGAGAAATAATAAATGATTATTACAGTTAAAACCAGAGAGAATTATACATAGAGAGGAGACACTCTGATTTGTCAAACAAAAATACAACAAATCAACAACAAATCTGATTCAACAACAAAGCACATTGACTAGCATGCATGTAGCATGAGTTAGGTTTTTGACAATTACGTCTCTTCTCTATGTTATCCTATGGTTAAAACATTTAACATCTATGTATGAACATTGACAACATTTCGTGAGAAAAATCGTAGCAACTTTTTTGTTTATTGGATAGAAGTGTTTATTGGATAGAAGGTATGAAAAGTTGCTGCGATTAATCACCATTGAAAATAGGCTCTAAGTTCTTATTTTTTCAACAATGTGCTTTCATCCCTTTGCTTTCGAAAGGCTAAAGAAATTATACAAATAAAACTATAGAGCTAATGAGAATTACAGACACTCAAGCTTGATTTGTAAAAATATCAAAGCTTAGGCAAAACACCAGCAATAAACAGTGATTTTATCTATTCTTAAATTCCCTTCTACAAATTTTATGAAATATCATACAAATATTTAATTTCTCAATATATTTTGCAATATTAATTACTGTTCTGAATTTTAATTTGTATTTACTCAATATTATATGGATTTCTTAATCTCCATTATGTATCTTCTAAGAAAGACACTTTCGCCTTACGATGTTTGCCTTCAGAGCCAGTAAAAGAAGATATACACTGCTCGTTGTTATTAATGATGAACTAGAACACTGAATCCATTACAGCTATACAAGCTCAATCTCATAAATCACAAAATATTCTTATGGATTCAGATGAACATTTCTACAATAGCTTCAAATATCCAATTGATATTATTAATACAAATATTTTCCATTTCTCAAAATCATTTCCACAAACTGTAATCCCTAAATGTCAGTATTTTAAAACTTTTATTTAAATCTTCTTAATAAATCAACAAAATCAGATAACTCTCCCACATAAATACTTATATTTTCCATTTGTTTTTTTTTTTTTTTTTTTTTTGTTGAATACAAAACTCTCCACACATTTCACACTCCTTAAATTGAATTGTGTGAATTTATGCATGTTTGTGTTTGAGTAAATATAGTAAGTGTGTAAGTATGTGTATAATAGATAAGCTCAATTGACTTTTTATTTTGCAACATCTTCCACTAAGTCCGTCACCTTCTATAATGCTTCTGCTCTCTTCCTTTAGTTCTTTTATTTTGTTTTTGTTTGAATACTTTTATTACATTTTATAGAGAACAAAAGAAAAACACAACAACAACAAACCAAAGTTTTTGTAAGACATTTGCCGGTAACTTCATTGAGGGGCGACAAATTTCAACTCTTGCCTGTCAGAGAGGTGAGTGAGAGAGCTCGTCGTACTCGCTAAACAAAGGAAAAAAGCTTTACAGTTTATTGTAGCTTAAAAACAAATTTAAAAGCTTTTTTTTATTGAAAGAGTCATGTCCTTTAAAACATATTTTGCGAAGAATGTGGTTGGGTTTAAGTGAATATACTCGTAGAAAAAAAAAACCTAAATACAAAAATAAAGATGTTAACAACTCTTTATTGTAAATCTTATTGAATAAGAAGACTGACACAATAATAAATATAGTAGATTGAATTTAAAAAGTAATGGTTTTTGAATTTAATATCACTTGGGAATTAAGTCACTCAGACTAGATTTCTTAAGATTTGCCACGAAGATATATATTTATGTACATTTTTAAGAACATTTATGTTTATGTAGGTGTTTTCTACTATCAATATTTAATCATTATCAAATTTAGACTTTGATTTGCTTAAATGAGTGTTAATAAATTTAAAACTTCTTAAGTAGTTACTAATCGAATGTGCACAACACTTGAAATGTCAACAGAGCAGAGAAGTTATAGGTCATTCACATGCATTATTTTATCATGTTAAGTCAGGCGCGGATCCAGCCAAAGAATTTTGGGGGGGGAACTTTAATTTTTTTTAGAAAAAATACTTTATCCTAAAGTACATTGAAATTAAATTTGTATTCGATTTTATTTCATACTTATTAATACATTCATATATTTTGTTTTTCATTCGAAACTACACAGAAAAAAATTTCAACATAAATAGTATGATTTGATTTCAATTCATAACATTTATAAATAATTTCTTAAATAGTATGATTTTTTTCATATTTTTTGTTTTTAAATGAAATCTAGGAGGCTTGAAAAAAATATTTCAATTTTCATTTATATTTTTATTATGTTGTTTGAAAATGTTTGAAATTTCTTTGGAAATTTGTTCATGTTTTTTATGATTTTCAGCTACAAAATGAGAAATATGCGCGAAATTGACTGCATTTTTTGAAGCAGATGAAATGCTTTAATATTAAGGGATGCTAAATTATGTTTTATGATATTTTTTTACTTTTCAGACTTTTTTGATTCATCTTGAATAATTGGTAATATAGGGCTATTTTGCAAACATATTTGAACTGAGGCATTACGTAATGCAATTGTAATGCAATTTATTATAAAATATCAAGAAATTTATGCAATAAAAGCATAAAATTCCGTCATTGACGGAAATTTTTGCTTTTTTACATAAATTTGTTGATATTTTATGATAAATTGCATTATGTAATTATCTAGTTAAAGTATTTTAGTATAATATCCCTATATTGACCAATCATTCAAGATGAATCAACAAAATCTGAAACTTAAAAAAAATCGTTAAACATAATGCAGTCAATTTCGCGCATATTTTATCATTTTGTAGCTGAAAATCATAAAGAAATCAAAAATTTTCCAAGGAAAATTTCAAACATTTTTGAACAACATAAAAATATAAATGAAGTTGTAATAATATTTTCCAAGCATTTCAAGCAAAAAAATCATACAATTTAAGAAATTATTTATAAATGTTATGAATTGAAATCAATGAAATCAAATCATACTATTTATGTTGAAGCTTTTTTCTGTGTAGAAGACTTGAAAAAAAATTTTTCAATTTTCATTTATATTTTTATGTTTGAAATTTTCCATTGAAAATTTTTAATTTTTTATGATTTTCAGCTACATAATGAAAAAATTTGCACGAAATTGACTCCGTTTTTTAAAGCAGATGAAATACTTTAATGTTAATGGATGCTAAATTATGTTTAATGATATTTTTACGTTTCAGATTTGGTTGCTTTATCTTGAATATTTGGTCATTATAGGGCTATTTTAAAAACATATTTGAACTAAGCCATTATGTAATGGAATTGTTATTCAATTTGTTATAAAATATCAACAAATTTATGCAAATGAGCAAAAAAATTCCGTCATGTACGATTTTATAATATTTATGAACATGTTCCGAATGAAAAAAGTTTGGAAAAAAAAGTCATGTTCGATTAATAACATTTATTACAAAATTCATTCCAATGAATTTCTTTTTTTTTTCATGTATGTCACAGACACATTACGTAAAATTATAAAAATATGTTTCGGACAAAGTTTAAAGAATCTTGCAATTTTAGTTATCCAGATATTCAAAATTGATTAAGTACTTTGTATGGAAGGGCCTATACCCACTGTTCCCATCCCACATACACAGTTCATACACAGTTTAAATACTTTTAAATTGTTTGATAGGTGCCATGCCCAATAATACAATCCCGCCCATTTTTAGCCCAACTCGGTATAGTGATAAGATATTAATGTGTTCAAATTTTAAAAATACTTTTGCAATTATAGTTCTTCACATATTATAAATAAAAAATTTACATTGTATGGGAGGTGCCATGCCCACTAATTCAATACTGCCCATGTAAAATGATAAGAGTGCTCTTCGGATAAAGCTTGAAGACTTCCACAATTATAGCTCTCCAGAAATTTGAAAATAATTATTTACTTTGTATGGGTGGTATCGCACCCCCTGTTCCGATCCGTCCCGTTTTCAGTTAAACATCATACAGTGATAAGAAATCGATTCCTATAAAGTTTAAATATTGTCACAATTATAGTTCTGCTGATATTCGAAAATACCTATTTACTTTGTATGGGTGGTGCCACGCCCATTTATACAATCTCGCCAATTTTGAGGCAAGCAGTGCACAATGGTACCGAAGAAAATCTCGCGAAGTTTTGCGACTTTCACAATGATAGTTTACCAGATATTCCATAATAACTATTAACTTTGTTAGGAGGTTCCACGCCCACTTAAAATTTCAAAATAAAAAATAGTCTATTGATCGTTTTAAATATACAGGAATATATGGTAAATTTCAACAGGATACGACCAGTGGTTTAGCCTTCTATAAGGTACACATAAACAGACATAAATATGAATAAACAGAAAATTCTTAATTTTACCCGTGCTTACCCCCCTGAAGGTAGACTTTTGAAAAGGTACTTTCCAAATACATATTTTTGTGACTATAGTGAGCTAAATTAAACATGTTTTCCTTTTAAATAAATATTCAATGTTTAAAAACCAAATGTACCAATTTTTCCCGTTTTTCCCCATTTTATCCCTTTATAGTCCAAGTAGTGAATAAAGTTATAGCCTATTGATGCTTCTTAACAACAATCTATCTATGTTGGAAATTTCAATAAAATCGCTTTAGCCGTTTAGTATTTATTGCTTAAGAACTAAAGGTACCAATTTTACCGGTTTTCCCCCTGTTTATCCCTTTCTGGTCCAAGTATTGCAAAAAGTTATAAGATTATAGCACTCCTGACACATTATCACAATGCCTACAAACTTCATTTAGTACACTTAGCCGCTGGAGCACTGATGGTGGACTAGGTGTGAATCCTGGGAAGAAGGTACAAAAAATCCTCCTTCTCATTACCACGCCTTAACGGGACTCCAAGCTATCCTGGAGCCTTAATATCCAAACGAGGCAGTTATTGCCCTGTGGAATGAATCCTAGAACGCGAATTGGCTATGGAGTACTAGTAAGGTGGATAGCTCTCAGTAAATCTACCTATTGCGCAGTTACCGACTGATCTCATGACCAAGCAATTGGCCCTAAATTTGGCGGTTAGGCTCAGTACTGTGGGAGCATGGATGTACCAGCTATTCATCCATTCTGGGATGTAGGTTTAATATCCCTTGCGGGCGGAACACGTGTGTTATCTATACATGCGGCTTCATTCTGCGATTGGGGTGGGTTCTTCTATATTCCCCGTTTTTAGAAGGGGTTATGTTTCAGGCTACCAATGTGTAATTCAAGCTGAGATTTCAGCCATCAAAAGGGCACTACACTGGATGAAGTAATATAGGTTACTTGGTGTGAATATCAGAATTTGTACTGACAGTAAACCTACTATTAAATCCCTCTGAATGCCGGTTGTCTCTTAACGAGATGGCGAGACATTCTAAACAGGAGTTATTCTGGTTGCCGGGACACTCTGGTGTACTCGGCAATACTATCGCGGATGAACTGGCCAAAGCAGGATCACATCTGCAAGTCAACGATATTGATATTTTGGTTCTCTTGTTGTAAGTCACTGATACAGCGCACATTTTTTGAGTCTGCTCAGCTCAGATGGCCTAGTTTGACATATTGCTCGGTATCGAGGCTTATATGTTTATGATCATCATAGGTCAATGTCCCTTACGGGACTATCAGGGGCTCAGCTACTTTCCCTCGGGATATAGTTAGAAGAGTACAAACATTTTGGGTAAACGAGGTTTTTCATATATCTTATATGTATCAGTCATGGTTGTAAGTTATTTGGGGTCTACGGAATGTTGATTCCAACAGACAAATCGACATGGCTATAAGTATCGACTATATCACTATCTATAACGGTATACCATAAACCACTCATGGTGAAGTGTATAACAACGATTTAACAAAACTCGTGTCCTTCGTTCCTTTCTTATTTATTTTTAACTCCATTTTCATCCCTTCAAAACAAATCTTTTATACAACATCAATAAATCTGGTAACCATATATCACAAATATCAAAAGTCTGAAGACTGGCTTGTCTTCCAAGTAACAAGGACCATAATTTGATCCTAATATAAGTTATTATATCTAATGACGTCCTCACAACATAGGCACATAAATTTAAATCCTAGTTCCAGTATGCGCAGATGACCTCATTTATCATGGGTTAGAAATTGTAAAAAATTTATGTAACGCTAATTTGCATTATTTCGGTAACGGTGGTTGAGCTGAAATCATATTTTAGGTATAACGGTAGCCAACCTATAGATCAAGTCCAAGAAATTGTGCTATTTCGATGGGATGAGTCCATAAATCCAATGGACATAGTGAAGGGTTTAGGGTTGGCTAGACTGTTAAATACATGGGGGTGTCATAAAAACCCTGACCACCTGCTGAGCATATATTGGGGACGCACGGTCTATGAAGGAGAAGAAGGCATTTAGCTTGTTGCTGCAAACCTGATTATTTAACACAGGGCGACCTTTAAGTACGACATTTATACGGAATTGATGGCGTCTCTATGAATCTCGTTTAAAGCTGTCATATGCGAGCTTCAATGAAATGGATCCTTCACATAATATTGTATGCTTTCCAAGTTCATACATCTGATCTGATATGGTTCGGGGGAGCCTGCAACTGTCAGATTTCGAAGTTTAAATGACTAATCCAATGACATGCCAGAAGGATATGTTGTGGCAACCTTAGTCCCCTCGTGAAGATAGTATTTGAAAGTTATTCGAAGACGGTCCTTAAGTCTGTAATTTTGACAGTTTGGAATATTTCTCCAATCAACGAAGGAGATCACACTTTGGCAGCATAGTTGATCACAGAGCGACCAATGCTTATTTAGGTAGCTAGATTGGTTCTTTTATCCATACCCCAATTACTGTCGGCTATTGTGTCGAGAACCATGTTCCTATTTCACAATTTGTGCGTGATTTCAGTGGCGTGTGCTGAATAAATAAAAATGGTATCGATATTTTAACGCCGTCCGACTATGATGCTTATTTCGTCCTAGTGGTGAAGAGTTATATTTCGTCGAGATGCCCATTTATCATACCGCAAAGCTCATCAATGTTGCGGCCCGTTACCAGGATGGTACAGTCGTCCGCATCCTGCGAGTTTAGGGAGGTAACAGTTAAACAGTAGCGGACAATTCACTATCCATCTCTTCGTATTGTTGCGCTGCAGATTGTCTGAATAATTGTGGTGTGCATGACGGTGTATAATTCCCAAGGCAGCTTACCGGAATGACACAAAGTTCTCCTGCCAACCCAGCAATAACAATCGAGCATAAAGTAGTTCACTCTTGGATGAGATTTACTAGAATTGCTTTAGGAAAACTATATCTTTACCTCGGAATTGATTTTACTAGTGGGATTTGCATACCAGTTTCTATAAATATAGGGCATGTTATAGGCCTAAAATTATCATCTGCGATAACGAACGTAATATCAGGACTATATGATCTACACCAGTGCGGAAACGGCATTTAGACTGGCTTCTTAAGCTGCTGAATTTAGACTGACGGCCCGATATTGAAAAAGTTCTTAGAATTTCATTAAATATGCTTGCAGGTTGTATTAATCGTATGATAGATCAATTACCCTTACACAGTTTGCATTACGAGGATGCAATCTATCGATATACCCCAGAAAATTACCCCAGTATAATTTTTTTTTTCTCTTATGGAAGTAGTTTTTCGAATAACACTAATATATTTACTAAAATATAAGTTATTTCCTTCCTTTCCTCTTTTAAAAATTGCCACAGATTGTAATCATTTATAATTAGTTTAGCTGTCAAAAAGGTACATACATAAATATTCGAAGGAAATAATCAAACAAACCACATTTTTCAAAAACACAATAAAAACCACACACCACAATTTTTGTCTTTAAAATGTTTCTATAATATTCTTATTTCGCCATAAACCATCATCTACTTTTATTCTTAAAAGTATAAAAACTTTATTTTAGTTTGGTTTGATAACATTTCTTATAGTCAATTTTAATTTTAATTAAACCTTTAATTTAATATTAAAAATTTCAATTTGCAACTTTATTCTTTTTATTTCAATAAATTCTTAAGTGTTTCTTTCATCTTCGTCAGGTGCAGTGTACACACTAATTGAAATTGCTAAACAGAACAAAAAGCAAAACTAAAATGGAACAAAAATAAAGAAACAAAAACACCATAATAATATTTAATAACATTTTGTAACTTTGTGCTCAAGAATGACCCATGGGTAAGAAAGGATATGAATAAAAGTACATACAGTCCACTCGCGGTAACGTGAACTAATTAAAACCAAGGGAGTTCATGTTAGTGAAATTGTTCACGTTAGCGATTGTCGAATTTCATGGAAAAAATATAAAATTGTATAATATAAACCTGTGTTTTACACGCTTGAACGTGAAATAAAACAAAATTATTGATTAAAATGCATTACAAAACAAAACGAGATCACGAGAAACTATAAATTGAAACAAAATTACATAGCAAATAAAATTACTCATTCGTTGCCACTAAAAAAAATTAATTTAGAGGATAAAACACATTTTTTTAACAAGGGGATTCTCAAAACTTTAAAAATTGAATTTAATGTATGTATTGAAGTGTTGTCTACATAATTAGAAAACAAATGCAGTGAAAAAAAATTGTTCACGTTATAGAGCTTTCTGAGTTTGTTCACGTTACAGAGTAGTCAATGTAAGCAAAAGCTTGTTCACGTTAGGCGGTGTTCACGTTAGAAGGTGTTCACGTTACCGCGAGTGCACTGTACTTTTAAATCAAAGATTCATTGTGCTAGAAAATGAAATTTTAAACAAAAAAAAAAAAAAAAAATAAGAACAACAACATAATAAGAAGAAGAAAACTTACGCACTTGTAAGATTTTCCATGAATGAAATTTAAAACGTCATTTAAATACTTAGCGCAAGATGGTGGAGAAGGTGGAACAAATGTTGTGGAAGTTAAAGCAGAATCAATGAAAAGTTTCGCAACTATTCAAGTAAAATGTTTGTATTTTTATGCCCTGCACCTCTTTGCGTGGAAAGGTCGTTGAAGAATTGTGTAGAAATGAGGTGCAGACTTTTGTGTAACTTTCTAAAATAGTGACGTTTGCAAAAGTTTGTTGTTGTTGTTGAGAGTTAGGAAAGCACTTTTTATAGAGGAAATACCTTTTCAATAGAAACCACTTATAAAGTTTTTTGCCAGTTTTTACTAATAATTGAAAAATATGTTTTCATAACTATACTATTAGATATATAATAGATACATTAGATACATAATGGCACAAGTGTTTAAAAATAATTTCTGGGAACTAAATTATACAATATTACTTGTAATAATTTAGTTAAAACTTTTTTATTTGGCATATCGATGGCCATTATCTCATGTTGAAACAAATTGTCATCGATATTAGAGTTGTGTTGCTCATGAACAGGGGATAACATGGTAGTAACAGTTGTAATAAACTATGAGAGAATTCTACAGTGGGTGCAGAAGAGCCCGATAAATATATTTATAAGAGATTTATGAGTATTTAAGAGATTTCTATACTGGGCCTTATATGGGAGCTGTGGTCAAATATGAAGCGATAATCACGAAATCCAGTAGTATGATTTCTTACTACAAATTACTGATCTGTGTGAAATGTTAATTCGATATCGATATTTTGTAGATATTTATTAAGCTTCGTGTGTTTTTCGGAAGTGGTCTTCATCAAATTAGGTACATCAATTTTTGTATATAAGGAGTGAGATCGGTAAATTCTTAACACACGTCTTTCATTAAAACTTTTAACCCAAGTATTATTTAATTTTTTTGATCAAGTTACCTTTGTAAAGCATGTCAGTTATTATGTTTAATGTTCATTTGTTGTTAATCTGATTAAAATGAGTGACCAGAAAAAAGTGGGTACTAAAATTATTAAATATTTTCAACAAAACCCAACTTGGTCCTACAAAAAGTTGGCCAAACAATCAAAGGTCTGCCGTCAAACTGATTCCAATATTATTAAACAGTATCGGGAGAACTTGTCCGTTGAAAGAAAACCTGGTTCAGGTAGAAGGAATGGTCCAGATGATGTTTCTAAAACCAAAAAATAGAAAGAATTTTCAAGACAGCTCCCAACACATTCGGTAGGAAAGCAGCCCGGTTAACTCAGCGCTCGGACTATTTGGTACGAAAAGTTACAGCTAATGCAGGTTTAAAAACATTCAAGGCTCAAAAAGTTCCTGACAGGAACTCTGCTAAAAATTTAGAGGCCTAAAACAAAGTACGGAAATTGAAGTCAAGTTTTATAAAAAAACGCAACTTCCTGGTCAAAAATTGTATGTTGCTGATGCTCGAGGGAATGTTGAAGAAAAGTTTAGGACCCAAAAGCAGACAAAATTTTCCAAAAAGTTCTTGGTATGGCAAGCAATACCCAGTTGCATCAAAAAAGGCAAACATTTGTTACAAAGAGCTCTATAAATACCGAAATTTACATCAAGGAATGTTTACAAAAAAGGATGCTTCCATTCATAAGACTTCATAATGTGTCCACTTATTTTTGGCCTGACTTGGCATCCTGTCACTATGGTTAACAAGCCCTTGAGTGGTACAAGAACAGTAATGTGGTATTTGTACCAAGAGAGGCAAATCCTCCAAACTGCCTGGAGCTAAGGCCAGTGGAGAGATATTGGGCTCATGTTAAAAGAGAATTGAAGAGCACAAAAATGGTGTCCAAAAGTGTGGTAGATCTTAAACGGAGAAGGGCTACCTGTTCGACCAAAGTGGCAGTAAGCACTATAAAAACGTTAATGGAAGGGTTTCCGAAAAAGGTTCAAAATTTCATCACTAGTGATTAAGAATTTTTCGATCTCACTCCTTAGTTATAGGGATTGTTTTTTTGTATAGAATTTTAACCTGATAACAACAGTTATGTGTTTTCAAGTATATGAACCGATCAGCAAACAAATTAGTTTTGTGATTTCTTTTAGCAGGACACTTATTTTTGCTGATTTTTGTACAGATTCAGCTATTATATAGGAATTTATAGACCATATTTTGTGAAGAGATTTTGTTGGCGGCTACAACAATCTGCAATATAAAGGGACTTCATTAAGCGCTTTTAATTTAAATAAAACAAAGAAAATTTAAATAAAGATAAGATATTATGGACATTTTTTATTCGGTTGAAAGCCTTCTGTATGAAATATAACATCACACATCAGAAATGTGAAAATTTCATGACTGGCTGCATCTGACCGATGGCATGGCTTTTGTTGACTTTGAGAGCCTCTGTGATTTGTGGCTTATTCGAAAAAGTTTAACCATGCTCTCAAATCGCTCATTAAATTCGGGCAAAAGCAGTTGGTAATCATCGACCTATAGCGCTCGCAGCCAACGGTGATTTTCTGGCCAACATCGTTCTCAAAGAAATGTGGACGGATGACGCACATTGGTTGAGGTTCATAGAATGAGAGGCTAAAAATAGAAGAAGTTGTCCAAGGACAATGAAACTTGGTACATAGGCATTTTTTGTTTAAATCAAGAAAAAATGGAAAAATCAAAATGATCCGCCCACTTTTACGCCCACCTCCCATTCAAAGTGAAAATTAAATTTTGACCTACAGCATTGTTTTTTGTCACATAGCATTTTTAAATACTCAGAATCATTTGTGTGAAATTTTAAAAATATTCGCCTACTTTTACACCCACTACCCATACAACTTGTATTGAAAAAGTGGCATAACTTCCTTGATTTTTAATGCATCAACTCAATTTTCATAAAAAAATAAATATTGTAAATGTGGAATTGGCTTCTGAAAATATATACCTGATCCGCCCACTTTTACGCCCATCTCCCATAGAAAAAACAAATAGAAAAAACATAAATAAGTAATTTAAGCATAGTCTTTTAATAATTTTTTAACATCATTATCGTACTCAAAGTTTTTGATTTGCAGCTTTGAGCGAAATCTATTTACAATAAAATATGATGCATTACGTCTTCATTAGTGGCTACAAGTCCAATTCTTCGCGAACGATGTAATCTATAGGCTCTATAGTCTTTATTCCTCGCTTCCTGAGCTTCCTCGGACAGCATACCTGATACAAATATTCAATTAAAATGTAAAAAATAAAAATGAAATCTTTGAATAAGGGCCTTTAGATAGAGACATACCTATTGGCAGAATAGCTTCTGCTATAATTTTGCTACTTATGCACAGTTACAGGCATGTAGTAGCTGCCATAGAGAACAACAAACAACTTATCAGTATCCATGCAATATATATAAAATTTGTTAGTGTCGATCTCTGCATTACAATTTATTGCGGCCAAAATAATTTGAAATCTATGTATTAATTCTTCTTTTATGCCAATTACGTCTTCAGTTTTAGCTGGATTTTCGAAAAACCTTCTTGCCGTATTGCCATCGTTTGTTGTGCCCATACCGTGCTTCACATTTATAAACAGTGTCAACTTTAATCTCTTCTGAATTTTAGCTATATTTCCCGCCATTTAAATGTTTGTGTAACTATCTGTTCTCCATTTTTTAAAACTTAAGCCTAGTACTCTGTTCATACTTGCGAAAAATGTTTGTTTTTTCATGCGAAAAATTTTATATGCAAAAAATTATCAGCTGTTGGTTTTAATTTCGTGCGAAATAAGTGCTGCTTATGTTATTTCGTAAGAACAGAGTACTGCTTTTGCGAAATTATTTCGCATGTATTTCATTCCAAACATTTTATATGTAGTTTTGAACAGAGTACTTAGCTTTAGACGGTAATAAATGTGCAAAATGCAACAACAACAAGCATAAACGAAAATTCATATTTTGTTACTTCATCACTTTATAGTTGTTACTGTTTTTTTGGAAAGGAGCAGGTAGGAGCAGCTGAATTTTTTTGTATCTTTTAACTGAGACTTCAAGCTGTAATTAGACATCTTTCGTTAAACAGCGCTAAAATGATACAGTCCACTTAAGTTGATGAACATTGAAATTTTCATGTTGTTTGTATTTTGTACTACGAAATTTTTTATATGGCACTTTTTCCAATTTTTTTTAAAGCAAATCTCATCTATGACAATTTTCATTTACGAAAATATACAACAAAGTCAAATGATAAGTTCACTGTGATTGTACCAAAAGTTTGAATATACAGTAAATTTGCATGCCATTTGATATCGTCCCAAAATTAGACAATTTTGTTTATTTACCATTTGTGTTTGTGTACCCATTCATTTAGAAATCGGCCTCACCCTAAAGTGGGCAAAGCATTGCCCGAACGGATCAGCCATTTTGATAAAATGGGGTAGTATCTTAGTTTAATGACTACTGATTTCTCTCAAATCCATGGATAGTTAAATAATCTAACATTCAAGATATTATTTGAATTGAGATACATAAGTACATATTTAAGAAATAAGGTACACGTCAAAATTATAAGGTCACATACTATTCGTTCTGTTTTTCCAGTATTGATTGGTACAACTATTGAGTAAAATTGTTCACTTATGAATCCTTTCCCCTCATTTGATTATTGTTAGTTATGTTTATAAGCCCAAATATCAATAATTTACATTTTAAACTGCGTCAAAATTTCAAGGTCAGAGCTAGTTAATTATCAAACCTAACAGTGTTTATTTATTTTTTTTCTTCCTGGACCAGCACTCAGGTGAGGACCACTATTCATGCAAAGCATTGTTTAAGTGCTGGTCAAGGAAGAAAAAAAAATAGGTTATGGGAGATCTAGGAAAATAGGTTATGGGAGGGAGAAAAGAGAGAGTAGTGTTTGTGGACATTCGATTTGAACTTTCCCACATTGGAAATGGCAGGAAACACTTCAGCGGGAAGTTTGTTCCACATACGTACAGTACGGCTAAAGAAAGAATTTTCCCTGTAATGTGTTGTGCGGTCCACTGGCCGATCGACCACAAAGGGATTTGTTCTTGACGAAAATCTGCGGGTATCAGGAATAAGTTCCCTAATTTCATCAGAACACATTCCATTGTAGTACCGATAGAACAGTGAAACGCAGCCCACATTGCGATGGTGCTCCAGCTAATCAATAGAGTTGGAAACCCTACTGTCACCAATAATTACCTTCGCCCTCTCCTGTAGGCGGTGGAGCAGCTCCAAAATAGACTTTGAAGCACCGGCCCATACATGGGAGTTGTATTCCATTTTCGGTCGATATAGGTGGTGTAAATAGTGAGTAGATCAGATGAAGTGAAGTAATTCCTACACCATTTCAAAAAACCGAGACACTTGAACGCTTCTTTCGACACTTGAAAAATGTGTTTAGACCAGCGGACATCACATTGTATTCTCATGCCCAGAACCATCCATAAATACAGATAAAGCAACATTGTTTGTCGTTCGTTTTTGTGTCAACATTCAACACTGAGTCTTGCGGGCGTTGAAAGCGACTCTATTCGCACGACCCCATTCAGAGATTGTCACAAGCTCCCGATTAAGGGAATCATTCATGTTTTGCCTCATTGCCTCAATCTCCGACAGTCTTGGTCTATAACTGAATAAATATGAATGGCAAATGTTGCTGTCATCTGCAAAAGAATAGATAGGGTTGGAAGTTTGACGTAGTTGGTCATTTAGAAAAATAAGGAATAGAGTAGGAGAAAGAACGGAACCTTGCGGTACCCCTGAATTTATCTTGAACTCGTTTGATGAGATCCCATCTATAACAACTCGTATAGTGCGATTTCTGAGAAAGCTCGATATAAATCGAGAGAAGTTATTAACGACACCAAAAGCAATAAGTTTCGATAATAGTGCATTATTTTTGTAAAACATTTATTTATTGTATCATTTTGAAGGGTACCTTACAAAATGTCTTATTCAAATTTGTAATTTCACATGTCGCTAATACCCTTATTGTCCTTTCATATTAATTCTTATGTTTTTTTAATTTCCAAAAAGGGTTAAATGCGATATGTTTGTAAATGCATCCAAAAGTAAATGTATACTTTTAATACAATTCAAATATTTAAATGGCCTTTTTTTAAATCATTAATAAGCCATTGGCTAGGGCGAAACACATGCAGTTCTTTAGGAAACATTGTAACAAATTGAAAAATTAACAATGTTAACAAAGACATGTTACCATTGAAAGTGCATTTATAACCTGAATAAACTTTTCTTTAGCGAATAATCGGATTAAAGCCACTTTAAAAGTGTGAAAAAGAAACATCCCTAGAAATATTTAACAAGTTGCGCTTTTAAATTTCATTACATTTTAAACAATGCCAACTAGTAACGTGCACGTAATTGAATATTGTAATGTATATAAACTTTACACTGTAAAGACAGACAGCTCAGCTCGTGCTTGGCTTTTAACCATGTTAACGACATTTGACTTTATCTCTATTTCATGCTCTTCTGCTATTTTTTAATATTAGTTCAACTGTTTTGTTTGTTTCTTTTTATACCCAACACCACAAGTGCTGAATTAAGGGTATATAAAGGTTTGTCATTTCGTATGTAACATTGAAAAATATTCATCTGAGACCCAACAAAGTATATAAATTCTTTATTGATCTAGCTATGCACGTCCGTCTGTTGAAAACACGATGATAGGGCCCAAAGGAGCTAGTTGGCTGAACTTTTCAACAAATATTCTTTGATGATCAGGTTTATTTCGTATTGAAAATAGCCCCAATACAAATGTCCTCCTGGAATACAGTTTGAGCTGCCATAAAAATGTTGATTATGCGGCAATTCTGATAAAATTTTCCACAAATTAGTTATAAGTACACTAAAATTATATTCGCGAAAGTCGGGCAACATTTGTCCCTAGTCCCCATACAAGGTCCCCCTTAGAAAATTACTTCAACTTTCATAATTGTCTTATAATAATTAATATCGTGATGAAATTGGACATAAACAAGTTATATATGAACGTGAGGATCGGTCCATAATTAACCCAGCCCCCATGTAACACTTACGTTTTCAAATTTGAAACAAAAATCCCCAATCCTGACATTGAAAAATCCAGCCCCTTTTGACATTCCAAGTATAAGGTAATAAAAATTCGGCACAGCCGAATACAGCACTATAAGTTGTTTTTATATTCTTCCTACATTTTGCACCCTCATTGTTAAACTTTTTTAATAAATACAAAATATGCTGTAGTAGTTAGTTGTTGTTGCCAGTTATTATTGTGTAATAAAGTTAGTTTAACAAGGGTAAATGTTTTCTTAACATTTATTTAATTGTATCTAGTCTTTCTTTAGCTCTAACTCTCAATTTCTCTGTACATTCCTATTCTAATCATTTGCAATTGTTGCTTTATTAATTTTAGCATGTTTATGAAATGAAATGAAAAAGACAACGTCATCATCATCCTACTCATCATCAACTGCTGCGGCAAGGTGTACGTTTTAAAGGTGGGCTTGCAGCAACACAATGAATAGCAATAATTTAGAAGAATGGTGGGAGAATACATATCGTCATCATCTGACCAAACAGCAGCAACAACAGGTCAACTTTGATTCAACTCTCACGGTTCATGATGCCACCAGCAGTAGAGAACTATTAAATTTGGCCGCTCTCCAACAAACCCTAGACGAGAACAATATATCCGAGGGTGTTAGTGCCGCTGCTGGAGCCAGCAATGGTGTTTTAGATTACGATCAATTTGGTAATTTAACATACATTAGTCCTTATGATGGTGATCGCGATGAACATACAATACCTTCGCTTACGCTGCTCTTTATGGCCATTTCTTATGGCCTGGTGGTATTTGGTGGAGTTTTGGGAAACGCAACCCTGCTGCTAACACTGTGCTCCGCTTCGTCGGTGAGGTTACGGAATCCTTTGCTACTGGCTGTTTGCATTGCAGATCTTTTGGTGACGGGCATATCGGCTCCCGTGACCTTGTTAAATTTAGCCATGAATCGTAAAACTAAAACGTTACCTTTGGAACTGTGTAAAGTGATTGATTTTATACAGGTAAGAATTATTGATTTCATAATCTACATTACTAAAATTAAATACTGGTAGATTCAGACAAGAACCAAACTATCGCATTGCGATATGTTTGATCAAAATGTTTCGATTATAGACCAAATATTGTTTCATCAACTAAAATATTATTATATTAACTAGATAAAAACTAACCACATCCAGGCATGAAATGATCCCAATTGGTTTCAGTGTCAATGTGACGTGTAGTCTCAAAGCCCCAAAGTGGGTTATATGAAAAATGCCAAATGTTCGTTCTCAATCCGATTTGAAAGATTTTAATATACAAGGTGGCGCAAAAGTAATCCTCCTATCAGAAAATGCCATAAATTTTGCGATTGGCCCCTAATGTCAGTTCTGTTTTGACATTTGTGTAGTAAACACATGCGAAATACACGTTAATAAACAATGTTACGCTATACTGTTTCAGAACGCGGAATATTGCTGACTATTTATTTGACCAATAATCGGTCGGTGACTTTGGCACATCGTGAATTTCGTCGCAGATTTCCTGGCCGTCCAACGCCTACTGGTGAAACACTGCGACGTTTAGCCGCACTCCTCAAAGAGACTGGCACAACACGAGATGCTGCCAGGCGTGGCAGACCCCGGAGTAGCCGTTCTGCAAAGAATATTGCTGCTGTAGACGAGGATGTCATGGAAGCGCCGTCGACATCGACCAGACGACGTGCCACGAAAATGGGTATCAGTCGACGGTCTTTACAGCGAATTTTGGTACAAGATTTGAAGATGTTTCCGTACAAAGTCCAGACGGTGCATCAGCTGTTAGCTGCTGACCGCCAATCGCGTCTAACATACGCTCAAGCCATTCTTAATCACCACCAAGAGGAAGATGATTTTTCATCAAAAATAATCATGAGTGATGAGGCCCATTTCCATCTTAGCGGGTACGTAAATAAGCAAAATTTACGCTTCTAGGTCACTGAAAATCCACGTGTAACCCACGAAGATCCATTACATATGCTCAAAGTCACTGAATGGTGTGCTGTTTTCGCTGGAGGAGTCATTGGACCTTTTTTCTTCGAAGACGTCGCGGGCCAAACGGGTACTGTGAATGGTGAGCGCTACAGAGCAATGATCAACGAGTTCTTTTTGCCGCAACTTGATGAATTGGGATTGGAAAACATGTGGTTCCAACAGGACGGTGCAACGGCACACACTGCACGTGCCACAACCGATATCCTGAAGGAAGCATTTCCCGGGCGCCTAATCTCCCGTTTTGGCGATTTGCACTGGCCAGCAAGATCGCCTGATTTGACCGCTCCAGACTTCTTTTTGTGCGGCTTTTTGAAGTCGCGGGTTTATGTCAACAAGCCTCAGACTCTTGCAGCTCTTAAAGACAATATCCGTCAAGAATGTGAGGACCTATCGCCGGAAGTTTTGGCCAAAGTGATGGAAAATGCCATAAAAAGGGCTAAAATGACAATCAACTGTGGCGGCGGCCATTTACATGACATCATATTCTCGACTTGATGTAAAAAAAATTAAAAGACCAAATAAAAATAATCCATAAGAAGAATCAAAGTTTTTAATTTTTTTTTTAATTACAGCCAAAAAACATCGGAAGTTTACTTTTGCGCCACCTTGTAGATGGATATAGAAATCTACTAGAAGAGATCTACAAAAATCATCGTATCTCTTACAGTTTACGAGATACCTGCCTACTTTAATCTTGTTTTTTTTTCTAATAGCGGATCCAAAGCCCGATTTTTATGAAATAAATTATTTTTAATTAACAACAAATCAATAAGTTTTTTTAAACAAGTATTTAAAAGTTGTATGCATTTAAAAAAAAAACAAAAGTCGTTATCGACATTTTTTTGGCGACAGAAAGTACTTACAACGGTCCATTATTTCACATAGACGACATACAAATATCCTCCAAAAATAGGTCTTTATCAGTCACAAATGTTTAACCTTCGCTTTACCAAAGGTTTTTTATGTACATGGTTTACCAATACCCACCCGGGTGGTACTGAACTTCTATACATATTTTTATATGCGACGAGCAAAATTTTAAAAAATCCAAAAAACCTTATAAAAAATTCAACATTTTATCATATTTTCATTAAATTCTACTGAGCTCTAAAATTTGTTCAGTTAGTCTGAATTTCATTTAAATCGAAACAAAATTAAAAAAGTTACTAAAGATATAAAACCGAAAAGGTCACCCCGATGGGTATTGGTAAAGCGAAGGTTAATTTATATAGGCATCTACAAATTTCGCTACAAATAAAATTTATATTCTATAAGTATAAGTTTTATATTTTCTTATAAATGTCTTAAAAATGTTGATATCCAAATAAAATCCCAAATCGTTAGTGCAACTTCGTAACACTGCCTCCCACTTAAGCCTGTTCGACGCGAATAGGCATAGATTCAATAGGCAGCTTATTGTATCAAATGTACAACCTTCATTTTAGATCTCGGGCACTTATATTTCTGTATTTTGTATACCACGTCGTTTAATCATTTTATTACCATGTATGGTTCATCCCAATGGGTTTGTAGCTTGGGAGAGGTTATACAATAGTATAAGCTAGCCTTCGTAAAATCCTTATCTTGGCAAATGTATTGTTACGTTTTTACCTTTTAAAACCGGGGGTTTATTTCATTTTAATAAACCGGATACTTTTGATTGCAAATAAAAAGCAGTTTTAATAGTTTAAAATTTGTAACAACTCTTTATTTATTTAAAATGTTCAATAACAACAGTTCAAATAGTCAATCAGTGTCTTTATACACGTCTATCAATTCGCAGAAATGCACACACACTTTATAATGTACACGACAGTTGATGTTAACTCTAACGGCGCCAATAATCAACTCAAGTCACGACTGGAACCTCTGCCACTATTTATACACACGCCATCTTTCGGGAATCTTCTACAATGCTCATAACGGACAAACTAGTATGTTCGTATTCTAGCAGCTTAAACATTTAATATTGCCATACTTATAAACAATGCTAATAACCGCATGCTATTAACATTGTTGATAAGTAGAAGTAAATTCAAATCGCTATTGCAAATTCGTAACAGTATCAATCTGGAACTTGAAAACATTAAAAGGTGTGCTGAAATCAATACTAGGGGCCTTTATTCTACTAGGTGTTTGGGGCATTGACGATTATTCACGTTTATTTCTAGAACATGCCGTTTTTTATCGACATCTTTGGCTATCTCATTCTCTAAATCAGACAGCTTTTTATATACTTTATCAACAACTTTGTCTTGTTTTTCTATGCCATTCTCCAGGTCGGACAGCTTTTTGTCAAGATTATCAACCTTGCTGTTTATAACTTCCTAAATTTCCTGAAGTTCCTTGTTTGTGGCTCTAGAAATTTCTTGAAATTCTTCCTTGACTTATTTAAATTCAGCAAGAAGTTTCTCGTTTATGGCTTTAGAAGTTTCTTGAACTTTAGCAAGATTTTTCTCGTTGTTGACTTTAGAGGTTTCTTGAACTTTATCTTTAATTTCAGCAAGAAATTTCCTGTTGCTGACTTTAGAAGTTTCTCGTTATTAATTCTAGAAGATTCGTTAATAATAACGTGTTATGAACATTGTTTATAAGTAGAAGTTTCGAGCACTGAAAATGTTTATAAACATAATGAATATTGCAAGCAGCCGTTGCGGACTATAATATTAAAATCGTTAGTGCAACTTCGTAACAATGTGTATATAGGCAAAGAAATTTCAAATCGTTGAAACAGAGTTTAACTGTCTGTTTATTTCTGAAGTAATGGCATAAACCGGAATAAATTTTGTGAGCATTCGCCAGAGTGAAGTACGACAACCGCAAATTTTTTAATGGAAATTGCTTATATACTGGGTGTAGGATACTACATGAGTCTGTCAAACCCGACTATACTTTCTTTCCAAATTCTTTTCAATACCAAATATTTCTGATTAACAAAACATATCTGGGGAAAATTGCATGGTCCCTAGATTCTTTCTCTGGGCCTAATGTTTGTGCAGCTTAAACATATAATCCCCAACTATAAAACTTCTAAAGCTCTTGATTCTTATTTAAGATTCTGTAGAACCGGAACACCTCACACATCTTTTACTAATGTTTATTCACAATCTGATGATTTCCAATACGTATTTAGAAAGTTACGTGAATTATTTCAAATCTAAATATTGAATACGGGATTAATGTCTCCCTATAATCTTTAAAAATTACTACATTGTATGCAATTAATAACGCAGAAACAAAATACGTGTGGCTATCAGTGAAAATCATAATATCAAAACCTGAGATTCCACAGATATCTTTAAAATTATATGATTCGAAGAACTAAAATGCTCAAAGGAAGAGCAATCATAAATCTAACAAGTTAGAAGGTCTTTTAGTCACTCAAATCACTTTAAACATACTAAATTTAAATGATATGTAACTCAGATGTTGTAAAGATAGCCCTAGATCCGCTTCATATTTCCAATATTAGCAATAACTTCCTTTAAATTAACTCCCATCAAAAAAATGCTTTTAAATGGTTTATAAACCATTGATAAATTTAAAAACTCTTTATAAATATAGGTGTAAGTACATTGCGATACTCTATTATTTATACCTACATTTTTACACAAAAATCTCAACTTAAATCTTAAACAATATATTTATTGTACTTCAAATATTTTTTTTTTTTCATTTTCCCTGAAAAGGTCATTTAAGTCTTAACAACTTTTACTTACCTCAAATAACGTCAGCGAGCAGCCAGAGGAAAAAAAACAGCAAAACAAAAAACACTTAAAATATGAACATTTTCACTTAATTCTTTTCCGTTTCCTGTTTTGTGTATTTTATGTGCTTTTTATTTTCAATTTTAATATTTATATCTATTTTGTTCCAGGCTACACCAGTTGCTGCCAGTACATTATCGTTCTTTTTACTATCGCTGGATCGTTATGCCACCGTAAAACATCCGCGTTTGGCACAACTACGTCAACGACGTTATTTACACGTTTCCTTGGCAGTGTTCTCATGGCTGACATCAGCCATTGTCAGTGTTCCGTTTTTGTTTATCTACAAAATTGTGGCGCGAACAGTTGTTATGAAAAATGCATCCGCTAAAACATCTCCACCGACATCTTCATCACTATCAATGGCACCTACAACCGCTCTCACACCCTCCGCAGATTTTCCCAACGTTAGCATAAGTTGCCACTCGGATCCCGGTGCCAATCCTGTATTTGTTGTATTCATTTTAATACACACATTTATTGTTTTCATTTTACCTGGTTTGGGTGTTCTACTCAATCATTATGGTGTGCGCCGGAAATTGTGCGCTCTTTCGCTGACAGCGCGTGCCGCTCACGGTGAACTACCACTTCCGATGCCCATTTTGCGTCGTCAGACGCATATGGTGATTGTGACGGGCATAGCGAATGCCCATCAAGCTGGCTGTGGTGGCACCACGGACGACACCTCAAATGGTGGCGACATACAGATGCAGAATTTAAATCCGAAAAGTTCACACAGCAATCGCAATATTATTTTATCGAAGAATCCCATATCACCTAGGTGAGTGTTATTTGTAACATATTTTAAGTAGAAGTAACCTTCTTATTCCTAAATAGAGGTTTTGCAATATTGAATGCAAAATTAAGCTACAGAAGACCTGCAATTCAAGCTATATAATTACCTACGATAATAGCTAGAACCATAGAAAAACAACAAGAGCGGAAACTATAAAAACACTCAAACCAAAATTTTACTCAAAATAATCACACATACGAGTGTGGTTAGTTAGGTTTCTGACAACTGAGTTAGGTCTTTGACAAGAGAGTTTCCGCTCTATGTCTATTCTCTATGGCTAGAACTATACTGTATAAGAATCTGCAATCAAGCTAGAAGTTAACTATATATATTCAAGATTCAAGCTAAAACTTGTTAAAGAATTACCTATAATCCAAGCACGTTAAAACATGTTAAATAAAAATCTATAATTCGAGCTAGAATTTGTTAATTAAATCCCTGTGATTGAAGCTAAAACTTGACTGTATAAAGACCTACGATTGATGGTACTAGTTGACCTTCAATTGCATCTATAACTTGCATAAAGACCTACAATTACAGCTACAACTTTACTATATAAAACCTACGATTAAAGCTATAACTTGACTACATAAAACCCTTCAATTGAAGGTAGTATTTGAAAACATAAAGACCTACGATTACAGCTGGAACTCGACCTCCAATTGAAGGTAGTATTTGACAGTGTAAAGACCTACGCTTACTCCAAAACTCGACTATATATGTAGCTACGTTTGAAGGTATAAAGACCTACGACTGAAGCTAGAATTTGACCAAATAAAGACCTACGATTGAAGCTAGAACTTGACCAAATAAAAACCTTCGATTAAAGGCAACCTACGATTAAAGAAAGAACTTTACCAAATAAAGACCTACGATTGAAGCTAGAACTTGACCAAATAAAGTCCTTCGATTAAAGCTAGAACTTGGCCAAATAAAGATCTACAAAGCTAGAAATTGACCAAATAAAGACCTACGATTGAAGCTGGAACTTGACCAAATAAAGATCTACGTTTGAAGGTATAAAGACCTACGATTGAAGCTAGAACTTGACCAAATAAAGACCTACGATTGAAGCTAGAACTTTACCAAATAAAGACCTACGATTGAAGCTAGAACTTTACCAAATAAAGACCTACGTTTATGGCATAAAGACCTACGATTAAAGCTAGAACTTGACGAAATATTGACCTTCGATTAAAGCTAGAACTTGGCCAAATAAAGACCTACGATTGAAGCTAGAACTTGGCCAAATAAAGTCCTACGATTAAAGCTATAACTTGACCAAATAAAGACCTACGTCGGAAGGTATAAAGATCTACAATTAAAGCTATAACTTGACTATATAAAGACCTACGATTGAAGCTATATCTTGACTATATAAAGACCTACGATTAAAGCTAGAACTTGACCAAATATTGACCTTCGATTAAAGCTAGAACTTGGCCAAATAAAGACCTACGATTGAAGCTAGAACTTGGCCAAATAAAGATCTACGATTAAAGCAAGAACTTTACCAAATAAAGACCTACGATTGAAGCTTAAACTTGACCAAATAAATACTTACGATTAAAGCTATAACTTGACTATATAAAGACCAACGATTAAAGCTAGAACTTGACCAAATAAATACCTACGATTAAAGCTATAACTTGACTATACAAAGACCTACGATTGAAGATATAACTAGACTATATAATGACCTACGATTAAAGCTAGAACTTGACCAAATAAAGTCCTACGGTTAAAGCTAGAACTTGACCAAATAAATACCTACGATTAAAGCTATAACTTGACTATACAAAGACCTACGATTGAAGATATAACTAGACTATATAATGACCTACGATTAAAGCTAGAACTTGACCAAATAAAGTCCTACGGTTAAAGCTAGAACTTGACCAAATAAAGACCTATGATTAAAGCTAGAACTTGACCAAAAAAGACCTACGATTAAAGTTATAACTTGTTTATATAAAGATCTACGATTGAAACTATAACTTGTCTATATAAAGACCTACGATTGCATCTAGAATTTGACTTAATAAAGACCTACGATTGAAGCTAGAACTCGAACAAATAAAGACCTTCGATTGAAGCTAGAACTTGACCAAATAAAGACCTACGATTAAAGCAAGAACTTTACCAAATAAAGACCTACGATTGAAGCTAAAACTTGACCAAATAAAGATCTACGATTAAAGCTATAACTTGACTATATAAAGACCTACGATTGAAGCTATATCTTGACTATATAAAGACCTACGATTAAAGCTAGAACTTGACCAAATAAAGACATACGATTAAAGCTATAACTTGACTATATAAAGACCTACGATTAAAGCTAGAACTTGACCAATTATTCAAGCTAACTTATAGCTTGATATTACAAATAAAAACCAAATGTTTAAATAAAAAAATATATATAAATTAAAATGTTTTACTCACATTTCAGAGCAATGCGTGAAATACGCGAACATTCCCAACGACAACGTATGGCGCGGGCCGCCCAACGTGGTAGAAGAGTGGCTACACCAGGTATACCGCTGCCGCAAACCTCAACGCTACGTTCACGTCGACATCTGGCCAATATGCTTATAGGTTCGGCAATTATATTCATAGCTTGCTGGACGCCGCATGTATTCTGTGTCATTTATAAAATAATGGGTTACAAAGAATATTGCAAAAAGTCATCAAGATATTTTAATTTATTATTGGGTAAATGCAATTTAAAATTATGTAAATAAAAATCGATGTTTGAACATTTTCTTTAACAGGTTACATGTATTCAGCTATAAGTCCCATAATTTATTGGGCCCTCAATCACAATAGTCTACGACAATCGCCCTGTGCTCCAATAATACGTTTACGTTCAATGCAAAAATTTCTACGCACACGCTTTCGTTCGAATCCCGTACCGCCAGCACCATCGTCAACAAATGAAGCTCAGCTGGGGGCTTTCAATCCGAAATTAATAAAACTAACACCAAAACAATACAGAGCTCAGGCTTCATCGCATTATCTGTATTAAATGATGGTTTCATCATCATATTCTTCTTTGATCGTCTGCGTATATAGACTTTTCTGAATGTCTTTCCAAAAAAAAAAAAAAATAATAAAAAATAATTGTGTATTTATTCCTATCTCTGAACCATAATTTCTGTTCTACTTACACTTTTAGGCAAGTTCTATATTTATAAAAATAAATATGGAACAAACCTTCATTCTTTCTCTTCTAAAACTGGTTCAGTAAAAAGTGTCTTGAAAATTTTGTAAATAATTGATAGTTAAATCCTTTAGTCAGTATAAATATACTTATAACTTTGTATTAATGTAAAAAATTAATATTTTCTAAACATCTATAAACTCTAAGCTTTTTCTATATCTAAAAAATCAAAACTTAACTCAAAACATTTGTTATCTAAAATAATAAATAATACTTAAAAACCATTTCTACTTTTCTCTACAAAATGCTAATACTAGACTTAATACAGACAGACATCATATGTACTATTTATTAAAATTAATTATAGCCTATTTACATTAATTAAATACATAAATAATATATTAAAAATTAAGAACATAAGCAAACAAAATCATATAAGTAAAAGTTAACTTTTTATCGTGTTTAAAAAAGTAGCATGTAAAACCTAATAAAAATGTATATGTACTATATGTATAAACAGGTATATTTATATACAATTATATAACATACGACATATGTATATAGTAAACAATTCATTAACATAATCATACAGAATATTCGGTTAGAATTTAAATCGTAAAACAATTTTTGATGTTTCTTTTTTAAAGCCAATTAAAAACTAAGTATTGTTAAAAACTGACTCTTACAATTACATGCATATATACAATTCCCGAAATTGAGGAAATGTTCCAAAAAAAAAAAAATGTTTTAAAATTAAATTTTAATCAAAAAATTACTCTCTCTCTCAGAGATGTTTTCTATTACAAAAGAGAGTTTCCAAAAAAAAATATGTAGCAATAAATGTTAAAATTATGTTTGAATGTTTAGATCGCCATACATACATGTTATAATCAAAATCTAGAATTGTATTTATCAATTCTAAATTCTAGTCAGACTTTATAAATTTAAATCTTGAACAGATTTATTATTTTTATTTTATTTGTTTAATTTTTCGTTTATTTTATAAATATTTTGAAAACTACATAAAATATATGTGGACTTTTTAAAAATAATAAATCAAAAATTCTGATTTTTAATTTAGTTCTACTTCTTTACTTGTGCCATTGGACTCATATTCCTTTATGGAACGAAATATCTTTCTGTTTGCAATCACACATTACCTATTAAAATTCTATCTATCTGGTCGATAATGTAAGTCCCAAAGAGGCAAATTTTTTAAATTCCCTAACATCCTATTGAAGTCGGAAAACCCCAAAATCTTTTTATATTTAATATATACTTTTGATATGGCAACAAAGCATTGATGTAAATCCTCAATAAGCATGTCGACACTTGCAAGATGAAGAATCTTGCAAGTCTTCAAATTAAATGTGATCATATGATTTCTTAATATTTCAGTACGAACCTTTCCCTTAACCATTTAGTATGAATTTATTCGTTTCCTCAATTTCTTCTTTCATATTTTATATTGAAAACAACAAAAAAATTGTTCGTTCGCATTTAGAGAAACAGACAATTAATTAATTCCATTCAGAATTAATTCCTTTCAGAATTCTTTCTTTATTTAGTTTTCTTTAAAAACGTGGGTTTATTTCCTTTAAATAAACCGGATACTTTTGATTGCAAATAAAAGCAGTTTTAGTAGTTTAAAATTGTAACAACTCTTTATTTATTTAAAATGTACAACAACAACAGTCTAAATAGTCACTCAGTGTCTTTATACACGTTTATCAATTCGCAGAAATACACACACACACACACTTTATAATGTACAAGCCCAAATCTACACGACAGTTGATGTTAACTCTAACTGGCCTACCTAAATAAAACCGTAAGGCGGAACGTTTTTTTCCGCTTAGCCTTAACGCTGAAATGTCATACCTAAATAAAAGCGGCAACGCTACGTGAAACAATAAAAACAAGGTTATCAAACAAATAAATATAACAATCCAGATTATTTAAACAATAAAGTACATTGCAGTATTGGTGTTTCTGATTTTTGTTTCGTGATTTGTAAACTAAAATTTTATCAAAAAAACTAAATTTCTTGCATATTTGTTTCTACTTTTGTATGTATGTATTTATACACACTGCCATCATCATCCGAGTAGTCGATATTGTTCGTAACGGTCAAAACTCGTATGTTCGAATTCTAGAGCTTTCGATTAAACATTTAGTGTTGCCACACTTACAAACAATGCTAATAACCGCATGCTATCAACATTGTTGATAAGAAGAAGCTTCTACTGATGGACGTGCTTATCAACATGATGAATGTTGCAGACAGTCGTTACAGACCGTTAAATTCAAATCGCTTGGGCAAATTCGTAACAATATTATAAAATAACTTTAGAGCGGCAAAAAGATGGGGTGATGTTGCCATTCTATTTCTAACACCTCGAAGTATTGGTCGTTGGCCGTAGATTGGATCCTTGTAAAATTCTAAGACGAAAATCGGTCAAAACCAAAAAAAAAAAATAAATAAAAACAAAGAAATCTTGTCAAAATAGTAACTTATGTGTCCACAAATTAAAAACGTTTTGGATCGAATTACATATATGAAAAACTTTGTTCCAACTTACCACTATATTCAATTCTCTGCGCCGAACTTAATAAATAAAATTTGTTTGACTTCATTAAATACTGAAAATATGGTCCGCCATATCGAATATTGAAAATCTGATTTTAAATTCATGTTAAGCGACCACATATCTACTGTATTTCCCAGCAAAAACTTCACTTACAATTTTAAATGTAACTACAAATTAACTATTTCCGAATGCATTATTTTATAATATAAAATATAAATCTAACCATGAGGTCGGGAGTTCAACCCCCGGCTGGTCCAAAATTTAGTTTATTTTTTTTATATTTAATTATTTTTAATTAAATTGGAATATAATTCAAAAAATGGAAATCATGTATGTTGATTTTTCTTTGTGTGTGAAAACTAGTTGCTAATGCTAATGAGAGTCCCAGACAAATAATTTTTGATTTACCTACATTAATCGCATTATTGTAGGAGACATTAAAAAAGCTCACTTTTGGGACATCGTGAACAAAAATAAGTACTTTTACGGATTCATTACTAGCGATTCCAAAAAAAACACAATATGTCCTAAATTAATTATGTAGGCTCTATAATTTGAGAATAACTTCCTTTAAACAAATTTCAAAAGTCTAATGGTGTTAAAATGTTTGATAAAATAAGCTTAATCACCACTTTCTGCAAATGCTTAATTGACCATACATGACTTTTGTAAAAGCAAGCAAAGCCAAACCGTTTAATAATTAACACGCATACCTAAATTGGAGCGGAAGGCGTTTTTTACTTGTCAAAAATTCTCATGCCCATACAATTTGTATGCAGCATACCGAAATAACGCGACGGCAACGCTTTGCAATTGGAAAATCCGATTTTGACAGGGCGTTTAATAGTGAAGTTAGTTGCAAAACACAATAAATGTAAACACATACATACAAATAGAGAAACAAACATGCAAGAAACTCATTTTTTAAGCTTTAATATTTTTTTATTTTTTTTTTAAATTTTAGTTTAAGTCACGAAACAAAAATCAGAAACACCAATACTGCAATGTACTTTATTGTTTAAATAATCCGAGTTGTTATATTTATTTTTTTGATAACCATGTTTTTATTGTTTGGCGTAGCGTTGCCGCTTTTATTTAGGTATGACATTTCAGCGTTAAGGCTAAGCGGAAAAAAACATTCCGCCTTACGCTTTATTTAGATAGGCCAGTAAATGCTGTAAAAATAAAGTGGAATTAACTAAATTTTAATTTCATAATTCTTTAAATATTATTTAAATAAAAGTCCATAGATATTTGTGTTTTTTTTTTTTCAAATCTTCTAAACTGTCTTTTGTTATAACTACGTTTCTTGTATAATTTGTCTAATGTTATAAACAAATTAAATGTAAATTAAATTTTTATATTTTAAACAAATTAAATTAATAAATTATTTTAAAAAAAGCTATACTTATATGTTATTATTAAAGAACTTCCAAATACATTATTAAATGAACATTAGTATTAAGCATTTTCTCCCATAAAAATCTCAGAAACTAAAAACTATTTTTTATACTATTTCTAAATAAATACTTTAATTGTTAACTATCTTTTAAATTTTCAACTATTGTGATTCTTTCTCTACAAAAGCATTTTTAAAAAGCTTACAAATTTATAATTTTTTCTATATTTGTATGAACAATTTAGTGTCTAACTGTGTATTACTATATATGAAGAGCTCATCAGATCATATATTTTTAGATTCCTGATCATTTTAGTTTCCAAAACATGACGTACTTAATTAATCTATATAAAACTATTTTTATACCCATCACCATATATAAGATTGCCATTCCGTTTGTAATTTCCACTATATATATATTCTGGATCGTTATAGATAGCGGAGTCGATATTGTAGTACCTGTATATCCGCCTATATGTTGAAATCATCTTTCGGAAGCCCCCAAAATAACTTATATACATGATTGATACATCAATATATCCGCTATAGTCCAACATATGTTGCTATTTACCAAACTTTATTGAATTTCTCTTTGAATGTATTTGTACAAAACTGCTTTTGGAAACGAATTTGTCAGGATTTTTAAAAATGAAGAAACCAAAAAGCTAATTTCTTTTTGTTTAATTTAATCAAATTCAAACAACTTACATAAATGCAATTTAACAACGTTTTTCAAAATATAAATTTCAAACATCTACAGAAATGTCAATCAAACAAAAATAATATAAAGAACAAGAAGACTGAACAACTTCACATTGTTCTCATGACTGAACAGTCTCCTCGAATGATCATTCACAGATCATTTTCATTCGAAGCTCTATTCACTGAAACCAATATTAATGGACATCAGCCATGAGACTTAAAAGTATGCATATGCCTGGACATTCCAGAACCAAAAATTTTCTTTTTCTACCATGACTAAAAAATTCGAAATTTATGCTTATAATAGTGGCAATTCGTCGAAATATTTTAAATCGCGATAATTCTTCAGGATGTCCTTATAGATTTCACTTTTCATTCTTTGTTGGACCTAACACGGACTTAGTAAAAATACCCAAACTATTACTAACTAACCTATCAATGAATTACTTTTAACTACTTTTTGATGAAAAATATCAAAAGTGAAAAGTATTATGAAATCCAGAATAAATATCCGGATCCGAAATATGCCGATGAATTATGTCTACCTATCATGTATATTTCAGTAGTTAATGGTCTAAAGCTCAAAATTCGCGTCGTTGTCATGTTTGGACAAGAAAAAATGGATATTGAATCATAAAAAGTAATTTTCTGAAAAGAGGAGACTGATATCAAGTAGCTAACGATATATGTAATTTAATTGTATGTAACACAACTGTAGTGAATATTATATTAAACTATTTAACGAAATAATATTTCCTTAATCAAATGTTTATTTGAGCATAATTTTTGTAAGAGCAAACAACGCCAAAAATTACCTTAAGCCGTTATCTTTTTTAAACATACAATTAGTGCAAGAAAATATTAACTTCAACTACATATATAACATACAATTTGCTCTTATTTCAAATGTAGAAGATCATAGAGAAAACTGTTCCGTGAGAACTGAACAATTCATCCTTAATATTCCAGTTTAGGCTGAAAAATGGAATGAACAAATTTTGTTGTTTCAATCATCTTTATCTACTGAGTTTATGTTGTAAAAACAAACAAATCTACATAAACATCAAATTCGTTTGCTACAATGAAACTAATAGATTTTTCTGTTCAATATGAAACCCAAATAGTTTTAAAGTTTTGAGCGGGCTTCGTAAAGATATGTTTTCCAATGATCAAATATTTTTTAGAAACTAAAAGGCTCTCGAAAAAAAAAACGTGTATGATTTGATGAATTTTCAATATTTATGGTAAACTTCATAGAACTGCTATGAGTCTAAGCATGGACTCGTATTAGAAAAAATGTGTGTAGTGTAAAACTAATTGAAATTGTATAAATGTTGTTAGTGTTAATTGTATATGTTAAATTAAAAACAAATCCTAAAGGACTTCTTTATATTATTATTTACATAATTAAATTTAAATGATTTAATAGAATTAATAATATAAAACAGTTGTAAATTGTAAAAATTGCTCTTCAATTATTAAACAATTTTTGGCTGAAGATACAAATCTCCAACATTCTAGGCATCCTGATCCATAAGATCTTTTAAGTTGTACATACAACAGGACTAGTCCTCATATGAACCAATTATTATAGTTCGGACCAGAGACCAGCGCCGAATAAATTTCACGGCGGCGACGGCTGACTCTAAAAAATGTAGGAGGCGGCTCAAAGCCGGCTGTCAGCCGACAAAAGGACAATTACTAAAATTGTAAAAAATGAAAAATTTAAAAAGTGAAATTCCGAAAATTTTGTGAAAGAACTTTAATCAAAAACTGTGGCTAATTTCAAGCCGCAAAACTTTCGGCAGCGGCGGCTTTTAAAATTTATCGGCGGCTTGGCTCAGCCGGCTTACAGCCGTTCGGCGCTAGTCTCTGGTCCGGACCCATTATTGTTCTTCCGGAACCCTTCGCCCATGCTCAGAGTTCTTATCGTGTAACTTGTAAAATCTTCACCTAAACATTTTCCAACAAATTTTCAAAGTAGACCACAATGTCCAGCAAATAGAACGAAATAACTTAGATCCTTCTAGTCGAGCGATATCATCAGCTCAACTTAACATACATTGAGATAAGTTGGAAATTTGTAAAGTAGGCATATTCTGATATCAAGCAATTGGTGCACCTGTCAATTGGAACATGTCATAGATTGGAGTATCAGTGATTTTGTAAATGTTGATCATTGAATATAATCTTTGGTTTTGTGCTCGATTGAAAAACTGTAGTTATTCACTAAATATTGGGAGCTCGTCAAATTTGTATAAATTGATCAAATCTAACTTTAATAAATTCTTTTTCCAAATTTAGCATCTCCAATTATACAGGTTTACAAATGTTGGTAAATTTTTTTATACACGCACCATCTATCGGGAATCTTCTACAATGCTCTTAACGGACATACTAGTACATTCGAATTCTAGAGCTTTCAACACTGTTGATAAGTAGAAGCCTACACTAATGGACGTGTTCATAAACATGATGAATGCTGCAGACAGTCGTTACAGACCGTTAAATTCAAATCGCTATTGCACATTCGTAACAATATTTTCAACTTATCACGAATTACACAGCTTTACAAAGTTTGTCTCTCCAGAAGACAAAAGTGTGAAAATTCATTAGTGTTAAGAGAATACCTATTCTATAATCAGCATGCGATTCTTGCATGATCCTCTTCAATAATTGTAAAAATTAATTCTTATTAGGAGTTTATTAAATTTGTATTATTCAATAGAGGAATTAAGATCACTAATTATGAGGCTTAAACATTTTATACCCGAAAAGACAAGACAGTATTTATACCCTACACCACCATAGTGGAGAGGGTATAATGGATTTGTGCAGATGTTTGTAACGCCCAAAAATATTAGTCGACCGATCGACTCAGAATCACTTTCTGAGTCGATTAAACGATGTCCGTCTGGCTGGCTGGTTGCCTGACTGTCCATGTAAACCTTGTGCGCAGAGTACAGGTCGTATTTTTGAAGATATTTCGATAAAATTTGGTCCATATCAAACTGGCTAAAATCGGTTCATTATTTCACCTAGCCCCCATACAAATGTCCTACCAAAATTGGACTTTATCGGTCATAAATGTTTAATTTATATAGGTATCTACACAAATTTTTCTCCAAATAAGTTTTATATATACATGTCACCAACTTTTATGATGATCGGTTCATAATTAGTCATAGCTCCCATATAAGGCCTGCTTCCGATAATCACTTTTACGATTATAAATCTCCTAAAAATTTCGGTATACACATAAAATGCAACATAAATAACTTTCATATAGACATTAATCACACTACATAATTTCATGGTGATCGGTCCATAATTGGTCATAGCTCCCATATAAGGCCCACTTCCGAAAATCGCTCACGAATATAAATTATTGAAATTTTGAAAGAAAAATGTTTTTGTTCATTTCTTAGTGTAGGTTATTATTTAGGTTATACTTTCTTACTTGTTTTATAATATTATCGGGCACTGAGTTCAAATCTGCAGGTTCTTTCTTGGTCAAATTTTACTTAATTTTAATGTTAAATTAACAGGGTTTCTAATATCTGATCTCCGCCAAAGGCCCTACTAAAGCATATTCCCACGACGGAGAATTTGCTTTAGTATGGCCAGATATTACAATAATGATGAAGCATTGTCATTCTCTAAAAATGTTTCGGTCAAAGATGCAGCTACAAAGCAATAATTAATACTCTCTTGGCAATACAAAGACTTAAAGCAAATTGTGTTCGAATATCATTGAATTTTTCTTCATTTCCATTTGGGTTTCTTCGCTAACACTTTTGACACAATGAGCGACAATAATTTTGAATGCTCTGGGGTTCCACTAAAGATTCATAGAGGATAGATTAACGAACATTTATGGACCGATTTTGATTATTTTTAATACACATTTAAAAACATTTCCATGTCTATATCTGACATATTTATATCAACATTTCTATGAGGATATCTGATATATTGATACCACAATAGGTTATATGGAGACTCCGAAAACCTTTTTCACTATTTATAAGAATCTAGAATGTATAGATACACAGAGATAAATGATTCGTAGTACCAACCGAATTTGTTGCCAATCGAATGATTCTGTTGATAACAGTGTTGTCAGATTAGGGGACTTTTTCTTGAAGTTGGGGATGAAAATTTGGTTTTGGGGATATAGGGATGTTAACTACATTTCGAGGATTTTTAGAGGAATTTCAAAAATGAAATTTGTTAGTTTATTTGTTATTTTATTTTATAAATTAAAGCAACTAATAGAGAATATACTTAGAAATTAATTTTAGTTTCATAATTAAATTACTAAATTATAAAGTGTGAAGACAAAATACTGATCTCAAAAATGTGTATTATTTAGATAAAGTCTCAAATTTGCTTAAGGTATGTTTAGACTATACCACAAGTAATTAGATTTGTCAAATGACTTTATTTTATGAAAGTCTCATTATCAGGGCAAGTTTAAAAATGCTAGCAATAATGCTAAAAAAATGGCAAATATACAGACAAAACCATAGATATGCATATTAGAATCGAAATTAAAGATTTATTTTATTGTAATAACAAATTTGGTTACAAAGTACAATAAAATTATCTTATTTAAAAAATAATATTTTGTAAACTAAATTAAAAATTGTATAAACAAAATTTGATGACAAAACATTTTTTTTTGCTTTCATCAGGCAGACAAACGAACGGAAGTAGCTACATCGTATTTAAGTTTTATAAGGACCTAAAGTATATCTATATTATTAGGTCTAAAACCAATATTCGATTGATAAACAACTCAAAAGTAGTATTTTCTTTAACAAATTATAGTCGAAGTGCGTAATATGCACATTTATGCAAGGATCAGTAAAAAAAATCACTTCACGTGTTTTGGGGATTTTTGGGGATAAAACACAAAAAAAATCTGGAAGCCCTGGTTGATAAAGATGAATTTCGGTTAAAGCAACCAAACTTTTGTTATAACTGTAAAATTTGTTTGCTGAGATAGAATTATTCGATTAACAACAAATTCGGTTGCTACTACAAATCTGTTTTCTCTGTGTATTTACAATCTATAAGGACCTATACAAAGTATTAAAATATTGATAGAGGAAATGTTTTTGTACCGATTTTGATGATATTTAATACACAGTAAAATAATTTACATAACTATATCTGATATATTGATACCACAAGAGGATACCTAAACCTAACATATAGACGGATAGATATCGCTAAATCAATTCCGCTGCCTATAAAGAAACAGAATGCGATGACTATCTATAAGACTCCATGAAAAGTATTAAAAAAGTGATATAGGAAAGATTAACGACCATTTATATTTTTATGATTTTTAATACACATTAAAAATAATTTCCATGACTATATTAAATAAGGGTCCGGATGGACGGATATTGCTAAATCTACTCTGATATCTATAAGGACCCATAATGAATCCTTATATATATCAGAGTAACATACTTTGGTAAAGTGTATAATACTGTATTGCGGATCCATAATCAGCCAAATCTAGTTTCAGCTTTCAGCCTTTTCTACCGAATACTATTTAAACTTGTAATATTAATAGTATTAATTAAATATTGCAAGTATATTTTAAGGTCATATGCTTTTAACTGAAATTATAAAGTTCTTTGTATAAAATTAAACTGATAACCTATTATAATTTACATTTTCGTTGATCAATCATCATTTAAAAAATGCAAAATAAAACATATAACTTGAATAGCCTTATTCTATACATATAATTAATTAGCAAAATATGAAATATATTATTAACAAAAATGTTTATAAACTAATAATAATGATTTAATAAACGCCTTACATTAATACTCAAATATGTTAAATTTTGTAAAAAAAACAAATATATAAACAATTTTAACATAATAATTATTAAATACAAAACAAAATTTACTTAAAAAGCAGGACTAAAACAAATATTTTTTACTTTTAACTATAAAACTATTGCAATATTTAAAGGTCAAACGAACAAAAATCTTTTTTATAAATCAAACAAAAAAACATATTTTAACAAAATATATATATAAAATCAGGTTCCTTATTTTCAAATGTAAAACAAGCAATAATTACGCTTTAACCATAAATAAAAATCAAATTTCATTATTACAAAAAAAATATATATATAAATTGATATGTATATTGAAAGAATATTAAACAAACAAAATAATTTCTTATTATATATAGATGCTGTTTTATTGAACGCATTTTTTTAAATAAAATATGAAATTGAAATGTTTAAAAAATAACAAAAAAAAAAAGAAAATAATAAACAAATGTATATCAAAAATTGTAAATAGTTACAAATAAAATTAAAATGATTTATAAACATTGAAAACAGTTAAACCAAAAACATAAAAAATATTTACAAAAAGTTTTAAATGGCTGATAAAGATATTCGAACTGTTTTGAAATAAAGCTTTTAAATTTTCAAAAACTTTAAGAGAATATGTTGTATATCCGAACTTGACTTACGAATTAACTTAATGTTAACACTATTTGAGTTCTCATCTGAGTTGAACAACTGATACACAGCTGACATCAAATGATTCAAAAAGCATCTCAGAATTATATGAAGTTTAAACAGTCATATGAAATTTAAACATTTAATTCCGAAATAAACTCAGATAGTTTTACCACACGTTTAAGTTTACGCCAAGTATCGTATATACTATATTAACTTTTAAACTTTTGGTTCGAATACCACTGTTTTCCAAACCTTCACAAACATCTAACGACTGGCTTTTCTTTAAGTGTAACAAACTATAGTATATTATTAAAACCAACAAAACCAACATAACAAATAATTGCTGAACATTATTAATATAAATAGTAAATAAATATGTAAATCCTAACTACTAACCTATTTTGTTGTAAAACTCTTTAAATCTTCACAAAAATAAAACTATTAATTTCCAACTATTTTCAAACTACAACTCCTCCCCACCTTTTTGATATTAACAAAAAATAACATTTTTAAAATACAGGTAATATCCTCTCCCAAAGATATAAATTTCCTACAAAAATACTATAGTTATTTTAAGACAGAGCTATAAAAGAGTTAAATTATATAAAAAAAAATTGTTTAGTTTCTTAAATTAACTAAAAAGTTTAAAGGATTTTAGTTCTACCTTGAGAAACAAAATTTATCTAACAAGGACTTAAAAAGCAATAACAAAAACTCAATATAAGGTTTCTTTACAAACAAGAGTAAATATCTAACAAACAAAATGTTATTATAAAACGATAAACTATTATATTTATTACTGTTTAAGGACAATTAACCAAATAATTTAAGTAAATGGGTAAAAAGTCGTAAATTTAGTTTTAAGTTAGAAATGTGCAATTAAACGATTAAAGAAAAGTTTTCACAAGATCATTGTTCTAAAATAAAAGAAACTACTAAATGACAAATATTTTTAACAAGGTTGGCAACCGATACCGTTATTAATACCGATACCGATTAAATACCGTTTAAAATTGAGTACCGGTATTGATACCGATACCGAAATAATTATTTCGGTAAAATACCGGTATTCAAATACCGTTTCCCTTAATACCGGTATCATACCGGTACAATACCGTTATCATAACGGTATCAATACCTTTATTATACCGGTATCAATTGCAAATCAATACCGGTATCATACAAGTTTCAATACTGATATCATACCGGCATTATAATTAAATTTTGCAAAATTGTTAAAATTACATAATTTAACAACTTTGCTGCTAGTAGAAAATAGTATTTGAGCCTTGTCCATCCCTGCTTGATGTTCAACTAATGCAACTCTGTCTTAGTTGTTTACTTACATACCAAGGCGAATTTATAGCAGGTGACCTCAGAAGAACAGCTGATTATTTTGTTCACTTGTATAGATGATTGGATTGTCAATTCAAGCAAAAACAACAACAGGCAACTTTGACAATTCAATTATCTTTTAACAAAAACAAAGTACCTGTTGTTTTGACATATTGTATTTTTTTGTAGCTCTTTCATATATTTCGATTTTTTAAAGTTTTTGTTAGGTTTGATGTACTTAATTTTTATACCGGTATAAATACCGATATATTAGTTTTATACCGGTATACCGATACCGATATAATTTAAATACCGTTACCGATACCGATACCGAAATAAAAATAAAATTAATACCGATACCGTTACCGATACCGTTATTCGTTTCGGTTGCCAACCTTGTTTTTAATGCTAATTGTCAAAACGGCTAACTGTCAATTATACAAGACGTAGCTCGTTTCTCATCATTAATTTGAAAATTTATTTTTTATACCTTAAACTACCCAGACCGGGACAGTATTATGCGTCTCAGTATCTATATAAAACTTGTCTCAATTTAGAAAATGGCGTCATATTTGTTTCCTTCATCATCGGCCCCGTTGTTAAAGAGTCTCAAAAGAAAGAGTCGATGTTAGGAGTATAGAGTCCTTTTAGTCGCACGAACCAAGGTTTTCAGCCTTCTAATGTCCATCCCTGACAGATCAGTCAGTTCTGCTAGAACTGGACAGTGGCAAAGTAGATGCCACGGTAATAACTAATCGCACTATACGAGTTATTATAGATGGGATCTCAAGTTGAATTCAGGGGTACCGCAAGGCTCCGTTCTTTCTACTACTCTATTCCTTATTTTTCTAAATGACCTTCTACGTCAAACATCCAACCCTATCTATTCTTTTGCAGATGACAGCAACATTTGCCATTCATATTCATTCAGTTATAGACCAAACCTGTCGGAGATTGGGGCAATGAGGTAAAACATGAATGATTCCCTTAATCGGGACCTTGTGACAATCTCTGAATGGGGTCGTGCGAATAGAGTCGCTTTCAACACCCGCAAGACTCAGTGTTGCATGTTGACACAAAAACAAACGACAAACAATGTTGCTTCATCTGTATTTATGGATGGTGTAAATATTGTGGAATCAGACGCTCTTGATGTTCTGGGCATGAAAATACAATGTGATGTCCGCTGGTCTAAACACATTTTTCAAGTGTCGAAAGAAGCATTCAAGTGTCTCGGTTTTTTGAAATGGTGTAGGAATTACTTCACTTCATCTGATCTCCTCACTATTTACACCACCTATATCCGACCGAAAATGGAATACAACTCCCATGTATGGGCCGGTGCTTCAAAGTCTATTTTGAAGCTGCTCGACCGCGTACAAGATAGGGCGAAGGTGATTATTGGTGACAGTAGGGTTTCCAACTCTATTGATTCGCGGGAGCAACGCCGCAATGTGGGGTGCGTTTCACTGTTCTATCGGTACTACAATGGAATGTGTTCTGATGAAATTAGAAAACTTGTTCCTGATACCCGCAGATTTTTACGTAATACACGTTTTTCGTCAAAAACACATCCCTTTGTGGTCGATTGGCCAGTGGACCGCACAACACATTACAGGGAAAATTCGTTCTTTAGCCGTACTGTACGTATGTGGAACAATGTGGGAAAGTTCAAATCGAATGTCCACAAACACTACTCCCTCTTTCCTCCCTCTCATAACCTATTTTCCTAGTTCCAACACAATGCTTTGCATGAATAGGGGTCAAAGAAGAAAAAAAAATCGACAACAATTATATTCAAGATATGTTGCTCTTGCCGTCCTAAAAGTGATTATTGTGGATCACCTTGTCTACACGCAGAAAACAAATATAGTTGTGCATGGTTACTGTAACCATTTCAACATTTGTGCATGTTTACTGTAACCATTTCAACATTTTTAACAATATTATAGTCACAGTAACTATATATATTATTGTGGTAACAATAATATGGTTAATTTACGATTCACATAATTGTATCAATCATATATATGGTTCCAGTAAACATGTATATGTTTGTGACAACCATTTATATGATGAAGGACTTCCATATTATGTTGCTCTCGGCTTATGGATATCATAATCTGAGAACACCACTAATAACCCGGTTTGCGTCGCTAATTGTGACCGGATAAACGCGGCGCAAATCGAAGCACAATTTTCCGTAGATTTGAATTGATTTTCATTTAATTGGTTCCGAAATTCATAATTTTAGCTAAAAAAAATAAATTTTTCGATACAAACACGTTCATATTAACGACGCAAATCGAAGCCATGCGAGGCAAACTGAAATAATAACGAAGCAAATTGAAACACTAAAGATGCAATTTCGAAGCCATGCGACGCAAACTAAACAAAATCGACGCAACTTCGAAATCACAGAAATTTAAAAAAAACGCAATTTCGAAACGACGCAAACCGGGGTATTGGTGTATATTCAAATATCGACCCAGAATATCCCATAAAACCGTAACCAATTTACAGCCCATTTTATGGCAGAAATTTTAGCCAGCAAAACACTGCATTGATTTGGAAGTCTAAAAAACCCACCCTGTCCGTGCAATATAAAAGCCATCATCCTCCCTCGTCTTTGTACCATCAGTGAAGACTTCAAATGGACTCTCATTATGGAAATCCATAAAATCCAGATGCGATCAACACGGAAAATTCTCGCTCGAATAAAAGATTTTGGGAGTGCAGTTATCAATATTGTCTGGGATTTCTGGCAGATTATTAACAACTGTCCACCCCATTCCATGCGGCCGAAACATTGAATCTGATGGCAGAGTTAAGAGTAACACACTTTGCCATATTATCAATTCACAGCCAGTACATTATGGCGAAGAGCTTTTGATGGTGTGGTAAGTACTGCCCCTGTGATCATAAGTGCCAAAGTTCGTAAGATTTTCTCAAACGACTTACGATGGATGACTTTCAAAGACCGTTTAAGCGAGGTAGATAGAGAGTAGAAACCTTATATTTTCTCGTGAACGGTACAAGGTCAGTTCTACTGGGGTTTACACTGAGACCAATCTTGCTACTTCAGATTGTGTAGTGTCTTCTTTGCATATGCTGGTATTTTCCAGATACTCACACGGGGAAATCTTCCGCACACTCAATAATCCTAAAACCAATAGAATCGAATTCCACAAGTAATAAATTAATTACAGGATTCCACAAAAGCTTGGATAGTGATTCTTCGGGTCAGAAGTCTCTCTATGAAAGCAACAGTGGAATGATCGATACCAAAATCCGACATAGAATTAACATTAATCATGGGAATTTTTCAATATAACCCAGAAGAGTCTAATAATCACTGTTTCAAATGAACAGCAATTAATCCTTTCCAAAGTTAGCAAAAGAGAGGATGCTAGACTTATTGGTCTATAGTATTTCGGCTTCGTATGAGCGGTCTTACACCTTAGGGATAAAACCTAGAGTGCATGATTCCAAGGCAGGCCTTATAAATCCGAATTAGCCATGCCATAATAACGGTTGCTCGCAAATCCACCGGTGTAATACCGTCTGGATCCGTTAATTTAAACGGGTCAAAACTATTCAAGAACTACTGTAGTATATCCTTACAAAGAGCCTATTAACATTGAGAATTAATCGCAGCAACTTTATTTTCATTTTATTTTAAAATTGCTTCATGTGGAAGTCCTTCATCATATAAATGGTTGTCACAAACATATACATGTTTACTGGAACCATATATATGGTTGATACAATCATGTGAATCGTAAATTAACCATATTATTGTTACCACAATCATATATATAGTTACTGTGACTATAATATTGTTAAAAATGTTGAAATGGTTACAGTACACATGCACAACTACATCAAATTGTAATGTTTGACAACTAACAACTACTAAAAAGCAAAACATGAAAAATCCCCTACAATCTCATGCCATGCAACATCGTGGAACTTATCCTGCACCGTTTGCTTCTATATAATTCTATCCAACAAGCAAAATAGTTGCTGCAGTTTATCGAACGAAAATTTGCCAATTAATATGCTCAAAGAGTAGGTGTCCATAAGAACCTCTAGGGTCTCATGTCTACCGGTTATCCAACTGCCGCAGGTTTTCTATATTAAACTTGGGACTGGAGAGCTCGTTGATAGAATTTTATATAAATGACTGGTATCAGAGGATCCTTTTGCGCCGCTACAGAAAGATCTCCAAGATTTACGTTTGTCTTTCCTTATCATGTTCTTACGATTTTGATTTTTGATTGATTTTTTATCAATATGTTCGTAGAATATGATAGCGTGGTATGGTGAATCAATTCTTAAGTCGAATTATGCGGTTATCGATTCCCACCATAGAAATATAGCCATATATCTTAGAAGTATATCATAATGGTAGAGCCAAAAATTATATTAAATTATCTTAATTCAATCTATCTCTTTAAAATGTTCAGCAGGATGATCTACAGACGTTTTATGAAAGAGTGCGTTTTCAGATGCAAGCCCTGAGCGATATTATAATATTTTTATAGATGGTTCAGAAATCAGATTCCATTAGTTTTTCTATGTAGGATAAAATATTTATTCAATCCTTTCTGTTATTTTTAAATTAAATTTGATATTGTTTATGATATATTAATATTAACCTAATTAAAACCTTAATTCTACAAATTTACCGATTTCCTACATTCCCTTCTTAAATTTCTAAACTCTTTAATTGCACATTAAAACTTTACAAATAACATTTACAAAATAAAATATATACATATATATTATTTTTAAATAAAACAAGAATAATATTTAGTTAATTTTATTTCTGTAATGTCCTCATTAAAATCAAATCAAAACATAAAATGATCATAAATTATATATTACCTACTTACGCATAAAATGATAGATTTATTGTATTAAATTCGTAAAAGAATCAAAATATTATATATTTATGTACATGTTATCGACTTCTTTTTATGGAATATTTATGTTCTATCCTCATTAACCAATCCAAGAAAAAGAAATTCAAAAAATACAATCTTAATAAGAGTATTTACAAAAAAAAAAAAAAAAATAATAATTTTGTTGTGTAGCGTTATAATTGAAAATAAAAATCTCTTTGTGTTGTATGAACTACATACAGATATTTATCTATTACAAAAAAAAAACTGAAAATAAGAAAACAAAATAAAACTTTTCCTTATAAAGTAAACTACAAACTAAGAGATTTTCTTAAAGAATAAATTTAAGATATTTAAAGGTAAGTAAAGACATAAACGTCGTTCCGTGTTGGAGCATAGGGCCACTACAAATGTATTCCATTGTGATCTGTTACAAGCTATTAGTTTGATTTCATTCCAGGACTTCCTTGAGATTGCTACTTCAGACTCCAACTGTCTTCTCCACCCTGTAGGTTCTTCTGTTACCCTGTGAGTTCCACTCAATGGCTGCCCGTGATAGGTCATCTGCGGGTTTACATAGTGTGTGACCTATCCAATTCCACTAACGTCTAAATATTTCCATGCGCAGAGTAACATGATTTGTGGTTGTTGACAGGACGCAGTTGTATATAACATTTGGCCAAAATATTTTTAAAATCCTCCTCAGCCATCTGTTGGAAAATACAAGTCTCGCATTTATACAATAAAGTCGACTTCACGTTGGAATTGAATATACTGATTTTCGTTTTCCATACAGGTACCAAACCAAATGACCGTCGGTCACACTTGCGGTTTTCGATATTAGCACTAGATCCTCCATTGTTGTTAATAATAATATCCAGATAGCAAAAGCTGTTAACATCTGCAACCATGGTTCCGCTCAACTGAAGGATGCGTCTGTTGCCGGAGATCACACGCATGAATTTAGGCTTGTCTAAGTTTATCTTTAAATCCGTTTTCGGATTTCATGTACTTGTAAAATATTCTTTTCCCTGATTTTAAGTAGCAGAAGCTGAGAAGCAGATCATAGTAGTTTTGGGAATTTAGAATTACAATTCTGGAAAGAAGAAAGAAAAAGTTCCAATAAGTCGCTCTTTATGTTAATAGGTTCAAGAATGTAGAAAATTTCAAAAATATTGAGTCCCATTGAGTTACATGTATCCAGATTCATTATAATAGAAAAAGCGAAAACTATTGGTGTATGACTTAAAAATGCGGGATTTTTTCAAATTTTTAGCTTTTATTTTGAAACATTTGTACAATATACATTTATTCAAAGTATTGGCTATTGTTAGCTATGACCTTTTCCCATCTTTCTGGCAACATATGAATTCCGAGCCAAAAGAAATGCTGATCTTTTGAGGCCAATAACGAATCAAGCCAATATCGGATACACTGTTTTAAAGTGAAGCGTATCCCAGATATAGCGTTCTGCATCGATCGAAACAAATAGAAGTCGGACAGGGCAAGGTCTAGACTATAAAGCGGGTGAGGCAAAACTTACTTTTTAGCAGGTATTGCAACATGTGGCCGAGAGCTGTCATGATGAAATATTACGGTTTCATGTCTGGTCGTTTTTCGGCCAATGCTCGCTTCAGACCAATCTGTTGCGTTCAGTATAGGTTCCCTGTGACGGTCTGGTAAGATTTAATCAGCTTATATTAAATAGGACCCTTTTGCTGCTACCAAATACAGATAGTTATCTTAGCGCAATAACGTTTCGGGTAATTCTAATGGATCATTTTTCACCGCAAGTAATAATTCGTTGCAAAAATGATTTTCTTTTATAGCGTTCAAGCATCATTTCGGACTTGCAAAATCGTCTTTCGGCTTGAATAGCTTCCAAAGATTTTGCAAGATATCGACGAAATATATACCATTTTTTTACTCAATATTGACGACGATGTACACGACGCCAAATAGAATAAGGGTGATTATTCTTTGGTGTAAACAATAAAGTTTTTTTGGTTCGAAAGTGTTGAATTTTGGGTCAACAAAGCGTCATATGCGGGAATTTTGGCTTTTCTTCTTTAATTTGAAAAAAAGTGTCGCTGAAGCACACCGATTGCTCACCGATGCTTATGGTGAATGTGTTCCATTGGTTTCAACGTGCGAAAGATGGTTTGTGTGGTTCAGAAGTGGTGATTTTGACACGGAAGACAAATATCGCCCAGGCCAGCCAAAAGATTTTGTAGACGAAGAATTTGTAAGATATTTATGTAGGTTAATGTGTTTTCTGGAAGAGGTCCTTATATGAGAGCTATACCAATTATGTAGCGATCTTCACAAAATTGTGTACGGATATTTCTATATATACTTATGAGCCTAATTTATGTAGAATTTTGACGTGATAACGATATTTATAAGAGATTTAAGCGTATTTAAGTGTTTTTCGGAAATGGTCTTTATATGGGAGCAATGACCATAATTATTTATGTCGAATTTCAACCTGATAGCGACATTTGTAAGGGATTATCCGTATTTAAGTGATTTGAGAAAGTGGACTATATATGGACCTATCCAAATAAATATATATGGACCGATCCAAATAAAATTTCGTTTTGTGACTTCTTTTTGCTTAGAGCCGTATGGGTGGTGGGAGAAATCATGGACCGATTCTTGACATTTTCAACAGAGCTTGTCTTTTTATCAAAATAAAACTGATTGCAAAATTTGATGATATTATCTACAATAGATTTGAAGATGATTCACATTCTTCATCTTGACACTTCCGGTTGCGATGCGGAATGGATTATTCTTGGAATGAGTTCGTAAAAAAATAAAAAAGAAGAGAGCGACCAATTGCTTTGTATATCGCTACATTCGTATCATCGTTCATACTCCAAGAGATGTCAGCTAAAGCTTTTAGGACCTTATTTCGGTTTCTCAACTTTTGGCTGATATAGGTGGTGTCCGAGGAAAAGTGTAAAAGGCTGTCGAAGACTAACCTTAAAATGTTCGAGTTTAGCACTGTGATATCCTCAATTTTAGTTTATTCTGGTTTTCTCAACTTTTGGTTGATGTAGGTGGTGACCGAGGAAAAGAAGGCTACCCCTAAAATATTCTAGTTTTGCACTGTGATATCCTCAATTTGCGTTCCTTCTGAAAGCATTTAAAGTTGTTCAGGTACTGGGAAATGTTGGCACTTATGTCATGGTGTTTACACTCGAATAGAAAATAGTGCAATAATCTGCGTACAACACCTTTGTGACATCTTAGGGGGTGTAGGAAGCTTTGCAAGATATATGTTGAAGAGCATAGGTGACAGTACTTCCTTTGTGGCGCTATCCTGAAGACGTGTTGGTGTGTGTCGAGCGAAAAAATGTCCTTAAGGAAAGATATAGGTAGGGATTCTAAAATATTTGGTGGGGGTAACAAAATGGATTTTGGGCGGTATGATTATCCGATAGAAGCTGTTTTTAGAATGGAAATGATACGGACAACTTTCCAGAGATCACCAATTGGCGGACCGATAGATAGTTGAGTAAAATATTCCAAACCTACTGGACCAAGTTGCTGGAGCATCAGCATATATATGTCATTAGGAACAAGATCTTTTTTTCTACTTTATTGAGAGATAAGGAAAATGGATTATAATCTCTTTTGAGATTCTTCGATCTCCGTAGAATTGCACTTTTGGCCCGGTTCTGCTGCATGGGATGTATAATTTGGTATAATGTTTGGGATACTTCCCTCTGAAAATGTCTGGGAGCTCGAACATATAGCCATTACTCTAGTACAAAAGTCTTCATTTATATCAGCGGAAACCATTAGGTAAATGAGAGTACCAACTATTATCTCCTTGCAAAAGGTGGGATATCATATTTTATATATTCGAGGATCGTTCACTTCACTGCGTCCAAATCTGTTGACAAAATTTAAATTTTCAATTTTAACACCGCGGCAAACAAAAAAACATTTATTTTTAAGTACGAGTATTTTTGAGATAAACAGGTGTTGACTGTTACAATTTAGCTTGTAGTGCAGATTTGTTCACTACCACTAAATTTAGTGATAGTGAAACATAATAAAACAAGATATACTTCACTATGCTCATGATCAGGCAAACCGTAATCATTCAAATACATTGGCATCGATTTTTTCCTTTTTGCATTCATTGTTCTTGAACATTACCTTTTCCATCAGCCACATAAAAATCTTGAACCGGAAGTTGTGAAAAGTTTGGTAATACATAAGTTTCATCATCCATATAAAATTTGACCTCAATTTTATCACTCGTTCTTTTGCCTCTAAATTCTTTACCGCATTACGATCTGGAACTTTCTGAACTTTATACGACTTCAGCCCAGCATTAGCATTGTTTATGGGCTTAAAAGAATCACAGCATTTATCTTTACAAGCTGCCTCTCTGATGAAAGTGTTCGGTGCTCTTCGAAAGAGTTGTTCGACTTATGTTGCCTTATCAATATCTGTTAGACCTTTTTTTCTTCCTGATACAGGTTTGCTTTCAACGTTCAAGTCTTCCTTATACTGTTTAATGGCTTTGGAAACAGTGTGACGATGAACCTTCAGAATTTTTTGAAAGTCCATATTGGATTTTTTTAAAGTTTTAATTATTTTTTCACGTACTTTTTTTCGGTGACCATCTTGACCGAAAATGAATGATTTGGAAAAGATAATTTCTGACATATTTTTAAAAGCTATCGTGGTTAAAAAAATAATTTGTTGGACCAAGAATAAGTTTTGACTGGAATAGTGTGTATAAGTTTTTTTTACACACTCTTTATTAGCGAAATTTTGTATTGAAAATCGTCGATAAACATAATTTGTACTAAAGAACTTCTACATAAAATACTGTTACGAATGTGCAATAACGATTTAAATTAAACGGTCTGTAACGACTTCCTGCAACAGTCATCATGGTTATAAGCACATCCACCAGTAGCATGCGGTTATTAGCATTGTTTGTAAGTATGGCAACACTAAATGTTTAAGCTGCTAACATTAACATCGAAAGCTCTAGAATTCGAACATACGAGTTATGACCGTTAAGAACAATCTAGACTACTTGAATGAAGATGGCAGTGTGTATAAATAGTGACTGCGGTTCCAGTAGTCAGTAAGTTGATCATTGGCGCTTTTAGATTTAACATCAACTGTCGTGTACATTTGAGTTTGTACATTATAGAGAGTGTGTGCATTTCTGCGAATTGATAAACGTGTATAAAGACACTGAGTGACTATTTAGACTGTTGTTGTAGATTTTAAATAAATAGAGAGTTGTTACAATTTTAAACTACTAAATGGCTTTTTGTTTGCAATCAATGGTATCAAATTGTTTAAAGGAAATAAACCAAAGTTTTCAAAAGGTGAAAACGTAACAATACTATTGTACGGAAAAATACTGGTGATATTTGCAAGATTTTCTATAGAAAATACTGATATTCGCAAGATTTTATATAGAAAATACTGTTATAACCAAGATTTTCTATGTTACATTGGTCCAAGTTATATATAATACTGACAATTATTTAAAAGTATCAAATGAGTCACTTTTGAATATGAAATAGTATAAAAAAAATACGAACGTATTAAATTGTCCATCCCTTGTGATGGAGTTATTGACAATGGTGATGAAGTTATTGATGTGTTGGCTATTATTATGTTTGCAACGTATTCGGGGGTAGACGTACTTGATGTACATGTAGTACAACGTGTACACTGGACAGATATGTTATGTTCCTCAGTGGCACAGGTATCACAAACGGTGCATCGAACTGATGCTACTACGCCATATGCATTCATGGGACACTAAACAGCTCCAGATATCAGCACCTGGGTTCTGTTCAATGCCGGCTATAATTAAAAGGAGTTTGAACAAAATTACTGGCATATTCCTCTCATCTGGGGAAACCCTTTTGGATGATAGTTTTCTCGCTGTTTCGAATAGGTAGCCAGCCGACTTTTGGTAAGTCAAAAAAATAAAAGAGGCGGTTATTAGTTTTTGTTTTGTAGTTAAATACTAACAGTTTATTATATATATTTGCTTTTATTATAATTAATATTTGATGTTGTGAGTAAAATGGGACAATTTATAAAAAATATGTATATAGAAAAATAAGATATGACAATGTAAATAAATGTAGTTTTTTTTTTGGTTGCAATGCAACACAAATACTGAGAAAAAAAAAACAAAATAAATAAGACATTTTTGACACTTAACTTACAAAAATAAGTGGGGGAGGGACAATTTTATTTTAAAAAAATTGTTGGTATGCTTAAAAATACAATAATTTAAGTTAATTAAAAAAAAGCAAAAAAGTTAATTGAATTCCATAAATTAAGAGGAGAAAATGGACACATAAGAGACGCCCGGTGGTATGTTTACCAACAAATTAAAAGTTTACATAGAGGACAATAAACAAATATTCCTTACAAATAAAATTGAAGTTAAAATTATAAAAGAACAACTGAAAATTTAAAATGTAAAGTGAAGATTTTAAAGCATTCGTTTTAAATGCAATACAAAAGAGGTTTATTGTTTGTTATTCTTTATAATTATTGTTATTTGTTCTTATTTACTTTCAATGATTGCTTCAAATTTGCAATTAAACAGAAAAAAACTATTGTTGACCGTTGTCTCTCTTTCTCTTTCTCGTTTTCTAAATCTACATTTATGTACCGACCGTACCGAAGCGTACTGTATTGTAACGTTTCTGCCTTTACTTCTAATCATCAATAGTATATTCGGGTAATTTTTCATATTTCCCCTCTGTGACTTCATTGTCTGTGTCGACCAGTAGGACGGCGTGAGAGTAACCCATGGCTACTTGAGGTATTTTCATGCTATCCATTTTCGGTACTTCCTTAGGAACCGTGGAAGACTTCTGGAACTCACCTAGACCCAGTTCACCATAGGTGGGCGAAGCACCCCAGGCGATTACTGTATCATCGGCTGAGATTATAATCGATGTGTTGCCACAGCCAATATCGGTGATATTCCAACCCGATAAATCTTGTACCGGCTTGGGATACATATTGGCTTCACCAGTCTTTTTATTTTGCCCGAACAGGAAGAGTACGCCCAGTTCATTGACCACTAAACTGTAAGTAGCGCCACAGAAGACAGTTCGTCCGCCACGGCCGCCAATATCAAAGAACTTGATGAGACGGGGTACCATTTCATCTTTAGGCTCGGCATGACCTAAGCGACCGAAACCACCAAAACCCCAACTATAGGCACGTTTCTTGGAATCTATAGCCACCTGTAATGCATATACAACAATATAATGTATGTTATTAATTTTTTTGTACATTTACTTACCGTATGATTGTTGCCACAGGCAAAATCCACAATTTGTACACTATCCACCGGTGTTACATGACCGTCTTTACTCTTCTCAATGTAGAGTACAATCTTTTTGGGTGAAGTCTCGAAATGGAATGATAATTTGTTGGCATTTACAAAATATTTGGCATCTGTATTATGACCCAATTGACCGTATTCGGGCAAACCGAAAGTATGTAAATTTCCCTTTATATCCAAGATGACCGAGAACTCAGCACCACAACCAACACGAATAATGGGTGGACCACGATAATTTATGAGAGTGGGGCTTGTCACCGTCGGTGTTGTATTTCCTATGCCACACTGGCCGGACTTGTTGTCACCGCATGCATACACAGTGCCGGTATCTGTAAGGAAAAGTGAATGATGACGTCCAACCGCTGCTTGTACAATATTGAATTTTTCCAATGCTGGTATTACGGTTGGCTTCTCGCACAACTTGGTATCGGCCAAACCCAATTGTCCCGAAGGATTGCGCCCAAAGGCCACTGCCTTACGATCCATATTTATCAGAATGGTATGAGCGGCAGCACATCCACTAGCCACATAACGATACTAGAAAGTGTTGAAATAAGAAATAGATTTTCGTCAAAAATGAAAATGTTGTTGGAGCAGAAATCGACATAACATTTAATGATTAATATGGTGTTCAGAAGCCGTGTGTTTTTTGGAAGAAAAACTTTTGGGTTCACAAGAACTTTACAGTGTTTTGAATAACGCCGACTTTGTGATCCAAACAATCATCAAAATAAAGTAAACACCGCCATCTGTTAAACACTGAAATTATTACTGTTTACGTTCATATTCAAGTAGTTGGCTCACGGCCAAATTAAAGCCTTCACAGTAAGATTTCACACTGCTAGGTGGCGCCGTATAACTTGATCGATACAGATGCAACATTTTGTGCACGAACATAAACCTTAAAATTTTTACTTAACTGGCTTCTTGTTTTTGAAAAGAAAAAAAAAATAAGTTTTTGTTCTACTACAAAATGATTAGGGCAAATCGATTCGTTTTGAACGAAACGTTCTTTTTACACTTTTTTTATTAATTTATTGAATTTTTCCTTAGAGTAACAATTATTAAAATACTTAACTAAAATTAAAACGATTATAGCCATAGATTTTTTCGATACTTCCAACAGCAAATCAGTTGAAGGAGATGAATTACGATTTACACCGCTTTTGTTTGTCACAACAGAAAAATTTGGTATCAGATCAGACAAGTTACGAATTACGTATTTCTTCAGATTAAACTAGGTAAGACCTCTTCAATTAAAGGTATAGAATTTTACGGATTTCTTTCAAAAATTCTGTAGGATTAATTCAGTATTAAAAATTTACGTTAAAACTCATTCACCCTTATTGGCAGAATTTTCAACCATTTCTCCACAGATATGAGTTAGCCATCCAGTTGTATATATGATGTGTGGGTTTTCGTGCGAGCTAATACTGGCGATATTATCCTCAAATGTAGAAATTGTTAATCTAAAGCACGTGGGCTAAATGTAAATCAAATAGAAGGTTAAAATAGAACAATTCCTAGTGGTACGCCTGCTCTAGTCTTATATTCTTTTGTCACATAATGGTTCTACTTAACTGTAAATAAACAGATGAATTGTGATATTTTTATTTCATCTGGACTTATAGCTAATATGTATGTCCACATTTGTTAATATAAAAACAGGTGGCTTCTCAAGTTCAAAATGATTTGTTGGGGAGTTTGGTTGAAAGACTGGTATCGTCAGCTTTTCTTAAAGGGCTTAGAACTTTTACCGGCATCTAGATATTTCTCGTTGCCTTCCATAGGAAAAAATTGGGTGTTTGGCATTCGTCAAACTTAACTTTTAATGTAACTTCTATTTATGCAATCATCTTCTAAAGGAAGATTTTAAAAGCCTCTATGATTTTTTTATTACCACTCTCTTCTGAGATTTCTCTTTTCGAAAACAAGTCGTTCAATATTTGAATTGGAAATGTGCGTATTTGATTTTGGAATAATTTAGAGCCGATACAATTAATGACAAGAAGTCATTAAAGCATTTGAATACAAGGATCTGTGTGGATATTTTTTTATTTTATTTCAGACTATTATAATTTTGGAATATTAGTCCTTTCGTAATAGGACAATATGTCTGTAGATATTGAATATCGATTAATATTTCTTGTTATGGGCATTTTTTCTGGGACCATTATGTTGGTTATCCAGGAGACACAAAATCCAGGCCATTTTTACGATCTACTAGTATCTTTTACAGCTGTCTATCTCTGGAGACGTATAGGGGATTCATATACAATAGGGCATTGCATTTTTTTCACAGGCTTACTTAGACTATATACTTTTTTCTCAGTAGGGTCTACGTTTTCCAGATAGTTTCTGGAACTTGATTCTTTATTCTTTATCAATAAAGGCGACATGTGATCTATTTGTGCCTGAGTATTCTTTTCTGAGTGCCTGAGTATTCTTTTCTCCCTTATAAGAGACTCAATATTTCCAGGATATCTTGAATGTCTGTAACTTCCCATGAATACACACGAACTGCGTTGGTCAAAATATCAGTAAAAATATTAACTGATTGCACTTCGTATTCATTTTTCAATTAAATTTTTGGTATGTATGTAAGTATGAACTAATATACATCTTGAACTTTGGCCAAGTTGTCTTCTTGTTAGGGAAACAAGTACAATGGTTCTCAAATTTGCTTAAACATTTTGTACACCCAGAGAAAAAACAACTTAAAATCAATAAAAAAAAAACCATATTGAATCAAAAAGAAACATTAACGAAAGTCTAGTAATGTTGAAATTTTTTATTTCAACGTGGAAAAATATTAATTTAAAGTTGAAAATTATTGATTTATCGTATTTCAATATAATTTTTCTATTCCAACATTACTGAATTAATATGACGCGTTCTTATTTTTAAGTTGCAAGTTTTCCCGGAGTGTAGTGTCAATAATGATTACTGATAAAAATTCGAGTTTTAAAATCTTGCTTACAGCGAAGTCAATCGGAAATGTTATTGAGATCTGAGGGCCAATATATAGGGTTAGAAATCCTTCCCACTCCTATCTTATTATTTTATTTTTTAATAGGTATAAATTTCTTTCAAAAATAAATAAATAATTTAAACTTTTTTTTGCAAATGTGAGGAATACTTTCCTTATTAAAAATTATATTTTGAAGTATGTCCGCAGTAATTATTAATTTTAAAAACAACTTAATGAATGAATAAAATGTATTATATTTCAAAATGATTGAAAATATAGAATGAAAAACATTATTGCGTTTGGTACGTGAACTTTTTTAATAGCGAACAAATAATACCGTTGTGTTTCATATTTTTTAATGCTCTATTCGACTATGCTATGCCAAATTGCATATTTGAAAAAAAAATGTCAATAGCTATATCCCTACTGTACATATACTATACTTTTCGCGGCAAAAAAACAGGAGTAAACATTCTAAGTTTGGAGGAAAAAAACGGATAAAATTGTATTATAACAAAATTCTACTTTATAATTTTTAGTTAACAATCAAGCAAACAGTGGAGACATAGTGGCACATTTTCTTTCTTTGGATGTACTTCTTTCTAAATCAATAACCCAATAAATCAATGAATTGCCAGAAAAGAGCCTGTCTATTAAATGAAAATTAGTTAAACCAGATCGTTCCGATGACAATTGGATCTTCGCGAACCGAGTTATACTCGTCCAAAGATTGTCAACTCAGCGACAGCTGTATCAACCAAATGATTTTTCTTCAGGAAAGAACTTTCGGCAACAGTGGAACTGGAATACCCAGAAGGAATTGGGCCTTTCCGATATTTAAAGGCCAAATCTTATGCTGGTATTTGCATTTGTATAATTTTGATTTGCATTTATAACTGTACAAGAAAATATAACTTTTATTTAAGCTATCTAACTACTTTCACATAATATTAACTAAGGATCTTTAAACTTACCTTCTCATCTGTGAAACGATGAAAATTGTATAGATTTGGTCGAACTTTAACCACATTTTTACGATCGCGTTTGCCCGTCAAATCCCAAGTAACCATGCCGGCTATAGCCATTTTACCCGGTGTCTTTTCCATAGAGGTTAGCAAATCATCGGGCAATTTGGAAGGTGGATCCAAATCATCATTTGGTATTAAAACTTCCACCTGATTTGAAGTAGATTGTGCACCCTCATCCGCGCTCTCGTCACTGACTTCATCCTCATAGTCAGATTCCTTCTTCTTGGGACGTCTTTTTGTGGGACCATTACCATTTCCACCAGCTTTACGTTTGGCCGACATAATAGAATTTTAGAAATTAAGCTGTAAAAATAATTAAAAATGGAATTGTTAAAAATATACATATAAATCTTGTTACCGCAGAATTTCTATAGGTATAAACAGTATGCTTCGTAGAATATTTTCTTAAGCTTGTCAACATATTCTCATAATGTTTGGGCTTGTATCTGTTAGTAATGGCTGGTTGGTTAAGACGACAATTTCCTACCCCTCTGTAAACAATACCATAAGATTCCCAACATAATCATAATCATCATCATTATCTTGCTCCGCTAACTTGAGACATTGTTCGGCTATATAGAAGAAAAAAACCAACAACTACATACAACTCACTGGGGTCAAAAGAAGCGACAATAATGAAATAATGAGAATGTGATGATTATTTGTTTGTATTTGCCCGTTCATTCTTTTATACGATGTTGGTTCAACAACAACAAAAGATACATAATGTACACAATTGCAGAAAATGCTCGTACATGCTTACAGCGAATGTGTATAAAGAATGCTTTTTTTATATCAATTTTTCTCATTAAGCGTTTGGCCAAATGTTGGTATGTTAAAAAAAAGATGCCGGGAAATCGAGGGGCAAAAGGTGCAAGTGGTTTTACAAGAAAAACAAAATGAAGGACAGTGGCGATACTTTCGAAATTTTAACATCGGCACACTAGCTTTCCTAATGATAAGCAAAATAAACATTCTCATCCTTAATACAATTAAGCATTTTTTGGATTATAATTAATTTAAAATAAAACAAATACTGAACATAAAAAACCTCTGCAAGCTGCGTTTCTTTGTACAAAAAAAATCAAACGTTGGCGTCACTTTTACTGACGCCGCAAAAAAATTCATTTCATTGTCTTTCACAATACACTTTTTGTTACTCAAATAAAATCTTCTAATCTACAGTAAATATAGTTTTTTTTATTAAAATATTAATTCGGTTTAACTTACGATTCGTTTGAGAAATAGTAGTTGTAATTTTGTTTACAAAAATAATATTGCAAAAATTCAAAGAACTGAAAAAGACGACAACAGACGCACCACTCTTTTCCCTTGAATCGCGGCAACTGAACAGAGTTGTTGTGTTTGCAAAATATAGTTGTTGTATGCACAGTGTTGTATTTTGTAGTCTGCATAAAACAGGGTTGTATTCGTTGTTGCCAACCATCAATTCTCTTCAAATTAAAAGCCGCCAGAAATCTAATTTTTTTTCATTTAGCGGAAATAGTTTATAAAAAATCGATAGAAAGCGTAGTTTAATTTAATACATTTACATATATTACTACGAATGTAGTATTTTACTAAATTTAAAAACAATTAATTTGCTAATAGTTGTTTATTTTGTTATTATCCTCCGTCTCAATGCTCAATTTATATTTCTTAATATAAAAAATAATGTCGGTAGAATAACGGAACTTTATATGACCGTTTAATATCGTTGTAGACCATATAAATCCCGGCCCCTGTCAAAGAAAACAACAGTATTTTGTATACCCTAGTTGTAACCCTAAAATTAAATTTAATTTTATTAAAGAAAAATTAAATATTTTCATAAGACTCTTTCATGAAAGAAGCTTCATCTAATGATATAGAGGTATGTTCATTGCCGATATGTAAAAGAACAGCTTTTAAACTTAATTTCGACCCATTGATAAACAAACGCCACTATTCAGCTTTATATTATGTACCCATGGCAGTCATTACGAAATAATCATTATTACAAAATACTAACTGATCATCTTGTGCAAAAACCTTTTAGCTTTTCATCTTGATTGCGATAATAACGTATTTTTGTCTCGAGTTTTAATAAATTTCATCCCTTTAATCGAGTTGCCAATCTATATTGGAATATGCTTCATTTATTTCTAGTCCAAATGCTAGTACACATATTAATCGTCTTGAAAAGATCCAAATTAAATTTTTAAAATTTGTATTTTCTTATTCAAATTTTTCAACTCCTCTTTCTTCATATGAAAACAGATGTATCTGGATTTCAATGAAGTCCTTGGAAGTTAGAAGAAATATTTTTTCTTTTTATTCCTTCATGGAATTGTTTGTGGTGCTATTGACTGCCCTGATCTATTGAATAATATTAATATTTCTGTTTCTCAGAGATCTCTATTTTTTCATATTTATTTTCATATAACGGATTATGCCAGAAATGAACCACTTAATAAATCAATTAGGTTATTTAATACCTTTTGCCAATATTTAGATATAAGTCAATCTAATACTATTTTTAAATCCCAATTAAATAATTTATTATAAATGTTTAATTTAGTTTTAAGTTTCTAGTCTGTAAGGATTTTTTTGTATCCATAGACTAAATAAATGAATAAATAAAATAAATTAATTAGTAAGTACATTTCTTGTTACAAAATATTGTTGGCTAATGTTATCAATTATTATCCCAGCGGACCTTTTCACACGTTCCAGTACTAAACACATTTAAATCTCAATAGAAACAGTAAACTATTGGTCGCATCGTTTTGATTTTTTTTTAAACGATTCTAGATAAAATTTCCTTGGAATGCAAGGAGTAATTTCAGTTTGAAAATTAAAAAGGTCCCCAGGGACCTTCTCAACCGCCGAAGGGTTATAAACAATATATTTTAACTTTTATTTATTTCATAAACTTATTTTACTTAGGATGTTTCAAAACAAATATTTAGTTTTACTTGATGCTGTTTGATCTTACAAAACACTTGTAAGAGTAAACAACGTCAAATTTGTGTTTAAAAAGTGGTTACGTTCTTTTGACTATCTTTACATCCGTAATAATTTTTAAAGTAAGATTTTATATAATTATATATTTCAGGTCTTCCCGGGTACCCGGGAACGTGCTTCATACGCTCACGCCATAATATCGATTACTGTAATTCTAGACCCTTCATGGCAAGGAACTTCGGTTTCTTAATTCCGTACAACACGGAATTAATGGACGGACCTTTATATGACACAGACCCGTTGTGTCATATAAAGTTCAGTCTATACGGACGTAGGCGTAGGTGTCTATATTCAGGAATTCGAAGCCATTAAAAGGGCGGCTGGCTAAGTTGTAACAAGATATCAGGCAGGGATATTCGTATATATACTAACAGTCAGGCCGCAATAAAATCTCTAACAAGTACACAACATCTAATTTGGTCCAGGAATTAAACAGGATGGCGAGACATTCAACAGTCGTACTCAAGTGGGTACGTAGACATGGAAATATTACGGGCAACTGTGTTGCCAGTAACATCGCCATGCTGCCCGACGGAGACATAGACTTCCTATGTGGTATTCCGTTATCCAAATGAAAGCTTCATATTAGTAACTTCTACTATGAGCTTGCTCAGATAAAATGGGGCTGAACCCACATGCACTATAACCAGAACGATATGGCCCCGACTGAATCGAGGACGAACAACTTGGCTTGACACGCTCACAATTAAGTGGTGTAATGGCGATCATTTCCGGACACTGCACTTTTAGCAACCATACGAGGAGACTTGCCTTGCCCTACAACGACTTCTGTAGGAGTTGTCAAGACGAGGAGGATGAGACCATTTTTCATCTTCTTTGTCACTGCCCGGCATTAGCAGATCTACGCTTAAGGTTTCTGGGACATCGTTCCCTAAATAGCCTTTCTGAGCTCTTGAATGTGAGGCTAGAGTGCATTAATGCCTTTATAAGTAATAATAATTGGCTAATCAGCTAATCTCCATGGAGTGACCAATAACTGGTACGTAATTAATAATCTCCTCTCTTTTATTCGGACCCTTCTATCTTTCTACTTTCAGGTAACACAAATGGACCTATTGCCTGGACCCACGTGAGCTGCTCTTCTCTCCTCTCTTCACTTCGCGGCTGCCTGAAAACCTAACCTACTGAAAAACTTGCTGATGTTGGAATATGCCTACCATATGAATCAAACGTCATAATTTTACTATCAAATCTCCCGAAAGAATTCGAATATGTTCACATAAAAAAATATTTCTTAAACATTTTCCATTAATTGATTTATAATAAATTAAAATTGGCTTTTTACTTTGATAATTCAATCAATAACTCTTTTATTCAGAATTTCATCTCAAATATAGATATTTAAAAAAAAATATTAAACAAAATTAAAAAAGTAAATAAATAAACCTAAATATCTCTTGAACTAAACGAGATAACCTACACATATACGCGTATTTTTTGCAGATAATCTCAAGGGCTATTTATATTTTATAGTTCATATCATTTAACCTACTGGCTCCCACCTACTGGCGCCATCGAAGCTGTAAACTGTAAATACCTCAGCACCAACCTTTGAAATTTCGTTACTATATCTCCAATAGTTCCAGAGATACCAAATTATTTCCAAAAAAAACTTTTCTAAACCACTGTGCTATTCCGTTACAGAGCTCATTCCTAAACAAATTCCAATCCATTTTTTTAGTATTTGACAGAAAACAACATATTGAAGCTTATTTTGATTTTCAACAATCTTCAATAGGACATGGAATGAAAATACATATCGTTCCATGTCCTATTGAAGATTGTTGAAAATCAAAATAAGCTTCAATATGTTGTTTTCTGTCGGGTACGAGAATAGATGTATTTTCCATCCAGAATCCCAAAAGTAATTTTTCAAACAAACCATTGGTAGATGGATAAATATTTTATTTTTATCTATTATAATACATAAAGAAAAATAAAATAAATTGTTTTATTTTTTTTTTTAATTTTTATTAAAATTTTAGTAACATTGTTTTTCTATAGAAATCTTTTGAGAAAGATTTTATTTGTTATCTACTAAGTTTATTTATTAAAGTGTCTCCATAGTATGTATGTCTTGCATATATTTTTTAAACGACTTAAAACAAATAACATTAAATTAAAATTATATTTAAAATTAAACACAAAATAATGAATATAAAGGGACAAGAAACGTTAAATCTGTGTAAGTGCTCTTAGCAAATAAAAGGTTATAAAGCAGAAGATAACAGACATAATTTGTAGGTAAGTATTTCTAGTATGTATTACAATGGTTTCAATTTTAAATTTGTTTAAAATCACAATTCTATAAGAGGCTGAGCTTTAATTTCACGTTGAGCCTGATATTCTAGAATATCTTTCATGACAAGTTGGCGAAATTGCTCGTGTATCTCGTTAAAATTCACTGAACTGTTGTGATTTTGAAAGTCGTTGAGGGTATTATTATAGAATACTGTGTTCGAAGGTAGTTTGTTGGCACTATGGAGATTATTATGATGCTGATGATGGTGGTTGTGGTTATGGTTATGGTGTTTTTGTTTCTGTTTCTGTTGTTGCTGTTGTTGCTGTTGTTGAGACTGCAATTGTTGAGTAATTGCTTGAGTTGGTATAAAAAATTCACTTCTGGCTATTGCTGTTGTGGTGTTTGAATTCGAAGACAAAGATGATGTAGATCCATGTGCTGAATTTATGCCTCTTGGTGGTGGTAGGGGACTAGTATCACGTCCTGGAATAGATGATGATGATGATAACAATGAATAACCATTTCTTGGATATATACAACAAATATATTCTATGCATGTGCACAAATATTTGCCCATTATATGTGCAGAAATTATCAAAGAAAATAAATTAAATACAACAATCACTGTTTAAAGTTTAAAGGGGACTTCTCTAGAGATTAAAATAAAAATAAACCGTTAAACTGTTAAACTGTTGCTGTTTCTACAACGACTGCTATGTACTATAAGTCATTTAACACGATGTTGTGTAAACAAATAAAACAATGTATTTGTTTATACTAGTACTGACAAGTCTCATCTCTTTGTTGTGTTATTGTTTCTTTTTGTTAATTACTCTATGTTTGAATATTCGTTCATTGATAAAAACGGTATTTTTTTCTTCTTACCTTGTGCTTTTTTTATTTGCTAGTAATTTGAGAAGTAGTTCAAATACAAACAAGTGTATCAAATAATATTATATGAATAATATTGAGAAGTGTACCAATGATAAGATATCGAGATAATAACAATTATTCAAATTATTACAATTAAAATTTACAGAAATGTCAATGAAACCAAACAAAATAAATCAAATCAAATCACCCATACGAGTGATGCAAAATCAAAACATTTCTTTTTTTAAATGGATGACAACCGAACTTCAGTTGCGTTGTCAGGGGGCAACCATAGCTGCCAGTAGCCATCTGTAATACCATTTTCGAAACTGACAACGCTACTTTAGTGCGGTTGCCATCCATTACCCATTATATATACCCTGCCACTCATGTTGAAGGATATAAAAATGTTGGTGAAAAAAATTGGTAAATGGAGGTAGTCGCAGTTTGCTTATATCTGCCATTTGTGTGCCAATTTAAAATATTAACCGAACCAGGACTATACCCGATATATTGATGTATCAATCAAGTTTTAAAGTTATTTGGGTCTTCGAAAAGTTGATTTCAAGAGACAGAGGGACATGGCAATATCGACTCGGCTTTCAATAACGATCCAGAATTTATATGTATACTTCATGGAGTCGCAAATGAAAAATGTGGAAATTACAAACGAAATGACAAACATATATATATACCCTTACCACTCATTGTGAAAGGTATAAAAAGGAATCCGAAATTTTTTATTTTATTTCATACCCCCAAATGGATGGATCCGAGCCTGGTAAGGTTATGTATAAGTTTGTCATATAAAGTATAAATATTTTGGATCTTATTTTGGTTGAAATACGTTTTCTGAAGCCGTCATATAACCTACGCAAGTCTGTGATATAATATATCAGATATAGTCACAAGCATTTTCATATTGAAAATCAAATATGGCAAAAAAGAGTAAAGTTTTAGATAAATTGTTTATTTCCCATACAAAATTTATCAGCGATGCCTACTTTTGAGGGGCGTGGCTTTAAATTTTCAATTAATTTTGCCTATATTTATTTTTTAATCCATATTGTAATACAAAATATCTCGTATACTAAGTTCTACTATAGACAATATGTATGTAAATATAAGAAATGAAAGGTAATTCAAAGGTCTTTCCAACTTAGTAATTTGAATCGAGAATAGGCCTACTTCGTGGAAAATATTTGTAACCAGACTCTGAAAATAACCTATATGTATAACTATATAAAGGCTGTGTACACTATGCCAAGATATTAAACATTAATTAATATGGATTCCGATATTTAGCCGATTTTTTAAAACTTTTGTGCTTTCACATATAATTGGGATTAAAAACTCAGTTTTTTTTCTATTATGGTGAATTGTTATAAGATTCGGCAGAGACAAATATATCCTAATTAAGTAGTTTTCTATTTTTGTCAGAACTTGAAAATCGACCTAGAACCCCCACGTAGGCCTAGGTTACGCCCTCAAAATGTTGATTTATTTTGAAAAAAACTTTTTTGGGATAGGTCTACTATAGTTCCACTAACTCACTCATTTTTAGACCTCTTTCAAAATTTTAAACTGTTTTTGGCAAGGAATTAACCTTTTATAAAATGTATGCACCAAGTGTGCATTCCAAGAAATTTGATAAGTTTTTATCAACATTTCTCATTTTATTTAATTTTTTCGTAATTTTTCAATTTCAAAGACAATTGTTTATAGAACCAAGTATCAGTATATATTTTTGCGAAATTTTCGGCGTACCACCACGTGATGGCCAATGTTGTATAAGTAATAAAAATCATTTTTTTAGGTCATCTGGAATCAAAAACATCACGCACCAACAGCAATTTCTAAGATAAACCAAATTTTTTATCTCTGAAAAATTATATTAATAACTTCATTTTATACTTCCCGTATTTAAAAATTATCTTTTGAAGTATGTCCGCAGTTATTATTAAAATAAAATATATTGTATTTCAAAATTATTGAAAATATCTAATGAAAAACTTAATTGCGTTTGGCGCGTTTTTTAACAACCGCGAAAAAATAATACCGTGGTTTTTCATATTTTTTAATGCTCTATTCGACTATGCTATGCCAATTTGCAAAAAATATCAATAGTTATATCACTAGTATATATGTCGAATCTTATTATATACCCTTTACAAAATTATACTTTAAAATAAAAATTTTAAATATTTTTAGGTAAAAATTAAAATTGTTTTTCAAAATTTAAAAAAAAAAAAAAAATATTTCTCTTTCCAATTTTTTTTTTCAAATTGTTTATTTTTTAACGTTTGTTTTTAAATTTAAAATAAATTTTTTTTTTTTTAATTTATTAGTGAAAAAAAATGTTTGGCTAAAAAAATTCAAGTTAAAAAATATTTTTCCCGATTTTGACCCATTGTAGGTCCACATTACTATAGCCTTATATACATCATTGCAATGGAATATCTATCATTATATATCTATATAATGTTGTCCTGGTTTTTTCCTTATATCTCAGCCATTTGTGGACAGATTTTCTCGATTTCAAATAGCAACTGAATTGGAAGAATTCCCGGTATGTTGACGTATCAATAATGTTTGTAAGTTATTTAGGGGATTTGGAAAATTGATTCCAACCGACAGACGGACAGACGAACATGGCTATATCGACTCCGCAATCTATAAAGATCCAGAATATATATACTTTCTGGGGTCACTAAATGTTCTTTATACATTGGTATACATTTGTGTAATCTTTCATTAAAATCAAAAAAGTTAATAAATTTTTTTTTTTAGATATTCTTTACAAAGACAATAAAATAACAAATTTATTAAAAACATGTTAAATAAATTAAAATCGGACTGAATTGCAGATCTATAAGTTGAGGACACATAACTGAAAACGGGTTTTAAAGAATAACTTCTGAATTTGAGGGTGTTTCTGAATTTGTAAAGAACTCAACAAGACCAATAACCCACGCTATGTCGTTTTCCAAGCTTTTTTTACTGTAGCACCGTATTATTTAGCACTAACAGTGAGTTTTTAGTTTGTGGACTAAACAATGATTAATAACTACATAAGTTAAACTGAAAATAAACCTAAACTGACGGCAATAAGAGTTAATTTTTATTTTGTGGACTAAACAATGATTAATAACTACTGACTGCTATTTTTAGAACTAATTTAACAACAAATAAATTAAATTTTCCCAAACAATTTTTCCATCACCATGCGTGAATATAAATATGTACTGACTAGAGCAAGATTCACAAACTCAGATGTAAAAATATGTCTTCTGTACTATAATTTTAAGATTTTAGTCAGGGGTATTCAAAAACTGCACAAATTATAAAAAATATTGAGCAGAACAACACTTTACTTTATATTTATTAATATTAGTACTAAAACATAAGAATTAATTGTAATAAGAAACATTTTTTTCTGAGACTTTTAAAACTATTTAAATATTCTATTAAAAGACAAACATGATTCACCATTGTTGTTGTTTTTTACATACAACAAATATATTTATATTTTTAATACCTTTAAAGCTTCTAATAAAAAAATCAACAAAAATAAATGTATGCATAATTAGATAAGACTTTTTGCCATACTTACATACCTGTTTGAATATTGTTGGCAGTGGTAGTGGCCGTAATATTGCGTTGGGAAGACGAACCAAATTGTCCATTAATAAATGGCATTGCTTGAGATGCAACCGTCAAGCCATTGTTGCCATTTCCACAGCCAGGTAAAGGTGGTGCAGGACGATTAAAGGGATTGGTGCGACGTGGTGGTGGTTTGGGTGTTAACACATTAGTTGATGAGGGCATCGAATCAGTGGTTATTTCTGTAATTTATTAAAATATTATTATATAAACTGTTTATCTAATCACTTAGTAACAAAACTTACTGTTGCGAGAATTGTCTATCTCTTCCAGTTGTCTTTGTAATTCAGCCACCATTAGTTTTTTATATTCATAGCCAGCACAGGTTAAGGCTTTCATCCAGGATTCCATACTTTCTTGCGATTCGGCCGATAAAATGTACGTACGATTGCCATTAAAAGCTATTTCAAAACAATATTGATCACTTTCCTCCGAAAGTTCTGCAATTATAATTAGATTTACTTAACATTTTTCTATGTTTACCTTTCTCTGAATCACTAACCAATTGTACACCCTTCAACTATGATCAAACCAAGTGGTTCCTTTTCGCCCTTCTTCTCGAAGTAAAATAGTAAATTTCCCTTTAGCACAAAGTATCTTCTCTGGAAGGCCTTGTTGACCTCACCCTTCTTCAAAAGAAATCCCTCCTTGTCGTATGGTGGACTAGTAGCGAAAACACACAAATTTTTTTCGTTGATTTTCATGCTTCTACGTTTCAATGCAAAATGACTATGTCACAATGATTTTCAACTCCTTTTAGTCAAATAGTTTTTTCACACACTTTACATATGCAGCTCAAAGGATCAATTTTGTAACATTATTTTTCTTCGTAAAGTACATCAAAAATACAGGTAAACAAAAATACCCATAAAACAACAACAATAATAATAATAAAATGCAATGAAATCACATAGAATTTCTAGTTAAATAAACAGGTAAAAGAATTTTGTAATGAAATGTGTTGTTGTTGCAACAGCTGTCAGGGGGTGTGTTCAGTATGTGACGCTACTAAATTTAATATACTGATGAGTGTGTGGTAATTAGTTACGAAGGCCACTTGAATAATCTTTTAACAATTTTAAAAATGGTATTCTAATGTTTATTTACTATTGATTTTATGCTTTTAGTATTAATAAGATTATTAAGTTAAAAATAATAAATGTAAATGCTGAAATCATAGAATTATGTTTTGAATTGAATAGCAATCATAGAAATATGTTTCGAAATATAAAAAAATATTTATTCATTCTCTTGTTAAACTTTATATTAAACCAATAATTTCATTAAACCAAATATTAATTTAACCATTTCATTATTTATAAATATATATAGAAATAGAATAGAACAAATTTTTTGACACTGTAAAAGTATTTCTGCCTTTTTAACCTTTGTCCCCACGTAGCAATATTTATTCCCGCAATTATTAAATTTGATTGATCCCATGATGCGATGTGCAGACGGCAATTGCCATATGTAGCAATCCATTGCGCAATGATTGCCTTACTGATTGCTTGAGCAATTATTGCTAAGCAATAAGCTGTCGATTGTCATTATGTCGACATTTTTGCTTTCGCTTAGCAATAAAAATTGCTACGTGGAGACATGGCTAACATTTTAACAATAAACGCTGATTTTAGCAACACTTATTGATATATTTCGTTAATTACTCTAACTGAACGTACTCATTGTTTATTTTTATTTACCAGTGTGTGCTTAAATTCCAAACAATTCGTATATAAAAATATTTTGTACATAAAACTACTGAATAAATATTGATATAATGTCTTACTTACTCACTGAAATTGCCTTGGAAATGTTAGGCTATAAATTTTACGACATTTATGGAATGCTGGACGAAATAAATAATTTCCAAAGGCCTACCAACACCGATCGATCTGCCGCAGCTAATGCAAACAATTTGGCCCAAATACTGGGTGTTAATACGGAAGGAGATAGAAATCGCAAGACAAATCAAAATAACAAGGAAATATTTGAAGAGGTTAACGCCAATTTACCAGAAAATTTAACGAAACTAATGGACACCGAATATAATAAAATACGGCAACAGGTCTTGCACAACAAACCAGTCGTTCTAGACAATCAGAATGCTCAAAGCATTATACAAAATTACATTGAGTCTGAACATGAGAAATTACGCATGGAACATCAGAGTTTACGCAATTTTCGTAAAATAGTTGAACAAAATTTATTGCAAGTGAATCCAGCTACGTTTGAGAAATATTGTCAGATTTTTAAACCAGCCCGAAAGCAACTGAAGAGATTAGATGGTCATAAGAAATAAACTTAAGATAGTATCTTTCTCTGAACTAACAACTAATTAATAAATATAAAATTAATAAAACTACCTTAGCGTAATACGAGTAATTAATATTTGGAAATACTTATTAAGAAAATATTTGTAACCTGTTAGGAGAAATTAAATATATAAAATAATCGTTAGATCACTTGAAGAACTGCAAAGAGAAATTAAATAGATTAAATATTCTTTAGATCACTTGAAGAATTGCAAATTGAGTAATGCATTGAGACCGTCCTGGTTTTCATCAACCCAAGATATTAATAACAAAAGCCTCACGAATACACTGTGGGTTACATCGTAAGCCTAACATAGTAATTTTTCTTCTGTGTACAGTCCACTCGCGGTAACGTGAACTAATTAAAGCCAAGAGAGTTCATGTTAGTGAAATTGTTCACGTTAGCGATTGTCGAATTTCATGGAAAAAATATAAAATTTTATTATATAAAACTGAGTTTTTTTACACGCTTGAACGTGAAATTCTTTTATTATTATTTTCATTATTGAAATATAAAACAAAAATTATTGATTAAAATGCATTACAAAACAAAACGAGATCACGAGAAAATATAAATTGAAATAAAATTACGTAGCTAATAAAATCACTCATTCGTTGCCATTAAAAAAATTAATTTAGAGGATACAAACACATTTTTATTGAAAATCGAATTAAATGTATGTATTTCAGTGCTTATAAAACAAATACAGTGAAAAAAAAAATTGTTCACGTTATAGAGCTATCTGAGTTTGTTCACGTTACAGAGTAGTCAATGTAAACAAAAGCTTCTTCACGTTAGGCGGTGTTCACGTTACCGCGAGTGCACTGTATATATACTTTGTGGGGCGCAAATGAAAAATGTGAAAATTACAAACGGAATGACAAACATATATTCCATTGCCACTCAGGGTGAAGCTAATAGCAACTATATTAAATCCCTATAACAGATATTTTGAGGCCCTTAACTTAGGAAATAAGCCCCAGCGCCAAATAATAATTATACCAATTGTTTTGGAATAAAAAATTTATTTTCATCCGGATTGGCACCGACAAACTAAAGTTTATCCTTTATGATGATTTGTAATAGGAAAAATACCTATGTATTCATAATAGTTTTGATACACAAATATATGAAGTAAAAGAAGAGATGTATAATCTAAAATAAACAAGAAAGAGACCTATGTTCGTCTGTGCCAAATTTTATATACCCTTCACCAAATTATAGTTTAAAATACATTTTTTATTTTTAGGTAAACAAAATTAAAATGGTTTTTAGACAGATCTATGAACTGTGTGGTTTTTAGATAGATCCATCAACTGACCATTAAAGGCATTGTTTTTATAAAAAATATAGTAAAATAATACTAGAGTAAATCGTTAATATATTTCAGTGAGGATTTTTTTTTATGATAACATAAATGTACAATTCGAATTATATATAATATATATAACTATAGTTAAAATGTTGAATTAATTTGTGTTTAATTCATAGATGATGATCAATAGCAATGAAAAGAGAAATAATCAAATGACAGCATTAGGTCTTTTAGGAAATACCGAATTCGTGAAATACGATTCAAATTGCCTGACATCAACTGGACCTGTCAGTATCCAGCCTAAAATTGTTCTTTTAGCCAATAATGAACCTAATACGTCTCGTCAAATTTCAACAGGTCGGCCATCGAAATACTCCTTTAATGTCGGCATTTATAGAAATCGAAGGCAAACAGTTATTTTCGGTCACAGCTAAAATTCTATCAGTTATGGGAAGACTCTTAAATCGTCGACAAGAGCGTAAAAAGTGAGATTGATTAGGACATAAAAAACAAGAAGTTTCTTGAAATTTCATTTCCATTACTTTATTTTCTTCTTTAACAAGAAGTTTCTCGTTTTTGACTCTAGAAGTTTCTTGAACTTCTCTAGAATGTTCTTGAACTTCATCTAACAGCTTATCGTTGTTGGCTCTAGAATTTTCTTGAACTTTAAATTTTCCATCATAGCCGCAAACATTGTGCTTAAATCCATGCTGCTTGTTGTTGCACGGGTAGAAACTTCAATTTCTTCTTTATACTCGAATTCGTAAGTTCCGATGTCAATATCACGCCGCTTGAATTCATCTATGAGCCTCTCTACAATTCTGCATTATTACCCCTTTTTGGTAGCTCCAACTTACTTAATTTTTCTTGAGTTGTTCAACTTTTAATTCTTCAAACTTCATGCTTATTATTTTGCAATCCCACTTCTGACACCAATTGTTATGTGTTTACCTTTTAAAAACGTGGTTTATTTCCTTTAAATAACCCGGATACTTTTGATTACAAATAAAAGCAGTTTTAGTAGTTCAAATTATAACAACTCTTTATTTTAAATGTACAACAACAGATTAAATGGTCACTATGTGTTTTAATACATACACCTTTATATAACACTTTATAAACACACTGGTAATGTACAAGAATTCACTGGTAATACAGCACACTTTATGCCAGTAAAATTGTCTTTGCTTAACGATGCTGGAAATTAGACTGACTTTGTGGTGGTCTTATGGCCAATTTATATGCGCTGCATTACCATCTAGAAAGCTCTATTTCTACAATGATCTTCAAACCTGAATATATTCGAATTCTAGAAATTTCGATGTTAAGCTTAGTACTCTGTTCAAAATTTCGTGCGAAAATTTCGTGAAATGAAATATATGCGAAATAATTTCGCAAAAGCAGCACTCTGTTCTTATGGTGAAAACATGTGAAATACATCTGGCAACCTTATTTTTCCGCACTAAATTCATAGCTACCAACATGAAAGTGTTGATAACATCTGATAAAAGAAAACAAATATAAAAACGGAGAAAGCTGTTGATAAAGCGTAAAAATTAAAAATTTAAATAATAGACGCAGCAGCAACAATAAAAATATAAGAGAAAAATATGCTTTAGAACAGAATATAACGAAAGTGTTTTATTGAAATAAATGTTAAAACCAGCTTACTAGCTAGTCAAAAAATATATGTAAGGATTTTATAAAAAAATAAATGAATATAATTAATACCGGAATTTCTTGTTTCCCCATTTTTCCTTTTTATCACTTTAAAGTCTAAGTAGTGAAAAAGGGTATAGCCTATTGATGCTTCTAAATAACAGTCTATGATGGAAATTTCAATAAAATCGTTTCGGCCGTTTAGTATTTATTGTTTAAGAACTAAAGATACCAATTTTACCGGTTTTCCCCCTGTTTACCCCTTTCTGGTCCAAGTATTGAAAAAAGTTATAGCCTATTGACGCTTCCAAGTAAGGATCTATCTACGTTCCAAATTTCAATAAAATCGATTCAGCCGTTTAGGCGTGATGCTCAAACAAACCAACAAATAAACAAACAAACAAACTTACAAAGACATTTATATATTTATATGGATGTAGTAAATGTGCTATCGATTAATTAAAATGATAATGGTTGATCAAATGTCGAAAATCTATTAATTTTTCACAGTTTTTGTATATAATTAAATTCTCGTTTAAAGAAACTTAAATTGTAACGATTTATTTGGAGCGATTTTCATTTTAAACCAGAACTTGGCAGCACATATTACATGGTTGCATATTTCCAAAAAGAACTCTGTGTTGCCACAATGTTCGGAAAGCTTTTCTTTCCTACTTTTCATCAATCTCATTATCTGTCAAAACACAAACAAAGAAAAAATTTTTTTACACAATTACTACATAAAAACTTGTATTTTCCTTGTTAAGAGAAGAAAAAAAGTGGTATTTCATTTAACGCTAAACTCTAACGAGTGTAATTAAATTATTTTTATGATTTAATAACTACGCTAAGTAATTAAAAGTTGCTGAAAAATAAGGAAAAATAATTATTAAATAATTACAAAATAAAAAATTAAGAAAAAACTGCGCAGTTTGTGTGTGTGGCAGATAGAAGAAGGAGAAGTACGACATAAAAGAAACAAAAAAAAAAAACGAAAAAAGTTGAAAATTTAACTGCATAAAGGCGAAAAGTTATTACGTTTTAATAGATATTTTTCCGTTGGTGTATTTTTATTTTTTTGTAATTTTGGTTAATTGATTGTGGTGGTGGAGAGAGATTAAATTGAAAAAAATATGGCTACACGTAAGAAGTCGCTGTTGAAAATCATTATTTTGGGCGACAGCAGTGTTGGAAAAACATCATTGATGAATCAATATGTAAGCAAACGTTTCTCAAATCAATATAAGGCCACCATTGGTGCTGATTTCTGTACAAAGGAAGTGGTGGTGGATGATCGCGTTGTCACATTGCAAATCTGGGATACTGCGGGTCAAGAGCGATTCCAATCGTTGGGCGTTGCTTTCTATCGCGGGGCCGATTGTTGTGTCTTGGTGTATGACGTCACATCGCCCAACTCATTCAAGAATCTAGACTCATGGCGCGATGAGTTCCTAATACAGGCCAGTCCCCGAGATCCCGAACATTTCCCCTTTGTAGTGCTGGGCAACAAGGTGGACATGGACAACAGGCAGGTATCGACACGACGCGCCCAGCAATGGTGTCAATCGAAAAACGATATACCCTACTTTGAGACATCGGCCAAGGAGGGCATTAATGTGGAATTGGCCTTTCAGACTATCGCCAAAAATGCATTGGCCCAAGAAGCTGAAGTTGAGCTGTACAATGAATTTCCCGATCAAATTCGTTTGAACGCTGATCGAAACAATCGTCCCGGAAATGCTGATAACTGTCAATGCTAATTTAAGCTCTACTCTCTACATTTACATACGACAAGTGTATTTATGATGCTGGTTGCTGGCTGGTGACTATCGGCCTCTTTTTTTATTATTATTATAATTTGCCCATTCTTTGCTGTCCCATAAATGCAATTTTAATTTCTTTTTATGTTATTTTCCCCTAAAACGTCAACCCTTCTCCTAACTTTCCCCGAGAGCTAAACAAAAAAGGCAAATAAAGTGTCAATAAATTAAAAAACAATTTGAAAATTTTATGTTATTTATCATCATTTTAAAACAATCTACAGCTATAGAAATTTCCTCCCTCTGTTTAAAATGTTCCGTTTCCTTTATAAAACAATTTACGAACAACTTGTTAGTAAAACAATTAAGAAATTATATTCATTTTTAATAATTTAAGAAATTATTTTAAAAAATCCATAAAACATGTTTGTATGTTTATTAAATTAAATTTCGATTATAGTATATAATATACATATAAAGAAATAATCATTATAAAATTAATTAAATAAAATTCTTTAATAATAAAACAAAACAAGAAAAAAAAACGAAACAAAATTTATAAACAAAAACCTATACAACAACAAAATACAATGATATGCTAAAATACGAGAGAGAAAAATATAGTAAATAACGAGAAATACATACTTATTTAATAATAAAAAAATAAACGAATAGCTATTCAATAGAAAATCTTCACTGTTTCCAATAGGAACTAAAAAGCAGTTTTCATAATGAAAATATTTTCTTTAAACCTTATCCTGTACTCATGGGTCAAAATGCTTAAAAAGATTTTATAGCTTTAAACAGGAAGCTGCTTCTTTTGTGCAAATCGGTTAAATATCACGAAATATTTAAACTAATATTTAGAATGTAATAAATTTATTTGTAAGTATCAATCCGAAACCCGTACAGTAAAACGCATAATAAGATATAATGTCATGTTCGTTTTATTTTTGAAGTACAGGATAAGAGTAAACTATATTTAGGAAAGGCTTTTTTTGATATCCAAAACAATTTTAGCAATAGTAATTCTTTACTATTGTTTTATAATATCCTTTCCCTAAAATTAATATCTGTTTAAATTTGCTAATAACTTAAATAGGTCGCTCTCAAAGAAAACACGATTATTGCGTTTAAAATTTAACAAAATGTCTACGTTCAAATTACTACACAGAGAAAATCCTTCACCATGAGTGGTAAGGGTCTATATAAGTTTGACATTCCGTTTGTAATTTCTACATTTAGTATATAGCCATATCCGTCTGTCTGTTGAAATCAACTTTCCAAATTCGCTAAATAACTTACATATGTAGATAATTGATTCAGACGGTTCGATTGATATTTAAATTCGGAAAAATCGTCCCACAAATATCTGGGATATAAACAAAAAAATTCGATTTTTGATATTTTTATGATCTGTATTACTAAGTTATTAACATATACATCTAATATCTATTGATAGACCTTTCCAATCACGTATATAATACCATAGAAACCGACAATGGGTCAAAACCGAATTTTTTTCACCTACATTTTTTCAATCCAAAATTTTTTTTCCTCCAAACATTTTTGTAACAATTTTTTTTTATAATTTTCATTCTTTATGTAAAAGTATACTTTGATGAAGGGTATAAAGACTCGGCACAGCCGAATATAGCTCTATTTTTATATTAATACACAATCAAATATAACATAGTAAATAGCTTAAATATTTGATGAAAATTTTTTCAAATTTTCTTTTAACGGTCCTTGTTTAGTTTAAAATTTAAATACATACATGGTTTTAGACATTACAATAATTCAGAAAATTTATTACATGTTATTAGAATATTTAAACCTCTAAAATGTAGAAAATAAATCTCTGATTTTAGAAAATAGATACAGAAATTTCTTGAAACGTTTAATATTTTAAATTTGTCAAAGATTATTTTATATAAAATTTGAAGTATATGTATTCCGCTGTTTACATACTAACGTAATTTTTAAACAAATTTTGCATAAGATTCTGTTGGAAATGGTGTAGATGCAAGAACAAAAATATAAAAACAAAGCAAACAAAATAAAGCCGTTAGCCTTAGTAAAAGCTTTTCGTGCTCCTTTTTGTTGTTGTTTTAGTATTTTTTATTTTAAATTCATTTTATTATAAGTATAATAAATAATAACAAATAATTGTAATTAATATTCAAAACTTATTAATAAAGTACATAAAAACCAACAAATAAACTGAAAAATGCATAGAAATATGCAACTGCTGCCCTAATTGATTAATCGTAAATCTATCTCTGTATGTAAATTATTTCAGTTTCTTTTCACTTTTCATTAAGCGCATTCCTATTCATGTGATTTTTATGATATTATTGTATTTGTTTGTTAATTATCATTGAGTCATTCTAGCTGTTTTCTCAGGGTGGCCAAGCTCGATTGTATTGTAATGCGAGACATTTAAAAACAATACGTAAGTATTTATCTCGTCGGATGACAAAGACTACTACTTGTTATTGTTTGTTATTATTTGGCTTTTGTGTGTGTCAGTTTTTTTAGTTGCTAAATAAACTGTTATCAAAATATGGTTTTAAAATACATGACTCATGGATTGACCATTATTCGTATAGTGGACAGTGGATAAAATGGCAATATTTTCGAAATAAATCGTGTCATATCTTGACATGATCAATTTTATACAATCATAGTGGAGGTGCAAACTATTATATGTTTTTTTACATTGTACCCCGTGAATTCTCCAGGACACCGTTATCAAATTTGCAATGTATTTTGCCAATAAATTTGTAAGGAATGTAAAAAATTACAATACAAAAACACAAAAATGGTAAGTTTTAGCGCAAAACTTTGCTTTGAATCATTCATTATCACCTTATGTTGGTGATACTGGGGGCTAATTACCGCAGTCGAGCACGATCGAGTACTTATTCGTACGTGCGAGTGTTTTTATTATTTTTGGGATTCTCTTATTTAACATCGAATAAAAGGTATAGAAAATTATAAAGATTGTGCTCGATAACGAACAAGTTTTTACTCGAACGCTGCGAGAATTTGCCCTCAGATATCTTGGTGATCTTCATTATTTAAAACAAAGTATACCAAGTAGTCCGACTCTCAATTTTTTAAAATTACTCTCTCACATATACGGGTACCGTGTGAGTTCAGAGAAATGTAAACCAATGAAATGTCTTGAAATTTTAACTTTTAATTTTTGATAAAAATAACATTTTTTACACAATATTACTTTAACACATATTATTCTTTATTTTTTTAAAACACTTTCATTGTTAAAACGCTTCTATTTTGCACAAATCAAGAAAAAATATTTTCGGAATTTCTGACATGTAATTTTTTGTTATTGTAGAATATAAATAATAGGACAGAGTTCTAATTTTTGGTATTGAAAATTCATAAAAATTAAAATTTAAAACATTTTTATAGAACTCTGTTGCCTGGAAAAATTTAAAAGTTACCAACACATGTGTAATTTTGTTACTAACACATGTTTAGAGTTAGGTACTTTTTTAATAACACATGCATAGAGTTAGGTACTGTTGTCAAAGAGTAGGACTACTTGTTATACTTTGATTTAAAATTTGGAACAAAGGAAGGCGCCTGGGCTTGATGAAAACAATAATAGATGTTTGAATTGCCTTCCTAAGAATGTAATTAAATATTGTTAGGTTTTATCTTCATCAAAAAAAAAAAAAAATGCACATTTTCATGTGTAATCTAGAGGAATATTTTTGTTATTTTTAAATTCTTCTTTCATAATTTTTTGACAGTTGGGATTTTTAACAAAAATAAAATGCGTGTGGTTTTTGTATATTTGTATTTGCTATAGGCACGACTATACCTTACCCTAGGTCTCCACGTAGCAATATTTATTGCTGCAATTGTCAAATTTGATTGCGTCAATGAAATTTGCGAGTGTAGACGGCGAATTGCCATATGTAGCAATCCATTGCGCAATGATTGCTATACAGATTGCTTGAGCAATTATTGCTAAGCAATAAGCTGTCAGTTCAGTTGTCATTAATGTAAAATTTCTTCTTTCTATGATTCATTGTGATTAATGTATACACATTTAATTTATTTAAGTACAAAAAGTAAAAAACAGTAATTAGTGGAAAATATCCTTCAACACTAAATTTAAGCAAAATACCCATCAGTTTTTCATACAACTTCTCGCATTGAAAATTTTGTATTTGTGACGAACGTTTTCTCCACCTAAAGCAATCAGCAATCGTTCTGCTGTTGTTCTGCCGACGTTTTTGCTTATACTTAGCAATAAAAATTGCTACGTGGAGACCTAGGGTTATGAATACGTTTGATGTCACCTAGTTTTGTACAATAGTACAAAAAAGTACCAACATTGGTGCGGCGGTCGAAATTTAATTAACACGACTTTGTAGTCAGTATTCTTTTACTTCTTTACTTTTGTTGTTTATAAAAAATTGTAAAGAAAACTTGTAAAATATCAAAACAATAATAATGAATTGTTTATTGTGTTTGAAAGTATCCGAAAACATTGAAGAAATTCTTGCAGTTAATTCCGCCGATTGGCAAGAACAAAATATACAATACATCGTTGAAAAATATCTGTGGAAAATGGTAAGTTGTTTTTATATTTACTATGTGACAAAATTAAGAAAATACCAACTAGTCAGAAATATAGAAATAAGGACTGAGATCGAAAAAAACTTATCACAGGTTTTTCATTAAAACTTTTATCAAGTTATCTTTGTAAAGCATATCAGTTATTATTTTTAATGTCAATTATATTCATATGTTGTTAAAATGAGTGACGAAAAAAAAGTGCGTACTAAAATTATTAAATTTTTCCAACGAAACCCAAATTGATCATACAAAAAGTTGGCCAAACAAACAATTGGTCTGCCGTCAAACTGATTCCAATGTTATTAAACTGTATCGGGAGAACTTGTCTGTTGATAGAAAAGCTGGTTCAGGTGGAAGGAATCATTTTCAAAAGAGCTCCCAACACATCCGGTAGGAAAGCAGTCCGGTTAGCTCAGTACTCGGACTATTTGGTACGAAAAGTTAAAGCCAATGCAAATTCCTGACAGGAACTCTGCTAAAAATTTAGAGGCCAAAGACAGAGCACGGAAATTGAAGTCAAACTTTACACAAAAAAAATACCTGCTGCATAATGGATGACGAATATTTAGCATGGAAAATTTTTCAAAGCTTCCGTGTCAATATTTGTATATTGCTGATGCTCGAGGGAATGTTGTAGAAAGGTTTAGGACCCAAAGCAGAAAAATTTCGCAAAAAGTTCTTGGCATGGCAAAAGAAGCCAAACATTTGTTACAAAGTGCTCTATAAATACCGAAATTTTCATCAACGAATGTTTACAAAAGAGGATGCTTCCATTCATAAGACTTCTTAATGTGTCCACTTATTTTTGGCCTGATTTTCTGGCATACTGTCACTATGGTAAGCAAGGTCTAAAATGTATATAATAATAATAATGTGGTATATGTAACAAGAGAGGCACATCCTCCAAACTGTCTGGAGCTAATGGCTGTAGAGAGATATTGGGCTCTTGTTAAAAGAGAATTGTAGAGCACAAAAAAGGTGTCCAAAAATGTGGTAGATTTTAAACGGAGAAGGACTACGTGTTCGAAGAAAGTGACAGAAAGCACTCTAAAATCCTAATTGATTGGAACTATAAAAATAATTTTTTTTTTTTGTAAATTGTAATAACAATTTCAATAAAATAAAAAAATAATCAAACTGTAAGTTTAGTGGTTTAATTTTTATTAACATATATATATGCTAAGATTTTTTCGATATCAGTCCTTAAATCAAGACTGCCAAGAAAACTCTCTAGTCTGGTTTGGAGATCTTGATTTCTCGATTTTTCTTGTAATGATATATTGTTTTATTATCATTTTGTATCAGGAACATTTAAAAATCGACTCCTATATATGCCAAACATGTTGGGAGGAATTATACAATTTCCATAGATTCTACACTGAGATAGAAAAGTCACATAAACTTTTGAATAGTTTCATGAAAACGGAAGTCATTTCTGATGATATTTACAACGGAAAAGAAGAATTACTGGAAACAAATTCTAAAGAAAATATAGACCATTCTCAACTTGAGCCAGAAATTCTATTGATAAAACAAGAAAATCCTTTAGAAGTTTATGAAAAAGAGATAATAGAGGAATTTAATCACGTAAAGCAAAAAATAAAACGTAAATCCTCTACTAAAAAAGTTAAGAATGTAAAACGATATTGTAAAACTAAGTCTAAGAAAGAAAGAATTAAAACTGAAATAGCAGATTTAGAAAATCCATCAAAAATTGCCATAAAATTGGAGTTGGATGTGGAAAATGACACTAAAGAAAATAATTCTGTTGAAAATGTTAAAGATCAGGATGATATTAGCTGTGAAAGTGATGACGAACATACAAATACGATCGATTCAGCTAAAACACATATCCAACGCGAAAGAAATGATAAATTCATAGCCGAACATTTTGAAATGACCAACTGTAGCTTTTGTCAAATACCTTTGGCAACTTTTTCCATACTGATTAAACATTACAAAGAGCAACACAATGAACGTGGATATGCCCTTTGCTGTAATCGAAAGTATTATAGTCGTACAGATTTAATAGATCACATTAAGTTGCATCTAAATCCAGAGCAATTTAAATGCAAATATTGTGATAAAATATTGTCTAGTCGTGCTTGCTTGAAGCTGCACATAAAAAATGTTCATGATCCAAAGAGTATTGAGTGCGATATTTGTGGCAAAAGTTTGGCAAATGAATACAGTCTCAAAATGCATAAACTATTACACATTGTGAAAGACAATGAAAGAATACCATGTACACAATGTGATAAGACGTAAGTTTCACTTTTAAATTTACAGAATATGTAAGTATATTCTTCTCAAGAAAGTGTTATTATGTTGTCGCCTAAAATGCAAAACAACGTAATATAATTTAAAATATTATTTTAATTTAAAATGTAAATTAAAATAACGCATTTCGGAATAAAGATATTTTATTTTTTAGTTATTATGTGGTTTTGCATTTTGACGATTTGTAATCGATATTTGAATGTATTAAATTAAACAATTTTAATTGCAGCTAATAATATTGTATTGTAATATTTTATTAAGATTGTTTGGTTTAGAAACTTTAATAATACACTTTTTCAGCTTCGTGTCTAAACAATTCCTAGACTCTCATATAAGCAATGTTCATTTAAAGAAATACCATAAAATATGCGATCTATGTGGTGTTTCCATATTAGAAAAGCAAAGATTCAAACGACACATGCTCGAACATCAAGGTAAACCACTACCAAAGGTAAGTTGTGAGGTTTGTGGGCGTCTTCTGTCCGATGTGAAATGTTTAAAGAGACACATGAACTCACATCATCCGCCGGAAGGTGTTAAAACCGAAATTGATTGCCCTATATGCAAGAAGATGTTTGCTAATCGTACCAGTCTTAAGAATCACATAAAAGTTGTTCACGAAAATAGTTGCGAAAGTAAATGTACAATGTGTGAGAAGACATTTAAAAGGCCCGATGCGTTAAAGGTAATTTGGTTTTCATGTATAGATTAATATATGTATATCCACTAATACATTTTTGTAATCATTGATTTTTAGGATCATATGGCTAAGCATATCGGCAAGCCGTTACATGCTTGTGGTTGGTGTCCCAAAGCATTTTATTCAAATGGACAGATGCATGCTCATCGCAAAAGTGTGCATCCAATGGAATGGCAGGAATCAGTGCGGGAAAAACATTCTGGAAATTTACCAGAAAAATATATTTCAAAATCTTTACAAAATGAATATGAGTATATTCTGTAAAATAAAGAAATTAATATAAAACAAATATGGCTTTTTAATTTTTATGAGAGAGTAAATTTTTTATCGATTTATAAAACTAATTTGGTAGGAATAACTAGACTAATATTCTTTTTCAAATTTCAATAATTTCATGTTTGTTATTTTTTAATAATCGATTATGTCTAACATATTCTTTATAGGTATTCAAATTCATAACCATAGGGTACAACTAGAGAGTAATAATAATTACTCTCTTCACGCATACTTGTGATATGTGAATTCAACATACTTGTGAGAGAATTAAACACATCAAAATAATTGAAATTTTAACTTCGATTTTCCGACAAAATATAGACCGAACCGCTTTATTACACTTGTACACAATTCTTGGCAAGTTTTTTTGATTCATGCATGTGTAAATTTACACACGTACGTGTGATTGGGTTCGTGCAAAAGTATGAATGTGTTCAATTTTTCGAACTGTTACTTGCATGTGTAAAGGTTAGGTTACACAGGGCAAGTTTTCTTGCCGCAAGTCTGAGTTTATAGGAGAGATATGCAAGAAGAAAAAAGAGGGGTACACACTTGCTTGTACAATTCTCTTTTGTTTTCTCATTTTCACTATGGCGTCTATTAACTTTTGACATACAAAATTGAACACGCGTAATTTTTATTTCTTAACATAAGTAATAACATCAGCTGAACAACGGAACATTATTTCCATAGTTGGGGGTGCTGCACTAACTGTTGATTGAAATAAGCATTGCACTATCACTAAATAAAATTGCCAACAATTTTGTTTGCACTATTTTTCACCAGCTTTAGTGATAATGGTTATTTCTTCACTAGCACTAAAAAAATAGTGATAATTTGTTCACTATCACTAAACGCAGATTTTGTATAAAAACCTGCACTACACTCAATTAGTGGCAATTTTAACTTGCAATCAACAAAAAGCTGCATTAAACATACTTTCACTAAATTTTCAAAAATAAATGGTCTTGAAATTATTGAAGCCAAATTCGAATAATAAAAATTTTAAATCTTTTCTGTTATTTTTAATGAAATATTAGTCTTCAGTTTTGAATTAGTACACAAAAATAAACTTAAAATTTAGTGCAAAATTTGTAGTTGCATTGAAATTAGTGCAAAAAAAAGTTGCAATAAACTGAAGATTGCTTTTTTAACTCAAATAATTTAATTTTGGGTGCAAAATTTTTTAGCTCACTATCTCTTTAATGTTTTGAGGCTGCTAATTTTCAACTCAGCACTAAACATCAACAAAATGATTGTAATAATTTTGTACTAACACTTAGTACCTATTAGTGCAAACTGCAAAATTAGTGCACTACCCTTTCCAAATTTATGTTTATGTTCAAGGGGTAGAAAACACATATTCATGAAATTTGTTCTTGTAATTTCTTAGTTTGATGACTATTTTTATTAATTTCTTTATTTTCTTGGTAAATTTGTTTAACATTATCACTTTTGTTATTTTTTGGTTTTGAAATTAAAAATATTTTAAAAGAAAAAAACTAATTTGAAAGCATTTTTAACATTACTTCCAAGGCGAATTTATAGAAGGTGACGACAGAACTACAACAAATACAACATGTACAAAAACAACAGGTACTTTGTTTTTGTAAAAAGATAAGTGAACTGTCAAAGTTGCCTGTTGTTGTTTTTGCTTTTGGGTTTGTTGTATTTTTCGCCACAACAACCACAAGTGAATTGACAGTTCACTTGTCTAAACAACTGAATATAAAAAATAATCAGCTGTTCTTGTGAGGTCACCTTCTATAAATTCGCCTTGATTACTTCTTCGACAAAAAGTCTAATTAGATTCGCCTTGGACGAGTATTTGTTTTTTTTTTAATTCTTCCAAGGCAAGGCGAATTTATATACAAAGTGGTGTCCAAGGCGTATTTAATAAGGTGACAGTAGTGGCGAATTGAAATAAATACAAGCGAATTCATTTATTTTTTATATATGGAGTTTGACATAATGGCGTTCCGGCGAATATTTTTTATATATGTAGTTTGACATTATCGCGTGCTAGGCCTGTAATCAGCTGTGCTCTCGATGGCACCTTATTAAATGCATCTTGGTGGTGTCGGTGGCGAATTCAGGAAAATACGAGTGAATTCATTAATTTTTTATATATGGAGTTTGACATTCGAAACAACTCACTCATTGTTTTGAATGTCAAACTACATATATAAACAAGTAAGAAAGTATGGTCGGTCAAGCCCGACCATATAATACCCTACACTAAGTAAATGTGCAAAAACCTTTTTCTTTCAAAATTTCAATAATTTATATTCGTGAACGATTTTCGGAAGTGGGCCTTATATGGGAGCTATGACCAATTATGGACCGATCACCATGAAATTAGGTAGTGTGATTAATGTCTGTATGAAAGTTATTTATGTTGCATTTTATGTCTATACCAACATTTTTAAGAGATTTATGCTCGTTAAAGTGATTATCGGAAGCAGGCCTTATATGGGAGCTATGACCAATTATGGACCGATCACCATGAAATTAAGTGGTGCAATTAATGTCTGTATGAAAGTTATTTATGTTGCATTTTATGTCTATACCAACATTTTTAAGAGATTTATGCTCGTTAAAGTGATTATCGGAAGCAGGCCTTATATGGGAGCTATGACCAATTATGGACCGATCACCATGAAATTAAGTAGTGTGATTAATGTCTGTATGAAAGTTATTTATGTTGCATTTTATGTCTATACCAACATTTTTAAGAGATTTATGCTCGTTAAAGTGATTATCGGAAGCAGGTCTTATATGGGAGCTATGACTAATTATGGACCGATCATCATAAAATTTGGTGACATGAATTTCGTATATATAAAACTTATTTGGAGAAAAACATTTGTATGGGGGCTAGGCGAAATAATGAACCGATTTCAGCCAGTTTCAATAGGCTTGGTCCTTGGGCAGAAAAAATGATATGTACCAAATTTTATCGAAATATCTTCAAGATTGCGACCTGTACTCTGCGCACAAGCTTTACATGGACAACCAGCCAGCCAGCCAGCCAGACGGACGGACGGACGGACATCGTTTAATCGACTCAGAAAGTGATTCTGAGTCGATCGGTATACTTTAAGGTGGGTGTTAGACTAATATTTTTGGGCGTTACAAACATCTGCACAAATCCAATATACCCTCCCCACTATGGTGGTGTAGGGTATAAAAATTGTTGAATTCGCTCGTATTTTTCTGAATTCGCCACCGACACCACCTTGTATATAAATTCGCCTTGGTGGTGTCCAAGGCGAATTCAGAAAAATTCGAGCGAATTCATTAAATTTTTATAAATGGAGTTTGACATTTGAAACAACATTCTCTTTTTGTTAAAAGATAAGTGAACTGTCAAAGTTGCCTGTTGTTGTTTTTGCTTTTGGGTTTTTTGCATTTTTCGCCACAACAAACACAAGTGAATTGACATAAATTCCCCTTGGTTTAAGTTGTCAAAAATTGCAACGTAAACAATTTTGACAGATCGAAACACAAAGTGAGTTTTAAACAAATAGTCAGCTGTTCTACTGAGTCTACTTTATTAATTTGCTTTGTAAGTAAGCAAGGCGAATTTATATATAAACACAAAGTATATACCAAGGTATATTAATTTATAAGGTAGTGTCATCGGCGAATTCAGAATACCGAGCGAATTGGTTATATTTTTTTTATATGTAGTTTGACATTGTGCCTGCACTTGAAGGCGAATTGGCTGTCAGGGAAAACAAAAAATGTTTATAAATTTGAATCTGTAATTTAATTTATGTTTTTTAAAAGTAAAACTAATTTCGTGTAGTATTATTATTGGTTTTAAAACATAAACGAATTTAACAGCAAAACAAAGTTTGACATTTACAAAATGTAAACAAAGTTTGACATTTATACTGCACCACGGCGAAAAATGAACATAGTAGCAAAAAACGATCAGCTGGTCTGATAACACTACCTTATAATTAATATACCTTGGTATATACCAAGGCGTATTAACAAGGTGAGTGCATAAGATCAGCTGTTTCTTAATTCGCCGTGGTTTAATGTAAGTCTTCTGTCAAACTATGTTTATGTTTACATTTGTTATTGTAAATAACATAGTAATATTTTAATTCGCCTTGATTTTGACATTTGTTTTACATTTTAAAAAAACAAAATGCCTGTTGTTTTTGCATTGTTGTATTTGTTGCCGGGACGCACTCACCTTGTTAATTCGCCTTGGTATATACCAAGGTATATTAATTATAAGGTAGTGTTATCAGACCAGCTGATCGTTTTTTGCTACTATGTTCATTTTTCGCCGGGGTGCAGTATAAATGTCAAACTTTGTTTACATTTTGTAAATGTCAAACTTTATTTTGCTGTTAAATTCGTTTATGTTTTAAAACCAATAATAATACTACACGAAATTAGTTTTATTTTTAAAAACATAAATTAAATTACAAACAGATTCAAATTTATAAACATTTTTTGTTGAACAAAAATTCGCTTTGATTTATTTGTCAACTGTTTTTGATATTTTTCCCTGACAGCCAATTCGCCTTCAAGTGCAGGCACAATGTCAAACTACATATAAAAAAAATATAGCCAATTCGCTCAGTATTCTGAATTCGCCAATGACACTACCTTATAAATTAATATAACTTGGTATATACTTTGTAATATAAATTCGCCTTGTAAGTAAGTAAATATTTATTGATTTTTTTTTTCTTTGGATAACATGTGTTGTACTTAACTAAATGATAACATGTATATATAAATAACATAGAACTATTGTTGTCTTATTCTATTGTGGTCTCATTCTTTTGCTACTTGCAAAACTTTGATGTCACCTAGTTTTGAATAGTAAAAAAAGTACCAACATTGATGCGGCGTTCGAAATTTAATTAACACGACTTTGTAGTCAGTATTCTTTTACTTCATTACTTTTGTTGTTTATAAAAAATTGTAAAGAAAACTTGTTAAATATCAAAACAATAATAATGAATTGTTTATTGTGTTTGAAAGTATCCGAAAACATTGAAGAAATTCTTGCAGTCAATTCCGCCGATTGGCAAGAACCAAATATACAATACATCGTTGAAAAATATCTGTGGAAAATGGTAAGTTGTTTTAATATTTACTATGTGACAAAATTAAGAAAATACCAATTAGTTTGTCAGAAAGACAGAAATAAGGACTGAGATCGAAAAAACCTTAACACACGTTTTTAAATTAAATATTTCCAACAAACCCAAATTGGTCTTACAAAAAGTTGGCCAAACAATCAATCGTCTGCCGTCAAACTGATTCCAATGTTATTAAACAGTATCGGGAGAACTTGTCTGTTGATAGAAAAGCTAGTTCAGGTAGAAGGAATGGTCCACATAATAGAAATCATTTTCAAAAGAGCTCCCAACACATCCGGTAGGAAAGCAGTCCGGTTAGCTCAGTACTCGGACTATTTGGTACGAAAAGTTAAAGCCAATGCAGGTTAAAAAACATACAAGGCTCAAAAAATTCCTGGCAGGAACTCTGCTAAAAATTTAGAGGCCAAAGACAGAGCATGGAAATTGAAGTCAAACTTTACACAAAAAATATACCTGCTGACAGCTACCGTGTCAATATTATTGTGTTGCTGATGCTCGAGGGAATGTTGTAGAAAAGTTTAGGGCCCAAAGCAGAAAATTTTCCCAATACAAGTTGTTGGCATGGCAAGCAATATGCAGTTGCGGCAAAAGAAGCCAAACATTTGTTACAAAGGGCTCTATACAAACCGAAATTTACATCAACGAATGTTACAAAAGAGGATGCTTCCATTCATAAGACTTCTTAAAATGTCCACTTATTTTTGGCCTGATTTTCTGGCATACTGTCACTATGGTAAGCAAGGTTTTGAATGGCACAAGAACAATAATGTGGTATATGTACCAAGAGAGTCACATCCTCCCAACTGTCTGGAGCTAAGGGCTGTAGAGAGGTATTGGGCTCTTATTAAAAGTGTGGTAGATTTTAAACGGAGAAGGACTACGTGTTCGAAGAAAGTGACAAAAAGCACTATAAAACCCTAATTGATTGGAACTATAAAAATATATTGTTTTTAAATTGTAATAATTATTTCAATCAAATAAAAATATAATCAAAACTATAAGTTTATTTGTTTAATTTTTATTAACATATATGCATGTTAAGATTTTTTCGATATCAGTCCTTAAATCAAGAAAACTGAAATTTAAATATTTAACTGTTATTAACTCTATGTCTGGTTTGGATATCTTGATTTCTAGATTTTTCTTGTAATGATATATTGTTTTATTATAATTTTGTATCAGGAACATTTAAAAATCGACTCCCATATATGCCAAACATGTCGGCAGGAATTATACAATTTCCATAGATTCTACACTGAGATAGAGAACTCACATAAACATTTTAATAGTTTCATGAAAACGGAAGTAATTTCTGATGATATTTACAACGGAAAAGAAGAATTACCGGAAACAAATTCTAAAGAAAATATAGAAAATTCTCAACTTGAGCCAGAAATTCTATTGATAAAACAAGAAAATCCTTTAGAAGTTTATGAAAAAGAGATAATAGAGGAATTTAATCACGTAAAACAAAAAATAAAACGTAAATGCTCTTCTAAAAAAGTTAAAAATGTAAAACGATATTGTAAAACTAAGTCTAAAAAAGAAAGAATTAAAACTGAATTGGCAGATATAGAAAATCCTACAAAAATTGCCATAAAATTGGAGTTGGATGTGGAAAATGACACTAAAGAAAATAATTCTGTTGAAAATGTTAAAGATAAGGAAGATATCAGCTGTGAAAGTGATGACGAACAAGCAAATACGATCGAGTCAGCTAAAACACGTATCCAACGCGAAAGAAATGATAAATTCATAGCCGAACATTTTGAAATGAGCAACTGTAGCTTTTGTCAAATACCTTTGGCAACATTTTCCATACTGATTAAACATTACAAAGAGGAACACAATGAACGTGGATATGTTCTTTGCTGTAATCGAAAGTATAATAGTCGTACAGATTTAATAGATCACATTAAGTTGCATTTAAATCCAGAGCAATTTAAATGCAAATATTGTGATAAAATATTGTCTAGTCGTGGGTGCTTGAAGCTGCACATAAAAAATGTTCATGATTCAAAGAGTATTGAGTGCGATATTTGTGGCAAAAGTTTGGCAAATGAATACAGTCTCAAAATGCATAAACTATTACACATTGTGAAAGACAATGAAAGAATACCATGTACACAATGTGATAAGACGTAAGTTTCACTTTTAAATTTACAGAATATGTAAGAATATTCTTCTCAAGAAAGTGTTATTATGTCGTCGCCTAAAATGCAAAACAACGTAACATAATTTAAAATATTATTTTAATTTAAAATGATCTCAACTATAAACTAAAGTTATATAGGTTAGGTTTAGGTTAGGTTTCCAGGCAGCCGCGAAGTTGGAAATTAGAAGAACAGCTCACGTGGGTCCAAGAAATGATCCCTTTGTGTTACCTGAAATTAGAAGTTAGAAAGAAAGAGGGACAGATAGAAATGAAAAAGAAAGAAGTGGAAGATTGAGTAGTTAAGAAGAAGGAAGAGAGTAGGAGATTTGCAAGCAGTTGCATATCAGTAGGATAGCGGTTATTGGGTTACACCCGAGAGCTTCCCATATCTGGTCCTATTAACCAGTTACTACTCCTTATAAAAGCGTTGATGCCCTCAAGCCTCATATTCGAGAGCTCAGAAAGACTATTTATGGAACGGTGTCCCAGAAACCGTAAGCGTAGATCGTCTAATGCCGGACAGTGACAAAGAAGATGAAAGATGGTTTCATCCTCCTCCTCGTTTTGACAACTTCTACAGAAGTCGTTGTAGGGCAAGCCAAGTCTCCTCGCATGGTTGCCGAAAGTGCAGTGTCCGGTGATGACCGCCACTACGCCACGCAATTGTGAGCGTGACAAGCCAAGAAGATATGTTGTTCGCCCACGATTCAGTTGGGGCCATATCATTCTGGTTATAGTGCATGTGGGTTCACAAGCCCATCTTGTCTGAGCAAGCTCATAGTAGAAATTACTAATTTGTAGCTTGCACTTGGATAGCGGAATTCCACATAGGAGGTCTATGTGTCCGTCAGGTAACATGGCTCCTTTTTTCGCCAAATCATCAGCAATGCAGTTGCCTGTATTATCTCCATGTCCCCGTACCCATATGAGTACGACTGTTGAATGTCTCGCCATCCTATTTAAGGATGCCCGGCATTCCTGGACCAAATTAGATGTTGTATATACACCTGTTAGAGATTTAATTGCGGCCTGACTGTCAGTATATATACGAATATCCCTGCCTGATATCTTGTTATAACTGATCCAATTAGCCGCCCTTTTGATGGCTGATACTTCAGCCTGAATTATGCTACATTCATTTGGAAGTCTAAAAGATAGCCTAATGTCGAGTTCCCGAATGTAGACACCTGCGCCAACTCGATCTCCTTTAATAGAACCGTCTGTATAGACTGAGAGACCCGTTGCCTCAAATAAAGGTCCGTCCATTGCTTCCGTGTTATACGGAATTGAGAAACCGAAGTTTCTCGCCAAGAAGGGCCCAGTAATGCAATAATCGATGTTATCCGGAAGAGTCTGGATGCTACCTATTATGCTGGCGTGACCGTATGGAGCATGTTTCCACGCCCCAATCGCGTTTAGCCTAAAGGCAGAGGTATATGCCATTTTTCTTGCCATTAGATCCACGGGGATCCAGTTCAATATAGTAAAGAGCGACTTTGTTGCGGTCGTTCTTAGAGCTCCTGTTATCAGGATTGCCATTCTTCTCATAACCCTCTCGAATAGCGTGTAAATTGAGCCCTTGTCCAATGCCTTCCACCAGACAGAAACTCCATAGAATAGTGTCGGCTTAATAACCGTATCACATAACCAGTTAACGAATTGGGGTCTAATACCCCATTGCGTACCTATCGCTTTCTTACAGACATACATAGCCGTCAAGGCTTTTGACGTCCTTGAAAGGGTATTGGGTTTCCAGGATAGTTTACTATCCAGAATAACTCCTAAGTATTTTGCATTATCCGATAGTGTTAGTTCAACACCATTTAATCGGGGAAGCGAGAAATGAGGGATCTTGTACTTTCTCGTGAATAGTACAAGTTCGGTTTTGCTTGGGTTAACACTCAATCCACTGTTTGTACTCCACCGACTTAGTACATTGAGTGCATATTCCAGACGTTGTGATATCGTGCCCAAATGGATCCCGGAGACTGCCACGGCAACGTCATCCGCGTAGGCGACAGTTTTATAACCCATGAGATCCAATTTTCTGAGCAGACAATTTATGGCCAGGTTCCACAAGAGTGGTGACAAGACGCCTCCTTGAGGCGTACCCCTAGTGGCTATTCTAGTGATCACCGCCGTTCCCTTTTCGGAACGGATGATCCTATATCGTAGAAGGTTCATAATGAACCCTACAGTTGATTGGTCTAGACCAAGGTTTTGTAGAGCTGAAACTATAGTTGCAGATTCCACATTATTGAAGGCTCCTTCTATATCCAGAAAGGCCACTAATGAGAAATTACCAAATTCAAGGGATTTCTCAATATATCCCACTAAGGAGTGAAGTGCTGTCTCAACAGATTTGCCCTTCATGTAGGCGTGTTGAGAGGGAGATAATGATCCTTGTTTTAAAGACGCTCGTATGTGAGTGTCTATGATTCTTTCAAGGGTTTTCAGCAAAAATGATGATAGACTTATTGGTCTGAAATCTTTTGCTTTTGTGTGTGACACTTTTCCTCCTTTCGGAATGAATGTCACAGTACATTCGGTCCACCGTTTTGGTATGTACGACCATACAAGACAGGCATGATAAATATTTATCAGCCAGGGAGTGACTAGATCTATATTATTCTGTAGATCAGCGGGTATTATGCCATCCGGGCCCGGAGACTTGTAAGAGTCAAAACTCCGTATGGCCCATTTTATCATATGTTCATCAATTATGATTGACGGAATTGTCCGATTGTTCGGTTGGGTTTCACTAGCCATATCTAGTGGCAGATTCCCCGGAAAATGAGTGTCCATGAGAACTTCCAGTGTCTCACGTCCATCGGTAGTCCACCTACCATCCTGTTTCTGAATGTAACCCTGAACAGTTGGTGTTTTCGACAGGATTTTGCGCAGACGATTGGTCTCAGAGGAGCTTTCTACGCCGCTGCAGAAGTCCCTCCAGGACTTACGTTTCGCGCTTCTAACCTGATTCTTAAATTTGTTCAACATAGACTTGTACGTTGACCAGTTGCCTGATCTTTTCGCCTCGTTGAATAGTTTACGACAACTACGTCTAGTGTTCGCTATGTCTAAAGACCACCATGGGGGTCTTACCTTTCCTCTGCGTGCAGAGGGAATGCACGTGCGTCTTGTGGCCTCACCGAGAGAGAGTGTGAGCTTTTCCACAGCGCTATCAATATCCCTAGTGTTACTTATCAAAGGGGGTGAGGGAAGTAAACCATAAAGGATGCGCCCATGAGCATCCCATTTGGTTTTCCTTCTGTTTAGAAAAGGTTTTTCCTTTTCAACTACTAATTCTATCAAGAATGTCAGATACCTATGATCCGAGAGAGAGCAATCATCTGAAACCTTCCAATTCCTAATGAGTTGCGAGTGGCTTGCACTAACAAGCGTGATATCCAGAACCTCCTGCCTATTTGCAACCACAAAAGTAGGTTCTGAACCTCGATTGACAACTACCAGATTACAGTCTAATATGAAGTCTAGAATGTACTCACCTCTTTCGTTCACGTCTGAGCTACCCCAGATTGTGTGGTGAGCGTTTGCATCAGCTCCGATTATCACCGGAATTCTGGCCTGGTTAGCAGCACGCATCATATTCGATACCAGGTTGTTTGGTGGTGGTTCAACCTGGTCGTGCGCCATATAGCTTGAGAGCAGCCACACCTTACCTGCACCTGTTTCCCAAGCAACAGTTACTGTATCTTCATCACTATAGTCAGGAAGAATGAAGATATTAAGATGGTTCTTAGCCAAAATACAAGATCTTATTTTACCTGTGCGTCTTATGTACAAAAGTTTGTACTCTTTGGCGTTGAGTCCATGTATTTCGCCATTGTGAATCCACGGCTCCTGGACCAACGCAATCTCCTCCCCATGATTAGCAATGTGGAGGAGCAATGCAGCAGAAGCTGCTTTAGAGTGGTGAAGGTTCACTTGGATCACCTTCACCATGGTCTGGATCGTATATGACCGTAACGTCGACGTCTTCTGGGTCTGACTCCAGAAGAACATCTTCATCCTCCACATCGCCCAGAGTACAAAATAGTTCCCCAACCATACTTGAGTGTGATTGGGTCTCCATTTTGTCATCAGAGCTAGCGGGGTCATCCAGTGAGTGTTTGCAGTCCATATCCTGCGGAGCTTTCGGTGTAACACCGGAAGTTTCGGGGTCGAGCTTGTCGTCACCACGATAGATGCGCAGCTTGATACTATCGAAACCGTAGTAATCTTACTTTGCCTCTCTCGTAGTGGCGCCAAGGATTCCTTGTTAAGGACTACGACCACCTTTCTGTGCGCACCTTCAGGAGCAGAAACCTTAACCACCTTCCAGTTGTGGGTTGGTAGATTAGGATTGCCGCTCTGGATGTATGCCAGAATCTCCTCAGGTTCATGCGGTTCCGCCGGAATAACTGCGACTGATCTCGGTCGACGAGGTATCTCGCTTACCGGGATCACGTCCAGTTCCGCGCCGGGCCACAATTCCCCTAGGGACGCAATTGCTAATTTTAGCAATAAAGCTGAGCGGTCATTGGTACACGCTAGCAGTTTTACATGGCCTTGATACCAGCCAGCATCATCGTTCTGCGGGGATGGACCGGGATTCTCCTTGAGAATTTGCCAGTATACCCCCAGCATAGCCTGACGGATTTTTAGCCATTTCTCTTGGGAGATGGCCCCGTCTTCAACACTCCTGTCGATAATGGCCCTTACAAGTGGATTGCGAGCAACCTCACTATATGGCCTTCTTATCACACGAGCCTCTTGCTTTGGACGTTTAGTCTTCGGCTGTTGGTTCTGCTGTTGAAGCAGTCCCTCCTCAGAGCGTTGCCGTTTAGGCCCAGCAGATGCGGCTTGGTCCGCTACATCTGCGCTGATAGGAGGATTGGAACTGTCAACCTCAGCCAGTTGGGCCTTAGCCCAGCTAAGTTTCGACAACTCGTCGCAATTAAGCGCCTCGGCTGACTTGGATCCAAGTCGGTCGATAATGCGCAAGGCGGCACGCCTTTGTACAAAAGCCCTTCTGGATGGTTCCTTGCGAGTGGGGGCATTTGATTCTGCCGTAGTGGCGGGTGAGGCTACAGTGTAGCATTTTCGCAGGGACACATGTCTTATCGACAGTGTCCAATACGGGTGTAATTGCTGGTTTATTACCAGCGAGGGCTGATGCAGCTTTTGAGGTGCTAGGCTTGAAATCCAAAGCCACCTCGCTGCTTTTAATCGAACTGTCACCGGAAGGTTGGACAGTTGATTTTTTACATTCAGTCAGCACAGGTTTCCCCAGCTGACCTCCTGCGGTTTTTGTTTGTTTTTCGTTATTATTATTATTATTCATATGATTCCCACGAGTGTGCACGTAAGGGGATGGACTATCCATGCAGGGACGGCGTACATGGACTGGGCAAAAACTGTATTACAACCGACCCGTACCCTGGCGTCGGAGGGGAGCTGTTAGCGACTAGTCTTCTTTAACCACTAACTAGCCATTCAGGTCTTCAGCACTGCTACCATCACTTTGACCTTACAAGTGGGGGAAAGAAAGAGAGACAGAGGAAAGAACAGTTTTGGTCCGCGGGTTGTACCACTAAGAGAGAGAAAGAATATGCTATCACTAGGCGACCATTTGTTGTAAAATGTATCGCCAGTTATAGCATTTTCTTAGTACCAATTATATCCTACTGTGACCATTTGTTGTAAAATGCATCACAGTATTATGATAATTGGCTATCGCAATCCGTTTTACAAACCTAGATATGTCAAGAAGTTTAGACCATTTGTTAGAAAATGTATCTCAAGATATTGACATCACTCGAGCCTTTGTCAAGGCTAGTGACCTGTTGTGAAAAACAGTATCACTAGACTAGGCAATTGCTCCCCCTATCCGCCACCTGGGACGCGTCCGATGGGAGACTGAGAACTCCACACGGAACTAAAGTTATATAGTAAGCAACACATTTCCGGATAAAGATATTTTATTTTTGTTATTATGTGGTTTTGCATTTTGACGATTTGTAATCGATATTTGAATGTATTAATAAACAATTTTAATTGCAGCTAATAATATTGTATTGTAATTTTTTTATTAAGATTGTTTGGTTTAGTAACTTTAATAATTCACTTTTTCAGCTTCGTCTCTAGACAATTCCTACACTCTCATATAAGCAATGTTCATTTAAAGAAATACCATAAAATATGCGACCTATGTGGTGTTTCCATATTAAAAAAGCAAAGTTTCAAACGACACATGCTCGAACATCAAGGTAAACCACTACCAAAGGTAAGTTGTGAGGTTTGTGGGCGTCTTCTGTCCGATGTGAAATGTTTAAAGAGACACATGAACTCACATCATCCGCCAGAAGGTGTAAAAACCGAAATTGACTGTCCTATATGCAAGAAAATGTTTGCTAATCGTGCCAGTCTTAAGAATCACATAAAAGTTGTTCACGAAAATAGTTGCGAAAGTAAATGTACAATGTGTGAGAAGACATTTAAAAGGCCCGATGCGTTAAAGGTAATTTGGTTTTCATGTATAGATTAATATATCGCTCATTTGCTGCAACAACGTCATAATTCAAAAAAAGTCGTTTCGAGAAAAACTGCTTTGAATGTTTTATGACATTTTACTATTTCTTAAATAAATTTTCAACAAATCATGCGATTTCAGAAATAAACCCTGATTTAAATAGTAGATGTTAATATCTGTATTTAACCCAAATTTTTACTTGTGAAATATACGAGAAAACATGAATTTTCATTTTGATGTTTTAACAAAAAAACACTCTCACACAAAAAAAAATTTACTTTATTGAAAACTGATAAAACTATATGAAAGACTAAAGAACGGCGAATATTTTGTATTATTCAGTTCAAAAAACACGGATTTTGAGTTATGACGTTGTTGCAGCAAATGAGCGATATGAATATTCACTAATACATTTTTGTAATCATTGCATTTAGGATCATATGGCTAAGCATATCGGCAAGCCGTTACATGCTTGTGGTTGGTGTCCAAAGGAATTTTATTCAAATGGTCAGATGCATGCTCATCGCAAAAGTGTGCATCCAATGGAATGGCAGGAATCAGTGCGGGAAAGACATTCTGGAAATTTACCAGAAAAATATATATCAAAATCTTTACAAAATGAATATGAGTATATTCTGTAAAATAAAAAAATTAATATAAAACAGAGATGGCTTTTTAATTTTTATGATAGCAGAGGGAAATTTTAAATTTTTCATCGATTTATAAAACTAATTTGGTAAGAATAATTACACCTTTTTCAATTGAAAATGAGAACTTTTCAATTCAATTCAGAAAATATCAATTGGAATTCTCATTTTCAATTGGGGTTTTCGGAATTTCAAATGAAAATTCTCAATATCAATTGTTCTTTTCCGAATTTGAAAGTAAAAATCTCATTTTTAATTGACATTTTCTGAGTATCAAATGAAAAATCTCAATTACAATTGATATTTTCTGAATTATAAATGAAAATTCTCAATTTCAATTGTTCTTTTCCGAATTTTAAATGGAAATTCTCATTTTCAACTGTTTTTTTCCGAATTACTGTTGAAAATGATGTAGACTAATATACTTTTTCAAATTTTAATAATTTCATGTTTGTTATTTTTTCATAATCGATCATGATCTAACATATTTTTTATACGTATACAAATTCATAACTTTCAAAAATTTTAAATAATTTAAAAACAAGTAATATATAAGTAAGCTATTATACTTTACGATAAAGATTGAAAACAATTTATTGTGAACATTTTTTGGGTTAAACATGTATTTTTCCCGATACTGACATATTGTCAGTCCGAATTTCGACGGCGTTATATACGTCGTTAAAAAGGAAAATAGATAAAACATGTAAGAGAGCTATATTCGGCTGTGCCGAATCTTATATACCCTTCACCAAATTATACTTAAAATTAAATTTTTTTTTTTCAAATTTTTTTTAAAGTTTTTTCCAATTTTTTAAAATAAAATTTTTTAATTGAAAAATATATTTTTTTTAATTTATTAGTGAAAAAAAATTTATTACAAAAAAATGTTTTTTTTGAAAAAAAAATATTCGGGTTAAAAAATATTTTTCCCGATTTTGACCCATTGTAGGTCCAACTTACTATAGCCATATATACATCGTTGCAATGGACTTTGAAATATCTATCACATCCATATTGTCTATATTTATGACGTAGTAATCGAGATATAGATTAAAAATAGGCCAAAAATAGAGGTTGTCTCGGATTTTTGCTCATATCTCCGTTATTTATGGATTATTATGATGATTTTAAATAGGAAACTTCTCGAAAGCATGTCTGATAGAATTATTAAAGATTTGGATCCCGAATATATCTGAGGTCTTCAGAAAATTGATTTCAACAGACAGACGGACATGGCTAAATCGACTCCGCTATCTATAAGGATCCAGAATATTTATACTTTATAGGGTCGGAAAATTATATTGTGGAAATGACAAACTTATATATATCCTTTCCACGAAGGTGAAGGGTATAAAAAGTAGTAATTTTTTCAAATTACTATCAATGAAGTATGTATGTACCATATTAATTGCCCGAGATAAATGCACTTATGTATATGGGAAATATTTCGAAAAATTACTAAGGGCTTCCAGAAGGCCCGCTACTTCTTTTCGCCGCTGGATAGTGCCCATCATTTAATTAAGGGCCAAGGCGAATTTATACAAGGTGAAATCTTGTCGAAAAGTCTAAGAAATACATTTGTTTATTCTTTTAAACATTGTAAAAATTACTTTTTCTCTTCAATAAATCGCCAAGCATATATTTTTTACATTAAAATAGTATTTTTCGACTTTCAATAAATTAGCTGAATCGAAAAATCGCTAAAACTGTATAAATCACTATTCAAAAATGTCGTAAATATGATTTTTTTTTTTCTCAGATATAGAACTCTGGTTTTTATGTTTTGTCATTACACCATTCTATAGAAAGTAGTGATGCCATATCTTATCAATTGAAAATAGTACCCACAGATTATACAGATATGCAAATAATGATAGGTGTTAAATAAGTAATATCATTGAACCGTATGTTTATTTTGATGTTATCGTGATTTACAGGGCGGGAAAAAAAATTACATTTTCTATAGAAGTAATGAGTGTGAGAGACCATCTATATATATGTCTGTAAAAAATAAACATTGAAATTTTTAATATTAAAATAATTTGTATAAAGAAAATATCAGCACTTGAAATGTGCTGAATGTGGCACGTAATCCGGGAACATCGGGCTAATAAAGTTGCCCGGAAGCCTTGTTGTGATAAATGTGGCAAGTCATTTTAAGAAGCTTACAGTTTACTTATTCACAAATTAACACATGTGTCGGAAGAGAAAAAAAGTTTCCCTGCTAGAAATGTGGCAAATTGTAAGTGTTAATAAATTAAAACTTGTATTCGTTCAAATATGTAGTATTTGCGGTAAATCCATTTGCTCTAAAGCCGACTTCAAAGTACACAGGAACTTGTTGGCGAAATTGCTATTGCCGGAAGTTCTTTCCTGGTGAAATTATTATTTTTACTTTTACTGTTGTTATTGTAAAAGTAATGATATTATCTGATATTGGCTTGATGCTGTTCGAAGATATAAATATTTTGCATTTTAAATGAGTTAAATTTTTAACACCATATTTTTACAGAAATTAATATTTTATTTTTTGACAAAAGAATTTGAAATATTGAACATACATTAATAGTTACGTATTTTAAAAAGAGGGACAAACAAATATTATATATTTGTCCCTCTCTTCAAACCACGACCATTTTGACATTTATTTAATAGTTGTATTTTGGTTGCCATATTCGTAAAAATAGCAGATTCATATCTGTAATAATCTATGATAGTACCATTCAAAAATGAATTTTAATAAAAAAATAATTGTCTGAAACTGTATTTACTTCATAATTAAATAAAATTTGTTTGTAACTTCATTCTGTCTTGTATAGTGACAAGGCGAATTTATAAATTCTATAAATTCGCCTTGTATAGTGATTTAAATTTATTTTATTTCGTACTAGGGTTCTATAAGTCGATTGTTCGATTGTTCGAACAATCGACTTTTTGCTGAAAAAAGTCGAAAAGTCTAAGTCGACTTTTTGGTCACAAAAAAGTCGAACATTCGATTAGTTATCACAAAAGTCGAATAGTCGATAAAAGTCGAAAAAAGTCGAATAGTCGATAAAAGTCGATAAAAGTCGAAAAAAGTCGACTTTTAAGATTGTTAAAAAAATTTTTAATTGCAACATTATACTAAAACAAAATATGCACAGAATAACATAATAATTTTATGTTATTGCAATTTGGTACACTTACATTTTTTTTAGTGTATGCAAAAATAAATAATAAGTAAATGTTCATAAAAAAATGCTCTTTCTACATATTATATATAATCGCCTTAATATATTTAATTTTTATTGCTAAAATTAACACAAGGCGCATCAATAAATGCAGAAACCATGTATTTTTTACAAAAAATGGTAAAAAGTGGAAAATAGTCGGAAAGTCGAAAAAAGTCGATTTAACTAAAAAGTCGAAAGTTCGAAAAGTCGACTTTTCATAAATTACCAAAAGTCGAAAGTTCGAAAAGTCGACTTTTTAAAAATCGAAAAAAGTCGAAAGTTCGAAAAGTCGACTTTTTGTTTCAACTATAGAACCCTATTTCGTACGTACAATTTAGTACAACATTTAGCAACCCTGTGGCCTCTATTCTAGAGTTGTAAAATATGGTTATCTTTGACTACTCAATTGTATAGGGAATTCTTTTTTTGGTACTCGTTACTACACAATTATTATAAAATTGAACACTATTTAACATTTAAAAACAATTTATTTCACAAACACAGTTGCAATTTTTCACTGAAATATGTTCATTGTTCAAATTTTTCCGCTTATTGTATTGAAATATACAACTATAAAAATTAAACAATATTGAGTACTGAGTACCTAATTACTCACTACCTTCACATCTCTACTGACAACACTGTTCACGGGTCTTTTCGCTAGTCTTTTTTCTTTTCTTATTCATATTCAAAGGTTATTACGTGCTTCTAAAATTTTGTTGCCATTAATTTTAATACAAAAATTATAATTTTTGAGAAATTAATTGTAAAATTTGTTTGTTTTCTTTTTGTGTCTGTAGGCTGTTGATCTGAGGACACAGTCAAACGAATAAAAGAGTTTTTAGCGAATTTTTTTTACTGCTACTGCTCTTGACGACGACTCTACGGCGATACACGGAAATCGATTAGCAACACATACACAAATCTTGCATAATGAAAATTTGGACGTCAGAACACACATTCAACCATCCGTGGGAAACGGTAACTCAAGCAGCCTGGCGTAAATACCCCAATCCCATGACACCGTCCATCATTGGCACCGATGTGATCGAGCGTAAAGTGGTCGATGGCGTCTTACACACACACCGTTTGGTACAGTCCAAATGGTATTTACCAAAATGGACTCACAAACTAATTGGCACCGCCAAAACCTGTTTTGCCAGTGAACGTTCAACCGTGGATCCCAGCAAACGTTCCATGATCCTGAAGACCATTAATCTGACATTTTGTCGTCACATATCCGTGGACGAAGTGATATACTATGAACCCCATCCCACAGACCCCTCAAAGACACTGCTGAAACAAGAGGCATCAGTGACTGTGCATAGTGTGCCACTGTCCCATTATATGGAAGATATGCTCACCTCCACCATCAGCATGAATGCGGGCAAAGGTCGCCAGGGTCTCGAGTGGGTGATTGGTCGCATCAATTCGGAGGTAAAAGGTATTGCCGAAACTGCTGCCAAAAGTACAGATGATTTGATCTTGACCACAAGACGCTCCCTTGATGATATGACAGAAAGTGCACGCAAAAATTTAGACGAAATTAGTGCGCAGGCCGCCAAACATATACACATTTAAGTTAAACAAAAACCCAACAATAATATAACAACAACAATTTAAAAAAAAAAAATAAACACTAGGTCCCAATAAGCTCAATTGGTTCTGCTGACAATGTCCGGTAAACATGCTAAGGAAATGTAGAAAGGAATACTTAAGATGTTGGAGAGTTAGAAGAGCATTGGCGAACAATTGTAATAAAGTTTCTGCAAGCCGTTAAAGTTATAGAATAAAATGTTTTCACACATTTTAAACTTTGTGCTGAATGAAATGAGTGAACTGTTACTGTTTTCTAACTTCTAATACTGCAAAAGGGAGTCGTGTTTCCTTTCTGACAATATTATTACAACAGACAAGTTATGGTCATGGTTCCAGTTCCTGTTTTGTTCCACTACGCTATACTATTCTATTTTCGAGTGATTTTTTTGATTGTTTAAAAACATCAATAATTGTATGTAGGTATTTTTTTGTCTTTGTAACACAAAATATGATGCAGTGTAAATTTTGTAACAAAAATATATATTTTGTTTATAAAAAAATCCCTAAATTATGGCATTATTCTTTTCTTGTATCCCCCACTCTACCATTCAAAACAACCAAGCTTTTGTAATGGATTTTCATATTAACTTTTATCTTCTTTCATTTTGAGACTTGATTATGTTAGTAGTGTAGTTAATTTAATATAAATCATCATCATTATCACCTATATAATAAAATTAAATAATTTTATCTATTTACACAAAGAAAAAAATGTTCAAAAATTACAAAAAATAATAATTATAAATAATTTACAATTTTGCTAAGAAAGTAAAACCATTTTGTGTTAAACTAAAAACTACCTTTACATTCAAGTTAGAGAAGTATATGATTATGTATGATTTAAAGTAGTAGTCTAATTAATAATTTATTATTATGCAAAATAAATGAATAAATAAAACTATATTTTTTATTCGATTTTAATTCATATACACATTTAGTTTTCTTTATAGGAAATTATACAATAACTAAAGCTATACACTAGACAATGTTGCTTTTAATTAAAATGCTTACAATTAAAATAAAAAACCACATAAACAAAGTGATGAAGCACATGGGTATGTGGTAAAATATACATCAATCGCCCTATTCTTTGTTATTTAAAATATAAAGATAATTTAGCTCTGACACGATTTGATTAATCTTTCTAAGAAATTAAAATTGTTGCCAAAACGAGTAGTATTTTTAAAGGAAATTTTAATAATCAAGAACAAATTAACTTAAATGTTGCTTTATTTTTTTAGCACATTTTGTTCACATGACAAATATTAGAAAGAGGTAAATGACTCGGTTTGTTAGTCTGGGTCAAAGTCCAATTAAAAATAAAACAAGTTAGAATGCCATTATCGGCTGTGCAAAATTTTAAATTCCTTAATACTAAATAAAACAAACATACGTTGAAATATACAAATGCTACTTTTGCCATTTGAATAGATACATATGTATTTCGTATTTTTGTGGATAAAAAGCGAGCCAATATTTTGAATCCATAAATAAGTATTCAGAATATGCAATTTTGTATAAAGAAAAGTTGTGAATAGCTATTTCTGATTTTAAATTCGTATATATAAAAGCAAAATCGTAGATAAAAAAGCGTAATTACTTTTTTTTTTTATAAAAAATTAATCTTAATTTTAAATCAAAAAGATACGCAAAAACTTTCTTTTTTACTATTGGTCGCTAATTTTAGACATTCAAAAAATATACATACGTTTGTAAAATTAGAATTGATACTCGCAATTGTCTATCTAGCATATTTTGTATTTCACTTTTTGCGCAGATGTTGCATCATCGAACACATATGTATTTAACAAAAGTTTTAAAACAATGTACTTTTTCATTACGTTATTAACAATATTAAGTATGTATTGGATTTTTTTAATTAATATTTATTTACACATTTGTCGTCAGTTGTCTGGCAAAATTGTTTGAACCTTATACTCTACACATTCTATATAACGTTCATATTGTGATAAGGGGTAAAAATGGCATTGCACATGATAAGATATACTATAATATATTCACACAATTTAAATATTGAATAAAATATTCACAATATAAATTAATAATTGAATTTTTTTATTCAAAGTTTTAATTTAAAATTAAGAAGAAATTTAGTTATTTGTTGTCAAATTAAGTACATATAATTAATATTGACAATATATAATCTAAAATTTAAATCAATTTAAAGTCTAGAAACATTTTCTCAAACGTCTATTGAGTAACGTTATTTATATCAGCAGCTGATATGGAAATGTTCTAATACATTTTACATTGGTCGAGGAGTTATACTCAATTCCATTCTACTGAGATAATAATTTTACAACTATGACAAAATAATAGACTTAGAACGTTTGTATGTTCATAATAATGCGGAGAATGAAAATATTGTAAAATTTGTTTACGCAAACAGTGTATTTTTACTTAAGGTACGGTCACACACGGCAAATATTTACTCAAAAAAGCGTAACCACTTTTTTTAGTACAAATTTGTTTGACGTTGTTTACTCTTTCAAGTGTTTTGTAAGATCTAATAGCATCAAATAAAATAAAACTTAATATTTGATTTGAATTGTCCTAAGTAAAAGGAGTTTTTGACAATAAATATAAGAATTTAAATATATTTTATTTAGTGGTTACGTCTTTTTCGTCAAATATTTGCCGTGTGTGACCCTACCTTTAGTCTAGCATTTTGTATTAAAATCTCAATTATCATATATATTTACTTATTCTACCTTGTTATTTATCATTTATTGTTAATATTTCATATTGAAATGAAGTGTATTTGAAATTCTTATTAATCGTACTATGTGTAGTAGGGTGCAGCGAATTTTTTTTTCGCAAAAAATTTCATTTGGTGGAGGTGTCCAAATATCACTATAATAATAAAAATAAATGGCTCTAGAAAACGGGGGGAGTATATGACCCCAATGCCCTACTTGTGTCTAGTAGTTTTGGATGTCCTCTATCAGTAAAAAAATATAACCAAGTGATTAGGCCGACTTTCCTAAGCAACAAGTACGATTTTGTGGATTGGGTATAAAAAAACCCACTTCGGCATATGTGGGTTCTAAAACATATGAATTTAATTTTTCAAGTAAAAATTTTATTTTTTAATTACTGGTTATAATTATATTGACCTAGCAATACAGACAAATATTTATATTCAACATAAACTAATGTTTATAAAGTATAAGGTTGTTTAATTACGATATGAAAAATAGGTAATTTTTCTGATTTTCAATTGTGTTGGGGCACCTCAAAACATCAAAAAAGGTAAGCAATCTTTCGTACGTTAAACTTACTATTTAAAAGGCATCTATATATCGCTATGCCGTTGAAAAGAAAAAAAAAAATGTCATACATTTTCGCTCCACCCTAATGTGTAGGCATCATAGTACATATGTATGAATAGCGCTCACATATCATTGAATACTTTCTGCCTAGAAACTAATTTTTTTTCTTGTATTTCCTCATAAAAGGTAAATATACTAGTGCTAGTATAGTATTTAGAACGTTTTCACTTTGTTTATTCATTCTTTGTTTATAGTTTTTTGATACGTCATACAAATTCATTGGTTTGTTTATATCTTGTTGTTGTTTACCTTTCTAATCGGTGTGTGTATATGTATGTGAATGTGTTTTTATACTTGTCATTACAATCATGAACTTGAAAATTTATAAATAAAAAATATTTACAAATACGGTATAAAAAAATATAGCATGCTAGTAAATGGTTGAACATTCAGAGTTGTTATGGTATTCATTAATTAATTTGATTTTATATCTATAAATCTTTTTATTAATTATAATTAATATAACAAAGTTCATGACTATTTTCAGACTCTAAATTATGATGGCCATTTTATTAACATAATACAAATGTTTTTAATTAAAACAACTTAGAGTGTTAGATTTTGATACAATCAACAAACGGACTGAAGGATATCCTTCTCTTCACCTTAATATACTTTAAAAGAAAAAATTTGTGGTAAAAAATATTTTTTAAGGTGAAACACATTTTTTTTGTGAAAAATAAGGGTATTCATTGATTTCATGAACAAGAGTTATATCAATATATAGTTATATATCAATATATAGGATATGGTCTCGATTAGGTTGCTATTGAAAATCTGTAAAATCGGTTAATAAACGGATGATGTTAGGTTATCAGACAGCCGTGTAATCTAAGCAGGTACGAACAGCTCACTTGGGTCCATACAGTAGATCCCTTTGTGTTCGTATGAGGTTGGATAAAAATAAAAATTGTTTAAAAATTGTTAAATTTGTCAATAAAGAGATACATGCAGTAAGTGACAATACAATGGAAACTTTTTTGAAAACCATATTCTGTAATTTCAGTTTTCAAAAACATGACCTTTTACCAAATATAAATGTATATTTCCAAGACAAATTTAAATTTTCAATATTATCTCCTTTTGTACCCTGTATGTTGTTGTGATTACGCGAAAGTTCGCATTTTCCGCAAGGGCAAAAAACGCTGACGTGAATTACCTTATAGTAAAATTCAGCATTTCTTAACATACAGGTTTAAGAAAAATACATTTATAGAATGTGATTATACTTCTTAGTGTTTTCCGTATTACAAAAAATAGAAATTAAATTAATTCAAACATACTAATATAGGAAAGTGTATAATTACTCAAAAAGCTCTTCGTATATTCATAACACTCATACTGATTCGCTGCTTTTGTGAATGGTAAGAGTTTACAGAATATGCAAGCAACTACATGCATTTTGTAACAAAACAATTGCTGTGGTGAATCATGCAATGACAGCTTTCGTTTAGTTTATGTATAGTGATAACTCAGTATTCACTTTTGCAAAATAATAAATATGTCATTTGAATGGTATTCATGCACATCTCTGTTATGTATCCATACGCTGAGGAAAATATGCCACTAGATTAAAGATTCCTGCAGGACAATGACCCCAAACACATATTTAGGGATGTGTTGATTGTTTAAAACGATCACTTATTCCGTTTTCTAACACGCATACCTAAATTGGAGCGGAAGGCGTTTTTTACTTGTCAAAAATTCTTATGCCCATACAATTTGTATGCAGCATACCGAAATAACGCGGCGGCAACGCTTTGCAATTGGAAAATCCGATTTTGACAGCGCGTTTAATAGTGAAGTTAGTTGCAAAACACAATAAATGCTTAGCAGTTTGAAAAGTGCCAATTGGAAACCTTACACTAGCTATATTACTACTTGCACAAGAAACTAGTTCGCTGTGGCTACTAAAGTGGTAGTTAAATGGTTATCATTTGCACTACATTTCGCTAGCGTATTCAGTAACAAACAATAGACGGATATTCGCCTTAAGTTTTTGAAAATAAATTCAAGTAAAATAAAATCCTCTAAAAAATACCACTTCGATGGCCACATGTAATGCTGAATGTGGCCGTTTGGTAAAGTCTTCAAAAATATACCACTTTGATGGCCACATGTAATGCTGAATGTGGCCGTTTGGTATTTTCGTTCTCTCTGATGATGAAAAAAAGCAAAAATTGAGAGTAGACTCACATGTAATTCTTAATAACAAATTGAGAACAGTACAAATAAGAGCTCTGTGGCTTAGTGATTAGCGCATTTGACTACAAAACCAGAGGTTATGTGTTCAACCCCGCTCTCTGAAAAATTTATTTTTATTTTTTTTTCTCAAATGCTGGAGTATTCGTACTATTGAATTTAATAGTGAAGTGTTATGCAGAGTGTGCCAATCGGCCACCTACAATGACATCCCCGTGTTAAATTCACCAGTCAATAACGTTGCGAGTGGGTTGAAAATTCACTAGTGGTAGTTCTCAGTGGCTAACTAATTCGACGTAGCGGAACTAGTTCAATGAACTGCAGGGTGTTAACACATACATACAAAAGGAGAAACAAATATGCAAGAAACTCATTTTTTAAACATTAATATTTAGTTTTTTTGATAAAATTTTAGTTTGCAAATCACAAAACAAAAATCAGAAACACCAATACTGCAATGTACTTTATTGTTTAAATAATCCGGGTTGTTATATTTGTTTTTATTGTTAGACGTAGCGTTGCCGCTTTTATTTAGGTATGACATTTCAGAGTTAAAGCTAAGTGGAAAAAAACGTTCCGCCTTACGCTTTTATTTAGGTAGGCCAGTAATATTTTATATTTTTTCTTGAAAGAAACAAAAACGTTATATTTAAATTAACAAAGACAGATAGAAGTTAAAAAAAAAACATATCAATAGTCAGCTGGCTTTTGAACGTCACCTGTAAAAATATAAATTTGCCTTGGTAATGGGCCTGCCCTCCAAACCCGTACCTAACACGTACTTACACAAATTATAATTTTTTTTTAAAGCACAAAGCTTATGAAAGAAATTAGTACAAAAAACAGTACGATCGCATTAATTTGTCCATTCCTCACATCACTAAAAACAGGCATGTTAACATTTAATGAGAGCCGACCAATAACAATGTAAACATAGAGAGTAAAAGAAAATAAAAAAACTATTCTGTTATTAATCATTCACTAAGTTAACGCACTAAATTAATGTGCGGCTAGAAGAACATTCGCAGACACGTGTGGGAAAGTTATCAAGTGAACAAGTCCAAATTGTGCGTAGGAATTAAAATAAAATAACTAAAATTAAATAAATTTATTAAATAATTTAAAGTTTATTACACAAAAATAATAACAAATTGCATGAATATTGTTAATTTAAAAGAAACATACGCTCGATTATTGAAAACAAAATTGTTATTGAGTGGAAAATAATGAAATAAAAAAATAATGTGCTTTTTTTCTTATCAATATTTTTTCACATAGTGCAGTTGGAGATTGTTGGTATAAACAAAGATTATTTACAGCTAATATTTTGTTTTAATACCTCACTGAATCTCGGACCTCTTCCTTGTCTTTCATCCCTTCCCTGTTAAATTGTGTTGTCTGTAATAACGTTCATTTGCGTTAGCAGTTCGCCAAGTGATAACCCCCCAAGCAGAGGAAATCTATAAAAAAATATCGAAAGAAAACAACAACAATTATAGAAACCTGTAAGTATTTTTGTTGTGTGTGATTGTAGGCAGGCATGTTGTTGTTATTGAACTCATTTCAACTGCTGATCGCATTTCAGTAATTTTGATCATTTGAATTTTCAGTTTTCATTGACTTGGATCGGCAGTAGTGCGTGTTTTAGTGAAATAGAATCATGGCCATTTTACGTTTTTACTCTAAGGAAGCTTGGGAAGAAGCCCATCGTGTGAAGGTGTTCAAACAATTAAAAAGCGTGAGTATTATTTCATAGACAAATTATAATGGATTTATGGGTTTTAATGTTTTTAAAAATGGTGTAATAAAATTATCTTCAAAGGTTATTGTTTTGGTTTAAATCAATGGGAAATGGTGTTAATTGATCAACATTTTAATAAAATTGGTCTTTCCCAAAATCCACATGCATGTTTTAAATCGCTTTCACTGCTATAAATAATTTAATTTCAAAATGGTAACCTTCAATATGTTTAAAAAGAATTGCTTAAGATTCAAATCATAGAGAATTATACATAGAGACGAGACACTCCGATTTGTCAAACAAAAATACAACAAATCATATGTTTGATACAAAAACCAAATACATTGACTAGCATCTATATTGTTGTTGCAAGAGTTAGGTTTTTGACAACAGACTTAGGTTTTTGACAATTACGTCTCGTCTCTATGTTACCCTATGATTCAAATTCACTAAATTATAGTGTGTTCAAAATTGTGTTCAATTCACCGAATTTTTATTTAAAACACTAGCAATAAACCCGGTGCGCTTCGCCACCCCAATTGGATGAAAGAAATAGTACTATTAAGTCTCCCTTTGTGAATTAAAGCTAATTCAGGATAACATGGAAAAAAGAACCTGTGAGTCCCTTTTTTAGATTCTTATTCGGTCAGGATCATATACCATTCGAAGAACGAAAAAATACAAATTATTTTTGTATTTAAGCTAACTATTTTAATATATTAAAAAAGTTAGTTACTCAGGAGCATATATTTTATATTTCTAGGTCCATTATTATAGAAAATTCAAAATATACCATTAATGAAAAAGCGCCATAATGTTCCCAGTTATAGAATCCTACTCGCTCGAGTCCATATAATATTATGTTCATGTTTCTAGATTTATTATAGAAAATTTAAAAAGTACCATTAGAATAAAGAAAAAGTATTAAGCATTCTCTTTGAGTTTTCACTCACTTAAAACAATATGCAGTTAATTTGGTATTTCTAAATCCATTATTAGAGAAAATTCAAAAAGTACCTTTATAATATAGAAAAAGTAGCATAAAGCCCCCACTTGTGGATTCCCAATCGGTCGGGATCATATAAGCTTTATTTCACAATTCTAAGTTCATTGGTGAAGAAGATACAAAAAGTACTATTCGAATATAGAAAAAGTACCATAAAGACTCCCCCTTAAATTCTTACTCCCTTATGACCATATATGTTTAATTTTATGTTTCTAGGTCCATTATTATAGAAAATTTAAAAAGTACCATAATGTTCCCACTTGTAGATTTTCTTTCGCTTAGGTCTATATAAGCGTTATATCATGTTCATTGGTGAAGAAAATACAAAAAGTACCATTCGAATAAAGTACGAAAAAGTACCAAAAAGTATCCCCTTAGAATTATCATTCACTTAAGAAATTTAAAAAAGTACCATTATAATAAAGAAAAGGTATCACGAAGTATCCCCTTGATTTTTCACTTACTTAGTGCCATATACGCTTACTTTCATATTTGTATGTCCATTATTACAGAAAATTCAAAAAGTACCATTAGAAAACAGAAAAAGTACCAAAAGGCAGCCACTTCTCGGGTCCATATAAGCTTTATTTCATGTTTCTAGGTTCATTGGTGAAGAAATTACGAAAAGTACCATTCGAATAAAGAAAAAGTACAAAAAAGTCCCTCCCTAGAATTCTCACTCACCTAGGACCATATATGCTTAATTCCATGTTTCTAAGTCCATTGCTATAGAAAAGTCAAAAAAGTACCATTAGAATAAAGAAAAAGTACCATGAAGTGTCCGCTTAAATTTTCACTCATTTATTACCATATACGCATAATTTCGTACTTCTATGTCCATTATTACAAAAAATCAAAAAGTACCATTAGAATATAGAAAAAGTACCAAAAAGCCCCCACTTGTGGTTTCCCACTCACTCGGTTCCATATAAACTTTATTTCATGTTTATTGGTTCATTGTTGAAGAAATTACAAAAAGTACCATTCGATTAAAGAAAAGGTACCAAGAAGTCTCCCCCTAGAATTCTCACTCACTTAGGACCATATATGCTTAATTTCATGTTTCTAAGTCCATTGCTATAGAAAAGTTAAAAAAGGACCATTAGAATACAAAACAAGTACCAAAAAGCCCCCACTTGTGGTTTCCCACTCATTCGGCTCCATATAACCTTTATTTCATGTTTATAGTTTCATTGTTGAAGAAATTACAAAAAGTACCATTCGATTAAAGAAAAGGTACCAAAAAGTCTCCCCCTAAAATTCTCACTCACTCTAGAATTCTCACTCACTTAGGACCATATATGCTTAATTTCATATTTCTAAGTCCATTGCTATAGAAAAGTCAAAAAAGTACCATTAGAATAAAGAAAAAGTACCATGAAGTGTCCGCTTGAATTTTCACTCACTTATTACCATATACGCATAATTTCGTACTTCTATGTCCATTATTACAAAAAAATCAAAAAGTACAATTAGAATATAGAAAACGTACCATAAGTCCCCTATTTGTGGTTTCCCACTCATTCGGGTCCATATAAGCTTTATTTCATGTTTCTAGGTATATTGGTGAAGAAATTACAAAAAGTACCATTCGAATAAAGAAAAAGTACCAAAAAGTCTGCCTCCAGAATTCTCACTCACTTAGGACCATATATGCTTAATTTCATGTTTCTAAGTCCATTGCTATAGAAAATTCCAAAAAGTATCTTTAGAATAAATAAAAAGTACCATGAAGTGTCCGCTTGAATTTTCGCTCACTTAGGACCATATACGCTTAATTTCGTGTTTCTATGTCCATTATTACAAACAAATCAAAAAGTACTATTAGAATATAGAAAAAGTACCAAAAAGGCAGCCACTTGTGGATTCCCACTCATTCGGGTCCATATAAGCTTTATTTCATGTTTCTAGGTTCATTGGTGAAGAAATTACAAAAAATACCATTCGAATAAAGAAAAAGTACCAAAAAGTCTACCTCCTGAATTCTCACTCACTTAGGACCATATACGCTTAATTTTGTGTTTCTATGTCCATTATTACAAACAAATCAAAAAGTACCATTAGAATATAGAAAAAGTACCAAAAAGGCAGCCACTTGTGGATTCCCATTCACTCGGGTCCATCTAGGATTTATTTCATGATTCTAGGTTCATTGTTGAAGAAATTCCAAAAAGTACCATTCGATTAAAGAGAAAGTACCAAAAAGTCTCCCCATAAAATTCTCACTCAGAGGCATATATGCTTAATTTCATGTTTCTAAGTCCATTGTTATAGAAAATTCAAAAAAGTACTATTAGAATAAAGAAAAAGTACCAAAAGGCAGCCACTTGTGGATTCCCACCCAGTCTGGCCCATATAAGCTTTATTTCATGTTTCTAGGTTCATTGGTGAAGAAATTACAAAAAGTACCATCCGAATAAAGAAAAAGTACCAAAAAGTCTCCCTCTAGAATTCTCACTCACTTAGGACCATATATGCTTTATTTCATGTTTCTATGTCCATTGCTATAGAAAATTCAAAAAAGTACCATTAGCATAAAGAAAAAGTACCATGAAGTATCCAATTGAATTTTTTCTCACTTAGGACCATATACGCCTAATTTCGAATTTCTATGTCCATTATTACAAAAAAATCAAAAAGTACCATTAGAATATTGAAAAAGTACCAAAAATCCCCCACTTGCGGTTTCCCACTCATTCGGGTCCATATAACCTTTATTTCATGTTTATAGGTTCATTCGTGAAGAAATTACAAAAAGTACCATTCGAATAAAGAAAAAGTACCAAAAAGTCTACCCTCACTCACTTATTACCATATATGCTTAATTTTATGTTTCTAGGTCCATTATTATAGAAAATTTAAAAAGTACCATTAGAATAAAGAAAAAGTACCATAAGTACCACTCTAATATAAAAAAAACTGCGATAGAGTTTCCTCCTAAACTTCTCACTCACTTATTATCATTAATGCTTAATTTCATGTTTCTAGGCCCATTATTAAAGAAAATTCAAAAAGTACCATTAGAAGAACAAAAAAGTACCTATAGTTCAGTTCTCACATTTTGGTACCTAAATATTATCCCCTACTCCTAACTCTAACTTCATTCAGATACATATCAGCTAACTCTAATGTCGATAAGTGAAATAATTTAAAATATTAAAAAAGTACCATTAGGAAAAAAGTACCAAATCCCCTTTTCCTCCTTGAACACCCCTCAAGCTTGAAATTTAAAAATATTCCATTTTGCCAAAATTGTTTATGCTTAAAGACATGCCTCAAACGATTAAAATCTGTGTTAATGTGCTCAAGAAAAATAAGTTTTTAAAAAAGTACCAAACTGTTTTCCCGGATTTGGACAAATATACATCTTGTCAGTCGAGTTCCAAATAGCACTCTGTTAGTTAATTTTGGCATGAATCCAGGAACCAATGTTAAAAATTTATCAAAATTGGCTGAAAATGTTAAATAAAATATATTTTTCCGTTTCGGTGTTAAAATTTTAATCAAATAAATTTCTGTATCGTGGTGGGAGCTTAAAATAAAATATTTATATGTCTATATCAATTTGTAGAAAAACATACTTTATGAAAAAAGTACCAAAAATAAATACAATTTTTATCCCTTAAGGGTTCGACTTTCCAAAAAGTACCAAACTTATATTTTTTATTTTTTGATATGTAATGAATACGATTTAAAATTTGTTTCTATGTTTAGTAGTTTAAAAGATACATATGGTGCCAAAAAAGTACCAAAATACAGTTTTTACCCGTTTTCTCCCCTAAAAGGTTCGAATTTCGAAAAAGTACGAAACACCTGTCAGCTTATTTTTTAAATGGAGTAACATGCAATTTTAAGTTTTTTTGTATCTTTATTAGTTTCGAAGATATAAGGTTACCGAATTTACCCGTTTTTACCCTTTTTTACCCCCTAAACGTTCGAATTTCCAAAAATCCCTTCTTATCGGATCGTTTCGGGGAGGGAGGAACCCACAGTTAAAATTTCATGATTCTAGCTTCAACCGTTTGGGCTGTGCGATGATGAATCAGTCAGTCAGTCAGTCAGTCAGTCAGTAACGTTACTCTTTTATATATATAGATTTATGCTAAATTCTAGTTTATGGGCACCACTGCGGATCGTTACCAAATTTATACCAAAAGGTAAATCGTTTATTCTTATATATCCCGAGATATGGGTCTCCAAACTTCGAATATTGGATATGCTCTATTTTTTATGTTTTTTATTTGATTTGGTCAATATACGCTACTGGATAGCATTTAAAAATAAATTTTACATGATATTGAAATCATTAGAGCAAAAGTTCAAAATATTGTTATCCCGGTAATTTTTGGAAAAATGTCTTTATTCAAAATATGTTAAAGGTATGAATTTTATTAACAAGACTTTAGGCTTTCATTTAATGTATCAGACGGACAATTTACTTTTAAAACAATATTTTATGCGAAGCCGATTTCGACTACCAATAAAACCCAGATTTTAAAGGTTATGTGGTTACATGATATCTTATATTAAAACTTTAAATCCTGGCTAGAATATAGTGTATACTTGCCAATATAACGAACCTTTTTGAAATAAAATGTGTTTAAAAAAAAACTCCGGTTCGGAAATCCCGAATTGTGTCCAAATGTATTAAAAATTTGAGATGCTTTGTATCGCTTTTTACATTTATCTTTCAAACGATATAGAAATTGTTTCGATCCGATAAAAAATATCAAAGATATGATGAAATTAACGCATCAACTACAGAGGCCCATAACATAAAAAATATGGTCCAGCGACAAAATTTTTTTTCTAAAATCACCTCAAATGTGTTCTTCTTTAAAATAGCGTCCACCACCGAATTAGCAAATTTCAAAAGTATACTTTCAATTTGTTAAAAAATGTCCGAAATATTCGAAATAGTATTGTTGTTTTTGCAGTGTAATTTCACAAATTATTTTCTTTTGCATTCAGAAAAAAAAATTGTGAAATAATTTTCTTTTAACAAATCGAATGAGTTTTTACTATTGAATGTGCCTTGTTCCCAGAATTTATCATATTGCACTATTGTATAATTAAAATTTAAAAATCTCGAAGGATGATTATTATTGTATGTATTTAAATAATTATGTAAATTATTTCTTTTTTTAGGCATTCCCCAATATTGAGACTCTTCAGGTCGAAAAATGTTATCATGTCGAGACGACAACAGCTATTGAGCCTAAAGCTAAGACTTTGTTAAAATGGTTGCTCAAACATCCACAAGGCGATGAAAGCAGTTTATATGAGAAAACTACCTTACCCGGTGAAAAGGAACAACTATTTCTTGTAGAGATTGGTCCACGTTTCAACTTTTCCACGGCCTTTTCCACCAACTGTGTCAACATTTGCCAAAATGTTGGTCTCACTCAAGTGACACGTGTAGAATCCTCCGATCGTTATCTCATCGGCTACTCTGGCAAGAAACCAAATCTGGAACAGCTAGTTGATTTGCTATGTGATCGCATGACTGAATGCCCTTATACCAAGGAAAATTTACCAGTAAATAGTTTCAACGAACAATTGCCACAATCTCAAGAGTCCTGGTACAAAGTGCCAATTTTAGAAGAAGGTCGCAAGGCTCTAGAAGAAGTTAATGCCAAACTTGGTCTAGCATTCGGTGACTGGGATTTGGACTACTATACAAATATGTTTAAGAATGTACTCAAACGTAACCCCACCACCGTGGAGTTGTTCGATTGTGCTCAAAGTAATAGTGAACACTCTAGACATTGGTTCTTCCGTGGTAAAATGATTGTGGATGGTGTCGAACAGCCGCAATCTTTAATACGCATGATTATGGATACCCAAAAGACTACTAATCCCAACAACACTATTAAATTTAGTGATAATAGTAGTGCCATACGTGGCTTTAAACATGTTACCATAAGACCTGAAGTATTTGATGGTCCAGGTATGGTTTCTTTGCAAACTGTAGATTCGGATTTGATATATACAGCAGAAACACATAACATGCCTACAGCTGTAGCACCTTTCAGTGGAGCTACCACGGGTACTGGTGGACGTTTAAGGTAAGCCTAGCTAAATAGTTTAACAAATCCAATTTAAACAAATTATTTTAGAGATGTCCAAGGTGTGGGTCGTGGTGGTATACCCATTGCCGGAACCGCTGGCTATTGTGTGGGTGCTTTGAATATACCAGGTAAATGTTAAATATTTAAAATTTTTTTGCAAAATTCTAATTTGCTTATTTTTTCAGGTTTCCCTCAACCCTATGAAAATGCCAACTATGAATATCCTTCTTCATTTGCCAAGCCTTTGAAGGTACTTATTGAAGCTAGTAATGGTGCCTCGGACTATGGCAACAAGTTCGGTGAACCGGTCATTACCGGATTTGTTAACTCATATGGTTTGACTAATGCCCAGGAAGAACGTGATGAATATGTTAAGCCCATTATGTTTAGTGGTGGTATGGGTACTATGGAATCTACAATGCGTCAGAAAATTGATCCAAAACGAGGTAAGTTTTACAAAAAAGCATAAAAAATTAAGCTTATAAGTCAGAAATTTAGTTTAGCTTTTGGTGTAGATGTTAATTAGTGCTTAAGGGGCTTCAGAAAATGTATTTGAACAGACTGACATCATTAAATGGTAATAAAACGACACTGACATTATTAGATGTCAGTGTCTTGTGTAGAAATATCAAGTAATAATCCCATATTGGCCATGCACGATCAAGTGAGTGAATAAAAATAAATGGAAAGTCAGACATATCCGTTCAAAAATCACCGAGTTAATAGGTGATTTTTGAACGGATATGTCTGATTTCCAATACCAAAGTTTTATATATATGCAACCTATATGTAAAACCATTGCATTGGTTTTGAAAATAAATTATTTGGATAATCTGGTAAATCCCTTATAACTCCGTCATTTTAAGACGGACAGACATTTTCTCAAATCATTTTTATTATGCATATGAACCAAACATATTTTGAGTTTTGGGGTTTGGATTTGTATTTTGATTTGACAAACTTATACCCTTCTCATTTTTATAATGGTGACCATCAGATGAAAATAAATATAAAAAATTCAAATTTAAAAATAAAGATTTTACCAAATACACTCTCAATTTATTTTGCTGTATATTCTCTATTCTACCTATGATAAACGTTTGTAGGATCCTTCGAAATTAATATTAATTGTGAATTTCAGGCAATTTACTGGCTAAAATTGGTGGTCCAGTGTATCGTATTGGTGTGGGTGGCGGTGCTGCCAGTTCCGTGGAAGTGCAAGGTTCTAATGATTCTTCATTAGATTTTAATGCAGTACAACGTGGTGATGCTGAAATGGAAAATAAACTAAATCGTGTTGTCAGAGCTTGTGTAGAAATGGGAGATAATAATCCCATATTGGCCATACACGATCAAGTGAGTGAAAATTTTACTTTTATTAAAATGAATAACAAAATAATTTATTTTTTATTTTTCCAGGGTGCTGGTGGTAACGGTAACGTTTTGAAAGAATTAGTAGAACCTGGCTTTGCGGGCGCTATTATTTTCTCCAAAGAATTCCAATTGGGTGACCCCACTATCAATGCTTTGGAATTGTGGGGTGCTGAGTATCAAGAAAACGATGCCATACTCTGTAAACCCGAAGATCGTGCTTTGCTGGAAAGAATTTGCGAAAGAGAACGTTGTCCCATTAGTTTTGTGGGTGTGGTAACGGGTGATGGTCGCGTTACCCTAGTCGAAAGTGAAGCTGATTTCGAAAAAGCCTTAACTGCCAATAAAGAAGCATCGGCAATGGGACCAGTGCCTTTTGATTTGGAATTGAAACATGTTTTGGGAGACATGCCCAAGAGAGAATATCAATTGCAACGTTTGAACAATAAACTCTTACCTTTGAATTTTGAAGCCAATTTGGATTATAACAAGAGTTTAGAGCGTGTTCTCAGCTTGGTGTCCGTGGGCAGTAAACGTTATTTGACCAACAAAGTTGATCGTTGTGTAACTGGCTTGATAGCTCAACAACAGTGTGTTGGTCCTTTGCATACCCCTTTGGCTGATTTTGGTTTGGTCACCGTGTCTCACTTTAGCACAGAAGGTATTGCCACCTCCATAGGCACACAACCCATTAAGGGTCTATTGGATGCTGGAGCCATGGCACGCATGAGTGTAGCTGAGGCTTTATCCAACTTGGTGTTTGTTAAAATCACCGAATTGGCTGATGTCAAGTGTTCGGGCAATTGGATGTGGGCTGCTAAGTTGCCCGGAGAGGGAGCTCGTATGTATGATGCTTGCGTGGAAATGTGTCAAATCATGAAAGAGCTTAGAATCGCTGTAGATGGTGGTAAAGATTCCTTGTCAATGGCTGCTAAAGTTGGTGGAGAAACTATTAAATCTCCTGGCACTTTGGTCATCTCTACTTATGCTCCTTGTCCGGATGTCAAAGTAAAAGTAACACCCGACCTTAAGGGCCCTCTAAATGGCGCCGAAACTTCATTGATTTGGGTGAACATTGAAAATAAATTCCGTCTGGGAGGCAGTGCTTTGGCTCAAGTTTTTAGCCAACAAGGTAATGAATGTCCAAATCTTAAACAAAGCGAGGTGTTAGTAAGAGCCTTCAACATTACCCAACAACTGTTGGCTGAGGGCAAACTTTTGGCTGGTCATGACATCAGTGAAGGTGGCTTAATGGTGTGTGTTTTGGAAATGGCTTTAGCTGGTTTGGCTGGTCTTGAACTGGACTTGACCAGTGCCTTAGCCAAAATTTCCTTACAAAATGTGGATAATTCATGCAAAAATATGCCAGAATTGGCTGTTTTATACGCTGAGGAATGTGGTTGGGTTTTGGAAGTTGCTACAGCAAATGTTAAGGAAATTCTAAATACCTTTACCCAGGCTGGAGTGCCCAACCATTTAATTGGCTCTACCAAGTCATGTGGTTTGGACTCTACCATACACATTGCTTGCAATGGAAAAACTATTTTGCAAAATTCTGTTAAATCACTGTATAAACAATGGGAGCGTATTAGTTTTGAGTTGGAAAAATTGCAAGCCAATGCCGACTGTGCCATAGAAGAGTTTAACACATTGGAATATCGTACTGGTCCCAAATATAACTGTACTGTAGATCTGAGTTCAGAATTGGTGTTGAAGCGTGCAGCCTGCTCTGTGCCCGTAGCTGTTTTGAGAGAAGAAGGTGTCAATAGTGATCGTGAGATGATGGCTTGTTTGCTAAAGGCCAATTTCGAGGTTCATGATGTTACTATGTCGGATTTGTTAAGTGGTAAGAAGATTTTCTGGTCATATTTATTCAGTTTGAAAAGCTTAATTTATTTTAGGTAAAACTACTTTGGATCGTTATCGTGGTCTAATTTTCCCTGGTGGTTTCAGTTATGCTGATACGCTGGGCTCTGCCAAGGGTTGGGCTGCCAATATTATGTTCAGCGAATTGCTGGTGCCTCAATTCCAGGCATTCAAGAAACGCCAAGATACCTTCTCCTTGGGTATTTGCAACGGCTGTCAATTGATGAGTTTAATTGGCTGGGTGGGAGCTTCTGCCGATGAAAGCCATAAGCAAGTCATCAACCAACCAGATGTGGCTCTTTTACACAATAAATCCGAACGTTTTGAATGCCGCTGGGCTTCCTTACGCATTGCCGACAGTAAAGCCATGATGTTGAGAAAATTGTCTGGCTCAACATTGGGTTGTTGGGTGGCTCACGGTGAGGGTCGCTTCTCATTCCGCAACCAGGAAATTTTGGATAATTTGAAAACACAACAATGTGTAGCCGTACACTACGTGGATGACAATGGCAAACCTACGGAAGTATATCCCATGAATCCCAATGGCAGTACTGAGGGCATTGCTGGTCTTTGTTCTCAGGATGGTCGCCATTTGGCTTTAATGCCTCATCCTGAGCGTTGTTTTGCCACGTATCAATGGCCTTATCTATCTCCCGGTTTCAATTGCAAATCCCAAGCCAGTCCTTGGCAAATTATGTTCAACACTGCCTATGAATGGTGTACGGAATCTTTGTAATGAAATAATTTGTATAATATGTAAATTCTTTTAAAAAATGTTTGCATTTATTTTCAACAACTAATGTATACTAATTAATGTTTATTATTAAAATAACAACAAAAATAAATAAATTGTAATTATGTACTTCTAACATTACAAAAGTCTTTCTTTGGGAATTCATTTAAATTAAATTTAAGCTGTTTTATATACAAAATACAAACAAACAGAGATTTTTTTTAACAACTCCTATATAATAAAAGTTAATCAAAAAGTCTTATCAATTTGATATTTGCAGCAGACATTTTAAATAATTTTGTTTAGCACCGGGTGCATTCATATATTTGGAATTCCAATCATGTTCGTTTATATGCAGCACTTTATAGCCCATCATTTCTAAATGTTTTATTTTCAAAGACTCTGGCCCTCTTAAAGCATTTAAGTCATTTTCACAAAACGAATCGAGCTTAAGTAATAGTATTGCAACTCTGTAATTGGAAATAATAAGAGAGATTATTTTTATAAACCAAATATGTATTTGTAACACTTACTTTGTTATACGATCCAACATGGTCGTTTCTACGGGTGCTTTGATGGGATTTTTATTTTTGTCGAAATTTATAACAAAGTCAATCTGGAATAAATGTAATTAATAATTTAAGAGTAATTTTTTAAATATTTATTTATTGTATGGCGAATGTTTGGAAATGGGGTGATGTAGAGCTGGGATGGAAAATGACATTTTTGTTCGGTATCAAATTAGTATTCAATAGTACTTTTTCACTCCACAGTATGTATTAAAATTAAAAGCTTTACATATTTTATATATAAAATTTATATAGAGTATCGGACAAAACAAATTGAACAGTAATCACATATTAGTTATTTTGAGTATCAAATTAATTTTTACTTATTTTTAAAGAAAAATCTTGTTCCCCTCATAAGTTCGATCGTTCATTGTATTAGATAAATTTGAAGGATCCATTGTGATACCCTTAAGAAATATAACTCTTGAAGTGAAGAGAACAAATTAAATTGGAGAAAAAAGAGAGAAGTCAGGTGCCATAACAATAATTTAAGTGAAAAATCCAGTCCAAAGAACAAATATGAAACATAAGTATAGACTGGGATTCACATTGTCCCGTTACCTAAAAATAGCCAGCGTATTCTCCTGATAAAGCCAATTAGATTTCCTAGATCATATCTAGCTATATTCTCCAGTTCATCATGGAATCTTTCCCCTAACCATTTTGAGACCTTGTAGTCCAGGACACTTACACAGAATATGTTCCACTGTTTCTAGTTCCTCAATATCCTCGCACAACCTACAGAAGTCCTGTCCGCCCATATCCCATTTACCAATGAAGGCTCCAATTTAGCAGTGCCCGCTTACCACTCCTACTAAAGACTTGAGACTTTTCCTAACCAACCCAATTAGTGCTTTTGTTGACTTTGCATCCAATTTTGGCCAAATATCCCTGTAATCCTTCCTACTACACCTGGATTGGTTCGTAGAGTCCCGGAATCTTTTGAATATCAACCTATAATAGTGGCATACAGGAAGTTTAACTTCCCCGTCCCTAGTAATATAGTTCAGATCCGAACCCTGTCTGCTATTTCATTCCCCTGTATGTTACAGTGGATCCATCAGTGAAAACTGCACCCCTTCAAACAACTGTTCAGATCCTACCCACTTGTCCCGAAATACAGAAGTCTAAAGTCGCTACCCTATAGGCCGAAATCCCAATAGAGATGCTAGCCTGACAAATTAGACCTACCTCATACAAAATCTCCTCGGCACATATTCCTTAATTGAGAGTAAGTTAAGGATTATATCCAATGCTGCCTGAGGTGTGCTACCGATGGAACCAGTGATTGCAATGCAAGCAGATCTCTGAACTTTACAGAGTATCTTCCAATAACTACTTTTTCTCATTGCCTCCCACCTAACTGCACAACCATAAATAATAATGGTTGTACGCCTTACAATGGTTATACGCCTTACAACGACGTATAAATCCAATTTACCATGCCGTCTATTTCCGACAAATTAAAACTCCCTACCCTATATTTCCTGGTAAAGAGTACTAACTATGTTTTCGTTGGGTTTACACCCAATCTCTTTGCCTTGGCCCAGGTTGAGAGATCGCCAAGCGTCGCCTGCAAGATTTCGCTGATTATTGTCGAAAGAAACTTTCCCTTCGCTCAGAATCACAACGTCGTCCGCATAGGCAACTATCTTCCTACGCTTAGATTCAAAGATCATGAGAAACTCTATTCACCGCAAGTAATCATAACAGGAGACAATACTCCAGCCTGCGGTGTACCCCTGGTAACCCGTCTTCTAATCCTGTCATCCCCTAGGCTTTAGTTGATAATCCATCGAAACTATCCAACTCACCAGGAAGCCTTTAACCACGAGTTCAACTAACGACTCTCTTATTGCCTCTATCCTAATGTTATTAAAGGCTCCCTCTATATCTAAAAACGCAGCTAAAGTATATTCCCTGTGCACAATGCAACCCACAAGCTCATGCAGCACACTCTCCGCGTAGCTAATGAGGTTGGTATCTATATTGCTCTTAAGATAAAGATCTATCAGTCACTCAAGAGTCTTCAACAGAAAAGACGGCAGGCTGATAAGTCCGGGGGGGGGGGTACTGTGATATACAGCGGATGAACTGGCTAGACATGGTTCTGATCTAGATCTTGATATCAGGGAAAGGTGGGTAAAACCACCTATTTGTCACTACTACATGTCAATTTATGAAAGATTCCGGAACTATGCCGACCAATCCTGGAGCAGTTGGACGGATTGTAAAGTGTCCAGGGCCATTTGGGCAAAACTGAATGCTAAAGCAACCAGAGCACTGTTAGAGTTGGATAGATGTAATCTAAGGATTCTAGTAGGAGTGATAACCGGCCATTGCGCAATTGGCGCCTTCAAAGGCAAATTTGGGGATGTAGAGGGGCTAGAGACAGTGGAACATATCATGTGCAACTGCTCTAGGTTACAGAGTCTTAGACTTAATGTTGCTGGCTGTGAACTGTGCAACATACTAGGTTTCATTAGGAGAATAGGGTGGCTATTTAAGGGACGTTTTACGGCAATTTCAAACCCGCAGTAAAAATCTTATTCTCTTTCTTTCTCTTTCTTTCACTAGGCGATTTTTGGACTCTTCTCTCTAAACTATATAAATTTACTTATTGAAGGGAACCACAATGGACCTCATAGTCTCCGAGTGGAAGTACACAGAGTGTACACCCCTTCCTAACCTTAAACCATAACAGGAGACAATACTTCACCCTGCGGTGTACCCCTGGTAACCTGTCTTCTAATCCTGTTATCCCCTAGGCTTGAGTTGAAAATCCTGCTACTAAGCATCGAAACTATCCAACTCACCAGGAAGTCTTAACCGCGAGTTCAACTAACGACTCTCTTATTGCCTCTATCCTAATGTTATTAAAGGATATTGCTCAAAGTATATTCACTATGCTCAATGCAATCCACAATCTCATGCAGCACACTCTCCACAGACTTACCCTTGATGTAAGGGTGCTGAGCGATGCTAATGAGGTTGGTATCTATATTACTCCTAAGATAAAGATCTATCAGTTGCTCAAGAGTTTTCAACAGAAAAGACGACAAGCTGATAGGTCTAAAATTCTTTGGCTTTGAGTGGCACGCCTTACAGGCTTTGGGTATGAAGATTACCTTTACCTCTCTCCACACTTTTGGAAACTATTTTAGTCAGAGTTTTCAAACTTCGTTTAAATTGTTGTCAGTTTTCGTTTTTGAGCTAAATATCGGAACAGTTGGCGTGACTCACTCATATAAAGTAAATCACCCTTATCGTGGTTGGCGTAAACGTCATACGCCTACGACACTTTTGTACTAGATTAAAGAAATAGTTTGCATTTTATGTTTAATCCAGTACGAAACAGTCGTAGGCGTAAGACGTTTACGCCTACCACGATAAGGGTGAATAAATTTTATTGAATATATGGAGAACTATAACAGTTTAATATTCAATACAAACTTTGTGTAAATTATTGGTTATGCCAAAAATTAAAGAGATCGGAACATATAGTAAATTGTTATTTTAGAATATCTGGAGAACTATTATACTATTATACGAATTTATTAAAAATTTTAAATTTCGATATAAAATAATAAATTTGAATTAAATCAGACGTATAGTGTGTCCTATATTTGAAAAACAAAAGGTCAAAGGTATGGTAATACTTTGATTTTTCTAATGACCAAAGCAAGCATGTCTAAGATATCCTACAACGCCGCTTCTGGGAGGTCTTTGAATCGGAACAGCCAGATAGAAATTATAGATTTATTTTCAAAATATGTGGATGTGTTTTATATGAATGTAGTCCCTTTTGTAATCTGATATAGATAATGTTGATTTTTAATAAAATATCGATTTTGAGCATTTTATTGTAAACTAAATGTTAAACTTTACCTGATAACCATATGGTGTTGTATGATTGCATCTTATATATGATTCATTTTTAAGTAAAGCTGTTAATAAACTTTTCACATCGCGACTAAAACGAGTTTCCATTGGGGCTTCTGTAATGATAAGAGAATAAATTAAAAACAATAGAAATTGATGTTGAAGTATTCATCATACTTTTACTAATTTGAGCTTCAATGAAATTTTGTTGAAACCAGGGAACATTAGCTTCTGGAAAATCTAAGCAAACACTACGATTCAATTGCATTACAATATTAAGTACACGTTCGGGATAAGTAGCCTGGAAGAAAGAGAAAATATAAATAGGTTTATTTAAAAAAATATATATTATAAAAGGAAATGAGCCGAAACTGATATTTGAAAAATAAATATTTTTCTTGAAATCTTAAATTATGTTTAAATATTATTTAATTACCTTAGAATAACACATTTGTATTTCTTCTTCGACACGCTGGATAAATTTAACACAAAATACTTTATTGATAAGTTCTTCAGGTATAGTCTTGTAAAAACATAAAGCTAAACAGGATTGAACTAACGCCAAACCACTCATATAATTAAAATCTCTGTAAGAAAAATGATTACACAATTATTAGATTATAATTTGCATCAATTCAGATTACACTACTCTACACACCTTAATAATATTGCACCGGCATAATGCAGGGCATCATAGGACTGCGGCGTATAACCTAAATTATAGGTACAAGTCAATATTTTTTCCACCGTTTCACCCACCACATGTTCATGATTATTCTCCAGGTATGTGAACATATTATCTAGTATTTCAGGCACCAAATAATTGGTGGCCATGAAATTATAGGCCATATCTTTGATGATGCGTGAATTTAAGTCTTGACATTGTATTTCTTTGTACTTTTGCAGGGTTTTGTGATAAATTATACTATTTTTTAAGCCTGCAGGTAAGTAAGAAATGGGAATTTTAAAATATTTTTTAAATGTTTTTAAAATTTAAACTTACTTCTTCGATTACTTAAAGTACGCACTAACATATTTAAATCGGTTACTGTTAGTTGTTCATCATTTAAATGCTTTTCTATGCTGGCGGTTAGGACACTATCAATGGTAGACAATTGCATGCCTACCAATTGTGGCACTTGATAACGATATCTATATAAGAAATGAGTTCAGTTAAAAACAATAGTGTTATAATTGGCCGATTCCTATATACCTTCACCAAAGCATACTTTAAGATAAGTATAAAAAAAATTGAGTGAAAACAAATATTAGTGAAACAAATTTGTGAAAAATATGTGACAAAATCGAGGTAGTCTTAGTTTTTTGTTTATATCTCATCCATCTAAAATAGGTGAACAAATAGCTAACAGTTTTAAATAGCAATCTAAGTTGGACTATAGCGGATATATTGATGTATCAATCATGCGTGTAAGTTATTTGATGGCTTTGGAAAGTTGATTTCAACATATAGACGGATACGGCTATATAGACTCCGCTATCTATAACGATCCATAATATATAAACTTTATGGAGTCGAAGATGAAAAATGAGGAAATTCTAAACGGATTGACAAACATATTGTTACGAATGTGCAATAGCGATTTGAATTTAACGGTCTGTAACGACTGCCTGCAGCATTCATCATGTTTATAAACACGTCCATCAGTAGCATGCGGTTATTATTAGCATTGTTTGGAAGTGTGGCAACGCTGAGTGTTTGGGCTGCTAACATTGACATCGAAGGCTCTAGAATTCGAACATACGAGTTTTGACCGTTAAGAAGAATCTAGACTACTCCAATGAAGATGGCAGTGTGTATAAATAGTGATTGCGGTTGCAGTAGTCAGAGAGTTGATCATTGTCGCGGTTAGAGTTAACATCAATTATCGTGTACATGTGTGTTTGTACATTATAAAGTATGTGTGCATTTCTTCGAATTGATAAACGTGTATAAAGACACTGAGTGACTATTTAATTATGTTGTTGTACATTCTAAATAAATAAAGAGTTGTTACAATTTTAAACTACAAAAACTGTTTTTACTTGCAATCAAAAGTATCCGGTTTATTTAAAGGAAATAAACCCCGTTTTTAAAAGGTAAAAACGTAACAATATATACAACCTTAACACACATGGAGAAGCATTTAGTCTTAATTTCGCTTTCGAAATCAAAATAAACTTGTTCTCTAAACCATTCCAATAATGAATTCATTATTAATTAATTCATATGCTTAATTGCTTTGTATTTCAAATGTATAGAATTCATTCCGTTGAGAATTCATTTCTTGTAGAATTAATTCCATACTGAGTCATTAAAATTTTCTTGAATTCACAACCAATAAAAAATAGATTTAAAAATGTACATTCTTCAATTAAAATATCCCTGAAGGAAACCTGGGGACAAGTGTCACCAGTCTTGTCCACTCTTTTGGTGACTTTTTGGCGACATTGTCAACGAAGCGTCTAAATTTTTGTATTTGAATTCGTACCTTTTTGTTTTTAATTTTTTTTTAATACAACATCAAATGTTAACTAAATATGCAGTTTCATTATCGACATCTACTTCAGAAAAGTACCAAAAGTGTAGACTAGAATTACTAAACTGTATTATTTTGTCAACAAAAAATACAAAGAAAGTTTGACAATCGAAAACACAATCTAAACAAGCAAACAAATAGTAATCAACCGTGTTCTTTACTTCATCTTATTAATACTCCTTGTATTTGAATTCTGTTATGAATTAATTCCATTATGCTGTAATTCAACGATGAATGAATTCTATTTAAATAAAAGCCTTTCAAAGAAGCTAATGAATTAGATGATGGGAATGGATTTATGAAATGAATGGCTGACATTTTTTAATTCTGAATAAAGATTTTAGTTAAGTAAGCTCAAATTTAATTAATTAAATCGAAGCTCTGATAAGAAGTAAGAGTGCTATATTCCGCCGAATCTTATACATAATTCCTTCAACAAGGCATACTTTAAGATAAATATTGAAAACAATTTGTATGTGAAAAAAATGTTGGTGAAAAAAATAAATGGTGTGAACTAAGGTGAGAGCGTTTCGACAACAAACACAACAAACATAATATTTCTTGCTGACAAGAGCATAGGTTTTGTCAAAATTGAATTTGTCAAATAAAAAATAAACAAATTTTATTTTGGCATATTAACAAAAAAACGGCCGTTAAATTTAAATTATATTTGAAAAAGAACAACGGTTTAATAGTGCTTAATCCAAATTTCATTATATGAAATCATTTTATTCACATTTTCATTCATGTTTTTTGATTTAAAAATTTTTTTCTTTGAAAATAAAATTTATTATTTTTTCAAAATAAATTCAGTTTGACAAAACCCAAGCATTTTCAAAATAGATAAATAAAAATCAGCTGTGTTGTTGATTTCACCTTACTTAGTGCATCCTGGTGTGAACCAAAGAATAACGTGTGAACAACATTTTTAGTGAAAAATAAAATTTGGTGAAAAATATGTAAAAACAAAATTGAGGTACTCAAATAAATTTACCTCATTTCAAGTGAAATCTGTAGACCACGGCTGATAAGAAAACAATCTGTTGGCGTAAATTGATCCCCCATTGAGATAATTTTCGATAGCAAAATATTTGGATATTTTTTCCAACTGTACGGTGTATGACCATAAGCCAAAACAAATGATGCCAAACGAGCAAATTTCTGTGGTATTCTGCCAGCCAAATCATGTTCTATAAATCTCATGCACAATTGACTTAGTTTCTTCTCCAACACCATGTGTCTATAGGTGCCGCCCAGATTATTATTGAAATTCATATAACGATGACAATGACGCAAGAAACGTAAATGGCTTTCTTCTTCGGATAGAGTTTCTAACTCTGCCACAACGCCATTCCAGTAGGCATTGCAAATTTTATTATCAGATATTTTCAAACCTCTTAAAGTGGAGAAAAGATTGCCGGTCGAATTATGTGACTGCCAACTTTCCGGTGATGATATTAAAGCTTTGAAGGCATTAATTAAGGACTCTCTACGTTGCGGCTGGGCAAATGGTACAAAACAAGCCAAATTTTCGGCGGTCATTTGCTTACTTAACAACTCCTCAATGGCTTCGGCTAATGGTTCATTTAAATCAGCCGGTTCCATGTGATATTGATATATGCGGCAAACATTTTTCAAATCATTACCATCTAGTTGTTTAATACAGGTTTCCATAGTAAGGAGAAGATTTCTTATCAAAGGAACATGTTTATGTGACCACACAGCCATATTAAGCAGATTTAAAATTTTTATAACCGTCTTTGGTGTATCACTTGAAATTTTTCCCGATTCAATTAAATCAGAAACTTTGCTCTTGTATAGCTCAACCATTTCATCGTTAATTAGAATTTGTAATTTGAACATGCATATAGCAATCATGCGAGCCTCTTCTTCACTCTTGCACATCGCAATGTGATGCTGTAAATGTCTCATAAAGTTGACACACAGCATGGGCGTAAAGAAATCTCTACCCGTAGTAATGCCCACCACTAAGCGTGATAATGCCGGCAGTCCAATTATTTCTTCGGCGGTTTCAACTACATTTAGGGCATTCATTAACAGCTGCTGCAGTACTGGTTCACTATTGTCCACACCCATTTTACGCAAATACAAATAACAGGTGGTCATTTCATTTGTATTTAATTTAGGAACATTCTCGTTAAGTAGTGGTAAAAGATATTTCATAAAGTTTTGTTCGTTTAGCTCAGGATGTGCATAATTATTTTGTCTATTAAACATCCATAGTAAAATTACGGATTGAACAATGTGTTCTTTGTTCAAATCAGATTTTTCAGTCTCCAAGATATTTTGTAGCTGTAAGGAAAATATTAAAAAGTTTATAAATAAGAGGAAGCTATAATGTTAAAATTTTTTCGGTTTTAATTCATCCATTTTTGGGCAACCTACTCCTCACTTTGCTAAGGTCCCAATAAACCAGAGAACGATATGATAGCGAAACAGATTATATTTTATGGGGGCAAATATGATATCATATGGGTAATTCCATGTCATCGTACGTAACATTTGTACGCCTATGGAGTGAAATAGATTTTGCAAAAATAAGAGTATCTGAAAAATAATTTGGTCTTTATGTTTATTTCAGAGGGTACTATATTTTAAAATACCCTTTTTTCGCTCGATATTTTGGACAACAATTATATCGATAAGGGTATATCGTACGTGACGTAAAACGGAAGTAATTTTGAGGTACATGTAGAAAGCTAAAATTTGCAAATCGCGTATGTGTGAAAAGATAGTAATTTTTTCCATTGATATCACTCTCTCCTTCCGTTCTATTCGTTTATTCTATGGAAAGAGTAATATCAATGTAAAAGACTCTCTTTTCACACAGATACAATACAATAACAAAATACATACAATACATTCTCATGAATTAGATTTTTCATAACAGACTTAGGTTTTTGGCTCTCAGTTACCTATCTAGTTGTCATCTATGCATAGTTTTAATTAAAAAATTGCAAACAACATACGAACGATTTAATTGTAATTAATAAACTCGCGAATCAATGGCTGAATTTCTAGGTAAATTTGGTAGCGTTGTTCAAGCGTCAATCTATTCAGAATGACAGTTCATGTGACAGTTAACAATTTCGTAAGCTTTTTCGGGCTTAAAAAAGCACCTTTATATATAATTTGTGGTATTAAATAGCATTCAAAATAAAATCTGTAGCAATTCGATTTTACTATCGTTTTTATTGGAAATTATGATAGCGAAAATGATATCATAATTTCATGGAAAAACGATATAAGGAAAGGTACAATTTAGTCCGTCATTACTATCGTTTATTATATAATTTATATCACCTAGATGATATCGTTTCAATATCGTTTGGTTTATTTGTGTTTGAAGTTTTTTTCCAAATGTTTGTTGCACAGGGTATATTTTATTCTATGGTTTGTAGCGCAGATTAATCTGCGGTTTGTGGTTTATTTTATTGGAAAAATGTTTGATAATGCTATTATGATAATAATAAAATATATAATAATCGCACCCATAAGGTAATCGTTTTCGCTATCATATCGTTCTCTGGTTTATTGGGTAATGTATTTTTTAATTTAATATATGATTTTTAATATTTGACTACTCCGTTGTTAATTACTGTTAATAAAATTTTAAAAGTAAAACTCACATCAAATTATAAAATTGTCTGTCGAGAATACCTATAATATACAGCTGTTAATTACTAGAGTGTTGAAAAAACCGGATTCGGTTTTTGTTCTTTAAAAAAGAAGTTAACCATTTTTTGTATTCTAAAAACCTTTTTATATTAAATTTTTATGCAATATGAAAAAGGTGTATTTAAATTTATTTTTATAGACATTATTATTAAAGAAAAAGCAATTACATGTGTATAGTCATGTTTTATAAGAAAAATAATTATATTTTAACATACAATTTTACCTTTTTTATTAGTTTTTCAGAATAACGAAATAAATAATACCAATAAATAAACTTTTTGGCTTTAATTCCATGTGTAATTTCATTCCTATCATAAAAACCATTACTTTGATGTTTAATTTACATAATGTGTTAAAATACTAATATTAACATTTAATCCTTATTTTTTTGCCATCCTATTTCAATTTTGTGGACGATAATAAGAAATATGTTAAGAATTGTGTCCTAAATCCTCGGAAATTTTTCAGTTTTGAATTCTTAAGGCTCTATCTTTATACAATTATTTTATATATTTTACGAAATATTATCAATTTCTATAAAATAAATCAATATTTTTAAAATGGTATCAAAGTTTTTCATAAATTTGTTTAAATGAGCTTACAAAAACCGGTTTGTCCAAAAAAAATTGAAAAGTTAATGAAAATCAAAACCGCTTTTGGATACTCTATTAAACACCTAACATTATGTTAGTTGTTTAACAGAGTTATGCTTTTTTAACATTAGAACTTTTAAGTCATTTTTTGAACTATGTTAAATAAATTGGCAATTAACTTTATTCTCTTTCTCTGTATTAATAAAATTGTCTACTTGTAGTTTTCACAAAATATAAAAATAATTACTTCTTAATTAAATGTGTGTACTATCTACACGTCTATCTATCTATTCAAACTTTGTTATTCACACGCTAAAAATATTCCATTTGATATCTGTTCAAAACATGGATTATCTATTTGACCAGTGTATTTTTAAAATACAGATGCAAAAAATGTATTAATTTTTGTTAAACATGTTAAATTAATAATGTCTAGTAAGAAATCTGCATATCAATATCCTCAATACCCTAGAATTAACATTTATATTAAAAAAAGAATATTATGGCTAATAATACTTTAAATTTCAATAACACTTGTCTTACCTCCTCAATACTTCCACACGCATTTAACTTTTTTATTATATCATCTTCTTCGGTGTACAACAGGTGCTTTAAATTAAAATTTTGAGTATATGAATCCACTTCTTCCGAGCCATTTAAACTCGCTTCTTCTTCTGCATCTGACAAAACCAATTGTTTACCTAGTTTTCCTGACCGCTTAGTGTCATCACTATATAATCTTTTATTACTCCATGATGACACACATGAAGGATTCCCGATGAATTTTTCAGTAGTTGTTGCTGTATATTGTCTTATACTATGATCGTTGGTTACACTTGCACTGTTTATTAAGCTGGCCGTTAATAATTGCAATTGTTGTTTTCGCCATAAACCCACTACTATTTTGAATTGTTGTTTTGCCAATAATGATGTATACATTTTCCTTATTATCTCTTTAAGTCAGTAATTGTTAAAAAATTTGCAATAAATAATTGCGCTTCAATATATCCACATTTTTTGCTTACTTTTAGTTTTTTTTTGGCTTTATTTATGAAAACAATGATCAGCTGGGCAAAACATATGACATTAGTGTAAGATGTTGCCAGATGCTAAATAAAAAAAAACAGTGGGCTATAGGCAGAAAACGAAGTTCAGTTTATATATCTTTAACAAAACATTGTTTTCAGGAAAAACAATGCATGGCCACCAATTATTTGTTGCCTGAAGTAATGGATGTGGTGGGTGAAACGGTGGACAAAGTATTGACTTGTACCTATAATTTAGGTAATACGTCCTTTGATGCCCTGCATATTATCAAGTTGGTAGAAGAATATAAACTTATTATAACATAATTATTATGAGTTCATACTCTTAGAGAATTGAATTATATTAATTATATATTTTTAAACCTTATAAAAAATAAAACAAATTTGCGGAAAAACATCAAAAATAAAAAACAAAAGAAATATATATATATTAAACAACAAATTTCAAAATGATTTTTTGACAAACTGAATGGATTTAGTAAAATTTAAATTTTAAAAGTATTAATAGATAGTATTGTCGTCTATAAATATAAGCAACTGCAATATACATAAATTAAATGTTAATTCTCATTTGATTATCAACTCATCACATGAACAGGATGAATCTGTTTTTATTTTAACTAACGGTTTTTTTATTTCAAAAATTCCATCTGGCATCACCAGCCACGACACTAATCTTTCATTATTTACCTCTTATTGTACGTAAACAAACACAGCGTTGCATAAAGTACTAAATTCTAATTAAAATTCATAACACGAAGAACATCTCTGTACTAATTGTTTATCAGTCAACGATAAAAGAAAAAAAATAACAAAGTGAAAACTTTTAGAAATTAAATTTTTAACAAAAGAAATGGACAATAAAGAAGGTATTGATGGTACGAACAATTTGGTAGACAAAGTAATTTCAAAAAATGCTAGCACAAATTCATTGGACACTGATTCCAAGTCCAGTTCGATTGGCTCAAAACATGGTGCGGAAATGGGCACAGCCAAAGACACACCCTTTACCTATTTAGAGGGTGAAGAAGATCAAGATCAGAAAAATGATGTTACCTACGTGTGTCCCTATAGAGGACCAGCTTATGGAGCTTTAACTATAACGAATTATCGGTTATATTTCCGTTCTTTGCCTTTGCGTGACCACGAGCCACCAGTAGTGGTGGATGTACCATTGGGAGTTATAGCCAGAGTGGAAAAGATTGGTGGTGCCACATCGAGAGGTGAAAATTCGTATGGTATTGAGATATTCTGCAAAGATATGCGAAATTTACGTTTTGCCCACAAGCAACAAAATCATTCCCGGAGAACAGTATTTGAAAAGTTGCAATCGTATGCTTTTCCTTTGTCCTATAGTGGGCGTTTATTTGCTTTTGCTCATGCTGCAGCTGTAGGCAGTACACCACCAGGTGAAAATGGTTGGGCGGTATATGAACCTTTGGCGGAGTTGAGACGTTTGGGAGTACCCAACGATATGTGGAGGGCCACTAAGATTAATGAAACTTATGGCGTGTGCGACAGTTACCCCGCAGTATGGGCTGTGCCAAAACAAGCTTCTGATGATTTCTTACGTAGAGTGGCACAATTTAGATCCAGATGCCGTTTGCCGGTACTGTCCTGGATGCACCCTAGATCACAGGCTACTATAACAAGATGTTCCCAACCCTTGGTTGGTGTAGGCGGAAAGCGTAGCGCCGATGATGAACAATATTTGAACTACATAATGGAAGCTAATGCCCAGTCTGATAAATTGGCCATTATGGATGCTCGCCCCAGTGCAAATGCTATTGCTAACAAAGCCAAGGGTGGTGGCTATGAATCCGAGGAGGCCTATAAGAATGTGGAAATACATTTTCTAGACATACACAATATTCATGTAATGCGTGAGAGTCTACGTAAGGTAAAGGAAGTTTGTTATCCCACTATCGATGACTCGAAATGGCTGTCTTCCATTGATAACAGTCTGTGGTTGAAGCACATTAAATGTATTTTAGCTGGAGCTGTACGTATTGTCGATAAAGTGGAAACTATGAGCACTTCCGTGGTGGTTCATTGTTCCGATGGCTGGGATCGTACCGCACAATTGACGGCCTTAGCAATGTTGTTATTAGATCCATATTATCGTACTCTTAGAGGCTTTGAGGTGCTTATAGAAAAAGAGTGGCTTTCATTTGGTCATAAGTTCCAACAGCGCATTGGTCATGGCGATAATCGTCATTCGGATGCAGATCGTTCTCCAGTTTTCCTGCAATTTATTGACTGTGTATGGCAGGTGTCGCAACAATATCCCAATGCTTTCGAATTTAATGAACATTTTCTAATAACCATTATCGATCATTTGTACTCTTGCCGTTTTGGCACTTTCCTATGCAATACAGAGGCCGATAGGATACAAGAAGGTAACAAATAAACTCATGTTTAAATTGTATACTTAAAATACAGCTCTAACTTTTCAGATCTCAAACACAAAACCGTTTCATTGTGGACCTACATCAACTCTTCTTTGGATCAATATTTAAACCCTCTGTATCCCTCTTTCACCCAAGGAGCTCAGACTATATTGCGTCCCATTGCTAGTATGCGCATTGTTAAGATATGGAAGGGATTGTATTGTCGTTGGAATCCCAGCATGAGACCACAAAATAAAATTTACAATCGCACCCGTGAGCTGTTGGCCTTGCAGGAGCAGCTGGTTAAACAAGTTAGTGAGAAGCGCTTGAAGGCCAATATGCGTCAAACTATTCAGGCTTCCACACGTCTGGCCTCACCAATGCATTAAGGGAATTTCGCTTTCTAAACAGTAATTATTTTCTTACTTTTACATACGATTTACATATACATACATACCTAATTTAAAAGTTTTATTTCAATTACATATTTCATATTTTATCTAACTGTGTTTATTATGTGGTTAAAAATCTCAAATATAATGGATTTATATAATAAATATTTACTACTTTAATATTACGCTTTGTTATACTAAACAAATAAAAATTAATTTGATTTAATAGATTTCTAAATGTAGTGCAGCGTACTGCTATCTCTTTTGACAAAATAATCTTAATTTAAAATATTTACCATAGAGAAATACATAGAGACGAGACAACCCGATTTTTCAAACAACAAAATATGTAGCATGTATTTTTTTGTAGATAGAGTTAGGTTTTTGACAATACCTATGTTACCCCTATGATATTTACCACAGATTATTACAGATATGAAACAAATGACAGTTCTCAAAAAAGTAGTATCGAACCGTATGGTTATTTTGACGTTCTACAACCACTTTTCAATGGTTGTGGTTTGCAGAGCGAGAGATAAAATACAATTTTCAATAAGCAACGAGAGTGATATTTTTCTTTTGTTTGCTTTTTGGTGCCATATTACTGGAACCAGCAGATTCATAACTGTGTAATCTGTGATATTTACTTTCTAATTGTTAGTTTTTGTATGAAAAGTCAATAAAAACTTGAACATGGTATCACTTCTAGGCTTCTATAGTTGAAACAAAAAAAAGGGATTTTCGACCTTTCGATTTTTAAAAGCCGACTTTTCCAACTTTTGACCATTTTAAATTTTTGAATAGTCAAATGTTCTGTCCATATATTCAATCGTATGTCGTTGTAGCCTAAGGTAATGGAAAATGCTATGTTCCATCGTTTCAATTTCCTTGCACATTCTAGGAAAATCGAGAGAGCTATTCTTCGATTTACTGATTCTAGACGTTATTTATTAAGTCATTCCTTACATTCGTAATCATTTTGGATGCAGCAGTATCAAATTTTCTGTTACAGACCGCTTCTCATGTAAGCCTTGTTTCATTGTTAAACAAAATACTAAAAGTACCATTAGAAAGATCCTTAATTACCTCTCTGGGGGTCACCAAAAATAATGTTACGAATTTGCAATAGCGATTTGAATTTAACGGTCTGTGACGACTGCCTGCAACATTAATCATGTTTATAAACACGTCCATCAGTAGAAGCTTCTACTTATCAACAATGTTGATAGCATGCGGTTAGTAGCATTGTTTATAAGTATGGTAACATTAAATGTTTGTGCTGCTAACATTAACATCGAAAGCTCTAGAATTCGAACATATGAGATTTGACCGTTAAGAACAATCTAGACTACTCGGATGAAGATGGCAGTGTGTATAAATAGTGACTGCGGTTGCAGTAGTCAGTGACTTCATCATAGGTGGTGTTAAAGTTAACATCAACTGTGTTGTACATTTAAGTTTGTGCATTATAATCGTGTGTGTGTGTATTAAAAACACCAAATGATTATTTAGACTGTTGTTGTTGTACATTTGAATAAAAAAAAAGTTTTTACAATGTTAAACTACTAAACTGCTTTTATTTGCAATCAAAAGTATGACAATTGGTGTCAGAAGTGGGACTGCAAAATAAAAAGCAGTCATGAAGTTTCAAGAACTAAAAGTGGAGCAACTCAACAGAGAATTGAATAAGTTGGAGTTACCTACAGCTTTCAATAAAGCAGAATTGCAAAAGAGGCTGATAGATGAATTTACATCGGATATTGACTCGGAGCTTACGAATTCGAGTATAAAGAAGAAATGGAAGTTTCTACCCGTGCAACAAGGAGCATGGATTTAAGTACAATGTTCTCGGCTATGATGGAAAAAATGTAAACAGCCAACGAGAAACTTCTTGCTGAAGTTAAAGCTGAAGTTCAAGAAACTTTTAGAATCAACAACGAGAAACTATTGACTGAAGTTAAACAATTTCAAAAAATTTCTAGAGGCACAAATGAGAAACTTTAGCAAATTTCGGAAGTTATAAACAACAGAGTGGATAACCTTGAAATGCAAGATTTAGAGAATGAGATAACCAAAGAAGTTGATAATAAACTGCACGATCTGGAAATAAAAATTAATAATCTTCAATGTGAAGATGGACCTGTACGAATTATTTCAGGAACATTTAGTAGAATAAAGGATGCCACCACACCATTTAATGTGTTCAAGTTCCAGTTTAATACAGTTGCCATTAGAAAGATGTGGAAAAATTAAGAAAAAGCTATAGAGTCGATATTGGCCTTAAAAGTGAATGCAGCAGTAGTTCTTGAAAGCGTACCTGCGTACATGCGGTCCCATAATCTCCAAATCTGTAATACAGCAGAAAATACAAATCTTACGGCTAGACTATAGACACAGGAGCGTCGCAGTCTATCATCAGACCTGACTTGGTAAAGAACACAATTGAACCACTATGCGGGGTAAGTCTACGCACTGCTATTGGGGAGCCTGCCACTGTTTATGGTAAAGTAAATGTGAAGTTAACCATTGCCAACGTTAGCGTCAATCATGTATTTATTGTTGCTGAGATTGTGGACGAAGTAATCATTGGTGCAGACTTCATGATTAGTCACAGCATTACTTTGGATATGGGACAAAAAGTCATGAATTGGCGAAATGTTAAAATACCCCTTGACGTCGGATATGAGAGCAAGTCTCAAGTAAGAAAGCTAGTATTTGTTGAGCACCAAGAGTTTCCATCACAGTCCGAGGATTTGGTATGGGCCCGTGAGGAAGAGGAGGATTGTGTAGACAATGGTTTGTGGGTGTTGAAACCAGCAGATGTGAAAAGTGCCCATGTAAAGGTAGAGGCGTTCGTTGATCAGTGCAACGACGAAATGGTTCCTGTTGGTGTGCTTGGTCTTTCCCGAGGTGGAAAGGTCATCAGGCCGGGTTCCAGGTTGGGTGAATGTGCTTCAGCAGATGCATTGTGAGGAAGATACTGCCAATGAGTTTGTCAAGGAAGTGCATGGGTTCGATCGGAGACGAATGGAATGACCGACGACCGGGTGAAAGCCAGATACAGCACACAACGTAATAAAGGTTTGTCTTCCAAACTACAGAATCACTGGAAAGGACCACATAGGGTAGTAGAGAAATTGGATGACATGGTCTATAGAATACGGAAGTGTGGAAGACCGATATCGAGAATTAACGTTAAACATCTGAAACGACTAGCTGACCACTGGAAAGGTGAATCTGTGCCTATTCGGGACGAGCAGGCTTAAGTGGGGGATTCCCGATAGATGATGCGTGTATAAATAGTGGCAGAGGGGGCAGTCGTGAGTTGAGTTGATCATAGGCGCTGTTAGAGTTAACATCAACTGTCTTGTACATTTAACCCTAACCATACTAACACGGGTCCCCCGGTACCCAAACGAACTTTGAAGTCAAATTGTTCTTAAACAAAATTAAATACAAATTTGAGGTTCCGCAAGTTCCTTCAGATAACCATTTTCAAAAGTTTTTGGCCATCTAAAGTACTCTTGATTCGTTTTGATTGACACTGGAGCGACCCAAAGTCAAATAGTCCTTTCCCTCCTGATAAGGGTACCCGGGTACCCTTATATATCTTTTTACATTTTGTATGAAAAAAGTAAAAAATTGGTTATTTAGAAAATATTTTACATCAAACTGTTGCATAAAATAAATAAAAACAATTAAAATCTAGTGCAGCGTGGAGCAATAGTTTTGCTTTCCGTATTGCACATTGGTCGTTTACAGCCATCGCATATTTTGCCTGTTTTTCTATCAGATTTTGGATTAGTACTCACGCAAAGGTAGCAGGAAACCTTTATTGTCAATCCTCCTGTTTTATAACCGATGGACCTGCAAGCATACTGGAAAACTTATTTAGGGATGGTTTTATTTGTTATAAGCTCTAGAGCGGCCCGGAGGTTAGCGAATCGTGTTATTTGATTATCATTGCGTATTTTGTCAATGTCCATATATTTGTTTTGCATTGGGTGGTATGTTTAGACACCATCTGGTCAATAACATCTACTCCGTCTTTTTGTTTTTTTGTAGAGGCCGTTAATCTTCTATTTTCCAATAACTGGCTCCACTCGAGTATAATACAAATGATAACAGACAAAAGTGTTCCGTTTTTGTTGAAACAATATTGTGGTTTACCTATTTCGTCCGATGGGTTTGGCCATAGCTCTGTTGAAATATAGGATTCTTTTTGTCGAAGGGTACCGATTTATTCTTCTAACTTGTAGCTCATTGGCCAAAGAGAGTGAAGTAAAAAAATTGTCTGTTGTTACATTTATTCCTAATTTTTTTTTAAATTCCACCAGATCTAGAAGAATGTTTTCTCATCCATTTACCTATCGCTGACCACCAGGTCGCTTGCCTGTATATATGATTCCATTGAAAGAGTAGTTATTGGCAGCGTTACACAACCAAAATATTTAAATTCCGTATTTAGCTAGCTTTGAGAGAATATATTGAGTGAATCTGGTTCAGCCTCTAAATGGAAATAACTGTCTGTCTACTGTCACATTTCAATCTGGAAAATAATTTAAACGTAGATTCTGCATAAACATATTCCAGATATCGGAGATAAGAGCTGCTTTATCTGCTTGTTTGCGTTTCGATCTTGTAAACGCATTTCCGAAACGTATTACGCGTAGTATTTGCTGAAATCGGGACTTTACGAAGCTTTGTATAAAGGATGACTCTAATTACCCCAAAGAATTGAAGGAGGATCATTGTTGCCACTATTTATACACATCGCCAGTAAAATTCCAATATAAGCATCAAGTTTTTACATATAAATTAATAAATTTAGACAATAACGGACAAATAAACATACACGGGTACCCGGGTACCCTTGTCAGAAGTCTACGTGTGTAAATGTTGTCCGTACGGTTAGGGTTAAGGTTGTACGTTATAGAGTGTGTGTGCATTTCTGCGAATTGATAAACGTGTATAAAGACACTGAGTGAATATTTGAACTGTTGTTGTTGTACATTTTAAATAAATAAAGAGTTGTTACAATTTTAAACTACTGAAACTGCTTTTTACTTGCAATCAACGGTATCCGGTTTATTTATAGGAAATAAACCACGTTTTTAAAAGGTAAAAACGTAACAATACATAAACTTTGGTGTTACAAAAATAATATGTATTTTTTTTACTTTGACTTCATTAACCCATATTAAACCAAAGCCAAAAAATGCAATTTCGAATAGATATAAATTAGACTATAAATGTTGTAATATTCTATAATTTATCACTGATTGTAATCAAATGAAATCCAAAAACTATTTTTAGTAATACATCGAGTTTATGTTTGTGCAAAATTGCTTCAAAAACATGAACAGAAGAAATGTGTTTAATACATTTTTATTTTGAAATCTACATAAAATTCAAATTAAAGTACAATACCTAAAAACCCTTTAATTTTAACGATGTTGAAAGGGGGTAGACAAATTCTCTTGTCATTAACACAAATTTGGTAAAATTTTGTAAAACTTGTATAAATCACGTTTCGTACAAGTTGTACGTGGACAATTTATTTGTCGCAACTAACAGTTTTACTCCTTATTTACAATGTTCTAACTAGCATTTTGTTTTTATACAACCACAATAATAAAGTTCTTTACATATACAAAAATAGAGAAGTTAAAAAATGTGGATAAGATTACACGTATTTGTATATACCCTATTTTTTATTGCAAATAAAAGCTCTAAGTAATTTAAAAATTGTATGAACTATTTATTTACTTATTTAAATTTTCAGTTTAAATAGTCACTCCCTTTTAATACACATACTTTATAACACACAGCATTGATGTTCACTCAATCACTGTTTATGAGAATCTGACTGGTTCCAGTTCTCGCTACCACTATTTATATACCAGCGGCATCTTCTGACAATTTCCAGCACGATTTCGAATGTTCTAATTCTTCCATAATCTCATTCAAATCATGAACAGTTTCATGACGAACATACAGAATATGTTCTAACAATTAATGCTGAATAAAAGCATGTTCATGCAAATACTGCCACACTCTGAACTCGGAAAAATATATTTCTGATACAGAAAAGACATTATACAGGCAACCTCTATACATATACCTGATAGTAGAGTCACAATATCATCAATATATTCTCCTCCAATTCATAATATTAATCGATACAATGTCAAATACAATGTCAAACACATATTTGGCTCTCGCCTTACTACTCCAAGAGGGAGACATCTGTTAGAAGCAATATCGCCTAACAGACTAGATGCCATATCTAGTAGCCAACCTATCAATTGGCCCGTAGATCTCAATAAGATTATCGATTGACTTCCCTGTAATCAAGATTTTATAACGCGAATTCATATCAGTAATCCTATTACTGGATCTTTCAACAGATCATTCGAGTACATTATTGACACTATACTCAGGGAAAAGTTGCAACTTAAAAATAAGAACGCGTCATATTAATTCAATAATTTTATAATAGAAAATTATATTGAAATACGATAAATCAATAATTTTCAACTTTTTTTCTTTGGGTGTACAAAATGTTCCAAGCTAATTTGAGAACCATAGTACTTGTTTCCCTAACAAATTGGCTAAAGAACAAAATGTATGTTAGTTCACCATTGTCATCACAAATTTCATTGAAAAATTAATACGAAGAGCAATCCACAGTTAATATTTTTATTTTCCCCAGTCACTATGGGAAAAAATGCAATCCCATATTGCATATGACTCCCCTATACGTCTCCAAAACGGTGAATGGGCGAAAAATGCAACTGAGAAAGTAGAGACATTCGCAAAAAAACTTCGAGAATGTGTTTATAGATAAAATCACTTCCACAATGATAAGTAATCTGCTTAATTAAACACTGAGATTTATATTGTTTATGTTTAACTCCATATTACGCATGGGATGTTTCCCAACCCCATGGAAAGTTTCAGAGGTAGTTATTATACCTAAACCTGGAAAATTCTCGAAATTGTTTCTAAAGTTGCACTTTGAAAGCGTTACACCATATCTTGATACTAATAAGATCATTCCTGACCATCAATTTGGTTTTAGAAGGAGACACAGTACTATTGAACAGCTGGATCGAATAACAACCTTTATCAGAAAGCTTTCGAGAGCAGAATTGCTCTGTATTATTTATAGCAATGGTGCCCAAGCCCTTTACTCTTGGTGCTCATTTGTTTTTGCAATGGAGCACTCAGCACTAGCAATATGAAATACACAAACAACTTTGTCTTGTTTGCTTATTTGTCGATCTTCACTGTCTACACGGAAGTGCAAAGCAACAACTCTTTCGTATGCTTTGCTGGTAAACATTGACGACAGCGATCATCAATGTAGATTTTGTTTATCGTATGGTATTGTTTAAAAAAGTATGTATTTTTTTCTTTATTCTTTGTATGTTTTGGTTTTTACAACAAAAAAAAAAAAAAAATTGCATAAAAATTAGTTTTTCTTTAAATGTATTGGTGTTTTCTATTCTATAAGGAACTTTTGGGCATCCCTGATTTATAGATATTTCTCAAGCATTTTATGAAGTCTGGCATGATGGAATTATATACAAAATCACTATGTTATTACCTGAAAATGTACACAAGTTAAATAAGATCTTTCCAAATAAGATCAAAAGATGTCATCTCTTCACGTCGACAAATTTCCGCTCGTGTACCCCAGGGAAGTATTCTAGGGCCGCTCCTATATAAATTATACACGGCAGACAGCTAATGAGCGCACTGACTCACACATACACCTTTGCAGACCATACTGCATTTATAAGCATTTACAAAGATCCCAATGTAGCGTCTGAGCAGCTTCAGTCCCACATCAATAAGTTGGATAAATGGCTTCACAAATGGAAAATAAAAGTTAATTCAACAAAATGTGTTCACGTTTCGTTCACTTTAAGAAGAGACAGTTGAACTTCAATACAGATTAACAATATCAGGATACCCGAACAAAACCATGTAAGGTACTTTGGTATCCATCTCGACCGCAGCGCGCGGAGCTGCGCGCCATCTAACATCCCAAATGGGATCTCCATGTTCCTATAGTACGCGAGGAGATCAAATACTGTATCATCCAAATCCCCTTGCTAGGGCTTTGCTATCCTTTGAGGGTCACAGACGGCTTAGAAGAATGAAAACCTTGGACTTAGCCAGATAATCTTATTGAAGAATACTTTTGTTGGATATTGCAGTGTCTATGTCAACTTTTTTTATAACTGGCTGATTAGAAAAAAATGTTGTGTTCGATATGGGAATTTGTATTTTTGAATGATAATTTTTATTCATATATTTTTAAGGTATGTTCGATTTACATTTGATTTATAAATATGGTCAATGAATCTTGTGGAGTTCAATTTACTCGATATTTTTTGTTTTGATGTCTGGCGCGTAAAGATATAATGCTGATGGTGTTCCGACACGGGAACAGGCGACATACAAATGACCATGCGAGAAGCATGGATTTTCAACGTTAATGCCGCAAACACACAATGACTGCTTTGAAATTTGTTAATTGTCATTGCGAATGCAAGCCGGAAACTGCAAGCATTTAAAATCGAGAGGCATGTCGGTAGGAGCCATTGCGATCCGTGGTATCTAAACGTCTTCTCCTTTGTACTTTCCTTTAAGTATTGTTGCTTCGATGAGGTTACTCATCAGGATTTTTACCGTAAAGTATGCCAATGTAAAGACGTGGTTGGTTTATGTTTCGTAACATTATGATTACCCATCCGACTTTCAGTTGGAGATTATTATGTGGTCATCCGGGTAATTCCAGAGAGTTTAAAAACTCGGTTGGATATTTGACGGCATCATCTTGGGTAGTAACGAAATCCATCGATTTGTACGTCGTCAATACGACAGCAATTTCACTTTGAATATTCAAATTCAATTCGTCGACATCAATATTTTTCGCAACCAATCATGATTTTTGTAATTTTGTGCAATGTTTGGAAACACCTTTCGGATGAGTTTGGATTTTGATGTGGTGAACTAACAAAAGCGACGGGAAATTGAATGCAGCCGGTTGAAATGTTTGGAAAATACTTCTCCAGATTGATCGTTCTGCAGCTCGACACAAAACTGACGAATTCAAACATTCAATAAGTTCATCGGATGACCAACGAATTCATCATTTTCGGCAATGTTTGCCGAAAATCACCTGCCAACGAATTCATCACACGACTAGACGATCAGTTTGCTTTGCTGCAAAACTTTGTACATCGCCCTGTTCTTGGAAGTGTTGCATGTTGGATTTTCATTGATTTGCATATTCAATGGAAAATTGAGCGCTGAATGAGCAGTTCGACCGCCATCCAACAACGTAGCTGCAATTCCTGCCAAAATCAATGCGTATGTATGTTTTGGAGAGTAGTGCCAAATACCGAACAATCCAATGGATAAAATTACCCGACGATTTAATAAAAGTGGTCGTATTAGTGGGCGAGGACAATTTTTCTTTGTGTAAGAAACTTTAGTGGACTATTGAGTACAGGCGTTCTGCGATTTTAGATATATCGAAAAAAGTTTGCGTAAAAGTGGTCGTGGTCTTTCCGTAAAAACCTAAGTTGGACTATGACGAACAATAAAAAAAAGATAGTCCAAATCGGTCCAGCCGTTCCCAACTGATGCAATTACCAACGAACGACATTTGATTTTTATTTTTTAAGATTTAGGTTAAGATGTGAATACTTATTGTGAATTTATAAAAGAAGGATTCAATAAAAAAGCCAGAATAATCTTATTGCATAATTTTTAAATTTATAAAATTTTTTGCTTTTTAATTGATAACAAATATAAAAACGTTACTTTATCGTTAATTTAATACTTCATGGTTTTTCTTGTCAAGTGTAGGGTATACATAAAACCAAAAACCTCCCTAACCATACAACACAAAAAAATGTACATGATTTGGGCAAATTGTTGGAAAACAATTCAATTTCTGTGCTTGTTGTACTCTGTAGATATCGAGTCAGTTCCTGCTGCTTGTTGGAAAAACACATGCAACATTTACAGCAATTGGTGTAACGTTTAGAATTTATTAAAAACTTTGGGAATAAAGTTTAAATGTTTTTCATTTTTATGTTTTGGCACATTTTTTCCCTTACGAGTTTTTCTTTTGGAATGAGATTTAAAAGTTTTGTGTTTTCATTTTTCAAGCACGTGATCTGATAACAAAATAACAACAGTTTTGCTTGTTTCTGTTCCATTATTTTTGGGTTCTATTTAAATAAACGGTGATTTAAGGTTAAAATTAAGTGTTATCATTAGAATCCATTGGATTTTTTTAATTTTTTTAATGCTAATGTCTTGTTTTAATTTTACTTTTAGCCATTTTTGAAGTACCGGTCATAAAAAATTATTTAAAATTTTATGGACAAGACGTGATTTAAATTTGTATTAAACGAATAGTAATTAGCTACAAAGCATCTCTGCCCTATTAAAAAGTTTATGGCTTTCGTAAGTATTTCATTTGTTTCTGGCAAATTCAATTTTAAAGTGTTTTTTTGGTATTCAAAGAAAAATTAAATTTTTTGAGATAAATGATCGGATGTTAATTTCATAATAAAGAGGAAGGTATGCCATTAATAATGAAAAACAACATCAGCCACGCTTACAGGACCATATCCTTTTCATGAATTTTTCCATAACCAAATCGCAAAGTGGCTGCCCTATATCCTCGATAGCCTTACGAATTTTATCTTTGAAGTCTTGAATCAACGCTGGGCTGTTGGGGTAGACCTTATATTTCACGTGTCCCCAAAGTCGTAAGGTGTTAATCACAAGATCTTGGTGGCCAATTTTGATTACCTCTTCGAGAGATAACACAGTCCGGAAACTTTTTCCGTAAAAGAGCAATAGTTTCGTTGCTTGTGTGGCACGTAGCGTCGTCTTGTTGAAAATAAACGTTGTCCAGATCAATATCATCCAACTCGTTCATAATACGGTGTAATGACGTTTGCGGAATGTCCAATTCCAAAGAACGACGAGGAATGGACAAACCTGGGTTTTTTTCAACACTTTGGGCTACAGCAGCAATATTCTCAGTTGTTCTTGAGCGACGTGCACGGGTTTTATTCTTCACATCACTAACTTGTCCCAACAGCTCGAATTTTTCCACCAATTTTTATTGCGGTCCGACAAGGTGCTTCACGATGACCTAAAAATGTTTTAGTTTTGCGAACTGTGATTGCAAGATTTTCAACATTATTGTAGTGACTTTTAATAATTTTAATGCGTTGTTGAAGAATGTATCGTTGTGTTTTTAGTAATGGCGTAGTTTGTACTTTTTAAATGTCAAAGAATAAACACTTCAAAAAAAGTGACAGCTACCCAAAGCTGAAAAACCCTTTATAAGCGGTTTTTGTCTTTAATAACTTATATGTCATTTATTCTCACATAGTTATTGAACATTATACAACAATAGCGCTATTCACAATGTAGAGTACTTGGCCTGGTAATGTAGTAAAAGAGCAGAATATCAAAAAAATAAAAACAAAATACATTAGAAATTGAAATGTTTGTCAATAAATAGCTTTTCTGCTTTTTTACTAGGCCAAGTACTCCATATTGTGAATACCGCTAATGTATTTTGTTTTTTGATATAGTGCTCTTTTGCTACATTACCAGGTCAAGTACTATACATTGTGAATACCGCTAGTGTTTTGGTGAGTAATCGGTATGCTGCTCACCAAGCTTATGGTGAGTGTGTTCCATCGGTTTCAACGTGCGAGATGTTTAGTGAGGTTCAGACAAAGAATTGGAGGCATTACTCCATGAAGATTGTTGTAAAATTCAACAAGAGCTTAGAAGCTGAGAGACCTTGAAAGACGATTATGTTTGTCTGAAATGCTGCTTGAACGCTATCAAATTATTATTTTTGCACCGAATAATTACTTTCGATGAATAATGGCTAAATTACGAAACCCGAAGCGTAAGAGATCTTATGTGTAGTTTGGCAAACCAGCCGAATCGACACCAAAGCTAAATATCCATGGTGCTAAAGTAATGCTATGTATTAGTTGGGACCAAAAGGTTTCTATCTATTAGGAGCTGCTGAAATCTGACCAGACCGTCACAGGGAACCGTCCATAATTAGTCATAGCTCTCATATAAGGCACTCTTCCGAAAATCATTCACTAAAATAAACTATTGAAATTTTAAAAGCAAAATGATTTTGCTCATTTACTTAGTGTAGGACCGACCATACTTTCTTTCTTGTTTTTATTAAAGTCTGAATATCCGTTTAGAAGTTACAGTTTTATTTTCATGGTTTTTTAATTTCCCACTCTTTGAGTCATTTTGGCCTTTCTGTTACTACATTTATGTAAACGACATTCTTAAAACTTATATCTTCTTCTATTTATGTTTCAAGTTTCAAGTATGTATGTATATTGAAACACTATTTGCCAAATTTTCATATTGACTGCCATTTTTTGACATGTGATTCCACTCCACTAATAACAGTAATTGTAAACGTATACTTGATATATAATTGATCTCAAAAATCATAAAATAACACTCATACGACATGTAGTCTCATATAATTAATGGCGTTTTCTTTTCTCGCATAAATTATGCCTTTATTCAGCCTTTTACCCTTCTTTATGTTCTTTTCGGAAAAAAATGTAGTTTGGTAAGCGTATAACGGGTTCTTTTCAAATAATGTTGCTCTAAAACCCCGAAGATATGCTATATGTTTCACCCTCAATTTTATCAAAGGCTTAGAAATGCATCACTTTTTAAACAGCTTTTCTTGTTATTGTTTTTGAAGTTTGTGTTAATGAAATAGTTTTTGTATTTTTTGATTCAAAGTGTTAAAACGGAAGCAAAGTGTATAGTTTAACAATATTTAGAAGCTAGATAAAAGAACATTGCATAAATGGTAATGGTTTTTGTTCTATTGTAATACATTATGAGGGTGTGGGTAACCTTTAACAAATGGTACCAAATATGATGGAAACATTTTGTATCAGAAAAGAAAACGCCATTAGTGAATGTAGTAATAAATGCAGCTTTTAGAAAATCTTGTGTATAACAGTATTCTATAGAAAATCTTCAGTATAACAGTATTTTCTGTAGAAAATACTTAAAGAAATCAATTAAAGTACGAGGCATCAGGAGTCAGGTGACTCTTGTCAAAATTTGAATAAGCTGCATCATTTAGTTTGTGTTTAACAGCCATTGATAGCGGACAACCGCCTGACTTGATGAAAAAATGGAAAACAGTGAATTTCGTGTGCTCATAAAACATTATTTTTTGCGGAAAAAATGTCAATGGTAAAAAAGTATTTTACTGAATCTTGTTGTGGCCGTACAAGCACGGAAGGTGCCGAACATTCTGGATGTCCAGTTGAGGTCTCTACACCCGAAACAATTGCTAAAATGCACTATATGGTATTGGCCGATCGGAGATTGATAGTGCGAGAGATTGCGGAAGCCATAGGCATCTAATATGGCCCAGTGGTTTCAATTTTGAATGAACACTTGGGTATGAGAAAGCTTTCCGCAAGATGTCTGTGCGTTTGCCCAGATCGACTACCTTACAAAGGGTAAAACAATCAAAGGCGAATATTATGCCAATATTGGGTCAATTTTATAGGGATTTGAAAAAAAAAAACGACCGAACTTGGCCAACAGAAAAAATCTTCTTCACCAGGACAATGCACACATATGCACTTCTACGGCATTAAGTCATGAATTAGGCTATGAATGGCTCCCTAATCCGCCCTATTCTTCGGATTTAGCTCTAAGTGACTATTTCTTGTTTAAAAAACCTGAAGAAATGGCTCGATGGAAAGAAATTTGACACCAAGAATGAAATCATCTCACAAAAAAATACATATTTTGATGACCACAACAAATCTTATTTTTTGAAAAGGATAAACAAATTGAAGAAACGTTTGACAAAGTGTATAGATCTCAAAGGAGACTATGTTGGAAAATAAAATTATTTTTTATCCAAGAACCTGTGTTTCATTAAAAAAGTCGCGATTTATTGATGCACCCTCTTGTCAAAAGTCATAAAAAAACACCCATAAATGGAGGTTTTACTCACTAAAAGTGTTGACGAGGTTATTGGTTCCACTTAACCTGACTTAAAAAAATATATTTATTTATATATTTATTATAAATATGTAATTGCTTTGTATGAGTGTAGTAAAAATAATAAATAACAAACTGAAAAAGTGTAAAACCATAAACACACCACTAAAACCAAAACTTTTTTCCATTACTGTTATTGCAGCAAGTGTTGTTGGACTCAGCAGCTGACACCAAACAAATCTGTTTTGCTGTGTTCCAACTCATAACAACTTGTTTGTGGCAGCAGCAACATTAAAACTATATTCTTTTATGTTGGCAAATTAAATGGAAAATATAAGTTTTTTGTAAATAATTGCTATTTTACGTTTTTGTGTTTAAAATAAATAATGAAACAAGGTTTTTCTTAATGGGATACTTTAGTCCATATTGTTTCATATGTCATTTGATTGTGAATTGTAACTACTGTATTCTCATCTAATTTTAATATGCAATAATAACATTAGTTTGAGGTGATCTGAAATTTGGCTGAAATTTTGTTGAACAATATGGCCACAATTTTTAAATAATTTCTATGGCAAAATGTTGAGTTTATTTCCGTATTCTCATTAGAACTATTCGACTTGTGTTTAGGTAGTAGTTCTACACATATATATTTTTTTAAACACAAGTCGAATAGTTCAAATGAGAATACAGAAATAAATTCAACATTTTCCCATAGAAATTATTTAAAAATTGTGGCCATACTGTTACGAATGTGCAATAGCGATTTGAATTTAACGGTCTGTAACGACTGCCTGCAACATTCAACATATTTATAAACACGTCCATTAGTAGAAGCTTCTACTTATCAGCATTGTTTGTAAATATGACAACACTAAATGTTTAAGCTGCTAACATTAACATCACCAGGTTATGATTTAATTACACCTTCCATGATTGGAAACCTGCCAGATGTGGCAATTGTCGTGCTCACAGTATTATTAAATGCGATCTTGTCTCTAGGAGTTTTTCCGAATTATTGGAAAATCTCCCAAATTATAATGATACCCAAGCCAGGAAAGGATTTGACATTGGAATCATCATACAGACCTATTAGCTTATTGCCTTGTTTGTCTAAACTATTTGAGAGAATAATCCAAGGGAAAATTCTAACATTCTTAAATAGCCAAAACATTATCCCAGATCATCAATTCGGATTCCGTAAGCAACACGGAACAATTGAGCAAGTTAACCGCCTAACTGGAGAGATACGAAAATCTTTCGAACTAAAAAAGTACTGTTCGGCAATATTTCTAGATGTTGCTCAGGCTTTTGACAAGGTTTGGCATAAAGGTCTAATACACAAGATTAAACGCCTACTGCCTTCTAGTACACACAAAATACTAGAGTCTTACCTATCGGATCGCTTGTTTAGGATCAAATGCGGCGATTATGTGACAGGCGACTATGCGATCAATGCTGGTGTACCCCAGGGAAGTGTTCTAGGACCAACCCTGTACCTATTATACACCTCTGATTTGCCCGAGTCCGAAGAATTAACCATTTCCACCTTTGCAGACGACACTGCAATTCTTAGTTCTCATGTGGACTTAAATGTAGCATCTAGAAACCTTGATAATTATCTCAGGCACGTAGAGACGTAATTAAGAAATTGGAGAATATAAGTAAATTAAATCAAAAGCAAGCACATAACGTTTTCACTTTGGAGAGGAAGTTGTCCACCAGTAACACTAAACAGTGTGAACATCCCACAGTCTGATCACGTTACATACATTGACATTCATTTAGATAGACGTCTTACTTGGCGTCCGCATATAGAAGCCAAGCGGCTCCACATGAAACAAGAAGCTTCTAACTTACACTGGCTAATCCACCATCAATCGAAATTAAGCCTTAACTGCAAAGTCATCCTATATAAGACAGTCTTAAAACCAATTTGGACATACGGAATCCAACTATGGGGAACAGCAAGCAACACCACTATAGATCTCATACAGAGGGCACAATCCAAAATTCTTAGAACCATGACGGGAGCTCCATGGTACATAAGAAATGAGAACATCCACAGAGACTTAGAAGTGCCATTGGTCAAGGACGAATTTAGAAAAACTCGTGAAGCTTATTTGTTAAAATTACATCATCATCCGAACCCGCTCGCAAGGCTACTTACAGTAACTTAAGACAGATCAAGGCTGCGTAGAGCTGATTTACCACTTATCTAATATACAAAATATGATTATCCACTGAGAGAACAATAATTGTTTAGTTATAAAATTTAATTACTTATTGTAAGGGCTGGACATTAAAGGCAGGAACAATATTATAATAAACGTTAAAAAAAAAAAAATGTCAATAACAAGAAAAGACAATGAAATTCATGATGTAGCCACGAATACAATTTTCTAGGATTTATCTTAATATCGTGATATTCAATAAACTAAAAGACTAAATAAATAGTTGAATTGTTGTTACTCGTACATTGAGAGATTTGGATTAATAATTATAATTTAAGTACAAAAATACATGAAAATTAAACTTAAGTAAAGAATACACTTTTATATCGGAATTCTAATCTTTATAAAATACATCTTTGTATAAAAAATAAAAAAAATTAACTGATTATCCATCTGGTGATAAGTTTAAGACATTTAACGTTAATATGAATACAAGTATAAATGACTCTACCATTTTGTTTTTTTCTTTCATTTGTTTGTTTTTATCATAAAAAGTTTATAAATGCCCTGAAGCTTGTTAAAAGTTTAACAGACTTACACCCTAAAATGTATTCATTTATTTTTTCTTTCTTTTTCGGGATAATAAAGAATAATTTGTAAAATGTTTCAGCAAAGTCATTTAGGGGACACTAAAAATGGTAGAAGAATACTTAAATTTCTTTGTATTATGAAAATGACCGAGCCAGTGGCTATTGTTGTGGTATGAAAAACATGGTTTTGGAATAGTTTGAGAACAATGAAGATGTTTAGTGCTTTAAACATATTTTCTTCAATCATTTGAAGGTTAATGCAGTGCAACACAAAAATAGCTGGATAACATTCCACACATAAAACGATTATTATGTTCTTGTTTCGTTTTTATAATATGTATATGTTTTATTGTTTAAATATTTGGTCAGTTTACAAGGTTTCTTATCATGTCATATTGTCATAACGTTCTAATATTTCACAATGGCTTTAATTGTTTTTCAAGCAAAAAATGTCCTAAAATAATACTACTTTCAATGCTATGTTTATTGTGTTAACGTAACGAACCAGCAGAGACCAACGCCGAATGCCTAAGAGTCGGTTAAACCGAGCAGCCGAGTCGTGATATATTAGGACATTATGATAATATGACTGATAAGAGACCTTGTGAATTAACCAATTGTTTAAACCTTAAGAGTTTACCATAATTTTAATTCCTATTAAATAAAATCTTTTTTTTTTAAATATGTAAATTTACAAAAATTTATATTACTTTACATTTCACTTAGATTAATAATAAAAAAACAATAATGCTGCGAGTCCATCAAAGAGACAGGATTCTCATTTCAATACAGTGAATCTGTTTTAGCTAAAAGTTAATGTGTCTTGGAAATCCAAATCAATAAGATATTCCTTTACAAGATTTTCTTCAGCCAATAGTTGATTATAAACATCAACTGAATCAAGTTGCCAAAATTTGTAAAATGAAACAGGAACATAATAAATAAAATGAATGTGTGCAATTTAAATATTGTTACATTTTTACCTTTTAAAAACGGGGTTTATTTCCTTTAAATAAACCGGATACTTTTGATTGCAAATAAAAGCAGTTTTACTGGCCTACCTAAATAAAAGCGTAAGGCGGAACGTTTTTTTCCGCTTAGCCTTAACGCTAAAATGTCATACTTAAATAAAAGCGGCAACGCTACGTGAAACAATAAAAACAAGGTTATCAAAAAAATAAATATAACAACCCGGATTATTTAAACAATAAAGTACATTGCAGTATAGGTGTTTCTGATTTTTGTTTCGTGATTTGTAAACTAAAAAGAATTTTTGACAAGTAAAAAACGCCTTCCGCTCAAATTTAGGTATGCGTGTTAGTAGTTTAAAATTTGTAGCAACTCTTTATTTATTTAGAATGTACAACAACAACAGAATTAAATAGTCACTCAGTGTCTTTATACACGTTTATTAATTCGCAGAAATGCACACAAACTTTATAATGTACAAACACACATGTACACGACAGTTGATGTTAACTCCAACAGCGACAATGATCAACTCAACTCACGACTGCCACTATTTATACACGCGCCATCTATCGGGAATCTTCTACAATGCTCTTAACGGACATACTAGTACATTCGAATTCCAGAGCCTTCGATGTCATTGCCAGCAGCCCAAGCATTTAGTGTTGCCATACTTACAAACAAAGCCAATAAACGCATGCTACTGATGGACGTGCCTTCAAACATGATGAATGCTACAGGCAGTCGTTACAGACCGTTGAATTCAAATCGTCATTGCACATTCGTAACAATATGTTTTATTTAAAAAAAAATGAAACCTACTTGATGAAATCGTGACGAATAAAGAAGTTTCAATTGAAATGAGTGCAAACAGTAGCCCAAAAGCATATCATCCGGTGCCGAAGGTGAAGGAAACTAACAATGCTGCAATATATGTTAAACCACTGGCAGCGAGAATGCTATGCCACCACCACCCGGAACATAATGAAGTCATCGCCTAGATACATTTTATCAACTGAACTATAACATCCAAGTACTTGGCAAACACCTGAATCCCTAAAAAAACTAAAGATAGCATGAAAAACTTAATTTACCTGATGCATAGTAATGGTATTGAGTTTGGGCTAGAGAAGAAAATAAGAGGAGGTAATGTGGTAAATGATGTTTGTGTATGTAAATTTTATTTCATTAAAAATTGAATGAAGAAATAAGGTTCGTAAAACCAAACAAAAAATCACTGTCTATAGAAATAATTTGATGGTTGGATGGTTGGATGGTTGAATGTTTGATTGGTGAGCAAACTTGTTGCCCACAGAACCGCAAACATTGAATATTCTCAATTCAATAGATTTCGTCGTTGTGGCAATGTAAAACCTGCTAAATTTTGTCGAATTACAATATCTTTGAAATTGTGAACTGTAGTTTGATTAAAAGGTTTACATGGACGGACGGTATACTTTAGAATGGTATACTTTAAGTTGGGTGCTATCAGCACTAAATCGATATACCCTGCTCTATATTGTGATTAATGTTAACATTATATGTTGTAACCCCCATTAACACGAAGTCTGGCTATGTGTTAACTAATAGTTATACTGACAGTTTTCATACAAAAATAATTTTAAAAGGCAGTATAACTATTAGTTAACACATAACCAGGCTTCGTGTTAATAGGCGTAAGTCTGCTAACATTTTAATAATGAAGAAAAAAACTAAAACAATGATGAAGTCATAATTTCACTCATTCATTTAAGAAAGTTTCAGATTTTTGTCAGGGTCAACTTTAGATATCATAGTATCAAAATAACTACCACTGAAATAATATATTGTTACGAAATTGCACTATCAATTTGAATTTAACACTTTTAACACGGGTTTCCTCACCCAACAGCTTTTGTATACATTGTTATAAGTGGATACTTGGCAGCACAGTGCTGCCAACGTTAACTGTCGAAGCTGCTAATATGAACATTAAGGATGCTCAATGCTCTAGAAATAGAAACTTCTAGTTTTATCCGTTAGCTAATTCATGTAACTTCTAGAATATGGCACTGTGTATATAAATATGTAGAGCAAGTTGCAGTGAGTTAGTTTATGATAGAACCAGTTAGAGTAAACATCAACTTCATTACCAGTGTATTCTTGTTTATTATAAAGCGTGTTTTTAAAGTATGTAATTTAAGTTTGTGCATTTCTGTTACTTAAAAACGTGTATTTGTATAAAAACACTGATAAACACAGTTAAATAGCTGTTATTGTGCAAATTTGAATAAATAAAGAGTTGTTACAAATTTTAAAAAGTATCCGGTTTATTTAAAGAATTCAAACCATAATTTTTAAATTTGCAAAAACGTAACAATATAAATTTTCTGTAAAAAAACAGAAACCATTAAAAACTTTCTTTATTAAAAAGTTATAAAAACTTGCATTTTTTAGACACACAAAAAAATGTAAATGCTATTAATATATTTTTTCTAACTTCTGATATACTTAAACAAAAAAGTGCTCACAACATTTGGGATTCGCTACACAGAACCACTAAATAAATCCTTGGGGAGTACGTGTTTTCATTTCAACATTTAATTTTTATATTCCTTGAAATTTTGCATGGTTTAAGTACGCAAAAAGTGTAAATATCAAATGATATATACAGTTTTTAAAAAACTTTATATTTTTTACTCAAAGGACGCAATGGGGTCTGTAAAAAATGTTAAATACAATTGATAAAAAGAAATGAGAAAAATTAAATTATTTAAGATTTTTCCTTTCTTATATCTTTTGGCTTTAAATAAACGCATGACTTGTTTTCGTTTCCTTTTCATGTTGATTAATGATGAATTCTATTGGAGGTGTTTAAGTGTCATGATGTTGGTAACAGTAAAGTGTAATTTAATGATGCAACATTAGAGAGGTAAAAGTTCTACACACTTGCTATTTTAAATTAATTGGTAACAATAAATCTCAGTCAAGTTTATTTGGGATAGGATAAATAGTTAATGTTGATACTAATATGTTTACAATATTGTTTTTTTTTACATGGTTTAATATGTCCTAAGTCAAATAGTAAAAAACTCGTTTTTTGGATTTGAAATCGGATTTATTTTTAAAAAGCGTTGTTTACTCTTACAAGTATTTTGTAAGATCAAACTGCATCAAATAATATAAAATTAAATATTTTATTTTATTCATCTTAAGTAAAATAAGTTTTTGAAATAAATAAAATGATTCAAATATGTAAATTTTACTTAGTGGTTACCTTAAGACTTTTCTTGGTTTAGTTTAAGATGGTGATTTCTGAAAACCTTTCTGCAAATTGTTAATGTGCTCTAACAGTAAGTATTGTTACGAAATTGCACTATCAATTTGAGTTTAACACTTTTAGCATGGGTTTCCACATCCAACAGCTTTTGTATACATTGTCATAAGTGGATACTTGGCAGCACAGTGCTGCCAAAATTAACAATCAAAAGAATGCGGTTTATTTAAAGAAAATAAACCACCATTTTTAAAAAGGTAAAAACGTAACAGTATTTATATGCTAGTCTTTCTAAATCCTCTTAGAATCTTATGAGGACCCAGAATATATGTATATGCTAATGTAGGTCTACAATGAACTTTTCGATGTGTTACAAACGCAATGGACACAATCAATATACCCTCCATGCTTTTGGTTATGGATACAAAAATACACAATTCAACAAATAAATCATGAGTTTATGCCCTATGAAATGAAAATATTCTCCATTGCAATTGAATTTAATGCAGAACTCAGCGAGGCAAACACATTTAATCCCTCAATAAAACAAATTGAAATTTGAATGGAAAAAATTAAATTCAACTTTTTCCGAAATGCAAATAAAAAGATGTCTGTCTTTCAGTTGTAGAATGACTATTTGTTTTGTTCGTTTATCTTTATAATGTGGTCGTTTAACATCCTTTTCTGTACATGCATTTCCGCTCCGACAAACACTTACCTTAATAAAGTATCATTGTCGGTGAGAAATAATCATTGCATTTGATGATTCTTATGTTTTGCTTGATTAACATGGTGAGGATGTTGCCGATTGTTTTTGTAGTTTTCGATATCCCTTAGAACTAATTTTAGAATTTGTAATGTTTTGGCACAATGTCCCATTTCAACCAATGTTAAATTGTATCATCTTAAATAAATGATACAAATCGGCCCGCCCTAATGTATATAAATAATTTGGCAATTTCTCCAGAATTTTAGTTTATTTAGATAAACTTATCAAAAAACTCCGAAGAACACTATAACCTAAAGTCCAAAACAAAGACACTGTTACAGATTAATTACTAGTGGAATAACAACGTCATCTTTAATTGTTAAACATGTTGAATTTAAAACAAAAAATAAGCTCAAGTATTACTTTCTTAATTAAAGGTTATTTAATTGGATATGAGGAAAAACCTAAACCAATGCTAAGTACTAACAAGCAAATCTAAATAAAAGCAGAAGTAAATAAAATAAATTCACAACAAATTAGGAGACCTAACTGCAGTGCCACTAAAACAATTAAATGCAAAAAATTCAGAATTCGTTATAAATATCTACAAACAACTACATATGTAAGGATGTAGATAAAACATGTCAAGTAGATTAACATATCAAATCAGAAAATACCTGTGTATCTGTCTTCTGATGAGGAATATTTTAATTAAAAGAGAAATGAAAAAAACTACTGCAAAAGGATGTGTGCAAATAAACATATTATCTATGTTTGTAGATGTGATTATCCTTTAGAATTAAAATATATTTTGTGCTATTTGCTTTTGCCTTAATTTGCACTTAGAAGAAAATAAATAAATCTACAACACGTGTAGTATACAATTCATTAAGGGACGCACTCTTATTGTACAGATTCCAATCCGGAGAAATGGGGATTCCAAAATAAAGAATATTTTGAAATATTCTCAAAGAACTACATAGGAAATCTCACCTCCTACCATTAACACTGTCATACATCTGACTAAATATCAGCTGTATAAAATCAATATTCATGTAAAACCTGCAGAAATTAACTTTTAAGACATTTTAATATTATTAATAATTATTGTATCTTTTTAGTTCTTCAAAAAAACAGCAGATCGCACGTAACATTTTGAGAACCTCTGCAATGTGTGGTTTTAAGTAAATGCAAAAAATCTGGTATTTCTACTACTTTAATATTGAATAAATGTTTACTTGCCAGCATGTCTATTTTACCAGGAATTAATTGTACTCATTATATGATTATATTTTCAATGTTGGAAGGATTTACATTTTAAACACTCTTTCACAATCATACAACAGCAGCAATATAAAAAGCTGAATTAAAATAAAGTTTAAAACTTCAGAGTTTGTATGTTTATTTAACTTGGTTTCTATTTGGTTGTTAAACATACAAAAGTTTATATTGTACTATAGTTGTATTGAGAAAAAAGAATTTTCTAATTAAATGTTAAGTTTAAATAGAAAAATGTTTGTCTATTGAATAAAGTGTAATTCTAGTTTTTTCAAGTGTTTACTGCAATTGCTGATATATGTGATTAGTATTTCATTAACTGAAATTGTATTTAGTGGAACTTTCTTAATGTTTAAGTTTATGGTGTTTTCTTTTCTAAAAAAATGATGCCTTATAAATGTGTAATATTATTATCATGTTACACACACCCTTGCAAAATGAAACATTTTTTTCTATTAGAATGGAACAAAATAATTTCTTGATTTTACACTTAACACTAATGTATATTTATCGTGCCAAATATTGAATTGGAAATTTGTATTAAAAAGGCGATATTTAACACTGTTAAAGCGACTTTCGATATTCAATTCTGTGTGTTTGCCAATAAGCATTAACAGCACTGATTTTCAATAATAGAAATCAGCTGTTGTCAAACATTTTTTTGCATAAAAAAAGTACTTAACGCAGCTGCAAAAAAAGGTATTATCTCACACTGAAATATAATTGTAGGTGAGATATGTAACATATTTACCAATTATTTATGCAACATATTTAGAAAGGAAAATGACAACTTTTCACCCCTGCGCCAATGGTAACATAAATGGAACATTTTTATCAGAAAAGAAAACACCATTAGTTAAATTAAAATGCTGCATTTTGAGTTTTTTATTTTTATACACATCACCAAAATATGTCTGTATATTGAATTTCTCATTCTGTTTGTAACACATTGAAATCCTGTTAAAATTCTTAGATGATCTAGCTATGCACAGTGGTTTAGAAACGTTTTTTTTTTTGGAAATAATTCGGTATTTCGGGAACTACAAAATTTACAAAATTTCACACGGTTGGAGCTGAGGTGATTTTGAGTTGATTTGCATTGGTTTAGCTTCTCAGCCCTAATGGGGGCCAGTATGTGGCGCCTCAAATTTGGTTACCTCGAGTCCAGCCAAAAATCCATTTTTAATCCAAATGAGCTGAAATTTAAAATATAAATAGGGCTTAAGGTTCTCTCTATTAGTTGAAGAGATATTTAGGTTTATTGATTTATTTTTTTTAAATTTTGCTCGATCTTTTTATGATTTTTTAGACATGACAAGCCAACGGATTGTCAAAATTTATTTTTAAAATATCAGCTTTATTGGTGATAAAATGTTAAATAAAATATGAATAACTTGCTAAGAGTTATCTTGTCCCTATAAAAAGTGTTTTTTATTTTTACTTTTTTTTTCCCAAAAAAGTCCCTATATTTTTTCTTTTGTAGAAACAATTTTTCTTCGGGACTTTACACAATTTTTATATGATCCAAAAATAGAACTTAATGCTAAAGCACGGAAAGTAAAATTTGGCTCACTAAAGCTGACACAACACCCCCCAGACCTATCCAAACTTGGCCAATTTTAAAAAATAATTTTAGGTTTGAGTAAAAAATTCTAAAAAGCCAAATCACCGATCCCCGAAGATGTTCCATATTTGTATAACCCTTTATGTTACTTAAACACTTACAACATTTTTTTACTATCACACGGTAAAAACCGTCACAGTGGCTACTAAATAAAAGGAAAATAAAATTGAGCCAGAGTCATTGAGTTGTAAATCATTATCCATAATAACAACAATTTATTAAGGTCCGTATGTATTTAGTTATAAGAAAATAAAATACCTGCATATGATTTTCATCCCTTAATTTTTCCATTAGTAGTTTCACTTTAATTTTTGTCCTTTCATCACAATATACAATCCATCTTGTGTTATCATTGATTACTTTTATATATTTCTGATTATTTGTATTTTTCAACATGGTGTTCATGTGTCTTTGTTTTTGGAGCAGCAATAGTTGTGATATTAAATTGTGTATGGTTCTGCCTCCTGGGTAATTGAATATATCATGCAGTACGTGTACTTGGATTCTATACTATGGTTGTAATTCAACTGATTGTTTACTTATATTTCTTCCTAATTCACTGAGCCTTGACTTTGTATGATGAAAACAACATCGATAGCTGAAGCTAAATTGGTGTTTAGAGAAACATGTGGAAAAAAGAATTTTTTAGTATAAAAGTCTTTGTTATTTTTAGGGTAAAAGTACTAGACAATTATTGTTTTAAAATTCCAAATAAATCTGTATGTAAAATTTTAAAAAATATTAAGTGCTTGTAATTAGTCTTATATATTTGGTATATATTTTATATCCTTTATTATTTTAAATTAATAACATTAAATATTCTCAAGGAAACACACTTGCATATTTACAATAGTGTATAAATGATTGCTTATATTTGTTAGTTTACGTAAATGTCTGTATAATGAAGACAATGAAGTTAATCAAGAAAGGATAAACAATTGCAATTGATCAATGCTATTGTTTGCATATACTTAGAGCATTTATTCATTTGTATAGAAATAACTAATATACAATGAAAGTGTGGAAGGGCAATTGATAATTAACTACAAATAGATTTATACTTTCACGAACAAACTACTGAATAGATTCACATTAAATGCTTTCTCTGTCAGGAAGGTAGATTGTAAGACATAGTTACGAAATTGCATTATCAATTACAATAGCGGGCTATAACGGCAGGTTGCAACAGTCATCATGTTTATAAACATTTCCATCAGCAGAAGCTTCTATTTATCAACATTGTTGATAGAACGCTGTTATCAACATTGTTTATAAGAATGACAATATTAACTGTGGATCAGCATCATTATGAAAATTGAACATTCAAGTTTTTATATACAAAACTATTTATATAAATAGTAACAGGGAGTTGTAAGTCAATGTATCGTAGGCGGTGTTATAATTAACTCAACTGTATTACCAGCGTGTAATATAAGTATGTGTATTAAAAGAGAGTGATTATTTAACCCGCCTCAAGGCATGCATTTCAAAACACCAATTATCTCAAAAAGTAATTATATATTTTTTTAAATTTAACGGTGACTTTAGTTAGAGATTTTTTAACATTTCCCTCAAAGTTTGAAATGCATTCTGACTTTTAGTTTTCGTTCTGTCAGATGTTTTGTAAGTGATGTCGTATTTTTAGCACGTCAAATTTTGTGTGTGATTTTTTTTAAATCAAAGTTTTACTAACTTTTATATATATTTTTTTTAAGGTAAGATATTCTTCTTTGAGTCTATGAATTTGTAAATGTTAAACAATTAACAAAAAGTGTGTTGAGAACGCAAAAACTAAGGTATTTCTCAGGACACTGCTGCGTGTTGCAGCTAAATTTATCGGTGTGTTATATTGTATAGTTTTGTCAGACAGAGACCGCAGGCGGATTAAATTATCCGCCTTGACTCATGATCAGTTGATACTCCACAAGAAAATCCATAGTCAGCAAAAGTTGGCAAAAATGCAAAACATCCTGTTAATGACGTCCGTTAATGACAATATCAACCACTTTCCAATCTGGTTAGGCAAAAAAAATGGTGCAAACTATGCAAAAAGTCGGAAACACAGTGTGTTTGTTCAAAATGCAATCTTCATTTATGCTGCTCAAATGACAAAAATAGTTTTTATGAGCATCATCGTAGAAAGTAAAACATATTTTCTTACTTTTTGTATATTTTTCAATATAATCGTATCATAATTAATGTTTACATCTTATTGTTTTTTACACCTAAACCGGCAACAGTGCCCTCAGGCACTCTTCACCTTTTTGCACCTGGTTTCTAAACTTAATTTGTAAAATAGTTTTTGATGGTTGTTCTGAGTTTATTGGGTCCTACTGTGTAGTTTAACCACTCATAATATATTAGGACATTATGACAATGTGACCTAATAGCAGACCGTTTGAATATCCCAAATATATATTTAAAATTTCAAAAATTAAAACAGACAGGTGTTTGGTACTTTTTCGAATCTATTAGAAGAGAAATTGGGTAAAACTGTATTTTTTTATATATTCGAAATTTCAAACCTAAAAGGTAGTCAAGAGCAAAACTGGATGGTCAGGCGCAAATTAATCGACATAAAATGTGTCTAATATGCTTCTAAGAAAAGTAAGAATCAAGTATATGAGGCTATATGGTGCTAAGGTACCAATAAGGGACCAAAATTAATGGTTCTCTGAATAGTACTTTTTTAAATTTTCTATAATAATTGGCCTAGAAACGTGAAATTAAGAATAAATATACTGAGTGTGTTGGAATCCAAAGGGGACACTTCAGATATGATCTAGAATGAGTTAGAATTCACAAAAAGGGGACTTGTAGGTACTTTAATAATGCTGTGATTGTTGGTATTTTTTCTTTATTGTAATGGTACTTCTTGAATATTTTATAATAATAAAATTGTAGAATCATAAAGTTATACACACATGATCCTAAATGAAATATAATCCACAAAGGGAGATGGTCATTTTTCAAATGGTACTTTTCGACTTTTGTATAAACAATTGTATAAACCAAAAAATCATGAAATTAAGGAGATGAGTATTTACAGAAGGATACTTAATGAATCGCCTCTTTTGAGGAACCCATAAACATGAAATTGACGCATATGATTCTGATTAAAGTGGAAAATTTGTTTATTCTTAATGGTACTTTTTGAATTTTCTATATTTATGAATCTAGAAACTTAAATGAATAATATTGGAATTCATAATAAGGACTGAGATCGTAAAATTCTTAACATACGTTTTTCATTAAAACTTTCAACCCAAGTATTATATTATTTTTTTTTTTTTATAAAATTACCTTTGTAAAACATGCCAGTTATTTTGTTGAATGTCAATTATGTTCATTAGTTGTTAATCTGATTAAAATGAGTGACCAGAAAAAAGTGCGTACTAAAATTATTAAATATTTTAAACAAAACCCAAATTGGTCCTACAAAAAGTTGGCCAAACAATCACAGGTCTGCGGTCAAACTGATTCCAATGGCATTGAACAGAACGAGAGAACTTGTCCGTTGATAGAAAACCTGGTTCAGGTAGAAGGAATGGTCCACATGATGTTTCTAAAGCCAAAAAAATCGAAAGCATTTCAAAAGAGTTCCCAAAACATTCGGTAGGAAAGCAGCCCGGTTAGCTTAGTACTCGAACTATTTGGTACGAAAAGTTAAAGCCAATGCAGGTTCAAAAGCATACAAGGCTCAAAAAGTTCCTAACAGGAACTCTGCTAAAAATTTAGAGGCCAATGACAGAGCAAGGAAATTAAAGTCAAGTTTTATAAAAAAATATTCTTGCTGCATAATGGATGATGAAATGTACGTATAAAAAATGTTTCGCAGCTTCTGGGTAAATTTTTTTATGTTGCAGATGCTCGAGGGAATGTTGAAGAAAAGTTAAGGACACAAAAGCAGACAAAATTTCCCAAAAAGTTCTTGGTTTGACAAGCAATATGCAGTTGCGGCAAAAAAACCAAACATTTGTTACAAAGGGCGGTATAAATACCGAAATTTACATCAATGAATGTTTACAAAAAAGGATGTTTCCATTCATTAGACTTCTTAATGTGTCCACTTATTTTTGGCCTGCTTTGGCATCTATCACTATGGAAAGAAAGGTCTTGAGTGGTATTTGTACCAAGAGAGCTGAGTCCAGTGGATAGATGTTGGGCTCTTGTGAAAAGAGAACTGAAGAGCACAAAAAGGTGTCCAAAACTGTGGAAGATTTTAAACGGAGTTGAACAACCTGTTCGATCAAAGTGACAGAAAGCACTATAAAAACGTTAATGGAAGGGTTTTCGAAAAAGGTTCAAAATTTCATTATTAGTGATTAGAACTATAAAAATATTTTTTTTTTTTTGTGAATTGTAACAATAATTTCAGTAAAATAAAAAAAAATTCAAAACTGTAAGTTTAGTGGTTTCATTTTTATTAAAATATATGTATGTTAAAAATTTTTCGATCTCAGTCCATAGGCTCATTTCTTTGTACTTTTTCTTTACTTCGAATGATAATTTTTGAATCATGAACATAGAAAAATGATAAAAGACATTAATTATCTTTAAAAAGTAAGAATCATTAAAGTACGTCTAAAATTATAAGACATGCATGATTTTTAATGAATGTAAATCATTAAAAATTTAAATTGTCCTGCTAGTGAACATATGAACATAAAATTAAGCACATTTGAAGCGAGAATGCATAAAAAGGACGAAGTGTTTCTCCATCTATATTGGAATAGTACATTTCTTTTGATAAAATTCAATCGTAGTTTTTATTTTACTACGATTGCGGTGGCAACGCACACTAGATAAGCTAGTCTAACATTAAGTTTTCATGAAGCATTTACAAAGTTTTAAGGTGTAATGTCTTAATAAACATTTCTTATATTCCTTTAATATTTACATATTTTTATTTCATACTTATCAATTAACCTACTTCTTTAATATAATTGTATGCAATGAATATTGAAATGCACTGTAAGCAACAATGCAACACGTAAAACCTAGACACTTCTACACATATTGCAAATTTACAAGCATAACTTCCGCTTTCTTGACTTATAAAGGTTCTTTCATTAAGCGCATTTTTAATTTAAATAAACAAAATATGTGTGAGATATCATCGACAGTTTTAATTCGTTTAGAAGGCCTATCGATGCCATTATGTATAGAATATAACATCGTTCAAATGTCCTCCGCATCTTCGCTGGGTGGCGCGCATCTGAAATGTCGAATTTTCCATGGCGCATAAATCAGGCTGAATTTGACCGATGACATGGGTTATGTTGGCTTTGAGGGCCGCTGTGGTTTGCGGCTTATTCGCAGAGACCTGCGACTTAAGAAAATCCCACAAGAAAAAGTCTAACGGGGTAAAATCGCATGATCTCGGTGGACAGTTCATATCACCTTCTCGTGTAGAAGACCATGCCCTCAAACCTCTCGTGGGAAATGTCTAATGGGTCATGAGCTGTGTGACGCCATCCTGTTGAAACCACATGTCATTGGTGTTCATATCATCCATTTCGGGTCAAAAGAATATGGTAATAATTGTCCTATAGAGCTCGCCGTTGACTTTGATGGCCAGGCCAACGTTGTTCTAAGGAAATATGGGCCGATGACGCCGCAACCCAAAACCCACACCAAACAGTGACTTTTCCGGATACATTGGACGCTCTTGGATTTCATGTGTATTTGTGTCATCGACAATTTTCTTTTTCGACGTAACCATTCATCCAGAAATAGACCTCATTGCGTAAAATTTGTTAAGCTCGCGAAACGTTGCCAAAACAGAACATCCATTTTGATAAAATAATTTGATAATTTGCATGTGCTGTTGAACGTTATATCCATCCATGGTGATTTGGCAAAACGAACTGAATAAATGACAGCCAATTTAACAATATAGCCGCTATCGACTCTCAAAATTCGGAAGTCCCTATTGAAAGACCCTTTATTACTTTAAATTATCTACAATAAATCATCACAATATAAATAAATACAAACATAAACTAAATTAAACATTAAATAAACAAACTTAATTGAAGATGAATAAAATATAATGATGCTGGATGATGAATTTATTTATAGAAGTTCAAACAAACAAAAGAAATATTAATTTTATTTATACACGTAAGTAATTGTTGTTCTATATTCGGCATAATTATTTGGTCAATTCACAAGGTCTCTTATCATGTCATATTGTCATAATGTCCTAATATTTCAGAATGGTTTTTATTGCTTTTCAAGCAAAAAATGTCCTAAAATAATACTACTTTCTATGCTATGTTTATTGTGATATCGTAACTAACCAGCAGAGACCAACGCCGAATGCATAAGAGTCGGTTCAGCCGAGCCACCGAGTCGTGATATATTAGGACTTTATGACAATATGACTGATAAGAGACCTTGTGAATTGACCAATTGTGTTTTGTAAATTATTACTGTGACAAATTGCGAAATTTTGGAATCACACATTTTGCTTGTAGTATTTGATGGCAATAATTTAATTTGATCAGTAGCATTTGATTGTAGACCATCACTATAGATGCTATATAATCAACAGTTAATATTGAAATTTTATACCAAGTGTCATAGTAAAATATATACTTACTTATATTTATTATTCGCTTTATGAGATTCAATTTCGTAAATGTTTGTCTATCCACGTGTTATTCGTATTGTCATTTTGTTTGCTACAAAGTTGCATGACCCGTTATCATTGATGCAGCGCTATCAACTGTTTGTAAATATTTCGTTTATTTCCTGTCTAATGTCAGCAGTTTACGTGGATTTTTATCTCAAATTGTATATTATAGCACTCATTGTGAGTTGAGTTTTATGTTCACTGCGCCGATGCAAACAATTTGTGTTTTTATGAATGAAAGTGTAAGTTCAGTTTGAGTGATAATTTCAAAGTGACTATTTTCGTAAGGAGTATTTAGTAGAAGGAGATAAAATTTGGTCACGATGAATACAAATATGGCAAGCATTTTTATATCCTACACCATGATTTTAAAATCGTACTGTTAGTTTTCGAGATATTTTAGGTTTTCACTAAAAATTTGAGGAACGTGATATTTAATGGGAACTTTTAGAAACTGTTACAAACATATACCCAACGCACTATTGTGGTGTAGGGTATAATAAAACTATAGAATCTAACACATTGAGAACCTCTGCAGTGCACTGTGGGGCAAAAAAAAAAAAAAGTGTAAACAAATCTGTAAATTCTAAACTGATACTGCGATTCTAATAAAACTTCCCACTACTATAGAGGAGATGTAACTAAGTTTAAGTTTTGAATTTGGACTTTAAACACTAAACGGGGACGGAGCCTTAATACGCCAATGTGGGGTATATCGGGTATATGAAGAAATAAAAATTATGCAAAAAATTTGTTCTCTATCCGATTTGATAGATACATATGTACATATATAAAATCTACAAGAATATACAACAAATATTGCTAGAGTTTTATCTCTTCTAGCTTACGAGATATTCGCTTTTGAATATTAAAATTTCAGTTTTTTTTACCTACTTTAGTCTGGATGTTAGCAAATACAAATCTCTCCCATTTTTTTTTTTTTCAAATATATATTCATAAGTAAACTTGAACTCATCTTCACCCCCTTTATAGTAGTGAGAAATATTATTAAATCGAACTATCCGTTTAGAAGTTACAGATTTACTTCCACTTTTTATTCATTTCCCCCACTGTGCAGTATGTGGTTTAAGTAAGTGTAAAAAGTTTTTATTTCTACTATTTTGAGTATGAACAAATATATATATTTGTGACTATGTCTCTATTAACATGAATTGTATTCATTATAGGATTGGATTTTCAACTTTGCAAAAATTTACACTCTAAATACTATTTTACAATCATACATAAGCAGCTACATAAAACAAACCCAGCAGAATAGAAAAAAGTAGAAAACTTTAGCGGCTTGAAAAAGTTTTGTTGTTGGTATGTTTATTTAAGCTGGTTTGTTCCTTTTTTCATGTGTATTCTACTTACATTGAGACAAGGAAATTTTTCGAATTAACTTTTAGTTTTAAATAAACTGAATTGGCTGAGGTGTAATAGTTGCTCGTTCAAGTGTTATATTAAAAGACACTTTCTTCAAATACATTCTATTTTTCTATTCTATTTGGAACGAGACTAAATTGTTAAAGTGTCAATAAAATAATTTTTTCTTTAAACAAAAAAACCCAAGTAAATATTAAGTTTTATCTTGATCTTAAAGTTGTATTATTAACGGTGATTAATGAAAATTACAATCATAGAACTAGTATTAACTTGTTCAATACACTTATTTATATTAATTACCAATACAAACTCAGAATTACTTATACTTAAGGACAAAATTTTCAAACATACAAAATATGCAACTATTAAAGGAAAATGACCTGTATATAATAACACAACTAATTCAAAAGGCACTTACTTACCCTTATAAAATTGTATATTTTATGTTTATTGGAGCAAAATACGATACAAATCTGAAAAGATTTATAGACATAAAGATTATAGACGCATGTGAACTGAAATTGTAATTTGGCCAAACTCACCAAAATGTTTTAAATGAAACTTAAACCAAAGTTTGTTAAGGCTGTTATTATGTAAGTTGGCCATATAAAATATTATGAAAATAGTAAAATAATTAAAATTTATTTTTTTCAATAAATTTCTAAAGCTGTCCAATTTTCAAATTTGGTCAATTCACAAGGTCTCTTATCATGACACATTGTCATAATGTCCTAATATTTCACAATGGTTTTTATTGCTTTTCAAGCAAAAAATATCCTAAAATAATACTACTTTCTATGCTATGTTTATTGTATTATCGTAACAAACCAGCAGAGACCAACGCCGAATGCCTAAGAGTAGGTTAAACTGAACCGCCGAGTCGTGATATATTAGGACATTATGACAATATGACTGATAAGAGACCTTGTGAATTGACCAATTATTTATTATTTTCACTAATAGATATTCACAATCGTTGTCGTAGCGTTGTATCGTTGTATGTCATAAATATTTTTCAAACTAATTTTTCGTAAAAAAAACAAAATATTAATTTTAAAAAAAATACGACATACAACTATACCACGCTACGACACCGATTGTGAATTGGACAATAATAAGTTTTTAAAATAATTGTATAAACATTTTTATTCACATTAAAATTTTAACGATATTGCAGGGGTTGTCATTAAGACAAATTTGATAAAATGTTGTAAAACTTCTATAAATCTCGTTTGGTACAAGTTGTACGTGGACAATTTATTTGGCTTAACTAACAGTTTTACTCATCATTTACAGTGTTCTATCTAGCATTTTATTTTTTTTATTCAACCACAATAATGAAGTTCTTTACAATAACGAAAATAGGGAAGTTATGTAATGTGGATAAGTTTAAATGAATTTGTATATACCCTATATACAGTTGTAGACACACAATTAAGTTATTCATCTGTTGTTGTCATCACTTTACAAAACTATATATAACTCTATGCTTTTTTTATTGAATGCGTGAAAGTGTCTTGAAAAAACTGCGGTTTGGCTTATTTTCAAATTAATATATTTATCTAACCAGAGCACCCTGACAGCAAAGTTTTGCAAAGAATATAAACGACGACTTAAAAAAATTAAATTGTTTAGCAAAATGCCAATAGATGCCAATAAACAATGTTCTAAAGACTATAGAAAAGGTGGTTAGTAAAGCGACCACTAAACCGCAAAGAGATAAGAGGAACAATTGATTTTGTCTGTCAGTTTTAACACATCAAAGTATTCATCGCAGGCCCACAAAAGTATATATATTCTAATAAATCTAATCCTTATAAAATTCTAAGTCGATTTAGCTATGTTCGTTTGTCAGTATGTTGAAAGCATGATAGGGGAAAGAAATTTTCACAAAATCGCTCAAAGTTATGGACCACAGTGGAAAAGGATGATATTTTTCATGAAATTTAGCACACAGTGTTTTTTTGATAAAAGAACATGCTCTACTGCAAATGACTGGAATCGGTCCATGATTTATCCCATGTAAACATCGATATCGAACTAATGGTTTTTGTGACCATCAGTTCATAATTAACCATATCTACCATATAACATACAAAGATATCAACGCTAAAAATTATATGACAATCGCCCCTTAGTGGGTTATAATTCGCATATAAAGCCACATCTGAAAAATACATTAACGCGCATGAATATTAATATTGATAAAAAATGTAACACAAATTTGTATCGAGTATGCATATTAGGGTGACAGCCGATTTTTTTTTTTTAGATTTCAAAGAGTGCCGGGTGGGTTAATTTCTATGTTTACATTGTAGTCACAAGTTTCATTAAAGTTGGTTCAATAATGTATAATATTTCGCTATGTTTCATTTAGAAATTCCAAATATTGATAAATTTTACGTTTGGCCTTCACCATTTAAGGGTTAACGTTTTCCGATTTTAGTAAAACTTTCATAGTATATATAAAATTATCTGAACTATAAGATTCTGTATAGATTTTACTTAAAATTCGTAACAGTAAGGAAATTGCTCTCATTCGCTAAAATATGGCCAAAAAAATATTTTTTCCCGAAAATCACAAAATTTAAATCGCAGGTACGGAAAAACTGTAAGAGGTATTGATATAATTTTTCCATATTTTTATTCTCTATTATGATCTACTTTTTTAGCCATACCTGCGGATGGGTTAATGGTATTCTAAAAAGACAAAAACTCATACAGCTGTAAATACGGATATACTTTAAGCAAAAATTAGCATTTATTTTAATATTTCTTAAAATATGTTAATTTTGTTCCTAGATTTCTTGTTCAAGTGGCCTGAGACACGTTAATGGTTTGGGGAATTTTTAATAACTTTAACACTTTTTAACCAATTTTCATCTTTTGTATCTCATTAGAACGACAATTACGTACACATTTCCATTTTTTTGGATTCGATTGAAAAAATAATTATTTAGTAGCAAACTTTTTACAAAAACTGAAAAATGTGAATTTTTTCCGAATTTTAGCGATAATACAGTTTCTGGGTCAATTTGACTCAACGGAGATATAGGTTTAATCTGAAAAATATTTTTTTGACTGTAATTTTCCTTAATATAAATAAATCTACATATTTCTGTAACATAATGCAGAAAATTAAGAAGATTCACAAATTTATTTCATATAAATAGTAAAATTTTGCATATATCCGACCTTTGACCTTGAAATAATAGAAATTATAAAGCTAACCAAAGCGGATGATCCAGATAAATGTTTTTACACAAAATGCACAACAATCTGTGCCTCTACTATCCACCATATCAAGTGTAGCGTACAAATACTTAAAACCAAAAATCTCCCTAACCATACAAACCTCCCTAACCAAAATGTACATTATTTGGGCGAATTGTTTGAAAACAATTCAATTGCAGAACCTGTACTCTGCCAGTGCAACGTGCAGATTCCGAGTCAGCTCTTGCTGCTGGTTGGGCAAATACAAGCAACATTTACAACAATTGGCGTAACGTTTAGAATTTATTATAAACTTTGGGAGAAATCTTTAAACGTTTTTCATATTTATTTTTTGGCAGATTTTATTTTTTAAAAGGGATCCAATGAAAGATTTAAAAGTTGTGTGTTTTTATTTTTAAAGCACGAGATCTGACAAAAGTTTTGCTTGCTTTCGTTTGCCATTATTTTTTGGGTTGAATAAAAATTAAAGGTGTTTTAAAGATAAAAATAAGTGCTGTTGTCATAAGAATCCATTGTATTTTATATATTTGAGTTTAAATGTCCTGTTTTATAATGAAGCCATAATAAATTGTTTACTTATACCCTATTTTTGAAGAAATTATCATTAGAAACAAGTTAAAATATTATGGAAAATACGTGATTTACATTTAAATTGGACGAACAGTAATTAGCTATTAAGCATATCTGTCTTATTAAAAAGCTTTTATAATAACAAAAAAGAAAACATTTCGTTCATATTTCGTTCTTTTGTTACTGGCAATTTGGCACATTTTTTCATTTTTCATTCATGAAAGTTGTTTATTTAGCCGTTCATCAGAAAGTCTACTTTACTGAGGAGAATGCATTACAATGAGTTGATTGACCACCATCTATAACATTGACCAGATTTTTGGAAATGTGACGAAATTATGAATTTACCCAAACGCTGCTATACTCCGAAATGCCAATAATGAATGAAATCAATCAACAAGGAAATCTAGTTCCAGGTTTCCCCCATTTATTTTCGTCCAAGGCATTAGGTTGAGTTTGGGATAAGTGTACAATGGCGCATAAAAAGCCAAACGTTTCAAGATTTATGAAACAATCAAAGCCAGTTTTGTGGTGCGTTGATTCTGTTGTCAAATTGACTGTGAACATGCATGTTGAGCTGCAGAACGATCAATCTGGAGAAGTATTTTGAAAACAATTTCTGGACATTGGCAACGGCAAATCGGTGGATTTCGTTACTTTCCAAGATGATGTCGTCAACTATCCAACCGAGTTTTTAAACTCGCTAGAATTACCCGGCTTACCACCTCACAATTTCCAAATGAAAGTCGGATTGCTAATCATAATGTTACGAAACATAAACCAACCACGTCTTTGTAGTGGCACCCGACTGGCGGTAAAAAACCTGATGAATAATGTCATCGAAGCAACAATACTTAAAGGAAAGTACAAAGGAGAAGAAGTTTTGATACCACGGATCCCAATGGCTCCGACCGACACACCATTCGATCAATTGTATGATGCCTGTTCCCGTGTCGTAACACCATCAGCATTATTTGTTTTCGCTCTAGACAACAAAACAAAAATTGTTGTATATCATATAGCATTGCAATTAATGAAATGAAATTATGATATCACAGCAAAGCAATCGAAAAAAGTATTTCTTCATTTTAATTGGTTACCTAAACATCGTTTTTTAATCAAAATGTAAATAAAACACTATATGAGTCATTGCACATTTTTTTAAATTATATGTAAATCAAACATACCCCTGTATAAATAAAAATTATGATTCAAAAATACGTTTTTTTTCAACTATTTTTACACATTTCAAACAACTTCTCACAAATTCACAAATCGAACACAAACATTTTTCTCTGTCTGTCAGAGTCAGCTAGTTCGATAACTGTTTTCAAGTTATTTCAGAATTTTATAACAAATATAGCTGATATGTATTTAAAAAAAAAAAAAATTCGATCTTCCGTATCGGCCCACCATATCAAAAAAACGAAAAAAAGATCCAGCAATATAAAAATAAATAAAACTGGATTTTTGTAGATTTTTTTAAAAAATGTGTGGTGACCAAATTTTAGAGACCGCCCATTGTCCCCCATTTTGGCTAGGAAGTTGAACAACTGCAAATCAACTCAAAAACACCTCAGCTCCAACCTTGTAAAATTTAGTTACGATATCTCTAATACTTCCCGACATACCGAATTGTTTCCAAAAAAACGTTTCTAAACCACTGTGCGTTTGTAGATGCAACACGCATTGGTACATTTTTTGTTCGATTCAGTGAGAAACAAAAATTTAAACGTATACTTAATATATAATTGATATAAAAAATCATAAAAACACTCATACGACATGTAGTCACACATACAGTCTGTTCGCATAGTGGGGGAAATGAAAAAAAGTGGAAATAAATCTGTAACTTCTAAACGAATGGCCAGATTTTAATAAAATTTACCATGGCTATAGAGGAGATGTTGATATGTTTAAGTTTTTAACTTGAGCTTATAACGATAAGGGGGGACCGAGACACAGTACCCCAAAGTGGGGCACCTCGGGTATATCAAAAATTAAAAATGATGCCACATTTTTGTTTGCGATCCGATTGAAATGATTTTAATATATATAAAATGTACTCGACGGGATCTACAAAAAACATTGCTTTAGCCATGTATTATCTCTTATAGTTTACGAGTTATTCGCATTTGAAAAGTAAAATTTAATTTTTTTACCTACCTTTGTCTGCTTTTTTGCTAATAACGGATCCAATTCTTCCTCGATTTTCTTGAAACATTTTTTTCTGGATTAACAACAAATTTGCTAATAATATTAAGAATAAATTATTCAAAAACCTTTACTCAGTCAAAAGTTATGTGCATTCAAACATAAAAAAATAAAAAAAGTCGGATTTTCGCAATTTTTAATTTAAAATTATACAGAAAATAAGAAGAAGATAATTAATATATTTAAAGTTTTGTGGAAGATAACGTTACGGGAAGTATTATAAATGCAAAATAATATCAAAATTCGTACTACTACGTGGTTCAGAGCCTTCCAAATTATACCTATTTTTTATGTATGTTTCAATTTTAGACAACATTTTCTCAAATCGCATAGCTGCTTTCAAAAAACTAAGACCTGATTGTATGTCCCAATATGTTCTTCAATATTGTACTGAGCGATTTCATAGCCTCGAGCGTGGTGCCTTCAATAGATTCAAAAATCAAAAAATCACAATTTTGGGATTTTTTAAAAGTTTTTTGGGAATTGTGGGATTGTCAAAAATTATTCACTAATTTCTTTTCCACTTTTGTATTTTAATCAAAAGTTTCTATACAAGTGTAAAATTTCATTAAAAACGATTGATAAACAAAACTTTTATTGCATTTTAAAATTTTCCTGAAAAATCAGCTACCATTTGTATACCCTACACCACCATAGTGGGAAGGGTATAATGGATTTGTGCAGATGTTTGTAACGCCCAAAAGTATTAGTCTAACACCCACCTTAAAGTATACCGATCGACTAAGAATCACTTTCTGAGTCGATTAAACGATGTCCGTCCGTCCGTCCATCTGGCTGGCTGTCCATGTAAACCTTGTGCGCAGAGTACAGGTCGCAATTTTGGAGATAATTCGATAAAATTTGGTACATATAATTTGTTTGGCCCAAGGACGAAGAATATTGAAATCGGTCCATTATTTCATCTAGCCCCCATACAAATGTCGTCCCGAAATTGGTATCAAAAATCATAGAAAAACACTCATACAACATGTAGTCAGACATACAGTCTGTTCGTTTGCTTGCTAGTTTTACTATTTTACAATATTATTTTTACTTGTTATATTAAAAATTTCCAAAGCTAGTAGAAATAGTAAAAACTAGCAAGAAAACGAACAAAACAATAATTTAGTGCACGAGAAATCTGAATCTAAAGTTCAGCCAAACTAAGACTTTTTAATAATATTTTATTAACAACATTATTTTATTTTATAAATATCGAATTGTTTTTTAAAGTTAAAACAAAAAACGTAAAAAGTAATTAATAACAGACTTAAAAAAGTGTAAAACCATAAGCTGACCAACAAAACCAAACCTTTTTTGTCCGCATTGTTGTTGTTGCAGCAACTGTTGTTGAACTCAAAAAATTACACCAAACAAATCTATTTAAGTGTGTTTAAACTCACAACAACTTGATGGTTGCTGCAGCAGTAACAGCAGCTACATAAAAACTCCTATTATTCAAACTGTGACAAATTGAATGGAAATGTTTAATTAGTTTATTCAAAAAGTTGCTGCAACTATGGTTAATGATTGCTCTTTTAAGTTTTTGTATTTAAAATAAATAATGAAACAATATGTCTATGTCAATGGGATACGGTAGTGCTTTACAAATTATAACATTAGTTAAATTTGTCAAAAATGAAGTTTTAAAAGTGATTTGATTGTGAATTGTACCTACTGAAAAACCAATGAAATTTATGCACTCTAACTGAGTATAAAGTAAAATTATCTAAATTCTTTCCTAAGTTGAATGAATAATATCGCCTTGAAGTCGCCAACCAACAAGTTTATTTAGATTCACTCTTCTTCGGAACAAAACTATGTTTCATATGGAAAGAAATCAGAACGATCGGTCAATAATAGGCCATAGCTTCTACTTACGAAAATCACTCACTTAAGCAAAGTTTTTTTAATTTCTAATAGAATAAGGATTTACTCATATACTGAGTGTAGGGTACTATACAGTTGCGATTGACCGATTATACTTTCTTACTTGTGTTTAATTAAATTAATGCAATGTTATAATTTTGATCAATTGTATATGAACATAGCAGGATATACAAATTCCAGGTGACTCCAGAAATGTTTTTTTTTTAAGAATACGTAACTAAAAATATGTGTAAATATTACTCTGTCTGCGTTAATCTTTGAAAATTCCATTCTTAAATATTCAATACTAGCTAAAACCCGGTGTGCTTCGCTACCCGTATCGTAATGAAATAAAAAGTTTAGAGTTAAACAATATTTATTAAGGGCCTGGCTTACTAAATGCGAACGAACATTTTCTTTCTTATTTTATACTAGCTGACCCGACAGACGTTGTCCTGTCCATATATTAGAAAAAATGTTTGTGTTCGATTTGTGAATTTGTGAGAAGCTGTTTGAATTATGAAAAAATAGTAAAAAGAGACAAACAACGTACTTTTAAATGATAATTTTTATTTATGTAGGTTTGAGGTGTGTTTAAATTACATTTGATTTGAAAATATGTACAATATATGGTGTTATATTTACATTTTGATTGAAAGATCGATGTTCAGGAACCAATTAAAATAAAGAAATACTTTTTTCTGTTGCTTTGCAGTGATATCGTAGTTTCCTTCATTGCAATGCTTTATGATACACGACATTTTTAGTTTTGTTGCCTGGCGCGTAAATAAATAATGCTGATGGTGTTCCGACACGGGAACAGGCGACATACAATTGACCATGCGAGAAGCATGGATTTTCAAGGTTAATGCCGCAAACACGCAATGACTGCCCTTGAGATTTATTAATTGTCATAGCGAATGCAAGCCGTACCGGAAACTGCAATCGTTTAAAATCGAATGGCATGTCGGTCAGAGCCATTGGGATCCGTGGTATCAAAACGTCTTCTCCTTTGTACTTTCCTTTAAGTATTGTTGCTTCGATGACGTTGTTCATCAGGTTTTTTACCGCAAGTCGGGTGCCATTACAAAGACGTGGTTGGTTTATGTTTCGTAACATTATGATTACCGATCCGACTTTCAGTTGGAGATTGTGAGGCGGTAATCCGGGTAATTCCAGCGAGTTTAAAAACTCGGTTGGATAGTTGACAACATCATTTTGGGAAGTAACGGAATCCACCGATTTGTACGTCATCAATTCGACAGCAATTTCACCTTGAATCTTAAAATTCAATTCGTCGACATCAATGTTTTTCGCAGCCAATATAGCACGTTCGCTCAACCAATCATGATTTTTGTAATTTTGTGCAATGTTTGGAAATACCTTTCGGATTAGCTCGGATTTTGATTCGGTGAACTGACAGAAACCGGGGGGAAATTGAATGCAACCGGTCGAAATGTCAACCGGGATTTTGCCGTTGCCAATGTCCAGCAATTGTTTGGAAAATGCTTCTCCAGATTGATCGTTCTGCAGCTCGACACGCATGTTCACAGTCAATTTGAGTTTCTTGAAGTGTTTCCACAAAACGGACGACTTCAAACATGCATTAAGTTCATCGGCTGGCGTTGACCGTGGAATCACTGGCAATGTTTGCCGAAAATCCCCTGCCAACAGAATCATTGCACCACCAAAACGGCTTTGATTGTTTCGTAAATCTTGCAAAGTTTTATCTAATGCCTCCAAAGACTTTTTATGCGCCATTGTACACTCATCCCAAACGATTAGTTTGCTTTGCTGCAAAACTTTGGCCATTGCACTGTTCTTGGAAATGTTGCATGTTGGATTTTCATTGATGTGCAACTTCAATGGCAACTTGAGTGCTGAATGGGCAGTACGACCGCCTTCCAACAACGTAGCTGCAATTCCTGATGAAGCAAGTGCAAGTGCAATATCATTCTGCGAGCGTATCGTGGCCAAAATCAACGCAATCAAAAAAGTTTTTCCAGTTCCACCGGGAGCATCCAAAAAAAAAATTCCTCCAGTTCCATCTTTCACAACTTTCATAAGAGTGTCGTATGCATATTTTTGTTGTCGATTCAACAGTGGAACGTTTGTTCGTACTAATTCCTTCAAGGCATCGCAATCATATTGTATTTCGCGTCGCAACTCTTGATTAAATACGTCGTGCATCGGTCGATTGGTAGCTGCCATGCCTAACTCAGACAATACCTTGTTCGCCATCATCAAGCACATGTCCTCAATTAAAATCAAAGCCTCGTTGTAAATTTCCTCATTCAGTTGCAAATTTGGATTTGATGTTCTAATACGCACCTGATGCAAAATATCATCACACATGGCATCTTTGTATTTGCTCCATAAATCAGTCGGTTTGGATGGGCAGCATGTTGAAACAATTATCGAAAACAGTGTTCGTATTTGATGAGCATTTGATGAAAGCACAGCATCTTCGAGGGTGCATTCCCAATGAGCGTCATTCTCCAACAATCGCAAGCGTTGACATGCTTCTCTATACGTGTCACACAATTCACCATTTATAGTTCTCAAATCTTGGAATGATGTTGGGCCACGAACGTTGACTAATAGCAAACGCAAATAGAAACACTCATCGTTTCTTGGATGAACTGTGTAAATACGACCTAATGCGTTGGTGGAAAATAAATTGGGGAAACCTGGAACAGGATTTCCTTGTTTCCGTCGTTGAAATTTCTTTGTCGATTGATTCCAAGTATAATATCTTGGCATTTCGGAGTATAGTAACGTTCGGGCAAATTCATCGTTCCTGCACATTTCAAAAAATCTGGTCAATGTTGTAGGTGGCGGTCGATCAACTCGTTGTAATACATTCTCCTCAGTAAAGTACACTCTTTGACCATTTTCCAAATGTACGGCTAAATGAATAACAGAAGGATGTCTTTCATGAATGCTAAATGAAAAAATGCGCCAAATTGCTTCGTTACTACTAACATAGCAACCCATTTGAAATTGAGTGACTTCATCGATGGAATTCTCCGCACTAACTCCAATCACAGCCATGTCACTACCTTTGGTCACATATTTGCAGATGTATTTGATGGATTTCACGGAATGGCAAGATTCGACGTTGATATGTGCTTTGAATGTTTTGGAGAGTAGTGGCGAATACGGAACAATCCAACGGTTATCAATTTGAATGTCCTGCTGATTCACTTTCACCATTGTTGATCTTCCATTGTCAGCAATTGAACGGCGACGATACAGTGGGTAACCATCATTTCCGGTAATTGTTTCAGCTACTAATGGCCTTGGATAACGCTTCGAACATTTGCCGTCGACCATACACGGAGAAAGGATATTTAATGATCCACAGGGACCATGAATCATGTTTTTAGTAACAACCTCGTGCAAGCCTGGATCTTCTACTTCATCAGGAATTTCAGCTGATATCACATCATCGATTTCATTCGGTCTTATCTTCTCAATCAACCAAATGAGGATATGCGCGTGTGGTAGTCCGCGTTTTTGCCACTCTACTGAATACATCCAGCAGCGCGTCTCGCCGAACACGCGATACTTCACAATGAAATCCATCAGTGATTTTAATTTTTGTTTGAAGACTCTCGCGGTGACGTCATGGCGATCGATGGGTGATTGGCCAGGGAATAATTCTTGCCGAATTTCTATCCACTGTGGATTGCAAGTGAAAGTTATGAATAAATCTGCTGTACCGTAGTGTCGAACGTAGGTTATAGCATCCTGAGCATATTCATGCATATGGCGAGGACTTCCGACGTACGTTGCTGGGAGAATCGTCATCCGGCCGATATTGTGTGCGTTCCCGTCCACATTTATGGCATCTCGAAGGTGTATGTACTCTTCGGAACGCAGTTTTTTCTGGTTCAATCTAATGAATGTCAATCTTTCTGTTTCTATTTTTACATACATATCGACAGCATATTGGTGGAAAAGACGACGACATTTCAATATGTGATTGTCCTCATTTTCACGAACCATCAGTCGAAATGCATAATAGTTCATTGAACTTACTTTTTTGTTTGTTTCAGCGCCTGTACATTAATTTTCGCGTCAATAAAATTAATTGATCTTATAATAGAAAAAATATACATTTGATATTCACCTGTAAGCGGATTTATCATTTTGATCGAGAAATGATAACCGTCTTCACCTTGCCAAAATATGATTGGATATTGTAACGCATCATATGATCGGTGAGTTTCGTACACACGCTGCTGCTGATTATTTCGTCGATGTAGAACGATATCACGTGATTCCAAATTTTCACCAACGACGACAATGGCGACATCATCAATTGTTGGTGCATTGAAACGTCTTGCGTGTTCTCCCGTAGGAGTCTTATCGGCTCTGATAACAATTTTGTGATTATCAGAGGGCATGCGGTCTAGTGCGGTTTTGAACAATGCAATCAATTGATTGTGTTGATGGAAAAAAGTTTGCAGTTGCTCAACAATTGGTCTTTTTACCGAACTGTTGTATGCACAACGCTGTTCTACTTCTTGTGGAGCATTGCCCATGAAGTAAATCTGCAGAAATTTATAGTCAGCACCCGGAACTGGCAAAAGCGAACCTGCTCGATGATATATTTGACCTTGAATCTGTAATGTTTAATTTACATAAGAAAACAAAATAAAATGCTGTAAGTGGTGAAATTACCTTGAAAGTAGGCATGAAATTATCCCGAATCACATTTGTTGCGCCAAATGAAGTCATTTGGAAACAATTGTTGTAGTTCTGGATTTGTGTTAGGAAATGCTTGGAATGAGCTCCTGTTCCAGAAACCAATGAGAGCAATGGCTCTGGTGGTGGAATCAACGGTGTCAATTTCACTTTGCCACTTGCGCAACACAATCCAGGAGTTTCATTTTTATATTTCAATGCCTTACAATGTGGGCACACAACGCTCATCGAACCAATAGCAACGGAATGGTCTGCACTGTAATCGACTGTCCTGTTGTAATGAAATGCAGCTCGATGAGTATTTAACGCAACATTTGTTTCTCTTCTTGCACGTACATTTGAATTAATTATCACTCGGTTGGATTCTATAGAACGATTGTGTCTCATTCGATGCATATCTACTTCGTTTGCATATTCTCTTTCTTCTTGTGTACGTGCAGAACGTGTTTGTGATAATCGATTTCGTTCAATTTCATTTCGCTCTTCGAGTTGTTCCGCAGTTTGATTAGATCGAAAATACGCTTGATTTGAAGCATTGCGAGTTCTGCGACCTAAATTGCTCCTTCTTATTGGCGGCATTACAATGCGATAGAATTTATTGACTTTGCTCTTACCTTTTAACCGTTTATAACTTCAAAACCCACAGTCTATAGTAGGTTAATCTATAAATTTGTTTGAGGTAACACGATTTAACTTATTTCAATTAATGAATTGATTGCAATGTACTTACAATGGAATGCATTGCGAGTTCTACAATGGAATGTAAATAAAAAAGTAACGGTATTTTCGGACAAATCGCGAAACAATACAAAAGTAATAACAAATGAGTTATTTACAACATAAGAATATCCCAGCAAAAACTTTACTTACAAATAAGCCGAAAAATAAGGAGAATTTGACAAATCGGTGCAGCCGTTTTCCGATTTTAGATAAATCGAAAAAAGTGGGCGTAAAAGTGGGCGTGGTAAATTTTTCTTTCAGTAAAAACTTAAATTAGATTACTACGATCATTTAAATAAAAGATTAGCCATATCGGTGCAGCCGTTTTCCGATTTTAGATAAATGGAAAAAAGTGGGCGTAAAAGTGGGCGTGGTAAATTTTTATTTCAGTAAAAACTTAAATTAGATTACTACGATCATTTAAATAAAAGATTAGCCATATCGGTGCAGCCGTTTTCCGATTTTAGATAAATGGAAAAAAGTGGGCGTAAAAGTGGGCGTGGTCAATTTTTCTTTCCGTAAAAACCTAAGTTGGACTATGACGAACATTTCAGTAAAAAAATTGTCCAAATCGGTCTAGCCGTTCTCAACTGATGCAATTACCAACGAACGACAATTGATTTTTATTTATATAGATTGAAAACAACAAATAAATTTGAATTTTTGTTATTGTTTTCAATATAAAATAAGAAAGAAAATGTTCGTTCGCATTTTGTGAGCCAGGCCCTATGTTATTAAAATCTACAGTTTTCCTTTTAAATTAATTCTTATTATATTATCTTATGATTTACAATATACTTATGTAGTTTATCTAAAATTAGTTTCTATTTTAATAAGTAGTACATTATTTGTTTCTTATTTATAACCTTAATGTTAAATATAGAAGTTTATAGAAAAACATTTTTTATTTAATGTTTGATATATATATTATTTATATTAATTATTTTTTATTCTAATGCCATATATTTTTGGTTTTTCCTTCTGGTGCATATACATATGAGTCTGTGGGTTTTCCCACTCGCGAACATGCAACATAAAGCTGTCCATGTGAAAAACATAGATTTTCTAGATTTAGTCCACAAACTTGCAAAGACTGACCTTGAGCTTTATTAATTGTCATTGCAAATGCTAGGCGAATAGGAAACTGCAATCGCTTAAAATCAAATGGCATTTCCGAAGTTATCATCGAAATACGTGGCAGCAATACATCTGATCCATTGTAGATTGTTCATTAATTTCTTTACTATAAGTCGAGTGCCATTACAAAGTCGTGGTGGATCAATGTTTCTTAGTAAAATAATAGTAAAATAATAGGAGTAAAATAATTTTCAACTGCAAGTCATGTGGTGGAAAGCCCGGTAAATCTAACGAATTTAAAAATTCGACTGGGTAATTGACGACATCCTCAATATTTGTAACAGTGTCGATTGATTTATAAATTTTTAGATTACCATCGATGGTATTCAGAATGTTGCTGTTGATGGAGTTAACGTCTATATTTTTGGCTGCCAGTAACGCGCGTTCACATAACCATTGCTTGTTTTTAAAATTTTTTCCGATATTGGGGAAAACGCAATTTATTAACTCTTCTATAGATTGCGTCATACTGCAGAAGTCATTGAATTGCTCACACAAAATGTAGAATCTACATATTTTCCTAAATAAGCAATAAATAATATTTACTTCGTAAAGGAAATATGGTAATAAAAGATTCTACCTCATGTAATTTCGAAGATTAGTATTTATATATACTTTCACAGGTATACTAATTTTAACTTAACATTATTGATTGATCATGATTTTTCTCCACGTATAAAATACAAATAAGCACACAATCATACAAACAAACACACATTCACTTTTATATATAGATAAGGGTTTCAAATGTATACAAATTTTAACATTTACTTAATATTGTTGGTATTCAGCGCATTTCTGTCCTAAATATTAATATTGATAGATGATATAGCTTTCCCTATTTATAATTTGTCATCATATGTATGGGAGGTGCCACGCCCACTATTGATAGTCCGCCCATTCTTGTTATAAATATTAATATTGATGGTAGAATAACCGTACCATATATCTTATTGTTTCCCATATATAAATTTTTTTTAATTATCATCATATGGGAGGTGCCACGCCCTCTGTGGCTACTACTCCCATTTTTGCCGCTAATATTTAAACAAACAGTGGAATTGCTCATGCAAAATTTGAGGACAATAGCTATTATAGTTTCCTAAATATTTGATTTTTAAAATTAACTTTGTATGGGAGGTACCACGCCCACTTAAAATTTCAAAACAAAAAGTAGCCTATAGCTCCTTCCAGACATACATAAATCTACTGTAAAAATTTCAAGCAAATCGGTTCAGCCGTTTAGCTGTCTATAAAGTCCAAACAAACAAACAAACAAATATACATACAAACACACATTGACTTTTATATATATAGATACCAACCACTCCCCTAACTAAATTCCGATTTTCCAGTAATATGTCATTATCTACTTTACTAAATACTGGGTAGTAACCTCCATGACTGAACGCATCTACTGTCTGAGAGTGGGAGTTTGTGTTGATTATCCCTTCAGTCTTGTTAGTTTTTGTCAGGTATGGGTACAAGCATTGTTATCGGATGAAGAAAAACAAAATTAACAAAAAAGCAAAACGGAAGTAAAGACAAAAAAACTGCAACGACCCCATTCTGTTACCCTAACAGTTCGTAATGCTTCGCACGTGAAGTTGAAAATGTTTTTGTTTTTATTATTTTTCGGTTTTGTAGTCATTCCTGTTTCTTGTTGGTTTCTTTACATGCTTCTCAATTGTGTTGTTTCAGTTTGTAGCAATATTCCCCTAAAGCATGTTTACAACTTGATATGAAGTTTAAAATGTGTGTAAACATGTGAATGTGGGTACCTGTGTACTCGATGTAATTCCATGCAAGGACTTTTTCCCACACACATTTTGAACAAACACGTTGGTTGTGGTTTTATTTAATTTTAAACTGTTAGACTATGAGGGGAGTAAAGGAAATCAAGAGACTGTGTGGGAAATTATAGAAATACGAAAATCAGCGCTATCAACTGTTTGATTTCAAAAAGCACTGAACTCAAGAAAAAACGCATATTTTTCGTAAAAAAGCTCCAAAAATAAATATTAAATTGTACAAAGGAAAATTCTATGTCAAAGAAAAATTTCGATTTTTTTTCATTTTAATTTTTAACCAAAAGTGGTGAATGAGCGAACATATAAGTTTGTTATTCCATGTGTAGCATTGAGAAATATTCATCAGAGACCCAACAAAGTATACATTGATCCATTTGAAAATGTATGAAGCGCTGCCCTAAATAATATATTGTGTTCGCTACTTAACCATAGTTATTTCTTTTCGATTTGATTTTGTTATACTATCGACTAGATTCATATTCAGGAAGTTTTAGTATTTGATTTCAACTGTTTTTTATTTAGTTTTCAACAGAAGCAAGGGAATTTTAAATTATTATGAGTTGAATTTTTTAGTGCAAGTAAGTTTATGTGTTATTAATTGATACAAGTAGACCCTAAACAGGCTGTTAACTAGCAGTTTAATAACTCCCAATCGTCTTACCAACATTTCCTTAAAAGTAATTTTCTTTTTGCGAACTTGTGCACATTATTCTACCATCAAATTCAATATTCCGTTGGACCTTAAGAAAGGCTTTAATAAAGCAAACATATTTTTCACTTGTACATCACAATTTTACTATATACAGTATCAGCCATAACTAAAGCACCCCCTCAATGAATTTTTTTCATACTATATTTTTTTTTATAAAAATAAAGTTTTAAATTTGTATTATGTATTATTTTAAATTGTTAATATATTAACTATTGATAAACAAATACTTTTAAAGTTAATCTTTCTATAAGAGGTAACTTTAAATCAAAAAATATTTAAAGCTAGAAAATAAACCGGTCAAAACTAAAGCACCCCTTCACGGATATAATATAAAACTTTTTTTAATTTATATTTTGTTGCAAATCCTTTGGATGACACAAGCACATCTCTTAGGCATAGAATATATTAAGTTTTTTATGGTGTCTTACGATATTCCTTCCCAGGCTATAAAAACGGCTTGAAATAAATCGTGAAAACTGCTGATCCTTATTTCGGCAATTTTAACGATTTATTTTCATATTAACAATCTCCCACAAGTTCGCAATAGGACTGAAATCGGGAGATTGAGCAGGCTAATGAAGAACTTGAATCTTATTGCTCTGCAGCCAAGTATTACAAACTTTGGAGGCGTGCTTAGGATCGTTATCCTGTTGGAACCTCCCTATAAGTAGAATCTCTTCACTGGCACTAGGCAACATTACATCTTTCCATATATCACGGTGCATGAACCGATACATAATCCCATTAACTTTATGATTTGGCTCAATTTCTTGACCAGAAAAGCAAACCCAGACCATTACATTGCCCCTCCATGTTTAATTGTTCCTTTGAAATACTTTGGATTCAGTCTTTCTACTTTTCGTCTGCGTACACGCGTTATTCCATCGGAACTTTTTAATTTGTATTTGGATTCGTCAGAGAACAGAATTGTCTTCCATTTTTGCACACTTCAGTTAAGGCGGGCTTTGGCAAACTCCAGTCTAGCTTTCTTGTTCTTAGCTGATATAAACGGTATTTTTGCTGGTCATCGGCTGAGCAATCGTGCTTCTACTGCTCTTCTATGGATTGTTCTTTCGCTAACGCATAATCTTAAACTTGTTCTTACTTGACTAGCTGATGCTGTAGGATCTTTTTGTATAGCTCATTTGATCAAGGAATCATTATATCGTGTGGTTTTACGCGGGCGGCCTCCAGAATGTCCCGGTAAAATACGACCATTCTGCAAAAACTTTGAAATTAGCAAGGAAATAACTGATCTATTAATTGAATATTTTTTACTCAATCCATGCCGTGATAAGCCTGCCTTTCAGTCTTCAATAACTTTAATTTTAAATTCACTGGAGTACCTGTTTTTTTCCATCCATAGTTTTTTCACAATAAACTGTATAAAACTTAAATTATACAGACTACGCCTTCCTTTATTTTCATCTTCTGGAATTTTTAAATGCATCCGTTGTGAATCCCGTTAACAGACATTGCAAATATGCAGAAAAATAGTAAAATGTTTAAACATCTTATAAGGGGGTGCTTTTGTTTTGAGCGTCCCGTTTTGTATTTTTATATGTTTTATCATTTTAAATCAACTGTTCCTAAAATTATCCCGTACTAAACGAACATTATACGAATATTAACAATAAAAGTTAATAAAATATATACAAAATACATCCCAAGAAACCTTTTTTTATCAAAAAAATTATGATATGAAAAAATCCATTGAGGGGGTACTTTAGTTATGACCGATACTGTATGATAGTTTTTGTTGTTTGTGTCCTACAACGATTACCTTTAAAAGCATGTTGGAGGCCTGAAGCTTTTACATACTTCACCTTTTTCTATTTTTATATCTTGAGGACGATTTATTTGTCCAAAAAATACATTTATTTGAATATGGATTGCATGTATGAAGTACTTTAGAGAGTGATTTCGCCTTAATGTGGAAAACACATAAACTATTTATTAAGCATGCGAATAAAGTTATCGAATATTCACAATCTCCCACTACTATGTTGTTTTAAGTCATGTTACACATATTCAAATAAAATTTAAAAATCAACAGTTAGTTTTTGTTTGTGTTTCACAGTTGTAGTGTTTGATTTGTAGAAGTAGTTCATATGCAGATCTAGACAAACTTAACATCCTCTGGAAAGTTGCAGAGTTTCATGTTTAAAATGTATCCCTTATAGACAGTAATTTTGACTCACTCTAATTTATATGTTTTGTGTAATTTGACACGTATATGTTCTTTGAAACCAATTGACTACTTTATACATCCCAGGTAATCTAGGATGAAGTCAATTGTCACTTAAGTGTCTCTAAGTAATCTAGAGTGTAGTCTCTTTAAGCGTTTAATTTGTATTCCACTTTAGAAAGTGAAGCAGAAGTAATCCATTGGAGAGTTGCCGAAGGAAGGTTTGTTTACAAGTAATCGGTTATTGGACTATCTAGGAGATATCTTTTTATGTGACTACTTCAGGTAAATTAGATTCCACTTAGCACATGTTATAATAACTAGTTATGTAACCCATCAGGTAACTAGTTAGCTAACTACACAGAGAAGACAGATTCGTGATAGCAACGGAATTTGTTTCCAACCGAATGATTCGGTTACAGACATAGAATTTTTCGGTTCTATCAACAGAAAGTCTGTTGATAAAAAAGAATTTCTATTGAAGCAATAAAACTTTTGTTATTGTAGCCACAACCGTAAAATTCGGTTACTAAGGTAGAATCATTCGACTGGCAACAAATTCGGTTGCTATCATCTGTTTTCTCCGTGTAGGAACTGGTTAGGTAACTAGTGAATACCATGCATTTGCCACTTTGGACCAGCTATTGGAAAGTCTCTTTGTAAACTATGGATGGTCTATTGACCCCTGCTTTTGACGTGCACATGCTTAAATAACTAGTGACATAGCTATTTATGAGACTAGTGGGCAGCCAAAATTATAGGTAAAATCACTAGTTCGGTACAGTCACCCAGAACTGCACGGTCGATTCAATTCCATGCAATGACTGTTTAGTCTGCCCTTAAATATGCATGTTGAAAAATCACGTACTTTGTGGTTTTGTATAATTTCAAACTGTTAAACTTTGAACGACAACAATGAAAACAGGTGACTGTGTGGAAAATGGGAGAAATATGTAAAATTATCGTATTCCTGTTGAAATAGAAATGTTATGTCATTTATTATTCCTTCCTACATGTCTTCTTATCATTGCTATTCCAAATGCACCTATTTTTCGTTTTTAAGCTAAATGAGTAGTTTTTTGTTTAATACAACGCATTTCACAATATTAATACTAGGAATTAATGCAACACTTGGAATACGAATTATTAAAACGATTTATGAACGATTTGTGTACAGATTAAATAAAGGAAATGCCTAGGTGATATCACCCTTTGAAAAATCAAAGAAAACTGACTACCAGGATGAATTGATTTGACAGTTTTGCGGTTATCTCACAAGCAAGGTTTATCTGAACTAACCAACAATGATCTAATAGTAAGATCGAGGATCAATTTAACAAAATCACCTGAAAGCTGTTGTGGTATACAGCACTTCCTGACAAAATATAACATCAATGTTGTATTTTCTATTGATTATAAAATTATTGGCGTATTAGTTTTTGAAGAAAACTAAATCATCAATAACGTCACTTTACAAATCATACCAAACTATTGCATGCAGAAAATGAATCGGTCAAGAGGTTACCAAGTAGGGTTGTCATTTGAATAATTGGGAAAAAATATTTTTTATTCGAATAAATAAAATTTTTCAATTTTGAATAACAAATTATTCGATTTATAATTGTCGATTAGTCGAATAGTCTAATAAATGTATATCCATGTTCAAAATTAAAAAAAAATTTCTCCCCTTCCGACCTTCATCGCATATATACTAACTTCATTCGTCCGAATATGGAAAATAAATCCCACTTATGGGCCGAAGCTGCAAGGTCAAGTCTAGTGCTGCTGAACCGGGTTCAAAGAAGGACGGTTGATCTTATAGGTGATGAAACTGTTACCCGGTTTATCTATACTTTAGAACATCGTCGGAATGTGGGCAGCTTGTTCTTACTTTACAGATATTATCACGGGCGTTGTTCAGCAGACATAAGTAATAGTAACCTAATACGCGCACTTTCATTCGGAGCACACGACTATCACGCAGATCGCACCAATTTGCTATACACTTGAGTATCAACCACACGACACATTACAGGGAAAATTATTTTTTATGGTCGAACCATACGTATGTGGAATTTACTATCTGCCAACGTATTCCCGGCGGAATATAATATTTATCAATTCAAGTCAAACGTCAACATACACTACTCCCTCTTTCCTCCTTCCCATAACTTAATTTCCTAACATCAACACAATGCACTGCATATATAGGGGTATCCTCTGAGTGTTGGTTACAAAAAAAAAATACACTTGTCCAACGTTTCTCCAATTTTTTTATCCCTTCAAAAAACTAAGATTTGTCGAGGTCATCAAAATAGTTATTTGTTTGTGATATGATTTCATCGTTGGAGTCAAATCTCTTTCCGCCGAACCAGATTGTCACAAACATATACATGTTTACTGTAACCATATCATGTGAATGGTAAATTAACCATATTATTGTTACCACAATCATATATATAGTTACTGTGACTATAATATTATTAAACATTTTTAAATTGTTACAGTAACCATGCACAAATGTTGAAATGGTTACAGTAACAATGTACAACTATATTTTTTTCTGCGTGTGTGCACTCTTGCATTGTCCTGGTGGAAAACAACTTTATTCTTGGCCAAATGCGGTAATTTTTTTCAATTTCTCATTGAAAGGACACATTAAGTTGGCATAATATTCGTCATTGATTGTTTTGTTCTTTTGAAGGATGTTCATTTGAATTATACCGTGTGCATCCCAAGAAGCGGTCGACATGACTTTATTGGCTGTCAAATCTACCTTAGCCTTCTTTGGCACCGACTTACCGCGAGAACCCACTGTTTAGACTGCTGTTTGATTTCTGGTGTATTGTGGTGGATCCACGCTTCGTCCAGGTTTACATAACGGCGCAAAAACTTTTCCATATTGCGGTTAAAAATCGCCAAACACTCTTGCGAAGTTGTCACACGATAGCTTTTGTAGTCGATTGTGAGACCATGCGGCACCCATCTTGTGGAAAGCCATATGAGATGCATATGTCTTCCACAATCTCTTGTACTTTTAATCTCCGATCGGCCATTTTTTTAATTGTTTCGGATGTAGAGACCTCAACTGGGCATCCAGAACGTTCGGTATCTTCCGTGCTTGTACGGCCACAATGAAGTTCAGTAAACTACTTTTCTAGCATTAAAATTGATAGTGCAGAGTTTCCATAGTATTTATCAAGCTAGGAATTGATTTGAGTGATTGTTTTTTTTTTAGCAAAAATTAATGCTTAATAAGCACACGAAATTCACTATTTTTCCATTTTCTCCTCAGTCACACTATAGTCTGCTATCAATGGCTGACAAACTAAATGCCGCAGTTTGTTCAAATTTTGACAGGTGTCAACTGACAGATGCCTGTTAACAGGAACAATGTTGCCCTTTCAGTTAAGCGACGGAAAATTCTTGGTACAAACAAAAATTTTGAGAAAAATATGTCAAAGGAACATGAACAATAGCTAATAATGTTACCTAAAGTTTTTCAATGTACAATTAGTTCATAAAATTGTTATTATTTACATCCCAGGATAATGTTTAGAACTTTTTCCAAAATCACTAGTTCAACCACATTATAAAGTGTGTGTGCATTTCTGCAAATTGATAAACGTGTATAAAAAACACTGAGTGACTGTTTGAACTGTTGTTGTTGTACATTTTAAATAAATAAAGAGTTGTTACAATTTTAAACTACTAAACGGCTTTTATTTGCAATCAAAAGTATCCGGTTTATTTAAAGGAAATAAAACAACGTTTTAAAAAGGTTAAAACATAACAGTATAATTTGGTGAAGGGTATATAAGATTCGGTACAGCCGAATATAGCTCTCTTACTTTTTTTTATTCGAAAGTTTATCAAAAGCAATGATTTATAGGTTTGTCCTAAGATAGATATTGTTCTTTTTCGATTCCTAATCATTGAATAGAAAGCTGTGCCTTTAATTGTATAAAATAATGTCTGTTTTCTTTAAAGACCTTTCTAAATCAAGAATTATATAGTTTCAACATTGAAGTTCATACACACATTCATTTTATGTTCCCAACAATTCAAACCCCAATAAGTAAATTTACCTCAATTAGCTTATAAAAGCCTTTATAAGTAGATTACAAAAGGACTGTTTGGATTACAATGTGTCCGTTATCTTACTAGTTTTCTAGCTGTTTACTTAACGAGCTATTTAACGAGTTTTTTTATAGCATTTACGTGTCCTAGAAGAAATCCATCTCTAATCGAAACCAGCTAAACATACACAGTTTTATACTCGGTTTTCAGAAATTAACTCATTGTAAATCGAGCCTATATAGATTACAAAAAGACAGTTTCTGGTTCAAAGTAATCAATGCAAAGCTAAGCATCAGCTGTATACAATGAGTCAATTACCTTACTAGCTCACAAATTGGTAACATGACTAGTTATATCAGCACGTGCGTGTCCTAAAAGGAAGCTAATTGATCTCTAATATTCAGTCTATGCTTGAATGCAAACAAATCGAAAACCAGCTACAAAAAGCCAGTCCAATAGTTATATCTTAGTAGTTAACTTATACTTCGGCAAATCAATTAAGTGTCAAATGAGTAAATAAAGTATTTCTTGCAGTTATTGGGAGAAAAATAAGCTACTTAAACTAAATGTATATCAATTTTAAGGTAACTACATTCTTGTCTATTTAGGGTTAGTAAAATTACTATTGATTCTACTATTGATTACCTGGAGTTAGTAAAATAACCAGTGTGTAAAAAGAAATTGAAAATTATTTTCAAACTTTTTTAAAGGACACAAATATGAAAATTGATCTGCCCTTCTACTACTTGTGCTGAATGTAATAGCTAGACCTTAAAGAGAACTGTAATTAAAACTTTCAACTGTTTACTTTTTGGGTAAATATGGGACAATAGAGCGAGCAATATCTCATAGTCATCAGATACCGATTACTATCTACAACACGAATATGAGAGAAACCCGTTAAAGTTGTTTAAAAGTAATATCGATTTAATCATTTGGTTACAGTAAACAAATATATGTTTGTGACATCCATTTTTATGATGAATTATTTTATCATAATATATTGTTCTCAGATCATGATATCCATAAGCCGAAACCAACATAATATGAGAATGAGAAAAATACTAAAAAATTCAACAAAAGTAAAGATAGCTCTTTTATACCAAAATTCTCTCTACAATCCATATTATATTCATACATACTTTAATAAAAAAAAAAACAAAAACAAAACTGATTATCCTCCAGTGATAAGTTTAAGAAATTTTCTTACATAACGCTTTTATGAATACAAGTATAAATGAGTTTACCATTTTTGTTTTTTTTTTTAATCTTACTAAATTTATAAATGCCCTAAAGCTTATTAAAAGTTTAACAGACTTACACCCTAAAATGTTGACATTTATCTTTTTCTTTCTATATTGGGTTAATAAAGTATAATTTGTAAATTGTTTCAGCAAGTCATTTAGAAGACGAAAAGTTCTTCAAAAAAAGTGAAAGAAAATACTCAAATTTCGTTGTATTATGAAGTAGACCGAGTCAGTGTCTATTGGTTGTGGTTTTCATTCCACACTGTTTTTGGGTTAGTTTGAGAACAAAGAAAGTTTTTATAGCTTCAAAACATATTTTTAATGTTAATACTTGCTAATATTCATGTAGACTGACACACAAAAGTTGTGGGATAATATTTCATTCAGTTTTGAAAAAAAAAAAAAATTTCTTGGAACACACTAGTCTGCATACTATCATTTGAATGATACAACGAAGCTACTAAGGAGACTGTAATCTCATTTAAATTCAATGATTTCATTTTGGCTAAATGCTTTTCAGTCTTGGAACTAAAATCCAAGTCAATGAGATTTTCATGTGCAAGATTTTCTGCTAATAGTTGACGGTATTGTGCAGCAAACCATTGATTCTAAACATCAATAGGATCAAGTTGCCAAAATTTACGAAACGATTCAGGAGGATCTTGTTTTAGTAACTCCAAGGGATAATCATTGGGACTAGTCTTTAATTAATTTTGTTTTTAATTATAATGATTGCAATGTAAAGTAAGAAAATTGCAATGATTGCAAACAAAAATAAAAATTGGAACCGACCTAATAAAAGCGCAACGAATAAATAGCTATGCAAATATTAAGCCAAAATCATATCATCTGATGCCGAAGATGAAGTACACGAACGAATGCTCTGAAATACGTTTAGCCTCTGGCAGGGTGAATGCAATACGAAAATTTATATGAAAGTATTGTCAGTTGCATTTGAATTTCGTGTTGAATTCAATGATGCAAATACTCTTGAAATAAATTAAAATTTTAATTGAAAAATTAAATTTAACTTTTGGCAAAAAGCAACACAAATACAAAGATGTCTGCATTTCAGTTTTTGACTGTCTGTATATCAGGAATGACTTTATATGTGGTCATTTAACATCCTTTTCTGTACATTTGTTTCGAGACAAAACAACACTTATGATAATAAAGTTTGATATTTGATGATTCTCGTGTTTTGCTTGATTAACATCAATATTCCTCAGAGCTAATTTCAGAATTCTCAATGTTTTCGGACAATGTTCCATCCCAACTTTTGCTAGACCATTGTTTCTTTCCCTGGTATTGTGTCATCATATAATATTAACTAAAGACAAATTTATATACACAAATTTACATACAGATAGAAATATTTACATATCGCTCATTTGCTGCAACAACGACATAACTCAAAATCCGTGTGTTTTGAATTGAATTACACGAAATATACGCCGTTCTATAGTCTTTCATATAGTTTTATCAGTTTTCAAATAAGTCAATAATTTTTTCCTTGAGAGTGTTTTTTTGTTGTAAACGTCAAAACCAAAATTCATGTTTTCTCGTATATTTGACAAGAAAAAATTTGGTTTATATACAGATAAGAAGGATATTAACATTTACTATTCAAATCAGGTTTTATTTCTAAAATTTCATGATTTGTTGAAAATTTATTTAAGAAATAGTCAAATGTTATAAAACATTTAAAGCCGTTTTTCTCGAAACGACTTTTTTTGAATTATGACGTTGTTGCGGCAAATGAGCGATATGTATACAAATTATTATTGTTCACATCAGTACACCCAATTCAGACATGCACAGTTATGTTTTAAGAACAAAATAAGTTTATTTGATAGAAATCGTTTATGACGATTTTCAGCAAATTTTTTAAAATTTATTTCCTAATTTTAAAAAAAATATTTAAAATAAAAAAACCAAAATATTTAACTGCAATTTATAGCTTATTTTGTCATTGTTTAATACGGATCATAAGCAATAAAAGACAATATACGAGGGTGGGTCAATAAGTCCGCGACTTTTTTAATTTCGCGGCTCTTCACTGAAAGGGCAAAACTAATCCTGTCAAAAGGCATCTCTCTGTTGATTACTGTCAAAAATTTGAACAAGCTCTGTCATTGAGTTTGTGTTTGACTGCCATTGATAGCAGACTACCTCGTGACTAGAGGAGAAATTGGAAAAATGTGAATTTAGTCTGCTCATTAAGCATTCGTCTCAAACCAAGACTAGGCTTGATAAATACTCTGCACAATCAATTTAAATGGTATAAAGTGGTTTACTGGATTTTGTTGTGGCCGTACAAGCACGGAAGATGCCGAACGTTCTGGACGCCCAGTTAAGGTCTCTATCTACACCCGAAGCAAATGAAAGAAATTCACGATATGATGTTGGCCAATCGGATATTGAAAGTGCGAAAATTGTGGAAGCCATAGCCATCTTACATGGCTGAGTGGTTTTAATTTTGAATGATAACTTGGATATAAGATAGCTTTCCACAAGATGGGCGACGCGTTGGCTCACAAATCGGGTGCACAAAAGAGTACACCCATGTGCAGTTTCCATGGAAAAAAATCATGAATTAAACTACGATATGTTCTCTCTTCCACCCGATTCTTCGGATTTAGCCCCGAGTGACTAAATCTTGTTTCCAAACCTGAAGAAATATCACAGCGGAATGAGATTTGACTCTAACGTTGAAATCATCTCACAAAAAATAGCTATTTTGATGACCTCGACAAATCTTATTTTTTGAAAGGGATACAAAAAAAGTGTATAGAGCTCAAAGGAGACTATGTTGCCAAAATAAGAAAGCAAAAACGAATGACCATAGCAGTAGCAAACATCATGAAGCTAAAAATTGTATAAAATATGAACATTATAACAAGCCTAAAGAGTAACTAAATACCGCATAAGTTTTAAGCAAAATACATTATTTGACTGAGAAAACACACGCAGCTCATAAGGCATAAACGATCGCTCAAAAACACAGTTTCTAATTCTAGGAATAATAATTTGTGGATTCCTACTTGAACGCGAAAAGGTAAACTCAGACCGATGTCGAGTTGTTCGTACTGTTTTAATAATAATTTAGACAAACTTCAGGAGTAAGTTTTTGTTCTGACTAAATTTTGCATATTAAAATTAATTATATAACAGCATTTCGTGCCTTAATAGTGAAATAACAGATATATTCGCGTCTAATATATTTTGCTATGTATATATACTTATATGTAATGAGGTTTCTATGTATTTGAGAACGTTATTTACAATATTTTTATGTGCATTGTAGTGATTCGAGGATGTGGACCTTATATGTAGGTCAAATAAGGACCAATATTTACAAATTATAAACATTTTGATACAAATTTCATTACTTTTGCTTATGTATTTTAGACGTGAGAGTATATACCCTCAATCACCACTTATGGTAGTGGAGGGTATAAAAACTTCCCGAATTAAGGTAAATCTTTGAAAGTATATGAATGATACATCGTTATCTGCCAGATATAAATCCAATTCTTGCCTGACGTTGTTTTGTTGCAATTTATTCTGTTGGATCTGCAAATTAAATAGTTGCAATAGAAAATTAATTAAAAAAGAATATAAAATAAATCAAATTCTGCAAAAGTATGGAAATTAATGACGATTCACTCTTCAAATTCAAAAAGTCGCCTAGAAAGGATGAAACTGCATTGTGTTTTCTGTTTAGGGAAAAACTCGATTGAAATTTTCTTTTATCATCCTTGATACGTAACTACAAATATATGTATATCTCTGTGGTATTGTTCTGCTAAGTTGTGCTTTATTCATTTTCAGTTCAGTTATAAACATATAAGTATTTTCATACCTTTATGGCCTTCAATGTGCCACTAAAATCAACTCTTACCTTGAAAGTCACTAACATACTTCACATGTTTGGCGTATGGTGCCCAGGTGGTTTGTATTATTGTCAAATGTTCATGGTGACATGTTTTATCGGCAAAATAAATTTCTTCAAGTTTGACGGGAATCTGCAAAAGAAGAATTTTAAATTTATCATAATGAATGAAATATTTTGATTAAAATTGACAGATGCATATATAAAAGAGTATGTAAACAAGTTAAAAAGCCGAAGATGATTTATTTTAAGATGCTGTTGAAAAATATGTCCTTTACAAGAAACTGTAATAATTATATTTTCCCTTTGATGTCTTTTGAAAATCCTGGTGTTAAATCTTAACGGAAGCCGTACGAGTAATATTTATTATTTCGTTTTGGTGCGCTATAGTAAATTTTTTGGTAGTGTTAGTATTACAAAAAATCTGGTGATCTGTTTTATGAATCATTAAAACATGGATAAAAAATTGTTTAGTTTAGACTTCAGTTAGAAGATTCTAGAAATTTTGTGGGCGAAATGTCATCTTCGTTCTGACGTTAATAACACAGTGATACAAAAGTGAATGAAAAAATCTGCAAATTTTCTTTGTAGCATAAATAAAGCAAAATGTATGTTTATGATTTTACCTTCCTCAAATTTCAATAAATTAGAAACCATTGACTTTTAACATTTTGTAGACATGCTATGTGTGATGTTTTTATTAAGAAATTCTGAATGCATGTGACCTCTGACCTACTCAATTTGAAGTAGATATCTTCATCATAACCTTATGACCAAGCTATAAAAAATTAAATTTTTTAAACTTAAAATCGATGAATTTTTGTAAAATGTGGGTCGGTTAAGCCACATACAATTTTTGTTTGTTCAGACATTATTCTACTTTTTTGGAATTCCGCTCAGGAATTCTTACACATGTCATTGATGATGGTGCATTTGTTGTTCTTTCAGCATACATTGCACATGCTTCATGTTCATAGTTATTGTTGTTTTTGTTGGTGTTACTTGTTCTGATATAGTTGCTATTTTCATTGTTCATCCTTTTGGTCTCTCATGTGGCCTTGTGACATATACATGCAGCTCTCTTCAACATTACTTTCTGCATTTTTGTACTGCAGTTCGCCGTAGGTTTAGTGGTATTAGTACTTCTTTATGTTTGTCTATAATTTCATTAGTAGTCGTAGTGCGAAAATCAGAGTGCGACAGGTCAGAAACATTAGTCGTAACTCCAGCATTGGAAGTGTCACGATGAGTTGTAGTATGTGCTGGTTTATTTGTGGTCGTAGTTTTTTTCTGTTCTCCTAGACGAGTACGTGTACTCGTATGATGAAAAACGTTGACATGGGGATTTTTAATATTTTATACCCTTTACCATGAGATGCAAGTTTGTCATTCCATTTGTAATTTCTACATTTTTTATTTGCGACCCCATAATGTATATACTTAGCAATAGAGTTTGAAGTCTTTATCGATTTATGAATGACTTGTTTACAGCTTAATTGAATAAAATGAAATTAAAATCATAAGTGACATCACTGAAAATTGCGTAGACAACTGACTATCACTATGTATCAAGTGATTTGGACCATTTAGAATTGTTCCATTACCCTTATCTCCCAAGTAAAGTTTATGTCATCGATGATCAATTTAACAAAATCACCTGTTTGCTGATTTGCTTCGAATACGTTTTTCTAGGATTCTCTTTTCATATTCAATAAAAAAAAATACTAAATATGCACTAGCCGTGTGGCGAATTATTATTATTAAAATTAAAGTACCAAAATAGTTTAAAATTCAACTTAAGAAATGAAAATCTTTTTCAATTTTATTTTTTATTTATTGTATCTTCATTACTTAATGAACTAAGTAACAACAAGTATTTCAAATCTTATATCTAATAAGTATAATTTAATTAGTCCAGGACGAAAAATTATTTATTCATTGTTGCTTTGATTAAATTGGCATTCTTCCTTCTAGTGCTCCTTATTCTTAATCGAGTGTGGCAACGCTTATTTAATATGTTCCGGGCCATGTAAATGTTATAGTTATGTGTACATTTTTGGTAAAACCTTCCATTCTGGAGGATAATATTCAAGGCGTAATATAGCATTAGAAATAAAAATAATTATTTTTATTGCTATCTGGGGTAGCTCCATAAGCATCTTGTTACTGATTTTGTCAATACCAGGTGCTTTCTTGGAGTTTAAATCAACAATAGTCTTTTTGATCTCTCGAATCTCAAAACGTTGGGGTACAACAGGTGGCAGCTCAATAGTTTCATTTGATATGTTCGGGGTAAATACTTGCTTCAAATGATTAAGAAACAGATTCCATTATTCAGTATCATTTCTTGCCCAACCGCCACTTGAATTTCGCAAGGGGGGCTTACATATGACAGGTCTTTTAAGACTTTTTGTGGCTCGCCATAATGAGTAATCCGATTGCGGGGTTGCGTCCAGGCTTTCTAGATATTTATTCAATGATTCCAATTTTCGAAATTCCAAGAGCTTTTTAAGTCTTTTTATACAATCTTTAAGCTTCGATTTGAGTTGGGGGGATCTGTGCAATTGCCACTCTCTTCGAACTCTTTTTTTTTCATTTAGGAGCCGTTCGACATCTGCAGAATAAATTCTATTATATCTGATTTGTCGGGGGGTTTGGATAGCATGTTGAGCAGCCAGTTTGAGATTTTTATCGAAATTGATAAGAGAGTGATCGATGTTTTCTGGTGTTCTTAGCGGTATGTTTTCCGAGCAATGTGTACTAAGGTATTTTTTATATTTGAGCCAATTAATTCTTGTGCCTGTCATCGCTAAATTACCAGTCGGGGATACAATTTCTCGGGGGCTCAATAAAGTAACAATAGTGGGTGAGTGATCTGAAGATAGTTCCAGCGAGGATTCAACTTGAATCATTTCTCCAGGAATATTTTTCATCACGCTAAAATCAATAACATCCGGTATTTTTCGCGGGTCAGTAGGCCAGTAAGTAGGTTGGCCGCTCGAAATCACATTCAAACCCATTTTAGAAATTGTATCAAACAAAACACGACCTTTAGGGGTAATCAGTCGTGATCCCCAGAATGTGTGCTTAGTATTATAATCGCCAGCAGCCAGGATACGAGGGCCTAGTGATTTAAAAATCTATTATATTGACTTTCTGTAATTGAAAATCTAGGGGGTTAGAATATCAATGAAATCACTAAGTTTCGATGAAAATCTTCAAGACAGATCGTAGTAGCTTGAAGATAATCTTCGCAAAGATCACACATTAAGAAGAGTTTGATTCGAGATTTTATTTAAATTGCCAAGCCTTCGCATGCTCTACCTCTGGGATCTTTGGCTTCATATATTACATATCCATTTATTCGAAATGAACTTCTGAACGTCAAATGGGTTTCAGATACCAGCAATACATCAATTTGTTGGTTTCTTAAAAAATATTCGAGTTCGTTTTTGTGTTGGCGTATGCCGTTTGCATTCCAGAAACATATTTTCAAACAGTTCATGGCATATTTAGGATAGCTTGTAATAACATTGATTGCATTTTAACCCTTATGTGTGTGACAGGGTACCCGGGTAACTTTTTGTAATTTAATTGCAATTTTCTGTGTACGCAGAATTCCTAGGCGCTTAAAACTTTCTGAGAACTCCTAACTTTTCGTTATATTTATTTTTTATAATGGACACATTTGTGTCTCGACTTGAGAGGGAGTGGTAAATCATTTTATATTTTACACCCTTAACAGGGTGACAGGGCACTATTGGTAGCTGCCAACATTTGTGAAATTTGTGATAATTGTTGGTGCGAGCCCTTAATTGAAAAATATATAATTTTGTTGTGAATTTTATTAATGTTTGCAAAGTATAACAAACTTTAAAAATGATACCTACTTGACGAAACCGCGATCAATGAAGAGTTTTTAATTGAAGTGACTGCAAACAAGAGCCCAAAATCAAATCATCCGATGCCGAAGAAGAAGGATACAAGCAATGCTGCTTAATAAGTTTAACCACTGGCAGATACGTTCACCCATATAAATTTCATCCATTGAACTGTAACATCCAAGTACTTGGCAAATACCTGACATGCTAAAAAACAAAGACTGCAGGAAAAAACGAAAAAGGAAATTGCTCTTGATGAATAATAATTTGGCAATGGTGTGGAGTTCGGTCTAGAAACGTAACAAGAGGAGCTGAATATAGTCGCTGGTAATGTGGCAAATGATGTTTGTGTATGTTAATTTTATTTTATTGCAAATTGTGAAAGAGAAATAAGTTTCGCAGAACAAACTAAAATCACTGTCTGTAGGAAGTTTGACTATCTTATGGTATGAATGGCTGATTGGTGAGCAAACTTGTTGCCCACATAACCACAAACATTGAAACTTTGCTGTAAAACAGTCAAAATACACAATTTAACAAATAAATCATGAGTCTATGGCCTATGAAAATTATAATTGAAATGAAAATATTATTTATTTCAATTCAATTTAATGCAGAACTCAATGAGGCAAATACATTTAATCCCTCAATAAAACAAATAAAAATTTTAATTGAAAAACAAAATTAAACTTTTGCCAAAACTTAACACGAATATAAAGATGTTTGCTTTCAGTTTTTGTAAAATTTGTATTTCATTGTTCCTAACTCTGTTTAACATGCTTTTTCATACATTAGTTACCTCTGCAGCCAAAGTATCATAGTCGGTGAGAAATAATCATTGTATTTGATGATTCTCATGTTTTGTTTCATTAGCATGATAGAGATGTTTCTGTTTGTGGTTGTAGTTTTCAATATCCCTCAGAGCTAATTTCAGAATTTGTAATGTTTTGACACAATGTCCCCATCTCAACATTTGGTACACCAACCTGTGTTTATTTTTGGTATTCTATCATCTTAAAATATTTAATAAATTTGAATTTAGAAACATAAATACAATTCTTGCTACACATACATAAGTACACACAATTCAAACATGCACAGTCATGTCTTAAGAAGCAAATAAGATTATCTAATACGTATCCTATAATTATCTACTGTTAAGATTTTTGCACTTTACACTAATAAGAAAGGTTGTACATTTAAATGAACAAAGAGGCCAAAGGGTTAGAATTACCCAATCAGACTTTTGCAGACATTATAGAATATTTAAATATCAAAATATGTTTGCAATTTCATGCAATGTAGACATTATGTTTGTTTTAAGGTTCATATGCTGTTCTGGATTAAGGTCAGTTATAGTTATAGAATTTATATGAATCGCAAATCATACACATATCTCCTATGAATGTTGCAAAATTTAATTGCTTGTTTTACTACAATTGATATAAAAATGCTTACAATATAATAAATTTCTTTTATCATCCCTAAGATGTAATAACAAATTTTTCTCTCTGAGGTATTTTTCTGCGAAGTTCTACTTTATTAATTTCCTGTTCTAAATGAAAACAAGTAATTAAGTATAGTCGGTCAAGCCCGACCATTACACTAATTATATGAGGGTGGCTCAATAAGTTCGAACATCTGTCAGTTGAATCCTGTTAAAATTTGAACAAGCCATTGATAGCAGACTAACTCGTGACTTGAGGAGAAATTGGAAAAAAAATATCATTCAATTAAAAGCTAAGCTTTATAAATACTATGGAAACTCTGTACCATCATATTCAATGGTAGAAAAGTAGTTTACTGAATTTTGTTGTGGCTTTACAAGCACGGAAGATGCCGAACGTTCTGGATGCCCGGCTGAGGTCTCTACCCCAAAAACAAATGAAAAAGCCAAATGCATCTGACATGGCTCAATGGTTTGAATTTAGAATGATCAGTTGGGTTTGAGATAGCTTTCCGCAAGATAGCCGCTGTGTTTGCTTACAATCGGGTGCACAAAAGGCATGTGCAGTTTCCATGGCAAAAATTAGGTTACGAAATTCTGCCTCTTCCGCCCTATTCTACGCATTTCGCCACCAATGACTATTGCTTGTTTCCAAACCTGAGGAAATGTCTCAGCGGAAAGAGATTTAACTCCAACGATTAAATCATCACACAAACAATACCTATTTTGATTCGCTAGACTGTTATTCGCTAGAGGTTTATGCTCGTTAAAGTGATTTTCGGAAGTGGGAGAACAAACAGCAGTCGGTCTAGTGTTGTAAGGTTATTGTAATGGATCCATTTTTTTTATCGTAAATAACGATCAAAAATAATTTTCTTTTATAGCGTTCAAGCTGCCTTTCAAACGTGAAATTGCTGCTTGCGTGTCAAAATCACCAATTCTGAACCGCCATGTCCGTCTGTCTGTTGAAATCAATTTTCTAAAGGCCCCAGATATCTTCGGGATCCAAATCTTCAATAATTCTGTCAGACATGCTTTCGAGAAGTTTTCTATTTAAAATCAGTAAAATCCGTCCATAAATAACGGAGATATGAGCAAAAATCCGAGACAACCTCTATTTTTGTTGCCTATTTTTATAAATTAAAAAAAAATTGGAAAAAACTTAAAAAAAAATTTAAATTTTTTTTTTTTTTTTTAAAATAAGAATTTTTTAAATTTTATTTTAAAGTATAATTTGGTGAAGGGTATATAAGATTCGGCACAGCCGAATATAGCTCTCTTGCATGTTTTCAAACTAAAGAAGTAAAGCAAATGGCGCTTTGTTGGCACAAAATTCGATATTTTCGAAGCAAAAAAACGTTGTTGTTTACCTATAATGTTCAATAGTTAAGTGTACTCTTCAAAATGACATATTAATATTAAAAACAATAAACCTAATATAAAACTTGTTTAAATGGAGGCTAGGTGAAATAATGGACTACTTTGTACCAGTTTCATCGACTTTGTCCTTGGGCCGAAAAAATATATGTGCCAAATTTGATAAAAATATCAACAAAATTGCGAAAAATACTTTGCACACAAGGCTTAAATTACCAGCCAGCAGGACGGACGTACATCGTTAAGTCGTCTGTATCTTACTTAAAATTTTTGGGTTTTACAAATATTAGCACAAGCCCAATATACCCTTACTACTATGGTGGTGTAGGGTATACAAAATATACGTACCCCAATCGTTATTTACTGTTCCACTAAATTAATATTGTTACGAATGTGCAATTCTGCGAATTAATAAACGTGTATAAAGACACTGAGTGACTATTTGAATTGTTGTTGGTGTACATCTATATAAATATATAAATGTCTTTGTAAGTTTATTTGTTTGTTTGTTTGTTTGTTGGTTTGTTTGTTTGTTTGTTTGTTTGTTTGTTTGTTTGTTTGTTTGTTTGTTTGTTTGTTTGTTTGTTTGTTTGTTTGTTTGTTTGTTTGTTTGTTTGTTTGTTTGTTTGTTTGTTTGTTTGTTTGTTTGTTTGAGCATCACGCCTAAACGGCTGAACCGATTTTATTGAAATTTGGAACATAGATAGATCCTTACTTGGAAGCGTCAATAGGCTATAAATACTTGGACCAGAAAGGGATAAAAAGGGGAAAAAACGGGTTAAATTGGTACCTTTAGTTTTTAAACAATAATTACTAATCGGGTGAACCGATTTTTACATCGACAGGGGTAGCGAAGCGCACCGGGTCAAGCTAGTTCTAAATAAATAAAGAGTTGTTACAATTTTAAACTACTAAAACAGCTTTTATTTTCAATCAAAAGTATCCGGTTTATTTAAAGGAAATAAACCCACGTTTTTAAAAGGTAAAAACGTAACAATATCTTACCTTGAAAATCAGTGAAATATTTGACATGTTTGGCATACAGTGCGCAGGTGATTTGTATTATTAACAAACGTTCATGGTGATTTTCCTGCGAAATAAATATCTTCACGTTTGACAGGCATCTGTAAAAGAAGAATTTAAAATGATGTCTTTTGAAAATTCTCGCGCCAACACACCTTAATGGAAAGATGATCTGGCTGTCTCCGTCTGGCTGTTAAAAAGACAATTGGGCCCAAATTAAAGGAGCAAACTGGCTGGAAATTTCCAAAATACTCCCTAGTCTCCATACAAGGTTCCCTAAGATAATGAATTTAACATTTATAATTGTCTTATATGTCTTATATTGTCTTATGGACATAAAAAAATTTTATACGAATGTAACTCTTTCTACCAACTTTTGTGAGGATCGGTCATTGGTATTCATCCATATATCAGAAAAATATTTTATTGTCACATATTGATGGTGGTTATACAAGATTCGGCATTGCCGAGTATAACAGTCTTAAAGTACGTGAACACGGTTGTCAGATAGTACAATATAGTCAGAAAAATTTTCAGAAAATGTAAAAAAACAAAGTTTTGTCTTATAAAGATGTCAGAAAAAGTATTGTCAGTACATTGTAAGCCAATACTATTGTCAGACATCTGACAGTCGTGTAAACATCTTACGTTGCCATTGCCAGATCATTGTAAGATCATTGTCAGAAACCATTTATTGTCATATGCGAAGTTTATGCATCTGACAATGGCATCATTGTCAGATAAATTATTTCTATTGGCACCACTGTGCATATATATTTAAAATAAACAAAAGTGAAGCAACCGTGTGAACTGACAATTTTTGTTGGCAGATAAATTTATTGTTTGACAATTGTCTGACAATGAAATTGTAAGGTTTTCTTACAATCGTCTAAACTGACAATTTACCTTTTGCTAATAATATTTCATTGGCAGTACACTGCGAGCACATTTCCAGATCTGACAACATTGCAAAATCTGATAACCGTGTGTACGTAGCTTTACTTGTTTTTTTTGTCCTATACTTTAGTGTGCGAGTAATATTTATAATTTATTTTAAATAATTATTTAGTTTAAATAAATTAATAATTATTTAGTTAAGATTCCAATTAGATAATTGCAGAAGAAACTGTCTATTTTCCCCAAAACATAGTTGGTTTATTGGCCAATCTGCAAATTAGAGAATTTTGAAAAATAAAACACAAGTAATAATTAATTTATAAAAAATATGTTAGTCGGCTTCAGCCCAATCAAATTTATTTAATCAAAATATATTCAAACTTTTGTGTAAGTAATTCTCCTCACGAATACTTACACATGTCATTGTCTGTTCAGCATACATGTCACATGTACATCCTCATAGTTATTGTTGGTGTTCCTTGTTCTAATATTGTTGTTCTTTATGTTGTTCATGCTTTTGGTCTCCCATGTGGCCTTAGGACAAATGTATGGAGCTTTCTTTAACATTATTTTCAGCCTTTGTGTGCTAGTGTTAGTCGTAGTGGTGGAGGTTTTACTTCTTTACGTTTGTTTATGATTCCATTAGTAGCCGAAGTGTAAAAATCGGAGTGCGACAGGTCACAAACATTAGTTGTAACTTTAGCATGGGAAGTGTCACGTTTAGTCGAAGTTGTTGTACGTGATGATTCATTTGTGGTTGGAGTATTTTCTTGTTCACCACTGTTTGTATTCATATGATGATAAACGTTGACATGAGGATTTTTAATGCTATTAAATATTTTTGTCATTTTGTAATAATGTAATTGTTTTAGTCACTGTTGGTATTTCAACATTATTATAAATGAAACGAGACAACTGATGTACGGAATCAGTACTAAATTCGGAACGATGTAATAATGTTGATGGTTGATATATATATTTTTTTTATATTGTGGTTGGCATAAATGTCGGCAACGCTATTTAAAAATGATGTTGACGTTTAAGTTGTAATTGTTGTCGTTGTTTGAAAAGAAATGATAATGCGTCATAATACACCCAGCAGGTCTCGGAGACTGTCCTATTATTAAGAGTGCCAACTAGTTACATAACTAGATTCGTCACTAGTTATTTTAACACGTGCAGGTCCTAAACAGGTATTACAATTAGACTCTCTGACAGCTGGTCCAAAGTAATAAGTCAACGCATTGGATTCATATACCGGTTACATAGATTAAGTCACCTTATTACCTACCTTACCTTACTTGATCAGCTACATAACTAGTTATTTTAATATGTACGAGTGATAATTGACCTCAACTAGTCAGTTAAAAATACAATACATGTTGTAAAAAACCTTCCTCCGACAATACTCCAATAGATTTTTTCTTGTTTGGTCAAATAACTACTTACTAAAGAGCAGTATAAAATAAACCTTTAAATTTACTACTTTCAAGGTGACTCAGAGACGCTAAGGTTACAACTGGCTTCACGCTAGGTTACTTGGGATGTCAGTATATGTAAGCAAAATATAAGTTTATTATCATTTTGTGAGAATTATTTCAACGCAATTTGTATAAAACCAGTTTCTACGAATACTCATAAAAAATTAAAATTTTAAAGTAACCACACTCTAGATTACTTAGAGACACTTAAGTGACAATTGTCTTCACGCTAGAATATACGGGATGTGTAAAGTAACCAATTAACCAATTGACGTATGTGCTCTTAAACTTCAATATGCATAAAGAGCACATACGTGTCAAATACCCAAAATATAGAAATTTGAGTCAACGAAGTGGTCAGACATTAGTGACAATTACTGTCCATAAGGAGTACGTTGTCCACTTGCTTAACTGCCCAGTAGTCCTAGGAGACATACCCGGAATAGTGATTTATTGAAAATTAGGGTGACAACTAATTACACAATTGAAACGTGACTAGTTATTTTAATACGGGCATATCCAAAGCAGGGCGACAATTGACACTTTTTGATTACAATGAGAGTGTCCGATAGCTCATCCAAAGTAGTCAACGCGTTGGATTCACATACCGGTTACATTGAGTCAGTTACCTTACTAGCTACCTAACTGGTAACTTCACTAGCTACTTAACTAGTTTTTTGTATCCTAGGCGGAAGCTTATTGACCCCAAATGGTCAGCATAAAAGACATATCCTAGTAAGAAACCCAACGGATAAAAGCTATAAAGAGACAGTCTAATAGTCTGTCATTATCAGGGAACTCGCTTACTAGATACAGAGTTACAGTCCAATAATCGGTTTTTTAAAGGCAAACCATTCTACGACTACTATATACTTACTACAGTGGGACCAATCTTCCATATACCGGCTACAATGCGACAGTCAAATAACCGTTACCAGTTAGTCTACCAATTTGCTGACGTTGGCGTATCTCTGATTTAGTTACCATACGAGAACAATATTATTTAAATATGTTTTTACTTCATTTATTAGTTAATAAATTTATTCATAAAGTAAATAATTCCTAATAAAACAAGTAAGAAAGTATGGTCGGTCAAGCCCGACCTTATAATACCCTACAATAAGTAAATGAGCAAAAACATTTTTCTTTCAAAATTTCAATAATTTATATTCGTGAGTGATTTTCGGAAGTGGGCCTTATATGGTAGCTGTGAAAAATTATGGACCGATCACCATGAAATTTGGTCATGTGATTAATGTCTATATGAAAGTTATTTATGTTGCATTTTATGTGTCGGAACGAGGTCTTATATGGGAGCTATGACTAATTATAGACCGATCATAACAAAATTTGGTGACATCAATTTGGTATATATAAAATTTATTTGGAGAAAAACTTGTGTAGATACATATATAAATTAAACATTTATGACCGATAAAGTCCAATTTCGGGAGGACATTTGTATGGGGGCTAGGTGAAATAATGGACAGATTTCAGGCAATTTCAATAGGCTTGGTTCTTGGGCAGAAAAAATTGTATGTAGTAAATTTTATCGAAATATCTTCAAAATTGCGACCTGTACTCTGCGCACAAGGTTTACATGGACAACCAGCCAGCCAGACGGACGGACGGACATCGTTTAATCGACTCAGAAAGTGATTCTAAGTCGATCGGTATACTTTAAGGTGGGTGTTAGACTTATAATGTAGGATATAAAAATTGAGATAAATAAATCTTCACAATACAAATAAATAATAAAATAAACTAAATAAAGCATGAAAAAACAAACCGTATTGATGATGAATAAAATATAAACAAACTGGATGATGTGTTTATTTAAAAATTAAGATTTCCACTCAAATCAATAAAATATTAATTTTAATAAGTAATTTTAATACGTAAGTACGAGTATCATAATTCTACTAGTATTATATAACGGTTGCAATTGAAATTTGTTAATCCATTTATTACTGGGTAATGATGCTGTACATCACAATTGATATTCTATAGTCAACTATTAACATTAAAATTGTATAGCCAGTCTCGTTGTGAAATATATTCATATCTTATTGTGATAGCTTTTTATTTCGTACAAATATTCGTACTTAATTTGTCTATCCATGTGGTATTCATGTGATTATTTAATTTACTATGGAACTACATGCTTCGTTTTCATTGATGCACCGCTATCAACTGTTTGTAAATATTACGTTTAGTTTCTGCCTAAAGTCAGCATTTCACAAACGTTTTTACTCAAATTGTATATTATTCTACTCATTGTTAGTTGAGAATTTTTTCTACTGCGCCGATTCGAACTATTTGTGTTTTTATGAATGAAAGTGTAATTTTAGTTTGAGCGATAATTTCGAAGTTACTTTTTCGTAGCAAGTGTTCAGTAGAAGTAGCTTAATGCCAATTCGTGATAGAAGTGGGCAGTTAGTATAATGAAGCCTTTTGTGTGAATGCCATTTTGGTAACAGAAATATTGTTTAGGAATTCAATATAAATTAAAAGTCGTATTGACTCACGAGAAATACAATTATTACTGCTGTCACATATTTCCCAAGATTTTTTAATTACTATGATAATTTTGTTTTTTTTAAATATGAAAACAATGTTTTTTTCATTTTGTGCAAAAATGCCAAAAAATTTTTAAATTTTTGCAATATAAGTAAAATCATAAAGAAATTTTTATAAATTACTAGCTTGACCCGGTGCGCTTCGCTTATAGCCTATTGACGCCTCCAAGTAAGGATGTATCTACATTCCAAATTTGAATAAAATCAGTTTAGACGTTTAGGCGTGATGCTCAAACAAACAAACAAACAAATAAACAAACATACAAACAAACATACAAACAAACTTACAAAGACATTTATATATTTATATAGATAGATTTAGAGAAGAATTTCGATATAAATATACTGATATTAATAGCATTTGTATAGATATGTAACATCAGAAGGTGCTATATCAAAAAATCCACCAAGAACTCTGTCGGAAAAGATGTTTTCATAATTCAAACAATAATAGCAAAGTAGGTGTTTCTGAAAAGAACACAAATTGAGTACCCGATCGTATACTTGTTAAACATGGGAGTTAATCACTCATACGACCCGTAACACGTTTTAATACATATTGTTATGTTTCTATACCCATGATCAAAAATTATAGGGCGTATATTGATTTTGTCATTCCGTTTTTTAAGTTGGTTAAGTTGGTTCCTTTCTTTTTGTATAACATACAAAACTTTCATATCTACTCTACTTATATTGAGAAAAGGTTATTTTTGTTATTAAATTTTACTTTAAAGAAGTAGAATTGCCTGAGGTGTAATAGCTGCACGTTCATGTGCTTTAAAACAGCATTTTACAAGATATATTTAATGACATTTATTTCAAATACTTTATATTACATTAAAGTTTGTATCTCTTAGATTGGATGATAAAAATAATTATCTCTTTAAACCAAAAACGCAAGTAAATATTAAGTTAAGTTTCGCTTTTATCTTGATTTTTGTTCGAATTTTAATTTGTAATTTTTAAGTTGTATTATTAACGGTGATTAATGGCAATTACAATCCTAGAACCCATATTAACTAGTTCAGTAGCCATACAAACATTTATTAAAAATACAAACAGAGAATTACTAATACTTAAGGACAGCATTCACAAACACACACAACTACTACTGTTAAAGTAAAATGTCCTTAAATGTATTTAATATAGAACCAATTGTAGCATTTATTTCTATTGGAACAAAATACGATAAAATCTGATAAGATTTATAAACAACAATATTGTAATTTGAACAAACTTACCGTTTTCTAAAAGATACTAAAACCAAAGTTTTTAAGGGTATTTTGTTACGACAAGTTGGTCATATAAAATAATACGAAAATAGTAAGTTTTTTTAAACTATCTTTTTTTCAATAAAAATACTAATTTAATAAATTTAGTTTTTAAAATAATTATATTAAATTTTTTATTAGATTCAAAATTTAAATAAAATTTTTATCTACTTAAGCACCCAATCCTTATAATTTTAACGATGTTGCAGGGGGTTGACAAATTGTCTTGTCATTAACACATGGTTGGTAAAATTTTGCAAAACTTCTTTAAATCACGTTTGGTACATGTTGTACGTGGACAATTTATTTGTCGCAACTAAGAGTTTTACTCCTCATTTAGAGTATTGTAACTAGCATTTTATTTTATTTGTATACAACCACAATAATAAACTTTTCTACACCATATAAACTTTTATTTTCACCATGTTCAGGGTGCATTTCAAGTGTAGGGCACAAATAAAAACGAAAACCATACAACACAAAAGAAGGACAAGGTTTGGACGCTTTGTTCAAAAAACAAATCAATTGCACAATTGCTTGTACTTTGATAGTGCAATGACCAGATTCCTAGTCAGCTTCTGCTATTTGCAATTTGTGTACCGTTTAGAATTTATTATAAACTTTGGGAATAAGGTTCAAAAGTTTCTCATACTTATTTATTTTGTGACAGATTGTTTCCGCTTCGAGTTTCTTTTTTGTTTAAAAATAAAAAAGAGATATGATTTTTCGTTTTTTTGTCTTCATTTTCTAAGAACGTGATCTGATAACAATACAGTTTTGCTTGTTATGTTACCATTATTTTTGTGGTCAATATAAGTTATAGGAGATTTAAAGTTAAAAATAAGCGCTGTTATCATTAGAATCCATGGGACAGTTCGTTATAAAGTATTGTCACATGATATCTATATATTTGAGGCTAATTTTAGTAGAATTTCGTATCAACAACGTTATTTACAAGCGTTTTATGGGTATTATAGTAATTCTCGGCTATGAACTGATAGCCGCAAAATTTAGTAAATTTTTCACGAATTTCTGAAGTGGTTCTTATATAGCACCTACGTCAAATTATGGATCGATATTCACAAAATCAAATAATATTATTCTAGAAAAAAATTACTGACCTATATTGTTTCCATATCGATATTAATCACATATTTATTTATGTACACAGAAAAAATTAAATAGTAAAAAATTGAACAAACGTTTAGTTTTTCGGAATATTTATTAAGTTTTTTGTACCTTAAATGCCTGTAGTAGAAAACCGAATAAAACGTTCAGATTTACGTTGAACGTGCGTTCAGCTTTTTACTATATAGAGTTCAGCTTGTGCAAAAGTAAACGGGCGTTCAGGTTTTTACTATATTCGTTTAATTTTCGCAATACTGCGTTCAATTTCTTCATTACTGAACGTAAGCTTACTATTCCACTAACTGCTATCAGAAAATTAAATAAAAGATTTTTAAATGTTTTTTAATATTAACACAATTTATTCAATATATTCGTCAAGCATTATTTATACATAAATGTTTACATAAACAACTCTTTCTAAAAACTCACCGAAACCTGCTCTTCCTCAGGAAATTCCCTGTATATGTCATCGACAATTACCTTCAAATCAGATGGTGTTAACATTTTTCCGGGATTATATATATTAATTTGTCTCCGTACTCAGATGAAAAAATAGTTATACTGCCTTCAGTAACACAGCTTTTTAAAATACACACTGTTTTGTTCATCTTTTTAAAAGGCTTCTTACGAAATTCATACTCGATTCCTGCTTCTATACTAAAAAAATGATTAAATATTGACTACATAGGTATATGTACATTAGAGTGACAATCAGTTGTATGGAAAAAAAATTGAGTTCGATTTTTGAAGGGTGCCGGGTGGAATATTGTGACACTAGGTCTAAAAGTTAAATGTTGAAAATATGAGACAAATCGGACAACGATTTCGGGACGCGCATCGACGTCAAAGGTCAGATATATGAAAAATTTTACTATTTATACGAAATAAAATTTGTGAAACTCCATAACTTTCTGCATTATGTTACAGAAATAGTGTCACAATATACCATCCGGCACTCTTTGAAATCTAAAAAAAAAATCGGCTGTCACCCTAATGTACATATATACAACTTACCTTCTAACTCAGGCAATAGAATTTGAATTGCTCTAACAAAGCTCAATGTTAATGTATGGATGTCACTATATAAAATATGAACTATTCACTTTAATAATCAACACACAAATGAAATTCTGTCAAACTTAACACTTGTTGTTTTATTAGAATCCCGTTACTTCCGTAGCCGGCAATTGAAATAATATTAAAGTTTTAAAAAAAAGTGCTAAAAATATTTTACCACGTCTCGTTTTATTATTCCACTATGCTGAACGGCACGTTTTATGGGATCTATGAAGAACTTTACTGAATTTCAGTTAGCATTCAGTTATGCTAAATGTGTGTTCAGCGAAGAATTATTTGATTGATTCTAAAAATGTGAACAAAACGTTCAGGTAGAAAGGATTGGATTTTAATATGTTGCGTTCAGAAAAACGTTTGCTTGGTCTATTACGAGCTGAACGTCGCTTAGTAAACAACAAAATAAGCGTTTAGATCTTGGATATTTGAATTCAACTTTAAAGGGGTGTAATAAATGCTCCTAGTAGCATTCAGTTTAACTATTTCAAAATATTGCGTTCAGATAATTAAGTTTTTTGTATGTAGGTTATCACATTTGCTTTAATATCAAATATTCATAAGGACAGTTAAAAACTTAAAAACAAAACAAGTTAAAAAAGAATAATAATCGAACATTGTTAAACATCTCTAACAACTGAGATATTTTAAGTTGAACTGAAACAACTTTATTCTTAAATGATCATTAGAGTGAAATTGTGTGAGCAGTCGGCAGTTTATATTCCATATTCTATCGGAACACACTCTGATCTAATGGGGAAGAAACTAGATTATATCAATTCCATTGGCTGTTGGTATAACGAAATATACCATAATCTTTCTGATTTTTTTAATATCTAAATTTCGACCATATGCACACAGCCTCAATAAAGAATTATTTGATTTTTCTAAGATAATGAGAATCATTAGACTCCGACCTAAGCCTTTTTTTCAGGACCAAACCCCATGTTCAGCTTAATCTTCAACAAACCGAAACTTTTAAATTTTAATCGATGTATAGATTTTCTGATTTTCATTATCTTAAAAAGATCAAATAATTCACTGGTGTTTACTCACTATTGAGGCTGTGTGCATATATTTGGCTTTGAATTATTCCTAAAATCGGAGTTAAGCCAGTATTAGATTAAAATTTTTCAGAATTATGCAGGCATTTAATAAAGTTAGATGTGACAAATTGTAAGTATTAAATTACTCCTATTGAGTAATATTTCGGTATTATACTCAAAACAATTTCATACACCAAAATGTGGTTAATTTACGATTCACATGAGTGTATCAACCATATATATTGGTTACATTAAACAAGTATATGTTTGTGACAACCATTTATATGAATAATAATCTTATCATAATATGTTGTTCTCAGATTATGATATCTATAAGCCGAGAGCAACATAATATGGTAAGGCCTTTATCATATAAATGGTTGTCACAAATATATACTTATTTACTGTAACCATATATATGGTTGATTCAATCATGTGAATCATAAGTTAACTATATTCTAGTTAGCACAAATATAAAAGTAGTTACTGTGACTATAATATTGTTAAAAAACTTGTAGAAATATTGAAATGGTTACAGTAAATATGCACAACTATATTTTTTTTCTGCGTGCATATTTAAACTTACAACTGTTAACTAAGTATATAGAGAAAACTAATTTCGTGCACAAAATTAAAATAAATCATTTGTGAAAGTATTGTTTTTTTTGGCGTTAAATAAAAACTTTTGATTATGATCTGGAACTATTTTCCATCGTTTATCATTTTCGTCGTGCAACGTCTAACATTAAATATATTTATAACAATTTAAATGGATACCTAAAGCTTTTAAATCCCTTACAGTTTTTTACTTCAATGACAATTTATGTGAACAAAAATATATTTTTGTTCCAATATAAATTCCGTGTATGTATGTGCTTAAAAGAGAGATTTCTCGTTTAATGTGGAAAATAACTTCATTTAAATTCACTAACCATTTATTTAGTATGCGAATGCAGTTATCAAATGTTCGAAATCTTCAACAACTTTGTTATTGCAAGCCATGTTACACATATTAAAATAAAACCAAAAAATCAACATTAGTTGTTTTTTGTATGTTATTGCTGTTCTAGTGTTTGATTTGCAGAAGGAGTTCTTACACAGATCAGGACAAACTTAGTAAGTTCCGAAAAGTTGCAGAGTTGTATGTCGAAACAAAACAAAACGGAAGTAATGAAATAACATGGCAACAATTCGTTTATGTTATCTTAACAGTTTGTAATGCTTTGCACGTGACGTTGCAACAAATACTTTTGCTATTGATGTTTTTCAATCAGTCCTGTTTTTTGTTGTTTTCTTTACTTGCTTCTCAACTTGTTTGTTTCAGTCTGTCGCAATATTCGCAATAAGTGTGTTTACAATTTGATATGAAGTTTAAAATATGCGTACCATATTTTAAACTTCATATGGGTGTGTACCCAAATGAATAAAGAGTAAAAAATATTATTCGAATAATATTTATTCGAATAATTTACTAAAAGATATTTAACCAGAAAATGTTTCTTAACTAACAATGAATAAAAATACTAAATCTATATAAAAAAAATAAAATGTTGTTCGTTGCTAATTACATCAGTTGAGAACTGCTGAACCGATTAGGAAAATTTTTTTTAAATGTTCGTCATAGTCAAACTTATGTTTCAACGGAAATAAAAATTTACCAAGCCCACTTTTACTCTCACTTTTCTTTATTTATCTAAAAGCGGAAAACGGCTGCACCGATATGGATAATTTTGTTTTATAAATGTTCATGGTAACCCAACTTAAGTATTTACTGAAAGAAAAATTTACCACACCTAATTCTACGTCCACTTTTTCGATATATCTAAAATTGACAACAAAAATGTGCAAACGACACAATTATTAAAGTTGTGAAAGATGGAACTGGAGGAATTTTTTTTTATCGCGTTGATTTTGGCAACTAAACTCTCGCAGAATGATTAGAAATTACAGCTATGTTGTTGAAAGGCGGTCGAACTGTTCATTCAGCACTCATGTTGCCATTAAATATGCAAATCAATCAAAATCCAACATGCACTTTTTTATCGTGAGGTAAAATAAATTTTTTCTTATTTTAGTGGAAAAGTATACTAAAGTAGCTTTCCAAAACACTTCACTTTTTCGACTTTTTCTCGTAAATGCCTTTAATCAACCATTTTCCCACCGATTTTTCCACCTTGGAAGCAGACCTATGAATATTGTTTCATTGTTGTAGTTTTTATCAAATTTTTGTTTATATAAACAATTTTTTTTAAGCGTAGGGGAAACCTAACTCTGGCAAGAACAAAATACATGTTAGTCAATTTATTTTGTTGTTGGATCATACATATGATTTGTTTAATTTTTGTTTGACAAAACGAAGTGTCCAGACTCTATGTACAATTCTCTATGTCCCGTATTCTGAACTTTATAAAAAATGGCTTAAGTATATATGCAATTTATTTGTGTTGCATCTTATTTGTCTACCAACATTTCGACTCAGAAAGTGCTTCTGAGTCTATGACATATTTTAATATTTGTTGGTGTGGGGAACAATTTAGCGAAATTTTTTGTTGGCTGCTTATACCCATGTACTCGATTTAATTCCATACAAGGACTTTTTAGTCTGCCCTCACATATGTTGTACAATAATGTAGATAGTGGTTTTATATAATTCCAAACTGTTAAACTTTGAACGACAACAAGCGAATCAAGAGACTGTGTGGAAAATGGGAGAAATACGAAAAATTATCGTATTCTTATTGAAGTAGACATTTTATGTGATTTATCATTCCTTCAAACCTGTTCAAATCTTCTTATCATTGTAATATTTGAATGTACATTTTTCTTGTTTTTGAGTGGTATTTTTTGTTTAACACATCACATACGCAACATTTATACCGGGAATTAATGTAACATTAGTATGACATAAACTGGATACAGATGTTATTTATGCTGGTACAGATTTAAGATAAATATGTTAATTTGAATTTAATTTTTTAGTAGTCATTACCAAATTTAAGGCTGAAATATTGTTAATTGTTACAAAACAATGTGTTCAAGTTTGTGAACTCTTTTAGGATTTATGAATGACTAGCTGAACCCGGTCCGCGTTGCTGGCCCTTAGAAAACAACTGTTTTATATTGCATCTCGATTTTAATATACAGTGTCGGTGATCCAACCTTCAATTTTAATACATGTGGTGGCAGTCTGGCTGCATCCAATGAATTCAAAAATTCAGTAGGATAATCGACGGTTTGTTCTTCGTTCATTACTGTGTTAATCGATTTGCATTTTATTGTTTCGCCAGGAAGTTTCAATCGTATTTGTTTATTGAGCTTGTTAACATCTTAATTTGTTGGTGCCAAAATTGCTTGTTCCCATGCCAATCCGAATTTTTGTAGTTGGTTGTAAGACTTGGGAATACCTTGTCAACAACGAAATCTCATTTGTGGCGAGATCAATTGAAATTTTTCCAATTGTTTTGAGAATGTTTCGGCAGAAGGGTATTGCAGCTAATGCACACGCATGTTCGTTGATAGTGTTCGGCTTCTGTAGATTCATTTCCAGTGAAATAAATTTGAAGGAACTTCGCATCATCATTGGGAAGCGGGAGCAATGATCCAATTCTGTGGTACATTTGGCATTGAACTTTAAAGGTGGGCATGAAGCTGACGTCATTTGAAATCATGAGTTGCACTTTTGGATATTTTGAAGGAAGTGCTTGGAAATAGGATTGGCGCCGGAAATGTAACTTATAAGCAGCTTAGGCGGCTCAATAACTGGTGGCAGAATAACATTACCGTTCGAACAGCACATTCCCGGGGATTCCTTAGGGAACTTCAAAACGCGGCAATGTAAGCAATGTTTGTCCATTGCGGCAATCAGTACGTCTTTGTGATTCCTGTAGTCATCATACTTATTGTAATAAAATGCCGGCAACTTTAAATAGATTCTTTCTCTTGATCAAGCCATTCGGGAGCGATTGGCTTCTAGTCTTTCGATATGCTGTTGAGGTGTATCTGCAGCACTCGATGAAGATGCAATGCGACGCATTTGCTGAAGCCGTGATTCTCGTTCTCTTCCCGTTTCTGCGGCTCTAGACGTAGATGCCCTTTATAAAACAAATTTTATTTGAATAAAACCGCTATTTTTTATTAAAAGTGGAATGCGGAGAGTTATTCAAAATATTATTTTATTTCATAGATTTCATATGGAAATTTCTTATTCATGCACCTAATATGCAAGAGTAAACAAAATTGTTTATCATCGATTGATAAACAATTTATAGAATGATGTTAAGCAACGAAATGAAAATTGTCATTGTTTGAACGTTGGGAATAAAAAAAAGTATTTATGTATTTCTCCAATTGAAAAACAATTTTTTGGTCGACAAAATTATTTTTTTTTTGAAAAAAATTTTTTTTGCCAAATTTTTTTTTACAACAATCACTGACTTTGTAAGACTGTATATAGGAAACTAAATAAACTATCTGTAAGAATTGAAGAAAAGGTAGATCAACAATTATACAATAATCTTTTTTTTTATGTCATTAGCGGTATTTTATAAAAATTTGATTCTGCCACGCCATTTCGTCCATAGACCGAATATTAAAAATCTGACTTTACAGTGTTACCCGCTAGGCTTTTCAGAAGATTCCGTAAAAATTTTATCAAAATCGGTCCAGCCGTTTTTGAGTCCATGCGGAACATACATACACAAATCTGTTTTTATATATAGATGGCATTAACGGTATAATGTAAAAATTTTATTTTTACACACCCCTCCGCCCACAGACCGAAAATCAAAAATCTGACTTTACAGTGTTATCCGCTGGGCTATTCTGAAGATTCCCTGAAAATTTCATCAAAATCGGTCCAGGCGTTTTTTATATATATAGATGGCATTAGCGGTAAAATGTAAAAATTTAGTTTTGCCACGCCCCTCCGCCCACAGACCGAAAATCAAAAATCTGACTTTACAGTGTTACCCGCTGGGCTATTCTGAAGATTCCCTGAAAATTTCATCAAAATCGGTTCAGCCGTTTTTGAGTTCATTCGGAACATACAAACATACATACATACATACATACCCACATACATACAAACATCCATTTTTATATATATAGATTTTATTTCATAGATTTCATATGGAAATTTCTTGTTCATGCACATAATATGCAAGAGTAAACAAAATTGTTTATCATCGATTGATAATATAAAAGAACTTTTATAGTACCGGATATGTGTTGAAATGTATTCCTTTCTTAGCTTCAGAGTACACCACTTTGAATTAAAATTTTTAGAATGATGTTAAGTAACGAAATGAAAATTGTCACTGTTTGAACGTTTGGAATAAAAAAGTATTTATGTATTTATCCAATTGATAAAAAATTGTTTGGTCGACAAAATTATTTTTTTTTTAAAAAATTTTTTTTTTTGCAAAATTTTTTTTACAACAATCACTGACTTTGTAAGCCTGTGTATAGGAAACTAAATAAACTATCTGTAAGAATTGATGAAAAGGTCGATCAACAATTATACAATAATCTCTTTTTTATGTCATTAGCGGTATAGTAAAAAATTTGATTCTGCCACGCCATTCCGTCCATAGACCGAAAATCAAAAATCTGACTTTACAGTGTTACCCGCTAGGCTTTTCTGAAGATTCCGTAAAAATTTTATCAAAATCGGTTCAGCCGTTTTTGAGTCCATGCGGAACATACATACACAAATCTGTTTTTATATATAATGGCATTAACGGTATAATGTAAAAATTTGATTTTTACACACCCCTCCGCCCACAGACCGAATATCAAAAATCTGACTTTACAGTGTTACCCGCTGGGTTATTCTGAAGATTCCCTGAAAATTTCATCAAAATCGGTTAAGCCGTTTTTGAGTTCATTCGGAACATACATACATACATACATACATACCCACATACATACAAACATCCATTTTTATATATATAGATGGCATTAACGGTATAATGTAAAAATTTTATTTTTACACACCCCTCCGCCCACAGACCGAATATCAAAAATCTGACTTTACAGTGTTACCCGCTGGGTTATTCTGAAGATTCCCTGAAAATTTCATCAAAATCGGTTCAGCCGTTTTTTATATATATAGATGGCATTAGCGGTAAAATGTAAAAATTTAATTTTGCCACGCCCCTCCGCCCACAATCCGAAAATCAAAAATCTGACTCTACAGTGTTACCCCCTAGGCTATTCTGAAGATTCCCTGAAAATTTCATCAAAATCGGTTAAGCCGTTTTTGAGTTCATTCGGAACATACATACATACATACATACATACCCACATACATACAAACATCCATTTTTATATATATAGATTTGCAGTATGAATAAGAGTTTATTTGTCACAATGTCTCTATTAACACAAGTTGTACGGATTATATTATTAAATTCTCAACATTGTAAAGATTTACGTTTGAAGTACTCTTTCGTAATCTTACTAAAGCAGCTAAAGGAAAGAAATCTTGGAAAATTGAAGTAAGAAGAAAACTATTAGCGACTTGAAAAAGTTTTGTTGTTTGCATGTGTATTTAAGTTGATTTCTATTTGTTTGTTTAGCATACAAAAGTTGCATGTCTACTGTATATTTATTTTATTTGGCTGACGTGTAATTATTGTTCGTACAAAGGTCTAATAAACTTTAATAATAAACTCTAATAATTTACAATATGTTGGCAAAACTGCAATATACGACTAGTATTTTTTTAATTAAAAGTGTATTTAATTAAACTTCTTGTAAGTAATAGTTCATTTAAGTCATACTTTCAACTTTGAGTTTTATATATTTTCAATTTCAATATCCACATGTGAGCGTTTTTATATAAATTTAATTTTGGAAATATTGTAAATAATAGCGGTATTCACAATGTGGAGTACTTGGCCTGGTAATGTAGTAAAAGAGCACAATATCAAAAAACTAAAAACAAAATACATTAGAAATTGAAATGTTTGTCAATAAATAGCTTTTCTGCTTTTTTACTAGGCCAAGAACTCTACATTGAGAATACCGCTAATGATGCGTTCATAAAAGTAATTTCCTGTATAAATTATAAAGCAAAAGCATATATTTAATATGTTTTGGCTGTTATCGTTGTTAGAACACTTACAGTTTTAACTTGTATTATTAACGATAATTAATGGTAATTCTAGCTGTAGCTACAGTATTAACTTGTCCAATAAATACTTAAACATAAAGACGTATAGTAAAGGAAAAAGTAAAATGGTATTGTATAAGTAGAAGTAATTCAAAGGGCATTCAAAGTATCATTTATATTATTGAACTACATTCGTTAAAATCTGATAAGAAATTAAACTGGGATTGTTGTATGTAGTTTAATTTCTTATCAGATCAGCAGTGAAAAGAAAAGGAAACAGAAACAACTCATGCGTTTATTTAAAGCCAAATGTTATACGAAATGAAAAATCCAACATACTTACTCGCATTTTCTCATTTCGTTTCAACAGTTGTTAACGACTGCAAAAATAAGAATCTGTATTTAAAAATACAGACCATTTGTTTTCGTAAGTATGAAGAAATTAAAAAATGTTTTTATCACTCGCATTTTATACTAAAAATTTTTTTGAAATCACGTACTCACCAAAGACTTATTTAGTGTTTTAGTGTAACGACGAATCCCGAAGGTTTTAAGCGTTACATTACTTTTGTTTTAATTCAGAAGTTAAAAATAAAACATGTTACAAACATTTCATTTTATTGTGGTCTGAAAAATACAATCTTTTTTGTTTTTTCTCCTCGAAATATAGCGCATTAATACGTTTCGTGCAAATACATGTCACAAAACAAAATTTTTTGTGGATCGCTCCATATTTGATCCCATATAAAGTTCACTTATAAAAAGTGTTATCTGGTTTAATTTTGATATAAATAATCAACATATCGCTCATTTGCTGCAAAAACGTCATAATTCAAAAAAAGTCGTTTCGAGAAATACGGATTTGAATGTTTTATGACATTTTACTATTTTTTAAATAAATTTTCAACAAATCATGAGATTTCAAAAATAAAACCTGATTTAAATAGATGATGTTAATATACTTCTAATCTATATTTAGCCCAAATTTTTTTCTTGTCAAATATACGAGAAAAATTAATTTTGATTTTATTGTTTAGAAGAAAAAACACTCTCATGCAAAAAATAATTGACTGATAAAACTATATGAAAGACTATAGAACGGCGGCGTATATTTTGCATTAATCAGTTTAAAAAACACGGATTTTGAGTTATGACGTTGCTTCAGCAAATGAGCGATATATTTAAAAATTCCTGCTACGAATGTTGTGATGATCGAAAGATAATTGGTCAGAGCTCCTAATATGGACAACATCGCAAAAACACTGGAATCTACAGAAATACCTTATGAGTATAGGTATCGAACCAAAATAAGTCATTTGTAGCCGAAAATCATACTATTGGATTTTGTTAATATCGGTACACAATTGACCCATGTAAGGTTTAATTCTGAGAATCACTATAACACCATAATCTCCCGCACGTTGGATCCGATGAAACACATTCACAATAAGCTTCAGTGCGACATCGGTGTGTACAGTGACACTTTTTTTTTAAAACTAAAGAAGTAGAGCAAAACTCCCCACATACGTTGCTCAGTTTGCACAAAATTCGACATTTTAGAAGCAAAAAACTTTGGTTTACCCACCATTTTTAAGTCATACACCCAGTAAGATACAAATACATAACTAAAAAAACGCGTTGTCACAATCCATATAATCAGCGCTTAGCGCCAATGAAAACCACTGAATATGGATATTTTAGTATTTATATAATGTAGTTACTGTAATTTTCACTATATTTATATATACAGCACCCAAACTTCCATATTTAACCTAGAACCCATACAAATGTCCTCCCGAAATTCGACTTTGTCGGTCACAAATGTTTAATTTATATAGGTATCTACACAAATTTTGCTCCACATAAGTGTTACATGCTCATAGCTCCCACTTCCGAAAATCACTCACGAATATAAATTATTGAAAATTAAAAAAAAATATTTGCTATTTACTCTGTTTAGGATATTTAGGATGGGGTCGGGCTTGACCAACCATACTTTATTACTTGTTTTAATTTTAAAAAGTATATTAATGCACTGATGATAAACAGACTTTCATCCGAAAACTATAAACATTTTCCGTTTTATCTTCTTGTGACTCTTGTTTCAACAACTCCAAGGGATAATAATTGGGACGAGACTTAAATAGACGAGAATAATGACATATGGATAATTGTAAATGTTAATCTCTAGACTTTATACATACCTATTTATTAAAAGTAAGCGATATTTGAAATTTAAAATAGACAATATATCAACTAAGAAAGAAAACGAAACCTAAGTATTTGATGAAACTGAGGTGAATTAAGAGTTTCCAATTGAAATGAGTGCAAACAAGAGCTCTTAATCATATTATCCGTTGGCGAAGGTGATGTACACGAAAAATGCTCCAAAATAAGTTTAACACTGGCACAGAGAATTCACTGCCACCACCTGTAATATAATTGAAATCATCCAATCCAAATACCCAAAATGCTAAAACACAATGAAAGCTGGAAAAAAACGAAATTTCTCTTGATGAATATTAATGAGGAGATAGTATGAAGTTCTGTGACAATGTGACAATCTTTGGAATTAAAACCGATGTATAGAATCAAAGTTCATATTAAATTACCCAAGCGGCTGGACAATACACAATTTAATACCACAACTAATGTTGCTGCAAAGAAGGAGTCACATGAACATCAAACTGAACACAAATATAGACAAGAACACAAATACAAATAAACAAAAATATATAGAAGAAATCAATAACAACACAGAATGGATTGTGAGGAGGCTGGCACCTAGCTCCGCCCACTTTTTATATTAGAAAAAAATATGACAATTTTTTAACCCTTTATCTTTATGACAGTGTACAATGTTCCGCCTTTAATATTGATGGCGCGCTTGAGTTAGCTCGTTTCATTTACAAAATAATGAAAATAATAATATTAAAGATCCTCCTGGCAACGTTTACAATCATACGAGTACACAAACTCGTCCAAAAGAAAAACCTCAAACTAAAACTACAACTTCGAATAAACGTGACACGTCTAACGCTAATATTTCTGACCTGTCGCACTAATACAGAAATCATAGGCAAACCTTAACCCTGGTAGTAGTACCACCAACAACTACGACCAACACCAGCACAAAAAGGCAGAAGGTAATGTTAAAGAAAGCTTTATACATTTGTCCTAAGGCCACATGTGAGTCCAAAAGCATGAACAGCAATAAAAGGAAAAGTAACACCAACAATAACTAAGTATGAGGATGATGCATGTGCCATGTATGCTGAACAAACTGAAAATGCAGCACCATCAATGACATGTGTAAGTATTCGTGAGGGGAATTCTAAAAAGGGTTGAATACAATTTTTCAAAATAAAAACAAGTAGGAAAGTATGATCATCAAGTCCGACCATATATAGTATCCTAAACTGAGTAAAGTATCAAAAAAAAATTATTTTAAAATTTATTTTCGTTAATGATTTTCTGAAGTTGCCTTATTTGGGAGTTATAAACAATAATGGACCGATCGACATGAAATTAGTATGAATTATATATATATGAAACTTATTTCTGTTGAACTCTATGTGGATACCAACATTCTTAAGACAATTAAGTCTGTTAAAGTGATTTTCGAAAGTGTGCCGTATAGGTGGGCTATGACTAATTAGGTGACATGAGTTCTGTATATATAAAAAATGAGTTCTGTATATATAAAACTCATTTGTGAATATACTTATATAAATTAAACATTTACGACCGACTAAGTCATATTTCTGGTTTACATGGCCAGCCAGCCAGACTGACGGATGGACGGACATAGTTTAATCAACTAAGAAAGTGATTATGTTCAAAAATCTTCTTCTGGAATCTAAACTAAATAATTTTTTATACACAATTTAGATCTGTATAAAATTGCATGTCATATTAATTCCTGTACTAACGCTAACAATCTTTGTTTAGCTCACCGAAAAAGAATATTAAATATTTCTCGCACAGTAAAGTAAAATACCAAAAAATAAAAATATACCAACAGCTTTCATACAGGTATGTAGGCGAAAGAGTTTTTAAAGGACATTCAAAGAGAAATTTAATTAATATTGTGTCTTGTACGATGGATAAATTTCAACAGCATCTTAAAATAAATCTTTTTCCACTTTTTATTTTTCTCACACATCTTACATTCTCTTCCGTCACTTTTAATAATATAAGAATATTTTCGATAACGTAAATCAACGTGAACTATCTTCATTCATTTGGTCAACTTTAATTTAATTCTTATTTTTCAGATTCCTCTCAAACGAGAAGAAATTTACTTTGACGTTAAAACATGTTCGAAATATCACAATGAACGTTTGCCAATAAAACAAAAAAAAAAACAAACTGGGCGCCGCACGTCAAACATGTCAAAAATTTTAGTGATTTTCAAGGTAAGATATGAATTTAATGGAACAGTGAAGGATATTAGAGGCACGTAAATACTTAAATATATGATTAGAACTGAACTCAAAATTAATAAAACAAACATAGAAAGAAAAAAAAACATTATCAATGTAATACTAAATATTGTTGTTGTCAAATGCTATAATAAGTAAACTATGGCTAATTGAATAGACCTAAGCTTTCTTTTGAGCAAAAAAAATTTGAAAATAAGTTTTGATTTTGGAAAAAAAAATTTCAAACATTTTTTTCGAAAGTTTGAAGAAATAGCTATCAAAACTATGTAGGACACATTTTGCTAAGAACATTAGGTAATAAGTAAGTTACATGGATGATAAAGAACACCTGTTTGGCGATTCTACTATGCATACCCACACTGACAACCAATTTATATTTAGTCTTTCAGTTTATTAGAATTCCCAGATAATAGGAAGAATACTAAAAAATCGGATTCGAAACTATATCATTGTCTTTTCATCCATCCAGCCATCTAATGATTCCTAATTATTATCAAATTTGAATCTACGATTAATTAACCTAGATGATGGTCTTTTCTGAAAGTCCTATTCGATGGTTTTTCAAAGAATTTTATGTTTTGAGTAAAGATACTCAGCAGTCTACGCAGTTTTAAAAGATTTTACCTAAGAATTTTTAGTTGAATTAAGCTGTACACAAATCGTTCATAAGACCTAAAAAACTCTATTACATTGTTTTAACCATAGTTCAGCCATAAATTTGACAGTGAATACTATTTATATTTAACTATTTGTATTTAACTACAAATCTTAAATTATATAAAATAATTCCTATTACCACATTACGTCCTCCAACATTATAAATTACGTGATGTTTAAAATAAAAAATACCCTTTTAGCTCAAAAACCAAAAATAGGTACATTCAAAACTAATAATGATAAGAAGGCTACTTAGAAGGAATTATAAATGACACAAAATTTCTCTTTCAACTAGAATATGATAATTTTTTTGTATGTCTCACATTTCCCTCACAGTGTCTTGATTTCCTTGTTGTGGTTCGAAGTTCAACAGTTTTAAATTATACAAAACCACAATTTATGTGCTTATACAGCATTTGTGAGGGCAGGCTAAAAAGTTCTTACATGTTTCATCTAATCTATTGTCAGAGCAAAAATGCGGTAATTGATTCAGAAATTAACGTACAAAGTCGGTTTTAATCAAATTTTCAATGTAACCAACTTCAAATAAAATCATATTGTAAACTATTGGGCTTGTTTCATTGAGATAGTGTCGGCCAAATTTTTGCTTATTTCTTTAAATTTTAACTTAAAAATAAATTTATCCGCCCTTTCGATTAATCGACAATTTTTGATGAAATATTTTTTTATTTTAAATTGAAAAATGTTATTCGTTCGAATCAATAATATATTTTTCAACAATTATTTGAATAATTTTTATTCGAATGACAAGCCGTTATTAGATAAGAAAGATAAAATATTACTCCCTGATCAACTTTAAAACTTGCCAACATAGATTAACTTGAAAACAGAGCAATCGATTTTGATACATTACCAACTTTTGTTTTCGTTTATCCCTCAAAGTATGACAGTTCTATTTTACATATGATCAAAGAGAGACGTGATTAATTATTTTTTTTAAAATTCCCGAAAATATGTTGGTGTTGTGTTATTTTTTAGCTAACTTTTTTTAATTTTGTTATTCAAAAAATATATTATTTGATGTTGTTTTGATTACTTAATTGTAAGTGTGAAAAAAGTATATTAATGCACAGAACTTCTCCTGTGGCTCCATCGCCACATACCTGGTGGGGTAGTTTATGTCCCGATCAGTTACAAGATACTTGAGGCCATCGGCGCAAAAGTAGTGTAACCCACAATTTTTTGGTTGCTGTTCTGGTATTACATACAGTCCTTACATTACCAACTATCAATACAAAAGCTGTATTTTGGTATTCAAAAGCAGATGGAGCTGAGAAATCGTTTTTGCACAGAACATAATAATATTAGAACAAAGTAATGTAGCAAAGGTGGTGTAGGTTGAATATACCACTAAGTAAATATTTTGGGGTTACACCACTTTTGCGCCGATGGCGTCATTTATTTGATGTTAATATGTCCAGTACAATGTAAAGTAAAGTGTTGGACAAATATGAAAAAAGAAATCATCATATAGAATAGTTGAATAAATTATTTGAATCTAGATCAAATTTAAGAATATCTTTTATCGTTTTTAAAAGACAGCGTATCAACAAAAAGTGGAAATGGTCCCCTTTCTACCTTATATCAATCAGCTCACTCGTTATGAAATGACTTTTTTGTTTTACCTCGTAACGTTTTCGTGTATTCAAAATTATTTCCACATGTAGAAATTAAATCGAGTACATGAGAAAACACACACATATGTGCACTCACATTTCACAGTTTATATTAAGTTGTAAACATGTTTTCAGACCAATTTACACAATCACATTTTACGACATACTTTTGTGAATGTTTTGGTTTTTTGAAACTATAATGTGATCGTCTAAAAGAAAACAAAAGGAGTTCAGAAGCAAGTAAAGAACAAAAAAAAAAAAAAAAACAAAACAGGAATGAATACAAAACCGAAAAACTGCAATAACAAACATATTTGCAACGTCACGTGCAAAGCACTACGAACTGTTAAGGTAGCAGGATACAGTTGCTGGCATTTTTTTGTCTTTATTTCTGTTTTGGTTTTTGTTTAGTTTGTTTTTCTTCATCTGATAACAGTGTTTGTACCCATACCTGGCAGAACCCAACAATAGTGAAGATACATATAATGAATACAATCACTCACTCTTAGGCAGATGATACGACTTCGTCCTCTATCAATCATTTAGTAACAAATATTACCACATTATTGAATTTAGTTTAGAGTGGTTGGAACATTCAATACTTCTATTAATTAAGAATGAAATTTTCCAAAAATTGAGTAAGATATGACTCCCATCAAACTAACTCATTATCATTAACATATAAATTTACGAATCTTTTAAAAAATCAAGATTTATTGATAAACACCTGTAATTTTTGTATTCTGTAATGAAGAGATGCTCTTATAAAACTTATGGAAATTATAACGTTATAGCTCAGTCTGAGCAACTTTCCAGAATATTTTACCAAACAATTAAGTTTGTCCAGATCTGATAGCAACTACTACTACAAAGCAAAAGTTACAACTGCAATATCACAAAAACAAACAACCAACTGTTGACTTTTTTTTTATTTTAATATGTTTAAAGTGGCTTAAAATAACAGAGAAGTTTGTGATTTAGTACATTCGATAACTGTAGCGCATACTAAATAAAGTTTAAGTGTGTTCAAATGATGTTATCTTCCACAAAAATACGAAATCTCTTTCTAAAGCACATGCATACACGCACTCGAACAAATATAATTTTGTACACATACATTTTCCCAAAAATATAAAAACAGTAGAAAGGATATTAAAGTTTCAGACATGGAATAAATACCTAGAATGGAAGCAGAGAGAAAAATGTAAAAAACAAAATACATGGCAATAACTTCTCATTAATTAGGTTTTTGACAACAGACTTGATTTTTGGCTGTCAGTTATCTATCTAGTTGTCATCTATGATTTCAGGTGTACATTTTAATTGTTATAAATATATTTAAAAGCAAACATTGTAGAACAGAAAAACATAAAAATGATAATCTATAGTAAATAGTTCCAGGCCATGTTCGTACATCCACCTAAAGATATACGAGGGTGGGTCAATAAGTCCGTTAATTTTGAATTTCCTGTTAACAGTTGACTCCGGTAAAAAATTCACATAATTCTTCATTTAGTTTGTGCTTGGCAGCCATTGATAGCAGACTACCTCGTGACTTGAGGAGAAATTGGCAAAAGGGAATTTCGTGAGCTGATTAAGCATCACTGAATTTCGTTGTGGCCGTACAAGCGTGGAAGATGCCGAACGTTGGACGCCCAACTGAGGTCTCTACTCCCGAAATAATTGAAAAATTCACAAATTCTGAATTATAAATACAATTGAAATTTTTGAATTGTTTTTCTGAAGGGTTTGTGATTTGTTTTTGGATTGAATAAATATCAACAGTATCATATCTCGAAAAATATTTAAAGAGTTATTTTTAAATTATTAGTATATCCACTGTCCACAGTTATCATACAAATGATCTTTAACGTAAAAACCTCTCAATTGCCTTTAACATTTATTTCAAGTATCATTATGTGTACAATACTTGTGTACACATATTGTTACGAAATCAATTTGAATTTGGTCTGTTATGATTGCTGGCAACATTCACCATGTTTGTAAACATTTCCAGTGCTAAAAATTTGGTAATTTGCAATATCTATCAAGAGATGTATTAATTTAATAGATTGTATGCGTATATTTCAAGTAATATTTATACTATGGCTTCAATGAAATCTTATAACATTAAGTTTAGATAATAAAAGAGTGCAATTAGTCATGTCTTTAAAAATCCCCTTTCCTGTAAAATATAAATTTCATAAAGTTCTTAACACATCAACAACAAAATCATGAATTCACTCAAATTTTTTTAAACATATTTAACTGAAGTTATAATTTTAAATGCACTTCTGTCTCCTATTAAAAAGCAAACATATTGATTTATTATTTATTTTAATCGCAAAAAGTTATTATAGCAATCACTAACAATAGCAAAAACTTTATTTTCCATTTAATTTGTCAACATTTGAAAAATTGGGTTTTTAATGTTGATGCTGTTACCATTGCTGCAATAAACAAGTTGTTGTGAGTTTAACCACAGTAAAACAGATTTGTTTAATGTAAGCTGTTGAGCCAAATAACAGTTGATGCTACTACAACAATAGCTTTAGAAAAAACTTTTGTGTTTTGTTGGTCTGTTTATGGTTTATATTTTTATGTTTTTTAGTCCCTTTACCCCACTCATGGTAAAGGGAATAAAAAACATAGGGTATATATAAGTTTGTCATTTCGTTTGTAATTTCTTCATTTTTCATTTGCGACATTTGAAACCCTTAAATAATTTTTATACATAATTGGTTGTATCAATATATTCGCTATAGTACACCTAAGCTTACTATTTAAAATCCAGGAAATCGGCACACAAATGACTGAGTAAAATTTAAACAATTATTTTAAACCTGTTTTTATGTTACTTCTTTCATTTGACCACATGTTGTATAAGTGTTAAGAAATAATTATATGTTACGTATACGTATAATATTACAGTCCATAATGGGACAGATAGGAAAATTAATGTAAAGCTTTTAAAATAATGCTCCGAAATGTTTGAAACATGAGACATCAAATGAAGTGATTTCGTCTCTTAGAATATTATTAAGACATAATCCGGTTCAATGCTGCATATTCTGTTCTAATTATTCGTCGCAACTTTTTAGTAGGACTTTTTGATTTTTGATATGATTTAGTTTCCTGCCACTATAAATAATAAAACTGATATGCATTTGGTGCTGATGTAGTTACGATAATTTAATTCATAAAGATTTCAACCCACCTAATTCCCACTGATTTTATGGGCACAATTATTTAGATGATATATATTGTAATGAAATGTTCCCAGTTTATTTTGTATTTTTTTTTTTTATTTTAAAAGATTATTTCGTATTATTTAACTTTATAACAACAATTAAAGTTTGTCGTCTATATTTATTACACGTTATAGACATTTGAGTGTAGATTTTTCCGCAATTTTAGATTTAAATCACGTCTTGTCATTAACAAATGTTTAATGTTGTGTATGTCAAAATAGCATCGAAACAACAAGCAATTACTATACAAGCGTTTACCTTTCCGCTTTGTAAGGGTAAACGCTTGTTATTACTATTTTTGTTTGTTCTTTTTTTTTAGGTGGGTTTTAAATATTACGCTATAGTATTATTTTCATACTTGGGCAATTCACAAGGTCTCTTATCATGTCATATTGTCATAATGTCCTATTATTTCACAATGGTTTTTATTGCCCTTTATTGCCAACGCCGAATGCCTAAGAGTCGGTTAAGCCGAGCCGCCGAGTCATGATATATTATTACATTATGACAATATGACTGATAAAAAACCTTGTGAATTGACCAATTGTTTTTATATGGCCAACTTTTCTTCATAAAATACCATTAAAAACTTTAGATTTAAGTATTATTTAGAACATGTACAAGGTACATATTTCTCTTGTTTATAATTCTTATCAGATTTTGTTGCTACAATTTGATAAGTTTAAGTGCCCTTTGAATTAGTTCCCTTATTATCAGAAAGGACATTTTCTTTTAACAATATGTTGTATGAAGGTTTTCCGTAAGTACAACCTTCATACATGTTATTGAACACGTTGGTTAGTTCTACGCTTGAAATAATCATTAATCACCATTAATAATACAACTTAAAAATAACAGCCGTTCGAACACAATCCAGATAAGATTAAATAAACATACGGTTTTGATTTAAATAACTACTTAGTAGAGATATAATATAATATATCGTGAACAAATTAAATGCAAGACTTTTTTTTGTGTTTTTTAATAAAGAGTAAATTCAGTTTATTAAAACTATGGAACGAAAAAATCTGCAAAATCATGGTATTCGGTATTTAATTTTTAAAAAATTAGACTAGGGTGGACACGAAACTTTTGTATGTTAAACAAAAAGGGTAAAACAATATAATACACATACAAATATCTAAACCTTTTCGAGCTGCTAGAGGTTTTTTTTCAATTTGTTTTACTTCTGTTTGTTTGGTTTTAGTTGCTACTGTTCTACGATTGTGAAAAAGTATTTAAAATGTAAATCCTTCATAAGATTTCATGTTAGTATTAAATACCTATTGCAGAGGATAATATTTTGGTTTTTATGTATCAAAATATAAACTGTTCAAGAAAAAAACGCAGCTCACATATTTGTAAAATATTGACTACGATAAAATTAAATATTGCAACATTTTCAACATTGTTTAATAATATTATGGTCACTGTATTTATATGATTGCGGTAACCATAAAATGTTAAAGATACAATTCACATGATTGTAGCAACAACATACATATATGATTGTAGTAGATAAGTATATATTTGTGACAACCATTTTTATGATGAAGGTTTTACTACATTATTTTTTTCTTGGCTAATGGTTATCATAATCTGATAACAACATATTATGTTATAATGATTCATCATGAACACGATTGGCATAAATATATTTTTATTTACTACAATCATATGTATGATTGCGAGAATCATGTGAATATTAACATTACCATATTATGGTCCGAAATCATATTAATAATTCTCTGGTTGTTGTTGGCAGTAATATTGGAATGACTTAGAAGTGAAATTTGTTAGTAACATATTTTTATGTATGTAGCTCTGTTCAATCCATAATTAACCATAACTTTCATATAACCGCCTCCCAAAATCACTTTAACTTTACATAAAATTCTAAAGATGTATGTTCGATATAGAAATAAATCACGCGACCAAATTCCATTGCAAGCGGTCCATAATTGGTCATAGCTCTCATACAAGGCAGACTTCCGAAAATCACTTTAACGTATAAATCTCTTATAAATGTCGATATTCAAATAATATTTAACAAAAATAAGTTTTATACAGAAATAAATCAAGCGACCTAATTCCATGATGATCGGTTTATAATTGGTCATTCCCCATATAAGACCCACTTCCGAAAATTACTCATGAGAACAAATTATTGAAATTTTAAAAGAAAAATATTTTCCTCACATATTCAGAGTGGGTCGCGCTAGGACGACTATACTTTCTAACTTTTTCTAATTTGATTATATTTTTGACTTTGAGTTACCAACTTCACTCTACTAACGGCCCGCTTCTTACATGATTAAGCATTAACATTCTTCTACTGAACACTTACTATGATAAAACACACTTCGAAATTATCACTCAATCTAAAGTTATAATTTCATTCATAAAAACACAAATTGTTCGCATCGGCGCAATGGACACAAAACTCAACTAGAACTGAGTGAAATCATAAATAATTTGAGATAAAAATACAAAATAAATAAAAATCTTTGTGAAATACTGACTTTAGTCAAGGAATAAACAAAATATTTACAAACAGTTGATAGCGGTGCATCAATAAAAACGGTTAGTGCGGCTCTGTAGCAAACAAAATTATAATACGAATAGCACGTGGATAAATGCGAATAATTGTATGGAATATAAAATAACAATACAAAAAAAAAAAAAAAAAAAAAAAAAAAATTACAAAGACATTGGATGTAAAATTTCAATGTTAATTGTTGACAGTAATAAATGAATTTATCAATTTCAATTGTTACCGTAATGTGATACTAGAAAGCGGGTCATTAGAAAAGTGTAACATGTTTTAGTGATAATTTACAAAATACCTTAAATAATAATTAAAAATAATTGTGCTGAATATAAAACAACAAGTGCTCGTACTTAGTAAGGTTTCTAATTTCCCGTATTTTTTAATTCCCGGGAAATGTTAAAAAATCTGTTCATTCCCAGGAATTCCTGGGAATTTTTAAATTTTATACAGAGCATTACATTAGCGCTATGGATATTTGGGTTTGGTGTCGATTCGGCTTGTCTTCGCATACGGCCTCTTACGCTACGGGTTTTCGTAATGGATCCATTTTTCATCGCAACTAATGATTCGGTGCAAAAATGATTTGCGTTTATAGCGTTCAAGCATCGTATGGTACCCAATATTCGAATCATTCGATTGGCAACAAAATCTGTTTTGTCTGTGAGGAAACAATAATAACTTTAAAGAAAATACTTTTAAAGAAATTCCAGAAATTTCTAGAAAAATATTCCTGGGAGTTCCCGGAAAGTTTTCCCGATTAAGAGTCCTAGCACTTACGTTTATAAATAAAATTAATATTTTATTTGTTTGCATCGAATTCTTTATATTTAAATAAATCTATTATCCAGCATATTTATATTTTGTTAATCTTCAATTAAGTTTGTTTATTTCTTATTTTATTTAGTTTAATTTATTTGTATTGTGACGATTTATTGTATTGATAATTGAATTGCATAAAAGCCAAGGAAGCTGAAGCGTTTGCAATCTGTGAAAAGTGTTAATGTATGATTCATATGTAAATTGTTGCTTACAATGCATTTCAGTATTCATTGTACACATCTACTATAAATCAGGGGGTTAATTGATAAGTAAATATAAATATGAAAACAATATGACAAAGCACAGTTGAAATGGAAGAAATGTACATTAAGATGACACTTTAAAACCTTGTAAATGCTCCTATGAAAACATAAGATTTAGTTTGATTTATGCAGATAATAAAGATAAAGCTAAGTAGATTCTAATATCGGTGACTTTCAAGACAGATACATTTAATCCGTTTCCATTTTATTGAATTAAGCACAAATTGAATTATTGGGTGTATGATTTTAAAAATGTTGGATTTAGATGGCGTTTTTGTTTTTAATAGCTTATATGTCATTTCGAAGGGTATATATCTTTCATTTATTCTCACTTAGTTATTTAACATTACAGTGTAAACAACAAAGTTTTTATTTTGGTTCGCAAATGTCGAGTTTTTACCAAAGAATCGTCATATGCAGGAAGTTTTGCTTTACTTCTGTAATTTGAAAAAAGTGCGACAGGTGGTTTGAGCGGTTCGGAAGTGGTGATTTTGACACTGAATTTGATTTGGATCGCCCAGGCCAGCCAAAACAGTTTGACGACCAATTATAGAGAACCTTTGCCGGATGCAGCAGATTCGTTCGTAGCGAGCTTTGGCAGACATGAAACCGTAATATTCCACATGTTGCAATACCTGTTAAATACTATTTTGAGTGAAGTGGTTGGGAAGTTTTGCCTCACCCGTTTTATAGTTCAGACCGTGCCCCGTCCGACTACTATTTGTTTCGATCGAAGCAGAATCGTCTCTCAGGGATACGCTTCATTTTAAAACAGAGTATCTGACATTGGCTGGATTCGTTCTTGGCTTCAAAAATTGAGCAGTTCTTTTGGCTCGGAATCCATATGTTACCAGAAAGAGGAGAAAAGGTTATTGCTAACAATGGCTAATACTTTGAATAAATTTATATTGTACAGATATTTAAAAATAAATGTGAAAGATTTCAGCATTTTCATACTCACAATAAATAGTTGGAATTAAAAAATGTTACTTCATTCTATGAATCAAATGCCAACATCTAATTCTTTAGCTTCATTCAAAGGCTTTTATTTTCATTCACCGTTGAATTGATTCATAATGGAACTAAGTATTTCATAACAGAATTCATGCAACCTGTGAATGACTATTTTTTTACTATTTCTTAATTTAGTTTTGTTTTAGTTTTGCTTTTAATCATTTACAAAATGAATTGAAAATAATGGACTTGAATACATTTGTAATATGTATATTTGAATTGAAGAAAAATTTAATCGATCTACACACTTCTAAAGTTATTTTGTAATGGATTTGAATTCAAGAAAATTGTAATGATTCAATAAGCAATTTATTCTCAATGGAACGAAAACATTTGAAGAACAAAGGAATTAAGCCTATGAATTAATTCATAATGAATTCCTTAACGAAATGGTTAAGAGATAGAATTTATTTCAATTTCGAAAATTTAATCAGAAATGAATTCTTTCGAACCTTGTGATCCTATTTGTGATGGATTGCATCTAAATATGGAAAATACCCTTAAAAAATATGGGTATAATAAGAGATGTGAAATCTAATGGAGATCTGGTATGGAAACTTTTGTTGACAGAGGAACAGTACGTCGGTCATGGAAGAGTAAGGTTATAGTTAATTATCAATAGACCCAATTCAATTGCACTATAACTCACAATTGCATTGATTAATTGTAATTGTGTATCCACTCTTGATTAACTCCATTGTTTTCTTCACACATTCAGATGCGAAAACTAACAAAGATAAACAATCATTTACAAAATATGTATTGTAGTTGCATATCTATCATATGTTGCCTTGTGAATATTTTATGTAATTTATCTAAAATAATAAAGAATTCTTGTAAAATACACAAAATACATAGATCTTAATACAAAAATTCTTCGTATAATAAAATTAAATTAAATTTAAGGGAGGTGATTTGTTGACTTTCTAAACTTGTTGACAATAATAATAACAAAAACAATATTATCATCAGCAACAACAACAAGTACAGCAGCAACAAAGAAAATAAAATGATTTTAATAAATTTAATAATTGTGTTAATTTTAACAACATTTACAATGGGAACAAGTAAGTCAAATACATTTACACCAGTGTCTTAATTTTCAGAATTTTATAATTATTGACATTTATATGTAGAAGTTAATAACATTTGACCATCTAACAAAAAATTCCACAGCTTACCTATAAAAATAAATTATGGTTGATTTTAAAATATCATTCTGATTAAAGTCATACGAGTGTGGGTAAATAAGTCCGTGACTTTTGGAATTTCCCGTCACTTAACTGAAACGCATCTGTCAGTTTACTCCATCCAAAATTTTCACAACCTCCGTCATTTAGTTTGTGTTTGACAGCAATTGATAGCAGACTACTAACTAAATTTCGTGGGCTCATTAAACATTATTTTTGGGGAAAAAACAAGGTGGTCAGATTTGACACCCTGTATCGCACCTTGTATTCTATCAGGGTGGTCACAAATTAAATTTTCTTAAAGTCTATGTTTTCCTCAATGATTCGTTCATGCATCATTTTGCAAGCTGACCAGTATTTTAGAAGATTCAGATTAATTATTATTTTTTTGCGATTGACCTCACCGTGCATCTTCTTTTTCTGGAATCAATCAGGATGTAAACTCTATACAATTTTGGTATCATATGGTCATATGACACACGCTTTATATATTCAGACTTTTATATACAGATTTATTTGTAGTATTAAAAATTTAACAAAGAATTCTGTACTAAACAACTTACGATTTTTTTCCCCAATTTTCCTTAAACACAATTTCAGCACCAGCAATCGAAGTTGTTTTTATCATACAAAGTCAAGGCACAAAATATCACAATGAATTAAGTCGAAATCTAAAAGATAATATTATCAAACAGTCAGTAGAATTACAACCGAAGTACAGAATCCAAGTACATGTACTGCATGAAATATTAAATTACCCAGGAGGCTGGACAATACACAATTCAATACCACAACTAATGCTGCTGCAAAGCAAAAGTCACACAAATGAACAAAAACATAAGGAAACAATCAATGATAACACAAGATGGATTGTATTTTGTGAGGAGAGGACAAGAGTTAAAGTGAAACTACTAATGGATAAACTAAAGAATGAGAATCATACACAGGTATTTTTTTTTTTATTTGTTTTTTCTTTTTGATTTTTGCTGATAACTATTGATAATGATTTTAAAAATTCTGTAAATTTACTTTCTGTCTCAATTTTTAAATTTTGTATATATTTCTTTGATCAGCTTTTGTACCTGGGAAAACCTTTATATGATCGTGAACCTACAATCATCCATCATTTTGCATTTTTTGAAAATCCGAAATGGTTTCCATATCCAATGCTGAGTGCTGGAGTCGTATTTAGTATGAGATTATTTAAAAGGTAAGTTTGTCTTGTAATATAGAAAGGCGAAGAACTTTCATTAGAGATGAAACAAAGAAAAACTTTTTAATTAGATCATTTTGAGGCTCTAATGTTTAAATATGATTTCGGGCATATGACCACTGCGGCTAGCGCGTACTTGCCATAACCTGGAGATTCACTTTTCACACAACCTTCGCAGTAAATTAGGTTGATTTTGTGCAAAAACGATTCAAATATTCGCTTCTAAGTAGTTGGTCGTTTCTGGTTTATCTGCATAAACCTGGGACTTTATATATACTCAGAGAAAATAATTTAATAATGTCAAATCACATGTACGAGTTGGCCAGTTAACAAGTCCATGTCTAGAAATTATTCGTTCACCAAATATCGTGCGCTGTGTGACATGTGGCACCATCTTGCTGAAATCACATGACTGCAATACTAATGGTCACCGTTAACTGAAATGTTCTGACCATCGTTATTTGTGAAGACATATGAACCAATAGTTCCAACGGCCCATACAGTGCACCAAACAGTGAGTTTTTCTGTATGTAATGGTCTTGAGGATTATCATCGCTCCAAAGGCGCCAATTCTGTTTATTGGCATAAGAATTTAACTAAAAGTGTGCTTCATAACTGACTATAAATTTTCAATTGAAATGGCGATGGTTCTTTCGGCACATTCACCAAATGTATGGCGCTAACGATCTTTGTGAGGCTTCAATTCTTGTACGATTTGAATCTTGTAAGCACGCAAACCAAGAGCCTTACACAAAATTTTCCAGAATGTGGATGGATACAAGTAGAGTTTCCAAAAAACCGAAGAATTTCAAAACCTCGGTTTCGGTTTTTAAAAATTTAAAACCGATCGGTCTCGGTTCGGTTTTGTGATAATTTATTAACTATTAAATCAGTTGATAATATAGGAACTGCTAAACAAATTTAAAGTTGAAATTTGACGAGTGTTTACGACGATAAAGGAAAATTGGTACTTTTTCTTTTAATGGTACCATTTAAATATATTAAATTAGTTAAAGTTGGCTAATATGCTTCTCAGTAAAGAAATAATAAAGAATAGGGTGCTCAATTGCATTATGATACCAAAAATGAAGAACTAGAACTAAAGAGTACTTCAAAATTAATTTTCTATAATATTGAATATAGAATCAGGAAATAACTATACATAATAGTTGGCTGATATGCTTCTGAGTAAAGAAAGTATCAAGGATAGAGGTACGAACTAGTAGTACTTTTTGAATATGTTATAACGATGGACCTAGAATCGCGAATTCAGAACGGATAATTAATGTTACTATTTCTTTATTGTAAAGGTGCTTTTTGAATATTTTATAATAATAAACCTTAAAATTGAAAATTAGGCACAAAGGATTCTGAATGAGTTAGAATTCACGAAAGGTGATTATAGTGTTACCTTTCTTTTGTATTTTCTATAATAATGGACTCAGAAATATGAAATTAAACATTCATGATGCTGAGTAGGAATACAAAATGTGGGTCTTTATGGTATTGTTTTTATTCTATTGAGCAACAATCCACATTACAATGAATCAATAAACATGAAACTAGAGACATGTTTTCCTGAATTAGTGTTAATTTACAAAGGGAGACTTAATAGTATTTCTTTATTCCAATTGAGGTGGCGAAGCGCACCGATCAGCTAGTACTCCATACTTTTATCGGATATTTGAAAATAACTAAGACTTTGTTACAAAAATTTTGCATTATTTAGCTTGCGAGAGATTTAAAAAAATTAAACAAATCTTAAGATATTTTTACCGATCTGTGTTTAGAGATATTGGATGAATAATTGGATGAAAAAGTATGTTTCTCATTTCTAAATTTTGAATTTTTCTAGTGAAAATAGATTTAAAGTGAAAACCGAAGAATAATTGTCGGTTTCGGTTTCGGTTTTAGGCCTTGAAAAACCGCGGTTTCGGTTTCGGTAAAAACCGAATTGGAAACTCTAGATACAAGTATAGTTGTTGAGCATGATGGCGAGTTGACACATTTGGATCATTATCAACATTACGCTACACATCATCAATCGCCTGTTCTATGCCTTTCGGGATGCATATTATCGTTTAGAGTAAACGTGTTTCGAAAACAATCCATAGTTTCTCGAATTATCGCTCTGATGGACGATTATGAGCACCATAAATCAAATGTAATGCCCGATGAGTTTGTCGAATTGAACCATGATTTTCAAAATAAATTTCTACAATTTGCGAGTAACATTTGCAAATTGTAGAAATTTATGGCGTGAGACTAATCATGATAAATTGTCATACCAAATCAAGCGAGTACTGCCAAACAGAAAACAAGTAACACTCAGGCAATTAATATGCCTATATATAATTGTGTTACTATCTTTGGAAAGGGGATAGATTGTATTATTAGTGCAGGTTGCAGCGCCTCTGGAGGTGAGATGGCGCATAATTCAAGCCACCAACCTTTATTTATTTATTTATTTATTTATTTTACTTCGGTGGCGTTTTAGTGTTATACCACCGAAGGAGGGCGCTGTAATAAATATTAGTTATTAGTAAACTTATAATTATTATAAACTGATGTTGTTGATTGGTAGCGGCTGGGAATCGAACCCAGGCCGCAAATACCATATCATGCTTAATGATCAAACGCGCTAACCAATTAAGCCACAGCACCCACAATGGTTTCTTTTGAAGCCAAGAACGAATCAAGCCAATATCGAATGCTCTGTTCCAAAGTGAAGCGTATTCCAGAGATCGAGGCACGGTCTGGACTAAAAGCGGTTGAGTCAAAAGTTCCCAACGTATTCATTCTAAATACTTTTTAAAAGGAATTGCAACAAGTGGCCGTGCGTTGTCGTGATGGAGTATTACTGTTTCATGTCTGGCCGCATATTTTGGGCTTTTTTCGGCCAATGCTCTCTTCAAACGAATTAGTTGCGTTTGGTACAGGTTCCATGAGATTTCCCCCACCAAATACAAATCATTACCTGAGCGACATGGATATTTGGCTGGTCTGAGTGATGTTGGTCTTCTATGTCAAAATCACCACATCTAAACCGCACAAACCATCTCTCGCACGATGGAACACATTCACAATAAGCTTTGGCGAGCAATCGATGTGCTTCAGGGTCACCTTTTTCAAATTAAAGAAGTAAAGCAAAACATCTCGCATATGACTTTGGTACAAAATTCGAATCTGAGAATAAATGAAAGACATCGCTGGCTTAACATGCAAAGGCTCTAAGTCCACTTTTATTAGAAAATGAGATTTTAATGCAGCAATGTATAATAAGTAAAAATACATTGATTGTATAAAAAAAATTGCAGTTATGACGTTGTTTGTTGTTGACTTGTATTGATGAACAAAAGCGTTTAGTCCAATTTATCACAAGAAAAAGCTCTATAAAAAGTACAGTTTTACCATTTCTGTCAAATACACACCAGATGGTGAACTTAATTTTAAACTGGAAAAATCACATCAAAAAATAAATAGAACTGTAGTAGCACTGGAGTGGTTGGATTTACACCAACTTCGTTAAGAAATAAGAAAAATAACGACCAAAAAGTACGAAGACTTACAATTTGCTAATAAAGCTTAAATATCTTTATTTACAACTTAGGTGTCTTTGGTGACCCCAACTAAAATTTTCCGGCAAACATTTTCGTAGAATATCTTAATCCTTAAATATCCTTTTTTAAAGGACTTTTTTGATTTTATCGACAAAAAGGTTAAATTGACCCCTGAAGGAAGTAGGTAGAGGGTTGATATCTTCCACAAAAATGATTCCTATAAATTTCCAAAATGTTACTCTAACAATTATTAATCTCTCACTCAGTAATTTAATACTTTTTTTCAGTTAGTATAGTGCTCGCTTCGACCAAAAAATTAAAACTTTGACCCACTGTAAAGAAAAACTCAGACCAGCTGGACTATAAGTTTATTCTACAAAAATGCTCAATAGAGTTGCTATTCTGTTCCAATCAAAAAGTCTTAATTTTTTGAACAGTGTATTGTTATTCATATATCTGAAGTCCAAAAAAGATTTTATCTCGTCAAATACTTACTTTTTCATTTTGCTTTTACGCACATAGAAAACAAATAAAAATACAAAAATGTGTTTACAGAATTCAAAAATATTTAAAAAAAGTTTGATTGTTTTTTATCTCTCCTGTAAAATTTTAAAATATGGACATAGAGCCTTTGCATGTTAAGCCAGCAATATGTACCCTTCAAAATAACATATATGTTATTAAAAACAAATACTGCATTGTGAATCCTGCATTTTTAAATGTGACTCACTGCAATTTTTTTTTTAGAGATTTGAATATCAGTAGGCATGTGTAGGTTATAGTGTATGTATTTGTACATAGATGTGTTCAAAGATGCAGAGATTTTTTTGTGTTTATTTTTCAATCTGAATACATATTTGCTTTAACGTTAACACATTATCATTTTGATTTTAATTTCAAACAACAAATACAATGTGAACTTCAACAAAATATTCAAATAGTATTGCCGAAATATATGCCAACCAAAATAATAAGAAATCAACATTACTACATCGTTCGGAATTTAGTATTGATGCTGCACATGAGCTGGCTCGTTTTATTTATGATAATGTTCAGATTTCAACAGTGACTAAAATAACAACGTCTTTAAAAAATAATAATATAAAAAATACGAATACATTTGTTGGTCAAGAAGAAAAAACTGCAACCAAACCAACACATACTACGACACATAGTGACAACTTCAGCGCTGAAGTTACTACTACTAATGTTTCCGACTTGTCGCATTCTGATTTTCCTCCCACGCGTAGTAGTACTATTAATGAAATCACAGACAAACAGAAAGTAATGTTAAAGAAAGCTTCATACATTTGCCCTACGGCCACATGGGAGTCCCAAAGCATGAACAACATAAAAAATGATTATATCCGAACAAGCAACAATAACAATGAGGATGACGCATGTGCCATGTATGCTGATCACACTGCAAATGCTGCATCATCAAAGACATGTGTAAGTATTCGTGAAGGGAATTCCAAAAAAAAAAGTTGAACAAAAAATTTAATGCGATACACATTGTTTTGAAAAACACGTGAGGTTCGAGTCTTCAAAATTAAATTTTTTAAAGCTTGTTCATACCAAAATTCACAGTAAAAGGTAGCGAAAATACAAAGTATGAAATTTCAAGTACATATGATGATTAAAGTGCTCCAAAATAAATAAATTTGTAGTTTTGACCATCCTCCCCATGTCCGGCATTTAGTACTGCACATCAAATTATTTCGTGTATTAACACTGCCAACAATTTATCTTTACCGAAAAGGAAGTAATAAATATGACTTTCGCGCTAATGTAAATAACAAAAAATAAAAATATGCCAAAAGCTTCCGTTAATTTGTGTGCAAAGATTTTTAAAGGTCATTTAAAAAAATTAAAATTATTATTATTAAAAGGTTATTCGGGAATACAAAATTAATATTTTAGTAAGAGCTTCTTATGCTAAATTCCCAATTTTTATTTGATAAATTCACTGAAATTTATTGTTGGGGGATAAGCTAGTTCCTATGCGCATTTCACTGGTTGCTTAGGCCAGATCATCAGGAAACCTTTTCCCAAAAGGCTTTAGAAAAACTAAAGATATTATACAAATAAAACGATAGAGTGAATGAGAATTACAGACACTCAAGCTTTATTTGTAAAAATATCAAAGCTTAAACAAAACACCAACAATAAACAGTGATTTTATCTTTTCTTACATTCTCTACTACAATTGGTTGGTTTCTTGCCGACACAAACTGTAGTGTGTAAGTGAGTAAAGAAAAAATAAAACAACTTGCTTTATTGTTTTCGCAAGAAAATCAATATAAAGCGAGCTGCCAGTTTAGTCTTGATGCACGGGCACCTGCAAATTTATCATTAAAAGGTTATTCGGGAATACAAAATTAATATTTTAGTAAGAGCTTCTTATGCTAAATTCCCAATTTTTATTTGATAAATTCACTGAAATTTATTGTTGGGGGATAAGCTAGTTCCTATGCGCATTTCACTGGTTGCTTAGGCCAGATCATCAGGAAACCTTTTCCCAAAAGGCTTTAGAAAAACTAAAGATATTATACAAATAAAACGATAGAGTGAATGAGAATTACAGACACTCAAGCTTTATTTGTAAAAATATCAAAGCTTAAACAAAACACCAACAATAAACAGTGATTTTATCTTTTCTTACATTCTCTACTTATTATTATTGTTTCTTGTCAACAAAATATTTTACGATTTCTTTCTCACCTTATATTAGCTCTGTTCAATAACTAAAAGTTGTTACTAGTTAGTAACAATTGTTACTGGAAAAGCGTTCATTAACTCAAAAAACTAGCAAGTAGAGAAAAAATCAAGAGCGTATAAATTTTAGAGAGTGTTCTCTCGTTGCAAACTATTACAAGTTCTATTTTGAACTCGTAATAGTTAGCAGCTTATATTTCATATATTTTGTGTTATTGTTTATTTATTTACAATTTTATTTTTGTGGTGAAAAAAATAAAAGTGAAGAAAATGTGAATATTTATACATTTTAAAAGGAAAAAAAAAATAAAAAATGTGTGTATAAATTTTTTGTTACTGGAAAAGCGTTCATTTACTTTTTACTAATTTTGAGAATGTAAGAGAGTAATTTTGTATATTTTGATTTTATTCTTTCGTTGCAAGTATTTACTGGGAAAGTAAATGAACAGACCTATTATCTTAAATCTGTGTCTGTCAGTCTGTTTTAATAAATATTTTCGTTTACTCAAATCAACACGAAGACATTTCAATCATTTGGAAAATTTAAAATTCTTCTTTTGCAGATTCCTGTCAAACGAGAAGAAATATATTTCGCCGTTAAAACCTGTTCAAAATATCACCATGAACGTTTGCCAATAATACAAAACACTTGGGCACTGTATGCCAAACATGTCAAATATTTTAGTGATTTTCAAGGTAAGATATGAATTTGATAGAACACTGAAGGACATTGAATACTTGAATATATGTTTAGAACTGAAATGAAAATTAATAAAGTAAAACTAAGCAGTACAACACCACAAAAGGATAGTTTAGTTGTATGACAAATGGAACAAATATTTTTTCACAAATTGTACTAAAATGAGAATCAAGATATTAATTATTATTAATGTTCTATTTGTTAAATTCTATAAGTAAACTATTGATAATTTGTTTCAAAATATAAGGCCTTAATGTTTAGCATACTAATCGACAGACAAAAAGGGCTCCTCGAGCAAAACATGATTTTTAAAAATCTTCCGTTTTCGAGATATTTCCACTTTTATGTTTTCACAAAAGCCGTGTTTTAATAACAGTTTTATATCAGCAACGTACATTTTTATTGAAAATGTAAAAAACTGTTCATAGTTTTAAAATCTACAGAAGTTGAGCTCCTAATTAAGTACAATATTTCAGTTTTTTAAGCAGCTAATATATTAAACATTTTTTTGGAAAACTGCAGAAACTGGACAATTTTTTTTATTAAACCCTTTTCGTGCAGTTAAGGATTAAATATTAATTTTGAAAAAGCGTACATAAGGAGTGAGATCAAAAACCCACTAAACCCACAGTTTTGATTTCTTTTTTTATATTGATTGACATTATTATTTCAACTTACAAAAAATTTATTCAAAATATAACTCTTATGAAGAACATTTTGCATATGATAGTAAATTTTCTCTTAAAATTTAAATAATTTATTTTTGTGAGTGATTTTTGGAAATGGGCCTTATATGGTGGTTATGACCAATTACGGACCACTCTTCATCAAATTAAGTAGCTTGATTTATTTCTATGTGAAACTTCTTTACGTTAAATTTTATTTGGATACCAAAATTTTTGTGAGATTTTTGCTCGTTAAAGTTATTTTCGGAAATGGGCCTTATGTGGGAGCTATTTACACTTACACTGTGGAACAAATGAAGACATTTGGAAAAACACACGGATACCAATTAACTATATATGGCAATAATATAGCTAAGGGTCCGCCAAAAACTTTTTGTAAACATTTTTTCCAAAATAATAGCTTTTTCGTGTCCTTTTTTTTAAAAAAACTGTAGGAAGAATATTTTATATTCACTTTTTTATAATAACTTACAGGTACTCCCAATTTGTCACCAACAATTTATCTTACTAAAACATTTAGTAAAGTTTCTTGTGAACATATCAATGCAATCTAAAAGTACTTTACAAATTTTAGGTTTTTACAACTTTTTTACGCGGAAACAAGGATTTTTTGTTTAAAAAGTATGATCAAGTGTGCTGCAATACAATGGGCAAATCATTATCAGTATGATTATCAGTATTTTTGAAAGGGGGCAAGGTATGTCGAGTTTCTGAAGAGTAAATATAAGCTTCTTGTGTAAGTATTTCGTTGGTTTACGTGCTAGTTCGCTGCGTGCGAACAACCAAGTAGGGTCGAAGTGACCCCGTTTTGACAAGACCACACCACTCGTTAGATGTAATGTCGTTTACATCGTAATGTACATATATAAAATGTATGCAAAAAAAAATATGCTAGTTTACTAGCTGTGAGGTATCTCAGTAGGTCATTTAGTTTAGACCCGGCTACCTCACCAAGGTTAGTCAGTATATAGTTGCCCATGAATTTATGTGATTTTGAAAAAAAAACTTAGGAGGAATGGGAATTAGTGATGAAACGAAGCTGAGCAACTGTAAATCAACTCAAAGAACACCTCATCCGAGTAAATAATACAGTACAACATAGAAGTTTGGACTTGATCATACTATTTTAATAAACAAATCTTTGTTTTAGTATCAAGAACTAGTAAAAAGCGAAAATTGTTAAGGTACAAAGTGATCTTCATATTGCATTGATATGTTGACAAGGGTTGTTCAGCTTTAGCTACAACTTTGCTAAATATTGTTAGTGAAAAATTAGATATCCCTGTAAATTATTATAAAAAAGTGAAAAAATTTTCTTCGTATATTTTTTGTGCGCTTTTGTCGTCTTCAATGAACCTGTGATACTAAAACAATCACTGACAATTCTTTGCCTACAATTCTTTAATTGAGAAATACAACATCTTTAACCACTTGGCTTATTTCAATGTACAACCCTTCGTATTAGTATGTCATCTTCCAATTCAAGTCCATCAATAAATTATTATAGGATTTGTATTTTGTACTAAAAACATAATTGTGTATGTCTGGTTTGTGTGCACTAATTTGTATAGAAATAATATGTGTGTTTGTAAATTAAACTTTATTTGATATTTTAGATGACACAATACCAACAATAAACACTGGCATACCAAATGTTGAGATGGGACATTGTGCCAAAACATTACAAATTCTGAAATTAGCTCTGAGGGATATTGAAAACTACAACACCAGACAGCAAAGTCTTCATCATTTTAATCAAGCAAAACATGAGAATCATCAAATACAATGGTTATTTCTTACCGATGATGATACTTTATTAAGGTGAGTTGTGGTTGGAGAGAAAATTATTATACAACAAGTAAGAGAGCTATATTAGGCAGTACCGCCAAAGTATACTTTAAGATAAAGATTGAAAGAATTTGTTAGTGAAAAAAAATTTTTGTGTGAAAAATATGTTTTTTGCTGAAAAAAAAATTATTAGAGAAAAAAATGTAGGTTTAAAAATATCTCTTTCAGATTTTGAACCACTGACGTCCGGAATTAATATGACGTTTTATACGTCGTTGAAAATATCTATCATTAGATATCCATATTGTATATAAAAGAACTAAGTAATCCAGATTTAAATCAAAAATCAGTGATGTTTTCTACATATATGACAGCTATTTGTGGTTCGATTTTTTCGAATTTAAATACCAACCTAAGCGGCATCATTGAGGATATATTGATGTATCAATCGTGTATGTAGCTTATTTGCAGGCATCAGAATGTTGATTTCAACATACAGACAGACGGACATGGTTAAATCGATTCCGCTATCTATAACGATACAGAAGGAAAATATAGAAATTATAAACGGAATGACAAACTTATTTATAGCCTTACCACTCATGGAGAAGGGTATAAATGAAGGATGTTAAACGACCATACGTACAGTGACACGAACGAACAAACATATTATTTTACTAAAACTGAAAGATAGACATATTTAAATTTGCATTGTATTTTGACAAAAGTTAAATTTATTATCAATTAAAATTTTAATTTGTTGCATGGAGGATTAAATGTATTCTCCGTATTGAGTTCAACATTTAATTTACTGGCAATAGAAAACATTTTCATTTAAATTTTATAGGCCATAGAGTCATGATTTATTTGTTAAATTGTGTATTTTTTATTCCTGAAAAGTATCAATGTTTGTGGTTATGCAGGCAACAAGTTTGCTCATCAAGCAAACATCCATACCATACAACTCAGCCCTCAAACTGTCTGTAGACACTGAATTTTTTATTCTGAGTGTCTTATATTTTCATCACAATATTCAATGAAATAAAATTTACTTGCTCAAACATATTTTACCACATTATCAGGGACTATATTCAGCTCCTCTTATTACTTCTCTAGAGCATTTCATATCATCTCCCCATTAGTATTCATCAATAGTAATTTCCTTTTTAATTATTTCCTGTTTACTTTAATTTTGTTAGCATTTCAGGTGTTTGCCAAATACTTGGATGTTACAATTCAATGGATGAAATTTATCTGGGTGAACGTTACGGGTATCGTTTGCATGCCCAGGATGGCTTCAACTATATAACAGGTGGTGGTGGCATTGCATTCTCTCTGCCAGTGGTTAGACTTATTTTGCAGCAATGTTCGTGTCCTTCGTCATCGGCGCCGGATGATATGATTTTGGGCTCCTGTTTGCACTCACTTCAATTGCAAGCTATTCATTCGTCGCGGTTTCATCAAGTAGGTATCAGTTTTTTTACATTGTAACCCTTAATATAATTTACAACAAAATTAACACTAAATATTCATTATTTTCCTGATATCTTCTTCAATTAAAGGCTCGCCCTAACGATTATCCCTTGGAGTTATGGAAACAAGAGCCACCTGTTTCATTTCACAAATTTTGGCAACTAGATCCTGTTGATGTTTATAATCAATTATTTGCTGCTCAAGACCGTCAACTATTGGCTGAGGAAAATCTTGTTCTCGAAAATCTTATTGATTTAGATTTTAGATCCAAGACTCGAAAACTATTAGCCAATACGGAATCATTGAATTTAAATGAGATTCCTGTCTCTTTGGTGGCATCGCTGCATCATTCAAAGCAGCGTCATGTTGATCTTTAATAAATGATTTTTGTTATTTATCTAAATAAAAAAGTAATTTATTTTTGCATATTAAAGTATTGTTTCCAAGTGTTTTATTTAAATACATTGATCAAAACTCATAATTAATTTAAATCATTTTGTTACTATTATACATCGATATAGCTACATAAAGTGACTTATAATAATAATAGGCACTTCCGAACTTTGACAGTTGATAGCGGCCATATGGTTGAAGTTACATCTGTTGAATTGCCTGTCGTTTATTCAGTTTGTTTTGCCTAATCACCATGGACCTTTCAACAACACTTGCTTATGATAAAGTTGTTTTATCAAAATGGGTGTTCTGCTTGGGCAAGGCTCCGCTCACTACACCCATTTTACGGTGAGGCTCATTTCAGCAGACAAAATTGCCGAATTTGGGACGATACCCATCCACATGACATTTAAGAGCGTTCAATGCATCTAGAATATTTAACTGTTTTTTGTGTATTTTGAGCGGTCCATATTTCTTTGAGAGCAACATTGGACAGGCCATCACCGTCAGCGGCGAGGTCCATAGGTCGATGATTAGCCAGTTTTAACAGATACGTGCCACACAGCTCATACCATATTTGACATTCGGCACGAGCGATTTGAGGGCATGGTAATCTCACGTGAAAGTGATGTGAACTGGCCATCGAGATTGTACGATTTGACACCGTTAGATTTTTTCGTGTGGGGTTTTCTTAAGTCGCAGGTCTAAGATAGTAAGCCACAAACTACAGCGGCCATCAAAGCTAACATAACCCATGCCATCGATCAAATTTGGGCAGATTTATACGCCAGAATAATGGAAAATTGGACATTTTGGAAGCACGCCACCCAGCGGAGCATCGGTAGACATTTGTACGATGTTATATCCCATACATTATGCCATCGATTAGCCTTTCAAAGGAATTAAAAATGTTGATGATATCTCACACACTCTTTGTTATATTTAAATTTAAATATAGCGCTTTATGAAATGATGCTATGGTGTGCACGAAAATATTCTTGGATTTATTAATTGTGAATGAATCCCAATAAGAGGTATTAGGAAGCTTTAGGAAAAAAAAAACTTGATTCTGTATTATTTCGAGTGATTGGTGATTATTGCAAATGCTTTATAAGGTTTAACGCTGTTTCTAACTTTATTTTTCCTCATTTGACTTTATTTCTTGTATTGTAAATGATTTGAATAAAAAATTTACAAACTACACTTTATTAACTAAGAAAACAAACGGAAAATTTTGATAATTTTGAAAATCATCAGTGCTTTTACATACTTTTTAAAATGAAAACAAATAAATGAGAAAAAACTAAAAAAAACTGATAGAGTCATTCTTACTTTAACACATTCATTTACGAAAATACATATTTTGTGTCGGTCAACTTTGATATTCCAGTGTATAATACTAATACTTACTTCTTGTGATATAGCACTGTAAAAGAAAATCAAAACGATAAAAAAATTTCTTTAAAAAAATTATAAAAATTTGCATTTTTTAGACCGCAAATAATGTAAACGCTTCTAATGTATTTTTTTTATAACTTCAATAACATTTAGTGCTTAAAACCTTCGGGATTCGTTACACAAAAAAGCTCAATAAATCCTTGGGGAATACGTGCTTTCATTTCAACATTTAATTTTTATCATATTATTAATTATTCAGGCTCAAGTTCATTAAATTGATTTCCTTAGAAATACAATTTTATTTTATTAAATTTTCATAATTTTAAAGAATACTGAAAAAGTTATATTTAGACACACGGCAGAATGGAATGCATTTTCGGGGTTAGCCATTACCCCCTCATCAGCATTCTTTTGTGTCGATGTAAGTGTCACTTGTAAACATCATCATCATGGCGAGTTAAATAGATGATGTTTACAAGTGACACTTACATCGACACAAAAGAATGCTGATGAGGGGGTAATGGCTAACCCCGAAAATGCATTCCATTCTGCCGTGTGTCTAAATATAACTTTTTCAGTATTCTTTAAAATTATGAAAATTTAATAAAATAAAATTGTATTTCTAAGGAAATCAATTTAATGAACTTGAGCCTGAATAATTAATAATATGATAATCAAGAAAGTTCGACAAAATAACCACTAATATTAATTTAAAATTTAATTTTTATATTATACAAATAAAGAATCATTAGTATAAAATACAAATGAGACAAACTTTTGAAAAACTATTTAGTTTAATTCGTACGCAATGTGGTCTGTATAAGATATTTGAAATATATTGTGGATTCTTATTATTATATTCGTTAGTGGATTATTTTGCAATTGTTAAAAAGAAATGAGAAAAATGAAAATGAGTATGATTTTTTTATTTTGTATAACTTTTGGCTTTAAATAAACGCTTGGCTTGTTTCCTTTTCTTTTTACTGCTGATTAATGATGGATTTTATTGGAGGTGTTAGAGTGTCAATATGTTGATGATGATGGTAACACTAAAGTGTGATTTAATGATTCATTATTAAATAGGTAAAAGTTCTAGACTATAATCAATAAGGTTGTTCACGGTTGCCTGGTTATCGTCTTATTTCTACAACAAAAAAATTCATTGAAAAATAAACCAACTTTGCCCAACCCATTCCTATAATTATAGTTTATGTGGTTATCTGCTTATTTCTAGTGTTAGAAAATAATACAAATTTATTTAAAAAAATTGATTTGAATTTTATTTGTTTGTTTATTTTATATTTATTCTCTTTATGGTTTGGCAGTTGCAAATTCGATCTTGTATCTTTAATAATTATATCGTTTGAAAATTTATTTTCAGAAGATTTTTGACACTATTCGGCATTGGTCGGTGTCTACTGTGTCTATATATGTGAAAACATTTAAAATTAGCATATGAAATTATTGTCCGAAAAACAGAAATGTGTGCTTCTATCAATGGTAAAACTAAAACTACTTCGTTAAAATAATTTAGATTTTTGAATTGGCAAATAATACCCAATGGAAACAACGTTATATTGATATTACGGAACGAATTTTTTAGGTTCTTAAATAACTTTTCAGGTTAACTTCGTAACGTGTGTAAGTAACATACGATTGTTTTTTTTACTTTTGACTTTAATATTGTCCCAAACTTTCTCGTTTACTTTCACGTAAGTACACACATAAATGAATCAAACAGCCCTGAAGTTTTACTAGTTGTCAATGTGTCCCTTCGAAACAGTAATTGTCACTACTCTCTGAATATTTGTATGACGTATGTGTTCTTTTTAGTGCATATATACGCCAAGTGGTTACTTTATACCCCATGTAATGTAGCGCAACGTCAATTGTTACTTTATTGTCTCTAAGTAATCTAGAATGTAGTTATTTTAAACGTTTTTTTTGTACTACACTTTAGAACGTAGTTATTTTATCCACCAGAAGTAATCTATTGGAGAGAAGTCGGACAAAGATTTGTTTACTAGCAATTGGTTACTGGACTGTCCAGAAGATGTCGTTTCAACTGACTATTTGGGGTCAATTAACTAACTCTTAGCACCCGTACATATGAAAATAACTAGCTAAGCCAGTAACCAGTTGTATAACTAGTTAGGTAACCCGTATGTGAATCGCATGCGTTGACTACTTCGGACAAGCTATTAGCCATCCTGTTTGTGGATCAATTGACCTCCTGCTTTGGACACACACATGTAAAAATAACTAGTCACGTCGTTAAATATGTAACTAGTGGTCACCCTAAGTAATAAGTAAAATCAGTAGTTCGGGTCAGACACCCACAACTGCTGGGAAGCTTTAAACGAATATTGCAGAATACAGAACGCAAAAAAAGAGTATGGAACTCTGTAAAACAAGCAACAACAATAGAACCGAAATACTTATGCTAGTTACGTTATCAGATTAAAAATAAACTATTACAATATGAACGATATGAGTTAAGAGAAAGCTGTTTTTGTCTTAACATCCGTTCAGTATTTTTTGTTTATTTTGTTTGTTTTTATTCGATAAGAATTGCACTCATACTTAGGCATAAATAAACAGCACTAAAGGGATGATGAACTTAAACGCACATTCGATGCAGTACGTATCGACCATTTAGTAAAGTAAACAATTTCATAGTACTGGACAATCATAATTTAGTTCCCACTCCTTAAACAAAGCATGAATATAACCTTTTTGGATACGAGTAAGTAGTATTCAGTTTTGTGTAATATGTGTAAAATGAATTGAAACAAAAAGTTGCTGACGATTTTAAATATTCGATAATTGTATTCACATGTTGAGTGGTGGTCCAAATACAAATATCTTTTTAAAAATTAAATAAAATGAACCAAACTAAACCTAATTTCTTTAGAAAAATTCTTAAGGGATCCAATCGCAGCTCCGAGGCTGCCAATTGACATTGCCAAAACGGTTGATAACACGATTACCGAACTTTGTGCGCGAAAGAACGATTGTTTGATGAGCTGCGTGACATGGTGCGCAATCCATTTCAGCTCATAAATAGTCCGTTATCAATCGCCGTTGACCGAAATGGCCACAGCAGCAAGATTCTCATCGGTACTCACCGTCTTTTGTCTCACCAACATTTGATACACATTTTGTTGTAGCGCATAAAGCTTACAAATAATAATAAACTTAGTGAAATAGTTACAGGGGATGTCCATTAAGCCACCTAAAAATCTGCATACATGATTTATATATTTTGTTCGTTTTCCTATTTTTACTAAGTAATTGTAAATGTATGTTTCAATATGGTTCCATTGTGTCCAGGTATAAAACCTAAAATATCATAAAATTTAGAAAATACTAAATATTTTAACTCTAATATTTAAAAAAATTTATTGAACTTTGTCATGTGTTTAGAAAGATAATATTTACATTTTGTGCAATATTACTAAGAATATGCAAATTTGTGTTGTTATATATATTTAAAATTCAACTGTTGCTTAATGTTTTGTCAGCTCTCATATCAGTTCTTAGAAAGAGTGAATAAACTCTTAAAAATTGTAAAATAAATAAATTTGGTGAACGTATTAATATTTTACTGAACATGGATAGGATACTAAATTTGTTTAGCTCCATAATAATGAAGGGACTTTCATTAAGCGCTTTTTCTCTTTAAATAAAAATAAACAAAAGAAAGAGTGTGTAAGATATCATCGAAATTTTTAGCTATATTTTTTTAATTGCTTATATTTAATGCTCATTTATGATTGAATTCCACTTTATGATTGAATTCCTTTAAAACAGCTTAGAAATTTTCTCATACTCCAATGATTTTTGCTCGAATGGATAAAGTTGTTTCAGTTTAACTTTAAGCATCCCAATTGCCAGAGCACTATAGATTTTTATTTTTGATAGTTCTGTTTTTTCTTTATTTTTAACTCCCTTTTTGAATAGAAACCCCAAACATGAAAAGTTGTGTGTTTTAAATGTACAAAAGTCTCAAATGACTTACTTGTCTGCTGTGCAACAAGAAAGTACTTTCGGACATACTCGTATAAGAGTTCACCAACAATAAGCAAACATATTTAAAGTTATTAAAAAAGAAAGCAAAAATGTATTGGTAACCTCTTCGTTTATATGCATTGGTGTTCCAACCACTTTCACCACATGTCTCGAACACATAAATGTAAACAAGTAAGAAAATTTTTTAAAATACAAATTTTAAAGAATTTTAGATAAACAAAATTTAAAAAAAAAGTTTTTTTTTAAAAATTGTATTTCTTTTTTTGTGGAAAAAAAATTAACCACTAATAAATACATTTTTTTTTTTATATTTAAAAAAAATTTAATTTATTAGCAAAAAACATTTTATGATAAAAAAAAATTTTGAGAAAAAAAATTTGGGTTAACAAATATGTTTCCCGATTTTGACCCAAAGTATGTCCCACTTACTATGGCGGTATATACGTCGTTGTAAAGGTCTTTGAAATATCTATCATTATACAGTGCAAGCTCGGTATTCGCGACTAAATAAATTAAGACCTGTCGCGAAAACTGAATTTTCGCGAAAACATTTATGTAATTTTTAAAATTAGAATCACACATTGCTAAAGAAATTGGAGATTTTGAGTTGCTTTTTTGGCAAATTATTTTTTAAAACAACAGCTGAATCACGTAGTTCATATAGTGCTGTTATCGGCTTATTATTTTCCAAAGCCCATTGTATGCATATGTTTATCGATGTTAAACAATCGTCCACTTTAACCTTAGTTAGATAACGTTATTTTTTTGTACTGAAAAGATAACGATACGTCTGAAACACGTATGCTAGTTTTTATCCTTTAAAGGATATCACCGAAAGTAATCTTGACACATTTTTTTCTTGAAATCATTTATTTATTCAATTTCTTTTAAAATTAAGGCATCTTAAAATAGAAAATAATAATAAAAATATAATTAAAAGTAAAATTGTACTAGCCTTGTTGGGGCGAGGTGACTCCTCTTCCCAATAAGTTTTCTTGTTGTTGAAATAAAAATCACTTTAGAATTTTGACTGAATTCAAATGCTTGATTTTATTGTTTAAGCTACAAACATCAACTTATAACTCACTTAAAAAGAAAAAATAAAGAACCGTATGGGCTAATAATACAAAAAAAATGTTTCGTTAAAAAAAAGAATATAACAAAATTTAGACTTCTTGTCTTATGTACAAAAACAAAAAAAAAAAAAAAAATAATAATAATTCAGAGATGGCAAAGCCATCTAATAATAGTTTGTTGAACTCGATTCAACATATTCCGGCCTCTAAACTGTGGCAAATGCAGCCGCTCCATTTTCCAGCATTTATATAGCCAAATGTGGACTTGTGTGCAACCGCAAATCTAGTGCTTGGTGGTACATAATGTGGCTTAAATATTTGTGAAGCAACGTCTTCGCCCAATACACCGTCAATTTCTTTGCAGGTGGTAAAATCAGGGTGAGCTAGGGGCTCATAGGACTTAAAATGTTTTGCAATTATGTTGTCTTGTCATGTGGAGAAAAAGGAATGTGGTCCACTAGACGCAAGTTAATTCCAATTTTGTTGTGCTCTGGATGTGGGAACGTCGGCTCGAGTACAAATCGTCCGAATCGCTCTCCGGTAGTGCTAGGATTTGGTCTAAATTCAGGGAGCATTCGAGCAACATCGTATAATAGAAATGATTGCGACACATTACGGTCTAACATGAAGGATGTATACATCTTTTGTCCCCGATAATTGAGGTTAACCCGGACTAGGGGGTCAATTACCACAGAATGGTGTAACGCTGGATGAGGAAGAGGTGTTATCAGCTCATCATTTTCCTCATGAGGAGGGACATTATCTTCTACTGGGTTTGGAAATTCAATTAATCGATCTTCTTCTTCCACGTGTGGAGGGGAAGTAACATCCACTGGATCAAGATTTATTGAGATTTCCTTTTCCGGCGTTTCGCTTAAAGCATATGGAAAATCCTCATATTCATCTTCAAAGCTCGAGGAAAGTGGGTCATACATCGATCGGTGTAGAAGGGTATGATGTTTAGCTTCACATAGCCGATCATCTGCCATCCGAACGTTACATCGGCCTCTAGAGGGGCAAAACTCCCGAGTATGAAAGTGCGCTAAACAGTTTAGGCAATATCCCTTATTTCTGATTGACAGCCGTCTCAGCGTAACACTCCATTCCATGAACTGCTTGCAATATTTTATAGGATGATTTTGACGGCATATATGACATCGGGGGCGTCTCTCTTCCATCTAAATACATAGAAAAGGAAACAAAAGAAATACATACAGTGCGAAAAATAATAAATTGTGCGGATACTATATAAAAGTGTTATTAGTTGCATTTTCAGTTTATTTTTGAGGGTTTAGGTGAATTAAATTTTCTTTGGGTTTTGAGAGGTGGCTTTTGATAACTTAGGGGTTGTATATCTGCCAACATTTTTCTGGTGGTCATTCTCAGTTGGAAGTATGCAGAGTTTCACTATGGATCTGCGTATAATTCCATTCTGCGTTAAAACGTCAGCGACGCGAACTTTGCTATCTTTTCCATAAACTACGTTCGTGACGCGACCAAGCCGCCAATCGGTGGGCGGTAACGAATCATCCTCATTGGGTTTAAGATTATCCCTTTCTTTTTTCCATTTATAGCGACGTTGTAACTCGGTGATGTATTCATTTTTCCATCTTTTAGCAAAAATATGTTGTAGGGATTTTAAGCGCTCCCAGCGTTTCAAGAAACGCAAGTCTTTAACATTCGGGTCAGATGGAGTTTCAGGTGGCGCCACAAGAGGTGCGCCGCGTAACAGATGTCCCGGAGTCAAAGGTAAAATCTCGTTGGGATTTTCAGTTATCGAGGATAGTGGCCTTGAATTCAATACTGCCTCGATTCTAATAAGTAATGTGGTGAATTCCTCGAACGTAAATGAGAAGGAATTGGCTACCTTTTTTAGATGCGTTTTCATGCTTTTCACGGCAGCCTCCCATATACCACCCATGTGGGGTGCATAAGGTGGGATAAATGACCAAGTGAATCCTAATAGGCTGTATTTATTGATTAACGCTTGTTCTGCTGTTTTTAGAAAATTATTGTGGGCTTTGAGGAGGGCCAGATTTGCTCCAACGAAATTTCTTCCATTATCGGAAAACAACGTTTTAGGTAGACCTCTACGTCCAGTAAATCTGCTAAAACATGCGAGGAAGGCATCAGTGGATAGGTCAGAGCAAGGCTCTAGATGAACTGCACGTGTTGAAAAACAAACGAAAACTGCGGTGTAGGCTTTCAAAATTTTTGCATTTCTTAAATTAGAGGACTTAACGCCAAAGGGGCCGGCAAAGTCGACTCCCGTGTAGGTAAACGGTAGCGAAAATTTAACTCGTTCCGGGGGAAGAGCTGCCATAATCTGATGCTGCAACTTTTGTTTGTAAACTGTACACGTCTTGCAATTACGGATGCATTTTCGTACCAGAGTTTTCAGCCGGGGAATATAAAATTCTTGCCTGATTGCTCGTAGCATAGTATGATGTTCGGCGTGCAGCAAGATACGATGTGTAAAATCGACAAGTAGCTTAGAGAATTGACATTTTTCCGGTAGTATTATTGGATGCTGCTCCTCATAGCTTAGTTCGGAGTTGTGAAGTCGCCCACCTACTCGTATAAGGCCTTTATCATCCATAAATGGGTTTAGAGATAAAAGTCTGCTTTTCCGAGACAAAGGGGTCTTTCCTTTTAAACTTTTGTATTCAGACTCAAAGTGGAGTTGTTGAGCGATGCTTAGAAGCCTTTGCTTGGTAAATGTAATTTCTTCGGCAGTTATATACTTTTCGGTTGAAGTTGGTTTCCTCATTATGCGATGAATAAACCTCAATCGATAGCTAATGATTCTTAAAGCTCGATCAAGTGATGAAAATTCTTCCAGAATGTCATTTAGCTCATTGTGATATGCCTTTGAGGTATTCAATGTAGAATCTACGTGCTTAGGTTGTAAATGAAAGTTAGAACTCTGTTCTGCACATTTGTGTTCGGTTGAGTTTTTCGTTTCTAAATCAATGGGATCAAATGTCCTGGGTGTTGGCCAGCTAGATACGGATTGTTTAAGCCAAGGGGGCCCGTTCCACCAGAGTGTACTCTGCAAGAGTTCTTGTGGAGAGCAGCCGCGACTACCTAAATCTGCGGGATTTTCTAAAGTTTTTACATGTTTCCATTGCTTGGCGCTCGCAACGCTGAGAATTTCCGATACTCGGTTTCCAACGAAAGTCTTAAGTGTATGGGGATCCTTTTGTAACCAACCGAGCACAATTGACGAATGCGTCCACAAGAACAATTCGTAAGATAATTTTGAATAATTTATAACCCTTTTTATCAATTTGGTTAGCAACAAAGCTCCACACAATTCGAGTTTTGGAACAGTAGTTTTCTTTATAGGAGCGACTTTTGTTTTTGCCATTAGTAGGCTGATATTTATGTTGCCCGTGGTGCTTTCAGTCCTTATAAAAATCATAGCGCAATACGCCTTCTCCGATGCGTCACAAAATCCATGAATTTGGATATGGTAATTTGGTGCAAAACTTAACCAACGAGGTATTTTAATATTTTGTACATGAGGTAGATTTTCGGCAAACAACTTCCATTTATTATATATTTCTGGTGAGACATTCTCATCCCACCCAGACTTTTCCTTCCATAAGTCTTGCATCAAAATTTTGGCAACTACTATAACTGGGCTTATCCATCCTAGTGGGTCAAACAATTTCGCAATTGCCGATAAAATTTTTCTTTTTGTAGTGGACGGTAAAATTTCTATAGACCCTAAGATGTAATAAAAATAGTCGTCTTTAGCGTTCCAGTAGATCCCTAAGGTTTTCACTGTGCATGAACCATCTATCATCAAAAATTCTTCATCTAGAAGATGCTCCCGCGGCAAATGTTGCAGCAGAACCCGATCATTTGATGTTACTTTTCTCAATGGGAATCCGGCGGATTGCAGGGCTTGAATCAGTTGTTGCTGTTTTTTGCTGGCTTCTTTTAGCGTATGGCCTCCTGACAGAACGTCGTCGACATAAATTTCTTTTTCCAAAATATACGACGCTTCCGGGTACAAATATCGACAGTCTTTACTAAGCTCTTGTAGAGTCCGAATTGCCAAAAAGGGAGCACAGTTGACTCCAAAAGTCACCGTTTTTAGTTGAAAGGTTTTTACGGCACCCTGCCCGTTTTCACGAAACAAAATATGCTGATATGACCGATCAGCTTCGTTCACCAAAATTTGCCGATACATCTTTTGGATATCCCCGGTAAATACGTATTTATAATGTCGCCAACATAGCACTACTTGCATCAAATCAGCTTGAAGTGTTGGACTCTGGTGTAAGACGTCGTTTAAAGAAAACCCGCTGTTGGTCTTCTTTGACGCATTGAATACCACTCGTACTTTAGTGGTTTTGAGTTCAGGTCGGAGGACCGCATGGTGTGGAAGATAAAACGAAGATTGTTTTTCTATTTGGGGTTCAAAGTGGACCACCGGTTCCATGTGATCGAGGTCTAAATATTCTTGTATAACCTTTGAATACTCTTCTTTCAGCTCTAGATTTTTTCCAAGGGTTTTCTTCATACGGTAATACTGCGCGAGTGCCATATTTCGTGAGGGACCAAGAAATATATCCTGTGGAAATTCTTCCTTAAAGGGAAGTCGTACAACATATTTACCATCAGGTTGCCGCAGAGTTGTTTTTTGATAGAATTGTTCGCAGTAGATATCGCTCTCTGATTCTGCATATGTCTTTTCTGCTTCTTCTAACTCCCAAAACTTTTTTAGCTGTTCTTGAAGACTGATGTCATCGGATGAGTGGACCATTGTTGAAAATAAGTTCAGTTTGTAATTTGGCTCGGGGCCTGACAGGTACCATCCGAAGTGGGATTCTCTAGCTTCGAGACAGTCCGCTACATTTGTTTTTACACCTGATAGATTTATAGAGGGTAAGTAATCACTGCCAATTATCATGTCTATAGTTGCAGGCTGGAAAAAGTAAGGGTCCGCAAGATTTAAATTGTCTATATCTTTCAAGCTTTTAAATTTTAACGGCTTTGAGGGCAGAAAATGTGATAATTTAAGTACCACAATTGCCTTTACTTGGATTCTGAAATCAGAAAATCTTGATTTTAGGGTTATAGAACATCTTCCTTTTGAATTTCCCACTATGGTTCCCCCCAATCCAGATATTTCTGAATTATGTTTTTCGACCGGTATAGAAAGATTTTGTTGAATTCTGGAGGAAATAAAAGTTTTTTCGGACCCTGCATCTAGTAGAGCTCGAATCATGAATTTTTCACCACATTTTTCAATATTTACCACTGCAGTGGGTAGAATAGTGGTTCCTTCATTTCGAGAAAAATGAGTCAAAACGCTGCTAGCTCCTGTATCTGAACGTCCACTTGGGCCTGCTGCTTGTGATACTTGGGGATTAAAAGAAACATTCGAACGTTGGGTCCCAGATGTCGTTGGCGTATCGTCATCTTGTGGAAAATTTTGTGACTTGCTTTGAAGTTCTGAATTATTATTCAATTTGTCCCTTTGCTCTATGTGTAGCATTGTGTGATGCTTTCTATTACATTTAATGCACAGATTAGTACTTTGGCACTTGGATTTAAAATGATTCGGCGAAAGGCAATTTACACAGTATTTATTAGAAAATACGAATTTATTTCTATCGCTTACTGACAACGCTTTAAATTGTTTGCAAAATCGTAGTGGGTGATTTTGTTTACACATTTTGCAACTACCTCTTACTTTGTTATGCTCTACCTGAGAATGAAATGATTGGTTTTTACCTCCAAAACTTTCTTTACTACCGGGCTTTCTCATGTCCGAAACCGTTTCCAACATTTCTACTCTCTTGGAGAGATATTCCGACAGATCTTGCCAAGTGGGCCAATTCTTGTGATCAGCTAAAGAGTTTTCCCATGCCCTCATAGTTTCCTCCGGAAGCTTGGAAACACATAAATATATTAATATGGCATCCCACGTTTTTGTGAGATGTAGTGACTCGAAAATAGCCAAACTCTCATTTATCATGCTTTGAACATTTCTTATAGCTTTAGCGCTTTCGTTGTGGATAGCTTGTATGCTAAACATCTGCTTCATTTGTTGATGAGCTAAGATTCTCGGATTTTCAAATCTTGTTTTTAAAGCTTCCCAAGCTAAAGCATAATTTTCATCAACCAAATCAAACCGTTTCACAATTTGGTTGGCCTCCCCCCTCGTTTTGCTACGCAAATGATACAGTTTTTGAGCTTGAGATAAATGAGGATGATTTCCGACCACGGCATGGAACATGTCCCTGAAGGCTGGCCACTGTGCATAACCTCCTTCAAAATTTTCTATCTCACATGGTGGTAACTTGAGTGTCGCGGAAGACTGTTGTGCAAATGTAGTGTCGCCTCTCTGGGATTCATTTACTAATGTAGTTGAATTAATTAACCCTAATATTTTTGCCTTTGTTTTGTGAGCCTTATCGCAAGTTCTTTCGTAGACTAGAGCTAATTCGTCTTTGAAGTCTGGTTCGCCCTCTTTGTCGCCTTCCATCATATAATTTTCAAATGATTCGTTTATTTTTTGCCACCTTCTATCCAATTCGTTTATAGATATATCTAAGTATGGAACAGTTCGATCTTCTGGTGCTGTTGCCTCATAATTACTGCAAAACTTTTCCACCAGATTGATGTCAAACTTACATTTTAAATTTACGTTGATAAGTGAAACTAGAAGTTTACTTTTATATTGGTTTTAACGCGAAATTTTTGTTTCCACGCAGAAAATGATTTTAGTTTGTGTAACGGCACCAAATCATAAAATATAGTCTTCAAAATAAATTTTGTAAAATTATTAAGCAGCCCTCGTTTTTTCAATTACTCATCACTTTTACAATGGAATAAATTTCTTCTTTAAAGATTTTATTAAAATTCAACAACCATTTACCACTTTTGTGCACCACTGTAGTTTCCAAAAGCTATTTATTTTTATTTAATCCACCCTCAATTTATTTAACTGATATTAATTAAAATTTATTCAAATTACCACTCACCTTATATTTCCCCTGTTTTTCTTCTTATCGGAAACCCTTGTTTGTGACGGTTGAATTTGTTTTTGTTTTATTCTTGTGGAATTTGCAGTTGAATTTCTTTTATTCTTGTGGAATTTGCTGTTTTTGTTGTATTCTGGTGGAATTTGCTGCTTACTTTGTTTTTGTTGTAATCTAGCGGAATTTTATGTGCACCTTTAATGTATGTGTTTCTATGTTTATTTTCACTGTGGAACATTCGTTTTAATTTGTTTTATTTTATAACTTGTTTTCCTTTTGTATCCACACAAATTAAATGATTGTTTTATTTTGTAGCACAGATGTATTCTTTATTAATTGTATTTAACACTTTGAATTTATTTTAATATTTATACCGGCATTTATATGCACTTGTTAACACACCACTTTAATTATTGCTGCTTTGACTTGTTGTTCGTTCGTTTCGTAGTTGATCAAGTGGTTGTTTAATAGGAACATGTAGAAGATGGAACATTTATGTGCGTAAGAAGAGTGTGACTCATAGTTTTATGTACTATTTCGTATGCTTTAACTTCTTCTGTTTCGTTGAATTCTTAACAGTGATGGTACTTTGTAATGGTGATGGTATTTTAATAATCTGTGATGGACTAATCTTCATGTAATATTTACATTTAATATTGCATGTGTTGTTGTTTTTATTTATTATACATATGTATACCGCTTTGCTTACAACTATTTTTTCTTTTTTCTTTTTGAATGCTAACACTTTTGTTAAATAGCTAATAAAGTAATCGCACAAAATTTAATTTTAGCACTGTACATACCCATTTAATTTTCGTTTGAAGTTGTTGTTTTCTGGCTACGACTGGAGCTTAAGACACAATCCTTACAAGCACGGGGCCTTTTCAAATGTATTTTCCTTATAGATTCTGCTTCTGGGACGTTGGAAAGATATTGATGTACTTCTCTGCGCACGGTAGGCGCCTTTTCTGTTTTAGACTTCAACAGAATTTTTGGTAGTTGTAGTTGCCTTTGTTGTTGCGGTGGAACAACAAATAAGTGGACAAGTTCACCTAGTTTTTATCCAGCCCTAGTTCCTCTAGGACTTCTCGAAGGACCATATGTTGGGGCGAGGTGACTCCTCTTCCCAATAAGTTTTCTTGTTGTTGAAATAAAAATCACTTAAGAATTTTGACTGAATTCAAATGCTTGAGTTTATTGTTTAAGCTACAAACATCAACTTATAACTCACTTAAAAAGAAAAAATAAAGAACCGTATGGGCTAATAATACAAAAAAAAATGTTACGTTAAAAAAAAAGAATATAACAAAATTTAGACTTCTTGTCTTATGTACAAAAACAAAAAAAAAAAAATAATAATAATTCAGAGATGGCAAAGCCATGGTACCATACAAAATAGTTTGTTGAACTCGATTCAACAAGCCTTAAAAAAAATATCACAACTTAAAGAGTTTCTCATAAAAGACTTCATTTCGGTTCTAAAAACCAAAGTAAATATAGATATTGTTAACATAATAATATCAGCATTAACTTATATAAACCAAAAAAAAATAAATCCGAATAGCATAAAATGCAAGATTTTCAAACTAAATTTTTGTGGTGGCCACATACAAGTGTACCACATTTGACACATACCATTTTGGACATACGTCGAGGTTTTGATAGACAGGCACTTCTCCACGTCTACCACAATCATTGCTTACTTCATCTGGTAAATGTTTTTGAATGTTGCAGCGCATAGTTTTCGATAAAGTAGGAATTTCTAGCCTTTGATTTATGAAAATTTCAGCATTGGTCCATAGAACAATTTCCGAAGTTATTTCGGTAGAAAAAAAAATATCGGAGCATAAAATTGGGTGGTACAGTAATTTGCATTTCCGAGTTAGTCTTCTTGCCGTTCTATCTATATTAATTGAAGAAATTCGACCAATGCTTTAACCCTATAATGTAGTACAGCAGTGCTTACTTTTACTTCTTATACTTGGTCCAGATATCGGAATAACCCGGCTATCGAAAATAATAGTAAAATTATCAGGTTCTTGAGGATTTTCCTGAATCGGCGGTATATTCTCATCACGTTCAAAAATGTCAACAAGCTCATCTTTTACATTAGTGTGAACATTATCTTCCATTAATTAATCTTTCGATTCGCTCACAAATTCCAGTGAATCCGAGTCGCCCAATACGCTTTGAAAAAGAGAAGCAATTTTTGCGTCGTCCAAACCGCGCTTATAAAGCTAATTTAAATAATAATACCTTGCAGTTCAACCAAAACAAACATTAATTTTTGCTCCAAAAGTTACACTAAAGATAACGATACGTCTCGCAGTCGTATATTGTGTTAATTTGTGTTTATTTCTCCAAAAAAAAAAAAAAAAAAATAACTTATCGCACAAAAAAAAAGAAAAAAAAAAACCACTACCACTACCAACATGCTGCAGCTAACGACCGAGATAATTGAGCGTGAGAAAGTTGTATGTTAACAAATGTGAGAGTAAGAGCACAAAATTGAAAAAGCGTACGTCTCGCAGACGTACCTTATCTAACTAGGGTTAATTTAGTTTTCTTCACGACCACTATTAAGGACATGTTATCCTCTTCACTCCATTCAGTACCGAATTCGAGCAAGGCGTTCCAGGGTTTTCGGATATTGGACACTGATATTTTATCCCAGACGTATCTAGAACCTGAACTGCATTTTTGGGATTGACGTTTTTTAGTTTGAGCTCCAAATTTTTTCCCTTCTGGTCAAGCAAGGGGGTGAGCAGTTGTTTTCTATAATATAATTTGACCAAGTTGATAACGTTTTGGTCTAACGGTTGTTTTCTCATTACATGTGTTATTTGGAAGCATCCTAGATTGTAGATTTGGTGAAGAGTCAACCCATGCTCATCAACATAATTCTTAAACTCTTTCACAAATGGATCAGTAAGTTGAGGTTTCCAAGACAATTTCTCGCCCATAATTTTAAAAATCTAATTCCATGTCGAAGCTTAAATTTCATCAACCATCCTTCACTGGCATTAAAACCTGAATTGGTTTGATAAATTTTTGAAAACAAATGACTGGCTTTTGTTCGTAAAATCGCTGCTGATATTGGAATATTTTTCTCTTTGATAAAAATTCACCAAAAAGCTTTATATACCAAATCACGGAGATTTCCCTTTTTTGGTTATAGGAATTGTAATCAAATTGGAAATAAACAGATAAAAGTCGCGAAAATAGAACATGTTTTTCGTAAACTGTCGCGATTATAGATAACCGGATAGTCGCGATAATGGGTAGTCGCGAATACCGAGCTTGTACAGTATTTGCATTGCGCCTTTCCAAAAGTTTAATTGTATTTTTCAATTAAAATTTCAATTTGTTTTGTTGAGGGATTAAATGTGTTTGTCTCATTTTCATAGGCCATAGTCTTATGATTTATTTGGTCAACTGTATATTTTTACAGTTTTTTTTTTGTCTTACAGAAAAGTTTCAATGTTGTGGTTCTGTGGGCATCAAGTTTGCACACCAACCAAGCAGCCATACCAGCAGTCTGTCAAACTCTCTATAGACGGTGATTTTGTGTTTTTTGTTTGTTTTGTGAATCTTATTTCAATTTTCATTGAAATAAAAAAAATAAAATCATTTCCCACATTACCACAGACTATATTCTGCTCCTCTTATAACATCTATAGCCCGAACTCCATACCAACTCCCATTATTATTCATGCTTTCTTTGTTTTTTTAGAGTTTCAGGTGCTTGTCAAGTATCTGGGTGAACGTTACTGGTATCATTTGTATGCCTAGGATGGTTTCAATTATATTACGGGTGGAGGTGGCATAGCATTCTCTCTGCCAGCGGTTAAACTTATTTTGCAGCATTGCTCATGTCCTTCGCTTTCAACACCGGATGATATGATTTTGGGCTCTTCTTTGCACTCACTTCAATTGGTAGCACATCATTGCGGTTTCATCAAGTAAGTTTGATTTCTTAATTTTTTTAGCTTTCATTGCAATTTCTGTAATCTAATTTGCAACCTTATTCATATCAATTATTTTAATAGCTGAGAAAAATCTTGTATATAAATATGTCATTGATTTGGATTTTGGTTTCAAAACACGTAAACTTTTAGGCAAAAAGTATTCTTATAATTTAAATTAATTGAATTAAAATTGCATGTATTTTTGATGGCGGTGCACTGTACTTTGTCCCCATATAAATATGGAACTAAAATTGAAGGAGCTGTCGTAGACTTTTGAAATTTGGTATGCTAATATAAAATAAATTAGTGAAGAAAAATAAAATTTTTGGAAAAAATCGGACCTCCCATATATTCCAATATTATAGTTTTTAATATTGGGTACATAATTGATCTAAAAATCATGAAAATCTGCATTTGTTATACGCACTAAGCTTAAGGACTCTTGGTTCTGCCATATATTCATAATTGTAAAAATGCTATAACTTTTTCAAAAATGATCTGATTTTAATAAAAATTGGTATGCTTATTTGTATATACTGAATAACTTTTTGAAGTAAATCGGGTAAATGAAAAATTAAAAATGATGCCAAATTTTTGTTCTCCATCCGATTTGAAAGATTTTATATATGTGGAATCTACGTATATAATATTTGAGATATGGAATATTATAGACTGATCGTCACAAAAATCAATACATTGTTGGATATCGATATTTAAACGATTTTTATTTATGTTAATGAGCTTTTCGGAAGAGGACATTTAATGGGACCTATGACCAATTATTGACCGATCTTCAGAAAACAAGTTACGGCAATTCATTTGGATTATTGATATGGAGTTTAAAACTCATTATGATATTTATAAGAGATTTATTTATGAATATTTAAGTGATTTTTGGAAGTGGACGTTATATGATTAATTCACCAATTATAACAAAATTTAATTTTTTGATTTCTTTTTGCATAGAACTCATGTTTTCTGAATTTTGTATGGTATTGAAGACGGAATTTGTATGGGGGCTGATCAAAGACCGATTCCTGTAATTTTCATCATTTCCTTTTATAGAATGAACAATGTGTAGAAGAATTCACGATATTATCAGCTATTTGTTTAAAACTCCAAATTATTCTATATGTAAAAGTAACGGTATTTTGGCTTATTTCCGAAACAGTAATATAGCGGTAACGGTATTTTACTGATAACGGTAATTTCAACCTTAATTCAATTATTAATAAAATTTACAAAAATAAGGTGACATATTTTTAATTCCGTAAATCTCAATAAACTCAGTTATTTAAGTTAATATAATTTCAAATTATTTAAAGAATATCGGTAACGGCATTTGGAGATAACGCTCATTGGTTCAGAAACGTTTTTTTTTTTTTTTTTGGTACATGATAATTAGATAGTTTGTTACAAAATGTGGTAAAATGGTAAATCAGGTAGATCAGAAGACAAGCAAAATGTGAATTAATGCCGCTCTTGAACCACAGTGTAACAGTATTTTAGAGGTAACGGTAGTTAAGCTGAAAGGGTATTTTAACGATTTCTTACCAGTAACCAACCTTGGATTAACGTGAACAAACATTAAAAATGACTTTAACTAGAATAATATTTTAAAATTAACTTCATTCATTGAGGAAAGTTTTGCATTTAGACAACAATTCAATCTATATATTTTTACTAACTTAAATTCTTTACTGTAGAATATTTATCGTGATGAATACCGGAGTAAATGTTTTAAACTTACCTGTTACTTTTTGTAGATGTTGTTAGAATTAACACAATTATGCAATTTATTAAAATCATTTTGCTGCTACTGTGATTATTGTTGATGATGATGGTATTTGTTGTTATTATTATCAATTATTGAAGAAAGTCAACGAATCATGTCTGCTGAATTGTATTTAATATTAGCATTAGAACTATATATTTGTATTTTATATCCTTTATTATTTAAAATAAACTACATTACATATTCTCAAGGAAACACACTTGCATATTTACAATAGCGAGTAATTGAATGCTTATGTTTGTCAGTTTACGAAAGTGTCTATATAAAGAAGACAATACAGTTAATCAAGAAAGGATAAACCAATACAATTGATCAATTCAATTGTTTGCTTGAAATTGAGGAGGGACAATTCATAATTCCATACACATAGATTCATACTTTCATAAACAATATACTTAATAGATTCATTGAAATGCTTTCTCTGTCGGGAAATGCTTTCTCTGTCGGAAAATGAAATGCAATGGAAGCAGTTTGACCTGCATTAAATTAAATTAGCAATACATCATCAGAATACAAATAAATAAGTAAAAAACTACATAAAATAAACAAATTTAATTGCAAATGAATAAAACATAAACAAGCTGGATGATGGGTTCATTTATAGATCGGTAATTCAATACAAACAAATAAAATATTAATTTTATTTATAAATGTAAGTACGAGCACTTGTTGCTCTATATTTATCACAATTACACAGTAATACAAAAGTGAACGAAAAAATATGAAGGGGTTCTCATGTAGCAGGTCTATTTTATTTTTGACTCCATAGAGTACGAAATTCTATAGTTTTGCGTTTTAGAAATCGGTTGAAAAATGTCTGAGTTACGGTTGCTCAAAGCCAAATCCAAATAGTGCCAACTATGTTTTTTTAATGCATTTGTATGAAACCCGATAAAGTTGAATTGAATTTTATTTTCCTACTTATTTTGAAAAGTTGCTCTTGTATGCTTTATCACTAAATTAAGAAAACAATATTTTACAGCCGCAAGATTAACTTACAGCGCGAAGAAATTACAAGATTCTTTAAGCGATTTTCAAACAGTATATTCTTTTATATAAAATAAACAATTTTAAATCAATTTCAAATTTTTAATTTGTAACTATAAGTATATCGTTATATAAATACATTTCATAATAAAAAGAGTACTAAGCGGATTGATCCAGGAAAACTATAATTATTTCCGAATTCTATGGACTTTAGCAGCCACATAAAATTATACAGAAATCAGTTTCATACTGATATATATCGTTAGATATAATTTCTGAACGATCGGTCCATAATTGGTCATAGCTCCCAATTCAATCACTCACGAAAACATAATTATTGAAATTCTTATGGGCTTGACCGACAATGTTTTCGTACTTGTTTTTATCATTATGACTACATACAGTGGCTTAGAAACGTTTTTTTGTCGAAGTAATTCGGTGTCTCGGGATACCGAATTCTCAAATAATAGAGAAAGCATACACATGTAAGCGTATTTTCTGTAGATCTTCTCAAGGACTATTTATATTTAAAATTTCAGGTCATTGAGATCGTAAATGTATTTTTGGCGATTTTATTTAAATTTTAGATCCGAAGTGACCAAATTTGAGGGTCTACGCACTGGTCCCCATTGACGCTAGGAAGCTGAGCAAACATAAATGAACTAGTAAACACCTCAGCTCCTACCATGTGAAATTTTGTAACAATATGTTTAATAGTTGATGATATACCGAATTATTTAAAAAAAAAAAACGTTTTTAAACCACTGTGCACACAACTATAAGTACGAGCTCTACTAGTATAATTTGACAGTTACAATATAAATTGATCAATTAATTTATTACTGAGTGATGATGCAATACATCACGATAAATATTCTACAGTAAAGAATTAGCATTGAAATTTTACACCCAGTGATTGTCGTTGTAAAATATTTACGTTTTTCTCGTGTTGACTCTTTATAACGTAAACTTAGTTGTACTTATTTGCTACAGAGTTGCACGACCTCTTATCATCGACGCACCGCTATCAACTGTTTATTTCCTGTCTAAAGTCAGCATTCCCCAATGATTTATATTTATTATAATTTATAATAAGATATTTTTACAGTTTTATTCTACAGATGGTGCCAATTTAGAGAGCGAAAGTGCAAGTATTTGAAGTTTCGAAAATGTTACACATAATACTATCAAAAAACAAGAATTTACTTGCCTATCGTATACTCGTTGAAAATGTGAGTTAATTTCATATCACTCATACGACCCATAAGACATTGTAATCTATATAAATATATAAATGTCTTTGTAAGTTTGTTTGTTTATTTGTTTGTTTGTTTGTTTGAGCATCACGCCTAAACGGCTAAACTGATTTTATTGAAATTTGGAACGTAGATAGATCCTTACTTGGAAGCGTCAATAGGCTATAACTATAACAGAAGGGGATTACAGGCGAAAACCGATTTTTTTTAATAAAATCCTTACTTATTATTCTTACTACGACAGGGGTAGCGAAGCGCACCGGGTCAAGCTAGTAGAATATATAATTTGAGTGTAAAAGGGCATTTGATAAATTTAAAAACTGTTTACGTATATGGAGGACGATTTACTTAAACAGGCAATCCTTTTAATCTTAACGATGGTACAGGAAACAGAGTATTTCGAAAACTTTTGCAAATGTACAAGATTTTTAAATGAGCAAAACCAAAACAAAAACTTTTCAAGAAAACGAAACAATTAGCGTTTCACTCATCTGCATTATTTAATTTCCCCTTACAATCGTACATTTGAGAACAAAACCAATAGAGGAACATATTTTTTTACTGTGTTGTTTGTTCTCGTACTCTGTTCTCTATTATAATGAGTAAATCAATTACCAAACGTTTGCAAATCGTTTTTTCTCAGAAAATTTCAAAATTGTTCTTACTCCTTTCTTTTCTATACAAAATAAAATGGCACAATCTTTCTCATTGCTTATGTTTTTGTTTTACTCACTGCTAAGAACAAAACAAAACGAAAGCTAATGTTTCATTTTGTTTGTTTTTGTACTCTGGTTGCAGGTGTTTGACAATTTTTATGTCTTTATTGGAAATTTTGAAAAACTTCTATAAATCACGTTTGGTACAGGTTGTACGTGGACAATTTATTTCTCGCAACTAACAGTTTTGCTCCACGTTAAGATAACTCTAACTAGCATTTTATTTCATTTTTGGATTACCATAATGTGAGTATACTTAAACGAATTTGTAAATACAGTAAAAATAAGTCTAAAATTTTATATTGAATTTTTTGTTTATTTTGTATTGACTTTACCTCAACTAGTCGATATTCAGTTATGTTTTAAACTTAAAAATACTTGCTATTTTATTTATGTTCCTGAATAATCTCTAACCAGTTTTTACATGTAATCTGTAGGGTACAAATAAAACCAAAAACTTCCGTTTATGTTCATATTTATGCAACAATAAACATTACATGATGTTGGCGATTTGTTCAAAATCAGATAAATTGCAGGCTTTGCTCCGCTAGTGCAATGTACTCATCCCGAATCAGCTCCTTTTTATTTTATTGTTATTCGTTGTTGGAAAACACAAGCAACATTTACAACAATTGGTGAAACGATTAGAAATTGTTATAAACTTTGGGAATAAAGTTTCTTTATTTGTTAAGGGTTTTTTGATTTTATTTTATTTTCAAGCACGTGATCTACACGCAGAAAAAAAATATAGTTGAACATTGTTACTGTAACCATTTCAAATTTGTGCATGGTTACTGTAACAATTTAAAATTTTTTAACAATATTATAGTCACAGTAACAATATATATGATTGTGGTAACAATAATATGATTAATTTACGATTCACATGAATATTTCAACCATATATATGGTTACAGTAACCATGTATATGTTTGTGACAACCATTTATATGATGAATAATTTTATCATAATATGTTGTTCTCAGATTATGATATGAGAGCATCATAATATGGTAAGTCCTTCATCATATAAATGGTTGTCACAAACATATACATGGTTACTGTAACCATATATATGGTTGAAATATTCATGTGAATCGTAAATTAACCATATTATTGTTACCACAATCATATATATTGTTACTGTGACTATAATATTGTTAAAAAATTTGAAATTGTTACAGTAACCATGCACAAATTTGAAATAGTTACAGTAACAATGTTCAACTATATTTTTTTTCTGCGTGTAGTAACAAAATAATAAAAGTTTTACTGCAAATGCTCCATTATTTTTGGGTTCAGTGTACACTAATAAAAGGTAATTTGAGGTTGAAATATTTGCTATTATTGTTGAAACTTATTTTGTTTTATTATTTTTATAATTTTTGAATTTTACAAGGAAGCCAAAATATTTTGCTAATATCAAGTCATTCTTGTCATGCACATCATTAAAAGTGCGTTAATGTGAAGACGTGATTTAAATTTATAACGGCCTAGGGGTAGGGACTTATTTCTATAATAAATAAACTGAAAATTTGAAATTGTTCGCACTTCTAAATTTAAATGAATGGTGTTGTGAAGTATGTAATATACGATTATTCCTTTTGTTACAATTTTTTTTATTATTTTTTTTGGTTACACAATTTTTCGCAACAATTTACAATAAATATGCATATTTTTTGTGAAACATTCGTAAAGCAAATTTTGATTTTCATTAAATCGTTAAAATATTTTAATTATTTGTTGAACATTTATTTCGATTACAAAAAATTTTCAATATTTATATATATGTGTTTTAAATTTAACAGTAATGTTTTAGTGGTTGATATTTTATCACACACTGTTGTATTTAACACGGATCAACTAGTTAACATCATTGAAAACTACATTATCCACCTGACGCATAAGAACGCACTAAAACGCATAGAAACGCATACTCAAACCTGATTTTAATATTTTTCCGAACACTTTCATAAACCAAAGCGTGGTTTGTCTTTATAAAAATTTATTTCCTTCTTTTCCAACTTGAACTTCAATCCAGAAACATCTAAAAAAAAAGTTAAATATAATATATTTGAAAATTTTCAAAATTTTGTATAATATTCTTAAAGGATATTTGTTAATTACATTTTTTTTATATTCAAATTAATATTGATTAATCCACATTCAAGGTAATTTTGCTAAAAAAAAATAAGTTTAGTTCATCATTAGCTAAATTATATTTTTCATTAAATGTTATTAGTGATTACTAAACGCCTTGAAAATTTTGCACACATTTATTGAATTCTGGAGGATTAAATTGTTGAAGAGAAGCTAACATCCAAAGAAAGGTAATATGTTCACATGTATAAATTAGATAAAATCTAATAAAATATTTTCCAACAGGAACATTTTATAAACCCAAATATACAGTAGTGGATATATTCCTCAAGCCACCACTGTACCATTTTTATTGCACCCCAAAACTTTACCAAATCGAAATTTGCATATGAGTTTTGTGTACTCAAATAAAAAAAAAAGACAAAGCAAGAAAAAAAAAAACACAATCGTCATTAAGCAGTGATAAATTTCTATAATATCACATTTATTTTGCAATAGTCCATAAGAAGACAGCAAAGTGCATAAATAAATCTATGTGTTAAAACAAGAATTATTAAGAAGATACAATGTTAATTAAAAACCTATTTACAATCAGAAGGAATTGAGAATCATCAGATGAAATTATATTAAAATATTCCAACATTTCATGAAGTTTAATACTGAACCCAAATGAATTGGAATATTGGTCATAAATCTGCCTGATATCAGATTCATCTAAAACCAAACCAATCTATTAAACATCAATTAAATTTATAATAATCAAGTAAGTGTTAAGTGTTTTCAAATCATAGTTTGATATTAAAAAATTTTGGCAATAATTATCTTTAAATAACAACAAGTATAACCAATGATTAAAATCTAAAATATAATAAATAAGTTAAAATTTCAACATCTTAAAATCTAAAATTCACTAAAATATGTTAGAACAAATATTATAAACTACTCTTAAACCTATTCAAAATTCTAAAAAAATGTATAAATTAAAACAAAAAATGATTTGAAAACCTTAACTAATATTGCCCATCACAGTTCGAAAACACCATTATAATAAGTTTCTATTTAAGTTAATTAGTGTTAACCACCCTTATGGAATCAATTTGTATATGCAAAACAAAAATTTAACTTTCAACATAATTTGTCTCAAGAAATCTGCAGCGGATTGTCGAGGCCTCAACATTCAGCATCTCCAGATACCCTAAATTGGTGAGTGAATTTTATACTTTTCGATATCTTTTTGTTTTGCATACTGTCCAATCATGGACAATATTTTTTTTTTTTATATTTGTGAATGTCGAATTTTAAATAGGACATAGGACAATATGAACAAGAACCCCGCCGCCCGACTGATCGCTAGTGGCATATCAATGACCGCTAGTTCGTTTGTTTTATCTAGTTTTTATTTTATTTTCCTATTTAACCTGAACACTTGATACGTAAAAAAAAAAAATTCTTATTTTATATTGTCTTTTGATTCTGAAGAAGTATTTATGCTGTCCCCCAAGTATTCATATGTTCAGTCCATTGTACATTACAAGTAGTGCAATAACAAATAATTATAATCTATTTAAAATGGAAATCAAAAAATAAATAAATTAAGCACTAAAAAGTACAAAATTTAATTCAAATTAAAAAACGTTAAATCGACCATAAAGTGATTCCGAGTCGATCAGTATACCTTAAGATAGGTGATGGACTAATATTGTTGGGCGTTAAAAACACTATGTTGGTGTAGGTTATAAATATAATTCATAATCTAAAAAGGGCAGTAAATTTATATTAAATGGGTTTAATAACAGAATAATTTTCTAATTTAAGTTTCCACTGAATTAATGACTTTACACAATAGTGATTCGGCTTACATTTGTCTTAATTACAAGGTCTAACAAATAGTTTATAATCAGATAGCCGTTAGGAGCTTTGTAAGCCCTGTTTCTATTTTTTGGATTGTAGTCTTCAACGTTCGCTTTTCTAACTCACTCTATTCAATGGCCATAATGTATTTTTTCAGACTTTGTTCAAATCAAAGCATTACTGAATTTCCATAAGTTTATCCTGCGACACATATTTTTGTTCTATGTAGCGTAAATTTGTACTTATATTGTAATTCTTTGCATAGAATACTCTGAAAGCCGAACACATCACCTATTGAGTTCTCATGTTACAAGGAATTCGAACAATTAATTACAGTTTCTACATTCCCTCCTTGGATTGGAAATAAGTATGAAACGGATACTTAATATTTAAATATTTTTAAACAAGTGTACGACATGTATTTATACAGAGGCAGTATGATAAATTCAGTTTATATATATTACTAGCTAATACCCGGTGCGCTTCGCTACCCCCTCGAAGTAAAATGCATATTAAGTAAAGGTTTAAAAAAATATTTATTTAGTAATTAAAATATACATTGTTTCTTTAATATTATTTCTTATTCTATTTTTTTGATGTACAATATATTCAGTCTATATATACAATTTAAAAAAAATAAATTAATGAACTATTTATTTCTTACTTGTTAAACTTATCGTAATAAAATGGTAACATTAAAATTTTTTCTTATTAAATAATTCTTATTCTAATGCCTTGGGATACACAATATTTTTTATTTTTCCTTCTGGCGCGTATACATATAAATCTGTAGGTTTTCCCACTCGCGAACATGCGACGTAAAGCTGTCCATGTGAGAAACATGGATTTTCTAAATTAAGTCCACAAACTTGCAAGGACTGACCTTGAGCTTTATTAATCGTCATTGCAAATGCTAAGCGAATAGGAAATTGCAAGCGCTTGAAATCGAATGGCATTTCCGGAATACGTGGCAGCAAGACATCTGTTCCCATAAACTTTCCAGTTATAATGGTCGCCTCGATTAGATGGCGTTTCTGCTGGTCGCGCTGTTGTAGCACGATATCGAAGATTTTCAACGCGCCCTTCGCGTTCTGATGGCGTCTCTGTTGCTCGTGCTGCTAATGTTCGAGTTCGCTGACTTTGAAGGCGACCATCGCGTTCTGGTGGCGTCTCTGCTGCTCGTGCTACTAATGTCCGAGTTCGTTGACTTTGGAGGCGAACTTCGCGTTCTGGTGGCGTCTCTGCTGCTCGTGCTGCTAATGTCCGAGTTCGTTGACTTTGGAGGCGAACTTCGCGATCTGGTGGCGTCTCTGCTGCTCGTGCTGATGATGTCCGATTTCGCTGACTTTGAAGGCGATCATCGTGTTCTGCTGGCGTCTCTGCTGCTCTTGATGTTGATAACCGCGACCTTTCTCTTCCAATACGCTCGTTGTGCTCTTGAAATGTCTCCGCAGCTCTAGAGGTTGAAGCTCGACTGCTTTCAGTTCTGAGCCTAGCTTCACGCTCTTCCGAAGTTTCATTAGCTCTCTGGGTTTGCAAAAATTGGGCATGTTTGGTTGTTTGGACAGTGTTTTTTGGTGGCATTTTGAAAATGTTAATATTCACTCAAAAAACGTGTAACTTATTTAGAATCAAAGATTCAACCAAATTCAAAAATGAAATGTGTGTTTATTTATTTCTTTTATTTAAAGTAAATTAGGTAACAAATATCGATACAGGTCTAAATCATTACAGGTAGTTATACTTTATGAAATAATCGCGGTGGTTGGATGTCATAAATATTTGTTTATGTGTAACTTATTTAGAATCATAGATTCGACTAAAATAACAAAGGTAACAAATTTTCCATTCAGGTCAAAATCATTACAGGTAGTTAAACTTTAAGACATAATTTTGTTCGCGGTGATCGGAGGTCATAAAATTTTGTAGAGTTTTTTGCATTGATGTTAACAATAGGTAGTACACATTTTACTACTTGGTATATTAATATGATACATTAAACATATTACAGTTTATTTTTACAAATCCATTCATGGCCCAATAAAAATCTAACTATTATCCTTATTTACCCACTTTTTAAACTAAACAATAACATAATAAAGTCATCAATTATATTTCCTTTATGTTGGTATGTATGTATTTAAATAAATTTATTCTTAGTTTTTTTCAGCACTTACACGTATGTAAGGTCCTAGTATGAATACTTACTACAGTAACTCCGACAAAATTTGAAGACTTCAGATGTTGTAGTTTCACGACACATTAATTTTTATATGGATTTAAATGTTGTTCATATACAATTTGGGTACGAATAATCTATCTAAGATATATTTTTTTAATTAATTTTTTCGAAGAAAAAAGTATCTCATAGTTTATTGCAGACATACAGGAAGACGTAAAAATTTCATAAAAATCACTCCAGCCATTTAGCATTGCACAGACAATAATGATAGTAAAGTTATAATTTCAAAATGTTAGTACTTCAGTTATTACAGTTTTCAAGATATAGGAATTTAAATATTTATATTGATAGTATAGTTATGTATTAAATTTTTTCCAATATTAGGTGAAATTCCATTATTTTCGATCTGTCAAATTCCAAAATATTCATATTGATACTTAATATGAGGACTATATCTGTTATAGTTTTCCAGATATGCAATTTTTTGTCAAAAATATTTCTATTGAAACTAAAATTACTTGTAAAAAATTTGGAAACTCTAACTGATATAGTTTCCTTGATACGCAGATTTTAGTGTATACTACATATGGGAAGTGACACGCCCACGTTTGCTGGTCCGCCTATTTTTGGTCATAATATTCATATTGAAGCTAAAGTTACTTGTACAAAATTTGGAAACTGTAACATTTATACTTTCCCTGATATGCAGATTTTAGTATTTACTGCATATAAGAGGTTACACGCCCACAATTGCTGGTCCGCTCATTTTCGTCCAAAATATTTCTACTGAAACTTAAACTACTTGTACAAAATTTGTAAACTCTATCTGTTATAGTTTCCTTCATACGCAGATTTTAGTATTTACTACATATGGGAGGTGCCACTCCCACTTTTGCTGGTCCACCTATTTTTGGCCAAAATATTCATATTGAAACTAAAGTAACTTGTACATAATTTGGAAACTCTAACATGTATAGTTTCCCTGATATGGAAATTTTAGTATTTAATTCATATAGGAGGCACCACTCCCTCTTTTGCTGGTCCGCCCATTTTAGTCCAAAATATTTCAAGTGAAACTAAAATTACTTGTAAAAAAATTGGAAACTCTAGCTGTTTCCTTGGTACGCAGATTTTAGTATTTACTACATATGGGAGGTGACCCGCCCACTTTTGCTGGTCCACCCATTTTTGGCCAAAATATTCATGTTGAAACTAATGTAACTTGTGGAAAATTTGGAAACTCTAGCTTTTATAGTTTCCATGATATACAAATTTTGGTATTTAATTCATATGGAAGGCACCACGCCCACTTTTGCAGGTCCACCCATTTTTGTCCAAAATATTTATATTAAATCTAAAGTTACTTGTTCTAAATTTGGGTATTTTAGCTGTTATAGTTTCCCAGATATTAGGATATTAGTATTTACTTCATATGGGTGGTGTCACGCCCACTATTGCTGAACCGCCCGTTTTTATCCAAAATATTCATATTGAAACTAAAGTTACTTGTACAAAATTTAGGAACTCTAGCTCTTATAGTTTACATCACATTTAGTATTTACTTCATATGGGAGGTACCACGCCCACTTTAGTTGGTCCGCCCATTTTTGTTAAAAACATTTGTATTGAAGTTAAAGTTACTTGTATTTAATTTGGTAATTTTAGCTGTTATAGTTTCTTAGAATTTCAGATTTTAGTATTTACTACGTATGGAGGGTGCCACACCCACTTTCGGTGGTCCACCCATTTTCGTTCAAAACATTCATATTGATACTAAAGTTACTTGTACAAAATTTGGGAACTCTAGCTCATATAGTTTACTTCACATTCAGATTTTAGTATTTACTTCATATAGAAGGTCCCACGCCCACTTTTGCTGTTCCGCCCATATTTTGTTCATAACATTCATATTGAAACTAAAGTTACTTGTACAAAATTTGGGAACTCTTGGTGTTATAGTTTTCCTGACATTCAGATTTTAGTATTTACTTCATATGGGAGGTACCACGCCCACTTCAGTTGGTCCGCCCACATTTTGTCCAAAACATTTATATTGAAACTAAAGTTACTTGTACAAAAATTAGGAACTCTAGGTGCTATAGTTTTCCTGACATTCAGATTTTAGTATTTACTTATTATGGGAGGTGCCACGCCCACTATTGCTGGTCTGCCCATTTTTGTCCAAAATATTTATATTGAAACTAAAGTTCCTTGTACAAAATTTGGGAACTCTAGCTGATATACTTTTTGAAATATACGCATTTTGTTTTTGACTAGAAATAGGAGGTAATGTTGTATAAATGGGCGTGGCACATCGCACACGTAAAATTTCAAAATAAAAAGTAGCCTATAGTTCCTTCCAGAGATACGGGAAGACATTGTGAAGATTTCATGAAAATCGGTTCAGCCGTTTAGCCGTCTATAAAGTCCAAACAAACAAACAGACAAACAAATATACATACAAACACACATTGACTTTTATATATCGTTAGCTAAAATGCAAAAAGGCGTAACTAACAAAAAATTCAAAATCGATTTTTTGATCGATTCTTATGAATGCCATTAAACTACATGTCTTGACAAAATTTTACACTTCTGCGATCAAAAATTACGCTTTTATTAACAAAAAACAAAAGGACGTAACTACAAGTGTGTTTATTTGATAAATGCAAAACGACGTAATTACATTTTTTTTCAAACAAACTATAAAAAAATGGTTTTCTCTGAAAAATATTTGAAGAATTGTTTGGACGATCTTATCAATTCATGTTTTTTTGACGTTGGTTAAAAGACTATCATGTCCATATCAAGAAAAGTTGCACAAAGGTATAGAAAAAAAGGGAAATAAATATGTAACCTACAAATGGTTAGTCCGGTTTGAATGTTATATTACATGCACAAAGGGATCTCATGGGCATACCAGGGGCGCGGCCAGGGGTACCCGAAGTAGGACACCTCGGGTATGTTAAATTTTTACAAGGATTCTATTTCTTCGTTTGTGTTGCGAGTTCAAAAGAATTACATATATAAAATATAGCTTAGTTATAGCTTAGGAGATATTCGCATTTGAAAGTTAAATTTTTAGCATTTTTACCAACCCTATTTCCTTTATAGGCCTACCAATAAAGTGTGTATCAAAAATGAAAGAACTGATTAAAAATAAGTATTGAGTCTAAAGTTATATGCATTTGTATTTAAATTAATAAGGTTGTTTTTCGGTAGTTTTTTGGGAAAAAGTACTTTTTTTCTTTTTAGTTATCTAAAAATATGTATAAGGAATTTATAATTTTTGTAAAGATAACTTTACACTAAATATTTTATATAAAAAAAATTAAACATTTTGACCAGAGGACAAATTTAGGTCAAAAATTCTCAAATCGCATAGTTGATATCAATATATAGTAACCCATTTTAGATGGCCCAATATCTTCCTAATTATTTTGTAAAGGGCTCCGATAACTGGTATGGATATTATAACCAAAAAACTAAAAAATCGCATTTTTGTGATTTTACAAAACTTTGTAAGTAATTGCGGGATTTTAGATAGCAAATATTTAAATTGTGTTTTTAAATTTGCATTTTCAATAGAAAAATCTAATAACTGTAAAATTTCATTAAAAAATATTCATAAATAAACATTTAATTTTAAAAATTTTTATCTTCTCAAAAACTCAATGAAAAGCATATTTTTCAAAAAAGTTTTCCATGAATTTTTTAATTCTCAAAAATTATAAACATTTTTGAAAAATAGACAAAATTCCCTATCCATTGATATATAACATGTCTAACTTATGTGTTTTACGTGGCAAATTAGTTAGGGAAAACTTAAAATCTAGCAGAGAATTTACCTAACACTATTATTTTCATTCATAAAAATGTTGTTAGGTAGGCATAATTAATAAACTGAATTTTTTATGATCAATTATTAATTCGTATACCATATTTAAACAGAAAATAGACATTTTATATTTTATAAAATACATCAACTATATGTTTAAACTTATTTATTGTAGATACGTCTTTTTGTGTTTCAGAAAAACAGAAGTCAAAAAGGCGTATCTAACATAAGTCTTCAAATAATTAAAAAAAATCATTTTTTTGGTTTAAAAATAAATTTGTCGGTATGTGTAAAGTGAAATTAGAAAAAACTTCGTTAAAAATGTTTATAGTTTTCATTTTACAATGTTTTTTGCTTCTCCTGTAAAATTATATTTTTGTTACTTACGCCTTTTTGCATTTTAGCTAACGATATATAGATAGATTTCTTAAAATATGTTAATTTTGTTCCTACATTACTTGTTCAAGTGGCCTGAGACACGTTAATGGTCTGGGGAATTTTCAATAACTTTAACATTTTTTAACCAATTTTTGTCTTTGATATCTCATTAGAACGACAATTACGTACACATTTCGATTATTTTGCACTCGATTGCAAAAATAATTATTTAGTAGCAACATTTTTACAAAAACTGAAAAATTTTAATTTTTTCCGAATTTTAGCTATAATACAGTTTGTGGTCAATTTGACCGAAAGGAGATATAGGTTTAATCTCAAAAAGATTTTTTTTATTATAATTTTCATTAATATAAATAAATCTACATATTTCTGTAACATAATGCAGAAAGTTAAGGAGTTTCGCAAATTTATTTCATATAAATAGTAAAATTTTACATATATCTGACCTTTGACCTCGATGCGCGTCCCGAAATCGTTGTCCGATTTGGCTCAAATTTTCAGTACTTATCTTTTAGACCTAGTGTCACAATATTCCACCCGGCACTCTTTGAAATCTAAAAAAAAAAATCGGCTGTCACCCTACTATATATATGATTGTGGTAACAATAATATGGTTAATTTACGATTCACATGAATATTTCAACCATGTATATGGTTACAGTAACCATGTATATGTTTGTGACAACCATCTATATGATGAAGGACTTACCATATTATGATGCTCTTCTATCATAATCTGAGAACAACATATTATGATAAAATTATTCATCATATAAATGGTTGTCACAAACATATACATGGTTACTGTAACCATATATATGGTTGAAATATTCATTTGAATCGTAAATTAACCATATTATTGTTACCACAATCATATATATAGTTACTGTGACTATAATATTGTTAAAAATTTTGAAATTGTTACAGTAACCATGCACAAATTTGAAATGGTTACAGTAACAATGTACAACTATATTTTTTTTCTGCGTGTACATTTGTGGGTCTACGATGAAAAAAATGTTTGTCATTGGTTGGTCATATGATGCGAAAATTGTGTATTATTCCTATGGATTAAAGCAAGGTTAGCTACCGATTCAAAACGGTAAAAACGTAATGCTAATTTGGATTATTTCGGCAACGATAACTTAGCGGTAACGGTATTTCCTGTTATTTCGTTAATGGCATTTTCTTTATTAATTACACAGTCCAACAAATTGAGACTTTTTGATTGGAACAGAACAGCGACCCTATAATTCTGAAAGGGCATGTTAAGTAGATTAGTTTTGTATAATAAAGTTATAGTCCAGCTGGTCTACATTTTTTTATACTAACTGAAATATATTTTGTAAGTTAATGTCTGAGAGAATTCTGATTGTCATAGTTACGAATTTTATGGGGATCATTTTTGTGGAAGATTTTACCCTTTTTTAAAGAAAAACAAAAAAAGTCCTTTCAAAAAGAACATTCAAGGATTAAAATATTTCACGAACATTTTTGCTGGAAAATTTCAGTGGGGGTTACCAAAGATACAAAAGTTGTAAATAACGCTCTTTAAGCTTAATTATCAAAAATAAACGCCACCTCGGGTCTCACATTTTTTTAAAAAATCGCTAAAAATTCAGGTACGATACGAATGAGCTGAAATTTAAATTATAAATAGTCCTTAAGGTAATCTACTAAAAACATGCTGCTAAGTATTGTGATTATTGTTCCTGATGATGATATTTTTGTTATTATTATCAATTATTGAAGAAAATCAACGAATCATATCTAATGAATTGTATTTAATATTATATTTAGAACTATATATTTGTATTTTATATCTTTTATTATTTTAAATAAATTACATTAAATATTCTCAAGGAAACACACTTACATATTTACAATAGTGTGTAATGAATGCTTATGGTTGTCAGTTTACCAAAGTATCTATGTAAAGAAGACAATACAGTTAATCAAGAAATGATGAACCAATACAACTGATCAATTCAATTGTTTGTTTATAGAGCATTTATGCATTTATATAGAAATAACAAACATACCTTGAAAATGAAGAGGGACAATTCATAAGTACCTGCATAGAGATTCATGCTATCACAAACAAAATAATAGATTCACATGAAATGATTTCTCTCTGCATAAACAGAATAGAACGATAGTCATCTATTTAGAGTAACATAATGAAAAACATGTCAAAATGGATAAGATTGTGTTTACTCGGAAAGTCGCTATACATTTCTTCTACTTCAACTGTCTCATATTGATTTAATATTTGCACATTTACATTTTTGGATTATCAATGAACTGCCTTATTACTTATAAATTAATACAATAAATATTGAAATGCAATGGAAGCAGTTTGCAAAAGGAATGCTTAAATTAAATTATCACTACAACAAATCATCACAGTAGAAATCAATAAGTGAAAAACTACATAAAACTTAAAATAAACAAATTTAATTGCAAATGAATACAATATAAACAAGCTGGATGATGGGTTTATTTATAGATCGGTAATTTCATACAAACAAATAAAATGTTAATTATATTTATAAACGTAAGTACGAGCACTTGTTGCTCTCTGTTTGTCACAATTACACAATGATACAAAAGTGAACGAAAAAATATGAAGGGGTTCTCATGTAGCAATTCAATTTTTTTGGAGTTCATAGAGTATGGAAATACTTATAGTCTTCGTCGATCACATCCTTTTAGGGAAATAACGGTATTCTTTAAGTTACAATTTAAAAAAATTATAAATATTTCAAAAGAAACTCATTATAAAATTTTGTTTGAAAGGAACGAATTTTCCCTTTTAAACAGTAACAAATCTTTAAAAATCGGGATGCTCCCCAACTGAAGCCAAATACTGTCAGCTATGTTTTTATACATACCTTCCAAAAAGATGGAAGGTATATTAATTTCATTCTCCCTATAAGGCTCCCTTATGAGGCGCACTTTCGAAAATGACTGTTATGTTGGAATCGAAATAAAATTTAAACAATTACGTGACCTAATTTCAGTACGATTGGTACAAAATTGGTAATAGCTCCCACTTCCGAAAAACACTCACAAAAACTAAATTATTGACATTCTAATAGAATAACGATTTGCTCATCTATCATGTAGTGACGGTTAGAATATAAATTTATTAATTAATTTATTAGTAAGTGATGATGCATTGCATCGCAATATATATTTTACAGTAAACAATTAACATTGAAATTTTACAACCAGTGTCGTTTACTCGTGTTGACTTTTTATAGCGTAAAATTGGTTGCACTTATTTTGTCTATCCACATGTAAATCGAGTATTTATTTCGAGTGATACAGAGATGCGCGGCCTGTTAGCATTGATGCATCGCTATCAACTGTTTGTAAATATTTTGTTTATTTCCTGTTTGAAGTCAGCATTCCAAAAACAGTTCTATTTATTATTCTATTTTTCTCTAACAGTAATAATATTTCACTCATTGTCGGTTAAGTTTCTCGTTTACTGTTTCGGAGCATACAATTTCTGTTATACAATAAATTAAAGTGTAATTTTAGTATAAATGCTAATTTTGCTTGAGACATTTTAGTCAATATAATGAATTGGGGCCGGATTTGTATGCATTTATTATTGGAAAATATAAAATATGCTTAAAAAACAAAATATGACGTACATATTTCAATAATTAACAATGAACTGCTCAGTGACCAAAAAAAAAATACACAACAGAGTTTCCAGTAGGCCTCTTTAAATTATATTAACAATCAAATTGTTAACATTTTTATATTATAACTGTTTTTCTGAGAAAACGATAGATATATTATTTTGAATATCTTGGGATTAATACACATTTAATGCCATAAGCTTTATATCTAAATATTTCGGTAACGAAATCTCTTGTAAATCGAAATTACAATGAAAATTTTTTAAGACATAGAATAAAATATACATAGAAGCGTTACGGAGAGACAAAAAAACTAAGTCTATTGTCAAAAACCTAGGTCTTGCAACAACAAAATTGTATATGTAAATCAATGTATTTTGTTGTTATGTAAGCCATAAAATTTGGGAGAGAGTAATTTTTCTTACTCTCTGCTTACTCTCTGTTGCGCCTATAGTTTTATCCTATGTTTGGATACTTAAAAAAAAAAAAAAAATTAAAACTTTTTCAATTAATAATTTTCAATTGCTGATAGAGAAATGAAAAAGACATACTGGTCGAAAGAAGTTAGTCGGCAACATTTGATACTATTTCTACAACAAATTCGACGAAAAACTTTTTATCGATACACTATATTGTAGAGTTTCCAAAAAATCGAAGAAGTTCAAAATCGCGGTTTCGGTGTTAAAAAATTGAAAACCGATCGGTTTCGTTTCGGTTTTGGGATAATCTATTAAATATTAAGTATTATAGAAACAAAATCAGTTGATAATATAGGAAATGCTATTCAAAATTTAAAGTTTAAACTTGACGGGTGTTCAAGAGGATAAAGGAAAATTGGCACTTTTAATGGTACCTTTTTAATATATTAAATTAGTTAGCTTATATACATTAAAGATGGTTAATACGCTTTTCAGTAAAGAAGTAATCAAGAAAAGGGTGCTCAATGGTATTATGATACTAAAAATGGTGAACCAAACCAAACTAAGGTGTACTTTTTCGTTCTTCAAATAATACTTTTTGAATTTTCTATAATATTGAATCTAAAATCAGGAAACTACTTTGAAATTACAAACTTGACTAAACCACCGTTTGGAAAATTGTTACTTTTTTTCTAATGGTACTTTTTATTATATTAAATTATTTTACTTATACGTATACACAATAGTTGGCTGATATCCTTCTGAGTGTAGAATGAATCAAGGATAGAGGGCATAATAATATTGTGGGTAACAAAAACTATTATTGAAATTTCTATAATAAAGAACCTATAAGCTGGATAATAAACACACATGATCCTGAAGAGTTAGAATATAAAAAAGGGACTTCCAGGTACTTTTTACAACTAATAGTACTTTTTGAATATTTTATAACGATGGACCTAGAAACACGAAATTAAGCATTCGTGGTTTAATGAAACCGAATTCAAAGTAATTAGTGTTACTATTTCTTTAATGTAAAGGTACTTTCTGAATATTTTATAATATTAAACCTTAAAATTGAAAATCAGGCTCAAATGATTCTGAATGAAATAGAATTCACAAAAGGTTATTTTAGTGATACCTTTCTTTTATATTTTTTATATTAATGGACACAAAAATATGAAATTAGACATTAATGATGCTGAGTAGGAATACAAAATGTGGGTCTTTATGGTATTTTTTTTTATTCTAATAATACGTTTCGAATGAGCTAGAATCCACATTACAATCTATATAAATATATAAGTTTGTTTATTTGTTTGTTTGTTTATTTGAGCATCACGCCTAAACGGCAGAATCGATTTTATTGAAATTTGGAACGTAGATAGATCCTTACTTGAAAGCGTCAATAGGCTATAACTTTTTTCAATACTTGGACCAGAAAGGGGTAAGCAGGGGGAAAACCGGTAAAATTGGTACCTTTAGTTCTTAAACAATAAATACTAAACGACCGAAACGATTTTATTGAAATTTCCAACATAGACTAAGACACCGGGTCAAGCTAGTGAATCAATAAATATAAAACCAGAGACATGTTTTCCTAAATTAGTATTAATTCACAAAGGGAGACTTAGTAGTACTTTTTATACCTTCCAATTGGGGTGGCGAAGGGCACCGGCTCAGCTAGTACTCCATACTTTTATCGGATATTTAAAAAATAATTAAGACTTTGTTACAAAAGTTTTGCATTATTTTTTTTTAATTAAACAAATTGAAGTTAAATTGTCAGGAAATACTCGTAGATCAATATGTTGTGTTATGTTTTATTAACAGGTTTCCTTGTCTAGCCAGCGTAAGGTAGCCTGCTACAACATCTGAAGCTATACAATTAAAAAAAATGTAAATAAATATAAAGATATTTTTGCCGATCTGCTTTTAGAGATATTGGATGAAAAAATTTCTAAATTTTGATTTTTTCTACTGAAAATAGATTATAAGTAAAAACCGAAGAATAATTGTCGGTTTCGGTTTCGGTTTTAGGCCTTGAAAACCCGCGGTTTCGGTTTCAGATAAAACCGAATTGGAAACTCTACTATACTGCCCTTTGACGAAAAAAACAATATTTATACCCTACACCACCATTGTGGGGAGGGTATAATGGATTTGTGCAGATGTTTGTAACGCCCAAATATATTAGTCAAACACCCACCTTAAAGTATATCGATCGACTCAGAATCACTTTCTGAGTCGATTAAACGATGTCCGTCCGTCTGGCTGGTTGTCCATATAAACCTTGTGCGCAGATTACAGGTCGCAATTTTGAAGATATTTCGATAAAATTTAGTGCGTATCATTTTTTCTGCCCAAGGACCAAGCCTATTGAAACTAGCTGAAATCGGTCCATTATTTCACCTAGCCCCCACATAAATGTCCTCCCGAAATTGGACTTTATCGGTAATAAATGTTTTACTTATACATGTATCTACACAAGTTTTTTTTTTTCAAATAAATGTTATATATACCGAATTTATGTCACCAAATTTTGTTATGAACGGTTCATAATTAGTCATAGCTCCCATATAAGACCTGCTTCCGATAATCACTTTAACGAGCATAAATCTCCTTAAAATGTTGGTATACACATAAAATGCAACATAAATAACTTTCATATAGACATTAATCACATGACCAAATTTCATGGCGATCGGTCTATAATTTTTCATAGCTCCCATAAAAGGGCCACTTCCGAAAATCACTCACGAATATAAATTATTGAAATTTTGAAAGAAAAATGTTTTTGCTCATTTACTTAGTGTAGGGTATTATAAGGTCGGGCTTGACCGACCATACTTTCTTACTTGTTTTATTAAAATTTGGGATAATATGCATATTAATATGCATTTTTAAGTTAACTATAACAAAATATGCATTATCAATAAAATATGCAAAGAAAAAGTTGATGCAATTTTGCAGCAAATTGTATGATTTGGATAAATAGTTTGTCTACATGGTATTTTAATGTTCAATAAAAAACATGCATTTGCATATATTTTAGTAACTTATAGTTGAAAATATTGCTATATTACGAGAAATAACTACTTTTTTCTAACGATATGTTCAGAACATTTTGTTCAATTGTTGACTTTTTTAAATCACCAGAAGATATTAAATTAAAATACTAGTCACCCAATTTCCATAGAATTGGAGTTCAATTGTTGTTCTGTAAAACGGTAAAATTAAATTTTTTTTTTCAAATATTCATTGTAATTTTGATTCGTGTTCAGTAAAAAATGGAAACAAATGTCGAAATATTTTCACATGAAAATAAAGTCAAACATGCGCAGAATATTTATACGTTAAAATCATGTAAAATTTGATAAGAAGAAATCGTGTAAGTTAAAATCAAAAATAATTTTTAATAATATTTTAACAGTTTTGTATCAATAATTTCTATCACAAAACAAGCATTTACTCGCATATCGTATACTCGTTGAATATGTAAGTTCATATCATATCACTCATACGACCCATAAGATATTGGAATACACATTTTGGCAATTTCACAAGAATTTGATTTGATATAGAAAAAGTAGTAAACCCATAACCTTAAATATGGAAAAGATTTGAATACATTGTGGACATCTCTATATAAATACTTTTCAAATGGTAAAAAGAAATCGCATTACTTATTAATTATATAAATACATATATTTTTGAAATTATACTAAAATGTGAATTAATTTTAAAATTTAAATAAAATTATACCCTCATAGAACAAAATTTCCATACAAAATTAGTTTAATTGGCATTTGATAAATTTAAAAACTGTTTACGTATATGGAGGACGATTTACTGAAACAGCCAATCATTTTAATCTCAACGATGGTGCAGACAAACAAAATATTTGGTACTAGATTTTTAAATTGTACATGAGCAAAACCAAAACAAAAACTTTTCAAGAAAACGAAATAATTAGCGTTTCATTCATCTGCATTATTTAATTTCTCCTTACAGTCGAACATTTGAGTACAAAACTAATACAGAAACGTATTTTTTACCATTTTGTGTGTTTTTCTACTCTGTTATCTATTATAATAAATCAATTACCAAACGTTTGTTAAACGTTTCTTCTAAGAATATTTCAATATTGTTGTTACTCTTTTCTTTTCTATACAAAACAAAATATTTCTCATTGTTTTTTGTTTTACTCACTGCTAAGAACAAAACAATACAAATACAAACGTTTCATTTATTTTTATACTCTGGTTGCAGGTGTTTGACAATTCTTATGTCTTTATTAGAAATTTGGTAAAATTTTGATAAACTTCTATAAATCACGTTTGGTAGTAGTTGTACGTGGACAATTTATTTGTCGCTCCACGTTAAGTTAACTCTAACTAGCATGTTATTTCATTTTTGGATTACCATAATGTCAGTATACTTAAACGAATTTGTAAATACCCTAAAGTATATCGGTCTAAAATTTTATATTGATTTTTTTTTTTTTAATGTTTTGTATTGACTTTACCACAACTGCTTGCTATTTAGCTATGTTTTAAACTTAAAAATACTTGCTATTTTACTTTTGTTCCTAAATAATCTCTAACCAGTTTTTACATGTAATCTGTAGGATACAAATAAAACCAAAAACTTCCGTTTATGTTCGTATCTATGCAACAATATATATTACATGATGTTGGCGATTTGTTCAAAAACAATTAAATTGCAGTGCTTGTGCTGCACCAGTGCAATGTACTGATCCCTAGCCACCTCCTGAATTTTTTATTGTTGTTCGTTGTTGGAAAACACAGGCAAAATTTACAACAATTTGTGAAACGATTAGAAATTGTTATAAACTTTGGAAATCAAGTTTCTTTATTTGTTAAGGGTTTTTTGATTTTATTTTATTTTCAAGCACGTGACCTGGTAACAAAATAATAAAAGTTTTACTGGCAAATGTTCCATTATTTTTGGGTTCAGTAAACACTAATAAAAGGTAATTTGAGGTTGAAATATATTGCTATCATTATTGAAACCTATTTTATTTTATTATTTTTTAATTTAAGTGTCCTGTTATTAAAACGAACCCTAAATATTTTCCTTATATCGAGTCACTCTTGTCATACACATTATTAAAAGTGCGTTAATATGAATACGTGATTTAAATTTATGATGGCCTACCCCCAAGTGACAAGTTTGTATAATAAATAAATTTTAAATTTTAAATTGTTCGCACTTCTAAATTTAAGTTAGTGGTGTTGTGAAGCAGTGTAATGGTCGTTAAAGATAATTTAACTTATATGGGAGCTATGACTAATTAAAAATCTAAATATCTTCAAAATTGAGACTTGTACTTTGCGCACAAGGTTTACATAGACTGCAAACCAGACACACCCACAAAAAAAAAAAAAAAAAATATAGTTGTGCATGTTTACTGTAACCATTTTTTTTGTGGTAAACATAATATGGTTACCTTACGATTCAAATGTTTGTGTCAATCATGATATCCATAAGCCGAGAACAACATAACATGTTAAATCCTTTATCATTAAAATGGTTATCTTCAACACATACTTATTTACTGCAACCATATACATGGTTGCAACATTCATGTGAATCGTACCATACTATGGTTGCCACAATCATATAAATAATTGCTGTAATCATAATATTGTTAAAAACTTGTAAAATTAAAAAAATGATTACAGTAAACATGCACAACTATACTTTTTCTCTGCGTGCAGCCAGTCATATGAACAGGTAATGAAAAAAGTGCTCTACAAACAGGTCAAAATAGGTCAACAAGTATATATTAACTTAATATGAACTTTCTTTTGGTTGTAAAATTTGTTAACCCCTTTTGACCCCAAGGAGTTCTATTCCACAAGAATTAAATTTGACTAATATATAGTATCTGAGGAAAAAATTAATAACACAGCAAGTATAAACGGCACAGTGACACATCATGCCAGTTCTTTAAGGCCATTATCACCAACATAACAAAAAAATTCTTCCAATTATCGATAATATTTTGCGAGTAATCATAATTTACTTCTGATGAAATTTACAAAAATCACATTTATTATAAAATAACATAAAATATATGTCTTTAACAGCATGCTACGTCTACAATTACCAATATTTATATCCTACACCACTATAGTGGGGAGTGTATTATGCGTTTGTGCAGATGTTTGTAAAGCCAAAAAATATTAGTTCTTAAAGTATATCGATCGACTCAGAATCTGAGCCGATTAAACTATGTCCGTCTGGCTAGCTGGTTGGCTGGCTGTCCAAGTAAACCTAGTGCGCATAGTAAAGGTCGTAATTTTGAAGATATTTTGATAAAATTTGGTACATACAAGGACGAATCCTATTGAAACTGGCTGAAATCGGTTCATTATTTCACCTAGCCCCCATACAAACGTCCTGCTGAAATTGGACTTTATCCGTCATAAATGTTTAATGCATGTAGGTATCTACACAAATTTCGCTCCAAATAAGTTTTATATATACGGAAATCATGTCAGCTAATTTTAATGTAATCGGTCCATAATCAGTCATAGCTCCCATATAAGGGCTGCTTTCGAAAATCTCTTTGGCGAGCATAAATATCTTAAAATGTCGGTATACACATATAATTCAACACAAATAACTTGCATATAGACATGCTACCTTAGTTTCAATATATGTACTATTGAATGGCATTAAAATTCTTAAACTTTTGAAAATGAACTTTTCGCCAATGATATTAAGTTCTGAGCCACCGTGCGACATATATTTTGGTTCCATGTAGCGTCAATTTGTGCTTACTTTGTAATTCTTTGCATACAATACTCTGAAAGCCGATCACATCACCTATTGAGTTCTCATGCTACAAGGAATTCGAACCATTAATTTATTTTGCGTATACTTAATATTTAGGTATTCTTAAACAAGTATACGGCATGTATTTATACTGAGTCAACATGACAAATTTAGTTTCTAAATATTATTGTTCTTAAATTTGACGCCAAGAAATGTATTCGCAAAAGATAAAAACTAAATATTAGGGCATTAGAAATTATAGATCTAGTTAAATTTATCTGAAAGAAAGTTTCAAAAGCTATTTGATGAGATTGTGAATTATACCAATTGAATAATTAAGAAATCTCTATGTATTATAACTGTTTATAAAATGATTTTTGCAGGAAAATTAATTGTTAGAAGCCAATTTTGTCTTTTATTTATCTAAGTTCTCGTCTAAGTTAAAACTTTTAAAATCAGTTTAAATTCATCAAAGTATTCGAAAATCAATAAATTTATTATATTTGACTTTACTCTTAATCAGCTAATCACTGCCTGATCACCATTTGATTAGCTTAAATGTGAATTTAGATAGTGGAAAAATGCTTGAAAATAATACTTGCCATTTATAGAATTAATTCTACATCTCTTTTAAAATTGTTAACATACACGCGTGTTTGCCACATCCATTAAAATAATCAATTGAGTAAATTTTGTTTGGCTACAATACAAACATTTACATTCATTTTATAGAAATGTAAATAAATGGTCGAATGTTTGTATTTAAATGACCAACATTTCTGTGGATGATGATAATGCTTACTTTTGAATGTGCGGTGGCGAAAACATTTTGGTTGAGATGTTTTTATTTAAGAGTTTAAAAATAATAAATAATAAAGGTAATAGAGAAATAATTTAAGTTGAAAATAAATTGTGTGATAGCTGTGGATGCAATTTTTTGAAATTTTTAAATCATTATTTTTAAAGTTTTGTGATAAATACTTTTCGAGATATGATATTATTTTATGGTTCTAAGTACTTCTAAGTGCTTGATTTAGTTTAAGTGCTTCTAAGAACTCGTATATGTATTTAATGCAAGTAAAATAGCACTTAGGTAAATGACAAAGCTAACGCGAAGAAATTTCAAATGTAAATATCACCAGTTTTGAATTTATACTTCTGAATTTGTTTAATCTATGATAGTACTTATGATAATTTTAAATCCTGTCAAATAAAATTACAAATTTTAAAGCAATATCTAGAAAAAGATATACTAAAACAGGTCAGAGTGATATATTAAATCTTCAATACCCTCCTTCCATCTTAATATAGAAGGCTAGGACTAAAACATTATTCGGACTTAGCGCTATTTATACGGAATGGGGCAACGTATTTAAGTTCGTTTTATTCGATATTTGTATTTTATACATTTAATAAAATTTTATGCAGGATATATTTTATATCAAATGTTGGAAAAATGTATCTAGTTTTAAAAATTTGTAATTGATATAACTACAGATTATTGATATTTTCAACAGATTTTAAAACCTGCAGTTTATTTATTTGTTCAAAAATACATTTGAATGAGTGCATGTATTCATGTGCTTTAGAGAATGATTTCGCATTTAATGTGTAAGATAACTTCATTTAAACGCACTTAGAAACTATTTAGTATGCGGATATAGTTATCGTACATTTAAAATCTCCAAATACTTTGTTATTTCAAGCCATGATATAGTACATATGAGAATAAAATAAAAAATAAGTCAACAGTTGGTTGTTTTTTATTATTATTGCAGTCGTAGTGTTTTATATGCAGAAGGAGTTGTTATGCAGATCTGGACAAACTTAATTGTTTTGCAAAATATTCTGAAAAGTTGTGCAATTGCATGTAGATAAAAGATACATACATACAAAAACAAGACTGACTTATAACGTTATAATTTTCATAAATGTTTCAACCACTCTAAAATAAATTGAGATTGTCCAGTAACATGGAAATATAACGTGACCATGTTTGTTACTAACTGGTTGATAGAGACCGAAGTGGAGTTGTATCAACTTTATATTCATAATACCTTTACTCTTTTTGTTTTTTGCCAAGTATGGGTACAAGCACTGTTATTGTATAAAAGAAAACTAAAAAAACTACAAAATGGAATTAAAAACAAAAGTATGGAAGCAACAGTATTCTATTACCTTAACAGTTCGTAATGCTTTGCCTGTTTCATTGCTAATATTTTTGTTACTCTTGTTTTTAGTTGGTTTTTTTCCGTACTTCTAACTACTTTGCTCTGTCCCGAAAGTGTGCCGATAAATGTGATTGTGTAAAGTGGCTTTAAAAACATGTTTACAACTTAACATGAACTTTGAAATGTTACTGCCTGTTTCTCTAAATGCGAACGAACGTTTTCTTTCGTATTTTAAATTGAAAACAACAAATAAATTTTAATTTTTTTGTTGTTTTCAATATAAAACACGAAAGAAAATGTTCGTTCGCATTTAGAGAAACAGGCAGTAAGTAAACATATGTGTGGGGGTTCTCATGTACTCGATTTAATTCCTACATGAGAAAATTGTTTTGAATACTCGCACATGCTACGTAGTAAAACTAAGAATTATTTTCATAACTTTTCTTATTTAAAGAACTTGTTTTCATAAAGTAACATATGATTATTTCAAGAGTGCTGTTAAAATTTCGGCCATGCGATTTCAGTGGTTCTACAATATAATATTACGTCATGCCAGCCAGTCAAAACATAAAACTTATAGAGTATTATAGCCGATAACAACATAAGTTGTATCTAAACTATTTTAGGAAAGAAAACCATTACAATTTTATTAAGAAAATAGTTTCAATTAATCATGGAACACATCTTTAGCCTGCACTCACATGCATTTGTCATGCAATTACTTAGATTGTGGTTTTATATCATTTTAATCTTAGCTTTGGCACCAATCATTTTCTACGAATCCTGGCACTATTTCCATTTGTGTATTGATTGTTGTTGGCTTCGATTTTTATTTCATTTACAAGAAAGGAGCTGTATTTTTAAGGTTGGCGTGGCATTTCGCCCACTTAAAATTTTTTAATGAAAGGTAGCCTTTAATTCCTTCCAAAGGTAGCCTTTACTTCCTTCCGTTTCGCCGTCTATAGGCTTCAAACAAAGCCACAAAGAAAAAATTTACATACAAAAACAAACATTAATTTTAAAAAAATTTTTTTCTCAGATTATTTATATTGATGAAATTTATAAACGTACCAAGTATCATATCGGTACGGCTTTTCAAAAGAGAGTTTTTTCCGGCTAGATTGAGCATTTGGACTATTGTGCGTAGTAAACAACAAAATAAGCGTTCAGATCTTGGATATTTGAATGCACCTTTAAAGGGGCGTAGTAAATGCGCTTAGTAGCATTCAGTTTGACTATTTCTAAATATTGCGTTCAGATAAATTAGTTTTTTGTGTGTAAAAAGAAAACAAAAAATTGTATGTCATTAAAACTATGAAAACATTTAACAATATCTTCTATACATTTAAAGTAACTAAAATCTAAATTTAATCCTATAATAATACACTTTAATTTATGAGTCCAGTATTCTATTTTATTTTTAAAATAACTTTGAATTTAAAAAAAACAACTATTTTTAAGTGGATATTTTTTTTAGATATTTTTAACTTTTTGGAGCATGTATAAATTTGCTTGTTTTCATCTTAAAAAGTTTGTAAATGCCCTTAAGCTTGCTAAGAGTTTAACAGACATACACCTAAAATGTTGACGTTTATCTCTTTCATGCTATTTCTTGTTAATAAAGCATAATTTGTAAGTTGTTTCAGCAAGTCATTTAGAAACCTCAAAAAAAAGGAGGAAAAATATCTAAATTTCATTGTCTTATAAAAAGAACCGACCCAGTGGCTATTGGTTGTGAAAAAAAAACACTGTTTTAGGTTAATTTGAGTACAATGAAGATTTTTAGTGCTTCAGAGCATATTTTTTATACCCTACACCACCATAGTGGGGAGGGTATATTGGATTTGTGCAGATGTTTATAACGCCCAAAAATATTAGTCTAACACCCACCTTAAAGTATACCGATCGACTTAGAATCACTTTCTGAGTCGATTAAACGATGTCCGTCCGTCCGTCCGTCTGGCTGGCTGTCCATGTAAACCTTGTGCGCAGAGTACAGGTCGCAATCTTGAAGATATTTCGATAAAATTTGGTACATATCATTTTTTCTGCCCAAGGACCAAGCCTATTGAAACTGGCTGAAATCGGTCCATTATTTCACCTAGCCCCCATACAAATTACCTCCCGAAATTGGACTTTATGGGTCATAAATGTTTAATTTATATAGGTATCTACACAAGTTTTTCTCCAAATAAGTTTTATATATACGAAATTCATGTCACCAAATTTTATTATGATCGGTCCATAATTAGTCATAGCTCCCATATAAGGCCTGCTTCCGATAATCACTTTAACGAGCATAAATCTCTTAAAAATGTTGGTATACACATAAAATGCAACAAAAATAACTTTCATGCAGACGTTAATCACACTACTTAATTTCATAGTGATCGGTCCATAATTAGTCATAGCTCCCATATAAGGCCTTCTCCGATAATCACTTTAACGAGCATAAATCTCTTAAAAATGTTGGTATACACATAAAATGCAACATAACTAACTTTCATACAGATATTAATCACACCACTTAATTTGATGGTGATCGGTCCATAATTGATCATAGCTCCCATATAAGGGCCACTTCCGAAAATCATTCAGGAATATAAATTATTGAAATTTTGAAAGAAAAATGCTTTTGCTCATTTTCTTAGTGTAGGGTAATATATGGTCGGGCTTGACCGACCATACTTTCTAACTTGTTTAAAGCTAGTACTTGTTAATGTTAGTTGCTAGATTATATTACACCATGCGATAGTATTTATTGGACTTGAACTAGACCATATACACATCAAACTAGAGGTCGAATTTAGTTGAACTGCCTTCTAAGTTATTAATTTTCTGACATTATTATAATATTAGACTAATAATATGGCTTATATAATAAAGCTCTAGGAACAAAATTTAAGTATGTGGTAAAGTAGTCATACATATAGTTTAATCTTAAATATTGATTTGCTTCGACAAATTCTTGTCTCTAAGCTGGAACTTCTTGCTTAAGCTGAAACTTGCTTAATTACAGTTGAAACCTGTCCATATTTTCTCAAGATACAAGCTGTACAATGTTTTGTTTGGTCAACTCTGACAACCTGTATCTCTCTTCCTCTGCTATTCGTTCAGATATCATTTTCAAATCGGGCCACTAATTTAGAAGATTCAGAGTTATTATCACTTTTATTGCAATTGACCTCACTATGCAACACTTACTTAAAGTACATATTATCGTTGGTGACAAATATCCATTGTATTTGATGATTCTCCCGTTTTCCTTGATTAACATGATGCAGACGTTGTTGTCTGTTGTTGTAGTTTTCAATATCCCTCAGAGCTAATTTCAGAATTTGTAATGTTTTGACATAATATCCCATCTCAACAATTGGTATACCAGTGTTTGTTGTTGGTATTATATCAACTTAAAATATTGAATAAATATAAATGAACATACAGATATAAAATAAGATATTCGAATACACATAAGAACACACAGTTCAAACATGCACAATCATGTTTTAATAACAAATTAATATTATTTTATGGAAACCCTATAAATATTTAATTATGAATTGGAAAATGACATTATACTAATATGAAAAGTTATAAATTACAATCAGCAATTGCAAAGTTTCGCATTACTCAATTAAGCGTTTCATACATCAGAATATTTGCAAATAAATCTGTGTTTTGGGGATTTTGAATGATAAGCAATTATTTTTTGGGGATAAGACACGAAAAAACACTGACAATCCTGGAATAATGTGTTAAAGTGTAAATATATATGACATCATATATTACACATTTGCAAACAATCACTTTTCCCTTGTTTGTAACTATAAACTAATGCCAGGCAATATGTTTTTAGTTAAAGTTAATTGCAGGGCAAAGTGAAATCAGAATGAAAAGTAAACATAAATAAATCACTTCAACTTTAAACACATCTATACTCCTAAAATGCAGCTGCAGTATGTACCTAGCAGTTAAGCAAGTAGTCAATGTATACTTTATTGATTGTATAATTATTAATAATATCTGACCACTTGGCTGACTTCAATTTATATATTTTGGATCATTTGACATTTATGTGCTCTTTGTAGTGCAGAGAAAAGTCAATAGGCTACTCAATACATCCCAGATAGAGTGAAGTCGATTGTCGCTTAAGTGTCTGTAAGAAATCTAGCGTGTATTCACTTTAAAAACTTATTTTGGTCTGCACTTTTTTGTGAGTAATTCCCCAGCAGTTTCTGGAGACTGTCGTCCTGAACTAGTGAATTTACATATCTGTTGTTAGAATTAACACAATTATGCATTTTATGAAATTAATTTTGTTATCGTTGCTGCTATTGTGGTTGTTGCAGCTGATGATGATATTGTTGTTAATATTTGTGTCATTTGGTTTTGAAAGTCTACTAATTATTTATATCTCTGAAAACTTATTTTAACATAATATTTTTGTATTTTATATCCTTTATAATTTAATATTAATTACATTAAATATTCTAAAGGAAACACACTTGCATATCTACAATAGTGTTTAAATGATTGTAAATGTTTGTTAGCTTACGAAATACTGTGTGTTAAGAAGACAATGAAGTTATTCAAGAATGTATAAACAATAACAATTGATCAACTCAATTGTTTATTTTAGAGTATGTATGTATTTATATACACAGAAATAACAAACATTGATATATTGCAATTTAGGTAGGTCTATTGACAATAAACTATAAATTTATTCTTCCATGGCCATCATAGTAAAAAAAAATTCATATGAGTGACTGTTTCTGTCAGGCAACTATGCCATAATAAGTAGTACTTTAGGCGTAAACAAAAAGAACGACAAACGCAGAGAAAAAACATGGTTGTGCTAAACATATTCTAAGGGTAACATATTGTGATAAGAAATATGATATTATGATCATAATAAGTACAATTTCGTGTAACTTAAAAAAGCATATGAATGAAAATATATATGAATTTGGCTTTCCATATTCTTTTTCTCAATAAAAGTAAGATAAATAGATTATATTGCAATAGACCTTGAAAAAAAAGATTGTTGATGATGATCTTGGCAGGGTAGAAAATGCATTCCAATTTGCAATTGTCTAAAAATTAATTTTCTGAGGTATTCTTTGAATTATTATAGAGTAATTGTAATAAACAAACTTGGGCCAAATTAAAAATTTACTTTCAAATGATATAAAATAAAAAGTTCAAATTATTACCAAAAATTTCTAAATATATTGTTACGTTTTTACCTTTTAAAAAAGGAGTTTACTTCCTTTAAATAAACCGGATACTTTTGATTGAAAATAAAAGCAGTTTTAGTAGTTTAAAATTGTAACAACTCTTTATTTATTTAGAAGGTACAACAACAACAGAATTAAATAGTCACTCAGTGTCTTTATAAACGTTTATCAATTCGCAAAAACGCACACACACTCTATAACGTACAAGCTTAAATGTACAAGGCAGTTGATGTTAACTCTAACAGCGCCTATGATAAACTTAACTCAAGACTGCAGCCTCTGCCACCATTTATACACACGCCATCTCTCGGGAATCTTCTACAATGTTCTTAACGGACAAAACTCGTATGTTCGAATTCCAGAGCCTTCGATGTCATTGCCAGCAGCCCAAACATTTAGTGTTGCCATACTTACAAACAATGCCAAAAACCGCATGCTACTGATGGACGTGCCTTCAAACATGATGAATGCTGCAGGCAGTCGTTACAGACCGTTAGATTCAAATCGTCATTGCACACTCGTAACAATATTTTGTTTCCATCATAAACATACTATGAATATACATATAGAAAGTGAATATTTAATTGTTGTTTGTAAGTTTAATTGTTTTTAAATTCTTTTGTGGTTTCAAAAATAATTATGTTTCAGTGAATCATTCTTAAGTTTATAATTGTGATAAAAATAAACAGTTTTACAGCAACTAAAATATTATGGAAATTAAATTAAAATAATAATTTTTTGAGTGCGACAACAATATATTGTTACAAAGAACATAGTGTAGTTGTCGTAACCATGCCGAACTATATTTTGTATTTGCGTGCACTAGCAACCATTTAGAGTAACAGTGGAAAATTATCATATTGATCTGTCTCGAAATAACGCTGCCTATATAATATATATGTTTATGACATAAATCAAACGAAACATTAAGTCATCTTAATGTACATATCTTCTATTTGAACTGTGCTTTCTCATATTGTTTTCACAAGTATTTTGATATACTTATCAATTAATCAACTTATTTCTTAAAAATGTATACAATAACTATTGAAAAGCATTGTCAGCAACAATTTAATCAAAATAACAGACATTTCCACACAGATACCAAATGTACAAGGATGATTACAGCTTCCTTGACTTGTATTTAATTCAATTATCACTGCAATACATCATCACAATATAAATAAATAATACAATTAACTAAATATAACAATCTTAATTGAAAATGAATAAAATATATAAACAAGCTTTGGATTTATTTAAAAATCAAGAATTCAATGCAAACAAATAAAATATTAATTTTATTTATAAACGTGAGTACGAGCACTCGTTGTTCTATATTTAGCAGAATTATTTGTATTGTTATACCCTTCACCATGAATGCTAAGGACATCGACATATGTGATAATGCAAAGCAAAAACATACAGTTAGTTGCAATCGCTTAGTTTCTTAAGCATTCTTTTTTGACTCTTTGTACCCTCAGAAATATTTTAAATATCAAAAATCAATGCATAATGTCTCTCTTTAAGAACTTGTATCAAAACAAAACGTGCATTACAAATATTCAAATGAGAAATATTGCGCTTGAGCGACTTTGCATTTGAATATATTGAAATGGGTTATGAATAAATGTAAAATTTTATTCCCTATGAAAATATGACAAAACAAAGTGTTTAATCTTCTGGTCTTGGTAGACTTTTCGGTAGAAATGATATAGCCGTATATGTCTGTCTGTTGAACTCAACTTTTCGAAGCCCCAAAAAATGTTCATACTTTACTGATACATCAAGGTGCTTTTCACCATAATATTTATTTATATTTATCTTAAAGTATACCTTAGTGAAGGGTATATAAGATTCGGCATAGCCTTGTTTTATTTATTTTGTAAATTATTATTGTGACAAGTTGCACACTTTTGCAAGCACCCTTTATTGGTACTATTTGTCGGTTACAATTGAAATTGCTCAATACAATTTATTACTTGGTGATGATACAATACATATTCTATATCCCAAAGTCAATTTGCATCTACCCACGTGTTATTTGTGGGATTGCTTCGTATTCTATAGAGCTACGCGATCCGTTTTCATTGATGCACTGCTATCAACTGTTTATAAATATTTTGTTTATTCCCTGTATGAATTCATAATTGCTCATAGGTTATAATTTATTTTGGATTTTTATTTCAAATTGTATTTATAATTTCACTCATTGTTGGTAGAGTTTTGCGTCGACTGCGCCGATGCGAAAAATTTGCGTTTTTATGAATGAAAATATAACTTTAGTTTGAGTGATAATTTTGTTCCAACTTTTTTTGTAACAAGACTTTACTAGAAGAATATTAATGCTAAATTATAAAAGAAGTGGTTAGTTTGTAAAATAAAATTCTTGGTAAGAATGCTATTATTGTTAACTGATATTTGCAAATATTGTTTAGAAACTTAAAATAAATTATACATATTTGGGTAGTATTGGCTTACGAGAAATAAGTATTGCTATCACTTCTATGTCCAAAACATTTTGTTCAAGTGGTGACTGCAAGGTGTATTCAATAAGGTGAAGTTACTAACACAGCTGATTACGGTTTGTTTATTTATGTTGCGTTTAAAAGTGTCAGAAAGTTTTTTACTGTTTGTTGTGAACATTCAAAATATTCAAATTGAAAATAATCAAAACTTGAAAATTGGCTAAATTAATTTGTTTAAGGGATTACAGCAAACAACAACAATAATATCTGCAAACACAAAATAAGCAATATGGAACGTGCTTCACAACTGTCCTTCATAGAAATTCTCTTTAAGTAAAAACTAAAAAACCAATATCAAAATGTCTTCACATCAATGAAATTTTAAGCGGAAAAACATATTTTACAAATTACAGTTGCACAGCATTATCCATTCTCATTTCGTGCAGCAGTTAAAATATTGTAAAATTTGTAGATTTTTATTTTGAAACATTTGTACAATAGAGGTATTCACAATGTAGAGTGCTTGGCCTGGTAATGTAGTAAAAGAGCACAATATTAAAAAAACTAAAATCAACATACATTAGAAATTGAAATGTTTGTCAATAAATAGCTTTTCTGCTTTTTTACTAGGGTAAGTACTCTACATTGTGAATACCGATATTATAAATTTATTCAAAATATTGGCTTTTGTAAGATATAACCTTTCCATCTTTCTGGCAGCATATGGGTTCCGAGCCAAAAGAACTTTTGAGGTCAAAAACGAAACAAGACAATATCGAATACTCTGTTCTTAAGTGAAGCGTATGCCAGAGATAGCGTTGTCATGATGGAATATTACGGTGTCATGTCTGGCCGCATATTCTGGTCCTTTTTTTGCCAATGATCGCATCAAACGAATAAGTTGCATTCAGTAGAGGTTCCCTATGATGGTCTGGCCAGATTTCAGCAGCTCATAATATACCATTACCTTAGCGCTATGGATATATGGTTTGGTGTCGATTCCGCTGGTTGGTCGGGATTCTCATACGATCTCTTATGCTTCGGGTTGTCGCAATGTATCCATTTTTCATCGCAAGTAATGATTCGGTGCAAATATGATTTTCTTTTATAGCGTTCAAGCAGCATTTCCTACATACCAAATCGTCCTTCAAGGTCTCTCAGCAACAATTCGTATGGTAACTATTTTCCGTCCTTTGGAATGAATCCTGCTTGCATACGTTTTGAAATTGCTGATTGAGTATCTCCCAATGATTTTGCTAGCTCTTTTAGAGTTTGACAACAATAATCATGGAGTAATTCCTCCAATTCGTGGTCTTCAAACTTTATTTTGCTGGCCTGGCGATCTTTGTCTTCCTTGTTAAAATCAGCGCATATCTAGCACGTTAAAACCTATGAAATATATTCACCATTAAGTTCGGTGAGCAATCGGTGTGCTATAGCGGCACTTTTTTTCAGACTAAAGAAGTAAAGCAAAATTTTCCGCATACAAAAAAATTCGACATTTTCGAAGCAAAAAAAAAAAAAAAAACGTTGTTGTTTACACCATAATGTTCAACAACTAAGTGAGAATAAATGACAGATATGTACCCTTTAAAATGACATGACATGTACATCCCACATTTTTAAGTTATACACTTAATAATTGTCAAAATCTTTTTACTTGAAAATATTATTTACAGAGAACATTAATATATCATCATCATAATAATAATTATAGGCAAGTCAATTTTTTTAGACCCCTTTAATGATCGCAGTATACATTATTGAAATCAGTTACTTTTTTTAGGAGTTATAAGCATGAAAAGTTGCTACTAACACATATCGTCGACCGGGGGTTTATGTGCCCATATGCTATTTTGACAATTTTGAGTTGAGGATGCCACCTTAGGTTTTCGACCCGAAATTTTTCAAATCTGCAATCCGTTTTCGGCTACCTCGTCTCGTTGCTGAGATAAATCGTGTCCGTTTTGCTATATATCTCTTAAAACAGCACTTTTATGTGCCATTTTGCTCTATACGTCATTCAATGGCCTATAGACCAAAATTTCAGTATAAAATCATGAAATTGATTATTGCTGGACATTTTGCTCTACGTGCAATTAATATTATTATTGAATGCTTATATTTTTCAATATATTTTTCTATTATAAAGAATTCTTAAGAGTTCTTTTATATAGCATACTGTTGTATAACATACCAAAAATAAATAGGTGCGTTAAGCGTAGCATTAGGATGTAGAGTAACAATTTTTGTTTTTGTATACGTTTTTTTTAATTTTGTTATTAGTAGTGATAAAATCTAGCGCTTCAGTCAAAGCTTGACGCGCTTACTTGCCCATTTACGTGGAGCAAGAACCCTCCACCCCAGTTTCAGACGGATTTTATAAAGATCAGTTCAAACTCAATTTTGATTTGTCCTTTACAAAGCCTAGAAAATACCAATAATCCAGAGGAGGATAAAATTAAAGAACTCGATATTTACAGAAATGAAACAAAAGTGGAACGTGACATAGATCAACGAAAACAAGATCCTTTTCTGATGTTGTATGTTTTGATTTGCTAATCGCTTTCAACCGTCCTAAGGTTTTGCATTGTCTTTCTATTTTTTTTTTTTTGAGAGTGGGATATATATATAAAAAAAATGTTTTTGCACAAAAATTTTATGCCTTGAGTTACAAAACATTTATTATTATTCGCTAAAACCAGTTTGTACGTATTAAATAATTACATAAAAGTGCAATACAAAAAAACGTTTAAAGTGACAACACTCTAGATTACTTAGATATTCTTAAATAATATTACATGTATAAAGTAACCTATTGACTTGTATCTCACTACAAGGAGCACATAAGTATCAAATGACCCAATATATTTAAATTGGAGTCCGCCAGTAATCAAACATTAGTGAAAATTCTATGGGATATATTGACTACTTGTAAAACTGCTGAGTCATGATGGTGTATACAGGCAATTTCTGTTTAGTATCACTTACAAATTTAAACATGTTAAAGCCAGTGATGAGTTAAAGTTTTAATTACATGACTAAAGGCTATTTAATTAGATATGTGGTAAAAATGAAACTAATGCGAAGAACTAACAAACAAATCTAAATAAATACTAAAGTAGATACAATAAATACCCAACTAAGTAATAAGAAGACTTAACTCCAATTCAACGAAAACAAAAACATTAAAAAACTGAACAAAACCTACAGACAGCGCATCTACACCACATTTTGAATGCAGATAAACATGTAAAATCCTTAAATTAATCAGAACAGACCAGTGTATCTGCCTGCTGATGTGAAATATTTTAATTAAAATGAAAATGAAGAAAATAACTAGATGACAAGTATGTGTGTTCATAGAATTAAAATATTTTGCATATATTTCTGCCTTAGTTTGCGCTTGAGAGGAAACAAATAAACCTACTGCATGTGTAACATACATAATCTTTCCTAGAGATTCCGAAACAAAGAATCATTAAAATATTGTCATAGAACTCAGTGGAAATCTCATTTGCGTCCATTAACAAAATTGTTGAAAACTCAACAGTCAATATTACTGAAAAACCTGTGAAAGTAAACGTCTTAAACATTTCAATACTAATGAAAACTATGTGATTTTTTCTTAGCAAAATTTTTCCAAATGTATAAGTAGTATTTTCCAGGGACCGTAACAATTATGACATTTATAATAAAAATCACAACATAATTGTTATTTTTGATTTTTATTTTTTTTGTCAGAAATATTTGTCAAACTTTGATTTTTATTTTTTTTGTCAGAAATAATTGTTATTTTTTTGTGATACATAATTGTCAGACTATATAAATAAAAATCATAGTGTGATAAATATGTATGACAAAAAAAATAAAAATCAAAGTTTGACAAATATATCTGACAAAAAAAATAAAAATCAAATTTTGACAAATATTTCTGACAAAAAAAAATAAAAATCAAAGTTTGACAAATATTTCTGACAAAAAAAATAAAAATCAAAAATAACAATTATTTTTGACAAAAAAAATAAAAATCAAGAAATTAAAAATCATGTTAATTTATGAAAATATAGTTGAAAACGATCAAAATGGTATGCTTGACTTGACTCTCCGATATTTTCTAGTGATGGCTTTTTTCCTTTGAAATTTCAAGAATAATTATTATTTTCGGTCCCTGGTATTTACTGAAAAAAAAACGGAGATCAAATGAAAAGAAATAAAAAATCTTAAATGTTGAGAACCTCTGCAATGTGTGCTTTAAGTAAATATGAAAAGTGTTGTATTTCTTACACTTTATATATGAACAAAATTTAATTTTTTACCATATCTCTTTTAACATGAATTGTACTCATTATATGATTATATTTTCAACTTTCGAAGGATTTACATTTTAAATACTCTTTCACAATCATACAACAGCCGCAACATAAAAAAAAGTTGTTTTATTTGTATTTATATTTAGGTTTTTTCTACCTTTTTGTTTAACACACAATACCAAAATTTTCATGTCTATTCTAGTTATAATGAGAAAAAGCGAGGTTTGCTACCGTTACCACTTAAGCTACTATTACCTTTAACATACCACTACCTAAATACCATCACACCAAAGTTTTTTTTTGCATCGAAAATGTGGAATTTTGTACCAACAAAGAGGGAAGAACACCGATTGCTCACCAAAGTTTCTGGTGAATGTGTTAAATCAAGAGATGGTGATTTTGAAACAGAAGACTAATATCACCCAGGCCAGCTAAAAAAGTTTGAAGACCAAGAATTGGAGGCATTACTCCATGAAGTTTGTTTTAAAATTCAACAAGAGCTTGCAAAATCAATATGAGGCGAGCAGCAGGATTCATCAAAAACCAGGTAAATTGGGTACTATACGAATTGTAGCCGATAGACCTTGAGAGACAATTTTGCATATCTGAAATGCTGCGTGAACGCTATAAACGAAAATCATCTTTGAACCGAAGAAAAGCATGGCCAACCTGCCGTATCTACACCAAAGCCAAATATCCATGGCGGTAATGCTCTGTGTTTTGTGTTACCAAAAGCGTCCTATCACAGGGAACCTGTACCAAACACAACTGATGAGTTTGAAGCGAACATTGTCCGAAATATGCGAACAGACATGAAACCGAAACATTCCATCAAGACAATGCTCTGCCACATGTAGCAATACCTGTTAAAAGGAATTTAGAATGAAGTGGTTGGGAAGATGTGTTAAACAAGGATGAGTCTTTTGAGTAATGTAAACGGTAGTTCCCGAACTATTGGAGATCTCCTAATGAAATTTCACATAGTTAGTGCTGTGACTTGATTTGTATTTACATTGGAAGATTGGAATTTTTTGCAAACTTTTCTGAATTAGTGTAAAATTCGAACGGATTGAGATATCGTAATAAAATTTGGAACTTTACATACATCAAAAGACTTTTAATAAATTTATGGAAATCTTTTGCTATTATCTGCACTTAAATACCTAAATTCATAAAGCGGGGATAATATGATACAACCAATTTAGGTTTTTCATAAAAGAGGCCGCTTACCGTATGATATAAAAACATATATCGACTTCCAAAAATAATATTTTTGAATAATATAGGCTTTGCGTTTTTTAAACATTTTTAGATAAATCTGTAATTTATCTTCAAATTTGGATAGGCAGTGGGGGGCTCTTAAATGAGCCAGATTTTATTTTACATGCATTTACGTAAAGTTTTCTTTTAAAAACATATACAAAATATATCCGAGCCCGAATACATTTTTTACTATAAGAGAAATATTAGGAAAAACTTTTTGGGAAAAATCATAAAACTATGCTGTACTTTAGATGTCCTAATTTGGATACGTGTATATTTTTTCAGTGACAAAATAATTATATGGAACTTTCTTATATTGTATAACCTAATTTCCTGACTTTGGATTTTTTGTGATTTCATTCAGATATCTTCTATTGATCACGAGGTACCGAAATATTTCTAAAATTAATAGTTTCTTAATCACTGTGTGTTGGCGTATACATAATATATATGGGCTTAAGCATAACTTTGTTGAGATTTTCACGATTTTTTAAAATTATTTTTATACGCTCTACCAACAAAAGGGTGTACATATGGGTATATACGTGTGTAACATTGTAAAATATTCATCTGAACCCAACAAAGTATATATGTTACTTATCCTTATGAAATTCTATGTAGACTGAGCTATGTCCATCTGTCTGCCTGTGTGTGTATTAACGATATTTATATTATTATACTAAACTTTTTCTAAGCAGTTTGGTATTGAAAATCAGCAAAATTGTCTTAGTGGACCCAGGGTTATGGACCAAAAGCAATTATGTACAATTAAGGTCGGTTTCATAGATTTAAAAGAAAAGCATTTTTGACCATATGTTCAATATTAATTACAACTTTGAATTAAATGTATTAAACGTGATAAATTTAAATACAGAGATCAAGTTTTAATAATATAATTAAAGGTTATTTAAAACTAACAAACAAAGCTAAATAAATAAAATAAAAAACCAACTAACTAGGAGACCTAACTGCAGTGCAATACATAAATTTTATACATTTCTACATGATACATACATGCACCACACTTACGCTATATTCTGTATGCAGATAAAGATGTAAAATCTTTAAATTAATCTGGGAAGACCTGTGTATCTGCATGCTGATGAGGATTATTTTAATTATACTAAAGATGAGAAATACAAATGTAGCTTGTTTATGTTTGTAGATGTGTTTATCCTTTAGAATTAAAATATTTTTTGCTTTTTTTTTCTGTCTTAATTTGCACTTGAAATAAAGTAAATAAACCTTCAACATGTATAGTATGCATCCTCGTAGATTAACATACATAAGAGGATGTACTCTTACATATTTCAGTTCTAAGAAATGGGGAAGCCGAAGCAATTAATATTTAAAATGTTATCAAAGAACTCAGTTGCAAATCTCACCTGAGCCTATTAACTCAAACTTTTTGACACCGTTTTTCTTATATTTCAGATGAAATATCAGATGTATTAAATAATACTGAAAATAGGTGAAATTTCACTTCTAAGACATTTCAATACTAACGACAGCTATTTGATTTCTGAAAAAACAAAGAAGATCCATCAATTTCAACCGGAATTTAAAAAAATATATCAAAAACATAACGTGCTCAGAACATCAGCAATGTGTTGTATTTCCACTAGAACAAATATCTATTTGTCATCATGTCTCTATTACCATGAATTGTAGTTATTATATGATAAGATTTTCAACTTTGCGAGAATTAACCTTTTAAATAGTCTTTTGCAATCATTCGACGACAGAATCGTAAAACAAATCAGCAGAATTGCAAAAGTGAGAAAACTTGATCGTCTTGAAAAAGTTTTGTTGTTTGTATGTTTACTTAAGTTGTTTAACTTATTTATTTAACATACATAAGTTTCAAGACTACTCCATATAAATTGATCAAATCTATCGAGCTTTTTTTGTTTTGTTATTGCCGAAATACAGCCTGATTTACTGCGAAGGGTGTGTGATATGCAGGTTACGCCAATTGAATGAATATTAAAAACATTTTTTTTTTCTGTTTTATTTAAATTTCTCAGCCTCTATAATTTGCTGCAACTTCCATTGAAAACTTACTATTACATTTATTAATGTTGGTGTATGATATCTTATTTGTTTGGAAGAAGTTATTTTATAAAAAATTTTAAATAAAATATATTCGTTCTCTAAACCAAAGACTAATGTAAATATTAATCTAAGTTTCGCTCTTATATTACTTCTTGTTCGAATGCTTGTAATTTTTAAGTTGTATTATTAATGTTGATTAATGATAATTGCAATCGTAGGACCAGTATTAACTTGTTAGATACACAAACATATAGTAGAAATACAAACAGAATTACTTATACTTAAGAACAATATTCACACAACGTACACATCTTGCTACTGTTAAATTAAAATGTTAGGATAACTAATTAAAAGGGCACTTACCCTTATAAAATTGGATAATTTATTTGTATGGGTACAAAATCTGATGAAATGCGTATATGTATAGTAACCTAAATTTGGACAAACTCACCACAATGATACCTAAAATTTTTAAAGGTATTTTACTTAAAAAGCAAAGTCGGTCATACAAAAATAATATAAAAGAAAATAATAGTAATAGTGCTATATTCGGCTGTGCTGAATCTTGTATACTCATCGTCAATATGAGGCAATAAAATATGTTTCTTCTACAATTATATACCGATCCACTCAAAAGTTGGTAGAAATATTTAGGTTCATATAAAACTTGTTTATGTCAAATTTCATCATAATATTAATTACACTGTCCTACAGCATTTTTGGAACAGAATAGCGACACTATTATTCTAAATGGGCATGTTGAGTAGATAATTTTTGTGGAATAAACTTATAGACCAGCTGGTCTGAGTTTTTTTTTTTAGCTTTTTTAATTTTTTGACCGAAGGGAGCATTGTACTAAATGAAAAAAATGTTGTAAGTTAATGTCTTAGATAATTCTTATTGTGTGAGTTATATTGAGGAAATTAATGGGGATAATTTTTGTGGAAGATCAGAACCCCCTAGCTCCTCTGTTTACGGGTTTTTACGAATTACTCATAAAATATAAAACGTTTAAATTATATTTATATTTAAAGATTACTTAGAGACACTTAAGTGACAATTGTGTTCACGCCAGATTACATGGGATGTATAAAGTAACTTCACTAAGCACAATGAAAACATACGTGTCAAATTACCAAAAATGTACAAATTTGATTCAACCAACTGGTCACACATTAGTGATAATTACTGTCTATAAGGGATACATTGACTACTTGCTTAACTGCTGGGTATTTTGTTTCATATGTACATGTGAAACATTCATGCACACAATTTTTTTGGGTTGTTGCCTACATGTTCGGGAAAATGTTTTTTGTAGTTAAAGTTTAAGTTAATGGTAACAGCAGTTGCAAGGCAAATGTAAACTCAGAATGAAAAATAATCACAAATAAATCATTGCAGCTTTAAACATGTCTATACTCCTAAACTACAACTGCAGTATGCCTTTTACCATTACCTAAATATTCCTTCTTATAATACAATTTTAATGAAAAGATATGTAGTTGCAATGACTTCCATTCCCTAAGTTGGTCTGAGTCTCGATTTAAGAATCCAAAAAAGCCTCTAATATAAATATTGTTATCCAAAATGTGATGGAAATCTTTCGATTTGATTTCGAAATGGATTTCAACCGCGTATCGCAATAACAAATATAAATAATGAGCTTTTACATAAGATTACAAGATACAGACACCACTGTGCAAACTTACCTTTTGAATAATAGCATACAGACAAACAGAAAGACAAACAGAAAGAAAGACGAACAGACGGATATAGTTAAATCGACATAGAATTTCGTAAGGATCAATAATATATATATACTCTGTGTAAAGCTTAGTACTCTGTTCAAAATGTCGTGCGAAATGCTGTAAAACGCAAAAGCAGTACTCTGCTCTTATTATGGAAAAAATGTTAAATATATCTGGCAAACTTATTTTTTCACACGAAATAACATAAGCACCACTTATTTCGCACGAAATTAAAACCAACAGCTGATCATTTGTTGCATATAAAATTTTTCGCATGAAAAAACAATAATTTTTCGCAAATATGAATAGAGTATTAGGCTTTGCATTGAGATCAAAATTTCCATATAAAGAAATAAAATATTAATTTTATTTATACACGGAAGTTTGATTATTAGTTGTTCCAAGTATTTATATCACAATTGTTGAAACTTATTAATCTATTCAATAGTGGGTGATGATGCTGTACATCAACATTGATATTCTATAGTCAACTATTAACTTTGAAATTTTATACCCAGTCTCATTGTGATAGCTCCTTATTTCGTACAAATATTCGTACTTAAATTGCCTATTCACGTGACATTCGTGTGATTATTTCTTTTACTGCAGAACTACATGCTCCGTTTTCATTGAAGCGCCGCTATCAACTGTTTGTAAATATTACTTTTATTTCTTGACTAAAATCAGCATTTCACAAATACATTGTTTTACTTATTATTAATTGTTGTCTCAAATTGTATATTATTTCACTCATCGTAAGTTGAGTTTTTTTTTCACTGCGCCGATGCGCACAATTTGTGTTTTTATGAATGAACGCGTAACTTTAGTTTGAATGAGAATTTCGAAGTTTTTCATAGCAAGTGTTTAGTAAAAGGAGCCGTCAAATAGTGAAAGAAGTGGGCAGTTAGTACAATGAAGTTCTTTGTGAAAATGCCACTTTGGTAACCGAAAGATTGCTTAGAAATTCAATATACACTATAAATAGTTTTGACTAACGTGAAATACTTACAGCTGTAACTCATTTTCCAAGATTTTTTGTTAATTGCTGACTACTTATTTAATTCACGATTTCTATAATTTTGTTTCGTAAAATATGAATTTGTGCAAAAATGCCATAAAAATTAGTTTTAAAGATAATATTATTTCGTTAACACACACGTGTAAGTAAAATTATAAAGAAATTTTTATAAATTGTTTAGAGAAGAATTTTTAAATAAATATGCTTATATTAATAGCATTTGTACAGAAATGTAACCTCAGAAGGTAAAACTAACCGCAAAACTCCAACCACAATTTACGGAATCTCAAAAAATCCACAAAGAACTCTGTCATAATTCAAACAATAATAGCAAAATAGGCATCCGTGAAAAGATAGCGTAAACAGTGATCATGGAAATTAAAAATATGTACTTCACACTATGACAGAAAACAAATTGACCCCCCGATCGTATACTTGTTAAACATGGGAGTTAATCACTCATACGACCCGTAAGACTTTTCAATACATATTGTTACATTTTTATACCCATCATTTTTATAACACATCAAAATATTTGTCGCAGACCAATATTGTTATATACATTGTTGGTCCTCATAAGATGGTATGGCAATCTAGCTATGTCCGTTCGTCGCATAGTGTTGGAAATAAAAAAAGGTGGAAATAAATCTGTAACTTGTAAATAGATCATCCGATTTAAATGAAATTTCCCACGACTGTAGCTGAGTTTAAGTTTTTGGTCACTAAACACTAAGGGATGGTAGACGGAGTCTCAAGCAGAAAAAGTGGAGTATCTCGGTTATATGAACAATTAAAAACGATGCCAAATTTTTGTTCTTGATCCTATTTGAAAGATTTTTGTATACGTACAAGAAGAGACATACAAAAAAACATTGCAGTAGCTATATTTTATATCTAACAATTAACGAGACATTTGAATTTAAATATATTTCTTAAAGGCAACATTTTGGGAAGTATTACAGAGAAAAAAAAATTTTCAAAACTTGTACCACTGCGATGTCCAGAGCCTTCCGAAGTAGACCTATTTTTATATAAATTTAAAATTTATGCCAAATTGTCTCAAAAAGCATAGCTGCTTTCAAAAAATTAAATCCTTTTTTGTATGCCCCAATATGGCCCAATATATAAGACAAAGGTAATTTATAACGCGAACCTCGGTACCGTCAATTGAGTAAAAAATCTAACAAAATAACATTTTTGGAATTTTTGAAAAGTTAATTGGGAACTGAGGGATTTTCAATAACAAATGGCAAATTTCTTTTTCACTTTTGCATTTTCATTAAATGCTTCTACATAGCTGCAAAACGTCATTAAAAACTATTTATAAACAAAAATTGTATTCCATTTAAAGAACTAAAATTTTCAATAATATGGGAATAAAAAATGTAAGCTATTTTTTTAAAATGCAATAAAAGTTTTGTTTATAAATCGTTTTTAATAAACTTTTACATTTATATAGAAATTTGCAATATCCAGAAATGAAAAAGAAAGTTGTCATTTGTTATTAAGAATCCCACAATTCTCAAAAAAACTTTTACAAAACTCCCTATTCGGCACAGCCGAATATAACACTCTTACTTGTTACCTTTTAAAACGGTGGTTTATTTCCTTTTAAAATGCATGTAAAAGCGTCAAGTAGTTTTAAAATTGTAACTACTCTTTATTTATTAAAATTTACACAACAATTTAAATAACCACTCTTGTTTAATACACTCGCTTATATTACACACTTTAAAAACACACTGGTAATACAGTTGATGTTACCTCAAACAGTGCTTGCGATTATACATCTTCCAATAAATTATAGTGTTATCTATTTCTACAGTGATAGAAAAAGTGTTTCATGTTTAAGTTTTGAATTTTGAATGCATGGGCCCAGGGGAGCGGCCAGGGGTCCACAAAGTAGGATTCAATTTTTAAACAATCCTATTTTTTCGTCTGTGTACCGATTTAAAAAAAAATTTCATATACTGAATCCCCTGGATGAGCACTACAAAAATCAACTATATTTTAAAACTTAGGAGAATTAAATGTTCAACATTTTGACCCACCCTACTCCAGTTTTTTGATAAAAGCAGGTTCAAATATTTCTCGATTTGCACCATTTATTAGACTAACAACAAATGTATACGTCAAATAAAAAAATAATTGTTTAATAATCGTGACTGACTTATTATATTGCATTTGAATTTAAACATTTAAAAATAGGCGATTTTTCGCTAGTATTTGGACACAAAAGTACTTTTTTCTTAAATTATCTAAAACAAATTTCTAAGAAGATGTATTAAGAATTTATATTTTTTGAAAATCTAGCTTTACATTAGATATTTCAAATGAAAACAAAATTGAATATTGTTGATTCCGAGGGGACCATGTCCATCCAAATAACGCCTATTTGTTATGGAAAATTCAATTTTAAGGCAAAAATTTCCAAATCACATAGGCGGTATCAAAACATGGTAACCTATTTTAGATGGCCAAATATATTCTTAGTTATCTTGTAAAAGGTTCCGATAACCCCGGCCTTGGTATGGATATTATAGCCAAAAAAAATAAAAAAATCTAATTTTTGAGAGTTGCGGGATTCGTGATTACAAATTTAAAAATTTGCTTCTGTTTTTTCATTTTCAATATAAGAATCTATATAACTGTAAAATTTCATAAACAAATATTCATAAATATAAATTCAATTTCAATTTTAAAAATTTGTATCTTTGCAAAAACTCAATAAGAAGCATTTTTTGTCATATTTCGTTTTTGTTTTTAAGTTAAGTTTCAGAATGATCTGATATTGGTATACTAATCTAAAATCGGTTAGAAAACAAATGTAGAAGTTCGAATGATAACCCTAGCTTGAACTCTGTTATATAAAGAGAATTAGACCTGAGATAGAAGCAACACACTAAACTTGAACATTTTCTTGTTACAAAAATTTGGTGTGCTTAACGAAATTATTGTACATTTTCAGCTCATGGTTTCTTCACAAACAAAAAAGTAAACAAAACATAAAAACATAAAAAGTCTAACTTTTATTACTTCTTATCAGATTTTAACGAATTTTGTTCCAATAAAATAAATGATATAATTTTAAAAGGTTTAGGGTAAATGCCTTCTGAATTAATTTTCCTTCTTAAATGGTATTTAATTTTTTTTTTTACAATATACATTCTTCTTAGGAATGTGTGTAAACAAGTTTTTTGTGTACAAGTAAAACTGTGTTTTCATTCATACTTCCATATATTTGTATATTTATTGGAAAAGTTAATAGTAGACGTATACAATTATCATTAATCACCGTTAATAACACAACATATAATTATAATTCTACCAACACGGATCACGATAAGAATTATCCTAAATTATCGATTTGTATTAAAAAATTAAAATCGAATATATTGTTGGTTAAGACATTTTTGCTGTTAGGGCTGGATATCTCAAAAATGAAACCAATGCAAAGAAAAATCTATATAAATGCAGGCAGAAAATAAAATAAATAAACAACTAATTAGAAGACCTAAATGCAGTTCAACTAAAACAAATAAATGTAATAAGCAGGAATTCTTCATAAACATCTACATGTAACATACGTACAGCACATATACAATCTATATTGTATGCAGATAAACATGTAAAATCTTTAAATTAATCAGACAAGACCTTTGCATCTGTCTGCTAATGGGGAATATTTTAATTAAAATGAAGATAAGAAAAAAACACAGGAAAAGGATGTGACTTTTTATATATGTTTTTAAATGTGATTTTCCTTTAGAATTAAAATATTTGCTTGTGTTATATGTTTTTGTCTTAACTCGCACTTGAAGGAAAATAAATAAACACAAAACACATGTAATACATTCCTATACATTCTCGTATATATAAGAGAATGTACTCTTACATATTTCAGTCACAGAACTTAACAAAACTTAATGACAATATTTTTCTCATACATTTGATCCAATATCAGTTGGATAAAATCATAAGTATTGAAAAATCTGCTTAATTATACCCTTCGCCATGCTGTATTTCCATTTGTACGACAAAATGTTAAAAAAAATAATGAAAAAGTCTAATTTGTTAAAAGGTATTTTTTATATTTGCGAAGTAATAAAGTACCAATATATTCATTGAAAATATTACAACAACTAAATCGTTTATTTCAAAAACCGGTCAGCAACAAAAAATCTAAAATTGAATTATTGGGCGATTACTATTTTATAAAGGTAAATGCATCGTTTTATGCAAAAAAAAAAAAAAAAAAAAAAAAAATAAATAAATACTGCCCTCCTATTAATGTGAAGCAAAGACGAGAAATCCGTGTTTAGTGCAGAAAGAAGTCAAGTGACTGGTTTCTGTCTATATAATACTTGGCCCTAATCAATTTTTTTCATAAATGTTATAGGTCTCAATAAATGTGAAAATATAAAACTTTTACAAGCTCTAAAATTCTACGTGGTTTTAAGGGAATATTTTTCAATGCCCTGTATGATGACGAATAGTTATTTCAGAACAAATATGTATAAATGAATATGATGCCAAACTCTATAAAAAGTTAAAGATATACGCAAAAATGTGAGATGACGTGACGTTATATATAACAGAAGAGGGGTTTGACTTGCATTACAAAATTGCACAACTCTGTGAATTGGGATAGACTTTTTGTATAAAACATTTTTTAGTAGGATTTGTATAATATATTATTTTCCAAATTATAAAACTAAAAAATCCTTCCTCGTTTTTATTTTCGCAGCTTGATAAAAAATAAATTTAATGTATTCAGGTATACTTTTCAGTTAGCAAAGTAGAATGCAATTCGACTTCATCAGAGGATATGTACGTTTAATGAATTTCAAATATGTCGTTGATAAAACGAAAATGCATTTTCCAAAATTAATTTTTTTGCTTCAGTCATCTGCCAAGCGGAGTTGATATATTCCGTCTGTCTGTTGAAATCATCTTTCCGAAGTCACCAAATAACTTACATTCATGAGTCATACATTAATATATACGTTATAGATTCGGTTCGTATCTATATCTGGATTAACAGGGCATTAATATAGACAATATGGATATTTGATGATAGGTGTTTCAAGGACCTTTTCAACGACGTATAAACGCCATATTAATTAGAACCTACGATGTGTCAAAGTCGGGAAAACTATTTGTTAACCTGAGAATTTTTTTTACCATAAAATTTGTTTCAATATACAATTTTTTGACAAAATAATATTTTCAATCTTTATTTAAAGTATACTTTGGTGAAGAGTATATAAGATTCGGTACAGCCGAACATAGCTCTCTTACTTGTTTTTTTTTTTTACTACTTACATTATTTACATTCTATTTTGGTGACATTTTCCAAAATGTATAAATAGTTGACATTAAAAAAAATGTTTAAAAACAACATGTTGAGAACCTCTGTAGTGTGCGGTTTAAGTAAGTGTAAACACTTTTTATTTCTACTACTTTGAGTATGAACAAATATATATTTGTTACCATATCTCTATTAACATGAGTTAAATTCATTATAGGATTGGATTTTGAACTTAGGAAGGATTTACATTTTAAAAACTCTTTCACAATCATGACATCAACATAAAACAAAACCAGAAGAATAGAAAAAAGTAGAAAACTTTAGCGGCTTGGAAAAGTTTTTTGTTTGTAAGTTTATTTAAATTGGTTCCTTTTTTTTGTTTAACATACATGTCTACTCTACTTATATTGAGAAAAGGTTATTTTGGGAATTAAATTTTACTTTTGCATAAACTGAATTACATGAGGTGTAAGAGCATTAATGCAGAATTTTACAGGATATATTTAATGAAATTTTCTTCAAAACTTTCTATTACATTAAATTTGCTATATTGAAATTTTTTATTTCATCGATTGGACGATAAAAATAAATTTCTCTTTAAACCGAAAACGCAAGTAAGTAAGTAAATATTAAGTTTAGTTTCGCTTTTATCTTGATTTTTCTTCAAACATTTGTAATTTTTAAGTTGAATTATTAAATGATAATTACAATCGTAGATCCCGTATTAACTAGTTCAATAGCCATACAAATACTAATTAGAAATACAAAAAGAGAATTACTTATACTTAAGGACAGCATTCACAAACACACACAAATACTACTGTTAAAGTGAAATGCCTTGTATTTAATATAGAACCAATTGTAGCATTTATTTGTATTGGAACATAATACGATAAAATCTGATAAGATTTATAAACAAGAAGATTGTAATTTGAGCAAACTCACCATTTTCTAAAAGATACTTAAACCAAAGTTTTTAAAGGTATTTTGTTAAGCCAAGTTGGTCATATAAAATAAAATAGTAAGTTATTTTAAACATTAGACATTTTTTTTTTTTTTGTTCAATAAAAATACTAATTTAATAAATTAAGTTTCAAAAATAATTATATTAAATTTTTTATTCATTTCAAAATTTAAATAAAATTATTATCAACTTAAGCACCTAATCCTTATAATTTTAATGATATTGCAGAGGGGTTGACAAATTGTCTTGTCATTAACACAAGTTTGGTAAAATTTTGCAAAACTTCTATAAATCACGTTTGGTACAAGTTGTACGTGGACAATTTATTTGTCACAACTAACAACAGTTTTACTCATCATTTAGGGTGTTCTAACTAGCATTTTATTTTATTAATACACAACCACAATAATAAACTTTTCTACACTATGTAAACTTTTATTTTCACCATGTTCAGGGTGCATTTTAAGTATAGGGCACAAATAAAAACGAACACCATACAACACAAAATAAAGAACATGGTTTGAGAGAATTGTTAGCAGACAAATCAATTGCACAATTGCTTGTACTCTGACAGTGCAATGTATAGATTTCCAGTCAGCTCCTGCTGCTTGTTGGAAAAACAAAAGCAACATTTATAACAATTGGTATAACGTTTAGAATTTATTATAAATTTTGGGGATAAAGTTCAAACGTTTCTGATATTTATTTTTTGGCAGATTTTTTCCGTTACGACTTTCTTTTTTGTTTAAAAAGAAATAGATTTAAAAGTTTTTTTGTCTTCATTTTCCAAGAACGTGATCTGGAAAGAGTTTTGCTTGTTCTGTTACAATTATTGTTGGGTTCAATATAATCAAAAGGTGATTTAAAGTTAAAAATAAGCACTGTTATCATTAGAATCCATTGGACTGTTTGTTATAAACTATTGTCACGTGATATTTGAGGCTAAGTTTGGTCGAATTTCATCTCAACAACGTTATTTACAAGCGTTTTATGGGTGTTATAATAATTCTCGGAAGTGGACCTTATATTGAACCTTATATGGACTGCTAGCCTCAATATCCAGTAATTTTTTTACGAATTTCTGAAGTGGTTCTTATATAGGACATACGTCAATTTATAAACCGATATTCACAAAATCAAATAGTATGATTTCTAAAAAAAAAACTTACTGATCTATATTGTTTCGATATCGATATTTATCACATATGTATTTATGTAGGTTATGTCATTTTATTAAATATCAAATATTCATAGAGACAGTTAAAAACGAAGTAAACAAAACAAATTAAACAGGAATAATAATCAAAAATTTTTAAACATCTCTAACAACTGAGCTATTTTTTCATTATTTTTCATCAATTTCATTGCCTGTTGGTATAGCGAAATATACCATAATCTTCTAGATTTTTTTAATGTCTAAATTTCGACCATATACACACAGCCTCAAAAGTGAGTAAAAACCAGTGAATTATTTGTTTTTATTTGATTTTTTTTTCAGAACCAAACCTAATATTCAGGCTAATCTGAAACAAACCGAAACTTTAAAATTTTAATCGATGAATAGATTTTATGATTTTCATTATCTTAAAAACATCAATTAATTCACTGGTATTTACTCACTATTGAGGATGTGTGTATATAGGAACTGAGATCGAAAAATTCTTAACAAATGTTTTTTATTAAAACAAGGCTCAAAAAGTTCCTTAATGTGTCTACTTATTTTTGGCCTAATTTGGCATCCTGTCACTATGGTAAGCAAGGTCTTGAGTGGTACAAGAACAATAATATGTTATTTGTACCAAGAGAGGCAAATACTCCAAACTACCTACAGCTAAGGCCAGTGGAGAGATATTACGATCTTGTTGAAAGAGAATTGAAGAACACAAAAAAGGTGTCCAAAAGTGTGGTAGATTTTAAACAGAGATGGAGTACCTGTTCGAACAAAGTGTCAGAAAGCTTAATAAAAACCTTAATGGAAATGTTTCCAGAAAATGTTCATGAATTCATCACTGTTGACTTGAACTATAGAAATAATATATTTTGTAAATTGTAATAATAATTTCAATCAAATAAAAAAAATCAAAACTGTAAGTTAAGTGGTTTCATCTTTATTGACATATATGCATGTTAAGAATTTTTCGATCTCTGTCCTTTGGTTTTGAATTATACCTAAAATCGGAGTTAAGGCAGTAATAGAACAACATTTTTCAGAATTATAAAGGCAGTTATGACAAATTGTGAGTATTAAATTACTATTATTTCGGAATTATACTCAAAAAGTTTCATACACCAAATGTGACATTATGATACTTTCAATTAAGAATATCTTAATAGATTTCCAGGAGTAAATGCTTGTGTAATGGGAGGAATTAAACCACACGCAGAAAAAAAATATAGTTGTGCACAGGGATCGAAAATAATAATTATTCTTGAAATTTCAAAGGAAAAAAGCCATCATAAGAAAATATCGGAGAGTCAAGTCAAGTATACCATTTTGATTGTTTTCTACTATATTTTCATAAAACAACAAGCTTTATAAATTCTTGATTTTTATTTTTTTTTTGTCAGAAATAATTGTTATTTTTTTTTTTTATGGGACATATTTGTCAGACTATGATTTTTATTTTTTTGGCAAATTAATTATTGAGTTTTATTTACATATTTGTCAGACTCTTACATATATATAAATAAAATTCAATAATTAATTTTTATATCTGCCAAAAAAATAAAAATAATAGTCTGACAAATATGTCTGACAAAAAAATAACAATTATTTCTGACAAAAAATAAAATATAAAAATCAAAGTCTGATAAATATTCTTGATAAAAAAAAATGAAAATCAAAAAATAACAATTATGTTGTGATTTTTATTATAAATGTCATAATTGTTACGGTCCATGATTGTGCATGTTTACTGTAAACATTTTAACAGTTTTACAAGTTTCTTAACGATATTATTGTCACAGTAACTATTTATATGATTGTAGTAACTACAATATGTTTAATTTACGATTCACATGATTGTATCTACCATATATGTGGTTACAACCATTTAAGTATATGATGAATCTTATAATCTAAATAAATGGTTGTCACAAACATATACTTTTTTATTGTAACCATGTGCTTAAGAGAGAGATTTCTCGTTTAATGTGGCAAAGAACTTCATTTAAATCCACTAACCATTTATTTAGTATGGGAATACAGTTATCGAATATTCAAAATCTTCAACTACTGTGTTCATGCAACCCATGCTTCACATATTATAATAAAACCAAAAAATCAACATTTAGTTGTTGTTTGTTTGTATGTAGTGTTTGATTCGCAGAAGAAGTTCGTATGCAGATATGGACAAACTTAAAATGTTCTGAAAAGTTGCAGAGTTTTATGTTGAAACAAAACAAAACGGAAGTAATAAAATAAAACGGCAACAATTCGTTTATGTTACCTTAACAGTTTGTAGTGCTTTGCACGTGACGTTTGCAAATGTTTTTGCTATTGATGTTTTTCAATTGGTCCTGTTTTTTGTTGTTTTCTTTACTTGCTTCTCAACTTGTTTGTTTTAGTCTATCGCAATATTCGCAATAAGTGTGTTTACAACTTGATATGAAGTTTAAAATATGTGTACCATATTTGGGTACACAAACGAATAACGAGTTAAAACTATTATTCGAATAATTTAATAAAATATACTTAACTAAAAAATGTTACATAATTTGTTTCTTTACTAACAATGAATAAAAATACAAAATCTATATAAATAAAAATCAAATTTCGCTCGTTAGTAATTGCATAAGTTGAGAACGGCTGAACCGATTTTTTTTAATTGTTCGTCATAGTCAAACTTAGGGTTTTACGGAAAGAAAAATTTTCTACGTCCACTTTTACTCTCACTCTTTCGATTTATCTAAAATCAATGGATAATTTTTTTTCGCTTTTGATTTTGGCAACGAAACTCTCGCACAATGATATTGAACTTGCTTCATCAGGAATTGCAGCTACGTTGTTGGAAGGCTGTCAAACTGCTCGTTCAGCATTCAAGTTGCCATTAAATAGGCAAAACAATGAAAATCCAACATGCACTTTTTTATCGTGAGGAAGTGAAATATTTATACGCTACACCACCATAGTGGGGAAGGTATAATGGATTTGTGCAGGTGTTTGTAACGCCCAAAAATATTAGTCTAACACCCACCTTAAAGTATACCGATCGACTCAGAACTCACTGTCCGTCCGTCCGTCCGTCTGGCTGGCTTGTGCGCAGAGTACAGGTCGCAATTTTAAAGATATTTCGATAAAATTTGGTACATATCATTTTTTCTGCCCAAGGACGATCCATATTGAAACTGGCTGAAATCGGTCCATTATTTGACCTAGCCCCCATACAAATGTCCTCCCGAAAGTGGATTTTATCCGTCACAAATGTTTAATTTATATAGGTATCTACACAAGTTTTTGTCCAAATAAGTTTTATATACAAGGAATTCATGTCACCAAATTTTATTATGATCGGTCCATAATTAGTCATAGCTCCCATATAATGCCTGCTTCCTATAATCACTTTAACGAGCATAAATCTCCTACAAATGTTGGTATACACATAAAATTCAACATAAATAACTTTCATATAAACATTACTCACGTGACCAAATTTCGTGGTGATCGGTCTATAATTTGTCATAGCTCCCATATAAGGCCCACTTCCGAAAATCGCTCACGAACATAAATTATTGAAATTTTGAAAGAAAACTGTGTTTGCTCATTTATTTAGTGTAGGGTATTATCTGGTCGGGCTTGACCGACCATACTTTCTTACTTGTTTTTTCTTATTTTAGTGAAAAATTATAACACTTCACTTTTTCGACTTTTCTTGTAAATGCCTTTACTCAGCCATTTTCCAACCGGTTTTTCCAAATTGGAAGCAAGGCCTATGAATATTGTTTCATTGTTATAGTTTTTGTTTATATAAACAATTTTTTTTGAAGCGTAGGGGAAACCTAACTCCGGCATCAACAAAACACATGTTAGTCAATTTATTTTGTTGTTGTATCATACATATGATTTGTTTTATTTTTATTTGACACGACGAAGTGTCTGGACTCTATGTATAATTCTCTATGTCCCGTATTCTGAACTATATGACTAATTTTTAACCGATCGTCATAAAATGGCTTAAGTATATATGCAATTTATTTGTGTTGCATTTTATTTGTCTACCAACATTTTGATTCAGAGTCTATAGGCATATTTTAATATTGGTTGGTGTGGAGTAAGATACTTTTTTTGTTGGCTGCTTATACCCATGTACTCTATTTAATTTCATGCAGGGACTTTTTAGTCTACCCTCACATATGTTGCACAATCATGTAGATAGTGGTTTTATATAACTTCAAACTGTTAAACTTTGAACGACAACAAGCGAATCAAGAGACTGTGTGGAAAATGGGAGAAATACGAAAAATTATCGTATTCATATTGAAGTAGACATTTTGTGTCATTTATCAATCTTCAAACGTGCTCAAATCTTTTTATCATTGTTGTTTTTGAATGTACATTTTTCTTGTTTTTCAGTGGTATTTTTGGTTTAACACATCACACATGCAACATTTATACCAGGAATTAATGTAAGATTTGCAGGACGATAAAAGGATACAGATGTTATTAAGGATGGTATAGATTTATGTTAATTTGAATTTAATTTTTTAGTAGTCATTACGAAATTTATGGCTGAAATATGGTTAATTGTTGCAAAACAATGTGTTTAAGTTTTTGAACTCTTTTAGGTTTTATGAAAAACTTGCAGTATGAATAAAAGTTTATTTGTCACAATGTCTTTATTAACACAATATGAATGCATTATATAATTAAATTCTCAATATTTTATAATCTTAGTAAAGCTGCATTAGGAAAGAAATCCTGGAAAATTGAAGTAAGAAGAAAACTTTTAGCGACTTGAAAAAGTTTTGTTGTTTGCATGTGTATTTAAGTTGGTTTCTATTTGTTAAACAGACTAAAGTTTCATGTCAACTTTTTTTTAATGAGAAAAACGATTTTTCTAATTAATTTATATGTTTTAATTAACCGAAAACAACATTTATTTTATTTGGCTGCCGTGTAATTATTGTTCGTTCAAAGGTTTAATAAACAGAATTTAAAATATGTTGGGAGAACTGAAATATTCGACTCGTATATCTTTAATTAAAAATGTATTTAATTGAACTTCCTTTAAGTAATAGTTCAGTTAAGTTATACTTTGAGTTTTATATTTTTTTCAATTTCAGTATACATTTGGGAAAATGTTGTAAATAGTGATGCGTTCATAAAAGTAATTTTTTGTATTTATACTGTTTAGCAAAAGCATGTATTTAATATTTTTTGGCTGTTATCGTTGTTGGAACACTTACACTTTTAATTTGTATTATTAACCATAATTAATGGTAATTCTAGCTGTAGCACCAGTATTAACTTGTCCAATAAATACTTAAACATAAAGACGTATGAATAAAACCACAAAATATTTACACACATTCTTCAAAATTGGTATTGCAAGTGAAAAAATAAAATGATATTGTATAAGTAATTCAAAGAGCATTCAAGGTATCATTTATATTACTGAACTAAATTCGTTAAAATTTGATAAGAAATTAAACTAGGTTTGTTGTATGTACTTTTTGAGTTTTTTTGAGTATGAAGAAACTAGGAACTGAAAATGTATTGTAAAATCGAAAAAAAACGTTGGCAATTTCAAAAAAGTTTTCAAGGACTTACAGGACTTACATTTCAGGTTTGATATGCTTAAAAATGCAATGTAATTCAATACAACTTTTTGTGTCACCATCATCATCAATATATTGACACCTAAATACTTACAATAAAATTCATCATTAATCAGCAGTCAAAAAGAAAAAAAAGGAAACGGAAACAACTCAAGAATTTATTTAAAGCCAAAAGTTTTAACTAAAAAAAAATCCAACATATTTGCATTTTTCTCATTTCTTTTCAACAGTTGTTAAATAATACTCTAATGACTGCAAAAATAAGAATCTGTGTTTAAAAAATCTTATATAGACCACATTGCGTTTCTCTGCGTAAGTATGAAAAAAGAAAAAAAGTTTTTAAAAAGTTTGTATCATTTGCATTTTATACTAAAATTTTTTTTAAGCACATACTCCCCAAGGATTTATTTAGTGTTGTAGTGTAATGAATCCCGAAATTTTTAAGCGTTACATTATTTTTGTTTTGTATCAGAAGATAAAAAAAAAAACATGTTAAAAACATTTAGTTTTTTTTTGTGGTCTGGAAAATACAATCTTTTTTCATATTTTTGCCTATAGATGCGCGTTATTCATGTAAAACTGAGTATTAATAAGTTTCGTGCAAATACATGTCACAAAACAAAATTATTTGTGGATCGGTCCATATTTGATCATAGCCCCCATTTAAAGTTCAATTATAAAAAGTGTTATCTGGTTTAATTTCGATATAAATAATCCCCTTATATTTGAAAATTCCAGCTACGAATGTTATGATGATCCGAAAATAATTGATCAGAGCTCCCATATATGGATAACATCGTAGAAACGCTTGAATCTACAGAAATATCTGATAAGTATCCCACTTTAACGATCATAAATCTCTTAAAAATTTTGGAATCCAAATATAGTTTAACAAAAATAAGTTTCATATAGAAATAAATCACACGGCCCAATCTTATGGCGATAGGGCCATAATTGCTCGTAGCTCCCAAATAAGAACCACTTCCAAAATCACTTACGAATACAAATTATTGAAATTTTAATAGAAAAAGGTTTTCACTCATTTTCTCAGTGTAGGGTATTATATGGTCGCGTTTGACCGACCATACTTTCTTACTTGTTTTTGTTTTAAATTAAAAAGCATCTAAAGCCTTTTGGGAAAAGGTTTCCTGATGATCTGGCCTAAGCAACCAGTGAAATGCGCATAGGAACTAGCTTATCCCCCAACAATAAATTTCAGTGAATTTATCAAATAAAAATTGGGAATTTAGCATAAGAAGCTCTTACTAAAATATTAATTTTGTATTCCCGAATAACCTTTTAATGATAAATTTGCAGGTGCCCGTGCATCAAGACTAAACTGGCAGCTCGCTTTATATTGATTTTCTTGCGAAAACAATAAAGCAAGTTGTTTTATTTTTTCTTTACTCACTTACACACTACAGTTTGTGTCGGCAAGAAACCAACCAATTGTAGTAGAGAATGTAAGAAAAGATAAAATCACTGTTTATTGTTGGTGTTTTGTTTAAGCTTTGATATTTTTACAAATAAAGCTTGAGTGTCTGTAATTCTCATTCACTCTATCGTTTTATTTGTATAATATCTTTAGTTTTTCTAAAGCCTTTTGGGAAAAGGTTTCCTGATGATCTGGCCTAAGCAACCAGTGAAATGCGCATAGGAACTAGCTTATCCCCCAACAATAAATTTCAGTGAATTTATCAAATAAAAATTGGGAATTTAGCATAAGAAGCTCTTACTTAAACATTTTTCGTTTTATTTCTTAGTAGCTCGTGTTTCAACAACTCCAAGTGATAATAACACAGTGCCACAGTGGAAAAAACACACTGTCATGAAAGTATATGTTCGACTCTACTACCAAAGGGTTGTAAAACCCTATAGTCCGTTTGGCGATTTTGGTGACCAATTTTTTTTTATGGGCCTCCTTCTGAAAATTTGTGGTCTCTCAAAAAAATTGTCATCAGTTTTTGGAAATTTGCAGAATTGTTATATAAAGTGGAGAATTTTATAAATAAACCGAAACTTATTTATAATTTCGGAAATACAAATGAAATTGTCAATGGAAATTTTAGTTTTTAATTTATTTTGTTGTGGCTCTTGTCATTTTTCAAAATGAGCACGACGAAAATAATATCAACAAATTTGGACATTGGTCCAACGATAAGAACTGACGCTTAGCTATAGCAATAATATGGCTAACAGTCCACCAAACAAATTTTGTTAAAATTTAGTTTTATTGTGTACTTTTTTGGAAAGAAATTAGGAAGACACATTTTTTGTCCACTTTTTTAGAATATCTTACAAATACGTATATTTGCGATAAAATTCTGAAGAAAATAATATAAACTTGATACGAGATATCTCGTCCCTTTAAAAAGTTATACGCTTCAAAAGTTGAAACATCTTTTTACATGTTTCAAATTTGGGTGCTTGTACTTTTGAAGTTTTTTCCCAAAAGAAAACAATTTTTTTCGGGACTACATACAATTTTTATATGAAGTGGAAAGAAAGATTTAATGCAAAAGCGAGTAAAGTAAGAATTGGCTCACTTAGGCGGGTATTGTCCCCGATCATCGAATAATACCCATATTTGTATACCCCTATATGTTGCTTAAATACATGCAAAGCTTTTTTACTATCACTTAGTAAATAACGTCAAAGTGGGCACTTTTCTAAAAAAAAAATCTGTTCTTGGAACACATTTTCCCTGTTTTATGAATTTTGGTATTTAGAAACAAAGATATTTTTCTTAATGAAATCATCATATTATATTTCTTTATAGCTTTTAAGGTAAATGATTTCCGAAAAAACTATAAAATTATTTCATTTTACTAAAATGTCAATCTTAAAGTCCTATGGTATCCACCAATACTAAATATTTATACAAAAACCTTATATTTACTCTTCAGAAGCTCCACAGACCTGGCCCCTTTTCAAACATTTTAACCTTTTTTCATATATTGCATCAATCCGGTCTTGGATAACGTGATGGGCCCATATCATACTCATAATGATTTGCCCACGAGTCTTAAATAGACAAAAATAATGACATATGGATATTTGTAAATGTTAATCTCTAGACTATATTCATACCTAATTATTAAAATTAAGCGATATTTGAAATATAAAATAGACAATATTTCAACTAAGGCAGAAAATGAAATTAGCTTGATGAAACCGTGATGAATGAAGAGCTACCAAATGCAGTGAGTGCAAAGAAGACCCCAAAATCATATAGCGAAGGTAATGGACACGAACAGTGTTGCAAAATAAGTTTAACACTGGCACAGAGAATTCATTGCCACCACCTGTAATATAATTCAAATCATCCAATCCAAATATCCAAAATGCTAAAACACAATGAAAGCTGGAAAAAAACAAAATTTCTCTAGATGAATACTAATGAGGAGATAGTATGAAGTTCTGTGACAATCTTTGGAATTGATGGAACCGATGTATAGAATCAAAGTACATATTAAATTACCAAATTTAATACCACAACTAATGTTGCTGCAAAGATAGAGTCACATGAACACGAACATCAAACTGAACACAAATACAAATAAACAAAAATATACAGAAGAAATCAATGAAATCAATGTGAGGAGGCTGGCACCTATTATATTAGAAAAAATATGAAAATTTTTTAACCCTTTATATTTATGACAGTGTACAATGTTCCGACTTTAGTATTGATGGCGCGCATGAGATAGCTAGTTTCATTTATCATAATGTCCAAATTTCAAAACAAGAACATTATTACAAAATAATCAAAATAATAATATTAAAAATCCTCCTGTCAACGTTTATCATCATACGAGTACACAAACTAGTCCAAAAGAAAAACCTCAAACCAAAAATTAACCAACACGTACAACAACTTCGAACAAACGTGACACGTCTAACGCTAATGTTTCTGACCTGTCACACTACTACTGAAATCATAGACAAAGCTTCATACATTTGTCCTAAGGCCACATGGGAGCATGAACAACAATATCAGAACAAGTAACACCAACAATAACTAAGTATGAGGATGATGCATGTGCCATGTATGCTGAACAAACTGAAAATGCACCATCATCAATGACATGTGTAAGTAATCGTGAGGGGAATTCTTAAAAGGGTTGCATACAATTCTTCAAAATAAAAACAAGTAAGAAAGTATGGTCATATCTGACTAACATATAATACCCTACACTGCTTAAATAATAAAAAATGTTTAAAATTTCTTCTCGTTAATGATTTTCGGAAGGTGCCTTATTTGGGAGTTTTAAACAATTATGGACCGATCGACATGAAATTAGTGTGAATTATGTATATATGAGACTTATTTCTGTTGAACTCTATGTGGATTCTTAAGACAATTAAGTCTGTTAAAGTGATTTTCGAAAGTGTGCCGTATAGGGGGGCTATGACTAATTAGGTGACATGACTTCTGTATATATAAAACTTATGTGGAACATCATTTGTGAATATTCTTATATAAATTAAACATTTACGACCGACTAAGTCATATTTCAGGTTTACATGGCCAGCCAGCCAGACGGACGGATGGACGGACATCGTTTAATCAACTAAGAAAGTGATTATGTTCAAAAATCTTCTTCTGGAATCTAAACTAAATAATTTTTTATACACAATTTAGATCTGTATAAAATTGCATGTCATATTATTTCGTGTGCTAATGCTAACAAACTTTTTATAGCTCACCAAAAAAGAATATTAAATATTACCTACTCGCATAGTAAAGTAAAATACCAAATAATAAAAATATACCAATAGCTTCCATAAAGGTATGTAGGCGAAAGGATTTTTAAAAGACATTCAAAAAGAAATTTAATTAATATTGTTTCTTGTACGATGAATAAATTTCAACAGCATCTTAAAATAAATCTTTTTCCACTTTTTAATTTTCTCACTCATCTTACATTCTCTTCTGTCAGTTTTAATAATATAAGAATATTTGCGATAACGTAAATCAACGTGAACAGTCTTCATTTATTTGGTCAACTTAAATTTAATTCTTATTTTTCAGATTCTTCTCAAACAAAAACGTTCGAAATATTGCAATGAACGTTTGCCAATAATACAATCAACCTGGGCACCACACGTTAAACATGTCAAATATTGTTGTTAATTTTAAGGTAAGATATGATTTTAATGGAACCGTGAAGGACACTAAAGGCACGTAAATCCCTAAGTATATGATTAGAACTAAACTCAAAATTAATAAAGCTAAATTTAGCAGAAAAACAGCACAAAGAGATAGATTTGTTCTATGATATATGAAATTATCAATATTATACTAAATTCGGAAAAAATGTATATTTATATAATTAAATAGACCTAAAACATTCTTTTGCAAAAAAAAAAATCAAAAATTGTATATCTTGAGTTTTGATTTTGGAAAAAATAAAATGACAAAAATTTGAATTAACGATCAATTCACCTAGATGATTGTCTTTTCTGAAAGTCCTATTTTTTTGTTTTTTAAAGAATTTTACGTTTTGGGTCCAAGTGTTCTGGATCCCCTTTGACCAGTGTTACCGTTGAGCGACTAAAGTCGCATTTTGACCCTTTTTCAGCACCACTGACACTTTTTGTGCCCCTTTACTAAAATGAACTAAATCTGACACTTTTTAATATTTTTGACCCTTTTTTCCCCTTTTTCAAAAAAAAAAAAAAACTTTTTGCTTTAATATGACGTTTTTGGAACAATCAACTTAAGTATATAAAAATATTTCATATATATATAAAAGCTTCTTGCTTTTTCATGTGGTAGCAAGGATTTTGGAGCAGTTGGAAGTTTTACAACACTTCTTTATTCAAGCTCAATTCGAAGAGAAAAATGCTTCCAATTTTAAAAAAATTTTAGAAATTCAACAAGGTTTGTTCCCCTTCTACCAAAATTTATTTAAAATTTTTAGTATATATTCTTAACAGAATGAATAAATAATTTATTTTATTAATAATTACAAAAGATATTTTATTAGACATTTTTAAACATTTTTTAAAAAAGGAATTTATTATTAACTTTAAAATCGAAGAGGTAGATTTTATGAATGTTTTACATATTAAAGAAATAACTAATATATATATTGGACATGAGGCTGAGGCAGATTTATGTATTGAAAAAATATCAAAAAGTTGTACCATTGAAATAAAAACAAATATCTTAAATTTTTACCAAAAGCTTTGTAATGAAATAGTAACAATAATTGATATAAATAATAAGAAACTTTCAGTTTTAGAATATATAGATCCATTCTTTCTAAGGTCAAATAAGGAGATTAATTACTATGATATAGTTTCAGAATACAAAGATGTAATTACTCAACCAGATATATTTATACAAGAATTAAAAATGTTAGAATCAAAAATTTATGACAAAACATATGATACTATGTTTAAAATTACAAACCCAGAAGAATTTTGGCATCAAATTGGTAGTTTAAAAAACAGGTTTAATGATTATTTATATTATAATTTATATGAATTTGTAGCATATGAATTTACTCTGCCACATAGTAGTGCATCGGCGGATCGAGTATTTTCAAAACTTACTGAAAAACTTACGTTAATGAAAAATATATTATCCAACAGATTAAAAATGGACTCATGCGAGTCCATACTTTCGGCACAAAATGTATTAGATATGGACCTAGAAGATTGGATTCCAAGTGATGAACTCATAAAGAAATAATAATTGTTGTGTTCCTTTTTTTTGCTATTAATTTTCAAAGTTACGGAAAAATGAAAATACCAAAAGTGATTTAAATAATATTTAATTTTATTTTTAAATATACGCTGTTCACAAATTTTTTATCATTTGCTTTTTTCAAATTGTGATCAACATTTATAAATTTGTAAAAAACCACAAAATTAAAAATTTTCTTTAAGTTTTTGATATTTATTACATAGTCTTTTTTGCCAAATCGTTATTGTAAAAATTTGGAAAAATTAAAAAAAAAATAAAATGAATTTGTCTATATGTACATTAACATTATTAAAAAATTCAACAAAAAAGTTTTTATCTAATTTTCTTTACTTTTGTTTTCCTTTAAAAGTGTTGCCCCTTTTTATTGCCAAAATCCCCTTTTTGTGCGACTTTTGCTTCAAGAATCCGCTTTTTATGCGACTTTTCAAAATTTTCCAAATGCAGCGTTATTTGACGATATTCAGTTGTCTACGCAGTTTTAAGAGATGTTACTAAAGAATTTTGTCATGAATGAAATAAACAAGATTGCGACATCGACGATACCGTTATTTTAGTGTACTCTTGTACTCTTTATTCGTGACGTCAACATTGATTGTTTTCATATGTTTTGAATGTAAAATACTTACATTTTATGTGAAATTTCAAAACAAATAGTGAAAAATAAAAAAAATTAATTAAAAATTAAAATGTGATGTGCAGTCAAAAATTGCAATAATAATAATAATAATAATAATAATAATAATAATAATAATAATAATAATAATAATAATAATAATAATAATAATAATAATAATAATAATAATAATAATAATAATAATAACATGCGATTGGTCAGTTGTTGTAAGAGCGAAAAATAAGAACAATCGAACAATCGACTTATAGAACCCTAGTGCATAGGAAATGCCTAGCTCTGATTTAAATATAAGTAAGCTAATGCATGTAATGTTTTTGTTGTTATATACAACGGACCACTAGTTTTATATTTTTGTAAATTCTTTAGTGGACCAAAATATTATTTTGTATAGTTAGAATCGAACCTGCAACGAAATGACATTGTAGAAAAACACCCTCGCGCATTTTTGATAACCTATTACTTCTTGTAATAGGTAAAATTTTTACGCGACAAATTTTTTAAAATATAAGTACAAATTAACAAGTTTATGTAAAAATATGTTAAATAATTCCTGTTACCATATTACGTCCTCCAACATTATAAATTACGTGATGTTTAAAACAAAAAACACCATTTTTGCTCAAAAACCAAAAATAGGTACATTCAAAAATAACAATGATAAGAAGGCTGCTTAAAAGGATTTCTAAATGACATAAAATTTCTCCTTCAACTGGAATATAGGCAATTCCACGAGAATGACTACCACGACTGAAAAAACAAAAACCCTTGAAACTTTTTTCAAGATGATTTGAATAGGAGAAAACACTAAAATATTACTATGTGAAAGTATTTAGAGCTTATTATAACATTTGAAGGGCAAAAATAATAGTTTAAACTGACTACATTTAATTTTTTAATTTAATTTAGGATTGCGGCGAAAACTAAGCATTGTAGTATTAAATGAATTTGACTCTGCTTGTTTTTTTGCTATTATCAAATTGTTTATTGAAACCGAATTTATAATTTCTATTTAGTTTTTTAGTTTTTGTATACATATATTTACAGAATATATATTGTTTTACTATGAGAGAAAGTCTGTCACGTGGGTATGTCACGTACGATATTAAATTTTATTTATTATAAAATCATCCAAAGATTGTTTTTATTTAAATATGACGGATTGTAAAGAAAAATATTTGGTTTAGTGTAAGAAATTAAAAGAAAACATAACGCCTCTCACTATTCGCATATTTGTACATGTACCTCAAAATTACTTCCGTTTTATGTCACGTACGATATACCCTTACTTTGATCGATATTTTGGACAACAATGTTTCGAAAGAACTTATTATTTATTTAAAATGTAGTACCCTCTAAATGGAACATAAAGATCAAATTATTGTTCAGATACTCTTATTTGTATAAAATCCATTCCACTCTATAGGCATACAAATGTCACATACGATGACATGGAATTGCCCATATAATAATTTTTTTGTATTTCTCACATTTCCCTTACAGTCTCTTGATTTTCTTGTTGTGGTTCGAAGTTCAACAGTTTAAAATTATATAAAACCACAATTTATGTGCTTATACAGCATTTGTGAGGCAGCCTAAAAAGTTCTTACATGTTTCATCTATTCTATTGTCATAGCAACAATGTGGTAGTTGATTCACAAAGTCGGTTTTAATAAAATGTTCAATGTAACAAACTTGAAATAAAATCATATTGTAAACTATTGGGTTTGTTTCATTGCGATAGTTTCGGCCAAAGTTGTGTATATTTGGCCATTCGTTTACTCGACAATTTTTTATCAAATATTTTTTTATTTTATATTGAAAAATGTTATTCGTTTGAATCAATAATATATTTTTTCACAATTATTTGAATAATTTTTATTCGAATGACAACCCGTTATTACGTAAGAAAGGTAAAATAACACTCCTTGATCAACTTTAAAACCTGCCAACACCGATTAACTTGAAAACAGAGCAATCGATTTTGATACATTACCAACTTATGTTTTCGTTTATCGATCATGTATCATCCCCCAAACATTGACAGTTCAATTTTATATATGATCAGAGACAGACGTGATTAATTGTTTTTCTAAAATTCCCGAAAATATTTTGGTGTTGTGTTATTTTTTAGCTAACTTTTTTTAATTTTGTTATTCAAAAAATATATTATTTGATGTTGTTTTGATTACTTAATTGTAAGTGTGAAAAAAGTATATTAATGCACAGAACTTCTCCTATGGCTCCTTTGCCACATACCTGGTGGGGTAGTTTATGTCCCGATCAGTTACAAGATATTTGAGGCCATCAGCGCAAAAGTGGTGTAACCCACAATTTTTTTTTTGATTGCTGTTCTGCTGTTACATACAGTGCTTACATTACCAACTAACAATACAATAGCTACCATTTGGTATTCAAAAGCAGATGGAGCTGAAAAAATCGTTTTTGCACGGATCATAATAATATTATAACAAAGTAATGTAGCAAAAGTGGTGTAAGTTGGATATATAGCACTAAGTATATAGTTGGGGGTTACACCGCTTTTGCGCTGATGGTGTCATTTATTTGATGTTAATATATCATAGTACAATGTAAAGTAAAGTGTTGAATAAATTAAGAAAAAATCATTAAATCTTCCTCGATCTCTTTTATATAGTATTTTTTTCGTTATGTGTAATTAAAATGAATTTACTTTTTTTGTTTAATTAATTAAAGTATAAAAGCAATTAAATATGGTTATATATTCATAAATGTTTGTTTTATTCTACTTCTGATAATTCTGTCCCATCCCATTGTTCTATGTTTGTATCCCATGGATGGAGCGGTATCTCCGTTGTTGGTCACTGTTTAAAAAATTTTTAATAAGAAGAGATAGGCAAGATTGAAATAAGTAAAAATAAAGCCTACATAATAATCGAATAGTCGAATAAACTATTTGCAACCAGAACAAATTTGAAAATATATGTTTTCGTTTTTAAAAGAGAGCGTATCAAAAAAAAAAAAAAACAAAAATGGTCTCCTTTTCTTCACTATCTCTATCAGCTGACTCGTTATAAAAGAACTTTTTTGTTTTACTTCGTAGCATGTTCGATCATTCAAAACAATTTCCACATGTAGAAATTAAAGCGAGTACATGAGAAACCACACACATATGTACACTCACATTTCACAGTTTATATTAAGTTGTAAACATGTTTTTCAGACCACTTTACACAATCACATTTTACGACATACTTTTATGAATGTTTTGGTTTTTTGAAAATTATAATGTGATCGTCTAAAAGGGAACAAAAGGAGTTCAGAAGCAAGTAAAGAACAAAAAAAAAAGCAGGAATAAATACAAAACCGATAAACTGCAATAACAAACATATTTGCAACGTCACGTGCAAAGCACTACGAACTGTTAAGGAAGCAGGATATAATTGCTGTCATTTTTTTGTCTTTATTTCCGTTTTGTTTTTTGTTTAGTTTGTTTTCCTTCATCTGATAACAGTGTTTGTACCCATACCTTGCAAAAACCAACAATAGTGAAGATACATATAATGAATACAATCACCCACTCTTAGGCAGATGATACGACTGCACTTCGTTCTCTATCAATCATTTAATAACAAATATTGCCACATTATCGCAACTTAGTTTAGAGTGTTTAAAACATTCAATATTTATACCCTGCACCACCATAGTGGGGAGGGTAAATTGGATTTGTGCAGATGTTTGTAACGCCCAAAAATATTAGTCTAACACCCACCTTAAAGTATACCGATCGACTCAGAATCACTTTTATATGGTCGGGCTTGACTTTCTTACTTGTTTTATTTATTAAGAATCTAATTTTCAAAAATTAACTAGCTAACTTAGATTTCCATCGAACTAACTCATTAGCATTTACATATACATTTACGAATCTTCTAACTAATCACGATTTATGGATACACACCTGTAATTTTTGTACCCTGTAATGTAGAGATGCTCTTATAAAATTTATGGAAATTATAAGTCTAAGCAACTTTCCAGAATATTTTACCAAACAATTAAGTTTGTCCAGATCTGTATAACAACTACTTATTCAAAGCAAAAGTTACAACTGCAATATTACAAAAACAAACAACCAACTGTTGACTTTTTATTTTATTTTAATATGTTTTAAGTGGCTTAAAAAAACAGAGAAGTTTGAGATTTAGAACATTCGATAACTGTAGCGCATACTAAATAAAGTTTAAGTGTGTTTAAATGATGTTATCTTCCACAAAAATGCGAAATCTCTTTCTAAAGCACATTCATACATGCACTCGAACAAATATAATTTTGGACACATACATTTTCCCAAAAATATAAAAACAGTAGAAAGGATATTAAAGTTTCAGGCATGGAATAAATACCTAGAATGAAAGCAGGGAGAAATGTCAATGTAAAAAATCAAATAGAATTATTATTTGTTCACACATATGTGTGATAAAATACATGGCAATACCATCTCAATAATTAGGTTTTTGGCTCTCAGTTACCTATCTAGTTGTCATCTATGATATCAGATTTACATGTAAATTGTTATAAATAAATGTATAAAAGTAAACGTTGTAAAACAAAAAACATACAGCGCACACGCGATAATATGAACTAATTAAAACCAAGCCAGTTATCTTTTGCAAAATTGTTCATATATGCGAATGTCATCTAATTCCCATCTACAAACATTTTTCCCATAAAAATAAAATTTTCAAGTTAAATTTATATTTAAAAAATGAATAAGGAATTCCAGCTGAATGTCTGCACTAACTAAAACGTGTATGTTAGAAATTTTGATTGAAAGCTGATGACAATTTAAAAACAAACAGCTAGGGAAATCCAAATCCTTGTTGATTTAGATTTCAACTCTGTGTATATAGATTAAATCTGTTAAAAAAAAAACAAAAATAAGCTGTTCATATTTTAAGCTTTTGCCATAGTTCTTATTTTAGAGTAGCCAATGGAAGTAAAAAAAGTGTTCATATTTTGAGGTGTTCATATATTAGGGTGTTCGTATTATGCACTGTAGAAAGTTAATCTATAGTATGAAAATACGAGGGTGGGTCAATAAATCCGTTAGTTTTTTAATTTCCCGCCACTTAAGGCCTGTTAACAGGCATCTGTCAGTTGACCTCGGTCAAAAATTTACAAACCGCTTCATTTAGTTTATGCTTGACAGCCATTGATAGCAGACTACCACGTTACTTGAGACACATTAAGCATTAATTTCGTTGTGGCCGTACAAGCACGGAAGTTAGCGAATGCCCAGTTGAGGTCTCTAACCCTAAAGTTATTGAAAAATTCACAAATTCAGAAGTATAAATCTAATTGAAATTTCTCTGTAATTTATTACTGTTATTCTAAGTTTGTGATTTATTACTTGATTGAATATATATCAACAATATCATATCTCGAAAGCTATCTAGTAGTGACTTTAAAACTGTTAGTAAATTCACTGTCTACAGTTATCATACAAATTCTGTTTAACTTCAATAACTTCTCTTTTGCCCTTAACATTTATTTCAATTATCTTCTACTGCAACAATATTTCTAAAGTCTAAAATTAAAACATTTCATCAACAATTTGTTTACTACTACTGATTAACTTAGGTACTTATGTATACATATGTATAAGAAACTTTTATTTGCAATTTAAATAATACGGTTTATTATTTTATGTTAAAATATAAAAACGATATCCTACTCCAATAACATTTATTCAATAGTAAAATGTAACTTTAACGCTACCTTTTTCTATTAATTAAAAAAATATTTTTGTTACTTAAAATTGTTAACTCAACAAAAAGTTTTAACAACGGGTTTGTGAAATTAAACAATAAATTTGTCAACAGTCAACAGTAAAATTTTAACAATAGGTTTGTAATATTGAATAATTATATTGTTACTAGTTTATTATATAAATTATATATCTGCAATAGCTTTTTCTTATATTAATAAAAATGCAATTTGAAGGTTTTAATTGTTTTTTTTTTAAATTATTTTAAACAAATTTACAAATTATTATAATAATAACAAATATAAAGTTAAAGCATGTATATATGTATCCATTTTCTCACCTTTTGAACCAGTACTATGATCAATATCCCCTTCTACGAACGGTTATACAGATTGTTCATCCTGTATTCTTCTTGAATGATTTCCATTTACCCTCGACGCATTTGATGAAATCCTGTTGAAAAAACGTTTTGTATATAAAATTGATGTCAAATTAGCCTATAGTTTCGTATTAAACTTACCATGCAGAATAGTCCAATTTCTTTATCTATATAAATATATAAATGTCTTTGTTTGTTTGTTTGTTTGTTTGTTTGTTTGTTTGTTTGTTTGTTTGTTTGTTTGTTTGTTTGTTTGTTTGTTTGTTTGTTTGTTTGTTTGTTTGTTTGTTTGTTTGTTTGTTTGTTTGTTTGTTTGTTTGTTTGTTTGTTTGTTTGAGCATCACGCCTAAACGGCTGAATCGATTTTATTGAAATTTGGAACGTAGATAGATCCTTACTTGGAAGCGTCAATAGGCTATAACTTTTTTCAATACTTGGTCCAGAAAGGGGTAAACAGGGGAAAACCGGTAAAATTTGTACCTTTTGTTCTTAAACAATAAATACTAAACGGCCGAAACGATTTTATTGAAATTTCCAATATAGACTACGACAGGGGTAACGAAGCGCACCGGGTCAAATTAGTAATTAATAATAGAAAACAAATTTTTTATGAAACAAAAAATGTGTATATTTATCTTTAATTTTTATTTTTTTTTTTTTGACACATTTATCTTTGTTACTTTCGATATGATATTCCCATTGAATTTTAACAACTGATTTTGTTAAAAATATCTAAAATAAATTGTTTAATAAAATTATTAAACATTTAAATCACATTTCAAACAATTTGTTTAATTACTTAATAACTGTTACCACTTTTTTTCTGTGAAAATAGTTTAATTAAAAAACGCTTTACCAGTAAAATATAAATTTTATAGGATTCTTAATACATCAACGACAAAATCATAAATTCACTCAACTGAAGTTATAATTTTAAATGCACTTCTGTGTCCCATTAAAAAGCAAACATATTGATTTATTATTTATTTTAATCGCAAAAACTTATAATAGCAATCACTAACAATAGCTAAAACTTTATTTTCCATTTTATTTGTCAACATTTGAAAAATACGTTTTTTAATGTTGAGGCTGTTACTGTTGCTGCAGTAAACAAGTTGTTGTGAGTTTGACCACAGTAAATCAGATTTGTTTAATGCAAGCTGTTGAGCTAAGCAACTGTTGATGCAGCTACAACAATAGCTTTAGAAAAAACTTTTCGTTTTGTTGGTTATTGTTGTTTATGATTGGTATTTTTATGTTTTTTAGTCCCTTTACCCCACTCATGGTAAAGGGAATAAAAAACATAGGGTATATATAAGTGTGTCATTCCGTTTGTAATTTCTACATTTTTTTTTGCGACCCCATAAAGTGGGCTTATATTTCTAGATCGTTATAGACAGCGGAATCGATATAGTCATATACGTTTATCTGCTGAAAACAGCTTTCTCAATATTTCCCTTATATTACATCTAAGCTTGCTATATAAAATCGAGAAAATCGGCACACAAATGGCTGAGATATAAGCCATATAGACTGAATATAGATTTTAATATTTATCATAAAGTATACTATGCTGATGTGAATATGAGATTCGGCATAGCTGAATATAGCACTTTAACTTGTTTTGATACTACTCTCATACAAACAAAACTAATGCTGTTAATTTGTTATAATAAATATTTCATTTATCTGAGTTTAATATTTTTACAATATATTTTTCAGTCTTCTACTACTATCATATGACCACATGTCGTATAGGTGTTAAAAAATAATTATATGTTACGTATACGTATAATATTACTGTCCATAATGGGACAGATAGGAAAATAAATGTAGAGCTTTTAAAATAAGCTCTGAAATGTTTGAAACATGAGACATCAAATGACGTGATTTCGGCTTTTAGAATATTATTAAGACATAATCCGGTTCAATGCTACATATTCTGTTCTAAATATTCGTCGCAACTTTTTAGTACGATTTTTTGATTTTTGATACGATTTAGTATCCTGCCACTATAAATAAGAAACTGATATGCGTTTGGTGCTGATGTAGTTTCGTCAATTTAATTCATAAATATTTCAACCCACCTCATTGCCACTGATTTTATGGGCACAATTATTTAGATGATATATATTGTAATGAAATGTTCCCAGTTTATTTTGTATTTTTTTTTTTTATTTTAAAAGATTATTTCGTATTATTTAACTTTATAACAACAATTAAAGTTTGTCGTCTATATTTATTACACGTTATAGACATTTGAGTGTAGATTTTTCCGCAATTTTAGATTTAAATCACGTCTTGTCATTAACAAATGTTTAATGTTGTTTATGTCAAAATAGCATCGAAACAACAAGCAATTACTATACAAGCGTTTACCCTTCCGCTTTGTAAGGGTAAACACTTGTTATTACTATTTTTGTTTGTTCTTTTTTTTTAGGTGGGTTTTAAATATTACGCTATAGTATTATTTTCATACTTGGGCAATTCACAAGGTCTCTTATCATGTCATATTGTCATAATGTCCTATTATTTTACAATGGTTTTTATTGCCCTTTATTGCCAGCGCCGAATGCCTAAGAGTCGGTTAAGCCGAGCCGCCGAGTCATGATATATTATTACATTATGACAATATGACTGATAAAAAACCTTGTGAATTGACCAATTGTTTTTATATGGCCAACTTTTCTTCATAAAATACCATTAAAAACTTTAGATTTAAGTATTATTTAGAACATGTACAAGGTACATATTTCTCTTGTTTATAATTCTTATCAGATTTTGTTGCTACAATTTGATAAGTTTAAGTGCCCTTTGAATTAGTTCCCTTATTATCAGAAAGGACATTTTCTTTTAACAATATGTTGTATGAAGGTTTTCCGTAAGTACAACCTTCATACATGTTATTGAACACGTTGGTTAGTTCTACGCTTGAAATAATCATTAATCACCATTAATAATACAACTTAAAAATAACAGCCGTTCGAACACAATCCAGATAAGATTGAATAAACATACGGTTTTGATTTAAATAACTACTTAGTAGAGATATAATATAATATATCGTGAACAAATTAAATGCAAGACTTTTTTTTGTGTTTTTTAATAAAGAGTAAATTCAGTTTATTAAAACTATGGAACGAAAAAATCTGCAAAATCATGGTATTTGGTATTTAATTTTTTTAAAAATTTAACACGAAACTTTTGTATATTAAACAACATAATACACATTCAAATATCTAAATCTTTTCAAGCTGGTAGAGGTTTTTTTATTTTTTTGATTTAGTTTTTTTCTGTTGATTTAGTTTTTTGTTGCTGCTGTTCTATGATTGTTAAGTTGAAATTCTAATCATACAATGAGTAGATTTCATGTTAGTAGAGCCATGATAAAAAATGAACATTTCCTACTTAAAGTAGTGAAATACAACCCTTTTTAGTGTACTTAAAGCAAAGATTGCAGAGGAAAATATTTTGTTTTTTTAAATATCAAGATCTCGCCTGTTTAAGAAAAAAACCCAGCTCACACATTTGACTACGACAAAATCAAATACATGCAGAGAAAAGATATTACTGTAAACATAAAATATTTTAGTTACAATTCACATGATTGTAGCAACCATATATATGATTGTAGTAAATAAGTATATATTTGTGATTTTGTCATTCCGTTTGTAACCTGTCGAAAAATTGGTCATATAACCAAAAAGTATATGTATGCTGCGTACAATTCTAAGACGATCTAACAATATCCGTCCGTCAGCCTGCTAAAGATACGTAGGGTTTAGAGAGAGAAGAAATTAGTGGTAAGCTATTACCTGTTAATCAGAAATGTTTGATATTGCAAATGAGCTAAAACGGTCAAGTAGAACTAGAGTTTTGTAAGACAATATCAAATAAAAATATTTTTCATAAATGTTTTGCTATTTTCTTTAAATATATACATTAGAGTGACAATCTGTTGTATGGAAAAAATGTGTGTTCGAATTTTGAAGAGTGCCGGGTGGAATATTCTGACACTAAGTCTGAAAGTTTAGTACTGAAAATTTTAGGCAAATCGGACAACGATTTCGGGACGCGCATCGAGGTCAAAGGTCAGATATATGCAAAATTTTACTATTTATATGAAATAAATTTGTGAAACTCCTTAACTTTCTGCATTATGTTACAGAAATATGTAGATTTATTTATATTAACGAAACTTACACTAAAAAAAATCTTTTTGAGATTAAACCTATATGTCCTTTGGGTCAAATTGACCCAAAAACTGTATTATCGCTAAAAAAGAATCTAAATGTGTACGTAATTGTCGTTCTAATAAGATATAAAAGACAAAAATTGGTTAAAAAATATTAAAGTTATTAAAAATTCCCCAGACCATAAACGTGTCTCAGGCCACTTGAACAAGAAATGTAGGAACAAAATTAACGTATTTTAAGAAATATTGAAATAAAAGCTAATTTTTACTTAAAATATATTCGTATTCACATTTGTCTGAGTTTTTGTCTTTGTAGGATACCGTTAACATATTCCCAGGGATGACCAAAAAAGAATTATTTTTTTTAACGGCAGTCTCAAATCTTCATTTTCAAATTTTTAAAAATTTTGTTCAAAAAATTTCAGAATTTTTTGATCATCACATTAGGATTTATTGAGATCATAATAGAGAATAAAAATATGAAAAAATTATGTCAATACCTCTTACAGTTTTTCCGTACCTACGATTTAAATTTTGTGATTTTCGGGAAAAAATATTTTTTTGGCCAAATTTTGGCGAATGAGAGCAATTTCCTTGCTGTTACGAATTTTAAGTAAAACCTATACAGAATCTTATAGTTCAGATTATTTTAAATATACTGTGACAGTTTTACAAAAAGCTGACAATTTTAACCCTTAAATGGTGAAGGTCAAAGTAAAAATTTGCAATTTTTGGAATTTCTAAAAGAAAGATATATTATACATACAGCACCATAGTGAAGATGATATATTGCGTTAGTGCTGAAGCTTGTAACGCTCAAGAATATTCGTTCAACACCCAACTGTAAATCCGAATAACTTTCTGAATCGACTTAAACCTTATGCGTAAAGTGAAGTCGCAATTTAAAGATATTTAGATAAAATTTGTCGTAAATGTCTGATTATATATAGGTATCCACACACATTTTTCTACAAAATATGTTTTATATAGAAGGGAATCGCACTTAACATTTTTATGCGGATCAATCCATAATTGACCATAGCTCCCATATAAGCCACTCCATAAATCACTCAAACGAGCACAATTATCTTAAAAAGAAGTAAGTTTAATATAGAATTAAATCACACGACCGAATTTCATTGCGATCGGTTTATAATTGGTCATAGCTCTCAGACCGACTCCGGAAATCACTTTAACGTATAAATCTCTTAAAAGTATTGGTATCCAAATAATATTTAACAAGAAAAAGTTTTATATAGACATAAATAACACGACCTAATTCCATGATGATCGGTTGATAATTGGTCATTGCTCCCATATAAGATCCACTTTCGAAAATTACTCATGAGAACAAATTATTGAAATTTTAAAAGAAAAATTATTTTCCCATATATTCAGTCTAGTTCGGGCTTGTCCGACTATACTTTCTTATTTTTTCAAATTTAAATTATTATAATACAATTCATAATCATATAATTCAATCTTGAGCTCGTTATTCTCCAATTGAGCCAGCATATAATAAAATCGTATACCCAATTCCTAAACTATATTTTTGACTTTGAGTTACCAACTTCACTCTACTTACGGCCCGCTTTATACATTATTTAGCTATAATTATCTTCTACTAAACACTTGCTACAAAAAAAAAAAAAAAACTCACTTCGAAATAGTTACTCAAACTAAAATTATAATTTCATTCATAAAAACACAAATTGTTTGCATCGGCGCAGTGGAAACAAAACTCATTTAGCACTGAGTGAAATCATATACAATTTGAGATAAAAATACATAATAAATAAAAATCTTTGTGAAATACTGACTTTAGTCAAGGAATAAACGAAATTTTTACAAACAGTTGATAGCGGTGCATCAATAAAAACGGTTCGTGTGGCTCTGTTACAAATAAAACTATAATACAAATAGCACGTGGATAGGCAAAATAATCGCGAATAATTGTACGGAATAAAAAGTCACTATACAAAAAAAAAAAAAAAAAAACAAATTTTACAATGACACTGGATGTAAAATTTCAATGTTAATTGTTGACTATAGAATATCTAATGCGATGTACTGCATTGTCACCCAGTAATAAATTAATTTATCAATTTCAATTGAAACCGTAATGTGATACTAGTTAAGCGGGTGATTACAAAAGTGTACAACATGTCACAGTGATAATTAAAAAAAAAAATTAAATAAAAATTTAAAATAATTGTGTTAAATATAGAACAACAAGTGCTTGTACTTAGTAGGTTTCCTAATTTCCTGGGAAATATTAAAAAATAAATATGTTCATTCCCAGGAATTCCCGGGAATTTTTTAACACTAAATTAAGCCAAAATCCAGTTTGGCGACTGGATTCCAAAGTTCCAAATTTTTTCAGTATCGCGAAAAAGTAAAATCGCCGATCTGAGTTTTTTTCATGTCCTACAAATTTGGAACTGGAGGTGGAGGGGGCGGATTTTCACGTATTTATGATTGGAAAATATGCGCCTAAATATGCATGAAATATGAATTGATATCGATGGATATATTAATTCTAATATCTTGAGATTAATAGTTGCTTAACGCCGTTATCTTTAAAAATATATCGTTCAAAATCATCAAAATGTTGATGCTGCAAAAAAGTTGCAAATTTCTTATGAATCGAAAATACAATGAAAACTATATGTATTTTTTTGATACCATTAATGAATTTATTACAACAATAGCTTAAAAATAACTCTAAACTTTTTCGAAGCAACATTTTTTGAAATGATAAATTTCAATTGTTGTAAGAGAAATGATGAAGAGTTACTGCTAGTTTCTCGATGTCGAAAGAACTTAGTCGACAATATATTGCCTATTGACGACACATGTTTATTAACAATTGGGATAGTATGCATATAAATATGCATTTTAAATTTTTTTTTTTTCAAATTTATAGCTTTTTTGTGAAACATTTGTACAATATAAATTTATTCGGAGCATTGATCATTGTTAGCTATGACCTTTTCCCATCTTTCTGGCGACATATGGATTCCGAGCCAAAAGAACTGCTCATATTTTGAGGCCAAGAACGAAAGAAGCCAATACCGGATACTCTGTTAAAAAGCGTATCCCAGAGAGAGCTTTCTGCATCGATCAAAATAAATAGTAGGCGACGGGGACTATAAAGTGGCTAGGGATAAACTTCCCAATCACCTGATTCTAAATAGTTTTTAACGGTATAGCAACCTGTGGCCGAATGTTGTCATGATGGAATATAAAAGTTTCATGTATGGCCACATATTTTGGGCGTTCTTCGCCCAATGCTTACTTCAAAGAAAGCAGTTGTGTTCTGCTATGGTCTGGTCAGATTTCAGCAGCTCATAATAAATAGGATTCTTTTGGTACCACCAAATACAGAGCATTACCTTAGCGCCATGGATATTTGGCTTTGGTTTCTATTCGGCTGGTTGGCGTAATGAATCCTTTTTGCATCGGAAGTAATGATTCGTTGCAAAAATGGTTTTCTTTTACAGCGTTCAAGCAGCATTTCGCACATGCAAAATCGTCTTTCAAGGACTCTCGGCTTCAATTCGTATGGTACCCAATTTCCCTCCATTTGAATGAATCCTGCTGCTCGCAAATGTTTTGATATTGCTGCTTGAGTAACAACTTGAATAGCACCCAATGATTTTCCAAGCAATTTTTGAGTTTTACAACAATCTTCATGGAGTAATGCCTCAAAATTTTGGTCTTCAAATTTTTTTTGGCTGGGCGATCTTTGTCTTCTGTATCATAATCACCACTTCTAAACCGCACAAATTATCTCTTGCACATTGAAATCGATTAAACACATTCACCATAAGCTTCGGCGAACAATCGGCTTTAATGGGACTTTTTTTTAAATTGAAGAAGGAAAGCGAAACATCCCGCATATGCCACTTCGTTGGCATAAAATTCGACATTTTCGAAGCAAAATAAAACTTTGTTGTTTACACTATAATGTTCAATAACTAAGTGAGAAAAAATGACAGATATGTACCCTTCAAAATGAGATATAAGTTATTAAAAACACTCCATCTCCATCTATTGTTAATCCACAATTTTTAAAAAATATGCAATAATAAGCCATTTTACAGCTAAGTATATGATTCAGATGGATAATTAGTGGTATTTAGACTTTCAAATTGCAGTTCTTTTTGATTTTCTATGACTATTGTCGAAAGAATATATTCATATAACCAAATCATTCGATTGGCAAACGAACCTGTTTTATCTGTGAGTAAATAATAATAACTTTAAAGAGAGTACTTATAAAGAAATTCCCAAAATTTCTTGAAAAATATTCCTGGGAGTTCCCGGAAAGTTTTCCCGATTAAGAGTCCTAGCACTTACGTTTATAAATAAAATTAATATTTTATTTGTTTGCATCGAATTCTTTATATTTAAATAAATCTATTATCCAGCATATTTATATTTTATTCATCTTCAATTAAGTTTGTTTATTTCTTATTTTATTTAGTTTAATTTATTTGTATTGTGACGATTTATTGTATTGATAATTGAATTGCATAAAAGCCAAGGAAGCTGAAGCGTTTGCAATCTGTGAAAAGTGTTAATGTATGTTTCATATGTAAATTGTTGCTTACAATGCATTTCAGTATTCATTGTACACATCTACAATAAATCAGGGGGTTAATTGATGAGTAAATATAAATATGAAAACAATATGACAAAGCACAGTTGAAATGGAAGAAATGTACATTAAGATGACACTTTAAAACCTTGTAAATGCTCCTATGAAAACATAAGATTTAGTTTGATTTATGCAGATAACAAAGATAAAGCTAAGTAGATTCTAATATCGGTGACTTTCAAGACAGATACATTTAATCCGTTTCCATTTTATTGAATTAAGCACAAATTGAATTATTGGGTGTATGATTTTAAAAATGTTGGATTTAGATGGCGTTTTTGTTTTTAATAGCTTATATGTCATTTCGAAGGGTATATATCTTTCATTTATTCTCACTTAGTTATTGAACATTACAGTGTAAACAACAAAGTTTTTATTTTGGTTCGCAAATGTCGAGTTTTTACCAAAGAATCGTCATATGCAGGAAGTTTTGCTTTACTTCTGTAATTTGAAAAAAGTGCGACAGGTGGTTTGAGCGGTTCGGAAGTGGTGATTTTGACACTGAATTTGATTTGGATCGCCCAGGCCAGCCAAAACAGTTTGACGACCAATTATAGAGAACCTTTGCCGGATGCAGCAGATTCGTTCGTAGCGAGCTTTGGCAGACATGAAACCGTAATATTCCACATGTTGCAATACCTGTTAAAAACTATTTTGAGTGAAGTGGTTGGGAAGTTTTGCCTCACCCGTTTTATAGTTCAGACCGTGCCCCGTCCGACTACTATTTGTTTCGATCGAAGCAGAATCGTCTCTCAGGGATACGCTTCATTTTAAAAGAGAGTATCTGACATTGGCTGGATTCGTTCTTGGCTTCAAAAATTGAGCAGTTCTTTTGGCTCGGAATCCATATGTTACCAGAAAGAGGAGAAAAGGTTATTGCTAACAATGGTTAATACTTTGAATAAATTTATATTGTACAGATGTTTAAAAATAAATGTGAAAGAATTCAGCATTTTCATACTCACAATAAATAGTTCAATTAGAGCTCAGTTCACTAAAATCTTAATTTGGAATTAAAAAATGTTACTTGATTCTATGAATCAAATGCCAACATCTAATTCTTTAGCTTCATTCAAAGGCTTTTATTTTCATTCACCGTTGAATTGATTCATAATGGAACTAAGTATTTCATAACAGAATTCATGCAACCTGTGAATGACTATTTTTTTTACTACTTCTTAATTTAGTTTTGTTTTAGTTTTGCTTTTAATCATTTACAAAATGAATTGAAAATAATGGACTTGAATACATTTGTAATATGTATATTTGAATTGAAGAAAAATTTAATCGATCTACACACTTCTAAAGTTATTTTGTAATGGATTTGAATTCAAGAAAATTGTAATGATTCAATAAGCAATTTATTCTCAATGGAACGAAAACATTTGAAGAACAAAGGAATTAAGCCTATGAATTAATTCATAATGAATTCCTTAACGAAATGGTTAAGAGATAGAATTTATTTCAATTTCGAAAATTTAATCAGAAATGAATTCTTTCGAACATTGTGATCCTATTTGTGATGGATTGCATCTAAATATGGAAAATACCCTTAAAAAATATGGGTATAATAAGAGATGTGAAATCTAATGGAGATCTGGTATGGAAACTTTTGTTGACAGAGGAACAGTACGTTGGTCATGGAAGAGTAAGGTTATAGTTAATTATCAATAGACCCAATTCAATTGCACTATAACTCACAATTGCATTGATTAATTGTAATTGTGTATCCACTCTTGACTAACTCCATTGTTTTCTTCACACATTCAGATGCGAAAACTAACAAAGATAAACAATCATTTACAAAATATGTATTGTAGTTGCATATCTATCATATGTTGCCTTGTGAATATTTTATGTAATTTATCTAAAATAATAAAGAATTCTTGTAAAATACACAAATATACGTAGTTCTTAATACAAAAATTCTTCGTATAATAAAATCAAATTAAATTTAAGGGAGGTGATTTGTTGACTTTCTAAACTAGTTGACAATAATAATAACAACAAGTAAGAGAGATATATTCGGCTGGGCCGAATCTTATATACCCTTCACCAAACTATACTTCAAAATAAAAATTTTAAATATTTTTAGGTAAACAAAATTTATTTTTTTTCCAGTTATTTTTTTTTAATTTTTTGAAAAAAAATTTTTTTTCTATTTTTTTTTTTAATTCTTTTTAAATTTAAAAAACTTTTTTTTTAAATTTAAATTTTTTTTTTTTTAATATTTAGCCAAAAAAACTTTTGGTGGAAAAAAATTCGGGTTCAAAATTTTTTCCCGATTTTGACCCATTGTAGGTCCAACTTACTATAGTCTTATATACGTCGTTGCAAAGGTCTTTGAAATATCTATCATTAGATATCCATATTGTCTATATTAATGACTTAGTAATCCAGATATAGGTAAAAAAATAGGTAAAAAATCGAGGTTGTCCTGGTTTTTTCCTTATATCTCAGCCATTTGTGGACCGATTTTGCTGATTTTAAATAGCAAACTTCTCGAAAGCATGTCTGACAGAATTATTCAAGATTTGGATCCCGAAGATATCTGGGGTCTTCAGAAAATTGATTTCAACAGACAGACAGACAGACGGACAGACAGACAGACAGACAGACAGACAGACAGACAGACGGACATGGCTAAATCGACTCCGCTATCTATAAGGATCCAGAATATATATACTTTATAGGGTCGGAAAATTATATTGTGGAAATTACAAACGGAATGACAAATTTATATATACCCTTCTCACGAAGGTGAAGGGTATAAAAACAATATCATCATCAGCAACAACAACTAGCACAGCAGCTACAAGGAAAACAAAATGATTTTAATAAACTTCATAATTGTGTTAATTTTAACAACATTTACAATGGGAACAAGTAAGTCAAATATATTAACACCAGTGTCTTAATTTTCAGAATTTTATACAATAATTATAGACATGTATATGTAGAAGTTAATGACATTTGACCATCTAACTAATAATTTCCACATCTTACCTCTAAAAATTAATTTTGGTTGATTTAAAATATCATTCTGATAAAAGTCGCACGAGAACGGGTCAATAGATCGTGACTTTTTGAATTTTCCGCTTCCTAACTGAAAGAGAAACACTGCTCCTGTCAACAAGCATAGTTCAATTTACTCTTGACAAAATTTGCACAATCTGCGTCATTTAGTTTGTGTTTGATAGTCATTAATAGCAAGCTACCATATGACTTGAGGCGAAAGTGGAAAAAAGTGAATTTAAGCATTATTTTTTGGGAAAAAGACACCATCACTCCTTCCAAGGGTAAGCTTGATAAATATTATGGGAACAAGCTGTAAAAAGTTTTACTAATCCGAGGCGGTCAGCTTTGACACCTTGTATTCTAACAGGGTGGTTACAAATTAATTTTTTTTAAAGCCTATGTTTTCCTCTACGATTGGTTTATGCAACATTTTGCAAGCTGACCAGTAGTTTAGAAGATTTAGATTAATTACCTCTTTTTTTGTGATTGACCCCACCGTGCATCGTCTTTTTCCGAAATCAATCAGGATGTAAACTCTATATAATTTTGGTGTCATATGGCAAACGCTTTATATATTCAGACTTTTACATACAGATTTATTGTATTAAAAGTTTAACTGTTTTAAGAATAAAAATAACAAAGAATTCTGTACTAAACAACATACGATTTTCTCCAATTTTCCCTAAACACAATTTCAGCACCTGCAATCGAAGTTGTTTTTATCATACAAAGTCAAGGCACAAAATATCACAATGAAATAAGTCGAAATCTAAAAGATAATATTATCAAACAATCATTGGAATTACAACCGAAGTACAGAATCCAAGTACATGTACTGCATGAAATATTAAATTACCCAGGAGGCTGGACAATACACAATTTAATACCACAACTAATGCTGCTGCAGAGCAAAAGTCACACAAATGAACAAAAATATGTAAATGTAATCAATGATAACACAAGATGGATTGTATTTTGTGAGGAGAGAACAAGAGTTAAAGTGAAACTACTAATGGATAAATTAAAGGATGAGAATCATACACAGGTATTTGATTTTTTTTTTTTTTTTCATGAAAGTACATATCTGGAAGATTTTTTTTTATTTTTATTTTTGCTGATAACTATGGAATATGATCTCAAAAATTCTGTAAAATTAATTTCTGTCTCAAATTTTAAATTTTGTATATATTTATTTTGTTAGCTTTTGTACCTGGGAAAACCTTTATATGATCGTGAACCTACAATCATCCATCATTTTGCATTTTTTGAAAATCCCAAATGGTTTCCATTTCCAATGATGAGTGCTGGTGTCGTATTTAGTATGAGATTATTCAAAAGGTAAGTATGTCTTGTAATATTTATGTAAATGGTGTTTTGTATAGAGGCAGATAACTTTCATTCTTGGATAACGCGTACATAGCATAACCCGGAGATCCACTTTTCACACATCCTTCGCAGTAAAGCAGGCTGTATTTCAGCAATAACGAGTGGAATATTCGCTTTCAAGTGCTCCAGTTTATCTGCATAGACCTGGCACTCTAAGTATATATGTCCACAGAAAAAAATTCAATGGTGTCAATTCACATGAACGATGTGGACAGTTAACAATTCCATTTCTTGAAATTATTCGTTCCTAAATGTTTCTCTCAGTAAATTGATTGCATCTCGCGTGGTGTGACATGTAGCACTATTCTGCTGAAATCACATATCTACAATACTATTGCATTTTAATTGAGGCACGGAAATCGGAAATCGAGACTCAGATTAACTTATTGGGTGTATGACTTAAAAATGCGAGAATTTTTCAAATGTTTAGCTTTTATTTTGAAACATTTATTTAAAGTATTGGCCATTGTTATCTATGAACATTGGCCTTATTTCTGGCAACATATGGATTCCGAGCCAAATGAACTGCTCATCTTTTGAGGTCCAGAACGAATCAAGCCAATATCGGATACTCTGTTCCAAAGTGAGGCGTATCCCAGAGAGATCATGCTGCATCGATGAGGTGAGACAAAACTTCACAACCACTTCATTCTAAATAGTTTTTAAAAGGTATTGCAACATGTGGCAGAGCCTTGTCATGATGAAAATTTAGGTTAATGTCTGTCCTATATTCTGGGCTTTTTTCGTCCAACGCTCGCTTCAAACGAATCATTTGCATTCGATACAGTTTCCATGACATTTCAGTAGCTCATAATAGATAGGATCCTTTTGCTCCCACAAAATACAGAGCATTACCTTAGCGCCATGGATATTTGACTTTGATGTCAATTCGGCTGGTTGGCCGGGCTTCATATACGATCTCTTACGTTTATCATAATGGATCCATTTTACATCGCAAATAATGGTTCGGTGAAAAATTATTTTCTTTCATTTCGGACATTCAAAATCGCCTTTCAAGGTGTCTCGGCTTCAATTCGTATGGTACACAATTTCCCCACTTTTGGATAAATCCTGTTGATCGCTGCTTGAGTAGTTCCTAATGATTTTGCAAGCTCTTGTTGAGTTTTACAATAATATGCATGGAATGATGGCTCCAGTTCTTGATATTCACATTTTTTGTCAAAATCAGCACTCTGAACCGCGCAAACCATCTTTCGCACGTTGAAACCGATGGAACAAATTCACAATAAGCATTAAAGAGACATCGGTGTGCATCAGCGGCACTTTTTTCAAATTAAAGAAGTAAAGCAGAACTTCCAGCATATGACGCTTTGTTGGTACAAAATTCGACATTATCGAAGCAAAAAAAAAAAACTTTGTTGAGTACACTATAAAGTTCAATAACTAATATAGAAAAAATGAAAGAATCACAGGGAAAACAGATTAGTGATAGCAACCGAATTTGTAACCAATCGAATATTTCGGTTGCAGACATAGACATTTTCGGTTCTATCAACAGAAAGTAAATTGATAAAGAAGAATTTCGGTTGAAGCACCCAAACTTTTGTTACCGCTTCTAAAATTCTGTAGACGCAACTGTAAAATTCGGTTACTAAGGTAGAATCATTCGATTGGCAACAAATTCGGTAGCTATAACGAATCTGTTTTCTCTGTGTATATACCCTTTAAATATAAGTATTTAAGTTATTAAAACAAAAACCGCGTTGCTAATCCCGCATTTTTAAGTTATAGACCCAATAAAAAAGTAACTAACTGCAATTTATTTTTTGATAGAAATTTTAATATCAGTAAGAATGCGTAGGTGATAGTGTATGTATTTGTACAACATGCAGGCCATATATAATGCAGTTGTATATTTTAGGAGTACAGATGTCTTCAAAGCTGCAGTGATTTATTTGTGTTTATTTTTCAGTCTGAATATTTGCTTTAACTTTAACTTTAACTTTAACACATTATCATTTTGTTTTTAATTTCAAACAAAACATCAATGTGAACTTTAACAAAATATTCAAATAGTATTGCCGACATATACAACAACAACAATAATAAGAAATCAAAATTACTACATTGCTCGGAATTTAGTATTGATGCTGCACATGAGCTGGCTCGTTTTATTTATGATAATGTCCGAATTCCAACAGTGACTAAAAATACAACATCTGTAAAAAATAATAATATAAAAAATATCAATACTTTTTTTGGTCAAGAAGAAAAAACCGCAACCAAACCAACGCCAACTCATGGTGACAACTTCAGTGCTGAAGTTACTACTACTAATGGTTCTGACTTGTCGCACTCTGATTTTTCTACTAGGCGTAGTAGTACTATTAATGAAATCACATACAAACATAAAGGTGACATATCTAACCCCGGTAGTAGTACGAGTAACATCAACACAAAAAAACAGAAAGTAATATTAAAGAAAGCTTCATACATTTGCCCTACGGCCACATGGGAGTCCCAAAGCATAAACAACATAAAAAGTGACTATATCCGAACCAGCAACAATAACAATGAGAATGACGCATGTGCCATGTATGCTGATCACACTGCAAATGCTGCATCATCAATGACATGTGTAAGTATTCGTGAAGGGAAAAAAATTTAAAACAAAATTTAATACGGCTTAACCGATACACATTGTTTTGAAAAACACGTCAGGTTAGAGTCTTCAAAATTAAACTTTTTATAGCTTGCTTAATCCAAAATTCGAAGTAAAAGTTATCGAAGATACCTAGTTTGCAATTTCAAGAATGATGATTAAAGCGCTCCAAAAAAATGTAAATTTGGAATGTTTGCCAGATATGAGAAGTCAATAATGGTTTCGCATAGTATGCGTCTTCACTATTTCTTAGTTGTTACCTATATTTTGTTTAATTAGTAATGCATTTGCAATTTATTAACATCTAAACTTCTTTCAAAATCTCCTAATTTATAAATTTTTTAGTACTGCACATCAAATTATTTCATGTATTAACACTATCAACAATTTATCTATAGAGCACCGAAAAGGAAGTAATTAATACGACTTTCACATTAATGTAAAAGACAAAAATGATTTTCAAAGGACATTTAAAAAAGATTAAATTAAGATTGTTTCTTTTCAACAGAATCTCAGCAAAATATTTTTCCATTTTTTCTCGCCTTATATTATCTTAAATCTGTGTCTGTCATTCTGTTTTAGTAAATATTTTCAAATACTCAAATCAACAAGAAGACATTTTATTCATTTAGTAAATTTAAATTTATTATTTTGCAGATTCCTGTCAAACGAGAAGAAATATATTTCGCCGTTAAGACCTGTTCAAAATATCACCATGAACGTTTGCCAATAACACAAAACACCTGGGCACCGTATGCCAAACATGTCAACTATTTTAGTGATTTTCAAGGTAAGATATGAATTTAATAGAATAGTGAGGGATATTAAAGGCACATAAATACTTAAATATATTGTAATATATATAAAAGAACTGAACTGAAAATGGACAACGCAAAACTTAGCAGAACAATACCACAAAAAGTTGTTTTAGTTGTATGATAAATGAAACAAATATTTTTTTACAAATTGTGCTTAAATAAGAAGCAAAATTTTAATTTTATTCATATTCTATTCGTCAAATGCTATAAGTATACAATGGATAATTTGTATCAAAATATAAGGCCTCAATGATTACTCTACTCGACAGCCAAATGGGGCTCCTCGTGCAAAACATAATTTTTAAAATCCTCCAGTTTTCGAAATATTTGCACTTTTATGTTTTTAACAGTTTTATATCAGCAACGTAAAATTTAATTGAAAATGTGAAAAAGTGTTTATGGTTTTAAAATCTACAGAAGTTGAGCTCATACTTAAGTACCATTTTTAGTTAAATATTTAAGGAGGTTGGTAGGATTATGCAATTAATTGCAAAAATAAAATCTTTCAGTTAATTGTAAGTTTTTTTTTGTAAACTGCAAAAACTAGACAATTTTGCACTAATGTTCGAAAATCATTAAATAATTCTTAAAATATTTGAAAAAAAATTTTATTTTTTAGTTAACCCCATTTCGTGCGGCTAATAGTTAAATATTCATTTTTTAAAAGTATACATGCTAAGACTTAATGTTTCTGGGTTGAAAATAAAAATGAATTTAACTCTCTAACCCGCATGAGTGCCTCAAAGCATGCATTATGAAACACCAATTATCTCAAAAAGTAATCTTTTTTTTTAAATTTAACAGTGACTTTAGTTGGAAATTTGTTAACATTTCCCTCAAAGGCCGATATAATTCAAGATATATTAAATGTTTTACAAACTTTAATATATGTATGCAAAATGTTCCGTAGATTTTGTATCCATAAACAGCTTTTAAAACATTCAGTTAAAATTCAGTTAAATTATGTGTTCTTGGGGCAAAACTGTTAAAAAAATAGTTTTTTTCGTTAAAAATTCTCTTGAAAATATCTCGAAAACGATTATAAAATATTTGTCGTGTTTGTGATCAACGAGCAAAAAGTATATAAAAATGATGGAATGAGAAAGATATAACAATTTTTGGTACCTAATTTAGCGTGTGTTAAAGTCAGAGAACAGCAATGAATAATTTTTTTGCTATTCATACGCACTATGAAATTATAAGTATAAGTGAGTAGCCATCATTGAAATTAAACTACTCTGACGTACTCATACTCACAACTCTGACGTACTCATACTCACAATAACATTGATTTATAAGTATGCGTAGCATTAAATATGAATCCGACGTCGACATCCAGTAGTGAAAAAGCAATGAGTAGTGAAATAGTCAGTATAGTTGAATCATCACTCAAAACTTATTGTATTTATATGCAATCATATTTATTAGAATGTTGTCGAGACTCATATCCACTCGTAAAGTTTGAGGTTATCATCATACTCATACCTAACAATATTTATGACGTGGTTGATTTCGACTCTACTTAAGTCAATTTGTATAGACAATGCAAAATAAGTATAATTCGAATACGAACATTAAAATGCTCATTATGAGGTTAAAGTTAATCGTTATATGTTACATGCAGAAAAAATATAAACAAAAGGCTTTTCTGAAAGAAAAAAATATAAATTATATTCTGTCCCGTGACATATCTGTATACTCTGTGACATCATTAACATTTTGTATTTTTATATGGAATATAACATTTTGCAAATGTCCTCCGCGGATTCGCTGGGTGGTTTATTGTGGTTTGTGGCTTATTCGCAATTACCTGTGACTTAAGAAAACTCCACAAGAAAAAGTCTGACAGTGTTAAATCCACGATCTCTGTGGCCAGTTAACATCAGCACCACGTGAGATGGCCATGCCCTCAAATCTTCCGTGCAGAATATCCAATGTGCCATGAGCGCCGTCCTGTTGAAGCCGCATTTCGTTGGTGTGGATATCATTCAATTCAGGCCGAAATAAGTTTGTAATGATCGATCAATAGCGCTCGCAGTTGGCAGTGATGGCCTGGCCAACATCGTTCTTAAAGAAATATGGACCGATGACGCCACACCAAACCGTGTATTTTTCGGGATGCATTAGAAGTTCTTGGATCTCACGTGGCTTGGTATCATCCCATGTTCGAGAATTGTTTTTGTTGACATACCCCTTCACCCACAAATGGCTCTCATCGACCCTTGTAGAGAAAATTAGGATCAGTTTCTATTTCATTTCCATTCCACAATTTTATCATTTGCACGTGTTGTTGAACCTTATATCCAGCCATGGTGATTTAGCAAATCAGACTGAATAAATGACAGTCAATTCGACGAATATAGCTTTAACTATATTGCCGCTATCAACTGTCCCTTATGGAAACCCCTTTAGATTTTACATTTAAAAACTTTAGCCTCAATATTCATAAACAGTTTTGAAATTTATCAAAGGTTTATAAATTTTGTTTTATAAACCGTTTATAAATTTAAAATTTCTTTATAAATATGTTGGTAAAAAGCATAACAATTTCTAAAATAAGCCTAATGTTTTTATCACTTAATTAAAATTAAAAAAACTCAACATTTAATTTTACTTTATTTCCCAACATTCATATTAATTTAATTTAATATTATTGCCAATATTATTTGTTTATTTAAATTTCTATCCTTGAGAAATTTAACTTTGCCTTACGTCATGAAGTGATGGAATCTCACCATTCTACTAATTATATTACTAGGCTTCAGAATTAATTTTGTTACAGGTTGTGTTTTTAAAGTTGTGCGAAGTTTAATAAAAATATTTTGTGCGTTATATTTTATATGCGGGCAAATTTGTCGTCTTAATTGCACCTGTGATACTAAAACAATCACTGACATGAATCTATTTGTTTATACAAATACTCTGATTCCTGAAATTGTTTAATTGAGAAACATGAAATCTTTAACCACATGGCTTTAACCCTTCGTATAAGTATGTTTATCTTCCAATTCAATTTTATAACCGCCATTAATCAATCAATGGTTATCGTTTTTCGTAACATATACTTCCAATTAATATAATTTTTGCATGAGAACAGTCAGTATATCGTCACGATAGAAAACGGAAAGAGATTGAGGAATCCATCAATAAATAATTATAGGATTTGTATCAAATAACCTTATTTTGTACTAAAAACATAATTGTGCATGTCTGCTTTGTGTGCACTAATATGAATAGAAATAATATCTTTGTTTGTAAATTAAACTTTTTTTGATATTTTAAGATGACACAATACCAACAATAAACACTGGCATACCAAATGTTGAGATGGGTCATTGTGCCAAAACATTACAAATTCTGAAATTAGCTCTGAGGGATATTGAAAACTACAACACCAGACAGCAAAGTCGCCATCACTTTAATCCAGCAAAACATGAGAATCATCAAATACAATGGTTATTTCTTACCGACGATGATACTATATTAAGGTGAGTTCGGCTGCGTCGAATCTTATATACCCTTAACGATAGTATACTTTAAGATAAAGATTGAAAGAATTTGTTAGTGAAAAAAAATGTTTGTGTGAAAAATATGTTTTTTGCTGAAAAAATTTTATTAGTGAAAAAAATGTAGGTTTAAAAATATTTGTTTCCGACTTTGAACCACTGTCCGTCGGAATTACTATGGCGTTTTATACGCTGATGAAAATATATATCATTAAATATCCATATTGTATATTTAAATGACTATGTAATCCAGATATAGACACAAAATAGGTGAAGTTTTTTGCGTATATGGCAGCTATTTGTTGTACAATTTTCTCGAATTTAAATAGCAACCTAAGCGGCACCATTGCGGATATATTGATGTACCAATCGTGTATTTAGCTTATTTGGAAGCTTCAGAATGTTGATTTCAACATACATACAGACGGACATGACTATATCGATTCCGCTATATATAACGATCCAGAATATAAATATATTCTTATATATAGCCTTGTCACTCATGGTGAAGGGTATAAGAAAGGATGTTAAATGACCATGCATAGAGAAAAACGAACAAACTAATTATTTTACTAAATTTGCACTGTGTTTTGACAAAAGTTAAATTTATTATCAATTAAAATTTGAATTTGTTTCTTAGGGACATTAAATGTATTCTTATTGAGTTCAACATTTAATTTACTGGCAATAAAAAAATATTTTCATTTAAATTTTATAGGCCATAGATTCATGATTTATTTGTTAAATTTTGTATTTTTTATTACATTTTTTTCATACTGAAAAGTATCAATGTTTGTGGTTATGCAGGCAACAAGTTTGCTCATCAAGCAAACATCCATACCATACAACTCAGCCCCCAAACTATCTGTAGACACTGAATTTTTAATTTTGGGTGTCTTATATTTTCATCACAATATTCAATGAAATAAAATTTACTCTACACAAACATATTTTACCACATTATCAGAGACTATATTCAGCTCCTTTTATTACTTCACTAGAGAATTTCATATCATCTCCCCATTAGTATGTGATGCAGTTTTTGTTTCCATCCGGGGTATGCTTAGTCTGTCCAGGTTCTTCAAAGGTCTGCTTCCTTTGAAATTTTTACCACAGAGCTGTCTTGGATCTTTGGAATATCCTGGTTAATGGGCGAAGCTTCTAATAAAGGATTCGACAAGAGAAATGCTTTGGCTACGACTAATTATTCGTAAATACACCTAGTGGATGCAATCCGAAGAGGTGAATTCTTCGGCTTTCATCGGCTAACTACAACTTATTGGTTATGACTGGCTACTGAGTACAATCCGACGAGATAAATGCTTCGGCTCTCGGTCGGCTAACGACTAATTATTTGTAAATACTGATGATGGATGTAATCCGAGGAGATAAATTCTTCAGCTCTCGTCGGCTAACTACAACTTATTGGCTATGACTAGCTAATAAGTACAATCCGACGAGATAAATGCTTCGGCTCTCGGTCGGCTAACTACGGATTCTAACTATGGTATTAGTACGAAGCAGGAATTAAGGCCTCGTCTAATTATGCTTTGTTACCCGGGCGCAAAGTATAAGTAGATCGGGACTTCGATTCTAGCTTCCCTTTTCATGTTTTTCTTAGATGTCTTATATTAGAATTCACATAAACTGTTTGGGAATTATACAGTATACTAATATGTAATATTAAAGTTCACACAAACTATTTGGGAATTATTAACAACAATATACTAATATGTATTGTATTAGTATTAATAATGTTGTGTTAGTGGATTGACTTTTGTAACTGCACGTTACATTCCCCCCTTACTTTAAAAAAAGAAAAGAGAAAAAAAAAAACATTTTTGCATTATGCGAGTTTCGATCTTACGATCTGCACTACCCGAAGGTAACATTTACCGAAATCATAGAGATTTCGGCTCGGACTAAATGCATGTTTTTTTTTTATATTTTTTTTTTTATTATTATTTTTTTTTTTTATTTTTTTTTTTTATATTTTTTTTTTTATTATTATTTTTTTATATTTTTTTTTTTTTTTTTTTTTTTTTTTTAATTTTTCATTTTTTTTTTTTTTTTTATTATTATTATTTTATTATTTTTCTAAAAAAAATTCTTTCACCCTCCCTAGGCACCTCAAAGTAACCTTCCCGTTTCTTACAATGACCTGTACTTTGGGCCTGCCAGTTGGCCAAATGTACCACATCTTCCGTTTCACGCCCGGGTCTTTCACCACGATTCCCTCAAACAGATCCTCCGATGGCTTAGATGTTCTTTCCATTAAAGCATCAAGCTCCTCGGTGGGGGAAGTTATCTCCAACACATCATTTTGCAGGTCCTCTTCGGCCTGATTGACTTCCTCTGCCCAACTCAATTTGAAAACATCTGTGGGACCACTGTTCAGAGGGACTAACGGAGGTAGTTCAATTGGTTCTTCCATTTCTAACTGTTTGTTGGAGAAGTTATTATTTGACAGTGGAGCAAGAGGAGGTGGTGCTGATGGTAGAAGTTTCTGCTGTCGGTTCTCCCAAAACGTACGGGCGTAAGTGTTTGCTACAGTGTCCCCTGATTGACCCAATGGTGCAATGTTAACTTCGGTCACTGTAGCGCTCGTTTTTTTGTTCACTCGTGCTTCGAACGGTGGAATGTACTCCTTTATTTTTGTTGGCATACGAGTACTTCGTAAGTATTTTTTTATTTTTCCGGGAGCTAGAGGTCTTGTAGGTTTCCTTTCCATCTTGAGACTGATAATAAATTGAATGTTGTGAGACTATTTATAGGGTGCCGGCAGGATGAAATATTAAATGTATTTAATGCATTCGTTCATGAAAGGGTTTGATGTCTTGTATGTGGACTTTCTGTTTTTTATTATTCATCTGTACGATTATGATATTTGTTGATGCTTTGTCCACTACTTTATAAGGGCCACTAAACTTTGGTGCAAGTTTTGCCGCGAAATGATCCACTGCCGAAGAGAGATAATGATTTCGACAGTAAACTTGATCGCCAATATTCGGTGTCCATTCCCGCCGCCGCAAATCGTAATAGTGTTTCTGTTTACTAGATGCATCGGCAGCTGTCTCGGCTATTTTAAGCCATTCCTTTTCACCAATCAGTTTCGGCGGTATCTCTGTTGGGACCTTACCCTCTCTCCGAACCTGCCGTGGTGCAACTAGATTTCTTCCAAATAGGATCTCAGCAGCCGCAAGTTTAGTTGACTCGTGTTGGGCCGTATTGATGGCAAAAGATATTTCGGGTAAACAGTGGTCCCACAACCGATGGTTATGTCCGATATTTTGTGCTATCATAGTCTTTATTACCCGATTTACTCTTTCGGTGGGGTTTTCCTGAGGGGTGTAGGGTGCTGTGAACCGATGTTCCACGCCTATATCCTTAAGGAAATCGTTTACTACTTTTCCAGCGAATTGAGTTCCATTATCCGATATTAACATCCGAGGACAACCGAATCTATAAACGAGTCGTTCCTTTAATGCTGTTACTACGCTATGGGCAGTTGCTGTTCTCATAGGAATTAGCTCCACCCATTTGCTAAATTTATCCGTTATAACTAATAACCAGGAATTTCCTTTCGACGATCTTGGTAGCGGTCCAATAAAGTCGGTACATACGACCTCCCATGGTTTTGACGATTTCAAAGTACACATTAACCCTGCTTTTCGTGATTGCTCTACTTTATGCATACCACAAGTTGTACATGATAGTACGTATTCCCTTATATCGCGTCCCATGCCTGGCCAATAATAATTTTGTTGAGCACGTCTTATGGTTTTATGTATCCCTAGATGGCCGGCGGCTACATCGTCGTGAGTTTCTTTTAAAATTTGTTCCTTTCTTTCATTAGGTACGCATAATTTCCATTGGGGATAGTCGGCCACGACAGCTTTACGTGGTATGTGTTTAAACAGTCTTCCATCTATTGTCTGGAAATCGGGATATTTATCACCCTGTTGTTGTACTTCTTTGAGTTTCCGTTCGTACCACGTCATTTTGAAGTCAGTGACAGCGGCTAAGGCAGGAGTTTTATCTATGTTCGGTATTGGACTTCGGGATAAGGCATCAGCTACCACATTCAGTTTTCCTCGCCGATACTCAATTTCAAAGTCGTATTGTTGCAGCTCCAGCGACCATCGTGCCAGACGTCCTGATGGATTCTGCAACGAATGTAACCACTTTAATGACTGATGGTCAGTGATGACAGTGAAGTGGTATCCTTCTAAATAAGGGCGCATCTTCCTAATTCCCCACAGTACTGCCAGACATTCTTGTTCAGTTGCCGAGTATTTTCGTTCAGCTTCATTTAAAGTCCGACTAGCATATGCAATCACACTTTCCTGTTCATTTCTCCTCTGAAAAAGCACCGCTCCTAAGCCTTCACCGCTGGCATCTGTTTGTAAAAAGAAAGGTAGTTCAAAATCGGGACAACATAGTATGGGAGCTTCCGTGAGTTTTTGCTTCAGGGTATTGAAAGACAACTCTTGCTCTGCGCCCCATTGCCAAGGTGTTTTTTTCTTTAGTAGTCGGGTCATAGGCTCCACTAGTGTTGAAAAATCGGGTACGAAACGTCGATACCAGGAAGCTACCCCAAGTACTCTGCGAAGCTCTTTTATTGTTTTGGGGGCTGCCATCTCCTTCATTGCCTCAATTTTGGCAGGATCAGTGTGGATACCTTCAGAGCAAACTACGTGTCCTAGATACTGCAGGCTCGTTTGCACGAAATCACTATTGTCGAAATTTATCTGAAGGTTAACCTTTAATAACCGATTAAACACAGTGGTTAAATTGTTTATGTGCTCCTCAAATGAACGACCAAGGACTATGATGTCATCCAAATAAGCGAATACCCGAGGGCTTAGTTCAGGTCCGATGACCGTGTCCAATATTCTCTGGAAGGTAGCAGGGGCCGAATGAAGGCCGAATGGCATAACCTTCCATTGAAATAAGCCACGACCGGGTACAGTGAAGGCTGTGTATTGCCTACATTTTGGATCTAATGGAATCTGCCAATAGCCGTTTTTAAGATCTATGGTTGATATATACTTTGCTTCGCGGAGTTGGTCAAGAATCGAGTTTATTTGAGGCAAAGGGTATGCGTCGGGTTCTGCGGCCGCATTGATTTGACGAAAATCAATGCACATTCGCCATGTGCCCTGTTTTTTCCGTACTAATACCACGGGAGAGCTGTAAGGGCTGAACGATGGTTCAATCCTGTCCATGCGCAATAATTCATCTACTTCTTGATTTATGACCGACTGCATTGCTGGATTCCGAGGATAATACCTCTGTTTTATTGGCCGATCATGCTTCATGGTTATTACATGACTTCCCGCATTACAGGGTCCTTGGATGTTAGTGAACGCAGTTTTTACACTAGTGAGCAATGATTCTAACTCTTTTTCTTGGTTTGGAGATAAAAAACTGCGATTTACTACGGCGTGAAGTGGGGAAGGGGATACATTTTTAGTACCCATATCCGAAACACGCAACCGAACACCGTCTATATGTAGCTCTACTTGTCGCCTTCGTAGAAAGTCCATTCCTAAAATAACTGGTTCAGCTAAGTTGGGTAAGGCCGAAGCTAACAAATGCGTAGGTTGTCCATTAAAATTTACGCATATCGGGTATACGTTTACTTTCTCGATACAAGTTCCATCAGCTAACTGTACCGATCTGTGCTGCATTCGAGGACGAATATGACCTTTCTCGAGATGTTGTCGGACATTTTCACCTAAGTAGGTTAATGTAGAGCCTGTATCTACCAAAGCTCGTATCGGTAAGCCATTTACGACAATGGAAAGGTAATAACGGCCATCATTTCGTTCCTCTTCTTTCGCTATTCTACAAGAACAGTCTCGAGACAACACGCCGTCCTTCCCACATCGAGAACAGAAAAATCGTGGACTGTTCTTGCATTGTGTTTTATAATGCCCTTGCTGTTTGCACCTCCAACAGGTAGTAAGGGGTTCGTAAGGGACAGATAGGTTCGTTGTTCCCATATAATGACTTGGTTGCGGCTTAGACTGCTTCGATTCCTCACGTCGTAGTAACTCGTACTCATCTGTGAGTTCCATAAGCTCATCCAAAGTTCTGAAATCAGTACGCCGTACGTACAACTTGTATTCACACCGCAAACCATCATATATTCGGTCGGTGTGGTTTAGTTTTCTTAATTCCGGGTGTTGTCGTATTAAAGTTTGTAAGGTCATTATGTAATCCTTTGCCTTTTCCCTTGGCCCTTGTTTGCGATGGTAAATACTTTCCTCCAAATGAGCCAAGTGTCGCTTCGGAAGAAAGAATCGAACCGCTTGTTCTTTAAATATTTCCCAAGAAGTAATTTCATATCTTTTCACACGATACCATTGGAGGGCACGGCCTTTAAGGATTTCCAATAACGCAAACAGAAGTCTACTTCGGCTAAAAGAGTAACACTCGGCTAATTCTTCCAACCGTTCAATAAACTCCATTAAGTGTTCGTCTCCCTCATAAGTCAGATCCCATCTTCTTATGGTGGACATAACCTCGCTATCACTTGGTGAACTTTGGAACGTATTACCGGGCACCTTAGATGGAACAGATAAAACTGGTCCTCCGTTAACGGGTTTCCTCTCTTCCGCTAATACTTCCTCCTCTAAAGTTCGCAGTAAATTTTCCGACGAAGCACGTTCTCGTTTCCTGCGAATCAACTCTCCCAGTACACGTCTTAGTTGATCTACTGTTGCCCCTTCCGTGTTTATTCCATTTTGATGACAAACTTCTATTAGCTTGTCCTTTCTTAAAAGGTAAATCCACCCAACCGAGTCCGTCTGAAGGGTATGAGAATTTCCAAGACTGCTATGGTGGTTATTTTTTTGATCCGCTCCGCTTCCGTTGGTGGTTGTGTTCTTCGTTTTTCCACTAGATTCGGGTTGGGAGTCGGGTCCCTGCTCGGGCGCCATTTGTGATGCAGTTTTTGTTTCCATCCGGGGTATGCTTAGTCTGTCCAGGTTCTTCAAAGGTCTGCTTCCTTTGAAATTTTTACCACAGAGCTGTCTTGGATCTTTGGAATATCCTGGTTAATGGGCGAAGCTTCTAATAAAGGATTCGACAAGAGAAATGCTTTGGCTACGACTAATTATTCGTAAATACACCTAGTGGATGCAATCCGAAGAGGTGAATTCTTCGGCTTTCATCGGCTTTCATCGGCTAACTACAACTTATTGGTTATGACTGGCTACTGAGTACAATCCGACGAGATAAATGCTTCGGCTCTCGGTCGGCTAACGACTAATTATTTGTAAATACTGATGATGGATGTAATCCGAGGAGATAAATTCTTCAGCTCTCGTCGGCTAACTACAACTTATTGGCTATGACTAGCTAATAAGTACAATCCGACGAGATAAATGCTTCGGCTCTCGGTCGGCTAACTACGGATTCTAACTATGGTATTAGTACGAAGCAGGAATTAAGGCCTCGTCTAATTATGCTTTGTTACCCGGGCGCAAAGTATAAGTAGATCGGGACTTCGATTCTAGCTTCCCTTTTCATGTTTTTCTTAGATGTCTTATATTAGAATTCACATAAACTGTTTGGGAATTATACAGTATACTAATATGTAATATTAAAGTTCACACAAACTATTTGGGAATTATTAACAACAATATACTAATATGTATTGTATTAGTATTAATAATGTTGTGTTAGTGGATTGACTTTTGTAACTGCACGTTACAAGTATTCATCAAAAGTAGTTTTCTTTTTAATTATTTCCTATTTACTTTATTTTTGTTAGCGTTTCAGGTGTTTGCCAAGTACTTGGATGTTACAATTCAATGGATGAAATTTATATGGGTGAACGTTACGGGTATCGTTTGCATGCCCAGGATGGATTCAACTATATAACAGGTGGTGGTGGCATTGCATTCTCTCTGGCAGTGGTTAGACTTATTTTGCAGCAATGTTCGTGTCCTTCACCATCGGCGCCGGATGATATGATTTTGGGCTCCTGTTTGCACTCACTTCAGTTGCAAGCTATTCATTCGTCTCGGTTTCATCAAGTAGGTATCAGTTTTTTTACATTGTAACCTTTAATATAATTTACAACAAAATTAACACTAAATATTCATTATATTCCTGGTATCTTCTTCAATTAAAGGCTCGCCCTAACGATTATCCCTTGGAGTTATGGAAACAAGAGCCACCTGTTTCATTTCACAAATTTTGGCAACTAGATCCTGTTGATGTTTATAATCAATTATTTGCTGCTCAAGACCGTCAACTATTGGCTGAAGAAAATTTTGTTCTCGAAAATCTTATTGATTTAGATTTTAGATCCAAGACTCGAAAACTATTAGCCAATACGGAATCATTGAATTTAAATGAGATTCCTGTCTCTTTGGTAGCATCTCTGCATCATTCAATGGAGCGTCATGTTGATCTTTAGTCAGTGATTTTTGTTATTTATCTAAATAAAAAAGTAATATATTTTTGCAAATTAAAGTATTGTTTCAAAGTGTTTTAATTAAATACATTGATCAAAACTCATAATTAATTTAATTAATTTTGTTACTATTATACATCGATTTAGCTGTATAAAGGGACTTATAATAATAACTATGACGGTTGATAGCGGCCATATTGTTGAAGTTACATCTGCAGAAGTGACTATCATTTATTCAGTTTATTTTGCCTAATCATAATGGACGGGTATAGCGTTCAACAACACTTGCTTATGATAAAGTTGTTTTATCAAAATGGGTGTTCTGCTTGGGCAAGGCTCCGCTCACTACACCCATTTTACGGTGAGGCTCATTTCAGCAGACAAAATTGCCGAATTTGGGACGATACCCATCCACATGACATTTAAGAGCGTCCAATGCATCTACAATATTTAACTGTTTTTTGTGTATTTTGAGCGGTCCATATTTCTTTGAGAGCAACATTGGCCAGGCCATCACCGTCAGCGGCGAGCTCCATAGGTCGATGATTAGCCAGTTCTTTTTTCCTGAATTGGATGAAATAGACAATAATGACATGTAGTTTCAACAGCTACGTGCCACACAGCTCATACCACATTTGACATTCGGCACGAGCGATTTGAGGGCATGATAATCTCACGTAGAGGTGATGTGAACTGTCCACACATATCGTACGATTTGACCTCGTTAGATTTTTTCGTGTGGGGTTTTCTTAAGTCGCAGGTCTAAGATAGTAAGCCACAAACTACAGCGGCCATCAAAGCTAACATAACCCATGCCATCGATCAAATTAAGCCATATTTATGCGCCATAGTAATGGAAAATTGGACATTTAGCGAAGCTGCTGTGGAGATGTGTGCGACGTTATATCCCATACATAATGCCATCGATTAGCCTTTCTAACCAATAACAAATGTTGATGATATCTCACACACACTTTGTTTTATTTAAGTTTAAATATAATAAGCACTTTATGAAAAGAAGCAATTATGTGCATGAAAATATTCATGGATTTATTAATTGTGGATGAATCCCAATAAGATGTATTAGGAAGTTTAAGAGAAAATAAAAATATAAGATCATTGGAAAAGGTATCCAAACTTGATTCTGTATTATTTCGAGTGATTGGTGAGTATTGCAAATGCATTATAGAGTTTAACGCAGTTTCCACCTTACTTTTCCTTTTGACTTCATTTCTTGTATTGGAAATGATTTTAATTTAAAAAATTACAAATTATACTTTATTAACTAAGAAATAAAATGCATTTATATAATTTTTAAAATGAAAACAAATAAATGATGAAAATCTAAAAGGAATGATATAGTCATTCTCACATTCATTTAAGAAAATACATGTTTTGTGTCTGTCAACTTTGATTTTCTGGTATACGATACTAATAGTTACTTCTTATAGTATTATGGTATCATATAACTACTTAGCACTGTAAAAAAAATATCAAAAGTATAAAAAACTTTCTAAAAATTTGCATTTATTGGACCCCAAAAAAATGTAAACGATTTTAATGTATTTTTTCGAGCATCAGAAACATTTAGAGCTTAAAACCTTTGGGATTCGTTACACAAATACACTAAATAAATCTTGGGGAGTACGTGCTTTCATTTCAACATTTAATTTTTATATTCTAGAAAAAAGTCTTTAGTATAAAATGCAAATGATGCAAACTTTTAAAAAAAACTTTGGAAACTCCTTTGTTTTATTCTTACGCAGAGAAACGCAATGTGGTCTGTATAAGATATTTGAAATATATTGAAGATTCTTATTTTTATATTCGTTAGTGGATTATTTTGTAGTTGTTATAAAGAAATGAGAAAAAATGAGAATGTGTATTATTTTTCATTTTGTATAACTTTTGGCTTTAAATAAACGCTTGACTTGTTTCCGTTTCCTTTTTTTTCACTGCTGATTGATGAAGAATTTCATTGGAGGTGTTAGATTGTCAATATGTTGATGATGATGGTAACACTAAAGTGTGATTTAATGATTCAACATTAAACAGCTAAAAATTATACATTAATATCAATAATAGTTATATAATGAAATTTGAACTTATAAATTGTTATATTGTCAGACTCGAAGTATTTTATTTAGTAACAACAATTTTTTTTAACAACGCCTATTTTATTTCTATTGTCTTAACAAAAATCAGTTTTCTTTTTGGGAAAATAGTACTTATAGCAATTCAGACCCAAGTTAAATTGTTAGATTTAGAAAGAGCTCCAATTTGATTTAGTGGCTAAATTTTATATCCTCATACATAAATGGGTAAACCCCCCGAAACAATTTTACCTACCACATGAAATTATTGTCTGAAAAACAGATATGTGTGCTTCTATCAATTAAAATTATTTCATTATTAAAAAAAATAAGTTTTGAATTGGCAAATGATACCCACGGAAAACAACGTTATATTGATATTTCAATAAGTATATTTTAGGTTCTAAAATAAATTTTAAGGTTAACTTCGTAACGTGTGTAAGTAACATACAATTGTTTTTTTTTTACTTTGGACTTTAATAGTGTCCCAAACTATATCGTTTACTTTCACGTAAGTACACATATGAATGAATCAAATACAGCCAAGCAGTTTTACTAGTAGTTAATGTATCCCATCGAAACAGTAATTGTCACTAATGTCTCAATATTTGTCTGACGTATGTGTTCTTTGTAGTGCATATATCGCTCATTTGCTGCACATATAAAATAATTGACCTTCTTGAAAACTGATAAAACTATATGAAAGACTAAAGAACGGCACATATTTTGTATTACCCAGTTCAAAAAACACGGATTTTGAGTTATGACGTTGTTGTAGCAAATTAGCGATATAAGCCAAGTGGTTACTTTATAGCCCCATATAATGTAGCGAAACGTCAATTTTCACATTAGTATCCCTAAGTAATCTAGAATGTAGTTACTTTAAACGTTCATTTTGTACTAAACTTTAGAAAGTAGTTATTTTATCCACCAGAAGTAATATATTGGAGAGTAGTTAGACAAAGGTTTGTTTATAAGCATATTTTTAACTGACTATTTGGGGTCAATTTCTAACGATTAGCACCAGTTTATATGAAAATAACTAACTTTGTAGCTAGTCAAGTAACCAGTTAGGTAGTTAGTTAAGTAGCCGGTATGTAAGTCCAATGCGTTGACTACTTCGGACCAGCTAATAGACATTCTATTTGTGATCTATGTAGGATCAAGCAGGAGGTCAGCTTAGGACACACGTATGTTAAAATAACTAGTCACGTAGCAAAGTATGTGGTCACCCTAAATAATAAGTAAAATCACTAGTTCGGGTCAGACACCCACAACTACTGGATTGCTTTAAACGAATATTGCAAAACAAAAACAACAAAACAACCAAAAAATAAGCAACTACAACAAAATCGAAATACTTATGCTAGTTACGTTATCAGATCAAAAATAAACTATTACAATATGAACGATATGAGTTAAAATAAAGCTGTTTTTTTGTCTTAACATCCGTTCTGTATTTTTTATTTATTCTGTTTGTTTTTATTCGATAAAGGGACGATGAACTTAAACGCACATTCGATGCAGTATGTTTCATATTTACCATTTAGTAAAGTAAACAATGGCATATTACTGGACAATCATAATTTAGTTCGCAGGCTGAAAGCAAAGCATGAATATTAACTATTTGGATACGAGTAGTATTTAGGTTTGTTTAATATGTGTAACATGACTTGAAACAAGAAACTTATTGATGATTTTAAATATTCCATTATTGTTTTCACATGTTGTTGTGGTCCAAATACAAATATCTATTTAAAAATTAAATAAAATGAACTAAACCTAATTTCTTTACAAAAAGTCTAAATGGATCCAATCGCAGCTCCGAGGCTGCCAATTGACATTGCCAAGACGGCTGGTTACACGATTACCGAATTTTGTTCGAAAAAACGATTGTTTGATGAGCTGTGTGACATGGTGCGCAATCCATTTCAGCCCATAAAAAGTCCGTAATCATGGCTATGTAGTATTTGCCGTTGACCGAAATGGCCACAGCAGCAAGATTCTCATCGGTACTCACCGTCTTTTGTCTCAACAATATTTTGTTGTAGCGCAAAAAGCTTACAAATAATAATAAACTTAGTGAAATAGTTGCAGGATGTGTCCATTATGTCACTTAAAAATCTGCATGCATGATTTATATATTTTGTGCGTTTTCCTAGTTTTACTAAGTAATTGTAATTGTAAGTTTCAATATAGTTCCATTGTGTCCACGTATAAAATTTAAAATATCATCAAAATTAGAAAATGCTAAATATTTAAACTAAATATTTAAGAAAATTTCTTGAACTTTGTCATGTGTTTAGAAAGATAATATTTACATTTTGTGCAATATTACCAAGCATATGCAAATTTTTTTTGTTATATATGTTTAAAATTCAACTGTTGCTCTAAGTTTTGTCAGCTCTCATATCAGTTGTTAGAAAGAGTTTATTCAATGTAAAATGAAGAAATTTGGTGAACGTATTAATATTTTATTGAACATGGTTAGATTAAAAAATTTGTTTAGTTCCTTAATACTTAATTAAGGAACTTTCATTAAGCGCTTCCTCTCTCTAAATACAAAAACAAAAAATATTATTAAATAAAACAAAGTGTGTGTAAGATATCAAATATTTTTTATTCGTTTGAAAGGCCTATCGCTGCCATTATATATGCATCCGAAACATAAAATTTTCCATTCCTCTGGTGCATAAAACAGACTGAATTTGACTGATGGTATGGATTATGTTGGTTTTGAGAGCCTCTGTGGTTTGTGGCTTATTCACATAGACCTGCGATCACAAGAAAAATTCTAAAGATTGGATCACACGATTTCTACAATGTACCAATTATTGGTCTATTTTATATGCCAAGCGTGTGGTTTCACTATTTATTAGCTCATACGTCAAACCGCAACAATGAAATGAAGTAGAAATATCTGGGAAACACCTCTAAAACCGCATGTTTAATAACTCAGTCAATTTCTGTCGGATTTTCAATCATCTTACCTTAACGGTCAAATCGCACGATCACGGTGGCAAGTTCACATTACATCCATATGAATCAAATCCAGCCCAGCAGTATTGCAAGTAGTTAATGTATCCCTAAGAAATAGTATTGTCACTAATGGCTGATCACTTGGCTGACTACAACTTATATATTTTGGGTCATTTGACACGTACATGTTCTTTGTAGTGCAGAGAGAACTCATACATATCAGGTAATCTAGCGCAGAGTTGGAAATTATAGACGTTTAGCGCTCACCGTTGACGGTGATGTCCTGGCCAACGTCGTTCTCTAAGAAATATCGATCGATGACGCCGCAATTCCAAAATCCACACCAAACGGTGACTGTTTGTTATGCATTGGACACTTTTGGATCTCATCAGGATTGATGTGGTCCAAAATTTTACCATTTTGTTTGTTAACGTACGCATTCGTCCAGAAAACCAAGGTTAGTTTCCAACTGCTCCAAGGCGGACACACGTTGTTGTCTATGGGCGTTTGCCTACAGTTCCAGGGTCATTTGCATTTTGTATGGGTGTAGGCCCAAGTCGAGACGTATAATTCGAAAATTTGTGGCCTACGTAAGGCCAAGTTCTTTTGAGCGACACGAAATCGACTGCCTCGGTTTCTCCTGCACACTCTTTTCGGCAAATCTTGCGTTTTGTCATCGCACAGGTGTTGGTTCATTGTTTGCTGAACCAGTGGAACCCAATTTATCCACAAAGCGTATGTATCTCTTGGTAGGACAATTATTGCGACCGTAAAATAGAATAAGGGCGCTCAACGTTGCCTGAATAGAACACCCATTTTGAAAAAAACAATTTTATCATCTGCACGTGTCGTTGAACGCTACGTCCATCCGCGATGATTAAGTAGAACAAACTGAATAAATGACATCCAATTTGACAAATGTAGCTTCAATAATATGGCCGCTATCAACTGTCAAAGTTTGGAAGTCCTTATTGTAATACCCTTTATTTCAATCATTTTCAAGTGCTCTGAAATAAAGTCTACATTACTTTTATTTTCTCCATGTTATTATGTGAGTGTTTTTAATGTTATCCCAGACCTTTTGAAAGTAAGAAAATCGATTTTATTATCGATGGATTATTAGCTGTCACATCATCTGTTATGGATCAGGATACAGGCTAATTTTTGTATACTCTAAACTAATTGGACATAATAAAAGTAATCTTGCATACTTGCACTGAAGTTCCTGTTTCCCGTAATCAAGCTATTTCCGGATTTGAACTGTTTGGTGAACTCGTTAGTTTTTCTGATATATTTAAGTTGGCATTCTATATATATTTAAGTCCCGCTTACATTATCCAAAAGGTAATTTTATCTTTCAATTTTTTTGTAGAAGAGTATGAATAGGTTTATGTAAAGGTAATTTCTAATGTTATCATCTGACATTGAGAGAATATACGGATGAAAATTTCTCCTATTTTTTAAAATTTTTCAATAAACTAGCAAGTCATATTAGACCAGGGTTAAATTTGTATTTAAACAAAGCAAACAAACATTAACATCTGTCATCATTTTCCTTCATACGTTTCGTGTAAAAGCGAAAAGCTACATTCAAACGACTTTCATCACATTTTTTTGGCATACGGATGCATTTTTATTTAATTTTCGCTTCGTAAAGTCGTATCGTTTATGCTCAAACTTTATGATTGAATTCCTTTAAAACAGCTTAGAAATTTTCGCATACTCCAATGATATTTGCTCGGAAGAATAAATTTGTTTCAGTTTAACTTTAAGCATCCCAATTGCCAGAGCACTATATATTTTTATTTTTGATAGTTCTGTTTTTTATTTAGGTTTAACTTCCTTTATGTATAGAAAAGCCAAACATGAAAAGTTGTGTGTTTTAAATGTAAAAAAGTACCAAATGACTTACTTGTCGGATGTGCAACAAGAAAGTACTTTTGAACATACTCGTATAAAATTTCACCAACTTAGTGTTGGAACAATAAACGAACAAATATAAAGTAATTAAAAAAGAAAACAGAAATGTCTTGGTAGCATTTTGTTTATATGTATTGTAGAAAAAATGAGAGCCTTCTCTTTTTATTATTCTCTGGCTTTTTGCCAATATGAAATAGCTACAAGTGACTTAATAAGTGCAATATAATCCAAATAATTGCAACGGTTTTCAGGTTCACAATGATTTATTACAATTTGAAATTTTCGGTGTTGAGTTTAATTATAATTTTTGTTTCTGTCTTATATTGTAATATAAATAATTATAGTACAATATGTAGATTTACAGCAGCAGTAACAGAAGTGAATCTAAAAGTGTCAGTTAATTTATTCACAAGTGCTTGTAATTCAAAGGAAGCCTACTGACTATTTTAAATTTAAATCACGTCTTCTCATTAATATACTCTTAATGATGTTTGTGCTAAAAGGAACGCATAACATCCTACCGGATATTAAAATTAAAACAAAATTAATGAATTCCAATAGCAATGGCAATATTTGTAAACTTTGTAACTTTTTATTTGTGTAAATTGAACCCAAAATTGATGACACAGAAGCAAGCAATTATTCACGTGCATAAAAAGTACAAAAAACATTCCACTGAATCCATTCCAAAGGTGAAAAGTTGGCCAAAATAAAAATATGTAATAAAAGCTTAAAACCTTTTCCAAAATTTTATAATAAATTAGAATCATTTCTTAAAACACAGCAGAGTAGCTTGTGTTTTTCAACAAGAAAAAAAGACCACAAGAAAAATACAGAATTATATTTTGTATAGGTGCAAGTACTGCAATTTAATTATTTCAGAACAAATCGCAGAAATCGTGTACGAGACAGTTAAATATAAATATTGTGGGAGATTGTGGTTAAGTGGTGTCCTATAATAGACAAATGAAAGTAGAAAGTTTTAGTTCAGGCATTGGTAATGTTGAAAAATTAAAAAAAAAGTTGGTTTAGTTTTTATATTGGGCGTATGGCTTAAAAATGCTGCTCAAACACACCGATTGCTCGCCAAAGCGAATGTGTTCCATCGGTTTCAACCTGCAAAAGATAGTTTGTTTGGTTCCAAAGAAGACAAAGATCGACAAAGAAAGACAAAGATCGACCAGGGCAGCCAAAAAGACCAAGAATTGTAGGCATTAGTCCATGAAGATTGTTGGCAAACTCAACATGAGCTTTCAAGATCATTGGGAAATACTCAATCAGCAATTTCAAAACGTATGTGAGCAACAGGATTCTGCTGCTGGGAAATCTGGTACCATAGGAATTGAAGCCGAGAGACCTTGAAAGATGGTTTTGCATGTCCGAAATGATGTTTGAGCAGAATTATTTGAAAACTAATTCTGCGCTGAATAATTATGGATCCATCTTTTAATGGTTATTGGATCATAGAATTATTCAATATTGAACTCAAATAGTCAATTAAAAATACATATCCTAGACAGTCTAATCTATATACATCCTGGGATGTAAGTATACTTAAGCAAAACGAAAATAAACTGTATAAGAATTATTTCAGCACAATTTGTATCAAACCAGTTTGTATTTATAGTTTAGAAAAAAGTGCAGTATAAAATAAACATTTAAAAAAACTACACTCTAGAAACCCTTAAACAACAATTGACATCACGCTAGATAAAGAGCACATACGTGTCAAATGACCCAAAATATATAAATTTAAGTCCGTCAAGTGATTAAACATTAGTGAAAATTACTGTCTATAGGGTATACATTGATTACTCGCAAAACTCCAGGGTTAATTCATACATTTATTTGTGTATTTAATAACAAAATTAATACTAGAGCTACATTTACAATTATCATTAATCACCGTTAATAATACAACTTCGAATTATAGGAGTTCAAACAATGATCACCATAAGAACTAAAGCATATTAAATACATGAAAATGTTAAATACATTAAATACATAAAATGCTAAACAACACAAGTTTTTCAAGCCTTGGACATGTTTTTTATTTAATTTTTTTACTCAGCTGTTTTTGTTTTATGTTGGTGCTGTTGTATAATTGGTGAAAAGAATTTAAAAAATCCTTTCAGATAATGAGTACAATTCATGTTAATAGAAACATGGTGACCAAAAAATATTTTGTCATACTTAAAATAAAAGAAATACAAATTTTTTCGGAATTGTTTAAAATCACATTGCAGAAGTTCTCGATATAAGTTTTTAAATTCTGCTGTTTTTTTTTATATAGAAAAATATCAAATAGTTGTCAGTATTATTGAAATGTCTTAGAATTTTTCATCACTATTCAGTTCATATTTAATCAGACGTTTTAGAAAAAAGATGTCATTTAATTTATCTTCGGATAAAATTTGCTATTGAATTTTTTTACTATATTTTGCACAATTCTTCAATTCGAAATTTTTATTTTACCATACTAGTATGAAATTATCCTCTTATGTGTATGGTATACTTTAGATGTTGCAGGTTTATGTATTTCCTTTCTAGTGAAAATTACTGCAAAATTAAATAGCACAAACAAATATTTTATCTGTAAAGGATAATCAGAACTGCAAACATACAAAAATATGTCTTTATACACCTTTTGCTGAAGAGTTTTTTTTCTATCATCTTCATTTTAATATAAATATTCTCCATCAGAAGACAGAAACACAGGTGTTATCAGATGAATTTAGAGTGTGATGTATACATATGTGTTGCATGCATATGTACTGCATGTAGATGTACATAGAAATGATGTTTTATTCATTTATTTGTTTTAGTGGCACTGCAGTTAAGCTTTCCAATTAATTGTGTATTTATTTTATTTACTTCTGTATTTATTTTGATTTCCTTTTTAGTGCTTCACATTGCCGCTCAGGAACAAAACATGTTCTAATTGTTTGTATGTTTCTGAGCGGAAAAGAGGGTGGAGAATATGGATGACAGACAGTTATCTCCTCCTCTAAAAATTTACACTCAAAAACACTTTAGTTACATGCTAAAATGAATACGCCAAATATCTTTTGAACTAAAATAGATATCCTTTTGACGATTTTTTAAACAAATGTGAGACGCGAGGTGACTAACTTTGAAGACCCACCCACTGGCTCCTATTTCGCATACAAAGCTGAACCAATGTAGATGAAGTCGAAAACGCCTCAGTTCTATCGTTGTGCAATTTCGTTACGATATCTTCAATAGTTCCTGAGATACCGAATTATTTAAAAAAAAAAAGTTTCTAAACCACTGTGCGCTCTTAGTCACTGCTTTGCCACTCATTACGTGCCAACGGACTTACGGGTCGTATGAGCGATTTGTATATTAATACAGATTTTTAACAAGTATGCAATAGGGTGGTAAATTTTTTTTCTGTGCTGATGTGAGGAGATTTTTTTCGGTATTAATTATTATATTTGATTTATCGCAAATATTTCGAGATCAGCAAAGGTAAAATAACAACCAAAAAGTACTATGGATTTTTTGTGATAGAAGTATGTTAATAATAACCACAGAGAGCGGAAACGCTCATGTCAAACACCTGTTAAATTCAGTTGTCAAAAACCTAAGTGGTGATTATTTTGAGTTTTTTTTTTTTTTGTTTGAGTTATTTTCTAAGTTTTCCCCGTGTATTTCTCTATGGTATTAACACTATCATCTAAATAATTTATTAAAACTAATTTTTTGATTTTCCCTCACACAATTTCCTCTTAGCACCTTCTCCATAATTGTTCACCTATTAATAATTTGTGTAATTAATTTGTTTATATAAAAAAATTTTTACAATTGTTTGTACTGTTGCATTAAGTGAGAATCGTTAGAACTACTGTGAAAATTTTTGTTTCGTTTCAATATTTTTCATGTAAACACATTTTGACAAAACGTTAGCCAAGCGTACAAACTTGCTAAAAACGTTTTCACAAAATTTACATGAGACCCAAAAAATGTTTCCAAATACTTGGTATTAAATATTTTTGAAATCTGTTAATGTAGTTTTATTACTTATTTAGTATGATTTATAATGATAAATAATCACATTTTAAAAAAAGTTTTGTTGACTTTTTGTGACTATTACTTATTTTGTTATTTTTTATGATCTTAGCACATTTTAATATAAAAGTGTTTCTTTATTTTTCTGTTATTTAATTCAAAGTAGCTCCCAAAAGGCAATCATTCATGTTGTTTAGTTAAGATTGAACGAATTAATAGCTTTTAATTGTCAACAATTTTTTAAATTTTTAAATTCAAATGCATGTTCTTCAGTCATGATTTTTAAACAATGCGTTTTTTATTTGACATATCAAAGGGGGGATTACTTGTACTTTTGCTTTATTTGAATATTACTTTCTGAATATTTTATAATGAACATAGAATCAGGAAATTAGACACACATACTCCTGAACGAGTAGAGACTTAATAGTACATTTTCTTTCTTCTATTGGTACATTTTTAGTTTTCGTTAATAATGCACCTAGGAACACAAACACGAAATGTGGACTAAATGCGTTTGAAGTTTGTCTTATTCTTAATGGCACTTTTTAAATATTCTATATGTATGAATCTATTGAAATTACGTATTTATGAGTACAATTGGAACATAAAATAGAGACTTAGTTGCACTTTATCCATTTGAATCACTTATTTTCCAGTTAGTTTCATGTTAATTTTTACCTGGAAATATAAGTGATCAGAAATTATAGTCCCTTTATTTCTTTCTTATAGCCACGTTTACGTTTCATTTAATTTCCATATGAAAATCGATTTTAGGTTGAAAATAAAGTGATCACAGATAATTGTCCTTTTTCCATTTCGACCACTATTTACAGCCTTATAGGCAAATTTATGTTTCAGTTCATTTTACTACGATTGGACAGCGAAGCGAACCGGGTTAGTAAGAAGTAAGAGTGTTATATCCAGCTGAGCCGAATCTTATATACCCTTTATCAATATATGGGTATTTTCTTCCTTATATTTATTTTTCTGATATAGGGGTTGTATGGGGTCTAGAGTCAATTATGTTCCGATATAAAACTTGTAAATTTTGATCAGGACAGCTGCAATCAATTGGGGTATTCAAACGGTCTGCTATTAGGTCACATAATCATATCTTACCACATTATTGTTCTTGTACCACTCAAGACCATGCTTACCATAGTGACAGTATACCAAATCAGGCCAAAAATGAGAGGACAAACATTCCTTGATGTAAATTTCGGTATTTATTGAGCCATTTGTAACAAATTTTTGGCTTTTTTGCCGCGACTGCTGGCCATATCAAGATCTTTTTTGGAACATTTTCTGCTTTTGGGTCTTAAGCTTTTCTACAACATTCCCTCGAGCATCAGCAGCGTAAAAATATTGACCCGAAAGCTGCGAAAAATTGTCCATATGTACGTTTCGTCGTCCATTATGCAGCAGGTATATTTTTTTTTTTAATCCTCGTATGTTTTAAAACCTGCATTGGCTTTAACTTTTCGTACCAAATATCCCGAGGATATGTTGGGAGCTCTTTTGAAAATGCTTTCTATTTATTTGCTTTAGAAACGTCATGTGAACCATTCTACTTGATCCAGGTGTTCTGTCAACGGACAAGATCTTCCGATATTGTTGAATTTATTGTTTGGCCAAATTTTGGTAGGACCAAGTTGGGTTTTGTTGAAAATATTGAATAATTTTAATATGCACTTTTTCCTTGCCACTCATTTTAATCAGATTAACAACAAATGAACATAATTGGCATGCTTTACAAAGGTAACTTTATCAAAAAAAATATCAATAATACTTCGGTTAAAAGTTTTAATTAAAAACGTGTGTTAAGGTTTTTTCGATCTCAGTCCTTAAATGTAGGATAACAATTGCTGGTACTTACGTGTATAAATAAAATTAAAATTATATTTGTTTGCATGCAATTCATGCTTGTTTATATTTTATTCTCTTTAAATTATATTTAGCTTTTTTGTAGATATAATATAATTTAATAAAAGTCAAGGATATATCCTTGTGCATTTACAATCCGTGTGTGTGTGTTTTTTTACATGTAAATTGCAGCTTACAATTTATTTCAATTTGTTACATAGATTTGTAAAAAATTACTAGGTTAATTGATAAGTATATACAAATATAAGTAAATAAATATGAAAACAGCAAGACATAACTAACACAATAATGCTTTTGAAATATCGCCTTAAAACTTTGGAGATGCTAATTAGAAAGTTAAATATTACACAAATCCTACGGACAGCAACTGTTGAAAAGTTTTCAGTTTAGTCCATATCAACTGTATTGTACTTCACAGGTGTTCTATTTTGTTTAAGGATGGTTATTTCCAAATATGAACAAACAATATGAGTACTTTTATGTAAAAATGGGAGATTTGACATCCAATCTAGTACTTGATGGCATACTTTCTTGACAGTGAAATCATTTCATGTAAATCTGTACAGAATATGCGGCTTGAAAGAGTATTGATATGGTTAATTATCAATTGATCTACCTAAATTGCAATGTGTATTTATTGCTGATACACAGAGAAAACAGATTCGTAATAGCAATCGAATTTGTTGCCAATCGAATGATTCTACCTTAGTGACCGAATTTTACTGGTGTGGCTACAAAATTTTGGAACGGGTAACAAAAGTATGGTTGCTTCAACCGTAATTCTTCTTTATCAACTGACTTTCTGTTGACAGAACCGAAAAATACTACGTATACAACCGAATCATTCGATTGGCAACAAATTCGGTAGCTATCACGAATCTGTTTTCTCTGTGTATATATGTTAATATATAAATGTTATAAAAGTAAACAAACAATTGAATTGATCAATTGTAATTGTTTATTCATTCATGATTAACTTCATTGTCTTCTTTATAAACACACATTTACTCTAATATATTCACACACATAAAATATGCCAGCAGTTCTAGAAGACTGTCCCGAACTAGTGATTTAACCTATCAGTTGGAGTGAAAGTTAGTTACATAAATAGCTACTTGACTAGGTATTTTGACCCTATATTGGTTCTTTTTGATCCTATAAGGAGCATAGGGACTCAACATAATTTACAAATAATCTGCCTAATATCCTCTTCATGGTAGTCAATCTAACGAATCAGTTACCTTACTAGCTACCTATCTGGTTACTACATAATTAGGTATTTGAACATGTACTGGTGCTAAGTCAGTTTAAAAGACATCTCCTAGGCATTAACCGATTGCTTGTAAGTAAACGATCCTCCGACTACTCTCCAATAGATTACTTCTGGTGGGTAAAATAACTATTTTTAAAAATACTTAGAGATACTTAAGTGACAATCGACATCACGCTAAATTATCTTGAATGTATAAAGTAACCAATTGACTTATATATGCACTACAAAGAACACATAGGTGTGAAATGATTCAAAATATATAAATTTGGAGTCAGTCAATGATCAGACATTAGTGACAATTACTGTCTCTAAGTGATAGATAGAATACTTGTACAGCTGCTGGCGTGATATAGGATAGATATAGTTAAGAAAGAAGATATACAGAAAATTGTGTAAATTATGCAAATAAAAATTTCACTACTACTTTAAAACTAGAGATGGTAGATATAGACGCCATCATAATCGGCAGATAAAAGTACATAATGATCAGCTATTGTTATTTCAGAAAATTTAAAATACCTCCACTTTTTTGTGCTGTGGTATTAGTACTTTTGCTTTATTCGAATGGTACTTTCTTAATATTTTATAATAATGACATTGAATCATGAAACTAGACACAGAAAATCCGAAATAAATTGGAGTCTAAAACCAGCTGTGGAGTTTCTATTGATAATCTTAAAATACGCACATATAAAATAACTAGCTATTTCTGTAACAAATAGTCATCATAAATTATAGGAAAAATTACTAGTTGAGGATATTATCCTAGAAGTGCAGGGGAATGTGTAGGTAATGGTATGTATATTTGTACAACAGTGTTAATGTGTGAAGGTTGGCAATGCATGCTGCAATTCTACCTTTAGTAGTATAGATATGACTAAATCTGCATTGATTTATATGTGTCTGTTTTTTATTCAGATTATACATTTGCTTATACAACTGCTGTTGCCATTGAATTTAACTAAAAACATGTTGACGTAAATCTAGGCTAACGGGTAAGAAAATGAGTGTGAATGAATATGCAAGTTGTGTAAATGTATGAGTACATCAAAGAAAACATGGATGATGGCATATTTACACATTAACACTTTATACTTTCCTTTCAAACAAAACACACAACTTCAACAACATGTTAAAATAATATTACCGACATCTATGCCAACCACAATGATAACAAACATTTAAAACCACAATCAACAATATTGCAACGATCGAAATTTAGTTTTGATGCCGCACATTAGTTAGCTCGTTTCATTTATGATAATGTTAAACTTCCAACAGTGACCAAAACAACAGCATTATTATTAACTAGTAAAAATAATAATACTGAAAATCTTCATGTCAACCTTTCGTACCATAAGAATGCACAAACTCCTCCAGAACAAAAAACTTTAACTAACAATAATCCATCACGTACTACAAAACCGGCTAAACGTGACACTTCCAATGCTGTTACTACTTACCAATGTTTCAGACCTCTCGCACTCTGATTTTCGAATTACGATAAAGGAGACATCTCGTACACCGGTATTAGTACAACCAGCACAACAAGCCAAAAAATAATATTAAAGAAAAGCATGAAAAGGATAAAGAAGAACAGTATCAGAAAAAGTGACACCAATAAAACCGACAACAACTATGAGGATGACGCATGTGCAATGTATGCTGAACAAACTGCAGCACCATCAATGACATGTGTAAGTATTCGTGAGGGGAATTCTAATAAACGTTGAATAAGATTTGCCCAAAAAAAGGTTCCCTAACGCCTTTTTCCCTACCACATTTTTTTAAAAAATACTTGGGGTTTGATTTAACAAAATTTCACTTTGTACAGCTTTATTAAAAGATAACGAAGATAGATAAATACTTGTTTAAAGGTCACTTTCATTTCGAATTTTTAATGTGACTATCAAAATCGAAATTATTACGAAATTTGAAGATCATAAACCTTAATGCATATCGATTTTCCAAGGTGATCAAACGATGTCCGTCCGTCTGTCTGGCTGGCTGACCATGTAAACCTTGTGCGCAAAGTACAAAAAGATATCTTGATCAAATTTGGTACATACATTTTTGTTTGCCAGAATTGGATCCACCTACTTCGGGCACGACCTGATACCGGACATAACGCTCATCAGCAAGCTTGACTGTAGGACCCTAAGAAACATTTTTGAAGAAACCTAATTTCTAAACGATGAACGACGACGGATCATCGACTGTGGCTTAGGTGTATGTGTTTTGACTTGAGTCAACAAGACTGCATCCTCCTATCAACCTAACACTAGAAACAAATTGTCTGTAGTGCACCAAGTAAAGGACAAAAAAGATAAACATGCGAACTGCTTCCGTTAAGGTGAGTTGTCGCGAGGATTTTCAAAAGTCATCAAAAAGGAAATTTCATTAATATTGTTTCTTGTAGAATGGATAATTTTCTACAGAATCATAAAATAAATAAAAATATTATCAATCCTCTGGAATTCAAACAAATATTCTCACTGAAGTGTGTCTGTTTTAATAAATATTTTCAATTACTGAACTTAACATGAACACTAGAGCGTACCACGATAGAAGCAAAAAAAAAAGTGCTCCGTACACCTCCTAATAAAAAAATTTTTGTTGCCCATCTTAAAGTATGATATATCAATGTTTATGTCACGGAGAATACCAATGTTTTCCTCTTGGTAAATTAAAAATACTTTGCAGAATCATGTCAATTTAAAGTGTCTCCATGAACGTATGCCAATAATAAGAACCACCTGGGCACCATACGCCAAGCATTTGAAATATTTCAGTGACTTTAAAGGTAAGATATGAATTAAGTGAAATAATGGGGAACAAAAGTACGCCATAAACTTATATGGTTAGATATGAACTGAAAATATGTAAAGCAAAACAAAAAACAATACCACAGGGAAATAAATTTGTTTTTGACTTGGGAATTGCCAATAATTTCGTATAGAAAAACGAATATCATTGCTTTGCTTAAGAATTACACTTCTTGTTAGAACTTATAAAAGGGTTATATGTTAAACGAACATATATTAATGATCAGTATACTTCGTGCAAATTATAGACTGTTTTATCGCAAAGTTGTGTTTAGCGATGAGGCAAATTTTTGGCTTGTTAGTAAACCATACAGACTCCATTGCATCCAGCAAAACGCACCATTTGATGTGGTTTACACTCTGGTGGAATCATCGGACTTTATTTCTTCAATAATAAAGTCGGAGCTCGCGTTTTGGTCAATGAAGATCGCTACCGCAACATGATCAATGATTTTCTGTTTGAACATATAGATGAAATTGATCCGGCCGAGATGTAGTGTCAACAGGATGACACTAGGTGTCATACAACCATCAATTTATTGATATAAAAATTTGGTGATAACCTTATTTCGTGAAATGGACCTGTCAATTGGCTTACAAGGTCGTACGATTTGACACCTCTTGATTATTTCCTGTGGGACAATTGTTGCTGATGAACCAGCAAAAATTGACGTCTAGGAGTCCAACATTGTTCGTTTTATTCGTGACATACGGCCAGCAATGCTTCAAAAATTATTTCCTGTTGGGCCACGTGGTAATTGTCACCTTGGACGCCAACAATATTCGTGACATACGGCTACCTGGTTTTTTCATCTAAAACCGTATTCGAACCCGGTTTATTATAAAACACAATTTTCGGTGTTTTGAATACTGTAATCCAAAGCAAACAATTATGACCTCCATAAAATAATTTTTTTATTTTAATCTGCATCAAATAATTCTTTTTTGTATTTAAACCATGATTGTGCATGTTTGAGTTGTTCGTCCTTATTTGTAATAGAATTTTATTTCTGTATATGTAAATTTATCTTTAATATTTTAAGATGACTCAATACCAACTACAAACACTGGTGTACCAAAAGTTGAGATGGGACACTGTGACAAAACATTACAAGTTCTGAAGACAACTCTCAGAAATATTGAAAACTACAACAACTAACAGCAACGCCTTCATCATGCAAATCAACCAAAACATGAGAATTATCAAATATAATGGTTGTTTTTCACTCATGATGATACTTTACTAAGGCATTGGTTGGACAGGAAATTAATGTACGAAAAAGGATGTTAATCAATGTAGAACAGTCATTTAAAAAATACTGAAAGTCTTAAATCTTATTATTTGCATTGCGTTTTGCCAGAAGTTTAATTTTATTTTTCAACTAGCTGACCCGACAGACGTTGTCCTGTCCATATATTAGAAAAAATGTTTGTGTTCGATTTGTGAATTTGTGAGAAGCTGTTTGAATTATGAAAAAATAGTAAAAAGAGACAAACAACGTACTTTTAAATGATAATTTTTATTTATGTAGGTTTGAGGTGTGTTTAAATTACATTTGATTTGAAAATATGTACAATATATGGTGTTATATTTACATTTTGATTGAAAGATCGATGTTCAGGAACCAATTAAAATAAAGAAATACTTTTTTCTGTTGCTTTGCAGTGATATCGTAGTTTCCTTCATTGCAATGCTTTATGATACACGACATTTTTAGTTTTGTTGCCTGGCGCGTAAATAAATAATGCTGATGGTGTTCCGACACGGGAACAGGCGACATACAATTGACCATGCGAGAAGCATGGATTTTCAAGGTTAATGCCGCAAACACGCAATGACTGCCCTTGAGATTTATTAATTGTCATAGCGAATGCAAGCCGTACCGGAAACTGCAATCGTTTAAAATCGAATGGCATGTCGGTCAGAGCCATTGGGATCCGTGGTATCAAAACGTCTTCTCCTTTGTACTTTCCTTTAAGTATTGTTGCTTCGATGACGTTGTTCATCAGGTTTTTTACCGCAAGTCGGGTGCCATTACAAAGACGTGGTTAGTTTATGTTTCGTAACATTATGATTACCGATCCGACTTTCAGTTGGAGATTGTGAGGCGGTAATCCGGGTAATTCCAGCGAGTTTAAAAACTCGGTTGGATAGTTGACAACATCATTTTGGGAAGTAACGGAATCCACCGATTTGTACGTCATCAATTCGACAGCAATTTCACCTTGAATCTTAAAATTCAATTCGTCGACATCAATGTTTTTCGCAGCCAATATAGCACGTTCGCTCAACCAATCATGATTTTTGTAATTTTGTGCAATGTTTGGAAATACCTTTCGGATTAGCTCGGATTTTGATTCGGTGAACTGACAGAAACCGGGGGGAAATTAAATGCAACCGGTCGAAATGTCAACCGGGATTTTGCCGTTGCCAATGTCCAGCAATTGTTTGGAAAATGCTTCTCCAGATTGATCGTTCTGCAGCTCGACACGCATGTTCACAGTCAATTTGAGTTTCTTGAAGTGTTTCCACAAAACGGACGACTTCAAACATGCATTAAGTTAATCGGCTGGCGTTGACCGTGGAATCACTGGCAATGTTTGCCGAAAATCCCCTGCCAACAGAATCATTGCACCACCAAAACGGCTTTGATTGTTTCGTAAATCTTGCAAAGTTTTATCTAATGCCTCCAAAGACTTTTTATGCGCCATTGTACACTCATCCCAAACGATTAGTTTGCTTTGCTGCAAAACTTTGGCCATTGCACTGTTCTTGGAAATGTTGCATGTTGGATTTTCATTGATGTGCAACTTCAATGGCAACTTGAGTGCTGAATGGGCAGTACGACCGCCTTCCAACAACGTAGCTGCAATTCCTGATGAAGCAAGTGCAAGTGCAATATCATTCTGCGAGCGTATCGTGGCCAAAATCAACGCAATCAAAAAAGTTTTTCCAGTTCCACCGGGAGCATCCAAAAAAAAAATTCCTCCAGTTCCATCTTTCACAACTTTCATAAGAGTGTCGTATGCATATTTTTGTTGTCGATTCAACAGTGGAACGTTTGTTCGTACTAATTCCTTCAAGGCATCGCAATCATATTGTATTTCGCGTCGCAACTCTTGATTAAATACGTCGTGCATCGGTCGATTGGTAGCTGCCATGCCTAACTCAGACAATACCTTGTTCGCCATCATCAAGCACATGTCCTCAATTAAAATCAAAGCCTCGTTGTAAATTTCCTCATTCAGTTGCAAATTTGGATTTGATGTTCTAATACGCACCTGATGCAAAATATCATCACACATGGCATCTTTGTATTTGCTCCATAAATCAGTCGGTTTGGATGGGCAGCATGTTGAAACAATTATCGAAAACAGTGTTCGTATTTGATGAGCATTTGATGAAAGCACAGCATCTTCGAGGGTGCATTCCCAATGAGCGTCATTCTCCAACAATCGCAAGCGTTGACATGCTTCTCTATACGTGTCACACAATTCACCATTTATAGTTCTCAAATCTTGGAATGATGTTGGGCCACGAACGTTGACTAATAGCAAACGCAAATAGAAACACTCATCGTTTCTTGGATGAACTGTGTAAATACGACCTAATGCGTTGGTGGAAAATAAATTGGGGAAACCTGGAACAGGATTTCCTTGTTTCCGTCGTTGAAATTTCTTTGTCGATTGATTCCAAGTATAATATCTTGGCATTTCGGAGTATAGTAACGTTCGGGCAAATTCATCGTTCCTGCACATTTCAAAAAATCTGGTCAATGTTGTAGGTGGCGGTCGATCAACTCGTTGTAATACATTCTCCTCAGTAAAGTACACTCTTTGACCATTTTCCAAATGTACGGCTAAATGAATAACAGAAGGATGTCTTTCATGAATGCTAAATGAAAAAATGCGCCAAATTGCTTCGTTACTACTAACATAGCGGCCTATTTGAAATTGAGTGACTTCATCGATGGAATTCTCCGCACTAACTCCAATCACAGCCATGTCACTACCTTTGGTCACATATTTGCAGATGTATTTGATGGATTTCACGGAATGGCAAGATTCGACGTTGATATGTGCTTTGAATGTTTTGGAGAGTAGTGGCGAATACGGAACAATCCAACGGTTATCAATTTGAATGTCCTGCTGATTCACTTTCACCATTGTTGATCTTCCATTGTCAGCAATTGAACGGCGACGATACAGTGGGTAACCATCATTTCCGGTAATTGTTTCAGCTACTAATGGCCTTGGATAACGCTTCGAACATTTGCCGTCGACCATACACGGAGAAAGGATATTTAATGATCCACAGGGACCATGAATCATGTTTTTAGTAACAACCTCGTGCAAGCCTGGATCTTCTACTTCATCAGGAATTTCAGCTGATATCACATCATCGATTTCATTCGGTCTTATCTTCTCAATCAACCAAATGAGGATATGCGCGTGTGGTAGTCCGCGTTTTTGCCACTCTACTGAATACATCCAGCAGCGCGTCTCGCCGAACACGCGATACTTCACAATGAAATCCATCAGTGATTTTAATTTTTGTTTGAAGACTCTCGCGGTGACGTCATGGCGATCGATGGGTGATTGGCCAGGGAATAATTCTTGCCGAATTTCTATCCACTGTGGATTGCAAGTGAAAGTTATGAATAAATCTGCTGTACCGTAGTGTCGAACGTAGGTTATAGCATCCTGAGCATATTCATGCATATGGCGAGGACTTCCGACGTACGTTGCTGGGAGAATCGTCATCCGGCCGATATTGTGTGCGTTCCCGTCCACATTTATGGCATCTCGAAGGTGTATGTACTCTTCGGAACGCAGTTTTTTCTGGTTCAATCTAATGAATGTCAATCTTTCTGTTTCTATTTTTACATACATATCGACAGCATATTGGTGGAAAAGACGACGACATTTCAATATGTGATTGTCCTCATTTTCACGAACCATCAGTCGAAATGCATAATAGTTCATTGAACTTACTTTTTTGTTTGTTTCAGCGCCTGTACATTAATTTTCGCGTCAATAAAATTAATTGATCTTATAATAGAAAAAATATAGATTTGATATTCACCTGTAAGCGGATTTATCATTTTGATCGAGAAATGATAACCGTCTTCACCTTGCCAAAATATGATTGGATATTGTAACGCATCATATGATCGGTGAGTTTCGTACACACGCTGCTGCTGATTATTTCGTCGATGTAGAACGATATCACGTGATTCCAAATTTTCACCAACGACGACAATGGCGACATCATCAATTGTTGGTGCATTGAAACGTCTTGCGTGTTCTCCCGTAGGAGTCTTATCGGCTCTGATAACAATTTTGTGATTATCAGAGGGCATGCGGTCTAGTGCGGTTTTGAACAATGCAATCAATTGATTGTGTTGATGGAAAAAAGTTTGCAGTTGCTCAACAATTGGTCTTTTTACCGAACTGTTGTATGCACAACGCTGTTCTACTTCTTGTGGAGCATTGCCCATGAAGTAAATCTGCAGAAATTTATAGTCAGCACCCGGAACTGGCAAAAGCGAACCTGCTCGATGATATATTTGACCTTGAATCTGTAATGTTTAATTTACATAAGAAAACAAAATAAAATGCTGTAAGTGGTGAAATTACCTTGAAAGTAGGCATGAAATTATCCCGAATCACATTTGTTGCGCCAAATGAAGTCATTTGGAAACAATTGTTGTAGTTCTGGATTTGTGTTAGGAAATGCTTGGAATGAGCTCCTGTTCCAGAAACCAATGAGAGCAATGGCTCTGGTGGTGGAATCAACGGTGTCACTTTCACTTTGCCACTTGCGCAACACAATCCAGGAGTTTCATTTTTATATTTCAATGCCTTACAATGTGGGCACACAACGCTCATCGAACCAATAGCAACGGAATGGTCTGCACTGTAATCGACTGTCCTGTTGTAATGAAATGCAGCTCGATGAGTATTTAACGCAACATTTGTTTCTCTTCTTGCACGTACATTTGAATTAATTATCACTCGGTTGGATTCTATAGAACGATTGTGTCTCATTCGATGCATATCTACTTCGTTTGCATATTCTCTTTCTTCTTGTGTACGTGCAGAACGTGTTTGTGATAATCGATTTCGTTCAATTTCATTTCGCTCTTCGAGTTGTTCCGCAGTTTGATTAGATCGAAAATACGCTTGATTTGAAGCATTGCGAGTTCTGCGACCTAAATTGCTCCTTCTTATTGGCGGCATTACAATGCGATAGAATTTATTGACTTTGCTCTTACCTTTTAACCGTTTATAACTTCAAAACCCACAGTCTATAGTAGGTTAATCTATAAATTTGTTTGAGGTAACACGATTTAACTTATTTCAATTAATGAATTGATTGCAATGTACTTACAATGGAATCTTAATTCAAAAAAAAACTTATCACCGTTAGTTAACTTTTTTAGAAACACTTTAAACTTTTTTTAATTCACAATTAACAATTGCACTTATTTTATTTTTCGTCCACCGATTAATTTGATCAACAATTTGACAATAAGCAGTCAATCAACATTTGCACAAATAAATTGGAATGTAAATAAAAAAGTAACGGTATTTTCGGACAAATCGCGAAACAATACAAAAGTAATAACAAATGAGTTATTTACAACATAAGAATATCCCAGCAAAAACTTTACTTACAAATAAGCCGAAAAATAAGGAGAATTTGACAAATCGGTGCAGCCGTTTTCCGATTTTAGATAAATCGAAAAAAGTGGGCGTAAAAGTGGGCGTGGTAAATTTTTCTTTCAGTAAAAACTTAAATTAGATTACTACGATCATTTAAATAAAAGATTAGCCATATCGGTGCAGCCGTTTTCCGATTTTAGATAAATGGAAAAAAGTGGGCGTAAAAGTGGGCGTGGTAAATTTTTCTTTCAGTAAAAACTTAAATTAGATTACTACGATCATTTAAATAAAAGATTAGCCATATCGGTGCAGCCGTTTTCCGATTTTAGATAAATGGAAAAAAGTGGGCGTAAAAGTGGGCGTGGTAAATTTTTCTTTCAGTAAAAACTTAAATTAGATTACTACGATCATTTAAATAAAAGATTAGCCATATCGGTGCAGCCGTTTTCCGATTTTAGATAAATGGAAAAAAGTGGGCGTAAAAGTGGGCGTGGTCAATTTTTCTTTCCGTAAAAACCTAAGTTGGACTATGACGAACATTTCAGTAAAAAAATTGTCCAAATCGGTCTAGCCGTTCTCAACTGATGCAATTACCAACGAACGACAATTGATTTTTATTTATATTTTTCAATTAAAATTTCAATTTGTTTTATTGTGGGATTAAATGTGTTTGTCTGATTTTCATAGGCCATAGTCTTATAATTTATATTTTTACTGATTTTTCTTTCTTACAGAAAAGTTTCATGTTGTGGTTCTGTGAGCATCAAGTTTGCACACCAACCAAGCATCCATACCAGCAGTCTGTCAAACTTTCTATAGACGGTGATTTTGTGTTTTTTGTTTGTTTTGTGAATCTTATTTCAATTTTCAATGAAACAAAAAAATAAAATAAAATCATTTCCCACATTACCTCAGACTATATTTTGCTCCTCTTATTACTTCTATAGCCCGAACTCCATACCAACTCCCATTATTATTCATCCTTTCTTTATTTTTTTAGCGTTTCAGGTGCTTGTCAAGTATCTGGGTGAACGTTACTGGTATCATTTGTATGCCCAGGATGGTTTCAATTATATTACGGGTGGAGGTGGCATAGCATTCTCTCTGCCAGTGGTTAAACTTATTTTGCATGATTGTTCGTGTGCTTCGCTTTCTCCACCGGATCATATGATTTTGGGCTCTTCTTTGCACTCACTTCAATTTAAAGCACATCATTGCGGTTTCATCAAGTAGGTTAAATTTTTAGCTTTCATTGAAATTTCCATAATATAAATTGCAGCCAACATTTTATTCATGTTCAATTTTTTATTGGCTGAGAAAAATCTTGTATATAAATATGTCATTGATTTAGATTTTGGTTTCAAAACACGTAAACTTTTAGGCAAAAAGTATTCTTATAATTTAAATTAATTGAATTAAAATTGCATGTCTTTTTGATGGCGGTGCACAGCGCTTTGTCCGCATATAAATATTGGACACATATAGAAGGAGTTGTCGTAGACTTTTGAAATTTGGTACGCTAATATAAAATAAATTAGTGAAGAAAAATAACATTTTTGGAAAAAATCGGACCTCCCATATATTCCAATATTATAATTTTTAATATTGGGTACATAATTGATCTAAAAATCATGAAAATCTGCATTTGTTATACGCACTAAGCTTAAGACTCTTGGTTCTGCCATATATCCATAATTGTAAAAATGCTATAACTTTTTCAAAAATGATCTGATTGTAATGAAACTTGGTATGTTTATTTGTATATACTGAATAACTTTTTAGGGTATCTCCTAATTTTTGTTCTGCATCCGATTTGATGTGAAATCTATGTATATAATATTTGAGATATGAAAAATTATAGAGTGATCTTCACAAAAATCAATACATAGTTGGATATCGATATTTAAAAGATTTTTATTTATGTTAAAAGTCAACTTCCGTTAACTTTTAATGGGACCTATTATGGACCAATCTTCATAAAACAAGTTGCGGCAATTCATGTGCATTACTGATGTCGAGTTCAAAACTTATTATGACATTTATGAGAGATTTATTAATATCAAAGTGATTTTTGGAAGTGGACCAATCCAAACAAAATTTCGTTTTATGATTTCTTTTTACATAGAACTCATGTTTTCTGAATTTTGTATGGGATTGAAGACGGAATTTGTATGGGGGCTGGGATAGATCATAGACCGATTCCTGTAATTTTCATAATTTTCTTTTATCGAAAGAACAAAGTGTAGTAGATTTCATGATATTATCTGCTATTTGTTGAAAACTTTAAATTATTCTATATGTAAAAGTTTAAAAACATAACATTTTTCGTCATTGGTTGGTCATTTTATACCAAAATTGTGTATTATTATTCCTATGGTTTTAAAAGGGTAAACGTAACGCTAATTTGGATTATTTCGGTAACGGTAGCTTAGCGGTAACGGTAATTTGGCTTATTTCCGAAACAGTATTATATCGGTAACGGTATTTTCTGTTATTTCGCTAACGTAATTTTACTGGTAACGGTAATTTCAACCTGAGTTAAATTATTAATAAAATTTACAAAAATAAGCTGACATAAGTAGGTGGTATCATTAAATATAAATAAACTCAGTTATTTAAATTAATATAATTTCAAATTATTTAAAGAATATCGGTAACGGTATTTAGAGGTAACGCTCACTGGCCTACCTAAATAAAAGCGTAAGGCGGAACGTTTTTTTCTGCTTAGCCTTAACGCTGAAATGTCATACCTAAATAAAAGCGGCAACGCTACGCCAAACAATAATAACAAGCTTATCAAAACAATAAATATAACAACCCGGATTATTTAAACAATAAAGAACATTGCAGTATTGGTGTTTCTGATTTTTGTTTCGTGATTTGTAAACTAAAATTTTATAAAAAAAAACTAAATATAAAGTTTAAAAAATGAGTTTCTTGCATATTTGTTTCTCCTTTTGTATGTATGTGTTTACATTTATTGTGTTTTGCAACTAACTTCACTATTAAACGCGCTGTCAAAATCGGATTTTCCAATTGCAAAGCGTTGCCGTCGCGTTATTTCGGTATGCTGCATACAAATTGTATGGACATGAGAATTTTTGACAAGTAAAAAACGCCTTCCGCTCCAATTTAGGTATGCGTGTCAGTGGTTCAGAAACATTTTTTTTTTATAATTCGGTATCTCGGGAAATATTAGAGATATTATTACGATATTTAACATGGTTGGAGCTGAGGTTTTCCGAGTTGATTTACAGTTGTTCAGTTTTCTAGGGCTAGTTTGTCACCTCGCGTCTCAAATTTTTAAAAAATTCGCCAAAAATCCATTTATTATCCGAATGAGCTGAAATTTAAAATATAAATAGTCTTTGAAATTTGTCCTTACTTTTTTTAGTTTTTTTATACCGGAATAGCTTAGGGGAAATATGGGCTGCTGAATTTTTAATTAATCGTTGGCTGAGACATCAATCTTTAATTTAATATAAGTTTCGGGCTAGAGGTCGTTGGAGATCAATAGATACAAGCCACAGAATTTGGAGAAAATAAATATTTTTGGACAATTTACATATACTTAGTAGTCAATTTTATATCATTTGTAACATCCAATTGTATAAGCAAATCATTATAGTGTCATTACATGAGTATTTTAAAAGCATAAAGCGATAAAAGTTAGCATATATAATACGGTCATTTCAAACGCATTCACTTAGGTCAACTTTGAATGTCTCTGAAAAAAAAGTAATAAAAGTATAATATTTTTGGTACATGATAATTAGATTGTTTATTACAAACTGTGGAAAAATTTCAGATCAGGTAGATCAGAAGATAAGAAAAATATGAACTAATGCCGCTCTTAAACCACAATGTAACGGTATTTTAGCGGTAGTTAAGCTGAAAGGGTATTTTAGGGATAACGATTTCTTACCGGTAACCAACTTTGGATTAAAGTGAACAAACATTAAAAATTACTTTAACTAAAATAATATTTTAAAATGAACTTCATTCATTGAGGAAAGTTTTGCATTTAGACAACAATTCAATTGTATATATTTTTATTAACTTGAATTTAAAAATTGTCTGTAGTCCCTGCATATGGTGACACCTTTGTTAATGTTTTAAACTTACCTGTTACTTTTGTAGATACTGTTAGATTAAACACAATTATGCAATTTATTAAAATCATTATGCTGCTATTGTGATTATTGTTGATGATGACGGTATTTGTTTTTATTATTATCAACTAGCTGACCCGACAGACGTTGTCCTGTCCATATATTAGAAAAAATGTTTGTGTTCGATTTGTGAATTTGTGAGAAGCTGTTTGAATTATGAAAAAATAGTAAAAAGAGACAAACAACGTACTTTTAAATGATAATTTTTATTTATGTAGGTTTGAGGTGTGTTTAAATTACATTTGATTTGAAAATATGTACAATATATGGTGTTATATTTACATTTTGATTGAAAGATCGATGTTCAGGAACCAATTAAAATAAAGAAATACTTTTTTCTGTTGCTTTGCAGTGATATCGTAGTTTCCTTCATTGCAATGCTTTATGATACACGACATTTTTAGTTTTGTTGCCTGGCGCGTAAATAAATAATGCTGATGGTGTTCCGACACGGGAACAGGCGACATACAATTGACCATGCGAGAAGCATGGATTTTCAAGGTTAATGCCGCAAACACGCAATGACTGCCCTTGAGATTTATTAATTGTCATAGCGAATGCAAGCCGTACCGGAAACTGCAATCGTTTAAAATCGAATGGCATGTCGGTCAGAGCCATTGGGATCCGTGGTATCAAAACGTCTTCTCCTTTGTACTTTCCTTTAAGTATTGTTGCTTCGATGACGTTGTTCATCAGGTTTTTTACCGCAAGTCGGGTGCCATTACAAAGACGTGGTTAGTTTATGTTTCGTAACATTATGATTACCGATCCGACTTTCAGTTGGAGATTGTGAGGCGGTAATCCGGGTAATTCCAGCGAGTTTAAAAACTCGGTTGGATAGTTGACAACATCATTTTGGGAAGTAACGGAATCCACCGATTTGTACGTCATCAATTCGACAGCAATTTCACCTTGAATCTTAAAATTCAATTCGTCGACATCAATGTTTTTCGCAGCCAATATAGCACGTTCGCTCAACCAATCATGATTTTTGTAATTTTGTGCAATGTTTGGAAATACCTTTCGGATTAGCTCGGATTTTGATTCGGTGAACTGACAGAAACCGGGGGGAAATTAAATGCAACCGGTCGAAATGTCAACCGGGATTTTGCCGTTGCCAATGTCCAGCAATTGTTTGGAAAATGCTTCTCCAGATTGATCGTTCTGCAGCTCGACACGCATGTTCACAGTCAATTTGAGTTTCTTGAAGTGTTTCCACAAAACGGACGACTTCAAACATGCATTAAGTTCATCGGCTGGCGTTGACCGTGGAATCACTGGCAATGTTTGCCGAAAATCCCCTGCCAACAGAATCATTGCACCACCAAAACGGCTTTGATTGTTTCGTAAATCTTGCAAAGTTTTATCTAATGCCTCCAAAGACTTTTTATGCGCCATTGTACACTCATCCCAAACGATTAGTTTGCTTTGCTGCAAAACTTTGGCCATTGCACTGTTCTTGGAAATGTTGCATGTTGGATTTTCATTGATGTGCAACTTCAATGGCAACTTGAGTGCTGAATGGGCAGTACGACCGCCTTCCAACAACGTAGCTGCAATTCCTGATGAAGCAAGTGCAAGTGCAATATCATTCTGCGAGCGTATCGTGGCCAAAATCAACGCAATCAAAAAAGTTTTTCCAGTTCCACCGGGAGCATCCAAAAAAAAAATTCCTCCAGTTCCATCTTTCACAACTTTCATAAGAGTGTCGTATGCATATTTTTGTTGTCGATTCAACAGTGGAACGTTTGTTCGTACTAATTCCTTCAAGGCATCGCAATCATATTGTATTTCGCGTCGCAACTCTTGATTAAATACGTCGTGCATCGGTCGATTGGTAGCTGCCATGCCTAACTCAGACAATACCTTGTTCGCCATCATCAAGCACATGTCCTCAATTAAAATCAAAGCCTCGTTGTAAATTTCCTCATTCAGTTGCAAATTTGGATTTGATGTTCTAATACGCACCTGATGCAAAATATCATCACACATGGCATCTTTGTATTTGCTCCATAAATCAGTCGGTTTGGATGGGCAGCATGTTGAAACAATTATCGAAAACAGTGTTCGTATTTGATGAGCATTTGATGAAAGCACAGCATCTTCGAGGGTGCATTCCCAATGAGCGTCATTCTCCAACAATCGCAAGCGTTGACATGCTTCTCTATACGTGTCACACAATTCACCATTTATAGTTCTCAAATCTTGGAATGATGTTGGGCCACGAACGTTGACTAATAGCAAACGCAAATAGAAACACTCATCGTTTCTTGGATGAACTGTGTAAATACGACCTAATGCGTTGGTGGAAATAAATTGGGGAAACCTGGAACAGGATTTCCTTGTTTCCGTCGTTGAAATTTCTTTGTCGATTGATTCCAAGTATAATATCTTGGCATTTCGGAGTATAGTAACGTTCGGGCAAATTCATCGTTCCTGCACATTTCAAAAAATCTGGTCAATGTTGTAGGTGGCGGTCGATCAACTCGTTGTAATACATTCTCCTCAGTAAAGTACACTCTTTGACCATTTTCCAAATGTACGGCTAAATGAATAACAGAAGGATGTCTTTCATGAATGCTAAATGAAAAAATGCGCCAAATTGCTTCGTTACTACTAACATAGCGGCCCATTTGAAATTGAGTGACTTCATCGATGGAATTCTCCGCACTAACTCCAATCACAGCCATGTCACTACCTTTGGTCACATATTTGCAGATGTATTTGATGGATTTCACGGAATGGCAAGATTCGACGTTGATATGTGCTTTGAATGTTTTGGAGAGTAGTGGCGAATACGGAACAATCCAACGGTTATCAATTTGAATGTCCTGCTGATTCACTTTCACCATTGTTGATCTTCTATTGTCAGCAATTGAACGGCGACGATACAGTGGGTAACCATCATTTCCGGTAATTGTTTCAGCTACTAATGGCCTTGGATAACGCTTCGAACATTTGCCGTCGACCATACACGGAGAAAGGATATTTAATGATCCACAGGGACCATGAATCATGTTTTTAGTAACAACCTCGTGCAAGCCTGGATCTTCTACTTCATCAGGAATTTCAGCTGATATCACATCATCGATTTCATTCGGTCTTATCTTCTCAATCAACCAAATGAGGATATGCGCGTGTGGTAGTCCGCGTTTTTGCCACTCTACTGAATACATCCAGCAGCGCGTCTCGCCGAACACGCGATACTTCACAATGAAATCCATCAGTGATTTTAATTTTTGTTTGAAGACTCTCGCGGTGACGTCATGGCGATCGATGGGTGATTGGCCAGGGAATAATTCTTGCCGAATTTCTATCCACTGTGGATTGCAAGTGAAAGTTATGAATAAATCTGCTGTACCGTAGTGTCGAACGTAGGTTATAGCATCCTGAGCATATTCATGCATATGGCGAGGACTTCCGACGTACGTTGCTGGGAGAATCGTCATCCGGCCGATATTGTGTGCGTTCCCGTCCACATTTATGGCATCTCGAAGGTGTATGTACTCTTCGGAACGCAGTTTTTTCTGGTTCAATCTAATGAATGTCAATCTTTCTGTTTCTATTTTTACATACATATTGACAGCATATTGGTGGAAAAGACGACGACATTTCAATATGTGATTGTCCTCATTTTCACGAACCATCAGTCGAAATGCATAATAGTTCATTGAACTTACTTTTTTGTTTGTTTCAGCGCCTGTACATTAATTTTCGCGTCAATAAAATTAATTGATCTTATAATAGAAAAAATATAGATTTGATATTCACCTGTAAGCGGATTTATCATTTTGATCGAGAAATGATAACCGTCTTCACCTTGCCAAAATATGATTGGATATTGTAACGCATCATATGATCGGTGAGTTTCGTACACACGCTGCTGCTGATTATTTCGTCGATGTAGAACGATATCACGTGATTCCAAATTTTCACCAACGACGACAATGGCGACATCATCAATTGTTGGTGCATTGAAACGTCTTGCGTGTTCTCCCGTAGGAGTCTTATCGGCTCTGATAACAATTTTGTGATTATCAGAGGGCATGCGGTCTAGTGCGGTTTTGAACAATGCAATTAATTGATTGTGTTGATGGAAAAAAGTTTGCAGTTGCTCAACAATTGGTCTTTTTACCGAACTGTTGTATGCACAACGCTGTTCTACTTCTTGTGGAGCATTGCCCATGAAGTAAATCTGCAGAAATTTATAGTCAGCACCCGGAACTGGCAAAAGCGAACCTGCTCGATGATATATTTGACCTTGAATCTGTAATGTTTAATTTACATAAGAAAACAAAATAAAATGCTGTAAGTGGTGAAATTACCTTGAAAGTAGGCATGAAATTATCCCGAATCACATTTGTTGCGCCAAATGAAGTCATTTGGAAACAATTGTTGTAGTTCTGGATTTGTGTTAGGAAATGCTTGGAATGAGCTCCTGTTCCAGAAACCAATGAGAGCAATGGCTCTGGTGGTGGAATCAACGGTGTCAATTTCACTTTGCCACTTGCGCAACACAATCCAGGAGTTTCATTTTTATATTTCAATGCCTTACAATGTGGGCACACAACGCTCATCGAACCAATAGCAACGGAATGGTCTGCACTGTAATCGACTGTCCTGTTGTAATGAAATGCAGCTCGATGAGTATTTAACGCAACATTTGTTTCTCTTCTTGCACGTACATTTGAATTAATTATCACTCGGTTGGATTCTATAGAACGATTGTGTCTCATTCGATGCATATCTACTTCGTTTGCATATTCTCTTTCTTCTTGTGTACGTGCAGAACGTGTTTGTGATAATCGATTTCGTTCAATTTCATTTCGCTCTTCGAGTTGTTCCGCAGTTTGATTAGATCGAAAATACGCTTGATTTGAAGCATTGCGAGTTCTGCGACCTAAATTGCTCCTTCTTATTGGCGGCATTACAATGCGATAGAATTTATTGACTTTGCTCTTACCTTTTAACCGTTTATAACTTCAAAACCCACAGTCTATAGTAGGTTAATCTATAAATTTGTTTGAGGTAACACGATTTAACTTATTTCAATTAATGAATTGATTGCAATGTACTTACAATGGAATCTTAATTCAAAAAAAAACTTATCACCGTTAGTTAACTTTTTTAGAAACACTTTAAACTTTTTTTAATTCACAATTAACAATTGCACTTATTTTATTTTTCGTCCACCGATTAATTTGATCAACAATTTGACAATAAGCAGTCAATCAACATTTGCACAAATAAATTGGAATGTAAATAAAAAAGTAACGGTATTTTCGGACAAATCGCGAAACAATACAAAAGTAATAACAAATGAGTTATTTACAACATAAGAATATCCCAGCAAAAACTTTACTTACAAATAAGCCGAAAAATAAGGAGAATTTGACAAATCGGTGCAGCCGTTTTCCGATTTTAGATAAATCGAAAAAAGTGGGCGTAAAAGTGGGCGTGGTAAATTTTTCTTTCAGTAAAAACTTAAATTAGATTACTACGATCATTTAAATAAAAGATTAGCCATATCGGTGCAGCCGTTTTCCGATTTTAGATAAATGGAAAAAAGTGGGCGTAAAAGTGGGCGTGGTAAATTTTTCTTTCAGTAAAAACTTAAATTAGATTACTACGATCATTTAAATAAAAGATTAGCCATATCGGTGCAGCCGTTTTCCGATTTTAGATAAATGGAAAAAAGTGGGCGTAAAAGTGGGCGTGGTAAATTTTTCTTTCAGTAAAAACTTAAATTAGATTACTACGATCATTTAAATAAAAGATTAGCCATATCGGTGCAGCCGTTTTCCGATTTTAGATAAATGGAAAAAAGTGGGCGTAAAAGTGGGCGTGGTAAATTTTTCTTTCAGTAAAAACTTAAATTAGATTACTACGATCATTTAAATAAAAGATTAGCCATATCGGTGCAGCCGTTTTCCGATTTTAGATAAATGGAAAAAAGTGGGCGTAAAAGTGGGCGTGGTCAATTTTTCTTTCCGTAAAAACCTAAGTTGGACTATGACGAACATTTCAGTAAAAAAATTGTCCAAATCGGTCTAGCCGTTCTCAACTGATGCAATTACCAACGAACGACAATTGATTTTTATTTATATAGATTAGTGAAGAAAGTCAACAAATAATGTCTGTTGAACTGTATTAAATATTATCATTAGAAGTGCATATTTGTATTTATATCCTTTATTATTTTAAATAAATTACATTAAATATTCTCAAGGAAACACACTTGCATATTTACAATAGCGAGTAATTGAATGCTTATGTTTGTCAACTTACGAAAGTGTCTATATAAAGAAGACAATACAGTTAATCAAGAAAGGATAAACCAATACAATTGATCAATTCAATTGTTTGCTTGAAATTGAGGAGGGACACTTCATAATTGCATACATATAGATTCATGCTTTCATAAACAATATACTTAATAGATTCATTGAAATGCTTTCTCTGTCGGGAAATGCTTTCTCTGTCGGAAAATGAAATGCAATGGAAGCAGTTTGACCTGCATTAAATTAAATTAGCAATACATCATCAGAATACAAACAAATAAAATATTAATTTTATTTATAAATATAAGTACGAGCACTTGTTGCTCTATATTTATCACAATTACACAGTAATACAATAGTGAACGAAAAAATATGAAGGGGCTTTCATGTAGCAGTTCTATTTTTTTGAGTCCATAGAGTACGGAAATACTTATAGTTTTCATCAATCACGTTGTTTTAGTGAAGTAACGGTATTCTTTAAGTTACAATATCAAAAAATCATATATCTTTCGAAAAAAACCTATTATAAAATTTTGTTTGAATGAAATGAGTTTCCTTTTTAAATATAAAACAATCTTTAAAAATCGGTTTAAAATGGCAACTAAAGCAAAATACTGTCTGCTATGTTTTTATACCCAACTTTAGGACGATCTGTACACATTAAGGAGAGTATTATACTTTCTTATTTTTTATACACTCCACCACCATAAGTGGTGAATGTGGGTATATAAAAGTTTGTCATTCCGTGTGTAACATTAAGAAATAATCGTCTAAGACCCAACAGTATATATATTATTGATCCTTATGAAATTCTAAGTCGATTGTGATCCATGTCTGTCTGTCTGTCTGTCCGTCTGTGTAAAACATGCTCACGTCCAAAATAGACAAATAAATTGGTAGGCATGCAAAAAAAATTTTTGTTGTCCTAAGCAGTTTGGTATTGAAAATCAGTTATTTGTTTAAATGTATTGCAGATAGTTCCATAAAACTTTACACGCGTTATTTTTATGATAAAAGGAATAATTCTAGTGAAAATTATTAGAATCATGATATAGAAATATGGTTCTATGGCCTGTAAATGCCTACAGAATTGTAGTATCCATACAAAAATCAGCAGAAATAAGTGGATTTGACGATAGCCCCCATATAAAGTTCACTTCCGAAAATCACTTAAATAAGCATAAATATCTTATAAATATCGCTATAAAGTTGAATTTCGTCATAAGTAATTCCCACATACACTAAAATCGCTGTACCTAATTCTACGAAGATTGGCCCATAATTGGTTAAAGCTCCCACATAAGGACCTATTCCTAAAAACACATTAACCTGCATGTCCAAAATATATCATTATCAAACCAAAATTTTACACAGATCCATAATTTATATTTAAAAATCATATTACAGGATTTTTTGAATATCGGTCCATATTTGACAAAGGCTTCGATATAAGGTCCACTTCGACACAAATAATACTCATATACATGGAAATCGTTGTACCAAATTCTACGTTGATCGGCCTATAATTGGTCATAGCTTCCACTTCCGGAAAACACAAATATAAAAGAATCCATTCTGAACAATCCGATCTGTAATTGTCGGTTCATAAGTCACCATAGCTCCCATATAAGTTCCAGTCCTGTTAATAATATCTTAAAATCGTACTACTTAATTTTGTGAATAAAGTTCCATAATTGGTCACAGCTCCCATATATCCATAAAACTCTTGTAAAGATTAAATTGAATTATGATACATAGAAATTACGTTTAAATATTTTATAACAACCGAATTATAATAGGTCCGAAATTCTCTCACAAAACAAGAATTTACTCGTATATCGTATACTCGTTGAAAATGTCAGTTAATTTCGTATCACTCATACGACCCATAAGACATAGTAATACTCATTTTGGCAATTTCACAAGAATTTGAGTTGATATAGAAAATGTAGTAAGTAAGCCTATTGAAAACCCTTGTTTGTAAGAGCCTTTAACGCCCATAACCTAAAATAAGGAACATATTTGTATACATTGTGGACATCTCAAAATAAATACCTATCAAATGGTATATTCTTTTCTAAATATACAATTTGAGTGTAAACGGTGTAAAAAGAAATCGCATTACCTATTAATTATATAGATACATATATTTTTGAAATTATACTAAAATGTGTATTAATTTTGAAATTTAAATCAAATAATACCTCTATAAAATAAAATGTTTACGTATATATGGGGGACGAACTACTTAAACAGCCAATCCTTTTAACATTAACGATGTTGGAGGCAAAGTATGAAAACAAACAAAATATTTTGCAAGCTTTTGCAAAATGTACAAAACAAATCAAGGTTTTTATTGTATTGTACACGAGCAATACCAAAAAAAACTTTTCAAGGGACAAAGAGAGAAAACGAAACAATTAGCTTTTCACCAGGGACCGTAAATAATGGTTATCCAGAAAATTTAAACTAAAAAAATCTCTATGTTAGAGGCAACGGAGACCTATACTGTCATATACCAATAGATTCGTATTGAAGTGCTCTTTCAGAAAAACGATCTCAACTCCACAATTAACAGTTATTTTTCAATGTAAAAATAAAAGTTCGGATGAAACTGTCAAAAAGAGAGTTTTAATTAGCCGTCATAAATAAAAACTCATTTGAGGAATTTTATTTTTTCCGTCAGAAAATAAACCTCATTTGAGGACTTTTAGTTTTCCGTCAGAAAATAAAACTCATTTGGTTTATTTTCTTATTTTTCCAGTCTTTTTTTTATTGAATGTGTAGTAATTTTTTTGTTTAATTTAACGAACATAATTTTTTCCAAATTTTCTGCAGAAAGATTTGAACGCAGGTCACTCAATACCAATTTAAGAATAGAGAATGCTCTTTCCACGCTTATCTGTGTTGCAGGAACACATTGTACAGTTTTTGCCAATTTATATAAGGAATAGGAATAAAAAAATAACAAATTAAAAAACTCACGTGTTTTTATTTTAATGACGATTTATTAAATTGCAATGTAAGGTGCTTACAAATTGTAAAACGACAAGCAATTTACATAAAATGAGTTTTATTTTCAGACGGAAAAAATAAAAGTCCTCAAATGAGTTTTATTTTCTGACGGAAAAAATAAAGTCCTCAAATGAGTTTTTTTATGACGGCTAATTAAAACTCTCTTTTTAACAGTTTCATTCAAACTTTTATTTTTACGTTGAAAAATAACTGTTTTAGATGGATTTTTATTTTTAAAGTCACAAAATAATGGTTATAAAATAACTTTTTTGATATCCCTTATAACCGTTACGGTCCCTGCTTTTCACTCATCTGCATTATTTAATTTACGGCTACAATTGTACATTTGAGTACAAAGCAAATAGCGAAACGTATTTTTTTCGTTTTGTTTGTTTTCGTACTCTGTTCTCTATTACAATGAGTCAATTATTTCAATATTGTTCTTGCTTTTTTTGAGCTGCAATTAATGTACATTTTGCGCTCACGAGCAAAAACAATACAAAACAAAATGACAAAATCATTTTCATTGTTTATGTTTTGTTTTACTCACTGCTAAGAACAAAACTTTTGACAAATTGTTTTGTCTTTATTATAAATTTTTATAAACTTCTATAAGTCCACGTACAACCTGTCGTACGTGGACAATTATTTGTCGCAACTAACAGCTTTGCTCTACGTTTATATAACTCTAACAAGCATTTTATTTAATTTTTGGATTACCATAATGTGAGTATAATTAAACGAATTTGTTTTGTATTGACTTTACCACAACTGCTAGCTATTTAGCTATGCTTTAAACATACAAATACTTGCTATTTTATTTTTGTTCCTGAATAAACTCTCCCCAGTTTTTTTAAATAAAACCAAAAACTTCCGTTTATTTTCAATGGGCGATTTGTTCAAAAACAAATAAATTGCAGTGGTTGTGCTCCTTCACTGCAATGTACTCATCCGGAATCAGCTCCTTTTTATTTTATTGTTATTCGTTGTTGGAAAACACAAGCAACATTTACAACAATTGGTGTAACGATTAGAATTTGTTATACACTTTGGGAATAAAGTTTCTTTATTTGTTAAGGTTTTTTGATTTTATTTCCAAGCACGTGGTCTGGTAACAAAATAATAAAAGTTTTACTGCAAATGCTCCATTATTTTTGGGTTCAGTATACACTAATAAATGGTAATTTGAAGTTGAATTATATTGATGTCATTGTTGAAACCTATTTTATTTTATTATTTTTTAATTTAAGTGTTTTGTTAAAATATTTTGCCAATAACGAGTCACTCTTGTCATACACATCATTAAAAGTGCGTTAATGTGAAGACGTGATTTAAATTTATAAAGGCCTAAGCGATATGTTTCTATAAAAAATAAACTAAAAATTTTAAATTGTTCGCACTTCTAAATTTAAATTAGTTGTGTTGTTAAGTAGTTAAATAACAAATAATTATAATCTACTAGCTTGACCCGGTGCACTTCGCTACCCTGTCGTAGTAAAAATCGATTCAGCCGTTTAGTAATTATTGTTTAAAAACTAAAGGTATCAATTTTACCAGTTTTTCCCCCTGTTTATCCCTTTCTGGTAAAAGTATTGAAAAAACTTATAGCCTATTGACGCTTCCAAGTAAGGATCTATATACGTTCCAAATTTCAATAAAATCGATTTAGCCGTTTAAGTGTGATGCTCAAAGAAACCAACAAATAAACAAACAAACTTACAAAGACATTTACATATTTATACATGGACTAGCTTGACCCGGTGCGCTTCGCTACCCCTGTCGTAGTCAAAAAAAAATATGTAAGGATTTTATTAAAAAAATAAATGAATATAATTAGTACCGGAATTTCTTATTTCCCCTTTTTCCCCTTTTTATCCCTTTAAAGTCCAAGTAGTGAAAAAGGGTATAGCCTATTGATGCTTCTAAGTAACAGTCTATCTATGTTGGAAATCGGTTCGGCCGTTTATTATTTATTGTTTAAGAACTAAACGTACCAATTTTACCGGTTTTCCCCCTGTTTATCCCTTTCTGGTCCAAGTATTGAAAAAAAGTTATTTTTAGAAGCCAGTTTTTTTATTTATCTCAGTTCTTTTCTAAGTTCAGTCTTTATAAAATCAGCTTAAATTCATCAGAGTATTTGAAAATCAATAAATTTGTTATATTTGGCTTTACTCGTAATCAGACTTGAATTGTTCTACCGAACTACTGCCTAATGACAAGTTGATTAGTTCAAATGAGAATTTAGATAGTGGAAAGAATGCTTGAAAATAATACATGCCATTTATTAAATTAATTCTACATCTCGCCGAAGAAATTGCAACATTTTTAAATTATTACCATACTCGCGTAAAGGTTCCTCTGCACTCACTCATCTAAACCATATTTACCACATCCATTAAAATAATCATTTGAGTAGTTTTCTTTTTTGGCTAATATACAAAAATTTACATTTATTTTATAGAAATGTGTATATGGTCAAATGGTTGTATTTAAATGACCAACATTTCTTTGGATGAAGATAATATTAAAATGCGGTGGCGAAAACAATTTGGTTGAGATGTTTTTATTTAAGAGTTTAAAAATATTGTTGCAGTAGAATGTCAATTGGAATAAATAATAAAGGTAATAGAGAAACTATTGAGGCTATGTACTGTTACCCATAAATTCTAGTAGTATTATTTCAGTGTATTCGTACAAATTTGTAAAGTGGTCCTTATATAGAAACTATATCCAATTATGGGTCGATATTCACAAAATCCCGTAGTGTGATTTCTAGAAAAAATATTGGTTCGATATTTATATAAGTTAACTTGTTTTTCGGAAATGGTTCATTAATGTAGTTATGACCAATTGTTGGACGATCTACTTAAAATACATTACAATTTGTTTATATATGAATATTAATTATAACACATTTCAACATCATAACGATAACTGCAAGAGAGTTTTGAGTACTTAAGATTTTCGGTAGTAAAATATTTGATCATAGCCTTCATTATGGTCAAATATTGACCTACAAACTCAAGTAGTATGATATTGGCAAACATATAAGAGAACTCATAAAAATGTAGGAATGATACCGATATTTATAAGATATTTATGAAAGTTAATTTTTTTTGTCGGATGTGATTTTTATGCGGGAGCTATGCCCAATTATGAGATTATCTGCATAGAAATCGTTGCAGCGATTCTTATATATTTGAGCATTAATTTTTAACATGATAATTATGAATATTTATGGGTTTTTCGAAAGTGGGAATTAGGGGGGCTAAAGTCAAATATATACAGAATCCAGGTGAATAATTTTTGCTTAAATATGACTGTGTAAATGTATGTGTAAAATGTTGGTTTGGTATCTATATTTACAAGATATTTATGAAGGTTTATGTGTTTTTCGGAAGCGGCAGCTATGAACCGTATGGTACGTAGATTTTTATGTACCTGAAGGTTATTTATGTCGAATTTTCGATTATTTTATGAGATTTATAAGTATTTTGAGTGATATTAGGAAGTGGACTTTAAAATAGTTAAAACTTTTTTTATTGTGTAATGCTATTTTATAGGTATATTTTGGGAAGAAATTTGTATGGGTCCTAGAAGAAATCATGGACGATTCTATTGTCATCATGGTTTGTGATAAAAAAATATTGAGTATTAAATTATTGCGGAATTTTGTAATACATGTGTTAATTAAGAAAAAACTAGTGCAATATCTTTTAGAATTTCCAGGTGTAAATGAATGACATTCGTTGAATTATCGTGTGAATTGTCTATATCTTAGTCGTTTATGCTATGTTGTATTCCGAACTCCCCCAATACAAACGTTACACTTTTTGGAGCACCTAAGTAGAAAATGGACAAATAAATGGTAATATTTTAAAATACGTAAATATTATTATTTTTCTTAAACAAAGTTATAAAATTTATCGAATTGTCTTAAATATAATTTTTGTTTTCTATAATTCAAATATATTATAATGTTGGAATTTTGTGAATAAGGGGATTTAAAGTTGAAATTTTTAACTGATAGTAAAAAGAAAACCTTTTTGTATAAAAAAAAAAATCAAAATATATCATGTTATCCGATAAAAATTTTTGTTTAAATTTTTCTAGGTGGATGAACAAAAAATAATAGGCCATCTAACTTTAAAAATTTTTATAGCAATTCAAATGAAAACCTGCATTTTTAAAATACTTAAACTTTATATTCGACAGTTTTTATATTTCTGGGAAAATTTATTTGATCAAAAATTCATTTGAACGAGTGCATGTATTCATGTGCTTTAGGTAAAGATTTCACAAATGTGTAAAATAACTTCATTTAAACGCACATACCAACTATTTAGTATGCGGATATAGTTATCTTACATTTAAAATCACCAACTACTTTATTATTTCAAGTCATGATATAGTACATATGAAAATAAAATAAAAAAACTCAACAGTTGGTTGTTTTTTATTATTATTATTGCTGTTGTAAGGTTTTGTTTGCACAAAGAGTTGTTGTGCAGATCTGGACAAACCTAATTGTTTTCTAAAATATTCTGAAAAGTTATGCAATTGCATGTTGACAAAAGATACATATAAAAACAATACTCTTATAACATTACAATTTTCATAAATGTTTCAACCACTCTAAAATAAATTGAGATTTTCCAGTAATATGGAAATATAATGCGACGATGCTTGTTACTAACTGGTTGATAGAGACCGAAGTGCAGTTGTATCAACTATATATTGGTAATACCTTTACTCTTGTTGTTTTTTTTGCCAAGTATGTTTACAAGCACTGTTATCGTATAAAGGAAAACTAAAAAAAAACACAAAACGGAAATAAAAACAAAAAATGGCAGCAACTGTATTCTGTTACCTTAGTAGTTCGTAATGCTTTGCACGTTTCATTGCAAATATTTTTGTTACTCCTGTTTTTTTATGGTTTCTTTCCTTACTTCTAACTACTTTTATCCTTTTAGACGTTCACATTATACTTTTTCTAACACCAAAATTGTCCCGAAAGTGTGTCGTAAAATCTGAGGGGCTTTAAAAACTAGTTTTCAAATTAAAATGAGTAAACGTATGTGTGTGGGTTATCATGTACTAGATTTAATTCCTACATGGAAGATTGTTTTGAATACTCGCACATGCTACGATGTAAAACTAAAAATTCCTTTCATAACCTGCCTCATTTAAAGAACTTGTTTTCATAAAGTAACATATGGTAATTTCAAGACTGCTGTTAAAATGTCAATCAAGTGGTTTCAGTGGTTCTACAATATAATATTAAATCATACCGGGCGTCAGTTAAAACAAAATTTATAGAGTATTATAGCCGAAACATAAGTTGTATCTGAACTATTTTAGGAAAGAAAACTAACACAATTTTACTAAGAAAATAGTTTCGATGAATCTTTGAAGAACTTAAGAGTAAGCCCTAACATGCATTTGATATAACGTATACTGTGGTTTTATATAATTTTAACCCTAGCGCTGCCACCAACAATTTTCTACGAATTCTGGAACTATTTCCATTTGTATAGAATATTGTTAGCTTGACCTTCTCTTGGCCAAACAATCGTCCTGCTCAACTTATGACCAGGTAACAATCATAACGTTAACGAGTACCTTTATATGTCTATAGAAATATAACAGAGTAAATGAAGACACTCGAGAGCTTATATCAGAAAAGGACCTAGCTATCCGACATCACATTGAACCTCATACTCCTCAAACTCCACCCACAAACACTCAATATCCTAAATGAGGATTGCATAAATCTACGCCTGAAACGTTATCTAAACTAAAGTCTCTTTTATAAAAATATGTAAGCGAGGAACGTTCAGGATGCCTCTTAGAGGTAAAGTATGTAGTAGATGGGGAGTCATGGCCTTGTTATAGAAATATATACGCAATGAAAACATAAAAATAAATTACTGAGTTCGAACCATTTCATATTTTAACCATAAATAAATTAAAGCTATTTTTAAAATTCAGATATTTACATGCCCAAGCTAGGGTTAAATTTGAGTGTTGGGAAACTGTGAGGGAAAGAGCAGAAATGGAAAAAATTATCATATTCTTGTTAAAGGAGAAATTCTATGTCATTTATCATTCCTTCAAACCAGCTTTCTTATCATTGTTATTTTTGAATGTAGCTATTTTTTGTTTTGGAGAACAAAGGGTATTATAAGTTTTACAAAACGTCCAGGCAACATGTATACCAGGAATTTATGTCACACTGGAAAGACGAAATATGAAAACATACTTTAATAAAGCTTGTAACAGTTTTAAATAAATGCGTTAATTTGATTTTAACGTTCTAGTAGTTATTGACAAATTTATGGCTAATATTAATTGAATTAAAAAAATTGTGACATCATTTCTTGATACTGCGAAGACAACTGGCTATCAATATGAAGTGACTTTGCACATTTGGAATTGTTCTGTTGCAGTTATCTCACAAGTAAGGTTTATCTCCACTAAGTTATAAAGAGTCAATTGCTGAAAAATTAGAAAACTGGGCATATTAGTGAGATCAAAACCAAGAACCAATTTAACAAAAACACCTAATAGTTGGTAAAGTATATCGGAATTCCTAATTAAACTTTACAAATCACACCAAACTATTGCTCGAAGGAAAGTCTTATATCTGTAGAGTGTTACATTTAATTGGCAGCTGACTGAATCATTCTACACTTGGGTGCAAAACATTAGCTCCGTTAAATAACACCAAAAAGGACTTTCAGGAATGATAATCATACCTCATCGATACATTTTTCAGCTAAAATTTAATTCAAACTTAATAAAAATAAGGATTCGGTTGATGGTTGCATTAATAGGAGGAATTAATGCTAATATCAAGAAAAGACAATGAACTTCTTGATGTAGTTTTGAATATGATTTTTTAAGAATTTTTCTTATTTTATATTTTAGTTTATTCTTAATCATAATAAACTAAAATATGCACCAGTAAGCAACGAGGGAATGAAGAGTCAAATCCCAGAATTTGAAGAGATTACAATGACAGATTTAGAATAATAATTAAAATTTAAGAATACGAATACTTAAACATTCGACTTGAGCACTTTTATACTGAAATTCGGTTTGTATCTATATATATAAAAATGGATGTTTGTATGTATGTGGGTATGTATGTTCCGAATGAACTCAAAAACGGCAGAACCGATTTTGATGAAATTTTCAGGGAATCTTCAGAATAGCCTAGCGGGTAACACTGTAGAGTCAGATTTTTGATTTTAGGTCTGTGGGCTTAGGGACGTGGCAAAATTAAATTTTTATATTTTGCCGCTAATGGCATCGATATATATAAAAAACGGCAGAACCGATTTTGATCGAATTTTCAGGGAATCTTCAGAATGGCTCAACGGGTAACACTGTAAAGTCAGATTTTTGATATTCGGTCGGTGGGCGGAGGGGTGTGTAAAAATCAAATTTTTACATTAAACCGTTAATGCCATCTATATATAAAAACAGATTTGTGTATGTACGTTCCGCATGGACTCAAAAACGGCTAAACCGATTTTGATAAAAATTTTACGGAATCTTCAGAAAAGCTTAGCGGGTAACGCTGATTTTCGGTCTATGGACGGAATGGCGTGGCAGAATCAAATTTTTACCGCTAATGACATAAAAAAAAAGATTATTGTATAATTGTTGATCGACCTTTTCTTCAATTCTCACAGATAGTTTATTTAGTTTCCTATATAAAGGCTTACAAAGTCAGTAATTGTTGTAAAAAAAAATTTGGCAAAAAAAAATTTTTCCAAAAAAATTAATTTTGTCGACCAAAAAATTTTTTTCAATTGGAGTAATACATAAATACTTTTTTTATTCCCAACGTTCAAACAATGACAATTTTCATTTTGTTTTTTAACATCATTCTAAAAAATTTTAATTCAAAGTGGTGTACTCTGAAGCGAATTATTTGGTGTAAGTGAAGAAAGGTATACATTTCAACACATATCCTGTACTATAAAAATTATTTTATATTATCAATCGATGATAAACAATTTTGTTTACTCTTGCATATTAGGTGCATGAATAAGAAATTTCCATATGAAATCTTTGAAATAAAATAATATTTTGAATAACTCTCCGCGTTCCACTTTTAATAAAAAATAACGGTTTTATTCAAATAAAATTTGTTTTAGAAATGGGATCTACGTCTAGAGCCGCAGAAACGGGAAGAGAACGAGAATCACGGCTTCAGCAAATGCGTCGCATTGTATCTTCATCGAGTGCTGCACAGACACCTCAACAGCATATCGAAAGACTAGAAGCCAATCGCTCCCGAATGGCTCGATCAAGAGAAAGAATCGATTTAAAGTTGCCGGTATTTTATTACAATAAGTATGATGACTACAAGAATCACAAGGACGTACTGATTGCGCAATCGACAAACATTGCTTACATTGCCGCGTTTTGAAGTTCCCTAAGGAATCACCGGGAATGTGCTGTTCGAACGGTAAAGTTATTCTGCCACCAGTTATTGAGCCGCCTAAGCTACTTCTAAGTTACATTTCCGGCGCCAATCCTATTTCCAAGAACTTCCTTCAAAATATCCAAAAGTGCAACTCATGATTTCAAATGACATCGGCTTCATGCCCACCTTTAAAGTTCAAGGCCAAATGTACCACAGAATTGGATCATTGCCCCCGCTTCCCAATGATGATGCGAAGTTCCTTCAAATTTATTTCACTGGAAATGAAGCTACAGAAGCCGAACGCTATCAACGAACATGCGTGTGCTTTTGCTGCAATACCCTTCTGCCGAAACATTCTCAAAACAATTGTTGGACATCAGAAATAGAAAAATTTCAATTCGCCACAAATGAGATTTCGTTGTTGACAAGGTATTCCCAATTCTTACAACCAACTACAAAAATTCGGATTGGCTGTGGGAACATGCAATTTTTGCACCAACAAATTATGTTGTTAACAAGCTCAATAAACAAATACAATTGAAACTGCCTGGCGAAACAATAAAATGCAAATCGATTAACACAGTAATGAACGAAGAACAAGCCGTCGATTATCCTACTGAATTTTTGAATTCATTGGAACCAGACGGACTGCCACCACGTGTATTAAAATTGAAGGTTGGATCACCGACTTTGTCCGACACTGTATATTAAAATCGAGACCGAAATGCAATATAACATATGTTTTCTAAGGGCCAGCAACGCGGACCTGGTTAAGCTAGTTCTTAATAAAATACAAATTTTTATCAAAAAGAAAACAAGAACTGAGAACCAAAAATATGCAATTATTTTTTTTTTACATAATTATTGTTTGCAATGTAATTTCTCATTTGCTCTGGTGATAATGTTAAGACGTTCACTTAAATAACGTTAATACGAATACATGTATAAATTTGCTTGTTTTCATCTTAAAAAGTTTATAAATGCCCTGAGGCTTGTTAAAAGTTTAACAGACTTACACCCTAAAATGTTGACGTTTATCTTTTTCGTGCATTTTTTTTTTTTTTTTTTTTGTTAATAATGTATAATTTGTAAACAGTTTCTGCAAGTCATTTAGAAAACAATAAAACCTAGAAAAAAGTGGAAAAAATATGTAAATTTCATTGTATTTTAAAAAGAACAGACCCAGAAGTTATTGGTTGTGAAAAAACACAGTTTTAGGTTAATTTGAGTACAATGAAGATTTTTAGTGCTTTTGAGCCAGGGATGGCAAAGTTGTACTTTTTTTTGGTACAATTCGATCTTGAAAAGTACAATCGTACACCAATGACTCATTTAGTACAATTTGAAAATTTATTTCACAGTTAATATAAAAAAACAATTACCAAAATATTAACAAATAAACTGTTTAAAATTAAACTTATTGTTTTTTTTTCTTAAATAATGAAAGTTATAGCAATTAATACACAAGTTTTTTAAATAATGAAGCAATAGCGCCATTTGACCAGTTTTGTCACACTCGTAGTTTTAAGTGTTTGTCAAACCAAAAAGTATATAAATAAAACTTCAATTTGTATTAAATCGAAATTTTAATAAAAATGTATCTGTGTTTGTCACGCAGATACCACAGTTATGGTTGCTATAACCTAATTTGTTGCTAATCGAATGATTCATTCTTAATGACAGAATTTTTCTGCTGTGGCTAAAAAATATTAGATGTGTGACAAAAACTCATTGGAACTTTAAAAAAATCCGGAAATTTCTCTGAAATTTTTAAAAAATATTCCTAGAAAAATGTTTTCAGTCAGTTACCCTATTTTTTGTACAATTACTGTCGAAAAAATTTCTGATGCTGATTGGTACAGTTTTTAAATTCCACTTGCAATCCCTGTTCTGAGCATATTTATTTTAAGTTATTAATTGTAAATGTTAGTTGCTGGATAATACTACATTGCATGTATGCACATGAATCTAGAGATCGAATTTAGTAGAACTGCCTTCTAAGTTATCAATTTTCTGATATTTTATTCTTCAATGTTTTAAGTTTTATTTTAATATATTGGAAATTCTCAAAGATGGAAGAATAAAGTTTTCATAGTCATCATTTACAATTTATCGTCCTGCAAACTTAAAACAAAAAACAGTTTACATATCATATTTAAATAAATTTCTAGAAATTTGTATATCCTTTAAAAAGGAGAAAATTAAAAACTGAGAACACAGTTTTATTATATACGATCCCTAGTTTCATGTGTACATGGGTTATTTCAAGTCCAGTGAAAAATGTTAAATTGTCTCTCGGTGTTACGTATAAATCGATTTATTTATTAAATATTGCTTTATCTTAAATATTGATTTTATATAAAATAATAATACCTTATGGTCAGTTTTTGACTTCGTATTTAAATACTTATTTAGTTAATTTTTACTTTTAATTAAGTGGTATTCAAATACAGTTTGAGTTTTCAGTTTTATACAATTTTTCTTATTTAAATAAGATAAAAGTATTTTAGCTCTAGTAAATGTCAACAAATTATCGATAGTTATGCATAAAAAAGGTGGTAAACCAAAATAAAAATTTATACGTTTTGCCCAATTAAAAAATTTAAGTTTATGAAAAATAAAATTATTGCTAAGACTATACACAAAAGAAGCCCCAATTTCACCGCATCGGAATTGGAGTTTTTGGTGAGTGCTGTAAAAAATACAACTCTATAGAATGCAAAAAAACTGACAACAAAAATAAGCTGTCAAAATGCTAGTTAATAGGTAATATATTGAAACTAAGGTGATCGCAAAGTACAGTTCGCAATTTTGAAAATGTTTCCACAAAATTTTTTCGGCCGAGAACGAATCCTATTGAAACTGGCTGAAATCGGTCCATTAATTCACCTAGAATCCGTACAAATGTCCTTCCGAAATTGGACTTTATCGGTCGTAAATATTTCATTTCTACACAAATTTCGCTCCAAATAAGTTTTATGTATACGGAATTCATGTCACCTAATTTTATGACGATCTGTCCATAATTAGTCATAGGCCCGCTTCCGAGAATTATTTTAACGAGCATAAATCTCTTCAAAATATTGATATAAACATAAAATTTATTTACGAAAATGATCCTATTTAAATTCAATGATTCTGTTTTGGCTAAAAGTTTACGTGTCTTCGCATTCAAATTTAAGTTGATAAGATTTTCATGTGGGAGATTTTCCGTTTAGGTATATTCATGGACTTACAATAAAATTTCACGGATAGTATTTTTGCGGAACATTTTAACCCCTTAAATCCCTGTTTAAAAGTTTTTTTTTTGTTCTTTTTTGAAAGAAGGACAAAAAGGACCCATACCTTAAGGAGTTAAAGGGTTAATATATTCAACAAAAATGTTCGCCGTAATATTTTACATAAATTTGCTGAACACATTTTTAGGGTCACATGGTTTCTTATGCCGGTTAACAATAAGAATATGCCAGAGCTGGGAAACTTTAATCCTCCCTAATGTGATATTCAGATGTAAACATTCAAAACGCCGATACACGTGTCTTTTTTTGTCTTCTCTATTAAAATTTAACAAAATCAATTGATTTTGTTATACAGTGATATTAGCCATTTAAATTTATTCAAATTAAGGCAACAAATAAAACTAACTTGATGAAACCGCGACGAATGAATAGCTTTTATTTGAAGTGAGCTCGAAATCAAATCATTCGGCGAAAAAGTTTTAGGACACGAATAATGCTGCAAAATAAATTTAACATTGAGGCATAGAGAATGCAATGCCACCAACACCCGTTGAACCTGTCCTGGGCATACAAACGATAGCCGTAATATTTACCCACATAAATTCTATACATTGGACTGTAGCATTTAAGTACTTGGGAGACACCAGAAACGCTAACAAAAATAAAGAAAGCATAAAAACGATAATGGTATTAAGTTTGGTCTAGAGAAGTAATAGTGGTAAACATGGTAAATGATGTTTGTGTATGTAAATTTTATTTTGCTGAAAATTGGATAAAGAAATAAGGTTCGCAAAAGAAACAAAACATCACTGTCTATAGATAATTTGACGAATGGATGGTTGGATGCTCGATTGGTGAGCACACTGTACCACAAACATTGCAACATTTCAATAAGAAAAAACAGTAAATTGAATAAAAAAATATATATACAATTTAATAAATAAATCATGAGAGCCTATGGCTTATGAAAATATTCTCCATTGCAATTTAATTTAATGTTGAATTCAATGAGTCAAACACATATAATAATAAAACAAAATGTAATTTTAATTGGAAAATAAAATTAAACTTTTTCCAAAATGCAACACAAATGTGAAAGATATCTGGATGTCTGTCTGTCTTTCAGTTTTTGTAGATTGACAATTTGTTTGTTCAATTGTCTTTATATGTGGTTGTTTAACATATATTTCCGAACATTCATTTCCAATCCAACCAACACACAGTGGTTATAGAACAAATAATTTTGAAAATATTAGTATAATTTGTATGCAATTGAAAATTTTATTATTTTTACAAAATATGCTCCCCAGCTATGTAGACTTTAAAACGCAGATTAATACTAATAAATATATTTATTATAATTTAAAAAAATATATCTCTCATTTGCTGCAACAATGTCATAATTCAAAAAAAGTCGTTTCGAGAAACGGCTTTGAATGTTTTATGACATTTTACTATTTCTTAAACAAATGTTCAACAAATCATGCGATTTCAGAAATAAAACCAGATTTAACCCAAATGAATTTAAATTTTGATGTTTACAACATTAAAACACTCTCACACAAAAAATAAGTGACTTTTTTGAAAACTGATAAAATTATATAATAGACTGTAGAATGGCGCATACCTTGTTTTACACAGTTGAAAAAACACGGATTTTGAGTTATGACGTTGTTGCAGCAAATGAGCGATATATTAAAAATTAGATGTTACATATTCGACCGTTCCCTGAAGTAGGATGGATTTAGTAATTCTCGAAGCTTGTTCGAATTTGGACTTCCATTAAATGAAGATATATGTGAAAAATGTCATGGTAAAAAACGAAAATAGCACAACTTTAACTTAAATATCTTTCACACTACAAAAGAGAAATAAGTTGTAATTTCTTGACCTTCTTCCGCTTGCTTCATTACAAGTTGCAGTCTGTACGAAGATTTGCTAACCCGACGTGGTCAAATCTGATACCCTCCTCTACGATTCGTTCAGACTTCATTTTAGAAGACACAGATTTATTAACACTTTTTTTGCGGTTCACCTCACTGTGCCACATTTACTTAAAGTACATATCATCGTCGGTGAGAAATAAGTATTGCAGTTGATGATTCTCATGTTTTGCTGGATTAACGTGATGCAGAGTTATCAATATCCCTCAGAGCTAATATCTGAATTTGTAATGTTTTGACACAATGTCCCATCATTTGGTACACCAGTGTTTGTTGTTGGTATTATGTCATCTCAAAATATTAAATAAATATAAATTTACATACACATATATAAACAATATTGGAATACACATAAGAACACAGAACGCAAACATGCACATTCATGTTTTAGGAACAAATAAAGATTATTTTATGCAAACCTTATAAATATTAAGTGATGGGTTTTGGATTTTTGAATTGGAAGATGACATTATACTAAAGTGAAAGGTTATATGAATGGTTTTACACAGATCAGTTGTGTGTATGCAAAAATCCTACTCCTGGATTTTGTGACGATCAGTCCATAATTGCCTACAGCACCACTTAAAGATACACTTTCAAGAATAACTTTATAACAACCATAAAACTTTTGCAAATATCCTTAATGAGAGAAAATTAAACGAAAATAAGCCTCAAATACATAGATATCAAAGCACAATATTTTATGACGATAGCTCCAATATAATGCCTACATCTGAAAAATACATTAATGCTCATAAATATCGATATTCACACAAATTTATTTCTAATATACATAAATCATACTACTGGATTTTGTGACAATCCATCCAAAATTATACACAGATCCTTTATAAGGCCCATATACGGAAAATACATTACTCTAAACCAAAAATTAAGGGAATACATTGATTTTGTAATTCCGTTTGTAACATATCGAATTATTGGTCGTAAACTCACAAAAGTAGGTATATTATGGGTTCCTACAAAATTCTATGGCTATCTAGCTGGTCCATCTGTCTTTCGAACGCCCCAAATTTTTTTTTGCTGATCGTAAATGCTTAACGTTGAAAATAGGTAAAATCGGTCCAACATAAAACAATTTTAGAAGCAAATCTACTTCTAACGCTTAAAAACAATTAATATGCGAGGTGACCTAAAAACCGAAATTTAGCACAAATAGTTTTTTTTTACAATAGCCTACTTATGCGAGGTGACCTAATAAAAAAGCTGTATTATAATATATAGAAAACTTTGTTCGAACTTTGGGTGTACAAGATTCGGCACTAATGATTACACACTTTATTTGTAGTTGCGCTATAGATTATTTTTTGGTAGTATTAACACAGGAAATAATTTGGTGAGCATAAAACAGCTCAGCAAACTATCAGCACTAAAATATTAATAAAACTTAATTAGTTTAGACTCCTGTTGGAAGATTCCCGAAGACGACATCAAGTTGATGAACCTCTACTCAGAATATGTGGGAAAAAAAACTTGTTTTCATTTTGATTTTGGTGATTGTGTGCTCCTCATTTAGAAATATGCTAGAAATATACTCAACGAGATCATTGACTTTCAACATCTTGCACACACGCACTTCCTACTTTTGATCCAACATAAATTCGTTGATCAAGTGTTGGTTTGAGCGAAGTATAAAAATTATAATTTAGAAAACCCGAACCCGAATAATTTTTCAAACAAATGTGGTTTGGTAAGCAACATCCAACTTTTTTCAAACAGGAATAATGTTTCCCAAAAAGTTTTTTCGAATTCCCCTCACGAATACTTGTACTTGTCATTGATGATGTTGCAGTTGTAGTCTCTTCAGAATACATGGCACATGCATCATTGTCATTGTTGTGTTACTTGTTCCGATATAGTTGTTCTTTATGTTGTTCATGCTTCCGGTCTCCCATGTGGCCGTAGGACAAATGTAAGAAGCTTTCTTTAACATTATTTTCTGCCTCTTTGTGCTGGTGTTAATCATAGTGGAGATGCAATTTTTAAAGGGGTTAGAGGTGTTTTCTTTTTGTTTGTCTATGATTTCAATAGTAGTAGTTCTAATGAAATTGGTTGGAGTTGTTTCATATGGAAGGGTGTACTTGTATGACGATAAATGTTGACAACAGATTTTTAAATATTACTATTTTTCTTACTTTGTAATAATCATAGAGAAACATAGAGCGGTAACTAGAAAATTACAAACATAGAGCGGAAATTACTCAAAAATGTTACACATACGAGTGTTGTTTTTGTTTTCATATAGTTTTTTTACTAATACATTCTCACCACTTAGGTTTTTGACAACTGAGTTAGATCTTTGACAGGAGAGCTTCCGATCTATGTGTATTTATCTATGGTAATAATATTGTTTCCGTCAACATTATTATAAATGAGTTGGGATGAGTTTTTTGGGATAGCATTTTTTATTTATATTTGTTATTTTATTGTTATAATTAATACAAATAATAGAGAATATAAAAATTAGTTTAATTCTAAAAGTAACAAGTATTTTAAATGGGCATACCACTAAATTATGAAACTTAAAAATATTATACTGCTCTCAAAAATGTAACACACATTTTTTAGATAAATAAAGTCCGATATATACTGTAGGTTTACATAATATACAAATATCAAAAGTAAATAGATTTGTCGAACGACTATTAATTTTAGGAAAGTCTCATTACATCAGGCATTTTCTTCATTTTGTTTTATTTTTTCTTGTGGTGTATAAGAAGAACACATTAAATATTATGTATCACACTTTATTAAACAGCTTGGCAAACTTTAAAAATGAAAAAATAATTTAAAAGTTGTGAATGGCAACACCAGTTGCAGGGCAAACTGAAATCAGAATGAAAAACAAACACAAATAAATCACTTCAGCTTCAAACACATATATACTCCTAAAATGCAGTTGCAGTATGTACTCAGCAGTTAAGCAAGTAGTCAATGTATCCTTTATAGACAGTTATTGATAATTAGTCAATTAATATATTTTGGGTCATTTGACACTTATGTGCTCTTTGTAGTGCAGAGAGAAGTCAATTAGCTACTCAGTACATCCTAGATAGAGTGAAGTCGATTGTCCCTTAAATGTCTGTAAGTAATCTAGAGTGTATTCAATTTAAAATTTTTTTTTGGTCTGCACTTTTTGGTGTGTAGTTCCGCAGCTGTTTTAGGAGACTGTCGTTCTGAACTAGTGATTTTACCTATCTGTTGTTAGAATAAACACAATTATGCAATTTATTAAATTCATTTTGTTTTCGTTGCTGCTGTTGTGGTTGTTGCAGCTGATGATGATATTGTTGTTAATATTTGTGTCATTTGGTTTTGAAAGTCAACTAATTATTTATGTATTTTTGTATTTTATATCCTTTATTAATTACATTAAATATTATCAAGGAAACACACTTGCATATTTTCAATAGTGTGTAAAAGATTGTAAATGTTTGTTAGTTTACGAAATTCTGTGTGTTAAGAAGACAATGAAGTTATTCAAGAATGAATAAACAATTACAATTGATCAACTCAATTGTTTATCATAGAGTATTTATGCATTTATATAAACAGAAATAACAAACATACATATTAGGGTGGTCCATGCTTACATAGAAAAAAACTTCCTAGAAGAAGTTACGCCACCGTCTAGTTTTGTTAGATGTGCCATTCTTATTATGTATTCAAAATTTTAGTAACATATCTTATAAACAAGGGAGTGCTCATCGACCTTTGAATATTTGAATTTTATGAAAAAATCCTGAGAAAGAACTAGTCAGAATATTAAGTAAAAAATATAAACAATGTATAAAAATAATTTTTTGGCCTGGCTCACAAAATGCGAGCGAACATTTTCTTTCTTATTTTATATTGAAAACAATAACAAAAATTCAAATTTATTTGTTGTTTTCAATATAAAATAAGAAAGAAAATGTTCGTTCGCATTTAGTGAGCCAGGCCCTTTGTTTTTATTCAGCAATATTATTACAACACACACAAAATAATATAAATAAAGAAATACTTAAAAATAGTATTAATTCATTTTTTTTTTCAACTTTAAACTAAGTTTGTTAACATCGTTTGGAAGTTTCAGTAGAAATGACATTTCTGTTCTGTTCAACGACATGAAGCAAAAATTGTTTTTCCTTTTCATTGTTAGTGAGTTTCGTATACGATATATTGTTATATTGTTATCTTCAAATAGTTTTACACCCCTCTCCGCAGTGTTGTTTACCACACGCAAATTTCATATGCATCTTTTGCCTTGAAGTTAATCAACATTGTCCTTGATTTCTAGGCAAAGGCTTCTAATGTGGCTTCCTCTTACTAAACGAGAACCTCTGTCAACATTTATTCTTTGACCAATGGCCATTTTCTCGTCATAAGACAGCTTGTCGGAAAACAAGGCAAAAGCAACTAGCTCATCAGATAAGTACCACAGGTGACGCTCTAAGACAACCATTGCTGCTGCACTGATTTGGGGTCAATGACTTCGTATGATTTTAATCTCTTCCATCTCTTGGAGGTCATTAATCGCTGCATCTGCTGCCAAAGGCGCTTCGATGCAAATCTTCGTATATATATATATATATATATATGTTTCTCGCTAGTATTAAAGACAAGACAATCGTATTGATCTTTCGGTAATGTATCCTAAACATCGCTGAATCGTTTGAATAATGGAATCTTAGGAGAATTTGATGGCTCAAAGCACAGTGTAAGTATTTTTGAAAGCAAGTGATGACGACAAGCTAGACATAAAAGATCACGACCCGTTTTTGCTCCAGGGAGAGTACACGCTCCTTCTTTGGCAACCTGTGTTAGAGGCAGTAGTATCAAAACTCATACCTCGGATATTCTGTGTGAGATTACACTGTTCCATTGTGTCAAAAACAGCATCAGACGTGTTTTAAGTTTTGGTATGCCTAACAATTTTTCGTAACCATTACTGAAGACAAGAATGGGAAGGCTTTATTCTTATCTACTTATTATATCAGGCAGTATTTTCCCATCCCATTGTATTATAAGTGGATACTTTTACGATTCGCATTGAATTCTTTTATATTCGCATTGAATTCTGTTCGAGAGATTAGGAGTGAAGCAGGATTGCAAACAAGTGCGGCAGACAATGGAATAATCAGTCGCACTGTTTCTCTGTCGGTTATTTTGTTACGATCCAGAGCGCTGGTAACATGTTGTGTTAATATACCACTAGTCGATGGCAAAGCGACACTTTTACTTGTAGCGATCTGTGTCTTTTTTGGTAAAGTAACCACAAAATCATCTTGCTTACCCTTCATATTTGTACTTGCACTCAAAGTGCAAGTAGAACTTGCCGAAGAGTTGGAAGTTGGTTAAACCTTACCAATGACTCAAAATCCCGACATCCAAGTAGAAAAATATCGTATTTTTTCGAGTTGATGAACTCATTTTATTGCTCTGATTCACTGAGTTTGACCTGTAATAAAACAAGAATATCGAACAATTTTTGAAATCTGCTTTTACGTTAACCGCTACATCAAATCGTGTAAAAAATTATTGAATAATACAGTGACATTGTCTAGCTAGTCAGGAAGGCAGTGAAAACTCGATCAGAAGAATCCGGTACAAACATTAAAAAAGAGATAAAATGAGTTAAATAAAAGCATTTAAAAATAAAAATCAAAAACTTTTCTCAAAAATTTCAAAAACAGCACCCTCTTTCGGTAAAGCCAGCCAACTGATATTTTATAATGTTATTGCTATGGATACATGTTACAAATTTACGGGGTGGCCAATCTGAAAAACAAAAAATTAAAAATATTTTGGACCACTCTAATACATATATTGCAATTTAGGTAGGTCGATTGACAATATATTCTAAATTTATTCTTTCATGGCCATCATGAAGATCCAAACAAAAAATTTACTTTCAAATTGTATAAATTAAAAACTTCAAATAATTGCAAAACATCTCTAAAATTGTAAATATATTTTGTTTCCATCTTAAACATACTATGAATACAGATATAGGAACTGAACATTTGTTTGTAAGTTTAATTGTTTGTAAATAGATATCATTCTTTAGTTGTTTGAAAAATAATTATGTTTCAGTGAACCATACATTCTCAAGTTTATAATTGCGATGAACATAAAAATGTTTACAGTAACTAAAATATTGGTGAAATTAAATTAAAATAACAATTATTTGTGTGCGACAACAATATATTTTTACAAAGAACATATTGTAGTTGATGTAACCATGCCGAATTGTACTCTTTCTTTGCGTGCACTGGCAACCTTTTAGAGTAACAGTGGAAACTGATCATGTTGATCTGTCTCGAAATAACGCTGCCTATATAATATATATGTTTATGACATAAATTAAACTAAACATTAAGTCCTCGTAATGTAGATTTCTTCTACTTGAACTGAACATATTGTTTGCACAGGTACATATTTATATTTCTAGATACTTATCAAGTAAGCAGCAATTTTATCATAAGAACAGACATTTCCACACAGATAGCAAATGCAAAAAGATGCTTACAGCTTCCTTGACTTGTATTTAAATCAATTAGCACTGCAATAAAACATCACAATACAAATAAATAATAAAATTAAGTAAATAAAACATGAAATAAACAATCTTAATTGAAGATGAATAAAATATAAACAAGCTGGTTCATGGATTTATTTAAAGATCAGGAATTCCATGCAAGGATATGAAATATTAATTTTATTTATAAACGTAAGTAAGAACACTTGTTGTTCTATATTTAGCACAATTATTTTTATTGTTATACCCTTCAACATGTGTGGCAATGGTATATATTAGTTCGTCATACCGTTTGTAATTTATATCGCACGGGACATCGACATATGTGATAATGCAAAGCAAAAACTTACAGTTAGTTGCAATCGCATAGTTTCTTCAGCATTCTTTTTTGACTCTATGTATCCTCAAAAATATTTTAGATATCAAAAGTCAATGCATAGTTCCTCTCTTTAAGAACTTGTATCAACACAAAACGTGCATTATAAATATTCAAATGAGAAAAGTTGTGCGACTTTGCATTCAAATATCTTGAATTATTTAAATTTGATTGTTTCCCTATGAAAATATGATAAAACAAAATGTTTAATTTTCTGGTCTTGGTAGACCGTTCGGTGGAAATGTTCATATATATTCTAGCGCGCTATAGCTATCAAATACGATATAGCCATATCCGTCTGTCTGTTGAAATCAACTTTCCGAAGCCCCAAATAATTTTCATACTTGACTGATACATTAAGGTGTTTTTCACCAAAATATTTTTTTATTTTTATCTTAAAGTATAGCTTAGTTAAGGGGATATAAGATTCGGCATAGCCTTGTTTTTATTTTGTAAATTACAGAATTATCCAGAAAATTTTAAATCAAAAAATCTCTATGTTAGAGTCAAAAGAGACCTATATTGTTATATACCATTAGATTGACGTGCTCTTTCAGAATCTATGATGATATTACAAAAATGATCTCAACTCCACAGTTATTTTTCAACGTAAAAATAAAAGTTCGAATGAAACTGTTAAAAAAAGACTTTAAAAAATCCGTTTAAAAAAAAAACTCATTTGGGTAGTTTTATTTTTTCTGTAGGAAAAAAAACTCATTTGAGAAGTTTTAATTTTCCCGTCAGAAAATAAAACTCTTTTCGTTTATTTTCTACTTTTTTCAGTATCTTTCTTTATTGAATCTATAAGGTATAATGTTTGTAGTAATTCATTTGTTTAAGAAAAAAAAAACAACAATAATTTGATAATAGGAATCAAAATATTAGAAATTTAAATCCCACTTGATTTGATTTTAATGAAAATTTATTCAATTGCAATGCAAGGTGCTTTACAAATTGTAATGATTTGACCAGCGGCAAGCTTTAGAAGTCAATTTTCATAAAATAACTTATATTTTATGACGGAAAAAATAAAACTCCTCAATTGAGTTTTTTTTTTCTATTTAAAAGTCCTTTTTTAACAGTTTATTCGAACTTTTATTTTTACGTTGAATAATAACTGTTTTAGATGGATTTTAATTTTTAAAGTCACAAAATAACTGTTATAAAGTAACTTTTTTGATATCACTTATAACCGTTACGGTCCCTGGTAAATTATTATTGTGACAAGTTGCACAATGTTGCAATTACGCTGTATTGGTATTACTTGAAGATTACAATTGAAATTGCTCAATACAATTTATTACTTGGTGATGACACAATACATATTCTATACATCAAGGTCAATTTGCATCTACCCACGTGTTGTTTGTGGGATTGCTTCGTGTTCTATAGAGTTACGCGATCCGTTTTCATTGATGCACTGCTATCAACTGTTTGTAAATATTTTGTTTATTCCCTGTATGAAGTCATAATTGCTCATAGGTTGTAATTTATTTTGGAATTTTATCTCAAATTGTATTTTTAATTTCACTCATTGTTGGTAGAGTTTTGCGTGCACTACGCCGATGCAAACAATTTGATTTTATGAATGAAAGTGTAGCTATAGTTTGAGTGATGTTTAGTAGAGGAATATTAACGCTAAATTATGAACAAAGTTGTAATTCAGTACGATAAATTTCTTGTTTCTTGCCATTATTGTTAACTGAAAGTTACAAATATTGTATATAAATTATTTATAAAAATTATATGTTGGTAGTATTGGCTTCTATGTCCAAAATATGTTATTCATGTGTTGACTGTTTAAGTCACAATGTTGTTGTAACAAGAGGAGGTTAGATTACAATATGCGTCAACCAATTTTCATAGACCTAATTCTCTATTGTTCTTCTGTCAAACAATTTTCATAGTAATTCTCAATATTGTTAGGAAAAACTGAAAACCCCATATATTATCAATATCTTATCATTTAAAAATATGTGTAATAAATATTTTTAAATGAAAAGATATTGAACACTTATGTATATGTATGCAGGCGCGGATCCAGTGGTGTGAGAAAAAAGAGAGGAAAGGAAGAAAAAATAAAATAAATTTAAAATATACTTGAAGAAACAAAATCATCCACGCACGATTTAAATAATTGATATTAGCATAAAGAGTGAGCCAGAAAAAACTTGTTTTAAGTTTACTAAATCTTAAACCGTTCAATAAAAAAATACGTAAACTTATTCAAATATTGTACAAATTCATTAAATATTAAAATATTGGCATATTACTCCGTATTTATAAATTTATTCACTTTTCCGGAAATCCTCCCACTAAAAATCTTTAAAATCGGATGGGAAACAATAAAGTGGCACGTGTTTCAAAAATTTGACATGTTGAAGGTACCCAAATTTGAGCCGCTTAAACTCGAATATGCCTTGTCCACGCCCACGTATAATTACCCCGATCGGACCATCTATTTAGTGACACTAATGTGTCAATTGCATACTTAAGCAAAAAGGAAATGAATTGTATGAGAATTATATAAACACAATTTGTATAAAACCAGTTTTTGTACGAATTACTCACACAAAAGTGTAATGCAAAATAAAATACAAAATAAATGGTGTATACACACAATTTCACTTATCATTCTCACTTATAAATTTAAACATGTTAAAGCCAGTGACGAGCTAAAGTTTTAATTGTATGAAAAAAGGATTTTTAATTAGATATGTGGTAAAAATGAATCTAAATACATACTAAAGTAAATAAAATAAATATCCAACTAATTGGAAGACTAAACTATAATGCTGCTAAAACAAAAATAAAAAAAAAAATAGAATTCTTTATAACCTACACACAGCACATCTGCACCACATTTTGAATGCAGATAAACATGTAAAATCCTTAAATTAATCAGAACAGACCTGTGTATCTGTCTGCTGATGTAAAATATTTTAATTAAAATGAAGATGAAGAAAAGAACTAGAGGACAAGGATGTGTGTTCATAGAATTAAAATATTTTGCATATATTTCTGCCTTAGTTTGCGCTTGAGAGGAAACAAATAAACCTACTGCATGTGTAATATACATAATCTTTCCTATTTCAACTCAGAGAAATGGGGATTCCGAAATAAAGAATAATTAAAATATTGGGAAGGAACTCAGTAGAAATCTCATTTGCGTCCATTAACAAAATTGTTGAAAACTCAACAGTCAATATTACTGAAAAACCTGTGAAAGTAAACGTCTTAAACATTTCAATACTAATGAAAACTATGTGATTTTTTCTTAGCAAAATTTTTCCAAATGTATGAGTAGTATTTTCCAGGGACCGTAACAATTATGACATTTATAATAAAAATCACAACATAATTGTTATTTTTGATTTTTATTTTTTTTGTCAGAAATATTTGTCAAACTTTGATTTTTATTTTTTTTGTCAGAAATATTTGTCAAACTTTGATTTTTATTTTTTTTGTCAGAAATAATTGTTATTTTTTTGTGATACATAATTGTCAGACTATATAAATAAAAATCATAGTGTGATAAATATGTATGACAAAAAAAATAAAAATCAAAGTTTGACAAATATTTCTGACAAAAAAAATAAAAATCAAAAATAACAATTATTTTTGACAAAAAAAATAAAAATCAAGAAATTAAAAATCATGTTAATTTATGAAAATATAGTTGAAAACGATCAAAATGGTATGCTTGACTTGACTCTCCGATATTTTCTAGTGATGGCTTTTTTCCTTTGAAATTTCAAGAATAATTATTATTTTCGGTCCCTGGTATTTACTGAAAAAAAAAACGGAGATCAAATGAAAAGAAATAAAAAATCTTAAATGTTGAGAACCTCTGCAATGTGTGCTTTAAGTAAATATGAAAAGTGTTGTATTTCTTACACTTTATATATGAACAAAATTTAATTTTTTACCATATCTCTTTTAACATGAATTGTACTCATTATATGATTATATTTTCAACTTTCGAAGGATTTACATTTTAAATACTCTTTCACAATCATACAACAGCCGCAACATAAAAAAAGTTGTTTTATTTGTATTTATATTTAGGTTTTTTCTACCTTTTTGTTTAACACACAATACCAAAATTTTCATGTCTATTCTAGTTATAATGAGAAAAAGCGAGGTTTGCTACCGTTACCACTTAAGCTACTATTACCTTTAACATACCACTACCTAAATACCATCACACCAAAGTTTTTTTTTGCATCGAAAACGTGGAATTTTGTACCAACAAAGAGGGAAGAACACCGATTGCTCACCAAAGTTTCTGGTGAATGTGTTAAATCAAGAGATGGTGATTTTGAAACAGAAGACTAATATCACCCAGGCCAGCTAAAAAAGTTTGAAGACCAAGAATTGGAGGTATTACTCCATGAAGTTTGTTTTAAAATTCAACAAGAGCTTGCAAAATCAATATGAGGCGAGCAGCAGGATTCATCAAAAACCAGGTAAATTGGGTACTATACGAATTGTAGCCGATAGACCTTGAGAGACATTTTTGCATATCTGAAATGCTGCGTGAACGCTATAAACGAAAATCATCTTTGAACCGAAGAAAAGCATGGCCAACCTGCCGTATCTACACCAAAGCCAAATATCCATGGCGGTAATGCTCTGTGTTTTGTGTTACCAAAAGCGTCCTATCACAGGGAACCTGTACCAAACACAACTGATGAGTTTGAAGCGAACATTGTCCGAAATATGCGAACAGACATGAAACCGAAACATTCCATCAAGACAATGCTCTGCCACATGTAGCAATACCTGTTAAAAGGAATTTAGAATGAAGTGGTTGGGAAGATGTGTTAAACAAGGATGAGTCTTTTGAGTAATGTAAACGGTAGTTCCCGAACTATTGGAGATCTCCTAATGAAATTTCACATAGTTAGTGCTGTGACTTGATTTGTATTTACATTGGAAGATTGGAATTTTTTGCAAACTTTTCTGAATTAGTGTAAAATTCGAACGGATTGAGATATCGTAATAAAATTTGGAACTTTACATACATCAAAAGACTTTTAATAAATTTATGGAAATCTTTTGCTATTATCTGCACTTAAATACCTAAATTCATAAAGCGGGGATAATATGATACAACCAATTTAGGTTTTTCATAAAAGAGGCCGCTTACCGTATGATATAAAAACATATATCGACTTCCAAAAATAATATTTTTGAATAATATAGGCTTTGCGTTTTTTAAACATTTTTAGATAAATCTGTAATTTATCTTCAAATTTGGATAGGGCAGTGGGGGGCTCTTAAATGAGCCAGATTTTATTTTACATGCATTTACGTAAAGTTTTCTTTTAAAAACATATACAAAATATATCCGAGCCCGAATACATTTTTTACTATAAGAGAAATATTAGGAAAAACTTTTTGGGAAAAATCATAAAACTATGCTGTACTTTAGATGTCCTAATTTGGATACGTGTATATTTTTTCAGTGACAAAATAATTATATGGAACTTTCTTATATTGTATAACCTAATTTCCTGACTTTGGATTTTTTGTGATTTCCTTCAGATATCTTCTATTGATCACGAGGTACCGAAATATTTCTAAAATTAATAGTTTCTTAATCACTGTGTGTTGGCGTATACATAATATATATGGGCTTAAGCATAACTTTGTTGAGATTTTCACGATTTTTTAAAATTATTTTTATACCCTCTACCAACAAAAGGGTGTACATATGGGTATATACGTGTGTAACATTGTAAAATATTCATCTGAACCCAACAAAGTATATATGTTACTTATCCTTATGAAATTCTATGTAGACTGAGCTATGTCCATCTGTCTGCCTGTGTGTGTATTAACGATATTTATATTATTATACTAAACTTTTTCTAAGCAGTTTGGTATTGAAAATCAGCAAAATTGTCTTAGTAGACCCAGGGTTATGGACCAAAAGAAATTATGTACAATTAAGGTCGGTTTCATAGATTTAAAAGAAAAGCATTTTTGACCATATGTTCAATATTAATTACAACTTTGAATTAAATGTATTAAACGTGATAAATTTAAATACAGAGATCAAGTTTTAATAATATAATTAAAGGTTATTTAAAACTAACAAACAAAGCTAAATAAATAAAATAAAAAACCAACTAACTAGGAGACCTAACTGCAGTGCAATACATAAATTTTATACATTTCTACATGATACATACATGCACCACACTTACGCTATATTCTGTATGCAGATAAAGATGTAAAATCTTTAAATTAATCTGGGAAGACCTGTGTATCTGCATGCTGATGAGGATTATTTTAATTATACTAAAGATGAGAAATACAAATGTAGCTTGTTTATGTTTGTAGATGTGTTTATCCTTTAGAATTAAAATATTTTTTGCTTTTTTTTTCTGTCTTAATTTGCACTTGAAATAAAGTAAATAAACCTTCAACATGTATAGTATGCATCCTCGTAGATTAACATACATAAGAGGATGTACTCTTACATATTTCAGTTCTAAGAAATGGGGAAGCCGAAGCAATTAATATTTAAAATGTTATCAAAGAACTCAGTTGCAAATCTCACCTGAGCCTATTAACTCAAACTTTTTGACACCGTTTTTCTTATATTTCAGATGAAATATCAGATGTATTAAATAATACTGAAAATCGGTGAAATTTCCGTTCTAAGACATTTCAATAATACCGACAGCTATTTGATTTCTGAAAAAACAAAGAAGATCCATCAGTTTCAATCAGAATTTTGAAAAAAATATGAAAAACATAACGTGTTCAGAACACCAGCAATGTGTTGTATTTCCACTAAAACAAATGTCTATTTGTCATAATGTCTCTATTAATATGAATTGTAGTCATTGTATGATAAGATTTTCTACTTTGGGAGGATTAACCTTTTAAATATTATTTAGGAATCATTCGACGACAGAATCACGACGACAGCAAAAGTGAGAAAACTTGATCGGCTTGAAAAAGTTTTGTTGTTTGTATGTTTACTTAAGTTGTTTAATTAACATACAAAAGTTTCAAGACTACCCTAGATAAATTGATCAAATCTAACGAGCTTTTGGAAGCGAATATTCGACACGTTATTGCCGAAATACAGCTTAATTTACTGCGAACGTTACGCCAATTGAATGAATATTAAAAACGACTTTCTCTGTTTTATTTAAATTTCTCAGCCTCTATAATTTGCTGCAACTTTCATTAACTACCAACTATTGCATTTGCTAATGTTGCTATATGAAATCTTATTTGTTTGAAAGAAGTTAATTTATAAAAAAAATTTAAAAAAAATATATTCGTTCTCTAAACCAAAAACTAATGTAAATATTAATCTAAGTTTCGGTCTTATCTTGATTCTTGTTCGAACGCTTGTAATTTTTAAGTTGTATTATTAAAGTTGATTAATGATAATTGCAATCGTAGGACCAGTATTAACTTGTAGTAGAAATACAAACAGAATTACCTATACCTAAGGACAACATTCACACAACGTACACATCTTGCTACTGTTAAAGGAACATGTCCTGTTATTTTAAAATAAGAGAGCACTACTTCAAAGGGCATTTATCCTTATCAAAATTATTTATACTGGTACAAAATCTGATAAGAATTACACACAATAGAAATACTTATATGTATAGTAAAACAATATAAAAGCAAGCAAGAGTATTACATTCGGCTGTGCCGAATCTTGTACACTCATCGTCAATATGAGGCAATAAAATATGTTTCTGCTATAGGGGTTATATGGGGGCTAGGGTCAATTATAGACCGATCCACTCAAAAGTTGGTAGAAATATTTAGGTTCATATAAAACTTGTTTATGTCCAATTTCATCACGATATTAATTACACTGTCCAACAGCATTTTTAGAACAGAATAGCATAGATATTTTTTGTGGAATAAACTTGTAGTCCAGCTGATCTGCGTTTTTTTTTAACTTTTCTTTAGCTTTTTTAATTTTTATTGTCAGAGTTATATTGTGGAACTTTATGGGGATTATTAACCCCCTAGCTCCTCTGTTTACGGGTTTGTATGAATTACTCCTAAAAAATAAAACGTTTTAAGTGACCACACTCTAGATTACTTAGAGACACTTAAGTGACAATTGTCTTCACGTTAGATTGCATGGGATGTATAAAATAACTTCACTAATCACATACGTATCAAATAACCCAAAATGTACAAATTTGAGTCAACTATGTATAAGGGATACATTGACTACTTGCTTAATTGCTGAGTATTTTGTTTTACATGTACATGTGAAACATTCACGCACACTATTTTTCTGGCATATTTGCCTACATGTTCAGTAAAATGTTTTTTTATTTAAAGTTAATGGCAACAGCAGTTGCAAGGCAAATGTAAAAAGAATGAAAAATAATCACAAATAAATCACTGCAGCTTTTAACACGTCTATAATACTAAACTACAACCTGTTACCATTACCTACATATTCCTACTTATAATACAATTTTAATAAAAAAATAGTAACATTGACTTCCATTCTGTAAGTTTGCCTGAGTCTCAATTTGAGAATCCAAAAAAGCCTGTAACATAAATATTGTTATCCAGAATGTGACGGAAATCTATCGATTTCATTACGAAATGGATTTCACCCGCGTACCGCAATAACATATAAAAATAATGAGCTTTTACATAAACATTACAAGATACAGACACCACTGTGCAATCTTACCTTTTGAATAATGGCATACTAAATAAGACACCAGTACGCGACATTAGATTTTGAAATCATTTGGAATTTTTAACAAATGCAAAATGATGTATGAAATATATAAATAAAACATGAAATATGCAAACTTAATTGATGGTGAATAAAATATAAACAAGCTGGATAATGTATTTTTTAAAAGATCAAGATTTTATTTACAAACTAGCTGACCCGACAGACGTTGTCCTGTCCATATATTAGAAAAAATGTTTGTGTTCGATTTGTGAATTTGTGAGAAGCTGTTTGAATTATGAAAAAATAGTAAAAAGAGACAAACAACGTACTTTTAAATGATAATTTTTATTTATGTAGGTTTGAGGTGTGTTTAAATTACATTTGATTTGAAAATATGTACAATATATGGTGTTATATTTACATTTTGATTGAAAGATCGATGTTCAGGAACCAATTAAAATAATGAAATACTTTTTTCTGTTGCTTTGCAGTGATATCGTAGTTTCCTTCATTGCAATGCTTTATGATACACGACATTTTTAGTTTTGTTGCCTGGCGCGTAAATAAATAATGCTGATGGTGTTCCGACACGGGAACAGGCGACATACAATTGACCATGCGAGAAGCATGGATTTTCAAGGTTAATGCCGCAAACACGCAATGACTGCCCTTGAGATTTATTAATTGTCATAGCGAATGCAAGCCGTACCGGAAACTGCAATCGTTTAAAATCGAATGGCATGTCGGTCAGAGCCATTGGGATCCGTGGTATCAAAACGTCTTCTCCTTTGTACTTTCCTTTAAGTATTGTTGCTTCGATGACGTTGTTCATCAGGTTTTTTACCGCAAGTCGGGTGCCATTACAAAGACGTGGTTGGTTTATGTTTCGTAACATTATGATTACCGATCCGACTTTCAGTTGGAGATTGAGAGGCGGTAATCCGGGTAATTCCAGCGAGTTTAAAAACTCGGTTGGATAGTTGACAACATCATTTTGGGAAGTAACGGAATCCACCGATTTGTACGTCATCAATTCGACAGCAATTTCACCTTGAATCTTAAAATTCAATTCGTCGACATCAATGTTTTTCGCAGCCAATATAGCACGTTCGCTCAACCAATCATGATTTTTGTAATTTTGTGCAATGTTTGGAAATACCTTTCGGATTAGCTCGGATTTTGATTCGGTGAACTGACAGAAACCGGGGGGAAATTGAATGCAACCGGTCGAAATGTCAACCGGGATTTTGCCGTTGCCAATGTCCAGCAATTGTTTGGAAAATGCTTCTCCAGATTGATCGTTCTGCAGCTCGACACGCATGTTCACAGTCAATTTGAGTTTCTTGAAGTGTTTCCACAAAACGGACGACTTCAAACATGCATTAAGTTCATCGGCTGGCGTTGACCGTGGAATCACTGGCAATGTTTGCCGAAAATCCCCTGCCAACAGAATCATTGCACCACCAAAACGGCTTTGATTGTTTCGTAAATCTTGCAAAGTTTTATCTAATGCCTCCAAAGACTTTTTATGCGCCATTGTACACTCATCCCAAACGATTAGTTTGCTTTGCTGCAAAACTTTGGCCATTGCACTGTTCTTGGAAATGTTGCATGTTGGATTTTCATTGATGTGCAACTTCAATGGCAACTTGAGTGCTGAATGGGCAGTACGACCGCCTTCCAACAACGTAGCTGCAATTCCTGATGAAGCAAGTGCAAGTGCAATATCATTCTGCGAGCGTATCGTGGCCAAAATCAACGCAATCAAAAAAGTTTTTCCAGTTCCACCGGGAGCATCCAAAAAAAAAATTCCTCCAGTTCCATCTTTCACAACTTTCATAAGAGTGTCGTATGCATATTTTTGTTGTCGATTCAACAGTGGAACGTTTGTTCGTACTAATTCCTTCAAGGCATCGCAATCATATTGTATTTCGCGTCGCAACTCTTGATTAAATACGTCGTGCATCGGTCGATTGGTAGCTGCCATGCCTAACTCAGACAATACCTTGTTCGCCATCATCAAGCACATGTCCACAATTAAAATCAAAGCCTCGTTGTAAATTTCCTCATTCAGTTGCAAATTTGGATTTGATGTTCTAATACGCACCTGATGCAAAATATCATCACACATGGCATCTTTGTATTTGCTCCATAAATCAGTCGGTTTGGATGGGCAGCATGTTGAAACAATTATCGAAAACAGTGTTCGTATTTGATGAGCATTTGATGAAAGCACAGCATCTTCGAGGGTGCATTCCCAATGAGCGTCATTCTCCAACAATCGCAAGCGTTGACATGCTTCTCTATACGTGTCACACAATTCACCATTTATAGTTCTCAAATCTTGGAATGATGTTGGGCCACGAACGTTGACTAATAGCAAACGCAAATAGAAACACTCATCGTTTCTTGGATGAACTGTGTAAATACGACCTAATGCGTTGGTGGAAAATAAATTGGGGAAACCTGGAACAGGATTTCCTTGTTTCCGTCGTTGAAATTTCTTTGTCGATTGATTCCAAGTATAATATCTTGGCATTTCGGAGTATAGTAACGTTCGGGCAAATTCATCGTTCCTGCACATTTCAAAAAATCTGGTCAATGTTGTAGGTGGCGGTCGATCAACTCGTTGTAATACATTCTCCTCAGTAAAGTACACTCTTTGACCATTTTCCAAATGTACGGCTAAATGAATAACAGAAGGATGTCTTTCATGAATGCTAAATGAAAAAATGCGCCAAATTGCTTCGTTACTACTAACATAGCGGCCCATTTGAAATTGAGTGACTTCATCGATGGAATTCTCCGCACTAACTCCAATCACAGCCATGTCACTACCTTTGGTCACATATTTGCAGATGTATTTGATGGATTTCACGGAATGGCAAGATTCGACGTTGATATGTGCTTTGAATGTTTTGGAGAGTAGTGGCGAATACGGAACAATCCAACGGTTATCAATTTGAATGTCCTGCTGATTCACTTTCACCATTGTTGATCTTCCATTGTCAGCAATTGAACGGCGACGATACAGTGGGTAACCATCATTTCCGGTAATTGTTTCAGCTACTAATGGCCTTGGATAACGCTTCGAACATTTGCCGTCGACCATACACGGAGAAAGGATATTTAATGATCCACAGGGACCATGAATCATGTTTTTAGTAACAACCTCGTGCAAGCCTGGATCTTCTACTTCATCAGGAATTTCAGCTGATATCACATCATCGATTTCATTCGGTCTTATCTTCTCAATCAACCAAATGAGGATATGCGCGTGTCCGCGTTTTTGCCACTCTACTGAATACATCCAGCAGCGCGTCTCGCCGAACACGCGATACTTCACAATGAAATCCATCAGTGATTTTAATTTTTGTTTGAAGACTCTCGCGGTGACGTCATGGCGATCGATGGGTGATTGGCCAGGGAATAATTCTTGCCGAATTTCTATCCACTGTGGATTCCAAGTGAAAGTTATGAATAAATCTGCTGTACCGTAGTGTCGAACGTAGGTTATAGCATCCTGAGCATATTCATGCATATGGCGAGGACTTCCGACGTACGTTGCTGGGAGAATCGTCATCCGGCCGATATTGTGTGCGTTCCCGTCCACATTTATGGCATCTCGAAGGTGTATGTACTCTTCGGAACGCAGTTTTTTCTGGTTCAATCTAATGAATGTCAATCTTTCTGTTTCTATTTTTACATACATATCGACAGCATATTGGTGGAAAAGACGACGACATTTCAATATGTGATTGTCCTCATTTTCACGAACCATCAGTCGAAATGCATAATAGTTCATTGAACTTACTTTTTTGTTTGTTTCAGCGCCTGTACATTAATTTTCGCGTCAATAAAATTAATTGATCTTATAATAGAAAAAATATAGATTTGATATTCACCTGTAAGCGGATTTATCATTTTGATCGAGAAATGATAACCGTCTTCACCTTGCCAAAATATGATTGGATATTGTAACGCATCATATGATCGGTGAGTTTCGTACACACGCTGCTGCTGATTATTTCGTCGATGTAGAACGATATCACGTGATTCCAAATTTTCACCAACGACGACAATGGCGACATCATCAATTGTTGGTGCATTGAAACGTCTTGCGTGTTCTCCCGTAGGAGTCTTATCGGCTCTGATAACAATTTTGTGATTATCAGAGGGCATGCGGTCTAGTGCGGTTTTGAACAATGCAATCAATTGATTGTGTTGATGGAAAAAAGTTTGCAGTTGCTCAACAATTGGTCTTTTTACCGAACTGTTGTATGCACAACGCTGTTCTACTTCTTGTGGAGCATTGCCCATGAAGTAAATCTGCAGAAATTTATAGTCAGCACCCGGAACTGGCAAAAGCGAACCTGCTCGATGATATATTTGACCTTGAATCTGTAATGTTTAATTTACATAAGAAAACAAAATAAAATGCTGTAAGTGGTGAAATTACCTTGAAAGTAGGCATGAAATTATCCCGAATCACATTTGTTGCGCCAAATGAAGTCATTTGGAAACAATTGTTGTAGTTCTGGATTTGTGTTAGGAAATGCTTGGAATGAGCTCCTGTTCCAGAAACCAATGAGAGCAATGGCTCTGGTGGTGGAATCAACGGTGTCAATTTCACTTTGCCACTTGCGCAACACAATCCAGGAGTTTCATTTTTATATTTCAATGCCTTACAATGTGGGCACACAACGCTCATCGAACCAATAGCAACGGAATGGTCTGCACTGTAATCGACTGTCCTGTTGTAATGAAATGCAGCTCGATGAGTATTTAACGCAACATTTGTTTCTCTTCTTGCACGTACATTTGAATTAATTATCACTCGGTTGGATTCTATAGAACGATTGTGTCTCATTCGATGCATATCTACTTCGTTTGCATATTCTCTTTCTTCTTGTGTACGTGCAGAACGTGTTTGTGATAATCGATTTCGTTCAATTTCATTTCGCTCTTCGAGTTGTTCCGCAGTTTGATTAGATCGAAAATACGCTTGATTTGAAGCATTGCGAGTTCTGCGACCTAAATTGCTCCTTCTTATTGGCGGCATTACAATGCGATAGAATTTATTGACTTTGCTCTTACCTTTTAACCGTTTATAACTTCAAAACCCACAGTCTATAGTAGGTTAATCTATAAATTTGTTTGAGGTAACACGATTTAACTTATTTCAATTAATGAATTGATTGCAATGTACTTACAATGGAATCTTAATTCAAAAAAAAAAACTTATCACCGTTAGTTAACTTTTTTAGAAACACTTTAAACTTTTTTTAATTCACAATTAACAATTGCACTTATTTTATTTTTCGTCCACCGATTAATTTGATCAACAATTTGACAATAAGCAGTCAATCAACATTTGCACAAATAAATTGGAATGTAAATAAAAAAGTAACGGTATTTTCGGACAAATCGCGAAACAATACAAAAGTAATAACAAATGAGTTATTTACAACATAAGAATATCCCAGCAAAAACTTTACTTACAAATAAGCCGAAAAATAAGGAGAATTTGACAAATCGGTGCAGCCGTTTTCCGATTTTAGATAAATCTAAAAAAGTGGGCGTAAAAGTGGGCGTGGTAAATTTTTCTTTCAGTAAAAACTTAAATTAGATTACTACGATCATTTAAATAAAAGATTAGCCATATCGGTGCAGCCGTTTTCCGATTTTAGATAAATGGAAAAAAGTGGGCGTAAAAGTGGGCGTGGTAAATTTTTCTTTCAGTAAAAACTAAAATTAGATTACTACGATCATTTAAATAAAAGATTAGCCATATCGGTGCAGCCGTTTTCCGATTTTAGATAAATGGAAAAAAGTGGGCGTAAAAGTGGGCGTGGTCAATTTTTCTTTCCGTAAAAACCTAAGTTGGACTATGACGAACATTTCAGTAAAAAAATTGTCCAAATCGGTCTAGCCGTTCTCAACTGATGCAATTACCAACGAACGACAATTGATTTTTATTTATATAGATAAATAAAATATAAATTTTATTTATACAAGTATGTAGTATGATTATAAGCTGTTGTATTTTTATCAAGATTGGTTTAATATTTTTAAGTTTTGTGTTGTGTTGTCCACTTATAAAAAAAACTGTAATATATTTTATAAATGATGTTAAGTTGACATAAACACGATTCGGACTACATTGAAAATGATATAAGTAATCTTTTATTTACACAAAAATCATTGTCCTTGAAAGCCTGTATATAGGAAACTATAAGTTTTCATTTTATTTATTTTATTTTGTAAATTGTCAATATGACACGCAATCTACTAGTACTATATGATGGTTGTACTTGAAATTTATTAATCCATTTATTACTGTGTGCAGATGCTGTACATAACATTTGATATTGTATAGTGAACTATTAACATTGAAATTTTATACCCAGCCTCATTGTGATAGCTTCTTTATCGTTCAAATATTCGCACTTAATTTGTCTATACACGTGACATTCGTGTGATTATTTCATTTACTGCAGAACTACATGCCTCCGTTTCCATTGATGCACCGCTATCAACTGTTTGTAAATATAACGTTTATTTTCTGTCTAAAATCAGCATTATATTTTTACTTATTATTTATTGTTAACACAAATTGTATATTATTTCACTCATTGTTAGTTGAGGTTTTTTCCACTGCGCCGATGCACACAATTTGTGTTTTTATGAATAAAAGTGTAATTTTAGTTTGAGCGATAATTTCAAAGTTACTTTCTGGTAGCAAGTGTTTAGTAAAAGGAACTTAATGTCAAATGGTGAAAAAAGTGGGCAGTGAAGTTCTTTGTGATAATGCCAATTTGGCAACAGAAAGATTGTTTAAATTATATATAAATTACAAATAGTATTTTAAAAGATTTCGATATAAATATAATTATATTAATAGCATTTTTACAGATAACTTCAGAAGGTGCTACATATAAAGATATAAGTAGATAGAACTAACCCCAAATCTCCAACCACAATGCATTATAGAATCTCAAAAATTTCACAAAGAACTCTGTTGGAAAAGATGTTTTCATACAATAATGGAAAAGATAGCGTGAAAAGTGATTATTAAAAAAGTAAAATTAAAAAAAAAGTAAAATGACAAAACACAAATTGCCTTCCCTATCGTATACTTGTTAAACATGGGAGTTAATCACTCATACGACCCGTAAGACTTTTTTAAAACATTTTGTCCCCGTTTACACAGTAAGATTTTTCTCGCATGTTTACACAATAAGATTTTTATAGACAAGAAGAATAGAAAGGGGTACACACTCTGATGTACTTGCAATTCGTTTTGTGTTTTCGTTCGTAATACCTACATACACACAAACATACACATTTGTATGTATAAAAAATAAAACTGTCTGCAATAAAAATCTTTGTGTGTAAATGCAAGTTTAAAGAAGAAAAACAAAATCTTATGCGAGAAAAATCTTACTGTGTAAATAGGGACTTTGTTACGTTTTTATACTCACCATTAAAACGTTTGTAACACATCAAAGGAGTGAGATCAACAAATTCTTAACATACATATATGTTAATAGAAACGAAACACTAAACTTACAGTTTTAATTTATTTTTTATTTGATTGAAATTATTGTTACAATTTACAAAAAAAAAAATATATATATATTTCTATAGTTTTAATCACTAGTGATGAAATTTTGAACCTTTTTCGGAAACCCATCCATTAATGTTTTTATAGTGCTTTCTATCACTTTGCTCCAACAGGTGGTCCATTTCCGTTTACAACCTACCACATTTTTGGAACTCTTTTTTGTGTTCTTCAATTCTTTCTTAACAAGAGCCAAATATCTATCCACTGGACCCAGCTCCAGGCAGTTTGGAGGAATTGACTCTCCTGGTACAAATACCACATTATTGTTCTTGTACCACTCAAGGGCTTGTTTACCATAGTGACAGGATGCCAAGTCAGGCCAAAAATAAGTGGACACATTATGAAGTCTCATGAATGGAAGCAGCCTTTTTTGTAAACATTCTTTGATGTAAATTTCGGTATTTATAGAGCCCGTTGTAACAAATGTTTGACTTCTTTTGCCGCAACTGAATATTGCTTCCCATACTAAGAACTTTTTGAGAAATTTTGTTTGCAACATAAAACAAATTTACCCAGAAGCTGCGGAAAATTTTCCATACGTACATTTCGTCATCCATTATGCAGCAGGTATATTTTTTGTATAAAATTTGACTTCAATTTTCGTACTCTGTCTTTGGCCTCTAAATTTTTAGCAGAATTCCTGTCAGGAAGTTTTTGAGCCTTGTATGTTTTTAAACCTGCATTGGCTTTAACTTTTCGTACCAAAAAATCCGAGTACTGACCTAACTGGGCTGCTTTAATACTTGGGAGCTCTTTGGAAAATGCTTTCTATTTTTTTTGGCTTTAGAAACATATATTTTACCTGACTCCTCAACAACTCGTTATTACTATTTATATAAACAGCGTAATTTTTTAATAAATTACAGTATTATCTATTTCTACAGTGATCAGGCAGAGCTTCTATGGCTGCTTTACAGATAATGTTGTCATACTTATAAAGAACGTACTGTGGGATATAAAAAAAGATGGAAATAAATCTGTAATTTCTAAACCCATTGTCCTATTTGAATGAAATTTGACATGCGCAAAGCAGAAGTGTTTCAAGTATATGTTTTGTATTCTGAACGCATGAGCCAACCAGGGGTGCTACTAGGGATCCTCAAATTGGGACACCTCGGGTTTGTTCCTATTTCTTCGTCTGTGTTCAAAATCTGTCAATTATTTCCTATAACTTAGGAGATATTCGCATCTGAAAATTAAATTTTCAACATTTTTACCCACTCTACTCTGGTTTTTTGATAACAGCGTTTCAAAATATCACCCGATTTTCTCTATTTTTATTTTGTTAGACTAACAACAAATGTATATGTGAAACAAAAAAATAATTGCTTAAAAATGGTGACTGACTGACTCCAAAGTTATATGTATTTGAATTTAAAAATTAAACAAATGAGGATTTTTCGCTAGTTTTTGTGGGAATTGAGGAATTCCTGATATCAAATTAAAAAATTTGATTTTGTTTTTCTTTTTTCAATAGAAAAATCTATATAACTTTGAATCTTCATAAAAAAATATTCATAAATAAAACTTTAATTTTAATTTTAAAAATTTTATTTGATCTGATATTGGTGAACTAATCTAAAATGGGTTAGAAAACAAAAAAAAGAAGTTTGAATGACAACCCTAGCTTGAACTCTGTTATATAAAAAGACATAGACCTGGAATGGAAGAAACACACTAATTAATTTTTCTTTTACGATATACATTCTTAGAAATGTGTGTCAACAAGTTTTTTGTGTACAAGTACAACTGTGTTTTCACTCAAACGCTTATATTTTTGAGTATTTATTGGACAAGTTAATACCACAGATCTACAATTATCATTAATCGCCGTTAATAATACAACTTAAAATTATAAGTATTCCAACACAGAATTATCCTAAATTATCGATTTGTATTAAAAGAATAAAATCAGATATATTGTTGGTTTAGACATTTTCGCTGTTAGGGCTGGATATCTCAAAAATGAAACTAATGCAAAGAAAAACCTAAATAAATGCAGAAAGAAGTAAATAAAATAAATACACAACTAATTAGAAAACCTAAATGCAGTTCTACTAAAACAAATAAATGTAATAAGGAGGAATCCTTTGTAAACATCTACATGTAACATACGTACAGCAAACACAAAAACCATGTTGTATGCAGATAAACATGTGAAGTCTTTAAATTAAACAGACACAACCTTTGCATCTGCCTGCTAATGAGGAATATTTTAATTAAAATTAATATAAGAAAGAAACACAGGAAAAGGATGTGCTCAGGTAGACTTTATGCATATGTTTGTAAATGTGATTATCCGTTAGAATTAAAATATTTGCTTGTGTTATTTGTTTTTGTCTTAATTTGCACTTGAAAGAAATTAAATAAACACAAAAGACATGTAACATACGAGTAAATTCTCGGATATCCTATATATTATCGTATATATATAAGGGAATGCACTCTTACATATTTCAGACCAAAGAAATGCGGTTTCCGAAATTATGAATTTTGAAAACATTGTCATAGACCACTGAACTCAGTTGCGCCCATTAACAAAACGTTTTCTCAAACATTAGATAAAATATCAGCTGAATAAACTCAGAACTATGAAAAAATCTGCTTAATTTTAATTTCTACATTTTTCTACATTTTTGAGACCCCATAAGTATATATATTCTGGATATATTCTGAATAGATAGCGGAGTCGATATATCCAGTTCCGTCTGTCTGTTGAAATTAACTTTCCGTAGCCCCTAAATTACTTACATAGATGATTTATACATTAATATATCCGCTATAGTCCAAGTCATCACTCAGAAATGAGCATGATGGCTCTCGCTCCAGAAAATCTTGTGTTGACCATGTAAATAATCTTAGGATTATCATTGAGCAATCAGTTGAATGGAGATCAACATAATAGCTCGTATTTATAGATTTTGAGAAGGACTGTGACACACTCAACCACAGTTATCTCAGCTAATCAAAGCCTGGTACAAGAATTCCACTTGCCGTGTTTCTGGAGTTAGACAAGGCTGTGTTTTATCACCTCTATTTTTTAATTGCGTACTCGATGATGTAATGCAGAAGGCAAAAACCATCATAAGAGAGGTCAATATTATGTGAGGCTTACAAGGACGGTTGCCGATGACAGGACTACTAAGTCTCAGAGATTCAGTCGAAAATGTCCACCGTCAGTGAGATCGCAAAACTGGTTGGGCTGAAAATAAATATACCCGAAACAAAATTGCTTCACATCAATTGTAACACAGATCACCGTTTCTTCGTATTCAATCAACATATTGAAGAAGTCAAGTTCTTCTGGTAGCTGGGAAGCCCGTCTAATATTTCGAAACATACCAAAATCATACTATTTAATTCCTACACAAAATCTACTCTGTTGTATGGATGAGAGAACTGAAACATGGCACCATGTGACATACAATGTCATTAAGTGTTTCTTAACAAATCCCCCCTCAAAATGTACGCTGCAACAAGATCTCTGGCCTGAAACAATATCCAACAACCAACTTTGGATGGAGGCAAACCAGCAGTCTATTAAAACAGAAATAAATGACATTGCCAAGAAATGCATAGACTAGGAACCGCACGGAAGAGACGAGTTGGGAGACTAGCACATACCTGGAAGCAACAACAATCAACAGAGCTCTCGAGATTGTTGATGAAGTGGATCGAAGTCAAACATCGAACCGGCGATCGAGATTACTGGAACCACCTTATTGTATGCTTCCTCAAAGAGTGAAAGGAACATATACTTATATATAGTCCCGGTTCGGTTGCGTTTAAAATCGAGAAAAAATCTAGTGATAGAAATTTCGAAGTCTTTTCCAACGACGTATGTTAATTCAGACTTTCGAGGGGTCAAAATCGGGAAAAACAGTTTTTAACCTGAGTTTTTTTTTCACCAAAAGATATTTGCTTTTACCATAATATATTTTTTAACATACAATTTTTTTCAACAATATTTTTTTCACTAATAAAAGTTTTCAGCCCAAACTTTTTTTTTACCATACAATGTTTTTAATCTTTATATTAAAGTATACTTTGGTGAAGGGTATATAATATTCGGCACAGCCGAATATAGCTCTCTTACTTGATTTTTCATTACTAATACAAATGTGTGAAAAGTGTTTTCATGTTGAGAATCTCTGTAATGTGTGGTTTAAGTAAGTGTAAAAAGTTTTTATTTCTACTACTTTGAGTATGAACAAATATATATTTGTGACCATGTCTCTATTAACATGAATTGCATTCATTATAGGATTGGATTTTCAACTTAGAAATGCTTTACATTTTAACTACTCTTTCACAGTCATACTACGACAGGGACATAAAACAAAACCAGCAGAATAGAAAAAAGTAGAAAACTTAAGCGGCTTGAAAAAGTTTTGTGTGTTTGTAAGTTTATTTAAGTTGGTTGCTTTATTTTTTTAACATACAAAAGTTTCATGCCTACTCTACTTATATTGAGAAAAGGTTATTTTTGGAATTAAATTTTACTTTAAAGAAACGGAATTGCCTGAGGTGTAATAGCTGCAATTTCATGTGCTTTAATATAGAATTTTGTTGAATATATTTAATGAAATTTTCTTGAAATGCTTTCTATTACATTAAAGTCGATATATTACAATTTTGAATTTCTTCGATTGGACGATAAAAATAATTATCTCTTTAAACCATAAACGCAAGTAAATATTAAGTTTAGTATCGCCTTTATCTTGATTTTTGTTTGAAGATTTGTAATTTTTAAGTTGTATTATTAACGGTGATTAATGGCAATTACAATCCTAGAACCCGTATTAACTAGTTTAATAGCCATACAAACATTTATTTGAAATACAAACAGAGAATTCCTAATACTTAAGGACAGCATTCACAAACACACACAAATACTACTGTTGAAGTAAAATGCCCTGTGTTTAATATAGAACCAATTGTAGCATTCATTTGTATTGGAACAAAATACGATAAAATCTGATAAGATTTATAAACAAGATTATTGTATGCATAAGTAGAAACTGAAATTGTAATTTGAGCAAACTCAATATTTTCTAAAAGATACTTAAACCAAAGTTTTTTGTGGTATTTTTTTAACCCAAAACTATTTTATTTTTTCAATAAAAATATAAATGAGTATTTTAGTAAATTTAGTTTTTAAAATAATTATATTAAATTTTTTATTAATTTCAAAATTTAAATAAAATTATAATCTTCTTAAGCACCCAATTGGGTTGACAAATTGTCTTGTCATTAACACAAGTTTGGTAAAATTTTGCAAAACTTCTATAAATCACGTTTGATACAAGTTGTACGTGGACAATTTATTTGTCGCAACTAACAGTTTTACTCATCATTTAGATGGAACTCTCCAGAATTTTATTTTATTTGTATACAACCACAATTGTAAACTTTTCTACACCATATAAACTTTTATTTTCACCATCTTCAGGGTGCATTTCAAGTATAGGGCACAAATAAAAACGAACACCATACAACACAAAAAAAGGACATGGTTTGGACGCATTGTTCAAAAAACAAATCAATTGCACAATTGCTTGTACTCTGACAGTGCAATGTGTAGATTCCCAGTCAGCTCCTGCTGCTTGTTTGGAAAGCACAAGCATCATTGGTGTAACGTTTAGAATTTATTATAAACTTTGGGTATACAATTCAAACGTTTTTCATATTTATTTTTGGCAGATTTTTTTCGTTACGAGTTTCTTTTTTGTTTAAAAAGAAAAAAAGAAATGAGATTTAAACGTTTTTTTGTCCTCATTTCCCAAGAACGTGATCTGATAACTGAAAAGTTTTGCTTGTTCTCTTGGCATTATTTGTGGGTTCAATATAAATGAAAGGTGATTTAAAGTTTAAAATAAGCACTTGTATTATTAGAATCCATTGGGCAGTTCGTTATAAAGTATTGTCACGTGATATCTGTTTATTTGAGGCAAATTTTGGTCGAATTTCATCTCAACAATGTTATTTACAAGCGTTTTATGGGTGTTATAATAATTCTCGGAAGTGGACCTTATATTGAAGCTATGGACTGATAGCCTCAAAATACAGCAAATTTTTTTACGAATTTCTCAAGCGGCTTTCACATCTATGTCAATTTATGTATCGATATTTACAAGATCAAATCGTATGATTTTTGGAAAAAATTACTGATCTATATTGTTTCGATATCGATAATTATCACATATGTATTTATGTAGCTTATCTCATTTAATTATACATCAAATATTCATAAGGCCAGTTAAAAACTTAATAAACAAAACAAGTTAAAAAGGAATAATAATCGAACATTTTTAAACATCTCTAATACCTTAAGTTAAACTGAAACAACTTTATCCTTGAATGATAATTAGAGTAAAATTATGTGTGTAGGCTTTCATATAAGATCCCACAATGAATAGTAATTGGCAGTTTATATTATATCTTCTATCGAAAAACATTCTGATCTAATGGAGAAGAAAGTGCATTATATCAATTCCGATGACTGTTGGTATAACGAACCACCATTTACACACAGCCTCATTTATTCGATTTTTTTAAGATAATGAGAATCATTAGAGTCCGACCTAAACCTTCATTTTCAGAACCAAACCTAATATTCAGCCAAATCTGCAACAACCCGAAACTTTTAAATTTTAATCGATGAATAGATTTCACGATTTTCATTATCTTAAACAAATTACATAATTCACTGGTGTTTACTCACTATTGAGGCTGTGTGTATATATTTGGCTTCGAATTATTCCTAAAATCGGAGCTAAGCCAGTATTAACAAAATTTTTCAGAATTATGAGAGCATTTAATGAAAGTTAGATGTGGCAAATTGTGAGTAAGTATTAAATTACTGCTGATTTCGGTATTTTACTCAAAAAATTTAATACACCAAAATGTGTCATTGCACGACACTATGACACTTTTTATTAATAATATTTTAAAATATTTCCAGGAGAAAATGCTAGTGTAATGGGGGGAATGAAACCACACACAGAAAAAAATGGTTAATTTACGATTCACATGATTGTATCAACCATATATATGGTTACAGTAAACAAGTATATGTTTATGACAACCATTTTTATGATGAATAATTTTATCATAATATGTTGTTCTCAGATTATGATATCCAAAAGCCGAGAGCAACATAATATGGTAAGTCCTTCATCATATAAATGGTTGTCACAAACATATACTTGTTTAATGTAACCATATATATGGTTGATACAATCATGTGAATCGTAAATTAAGCATATTATAGTTACCACAATCATATAAATAGTTACTGTGAAAATAATATTGTTAAAAATCGTGTAAAAATGTTGAAATATTTGCAGTAAACTAAGAATATAAAGAAAACTAATTTCGTGAACAAAATTAAAATAAATCATATGTTAAAGAATTGTTTTTTGGTGTTAAATAAAAGCTTTTGATTATACATATTTCTTCCTTAGATGATTGCATGAGCATGATCCGGAACTATTTTCTATAGTTTATAACTTTCGGCGTACAAAGTCTAACTTTAAATATATGTATTTATAACAATTTAAATGGATAACTAAAGCTGTAAAATCCTTTACAGTTTTTTATTTTAATGACAATTTATGTGACCAAAAATATATTTTTGTTTAAATATACTTAGATTGCGTGTATATATGCGCTTCAGATAGAGACTTCTCGTTTAATGTGGAAAATAACTTCATTTAAATTCACTAACCATTTATTTCGTATGTAAATACAGTTATCGAATATTCGAAATCTTCAAAAACTTTGTTATTGTAAGATATGTTACACATATTAAAATAAAACCAAAAAATCAACAGTTAGTTGTTTTTTGTGTGTTATTGCTGTTGTAGTATCTGATTTGCAAAAGAAGTTCTTATGCAGATTTGGACAAACTTAAAATGTTCTGAAAAGTTGCAGAGTTTTATGTTGAAACAAAACTAAACGGTAGTAAAGAAATAAAACCGTAACAATTCGTTTCTGTTACCTTAACATTTTGTAATGCTTTGCACGTGACGTTGCAAATGTTTTTGCTATTGCTGTTTTTCAATCAGTCCTGTTTTTTGTTGGTTTCTTACTTGTTTCTCAACTTGTTTAATTCAGTCTGTCGCAATATTCGCAATAAGTGTGTTTACAACTTGATATGAAGTTTAAAATATGTGTACCATATTTGGGTGGGTACACAAACAAATAAAGAGTAAAAAATATTATTCGAATAATTTAACTAACAATGAATAAAAATACAAATCTATATAAATAAAGATAAAATGTTGTTCGTTGCTAATTACATCAGTTGAGAATGGCTGGACCAATTAGGAATTTTTTTTTTAATGTTCATCATAGCCAAACTTAGGTTTCTACAGAAAGAAAAATTTACCAAGCCCACTTTTACTCTCACTTTTTTGATATGGATAATTTTTTTTTTAAATGTTCATGGTAACCCAACTTAAGTTTTCATTAAAGAGAAATGTACCACACCCACATCTACGTCCACTTTTTTTCGATATATCTAAAATTGACAACAAAAATATGCGAACGACACTATTATTAAAGTTGTGAAAGATAGAACTGGAGTGATTTTTTTTTTTACGTTCCCCGTAAAACTAGAAAAATTTTTTTGATCGCGCTGATTTTGGCAACGAAACTCTCGCAGAATGATTAGAAATTACAGCTACGTTGTTGCAAGGCTGTCAAACTACTCGTTCAGCACTCAAGTTGCCACTTAATATGCAAATCAATGAAAATCCAACATGCACTTTTTTATCGTGAGAAAGTAAAATATTTTTTTTTCTTATTTTAGTGAAGTTGCTTTCCAAAATACTTTAGTTCTTCGGCTTTTTCTTATAAATATTATTACTCAGCCATTTTCCAACCGATTTTTTCAAATTAGAAGCAAGACCTATGAATAGTATTTCATTGTTATAGTTTTTACCAAATTTTTGTTTATATATGTAAATATTTTTTTTTGAAGCGTAGGGGAAACCTAACTCTGGTGACAACAAAATATATGTTAGTCAATTTATTTTGTTGTTGTATCATACATAGATTTCCTTTATTTTTGTTTGACAGATCGAAATGTCTAGACTCTATGTTTAATTCCCTATGTTCCGTATTCTGAACTTTATGACTAATTTTGGACCGATCGTCATAAAATGGCTTAAGTAAATATGCAATTTGTTTGTGTTGCATTTTATTTGTCTACCAACATTTTGACTTAGAAAGTGATTCTGAAAAATTTAGAGAAATTTTTTGTTGGCTGCTTGTACCCATGTACTCGATTTAATTCCATACAAGGACTTTTTAGTCTGCCCTGACATATGTTGTACAATCATGTAGATTGTGGTTTTATATAACTCCAAACTGTTAAACTTTGAACGACAACAAGCGAATCAAGAGACTGTGTGGAAAATGAAAGAAGTACGAAAAATTATCGTATTCCTATTGAAGTAGAAATTTTGTGTCATTTATCATTCCTTCAAACCTGCTCAAATCTTCTTATCATTATAATATTTGAATGTACATTTTTCTTGTTTTTAGGGGTATTTTTTATTTAACACATCACACACGCAACATTTATACCGGCAATTAATGTATCATTTGCAGGACGAAAAATGGATACAGATGTTTTTTATGCTGGTACAGATCTATGATAAATGTATTAGTTTGTATTTAATTTTTTAGTAGCCAAGTTTATGGCAGAAATAGGGTTAATTGTTGCAAAACAATGTGTTCAAGTTTGTGAATTCTTTTAGGATTTATGAACGATTTGCAGTATGAATAAAAGTTTATTTGTCACCATGTATCTATGAACACAAGTTGTACGCATTATATTATTAAATTCTCAACATTGGAAGTATTAACATTTGAAATACTCTTTTACATTCATACTCAAGCAGCAATAGAAAAGAAATCTTGGAAAATTTAAGTAAGGGGGAAACTTTAGCGACTTGAAAAAGTTTTTTTTGTTGTATGTGTATTTAATTTGGTTTCTATTTTTTTGCTTAACATACAAAAGTTTCATGTCTACTCTATTTTTAATGAGAAAAAGGATTTTTTTAATCAAATTCAATGTTTTAATTAATCGAAAGCAACTTTTATTTTATTTGGCACAGGTATAATTATTGTTCGTTCAGAGGTTTATAAACCGAATATACAATATGTTGTTAAACTGAAATATACGACTTGTATTTGTTTAATTGAAAATGTATTTAATTAAACATCCTGTAAGTAATAGTTAATTTAAGTCATACTTTTTACTTTGAGTTTTATATATTTTCAATTTCAATATCCACATGTGAGCGTCTATATATAAATTTAATTTGGGAAAATATTGTAAATAATGATCCTTTCTTAAAAGTAATTTCCTGTATTTATACTGTATGTAATATGTTTTGGCTGTTATCGTTGTTAGAATACTTACAATTTTAACTTGTATTATTAACGATAATTCATGGTAATTCCAGCTGTAGCACTAGTATTATCTTGCCCAATAAATACTCAAACATAAAGACGTATGAATAAAACCACAAAATATTTACACACATTCTACAGTATTGGTATCGTAAAGGAAAAAGTAAAATGGTATTTTATAAGTAGAAGTAATTCAAAGGGCATTTATCCTTTATAAAGTGTATCATTTATATTATTGAACTACATTCGTTAAAATCTGATAAGAAATTAAACTAGAATTGTTGTATGTACTTAATGTAGTTTGTTTGTGTATGTAGAAACTAGGAACTGAAAATGTATTGTACTATCGAAAAACACACGAAAAACCAAAAAGTTTTCAAGGATTTACATTTCAGGTTTGAAATGCTTTAAAATGCTATATAATTCAATAAAACTTTTTGTGTCACCCACATCATCAACATATTGGCACCTAAACACCTCCAATAGAATCCATCATTAATCAGCAGTGAAAAGAAACGGAAACAACTCAAGCGTTTATTTAAAGCCAAATGTTTTACGAAATGAAAAATCCAACATATTTGCATTTTTTCATTTCTTTTCAACAGTTGTTAAATAATGCTTTAACGACTGCAAAAATAAGAATATGTATTTAAAAATACAGCCCACAATGCGTTTCTTTGCGTAAGTATGATGAAAATAAAAAAAGTTTTTGAAAAGTTTGTATCATTTGCATTTTGTACCAAAAATTTTTTGAAATCACGTACACTCCAAGGATTTATTTAGTGTAATGAATCCCGAAGGTTTTAAGCATTACATTACTTGAGTTTGATATCAGAAGTTAAAAAATTGTTTTTCTGGATAAAAAACTACAATCTTTTTAATTTTTCTTCCCGAAATATGGCGCTGTGGTATATAAATGCCTATAGAATAGCGTTATTCATAAAAAATAAGCATTGATAAGTTTCGTGAAAATACAAGTCACAAAAGAAATTTGTTTGTGGATCGATCCATATTTGACCATAGCCCCCATATAAAGTTCACTTCCGAAAATCACATTAATATACCTAAATATCTTACAAAAAGTGTTATCTGGTTTAATTTTTATATAAATAATCCTTATATATTTAAGGAGCTCCCATATATGAACAACATCGTAAAAACACTTGAATCTTCAGAAATGCCTGATAAGTATCGAGCATAAATCTCTTACAAATTTTAGAATCCAAATATATTTAAACAAAAATAAGTTTCATATAGAAATAAATCACACGGCCTAATCTTATGACGATAGGGCCATAATTGATCACAGCTCCCATATAAGGAACACTTCCGAAAATCACATGATTTCCGAAAAAACTATAAAATTATTTCATTTTACTAAAATATCAATCTTAAAGTCCTATGGTTTCCACCAATACTAAATATTTATACAAAAACCTTATATTTACTCTTCGGAAGCTCCAGCTGGCCCCTTTTTAAACATTTGAACATTTTTTCATATATTGGATCAATCCGGTCTTGGATAACGTGATGGGCCCAGATCATACTGATAATGATTTGCCCACGAGTCTTAAATATACGAAAATAATGACATATGGATAATGGTAAATGTTAATCTCTAGAGTCTAGACTATATTCATAACTATTTATTAAAAGTAAGCGATGTTTAAAATAGTCAATATTTCAACTAAGACAGAAAATTAAATCTGCTTGATGAAACCGTGATGAATGAAGAGTTTCCAATTGAAGTGAGTGCAAACAAGAGCCCAAAATCATATCATCCGTCGCCGAAGGTGACCGACACGAACAATGCTGCAAAATAAGTTTAACACTGGCACAGAGAATGCAATGCCACCACCTGTAATGTAATTGAAATCATTCAATCCAAATACCCAAAATGGTAAAACACAATGAAAGCTGGAAAAAAAACGAAATTTCTCTTGATGAATACTAATGAGGAGATAGTACGAAGTTCTGTTTTTGGTAATGTGACAATCTTTGGAATTAAAACCGATGTATAGAATCAAAGTACATATTAAATTACCCAAGAGGCTGGACAATACACAGTTTAATACTACAACTAATGTTGCTGCAAAGAAAGAGTCACATGAACACGAACATCAAACTGAACACAAATATAGACAAGAACACAAATACAAATAAACAAAAATATATAGAAGAAATCAATGACAACATAGAATGGATTGTGAGGAGGCAGGTCCTTAGCTCCGCCCATTTTTCAAATAAAAAAAATATGATCATAATAAATGGTTAACCCTTTATCTTAAAACCTATGTTCCTACTTTAGTATTGATGGCGCGCATGAGTTAGCTAGTTTCATTTATTATAATGTCCAAATTTCAAACCAAGAAAATTATTACAAAATAATAATATTAAAAATCCTTCTGTCAACGTTTATCATCTTACGAGTACACAAACTCGTCCAAAAGAAAACCCTTAAACCAAAAATGAAACAACACGTACTACGAATAAACGTGACACGTCTATCGCTAATGTTTCTGACCTGTCGCACTACTACTGAAATCATAGACAAACCTTAACCCTGGTAGTAGTACCACCATCACTACGACCAACATCAGCACAAAAAGGCAGAAGGTTATGTTAAAGAAAGCTTCATACATTTGTCCTAAGGCCACATGGGAGACCAAAAGCATGAACAACATTATCAAGACAAGTAACACCAATAAAAGCAAAGTATGAGGATGATGCATGTGCCATGTATGCTAAACAAACTGAATATGCAGTATCATCAATGACATGTGTAAGTATTTGTAAGGGAAATTCTAAAAAGGGTTGCGTACAATTTTTCAAAATAAAAACAAGTAAGAAAGTATGGTCGTATCTGACTAACATATCGAGCCATAACCGCCAAAAAGACGTAAGCGCCATGATTATCGATTTTCGTTTTTTGATAAAGATCGATAGTACTCGATCATTCGCATCATCTCACAAAAAACCATCGCTGTATAATGTACCGTTACGATTTTACAGCAAAAACAATTTAGACGTATGTACAATTTATTGTTTGTATACATATTTTGTGACAACGAAGTGGCGCTTACGTCTTAAAATTAAAAACTAATTAAAATTTGTATTTTTATTCGTTTCAACAAATGAATTAAAATTTGTATTTTTACAAGTGTTTGTGCAATATGGAGTTGTGGCAACAAGTGGTAAGTGTATTGTTTGATATTAATATATATGAATACATATATATATATCGATAAATTATTATTTTTTGGCGTTGTAAAACTTTTTTTCAGTTTTCAACCAAAAATGGTCTTGTTCCATATAGCGATATTGATTCTAATCATTCTTCTGAGCAAAAAAAATTTTCACAAACATGTTTTGCTTCGGAATCTTCAGATTCAGTACCTACAGAATCTGAGAATGAGATTGAAGAAGAGACATGTGTGGGTAAAAGGGGTTACAAAAAGCCAAGAATGTTACCAAAGAGATTACAAAATAAGAAACGCAAGAACCAATCCCGAAAATTATAAATGCGGTATAATGAAAAATTCTGATTTCAAAGATTGGAAAACATTTGCTCAAGCTATGTTTTCAAATTCAATTAAAATATCATTTCCAACATTACGTTCTGCTACTTTAGACAAAAATAATTCTATCATAAAACTTAAGTATGGATATTCTGATGATTCCAATTGGACGTACAAGACGAAATACTGCTTTAATATCCAATGGACCTCTGCGTTTATACGATAGTTTATTAAACATTTCCTCAAACAAATACAAAGATTTAAAAACACTTTGTGATAAAAACATTATACCTGCAAGATTTCACAACGAATTTTTAAATTTAAAATACGACAAATCTATTAAAGATTCACTACCTGCAACAGATCAAGAAGACATTTAGTATTTACTTTAAAGTTAATTCTTTTAAAAAACAATGAACCATTACAGGATAAACATTATTTATATTTATGTAATTTAGAATTAATTAGCATTAATTTTCTACTACTTATATGAATTTAACCAATGAATTTAATGTTTAAAACGTTAATTTTAATTTTTGTACACGAAAAGAATTTCAACAAAATATAAAAAATTATAACATAAAGTTGTTTTTTAACAAAATCATAAGGACGTAACCGCCTTAACATAAAATATTGGCTAGACATCATGACAGCGAAAAAGACGTAAGCGACATAAATACCCGTTATCTTGGAAATATGTGAAATAAACTAAATGCAATGTATAGCTAAGAAGTAACAGTGCATACATACTCAATTTTAAGGTAATACTTAGACTTGAACAAAAGATATTTAAAAAAAACCTTCCCCTGTAAAATTTGGTTTTTGGCGCTTACGTCTTTTTGGCGGTTATGGCTCGATATAATACCTTACACTGCTTAAATAATAAAAAATGTTTAAAATTTCTTCTCGTTAATGATTTTCGGAAGGTGCCTTATTTGGGAGTTATAAACAATTATGAACCGATCGACATGAAATTATTGTGAATGATGTATATATGAAACTTATTTCTGTTGAGCTCTATGTGGATACCAACATTTTTAAGACATTTAAGCCTGTAAAGTGATTTTCGAAAGTGTGCCGTATATGGGAGCTATGACTAATTATGGACCGATCATTATCAAATTAGGTGACATGATTTCGTACATATAAAACATATTTGGAGCGAAATTTGTGAATATACCTAAATAAATTAAACATTTATGACCGATACAATCCTATTTCTGGAGGACATTTGTGTGGGGTATAGGTGAAATAATGAACCGATTTCAGCCAGTTTCAATAGGCTTCCGTGGGCCGAAAAAAATGCATGTGCCAAATTTGATCGAAATATCTTCAAAATTACGACCTGTACTTTGCGCACAATGTTTACATGGACAGCCAGCCAGACGGACGGATGGACGGACATCGTTTAATCGACTCAGAAAGTGATTCTCTTCAAAAATTTTCTTCTCAAAACTAAACTAAATAATTTTTTATACACAATTTAGAGCTGTAGAAAATTGCATATCATATAATTTCCTGTACTACCGCTACCAAATTTTATATAGGGCATCAAAAAAGAATATTAAATATTACTCGCACAGTATAGTAGAATACCAAATAATAAAAATATACCAAAGCTTCCATAAAGGTATGTAGGTGAAAGGATTTTTAAAAGACATTAAAAAAAGAAATTTAATTAATATTGTTTCTTGTACGATGGATAAATTTCAACAGCATCTTAAAATAAATCTTTTTCCACTTTTTATTTTTCTCACACATCTTACATTCTCTTCTGTCAGTTTTAATAATATAAGAATATTTTCGATAACATAAATCAACGTGAACTGTCTTCATTCATTTGGTCAACTTAAATTTAATTCTTATTTTTCAGATTCCCCTCAAACGAGAAAAATATATTTTGTCGTTAAAACATGTTCCAAATATCACAATGAACGTTTGCCAATAATACAAACCACCAGGGCACCAGACGCCAAACATGTCAAATATTTTAGTGATTTTTAAGGTATGATATGAATTTAATGGAAAAGTGAAGGACATTAAAGGCACTTAAATACTTAAATATATGATTAGAACAGAGTTTAGAAAAAGTTATTGATTTTGCTAAAAAAATCAGAAATTGTATATTTTGAGTAACAAAACACTTATTTTGATATATATTACACTCGAGGAATAGAAATAAAGAAATATAACTAAGATTTCTTTTGATTTAGCTAGATGATTGTCATTTCTGAAACTCCTTTTCGATTGGTTTTTAAATAGTTTTATGTTTTGATTCCATGTCTTTTGTGTCCTCTTTGCCAATATTCAGCTGTCTACGCAGTTTTTAGAGATGTACACAAATCGTTCATAAGACATTGTGCCACAAATTTGACAATGAATACTAAAAAGTTAAATACAAATCTTAAATTATATAAAATAATTCCTACTACCACATTATGTCCTCCAACATTATAAATTACGTGATGTTTAAAATACAAAATACCCTTTTTGCTCAAAAACCAAAAATAGGTACATTCAAAACTAACAATGATAAGAAGGCTGCTTAGATGGAATTATAAATGACACAAAATTTATCCTTCAACTAGAATATGATAATTTTTTTGTATTTCTCACATTTCCCTCACAGTCTCTTGATGTGCTTGTTGTGGTTCGAAGTTCAACAGTTTAAAATTATAAAAAAACACAACTAACGTACTTATACAGCATTTGTGAGGGCAGGCTAAAAAGTTCTTATATGTTTCATCTAATTTATTGTCATAGCAAAAATACGGTAGTTGATTCAGAAATTAACGTACAAAGTCGGTTTTAATAAAATTTTCAATGTAACCAACTTGAAATAAAATCATATTGTAAACTATTGATCTTATTTCATTGGGATAGTATCGGCCAAATATCTGTTTATTTCTTTAAATTTTAACTTAAACATAAATTTATCCGCCCTTTCGACAATTTTTGATGAAATATTTTTTTATTTTAAATTGAAAAATGTTATTTGTTCGAATCAATAATATAATTTTCCACAATTATTTGAATAATTTTTATTGGAATGACAACCTGTTATTAGATAAAGATAAAATATTACTCCCTGATCAACGAAAACCTGCCAACACAGATTAACTTGAAAACAGAGCAATCGCTTTTGATACATTATCAACTTTTGTTTTCGTTTATCGATCGTGTAGCATCCCCAACGTTTGACAGTTTAATTTTACATATGATCAAAGACTGACATGATTAATTGTTTTTCTAAAATTCCCTAAAATACTTTGGTGTAAATATTATGTGTAATTAAAATGAAATACCTTTTTTTTTTGTTTAATTTATTAAAGTATAAAAGCAATAAAATATGGTGATGTATTCGAAAATGTTTGTTTTATTTTACTTTTACTTTATTTTACTTCTGACAAAATACATGGCAATACATTTTAATGAATTAGGTTTTTGAAAACATAGCTTTTTGGCTATCAGTTATCTATCTAGTTGTCATATATGACTTCAGTTGTTATAAATACATTTAAAAGCAAAAAACATAAAAACTATAATCTGTAGTAAAAAGCTCCAGGCCATGTTCGTACATCCACCTAAAGAAAATATAATATAAATCTCATATCGGACAAAAAACACTTGATTTATTTATGACTTATACTCAAAAATGGTTTGCTTTCTTTCTATTGTGTTAAAAATTGTGAGTTTAAATATGGGATAATTCATATGATCCCGAAAATCTTATAAGCTGAAGAATTAAAAAAATCTAGAGATTTAAAACATGAGAATGATTATGTAGTAGTTTGCAACAAATCCGAATCATTTACTGGAGTTCTGATGAACATTTTCTGAAAGATCTAGATCTACCAATAATCTACATATATAAAAATTAATGTCTGTTTGAATGTACTTGTTTGTTTGTACATCTGACCGATTTTCTTGAAATTTTACTGTATATTTCCCCTTATCTGGAAAGAATAATACAATACTTTTCATTTTGAAATTTCAAGTGGGCGTGGCACTTCCCATTCATAGTAAATAGTTATTATGGAATATCTGGTGAACAGAGAAATTCCTCAAAATTTATGCGGACCAATTTCATATCAGTGTATGAAGTCTAACCAAAAATGAAACGGATCGGAATAGGGGGTGTGGCACCTCCCATATAAAGTTAGTAGTTATTTTGAAATATCTGGACAACTATAATTGTGGAAGTCTTCAAATTTTGCCCGAATATCACCCTTATTATTTTACATAGTTTACTTGAAAATGGGATGGATTTGATTAGTGGCCGTGGCACCTATCATATGAAGTAAATAGCTATTTTCGAATATCTTATATCTAGAGCTTTCTTTTATTAATTACATTATTATAATTGTAAGAAGGTTGACTAAAAATAGGCTTGATCGAAACTTGAACGTCTTAAGAAAAGTATCAAGATTTGTTAAAATCGCAGGATATTTATTTATAATTTCAATGGCAAAAGCAAGGAATACAATTAAAAACTAACAAAAATTCCGGTATTAAATAAATTCATTTAATTTTTTGATAAAATTCTTTCTTCTATTATTATTTTACTACGATAGGGGTGCGCAACGATTTAAGCTAGTATTCATAGAGAAATATACATAGACCGGAAACTTTAAAAAAGCTCAAACAAAAAAATTACTCAAAATATTCACTCATACGAGTGTCGTTTTTGCTTTCACATAGTTTTTTTACTAATACATTCTCACCATTTAGTATGTATTAATTCTCCTCATGCATATCTTTCAGGCAAAATTTACGCTATCTCAATCACCATTTGGGTTAAATAGCTTGTATGCATTCAGACACCGAATTTGATCAACAGTTGTTCGAAGAAAGACTCCTCGTTAAATAGTAAAGCCAAATCAAATAAGTTACATAGTTTTTGTAGACTACGATGACTTCAATGACATAAAACTTAGATAATAAAATAGTGCAATTAGTCATGTCTTTAAAAATCCCATTTCCAGTAAAATATTAATTTCATACAGTTCTTAACACATGAACGACAAAATCATGAATTCATTCAACATTTCTTTTAAACATATTTAACTAAAGTTACAATTTTAAATCCACTTCTGTCTCCTATTAAAAAGCAAACATATTGATTTATTATTTATTTTAATCGCAAAAACTTTTAATAGCAATCACTAACAATAGCAAAAACTTTATTTTCCATTTAATTTGCCAACATTTGAAAAATAGGTTTTTTAATGTTGAATGAAGCTGTTACTGTTGCTGCAGTAAACAAGTTGTTGTGAGTTTAACCACAGTAAAACAGATTTGTTTAATGCAAGCTGTTGAACCAAACAACAGTTGATGCTACTACAACAATAGTTTTAGAAAAAACTTTTCGTGTTGTTGGTCTGTTTATGGTTTCAATTTTTATGTTTTTTAGTCCCTTTACCCTACTTATGGTAAGGGGAATAAAAAAAAAAATAAAAATATAGGATATATATGAGTTCGTCATTCCGTTTGTAATTTCTACATTTTTCATTTGCGACCATAAAGTGGGCATATATTTCTAGAACGTTATAGACAGCGGAATCGATATAGTCATGTCCGTATATCTGTTGAAATCAACTTTCCGAACTTTTCATACATGATTGGTTGTAAGCTTACTATTTAAAATCCAGAAAATTGGTACACAAATGGCTGAGATAAGCCCTATAGAACGAATAAAGATTTTAATATTTATTTTAAAGTGTACTTTGGTGATGAGTATATAAGATTCGGCTGTTAATGCTGTTAATTTGTTACAATAAATATTTAATTTATCTCAATTTAATCTTATTCCATTTATTTCTAGAAAAAAAAAATTGCTTAAAGTAAAATTTAAACAATTATTTTAAACCTGGTTTTATGTTACTACTATCATACGACCACATGTTGTATAAGTGTTAAATAATAATTATATGTTACGTATACGTATAATATTACAGTCCATAATGTAGAGCTTTTCAAATAATGCTCCGAAATATTTGAAACATGAGACATCAAATAATATGATTTTTAGAATATTATTAAGACATGATCTGCTTCAATGCAACGTATTGTGTTCTAATTATTCGTCGCAACTCTTTAGTAAAGTTTTGATACGATTTAGTTTCCTGATATGCGTTTGGTGCTCATGTAGTTAGATCAATGTAATTTGTTGCCTTTTTGCGTCCAGTTTATTTTGTATTTTGTCTTTTATTTTAGAAGATTATTTCATATTATTTTTCATTAAAGCTTTTAACCCAAGTATTATTTGATTTTTTCTTTGATCAAGTTACCTTTGTAAAGTATGTCAGTTATTATGTTTAATGTCAATTATGTTAATTTTTTGTTAATCTGATTAAAATGAGTGACCGGAAAAAAATGCGTACTAAAATTATTAAATATTTTCAACAAAACCTAACTTGGTCCTACAAAAAGTTGACCAAACAATCAAAGATCTGCCGTCAAACTGTTTCCAATGTTATTCAACAGTACCGGGAGAACTTTTCCGTTGATAGAAAGGAATGGTCCACATGATGTTTATAAAGCCAAAAAAATAGAAAGAATTTTCAGAAGAGCTCCCAACACATCCGGTAGGAAAGCAGCCTGGCTGCTCAGTGCTCGGACTATCTGGTATGAAAAGTTAAAGCCAATGCAGGTTCAAAAACATACAAGGCTCAAAAATTTCCTGACAGGAACGCTGCTAAAAATTTAGAGGCCAAAAACTTCCTATTAAACAATTTTATGTTGCTGATGCTCGAGAAAATGTTGAAGAGAAGTTTACGACCCAAAAGCAGACAAAATTTTCAAAAAGTTCTTGGTGTGGCAAGTAATATGCAGTTGTGGCAAAAAAACCAAACATTTGCTACAAAGGGCTCTATAAATACCGAAATTTACATTAAGGTTTCCAAAAAAGGATGCTTCCATTCATAAAACTTCTTAGTGTGTCCACTTATTTTTGGCCTGATTTGGCACCCTGTCACTATGGTAAGAAAAGTCTTGAGTGGCAAAAGATCAATAATGTGGTATTTGTACCAAGAGAGGCAAATCCTTCAAACTGCCTGGAGCTAAGGTCAGTGGAGAGACATTGGGCTCTTGTTAAAAGAGAATTGAAGAGCAGAAAAGTTGTCCAAAAGTGTGGTAGATTTTAATCGGAGATGGACAACGTGTTCGAGCAAAGTGACATAAAGCACTATAAAAACCACAATGGAAGGGTTTCCGAAAAAGGTTCAAAATTTCGTCACTAGTGCTTAGAACTAAAAATAATTTTTTTTTTGTAAATTGTAATAATACTTTTAATCAAATAAAAAAATCAAAACTGTAAGTTTAGTGGTTTAATATTTATTAACATATATGTATGTTAAGAATTTTTCGATCTCAGTCCTTATTATATAACACAAGTTCTTTCAACTTTGGAAGGATAAAGCACGTGTTATGATTATTTTTTTTAAGTGGGTTTTTAGTATTGCTCTATAGTAGGCCAACTTTCGTTCATAAAATACCTTTAAAAACTTTGGATTTAAGTATTATTTAGAAAATTTTATTTTGTCCAAACATTTAAGTAGATTACTGTATGTACATATTTCTTTTGTTTGTAATTCTTATGAGATTTTGTTGCAATAAAAATAAATGCTACAATTTGATAAGTTTAAGTGCCCTTTGAGTTAGTTCCCTTATTATCAAAAAGGACATTTTCTCTTAACAGTATGTTGTATGAAGGTTTCCGCTAAGTACAATAGTTGTGAGCGTATTTCTAATATATGTGTATTGAACAAGTTGGTTAGTTCTACGCTTGAAATAATCATTAATCACCGTTAATAATACAAGTTAAAAATAACAAGCGTTCGAACAAAATCAAGATAAGATGAAAAAGATACGGTTTTGATTTAAATAACTACTTAGTAGAGAAATAATGAAATATATCGTGAACAAATTAAATGCAAGAATTTTATTTGTGTTTTTTAATAAAGTGTAAATTTAGTTTATAAAAACTATGGAACGAACAAATCAGCAAAATCATGGTATTTGGTATTTAATTTAAAAAAATTTTAAAAGTTGTTTTTTTCGTTACAACTAGGGTGGACACGAAACTTTCGTATGTTAAACAAAAGGATAAAACAACATAATACACATAAAAATATCTAAACCTTTTCAAGCTGCTAGAGGTTTTTTTCAATTTTTTTCACTTCAAAAAACTAAATCAACAGTTTTTTGATTGTGAAAAAGTATTTAAAACGTAAATCCTTCATAAGTTGAAATTTTGATCGTATAATGAGTAGATTTCATGTTAAGTAGCAGAGCCATGGTAAAAAATGAAAATTTGTTCCTACTTGAAGTAGTAGAAATACAACGCTTTTTACATGTACTTAAAGCAAAGATTGCACAGGACAATATTTTGGTTTTTTATATATCGAGATCTCGCCTGTTTAAGAAAAAAACTCAGCTCACACATTTGACTACGACAAAATCAAATACATGCAGAGTAAAGATATTACTGTAACCTTTTCAGCATTTTTGTAAGTATTTTACGACTGCGGTAACCATATAATGTTTTAGTTACAATTCACGTGATTGTAGCAACCATATATGATTGTAGCAAATAAGTATATATTTGTGACAACCAATCATGTGTATGATTGCGACAATCATGTGAATATTAACGACCGAAATCATATAAATAATTACAATGACCACAATATTGTTACACAACTTGTAAAAATGTTGAAATGGTTACAGTTAACATGTAAAACTATTGATTTTTTCTAGTTGTAGTAGTCACTAGTACTGGAATAACTTAGAAGTGAAATTCCACAGGTTTTTCAGTAATATATTTTTTTTATGTACACAGAGAAAACAGATTCGTGATGGCAACCGAATTCGTTGCCAAACGAATGACTCTACTTTAGTAACCGAATATTACAGTTGTGGCTATCAAATTTTAGAAGAAGTAACAAAAGTTTGGTTGCTCTAACCGACATTCTTCTTTAGCAACTGACTTTCTGTTGATAGAACCGAAAAATGCTATGTGTTCAACCGAATCATTCGATTGGCAACAAATTCGGTTGCTATCACGAATCTGTTTTCTCTGTGTAGCTAATATTTGATCAAATTTTTTATATATTTTCTATCTATAGAATCTTCATTTATAAAATATTTTAACTATTTTTGAATCCAGAACGATAATCACATCTATAAACATACAAAATAAGTCCGATGTCTTATACAAAAAAATTTGAATTTTTTTATGTGTTCATATCATTATTTAATTTTTAATCGCAGCTATATTTTCGAACACTCAATTTAAATACAAATAATTTGAATGAAATTTTTTATTACTTCTCACGGAGAAGGTGCAATAGATTAATATAATTGTGTAAATTTTCAAGCTAATGGAAAATTTGTAATAAGATTCACGTAACGTGCGTCTCAAAATGTTCTCGGCTTTTTATGAAAATGGCAAATTTTTGTTCATGCCAATTAGTTCTATTAGAATTCTCTTTCATTCATCTTTCTTTTAGGAATAAGATTTTGTATGTTTTATTATTCAAAATTCGTTCAAATTACGAAAAATCACTTCAACTTTTAAAATTACTTCAATTTTTGTAACGTGCGTCACAAAAATTTGCGATCAATTATTTCGCAACAAATGGAAATTAAAAGGTAATATCTTATGACATTTGGAATTGCACCTAAATCTGACTATAGCGTATAGTATACGTTGGTGATATCTGATTTACAAAACCAAAAAATTTTCATATTTAAATATATAAACGTGTACGAATGAAACGTTCGTCACGCAGGATTTGCCCATATCGAAAAATTGGTCATATAACCAAAACGTATAGGTATTCTGCGTACTATTCTAACATGATCTAACAATATCCGCTAAAGATACGTAAGGTCTAGAGAGAAGAAATGAGTTGTATGCAATAACCTGTTGATCAGAAATGTTTGATATTGAAAATGAGAAAAAGCGGGCAAGTAGAACCACAGTTTTAAACAAAAATGTAAGACAACATTCAAAAAAATATTTTTCATAAACTACAGATCGCAATTTTGAAGATAATGCGATAATTTTTTCGGACTGTTTGAAATCTGCCCTTTATTTCAAAAAACCTCCATATAAATGTCATCTAGAAATAGGATTTTTTTTATTAATGTCAGATTTATATAGAAAAATCTACACGAAGTTTTATATAAAAAAATCACACTTAATATTTCTATGCGGATCAATCCAAAATTGACCATAGCTCCTATATAAGCCACTCCATAAATCACTCTAACGAGCATAAATCTCTTAAAAGTGCTGTTATCCAAATAAAATTAAACAAAAATAAGTTTGTTATAGAAATAATTCAAGCGACCTAATTTTATGACCACCGGTTTATAATTGGCCTTGATCCCATATAACACACACTTCCGAAAATTAGTCATGAGAATAAATTATTGCAATTTTGATAGAAAAATGATTTGTTCATATACTCAGTGAAGGGTATTATATGGTCAGGCTTGACAGACTATTCCTTCTTACTTGTTCTCATTTAAATTATACTTCCTTATTTGTTTCTACTTATATATTTCTGCATTTATTTATATTAGTTCTTCGCATTCATAATCATATAATTCAATCTTGAACTCGTCATTGTCCAATTGTGCCAGCATATAATATACTCGTATACGCAATTCCTAAACTATATTTTTGACTTTGAGTTACCAACTTCACTCTACTAACGGCCCGCTTCATACATTATTTAGGTATAATCTTCTTCTACTAAACACTTGCTACGAAAAAAATCACTACGAAATAGTTACTCAAACTAAAGTTATAATTTCATTCATAAAAACACAATTTTTTTGCATTGGCGCAGTGGAAACAACAAATCTTTGTGAAATACTGACATTAGTCAGGAAATAAAGGAAATATTTACAAACAGTTGATAGCGGTGCATCAATAAAAACGGTTCGTTTGGCTCTGTAATAAACAAAATTATAATACGAATAGCACGTGGATAGACCAAGTTAATGCGAATTATTGTACGGAATAAAAAATCGCAATACAAAAAAAAAAAACAAATTGTACAATGACACTGGATGTAAAATTTCAATTAACATTGACATTAATAAATGACATTAATAAATGAATTTATCAATTACAATTGTAACCGTAATGTGATACTAGTTAAGCGGGTGATTACAAAAGTGTGGGTTCTTAATTTCCCGTACTTTTTTAATTCCCGGGAATTATTAAAAAAAATCTGTTCATTCCTATAAATTGCCGCGAATTTTTTAATACTAAATTAAGCCAAAAGACAGTAAAAGCCTAATGTGCATTAGGAATCTATTTTTTTGCCGACAGCATCCTTTTCTAAAGAACCAACTTTTTCGATCGCGAAAAATTGAAATCGCTATTCTTAGTTTTTTTGTAATTATAAATGCATATACATAGTTATAACTAAGGGACGGATTGTCATGCGTTTATTATTGGACAATATAACCCAATAATTAACTATGAATCGCTCAATGTCCAAAAATTATGCAACAGTCTTCCCAGTAGATATAAATTTTTCAATTATACCAACATTATATGATATGTCTTTTAGCTGCCTATTTGATGATACTCGTATATGTTAAAGTTACTAGTTATGTAGTTACCAGTTAGGTAGCCAATAAGGTAACTGACGTCATTTAACCAGTATGTGAATCCAATGCGTTGACTACGTTGAACCAGTTATTAGACAGTTTCATTGTAGTCAATAAGGGTCAATTGATCCCCTGCTTAAGACATGCACGTATTAAAATAACTAGTCACGTAGCTATTGAAGTAACTAGTTCCCACCCTAAATTATGGGTAAAATCACTAGTTCGGGACTGTCTCCTAGAACTGCTGGGACTTCTCATGCAATAAGCATGTGTTGGTGAATTTAAAATGTTTGTTTATATATGGGACACTCATGAACTCATACTGCTGACGCTTTCCAGTAAAAAATATCCAGTAACTTTATTTTAGAGGGGAACAATAAATTTCTCTCAATATGAAAAATAACAAAAAATGTCCAGTAAAAAATATCATGTTCTCTATCTACGAATTGTCACTAACACTCTCTTGCTCTCTCGTTACAAGTTTTTAAAGTAAACGAACGGATTCCCGTAACTTCCAGTGATAATTTGTACAAATTATTGCAAATTATCAAGTACGCGAACACAACTTATATGAATTTTTAATTTTTCTGAAATATTATTTTTAAATTTACCGTTTTAGTTACTGAATAATAGAAATAATATTTTTTTGTTCTCAAACGCATGTTTATTTTGATTTAAATTTTTTTTAAATGATGATTGATAGGTTTGTGGTAAAATATCAATCACACACGTATATGAAGGGTTCATCGGAAGTAGCTGTCAGCAATACGTGTCTATGGGACTCTTAAAGAGTATAGTTATAAAGTAATTTCTCGGATATTTTTAGAAAAATATTCCTGGAAGTTCCCAGAAAATGTTTCCCGATTAAGAACAATATTACTTACGCTTATAAATAAAATTAATATTTTATTTGTTTGCATCGAATTCTTGATGCATCGAATTCTTGATAAATCTACATTTATATTTTATTCATCTTCAATTAAGTTTGTTTATTTCTTGCTATATTTATTTTAATATTTTATTTATTTGTATTGTGACGATTTATTGTATTGATAATTGAATTGCTAAAACCCAAGGAAACTGAAGCATTATTTTGCATATGCAATCTGTGAAATGTGTTCAAGTATGTTTCATGTGTAAATTGTTGCTAACAATGCATTTCACTATTCATTGTACACATCTGCAATAACTCAGAAGGTTAATTGATAAGTATATAAAAATACGAAAACAATATGACAAAGCACAGTTAAAGTGGAAGAAATGTACATTAAGATGACACCTTAAAACCTTATAAATGCTCCTTTAAAAATGTAAAATTTTGTTTATATTATGTAGATAATAAAGATAAAGTTAAGTAGATTGGAATATCGTTGACTTTACACACAGATCAATTTGATCTGTTTCCACTTTTTTCACATTATGTTACTGTAAAGGGTTGCCACAAGTCGAAGCTCTGATAGAAACCTTCGAGTTAGTTAATTCAGTTTGGACTTAATCCTCTAAAATCCTAATTTGGAATTAAAAAATATCAGTAATTCATTCTATAAATCAATTGCCAACATCTAATTGTTGAGCATAGTTCAAAGGCTTTTATTTCAATATAACTCGTTCGTCATTAAATTGATTCATAAATGAACTAATTCGTAACAGAAGTGATTATACCTGAGGATGTTTCAGATTTTGTAATATTTTCTTCAATCAGTTTTTTTGTGCTTTTAATCATTTAAGAAATGAGTTGTAAAAATTTACTTAATCCTTTTTGTAATAGATTTTAATTAAAGAAAAATGTAATCGAGCAATACACTTTAAAATATATTTTGTAATGAATTTAAGTTCAAGCACGTTTTAATGATTCAATATGGAACTAATTCTATAAAGAATGAATTCATTACATTTAAAGAATAAAGGAATTAAGCCATATATGGGTGTAATAAAATTTGTGAAACTGTATGCAGATCTGGTATGGAGTATTTTGTTGACAGAGAAACAGTACGTTGGTCATGGAAGATTAAGGGTATAGTTAATTATCAATAGACCCAATTCAATTATTCTATAAAGCACAATTGCATTGATCAATTGTAATTGTGTATCCACTCTTGATTAACTTCATTGATTTCTTCACACATTCAGATACGAAAACTAACAAAGATAAACAATCATTTACAAAATATGTATTGTAGTTGCATATCTATCATATGTTGCCTTGTGAATATTTTATGTAATTTATCTAAAATAATAAAGAATTCTTGTAAAATACTGAAATATACGTAGTTCTTAATACAAAAATTCTTCGTATAATAAAATTAAATTAAATTTAAGGGAGGTGATTTGTTGACTTTCTAAACTTGTTGACAATAATAATAACAAAAACAATATCATCATCAGCAACAACAACAAGCACAGCAGCTACAAGGAAAACAACATGATTTTAATAAATTTAATAATTGTGTTAATTTTAACAACATTTACAATAGGAGCAAGTAAGTCAAATATATTAACAACAGTGTCTTAATTTTCAGAATTTTATAATTATTGACATTTATATGTAGAAGTTAATAACATTTGACCATCTAACAAAAAATTCCACAGCTTACCTATAAAAATTAATTATGGTTGATTTTAAAATATCATTCTGATTAAAGTCATACGAGTGGGGGTAAATAAGTCCGTGACTTTTGGAATTTCCCGTCACTTAACTGAAACGCATCTGTCAGTTTACTCCATCCAAAATTTTCACAACCTCCGTCATTTAGTTTGTGTTTGACAGCAATTGATAGCAGACTATTAACTAAATTTCGTGGGCTCATTAAACATTATTTTTGGGGAAAAAACAAGGTGGTCAGATTTGACACCCTGTATCGCACCTTGTATTCTATCAGGGTGGTCACAAATTAAATTTTCTTAAAGTCTATGTTTTCCTCAATGATTCGTTCATGCATCATTTTGCAAGCTGACCAGTATTTTAGAAGATTCAGATTAATTATTATTTTTTTGCGATTGACCTCACCGTGCATCTTCTTTTTCTGGAATCAATCAGGATGTAAACTCTATGCAATTTTGGTATCATATGGTCATATGACACACGCTTTATATATTCAGACTTTTATATACAGATTTATTTGTAGTATTAAAAATTTAACAAAGAATTCTGTACTAAACAACTTACGATTTTTTTCCCCAATTTTCCTTAAACACAATTTCAGCACCAGCAATCGAAGTTGTTTTTATCATACAAAGTCAAGGCACAAAATATCACAATGAATTAAGTCGAAATCTAAAAGATAATATTATCAAACAGTCAGTAGAATTACAACCGAAGTACAGAATCCAAGTACATGTACTGCATGAAATATTAAATTACCCAGGAGGCTGGACAATACACAATTCAATACCACAACTAATGCTGCTGCAAAGCAAAAGTCACACAAATGAACAAAAATATGTAAATGTAATCAATGATAACACAAGATGGATTGTATTTTGTGAGGAGAGAACAAGAGTTAAAGTGAAACTACTAATGGATAAATTAAAGGATGAGAATCATACACAGGTATTTGATTTTTTTTTTTTTTCATAAAAGTACATACCTAAATAATTTGTTGTTTTTTTTTCTGATAACTTTAAAAATTCTGTAAATTTACTTTCTATCTAAATTTTTAAATTTTGTATATATTTCATTTATCAGCTTTTGTACTTAGGGAAACATTTATATGATCGTGAACCTACAATCATACATCATTTTGCATTTTTTGAAAATCCGAAATGGTTTCCATTTCCAATGCTGAGTGCTGGAGTCGTATTTAGTATGAGATTATTTAAAAGGTAAGTTTGTCTTGTAATATTTTTGTAAATTGTGTTTTTTTATAAAGGCGGAGAACTTTCATTAGAGATTAAACAAAGAAAAACTTTTTAATTAGATCATTTTGAGGCTTTAATGTTTAAATATGATTTCGGGCATATGACCACTGCGGCTAGCGCGTACTAGCCATAACCTGGAGATTCACTTTCCACACAACCTTCGCAGTAAATTAGGCTGATTTTGTGCCAAAACGATTCAAATATTCGCTTCTAAGTACTTGGTCGTTTCTGGTTTATCTGCATAAACCTGGGACTTTATATATACTCAGAGAAATAATTTAATAATGTTAAATCACATGTACGAGTTGGCCAGTTAACAAGTCCATGTCTAGAAATTATTCGTTCACCAAATATCGTGCGCTGTGTGACATGTGGCACCATCCTGCTGAAATCACATGACTGCAATACTAATGGTCACCGTTAACTGAAATGTTCTGACCATCGTTATTTGTGAAGACATATGAACCAATAGTTCCAACGGCCCATACAGTGCACCAAACAGTGAGTTTTTCTGTATGTAATGGTCTTGAGGATTATCATCGCTCCAAAGGCGCCAATTCTGTTTATTGGCATAAGAATTTAACTAAAAGTGTGCTTCATAACTGACTATAAATTTTCAATTGAAATGGCGATGGTTCCTTCGGCACATTCACCAAATGTATGGCGCTAACGATCTTTGTGAGGCTTCAATTCTTGTACACAGAGAAAACAGATTTGTGTTCACAACCGAATTTGTCCCCAATCGAATTTTGTCGGTTGCATGTACTATCTCACAATTCGATTACGACTACTGTAAATATGGTATACGTAACTGTTAGAAAAAAAATAATTCGGTTGATATAATCAGCAAAATATGTATATGTATATTAGACATGCCCAATGAAAAAATATATATTTTTTTTATTTTAAGATATGCTTTATTATAATACATTGCAATTATAAATATATACACATATATAAATACATATACAGATCAATATATACAATATCATACGAACGACTCGAAAACACGTTCCAATTCTTGATGATTTGGAAAAGCCGTAGTATACTTCAATGCTTCTGTCCATTATTCAAAAATCCACATAATAATGGACTTGATATATCTGAAAGCAGCTTCTGGGGTTCTGTTATTCAATTAACAACACTGATGTAACATATTGACCGATATAGAGATTCACGAAATTCTGAGTTGATAATAATCTTAAAAGAATTTAAAAAATGATGAAACCCTTAAATAAGTGAATGATTGCGAATAAATAATTGACAATTTTGTAAGTCATGCATTTCTTACCGTTATTGCGACCTTTTGCCACCTTGGAACAAGTCAAACCTCCAAAAATCAGATGTTAAAACATTCAGCAGCACTTGGAATTCTGATATTGACTATTACATCAAAAATTAAAGTGAGAGTTTGTTGAATCAACTAAATTTTTGGTATTTTTTACAGGAAATTACACGGTTTCATCTTTCCTAGGCCATGTCTGCTGATTAACCAAGAAAATTTGATAAATTTGGTTTTTAGAAAGTCTTCTGTTTAAAGATACAATGAAACCATAAATATTTCCATAGATAATCTTATGAATAGTTTACTTACCTTCTCTAATACAGAAGACCAAACTTAGCCATCGTCCGTTTAGTTTATTCATTAAAAATTCATATTTATTTCCAATGTGAGTACAACATTTTTGTTTAAGTTCTTATTGTTTTATTATTTTTATTTTTTAAAAAATGTCAAACTAATTTAAATTTTTATGATCAACATAATCTTTTGTAGGTTGGAATCACCGAATTTGTTTCGTTTTGGCTTCAATGACCGAATTATAGTTACCATAGCTGAAATCAAAGTTAACTTATAAATTGTAGAGATATTCGATTGCAACTACTAATATTTAGTCATGAAATGTGAATTGAATTCGGTTGTAACTACCGAGTTTATTTATTTCAATTTAAACACACATAAATTGAATATGTTAACTAATTATACGATTGTAGAAACCTCAATTTGATTACAATAATCATTTTACACTTGTGAATAAAGAAAATCTATTGAATTTATACATTTTCGATTACTACAATACAAATTTAATTGAGTTAATTAAATTTTAATCATTGCAACCGTTTTCCAACCGATTTATTTTCTGTGTGTACGATTTGAATCTTGTAAGCACGCAAACCAAGAGCCTTACACAAAATTTTCCAGAATGTGGATGGATACAAGTAGAGTTTCCAAAAAACCGAAGAATTTCAAAACCTCAGTTTCGGTTTTTAAAAATTGAAAACCGATCGGTCTCGGTTCGGTTTTGTGATAATTTATTAACTATTAAATCAGTTGATAATATAGGAACTGCTAAACAAATTTAAAGTTGAAATTTGACGAGTGTTTACGACGATAAAGGAAAATTGGTACTTTTTCTTTTAATGGTACCATTTAAATATATTAAATTAGTTAAAGTTGGCTAATATGCTTCTCAGTAAAGAAATAATAAAGAATAGGGTGCTCAATTGCATTATGATACCAAAAATGAAGAACTAGAACTAAAGAGTACTTCAAAATTAATTTTCTATAATATTGAATATAGAATCAGGAAATAACTATACATAATAGTTGGCTGATATGCTTCTGAGTAAAGAAAGTATCAAGGATAGAGGTACGAACTAGTAGTACTTTTTGAATATGTTATAACGATGGACCTAGAATCGCGAATTCAGAACGGATAATTAATGTTACTATTTCTTTATTGTAAAGGTGCTTTTTGAATATTTTATAATAATAAACCTTAAAATTGAAAATTAGGCACAAAGGATTCTGAATGAGTTAGAATTCACGAAAGGTGATTATAGTGTTACCTTTCTTTTGTATTTTCTATAATAATGGACTCAGAAATATGAAATTAAACATTCATGATGCTGAGTAGGAATACAAAATGTGGGTCTTTATGGTATTGTTTTTATTCTATTGAGCAACAATCCACATTACAATGAATCAATAAACATGAAACTAGAGACATGTTTTCCTGAATTAGTGTTAATTTACAAAGGGAGACTTAATAGTATTTCTTTATTCCAATTGAGGTGGCGAAGCGCACCGGTCAGCTAGTACTCCATACTTTTATCGGATATTTGAAAATAACTAAGACTTTGTTACAAAAATTTTGCATTATTTTGCTTGCGAGAGATTTAAAAAAATTAAACAAATCTTAAGATATTTTTAGCGATCTGTGTTTAGAGATATTGGATGAATAATTGGATGAAAAAGTATGTTTCTCATTTCTAAATTTTGAATTTTTCTAGTGAAAATAGATTTAAAGTGAAAACCGAAGAATAATTGTCGGTTTCGGTTTCGGTTTTAGGCCTTGAAAAACCGCGGTTTCGGTTTCGGTAAAAACCGAATTGGAAACTCTAGATACAAGTATAGTTGTTGAGCATGATGGCGAGTTGACACATTTGGATCATTATCAACATTACGCTACACATCATCAATCGCCTGTTCTATGCCTTTCGGGATGCATATTATCGTTTAGAGTAAACGCCTGTTCTATGCCTTTCGGGATGCATATTATCGTTTAGAGTAAACGTGTTTCGAAAACAATCCATAGTTTCTCGAATTATCGCTCTGATGGACGATTATGAGCACCATAAATCAAATGTAATGCCCGATGAGTTTGTCGAATTGAACCATGATTTTCAAAATAAATTTCTACAATTTGCGAGTAACATTTGCAAATTGTAGAAATTTATGGCGTGAGACTAATCATGATATTAATATGCCTATATATAATTGTGTTACTATCTTTGGAAAGGGGATAGATTGTATTATTAGTGCAGGTTGCAGCGCCTCTGGTGGTGAGATGGCGCATAATTCAAGCCACCAACCTTTATTTATTTATTTATTTTACTTCGGTGGCGTTTTAGTGTTATACCCCCGAAGGAGGGCGCTGTAATAAATATTAGTTATTAGTAAACTTATAATTATTATAAACTGATGTTGTTGATTGGTAGCGGCTGGGAATCGAACCCAGGCCGCAAATACCATATCATGCTTAATGATCAAACGCGCTAACCAATTAAGCCACAGCACCCACAATGGTTTCTTTTGAAGCCAAGAACGAATCAAGCCAATATCGAATGCTCTGTTCCAAAGTGAAGCGTATTCCAGAGATCGAGGCACGGTCTGGACTAAAAGCGGTTGAGTCAAAAGTTCCCAACGTATTCATTCTAAATACTTTTTAAAAGGAATTGCAACAAGTGGCCGTGCGTTGTCGTGATGGAGTATTACTGTTTCATGTCTGGCCGCATATTTTGGGCTTTTTTCGGCCAATGCTCTCTTCAAACGAATTAGTTGCGTTTGGTACAGGTTCCATGAGATTTCCCCTACCAAATACAAATCATTACCTGAGCGACATGGATATTTGGCTGGTCTGAGTGATGTTGGTCTTCTATGTCAAAATCACCACATCTAAACCGCACAAACCATCTCTCGCACGATGGAACACATTCACAATAAGCTTTGGCGAGCAATCGATGTGCTTCAGGGTCACCTTTTTCAAATTAAAGAAGTAAAGCAAAACATCTCGCATATGACTTTGGTACAAAATTCGAATGTGAGAATAAATGAAAGACATCGCTGGCTTAACATGCAAAGGCTCTAAGTCCACTTTTATTAGAAAATGAGATTTTAATGCAGCAATGTATAATAAGTAAAAATACATTGATTGTATAAAAAAAATTGCAGTTATGACGTTGTTTGTTGTTGACTTGTATTGATGAACAAAAGCGTTTAGTCCAATTTATCACAAGAAAAAGCTCTATAAAAAGTACAGTTTTACCATTTCTGTCAAATACACACCAGATGGTGAACTTAATTTTAAACTGGAAAAATCACATCAAAAAATAAATAGAACTGTAGTAGCACTGGAGTGGTTGGATTTACACCAACTTCGTTAAGAAATAAGAAAAATAACGACCAAAAAGTACGAAGACTTACAATTTGCTAATAAAGCTTAAATATCTTTATTTACAACTTAGGTGTCTTTGGTGACCCCAACTAAAATTTTCCGGCAAACATTTTCGTAGAATATCTTAATCCTTAAATATCCTTTTTTAAAGGACTTTTTTGATTTTATCGACAAAAAGGTTAAATTGACCCCTGAAGGAAGTAGGTAGAGGGTTGATATCTTCCACAAAAATGATTCCTATAAATTTCCAAAATGTTACTCTAACAATTATTAATCTCTCACTCAGTAATTTAATACTTTTTTTCAGTTAGTATAGTGCTCGCTTCGACCAAAAAATTAAAACTTTGACCCACTGTAAAGAAAAACTCAGACCAGCTGGACTATAAGTTTATTCTACAAAAATGCTCAATAGAGTTGCTATTCTGTTCCAATCAAAAAGTCTTAATTTTTTGAACAGTGTATTGTTATTCATATATCTGAAGTCCAAAAAAGATTTTATCTCGTCAAATACTTACTTTTTCATTTTGCTTTTACGCACATAGAAAACAAATAAAAATACAAAAATGTGTTTACAGAATTCAAAAATATTTAAAAAAAGTTTGATTGTTTTTTATCTCTCCTGTAAAATTTTAAAATATGGACATAGAGCCTTTGCATGTTAAGCCAGCAATATGTACCCTTCAAAATAACATATAAGTTATTAAAAACAAATACTGCATTGTGAATCCTGCATTTTTAAATGTGACTCACTGCAATTTTTTTTTTAGAGATTTGAATATCAGTAGGCATGTGTAGGTTATAGTGTATGTATTTGTACATAGATGTGTTTGTGTTTATTTTTCAATCTGAATACATATTTGCTTTAACGTTAACACATTATCATTTTGATTTTAATTTCAAACAACAAATACAATGTGAACTTCAACAAAATATTCAAATAGTATTGCCGAAATATATGCCAACCAAAATAATAAGAAATCAACATTACTACATCGTTCTGAATTTAGTATTGATGCTGCACATGAGCTGGCTCGTTTTATTTATGATAATGTTCAGATTTCAACAGTGACTAAAATAACAACGTCTTTAAAAAATAATAATATAAAAAATACGAATACATTTGTTGGTCAAGAAGAAAAAACTGCAACCAAACCAACACATACTACGACACATAGTGACAACTTCAGCGCTGAAGTTACTACTACTAATGTTTCCGACTTGTCGCATTCTGATTTTCCTCCCACGCGTAGTAGTACTATTAATGAAATCACAGACAAACAGAAAGTAATGTTAAAGAAAGCTTCATACATTTGCCCTACGGCCACATGGGAGTCCCAAAGCATGAACAACATAAAAAATGATTATATCCGAACAAGCAACAATAACAATGAGGATGACGCATGTGCCATGTATGCTGATCACACTGCAAATGCTGCATCATCAAAGACATGTGTAAGTATTCGTGAAGGGAATTCCAAAAAAAAAAGTTGAACAAAAAATTTAATGCGATACACATTGTTTTGAAAAACACGTGAGGTTCGAGTCTTCAAAATTAAATTTTTTAAAGCTTGTTCATACCAAAATTCACAGTAAAAGGTAGCGAAAATACAAAGTATGAAATTTCAAGTACATATGATGATTAAAGTGCTCCAAAATAAATAAATTTGTAGTTTTGACCATCCTCCCCATGTCCGGCATTTAGTACTGCACATCAAATTATTTCGTGTATTAACACTGCCAACAATTTATCTTTACCGAAAAGGAAGTAATAAATATGACTTTCGCGCTAATGTAAATAACAAAAAATAAAAATATGCCAAAAGCTTCCGTTAATTTGTGTGCAAAGATTTTTAAAGGACATTTAAAAAAATTAAAATTATTATTGTTTCTTGTCAACAAAATATTTTACGATTTCTTTCTCACCTTGTATTATCTTAAATCTTTGTCAGTCAATCTGTTTTAATAAATATTTTCGATTACTCAAATCAACACGAAGACATTTCAATCTTTTGATAAATTGAAGATTCTTCTTTTGCAGATTCCCGTCAAACGAGAAGAAATATATTTCGCCGTTAAAACCTGTTCAAAATATCACCATGAACGTTTGCCAATAATACAAAACACTTGGGCATCTTACGCCAAACATGTCAAATATTTTAGTGATTTTCAAGGTAAGATATGAAATTAATAGAATATTTACTGAAGGACATTAAAGGCACATAAATACTTAAATTAATGCATAAAACTGAACTGAAAATTAATAAAGCAAAACTTAGCAGAACAATACCACAAAGCGATAGATTTGTTATATGTTAAATGGATATATCAATAGGTCTGTTCATTTACTTTCCCAGTAAATACTTGCAACGAGAGAATAAAATCAAAATATACAAAATTACTCTCTTAAATTCTCAAAAATAGTAAAAAGTAAATGAACGCTTTTCCAGTAACAAAAAATTTATACACACAATTTTCATATTTTTTCCTTTCAAAATGTATAAATATTCACATTTTCTTCAATTTTATTTTTTTCACCACAAAAATAAAATTGTAAATAAATAAACAATAACACAAAACATATGAAATATAAGCTGCTAACTATTACGAGTTCAAAATAGAACTTGTAATAGTTTGCAACGAGAGAACACTCTCTAAAATTTATACGCTCTTGATTTTTTCTCTACTTGCTAGTTTTTTGAGTTAATGAACGCTTTTCCAGTAACAATTGTTACTAACTAGTAACAACTTTTAGTTATTGAACAGAGCTAATATTATACTAAATTCAGTAAAAGTTTACATATCGCACATTTACTGCAACAACGTCGTAATTAAAAAAAGTTGTTTCGAGAAAAATGGCATTGAATGTTTTATGACATTTTACTATTTCTTAAACAAATTTTCAACAAATCATAAGATTTCAGAAATAAAACCTGATTTAAATAGTAGATATTAATATCGTTCTAATCTGTATTTAGCCCAAATTGTTTCTTGTCAAATGTACGAGAAAACATGAATCTTGATTTTGACGTTTACAGAAAAAAATAATTGACTTTTTTGAAAACTGGTAAAAAAAAACACTGATTTTGAGTTATGACGTTGTTGCAGCACATGAGCGATATGTATATTTCTTTTTCACCAATTGCACTAAAATGAGTAAAATGAGTTTTAATTAACTATAGCTAATTTGTCTCAAAATATAACAGAATTTATGATTATTTATTCAAAATACAACCCTTATAAAGATCATTTTGCATTAAACTCAACCATATGATAATAAATGTGCAAAAACTATTTCCTCTTAAAATTTCAATAATTTATTTTTGTGAGTGATTTTTGGAAGTGGGCCGATATGGTGCTCGCCATCAAATTAAGTAGCTTGATTTATTTCTATTTGAAACTTCTTTACGTTAAATTATATTTGAATACCAACATTTTTGTGAGATTTTTGCTCGTTAAAGTTATTTTCGGATATGGGCCTTATATGGGAGCTATTTACAATTAGACTGTGCAACAAATGAAGACATTTGGAAAAACACACGGACTGCACGGAATATAATCGATTGTATTACAAACGGGCAGTAATATGGGTTTACTGCCCGTACTGCAATTTTGGTGACAAATTTTTTTTAATGGGCCCCAAAAGATTCTGAAAATCAGTGTCCCCTCAAAAAAATGTGACATCAGTTTTTTGCCAACAGCTAATACAGACTTGGCGATTCCAATTAACTATATATGGCAATAATATAGCTAAGGGTCCGCCAAAAACTGTTTGTAAACATTTTTTTCAAAATAATAGTTTTTCGTGTCCTTTTTTTTAAAAAACTGTATGAAGAATATTTTATATAATAACTTACAGGTACTCCCAATATGTCACTGACAATTTATCTTACTAAAATTAATCTTACTAAAACATTTAGTAAAGTTTCTTGTGAACATATCAATGCAATCTGAAAGTATTTTAAAAATTTTTTACGCGGAAACAAGGATTTTTTGTTTAAAAAGTATGATCAAGTGTGCTGCAATACAATGGGCAAATCATTATCAGTAAGATTATCAGTATTTTTGAAAGGGGGCAAGGTATGTCGAGTTTCTGAAGAGTAAATATAAGCTTCTTGTATAAGTATTTGGTTGGATGGTTGGTTTACGTGGTAGTTCGCTGCGTGCGAACAATCAAGTATGGTCGAAGGGACCCCGTTTTGACAAGACCATAACACTCGTTAGATGTAATGTCGTTTACATCGTAATGTACATATATAAAATGTATGCAAAAAAAATATGCTAGTTTACTAGCTGTGGGGTATCTCAGTAGGTCATTGAGTTTAGACCCGGCTACCTCACCAAGGTTAGTCAGTATATAGTTGCCCATGAATTTATGTGATTTTGAAAAAAAAAAAACTTAGGAGGAATGGGGATTAGTGATGAAACGAAGCTGAGCAACTGTAAATCAACTCAAAAACACCTCATCCGAGTAAATAATACAGTACAACATAGAAGTTTGGACTTGATCATACTATTTTAACAAACAAATCTTTGTTTTAGTGTCAAGAACTAGTAAAAAGCGAAAATTGTTAAGGTACAAAGTGATCTTTACATTGCATTGATATGTTGACAAGGGTTGTTCAGCTTTACCGTAGCTACAACTTTGCTAAATATTGTTAGTGTAAAATTAGGAGTCCCTGCAAGTTATTATAAAAAAATGAGAAAAATGTTCTTCCTATATTTTTTTTCCAAAAATGAACACGAAAAATCTATTTTTTTTCTTTATTTGCAAATAAAACTTATTCGTGAACAAATTTGTGTGGATAGCTGAATAAATCAAGAAATTATGGCCGATAAAGTCCAATTTAGGGAGAACATTTGTGAAATAATGGACCGATTCGCCAGTTTCAATAGTCTTCGTCATAATACACTCTATGGTGGTGTAGGATATAAATATAGACATTCTTAAAACCCATTCATACTGTTTTATTTTATTTAGAACAAGCGATTGCAAAGGACGTTCATTAAGAGCTTCCTATCATTAAATTTCAATAAAGCAACGTGTGTGTGAAACATCATCAACATTTTGTATTCGTTTGAAAGGCATATCGATGTATGACTCTCGTCCGAACTGTCCAATGTTCCAATTTTTGTGGTTTGTGGCTAATTTGCATAGCTGGTACATGCAAAAAAAAAAAAAAAAAAAAAAAAAACTTAAAAAAACCCCACAAGAAAAAGTCTAACAGGATCAAGTCGCACAATCTCGGTGGACAGTTCACATCACCGCCACGTGAGATGAGCATGCCTTCAAATCGCTCGTGCAGAATTTCCAATATGGCATGAGCTGTGTGGCGCGTCCTGTTGGAATCACATGCCATCGGTGTCCATATCATCCAATTCAGACAAAAAGAAGTTGATAATCATCGACCTATAGGATTAGATTTAACAACTTTAGCATCCATATAATTTATAGGCATTTTAATTAAATATTCATAATTTTAAGCCGTGTGTCCACTACCAAGTTTTCTTGCGGAAGTTGCTTTCAGAAGTGACTTCCAGAAGTTTTTTGGGTGTAAACACATATTAGAAGTCACGGCTTGCAGAAGTTACTTGCAGCTATTATGTGGAAAAACGTGTTTGATGTTTGCTGGAAGTAACTTCAACGACTTGCTGTGAACTGAAAGTGTTTTTAAGACTTGCAGAAGAAGTCGGGTATGCATCGGGTAAACGGTTTGTGGTAATCTCTTCTGTTTTCAGTTTTGTTTCGTGTTATTTTTTAGATCTTTTCCAAATTTATAAAAATAGACAAAAACAAATTCGTTTGGAGTAGTAAAAGACAGTATGTGGGAGGTATTGCCAATCTCATTTTAGTGTCCAGCTTTTGAATAATTGTTTGAATTAAAGATAAAATGTATTCGAAATCATCATTAGACATTCTCAGGAAATTTTTCAGCAGCATGGAATTTTCGGTCCGCAATTATTTAAATAATGTATTTAGGAAACTAAAATCTACTCGCAACACCACCCAATATCTTACCCAAACACTTATTTTTGTTTCTTTTCATTCATTTGTTGTTTCTTTTTAATAAAATATGCTGCGATAGCCAATATTATTTTGCCAAAAGACATTTTTATATTGTCATTCGTACAAAAAGCAAACTCTACTGCAAGCTATTTTCACATTGTGTGGAAACATGTCAGCAATTTCTTGCAGCAAGTTCGTCTTATAACTGTTACAAACTACTTCTGGAAGCAGACCTTCACAAGTTTCAGTTTGAGTGGAAACACTTCAGCAAATACTTTCAGAAGTTCTTCCACAAGTGACTTGCTAGTGGACACACGGCTGTATGAAAGAGCTTCAAAGAAAATTAAACATCATGGTTAAAGATCGGATTCTACCCGGATTAATTTAATATTACCACTAATGTTATTTGTCTATTTAAATATCTATCCTTGAGAAATTCACCTTTCCCTTCAGGCATTTATCAAGTGATGGGATCTTACCAATAAGTTATCATATTCCGGAGAGTAAATAAGTACTAGGCTGCAGGATTAATTTTGTTGCAGTTAGAGTTCGTAAACTTACATTTTTTTAAACGAATATTTTCTGCGCTTTTGTCGTCGTCAATGCACCTGTGATACTAAAACAATCACTGACATGAATCCATTTGTTTATACAAATATTCTGATGCCTACAATTGTTTAATTGAGAAAAAGGAAATCTTTAACCACTTGGCTCATTTCAATGTACAATCCTTCGTATTAGTATGTCATCCTCCAATTCAATCGTCTAAGTCCATCAATAAATTATTATAGGATTTGTATCAAATAACCTTATTTTGTACTAAAAACATGATTGTGTGTTCTAATGTATATAAAAATAATAATATCTGTGTTTGTAAATTAAACTTTATTTGATATTTTAAGATGACACAACACCAACAATAAACACTGGCATACCAAATGTTGAGATGGGACATTGTGCCAAAACATTACAAATTCTGAAATTAGCTCTGAGGGATATTGAAAACTACAACACCAGACAGCAAAGTCTCCATCATTTTAGTCAAGCAAAACATGAAAATCATCAAATACAATGGATATTTCTCACCGACGATGATACTTTATTAAGGTGAGTTTTAGTTGGAAAGGAAATTATTATACAACAAGTAATATAGCTATATTAGGCAGTACCGATTTTTACATACCCTTAGCCAAAGTGTACTTTAAGATAAAGATTGAAAGCATTTGTTGGTGAAAGAAAATGTTTGGTTAAATATATGTTTTTTTGCTAAAAAAAATTTATTAGTGAAAAAAATGTAGGTTTACAAATATCTCTTTCAGATTTTGAATCACTGACGGTCGGAATTACTATGGCGTTTTATACGCTGATGAAAATATATATCACTAGCTTGACCCGGTGCGCTTCGCTACCCCTGTCGATGTAAAAATCGGTTCAGCCGTTTAGTAATTATTGTTTAAAAACTAAAGGTACCAATTTTACCCGTTTTTCCCCCTTTTTATCCCTTTCTGGTCCAAGTATTGAAAAAATTTATAGCCTATTGACGCTTCCAAGTAAGGATCTATCTACATTCCAAATTTCAATAAAATCGGTTCAGCCGTTTAGGCGTGATGCTCAAACAAACAAACAAACAAACAAACAAACAAACAAACAAACAAACAAACAAACAAACAAACAAACAAACAAACAAACAAACAAACAAACAAACAAACAAACAAACAAACAAACAAACAAACAAACAAACAAACAAACAAACAAACAAACAAACAAACAAACAAACAAACAAACAAACAAACAAACAAACAAACAAACAAACAAACAAACAAACAAACAAATAAACAAACAAACTTACAAAGACATTTATATATTTATATAGATTAAATATCCATACTGTATATTTAAATGACTATGTAATCCAGATATAGACAAAAAATAGGTGATTTTTTTTGCATATATCGCAGTTATTTGTAGTGCGATATTCTTGAATTTAAATAGCAACTTTAGCGGCACCATTGAGGATATATTGATGTATCAATCGTGTATGTAGCTTATTTGCAGGCTTCAGAATGTTGATTTCAACATACGTACAGACGGACATGGCTAAATCGATTCCGCTATCCATAACGATCCAGAATATAAATATATACATTATTGGGAAAATATAGAAATGGAATGGCAAACGTATATATAGCCTTAGCACTCATGGTGAAGGGTATAAACGAAGGATGTTAAATGACCACACATACAGTGAAACGAACGAACAAACATATTATTTTACTAAAACTGAAAGATAGACATATTTAAAATTTGCATTGTATTTTGACAAAAGTTAAATTTATTATCAATTAAAATTTTAATTTGTTTCTTAGGGACATTAAATGTATTTTCTGTATTGAGTTCAACATTTAATTTACTGGCAATAGAAAAATATTTTCATTTAAATTTTATAGGCCATAGATTCATGATTTATTTGTTAAATTGTATATATTTTTATTGCAGTTTTTTCATAATGAAAAGTATCAATGTTTGTGGCTATGTTGGCAACAAGATTGTTCATCAACCAAACATCCATACCATACAACTCAGCCATCATACTGTCTATAGACACTGACTTTTTTATTCTGAAGGTCTTATATTTTTATCACAATATTCAATGAAATAAAATTTACTCTACACAAACATATTTTACCACATTATCAGGGACTATATTCAGCTCCTCTTATTACTTCTCTAGAGAATTGAATATCATCTCCCCATTAGTATTCATCAAAAGTAATTTCCTTTTTAATTATTTCCTACACAGAGAAAAGAGATTCGTATTCACAACCGAATTCGTCGCCAATCGAATTTTGTCGGTTGCATGTACTATCACATAATTCGATTCAGACTACTGTTTATATGGCAATCACAACTGTTAATTAAAAAATAATTCGGTTGGAAGAACCAGCAATTTATATATAATTACATTAGACTGGCCCAATGAAAAAAAATATTTTTTTTTATTATTACTAAATATATGTTATATTTTATTTGTTGGAATTTATGTAACAAACATTAATATACATAAATATATACAATAATTAACTATACATGAGAAGAAAATACTTTAAAATTTGATTTACTTGAATGCTGCAGTTCATTCTTTATACAAATGTCATGTACATTTTCCGATATTTCCAAAAGCTACATGGCACCGGTACACATGTTATCAAACAATTCAGATTATAGTTACCACGTATCAACATTGAGCCTTGACGACGAATTGCGACGTACCATAACGATATTGATATTTACGAAAGAAATGCTTGATGATAATGCTAAAGAGGATTTATAAAAACAGGAAATAAGTGAAAGATTGTACTTATTTTGCAAATTCATAATTTCCTTACCATTATTCGTACTTTTATCTCTTGGGAACCAATCAGAATATGTATAACGACCTGCATAATGAAGTATTCTCCAACTGGATCGTTTTGATTATCACATCACCAGAAATCATTGGTATACATGGGAAAGGCACGAGATTTTGTTGGACAAAGTATTTGTTCCTTTTAACTCCTACAAGTAGCATAGGGCCGAACATGGACTAAGTAAATTTTGGTTATTATTTACAAGAAGTCTACCTTACCCCAGATCTACCGATAAATCATCAAAAATTGGCGAATTTTGTATTAGTTTTTCCATAAAATTTTCTGTAAAAAAATACAGTGAATGAAGTGAAATTCATATATCATAAATTACCCACTAATGGCTTACTTACCATCCTAAGACCGAGTGTTACTGTTCATCTATTTATATGTTTCTATTTGCAGGAATATTTTGTGTTCTTAAATATTATTTCAATTAATTTAATTTTTTTTCAGTTGTCAGAAGTTCATCACCATTTCATTATTGCATTCGGTAGAGAACATCGTATTAATTTGTATTGTAATCAATTATTCAGTTAGCATATTCAAATAGTTATTTCAGCAGTTAAGTTTTTTATTACAAACAATTTTATGATTACAACAACCAATAATTGGGATTTGAGGCCAACAAAGCTAAATTCAATTCAGTTGTAGTTTTCGAATTAGTTAAATAAAATTTAGCTAAGACACATATCGGTTAAAGTGACCAATTTTTCAATTGTTGAAATCATGATTCGATTGCAATTGTGATTTTGCTTTTCTAGACACTAAAAATGGGTTGTATTTATATACTTTTAAGATTAACAACTAATTTTCTGTTTGTCTTATTAACTATTAATATCAGAAACCGAATTCCGACCAATCTGTTTTCTGTGTGTATTTACTTTATTTTTGTTAGCATTTCAGGTGTTTGCCAAGTACTTGGATGTTACAATTCAATGGATGATATTTATCTGGGTGAACGTTACGGGTATCGTTTGCATGCCCAGGATGGATTTAACTATATAACAGGTGGTGGTGGCATTGCATTCTCTCTGCCAGTGGTTAGACTTATTTTGCAGCAATGTTCATGTCCTTCACCATCGGCGCCGGATGATATGATTTTGGGCTCCTGTTTGCACTCACTTCAATTACAAGCTATTCATTCGTCGCGCTTTCATCAAGTGGGTATCAGTTTTTTTACATTGTAACCCTTAATATAATTTACAATAAAATTAACACTAAATATTCATTATTTTCCTGAAATCTTCTTCAATTAAAGGCTCGTCCCAATGATTATCCCTTGGAGTTATGGAAACAAGAGCCACCTGTTTCATTTCACAAATTTTGGCAACTGGATCCTATTGATATTTATAATCAATTATTTGCTGCTCAAGACCGTCAACTATTGGCTGAGGAAAATCATGTTCTCGAAAATCTTATTGATTTAGATTTTAGTTCCAAGACTCGAAAACTATTAGCCAAAACGGAATCATTGAATTTAAATGAGATTCCTGTCTCTTTGGTGGCATCGCTGCATCATTCAAAGGAGCGTCATGTTGATCTCTAATCAATGTTTTTTGTTATTTATCTAAATAAAAAAGTAATATATTTTTGCAAATTTAAGTATTGTTTCAAAGTGTTTTAATTAAATGCATTGCTAAAAATTGATAATTAATTTAATTAGTTTAGTTACTATTATACATTGATTTTACTATATAAAGGGTCTTATAATAATAATAAGGACCTCCGAACTTTGACAGTTGATAGCGGCCATATTTTTTGAAGTTACATCTGTCGAATTAACTGTCACTTATTCAGTTTGTTTTGCCTAACCACCATGGACTTATATACCGTTCAACAACACTTGCAAGCAGAACAAATTTTCGAATATGGAACGATACCCATCCACATGACATTCAAGAGCGTCTAATGCATCCAGAATATTTAACTGTTTGTTATGGATTTTGAGCTGGCGACGATATCGGTCCATATTTCTTTGAGAGCATCGATGGCTAGGCCATCACCGTCAACGGCGAGCTCTATAGGTCGATGATTATCTAGTTCTTTTGTCCTAAATTCGAAAAAATTGACACCAAGGATATGTGATTTCAACACATTTGACATTCTGCACTAGTGATTTGAGGGTATGGTAATCTCACGTGGGGGTGATGTGATCTAGGCACTGAGATCGTGCGATTTGACCCCGTTAGGTTTTTTGTGTCGTGTATTAAGTCGCGCCAGGGTAATAGAAAATTGGACATTTTGGAAGCGCGCCACTCAGTGAAGCTGCTGTGTACATTTGTACGATGTTATATCCCATACATAATGCCATCGATAAAACTTTCAAAGGAATAAAAAATGCGCTTCCTATTTAAATATAGGAAGCGCTTTATGAAATGATGCAATTATGTGCACGAAAATATTCATGGATTTATTAATTGTGGATGAATAGCAATAAGAAAAGTTATCCAAACTAAGGACTGAGATCGAAAAATTCTTAACATACATATATGTTAATAAAAATGAAACCACTAACTTACAGTTTTGATTTCTTTTTTATTTGATTAAAATTATTATTAAAATTTTCCAAAAAAAAATTATAGTTTTAATCACGAGTGACGAAATTTTGAACCTTTTTCGGAAACCCTTCCATTATCGATAATGTAGTGCTTTCTGTCACTTTGCTCGAACAGGTAGTCCATCTCCGTTTAAAATCTATCACACTTTTGGACACCTTTTTTGAGCTCTTCAATTCTCTTTTAATAAGAGCCCACTAACCTTAGCTCCGGGCAGTTTGGAGGATTTGCCTCTCTTGGAACAAATACCACATTATTGTTCTTGTACCACTCAATACCTTGCTTACCATAGTGACAGGATACCATATCAAGCCAAGAATAAGAGGAAACATTAAGAACTCTTACGAATGGAAGCATCCTCCTTTGTAAATATGCCTTGATGTAAATTTCGGTATTTAAAGAGCCCTTTGTAACAAATATTTGGCTAACCGGGCTGCTTTCTTATCGGATATGTTGGGAGCTCCTATGAAAATGCTTTCTATTTTTTTGGCTTTAGAAACATCATGTGAACTATTCCTTCTACCTGAACCAGGTTTTATAAAAACGGACAAGTTCTCCCAGTACTGTTTAATAACATTGGAAACAGTTTGACCGCAGACCTTTGATTGTTTGGCCAACTTTTTGTAGGCCCAAGTTAAGCTTTGTTGAACATGTTTAATAATTTTAGTACGCACTTTTTTGTGGTCACTCATTTTAATCAGATTAACAGCAAATGAACATAATTGACATTAAACATAATAACTGACATGCTTTACAAAGGTAAATTGATAAAAAAAATCAAATAATACTTGTGTTAAAAGTTTTAATGAAAAACGTGTATTATTTCGAGTAATTGGTGAGTATTGCAAATGCATTATAAGGTTTAACGTAGCTTCCACCTTACTTTTCATTATTTTACTTCATTTCTTATATTGTAAATGATTTGAATAAAAAATTTACAAATTATACTTTATTAACTAAGAAATAAAACGGAAAATTTTTATAATTTTATAAATCATCAATGCTTTTATATACTTTTTAAAATGAAAACAAATAAATGATGAAAAGCTAAAAAAACTATAGAGTCATTCTTACTATCACACATTCATTTAAGTAAATAAATGTTTTGTGTAGGTCAACTTTGATATTCTAGTGTATGAACTAATAGTTACTTCTTATGATATTATGGTATCAAATAACTAGCACTGTAAAAAAAATTAAAACTATAAAAAACTTTCTTTAAAAAACTTATAAAAATTTGCATTTTTCGGACCCCAAAAAAATGTAAACGCTTTTAATATATTTTTTTTTAACTTCAAAAACATTTAACGCTTAAAACCTTTGGGATTCGTTACACAAAAACACTAAATAATTCCTTGGGGAGTACATGCTTTCATTTCAACATTTAATTTCTATATTCTAGAAAAAAGTCTTTAGTATAAAATGCAAATGATACAAACTTTTGAAAAAAACTTTGAAAACTACTTTGTGTAATTCTTACGCAGGGAAACGCAATGTGGTCTGTGTAAGATATTTGAAATATATTGTGCAGTCTTAGTTTTATATTCGTTAGTGGATTATTTTGCAATTGTTAAAAAGAAATGAGAAAACTGAAAATGTGTATGATTTTTTTATTTTGTATAATTTTTGGCTTTAAATAAACGCTTGACTTGTTTCCGTTTTCTTTTCTATTCACTGCTGATTAATGATGGATTTTATTGGAGGTGTTAGAGTGTCAATGTGTTGATGATGATGGTAACATTAAAGTGTGATTTAATGATTCAACATTAAATAGGTAAAAATTTTACACTAAAATCAATTATTGTTAAAGAAAATTTAAACCTATAAATTCTAATATTGTCAGACTCGAAATATTTTATTTGGTAACAATAATTTTATTTAAGAACACTTGTTTCATCAAGTCTATTTTCTTAACAAAATTTTTGGAAAATAGTTCTTAGGTATTCAGACCTAAGCTAAATGGTCAGATTTCGGAAGAGCTCCAACTTGATTTAGTGGCTAAATTTTTCCCACCACATGAAATTATTGTCCGAAAAACAGAAGTGTATGCTTCTATCAATTGTTAAACTAAAACTACTTCATTATTAAAAAAAATAAGTTTTTGCATTGGCAAACTATAACCAAAGGACACAACGTTAATATAATATTACGGAAAGTATATTTTAGGTTCTTAAATAACTTTTTAGGTTAACTTCGTACCGGGTGTAAGTAACATACGATTATTGTTGCTACTTCGCACTTTAGTACTGTCCCAAACTATCTCGTTTACTTTCACGTAGATACACACATGAATAAATCTAATACAGCACGTCAGTTTTAGTAGTAGTTAATGTATCCCATCGAAACAGTAATTGTCACTAATGTCTGAATATTTGTCAGACGTATGTGTTCTTTGTAGTGCATATATAAGCCATGTGGTTACTTTATACCCCCATGTAGTGTAGCGATACGTCAATTGTCACTTTAGTGTCTCTAAGTAATCCAGAATGTAGTTACTTTAAACGTTTATTTTGTACTGCACTTTATAAGGTAGTTATTTTATCCACCAGAAGCAATCTATTGGAGAGAAGTCGGACGAAGATTTGTTTACAAGCAATTGGTTACTGGACTGTCCAGGAGATGTCGTTTCAACTGACTCGTACATATGAAAATAACCAGCTGTGAAGCTAAGCCAGTAACCAGTTATGTAGCTAGTTAGGTAACCTGTATGTGAATCGAATGCGTTGACTACTTCGGACAAGCTATTATACATCCTATTTGTGGATCAATTGACCTCCTGCTTAGGACACGCACTAAAGGGATGATGAACTTAAACGCACATTCGATGCAGTACGTATCGACCATTTAGTAAAGTAAACAATGCCATAGTACTGCGCAATCATAATTTAGTTCCCACGCTGAAAACAAAGCATGAATATAAACTTTTTGGATACGAGTAAGTAGTATTCAGTTTTGTTTAATATGTGTAACATGACTTGAAACAAGAAAGTTAATGATGATTTTAAATATTCGATAATTGTATTCACATGTTGAGTGGTGGTCCAAATACAAATATCTTTATAAAACTAAATAAAATGAACTAATCCTAATTTCTTTAGAAAAATTCTAAAGGGATCCAATCGTAACACCGCGCCCACAAATTAACATTGCCAACTTAGTGAATTGTTTCAGGATTTATATATTTTGTGCGCTTTCCTATTTTTACTAAGTAATTGTAAGTTTCAATACGGTTCCATTGTGTCCAGGTACAAAACTTAAAATATGTATTATCAAATTTAGAAAGTGCTAAATATTTAAACTAAATATTTAAGAAAATTTCTTGAACTTTGTCATGTGTTTAGAAAAATAATATTTACATTTTGTGCAATATTAATAAGTATATGCAAATTTGTGTTGTTATATATGTTTAAAATTCAACTGTTGCTCAATGTTTTTTCAGATCTCATATCAGTTGTTAGAAAGAGTGAATAAATTCTTTAAAATTGTAAAATGAAGAAATTTGGTGAACTTATTAAAATTTTACTGAACATGGGTAGGATACTAAATTGGTTTAGCTCCATATAAAATGACGAGACTTTCATTAAGCGCTTCCTCTCTTTAAATAAAAAAAGTAATAAATAAAAGAAAGTGTGTGTAAGATATCATCAAAATTTTTATTCGTTTGAAAGGCCTATCGATGCCATTATGTATGGAAAGGTCCTCCGTGACTTCGCTGGTTGCCGAGCATCCGAAACTTAAAATTTTCCATTCCTCTGGCGCATAAAACATACTGAATTTGACCGATGGTATCGACTATGATGGCTTTGAGAGCCTCTGTGGTTTGTGGTTTATTCTCATAGACCTGCGATCACAAGGAAAAGTCTAAAGATTGGATCACACAATTTCCACAATGCACTAATTATTGGTCTATTTTATATGCCAAGCGTGTGGTTTCACTATTTATTGGCTCATACGTCAAACCACAACAATGAAATGAAGTATAAATACCTGGGAAGTGATACTGTTTTTCTGGTAGGTTTTGTCGAGTTCTTCTGAATCTGCTTTTTATATTTGTGAAACACCTCCTCATTCGCATGTTTAATAACTTAGTCAATTTCTGGCTGATTTTTAATGATCTTACCTTAACGGTCAAATCGCACGATCTTGGTGGCAAGTTGACATCACATCACATCCACATGAATCAAATCCAGCCCAGCAGTTTTAAAAGTAGTCAATGTATCCCTAAGATTTTGTCACTAATACCTGATCGCTTGGCTGACTCCAGCTTATATATTTTAGGTCAATTGACACATACGTGTTCTTTGCAGTGTAGAAAGAAGTCAGGTGGTTATTTTATAGATCCCAGGTAATCTAGCGTACAGTTGGTAATTATTGACCGATAGCGCTCACCTTTGACGGAGATGTCCTCGCCAACGACGTTCTCAAATGAATATGGATCGATAACGCTGGAATTACCAAATCTACACCAAACAGAAAATTTTTCGGATGCATTGGACGCTCTTGGAAAATTTGACACACTATCACAGATAGCGGAGACGTTTTCGGCAGATCTTACATTTCGTGTTGGGTGTTGGTTCATTGTTTGCTAAACCAGTGGACACAAAATTATCCAGAACACTGCGAGTGGGCAGGACGATTATGCGACCGTAAAATGAGATAAGACAACGTTTTCCGAACAGAACACCCATTTAGATAAAAGATTTTTATCATTTGCACGAAATAAATGAAAGCCAATTCGACAGATGTAGCTATTGGAAGACCCTTTATTTCAATCGTTTTCAAGTGTTCTGGAATAAAGTCTACATTAACTTTTCTCCTTGTTATTATATGAGTGTTTTCAATGTCATCCGAGACCTTTTTCCAAACATATAAAAAAAAACACTAAAAGCTGTTATCATCTTACTTCATAAAAACAACATGACATACGGATGAATTTTCATTTTATTTCCACTTCGTAAAGTCGTAACGTCTATATTTTTTCTAATTGCATAACTATAAAATACTTTATGATTGAATTCCTTTAAAACAGCTTACAAATTTTCGCAACCTCCAAGGATTTTTGCTCGAAAAGATGAAGTTGTTTCAGTTTAACTTTAAACATCCCAATTGCCATAGCACTATAGATTTCTATTTTTGATAGTTTAGTTTTTCATTTAGTTTTAACTCCCCTTATGTAAAGAAAACCAAATGATGAAAAGTTATGTGTTCCAAATGACTTGTCCTCTGTGTAACAAGAAACTACTTTCGAACATACTCGTATAAGATTTCATCAACTTAGTGTTGAAAAAATAAACGAACATATTTAAAGTTTTTAAAAAAGAAAACATAAATCTCTTGGTTGCATTTTGTTTATATGTATTTTAGAACAATTTATTTTAGAAAAAAAATCCTGCCAATATAAAATAGCTACAACTAACTTAATAAATTCGATGAAATCCAAATAATTGCTACGGTTTTTATGTCCACAATGATTTATTAGAATTTGAAATAAATTTAGCATTTTCGGGGTTGAGTTTATTTATAATTTTTGTTTTTGTCTTATATTGTAATGTAATTAGAAGTGAATCTAAAAGTGTCAGTTAACTTTTTCACAGGGGCTTGTAATTTAAGGGAATGCTACGGAGTATTTTAAATTTAAATCACGTCTTCTCATTAATTCACGTTGATTGATGTTGCTGTTAAAAGGAACGTAAAATAACCAACCCGATATTAAAACAAAATTAATGAATTCCAATAGCAATGGCAATATTTGTAAACTTTGTAACTTTTTATTTGTGTAAATTGAACCCAAAATTGATGACACAGAAGCAAGCAATTATTCACGTGCATAAAAAGTACAAAAAAGCATTCCATTCCAAAAATAAAAATAATAAACGCTTAAAACGTTTTTTAAAAAATTCGAATCATTTCTTAAAACAAAGTAAAAGAGCTTGTGTTTTTCAACAAGAAAAAAAGACTACAAGAAAAATACAGAGTTATATGTTGTACAGACAAGGCGCAAGTACGGCAATTTAATTATTTTAGAACAAATCGCAGAAATCGTGTACGAGACAGTTAAATATAAATATTGTGGGAGATTGTGGTTAAGTGGTGTCCTATAATAGACAAATGAAAGTAGAAAGATTTAGTTTTAGCATTGGTAATGTTGAAAAATTCAAAAGAAAGTCGGTTGAGTTTTAATATTGGACGTATGACTTCAAAATGCAGCTCAAACTCACCGATTGCTCACCAAACCTTATGGTGAATGTGTTCCATCGGTTTCAACCTGCAAAAGATAGTTTGTTTGGTTCAAAAGAAGACAAAGATCGACAAAGGAAGACAAAGATCGGCCAGGCCAGCCAAAAAAGAGCAAGAATTGTAGGCATTACTCCATGAAGTTTGTTGCCAAACTTAACAAGAGTTTTCAAGATCATTGGGAAATACTCAATCAGCAATTTCAAAACGTATGTGAGCAGCAGGATTCTGCTGCTGGGAAATCTGGTACCATACGAATTGAAGCCGAGAGACCTTGAAAGATGGTTTTGCATGTCCGAAATGATGTTTGAGCAGAATTATTTGAAAACTAATTCTGCGCTGAATCATTATAGATCCATCTTTTAATGGTTATTGGATCATAGAATTATTCAATATTGAACTCAAATAGTCAATTAAAAATACATATCCTAGACAGTCTAATCTATATACATCCTGGGATGTAAGTATACTTAAGCAAAACGAAAATAAACTGTATAAGAATTATTTCAGCACAATTTGTATCAAACCAGTTTGTATTTATAGTTTAGAAAAAAGTGCAGTATAAAATAAACATTTAAAAAAACTACACTCTAGAAACCCTTAAACAACAATTGACATCACGCTAGATAAAGAGCACATACGTGTCAAATGACCCAAAATATATAAATTTAAGTCCGTCAAGTGATTAAACATTAGTGAAAATTACTGTCTATAGGGTATACATTGATTACTCGCAAAACTCCAGGGTTAATTCATACATTTATTTGTGTATTTAATAACAAAATTAATACTAGAGCTACATTTACAATTATCATTAATCACCGTTAATAATACAACTTCGAATTATAGGAGTTCAAACAATGATCACCATAAGAACTAAAGCATATTAAATACATGAAAATGTTAAATACATTAAATACATAAAATGCTAAACAACACAAGTTTTTCAAGCCTTGGACATGTTTTTTATTTAATTTTTTTACTCAGCTGTTTTTGTTTTATGTTGGTGCTGTTGTATAATTGGTGAAAAGAATTTAAAAAATCCTTTCAGATAATGAGTACAATTCATGTTAATAGAAACATGGTGACCAAAAAATATTTTGTCATACTTAAAATAAAAGAAATACAAATTTTTTCGGAATTGTTTAAAATCACATTGCAGAAGTTCTCGATATAAGTTTTTAAATTCTGCTGTTTTTTTTTTTCATATAGAAAAATATCAAATAGTTGTCAGTATTATTGAAATGTCTTAGAATTTTTCATCACTATTCAGTTCATATTTAATCAGACGTTTTAGAAAAAAGATGTCATTAAATTTATCTTCGGATAAAATTTGCTATTGAATTTTTTTACTATATTTTGCACAATTCTTCAATTCGAAATTTTTATTTTACCATACTAGTATGAAATTATCCTCTTATGTGTATGGTATACTTTAGATGTTGCAGGTTTATGTATTTCCTTTCTAGTGAAAATTACTGCAAAATTAAATAGCACAAACAAATATTTTATCTGTTTCTTTATTTTTCTGTTATTTAATTCAAAGTAGCTCCCAAAAGGCAATCATTCATGTTGTTTAGTTAAGATTGAACGAATTAATAGCTTTTAATTGTCAACAATTTTTTAAATTTTTAAATTCAAATGCATATTCTTCAGTCATGATTTTTAACAAATGCGTTTTTTATTTGACATATCAAAGGGGGGATTACTTGTACTTTTGCTTTATTTGAATATTACTTTCTGAATATTTTATAATGAACATAGAATCAGGAAATTAGACACACATACTCCTGAACGAGTAGAGACTTAATAGTACATTTTCTTTCTTCTATTGGTACATTTTTAGTTTTCGTTAATAATGCACCTAGGAACACAAACACGAAATGTGGACTAAATGCGTTTGAAGTTTGTCTTATTCTTAATGGCACTTTTTAAATATTCTATATGTATGAATCTATTGAAATTACGTATTTATGAGTACAATTGGAACTTAAAATAGAGACTTAGTTGCACTTTATCCATTTGAATCACTTATTTTCCAGTTAGTTTCATGTTAATTTTTACCTGGAAATATAAGTGATCAGAAATTATAGTCCCTTTATTTCTTTCTTATAGCCACGTTTACGTTTCATTTAATTTCCATATGAAAATCGATTTTAGGTTGAAAATAAAGTGATCACAGATAATTGTCCTTTTTCCATTTCGACCACTATTTACAGCCTTATAGGCAAATTTATGTTTCAGTTCATTTTACTACGATTGGACAGCGAAGCGAACCGGGTTAGTAAGAAGTAAGAGTGTTATATCCAGCTGAGCCGAATCTTATATACCCTTTATCAATATATGGGTATTTTCTTCCTTATATTTATTTTTCTGATATAGGGGTTGTATGGGGTCTAGAGTCAATTATGTTCCGATATAAAACTTGTAAATTTTGATCAGGACAGCTGCAATCAATTGGGGTATTCAAACGGTCTGCTATTAGGTCACATAATCATATCTTACCACATTATTGTTCTTGTACCACTCAAGACCATGCTTACCATAGTGACAGTATACCAAATCAGGCCAAAAATGAGAGGACAAACATTCCTTGATGTAAATTTCGGTATTTATTGAGCCATTTGTAACAAATTTTTGGCTTTTTTGCCGCGACTGCTGGCCATATCAAGATCTTTTTTGGAACATTTTCTGCTTTTGGGTCCTAAGCTTTTCTACAACATTCCCTCGAGCATCAGCAGCGTAAAAATATTGACCCGAAAGCTGCGAAAAATTGTCCATATGTACGTTTCGTCGTCCATTATGCAGCAGGTATATTTTTTTTTTTAATCCTCGTATGTTTTAAAACCTGCATTGGCTTTAACTTTTCGTACCAAATATCCCGAGGATATGTTGGGAGCTCTTTTGAAAATGCTTTCTATTTATTTGCTTTAGAAACGTCATGTGAACCATTCTACTTGATCCAGGTGTTCTGTCAACGGACAAGATCTTCCGATATTGTTGAATTTATTGTTTGGCCAAATTTTGGTAGGACCAAGTTGGGTTTTGTTGAAAATATTGAATAATTTTAATATGCACTTTTTCCTTGCCACTCATTTTAATCAGATTAACAACAAATGAACATAATTGGCATGCTTTACAAAGGTAACTTTATCAAAAAAAATATCAATAATACTTCGGTTAAAAGTTTTAATTAAAAACGTGTGTTAAGGTTTTTTCGATCAGTCCTTAAATGTAGGATAACAATTGCTGGTACTTACGTGTATAAATAAAATTAAAATTATATTTGTTTGCATGCAATTCATGCTTGTTTATATTTTATTCTCTTTAAATTATATTTAGCTTTTTTGTAGATATAATATAATTTAATAAAAGTCAAGGATATATCCTTGTGCATTTACAATCCGTGTGTGTGTGTTTTTTTACATATAAATTGCAGCTTACAATTTATTTCAATTTGTTACATAGATTTGTAAAAAATTACTAGGTTAATTGATAAGTATATACAAATATAAGTAAATAAATATGAAAACAGCAAGACATAACTAACACAATAATGCTTTTGAAATATCGCCTTAAAACTTTGGAGATGCTAATTAGAAAGTTAAATATTACACAAATCCTACGGACAGCAACTGTTGAAAAGTTTTCAGTTTAGTCCATATCAACTGTATTGTACTTCACAGGTGTTCTATTTTGTTTAAGGATGGTTATTTCCAAATATGAACAAACAATATGAGTACTTTTATGTAAAAATGGGAGATTTGACATCCAATCTAGTACTTGATGGCATACTTTCCTGACAGTGAAATCATTTCATGTAAATCTGTACAGAATATGCGGCTTGAAAGAGTATTGATATGGTTAATTATCAATTGATCTACCTAAATTGCAATGTGTATTTATTGCTGATACACAGAGAAAACAGATTCGTAATAGCAATCGAATTTGTTGCCAATCGAATGATTCTACCTTAGTGACCGAATTTTACTGGTGTGGCTACAAAATTTTGGAACGGGTAACAAAAGTATGGTTGCTTCAACCGTAATTCTTCTTTATCAACTGACTTTCTGTTGACAGAACCGAAAAATACTACGTATACAACCGAATCATTCGATTGGCAACAAATTCGGTAGCTATCACGAATCTGTTTTCTCTGTGTATATATGTTAATATATAAATATTATAAAAGTAAACAAACAATTGAATTGATCAATTGTAATTGTTTATTCATTCATGATTAACTTCATTGTCTTCTTTATAAACACACATTTACTCTAATATATTCACACACATAAAATATGCCAGCAGTTCTAGAAGACTGTCCCGAACTAGTGATTTTACCTATCAGTTGGAGTGAAAGTTAGTTACATAAATAGCTACGTGACTAGGTATTTTGACCCTATATTGGTTCTTTTTGATCCTATAAGGAGCATAGGGCCTCAACATAATTTACAAATAATCTGCCTAATATCCTCTTCATGGTAGTCAATCTAACGAATCAGTTACCTTACTAGCTACCTATCTGGTTACTACATAATTAGGTATTTGAACATGTACTGGTGCTAAGTCAGTTTAAAAGACATATCCTAGGCATTAACCGATTGCTTGTAAGTAAACGATCCTCCGACTACTCTCCAATAGATTACTTCTGGTGGGTAAAATAACTATTTTTAAAAATACTTAGAGATACTTAAGTGACAATCGACATCACGCTAAATTATCTTGAATGTATAAAGTAACCAATTGACTTATATATGCACTACAAAGAACACATACGTGTGAAATGATTCAAAATATATAAATTTGGAGTCAGTCAGTGATCAGACATTAGTGACAATTACTGTCTCTAAGTGATACATAGAATACTTGTACAGCTGCTGGCGTGATATAGGATAGATATAGTTAAGAAAGAAGATATACAGAAAATTGTGTAAATTATGCAAATAAAAATTTCACTACTACTTTAAAACTAGAGATGGTAGATATAGACGTCATCATAATCGGCAGATAAAAGTACATAATGATCAGCTATTGTTATTTCAGAAAATTTAAAATACCTCCACTTTTTTGTGCTGTGGTATTAGTACTTTTGCTTTATTCGAATGGTACTTTCTTAATATTTTATAATAATGACATTGAATCATGAAACTAGACACAGAAAATCCGAAATAAATTGGAGTCTAAAACCAGCTGTGGAGTTTCTATTGATAATCTTAAAATACGCACATATAAAATAACTAGCTATTTCTGTAACAAATTGTCATCATAAATTATAGGTAAAATTACTAGTTGAGGATATTATCCTAGAAGTGCAGGGGAATGTGTAGGTAATGGTATGTATATTTGTACAACAGTGTTAATGTGTGAAGGTTGGCAATGCATGCTGCAATTCTACCTTTAGTAGTATAGATATGTCTAAAGCTGCATTGATTTATATGTGTCTGTTTTTTATTCAGATTATACATTTGCTTATACAACTGCTGTTGCCATTGAATTTAACTAAAAACATGTTGACGTAAATCTAGGCTAACGGGTAAGAAAATGAGAGTGAATGAATATGCAAGTTGTGTAAATGTATGAGTACATCAAAGAAAACATGGATGATGGCATATTTACACATTAACACTTTATACTTTCCTTTCAAACAAAACACACAACTTCAACAACATGTTAAAATAATATTACCGACATCTATGCCAACCACAATGATAACAAACATTTAAAACCACAATCAACAATATTGCAACGATCGAAATTTAGTTTTGATGCCGCACATTAGTTAGCTCGTTTCATTTATGATAATGTTAAACTTCCAACAGTGACCAAAACAACAGCATTATTATTAACTAGTAAAAATAATAATACTGAAAATCTTCATGTCAACCTTTCGTACCATAAGAATGCACAAACTCCTCCAGAACAAAAAACTTTAACTAACAATAATCCATCACGTACAACAATACCGGCTAAACGTGACACTTCCAATGCTGTTACTACTTACCAATGTTTCAGACCTCTCGCACTCTGATTTTCGAATTACGATAAAGGAGACATCTCGTACACCGGTATTAGTACAACCAGCACAACAAGCCAAAAAATAATACTAAAGAAAAGCATGAAAAGGATAAAGAAGAACAGTATCAGAAAAAGTGACATCAATAAAACCGACAACAACTATGAGGATGACGCATGTGCAATGTATGCTGAACAAACTGCAGCATAATCAATGACATGTGTAAGTATTCGTGAGGGGAATTCTAAAAAACGTTGAATAAGATTTGCCCAAAAAAGGTTCCCTAACGCCTTTTTCCCTACCATATTTTTTTTTAAAAAATACTTGGGGTTTGATTTAACAAAATTTCACTTTGTACAGCTTTATTAAAAGATAACGAAGACAGATAAATACTTGTTTAAAGGTCACTTTCATTTCGAATTTTTAATGTGACTATCAAAATCGAAGTTATTACGAAATTTGAAGATCATAAACCTTAATGCATATCGATTTTCCAAGGTGATCAAACGATGTCCGTCCGTCTGTCTGGCTGGCTGACCATTTAAACCTTGTGCGCAAAGTACAAAAAGATATCGTGATCAAATTTGGTACATACATTTATGTTTGCCAGAATTGTATCCACCTACTTCGGTCACGGCCTGATACCAGACATAACGCTCATCAGCAACCTTGACTGTAGGACCCTAAGAAACATTTTTGAAGAAACCTAGTTTCTAAACGATGAACGAGGACGGATCATCGACATTGCAACAATCCGGTATGGGAGTACAGAAGAGCATCACTGTGGCTTAGGTGTATGTGTTTTTACTTGAGTCAACAAGACTGCATCCTCCTATCAACACTACAAACAAATTGTCTGTAGTGCACCAAGTAAAGGACAAAAAGATAAACATGCGAACTGCTTCCGTTAAGGTGAGTTGTCGCGAGGATTTTCAAAAGTCATCAAAAAGGAAATTTCATTAATATTGTTTCTTGCAGAATGGATAATTTTCAACACACAGAAAAAAGAAATTCATAATTGGAATGAATTTTGTAATAAATATTATTAATCGAACATGACTTTCTTTTCCCAAACTTTTTTCATTCAGAATAAGAACATGTTCATAAATATTATAAAATTGTACATGAAGGAATTTTTTGCTTTTTTTGCATAAATTTCTTGATATTTTATAATAAATTGCATTACAATTGCATTACCTAATGGCTTAGTTCAAATACATTTGTAAAATAGCCCTATATTACCAATTATTCAAGATAAAAAAGTCTGAAACGAATAAAAATATCATTAAACATAATTTAGCATCCATTAATATTAAAGCATTTCAAAATGCAGTCAATTTCGCGCATATTTTCTCATTTTGTAGCTGAAAATCATAAAAAACATAAACATTTTCCAAGGAAAATTTCAAACATTTTCAAACAACATAAAAATATAAATGAAAATTGAAATATTTTTTTTCAAGCCTCCTAGATTTTATTTATAAACAAAAAATATGAAAAAAATCATACTATTTAAGAAATTATTTATAAATATTATGAATTGAAATCAATGAAATCAAATCATAATATTTTTGTTGAAACTTTTTTCTGTGCAGAAACAAAAATAAAAAAATATTCCCACTCATGTGACATTGTCTTAAATTTTTCTCTGTTTTAGTAAATATTATCGATTACTGAACTTAACATGAACACATTTCTTCATTTGGCAAATTTAAAATACTTTTCAGAATCCTTTCAAAGGAGAAGAAATATATTTCACCGCTAAAACATGTTCAAAATATCTCCAAGAACGTTTGCCAATAATACGAACCACCTGGGCACCATACGCCAAACATATGAAACATTTTAAAGACATTATAGGTAATATATGCTTTAAGTGAAACAATGACAACTAAAGGTATGCAAATACTTATATGGTTAAAACTGAAAATAAATAAAGCAAAACAAAGAACAAACCACAGAGAAATAGATTAGTTGTTAAATACATACCATGTCTTGCAATTGACAATAATTTCGTATAGACGAACGAAAATCATTCCTTTGCTTAATGTACATATTTTCATTTCTTGTTTAAATAAGATTTCAAGGTTGTTTTTTAAGATCGACAGAACTTATGGAAAGTTAACTGTTAAACGAATTGTCGAACTGCCCTCACATTTCAAGATTCATGATCTGTATACTCTGGCAAATCAGCATGAATAGACTGATCCTTGAACAATGCTATCAACTTATCCAAATTTACTTTCAAAATCAGTCATTGATTTTGTTGAGTGATTCCAATAAACAACAGGTCCTACAGACTCCACTGCATACTGAAAAATGCACCATTTAGTTTGGTTTACACGCTGGTGGCTCGCGCTACAATGGAAATCGTTACTCCAACATGGTTAATGATTTTTATTTGGAAATATGGATAACAGGATGGCGCTATGTGCCATACGGCGACCGCAATCATCGCTTTATTTAAGTCACTGGTTCACAATTGACACCTTGGAGTTTTTTTTTTAGCTAGAACCTTGCAAAACTAACAAAAGTGTCCAACATTAAATAATTTTAAAATTTGCATCAAACAATTCTGATTTGTATTTAAGATATGATGATGCATGTTTGAGTTGTGCGTACATATGTGTAGATGAATAATATATTTATTTCTGCGTATGTGAATTTATCCTTAATATTTTAACGCAATTCCAACGACAAACACTCGTGTTCATTGTGCCAAAACATTACAAATTCTCAAAATAACTCTCAGAGATATTGAAAACAACAACAACTAACAGCAATGTCTCCATAATACTAATCAAGCAAAACATGAGAATCATCAAATACAATGGTTATTTCTCACCGATGATGATACTATACTAATGTAAGTAGCGTTGGTTGGACAGAAAAATAATGATCGATAAAGTATGTTAAATGATGTAAAATAGTCATTTAAAAAATAGCAAAATACTCAAATCTTATTATTTGCATTGCGTTTTGCCAGAAGTTTAATTTTATTTTTCAATTAAAATTTCAATTTGTTTTATTGTGGGATTAAATGTGTTTGTCTGATTTTCATAGGCCATAGTCTTATAATTTATTTGGTCAACTGTATATTTTTACTGATTTTTCTTTCTTACAGAAAAGTTTCATGTTGTGGTTCTGTGAGCATCAAGTTTGCACACCAACCAAGCATCCATACCAGCAGTCTGTCAAACTTTCTATAGACGGTGATTTTGTGTTTTTTGTTTGTTTTGTGAATCTTATTTCAATTTTCAATGAAACAAAAAAAAAAATAAATAAAAAATAAAATCATTTCCCACATTACCACAGACTATATTTTGCTCCTCTTATTACTTCTATAGCCCGAACTCCATACCAACTCCCATTATTATTTATCAATGTTTATTTCCATGTTCGTTTTTCTTGCTTTCTTTGTTTTTTTAGCATTTCAGGTGCTTGTCAAGTATCTGGGAGAACGTTAGGGGTATCATTTGTATGCCCAGGATGGTTTCAATAATATAACGGGTGCAGGTGACATAGCATTCTCTCTGTCAGTGGTTAAACTTATTTTGCAGCATTGTTCGTGTCCTTCGCTTTCGTCACCGAATGATATGATTTTAGGCTCTTCTTTGCACTCACTTCAATTGGAAGCACATCATTCGTCGCGGTTTCATCAAGTAGGTTACATTTTTAGCTTTCGTTGCAATTTCTATAATTTAAATTGCAACCTTCATTTTTTTATATTTATTTTTTTATTTGCTGAGAAAAATCGTGTTTATAAAAGTGTCATTGATTTGGATTCTGGTTCCAAGACACGTAAACTTTTATCCAACACGGATTCATAAAATTGAAATTAATTGAATTAAAATTTAATGTATTTTTGATGGCGGCGCACAGTGCTTTGTCCCTATATAAATATGGGACAAAAAAAGAAGGAGTTTTCGTAGACTTTAAAAATTCGTTATGCTTATATAAAATACCTTATTTAAGAAAAATTAAATTTTTAGAAAATATCGGCCTACGTCCTTTTATTCCAAAATTATAATTTTTAATATTGGCTACATAATTGATCTAAAAATCATGAAAATCTGCATTTTTTATACTCACTAAACTTACAATCTCTTGGACTCTTGGTCCTGCCATATATCCATAATTGTAAAAAGTCTATACTTTTGCAAAAATTATCTGATTGTAATGAAATTTGGTATGTTTATTTGTATGTAGTGACTAGCCCTTTGGTTGAATAAGCTTATGCCCGTCCACCAGTCTGTCCGTCTATATTTGGTATGATATTTGTTAAGGTTTATTTGTTTATTAAAGAAGTGGTTTTTTGTATGGGAGCTATTATATATGGGCGCTATGGTTCTTTATACATAGAACTCATGTTTTCTGAATTGATTATGGATACTGCTATTCTATAGGGATTGAATACGGAATTACTATGGAGGGTGGTATAAATCATAGACCGATTCCTGTAATTTTTATCAGTGCTTATCCTTTTATCGAAAGAACATTGTGGGCAAGATTTCACGTCTTAGAATTTTACAAGCACCCATAATATATAGTTGTACATTGTTACTGTAACCATTTCAAATTTGTGCATGGTTACTGTAACAATTTCAAAATTTTTAACAATATTATAGTCACAATAACTATATATTAGAGTGACAATCAGTTGTATGGAAAAAACTTTGAGTTTGATTTTTGAAGAGTGCCGGGTGGAATATTGTGACACTAGGTCTAAAAGATAAGTACTGAAAATTTGAGCCAAATCGGACAACGATTTCGGGACGCGCATCGAGGTCAAAGGTCAGATATATACAAAATTTTACTACTTATATGAAATAAATTTGTAAAACTCCTTAACTTTCTGCATTATGTTACATAAATATGTAACATAATTATATTAATGAAAATTACAGTCAAAAAAATATTTTTCGGATTAAATCTATATCTCTTTTGGGTCAAATTGACCCACAAGCTGTATTATCGTTAAAATTCGGAAAAAATGCAAATTTTTCAGTTTTTTGTAAAAATTTTGCTACTAAATAATTATTTTTGCAATCAAATGGATAAGAATCGAAATACGTACGTAATTGTCGTTCTAATGAGATATAAAAGATAAAAATTGGTTAAAAAATGTTAAAGTTATTAAAAATTCCCCAGACCATTAACGTGTCTCAGGCCACTTGAACAAGAAATATAGGAACAAAATTAACATATTTTAAGAAATATTAAAATAAAAGCTAATTTTTACTTAAAATATATCCGTATTTACATTCGTATGAGTTTTTGTCTTTGTAGAATACCGTTAACCTATTCGCAGGGTTTGCCAAAAAAATAAATTTTTTTTACGGCAGTTTCAAATCTCCATTTTCAAATTTTTAAAAATTTTCTTAAACAAATTTCAGAATTTTTTGATCATCACATTGGGATTTATTGAGATCATAATAGAGAATAAAAATATGAAAATGTTATGTCAATACCTCTTACAGTTTTTCCGTACCTACGATTTAAATTTTGTGATTTTCGGGAAAACATATTTTTTTGGCCATATTTTGGCGAATGAGAGCAATTTCCTTACTGTTACAAATTTTAAGTAAAACCTATACAGAATCTTATAACTCAGATAATTTTAGATATACTGTGAAAGTTTTACTAAAATCGGAAAACGTTAACCCTTAAACCGTGAAGGTCAAATGTCAAATCTTTCAATATTTGGAATTTCTAATGTAAAGATGCCGAAATGTTATATATTTTTGGGCCGATTTTAATGAAACTTGAGAAAAATATAACATAAAGTCTATAATATACAATAACAGTGCAAAAATAGAAATTAACCGTTAATATAATTTGGGGTTCAAACTTTTAAAATCGCGAAAACCGCAGTCAAATATAGAGTCATTTTGACCCCAAGTGCTTTTAAGGGTTAATTTCCATTTTTGCACTGTTATTGTATATTTAAGACCTTAAGGCATATTTTTCGCAAGTTTCCTTAAAATTTGATTGTTTCTTTAATATTATTTCTTATTCTATTTTTTTGATGTACAATATATTCAGTCTATATGTACAATTTAAAAATAATAAATTAATGAACTATTTATTTCTTACTTGTTAAACTTATCGTAATAAAATGGTGACATTAAAATGTTTTCTTATTAAATAATTCTTATTCTAATGCCTTGGGATACCTTCGGAATAATTCATATTAGATCTGTAATTAAATGCAATGCGTTCGTATTCATCAGCAATATTCCGACGATTAACCACCATTCTATTGCGATTTTGGCTGCGTCGTAAATCTTGTTGCTCTCTCCTCTCATTTGCCCTTCTTGATGAGGTTCGAATCCGCTGGTCTTCTATGCGTGATTCACGCCGGTCTTCTGTTTCCATAGCTCGTACTGTTGTAGTATGTTGTCGAAGAACTTCAAGACGTCCTTCTCGTGCTAATGGCGTTTCTGCTGCTCGCGCTGTTGTAGGACGATATCGAAGATTTTCAACGCGCCCTTCGCGTTCTGATGGCGTCTCTGTTGCTCGTGCTGCTAATGTTCGAGTTCGCTGACTTTGAAGGCGACCATCGCGTTCTGGTGGCGTCTCTGCTGCTCGTGCTGATGATGTCCGATTTCGCTGACTTTGAAGACGATCATCGTGTTCTGCTGGTGTCTCTGCTGCTCTTGATGTTGATAACCGCTACCTTTCTCTTCCAATACGCTCGTTGTGCTCTTGAAATGTCTCCGCAGCTCTAGAGGTTGAAGCTCGACTGCTTTCAGTTCTGAGCCTAGCTTCACGCTCTTCCGAAGTTTCATTAGCTCTCTGGGTTTGCAAAAATTGGGCATGTTTGGTGTGTTTGGACAGTGATGTTTTTTTGGTGGCATTTTGAAAATGTTAATATTCACTCAAAAAACGTGTAACTTATTTAGAATCAACTAAATTCAAAAATGAAATGTGTGTTATATTTATTTCCTTTATTTAAAGTAAATTAGGTAACAAATATCGATACAGGTCTAAATCATTACAGGTAGTTAAACTTTATGAAATAATCGCGGTGGTTGGATGTCATAAATATTTGTTATTTAGAATCATAGATTCGACTAAAATAACAAATAACAAAGGTAATTCCATTCTGGTCAAAATCATTACAGGTAGTTAAACTTTAAGACATAATTTTGTTCGCGGTGATCGGAGGTCATAAAATTTTGTAGAGTTTTTTGCATTGATGTTAACAATAGGTAGTACACATTTTACTACTTGGTATATTAATATGATACATTAAACATATTACAGTTTATTTTTAATAAAAATCTAACTATTATCCTTATTTACCCACTTTTTAAACTAAACAATAACATAATAAAGTCATCAATTATATTTCCTTTATGTAGGTATGTATGTATTTAAATAAATTTATTCTTAGTTTTTTTCAGCACTTACACGTATGTAAGTAATTTCCATTTTTGCACTGTTATTGTATATTTAAGACCTTAAGGCATATTTTTCGCAAGTTTCCTTAAAATTTGATTGTTTCTTTAATATTATTTCTTATTCTATTTTTTTGATGTACAATATATTCAGTCTATATGTACAATTTAAAAATAATAAATTAATGAACTATTTATTTCTTACTTGTTAAACTTATCGTAATAAAATGGTGACATTAAAATGTTTTCTTATTAAATAATTCTTATTCTAATGCCTTGGGATACCTTCGGAATAATTCATATTAGATCTGTAATTAAATGCAATGCGTTCGTATTCATCAGCAATATTCCGACGATTAACCACCATTCTATTGCGATTTTGGCTGCGTCGTAAATCTTGTTGCTCTCTCCTCTCATTTGCCCTTCTTGATGAGGTTCGAATCCGCTGGTCTTCTATGCGTGATTCACGCCGGTCTTCTGTTTCCATAGCTCGTACTGTTGTAGTATGTTGTCGAAGAACTTCAAGACGTCCTTCTCGTGCTAATGGCGTTTCTGCTGCTCGCGCTGTTGTAGGACGATATCGAAGATTTTCAACGCGCCCTTCGCGTTCTGATGGCGTCTCTGTTGCTCGTGCTGCTAATGTTCGAGTTCGCTGACTTTGAAGGCGACCATCGCGTTCTGGTGGCGTCTCTGCTGCTCGTGCTGATGATGTCCGATTTCGCTGACTTTGAAGACGATCATCGTGTTCTGCTGGTGTCTCTGCTGCTCTTGATGTTGATAACCGCTACCTTTCTCTTCCAATACGCTCGTTGTGCTCTTGAAATGTCTCCGCAGCTCTAGAGGTTGAAGCTCGACTGCTTTCAGTTCTGAGCCTAGCTTCACGCTCTTCCGAAGTTTCATTAGCTCTCTGGGTTTGCAAAAATTGGGCATGTTTGGTGTGTTTGGACAGTGATGTTTTTTTGGTGGCATTTTGAAAATGTTAATATTCACTCAAAAAACGTGTAACTTATTTAGAATCAACTAAATTCAAAAATGAAATGTGTGTTATATTTATTTCCTTTATTTAAAGTAAATTAGGTAACAAATATCGATACAGGTCTAAATCATTACAGGTAGTTAAACTTTATGAAATAATCGCGGTGGTTGGATGTCATAAATATTTGTTATTTAGAATCATAGATTCGACTAAAATAACAAATAACAAAGGTAATTCCATTCTGGTCAAAATCATTACAGGTAGTTAAACTTTAAGACATAATTTTGTTCGCGGTGATCGGAGGTCATAAAATTTTGTAGAGTTTTTTGCATTGATGTTAACAATAGGTAGTACACATTTTACTACTTGGTATATTAATATGATACATTAAACATATTACAGTTTATTTTTAATAAAAATCTAACTATTATCCTTATTTACCCACTTTTTAAACTAAACAATAACATAATAAAGTCATCAATTATATTTCCTTTATGTAGGTATGTATGTATTTAAATAAATTTATTCTTAGTTTTTTTCAGCACTTACACGTATGTAAGGTCCTAGTATGAATACTTACTACAGTAACTCCGACAAAATTTGAAGACTTCAGATGTTGTAGTTACACGACACATTAATTTTTATATGGATTTAAATGTTGTTCATATACAATTTGGGTACGAATAATCTATCTAAGATATATTTTTTTAATTAATTTTTTCGAAGAAAAAAGTATCTCATAGTTTATTGCAGACATACAGGAAGACGTAAAAATTTCATAAAAATCTGTCCAGCCATTTAGCATCGCACAGACAATATTGATAGTAAAGTTATTCTTTCAAAATGTTAGTACTTCAGTTATTACAGTTTTCAAGATATAGGAATTTAAATATTAATATTGATAGTATAGTATAGTTATGTATTAAATTTTTTCCAATATTAGGTGAAGTTTCGATCTGTCAAATTCCAAAATATTGATACTTAATATGAGGACTATATCTGTTATAGTTTTCCAGATATGCAGTTTTTTGTCAAAAATATTTCTATTGAAACTAAAATTACTTGTACAAAATTTGGAAACTCTAACTGATATAGTTTCCTTGATACGCAGATTTTAGTGTATACTACATATGGGAAGTGACACGCCCACGTTTGCTGGTCCGCCTATTTTTGGTCATAATATTCATATTGAAGCTAATGTTACTTGTACAAAATTTGGAATCTGTAACATGTATACTTTCCCTGATATGCAGATTTTAGTATTTACTGCATATAAGAGGTGACATGCCCACAATTGCTGGTCCGCTCATTTTCGTCCAAAATATTTCTACTGAAACTTAAATTACTTGTACAAAATTTGTAAACTCTATCTGTTATAGTTTCCTTCATACGCAGATTTTAGTATTTACTACATATGGGAGGTGACCCGCCCACTTTTGCTGGTCCACCCATTTTTGGCCAAAATATTCATGTTGAAACTAATGTAACTTGTGGAAAATTTGGAAACTCTAGCTTTTATAGTTTCCATGATATACAAATTTTGGTATTTAATTCATATGGAAGGCACCACGCCCACTTTTGCAGGTCCACCCATTTTTGTCCAAAATATTTATATTAAATCTAAAGTTACTTGTTCTAAATTTGGGTATTTTAGCTGTTATAGTTTCCCAGATATTAGGATATTAGTATTTACTTCATATGGGTGGTGTCACGCCCACTATTGCTGAACCGCCCGTTTTTATCCAAAATATTCATATTGAAACTAAAGTTACTTGTACAAAATTTAGGAACTCTAGCTCTTATAGTTTACATCACATTTAGTATTTACTTCATATGGGAGGTACCACGCCCACTTTAGTTGGTCCGCCCATTTTTGTTAAAAACATTTGTATTGAAGTTAAAGTTACTTGTATTTAATTTGGTAATTTTAGCTGTTATAGTTTCTTAGAATTTCAGATTTTAGTATTTACTACGTATGGGGGGTGCCACACCCACTTTCGGTGGTCCACCCATTTTCGTTCAAAACATTCATATTGATACTAAAGTTACTTGTACAAAATTTGGGAACTCTAGCTCATATAGTTTACTTCACATTCAGATTTTAGTATTTACTTCATATAGAAGGTCCCACGCCCACTTTTGCTGTTCCGCCCATTTTTTGTTCATAACATTCATATTGAAACTAAAGTTACTTGTACAAAATTTGGGAACTCTTGGTGTTATAGTTTTCCTGACATTCAGATTTTAGTATTTACTTCATATGGGAGGTACCACGCCCACTTCAGTTGGTCCGCCCACATTTTGTCCAAAACATTTATATTGAAACTAAAGTTACTTGTACAAAAATTAGGAACTCTAGGTGCTATAGTTTTCCTGACATTCAGATTTTAGTATTTACTTATTATGGGAGGTGCCACGCCCACTATTGCTGGTCTGCCCATTTTTGTCCAAAATATTTATATTGAAACTAAAGTTCCTTGTACAAAATTTGGGAACTCTAGCTGATATACTTTTTGAAATATACGCATTTTGTTTTTGACTAGAAATAGGAGGTAATGTTGTATAAATGGGCGTGGCACATCGCACACGTAAAATTTCAAAACAAAAAGTAGCCTATAGTTCCTTCCAGAAATACGGGAAGACATTGTGAAGATTTCATGAAAATCGGTTCAGCCGTTTAGCCGTCTATAAAGTCCAAACAAACAAACAGACAAACAAATATACATACAAACACACATTGACTTTTATATATCGTTAGCTAAAATGCAAAAAGGCGTAACTAACAAAAAATTCAAAATCGATTTTTTGATCGATTCTTATGAATGCCATTAAACTACATGTCTTGACAAAATTTTACACTTCTGCGATCAAAAATTACGCTTTTATTAACAAAAAACAAAAGGACGTAACTACAAGTGTGTTTATTTGATAAATGCAAAACGACGTAATTACATTTTTTTTCAGACAAACTATAAAGAAATGGTTTTCTCTGAAAAATATTTGAAGAATTGTTTGGACGATCTTATCAATTCATGTTTTTTTGACGTTGGTTAAAAGACTATCATGTCCATATCAAGAAAAGTTGCACAAAGGTATAGAAAAAAAGGGAAATAAATATGTAACCTACAAATGGTTAGTCCGGTTTGAATGTTATATTACATGCACAAAGGGATCTCATGGGCATACCAGGGGCGCGGCCAGGGGTACCCGAAGTAGGACACCTCGGGTATGTTAAATTTTTACAAGGATTCTATTTCTTCGTTTGTGTTGCGAGTTCAAAAGAATTACATATATAAAATATAGCTTAGTTATAGCTTAGGAGATATTCGCATTTGAAAGTTAAATTTTTAGCATTTTTACCAACCCTATTTCCTTTATAGGCCTACCAATAAAGTGTGTATCAAAAATGAAAGAACTGATTAAAAATAAGTATTGAGTCTAAAGTTATATGCATTTGTATTTAAATTAATAAGGTTGTTTTTCGGTAGTTTTTTGGGAAAAAGTACTTTTTTTCTTTTTAGTTATCTAAAAATATGTATAAGGAATTTATAATTTTTGTAAAGATAACTTTACACTAAATATTTTATATAAAAAAAATTAAACATTTTGACCAGAGGACAAATTTAGGTCAAAAATTCTCAAATCGCATAGTTGATATCAATATATAGTAACCCATTTTAGATGGCCCAATATCTTCCTAATTATTTTGTAAAGGGCTCCGATAACTGGTATGGATATTATAACCAAAAAACTAAAAAATCGCATTTTTGTGATTTTACAAAACTTTGTAAGTAATTGCGGGATTTTAGATAGCAAATATTTAAATTGTGTTTTTAAATTTGCATTTTCAATAGAAAAATCTAATAACTGTAAAATTTCATTAAAAAATATTCATAAATAAACATTTAATTTTAAAAATTTTTATCTTCTCAAAAACTCAATGAAAAGCATATTTTTCAAAAAAGTTTTCCATGAATTTTTTAATTCTCAAAAATTATAAACATTTTTGAAAAATAGACAAAATTCCCTATCCATTGATATATAACATGTCTAACTTATGTGTTTTACGTGGCAAATTAGTTAGGGAAAACTTAAAATCTAGCAGAGAATTTACCTAACACTATTATTTTCATTCATAAAAATGTTGTTAGGTAGGCATAATTAATAAACTGAATTTTTTATGATCAATTATTAATTCGTATACCATATTTAAACAGAAAATAGACATTTTATATTTTATAAAATACATCAACTATATGTTTAAACTTATTTATTGTAGATACGTCTTTTTGTGTTTCAGAAAAACAGAAGTCAAAAAGGCGTATCTAACATAAGTCTTCAAATAATTAAAAAAAATCATTTTTTTGGTTTAAAAATAAATTTGTCGGTATGTGTAAAGTGAAATTAGAAAAAACTTCGTTAAAAATGTTTATAGTTTTCATTTTACAATGTTTTTTGCTTCTCCTGTAAAATTATATTTTTGTTACTTACGCCTTTTTGCATTTTAGCTAACGATATATAGATAGATTTCTTAAAATATGTTAATTTTGTTCCTACATTACTTGTTCAAGTGGCCTGAGACACGTTAATGGTCTGGGGAATTTTCAATAACTTTAACATTTTTTAACCAATTTTTGTCTTTGATATCTCATTAGAACGACAATTACGTACACATTTCGATTATTTTGCACTCGATTGCAAAAATAATTATTTAGTAGCAACATTTTTACAAAAACTGAAAAATTTTAATTTTTTCCGAATTTTAGCTATAATACAGTTTGTGGTCAATTTGACCGAAAGGAGATATAGGTTTAATCTCAAAAAGATTTTTTTTATTATAATTTTCATTAATATAAATAAATCTACATATTTCTGTAACATAATGCAGAAAGTTAAGGAGTTTCGCAAATTTATTTCATATAAATAGTAAAATTTTACATATATCTGACCTTTGACCTCGATGCGCGTCCCGAAATCGTTGTCCGATTTGGCTCAAATTTTCAGTACTTATCTTTTAGACCTAGTGTCACAATATTCCACCCGGCACTCTTTGAAATCTAAAAAAAAAAATCGGCTGTCACCCTACTATATATATGATTGTGGTAACAATAATATGGTTAATTTACGATTCACATGAATATTTCAACCATGTATATGGTTACAGTAACCATGTATATGTTTGTGACAACCATCTATATGATGAAGGACTTACCATATTATGATGCTCTTCTATCATAATCTGAGAACAACATATTATGATAAAATTATTCATCATATAAATGGTTGTCACAAACATATACATGGTTACTGTAACCATATATATGGTTGAAATATTCATTTGAATCGTAAATTAACCATATTATTGTTACCACAATCATATATATAGTTACTGTGACTATAATATTGTTAAAAATTTTGAAATTGTTACAGTAACCATGCACAAATTTGAAATGGTTACAGTAACAATGTACAACTATATTTTTTTTCTGCGTGTACATTTGTGGGTCTACGATGAAAAAAATGTTTGTCATTGGTTGGTCATATGATGCGAAAATTGTGTATTATTCCTATGGATTAAAGCAAGGTTAGCTACCGATTCAAAACGGTAAAAACGTAATGCTAATTTGGATTATTTCGGCAACGATAACTTAGCGGTAACGGTATTTCCTGTTATTTCGTTAATGGCATTTTCTTTATTAATTACACAGTCCAACAAATTGAGACTTTTTGATTGGAACAGAACAGCGACCCTATAATTCTGAAAGGGCATGTTAAGTAGATTAGTTTTGTATAATAAAGTTATAGTCCAGCTGGTCTACATTTTTTTATACTAACTGAAATATATTTTGTAAGTTAATGTCTGAGAGAATTCTGATTGTCATAGTTACGAATTTTATGGGGATCATTTTTGTGGAAGATTTTACCTTTTTTTAAAGAAAAACAAAAAAAGTCCTTTCAAAAAGAACATTCAAGGATTAAAATATTTCACGAACATTTTTGCTGGAAAATTTCAGTGGGGGTTACCAAAGATACAAAAGTTGTAAATAACGCTCTTTAAGCTTAATTATCAAAAATAAACGCCACCTCGGGTCTCACATTTTTTTAAAAAATCGCTAAAAATTCAGGTACGATACGAATGAGCTGAAATTTAAATTATAAATAGTCCTTAAGGTAATCTACTAAAAACATGCTGCTAAGTATTGTGATTATTGTTCCTGATGATGATATTTTTGTTATTATTATCAATTATTGAAGAAAATCAACGAATCATATCTAATGAATTGTATTTAATATTATATTTAGAACTATATATTTGTATTTTATATCTTTTATTATTTTAAATAAATTACATTAAATATTCTCAAGGAAACACACTTACATATTTACAATAGTGTGTAATGAATGCTTATGGTTGTCAGTTTACCAAAGTATCTATGTAAAGAAGACAATACAGTTAATCAAGAAATGATGAACCAATACAACTGATCAATTCAATTGTTTGTTTATAGAGCATTTATGCATTTATATAGAAATAACAAACATACCTTGAAAATGAAGAGGGACAATTCATAAGTACCTGCATAGAGATTCATGCTATCACAAACAAAATAATAGATTCACATGAAATGATTTCTCTCTGCATAAACAGAATAGAACGATAGTCATCTATTTAGAGTAACATAATGAAAAACATGTCAAAATGGATAAGATTGTGTTTACTCGGAAAGTCGCTATACATTTCTTCTACTTCAACTGTCTCATATTGATTTAATATTTGCACATTTACATTTTTGGATTATCAATGAACTGCCTTATTACTTATAAATTAATACAATAAATATTGAAATGCAATGGAAGCAGTTTGCAAAAGGAATGCTTAAATTAAATTATCACTACAACAAATCATCACAGTAGAAATCAATAAGTGAAAAACTACATAAAACTTAAAATAAACAAATTTAATTGCAAATGAATACAATATAAACAAGCTGGATGATGGGTTTATTTATAGATCGGTAATTTCATACAAACAAATAAAATGTTAATTTTATTTATAAACGTAAGTACGAGCACTTGTTGCTCTCTGTTTATCACAATTACACAATGATACAAAAGTGAACGAAAAAATGTGAAGGGGTTCTCATGTAGCAATTAAATTTTTTTGGAGTTCATAGAGTATGGAAATACTTATAGTCTTCGTCGATCACATCCTTTTAGGGAAATAACGGTATTCTTTAAATTACAATTTAAAAAATTATAAATATTTCAAAAGAAACTCATTATAAAATTTTGTTTGAATGGAACGAGTTTTCCCTTTTAAACAGTAACAAATCTTTAAAAATCGGGATGCACCCCAACTGAAGCCAAATACTGTCAGCTATGTTTTTATACATACCTTCCAAAAAGATGGAAGGTATATTAATTTCATTCTCCCTATAAGGCTCCCTTATGAGGCGCACTTTCGAAAATGACTGTTATGTTGGAATCGAAATAAAATTTAAACAATTACGTGACCTAATTTCAGTACGATTGGTACAAAATTGGTAATAGCTCCCACATCCGAAAAACACTCACAAAAACTAAATTATTGACATTCTAATAGAATAACGATTTGCTCATCTATCATGTAGTGACGGTTAGAATATAAATTTATTAATTAATTTATTAGTAAGTGATGATGCATTGCATCGCAATATATATTTTACAGTAAACAATTAACATTGAAATTTTATAACCAGTGTCGTTTACTCGTGTTGACTTTTTATAGCGTAAAATTGGTTGCACTTATTTTGTCTATCCACATGTAAATCGAGTATTTATTTCGAGTGATACAGAGATGCGCGGCCTGTTAGCATTGATGCATCGCTATCAACTGTTTGTAAATATTTTGTTTATTTCCTGTTTGAAGTCAGCATTCCAAAAACAGTTCTATTTATTATTCTATTTTTCTCTAACAGTAATAATATTTCACTCATTGTCGGTTAAGTTTCTCGTTTACTGTTTCGGAGCATACAATTTCTGTTATACAATAAATTAAAGTGTAATTTTAGTATAAATGCTAATTTTGCTTGAGACATTTTAGTCAATATAATGAATTGGGGCCGGATTTGTATGCATTTATTATTGGAAAATATAAAATATGCTTAAAAAACAAAATATGACGTACATATTTCAATAATTAACAATGAACTGCTCAGTGACCAAAAAAAAAATACACAACAGAGTTTCCAGTAGGCCTCTTTAAATTATATTAACAATCAAATTGTTAACATTTTTATATTATAACTGTTTTTCTGAGAAAACGATAGATATATTATTTTGAATATCTTGGGATTAATACACATTTAATGCCATAAGCTTTATATCTAAATATTTCGGTAACGAAATCTCTTGTAAATCGAAATTACAATGAAAATTTTTTAAGACATAGAATAAAGTATACATAGAAGCGTTACGGAGAGACAAAAAAACTAAGTCTATTGTCAAAAACCTAGGTCTTGCAACAACAAAATTGTATATGTAAATCAATGTATTTTGTTGTTATGTAAGCCATAAAATTTGGGAGAGAGTAATTTTTCTTACTCTCTGTTGCGCCTATAGTTTTATCCTATGTTTGGATATTTAAAAAAAAAAAAATTAAAACTTTTTCAATTAATAATTTTCAATTGCTGATAGAGAAATGAAAAAGACTTACTGGTCGAAAGAAGTTAGTCGGTAACATTTGATACTATTTCTAGAACAAATTCGACGAAAAACTTTTTATCGATACACTATATTGCCCTTTGACGAAAAAAACAATATTTTTATTAAAATTTGGTATAATATGCATTTTAATATGCATTTTTAAGTGAACTATAACAAAATATGTATTATCAATAAAATATGCAAAGATAGATTTGATGCAATTTTGCAGCAAATTGTATGATTTGGATAAATAGTTTGTCTACATGGTATTTTAATGTTCAATAAAAAACATGCATTAGTAACTGATAGTTGGAAATATTGCTTTATCACGAGAAATAACTACTTTTTTCTAACGATATGTTCAGAACATTTTGTTCAATTGTTGACTTTTTAAATCACCAGAAGATATTAAATTAAAATACTAGTCACCCAATTTCCATAGAATTGGAGTTCAATTGTTGTTCTGTAAAACGGTAAAATTTAATTTTTTTTTTTCAAATATTCATTGTAATTTTGATTCGTGTTTTATACGTTAAAATCATGTAAAATTTGATAAGAAGAAATCGTGTAAGTTAAAATCAAAAATAATTTTTAATAATATTTTTACAGTTTTGTATCAATTAATTCTATCACAAAACAAGAATTTACTCGCATATCGTATACTCGTTGAATATGTAAGTTAATATCATATCACTCATACGACCCATAAGATATTGGAATACACATTTTGGCAATTTCACAAGAATTTGATTTGATATAGAAAAAGTAGTAAACTCATAACCTTAAATATGGAAAAGATTTGAATACATTGTGGACATCTCTATATAAATACCTTTCAAAAAGAAATCGCATTACCTATTAATTATATAAATACATATATTTTTGAAATTATACTAAAATGTGAATTAATTTTAAAATTTAAATAAAATTATACCCATAGATAAATACACATAGATCGGAAACTCTCCTGTCAAAGACCTAACTCAGTTGTCAAAAACCTAAGTGGTGAGAATGTATTAGTAAAAAAAAAAACTATGTGAAAACAAAAACAACACTCGTATGTGTAACTTTTTTGAGTAATTTTTTTGTTTGAGTTTTTTTCTAGTTTCCGCTCTATGTATATTTTCTCTATGATTATACCCTCATAGAACAAAATTTCTAAACAAAATTAGTTTTAATGGCATTTGATAAATTTAAAAACTGTTTACGTTTTTAAATTCTTTTAATCTCAACGATGGTGCAGACAAACAAAATATTTCGCAAACTTTTGCTAAATGTACTAGATTTTTAAATTGTACATGAGCAAAACCAAAACAAAAACTTTTCAAGAAAACGAAATAATTAACGTTTCATTCATCTGCATTATTTAATTTCTCCTTACAATCGAACATTTGAGTACAAAACAAATAGAGAAAAATATTTTTTACCATTTTGTGTGTTTTTGTACTCTGTTATCTATTATAATAAATCAATTACCAAACGTTTGTTAAACGTTTCTTCTAAGAATGTTTCAATATTGTAACAACAATATCTTTTCTATACAAAACAAAATGGCACAATCTTTCTCATTGCTTATGTTTTTGTTTTACTCACTGCTAAGAACAAAACAAAACGAAAGCTAACGTTTCATTTTGTTTGTTTTTGTACTCTGGTTGCAGGTGTTTAACAAATTGTGTTGTCTTTATTGGAAATTTTGAAAAACTTCTATAAATCACGTTTGGTACAGATTGTACGTGGGCAATTTATATGTCGCAACTAATAGTTTTGCTCCATGTTAAGATAAATTTAACTAGCATTTTATTACATTTTTGGATTATCATAATGTCAGTATACTTAAACGAATTAGTAAATACAGTAAATATAAGTCTAAAATTTTATGTGTAAGTTTTTGTTCATTTTGTATTGAATTTACCTCAACTTGTCGCTATTTAGTTATGTTTTAAACTTAAAAATACTTGCTATTTTATTTATGTTCCTGAAAAATCTCTAACCAGTTTTTACATGTAATCTGTAGGGTACGAATAAAACCAAAAACTTCCATTTATGTTCATATCTATGCAGCAATAAACATTACATGATGTTGGCGATTTGTTCAAAAACAATTAAATTGTAGTACTTGTGCTCCGCCAGTAAAATGTACTCATCCCGAATCTGTTCCTTTTTCATTTATTGTTGTTCGTTGTTGGAAAATACAAGCAACTTTTACAACAATTGGTGTAACGATTAGAATTTATTATAAAATTTGAGAATAAAGTTTCTTTATTTGTTAAGGGTTTTTTGATTTTATTTTCAAGCACGTGATCTAGTAACAAAATAATAATAGTTTTACTGGCAAATGTTCTATTATTTTTGGGTTCAGTAAACACTAATAAAAGGTAATTTGAGGTTGAAATATATTGCTATCATTGTTGAAATCTATTTTATTTTCTTATTTTTTAATTTAAGTGCTCAGTTTTTAAAACGAAGCCTTAATATTTTGCTAATATCGAGTAACTCTTGATGTATGAACATGTGTATGACCATTGTTAAAAGTGCGTTAATGTGAAGACGTGATTTAAATTTATGATGGCCTATCCCTAAGTGATAAGTCTCTATAATAAATAAATTGAAAATTTTAAATTGTTCGCACTTTTAAATTAAAATTAGTGGTGTTGTGGAGTAGTGTAATGGTCGTAAAGTGATTTTCTGATGCGGGCCTTATATGGAAGCTATGACTACTTATGGACCGATCGTCATAAAATTAGGTGACATGAATTCTGTATATATAAAACTTATTTAGAGCGTATATACGTTTATAAATTAACCACTTACGACCGAAAAAGTCAAGTTTCGGCTTTGTGCTTATATTGTAATTCTTTGCATACAATACTCTGAAAGCCGAACACATCACCTATTGCGTTCTCATGTTACAAGGAATTCGAACCATAAATTTAGAGGTTCTACATTTATTTTGCAATCGATCCCATTTTGGATTGCGAATATGAAACGTATACTTAATATTTAGGTATTTTTAAACAAGTATACGACATGTAGTTATAAAGAGCCAGTATGCTAAATCAAGTTTCTAAATATTATTGTTCTTAAATTTGAAGCCAAGAAATGTATAAAAACTAAATATTAGGGCATTGAAAATTATAGATCTAGTTAAATTTAACTGAAAGAAAGTTTCCAAAGCTATTTGATGAAATTGTGAATTATACCTATTGAAAAACTTATGAAAACTCTATGTACTATAACTGTTTATAAAATAATATTTGCAGGAAAATTAGCTTTTAGAAGCCAATTTTGACTTTTATTTATCTAAGTTCTCGTCTAAGTTGAATCTTTATAAAATCAGTTTAAATTCATCAAAATATTCGAAAATCAATAAATTTATTATATTTGGCTTTACTCTAAATCAGTTAATCACTGCCTGATCACCATTTGATTAGCTTAAATGTGAATTTAGATAGTGGAAAAATGCTTGAAAATAATACTTGCCATTTATAGAATTAATTCTACATCTCTTTTAAAATTGTTAACATACACGCGTGTTTGCCACATCCATTAAAATAATCATTTGAGTAAATTTTGTTTGGCTACAATACAAACATTTACATTCATTTTATAGAAATGTAAATAAATGGTCGAATGTTTGTATTTAAATGACCAACATTTCTGTGGATGATGATAATGCTTACTTTTGAATGTGCGGTGGCGAAAACATTTTGGTTGAGATGTTTTTATTTAAGAGTTTAAAAATAATAAATAATAAAGGTAATAGAGAAATAATTTAAGTTGAAAATAAATTGTGTGATAGCTGTGGATGCAATTTTTTGAAATTTTTAAATCATTATTTTTAAAGTTTTGTGATAAATACTTTTCGAGATATGATATTATTTTATGGTTCTAAGTACTTCTAAGTGCTTGATTTAGTTTAAGTGCTTCTAAGAACTCGTATATGTATTTAATGCAAGTAAAATAGCACTTAGGTAAATGACAAAGCTAACGCGAAGAAATTTCAAATGTAAATATCACCAGTTTTGAATTTATACTTCTGAATTTGTTTAATCTATGATAGTACTTATGATAATTTTAAATCCTGTCAAATAAAATTACAAATTTTAAAGCAATATCTAGAAAAAGATATACTAAAACAGGTCAGAGTGATATATTAAATCTTCAATACCCTCCTTCCATCTTAATATAGAAGGCTAGGACTAAAACATTATTCGGACTTAGCGCTATTTATACGGAATGGGGCAACGTATTTAAGTTCGTTTTATTCGATATTTGTATTTTATACATTTAATAAAATTTTATGCAGGATATATTTTATATCAAATGTTGGAAAAATGTATCTAGTTTTAAAAATTTGTAATTGATATAACTACAGATTATTGACATTTTCAACAGATTTTAAAACCTGCAGTTTATTTATTTGTTCAAAAATACATTTGAATGAGTGCATGTATTCATGTGCTTTAGAGAATGATTTCGCATTTAATGTGTAAGATAACTTCATTTAAACGCACTTAGAAACTATTTAGTATGCGGATATAGTTATCGTACATTTAAAATCTCCAAATACTTTGTTATTTCAAGCCATGATATAGTACATATGAGAATAAAATAAAAAATAAGTCAACAGTTGGTTGTTTTTTATTATTATTGCAGTCGTAGTGTTTTATATGCAGAAGGAGTTGTTATGCAGATCTGGACAAACTTAATTGTTTGGCAAAATATTCTGAAAAGTTGTGCAATTGCATGGAGACAAAAGATGCATACAAAAACAAGACTGACTTATAACGTTATAATTTTCATAAATGTTTCTATCACTCTAAAATAAATTGAGATTGTCCAGTAATATGGAAATATAATGTGACGATGTTTGTTACTAACTGGTTGATCAAGACCGAAGTGCAGTTTTATCAACTTTATATTTATAATACATTTACTGTTGTTGTTTTTTGCAAGTATGGGTACAAGCACTGTTATCGTATTAAGGAAAACTAAAAAAAAAAACACAAAACGGATGTAAACACAAAAAATGGCAGCAACTGTATTCTGTTACCTTAACAGTTCGTAACGTTTTACACGTTTCATTGCAAATATTTGTGTTACTCCTGTTTTTTGTTGGTTTCTTTCATTGCTTCTTTTAGACGATCACACTATAATTTTTCCAAAACCAAAACTGTCCCGAATGTGTGTCGTAAAATGTGATTGTGTAAAGGGGCTTTAAAAACATGTTTACAACTTAATATGAACTATGAAATGTAAGTGAATATATGTGTGTGGGTTATCATGTACTAGATTTAATTCCTACATGGAAAATTGTTCTGAATACTCGCAAATGCTTCGGTGTAAAGCTAAAAATTCCTTTCATAACCTGCCTCATTTAAAGAACTTGTTTTCATAAAGTATAATATGCTCATTACAAGACTGCTGTTAAAATTTTGGTCAAGTGGTTTGAGTGGTTCCACAATATAATATTAAATCATATCGGGCGTCTGTTAAAACATAAAATTTATGGAGTATTATAGCCGAAAACAACATAAGTTGGATCTGAACTATTTTAGGAAAGAAAACCAAAACAATTTTATTAAGAAAATAGTTTCAATGAATCATTGAATACATATTTAGCCTGCCTTTACATGCATTTGTTATGCAATCACTTAGATTGTGGTTTTATATCATTTTAACCCTTGCTCTTCCACCAATAATTTTCTACGAATCCTGGCACTATTTCCATTTGTATACATTATTGTTAGCTTGATCTTCTGTTGGCCAAACAATCGTCCTGCTCAACTTATGACCAGTTAACCATCATGAAGAGTAAATGATGACACTAGAGACCTTATATCAGAAAAGGACAAGTCCCCAAGTGCCATCTTGCTAACCTACATCATAATGATAATCAAACTCCTCAATCTCCGCACACAAACACTCCATTACCTAAATGAGGACAGCATAAATATACGCCTGGAACGTTATCTAAACGCACGTCCCTTATATCAAAATATGTAAGCGAGGAACGTTCAGGATGCCTCTTAGAGGTTAAGTAGGATGGGGAGTCATAGCTGCAATGAAAACATAAAAATAAATCACTAAATTATAGCTATTTTTAAAATTCAGATATTTACATGCCCGATCTAGCGTTAAATTTGAGTGTTGGGAGAGTGTGAGTGTGTTGAATGAGAAATTTATCTAATTTATCATTCCTTCAAACCAGCTTTCTTATCATTGTTATTTTTGAATGTAGCTATTTTTGTTTGTTTTATAGCAATATTTATACCAGGAATTTATGTCACACTTGAAGAAAGAAATAGGAAAATTGTTGCGATTTCCTTTGTTGTAAGAATAATTTTGTTTAAGAAATTTTACATTTGGATTTTACACTACATAATTACATCATATTTTTGTTTTACACATATTTGTATTCATTTAGTTTTGAATTAGGTTGATAAGAGTTCTTCATCAATTTCTAGCATGCTAGAAAATAGTTTTCTCTGCCAGCTCATTTGCATTCACAAAAAAATAATATACATATATATGTATAATTGTGTGTTTACTCGGTTGCACTCTCAACTCAAGACAAATTTTATGACCATATATGGTAATAATTTTGGTGTTTGCATTTTTTTTTACTGATCTTCAATGTAAATATTTCTGTCTTCTTTTTGCTACAGGTCAATTATTGATAATGCATTACTTTTTTTTTACTCTCAATGAGAATCAAAACCTGATTAAATTACGCACTTTGTAATACGCACCACCAAATACAAATTTTAATCAGATCAAAGTTATTAGCATTTTGAAAGTTGTCATGAAAACAAGTGTACACTTCTAACAAAGAATAATAAATTTAAAATAAAAAAAAAAGCTCTAAGTAAAAAGTGCAAAGAAAAATTGAACAATTATAAAATAATTGATATTTTTTATATCAAATAAAATTAAACAATTCTGTGTAAAATTTAAGACGCATTAAGTTTATTCTGCATTCTATTGGTATTCAATATCATAAATTGATAATTTTAACCAAAGGTAAGGTTTCTGTGATTCACGTGCATTTCAAGCCTTTTACACATGGCGTTATTTTCTTTCAAGGAAAGTGTCCCATTTGGTGTCTTAATTCTTTAACACCGCATTCCAAAAGAGTCCAATCTGGACTTTCTGTGTTTAAGCACACGTGGCAAGAAAATCCACGTGTGGAACCAACATCCTCCCCTGAATTGAAAGAGATCGTTTAATAGCATGGAAAACATGACATCATAAAACATTTTTTTTTTTTTTAATTAAAATGCTGAATTAAAAAATTCCTAAAAACTTTATTAAATTATCTTAAAAACTACAAAATTGTTCTAATTAAAAATCCTAAAAACTTATCTAAATGATCTTAAAAACTACAATAGAAAACATATTTTAATTTAACTAAAGCTCTTTAAAATGTAACTAAAAAGTCTAAAAAATTTCAAATTTAAAAATATAAATATGATATTATATAACACTTTATATAATTATACACTATTTACTTAAATTTCTTAAAACTACTACTTAAACCATATATATATATAATTGCCTAATACCTACTTGAATTATATTAGTTCTATAATTAATATTCCTAAATATATACTTATAATTAAAATTTGCTACATGAATTAAAACCTAATCTAAACTCTAAAAATCTGTTAGTACTTATTATATAAATTTATTGAAATATTATTTTGTTTGAACTGAAACTATAAAATGTAAAACTTAATATAAAATATACTTATATGCCTTTGTTTATAAATTATATACTTATTATAAATCAATTCATTCTAAAACAAACAAAAATGTAAAATTATTCATTATCTTGTTTATATGTACAAATGATTCTAATTTATACTTAAACATTTCTTAAAATAACATTTGAAAATATAACAATGAATTTAAATTATTATTATAACTAAATTAGAATCAAAAATCATTAATAACTAAATTAAAATCATTTGTACGAATTATTCTCGATGAGACTTTAAAATTTAACCCAAAATATCTTTTATTATTTTTTTTTATTTTACTATTCTAAAAATAACTACGTATGTATATTTAAAATTACAAAAACAGTGAGAATTTCTTTTAAAGCCAACAACAACAAAATCATCATTGTCATCTCGTTTTGCTGGGCCCTTCAATCGAGACAACTTTAAAATGGAACACCAACAATTGTGTTGTGAGTAATAAAATACTGATCTCTATTTTTTTTGTAATTATATATTTTTAATATTACATACTCTTTTATCCGTCTGTCCGTTTTCTAATTTGCTCTTCTTATTTTTTTTTATTCATAATTATTGCTTAACTAATATCGTTTAAAAAAACAAAAACTTCATTAATTAGTATGATTTAAACACTCTTTGTGTAATGATCATTAATTAGGTTTATGTTTATATTTTGTTTATTTTATTATGTTTCTTTTTTTTTATATATATATTGAATAAATTCATTTGTTTATTTTTATAAAATGCAATTATAAATTTCTTTTTAAAATGGGAAGGATAGCTAAAGAAGATTGTAACAATATGTAAGTTAGTAAGTCAGTCTATATTAGGGACAGATTTTAGAATTATTTAGGGTAAGTTGTCTGTCAAGGCGTCTTATTATTATTCAATTGGGTGGGAATTAAATTACCCTACATGGCACTATACCTCGCCATGGTTTGGTTTTATATTTTCAGTGTTATTTTTTTTGTAATTTGATACTCTTTGGTATTTATAGGCATTAAGAGTATTTATATGTTTATGCGCTTTAATACGGGTTAAGAACCAATCTACCAATATAAGCTAGTCGGAAAATCTTTTTATATGCCTCTTAAACTCGGTATTTTAAATTTAACAAATACATTATTTTGTTTTCAAACTTAATGGAATTTTTGTTATTCATATTATTACCCAGCGCGTAACATATATGGCGCCCAACGATAAAGGCCAACGCGAAGGCCAACGGTAAAGGCCCGATAAAGGCCAACGAAAAGGCCATGTTTAGCTTCAAAATAGCCAATGCATTTGAAACAATGTTGCAAACCCTGATGCATATGCCACCGTAACATATATGGCACAAAGTAAAAGGCATATTGAGGAAAAACAATGGTCGTTACAAAAATTAAAAAGAAGTATTGAAAATATTAATTTAAAATATTTACTTAATATGGTTAAAATTTACATGTCAAATTCCTTTGTATAAAGAAGTTATTACACCAATTGCGTTTGTTAAGATTGTATAAGTCCTAGTCATTTAGAATATTTAAATTTTGAATCTAGTAGTGATACTCTCAAATAATGCAGTTTATCATGTAACCTATTTTAATTAAATTTTGACTCATGAAGTCCAAATTCTGAATTTAAATTTCGGTTTCTTGTAGCATCTGAGTATTCATTTAATTTTATTTTGTTTTACTATTCGAGTCCTTTTGCAAAATATAAAGCATAAATTTTGAAAAGAAGCAGTTTAGAAAGCAAATATCAAAAATATTTTTACAAAAGCCAATCAAGTACAAGATTTTTTTTTGTAGACTGACTGATTTATTTGTTACTTTTTCTTTATGTTTATCCTTCCCTTAAAACATTGAATTTACTGATCACTTAATAATTTACGTATTTACTTATATAAATATATATTTTTTATTATTATTTTTTTTCTTTCTATATTTATTATTTTCTTTAGTTAAATAAATTTTATTGTTGGTGAAATTTAAATAATTTTTTTTATAAAATACTTAATTAATTTTGATATTTGCATTAATTCGTTATGAACACGCGTTCTCAGGGAAATAATAATTCGAGAGGTCGTGGTAGAAGCACTTCTGCTTCCAGTAACAATATTTCAATTGAGTTGCAAGATCACCCAACCACTTCTAAACCTCGTGTCGTACACTCACCCGCTGTGAAAAGTACACAGAAAACATCTCAAAAAGTACCACGTACACAAAGTTGCAATAATTTGCCTACGAACGTAGACTTTCAAAATATATCCATAATGAGTAACCCCCAATCATTACCTACAACATTTGCTCCTTTAGAAGGACAAGACCCTAATGTATTTTCTAATGTAGATGTCATTACTCAGCCTAGGCTAAGTACAAGTGCTTCTAATTCCAATCCAGCTACACCTTTTGATACTTTAATAACATTAATGGAACAAACCATGCATAATACAAGAGAGGAGTTTCGGAAAGAGCTGTCATCTATTCGAGACAGCATATCACAAATAGGTAATACGAGTAGCACAGGTTCTCAGGGACGACCTACTAATCAACCAAATACCACGTATGCAAATGCTCCAAATTACAATTTTAATAGATCTTCCAATGTTAACGCGACATTTAGCGATTCAGTTATAAAATTAGAGAAGTGGAAAATTTCCTATGATGGAACAGGTTCGGTGTCCGATTTTTTGTTCAAAGTAGAGACACTTAGCACTCGCACACGATGTTCTGATGAACATCTTTTGTCTAACTTTCATGTGCTTTTGGAAGGAAAAGCTGAGCAATGGTATTGGCTCTTCATGAAACAAAACCGAGATGTTACTTACCCAATTTTACGATATGCGCTAACTAAGGAATTCGGCTATTTAGAATCGGAACATGATATTTTATTAAAAATATCGTTGCGTAAGCAACAAAGCAAAGAATCATACGATGATTTTCACACAGCGCTCATTTCAATGAACTCCAGATTGCAAAGTCCTTTACCAGATTCAACATTAGTTGACATCATAAAACGGAATTTGCAAACTAATTTGAGATTCTTGTTATTTAGTTCCGAATCTAAAACCCTTAACGATTTTAGAGATATTGCTCGAAAAGCTGAAAAGGTCCTTAAGGATAATAAAGCTTTTGTGCCAAATGTTGGCCCAGTTCGCAATATAAGTGAACTTGATTCTCCTGATATTGATTTGGAAAATTGTGATATATTCGACCCACAGATTGAAGCACTGCAAATTTCTAAAAGGAATAGCAAATATGACTATTCCAACATAAAGTGCTGGAATTGTTTGTCTCTCGGACATTCCTACATATATTGTGACAAAGTTATTACCGATCGTTTTTGTTTCAAGTGTGGACAAAAAGGAGTATTAACACCTACATGTCCAAACAGACACGTGTTTCAGGGAAACAAGACAGCGGGCGAAATGGCTACCGGGGACTTTCGTCCATCCCACAAAACCCCGAGTTCAAATTAGAACCTAAATTAGAAGAGTCCAATGAAATCTTAAATTTCAATAATAATTTAACAAACAAACATAATTTTCGACAACCTAAACCCATTTCAACCTTTAAAGACATTTCAACACAGACTGAAGCCTTTCTAAATTTTAACAGTGAAACAGTGTATAGGAATACAATTTGTAAGAAACTTTACTCTTTTCAAAATCCATCTTTTAAAATAATGAAGTGTAGACAACGTTTCAAGAAACGTAAATACTATCGGAAATTGTTAGAATCAACTATTTTACATGGTTCAGATGATCGTCCTTTCGTCAAAGTAAAAGTTTTAAATGAAAGTATCACAGGTTTACTCGACTCAGGGGCTAATGTTTCTGTTTTGGGAACAAATTGTCTAGAGTTTTTGAAAAGAAATAATATTGCTTATAAACCAATTAGATCAGCATTGTCAATCGCAAATGGTGCGAAACAAAATATATTAGGATTCTGTACATTACCTATTCATTATAAAGACGTCACCAAAGACATTTTGTTCTATTTGGTTCCATCACTTAGCCAAGAGGCTTATTTTGGAACAAATTTTTGGCGTGAGTTTGCACTTGCACCCAATATAATTCCCACTGTTTCTTCTTTTCAACTTTGTTCTTCAGTATCCAGCAAAAGTGAAACAAAATTTCACGATCTCACATCTGAACAAAAGCTGATATTGGAGAATACAATTTTAGAGTTTCCCTCATATGAGAAAGTAGGATTAGGGTGTACAGATCTATTAGAACACGATATTAATACAGGAGACGCTGTTCCGATCAAATGTAGGCATTATCCCTTGTCACCACCTCGCCAGGAGGAAGCCTATAAAGAAATAGATCGCCTTTTAAGCATGGGAATAATCGAGGAATCAAATTCACCCTGGTGTTCACCAGTGGTTTTAGTGAGAAAACCCGGAAAAGTTCGTCTTTGCATTGATTCTCGTAAACTTAATGCAGTGACGAAGAAAGACTCATATCCCTTACCCCATATTAATGGCTTATTGAGTAGGTTAAAGGACAGTTTTTATATTACAGGGATAGATTTAAAAGATGCATTTCTTCAAATTCGTTTGACACAGAGTTCTAAGGAAAAGACAGCATTTGTTGTACCGGGAAAGCCCTTATATCATTTCAAGTATATGCCATTTGGGTTATGCAATGGTCCCCAAACCATGAGCAGGTTGATGGATAAGGTTATACCCTCACGGTTACGGGAAAATGTTTTCATCTATTTAGATGACTTGCTAATATGCAGTTCTGATTTCGAATCTCACATGACTCTGCTAAAAGAAGTAGCTAACTGTTTGAAAGTAGCTAAACTTACAATCAATATAGGAAAAAGTAAATTCTGCCAGAGGGAGATACGCTACTTAGGATATATTGTAGGAAATGGCACCTTAAAAGTTGATCCCGAAAAAGTAGAATCTATAGTAAACTTTAGTGTACCTAAAACGCCTAAACAAGTTCGCCGTTTTATTGGTATGGCCAATTGGTACAGGGCCTTTATAAATAACTTTGCAGATCTAGCTGGTCCTCTCACAGACTGCCTTAAAAAGTCACCTAAACCATTCGCTTTAACCGAAAATGCCAAATTGTCTTTTGAAAAGTTGAAAATTGCATTATCTTCAGCCCCAGTTTTGGCACAACCAAAATTTGATCGCGAATTCATAATTCAGTGCGATGCTTCAAGGGTTGGAGTTGGTGGTGTTCTCTTCCAATACGATGATAATGGCAATGAACATCCGATTGCGTTTGTTTCTCAGAAACTTAACAAGTCTCAGAGAAACTATACAGTTACTGAGCTTGAATGCATGGCCGCAATAGTTTGTGTAAACCGTTTTAGACCCTACATTGAAGGACTGCCATTTAGAATTATAACCGACCACTCTTCCTTAAAATGGCTAATGTCCCAAAAGGATTTAAGTGGGCGACTAGCGCGGTGGAGCTTAAAGTTACAGCGATATGACTTTCGAATCGAGCATAGAAAAGGCTCCTTAAACATAGTTCCGGATTGTCTATCGCGAATGGATGTAGAAGAAATATCCTTGTCTGACATGCCCTTAGAAATTGACCTTAAATCACCCGATTTTGACAATGATGAATATGAAAATCTTAGGAATTTTGTTACAAACAATAAAGAAAAATTGCCTGATTTAGTTATCTCTGACAATTTCGTTTACAAACGAGTTAAATTCAGAGATGGTTGTGAGGACGAAGAAACTGATCTATGGCGTTTATGGATTCCGAAATCTCTATCTGAAGGTATCATTAAAGCTGCCCATGATTCTGTTATATCTTGCCATGGTGGTTTTATTAAAACATTATCCAGAATACGACAAAAATACTATTGGCCAACAATGACAAATGATATAAAATCATATGTTAGCAATTGCGAAAAATGTAAGTCAATGAAGTCAACCAATCAGATATCGAGGCCACTTATGGGCAAACAAATTCTCACAAACAGACCCTTTGAAAGACTTTATTGTGATTTCTTAGGCCCATATCCATTTACAAAAGTTAAAAACTCTGTCATTTTCATATGTTTAGATCATTTAACAAAATTCATATTTTTAAAGCCTCTCAGAGCAGCAACATCTGCTAATGTAATTTTGTATTTTCAATCTGAGATTTTTCCTACTTTCGGCGTACCCAGGTTTTTACATAGTGATAATGCAAAACAATTCGTTTCTAACGAAATGAAAGAATTTCTAAATTTATTCGAAATTCTTCATGTAAAAACGGGATTTTACGCTCCTCAGTCTAATGCATCTGAACGCGCAAATAGGGAAATAATAACAAAGATTCGATGCTTTTTAGAAGACCATAAAGACCATAGCGATTGGGACAAATATATACCGCAGATTTTGTCAATTCTCAGAAGTGATTATCACTCATCAATTAGATGTTCTCCATACTATGCCGCATTTGGCCAAAATATGGTACAGCATGGCTCGGCCTACAAAATTTTAGATAAATTAGAATGTTTAAATGGTGAGGATTTTCAAATTTTGCCAAATGTTGATAAGTTGCAGAAAGTAAGAAGTAAGATTCGAGACAATTTGAACATCGCTCATGAAAAAGCAACAAAAGCATACAATTTACGATCTCGCCCAATTCATTTTCAAAAAGGTCAAATTGTTTTCAGAAAGAATCACATTTTAAGTAATATGTCGAAGCGAATTAACAGAAAGTTTATGCCGAAGTACATAAAATGTAGAATACGCGAAAAGATTGGAAGCAACTTGTACGACATAGAGGATCTAAAAGGACTTTACATTGGCAGGTTTCAAACCTCAGACCTCAAGTCATAGTATTACGAAACGAATTTTGTTAATATTTTTCTCCAATTTTATATTCGAATATTACCCGGCTTTCGTGGGTCGTGCCACACTTTATTTCTGTAGATGAATAACAAAAATTCGCTAACTATCTTGAAAATTAAATTTACAGAGACAAATTTCTTAAAACGTAATGAAATCAGTTTTCTGTTCGTCTTCCTATTTTGAGAAAATGTAAGATCGAAGCAGATTTGTTGCGATTTCCTTTGTTGTAAGAATAATTTTGTTTAAGAAATTTTACATTTGGATTTTACACTACATAATTACATCATATTTTTGTTTTACACATATTTGTATTCATTTAGTTTTGAATTAGGTTGATAAGAGTTCTTCATCAATTTCTAGCATGCTAGAAAATAGTTTTCTCTGCCAGCTCATTTGCATTCACAAAAAAATAATATACATATATATGTATAATTGTGTGTTTACTCGGTTGCACTCTCAACTCAAGACAAATTTTATGACCATATATGGTAATAATTTTGGTGTTTGCATTTTTTTTTACTGATCTTCAATGTAAATATTTCTGTCTTCTTTTTGCTACAGGTCAATTATTGATAATGCATTACTTTTTTTTTACTCTCAATGAGAATCAAAACCTGATTAAATTACGCACTTTGTAATACGCACCACCAAATACAAATTTTAATCAGATCAAAGTTATTAGCATTTTGAAAGTTGTCATGAAAACAAGTGTACACTTCTAACAAAGAATAATAAATTTAAAATAAAAAAAAAAGCTCTAAGTAAAAAGTGCAAAGAAAAATTGAACAATTATAAAATAATTGATATTTTTTATATCAAATAAAATTAAACAATTCTGTGTAAAATTTAAGACGCATTAAGTTTATTCTGCATTCTATTGGTATTCAATATCATAAATTGATAATTTTAACCAAAGGTAAGGTTTCTGTGATTCACGTGCATTTCAAGCCTTTTACACATGGCGTTATTTTCTTTCAAGGAAAGTGTCCCATTTGGTGTCTTAATTCTTTAACACCGCATTCCAAAAGAGTCCAATCTGGACTTTCTGTGTTTAAGCACACGTGGCAAGAAAATCCACGTGTGGAACCAACATCCTCCCCTGAATTGAAAGAGATCGTTTAATAGCATGGAAAACATGACATCATAAAACATTTTTTTTTTTTTTAATTAAAATGCTGAATTAAAAAATTCCTAAAAACTTTATTAAATTATCTTAAAAACTACAAAATTGTTCTAATTAAAAATCCTAAAAACTTATCTAAGTGATCTTAAAAACTACAATAGAAAACATATTTTAATTTAACTAAAGCTCTTTAAAATGTAACTAAAAAGTCTAAAAAATTTCAAATTTAAAAATATAAATATGATATTATATAACACTTTATATAATTATACACTATTTACTTAAATTTCTTAAAACTACTACTTAAACCATATATATATATAATTGCCTAATACCTACTTGAATTATATTAGTTCTATAATTAATATTCCTAAATATATACTTATAATTAAAATTTGCTACATGAATTAAAACCTAATCTAAACTCTAAAAATCTGTTAGTACTTATTATATAAATTTATTGAAATATTATTTTGTTTGAACTGAAACTATAAAATGTAAAACTTAATATAAAATATACTTATATGCCTTTGTTTATAAATTATATACTTATTATAAATCAATTCATTCTAAAACAAACAAAAATGTAAAATTATTCATTATCTTGTTTATATGTACAAATGATTCTAATTTATACTTAAACATTTCTTAAAATAACATTTGAAAATATAACAATGAATTTAAATTATTATTATAACTAAATTAGAATCAAAAATCATTAATAACTAAATTAAAATCATTTGTACGAATTATTCTCGATGAGACTTTAAAATTTAACCCAAAATATCTTTTATTATTTTTTTTTATTTTACTATTCTAAAAATAACTACGTATGTATATTTAAAATTACAAAAACAGTGAGAATTTCTTTTAAAGCCAACAACAACAAAATCATCATTGTCATCTCGTTTTGCTGGGCCCTTCAATCGAGACAACTTTAAAATGGAACACCAACAATTGTGTTGTGAGTAATAAAATACTGATCTCTATTTTTTTTGTAATTATATATTTTTAATATTACATACTCTTTTATCCGTCTGTCCGTTTTCTAATTTGCTCTTCTTATTTTTTTTTATTCATAATTATTGCTTAACTAATATCGTTTAAAAAAACAAAAACTTCATTAATTAGTATGATTTAAACACTCTTTGTGTAATGATCATTAATTAGGTTTATGTTTATATTTTGTTTATTTTATTATGTTTCTTTTTTTTTATATATATATTGAATAAATTCATTTGTTTATTTTTATAAAATGCAATTATAAATTTCTTTTTAAAATGGGAAGGATAGCTAAAGAAGATTGTAACAATATGTAAGTTAGTAAGTCAGTCTATATTAGGGACAGATTTTAGAATTATTTAGGGTAAGTTGTCTGTCAAGGCGTCTTATTATTATTCAATTGGGTGGGAATTAAATTACCCTACATGGCACTATACCTCGCCATGGTTTGGTTTTATATTTTCAGTGTTATTTTTTTTGTAATTTGATACTCTTTGGTATTTATAGGCATTAAGAGTATTTATATGTTTATGCGCTTTAATACGGGTTAAGAACCAATCTACCAATATAAGCTAGTCGGAAAATCTTTTTATATGCCTCTTAAACTCGGTATTTTAAATTTAACAAATACATTATTTTGTTTTCAAACTTAATGGAATTTTTGTTATTCATATTATTACCCAGCGCGTAACAAAATATTCTTTAATAAAGCTGGTAATAATTTAAGATAAATGTGTTAATTTGATTTTAACATTCTAGTAGTCATTGACAAATTTAAGTCTAAAATATTAAAACTACGCTGAGGGAAAAACTACGTTGCAAAATCGACAACGGTTGGTGTCATTTTGACACCATACGGTGTCACTTTTTTTCGACACCGTACGTTTACAATTTGTAAACAAACGGATATTAATCGACAACACAATATTGTCAAATTATGCGACGTCTCATCTCACTGTGAATAACAATCCAGTTGGTTTTTATTACGACGAACGTAATGGTATTTATCACTAAGTTTTTGTACAAATTATTGAATAAGTGCTAATAAATTAGGTTTTGTCAACAAAAAGTGAACAAAATAAATGCAGTGAAACTAATAAGATCAATGTGGAGATAGCTGAATAAAGGGGCTATATGGAAGTACAACAGTACCTGGAAACAATAGCCAGTGATAATTTGTTTCAAGCAAGTATTCAAACATGTTTTTATAAATGTGTTTATATTAAATAAATGTAAAATTAATGAAAAATATGGTATTTTATGTTTTATTTTAATCGCCATAAATATTAAGGTAAATTTGGAAAGGGAATGGATTACACGATTACAAATCAAACAAGTTAGAGTGCTATATTCGCCTATGCCGAATCTTAAATACCCTCCACCTAAATTAGATGAAAATTATAGAAATTACATTGGTACAAACACTCTAATATCCATATTCAGTGTTTGTTGTTGGGACTTAGCTCCGATTATGAAGATTGGTAGAATGTTATTGTAATACAGTAGTTTTCGTTTATAGTCTCCAAACTCAGTTGCACAATTTTTGTGGACTATAAGCGAATTAGGACTATAACCGACTTTCTTTTTAAGCCACTTTATGGATTATAGATGAATACTGATATCATACACATTTTGTACTATATACAAATTAGTATAGTAGTATTTTATATATTGTTAGAAAAACTAGTTTATGCAGAAGATATTTTATTTAAAATGTATTAAAATGTTATCTAATTCAGCAATTTATAATTGAAATAACTACATATTCCTACCATTTCCAACAGAGTCTATAATTTTATAATAGGAATAAAATGTACTATTTAACAATTTGTATACTTAATAATTGGTTAACATTACCGATTGGCTCAACAATATTCCGGATCTGAGCCTTATATATATAATTATGAACCCATAGTCACCAAGTCTAGTTGAAACTTTTACACTTTTTACCGATATGAGTATATATATGCGTTAATGTATTTTTTGGATGTGCGACTTATTTTGAAGATATAATTAAATACTTTAAAGTGATTTCTACGTATTTGAGGTATATTTTGCTTGATATTTTTCTCCATAACATTATTTACAACAGTTTTATGGGTATTATTGTGATTATCGGAAACGGAGCTAATATGGGTGCTGTGGTCAAATATGGACCGATATTCACAAAACCCAGTAAAATAGTGTTTGGATACAATATATTGATCTGTATACAATTTTAGTTCGATATCCATATATTTAAAATATTTACAGAGGTTAATGTGTTTTTCGGAATTGGTCCTTATATGGGAGCTATGACCCATTATCGGCCGATCTTCATAAAATTCAACACATCGATTTTCGTATATATGGGAAATATTTGTTTGAAGTTTTAACCAGATAAAACCTTTTATAAAAGATTTATTAGTATATAAGTAATTTTCGGAAATGGACCTGATATGGGAGCTATAACCAATTATGGGCCGATTTTCATGAAATGCCCTACAGCGATTTTTATGTGCATGGGGATCATGCAAGTTTAATTTCAACCTGATACCGATATATATAAGATAATTAAGTGTATTTAAGTGATTTTCGGAAGTAAACTTTATATGGGGGCTATGGTCAAATAGTGCCCGATCCAAAAAAAAATTTGTCTAGGGATTTCTGTTTGCACGAAACTTCGTTGTGCTGAATTTTGTATGGATACTGCAATTCTATGGGCATTTATATACCATAGCACCATATTTCGGGAAGAAATTTGTATGAGGGCTACGAGAAATCATAGACCGATTCTTTCCATTTTCAACAGAATTTGTCGTTTTATCATATAAATAATGTGTGCAAAATTTCATGGTATTCTCTGGAATGGATTTACCAAAAATCAGAAAAAAACATGTGAAAATTATCTAAATTTTTGGAGGTTGTCTTACATTTTAATCCATAACCCTGGTTCTACCAACTCGATTTTGCTGATTTTCAATACCAAATGCTTAGAAAAATTATAAACATTTTGGTATACATTTCATGAATTTTACTTATGTATTTTGGACGTGAAAGTGTTTTACACATACAGACAGACAGACGGACAGATGTACATACGGACAGACAGACGGACATTGCTCAATCGACTTAGAATTTCATAAGGATCAATAATATATATACTTTGTTGGTTCTCAGATGAATATTTCTCAATGTTACACACGGAATCTCAAACTTATATATACCCCTTTTCACCACTTGTGGAGAAAGAGGGTATATATAAGTTAAAGCCAATGATGAGCTCTAGTTTTCGTTAGATGACTAAAAGCTATTTAATTAGATATGTGGTAAAACTGAAACCAATGCGAAGAACAAACAAATCTAAATAAATACTAAAGTAAATAAAATAAATTCCCAACTAACTAGAGGACTTAAATGTAATGCCACGAAAACAAAAAAATTTAAAAAAAAAAAAATTGAAAAAAACCTACATACAGCACATCTACACCACATTTTGAATGCAGATAAACATATAAAATCCTTAAATTAATCAGAACAGACCTGTGTATCTGTCTGCTGATGTGAAATATTTTAATTGAAATGAAGATGAAGAAAAGAACTAGAGGACAAGGATGTGTGTTCATAGAATTAAAATATTTTGCATATACTTCTGCTTTAGTTTGCGCTTGACAGGAAAGAAATTAACCTATTTCATGTGTAATATACATAATCTTTCCTATTCCAATTTACAGAAATGGGGATCCCGAAACTCAGTCCATTGACAAAACTGTTGAAAACTCAACAGTCAATATTACTGAAAAACCTGTGAAATTTCACTTCTAAAACATTTCAAAAACTTTCCAAATGTATGAGTAGTATTTTCTGAAAAAAAAAAAAAAAACGGAGATCAAATGAAAATAAATAAAAAATCTTAAATGTTGAGAACCTCTGCCATGTGTGCTTTAAGTATGTAAATATTAAAAGTGTTGTATTTCTACTACTTTAAATATGAATAAAATTATATTTTTTTACCATATCTCTTTTAACATGAATTGTACTCATTATATGATTAGATTTTCAACTTTCGAAGGATTTACATTTTAATTACTCTTTCACAATCATTCAACAGCAGCAACGTAAAGCAAAACCAGCAGAATTTAAAAAATAAACAAAACTTTAGTGACTTGAAAAAGTTGTTTTACTTGTATTTATATTAAAGTTGTTTATACGTTTTTGTTTAACACACAATACAAAATTTTCATGTCTATTCTAGTTATAATGAGAAAAAGCGAGGTTTGCTACCGTTACCACTTAAGCTACTATTACCTTTAACATACCATCGAAAATGATAAATTTTGTACCAACAAAGAGGGAAGAACACCGATTGCTCACCAAAGTTTCTGGTGAATGTGTTCCATCAAGAGATGGTGATTTTGATACAGAAGACTAATATCACCCAGGCCAGCTAAAAAAGTTTGAAGACCAAGAATTGGAGGCATTACTCTATGAAGATTGTTTTAAAATTCAACAAGAGCTTGCAAAATCAATATGAGGCGAGCAGCAGGATTCATCCAAACGCAGATAAATTGGGTACTATACGAATTGAAGCCGATAGACCTTGAAGGACGATTTTGCATGTCCGAAATGCTGCTTAAACGCTATAAATGAAAATCATTTTTGAACCGAAGAAAAGTCCGGCCAACCTGCCGAATCTGCAACAAAGTCAAATATTCATGGCGCTAAGGTAATGCACTGTATTTTGTGTTACCAAAAGCGTCCTATTACAGGAAACCTGTACCAAGCGCAACTGATGAGTTTGAAGCGAAAATTGTCCGAAATATGCGACCAGAAGGGAAACCGTAAATTTCATCATGACAATGCTCTGCCACATGTAACAATACCTGTTGAAGGGAATTTAGAACGAAATGGTTGGGAAGATGTGTTAAACAAGGAGAAGTCTGTTGAGTAATGTAAACGGTAGTTGGAGATCTCCTAATGAAATTTCACATAGTCAGTGTTGTGCCTTGATTTGTATTTACACGGATTCCTAGTTGGAAGATTCGAATTTTTTGCAAACTTTTCTGAATTAGTGTAAAATTCGAACGGATTGAGATATCGTAATAAAATTTGGAACTTACATACATCAAAAGAACTTTTAATAAATTGATGGAAATCTTTTGCTATTATCTGCATTTAAATACATAAATTTATAAAGTGGGGATAATATGATACAACCAATTTATGTTTTTTATAAAAGAGGCCGCTTACCGTATGATATAAAAACATTGCCCTAAATGAGCCAGATTTTATTTTACACGCATTTACGTTAAGTTTTCTTTTAGAAACATATACAATACATTTTTTACAATAAGAATACATTTTTTACAATAAGAGAAATATTATGAAAACTTTTTTGGGAAAAATCATAAAACTATGCTGTACTTTAGATGTCCCAATTTGGACACGTGTAACTTTTTCCAGGGACAAATAATTGTATGGAACTTTCTTATATTTTATATCATAATTTCTTGACTTTGGATTTAGTTTAGTAGACTTGAGGCTACCAATAATGGTGGGCGGCCCACTAGGCCTCATGCCCACTACGAGTCCGTGTAAATACAAATCAACTCAAAAACTCCTCATTTTCAAAATAAAAAGTTTCTAAACCACTGTGTGTTTTTTAAATTATTTTTATACACTCCACCACCAAAAGTGGTGAATGTGGGTATACGTTTGTAACATTGAGAAATATTCATATGATACCCAACAAAGTATATATATTACTGATCCTTATGAAATTTTATGTCGACTGAGCTATGTCCATCTGTCTGTCTGTTTGTGTAAAACACTCTCACGTCCAAAGTACATAGGCTAAATGAATGAAATTTATACCGAAATGTATTGAAAATCAGCAAAATCTAGTTAGCAGAACCAGGGTTATGGACCAAAATGTTAGTCAATATTTGAACATATCTCCCATATAAGGTCCATTTCCGAAAATCACTAAAATAATTATTAATCTCTTATAAATCATCATATTGAAATTCGGAAACACTGATCTTCGTAGTATGTATCAAAAGAAATTATATACAGTTAAGGTCGGTTTCATAGATTTTAAAAGAAAAGTATTTTCGCCCGTATGTTCAATGTTAATTACAACTTTCAATTAAATGTGTTAAACGTGTTAAATTTAAATACTAAGATCGAGTTTTAATTACATAACTAAAGGTTATTTAAACACTAAACCAACACGAAGAACTAACAAACAAAGCTAAATAGATACAGAAGTAAATAAAATAAAAACCCAACTAATTAGGAGACCTAACTGCATTTTATACATATCTACATAATACATACATGCGCCACACTTACGCTATATTTTGTATGTAGATAAATATGTAAAATGTTTAAATTAATCTGCGAAGACCTGTGTATCTGCATGCTGATGAGGATTATTTTAATTAAACTGAAGATGAGAAAGGCACTATTGAAAAAGCATGTGTTCAAATAGATATACATATGTAGCTTGTTTATGTTTGTAGATGTGATTATCCTTTAGCATTAAAATATTTGTTTGCTATTTTTTTCTGGCTTAATTTGCACTTGAAATAAAGTAAATAAACCTTCAACATGTATAGTATGCATCCTCGTAGATTAACATACATAAGAGGATGTACTCTTACATATTTCAGTTCTAAGAAATGGGGAAGCCGAAGCAATTAATATTTAAAATGTTATCAAAGAACTCGGAACTAAATAATACTGAAAATCAGTGAAATTTCCCTTCTAAGACATTTCAATATTACCGACAGCTATTTGATTTCTGAAAAAACAAAGAAGATCCATCAGTTTCAACCAGAATTTTGAAAAAAATATGAAAAACATAACGTGTTAAGAACACCAGCAATGTGCTGTATTAATATGAATTGTAGTCATTGTATGATAAGATTTTCTACTTTGGGAGGATTTACCTTTTAAATATTATTTTGCAATCATTCGACGACAGAATCACGACGACAGCAAAAGTGAGAAAACTTGATCGGCTTGAAAAAGTTTTGTTGTTTGTATGTCTACTTAAGTTGTTTAATTAACATACAAAAGTTTCAAGACTACCCTAGGTAAATTTATCAAATCTATCGGGCTTTTGGAAGCGAATATTCGACACGTTATTGCCGAAATACAGCTTAATTTAGAAGGTTACGCCAATTGAATGAATATTAAAAACGCCAATTGAATGAATATTAAAAACTCTGTTTTATTTAAATTTCTCCGCCTCTATAATTTTCTGCAACTTTCATTAACTACCAAATATTACATTTGCTAATGTTGCTATATGAAATCTTATTTGTTTGAAAGAAGTTAATTTATAAGAAAATGTTAAATAAAATATATTCGTTCTCTAAACCAAACTAATGTAAATATTAATGTAAATATTAATCTAAGCTTCGCTCTTATGTTGATTCTTGTTCGAACGCTTGTACATTTTAAGTTGTATTTTTAACGTTGATTAATGATGATTCCAATCGTAGAACCAGTATTAGCATGTTCAATAGATACACAAACATATAGTAGAAATACAAACAGAATTACCTATACTTAAGGACAACATTCACACAATGTACACACCTTGCTACTGTTAAAGAAAAATGTCCTGTTATTTTATAATAAGAGCACTAATTCAAAGGGCATTTACCCTTATCAAATTTGGGGCATTTATGTGTATTGGTACAAAATCTGATAAGAATTACACACAAGAGAAATTCGTATATGTAGAGTAATCTAAATTTTAAATTTGGACAAACTCACCGCAATGATACCTAAAGTTTTTTAAGGTATTTTATTAAACAAAGTCGGCCATACAAAAACAATATAAAAGAAAGTAAGAGTAAGGCCCGTTTTCTCAATGTATCGACAAACTGCCTGTTACTAAATGTCGACATAAATTTATTAGGCCGGTAAACTCTCCGTCAACAATTTTGGTTTTCTCAATATGCCGACAAAAAACATTATTTTCTGTTGGCAATACCTCTCAAAATAGATGTGAAAGGTGGGAACCCTGCCTTCAAGTGACAACATGTTTACATAAATCAACTGTTTAATGTGGCCATCGACAGCCGGAATCTTTTGAAAAGTGCATTATCCTCCATGTCTGCCAGGTAGTTAGGCCTGACATGATAAACTCTTTCAGCATTCACTTGGAACTCATGTTATTTGAGTTCGTCCTCCATCAAATTAATGTTATTAAACTTTTTTTTATAAAATCTATTTAATTTCGTTTACAAAAACACAAACACATAATAACTATGAACAGCAGTCAGCTGTTATTTATTTATCTGTACGATAAATAAATAATTGGCAGATAAGGTCGGGTTAGCTTTGTGATAGAATAGAAGCAAATGAGACATTGAGAAAACCAAATTTCTTTAATCTTTAGTTTTTCGTTGGGAAAAAAGATAATCACCTAATGAGAAAACGGCCCTAAGAGTGTTATTCGGCTGTGCCGAATCTTGTACACTCATCGTCAATATGAGGCAATAATATATGTTTCTGTTACAATTATGTACCGATCTACTCAAAAGTTGGTAGAAATATTTATGTTCATATAAAATCTGTATATGTCCAATTTCATCACTATATTAATTACACTGTCCTACAGCATTTTTGGAACAGAATAGCGATTACAATAAATATGTAACTTACAAGTTTACGTAAAACATACATAATTCGACAAAGATTGCAAATGCAAAACGAGGCTTCCAGTTTCCATTACTTTATTTAATACTTTAAATGCAAATAAATAATAAAATTAACTAAATAAATATGAAATATACAAACTTAATTGATGATGAATAAAATATAAAAAAGCTGGTTGACGTAAATTTTATTTATACAAGTATGATTTTATTTATGAAAGTATTATTATTGGCTGTTCCACTTTTATCAACATTTTTTTAATATTTTTAAGTTTTTTGTTGAATTGTCCACTTATATAAAAAACAGTGATATATTTTATAAAAGATTTAAACTTGACAAAAAAGATTATATATTTAAATAAAATACAATCCCTGAAGAAGTTGGAAATAAGACCAACGAAATGTCGGATTACATTGAACATTATATAAATAATCTTTTATTTACATAAAATCATTGACCTTGAAAGCTTGTATATAGGAAACTATCAGTGTTGCCAGTTTAGCCTTTATGAGGATAAATTTAGCCTTTTTATTTACTCTTTAGCCTCGAAATTTTGGATTTAGCTTCGTGGCTTTTTTCTAGCCTTTTTTTAATTTCAAAATAGCCTTTTTGAAATAAAAAAAGGCTAAATTTATATTTGTGAGCCATTTTGATTTTACTTCATTACTGTTTTTCATTTAGCTTTTTGACATACTCAAGAATTATGCAGTATTAAAGGAACAAATAACAATTGCCAACATCAAGTGTTTCAAAATTAAATAGAGTATTGTATATCTGAAAGCTAAAAATGTCTGTAAAATGTACTCGTAAAACCAAAAAAAGATATTATGTATGTGAAAAATTAAACTGCTAATGAAATTACGAAGATTAAAGATTATGGGTAGAATATTTTAAACTACAAATGGACAAATATAGAACCAACAATGTCCGTTTTCTGACATGGTTAATCTAGTACTTAACTTTTTAGTACTTCCTATAAGTAATGCAGAGGTTGTACGCCTTTTTAGTACAATGAAAATTGTAAAGTTAAAAATGATTGATGCGTTATTGAATATTAGATTACCATTAAAAATTACACAAATATTATTTATTGTATTTTATTTATATTTACGCAAGTTCTAGTTCTGGTTCTTCCGATTATGATAAAACTATTATAACTGCTTTATAATTATACATGTATCATTAAAAGACTGAAAATATATTAATGTATATTTTATGTAGTGATTTCGAAACACTGAAATAGTAAATACTTAGTACTTAAATTAAAAAAAAAAATAAAAAATTTGAGTTCTGTCTATATAAAAATATAAATGTATATGTGTATATTTATTATTAATAATTAATGTTATTTTTAGTTTGCTGCTGAAGTGTACCTTTATAATCTTATGAATTTTATGAACATATTTTCTAATTTTTTTTTTGGCTTTCCTTTTAAACAGTTCGGCTTTTTCTGGTCTTTTTTGAAGTCAATACAGCTTCTTTTTTAGCCAGCTCCTGGCAACACTGGAAACTATATACAATATCTATAAGTTTTCGTTTTATTTATTTCATTTTGTAAATTGTCAAAATGACACATATTTTACTAGTACTATGTGAAGGTTGCAATGGAAGTTTATTAATCCATTTATTAGTGGGTGGTGATGCAGTACATAATAATTGATATTCTATAGTGTACTATTAACATTAAAATTTTGTAACCATTGTGAAATATATACATATTTTTTTGTGATAGCTTCTTATTTCGTACAAATATTCGCACTTAATTTGTCTATCCACGTGATGCACCGGTATCAGCTGTTTGTAAATATTACGTTTTTTTCCTGTCTAAAAACAGCATTTCACTAATATTTTTACTTATTATTGATTGTTTACTCAAATTGTATATTATTTCACTCATTGTCAGTTGAGTATTTTTTTCCACTGCGCCGATTCGCACAATTTGTGCTTTTATGAATGAAAGTGTAATTCTAGTTTGAGTGATAATTTCGAAGTTACTTTTTCGTAGCAAGTGTTTAGTAAAAGGAGCTTAATGTCAAATAGTAATAGAAGTGGGCAGTTAGTATAATGAAGTTCTTTGTGAAAATGTCACTTTGGTAACAGAAAGATTGTTTAGGAATTTAACATAAATTATAAATAGTATTAACTAACGAGAAATAATTACTGCTGTCACTTATTTGCCAAGATTTTTTTTTTTAATTACTGACAATTTAAGTCACAATTTCTATAGTAATTTTGTTTTCTAAAATATGAAAATAACTTTTTCCTATTTTGTGGAAAAATGCAAAAATTTTTTAAATCTTTGCAATAAAAAAATTGTTTAAACATAATATTAATTCGTCAACACACACGTCTAAGTAAAATCATAAAGAAATTTTTATAAATGATTTAGAGATGAATTCGATTTAAACATACTTACATATATTAATAGCATTTTTACAAATATGTAACTTCAGAAGGTGCTATATCTAATGATAAGTAGATAGAACTAACCCCAAATTGCAACCACATACTTAACAGAATCTCAAAAAATCCAAATAGAACTCTGTTGGAAAAGACATTTTCATAATTCAAACAATAGTAGCAAAATAGGCATTTCTGAAAAGACAACGTGAAAAAGGATCATGAAAAGGAGAATTAAAAACATTTGAGTTCCGTTCACACTATGACGGAACTCAAATTGACCCCCCGATCGTATACTTGTTAAACATGGAAGTTAATCACTCATACGACCTGTAAGTCATTTTAATACATATTGTTATGTTTCTATACCCACCATCAAAAACCATAGGACGTATATTGATTTTGGCATTCCGTTTGTAACACAGTAGAATATTTGTTGCAGACCCACATTTGTATATATATTCCGGGTCTTCATAAGATTATAAGACGATCTAGCTATGACCGTCCGTAGCACAGTGGGGGGAATAAATCTGTAATTTGTAAGCAGATCATCCGAATTTAATGGAATTTCCTAAGACTATAGAGGAGGTCTAGCTGAGTTTAACTTTTGAATTTGGTCACTAAACACTAAAGGGTGGTGTGTGGAGCCTAAAGCCCCCAAAGTGGGGTAGATGTTGCTACCGATGGACATTTTTATAAATATAATATATGTTGCAAGCAGCAACATTTTGCAACATATAACTAAAGTATGCCTTGGTTGTACAAATTTGTGATACCACTGCCAACAATTTGCACTAAAAATCATTTGACGTAAAGCAATGATAGCATATATGCTCTTTCGAATGATAAACTTTTAATTCAAACTAGGGTTATTATTTTAATCGAATAAAAGTTTTATTATTCGATTTATCGACTAAACTAAAACCAGGAAAATTTAAATAATTTGTTTGTTTAATAATTATAATATTGATAAATTAGACCATTCAATATTTTATGAAATAATTGTTGGTTGAAGAACTAAAGATTCCAAGGTACTTTTAAATTTTTATAATGCTTTCAGGAAATGTTTATTTATGTTTTCGTTTTTTATTTATTGGAATTTTATAAAAACTATATTGCAGATATTCTTACTTTATCTAGCTCTTTAGTAATCACAAGGTTTTTGTTTTTAAGTTAAGTTTCATAATGTTCTTATATTGGTGTGCTAAGCAGAAATCAGTTAGAAAAGGAATGTAGAAAGTTGTTGCAAATATTTAGTATATTAATTTTCATTCGAATGAAAACCATAGCGTGAACTCTATTAAAGAAAGAGGCTTAGACCTGGGATATAAGAAACACACTAAACTTGAACATTTTTTTTTTTTGTTACAACAATTTGGTGTGCTTAACGAAATTATTGTACATTTTCAGCTCATGGTTTCTTCACAAACAAAAAACCTAAATAAAACAAACATAAAAAGTCTAACTTTTGTCACTTCTTATCAGATTTTAACGAATTTTGTTCCAATAAAATAAATTATATAATTTGAAAAGGTTAAATGCTCTCCGAATTAGTTCTCCTTATTAAATGGTATTTCAGTTTTCTTTTACAATATACATACTTAGGAATGTGTGTAAACAAGTTTTTTTGTGTACAAGTAAAACTGTGTTTTCATTCATACTTTCATATATTTGTATATTTATTGGACAAGTTAATACTATACATCTGCAATTATCATTAATCACCGTTAATAATTCAACATATAATTATAATTCTACCAATACTGATCACTATAAGAGCCCAGAATTATCCTAAATAATAGATTTTTATTCAAATAATAAAACCAAATATATTGTTGGTTAAGACATTTTCGCTTTTAGGGCTGGATATTGCAAAAATGAAACACTTGCAAAGAAAAGAAAAAGAAGACCTTACTGCAGTTCCACTAAAACAAATAAATGTAATAAGGAGGAATCCTTTGTAAACATCTACATGTAACATACGTACACAAACCATGTTGTATGCAGATGAACATGTAAAGTCTTTAAATTAATCAGACAAGACCTTTGCGTCTGCTAATGAGGAATATTTTAATTAAAATGAAGATAAGCAAAAACACAGGAGAAGGATGTGTTCATGTAGGCTTTTTAGATATGTTTTTAAATGTGATTATCCTTTAGAATTAAAATATTTGCTTGTGTTATTTGTTTTTGTCTTAATTTGCACTTGAAAGAAATGAAATAAACACAAAAGATATGTAACATACAAGTACATTCTCGTATATCCTATATATTATCGTATATATATAAGGGAATGCACTCTTACATATTTCAGACCAAAGAAATGTGGTTTCCGAAATTATGAATTTTGAAAACATTGTCATAGACCACTGAACTCAGTTGCGCCCATTAACAAAACGTTTTCTCAAACATTAGATAAAATATCAGCTGGATAAACTCAGAACTATGAAAAAATCTGCTTAATTATAATTGGAAAGAGTATATATAAATAGTCATTCCGTTTGTAATTTCTACATTTTTCATTTGAGACCACATAAGTATATGGGGCATTTCACGTCAAGTGAACCAACTTTTGAAATCGATGTCTTCCGATCGGGATGAAATTTGCACCAATGTTAGTTCTATTGGATAGTAATTCGGACACAATTTTTCAACAAGATCGGCCAAGAACTCTCTGAGTTATAGGAGGTCAAAATTTGACATTTTGGCCAAACAGGTGTTTTTTCTTATCCATATAACTTATTACCTATTGTTCTTAGCAAAATGTGTCCCAAATAGTTTAGATAGCTATTTATGCAATCTTCCGAAAAAAAAAAATTAAAAAAAATTAATAAAATATTTTTGACTTTTTTTTTAAAAAATCAAAAACATTTTTGACTTTTTTTTCAAAATGGGCCCTTTTTATTTTTTTTTTTTATTTTTTTTAAGAAAGCTTAGGTCTTTTCCTAAGCGACCTATATGGTCGCTTAGTGGGATGCGAGTGGGATATCTATCAAAAAAAATATTTTGTAACTCAAGATATGAAATTTTTTGACTTTTTTTGCAAAATCAAAAACTTTGTTGACTTTTTTTAAAAAAAATGGACCCATTTTTTAATTTTTTTTTTGCTCAGAAAAAAGCTTATGTGTTTTTCTTTAACACCTTTTTTGTCGCTTAGTGGGATGCGAGTGGGATATCTATCAAAAAAATGTTTTGTAACTAAAGACATAAAATTTTTTACTTTTTTTTTTTTGCAAAATCAAAAACTTTTTTGACTTTTTTTTCCAAAATGGACCCTTTTTTATTTCTTTATTTTTTTCTCAAAAGAAAGCTTAGGTCTTTTCCTTTAAAACCTTTATGGTCGCTTAGTGGGATGCGAGTGGGATAACTATAAAAATAAATGTTTTGTAACTCAAGACAAAGGTTTTTAAATTGATTTTTTTCATATTTTCATATTTCAAACCTTAAAAAAAAACCACTACAACTGACCGATAATAGCCACTGGAGGGGTGCAATGTGAGGCCGACCGCTATTAATTTTTCGCCCCCAAAATTTGTCTGAGTTTTGCATCTTGCGGCTTTTTTATTCAATCCTATAGGTAGTTTTCAGCGCAATAATTTATATTCGTGAGCGATTTTTGGAAGTGGACCTTATATGGGAGCTATGTCAAATTATGGACCGATCATCATGAAATTAGGTGGTGTTATTAATGTCTAGATGAAAGTTATTTATGTTGCATTTTATGTGTATACCAACATTTTTAGGAGATTTATGCTCGTTAAAGTGATTATCGGAAGCAGGCATTATATGGGACCTATGACTAATTATGGACGGATCATAATAAAATTTGGTGACATGAATTCCGTATATATAAAACTTATTTGGAGAAAATTTTGTGTAGATACCTATATAAATTAAACATTTGTGACCGATAAAGTCCACTTTCTGGAGGACATTTGTATGGGGGCTAGGTGAAATAATGGACCGATTTCAGCCAGTTTCAATAGGCTTGGTCCCTTGGCCGAACAAATTACATGTACCAAATTTTATCGAAATATCTTCAAAATTGCGACCTGTACTCTGCGCACAAGGTTTACATGGACAACCAGCCAGCCAGACGGATGGACGGACATCGTCTAGTCGACTCAGAAAGCGATTCTGAGTCGATCGGTAAACTTTAAGGTGGGCTAGACTAATATTTTTGGGTATTACAAACATCTGCAAAAATTTAATATATCCTCCCCACTATGGTGGTGTAGGGTATAAAAAGTGATTTTTATTCCTGAGGTTAACATATTATGGGTATTACAGTATCGAGGCTATGAAATTTTAGTTAGGTTGTTACATACCATCGGAAAGGCTAATGTGTCTAGTTTCTCCCCGTAAGCTTAATTTTTAAGGTTTACACACAAATATGAAAAAAATCAAAATAGTGCATATCCTAAAAATTTAAAAACCTTTGTCTTGAGTTACAAAACATTTATTTTTATAGTTATCCCACTCGCATCCCACTAAGCGACCATAAAGGTTTTAAAGGAAAAGACCTAAGCTTTCTTTTGAGAAAAAAATAAAGAAATAAAAAAGGGCCCATTTTGGAAAAAAAGTCAAAAAAGTTTTTGATTTTGCAAAAAAAAAAAAGTAAAAAATTTTATGTCTTTAGTTACAAAACATTTTTTTGATAGATATCCCACTCGCATCCCACTAAGCGACAAAAAAGGTGTTAAAGAAAAACACATAAGCTTTTTTCTGAGCAAAAAAAAAAAATTAAAAAATGGGTCCATTTTTTTTAAAAAAAGTCAACAAAGTTTTTGATTTTGCAAAAAAAGTCAAAAAATTTCATATCTTGAGTTACAAAATATTTTTTTTGATAGATATCCCACTCGCATCCCACTAAGCGACCATATAGGTCGCTTAGGAAAAGACCTAAGCTTTCTTAAAAAAAATAAAAAAAAAAAAATAAAAAGGGCCCATTTTGAAAAAAAAGTCAAAAATGTTTTTGATTTTTTAAAAAAAAAGTCAAAAATATTTTATTAATTTTTTTTAATTTTTTTTTTCGGAAGATTGCATAAATAGCTATCTAAACTATTTGGGACACATTTTGCTAAGAACAATAGGTAATAAGTTATATGGATAAGAAAAAACACCTGTTTGGCCAAAATGTCAAATTTTGACCTCCTATAACTCAGAGAGTTCTTGGCCGATCTTGTTGAAAAATTGTGTCCGAATTACTATCCAATAGAACTAAAATTGGTGCAAATTTCATCCCGATCAGAAGACATCGATTTCAAAAGTTGGTTCACTTGACGTGAAATGCCCCATATATATGCTGGATGTTAATAGATAGCGGAGTCGATATATCCAGTTCCGTCTGTCTGTTGAAATTAACTTTCCGTAGCCCCTAAATTACTTACATACATGATTTATACATTAATATAACCGCTATAGTCCTAGTCATCACTCAGAAATGAACATGCTGGCTCTTGCTCCAGAAAATCTTGTGTTGACCATGTAAATAATCTTAGGATTATCATTGAGCAATCAGTTGAATGGAGATCAACATAATAGCTCGTATTTATAGACTTTGAGAAGGCCTTTGACATACTCAACCACAATGAAGTTAGATAAGGCTGTGTTTTATCACCTCTATTTTTTAACAGCGTACTCGATGCTGTGATGCAGAAGGTAGAGTTGTGTAGCTCATGAAAGACCTAGTTCAATTGAACTATTCACTCAACTGAGCGAAGTGAATCATGAGTACTGAGCATTTTCAACTGAGCGCTGAGCGCTGAGCGCTGAGCGTTTTCAACTGAGCTGTTTATTGCACACATATTTCTTTCAGTACTCATGAAAGAGCTGCACACGCACATTCATTTGTCGTCTTCAATGTTTCACATGTTTCACTTCGATCATCAATGCAGCCAAGGCGAATTCATACAAGGTGGTGGCAGTTCTACAAAAACAACAATTGGTCTTAACAAATGTCAAAAAACAAAAATTAAAAATTAAACAAATATGTATTAAAACTTAATATAGAGTAGATAATTGAATAGTGAGGGCTTCACATATTTATGTAAAAAATAAATATTTTGTTAATAAGCTTAGAATATGTCGATATTTAAATATAAACAAAAGCTTTGACAACTGTTAGTACCAAAAAGCGAAAAAAAAAGTTATCAGCTGATTGACTGACTCCACCTTGTATAAATTCGCCTTGAATGCAGCCTTCATTCGCTCACTGACATTGAAAAGTGAATGAATATTGTGTACAACAAAAATAAAACGATCGTTTTATTTTTGTGAGTTTGTTATGTTTGTATGTATATGACAATATACTGACATGCTCTGCCGCGTATATATTTTTGATATGATACAACGTTTGTATGCAATATTTCAAGAATTATTAGAGTTTTAAATTATGTTTGTTTTCTTGAGTGAATTTTTCAATGTGTGTGGTATTGAATGTGTGTGAATTTATTTATGGTATGGTGAGGCAGTAAGAAATTGAGAAAGAGTATTGCTACAGTTTCTAGGTATATTTCATAAAACAATAATGAAAAAGGGAAATACATACTAATTATTATTTTTAAAATAATAATTGTAATTGAAAGTTTGTAATTAGTTAAAATAATTATTATTTTAAAAATACATTGGTAGGTATATGTACCAGAAAACAGAATTAAAAAACTACAAATTACTAATATTCTTAATTGAATTAGCAATATTATTAGCAAATTTATAATATCACATATTTTTAGAAAATAGATTTCTTATGCACGTTTTTACTAGACTGATACATTAACAGAACAGAACATTTGACAGGTACCATGAGCGACCTATCGAGTGGAGTTTTTCGCTGTTTTTTTTAAAGTGATACAGTTTTTACGATATTTTTAAGTTGTAAACAATAAAATCTTATTCCTAAAATTTAGAAATGCCTTTTATATATAGTAGTTTGATCATAAAACAATGAATGTTCTCTTTAACAAATATTGTCTAAACATTTGGTTAGCATTGGAAATTAGAAATATGTAATACAAAAATTAACTCTTATTTCCGAAAAGTATTAATTTAAAAAAAAAAAATAAAATTTTATTTTTTGCAATTAAAATTTTAATTATCAGTTATTTCATGCATAAATCTCTAATTGTCAAAATACTGTGTGTTATTACAACTAACAACAGAAATTTTTGATTTAATTCACACTACAAGCAATTCACAAAATGAAATGGTCATCATACATCATACTGAACTAATGAGCTGATGAGCTGATGAGCTAAAAGAGCGACCTAGTTCATTTGTGAGAGCTGAGTTGAAAAGAGCGGACACTTCACTGAGCTAATAAACCCAACTCTAATGTAGAATGTTAGGTGTCCAAAACCATCCTCAGAAAATTTCCTTTCCAATGATACCATTTTTGAGGTAATCGGTTGTATAGTTTCAGAGTCTATAACGGACATAGGTAGATTTTTTGTGTTTTATATACATATACATATATATTTATAGAATATAATAATAAAAAATAAATGAAAAATTAAAAATTATGATTTCCCATACTACAAGGCTTAAATCCTTTGAAAGCTTTTCAGTTTTGGTGTTAATGCCTGGTAATGGGATACTGAAGTCCCGATCTTTCACGTTGCGACATCCTGTTGAAGAAATTTGATATTTTTGCTGATTGTCATTAACTTAACGCTGATTTCAGTTACATACTTACCCACACATTTGCAATTAGAACTGCAAGGAATATTTGCTTTGTAACATTTGCAGTATTTTTTCTTACATCCACAACGTATGCAGTTGCACCCTAGATCGTGTAAACGAATATCTCTTGACGAAGCCATTTTTGGGTTGAATTATAGAAACGTTACTATGAATTATTTTTTAGATTTTTTTTTAACTTGGCCTACTGCTGCGTTTTACAAATAATTTGAATTTATTATGCTAAGTAGGTAAACTAACAACAGAAATTTTTGATTTAATTCACACTACAAGCAATTCACAAAATGAAATGGTCATTATACATCATTATACTGAACTAATGAGCTGATGAGCTAAAAGAGCGACCTAGTTCATTTGTGTTCCCTGAGCTAATAAACCCAACTCTAGCAGAAGGCAACAAACCATCATAAGAGAGGAATTTTGTGAGGGTTACAAGGACAAAATCGCTCTGCATCAATTGTAACACAGATCGCCGTGTCTTTGTATTCGATCAAGATATTGAAGATGTAAAGTCCTTCTGCTACCTGGGAAGAACAATTGATACAACTGGTGGCTCAGCTGCAGATATATCTAGTCGCATAAATAAGGCACGGAGTCCATTTGCTAAGTTAAATTTGGTTTACAAATTGTATAATATTTCGAAAGAAACCAAAATCAAATTATTTAATTCCAACATAAAATATACTCTGTTGTGTAAATGCGAGACCTGGAATACGGCATCACGTGACATACGATGTATTTAAGTATTTCTCAACAAATGTCTCCTCAAGCTGTATGCTGTAACAAGATCTCTGACCTGAAACAATATCCAACAACCTAATTTGGATGGATGCAAACCAGCAGTATATTAAAAAAGAAATAAGAAAGACTAGATGAAGACGATGACATTGCCAAGAAGTGCATAGACTGAAATCCACAGGGAAGCAGACGTGTTGGGAGACCAGCTCATACCTGGAAGCGCCAACTATCAACAGCACTTTCGAGATTGCTGATGAAGTGGAACGAAGTCAAACATCAAGCCGACGATCGAGATTACTACAACCATCTTATTATGGTCCTATGCTTCCTCGGAGAGTGAAAGGAACATATATGTATATATAGGCCTGATAGAATTTCAAAGACTTTTCCAATGACGTATGTTAATTCAGACTTACGATGGTTCAAAATCGGAAAGTACATTTTTTAACCTGAGTTTTTTTTCACTAATAAAATTTTTCAGCCCAAAAATTTTTTGTCCCCAAAAAATATTTTTAGTCTTTATATTAAAGTATTCTTTGGTGAAGGGTATATAATATCTGGCACAGCCGAATATTGCTCCCTTACTTGTGTTTTAAATACTAATACAAATGTGTGAATAGTGTGTTCATGTTGAGAATCTCTGTAATGTGCGGTTTAAGTAAGTGTAAAATCTTTTTATTTCTACTACTTTGAGTATGAACATATATATATTTGTTACCATATCTCTATTAACATGAGTTAAATTCATTATAGGATTGGATTTTCAACTTAGGATTGATTTACATTTTAAAAACACTTTCACAATCATACTACAACATCAACATAAAACAAAACCAGCAGAATATAAAAAAGTAGAAAACTTTAGCGGCTTGTAAAACTTTTGTTTGTTTGTAAGTTTATTTTGTAAGTTGGTTCCTTTTGTTTTTGTTTAACAAACAAAAGTTTCATGTCTACTCTTCTTATATTGAGAAAAGGTTATTTTTGGAATTAAATTTTACTTTAAAGAAACGGAATTGCCTGAGGTGTAATAGCTGCAATTTCATGTGCAGCAATTTTAGTAAAGAATTTTACAGGATATATATAATGAAATTTTCTTTAAATACTTTCCATTACTTTAAAGTCGCTATATTACAATTTTGTATTTCTTCGATTGGACGATACTTGACAAATATTTATCATAACCCGTATTAACTAGTTCAATAGCCATACAAACATTTATTAGAAATACAAACAGAGAATTACTAATACTTGAGGACAGCATTCACAAACATACACAAATAAGTACTACTGTTAAAGTAAAATGTCCTGTAAGTATTTAATATGGAACCAATTGTAGCATTTATTTGTATTGGAGCAAAATACGATCAAATCTGATAAGATTTATAAACAAGAAGATATTTGGTCAATTCACAAGGTCTCTTATCATGTCATATTGTCATAATGTCCTTATATTTCACAATGATTTTTATTGCTTTTCAAGCAAAAAATGTCTTAAAAAAATACTACTTTCTACGCTATGTTTATTGTGTTATCGTAACGAACCAGCAGAGACAAACGCCGAATGCCTAAAAATCGGTTGCCGAGACGCTTTGTCGTGGTATATTAGGTTATTATGACAATATGACTGATAAGACACCTTGTGAATTGACCATTTATGTACATATATGAACTAAAATTGTAATTTGAGCTAACTCATCATTTTCTAAAAGATACAAAAGTTTTTAAGGGTATTTTATTAAGCCTAGTTGGTCATATAAAATAATACGAAAATAGTAAGCTATTTTAAACTATTTTTGTTTTTCAATAAAAAATACTCATTTAGTAAATTTAAATTTTAAAATAATTGTATTCAATTTTATATTAGTTTAAAAATTTAAATAGAATTAAAATCTACTTAAGCACCCAATCCTTATAATTTTACCGATGTTGCAGTGGGTTGACAAATTGTCTTGTCATTAACACAAGTTTGCTAAAATTTTGCAGAACTTCTATAAATCACGTTTGGTATAAATTGTACGTGGACAATTTATTTGTCACAACTAACAGTTTTGCTCATCATTTAGAGAGTTCTAACTAGCATTTTATTTTATTTGTATACAACCACAATAATAAACTTTTCTACACCATGTAAACTTTTATTTTCACCATGTTCAGGGTGCATTTTAATGAAAACCATACAACACAAAAGAAGGACGAGGTTTGGGAGAATTATTAGCAGACAAATCATTTGCACAATTGCTTGTACTCTGACAGTGCAATGTATAGATTCCCAGTCAGCTCCTGCTGCTTGTTGGAAAAACAAAAGCAACATTTATAACAATTGTTGTAAGGTTTAGAATTTATTGTAAACTTTGGGTATAAAATTCAAACGTTTTTCATATTCATTTTTTCAGTTACGAGTTTATTTTTTGTTTAAAAAGAAAAAAAGAAATGTAATTTTTTTGTTTTTTTGTCTTCATATTCCAAGAACGTGATCTGTTAACAAAAGAGTAATGCATGTTCTGTTACCATTACTTTTATGTTCAATATAAATAAGAGGTGATTTCAAGTTAAAAATAAGCGATATTATCAATAGAATCCATTGGACAGTTTGTTATAAAGTATTGTCACGTGATATCTGAGGCTAAGTTTGTTCGAATTTCATCTCATCAACGTTATTTACAAGCGTTTTATGGGTGCTATAGTAATTCTCGGAAGTTGACTTTATATTGAAGCTATGGACTGATAGCCTCAAAAATCCAGTAAATTTTTACGAATTTCTGAAGTGGTTCTTATATAGGACCTATATGTACCGATATTCACAAAATCTAATAGCATGATTTCAAGAAAAAAATTACTGATTTATATTGTTTCGATATCGATATTTATCACATATGTATTTATGTAGGTTATCTCATTTGATTAAATATCAAATATTCATAACGACAGTTAAGAACTAAATAAACAAAACAAGTTAAAAAGGAATAATAATCGAACATTTATACATCTATAATATCTTAAGTTAAACTGAAACAACATTATACTTAAATGATCATTAGAGTGAAAACATGTAAGATGCAACAATGAATATTAATCGGCAGTTTATATTCCATCATCTATCGAAATACGTTCTGATCTAATGTAGAAAAAACTGGATTATATCAATTCCATTGACTGTTGATATAACGGAATATACTATAATATTTCTGATTTTTTAATATCTAAATTCCGACCATAAACACGAGTGAATTATTTGTTTTTTTAAGATAATGAGAATCATTAGAGTCCGACCTAAATCTTCTTTTTCAGCACCAATCCCAATATTCAGCCTAATCTGCAACAACCCGCAACTTTTAAATTTTAATCAATGAATAGATTTTATGATTTTCATTATCTTAAAAAAATCCATTAATTCACTGGTGTTTACTCACTATTGAGGCTGTGTGTATATATTTGGTTTCGAATTATGCCTAAAATCGAAGTTAAGTCAGTATTAGAACAAAATTTTTCTGAATTATGAAAGCAGTTATTGAAAGTAAGATGTGGCAAATTGTAATTATTAAATTACTCCTGATTTCGGTATTAAGTATACTCAAAAAGTTTGATACACTACCCAGCAGTTTGAAAAGTGCAAATTGGAAACCTTATAATTTGCACTACATTTCGCCAGCGTATTCAGAAACAAACAATAGTCGGATATTCGTCTTAATTTTTTGAAAACAAATCCTCTAAAATATACCACTTAGATGGCCACATGTAATGCTGAATGTGACCGTTTGGTTTTTTCGTTCTCTCTCTTGATGAAAAAAAGCAAAAATTGAGAGTAGACTCACATTTAATTTTTAATAACAAATTGAGAGCAGTACATATAAGAGCTCTGTGGCTTACCCCCATATGCATAAACAGTTTATAAATTTATCAAAGGTTTATAAAACAAATTTTGTATGGAAATTTTGTTTGATAAACCTTTGATAAATTTATAAACTGTTTATGCATATGGGGGTTAGTGATTAGCGCATTTTACTATAAAACAAGGGGTTATGTGTTTAACCCCGCTCTCTGAAAAAATTATTTAAAATTTTTTTTCCCAAATGCTTGAGTAATCGTACTATTGAATGTAGTATTAAAGTGTTATGCAGAGTATGCCAATCGGTCACCAGCAATGACATCCCCGTGTTAAATTCACCAGTCAATAACGTTGCGAGTGGGTTGAAAATTCACTAGTGGTAGTTCTCAGTGGCTAACTAATTCAACGTCGCGGAACTAGTGCAATGAACTGAAGGGTAAAATGTGTCATTACACGACATTATGACACATTTAATTAAGAATATTTCAAAAGATTTCCAGGAGTAAATGCTTGTGTAATAGTGGGAATTAAACAATATTTAAACTTGCAATTGTTAACTAAGAATATAAAAAAACTAATTTCGCGCACAAAATTAAAAAAAATCACTTGCGAAAGTATTGTTTTTTTGGTGTTAAATTAAATCTTTTGATTATATATATTTCTTCTTTTGATGATTGCAAGAGCATGATCTGGAACTATTTTCTATAGTTTATCATTTTCGTCGTACAACGTCTAACATTAAATATATTTATAACAATTTAAATGGAGACCTAAAGCTTTAAAATCCGTTCCAGTTTTATATTTCAATGACAATTTATGTGACCAAAAATATATTTTTGTTCAAATATACTTAGATTGCGTGTACATATGTGCTTCAGATAGAGATTTCTCGTTTAATGTGGAAAATAACTACATTTAAATTCACTAACCATTTATTTCGTATGCGAATACAGTTATCGAATATTCGAAATCTTCAAAAACTTTGTTATTGTAAGCCATGGATAGATATTACAATAAGTAAAACAAAAAAATCAACAGTTAGTTGTTTTTTGTGTGTTATTGCTGTTGTAGTATCGGATTTGCAAAAGTAGTTCTTATGCAGATTTGGACAATCTTAAAATGTTCTGAAAAGTTGTGGAGTTTCACGTTGAAACAAAACAAAACGGAAGTAAAGAAATGAAACGGTAACAATTCGTTTTTGTTACCTTAACAGTTTGTAATGCTTTGCATGTGACGTTGCAACAAATATTTTTGTTATTGCTGTTTTTCAATCAGTCCTTTTACTTGCTTCTAAACTCCTTTGTTTCAGTTCGTTGTAATATTCGCTTCAAGCATGTTTACAAATACGTGAACCATATTTAGGTGGGTACCCAAATGAATAACGAGTAAAAAATATTATTCGAATAATTTATTTTTATTTTATTTATATACCCTTCACCAAATTATATTTTAATATAAACTTAAAAAAAAAAAATTTTAAAAAATTATTTTTTTTAATTTTTTAAATTTTGTTTTTTGGAAATTGTTTTTTAAGTTTTATCCAATCTTTTAAATAAAAAATTTTTAATTTGTTTTTTTAATTCATTAGTGAAAACAATTTATGAAAAAAAATGTTTTTTTGTAAAAAAAAAAATTCGGTTTAAAAAATATTTTTCCCGATTTTGACACATTGTAGGTCCAACTTACTATAGCCTTATATACATCGTTGCAATGGACTTTGAAATATCTATCATTAGATAAGATCCATATTGTCTATATTTTTGACTTAGTAATCGAGATATAGATCAAAAATAGGCCAAAAATAGAGGTAGTCTCGGATTTTTTCTCATATCTTCGTTGTTTATGGACGGATTTTGCTAATTTTAAATAGGAAACTTCTCGAAAGCATGTCTGACAGAATTATTGAAGATTTGGATTCCGAAGATATCTGGGGTCTTCAGAAAATTGATTTCAACAGACAGACGGACATGACTAAATCGACTCTGCTATCTATAAGGATTCAGAATATATATACTTTATAGGGTCGGAAAATTATATTGTGGAAATTACAAACGGAATGACAAACTTATATATACCCTTCTCACGAAGGTGAAGGGTTTATACCCTTGAGTTTTCCAAAACAATTCACTTTTTCGGCTTTTTCTTAAAAATGCCTTTACTAAACCATTTTCCAACTTGAAATCAAGACCTATGAATATTGTTTCTTTGTTATAGATTTGACAAAATTTTTGTTTACATAAAAAATTAGTTTGAAGCGTATGGGAAAAGGGACAGATGTTGTTTTGTACGGATTTTTTTATTTATCTTCTTAATTACAAGGAAACACGAACTTGTGTAAAAAAGTAAGAACCAAATGAATGTTCTGACAACGTTTGTTCGAAGAAGAACATAATGCGCCCTGGATACGATCAAATAAACACATCAATCACATAGTTGTGTGCATGCAGTCGTTCTTTTTCGGCTACACATACGCGTCGTCGGTAATGATTTTATTATTTGACGACTGATTCTTTGATCGTCTCCTGTTGTGATTGACAATCTAATTTCATTTGCTTTATGTTTGCCGTCACGTGAAGTGCACGAATGAAAAAAAAAAAATATTCATATTATGTGTTTTACGTCTCTGATTAACAAAAAAAGAACATTAGTTTCTTCGAGATTTTTGGTAATAATAGAAAAGTGCGTAAAAATACAAATGGTGATTGACGTATTTATTTGTATGTCTCCTTTAAAGCTTCAAGCATACGACACTCACACTTATGCTCTGATTGTTGGGTTTATTTGATCGTCTCCAGGGCACTTAATGCATTAAATTGTAAAAGTTTTAATTAATCGGTTTGAAAAAGCTGAAAAACTTTCCAACAAAAATCTATTTATAAGTTCCTACCTTTTTAATAAAATTAGTTGTAATTATATATAAATTTAATATATAAAAATTAAATAAACAAGTAAGAATCTATAGTCGGTCAAGCACGACCATATAATACCTACACCATGTTTGTATATTAGCAAGTTATGGATCGATCGCAAAACAATTATAAGCATGATTTATGTGCATATGCAACTTATTTGAGTTAAATTTTATCTCGATTAATATCTGTGTATGATAAGTGATTTCCGGAAGTGGGCCTTATATAGGAGATATCACTAATTATGTACCTATATATGAAACATATTAATGTTAAATTTTATTTAGATACCAATATTTTAAAGACATTTATGCTAGTTAAACTGATTTTTTATTTCATTAATTTAAATTAAATATGGAAAACAAAAGTGATAGTAAGTGCTTAATAGTTTAAGAAAACGATTATGTAAACAAAAATGTTTTTTGGCCGGGTTTAAACAATCAGAGACGTGTTAGTTAAATGAACTTGCGGAAGTTTGGTTGGATGTGCAAAAGACAGGGGAGAAAGATGCTGCAGCTTACAATTTTATTATTTAACTATAGTTGAATGCGGCAATGTTTTGGAATGAGGAATCAGATTATATGAAGGAAAAAGTGCGAATTTTTTGTAAGAATATCTCAGTGAGTTGGGAGAGTTCTCGACATTTTCTAAAAAATTTTACCTCAGATTTAAAATCAACATCCTTGAAAACCGCCGTATACCGATTTCCATGGTGAAATTACCTATAGTGCATCGTAGGGATTTTCCAAAAATTCTTCTGGGAACACTGCCTAGCAACCATGTACTCGATTTAATTCCATACAAGGACTTTTTAGTCTGTCCTCACATATGTTGTACAATAATGTAGATAGTGGTTTATATAATTCCAAACTGTTAAACTTTGAACGACAGCAAGGGAATCAAGAGACTGTGTGGAAAATGGGAGAAATGAAGTAGACATTTTATGTCATTTATCATTCCTTCAAACCTGCTCAAATCTTTTTATCATGGTTGTTTTTTAATGTAAATTTTTTTTGGTTTTGACGGGTATTTTTTGTTTAGCACATCACACACACAACCCGGAAGTAATGTTACATATTTGAGATAAATGCGTTAATTTGAATTTAATTTTTTGGCTGATATATGGTTAATTGGTGAAAAACAATGTGTTAAAGTTTGTGAACTCTTTTTGGTTTTATGAAAGATTTGCAGTATGAATAAGTACGCATTATATAATTAAACTCTCAATATTGGAAGGATTTACATTTGAAATACTCTTTCATAATCTTACTAAAGCACCAATAGGAAAATTGAAGTAAGGAGAAAACTTTTAGCGACTTGAAAAAGTTTTGTTGTTTGCATGTGTATTTAAGTTGGTTTCTATTTGTTTGTTTAGCATAAAAAAGTTTCATGTCTACTGTATTTTTATTTTATTTATCTGAGGTGGAATTATTGGTCTTTCAAAGGATTAATAAACCGAATTTACAATATGTTGGCAGAACTGAAATATACGACTCGTATTTCTTTAATGAAAAGTGTATTTAATTAAACTTCCTGTAAGTAATAGTTCATTTAATTCATACTTTTAACTTTGAGTTTTATATATTTTCAATTTCAATATCCATATGTGAGTGTCTTTATATAAATTTAATTTGGGAAAATATTGTAAATAATGATACTTTCATAAAAGTAATTTCTTGTATTTATACTATATAGCAAAAGCATATATTTAATAAGTTTTGGGTGTTATCGTTGTTAGAACACTTACAGTTTTAATTTGTATTATTAACGGTAATTAATGGTAATTCTAGCTGTAGCACCAGTATTAACTTGTCCAATAAATACTTAAACATAAAGACGTATAGTAAAGGAAAAAATAAAATGGTATTGTATAAGTAGAAGTAATTCAAAGGACATTCAAGGTATCATTTATATTATTGAACTATATTCATTAAAATCTGATAAGAAATTAAACTAGAATTGTTGTATGTACTTAATGTAGATTTTTTGTGTATGAAGAAACTAGGAACTGAATATGTATTGTAATATCGAAAAACACACGTGTGCAATTTCCAAGAAGTTTTCAAGGACCTACAGGACTTACATTTCAGGTTTGAAATACTTAAAAGCGCTACCTAGTTCAATAAAACTTTTTGTGTCGCCATCATCATGAACATATTGACACCTAAACACCTCCAATAGAATTCATCATTAATCAACATTGAAAAAAAGGAAACAGAAACAACTCAAGCGTTTATTTAAAGCCAAATGTTTTACGAAATGAAAAATCCAACATATTTGCATTTTTTCATTTCTTTTCAACAGTTGTTAAATAATGCTTTAACGACTGCAAAAATAAGAATATGTATTTAAAAATACAGTCCACAATGCGTTTCTTTGCGTAAGTATGATGAAAATAAAAAAAGTTTTTGAAAAGTTTGTATCATTTGCATTTTGTACCAAAAATTTTTTGAAATCACGTACACTCCAAGGATTTGTTTAGTGTTTTAGTGTAATGAATCCCGAAGGTTTTAAGCATTACATTACTTGAGTTTGATATCAGAAGTTAAAAAATTGTTTTTCTGGATAAAAAACTACAATCTTTTTAATTTTTCTTCCCGAAATATGGCGCTGTGGTATATAAATGCCTATAGAATAGCGTTATTCATAAAAAATAAGCGTTGATAAGTTTCGTGAAAATACAAGTCACAAAAGAAATTTGTTTGTGGATCGATCCATATTTGACCATAGCCCCCATATAAAGTTCACTTCCGAAAATCACATTAATATACCTAAATATCTTACAAAAAGTGTTATCTGGTTTAATTTTGATATAAATAATCCTTATATATATTTTGATATAAATAATCCTTATATATTTAAATGAACAACATCGTAAAAACACTTGAATCTTCAGAAATGCCTGATAAGTATCGAGCATAAATCTCTTACAAATTTTAGAATCCAAATATATTTAAACAAAAATAAGTTTCATATAGAAATAAATCACACGGCCTAATCTTATGACGATAGGGCCATAATTGATCACAGCTCCCATATAAGGAACACTTCCGAAAATCACATGATTTCCGAAAAAACTATAAAATTATTTCATTTTACTAAAATATCAATCTTAAAGTCCTATGGTTTCCACCAATACTAAATATTTATACAAAAACCTTATATTTACTCTTCGGAAGCTCCAGCTGGCCCCTTTTTAAACATTTGAACATTTTTTCATATATTGGATCAATCCGGTCTTGGATAACGTGATGGGCCCAGATCATACTGATAATGATTTGCCAACGAGTCTTAAATATACGAAAATAATGACATATGGATAATGGTAAATGTTAATCTCTAGAGTCTAGACTATATTCATAACTATTTATTAAAAGTAAGCGATGTTTAAAATAGTCAATATTTCAACTAAGACAGAAAATTAAATCTGCTTGATGAAACCGTGATGAATGAAGAGTTTCCAATTGAAGTGAGTGCAAACAAGAGCCCAAAATCATATCATCCGTCGCCGAAGGTGACCGACACGAACAATGCTGCAAAATAAGTTTAACACTGGCACAGAGAATGCAATGCCACCACCTGTAATGTAATTGAAATCATTCAATCCAAATACCCAAAATGGTAAAACACAATGAAAGCTGGAAAAAAAAACGAAATTTCTCTTGATGAATACTAATGAGGAGATAGTATGAAGTTCTGTGACAATGTGACAATCTTTGGAATTTAAACCGATGTATAGAATCAAAGTACATATTAAATTACCCAAGAGGCTGGACAATACACAATTTAATACCACAACTAATGTTGCTGCAAACATAGAGTCACATGAACACGAACATAAAACTGAACACAAATATAGACAAGAACAGAAATACAAAAAAACAAAAATATATAGAAGAAATCAATGACAACACAGAATGGATTGTGAGGTGGCAGGGCCTTAGCTCCGCCCATTTTTCAAATAAAAAAAAATATGATCATAATAAATGGTTAACCCTTTATCTTAAAACCTATGTTCCGACTTTAGTATTGATGGCGCGCATGAGTTAGCTAGTTTCATTTATTATAATGTCCAAATTTCAAACTAAGAAAATTATTACAAAATAATAATAATATTAAAAATCCTTCTGTCAACGTTTATCATCATACGAGTACACAAACTCGTCCAAAAGAAAACCCTCAAACCAAAAATGAAACAACACGTACTACGAATAAACGTGACACGTCTAGGACTAATGTTTCTGACCTGTCGCACTACTACTGAAATCATAGACAAACCTTAACCCTGGTAGTAGTACCACCATCACTACGACCAACATCAGCACAAAAAGGCAGAAGGTTATGTTAAAGAAAGCTTCATACATTTGTCCTAAGGCCACATGGGAGACCAAAAGCATGAACAACATTATCAAGACAAGTAACACCAATAAAAGCAAAGTATGAGGATGATGCATGTGCCATGTATGCTAAACAAACTGAATATGCAGTATCATCAATGACATGTGTAAGTATTTGTAAGGGAAATTCTAAAAAGGGTTGCGTACAATTTTTCAAAATAAAAACAAGTAAGAAAGTATGGTCGTATCTGACTAACATATAATACCTTACACTGCTTAAATAATAAAAAATGTTTAAAATTTCTTCTCGTTAATGATTTTCGGAAGGTGCCTTATTTGGGAGTTATAAACAATTATGAACCGATCGACATGAAATTATTGTGAATGATGTATATATGAAACTTATTTCTGTTGAGCTCTATGTGGATACCAACATTTTTAAGACATTTAAGCCTGTAAAGTGATTTTCGAAAGTGTGCCGTATATGGGAGCTATGACTAATTATGGACCGATCATTATCAAATTAGGTGACATGATTTCGTACATATAAAACATATTTGGAGCGAAATTTGTGAATATACCTAAATAAATTAAACATTTATGACCGATACAATCCTATTTCTGGAGGACATTTGTGTGGGGTATAGGTGAAATAATGAACCGATTTCAGCCAGTTTCAATAGGCTTCCGTGGGCCGAAAAAAATGCATGTGCCAAATTTGATCGAAATATCTTCAAAATTACGACCTGTACTTTGCGCACAATGTTTACATGGACAGCCAGCCAGACGGACGGATGGACGGACATCGTTTAATCGACTCAGAAAGTGATTCTCTTCAAAAATTTTCTTCTCAAAACTAAACTAAATAATTTTTTATACACAATTTAGAGCTGTAGAAAATTGCATATCATATAATTTCCTGTACTACCGCTACCAAATTTTATATAGGGCATCAAAAAAGAATATTAAATATTACTCGCACAGTATAGTAGAATACCAAATAATAAAAATATACCAAAGCTTCCATAAAGGTATGTAGGTGAAAGGATTTTTAAAAGACATTAAAAAAAGAAATTTAATTAATATTGTTTCTTGTACGATGGATAAATTTCAACAGCATCTTAAAATAAATCTTTTTCCACTTTTTATTTTTCTCACACATCTTACATTCTCTTCTGTCAGTTTTAATAATATAAGAATATTTTCGATAACATAAATCAACGTGAACTGTCTTCATTCATTTGGTCAACTTAAATTTAATTCTTATTTTTCAGATTCCCCTCAAACGAGAAAAATATATTTTGTCGTTAAAACATGTTCCAAATATCACATTGAACGTTTGCCAATAATACAAACCACCAGGGCACCAGACGCCAAACATGTCAAATATTTTAGTGATTTTTAAGGTATGATATGAATTTAATGGAAAAGTGAAGGACATTAAAGGCACTTAAATACTTAAATATATGATTAGAACAGAGTTTAGAAAAAGTTATTGATTTTGCTAAAAAAATCAGAAATTGTATATTTTGAGTTACAAAACACTTATTTTGATATATATTACACTCGAGGAATAGAAATAAAGAAATATAACTAAGATTTCTTTTGATTTAGCTAGATGATTGTCATTTCTGAAACTCCTTTTCGATTGGTTTTTAAATAGTTTTATGTTTTGATTCCATGTCTTTTGTGTCCTCTTTGCCAATATTCAGCTGTCTACGCAGTTTTTAGAGATGTACACAAATCGTTCATAAGACATTGTGCCACAAATTTGACAATGAATACTAAAAAGTTAAATACAAATCTTAAATTATATAAAATAATTCCTACTACCACATTATGTCCTCCAACATTATAAATTACGTGATGTTTAAAACAAAAATTACCCTTTTTGCTCAAAAACCAAAAAATAGGTACATTCAAAACTAAAAATGATAAGAAGGCTACTTAGAAGGAATTATAAATGACACAAAATTTCTCCTTCAACTAGAATATGATAATTTTTTTGTATGTCTCACATTTCCCTCACAGTCTCTTGATTTCCTTGTTGTGATTCGAAGTTCAACAGTTTAAAATTATATAAAACCACAATTTACGTGCTTATACAGCATTTTTGAGGGCAGGCTAAAAAGTTCTTGCATGTTTCATCTAATCTATTATCAGAGCAAAAATGCTGTAATTGATTCAGAAATTAATGTACAAAGTCGGTTTCAACACAATTTACAATGTAAACAACTTGAAATAAAATCATATTGTAAACTATTGGGCTTCTTGCATTGAGATAGTATCGGCCAAATTTTTGTTAATTTCTTTAAATTTTAACTTAAACATAAATTTATCCGCCCTTTCGATTAATCGACAATTTTTGATGAAATATTTTTTTATTTTAAATTGAAAAATGTTATTTGTTCGAATCAATAATATAATTTTCCACAATTATTTGAATAATTTTTATTCGAATGACAACCCGTTATTAGATAAGAAAGATAAAATATTACTCCCTGATCAACTTTAAAACCTGCCAACACCGATTAACTTGAAAACAGAGCAATCGATTTTGTTACATTACCAACTTTTGTTTTCGTTCATCCCTCAAAGTATGACAGTTCAATTTTACATATGATCAAAGAGAGACGTGATTAATTATTTTTTTAAAATTCCCGAAAATATGTTGGTGTTGTGTTATTTTTTAGCTAACTTTTTTTAATTTTGTTATTCAAAAAATATATTATTTGATGTTGTTTTGATTACTTAATTTTAAGTGTGAAAAAAGTATATTAATGCACAGAACTTCTCCTGTGGCTCCTTCGCCACATACCTGGTGGGGTAGTTTATGTCCCGATCAGTTACAAGATATTTGAGGCCATCAGCGCAAAAGTGCTGTAACCCACAATATTTTTTTTTTTGATTGCTGTTCTGGTGTTACATACAGTGCTTACATTACCAACTATCAATACAATAGCTACCTTTTGGTATTCATAAGCAGTTGGAGCTGAAAAAATCGTTTTTGCACAGAACATAATAATAGTAGAACAAAGTAATGTAGCAAAGGTGGCGTAAGTTCAATATACCACTAAGTAAATATTTTGGGGTTATACCACTTTTGCGCCGATGCACAGTGTTCGATTTTCAAATTTAGGTGGCCAAAATTAATTACTCAAAAACTAACAATCGCAAAAGAGTGGTTTTTGGCATAGTGATTTCTTACATACTAAAGAAAAGTTGGACAAAAAATTAGACAAATTTGCCCACCGGCACGCCCCCTATTAATTACCTAATTATGAGAAATAAAGAAAAACTCTAAACATTTTTTTTTGAATTTTATTTAATTTTAAATAAATTCAATTAACAACAAAATATAAATTATAAAATTATTATTATTATATTATATATATTACTAGCTGAACCCGGTCCGCGTTGCTGGCCCTTAGAAAACATCTGTTTTATATTGCATCTCGATCTCGATTTAAATATACAGTGTCGGACAAAGTTGGTGATCCAACCTTTAATTTTAATACATGTGGTGGCAGTCCGGCTGGTTCCAATGAATTCAAAAATTCAGTAGGATAATCGACGGCTTGTTCCTCGTTCATTACTGTGTCAATCGATTTGCATTTTATTGTTTCGCCAGGCAGTTTCAATTGTATTTGTTTATTGAGCTTGTTAACATCATAATTTGTTGGTGCCAAAATTGCATGTTCCCACAGCCAATCCGAATTTTTGTAGTTGGTTGTAAGACTTGGGAATACCTTGTCAACAACGAAATCTCATTTGTGGCGAGATCAATTGTTTTGAGAATGTTTCGGCAGAAGGGTATTGCAGGTAATGCACACGCATGTTCGTTGATAGCGTTCGGCTTCTGTAGCTTCATTTCCAGTGAAATAAATTTGAAGGAACTTCGCATCATCATTGCGAAGCGGGAGCAATGATTCAATTCTGTGGCACATTTGGCGTCATTTAAAATCATGAGTTGCACTTTTGGATATTTTGAAGGAAGTGCTAGGAAATAGGATTGGCGCCGGAAATGTAACTTAGAAGCAACTTAGGCGGCTCAATAACTGGTGGCAGAATAACTTTACCGTTCGAACAGCACATTCCCGGGGATTCCATAGGGAACTTTAAAACGCGGCAATGAAAGCAATGTTTGTCCATTGCGGCAATCAGTACGTCCTTGTGATTCCTTTAGTCATCGATTCTTATTAAATCGATTCTTCGGGAGGGATTGGCTTCTAGTCTTTTGATATGGACGGAATGGCGTGGCAGAATCAAATTTTTATACAATACCGCTAATGACATAAAAAAACATTATTGTATAATTGTTGATCGACCTTTTCTTCAATTCTTACAGATAGTTTATTTAGTTTCCTATATACAGGCTTACAAAGTCAGTGATTGTTGTAAATACAAATTTTAATTCAAAGTGGAAGCGAATTATTTGGTGTAAGCGAAGAATAAATAAAAGTTTTTTATATTATCAATCGATGATAAACAATTTTGTTTACTCTTGCATATTAGGTGCATGAATAAGAAATTTCCATATGAAATCTATGAAAAAAAAAAATATATTTTGAATAACTCTCCGCATTCCACTTTTAATAAGAAATTACGGTTTTATTCAAATAAAAATTGTTTTAGAAAGGGTACCTACGTCTAGAACCGCAGAAACGGGAAGAGAACGAGTATCACGGCTTCAGCAAATGCGTCGCATTGCATCTTCATCGAGTGCTGCGGACACACCTCAACAGCATATCAAAAGACTAGAAGCCAATCCCTCCCGAAGAATCGATTTAATAAGAATCGATGACTAAAGGAATCACAAGGACGTACTGATTGCCGCAATGGACAAACATTGCTTTCATTGCCTCGTTTTAAAGTTCCCTATGGAATCCCCGGGAATGTGCTGTTCGAACGGTAAAGTTATTCTGCCACCAGTTATTGAGCCGCCTAAGTTGCTTCTAAGTTACATTTCCGGCGCCAATCCTATTTCCTAGCACTTCCTTCAAAATATCCAAAAGTGCAACTCATGATTTTAAATGACGCCAAATGTGCCACAGAATTGAATCATTGCTCCCGCTTCGCAATGATGATGCGAAGTTCCTTCAAATTTATTTCACTGGAAATGAAGCTACAGAAGCCGAACGCTATCAACGAACATGCGTGTGCATTACCTGCAATACCCTTCTGCCGAAACATTCTCAAAACAATTGATCTCGCCACAAATGAGATTTCGTTGTTGACAAGGTATTCCCAAGTCTTACAACCAACTACAAAAATTCGGATTGGCTGTGGGAACATGCAATTTTGGCACCAACAAATTATGATGTTAACAAGCTCAATAAACAAATACAATTGAAACTGCCTGGCGAAACAATAAAATGCAAATCGATTGACACAGTAATGAACGAGGAACAAGCCGTCGATTATCCTACTGAATTTTTGAATTCATTGGAACCAGCCGGACTGCCACCACATGTATTAAAATTAAAGGTTGGATCACCAACTTTGTCCGACACTGTATATTTAAATCGAGATCGAGATGCAATATAAAACAGATGTTTTCTAAGGGCCAGCAACGCGGACCGGGTTCAGCTAGTAGATTATAAATCTAAATCCAAAATCAATGCCAAAGCTTCATCCGCTGAAAGTCCATTTGCTACCACAGTTTTTGATCTTAATTTCTTTATGTCTTTACCCCTTTCTGGCGAATATAGAGCTAACTCTTTTACCAATTCTGCCGAACAGCGTTTTCCAGATGAATGCAGGTGTGTTTTAATCGCCATCATCATTTGCTCGGTACCTATTGAATTAGTCAATTCTTTTACTTTTCCTCTCTTGCTTCTTTGGCTACAATCTTCATACTCCTTTTTTGGCCTGCCCACCTTATGATCTTCTTTTGCAGTATTTATTGTAAAATAAGAATAATCTATTAAAACTGCTAGCCAATAGTTATTATCATGTAGGAATCGGGGGTTTGTTCTCTTAGCCTTTGTCCTTTGTCCTTTGAAACTCGCTGCACATATTCGCACTAAAAGATTTTAATTTATCAAATTGAAGCTTTGCTGTTGAACTGCTAACAAAATTCGATGAAGTAAAGTCAACCAAACGATCAAAACGTTCATTGTTGACGCTGGATAGCCATATGTCGAAAAGTTCCATCCGGGAAATATTCATCACAATAAAAAATATTCACAATTTTGAATTGAAAACTGGTTATGATATAAAGTGCAGTTTAGTTTACACAAAACAGAACACCAAAATAAAAATTAAAAATATATTTGCCAACAACAATATCTAAATGAAAAAAATCTACAAAATAACGGTTAATTACTAGAGATGAGTAATTATTAATTCATGATCACGTAAGCCCAGGATCATAATAAAGCTTTTTATTCAAAACATAAATTCCTTAGAAATAACTTACAAATAATGTTATTAAATTTTGTTCCCCGTCGAAGGATGGCGTATCATTGTTTTGAAAAGTTTGTTCGGCAGGGGCAGATTCGGGCAAAATTTTTTTTAGTTTCTTTTAAAGGAGTATCCCAAGTACACAAAACAATCAAAAGTTGGACCCCATCTGATAACAGAAAAAAGTATTAATCTAGGAATATATCTATCAATATCTAAAATTTTATTCACTCAAATATATACAAAATACCTGCTTGAGTTCCAAAGGAACTCTATTTTTATTAAAAAAAAAAGAATTTTTTAAAAATATAACATAGACAATTTTTTATTCATGTTCAAAGTTCAACTAATTTTCGAGCGAAATTAATTATTTCCCTTTAGTATATTTTACCCATCTTTCATGTTACCATTACAAGCTTACACTGTAAGATTTCAACTAAAAAACTAAAGAAATATCTTAACTGGATAGTCTATTTTAAAACCTGAATGCAATTTTTTTCCATTTTTAAAGTTAATTTTTGGGGTTTTGGCCAGCTAGATTTGAAAATCGAACACTGTGCGATGGCGTCATTTATTTGATGTTAATATGTCCAGTACAATGTAAAGTAAAGTGTTGAACAAATATGAAAAAAGAAATCATCATATAGAATAGTTGAATAAATTATTTGAATCTAGAACAAATTTAAGAAATGGTCCCCTTTCTACCTTATATCTATCAGCTCACTCATTATGGAAGGACTTTTTTGCTTTACCTCGTAGCATGTTCGTGTATTTAAAACTATTTCCACATGTAAGAATTAAGTCAAGTATATGAGAACCCAAATACATATGTGCACTCTCATTGTAATGTTTATATTAAGTTGTAAACATGTTCTCCAGCTCGCTTTACACAATCACATTTTACAACATACTTTTGGGAATGTTTTGGGTTTTTGAAAATCATAATGTGATCGTCTAAAAGGGAACAAAAGGAGTTCAGAAGCAAGTAAAGAACAAAAAAACAGGAATAAATACAAAACTGCAATAAAAAACATATTTGCAACGTCACGTACTACGTACTACGAACTGTTAAGGTAGCAGGATACAATTGCTGGCATTTTTTTGTCTTTATTTCTGTTTTGGATTTTGTTTAGTTTGTTATCCTTCATCTGATAACAGTGTTTGTACCCATACAACAATAATGAATACAATCACCCACTCTTAGGCAGATGATACGACTCGTTCTCTATCAATCATTTAGTAACAAATATTGCCACATTTTTTAATTTAGTTTAGAGTGGTTGGAACATTCAATATTTCTATTAATTAAGAATGAAATTTTCAAAAAATTGAGTAAGATATGACTCCCATCAAAGTAACTCATTATCATTAACATATAAATTTGCGAATCTTTTAAAAAATCACGATTTATGGATAAGCACCTGTAATTTTTGTAACCTGTAATGTAGAGATGCTCTTATAAAATTTATGGAAATTATGTCTATATAACTCAGCCTGAGCAACTTTCCAGAATATTTTACCAAACAATTAAGTTTGTCCAGATCTGCATAACAACTACTACTGCAAAGCGAAAGTTACAACTGCAATATTAGAAAAACAAGCAACCAACTGTTGACTTTTTATTTTATTTTAATATGTTAAAATAACAGAGAAATTTGAGATTTAGAACATTCGATAACTGTAAGCGCATACTAAATAAAGTGTTAGTGTGTTCAAATCAAGTTATCTTCCACATAAAATGCGAAATCTCTTTCTAAAGCACATTCATACATGCACTCGAACAAATATAATTTTGGACACATACATTTTCCCAAAAATATAAAAACAGTAGAAAGGATATTAAAGTTTCAGGCATGGAATAAATACCTAGAATGGAAGCAGAGAGAAATATCAATGTAAAAAATCAAATAGAATTACATATATGAGTGATACTATAACAAATTACATGGCAATACCTTCTCATTAATTAGGTTTTTGACAACAGACTTGATTTTTGGCTGTCAGTTATCTATCTAGTTGTCATCTGTGATTTCAGGTTTACATTTAAATTGTTATAAATATATTTAAAAGCAAACATTGTAGAACAGAAAAACATAAAAATGATAATCTATAGTAAATAGTTCCAGGCCATGTTCGTACATCCACCTAAGATATACGAGGGTGGGTCAATAAGTCCGTTACTTTTTGAATTTCCTGTAACTTAACTCCTGTTAACAGTTGACTCCGGTAAAAAATTCACATAATTCTTCATTTAGTTTGTGCTTGGCAACCATTGATAGCAGACTACCACGTGACTTGAGGAGAAATTGGCAAAAGGGAATTTCGTGAGCTGATGAAGCATGTGGTTTACTGAATTTCTTTGAGGCCGTACAAGCGTGGAAGATACCGAACGTTGGACGCCCAACTGAGGTCTCTACTACCGAAATAATTGAAAAATTCACAAATTCTGAATTATAAATACAATTGAAATTTTTGAATTGTTTTTCTGAAGGGTTTGTGATTTGTTTTTGGATTGAATAAATATCAACAGTATCATATCTCGAAAAATATTTAAAGAGTTACTTTTAAATTATTAGTAAATCCACTGTCCACAGTTATCATACAAATGATCTTTAACTTAAAAACCTCTCAATTGCCTGTAACATTTATTTGAAGTATCATTCAACTGCAACAATACTTATGTATACATATTGTTAAGAAATTGCACTATCAATTTTAATTTAACGGTCTGTAACGATTGCTAGCAACTTCTACTTATCAACAATGTTGATAACACGCTTCTATTAACATTGTTTAGAAGTATAAAAATATTAACTGTTAAACCTGCTAACATTAAAGCTTCTATTTAAAATCACTCGAAATATGATATTCTTTGTCCGTTAAATAATTTATGAAATTACTAGAAGATAAGATAATAAGATAAGAAGAGTGGTAAAGCAGTTAATGTCTTGTAGGCGCTATTAGACTAACATCAACTGTATTGCCATTGTGTTTTTAAAATTTGTGTTAAAGGAGAAGGACTATTTAAATTGATGTGTTAATTAAAATAAATAAATAAAGGTTTTATTTGCAGTTGAAATAATAGGGTTTGCTTAAAGGAAATAAACCACCGTTTTTAAAAGATAAAAACGTGACAATATAAACATTCTCATACTCCAATAACATTTTGTCATTCGCTGAATTGGTGGTCATTTGACCATAAAATACATATGTATATTTCTATAAAAAGAAATTTACTTTTGCGTAGTCAACAATTTAACTATTATTTTAATGCGCGCAGATCTGAATATGTATGGTCAAAATTTTTGAATATTTGCTTATTAATTTAATAGATTGTATGCGCATATATCGAGCAATATTTTCAATATCTGAATTCCCATTTGAACTAAATAGCTTGTATGTATTCAGGCACCGATAAATTCGATAAATAGTAAAGCCAAATCATATAAACTAGATGGTTTTTGTACACTCAGATGACTTCAATGACATTAAACTTAGATAATAAAATATACATGTCTTTAAAAAAAAACTTTTCCATTAAAATATATAAGTAAATTTTATAAGGTGCATAATATGTCAACGACAAAATCATGAATTCACTCAACATTTTTTTAAATATATTTAACTAAAGTTATAATTTTAAATGCACTTCTGTGTACCATTAAAAAGCAAATACATTGATTTATTATTTATTTTAATCGCAAAAACATGTAATAGCAATCACTAACAATAGCAAAAACTTTATTTACCATTTAATTTGTCAACATTTGAAAAATTGGTTTTTTAATGTTGAATGAAGCTGTTACTGTTGCTGCAATAAACGAGTTGTTAAGAGTTTAACCACAGTAAAACAGATTTGTTTAATGCAAGCTGTTGAGCCAAATAACAGTTGGTGCAACTACAACAATAGCTTTAGAAAAAATTTTTCGTGTTGTTGGTCTGTTTATGGTTTCAATTTTTATGTTTTTTAGTCCCTTTACCCCACTCGTGGTAAAGGGAATAAAAAACATAGGGTATATATAAGTGTGTCATTCCGTTTATAATTTCTAAATTTTTCGTTTGCGACCCTATAAAGTGGGCATATACAGTGGTGGCCATGAGGTTAGCACACTAGCTACTTGCTATTTTTAAACGCAAATATTTCCTATATTTCTTAATTTTTTTATGATATCTTTTGCATGTGTGTTACTTGTCCTTCTAAGATCACGTCCCATCATGTCCAGCATTATTCCTTTATATATATTTTGCGTTTTTCTATCCAGAATAGAATAACCTCAAAAAAACACTGGACAGTATTTTAGCACAAAATAAAAAAGTTTATTCATATTAAAAAAGTAACAAAACAAAAAAAACTTATTTCACTAAAAACTTAGTACTTAGTTGGATACCCTTTATTTTTGATCACAGCTGCTAGTCTCCTTGGCATACTTTCTACAAGGGCCATACAGCGATCCACTGAAATATCATTCCAAGCTTTTTCTACTTCTTTCCATAAATCGGCCAAATTTTTAGGCTTTTCTCTTATTACATGCTGCTCCACATCATTCCAAAGGTTCTCAATAGGATTGAGATCCGGAGATTGGGCTGGCCATTTTAACACGTCGATATTGTTCGATTCCAAGCAACACCTCACTAAGCGTGAGGTGTGTTTTGGATCATTATCTTGCATAAATCGCCACCTAAGTGGCATGTTGTCCTCTGCATAAGGTATCATTGTATTTAGAAGTATATTCTGGTATACATACTGGTCCATACGAGTATCAATCTTTTTTATAGGACTAACACCATACCCAGAAAATGCTGCCCACACCATCACATTACCCCCACCGTGTTTTATTGTTTTACTGGTGTACTTTGGATTATGTTGCATGTTCGGAGGATGCCATACATACCTCTTACCATCCGATCCGAATCTACAAAATTTAGATTCATCACTCCAAAGGACATTTTTCCAAAAAATTAACGGCTTTTCCAAATGCTCACGAGCAAAGGACAACCGAGCTTGTATGTTCTTTTTTGAAACATGTGGCTTATGCTGAGAAATGCATCCACGTAAATTTTTTTCATTAAGTCTTCTTCTTATCGTTTTGCTGGACACGTTGATACCATATTTTCCTGAAATTTCTCTCTGGATTACGGTGGAGCTCTTAAAAGGATCTTCGACAGAGGCTATGTATATTAAAGAGTCCTCTTTACGTGAAGTTTTTCTGGGCCGAGGAGCCTGTGTAACATTTTTAGATGTTTTATATTTCTGAATATGTCTTAATGCATTATAAACCATCTTCCTGGAGCATTCCAAAGTATAAGCAATCTCACTTATACTTGTTCCTCTCGAGTTCATTTGTTGAATAATCTTTCGTTGTTCCTCTGTACACCATTTTTTTTTAGCCATATCTAAATAATGTTTATTAAGTCAGTTTGTCTTCCTCATTGATTAAATAATACCTAAACTTACCAATTAATATTTATACCCTCAAAAAACTTTTAAAAAATTTAATTATACTTATATGTGCTAAAATTGTGTCCAGCTTATTTTACATATTACTGCACTAAAATGCAAATTTGAAAGAGAATAGCGATAGAATGCAAAAAAAAAGTAACGGGACTTATTGATCACACCATAAACAACACTAATTACCAAAAACTTTAGTTTATAATTGCAATGAAATTAAATAATTTGCTTTAGAAAACAGCAAGTATGAAGTGTGCTAACCTCATGGCCACCACTGTATTTCTAGATCGTTATAGAAATCGGAATCAATATAGTCATGTCCATCTGTCTGTTGAAATCTACTTTCTGAAGCCCCTAAATCATTTTCATACTTGACTGGTACATTAGTAAATCCGCTATAATACATCTAAGCTTCCTATTTAAAATCGAGAAAATCGCCACACAAATAGCTGAGATATAAGCCATATAGACCGAATATAGATTTTAATATTTATCTTAAAGTGTACTTTGTTGATGCGTATATAAGATTCGGCAGAGCCGAATATAGCATTTGTTATCTCATACAAACATAACAAATGCTGTTAATTTGTTATAATAAATATTAAATTTATCTCAGTTTAATCTTATGACAGTATATCCGTCAATCTTTTCGTTAAGGCTATAATAGAGTAAAATTTAAACAATTATTTTAAACCTGTCTTTGTTACTTCTTTCATATGACCACATGTCGTATAAGTGTTAAAAAATAATTATACGTTACGTATACGTATAATATTACAGTCCATAGTGGGACAGATAGGAAAATAAATGTGGAGCTTTTTAAATATGCTCCGAAATGTTTGAAACATGAGACATCAAATGACGTGATTTCGGCTTTTAGAATATTATTAAGACATAATCCGCTAATCATAATCAATGCTACATATTCTGTTCTAAGTAATTATTCGTCGCAACTTTTTTGTACGATTTTTTGATTTTTGATACTATTTAGTTTCCTGCCACTATAAAGAAGAAACTGATATGCGTATGGTGCTGATGTAGTTAAGTCAATTTAATTCATAAAGATTTCAACCCACCTAATTGCCTCTGATTTTATGGGCACAATGATTTAGATGAAATATATTGTAATGAAATGTTGCCAGTTTATTTTGTGTTTTTCTTCTATTTTAAAATATTATTTCGTATTATTTAACTTTACAACAACACTTTAAGTTTGTCGTATATACGGCCTAAACATTTGAGGGCAGATTTTTCCGCAATTTTAGATTTAAATCACGTCTTGTCATTAATAAATGTTTAATGTTGTGTTTGTCAAAATAGCATCGAAACACCAAGCAATCACTATACAAACGGGAAACACCAAAATATTTTGATTATTATTTAACACAAACCCTTTCTGCTTTGAAAGGGTAAAACACGTGTTATTGTACTTTTTTTTTAAATGGGTTTTAAATAGTGCACTATAGTTTTATTTTCATATTGTTTTTATCAGGCCAACTTTTCTTCATAAAATACCTGTAAAAATGTTAGATTTAAGTATCATTTAGATCATTTTAGTGAGTTTGTCCAAATTACCTTTAGATTACTATGTCCACATTTTTCTCTTGTTTGTAACTCTTATCAGATTTTGTTGCAATAAAAATAAATGCTACAATTTGATAAGGTTAAGTGCCCTTTGAATTAGTTTCCTTATTATCAAAAAGGACATTTTCTTTTAACAGTATGTTGTATGAAGGTTTCCCCTAAGTACAAGAGTTGTGTGTGTATTTCTAATACATGTTATTGAACAAGTCAATATTAGTTCCACAATTGAAGTAATCATTAATCACCGTTAATAATACAACTTAAAATAATAATACAACAAAATCCAGATAAGATCGAAAGAACGTGCTTTTTTTTATTCAAATAACCTGTAGAGATATAATGTAATATATCGTGAACAAATTATATGTAAGAATTTTATTTGTGTTTTTTAATAAAAGTGTGAATTGAGTCTATAAAAACTATGGAATTTAATTTTTTAAAGATTTAAAAATTAGTTTTCGTCATTACAACGAGGGTGAACACGAAAATTTTGTATGTTAAAATAAGTTAGAGAGCTATATTCGGCTGTGCCGAATCTAATATACCCTTCACCAAATTACACTTTAAAATAAAATTAAAAAAAATTTAAAATTTTTTTTTTCGAAATTGTTTTTTAAAAGTTTTTTCAAATTTTTTTAATTTTTTGTGTAAAAAAATTCGGGTTAAAAATTTGTTTCCAGATTTTAACCCATTGTAGTGTTGGAAACTGATTCCGATTTCAAAAGAAAAACACACACGCGAACAATTAATATAAACTTTATTTAGTAAAGAAAAGAACTTCAATTGACAAGGTTTAGAATAAGACTTAGACTAGAAAAGAAAAAGCAACGTTAAAAAGAAATTCAAAAATACATAGTTGCATTATGCATGGGTTGCCATCAGTATTTAAATTAATAGTGTTGCTATATTTCCAACACTCCTTCTCAACACATTAAATTTTAATAATTTCAAAAATAAAAATATAATCTAATGTAAACCCATACATTTAGTAAACTTATCATGTTTTACTTTACATAAATTCTTGGTAAGAATATCGGACATCATCTCATCTGTCGGCATATATTTGGTACCAACTTCGCCCTTGGAATACATATCTCGTACATGGTGATATTTAATCGCAATATGTTTACTTCTCGCATGATAGGTTGGGTTCCGCACTAAACATTGAGCACTTTGGTTGTCATTGTAGATTAACATTGGCCCATTATGCGGAAATTTCAACTCGCCTAAAAGCTTTTTAACATAAGCTACCTCCGTTGCTGCTGCTGATATCGCCACAAACTCCGCTTCCGTACTGCTAAGCGATACTGAATTTTGTTTCTTAGCACTCCAAGCAAAAACGCAATCAGCTGCTGTAAAAGCATAACCAGAAAATGACTTTCTGTCACTGGCATCTCCGGCCCAATCCGCATCAGCATAACACTCGATCGGTTTTCCGGTCTTCTTATAATGGAGTTTATAGTCGGCTGTCTTCTTCAAATATCTGAATATGTGTTTGTAGGCTGCCTCGTGTTCAGAATGTGGGTCACAATTTCTTTGTGCCAATTTTGTCACCGATAACATAATATCAGGTCTAGTAGACAACGCCAAATACATTAAGATACCTATAGCAGACTGGTATCCAGTTGGGTCCACCTTTCTACAATTTTCGTCGGTACAATTTACCTGATATCCTGGTTCTAATGGTGTGGAAACTTCCTTGCAATCAAGCATACCATATTTGTCAAGCACATCCAAAATATACTGCTTTTGGGATATGGTGATTGCGCCAAGATCACCTTCGCGGTTGAACTCCATACCAAGGAAATGTGACAGCTCACCTCCATCTACAACCTCAAATTCAGCAGCTATAAACCTCTTATATTTTTCCAGGTGTGGTAGAGACGAACTTCCTACAATTAAGTCGTCCACATATACAACCACTATATTATAGACACCGTTCTCATCCTTTGTATAAATACAGGGATCACTTACACATGGGCTAAAACCAAGCTTCTTCAGGACTTCATTTAATTTGCAGTTCCACTCACGGCCACTTTGTTTCAAGCCATATAGGGACCTCTTCAGCTTCAGCACCTTATTCGGATATTTCACGTCCTCAAAACATTGCGGTTGTTTCATAAACACCGTATCATGCAAATCCCCATTTAAATATGCAGATGATACGTCCATTTGGTGTAGGTAAATATCATGTTCCACCGCCAAAGCAATTACCATTCTTATATTTGCATAACGCACCACTGGAGAGAAAGTCTCGTAATAGTTAACACCATAACGTTGACTACACCCTTTCGCCACAAGCCGCGACTTTAATTTATGGATGCCGCCATCTTTGTTTCTCTTTACTGCGTAGACCCATTTGCACCCAATCGCCATCTGACCTCGAGGTAAATCTACGAGTTCCCATGTATCGTTCCTAATTAGGGAATCGTATTCTGTCTGCATACTCTTTAACCACTCATCAGCATATGGACCATTTAAGGCGTCTTCAACATTTTCCGGAGTTTCAATTCTTGACTTACCCATAGCATGAAGCTCATTATAAATTTTCCTTGGTCGTCCTCGACTCCCATCACGAATTATTCTGGGTCTACCTGGACCAATTTTTACCACCGTACCGCCAACTGCTCCTTCTTGCTGAGTACCTTCCTCTTCACAATTATGCTGTTCTGAAACAGTAGCTTCATCCTCGGAAATGGTTTCCGCCTCCTCGAGTGTTTCACCTTCAATAATGTCCTTTACCTGGGACTGCTCGTTTGAAGAATCATCATTGTGACAAAAAATAAACACGCCATCAGCACTTTCATCTGTGGCACGATCATCAAATGTTTCCTCGAAAAACTTCACATCTCGTGCTACTATCACCTTACGAGTGGTAGGGCTGTATAATCTATAAGCTTTACTCTCCTCACTGTAACCAATCATGATATATTCTGAACCTTTCGATGAAAATTTCTTAGATGATGTCTTGTCAAGTGCTATCGCTTTAACGCCAAAAACTTTCAGATGACCTACAGCTGGTTTGTACCCATTCCAAATTTCAAATGGTGTTTTATCTTGAAGAATCTTTGTCGTCGTACGATTTGGAATATATATTGCAGTTTTCAATGCCTCTGCCCAAAAACCTTCAGATAAACCGGAGTGAATGAGCATGGCCCGAGCCATCTCCACTAACGTACGATTTGCCCGCTCCGCAACACCGTTTTGTTGGGGCGTATGTGGCACCGTTAACTGTCTTTTAATGCCGTTCACGCGTAAAAAGTTCTCAAATTCCTTGCTTAAATATTCACCGCCGTTATCCGATCTTAGACACTTTATCATTCTTCCCGTTTGTTTTTCAACTTCGATCTTATAATCTTGAAATGCCTTCAATACTTGGTCCTTTGATTTCAAAAAATACACTGTAACGTATCTCGAATAATCGTCTATAAATGTCACGAAATAACGAGAACCGCCGAACGAACATTTATTAACCGGACCGCACACGTCACTATGCACTATTTGCAACAGTTCTTCCGATCGACTACCCGACACTTGAAACGGTCTTTCACAAATCTTACTTTTGGCACATGTAACACATTCTAATGAATTTGGCATATTTTTCATTTTAATACCACGCACTGTACCCTTATTCATCATTTCCTTCAAACAGTTAAAGTTCACATGTCCAAATCTATTATGCCATTTCATTGCTTGTTCATTCACTTTCGACACACTGTTACATTTATTCTCAATTTTGCCTTCATATATAAACAAACCATCGTTCTCATATGCACGTAAAATACACTCATTGTCTTTGTCCACTATTCTCACATGATTGTTCTTGAAAATTACACACATTCCCGCACTAGTTGCTTTACTCACAGAAATAAAATTGTTCGGTATTTCTACTACATGCAGCACATTCTTTAATGTAACGTTTGTACCGTTAATATCAACGTCGCCTCGACCGATTGCATTTGCGCACATATTATTCGGTAACACTATTTTCTCTTCATACACTTCATACGTAGTAAATAGTTCACGCACACAACAAAAATGACTAGTTGCGCCGCTGTCGACGCACCAATTATGCACACACTCATTGTTGTTATTTTTCATCGTTAGCAACTGCGTCATAAAACAAGAATTTTTTTCGTCTTTTCTTTGTTGTTTACACTTTGCTGCGAAATGCCCTGGCTGTCCACAATTATAACACTTTTTGCCGTTTTGATCGTTGTTCTTGTTCTTGCCACTCTCAACACGTTTGTTGTTGTTCTTGTAGTATTTTTTGCTCGTTTTTGTCTGCATAAGAGTCTCTGCTGTACCACTACTGCTTTTTGTATTGTCCGTCTCGTTCTGCCTTGCACCTTCTTCCAATAGTTTGACTTTCAATGCACTAAATAAGGGTAGGTTGTCTCTTGCCTCTATGGCAACTACAAAGTTTTCAAAACTTTTAGGTAAGCTTGACAACAGCAAAATAACCAGCATCTCATCAGGAAGACTAATGTCCACCTCCGCCAAATGTTCCACAGTATCAACAAAAACATTTATATGATTAACTATTTTATCATCATCGGTCATTCTCATATATAAAAGCTTCTTAAACAGCATGATCTTCCTTGCCGGACCTTTTGGTTGATGGATCTCCTTCAACCTGTTCCACGCCTGCGCCGCTGTTTTACATACCTTAAGGTTATTAAGCTGAGCCGGTTTCACACAAAGTAAAATCGATGCCAATGCCTTCTCATCCTTACTATCGAAAACTGCGGCTACTGCTGCGGTAGCGGTATCGGGTTTTACCTCCCTTCCACACGTCACCGACCACAAATCTGAGTGTACCAATACACTCTTCATATGGATGCACCATGTCACATAATTGGAATCGTCCAATTTATCAATCTGCATCAGATTCATTTTCTTTTCTTTCTTTTCTACACACACAGTGTTACTTTACTTTTCACTACAATTGTTTGTATATTTTCACACAGAAAATTTGTCCCTTTCGTTCGCGTCTTTTGTAATTTTCTTTCTTTTATTTAAATTTGCACACACAGTGTCTTTATTATTCCCGACACGCACATAGAGCAGTCTGGGCCCATAACCTGTTGGAAACTGATTCCGATTTCAAAAGAAAAACACACACGCGAACAATTAATATAAACTTTATTTAGTAAAGAAAAGAACTTCAATTGACAAGGTTTAGAATAAGACTTAGACTAGAAAAGAAAAAGCAACGTTAACAAGAAATTCAAAAATACATAGTTGCATTATGCACGGGTTGCCATCAGTATTTAAATTAATAGTGTTGCTATATTTCCAACATGTAGGTCCAACTTACTATAGCCTAATATACATCGTTGCAATGGACTTTGAAATATCTATCATTAGATATCCATATTGTCTATATTTATGACTTAGTAGTCGAGATATAGATCAAAAATAGGCCAAAAAAAAATAGAGGTTGTCTCTGATTTTTGCTCATATCTCAGTTATTTAAGAACGGATTTTGCTGATTTTAAATAGAAATTTCTCGAAAGCATGTCTTGCAGAATTGTTGAAGACTTGGATCCCAAAGAGATATGGGGTCTTCAGAAAAATGATTTTAACAGACAGACAGAGAGACATGGATTAATCGACTTCGCTATCTATAAGGATCCAGAATATATCTTCTTTAAAGGGTCGGAAAATTATATTGTGGAAATTACAAACGGAATGACAAACTTATATATACCCTTCTCACGATACGAATAACCACCTTTTCAAGCTGGTAGATTTTTTTTTTATTTATTTTTTTTCCACTTCTGTTAGTTCTGTTGCCGCTGTTCTATGATTGTGAAAATTTATTTGAAATGTAAATCCTTCATAAGTTGAAATCCTAGTCGTATAATTAGTAGATTTCATGTTAGTAGAGCCATGGTAAAAACATGAAAAATTTTTTCCTACTTAAAGTAGTAGAAATACAACGCTTTTTACATTTACTTAAGGCAAAGTTTGCAGAGGACAATATTTTAGTTTTTTAAATATCGAGATCTCGTCTGTTTAAGGAAAAACACAGCTTACACATTTGTAAAAGTTTGACTACGACAAAATCAAATACACGCAGAGAAAAGATATTACTGTAACCTTTCAGCATTTTTACAAGTTTTTTATGATTGTGTTAACCATATAATGTTTTAGTTACAATTCACATGATTGTAGCAACCATATATATGATTGTAGTAAATAAGAATATATATATATTTGTGACAACAAATCATATGGATGACTGCGACAATCATGTGCATATTAACGTCCGAAATCATATAAATAATTACAGTGGCCATAATATTGTTAAACAACTTGTAAAAATGTTGAAATGGATACAGTAAACATGTAAAACTATTGTTTTTTATTGGTTGTAGTTGTCAGTAGTATTGGAATGACTTAGAAGTGAAATTCCACAGGGTTTTTTAGTAATATATTTTCTTATGTATTGAATCTTCATTTATAAAATATTTATAAAATTTTTGAATCCTTAATTAAAGATAAACACAGTAAATACACAAAATAAGTCTTTGTGTTCATATAATTTGGTGATTTTTATACCCACTACCAAATATTGATTTGTCATTCCGTTTGTACCGTGTCGAAAAATTGGTCATATAACCAGAAAGTATATGTATGCTGCGTACAATTCTAAGACGATCTAACAATATCCGTCCGTCAGCCTGCTAAAGATACGTAGGGTTTAGAGAGAGAAGAAATTAGTGGTAAGCTATTACCTGTTAATCAGAAATGTTTGATATTGCAAATGAGCTAAAACGGTCAAGTAGAACTAGAGTTTTGTAAGACAATATCAAATAAAAATATTTTTCATAAATGTTTTGCTATTTTCTTTAAATATATACATTAGAGTGACAATCTGTTGTATGGAAAAAATGTGTGTTCGAATTTTGAAGAGTGCCGGGTGGAATATTCTGACACTAAGTCTGAAAGTTTAGTACTGAAAATTTTAGGCAAATCGGACAACGGAAAATTTTAGGCAAATCGGACAACGATTTCGGGACGCGCATCGAGGTCAAAGGTCAGATATATGCAAAATTTTACTATTTATATGAAATAAATTTGTGAAACTCCTTAACTTTCTGCATTATGTTACAGAAATATGTAGATTTATTTATATTAAAAGACAAAAATTGGTTAAAAAATGTTAAAGTTATTAAAAATTCCCCAGACCATTAACGTGTCTCAGGCCACTTGAACAAGAAATGTAGGAACAAAATTAACATATTTTAAGAAATATTAAAATAAAAGCTAATTTTTACTTAAAATATATTCGTATTTACATTTGTCTGAGTTTTTGTCTTTGTAGGATACCGTTAACCTATTCCCAGGGATGACCAAAAAAAATTATTTTTTTTAACGGCAGTTTCAAATCTTCATTTTCAAATTTTTAAAAATTTTGTTCAAAAAATTTCATAATTTTTTGATCATCACATTAGGATTTATTGAGATCATAATAGAGAATAAAAATATGAAAAAATACCTCTTACAGTTTTTCCGTACCTACGATTTAAATTTTGTGATTTTCGGGAAAAAATATTTTTTTGGCCAAATTTTGGCGAATGAGAGCAATTTCCTTGCTGTTACGAATTTTAAGTAAAACCTATACAGAACTTATAGTTCAGATTATTTTAAATGTACTGTGAAAGTTTTAATAAAAGCTGACAACTTTAACCCTTAAATGGTGAAGGTCAACGTAAAAAATTTGCAATATTTGGAATTTCTAAAAGAAAGATATATTATACATAGATATATAATTTTTTTTTTTTTTTTTTTTAATTCATATTTATTTATTTTTCATAAAGTTTAGTGCCTCTGCGTCTTGAAGACATTGTTGAGGCAAGTTGGCATTATAATTCAATGCAAATATATATACATTTTTGTAAATATAAAAAGTAATAATTTTATAATTTCAATTGATTATTTCTTCTACAAAAGGAGCATTTTTTACAAAAGAAGCATTTCAATATTTTCTAGTAAAAATTGTTTTAATTTTCTTTTAAAAACAGAAATTCGCTCTAAATTTCTTAGATCTTGTGGAAGATTATTAAATTCTACGCTACCCATGTGTTCAACTCGTAGTTTTGTAGTTTCCAATCTACATCTTGCTACTCGAAGATTCGAACTGTTCCTAGTGTTAAAAGCTATTTGGTTTCTTGTAAATATAATGGTATGATGACCAACATTATGTATTGCTTTATATACATATAGCAAAAGTTGAATTTTATATAAACCATGAACAGGCAAAATCGTTTTTGTAATATTATTATATAAATCTAAAGTTGAATATGTCAAAGGTAAATTAAAAACACACTTTAAGGCCTTATTCTGCACTCTTTGTAGAGATTTAAGTTCTGATGTTTTCCTGTAACCATATATCATTGGCAGATAATTCAGATGGCTGTGAATTAAAGCATAGTATATCAGTAACTTTGTATTTGTATCGAATTTGTTTTTGTATTTATACATTAATCCTATGGCAGACGTTATTTTTGATTTTAAATATTTTATATGAATATCCCAGGACAAATTATTCTGTAGATGTACTCCAAGATATTTTGTTGTATTAGTTTCTGTGACATTTTTGCCATCTACATGTATACTGAAGTTAAGATTTCCAGCTGGATACGGTTGAAATCTTATTAGTTTAGTTTTTTCAGTGTTTAAAATCAACTTATTCATTCTAATATATTCAGTTATTAAATCTGAATCTCTTTCCATTTGAATTTTTAACATTGTTTCGTGTTTATAAGGATAAATTACGCATATATCATCCGCAAACAAATATGTTGTTCCAAATAATTGAATATTTAGAAAGTCATTAATATAAATAGTAAAAAGTAATGGACCCAACACACTTCCTTGCGGGACTCCATATTTAACATCACCTAGATAACTTTTATAGTTATCAAGTGCCACAAATTGTTTTCGGTTTGTTAAATATTCATTTAATAATTTGAGTGATCTTTGGTTTAAACCATATTTCTGAAGTTTTTGCATTAAAATATTTGGATCAATAAGATCAAATGCTTTCGAAAGATCATAAAATATAGCACAAACACCGCTGAAACCTTTATCCAATCCTTCACAAATTTTATTTATTGTATTTGCAACTGCTTCCGCGGTTCCGGAACCTTTTTTAAATCCATATTGTGATTTTAACAATAAATTATTTCCATCAAAGTATTCAAGTAGTTGTTTATGTAATATTTTTTCAAATATTTTATCAAACACAGGAAGTAACGCTATAGGTCGAAATGAATTTATTTGAAGGCTAGAAGTATTCTTGGGAATAGGTATAATTTTCGCAATTTTTAAAGCATCCGGATACAAAGAGCGTCCAATCATACAGTTAAACATTCTCAACAGGTATGGAGTTATAATATCTCGACATTTGTATAACATTTTTGATGATATTCCATCGTAACCACAACTTTTGTTCAAATCTAAGTTAGAGATAATTTCTAAAATCTCAGTTTCCGTCGTAAATTTAAAGTCAAAAATAGTTGATGATTGCCTTAGTGTTCGAAAGCCATTATATGAATCACCTGGTAAGTCTTGAATTTGATTTCTTAAAATTTCAGGTATTTGTAAAAAATAACGATTTATTTCATCGCATTTGATCTGATCATCTATAATAATTTCACCATTTGAATTTGTTACAACAGCTTTAGACTTCGATTTCCTTCCTAAATTATCATTTAGAAATTTCCAACATTTCTTTGGGTCGCTTTGTACAGTACTAAGAGTTTCAGCATAATAATCATTCATACATTGCTTACAAGCATTTTTTACAACTTTACTTATACGTTTTAATCTTTGTTCAGTTTCGTAAGTTCTGTAATTTTTTCTTTGCTTTAAAAGTTTGTGTTTAAGGTCAATTAATGCATGTAGATTACCATTAATCCAGGGTGTCATTTCATCTTTAAACATTCGTCTGGTCCTTTTTTTAACGGTTGCTTTTTCAATTGCATTAGAAACATACGATGTAATTTGACAAAGATCTGAGGCAGGATTTCCAGTTTGTATAAATGAGCGTAAAGAAGTACAAAGCATTTCTTTTGCAAGGTCATAATTGCAAAAAGTTTGGATTTTTTCAACATATTCTACACAAGTTATTTCCCTTTTTAATTTACATGATAATATATTGTGATCTGTAAGTGAACAGGGAATTGTGTCAATAAAAATTTCATCAGTTATATTGCTGAATACATTATCTATTGATGTACCAGATTCAGGCCTTGTGATTAAATTATGGCAATTATCATAATTGAAACTTCTTAAAATATTAAGAATGTTATCATAGTTTATATTATTTAAAATATCAATATTTGAGTCACCCATAGTAATATTTGGGCTTCGACCACGATTAACGAGCAATGTTTCCAGAAAAGATAAAAACTGTGTGTAATGACATTTTTGAGACCTATAAAATGAAGTTATCATTAATGGTTTTCCATTTATCTTGAAATTTTCTAACGAAATTGTTATATTCTCAATAAAATTACTGCTTTCACATTCAATTATCTTGTATTGAAAGTTGTTTTGAATATAAATAGATGTTCCGCCAAATCCATCAGCTCTGCAGGAATGAACCACGTTATAGCCAGGTATGTTGTATATTTGTGTTAAATCTGATCTAAACCATGTTTCTTGAATAGCAATTATGCTAGGCATTTTCGGAAATTTAGAAATTAATAATTTAAATTTGTTGAATTTGTCTACAGCTGAAATGCTTCTAATGTTTACACTTATAATATGAAAACTAGTTTTAAAAAATTTATTGTAATGATTAAAAAAGTTAATATTAGAAAAATTTTGATTTGTACTCATAATAGAGAAAAATATAAAAAAATATAATATTTTGAATTCATTTATTAATTACTAAGCAGGGGAAACAAAAGCAGCTCCATTTTCACCATCATCATCATCAGAGTTTTCGATAGTAACAGGTAAATTAGATCTACGCTTTGAAATTGGATTAGTTGTTGCATCCATTAATATAATGTCAACATCTTCTTCAGACTTAATGAGTTTAGGAGGGGATATTCCATTTCTTCTGGCATAAACTTTACCATTGAGTGTATATACTGACTGATAACCAATTGTTTTAAGGCTTCTTGCATATCGAAAAAGGTTTAACGTTTCTTTACTCAGAAAATCGTTAACATAAATTGACTTCGTTTCAGATTTTTCTTTAAGTTTGGATTTCTCTGACATTAATTTATTCTTCGATTTGGTTGAACTGAATTTTACTACCATCATATTTTTCTTATTTGGCACTCTTTTCTTATTTAAAAAATACGCTGCTTCCACATCGTTCTCTTCTATGTTTAAACCAACATTAGAAGAAATATTTAATAATGTTTCAATCGCAGTTTTATTATCTTCAACTACAACTCCACTAACTATGCAATCCCTTTTTACTCTTTCATTGTTCAACAGCTTAACAGAATCTTTTAACATCGTTATTTCATTTTTTAATTTTTTATTTTCTTTCTGTACATTTTCAATTTTCTTTTTGTTTTCAGCCACCCCTCGTAAAATATCATCATATTGTTTGGACATAAACATCATTGTCTGTTGCAGGTCAGACAGCTGATCAAGTTTTTTTAATTGTGTTTTAATGTCATTTAGCTCTTCTTTGACAGTGCTGCCACTATTACTACATAAATGACAAATGTATTCCATGCTCTCATCTTCTATCAGCTGTTCGAATTCGCTTTTATTTAATGTTGTACATATTGCATGTAATGTTTTAGCGCACTTGTCACATTGTATATAATCGTCGTTTTCTTTTACCTCTATTCTACATTGATTGCAAATTTTCTTATTGTTTTTAATGCTACGGCGATTTTTACCAGGCATCTTTCAATGTTTTGATGTTCTTTTTACTTTGTTTTATTAGTTAAAACAGTTCATATAATTCATAGTGAAGATGATATATTGCGTTAGTGCTGAAGTTTGTAACGCTCAAGAATATTCGTTCAACACCCAACTGTAAGTCCGAATAACTTTCTGAATCGACTTAAACCTTATGCATAAAATAAAGTCGCAATTCAAAGATATTTAGATAAAATTTGTCATAAATGTCTGATTATATATAGGTATCCACACACATTTTTCTACAAAATAAGTTTTACATAAAAGGAAATCGCACTTAACATTTCTATGTGGATCAATCCATAATTAGTCATAGCTTCCATATAACCCACTCCATATATCACTCGAATGAGCACAATTATCTTAAAAATAAGTAAGTTCAATATAGAAATAAATCATACAACCAAATTTCATAATTGGTCATAGCTCTCATACAGACTCCGGAAATCACTTCAACTTATAAATCTCTTTAAAATGTTGATATCCAAATAATATTTAACAAGAATAGGTTTAATATAGACAAAACTAATACGACCTAATTCCATTGTGATCGGTTGATAATTGGTCATTGCTCCCATATAAGATCCACTTCCGAAAATTTCTAATGAGACCAAATTATTGAAAATTTAAAAGAAAAATTATTTGCTCACATATTCAGTCTAGTTCGGGTTTGACCGACTATATTTTCTTATTTTTTCTAATTTGAATTATTATAATTCAATTCATAATCATATAATTCAATCTTAAGCTCGTTATTGTCCAATTGTGCCAGCATATAATATACTCGTATACGCGATTCCTAAATTATATTTTTGACTTTCAGTAACCAACTTCATTCTACTAACGGTCCGCTTCTTACATGATTTAGCTATAATCTTCTTCTACTAAACACTTGCTACGAAAAAAATTACTTCGAAATAGTTACTCAAACTAAAGTTATAATTTCATTCATAAAAACACAAATTGTTAGCATCGGCGCAGTGGACACAAAACTCAACTAGCACTGAGTGAAATCATATACAGTTTGAGATAAAAATACATAATAAATAAAAATCTTTGTGAAGTACTGCCTTTAGTCAGGAAATAAACGAAATATTTGCAAACAGTTGATAGCGGTGCATCAATAAAAACGGTTCATGTGGCTCTGTAACAAACAAAACTATAATACGAATAGCACGTGGATAGACGAAATAAATGCGAATAATTTTACAAAATAAAAAGATCATAATACAAAAGAAAAAAAAAAAAACATATTTTACAATGACACTGGATGTAAAATTTCAATGTTAATTGTTGACTATAGAATATCTAATGCGATGTACTGCATTGTCACCCAGTAATAAATGAATTTATCAATTTCAATTGTAACCATAATGTGATACTAGTTAAGCGGGTGATTACAAAAGCGTGCAACTTGTCACATTGAAAATTAAAAAAAAAGAAAATTAAATAAAAATTTAAAATAATTATGTTAAATATAGAACAACAAGTGCTCGTACTTAGTATGGTTCCTAATTTCCCGGGAAATATTAAAAAATAAATATGTTCAATGAATTCGTGAATTCCTAGGAATGAATATTTTTCAGTTTGGCGACAGCCTCCAGTTACAAAGTTGCAAATTTTTTTCACGAATGAGAAAAGTAAAATCGCCGTTCTTAGTTTTTGTTTATGCCCTACGATTTTGGAACTGGAGGTTGCATTTTTACAAAAACTGCAAATAGGGGTGGATTTTAACATCGATGACATTCAGATCAATTTGAACCGTTTCTATTTTGAAGGGTACATATCTGTTACTTATTTTCAATTAGTTATAGAACATTATAGTGTAAGTTTATAAAGTTTCTTTTGTTTCGAAAATGTCGACTGCGGGAAGTTTTGCTTTACTTCTTTAATTTGAAAAAAGTGCTATTGAAGCACACCGATTGCTCACCAAAGCTTATGGTTAATGTTTTTCATCGGTTTCAACGTGCGAGAGATGGCTTGTATGGTTTATAAGTGGTGATTTTGACACGGAAGACAAAGATCGCTCAGGCCAGCCAAAAAAAGATTCATTAAGTAATAGCTAATTTACTTAATGAAAATTGTTGTCAAGCTCAAAAGGAAATTGCAATATCATTTTGAGCTACTCAATCAGCTTGAGTATCTGAAATTTGCTTGATTCATTCCTGGCATCAAAAGATGAGCAGTTCTTTTGCCTCGGAATACATTGAATAAATTTGTATTGTACAAATGTTTCAAATAAAAGATAAAAATTTTAAAAATAATTAATTAATATTAAGCTTAATTCACTAAAATCTTAATTTGGAATTAAAAAATGTCAGTCATTCATTCTATAAATCAATTGCCAACATCTAATTGTTTAGCATAGTTCAAAGGCTTTTATTTCAATATAACTCGTTTCATAACAGATATCATTTATGTAAACTGTTTATGATTCAAATTTTGTTATACTTTCTTCATTCAGTTTTGCTTTTGTTTTGGTTTTAATCATTTAAAAAATTAATTGTAAAATTGACGTAAGCCTTTTTGTAGTAGATTTGAATTGAAGAAACGGTTAATCGATTAATACACTTTTTAAGTTATTTTGTAATGGATTTGAATTCAAGAACATTTTAATGATTCTATAAGAAATTAATTCCATAAAGAATGAATTATTAAAGGAATGAATTCAATACATTTGAAGGACAAGGGAATTAAGCACAAGTATTAATTCATAATGAATTTATTAACGGAATGTTTAAGAGATAAAATTTATTTGAATTTCGAAAATGAAATTAAGAATTAATTCTTTCGAACCATTGCATTCCATTTATGATGGATTGCATCCAAAGACGCAAGACGTGAAACCTAATGAAGATCTGTTATGGAGTCTTTTGTTGACAGAGGAAGCTTTTCATGTGAATAGTAAGGGTTTAGTTAATTATCAATAGACCCAACTCAATTGCTCTATAACGCACAATTGCATTGATCAATTGTAATTGTGTATCCACTCTTGATTAACTCCATTGTTTTCTTCACACATTCTGATACGAAAACTAACAAAGATAAACAATCATTTATACATTATGTATTGTAAATATGCAAATGTGTTGCCTTGTGAATATTTTATGTAATTTATCTAAAATAATAAAGAACAAATATAGTTCTATATATTAAAATTAAATTAAATTTAACAGAGGTGATTTGTTGACTTTCTAAAATAATTGACAATAATAATAATAACAACAACAATATAATCAACAACAACAAGTACAGCAGCAACAAAGAAAACAAAATGATTTTAATAAATTTCATAATTGTGTTAATTTTAACAACATTTACAATAGGAACAAGTAAGTAAACAAATAAGTATAGACATGTATATGTAGAAGTTAATGACATTTGACCATCTAACTAATTTTCCACATCTTACCTCTAAAAATAAATGTTGGTTTATTTAATATATCATTCTGATTAAAGTCGTAGTCCGTGATTTTTTGAATTTCCCGCCTTTTAACTGACAGAGAAACACTACTCCTGTCAGTTGACTCCTGTCAAAATTTGAATAAGCTGCGTCATTTAGTTTGTTTTTTATAGCCATTGATAGCAGACTACCGCGCGACTAGAGGAGAAAATAGAAAAAAGTAAATTTCGCACAGTGGGGTATATCGCAAGGCGTAAAGGAGGACATACGCTTTAGAACAAAAGGGTGTCAATTGAGAATTTTGGATAAGCAAAACGTTATACAGTTGTAAATTCTGTAAATATGCACATATTTCAACGAAAGGCACTTTGTAATAATGTATGTGGCAAGGTAAAAAAATTCCAGTTTAGTTTACTAAGTTGCTTAATTTTTGCGCTGTGCGTCGTTTTTATCAGGAACTAATCACGACGTAAATCTATGAATTACTCTATAAAATTTACAGATTTATTTGGAGTTTTAAAAAATAACTGCTTTGTATTCGTATCATAAGAATATAAAGAACAATAACTTTTATATTAAACAATTTTCGATGTTTTTTTCTAATTTTCCTTAAACACAATTTTAGCACCAGCAATTGAAGTTGTTTTCATCATACAAAGTCAAGACACAAAATATCACAATGAATTAAGTCGAAATCTAAAAGATAATATTATCAAACAATCATTGGAATTACAACCGAAGTACAGAATCCATGCACATGTACTGCATGAAATATTAAATTACCCAGGAGGCTGGACAATACACAATTTAATACCACAACTAATGCTGCTGCAAAGTAACAGTCACATGAATACACAAATGAACCAAAATATATAGAAGTAATCAATGATAACACAAGATGGATTATATTTTGTGAGGAGAAGACAAGAGTTAAAGTGAAACTATTAATGGATAAATTAAAGGATGAGAATCATACACAGGTATTTGATTTTTTTTTTCATTAAAGTTAAAGTATTTTTGCTGATAACTATGGATAATGATCTTAAAAATTCTGTAAATTTACTTCCTATCTATATTTCTTAATTTTGTGTATATTTCTTTTATCAGCTTTTGTACCTGGGGAAACCTTTATATGATCGTGAACCTACAATCATACATCATTTTGCATTTTTTGAAAATCCCAAATGGTTTCCATATCCAATGCTGACTGCTGGTGTCGTGTTTAGTATGAGATTATTCAAAAGGTAAGTTTGTCTTGTAATATTTATGTAAATGGTGTTTTGTATAGTGGTAGAGAACCTTTATTTGCGATAAAACAGAGAAAAACTTTTTAATTAGATAATTTTATGGCATTAATGTTTAAATATGATGGCGTAACTTGGAGAACCACTTTTCGCCAGCCTTCACAGTAAATCAGGCTGAATTTGGGGAAAAACGAGTCAGATATTCGCTTCCAAGTATTCGATCGTTTCTGGTTTATCTGCATGAACTTGGGACTTTATATACACTCAGAAAAGATAATTTAATCCATGTCGTTCGTTTTCAAATGTTTCCCTCAGTAAATTGATTGTATTGCGCGCTGTGTGACATAGGGCACCATCCTGCTGAAAAAACTTGTCTGCAATACTAATACCATCCAATTGAGTCACGGAAAAGTTACTTAACAAGTCTCTATACCGCTCATCGTTAACTGCAATGTTCTGACCGGTCCATACAGTGCACCAAAACGTAAGTTTTTCTGCATGGAATGGTCTTGAGGATTTTCATCGCACAAAAGGCCCATTTCTGTTTATTAACAATTTAACCAAAAGTGTCCTTCATCACTGAAAAAAAATTTCAATTGAAATTATGGGTCAGTAGCAATGGTTTCTTCGACACATTCACCAAATGTACGGCACTAACGATCTTCGTTAGGCTTCAATTCCTGTACGAGTTGGATCTTGTAAGCACGCAAATCTAGTTTCTTACGCAAAATTTTCTATTAAGTGGATGGAACAAGTTTAATTGTTGAGCATGATGACGAGTTGACACATTTGGATCATTATCAACATTACGCTGCACATCATCAATCGCCTGTTCTATGCGCACTGTATGGTGGTTTCAGGATGCTTATTATCGTTTAGATTAAACGTGTTTCGAAAATAATCCATAGTTCTCGAATTAATCGCTCTGATGGAAGATTATGAGCACCATAAAATGCACGTAATGTCGATGAGTTTGTCAAATTGAACCACGATTTTCAAACTTGTATGACTGTATGACTTAAAATGTTTAGCTTCTATTTTGAAAATATTTACACCATAAATTTATTCAAAGTACTGGCCATTGTTAGCTATAACCTCTTCCCATCTTTCTGGCAACATATGGATTCCGAGCCAAAAAAAACTGTTAAACTTTTGAGGCCAAGAAGTTCCAAAGTGAAGCGTATCCCAGAGAGAGCGAGCTACATCCATCGAAACATAGTAGTCGGTCGAGGCACGGTATGGACTATAAAACGGGTTAGGCAAAACTTCCCAACCACTTTATTCTAAATACTTTTTAAAAGGTATTGCTACATGTGGGCGAGCGTTGTCATTATGGAATAGTACGATTTCATGTCAGATTGCATATTCTGGGCTTTTTTCGGTCAATGCTCTCTTCAAATGAATCAGTTGCGTTCGGTACAGGTACCAAATACAGAGCATTACCTTAGCGCCATGCATATTTGGGGCTTCACGTACGATTTCTTATGCTTCAGTTTATCGTAATATGTCCATTTTATATCGCTAGTAATGATTCGGTGCAAAAATGATTTTCAAGCATCATTTCGGACATGCAAAATCGTCTTTCAAGGTCTCTCGGCTTCAATTCGTATAATACCTAATTTCCCTGCTTTTTGATGAATCCTGCTGCTCGCAAACGTTTTGAAATTGCTGTGTGAGTAGCTCCAAATGATTATGCAAGCTCGTGTTGAGTTTTACAACAATCTGCATGGAGTAATGGCTCCAATTCCTGGTCTTTAAACTTTTTTGGCTGGCTTAAGCAATCTCTCTCTTCCATATTAACATCTTCACTTCTGAACCGCACAAACCATCTCTCGCATGATGAAACCGATGAAACACATTCACCATAAGCTTTGGTGAGCAATCGGTGAGTTTCAGCGACACTTTTGTTAAAATTAAAGAAGTAAAGCAAAACAACACGATTTATCAACGTTGTTCTTTACACTATAGTATTCAATAACTAATTGAGAATAAATGAAAGATATGAAACCTTGAAAATGACATATGTTAGTAAGAACAAAAATCGAGTACAAAAGATACGCCATCTGTTGTGAATTCCGCATTTTTAAGTTATAGACCCAATAAAAAATTTATTTTTATTTGTTTTATATAAATTTTAATATCAGTAGAAATGTATAGGTGATAGTGTATTTATTTTTCAATCTGAATACATATTTTCTTTAACTTTAACACATTATCCTATTGTTTTTAATTTCAAACAACAACTACAATGTGAACTTCAACAAAATATTCAAATAGTATCGCCGACATATATAACAACCACAATAAAAAGAAATCAACATTACTACATCGTTCGGAATTTAGTATTGATGCTGCACATGAGCTGGCTCGTTTTATTTATGATAATGTTAAGATTCCAACAGTTACTAAAACAACAACGTTTTTAAAAAGTAATGCAAATAATAATTTAAAAAATACGAATACATTTGTTGGTCAAGATGAAAAAACTGCTGCCAAAACAACACATACTTCAACTCCGACTAATGGAGACAACTTCAGTGCTGAAGTTACTACTACTAATATTTTTGACTTGTCGCATTCTGATTTTCCTCCTACGCGTAGTAGGACTATTAATGAAATCACAGACAAACATAAATATGACATATCTAACCCTGGTAGTAGTACGAGTAACATCAACACAAAAAAACAGAAAGTAATGTTAAAGAAAGCTTCATACATTTGTCCTACGGCCACATGGGAGTCCCAAAGCATGAACAGCATAAAAAGTGACTATATCCGAACAAACAACAATAACAATGAGGATGACGCATGTGCCATGTATGCGGATCAAACTGCAAATGATGCATCATCAATGACATGTGTAAGTATTAGTGAAGGGAATTCAAAAAAAAAAGTTGAACTAAAAATTAAAAGAGACTTAACCGATACACATTGTTTTGAAAAACACGAAATTTAATTTTTTATAGCTTGTTCAAACCAAAACTCACAGTAATAGGTAGCGAAGATACAAAGTTTGAAATTTCAAGTACATATGATGATTAAAGTGCTCCAAAAAAATAAATTTCTAATTTTGGCCATCCTCCCCATGTCGGCCAAATATTAGAAGTCAATGGTCTAGCATAGTATGTGTCTTGTCTATTTCTAAGTTGTTACGAAAATCTCCTATATATTAACAGATAATTCGCAAATTATTAATGTCTAAACTTCATTCAAATTCTCCTAAAAAAAAATTCTACTAAAATAATTATTAAAAAAAACTCTTAATTTTTAATAATTATTTTAGTATTGCACATCAAATTATTTCGTGTATTAACTCTACCAACAATTTATCTATAAAGCACCGAAAAGGAAGTAATAAATATGACGTTCACGCAAATGGAAAAGACAAAAAAATAAAAATATGCCAAAAGCTTCCGTTAAGGTGTGTCGGTGCAAGGATTTTCAAAGGACATTTAAAAAAATAAAAATTCATATTTTTATTTTCAAAAAAATCTTAAACGAAATATTTTACCATTTCTTTACCATTTCCTTATAGCATCTTAAATCTTTGTATGTCAGTCTGTTTTAATAAATATTTTCGATTACTCAAATCAACACACCATTTCAATCATTTGTTAAATTTAAAAATCTTCCTTTGCAGATTCCTGTCAAACGAGAAGAAATATATTTCGCCGTTAAAACCTATTCAAAATATCACCATGAACGTTTGCCAATAATACAAAACACTTGGGCACTGTATGCCAAACATGTTAAATATTTTAGTGATTTTCAAGGTAAGATATGAATTTGATAGAACACTGAAGGACATTAAAGGCACATAAATACTTAAATATATGGTTAGACCTGAAATTAAAATTAATGAAGTAAAACTTAGCAGTACAATACCACAAAAATATAGTTTAGTTGTATGATAAATGGATCAAAATTTTTTTCACAAATTGTACTAAAATGAGAATCAACATTTTAATTATTGCTCATTTGTTAAATTCTATAAGTGAACTATTGATAATTTACTCGACAGCCAAAAAGGGCTCCTCGTGCACAACATGATTTTTAAAATTCGGCCGTTTTCGAGATATTTCCACTTTTATGTTTTCACAAAAGCCGTGTTTTTATAATAATTTTATATGAGCAACGTAAAATTTAATTGAAAATGTAAAAAACTGTTTATGGTTTTAAAATCTACAGAAGTTGAGCTCCTAATTATGTAAAATTTTTCAGTTTTTTAAGAATATATTTAATTTTTTTTTGTGAAAACTGCTGAAACTAGGCAATGTGTTTTTCTTAACCCCTTTTTCGTGCAGCTAAGGGTTAAATATTAATTTTGTAAAAGCGTACATAAGGAGTGAAATCGAAAAAAATCTTAACATACATAAATGTTAATATAAAGGAACCCACTAAACCCACAGTTTTGATTTTTTTTAAAATTGATTGATATTATTATTCCAACCTACAAAAAATATTATTTTTATAGTTCTAATCAATAGTGATGAATGTATGAACCTTTTCCGGAAACCCTTCCATTAAGGTTTCTATAGTGCTTTCCGTCATTTTGTTTGAACAGGTAGTCCATCTCCGTTTAAAATTTACCACACTTTTGGACACCTTTTTTATGCTCTTCAATTCTCTTTTAACTCAATATCACCCCACTGGCCTTAGCTCCAGGCAGTTTAGAGATTTTGTACAAATGCCACGTAAGACCTTGCTTACATTAATAAGTCTTATGAATGGAAGCATCATCTTTTGTAAATATTTCTTGATGTAAATCTCGGTATTTATAAAGCCCTTTGTAACAAATGTTTGGCTTCTTTTGCCGCAACTGTATATTGCTTGGCATACCAAGAACGTTTTCGGATGCTTTTGGATCCTAAACTTTTCTACAATATTTCCTCGAGTATCAGGAACATAAAAATATTGACCAGGATAGGAATGTTGTTAAAAATTGACCTCTACATTTTTAACAACATTCCTATCAGGGACTTTTTGAGCCTTGTATGTTATAAACCTGCGTTGGCTTTAACTTTTCGTACCAAATAGTCCGAGTATTGAGGTAACCGGGCTGCTTTCCTACCGGATGTGTTGGGAGCTCTTTTAAAAGTGATTTCTGTTTATTGGCTTTTAAAACGCATTATGTGGACCATTTCTTCTGCTTAAACCAGGTTTTCTATCAACGGACAAGTTATAGCGATACTGTTTAATAACATTGGAATCAGTTTGACGTCAGAACTTTGATTGTTTGGCCAACTTTTTGTAGGACCAAGTTGGGTTTTGTTGAAAATATTTAATAATTTTAGTTCGCACTTTTTTCTCGTCACTCATTTTTATTAGATTAACAAAAAATTAACATAATTGACATTAAATATAAACGCGTGTTAAAACATTTAATAAACAGTTTTTAAAACATTCAGCTAAATTCTACGTTCTTGGGAAAATACTGTTCAAAAATGTTTTTTTCGTTAAAAATTCTCATGAAAATATCTCGAAAACTATGGGTACGAATTTAAAATATTTGTCGGATTTGTAATCAGCGTGCAAAAAATATATTAAAATTATTGAATGAGAAAGATTAAATAATTTTTGGTACCTAATTTAGCGTGTTTTAAAGTTAATCGATATATGTTACATGCAGTTCTGAGAGAGAGAGAGAAATATAAATTATGTTTATATTCTCCCTCGTGACACCTCTGTTTACACTGAGATATCATCACAAATTTGTATTTTTATATAGAATATAATATGGTGCAAATGTCTTTCGCGGATTCGCTGGTTTTGTGGTTTGTGGCTTATTCGCATACACCTGCGACTTACGGAAACTCCACATGAAAAATGCATCACAGGTTAAATCGCACAATCTATGTGGCCAGTTAACATCAGCACCACGTGAGATGGCCATGCCCTCAAATCGCTCGTGCAGAATGTCCAATGTGTCATGACGCAATTTTTTCTCGTCGTTGGTGTCCATATCATTCAATTCAGGCCAAAATAAGTTGGTAATGATCGACCAATAGCACTCGCTGTTGACAGTGATGGCCTGGCCAACATCGTTCTCAAGAATGACAGTGACGATGACGATACAACAAACCGTGTCTTTTACGGGATGCATTAGAAGCTCTTGGATCTCATGTGGCTTAGTATCGTCCCATATTGTCGAATTTTTTTTGTTGACGTACCCATTCATCCACAAATGGTCTTCACCGGCCCTTGTGGAGAAAATTAGGATCAGTTTCTATTTCATTTTCATTCCACAATTTTATCATTTGCACGTGTTGTTGAACTCTATATCCATTCATGGTGCTTTAGCAAACCAGACTGAGGGCCTGATTCAGAAAAACGAAAGAAAAACAATTTTAAAATTTTTGTATGAAAAACTCAAAAATTATTTAAAAATTGAGTGATCTTCATACAAAAATGTTAAAATTGTTTTCCTATCGTGGTTCTGTATCAGGCCCTGAATAAATGACAGTCAATTCGACAGATGTAGCTGCAACAGTATGGCAGCTATCAACTGTCAAAATTCGGAATTTCCTATTGGAATCCACTTTAGATTTAAAATTTTAAAACTTTAGACTCAATATTCATAAACAGTTTTTAAATTTATCAAAGGTTTATAAAATCAATTTTGTTTTATAAAACTTTTATAATTTTAAAATTTCTCTGTAAATACCATTTTTATCATTCAAAGAAAAATTAACTCATGGTTTGTTTTAAAAACTCAACATTTAATTAAATTTTACTTTATTTTCCAACATTCATATTAATTTAATTTAAAATTATTGCCAATATTATTTGTTTATTCAAATATCTATTCTTGAGAAATTTACCTTAGCCTTCAATTATCAAGTGATGGAATTTCACCATTTTACTTATTTTATTACTAGGCTTCAGAATTAATTTTTTTACAGTTGGAGTTTTTAAAGTTGTGTGATGTGTGATAAAATATTTCGTGCGTTATATTTTATGTGCAGGCAAATTTGTCGCCTTCATAGCACCTGTGATACTAAAACAATCACTGACATGAATCTATTTGTTTATATAAATAATCTGATTCCTGTAATTGTTTAATTGAGAAATAGGAAATCCTTTACCACTTGGCTCATATCAATGTACAACCCTTCGTATTAGTATGTCATCCTCCAATTCAATTGTCTAAGTCCATCAATAAATTATTATTGGATTTGTAATAAATAACCTTATTTTGTACTAAAAACATAATTGTGCATGTCTGGTTTGTGTGCAATAATGTGTATAGAAATAATATGTATGTTTGTAAAAACTTTATTTGATATTTTAAGATGACACAATACCAACAATAAACACTGGCATACCAAATGTTGAGATGGGACATTGTGCCAAAACATTACAAATTCTGAAATTAGCTCTGAGGGATATTGAAAACTACAACACTAGACAGCAAAGTCTCCATCAATTTAATCAAGCAAAACATGGAAGTCATCAAATACAATGGTTATTTCTTACCGACGATGATACTATATTAAGGTGAGTTTTAGTTGGAGAGGAAATTATTAAAGAGAAATAATAGAGAGCTATATTAGGCAGTGCCGAATCTTACATACCCTTAACCAAAGTATACTCTAAGATAAAGATTGAAAGCATTTGTTGGTGAAAAAAAATGTTTGTGTGAAAAATATGTATTTGGCTGAAAAAATTTTATTAGTGAAAAAAATGTAGGTTTAAAAATATCTCTTTCAAATTTTGAACCACTGACGGTCGAAATTACTATGGCGTTTTATACGTCGTTGAAAATATCTATCATTAGATATCCTTATTGTATATAAAAGAACTAAGTAATCCAGATATAAATAAAAAATAGGTGATGTTTTTTTGCATATATCGCTGTTATTTGTAGTGCGAATTTCTCGAATTTAAATAGCAACCTAAGCGGCACCATTGAGGATATATTGATGAATCAATCGTGTATGTAGCTTATTTGCGGGCTTCAGAATGTTGATTTCAACATACAGACAGACGGACATGGTTAAATCGATTCAGCTATCCATAACGATCCAGAATATAAATATATATCTTATTGGGTCTCAAAAGAAAAATATAGACACGAACAGTGACACGAACGAACAAACATATTATTTTACTAAAACTGAAAGATAGACATATTAAAAATTTGCATTGTATTTTGACAAAAGTTAAATTTATTATCAATTAAAATTTTAATTTGTTTCATAGGGGGATTAAATGTATTCTCTGTATTGAGTTCAACATTTAATTTACTGGCAATAGAAAACATTTTCATTTAAATTTTATAGGCCACAGATTCATGATTTATTTGTTAAATTGTGTATTTTTTTATTCCAGTTTTTTCATACTGAAAAGTATCAATGTTTGTGGTTATGCGGGCAACAAGTTTGCTCATCAACCAAACATCCATACCATACCACTCAGCCCTCAAACTGTCTATAGACAGAGACTTTTTTATTTTGGGTGTCTAATATTTTCATCACAATATTCAATGAAATAAAATTTACTCTACACAAACATATTTTACCACATTATCAGGGACTATATTCAGCTCCTCTTATTACTTCTCTAGAGAATTTCATATCATCTCCCCATTAGTATTCATCAAAAGTAGTTTCTTTTTTAATAATTTCCTATTTACTTTATTTTGGTTAGCGTTTCAGGTGTTTGCCAAATACTTGGATGTTACAATTCAATGGATGAAATTTATCTGGGTGAACGTTACGGGTATCGTTTGCATGCCCAGGATGGATTTAACTATATAACAGGTGGTGGTGGCATTGCATTCTCTCTGCCAGTGGTTAGACTTATTTTGCAGCAATGTTCGTGTCCTTCACCATCGGCGCCGGATGATATGATTTTAGGTTCCTGTTTGCACTCACTTCAATTGCAAGCTATTCATTCGTCGCGATTTCATCAAGTAGGTATCAGTTTTTTTACATTGTAACCCTTAATATAATTTACAACAAAATTAACACAAAATATTAATTTTATTCCTGATATCTTCTTCAATTATAAGGCTCGTCCCAATGATTATCCCTTGGAGTTATGGAAACAAAAGCCACCTGTTTCATTTCACAAATTTTGGCAACTGGATCCTGTTGATGTTTATAATCAATGGTTTGCTGCTCAAGACCGTCAACTATTGGCTGAGGAAAATCTTGTTCTCGAAAATCTTATTGATTTAGATTTTAGTTCCAAGACTCGAAAACTATATACGGAATCATTGAATTTAAATGAGATTCCTGTCTCCTTGGTAGCATCGCTGCATCATTCAAAGGAGCGTCATGTTGATCTTTAATCAATGATTTTTGTTATTTATCTGAATAAAATAGTAATATATTTTTGCAAATTAAAGTATTGTTTCCAAGTGTTTTGTTTAAATACATTGATCAAAACTCATAATTAATTTAAATCATTTTGTTACTATTATACATCTATTTAGCTACATAAAGTGACTTATAATAATAATAGGGACTTCCGAGCTTTGACAGTTGATAGCGGCCATATTGTTGAAGTTACATCTGCAGAAGTGACTATCATTTATTCAGTTTATTTTGCCTAATCATAATGGACGGGTATAGCGTTCAACAACACTTGCTTATGATAAAGTTGTTTTATCAAAATGGGTGTTCTGCTTGGGCAAGGCTCCGCTCACTACACCCATTTTACGGTGAGGCTCATTTCAGCAGACAAAATTGCCGAATTTGGGACGATACCCATCCACATGACATTTAAGAGCGTCCAATGCATCTAGAATATTTAACTGTTTTTTGTGTATTTTGAGCGGTCCATATTTCTTTGAGAGCAACATTGGCCAGGCCATCACCGTCAGCGGCGAGCTCCATAGGTCGATGATTAGCCAGTTCTTTTTTGCTGAATTGGTTGAAATGGATAACAATGACATGTAGTTTCAACAGCTACGTGCCACACAGCTCATACCACATTTGACATTCGGCACGAGCGATTTGAGGGCATGGTAATCTCACGTAGAGGTGATGTGAACTGTCCACACATATCGTGCGATTTGACCTCGTTAGATTTTTTCGTGTGGGGTTTTCTTAAGTCTAAGCCAATAAGTGAGAAACTACTGCCATCATAACCCATGCAATCGATCAAATTAAGTCATATTTATGCGCCAGAATAATGGAAAATTCGACATTTTGGAAGTGCGCTGTGGACACTTAAACAATGTTATATCCCATACATAATGTCGTCGATAAGACTTTCAAACGAGTAAAAAATATCGATGATATCTCACACATTTTTTAACTTAAATTTTAATGTGCATGAAAATATTCACGGATTTATTAATTGTGGATGAATCCCAATAAGATGTGTTAGGAAGCTTTAGAGAAAATAAAAGTATAAGATCATCGGAAAAGGTATCTTAACTAGATTCTGTGTTATTTGAGTTGATTGGTGAGTATTGCAAATGCATTTTAAGGTTTAACGCAGTTTCCACCTTACTTTTCCATATTTGACTTCATTTCTTGTATTGTAAATGATTTGAATAAAAAATTTAAAAATTATACTTTATTAACTAAGAACTAAGACCAAAAATGTTGATAATTTTTAAAATCATCAGTGCATTTATATACTTTTTGAAATGAAAACAAATAGATGAAGAAAAAACTAAAAAATGATGGAGTCATTCTCACATTCATTTAAGAAAATACATGTTTTGTGTCGGTCAACTTTGATATTCTAGTCTACGATACTAATAGTCAATTCTTATGATACTATGGTATCAAATAACTAGCACTATAAAAGAAAATCAAAAAGATAAAAAACTTTCTTTAAAAAACTTATAAATATTTGCAGTTTTCAGACCCCCAAAAAAAATATAAACGCTTTTAATATATATTTTTTCTAACTTCAAAAACATTTAAAGCTTAAAACCTTTGGGATTCGTTACACAAAAACACTAAATAAATCCTTGGGGAGTACGTGTTTTCATTTCAACATTTAATATTTATACTCTAGAAAAAAAAAAAATCGTTAGTATAAAATGCAAATGAGACAAACTTTTGAAAAACTATTTAGTTTAATTCGTACGCAATGTGGTTTATGTAAGATGTTTGAAATATATTGTAGATTCTTATTTTTTTATTCGTTAGTGGATTATTTTGCAATTGTTAAAAAGAAATGAGAAAAGTGAAAATGTGTATGATTTTTTATTTTGTATAACTTTTGGCTTTAAATAAACGCTTGACTTGTTTCCGTTTCCTTTTCACTGCTGATTAATGACGAATTTTATTGGAGGTGTTAGAGTGTCAATATGTTGATGATGATTGTAACATTAAAGTGTGATTTAATGATTTAACACTAAATAGGTATAAGTTCTATACTAAAAGCAATAATTTTTAAAGAAAATGTAAACTTATAAATTGTTATATTGTCAGACTTGAAGTATTTTGTTTGGTAACAATAATTTTATTAAAGAACATCTATTTAATTCCTATTAAAATAATCTTATTTCTAAGATTATAAATTTTGTTCATTTGATGAACAATTAAAACGCACTGTTTAAAAAAAAAAAAACACTTTTCCTTATGAACTTCAAAAAATTTCTATTCGTCCGGTAACTTAATGCTGAACAGAGATAGTCATTGGTTGAAGGCAGAAATCAAAGTGACTTTATTCATAAAATTCAGCCTGATTATATACTATTTTGAAACACAGTTGCAAAATAAATGTAGTATAAAAAAGTTTAACAAAACAAATGAAGTTTGACAAAAATACAAAATATATCCGTTAATTCAAATATCACTAGGGAAATTTGACAACAATGCAAGATCATACAAATATTATGCAGAGTTGTATTTAAATGAATTCAGTTAAATTTAAAATTAGAGTTGAAAACTAAAAATTAATATAAACAATAAATGAAATAATAAAATAATAAATGAAATAACAAAATAATAGATAAAATAATAAATGAACTGCTTCACTATTGTATTAACAAAAATCAATTTTCTTTTTTTTGGGAAAATGGTACTTATAGGAATTCAGACCTAAGTTAAATGGTCAGATTTCGAAAGAGCTCAAATTTGATTAAGGAGATATAATTTATATCCTCATATATATTAATGGGTAAAACTCTCGAACCAATTTTACCTACCACATGAAATTATTGTCCGAAAAACAGAAATGTGTGCTTCTATCAATTGTAATAAAACTACTAAATTATTAAAATAAATTAAGTTTTTGAATTGGCAAATAATAACCAAAGGAAACTACGTTATATTGATATTACGGAAAGTATATTTATATAACGTGTGTAAGTAACATACGATTGTTTTTGTTACTTTGGACTTTAATAGTGTCCCAAACTTTAACGTTTACTTTCACGTAGATATACACATTTATAAAACATATACAGCCCAGCAGTTTATACTAGTAGTTAATGTATCTCATCGAAACAGTAATTGTCACTAATGTCTGATTACTTGTCTGACTCCAATTATATATTTTATGTCATCTGACACATATGTGTTCTTTGTATTTCAGATATAATCCAAGTGGTTATTTTATACCCCCATGTAATATAGCGCGACGTCAGTTGCCACTTTAGTGTCTCTAAGTTATCTAGAATATAGTTACTTTAAACGTTTATTTTGTACTGCACTTTAGAAAGTAGTTATTTTTTTCACCAGAAGTAATACATTGGACAGAAGTCGGATGAAGATTTGTTTACAAGCAATATGTTACTGGACTGTCTAGGAGATGTCTTTTCAATTGACTATTAAGCGTCAATTTCTAATGATTTCAACCATTTCATATGAAAATAACTAGATATGTATCAAATCAAGTAACCAGTTAGGTATCTAGTTAGGTAACCGGTATGTGAATCCAAAGCGTTGACTAATTCGGACAGCTATTAGACAGTCTATTTGTAATCTTTTTATGGTCAATTGACTCCCTGCTTAGGACATATATATGTTTAAATAACTAGTCACGTAGCTAAATATGTAACTAGTGGTCACCCTAAATAATAAGTAAAATCAGTAGTTCGGGTCAGACACCCACAACTGCTGGAAGCTTTAAACGAATATCGCAGAATACAGAACGAAAAAAAAAGAATATGGGACTCTACAAAACAACCAAAAAACAAGCAACTACAACAAAATCGATATACTTATGCTAGTTACGTTATCAGAAGTAAACTATTAGAATATGAGTTAAGACAAAGCTGTTTTTTCGTCTTAATATCCGTTCTATATTTTTTTTTATTTTGTTTGCTTTTATTCGATAAAGGGACGAGGAACTTAAACGCATATTCGATGCAGTACGTTTCATATCGACCATTTAGTAGAGTAAACAATGACATGGTACTGGACAATCATAATTTAGTTCGCAGGCTGAAAGCAAAGCATGAATATAAATTTTTTCGATACGGGTAGTATTCAGTTTTGTTTAATACGTCGCTACCATAATATAGAAAGGCCCTAACTAACGTTTTTCTTACAAGACGATTGAGAACACGATTACCGAACTTTGTGCCACCTAAAAAGGTACATACATGATTTATATATTTTGTGCGTTTTCCTAGTTTTACTAAGTAATTGTAATTGTAAGTTTCAATATGGTTCCATTGTGTCCACGTATAAAACTTAAAATATCATCAAATTTAGATAAAACTTAAAATATCATCAAATTTAGAAAATGCTAAATATTTAAAACAATTTATTGAACTTTATTATGTGTTCAGAAAGATAATATTTACATTTTGTGCAATATTATTAAGCATATGCAAATCAGTGTTGTTATATATGTTTAAAATTCAACTGTTGCTCAATGTTTTGTCAGCTCTCATATCAGTTGTTAGAAAGAGTTTATTCAATGTAAAATGAAGAAATTTGGCGAACGTATTAATATTTTGCTGAAAATGGTTAGGTTAAGAAATTTGTTTAATTCCATAATAATGATGGGAATTTCATTATTTTTAAATAAAAACAATTTAAATAAAACAAAGTGTGTTGAAGCTATCATTTACATTTTGTATTTTTTTGTAAGGCCTATCGATGCCATTATGTATGCAAATGTCCGCCGTGACTTCTCTGGTTGTCGCGCATCCGAAACGTAAAATTTTACATTCCTATGGCGCATAAAATAGGCTTAATCTGATTATGTTGGCTTTGAGAGCCTCTGTGGTTTGTGGCTTATTCACCTAGACCTGCGACCACAAGGAAAAGCCTAAAGATTGGATTAGATTTCACTATTTATTGGCACAACAATATTGTGCTTATTAGGCCCAACCAGATGAAATGAAGTAGAAATACCTGGGAAGTGATACTGTTTTTCTGGTAGGTTTTATCGAGTTCTTCTGAATCTGCTTTTGAAATTTGTGAAACTCTTCCAAAATCGCATGTTTAATAACTCAGTAAATTTCTGGCTGATTTTTAATGATTCTATCTTAACGATCAAATTACACGATATCGGTGGTCAGTTTACATCACATCCATGTAAATCAAATCCAGCCTAGCAGTTTTACAAGTAGTTAATGTATCAATTAGTGTCACTAATGTCTGATCACTTGGCTGACTATTTTGGGTCACTTGACACGTACGTGTTCTTTGTAGCTCAGAGAGAAGTCAGGTGATTATTTCATAAATCTCAGGTAATCTAGAATAGAGTTGGTAATTACAGACCTATATCACTCACCGAGAGCGACAGCGATGTCCTGCCCAACAACGTTCTCAAAGAAATATGGATCGATGACACCGCAATCTCAAAATCCACACCAAACATTTCGGGTGCATTGGACGCTTTTGGATCCCGTCAGGATTGGTGACGTCCAAAATTTTAAAATTTTGTTTTTTGATGCACCCATTCATTCGTCCAGAAATCCAGGGTCAGTTTCCAATGGCTCAAGGCGAACACACGGTGTTGTCCATGGGCGTTTGCCTTCAGCTACATTGGCCAAGTTGTGGTCCACGTAAGAGTTCGTTTGAGCGACGCGAAATCGACTGCATCGGTTTCTCCTGCGGTTTCTCCCTGCTGAACCAGTGAAACCCAATCTATCCAGCACAATGTAAATGGACTCTTGGTAGGACGATTATGGCGACCGTAGAATGGAATAAGGGGGTTCAACGTTGCCTGAATAGAACAGCCATTTAGAAAAAACAATAAGATCATATGCATGTGTTGTTGAACGCAACGTCCGACAGCGGTGATTTGGCAAAACAAACTGAATAAATGAAATCCAATTCGACAGATGTAGCTTCAAAAATATGTCCGCTATTAACTTTCATACTTCGGAAGTCCTTATTGATATTCCATTTATTTCAATCGTTTTCAAGTGTTCTAAATTAAAGTCTACATTACTTTTCATTTCTCAATGTTATTATGTGAATGTTTTCAATGTCATCCCAGACCTTTTGAAAGTGGAAAAATCAATTTTATTATCGATGGGTTATTAGCTGTCATCTGTCATGGATAAGGTATAGGCTAATTTTTGTATATTCCAAACTAATTGGACATAATAAAAGTAATCTTGCATATTTGCACTGAAGTTCCTGTTTTCCATAATCAAGCTATTTCCGGACTTGAACTGTTTGGTGAACTCGTTAGTTTTTCTGATATATTTAAGTTGGAATTCTAGATATATTTAAGACCCGCTTACATTATCCAAAAGGTAATTTTATATTTAAATTTTTTTGTAGAAGAGTATGAATAGGTTTGTCTAAAGGTAATTTCTAATGTAATTGAGAGAATATACGGATGAAAATGTCTCCAATTTTTTAAAATTTTTCAAAAAACTACCAAGTCATATTAGACCAGGGTTACATTTGTATTTAAACAAAGCAAAAAAACATTAACATCTGTCATCATATTCCTTCATATCGTGTAAAAGCAAAAAGCTACATTCAAACGACTTTCATCACATTTTTTGGGCTTACGGATGAATATTCATTTAATTTTCGCTTCGTAAAGTCGTATCGTTTATGCTCAAACTTTATGATTGAATTCCTTTAAAACAGCTTAGAAAGTTGTTTCAGTTTAACTTTAAGCATCCCAATTGCCAGAGCACTATAGATTTTTATTTTTGATAGTTCTGTTTTTTCTTTATCTTTAACTGCCTTTATGAAAAGAAACCCCAAACATGAAAAGTTGTGCATTTTAAATGTACAAATGTCCCAAGTGACTTATGTGTCTGATGTGCAACAAAAAAGTAGTTTTGAACATACTCGTATAAGATTTCATCAAATTAGTGTTGAAACAATAAACGAACATATTTAAAGTTATTAAAAAAGAAAACAGAAATGACTTGGTAGTATTTTGTTTATATGTATTGTAGAAAAAATGAGACCCATCCCTTTTTATTATTCTCTGGCTTCCTGCCAATGTAAAATAGCTACAACTGATTTAATAACTTCGATATAATCCAAATAATTGCAACGGTTTTTATGTTCACAATGATTTATTACAATTTGAAATTTGAGTTTATTTATAATTTTTGTTTTTGTCTTATATTGTAACAGAAATAATTATATTAATATATTTAGATTTACAACAGCAGTAACAGAAGTGAATCTAAAAGTGTCAGTTAATTTATTCACAAGTGCTTGTAATTCAAAGGAAGCCTACTGACTAATTTAAATTTTAATCACGTCTTCTCATTAATTCACGTTGATTGATGTTGCTGTTAAAAGGGACGTAAAATAACCAACCCGATATTAAAACAAAATTAATGAATTGCAATAATAATAGGAATATTTGTAAACTTTGTAACTTTTTATTTGTGTAAATTGAACCCAAAATTGATGACACAGAAGCAAGCAATTATTCACGTGCATAAAAAGTACAAAAAAGCATTCCATTCCAAAAATAAAAATAATAAACGCTTAAAACGTTTTCCCAATTTTTTTAAAAAAATTCGAATCATTTCATAAAACAAAGTAAAAGAGCTTGTGTTTCTCAACAAGAAAAAAAGACTACAAGAAAAATACAGAATTATATGCTGTACAGACAATGTGCAAGTACTGCAATTAAATTATTTTAGAACAAATCGCAGAAATCATATACGATACATCTATAAATATTGTGGGAGATTGTGCTTAATTGGTGTCCTAAAATAGACAAATAAAAATAGAAAGATTTAGTTCAAGCATTGGTAATATTGAAAAATTCAAAAGAAAGTCGGTTTAGTTTTTATATTGGGCGTATGGCTTAAAAATGCCGCTCAAACACACCGATTGCTCACCAAAGCTTATGGTGAATGTGTTCCATCGGTTTCAACCTGCAAAAGATAGTTTCTTTGGTTCAAAAGTGCTGATTTTAACACGAAAGACAAAGATCGACCAGGCCAGCCAAAAAAGAGCAAGAATTGTAGGCATTAGTCCATGAAGATTGTTGTCAAGCTCAGCAAGAGCTTGTAAGATCATTGGGAAATACTCAATCAGCAATTTCAAAACGTATGTGAGCAGCAGGATTCATCCAAAAGCTGGAAAATCTGGTACCATACGAATTGAAGCCGAGAGACTTTGAAAAATGGTTTTGCATGTCCGAAATGATGTTTGAGCAGAATTATTTGAAAACTAATTCTGCGCTGAATCATTATGGATCCATCTTTTAATGGTTATTGGATCATAGAATTATCCAATATTGAACTCAAATAGTCAATTAAAAATACATATCCTAGACAGTCTAATCTATTTACATCCTGGGATGTAAGTATACTTAAGCAAAAATAAAATAAACTGTATGAGAATTATTTCAGCAAAATTTGTATAAAACCAGTTTGTATGTATCAGTCAGAAAAAAGTGCAGTATAAAATAAACATTTAAAATCACTACACTCTAGAAACCCTTAAACGTCAATTGACATCACGCTATATAAAGAGCACATACGTGTCAAATGACCCAAAATATATAAATTTAAGACCGTCAAGTGATTAAACATTAGTGAAAATTACTGTCTATAGGATATACATTGATTACTTGTAAAACTGCAGGGTTCATTCATACATCTGTTTGAGTATTTATTAAGAAAATTAATACTAGTGCTACATTTATAATTATCATTAATCACCGTTAATAATACAACTTCGAATTATAGGAGTTCATACAATGATCACGATAAGAACCAAACCATATTAATACATGAACATTTTATATGTTTGTTAAAGCTAAATATACATACATACTAACAACAGAATTTTTTTAGGCCTTGTTTTTTATTCTGCTGTTTATACCCTACACCACCATAGTGGGGAGGGTATAATGGATTTGTGCAGATGTTTGTAACGCCCAAAAATATTAGTCTAACACCCACCCACAAGTATACCGATCATCTTAGAATCACTTTCTGAGTCGATTAAACGATGTCCGTCCGTCCGTCCGTCTGGCTGGCTGTCCATGTAAACCTTGTGCGCTGAGTACAGGTCGCAATCTTGAAGATATTTCGATAAAATTTGGTACATATCATTTTTTCTGCCCAAGGACCAAGCCTATTGAAACTGGCTGAAATCGGTCCATTATTTCACCTAGCCCCCATACAAATTACCTCCCGAAATTGGACTTTATCGGTCATAAATGTTTAATTTATATATGTATCTACACAAGTTTTTCTCCAAATAAGTTTTATATATACCGAATTCATGTCACCAAATTTTATTACGATCGGTCCATAATTAGTCATAGCTCTCATATTAGGCCTGCTTCCGATAATCACTTTAACGAGCATAAATCTCTTAAAAATGTTGGTATACACATAAAATGCAACATAAATAACTTTCATATAGACATTAATCACACCACTTAATTTCATGGTGATCGGTCCATAATTGGTCATAACTCCCATATAAGGCCCACTTCCGAAAATCGCTCACGAATATAAATTATTGAAATTTTGAAAGAAAAATGGTTTTGCTCATTTACTTAGTGTAGGGTATTATATGGTCGGGCTTGACCGACCATACTTTCTTACTTGTTTTGTTTTATGTTGGTGCTGTTGTATGATTGGTGAAAGAATTTAAAAAATCCTTTCAGATAATGATTACAATTCATGTTAATAGAAACATGGTGATCAAAAAAGATTTTGTCATACTTAAAATAGTAGAAATACAAATTTTTTCACAATTGTTTCAAATCACATTGCAGAAGTTCTCAATATGTTGGATTTTTCAATTTTTAACTCCAGTTGAAAGATTTTAATTTCTGCATTTTTTTTCATTTAGAAAAATGTCATAAAAAAAAATCAAATTGTTGTCAGTATTATTGAAATGTCTTAAAATTTTGTATCACTATTCAGTTGATATTTAATCACATGTTTTAGAAAAAGGGTGTCATATTTTTAGCTATTGAATTTTGTGACTATATTTTGCAAAATTCTTCAATTCGAAATTTTTATTTTACCAAACTGGTAAGAATTTATCCTCTTATGTGTATGGTATACTTTATATGTTGCTGGTTTATATATTTTCTTTCTAGTGAAAATTACTGCAGAATCAAATAATTTATCTCTAAAGTATAATCAGAACTGCAAACATACAAAAATATGTCTTTATGCAACTTTTGCTGAAGAGTTTTTTCTATCGTCTTCATTTTAATTTAAATATTCTCCATCAGAAGACAGAAACACAGGTGGAGGTGGGGAAAATAGAAGGCAGTTACTGTCTGTAGTTTTTCAAAAGTTTATTGCCATTCATGGATAAATTTTATAGTTTCGAGAAATCCAAAATTTAATATAACAAGAACTTAACTTACCTCAAAATTAAAAAAATTTGCTTTGCAGAACTAGTTTTTCTTTGTGTTGTCAATCTGCAACAGCAAATCAAAGACTATCACAGACATACGGCACGATTGCTAAAGATCTGTCTGTAAATTTGAGTAGATTTGTATATAAATGGTTATACTAGTCTTGCTCGATTTATAGGATGCACGCGAAATCAAACTTCTGAATACGATTTTCGCGTAATAACATTAAACAACCCTATTAAAAACCTTTTTTTTTAAAGTAATTCGTTATCTCGGGAACTATTGGATATATTGTAACGAAATTTCAAAAGGTTGGAGCTGAGGTGCTTTCGAGTTGACTTACAGCTTGAGGGTGGTTCCACAAATTTTTCACCTCGGGCGTAACATTTTTAAAAAACATGCCAAAAATGCATTTATGATCCGAATGAGCTGCATGAGATTACATGTGGAGGTTATGTATTTTAGTTTAAGAGACATTTAGGTTTTTTTTTTAATTTTGCTCGATCTTTATATGGTTTCTTAGATATGGCGGGCCTACGGAATAAAATATACACTCAAAAACACCTAGTTACATGCAAAAATGAATAAATCTAAATATCTCTTGAACTAAAAAGATAACCTTTTGACGATTTTTTAAACAAATGTGTGAACCGAGGTGACAAACTTTGAAGGCCCACCCACTGGCTACCATATCGTCTACAAAGCTGAATCACTGTAGATCAAGTCGAAAACACTTCAGCTCTATGCTTGTGAAATTTTCTTAAGATATCTATAATAGTTCCTGAGATACCGAATTATTTCCAAAAAATACGTTTCTAAACCACAGTGCGCTGTAAATCACCGCTCAACGCGTGCCATCGGGCTTACAGGTCGTATGAGTGATTTATATATTAAGGCAGATTTTTAAAAAGTATACGACTGGGCGGTCAGTTTTTGTTCTGTGATAGTTTGAGGAGAATTTTGTCGGTACTAATTATTATATTTGACTTATGGCAAATATATCGGGATCAGCAAAGGAAAATAAAAATCAAAAAGTACTTTTTTATGCCATAAAAGTATGTTAATATTAACCTAGTTCAGTGATAATGTAGTAGTTAAAAAAGTATGAGATTATTTTTTTTGAGTTTTTTTCACTCACACACTTTCACCTATAAGTAATCGGTGCAATTAATATATTCCTATAAATAGATTTTTAAAATTGTTTATACTGTTGCACACTGCTATGCATTTGTGAAAAGAATTTGTTTCGTTTAAATTTTTTCATGTAAAAACATTTTGAGATATCGTTAGCCAAGTGTGCAAACGTGCAATGAACGTTTTCACATAATTTACATGATACCCAAAAAAGGTTCCCAAATACTTGGTTTGTAAATATTTTTGAAATCTTTTAATGCAGTTTCATTATTTAGTTGGTATAATTTATAATGGTAAATAATCACAGTTTAAAAGAAGTGTGTTGTTGACTTTTTGGGACTATTACTTATTTTGTGGTCTTAGCACATTTTATTATAAAAATGTTTCTTTATTTTCCTATTATTTAATTAAAGTAGCTCTCAAAAGGCAATGATTTATGTTTTTTGGTTGAAATTTTATGAATGAATTAATAATTTTTAACTGTCAAAAGTTTTTTATATTTTTAAATTCAAATACATACAACTTTGAAGTCAGTCATGATTCTTAAACAACGCTTTTTTTATTTGACATATTAAAGGGGGAATTATTTGTACTCTTGCTTTATTTGAATTGTACTTTCTTAATATTTTATAATCATGAACATAGAATCAAGGAATCCGAAATGAATTAGAATCCACAGAGGGGGACTTAATGGTACTTTTCGATTTTTCTATTACAATGAACCAATAAACCTAAAATTGGGGAGATTTTATCCTGAAGGAGTAAGGACTTAATAGTACATTTTCTTTCTTCTATTGGTACCTTTTTAGTTTTCTTTAATAATGCTCTTAGGAACACTAACATGAAATGTGGACTAAATGCTTCTTAATATTCTATTATGAGAAACCGAGAGACATGAAATTTTATGTATGTATATGATTCTAGGTAAAGTGTGAACATTGTCTAATTCTTAATGGCATTTTTCAAATTTTTTATATGTATGAATCTATTTATGAGCACAATTGGAACATACAATAGAGAATTAGTTTTATGTTAATTTTTGCTTTGAAATATAAGTGATCACAAATTATCGTCCCTTTGTCATTTACCTATAGTCACGTTTATTTCCATATGAATAATCGATTTTAGGTTGCAAATAAAGTGATCACATGTTATTGTTCTTTTTCCATTTGGACCACTATTTACCGCTTTATATGCAAATTTATGTTTCAGTTCATTTTAATACTATTGTGCAGTGAAGCGTAAATAAATAACAAGTAAGAGTGATAAATATGTAGATATTTTTTTTATTGACAATATAATATTTTTCTGATAAAGGGGTGTAGGGTCAAATATGTACCCAACCTCACAAAAGTTGGTAGAAACATTTAGGTTCATACAAAACTTGTTTATTTTCAATTTCACTTTATATTTTATAGTATAATTTCAGAGTACTTAGTACCAGTTTGTGTAAAATTTTATAAGGACATCTGCAATCAATTAGGGGATTCAAACGGTCCGCTATTAGGTAATATTGTTTTAATATATTAAGATAGTTTAAACAAATTTTTGTTGTGTTTCAAACAAAAAATTTATAAACTAATAAGACATTTTGAATTATGTTTATTTTTGTGTCATAAAATAACACTTCTTTTGTTTGAAGCACAACAACAATTTGTTTAAACTATCATAATATATTAGAACATTGTGACAATAAGACTTAATAACAGATCGTTTGAATCCCCAAAATATATTTATGGCTACTCAAACAGAATTCCGGTGGAACATTTGTATAGGGGCTAGGTGAAAACATGGACCGCTATTGCCCATTTTCAATACCAAAAGAACTTTGTTAACGGAGTGTAATTGTAGAAAATTTCAACCAGCTTTCGTTTGGGTCCTATCGTGTTTTCAACAGATAGACAGACGGGCAATCTGTCCTAGAATTTCAAAAACATTCAGTATATATACTTTTGTGGTTCTACGACTAATATTTCGATATGTTACAAACGAAATGACAAAATCAATATCTTTTTTGATGTTGGGTTTAAAAAAAATTGTTCTAAATATAGGACAACAATTGTTGGTACTTACGTGTATAAATAAAATTAATATTATATTTGTTTGTATGAAATTCATGATCTTAAACTAAACGTACTATTCAGCTAGTTCATATTTTATTCGTCTTTAAATTATATTTAGTATTTCATTACATTGTGCTGCTTTTTTGTAGTGATAACTTATTTTAATAAAAGCCAAGGAAATATTCTTGTGCATTTGCAATCTATGTGTGTGTGTTTTTTTACATGTAAATTGTTGCTTACAATTCATTTCAATTTGTTATATAAATTTGTAAAACAAATTAGTAGGTTAATTGATAATTATATAAAAATATAAGCAAATAAATATGAAAACAATAAGACATAACTAACACAATAACACTTTTTAAATGTCGCCTTAAAACTTTGTAATTGCTTATTAGAAAGTTGAATGTTACACAAATCTTACGGGCAGCAACTGTTGACAAGATATAAATTTAGTCCAATTTAACTATATTGTACTTCATAGGTGTTCTATTTTGTTTCGGCATGATTACTTCCAAATATTAAAATATTTCGAGAACTTTTTATTTGAAAATGGAAGATTTGACATCCAATCAAGTACTATTTCTAGACAGTGAAATCATTTCATGTGAATCTGTTCAGAATGTGTGGCTTCAAAGAGTATAGATATAGTTAATTATCAATTGATCTACCTCAATTGCAATGTGTATTTGTTATTCCTATAAATATGTAAATGCATAAATGTTATAAAAACACACAATTGAATTGATCAATTGTAATTGTTTATTCATTCTTGATTAACTTCATTGTCTTCTTTATAAACACACATTTATTCTAATATATTCACACCCAAAATTTATACATACCAGCAGTCCTAGAAGACTGTCCCGAACTAGTGATTTTACCTATCAGTTGGAATGAAAGTTAGTTACATAAATAGCTACGTGGCTATGGTATTTTGACCCTATATTGGTTCTTGTTGATCCTATAAGGAGCATAGGACCTCAACATAATTTACAAATAAACTGTCTAATAGCCGCTTCAAAGTAGTCAAGGTAACGAATCAGTTACCTTACTAGCTACCTATCTGGTTGCTACATAATTACGTATTTGAACATGTTTAAAAGACATCTCCTAGGTATTAACCGATTGCTTGTAAGTAAACGATCCTCCGACTACTCTCCAATAGATTACTTCTGGTTGGTAAAATAACTACGCTAAATTGTTTTGAATGTATAAAGTAACCAATTGACTTATCTATGCACTACAAAGAACACATACGCGGCAAATGATTCAAAATATATAAATTTGGAGTCAGTCAGTGATCAGACATTAGTGACAATTACTGTCTCTAAGTGATACATAGAATACTTGTACAGCTGCTGGTGTGATATAGGATAGGATAGATATAGTCAAGAAAGAAGATATATAGAAAATTGTGTAAATTATGCAAATAAAAATGTCACTACTACTTTAAAACTAGAGATGGTAGAGATAGACGCCATCATAATCGGCAGATAAAAGTACATAAAAATCAGCTATTTTTATATCAGAAAATTTAAAATATCTCCACTTTGTTGTGCTGTGGTGTTAGTACTTTTGCTTTATTCGAATGGTACTTTCTTAATGACCTTGAATCATCAAATTAGACACAGAAAATCCGAAATGAATTGGAATCAACAACCAGCAGCGGACTTTCTATTGATAATCTTAAAACACGCACATATAAAAATAACTAGTCACGTAGCTATTTCTGTAACAAGTTGTCACCCTAAATTATAGGTAAAATTACTAATTCGGGAAATTTTGCTAGAACTGCAGGGGAATATGCAGGTAATGGTATGTATATTTGTGCAACAGTGTTAATGAGTGAAGGCTGGCAATGGGGCTGCAATTCTACCTTTAGGACAGAGTTAACCGAACTCACAAAACAATGCATTTGCTTCGTATTCTAGTGAAAATACCCGTTAATGTTTTCATTCAATATCAAACAGATTTGTGCACAGAAAAAAAACGCACACTGCCTTTCCTTTCGTTAGTTTTTATACGACTGAGTAAAGGCGCAGTTGGCATGGGAAGTGTTACCGATTCGTGCGTTGTCATATACATTTACTTGTGCGTAATTTTGCCAGTGGTGCGAAATACTTCACTGGCAACACTTATAAAATAACTCATATTCTTTTTTTAATTTCGGTTTCACATGTATGAGACACTAATACATAGGCTGTGCCCGCGGGCGTACTGTTGGAAACCTCTGCTTTAGGAGTATAGATATGTCAAAAGCTGCAGTGATTTATTTGTGTCTGTTTTTTATTCAGATTTTACTTTTGGCCTACAACTGCTGTTGCCATTGAATTAAAAACATGTTGGCGTATATTTAGGCTAACGCGTAAGAAAATGAGTGTGAATGAATGTGTAAGTTTTGAAAATGTATGAGTACAAACGAGGCATAATAGATTATGGCATATATACACTTTATACTTTCCTTTCAAACAACACATACAACTTCAGCAACATTATAAAATAATATTACCGACATCTATGACAACCTCAATAGCAACAAACATTTAAAACCACAATCAACAATATTGTAACGATCGAAATTTAGTTTTGATGCCGCACATTAGTTAGCTCGTTTCATTTATGATAATGTTAAACTTCCAACAGTGACCAAAACAGCTACATTATTATTAACTAGTAAAAATAATAATAATGAAAATGCTTATGTCAACCTTTCGTACCATACTAGTACACAAAATCCTCCAGAACAAAAAACTTCAACTAACAATAATCCATCACGTACTACAACACCAGCTAAACGTGACACTTCCTATGATGTTAATACCAATGTTTCAGACCAATCGCACTCTGATTTTCGCATTACTTCAACTACTGAAATTATACACAAAAATAAAGGGGACATCGGTAATAGTAAAGCCACCACTACGACTAGCACAACAAGCCAATAAATAATTTTAAAGAATTCCGAAACAACTATGAGAATGACACATGTGCCATGTGTGAACAAACTGCAGCATCATCAATGACATGATGAATTCTAAAAAGTATTAAATAAGATTTGCCCAAAAAAGGTGATAGGGACCACATTTTTTTAAAAAATACTTGGGGTTTGATTTAAGAAAATTTTAGTTTTTTGAGCTTTATCAAAAGATAACGAAGATGGATGTGTACTTGGTCAAAGGTCACTTTTGTTTCAAAGTTCTAAATATCAATATCAAAATCCCTTGCCTGTATGGCGTCAGAAACCAGACTTGAGGAATACAATTACATTTTCCATTAAATTACTTCCGATGTAATCCCAAATTAATAATTTAAAATTACAATTACATGTCATTATTATTGAACTGTTACTGTTTACAATTATTGGTAATTGTAATTGCCATTTTTCAATTACAATTATATGTAATTGTAATTTGAAATATTCAACAACAATTAAAAGTAATTGTAATTGCCTAATAATGAATTCCCGTCAGTAAAGTCCTCTTTGCGAAATTATTGAATTATATTTCCAAAAATAACAAAACATTTTTGACAAACTATACTAATATTAAAATTTTCAATCTTTGTTGTGAAACTGAAGACCAAATTAATATCGAGTACACATCGTTAGTGAAGTATTACTATAATAAACTGCTCTACGGCATTCTACTGCGCACTGAAAAATAAGTAGTTGATAACTTTTGTAATTTTATATTTTTCTTAGTCATATTACAATTACTTTTTCTTAATGTTGTAATTGTTATTGATATTTTTGTGTACTTTGTAAAGTTTTCCAATTACAATTGTTTGTAATTGCAATTAATATTATATGTAATTGTAATGTGGTATTGCTCAATTACACATTACAATTCATGGTAATTGCAAAAACCCAATTACAATGTAATACTCTCTGTTGATAAGGTTTTTTTGGTATTAAAAATGGTTCCATACTTTCACATAGCCCCCATACAAATGTTCCCTCGAAATACTGGTTGAGCTGTCATAAAGATGTTGATTATGCGGCAATACGGAAAAAATTTTGCACAAATAAGTTCTAAGTACTCTGAAAGAAAATCAGACATTAATCCCTATTCCCCATACAAGGTCCCCCTCAGAAAATGACTTGAACATGAATAATGTTTTATATAAATCTAAATCTTTCTACAAACTTTTGAGAGGATGGGTCCATAATTTAAGAAACAAATCACTCTATCAAATTCTGTACAGTTCGGACAATAACTAGTTCAAACTACATATTGATGGTGGTTATACATGGGTCAGCATAGCCGAATATAGAACTCTTTCTTGTTCCAACTCTATTTATTTGTTGTATATTTTCTGAATATTAAACGAACTATTATAAAAAGAATTAATAATTTGACATTTATTATTACATATTTCATAATTTAGAATATTTGACCTTCAATTTCACTGATACAGACATCGATTTTTAGGAAAATTTTGAGCATGTATTAAGAATTCTCAATTCAAAATTTGAACTAATTAATTTTTGAACCATCCAAATAGTACACCACACCAGCATTTACTGTACCAAGAGTACCAACGCAGAATAAGGATATGCTCAAAATGAGTAAGTCCGGGATTATAAGGGTTGTACAACTTCTTATGGGACACTCTGGATTAAGAGCATGTGTGGAAGATATTGAAACCCTTGAGCATTTCCTCAGCGCATGTCCTGTTTTTGCAGCAATTAGATTCACGTACATCGAGCACGGCCTGATACCGGTCATAACTCTCCTCAACCAACTGGAGAACCCTAAGAACCGTTGCTGAAGAAACTGAGTTTCCAAACGATGACGGATCATCTACATAGCAACAATTAGGTATGGAAGTACAAAACCTAACCTATCAACCTAACTTAACACTACAAACTAATTTTCTGTAGAGCACCAAGTAAAGGACAAAAAAGACAAATATACCAACAGCTTTCGTTAAGGTGAGTCGTAGCGAGGATTTTCAAAAGACATAAAAAAGGAAATTTCATTAATATTGTTTCTTGTACAATGGATAATTTTGAACAGAATAATAAAAAAATAAAAATATACATGTGAAATTATCTTAAATCTTTGTCTGTTTTAATAAAAATTTTCGATTACTGAACTTAACATGAACACATTTCTTCATTTAGTAAATTTAAAATATTTCTCAGAATCCTGTCAATGGAGAAGAAATATATTTCACCCTTAAAACAATGGGTTCCAAAGCTACGCCAAATACTTATATGATTAGATTTGAACTGAAAATAAATAAAGCAAAACAAAAAACATTACCACAGAGTAATAAATTAGTAATTAAATTAGTAAAATCATTGCTTTGCTTAAGAATTACATTTCTTGTTTAAACAGGATTCCAAGGGTGATTTGTATGCCCAATAGAAATTACGAAAAGGTTAACTGTTAAACGAACATACATTTATGATCAACATACTCTAGCAAATCATCATGAATAGATTGGCGGTTGAACAACGCCACCAAATTATCTAAACTTACTTTGAAAATCAGATCCATTCGCGCAAGTTATAGGTGAATGTTTTATCACAAATGTGGCTAATTTTTGGCTTGTTAATAAACCAATTTGCCTCATATGGAGTGAGGCAAATCCATAACAAAAGCAGACTCCATTAAATCCAGAAAAATGCACCATGTGGTGCGGTTTACACTCTGGTGGAATCATAGGACCTTATTTCTTAAAAAAATTAAGCCGGAGCTCGCGTTACGTTCAATGAATATCGTTACCGCAACATGCTCAATGACTTTTTGTTTGAACATATGTTTGAACAACTCTCAGAATTATTGATAACTACAACAACTAACAGCAACGTCTCCATCATACTAATCAAGCAAAACATGATAATCATCAAATACAAAGGTTATTTCTTACCGATAATGATAATACACTAAGGTAAATAGCGTTGGTTGGACAAGAAATTAATGTACGAAAAAGGATGTTAAACAGGTATTTAAAAAAATACTGAAAGACTTAAATCTTTATATTTGCATTGGGTTTTGCCAGAAGTCTATTTTATTTTTCAATTAAAATTTCAATTTGTTTTATTAAGGGATTAAATGTGTTTGTCTGATTTTTATAGACCATAGTCTTATGATTTATTTCGTCAACTGTGTATTTTTACAGTTTTATCTGTCTTACAGAAAGTTTCAATGTTGAGGTTCTGTGGGCATCAAGTTTGCACACCAACCAAGCAGCCATACCAGCAGTCTGTCAAACTTTCTATAGACGGTATTTTGAGTTTTTTGTTTGTTTTGTGAATCTTATTTCAATTTTCATTGAAATAAAAAAAATAAAATCATTTCCCACATTACCACAGACTATATTCTGCTCCTCTTATAACATCTATAGCCCGAACTCCATACCAACTCCCATTATTATTCATGCTTTCTTTGTTTTTTTAGCGTTTCAGGTGCTTGTCAACTATCTGTGTGAACGTTATGGATATCATTTGTATGCCCAGGATGGTTTCAATTATATGACGGGTGAAGGTGGCATAGCATTCTCTCTGCCAGTGGTTAAATATATTTTGCAGCATTGTTCATGTCCTTCGCTTTCTTCACCGGATGATATGATTTTGGGATCTTCTTTGCACTCACTTCAATTGGTAGCACATCAAGTAGGTTCGATTTCTCAATTTTTTTAGTTTTCATTGCAATTTCTATAATTTAAATCGCAACCTTATTCTTATCAATTTTTTTATTAGCTGAGAAAAATCTTGTGTATTAAAATGTCATTGATTTGGATTTTGGTTCCAATACACGTAAACTTTTAGCCAACGCTGATTCATATAATTTGAATTAAAATTTAATGTATTTTTGATGGCGACGCACAGTGCTTTGTCCCTATATAAATATGGGACAATAAAAGAAGGAGTTTTCGTAGACTTTTAAAATTCGTTATGCTTATATAAAATACCTTAGTTAAGAAAAATTTAATTTTTAGATAAAATCGGAACAAGGACACACCTACCTCCCATATATGCCAAAAATATAGTTTTTTTAAAAAAAATCATGAAATTCTGCATTTGTTTTGCACACTAAGCTAACAATCTTTTTGTTAATTTTTATTGTGATTGCATAAAGGACCCTTGATCCTGCCATATATACTTAATTGTAAAAATTCTACAACTTTTGCAAAAATTATCTGATTGTAATGAAATTTGGTATGTTTTTTTTATGTAGTAAATAACTTTTTTGGTTGAATAAGCTTTTACCCGTCTATAGGCTATAGAGGAGATGTAGTTGAGTTTAGGTTTTGAATTTGGACTCTAAACACTTCGTTGGGGCAGAGCCTCAAGGCTTCGATATGGGGTATCTCGGGTATATGAAAAATTAAAAGTAATCCCATTTTTTTGTTCTCAATCCGATTTGAAAGATTTTATATATGTGGAATCTATGTATCTTCCGTGTATGTGGAATCTATGTAATCCATGTAAAATCCTGGTTGGAAATTGGTATTTGTAAGATATTTATTTAGATTAATGTGTTTATTTTTGGAAGTTTATATGGCAGCTATGACAATTTACGAACCGATATTTGTAAAATTTAGTATGGCGTTTTTCATATATATGAATATTATGGCAAATTGTGACGTGATAACTATAAATTATAAGAGATTTATGCAATTATGGACTGATCTTTATACATTTTTTTGACGATTTATATGTTACTAAGGTCGAATTTCATCCTGCTAACGATATTTTTAAGAGATTTGAGGATAGTAGAGTGAGTTTCGAAAGTGTACTATCCAAGAAAAATTTTATTTTATGATTTATTTTATTCAATTTGATTTAGCACATTTTAAATACCAAACATTTCTGATCAACAAAGAATATTTGAGAAAAATTTAATATTCCTAGGTCCATTCCAGTAGGTCAGACGGACGAACACAGCTGGGTCATCTTAGATTTTCACAAAATATATATTCTTTTGTGGGTATGCGATGAATATTTGAGTGTGATTTTGGTGGTGATATAAAAATGCTAACATTTTTTTAATTATGTTAGGTTTTATATACAAAATAAAATTTTTTTAATTTTTTATTTGACTTTTCTCTTTTTTTAGCCTTTAATCTTGAGTTCTAGTAATATTGCTCTGTTGATCGTCTGTCTGCTGAGTAGTCTCTTCTATTAACTACCCTGCTAACACTCTCTGTGCTAACACTATCTTCTGACACTCTGCATTCGACATTCGCTGCTAGTGTTGAACCCACCACCTGCCTCTGACTGAGCGGCTCGTTCAACCTCCTGTAACCCATCGTCTCAAGATAATCTGAGATAAACCAAAATACACCCCATGTTGGTGTATGCCATCCATCATCTACCCAATAAAACGAATAATATTTCCTTTATTTAGCTTTTTATTAATTATAGTGCAAAATAATTAAGTATTTATGTGGGTCTAAATTCGTATAATTTTAGCTCATCACAGTACTTTGAGTCTATACTTCGGTTGTAATTCCACTGATGTGGCTTCATATGATGGAAACAACTTTGATTGGTGGTGCTGAAATTGTGTTTGAGGAAAATTAGTATGAATCGAATTCTTTTTCAGGTAAGAGTATAAGAAAATTATTGTTTTAAAATTCCAAATTTGTCATTGGTTGGTCATATGATACCAAAATTGTGTATTATTCCTATGGATTAAAGAAAGGTTAGCTACCGATTCAAAACGGTAAAAACGTAACGCTAATTTGGATTATTTCGGTAATGGTAATAAGCTGACATCGGTGGTATCATTATATATTTTAAATTCTGTAGATTTCAATAAACTCAGTTATTTAAATGAATATAATTTTAAATTATTTATAGAATATCGGTAACTGTATTTAGAGGGCGGTAGCAGTAGTTGAGTTGAAAGTTTATTTTAAGGATAAGAATTTCTTACCGGCAACTAACCTTGGATTAAGGTGAACAAAAATTAAAAATGACTTTAATCAGAATAATATTTTAAAATTAACTTCATTCATTGATGTAAGTATTGAATTTAGACAACAATTCAATTGTATATATTATTATTAACTTAAACTTACAAATTGAAGTCCCTCTAAACGTTGACACCGGTGTACATGTTTTAAACTTATCTAATCCTTTTTGTAGATGTTGTTAGAATAAACACAATTATGCAATTTATTAAAATCATTATGCTATTGTGATTATTGTTGATGATGATGGTATTTGGTGTTATTATTATCAATTAGTATTTAATATTACCATTTGAACTATATATTTGTATTTTATATCGTTCATTATTTTAAATAAATTACATTAAATATTCTCAAGGTAACACACATGTATATGTACAATAGTCTGTAATGATTGTAAATATTTGTCAGTTTACGAAAGTGTCTATGTAAAGAAGACAATACAGTTAATCAAGAAAGGATAAACCAATACAATTGTTCAATTCAGTTGTTTGTTTCTACAACATTTATGCATTTATATAGAAATAACAAACATACCTTGAATAGTAGGAGGGACAATTCAAAAGCACCTACATATAGATTCATGTTATCACAAACAAAATAATAGATTCAGATGAAATGCTTTCTCTGTCGGGAATTATTAGGATATCATATCTCTGTTTACAGCTATTTTAGGTTCATAACTGTATGCAACCATGCATAGAAAGAATAGAATGACAGTCATCTTTTTAGAGTAACATAATGAAAGACATGTCAAAATGGATAAAACTGTTCTAACTTGGAAAGTCGCTATACATTTCTTCTATTTCAACTGTCTCATATTAATTTGATATTTGCACATTTAAATTTTTAGATACCTATCAATGAAGCTCCTTATTTCATATAAATGTATAGAGAAAATATTTAAGTTTGCAAAATTCTTACATTTTCCTTGACTTGCATTAAATTAAATTAGCAATATAACAAATCAATCACAATACAAATAAACAAGAACAAAACTAAATAAACATATTCATTTGCAGATCGGGAATTCCATACAAACAAATAAAATATTATTTAGTGTTTATATTTGGCCAGATTTGATTATTTAAAGTTATTGAGTTTCTTAAGCTAGTAGGGCCTGAACTTCTTCAATGTAAATAAAAAATCATATTTTTATTACAATTTTCCCGACGTTTCGTAGATGTTATGTCTACTTTTTCAAGGGATCGTCTATTTAAATAATAAAACTTAAAGTTAAAACAATATTTTCAAAACAAACATTTAGAACACTTACAGTTTTTTTGTAGATGATTTCTTTCACATTAAATTACTGTTACATTCAACATTAAACATATAATATTAAACATAAAATACATACATATAACAACAATTGTACAACTTAGTTTAATATCACAGTTCGTTCAATTAATAGCAACTCTGTAACCCGTATCCATATTTGCCGTGTCTTCTTTCAGGTTCATCGTTTTGTCAATTTTTTGTTGTATCCTCAAGCTTTCAATCGTATATCTTTTCCTTTCCATGTTTTCTTTGTCCAATATTTTGACACTTTCAAAATCAGCTGAGTGTCCTGTTTCCAAAATATGCTGTGCAAGTGCTGTTGTCTCCTTTCCCCTCATTATGTCCATTTTATGTTCTCCCATTCTCGTCTCTAAGCTTCTCTTTGTTGTACCTATATAAATGAGTTCACAGTTCTTGTTGTCTTTTCCCTTGCATTGAATTTCGTACACAACATTGATTTGTTGTTGTTTGTCAATCGGTGTTTTTATTTTAGAAAATATTGCACTTATTGTTTTGTTTGGTTTGTATGCAAAACATATGTTCCGTGATTTTATTGTTGTTTTTATGTTTTTGTTGTCAGTTAGGTTTGGTACATATTGTACACTGTAAAATTTTTTCTGTTCGGTATCAGAATTTGTGGTAATGTGTTTGTTGTCATATCTAATTTTTGTTTTAATGTCTGTTATTAGTGTTCTTATTAAATTTTCGGGAAAACTGTTTTTTTCCAGAATATTGTTAATAATTTTAATGTTCCTGGTGTGGTATTTTTCATCACTGATGGTAAGTACTCTAGTAATTAGATTCTTAGCCGTGTTGATGATCTGATTTTTAGGCTGAGTACCATAGAAATTCATGATTCTGCCAGATGCTGTTTCCTTGGCGTACCAATCAAAATAAATTTGCTCATTTTCCCGGTGTAGTCTAATATCCAGATATGCCATGTTGTTTTCAACTTCAGTTTCCGCTGTAAATTTTATTTTCGGATGGTAATTGTTTAATGTTGACATAATCACATCCATGTCATTAGGATTAATGATTGCCAAGATGTCGTCAACATATTTTGCTATATATTTAATTCGTATATTCATATCCCTCAAAATAGTTAATACGCTGTCGAGTAGGCTGTCCAATATAACATCCGCTATTGTGGGGGAGAGAGGGTTGCCCATGGGCATTCCAAAAGTTTGGTTGTATATTTTGTCATCATACATGAAGTAGTTGTTGTCATTTAGGCAGAATTTTAATATGTGTAAAAATGTGGACTTAGGTATTTTTGTATATTCCGTTATTATATTCCATTTGCTCATTATATTCTTCACAGCTAAATAGGTAGGAATATTTGTAAATAAGGAAATTACATCAAACGACACAAGTACTTCGCCATTATCTAGTTGCACGTTCCCTATCCGTTCCTTAACTTGTGCAGAGTTATTAACATTGTAATTTTTCGATACAATCTGTCTCAAGATGTTGCCCACATATTTGGCTAATTGGTAACATGGTACCCGTATAGATGATACTATTGGCCTCAATGGGGTTCCATTTTCGTGGATCTTTGGTAGACCATAGATTCTAGGCGCTGTAGCCGCTGAGCAAATTAATTGTCTTTTCTGGAAATTATCGATATACCCATTTTTACATAAGTTCGTTATCATATTGTAATTTTCCCTCTGTAATTTGATCGTTGGGTCCGATCTGATCAATTTGTACGTATTCTTATCTTCTAGCAGCTGTTCCATCCTCTCCATGTATCCCTGTCTGTACATCATTACTGTATCATTTCCCTTATCTGCCTGTGTAACTATAGTATCCTTATGTCTTTTCAAAAAGCTCCTAGTTTCCCCAAAAATTGTCAGTATGAACTGATATTTATTTATAAAAGTAAGTACGAGCACTTGTTGCTCTCTATTTATCACAATTACACAGTGATACAAGATTGAACGAAAAATTATGAGGAGGGTTTTCATGTAGCAATTCAATTTTTTTGGTGTCCATAAAATATGGAAATACTTTTAGTCTTCCTGGATCACATCGTTTTAGTGAAATAACGGTATTCTTTAAGTTACAATTTCAAAAAATCATAAATTTTTCAAAAGAATCTTATTATAAAATTTTGTTTAAAAGAAATGAGTTTTACCTTTTAAACATGCATCCCAGCTAAAGCAAAATACTGTCAGCTATGTTTTTATATCCGACTTCAGAAAAGATGGCATATATTGATTTCAGGACGATCTGTACATAATTGGACATAGCTCCCATATAACGTGTCCTTCCGAAAAAGAATTTAATGGGCACTTCAAAATTTTGGAAATTTAACAAAAATAAATTTCATATAGAAAGAAATCACGTGACCTAATTTTATCAAAATTATTGACATTCTAATAGAATAATGATTTCTTACTTGTTTTTTTAATTATTTTGTAAATGATCATAATGCAAGTTGCATAATATTGTAAGCACGAGATACATTAGTAATATTTGATAGTTACAATATAAATTTATCAATTAATTTATTATTGAGTGATGATGCATTACATCGCAATAGATATTCTACAGTAAACAATCAACATTGAAATTTTACACCCAGTGTCGTTGTAAAATATGTACGGTTTTCTCGTGTTGACTTTTTATAACATAAAATTAGTTGCACTTATTTTGTCTATCCACGTGCAAATCGAGTAATTATTTCGTTTGCTACAGAGATGCGCGACCGGTTATCATTGATGCACCGTTATCAACTGTTTGTAAATATTTTGTTTATTTCCTGCTCGAAGTCAGCATACAAAGATTTCTATTTATTATATTTTTCATATTTCACTCATTGTCGGTTAAGCTTCTCGTTTACTGCGCTGAAGTATACAATTTCTGTTTTTATACAATAAATTAAAGTGTAATTTTAGTATGAATGCTAAATTTATTTGAGACATTTTAGTCAATATAATGATAAAGGGACGTATTTGTATTCATTTATTATTTTAAAATATAAAATATTCTTAAAAAAAAAAAAACAAAATATGACATACAAATTTTAATAATTAAATATGAATCGCTCAGTGACCAAAAAAATACACAACAGAGTTTCCAGTAGGCCACTTTAAATTATAATTGTTCTTCTGAGAAAATAATAGATATATTATCTTGGGATTAATACACGTTTAATGCCATAAGCTTTATATCTAAATATTTCGGTAACGAAATCTCTTCTAAATCGAAATTACAGTGACACATTTTTAAGACATAGTATAAAATATACATGGAAGCGTTACGGAGAGACAAAAAAACTAAGTCTGTTTTCAAAAACCTAAGTCCTACAATAACAAAATCCTTGTAAATCAATGTATTTTGTTGTTATGTAAATTACTCTCTCCCAAATTGGAGAGAGTAATTTTTCTTACTCTCTGCTTACTCTCTGTTGCGCCTATAGTTTTATACTATGTTTGGATACTTAAAAAAAAATTAAAACTTTTTCAATTAATAATTTTCAATTGCTGATAGAGAAATGAAAAAGACTTACTGGTCGAAAGAAGTTAGTCGGCAACATTTGATACTATTTCTACAACAAATTCGACGAAAAACTTTTTATCGAGACACTATATTGCCCTTTGACGAAAAAAACAATATTTTTATTAAAATTTGGGATAATATGCATATTAATATGCATTTTTAAGTGAACTATAACAAAATATGCATTATCAATAAAATATGCAAAGAAGAAGTTGATGCAATTTTGCAGCAAATTGTATGTTTTGGATAAATAGTTTGTCTACATGGTATTTTAATGTTCAATAAAAAACATGCATTTGCATATATTTTAGTAACTGATAGTTGGAAATATTGCTTTATCACGAGAAATAACTACTTTTTTCTAACGATATCAATTAATTCTACCACAAAACAAGAATTTACTCGCATATCGTATACTCGTTGAATATGTAAGTTAATATCATATCACTCATACGACCCATAAGATATTGGAATACACATTTTGGCAATTTCACAAGAATTTGATTTGATATAGAAAAAGTAGTAAACCCATAACCTTAAATATGGAAAAGATTTGAATACATTGTGGACATCTCTATATAAATACCTTTCAAATGGTAAAAAGAAATCGCATTACCTATTAATTATATAAATACATATAATTTTGATATTATACTGTGCATTAATTTTAAAATTTAAATAAAAATATACCCTCATAGAACAAAATTTCCATACAAAATTAGTTTAATTGGCATTTGATAAATTTAAAAACTGTTTACGTATATGGAGGCCGACCTACTTAAACAGTCAATACTTTTAATCTTAACGATGTTGCAGGCACACAAAATATTTCGCAAACTTTTCAAATTGTATTGTACATGAGCAAAACCAAAACAAAAACTTTTCAAGAAAACGAAACAATTAGCGTTTCACTCATCTGCATTATTTAATTTCCTCTTACAATCGTACATTTGAGTACAAAACAAGTAGAGAAACATATTTTTTACCATTTTGTGTGTTTTCGTACTCTGTTATCTATTATAATAAATCAATTACCAAACGTTTGTTAAACGTTTCTTCTAAAAATGTTTCAATATTGTTCTTACTCTTTTCTTTTCTATACAAAACAAAATAGCACAATCTTTCTCATTGTTTTTTGTTTTACTCACTGCTAAGAACAAAACAAAAGAAATGCAAACGTTTCATTCATTTTTATACTCTGGTTGCAGGTGTTTGACAATTGTTATATCTTTATTAGAAATTTTTGGTAAAATTTTGAAAAACTTCTATAAATCACGTTTGGTACAGGTTGTACGTGGACAATTTATTTGTCGCAACTAACAGTTTTGCTTCACGTTAAGATAACTCTAACCAACATTTTATTTCATTTTTGGATTAACATAATGTCAGTATACTTAAACGAATTTGTAAATACCCTATAGTATATCGGTCTAAAATTTTGTATTGAATTTTTTTTATTGTTTTGTATTGACTTTACTCAACTGGTCGCTATTTAGTTATGTTTTAAACTTAAAAATACTTGCAATTTTATTTTTGTTCCTGAATAATCTCTAACCAGTTTTTACATGTCATAGCTGTTAAATAATGATTACTAATCATAATAATTAGTAATTAGATTACTTTTTTTCGAAAGGTGAAGTAATGATTAAATTACGATTATATTCAGATCCGCACGATTACTAATTGACTACGATTACAAATAATCCAAAAATAATCAGGATTACTAACGATTACGAGAAAATAATCAAAAATAATCAAAAGTAATCAAAAAATAATCCGACTATTTTCAAAGATTACTTTTGATTATTTTAGATTATTTTCCAAAAATGTTGCATTTACAACCTGAAAAAATAAAAAAAGAACAGGCCGGCCACATCCGGACTCGAACCGGGATCTCTAGAGCTATAGAGCAAGACACATAGATCTGAACTATCGAAGAACAAATGATTTTGTGTATAGTGTACAGAGTTTTAGATTCAATTTACAATTTTTACGCCAAAAATTCTGTTAAACCACCGGCCAAGTTTTCTATTACTTGGCTAGAAAAAAAACCCAGCAATATGGAACTAACAAATATAAAAAAAATATGTTTTATTTTGTTGTTAAAAGTTGTGATCTAGATGTATCACTTTCCTTTTTATTATTAGTTTTTTCAATGTTTTTTTCGAATATTTGGGAGTTTAACAATTTAATTTCAATTACAAAAAATATTTTAAAAATTTAAGTTAAAAGCAACAAAAATTTACATCATAAAAAACAAAGAAAATATGTGAAAAGGTCTTTTCTGATGACATTAGCGCTTCTAGTTGCCTTCGGTCATCAGGTTTAGGATAAAACAGTCCTAAAAAGGGAAAGCCAAGGATGGGAGTATCAACACCATTCATTCAAACTTGAACAAATTCCAAAACATTTGATGGTGAGCTAATGCGTGTATTATATAAAATTTTTTAGTTTTAATGATCTGACTTTGCAGAAGATGAACCCGAAGCAAGCCGTTCTCCACAAGAATAGATTAAAATTGACCAACGATCCGCATTAAGATATCAGTTCTTCAGTTATTTAAATAATAATGCAAATGCTGGTGAGATTTGGTAAAAATATGATTTGGTAAGGGATGCATTTATTTTTTAACGTCCTTAATGTCTTCAGGTCCAGTTGAACGACTGTTTTCTTTTGCCGAGATCGTCAACAGTGCAAGGCGGCAATCATTGACTGATTTTTCATTTGAAAAATTAGTTGTTATAAAGACCAATTACAAATATATATAAATTGTAGCCCTTTTTGTGTAAAATGATTTAATGTAAGGACTAAGATCGTAAAATTATTAACACACGTTTTTAATTAAAACTTTTAACCCAAGTATTATTTGATTTTTTTTTATCAAGTTGCTTTTGTAAAGCATGTCAGTTATTATGTTTAATGTCAATTATGTTTATTTGTTGTTGATCTGATTAAAACGAGTGACCGAAAAAAAGTGCGTACTAAAGTTATTAAATACTTTCAACAAAACCCAACTTGGTCTTACAAAAAGTTGGCCAAACAATCAAAGGTCTGCCGTCAAACTGTTTCCAATGTTATTCAACAGTTCCGGGAGAACATGTCCGTTGATAGAAAACCTGGTTCAGGTAGAAGGAATGGTTCTCATTATGTTTATTAAGTCAAACAAATAGAAAGCATTTTCAAAAGAGCTCCCAACACCTCCTGGGTCAATTTTTTATGTTGCCGATGCTCGACGGAATATTGAAGAAAAGTTTAGGACCCAAAGGTAGACAAAATTTCCTAAAAAGTTCTTGGAATGGCAAGCAATATGCAGTTGCGGCAACAGAAGCCAATCATTTCTTACAACGATCTCTATAAATAGCGAAATTTACATCAAGGAATGTTTACAAAAAAGGATGTTTCCATTCATAAGACTTCTTAATGTGTCCACTTATTTCTGGCCTGATTTGGCATCAGTCACTATGGTAAGAAAGGTCTTGAGTGGTACAAGAACAATAATGTAGTATTTGTACCAAAAGAGACAATTCTTCCAAACTGCCTGGAGCTGAGATATTGGGCTCTTGTTGTCCAAAGTGACATAAAGCACTTAAAAACCATAATGGAATGGTTTTCGAAAAAGGTTCAAAATTTCATCATTAGTGATTAGAACTATACAATTTTTTTTCTTTTTGTAAATTGTAACAATAATTTTAATCAAATAAAAAAGATTTAAAACTGTGAAACATTTTTCGATCTCAGTCTTATGTACACTGAATGTATTTGTTTTTCTTTATTTTATTTATGTATTTTTCTTCTTTTTGTTGAGTCAGAAATTATATAAATTATTATTGTTATCAATATACGTATATTTTTTTTATGAAAAAACATCTAATTTTGTATTAGTTGTTTAGAATTTTTTCACGTTGTAAATGCAAATTTTTGAAAAATAATCCAAAATAATCAAAAGTAATCTTTGAAAATAGTCGGATTATTTTTTGATTACTTTTGATTATTTGTGATTATTTTCTCGTAATTGCAAGTAATCTTAATTATTTTTGGATTATTTGTAATCGTAATCAATTAGTAATCAGAAATTGTTCTAAAGAGAATTATATAATCAATTAAATTATTTTTCAAAAATAATCTAATTGATTACTAATCGTAATCCAAAATTAACAGCTATGTTACATGTAATCTGTAGAGTACAAACAAAACCAAAAACTTTATGTTCTTTTATGTCCGTATCTATGCAACAACGATTTGTTCAAAAGCAACTAAATTGTAATGCTTGTGCTCCGCCAGTAAAATGTACTCATCCCGAATCAGCTCATTTTTCTTTTATTGTTGTTTGTTGTTAGAAAACACAAACAACATTTACAACAATTGGTGCAAAGATTAGAATTTCAAGCACATGATCTGGTAACGAAATAATAAAAGTTTTACCGGCAAATGTTCGATTATTTTTGGGTTCAGTAAACACTAATAGAAGGTAATTTGTGGTATTGTGAAGTATTGAAATGGTCGTTAAAATGATTTTCTGTTGCGGGCCTTATATGGGAGCTATGACTAATTCTAAATATCTTTAAAATTGAGACCTGTACTTTGCGCTCATGGTTTACATGGACTGCAACCCAGACACACTCCCAACAAAATAATATAGTTGCGCATGTTTACTGTTACCATTTCAATATTTTTACAAGTTTTTTTTAACAGTATGATTGTGGTAAACATAATATGGTTACCTTACGATTCAAATAATTGTGTCAATCATATATATGGTTACAGGAAGCCAGTGTATGTTTGTGACAAACATTTTTATGATGAATCATAATATGTTGATCTCAGATTATGATATCTGTTAAACGGACACGTAGGAACAAGTAGGAAGAGAAAAAACAAACAGAAATAAAAAACACGACCTGATGGTTTGTGGTCTAAATAGGAACTGATTTATTTTCACAAATATTTTTCTTAAGTACTAATTACAAAATTCTTACAACTAAACTATACTAAACACATGTTGGAAATGTGTTTGTCTAAAACTATTTATATATTGTATTTACCCACACTTAACCTCAGTGTGAGGGAAAATACTTATGATCTTATATTTTACATACACACCTTGCTACCTGCTTGTGTGTGTATGTCAAAGATCGACCATTCTATGAAAATTAAAAGACCAGAGAAAAAAGTACAGTTTCACTAAACTGAACAATATCCATAAGCCGAGAACAATATAACATGGTAAAACCTTTATCATAAAAATGGTAGTCTTAAACATATATTTATTTACTGCAATCATATACATGTGAATCGTAGCTTTACCATATTATAGTTGTTACAATCATGTAAATAATTACTGTATCTATAATATTGTTAAAACTTGTAAAAATTAAGATATGGTTACAGTAAACATGCACAACTTTTTTTTAGCGTGCTGCCAGTCATTCGAACAGGTGAAATAAAAATATAAAAAATGTTGGGTGTAATTTCATTCAAATGAAAAAATTGTTCTACAGACAGGTTAAAATAGGTCAACAAGTATATATGAGATTAAATAGGATACCTTGGCCTTTCTTCTGGTAGCAAAATTTGTTTACCCCTTTTGACCCCAAGGAGTTCCATTCCACTAAAAATAAAATTTGACTAAAATATAGTATCTGAGAAAAAATGTAATAACACAGCATGATGTGTCACGGTACAGTGACACATCATGCCAGGTTTTAAAGACTATTATCCTACCAACATAACAAACAAATTCGGCCAACTATCGATAATAGTTAGCGAGTAATGATAATTTACTTCTGATCAAATTTACAACAATCACATTTTTTACAAAATAACCAAAATATATGTGTTTAACAGCATGCCACTCCCACAATTACTAATATTGCAATTTTTGGCTACCTTACTTTTAATATGTTTACTATTGAATGGCATTCAAATTTTGTAAATTTTGAAAATGGACTTTTGGGCAATGAAATTAAGTTCTAAGCCACCGTGGTTCTATGTAGTGTCAATTCTTTGCATACAATACTCTGAAAGCCGAACACATCACCTATTGAGTTCTCATGGCACAAGGAATTCAAACCATTCATTTATTTTGCAATCGATTCCACCTAGGATTGGGAATATGAAACGTATACTTAATATTTGGGTATTTTTAAACAAGTATACGACATGTATTTATACAGAGGCAGTATGACAAATTTAGTTTGTAAATATTATTGTTCTTAAATTTGACGCCAAGAAATGTATTCGAATAAGATAAAAACTAAATATTAGGGCATTGAAAATTATAGATCTAGTTAAATTTATCTGAAAGAACGTTTCAAAAGCTATTTGAGAGACTGTGAATTATACCTATTGAAAAACTTATGAAAACTCTATGTACTATAACTGTTTATAAAATAATATTTGCAGGAAAATTAGCTTTTAGAAGCCAATTTTGACTTTTATTTATCAAAGTTCTCGTCTAAGTTGAATCTTTATAAAATCAGTTTAAATTCATCATAATATTCAAAAATCAATAAATTTATTACATTTGGCTTTACTCTAAATCAGCTAATCACTGCCTGATCACCATTTGATTAGCTTAAATGTGAATTTAGATAGTGGAAATAATGCTTGAAAATAATACTTGCCATTTATAGAATTAATTCTACATCTCTTTTAAAATTGTTAGCATACACGCGTAAAGGTTCTCTGCCCTCACTCATCATCCATACCGTGTTTGCCACATCCATTAAAATCATCATTTGAGTACATTTTGTTTGGCTACAATACAAAAATTTACATTCATTTTATAGAAATGTAAATAAATGGTCAAATGTTTGTATTTAAATGACCAACATTTCTGTGGATGATGATAATGCTTATTTTTGAATGTGCGGTGGCGAAAACATTTTGGTTGAGATGTTTTTATTTAAGAGTTTAAGAATAATAACTAATAAAGGTAGTAGAGAAATAATTTAAGTTGAAAATAAATTGTATGATAGCTGTGGATGCAATTTTTGGAAATTTTTAAATTATTATTTTATGATATGATATTATTTTATGGTTCTAAGTACTTCTAAGTGCTTGTTTTAGTTTAAGTGCTTCTGAAAACTTGCATATGTATTTAATGCAAGTAAAATATCACTTAGGTATATGAAAAAGCTAACACGAAGAAATTTCAAATGTAAATGTCACCAGTTTTAAATTTATACTTCTGAATTTGTTTAATCTATGATAGTACTTATGATCATTTAAAATCCTGTCCAGTAACTGGAGGAATTTATGCCAATATCAAGAAAAGACAATGTAGTTTATGATGTGGTTTTGAATATGATTTTCTTATTTTATATTTTAGTTTATTCTTAATCATAATAAAATAAAATATACACCAGGGAGCAACAAGGGAATGAATAGTCGAATCCCTAATGAGATTACAGTGAGAGATTTAGAATATTAATTAAAATTTAAAAATATAAATACTTTAATATTCAACTTAAGCACTTTTATACAGGAATTTGGTTTGTATTCTTAATAAAATACATATGTGTAGCAAAAAGAAAACAAAAACTGAGAACCAAAAATACGCAATTACTTTTTTTACATAATTATTGTTTGCAATGTAATTTTTCATTTGCTCTGGTGATAATGTTAAGACGTTCACTTATATAACGTTATGTATATATTAGTTTGTTTTCATTTTAAAAAGTTTATAAATGCCCTGAAGCTTATTAAATGTATAACAGGCTTACACCCAAAAATGTTGACGTTTATCTTTTTAATGCTATTTTTTGTTAATAAAGTATAATTTGTAAACTGTTTCAGCAAGTCATTTAGAAGACGATAAAACCTCAGAAAAAAAAGAGGAAAAAATATGTAAATTTCATTGTCTTTTGAAAAGAACCGACCCAGTAGCTATTGGTTGTGAAAAAACTCCGTTTTAGGTTAGTTTGAGTACAGTGATGATTTTTGGTGCTTTTGAGCAAGGGATGGCAAAATTGGTATAATTGTACTTTTTTTGGTACAATTCGATCTTGTAAAGTACAATAGAACACCAATGACTCATTTCGTACAATTTGAAAATTTATTTCACAGTTAATATATAAAAAACAATTTACGAATTTATGTTCTCTATCAATTACCAAAATATTAACAAATAAACTGTTTAAAATTAAACTTATTGTTTTTTTTTTTTTCTTAAATAATGAAAGTTATAGCAATTAATAACAAGTTTTTGAAATAAAGAAGCAATAGCGCCATTTGACCAGTTTTGTCACACTCTTAGTTTTAAGTGTTTTTCATACCAAAAAGTATATAAACAAATTTAAGCCATTGGTATTATATTCTGTTGAATATGAATATCCTTAGAAGTTGTAATGTTAGGACTTAAAACTTCAATTTGTATTAATTCGAAATTTTAATAAAAATTTTTTTTTCAAAAAATCTCGAAATTTCTCTGGAATTTTAAAAAAATATTCCCAGGAAATTTTTTTCCGTCTTGTAACCCTAGTTTTGGTACAATTACTGTCGAAAAAGTACAATTTCTGATGCTGATTGGTACAGTTTTTAAATTCCATTTGCCATACGTTTATACGTTTTGCCGAATTAAAAAATCAAATTATTATTAAGAAAATGCAAAAAAAGAAGTCCAAATTTCACCGCATCGGAAGGGGAGTTTTTGGTGAGTGCTGTAAAAAATGGAGCGCTATAGATTGCAAAAAAACAGAAAACAAAATTAAGCTGTCAAAAACATATGATAGTTTATGAAACTTAAATAGATTTTAAATAACCAACGGACGGTGGCTCAGAAATGTATTTTATTGTCCAAAAGTCCAATTTTTTTATCCATTCAATAGTAAACATATTGAAGCTAAGAACGCCAAAAAAATCAGATCAAAATATTGGTAATTGCAGGCATGATGTTAAATACAAATATTTTATGTTACTTTATGGGTTACTTTTGGGTGCCCCGATAGAGTAGACGATAGTGTGTGAAAGGTTGCGGGTTCGATTTCTCCCAGAGACTCTGGGTGTTTCTGCAGACAAACAGTTTGTGTTTCTTAAAAAAAATAATAAAATTGATTTTTGTAAATTTGATCAGAAGTAAATCATATTTTACTATCAGCAAAGTACAGTTCGTAATTTGGAAGATATTTCTATACAATTTTTTCGACCCGAGAATGAATCCTATCGAAACTGGCTGAAATCGGTCTATTAATTCACCTAGCACCTATACAAATGTCCTCCCGAAATTTGGCTTTATCGTTCGTAAATGTTTTATTTATATAGGTACATATCTACACAAATTTCGGTCCAAATAAGTTTTATATATACGGAATTTATGTCACCGAATTTTATGACGATTGGTCTATAATTAATCATAGGCTCGCTTCCGAAAATTACTTTAACGAGCATAAATCTCTTCAAAATGTTGGTATAAAAATAAAATTTAAATCCAATGATTCTGTTTTGGCTAAAAGTTTACGTGTCTTCGCACTAAAATCCAATAGATAAGATTTTCATGTGCGAGATTTTCCTCAGCTAATAGTTGGCAGTCATGAGCAGCAAACCATTGATTATGAACATCAAGAATGATATAAAATACTGAATATTTCTGACCAAATACAGTGCACTCGCGGTAACGTGAACTAATTAAAACTATAGTTCTTGTGGAATAAAACACGTTATTTTAACACAAACTATTTCTAAAACCAATTTTATTTAGATTAAACTTTAATGTAACAAACAATTATAAATATACGTTGTGAGAAATGTTTTTTACAGCTGTATCAGCAAAGACAACGCGAGGAATAATTTTCTGTTTTTCTCTACTTCTCTTTTCCGATGTGTTGCCAGACTCATTACCTTCACGAGCTGACAGTCTTGGGGCTGCCACAAAACCAAGGCATTTTATGTTAGTGAAATTGTTCACGTTAGCGATTGTCGAATTTCATTGAAAATATATAAAATTTTTTAATATGAACCTGAGTTTTACACACTTGAACATGAAATTCTTTTATTGCAAAACAAAACGAGATCACGAGAAAATATACATTGCCATTAAAAAAAAATTTGTTTAGAGGATATAAACACATTTTTTATATAAGGGGATTCCCTAAACTTTAAAAATCGAATTTAGTGTATGTATTTCAGTGTTGTCTACATGCTTAAAAAACAAATGCAGTAAAAAAAAATTGTTCACGTTATAGAGTTTTCTGTCAATGTAAACAAAAGCTTGTTCACGTTAGGCGGTGTTCACGTTAGACGGTGTTTACGTTACCGCGAGTGCACTTTATATTGATATTAATGAATATTTGCCATTTAAATTCAAATTAAGGCGAGGAATGAATAGCATTTACTTGAGGTGAGTGTAAACAACGGGCCAAGTTCATATTATCCGAGGCAAAAGTTGAAGGACAAGATTAATGCTGCAAAATAAGTTTAACAACTGGCAGAGAGACTGAAATACCACTGTAATATAAACTACCATACGTTTAAATAATATTATAATACATATTTGTTACAGCCTGTAATATTAAGTGTTATACAAAGTATCGTTATAACTAATACAAACATTCATTCGTATGTGTATAGAAATTGTACAAACCAGTTTTGCATTATAACGGTACTTTAATTCTTTAGTTGTTAACAAGTAGATTGTAAGACGATATGTACAAGTTAAAGATTATTCAATAAAGTACTTGTGAAGAATACACAACAACCACCAATACCCGTACTTTAATTGAAACCGTCCTGGGCATACAAACGATAATCGTAATATTCACCCAAATAAATTTCATACATTGGACTGTAGCATTTAAGTACTTGGCAGACACCAGAAACGCCAACAAAAATAAAGAATGCAAAAAAACGATAATGATGGGGAGATGGTATTGAGTTTGGTCTAGAGAAGTAATAATGGTAAACGTGGTAAATGATGTTTGTGTATGTAAATTTTATTTCGTTGAAAAGGTTCACAAAACAAACAAAAAATCACTGTCTATAGATAATTTGACGAATGGATGGTTGGATGCTTGATTGGTGAGCATACTGTTGCACACTAAACCATAATCGGGCCACTAATTTAGAAGATTCAGATTTATCATCACTTTTATTGCGATTGACCTCACTTTGCAACACTTAAGTAATTAAAGTATCATTGTCGGTGAGAAATAAGCACTGTATTTGAAGATTCTCATGTTTTGCTTGATTGCATACGTTTCTGTCTGGTATTGTAGTTTTCAGAATTGGTAATGTTTTGACAGACATAAAAAATATTAGAAAACACATAAGAACACAGAACGAAAACATGCACAATCATGTTTTAAGAACAAATAAAGATTATTTTAGGCAAACCCTATAAATTTTAGATTTTTGAATTGGAGGATGACATTTATACTAAAATGAAAGGTTATAAACAGAGATTACTCCAAAGTTTAAAGATTAAAAAAAGTTAAATACACATAAATCTCTTACAAATATCTTTATGAGGTTAAAATAAGACATATATGATCCTCATATTTATTTAAATCACCGTACCGAATTTAATGGAGATCGGCCCATAAATAATTGTAGCTTCCATAGAAGTACCACTTACGGAAAACACATTAACTTCTATAAGTGTTTTATAAATATGGTGTGTATGCAAAAATCCTACTACTGGATTTTGTGACGAGACACTTCCAAGAATAACTTTATAACAATCCTTAATGAAAGGAAATTAAACGAAAATAAGCCTAAATACGTAGATATCAAAGCTCAATATTTTATGACGATAGCTCCCATGTAATGCCTACATCTGAAAAATATATTAGTGCTTATAAATATCGATATTTACACAAATTTGTTTCAAATAAACATAAATCATACTACTGGATTTTGTGACAATCTATCCATAATTATACACAGCTCCTTTATAAGGCTACATTGATACATTGATTTTGTAATTCCGTTTGTAACATATTAAAAACAATTAATATGGGAGGTGACCTAAAAATCGAAATTTAGCACAAATAGTTATTGACAATAGCCTACATATGTGTAGGTTGAACTGAAAAAAGTGCTGTATTATAATATATCTAAAACTTTGTTAGAACCTGCCTGCATGAATCTAGCAAATGTCCACTGATATTTTCTAGTTATAGAAAATATAAAACTAGTCAAGTCGGATGAATCAAAAAATTATTTTTATACAAAATGCACAAAACTCGGTGCCGTATTGAATTGGTGTTGGGTGTACAAGATTCGGCACTAATGAATATAACACTCCAACTTGTCATTTACTCAGTGTGCGATATTTATTTGTAGTTGCGCTATAGATTATTTTTTGGTAGTATTAATACAGCAAATAATTTGGTGAGCTTTTTTATGCAGCACTAGAACATCAATAAAACTTAATTAGTTTAGACTCCTGTTGGAAGATTTCCGAAGACGACATCGCGTTGATGAATCTCTCATTTTGATTTTGGTGATTGTGTGCTCCTCATTTAGAAATATGCTAGAAATATACTAAGCGAGACCATTGACTTCCAACATCTTGCACACACGCACTTCCTACACTTTATCCTACAGAATTTTTTTTGATTTAGTGTTGGTTTGAGCGAAGTATAAAAATTATAATTTAGAAAACCCGAACCCGAATAATTTTTTAAACAAACGTGGTTCGGTTAAGTCATATCCTACTTTTTCCCAGCGGGAATAATGTTTAACAAAAAGTTTTTTGGAATTCCCCTCACGAATACTTATACTTGTCATTGATGATGTTGCAGTTGTAGTCTCTTCAGAATACATGGCATATGCATCATCCTCATTGCCATTGTTATATTTGTTGGTGTTACTTGTTCCTATATAGTTGTTCTTTATGTTGTTCATGCTTCCGGTCTCCCATGTGGCCGTAGGACAAATGTATGGAGTTTTCTTTAACATTATTTTCTGCCTCTTTGTGCTGGTGTTAGTCGTAGTGGTGATGGTATTTTTAAAATGGTTAGAGGTAGATATTTTATATTTGTCTATAATTTCAATAGTAGTAGTGCTTTTATATTAATATAAGGGAACTACTACTAATGTACTTAGTAGTTGTTTCTCTCTGACGGGTATTTGTAGTTGTATGACAATAAATGTTAACATTAGTAGTACTATTTTTATTAGTTCGTAATAATGTTGTTTTTGTCAACACTATTATAAATGAATCGAGCAAGTATATGTGCGGCATCAATAGTAAATTCGGACCAGTAATAATGTTGATTGCTGTTTAAAATATATGTTGTTATTGTGGTTGTCATGAATGTCGGCAATACTGTTTGAACATGTTGTTGAAGTTGTTGTTTGAAAAGAAAGCATAATGACGTGTTGTCAGATTAGAGGATTTTTCTCCAAAGCACTTATTTTAAAAATGTGTACAATGTAATGTACAAAATTGATGGTTTGGTTCAAATTTCAGCAGCACATAATAGATATAAACCTTTTGGATCCACCAAATAAAGAGCATTACCCATGGAGATTTGGCTTTGGTGTTCATTCGGCTGGTTGGCGGGACTCTTACGCTATGGATTATTGTAATGGATCCATTTTTCGTCGCAAGTAACGATTCTTTTATTGCGTTCAAGCAGGATTTCAGACATACAAAATCTTCTTTCAAGGTTTCTTAGCTTAAATTCGTATGGTATCCAATTTCTATGCTTTTGGATGAATACTGCTGCTTGCAAACGTTTTTAAATTGCTGATTGAGAAGCTCCCAACGATTTGGAAAGCTCATGATGAGTTTTACAACAATCAATAAAAGTTATTGAGGAATGCGCATCTGTTGTGAACTCCACATTTTTAAGTTATACAACCAATATATATTTACATATACTTCCTTTTTTATTATTATAAATACAAATTAGATTTGTCGAACGACTACACATTTTAGGAATTTCTTAATATGAAATGGTTTAAGTCTCATTACACCAGGTATTAATTTCATTACATTTTATTTATAATTGTGGTGTATATTAGGGTATTCAATCGATTAACCGTTTATCGGTTAACCGATTAATTTTGGACGGTTAACTGTTCAAATAATTTAAAATTGCCGAACCCTGACATAATGTGTTGAAGTATAAATATATATGTCATCAGCTACTACACCTTTGCACACAATAATTTTTTTCCTTGTTTGCAAATGTTAGCTAATGCCAGACAATATGTTTTTAGTTGAAGTTAATGGCAACACCAGTTGCAGAGCAAAGTGAAATCAGAATTCAAGAAAAATACAAATAAATCATTCCATCTTTAAACACATCTATACTCCTATAATACACATGCAGTATGTACCCAGCAGTTAAGCAAGTAGTCAATGCAAATAGTTAAGCAAATAGACAGTAAAATTGTCAATAATGTCTGACCAGTTGGCTGACTTCAATTTATAAATTTTTAGGTCATTTGACACGTATGTGCTCTTTGTAGTGCAGAGATAAGTCAAATGGCTACTTTATACATCCCAGGTAATCTAGAATGACGTCGATTGTCACTTAAGTGTCTGAAAGTAATCTAGAGTGTATTCACTTTAAAAATTTATTTTGGAGAAAAAACATTTGTTTTGGACTGCACTTGTTTGTGAGTAATTCCCCAGCTGTTGTTAGAATTAACACAATTATGCAGTTTATGAAATTCATTTTGTCTTCGTTGGAGCTGATAATGATAATGTTGTTAATATTTTTGTCATTTGATATTTATACCTGTCTTATATTAATTACATTAAATATTCTCAAGGAAACACACTTGTATATTTACAATAGTGTGTAAATGACTGTAAATGTTTGTTAGTTTACGAAATTCTGTGTGTTGAGAAGACAATGAAGTTATTTAAGTATGAATAAACAATTACAATTGATCAATTCAATTGTTTATCTTAGAGTATTTATGCATTTATATAAACAGAAATAACAAACATACATATATTGCAATTTCGGTAGGTCGATTGACAATAAATTATAAATTTATTTTTTCACGGCCATCATAGTGAAAATATTCATATGAAATACATTCTCTGTCAGGCAACTATGACATAATAGTACTTGATTACATTCATTTTTAGTAAAGGTATTTCGGCATAAACAGAAAGAACGACACACGTTTTTACCTTTAAAAAAGTGGGTTTATTTCCTTTAAATAAACCGGATACTTTTATTTGCAAATAAAAAGCAGTTTTAGTAGTTTAAAATTTGTAACAACTCTTTATTTATTCAAATATACAACAACAACAGTCTAAATACTCATTCAGTGTCTATTTACACGTTTACCAATTCGCAGAAATACACACACACTTTATAATATACAAACTTAAATGTACAAGACAGTTAATGTTAACTCTAACAACACCTATGATAAACTCAACTCCAGACTCCAATTCCGCCACTATTTATACACGCGACATCTATCGTGAATCTTCTACAATGATCTTAAGGGACAACTAGAACATTCGAATTCTAGAGCTTTCGATATTAATGTTAGCAGCTTAAACATTTTATAAACAATGCTAGTAACCGCATGCTCTCAACATCGTTGATGAGTAGAAGCTTCTACCAATGGACGTGCTAGCAAACATGATGAATGTTGCAGGCAGTCGTTACAGACGGTTAAACTTAAATCGCTATTGCACATTCGTAACAATATTGTGATAATATTTATGATTGTAGTCCATACATATCATGATCATAATAAGTAATTTCGTCTAACTTACATAAAAGATATGAAAGAAAATATATATGAATTTGGTTTTCCATTTTCTAATTCCCAATAAAAGTAAGTTAAATAGAAGATATTTACAATATACCTTGACAATAAAGATTGTTGATTTCCAATTATCTAAAAATTAATTTTCAGTGGTATTTTTTGAATTATTACAGAGTAATTATAATAAATGTACTTTGGCCAAATTAAAAATCTACTTTCAATTCATATAAAATAAAAAGTTCAAACAATTACCAAAAATCTCTAAAATTGTAAATATATTTTTTTTGCATCTTAAACATACTATGAGTATACATATATAAACTGAACATTTAGTGGTATCAAAAATAATGTTTCAGTGAATCATTCTTAAGTTTATAATTGCGATGAATATAAACAGTTTTACAGCAACTAATATATTATTCAAATTTAATTAGAGTAACAATTATTTGTGTGCGACATCAATATATTGTTACAAAGTCCATAATGTAGTTGTCGTAACCATGCCGAATTATACTTTTTTTGCGTTCACTGGCAACCTTTTAGAGTAACAGTGGAAAATTATCATATTGATCTGTCTTCCTTGACTTGTATTTAAATCAATTAGCAATGCAATATATCATCACAATACAAATAAATAATAAAATTAACTTAATAAAACATGAAATAAAATAACTTAATTGATGATGAATAAAATATAAACAAGCTGGTTCATGGATTTATTTAAAGATCAGGAATTCCATGCAAGTAAATGAAATATTAATTTTATTTATAAACGTAAGTATGAGCACTAGATGCTCTAAGTATATTTAGCACAATTATTTTTATGCCCTTCACCTTCGTGAGGAGGGTATAAATAAGTTTGTCATTTCGTTTGTAATTTCCACAATATAATATTCTGACCCTATAAAGTATATATATTCTGGAACCTTATAGATAGCGGAGTCAATTTAGTCATCTCCGTCTGTCTGTCTGTTGAAATAAATTTGTTTCACTAATAAACTCAAAAAAAAAAAAATTTTAAATTAAAAAAAAATTGTTTAAAAAAATTTAAAAAAAATTTTTTAATTTTATTTTAATAATTTGGTGAAGGGTATATTAGATTCGGCACAGCCGAATATAGCTCTCTTACTTTTTATTGTTATACCCTTCATCATGAGTGGCAAGGATATATATAAGTTAACGTTGGCACATGTTGAGTGTTGCCCTAATGTTTAAAACTGCTGACATGCCGTCTGGCAGTAAATTTATTTGTTCCCAGCAGCTTGTGTAACATGATTCCTCACACGAGTTGCATCGTCATCAACAAAACAAATGGGAACAACAAGCTTACTCTAGGTTTATTTTATTTTAGTTAAGTCAGTCTATAACTAGAACTCAAAGAACTCAAACTCATTACTGGATTTAATAAATTTAATAATAAACTTGAAAAATATTAATTCAACACTGGATTTAATACATTTAATAATAAACTTGGAAAATATTAATTCAACACTGGATTTAATACATTTAATAATAAACTTGAAAGATATTAAAAAATTAATTGGCGCCCAACGTGGGGCTCGATAAAATTAAAAAAAAGGAAACACAACAAAGTGGGAAACAACACTCCAGCCGCAGCGGAAACAACATGAAGTATAAATACTTGTAAGTAGAGTGCTTGTAAAAAAAAAATTTTTATATTTTTTCAAATTCGATGTAAATCTTTGTAAGGGCATTAAATCAGGTGCCTGCGTTTTATTTTATACTGGTTTTTGCTTGTTTTGTTACGTTCGACGTGGTAGTAGTAAAGTTTTATGAGTGATAATAAAGACCAAGCTAGATTACAACAAGTGGTAGAGGTATTCAGTAGAATAGAAGTTGATAGAAGAGAGAATATAGGATATTTAGGGGAAGCAAATTGGTGGGAAAGCAAAGCAATGGCTGTAACACCGGAACAATTGAGGGCAATGGTGGAAGTTGCTATAAACAACGCCCTACATTCTCAGAAACTAGTTTTCGAAAAAAAGATTGAAGATCTTAATAAGAAATTCAATGAGTGTGTTGTTCAGACCCCCGACGTTGAAACTTACAGGGACATAGAAATAATATCAGGGCGACAGTGTGACGAACCGCTCGACATAGTAAAGTCTCTGCCTGACTTCGAGGGTAAACAAGAGACGTACGTTTCATGGCGCCAAGCGGCGCAAACCGCCTACAAAGTTTTTGAAAAATTTGAAGGCAGTTCCAAATATTATCAGGCCATAGCCATAATTAGGAACAAGATAAAAGGACCGGCCGATATGGTATTGTTCTCCTTTAACACAGTTCTAAACTTCAAAGCAATCATTTCTCGGCTTGACTTTACGTATTCGGACAAACGTCCGATTTATTTGATTGAGCAGGAGCTTTCGATTCTCCGGCAAGGGAACATGACTCTTTTGCAGTTTTATGATGAAGTTGAAAAAAAATTGACTTTACTGACAAATAAAACTATCATGACATATGATAAGGCCACTGCAGCAATTATTAACGAAAAATACAGAATGGACGCGCTGCGCGTGTTCATATCCGGAACAAAAAAGGGGTTAAGTGATGTGCTTTTTTCGGCTCGTCCGAACGATTTACCTTCAGCCCTGGCGTTGGCACAGGAAGTCGAATCTAATCGGGAAAGGTATTTATTCGCAACCAACTTTGCTAAGAGCCTTGAGAACAAAGAAAAGGGCAGGTTTGAATCAAGGCAGCAAGATGGAAACTCTACTGCGGGAACCCGCTCAATTAAGAACCCCCATTTTTATAGACGTCAAGGTCCGGGTAACGGGGACCATCGAAATGAAGAATTGGTTCCGTATGTTGACACCGACCAATCAATGCGTACCATACAGTCAGCGAGACCAGTTACTAACGGACGTCCTCAGACCCGGTATTTTGAAAATCAAACACAGAATCGTTATTATAATAATCAAGCCTCGGGGCAGGCAATAAAGCGTCAAAACAGTGGCACCACTAGATTTACTGGACCCAAGCAACAGAGGATCAACCATATTTCCCAAGACATTGCTTTGGAAGAACAAGAACAAGACGTGTATGAACACCAGGCAGAATTAGTAGCATCAGAAATCGATGCTGAGGAGGTATTTGATGAAATAAATTTTTTAGTCAAAACTCCCTGCTGCCATTCATAGAAAGGACAATTGCAGGGAGAAACATTAGATTATTAATAGATACAGGAGCTTCGAAAAATTACATAAAACCCCTTAGCGGGTTTAGAAACATAGTTTCAGTAGAAAATCCTTTTTTAGTAAAATCTATTCATGGCTTCAACACCATCGATAAAAAGTGTAACCTTTACCTATTCAACACGAATAGTACGTTTTTTATATTGCCATCATTGTCAACATTTGATGGCATACTAGGTCTTGATCTGCTAACGCAGTTAAGTGCAAAACTAGATTTCAAAAACAGTGAACTCCAAACTAAAAACGGTTCGGAGAAAATAAAATTTTTAAAGTGTGCAAATGTGAATTTCACACAGGTAGAGGACATAGTAGTACCCCACACAGTCCTTACGAAATTTCAAAACTTGATGAAGAGTTTATTAGGAGTTTTTGCAAACCCTAATGAATCCCTTCCTTTCAACACTAACATAATCGCCACTATCCGAACCGAGACTAACGACCCGGTTTATTCAAAACTCTACCCTTACCCGATGGGTGGAGCTGACTTTGTAAATTCAGAGATACGTAATTTGCTGGAAAATGGCATAATCAGACCTTCTAGGTCCCCTTATAACAATCCCATCTGGGTCGTCGATAAGAAGGGCAAGGACGATAGCGGAAACGCTCTGAAACGGCTCGTCATTGATTTTAGGAAACTAAATAAGAAAACTATTGATGATAAATATCCCATTCCCGATGTGGCATCGATTTTGTCAAACTTGGGTAAAGCGAAGTTTTTTACAACGCTTGATCTAAAATCAGGTTTTCACCAAATAACGCTTGCAGAAAGGGATAGGGAGAAAACGGCTTTCTCGGTCGGAAATGGGAAATATGAATTCTGTAGGCTCCCTTTCGGTTTGAAGAATGCTCCTAGCATTTTTCAGCGTGCCATTGATGATGTACTGAGGGAGCAGATAGGGAAATCATGCTATGTTTACATTGACGACGTAATTATTTTCTCGGACAGCGAAGATGATCATATTAATCACATAGCATGGGTGTTGCGTAAACTGTATGAGGCAAATATGAGAGTCTCTCGTGAGAAGTCGCACTTTTTTAAGGAAAGTGTCGAATACCTCGGCTTTGTGGTGTCCAGAGGTGGCTTTACAACAAGCCCCGATAAGGTGAATGCAATTCGCAACTATGAACAACCAAGAACACTGTTTAATGTTAGATCTTTTTTGGGACTCGCAAGCTATTATAGATGCTTTATTAAAGATTTTGCTTCAATAGCAAAACCGCTCACCGATATTCTAAAGGGTGAAAACGGCAAGGTAAGCGCCCACCAGTCAAAAAAGATTAAGGTAAACTTCAATGAAAGCCAAGTTCAGGCTTTTGACAAGTTGAGGGAGATACTATCCTCAGAGGAGGTCATGTTACTCTACCCGGACTTTAAGAAGCCTTTTGATCTAACGACGGATGCTTCCTCCTTGGGTTTGGGGGCAGTCCTATCACAGGGGGGTAGACCGATAACCATGATTTCCAGGACTTTGAAAGACAGGGAATTGAATTACGCAACTAATGAACGCGAGTTGCTAGCTATAGTGTGGGCCTTACAAAAGCTTAGAAATTACCTCTATGGTGTAAAAAATTTGAATATTTATACGGACCACCAGCCACTCACGTTTGCGGTTTCGGATAGAAATCCGAACGCCAAGATAAAGCGTTGGAAGGCTTTTGTGGATGAGCATAATGCAAATATATTTCACAAGCCTGGCAAGGAAAATTATGTTGCCGACGCTTTGTCCCGTCAAAATATTCATGCTTTGGAAGAAAGTGCTCCCTCTGATGTTGCTACAGTACACAGCGAGAGGTCGTTTACCTACACGATCGATGCAACAGATAAACCAGTCAATTGCTTTCGAAACCAGATAGTCTTGGAAGAGTCGCGCTTTGCTCGGAAGCGAAATTTCATACTTTTCACCGAAAAGACTCGTCACCTGATTGAATTTACTGATAGGAACCTGCTCATCGATGAAGTAAAACTGGCGGTTAATCCGGGAGTGGTGAATGCAATTTACTGTGATTTACCAGTATTAGCTAGTATTCAGAATGACTTAGTCAGGTGCTTTCCTGCAACCAAATTTTGGCACTGCAGAAAAATGGTATTGGATATTTTTGATAAAAACGAACAGATCGAGATAGTTAGTGCCGAACATAATCGTGCTCACAGAGCAGCGCAGGAAAATGTAAAGCAGATTCTTGATGACTATTATTTCCCAAAAATGGCTAAGTTGGCAGCAGAAATCGTGACAAATTGTAAGACCTGTAACAAAGCCAAATACGATAGACATCCACGCAAACAAGAGATGGGAGCGACCCCAATACCATCTTACACAGGGGAAATGCTTCATATCGATATTTTCTCTACGGACAAAAAGTATTTCCTCACATGCGTTGATAAATTTTCAAAATTTGCCGTGGTCCAACCAATACCATCCCGTACAATCATAGATCTGAAAATTCCAATTATACAACTAATGAACCTTTACCCTGACACAAAGAACATCTATTGTGACAACGAACCGGCATTAAAATCAGAGACTATCACGTCAATGTTGGAAAATCAATTCGGAGTCGTGGTCGCAAACGCGCCTCCGCTCCATAGCTCTTCAAATGGTCAGGTCGAGCGCTTCCATAGCACCCTCTCAGAGATTGCAAGGTGCCTCAAGCTTGAGAAGAAAATCGAGAATACAACCGAACTTATAATGTTGGCTACTGCAAGGTATAATAGAACTATTCATTCAGTGACCAACAGAAGACCTGTAGATGTTGTCCATAGTACACCGGTAGAAATAAGGGAGGAAATAAAAGAAAAAATCATGAAAGCTCAACGAACCATACTTGATAGGGATAACCCCTCCAGACAGAATAGGACCTTTGAAGTTGGGGAATGTGTGCTTGTGAAGAATAATAAGAGATTAGGGAACAAATTAACACCTTTGTATACGGAGGAGAAGGTGGAGGCAGACTTGGGAACTACAGTTCTTATTAAAGGGAGGGTGGTCCATAAGGACAACCTAAGATAGGAAAAATCAACTACTTAACCTTTTGACATCGCTCTATCCTAACTTTTCCGTTTTGTTTTTTCTATAGGATTTTACTAATAGTACTTCCACTCCGGATGGTGGTTGCAAAATTAATGGACTACTCTAACTCGGATTACATTCCCATTATGGACGGGGACGTAGTTATATGGAAAGATTTTGACTACTTACGACATACTACAAATTTGACAATGTACTCTGAAATAGCTGATGAGACAAGGCACCTAACAGAACATTTTCCTTTATCCCATATGGTGAAAATTTTGGTCTCGGACGTTGCTCGAATTAGAGCAATTGTGGCATCATTCGCAATCCACCACAGACACGCCAGAAGCCTTAATATCTTGGGCACTGCCCTTAAGGTAGTTGCAGGTACACCGGATTTTGACGACTTTGAGAACGTAAAATTTAAACAACAGGAACTCATCGAGTCCGAAAACAGGCAAATACTGATAAATACAAAAACGCAAGCCCAGATAAATAAACTTACAGAAGCAGTTAATATAATCATTAAAAATTCAAAAATCGAACAGATTGATACGGGTCATCTGTATGAAACACTTCTCGCAAGAAACAGAATAATGATTTCGGAACTTGAGACTTTAATGCTATCTGTCACCCTTGCAAAGATAGGAATAATTAACTCTGCAATTTTGGATTCTAATGATTTAAATAATATTGTAAACAAGCACTCTAAAAATATCACTGTATCTGATCTAATGGAAGTGTCATATGTTAGGGTCCTTTTAGATAATAATTTTATACATTTTATAATTAAGTATCCTAAGCCTAGACTAGAATGTAAGAAAGTAAGCTTATTCCCTGTTTAACATAATGGAATGATTTTGCAAAGATAACAATGTGGCCGATTGTGGAAATGAAATACTCTCAATCGGAAACTGCAGCGCTACACTCACGACAACGTTTTGTAGAGAGTTATTATACCCGACGTGTGCCCAACAGCTCCATTCAGGTGGCGTAGCACACTGCAGCACTCAACCCAGTCACCTTGGTCCACTGGTCGTAGTCGATGATGGCGTCATCATCATCAACGATGACACCGCCGAAATCAAACATAATGAAACTTCAGTAAAGACTATCACTGGAACCTTTTTACTCATCTTTGATGATGGGATTCAAGTTAATGGGTCCATCTATAAAAACCTGAAACAAAATGTGAAGAAAATACCAACTTCGGCAACCGTGGCAGTTCTTAATGTGACTGGTTATCAAGAAATATTAAGCCTCCCATATCTCCAAAAGTTGGGCATCCAGAATCTGAATTATATTAAAGAGGTCGAAGGCAAACTTATTATAGGACCAACCGTCTCTGTGTTGATAGTAATTTTAATTCTTCTAACCTATTGTTTGATTTCCAATGTACGCATTAGACAAATGAGAGAGCGCCAAGATCATGCCATTCAAGCCACCATCGATAGCTTTAGGAGAACCGAGGACGGCTCTCACTTAAGTGGGGGAGGAGTTAACGTTGGCACATGTTGAGTGTTGCCCTAATGTTTAAAACTGCTGACATGCCGTCTGGCAGTAAATTTATTTGTTCCCAGCAGCTTGTGTAACATGATTCCTCACACGAGTTGCATCGTCATCAACAAAACAAATGGGAACAACAAGCTTACTCTAGGTTTATTTTATTTTAGTTAAGTCAGTCTATAACTAGAACTCAAAGAACTCAAACTCATTACTGGATTTAATAAATTTAATAATAAACTTGAAAAATATTAATTCAACACTGGATTTAATACATTTAATAATAAACTTGGAAAATATTAATTCAACACTGGATTTAATACATTTAATAATAAACTTGAAAGATATTAAAAAATTAATTTATAAATTCGTCATACCGTTTGTAATTTATATCGCACGGGACATCAATATATGTGATAATGCAAAGCAAGAACTTACAGTTAGTTGCAATCGCATAGTTTCTTCAGCATTCTTTTTTGACTCTTTGTACCCTCAAAAATATTTTAGATATCAAAAGTCAATGCATAATGTCTCTATTTATGAACATACTAGCTTGACCCGGTGCGCTTCGCTACCCCTGTCGTTGTAAAAATCGGTTCAGCCGTTTAGTAATTATTGTTTAAAAACTAAAGGTACCAATTTTACCCGTTTTTCCCCCTTTTTTATCCCTTTCTGGTCCAAGTATTGAAAAAATTTATAGCCTATTGACGCTTCCAAGTAAGGATTTATCTACGTTCCAAATTTCAATAAAATCGGTTCAGCCGTTTAGGCGTGATGCTCAAACAAACAAACAAACAAACAAATAAACAAACAAACTTACAAAGACATTTATATATTTATATAGATAGATAGATATCAAAACAAAACGTGCATTATAAATATTAAAATGAGAAATGTTGACCATGAGGGAATTTGCATTCAAATATCTCGAAATGGTTTATGAATAAATGTGAAATTTCTTTAGATTATTTAAATTTGATAGTTTTCCTATGAAAATATGATAAAACGAAGTGTTTAGTCTTCTAGTCTCGGCAGACTTTTCGGTAGAAACGCCCATATATATTCTAGCGCGCTATATATATATCATAGTCGATATAGCCATATCCCTCTTTGTGTTGAAATCAACTTTCCGAAGCCCCAAAAAATGGTCATAATTGAATGACACATCAAGGTGTTTTTCACCAAAATATTTTTTTAGTTATCTTAAAGTACAGCTGAGTTAAGCGTATATAAGAATCGGCACAGCCGAATATAGTACTCTGAATTGTTTTTATTTATTTTGTAAATTATTATTGGGACAAGTTGCACACTTTTGCAATCACGCTCTATTTGTATTATTTGACGGTTTCAATTGAAATTGATCAATTCAATTTATTACTTGGTGATGATACAATACATATTCTATACCTCAATGTCAATTCGCATATACTTTATCTACCCACGTGTTATTTGTGGGATTGCTTCGTGTTCTATAGAGTTACGCGATCCGTTTTCATAGATGCACTGCTATCAACTGTTTGTAAATATTTTGTTTATTCCCTGTATGAAGTCATAATTGCTCATAGATTGTAATTTATTTTTGAATTTTATCTCAAAATGTATTTATAATTTCACTCATTGTAAGTTGAGTTTTGCGTTCACTGCGCCGATGCGAACAATTTGATTTTATGAATGAAAGTGTAGCTATAGTTTGAGTGATGTTTAGTAAATTATAAAGTGGTAAAGTCAGTACGATTAAGTTCTTGGTTCTTGCCATTATTGTTAACTGAAAGTTACAAATATTGTTTAGAAATGTAATATAAATTATATGTGGGTAGTATTGGCTTACGATAAATAAATATTGCTGTCACTTCTATGTCCAAAACATGTTGTTCATGTGTTGACTGTTTAACTCACTACAAGAAGATGTTAAATTATAATATGCGTCAACCAATTTTCATAGACCTGGTTCTCTATTGTTCTTCTGTGAAACGGTTTTCATATTTTCATAGTAATTCTCGATACTGTTAGGAAAAACTAAAAAACAATACTAAGTAAAATTATTTACAAATTAGAGTTGCATAGCACTGTCCATTCTCATTTAGTGCAACAGTGAAATAAATTGTCAATATTTTTTCATTTAAAAATATTTATTACACAGAACACTTATATGTATGCAGATGCGGATTCAGTGGAGTGAAAAAAGGAAATTTCCCCCCCCCCACAAAAAAAAAACCGAGAAGTTTTAATATAAAAATGGAAAAAAATAAAATAAATTTGAAATATACTTGAACAAACAAAATCATCCACGTACGATTTAAATAATTGGTATTACTTATCATAAAGAGTGAGAAATGAAAATTGTACAAATTCATTAAACATTAAAATATTGGCATATTACTCGGTATTTTAAATTTATCCACTTTTTCCGGGAATCCTCCACTAAACATTTTATAGTTGCTTCCGTTACGCTTAAAATCGGACATGTCCTGGGATACCTTTCCTGTGTTCTTTAATTATTTTTATACGAGAGCCTAATACTTTTGCACAATATCACTCAAGGCCCTTTTTTCCATACTGGCATGACGCCAAATGTGACCAGAAATATACAGGCACTCTGTGCTGTTTTAAGGAAGGTAAAAGCCGTTTTTATAGACACTCCCTTATATATATTTCGGTGTTTATCATGCCTGATGTCACAAATGATTCATAAACCATCCGCTATCTATAACCATCCAATATATATAGGATATATGTATTAGTTGCAATTGAAATTGATCAATTCAATGTATTATTTGGTGGTGTGCAGTAGGGCAGAATCAATTTTTTTTTTTAAATAAATTTGGCATTTCTAAACGGTTTGTCCGATTGGGATTATTATTGGGTTCTTTTCTTTGGGAATTTTGCTTGTTTTTTTGTTCGGCATTGTTCTTGAATATTACCTCGTTCATCACCCACACAAAAATCTTAACCCGGAAGTTGTGAAAAGTCTGCCAGTAATAAGTTTCATCATCCATCATAAAAGAGGTGTACTTTTTTTGCATGTTCTTTTGCTTCTAAAGGTAGGGTCACAAACATGGCAAATATTTCACGAAAAAGACGTAACCACTAAATAAAACATAGCTGTTAATTTTGGATTACGATTAGTAATCAATTAGATTATTTTTGAAAAATAATTTAATTGATTATATAATTCTCTTTAGAACAATTTCTGATTACTAATTGATTACGATTACAAATAATCCAAAAATAATTAAGATTACTTGCAATTACGAGAAAATAATCACAAATAATCAAAAGTAATCAAAAAATAATCCGACTATTTTCAAAGATTACTTTTGATTATTTTGGATTATTTTTCAAAAATTTGCATTTACAACGTGAAAAAATTCTAAACAACTAATACAAAATTAGATGTTTTTTCATAAAAAAAATATACGTATATTGATAACAATAATAATTTATATAATTTCTGACTCAACAAAAAGAAGAAAAATACATGAATAAAATAAAGAAAAACAAATACATTCAGTGTACATAAGACTGAGATCGAAAAATGTTTCACAGTTTTAAATCTTTTTTATTTGATTAAAATTATTGTTACAATTTACAAAAAGAAAAAAAATTGTATAGTTCTAATCACTAATGATGAAATTTTGAACCTTTTTCGAAAACCATTCCATTATGGTTTTTAAGTGCTTTATGTCACTTTGGACAACAAGAGCCCAATATCTCAGCTCCAGGCAGTTTGGAAGAATTGTCTCTTTTGGTACAAATACTACATTATTGTTCTTGTACCACTCAAGACCTTTCTTACCATAGTGACTGATGCCAAATCAGGCCAGAAATAAGTGGACACATTAAGAAGTCTTATGAATGGAAACATCCTTTTTTGTAAACATTCCTTGATGTAAATTTCGCTATTTATAGAGATCGTTGTAAGAAATGATTGGCTTCTGTTGCCGCAACTGCATATTGCTTGCCATTCCAAGAACTTTTTAGGAAATTTTGTCTACCTTTGGGTCCTAAACTTTTCTTCAATATTCCGTCGAGCATCGGCAACATAAAAAATTGACCCAGGAGGTGTTGGGAGCTCTTTTGAAAATGCTTTCTATTTGTTTGACTTAATAAACATAATGAGAACCATTCCTTCTACCTGAACCAGGTTTTCTATCAACGGACATGTTCTCCCGGAACTGTTGAATAACATTGGAAACAGTTTGACGGCAGACCTTTGATTGTTTGGCCAACTTTTTGTAAGACCAAGTTGGGTTTTGTTGAAAGTATTTAATAACTTTAGTACGCACTTTTTTTCGGTCACTCGTTTTAATCAGATCAACAACAAATAAACATAATTGACATTAAACATAATAACTGACATGCTTTACAAAAGCAACTTGATAAAAAAAAATCAAATAATACTTGGGTTAAAAGTTTTAATTAAAAACGTGTGTTAATAATTTTACGATCTTAGTCCTTACATTAAATCATTTTACACAAAAAGGGCTACAATTTATATATATTTGTAATTGGTCTTTATAACAACTAATTTTTCAAATGAAAAATCAGTCAATGATTGCCGCCTTGCACTGTTGACGATCTCGGCAAAAGAAAACAGTCGTTCAACTGGACCTGAAGACATTAAGGACGTTAAAAAATAAATGCATCCCTTACCAAATCATATTTTTACCAAATCTCACCAGCATTTGCATTATTATTTAAATAACTGAAGAACTGATATCTTAATGCGGATCGTTGGTCAATTTTAATCTATTCTTGTGGAGAACGGCTTGCTTCGGGTTCATCTTCTGCAAAGTCAGATCATTAAAACTAAAAAATTTTATATAATACACGCATTAGCTCACCATCAAATGTTTTGGAATTTGTTCAAGTTTGAATGAATGGTGTTGATACTCCCATCCTTGGCTTTCCCTTTTTAGGACTGTTTTATCCTAAACCTGATGACCGAAGGCAACTAGAAGCGCTAATGTCATCAGAAAAGACCTTTTCACATATTTTCTTTGTTTTTTATGATGTAAATTTTTGTTGCTTTTAACTTAAATTTTTAAAATATTTTTTGTAATTGAAATTAAATTGTTAAACTCCCAAATATTCGAAAAAAACATTGAAAAAACTAATAATAAAAAGGAAAGTGATACATCTAGATCACAACTTTTAACAACAAAATAAAACATATTTTTTTTATATTTGTTAGTTCCATATTGCTGGGTTTTTTTTCTAGCCAAGTAATAGAAAACTTGGCCGGTGGTTTAACAGAATTTTTGGCGTAAAAATTGTAAATTGAATCTAAAACTCTGTACACTATACACAAAATCATTTGTTCTTCGATAGTTCAGATCTATGTGTCTTGCTCTATAGCTCTAGAGATCCCGGTTCGAGTCCGGATGTGGCCGGCCTGTTCTTTTTTTATTTTTTCAGGTTGTAAATGCAACATTTTTGGAAAATAATCTAAAATAATCAAAAGTAATCTTTGAAAATAGTCGGATTATTTTTTGATTACTTTTGATTATTTTTGATTATTTTCTCGTAATCGTTAGTAATCCTGATTATTTTTGGATTATTTGTAATCGTAGTCAATTAGTAATCGTGCGGATCTGAATATAATCGTAATTTAATCATTACTTCACCTTTCGAAAAAAAGTAATCTAATTACTAATTATTATGATTAGTAATCATTATTTAACAGCTATGAAATAAAATATATTTGAATTCTTTTATTTATTTCAAAAACGTATCTCATTGAGGATGATTCAAAACAAATATTTAACTTTATTATATTTTATTTAATGCTGTTTAATCTTACAACACACTCGTAAGAGTAAACAACGTCAAACAAATTTGTGCTAAAAAAAGTGGTTAGGCTTTTTTGAGTAAATATTTGCCGCGTGTGACCTTACCTTAAGTTCTTTACCGAACTGCGATCTGGAACTTTATGAACTGTGTACCACTTCAACCCAGCATTACCTTTGGCACTGCGTACAAAAGAATCAGAAAATTTAACTTTACGAGCAGCTTTTCTTCGATATTTTTTGCCTTAGCAATATCTGTTAGACCAATTTTCTTTCCTGATCTAGGTTATCGCTGTCCATTTTGACCGAAATAACAGTTGAAAATGAATTATTTAAAAAAAATAATATCTGACATATTTTAAAAATTTAATGTGATTAAAAAATAACATTTAGCTGGAATAGTGTGTATAAAGTTTTTCTAAATCACTCTTCATATCCCTATATCTCAATTTTCATCGAAAAAGTCTCCCAAACGTATCATCTTGAAACTCATCGAATATGATATCGCATTCTTATCGATATAGTGTCACTAAAATTAATCGAAATAGTTATCTCTTATATTTTCCGAGTTACAGGCATTTCAAAATTAAAATGTTGCCATACCTTGGGCAGCGTTTTTAAAAATATAGATCGTATAATACCAATAATATACAATTTCAGAGCAATATCAATTATTTTATTTTATTATAAAAATTTCTTTAAGAACATATAACAAATTTATGTTTTTCTTTGAGGTATCTTTAAGGAGAATATTTTGGTATAAAAAAGTGCAATATTTTTGATGGACGGAGTTTTAAAGTGGCATATTTTTGAATCTGATTGAGATATTACTTGAAATTTTTTTTGTAAGACCAAAAATTAACTCAACTTAACAAAAAAAAAAAAATGTTCGGAATAAATGTCGATCAAATTGTTCCTAATATTTGCAAACCTATTAACATTTTGATACAAATTTTAGTTTTAGAAACTCAATAAATAAATGTAATGTATAATAAAATCTTTATTTATTGACAAAACTCAATGAAAATTTCAACAATATTTTAATTTGGCATTTAAAATTACAAAGTGTAAAAAAACATGTCAAAAGATCAAAGGGAATATCGCAATTCCTATAAATTGGAGCGACGATCCCAAAAATGATACTATTTTACAATTTTACCAATAGGGTCCACATTGCCTTTGGGGCTGGGAAAATACTTTGGAAATAAATAGGGATCATATCAAGCTTTCGAAAGCTGCTTTCCGTTTTCTGATCCCAGCTTTGGGATTTTAGAACATGTGGCCCAAAGTTGAAATTTTGATAAAATATAGCTCAAATTCCGAAGGGCGTAGGGCCGAAATATTCGAAAAACAAACATGTTTTTTATACCAAAATGTTTTCCGTAAAGATACCTTACAGAAAAACATAAAATTGTTATATATTCTTAAACAAAGTTTTTTTAACAAAAAAAGTGTTAAAAGTGTTCGCACAAAAAACAGTAAAAATCTACTATTTTTTTAATTTTTAAATTGAAAATCGTTTATTTTGCTATCCATAATTGATATTGCTCTGAAATCATTTGTATATTATTGGTAATTGTCTAAATAACAAAAAAATTTGGTATAGCTAAATTTAAAGAAATTTTGTTTTTGTAATGCCTATAACTCGGAAATTATAAGCGCAAGACCTAGCCGAACGCTTTTCAAAAATATAAATGGGATGGGCAACAAAAAGAAAAAAAAATGGCACGTGTTTAAAAATTGTACATGCAAGAGGTACTTTGAGCACCCATAGCGCCGCCCCTTCAGCAGTTATATGGTCTATTTTAATAACTTAAACTCGAATATTCCTTGTCTACGCCCGCGTATAATTATCCCGATCGGACCATCCGTTTAGAAATGCCAGATTTATTTCCAAAAAATTTTGATTCTGCCTCACTGTGCAATAGATTACTTCTTGTTGGTAAAATAACTATTTTCCAAAGTGCAGTACGAAAGTGACAATTGCATATTTAAGCAAAAAGGAAATGAATTGTATAAAACCAGTTTTTGTACGAATTACTCACACAAAAGTGTAATGTAAAATAAACCTTTAAAGTGTCTACACTCTAGACTTAAGACCATAACTTAAGACACTTAAGACTCAAGTGACTTTACGCTAGATTACCTGCAATGTATAAAGTAATCAATTGATATATAAACTGGAGTCAGCTAGTGATAAGACATTAGTGAAAATTACTGCATCTAAGGGATATATTGACCACTTGTAAAACTGCAGAGACAATTTCACTTATCATTATCACTTATAAATTTAAACATGTCAAAGCCAGTGAAGAGCTAAAGTTTTAATTGCATGACGAAAGGCTTTTTAATTAGATATGTGGTAAAAATGCGACAAACAAACAAATCTATATAAATACTAAAGTAAATAAAGTAAATATCCAACTAATTGGATGTAATGCTGCTAAAACAAGAAAACTAAAAAATAATAGAATTCTTTATAACCTATAGACAGCACATCTACACCATATTTTCTATGCAGATAAACATGTAAAATCCCTAAATTAATCAGAGCAGACCTGTGTATCTGCCTGCTGATGTGAAATATTTTAGTTAAAATGAAGATGAAGAAAAGTACTAGAGCACAAGGATGTGTGTTCATAGAATTAAAATATTTTGCATATTTGTCTGCCTTAATTAGCGCTTGAAAGAAAACAAATAAACCTACTACATGTGTAATATACATACTCTTTCATATTCCAATTCTGAGAAATGGGGATTCCGAAACAAAAAATCTTTAAAATATTGTCACAGAACTCAGTGGAAATCTCACTTGCGTCCATTAATAAAATTGTTGAAAACTCAACAATCAATAATACTGAAAAACCTGTGAAATTTCACTTCTAAAACAGGTCAGTACTAATGAAGAGTAGTATTTTCTGAAAAAAAAAAACGGAGATCAAATGATCTTAAATGTTGAGAACCTCTGCAATGTGTGCTTTAAGTATGTAAACATGAAAAGTGTTGTATTTCTACTACTTTAAATATGAACAAACTTTTATTTTTAACATGAATAGTACTAATTATATAATTAGATTTTCAACTTTTTTGAAATACTCTTTCACAATCATACAGCAGCTTGTATTTATATTAAAGTTATTTCTACGTTTTTGTTTAACACACAATACAAAATTTTCCTATCTATTCTAGTTATAATGAGAAAAAGCGAGGTTTGCTACCGTTATCACTTAAGCTACTATTATCCTTAAAATAACATTACCTATAAATACCGTCACAACAAAGCTTTTTTTGCATCGAAAATGTCGAATTTTGTACCAACAAAGAGGGTAGAACACCGATTGCTCACCAAAGTTTGTGGTGAATGTGTTCCATCAAGAGATGGTGATTTTGACACGGAAGACAAAGATCGCCCATGCCAGCCAAAATTTTGAAGACCAAGAATAGGAGGCACTACTCTATGAAGATTGTTGTAAAATTCAACAAGAGCTTGCAAAATCAAAATGAAGTACTCAAGCAGAAATGTTTGAAGACGATAGACCTTAAGAGACGATTTTGCATATCTGAAATGCTGCGTGAAAGCTATAAACGAAAATCATCTTTGAACTGAATAAAAGCATGGTCAACCTGCCGAATCTACACCAAAGCCAAATATCCATGGCGCTAATGCTCTGCATTGTGTGTTACCAAAAGCGTCTTATCACAGGGAACCTATACCAAGCACAACTGATGAGTTTGAAGCGAACATTGTCCGAAATATGCGACCAGACGTGAAACCGTAACATTCCATCATGACAATGCTCTGCCACATGTAGCAATACCTGTTAATAGGAATTTCAAATGAAGTAGTTGGAAAGATGTGTTAAAAAAGGAAGAGTCTGTTTAGTAATGTAAACGGTAGTTCCGGAACTATTGGAGATCTCCTAATCAAATTTCACATAGTTAGTGATGTGACTTGATTTGGATTTACGTGGATTCCTAGTTGGAATGTTGGAAGTTTTTGCCAACTTTTCTGAATTAGTGTAAAATTCGAACGTATTGAGGTATCGTAATAAAATTTGGAACTACTTACATAAAAGAACTTTTAATAAATTAATGGAAAGCTATTGCTATTATCTGCACTTAAATATATAAATTCATTAAGCGGGGATAATATGATACAACAAATACTTCCAAAAAAAATATTTTTGAATAATCTAGGCTTTGCGTTTTTTTTAAATTTTAAGATAAATCTGTAACTTTTCTTCAAATATGGATAGGGCTGTAGGGGGCTCTGTTGCCTTAAATAAGCCAGATTTTATTTTACATGCATTTACGTTTAGTTTCCTTTTAGTAACATATACAAAATATATACGAACCCGAATACAAATATTATGAAAACCTTTTTGGGAAAAATCATAAAACTATGCTGTACTTTAGATGTCCTAATTTGGATACGTGTAACTTTTTCCAGGGCCAAATAATTGTGTGGAACTTTCTTAAATTGTATTTCATAATTTCTTAACTTTGAATTTTATGTGATCTTTTTAAGTTTAGTAGAATTGAGGCTAGCAATGATGGGGGTCGGCCCCCATACCCTTTACGAGTCCGTGTAAATACAAATTAACTCAAAAACACCTCATCACAAACTATGTTAAATTTCATTCGGATATCTTCTATTTTCAAAATAAAATGTTTCACCAATAATGGGGAATAAGGGTATATACGTGTGTAATATTGAGAAATATTCATCTGAGACCCATCAAAGAATATATATGTTACTGATCCTTAGCAACCAAGGTTATGGACCAAGATGTCAGTTAATATTTTAACATATCTCCCATATAAGGTCCACTTCCGAAAATCACTAAACTACTCATTAATCTCTTATAAATACCGTTCAGATTGAAATTCGGAAACACTGCTTTTCGTAAGTATATTTAAAAGAAATTATGTACAGCTAAGTCGCCCATATATTCAATATTAACTACAACTTTCAATTAGATGTGTTAAACGTGTTAAATTTAAATACTGAGATCGAGTTTTAATTACATAATTAAAGGTTATTTAAAAATTAAACCAACACGAAGAACTAACAAACAAAGTAAATAAATACAGAAGTAAGTAGAATAAATACCCAACTAATTAGGAGACCTAACTGCAGTGCCATACATAAATTTTATACATATCTACATGCAACATACGTACACCACACTTACTCTATATTTTGTTTGCAGATAAAGATGTAAAATCATTAAATTAATCTGGAAAGACCTGTGTATATGCATGCTGATGAGGATTATTTTAATTAAACTGAAGATGAGAAAAGCACTACTGAAAAAGTATGGGTTCAAATAGATATACAAATGTAGCTTGTTTATGTTTGTAGATGTGTTTATCCTTTAGAATTAAAATATTTGTTTGCTATTTTTTTCTGCCTTAATTTGCACTTGAAATAAAGTAAATAAACCTTCAACACATATAGTATACATCCTCGTAGATTTATATACATAAGGGGATGTACCTTCTTATATATTCCAATTCTGAGAAATCGGGAAGCCGAAGCAATTAATATTTAAAATGTTATCAAAGAACTCAGTTGCATATCTCACCTGAGCCTATTAACTCAAACTTTTTTCTGATATTTTTAATGAAATATCAGATGGATTAAATAATACTGAAAATAGGTGAAATTTCACTTCTAAGACATTTCAATAATACCGACAGCTATTTGATTTCTGAAAAAACAAAGAAGATCCATCAGTTTCAACCGGAATTTAAAAAAAAAAAATATCAAAAACATAACGTGTTCAGAACATCAGCAATGTGTTGTATTTCCTTTAAAACAAATGTCTATTTGTCATCATGTCTCTATTAACATGAACTGTAGTCATTATGAATATGATAAGATTTTCTATTTTGGGAAGATGTACCTTTTAAATATTCTTTTGCAATCATTCGACGACAGAATCGTAAAACAAATCAGCATAATTGCAAAAGTGAGAGAACTTGATCGGCTTGAAAAAGTTTTGTTGTTTGTATGTTTACTTAAGTTGTTAAATTAACATATAAAAATTTCAAGACTACTTTAGATAAATTAATCAAATCTATCGAGCTTTTGGAAGCGAATATTCGACACGTTATTGCCGAAATACAGACTGATTTACTGCGAAGGGTTATATCCATTCAATTGGCGAAACGATTTTCTCTGTCTTATTTAAATTTCTCCGCCTCTATAATTTTCCGGAACTTTCACTAAATACCTACTATTACATTTGCTAATGTTGGTATATGATATTTTATTTGTTTTCAAGTTAATTTATAAAAAAATTTTAAATAAAATATATTCGTTCTCTAGAACAAAAACTAATGTAGATATTAATCTTAGTTTCGCTCTTATCTTGATTCTTGTTCGAACGCTTGTAATTTTTAAGTTGTATTATTAACGTTGGTTAATGATAATTGCAATCGTAGAAGCAGTATTTACTTGTTCAATAGATACCCAAACATATAGTATAAATACGAACAAAATTACCTATACTTAAAAACAAAATTCACACAACGTACACATCTTGCTACTGTTAAAGAAAAATGTCCTGTTATTTTATATTAGGATAACTAATTCAAAGGGCACTTACCCTTATAAAATTGGATCATTTATTTGTATGGGTACAAAATCTGATAAGAATTACACACAAGAGAAATACTTATATGTATAGTAATCTAAATTTTAAATTTGGACACACTCACCACAATGACACATAAAGTTTTTAAATTAATTTTATTAAGCAAAGTCGGTCATATAAAAACAATATAAAAGCAAGTAAGAGTAAGAGTGCTATATTCGGCTCTGCCAAATCTTGTATACCCATCGTCAATTGTCAATAAAATATGTTTATGCTATACAGGTTATATTGGGTGTAGGGCCAATTTTGGACCGATCCACCCAAAAGTTGTTAGAAAGATTTAGGTTCATATAAAACTTGTTTATGTAAAATGTCATCACGATATTAATTACACTGTCCCACATTTTTGGAACAGAAAAGCGACACTATTATTCTGAAAGGGCATGTTGAGAAAATAATTTTTGTGGAACAAACTTATAGTCCAGCTGGTCTGAGCTTTTTAAACTTTTTTTTTAGCTTTTTTAATTTTTTGACCGAAGCATTGTACTAAATGAAACAAATGTTGTAAGTTAATGTGTTAGATAATTCTTATTGTCAGAGTTATGTTGTGGTATTTTATGGGGATCATTTTTGTGGAAGATCTTAACCCCCTAGCTTCTCTGTTTAGGGGTTTGTATGAATTACTCATAAAAAATAAAACGTTTAAATTAACCACACTCTGGATTACTTAGAGATACTTAAGTGACAACTGTCTTCACGCTAGATTGCATAGTAACTTCACTAAGCACATACGAATCAAATAACCCAAAATGTATAAAATTGAGTCAACCAAGTGGTCACACATTGGTGATAATTACTGTCTATAAGGGATACATTGACTACTTGCTTAACTGCTGGGTATTTTGTTTCACATGTACACATGTGAAACATTCATACACACTATTTTTTTTTTTGCTTGTTTGCCTACATGTTCGGCAAAATGTTTTTTGTAGTTAAAGTTAATGGCAACAGCAGTTGCAAGGCTAGTGTAAACTCAGAATGAAAAATAACCACAAATAAATCACTACAACTGCAGTATGCCTTTTACCATTACCTAAATATTCTTACTTGTAATACAATTTTAATGAAAAGATATGTAGTTGCAATGACTCCCATTCTCTAAGTTGGTCTGAGTCTCGATTTAAGAATCCAAAAAAGCCTCTAATATAAATATTGTTATCCAAAATGTGATGGAAATCTTTCGAAATGGATTTCAACCGCGTATCGCAATAACAATAATAATGAGCTTTTACATAAGATTACAAGATACATACACCACTGTGCAAACTTACCTTTTGAATAATAGCATACAGACAAACAGAAAGAAAGACGAACAGACGGATATAGTTAAATCGACATAAAATTTCGTAAGGATCAATAATATATATACTCTGTGTAAAGCTTAGTACTCTGTTCAAAATGTCGTGCGAAATGCTGTAAAACGCAAAAGCAGTACTCTGTTCTGATTATGGAAAACATGTTAAATATATCTGGCAACCTTATTTTTTCACACGAAATAACATAAGCACCACTTATTTCGCACGAAATTAAAACCAACAGCTGATCATTTGTTGCATATAAAATTTTTCGCATGAAAAAACCATAATTTTTCGCAAATATGAATAGAGTATTAGGCTTTACATTGAGATCAAAATTTCCATATAAAGAAATAAAATATTAATTTTATTTATACACGGAAGTTTGATTATTAGTTGTTCCAAGTATTTATATCACAATTGTTGAAACTTATTAATCTATTCAATAGTGGGTGATGATGCTGTACATCAACATTGATATTATATAGTCAACTATTAACTTTGAAATTTTATACCCAGTCTCATTGTGATAGCTCCTTATTTCGTACAAATATTCGTACTTAAATTGTTTATTCACGTGACATTCGTGTGATTATTTCATTTACTGCAGAACTACATGCTTCGTTTTCATTGAAGCACCGCTATCAACTGTTTGTAAATATTACTTTTATTTCTTGACTAAAATCAGCATTTCACATATATATAGTTTTACTTATTATTCATTGTTGTCTCAAATTGTATATTATTTCACTCATCGTAAGTTGAGTTTTTTTTTCACTGCGCCGATGCGCACAATTTGTGTTTTTATGAATGAACGCGTAACTTTAGTTTGAATGAGAATTTCGAAGTTTTTCATAGCAAGTGTTTAGTAAAAGGAGCCGTCAAATAGTGAAAGAAGTGGGTAGTTAGTACAATGAAGTTCTTCGTGAAAATGCCACTTTGGTAACCGAAAGATTGCTTAGAAATTCAATATACACTATAAATAGTTTTGACTAACGTGAAATACTTACTGCTGTCACTTATTTTCCAAGATTTTTTGTTAATTGCTGACTAATTATTTAATTCACGATTTCTATAATTTTGTTTCGTAAAATATGAACTTGTTCAAAAATGCCATAAGAATTAGTTCTAAACATAATATTAATTCGTTAACACACACGTGTAAGTAAAATTATAAAGAAATTTTTATAAATTATTTAGAGAAGAATTTTGATATAAAGATACTTATATTAATAACATGTGTACAGATATGTAACCTCAGAAGGTGCTATCTAAAGATATAAGTAGAAAAAACTAACCGCAAAACTCCAACCACAATTTACGGAATCTCAAAAAATCCACAAAGAACTCTGTCATAATTCAAACAATAATAGCAAAATAGGCATCCGTGAAAAGATAGCGTAAACAGTGATCATGGAAATTAAAAATATGTACTTCACACTATGACAGAAAACAAATTGACCCCCCGATCGTATACTTGTTAAATATGGAAGTTAATTACTCATACGTCTCGTAAGACATTATTAATAAATATTGTTATGTTTCTATAGCAGTGATGCTCATGTCATACAACAATTGTTCAAAAAATTTACACACATTTGTTATGCTCTTTTAAAATCTTTTATTCATTCATCGTTGACTAAGCGATGAAAACACATGCGGCGGACTATCGTCATTTTTTTCAGAAATCATTAAGCATTGTTGTTGGTTGTTTTTGGACGAAGCATAGCAAACATACTCGTTTCAAATACAATTGAACACAAAAAAAACAAAGTCAGAAATAAATAAAAAATTTAAATTTTGGTCGTATAATGTTTATTTTTTCTTTTTCTTAAAGTTTAAATTAATTTTTTTTTAATAATTTGGTTATATCTGACAAAAATTCTAAATCTAAACATTTTTTATTTTCCTCTTATTTTAGGTTTTTGACATTATGTTTGCTGGGCAGCTCTCTCACCAATACATCTTCATTTTTATTTTTTAACACCACTGTTCTATACCCACCATCAAAAACTATAGGGCGTATATTGATTTTGTCATTCCGTTTGTAACATATTAAAATATTTGTTGCAAACCCACATTTGTATATATATTCTGGGTCGATCTAGCTATGACCGTCCGTCGCACAGTGGGGGGAATGAAAAAAAGTGGGAATAAATTTGTAATTTGTAAGCAGATCATCCGAATTTAATGGAATTCTCTAAGACTATAGAGGAGTTTTGTATTTGGTCCCCAAACACTAAGGGGTGGTGTGTAGAGCCTAAAGCCCCAAATTGGGGTAGAAGTTGCTACCGATAGACATTTCTATAAATATAATGTATGTTGCAAGCAGCCGTTATAGACCGTTAGATTTAAATTTGATAATGCAATTTCGTAATAATATTTTAGCAATTCAACTAGAATTTGGGTTTAAAAAAATTTGAAACCTTTCAAAACAAATATTTCGCTTGAAGTTGTCGGTATGTGTAAAATATATGAAACTGTTACAGATATATTAATGGTGGAGTATAGACAAGTTATGTTTAGTATTACTTTCAACTTCTAATTTAAATTGTTAAACATGTTGAATTTAAATCGAAAGATGAGTTCAAGTTTTAATTATTTTTCGAGATGTGACCGCCAAAATATCTTAAGGGAATGAAAAAAAACTTTACAGGAAAAGTATTTGTGTTTGTTTGAATGTTTCAGTTCAATGTGAGCTAACATTGGGTGCGCTCATAAATTCAGAAAATTTGTAAGTCACTGATGCCATGACCTGCAAAATTTTGCAACTTATAACTAAAGTATGCTTTGGTTGTACAAATTTGAGGTTCCACTGCCAACAATTTGCACTAAAAAATGTTCGACGTAAAGCAATGATGGCATATACGCTTTTTCGAATGATAAACTTTTAATTTAAACTGGGTTATTATTTTAATCGAATAAAAGTTTTATTATTCGATTTATCGACTAAACTAAAACCAGGAAAATTTAAATAATTTGTTTGTTTAATAATTATAATATTGATAAATTAGACCATTCAATATTTTATGAAATAATTGTTGGTTGAAGAACTAAAGATTCCAAGGTACTTTTAAATTTTTATAATGCTTTCAGGAAATGTTTATTTATGTTTTCGTTTTTTATTTTTTGGAATTTTATAAAAACTATATTGCAGATATTCTTACTTTATCTAGCTCTTTAGTAATCACAAGGTTTTTGTTTTTAAGTTAAGTTTCATAATGTTCTTATATTGGTGTGCTAAGCAGAAATCAGTTAGAAAAGGAATGTAGAAAGTTGTTGCAAATATTTAGTATATTACTTTTCATTCGAATGAAAACCATAGCGTGAACTCTATTAAAGAAAGAGGCTTAGACCTGGGATATAAGAAACACACTAAACTTGAACATTTTTTTTTTGTTACAACAATTTGGTGTGCTTAACGAAATTATTGTACATTTTCAGCTCATGGTTTCTTCACAAACAAAAAAGTAAACAAAACATAAAAACATAAAAAGTCTAACTTTTATTACTTCTTATCAGATTTTAACGAATTTTGTTCCAATAAAATAAATTTTTTTTTTTTTTTTTTTCAATTTAATTTTTTATTTATTGTATCTTCATTACTTAATGAACTAACAACAAGTATTTCAAATCTTATATCTAATAATTATAATTAATTAGTCCAGCCAGTGCCGGACGAAAAATTGTTTATTGATTGTTGCTTTTATTAAATAGGCATTCTTCCTTCTAGTCTTAGGTCAGCTGTGTCCCTCCTTCTTAATCGAGTGTGGCCACGGTTATTCAATATGTTGCGGGCCAGTGGGTTTGGGTGAATTTCAAGTTTTTTTAAATATCTTTCCACATTTTTCGTGATCTCAGTTTTTACAAGGGGCACGTTTAGATCTTTGTGTATATTCGCGTTTTTGATATACCAGGGGGCATCTGTAATCATTCTTAAAAACTTGTTTTGGCGTCTTTGAATCTTTTCTACATTTGACGCTGAGGCCGTGCCCCATAGCTGTATGCCATAACACCATATCGGTTTTATGATCATGTTATAAAGTAGAAGTTTGCAATCTAGACTAAGCGTAGAGTTTCTGCCAATGAGCCAATTAATTTGAATTGATTTCAATTTCATTTGAGTCAATTTTGCATCTATATGACTTTTCCATGTAAGACGACGATCGAGATGTATTCCGAGGTATTTAACTTCCGATTGTTGGATTATTGTTTGGTTATTGATATGAATGGGGGGGCATGATTCTCTACGTAATGTAAATGTTATATGTGTACATTTTTGCTCGTTGACTTTAATTTTCCATTGTTTTAACCATTTTTCTAATTCAAATATGTGATTTTGTAAGTAACGAGACGCTTCTTCAGGGTTTTCATGAATGCTTAGAATAGCAGTATCATCTGCAAATGTTGATGTATGCGTGCGATTGTTAGTTGGCATATCAGACGAATATATCAAATATAAAAAGGGTCCCAGGATACTGCCTTGGGGAACTCCAGCTTCAATGGGTTGGGGACTACTTAAAAAGTCTCCTTCTTTAACCTTAAATGTTCGACCAGTTAAATAGCTTTTCAATAGCTTATGTGTGTTTGCGGGTAAATTTTGACTCAGTTTGTATATTAAACCATCATGCCATACTTTATCAAACGCTTGAGAAATGTCGATAAAGAGAGCGGAACAATATTTCTTTTCCTCAAACGCTTTTCTTACAATATTTACAAGTCTATGGGTTTGTTCGATAGTACTGTGTTTTCTTCTAAATCCAAATTGATGATTCGGTATACAATTGTTTTCAATTAACATCGGGTACAACTTGTTCATGAGTATCTTCTCAAATAGCTTTGATATATTAGACAATAGGCTGATTGGTCTATATGATTCTACTTTTGTGTGATCTTTTCCCGGCTTAGGTATCATGGTAACCAGTGAAACCTTCCATTCTGGAGGATAATATTCAAGGCGTAATATAGCATTAAAAATAAAAAGAATTATTTTTATTGCTATCCGGGGTAGCTCCATAAGCATCTTGTTACTGATTTTGTCAATACCAGGTGCTTTCTTGGAGTTTAAATCAACAATAGCCTTTTCGATCTCTCGAATCTCAAAACGTAGGGGTACGGCTGCTCCAAAATGGGGTACAACAGGTGGCAACTCAATAGTTTCATTTGATGTGTTCGGGGTAAATACTTGCTTCAAATGATTAACAAACAGATTCCCTTTTTCAGTATCATTTCTTGCCCAACCGCCACTTGAATTTCGCAAGGGGGGCTTACATATGACAGGTCTTTTAAGACTTTTTGTGGCTCGCCATAATGAGTAATCCGATTGCGGGGTTGCGTCCAGGCTTTCTAGATATTTATTCAATGATTCCATTTTTCGAAATTCCAAGAGCTTTTTAAGTCTTTTTATACAATCTTTAAGCTTCGATTTGAGTTGGGGGGATCTGTGCAATTGCCACTCTCTTCGAACTCTTCTTTTTTCATTTAAGAGCCGTTCGACATCTGCAGAATAAATTCTATTATATCTGATTTGTCGGGGGGTTTGGGTAGCATGTTGAGCAGCCAGTTTGAGATTTTTATCGAAATTGATAAGAGAGTGATCGATGTTTTCTGGTGTTCTTAGCGGTATGTTTTCCGAGCAATGTGTACTAAGGTATTTTTTATATTTGAGCCAATTAATTCTTGTGCCTGTCATCGCTAAATTACCAGTCGGGGATACAATTTCTCGGGGGCTCAATAAAGTAACAATAGTGGGTGAGTGATCTGAAGATAGTTCCAGCGAGGATTCAACTTGAATCATTTCTCCAGGGATATTTTTCATCACGCTAAAATCAATAACATCCGGTATTTTTCGCGGGTCAGTAGGCCAGTAAGTAGGTTGGCCGCTCGAAATCACATTCAAACCCATTTTAGAAATTGTATCAAACAAAACACGACCTTTAGGGGTAATCAGTCGTGATCCCCAGAATGTGTGCTTAGCATTATAATCGCCAGCTGCCAGGAAACGGGGGCCTAGTGATTTAAAAAATCTATTATATTGACTTTCTGTAATTGAAAATCTAGGGGGTGAGTATATCGATGAAATCACTAAGTTTCGATGAAAATCTTCAAGACAGATAGTAGTAGCTTGAAGATAATCTTCGCAAAGATCACACATTAAGTAGTGTTTGATTCGAGCTTTTATTAAAATTGCCGAGCCTCCGCATGATCTACCTCTGGGATCTTTGGTATCATATATTACATATCCATTTATTCGAAATGAACTTCTGGACGTCAAATGAGTTTCAGAAACCAACATTACATCAATTTGTTGGTTTCTTAAAAAATATTCGAGTTCGTTTTTGTGTTGGCGTATGCCGTTTGCATTCCAGAAACATATTTTCAAACAGTTCATGGCTTATTTAGGATAGCTTGTAATAACACAGATTGCATTTTAAGCATTTCCTGCATCATATTACTCATAGAGTTGGTAAAATTGTTAACCGATTTCACTAGGGTCTCTATTGTAGCTTCCAGTCGACTAAAATTAGAAGTGGGATGTTGGTCTGCAAATTCCACATTGATATTACGGTTATTTTCACTTCCTAATGGTGGGTTTTGAGCAAAAGTTTGATTTGTTCTTAGAACACTAGCGTATGAACCTTTATTATTCATGGTTTGCGAGATTTGGGGGTAATGGGTATCAACTAGGTTCTTTGATTGCACAGGATAAATACTAGGTTTCTGTGTTAATGTTTTCTTAACTATGGAATATACTGGGCATCCTCTGTAATTTGCTGTGTGATTTCCGCCACAATTGCTGCATTTTTTTACTTTTGAGTCGGTTTTGGATTTATCGCATTGGGTAGAACCGTGCAATTCTCCACACACCACGCAAACGGGAGGTAATTTGCAATATGCCCTAGTATGACCATATTCTTGACAATTTAAACACTGGACGGGTCCCGATCTCTTATGTGGCTCTTCTATCGTAATTTTACGATGCAATAAATATTTTAAATTGTAAATTGGGTGTGTTTCATTTTTCTTGAGATTAACATCACCTGGTTCTAGTTCAACTCTAAACAGTGGTTGGGGAATTTTCTCGCGATTTCTAATGTTGACTACATTTTTTATTTTAAACCTGTTATGTTCCAAAGCAGCCTTTATATCCTCAGGATCTACACAAGAGTCAATACCCTTAATAACAATTTGGAGGCCTTTGCTACTCTTCAACTGGTATGTGTAAAAACTTTTCTTATTGTTTTCAAATTCGGTAACGACTTTACGGAAATCATTTTCATGATTTACCTGTATCTTAGTCTCGCTTATGTTACCTCGCTTAAAAGGTACAACGTAAAAAGAATTTTCTCCGACCAATGATATCAAATTCTTAATTAGAGCATTCGAATTTTGCTCTCTCAAATAAATAGGAGGGGGTTTGTACAACTTGGGTAATGTTGGGGGGTCATCTGCTTCATCTTGCAAAATAGAAAATCTGTTTTCAGTAGTTTTCCTATCAATTTCCCTATCTTTAGGTACTTTTGCGGTTGATGCAACTTTTGAGGATTTTGGGCTGCGTCCTCGTTTCAGTACGGTAATGTACCTATCAATTCCCACTTGGATTTGTGGTTTTTGTGCACTATTTATGGGCTGAACATTTTTAGGTATTGCTCCCATTCTTTGGTCAATTGGGTTCGTACTTACTGCGTATGTTTTCAATTTAGGGGGTGAATTACTAGGCATACTTTCAGGCGCTGCCAAAAATTTGCTCTTGGTTACCATACTTTTATCAACAGCTGTCAATGAAGAATTTTCTTTTGTTGTACAAATACTATTCGTAAACAAAGCTGGGGACAATGAACGAGCGCGATCAATCGGTTTGGCGGTCAAATACAAGCTGTCACCAACTCTTGTATTTGTGTTTTCTTTTGAATTTTCTTCCACATTCACAAACACATAAGCATTTCTGCCGTTTAAGCTAAGCCTGCGCTCACTATGATTATCACTTGAGAAACTCATAAAGAGTATTCTCTGTTTATTTATTTGCACTTGTGCTCTTTACTGGTGGAAAAAAACAAAACAAACACCAGAATGAAAAAAAAATTAATTTTAATTGGCACTTTCAATCTTAATAATTTAATCAAAAAAAAACGTTGTGTTTTAAATAAATAATTTCGCGTCCATTCGCGGTAAAGCTATATATATTCTTTTTTATATTTATTTTGTTTATATCCGTCAATATCAATAAAACCGAAATATTTGCGGAGATAGGAAAAAAAACACGTCCGTTTAGCTTCTCTATCGAGACGTAATAAAATAATAAAATAAATGATATAATTTTAAAAGGTTTAGGGTAAATGCCCTCTGAATTAATTTTCCTTCTTAAATGGTATTTAATTTTTTTTTTTTTACAATATACATTCTTCTTAGGAATGTGTGTAAACAAGTTTTTTGTGTACAAGTAAAACTGTGTTTTCATTCATACTTCCATATATTTGTATATTTATTGGAAAAGTTAATAGTAGACGTATACAATTATCATTAATAACCGTTAATAACACAACATATAATTATAATTCTACCAACACGGATCACGATAAGAATTATCCTAAATTATCGATTTGTATTAAAAAATTAAAATCGAATATATTGTTGGTTAAGACATTTTTGCTGTTAGGGCTGGATATCTCAAAAATGAAACCAATGCAAAGAAAAATCTATATAAATGCAGGCAGAAAATAAAATAAATAAACAACTAATTAGAAGACCTAAATGCAGTTCAACTAAAACAAATAAATGTAATAAGCAGGAATCCTTTATAAACATCTACATGTAACATACGTACAGCATACATACAAACCATGTTGTATGCAGATAAACATGTAAAGTCTTTAAATTAATCAGACAAGACCTTTGCATCTGTCTGCTAATGGGAAATATTTTAAATAAAATGAAGATAAGAAAAAAACACAGGAAAAGGATGTGTTCACGTAGACTTTTTACATATGTTTGTAAATGTGATTATCTTTTAGAATTAAAATATTTGCTTGTGTTATTTGTTTTTGTCTTAATTTGCACTTGAAAGAAATTAAATAAACACAAAAGACATGTAACATACGAGTAAATTCTCGTATATCCTATATATTATCGTATATATATAAGGGAATGCACTCTTACATATTTCAGACCGAGTAAATGCTGATTCCGAAATTAAGAATTTTGAAAACATTGTCACGGACCACTGGACTCAGTTGCGCCCATTAACAAAACGTTTTCTCAAACATTAGATAAAATATCAGCTGGATAAACTCAGAACTATGAAAAAATCTGCTTAATTATAATTGGAAAGAGTATATATAAATTGTCGTTCCGTTTGTAATTTCTACATTTTTCATTTGAGACCCCATAAGTATATATATTCTGGATGTTAATAGTTAGCGGAGTCGATATATCCAGTTACGTCTGTCTGTTGAAATTAACTCTCCGTAGCCCCTTAATTACTTACATACATGATTTATACATTAATATATCCGCTATAGTCCTAGTCATCACTCAGAAACGAGCATGCTGGCTCTCGCTCCAGAAAATCTTTTGTTAACCGAGTAAATAATCTAAGGATTATCATTCAGCAATCAGTTGAATGGAGATCAACATAATAGCTCGTATTTATAGACTTTGAGAAGGCCTTTGACATACTCAACCACAATGAAGTTAGACAAGGCTGTGTTTTATCACCTCTATTTTTTAACTGCGTACTCGATGCTGTGATGCAGAAGGTAGAGTTGTGTAGCTCATGAAAGACCTAGTTCAATTGAACTATTCACTCAACTGAGCGAAGTGAATCATTCATCAAACTGAGCATTTTCAACTGAGCGCTGAGCGTTTTCAACTGAGCTGTTTATTGTACACATATTTCTTTCAGTACTCATGAAAGAGCTACACAAGCACATTCATTTGTCGTCTTCAATGTTTCACATGTTTCACTTCGATCGTCAATGTAGCATTCATTCGCTCACTGACATTGAAAAGTGAATGAATATTGTGTACAACAAAAATAAAACGATCGTTTTATTTTTGTGAGTTTGTTATGTTTGTATGTATATGACAATATACTGACATGCTCTGCCGCGTATATATTTTTGATATGATACAACGTTTGTATGCAATGTTTCAAGAATTATTAGAGTTTTAAATTATGTTTGTTTTCTTGAATGAATTTTTCAATGTGTGGTATTGAATGTGTGTGAATTTATTTATGGTATGGTGAGGCAGTAAGAAATTGAGTATTGCTACAGTTTCTAGGTATATTTCATAAAACAATAATGAAAAAGGGAAATACATATTAATTATTATTTTTAAAATAATAATTGTAATTGAAAGATTGCAATTAGTAAAAATAAATACTATTTCAAAAATACATTGGTGGGATTATATCTACCAGAAAACAGAATGAAAAAACTACAAATTACTAATATTCTTAATTAAATTAGCAAATTTATAATATCACATATTTTTAGAAAATAGATTTCTTATGCACGTTTTTACTAGACTGATACATTAACAGAACAGAACATTTGACAGGTACCATGAGCGACCTATCGAGTGGAGTTTTTCGCTGTTTTTTGAAAGTGATACAGTTTTTACGATCCTAAAATTTAGAAATGCCTTTTATATATAGTAGTTAGATCATAAAACAATGAATGTTCTCTTTAACAAATATTGTCTAAACATTTGGTTTAGCATCGGAAATTAGAAATATGTAATACAAAAATTAACTCTTATTTCCAAAAAATATTAATTTAAAAAAAATAAAATTTTATTTTTTTAAATTAAAATTTTAATTATCAGTTATTTCATGCATAAATCTCTAACTATCAAAATACTGTGTGTTATTACAACTAACAACAGAAATTTTTGATTTAATTCACACTACAAGCAATTCACAAAATGAAATGGTCATTATACATCATACTGAACTAATGAGCTGATGAGCTAAAAGAGCGACCTAGTTCATTTGTGTGAGCTGAGTTGAAAAGTCACTTCACTGAGCTAATAAACCCAACTCTAATAAAGAATCTTAAGTGCCCAAAACCATCCTCAGAAAATTTCCTTTCCAATGATACCATTTTGGAGGTAATCGGTTGTATAGTTTCAGAGTCTATAACGGATTTAGGTAGATTTTTTGTGTTTTATATACATATACATATATATTTATAGAATATAATAATAAAAAATAAATGAAAAATGAAAAATTATGATTTCCCATACTAAAAGGCTTAAATCCTTTGAAAGCTTTTCAGTTTTGTTGTTAATGCCTGGTAATGAAATACTGAAGTCCCGATCTTCAACGTTGCGACATCCTGTTGAAGAAATTTGATATTTTTGCTGATTGTCATTAACTTAACGCTGATTTCAGTTACATACTTACCCACACATTTGCAATTCGAACTGCAAGGAATATTTGCTTTGTAACATTTGCAGTATTTTTTCTTACATCCACAACGTGTGCAGTTGCACCCTAGATCGTGTAAACGAATATCTCTTGACGAAGTCATTTTTGGGTTGAATTATAGAAACGTTACTATGAATTGTTTTTTAGATTTTTTTTTAACTTGGCCTACTGCTGCGTTTTACAAATAATTTGAATTCATTATGCTAAGTAGGTAAACTAACAACAGAAATTTTTGATTTAATTCACACTACAAGCAATTCACAAAATGAAATGGTCATTATACATCATTATACTGAACTAATGAGCTGATGAGCTAAAAGAGCGACCTAGTTCATTTGAGCTGAGTTGAAAAGAGCGGTCACTTCACTGAGCTAATAAACCCAACTCTAATGTAGAATGTTAGGTGTCCAAAACCATCCTCAGAAAATTTCCTTTCCAATGATACCATTTTGTAGGAGTCTATAACGGACATAGGTAGATTTTTTGTGTTTTATATACATATACATATATTTACAGAATATAATAATAAAAAATAAATGAAAAATGAAAAATTATGATTCCCATACTACAAGGCTTAAATTCTTTGAAAGCTTTTCAGTTTTGTTGTTAATGCCTGGTAATGAAATACTGAAGTCCCGGTCTTTAACGTTGCGACATCCTGTTGAAGAAATTTGATATTTTTGCTGATTGTCATTAACTTAACGCTGATTTCAGTATTTTTTCTTACATCCACAACGTGTGCAGTTGCATCCTAGATCGTGTAAACGAGTATCTCTTGACGAAGTCATTTTTGGGTTGAATTATAGAAACGTTACTATGAATTATTTTTTAGATTTTTTTTTTAACTTGGCCTACTGCTGCGTTTTACAAATAATTTGAATTTATTATGCTAAGTAGGTAAACTAACAACAGAAATGTTTGATTTAATTCACACTACAAGCAATTCGCAAAATGAAATGGTCATTATACATCATTATACTGAACTAATGAGCTGATGAGCTAAAAGAGCAACCTAGTTCATTTGTGTGAGCTGAGTTGAAAAGAGCGGTCACTTCACTGAGCTAATAAACCCAACTCTAAGAGAGGTATTTTGTGAGGGTTACAAGGACAAAATCGCTCTGCATCAATTGTAACACAGATCGCCGTGTCTTTGTATTCGATCAAGATATTAAGGATGTAAAGTCCTTCTGCTAAATGGGAAGCACAATTGATACAACTCAATACTCAGCTGCTGATATATCAAATCGAATAAATAAGGCACGGAGTCCATTTGCTAAGTTAAATTTGGCTTACAAATTGTATAATATTTCGAAAGAAACCAAAATCAAATTATATAATTCCAACATAAAATATACTCTGTTGTGTAAATGCGAGACCTGGAACATGGGACCACGTGACATACGATGTATATAAGTATTTCTCAACAAATGCCTTCTCAAGCTGTATGCTGTAACAAGATCTCTGGCCTGAAACAATATTCAACAACCTACTTTGGATGGATGCAAACCAGCAGTATATTAAAAAAGAAATAAGAAAGAGTAGATGGAGACGATGACATTGCCAAGAAGTGCATAGACTGGAATCCACAGGGAAGCAGACGTGTTGGGAGACCAGCTCATACCTGGAAGCGCCAACTATCAACAGCACTTTCGAGATTGCTGATGAAGTGGAACGAAGTCAAACATCAAGCCGACGATCGAGATTACTACAACCATCTTATCTATGCTTCCTCGGAGAGTGAAAGGAACATATATATATAGGCCTGATAGAATTTCAAAGACTTTTCCAATGACGTATGTTTATTCAGACTTACGATGGGTCAAAATAGGAAAGTACATTTTTTAACCTGAGTTTTTTTTCACTAATAAAATTTTTCAGCCCAAAAATTTTGTTTCACCAAAAAATATTTTTAGTCTTTATATTAAAGTATTCTTTGGTGAAGGGTATATAATATCTGGCACAGCCGAATATTGCTCCCTTACTTGTGTATTTAATACTAATACAAATGTGTGAATAGTGTGTTCATGTTGAGAATCTCTGTAGTGTGTGGTTTAAGTGAGTGTAAAAACTTTTTATTTCTACTACTTTGAGTATGAACAAATATATATTTGTTACCATATCTCTATTAACATGAATTGTATTCATTATAGGATTGGATTTTCAACTAAGGAAGGATTTACATTTTAAAAACACTTTCACAATCATACTACGACATCAACATAAAACAAAACCAGCAGAATAGAAAAAAGTGGAAAACTTTAGCGGCTTGGAAAAGATTTGCTTGTTTGTAAGTTTATTTAAGTTGGTTCCTTTTTTTTTTTGTATAACATACAAAACTTTCATATCTACTCTTCTTATATTGAGAAAAGGTTATTTTTGGAATTAAATTTTACTTTAAAGAAACGGAATTGCCTGAGGTGTAATAGCTGCAATTTCATGTGCTTTAGTAAAGAATTTTTCAGGATATATATAATGAAATTTTCTTTAAATACTTTCCATTACTTTAAAGTCGCTATATTACAACTTTGTATTTCTTTGATTGGACGATACTTGACAAATATTTATCATAACCCGTATTAACTAGTTCAATAGCCATACAAACATTTATTAGAAATACAAACAGAGAATTACTAATACTTGAGGACAGCATTCACAAACATACACAAATAAGTACTACTGTTAAAGTAAAATGTCCTGTAAGTATTTAATATGGAACCAATTGTAGCATTTATTTGTATTGGAGCAAAATACGATAAAATCTGATAAGATTTATAAACAAGAAGATATTTGGTCAATTCACAAGGTCTCTTATCATGTCATATTGTCATAATGTCCTTATATTTCACAATGATTTTTATTGCTTTTCAAGGAAAAAATGTCTTAAAAAATACTACTTTCTATGCTATGTTTATTGTGTTATCGTAACGAACCAGCAGAGACCAACGCCGAATGCCTAAAAATCGGTTGCCGAGCCGCTTTGTCGTGGTATATTAGGTTATTATGACAATATGACTGATAAGACACCTTGTGAATTGACCATTTATGTACATTAGGGTGGCCCCAAAATTAAAGTTGCGGATGTTCCCGACTAAAATTAAAATTTGACTCATTCTAAGACTACGTTTTGAAACTTTTTCGTCCTGGGATCAATAGTTGGCGAGCTGGATCAAAGGATAAAAAGGTCCTTTTTTGAGGTTTTTTACATTTTCTCCATATTTCTTCCAAAGGAAGTATATGTAAATTTGGTATCATGTGAAAGGTCTTTGAGAGACGCATTCAATTGGTTATTAGAAATTTAAAAAAAAAAAATTTTTATTTAAAAATTTTAAAAATTTTCGACAAAATTTTAGTTTTTTTAATTTGTTCATAGAATTTATTCAAATATATAGATGAAATTTCTTGATCATAAACATAATGTAATTTCACCGAAACGGTTTTTCTCGTTTTTTAAAATTCAGTCCAGTTCAATGTTTATTCAAATTTGTTTAAACCTAATTTCATCCCTATCTGACAATCTCTGTATACTCAATTCTTAGTATATGTAATGGGCATCAAAATAACTCAAATTTTATAAGCTTTCATCATTTCGGTGAAATTACATGATGTTTCTGATCAAGAAATTTCATATATTTATTTGAATAAATTCTATGAAAAAATTAAAAAAAAACTAAAATTTTGTCGAAAATTTTTAAAATTTTTGAATTTTAATTTTTTTTTAAGTTTCTAATAAGCTATTGAATGCGTCTTTTAAAGACCTTTTATATGATATCAAATTTACATATACTTCCTTTGGAAGAAATATGGAAAAAATGTAAAAAACCTCAAAAAAGGACCTTTTTATCCTTTGATCCAGCTCGCCAAATATTGACTCCAGGACGAAAAAATTTCAAAGGGTAGTCTTAGAATGAATCAAATTTTCATTTTAGGCGGGAACATCGATACCTTAATTTTTCTCCATACAAACGGGGCCACCCTAATGTACATATATGAACTAAAATTGTAATTTGAGCTAACTCACCATTTTCTAAAAGATACAAAAGTTTTTAAGGGTATTTTATTAAGCCTAGTTGGTCATATAAAATAATACGAAAATAGTAAGCTATTTTAAACTATTTTTGTTTTTCAATAAAAAATACTCATTTAGTAAATTTAAATTTTAAAATAATTGTATTCAATTTTATATTAGTTTAAAAATTTAAATAGAATTAAAATCTACTTAAGCACCCAACCCTTATAATTTTAATGATATTGCAGGGGAGTTGACAAATTGTCTTGTCATTAACACAAGTTTGGTAAAATTTTGCAAAACTTCTATAAATCACGTTTGGTACAAGTTGTACGTGGACAGTTTATTTGTCGCAACTAACAGTTTTACTCATCATTTAGTGCGCGCTAACTAGCATTTTATTTTATTTGTATACAACCACAATTGTAAACTTTTCTACACCATATGAACTTTTATTTTCACCATGTTCAGGGTGTAGGGCACAAATAAAAACGAAAACCATACAACACAAAAGAAGGACAAGGTTTGGACGCTTTGTTCAAAAAACAAATCAATTGCACAATTGCTTGTACTTTGATAGTGCAATGACCAGATTCCTAGTCAGCTTCTGCTATTTGCAATTTGTGTACCGTTTAGAATTTATTATAAACTTTGGGAATAAGGTTCAAAAGTTTCTCATACTTATTTATTTTGTGACAGATTGTTTCCGCTTCGAGTTTCTTTTTTGTTTAAAAATAAAAAATTTCTAAGAACGTGATCTGATAACAATACAGTTTTGCTTGTTATGTTACCATTATTTTTGTGGTCAATATAAGTTATAGGAGATTTAAAGTTAAAAATAAGCGCTGTTATCATTAGAATCGATGGGACAGTTCGTTATAAAGTATTGTCACATGATATCTATATATTTGAGGCTAATTTTAGTAGAATTTCATATCAACAACGTTATTTACAAGCGTTTTATGGGTATTATAGTAATTCTCGGCTATGAACTGATAGCCGCAAAATTTAGTAAATTTTTCACGAATTTCTGAAGTGGTTCTTATATAGCACCTACGTCAAATTATGGATCGATATTCACAAAATCAAATAATATTATTCTAGAAAAAAATTACTGACCTATATTGTTTCCATATCGATATTAATCACATATTTATTTATGTACACAGAAAAAATTAAATAGTAAAAAATTGAACAAACGTTTAGTTTTTCGGAATATTTATTAAGTTTCTTGAACCTTAAATGCCTGTAGTAGAAAACCGAATAAAACGTTCAGATTTACGTTGAACGTGCGTTCAGCTTTTTACTATATAGAGTTCAGCTTGTGCAAAAGTAAACGGGCGTTCAGGTTTTTACTATATTCGTTTAATTTTCGCAATACTGCGTTCAATTTCTTCATTACTGAACGTAAGCTTACTATTTCACTAGCTGCTATCAGAAAATTAAATAAAAGATTTTCAAATGTTTTTTAATATTAACACAATTTATTCAATATATTCTACAAGCATTATTTATACATAAATGTTTACATAAACAACTCTTTCTAAAAACTCACCGAAACCTGCTCTTCCTCAGGAAATTCCCTGTATATGTCATCGACAATTACCTTCAAATCAGATGGTGTTAACATTTTTCCGGGATTATATGTATTAATTTGTCTCTGTACTCAGATGAAAAAATAGTTATACTACCTTCAGTAACACAGCTTTTTAAAATACACACTGTTTTTTTCATCTTTTTAAAAGGCTTCTTACGAAATTCATACTCGATTCCTGCTTCTATACTAAAAAAATGATTAAATATTGACTACATAGGTATATGTACATTAGAGTGACAATCAGTTGTATGGAAAAAAATTTGAGTTCGATTTTTGAAAAATTTTACTATTTATACGAAATAAAATTTGTGAAACTCCATAACTTTCTGCATTATGTTACAGAAATAGTGTCACAATATTCCATCCGGCACTCTTTGAAATCTAAAAAAAAAATCGGCTGTCACCCTAATGTACATATATACAACTTACCTTCTAACTCAGGCAATAGAATTTGAATTGCTCTAACAAAGCTCAATGTTAATGTATGGATGTCACTATATAAAATATGAAATATTCACTTTAATAATCAACACACAAATGAAATTCGGTCAAACTTAACACTTGTTGTTTTATTAGAATCCCGTTACTTCCGTAGCCGGCAATTGAAATAATATTAAAGTTTTAAAAAAAAGTGCTAAAAATATTTTACCACGTCTCGTTCAGATTTACGAAGCGTTTAGTTTTGTTTTATTATTCCACTATGCTGAACGGCACGTTTTACGGGACCTATGAAGAACTTTACTGAATTTCAGTTAGCATTCAGTTATGCTAAATGTGTGTTCAGCGAAGAATTATTTGGTTGATTCTAAAAATGTGAACAAAACGTTCAGGTAGAAAGGATTGGATTTTAATATGTTGCGTTCAGAAAAACGTTTGCTTGGTCTATTACGAGCTGAACGTCGCGTAGTAAACAACAAAATAAGCGTTTAGATCTAGGATATTTGAATTCAACTTTAAAAGGGTGTAATAAATGCAACTAGTAGCATTCAGTTTAACTATTTCCAAATATTGCGTTCAGATAATTAAGTTTTTTGTATGTAGGTTATCACATTTGATTTAATATCAAATATTCGAACATTGTTAAACATCTCTAACAACTGAGATATTTTAAGTTGAACTGAAACAACTTTATTCTTAAATGATCATTAGAGTGAAATTGTGTGAGCAGTCGGCAGTTTATAATCCATATTCTATCGGAACACACTCTGATCTAATGGAGAAGAAACAAGATTATATCAATTCCATTGGCTGTTGGTATCATGAAATATACTTACCATAATCTTTCTGATGTTTTTAATATCTAAATTTCGACCATATGCACACAGCCTCAACAGTGAATTATTTGATTTTTCTAAGATAATGAGAATCATTAGACTCCGACCTAAGCCTTGTCTTTGAGAACCAAACCTCATGTTCAGCTTAATCTGCAACAAACCGAAACTTTTAAATTTGAATCGATGAATAGATTTTCTGATTTTCATTATCTTAAAAAAATCAAATAATTCACTGGTGTTTACTCACTATTGAGGCTGTGTGTATATATTTGGCTTCGAAATATTCCTAAAATTGGAGTTAAGCTAATATTAGAACAAAATTTTTTAGAATTATGAAGGCTTATAATAAAGTCAGATGTGAGTATTAAATTTCTCCTTATTTCGGTATTATACTCAAAAAGTTTCATACACTAAAATGTGGTTAATTTACGATTCACATGATTGTATCAGCCATATATATGGTTACAGGAAACAAGTATATGTTTGTGACAACAATATTATACTGTGACTATAATATTGATAAAAAACTTGTAGAAATGTTGAAATGGTTACAGTAAACATGCACAACTACATTTTTTTTCTGCGTGCATATTTAAACTTGCAATTGTTAACTAAGAATATAAAGAAAACTAATTTCATGCACAAAATTAAAATAAATCATTTGAGAAAGTATTGTTTTTTTGGTGTTAAATAAAAGCTTTTGATTATACATATTTCTTCCTTAGATGATTGCATTAGCATGATCTGAAACTATTTTCTATAGTTTATCATTTTCGTCGTACAACGTCTAACTTTAAATATATGTATTTATATCAATTTAAATGGATAACTAAAGCTGTAAAATCCTTTACAGTTTTTTATTTTAATGACAATTTATGTGACCAAAAATATATTTTTATTCAAATATACTTAGATTGCGTGTACATATATATGTGCTTCAGAGAGAGACTTCTCGTTTAATGTGGAAAATAACTTCATTTAAATCCACTAACCATATATTTAGTATGCGAATACAGTTACCGAATATTTGAAATCTTCAACAACTTTCTTGGTGCAAGTCATGTTACACATATTAAAATAAAACCAAAAAATCAACAATAAGTTTTTTTTGTGTTATTACAGTTTTTGTATTTGATTTTCAGTAAGAGTTCTTATGCAGATTTGGACAAACTTAATATGTTTTGAAAAGTTGCAGAGTTTTATGTTGAAACAAAACAAAACGGAAGTAATAAAATAAAACGGCAACAATTCGTTTATGTTACCTTAACAGTTTGTAGTGCTTTGCACGTGACGTTTGCAAATGTTTTTGCTATTGATGTTTTTCAATCAGTCCTGTTTTTTGTTATTTTTTTTACTTGCTTCTCAACTTGTTTGTTTTAGTCTATCGCAATATTCGCCATAAGTGAGTTTACAACTTGATATGAAGTTTAAAATATGTGTACCATATTAGGGTGGGTACCCAAATTAATAAAGAGTAAAAAATATTATTCCAATAATTTAATAAAATATACTTAACCAGAAAATGTTTCTTAACTAACAATGAATAAAAATACAAAATCTATATAAATAAATATGTGACTGAGAAACAGAATCAACATTGAAGAAACAACAAATTAACATATAAAACAACAATTACTTCATTGTTAGCTGACAGCTGACTAAGGCAAAACAAAACAAGTAATAATGCTAAAGAATACAACGCTAAAAAAGCTCGTAAACTTCGTCTAACTCAATCAAAGTAAAAACAGAAATAAGATCAAAGAATGCTTTCATAATTATTCCTTTATTCTATTTCTGTAAAACTGGTGAGTTAAATAGATGATATTTACAAGTGACACTTACATCGACACAAAAGAATGCTGATGAGGGGGTGGTGGCTAACTCAGTTGAGAACGACTGGACCGATTAGGAAATTTTTGTTTTAAATGTTCATCATAGTCAAACTTAGGTTTCAACGGAAAGAAAAATTTACCAAGCCCACTTTTACTCTCACTTTTTTGATTTATCTAAAATCGGAAAACGGCTGCACCGATATGGATAATTTTGTTTTAAAAAATGTTCGTGGTAATTAGAGTATCCAAAACCGAAACCGAAAACCGGTCAACCGGTTTTTTCATCTTTGTAAAACCGACCGGTTTCGGTTTTCTTTAAATTTTCAATTTTTGACAAAACCGGTTTTTTTAAGACGGTTAATCGGTTTTAACGAAATACTTTGTAAAGCTTATTACAACATATTACTTACAAATATTTTGATAACATTTTTAAAAGTATTCATTTATTTTTTAGAAAATTTCTGCATTTGACAAATTTTGGAATTTAGTAAACAATTCTTAACATATATCTTATTAGCGTCCACAAAACTGAAATATGATAACGATTAAATTTTAATTATGTAAATTATTATTCATAAAATCGGTTAACCGGTTTTTAGAATAACAAAACCGAAACCGGTTTTTTTTATAAAACACTGTTATCGGTTAAATCGGAAACCGGTTTTTTGAATTTGCCGGTTTTTTGGACACTCTAGTGGTAATCCAACTGAAGTTTTTACTGAAAGAAAAATTTACCACACCCACTTCTACGTCCACTTTTTTTCGATAAATCTAAAATTGAAAACAAAAATATGCGTACTGGAGGGATTTTTTTTACGCTCCCGGTAGAACTGGAAAAACTTGTTTGATCGCGTTAATATTGCATTTGCTTCATTAGAAATAACAGCTTCGTTGTTGGAAGGCTGTCAAACTGCTCTTTCAGCACTCAAGTTACCACTAAATTCTCAAATCAATGAAAATCCAACATGCACTTTTTTATCGTGAGGAAGTAAAATATTTTTTTTTTTCTTATTTTAGCGAAAGAGCACACTGAAGTAGCTTTCCAAAATACTTCAGTTTTTCGGATTTTTCTAATTAATGCCTTTACTCAGCCATTTTCCATCTGATTTTTCCAACTTAGAAGCAAGAGCTATGAATATTGTTTCATTCAGTCTTTTGTCAAAAACCTAACTCTTACAACAACAAGATACATGATATTCAATGTATTTTGTTTTTGTATCAAACATATGATTTGTTGTATTTTTGTTTGACAAATCGGAGTGTCTCGTCTTTATGTATATTTTCTCTATGGTTTCATTGTTATAGCTTTTACCAAATTTTTGTTTCTATAAACAATTTTTTTTTGAACCGTAGGGGAAACCTAACTCTGGCAACAACAAAATACATGTTTGTCAATTTATTTTATTGTTGTATCATACATAAGTATGATATGTTTTATTTTTGTTTGACAGAACGAAGTGTCTAGACTCTATGTATAATTCTCTATATCCCGTATTCAGAACTTTATGACTAATTTGGACCGATCGGCATAAGTATATACGCAATTTATTTGTGTTAGATTTTATTTGTCTACCAACATTTTGACTCAGAAAGTGATTCTGAGTCTATCGGCATATTTTAATATTTGTTGGTGTGGAGAAAAATATTGAGACATTTTTTGTTGACTGCTTGTACCCATGTACTCGATTTAATTCTCTGCAAGAACTTTTAAGTCTGCCCTCACATATATTGTACAATCATGTAGATAGTGGTTTTATATAATTCCAAACTGTTAAACTTTGAACGACAACCAGCGCATCAAGAGACTGTGTGTAAAATGGGAGAAATACGAAAAATTATCATTCCTTCAAACCAGCTGAAATCTTCTTATCATTGTAATATTTGAATGTACATTTTTCTTGTTTTTCAGAGGTATTTTTTGTTTAACGTAACATTTATACCGGGAATTAATGTAACATTAGCATGACATAAACTGGATACAGATGTTATTTATGCTGGTACAGATTTAAGATAAATATGTTAATTTGAATTTAATTTTTTAGTAGTCATTACCAAATTTAAGGCTGAAATATTGTTAATTGTTACAAAACAATGTGTTCAAGTTTGTGAACTCTTTTAGGATTTATGAATGATTTGCAGTATGAATAAGAGTTTATTTGTCACAATGTCTCTATTAACACAAGTTGTACGGATTATATTATTAAATTCTCAACATTGTAAAGATTTACGTTTGAAGTACTCTTTCGTAATCTTACTAAAGCAGCTAAAGGAAAGAAATCTTGGAAAATTGAAGTAAGAAGAAAACTATTAGCGACTTGAAAAAGTTTTGTTGTTTGCATGTGTATTTAAGTTGATTTCTATTTGTTTGTTTAGCATACAAATGTTGCATGTCTACTGTATATTTATTTTATTTGGCTGACGTGTAATTATTGTTCGTACAAAGGTCTAATAAACTGAATTTACAATATGTTGGCAAAACTGCAATATACGACTAGTATTTTTTTAATTAAAAGTGTATTTAATTAAACTTCTTGTAAGTAATAGTTCATTTAAGTCATACTTTCAACTTTGAGTTTTATATATTTTCAATTTCAATATCCACATGTGAGCGTTTTTATATAAATTTAATTTTGGAAATATTGTAAATAATAGCGGTATTCACAATGTGGAGTACTTGGCCTGGTAATGTAGTAAAAGAGCACAATATCAAAAAACTAAAAACAAAATACATTAGAAATTGAAATGTTTGTCAATAAATAGCTTTTCTGCTTTTTTACTAGGCCAAGAACTCTACATTGAGAATACCGCTAATGATGCGTTCATTAAAGTAATTTCCTGTATTTATACTATAAAGCAAAAGCATATATTTAATATGTTTTGGCTGTTATCGTTGTTAGAACACTTAAAGTTTTAACTTGTATTCAGTGTTGCCAGGAGTTGGCAAAAAAAGAAGCTTCAAAAAAAGGCCAGAAAAAGCCAAACTGCTTTAAAAAAAGTTAAAATATTATAAATTAAGAATTTAGTTTTATATTTATTTTTAAATAAAAAATTTTAAAATATGTTCATAAAATTCATAAAAATAAATAAAATTATAAAGGTACACTTCAGCAGCAAACAAAAAATAACATTAATCATTAATAATAAATAATAAATATACAAATATACATAAGCGACCAAAAACGTCTTAAAGCAATGGAAATAAGGTTTCTTTTGAGCAAAAAAAAATTTAAAAAAGGGGCCGATTTTGGAAAAAAATTTAGATTTTGCAAAGAAATTTCAAAAATTGTATGTCTTGAGTTACAAAAAAAAAAAAATTTAAAAAGGGCCCATTTTGAAAATAATGTCAACAGTTTTTAGATTTTGCAAAAAAAGGCAAAAAGAATGTTTTTTTCCGAAAGACTGAAGAATTAGCTATGTAAACTACTTGGGACACATTTTGCTAAGAACAATAGGTAATAAGTTACATGGATGAGAAAAAACACCTGCTTGGCCAATATGTCAAATTCTGATCCCCTCTAACTCAGAAAGTTTTCGACCGATCTTGTTGAAAAATTGTGTCTGAATTACTATCTAATAGAACTAACTATCGGAAGACATCGATTTCAAAAGATGGTTCACTTGACATTAAATGCCCCATATATATTTTTATACAGACAAAACATAATTTTAGTTTTTTTTAATTTAAGTACTAAGCATTTACTATTTTTCACACACATAATATATTTTTTTGGTTTTACGAGTAATCTTTGTCGCAATTGCTCAATTAGTTTAATTTGCCGTATTTTTTTTTAGAATCGTCACTAATTAAACCGTTCGTTATTTTATCTCTCATTCTTCAAACTTGCATGAAAAATGTGGCGAAAACATTAAACAATTTTCAATTGGGGACGATAATGTATCAAATTCTTTGCATTGTATTACAATTTGAAAACACAAACTATGGAGAAGAAATTTTAAATCAGAAAACAGCTTTGTTGGATCCGCTAAATTGCTTACTGGTTTAAAAAAAAATAATACACCAATTTATAATCAGTATATTAATCACTTAAATGTTTGGCTTTGAAGCATTGCTGGTTTTAACTTGAAGCACAGATTCACAATAAGTTTAACGGCTATTTCAAATGACAGCCATCGAGTATCACAAGCCTATATATACTATATATACTATATTTCATTTTGAAACACTTCGTATTGTCAATTGTTATTTGCTCTTTTAATACTGCACAATTCTTGAGTATATTGAAAAGCTAAATGAAAAACAGTAAGTAATGAATTGAAATGAAAATGTATCACAAATATAAATTTAGCCTTTTTATTTTCTCCTTATCCTCGAAATTTTGGTTTTAGCTTCGTGGTTTTTTCTAGCCTTTTTTATTTAAAAAAAGGCTATTATCAAATTAAAAAAAGGCTAGAAAAAAGCCACGAAGCTAAAACCAAAATTTTGAGGCTAAAGAGTAAATAAAAAGGCTAAATTTAGCCTCAAAAAGGCTAAACTGGCAACACTGCTTGTATTATTAACGATAATTAATGGTAATTCTAGCTGTAGCTACAGTATTAACTTGTCCAATAAATACTTAAACATAAAGACGTATAGTAAAGGAAAAAGTAAAATGGTATTGTATAAGTAGAAGTAATTCAAAGGGCATTCAAAGTATCATTTATATTATTGAACTACATTCGTTAAAATCTGATAAGAAATTAAACTGGGATTGTTGTATGTAGTTTAATTTCTTATCAGATCAGCAGTGAAAAGAAAAGAAAACAGAAACAACTCATGCGTTTATTTAAAGCCAAATGTTATACGAAATGAAAAATCCAACATACTTACTCGCATTTTCTCATTTCGTTTCAACAGTTGTTAACGACTGCAAAAATAAGAATCTGTATTTAAAAATACAGACCATTTGTTTTCGTAAGTATGAAGAAATTAAAAAATGTTTTTATCACTCGCATTTTATACTAAAAATTTTTTTGAAATCACGTACTCACCAAAGATTTATTTAGTGTTTTAGTGTAACGACGAATCCCGAAGGTTTTAAGCGTTACATTACTTTTGTTTTAATTCAGAAGTTAAAAATAAAACATGTTACAAACATTTCATTTTATTGTGGTCTGAAAAATACAATCTTTTTTGTTTTTTCTCCTCGAAATATAGCGCATTAATACGTTTCGTGCAAATACATGTCACAAAACAAAATTTTTTGTGGATCGCTCCATATTTGATCCCATATAAAGTTCACTTATAAAAAGTGTTATCTGGTTTAATTTTGATATAAATAATCAACATATCGCTGATTTGCTGCAAAAACGTCATAATTCAAAAAAAGTCGTTTCGAGAAATAGGGCTTTGAATGTTTTATGACATTTTACTATTTTTTAAATAAATTTTCAACAAATCATGAGATTTCAAAAATAAAACCTGATTTAAATAGATGATGTTAATATACTTCTAATCTATATTTAGCCAAAATTTTTTTCTTGTCAAATATACGAGAAAAATTAATTTTGATTTTATTGTTTAGAAGAAAAAACACTCTCATGCAAAAAATAATTGACTGATAAAACTATATGAAAGACTATAGAACGGCGGCGTATATTTTGCATTAATCAGTTTAAAAAACACGGATTTTGAGTTATGACGTTGCTTCAGCAAATGAGCGATATATTTAAAAATTCCTGCTGCGAATGTTGTGATGATCGAAAGATAATTGGTCAGAGCTCCTAATATGGACAACATCGCAAAAACACTGGAATCTGCAGAAATACCTTATGAGTATCGGTATCGAACCAAAATCAGTCATTTGTAGCCGAAAATCATACTATTGGATTTTGTTAATATCGGTACACAATTGACCCATGTAAGGTTAAATTCTGAGAATCACTATAACACCATAATCTCACGCACGTTGGATCCGATGAAACACATTCACCATAAGCTTCAGTGCGACATCGGTGTGTACAGTGACACTTTTTTTTAAACTAAAGAAGTAGAGCAAAACTCCCCAAATATGTCGCTCCGTTTGCACAAAATTCGAAATTTTCGAAGCAAAAAACTTTGGTTTACCCACCATTTTTAAGTCATACACCCAGTAAGATACAAGTACATAACTAAAAAAACGCGTTGTCACAATCCATATAATCAGCGCTTAGCGCCAATGAAAACCACTGAATATGGATATTTTAGTATTTATATAATGTAGTTACTGTAATTTTCACTATATTTAGGTGGAGGCTATTTAACATTCGGCACAACAATATACAGCATCCAAACTTTCTTATTTAACCTAGCACCCCTACAAATGTCCTCCCGAAATTCGACTTTGTCGGTCACAAATGTTTAATTTATATAGGTATCTACACAAATTTTGCTCCAAATAAGTGTTATATGCTCGTAGCTCCCACTTCCAAAAATCACTCACGAATATAAATTATTGAAATTTAAAATAAGAGGTTTTTGCTCATTTACTCAGTGTATGGTATTATACTTTATTACTTGTTTCAATTTTAAAAAGTATATTAATGCACTGATGATAAACAGACTTTCATCCCAAAACTATAAACATTTTCCGTTTTATTTCTTTGTGGCTCTTGTTTCAACAACTCCAAAGGATAATAATTGGGACGAGACTTAAATAGACGAAAACAATGACATATGAATAATTGTAAATGTTAATCTCTAGACTATATTCATATTCAATATAAAATAGACAACATTTCAACTAAGACAGAAAATTAAATCTGCTTGATGAAACCGTGATGAATGAAGAGTTTCCAATTGAAGTGAGTGCAACCAAGAGCCCAAAATTATATCATCCGGCGGAGAAGGTGATGAACACGAACAATGCTGCAAAATAAGTTTAACACAGAGAATTCACTGCCACCACCTGTAATATAATTGAAATCATCCAATCCAAATACCCAAAATGCCAAAACACAATAAAAGTTGGAAAAAAACGAAATTTCTCTTGATGAATACTAATGAGGAGATATTATGAAGTTCTGTTTTTGGTACTGTGACTAACTTTGGAATTAAAACCGATGTATAGAATCAAAGTACATATTAAATTACCCAAGAGGCTGGACAATACACAGTTTAATACTACAACTAATGTTGCTGCAAAGAAAGAGTCACATGAACACGAACATCAAACTGAACACAAATATAGACAAGAACACAAATACAAATAAACAAAAATATATAGAAGAAATCAATAACAACACAGAATGGATTGTGAGAAGGCTGGCACCTAGCTCCGCCCACTTTTTATATTAGAAAAAAATATGACAATTTTTTAACCCTTTATCTTTATGACAGTGTACAATGTTCCGCCTTTAATATTGATGGCGCGCTTGAGTTAGCTCGTTTCATTTATCATAATGTCCAAAACAAGAACATTATTACAAAATAATGAAAATAATAATATTAAAAATTCTCCTGGCAACGTTTATAATCATACGAGTACACAAACTCGTCCAAAAGAAAAACCTCAAACCAAAACTACAAGTTCGAATAAACGTGACACGTCTAACGCTAAAGTTTCTGACCTGTCGCACTACTACAGAAATCATAGACAAACCTTAACCCTGGTAGTAGTACCACCACCACTACGACCTATACCAGCTCAAATAGGCAGAAGGTAATGTTAAAGAAAGCTTCATACATTTGTCCTAAGGCCACATGGGAGACCATTAACCATTAACATTATCAGGACAAGTTACACCAACAATAACTAAGTATGAGGATGATGCATGTGCCATGTATGCTGAACAAACTGAAAATGCAGCATCATCAATGACATGTGTAAGTATACGTGAGGGCAATTCTAAAAAGGGTTGTATACAATTTTTCAAAATAAAAACAAGTAAGAAAGTATGGTCGTCAAATAATACCCTAAACTGCGTAAATTATCAAAAAGTTAAAGTGATTTTCGGAAGTGTGCCGTACATGGGAGCTGTGACTAATTAGCTGTCATGTCTTCCGTATATATAAAACTTATGTAGAGCGAAATTTGTGTATAGACCTATATAAATTAAACATTTATGACCGATAAAGTCCTATTTCGGGAGGACATTTGTATGGAGGCTAGGTGAAATGGACCGATTTCAGCCAGTTTTAATAGGCTTCCTTGGGCCGAAAAAAGCATATGCCAAATTTGATCGAAATATCTTCAAAATTGCGACCTGTACTTTGCGCACAAGGTTTACATGGACAGCCAGCCAGACGGACGGATGGACAGACATCGTTTAATTAACTCAGACTAAGTAATTTTTTATACACAATTTAGAGCTGTATACAATTGCATATCATATTATTTCCTGTACTAACGCTACCAAATTTTATATAGGGCATCTAAAAAGAATATTAAATATTTCTCGCACAGTATAGTAGAATACCAAATAATAAAAATATACCAACAGCTTCCATAAAGGTATGTAAGCGAAAGAGTTTTTAAAAAAAATTAAAAAAAAAATTTAATTAATATTGTTTCTTGTACGATGGATAAATTTCAACAGCATCTTAAAATAAATCTTATTCCACTTTTTATTTTTCTCACACATTCTCTTCTGTCACTTTTAATATTATAAGAACATTTTCGATAACGAAAATCAACACGAACAGTCGTCATTCATTGTAATTTTTCTCAAGAGCGAAGAAATATATTTCGCCGATAAAACATGTTCGAAATATCATAATAAACATTTGCCAATAATACACACCATCTGTGCACCACACGCCAAACATGACATATATTTTAGCGATTTTCAAGGTATGATATGAATTTAATGGAAAGGCGAAGGACATTAAAGGCACGTAAAACATAAGTAGTTATATGATTAGAACTGAACTCAAAATTAATAAAGCAAAACTTATATAGAATTATCAATCTATATATAGAAAACATAAAAAATGTTACCTATGTCCGTTATAGACTCTGAAACTATCCAACCGATTACCTCCAAACTGGTATCATTGGAAAGGAAATTTTCTGAGGACATCTAAAATGCTACATGTATTCAAATGTTTCAAATGTTAGACCGATTTTGATGAAATTTTCAGGGAATCTGCAAAATAGCCTAGCGCGTCAGATTTTATATTTTCGGTCTGTGGGCGGAGGGGCGTGGCAAAATACAATTTTTATATTATACCGCTAATTTTATTTATATATATAAAAAACGACTGAACCGATTTTGATTAAATTTTCAGGTAATCTTCAGAATAGCCCAGCGGGAAACATTGTAAAGTCAGATTTTGGATATGCGGTCTGTGGGCGGAGGGGTGTGTAAAAATGTATATAAAAACAGATATGTGTATGTATGTTCCGTATGAAATCAAAAACGGCTTGACCGATTTTGATAAAATTTCACGGAAATCACTTCAAAAAAGCCTAGCGAATAAAACTGTAAAGTCAGATTTTTGATCTTCGGTCTGTGGAAGAAATGGCGTGGGAAAATCAAATTTTTATACTATACACTAATGAAATTCAAATGACGTCGGATTCATGTCCACCTTAAAGTTCAAGGCTAAATGTACCGAATTGGATCATTGCTACCGCTACCCAATGATGATGCGAAGTTTCTTTAAATTTATTTTACTGGAAATGAAACTACAGAAGCCGAACGCTATGAACGAACATGTGTCTGCATTTGCTGCACTACTCTTCTGCCGAATCCTTCTCAAAGCAATTGTTAGACATCGGAAATGGAAAAATACCAATTGATCCCGCTACAAATTATATTTCGTTCCCGAACTTCTTCCGAATGCAAATAAATATTCAAGCCGTTGTCGGCAAGGTATTTCCAAGTCTTACAACCAACTTCAAAAATTGAGATTGGCTGTGGGAACATGCGATTTGGGCACCAAGAAATTATGATGTTAACAAGCTCAATAAGCAAATACAATTGAAACTGCCTGGCGAAACAATAAAATACAAATCGATTGACACAGTAATGTACGATGAACAAGACGTCGATTATCCTATTAAATTTTTGAATTCATTGAAACCAGACGGACTGCCACCATATGTCGGTTGGATCACCGACTTTGTCCGACACTGTAAATTAAAATCGAGATCGAGATGCAATATAAAACAGATGTTTTCTAAAGGTCAGAAACGCGGACCGGGTTCAGCTAGTATTATAATAAATTCGGTAAAAATTTATATTTTTTTCAGGAATTACATATACTAAAATAAGAATCAAATTTTAATTATTATTATTCATATTTTTGTTGTCAAAGTAAACTATGGCTAATTGAATAGATATAAGCTTTCTTTTGAAAAAAAAAATTAAAAAAAGTTATTGATTATGCCAAAAAAATCAAAAATTGTATATCCTGAGTTACAAAACAAAATTAAAATTTTTTTTTTTTCGAAAGTTTGAAGAAATAGCTATATAAACTATCTGGGACACATTTTGCTAAGAACAATAGGTAATAAGTTACAAAACACCTGTTTGGCCATAATGTCAAATTTCAACTATTTAGTCTATTAGGATTCCTAGATGTAGGATGGATACTAGAAAATCGGATTCGAAACTATATCATTGTCTTTTCATCCATCCAGTCATCAATTGAATTATTATCAAATTTGAATTAACGGTCAATTTTAGCTAGATGATTGTCATTTCTGAAATTCCTATTCGATTGCTTTTTAAAGAATTGTATGTTTTGAGTAAAAAGTTCTAAAAAGTTCTTACATGTTTCATCTATTCTATTGTCATAGCAAAAATGCGGTGGTTGATTCAGAAATTAACTTACAAAGTCGGTTTTCATAAAGTTTTCAATGTAACAAACTTGAAATAAAATCATATTGTAAACTATTGGTCTTGTTTCATTGAGATAGTTTCGGCCAAAGTTGTGTATATTTGGCTTTTTACTCGACAATTTTTTATCGAATATTTTTTTATTTTATGTTGAAAGATGTTATTCGTTTGAATCAATAATATAATTTTCCATAATTATTTGAATAATTTTTATTCGAATGACAAGCCGTTATTAGATATGAAAGGTAAAATAACACTCCCTGTTCAACTTTAAAACCTGCCAACACCGATTAACTTGAAAACAGTGCAATCGATTTTGTTACATTACCAACTTTTGTTTTCGTTTATCGATCATGTATCATCCCTCAAAGTATGACAGTTCAATTTTACATATGATCAAAGAGAGACGTGATTAATTGTTTTTCTAAAATTCCAGAAAATATTTTGGTGTTGTGTTATTTTTTAGCTAACTTTTTTTAATTTTGTTATTCAAAAAATATATTATTTGATGTTGTTTTGATTACTTAATTGTAAGTGTGAAAAAAATATATTAATGCAGAGAACTTCTCCTGTGGCTCCTTCGCCACATACCTGGTGGGGTAGTATATGTCCCGATCAGTTACAAGATATTTGAGGCCATCAGCGCAAAAGTGGTGTAACCTACAATTTTTTTTTGATTGCTGTTCTGGTGTTACATACAGTGCTTACATTACCAACTATCAATACAATAGCTACCTTTTGGTATTCAAAAGCAGATGGAGCTGATAAAATCGTTTTTGCACGGATCATAATAATATTATAACAAAGTAATGTAGCAAAAGTGGTGAAAGTTGGATATATAGCACTAAGTATATAGTTGGGGGTTACACCACTTTTGCGCTGATGGTGTCATTTATTTGATGTTAATATATCATAGTACAATGTAAAGTAAAGTGTTGAAAAAATTAAGAAAAAATCATTAAATCTTCCTCGATCTCTTTTATATAGTATTTTTTTCGTTATGTGTAATTAAAATGAATTTACTTTTTTTGTTTAATTAATTAAAGTATAAAAGCAATTAAATATGGTTATATATTCATAAATGTTTGTTTTATTTTACTTCTGACAATTCTACCCCATCCCATTGTCGTTCCCCATGAATCGAGCGGTGTCAATAAGAAGAGATAGGCAATATTGAAATAAGTAAAAATAAAGAATAGTCGAATAAATTATTCTAATGTAGAACAAATTTAAGAATATCGTTTATCGTTTTTAAAAGGGGGCGTATCAAAAAAAGTGGAGATTGGTCTCCTTTTCTTCACTGTCTATATCAGCTGACTCGTTTTATGAAAGGACATTTTTATTTTACCTCGTATCATGTTCGTGTATTCAAAACAATTTTCACATGTAGGAATTAAATCGAGTACATGAGAAACCACACACATATGTGCACTCACATTTCACAGTTTATATTAAGTTGTAAACATGTTTTTCAGGTTCCTTTACACAATCACATTTTACGACATACTTTTGTGAATGTTTTGGTTTTTTGAAAACTATAATGTGATCGTCTAAAAGGCAACAAAAAGAGTTCAGAAGCAAGTAAAGAACAAAAAAAAGCAGGAATAAATACAAAACCGAAAAACTGCAATAACAAACATAAGAATTTGCAACGTCACGTGCAAAGCACTACGAACTGTTAAGGTAGCAGGATACAATTGCTGGAATTTTTTTGTCTTTATTTCCGTTTTGTTTTTTGTTTGTTTTCCTTCATCCGACAATATTTATTAGAACCCATAACTGGCAAAAAACCAATAAGAGTGAAGATACATATAATGAATACAATCGCCCACTCTTAGGCAGATGATACGACTGCACTTCGTTCCCTATCAATCATTTAGTAACAAATATTGCCACATTATTGCCAAAGAACAGAGAAGTTTGAGATTTAGAACATTGGATAACTATAATTGTATACTAAATAAATTGTTAGTGTGTTCCACTGAAGTTATCTTCCACATAAAATTCGAAATCTCTTTCTAAAGCACATTCATACACGCACTCGAACAAGTATAGTTTTGGACACATACATTTTCCCAGAAAAATCAGAACAGTAGAATAAAGGATATTAAAGTTTCAGGCATAGAATAAATACATAGAATGGAAGCAGTGAGAAATGTCAATGAAAAATATCAAATGGAATTACTCTTTTTACACACAGTGATAATATAACAAAATAAATGGCAATACATTATAATGAATTAGGTTTTTGACAACATAGATTTTTGGCTATCAGTTATCTATCTAGTTGTCATATATGACTTCAGTTGTTATAAATACATTTAAAAGCAAAAAACATAAAAACTATAATCTGTAGTAAATAGCTCCAGGCCATGTTCGTACATCCAACTAAAGAAAATATAATATAAATCTCATATCGGACAAAAAACACTTCCGCACGTGATTTATTTATGACTTATACTCAGAAATGGTTTACTTTCTTTCTATTGTGTTAAAAATTTTGAGTTTAAATATGGCATAATTCATATGATCCCGGAAATCTTATAAAAAATCTAGATATTTAAAACATGATAATGATTATGTAGTAGTTTGCAACAAATCCGAATCATTTACTGGAGTTGGTATAATAAAGCTCCATTTCTGATGAACATTTTCTGAGAGATCTAGATCTACCAATAAAAAGTATCAAGATTTGTTAAAATCGAAGGATATTTTTTTATAATTTCAATGGCAAAAGCAAGGAATACAATTAAAAACTAACAAAAATACCGGTATTAAATAAATTCATTTAATTTTTTGATAAAATTCTTTCTTCTATTATTACTTTACTACGATAGGGGTGCGCAACGATTTAAGCTAGTATTCATAGAGAAATACACATAGACCGGAAACTTTAAAAAAGCTCAAACAAAAAAATTACTCAAAATATTCACTCATACGAGTGTCGTTTTTGTTTTCACATAGTTTTTTTACTAATACATTCTCACCACTTAGGTTTTTGACAACTGTGTTAGGTCTTTGACAGGAGAGTTTCCGATCTATCTGTATTTGTCTATGCATGTTTTAAATATAAAAGTATAAATACAACATTTGTATTATTGAAATGTATAATCGCTTCCCTGAAGGGTTGTGATTTGTTTTGGATTAAATAAATACTTAAACAAAGTTTTTAGTAATAAGAATCATATTACAATATTTTGTCTTGAAAAATATTTAATATTTGTGACTTTCAAACTACTAGTAAACCCACTGTTCACAGTCATCATACAAATTCTCTATAACTTAAATAGCTTCTTTATTGCCTTTAACATTTATTTCAAGTATCATTCTACTGCAACAATATTTCTAAACTCTAAAACCAAAATTTGCTGACCACTGCTCATTAACTTACATATTTTTGCATACGTATAAACATTCTCGTATTCCAACAACATTTTGTCATTCGCTGAATTGGTGGTCATTAAAATACATATATTTCTATAAATTGGAAAATTATTTGTGTGTAGTCGACAATTTAACGATTATTTAAATGGAAGTTTGAAAAAATATTTGATGAAGAGATCTGAATATTTATGGTCACATTTTTTGAATATTTGCATACATTTCACCCAAAAATTTACACTATCTTAATTATAATTTGGGATAAATAGCTTGTATGCATTTAGGCAGAGAATTTGTTCAACAGTTGTTTGAAGAAAGACTCCTCGATAAATAGTAAAGCCAAATCATATAAATTATATGGTTCTTGTACACTTAGATGACTTCAATGACATTAAACTTAGATAATAGATAATAAATTTGAGTTCTCAACACATCAACGACAAAATCATGAATTCACTCAACTTTTTTTTTCGCTCAACATATTAAACTAAAGTTATAATTTTAAATGCACTTCTGTGTCCCATTAAAAAGCAAACATGTTGATTTATTATTCATTTTAATCGCATAAACTTACAATAGCAATCACTAACAATAGCATAAACTTTATTTTCCATTTAATTTGTCAACATTTGAAAAATAGGTTTTTTAATGTTGAGGCTGTTACTGTTGCTGCAATAAACAAGTTTTTATTAGTTTAACCACAGTAAAACAGATTTGTTTAATGCAAGCTGTTGAGGCAAACAACAGTTGATGCAACTACAACAATGGCTTTAGAAAAAACTTTTTAGTTTTATGTTTTTTAGTCCCTTTACCCGACTCATGGTAAAGGGAATAAAAAAAATAGGGTATATATAAGTTTGTCATTCCGTTTGTAATTTCTACATTTTTTATTTGCGACCCCATAAAGTAGGCATATATTTCTAGATCGTTATAGACAGCGGAATCGATATAATCATGTTCGTATATCTGTTGAAATTAACTTTCTGAGCCCTTAAATAATTATCATACAATATGGGTTGTTAGGTTACTATTTAAAATCGAGAAAATCGGCACACAAATGACTGAGATATAAGCCATATAGACTGAATATAGATTTTAATATTTATCATAAAGTATACTTTGCTGATGTGAATATGAGATTAGGCATAGCTGAATATAGTACTTTAACTTGTTTTGATACTACTCTCATACAAACAAAACTAATGCTGTTAATTTGTTATAATAAATATTCCATTTATCTGAGTTTACTCTTTTTACAATATATTTTTCAGTCGTCTACTACTATCATATGACCACATGTCGTATAAGTATTAAAAAATAATTATATGTTACGTATAATATTACAGTCAATAATGGGACAGATAGGAAAATAAATGTAGAGCTTTTAAGATAAGCTCCGAAATGTTTGAAACATGAGACAACAAATGACGTGATTTCGGCTTTTAGAATATTATTAAAACATAATCCGGTTCAATGCTACATATTCTGTTCTAAGTAATTATTCGTCGCAACTTTTTAGTACGATTTTTTGATTTTTGATACGATTTAGTTTCCTGCCACTATAAATAATAAAACTGATATGCGTTTGGTCCTGATGTAGTTACGAAAATTTAATTCATAAAATTTCAACCCACCTAATTTCCACTGATTTTATGGGCACAATGATTTAGATGATATATATTGTAATGAAATGTTGCCAGTTTATTTTGTATTTTTTTTTTTTCTATTTTTAAAGATTATTTCGTATTATTTAACTTTACAACAACACTTTAAGTTTGTCGTATATATTTCTTACACGGCCTAGACATTTGAGGGCAGATTTTTCCGCAATTTTAGATTTAAATCACGTCTTGTCATTAATAAATGTTTAATGTTGTATGTCAAAATAGCATCGAAACAACAAGCAATCACTATACAAACGGGAAACACCAGAATATTATAATTATTATTTAACACAAATCCTTTCTGCTTTGGAAGGTTAAAACACGTGTTATTATACTTTTTTTTTTTAAATGCTTTTAAATATTTGACTATAGTTTTATTTTCACATTGTTTTTATAAGACCAACTTTACTTCATAAAATACCTTTAACAACTTTAGTTAAATGTATTTTATGAAGTATTATTTAGAACATTTTAGTGAGTTTGTCCAAATTACATTTAGATTACTATGTCTACATATTCCTCTTGTTTGTAATTCTTATCAGATTTTGCTGCAATAAAAATAAATGCTACAATTTGATAAGTTTAAGTGTCCTTTGATTTAGTTCCCTTATTATCAAAAAGGACATTTTCTTTTAAAAGTATGTTGTATGAAGGTTTTCCGTAAGTATAAGAAGTTGTGTGTGTATTTCTATTAGATGTTATTGAACTAGTTGGTATTAGTTCTACGATTGAAATTATCATTAATCACCGTTAATAATACAACTTAAAAATAACAAGCGTTCGAACAAAATCATGATAAGATAAAAAAAACATACGTTTTTGATTTAAATAACCGGTAGGGAAATAATATAATATATGGTGAACAAATTAAATGCAAGAATTTTATTTTTGTTTTTTAATAAAGTGTGAATTTAGTTTATAAAAACTATGGAATGAAAAAATCTGCAAAATCATTGTATTTGGTATTTAATTTTTTAAAAATTGGTTTATATAGTGGACACGAAACTTTTGTATGTTAAACAAAAAGGGTGAAACAACATAACACACATAAAAATATCTAAACCTTTTCAAGCTGCTAGATGTTTTTTTTCACTGCTGTTGGTTTTGTTTTTTGTTGCCGCTGTTCTATGATTGTGAAAATGCATTTGAAATGTAAATCCTTCATAAGTTGAAATTCTAATCGTATAATGAGTAGATTTTATGCTAGTAGAGCTATGGTAAAAAAATTAAAATTTTTCCTACTTAAAGTAGTAGAAATACAACCCTTTTTGCATTTACTTAAAGCTAAGATTGCACAGGACAATATTTTAGTTTTTTAAATATCGAGATCTCGTCTGTTTAAGAAAAAACACAGCTCTCACGTTTGACTACGACAAAATCAAATACATGCAGAGAAAAGATATTACTGTAACCTTTCAGCATTTTTACAAGTTTTTTTATGATGGTGGTAACCATATAATGTTTTAGTTACAATTCACATGATTGTAGCAACCATATATATGATTGTAGTAAATAAGTATATATTTGTTACAACCAATCATATGTATGATTGCGACAATCATGTGAATATTAACGTCCAAAATCATATAAATAATTAAAGTGGCCATAATATTGTTAAACAACTTGTAAAAATGTTGAAATGGTTACAGTAAACATGTAAAACTATTGCTTTTTTCTGGTCGTAGTTGTCAGTAGTATTGGAATGACTTAGAAGTGAAATTCCACAGGGTTTTTTAGTAATATATTTTCTTATGTATTGAATCTTCATTTATAAAATATTTATAAAATTTTTGAATCCTTAATTAAAGATAAACACAGTAAATACACAAAATAAGTCTTTGTGTTCATATAATTTGGTGATTTTTATACCCACTACCAAATATTGATTTGTCATTCCGTTTGTACCGTGTCGAAAAATTGGTCATATAACCAGAAAGTATATGTATTCTGCGTACAATTGTAAGACGATCTAACAATATCCGTCCGTCAGTCTGCTAAAGATATGTAGGGTTTAGAGAGAGAAGAATTTAGTGGTAAGCAATTACCTGCTAATCAGAAATGTTTGATATTGCAAGTGAGCAGAAACGGTCAAGTAGAACTAGAGTTTTGTAAGACAACGTAATGTAAGACAACATCAAATAAAAATATTTTTCATAAATTTTTTGCTATTTTCTTTAAATATATACATTAGAGTGACAATCTGTTGTATAGAAAAAAATGTGTGTTCGAGTTTTGAAGAGTGCCGGGTGGAATATTCTGACACTAAGTCTGAAAGTTTAGTACTGAAAATTTTAGGCAAATCGGACAACGATTTCGGGACGCGCATCGAGGTCAAAGGTCAGATACATATATGCAAAATTTTACTATTTATATGAAATAAATTTGTGAAACTCCTTAACTTTCTGCATTATGTTACAGAAATATGTAGATTTATTTATATTAACGAAACTTACACTAAAAAAAATCTTTTTGAGATTAAACCTATATGTCCTTTGGGTCAAATTGACCCAAAAACTGTATTATCGCTAAAAAAGAATCTAAATGTGTACGTAATTGTCGTTCTAATAAGATATAAAAGACAAAAATTGGTTAAAAAATATTAAAGTTATTAAAAATTCCCCAGACCATAAACGTGACTCAGGCCACTTGAACAAGAAATGTAGGAACAAAATTAACGTATTTTAAGAAATATTGAAATAAAAGCTAATTTTTACTTAAAATATATTCGTATTCACATTTGTCTGAGTTTTTGTCTTTGTAGGATACCGTTAACATATTCCCAGGGATGACCAAAAAAAAATTATTTTTTTTAACGGCAGTCTCAAATCTTCATTTTCAAATTTTTAAAAATTTTGTTCAAAAAATTTCAGAATTTTTTGATCATCACATTAGGATTTATTGAGATCATAATAGAGAATAAAGATATGAAAAAATTATGTCAATACCTCTTACAGTTTTTCCGTACCTACGATTTAAATTTTGTGATTTTCGGGAAAAAATATTTTTTTGGCCAAATTTTGGCGAATGAGAGCAATTTCCTTGCTGTTACGAATTTTAAGTAAAACCTATACAGAATCTTATAGTTCAGATTATTTTAAATATACTGTGACAGTTTTACAAAAAGCTGACAATTTTAACCCTTAAATGGTGAAGGTCAAAGTAAAAATTTGCAATTTTTGGAATTTCTAAAAGAAAGATATATTATACATACAGCACCATAGTGAAGATGATATATTGCGTTAGTGCTGAAGCTTGTAACGCTCAAGAATATTCGTTCAACACCCAACTGTAAATCCGAATAACTTTCTGAATCGACTTAAACCTTATGCGTAAAGTGAAGTCGCAATTTAAAGATATTTAGATAAAATTTGTCGTAAATGTCTGATTATATATAGGTATCCACACACATTTTTCTACAAAATATGTTTTATATAGAAGGGAATCGCACTTAACATTTTTATGCGGATCAATCCATAATTGACCATAGCTCCCATATAAGCCACTCCATAAATCACTCAAACGAGCACAATTATCTTAAAAAGAAGTAAGTTCAATATAGAACTCAATCACATGACCCAATTTCATTGCGATCGGTTTATAATTGGTAATAGCTCTCAGACCGACTCCGGAAATCACTTTAACGTATAAATCTCTTAAAAGTGTTGGTATCCAAATAATATTTAGCAAGAAAAAGTTGTATATAAACATAAATAACACGACCTAATTCCATGATGATCGGTTGATAATTGGTCATTGCTCCTATATAAGATCCAATTTCGAAAATTACTCATGAGAACAAATTATTGAAATTTTAAAAGAGAAATTATTTGCTCATATATTCAGTCTAGTTCGGGCTTGAATTATTATAATACAATTCATAATCATATAATTCAATATTGAGCTCGTTATTCGCCAATTGTGTCAGCATATAATCGTATACGCAATTCCTAAAATATATTTTTGACTTTCAGTTACCAACTTCATTCTACTAACGGTCCGCTCCTTACATGATTTAGCTATAATCTTCTACGACTAAACACTTTCTACGAAAAAAATCACTTCGAAATAGTCACTCAATCTAAAGTTATACTTTCATTCATAAAAACACAAATTGTTTGCATCGGCGCAGTGGACACAAAACTCAACTAGAACTGAGTGAAATCATATACAGTTTGAGATAAAAATACACAATAAATTAAAATCTTTGTGAAATACTGACTTTAGTTGATAGCGGTGCATCAATAAAAACGGTTCATGTGGCTCTGTAGCAAACAAAATTATAATACGAATAGCACGTGGATAGACAAAATAAATGCGAATAATTGTACGGAATTAAAAGTCATAATAAAAAAACTAATTTTACAATGACACTGCATGAGAATTTCAATGTTAATTGTTGACTATAGAATATCTAATGCGATGTACTGCAATATCACCCAGTAATAAATGAATTTATCAGTTTCAATTGAAACCGTAATGTGATACTAGTAAAGCGGGTGATTGCAAAAGTGAGCAACTTGTCACAGTAATAATTTATAAAATACTTTTAATAAAAAATAAAAATTATTGTGTTAAATATAGAACAAGTGCTCGTACTTAGTAGGGTTTCTAATTTCCCGGGAAATATTAAAAAAGGAATATTTTCATTCCCAGGAATTCTCGGGAATTTTTTAATGAATTTATTACAACAATAGCTTAAAAATAACTTTAAACTTTTACGAAGCAACTTTTTTTGAAATGATAAATTTCAATTGATATTAGAGAAATGACTGCCAGTTTCTCGATCTCGAATGAACTTAGTCGGCAATATATTGCCTTTTGACGTCACATGTTTATTAACAATTGTGATAGTGTGTATATAAATATGCATTTTAAAGTTTTTTTTCAAATGATTTTTTAAAATTTATAATTTTTTTGTGAAACATTTGTACAATATAAATTTATTCAAAGTATTGTTAGCTATGACTTTTTTCCATCTTTCTGGCGACATATGGATTCCGAGCGAAAAAAACTGCTCATCTTTTGAGGGCAAGAACGAATCCAGCTAATATCGGATACTTTGTTAAAAAACGTATCCCAGAGAAAGCGTTCTACATCGATCAAAACGAATAGTAGGCGGACGGGGCAGGGTCTGGACTATAAAGAGGATAGGGATAAACTCCTCCAACAAATTCTAAATAGCTTTTAAAAGGTATTTCAACCTGTGGCCGAATGTTGTCAAGATGGAATATTAAAGTTTCATCTCTGGCCACATATTTTGGGCGTTTTTCGCCAATGCTTATTTCAAAGAAAGCAGTTGTGTTCGATACCAGTTCCCTGCGATAGTCTGGTCTGGTTTCAGCAGCTCATAATAAATAGGATGCTTTTGGTACCACAAAATACAGAGCATTACCTTAGCGCCATGGATATTTGGCTTTGGTTTCTATTCGGTTGGTTGGCTGGGTTTCACATACAATCTCTTACGCTTCGGGTTATCGTAATGAATTCTTTTTCATTGGAAGAAATGATTCGGTGCAAAAGGTCTAAAGGTCTCTCGGCATCAATTCGTATGGTACCCAATTTCCCTCCATTTGGATGAATCCAGCTACTCGCAAATGTTTTAATATTGCTGCTGAGTAACAGCTTGCATAGCACCCAATATTTTGCAATCAATTTTTGAGTTTTTCAACAATCTTCATGGAATAATGCAATGCTCAAAATCTTGGTCTTCAAATAGGTGAGCTTCAACTGCACTTTTTTTTTAAATTAAATAAGTAAAGCAAAACATATGCTACTTCGTTGGCACAAAATTCTACATTTTCGTAGTAAAATAAAACTTTGTTGTTTACACTATAATGTTCAATATCTAAGTGAGAAAAAATGGCAGATATGTACCCTTCAACTTGAGATTTAAGTTATTAAAAACAAAAACCGCATTCAATAGATACTCCATCTATTGTTAATCCACAATTTTTAAAAAATATGCAATAATAAGTCCTAACAAATCAAAGCCGTTTTACAGCAAAGTATATGATTCAGATGGATAATTAGTGGTATTTGGACGTGCTAATTGCAGTTCTTTTTGATTTTCTATGTCTATTGTCGAAAGAATATATTCATATAACCAAATCATTCGATTGGGAAACGAACCTGTTTTATCTGTGAGTAAATAATAATAACTTTAAAGAGAGTACTTATAAAGAAATTCCCAAAATTTCTTGAATAATATTCCTGGGAGTTCCCATAAAATTTTCCCGATTAGGAACCCCAGTACTTACGTTTATAAATAAAATTAATATTTTATTTGTTTGCATCGAATTCTTGATCTTTAAATAAATCTATTATACAGCATATTTATACTTTCTTCATCTTCAATTAAGTTTGTTTATTTCTTATTTTTATTTAGATTAATTTATTTGTATTGTGACGATTTATTGTATTGATAATTGAATTGCATAAAAGCCAAGGAAGCTGTAGCCTTTGTAATCTGTGAAAAGTGTTCATGTATGTTTCATATGTAAATTTTTGCTCTCAATGCATTTCAGTATTCATTGTACACATCAACAATAAATTAGGGGGTTAATTGATAAGTAAATAAAAAAATAAATATGAAAACAGTATGATAGAGCACAGTCAAAATAGAAGCAAGTACGAAAGTACAGTCGGTCAAGTCTGACCATATTGACCAAATAATGTGCGGAAAGACATAGAACCGTAATATTCCATTATAACAAAGCTCGGCAACATGTTGCAATACCTGTTTAAAGTATTTAGATTGAAGTGTTTGGGAAGTTTTGCCTCACCTATTTTATAGTCCAGACCGTGCCCCGTTCGGCTACTATTTGTTTCGATAGAAGCAGAACTGTCTGTCTGATGAGCAGTTATTGCTCGGAATCCGTATGTTGCCAGAATGAATAACATTTTTTAATTCCAAATTAAGATTTTAGTGAACTGAGCTCAAATTGAAATATTTATTGGGTGTATGACCTAAAAATGGGGGATTTTTTCAAAATTTGTATGACCCCTCTTTCTGGCAACATACGGGTTCCGAGCTTCGCATTCTTTAGCTTCATTGAAAGGCTTTATTTAAAAAGAAATCGTTCATTGTTGAATTGATCATAATGGAACTATTTCATAACAGAATTTATGCAACCTGTTTATGATTAAAATTTTGTTGTTTTTTCTTCATTCAGTTTTATTTTTGTTTTACACTGAAAAAATTAATTGTAAAAGTTGACTTAAGACTTTTTGTAATAGATTTGAATTAAAGAAAAGTTCTATCGATCAATACACGTTTAAAGTTATTGTGTAATGTATTTGAATTCAAGAAAATTTTAATGATTCAATATGGAACTAATTCTATAAATAAGGAATTCTCAAAGGAATGAATTTAAAACATTTAAGGGACAAAGGAATTAAGCATAAGAATTAATTCATAATGAATTCACTAATGGCATGTTTAAGATATAAAATTTATTTTAATTTCGAAAATGAAACTAAGAATTAATTCTTTGGAACCATTGCATTCTATTTATGATGGATTGCATCCAAATAAAGAAAAGACCTGTACAAAATATGAGTGTAATAAGAGACGTGAAATATAATGGAGATCTGGTATGGAGGCTTTTGTTGACAGAGGAACAGTACGTCGGTCATGGAATAGTAATTATCAATAAACCCAATTCAATTGCTCTTTAATGCACAATTGCATTGATCAATTGTAATTGTGCATCCACTCTTGACTAACTTCATTGTTTTCTTCTTCACACATTCAGATACGAAAATTAACAAAGATAAACATTCATTTACACAACATGTATTGTAGATGTTCAAATGTGTTGATTTGTGAATATTTTATGTAATTTATATAAAATAACAAATATAGTTCTAAATATTAAAATAAAATTAAAATAATTGACAATAACAATTACGACACCAATATCATCATCAGAAACAAAGAAAAGAAGAGCAGCAACAAAGAAAACAAAATGATTTTAATAAATTTGATAATTGTGTTAATTTTAACAACATTTACAATAGGAACAAGTAAGTGCATTTCCACCACTCTCACAATTTTCAGAATTTTATACAATAATTATAGAAATGTATATGTAGAAATTAAAGACATTTGACCATCTAACTAACAATTTCCACATCTTACCTCTAAAAATAAAATTTGCGCAATACTGCTCCTGTCAACAGTCACCTGTCAGTTGACTCCTGTCAAAATTTGAACAAGTTGCATCATTTAGTTTGGGTTTGAGAGCCATTGATAGCAAAGTACCGCGCGACTTGAGGAGAAAATGGATGAAAGTAAATTTCGTGTGATCATTAAGTATATTTTTTGCGAAAAAAACCATCATCCGAACCAGAGCTTGATAAATACTATGGGAAATCCATACCATCAATTTTAGTGATAAAAAGTGAATTTCCTAGTGGCCATACAAGTACGGAAGGTGCCGAACGTTCTAGAAACCCGAAAAAATAGAACAAATTTACGATAGGGCTCGCTGGTTTCAATTTTGAATGATTACTTGGGTGTGAGAAAGCTTTACGCGGCACCCAGCGTTTGCTCACATTCGACAACAAACGAAATTGTTTGACAAATTCGCAGGAGTGTTTGCCGTTGTTCAACCACAATATGGACGAGTTTTTTCTTAGTTTCATAACCCTGGACGAATCGTGGCTCCACAACAACACACAAAAGACATTTGGTCTCTTGAAAAGGATAAAACAATCAATGGCGAATAGTATAACAACTTATTGGGTCGATTTAATGAGAATTTATAAAAATGCCTCATTTGGCCAAGAAAAAAGTTTTTTTTCACCAGGGCAATATAAGGGTGAATACATCTGCAGTTTTCACGAGAAAAATCCATGAATTAGGCTACGAATTGTTCCCTTATCTGCCCTATTTTTCGGTTTAAGAGTGACTACTTCTTGTTTCCAAGCCTGAAGAAATGGCTCGGAGAAACGTTGGACAATTTTTATTGAGCTTTAAGGCTATGTTTAAAAATAAAATGATTTTTTATCAAAAAACCTGTGTTGCATTAAAGAAGTCACGAACTTATTGGCCCGCAGTCGTATTTAATATGATTCAATCAAGAATAATACTGCAGTTCCTTGATTTACGTTGTAAAAAATTGTGTTCCGCTTAAATTCGATATGCCTCAGTTGTCGTAGAGGAGGACATAGTTTTTAAGACAAATTTAAATGTTTGACCACCCCATTAAAATACAAGATGAACAATTGACCACCTTAGATTAGCAAAACGTTGTACGGTTGTAAATTCTGCAAGTAAATATTGACAGACTTCAACTAGATGGACTTTGTAATAATGTTTGTGTCAAGATAAAAAATCCAGTTTAGTTTACTAAGTTGCATCATTTTTATCCGGAACCAATCACGACACAAATCTATGGATTACTCTATAAAATGTTTGTATCATATCGTCATATGACAAACGCTTTATATTTTCAGATGTTTAGATATACTTAGATTTATTTAGAGTTTTAAAAAATAACTGCTTTGTACTCTTAACATAAGAATATAAAGAACAATTACTTTTATAGTAAACAATTTTCGATTTTTTTCCAATTTTCCCTAAACACAATTTCAGCACCAGCAATTGAAGTTGTTTTCATCATACAAAGTCAAGACACAAAATATCACAATAAATTAAGTCGAAATCTAAAAGAGAATATTATCAAACAATCAGTGGAATTACAACCGAAGTACAGAATCCAAGTACATGTACTGCATGAAATATTAAATTACCCAGGAGACTGGACAATACACAATTTAATACCACAACTAATGCTGCTGCAAAGCAAAAGTCACATGAACACCAAGCTGAAAAACACAAATGAACACAAATATATAAAAGTAATCAATGACAACACAAGATGGATTATATTTTGTGAGGAGAGGACAAGAGTTAAAGTGAAACTATTAATGGATAAGTTAAAGGATGAGAATCATACACAGGTATTTTTTTATTTTTCATAAAAGTACATATCTGGAAGATTTTTTTTTGCTGATAACTATGTATATATTTCATTTATCAGCTTTTGTACCTGGGGAAACCTTTATATGATCGTGAACCTACAATCATACATCATTTTGCATTTTTTGAAAATCCCAAATGGTTTCCATATCCAATGCTGAGTGCTGGTGTCGTATTTAGTATGAGATTATTTAAATGGTAAGTTTGTCTTGTAATATTTATGTAAATGGTGTTTTTTATAGAGGCGGAGAACTTTCATTTGAGATAAAACAAAGAAAAACTTTTTAATTAGATAATTTTATGACATTGTGGTGGCGGCTACTATAACCTGGATTTTCAACGTTCGCACACACTTCGCAGGCTGTATTTCGGTGATAACGAGTCTAATATTTGCTTCCAAGTGCTCGATAGTTTCTAGTTAATCTGCATAGACCTGAGGCTTTAAATAATTTAATGGTGTCAAATCACATGAACGAGGTGGACAGTTAACAGGTCAATTTATTGAAATTATTCGTTCCCAAATGTTTCTCTCAGTAAATTGATTGCTTCCGCGTTGTGTGACATATAGCACTATTCTGCTGATACCACATGTCTGCAATACTAATGGCTTCCAACGGAAAGCATGTCTCTATACCGCTAACCATTGGCTGTAATGTTCTGACTATCATCAGAATGCGTTCCAAACAGTGAGCTTTTCTGCATGTAATGGTTTTGAGGATTATCATCGCTCTAAAGGCGCCAATTCTGTTTGTTGACATAACAATTTAACCAAAAGTGTGCCTCATCTCTGACAACAAATTAACAATTGAAATGGCGATGGTTCCTTTGGCACAATCACCAAATTCACCAAGATCTTTACTCAAAATTTTCCAAAAAGTAGATGGAAACAAATTTAGTTGTTGAGCATGATGACGAATTGACACATCATCAATCGCTTGTTCTTTGCGAACTATACGGTATATTTCGGGATGCGTATTAAAGTTTAGAGTAAACGTACATATTTCGAAAACAATCCATAGTTTCTCGAATTAACCGCTCTGACGATTATGAGCACCATAAAACACATGTAATGCCCGATGAGTTTTTCGAATTGAACCATGATTTTCAAAATGAATTTCTACAATTTGTAAATGTTACTCTGGCGTGAGTCTAGTCATGATAAATTGTCAAACCGAACTAACCTCAAATCAAGCGAGTATTGCCAAACAGAAAACAGTGCTGACATTTTAAAGTTCTCCGCTAAAAAAATCACCCTTTGTAAGTATTTGTTTATATATTTTTTTATTTGTGGTAATATAAATTACATTCCTGATGTTAGCGCTATAGTAATTTTTGGTATCTCAAATCGTGACTCAGACCAACTTATTGGGTGTATTTAGCTTCTATTTTGAAAATGTTTACAATATAAATTTATTCAAAGTATTGGCCATTGTTAGCTATGACGTCTTCCCATATGGATTCCGAGCTAAAAAACTGTTCATCTTTTGAAGCCATGAACGAATCAAGCCAATATCGAATGCTCTTTTCCGAAGTAAAGTGTATCCCAGAGAGAGCGAGCTACATCGATCGAACAAATAGTAGTCGGTCGAGGCACGGTATGGACTATAAATCGGGTTAGGCAAAACTTCCCAGCCACTTCATTCTAAATAATTTTTACGGTTCCATATCTCGCCGCATATTCTGGTCTTTTTTCGGCCAATTCTCACTTCAAACAAATCAGTTGCATTCGGTACAGGTTCCATGAGATTTCAGCAGCTCATAATAGATAGGATCCTTTTGATGCCACCAAATACAAAGCATTACATGGGCGCCATGGCTATTTGCTGGTCTGAGCGATGTTTGTCTTCCATGTCAAGATCACCACTTCTAAACCGCACGATGGAACACATTCACAATAAGCTTTGGCGAGCAATCGGTGTGCTTCAGCGGCATTTTTTTCAAATTAAAGAAGTGAAGGAAAACATCTCGCCTATGACGCATTATTGGTACCAAATTCGACATTTCAGAAGCAAACAAGCTAGTGAGAATAAATGAAAGACATCGCTGGATTAACATGCAAAGGCTCTATGTCCACTTTTATTAGAAACTGAGATTTAAATGCAGTAATGTATAATAAGTAAAAATACATTGATTACAAGGACAAAAAATTACAGTTATCTCGTTGTTTGTTTTTGATTTGTAGTGTTGAGCAAAAGCGCTGAGTCCAATTTATCACAAGAAAAAGCTCTAAGTCAATATAAAAATTACAGTTTAACCATTTCTGTCAAATACACATCAGATGATGAACTTAATTTTAAATTGAAAAAATCACCCCAAAAATTAATAGAAATGTAGTTGCATTGGAGTGGTTGGAATAACACCAACTTCGTCAAGAAAGAAGAAAAATAACGACAAAAAAGTACGAAGACTTAAAATTTGTTAATAAAGCTTAAATATCTTTATTTACAACTTAGGTGTCTTTGGTGACCCCAACTAAAATTTTCCGGCAAACATTTTCGAAGAATACTTTAATCTTTATATCTCCTTTTTTAAAAGAAAGTTTTTTTATTATCTCGACAAAATTGACCCCTAAAGGAAGGAGGTAGAGGGTTAAGATCTTCCACGAAAATGATCCCCATAAAATTCCACAATGTTACTCTGACAATAATAAATCTCTCACTTATTAATTTTTTTCTACAAAAATTATCTGTTCAACATGCTCTTTTAGAATTATAGTGTTGCTATTCTGTCTAAAAGTCTTAATTTGTTGGACAGTGTTTCTTTTTTTACAATAATCAAAACAATCTTTACTTTTTTACATATTATTAGCTTTTTGAATAAAAGCAATAAAAAGCCAAAAAAAGTACACAATACATACTTTCATTATAGTAAATAAGAAAAATAATGAAAGACAAGTTCTATGACCTATGTCCATGAAGAAATACAAACTAAGCAATAGAAAAAGCTCTATGTCAAAAACGATTTTATCTCGGCAAATACTTACTTTTTCATTTTGCTTTTACGCACATAGAAAACAAAGAAAAATGCAAAAAAAAAAAAAACGTTTACAGAATTCAAAAACATTTACGCCAAAAAAAGTTTGATTGTTTTTTGTCTCTCCTGTAAAAATTTAAAATATGGAGCCTTTGCATGATAAACCAGCAATATGTATAATAACATATAAGCTATTAAAAACAAAAACTGCGTTGTGAATCCCGCATTTTTAAGTTATACACCCAATTAAAAATATAACTCACTACAATTTAATTTTTAAATAGAAAATTGAATATCGTTAGGAATGTGTAGGTGATAGTGTATGTATTTGTATATAGATGTGTTCAAAGATGCAAAGATGCATTTGTGTTTATTTTTCAGTCTGAATTAATATTTGCTTTTATTTTAACACATTATCCTATTGTTTTTAATTTCAAACAACAACTACAATGTGAACTTCAACAAAATATTCAAATAGTATTGCCGATATATATTCCAACTACAATAATAAGAAATCAACATTACTACATCGTTCGGAATTTAGTATTGATGCTGCACATGAGCTGGCCCGTTTTATTTATGATAATGTCCAGATTCCAACAGTGACTAAAACAACAATATCTTTAAAAAATAATAATAATATAAAAAATACAAATACATTTGTTGGTCATGAAGAAAAAACTGCAACCAAAACAACACATACTACAACTCCGACTAATGGTGACAACTTCAGTGCTCAAGTTACTAATACTAATGTTTCTGACTTGTCGCACTCTGATTTTCCTACTACGCGTAGTAGGACTATTAACGAAATCACAGACAAACATAAAGATGAAACATCTAACCCCGGTAGTAGTATAAGTAACAGCAACACAAAAAAACAGAAAGTAATGTTAAAGAAAGCTTCATACATTTGTCCTACGGCCACATGGGAGTCCCAAAGCGAGAACAACATAAAAAGTGACTATATCCGAACCAGCAACAATAAAAATGAGAATGACGCATGTGCCATGTATGCTGATCAAACTGCATCATCAATGACATGTGTAAGTATTAGTGAAGGGAATTCCACAAAAAAAAAAGTTGAAAACATAATTGAATGCGGCTTAACCGATACACATTGTTTTACAAAACACATCAGGTTCGAGTCTTCAAAATTAATTTTTTTATAGCTAGTTCAAACAAAAATTCACAATAAAAGGTAGCAAAGATACAAAGATTGAAATTGAAATCATATGTATATATGATTATTAAAGTGCTACAAAAAAAAAAAAAAAAATAATTAATTTTGGCCATTCTCCCCATATCTGCCCGATATTAGAATTCAATGGTCTCTTGTCTTGTCTATTTTTAAGTTGTTACGAAAATCACCTATATTTTGTTTAATTAGGTATACAGATTATTCGCACACTATTAACGTTTAAACTTCTTTCAAAATCTCCCAATTAAATCTCCTAATTTATACATTTTTTAGTACTGCTCATCAAATTATTTCGTGTATTAACACTAGCAACAATTTATCTACAGCGCACCAAAAAGGAAGTAATAATTATGACTTTCACACTAATGTAAAAGACAAAAAAATAAAAATATGCCAAAAGCTTTCTTTAAGGTGTGTCGGAGCAAGGATTTTCAAAGGACATTTAAATGAAATAAAATTATGATTGTTAAATCTTTGTCTGTCAGTTAATCTGTTTCAATTAATATTTTCGATTACTCAAATCAACACGAAGACATTTCAATCTTTTGTTAAATTTAAAATTCTTTTTTTGCAGATTCCTATCAAACGAGAAGAAATATATTTCGCCGTTAAAACCTGTTCAAAATATCACCATGAACGTTTGCCAATAATACAAAACACTTGGGCACCGTATGCCAAACATATCAAATATTTTAGTGATTTTCAAGGTAAGATATGAATTTAATGAAACAGTGAAGGACATTAAAGGCACATAAATACTTAAATATATGGTCAGAACTGAACTGGAAATGAATAAAGCAAAACTTAGCAGAACAATACCACAAAGCGATTGATTTATTGTATGTTAAATGGATTTATCAATATTATACTAAATTCAGTAAAAGTTTACATATCGCACATTTACTGCAACAACGTCGTAATTAAAAAAAGTTGTTTCGAGAAAAATGGCTTTGAATGTTTTATGACATTTTACTATATCTTAAACAAATTTTCAACAAATCATAAGATTTCAGAAATAAAACCTGATTTAAATAGTAGATATTAATATCGTTCTAATCTGTATTTAGCCCAAATTGTTTCTTGTCAAATGTACGAGAAAACATGAATCTTGATTTTGACGTTTACAGAAAAAAATAATTGACTTTTTTGAAAACTGGTAAAAAAAACACTGATTTTGATTATGACGTTGTTGTAGCACATGAGCGATATGTATATTTCTTTTTCACCAATTGCACTAAAATGAGTAAAATGAGTTTTAATTAACTATAGCTAATTTGTCTCAAAATGTAACAGAATTTATGATTATTTATTCAAAATACAACCCTTATAAAGATCATTTTGCATTAAACTCAACCATATGATAATAAATGTGCAAAAAGTATTTCCTCTTAAAATTTCAATAATTTATTTTTGTGAGTGATTTTTGGAAGTGGGCCGATATGGTGTTCGCCATCAAATTAAGTAGCTTGATTTATTTCTATATGAAAATTCTTTCTGTTAAATTTTATTTGGGTACCAACATTTTTGTGAGATTTTTGCTCGTTAAAGTAATTTTCGGAAATGGGACTATATGGGAGCTATGGTCAATTACACCGTGAAACAAATGAAGACATTTGGAAAAATACACGGACTGCGCTGAATAGATTCGATTGTATTACCAACGGGCAGTAAAACCATATACTCGGCATGGCGATTTTGGTGAACAATTTTGTTAATGGGCCTCTAAAGATGATGAAAATCAGTGGGTCCTCAAACAATGGTGTCATCAGTTTTTGGCCAACAGCTAATACAGACTTGGCGATACCAATTAACTATATATGGCAATAATATTGCTAAGAGTCCGCCAAAAACTTTTTGTAAACATTTTTATCAAAATAACATTTTATATTCACTTTTTTATAATAACTTACAGGTACTCCCAATATGTCACTAACAATTTATCTTACTAAAACATTTAGTAAAGTTTCTTGTGAACATATCAATGCAATCTGAAAGTATTTTAAAAATGTTCGTTTTTTACTATTTTTTTTACGCGGAAACAAGGATTTTTTGTTTAAAAAGTATGATCAAGTGTGCTGCAATACAATGGGCAAATCATTATCAGTATGATTATCAGTATTTTTGAAAGGGGGGCATGGTATGTCGAGTTTCTGAAAAGTAAATATAAGCTTCTTGTGTAAGTATTTCGTTGGTTTACGTGGTAGTTCACTGCGTGCGAACAATAAAGTAGGGTCGAAGGGACCCCGTTTTGACAAGACCACACCACTCGTTAGATGTAATGTCGTTTACATCGTAATGTACATATATAAAATGTATGCAAAAAAAATATGCTAGTTTACTAGCTGTGAGGTATCTCAGTAGGTCATTAAGTTTAGACCCGATTACCTCACCAAAGTTAGTCAGTATATACTTGCCCATGAATTTATGTAATTTTGAAAAAAAACTTAGGAGGATTGGGGATCAGTGCTGAAACGAAGCTGAGCAACTGTAAATCAACTCAAAAACTCCTCATCCGAGTAAATAATACAGTACAACATAGAAGTTTGGACTTGATCGTACTATTTTAACAAACAAATCTTTGTTTTAGTGTCAATAACTAGTAAAAAGCGAAAATTGTTAAGGTACAAAGTGATCTTCATATTGCATTGATATGTTGACAAGGGTTAGATATCCCTGTAAATTAGATATCCCTGTAAATTATTATAAAAAAGTGAAAAAATTTTCTTCGTATATTTTTTGTGCGCTTTTGTCGTCTTCAATGAACCTGTGATACTAAAACAATCACTGACAATTCTTTGCCTACAATTCTTTAATTGAGAAATACAACATCTTTAACCACTTGGCTTATTTCAATGTACAACCCTTCGTATTAGTATGTCATCTTCCAATTCAAGTCCATCAATAAATGATTATAGGATATGTATTTTGTACTAAAAACATGATTGTGCATGTCTGGTTTGTGTGCACTAATGTGTATAGAAATAATATGTGTGTTTGTAAATTAAACTTTATTTGATATTTTAAGATGACACAATACCAACAATAAATACTGGCATACCAAATGTTGTGATGGGACATTGTGCCAAAACATTACAAATTCTGAAATTAGCTCTGAGGAATATTGAAAACTACAACACCAGACAGCAAAGTCTCCATCATTTTAATCAAGCAAAACATGAAAATCATCAAATACAATGGATATTTCTCACCGACGATGACACTTTATTAAGGTGAGTTTTAGTTGGGGAGAAAATTATTATACAACAAGTAAAAGAGCTATATTAGGCTGTGTCGAATCGTATATACCCTTAGCTAAAGTGTACTTAAGATAAAGATTGAAAGCATTTGTTGGTGAAAAAAAATGTTTGTGTGAAAAATATGTATTTGGCTGAAAAAATTTTATTAGTGAAAAAAATGTAGGTTTAAAAATATCTCTTTCAAATTTTGAACCACTGACGGTCGAAATTACTATGGCGTTTTATACGTCGTTGAAAATATCTATCATTAGATATCCTTATTGTATATAAAAGAACTAAGTAATCCAGATATAAATAAAAAATAGGTGATGTTTTTTTGCATATATCGCTGTTATTTGTAGTGCGAATTTCTCGAATTTAAATAGCAACCTAAGCGGCACCATTGAGGATATTTTGATGAATCAATCGTGTATGTAGCTTATTTGCGGGCTTCAGAATGTTGATTTCAACATACAGACAGACGGACATGGTTAAATCGATTCAGCTATCCATAACGATCCAGAATATAAATATATATCTTATTGGGTCTCAAAAGAAAAATATAGACACGAACAGTGACACGAACGAACAAACATATTATTTTACTAAAACTGAAAGATAGACATATTAAAAATTTGCATTGTATTTTGACAAAAGTTAAATTTATTATCAATTAAAATTTTAATTTGTTTCATAGGGGGATTAAATGTATTCTCCGTATTGAGTTCAACATTTAATTTACTGGCAATAGAAAACATTTTCATTTAAATTTTATAGGCCACAGATTCATGATTTATTTGTTAAATTGTGTATTTTTTTATTCCAGTTTTTTCATACTGAAAAGTATCAATGTTTGTGGTTATGCGGGCAACAAGTTTGCTCATCAACCAAACATCCATACCATACCACTCAGCCATCAAACTGCCTATAGACAGAGACTTTTTTATTTTGGGTGTCTTCAATTTTCATCACAATATTCAATGAAATAAAATTTACTTGCACAAACATATTTTACCACATTATCAGGGACTATATTCAGCTCCTCTTATTACTTCTCTAGAGAATTTCATATCATCTCCCCATTAGTATTCATCAAAAGTAGTTTCTTTTTTAATAATTTCCTATTTACTTTATTTTTGTTAGCGTTTCAGGTGTTTGCCAAGTACTTGGATGTTACAATTCAATGGATGATATTTATCTGGGTGAACGTTACGGGTATCGTTTGCATACCCAGGATGGATTCAACTATATAACAGGTGGTGGTGGCATTGCATTCTCTTTGCCAGTGGTTAGACTTATTTTGCAGCAATGTTCGTGTCCTTCACCATCGTCACCGGATGATATGATTTTGGGCTTCTGTTTGCACTCACTTCAATTGCAAGCTATTCATTCGTCGCGGTTTCATCAAGTAGGTATCAGTTTTTTTACATTGTAAACCTTAATATAATTTACAACAAAATTAACACTAAATATTCATTATTTTCCTGATATCTTCTTCAATTAAAGGCTCGCTCCAACGATTATTCCTTGGAGTTATGGAAACAAGAGCCACCTGTTTCATTTCACAAATTTTGGCAACTGGATCCTGTTGATGTTTATAATAAATTGTTTGCTGCTCAAGACCGTCAACTGTTGGCTGAGGAAAATCTTGTTCTCGACAATCTTATTGATTTAGATTTTAGTTCCAAGACTCGAAAACTATATACGGAATCATTGAATTTAAATGAGATTCCTGTCTCCTTGGTAGCATCGCTGCATCATTCAAAGGAGCGTCATGTTGATCTTTAATCAATGATTTTTGTTATTTATCTGAATAAAATAGTAATATATTTTTGCAAATTAAAGTATTGTTTCCAAGTGTTTTATTTAAATACATTGATCAAAACTCATAATTAATTTAAATCATTTTGTTACTATTATACATCTATTTAGCTACATAAAGTGACTTATAATAATAATAGGGACTTCCGAGCTTTGACAGTTGATAGCGGCCATATTGTTGAAGTTACATCTGCCGAATTGACTATCATTTATTCAGTTTATTTTGCCTAATCAAAATGGACGGGTATAGCGTTCAACAACACTTGCATATGATAAAGTTGTTTTATCAAAATGGGTGTTCTGCTTGGGCAAGGCTCCGCTCACTACACCCATTTTACGGTGAGACTCATTTCAGCAGACAAAATTGCCGAATTTGGGACGATACCCATCCACATGACATTTAAGAGCGTCCAATGCATCTACAATATTTAACTGTTTTTGTGTATTTTGAGCGGTCCATATTTCTTTGAGAGCAACATTGGACAGGCCATCACCGTCAGCGGCGAGCTACATAGGTTGATGATTAGCCAGTTCTTTTTTCCTGAATTGGATGAAATAGACAACAATGACATGTAGTTTCAACAGCTACGTGCCACACAGCTCATACCACATTTGACATTCGGCACGAGCGATTTGAGGGCATGGTGATCTCACGTAGAGGTGATGTGAACTGTCCACACATATCGTGCAATTTGACCTCGTTAGATTTTTTCGTGTGGGGTTTTCTTAAGTCTAAGCCAACAAGCGACAAACTACAGCTGCCATTAATGCCAACATAACCCATGCCATCGATCAAATTAAGCCAGATTTATGCGTGAGAATAATGGAAAATTGGAAATTTTGAAGCGCGCCATCCAGCGAAGCATCTGTAGACATTTGTACGATGTTATATCCCATACATAATTCCATCGATAAAATGTTCAAAGGAATAAAATATGTTGATGATATCTCACACATACTTTTTTAATTTAAATGTAGGAAGCGCTTTATGAAATGAAGCAATTATGTTCACGAAAGTATTCATGGTTTTATTAATTGTGGATGAATCCCAATAAGATGTATTAGGAAGCTTTAGAGAAAATAAAAGTATAAGAGCATCGGAAAAGGTATCTTAACTAGATTCTGTATTATTTGAGTTGATTGGTGAGTATTGCAAATGCATTATAAGGTTTAACGCTGTTTCCACCTTGCTTTTCCTTATTTGACTTCATTTCGTGTATTGTAAATGATTTTAATAAAAAAATTACAAATTATATTTTATTACTTAAGAAATAAAACGGAAAATGTTGATAATTTTGAAAATCATCCGTGCTTTTATATACTTTTTAAAATGAAATCATATAAGTATGTAAATGATGAAAAGCTATTGTAACAAATGATAGAGTCATTTTTACATTCACACATTCATTTAAGAAAATACATGTTTTGTGTCGGTCAACTTTGATATTCTAGTGCATGATACTAATAGTTACTTCTTATGATATTATGGTATCAAATAACTAGTACTGTAAAAGAAAATCAAAACGATAAAAAACTTTTACAAATTTGCATTTTCAGGCGCCAAAAAAGATGAAAACGCTTTTAATATATGTGCTTTTAATATATGTGCTTAAATCCTTCGGGATTCGTTACAAAAAAAAAAAAAAAAAACAGTAAATAAATCCTTGGGGAGTACGTGCTTTCATTTCAACATTTAATTTTTATATTCTAGAAAAAAGTCTTTAGTATAAAATGCAAATGATGCAAACTTTTAAAAAAAACTTTGGAAACTCCTTTGTTTTATTCTTACGCAGAGAAACGCAATGTGGTCTGTATAAGATATTTGAAATATATTGAAGATTCTTATTTTTATATTCGTTAGTGGATTATTTTGTAGTTGTTATAAAGAAGTGAGAAAAAATGAGAATGTGTATAATTTTTCATTTTGTATAACTTTTGGCTTTAAATAAACGCTTGACTTGTTTCCGTTTCCTTTTTTTTCACTGCTGATTGATGAAGAATTTCATTGGAGGTGTTAGATTGTCAATATGTTGATGATGATGGTAACACTAAAGTGTGATTTAATGATTCAACATTAAACAGCTAAAAATTATACATTAAAATCAATAATAGTTATATAATGAAATTTAAACTTATAAATTGTTATATTGTCAGACTCGAAGTATTTTATTTAGTAACAACAATTTTTTTTAACAACGCCTATTTTATTTCTATTGTCTTAACAAAAATCAGTTTTCTTTTTGGGAAAATAGTTCTTATAGCAATTCAGACCCAAGTTAAATTGTTAGATTTAGAAAGAGCTCCAATTTGATTTAGTAAATACATTTTATATCCTCGTATATAAATGGGTCAAACTCTCGAACCGATTTTACCTACCACATGAAATTATTGTCCGAAAAACAGAAATGTGTGCTTCTATCAAATGTAAAACTATTTCACTATTAAAAACAAATTAGTCTTGAATTGGCAAACGATAACCAAAGGACACAACGTTAATTTGATATTACGGAAAGTATATTTTAGGTTTTTAAATAACTTTTAAGATTAACTTCGTAACGCGTGTAAGTAACATAAGAATATTTTTGCTACTTTGAACTTTAGTAGTATGCCATAGTTTCTCGTTTACTTTCATGTAGATACACACATGTATGCATCAAATACAGCCCCGTAGTTTTACTAGTAACACTAATTGTCAATAATGTCTGAATATTTGTCTGAGGTACGTGTTCTTTGTAGTGCATATATAAGCCAAGTGGTTACTTTATAGCCCCATGTAATGTAGCACAACGTCAATTGTCACTTTGGTATATCTAAGTAATCTAGAATGTAGTTACCTTAAACGTTTAGTTTGTACTGCACTTTAGAACGTAGTTATTTTATCCACCAGAAGCAATCTATTGGAGAAGCAATTGGTTACTAGACTGTCTAGGAGATGTCTTGTCAACTGACTATTTGGGGTCAATTTCTAATGATTAGCACCACTTCATATGAAAATAACTACATATGTAGCTAATAAGGTAACCAGTTATGTAGCTAGTTAGGTAACCGATATGTGAATCCAAAGCATTTACTAATTCGGACAGCTATTAGATATTCTATTTGTGGACGCACACATGTTAAAATAACTAGTCACATAGCTAAAGATCTAACTAGTGGTCACCCTAAATAATAAGTAAAATCACTAGTTTGGGTCAGACACCCACAACTGCTGGGATGCTTTAAACGAATATTGCAGAATACAGAACGCAACAAAAAATGATGGGACCCTACAAAACAACCAAAAAACTGTTAGTTACGTTATCAGACTAAAAGTAAACTATTACAATATGAACGATATGAGTTAGGAGAAAGCTGTTTTTTGTCCTTACATTCGTTCTGTATTTTTTATTTATTTTGTTTGTTTTTAGTTATTCGATAAAGGGACGATGTACTCAAACGCACATTCGATGCAATACTTTTCATATCGACCATTTAGTGAAGTAAATAATGCCATAGTACGGGACAATCATAATTTAGTTCGCAGGCTGAAAGCAAAGCATGAATATTAACTTTTTGAATACGAGTAGTATTCAGTTTTGTTTAATATGTCGCTACCTTAATATAGAAAGGCCCTAACTAATGTTTACCTTACTTTATAGGAGAAGGAAAAAACTTAATAATATGCAAAGTTTTGTAGTTGCGATTTTTTTAACACATATTTTTATGAAGGTCTTCAACCAATTTAATGTTGTGGTGGTCCAAATACAAATATCTTTTTAAAATTAAGTAAAATGAACTAAACCTTATTTCCTTAGAAAAAGTCCAAAGGGATCCAGTCTCAGCTCAGAGGCCGCCAATTGACATTTCCAAGACGATTGAGAACACGATTACCGAACTTTGTACCACCTAAAAAGGTACATACATGATTTATATATTTTGTGCGTTTTCCTAGTTTTACTAAGTAATTGTAATTGTAAGTTTCAATATGGTTCCATCGTGTCCACGTATAAAACTTAAAATATCATCAAATTTAGAAAATGCTAAATATTTTAACTAAATATTTAAGAAAATTTCTTGAACTTTGTCATGTGTTTAGAAAGATAATATTTACATTTTGTGCAATATTACCAAGCATATGCAAATTTTTTTTGTTATATATGTTTAAAATTCAACTGTTGCTCTAAGTTTTGTCAGCTCTCATATCAGTTGTTAGAAAGAGTTTATTCAATATAAAATGAAGAAATTTGGTATTAATATTTTATTGAACATGGTTAGATTAAAAAATTTGTTTAGTTCCTTAATACTTAATTAAGGGACTTTCATTAAGCGCTTCCTCTCTCTAAATACAAAAACAAAAAAAATTATTAAATAAAACAAAGTGTCAAATATTTTTTATTCGTTTGAAAGGCCTATCGCTGCCATTATGTATGCATCCGAAACATAAAATTTTCCATTCCTCTGGTGCATAAAACAGACTGAATTTGACTGATGGTATGGATTATGTTGGTTTTGAGATCCTCTGTGGTTTGTGGCTTATTCACATAGACCTGCGATCACAAGCTAAATTCTAAAGATTGGATCACACGATTTCCACATTGCACCAATATTCGTCTATTTATATGCCAAGAGAGTGATTTCACTATTTATTGGCTCATACGTCAAACCGCAACAATGAAATGAAGTAGAAATCCTTGGAAAGTGATACTATTTTTCTGGTAGGTTTTGTCGAGTTCTTCTGAATCTGCATTTGAAATTTGTGAAACACCTCCAAAATCTCATGTTTAATAACTTAGTCAATTTCCCGATTTTTGATGACCTTACCTTAACGTCAAATCGCACGATATCGGTGGCAAGTTCACATCACATCGATATAAATCAGCAGTTATGCAAGTAGTTAATGTATCCCTAAGAGTCAGTAATTGTTATTAATGTCTGAAAACTTGACTGACTCCAAATTATTTTGTGTCATTTGACAATTAAATAAAATCCAATTCGACAGATGTAGCTTCAACAATATGTCCGCTATTAACTGTTCGGAAGTCCTTATTGAAATACCCTTTATTTCAATCACTTTCAAGTGTTCTGAATTCAAGTCTACATTACTTTTCTTTTCTCAATGTTATTATGTGAGTGTTTTCAATGTCATCCCAGACCTTTTGAAAGTGGGAAAATCAATTTTATTATCAATTGGTTATTAGCTGTCACATCATCTGTCATGGATCATGATACAGGCTAATTTTTATATGAAGTTCCTGTTTCCCGTAATCAAGCTTGAACTGTTTGGTGAACTCGTTTGTTTTTCTGATACATTTAAGTTGGAATTCTAGATATATTTAAGACCCGCTTACATTATCCAAAAGGTAATTTTATCTTTAAATTTTTTTGTAGAAGAGTATGAATAGGTTTGTCTAAAGATAATTTCTAATGTAATTGAGAGAATATACGGATGAAAATGTCTCCTATTTTTTTAAAATTTTTCAAAAAACTACCAAGTCATATTAGACCAGGGTTACATTTGTATTTAAACAAAGCACAAAAACATTAACATTATATTCCTTCATACGGATCGTGTAAAAGTAAAAAGCTACATTCAAACGACTTTCATCACATTTTTTGGCCTTACGGATGAATCTTTATTTAATTTTCGCTTCGTAAAGTCGTATCGTTTAAAGGCACCTTTAGCTATATTTTTTTAATCGCTTAAATTTTATGCACAAACTTTATGATTGAATTCTTTAAAACAGCTTAAAAATTTTCGCATACTCCAATGATTTTTGCTCGAAAGGATAAAGTTGTTTAGTTTAACTTTAAGCATCCCAATTGCCAGAGCTCTATAGATTTTTATTTTTGATAGTTCTGTTTTCTCTTTATTTTTAACTCCCTTTATGAATTGAAACCCCAAAGATGAAAAGTTGTGTGTTTTAAATGTACAAAAGTCAGATGACTTACTTGTTTGCTGTGCAACAAGAAATTACTTTTGAACATACTCGTATAAGATTTCATCAACCTAGTGTTGAAAAAATAAACGAACATATTTAAAGTTATTAAAAAAGAAAACAGAAATGACTTGGTAGTATTTTGTTTATATGTATTGTAGAAAAAATGAGACCCATCCCTTTTTATTATTCTCTGGCTTCCTGCCAATGTAAAATAGCTACAACTGATTTAATAAGTTCGATATAATCCAAATAATTGCAACGGTTTTTATGTTCACAATGATTTATTACAATTTGAAATTTGAGTTTATTTATAATTTTTGTTTTTGTCTTATATTGTAACAGAAATAATTATATTAATATATGTAGATTTACAACAGCAGTAACAGAAGTAAATCTAAAAGTGTCAGTTAATTTATTCACAAGTGCTTGTAATTCAAAGGAAGCCTACTGACTATTTTAAATTTAAATCATGTCTTCTCATTAATTCACGTTGATTGATGTTGCTGTTAAAAGGAACGTAAAATAACCAACCCGATATTAAAACAATATTAATGAATTCCAATAATAATAGGAATATTTGTAAACTTTGTAACTTTTTATTTGTGTAAATTGAACCAAAAATTGATGACACAGAAGCAAGCAATTATTCACATGCATAAAAAGTACAAAAAAGCATTCCATTCCAAAAATAAAAATAATAAACGCTTAAAACGTTTTCCCAATTTTTTTAAAAAAATTCGAATCATTTCTTAAAACAAAGTAAAAGAGCTTGTGTTTTTCAACAACAAAAAAAAGACTACAAGAAAAATACAGAATTAAATGCTGTACAGACAATGTGCAAGTACTGCAATTAAATTATTTTAGATTAAATCGCAGAAATCATGTACGAGACATCTATAAATATTGTGGGAGATTGTGCTTAATTGGTGTCCTAAAATAGACAAATAAAAACAGAAAGATTTAGTTCAAGCATTGGTAATATTGAAAAATTCAAAAGAATGTCGGTTTAGTTTTTATATTGTGCGTATGACTTAAAAATGACTCTCAAACACACCGATTGCTCGCCAAAGCTTATGGTGAATGTGTTCCATCGGTTTCAACCTGCAAAAGATAGTTTGTTTGGTTCAAAAGAAGACAAAGATCGACAAAGGAAGACAAAGATCGACCAGGCCAGCCAAAAAATAGCAAGAATTGTAGGCATTACTCCATGAAGTTTGTTGCCAAACTTAACAAGAGCTTTCAAGATCATTGGGAAATACTCAATCAGCAATTTCAAAACGTATGTGAGCAGCAGGATTCTGCTGCTGGGAAATCTGGTACCATACGAATTGAAGCCGAGAGACCTTGGAAGATGGTATTGCATGTCCGAAATGATGTTTGAGCATATTGGATCATAAAATTATCCAATATTGAACTCAAATAGTCAATTTATAATATATATCTATTTAAAAGAAAATAAACTGTATGAGAATTATTTCAGCACAATTTGTATAAAACCAGTTTGTATGTATCAGACATCACGCTAGATAAATAGCACATACGTGTCAAATGACTCAAAATATATAAATTTAAGTCCGTCAAGTGATTAAACATTAGTGAAAATTACTGTCTATAAGGGTAAAAATTGATTACTAGTAAAACTGCAGGGTTAATTCATACATCTGTTTGTGTACTTATTAAGAAAATTAATACTAGTGCTACATTTACAATTATCATTAATCACCCTTAATAATACGAATTATAGGAATTCAAACAATGATCACCATAAGAACCAAACCATATTAAATACATGAAAATGTTATATGTTAGTTAAAGTTAAATAAACATGCTAAACAATACAATTTTTTCAAGCCTTGGACATGTTTTTTATTTTATTTTTTTATTCTGCTGTTTTTGTTTTATGTTGGTGCTGTTGTATGATTGGTGAAAAGAATTTAAAAAAAAAACCTTTCAGATAATGAGTACAATGCATGTTTATAGAAACATGGTGATCAAAGAAGGTTTTGTCATACTTAAAATAGTAGAAATACAACTTTTTTCACAATTGTTTCAAATCACATTGCAGAAGTTCTCAATATGTTGGATTTTTAAATTTTTAATTCCAGTTGAAAGTTGTTAAATTATGCTGTTTTTTTTTTTCATTTAGAAAAATGTCATAAAAAAAAATAAAATAGTTGTTAGTATTATTGATAAGTCTCAAAATTTTTTATCACTATTTAGTTGATATTTAATCTGATGTTTTAAAAAAAGGGTGTCATTAAATTTAGCTTCTGATAAAACTTTTTATTGAATTTTGTGACTATATTTTGCGAAATTCTTCAATTCGGAATTTTTATTTCACCAAACTGGTAAGAATTTATCCTTTTAAGTACTTATGTGGTATACTTTAGATGTTGCAGGTTTATGTATTTCCTTTCTAGTGAAAATTACTGCAAAATTAAATAGCACAAACAAATATTTTATCTGTAAAGGATAATCAGAACTGCAAACATACAAAAATATGTCTTTATACACCTTTTGCTGAAGAGTTTTTTTTCTATCATCTTCATTTTAATATAAATATTCTCCATCAGAAGACAGAAACACAGGTGTTATCAGATGAATTTAGAGTGTGATGTATACATATGTGTTGCATGCATATGTACTGCATGTAGATGTACATAGAAATGATGTTTTATTCATTTATTTGTTTTAGTGGCACTGCAGTTAAGCTTTCCAATTAATTGTGTATTTATTTTATTTACTTCTGTATTTATTTTGATTTCCTTTTTAGTGCTTCACATTGCCGCTCAGGAACAAAACATGTTCTAATTGTTTGTATGTTTCTGAGCGGAAAAGAGGGTGGAGAATATGGATGACAGACAGTTATCTCCTCCTCTAAAAATTTACACTCAAAAACACTTTAGTTACATGCTAAAATGAATACGCCAAATATCTTTTGAGCTAAAATAGATATCCCTTTGACGATTTTTTAAACAAATGTGAGACGCGAGGTGACTAACTTTGAAGACCCACCCACTGGCTCCTATTTCGCATACAAAGCTGAACCAATGTAGATGAAGTCGAAAACGCCTCAGTTCTATCGTTGTGCAATTTCGTTACGATATCTTCAATAGTTCCTGAGATACCGAATTATTTAAAAAAAAAAGTTTCTAAACCACTGTGCGCTCTTAGTCACTGCTTTGCCACTCATTACGTGCCAACGGACTTACGGGTCGTATGAGCGATTTGTATATTAATACAGATTTTTAACAAGTATGCAATAGGGTGGTAAATTTTTTTTCTGTGCTGATGTGAGGAGATTTTTTTCGGTATTAATTATTATATTTGATTTATCGCAAATATTTCGAGATCAGCAAAGGTAAAATAACAACCAAAAAGTACTATGGATTTTTTGTGATAGAAGTATGTTAATAATAACCACAGAGAAATATACATGGAGCGGAAACGCTCATGTCAAACACCTGTTAAATTCAGTTGTCAAAAACCTAAGTGGTGATTATTTTGAGTATTTTTTTTTGTTTGAGTTATTTTCTAAGTTTTCCCCGTGTATTTCTCTATGGTATTAACACTATCATCTAAATAATTTATTAAAACTAATTTTTTGATTTTCCCTCACACAATTTCCTCTTAGCACCTTCTCCATAATTGTTCACCTATTAATAATTTGTGTAATTAATTTGTTTATATAAAAAGATTTTTACAATTGTTTGTACTGTTGCATTAAGTGAGAATCGTTAGAACTACTGTGAAAATTTTTGTTTCGTTTCAATATTTTTCATGTAAACACATTTTGACAAAACGTTAGCCAAGCGTACAAACTTGCTAAAAACGTTTTCACAAAATTTACATGAGACCCAAAAAATGTTTCCAAATACTTGGTATTAAATATTTTTGAAATCTGTTAATGTAGTTTTATTACTTATTTAGTATGATTTATAATGATAAATAATCACATTTTAAAAAAAGTTTTGTTGACTTTTTGTGACTATTACTTATTTTGTTATTTTTTATGATCTTAGCACATTTTAATATAAAAGTGTTTCTTTATTTTTCTGTTATTTAATTCAAAGTAGCTCCCAAAAGGCAATCATTCATGTTGTTTAGTTAAGATTGAACGAATTAATAGCTTTTAATTGTCAACAATTTTTTAAATTTTTAAATTCAAATGCATATTCTTCAGTCATGATTTTTAACAAATGCGTTTTTTATTTGACATATCAAAGGGGGGATTACTTGTACTTTTGCTTTATTTGAATATTACTTTCTGAATATTTTATAATGAACATAGAATCAGGAAATTAGACACACATACTCCTGAACGAGTAGAGACTTAATAGTACATTTTCTTTCTTCTATTGGTACATTTTTAGTTTTCGTTAATAATGCACCTAGGAACACAAACACGAAATGTGGACTAAATGCGTTTGAAGTTTGTCTTATTCTTAATGGCACTTTTTAAATATTCTATATGTATGAATCTATTGAAATTACGTATTTATGAGTACAATTGGAACTTAAAATAGAGACTTAGTTGCACTTTATCCATTTGAATCACTTATTTTCCAGTTAGTTTCATGTTAATTTTTACCTGGAAATATAAGTGATCAGAAATTATAGTCCCTTTATTTCTTTCTTATAGCCACGTTTACGTTTCATTTAATTTCCATATGAAAATCGATTTTAGGTTGAAAATAAAGTGATCACAGATAATTGTCCTTTTTCCATTTCGACCACTATTTACAGCCTTATAGGCAAATTTATGTTTCAGTTCATTTTACTACGATTGGACAGAGAAGCGAACCGGGTTAGTAAGAAGTAAGAGTGTTATATCCAGCTGAGCCGAATCTTATATACCCTTTATCAATATATGGGTATTTTCTTCCTTATATTTATTTTTCTGATATAGGGGTTGTATGGGGTCTAGAGTCAATTATGTTCCGATATAAAACTTGTAAATTTTGATCAGGACAGCTGCAAACAATTGGGGTATTCAAACGGTCTGCTATTAGGTCACATAATCATATCTTACCACATTATTGTTCTTGTACCACTCAAGACCATGCTTACCATAGTGACAGTATACCAAATCAGGCCAAAAATGAGAGGACAAACATTCCTTGATGTAAATTTCGGTATTTATTGAGCCATTTGTAACAAATTTTTGGCTTTTTTGCCGCGACTGCTGGCCATATCAAGATCTTTTTTGGAACATTTTCTGCTTTTGGGTCTTAAGCTTTTCTACAACATTCCCTCGAGCATCAGCAGCGTAAAAATATTGACCCGAAAGCTGCGAAAAATTGTCCATATGTACGTTTCGTCGTCCATTATGCAGCAGGTATTTTTTTTTTTAATCCTCGTATGTTTTAAAACCTGCATTGGCTTTAACTTTTCGTACCAAATATCCCGAGGATATGTTGGGAGCTCTTTTGAAAATGCTTTCTATTTATTTGCTTTAGAAACGTCATGTGAACCATTCTACCTGATCCAGGTGTTCTGTCAACGGACAAGATCTTCCGATATTGTTGAATTTATTGTTTGGCCAAATTTTGGTAGGACCAAGTTGGGTTTTGTTGAAAATATTGAATAAATTTAATATGCACTTTTTCCTTGCCACTCATTTTAATCAGATTAACAACAAATGAACATAATTGGCATGCTTTACAAAGGTAACTTGATCAAAAAAAAATATCAATAATACTTCGGTTAAAAGTTTTAATTAAAAACGTGTGTTAAGGTTTTTTCGATCTCAGTCCTTAAATGTAGGATAACAATTGCTGGTACTTACGTGTATAAATAAAATTAAAATTATATTTGTTTGCATGCAATTCATGCTTGTTTATATTTTATTCTCTTTAAATTATATTTAGCTTTTTTGTAGATATAATATAATTTAATAAAAGTCAAGGATATATCCTTGTGCATTTACAATCCGTGTGTGTGTGTTTTTTTACATGTAAATTGCAGCTTACAATTTATTTCAATTTGTTACATAGATTTGTAAAAAATTACTAGGTTAATTGATAAGTATATACAAATATAAGTAAATAAATATGAAAACAGCAAGACATAACTAACACAATAATGCTTTTGAAATATCGCCTTAAAACTTTGGAGATGCTAATTAGAAAGTTAAATATTACACAAATCCTACGGACAGCAACTGTTGAAAAATTTTAAGTTTAGTCCATATCAACTGTATTGTACTTCACAGGTGTTCTATTTTGTTTAAGGATGGTTATTTCCAAATATGAACAAACAATATGAGTACTTTTATGTAAAAATGGGAGATTTGACATCCAATCTAGTACTTGATGGCATACTTTCTTGACAGTGAAATCATTTCATGTAAATCTGTACAGAATATGCGGCTTGAAAGAGTATTGATATGGTTAATTATCAATTGATATACCTAAATTGCAATGTGTATTTATTGCTGATACACAGAGAAAACAGATTCGTAATAGCAATCGAATTTGTTGCCAATCGAATGATTCTACCTTAGTGACCGAATTTTACTGGTGTGGCTACAAAATTTTGGAACGGGTAACAAAAGTATGGTTGCTTCAACCGTAATTCTTCTTTATCAACTGACTTTCTGTTGACAGAACCGAAAAATACTACGTATACAACCGAATCATTCGATTGGCAACAAATTCGGTAGCTATCACGAATCTGTTTTCTCTGTGTATATATGTTATAAAAGTAAACAAACAATTGAATTGATCAATTGTAATTGTTTATTCATTCATGATTAACTTCATTGTCTTCTTTATAAACACACATTTACTCTAATATATTCACACACATAAAATAAGCCAGCAGTTCTAGAAGACTGTCCCGAACTAGTGATTTAACCTATCAGTTGGAGTGAAAGTTAGTTACATAAATAGCTACGTGACTAGGTATTTTGACCCTATATTGGTTCTTTTTGATCCTATAAGGAGCATAGGGCCTCAACATAATTTACAAATAATCTGCCTAATATCCTCTTCATGGTAGTCAATCTAACGAATCAGTTACCTTACTAGCTACCTATCTGGTTACTACATAATTAGGTATTTGAACATGTACTGGTGCTAAGTCAGTTTAAAAGACATCTCCTAGGCATTAACCGATTGCTTGTAAGTAAACGATCCTCCGACTACTCTCCAATAGATTACTTCTGGTGGGTAAAATAACTATTTTCAAAAATACTTAGAGATACTTAAGTGACAATCGACATCACGCTAAATTATCTTGAATGTATAAAGTAACCAATTGACTTATATATGCACTACAAAGAACACATACGTGTGAAATGATTCAAAATATATAAATTTGGAGTCAGTCAATGATCAGACATTAGTGACAATTACTGTCTCTAAGTGATAGATAGAATACTTGTACAGCTGCTGGCGTGATATAGGATAGATATAGTTAAGAAAGAAGATATACAGAAAATTGTGTAAATTATGCAAATAAAAATTTCACTACTACTTTAAAACTAGAGATGGTAGATATAGACGCCATCATAATCGGCAGATAAAAGTACATAATGATCAGCTATTGTTATTTCAGAAAATTTAAAATACCTCCACTTTTTTGTGCTGTGGTATTAGTACTTTTGCTTTATTCGAATGGTACTTTCTTAATATTTTATAATAATGACATTGAATCATGAAACTAGACACAGAAAATCCGAAATAAATTGGAGTCTAAAACCAGCTGTGGAGTTTCTATTGATAATCTTAAAATACGCACATATAAAATAACTAGCTATTTCTGTAACAAATAGTCATCATAAATTATAGGAAAAATTACTAGTTGAGGATATTATCCTAGAAGTGCAGGGGAATGTGTAGGTAATGGTATGTATATTTGTACAACAGTGTTAATGTGTGAAGGTTGGCAATGCATGCTGCAATTCTACCTTTAGTAGTATAGATATGTCTAAATCTGCATTGATTTATATGTGTCTGTTTTTTATTCAGATTATACATTTGCTTATACAACTGCTGTTGCCATTGAATTTAACTAAAAACATGTTGACGTAAATCTAGGCTAACGGGTAAGAAAATGAGTGTGAATGAATATGCAAGTTGTGTAAATGTATGAGTACATCAAAGAAAACATGGATGATGGCATATTTACACATTAACACTTTATACTTTCCTTTCAAACAAAACACACAACTTCAACAACATGTTAAAATAATATTACCGACATCTATGCCAACCACAATGATAACAAACATTTAAAACCACAATCAACAATATTGCAACGATCGAAATTTAGTTTTGATGCCGCACATTAGTTAGCTCGTTTCATTTATGATAATGTTAAACTTCCAACAGTGACCAAAACAACAGCATTATTATTAACTAGTAAAAATAATAATACTGAAAATCTTCATGTCAACCTTTCGTACCATAAGAATGCACAAACTCCTCCAGAACAAAAAACTTTAACTAACAATAATCCATCACGTACTACAAAACCGGCTAAACGTGACACTTCCAATGCTGTTACTACTTACCAATGTTTCAAACCTCTCGCACTCTGATTTTCGAATTACGATAAAGGAGACATCTCGTACACCGGTATTAGTACAACCAGCACAACAAGCCAAAAAATAATATTAAAGAAAAGCATGAAAAGGATAAAGAAGAACAGTATCAGAAAAAGTGACACCAATAAAACCGACAACAACTATGAGGATGACGCATGTGCAATGTATGCTGAACAAACTGCAGCACCATCAATGACATGTGTAAGTATTCGTGAGGGGAATTCTAATAAACGTTGAATAAGATTTGCCCAAAAAAAGTTCCCTAACGCCTTTTTCCCTACCACATTTTTTTAAAAAATACTTGGGGTTTGATTTAACAAAATTTCACTTTGTACAGCTTTATTAAAAGATAACGAAGACAGATAAATACTTGTTTAAAGGTCACTTTCATTTCGAATTTTTAATGTGACTATCAAAATCGAAATTATTACGAAATTTGAAGATCATAAACCTTAATGCATATCGATTTTCCAAGGTGATCAAACGATGTCCGTCCGTCTGTCTGGCTGGCTGACCATGTAAACCTTGTGCGCAAAGTACAAAAAGATATCTTGATCAAATTTGGTACATACATTTTTGTTTGCCAGAATTGGATCCACCTACTTCGGGCACGACCTGATACCGGACATAACGCTCATCAGCAAGCTTGACTGTAGGACCCTAAGAAACATTTTTGAAGAAACCTAATTTCTAAACGATGAACGACGACGGATCATCGACTGTGGCTTAGGTGTATGTGTTTTGACTTGAGTCAACAAGACTGCATCCTCCTATCAACCTAACACTAGAAACAAATTGTCTGTAGTGCACCAAGTAAAGGACAAAAAAGATAAACATGCGAACTGCTTCCGTTAAGGTGAGTTGTCGCGAGGATTTTCAAAAGTCATCAAAAAGGAAATTTCATTAATATTGTTTCTTGTAGAATGGATAATTTTCTACAGAATCATAAAATAAATAAAAATATTATCAATCCTCTGGAATTCAAACAAATATTCTCACTGTAGTGTGTCTGTTTTAATAAATATTTTCAATTACTGAACTTAACATGAACACTAGAGCGTACCACGATAGAAGCAAAAAAAAAAGTGCTCCGTACACCTCCTAATAAAAAAAATTTTTGTTGCCCATCTTAAAGTATGATATATCAATGTTTATGTCACGGAGAATACCAATGTTTTCCTCTTGGTAAATTAAAAATACTTTGCAGAATTATGTCAATTTAAAGTGTCTCCATGAACGTATGCCAATAATAAGAACCACCTGGGCACCATACGCCAAGCATTTGAAATATTTCAGTGACTTTAAAGGTAAGATATGAATTAAGTGAAATAATGGGGAACAAAAGTACGCCATAAACTTATATGGTTAGATATGAACTGAAAATATGTAAAGCAAAACAAAAAACAATACCACAGGGAAATAAATTTGTTTTTGACTTGGGAATTGCCAATAATTTCGTATAGAAAAACGAATATCATTGCTTTGCTTAAGAATTACACTTCTTGTTAGAACTTATAAAAGGGTTATATGTTAAACGAACATATATTAATGATCAGTATACTTCGTGCAAATTATACACTGTTTTATCGCAAAGTTGTGTTTAGCGATGAGGCAAATTTTTGGCTTGTTAGTAAACCATACAGACTCCATTGCATCCAGCAAAACGCACCATTTGATGTGGTTTACACTCTGGTGGAATCATCGGACTTTATTTCTTCAATAATAAAGTCGGAGCTCGCGTTTTGGTCAATGAAGATCGCTACCGCAACATGATCAATGATTTTCTGTTTGAACATATAGATGAAATTGATCCGGCCGAGATGTAGTGTCAACAGGATGACACTAGGTGTCATACAACCATCAATTTATTGATATAAAAATTTGGTGATAACCTTATTTCGTGAAATGGACCTGTCTATTGGCTTACAAGGTCGTACGATTTGACACCTCATGATTATTTCCTGTGGGACAATTGTTGCTGATGAACCAGCAAAAATTGACGTCTAGGAGTCCAACATTGTTCGTTTTATTCGTGACATACGGCCAGCAATGCTTCAAAAATTATTTCCTGTTGGGCCACGTGGTAATTGTCACCTTGGACGCCAACAATATTCGTGACATACGGCTACCTGGTTTTTTCATCTAAAACCGTATTCGAACCCGGTTTATTATAAAACACAATTTTCGGTGTTTTGAATACTGTAATCCAAAGCAAACAATTATGACCTCCATAAAATAATTTTTTTATTTTAATCTGCATCAAATAATTCTTTTTTGTATTTAAACCATGATTGTGCATGTTTGAGTTGTTCGTCCTTATTTGTAATAGAATTTTATTTCTGTATATGTAAATTTATCTTTAATATTTTAAGATGACTCAATACCAACTACAAACACTGGTGTACCAAAAGTTGAGATGGGACACTGTGACAAAACATTACAAGTTCTGAAGACAACTCTCAGAAATATTGAAAACTACAACAACTAACAGCAACGCCTTCATCATGCAAATCAACCAAAACATGAGAATTATCAAATATAATGGTTGTTTTTCACTCATGATGATACTTTACTAAGGCATTGGTTGGACAGGAAATTAATGTACGAAAAAGGATGTTAATCAATGTAGAACAGTCATTTAAAAAATACTGAAAGTCTTAAATCTTATTATTTGCATTGCGTTTTGCCAGAAGTTTAATTTTATTTTTCAATTAAAATTTCAATTTGTTTTATTGTGGGATTAAATGTGTTTGTCTGATTTTCATAGGCCATAGTCTTATAATTTATATTTTTACTGATTTTTCTTTCTTACAGAAAAGTTTCATGTTGTGGTTCTGTGAGCATCAAGTTTGCACACCAACCAAGCATCCATACCAGCAGTCTGTCAAACTTTCTATAGACGGTGATTTTGTGTTTTTTGTTTGTTTTGTGAATCTTATTTCAATTTTCAATGAAACAAAAAAATAAAATAAAATCATTTCCCACATTACCTCAGACTATATTTTGCTCCTCTTATTACTTCTATAGCCCGAACTCCATACCAACTCCCATTATTATTCATCCTTTCTTTATTTTTTTAGCGTTTCAGGTGCTTGTCAAGTATCTGGGTGAACGTTACTGGTATCATTTGTATGCCCAGGATGGTTTCAATTATATTACGGGTGGAGGTGGCATAGCATTCTCTCTGCCAGTGGTTAAACTTATTTTGCATGATTGTTCGTGTGCTTCGCTTTCTCCACCGGATCATATGATTTTGGGCTCTTCTTTGCACTCACTTCAATTTAAAGCACATCATTGCGGTTTCATCAAGTAGGTTAAATTTTTAGCTTTCATTGAAATTTCCATAATATAAATTGCAGCCAACATTTTATTCATGTTCAATTTTTTATTGGCTGAGAAAAATCTTGTATATAAATATGTCATTGATTTAGATTTTGGTTTCAAAACACGTAAACTTTTAGGCAAAAAGTATTCTTATAATTTAAATTAATTGAATTAAAATTGCATTTCTTTTTGATGGCGGTGCACAGCGCTTTGTCCGCATATAAATATTGGACACATATAGAAGGAGTTGTCGTAGACTTTTGAAATTTGGTACGCTAATATAAAATAAATTAGTGAAGAAAAATAACATTTTTGGAAAAAATCGGACCTCCCATATATTCCAATATTATAATTTTTAATATTGGGTACATAATTGATCTAAAAATCATGAAAATCTGCATTTGTTATACGCACTAAGCTTAAGACTCTTGGTTCTGCCATATATCCATAATTGTAAAAATGCTATAACTTTTTCAAAAATGATCTGATTGTAATGAAACTTGGTATGTTTATTTGTATATACTGAATAACTTTTTAGGGTATCTCCTAATTTTTGTTCTGCATCCGATTTGATGTGAAATCTATGTATATAATATTTGAGATATGAAAAATTATAGAGTGATCTTCACAAAAATCAATACATAGTTGGATATCGATATTTAAAAGATTTTTATTTATGTTAAAAGTCAACTTCCGTTAACTTTTAATGGGACCTATTATGGACCAATCTTCATAAAACAAGTTGCGGCAATTCATGTGCATTACTGATGTCGAGTTCAAAACTTATTATGACATTTATGAGAGATTTATTAATATCAAAGTGATTTTTGGAAGTGGACCAATCCAAACAAAATTTCGTTTTATGATTTCTTTTTACATAGAACTCATGTTTTCTGAATTTTGTATGGGATTGAAGACGGAATTTGTATGGGGGCTGGGATAGATCATAGACCGATTCCTGTAATTTTCATAATTTTCTTTTATCGAAAGAACAAAGTGTAGTAGATTTCATGATATTATCTGCTATTTGTTGAAAACTTTAAATTATTCTATATGTAAAAGTTTAAAAACATAACATTTTTCGTCATTGGTTGGTCATTTTATACCAAAATTGTGTATTATTATTCCTATGGTTTTAAAAGGGTAAACGTAACGCTAATTTGGATTATTTCGGTAACGGTAGCTTAGCGGTAACGGTAATTTGGCTTATTTCCGAAACAGTATTATATCGGTAACGGTATTTTCTGTTATTTCGCTAACGTAATTTTACTGGTAACGGTAATTTCAACCTGAGTTAAATTATTAATAAAATTTACAAAAATAAGCTGACATAAGTAGGTGGTATCATTAAATATAAATAAACTCAGTTATTTAAATTAATATAATTTCAAATTATTTAAAGAATATCGGTAACGGTATTTAGAGGTAACGCTCACTGGCCTACCTAAATAAAAGCGTAAGGCGGAACGTTTTTTTCTGCTTAGCCTTAACGCTGAAATGTCATACCTAAATAAAAGCGGCAACGCTACGCCAAACAATAATAACAAGCTTATCAAAACAATAAATATAACAACCCGGATTATTTAAACAATAAAGAACATTGCAGTATTGGTGTTTCTGATTTTTGTTTCGTGATTTGTAAACTAAAATTTTATAAAAAAAAACTAAATATAAAGTTTAAAAAATGAGTTTCTTGCATATTTGTTTCTCCTTTTGTATGTATGTGTTTACATTTATTGTGTTTTGCAACTAACTTCACTATTAAACGCGCTGTCAAAATCGGATTTTCCAATTGCAAAGCGTTGCCGTCGCGTTATTTCGGTATGCTGCATACAAATTGTATGGACATGAGAATTTTTGACAAGTAAAAAACGCCTTCCGCTCCAATTTAGGTATGCGTGTCAGTGGTTCAGAAACGTTTTTTTTTTATAATTCGGTATCTCGGGAAATATTAGAGATATTATTACGATATTTAACATGGTTGGAGCTGAGGTTTTCCGAGTTGATTTACAGTTGTTCAGTTTTCTAGGGCTAGTTTGTCACCTCGCGTCTCAAATTTTTAAAAAATTCGCCAAAAATCCATTTATTATCCGAATGAGCTGAAATTTAAAATATAAATAGTCTTTGAAATTTGTCCTTACTTTTTTTAGTTTTTTTATACCGGAATAGCTTAGGGGAAATATGGGCTGCTGAATTTTTAATTAATCGTTGGCTGAGACATCAATCTTTAATTTAATATAAGCCTCGGGCTAGAGGTCGTTGGAGATCAATAGATACAAGCCACAGAATTTGGAGAAAATAAATATTTTTGGACAATTTACATATACCTAGTAGTCAATTTTATATCATTTGTAATATCCAATTGTATAAGCAAATCATTATAGTGTCATTACATGAGTATTTTAAAAGCATAAAGCGATAAAAGTTAGCATATATAATACGGTCATTTCAAACGCATTCACTTAGGTCAAATTTGAATGTCTCTGAAAAAAAAGTAATAAAAGTATAATATTTTTGGTACATGATAATTAGATTGTTTATTACAAACTGTGGAAAAATTTCAGATCAGGTAGATCAGAAGATAAGAAAAATATGAACTAATGCCGCTCTTAAACCACAATGTAACGGTATTTTAGCGGTAGTTAAGCTGAAAGGGTATTTTAGGGATAACGATTTCTTACCGGTAACCAACCTTGGATTAAAGTGAACAAACATTAAAAATGGCTTTAACTAGAATAGTATTTTAAAATGAACTTCATTCATTGAGGAAAGCTTTGCATTTGGACAACAATTCAATCTATATATTTTTACTAACTTAAACATAAAAACTGTCTGTAGTCCCTGCAAATGGTGACACCGGAGTAAATGTTTTAAAATTACCTGTTACTTTTTGTAGATGTTGTTAGAATAAACACAATTATGCAATTTATTAAAATCATTTTGCTGCTACTGTGATTATTGTTGGTGATAATGGTATTTGTTGTTATTATTATCAATAGTGAAGAAGTCAAAAAATAATATCTGTTGAATTGTATTTAATATTAGCATTAGAACTATATATTTGTATTATACATCCTTTATTATTTTAAATAAATTACATTGAATATTCTCAAGGAAACACATTTGCATATTTACAATAGTGTGTAAATGAATGCTTATGTTTGTCAGTTTACGTAAGTGTCTGTGTATAGTAGACAATAAAGTCAATCAAGAAAGGATAAACCAATACAATTGATCAATTCAATTGTTTGCTTGAAATTGAGGAGGGACAATTCATAATTCCATACACATAGATTCATACTTTCATAAACAATATACTTAATAGATTCATTAAAATGCTTTCTCTGTCGGGAAATGCTTTCTCTGTCGGGAAATGCTTTCTCTGTCGGAAAATGAAATGCAATGGAAGCAGTTTGACCTGCATTAAATTAAATTAGCAATTCGTCATCAGAATACAAATAAATTTGTAAAAAACTACATAAAATAAACAAATTTAATTGCAAATGAATACAACATAAACAAGCTGGATGATGGGTTCATTTATAGATCGGTAATTCAATACAAACAAATAAAATATTAATTTTATTTATAAATGTAAGTACGAGCACTTGTTGCTCTATATTTATCACAATTACACAGTAATACAAAAGTGAACGAAAAAATATGAAGGTGCTTTCATTTAGCAGTTCTATTTTTTTTTTTTTTTGAGTCCATAGAGTACGGAAATACTTATAGTTTTCCTCAATCACATTGTTTTAGTGAAGTAACGGTATTCTTTAAGTTACAATATCAAAAAATCATATATATTTCGAAAAAACCCTATTATAAAATTTAGTTTGAAAGAAATGAGTTTCCTTTTTAAATATAAAACAATCTTTAAAAATCGGTTTAAAATGGCAACTAAAGCAAAATACTGTCTGCTATGTTTTTGTACCCAACTTTAGGACGATCTGTACATATTTGGACATAGCTCCCATGTAAGGCGCACTTTCGAAAATGACTTTAACGGACATAAATCTCATTAAAATGTTGGAATCCAAATAAAACTTAACAAAAATAAGTTTCATATAGAAAGAAATCACGTGAAATTATTTCAGAACGATTGGAACAAAATTGATAATAGCTCTCACTTCCGAAAAATACTTACGAAAACAAAACTATTGACATTCTAATTGAATAATGATTTACTCATATATCCAGTGTAGAGTATTATACTTTCTTACTTGTTATACACTCCACCACCATAAGTGGTGAATGTGGGTATATAAAAGTTTGTCATTCCGTGTGTAACATTAAGAAATAATCTTCTAAGACCCAACAGTATATATATTATTGATCCATATGAAATTCTAAGTCGATTGTGATCCATGTCCGTCTGTCTGTCCGTCTGTGTAAAACACGCTCACGTCCAAAATAGACAAACAAAATTGTAAACATGCAAAAAAATAAATTGTTGTTGTCCTAAGCAGTTTGGTATTAAAAATCAGCAAAATCGGTTCAGTAGGACCAGATATATGAACCAAAATGTGAGACAACCTGTGATAATTTTAACATATTTTTTGTTATTTGTTTAAATATATTGCAGATACGCGTTATTTTTATGATAAACGGAATAACTCTAGTGAAAATTATTAGAATCATGATATAGAAATATGGTTCTATGGCCTGTAAATGCCTACAGAATTGTAGTATCTATACAAAAATCAGCAGAAATAAGTGGATTTGACGATAGCCCCCATATAAAGTTCACTTCCGAAAATCACTTAAATAAGCATAAATATCTTATAAATATCGCTATAAAGTTGAATTTCGTCATATGTAATTCCCACATACACTAAAATCGCTGTACCTAATTCTACGAGGATTGGCCCATAATTGGTTAAAGCTCCCACATAAGGACCTATTCCTAAAAACACATTAACCTGCATGTCCAAAATATATCATTATCAAACCAAAATTTTACACAGATCCATAATTTATATTTAAAAATCATATTACAGGATTTTTTGAATATCGGTCCATATTTGACAAAGGCTTCGATATAAGGTCCACTTCGACACAAATAATACTCATATACATGGAAATCGTTGTACCAAAGTTTACGTTGATCGGACTATAATTGGTCATAGCTTCCACTTCCGGAAAACACAAATATAAAAGAATCCATTCTGAACAATCTGATCTGTAATTGTCGGTTCATAAGTCACCATAGCTCCCATATAAGGTCCAGTCCTGTTAATAATATCTTAAAATCGTACTACTTAATTTTGTGAATAAAGTTCCATAATTGGTCACAGCTCCCATATATCCATAAAACTCTTGTAAAGATTAAATTGAATTATGATACATAGAAATTACGTTTAAATATTTTATAACAACCGAATTATAATAGGTCCGAAATTCTCTCACAAAACAAGAATTTACTCGTATATCGTATACTCGTTGAAAATGTCAGTTAATTTCGTATCACTCATACGACCCATAAGACATAGTAATACTCATTTTGGCAATTTCACAAGAATTTGAGTTGATATAGAAAATGTAGTAAGTAAGCCTATTGAAAACCCTTGTTTGTAAGAGCCTTTAACGCCCATAACCTAAAATAAGGAACATATTTGTATACATTGTGGACATCTCAAAATAAATACCTATCAAATGGTATATTCTTTTCTAAATATACAATTTGAGTGTAAACGGTGTAAAAAGAAATCGCATTACCTATTAATTATATAGATACATATATTTTTGAAATTATACTAAAATGTGTATTAATTTTGAAATTTAAATCAAATAATACCTCTATAAAATAAAATGTTTACGTATATATGGGGGACGAACTACTTAAACAGCCAATCCTTTTAACATTAACGATGTTGGAGGCAAAGTATGAAAACAAACAAAATATTTTGCAAGCTTTTGCAAAATGTACAAAACAAATCAAGGTTTTTATTGTATTGTACACGAGCAATACCAAAAAAAACTTTTCAAGGGACAAAGAGAGAAAACGAAACAATTAGCTTTTCACCAGGGACCGTAAATAATGGTTATCCAGAAAATTTAAACTAAAAAAATCTCTATGTTAGAGGCAACGGAGACCTATACTGTCATATACCAATAGATTCGTATTGAAGTGCTCTTTCAGAAAAACGATCTCAACTCCACAATTAACAGTTATTTTTCAATGTAAAAATAAAAGTTCGGATGAAACTGTCAAAAAGAGAGTTTTAATTAGCCGTCATAAATAAAAACTCATTTGAGGAATTTTATTTTTTCCGTCAGAAAATAAACCTCATTTGAGGACTTTTAGTTTTCCGTCAGAAAATAAAACTCATTTGGTTTATTTTCTTATTTTTCCAGTCTTTTTTTTATTGAATGTGTAGTAATTTTTTTGTTTAATTTAACGAACATAATTTTTTCCAAATTTTCTGCAGAAAGATTTGAACGCAGGTCACTCAATACCAATTTAAGAATAGAGAATGCTCTTTCCACGCTTATCTGTGTTGCAGGAACACATTGTACAGTTTTTGCCAATTTATATAAGGAATAGGAATAAAAAAATAACAAATTAAAAAACTCACGTGTTTTTATTTTAATGACGATTTATTAAATTGCAATGTAAGGTGCTTACAAATTGTAAAACGACAAGCAATTTACATAAAATGAGTTTTATTTTCAGACGGAAAAAATAAAAGTCCTCAAATGAGTTTTATTTTCAGAAGGAATAAATAAAAGTCCTCAAATGAGTTTTTTTTATGACGGCTAATTAAAACTCTCTTTTTAACAGTTTCATTCAAACTTTTATTTTTACGTTGAAAAATAACTGTTTTAGATGGATTTTTATTTTTAAAGTCACAAAATAATGGTTATAAAATAACTTTTTTGATATTCCTTATAACCGTTACGGTCCCAGCTTTTCACTCATCTGCATTATTTAATTTACCGCTACAATTGTACATTTGAGTACAAAACAAATAGCGAAACGTATTTTTTTCGTTTTGTTTGTTTTCGTACTCTGTTCTCTATTATAATGAGTAAATCAATTATTTCAATATTGTTCTTGCTTTTTTTTGCGCTCACGAGCAAAAACAATACAAAACAAAATGACAAAATCATTCTCATTGTTTATGTTTTGTTTTACTCACTGCTAAGAACAAAACTTTTGACAAATTGTTTTGCCTTTATAAGTCCACGTACAACCTGTCTTACGTGGACAATTATTTGTCGCAACTAACAGCTTTGTTCTACGTTAATATAACTCTAACTAGCATTTTATTTAATTTTTGGATTACCATAATGTAAGTATACTTAAACGAATTTGTTTTGTATTGACTTTACCACAAATGCTAGCTATTTAGCTATGTTTTAAACATAAAAATACTTGCTATTTTATTTTTGTTCCTGAATAAACTCTCCCCAGTTTTTTTTTTCCGTTTATTTTCAATGGGCGATTTGTTCAAAAACAAATAAGTAGCAGTGCTTGTGCTCCGCCAGTGCAATGTACTCATCCGGAATCAGCTCCTTTTTTTTTTGTTGTTGTTCGTTGTTGGAAAACACAAGCAACATTTACAAAAATTGGTGTAACGATTAGAATTTGTTATAAACTTTGGGAATAAAGTTACTTTATTTGTTAAGGTTTTTTGATTTTATTTCCAAGCACGTGGTCTGGTAACAAAATAATAAAAGTTTTACTGGCAAATGTTCCATTATTTTTTCGTTCAGTAAACACTTATAAAAGGTAATTTGAGGTTGAAGTATATTGCTATCATTGTTGAAACCTATTTTATTTTCTTATTTTTTAATTTAAGTGTCCTGTTTTAAAACGAAGCCTAAATATTTTGCTTTTATCGAGTCACTCTTGTCGTACACATTATTAAAAGTGCGTTAATGTGAATACGTGATTTAAATTTATGATGGCCTACCCCCAAGTGACAAGTTTGTATAATAAATAAATTTTAAATTTTAAATTGTTCGCACTTCTAAATTTAAGTTAGTGGTGTTGTGAAGCAGTGTAATGGTCGTTAAAGTGAATTTAACTTATATGGGAGCTATGACTAATTAAAAATCTAAATATCTTCAAAATTGAGACCTGTACTTTGCGCACAAGGTTTACGTGGACTGCAAACCAGACACAACCACAAAAAAAAAATAAAAAATATAGTTGTGCATGTTTACTTTAACCATTTTTTTTAAACAATATGATTTGAATTACCTTACGATTCAAATGATTGTGTCAATCATGATATCCATAAGCCGAGAACAATATAACATGTTAAATCCTTTATCATTAAAATGGTTATCTTCAACACATACTTATTTACTGCAATCATATACATGGTTGCAACATTCATGTGAATTAGAGTTGGGCATAATCGTTCATTTGAGTGATTGTTCATTTTTGTTCAGAACAAATAAAAGAGCAAGTTCGTTCTTTTTGTTCAGTTGTTCATTTTAATTCTGAGCTGTCAGACTGAACGATTAAGTTGTGAGACTGTTTTTGCAATACAGTCAATGAACAATATACAAAAAAGGAACAGCTGACTATTGTTTATGCCACAGAATAACGTTTTTGGAAGGAAACAAACTGCAATTTGGAACAATTTTGTGAACATGAGACAATACAACATTTAGTTAAACAAAATTTAGTTATTAAAAATTGAAAATATATTTTTTAAGTAAATAATATTATGTACATGTTTTGAAATAAATAAAATAATAAAATTAAAAATACAGAACATTATGAAATAATAAATATGAACATATGTATTTACATATATATAGAAAAAAAGGTAAACAATTCAGACTTCAAGTTAAAAACTAATAGGAACTTTAAAAATAATATATATGGATAAGTATAACATGTATAGAAAATGTATAATGGTTATATTCCGAATTTCAATTCAAAATCGTTTTAAAATATCTTTTAAATCGTATGTATTATGAATAATGTTATATTTCATGTACATAAAAGTGATAAAGTAAAAAAATCAAACTAATTTCATATATGTCAACTTACCTAAAATTTTCGAATACTTTATTCGTAATAAATTGTTTATATTTCAAAACCATACGATAAGGGACACATGGTGATAGAACCTCACGTTCCAATTATCGTAGGTTGTTGAAATGTAAATAAAAACTTACATAAAATAATGTGTTCCAAAATGTTATGTAAGTTGACATGTACGAAATGTTTTTGATTTTTTCACTTGATGAACCACTTTTAAGTATATGTTACGGTAACATTATTCATAATAAAATTTGTATGATATTTTAACCGATTTTCTATGAAAAATTTTAATTATAAACCTTATACAATTTCTATACATATGGAAAATCATATATTAATCATAATAATATATTTTAATATCAGAACTAAATAAACCACAAACAAATATTCAAATTAGCGATTTTTAAAAAAATATATTGCTTTAAAAACTTTTAAATGTTTTGATTCAAAATAAATTACGTTCACATATTGTTATGTAAAAAAACTAGACTAGAAACTTTATTGGATTTTAAAAGGGTGCGTCGTTCATTTACTATTTGGCCAGTGGAAGAAAAAATTCTTTCACAGGGAACCGACGTGGCTAATATGCAAAGACGTTTCATTGCGTATAAATACACACGAGGGTACAAGGATTTTCTTTCTTTCCACCATTCAAGTGGATCCTTTTTTCTGTCCAAGTACTCCTCATGTAGGTATTTATCCAATTCCCTAATACATGCAGCTTTGACGTTATCAGGTCTTACGGTTTTATTGAAATCTATGTCATATTCTTTCCATATGGTAGACATTTCTTTGGTGATGGAATTCTGTTCAGATGATATTTCTTCGATAATTTCATCGGTATTCGGTAGTCTAACATTATAAATTTTAGCTCTTAAAATTTGTACAGCATCTTCGTATGTTGCGTCACATTTAAAACCCTTTCTTTTGAAGCGTGGATCAAGAAGTGTGCTTTCCGCATACAAATTGTTTCGCTCAAGGTTACCAAAACGATTTTTCATTTCAATTCGCATTGTCTGAATCATTTGCGATACATTGGGCTTTGTTGAGTGGCACTTAGAAATGAATCGGTCCAAAAGATTACACAGTACTGTAACTTTGGAAAGCGTAACGTTTTTCTCCGCTGAAATTTCTACTGTGACTTCGTAAAAAGGTTTTAAAATTGGTAATATTTCTTTTATTACTTCCCAATCTTCCAAGGATAAAACTAAATCTGGTCGATTGAGGGAAAGGGTTGTAATTACTGCATCCCTTATATCAAAGATTCTCTGCAACATTTGATAGGTAGAATTCCAGCGTGTGATGACATCCTGTTTTAATTTTAGTTCTGGGAGGTTCATCTGTTTTTGGGTGTCCCGTAGCTTTTTTAGACCTTGAGAGCTTTTGTGAAAATATTCCACAATTCTTTTCACCTTAACTATGACTTAGCTTAAATTTTTTATTGAGGCTTGGACTACCAAATTTAAGGAATGTACAAAACACCCTATTCCTCTCCACCCGCCAAGATTAATCGCTGAGGTAATATTTGCTGCGTTGTCACTTACGATGGCTGTTACTTTATTAGTGATTTCAAAATCTTGAACTACTTTTTTTAAAAAGTTACATAAGTTTTCTCCGGTATGTCGATCACTATACTCGTCACAAGATATCAAGTGAGATTTTAGAATGGTATTTTCATCGATAAAGTGAGCTGTAACTGCCATAAAACTAGAATTTGTTTTTGAAGTCCACCCATCTGTTGTTAAACAAACGGCAAAAGCGGACTTTACTTCTAATTTTATTTTTTCTAAAATTTCCATGTGTGTGGATGGCAACAAATTGCATGAAATTGTTTTCCTTGTTGGTAATGTGTAGCCTGGACATTGAGATACATCTTGAATGAGCTTTTTAAACTCAGGCTCTTCCACAATTCTTAAGGCATGATGTCCTTTAGCAATCATCTTAAGCACTTGCCTGTCTATTTTTTCAACTTTTCGTGTTGGTGGAGGTCTGCGCAAAAACTGTGCAATACTTTGCTGCTGGGGCTGCTGAACTATGCGAGAGCTAGTTGTTGGCGTATCACAATCAAAATCAATTGATGGTGTTGCAGTTGCTGCTTCTTGCCTTTCAATGGTGATTGGAGTTAGGGGGTGCTTGCTTTTTAAATGACGCGTTAAATTGCTTTGAGAGCCACCTGTCATACTCAGTGAGTTTTTGCAATATTTGCATTTTGCCCGTTGGCCCTCTTCTTCTGTAAAATGTGTCCATATAGAACTATGTTTTCTTTTTGATGACATATCCTTTTTAAAACGTGAGCACTTTACTTTTACACAATTAAAATTTGTTCGCTTGTGAAAATTTTAAAAAAAATGATTCGGCGAAAAATTTAAATAACGTATATAAATCACAATAAGATTTTTCGCCTTACAATGGTAAAAAGTGTTACCATAAAAATCTGCTACCAATATATTAAATGCATATTAGTAGATATAAAAAATTATTTATTATTATATATGTAATAATTTAATTAGTTATTAGTTTTAGGTCTTATTATATTTGAACATTCAAATAAAAAATTATTTATTTGTATGCTAAATTTTTATATTAAAAAAAACTTGGCAATTCTGGTTTTAATGCTTAAAAACTGAATGGTAAATGGCAACTATAAAAAACAGCTGTTCGATTGGCAACGTTATTAAAATCATTTAGGCAAATGACTTAAAGAATAAGTGAACAAAAATTAACAAAATTAGTGAACAAATCACACTGTTCATCTAACTGAACAGTTCAATTGAACTTGTTCGTTCATGAACAACCCAACTCTAATGTGAATCGTAATTTTACCGTACTATGGTTGCCATAATCATATAAATAATTGCTGTAATTATAATATTGTTAAAAACTTGTAAAATTAAGAAATGATTACAGTAAACATGCACAACTATATTTTTTCTCTACGTGCAGCCAGTCATATGAACAGGTAATGAAAAAGGTGCTCTACAAACAGGTCAAAATAGGTCAACAAGTATATATGAACTTAATATGAACTTTCTTTTGGTTGTAACATTTTTTAACCCCTTTTGACCCCAAGGAAATGGCACAATTTAAACTTAAAATGGCACAATTTAAACTTAAATATGTTTCACACTATAAGAGATAACTTAGTGATATAAGCTGTAATTTCTTTACCTTCTTCTACTTGCTACACTACAAGGCTGAAATCTGTCCATATTTGCACAAGTTACAGTCTGTACAAAGATTTGCTAACCCGAGGTGGTCAAATCTGACACCCTCCTCCTCTCTCCTCCTCTACGATTCGTTCAGACATAATTTTAAAATCGGGCCACTAAGTTTAGAAGATTCAGATTTATTAACATTTTTTTTTGCGATTGACCTCACTGTGCCACACTTACTTAAAGTACATATCATCGTCGGTGAGAAATAAGCACTGTATTTTATGATTCTCATGTTTTGCTTGATTAACATGATGCAACGTTATCAATATCCCTCAGAGCTAATTTCAGAATTTGTAATGTTTTGACACAATGTTCACCTCAACATTTGGTTCACCAGTGTTTGCTGTTGGTAAAATATAAAATAAATATAAATTTACATACACAGATATAAAAAAGTATTGGAATACACATAAGACCACAGAACGCAAACAGGCACAATCATGTTTTAAGAACAAATAAAGATTATTTTATGCAAGCCCTATAAATATTAAGTGATGGGTTTTAGATTTTTGAATTGGAAGATAACATTATACTAAGGTGAAAGGTTATAAACATAGATTACTACAAAGTTTAAAGATTAAAAAAAGTTAAATACACATAAATCTCTTACAAATATCTTTATGAGGTTAAAATTAGACATATATGATCCTCATATTTATTAAAATCACCGTACCGAATTTTATGAAGATCGGCCCATAAATAATTGTAGCTCCCATATAAGTACCACTTCCGGAATATACATTAAGTTCTATAAGTGACTTTAAATATAGATATTAAACCAGAATTTTACACAGATCAGTTGTGTGTATGCAAAAATCTTACTACTGGATTTTGTGACGATCACTGCATAATTGCGTACAACACCACTTAGCGATACCAAGAATAACTTCATAACAACCATAAAACTTTTGCAAATATCCTTAATGAGAGGAAATTAAACGAAAATAAACCTAAAATACGTAGATATAAAAGCACAATATTTTATGACGATTGCGCTTTAATAGATATTTACACAAATTTGTTTCAAATAAACATTAATCATACTACTAGATTTTGTGACAATCGATCAATAATTATACACAGCTCCTTTATAAGGCCCATATCCGGAAAATACATTACTCTTAACCAAAAATAAAGGGATACATTGATTTTGTAATTCATTTTGTAACATATCGAATTATTGGTCGTAAACTCACAAAAGAAGGTATATTATGGGTTCCTACAAAATTCTAGGGATATCTAGCTAGTCTATCTGTCTTTCGAACGCCCCAAATTTGTTCTTGCTGCTCATAAATGTTTGGTGTTGAAAATAAGTAAAATCGGTCCAACCAAAAACAATTTTAGAACCAAATCTCCTTTCAACTCTTAAAAACAATTAATATGCGAGGTGACCTAAAAACCGAAATTTTTCACAAATAGTTATTGACAATAATCTACTTACGTGTAGGTTGAACTGAAAAAAGTGCTGTGTTATAATATATAGACAACTTTGTTCGAACTTGCCACTAAACTTATTTTGATCCCGATAACATTTAATTGCATGAATCTAGCAAGTTGAAATGTCCACTAATATTTTTTGGTTATAGAAAATATAAAACTAATCAAATCGGATGAATCAAAAAATTATTTTTATACAAAATGCCCAAAACTCGGTGCCGTATTACATTGGTGTTGGGTGTACAAGATTCGGCACTAATGATTATAACACTCTTGCTTGTTGTTTTTTACTCAGTGTGCGATATTTATTTGTAGTTGCGCTATAGATTATTTTTTGGTAGTATTAATACAGCAAATAATTTGGTGAGCATAAAACAGCTCACCAAACTATCAGCACTAAAATATTAATAAAACTTAATTAGTTTAGACTCCTGTTGGAAGATTTCCGAAGGCGACATCGCGGTGATGAACCTCTACTCAGAATTATGTGGAAAAAAAAACTTGTTTTCGTTTTGATTTTGGTGATTGTGTACTCCTCATTTAGAAATATGCTAGAAATATACTCAACGAGTCCATTGACTTCCAACATCTTGCACACACGCACTTCCTACACTTTATCCAACATAAATTTTTTGATCAAGTGTTGGTTTGAGCGAAGTACCCAAACCCGAATAATTTTTTAAACAAACGTGGTTCGGTTAAGTCATATCCAACTTTTTCCCAGCAGGAATAATGTTTAACAAAAAGTTTTTTGGAATTCCCCTCACGAATATTTATACTTGTCATTGATGATGTTGCAGTTGTAGTCTGTTCAGAATACATGACACATGCGTCATTCTCATTGTCATTGTTGCATTTGTTGGTGTAATTTCTTCCGATATAGTTGTTGTTTATGTTGTTCATGCTTCCGGTCTCCCATGTGGCCGTAGGACAAATGTACGAAGTTTTCTTTAACATTATTTACTGCCTCTTTGTGCTGGTGTTACTCGCAGTGGTGATGGAATTTTTAAAGGGTTTAGGATTTTTTTTTTTTTTTTGTTTGTCTATGATTTCAATAGTAGTAGTTCTAATGAAATTGGTTTTGAGTTGTTTCTTCTGAAGGGGTATCTATACTTGTATGACGATTAATGTTGATATCAGGTTTTTTTAATTTTACTATTTTTCTTACTTTGCACTATAGGTCAAATGACCTGTGCAATATTAATGGTGCCTACAAAATCATGGTATTCAAACCAAAACCTGAATGAATTTCATAAGTTAGAATAGCTTTATTAAAGAAATGGAATTTAACCCACTAAAGACCAAAAATTAACCCCTTTGCAACCATTAATGCAAACATAATAGGTTATAATCATTCACTCATTTTAATTATATCAAAACGGTACTCTTCACTTTCATAAATTTCAGCGTCTTGGTGGCTAAGATGAATTTCTTCCATGGGTTCACTGCAGCATAATAGTTCAATTACTTCAGCGATTATTCAACAATGATATGAAAATTATTGGATCCGAAGTATAGACAGCTTAATATTAATTCGGAGCTTTAAAAAAATTCGTCTTCTCCGCTTCCATTACAGCTAGAAAAACGTTTTTGCATCTCAACAATTCTTTCAGCAATATGCAGTAAAATATATTGCAACGAAACTTTGGCCTCATTTGCTTTTACCATTATTCTATTAAAATTTCAATAATTTATATATGTGAGTGATTTTCGGAAGTAGGCATTATATGGAAGCAATTATGGACCGATCACCATGATATTAGGTCGTGTGATTAATTTCTATATGAAAGTTATTTCTGTTAAATTGTATGTGTATTCCAACAAAATTGCATTATATGCTTCTCCACTTCATCTGAAAATATGTTGACTTCAATATTGTCAATTACATGTTTGAAAACGGCATCAAATTTTTTTTTTGTGCATTCTTTTCGCCATATTTCAAATACATAGGAAATTCAAAGTTTTTGGATAAATTGTGCCGTTTTGAGGTTATGTAGGCAAATGAGTTATGTGCAGGTATTGCGACATAACTATAAATCAGCTTTAATCAAACACATTTATACTTACCTGTCTCTTTATTTTCCATTTTATACCAATGAATTATTACGAACACAATTCGAGAAACACGAACTTAAAATTCACCAAGTACAACTGAACTTTGACGCACGAATGTGTAATGGTGCCTTATATTTAGCACAAACAGGTCAAATTGGCAGGTATACCCTTTTGGTCCCATCAAATACTGAACATTACCTTAGCGCCATGGATATTTGGTTTGGGTGTCGATTCGGCTGGTTGGCCGAACTCTTACCCTTCATGTTTCTCATCACATGTAATGCGTTGAAGCAGAATTTCAGACATACAAAATCTTCGTTCAAGGTTTCTCAGCTTTAATTCATATGGTACCCAATGTCCATGCTTTTGGATGAATCCCGCTACTTGCAAACGTTTTTAAATTGGTGATTGAGTAGCTGCCAGAGATTTTTCAAGCTCTTGATGAGTTTTACAACAATCTTCATGGAGTAATGCCTCCTAAGCTTGATCTTCAAACTTTTTTGGCTCAACCGCACAAACAATCTCTAGCACGTTAAAACCGATGGAACATATTCACCATAAGCTTTAGTGAGCAATCGTCGTGCTTCAGCAGACCTTCTTTTCAAATTGAAGGAGTAAAGCTAAACTTGTTGATACAAAATTCGACATTTTCGAACCAAAAAATATTTGTTGTTTACACTATAATGATAAATAACAAAGTGAGAATAAATGACAGATATGTACCCTTAAAAATGACATATTAGTTATTAAAGAATGCGCATCTTTTGTGAATTTCACATTTTTAAGTTATACACCCACCGTTAATCGGTCAACCGATTAATTTTGGATAGTTAACTGTTCGAGTAATTTAAAATTGACGATTTTAAAATAACAAATAAACCGATTAATTTATTTCGACTAACCGAAATTTCTTCTCTTTTGCACTTTAGCATATTTTTTTGTATTTATTTTACCGTTTTATTTCAAATACAAATGTCAAAGTAAAATTACATATTTTTTCGAACATCCAAGAAAAATGTTTAGTGTGTATATCTGCGAACATATTTAATTTACATGTATTTGTCGAAGGACCACATGATAATAGACGAAACTGGAGACATTACTGAAACTTTTTATCAAAACTTAAAAAATCCAAATAGCTCTACAATGGTATAATGGAGGATTTTATATGATAGAAAATACTAAAAAAAGAACTGAGATATTGGATATTCTTTATCATTATCACTTTCGATTTCACAAACATCTACAATCAGAGAGAGTTTTTTACAAATTAAGTTTTATTAAATCTAAAAAAAAATCATTTAAAAGAAAAACATTTAAATTATATCCTTTTTTAAAGATTATTCCAGGTGATCTCAATAATATCCTAAAAAACTCACATGTATATAACAAAGGGATCTCAAATACCATATTTTTTTGTTATTATTTGTTTTTTTGTTGAATTTTTATGTTTTGTTTGTTTTTGTTCTTTTTACTAATAAAATAGTTAAATAAGTATGTACACAAAATTTGGGGTTATGTTTTCAATTTAAAATTATTTTAAAATTATTAACCGATTAAATCTAAACTCCGATTAATTATTTGCTCGATTAACCGATTAAAGCAGATAACCGATATGTAACGTGTGATAAGAATATATATCACACTTTGTTAAACAATTTACCAAACTTAAAAAACGAAACATTATTTAAAATTTGTAATTTTTTGATTATTCTAAAAAGTTTTAGTTAAATACAATTTTATTTGTAGACACGGTACAAATAATGCTTATATTAGTTGAAACAATAATCATTTATATTAATACAAAACTATTTCTTAAAATTTTTTACAGAGGATTTTTGGGGATAAAGAAAACTGTGTTTTGGGGATAAGCCACGAAAAAAGTTGGCGAACCCTGGCATAATGTGTTGAAGTGTAAATATATATGCCATCATCTACTACACATTTGCACACAATAATTTTTTTCCTTGTTTGCAAATGTAAGCTAATGTCAGGCAATATGTTTTTAGTTGAAGTTAATGGCAACACCAGTTGCAGGGCAAACTGAAATCAGAATTCAAGAAAAATACAAATAAATCATTCTAGCTTTAAACACATCTATACTCCTAAAATACAGATGTAGTATGTACCCTGCAGTTAAGCAAGTAGTCAATATATACCTTATAGATAGTATAATTATCAATAATATCTGACCACTTGCCTGACTTCAATTTATATATTTTGGGTCAGTTCACATGTATGTGCTCTTTGTATTGCATAGAGATGTCAACTGGATACTTTATACATCCCAGATAAAGTGAAGTCGATTGTCACTTAAGTGTCTGTAAGTAATCTAGAGTGTATTCACTTTAAAACTTTATTTAGGACTGAACTTTATTGTGAGTAATTCCCCAGCAGTTCTTGGAGACTATCGTCCTGAACTAGTGAATTTACCTATCTGTTGTTAGAATTAACACAATTATGCATTTTATTAAATTCATTATGTTTTCATTGCTGCTGTTGTGGTTGTTGCAGCTGATGATGATATTGTTGTTAATATTTTTGTCATTTGGTTTTGAAGGTCAAATAAGTAATTATTAATATCTCTGAAAATTTATTTTAACATAATATTTTTATACCCTTCACCTTCGTGAGAAGGGTATATATAAATTTGTCATTCCGTTTGTAGTTTCCACAATATAATTTTCCGACCCTATAAAGTATATATATTCTGAATCCTTATAGATAGCGGAGTCGATTTAGCCATGTCCGTCTGTCTGTCTGTCTGTCTGTCTGTCTGTCTGTCTGTCTGTCTGTCTGTCTGTCTGTCTGTCTGTCTGTCTGTCTGTCTGTCTGTCTGTCTGTCTGTCTGTCTGTCTGTCTGTCTGTCTGTCTGTCTGTCTGTCTGTCTGTCTGTCTGTCTGTCTGTCTGTCTGTCTGTCTGTCTGTCTGTCTGTCTGTCTGTCTGTCTGTCTGTCTGTCTGTCTGTCTGTCTGTCTGTCTGTCTGTCTGTCTGTCTGTCTGTCTGTCTGTCTGTCTGTCTGTCTGTCTGTCTGTCTGTCTGTCTGTCTGTCTGTCTGTCTGTCTGTCTGTCTGTCTGTCTGTCTGTCTGTCTGTCTGTCTGTCTGTCTGTCTGTCTGTCTGTCTGTCTGTCTGTCTGTCTGTCTGTCTGTCTGTCTGTCTGTCTGTCTGTCTGTCTGTCTGTCTGTCTGTCTGTCTGTCTGTCTGTCTGTCTGTCTGTCTGTCTGTCTGTCTGTCTGTCTCTCTGTCTCTCTGTCTCTCTGTCTGTCTGTCTGTCCGTCTGTCTGTCTGTTGAAATCAATTTTCTGAAGACTCCAGATATCTTCGGGATCCAAATCTTGAATAATTCTGTCAGACATGCTTTCGAGAAGTTTGCTATTTAAAATCAGCAAAATCGGTTCACAAATGGCTGAGATATAAGGAAAAACCAGGACAACCTCGGTTTTTTACCTATTTTTTTACCTATATCTGGATTACTAAGTCATTAATATAGACAATATGGATATCTAATGATAGATATTTCAAAGACCTTTGCAACGATGTATATAAGACCAATGGGTCAAAATCGGGAAAAATTTTTTAACCCGAATTTTTTTTTCACCAAAAGTTTTTATGGCTAAATATTAAAAAAAAAAAAAATTTTAAATTTAAAAAAAAAAGTTTTTTAAATTTAAAAAAAATAAAAAAATTTAAAAAAAAATCGAAAAAAAAAAATTTTTTCAAAAAAATAAAAAAACAGCTGGAAAAAAAAATAATTTTGTTAACCTAAAAATATTTAAAATTTTTATATTGAAGTATAGTTTGGTGAAGGGTATATAAGATTCGGCCCAGCTGAATATATCTCTCTTACTTGTTTTATTTTATATCCATTATTATTTTATATTAATTACATTAAATATTCTCAAGGAAACACACTTGCATATCTACAATAGTGTTTAAATGATTGTAAATGTTTGTTAGTTTACGAAATTCTGTGTGTTAAGATGACAATGAAGTTATTCAAGAATGAATAAACAATTACAATTGATCCATTCAATTGTTTTATTTAGAGCATATATGCATTTATATAAACAGAAATAACAATATTACAGTTTAGGTAGGTCGATTGACAATAAATTATAAATTTATTCTTTCATGGCCATCATAGTAAAAAGTGAAAAATAATAATGTTTCAGTGAATCATTCTTAAGTTTATAATTGCGATGAATATAAACAGTTTTAAAGCAACTAAAATATTATTCAAATGTAATTAGAGTAACAATTGTTACTATAATTATTAATTATTAATTAATTATTTGTGTGTGATAAGAATATATTGTTACAAAGAACATAGTGTAGTTGTCGTAACCCTGCCGAACTATATTTTGTCTTTGCGTGCACTGGCAACCTTTGTCTCGAAATAACGCTACCTATATAATCTATCTGTTTATGATATAAATCAAACTAAACATTAAGTCATCTTAATGTACATTTCTTCTATTTGAACTGTGCTTTCTCATATTGTTTTCACATGTATTTTGATATACTTATTAATTATTAAAAATGTATACAATAACTATTGAAATGCATTGTAAGCAGCAATTCGAACATAATAATAGACATTTCCACACAGATAGCAAAAGGATGCTTACAGCTTCCTTGACTTGTATTTAATTCAATTATCACTGCAATAAACCATCATAATACAAATAAATAATAAAATTAAGTAAATAAAACATGAAATAAACAAACTTAAATAAAGATGAATAAAATATAAACAAGCTTTGGATTTATTTAAAAATCAAGTATTCAAACAAATAAAATATTAATTTTATTTATAAACGTGAGTACGAGCACTTGTTGTTCTATATTTAGCACAATTATTTGTATTGTTATACCCTTCACCATGAATGCTAAGGACATCGACATATGTGATAATGCAAAGCAAAAACATACAGTTAGTTGCAATCGCTTAGTTTCTTAAGCATTCTTTTTTGACTCTTTTGTACCCTCAGAAATATTTTAAATATCAAAAATCAATGCATAATGTCTCTCTTTAAGAACTTGTATCAAAACAAAACGTGCATTACAAATATTCAAATGATAAATATTGCGCATGAGCGACTTTGCATTTGAATATATTGAAATGGGTTATGAATAAATGTAAAATTTATTTATATTATGTAAACTTGAATGTTTCCCTATGAAAATATGACAAAACAAAGTGTTTAATATTCTGGTCTCGGTAGACTTTTCGGTAGAAATGATATAGCCATATATGTCTGTCTGTTGAACTCAACTTTTCGAAGCCTCAAAAAATGTTCATACTTGACTGATACATCAAGGTGCTTTTCACCATAATATTTGTTTATATTTATCTTAAAGTATAGCTTAGTGAAGGGTATATAAGATTCGGCATAGCCTTGTTTTTATTTATTTTGTAAATTATTATTGTGACAAGTTGCACACTTTTGCAAGCACCCTCTATTGGTACTATTTGTCGGTTACAATTGAAATTGCTCAATACAATTTATTACTTGGTGATGATACAATACATATTCTATACCTCAAAGTCAATTTGCATCTACCCACGTGTTATTTGTGGGATTCCTTCGTGTTCTATAGAGCTACGCGATCCATTTTCATTGATGCACTGCTATCAACTGTTTGTTAATATTTGATTTATTCCCTATATGAAGTCATAATTGCTCATAGGTTGTAATTTATTTTGGATTTTTATCTCAAATTGTATTTATAATTTCACTCATTGTTGGTAGAGTTTTGCGTCCACTGCGCCAATGCAAACAATTTGCGATTTTATGAATGAAAATCTTTAGTTTGAGTGATAACTTTTTTTGCTCAAGTGTTTACTAGAAGAATATTAACGCTAAATTATAAAAGAAATGGTAAGTTAGTAAAATAAAGTATTGTTAACTGAAGTTTGCAAAAATTTGCTTTGTTCGACATTTTCGAAGTAAAAAAAATGTTGTTGTTTACACCATAATGTTCAATAACTAAATGAGAATAAATGACAGATATGTGCCCTTTAAAATGATATATGGGATCTTTTGTAAATCCCACATTTTTGTCAAATATTTGCACTTGAAAATATTATTTACAGAGAACATTTATACATCATAATATTAACAGGCAAGTTGATTATTTTATACCCCTTTTACGGTCACAATGTACATGCAATTTGGACAAAAATATACCATTTTAAAGGTATTTATTCACAGATGAGCACAATATATATCTGATTGAAATAGGTTCAGTTTTTTAGGAGTTATAAGCATGAATTCTTGTTACTAACACATATGCAAGAAAACGTGTACATTCCATCGAGAAAAAATTCTAGTTCTGCACTTTGTAGGCCTGCTAAAAGACCTGTTTACACATTCTAAAAGATGCGATACTCATTCTGCTCTGCCTTCTCTCAGAAGATGTTCTAGAAGAGCTTTGGTTCCCCTTCTAAAAAATACACAATGAATATTCAAACATGATTGGTTTTGCAATTATTCCTATATGTTGTCTCTCTATTTTATTATTTATTTAGCTCTCTTTATTATAAACTGTTACATGAAACCAAAATAAGGAGCAAAATCTTCTAAATAATTTTATATTTTATAGCATTTCATGTTGTGAAGTTTGCGTGAAGGAGTTTTTCTATATATAAAACAACACACGTTATACTTTAAAGTCCATTCTTTACGATTAGTGCTGAATTCATTAAGAATATTTTCTTGCTTCAGCAGACCTTCAATTAGGCTCTAATTTTCAGAATTTTAATAGATGTTAATATGTAGACGTTCTGTAAGTCAATACTCGGCAGGTCTCCTCACAGGCCATTAACGAAAGACCTAACAGAAACGCTTATGCAAAGCCTTGGCTCACAATGACACGCCGTGTAAAATTGAAACGATTTTGCTGGGTGTTCTTGTATCTGCAAAATAAAGGCTTTAGAAAGGCCTCTTTACTGCAAATTTTTCCCGCTGGGATGTAACCTGCAAGCTAAAAAGTAAACAAAGCAATGTGCGTTTGTCCAATTTGTTGTTGTAAATAAATAAGAGAAGCTTTGATTTTGTTCTGTTTTAAGTGAGAGTTGTTATAGAATATAAATAAAGGAAAACTAGAAGGAACGATATATCGAATTTGGGAAAATTTTCAGTAATTTCTTAATAACTCCATGTACAATGAATTATGGAATCGCAAATAATCTATAAAGTGTTGTTGATACATACATACTTTCCATAAATCAAATAAAATCATTAATCCCGACATAACTACATATATTTTCAATTTCACAAGAATTTGAGTTGATAAACAAAAACTAGTAAACAACAAAATAACTTCGAATAATACTATAACCTAAACTCCGAACTCTTTTGCCAAATTTTGTTGGTATGTGTAAAAGGTAAGCTTTCTTTGCGGAACCGGTCCTGAACCTGTTCTGCTTTTACCTATCTAAATGAACACTAGTTACATAAATAGCTGCGTGACTAGCTATTTTAACATGTGCGTGATCCAATCAGGGAGTCAATTAACACTACATAGACTACAATTAGACTGTTTAATAGCTGGTACGATGTATTCAACTCTTTGGATTCACATACCGGTTACATAGAGTCAGTTACATTACTAGCTACCTAACTTGTTACTTGATTAGCTACATAACTAGTTATTTTATCATGTACGACATCTCCTAAACAGTCCAATTATCGATTACTTGTAAAAAAATATCCGATTTCTCTCCAATATATTACTTCTGGTCGCTAAAGTTAATAATTTCAAAGATGCGGTACAAATCAAACGTTTAAAGTGACTACACTCTAGGCTACTTAGAGACACTAAAGTGAAAATTGACTTCACGCTAGGTTACAAGGGATGTCAGTATACTTAAGCAAAAAGAAAATAAACTATATACGAAATATGTCAACACAATTTCTATAAAACCAGTACATATTACTCACATAAAAGTGCATTACAAAAAAAAGTTTAAAATGACAACACTCTAGATTACTTAGAGACCTTTAAGTTATATTACATGTATAAAGTAACCAATTGACTTGTATCTGAACTACAAAGAGCACATACGTATCAAATGACCCAAAATATATAAATTGGAGTCCACCAGTAATCAAATATTAGTGAAAATTACTGCTTCTATCATATATATTGACTACTTGTAAAACTGATGAGTAATGATGGTGTATACAGGCAATTTCTGTTTAATATCACTTACAAATTTAAACATGTTAAAGCCAATGATGATAAAAATTAAACCAATGCGAAGAACTAACAAACAAATCTAAATAAGTAATATAGTAAATAAAATAAATACCCAACTAATTAGAAGACTTAACTGCTACAAAAACAAAAACAATTAAAAAAATTAAAAAAAACCTACAGACAGCGTAGATGTGCTGCCTGTAGGTTTTTTTAAAATTTTTTTTTTTTTTTAACCTCATTTTGAATGCAGATAAACATGTAAAATCCTTAAATTAATCAGAGCAGACCTGTGTATCTGTCTGCTGATGTGAAATATTTTAATTAAAATGAAGATGAAGAAAAAAACTAGAGCACAAGGATGTGTATTCATAGAATTAAAATATTTTGCATATTTGTCTGCCTTAGTTTGCACGTGAGAGGAAACAAATAAACCTAATGCATGTGTAACATACATAATCTTTCCTATTCCAATTCACAAGGATTCCGAAACAAAGAATCATTAAAATATTGTCATAGAACTCAGTGGAAATCTCACTTGCGTCCATTATCAAAACAGTTGAAAACTCAACAGTCACTATTACTGAATACAAAATACAAAATCTTAAATGTTGAGAACCTCTACAATGTGTGCTTTAAGTATGTAAATATGAAAAGTGTTCTATTTCTTTTTTACCATACCTCTTTTAACATGAATTGTACTCATTATATGATTAGATTTTCAACTTTCGAATGATTTACATTTTAAATACTCTTTCACAATCATACAACAGCAGCAACATAAAACAAACCTAGCAGAATTTAAAATAATAAAAAAACTTTAGTGGCTTGAAAAAGTTTTTTATTTGTATTTATATTAAAGTTGTTTCTACCTTTTTGTTTAACACACAGTACTTAGTTGTAATCAGAAAAAGCGAGGTTTGCTACAGTTACCGTTAAAATTCCATTTCAGCTCGATTAACGTTACCGCTAAGCTACCATTACCGAAATAACTGTTATTACCGTTACAGCGTAAATCCACTACTGATATAATCGTAAATACCATTACCTATAAACACCGTCACAACAAAATTTTTTTTTTCATCGAAAATGTCGAATTTTGTACCAACAAAGAGGGAAGAACACCGCTTGCTCACTAAAGCTTCTGGAGAATGTGTTCCATCAAGAGATGGTTTGTGCGGTTTAGAAGTGGTGATTTTGACACGGACGATGAAGATCGCCCTAGCCAGACAAAAAAGAGTAAATACCAAGAATTGGAGGCATTACTCTATGAAGATTGTTGTAATACTCATCAAGAGCTTTTAAAATCATTAGAAGGTACACAAACAGCAACGTTTGCGAGCAGCAGGATTCATCCAAAAGAAGGTAAATTGGGTACTATACGAATTGAAGCCGATTGACCATGAAAGGACTTTTAATATATTGATGGAAAGCTTTTGCTATTATCTTCACTTAAATATTGAAATTCATAAAGCGGGGATAATATGATCACATGCTTACCGTGTGACTGATCTTCGTAAGTATATGGGGCACTTCATGTCAAGTGAACCAATTTTTGAAATCGATGTCTTCCGATTGGTATGAAATTTGTCATAGGTAGCTCTATTGGATTGTAATTCAGACACAATTTTTCAACAAGATCGGTGGAGTACTTTCTCAGTTAGAGGGGGTCAAAATTTGACATTTTGGACAAGCAGACGTTTTTTCTCATCCATGTAACTTATTACCTATTGCTCATAACAAAATGTGTCCCAAACAGTTTTGATAGCTACTTCTTCAATCTTTAGGAAAAAAATCGACTTGACATGTAATGCCCCATATATCAAAGTAAATTATGTACAGTTAAGGTCGATTTCATAGATTTTAATTTTATTAATTACAACTTTCAATTAAATGTATTAAACGTGTTAAATTTAAATACTAAGATCAAGTTTTAATTACATAACCAAAGGTTATTTAAAAATTAAAGCAACACGAAAAACTTACAAACAAAGCTAAATAAAGACAGAAGTAAGTTTAATAAATACCCAAATAATTGGGAGACCTAACTGCAGTGCCATACATAAATTTTATACATATCACTACATTTTGTATGAAGATAAAGATGTAAAATCTTTAAATTAATCTGCAAAGACCTGCGTATCTGAATTTTGATGAGGATTATTTTAATTAAACTTAAGATGAGAAAAGCACTACTGAAAAAGGATGTATTCAAATAGATATACAAATGTAGATTATTAATGTTTGTAGATGTGATTATCCTTTAGGCAAAAAATATTTTTTTCAGTCTTAATTTGCATTTGAAATAAATTAAATAAACCTTCTACATGTATAGTATACATCCTCGTAGATTTACAAACATAAGAGGATATACTCTTACATATTCCATTTCGGAGAATGGGGATGAAGAAGCAAAGAATATTTAAAATATTATCAAAGAACTCAGTTGCAAATCTCACCTAAACCTATTAACTCAAACTTTTTGATACCGTTTTTCTTATATTTTTGATTAAAATATCAGATGGATAAAATCAACATTAAATAATACTGAAAATAGCTAAAATTTTACTTCTAAGGCATTTCAATAATACTGACAGCTATATGTTCATGTATACTCTAGATAAATTGATAAAATCTATCGAGCACTTGGAAGCAAATATTCGACGAGTTATTGTCGCCTGATTTATTGCGAAAAGTATGTGCAAACTGGATATGCAGGTTACGCCAATTATATGGATATTAACAACGTTTTCCTCTGTTTTATATAAATTTCTCCGCCTCTATAATTTGCTGCAACTTTCATTAAATACCTACTATTACATTTGTAAATGTTGGTATATGATATTTAATCTATTTGGAAGAAGTTAATTTAGAAAAAAAATTTTAAATAAAATATATTTGTTCTCTAAACCAAAAACTAATGTAAATATTAATCTAAGTTTCGCTCTTATCTTGATTCTTGTTTGAACATTTGTAATTTTTAAGTTGTATTATTAACGTTGATTAATGATAATTGCAATCGAAGAACAAGTATTCACTTGTTCAATAGATACACAAGCATATAGTAGAAATACAAACAGATTTACCTATAATTAAGGACAACATTCACACAACGTACACACCTTGCTTTTGTTAAAGTAAAATGTCCTGTTATTTTATAATAAGAGAACTAATTCAAAGGTCACTTACCCTTATCAAGTTGGAGCATTTATTTGTATTGGTACAAAATCTGATAAGAATTACACACAAGAGAAATACTTGTAAATATGTATAGTAATCTAAATTTTAAATTTGGACAAACTCACCACAAGGATACCTAAAGTTTTTAAAGTATTTTATTAAGCAAAGTCGGTCAATCGTCAATATGTGACGGTAGGTGCAATAAAAGGTGTTTTTATAGAAACGAAAAACTTTAAATTTAAATGAAGTATATTGCTTGTATTGCGCGCTGTGTTATATGTGGCACCATCCATCAGATACCATTTATCTGTGATACTAATGCCTTCCAATTTAGTCACGAAAAAGTTAGTAATCATGTCTCTATACCGCTCACCATTGACTGTAACGTTCTGACCAACGTTATTTGTGAAGACATATGTACCAATGATTCCACCGCCCCATAAAGCACACCAAACAGTGAGTTTTTCTGGATGTAGTGGTGTTTCGACAATTGCTTGAGGATAGCCATTTAACCTAAAGTGTACTAAAAAAAATTTTTAAATGAAGGATGTGTGAAAATTTGATCTGAAAGTTATGCCATTTCCTCCTCCTCCTTTTTAAATAAAAAAATTCATAAAATTTAAAAACTAACTAAATTTATATCAATTGCTCCTATTGTTAGTTTCGGTGATTTTCAACTTATTAATCAGGTATGTAATGAAAACCAATCGATTTGAAAAGGTGTCATGAATTTCGATGGATTTCAAAAATAGTTTTTTAAACAATTGTTTATTATACCCTTCACCATGAGTGACAAGGGTGTATACTTTAATATACTTTAATCAAGGTTAGTTTTTTATGAAAAGTAAGAAAAAATAAATAAAAACATGAAAAAACCACCTCATTCCAAGGTTTTTTGTGGAGTGAAGTGGTTAGTTTACTAACCACATTAAAAATAACTATGATAAACATTTTGTTTCGAATAAATTAATTATTATAAATGGATCAATAAGACGAGATTTCGAAGACAATTTCCCGCCCCTAATTTTTACAAATCTAATTCCATTTCGACGATTAAATTTCTTCGACCATAAACTGACAAAATTAAAGATCAAAATCATCCAAAAATATTAATATACCAAAAGACGGGGATTGGATTGGTTATAGACATTGTAATCAAATTTAAAAAAAAAACAGTTAAAAGTCGCGAAAATAGAACACGTTTTTCGTAAACTGTCGCGATTATAGAACCTGCAATTTTATCGCGATAATGGTTACACTGTATTTTGAAATTATATTTATTGGACTACTGCCATGTGACTACACAGAGAAAATAGATTCGTGATAGCAACCGAATTTGTTGCCAATCGAATAATTGGGTTGCACACATAGAATTTGTCGGTTCTATTAACAGAAAGTCAGTTGACAAAGAAGAATTTCGGTCAAAGCAACCAAACTTTTGTTATCCCTTTTAAAACTTTGCAGCAAAAACTGTAAAATTCTGTCACTAAATTAGAATCATTCGATTGTCAACAAATTCGGTTGCATTCACGAATCTGTTTTCTCTGTATACATGTCGTATAAGTGTTAAATAATAATTTAATGTTAAGTATACGTAACATATTATAATCACAGTTTATTATTTAAATAATCATTGAAATGTTTTGTTGGGGTTTCCTATTCCCATTGTTCCTTTAACCTTTTATGGTAACTTTAACATATTATTTTTACCACAGTCATATAAATAATTACTGTGACCATAATATTGTTAAAAAACTTGTAAAAATTTTGAAATGATTACAGAAATATGTACAACTATATTTGGTATCTGCGTGTGTTTTCCATCTCTAAATGTAATTCTTAAGTGGGCAAAAGAAAAAACAATTTGCTTTAATTTATTGTTTTCGTTGGATTTACTTCAGTTTTAAAAGGATTATTTCATATTATATACCTTAACATTAAGTTATATTTAGAATTATTAATATTAACAGTATGGGCAGTGTATATATTATAGTGCCTCAACATTTGAACGTCGATTTTTTGTCCACTTTAAATCACGTCTTGTCATTGACAAATTATTAATGATGTGTATGTCAAAAGGAATATATTTTGACATCATTTCAAAAACAGGACATTTGAATAATAATATAATGGTTTCCAATAGCAATAAACTTTTATTTATGCACCTTAAAAAAATGGAACAGAAATAACAAAACCTTTGTTAGTATGGTATTAGATCACGTGTCTGAAACCAAATCTGCAAACAAAAATAATTGTATATAAACTTTATTTCCAAAGTTTATAATCAATTCTAATCGTTACACCTATTTGTGCAAATGTTGCTTGTGTTTTTCCAACTACCAACCACAATAATATCAGCAGGAGCACACATTGCACTGGTGAAGCACAATTACTGCAATTGAATTGTTTTCAAACAAATCGCCCAAATCATGTAAGTTGATTGTGTTTTATGGGTAAGAATATAATGGGAGGTGTTGAGTTTCATTTGTATTCTATAAAAAACATGTAAAACTAGGGAGTATTTCTAAACAGAAAACATAACAATACAATACAATACAAAACAATCAATATCTGTATTAACCCTTTGACGACCACGGGGACACTGGTGTCCCAACACAAGAATGGCTTCCATTTTAAATTTAATTAGTTCGTAAATTTGTCTCTTAATAATGTGTTTAGATTAAAACAAGTTCGGTTAGAGCATTTGATTTTTATTGTCATTGGAAATTGACAGTTTTATTGGCAATGTGGTCGTGAAAGGGTTAAAGAGTAAAACATTTCAATTCATACAAATAAAACAATATTATAAGCGCTGAAAACTAATATGTCTTATATTAGGCTGATATATAGGGTATTTTTAAATTCGTCTCTGTATACTCATAATTTTGTACAATAGTATATCTATTTTTGTTACTGTAAGCTCCCATTGTTGTGGATGTATAAAAATAAAATAAAATTCTTATTAAAGTACTCTAAACGAGGAGCTAAACTGTTAGTTGCAACAAATAAATTGTCCACGTACAACTTGAACCAAACGTGATATATAGTAGTTTTACTAAATTTTTCGAAATTTGTGTTAACAGCATGAGCATTTCTATATCTCACTAAATTAAATAAGAGTGATATTGAGTGCTATAGTAGATTATAATATTATTTAAATTTTAAAATTAATAAAAACTTTAATATAAGTAATTTTAAAAACGTATACAAATCGTTACCTCAAAATACGAATGTCGTAAGTGAAATTTTTCGATTTTGAGATTATTACATATTCATAATACACTTCGCAAGCTCCTTCTAATGGTATCATTAATTTTGTCCCAAATCTTATAACTAGAGAGATACTCAGCATGCATTTCATCGTACGTCACAAAATTGTATCGTCCTGAGCATGTATTTTGTCGTCTGTGCACCAAAAGAGACATACGACAATTTTTGTATACAAAATGATAATTTTTCATATTGAAAATTGTTGTACGTCATACAATTTTATTATTTTTATACCCTTCACCTTCGTGAGAAGGGTATATATAAATTTGTCATTCCGTTTGTAATTTCCATAATATAATTTTCCGACCCGAAGTTTACTATTTAAAATCAGCAAAATCTGTCCATAAATAACGGAGATATGAACAAAAATCCGAGACAACCTCTGAAAATTTCATCAAAAAAAGACCATTTATTGCATGCTTTGACAAAAAAGCAACAAATCGTATGTGTGTTGGCTTCATGCTTTACGAATTTGTTTTTTTTGGTGTTTGACAAAAAAGTATGGATGTGTGTTGGCTTCATTGCTGTATTATTTTTTTTTTGGTGTTTGACAAAAAAGACACAAAACGTACATATGCGTATTTTGTTTTTTTTTTTGTGTTTCGTTTCGTTTGGCGTTGTTGTTTTTATACTCTTCACCTTCGTGAGAAGGTTATATATAAGATTGTTGTTTCGTTTGTAACTTCTACAATATAATCTGTTCGCCAGCAATTAAATGTAAAATTTTTAAAAGTTTCTTGATATATTTAGGGTGATATACGCTGAAAATGGGCAAGTAATGCATCCACAACAAAGGCATAGCCGAATATAGCGCTCTTACTTGTTTTTTAATGAAAAAGTGAAGAAAATAGCTGATAAAGACAATAATAAAATAATAATAAAGAAAATAACTGTTTAGTTTGATAAAATTCTTAAAATTTTTATTTTATAGTTGGCATTAAAAGAAATTAATGAAGAAAATAACTAATAAAGAACCAAGTGTTATTGAGATGCATTTAAGAAATTTAGAAATCCCAAGTCAAACGGCATTGGCATGTATGTTAAGGAATGCTGAATACGAAAAAACGAAGCTTAGAATTTTAGAAATGGGTAGAAATGATTTCAAAATTTTTTTGTTAAAAGCAGACACACTTAATTATAAATAAATTCCTTTCAGTAAAATTAAATATATTTGGTCTATTCACAAGGTCTCCTATCATGTCATATTGTCGCAATGACCTAATATTTCTCAATGGTTTGAAAATGTTGTTATTGTCTTTCAAGCCAAAAATGTCCTAAAATAATATTGCGTTTATTGTGATTTCGTAACCAACCAGCAGAGACCTGCGCCGAACGCCTAAGAGTCGTTTAAGCCGAGCCGCCTATTTGTGAAATATTAGGATATTGTGATCCTTGTGGATCGACTAATTGAATATAATAATACAACCATTTATCAAATCGATGAATTGATTTATAAAACTGTTCAAAAAAATAAAATTTACGACGCATAGTAAACGAGATACCGGAAAACTTCTTTCAAATAAAATTAGCAATATTAAAACCCAAAAATTTTGATATCAACAAATTAAATGATTTGAAACGCATGATGTGCTATTTTTGTGCAGAGAGTGGTCGGAATTATTCAAAGATGCATAGATAATATTTATTTTATTTAATTTTTTGTTGAATAAAGAATTATAATTAAGTTTTTTTTATCACGAACATTTTTAATTTTACTTTATCAAATTATAAATTTCCAGTCGTCTTTTTGTAGTATGTTCAAAGAAAATAATTTTTTGTGTAAACATGTTACATTTAAAACCGTATGCTGAAAAGTTAGCTTTTACTATATACGACATCCGTTTTTTAAGGTAAGGAAATGTGAAATAAAAAAAGCAATCAAATGTTTATATTCTTATACAGAGGGTCCAATCAAAAATCTTAGAACCATGACGAGAGCACCATGGTATATAAGAAATTAAAACATCAACAGGGAATTGGAAGTGCCAATGGTAAAGGAAGAGTTCAAGAAAGTCCATGAAAAATATATTGTTAAACTGCAAAACCATTCCAACCCGCTTGCAAGAGTACTTGTGCAGAGCCAAACCCGATCAAGGCTCTGTAGAACAGATCTATCACCCCGATAAGATGAGTGCCATTTGTCCATGAAGGTTCTCTAATTAGAGAGCAACTTCACAGGGAAAACATATTCGTGATAGCAACCCAATTTGTTGCCAATCGAATGATTCTACCTTAGTGACCGAATTTTACAGTTGTAGCTACAACATTTTAGAAAGCGTAACAAATGTTTAGCTGCTTCAATCGAAATTATTCTTTGTCAACTGACTTTCGACTGACTTTCGACTTAGAACCGAACTGACTTTCGACTTAGAACCGAAAAATTCTATGTGTGCAACCGAATCATTCAGTTGGCAACAAATTCTGTTGCTATCACGAATTTGTTTTCTCTGTGTAGTTTTAAGGCCTGTTTCACGATGTCGAAAGAAAAACGAGTCGAAAAAATTTGTATGAAAAACAATCAGTTTTTAAAATTCTTTCGAATAGTTTTAATTTTAGTTATAAGATTCAAATACTTTTTGTTAGGCCTATAAAACGCAGATTCAATAAGCGTAAAAAAACCATAGATTATAAACATCAACAGGAAAAAGATGCTATAATATGTGAAAATAAATAGGTGACTCTTGTTTCAATAACTCCAAGGAATAATCGTTGGGAAGAACCTTTAATAGAAACATAGAAATAAAACAGAAAATTTTAATTTTTGTCTATTGATATTAAAATAAGTTGCTATTTGCAATCTAGAAAGATAGAGAAAATTTGCTTAAAATATGGTAAACAAATAATGCTTAAAACTTCAACGATTGAATAGCTTTTATTTGAAGTAAGTGCAAACAAGAGCCCAAAATCATATCAGCCGGTGCCGAAGGTGAAGCACTCGAACATTGCTGCAAAATAAGTCTAACCACTGGCAGAGAGAATGCAATGCCACCTCCACCCGTAATATAATTGAAACTATCCTGACCATACAAACGATAACCGTAACGTTCTCCTCTCATTCTTATTTAAATTGTACCATCCAAGTACTTGGCAAACACCTGAAACTCTAAAAAAGCAGGAAGAAACGAACATGGAAATTACCATTGATGAATAATAATGGGGAAATGGTATGGAGTTCGGTCTAGAGAAGTAAAAGAGGAGCAGACTATAGTCTGTGGTAATGTCTTAAATGATGTTGGTGTAAGTAAATTTTATTTCATTAAAAATTTGAATAAGATTCACACAAAAACAAAAAAACTGTCTATAGAAATTTTGACAGAGTGCTGGTAGGGATGCTAGTTTGATATTCAAACTTGGTGCCCACAGAACCACAATTATTCATACTTTTCTGTAAGACGTAAAGAACATTAAAAATACACACTTTACCAGTTTAAATGAAAATATTTTTCATTACAATTAAATTTAAAGTTGAACTCAATGAGACAAACACATTTAATCCCTCAATAAAACGAATTGAAATTTTAATTAAAAAATAAAATTAAACTTTTGGCAAAAACGCAATGCAAATATGAAAAAGCAAATCTTTCTGTTTTATTTTAAATGGCCATTTTGCATCGTTTAACATCCTTTTTCGTACATTAATTTCCTGTCCAACCAACACTACGTACCTTAAAAAGGTATCATCGTCGGTGAGAAATTACCATTGTATTTGATGATTCTCATGTTTTGCTTGATTAACATAATGGAAATGTTGCTGCTTGTTATAGTAGTTTTCAATATTCCTCAGAGCTAATTTCAGAAATTGTAATGTTTTGTCACAACGTCCCATTTCAACATTTTGCACATTAGTATATGTTGTTGGTATTGTGTCATCTTAAAATATTAATGAAGATACATTTACCTAGGCATATATACATAGATATATTATTCGTATACACATTCATATCGACACACAATTCGAAGATACACAATCATGTCTTAAATATAAAAAAATATTTTCTGCAATTCCTAAATTTACAATATTTAATTTTGGACTTTATTGTTTGTTTCAAGGAACGTATAGAGCTTTGGATTCATGTCAGTGATCATTTAGTATCATATGCCCAATGAAAGCTACTTCTACAAATCTATAGAAGTAGGAAAAGGACTCGTACACCCTTATTTTGAAAACTCAAATATATTTGTTGCTTCTTGCAACATTGTAGAAGGATCACTTAATGATTTGTTCCCGCCACTCGAAGAACAGTATGAGCGATGTGTTATTTTTTCAAGAGTGAATGTTTACATTAACAAATAAGATTATTAATAATATATGGAAGTATATTACTGTCCTTACTATTAGTCGTAGAGCTAAGGAGCGTAACACGCCTCGTCGGACACATATGTCCGACGCAACTTTTATTTTCTCTAACCATGTTACACAATAGAATTTTTTTGCACTAAAATGATGTATGGCTAATCTTAATCTTCACATTCTTCATCACTTTCTGTACTTGTGAGTATTTTTTCTAACTCAGTATCCGATAAAAATTTGACCATTTCGTTAGGCAAATATTATGGAATAAAAGCAATCTGTTTGTAAGTAATAAATATTACTAGCAGTAGCCTAAATTCCAATATTAACGTTTCCGAAGAAATTTCGCCAAAAAAAATGTTGTGGCTCCCTGCATCTTAATTGCCGAAAGCGCCTTGGCAGTCAATGTGCTAAGGTTCTCTGTGGAGAGAATGCTATTTGAATATAGCAGGATGATATCCAGGAGGGAGTATATTACTATAATAACTCATAGTCATAGAACTAAGGGCATAGATAAATACACATAGATCGGAAACTCTCCTGTCAAAGACCTAACTCAGTTGTCAAAAACCTAAGTGGTGAGAATGTATTAGTAAAAAAAACTATGTGAAAACAAAAACAACCCTCGTATGTGTAACATTTTTGAGTTTTTTTATAGTTTCCGCTCTATGTATATTTTCTCTATGAAAATTGTGATATTCATTGTGATATTTCAAACATGTTTTAATGGCGAAATATTTATTAAAACAGACAGACTGACAAAGATGTAAGCAAATATAAGGAAAGTAACATATTTAAAAGATGTTAAAATATTTATTTTAGAAAACAAGAAACAATCCTAATAAAATGTTCTTTTTTGATGTCTTTTGAAAATTCTAGCGCCAACATAAATTTACGGAAGCTGTTTGCAAATCTTTCTTTTTTGTTTTTTACTTTATTGTGTGAGTAATATTTATAATGTCTTTTTTGGTGCGCTATATAAAATATTGGTAGAGTTAGTACAGGAAATAATATGATATGCAGTTTCATGCAGCTTTAAATTATAGATATAAAATTATTTAGTTTAGAGTTCAGTATAATTTAGGTGATTCTATGATCCTTAAGTTTAATATTTTGAATTTCCCGCTCTCAACTGAAAGGGTAACACTGCTCATGTCAACACCCATCTGTCAGTTGACTCCTGTCAAAATTTCAACAAGCTACGTCATTTAGTTTGAGTCTGACAGCCATTCACAGCATATGTAAGGAGAAAATGAAAAAAAATTAATTTCGTCGGAAGAATACCATAACTAATATAAATACTACGAAAACTCTGCACCATCAACTTCAATGGTAAAAAAGGGGTTTACTGAATTTCGTTGTAGCCATACAAGCATGAATGATGCTGAACGTTACGGATGCCCAGCGAGAGATTGTGAAAGCTCAGTGGTTTAAATTTTTGGTATGAGAAACCTTTCCATGAGTGCAGCGTTTGTTAACAATCGAACACAAACGCAATCGTTTGACAACTTTGCAGTAGTGTTTGGCGTTATTCAATTGCAATATGTAGCCGTGGAAGAAACGTGGATCCACATCATAAAACCAGATTTCTCGCGGTAGGTCAGCCAATATATTCTCATTGGGACTGTTTTTTTGCTACACATTGACTAATATTAATGAAGATTTTTAAAAAAATTAGGATTTAAAAAAAAATCAAGTAACAGAGCTAAATTCGGCTGTGCCGAATCTTATATACCCTTCACCTAAGTATACATATTTACGCACATTGCCTTTACCCATGCAAAACTCTTCATATATCAACAACAACAAGAAAAAATCATAATATATCAAAAAATCATAATATTATATCAAAACATCCGACAATCATATTCACACGTTCAGTGCTCACTGATAACTAACCAAATAAACCAGCGAAAGGCATTGAGCTCTCAAATGAGCTCTCTTGTTTTTGTTTTCACATGTACACAAGCACACACATTGTATAAAAACAATCAAAACCAGTCAGTCTCGCATGAGCATTGATGGAAGCAGGTTGTTTTACGCTTTTCACTTTTATGCTTGTTTATTTCAGTTATTGTTTTTTTCTCAACTTTTTACTGAATTCATACAACTACAATATCTAAAAACTGTAGTGGTGTGAGTCTGCCATTCGCTGAAATAAACACAACAATTATTTTGCACAATTGTATGTTGAAAAAATAACAACAAAAATAAACGAAATTATGCATGCGTGTGTTTGATTTATAATTCTTATTCATTCCACATTGTAGAACAGAGGTGCGCAAAAGTAAATTCTCTCACCAACACATTCAATTCTTTATTTTGTTCAGTGCACCTACAAACAAACAAATACAAAAACTGAAAAAATAAAGAAAAAGTCATACACCCGTACTCATGCGCTTTTGTAGTTGCCTCGTTGAGTGGACAACCACTACTAAATTGTAAGAGCATAAGAATATGTGTGATTTGATTTTGCACAATTGTGCTATGGGCTGCGCGCCATTGTTGTAGAATGTTGTTGTGGGTGTGTGTGGTGTTTACGTATGATAGAGTTGGTCGTAAGAAAACTCATTATAAACAACTCTCTCTTTATATATACCCTTGCCTCTCATGGTGAAGGGTATACAAACAAAAACAAAATACGCAATAACCAACACACATCCACACATACGCTTTGTTGCTTTTTTGTCAAAGCATGCAATAAATTGTTTTTTTTTTGATGAAATTTTCAGAGGTTGTCTCGGATTTTTGCTCATATCTCCGTTATTTATGGACGGATTTTGCTGATTTTAAATAGCAAAATTCTCGAAAGCATGTCAGACAGAATTATTGAAGATTTGGATCCTGAAGATAACTGGGGTCTTCAGAAAATTGATTTCAACAGACAGACACACAGACATGGCTTAATCGACTCCGCTATCTATAAGGATCCAGAATATATATACGAAGGTGAAGGGTATAAAAACGTCCGCTTTGGTCAAGAAAAAAGTAGTTTTTAACCAGGACAATGCAAGTGTGTATGCGTGTGCAGTTTCCATGACAAAAATCCATGATTTAGGCTACGAATTGCTCCATCATCCGCTCTATTCTACGGATTTAGCTCTGAATGATCATTTCTTGTTTCCAAGAAAGACATTTGACTCCGTCGATGATATTATCTCACAAAAAATACCTATTTTGATGAACTCTTATTTGTTGGAAGGGATAACAAAATTGGTGAACCGTTGGACAAAGTGTACAGAGTTCAAAGGAGACTATGTTGAATAATAAAATTATTTGTTATACAAAAACCTGTTTTTCATTCAAAAAGTCACGAACACGACCCTCGTATCTTATAAATAGAGAAGAAACATACTCAGCAAAACCATTTACTTAAAATATCTTGTAGACATGCGATTTTCATAGTTTTATTAAGAACTTAAAAATTAAAGTTACATTTGACCTATAACATTTCGACAAGACGTGTATCTTCGCTACGATTTTCAGCTAGTGGTTCGGCTTAAACAACATCAAAACATATTCTCCTTTTTTCGAATTCCCTTCACGAATACTTACACATATCGTTGATGATGCTGCATTTGCAGTTTCATCAGCGTACATGGTACATGCTTCATCCTCATAGTTATTGTAGTTTTTGTTGGTGTAACTTGTTTTGATATTGTTGCTCTTTATGCTGTTTTTGTATTCAGTCTCCCATGTGGCTGCAGGACAAATATATGATGCTTTCTTTAACATTACTTTCTACCTGATTGTTCTGGAGTTAGTCGTAGGGGTGGTAATATTACTACTGGGGTTTTCTTAATGTTTGTCTATGATTTCATTAGTAGTTGTAGTAAGAAAATCAAAGTGCGATAGGCCAGAGACATTGGAACTTACTTCAGCATAGGGAGAACCAGGTTCAGTCAATGTTGTAGTACGTGTTGATTTATTTGTGATTGTAGTTTTTTCTTCTTGAACAATATGTATATTCGTATGATGATGATTTTTGACATAAGGATTTTTAATATTATGTTTAACATTTTGCAATAATGTTGTTGTTTTGGTCACGTTTGGTATTACAACATTATCATAAATGAAACGAGCCAACTCAAATGCGGCATTAATACTAAATTTGGAGCGATATAATATTGTTGATTGTTATTTTAAATGTTTCTTGTTACTGTGGTTGGCATAAATTTCACTAATTCTATTTGAATGTATTGTTGAAGTTGGAATTGTAGTTGTTGTTTGAAAAGAAAGAAAGGACAATGTGATACACATTCACAAAAACTCATTTTTTACTAGTTTGCCTAGATGTTCGTCAACATGTTTTTAGTTAACGTTAATGGCAACACCAGTTGCAGGGCAAATGTAAAATCACAGTGAAAAATAAACACAAATAAATCACTGCAGCTTTAAACACAGCCTGCATTCACACATCCCAGTAGTTTTGCAAGTAGTCAATGTATCTTTTAGAGACAGTAATTGTCTCTGATGTTTGATCACTTGGGTGAATCCAATTTATATATTTTGGGTCATTTGGGACGTAAGTGCTGTAGTGCGGAGAGAAATCAATTGGTTACATTATACATCCCAGGTAATGCAGCGTGAAGTGAATTGTCAATTAAGAGTACTGCACTTTAGAAAGTAGTCTGGTGGGTAACAGAAGTGATATATAGGAGGTTAGTCGGAAAAAGGTTTATATAAGCAATATATAATATATGTATATGTCTTTTTAACTGACTATTTGAGGTCAATTAGCTTCCCCTGACAAGTACATTTTGAACTAACTAGTTATGTAGCTAATCTAGAAACCAGTTGTCATTCGAATAAAAATTATTCGAATAATCGAAAAAAAAATAATTTTAAATCAGTTTAAAATAGAAAAATATTCCATCAGTTATTGCCGAACAACCGAATACTCAAATACATTTATTATCAAGCTTAAATTTTAAAAAAATGATTATGTATATAAATATTGAAGAAAACAATTCCAAATAAACAAAACCAATACTTTATAATGTTAAACTGAGATGTTCATCATTGGGAATTTCTACATTTAGTATATATTATAATCATAACTAAAGCAACTACCAAATTTCTGTTTTGTGCCAAGGACGAAGCCTATGGAAATTTCTTCATTATTTCACTTTTCCGAATATTTACGTCCCATCAGAACTGCGCTTGAGTTTAGAAAAATCGGTTGTCATGATATATAGGGTTAAATTTCCATAACTAAGTACTCCCGAAATAAATAACGATTAAGGAATTAACACGTTTATGTTTCAGAGACATGGATGTTAAATGACCACTTAGATGAGGATCAGTTAAAACTTTAGCTTTGATTACAGATATATGAATGAACTTATTATAATAAGCATCACCATAGCTGACATAGGTCATATTCGAGCATATCCGACTGCATTTTCTTACTTGTGTGTTATTATTTGCATTTTTATTTTGTATGTTTTTTCATTGCTAACAAACAATTTATTCGAATTTTTTTGGTTTTAAATATATTATAGATTATTCTTCGAATAATATTTTTTTATGGATTCGTTCGAGGAAATTTAAAAAAATCGATTATCACTCGAATAATAAACAAAGTTTAAACTTTTATTCGATTAAAATTAAACTCAAATAATTGACAACCCTGGTAGCTATTAAGGTAACTGACTCTTTTTAACTGGTATGTGAATCGAATGCATTGACTACTTTGAGCATTGAATACTTCACACATAAAGGGTTTTCCAACAAGAGGTGTTATTTTGAATCACCCGGTATTTCGGTAGCTGTCACATTTCAAGCTTTTGTTCTTTGACATTTGAGAAGTAGAAACTACGGCATTACTAAAAATGGAACGATACACGCTTCAACAAAGCATTGAAATTATTGAAATTCACTACAAAAATGGTGAAAATCTTGCAGTCTCAGTTCGCAAAACTAAAGCATTTTTGGGTCGCCGTGAAGCACCTTGTCGAATCGCAAAACAGAAATTGGTGGAAAAATTCGAGCTGTTGGGAAAAGTTAATGATGTGAAGAATAAAACCCGTGCACGTCGCTCAAGAACAACTGAAAAAATATTGCTGTTGTAGCCCAAAGTTTTGAAGAAAACCGAGGTTTGTGCATTAGAATTGGTCATTATACAAACGTCATTACACCGTAGTTTGGTCGAAGTTGGATGATATTGATCTGGACAACGTTTACTTTCAACAAGACGGCGCTACGTGCCACACAAGCAACGAAAACATTGCTCTTTTACGGGAAAAGTTTTCGGATCATGTTATCTCTCGAAGAGGTGATCACAATTGGCCACCGAGATCTTGTTATTTAACACCTTGCGTCTTCTTGCTTTGGGGCCAAGTGAGAGATAAGATCTCCGCCAACACCCCATCGTCGATTCAAGACCGCAAAGATATAATTCGTGAGGCTATCGAGGACATAGAACAGCCACTTTGCGATTTGGGTTTGGAAAATTTCATCAGGCCATTTGGCTAATGTTGTTTTCATTATTAACGGCATACCTCCCTCTTTATTAAGAAATAAACATCCGATCATTTATCTCAAAAAATGCAATTTTTCTTTGAATAACCAAATAACACCTCTTGTTGGAAAGCGCTTTATTAAAGCAACTAGTCACGTAGCTATTTGTGTAACTATCACTCGTTCATGTCCGTCACCCAGAACTGGTGGGATTTCACTTTCCACATAGCACTCTGAAAACTTACCTTTTGAATAATGGCATACTAAATACGACACCAGCATGCATCATTGGATATGGAAACCATTTGGGGTTTTTAAAAATGCAAAATGATGAATGATTGTAGGTACACCATCATATAAGGCATAACCCAAGTACAAAGGCTGGTAAAAGAAATAAATAAAAAAAATATGTAAAAACTTTGCCCAAAATAAAAATTAACAAATAAATAAAGTATGTACTCACTCGTACTTATATTAAAAAATAAAATACCTGTGTATGATTTTCATCCTTTAATTTGTCCATTAGCAGTTTCACTTTAATGTTTGTCCTCTGCTCACAAACTACAATCCATCTTGTTTTGTATATGTGTTTAATATTTAATATTTCATGCATTACAATTTAATATTTCATGCATTACAAGAACTTGTATTCTATATTGTGGTTTGATTATATTTTAGATTTCGACTTAATTAACTATGATTTTTTGAGCCTTGACTTTGTATAATGAAAATAATTGTTTGTGCTGAAATTATGTTCAGGAAAAATTAGAAAAACAAATGGAAATTCTTTTAATGATAGTACAAAAGAGCAAGACAATTATTGTTTAAAGTTCCAAATAAATCAGTATGAATAAATCATATGATGTCAAAATTGCGTATTATTCTTCCTAAAGTCAATAAAATTAAAAATTATCTACTTTTATCAGAATTATATTTTAGAGATAGGAATTGGATATGAGCTCTGACAATTTGTTTTGTTAGATGGTCAAGTTTATATTCTTGCAGGGAAGTTTTGACCCCGTTATAAATATAATTATTCGGGGTACGACTTTAAAATGCGGAATTTTTTCATATTTTTAGCATTTATTTTAAAACATTTGTACAAAATAAATTTATTCAAAGTATTGGCCATTGTAAGCTATGAACTTTTGCCATTATTCTGGCATCATATGGATTCCGAGCCAAAAAGCTGCTCATATTTTAAAGCCAAGAACGAGTCAAGCCAATATTGGGTGCTCTGTTCCAAAGTGATGCGTTTCCAAGAGAGAGCGTACTGCATCATAATACAAATAGTAGTTGGACGGGCACGGTCTCGAAAATAATGCGGGTGAAAAAAAACTTCTCAACCACTTTATTTTAAATAGTATTTAACAAGTATTGCAACACGTGGCCGAGCGTTGTTATATCGAAATATTACATAACAACGCTCATACAGACAGACAGACAGACAGACAGACAGACAGACAGACAGACAGACAGACAGACAGACAGACAGACAGACAGACAGACAGACAGACAGACAGACAGACAGACAGACAGACAGACAGACGACTTCCCAATTTCGGGAGGACATTTGTATGGAGGCTAGGTGAGCTTTGTACTTGGGCCGAAAAAAATTGTCGGTTTAATACTAATAAAAACTAACTAAATAATACAATTTATTTAATTTACGTAAACAGGTAGACAGAATCGCAGTGCCAAAACTGGCAACCGATGTTGTAGTGCCAAATTTATTTTTTTTTTTACCACTTTGAGTATGAACAAATATTTAATGTGTTTTTTTAAAACAGAATTTACATTTGATTAAAAGTCATAAATATAGGTATCAAGTTTTATTTTTTCAATATATATTGTAACGAAGTTTTCGTTACATACAGATAAAATTATTATTATTGAATTTTATAATTTATGAATGGCATTTTATTTTTGTATTGCATTTAAGAATTTATATTATTTTGTGTATACTGTTTATTACTCTGAAATTACCCTCGTGAAATAATGTAAAATAATGTAAATAATGTTAACCCATTTTTCGCCGCACCAAGTACCCGTTGACCGATTTTCCTAAAATTTTATATTGAACCTATTTTTATGCTAATTAAGAAAATTCCAAACTTTGGAGTCAGTGGGTTTTCTAGTTTTTTAGAAAATTGGTGGTAATTATAGTCACCATCGGCGGAATATGTATGCAAGGATGGTATTTCTTAAAGGTACCTAAAAAACATTTTTTTTAATGATATAAATTACTTATGGCAAACTTTAAAACAGTTTGTATGTAAGTGCACGTACCACTTCTTACACAATAAATAGAGTGTGGCTTTGGCATTGCTTGCATCATATTCTTTAAACCTTATTCATGCTTGGAATGGTGTGTTGCATGTCTTTTGTGAGGCTTTTTCTTGGCCACTCTGCTTTCATTTCCTGCACGTCTGTATTCTCGCAAAGAAGAACTCTAACAATTTCTGACCGAAATTCCAGTTGCATTTTTCCTGTAGTTTTTGCAATTCTGCACAAAAGACTGTGCAACTTCCAGACATTTACAACAGCTGAGTCTACAGCATTAGAAAAATAGTCCACCAAAAAATATTTTGCCGATAACACTTATACGGTAATTTGATATTACATTGTCAAAATACTAAAATTTTTGGCTGCTGCACATTTTTTTAGCAAACTCAAGACCACGTGAGCTCCGTGAGTTCAATTTCTATGCTATACAGTTCCTGAGAACTAGGATAAGGCATACAGCAAATCATATTTCCATCTGATGAAGCCACCCATGAATTGAAGCCGAAACAAATGGGCTTATTGCTTATATATATTTTGCTCGAATGCCTTCCAAAAAATGGCACCGTTCTTCAATTGTCATGGCTTTTACACAATTGGAACACTTTGGCTCCAATAGTTTTCATATTGTGGAATAGATAGCCATTCAATATCCAAAATCCAATCAAACGCCGCGGCGCGCCTCATCGATCGAACTGTGTATATATTGTCCAAACCGTTATTTTGTCTCGGTTGCTTCTGTTTTTGATGACAAAACATATGTAAAGTTTACATTGTAAACGCATGTTCATAAACCACATTAAAGACATACGTTTTTCGCCAATGGTTACTATAATCACCACAATATTCATCATGCAATTTAAGATGATACGTGTACATTAAATATCGTGAATAGGGCTCAAAACAGAAAAGTAAAGATTTAATTTTATAAATATAAACATAGTTGTTAGATTTTATAGGATCTTGGTTAAATTATTTCTATATATTTGATGACCTTTATTTACTAATTCCTAAAAGCCGCAATATAAATTGTTTATGCTACGTAAGGAAATAAAATGAGTATATTATAAATAAATAAGACCCTAAATATTTGTTAAATAAAATCATATTGAATAAAAAACTTTTTATTTGTCAGTTATGAATAATAAAATTGCTGGTAATTTAAATCACCGGTCGGCGAAAAATGGGTTAAATAATATAAATAATGTTAAGTATAACAGATGTTGTTAAAGAATGTTAATTATAATAGTATAAGAGAACTTAACAACAATTAACACTCGCATATATTTAAATTAGTAACGTGATAATGTTAATGTTTATCACTACTACTCTGTGAGGATCGGCTAATGGTCGAAGTGTTGATCACCACAACTTTAGTTGAGCTTAGGCTGTGCTCGTATGCGGACAGCTGGTACAAGTTTGTAATAGCTTTACTACTAACCGCATATAAACACAAATAAGTTCAACTCAAGTAGTAGTGTACAGGGATACTACTTGTGTTACAATGCCATAGTTCCCAGACACATCAGTTGTAGTACACAGGAACACTAATGGCCATAGTTTCCAGGCGTAGTAGTGACTAACACACTAATCTCCACAAAGTCTTCCCAATAAAGGTTTAGGACTTCTAACGGTTCAGGGAGTCTTTAACCAACCATTAACTTAACTCGACGTTTCACGGTTAATTGCTGTTAATCCTTTAAATATCCTGCAAGGTCCTGATTTTATACATATATATTAATTTTTTTGGAATAAACGCTTTAAAATAATAATTAAATACAAGGTGTGTTTTATATCCTGGTTCCGAAATAACAATCTTTCCTGGCAAAGGTTGTTATAATATTTACTGAAATTTTCGTTAAATACCTACTTGTACTATTACAATTATGAACGTAGAAATATTGCTAATTTAGTTGTGTGCAGGAAGTGAATTTTTATAAGGATTGCTAGATAAATTTAGTTAATATAAATTATATTCTTTATTTGTGCTTTAAACCAAAAATACATGTAAATTTAATTTTAGTTTCGTTCTTATCTTGGTTCTTGTTCTAACATGTGTAATTTTTAATTTGTATTATTAACGGTGATTAATGATAATTACACTCGTATTTAACACTAGTATTAACCTGTTCAATAGACACACAAATATATATGATACAGAAAATACAAAATTAGTTATAATTAAGGACAATATTAACACACATACAAAACATACTACTACTATAGGAAAAAATATAATAAGAGGACTCAGGACACTTAGTATGTGTCCTCTGAATTAGTTCACTAACCCATATCTAATTGTAGCATTTAATTTTATTGAAGCAAAATCTAATAAGAATTACAAACAAGAAAAATATAAGTATCTGAATACATAATTTGAACAAACTCTCAACAATGTTCTAAATGATTCCTAAACCAACGTTTTTAAAGGTATTTTATAAAACAAAGTTGTCATATAAAAACAATTGGGGGAACAAACGGTCTGCTATTAGGTCATATTATCACAATGTCCTAATATATTATGATAGTTTAAACAAATTGTTGTTGTGCTTTAAACAAACAAAGTGTTATTTTATCTTATTAGTTTAGAACTTTTTTGTTTAAAACACAACATTTTTTAAACATATAAATGGGTAAATTTACACAATTTTGTTCATTTTTTACATACAATGTTCTTAAATATTTGAATTTATACTCAACAAGTTTGTTTACCCTAATTATAGTAGGAGAAACGTTACCTACTATAACTTGAATATATTTACACGGAAATTTATTAGAGTGTATTTAACTCAAATGAGAATTCTGATAGTGTAAATTTTGCTTGAAATATACGCATATGGAATTAATTCTACATCTCGCCATAGAAATAGCAATTTACAAAATGTTGAAAAATTGTGACCATAATTGTTCTGATTTGCACGAACACATCATCCAAGCCGTGTTTGCCACATCCATTAAAATAATCGCTAAATTGTCTACTATACGAAAATACATTTTTATTTTATAGAAATATATGTAGTTTATGGTCAAATGGTTGTATTTAAATTACCTCTAATTCCGCGAATGACAAACTGTTATTGGAGTACGAGAGTGTTTATATACATATGTATGTAAATAAGCAAAGGGCAAAACAATTTGGTTGAGATGTTTTCATTTTAAAGTTTAGAAATATTATTGCAATAGGTGGTAAAAACGTTAAAAGTACATATGATACTTATGATACTTATTTAATTTAAAGAAAAATTTGTGATAAATGTGGACACTAGTTTTCTTAGTGGACACTCACAATGGAAATATGCAGTACTCTAAGAAAACTAGTTTTAAAAAGTTTGATATACTGGGATCCGTTTGAAAGTTATGAAGTTAAACGTGGGCTAATATTTTCCAAAAAAACATAGGTTTTCTTCATGAAGTATCACCTCAGATTTTATAAAAACTCCACACAATTAATGTACACCTTATAGAACTTTTACAATGACCCTTATTCATATCTTTAGATTTCATGGTTCTATAAATATTTCGATAAACTTTCATATGGAATTGTATTGTATAGTCAGATATAAAATATAAATTCATCTGTTTTTACTCTGTAGAAGATATCGCTTAGAATCAGTAATTTCAGCTACAAATATGCCATCGTGATCAGTAATGCTAAAATGTTCTAAAAAGGTATGATATGATATGAAATCTGTAACTTATAAACCGTTAGTTCGGTTTGAATAAAATTTCACATGCACAAAGAAGAATTATTTTCGAGATCAAGTTTTCAATTTAGATCTCCTGGACTTACCAGGGGCGCGAACTGGGGTTCACAAAGTAGGACGCCTTGCGAATGTTACATTTTTAAAACGATCCTATTTGCTCCTTCTTTGTTCGTGTTCCGATTTGAATCTCCTCGTCGAGCACTACAAAAAACATCATCGTAGCTAGCAATTATCTCATAAAGATTAAGAGATATTCGCATTTGAAAATTAAATTTTCAAAATTTTTACCCACCCTACTCAAGTTTTCTAATAACTGCGTATCCACATGTTTCCAGGTTTTCTTTATTTTTTCTTTATTGGACTAACAACAAATGTATGTGTCAAACAAAAAAGAATAGTTTAAAAATAATAACTGACTCCAAAGTTATATGCACTTGAATTTAAAAAATTTTAAAAAAGCAATTTTTCGCAAATTTTTTGGGGAAAAAGGACTTTTTCTTTTCAAGTTATTTCAAAAAATTTCTAAAAAGATGTATAAAGAACTTATACTTTTTTAAAAGCTAACTTTACATCAAATATTTTAAATGAAACAAAATTTCAAAATTGTTGATATCGAGGGGACCAGGTCCATCCAAAGCACGCCTATTTTTTATGTAAAATCGACGCAAACAATGAAATAGTATCGTTTTAAAAATGTAACATACTCGAGGTGTCCTAATTTGTGGACACCAATATACTACTGTGCGAAGTCTAATAGAAATAAAACTGAGGCCTTTAATTTTTTTTAAAATCAAATGACGGGTTCCACTGTTATTAATATGATTAACTTTATAGGGCTATAAAATATGAACCATATACGCTATGGGTTAAAAGAAGAATATGTTATTTGAATTTGAACAAAATCAAACTCTATTTTTGGGTCGATATATTTTGGAATTGCTAATGTGTAAAAACCAAAGACCGCAAATAACGGGTTCACTTTCGTTTCAATGCTAAATTCTCATTGGCAGCCATTTAAAAATATTTTTATAAATACAACTTGCTGAAAGTTATCTCGTCCCCATAAAAATTCACACGCATCGCAAGTTGGAAAGAAGTAAAAATGGCCATATTTTTTACGTTTTTTCCTAAAAAAGAATATATGAAAAAAACGTAAATATTTTTGAAAAGTTGCAATGTTTGTAGGGCTTTTGAAGATTAAATATAAGTATTTTATATTGGTGAAAACCTTAGGACTTGGAGATTAATAATTAAGTAAAATGAAAAAATTTAATAAATTTTTAGGAAGTCATTTACCATAGAAACTAAAAAATGATAATATAGTGATTTTCCATGAAGAAAGGTATACAATTCGAATTAAAGTAAAATTTTAACAGTAAAAGATATCATAACAAAATTTAAAACTGTTGTACATCTAGATGTGCTTAAATAAATCGCATTATAGTTGTTGCCATTCTCTGTTTTTAAATACAGAAATTCCTAAAATGGGAAAAATGTGTTTCAAAAAACTGAGATTGTTTAGAAAAGTAACGTTATTTACCATGTGATAGCAAAATAACTTTGTACGTATTTAAGTAACATACATATGGGCTTATACTAATATGGAGCTTCATCTAGAAACGGTGCTTTGCGTTTGTAAATATTTATTCCAAAATTGGTTAAGTTTTGATTGGTTTGTGGGGGCTTATGTCTGATAAAGTGAGCCAAATTTTACTTTACACGCTTTTGCATTAACTTATCTTTCCGGGTCATATATAAAATGTATATAGTCCGGATGAATTTTTTTTCATTACAAAATACGGCCTTTTTTTGTTCCTATTTCGGATGCTAAAAAACTGTTAGCAATTGTTTTATATTATGGCGTGTAATTTTGTTAACTAAGCGTAAAGAGCTCTATGTACAACTTTGATATCTTTGGTGACCCCCACTGAAATTTTCCAGCAAACATTTTTGTGGAATATTTTAAAGAACTATTTTGATTTTCTCGAAAAAGAGGTTAATTTGACGTCTAAATAAAGGAGCTAGAGGGTTGAGATCTTCCACAAAAATTATCCCCATAAAATTCCACAATATAACTCTGATAATAAGAATTTTCTCAGACATTAACTTACAACAAATTTTTTTCATTTAGTACAATGCTCCATTCTATCAAAAAATTTAAAATTTTTACCCACCAAAAGAAAAAAAACTAAGACCAGCTAGACTATAAGTTTATTCTACAAAAATGATCTACTCAACATGCCCTTTCAGAATTATAGGGTCGCTATTCTATTCCAAAAATGCTGTTTTTTTCGTCAGGTTGTAACTTTTATTTGTGAACATGAAAAATAAATCGCAAAAATTCATTTGATGCAAATAAACGATTTTATTAATTTTGCAGGTCTAATGTACATTTTTTATTCTTTGCCTTAATATTGACTCAAAAAACAAACCCATAGCAAACACATTCATACATTCGCAATATTCGACCACTATTTCATTCAATTAATTTGGATTTGGATTTTATGAATTGGTCTTATTTGCATGACAATATGTATGGGAAAATTTAAGTTTTTTCAGTTTTTTTTATAACTGCAAATGACCGGAAAATTAAAAAAATATTCTAATGTATTGAGTACTTCTGTCTTGTGTGTTGTTAAGGTAAATATAAAAAATGGTGTATTTAAGTTAGTGACAAATGTGTGCTTGTAATTCCTGTCTCATTTAGCATGAAATGTTCTCATTATGTGATTATGTGCTCATAGTAGGATTGAAACGATTTACATTTAAAATACTCTTTCACAAATAAAGTGCAGCAGCTACAACTTCAAAATAAAATCAGAACAATACAAAAAATAAAAAATTTTTAGTGGCTTAAAAAGTTGATGTTTTTCATGTGTTGGTTTCTATATCTTTTCTTAACCCTCTAATGCCAATTTCTAAAAAATGGTTAAAAATGTTGGTAATAATTTTCTTATGGTACATTCGGATGCCCGATTTCAAAAACAACATTTAAAAATTTGTACAATCAATTGTTTACTTGCCAGTTGGGAAAAACTAAATGAGTGCCTCGGGTTTTAGTTAGTATAGTTTGTAAATTTTTATTGAAAACAACTTTTCTAATTGTTTATCACTCAAATCAGATAATTTTAAACGTTTGTTCACTCGGCCAGCCATTTTTTAAGACTTTATGTAAAAAATTTCAAATCTAAGCAAGGAAAACAAAATAACTGAGATAGAAAAACTAGTCTGCAATGCCCAAAGGTGCCTAAAGGCACTCATCAATAGATCACGTCTCTAAAGAGTAGCTTACCTTTTTTTTACATAAGTCTTGACTCCAATATATAAATTATACTTTTTATAAAAAAAAATACGATTGCAATTGGGAAACTCTAAAACACTAATCAACGTTTAATAATACAACATTCCCTTAATTTGTAAAAAGTGCATTAATTGAGAAAGAAGAGAGCTTTTAAGAACTTTCAAGGCTTATTAAAATATTTAAGTACGTTTTTTCATTTCAAAAAATTTTGAAATTTTTAAATGAAAAATCACTTTTATTTACATTTATTGGCATTTTTGAGATGAGTGCCTTGAGGCAAGTTTTATGTGTAATGTAGCTGGATTAAAAAAAATTTTTTTTTTTAATTATATTTTGTTAAATTAAATCAAAAACGATTTTTGTTTTATTTGACCTTAATGTAATTACTGTTCGTTCAAGTGCTGTAAAAAACTATATTTCCGCTTCGTTGAATACCTAAAATATAGGTATTTAATTTCACTGAATTTTTACAAATAATATTTATAACTGGGAATAAAAAAACTTACAACAATAAAAATAATGTTTGCCAGAATATTCTTTTGATGATAAATTTGCAGGCACACGTGCATCAAAAACTAGTGCAGTGTGCTTAATTTTGATTTTTGTATAAAGCAAGCTTGTTCAATATTTTTAGGCTTACCCACTTAGAAACTACATTTATGCCCGTAATTTCAACAAATAGATATCTATCAGTGCTTAATTAGTTACGGATTAAAAATGTTTGGTAATTTTTAGCCGTAGATATTGATGTGAAATTAAAGTCAAGTTAATATTTAGGTAAATCTATTTGCTGGATATTTTACACCGTAGATATCTGTTTGTTGAATTAACGGGCATTAGAGTCGATCAATTCTACTAATATGAAATCACTGTTTATTGTTGATGTTTTGTCTGAGATTTGATATTTTTACAGGTGAAACTTGAGTGTATGTAATACTCATTCGCCCTATAGATTTATATAGCTAAAGCCTTTAGAAAAAGGTTTCCTGCTGATTTGACCCAAGAGAAATGCGCACAGGAACTAGCTTATTCCCTACAATAAATTTCAGTGAATTTATCCAAATAATACCAAACATTTACTAAACTTAAACAATTTATGATATTTTGGAAAACTACCGTTTATTTTTAAAATTGGCGAATAGTTGATTAAAAAAAATCTAAAGGTTTTTCTAAAATTGGTGATTTTCTTTGAAAATTAAAATTTTACATTACAATGATTTGTTAATATAAGATTTAACATTTGTTTTTATGGCAAATGAATTTTGCCATTTATTTTTCAAGTTCGCAAATAAAGTTTATAATATGTGTTGGCTGATACATAAATTACACATTAAATAAAAAATTACACATGTAAATTAAATGTCATGATATCATTTAGAATAGTTAGTCTAAATGGTCCCAGGTCTTTAAAATGAATGAGTTCAATATCAGCCAGAGGGGACGCCAGAATCTTTGAACAAAATACGACCACATTTTGTGTCAAAGGGCAAATGGCCCACAGTATTTTAGGCAATTTTCACTTGCGGGTATTTTAATTTGACTAGGTGCATCTAGTCAGAAAAAAATTCCCTGGAACTCCAGAGAATATTTGGAAATTTCTGGAATTTCTTTAAAAGTTTTCTAGTATTATTATTTTTATCATTTTACAGATACAACAGATTCGTTGTGATTTATTGCCAAATGAATGATACGATTATAAACATTTTTTCTACATTAGTTACAAAAATACGGTAACCAATTGAATACACAACAGAAATATGCAGTCATTATTAAACTGAATCATTCGATTAGCAATAAATTCGGTTAACCATGCCTTAATGGTCTTCTCTGTGTGACAAAAAAAAAATAATACTTTTCAAGTACTATGCTAACAATATTCTTAAAACATTTCGTTTATTCATGTTTCAAGCAGATCGAACCAATATTTTAAAAGTTTTTGAACAACAAATTTAAACGTATACTTGATATCTAATTGATATCAAAAATCTTAAAAAAAACACTCATACGACATGTAGTTTGGGCAATATTTTAATAGCCGATAAAATAGGAGAAAACACTAAAATGTTACTATGTGAAGATATTTAGAGCTTATTACAACATTTTAAGGGCAAAAATAATAGTTTAAAAGAACTATATTTAAGTTTTTTAATTTGATTAGTATGTTTAAGGCTAAAGTGGTCGCGATAACTAGGTATATGTGAAGATATATTTATAGGTATAACATTTTTATAAGAGTTTACCCAGACTTAAGCTAACAACATTATTTATATATTTATTTCATAACGCATTGCCTTCTATTTGTGTAGTATAAACATAAAGTAATGAATAACAGAGTTAAAAAAGTGTAAAACCATAAACAGATCAACAAAAAAAAAACTTTTTTGTTTCTATTATTGTTATTGCAGCAACAATTGTTGGACTCAACAACTTAAGCTTAACAAATCTGTTTAACTGTGGTTAAACTTACTACAAAACTAGTCTGTTGCAACAGCAGTAAAAGCTAAATTTTTCAAATGCAGACAAATTAAATGGAATTGTTGCTTTTTTGTTATTTAAAAGTTTGTGCATGTATTGTTAATGATTCAGTTTTTTTTTGTTTAAAATGGATAACGAAACAACATGTTTTTCTCAATAGGTCACAGTAAAGCATTAAAAGTTATAGATCTAGTTAAATTAACTACCATATCAACTAGAATTGACAGGAAAAACATAAAACAAGTAAAGTTTAATTTTATAAAATCATTTTAAAATCATCATCAAAAACATTTAATTTATCAGACTTCACTCTTAAACAAAAACATTTTGTAGAACAATTGTTGATCAGAATCACTGTTTAAACGCAAGTTGATTAGCACAAACGAATATTTAGGTAGAAAAAAGGTAGCTTGAAATAAATACTTGCTATTTATAGAAAACATTTTATGCCATTGCAGTTTACGAAATGTTTTAAAATTGTAACCACGCACGTAAATGTTAAAATAACCATTAAAGTAAACGATAGAAAAGTTTGTATTTATTTCATAGAAATGTGTATATGGTCAAATTGTTTTTAAATGACCAACATTTACTAGGATTACGAGCATCACATCACCTCCACGTTAGATGAATATGATCTTAAATCGCATGTCAAATATGGCATGAGCTGTGTGGTACGTAGCGCCATCCGGTTGAAACGACATTTCGTTGGTGTCCATATCGTCCAATTTAAACTAAAATTATTTGGTAATCATCGACCCATACTGCTCGACGTTGGTCTAGCCAACGTCTTTCTCAAAAAAATTGTTCCCCCAGCCCAAAATCCACAGCAAACAGTGACTTGGAATCTCATGTGGATTGGTATCGTCTCAAATTCGACAATGTTTTTGTCGAATTTGATTCATCACTGAATATGATTTGTTGATGAAAATTATGGTCAGTTTCCAACCACTCCAGGGCCCGTTTAGCGAATACATGTCGTTAAATATGGTCGTTTACATTCAGCATGAATTTCAGTTCAGTTGAATTTTGAACGGGTGCAGGCCCAAGTCACGTCGCAAAATTCGCCAAGTTGTGGTCTCCGAAAGGCCAAGTTCTCGTGACCGAAGTGAAATCGAATGCTTCGGAATCTATATTGCGTTTTTTCGTCGTACGGGTGTTAGTTCATTGTTTACTGAAGCAGTAGACTCAAATTTATCCACCATACTGCCAATTTCGATAAAACAATTTAAATGACAGGCATTTAGCTTCAACAATATGGCCACTGTCAACTGTCAAAGTTCGGAAGTCCTTATTAGAAGACCCTTTATTTGTATATAAATATGCAGTGGCCAAAACATTATTGGTCAATTCATAAGGTCTATTATCATGATATATTGTCGTAATGTCCTAATATTTTACGACTCGGCTTAGCCGACACTTAGGTGTTTGGTGCAGGTCTCTGCTGGTTGGTTACGATATCGCAATAAATATGGCATACAGAGTAGTATTATTTTACGATATTTTTAGCTTAACAACATTTTCAAACCATTATGAAATATTAGGACATTATGACAATATGACATGATAAGAGACCTTGTGAATTGACCAATTGTTTGAGATGTTTTCATTTTAGAGTTTAGAAATATTGTTGCAGTATAATGGTGTTTGGTAAAATAATAAAGATAATAGTGAAATTATTTAAGTTAAATAGAGTTCTTGTAATAACTGTGGATAAGATTTTGAGTTATTATAGTTGTTTAAAAATATTAATACTTTAATTATAATTGTAATATGATTATAATTACTTAAAAGCTCTCACTTTGTTGATTCGAGGATTTTGAGTCAGCCAGACTGAATTTCCCTTATTTCTGGTGTGGATTTCTTTGCCTCAAAGGAGTATGACTTATACAGCTGATATTTGACCGACTATTTGGTGTTTTAAACTCTGAGAACTGTTTTAGAACAATGTTTTTAAATAAATGCGGATTTCTCTACAACGCGGATTCCAAATAAACTAAAAGTTTCAATACGCGCCAGTGTATTGAGGCGATGGATGGTCGAATCGCATAATTTGAGGAGGTTATAATGAAAGATTTCGAATAATAATTAAAGTTTAAGTACCAAGATACTTTAAAATTAAACTAGGTACACTCAGAAAAAACATGGTTGTGCTTAACATAATCTAAAAGCAATATATTATGATAAGATTTATGATTGTAGTACAAACATATTGGCCCACAATCATAGTCAAATACTAAAGTCGGGTTTTAAAAATCTACTTTAAAATAAAAACCCGCTTTTTATTATTTTCCAACTATAGTCAAAATTAAAGTATTTCTTTAATTGAACCTACTTTAACTGAGTATCACCTCAAATGTAGAAAATATTGTCAATTGACAATATACAAAAAAATATAGACAAGTGGCACCGCTGAACAGCAGACTTAGAAAATTAAAAAAAAGTAACCGGAAAGACTAAAAAAAAAACTGTTTGTGGTGGAGAAATGGAAAAGGTAAGATAACTGTTCAATAATTGCAAAATATCTGCCAATATATTGTAACTCAAACATTTTTGAATTTTTGTCGAAATCTTTTACTTGGCGAAGAACAGTAAATATAAAACAGTTTCAGCTAGTTTTATATTTACAGTCGACTTCATCGCCAGAAGTTTACTTTAACTTATCTATGGTGACCTAAAGTCCACTCTTAAGTAAAGACGACATTATTCCTCTTAAAATATACTTTATTTTTTACGGGGTATTATGATCATTATTAGTATCGTAAAATATTATATTATGATCAAATATAGTCGTAATCATAGATGACAACTAGACAGGTAACTGAGAGCCAAAAACCTACGTCTGTTGTCAAAAACCTAATTCATGAGAATGTGTGAAAAGAGAGTAATTTTTTTCTTCCGTTCTATGCGTTTATTCTATGGTCGTAATATTACATCATAATATGTTCCTATTAATTAATATGTGATCTTAAAACATCATATTATAACCATAGAGAAAATATACATAGAGCGGAAACTAGAAAAAACTCAAACAAAAAAATTTACTCAAAAAAGTTTTTTTTACTAATTCATTCTCACCACATAGGTTTTTGACAACTGAGTTAGGTCTTTGAAAGGAGAGTTTCCGCTCTATGTATATTTTCTATATGATTATAACCCAATAATGTTCTGAAGTAATCATATTATGATACAAAGTAATCATATTATCATTAAAAGTTATTTTTTGGAATACAAAATTGAATTTTAATTGAAATATAATGTGCAAAATTCTTATTTTAATTATTATTGATAAATTCGCTAAAATTTATTGAAGTTAGCTTTAGGAAAACTAAAGATATTGTACAAACAAAGCCATAGAAAGATTGAGAATTACAGACACTAAAATGTTCCTTGTAAAAATATCAAAATATCATTATACAAACTATGATAACAAAATACTGTTTAAAGTAAACATATTTGGCAAATTCACAAGGTCTCTTATCAGTCTAATTGTCATAATGTCCTAATATATCACGACTCGTCGGCTCGGCTTAACCGACTCTTAGACATTCGGCGTTGGTCTCTGCTGGTTCGTTACGATAACACAATAAACATAGCATAGAAAGTAGTATTATTTTAGGAAATTTTTTCCTTGAAATGCAACAAAAACCATTGTGAAATATTAGGACATTATGACAATATGATATGATATGATAAGAAACCTTGTGAATTCACCAATTTTGTTTGTATTTTAAACATATTATGAGTACACATATAGAAACTTAATATTTAACGATTATTTGTAAGTTTAAATGGTTGTTAATAATATAATATATTTGCATAGTTATCATTCTTTAGCTGTTTAAAAAATAATTATGTTTCAGTGTGTTTTTTAAAAAAATCGTGGAATGAATTCCATTATTTTACTTTTCCGCTGAAGCAGGGTATTTCAATTGTTATCAAAGCAATTCATTTGCTTCTTCATTAAACTTGGTGACTTTCATTATTACCTTCTTCAATTTTATTTCATAAAATTTATTCATCGACTTCATGTCCCTTTAAGAAATTAATTGATAGATCTGCAAGGAGCTGCCATATTTCATTAATCCGGTTCGAAGGACAAAAATGTAAAAAACTTGAAGAATAACACAAGACTTTACGTTATTTGTGTAAGGGTTTGGCTTGGAAGCCTTACAATGTTCAACTGGTGCAGGAATTGAAGCCGACCAACCATTCAGATCGCAACAGATACACTCAATTCATTCAGGAACAACCCGCTGGTTTTTCTGAAAAAAATTATTTTATCATACGAAGCTCATTTTCACTTGTCAAGCAAAATTGCCGCATCTACGTGGTAGATATTTGCCAGATATAATTTTTCATTCATAATTGCCCGACTTTTCTCTTCGTAATACAAATAAAATTTTAATCATCTTGATCTAAATTTTTTATTTTTTTTTATTTTGAAAACAAAGTTCTTATTGAAAAATACTATTTTATAAATACTATATTCAAGTTATTTGAACACAGTGAACCATGATTCAAATATAAAAGGTTACTCCACTTCTCTCTCACAAAATTTTTTTTGAAGTATATTGGAATTTTTTGATATTTGATTTTTGTAAACAATTAAGCAAGTCGTTGCCAGATAATAAAAGGGGAAATAGTTTTTAGAAATTATATATGAAAATAAAAACGTAATTATTAGAATTACAATAATTATATATTTTTTATTTAAAAAATTAAATAATAAATTTACTTTGTGAAGCCAAAAGGGGTGGGAAGCAATTTCAATGGGAAATAGAAATATGGAAATCCCCATTTAAATAAGCTCGAACTTGGTACAGAAAATCTCTTCATAATTTGTAAATAGTTTTCAAAGCAGCGTACAAAAGCAGTACAAACTAATCACAGACGAGCATCAAATGCATGCATACTTCTACGGCCAAAAATTTCACGAACCCTCGATTTGATTCTTTTTGTACTTCACGAAACTATAATTTTATATGAATTCGAAGATAGTTTTCATTTTAGGGACGTAGTCTTTCTAGATTATGAAGGGTTATCCTTCAGACTTCGCCTGGTTTAACAATATGATACATGTTGAACTTGATGAAAACAGACTATTGTTTATTAGGATGCAATAAAAAAATACAAAATCTTATTATATCGTTACGCGTTATGTAAACTTAATATATGTTTCATCATCATGTTTAAAATCTTTATTCAGTATTGCACCGGTATTATTACAAGACGGTTGATAAATTCCTATTTAAACTCCTGAAAAAGGTGAAGCTTGTTTGGTTCGGTTTCTTGGCATCCGTAGCTTTTTTGTTTTTTGGCTTTCTTGTATGCTGAGTAAGGATCGTTTCCTTTCAAATTGAACGTTGAAGCATAACTAGTTTCATGTTTTTTTTTTTAAAAACGAATATCTTTAGTTTAAATTGTTTTATTTAATTTTTTATTTGCTGTTTTATATTTTACTTTTGAAACTAAAAATGGGATTTTATGAATAAATACGGTAGCTCGATTTTTCATAATTCCAATAAACGTCAGAACGTTAATATGGCGACAAAAAGAGAAAGTGGGACTACCTTGTATTTTTGTATCATGCAGTGAACTATACTCAGTAACTACAATGCTGTTGAAAATAAATTAAAATAACAATATATTGTTACAAAGAACACAGTGTAGTTGTCGTCAACATATTTTTCTCTGTGTGTATACGAAGCACTTTTATACAGGAATTTTCTCACTTTTCTTTATAAAATACATGTTGGTAAATAAAAGAAAATAAGGAAGTTATTATCCATCCGGTGATAAGGCGTTCATTTATATAACGTTAATAAGAGTGCAAGTATAAATGACTATAATTTTTTTCTTTATTTGTTTGATTTCATCTGAAAAATTTATAAACGCCCTGAAGCAGAAAAAGTTATTTAGGAGAAGAAAAAATCCCAAAAACATTAAATTTCGTTGTTTTATGGAAGGTCAGAATACATGTTGTGGAATGAAAAACACAGATTTTTTTTTGTTAAGTACTTTGAGTTCAATGTACATTTTTAAAGCTTTAAAACATTTTTTTAAAGATAATACTTGCTTATGTTAACACAGTACACAGTGGGGCAGAATCAAAATTTTTTGCAAATAAATCTGGCATTTCTAAGCGGTTGGCCCAATCGGGATAATATTTGACGTAGGCCTAGCCACGTAGCCACAGCAAAAAATTACTATTTTTGAATTTTTAAATTGAAAATCGTTTATTTTTGGATCCGTAATCGATATTGTTCTCAAGAGCTAGTCGAGCGCTTAGTGTAAAAATCTTTGAAATCGGATGGGAAACAAAAAAGTGGCACGTGTTTAAAAATTGTACATGTCGAAGGTATCCTACTTTGACCCCCCATATCGCCGCGCCTGGCGCATTTGTAGGGTCTATTTTAATAACTTGAGCTCGAATACTCCTTTGCTAAGCCCATGTCAAATTTTAGCTCGTTCGGGCTATCCGTTTAGAAATGCCAGACTTATTTCCAAAAAATTTTGATTCTGCCCCACTGTGCAGTGTCACACGAAAGTTGAGTGATAACATTCAACATAAAACTAATTCCTGTTTCCATTTATATTTGGCTTGTTTTGTTTTTAGAAACTAAAATTAAATCTATAAACAACTTTTATGACTTTCCTTTGAGCGATGCAGTGATGCCAGTAATCTCATTGAAATATAATGATTCCTAATTTGAGGAATTTGATGATCATTTTCATTGACAGATAGCCAGAGGCACCTTATAACTTCTCCTGATAAAAGGTCTCGAGTGTCGTCATTTACTCTATTACGTCTCTTAAAGGCACTCGTTGACATTATGATGGTTACTTAATCATAAGTGCCTTGTTATGAGCACTTAAAGGACCGGAACCATACTCTGTCACCGTTCCAGAGAATGCTATTGGGAGGATTCCGATATTCGACATACAGGAATATACCTCCGAGGATGGTAGGCAAGTTGCTTTGGACTCCACTTTAACGACCATTGTCGTAGCTGAAAGGATACGAATAAGAGGAAATGATTTTCCACTTTCTCTGCGAATGCCCAGCCCTAAGTGTCAAAATGCACAGATTCCTGGGTATCTACATATTAACCAACATTAGCAGGTATCTGGCTCTAGACTTAATGAGTCTAATAACTTGCACTACATCTGACGAGTCGTATGGTGTTTTCAAAACGGGGTCCTTTCGACTCTACTTGATTGTTTGCACACAGGGACCTGCCACATAAACCAACCAACCATATAATTGAGGATGTACATTGGGATTCCCTTATGTTAGACTAGTGCTGAGTGAAGTACATCGGAAGAGTTTTGATGTCTGATCTCTCAATAAACGGAATAATTGGCTTCATAATAAGCCTAGGCCTATTGTGGTGATGTTATGGACGGCTTCACCAGTATCCCTAATGGTTAATAGAGTATCCCTAACAACAATCTACATACGAATATATAAGAAATTAAACGTATTTACAAATGTAAATAGTAACAGGATTCGAAGAAAATTATTGGTATTGGGTTAAAACTATAAAAATAGCAAGTAATTGGTGTTATATTCGGCTGTGCCGAATCTTGAATACCCATTAACAATATGTAGTTGTGGCCTTCTATGGCGACTAAAATCAGTTATGTTCCGAACTGTACAAAATTTGATACAAACCTTATCATCATAGAGTATTTGTGGAGTATTTCACACAGTTAGCACTTTTCGTTGGGGCTTTATCGTGTTCTTTAACAGACAGAAGGACATAGCTAGATCATCTTAGAATCTTATGAGTATCCAGAATATATATACTTCTTGGTTCCACGATCACTATTTCGATATATTACAAAATAAATATACCCTCATCTTCTTTGATGGCGGTTATAAAAATATGCCAACAGTTGGTCATTTTGTTTGGGCCATAGCTATATCGTCATGGAATCTTATGACGACCCAAATATGCATTTGCGACAAATACTTTGGTGTGTTAACAACGAAATGACAAAATCAATATAGCCCCCATCATTTTTTATGGTGAATATATGAAAATGGTATAAGTACAAACTAATTTATAGAAAATGTGATAAGCCCCAAAAAAAAGTATAAGTCGCCAATGCACTTCTTCTAAACTGTAATTATTTATCATTATTAATCATACCAAATAAGTAATAAAAATAGTAATAATAGATTTCAAAAATATTTAAAAACCAAGGATTTTAGTGCGTTTTTTGTATCTCCCTGTAAAATGTGTATAAGGGACTTAGTGCGATTGAACACTAAGCTAACGATATATTAAAATTAAAAGATATTTGCAATTTAAAATAGAGAACATTTATTTAAACTAAAACACAAAAATGGAACCTACTTGATGAAACAGTGATGAATGAATAGCATAGAATTGAAGTGAGTGCAAACAAGAGCCCAACATCATATCATCCGGCGCCGAAAGTGAAGGACACGAACAATGCTGCAAAATAAGTTTTACCTCTGGAAAAGAGTATGCAATGCCACTACCACCCGTAATATAATTGAAACCATCCTGGGCATGCAGATGATACCTGTAACGTTCACCCAAATAAATTTCATCCATTGAACTGTAACATCCAAGTATTTGGCAAACACCTGAAACGCAAAAAAAAAAAAAAAAACACAAAGAAAATTTAAAAAACAAAAATTATTCTTGATGAATAATTATGGCTAGAGAAGTAATAAGAGGAGCTCAGTATATGTAAATTTTATTTCATTAAAAATTGTGATAATGGAATAAGATGCACAACACAAAAAAATCAATGTCTATAGAATGTTTGACGGATTGGTGGTAAGGATGGATGGTTGGTGAGCAAACTTGTTGCCCACAGAAATACAAACATTGAAACTTTTCAGTATAAATAAGCAGTGAATTGAATTGAAAAAAAACACAATTTAACAAATCCTACAAAATTTTAAATGAAAATATTTTCCATTACAATACAATTTAATGATGAACTCAATGAGGCAAACTCGTTTAATCCCCCAATGAAACAAATTGAAATTTTAATTGAAAAATAAAATTAAACCTTTGCCAAAATGCAAAACAAATATAAAGATGTCTGTCTTTATGTACATATGTATATTTAACATCCTTTTTCGTTCATTAATTTCATATCCAACCAACACTTAACTTAATATTGTATCATCATCGGTGAGAAATAACCATTGAGTTGGATGATTCTCATGTTTTGCTTGAATAACATAATGGAGACACTGTTATTTGCTGTTGTAGTTTTCAATATCCGTCAGAGATAATTTCCAAATTTGTAATGTTTTGGCACAATTACCCATCTCAACATTTGATTCATCATTGTTTTACCCTAGTAATTGGTTACAGCTGCCATATAAGTAAGGTCCACTTCATTAAACGATTTTAACGAGGATAAATCTCTGAAAATTTTTGGAATCCAAATAAAATTTAACATAAATAAGTTTCATATTGAAATAAATTAATATTTATGGTATTGTTCTGCTAAGTTTTGCTTCATTCGTTTTCAGTTTATTTTTAACCATATAAATATTTGATCAGGTGGTTTGTATTATTGGAAAATTCGCCAATATACACCTAATTAATCAAAATGTATGTAGGTGATTTTATATTTTTCGAAATAACTTAGAAATAGCAAGAGATATATTATGCGAGACATTGATATCTAAAATCTGGCAGGTTATGAAGTTTTTCTGTTATTATTAAGAACTTTAAAATTAATGTAACCTTTAACCTGTAAAATTTCAAGTTGCTATTACTCCAAATTTTGGTTTGAGTAAACTATATTAAATGTAATTTTGAACAGTCGAACCTGACTTATTTTTAAAGAACAAAGTATATCGTTTAAGCCGCATCCAATTTTGTTATACCGTTAGTCGATTTAGCCATGTCCGTCTGTCTGTCTATCTGTCTGTTGAAATCAATTTTCTGAAGACCCCAGATATCTTCGAGATCCAAATCTTCAATAATTCTGTCGGACATATTTTCGAGAAGTTTCCTATTTAAAATCAGCAAAACCCGTCCTTAAATAATGGAGATATGAGCTAAAATCCGAGACAACCTCTATTTTTTACCTATTTTTGATCTATATCTCAATTACTAAGTCATACATATAAACAATATGGATATCCAATGATAGATATTTCAAAGTCCATTGCAGCGATGTATATAGGGCTATAGTAAGTTGGACCTACAATGGGTCAAAATCGGGAAAAATATTTTTTAACCCGAAATTTCTTTTCACAAGGAACATTTTTTTGTCGTAAATTTAATTCATTAATAAATTAAAAAAACATACATTTTTAAATTAAAAAAATTGTAAATATAAAAAAAAAAAAATGTTTTTTTTTATTTTATTTTAAAGTTTAATTTGGTGAAGGGTATATAAGATTCGTCACAGCCGAATATAGCTCTCTTACTTGTTATAATTTTTTTCCCCCTCATGAGTACTTACACATGTCATTGATGATACTGGATTTGCAGTTTATTCAGCATAGATGGCACATGCGTCATCTTCATAGTTGTTTTTGGTGCTTTTTCGAATATATACACTTTTTATGTTGTTCATGCTTTGGGATCGCCATGTGGCCGTAGGGCAAATGTATGAAGCTTTCTTTAACCTTACTTTCAGCTTTTTTGTGATTTTTTATTTCTACTTCTGGGGTAGTGATATCTTCTTTATGTTTGTCTATGATTTCATTTGTAGTACGAAAATTAGAGTTCGGCAAAGGATTTTCACTATGATTCATGGATTATTTGTGGTTGAAAACTTTTCTTCTTGAGTAACACATGCATTCTTATTTTTAATAATATTATTTTTACTATTAAGTAATAATGTTGTTGTTTTTGTCGCTATTGAAATTTCAACATTATTATAAATAAAACGAGCCAACTCATGTTCTGCATCAATACTAAATTAGGATGGTTGTAGTTATGTTGATTATTATTTTAAATGTTTGTTGCTATTTAGGTTGGTATAAATGTTGGCTATACCATTTGAATAAGAAAGAAAGAATAATGTGTTGCACATTCACAAAAACTCATTTTTTTCTAGTTTGTATAGATGTTCGGCAACATGTTTTTGTTAATGTTAATGGCAACACCAGTTACATGACAAATGCAAAATCGGAATGAAAAATAAGCACAAATAAATCTGTGGAGCTTTACACACATCTATACTTCCAAAGTGCAACTAGTACAGGCAACTGTGTGCAGTTGCCTGCCTTCACACATTTCACAAATACACGCACCACTGTGCAAATTTACCTTTTGAATAATGGCATACTAAATACGACCCAGCATGCAGCATTGAATAAGGAAAACATTTGGGAATTTCAAAAAATTTAAAATGATGTATGATTGAATGTTGATGTATGATTGAATGAAATAAAAAAAATTAAATGCAAGCAGAAAATATCAACAAAAAATTAAATCAGTGTCATCGAGTTGAAAGTCTTTTCAAAAGGATAATCATGTTCTAAAACATTATTCACAACTAAAAGTAAACACAGCAATATTCGGGTAAAACGCTTTGTATTTGGTTTTATTTTAAACTTGAATCATTTTTTTTTATATAGTTTTAGATTTTCTATTACTAGAAAATATTAGAAATAAATTTCCCCTTGTAAGTTATTGGGTTCAAAATATCTATAGTATCCAAACACAGTATTTCATATATTTTGAGCCAAAACATTTTAACGACTCAACCTATTTTTGGATACACAAGGTCTCCACGTATTTTGTTCAAAATTGTTTTGACTTGTACCGATTTTAAAATTTTTAACATCAAACTTTTCTCAAATAATATTTTCGGGAACATTTCACCCCCTAACTCCCTGTAGGCCATGTCATTAAAAAGTTATTCTCGATAGCTCATATGTGGAAGCTGTGGTCAATTATGGACTGATCGTCACAAAATCCGGTAGTATAATTTTTGCTTATATACAACTGATCTGTGTACAATTTTAATTTGATATCGATATTTATAGGAAATTTATTTTGGTTTAGATTTAAAAACCAATTTTTAGTTTCATTATAAGCATTTCCCTAAAAAGCCTGTTTTCATGAACACAGTATATGTACTCCAAACATAGTCCTTTAATGAAAGGTATCATTACTACTTTTGTTGTCAAATATATGTAGGGTTTTATAATGAAAACGCCTTTTTTTTTAATAATTTTAGTTAATTATATTTTTATTTAATAAATTCGGGCTTACGTGCTAGACTTAAATTTAATATTTAATGTTAATTGTCCAAACTTCAACTGTTCCGTGTGTCTTGTTGCGTTTGTCGATCAAGTTATTACTCGTCAGTTTTGGTACTCGCTCCCTCTCAATCGTCAGTTAATAACAACAGTGTTGTAATCCTAGTAAGTGTTGCCACTTCTTGTCGTTCGTCCGTTATTACCCGTCCCCACATATATTTATAATAACTCCTGTATTTTGAACTTTAATGTTTTTAATATCAATTTCCATACAAAAATTTTAAAATTTTCAGTATTACATATTATATATTTGTGTAATTTTTTTTTAATTCAATGAATTACTTTTTGTTTTTTTATATTTTTACTTAAATATATTTATGAAACAAATAGGTTTCATTGTTAAATTTGATGACTTTTGATGTAAAACAAAAATCCCGAGAAATCACAAATTTAAGTCCCGAATCACAATAAAATAGGTATTTGTGAAAAGATTGACTGAAGTAAAAAATAAAATCAAAAAAAATCACCTCAAAAGAACAAGAATTCAGCACCCGATCGTATGCTTGTTCAAAATCTGCATTAATATACAAATCACTCATACGACCCATAACACGTTTTAAAACATATTTATATGCGAGTATGTATAAGTATGTTCACAGTCTTACAAAAGTTTACATATGTTTGAAATTTTTCTATTTTTTTGGAAAATATATAATTTTATTAAGAGTTTTAACTACATTTTTGTTTAATCCTCTTAAAAAATATATTTCCATCATATTTTATAAAATTTTGTTGGTATTTTAAATAAATAACAATAAAACACGAGTAATTGGTATCCTTTTAATGTTACATAACTTTACATACTCTGCAAAAAAAATGTTGCACCGTTAAAATTTCCGCTACAATTTTTATGATGCTTTGTGTAAAATCAGTGGTAGAAAGTTTACTTTCACTAAAAGTGATCACACTGGCAAAATAAAATCAAAAAGTATTTTTAGTGGAAGAAAAGAAATTTCTGAGCCAATTCGAAAAACCATCATTAAGTTGAGAAATGATGGCAAATCTTTTAACGAAATTGGAATTTTATTAAATCTAAGTAAAAGCACAGTCCGACAATAATAAAAAATTTCAAAGAAAACGGAAATTATGAAAGCAATGCTCGTAGTGGTCTTCCCCGCATTCTCGACAAACTAACAGAACGGTCTATTATACGTCCCATTCAAGAAAATCCTAAGCTAAGTGCCGTCAAACTAAACCGGAAAATGAGAACAAATCTAGAAATTACCGTTTCTGATCAGACTGTTCGCCGATGTATCAAGAGAAATGGGTACAATAGCAGAGTTGCCAGAAAAAAACCATTACTTAGATCTGTGAATATCCAGTAGCGCTTAAAATATGCCCAAAAGTACGAAAATGCTCATATGAATGACCCAACATTTTGGGAGAGTGTAATATTCACAGATGAATGTAAATTTATGGTTTTTGGAGGTGATGGACGAACAAAAGTTTGGCGAAAGCCTAATGCAGAGTTATTACCACAAAATGGGGATGTATGGCGGCAAATGGGTCGGTAAGCTCAGGATCATCGATGTTACTATAGATAATACCATGTATATCGATATTTTGAAAGATAGCTACCTTCCCAGCGTCCAACTTCTATATCTGGAGGACAACACAATATTTCTCCGGGACAACGATCCGAAGCATTCATCAAAGTTAGTTAACGAATGGCTTCTATAAAACGTTAAAAACAAATAGGAACATCCCCCGCAGTCCCCCGATCTTAATGTTATTGAACATTTATGGGATATTTTAAAACGAGGTCTGAAAAATCGACAAGTAACATCAGTGCCAACACTCAAAGAAGCGATGTTGGAAGAATTGAGCAAAATTACTACAGAAATAACAAAAAAATTGGTTTTGTTCATGCCAAATAGATTATCTGCTGTAATTAAAGCCAAAAAATATTAATTTTATTTTTTTAATTTTTTTTGATCCCGTATGTAAACTTATGTAAATTAGCATTATGCCAAAAAATTAATTATTTTATGTTTTTTAGTAGAATTTAATGAAAATAAATTAGTTTTGTGCTTATTTTATCTCAATAAATCCAAAATAGCATAGAAAAAGTATTTAAATAATTTTTCACAAAATATTTATTAATAAGGATGAAATATATTAGAGGTATGTAAACTTTTGTAAGACTGTGTATGTATTTAACAAGAATATGAGTTGATCTAGGGAAACAGATAAACCCAACATACTCACCACTTAGGCATTTGGCAACTGTGTTTTGTCTTTGACAGAAGAGTTTACGTTCTATGTATATTTCTCTATGCTTATAACCTCCAATTTATTATGTAAAACTTTATTAATTTAAATCAAAAAAAGAACTGTAGTTTCAATTACATGACTAAAAGTTATTTAATTGTATATGTGGCAAAAATTAAACCAATGCATAGGACTAGCAAACAAATTTATATAAATGCAGATGTAAATAAAATAGGTACACAACAAATTGGAAGACTTAACTGAAGTGCCACTAAAACAAAAAAATGGAAAAAGAGAGCATTCTTTATACATATTTACACGCAATGTACATAAGGCTCACTTACAATACACATTGTATATATATAAATATGCAAAATCTTTAAATACAATGTGGCGCAAAAGTAATCCTCCTATCAGAAAATGCTATAAATTTTGCCGATTATTGGTCAAATAAATAGTCAGCAATATTCCGCGTTCTGGAGCAGTGTAGCGTAACATTGTTTATTAACGTGTATTTCACATGTGTTTACTACACAAATGTCAAAACAGAACTGACATTAGGAGCCAATCGCAAAATTTATAGCACTTTCTGATAGGAGGATTACTTTTGCGCCACCTGATACATCAGAAAAGACCCGTGTTTCTGTCTTCTGATGGCGAATATTTTTTTATTAAAATGAAATGAGCAAACACTACTACAGCAAAACTATATATGCCCTTAGACATAATTTCTATGTTTGCAAATGTAATTATCCTCTAGAATTGAAATATTTTTAGTACACTTTACTTTTCAGCCTTAATTTACAACTCCTAGTACGTCCATATTCATAAGAAGGTGCACATATTCGGTGAGGTGGATATTCCGAAATAAAGAATTTTGAAAATATTGTCAAAAAACTCAGTTGAAAATCTCACCTGTGCCCTCTAAAAAAACTTGATGACACTGGTTTTCTCAGCTATTTCATCAAATATCAGCTTAATATCAAAAATCAATATTACAGAAAAAACTGCGAAATTTAACATTTAAAAAATTTAAATACTACTACTGACAACTGTTCAATTTTTCAACGCGAATTAAAAAATAATCAAAAATCTAACATGTTGAGAACCTCTGCAATGTTTTCTTTAAGCAAATATAAAAAGTGTTGTATTTCTGCTAAGGACTGAGATCGAAAAATTCTTAACACACGTTTGTAAAGTGTGTACTAAAATTATTAAATATGTTCAACAAAACCCAACTTGGTTCTGCAAAAAGTTGTGCCAAACAATAAAAGGTCTGCCGTCAAACTGATTCCAATGTCATTAAACAGTATCGGGAGATCCGTTAATAGAAAACCTGGTTCACGTGGAAAGAATAGTCCACATGATGTTTCTAAAGCCAAAAAATAGAAAGCATTTTCCAAAGAGAGCCCAACACATCTGGTAGGAAAGCAGTCCGGTTAGCTCAATACTCGGACTACTTGGTACGAAAAGTTAAAGCCAATGCAGGTTTAAAAACATATAAGGCTCAAAAGTTCCTGACAGGAACCCTGCTAAAAATTTCGAGGCCAAAGACAGAGTTCGGAAATTGAAGTCAAATTTTATAAAAAAAAATATACCTGCTGCATAATGGATGATGAAACATACGTATTGAAAATTTTTCGCGGCTTCCGGGTCAGCATTTGTATGCTGCTGATGCTCGAGGGAATGGTGTAGAAAAGCTTAGGACCCAAATGCAGAAAATTTTCCCAAAAAGTTCTTGGCATGGCAAGCAATATGCAGTTGGGACAAAATAAGCCAAACATTTGTTACAAAGGGATCTATAAATACCCAAACTAACATCAAGGAATGTTTACAAAAAAGAATGCTTCCATTCATAAGACTTCTTAATGTATCCACTTATATTTGGCCTCTGTCACTATGGTAAGGAAGGTCTTGAGTGGTACAAGATCAATAATGTGTTATTTGTATCAAGAGAGGTAAATCCTCCAAACTGCCTAAAGCTAAGTCCAGTGGCAAGATATTGGGATCTTGTTAAAACAGAATTGAAGAGTACAAAAAAAGAGTCCAAAAGTGTGTTAGATTTTAAATGGAGATGGACTACCTGTTCAAACAAAGTGACAGAATGCCCAATAAAAACTTTAATTGAAGGGTTTCCAGAAAAGGTTCATAAATTCATCACTATTGATTAGAACTATTAAAAAAAATATTTTTTGTAAATTGTAATAATAATTTCAATCAAACAAAAAAAAATTAAAACTGTATGTTTAGTGTTTTCATTTTTATTAACATATATGTATGTTAAGAATTTTTCGATCTCAGTCCATACTTTAAGTACTAATAAGTAGTTATTAGTCGTCATGTCTCTGTGAACATTATTTAAACTTATATGTTTAGAATTTTAAACTTTTAAAGGATTTACATTTCTTTTTAACAATCATACAACATAAAACCCAACCAGAAACCCAAATAGAAACATGTAATCATGCTATAGTCTGCTGTGTTGAATCTAATATACCCTTCACCAAGAGCACTTTAAAGAAAGATTAAAAACAATTTTTTATAGTTTTGGTTTTCTGTTTATATCGCAGCAATTTATGGGCCGATTTTCTTGATTTTAAATAGCAACCTTTGTTGGACTCAATCGGATATATTAAATTTGTGTTAAACATGTATGTAAGCTATTGAGGGGCTTCAGAATGTTGATTTCAGTAGATAGACGGACATGGCTTTATCGAATCCGTTATCCATTACGATCCAGATTAACATTTGTAGTCCTACTTTTCCGAATTTCAATAGCAGCCGAGAGCGTATATAATTGGGGGCTTCAGAAAGTTGATTTCTATAACTATCCATAATATATATACTTTATGGGGTCATAAAGGAAGAATGTGGAATAACAAACTTATAAATATTCCCTTGCCATTTATGGTGAAGGTTATAAAAACAATAAAAATTTTGCGTATTGAAAAAGTTGTGTTGTTTGTGTATTTTATATGGTATCCACGTTTTGTTTAACATACACAATTTGATGTTTGGGCGATGGTGTATGAATCAGTCGGTCACGTTACTCTTTTATATATAGATTTCTTTAAATCAAATACAATTAATTAAATTTAACTTTGTTAATGTTAAAGCAATAAATCACACTTTTAGTACCGCCATCATCAACAACTAAACAGTTACAATATAATCAATTATTCATCAGCAGTGAAAAGGAAACGGAAACAAGTCAAGTGTATATTTAGAGCCAAAAGTTATACGAAATCAAACATTTTATTTTTCTCATTTCTTGTTTAACAGTAGCCAAATAATCCATTAACAAATATGAAAATAAGAACAAAAATACGAGTATCCTACACAGACCATATAGCGCAAATATTCATATAAGTAAGGCACTATTTGCCTTCTACATATGTAAGAAAACCTTTGGGAAGAGATTGGGTCTTAAACCATATATTGTACACTGGATGTACACCGCGGTCATTAGACCTATTTTGACCTATGGGGCTCTTGTTTGGTGGAGAGCGGTGGACACCAAGACTCACCTCTCTACTCCAAACAAGGTACAAAGACTTGCATGTCTTGCAATTACTTGCTCTATGAATTCCACCCCTCAAGCCAGTCTAGAGACGATGCTAAATATAACTCCCCTTGATATATATCAAATGCATTTCTGCTAAGTCTGCTCTACGACTCAAACAGTCGAGCGGACTGAAGCATGATCGTATTGGTCACGGCACCATCTTACAGAAGATAGGCAGGCCATTCATTGGGCAGGAAACGGATTACTTGGTATCTACACCGAATTTTGATAGGACGTTTAGGATCAAGATACCGACAAGGGATGACTGGGCCGCGAACACTGTCCTAAGGGACGACGTGATCTCAGTCTACACTGATGGTTCAAAGACAGAAAGAGGCACGGGCTCGGGAATTTTCTCCGATGAACTGGACCTTACGCTGTCTCTTCGATTACCGGATACCTGCACGGATTTCCAAGCTGAGATATATGCCATCGATACAGCCGCGAGAAGAATCCGGGAACTGAATCTCGAAAATTCAACTATACATATTTACTTGGACAGCCTTGCATCAATCAAGGCTCTTAACTCCAACTTTATTAAGTCGAAATGTCTTCTCAACTGCATCCAATCACTGGCACAACTGACGCAATATCACGTCGAGTTGATATGGGTCCCAGGACATGAGGGCATCCGGGGAAATGAAGTATCCGACGAATGCGCAACGAACGGGTCGTCCCTGGACGTATCTCTTGCGCAAAGGGATATTCACACTCCCTTGGTGAACGTATCAAAATTGATAAATGAATGGGCTCTGAGTGAGACGGAACTCAAGTGGTCAAATATCATCACTTGTAGAATATCCAGATTGCTCTGGCCCACTCTGACAGAGAATAGGACTAAGACTCTTTTGTCTATTAGTAGGAATTCGATCAGGCTTCTTACGGGTATAATCACTGGGCACTGTATGATTGGACGCATGTCAGAACGTATGGGTTACCCACGTTATAGCTATTGTAGAAGTTGTTTGGATGAGGAAGAGGAAGAATCGGTACAACACCTTCTATGTGACTGCGCAGCCTTACAAGAGCATAGACTACTACATCTTGGTAGAGCTTTTTTCCATGATCTGGACTGTCTCAGAGATTTGCCACTAGTAAATATGATCAGATTTATTAGAAGTACCGGTCAACGAAATTAAGGTGGGCAACCATTCTCCCTTTATGTATATAAGGGAATGGTAATTCTAAGGGTATCACAATGGGCCACAAGGCCTCCGATTGAACTCGCTAACTTGCGAGCAACCCACATAACCTAACCTAACCTAGAAAAAATAAAAAAATTTTTTTTTTTTTTTTTTTTTTTGGGATAATCTGGTAAATTGCTTGTAACTCCGTCATTTTTGAACGGATTTCGCTGAATTCCAATTCCAATATTTTCAAAAGTTTATGCAACCGATACGTGAAAACAGATACGGTTCCGATGGTCCAGGGGCTTAGGAAAATTAATTTCAACTAACCGACAGATAACATATTTTGAGTTATATGATTTTGAGAATTTCACGAGATATGACAATTGTTTCATTTTTATGGTGAAGGGCAGAAGTAAGAAAGACTGTGAGGTATAAACAATTTTGTTTTAAAATCGATATCATCGTGAGTATAAAGTTATAGCGAGTTTAAGGAGCCTTATATACATCGTTGCAATGGATTTTGAAATATCTATCATTAGATATCTATATTGTCTATATTAGTGACTTAGTGATCCAGATATAGATAAAAAATTGGCCAAACATTTAGGTTGTCCCGTTTTTTTCTTTATATCTCAGCCATTTGATGGGCCGGTTTTCTCGATTTTAAATAGCAGCCAAGCCGGAAGAATTCCCGATATATTGATGTATGAATCAACTATGTAAATTATTTGCAGAAATTACAAAGGAAATGACAAACTTATATATAAAACTCAAATTTCTTAGATTGTTAATATCTTCGAAAATTTGCGATTTTAAGGAAAATAAACAGTTTGTTATCAAACATATTTATACTTTGTAAAAGCTGTGATTCTAAGGAAAGTAATAAGATTTGGCAAAATAAAGCGAAAAAATGATAGCCAATACAACAGATGTAGCATCGACAATTGGCCTCTATCAACTGTTAAAGTTCGGAAGTCCCTATTGAAAGACCCTTTACAAGATATTCGCTGTCGTGCTTTTATTTGTTTTTCATATTGGACCACTGTATTGCCGTTTATAATTGGATTTTGTTACTCATAATAATAAAGACTATGGCAAAGCAGTAACTAAAAGTTCTTTACATTGTCTTAAAAAAGGTATGAAGTAATATTTTCTTTAAATACCCTACATGAATCTATTCAGAAGAAACTTAAGAAAGAGGAAAACATGTGTCACAATTTTACAAGTAAATTCGTCGAATAACGATGATAATTTTTTTATTAAAAAATTTCTCATTTTATAACAATTGCGCCAATTAAATAATTAAACTAAACTACTTTAACTCTTAAGTAGATATTTTCGTTTTTTGTTTAATTACTTTAAATAAAAGTTCAAAAATATTCATGTCCCTTTATTGTTTCAACACCAAGTGGATGAAACCTTATACGAGTATGAGTATGTTGAAAAGTACTTTTTTGTTACACAGCAGACAAGTAAATCATTTGGGACTTTTGCACACTTAACACACAAAACTTTCATGTTTGGGATTATATTCATAAAGTGAGTTAAAAACTAAACAAAAAATAAAACAATCAAAAATAAAATAAAAATCTAAGTGCTCTGACAATTGAGATGTTTAAAGTTAAACTGAAACAACTTTATTCTTCTAAGTAAAAATCATTGAAAATTATTATGACATTTTAAAGGAATTGAATCAGTAAAGTAGTTTATATTTATTCAATTAGTCCGATATAGCTAAGTAGATTTATTAAAAAACAAGTAACAGAGCTAAATTCGCCTGTGCCGAATCTTAAATTTCCTTCACCAAAGTATACATATTTACATACATTGCCTTTACCCATGCAAAACTCTTCATATAGCAACAACAACAAAAAAAAATCATAATATCATATCAGATGCAATTTCAAAACATCCGATAATCATATTCACACGTTGAGTGCTCACTAATAACTAACCAAATAAACACTCATGGTGAAGGGTATGAAATTTTCAGAGGTTGTCTTGGATTTTTGCTCATATCTCCGTTATTTTATGACGAATTTTGCTGATTTTAAATAGGAAACTTCTAAAAAGCATGTCTGACAGAATTATTGAAGATTTGGATCACGAATATATCTGGGGTCTTCAGAAAATTTCAGTAGACATACGCTATCTATAAGGATCCAGAATATATATGCATTATAGGGTCGGAAAATTATATTGTGGAAATTACAAACGGAATGACAAACTTATATTTACCCTTCTCACGAAGGTGAAGGGTATTAAAAGGTTAAGACGTAACAATATCTATGTCTGTTTATTTGTTTGTTTGTACCTTATAGGAGGCGAAACCACTGGACCGGTCGTCTTGAAATTTGTAACGTGTATTCCTATATATTTTGAAGGACCAAAAGATTACTTTTCATTTTGAAATTTTAAGTGGGCGTGGCACCTCCCAAACAAAGTTAATAGTTATTATGGAATATATGCTGAACTATCATTGTGAAAGACTCACAACTTCGCGGGATTTACTTCGGTACCATTGTGCGTTTTTTTTTTTTTTGCTTGAACCAGCATTCAGGGGATGACCCCTACTCATGAAATGAATTGTATTGGAATTAGGAAAACAGGTTATGGGAAGGAGGATATTGGAGGTAGTGTTTGTGGATATTTGATTTCAATTTTCCTACATTTAAAGGTACAGGAAATACTTCGAGAGGAAGCTTATTCCACATATGGACGGTACGGCAAAATAACGAATTTTCTCTGTACTGTGTTGTGGGATCCACTGACCAATCGACCACAAATGGATGAACGCGTATTTCGCAAGAAACAACGGGGATCGGGAAAAGTTCCCTAATTTCAGCAGAACATATTCCATTGTAGCATCGATAGAACAGTGAAACACACCCCATATTGCGACGATACTCCAGAGAATCAATAGAGTTGGATATCCTACTGTCACCGATAAGCACTTTTGCCCTCTCCTGTACGCGGTCGAGTAACTCCATAGACTTAGAAGCACCGGCCCATACAAGAGAGTTGTATTCCATTTTGGGTCGGATATAAGTGGTGTAAATAATAAGGAGATCTGATGAAGTGAAGTATTTCTTACACCGTCTTAGAAAACCAAGGCACTTGAATGATTCTTTCGGCACTTGAAGAATGCGTTTTGTCCAGCGAACATCACACCGAATTCTCATGCCTAGATCAGCGAGAGACTTCTGATTCCTAAATATTTACACCATCCATAGAAATAAGTGAAGCAACATGAACAACATTGAGTCTTACGTGCATTAAAATCGACTCTGTTCGCACAACCCAATTCTGAAATTATCACAAGATCTTAAGTGTATCTTCCCCAATCCCCGAAAGGCTTGGCCTATAGTTGAATGAATATTAATGGCAAATGTTGCTGTCATCTCAAGAAAACAGATTGTGTTGGAAGTTTGACTTAGAAAGTCATTTAGAAAAATAAGGAATAGAGTAGGAGAAAGAACGGAGCCTCCAATCTACAACAACTCGTATAGGCGATCTCTGAGAAAGCTAAACATAAATCGAGAGAAGTCGTTACCGACACCAAAAACAATACGTTTCGATAAGAGCGCACCATGCTACACACTATCGAACGCTTTGCAAATATCTAGAGCCACCACTTTACTTTGGCCAAAAAGGTGAATGGAACGACACCATTTTTCCTATACGAAAGCCGTACTGCCGGTTGCTAAGTATATTATTCGATTCTAGATATTTAACAGGACGGTGGTTAACAATACTCTTCATAATTTTGTAAAGTGCAGAACAAGTTGCTATTTTGTGATAATTTTCCGGGTTGTTATCCACTCTCTTTTTTGTAATTGGCGTTACATTAGCAACCTTCCAACATATAGGAAATTCTGCGGCACCGTATAATATGCTGAAAAGGTTTGCTAACGGACGGGTTAGCGTCGAAGAACACTGCTTCAAGACCAGTGCTGGTCTAGGTCTATGAGACTTCTTTATATTTAGATCTGCTAAATCGTTTTTAAATGCGCGAGTGCGAAAGAATATATTCGGCATAGTTACTGATACTCTTTTAAGCTCGGGTAGTGGTTGATTGCTTTCCTGTAAATTCGAATTATTTGCAAATAATTCAGCCAAAAGGTTAGCTTTATCAATCGGGTCAGTGAATGATTGTTCATCCTTAAAAAGAGTAGGAATTGAGGAACTAGCATGCGCCGTGGAGCAGCAAGAACTTTGACTCGGAGGCGTTGCTCGTGTAGAGATTTTTCACGCCTCAGAACTTTGGCATAAGAAGATCACGCTCTTTTGTACAGCGATTCAGTTTCGGCATTTATGTTATCACGTCAGATTGTAAATGTTTCCTCTCTGAATCTGATTGCAATTTTGCACTTTTGATTAAACCAGGACTTTTCAATAGATTTGGTCGAAATTTTCTTTGTTGGAATGTAGGTTTTCATTCCCATCATAATTATATTATGCGCATGTGCAAACACGCTATAAATTCTTCATACTACTCCATTCAGTTTACTTCAGTCTCAACAAGTCGTAAGCAGAAGTTATGTTGCGAAACCAATAAATGTTGCCAAAACATGTGAACAGTGTACAAAAATGCCAATAAATATTTCAGATTAAATATTTTGTTCCTCTTTTATTCATTGTATTTTATTCCATTTAACCATAATTTTATTGCCTCTAAAGACCTTAAGTTTGTTACGCTTGCTGTAAAAGTATTTTGTGTTAGACCATTAATGAAATTTAATAAAGCAAAAATGCAGGAAAATAACATAAATTTGTCAATTCACTGTTTAAAATGTTGCAAGCTTTTTATGATGCTGTATGTGTTGGAATAGAATTGGGTCAGCAGGTCACACATTTGGTCGCCTCGGGTCTAAATTTTTTTTTTAAAAATCGCCAAAAATCCATTTATGATCCGAATGATCTGAAATTTAAAATATAAATAGTCTTTGAGAAGATCTACAAAAAGATATGCTTCCACGTGTAGGTTAAATCCATTAGTTGAAGATATATTTAGGTTTATTAATTTATTCTTTTTATGAAAAAACGTAAAAATTTGTCAAAGGGGGTAAGGTTTGTGGAACTTCTGAGGAGTAAATAAAGTTTTTTGATATAAGTGTTTGATATTGGTGAAAACCTTAGGACCTGAGGATTGATATTTTAGTAAAGTTAAATAATTTTATAAATTTTTTTAAATAATTTACCTTAAAATCTTATGAAAAAAAAAAAAAATTTAATTAATGTAAAATTTTAACTGTTATAGATATCATAACAAAATTTGGAATTAATATAGACTCGAATGTCCTTATATCAATGTCATTATAATTTTTGACATTTTTTATTTTCAAATACCAAAATTCCTAAAACGGGAAAAATGTGTTCCAAAAACTGGGTTTTTTAGAAAAGTGCCTACTGTGACGTTATTTATATTGTGATAATAAACAAACATTGTTAGTATTAAAAAAATATATGGGGTTATATAAATATAGAACTTTTTCGAATATCCCTGCTTAGTCTTTTTAGAATTTTTATATTCCAATTTGTAATTAAAGCCATAGATTCTGGGCAAATTTTTACCGCCAATTTTTGATATTTAAGTGACTACAATTTTTTTGTAAATTTATCAATAAAATCACGCTCATCCACTATTCACAATCAGACTATAGTTATACCGTTATGTATTGTAGCGTATTTAATGTTGAGAAGTTCAGTTAAAAAATGTTTCTAATTAATTTAATGATAAACTCAATAATTCATAACTATTGAAATTTATTAAAATATGGGTAAAAATACTTATTTAAAATGTGTGTGTTAATAAATGATAAAAATGAGATGACCCAGCTGGACCTAATTGTTAATTTATTAAATAATCAAAACAACAAATAAAGAAACAATAACCACAAATGATATTCAATATTCAGAGACATCAAATATATGTATGTACGAGTATGTACATAAATAAATATTGAGGAAAACACATATAAAAACTATAAAGAGATTTTTGCTAAATGATCAAGAGAACGAACATATTGAACATATTTATTAAACAACAAAACTGTAATGGTCATCTTGTGGCCCCTCAAGTTATATGGAAATTTTTTATAAAAAATAACAATACCAAGATCATGTAAATCTATATAAATAAAAATCAACTGATGGTAATTGCATCAGTTGCGAACGGGTGGACCGATTACTTTTCAAAAGGCCAACTTAGGTTTTTACGGAAAGATAAATTGACCCCGCCCACTTTTTTGATTTATCTAAAATCGGAAAACGCCTGCACGGATTTTTCTAATTTTTTTAATTGTTCGAAATAGTCCTCAAGATTTGATTACAGAATGAAAAATTGTCCACTCCCACTAATACGCCCACTTATCAAATGCATCAAACGTTCCACTATTTAATCCACAACCAAAAAATGCGTACGACAATCTTATGGAAGTTGTGAAAAAACTTTTTCCACCATGCCGTCCATGGTGGAACTGTGATTTTGGCAACGATGCGATCCTAGCTGCTAGGTTGTTTGAAAACGGTCGAACTGATCTTTCAGCGCTCAAGTTGCAATTGAATATACAAATCAATGAAAGTACAACATTTCCCAGAACCGTGCGATGCCCAAAGTTTTGGATGAGTGTACAATAAAAGCATAAAAAGTCTTTGGAGGCATTAGACAAAACGTTGCAGGATTTATAAAAAATCAAAGCCGGTTTGGTGGTGCGATGATTCAGTTGGTAGGTAATTTTTGGCAAACATTGCCAGTGAGTCCATGGTCAACGCCAGTCGATGAACTTAATGCAGGTTTGAAGTCGTCCGTTTTGTGGAAACACGTCAAGAAACTCAAATTAACTGTGAACATGCGTGTCAAGCTGCAGAACGATCAATGTGGAGAAGTATTTTCCAAACCATTGCTGGACATTGGCTACGGCAAAATCCAGGTTGATATTTCGACCGGCCGTATTCAATTTTCCGTCGCTTTCTGAAAGTTCAGCTAATCAAATCCGAACTCATTTGAAAGGTGTTTCCAAACATTGCACAAAATTACACAAATCATGATTGAAGTTTGGATTGATCGTAAACCTATCCATACTCGACATAGTTTCTACAGCCACATCACTAGTTAAGTATTACTAGTTAAGTATCACTTGTACTTATACTATATAGTTATTTAGCTCTCTATAAGTCACTGAGTTGTTTACGTCTGATTTTTATATAAATATGATAGCTGCTTCTAGCAATACTTTTGAAGTTTATACTTGACTCAAACATGTAGTAAAAACACTTGGAAGACTATATGAGCTCTTCGAAGAAGAGCAAACGTTTAGCTCCATTAGTGCACCCTCTGTACATGTAGACACAAACGCTTCGATTACTCTGGGATTTTTGCGATACGCATTTCTTAATAATCGAAGTTTAATTCAAATTATTTGACTGTTTGGATCAGAGCATTAAGGATTTCCGTTTAAAAGTCTTTGGCTTTGATATGATACTCCTTACAGTTTTCTATGTTTCTAGCAAGGAGTCCCTTCTGGTTTTGTTTCTAATACCTATCAATTCGGAAAGCTTATATTTTGGAGTAGGCCCTCCTAAAATTTTCCATTTCTATGTCTATCAGCCATCCCGTTGTATGTGTATGAATTGATCAGCTTCGAAGAGAGAGGCAGCAATCAGTGTTTCGAAATTACATAATGTAAATTTCTTATCTTTGAGTTGCAAAATACAATTTGTTTATTAACTTTATTAAGCTGACAACAATTATAAAAGTTTGGACATACCATTTAAACCATTTGACCAAAAACGTATTTAAACTTACTCGTTCTCACATGTGATTGCGGCGTATATGACGGTCATTTGCTTTAATAAACATAAAAATATTTCTCTTATCAGTTTTAATCATCAGCAGTCTAAGCAGAAGGCCGGTCGCATACATACGAGTGAACAGTGGAAGAAATAATATTCCCCCCGGAACATTCATAATTGTCTTATAATTAATATCGTTATGAAATTGGATATATACTAGTTTTATATGAACCCATGGCAGAACTAGTAAGCTACAATTATTAGAAAGTATGTTCTCAATTATATATTCCCTATAACGTTAAACAAAAGAAAATGAAAAAAAATATAAAAAAGAAATGTCTTAAAATTCAATTTCAAACATCAATATACTATCAATTGGAGAAAATGTTAAATAAGTGTCTATAATTTCAGTTAAGACGTTACAAATTTATAAAATATCACGGTAACATATTAAAAAAAGTTAAGTGATTAAATACATAGTTTGACATTTTAGGGGTAAACATTGGAAACTCTCTCTAATAATTCTTCTTGGTAACTGATTGTACCATGATATGAACCTAAATCATTCCACCAACTTTTGTTAGTATCAGTCCATTATTGACCCTATCCCCCATATAATCCCTATATCAGAGAAATATTTTTATTGCCACATATTGATGGAGGATATACCAGATTCGGCACAGCCGAATATACCACTCTTACTTGTTTTTTTGTTGTTGTGTTAGATGTGCGATTTTTAGTAACTTGAGATCTTGTCCCAAGATAACTTATACAAAATTCTATAAAAATAGTAATAAGCGTAAAGTTGACTATTTATTTAAAAGGTGTTTGCGTGCATTTAGTATGTCGTCTGTTGCTAGTTCCTGATTGTTGGTTTTTTTGTTCAGAGGTCTACTGTGAAGTTGTAACCATGCAGCAGTTATCATGTACCAGATAAATTTGGCATCATATTTCAACTTTATAAAATGTTTGTGAAGATATTTTAATTTGTCAATGACGACCTTAAAAATCTCTACTGATTAGTGAAAATGTTAAGGCTGAATTAAGAGCTTAATGTTTTTAGGGATTTATTAACTTACAGGTATTTCAGTACTATTAAAAACATGCTGTTTTTCGCTACTTACCTTAAACCAAATGTATCTTATGGCTGCAACTGAAAAAGTCACCACTTACATGAAAATTTCAACTGAGATAGAATTAATCTAATATTATTGGATCATACAGACAGAGTTAATTTTAAAATATCGTCATCTTGCCTGTAAAAAAATCTTTGAGATTGACCACTTGATGGCCATGTTGGTCATATAAATCATTTCTAATAGATTCCTAAATATCTCTAACTAATTCCAAAGATAGAGGAACTTTCTATGACTTTCATATAAAAAGTAAAAGCTTTATTAGATCTTCTGAATAGTTGCAAACACAATACAGGTATTAGTCACTGTTACCAATGATTTCGTAATGCACCCATTCCAGCTTATAATTGTAGCGTATCAAATTCACATTTTCGGATTCTTATTTTAAATAAATTAAAAAGCAACAGTGTATTTGTGTTTTATTCTATTCAATAAACACTCTCTCACATATACAAGACACACACCCATTATTCATTTTCTCCTCCTCCACTATAAACGGCGTCGTTACCGTTGTTGTCTCCGTCATCTTATTAAATTGCTTAAACGGCGATTAATCATAATCTTCTGTTTCGTGTAATCATTGTCATGATTATTGGTCTCCACGTTGGTGGTATTACATGTATTTAGTGTTCCAAACTCCTTTGGTGGTAGTGATATCTGTTATTGTGCTGTATTAGCATCTTGTTTGTTTTCATTATTGTAACGTTTTGTTCTCATGTTCCAGAAGACTGCATGTTTTTGTATGGCAGAGACAATTTATGTACAATCCAACATAATAAAGTGTTAACGGAACGAGTTATAAAATTAAATGTGAGTATCACATAATTTGTTTTTTTAAATTTTAACTCCACGCACATGGAAAAATAAATACGCAACAACAAACCACAGACACAATTTAACACAGCCATAGATATGTATTCATATATACATATATTCCAATAAGTTTGTTCAGACTTAAATATTTTATTCATTATTAATTCATATTGTTCTATACGAATTTTGTTTTATTCGATTTTTAGTTTTGTTTAGAAATTTCAGTACTATATATACAACATTTTATTGTATTTTTTATACCCATCAGCAAAAATGTGGAGAGTATATTGAGTTTGACATTCCGTTTTTAACATATCGAAATATTGGTCGTTGAACCAAAATGTATACATATTCTAAGACAATCCTGTTATAGAGGAAAAAACGGACGGGGATGAAGTTTTCTGTAGAGAATGATACGAATCGGTCCAAGATTTCTCCCAAGTTTCATCTTGGAATATAGCTCTATTTTATATAAATGCCTTTAGTCCACAAATTCAGAATTTTGTATTCAAAATTCATACTACTGGATTTTGTGAATATCAGTCCATATTTCACCATATCTCCCATATAACCTCCATTTCCGAGAAACACATTAACCTCCATATACCTTTATCTTAAAAAACATCGATTTCGAGCCAAAACTGTACTCAGATAAGTAATATGTATGCAAAAATCAAACTGATGTAGTTTGTGTATATCGGTCCATATTTTATCATAAACTATATACTATTGGTTTTCCCATATAAGATATACAGATATCAGCGCAAAAATTTTATTAGAATTGCCCCTTAATAGGTTATAGCTTCCATATAAGATCCACATCCGGAAAAAACATCATCCTGTAGAAATCTAAAATATACCACAGATATATTTTTAATAGCAATGATAAAAAAAACTAATCAAATCGGGAGAAACAGATACATGTTTTTATATTTTATGGGTATGTTAGATTCGGCACAGCGGCGCATAGTAGGGTATTTACATCGCTGTACCTTGTCCAGTCCTGGATGTTCTGACTCTACCACGTTTTTCTTCAATTTTTCCATTAGGTATTCGTTGTAAAATGTTTTATTTATTGCTTTTCAATACGTGACCTAAATAGAAAGTTTTTCGCTTTTTTATTGTTGATATTAGTTGTCGGTTGACATTCAGCCTTCTTAATTCCATATCACTGAAGACTCTAGCAGTCCATGGTATTTTCAGAACTGGACAGTATTTCCAATTTTCTTTCATCCAAGGCTTTAACTGTCCTAACTTCTACCCCATATAATACACAGACCAAATGTAGCATTTTATGAAGCGTACTTTTGATGCTACGTTGATGTCGTGACTGGGCAACACCTTGTTGTATTTAAAAAAGACATCTCTCACCATTTCTATGAGGCATTTAATTTCCTTTGGTGGGTTTACTGGTCATTTATTGGGACTCCCACATATTTAAGACTCCGCTATCGACTCTTCTCATCGATAGCGGAGTCGATTAAGCCATGTCCGTCTGTCTGTCTGTCTGTCTGTCTGTCTGTCTGTCTGTCTGTCTGTCTGTCTGTCTGTCTGTCTGTCTGTCTGTCTGTCTGTCTGTCTGTCTGTCTGTCTGTCTGTCTGTCTGTCTGTCTGTCTGTCTGTCTGTCTGTCTGTCTGTCTGTCTGTCTGTCTGTCTGTCTGTCTGTCTGTCTGTCTGTCTGTCTGTCTGTCTGTCTGTCTGTCTGTCTGTCTGTCTGTCTGTCTGTCTGTCTGTCTGTCTGTCTGTCTGTCTGTCTGTCTGTCTGTCTGTCTGTCTGTCTGTCTGTCTGTCTGTCTGTCTGTCTGTCTGTCTGTCTGTCTGTCTGTCTGTCTGTCTGTCTGTCTGTCTGTCTGTCTGTCTGTCTGTCTGTCTGTCTGTCTGTCTGTCTGTCTGTCTGTCTGTCTGTCTGTCTGTCTGTCTGTCTGTCTGTCTGTCTGTCTGTATGTCTGTCTGTCTGTCTGTCTGTCTGTCTGTTGAAATCAATTTTCTGAAGACCCAGACACGTATTCTTATGCTCTTACAATTTAGTAGCCGTTGTCCACTCAACAAGACAAGTAAAAAAGCGCATGAGCATGGGTGTATGACTTTTTCTTTATTTTTTCAGTTTTTGTAATTGTGCAAAATAATTGTTGTGTTTATTTGGTTAGTTATCAGTGAGCACTCAACGCGTGAATATCGAATGTTTTGCAATTGCATCTGATATAATATTATGATTTTTTCTTGTTGTTGTTGCTATATGAAGAGTTTTGCATGGGTAAAGGCAATGTACGTAAATATGTATACTTAGGTGAAGGGTATATAAGATTCGGCACAGCCGAATTTAGTTCTGTTACTTGTTCATATTGATTTTTAATCCACACATTTCACTTATACGTGCCAGTTATTCCATCAGCTTCTGTATACCTGATATAGTACCAGATAGTAGTATAGTATCATCAGCATTTCATATATTATCGATGTATTTCCCATTTACCTTTATCCCTATATTTTCTCCTTTTCATAATGTATGTTGAATAATATTGGAATAGTATGTCTGTTTTAAATTAACATGAATTCATTGAATATTAACTCAGAGGTCTTATATTGTTCGCTTATGGTTAAATTCTTAGGAATTGTAGCTTAAATATGAAGAGTACTTCGAAATCGCTTTTAATATTAAGCTTATAATCGCCTTAGTTCACTATGTTATTGCTCGAAAATCAAAATTTTAAATATAATAATTTTTGGTATTGTTTTGGTAATAGCGTTATAGTCACATAGAGAGGATTTGTAAACTGAAATTAGCCCTAATCTTTGTGTTCTCTTAAAAACTAATGTTAACAGGACTGGAATTCAAAATAAAAACGTAAGTAATACTTATGTGATAACCGTTCTTAAACCAATTCTTCTCACCTTCACATCCCTCAACATTACGAACTTAAACGCTCTTCTAAATATTTATTCCCAATAAATTTTCACTGTTGCAGTTTTCCAAAACATTTATCACTGGTAATGATGATCTATTTAACAGTGTATATAATCATATCCATCGAATGAGTCTTAATATTTATCTCATATGTGGTGTAGGCTCTCTTGTTAGAGAGCAAGTAGTATTTATTTAAGTTATAAGATTTTAATACTTATTTTAAGGCTTGTAAAAGAGTCAGATTCAATAAATAATTAAAGCATTAAAACAAATGTGGTGCTGGTGGAGGGAAGGGAGTGCATAGACTGCATACTTACATATATGCTTTTTATTAAACTTTACATTGTTCCAGCAATAAACCAGTCATCTATACCCTTTATTTGCCATAGGTATCTGTAAAAGTAACCACTACAAACCATTCGTCTGTCCGTGTTCTCCTTATTCTTATTATTTGCCACATAAAGGTGAAGTGAACTATGAAGTAACATATTCATAGTTTTGTTTCAGGTTTATAAATCGCTACAAACACTGCATTGCTTATTGCTCTGATCACGTGTTAAAATTTATTTATTGTCCAAAATAAAAACATACGCTAAGATGTCCTGCTGTTCGGACTATGAGAGTCAATACATGTGGTCGTAATACTCAAACAGAAACTGTTGTCAGACCCATAAAACCAAACACAGACTCGTTACACGGAAAGAATTAGAGAAATTTAGTTGAATGTTCCGTTTAAGTGCTAGATATATTGCTATGAGAAATTACTTTATGAATTACATTTCTCCAACTGCACTGAAGTGTATAAAATGTTTAACATTTATGCCTGCCATGCTGCAGCCATCGAACCAAACAACAAGCATTATGTGTCAATGTTGTTTTTCGATTTGTTCGTCGTTATCACGCTTATTCTCGTAAATTATCTCATATTCTCACTCTTGTAGTTCTCATACTCGTTGGCAGCAACTTTAAATTGTGGGTACGTGTAAGTATTTGTTGCACATTACGAGTTTGTGTTGCGTTGCAAATGTGTTGCATCGAATACTGGTTGTGTGTGCTGTTTAATCCTATATTTGTATCTGATATATTCAGGATTGTTTGCATGTTATCTCGTCATTATTGACACATTCATTTTATTAATTCTGTTTTTGTTTTGTTTTCCTTAAAATTTTTTTCATTTGGATGTAAGTACTTGTCTCAGAGCTTCGAATTAGTTAATTCAATTTGAGCTTAATTCACTAAAATATTAATCGGCACAAAAAAAATGCCAGCCCTTCATTCTATAAATCCATTAACAACATAATTGTTTAGTTTCATCCAAAGGCGTTTATTTAAATATAATTTATTAATCGTTGAATTGATTCATAATGGGATTAGTTCGTAAAAGAAGACATTCAACAATTGAATGATTAAATTTTTGTTAATTCAAATCTAATACCAAATTTTTAGTTTTTGTTTAGCTTTTAATCATTTACAAAATAAATTGAAAGAAAACTGACTTTAGCCATTTTATTTAAAGCTATTTTGTAATGGATTTGAATTAAAGAAAGTTTTGTTGAATCCATAAAGAATTAATTCTATAAAGATTGATATCTCAAAGGGATGAATTCGGTACATATGAAGTACAGAGGAATTGAGCCTATGAATTAATTAATTTGATTTCGAAAATGGAATTAAGAATTCATTCTTTCGAATCTTTTTTTCTACATTTGTATGTCTCTGTTGCATGGATGTCAATAAAATTTAAGAACTGTATGCATGAATTCTCAGTTATGAAATCCATTGAAATTTATTGCACAATGGCTTAACATATTTGACTTGATGTCATAAAGAATATTTGCTTCGCATTGAGTTGGTTAAATGGTATCGATACTTGTTAGTAAATTTATATTTGAATTGTATTTAAGAGGTATTTTGACAAATTGGAAAGAAATATGCTTGAAATGCTGAATATAAGTAAATCGTTTGAATAAGAATAAGATGATGAAAACAAATTATAAATTTATTTTTATGAAAATATATAGTTATGATCAAAGTATAACAAGTAGTCCGACACTTTGACAGCAGTACCTAACTCTAGATGTGTTGTAGTAAAAAAGTACATAACTTTAATTATGTGTTAGTAACAAAATTGCACATGTGTTGGTATCTTCTAAATTTTCTACAGGAAACAGAGCTTTTTAAAAATGTCCAAACATTGGAACTCTGTGTTTTTGAGTTGATTTACAGTTCGCCTGGCTTTCATTTTATTAGTACATACTTTTGTACATTGTATTTTACCTTTAAAGTCCCAAAAAACTAGAAAAAAAGTTTAGTGAAATAAAATAAATCGCTTGTTATGAGATTGTTGGTTTTTATTGTGTGTTTTTTATTAACGAAGAATTTTGTTTCACAAACAATGTTTTGGCAAGCGCATCGTGCCCAAAATGCTCTTTCAACAGAAACCTGTGTGGCCCGGTCTGCATGGACAATATGAACAAATTTAATTAAAAATGGAAAAGTATTCTTTTTCTCTTCCAAATATTGCAAAAAATCGGCTTTTACATCCAGTCTCACAGTTTTAAAGTTGCCTATTTCAGCTATAGCTGCTAATAACTCTCGCGTTGTATTGTCTTCGTCATCTTCTGAAGATGAATCCACTTCAAGCTCTCTAATTGATGTTCTGAGCAACGATGACGTATTTAGATTCGTCGAAAATTGGATATTGGTTGAAGTGGAGACACTTCAGGAGAATTTACCGAAATATTTTTCCCCTCAAAAGAAATTTGAAAGTAAACAAGAAATTTTGTTAACATTTTTTTCGCCAAAAATAGCATTTTCGTGAACTTTTTTTTTCAAAAATTAAAGAAGAAAAAACTTTTTTTTTACCTTTTTTATGATAACTTCCAGGGACTCTTAATTTTTCACTAACAATATTTAGCAAAGTAGGACAACTCTTGTGAACATATCAATGCAATCTGAACATATCTAGGCACTCTAAATAGCTCACAAAAATCACTTTGTACATTGAAAATGTTTTTTTTTGACGCTGAAACAAAGATTTTTTGTTAAAAAAAGTATGTTTGAGTGTATACTTCTCTATTGAGCTACAATAACGAAGAATGGGCAAATTACCATCGGTATGATCCGGGCGCAGCTCGTTACCAAATATTGGTCAAGTAAGACCGGCTTGATGCAAGTTATGGAAAAAAGTTAAAAATGTTTAAAGTGGGCAAGGTTTGTGGAGCTTCTAAAGAGTAAATATAAACTTTTTATATAAGTTTTTGATATCGGTGGAAACCTTATGACTTGAGGATTGACATTTTAGTATAATGAAATAATTTGGTGTTTTTTTTGAACGTCATTTACCTTAAAAATTAAAAAAACTTTAATATGGTGATTTTTCATAAAGAAAAATATGAATTTTGAATTTATATAAAATTTTAAAGGTTACAGATATCACAATAAAATTCGGAAGTAATATAGGCCAAACTTTTTTTAAATTCGGAAATAATATAGACCTAAATGTTTTTAATGTTGCCATTCTTTGTTTTCAAACACCGAAATTCCTAAAATGTCTTCCAAAAACTAATTTTTTTATAAAAGTGCCCACTTTGACGTTATTTACAGTGTGATGTTGTGTGTTTATAAACAACATATAGGGCTATATAATTATAAAAAGTTTTTGACGATCGGTGCTTTGCGTTTTTAGAGTTTTTTATACAAACCTAAAATTTTGTTTTAAAATTGGGTAAGTTTGAATAGGGCTGTGGGGGACAATGACCTCTTAAGTGAGACACATTTTACTTTATAGGTTTTTGCATTAAGTTCTATTTGCAGATCATAAAAAATTGTATATAGCCCCGAAGAAAATTCTTTTCTATAAAAGAAAAAAATATGGGGACTTTTTTGGGAAAAAAAACTTAAAAATCACACGCATACAAATTTTAAATATATAAAAAGATGCTTCAACTTTTGATGCGTGTAACTGCTTGAGGAGCGGCTGCCCATGGCACCTAACCTAACTTTTTATAGGGACGAGATAATTGTTATCAGGTTTGTTTTCTTTTCTTTAGAATTTTATCGCAAATATACGCCATATTTAAAAAAAAAATTTCGACCTTCCGCAGGCCCATCATATATAAATACCGAAAAAACGATCGAGCAAAATTAAAAAAAATTAATTAAACCTAAATATCTCTTGAACTAAAAGAGATATTTTTTGTAGACCTTCCCAAGACCTATCTTTATTTCAAATTTCAGCTCATTCGGATCATAAATGGATTTTTGGCGATTTTTTTTTTAAATGTGAGAGTTTGAGGGTCCACCCACTGATCCTTATTCTGCCTTAGAAGCTGAGCAACTGCAAATCAACTCGAAAACACCTCAGCCGAGTAAATAATATAGCACAACATAGAAGTGTGGACTTGATTACACTATTTTAACAAAAAATCTTTGTTATGTGCTATTTAGACTACCAACACAGAGAATACAGATTCGTAGTAGCAACCGAATTTGTTGCCAATCGAATGATTCTGCCTAAGTGAACGAATTTTACGGTTGTGGCTTTTAAATTTTAGAAATGGTAGCAAAAGTTTGGATACTTCAACCGATATTCTTCTTTATCAACTGACATTCTGTTGATAGAACCGAAAAATTCTATGTATGCAACCAAATCATTCGAAGTTTTAAAAAAAGTTGTCTTCCTATATTTTTTCAAAAAAAGTTCACATAAAAGCTATTCTTTGGGAAACAATTTTAACAAAATTTGTTTGGCCGACTCTTAGCTATATTATTGCCATATAAAAGTAAGCGATCACCAAGTCTGAATTAGCGTATAAGGTTTTACTACCCTTTGGTAGTAGAGTGGAACCTATACTGTCATGATCGTGTGTTTTTTTGCACTGTGTTATTAATGGCCCAAAAAGGGGGCAAAACCGGACATTTGATATTAGTTATTCAAATTAAAAAATATTATATTCTTTCAACCACACAAAAGAGAACCCACAATATGCTATTCGGAAGTTAAGTACTAAGGGTGTTTCAAAACCTTTGAAATCGGTTTTAGTATGTCCCCACCTAGGCCTACAACCACTATTAAGTCGCTTTTCAGTTTCTGAAAAAAAGTGTTATTTTGTAGCAGAGTGTTATTAACTTGTAAATTATATTAAAATCTTACTCCATATTTGTAAATTATAAAACAAATTTTTTTATGGTGGCGCATTCATCAATATTTCTTTGAAGCGATCGTCCAATGATGGATTATTGCTTTCGTTGTTGTAGTTTCTTATTTGTTTAACAATAAAACATTCACTTACAATTGCTGAATATCACAGCAAAAAAAAAAAACTTAACTCCGCCTTTAAATTGACTATTTTCCGTTGCCGATTTGTGATCATTAATATACATGACTATGATATGCCTCTCAGAGAATTTGTAGCGGGTGCAATGAGAAACAAAATAACCTCATATTTACGATCATTAAATCCAAAATGACATCTGGTATAACCCAGCAAACAAAAATGGGCTTGTAGCATGCAAAATTATTATTTTATTAGTGTCAAAATGACAACATTGACACATGAATTAGCTATTAACAATAATAACAATAGATCTGTTTAATAACTAAAAGTGGTTACTAGTTAGTAACAATTGTTACTGGAAAAGCGTTCATTAACTCAAAAAACTTGCAAGTAGAGAAAAAATCAAGAGCGTAAAAATTTTAAAGAGTGTTCTCCCGTTGCAAACTATTACAAGTTCTATTTTGAACTCGTAATAGTTAGCAGCCTATATTTCATATCGTCCCTGTTTTGAATATTAGTACTATGTGGGTTTTAACAAAGTTTTCAGAAAAGCAAAAAAACTGTTTAATTTAGCTGTACTTTTTTTATATCGCGTTACTTATAAAAAATAATTCATTCCGTGGACTCGTTTGCGAATGTACTTTGTGTGTATATCAAAAAAGATACAAAATTTTAACGCGTTTTCGAGGTATTCAAAAAATCTCCACATAGCACTTTTTGGAAAACAGTCTTTATATTTAAATATTTTAACCTACATACATAGGCTAAAATATTAAGGTTTTGGTATAAAAATTGTGGTATATTTAGCTTAGTATAACAATGTAACAGTGTATTCAAATAAACTATATAATGGCTTGGGTTCAACAACTTTATTTTTCTTTGCTCTCTTTTGTTGTAAAATTTCCCAATTATTTGAGTGACGTATTTTAAACTTAACTACATTGTCTTTAAAAAGAAGAGCTCGAATATCAGTTACTGTTGCTTCCCCAGGTTTTTTTCCTGGTCTAATTGAAGTGAAATTCCCTGCGACATCTTCATATTATGTTTTGTGTTATTGTTTATGTACTTACAATTTTATTTTTGTGGTGAAAAATTTAAAAAAAAAAAATTTCAATAAAATTGAAGAAAAAATGACTATTTATACATTTTAAAAGGAATAAAATAAGAAAATTGTGTGTATAAATTTAGGATCCAGTGTTTACAAACAATTGTTACTGGAAAAGCGCTCATTTACTTTTTACTATTTTTGAGAATTTAAGAGAGTAATTTTGTAAATTTTGTTTTTATTCTCTCGTTGCAAGTATTTACTGAGAAAGTAAATGAACAGACCTAATATTAATGAAAAGTTTGGGCACTAGTTGTTTTAAATATCATTTGGAATCATGCAAATTAAAATTTTTTCCTGTACGTACATAAGATAATAATCTAACTATCTTGGAATCATTCGAAAAATTTTAGACAGTTATTTAAAAAAATGTGACTATATCTGACAAATTGTGAGACTTTCGACCATCGACCTCTGATATAACATTAGATAATTGAACGCATTTTACCCATTCGAAAACGACGGAATCTAAAAAAAGGATTGAAATATTTCTTCAGTATTTATTTAGTAAATATTGTTTACATAAAATTTGGAAAATACTCAAATGAATGAAAATCTCAAACAAATAAAAAAATACAAATAAATATTTCACAATATGTTCACTGGGACATAAAGCAAGAAATTTATTGAAGAGAATAAAACAACAAAAACAAGGTACCACAGTTTGTTTGTTTGGAAATAACAGGCGCTGAAAAATGTGTGTTAAATAAATACACTAGCACAGATTTTCGAATAAATACAAACATTTGCATGTGTTTTAAAGTTACATTGGGCTGAAGAAGACAAAATAAAAAAATTATTTTAATTATTATGAATAATTACTCATTATTCGTTTAAATAATCGAAAAAAGTTTGAAAATAAATCGATCACTCGATTAACCAATAACCGATCAAAATTGAACTTGAATAATTGAATTTTATGACGACTGCTTTTCTACGCGAACTAATAAACAAAGAAGATAATGGCGACATTTCTTTTAGATGTACAGGTCATATACATAGTGATACATATTACATATTAACATTTATATAATAATTAAAGCAAATTTCATATATCGGAATATTCTGATTTGAATCTATGACTAATCATCACACCAAACAATTTTAGAAACTTTGGAACTTCATAATACATACGTATGTATTTTAACCAGCATTTAAATAATTACAAATGTTCAATTAGAATTTAATTGATGTTATCAAACTCTCTTACACTTTAATTTAAGCATTTCGAAACAATCCAGAATTGTTGCTATTTTTTTTTTAAATTTGCACCACAACAAAAAATAAATTTTCCCCACATTCTAATTTGAATAAAAATTATCATCATTTTAATGTGCATAGCACCATTGTGCGCACACAATAATTTTTTGGTGATATGACTGAGATACCAGTCGCAATGAATGTATTAATTTGTTTAAACACAAATCGATCGCAAGAGGTACATATTTTCAGTTCGATGTGGGATGTCTTACAAATTGTTGCGATCGAATTGATTCGTTTTTAGCAAATATATTTCTATAAATTGATTGTGGTGTATTTACCGTCGGCATATTAATGCAACGAATTGAATTAGTGTGTCGTCTGTAAATCTGTTAAGAAATCTTCATGAAACAATTTCAAAAAAATAAAAGAAGGATTTGTGAAAACAGTAAAAATAAAAATAATAATGAAATGAAAGCGTGATAATAAAAACAATAAAGTTTTAGTTTGGCTTGCTTATTAGGCAATAAACTACATCAGAATAAAAAATATCCTCCACCTTCTGTTCAACTCATTCCCATGATCAGGGCAGTGATAAATGTTGAGATAAATTAAAATCGCCCTACTCTTGCTGATCAATTGTTTAGTTAATTCAGTCTACCGATAAGGAGATACCAAACGACCCTACTGCCTCAATTATGGATTATAAATCAGTGGTTAGACCTACCCCTGTTCGAACAGTGGGCAATAGTCCTGAAATATACATACATGGGTATAAATATGGATAATTTTTATGGATAATCTTTATTTTCATTAGAGGGTTAAAATAAATTTGCGATTTATGTAACTGGAAAATGTGTAATGATTTCGGTTCCATTTCACGGCTACACTTGCATCAGGTGTAATGACTCAATACACAAATATGTATGTCAGATGGTATCGAAATATGAATACTAATTCCCTGAAGATCGATGGGTTGAGAAATTTGGGCAAAGGTTTCCGCTGACGTATATTACATGCTACATAGGTGGTGCTTTCAATAAAGTCGACCCAGGTCAATGATTGATGGCATGGAACACCTGGCTGTTAATTATTATAAAATCCAGTCTGCTTGTCTCAACATGAGGTACACCGAAGGAGAGTACTATCACCACAGGCCATATATACATATGGCCAAAATACGTGTAATAAGTATATAAGTTTCCTCCGCATCTTGTGATTTATTAAAGATTTTTAAAAGTTGTGTGTACTCTTCTTGGCATAATGCTAATTAGTTTACGGCAGGTATTTAAATATATTTCTTACCGCGCTTTTTGTACAAAATTCCGAATTGGTCTTTATTTTGAAATATTTGTTTCAACTCTCCCTAAAAGATTTCAACTGAATTTTAATCTGTCTAGGAAAGTTATACAATTTTCACGGAACCAATATTTAACATAGCAGGATGTGTGTTTGGGTCATTATTCTTCTATCTAAGCGGCATGTTTTCTTCAGCGTATTTCAACATTATGTCCACAAATGTGTTTTTGTACTCATATCTTGTCTGAGCTTTCCTTCGGAATGCTGTGAATCAAGCAAACAAACATGATAAAGGAATTTGAAGTTTGACTTGCTTTAAATTGAAAATCATTGCTCGACAAGAAAATGATTTTGCTTTCTAGTGTCCAAGAAATTAATTAAAATTCGTGAACTTCTGCCTTTAACTGCGGGACAGAAATACAGGACTTTAATAATTTGTTCATCTTGTTCATTTCATGTTAAAGGTAGTTGCAAATAACATTTAATGCAACTGCATGAGGGTTGGTTCCAATTTAGTTCATAATATGTTAAATGTTTATTAAGTTAATAATATGCTCAAACAAGGAAATACATTGGGTAAATCTCCTTATGATAAATCTAAAGCGTCTTCCAATAGATACTTCTGAACTTTGATGATTGATAACGGCCATAATGTTTAAGCTACATCTGTCGAATTGGCTGTCATTTATTTAGCTTGTTTTGCCAAATCACCAAGGACGGATATAGCGTTCAACAGCACGAGCAAACAATAAAAATTCTTTGAGATTTAAACCCGTTAGACTTATTCTTGTGGGGTTTTTAAGCCAATATAACCCATACCATCATGGAAAATTGGACTTTTGGGATACCTATTTCATACTAGAATCCAGTAATGAGCCCCCGATAATTATGGTGTTAATGATGAATGATGAGAAGGCAATGAAAATAATGCATGAAATAGATTGAAGCACAATAATGACGAGGTGCGAAATCTAATTTTAAATTCATATGGTGTAGTTGCGTTCGAAAACAGTAATCAAATGTTATTCGAGGATATTGGGAAAGGGAAAAAACAATAATTTTTTTTGTTTAGTTTTTTTTTGTAAATATTTTTTATTTTTCCCAAAACAAAACATATAATATGGGGGAGACTTTATGTCATGTCCGAGCTTCAAGGATTTTTTATAAAAATTTTTATTATTTTGAAAGTAAAGCTAAGTACTCTGTTCAAAATTTCGTGCGAACTGCTGTCAAGCTACATATAAAATATCTGGAATGAAATATATGCGAAATAATTTCGTTAAAGTAGTACTCTGTTCTTATTGTGAAAAACATGTGAAATATATCTGGTAACCTTAATTTTCCACACGAAATAACATAAGCAGCACTTTTTTCGCACGAAATTAAAACCAACAGCTGATCAATTTTTGCATATAAAATTTTTCGCATGAAAAAACCATAATTTTTCGCAAATATGAACAGAGTTTAAGACTTTAATTAAGTGGGTCGCTTTATTGTTTATGTATTTATATATAGTTGGAGAAAAAGTTTTCTTAGTTCGAAATTCATCTGTTCTGGGAAATGTTGTCGACATTAAAATGCTAATTGCCTTCACATTTGATTACATGGGATGTGTAAAGTAGCCAATTGAATTATCTGAGATATTACAAGAGATCACACTTGAATAAAATATTAGTTGAAGACGCTTATACCGCGAGCAACTTTATGTACCGTTCTTGTAATTCAAATAGTGAAATGTAATTAAGTATACTTTCAAATACCCAATTTATGATATAATCATTAATGATTTCTATGATTAGTTAAATGATAATATACATATATATTTATTTTTATAAATTCTTATTGATTTTTGTAAACAATTTGTAGAAATATTTGTTCAACACTACAGGTGGCTAAACAGACAAACTCAAACAACATAAGCAATTTTTAATCAAATTTGTAAACCCAACAAATAAAGAAAATGCATTTTATTTGTTTATTTTTTTTTGGAGAGACTACCTTGTGTTAAATACTCCACCAGATAAAGATAAATATCGTCTATGGTTCGTGGGCTGTTCGTTTAGACGATTGGCTATAACTGTTTTTGTTATTAATGTTTGTTTTCTCAATACAATACTGTGGCAAGAAAATTGCTCCCTTGCTCGGAATAACATCATAATGAACATTATATGAATGATAATGAAGTTTATTTATACAAATGTATGTATAATGATGATGATCATACTCAAGATTTCTTAATGTTAGTGCCGCTGACTTTATCAATGCGGCGCCTCATCTATCAATGATTGGTTGTGGCTGATCGTTGTGATTATATATTTCATCTTGTTGTTGTTTCTGATTGCTCAATATTGTAGAATATTCATCAATATTTTTGTTATAGTGGCTGCTGTTATTTTATCAAGAGGATCAATTAATTACTCTAATCGATTATTTGTTTTTGTTTTCCTCTATTGTAAAGGGTTTTCCAACAAGAGCTGTTATTTTGAGTCACCAGGTATTTCGGTAGCTGTCACTTTTGAAGCTTTTATTCTTTGACATTTGGCCAGTAGAAACTACACCATTACTAAAAATGAAACGATACACACTTCAATAACGCATTGAAATTATTAAAATTCACTACAAAAATTGTGAAAATCTTGCAGTCACAGTTCGCTAAACTAAAGCATTTTTTAGGTCGTCGTGAAGCACCTTGTCGGACCGCAATACAGAAATTGGTGGACAAATTCGAGCTGTTGGGACAAGTTAGTGATGAAAAGTATAAAACCCGTGCACGTCGCTCTAGAACAACTGAGAATATTGCTGCTGTTGCCCAAAGTGTTGAAGAAAAATCAGGTTTGTCCATTCCTCGTCGTTCTTTGGAATTGGGTATTCCACAAACGTCATTACACCGTATCTTATGGTCGGAGTTGGATGATATTGATCTGAGCAACGTTTACTTTCAACAAGACGGTGCTACGTGCCACACAAGCAACGAAACCATTGCTTTTTTACGGGAAAAGTTTCCGGACCGGCCACCGAGATCTTGCGATTTAACACCATGCGACTTCTTCCATTGGGGCCACGTGAAAGATAAGGTCTACGCTAACAGCCCAGCGTCGATTCAATACCTCAAAGATAGAATTCGTGAGGCTATCAATGACATAGGGCAGCCACTTTGCGATTTGGTTATGGAAAATTTCATGAAAAGGATATGGTCTTGTAAGCGTGATCGTGGTGGCCATTTGGCTGATGTTGTTTTTCATTATTAACGGCATACGTTCCTCTTTATTAAGAAAAACATCCAATCATTTATCTCAAAAAATAATTTTTTTTTTTTAATAGCAAAATAACAACTCTTTTTGGAATCCCCTATATTTAGAGTATCCAAAATACAGACAAATTCAAAAAATCGGTTTCCGGTTTAACCAAAAAAGTGTATTGTTGAAAAAACCGGTCAACCCGATGAGTAAGTGATTGTATGTGAAGCCCGGATAACCAGCCTATCGACACCAAAGCCAAATATCTAAGGCGCTTAGGTAATGCTCTGTATTATGAGCTGCTAAAATCTGGACAGACCATCACAGGGAAATTCGATTGATTAGTACTTGGCTTTAAAAGATGAGCAGTACTTTTTGCGCGGAATCCATATGTTGCCAGAATGATGGTAAAAGTTCATAGCTATCAATGGCCAAAACTTTGAATAAATTTATATTGTACAAATGTTTCAAAATAAAAGCTAAAAATTTTTAATTTTTATAACGCCTTTGCCAGTGTAGAAAATGCATTCCAATTTGTCAATTGTCTAAAATTAATTTTCAATAATATTCTTTGAATTATTACAGAATAATTATAAAAATTTACTTTCAAATTATATAAAATAAATATAGAAAAGTTGTCATTAAATCAAAGTAGAATTGTTTCCCTATGCGAATTCTCTCTCGTTCAGGATAACATATTTCTAATTTCATGTTTATTGTTTATTGTTATATCGTTTTCAAAATAATATGTGTCTATTAATATATGGTTCTAGGTTCATTATAATAAAGTATTCAAATAACACAATTCAAATAAAAATAAAGTACCATAAAGTCTCAACTTGTTGATTCTCACTTACTCGAGTACATTTAAGAGTAATTTCAAGTTTATATTTTTATTGTTAAAGAAAATATAAAGAATATCATTAAAAGGAAAAAAAAGTACTATCGATTTCTCTTCTGTGGTTTCTCGTTCATTTAGGGCCGTTCCATGGCCAATACTATAAATAATTCTAATAGTACCATTAGAAAATAGCAAAAGTGCTATTAAGTCCATCTTTGTGGATTCTATCTCGAACAGGATCATGTTTGTTTAACCCTCTTCGGATTTTCATACACTAAGAACCATTTATGCTTAGTTTCATCTGTCTAGGCCTATTAACTTAATATATTCAAAAAGAAATACTGGTAAGTCGCCTTTATGTGCCAACTAACACATTCAGCATCATGATTCTAAGTTCAATATTGTAAATTATTTAAAAAGTACCAGATAACAAAATGAAAAGTACCATAAAGTCCCCAGTTAGGTACTTACTCACTTAGAACCATTAGGCCAACTAACAGAGAAAAGTGATTTTGTTACCCCGCTGAAAATAAATCAGAGTTTGTTCGTGAGCTGGACTATTTAAAAAAAAACATTTTTTTTTAGTTTTTTGAAAATATTTGTATTTTCTCCGAAAACATTGACTGTCGATAACATGCGAACTATTACCAATATTGAAAATCAAATTAACACACAATTTCTCAAATCAAGTAAATTTTTCATATAAAATCCTTGAACATTTTTGGAAAAGTTATGGAAAATCACAATATTGAGCTAAAATTTGGACATGAGAAATATAAAGTTGTATGAGACTGGAGGAGCCCTTTCTTGTGGGTTGTTTTAGGAGAAGTTACAAATATTTTCAAAATCCTAAATGCTTTTTTGGAAAAAACCAAGGTTTATTTGAGATGCGTAACAAACTCACTTTTTTCCTCTCCATACGAAGTGAGTCGCTCTAAGTACCATTTTTGCTTAATTTCATGTTTCTAGTTCCATTATTATAGAAAAGTCCTTTAACAATGTTCCATTAGAAGCAAAAGTACCAATTTCTCCTTTCCCTCTTTTTAAAAGAGGCGATATTTCAAATATTTCTAAAACGTTTCAAATCTGTGTTCATGTGCTAAAAAAAAAAATACGTTTTAAAAAATTACCAAACTGTGTACTCGGATTTGGTCGAATTTATGACTTCATACTCGAGTTCCAAATACTACACTGTTAGTTAATTTTTGTACGACTGAAAGAATTAATGCTTAGAATTTAAATAAAATTGGGTTAATGATTTTGAATAAAATGTATTTTCTCGTTTTTACACCTATTTGGTACTTTTTGTTTTCAATTGAGATGGTACACATTTGATTCAAATAAATTTCAATATCGTTGCGGGAGCTACGATATTGAAAATATATAAATAAACACATTTTATGAAAAAAGTAATAAAAGTTATTTAGCGTTCAAATTTACAAAAAGTACTAAATTTATATTTGTTTGTACATATTTTAACTTACCCTCTTAATAATCATTTATTTTGCGTTTAGCCCATGACGTATTCTTAATATATAATTATTATTTAACACTAATATGTCATGTGGTCATTTAGAAGTAATTACAGTACAGTTACATATTCTTGAAACCAACAGCATGAACAAAATAAACAAAATTGTTTACTGTAGCATCAATAATATTTTGGTGGTTAAAAAAACTATTAATAACTTATCCAAATGACTGCTACTTAAAGTTGTTGTTATTAATATAGATAATAAAACAATATATTTTATATATATACTAGCTAAAACCCGGTGTGCTTCGCTACCCGTATCGTAATGAAATAAAAAGTTTAGAGTTAAACAATATTTATTAAGGGCCTGGCTCACTAAATTCGAACGAACATTTTCTTTCATATTTTATATTGAAAACAACAAATAAATTTGAATTTTTGTTATTGTTTTCAATATAAAATAGGAAAGAAAATGTTTGTTCGCATTTTGTGAGTCAGGCCCTAAGTTATTAAAATCTACAGTTTTCCTTTCAAATTAATTCTTATTATATTATCTTATGATTTACAATATACTTATGTAGTTTATCTAAAATTAGTTTCTATTTTAATAAGTAGTACATTATTTGTTTCTTATTTATAACCTTAATGTTAAATATAGAAGTTTATAGAAAAACATTTTTTATTTAATGTTTGATATATATATTATTTTTATTAATTATTTTTTATTCTAATGCCTTATATTTTTGGTTTTTCCTTCTGGTGCATATACATATGAGTCTGTGGGTTTTCCCACTCGCGAACATGCAACATAAAGCTGTCCATGTGAAAAACATGGATTTTCTAGATTTAGTCCACAAACTTGCAAAGACTGACCTTGAGCTTTATTAATTGTCATTGCAAATGCTAGGCGAATAGGAAACTGCAATCGCTTAAAATCAAATGGCATTTCCGAAGTTATCATCGGAATACGTGGCAGCAATACATCTGATCCATTGTACTTTCCAGTTATAATGGTCGCCTCGATTAGATTGTTCATTAATTTCTTTACTATAAGTCGAGTGCCATTACAAAGTCGTGGTGGATCAATGTTTCTTAGTAAAATAATAGGAGCACCAATTTTCAACTGCAAGTCATGTGGTGGAAAGCCCGGTAAATTTAACGAATTTAAAAATTCAACTGGATAATTGACGACATCCTCAATATTTGTAACAGTGTCGATTGATTTATAAATTTTTAGGATACCATCGATAGTATTCAGAATGTTGCTGTTGATGGAGTTAACTTCAATATTTTTGGCTGCCAGTAACGCGCGTTCACATAACCATTGCTTGTTTTTAAAATTTTTTCCGATATTGGGGAAAACGCAATTTATTAACTCTTCTATAGATTGCGTCATCCTGCAGAAGTCATTGAATTGCTCACACAAAATGTAGAATCTACATATTTTCCTAAATAAACAATAAATAATATTTACTTCGTACAGGAAATATGGTAATAAAAGATTCTACCTCATGTAATTTCGAAGATTAGTATTTATATATACTTTCACAGGTATACTAATTTTAACTTAACATTATTGATTGATCATGATTTTTCTCCACGTATAAAATACAAATAAGCACACAATCATACAAACAAACACACATTCACTTTTATATATATATAAGGGTTTCAAATGTATACAAACCCTTCAGTTCATTGCACTAGTTCCGCGACGTCGAATTAGTTAGCCACTGAGAACTACCACTAGTGAATTTTCAACCCACTCGCAACGTTATTGACTGGTGAATTTAACACGGGGATGTCATTGCAGGTGGCCGATTGGCACACTCTGCATAACACTTCACTATTAAATTCAATAGTACGAATACTCCAGCATTTGAGAAAAAAAAGAAAAAATAAATTTTTCAGAGAGCGGGGTTGAACACATAACCTCTGGTTTTGTAGTCAAATGCACTAATCACTAAGCCACAGAGCTCTTATTTGTACTGCTCTCAATTTGTTATTAAGAATTACATGTGAGTCTACTCTCAATTTTTGCTTTTTTTCATCATCAGAGAGAACGAAAATACCAAACGGCCACATTCAGCATTACATGTGGCCATCAAAGTGGTATATTTTAGAAGACTTTACCAAACGGCCACATTCAGCATTACATGTGGCCATCGAAGTGGTATATTTTAGAGGATTTTATTTTATATGAATTTATTTTCAAAAACTTAAGGCGAATATCCGACTATTGTTTGTTACTGAATACGCTGGCGAAATGTAGTGCAAATGATAACCATTTAACTACCACTTTAGTAGCCACAGCGAACTAGTTTCTTGTGCAAGTAGTAATATAGCTAGTGTAAGGTTTCCAATTGGCACTTTTCAAACTGCTGGGAATTTTAACATTTACTTAATAATGTTGGTATTCAGCGCATTTCTGTCCTAAATATTAATATTGATAGATGATATAGCTTTCCCTATTTATAATTTGTCATCATATGTATGTGAGGTGCCACGCCCACTATTGATAGTCCGCCCATTCCATATACCATATATCTTATTGTTTCCCATATATACATTTTTTTTAATTATCATCATATGGGAGGTGCCACGCCCTCTGTGGCTACTACTCCCATTATTGCCGCAAATATTTAAACAAACAGTGGAATAGCTCATGCAAAATTTGAGGACAATAGCTATTATAGTTTCCTAAATATTTGATTTTTAAAATTAACTTTGTATGGGAGGTACCACGCCCACTTAAAATTTCAAAACAAAAAGTAGCCTATAGCTCCTTCCAGACATACATAAATATACTGTAAAAATTTCAAGCAAATCGGTTCAGCCGTCTATAAAGTCCAACCAAACAAACAAACAAATATACATACAAACACACATTGACTTTTATATATATAGATTTTTAATTTACTTTACAGAAATCTGCATATCATCAAATTGTTGTATATAAATTACAGCCACACCTATAAATCACAGAACACTTTTTTGTCTTCTCTTTAAATAACCTTAAATAAAATTTCAAAATATATTCATATACGTTTATTGATTCAAGATGGAGTTCAACAGTACGTTTTTGTTACACATCAGATAATTCATTTGGGACTAAAACTTTTTATGTTCGCTTATATATTCATAAAATGAGTTTGAAACTAAAGAAAACATGACAAGCAAAGTGTAGAATAATATAAAAATCTTTGACAATTGGAAATGTTTAAAGTTAAAGGAATATACACTAAAATCGCCGCTCCATTATATCATATAAATCATAGCTCCACTAAAGACCACTTCCAAAACAATTTCTTATAATTATTTTTATCGAAACTAAATTTTACATATATGTAAGTAAAAATCATACTACTGGTTTTAGTGACGATCAGTTCATAGCACACACATAAGATCCACTTCCTCAAAAAACTTTGAAACACTACGACCCAAAGGAATGGACTTAAGAGTTGAAATTTTTACGAAAATGTTATTTGTTTTTCAGAAATGTTTAAAATGGACAAAATTAGTCCAACAAAAGAAATTTCAGAACAAAATATCTGTCCAACGTTTAAAACACGAGCAGAGCCAGAAAACTGAAATGTGCTACAAATAGTTATTAATAATAGCTAACTTATGTATCCAGAAATAAGATGAATTTTTAAAAAGTTTTGAATCAAAATATAAAAACTCGTTCGGACCACCCGACACGTTTGGCTAGCGATAACATTTAAATACATGAATGTAGGAGACATTTTCAATGATATTTCTTGTAATAGAAAATATAACACAAACCAAATCGAGAGAACCAGATAAACGTATTAATATAAGATGAATATAACATTCTTACTTTTTTTTAATCCAAACTTCAGAGACTTTTCCAATAAGTTATCAAGATAACTAAAGAGAAGATATGTAGAAGTTGAAAGTTCTTGTATTCTAGACCGATAAAAATTCCATTCGATTGAGAGAAAGGAAGCAATTTTTTAAATGGCTCAGTATTCCGTCCTACTTAACTGTATTGGATATTATTTAAAAAACACACTTGAAGAGTACTTGACGGTCACTTAAAAATTTATAGCAGATTCGAAAAATATATGCACCATAAATTAAAAAAAACTGAGTGAAGTTGCTGCAAAAGCATCTAAACAAAATTGTAATACCTTATTCTTCCTGCATACTCCTTCTATTGTATATCAAGATTAAGTGCTGGTTGAAATTAACTTTACAATGGTTAAATAGAAATAGAACAAAAACGTTTATAATAAATCACGTACATGCGACGTTTTTAGAAAAAGTTTTCGGTTAGATTTTCTTTAGTTGACTGTACGAGCATGACCTGGAACTTTTTTACTACAGTTTATTTATTGTTCTTCAGTATTTCCCATTAAAAGCGGTATTAGCAAGATAAATGTAGAAATGTATTCTACTTTTTTACATTTTTTAAAAAAATTTGTTTCTGCTAGAGGGAGATTTCGCATTTAAACACAATTGCAATTTACTTAGCATGCGAATCGAGTTATCGAATATTCAAAATCCTCAACTACTTTCTAGTTTGAAATCATGTTACACATATTAAAACAAAACACATGAAAACAAAAGGACTACTATCCAAAACTCAACAGTTTGTAATTTTGTTTTGAAAAGAGATTTGTATATTCCTTCCACTACCCAAACTAAGTTTTTATTGTTGAGCACTGTGGTAATGTCTAGTAAATTCTTGATAGTAACAACTGTTTATTCGATTCAATTGTTCGATAAGTTGTGTTCCTTTTTGTTTTACCTGATGTGGTTTTGTAGAATGAAAAAAAAAACAACTCTATTCTGTTATCTTAACAGTTCATAATGCTTTGCACGTGAGGTAGCAAATGTTTTTGTTATTTTTCTAGACTTTACTGTGTTTATTTTTTTCCTTACTGGGTTATCAACTATTTCATAATGGTAAAGTTTAAAACGTGTCTGAACATGTTGGTGTGTGTTCTCTTATCCACTGTAAATGAAATTTATTGGTGAAATTATTTTAAATCTAAACCGATAAATACAAATGTCACTTTTATAGTTGAATAACATTATTTCCTTTAGGAAATATTTGAAAATTGAGAAACTTCAGTTGAAATTTTGGCCAGTGAAGTTGTAGTTTTACAATCAATAGAAACTATTTACAAGTATTGTTTTTAATACAATACTTAGTTTTATTCGGTGGACAGAATTGGATCGATCAAATGAAGACGAAAAATGGATAAATGAAATAAGCTTATTGTTACAGTTAATAAATTAATAACTTCTCAAAAATTTTTCCCACCAAAAACATATTTCAGTATTACTTCGTGCATGCTTATATCATCCGCATTGTAATTTTAGTTTTACATAATTTTGAAATGTTAAACTTTATTCGACAACAAGAGAATTGTTGAGCAAAACGTGCGAGAGTGTACGAATCTGCAGAAGTAGTAGTAAATATCGTATTCATGTTGAAAGAGAATTTAGAAGCCATTTAAGATTTTCATTCAAACCAATATTTTCGTTTCGTTGAACGAAGTCATATATTTTTGTTTACCCAGCGCACAGAAAAAAAGAGGGAAATAAGTCTTCAATTTGGACCTCATGGGCCCACCATGGTCGCTGCCAGCGGTCATCAAAGTCGAACACCTCGGGTGTGTTAAATATTTAAAATGATTCGACTTCAAAAAACCTCGTCGTAGCTATCAATTATGTCTTACAGCCTGGACGATATTTGCATTTGAATATTAAATTTTCAACATATTTACCCACCCTACTCCAGTAATCCAAGCCAAAAATCCATTTTAAAATGTTAATAGTGCTTAAGGAGATCTACAAAAAATAAGCTTACATGTGTAGGTTATCTCTATTACTTGAGGAGATATTTAGGCTTATTTATTTATTTTTTTTTAATTTTGCTCGAAGTTTTTATGTTTTTTTAGATGTGGCGGGCGAATTTTTTTTCTAAAATATCACCTATATTGTTGATAAAATTCTAAATAAAATAAAAACAACTTGTTGGCAGTTATCTTGTCCCTATAAAAAGTTAAACGCATCCAAAGTTGGAACATGTAAAAAGTGCCGTATTTTTTAAGCTCTTTCCCAAAAAGGCCCATATATATTATCTTTTGTAGAAAAAAATTTTCTTCGTGAAAAAAAATTTAATGCAAAAGCGTGTAAAGTAAATTTTGTCTCACTGAAGACACAACACCCCCAGACCTATCCAAACTTGGCTAATTTAAAAAAAACTCAGTTTTTAGAACAGAAAATGTCAAAAATTATAATTCAGTTGATTTAAAGAAATTTGGATCTATATTTGCTTCAAATTTTGTTATGTTATCTTTAACCTTTAAAATTTTACATTAATTCAAATTTTATATTTTTCTTCATGGAAAATCACAATATTATAATTTTTTAAGTTTTTAAAGTAAATGACGTCTCAAAAATTTATAAATTTATTTAATTTTACTAAAATATCAATCTTGAAGTCCTATGGTTTTCAGCAATATCAAATACTTATATAAAAAGCCTTTATTTACTCCTCAAAAGTTCCACAAACCTTGCCTCTTTGGAAAATTTGTACATTTTTTCATATATTTCATGCAAAATAAAAATAAATAAATAAACCTAAATATCTATTCAACTAATAGAGATAACCTACACACATACACGTAGTTTTTGTATATCTTCTTAAGCACTATTTATATTTTAAATTTCAGCTCATTCCGATAATAAATAAATTTTTGGCGATTTTTTAAAACAAAATTTAGACCCGAGATGACCAACTTTAAGGGGCAACGCACTGGCTCCTGTTAGCGCTAGGAAGCTGAACAACTGCAAATCAACTCGAAAATACCTTCGTAACAATATCTTAAATAGTTCCCGAAATGCCGAATTATTTACAAAAAAAAAAAACTTTTCTTAACCACTGTGCGTTGTCATGATGGAATGTAAAAGTTTCATGTCTGGCCGCATATTCTGCTCGTTTTTCGGCAAATGCTCGCTTCAAACGAATCAGTTGCATTCGGTACAGGTTCTCTGTGATGGTCTTTTCAGCTTTCAGCCGCTCATTATAGATCCTTAATACGACACTTTTGCTCCCACTAAATACAGTGAATTATCATAGGGCCATGGATATTTTACTTTGGTGTCGATTCGTCTGGTTTACTTTCAAGGTCTCTCATCCTCAATTCGTATGGTGCCCAATTTCTACTTTGGATAAATCCATTTACTTGAGTAGCTCCCAATGACTTTGCAAGCACTTTTTGAGATTTATACATATAAGTTATTAAAATCAAAAATCGTGTTCAAAAGATACGCCATGTAAATCCCTCATTTTTAAGTCATACACCCAATAGAAAAATCTCGTGCAACGCCGGGTATACAAGGCTAGTAAGTTTATAATTAATCATATCTCCCATATGCATTTTAAAAGAAAACTTTTTATAGACATATACTCTGTATACGGTACCATACGGTCGGGCTTGCCCGACAATACTTTCTTAATTGTTTATATTAAAGAAGTAAAATTAACAATTTGTACATATGTTGGAATAAAAAACTTATTAATATGTACCCTCATATATTGGTGTAGGTTATAAAAAGTCATTACTATCTAATCAAGAATCATCGACGTTCTACACTACCATTCCTGCTTAAAAAAATGCAGCAATATTTTATTGCGCATGCTCAACCACACTATAAATGTTGCTTTTGTAAGTGGAACTAAAGTTTAGTCAGCTCCATTCTGTTCACTTCAGTCTCAACAAGTCGTGAAACAAATTTATTTAGCGAAAAAAATTGTATACAACAATAATTGTTGCCAATATGTGAACAGTGTAGAAAATTTCCAATAAAACATTCAGAATAAATATAATTTGTTGTTTTATTTTCTTCGTATAATCATTGCATTTCATTTCATTCCATTTAGCCATAATTTTATTGCATTTTAAGACCTTAAGGTTGTTACGCTTTCTATAAGAGTATTTTATGAATAAAACGCAACAATACAGGAAAATAACATAAATTTGTCAATTAACCATGTAAGATGTTGTCAGGTTGTTATGATTGGAATACAATTGGGTCAACCGGCCACAAATCACATAAACATATTTACGTTTCTACCGTTACAATGATACTTTTACAAATATTTTGAGAAGGAACAAAGATAAACAAATTTTGTAATTAATTTAAAGTTAAACTCAATAATTCCTGACGATTGACTTGTATTTAATTTAATAAAGTATGGGTGGGTAAAAATAATTATTTAAATAGTGTGTGTTAATAAATGATAAAGTTGAGCTGACACAGCTGGATATAATTGTTAATTTATTAAATAAACAAAACAACAAATAAAGAAACAATAACCGCAAATGATATTCAATATTCAGATACAAACATGAAATGCAAATAAAAAGTGAGGAAAACACATATAAAAGCTATAAAGAGATTTTTGCTAAATGATGAAGAACGGATTACAAATATTTTATAAAATAACCGCAAAACTGTAGTAGACAACTTGTGGCCCCTTGTGTTATATGTAAACTTTTCATAACAAATATTTTCTTTGATTAAGTTGAGATTTTTTGACACAGAATCACCAAAAACAAGCTATTAATATTCATTTACATATTTCATATTTATAAACTTCACCATGAGTTATAAGGGAGTACATAAGGTTATCATTCCGTGTGTAATTTTCACATTTTCCATTCGGAAACCCATAAAATGTATCTATTGTGGATCGTTATATGGTCGATATAGCCTCGTCCGTCAATATGTTGAAATCAACTTTCCGAAGACCGAAAAATCTTACATACAAGATTGATACATTAATATATCTGATATAGTCTAACATAGATTGCTATTTAAAATCGAAAATCGGTCCATAAATGGCTGAATATCTTATCCATCGTTAATCGGTTAACCGATTAATTTCTGTTGGTTAACTGTTCGAATCATTTAAAATTGACGATTTTTAAATAACAAATAAACCGATTTATTTGTGTCGATTAACCGACACACAAATTTTATTTCTTATCTCGTGAAGATTCGCTTCTAGCAATAGTTTTTTGACTAAAACTGAAACTAAGGAATTTGGAAATTACATTTTTTCTAGAATGTTCTATGATGAACTTTGTCATAATGTATATATTTATTTATTGTTTTGTTGAATTGTTATGTTTTGTTTGTTTTTTATTTTTTTGTTCTTTTTATTAACAAAATGCAAGTACACAAAATTCATATTTTTCTAATCATTTTAAAATTAAAATAGAAATTATTCGGTTAATCGAATAATTTAAAATAAACCGATTAAATAAAACCCCGATTTAATATTTGCTCGATTAACCGATTAAACCCGATTACTATAGATACAATACTTATAAAAGTTTAAAAAAAAATTAACCAATGATCAGTTGATTTATTAAATAAATCAAAGAAGGTTGCTGAAGGTTCCACATTATTCAAAGATACTTCGGCATTTTAAAATGCTCCAATGTGATTTAAGATAACAACATTTTAATATGGCGAAGCATAATTTAAAAAGTTAGTTGCTGAGTCAACAGATTCTCCTTCTCAGCAGTTAAACAAGTAGGCAGTAATTGTCATTTGACACATATGTGCTCTTTGTAGTGCAGAGAGAAGACAATTGGTTAATTTATACATTCCAGGTAATCTAGCGTGAAGACAATTGTCACTTAAGTGTCTCTAAGTAGTCTAGAGTGTAGTCACTTTAAACTGGTTTGATACCAATTATTTTGATATAATTCTCATGCAGTTTATATTTATTTTTGCTGAAGTATACTGATATCCCATGTAACATAGCGTGAAGTGAATAGTCATTTTAGTGTCTCTTAGTAAGTGAAGTCACTTTAAACGCTTATTTTGTACTGATCTTTGGAAAGTAGTTATTTTACCCACCAGAAGCAATTTATTGGAGAGTTGTCGGAGGAATGTTTGTTTACAAGCAACCGTTTATTGGACAGTCTATAATATGTCTTTTTAGCTGAATATTTGAGGTCAATTAGCACCCATACATGTTAATATAACTAGTAATGTAGCTGATCAAGTAATCAGTTAGGTCACCATGTAACCAGTATGTGAATCCATTGTGTTGACTACTTTGGACGAGCTATCAGACAGTCTCATTGTAATCAAACAGGGTCAATTGACTCCCTGCTTAGGACATGCACGTGTTAAAATAACTAGCCAAGTAGCTCTTAAAGTTATGGTCAGTAAAGTTGAACATTTAAAAATAAGCATTGAAACAAACCTACAAGAGTTTACTCATTAATTTGATAACAGTATCTAACGTACAGATTAAATCTAATAAAAACTGGAATCAACATGTTTTGAAAACCTATAAATAATTATTGTAATACTTCTTGCCGAAAAATTATATGGTGGTATACAAGTCAGCGTGCATTAGTCAAATAAAATCTTATATACCATTCACCAAGTATACTTTAAGATAAATATTAAAAACATTTTTTTTTTTTTTTTTGTAAAAAAAAATCGGGTGAATAAAGTTTAGGTGAAAAAATTTCTTTGTGAAAAACATTTTTTGTTGGAAAACTAGCGTAACACAACCTTCCCGTATAAAAGCTAATTATAACGAATATAGTTATGCAACGGATATATAAGTTATTGGCGGCTTCGGAAAGTTGATTTCAACAGACGCCCTACCAGGGCTATATCGACTCGGTTATCTTTAGCGATCTAGAATACTTATACATATATACTTTATGTGGTCGCAAATGCAAAATGTGGAAATTAAAAAAGGAATGACAAATTATATATATCCTTGCTACTTTTGGTTAACGGTACAAAAATTAAGATTTGCAACAGTTTAAGCTACAATCCGGTAATTACTGGTCATTAGGAATAAAACACGACCTTCTCAAGCTTTTATATAAGGTGAATTTCTGTCCTTTGAATCGTAACATACAGTTTGTTTATAGAATTTATTAAGTTGGCACTGAACATAAAAGTTTGATCATATCTTCAATTTCAACCATTTGGCCAATATCGCTTATTAATATACTCGTACTCACATATGGGCAATTCCATATCATCGTACGTGACATTTGTACGCCTATAGAGTGGAATAGATTTTCCAAAAATAAGAGTATCTGCAAAATAATTTCGTCTGTATGTTTCATTCAGAGGGTGCTATATTTTTAAAAAATAATACGTTCTTTCGAAACATTGTTATCCAAAATATAGAGCGAAATAAGGGTATACCGTACGTGACATAAAACGGAAGTAATTTTGAGGTACATGTAGAAATACGCGAAAATTTGCGAATCGTGAGAGGCGTTATGTTTTCTGTTAATTTCTTACACTAAACGAATTATTTTTACTTTTCAATCCATCATATTTAAGTAAAAACAATCATTGGATGATTTTATAATAAATAAAATTTAATATCGTACGTGACATACCGTACGTGACAGATTTTTCTCTACAAAAACTAAAAAAATTAATAGAAAGTATACATTCGGTTTCAATAAATAATTTTATAATAGTAAATAAACAATCAGAGTCAAATTCATTTTACACTATATGCTAATTGGGAGCTTAGTTTTAACGCAATTTTAGCCTAAAACATGGCAATTAAATTAAAAAATTAAATATAGTCAGTTTAAACTATTATTTTTGGCAATAAAATGTTGTAATAAGCTCTAAATACTGACACATAGTAATATTTTAGTGTTTTCTCCTATTCAAATCATCTTAAAACAAAGTTTCGAGGGTTTTCAGTCGTGGTAGTCATTCTCGTGGAATCGCCCATATATACTTTATGGGGTCGCAAATGAAAAATGTGGAAATTACAAATGGAATGACAAACTTATATACATATATCCTTGCCGCTTATGCAACAGTTTGATGGCTGTTCATCAGGAATAAAACTCGACCCTCTCAAACTTTAAAAGAATTGTCTGAAATTTTTCGAAAAATTATGTCTTTCGTAATATGAGAACATTTAAAAATATCCGGAAAAAATTATCGTCACACATATGATATTATTACCAGTGCTGTTGACTGATAAATTGGTCCTTTTCTCAGCTCTTACGTGAGATTCCGCGTTCAGCGTTTTTAAATTGAATTTATATAAGGTGAATTTCTCTCCTTTGAATCATAACATACAGTTTGTTTATAGAATTTATTAAGTTGGCACTGAACATAAAAGTTTGGTCATATCTTCAATTTCAAACATTTAGCCAATAACGCATATTAATATACTCGTACTCACACATGAGTGTGTTGTTTGTATATGAAGGTGATTTGGCTTAATAAACATACAGATATTTCTCTTATCATTTTTAATCATCAGCACATAAGGTCGGTTTTATACATTTGACTGGAGGACAGTGGAAGCAAATAAATTATTAAAATTTTTTTGATATGACCATAACGAACGTTTCTCCAAATGAGAGAGCGTAGAGTGTATCAGTGATAATTGGTACAAAGCATCGCTGGAGACACACAAATGAAAAAGCATTCAATAAACCAGCACGCGACTTTGTTTGTTTTGTTAATAAATGGTTTTATTCCTTTAGTTTTCGTGTTTCGTTCTTTGTTGGATTTTTGGTAACTTGAGATCTTGTGGCAAGAGAATTAATAAAAAATAATAAGCGTAAAATTTAGTTATGAGATGTTTGTGTGCATTTAGTTGTCCTCTGTTACTGTTTCTTTTATTTTTTTGTTCAGAGGCCTACTGTGATGTTGTAGCCATGCAGCAGTTTACATGTACCAGATAACTTTTTTATCATCCTAAAATGTTATACAATGTTCATGATGAAATTTTAATTTGTTTACAACGACATTAAAATACACTACTCATGAGTAGAAATTTTAAGGCTGAATTAGTAGGTTAATGTTTTAGAGAACTTACTAACTTGCAGATATTTCAGAACTATGTATTGCTAACCTGCTTCTTTATTCAGCTTGCATTAAACCAAAGTAGTATATGAAAATCTGAATGGGTCTTAGGATCGCAGCTTGCGATCTTAACATATGGTTTACACAGTATTTGTTCCAACTCAAATATAAATTTATAAGAATTTAAAAGTAATTATTCTAAAATATAGAAGGTTCAGAAATTTAGAAATTTTTGAAGACATAGAAATTACTAAAATGCCAATAAAATTGCATAAAATACGATATAACTCCAATATAAGGCCCACATCCGAAAATATTATTAACGCGAACAAATGAATTTGTTTCAAGTATGCATATATCTTACTACAGACTTTTGTGACTATCGATCCATAATTATACATAGCTCCTATATAAGGCTCACATCCGGAAAACACGTTTTCGTAAACCAGAAATTTGAGTGGTATATAGTTTTTATCATTGCGTAACTCATCGAATAATTATTCGGAGACCCACATACATAAATACTATGTATATTCTGGCTGCTTATAAACTTCTGAAACAATCTAACCATGTCCGTCTGTCTGTTGGAGGCAATATAGTACCTAAAGGGACGGATTCATGGGGATGCAATTTTTCCGAAAATATTATTTGTTTATCAACTAATAGCTATAGCCCTTTGACTATATTACTCCACACAGACTTTGATAGGGTGTTCAAGGTCTTGATTCCCTACAGGAGTGAGTGGAGTAGGGGTAATCTCGTGTAGAATACGACACTAGGATCTATACAGACGGTTCTAAAATGATCTGTGGTGTTGGTTCTGGCGTTTTCTGTGACAATCTTGTGGTAGGCATCTCATATCGTCTTCCGAATGAGTGTAGTGTTTTCCAGGCGGAAATTTATACAATTATGCTAGCTTGCAATACACTTCATGATCATCATACTCGTGGCAAAATAGGTATCTTTGTCGACAGTCAGGCGGCACTTCTCTCACTTAAAGCCTACACAACTTCATCTTTATTAGTCATGCAATGTAAGAATTCTTTGTCAAGGATAGGTTGTCTATTTGACATTACTTTGGTTTGGGTCCCTGCGCATAGAGACCACTACGGTAATGAACAGGCAGACGAACTAGCCAGAATAGGATCTGCCTTAGATACCTCCAATGCGGTCTCAGTAGCAATTCCACTGGGAACTATCAAAGGCATTATCTTCAGACACTTGCTTACAAAGGGTGAGAATAGATGGCGTAATTTAGACACATGTAGGATAGCCAAGATGATGTGGCCATCTTTTTTAACGAAAAACGTACTATGAAACTGATAACCCGGAATAGAAGGGATATATTAAGGTTGCTGGCAGTATTAACGGGTCACTGGACGTTAGGCAAGCACGCAAATAAACTGAGATATCTCTCGACTTTTTTTGCATACTTTTATATGCATTACGATGTAAACGATATTATATCTAACGAGTGGTGTGGTCTTGTCAAAACAGGGACCCTTCGACCCAACTTGATTGTTCGCACGCAGCGAACTATCACGTAAACCAACCAAAAATAGCTATAACCTCAAAAATATACCGAATCGGTAAAAAGTATTAAATCAAAATATATTAATAACTTTGTTTAGACTTACCACTTCTTAAATCGAGCAATGTGAAACTTACCACTTATAGTTTCTAGTAATAGAAAATACAAAACTAAACGAATCGGATGAATTAGATTAATGCTTTTATACAAAACGCACAACAATCCGTGTCCACATTAAAAGATATCTCCTAGACAGTCCAATAACCGATTGCTTGCACTCAAACCTCCTCTAATAGATTTCTTCTGCTGGGTAAAATAAATATTTTCTAAAGTGAACAAACAGACTAGATTACATAGAGACACTAAAGTGCCTCTAGATTACTTAGAGGCACTAAAGGGAAATTTGACTTCACGATAGCTTACCTAGGGTGTATAAAGTAGCCAAATGATTACTCTATGCTCTGTCAAATGACACAAAATATATAAATTGGAGTCAAGTAAGTGATCAGACATTAGTGATAATTACTGTCTCTAAAGTATACATTGACTACTTGTAAAAATGCTGGGTAAACACTCTCTCACAGACATAAGACAAACTAACACTATTCGTATTTTCCTCCTCCACTATAACCGGCGTCGTTATCGTTGTTGTCGTCATCATCTTACTAAATTGATTAAACGGCCATTAATCATAATCTTATGTTTTGTGTCATCATTGTCATGATTATTGGTCTCCATGTTGGTGGCATTACATGTATTTAGTGTTCCAAACTCCTTTGGTGGTAGTGATAATTGTTGTTGTGCTATTGTTGCCGTATCATGTTCATGAAGACTGCATGTTTTTTGTGTGGCAGAGACTATTTACGAACACTCCAACATAATAAAGTGTTAACGGAACGAGTTATTAAATCACATCCAAATATCACATAATTTTTTCTTTTAGTTTTGCTTCCACGCACATTGCTATATAAATAAAATACAATAAGACGCAGACAGATTTTAACCCAGACAAAGATATTAGTTTAGATAAATTTGTACAGACATACATAAATATTTTGTTCGTTATTTATTCTTATTGTTTTATAGAAATTTCTTTGTATTTGATTCTTAGTTTTGTTGAAATACGGAAGCTACCATTAATTGTTCAAACATTTTATTACTACATACGCAATTTCATTGTTTTTTAATTAGCTATATTTATTTATAAACATGAACTCAGAGGTCTTGGATTGTTCGCTTTCGGTTCAATTGAAGTCAAATCGCTTTTCAATTAGGCTTATTCACGATGTTCTTGCTCATAAATCGACAGAAATTAATTTTCAATTCGGCCGCAGTTCTCATTGGTAATGCCGTTAAAGTCAGATATAGATGATTTTTTTATAAACCGAAATTAACCCAAAACTTTGTCTTCTATTAAGAAGTTCGGTTAACTGGACTCGAATTAAAAAACATGTAAGTAGAATGTGATAACCTCTTTTGAAAAACCTCCTCTCAGCAGCTTCATTTCTTAAATATATGTTTTATTAAACTTTACATTATTTCAGCAATAAACCAATCACCTACATTCTTAATATGGTTTAAACTCTTTTATTTGCCGTAGGTTTGTTGTAAAAGTAACCACTACTATCAAACTGTCTGTCCATTTTCTCTTTGTTCTTATTATTTGCCACCTAAAGGTGAAGTGAAGTAAAATATTTATATTTTTGTTTCAGGTTTACAAATTGCTACAATCTGATCACGTGTTAAAATTTATTGATTGTCCAAAATAAAAACATACGCTGTCCTGCTGTTCGGACTATGAGAGTCCATATATGTGGTCGTAATACTCAAACACAAATTGTTGTCAGACTAATAAATGAAAACACACACTCATTACACTGTGAGAAATAGTAAACTTAGCTTTGAATAATTTCTTGAAATAAATAGTTTATAGAAGTGAATATTCCGGAAACTTTAGATAATTCGAATTAATTAATTCCTTAGCTAACGTTTCCAATTAATTTACTCCTACTTTTCTTCAACTGCATTAAATGTTTAAAATATTAAACATTTACCCGCCTTCCTGCTACCAGCGAGCAAAGCAACCAACTTTTTGTGTCAATGTTGTTTTTGGATTTGTTCGTTTTTATCACGCTTACTCTCGTAAATTATCTCATATTTTCACTCTTGTAGTTCTCATACTTTATCCTAGGATCTGAAACATTCAAAAACACATTCACTCGTTGGCTCAAACTTTAAATTGGGGGTACAACTTTAAATGTGTGTGTGTAAGCTTTTGTTGCATATTGGGAGTTTGTTTTGTGTATCGTTATTGTGCTGAAAATCTGTTGCATCGAATTCTGTGCTGTTAATCCTGTATTTGTCTCTGAGATTCAAGATTGTTTGCATGTTATGTCGTCATTACTGACACATTCCTTCCAATAATTCTGTTTTTATTTTGGTTTCCTTAATATTTTATCCTTTGTGTATGTGCGCCTGTATTTGTTTATCTCTGTAGCATTACTAACAATACCCAGATGTTTCACAAGTAGTCAATGTATTCATTGCAGACAGCAATTGTCACTAATGTCTGAACACTTAGCTAACTCCAATTGATATATTTTGAGTAATTTGAGACGTATGTTCTATTTGTAGAGCAGGGGGAGTCAATTGGTTTCTTTATACTTCCCAGATAATCTAGCTTGAAGACTATTGTCACTTAAGTGTCCCTAAGTAATCTATAGTGTAGTCACTTTAAACGTTTATTTTGTACTGCACTTGTTTATGAGTGCTAATGCGGTTTATTTTCTTTTTTAAATGTTATTACACCCAGGTAATATAGAGTGAAGTCAATTGTCACATATGTGTCTCTAAGTAATCTATAATGTAGTCACTTTAAATTATTTTTTTTGTACTGCTCTTTTACGTGAGTGCTACGTACAAATTGTGTTGATATAATTCTCATACCGTTTAATTGCTTTCTGCTTAACTATACTTACATCTCAGGTAGTGAAGTCAATTGTCACTTTTAGTACCTCTAAGTAATCTAGAGTGAAGTTACTTCAAACGTTTATTTTGTACTGCATTTTTGGAAGTAATTGTTTAATCCACCAGAAGTAATCTATAGTAGAGTAGTCGAAAGAATGTTTGTTTGCAAGCAATCTTGTTCGGGGCAGTCTTCCAGTACTGCAGGGTAACATTTCATTGAATTCAATGGAATTCATTGAAATTTATTGAACATTGACGTAACATATTTGAACTTGATGTCATAAAGAATATTCGTTTCGCATTAAGTTGCAAATCAACGTACTACATAAGTATATTTTGCATAATTATTGGTTAAATGTTATCGATTCTTGTTAATAACTTTATATTTGAATGCTATTTAAGTATTACAAATTAGAATAAACTATGTTTTAAATGCCGAATATAAAGCAATCGTATCAACTGGAATACAAATATACAATCATAAATGTATTATTTTGAAAATAAGTAGTTATTCTGTTCTATTTTGGATTTGAACGTATAAATCTGACAAATCCAAGGACAGGGGAATTATTTTTGGTTAATATATTATATATTGGACATTTTTTGTGTTATGTAGCTATCGATATCGATGCAATATCAAATTTGATTGTAAAATAATGAATTGCTGCAATTGTTTTTATTAGTTAACAAATCAAAAATGAAAATTTATCGAATTTACGATAACGATTTTGACCTTGAACGCCACCATATTTCTGAGGAAATGCATCTTGCAGACACGTCAAAATACCACGTGTCAAATACTTCTTAGAAGACGTATACATGGTGGAACACAATCACGGCAAACTTCAACCAATTCCGAGTCAGGTGTTAAATGTGCAAGCACTTAAAACGCCATGGTGTACGACGATACAAATCTCTCCAATATCACTCACAATAACAATGCGTTCAGCACCAAACAATCAACGTTCTAAAATCTCCCAGTGCGAATAGTTTGGCTTCTTTTGTCGTATTATTCATATTTTTATCCAGGTTTTAGATGAAATTGTTTGTTAATACATTATGGAGTTCAGGATATTTAGTAATTTCAAAATAGTACTGGTCGCGTATCTCTCTAGTTATATCCTTCACCTTCGTGAGAAGGGTATATATAAATTTGTCATTCCTGGCTAAAATCGGTCTATTAGTTCACCTAGCCCCCATACAAATGTCCTCCCGAAATTGGACTTTATCGGTCACAACTGTTTAATTTATATAATTTCTAGTCATGACATTTAATTTACTGATGGTCCGCTTCTGCAAATCACTTTAATGAGCATAAATCTCTTAAAAATATTGATATCCCTATAAAATTAAACATAAATAAGTTCTATATAGACATAAATCCAATTTTATGGGGATCGGTCCATAATTAATCATAGCTCCCTTATATGGCCAACTTCCCAAAATCATTCACGAAAATAAATTATTGAAATTAAAAAAAATGTTTTTACTCATTTACTCAGTGTCGGGTATTATATGTTCGGGCTTGACCGACCACATTTTCTCACTTATTATATAATAAACTTTATTACTTATTAAAATTTCAGAAGAAGTTATCACAACTACTGAAAATTCCAATAGAATTTACGTATTACGATATTTCAGTACTAATGACAATCTTATCATTTGAATGATATATTCGAGGGTGATTTATTATGTTTTTACACACATGTATGTTTAACTACATAATTAAAAACGAATAAAACTGCCTACTTATTAGTGCTTTACCCAACTGATATTTTCTGTATCCACATACTTTCAACCATTTACAAATATCCTCTATATACCAAGTATAAACAACATATAAGTTCAGCATTGTTTCAAAACAAATTTGTTCACGTCTATTTTACCTTGGATCATAGGATTTAAATGGAATTTAAAAGTTGACAAAGAATTTTTATCCGTTTCACTTGTGACCTGAACCTTTACGTATTTCTCATCTACATTGCGCCAGCACGTTTCAATGTTTTCTTTAAATCAAATCGTTTGCAACTAAAATCAATCTATTAAAATGAAAGAATTTATAAGTTTTTTCAATGGATTTTCTATAAGCAAGTTACAAAACATTTTGTAACAAGAAAATATTGTTTATTCGTGCTTCAATTTCCAACACATAAAAAATAGTTTTTTCTTTAACCACTGGGGAAAACTTTTAATGTTTTCTTTTGATGTTTTTTGGCTTGGAGAAAAGTATTTCTTCATCATTGTACCCTACACTAAGGATGTTTAGCAGATGCATTCTGTTTATCTTACTTATATCCTGAGACTTTTAATAACTATTGTCGGAACTGCTGGAAATATGGAAAATGTTACAGTCAATCATTTACACTGCAAGATTTTTGTAACTTATTACCTTCAATATCTCTCTCATCGGACAAGTAAATCATTAATTTTTTAACACCAGTTTTCAGCTCATAGTTTTGAAATTATAAGTGTTTCTCCTAAATTTATTTGCTAAAGGAGTAAAACAAATATTAGATAGGTAATGTATTTAATATTCGTTGCATTCTCAACACATTAGCCGTTAGAATATTTCTAAGTTTATGTTTTTTAGCTGCAAACCACCTTTTAATGGCCAAAGTTTTTCGTGAAAATGTTTTCTTTTTTCACTGCACAGGTATCATGATGGAAAGTTTGTATGCTCCAGTTAATTTTCTTACGACTACGAGCATTTTAACATTGTCACAGGATTAATGGATATTTTTCGTTTTTTCTTTTATTTTTTTGTAGTTTTTATTTATCGCATTAGTGATTAATTTGTGGCAACAATAATGTTAACAGTATTGTTTATTCTTTGTTGAGGACTTTAGTAAAGTTTAGAACTAAATAATACATCTTAGAGAATTGGAACATACTTTTATTAATTATACACTATTTCCAAACGCATATCAAAAGTTTTCAACTGAATTTAAAAATAAATGTAATTAGCTTTTGAAAATTTTAATTATATTTCCAAATTTTCTAATGGTATTTCAGATGTGAGTCAAAATTTAGCAACTGCTTTATTCTAAATACTTTTCAACAGGTATTGCAACATGTGTCCGAGTATTCTCAAATGGAATATTACGGTATCATATCTGCATGTTCTTGGCGTTTTTCGGCGTGATGGTCTGGCCAGATTCTAGCAGCCCATAATAGACTCTTTTGCTCTTTTACCTTAGCGCTCGGTTCACATACGATCTTTGACGCTAAGGGTTATCTCAATGGATTCATTTTTCATCGCCAGTAATGATACGGTGCAAAACTGATTTTATTTTATAGCGTTCAAGCAGCATTTCAGACATGCAAAATCGTCTTTCAAGGTCTCTCGGCTTCAATTCGTATGCTCCCTGCTTTTGGTTGCTTTTGGTCGCTCCCAATGATGTTGCAAGCTCGTGTTGAGTTTTACAACAATCTTCATGGAGTAATGCCTCCAATTCTTGGAGTTCAAACTTTTTTGGCTGGCCTGGGTCTTTGTCTTCCGTGTCAAAATCACCAATTCTGAACAACAAAAACCATCTCTCTCACGTTGACACACCGATGGAACACATTCACTGTAAGCTTTTGGTGAGCAATCGGTGTTCTTTCAAATTAAAGAAGTTAAGCAAAACTCTCCGTATATGACGCTTTGCTGGTACAATATTACACATTTTCGTTATTTATTCTTACTTAGTTAGTTAGTGTTCACTAACTAAGTAACAATAAATGACAGATAAGTATGTACAGTTCAAAATGACATATAAGTTATTCAAAACAAAAATCGCATACAAAAGATACGCCATCTATTGTAAATCCCGCATTTTTAAGTCATACACCCAATACATTAAAAGTGAACATGAAATGTTACATATACTTAAATTATATTCAATTCAACGTGACCAATGCAAATTCTTATCAGTCTTCTCAATAAAATTTCACGATTCTCTTCGTTTTCCATGTTTTAAATGTTTGGAAAGTTCGTCAACCTTTTCGTTGCTTTTGGGTTTGCATAGCTCTCCTTTCTTGGGTTGGTAAGAAAACAACACGTGCATTTCGCCAAATTACTGGGATGTATGTAATTTTTAAGAAATTTTTAAAGATCGTTGGTCTGTATTTTGAGCTACTTATATCTGCAGCTTTATATGGAGAAAAACTATTTAGTGTTTTTTCTTCTTCGATCCTTGTACTACCCATTTGAATATTGCCTTCAGTTACATTCTCATCACTTGAGACATTATTTCCGCCCTTTGTCCACATGCATCTAATGGGGTTTCAGGTTAAGAGTGAGTTTTCGATAAGAATTTCCTAATTTTTAGTACTTTATGGATGGATTTCGATTTTTCACAAGAGTGAGTTTGCCTCTTTCGTAGTGGCGTAGTTGCACTTACCTCCAGGTTCTTTAAAACGTCGATACATGTGTCTTATTCAATTTGTCATAACCTTCCTACACATATTCTACAATACTTACATTTATAGCATGTTCAACAATTAATATGACTCAGAGCATTTGTCAGATAACCTTATATGAACCACTTTGGCATATGTTGGCTTTTCTTGACTTTTCCTGTTTTGCGTCTACCTTACTCTTCGGAGGTGGTGGGAAATTACCAACTGAATGTTACAAACACTTCTAAAGAAGTAGTATCTTATCCTTCTCTCTTGATTTAGAGAAAATGAACCGCCATCAGCAGTACTTTTATTACACGGGAACTCTCTCGTCTTCTTTGTATTGAGTTACATCATAACTCTTTTATTGACGTCAAATATTATTTTTGATCCTGCTGTTCATTATTACAAGTTGTATAGCCATTTAAAGAACTAATTTCCTTTAATTTTAAATAAAATCTATTTATATTGATGAAGTAGACACTCTTCACCATAATATTTACTAAAGTAAATATGATATTGAAGTGATGTTCATCAACCACATTCTTACCATAATAATGGAAACACTTTTTTATTGTTTAACGATTTCTAGATTTAACGCCTACAAACGTATTCATAACATCCAATTTATCAATGTTTAATATTATCAAATCAGTTAAGGTCATCGAATTATCAATTGAGGTCAAACAATTTTATTGAGGCTACCGAATTTCATTTTTGGCTTAACAGATTTGTTAATAAACAAAATTGCCGCATATGTAGTGAGACCAATCCACAACAGACCCTACATCCTCCATTACATCCATCCATTACATCCATCCATTACATCCATTCATTACATGATGCTGGTGGTATCATCGGATCTTATTTATCCTAAAATTAGGCAGGAGCTTGCGTTATGGTCAATGGAGATCGTTGCTGCACAATAATCAATGATTTATTTTTTTGTATGGCTACGTGCCATACGGCGACCGCAACCATCGATTTATTAAAATCAAAGTTTGGCGATATTTTGATTTCGAGAACTTCCCCTCGATTACTTCCCATGAGACCACGTAAAATCACTGGTTTATGCTGATAAACCAGCAACAATTGACGCATTGGAATCCAACATCGTTCGTGTTATTCGTGACAAACGGCCCTAAATCATTTTCATATGTTAATGTCATGTACTGATCTTTTAAATAAAAAAAATTTTTTATTGAAATTTACTTTTTTGTGTTATTTTTTTATAATTTTGTGTTCTATCGGGTTTAAAAAAATGTGTTGAAATAATTGTTTAGTTTCAAAGACAAACAACTTGTAATTATTTTCATTTGTAAGAAAATAAGGAATACCTACTTGTATTTTAAAAAATCTAGTGGCAGTTCTCAAAACTAAATTTAAAATTTTGAATTCATTATAATTTTTTTCATAATATTGCTATTATTTTCACAAACACCCATTTCAATTAATTGCCAAACTAACATGTTTATGGCCATTTTTTATTTTCTTATTTATCAATGTTTTTTGAAGCGATCGATCAATGATGGATTATTGCTTTTGTTGTTGTAGTTTCCTATTTGTTTAACAATAAAACATTCACTCACAATTAATGAGAAATCACATCTACAATATGGTTGTTGTTTAGAAAAACAAATTAAATCCGCCTTTTAATTGAGTATTTTCGATTGTCGATTGGTGATCATTAATATACATAAATAGCATATGCTAATGTTTTTTAAAAAAATTTGTATCTGTGTAAAAACTTGAGCGCAATAAGAAAAAAATAGCATCATATTTACGATTTTTAAACCCTACACAACATCTGGTTCAGACCAGCAAACAAAAATTCTCTGGTAACATGCCAAATTTTATACCTATCACCAAAAATTTCATAAGTTTGTAATTCCGTGTGAAATGTTGAAAATATAACAAAAACAAATTCATTGAATTAAAATAAATTGAAAACGAAAGGGTCACCGATTCGGATAACTTATAAATTTAATTAATGTCTAAAACAACCAGTTTATGCAAAGAAAAGTATTAGTCAGGATTATGTTTATAAAAAAACTTTAACAAAATTTGTTTGAGGGACTCTTACCTATATTATTGCCATATAAAGTTAAGCGGTATCAACAAGTCTGAATTAGCTGTTGGCCAAAAACTGATTTTTTGAGGTCCCACTGATTTTCAGAATCTTTAAGGCCCAAAAAAAAAAAAAAAATGTCACCAAAATGGACAAACTGAGTATAGGGTTTTACTGCCCTTTTGGTAGTAAAGTCGAATGTATACTGTCATGATCGTGTGTTTTTTCAAAAGTCTTGATTTTTTGCACAGTGTAATTTTTGATCTCAGATTTCTATTTCTATAAGTTAAAAAAAATTATCCAACAATATTGTACTTAAAGTGTTAATTGATATTAGTTCACAAATTGTTACTTGAATCAACTTGATTATGGCTTCATACCCGAAACTCCAAGATTTAATATCAAATGAAAACTACATCAGGCATATTTAAAACATTCGCAATGTTCTGCGTACTTGTATGAGATATCTTAATAACTTAGTGACAAATAGTAAACTCTAATAAAGCGAAACTTTACAAAGACATTCTTCTAGACAATGCATATTATTCAAAGGAGCTACATCCACTATACAATGAGTAATATTGGATTGAAAAATTAGTTTTAATATTAATATCATGGAAATAGCAAAGACAACTTTTGAATCTTATTATTATATTCTATTGGTTCTACAATAATTAACTTCACCTCTAATGCTTAATCATGCCTCAAGGCACTCATCGCAAAATTGGCAATAAATGCAAATATAACTGATTTTTCATTTCAAAAACTCTTGTAACAGTTTCTAAAAAACGTATAATAAGCCTTGAAACTTCTTAAAAGCACTCTTCTTTCTTCAAAAAAAATATGGGAAGTCCATGTTGTGTTATCAAACGTTGATTAAGGTTTTTTAAAGTTTCCCGATTGCTTTCATATTTTTTTTTTTCTTAAAAAGTATGTAAAAAAAAGTTATGCTACTCTTTAGAGACGTGATTAATTGATGAGTGACTTCAGGCACTCTTGGGCATTACAGACTAGTTTTGCCGCTTCTGTTTTGCCCTCATATAGCAAAATATTGTTTGGTTTTCTTTGCTTTGCAATTTATTACATAAAATATTGTTACGTTTTTACCTTTTAAAAACGGGGTTTATTTAAATAAACCGGATACTTTTGATTGCGAATAAAAGCAGTTTTAGTAGTTTAAAATTGTAACAACTCTTTATTTATTTAGAATGTACAACAATAACAGAATTAAATAGTCACTCAATGTCTTTATACACGTATATCAATTCGCAGAAATGCACACAAACTTTATTACGTACAACCTTATATGCACAAGACAGTTGATGTTAACTCTAACAGCGCCAATGATAAACTCCACTCACGACTGCCAGCTCTGCCACTATTTATACACGCGCCATCTATCGGGAATCTTCTACAATGCTACTAACGGACATACTAGTACATTCGATTTCTAGAGCTTTTCGATGTCATTGCCAGCAGTCCAAACATTTCGTGTTGCCATACTTACAAACAATGCCAATAAACGCATGCTACTGATGGACGTGCCTTCAAACATGATGAATGCTGCAGGCAGTCGTTACAGACCGTTGAATTCAAATCGTCATTGCACATTCGTAACAATATATTGTTTCAACTCACTCACACTAGGTGATTGCAGTGTACCTCAGACAGAGATATTGCCAATAATAGAAATTGGATAAATAAGTTCGGCAAGAACTTTATATCTTCTAGTTCAGTAAATATTTTCCTTGATACTCAGACCAAAATTATAGCGATTGGCACTCTTTTAGCGAACACCAATTTAGGAACCGATTTGGTAATACAGGAGATTCCACCTTAAACTTCTATCAGATTTGTAATATACTGATCTTGTTTTAGTGTGTTGGAAACTTAAATTTACGTATAGTTCCGAGGAAATGATTAAGGGAAATCGGGTCATCTACGTCAACTGTAGGAAAACTAGTTTTATGGCCGATTTTTTATCTATGTCATACGAAATGAAAACAGAAATGACTCAATAATTTATGGGAAAAATTCATATTTATTGTATCCAAAACTTGTCTGAATTTGACAGATAGTGAGACTGTTCACCTTTGACCTTGATCTTATAATATTGAAAATATACACGGCCTCAAAAGTTAGTAAACACCAGTGCATTTTTTGAACCGAATATATTATTCAGGCCAATCTCCAAATAACCGAAACTTATAAATTCTAATCGATAAAAATCAAATAATTTGTGGTGTTTACTCATTTTTGAGGCTGTGTGTATGTGCGTCAAGTACCTCAATATGGATATTTTGCCCATTCGAAAGTTATTTTTAAAGTAAACATTTTTCAATAAAATATTTATGAAATTTTCAAACACTCAAATACAAATAACGATTTCACAAAATGTTTATTGGGACATCAAACAAGAGATATTTTGAAGAGAAGAAAACAAAAATAAAAAAAAAACAAGGCACTACTGCTACTGCTTGTTTGGTTGCGAATGACATTCGCTGAAAAGTGTGTATGAAACACACCAGATTCCATACACACTTTTTAGATTTTCGAAAAAATAACAATTTGAATTTGTTTCAAACAGACAGTGGGCAGAGAAAAATAAAATTCATTAGTTAAATTTGTAATACACAACATTTAAAAGTTAAACGATTCAGTACCCATTTAAGCATTTCTAATTCTACAAAATAATGACGTTATTTCTTTTGCATATACATAACGTTAAGTAAAAAGATACAAGACCTTAAGTAAAAAGATACAAGATTTTATCAGAAGTTATTCCATATTCCACATGTTGGAATAACCCAATTTAATTTGTCGCTGCGATTAATAACCACATCAAAAAAATTTAAAAACTTTTGAATGTTATAACACATACGTATGAATATCATCATTTAAATAATTGTAAATTTTCAATTGGAATTTAATTGAAGTGACCTAACTTAGCTTTCTCTTCTTAATCTGAATTCATGCATTCTGATTGTATTTTCTCGGATTGCTGCTTTGTTTAAAATTTAAACTACACCACACAAAAATGACACTTTGAAAAATAAATACTCCCAACATTCTTATTATCGTAATCTTAGTGTGCCTAGCCCCAATGTGCGCACACAATAATTTTTTAGTGATATGACTGAGACACCAGTCGCAATGCATGTATTAATTTGTTTAAACACAAATCGATCGCTAGAGGTATTTTCAGTTCGATGTGGGATGTCTTACAAATCGTTACCATTGAATTGATTCGTTTTTAACGAAGCGGAAAAAAGATTTTCTTGTTTGTGTTAACAAGTTTTTACAATTTCATACATTGATTTTGTATTTAGCGTCGGCAAATTAACGTAGTGAAGTGAAAAAGTATGTCTCTCAAACACAAAGTATTAAATGTTTAATATATAAAGAGAATCAACATGAAACGGTTGAAATCTCAACAAAATATGACCATACTTCATGATGTAATAAAATTCTTACAAAACATGAGTGAAGTGCCACATCTCTACCCGTCAAAAGGGAGGATAATGCAAGTCTTGTAAATGATTTATGTGTAAATTGTGAAAATAAAAACAATAGTGAAATGAGATCTAGTGAATTCCAAAGTGAAACTAGAATATTGCTTGTTAGGCAATAAATTGCAACAAAATAAAAAATCTCCTTCCACTTCTGCTCAAATCATTACTACCATCAGCGCAGTGATAAATATTGTGAATAATTAAATTCATCTTACTCTTGCTGTTCATTACCGAACTGTTTAGCTAATTCATCTCCTGGAGTATCAACAGCTCTATCATTTCAAGGGAATTCGAATTAGTCTACCGATGAGGAGATGTTAACTGGCCTGCTGGCTCATTTATGGATTTTTAATCTGTGGTTAGATTTACACCCGTTCGAGGAATGAGCAATAGTTTTGAATCAGGTAATATACATGGGTATATATGTTTACAATGCCATAAATCTTTGAACAATTAGTTAATTAAAAACTATTTGAATGTTTAATAAACCTGTTTGTTTCCGCTTTAATTATTTAAATTCCAATATCTATAACATTTAAATGAATGGTTTAATAACGTACAAAGCTAAACCGCTGTCATATCTGTATGTCTGTCTGTCTGTTGAAATCATTTTTCTGAAAACCCCAGATATCTTCATGATCCAAATATTTAATAATTCTGTCAGACATGCTTTCGTGAAGTTTCCTATTTAAAATCAGAAAAATCCGTCCACAAATAACGGAGATATGAGCAAAAGTACGAGACAACCTCTGAAAATTTCATCAGAAAAATACAATTTATTGCATGCTTTGACAAAAAAGTAACAAAACGTATGTTTGAATGTTTGTTGGTTTTATTACATTGCATAGTTTCCCTTTTTTTGTGTGTGTTTCGTTTCGTTTGGCGTTGTTGTTTTTATACCCTTCACCTTCGTCATTTCCTTTGTAACTTCTACAATATAATCTGTTCGTCAGAAATTAAATGTAACTTTTTTAAAAGTTTTCTTGATCAGTTGATCTGTTAAAAAGCTATAAGTTAAAGCAAATTACTATGTAACAAGTGTTTTGGAATTTTTGTAAGAATATAATTTGTTTACAAAGTATTTTAAGTAAAAATTAACAAAAATGCCAACAAAAAAAACAGGCATTGGTAAAAACACAACCAAATCACGGAAGATGAGGAAAAGAAGAGCAGCTGAAATAGATGCGGAACGCTAATCACGTATTCAGGAAAATCGGGAAAGGGCATCTACGTCTAGAGAAGCGAAAACAGAGAGAGAACGCGAATCACGTCTTGAGGAAAATCGCGAAAGGGCATCTATGTCTAGAGCCGCAGAAACGGAAAGGGAACGCGAATCATGGATTCAGCAAATGCGTTGCAGTCCATCTTCAACGAGAGCTGCAGCATATCGAAAGACTACAAACCAATTGATCCCGAATGACTCGAACAAGAGAAAGAATCGATTAAAAGTTGGCGGCATAAGGACGTAATGATTGGCGCAATGAACAAACCTTGCTTACATTGCAGCGTTTTGAAGTTCAATAGGAAATCCCCGGGAATGTGCTGTTCGAACGGTTAAGTTTTTCTGACTCTAATTATTGAGCAGCTTCTAAGTTACATTTCGCCGCCACTACGATTTCCAAGCACTTCCTTCAAAATCGGGGCAACTAATATCGTAAACAACATCGGCTTCGTGCCCACCTTTAAAGTTCAAGACCAAATGTACCACAGAATTGGATCATTGATGATGATGCGAAGTTCCTTAAAATTTATTTCACTGGCCGAACGCTATCGACAAACATGCGTATACATTTACTGCAAGACCCTTCTTCCGAAACATTTGTTGGACATCCGAAATGGAAGAATTACAATTGATCCCGCCACAAATGAGATTTCGTTCCCGCCGAACTTCTAACAAATGCAAATGAATATTCAAGCCGTTGTCGACAAGGTATTCCCAAGTCTTACAACCAACTACAAAAATTCGAATAGGATGTGGGAACGTGCAATTTTGGCACCAAATAGAATTCAATTGAAATTGCCTGGCGAAATCGATTTACACAGTAATGAATAAAGAACAAGCTGTCAATTATCCACGCACCAAAACTATGCCACGGAACATCAAAAATGTTCACCAAATTGAATAGAGGCAACAATCATCGGTGGCAGATTCAAAGGCGAAGATGTACTGATTCCACGCATACCGATGATTTTCAACGACTTACCATTTTAATTCAAGCGGCTCCAGTTCCCATTTCGTCTTGCCATTGCAATGGCATTGCTATAACCATGGCACAAGGCCAATCTTAAATATTGCTAGCTTACATTTTGAAAATTCATTCACACGGTCAATTATATGTGGCTTGCTCCCTTGTTGGCACATCAAATAATTTATATATTTTTACTCCAAAAAAATAGAAACATTGTATATCCCCTGGCCTTAACTCGTAAATATAATATCCCAATCGCCTTAAAAACATACGTTTCTTTTTTTTAAGGGATATCTATAAGGCACTGTACTTACTGATATCTGCTACATCTTTGTCAAATGACCACCTCATCAGGTATATTGTATTATATTACAATAAAATCGAGATCGAGATGCAATATAAAACGCGGACCGGGTTCATCTAGTTGTAAATAAACTATAGGTGAAGGTTCGCATCACCTCCAGTGGTTCTCAAAGAAATATGGATCGATGACGCCGCCAGCTCAATATCCACACCAACTTCGATAATTTTGTTTATTGACGTACCCATTCATCCAGAAATCGGCCTCATGATGATTTTTGATAAAACAATTTTATCAGTTGCACGTGTTGTTGAACGCTATATCCGTACATGGTGATTTGGCAAAACAATCTGAATAAATGACAGCCAATTCGACAGATTTGGCTGTCAAAAAATTTATAAATTTATATATTTTCTCATTAATGTTGTATACAGGAAATCAGTAGGTGAGAAACCAAACATACAATCTCATTCTTGGTTAGGCAATAAAAAGATTGTTTATTTTCTCTACTGATGAAAACTTCTTTTCTTCTCCATTAATTCCAAGGGGTCCATGTGGCTTGTGCTGTTCATTTAAACTAATATCTTTTCAAATGTACAATTCTATTGTTAATATTTAAAAAACGAAACAAAAAGACAAAAAAGAAGACAAATGTAAACACTTGTAAACGCGTATCACTTGGAAGAATGTGTGTAATAATCTACTGAAGAAGTGCAATCACAGAATGAAAGAGAAACCACCCAAATACATGCTAATAATGCGGCTGCGGCTGCTGCATGGTGGTAGCTTCATTTCGAAAGAAAACGAGGAGAAACAAATTAAGCACTTTGATGTTCGCACAGCAGGAAGATATTTATTTTCGTTTTTTTATACCCTCCACCACCACAAGTGGTGAAAGAGGGTATATATACGTTTGTCATTCCGTGTGTAACATTGAGAAATATTCATCTGAGACCCAACAAAGTATATATATTATTGATCCTTATGAAATTCTAAGTCGATTGAGCAATGTCCGTCTGTCTGTCTGTCTGTCTGTCTGTCTGTCTGTCTGTCCGTCTGTCCGTCTGTCCGTCTGTCCGTCTGTCTGTCTGTCTGTGTAAAACACTCTCACGCTCAAAATACATAAGCAAAAGTAATGAAATATATACCAAAATGTTTATAATTTTTCTAAGCAGTTTGGTATTGAAAATCAGCAAAATCGAGTACGTAGAACCAGGGTTATGGATTAAAATGTAAGACAACCTCCAAAAATTTAGATCATTTTCACATGTTTTTTTCTGATTTTTGGTAAATCCATTCCAGAAAATACCATGAAATTTTGCACTCATTATTTATATGATAAAAGGACAAATTCTGTTGAAAATGGAAAGAATCGGTCCATAGTTTCTCGTAGCCCCCATACAAATTTCTTCCCGAAATATGCTGCTATGGTATGTAAATGCCCATAGAATTGCAGTATCCATACAAAATTCAGCACAACTAAGTTTCGTGAAAACAGAAATTGCGACACCAATTTTTTTTTGGATCGGGCACTTTTTGACCATAGCCCCCATATAAAGTTTACTTCCGAAAATCATTTAAATACACTTAAGTATCTTATATATATCGGTATCAGGTTGAAATTCAACTTGAATAATCCCCATGCACATGAAAATCGCTGTAGGGAATTTCATGAAGATCGGCACATAATTGGTTATAGCTCCCATATAACGACCACTTCTAAAAACCACATTAATTTTCATAAATATCTGAAAAATATCGTTATCGAATTAAAATTTTACACAGATCGGTAGTATTAATTCACAAATGATACTACTAGATTGTGTGAATATCGGTTCATATTTGAGCATAGCTCCCATATAAGGTCCATTTCCGAAAATTACTTAAATACTAATAACTCTTTTATAAAAGCTTCTATCTTGTTTAAATTTCAAACAAATATTTCCATTATATACGAAAATCGATGTGTTGAATTTTGTGAAGATCGGCCGATAATTGGTCATAGCTCCCATATAAGGACCACTTCCGAAAAACACATTAACCTCTGTAAATATTTTAAATATATGGATATGGAACTAAAATTGTATACCGATCAATATATTGTATCCAAAAATTATACTACTGGGTTTTGTGAATATCGGTCCATATTTGACCATAGCACCCATATTAGCTCGATGTCTGATAATCACAATAATACCCATAAAATTCTTATAAATAATGTTATGGACAAAACTATCAAGCAAAATAGGCCTCAAGTACATAGAAATCGCTTTAAAATATTTAATTATATCTTCCAAATAAGTCGCACATCCGAAAAATACATTAACGCATATATACAATCATATCGGTAAAAAATGTAACAGATATAAGTTTCAAGTTGGTTTGATGACTATGGGTTCTTGATTATATATAGAAGGCTCACATCCGGAAAATTCATTAGAACAGAACAAAAATATACTTTTGAAGTTTGACTAAATATATTTGTTTACCCTTTTTTATACTTATTTACTTCACTTGTGGTGAATAAGTAAATATTGAGCCAATCGGTAATGTTAACCAATTATTAAGTATATAAATTGTTAAATAGTACATTTTATTCCTATTATAAAAGTATAGACTCTGTTGGAAACGATAGGAATATGTAGTTATTTCAATTATAAATTGCTGAAATAGATAACATTTTTATAAATTTGAAATAAAATATCTTTTGCGTAAACTAGTTTTTCTAACAATATATAAAATACTACTATACAACTATGTTTTAAATAAACTTTTATTTTGTTTAAAAAAAAGTGTTTTTATTGAAGAAAGTACATAATTTGTATGTAGTCCAAAATGTGTATTATATCATGATTCATATATAATCCATAAAGTGGCTTAAAAAGAAATTCGGTTATAGTCCTAATTCGCTCATAGTCCACAAAAATTGTGCAACTGTATTTGTAGACTATAAGCGAAAACTACTGTATTACATTACCATTCTACCATTCTTCATAATCGGAGCTAAGTCCCAATAACAAACACTGAATATGGATATTAGAGTGTTTATACCAATGTAATTTCTATAATTTTCATCTAATTTAGGTGGAGGGTATTTAAGATTCGGCATAGCCGAATATAGCACTCTAACTTGTTTTTTCATGTTTTTGTTTTGGAAAAATATTTAATTCATTGTTGCTGTGTATCGTCAGAAAACAATAACCAACTGGTCTTCGTTTGGTTGGCTGGTTGCTTCAGCGTTCGATCGATCGCTTCATTTGTAACAATATATTAAATATTCCTGTTTTATATTCCAACAATGTGGCCACAGATGATCTGTTTCAATAACTTTTTATTTGCATCTTGCAATGTTTTGATTATTTCTTGTCCGTATTTTCTATATGAAAATATTACAATTGTATCAGATTGAGCAGGTCGCTGCGAATGAAACATTTTTATTTTATAAAGATGAAAGAAATTTATATTCTTCAATATGGAAATTAAGTGTTTCGAAAATGTTTATCGACTGATGAAGACAACTTGCATCATGTTCTGTTAATCTGGCCATAATTACATATTTTCTTTGGTTTTGAGAATTGTACTTTTAAGTTTAATTAATCATACTAATAAATGTATAGAATTATAATTGTATGTACATGGTATTCTTAGGAGAATTGATTGTTTAGAAGTGATGACTTAACCCTTGCGTGTGTGACCAAAAAAAAAAAAAAAAAACACGTTTAACAGGGTGAAGTTACATATTATTGCACAATATATACAAATGCGCCATATTATAAAATGCTAAAAAAGTGTTTAAGTTTAGCCTAACGTCAATTCAATAAATGGGGATTCTCATTTATATACACAGTACTCAAATAAATTCAGCCAGTAGAAAGACTACTCAGTAGTGTGTTGTGAGCGTATACGTAATAGTTTCCACCTAATTTGTATGTTGTACCCGGATGCCCTGTAACCCTGTTAAGGGTGTAAAATATAAAATGATTTACCACTACATCCCAAGTCGAGACACAAATGTGTCCATTATAAAAAATAAATATAACAAAAAGTTAGGAGTTCTCAGAAAGTTTCAAACGCCTAGGAATTCTGCATACATAGAAAATAGCAATTAAATTACAAAAATTTACCCGGGTACCCTGTCACACACATAAGGGTTAAAGAAATGGAAATTCCCAAAATTTAAGTAAAAATCCTTTAAACAACGCACAGTCTAGGTTTTACTAAAGAGTTTCAATTGTATGATATGATGTTCTGATTTATTCTCATACCTTTTAAAAAAAAATGTTTGCAGTTTTTTTATAATTAAGTTTTGGCAACACTATAGTGGTTGTGAATGAAATCTGAAAAAGTAATGAAACTTAAGTCGAAAAGCAATCAGTAATTGTTGTTTTTTCTACTTCACACGCTATTGTGTGCAACTGCAACATAATGAGGTTTCCACCTTGTTAAGGGTGGTTTTTCAACCCGTTAGATCTTACGAAAGGGTTAACTTACAAATGAACTGCGCTCACTTTTTGACATTTATGATCAGTATACTCTGGCAAATCATCATTAATAGATTGACGCTTGAACAACGCTACCAAATTATCCAAATTTACACTCCGCATATGGAGTGAAATCAATCCAAAAAAGATCCTACAGACTCTATTACATTCGGTTTATATGCTGGTTGCATCATCGGACCTTATTTCTTCAGAAATGAAACCGGAGCTCACGTTACGGTCAATGGATATCGTTACCGAGCCTTGATCAATGATTTTGGCTTGAATATATGGTTTTGAAATTGCGGTTTCAACAGGATGGCGCTATCTGCCACAGCAGGTCGATTTATTGAAATGGACCTGTCAATTGACCTCCAAGATCGTGCGATTTGACACATCTCGATTATTTTCTCCAAAATCTTCGTTATCAACTGTAATATTAAATAAAGTTCGCTACTGATTCGAAACGGTTTAAAGGTAACGCTAATTTGGATTATTTAACTGTAACGGCATTTGCTGTGATATCGGTAACGTTAGTTTAATAATAACGGTAATTGCCTCCTGATTTTATTAATAAAATTTACAACACTTAAAAATAATTTGACTGCCACCGTTGTTTGATTATGTTTAAGATTTTGTAGATTTCAATAGACTCAATTATTGAAATTAGTATTGTTATGATTTAAGTTATTTATAGAATATCGGTAACGGAATTTTATCGGTAACTGTAATTGCAGTTATTTCAGTAACGGTAGCTTAGCGGTAACTGTATCCAACCTTGATATTAAATGAACTTATTAAAATCGATTTTTTATTTGATTTTGTTACTTAAGGAATGAAACGCCTATAAAGATCTCACTAAAGAATTGAATTTTATAAAGACTACTTACTCCGCCAACTACACAAAAATCCTGCAGAAGTGAATTCTGTTTTCTGTATTTGGTCATGCAAAGAACAAAGGGCTAACCAACAAATAATATCAGCAGCCAGAGCCATATGGCTGCTCTGTTTTTAGCCACCCATGATGATGATCATTGAGTTTAATATTTATGGTAATAATTTCGGAACAGTAAGCCAACAGGCCAATAAACGTACTGATTGTACACTAAACAAATATTTAATGTATTAAAAATGTTTTCGAATAAAACACAAAACAGATTAATATTACAGCTACAACAAACCAGAAAAAAGATGTAGCAAAGAGGCCTTCCTGAAGGCCGTATTTTGCAGACACAAGGACACCCAACCGTATTGCACACTCGTTTTAAGTTTATACAGTGTATCTCTCTATCTGTTAGAGATCTGATGAAGGCCTACATAAGAAGGACCACTGGAAGGCCTACTTAGGAAGAGCTAATAGAAGGCCTACTCTGGAAGGTCTATTCAGCATTTACTGTTAATTATTTACAAAAACAACAACAAATTAGAACTCATTAAGCAAATAATGACTTGTAAAGTTTGTAAAGAGAGTTAATCGCAGAGCTGTTGATGCTGAGATTTAATTCTCTGAGGTAGACTTTTTTTGTGCAATCACTTACAGACACACGTACGGATATAGCAAGATCGAATTGAAATGCTTTTGTGGCTCTACGACCAATATTTCGATGTCTTACAAACGGAAAGACAAAATCAATATTCCCCCATATTTTTGGTAGTGGGTACAAAATATATAAACAAATTAATTAATTCCTATTTAACCTCCCATTTATTGTGTGTAAATAATCATAAAGAAACCATCAACGAAGACATAAACAGGAATAAATACACAACACTATACAAATCAAAAAAAAAACAAGTAAGAAAGTATGGTCGGTCAAGCCCGACCTTATAATACCCTACACTAAGTAAATGAGCAAAAACATTTTTCTTTCAAAATTTCAATAATTTATATTCGTGAGTGATTTTCGGAAGTTGGCCTTATATGGGAGCCATGAAAAATTATGGACCGATCACCATGAAATTTGGTCATGTGATTAATGTCTATATGAAAGTTATTTATGTTGCATTTTATGTATATACCACCATTTTTAAGAGATTTATGCTCGTTAAAGTGATTATCGGAAGCAGATCTTATATGGGAGCTATGACTAATTATGGACCGATCATAATAAAATTTGGTGACATGAATTTGGTATATATAAAACTTATTTGGAGAAAAACTTGTGTAGATACCTATATAAATTAAACATTTATGACCGATAAAGTCCAATTTTGGGAGGACATTTGTATGGGGGCTAGGTGAAATAATGGACCGATTTCGGCCAGTTTCAATAGGCTTGGTCCTTGGGCAGAAAAAATGATATGTACTAAATTTTATCGAAATATCTTCAAAATTGCGACCTGTACTCTGCGCACAAGGTTTACATGGACAACCAGCCAGCCAGCCAGACGGACGGACGGACGGACGGACGGACGGACATCGTTTAATCGACTCAGAAAGTGATTCTGAGTCGATCGGTATAATTTAAGGTGGGTGTTAGACTAATATTTTTGTGCGTTACAAACATCTGCACAAATCCAATATACCCTCCCCACTATGGTGGTGTAGGGTATAAACAGTCATTCACACATTCATATGTGAACAATATTTAGAAAATGGAAATTGTGTGGTTTCAATTTTATGAAGTGAGAGACGAAGTAATCAATCAAGTGCTTCCAATTGTGTCCATCGTTGAGCCTATCGATATTCAAATGAAAAACTACAATGAATAGAGATAACGAAGAGTTAGTGTAAAAGAGAAGTGAAGATCGGGAGAGTAAAATAACAAACAGCTAAATACTGCAATTAGCACTGATATTAAATAAACACACACATTTATTAAATTAAATACAAAAACGTTTTTTTTCCAATAAGAACAGCCCCAGCATTTGGTAAAAATTTTAGGACAAATGCGATTACTGTGTCTCTTCTGGAAGTTAAAAATATGATTCTAATAAATAATCTTCATAAGCTATAAAAAATACAATTTTAAAGGAACCTTTTTTCTTTAATTCCATATGAAACACAGTAATTATTTTAAGAAGAAACTTCTTCGATATTCATAAGCGAAACAATCCAATCGTATTTGCTGCTTCTAGAAGTCTCTTAAGAGTTTCCCTTTAGGTGTATGATTGCAGTTGCACACTTTTACCCGACTGAATTTGATTTCATCTGCAATGAATTTAATCATTATGAAGTATAGTGGGGGAAATGAAAAAAAGTGGAAATAAATCTGTAAATTCTAAACGCAGAGTAGTATTTAAATACAATTTCATATGGCAATAGAGGTGTTGCTGAGTTACGGTTTTGAAATTGGACTTCAAACACCAAAGGTGGACGTAGCCTCAGGCCTCAAATTGGGGTATATCGATGCCAAATTTTTGTTCTCTATATGATTTGAAAGATTTTTATATATGAAAAATCTTATCGAGAACAAAAATTTGGCATTTTTGCATATACCCGGAATACCCCACTTTTGGGCATTGAGGCTCCGACCTCGTTTTTGTTTAAAGTACGAATTGTGTCATTTTAACCCCAAGTGTCATTAAGGGTTAATTTCCATTTTTGTGCTGTTGTTATAAATCTAGACTATATGTTATATTTTTTTTTAAGTTTCATCAAAATCTTTAAATTAGAAATTCCAATTATTTATTAGTTTGACCTTTGACCTTCACTATTTAAGGTTTATCGTTTTCCAATTTTAGTAGAACATTCAGAGTATATTTAAAATTAGCTGGACTATAATATTCTGAATAGGCTTCACTTAAAATTCATAACAGTAAGGAAATAGAGCTTATTCGCCAAGAAAATGGCCAAATATTTGTTTTTCTCGAAAATTTCAAAATTTAAATCGCAGGTACGGAAAAACTATAAGAAAAATGTTGATAATTTTTCCATATTTTTATTCCCTACTAGCTTGACCCGGTGCGCTTCGCTACACCTGTTCGATGTAAAAATCGGTTCAGCCGTTTTTTTTTTGTTTAAAACTAAAGGTACCAATTTTACCCGTTTTTCCCCCTTTTTATCCCTTTCTGGTCCAAGTATTGAAAAAATTTATAGCCTATTGACGCTTCCAAGTAAGGATCTATCTACGTTCCAAATTTCAATAAAATCGGTTCAGCCGTTTAGGCGTGATGCTCAAACAAACAAACAAACAAACAAACAAACAAACAAACAAACAAACAAACAAACAAACAAACAAACAAACAAACAAACAAACAAACAAACAAACAAACAAACAAACAAACAAACAAACAAACAAACAAACAAACAAACAAACAAACAAACAAACAAACAAACAAACAAACAAACAAACAAATAAACAAACAAACTTACAAAGACATTTATATATTTATATAGATTATGTTCTCAATAAATCCCAATAAGATGATCAATAAATTCAGAAATTGGTTTAACAAAATTTATAAAAATTTGAAAATGGAGTTGAAACTGCCGTAAATTTTTTTTTTATTTTTTTGGTCATACCTGCGAATAGTTTAACGGTATCCTACGTCGACAAAAACTCATATACAAGTAAATATGGATATATTTTAAGTAAAAATTAGCTTTTATTTTAATATTTATCCAAATATGTTAATTTTGTTCCTACATTTCATGTTCTAGTGACCAGAGACACGTTAATGACCTGGGGAATTTTTAATAACTTTAACATTTTTTGACTTATTTCTATTTTTTATGTATCATTAGAACGACAATTACGTACACATTTCGATTCTTTAAAATTAAATTGCAAAAGTATTATTTAATGGCAAAATTTTTACAAAAACTGAAAAAAATGCATTTTTCCCCCTTGTAAAAGCATCTCAAAACTTCAGAGAGCTTGCGACACGTCTTAGTCCCAACCGATTTACCTAAAATTATTTCAGTACGATTTTTCTACTAATGTTCACCAAAATGGGGGGTGAGAATGGCAAAAATTCAAATTTCGTTTATTAAGGGCCACCCTAATGTGTACACAGTGGCTAATTTTTCGTTTTAGATACGGCCATTAATGTCTAATTTATACATTAGTTAGGGAAAAGTTGATTTCTTAATGATATCGTGCACACATGGGCTTAAAATTATGCAGTTCTGTTCTTGACATTAAAGCATATAATTGAATTGCATTGTAACTAGACATTAGTGAAATGTAATCTGTATTTATACCCTACATCACCATAGTGGGGAGGGTATATTGGATTTGTGCAGATGTTTGTAACGCCCAAAAATATTAGTCTAACACCCACCTTAAAGTATACCGATCGACTCAGAACCACTTTCTGAGTCGATTAAACGATGTCCGTCCGTCCGTCTGGCTGGTTGTCCATGTAAACCTTGTGCGCAGAGTACAGGTCGCAATCTTCAAGATATTTCGATAAAATTTGGTACATGTCATTTTTTCTGCGCAAGGACCAAGCCTGTTGAAACTGGCCGAAATCAGTTCATTATTTCACCTAGCCCCCATACAAATGTCCTCCCGAAATTGGACTTTATTGGTCAACAATGTTTAATTTATATAGGTATCTACACAAGTTTTTCTCCAAATAAGTTTTATATATGCGAAATTCATGTCACCAAATTTTATTATGATCGGTCCATAATTAATCATAGCTCCCATATAAGGCCTGCTTCCGATAATCACTTTAACGAGCATAAATCTCTTAAAAATGTTGGTATACACATAAAATCCAAAATAAATAACTTTCATACAGACATTAATCACACCACTTAATTTCATGGTGATCGGTCCATAATTGGTCATAGCTCCCATATAAGGCCCACTTCCAAAAATCGTTCACGAATATAAATTATTGAAATTTTGAAAGAAAAATGTTTTTGCTCATTTACTTAGTGTAGGATATTATATGGTCGGGCTTGACCGACTAAACTTTCTTACTTGTTTTTTTATACAGCGATGTTATTTATAGCCAGATTGTAATTGAAAATTGAAATGTAATTATACTGTATCTTACCCAATTTAGGAAATAATCATTAAAGAGCATTATGATTTGTTAAATGATCATACTGTTTATAATACATACATATATGTAATTGTTATTGATTAATGAAATAATTTGTAGAAATATTTCTTCAACACCACAGGTGCCTAAACAGACACACTAACACAACATGAGCAATTTTTAATAAAATTTGTAAACCCAACAAATAATAAAAAATAATTTTAATTTATTTTTTTTATTTTAGTCAGACTCCATTATGCTGAATACTCTACCAACTTCTAGTGATAAAGATCTTCTACATGGTTCGTAAGTTCTTCGTTTAGCCGGTTGGCTTTAACAGTTTTTGTTATTAATGTTTGTTGCTCTTTGCTGGTGATAACGTCACAATGATCATCATTTTTATGATAATGATCTTTACATTATACAAATGTATGTTTAATGATGATGATCATTATCATAAAATCGAGATTTGTTATTATTACAAATGAGTTGAGTGGCGCTGACTTTATATGTGCCAATGAGGCGCCTCATCTTTCAATGATTGGTGATGGTGTTGGCGATGATCTTATTGTGGTTGATCATTATTTCATCTCTCTATCTATGTTGTTGTTATTTTTTATTGCTCAATACTGGAAATTATTCATCAGTATGTTTGTTGTTGTTGGGGTTGTAGTTGCTGATATTTTATCGATCGGATCAATTAATTAATCCGACTAATCGATTACTTGTTTTTGTTCTCCTCTCCTGTACTGTTCCACTTTAACATAATTTCATTAATATTTATTTGTGTGGGTTTTTATTCGTATTTTTATTTGTTTAAACAATATATACACCTTATTATTTTAAAGTGTTGTTGTCATACAGCAGATTTGGTCTGATTTAAGTTTATTGATATATTATTTAAATAAATTTTCTTTAATTATATTTTAGATTAATCAATTTAAATTAATTGTGATTAATTTGTCTTAAATTTTGTTTATTTAAATAATACTTGTTTATAAAATTTATTTTTAGAAGTTTAAAAATTTATTAGTACAAATATTAGCTTTGTTCGAATATATTTCTAGCTAAATTAAATATATATATATTTTCTCAACAATACACAAAATATACTAATGAAAGTCATGCAAATTTAGTTTCATTGTCATTATTTGGGAAAATGAAAAACAAATTCTTTTAAATTTTTACGAAAATAATTTCAAAACAAAACACTCTTTTTTAATTTATTACTGGAAACATACATATTTGCAAGTGTCTGCTAGATCTTACTATTTTTTGCGTACGAGAGGGGAAATCTGAAAAAAATAGTCAAAATAATATCTGGCGTTAATAAACTGTTTTACATATTTTACATATTTTTACCTTTTAAAAACGGGGGTTTATTTCCTTTAAATGAACCGGATACTTTTAATTGCAAATACAAGCAGTTTTAGTAGTTTAAAATTGTAACAACTCTTTATTTATTTAAAATGTACAACAACAACAGAATTAAATAATCACTCAGTGTCTTTATATACGTTTATCAATTCGCAGAAATGCACATACACACTTTATAATGTACAAGCTCAAATGTACACGACAGTTGATGTTAACTCTAACAGCGCCAATGATCAACTCCACTCACAACTGCCACCTTTGCCACTATTTATACACACGCCATCTTTCGTTAATCTTCTACAATGATCTTAACGGACAATAAGAACATACGAATTCTAGAGCTTTCGATGTTAATGTTAACAGCTTAAACATGCAGTGTTGCCATACTTATAAACATTGCTAAACAGCTAAACTGATGGACGTATTTACAAACATGATAAATGTTACAGGCAGTCGCCACAGACCGTTAAATTCAAATCGCTACCGCACATTCGTAACAATATTTATGGAATTTGATGTTTTAGAAATGAACTTAAGTGTGTTGTGGATTCAGCTTTTCTTTTTAAATAAAAACATATCTAAACCATTACATTTGTTTATGTTTAAACCTATATTTGTTTTAAATAAAAAATAAAATAATCTCATGATTTCTGGTACATTGTAAAAATTGTAATAAAATTAAAGCGGTGAAACCGTCCCATCAATTACTGCATATAATGTTTTGAAGATTTTGTTATGTAAACTTAATTAGTTAATAATAACTAAAAATTAGATATGAAAACTAGAAAATTATAATTTTTAATTGTAAAATTAAAAATTATAATGCACCTAACTAAAAAACATTTATTAAAAAACCCTTTACTAAAAGCATATAAATACCTATTAAGTTCTGTAAAGGCAGCAACATTTTAATTTCAGATGTTCAAACATTTGATTGGAAGAGTCTGAATGTTCAACATATATTTAAACTTTACTTCTCATTCCTAATAAAACACTATTTAATTCTTCTATCTTTCAGTTCCTTCTTGCTCTTGCTGCCAACATCCTACAGACGATTTCATCATGTTCAGCAACAACAACATATATCGTAAAATTTACTTGCCGATTTCCTCCCTCATAAATCTCTTGGTAAGAGTGACTTACACTGGACAATTTTGTAATTACTGGTATTTTATAAGCTTATTTTGATTTCTCAATTGAAGGATATTATTATATTGTTTGATTTTCTCTATTCCAGGTTAGAGTTTGGATTAAAATTCATCACGGAAACGGAGTAGCACCTTTGAAAATCATATATGTGGGGAAAAAATCAGACTGTTGAATCTTCTTTTACCAATTCTCTAAAATCAATGGATAATGATTTGTTTTATGATGTTACTTTTTAGATTGTTGCCCAGCCTGGAGTAGAGTGATTGTCTGTGGAATGACAATGCAGTTTGTGCTGTAGAAGAAAATGAACTATTAAATATTTTTATATTTGGTCAATTCACAAGGTATCTTATCATGTCATATTGTCATAATGACCTAATATTTCACAATGGTTTTTATTGCCTTTCAAGCAAAAAATGTCCTAAAATAATACTACTTTCTATGCTATGTTTATTGTGTTATCGTAACGAACCAGCAGAGACCAACGCCGAATGCCTATGAGTCGGTTAAGACGAGCCGCAGAGTCGTGATATATAAGGACATTATGACAATATGGCTGATAAGAAACCTTCTTTGTTTTTAATGTTTAGTTAATAAAGGAATAATTTAAATATTTTTTCAGTAGTTTACAATGTATATGCATGCATTTTTTGACCCAAAGATGAATCCTATTGATATAGATATCTCACTCGCATCCCATTAAGCGACCATATAGGTCGCTTAGGAAAAGACCTAAGCTTTCTTAAAAAAAATAAATAAAAAGGGCCCAATTCGAAAAAAAAGTCAAAAATGTTTTTAATTTTTTTAAAAAAAATCAAAAATATTTTATTTATTTTTTTAATGTTTTTTTCCAAAGATTGCATAAATAGCTATCTAAACAATTTGGGACACATTTTGCTAAGAACAATAGGTAATAAGTTATATGGATAAGAAAAAACACCTGTTTGGCCAAAATGTCATATTTTGACCTCCTATAACTCAGAGAGTTCTTGACCGATCTTGTTGAAAAATTGTGTCCGAATTACTATCTAATAGAACTAACATTGGTGCAACATGGATTTCAAAAGTTTGTTCACTTGACGTGAAATGCCCTATATAAATATTTTACGTATAGTTTTAAGTAGTTTAACGGTAACTTTACATATTATCAATGTTTTTTTTAGACACAAAAAATAAAAACACGAAACTATAGGCCACTATACACATATTATATATATTTATTTACATATAAAGCGCGTAAATATTTGAATTAAATTACAACATGTATTTTTACACTAATTATAAGTAGTAGAAGAAAAGTTACCTACTATGAATGGAGTAAATATACAGAAAAAAAATAAAAATGAGTTTCAATTACGAAATTGATTATATTAATTAAAAAAATATTTGATTCTGCTCCAATCATCAAAATGATACTGTTAATTAAATTGAAATTAAAAATTTTAATTGAAATAAAATCCAATTAAAAAAGTATTAAATATAGTAATTGAATTTCTATACAAATTTCAATTAAATTTTTAACTGAATAAATTAAGTTCGCAATTGAAATATTGCACTAAATCAGCTAAAATATTGATTAAAACAATTTTGCAATTAATTGTTAATTTTTTAGATTTATTTCAATATTATAATTATTATACCCTACACCACCATAGTGGGGAGGGTATAATGGATTTGTGCAGATGTTTGTAACGCCCAAAAATCTTAGTCTAACACCCACCTTAAAGTATACCGATCGACTCTGAATCACTTTCTGAGTCGATTAAACGATGTCCGTCCGTCCGTCCGTCCGTCCGTCTGGCTGGCTGGCTGGTTGGCTGTCTGTCCATGTAAAGCTTGTGCGCAGAGTACAGGTCGGTCCATTATTTGACCTAGCCCCCATACAAATGTCCTCCCGAAAGTGGATTTTATCCGTCACAAATGTTTAATTTATATAGGTATCTACACAAGTTTTTGTCCAAATAAGTTTTATATATAGGGAATTCATGTCACCAAATTTTATTATGATCGGTCCATAATTAGTCATAGCTCCCATATAAGGCCTGCTTCCGATAATCACTTTAACGAGCATAAATCTCCTACAAATGTTGGTATACACATAAAATTCAACATAAATAACTTTCATATAAACATTAATCACGTGACCAAATTTCGTGGTGATCGGTCCATAATTTGTCATAGCTCCCATATAAGGCCCACTTCCGAAAATCGCTCACGAACATAAATTATTGAAATTTTGAAAGAAAAATGTTTTTGCTCATTTACTTAGTGTAGGGTATTATCTGGTCGGGCTTGACCGACCATACTTTCTTACTTGTTTTACATAAATATGTACAGTATTGGCCACAACTAAAGCACCCCCTCAGTGAATTTTTTTATATTATATATTTTTGTATAAAAACAAAGTTTTAAATTTTTATTATGTATTATTTTTAATTGCTAATATATTTACTATTGAACAAATAATAATAATAACAAATAATTTTAAAGTTAATCTTTCTATAAGAGGTAATATTAAATCAAAAGATATTTAAAGCTGGAAAATAAAACGGACAAAACTAAAGCACCCCTTCATGGATATAATATAAAAAAATTTTTTAATTTATATTTTGTTGCAAATCCTTTGTTTTGGATGACACAAGCACATCTCTTAGGCATAGAAGATATTCAGTTTTTTATGGTGTCTTGCGATATTCCTTCCCAGGCTATAATAACGGCTTGAAATAAATTGTGAAAATTGCCGATCCGTATTTCGACAATTTGTCCGGTTTATTTTATATTAACAATCTCCCACAAGTTCTCAATACGATTGAGATTGAGCAGGCCAATGAAGAACTTGAATCTTATTGCTCTGTAGCTAAGTCTTACAAACTTTGGAGGTGTGCTTAGGATCGTTATCCTGTTTGAACCTCCCTATAAGTGGCATCTCTTCACTGGCATAAGGCAACATTACATCTATCAATATATCACGGCACACGAACCGATCCATAATCCCATTAACTTTATGAATTGGCCCAATTCCTTAACCAAAAAAGTAACCCCAGACCATTACATTACATAATTGTTCCTTTGCAATACTTAGGATTCAGTCTTTCTCCTTTTCGTCTGCGTACACGCCTTTTTCCATCGGAACTTTTTTAATTTGGATTCGTATTGTCTTCCAGTCGATGTGGGCTTTGGCAAACTCTAGTCTAGCTTTCTTGTTCGTCGGCTGAATAATCCAGCTTCCACTGCTCTTCTACGGATTGTTCTTTCGCTAACGCATAATCTTAAACTTGTTCTTACTTGACTAGCAGATGCTGTAGGATCTTTTAGCATTGCTCCTTTGATCAAGGAATCATCATATCGTGTGGTTTTACAAGGACGTCCTCCAGAATGCCCCGGTGATATACGACCAGTCTGCAAAAACTTTGGAATCAGCCGGGAAATAACTGATCTGTTAATTAAATATTGTTTACTCAATTCGTGCCGTGATAAACCCGGCTTCCAGTCTTCAATAAATTTAATATTAAATTCACTGTAGTACTTGTTCCTTGCCATCCATTGTTTTTTCACAATAAACTGTATAGAACTTTAATTATACAGACTACGCCTTCCTTTATTTTTATCTTCAGGAATTTTGAAATGCATCCGTTGTGTGTCCCGTTAACTGACATTGCAAATGTGCAGTAGCATAGTCAAATTTTTAAACTGTTATAAGGGGCTGCTTTTGTTTTGTCCGTCGTGTTTTTGTATGTTTTATCATTTAACAATATAAGTTAGTAAAATATATACAAAACACATCCCAAAAATCCTCTTTTTATCAAAAAAATTATGATATGAAAAATCCATTGAGGGGGTGCTTTAGTTATGGCCAATAGTGTATATAATTATTGTATAGTTTTATGTTCTTCTTAAAATAGTTGTATATAACCTAAATAAATATTTGTTAGAATTTTAACTGAACTAACAAGAACTGAACACCAAAATATTTTTGAATTAAAAATCAAAATGTTCATTCAATCTGTTACAAATATAATGGTTAAAAAATTATTTAATTCAATTTGTAATAGATTGAATTTGAAAAAAATTGTATCATTCATAGTGAATTTAATATTGATAAGAATTCATTCTGAAGGAATTTATCATTCCATGGGAATTAATTCACCTAGGAATTGATTCAACAACATCAAAAGCTTTAAGAATTAATTATACGAATTATATCTTACAGAATGCCTTACAAGAATTGTTAATTCCTTAAAATATAGTTCAATTTCTAAAATAGAATTAGAGAATGAATTCTTTTACAGCTTTGATTAAATAGCACGTTCTTGTGTTTTATGTTTTATATATTTTCAATGTTGATTTGGATTGGATATGGGTTGTTCAATATAAAACATATTGAATTTATATATACACATTTAAAGTGTAGTTCTAAGTAGTTTAACTGTAACTTTACATACTAATTCTCAATGTTTTTCTAGATACAAAAAATATAAAAATTTACACGAAATTGTTATCTTGCTAAACATTTATTAAACACATAAATAGGCCACTGTAGACATTTTATGTTTATTTATTTACATATCGCTCATTTGCTGCAACAACGACATAATTCAAAATTCGTGTGTTTTGAACTGAGTAATACGAAATATGCGCCGTTCTATAGTCTTTCATATAGTTTTATCAGTTTTCAAAAAAGTCAATAATTTTTTCCGTGAGAGTGTTTTTTTGTTGTAAACGTCAAAACTAAAATTCATTTTTTCTCGTATATTTGACAAGAAAAAAATTTTGGTTAAATACAGATTATAAGGATATTAACATCTATTATTCAAATCAGGTTTTATTTCTAAAATCTGATGGTTTGTTGAAAATTTATTTAAGAAATAGTCAAATGTCATAAAACATTCAAAGCCGTTTTTCTCGAAACGACTTTTTTTGAATTATGACGTTGTTGCAGCAAATGAGCGATATAATGTGCGTAAATATTTAAATTAAATTACAACATGAATTTTTATACTAATTATAGTAGGAGAAAAGTTATCTACTATGAATGGAGTAAATTTACTGGAAAATTTATTAGAGTGTATGTAATATGAAACGTATACTTAACACCTAATTATTATTAAACACTTATACGCCATGCGGTCACATGGATTCAGTATACAAGAGTTTCAAAATCAGTTTTTTTTTAATTTTACCCGTTTATTCTTAAAACCAAAACATTGAGGAAATATACAATGACAAAATGTGGTTTTAAATAAATTTAAGTTTTTAAATATTTTTTTAACCAATTAACACCATTATATATTTTTATTTTATAGTTAAGCTATAAAAAACTGATAAATAACCAACATGAAAGTGTAAAACCATTAAAAAAACAACAATACTAAAATTTTGTTGTTGTCATTGCTATTGCTGCAACAAGTTTTATTGGGTTAAGCGGCATACAACAGATAAATTTGTTCAAGTGTGGTTAAATTCAAAACAACTTGTTTATTGCTACAACAGCAGTAACAGAAACATTAACAATTATATTTTGCAATTGCTGACAAATTAAGTTTTAAAGTTTGTTTGTTCATGTTCTAAATAGTAGCACTGTTGTTGGTGACTGCAATTTTAATTTGTTGTAATTAAAATAAATAACGAAACAATAATTATTCATAATGGAAAACGATTTTATAGTAATTTTTTTTATATACTAGCTACTAAAAGTTGAATGAAATTTTTCTTTCGAAATCATGGCTAATTGGACCTTAACATTATCTCTGTTGCATGTTACCAAACCATGTTGATGTCCATGTTCAATTGGAATTGTATTTGCTAAATCAATTGAAAAAATTTTTTTTCTAAATTGTTTATCAAAAATTAAAAAAAAAAAAAAAATTTTTCAAAATTGTTTTAAATTTTTTTTTTTTCGAAATTGTTTCTTAATTTTCTAAAAATTTTTTGGTTAAAAAAAAAAAAATCGGGTTAACAAATATTTTTCCCGATTTTGACCCATTGTAGGTCCAAATTATTATAGCCTTATATACATCGTTGCAATGGACTTTGCAATATCTATCATTAGATATCCATATTGTCTATATTAATGACTTAGTAATCCAGATATAAATCAAAAATAAACCAAAAATCTAGGTTGCCCCGGTTTTTTCCTTATATCTCAGCCATTTGTTGGTCGATTTTCTCGATTTTAAATAGTGACTGAGCCAGAAGAATTCCCTATATATTGATGTATCAATTATGTTTGTAAGTTATTTGGGGGCTACGGAAAGTTGATTTCAACATACAGTCGGACAGACGGACATGGCTATGTCGACTTTGTTATCTATAACGAATATATATACTTTATGGGGTCGCAAATGAAAAATATAGAAATTACAAACGGAATGACAAACCTATATAATAAATATATCATACTCAAGGACACTTTCAAGTTTTGCAACTTTTCCTTGCATAAAAATTGTAGTATGCTACTTATTTAACTTAAATACTTTATCAATTTAACTTCAGGACCTTTATGCATGTTCATTTATTCCTTAAACATGAAATCGATGAATTGTTATACCAACATGTTCTAAAGTAAGTTTTTGTTATACACCAGACAAACCATTTGGGACTTGTGCACTCTTAAAAGTTTTCATGTTTGGCATTTTATTCATAAAGAAAGCTTAAAATTAAAGCAACAAAACATCATAAAACTAAAAAATAAAATTAAAATCTCAACAACTCTGACAATAGGGATTTGTAAAGTTAAACTGCAACAACTTTGTCCTTCTAGTCACTGGATTAAGAGAAATGTGTTAACAAATTTTAAAGGAATAAAATCATCAATTAATGTTTAAATTTTTTAGTTAGTCTAGATTTATTTCAAAATTTTTTTACGGTAAAACGAAGCGTTCTGAAACGTAAGCAATTTGTATGAAGAATACTGGAAAAAGGTTAGATACTTGAATATTTTCCATACAAAATTTGTTTAACGTTTGTCGTTACGTTTTATAAAATGAGGCCCTTAAATTTTTCAAAATATAAAATCACTAACATATACCTGACTAATCAAGGTAAAATTCTTGAAGGAATTTGATTTATTGAAGTTAAACGACTAACAATTAAACGACTAAGCATTAATTTCAATTATTATGTACAAATAACACTAGATTTGCATTAATTTGTAAAACGGTGCTAGCTAGTCCTGAATTTATTTTATTTACACTAATGGATGACTTGTGATTTGACGAATCGTAGTATGATCTTAAGCTGTATATATTTGTATGTGTATCTATGACACAATCGATTTCAGCGGGAGTTGTGCTGATAAAAAATAGAGCAAGTTTTAATATGACCAAAAAATTTTCAAACAATTAGAATTACAATACTTTTCAAGCAAAAAGCGTTACAAACTTGCTGATGATTCAGATCTATTCCTAATGGTACTGTGAACAATTTAAAAAAATGACAAGAAATGAGTTGTAAATAATTCATATAGAATTCCATGATTCTACCATATGGAAACGAGAATCATGGGCAAAGTTTTGAACTGTCAAGTCCCCATCCATACTGAGAAACAGTTGCTGCAAAATATTTGAGTTCATTGCTGAAAGGGGAAAGAGGAATGGAAAAGGGTACACTGTTTCATGTACATGAATGTTTTGTTGAGTATGTCATCCACATTTATTCGTTCATATTCGTTCTGTACAGAAATATCAAAAACTGAAAAACAAAAACTTCAGTGTGTAGAATCGAATGCAGTTTCAAAAGAGAATTTAAAAATGTGTTGCGGTAAATGTTTCACAGTGTGTTCCGGGACCAAAATAGAATGCTTCCATATTTACAGGTCTCTAGGAAGAAAATATATGAAATCGACCTATCAAAAGGGACTGGAGGAACTTATACAAATCATTGTAGGACGACATTGGAATAACGAATAAATATTCTCTTTTCTATTCCGAAAATGTCACATGTTAGCATTAAATCTATAATCTCGATGAGATTAAAGTGACAAAAAATTTCCATCATGTACCTGTATTTAATAAATGTTCAGAAGCTGTCAATTCTTAGTTAAGCCAAATAATTTGACCGGATTCTAATCTAACATCGTTACTTCTTAAATACCAATAATTTTGTATTATCACAATAGAACAATGGGTTGGTATTAATTTCTTATCACTTAACCATGTACATATTTTTACGAATATATTATTATGTTAGCAAGTAACTTACTCAATTAGTAAAGGGTCTTTCATACAGCGTTTCATTTTATTTTAATAAAACAAAGTATGTGTGAAATATCGTCGAACTTTTTTAATCGCACATGAAAAAATCTAACGGAGATAAATCTCACGATCTCGTTGGCTAGTTCACATCACCTCGTGAGATGTTCATGCCCTAAATCCCTCGTGCTAAATGTCCATTAGTGCACGAGCTGTGTGGCACGTATTACCGTCCTGTTGAAACTAGAGTTTCCAATTCGGTTTTAACCGAAACCGAAACCGAAACCGCGGGTTTTCAATGTCTAAAACCGAAACCGACAATTATTCTTCGGCTTTCACTTTTAATCTATTTTCACTAGAAAAATTAAAAATTTTGAAATGAGAAACAAACTTTTTCATCCAATTATTCTTCCAATATCTCTAAACACAGATCTTTAAAATGTCTTAAGATTTGTTTAAATTTTTTAAAGTGTATTAAAATAATGGCTTCAGGCTATTTTTGTAACAAGGTCTTAGTTATTTTCAAATATACGATAAAATTATGAAGTACTAGCTGACCGGTGTGCTTCGTCATCTCAATTGGAATAAATAAATAGTACTATTAAGTCCCCTTTGTTAATTAATATTAATTTAGGAAAACATGTCTCTAGTTTCATGTTTATTGATTCATTGTAATGTTGATTGTCAGCATTAATTTTCAAGGTCTAAAACCGAAACCGACAATTATTCTTCGGTTTTCACTTTTAATATATTTCCACTAGAAAAATTCAAAATTTAGAAATGAGAAACAAAATTTTTCATCCAATATCTCTAAACACAGATCGGTAAAAATATCTTAAGATTTGTTTAAATTTTTTAAATTGTATTACAATAATTGATTCAGATGATGTAGCAGGCTACCTTTCGCAAGCTAAATAATGCAAAATTTTTGTAACAAAGTCTTAGTTATTTTCAAATACCCGATAAAAGTATGGAGTACTAGCTGACCGGTGAGCTTCGCCACCTCAATTGGAATAAAGAAATACTACTATTAAGTCTCCTTTGTAAATTAATACTAATTCAGGAAAACATGTCTCTAGTTTCATTTTTATTGATTCATTGTAATGTGGATTGTAGATCATTCTAGACGTATCATTAGAATAAAAACAGTACCATAATGACCCGCATTTTGTATTCCTACCCAGCATCATTAATGTTTAATTTCATATTTCTGTATCCATTATTATAGAAAATACAAAAGAAAGATAAGACTTTAAACACCTTTCATGAATTCTAACTCATTTAGTATCATTTGTGCCTAATTTTAAGGTTTATTATTATAAAATATTCAAAAAGTACATTTACAATAAAAAAATAGTAACATTAATTATCCGTTTTGAATTCGCGTTTCGAGGTCCATCGTTATAAAATATTCAAAAAGTTCGAAAAAGTACCTGCAATTCAATTTTTTATATTTTAACTCAGTCAGCATATCAGCCAATTATTATGTATATACAATAAGTAAAATAATTTATTATAATAAAAAGTACCAGTAGAAGAAAAAGTAAAATTTTCCACACTTAAACCACTGTCAAGTATGAAATTTCAAAGTATTTTCCTGATTCTAGGTTCAATATTATAGAAAATTAATTTTGAAGAACGAAAAAGTACTCCTTAGTTCTAGTTCTCCATTTTTGGTATCATAATACAATTGAGCACCCTATTCTATATTATTTCTTTACTGAGAAGCATATTATTTACCTTTAACTAATTTAATATATTAAAAAGGTACCATTAAAAGAAAAAGTACCAATTCTCCTTTATCCTCGTAAATACTCGTCAAATTTGAACTTTAAATTTGTTTAGCAGTTCCTATATTATCAACTGATTTAATAGTTAATAATTTATCACAAAACCGAACCGAAACCGATCGGTTTTCAATTTTTTTAAACCGAAACCGCGGTTTTGAAATTCTTCGGTTTTTTGGAAACTCTAGTTAAAACCACATGTCGTTGGTGTTCATAACATCCAATTCATGCCAATAGAAGCTGGCAATCATGACGCCCCCAGCACAAAATACACAATAAACAGTGACATTTTCGGGAAACATTGGATGTTTTTTGATCTCATGTGGGCAAAATAGGCGAAACGCGCGGTATAGTGAACGAACAGAACACCCATTTGAATGGACCAATAAATATCCGTACATGGTGATTTAGCAAAACAAACTAAATAAATGACAGCCATTTCGACAGATATAGCTTTAACAATATGGCCGCTATCAACAGTCAAAGTTCGGACCCACTCCTACCTACTTACAATGAACAAATTATTTTTAATAACAGATATAAGATCTTATAACTGCCAATACCTTGAGCAACAATTGAATTTTAGATATTAGAACATGCATTTGCATATGCTTGGTTATGTTTCAAAATACGTAAATATAAATTTTACATAACCCATAGGTTAAAATAATGAAAAACTTTTTTTTATATACAAAACTACATCTCGTATGTACTCTAGTATTGAATTTCAGAGCAGATTGAGCAAAAAGTGTTGGGTTATTGTTTTTATATGCATGCACGAATATAACCTGAATCTATTTTAATACAGTTTATTATCGTTTATACGTTTTTTGTACCACAACATTTCACATTAAATACCAGAACAGTAAGTTATATGAACACATGAAGCATTATAAAGAGTGAGAACGAAAACACCTTATCACACGTTTTTCCTTAAAACTTTTAAACCAAGTATTATTTGATTTTTATACCCTCCACCACCACAAGTGGTGAAAGAGGGTATATATACGTTTGTCATTCCGTGTGTAACATTGAGAAATATTCATCTGAGACCCAACAAAGTATATATATTATTGATCCTTATGAAATTCTAAGTCGATTGAGCAATGTCCGTCTGTCTGTCCGTCTGTCCGTCTGTCCGTCTGTCTGTCTGTCTGTCTGTGTAAAACATTCTCACGTCCAAACTACATAAGCAAAATTAATCAAATGTATACCAAAATGTTTATAATTTTTCTAAGCAGTTTGGTATTGAAAATCAGCAAAATCTAATTCGTAGAACCAGCGTTATGGATCAAAATGTAAGACAACCTCCAAAAATTTTGATAATTTTCACATGATTTTTTGTGACTTTGGGTAAATTCATTGCAGAGAATACCATGAAATTTTGCACTCATTATTGATATGATAAAAGGAAAAATTCTGTTAAAAATGGAAAGAATCGGTCCATAATTTCTCGTAGCCCCCATACAAATTTCTTCCCGAAATATGGTGCTATGGTATATAAATGCCCATAGAATTGCAGTATCCATACAAAATTCAGCACAACTAAGTTTCGTGCAAACAAAAATCGCGAGACCAATTTTCTTTCAGATCGGGCACTATTTGACCATAGCCCCCATATAAAGTTTACTTCCGAAAATCATTTAAATACGCTTAAATATCTTATATATATTGGTATCTGGTTGAAATTCAAATTACATAATCCCCATGCACATGAAAATCGCTGTACGGAATTTCATGAAGATCAGCCCATAATTCGTTATAGCTCCCATATAAGGACCACTTCCAAAAAACACATTAATTTTCATAAATACCTCAAAAATATCGTTATCGAATTAAAATTTTGCAGAGATCTGTAGTATTAATTCACAAATGATACTACTAGATTGTGTGAATATCGGTGCATATTTGACCATAGCTCCCATATAAGGTCCATTTCCGAAAATTACTTAAATACTAATAAATCTCTTATAAAAGCTTCTATTTGGTTAAAATTTCAAATAAATATTTCCCATATATACGAAAATCGATGTGTAGAATTTTATGAAGATCGGCAGATAATTGGTCATAGCTCCCATATAAGTACCACTTCCCAAAAACACATTAACCTCTATAAATATTTTAAATATATCGATATCGAAATAAAATTGTATACAGATCAATATATTGTATCCAAATATTATACTACTGGCTTTTGTGAATTTCGGTCCATATTTGACCATAGCACCCATATTAGCTCCATTTCCGATAATCACACTAATACCCATAAAACTTTTGTAAATAATGTTATGGAGAAAAATATCTAGCAAAATATGCCTCAAATACATAGAAATCACTTTAAAATATTTAATTTTATATCTTCCAAAAAAGTCGCACATCCAAAAAATACATTAATGCATATATACACTCATATCGGTAAAAAATGTAAAAGTTTTAACTAGACATGGTGACTATGGGTTCATAATTATATATATAAGGCTCACATCTGGAAAATTCATTAGAATAGAACAAAAATATACTTTTGAAGTTTGACTAAATATACTTGTTTACCCTTTTTTACACTCTTTTACTTCACTTGTGGTGAATAAGGAAAATGTTGATTCAATCGGTAATGTTAACCAATTATTAAGTATATACATTGTTAAATAGTACATTTTATTCCTATTATAAAATTATAGACTCTGTTGGAAATGGTAGGAATATGTAGTTATTTCAATTATAAATTGCTGAATTGAATAAAAATTTTTATACATTTGAAATAAAATATCTTCTGCGTAAACTAGTTTTTCTATTTTGTTTAAAACAAGTGGTTTTATTAAAGAAAGCACATAATTTGTATATAGTCCAAAATGTGTATTATATCAGGATTCTATAATCCATAAAGTGGCTTAAAAAGAAATTCGGTTATAGACCTAATTCGCTTATAGTCCACAAACATTGTGCAACTGACTATAAGCGAAAACTACTGTATTACATTAACATTCTACCAATCTTCATAATCGGAGCTAAGTCCTAATAACAAACACTGAATATGGATATTAGAGTGTTTATACCAATGTAATTTCTATAATTTTCATCTAATTTAGGTGGAGGGTATTTAAAATTCGGCATAGCCGAATATAGCACTCTAACTTGTTTTTTTATCAAGTTACCTTTGTAAAGCAGTTGTTATGTTCAATGTCAATTATGTTAATTTGTTGTTAATCTGATTAAAATGAGTGACGAGAAAAAAGTGCTCATTAAAATTATTAAATATTTTGAACAAAACCCAACTTGGTCCTACAAAAATATATAATCAAAGGTCTGCCGTCAAAGTGATTCCAATGTTATTCAACAGTACCGAGAGAACTTGTCCGTTGATAGAAAACCTGGTCCAGGTAGAAGGAATGGTCCACATGATGTTTCTAAAGCCATAAAAATAGAAAGCATTTTCAAAAGAGCAGCCCGGTTAGTTCAGTATTCGGACTATTTGGTACGAAAAGTTAAAGCCAATGCAAGCTTAAAAACATATAAAGTTCCTAACACTAACGCTAAAAATTTAGAGGCCAAAGACAGAGCACGCAAATTGAAGTAAAATTTTATAAAAAAAATATACCTGCTGCATAATGGATGATCTGGAAAATTTTTCGCAGCTTCCGCGTCAATATTTGTCAATATTTAGGACCCAAAAATAGAATATTTTTCCAAAATATGCATTTGCGACAAAAGAAGCCAAACATTTGTCACAAAGGGCTCAATAAATACCAAAATTTACATAAAGGAATGTTTACAAAAGAGGATGCTTCCATTCATTAGACTTCTTAATATTTCCAGTTATTATTGGCCCGATACAAGATGCCCTGTCACTATGGTAAGCAATGTCTTAAGTGGTAAAAGAACAATAGTTTGGTATTGGTACCAAGAGAGTCAAATCCTCCAAACTGCCTGGATCTAAGATCAGTGGCGAGATATTTGGCTCTTGTTAAAAGAAAATTGAATAGCACAAAAAAGGTGTGGTAGATTTTAAAGGAAGATGGACTACCTGTTCGAACAAAGTGACAGAAAGCTCAATAAAAACCTTAATGGAATGGTCCCCAGAAAAAGTTCTTAAATTCATCACTATTGATTAGAACTATAAAAGTAATATTTTTTTGAAAGTTGTAATAATAATTTCAACCAAATAGAAAATAATAAAAACTGTAGGTAAACATTTTTTTAATCTCACTCCTTATATATTATTGAAAAGCCTTTTATATTTCAGGGGCAATTTAAAGTCCAAAATACATTTATTCAAATGTTTAAAATACTTAACTTCATTAAAAAACACTCCCCATTTTTTTAGTATGTAAATCCAGTTATCGAATACTAAAAATCTTTACATGTTATATAGTTTCTACATCTACTTCCGATTGTGATTATGAATCTTTTTACTCTTTGCAGAAAATATCGATCACTCTCTTAACAATTTCGATAAAAGTCTCAAAGTGGCAGCTCAACATGCAGCCCAAACAAACCGAAAAATCAGATAAATATAATTTATTTAGCAGATGTCGTATAGAGAAGAGTTCGAAGAGATCGACAATTTCACAGATCCCCCAACTCAATTCTAAAATATTGCATAAAAAAACTTAAAAGATCTTGGGATATTAGAAAATTTAATAAATATACAGAAAATCTAGACGCAGACCCGCAATCGAATTACTCACTATGGTGTACCATGAAAAGTTTTAAAAGTGCTGTCAAATTCAAGTAGTGGTTGGGCAAGAAATGATATTGAAAATTTGAATCTGTTTGTTAATCATAAAAAAAAAAATTTAACCCGAAAACATTAAATTGAGTTGCTACCTGTTGTACTCCATTGTGGAGCAGCTGAATCACCACTTTTTGTAATTCGAAAGCTCGAAAAGGTTATTGTTGTTTTAAACTCCAAGAAATCTCCTGGTATTGACAAAATCAGTAAAATGTGATTTTTATTTTTAATGCTACATTACGCCTTGAATATGGAGGCTTCCCTGTACCTTATTCGGACAGTAGACTTATCGGCCTATTGTCTAATATGTAGATACTCAAGAGAAAGTTGTACCAGATGTTAATTGAAAACAATTGTATTCCGAGTCATCAATTTTTATTTAGAAGAAAACACAGTACTATCGGAAAAACTTTTAGACCTGTTAATATAAAAAAAACGTTTGATGTAAAAAAATATTGTTCTGAACTCTTCAACGAAACCTCTCAATCCATGTAACTTATTATTATCATCCATGTAACTTATTTTGTGATGATCGGTCCATCATTTTAAATAGCTCCCATATAAAGTAATTTCCGGACATATGTATGTCTATCTTATAAACATGTTTGTATCGCAAAGAAATTTCCACAAAGTAATATTTTTTACCAACCTATATGATGAGTCTATAATTGAATTTATGGTTTATATAGCTATTTATTAAATCTTTCGAAAAAAAGAACATTAAAAATGTTTGACTTTTTTTTGGAAAATCAAAAAAAACTTAGGTCTTTTCCTTGAAGAGATTTTTGGTAGCTTAGTGGTCTAATTGCTATCCAGTGGGACTAATTTCATTCTGATCGGAAGACATCGATTTCTAAAGTTTGTTCACTGTACAGTTCGGGCCATAACTCATGCACAACCGAATATAACATTCTTAATTGTTTTCAAAGATTTTGCCTTTTTTCGTCTTTAGTTCTGGCCACACAATTTTTCACTACCATTTCTTCATCCAAAACTGCACTATTAATTTAGTGCGCATGTGCAAACACTCTATTAATTCTTCATACACTTTTCTTTTGTAAATGTTCCATTCTGTTCGCTGCAGACTCAACAAGTCGCGAGCAGAATTTATGTTGCAAAACAAATTACATGTAACAATAATTGTTGCTAACATGTAAATAGTGTATACAAATTTCAATCAAACTTTCAGATTAAATATAAGTTTTTGCTTTGCTTCTCCTCGTTTATTCATTGCACTTCATTTCATTTAGCCATAATTTTATTGCCTTTTAAGACCTTTAGAGTTGATAAGCTGACTGCAAGAGTATTACGTGACAGACCAATAACGAAATTCAATAAATATCGCTTTGTAAAAAAAGCAAATATCTCAGAGTATTAAGGCAAACAATGCAGGAAAATAACATAAATTTGTCAATTAACTGTGTAAGATGTTGTCAGATTGTTATGACGCTATATATGAAGGAACACAATTGGGTCAACAGGCCACAAACTACATACATACCTTTCCGCTCTTACAATGATAACGATTTAATATAAGGATTGTATTTAAAACTGTAAGACGTGGATAAAATGTCATTTAGAATGGGGCAAATCTTAAATATCTATTAAAACTTATCTATTTTTATTTTACCACAATACCAAGATATATACACAGAGAAAACAGATTCGTAATAGCAACCGAGTTTGTTGCCAATCGAATGATTCTACCTTAGTGACCGAAGTTTACAGTTGTGGCTACAACATTTTAGAAGGGATAACAAATGTTTGGTTGCTTCAACCGAAATTCTTCTTTGTCAACTGACTTTCTGTTGATAGAACCGAAAAATTCTATGTGTAAAACCGAATCATTCGATTGGCAACAAATTCGGTTGCTATCACGAATCTGTTTTCTCTGGGTAGTTATTTATATATATCAACATTTGTAATTTAATTATTTATAATCGTGACGTCGAGACTTGTACCTAAAGAACCAGTTCTCATCTCTTCTTCTGGCCTTAATTTCCTTTTGACCAATATTTTTAAACTCTAATCAAATAATATTTGTAATTAATTTAAAGCTGAAATCAATAACTCTTATCGAGTGAATTGCATAAAATTAATTACAATATGCGTAAAAATAATTATTTAAAAACAGTGTATTAATAAATGATAAAATTGCTCGGACGCTGCTGGACATAATTGTAAATTTATTAAATATATAAAACAACAATAACCACAAATGTTATTCAATATTCACAGACATGAAAATTAAATGTAAGACATACATATTTTTGCTAAATGATCAAGAAAACGAACGTATAAAATAACAGCAAAACTTTATTGGCCTACTTGTGGCCCCTCAAAATATTTGAAAATTGTTCACAAACAATTACCAAATAAACTATAGACCGATATGATAGCAAACACGATATTACCTTATGGAGCCGATTATGATATCATATATATACTCTACACCACAAAAGTGGGGAGGGTATATGGGATTATTGCTGATGTTAGTAATGTGCAAATGTATTGTAAACTATACAAATATTTATTATAGGGATCACTTTCTAAGTCGATTAAGCAATATCCGTCCGTCCGTCCATCTGTCTGAGCTTCCATCCGTCCATGTAAACCTTGTAATCAAACTATAGGTCGCAATTTTAAAAATTATTAAACCAAATTTGACACAACTTTTCCACTCCCCCAAGAACGAAGTCTGTTGAATTTGTTTAGAATCGGTACATTATTTCTACTAACCCCCATACAACTGCCCCATTTAACAAAAGTTAAGCTCTCAAAAATATCTTAATTACATAGATATCCAATCAAAAATCTACCATAGATATGCAATACTACCAAATTTAGTATCGATTGTATAATCTCCTAATTGCATCAGCTTTGACGTAGTCCTAACATTTTTTATATACAGTGGCTAGAAAAGTTAAAACATTATTTACAAGGAATTCGTAGCAGACTTCATAGTTCTTCTACTATATAATATAGGCAATTTTATTAATTTAAGTCTATCAATGTATGATGGAAGGTTTACTTCAGGATTCCAACGTCAACCATGTAAACTGAAAATTTATATCTTTGACATTTACAGTTGGATCTTAAAGTAAAATATATCAATGTTTTTGTCTCAAGAATGTCAATTTTTTGCTCTAAAAATTTAGCCAAAATCTATTTAGCGGGAACATAATTACTTCTTGAAAAGCTCATATTTTTAAATTTAATTTCATTAGGTTTTGACTGCACCAAGAAACGAAATTGTTGTGATCGGATTGGATTTATAAATGATCTATAAAATGAGAGAAGCTCAAACGAATTTTGACATCATCCGCATACATTTGAATGTTGCAAAAATTTAAAACATCCGGAAGGTCATTGATGAACAGGAAGAAGACAAGGGACATCTGAAGTAACAGAAATATTCTTGGAGTAATTATTATTGAACTTGTGACCACTCAAGTAACTTTTCACCAAATACTACTCTATTTGGGTTATGTTAATTTCAGAAGTCTGACACAGAATTGATAAGAATCAAATCAAAAGTAAGAGTAGGCCACCTATAGCTTTAAATTTTTTACAAACAGTCAGCCAACTTGGGTGTACCAGATTGACCTTCTGCAGCACCTGAGTAGCCTGGGTCACAGTAACATTCGAATCACTACAGCCGGTCACCATCCCCGGAGAATATGAAGACCCCAACCGGGTACATGGGGCATAACTTGCGACTTTCAATGCATATTTTCGGACCATGTAGGTTGCATTTTATACCTGCTGTCAGGGGTTAAACAACAGCCGCCCCACTTGGGAATAGTAGACGTAGACCACACGCCGTCCAATATGGGAGACAGACGCTGGCGGACGGAAAAAATAAGTCCTTGCGGACCATTCCATCAATGAGGGGAACATGGAACATCTGATAGCCGACCTAAAGGTGAACAGACGCTACTAGACAGAGAGGGAGGGAAGTTCTTAGTGTCATGCTCAATGTGTACTCTTCTGGAATGGAGACCCTACCGGAGACAGGCAACTCAAGTTAAACTGTCCCTTCCAGCATGGCCAACACAGATCATCGCATTTAAGCTTCTACATCGCGTCAACATGACTACCCATCGTAGAGGAATGAAGTGAACCTTAGGTTCGACAAACAGCGAGGAAAGTAATAACAAAAAACTTAGTAAATCTGTAATTTCTATACGAATAAACTTATTTAAATAAAAATACCAATGGCTATAGAAGACGTGAGGTAACTCGGATATATGAAAAATTAAAAACGATGCGAAATCTCGATCCAATTGGAATAATTTTAATATATATGGAATCTACTCAAATAGTTCAACAAAAAAACAAAACATAGCTGTATATTATATCTTATACATTGCTGTAACAATGTTTTTGAAGATCTCTTCTAGTAGATTAAATTTTTCATATACACGATATATCCCACTTTGGGGCTTTAAGACTCCGCCATCTTAGCTTCCTAAAGTCCAAATTTATAACACAAACTCAACTACATATCTTCTATTTAAATCGAACTGTCCGTTTAGAATTTACAGTTTTATTTATTCCCCCACTGTGCGAACTTGCGTTCAGTGCACAGTGGTTTAGAAACTTTTTTTTTTTGGAAATAATTCGGTATCTCGAGAACTATTCGAGATATTATTACGAAATTTCCCACGGTTGGAGCTGAGGTATTTCTAAGTTTATTTGCATTTGTTCAGCTTCCTAGCGCTAATGGGAGCCAGTGTGTGGCCCCTAAAATTTGGTCACCTCGGGTCTCAACATTTTTTTAAAATCGCCAAAAATCTATTTATGAGCCAAATGAGCTGAAATTTAAAATATAAATAGTCCTTAAAAAGATCTACAAAAAATATACGTACATATGTAGGTTATCTCTATTAGTTGAAGAGATATTTAGATTTATTTATTTATTTTTCTTAATTTTGCTCGATCTTTTTATGGTTTTTAGAGATGGCGGCCCATCGGATTGTCGAAATTTATTTTTAAAATATCAGCTATATTCTAAATAAAATAAGAGTAACTTGTTAACAGTTATCTTTTTCCTAGAAAAAGTTACACGCATCCAAACTTGGAACATATAAAAAGGGCCGTATTTTTTAAGTTTTTTCCCAAAAATGTCCCTATATTTTTTCTTTTCTAGAAAAAATTTTTCTTCGGGACTAAACACAATTTGTATATGATCCAAAAAGATGACTTAATGCTAAAGCGTGTAAAGTAAAATTTGGCTCACTAAAGATGACACCACACCCCCCAGGCCTATCTAATCTTGGCCAATTTTAAAAAATAATTTCAGGTTTGAGTAAAAAATTCTAAAAAGGCATAACACCGATCCTCGAAGATGTTCCATACTTATATAACCCTGTATTTGACTTAAACACTTACAAAGTTTTTTTACTATCACACTGTAAATTACGTCACAGTTGGCACTTTTCTTAAAAAACTTAGTTTTTGAAACACAATTTTTCCAGGTTTAGGAATTTCGGTATTTTAAAATAAAAAATTTTTAAAATTATAATACCGTTGATCTATAGACATTTGGAGCTGCATTAATTCCAAATTTTACTATGTTAGCTTTAACCGTTAAAATTTTACATTAATTCAAATTTTATATTTTTCTTCATGGAAAATCACCATATTATAATTTTTTAAGTTTTTAAAGTAAATAACGTCCCAAAAAAATATAAACTTATTTAATTTTACTAAAATATCAATCCTCAAGTCCTAACGTTTTCACCAATATCAAATACTTACATAAAAAGCTTTTATTTACCCTTCGGAAAATTTGTACATTTTTTCATATATTGCATGCAAAATGTTACTAACATATCAAATGTAAATTCTGAATTCGAACACACACTGACTTAACAGAATGTTTGGTGTAACACATTTTTCATGCAATATTATCTCCAATTGTTCCCGAGATACCGAATTATTCCCAAAAAAAGCGTTTTTAAACCACTGTGCACTGTTTTGAAATTTTGTTTATATAATGTGAATTTCTCATCTGTGTGTTGAATATGCATTTCGTTTTTTGATTTTAATAAATTCACACCAAATATACTAGTTTGGTCATTCACTCACTTTAATCCATTTGGCCAAGAACGCATTTAAACTTACTTACTCGTACTCACATGTGAATTCGGCGTCGACTTGGTTTAATAAACACACAAATAGTTTTCTTATCAGTCTCAATCATCAGCAGCAGTCTTAATATGAGGTCGGTCCGCAACAAACGTGTCTCCAAATGAGAGAACGTCGAGTGTCTCAGTGATAATTGGTGCAAACCATCGCTAGAGACACATAAAAAGAAACGCGTGCAATAAATCGGTTAAACTCCATGAAATTCTTATATTCTCTCAGTTTAAATAAATAAAATATTAAAATAAAAATCCCATCGCGTTCACATCTTATAGTTTATTTGGTTCGATTGTTGATCTTGCGGCAAGAGAATGAATAAAAACTAACCATTTAGTTATGAGATCTTTGCGTGCATTTAGTATATCGTCTGTTCCTTGTTGCTGTTGTTTTGTCTGATTTTTTTTTTGCTGAGAGGCCTACTGTGATGTTGCAACCATGCAGCAGCTTACATGTACCAGATAACTTTGACATCGTCTTAAAATTTTATATTTTGTTTATGAAGATTTGGTTAATAACGACTTCAAAGTGCACTAGTCTTTAGTGGAAATTTAAAGGCAGAATTAATAGGTTAACTCACAAGTCAATCATTTTGACAACCTGCTGCTTTATTCTACTATATTGAAAGATCTCAAAATTGAAATGTCTCAAGTTGTTTCGAATGTCTAAAACTTCAACAGGGATATAATCAATATAATATTGATGGATCATAGGCAAGAGCTATTTTTCATTTTAAATTATCACAGTATTTTAGAAACTCCTTTTGTTTCATCATTTGTATTGACCATCGTCGATACAATTACTAATATATTCCCAAATATCTCTATGATTCCAAAGATATGACCAAGAATCATGTCTTTCTCATAAAAAATTAATCCCTTCTGAAATGTTTCTAAAAAATATATACTTATGCATGTAATAAGACAATATATTTAATAAAATATTAAAAAATATTAATGTTACCAATGATTTCCTAATGTACCAATTCACAATATACAGTGTAGCGTATTAAATCCATAATTTTCGATTCTTATCTGAAAACATATTATAAGACAACACAAATTAAATTTCTTTCAATAAACATTCTCTCACAAACACATACCACTCTCACATTATCCGTCTTCTCTTCCTTCACTATAGCAACCCGTCGTTGTCGTTGGTGTCATCGTCATCATATAAAATTGATTAAACGGCGATTAATCATAATCTTATGTTTCGTGTCATCATTGTCATGATTATTGGTCTCCATGTTGGTGGCATTACATGTATTGAGTGTTCCGAACTCCTTTGGTGGTAGTGATAATTGTTGTTGTGCTGTTGTTGTTCTATTTGTATGTTTTGTTTTCATTGTTGTAACGTTTAGTTCTCATATTGCTGAAGACTGCATGGTTTTGTGTGACAGAGACAATTTATGATATAAATTTAGGAACAATCCAACATAATAAAGTGTTAAATCATATCTGAATATCACATAATTCATTTGCTTAGTTTTACCTTCACGCACACAGTCAAAGAAATGAACTTCAACTAGACCCAGACAGATTTAAACACAGACATAGATATTTATTTCGATAAATTTGTACAGACATATAAATTTTATTCGTTATATATTCATATTGTCTTAAAAGACTTTTATTGTATTCGCTTTTTAGGTTTGTTTAATACGGAAGCTGCGTTTAGTTTTTTAGAAATTTTATTACTGTATACAAAAGAACTGTCCAAAAGAGATGCGATGATGGATGATGAGGAGATCGACCCCTTTTCTGGTATTTCCCTTGTTAAATTTAAGGTGTCTGTTCAGCAGAAACTATATCATGGAATTCCGTCATGGAATTCCGTCATGAGCAAATAAGGCTAATTGTTTCCTTCATTACAGGACACTGTATAGTTGGAGCTGTCATAATGAGGAAGAGGAGGAGACGGGGTCTCACCTATTCTGCCAATGGCCGACTCTGATAAACCTGAGGGAACGCATCGAGTTCCGTTCCTATCATTCCTGGATGAGCTAGCATGAACCTAACCTACTTATGAAGATGGATTGCTTTAGGTTCAAGCTTAAATATGAAGAGTATATACTACTTCGAAATCATTTTCCATATTGTAATGTGATGATTTTGTGTGAACTGAAATTAAGCTTAATATTTGTCGTCTGTTGGCAACTTTCGGAGAATGTAGTTATAGTCACATTGAATCCAATACACGTTCATCTTCTTGCAGTATGTAGTGAATTGTCATAATTTTTCTTTGAAAATAATATAATGATGAATTAGTGATATATTTAGCTCGAAACCATCAAAAATATACAAAACAAATTCCATGAAAGATTGGACTAATGATGTTTAATTATAAAAGACATCACTTAAGAAATGAATCATTACCCTGACTTAATAAATGTTCATAAACAAATGATTTTTCTGAACATTTTGTTAACAGAAGTGTACATTTTTTATAATATAATAAGAGTCCACACGTAAACGCTTAAATGCCTCCCAACTGCTCAATCTGTGCGTTTTTACGCTCTCGCAAATGAACTGTCAAAAATTGTATGGAAATTCGTTTGCACAACTCCGATAAGTTTGCGCGACACTTAAGTCTCGCAAACTTGAATTTATTGTGCATTTGATGAATCAGCTGCTTTTGTTTACTTTTATTTATAAGAAATAAATATCAAATAAAATAAAAATATTTTGTACATGTGAAAATTGCGTGACTTTGGAACAGAATGGTTGGATTGAATGGCATTGTGTATGGGCATATTAACCAACAGCTAGAACATAAGCAGAATCTTCCAAACTATGTTTACCATTGTTTGTTTCGAAGATTTCACTTTCATTAGAAATTTTTAGAATTTAAATTTCTATAATTTTTAAAACTTTTTTAAGCCTTTGTTGAATTTATTTTTGTTTAAGATTTTTATCAAATAGACATTTTCTGTATAAAATTGCACAACATTTAAAAGGTGGGTTCCTGAAACACGTCGCGCAAATTTGCACAATTGCACAAATGGAAAACTTAAGCGTTTAAATGAATACCCTTAATAAATTTTTAGGAAATCATATTTTGCTTATGATCCAATGTCGCGTTATGGTACCTAAATTATTGTTTGTTATCTGTACTCCGCAATTGTTCTAATAAAGTGGCTGAACATTTTAATACAAATCAATATTTAGTGGATTTAACTAAAAAACATGTAACTGCTAGAATAATCATTGTAAACATATTATTTTGGTAATCAAAGTATGTTTTGTTCGGTATCGTAATAGCCCTGACATCAAACAAAGTGGTTTAAAGCTGGTTCGTATACTATGAAAATGTACGTGGTATAAATGTAGTATATTACTATATTAATATAGTCAATCTAAGGTGAATTTCAGTGTAGTGGAAAATCATATTGTAGTCCTTTAAAGAGCCCATTTATAATTTTCGTTGGGCAGAACAAAACAAATATTTATAAACATGACCATGATAAATTCTCTTTATCCACATTCTCACAGCCCCCTAAACCTCAATATTAGAAACTCAACAGCCATTAGAAATATCGAACACCAATAACTATTTATTCCCCTTTAAATGTTGCTGTTGTTATTTTCCAAAATATCTATCACATGTAATGACGATCTACTATTTAACAGTATAAATAATCATAACCATGGAATATGACTTTTATGATTATCTCACATGTGGTGTAGGCGGTGGTATAGGCTGGCATAAGCTTCATTTCATAAATATATGTTTTATTAAACTTTACATTACACCAGCAATAAACCAATCATCTACACTCTTAAAGTGGTTTGGACTTGTTAGTTACCACTTTCATCCATCCTTCGTCTCCCTGTTTTTTTACATTTGCCACCTAAAGGTGAAGTGAAGTATGAAGAAAAATATTAATATTTTTGTTTCAGGTTTACAAATCGCTAATAACTCGATTATTACTCTGATCACGTGTTAAAATTTATTGATTGTGCAAAATAAAAACATACGCTAAGACGTCCTGCTGTTAGGACTATGAGACTCAATACGTGTGGTCGTAATACTCAAACAGAAATTGTTATCAAACCAATAAATGCATATTAATATTCGTTACATGGAGAGAAATAATGCATTTGGTTTTAGTTTTGAATAATAAAATTACAATGAAGAGTTGCGGAACTGTTTTCAAATGCGAAAGAAGAACTCACATCAGTAAACGCTTTATACTATACGGAGTGCAAACTTTTATACGTTCAATCTCAGCATGTAGCTGTTATTTTCTCCATAATTTACAAGTTTAGTGTAAGTATTTGGCTCTACTATTCTATTAAAATTCCTTATTTAACATCTACTAAAATTCAGCACTTCTTTTCTCCAAATGCATTGAAGTGTATAAAATGTTAAACATTTATGCATGCCTTCCTGCTGCCATCGTATCAAGCAACCAGCTTTATGTGTCAATGTTGTTTTTCGATTTGTTCATCGTTATCACGCTTATTCTCGTAAATTATCTCATATGTTCACTGTTGTAGTTCTCATATTTTATCCAGAATCTTTTACATTCACTCGCTGACTCCAACATTAAATTGTGGGTACAACTTTGAATGGCTGCGTGTAAGCATTTGTTGCATATTGGGAGTTTGTGTTGTGTTGCAATCTGTTGCATCGAGTTCTGTTATTCCTGTATTTGTTTCTGAGATTCGAGATTGTTTGCATGCTATCTCGTCATTATTGACACATTCCTTCCAATAATTCTGTATTTGTTTTTTTTTTCCTTAACATTTTTTCATCTGTGTATGTGTGTCTCTGTGGCATGGATGTCAATAACATTTAAGAACCCAGCAGTTTAGCAAGTAGTCAATGTATCCCTAGACAGTAATTGTCACCAATGTCTGATCACTTGGCTGGCTCCAATTTATATATTTTGAGTCATGTGACACGTATGTGATCTTTGAAGTGCAGAGAAAAGTCAATTGATTACTTTGTACATCCCATGTAATCTAGCGTGAACAGAATTATCCCTTAAGTGTATCTAAGTAATCTAGTGAATCTATTTAATAATGTTGATCAAATTCTCATACAGTTTATTTCCTTTTTGTTTAAGTATACTAACCTAGCGGGGAGTCAATTGTCACTTTAGTGGCTCAAAGTGACCTAGAGTGCACCATAAGTAATCTATTGGAGAGTTCTCGGAAGAAGGTTGTAAACAAATCTTCCTCCTCGGTTATTGGACTGTCTATGAGATGTCTTTTCAACTGGCTATTTGAGGTCAATTAGCACCCGTACCTGTAAAAGTGACTAGTTATGTAGCTGATCAAATAGCCACTTATGTTGCTAGTAAGGTGACTGAACGTATGTAACCGGTATGTGAATCCAATGTAATATAACTATTCTAGAACCGCCGCGTACTGTTATGAAAGCCATTGAAATTTATTCAAGTCATAAAGAGTATTCATTTCGAATTGAGTTTTAATGTACATAGTATTTTTTGTATAGTGATTGGTTAAATGGTATAGTTAATTGTTAGGAAGTTAGACAAATTAGAAGAAAATATGTTTGAAATGCTGAATAAAATGCAATAATTTCAATGGGAATAAACTGCTTAAAACAAATTTATTTTTATGCACACAAACCTGACAAATCTTTGGATAATGGAGAATAATTCTGTAAGAACAACTTTTTGCTGCAAAGTATATTTTTTTCCAATATGTCGTTGTAAATTGCAAAGAAAACTACATAAATACATATGCTTTATCCGCATACATCAAGCACTCGCCGAAATAATCCAGTAAAGATATAAAGGGTATTCCAACAAGAGGTGTTATTTTGGTATTCAAAAAAAAAAATATTATTTTTGAGATAAATGATCGGATGTTTATTTCATAATAAAGAGGAAGGTATGCCGTTAATAATAAAAAACAACATCAGCCAAATAGTCACCACGATCACGCATACAGGACCATATCAATTTCATGCAATTTCCCATAACCAAATCGCAGTAGCTGCCCTATGTCCTCGATAGCCACACGAATTCTATCTTTGAGGTATTGAATCAACGCTGGGCTGTTGGCGTAGACCTTGTCTTTCACGCGGCCCCAAAGGAAGAAGTCGCAAGGTGTTAAATCACAAGATCTCGATGACCAATTGTGACAACCTCTTCGAGAGATAACACGGTCCGGAAACTTTTCCCGTAAAATAGCAATGGTTTCGTTGCTTGTTTGGCACGTAGCGCCTTCTTGTTGAAAGTAAACGTTGTCCAGATCAATATCATCTAACTCCGACCAAAATACAGTATAATGACGTCTGTGGAATGCCTAATTCCAAAGAACGACGAGGAATGGACAAACCTGGGTTTTCTTCAACACTTTGGGCTACAGCAGCAATATTCTCAGTTGTTCTTAAACGACATGCACGGGTTTTATTCTTCACATCACTAACTTGTCCCAACAGCTCGACTTTTTCCACAAATTTCTGTATTGCTGTCCGACAAGGTGCTTCACGACAACCCAAAAATGCTTTAGTTTTGCGAACTGTGACTGCAAGATTTTCACCATTTTTGTAGTGAATTTTAATAATTTCAATGCTTTGTTGAAGCATGTATCGTTCCATTTTTAATTAATGGCGTATGTCAAATGTCAAAGAATAAAAGCTTCAAAATGACAGGTACCAAAATGCCGGGTGATTCAAAATAACACCTCTTGTTGGAAACCCCTTTATGTCTCGTGTAGGAAATGACAGGTCCCTAATAAATTCATACAACTATTGTAAAAGCTGTAAAAAATTCGCAAGAGAGAGCTAAATTGCGAATGAAGTGGTCGATAATGTGAACAGTCTAATCCCTAAGGGAAGTAAGGGGAGAGATGAACAAGACGTATAATATACTGAAGACTAGGGCCATAAATTATTATTTAAGCATGTGTAGAAAAAGGAAAGTTAGGACTAGATTTTATTCACCATTTTACAAAAAGTAGGCAGGTCGATTTTAAGGCAGTGGACGGTATATATTGGTATCCACGCCGAATATTGATAGGACCTTCAGGACTAGGACTCCGGGGCGATACGTCGTCAGTTTAAATATTGACCGATACCTTCACGGTATTAAATATATAAAATAAGTATTTTTGTATCTATTTTTTTATTGATCTTACAAATATTTTTCATAATCATAATTAGTTTGTATGTAAGATTACTTTGTTAAATAAAGACAGCAAGACTGGTGTTTTTCTTTTCAATAAAAATTTGTTATTTGTAAGACTCCCCAGTCCTTCATTCGGTCCTTCGAAAAGTTCTAGAGAAACTAGGACTGGATATCTTGTGGAATTTGTTCAACTGCAACAACATAACCTGTTTTACAGACAACAAGAGGTCTGTAAGAATTTTCATTTGACATTCAGATTAAAAGAAGACATATCGCTACAATTGCAACAAGGCAATAATTTATGCAACAAACAAGAGGTCTCTTTGTAAAATCATTCAGTGCATCCTACAACAACAAAGCAGTGAATTCAACTGAAATATACTTGGCACCCAATTCAAAACGGTAAAAAAGGGAAATTATTGGATCTGTACAGTATTATAATACATTTAGTGCAATTTTGAGAATATCTAAAACGTAACATAAAAAAGCATTTAAATCTAGTGAAGAAATATCTACATTAGAGTGGGTCAATTTGTATGAATAAAAAAAAAATGGACCAAGCGGTTATCAAAATCGTAATCTACGATGAATTCTAAGAAGGATTGCCAAAGAAACCATGGGTCTAAAATCAAAATCGTGCTTCCCATTTTTAACGCGAAAATTTTGCCTTTTAAGAAACTTGACTATGCTTGGGCTTGTTCGAAAGGAAAGAAAGGCAGAATAAATTAATCTTTCCAATTGGAGAAGATTAACAGCAAACTTCACCCGAGAATGGTTAAAAAAATCTCATATCGTGGTTGTTCGAGAACCTAAAACAGAGCTTTTGGGTCACAGTGGGGGAAAAGAAAATAAACCAATAATCCGATTTTAATAAAATTTCCCACGACTATAGAGGAGGTGTTGCAGAGCTTAAGTATTGAATTTAGACTTTCAACACTAAGGTGGAGCGGAGCCTCAAGGACCCATGTTGGGGTGTCTCGGGTATATTAAAAATTAAAAATGATGCCAAATTGTTGTTCTCGATCCTATTTAAAAGATTTGTATATATGTAGAATCTAGAAGAGAGCTACAAAAAACATAGCTATAACTGTATTTGATCTTTTATAGTTTTCGAGATATTCATCACTGAAAATTAAAAATTTATGTTTTTTCCTTACCTTGGTCTGGATCTTTGCAATTAGCAGATACAAATTTGTGCCGATTTTTTATTCTTTATTTTTTTCAAATATATATTTTTTAATTAACAACAAATGTGTTAGTATTATTATGAGGAAAGAACTATTTTAAAATCAATACCGAGTCAAAAGTTATGTGCACTTAAATTAAAAAAAATTAAAAAGTAGTTTTTTCACGATCTTTTTCCAAAAAAAAAAAATACTTACATTAATCTTTGTTTGTATAGAAAATAAAAACAAAATAAATATTGCGTGTATATTTTACTCAACGGTAACATTTTGGGAAGCAGTATAGAAGAAAAATAATTTCAATATTATTATATTTGCGTGTCAAGAGCCTTCCGAAGTAGACCTATTTTTTATATAAATTTAAAATTTATGCCAAATTTTCTCTAATCCCATAGCTGCTTTAAAAAAATGAAAACCTTAAATATCTTGCAAATGGAGTTTATAGCCTTGATGTCGGTACCGTCACCACAGTCAAAAATCTAAAAAATACCATTTTTAGATTTTTAAATTTTTTATTTCCATATTTTTGCAAAAAAATCTTCTATCAGTTTTTTAGTTCTTAAACATACTTTAATCGGATTATTAGTTTAGAAGTTACAGATTTATTTGCACTTTTTTATTTTCATTTCCCTCACTGTGACCCAAAAGCTCGGTTTTAGGTTCTCTAACAATCACGATATGAGATTTTTTTAACCATTCTCGGGTGAAGTTTGCTGTTAATCTTCTCCATTTGCAAAGATTCATCTATTCTGCCTTTCTTTCCTTTCGAACAAACCCAAACATAGTCAAGTTTCTTAAAAGGCTCAATAAAATGTTATCATAAAAAAAATGTTCGCGTTAAAAATGGGAAGCTGGATTTTGCTTTTAGACCCATGGTTTCTTCGGCAATCCTTCTTAGAATTCATCGTAGATTACGATTTTGATAACCGCATGGTCGAGAAAAACATTAACCCACTCTAATCTACATGATTAGCCACCAAGATAATTAAACATAACCACAAATAGGTATATTAAATATTCCTTTCATTCAAAACCGTTCAACACCTGTTGTGCCGTTAAATACCCTGTTGTACATACAAGAATAAAAACAATAGTCAACCTGTCACTCTCTTCCCTATTTGGTAATCATTTTGCGACAAGTACTTTGTTTTGTTTTCAATCGTTCCTCTAACTCTATTAACATTATGCAGAAAGAGAAAACAAGATCATCTGCATATACACGCACATACTACAACAACATCATAGAAAAGATGCACACAAAAGGAATGTGAAAATAATTTGTCAACATTAAACCGAGTAATTGAACGATGAAGAGACGCCCATTTAAATTAATATTAAAAAAGTAAAAACAAAAACAAACAAGTGACAAAAAATAAGAAAGTTAATTGAAAAAAAGGGATAATTTAATAATGAAAATAAACTTTAATAGTAAAATACAATAAAATAAATTTAGTGTATTTAATGAAAATCTTGATTTTAAAATAAAAGTGAAAAAAGTTTTTGAAGCTTTTATTCTTTGACATTTGACAAGTAGAAACTACGCCATTACTATAAATTGAACGCTACACGCTTCAACAACGCATTGAAATTATTAAAATTCACTACAAATATGGTGAAAATCTTGCAGTCACAGTTCGCAAAACTAAAGCATTTTTGGGTCGTCGTGAAGCACCTTGTCGGACCGCAATACAGAAATTGGTGGAAAAATTCGAGCTGTTGGGACAAGTTAGTGATGTGAAGAAGAAAACTCGTGCACGTCGCTGAAGAACAACTGAAAATGTTTCTGCTGTAGCCAAAGTGTTGAAGAAAACCCAGGTTTGTCTACTCCTTCTCGTCCTTTGGAATTGGGCATTCCACAAATGTCATTACACCGTATTTTGGATGATATTGATCTGGACAATGTTTACTTTTATCAAGACGGTACTACGTGCCACACAAGCAACGAAACCATTGCTCTTTTACGGGAAAAGTTTCCGGACCATGTTATCTCTCGAAGAGGTGATTACAATTGGCCACCGAGATCTTGTAATTTAACACCTTGCGACTTCTTCCATTGGTGCCACGTGAAAGATAAGGTCTACGCCAACAGCCCAGCGTCGATTCAAGACCTCAAAAATAGAATTCGTGAGGCTATCGAGGACATAGGGCAGCCACTTTGCGATTTGGTTATGGAAAATTTCATGAAAAGGATATGGTCCTGTAAGCGTGGTTGTGGTAGCCATTTGGCTGATATTGCTTTTCATTATTAACGGCATACCTTCCTCTTTATTATGAAATAAACATCCTATCATTTATCTCAAAAATGCCATTTTTCTTTGAATACATAAATAATAACACATATAGAGATAAAGAGAAAAAAAATAATGCTAACAAAAAGTACATAATTCACAATAATTCCAAAAATATCGACCTTTAATGAACATTTTTTTTTTTCCCACGGAAAAGGTTTCCCACTCCCTTTTTGACCACTACCTCGACTTTGGGTATACCTTTTGAGAATACCATCCATCTGGTGAGCTTTGTCGAAGGGTGAATATTTACTACTATTCCCTTAAAGAATCTTCCGATTCCTCTTCTTTGCTTAAGTCCGGATTGCTTAAAGTTAGTACATCTTTTCGGAAGTTTTCCTCGTACTGATTCATCCAATCCTTTTTGAGTGGCTTGCCTGGGGGTGTATTGTCTTTTTTTTCTTAATTTCTGCCGTTGATATTGGACACAATGCTGGTACCAACTGTGATTGTTGGGCGGTATTATCACTTTGTCGTATCGTAGTGTTCGGGGTTCAGTGATTTCTGCCCCAACCTATCCACCTCCATGTTACCCGATTAGGCTAACTAAATAATCTTGCTTAAATGATGGTATATGTCTGTCTTAAATATTTTTCTATTTGGCCTGGTGCCAGACGTCTGGTCGGTTTACGTTCCATCTTAAAACTGAATGATATTTTTCTGGTGTACTGCCTATTATACATTTTGTTAACGGATTTATTCCGTGCGAGTACAACGCGGAGATATAGGTGCTCTGGGAATGACATGTTTCGCCATATTACAGGGCCTTCGTATCGTATCAAACGATCGGTTAGTTACGGCACTTATAGTTCAACTTTCTTGTTGGGTATCTAGAAAGTCATGTCCACAACAAAAGGGAAGATTTTGGTTGGCTGGTCCCCATTGTGATTATTGGAAAATGGCTCATGCAAGAATTATGTCAAGAAAAATCCGACTGGGATGAGGGCGTGACGCCATTAATACTTAATAAATGGAAGAAATTTTTTAAGAACTTTTCTTATATTTCAAACATAAGAATTCCCAGATAAGTAGATTTTACGCCGCAATATATCCGAATGTAGAACTCAGAAGGCCATATCAGTAGTCACTTGTTGGTTGCAAAAACAAAGGTTGCGCCAATAAAAAAGACTACAATCCCTAAACTGGAGCTGTGAGGAGCTCTTCTACTTATGAAATGTCGTCCTTAACTGTAACTTCACGTACGAATTATTTATGTGGACAGATTTATCAATCGTACTAGGTTGGTTACAAAATCCCCAAAAACAGCCTTAATCATTGGAAACATATAAAAATTGAAGAAAATCCTTAGGTACGAGAGACTGTTCTCCACAAGAACCATAGATGGGCACTTTGCAGTACCAGTAAAATTTCAGTAAAAATTGATTTTTACTGATTACTGAAAAAAATTTTCAGTATTCAGTAAATTTTTACTGATTACTGAAAAAACGAACAGTATTCAGTAAAAATCAGTATCATTAAATTGAAATCCATTATGCAATTACCGGTAAAATTTTATTAATTATTTAAACCAAACTTGTTATTTTTTCAAGTTGCAACTTTAAGAAAATCCCCCTATTACTACTTTTGCTACAAAAAGTGCTACATTATCATGACTGATTGTAGGATAGTAAGTGAAGTTTTTGTTGAGAATATAAAATATTTTAAATTAAAATTTGTTTTTTTAAATAAAAAAAAAAATATAAAAAATAATTAAAACGTCTAGGATTCGAACCAGCGATGTCAATCTTGTAGTGCACTGTTCTAGCCACAACACCACTGCGAAGCTATCTGATTCTATGTAAATTATTTTTAAATATAAATAACAGTTTCCTTTCCGTTTTAAACAAAATATTTAAAAATAAATTCGGTCAATTGACAAAAAAAAAACAATTACATACATTTTTTGTTTATAAACACTTTCACGTATGCGGTCACCGGTGCTCCAAGATTTTCTTTAAATTATTCTCAATATAGAGCGAAATTTTGAGTTCACAGATACAGTAAATGGTTATTTTCAAAGAAAACTAATTTATTTTTAAGAAATGAGTGATTTATCAGATCTTGATAGTGATGATTCTCAAAATTCTAACATGTAATTCATAAAATTTTACCGGTAATGCATAATAGACTTCAATTTAATGATACTGACGTTTTTTCAGTATTCTTCAGGCTGCTCATTTACGTTTGAAGAATTCTCCACCCTTCTTATTGAAGCTGTCTTAAATTCAAGGACATTGTCTCCAATCATCGAGAATCCAATCGAAGTTTTACTCCTTACACCGGGACATCTACTTAAAGGTAGATTATTGCTTTACCTGAAGCCGCTGCAGAATCTTCAATAGAAAACTTACCATATGGGAACGGCTAAAAGCCCTCCTGCATATTTTCGATCGGAATATATCACCGAACTCCAAAACGGTGTTAAATGGAAGAAAGAGCGAGACAACCTGAAACCAAATGATATCGTTATAGTAAAAGAAGATTTTACACCACCCACTAAGTGGTGTTGTAAAGTCAATAAAGTTGTCAATAAAATTATCCAGGGTAAAAATGGAAAAATATGAGTAGCTGAAGTTCGAACTAAAAACAGTTCAATATTACGTCTAATAGTGAAATTGTGTTACCTCCAAATAATACTCACCCTGAAACTCCAATTTCCTCGAATATTATTCAATTATTCAACAAATTCCCCTATGCCTTAAACTTTGTCTAAAAATCATTTAATACTTTATATAGTTCTTTGTTTCTCTTTCTTACAATCTATAAAGCAACAATGCCTTTAAAATACTGCCGCAATTTCAAGGGAAGAAGTCCTACCCTCAAACGACTGTCTAAAACTAATAAAGGGTATTGTATTCATTGTTTGGCATATGACCATCTGCTTCATTGGTGTCCATCCTGAGCTCGGTGCCAGTTTGAAATAAGACCTGCCAAGTTTTGTAATACCAGATACCATACTCTTCTACACCGGGAGATGCCCGACGGTCTCTCATCCAGTGTCGAGGATGATTCCAATAAAATGCCGTTGGACATATGTGACATAAATATTTGGTCTCGATCGAGTTTGACAGCATCCCAGGAATCGTCATTGATTGCCCAGTCCAGCGCAAACTCTCCTGTCAAAGACCCAACTCTGTTGTCGAAAACCTAAGTGGTGAGATTGTATAAAAAAAGCTATGTGAAAACAAAAACAACATTCGTATGTGTAACTTTTTTTTAGTAATTTCTTATTTTATGGTTAGTATTAAAGTTTACTTTGTTTTGCCTTTTGCCTTTTTTTCGTGTTATGGCTTTAATATGATCAAAGTTTTTCATATTCGATGGCAGAACCATCGAGAGTAATAAGGTTTTTACAAAAAGCGTCTAGAAAAAAAAATTTTTTTCTTGTAATAATTGTCAAAAACCAAAGTCTTTTGTCAAAAACCTAACTCTTGCAACAACAAAATAGATGTTATTTAATGTAAATTGTTGTTGTGTAAGACATGTGATTTGTTGTATTTTTGTTTGACAAATCGGAGTTTCTCATTGGCATGAAATATCTCCAACGTACAGACTATCACATTTTAAAAATTTCTTAGCTAGCCGGTGACGATGTAGCTTAGGAGACAACTTCAGGTTTTCTTACATTTTTGTATTCTTACTTGTATTTTTCTTTAGTTCAGTTTAACTTAGAGTTGGGTTTATTAGCTCAGTGAAGTGACCGCTCTTTTCAACTCAGCTCACACAAATGAACTAGGTCGCTCTTTTAGCTCATTAGTTCAGTATGATGTATAATGACCATTTCATTTTGTGAATTGCTTGTAGTGTGAATTAAATCAAAAATTTCTGTTGTTAGCTTACCTACTTAGCATAATAAATAATAAGTTTAAAAGAAATCTAAAAAATAATTCATAGTAACGTTTCTATAATTCAACCCAAAAATGACATCGTCAAGAGATATTCGTTTACACGATCTAGGGTGCAACTGCATACGTTGTGGATGTAAGAAATACTACTGCAAATGTTACAAAGCAAATATTCCTTGCAGTTCGAATTGCAAATGTGTGGGTAAGTATGTAACTGAAATCAGCGTTAAGTTAATGACAATCAGCAAAAATATCAAATTTCTTCAACAGGATGTCGCAACGTTGAAGATCGGGACTTCAGTATTTCATTACCAGGCATTAACAACAAAACTGAAAAGCTTTCAAAGCTTTTCAGTTTTTTTCCCTTGTAGTATGGGAAATCATAATTTTTCATTTTTCATTTATTTTGTATTATTATATTCTATAAATATATATGTATATAAAAAATCTACCAAAAAATCAAATCCGTTATAGACTTTGAAACTATACAACCGATTACCTCCAAAATGGTATCATTGGAAAGGAAATTTTCTGAGGATGGTTTTGGACATCTAACATTCTACATTAAGGTTGGGTTTATTAGCTCAGTGAAGTGACCGCTCTTTTCAACTCAGCTCACACAAATGAACTAGGTCGCTCTTTTAGCTCATCAGCTCATTAGTTCAGTATGATGTATAATGACCATTTCATTTTGTGAATTGCTTGTAGTGTGTATCAAATAAAAAATTTCTGTTGTTAGTTGCATGAAATAACTGATAATTAAAATTTTAATTTCAAAAAATAAAATTTTATTTTTTTTTTAAATTAATACTTTTCGGAAATAAGAGTTAATTTTTGTATTACATATTTCTAATTTCCGATGCTAACCAAATGTTTAGACAATATTTGTTAAAGAGAACATTCATTGTTTTATGATCTAACTACTATATATAAAAGGCATTTCTAAATTTTAGGAATAAGATTTTATTGTTTACAACTTAAAAATATCGTAAAAACTGTATCACTTTAAAAAACAGCGAAAAACTCCACTCGATAGGTTGCTCATGGTAGCTGTCAAATGTTCTGTTCTGTTAATGTATCAGTCTAGTAAAAACGTGCATAAGAAATCTATTTTCTAAAAATATGTGATATTATAAATTTGCTAATAATATTGCTAATTTAATTAAGAATATTAGTAATTTGTAGTTTTTTAATTCTGTTTTCTGGTAGATATACCTACCATGTATTTTTGAAATAGTATTTATTTTTACTAATTACAAACTTTCAATTACAATTATTATTTTCAAAATAATAATTAGTATGTATTTCCCTTTTTCATTATTGTTTTATGAAATATACCTAGAAACTGTAGCAATACTCTTTCTCAATTTCTTACTGCCTAACCATACACATTCAATACCACACATTGAAAAATTCATTCAAGAAAACAAACATAATTTAAAACTCTAATAATTCTTGAAACATTGCATACAAACAGTATATTGTCATATACATACAAACATAACAAACTCACAAAAATAAAACGATCGTTTTGTTTTTGTTGTACACAATATTCATTTACTTTTCAATGTTAGTGAGCGAATGAATGCTACATTGACGATCGAAGTGAAACATGTGAAACATTAAAGACGACAAATGAATGTGCTTGTGCAGCTCTTTCATGAGTACTAAAAGAAATATGTGTACAATAAACAGCTCAGTTGAAAACGCTCAGCGCTCAGTTGAAAATGCTCAGTACTGAGTTGAGTGAATAGTTCAATTGAACTAGGTCTTTCATGAGCTACACAACTCTAGTTTAACTTAGTTTTACAAATTTTTAATTTATGCCAAAATAAAAAATATTAAATTTACTTAAATGGATGATTTATTATTGCCTCATCAATACATCAGACACCACTTCCGTCTAATCGCCAGCAATTGAAAGGGAAAAAGGCCGACATCTTTCTTTTTACCGAACAAGAAACCTCCGTCAGCAAATGCTACATTTCTTTTCAGCCATTTGTTTGCCTATACAAATTTTTTCTACATAGCTATTTGTTTTTACAGCTGTCAGAAAATGTTCCTTAGTTGGCGTTGCAAACTAATTACAAATATCCTCCCTCTATAGTCCTTGTATTTCATCTACAAATATAACACACAAGTTCAGCAGTGTTTTCGATGCATATTTAAATACAATTGGCACATCCGTTTTGTCAAATCCTATCACTCATTTTTCCTTGAATCATGGCATTTAAATGGAATTTAAAACTTGACAATGAATTTTTATCCATTTCACTTATGGCCTGGACATATCAACGTATAAGTAACGCATTCCGTCAACGCTTTTTTTATGTTTTCTTTCAGAGATTAACTTTCCTTTACAACAAATCGTTTACTACTAAAATCGAAATGTTTATCATCAAAAAACTAAAATAACGACATTAGATATTATTTAGGGTTTCTTATACATTGAAACTTGTGTAAAATTAAAACATTAGTATGAAAAAGTTTTACCAATTGATTTTATATAAGCGAGTAACAAAATAAATTATTTTTATTCGTGCTTCAATTTCCACGAAATCAAAAATTGATTCTTCCTTAAAGCATTTGGGAAATCTTGAAATGTTTTCTAAGTTTATGTTTTTACCTGCAAACCACCTTATAATGGCCAAAGTTTGTTGCGAACAAAGTTTTTTTTTTTCGTTGCACAGGTTTCATGGTGGAAGTTTTGCGTGCTCCAGTGTATTAGTACGAATACAATCTCTATTAAATTGTTACTTGGTTAATTGGTATTTCTATTTTTCATTTATTATTATTTCTTTTGTAGTTTTTTATGGCATTACTGATTGATTTGTGCCAACATTTAGGCTGCCAGGTTGCTTATTGTTGTTCCTTATTAAGAAATTCAGTAAAGTGAAGATGTAAAGTTTACATGTCATAGAGAAGTACACATAGAGCGGAAACTGGAAAAAAAACTCAAAAACAACTAAGTTAGGACTTTGACAGTACAGAGTCCGATCTAAATGTATTTATCTATGGTAAATGTTATTAAAATGAGTAGAGAACTTGTATTTATTCTAAACTCTTAAGTACTTACTCTTACCGCCATTAACACGAGGTCTAGTTATGTGTTAACTAATAGTTATACTGTTGGTTAAAATTACTATTAGTTAGCACATAACCAGCCTTTTTTTAATAGGGGTTAGGCGAGTGAAATGTTTCCTAAACATGCTCTAATCAGACATGTTTAGTACTGAAAATGGGAAAAATATTAAAAATCATCAAAAATAAGATTCAATTCAAAAGAAATCCCAAAACTAAATAAGTTTATGATTCTAAGCCCCATATAAAGTCCACTTCCGAAAGTCACTTAAAATATGCATAAATCTCTTATAAGTATCGCAGGTTAAATTTCGATATAAAATATTAAAATACATATAAAAATTGCAGTACTGAATTTTATGAAGATCCCGCTCATAATTGGTTATAATTCACATATAGGGATCACTTCCGAAAATCACTTAAATACTCTGAGATTTATTGTTATAAATACCGTTATCAAGTTGAAATTCGACAAAAATAATTGGGGTCCTTATAAAATGTCCCCAGCCAATGCTTGTTTTGCACACTTCAACCATTGGCCGTAGTTGCTACTTTATCTCCTAGAGACGTTTTTTTTGCACAAGAAACACGTGGGTTAAATTTATGTTTCTATTTTACTAGATGATGGTATTGATATAAAGTCTAATACAACTATAATTCAATTGTCGTTGGAATTAAGGCTGAAATTACTCTTGTTTGAAACTTTAATTCCAGCAAAAATGCTTATTGAGATTGGGTTACATGATAAAAGTAAAAAATATAGTAGATATTTAATAAGTAGAGTATTTAATAGTTGTAAGATATTAAATACTCTACTACTCATGATTGAAATATACAGGGTTGCTCCACTTCTCTCTCACAAAAATATTTTTGAAGTTTATTGGAATTATTTGAAATTAGTTTTCTGTAAACAATAAAAAAGTCTTTGCCACATATGAAAAAAGGGAAATAACGTTTAAGAAATATTTAATTTTAATGTGTAATTTATATTAAAAATTAGTTTCGGCTTCTTGCTTTTTGTGTTTTTTCTTTCTTTTAGTCTGTATAAGGGATAGTTTATAATTATTTCTTTAGTTAACATTTTTATACCCTTCACCTTCGTGAGAAGGGTATATATAAATTTGTCATTCCGTTTGTAATTTCCACAATATAATTTTCCGACCCTATAAAGTATATATATTCTGGATCCTTATAGATAGCGGAGTCGATTTAGCCATGTCCGTCTGTCTGTCTGTCTGTCCGTCTGTCTGTCCGTCTGTCTGTCTGTTGAAATCAATTTTCTGAAGACCCCAGATATCTTCGGGATCCAAATCTTGAATAATTCTGTCAGACATGCTTTCGAGAAGTTTGCTATTTAAAATCAGCAAAATCGGTCCACAAATGGCTGAGATATAAGGAAAAAACCAGGACAACCTCGATTTTTTACCTATTTTTGAACCTATATCTGGATTACTAGGTCATTAATATAGACAATATGGATATCTAATGATAGATATTTCAAAGACGTTTGCAACGACGTATATAAGACCATAGTAAGTTGGACCTACAATGGGTCAAAATCGGGAAAAAATTTTTAACCCGAATTTTTTTTTCTCCAAAAGTTTTTTTGGCTAAATATTAAAAAAAAAAAAAAATTCAAATTTAAAAAAAACATTTTTTAAATTTAAAAAAAATAAAAAAAATTAAAAAAAAAAAATTCGAAAAAAAATTTTTTTTCCAAAAAAAAATTATTTTGTTTACCTAAAAATATTTAAAATTTTTATTTTGAAGTATAGTTTGGTGAAGGGTATATAAGATTCGGCCCAGCCGAATATATCTCCCTTACTTGTTTTTAATTAAATTTTTTGTTTGCTGTTTTATTTTTTTTACTTTTAAATAAACCAAAAATGGGATTTTAAAAATGAATACGGTAGCACAAAAAGAGAAAGTGAGACTACCTTCTATTTTTGTATCATACAACTACTTATATGTTCTTTATAAACTAATTTTAAAATAATTTATTTTGTTTGTCAGAAATGAGACTTACATTTGAAATACAAAAACATTTGTAAACATCGGATGGAAAATGGCTCAGTTGCTGTAGTTTAAAGTCAACTTAAACTGTGTTGTTTTTTTTTTTAAAAAAAAACCTTACCAAATAAGAGCATTGATTGTTATCTTCCCCATATGCCCTAAAGACAATATCGCCTGAAGGCCCCATGCTTTACTTGTCGGGATCATAGTATTTTAAGTGATGGGTAGAAAATTATTTCGGTTTACTGTATCCATAGAGGAACAAATTTTTGGAAGGCTCGTCAATATTTTTGTTGCTGTTGGATTTGGAGAGGTATGAGCTTACCTTTCGCGGCTATGAAAAGAAATCATGCCACTCACCAAGTTACAGGGATGTAGCATTTTAAGCAATTGTTAAAGATCATTGTTAGTCAGAGTTCAATTTTTTTTATTCTTTTACCATTAACACTAGTGTTTGGTTCTGTTTCCAGTATTACCCATTTTAAAGTGTGCCTCCATAAATGCTCTCATCAGTTGCTCCATTATATCCGCCTTTACAAAGTCGAGTCTACGAGGATTTTAAGTTGAGTGTGATTTTTCTTTATGAATGGAATTTCGGGTAAGTTTGGCTTCTCTTCATAGCGAAGTTACTTATCCTCCTGACTCTTTAAAGTTACGATACAGGTCTCTGATTCAAATTGCAACATCAGAACTTCCGTATAGGATAGAAGGAGCATTGTCATCCGTTTCCAACACTTTATACACATTATACAATATCTTTGCCTCCTTCGCATAGTGTAGGTATTCCTCCCTCCAGGTTCTTTAAAATTTCGATGCAGATGTCTGTTACAACACAACTTCCCTAATGAATAGAAGGATCATTGTCAGTACTTATTGAACAATTTTTTCATTTGTGGCATGTTCAATGTTTGGTTAATGTGTCTCACGGATTTTGCCTGATGAACTGATAGAATCCTTTCAATTTGGCATATGTTGGCTTTTCATTCCTCTGCAGAGGTAAAATTCAATGACTAGCAACGTCGCTAGAAATAATAGCTCATCCTTCTTTTTTTATTTAGAAGGTATAGGATCGTCATCTGCAATTCTTTCAATACGCGGATAACTTTTTTGTCTTCTTTATGGTGTTATATACTGTTCAATTGGGGTCAAATATTAAAATTTGTTCTACTAGCTATCCATCATTAAAAGTAGTATACCGTTCCTTTAATTTTAAATAAACTGTATTTAAATTGATGACCCACACACATCTATCCAATATTTTGATTAATTATATATTTTTAGATTCAACGAGTAACCGATTTATTCTACGTGTGTATTAAATTGGATTTATCGATTTTGATGGAATCATAGCAGTCAATGCGATTAATTTTTAAACATTCAAATTTTCAGTCGTTTCGATTGAAATCTATTTAAGTACGCCTTTCAATTTGTATAACAAAAACCGAAAAATTCAGCTATGAAAACAGAATCATTCAATTTAATTACACAGTGCAATAGTACAAAAAACACTCGCTCTACTACCAAATGGTAGTAAAAACCTATTATTTTCTCTTTAGCTCGATCTTTTTTTCGTTTTTTAGAAAAAACAAACAATTTTTTTAAATTATAGAGTCGAACCTATGATGTCATGATCGTGTGTTTTTGTAAAAATCTTCATTTGTTGCAAAGTGTTATTAAACGTAACTATTGTCTTAAGGCTGGGTTAGCCGACCGTTGATGTAATGTAACCGTAATGTTGACTTAACGTAACACTTTAGTGCGATTATAGAACATTAAAAATGTGTCCTATGTTTTTGACATAAACAAACTTTCATTGGTCTGTACCAATAAAATCAATTGTTCGTCGTTCGTTTTAATAAAGACAAATTTAATACGTTTTGTTTAATTTCAAGTTTTTCTTGAATATTTCACGCTTGTTGCTGGTTGAAATTGTCAAAATTTAAACAGCTGTTTGAAAGTGTTATCAACACAATTGTTTTAAATGCTGTTCAAGCGGTTTTATATTTTTTTTCTGCGATTTAAAAAATATTTATTTTACTTTGTTTGGTAATAGTACTTACATATAAACCGTATTTATTTATACATAATGTATTCATCATCATTGTCCATTAGGAGACAATTATAAATATTATTTATTACCTTGTCATACAGACTTTATTTATTAAATGTCCGATAACTTAAAAATTAGTTAGTATTGTATTGTACTTTATACTAAGGGCCATTATTATAACTTGCCTTTATGTTCGTAATAGTAAAAGTTGACTTTAAGGGTACCTTTTTATATTGCTTAAAGTTAACTTGTACTATTTCAAACATAAAGGCAAGTTATAATAATGGCCCTTAGTATAGTTAATTTGTGTATAGAAAATATTAATTTAATATTTTGAAACTTAAATACTTTCGCCGATTATTAGTATACATTTTATAAATACTTGTATGAATTAATTTGTATAATAAGTAAATATTACCATAACATTAAAAGGTTTTGTTTTTTATTCATGTATTTAGAACACTGCAAATATTTTTAAGCGTTCTGAGCAAAATAAGTATTTTTTATACAAGACTTAAAATCAACAAGTTGACAACACCGTTAGTAAATGTCACGTAGAAACGTAAAGAAATTCTGTTTTTAACAGGTTCAGACGTTACAGTTACGTTACATTTTGTCACTATAACTGCTTTAACTACTTTACACACAATAGAAACGATCAGCTGTTCCGTTCCGTTAAGGTTACATTACATTACTCTCGGCTAATCAACCCTTTAGTGCAAAAGCAATAAGCAATTGTCAAAACTTTTTCAAATCTTGCTAAATCGAAAGCGCTGCCGGATCGTAAATTTAAGCCGAACAAATGTTTACCAATCATTTTAATCGAATAAATTAATCATTAATAACATAAATACTCATAAAAATCTAATAAAGGATGTTTAGAATTTCTGAAAAACCAAAAATAGAAAAAGATCAATAAATAATGAATGTTTGTTAATAGTTTTGATCAAATCACAACATACTTCAACATATGTACTTGCCGCACATATGTATGCATGCAACAGCAAGTACACAAACAAATATTTATTATTGTAAATGACAAATGTTTATTTAACATTGTTGTTGAATCAAATAGGAAATAATACTTGTACATATAAGAAAAAATTGTTGAAGGAATTGTTTAATTTCAAACATAAAAAACTTGAGATTATTTTTGTTTGAAAGAAAACAAGTGATACTTGTATTTTTAAAAAAATATAACATTTAATTTAAATTCTTTAATTATAATTTTAAAGATTTTTATTGTAGTTTTTTGTACTTTTATTTATATATAATTTGAAAGTAAATTTTTAAGTCATTATTATTATAATTAATCTGTAATAATTCAAAGAATATCACTAAAAATTAATTTTAAGATTAAGTACATCTGTGGACTTTTGACAAAACAAATTATGTGTTATTTTAAAAATTTTCAAGAGTGCGCAAAGACTGTTGAATTGATCAAAAATTATTTTATTACTAGCTGACCCGACAGACGTTGTCCTGTCCATATATTAGAAAAAATGTTTGTGTTCGATTTGTGAATTTGTGAGAAGCTGTTTGAATTATGAAAAAATAGTAAAAAGAGACAAACAACGTACTTTTAAATGATAATTTTTATTTATGTAGGTTTGAGGTGTGTTTAAATTACATTTGATTTGAAAATATGTACAATATATGGTGTTATATTTACATTTTGATTGAAAGATCGATGTTCAGGAACCAATTAAAATAAAGAAATACTTTTTTCTGTTGCTTTGCAGTGATATCGTAGTTTCCTTCATTGCAATGCTTTATGATACACGACATTTTTAGTTTTGTTGCCTGGCGCGTAAATAAATAATGCTGATGGTGTTCCGACACGGGAACAGGCGACATACAATTGACCATGCGAGAAGCATGGATTTTCAAGGTTAATGCCGCAAACACGCAATGACTGCCCTTGAGATTTATTAATTGTCATAGCGAATGCAAGCCGTACCGGAAACTGTAATCGTTTAAAATCGAATGGCATGTCGGTCAGAGCCATTGGGATCCGTGGTATCAAAACGTCTTCTCCTTTGTACTTTCCTTTAAGTATTGTTGCTTCGATGACGTTGTTCATCAGGTTTTTTACCGCAAGTCGGGTGCCATTACAAAGACGTGGTTGGTTTATGTTTCGTAACATTATGATTACCGATCCGACTTTCAGTTGGAGATTGTGAGGCGGTAATCCGGGTAATTCCAGCGAGTTTAAAAACTCGGTTGGATAGTTGACAACATCATTTTGGGAAGTAACGGAATCCACCGATTTGTACGTCATCAATTCGACAGCAATTTCACCTTGAATCTTAAAATTCAATTCGTCGACATCAATGTTTTTCGCAGCCAATATAGCACGTTCGCTCAACCAATCATGATTTTTGTAATTTTGTGCAATGTTTGGAAATACCTTTCGGATTAGCTCGGATTTTGATTCGGTGAACTGACAGAAACCGGGGGGAAATTGAATGCAACCGGTCGAAATGTCAACCGGGATTTTGCCGTTGCCAATGTAAGGCAATTGTTTGGAAAATGCTTCTCCAGATTGATCGTTCTGCAGCTCGACACGCATGTTCACAGTCAATTTGAGTTTCTTGAAGTGTTTCCACAAAACGGACGACTTCAAACATGCATTAAGTTCATCGGCTGGCGTTGACCGTGGAATCACTGGCAATGTTTGCCGAAAATCCCCTGCCAACAGAATCATTGCACCACCAAAACGGCTTTGATTGTTTCGTAAATCTTGCAAAGTTTTATCTAATGCCTCCAAAGACTTTTTATGCGCCATTGTACACTCATCCCAAACGATTAGTTTGCTTTGCTGCAAAACTTTGGCCATTGCACTGTTCTTGGAAATGTTGCATGTTGGATTTTCATTGATGTGCAACTTCAATGGCAACTTGAGTGCTGAATGGGCAGTACGACCGCCTTCCAACAACGTAGCTGCAATTCCTGATGAAGCAAGTGCAAGTGCAATATCATTCTGCGAGCGTATCGTGGCCAAAATCAACGCAATCAAAAAAGTTTTTCCAGTTCCACCGGGAGCATCCAAAAAAAAAATTCCTCCAGTTCCATCTTTCACAACTTTCATAAGAGTGTCGTATGCATATTTTTGTTGTCGATTCAACAGTGGAACGTTTGTTCGTACTAATTCCTTCAAGGCATCGCAATCATATTGTATTTCGCGTCGCAACTCTTGATTAAATACGTCGTGCATCGGTCGATTGGTAGCTGCCATGCCTAACTCAGACAATACCTTGTTCGCCATCATCAAGCACATGTCCTCAATTAAAATCAAAGCCTCGTTGTAAATTTCCTCATTCAGTTGCAAATTTGGATTTGATGTTCTAATACGCACCTGATGCAAAATATCATCACACATGGCATCTTTGTATTTGCTCCATAAATCAGTCGGTTTGGATGGGCAGCATGTTGAAACAATTATCGAAAACAGTGTTCGTATTTGATGAGCATTTGATGAAAGCACAGCATCTTCGAGGGTGCATTCCCAATGACATGCTTCTCTATACGTGTCACACAATTCACCATTTATAGTTCTCAAATCTTGGAATGATGTTGGGCCACGAACGTTGACTAATAGCAAACGCAAATAGAAACACTCATCGTTTCTTGGATGAACTGTGTAAATACGACCTAATGCGTTGGTGGAAAATAAATTGGGGAAACCTGGAACAGGATTTCCTTGTTTCCGTCGTTGAAATTTCTTTGTCGATTGATTCCAAGTATAATATCTTGGCATTTCGGAGTATAGTAACGTTCGGGCAAATTCATCGTTCCTGCACATTTCAAAAAATCTGGTCAATGTTGTAGGTGGCGGTCGATCAACTCGTTGTAATACATTCTCCTCAGTAAAGTACACTCTTTGACCATTTTCCAAATGTACGGCTAAATGAATAACAGAAGGATGTCTTTCATGAATGCTAAATGAAAAAATGCGCCAAATTGCTTCGTTACTACTAACATAGCGGCCCATTTGAAATTGAGTGACTTCATCGATGGAATTCTCCGCACTAACTCCAATCACAGCCATGTCACTACCTTTGGTCACATATTTGCAGATGTATTTGATGGATTTCACGGAATGGCAAGATTCGACGTTGATATGTGCTTTGAATGTTTTGGAGAGTAGTGGCGAATACGGAACAATCCAACGGTTATCAATTTGAATGTCCTGCTGATTCACTTTCACCATTGTTGATCTTCCATTGTCAGCAATTGAACGGCGACGATACAGTGGGTAACCATCATTTCCGGTAATTGTTTCAGCTACTAATGGCCTTGGATAACGCTTCGAACATTTGCCGTCGACCATACACGGAGAAAGGATATTTAATGATCCACAGGGACCATGAATCATGTTTTTAGTAACAACCTCGTGCAAGCCTGGATCTTCTACTTCATCAGGAATTTCAGCTGATATCACATCATCGATTTCATTCGGTCTTATCTTCTCAATCAACCAAATGAGGATATGCGCGTGTGGTAGTCCGCGTTTTTGCCACTCTACTGAATACATCCAGCAGCGCGTCTCGCCGAACACGCGATACTTCACAATGAAATCCATCAGTGATTTTAATTTTTGTTTGAAGACTCTCGCGGTGACGTCATGGCGATCGATGGGTGATTGGCCAGGGAATAATTCTTGCCGAATTTCTATCCACTGTGGATTGCAAGTGAAAGTTATGAATAAATCTGCTGTACCGTAGTGTCGAACGTAGGTTATAGCATCCTGAGCATATTCATGCATATGGCGAGGACTTCCGACGTACGTTGCTGGGAGAATCGTCGTCCGGCCGATATTGTGTGCGTTCCCGTCCACATTTATGGCATCTCGAAGGTGTATGTACTCTTCGGAACGCAGTTTTTTCTGGTTCAATCTAATGAATGTCAATCTTTCTGTTTCTATTTTTACATACATATCGACAGCATATTGGTGGAAAAGACGACGACATTTCAATATGTGATTGTCCTCATTTTCACGAACCATCAGTCGAAATGCATAATAGTTCATTGAACTTACTTTTTTGTTTGTTTCAGCGCCTGTACATTAATTTTCGCGTCAATAAAATTAATTGATCTTATAATAGAAAAAATATAGATTTGATATTCACCTGTAAGCGGATTTATCATTTTGATCGAGAAATGATAACCGTCTTCACCTTGCCAAAATATGATTGGATATTGTAACGCATCATATGATCGGTGAGTTTCGTACACACGCTGCTGCTGATTATTTCGTCGATGTAGAACGATATCACGTGATTCCAAATTTTCACCAACGACGACAATGGCGACATCATCAATTGTTGGTGCATTGAAACGTCTTGCGTGTTCTCCCGTAGGAGTCTTATCGGCTCTGATAACAATTTTGTGATTATCAGAGGGCATGCGGTCTAGTGCGGTTTTGAACAATGCAATCAATTGATTGTGTTGATGGAAAAAAGTTTGCAGTTGCTCAACAATTGGTCTTTTTACCGAACTGTTGTATGCACAACGCTGTTCTACTTCTTGTGGAGCATTGCCCATGAAGTAAATCTGCAGAAATTTATAGTCAGCACCCGGAACTGGCAAAAGCGAACCTGCTCGATGATATATTTGACCTTGAATCTGTAATGTTTAATTTACATAAGAAAACAAAATAAAATGCTGTAAGTGGTGAAATTACCTTGAAAGTAGGCATGAAATTATCCCGAATCACATTTGTTGCGCCAAATGAAGTCATTTGGAAACAATTGTTGTAGTTCTGGATTTGTGTTAGGAAATGCTTGGAATGAGCTCCTGTTCCAGAAACCAATGAGAGCAATGGCTCTGGTGGTGGAATCAACGGTGTCAATTTCACTTTGCCACTTGCGCAACACAATCCAGGAGTTTCATTTTTATATTTCAATGCCTTACAATGTGGGCACACAACGCTCATCGAACCAATAGCAACGGAATGGTCTGCACTGTAATCGACTGTCCTGTTGTAATGAAATGCAGCTCGATGAGTATTTAACGCAACATTTGTTTCTCTTCTTGCACGTACATTTGAATTAATTATCACTCGGTTGGATTCTATAGAACGATTGTGTCTCATTCGATGCATATCTACTTCGTTTGCATATTCTCTTTCTTCTTGTGTACGTGCAAAACGTGTTTGTGATAATCGATTTCGTTCAATTTCATTTCGCTCTTCGAGTTGTTCCGCAGTTTGATTAGATCGAAAATACGCTTGATTTGAAGCATTGCGAGTTCTGCGACCTAAATTGCTCCTTCTTATTGGCGGCATTACAATGCGATAGAATTTATTGACTTTGCTCTTACCTTTTAACCGTTTATAACTTCAAAACCCACAGTCTATAGTAAGTTAATCTATAAATTTGTTTGAGGTAACACGATTTAACTTATTTCAATTAATGAATTGATTGCAATGTACTTACAATGGAATCTTAATTCAAAAAAAAACTTATCACCGTTAGTTAACTTTTTTAGAAACACTTTAAACTTTTTTTAATTCACAATTAACAATTGCACTTATTTTATTTTTCGTCCACCGATTAATTTGATCAACAATTTGACAATAAGCAGTCAATCAACATTTGCACAAATAAATTGGAATGTAAATAAAAAAGTAACGGTATTTTCGGACAAATCGCGAAACAATACAAAAGTAATAACAAATGAGTTATTTACAACATAAGAATATCCCAGCAAAAACTTTACTTACAAATAAGCCGAAAAATAAGGAGAATTTGACAAATCGGTGCAGCCGTTTTCCGATTTTAGATAAATGGAAAAAAGTGGGCGTAAAAGTGGGCGTGGTAAATTTTTCTTTCAGTAAAAACTTAAATTAGATTACTACGATCATTTAAATAAAAGATTAGCCATATCGGTGCAGCCGTTTTCCGATTTTAGATAAATGGAAAAAAGTGGGCGTAAAAGTGGGCGTGGTCAATTTTTCTTTCCGTAAAAACCTAAGTTGGACTATGACGAACATTTCAGTAAAAAAATTGTCCAAATCGGTCTAGCCGTTCTCAACTGATGCAATTACCAACGAACGACAATTGATTTTTATTTATATAGATTTGTCCTTGAAGAACTTTATTATTTGTCTCAAAGAATTATACAACGCTCTCGAAAATCTTTCAGGTTAAATAATAAAATAATTATTGATCAATTCAACAGTCTTTGCGCACTCCTGAAATATTTTAAAGTAAAGTTGTTTTGTCAAAAGTCCACAGCTATATATTTGAACAAATACATAAGTAATGAATTTTAATTCAAAATTATTTCTTGTAAATATAATATTAAAATTGTATGCTATTATTTTTACAAACAATTGCAAATTAACATGTTTATGGCCATTTTTTATTTCCCTCTTCGTTATGGCGCATTAATCAGTGTTCCTTTGATGTGATTGATGTATGATGGATTATTGCTTTTGTTGTTGTAGTTTTTTATTTGTTTAACAATAAAACATTCACTCACAATTGTTGAGTATTACAGCAACAATATGGTGTCTCTTTTATTGCTGTAGTTGTACAAAAATAAACATAACTCCGCCTTTAAATTGAGTATTTTCGATTAACGATTGGTGATCATTACAATTCATAAATACGATATGCGTGTGTGTCGGAGAGAATTTGTATTTGTGTAGAAACTTGTTTAGTGTACAACTGTGGCGGGTGCTATAGGAAAAGACATAACACCATATTTACGATCATCAAACGAAATTTGGTACAGCCCAGCAAACAAAAATTCGAAATAATGTTTTATTGTTTTCAATTTATGAGAGATCATATAAATTGTAATATTGAGTATTGAAAGATTAAGTTGAAGCTTAATATCATTGGTCCTATCATATATTTGTTTTAATTATGATCTCATTACATCAAAACATGTTGCTCTTTGATTATGATAACCACCCCAGGATATGATGAATCAAAATCTGACTTTTGATCTAGCGTTTTCGAAATTGAAACAGTAATTGAATTCTATTAGAACTGAAGTAACATCTATGATTTATCGTATATTCAGTTTTTTTTGCCTCAATTTAAGGCACATATTGAGATGTTCTTTCTTTGGCTCATGATACCTGTCTCATAATAACTCATGAAGTATAAGTGTGTCAGGTGCTTAAATATGGATATTTCCCATTCGGAAATGACGGAATCTAAAATGTTTTAATTACTACTTTCTAAATCGCTAAATTACCTGGGACATAAAAAGTGAATTTTTCTCTTCTCTTTGCATCACAAATAACCCATATGTGTCAAACGACCTAAAAATATTTAAAAAACTTTTTTTTTTAAATAAGTAAATGTCTGAAAGGAATACATTGTAAGTAAGCAGTGCAGAACTGCTGGAATTCTCAAACAATAATATACAAATGTACAAAAATGTTTACTGGGACATAAAACAAGAGAATAAAATAACACAACAAAAAAGTTGGAGTGCTATATTCGGCTATGCCGAATCTTAAATACCCTCCACCTAAATTAGATGAAAATTATAGAAATTACATTGGTATAAACACTCTAATATCCATATTCAGTGTTTGTTATTGGGACTTAGCTCCGATTATGAAGAATGGTAGAATGGTAATGTAATACAGTAGTTTTCACTTATAGTCTACAAATACAGTTGCACAATTTTTGTGGACTATGAGCGAATTAGGACTATAACCGAATTTCTTTTTAAGCCACTTTATGGATTATATATAAATCATGATACATTTTGGACTATATACAAATTATGTACTTTCTTCAATAAAAACACTTTTTTTAACAAAATAAAAGTTTATTTAAAACATAGTTGTATAATAGTATTTTATATATTGTTAGAAAAACTAGTTTACGCAGAATATGTTTTATTTCAAATGTATAAAAATGTTATCTACTTCAGCAATTTATAATTGAAATAACTACATATTCCTACCGTTTCCAACAGAGTCTATACTTTTATAATAGGAATAAAATGTACTATTTAACAATTTATGTACTTAATAATTGGTTAACATTACCGATTGGCTCAACATTTTTATTATTCACCAAAAGTGAATTAAAAGAGTATAAAAAAGGTTAAACAAATATATTTAGTAAAACTTCAAAACTATATTTTTGTTCTGTTCTAATGAATTTTCCGGATGTGAGCTTTCTATATATAATCAAGAACCCATAGTCACCAAATCAACTTGAAACTTATATCTGTTACATTTTTTACCGATATGAGTGTATATATGCGTTAATGTATTTTTCGGATGTGCGACTTATTTGGAAGATATACTTAAATATTTTAAAGCGATTTCTATGTATTTGAGGCCTATTTTGCTTGATAGTTTTGTCCATAACATTATTTATAAAAATTTTATGGGTATTATTGTGATTATCAGACATCGAGTTAATATGGGTGCTATAGTCAAATATGGACCGATATTCACAAAACCCAGTAGTATAATTTTTGGATACAATATATTGATCGGTATACAATTTTAGTTCGATATCCATATATTTAAAATATTTACTGAGGTTAATGTGTTTTTCGGAAGTGGTCCTTATATGGGAGCTATGACCAATTATCGGCCGATCTTCACAAAATTCAACACATCGATTTTCGTATATAATGGAAATATTTGTTTGAAATTTAAACTAGATAGAAGCTTTTATAAAAGAGTTATTAGTATTTAAGTAATTTTCGGAAATGGATCTTATATGGGAGCTATGTTCAAATATGAACCGATATTCACACAATCTAGTAGTATCATTTGTGAATTAATACTTCCGATCTCTGTAAAATTTTAATTCGATAACGATATTTTTCAGATATTTATGAAAATTAATGTGGTTTTTAGAAGTGGTCCTTATATGGGAGCTATAACCAATTATGGGCCGATCTTCATGAAATTCCCTACAGCGATTTTCATGTGCATGGGAATTATTCAAGTTGAATTTCAACCTGATACCAATATATATAAGATATTTAAGTGTATTTAAATGATTTTCGGAAGTAAACTTTATATGGGGGCTATGGTCAAATAGTGCCCGATCCGAAAACAAATTGGTGTCGCAATTTCTGTTTTCACGAAACTTAGTTGTGCTTAATTTTGTATGGATACTGCAATTCTATGGGCATTTACATACCATAGCACCATATTTCGGGAAGAAATTTGTATGGGGGCTACGAGAAATTATAGACTAATTCTTTCCATTTTCAACAGAATTTGTCCTTTTATCATATAAATAATGTGTGCAAAATTTCATGGTATTCTCTGGAATAAATTTACCAAAAATCAGAAAAAAACATGTGAAAATGATCTAAATTTTTGGAGGTTGTCTTACATTTTAATCCATAACCCTGGTTCTACCAACTCGATTTTGCTGATTTTCAATACCAAACTGCTTAAAATTATAAACATTTTGGTATATATTTCATTAATTTTGCTTATGTATTTTGGGCGTGAGAGTGTTTTACACTCTCTGTTTTACACAGACGGACAGACGGACAGACAGACGGACATTGCTCAATCGACTTAGAATTTCATAAGGATCAATAAAATATATACTTTGTTGGACCTCAGATGAATATTTCTCAATGTTACACACGGAATGACAAACGTATATATACCCTCTTTCACCACTTGTGGTGGTGGAGGGTATAAAAAGTCACTGCTTCTTTGGCTTCTAATAGGGATGCCAAACGACTGGGCTTTACATATCCTGGGATTCGGGATGCCGGGATTTTTCTTGATTTCGAAACAAAAGTTTCACATCAAATTGAACAATGAGAACTATTTATTTCATAAATATTTTTAGTAAAAATATAACAAAACAAAAGCTAATTCATTGAATTTATGACAGTGAGAAATCTATAACAAAACTGAAAATAACTTTTGTATGGAAATTTATATTAAAAATATTTTTGATTGAAACTAGGTTTACAATACCATTACTATGAGACCAACCGTTTAAAAATTGGTTAAGCAGTTTAAAAGTTATTTACAATTGAAACTAAAAATTTTCACACCGTTTTTATTAAAAATGGAACCTCGATAGAGGCCAGACAATAGCAAATGTAAACAGTTTAAGGACCTTAATATTTTGTGTTTTTGTCGATATGTTTGTTTCCTCCCATATTAATATCTAAAATAAAATACAAAACTATTATAACACAAAACTATTAAGGTTTGAGATCGTAAAATTCTTAACGCACGTATTTCATTAAAACTTTTAACCCAAGTATTATTTGATTTTTTTTTTTTTTTTGTTCAACTTACCTCTGTAAAGCATGTCAGTTATTATATTTAATGTCAATTATGTTTATTTGTTGTTAATCTGATTAAAATGAGTGACCAGAAAAAAGTGCGTACTTAAATTATTAAATATTTTCAACAAAACCCAAATTGATCCTACAAAAAATTGGCCAAGCATTCAAAGGTCTGCGCGGCAAACTGTTTCCAATGTTATTTAACAGTTCCGGGAGAACTTGTCCGTTGATATAAAACCTGGTACAGGTAGAAGGAATGGTCCACATGATGTTTCTAAAGCAAAACAAATAGAAAGCATTTTCAAAAGAGTTCCCAACACATCCGGTAGGAAAGCAGCCCGGTTAGGTCAGTACTTGGATTATTTGGTACAAAAAGTTAAAGCCAATGAAGGTTTAAAAGCATACAAGGCTCAAAATGTTCCTACCAGAACTCTGCTAAAAATGTAAAGGCCAAGGACAGAGCACGAAAATAAAAGTCAAATTTTATACAAAAAATATACCTGCTACATAATGGACGACGAAATGTATGTATGAAAATTTTTTCGCAGCTTCTGGGTCAATATTTTTATGTTGCAAATGCTCGAGGGAATGTTGAAGAAAAGTTTAGGACCCAAAAACAAACAAAATTTCAAAAAAAGTTCTTTGTATGGCAAGCAATATGCAGTTGCGCCAAAAAAGCCCAACATTTGTTACAAACGGCTCTATAAATACCGAAATTTACATGAAGTAATGTCTACAAAGAAGTTTGTTTCCATTCATAGGACTTCTTAATGTGTCCACTTATTTCTGGCTTGATTTAGCATCTGTCACTATGGTAAGAAAGGTCTTGAGTGGTAATAGAACAATAATGTGGTATTTGTACCAAAAGAGAAAATTCCTCCAAACTGCCTGGAGCTGAGTCCAGTGGATAGATATTGTGCTCTTGTTAAAAGAGAATTGAGGAGCACAAAAAAGGTGTCCAAAAGTGTGGTAGATTTTAAACGGAGATGGAACACCTGTTCGAACAAAGTGACATAAAGCACTATAAAAACCATAATGGAAGGGTTTTCAAAAAAGGTTAAAAATGTCATCATTAGTGATTAGAACTTTTTATTAACATATATGTATGTTAAAACTTTTTCGATTTCAGTCCTTATATACTTAACAAAAAATAACAAAATTCTATATATCGCACTGGTTCCTCTAAAGACAGTCAACTCAAAATTTTTAAATAATCACTCCGTTAATATTTAAAGCGAGATTAGTATTATAAGTACGCAGAAATTTAGCTCTCTATGAATTTTGGGAGCTTAAAAAATCTTATAACTTTCCGGGATTTGTCAATCCCGAAAATTTTTGAAATTTTCGGGTTTGGCATTCCTAGCTGCGAATGAAAAGTGTGTATGAAACACACCAGCACAGATTTTCGTATAAGTACATCAAAAAAATATGTTTAAAATAGACAGTGGGCTGGGAAAATATATTTCAGATATATTGATTATATGGGGGGTAAATTATGGGGCCGACCACGTTGGTAGACAAATTTGGGCTCATATAAAACTTTTTTATGTCATATTTCATCACGATATTAATTTTTATAATGCAATTATGAATGTTCAAGTCATTTTCTGAGCGGGGCCGTGTATGAGGACTAGGGACAAATGCCTCCCAATTTTCGCCAGTATAATTTCAGAAAACTGCAAATTTATTTGTACAACATTTTATAAGGATTTCCGCATAATCAACATATTTATGACTGCTCAAACAGTATTCCGGGGGACATTTGTATGGGGTTTAGGTGAAATCAATACCAAATAAACCTTATCAACAAAGATTATTTGTGGAAAATTTCGTTTGGCATAATCGTGTTTTCAACATACTGTCGAACATTGGAAGATCGTTTTTGCATCTTATAAGGACCCAGAATATATACAATTTTTGGTTATACAACCAATATTTCGATATGTTAAGGCCTGCTTCCAATAAACACTTTAACGAGCATAAATCTCTTAAAAATATTGGTATACACATAAAATGCAACATAAACAATTTTCAGATAGACATTAATCACACCACTTAATTTCATGGTGATCGGTCCATAATTGGTCATAGCTCCCATATAAAGCCTGCTTCCGATAATCACTTTAACGAGCATAAATCTCTTAAAAATGTTGGTATACACATTAAATGCAACATAAATAACTTTCATGCAGACATTAATCACACTACTTAATTTCATGGTGATCGGTCCATAATTGGTCATAGCTCCCATATAAGGCCCACTTCCGAAAATCGTTCACAAATATAAATTATTGAAATTTTGAAAGAAAAATGTTTTTGCTCATTTACTTAGTGTAGGGTATTATATGGTCGGGCTTGACCGACCATACTTACTTACTTGTTATTAATTTACATTTGGTACTGCACCACATGAAAATTTCATTTTAAAAGATAAATATTCCCAACATTCTAATTTGACTAATAATTCTCACTTTAACATACCTAGCCCCACTGTGCGCACACAATAATTTGTTGGTGATATGACTGAGATACCAGTCTCTCTCTCTTGCCAGATTAGGCAATTTATCGCATTTTGGCGATTTCTTATTATAAAAATGGCAAAGTGTTATTTAGAGTTTTTTTGCCATCGAAATTATGATAAGTTTACTAAGGTTTTGATATAGTCATTTAATAAGCAAATAGAAAGAATCAGAATTTAATCTTAATTGTTTTTGTAATATTGAAGATGATAAGTATATACAAAATTTAAAGCTTAGTCGATATCAATTCCTCTATATACAATTATTATAGTGGGCCGATTTGTACGGACAAACATTTTAGATATTGTGCCATCGCTTTTTCGATATCTTTTGGCATGAGGAAAAAAAGTTCCACTACGACATATCAAAAATATTATTTTCGAGGCGCCCAAATTTAAATTTTTTGACATTCTCTCAACTTTTATTTTTAAGGTTTTTTCGTAGGTAATAAAATATTATATTGTTACGTTTTAACATTCTTAAAACGATGGTTTATTTCCATTAAATAAACCGGATACTTTTGATTGCAAATAAAAAGCAGTTTTAGTAGTTTATTTATTTAAAATGTACAACAACAACAGTTCAAATAGTCACTCAGTGACTATTTACACGTTTATCAATTCGCAGAAATGCACACACACTTTATAATGTACAAACCTCAATATACGAGACAGTTGATGTTAACTCTAACAGCGCCTATGATAAACTCACTCACTACTGCAACTTCTGCCACTATTTGAATCCTCTACAATGCTCTAGAGCTGTCGATGTCAATGTTAGCACCTTAAACATGCAATGTTGCCATACTTACAAACAATGCACATAACCGCATGCTATCAACATTGTTGATAAGTATAAGCTTCTACTGATGGATGTGTTTATAAACATGTTGAGTGTTGTAGGCCGTTAAATTCAAATCTCTATTGCATATTGGTAACAATGTAATGCCTTTCCAAGGTGAAATTGTACGCTAAAAACGATGGCCATAGCAGTTTTTCCAAAAAAATATGTTTTTCTTGACAAATCTCACCAAAAATTGGAAATTTTTTTTCCGATTTTTTCGTTGATTTTAAAAATGTTTTAACGATTTTTATAGTATTACTAGCTGACCCGACAGACGTTGTCCTGTCCATATATTAGAAAAAATGTTTGTGTTCGATTTGTGAATTTGTGAGAAGCTGTTTGAATTATGAAAAAATAGTAAAAAGAGACAAACAACGTACTTTTAAATGATAATTTTTATTTATGTAGGTTTGAGGTGTGTTTAAATTACATTTGATTTGAAAATATGTACAATATATGGTGTTATATTTACATTTTGATTGAAAGATCGATGTTCAGGAACCAATTAAAATAAAGAAATACTTTTTTCTGTTGCTTTGCAGTGATATCGTAGTTTCCTTCATTGCAATGCTTTATGATACACGACATTTTTAGTTTTGTTGCCTGGCGCGTAAATAAATAATGCTGATGGTGTTCCGACACGGGAACAGGCGACATACAATTGACCATGCGAGAAGCATGGATTTTCAAGGTTAATGCCGCAAACACGCAATGACTGCCCTTGAGATTTATTAATTGTCATAGCGAATGCAAGCCGTACCGGAAACTGTAATCGTTTAAAATCGAATGGCATGTCGGTCAGAGCCATTGGGATCCGTGGTATCAAAACGTCTTCTCCTTTGTACTTTCCTTTAAGTATTGTTGCTTCGATGACGTTGTTCATCAGGTTTTTTACCGCAAGTCGGGTGCCATTACAAAGACGTGGTTGGTTTATGTTTCGTAACATTATGATTACCGATCCGACTTTCAGTTGGAGATTGTGAGGCGGTAATCCGGGTAATTCCAGCGAGTTTAAAAACTCGGTTGGATAGTTGACAACATCATTTTGGGAAGTAACGGAATCCACCGATTTGTACGTCATCAATTCGACAGCAATTTCACCTTGAATCTTAAAATTCAATTCGTCGACATCAATGTTTTTCGCAGCCAATATAGCACGTTCGCTCAACCAATCATGATTTTTGTAATTTTGTGCAATGTTTGGAAATACCTTTCGGATTAGCTCGGATTTTGATTCGGTGAACTGACAGAAACCGGGGGGAAATTGAATGCAACCGGTCGAAATGTCAACCGGGATTTTGCCGTTGCCAATGTAAGGCAATTGTTTGGAAAATGCTTCTCCAGATTGATCGTTCTGCAGCTCGACACGCATGTTCACAGTCAATTTGAGTTTCTTGAAGTGTTTCCACAAAACGGACGACTTCAAACATGCATTAAGTTCATCGGCTGGCGTTGACCGTGGAATCACTGGCAATGTTTGCCGAAAATCCCCTGCCAACAGAATCATTGCACCACCAAAACGGCTTTGATTGTTTCGTAAATCTTGCAAAGTTTTATCTAATGCCTCCAAAGACTTTTTATGCGCCATTGTACACTCATCCCAAACGATTAGTTTGCTTTGCTGCAAAACTTTGGCCATTGCACTGTTCTTGGAAATGTTGCATGTTGGATTTTCATTGATGTGCAACTTCAATGGCAACTTGAGTGCTGAATGGGCAGTACGACCGCCTTCCAACAACGTAGCTGCAATTCCTGATGAAGCAAGTGCAAGTGCAATATCATTCTGCGAGCGTATCGTGGCCAAAATCAACGCAATCAAAAAAGTTTTTCCAGTTCCACCGGGAGCATCCAAAAAAAAAATTCCTCCAGTTCCATCTTTCACAACTTTCATAAGAGTGTCGTATGCATATTTTTGTTGTCGATTCAACAGTGGAACGTTTGTTCGTACTAATTCCTTCAAGGCATCGCAATCATATTGTATTTCGCGTCGCAACTCTTGATTAAATACGTCGTGCATCGGTCGATTGGTAGCTGCCATGCCTAACTCAGACAATACCTTGTTCGCCATCATCAAGCACATGTCCTCAATTAAAATCAAAGCCTCGTTGTAAATTTCCTCATTCAGTTGCAAATTTGGATTTGATGTTCTAATACGCACCTGATGCAAAATATCATCACACATGGCATCTTTGTATTTGCTCCATAAATCAGTCGGTTTGGATGGGCAGCATGTTGAAACAATTATCGAAAACAGTGTTCGTATTTGATGAGCATTTGATGAAAGCACAGCATCTTCGAGGGTGCATTCCCAATGACATGCTTCTCTATACGTGTCACACAATTCACCATTTATAGTTCTCAAATCTTGGAATGATGTTGGGCCACGAACGTTGACTAATAGCAAACGCAAATAGAAACACTCATCGTTTCTTGGATGAACTGTGTAAATACGACCTAATGCGTTGGTGGAAAATAAATTGGGGAAACCTGGAACAGGATTTCCTTGTTTCCGTCGTTGAAATTTCTTTGTCGATTGATTCCAAGTATAATATCTTGGCATTTCGGAGTATAGTAACGTTCGGGCAAATTCATCGTTCCTGCACATTTCAAAAAATCTGGTCAATGTTGTAGGTGGCGGTCGATCAACTCGTTGTAATACATTCTCCTCAGTAAAGTACACTCTTTGACCATTTTCCAAATGTACGGCTAAATGAATAACAGAAGGATGTCTTTCATGAATGCTAAATGAAAAAATGCGCCAAATTGCTTCGTTACTACTAACATAGCGGCCCATTTGAAATTGAGTGACTTCATCGATGGAATTCTCCGCACTAACTCCAATCACAGCCATGTCACTACCTTTGGTCACATATTTGCAGATGTATTTGATGGATTTCACGGAATGGCAAGATTCGACGTTGATATGTGCTTTGAATGTTTTGGAGAGTAGTGGCGAATACGGAACAATCCAACGGTTATCAATTTGAATGTCCTGCTGATTCACTTTCACCATTGTTGATCTTCCATTGTCAGCAATTGAACGGCGACGATACAGTGGGTAACCATCATTTCCGGTAATTGTTTCAGCTACTAATGGCCTTGGATAACGCTTCGAACATTTGCCGTCGACCATACACGGAGAAAGGATATTTAATGATCCACAGGGACCATGAATCATGTTTTTAGTAACAACCTCGTGCAAGCCTGGATCTTCTACTTCATCAGGAATTTCAGCTGATATCACATCATCGATTTCATTCGGTCTTATCTTCTCAATCAACCAAATGAGGATATGCGCGTGTGGTAGTCCGCGTTTTTGCCACTCTACTGAATACATCCAGCAGCGCGTCTCGCCGAACACGCGATACTTCACAATGAAATCCATCAGTGATTTTAATTTTTGTTTGAAGACTCTCGCGGTGACGTCATGGCGATCGATGGGTGATTGGCCAGGGAATAATTCTTGCCGAATTTCTATCCACTGTGGATTGCAAGTGAAAGTTATGAATAAATCTGCTGTACCGTAGTGTCGAACGTAGGTTATAGCATCCTGAGCATATTCATGCATATGGCGAGGACTTCCGACGTACGTTGCTGGGAGAATCGTCGTCCGGCCGATATTGTGTGCGTTCCCGTCCACATTTATGGCATCTCGAAGGTGTATGTACTCTTCGGAACGCAGTTTTTTCTGGTTCAATCTAATGAATGTCAATCTTTCTGTTTCTATTTTTACATACATATCGACAGCATATTGGTGGAAAAGACGACGACATTTCAATATGTGATTGTCCTCATTTTCACGAACCATCAGTCGAAATGCATAATAGTTCATTGAACTTACTTTTTTGTTTGTTTCAGCGCCTGTACATTAATTTTCGCGTCAATAAAATTAATTGATCTTATAATAGAAAAAATATAGATTTGATATTCACCTGTAAGCGGATTTATCATTTTGATCGAGAAATGATAACCGTCTTCACCTTGCCAAAATATGATTGGATATTGTAACGCATCATATGATCGGTGAGTTTCGTACACACGCTGCTGCTGATTATTTCGTCGATGTAGAACGATATCACGTGATTCCAAATTTTCACCAACGACGACAATGGCGACATCATCAATTGTTGGTGCATTGAAACGTCTTGCGTGTTCTCCCGTAGGAGTCTTATCGGCTCTGATAACAATTTTGTGATTATCAGAGGGCATGCGGTCTAGTGCGGTTTTGAACAATGCAATCAATTGATTGTGTTGATGGAAAAAAGTTTGCAGTTGCTCAACAATTGGTCTTTTTACCGAACTGTTGTATGCACAACGCTGTTCTACTTCTTGTGGAGCATTGCCCATGAAGTAAATCTGCAGAAATTTATAGTCAGCACCCGGAACTGGCAAAAGCGAACCTGCTCGATGATATATTTGACCTTGAATCTGTAATGTTTAATTTACATAAGAAAACAAAATAAAATGCTGTAAGTGGTGAAATTACCTTGAAAGTAGGCATGAAATTATCCCGAATCACATTTGTTGCGCCAAATGAAGTCATTTGGAAACAATTGTTGTAGTTCTGGATTTGTGTTAGGAAATGCTTGGAATGAGCTCCTGTTCCAGAAACCAATGAGAGCAATGGCTCTGGTGGTGGAATCAACGGTGTCAATTTCACTTTGCCACTTGCGCAACACAATCCAGGAGTTTCATTTTTATATTTCAATGCCTTACAATGTGGGCACACAACGCTCATCGAACCAATAGCAACGGAATGGTCTGCACTGTAATCGACTGTCCTGTTGTAATGAAATGCAGCTCGATGAGTATTTAACGCAACATTTGTTTCTCTTCTTGCACGTACATTTGAATTAATTATCACTCGGTTGGATTCTATAGAACGATTGTGTCTCATTCGATGCATATCTACTTCGTTTGCATATTCTCTTTCTTCTTGTGTACGTGCAAAACGTGTTTGTGATAATCGATTTCGTTCAATTTCATTTCGCTCTTCGAGTTGTTCCGCAGTTTGATTAGATCGAAAATACGCTTGATTTGAAGCATTGCGAGTTCTGCGACCTAAATTGCTCCTTCTTATTGGCGGCATTACAATGCGATAGAATTTATTGACTTTGCTCTTACCTTTTAACCGTTTATAACTTCAAAACCCACAGTCTATAGTAAGTTAATCTATAAATTTGTTTGAGGTAACACGATTTAACTTATTTCAATTAATGAATTGATTGCAATGTACTTACAATGGAATCTTAATTCAAAAAAAAACTTATCACCGTTAGTTAACTTTTTTAGAAACACTTTAAACTTTTTTTAATTCACAATTAACAATTGCACTTATTTTATTTTTCGTCCACCGATTAATTTGATCAACAATTTGACAATAAGCAGTCAATCAACATTTGCACAAATAAATTGGAATGTAAATAAAAAAGTAACGGTATTTTCGGACAAATCGCGAAACAATACAAAAGTAATAACAAATGAGTTATTTACAACATAAGAATATCCCAGCAAAAACTTTACTTACAAATAAGCCGAAAAATAAGGAGAATTTGACAAATCGGTGCAGCCGTTTTCCGATTTTAGATAAATGGAAAAAAGTGGGCGTAAAAGTGGGCGTGGTAAATTTTTCTTTCAGTAAAAACTTAAATTAGATTACTACGATCATTTAAATAAAAGATTAGCCATATCGGTGCAGCCGTTTTCCGATTTTAGATAAATGGAAAAAAGTGGGCGTAAAAGTGGGCGTGGTCAATTTTTCTTTCCGTAAAAACCTAAGTTGGACTATGACGAACATTTCAGTAAAAAAATTGTCCAAATCGGTCTAGCCGTTCTCAACTGATGCAATTACCAACGAACGACAATTGATTTTTATTTATATAGATATACCAATATTGACGATTTTACACCAAAATTATATGGCAAGTGTGTCAATGCATGTATTAATTTGTTTAAACACAAATCGATCGCTAGAGGCATTTTCAGTTCGATGTGGGATGTCTTACAAAATTGATTTGGTTTTAACGAAGCGGAAGATTTTTTTCTGTTAATTCGCTGCTATATTTCCAGAAATTGATTGTGTATTTAACGTCGGCATATTCACTCGGCGAAACAAAAATGCTTAAAGTATATCTACTTGAAATAATTTCAGAATCTCATCAAAATATGGTCATACTTGATTATGAAATAAAATTCTCACAAAACATGATTGAAATGCCAAAAATAAAATCACATCTCCACCCCTCAAAAAGCAAACAAATATCGCAAATGATTTATATAAAAATAGTAAAAATAAAAATAATAGTGAAAATTATGAAATGAAATCATTTGAATTCTAGAGTACAATTGTGTTTTAGTGTGAATCGCTTGTTAAGCATTAAATTTAAATAAGATATTAGACTAGTTCATGGTTTGCTGACAAATATACCGGACAGAACGAAAATGAACAATGGCATACACATTACAGATAATGCCAAACAAAATTGAATGATCTCAAGGTACACACAATCTCGCAGGCGATGTGTTATCAACAAAGAGGGAGAGAAGACATACAATTCTCTGCTATTGTCCAGCTTCTATGGATTGAAAATCGTTGATCATCAAACGCTTATTGATAAGACATGTCTTTCTACCGGTGCACCGGTGACTTGGAAATGATCATCACCTTTATTAAATCGATAGTTTTGTTACACTCATTTATCCAGTTCTTCTTAGAAAAAGAACTTCCCAAGTTTTAAAATGTGCTTTATCCTTGGATATCTCAAAAAAGGATATTTTTACTAAGTTTTTACAACGGTTTTAATAGACTACAGAAAAATTATATATTAAGGTTTGAAATATACATTGCCATGGAACAAAAATTCTCTATAACTCGAAAACGGCTGATGATATGCCAACATGACCTTTAACCATAATGTAGACAATTTTATTTTATATAAATTGTGTAATAACTATTTAAATTATCATTATAATTATTTAGTTATTTTTGCCATTAATGTTGGATGCAGGAAATCACCGTGTGAGAAACCAAACCAAACAATCACATTTTTGTTAAAGTAATAAAAATATTGTTTATTTTAACAACTGATGAAAACCTCTTTTTTCTTTACAAATTCCAAGGGGCCCATGTGGCTTGTGCTGCTCATTTAAACTAATATCTTTCTAAATGTACAATTCTATTGTTTGTATTGAAAAACGAAACAAAAAGACAAACCATGTAAACATTTGTAGACGAAGAATGTGTATAATAATCTGTTGAAGAAGTGCAATCAAAGAAACCACCCAAATATCCTAATAATGCAGCCCTGCATGGTGGTAGCTTAATTTCGAAAGAAAACAAGAAGATAAAAATTGTGCACTTTGATGCTTGCACAGCAGGAAGACATTTATTTCTTTAATTTTTTTTTTGGAAAAATATTTAAATAGTTGTTTCTGTGTTATCGTCTTCGCTTGGTTGGTTGGTTGCTTCACTGTTCGATCGATCGCTTCATCTGTAACAATATTTTAAACATTCCTGTTTTATATTCCATTTTTATTGTTGTTGAACAATGTGGCCACAGATGATCTGTTTCAATAACATTTTATTTGTATCTTTCTATATGTTTTCAGATAGTGCAGAATGCCGCGAATAAAATGTTGTTTTTACAGTTGAAACAATTTTATATTCTTTAATATGGAAATTAAGTGTTTCAAAAATGTTTATCGACTGATGAAGACAATTTGCATCATGTAGTGCAAATGTGGCCATAAATGTGAAAAATTTAATTTTATTAATCATGCCAATAAATGCGTAGAATTATCAACGTACAAACTAACGAAAATTTATTGCTTCGAAATGAGGATATGAGAGCCATTGTGATGAACTTACACATTTAAAATTTGCGACCCTTCTTATTGAAATCCAAAAGATTCTATTCCTTATAGACACACGTTTCCAATTCATTTGAATTGAAAAGCCTTGTCCTGGATCCCCGCCTGATCAAAGAAATCATGGTGTTTGGTTGTTGATTCCAATAACGTGCTGCTATCCGTTAGATCTGCAAGAGCAACGCGCGAGATTTTAAAGGAAGATGGTCCGTTTTCATTTGCATCATCAGAATTAAACAATCATTTTCGCGTTATTTGTGGAACAGATTATGTAGGATCCATCGACTCAACTTTAATCAAAGCCATCTTTGACAACTCAAATATATTAGAATCTTTAAAATTCGATTGAAAATTTTTCAAAAAAGAAATTTTCCACAATATATAAATATGAGATTATTTAAACAAAAAATTATTGCTAAAGTTTAAATCTAAGAATTTTTTGACCTTGGACTATATTAAGTGATATACAATACGAGAGTAAGTAATGCTTGCTATCTTTTACAGAAACAATTACTTGAATAATAAAACAACAGTGGCTGTAAATTTACTTATAAAATCAATTCAAATTTCAATCAATTCAAATGAGTTGGAAATGATTGCTAATTCATTTGAATTAATTCAAAATCAATTCAATTCAAATAAATTGGAAATGAATTGTAATTCATTTTTACCAAATTCATTTGAATTGACTGAAATTTCATTCAACTAATTTTTTTGTGTGAATGATTCGCGAATTAATTCAAAAATGAATGATTCATTTACAGCTCTGACTTATATATCGTCACCTTAATATAGAAAGGCCCTAACTTGTGTTTTTTTTAAGTCGATATTTTTTGGCTAAATGTTGGTCCACCCGTACAATGGAAATACTTAACAATTGCATTTGAACTCCTCTAAAATGTAATAAGTTAATAATAAAATATATTTTTAAGTTAATCTTTTATTTAAATCTCTAAAAAGAATAAACTAAACTTTAATTTAATTTAAATTAAACTATGTATTACATTATAGAATTAATACGATCTAGAGGTTATTTTAACAGCTTCAATTACACTGTGCAACAAATTTCGGGTCATCGCTGCCAGCCTCAACAACTCCAATGCGAAATGAAAGTAGGTCATTAAGTAAACAAAACTGCTTAATTATTATTACAATTTATAAAAAATATTATTTTTATAGTTCTAGTCAATAGTGATGAATTTATGAACCTTTTTTGGAAACCATCTCCGTTTAAAATCTACCACACTTTTGGACACCTTTTTTGCGCTCTTCAATTCTCCTTTCACAAGAGCCCAATATCTCTCAATGTTGTAGAAAAGTTTAGGAGCATCAGCAACATAAAAATATTGACCCGGAAGCTGCGAAAACTTTTCCATACGTACGTTTCGTCATCCACTATGCAGCAGGTATATTTTTTGTATAAAATTTGACTTCAATTTCCGTGCTCTGTCTTTGGCCTCTAAATTTTTAGCAGAGTTCTTGTCAGGAACTTTTTGTGCTTTGTATGTTTTTAAAACTGCACTGCCTTTAACTTTTCGTACCAAATAGTCCGAGTACTGAGCTAACCGGACTATTTTCTTACCGGAAATGAAAATGCTGTTGGCTTTAGAAACATCATGTGGACCATTCCTTCTACATGAACCAGATTTTCTATCAACAGGCAAGATCTCCCGATATTGTTTAATAACATTAGTTTGACGCAACCCTTTGATTGTTTGGACAACTTTTTGTAGAACCAAGTTGGGTTTTGCAGAAAATATTTAATAATTTTGGTACGTACTTTTTTTTCGTCACTCATTTTTATCAGATTAACAACAAATGAACATAACTGAGATGCTATGCAAAGGCAACTTTATAAAAAAAATCAAATAATACTTGGGTTAAAAGTTATAATGAAAAATGTGTCTTAAGGTTTTTTCGATCTCAGTATGGTAATATACATAGTGCAAAAAATTGTCCAAATTCAAAAGGCCATAAAAATTAAATGCGATCTAACTTTTCAAGACCCTTTGGCAGTTTGTTTACTTATTGGTCTACTTTCATTTCCCATTGGAATTGTTGAGGCTGGTTTTTCTTGCTGCACAGTGTTACTAATCAAATTAGATAGTTAAATTTATGAATGAATATTCCATTCTTTTGACCCAAACCAATTAAACATGGAATCGTTGTAGCATTAACAGAGATCAGAAAGGCTAAAACGTATACAAAATATTTTTTTAAATATGTTTAAATCATTAAAATCAAATGATATTAATGTGTTTGTAAAACGATTAGGAATTAGGGCAAAACTGGGAGACACGGGCCTTTTTTTTCCATGACTCAAAAAATTACATACAGTGTAATAGTATTAAATTAAGTAAAACTATTCGATAAACAAAACTACAGTATTAAGCAAAATGCAATATCGTTAGTGGGTGTCAATGAAAATTGAAGAAATAATTGATGTTTTTTTGCTGATACATGTGATATTGTGTGCAACTGCAACATCATGAGGTCTCCAACATGAACAATATACAATCACAGATTGGAACCAATGTAATGTTTACAAAAACATTTCTATAATATAAGCCAATAATTAGCCAGTAATGATGATGGTGACGATAATTGTAGTGTTAATGATGGGCAATGATAATAATGCAAGAGCTGATACACAGTGTTTACATGATTTCCCATTATGTTGAGGTGTAAAATTTAATTTTGAACTCATTATGGTGTAATTGCTCTTGACAACAGAAAGACATGTTATGTTATTCGACAATATTACTCACAAAAACAACAAAAGAAAATAAATTATTAATAATTATCGTATGTGTTGAACTGACTTTTAGTTTTTGTTCTGTCAGCTGTTTTGTGATTAGGCTTTACTTAATTTAAGTCGCCCGATCTATTCGAAATATTTTTTTTTAAAAGGTAAGATATTCCTCTTTCAATCTATGAATTTGTAAATGTAAAACAATTAACAAAAAGTGTGTTGAAAACGCAAAAGCTAAGGGAAGCCTCAGGGCACTGTTGCGACTAAATTTGTCGGCGTGTTATATTGTATAGTTTTTTACTTTTTTGTTAAGGAAATATGTTCAGCCAAACGCGTAATGTAATCAAATTATTAGGTATATAAATTGTTAAATGTCATACGTTATAATAGAAATAAAGGACAAACTCTGTTGAAAATGGTAAGAATCTGCAGTTATTTCAATTATAAATTGCAGAATTAGATAAAATTTGTTTACATCTATCTATCTATATAAATAAAAATCAATTGTCGTTCGTTGGTAATTGCATCAGTTGAGAACGGCTAGACCGATTTGGACAATTTTTTTACTGAAATGTTCGTCATAGTCCAACTTAGGTTTTTACGGAAAGAAAAATTGACCACGCCCACTTTTACGCCCACTTTTTTCCATTTATCTAAAATCGGAAAACGGCTGCACCGATATGGCTAATCTTTTATTTAAATGATCGTAGTAATCTAATTTAAGTTTTTACTGAAAGAAAAATTTACCACGCCCACTTTTACGCCCACTTTTTTCCATTTATCTAAAATCGGAAAACGGCTGCACCGATTTGTCAAATTCTCCTTATTTTTCGGCTTATTTGTAAGTAAAGTTTTTGCTGGGATATTCTTATGTTGTAAATAACTCATTTGTTATTACTTTTGTATTGTTTCGCGATTTGTCCGAAAATACCGTTACTTTTTTATTTACATTCCAATTTATTTGTGCAAATGTTGATTGACTGCTTATTGTCAAATTGTTGATCAAATTAATCGGTGGACGAAAAATAAAATAAGTGCAATTGTTAATTGTGAATTAAAAAAAGTTTAAAGTGTTTCTAAAAAAGTTAACTAACGGTGATAAGTTTTTTTTTGAATTAAGATTCCATTGTAAGTACATTGCAATCAATTCATTAATTGAAATAAGTTAAATCGTGTTACCTCAAACAAATTTATAGATTAACTTACTATAGACTGTGGGTTTTGAAGTTATAAACGGTTAAAAGGTAAGAGCAAAGTCAATAAATTCTATCGCATTGTAATGCCGCCAATAAGAAGGAGCAATTTAGGTCGCAGAACTCGCAATGCTTCAAATCAAGCGTATTTTCGATCTAATCAAACTGCGGAACAACTCGAAGAGCGAAATGAAATTGAACGAAATCGATTATCACAAACACGTTTTGCACGTACACAAGAAGAAAGAGAATATGCAAACGAAGTAGATATGCATCGAATGAGACACAATCGTTCTATAGAATCCAACCGAGTGATAATTAATTCAAATGTACGTGCAAGAAGAGAAACAAATGTTGCGTTAAATACTCATCGAGCTGCATTTCATTACAACAGGACAGTCGATTACAGTGCAGACCATTCCGTTGCTATTGGTTCGATGAGCGTTGTGTGCCCACATTGTAAGGCATTGAAATATAAAAATGAAACTCCTGGATTGTGTTGCGCAAGTGGCAAAGTGAAATTGACACCGTTGATTCCACCACCAGAGCCATTGCTCTCATTGGTTTCTGGAACAGGAGCTCATTCCAAGCATTTCCTAACACAAATCCAGAACTACAACAATTGTTTCCAAATGACTTCATTTGGCGCAACAAATGTGATTCGGGATAATTTCATGCCTACTTTCAAGGTAATTTCACCACTTACAGCATTTTATTTTGTTTTCTTATGTAAATTAAACATTACAGATTCAAGGTCAAATATATCATCGAGCAGGTTCGCTTTTGCCAGTTCCGGGTGCTGACTATAAATTTCTGCAGATTTACTTCATGGGCAATGCTCCACAAGAAGTAGAACAGCGTTGTGCATACAACAGTTCGGTAAAAAGACCAATTGTTGAGCAACTGCAAACTTTTTTCCATCAACACAATCAATTGATTGCATTGTTCAAAACCGCACTAGACCGCATGCCCTCTGATAATCACAAAATTGTTATCAGAGCCGATAAGACTCCTACGGGAGAACACGCAAGACGTTTCAATGCACCAACAATTGATGATGTCGCCATTGTCGTCGTTGGTGAAAATTTGGAATCACGTGATATCGTTCTACATCGACGAAATAATCAGCAGCAGCGTGTGTACGAAACTCACCGATCATATGATGCGTTACAATATCCAATCATATTTTGGCAAGGTGAAGACGGTTATCATTTCTCGATCAAAATGATAAATCCGCTTACAGGTGAATATCAAATCTATATTTTTTCTATTATAAGATCAATTAATTTTATTGACGCGAAAATTAATGTACAGGCGCTGAAACAAACAAAAAAGTAAGTTCAATGAACTATTATGCATTTCGACTGATGGTTCGTGAAAATGAGGACAATCACATATTGAAATGTCGTCGTCTTTTCCACCAATATGCTGTCGATATGTATGTAAAAATAGAAACAGAAAGATTGACATTCATTAGATTGAACCAGAAAAAACTGCGTTCCGAAGAGTACATACACCTTCGAGATGCCATAAATGTGGACGGGAACGCACACAATATCGGCCGGACGACGATTCTCCCAGCAACGTACGTCGGAAGTCCTCGCCATATGCATGAATATGCTCAGGATGCTATAACCTACGTTCGACACTACGGTACAGCAGATTTATTCATAACTTTCACTTGCAATCCACAGTGGATAGAAATTCGGCAAGAATTATTCCCTGGCCAATCACCCATCGATCGCCATGACGTCACCGCGAGAGTCTTCAAACAAAAATTAAAATCACTGATGGATTTCATTGTGAAGTATCGCGTGTTCGGCGAGACGCGCTGCTGGATGTATTCAGTAGAGTGGCAAAAACGCGGACTACCACACGCGCATATCCTCATTTGGTTGATTGAGAAGATAAGACCGAATGAAATCGATGATGTGATATCAGCTGAAATTCCTGATGAAGTAGAAGATCCAGGCTTGCACGAGGTTGTTACTAAAAACATGATTCATGGTCCCTGTGGATCATTAAATATCCTTTCTCCGTGTATGGTCGACGGCAAATGTTCGAAGCGTTATCCAAGGCCATTAGTAGCTGAAACAATTACCGGAAATGATGGTTACCCACTGTATCGTCGCCGTTCAATTGCTGACAATGGAAGATCAACAATGGTGAAAGTGAATCAGCAGGACATTCAAATTGATAACCGTTGGATTGTTCCGTATTCGCCACTACTCTCCAAAACATTCAAAGCACATATCAACGTCGAATCTTGCCATTCCGTGAAATCCATCAAATACATCTGCAAATATGTGACCAAAGGTAGTGACATGGCTGTGATTGGAGTTAGTGCGGAGAATTCCATCGATGAAGTCACTCAATTTCAAATGGGCCGCTATGTTAGTAGTAACGAAGCAATTTGGCGCATTTTTTCATTTAGCATTCATGAAAGACATCCTTCTGTTATTCATTTAGCCGTACATTTGGAAAATGGTCAAAGAGTGTACTTTACTGAGGAGAATGTATTACAACGAGTTGATCGACCGCCACCTACAACATTGACCAGATTTTTTGAAATGTGCAGGAACGATGAATTTGCCCGAACGTTACTATACTCCGAAATGCCAAGATATTATACTTGGAATCAATCGACAAAGAAATTTCAACGACGGAAACAAGGAAATCCTGTTCCAGGTTTCCCCAATTTATTTTCCACCAACGCATTAGGTCGTATTTACACAGTTCATCCAAGAAACGATGAGTGTTTCTATTTGCGTTTGCTATTAGTCAACGTTCGTGGCCCAACATCATTCCAAGATTTGAGAACTATAAATGGTGAATTGTGTGACACGTATAGAGAAGCATGTCAACGCTTGCGATTGTTGGAGAATGACGCTCATTGGGAATGCACCCTCGAAGATGCTGTGCTTTCATCAAATGCTCATCAAATACGAACACTGTTTTCGATAATTGTTTCAACATGCTGCCCATCCAAACCGACTGATTTATGGAGCAAATACAAAGATGCCATGTGTGATGATATTTTGCATCAGGTGCGTATTAGAACATCAAATCCAAATTTGCAACTGAATGAGGAAATTTACAACGAGGCTTTGATTTTAATTGAGGACATGTGCTTGATGATGGCGAACAAGGTATTGTCTGAGTTAGGCATGGCAGCTACCAATCGACCGATGCACGACGTATTTAATCAAGAGTTGCGACGCGAAATACAATATGATTGCGATGCCTTGAAGGAATTAGTACGAACAAACGTTCCACTGTTGAATCGACAACAAAAATATGCATACGACACTCTTATGAAAGTTGTGAAAGATGGAACTGGAGGAATTTTTTTTTTGGATGCTCCCGGTGGAACTGGAAAAACTTTTTTGATTGCGTTGATTTTGGCCACGATACGCTCGCAGAATGATATTGCACTTGCACTTGCTTCATCAGGAATTGCAGCTACGTTGTTGGAAGGCGGTCGTACTGCCCATTCAGCACTCAAGTTGCCATTGAAGTTGCACATCAATGAAAATCCAACATGCAACATTTCCAAGAACAGTGCAATGGCCAAAGTTTTGCAGCAAAGCAAACTAATCGTTTGGGATGAGTGTACAATGGCGCATAAAAAGTCTTTGGAGGCATTAGATAAAACTTTGCAAGATTTACGAAACAATCAAAGCCGTTTTGGTGGTGCAATGATTCTGTTGGCAGGGGATTTTCGGCAAACATTGCCAGTGATTCCACGGTCAACGCCAGCCGATGAACTTAATGCATGTTTGAAGTCGTCCGTTTTGTGGAAACACTTCAAGAAACTCAAATTGACTGTGAACATGCGTGTCGAGCTGCAGAACGATCAATCTGGAGAAGCATTTTCCAAACAATTGCCTTACATTGGCAACGGCAAAATCCCGGTTGACATTTCGACCGGTTGCATTCAATTTCCCCCCGGTTTCTGTCAGTTCACCGAATCAAAATCCGAGCTAATCCGAAAGGTATTTCCAAACATTGCACAAAATTACAAAAATCATGATTGGTTGAGCGAACGTGCTATATTGGCTGCGAAAAACATTGATGTCGACGAATTGAATTTTAAGATTCAAGGTGAAATTGCTGTCGAATTGATGACGTACAAATCGGTGGATTCCGTTACTTCCCAAAATGATGTTGTCAACTATCCAACCGAGTTTTTAAACTCGCTGGAATTACCCGGATTACCGCCTCACAATCTCCAACTGAAAGTCGGATCGGTAATCATAATGTTACGAAACATAAACCAACCACGTCTTTGTAATGGCACCCGACTTGCGGTAAAAAACCTGATGAACAACGTCATCGAAGCAACAATACTTAAAGGAAAGTACAAAGGAGAAGACGTTTTGATACCACGGATCCCAATGGCTCTGACCGACATGCCATTCGATTTTAAACGATTACAGTTTCCGGTACGGCTTGCATTCGCTATGACAATTAATAAATCTCAAGGGCAGTCATTGCGTGTTTGCGGCATTAACCTTGAAAATCCATGCTTCTCGCATGGTCAATTGTATGTCGCCTGTTCCCGTGTCGGAACACCATCAGCATTATTTATTTACGCGCCAGGCAACAAAACTAAAAATGTCGTGTATCATAAAGCATTGCAATGAAGGAAACTACGATATCACTGCAAAGCAACAGAAAAAAGTATTTCTTTATTTTAATTGGTTCCTGAACATCGATCTTTCAATCAAAATGTAAATATAACACCATATATTGTACATATTTTCAAATCAAATGTAATTTAAACACACCTCAAACCTACATAAATAAAAATTATCATTTAAAAGTACGTTGTTTGTCTCTTTTTACTATTTTTTCATAATTCAAACAGCTTCTCACAAATTCACAAATCGAACACAAACATTTTTTCTAATATATGGACAGGACAACGTCTGTCGGGTCAGCTAGTTTGAAATAAAATATCTTTCAATTATTTCAATTGTTATATCATCATATTTAGGTGGAGGGTATTGTTTTTTTTGTTTTTCTTCAATTCAAATAACAATGAAGATCTCACTAATATGTTTAAGTTTATAAAGACTACTTACTTTAGCGACTGCACAAAAAAAATCTGCACAATAGAGTTCTGTTTTCTGTATTTCGGAATGCAAAGAACAAAAGGCCAACCAACTAATAATTTCAGCAAAACCATACGTTCAATTTCACCACCCATGATGATGATCATTGAGATCAATATTTATGGCAATAAGTAGAGAACAGCATGCCAACAGGTAAATAAACATACTGATCGTACAAAACTAAACAAATAAGTAGTTGTTGTATTAAAAATGTTTTCGTATAAAACCCAATAAAGACTAATATAAAAACCACAACAACGATCATGTTAAGGAAGTGAACGGGAAATCCAAAAAACAACAGCAGCAATTCTACTACATCACCTACTAGATACATACATATCTTTAAATAAATCGAACAAGAGAATCATTATAATTAACCGTGTACATGAAAAAATAAACAACAGACATAATTATCAATAATTTTAGCATATTGGAATTGAGGATAATGAGCGTTGGAAAGTGGGGGGCTAGAAGCTTAAAGAAGTAATTTAACATTAATTTAACTTCAAAGGCAGCTACAATTTTGTTCCTATTTATTACCAACAAAACGCTTTCTGTATTGTATGAAAAAAAAAAATGATTTCAATATTGACTTTTTGTCATCAACGATATCGTTATTATCCCAACCAATCTCCTTCTACATGATCGCTTAACACCTTAGAGCTGCAGCATCATTCCAAATAAATATTTTTTTCACTGAGTTAGACCCATTCAGAAAAGAACAATATTTTTTCCATCAATAATAAAGTACCTCTTTGCCTTAATTAAACAAATCTCATTATCTCGTCATACCACCCATTGTGCGAAAGAATATTGAAAAATACGCTAAATTCTTTTATTAAATGACTCAACGCCTGGTTGCTTGCTGTCTTTATTATTACAACCACAAGAGGAAAGCTTTTTTGTTGTTAATAATTTGTTTATTAATTTATAAACATAAATATTTATTTGAAAATTCTTTAAAATACGTACCTAAATACAACTGTTTGTTTTAATAAGAATTTTTTATTTATCTCATATATGAAGAGATCATTTATTAAAAGAAAAAATATTTTAGTTAAACCAAATTTATATATTTGTTTAAAAAGCTAATTATGTTTTATTTTTTATTTGCTACTAACGAATAATTCAGTTGTTACTAACTAATAGATATTTCAGTAATTAATAAAAATTGTGTGTATATTTATATCGATATTATTATTATTATTTAAACACAAAAAATAAAAAAAAATGTTTTATTGTTTTTAATTCTAAAACGTTTGTTATACCCTCCACCACCACAAGTGGTGAAAGAGGGTATATATACGTTTGTCATTCCGTGTGTAACATTGAGAAATATTCATCTGAGACCCAACAAAGTATATATATTATTGATCCTTATGAAATTCTAAGTCGATTGAGCAATGTCCGTCTGTCTGTCCGTCTGTCTGTCTGTCTGTCTGTGTAAAACACTCTCACGCCCAAAAAACATAAGCAAAATTAATGAAATGTATACCAAAATGTTTATAATTTTTCTAAGCAGTTTGGTATTGAAAATCAGCAAAATCGAATTAGTAGAACCAGGGTTATGGATTAAAATGAAAGACAACCTCCAAAAATTTTGATAATTTTCACATGTTTTTTCCTGATTTTTGGTAAATTCATTGCAGCGAATACCATGAAATTTTGCACACATTATTTATATGATAAAAGCACAAATTCTGTTAAAAATGGAAAGAATCGGTCCATAATTTCTCGTAGTCCCCCTACAAATTTCTTCCCGAAATATGGTGCTATGGTATATAAATGTCCATAGAATTGCCGTATCCGTACAAAATTCAGCACAACTAAGTTTCGTGCAAACAGAAATCGCGAGACCAATTTTTTTTTGGATCGGGCACTATTTGACCATAACCCCATATAAAGTTTACTTCCGAAAATCATTTAAATACACTTAAATATCTTATATATATATCGGTATCAGGTTGAAATTCAAATTGAATAATCCCCATGCACATGAAAATCGCTGTAGGGAATTTCATGAAGATCGGCCCATAATTGGTTATAGCTCCCATATAAGGACCACTTCCGAAAAACATATTAACCTCTGTAAATATTTTAAATATATGGATATCGAACTAAAATTGTATATTGATCAATATATTGTATCCAAAAATCATACTACTGGGTTTTGTGAATATCGGTCCATATTTGACCATAGCACCCATATTAGCACCATTTCCGATAATCACAATAATACCCATAAAACTCTTGTAAATAATGTTATGGAGAAAAATATCAGGCAAAATAGGCCTGAAATAAAATATCTTCTGCGTAAACTAGTTTTTCTAACAATATATAAAATACTACTATATTTTAAATAAACTTTTATTTTGTCTAAAAAAAGTGTTTTTATTGAAGAAAGTACATAATTTGTATATAGTCCAAAATGTGTATTATATCATGATTCATATATAATCCATAAAATGGCTTAAAAAGAAATTCGGTTATAGACCTAATTCGCTCATAGTCCACAAAAATTGTGCAACTGTATTTGTAGACTATAAGCGAAAACTACTGTATTACATTACCATTCTTCATAATCGGAGCTAAGTCCCAACAACATACACTAAATATGGATATTAGAGTGTTTATACCAATGTAATTTCGATAATTTTCATCTAATTTAGGTGGAGGGTATTTAAGATTCGGCATAGCCGAATATAGCACCCTAACTTGTTTTTAAATGTTGTTAGCGTCGTTCGTTGGTAATTGATTTTTTGGTTATATCTAAAATTGCAGAACGCCTGAACAGATTTGGCAAATTTTTTTTTTTAAATGTTCGCAATAGTCCACAAAAGTTTTTTACAGAAAGAAAAATTGTCTACTCCCACTAATACGCCTACTTATCAAAAACATATGCAAATGTGTAACCAAAGACATTGACATGGCACAGCGGTTTAGAAAAGTTTTTGGAAATAATTCGGTATCTCGGGAACTATTTGAGATATTGTTACGAAATTTCACATAGTTGGAGCTGACGTACTTTCGAGTTGATTTGCAGTTGTTCAGCTTCCTAGCGCTACTTGGGTCAGTGCGTTCCCCCTTAAAGTTGGTCACCTCGGGTCTCAATCCATTTATGATCGGAATAAGCTGAAATTTAAAATATTGCTTAAGAAGATCTACAAAAAATACGCTTACATGTGTAGGTTATCTCTATTAGTTGAAGAGATATTTAGGATTATTTATTTATTTTTCTTAATTTTGCTATATCTTTTCATGGTTTTTTTGATGTGGCGGGCCTAGTTTTTTCCAAAAAGGACCATATATTTTTTCTTTTGTAGAAAAAATTTTCTTCGGGCTATAAAAAACTTATATATGACCCGAAAAGAGAATTTAATGCAAAGCGTATAAAGTAAATTTTGGCTCACTTAAGCAGACCCAACACCCCCCAGAACTATCCAAACTTGGTTAAAAAAAAAAAAAAAATCAGATTTGAGTAAAAAATTCTAAAAAGGCAAACCACCGATCCTCAAAAGAACTTCATATTTTTATTTGCTTCTTAAACATTTAAAAATTGTTTTTACTATCACACTAGGCACTTTTCTAAAAAAAAAAAAACCAGTTTTTGGAACACGAAATTACTAAACCGGGTAAAGTAGTTTAGTAATTTCGGTATTTGAAAATAAAAACTGTCAAAAATTGTAATGTCGTTGATTTAAGGATAATTAAGTCTATATTATTTCCAAATTTTGTTATGATATCATTAACCGTTCAAATTTTATTGTAATTCAAATTTTATATTTTCCTTTATGGAAAATCACCATATAATTTTTTAAGTTTTTAAAGTTAATGACGTTCCCAAAATTTATAAATTTATTAAATTTTACTTAAATATCAATTTTCAAGTCATATGGTTTTCAACAGTATCAAATACTTACATAAATAGCCTTTATTTACTCCTCAGAAGTTCTACAAACCTTTCCCCCTTTGGAAAATTTGTAAATTTTTTCATATAAGTATACGGCACCTTTTACAAGTTCCAACTTCGGATGCGTTTAACTTTTTATAGGGAGATGATAAATATTAGCAAGTTTTTTTTATTTTATTAATAAAATTCTATATCACCAATATTGGTGATATTTTAGAAAAAAAGGTCGACCCTCCGCACAGTGTCAGATTTGAGTAATATATAGGGACTAAAGTCTGAATTTCCAGAAGGGGTAAAGATAATTCAATGATTTTCGAAACACAGTTTCCTATGGTTAGATACATTTTTGGAGAAAAAATTGAGGTGGTCGTGGAAATATTTCACCTACCTCCCATACAAATGTTAAAATCTAAATTTTAATATTTATATTTATTTATGTTTGCTGATGTTTTAATGTGCAAAAATATTGTTCCAACACCCACCTTAAAGTATTCCAATCTGCTCAGCATCACTTTCTGAGTCGATTAAGCGATGTCCGTCCGTCCGTCTGTCCGTCCATGTAAACTTTGTAATCAAACTACAGGTCGCAATTTCAAAGATAATTCGACAAAATTAGGTACAAGCTTTCCCATTGCCCCAAGGTCAATGCCTATTGAATTTTGTTAGAATCGGTACATTATTTCTCCCAGCCCCCATACGATTGCCCTATCTGAAATCAATATTTTAATATCTAACAATGCAAATCTCTAATAAAATGGAAACGAAAATAATTCTATGGGCGTAGTCAGTCTTTTTTAAATTCAACTAGTATATTTTTTTTTTCTGTATTATTTGACTTAAAATTAGCTAATACATACGAACAATTGTAATACATATACAGTTGCAAACACGAAAATAGCAGTACCACTAGGAAATTTTTTTTGAAACGGCGAACAACGACTTTAAATATTTAAAACATAAAATTTTGTTTACTTCAATAATCTGTCAAGTCTGTTTATTTTTTTTTGAGATAATATTTTTGTAAAAATATGTCTAGTGGTACTGCTATTTTCGTGTTCGTAACTACCATTTTGTCGCTTCCAGTACTAATATTTCCACATATAAAATCAAAAACACGTTCATGTCTTTCATTTTGCATTGTTGAAAGCCAAATTTCGAAAATTTCACTACGAAACATTTGTTTGGCCATGATGCTTTTATAGGTCAAAAATTTCCGTGGGTCAATTGGGGTAAATTTTCTTTTTTATTTCTATAAATAGGTTGGTGAACGGTATAGTAAAAAAAATTTCACTGAAGTCAACTGAACTCTGTAACTTTTTTTCTATTGAATATCTTAAAATTAAGAAAAAATCTTACCTAAAATGGATATCTGGAATATCACTCATAAACAAATTTAGCAGGCCTTATTTTGAAATGTAATGAATTTAGTTTAAATATTGTATTTTACTATTCAAAACAAAAATTAAAAACAAAATATCAAAAAACAAAAAAAATTCAACGCATCCAAACATTGATTACTTTTAGCAAGAACTATTAAAAAATGTTAATGTCAATTAAACAACTCACTCTTTGATACCGTTATATTTTTGTTGTTTACATATTTTATTTAAAAACTTGTTTTTGTAAATACCAGGGTTGTTGTTTATTGTATTCAATATTTTTATTTTTTTTAAAAAAAGAAGTGCTCCGTAGGCCCGCCACATCTAAAAAACCATAAAAAGATCGAACAAAATTTAAAAAAAATAAATAAACCTAAATATATCTTCAACTAATAGAGGTAACTTACACATGTAAGCATATTTTTTGTAGATCTTCTTAAGCAATATTTATATTTTAAATTTCAGTACATACCGATCATAAATGGATTTTTGGCGATTTTTTTTATAAAAAATTGAGAACCGAGACTTTGAGGCGCAACGCACTAACCTCAGCTCCAACCATGTGAAATTTCGTAACAATATCTCAAATGGTTCCCGAGATACCGAATTATTTAAAAAAAAAAACGTTTCTAAACCACTGTGCGTTGCAAGATTTATGAAACAATCAAACACGTCAAACAATTGCTGGACATTGGAAACGGCAAAATCCAGGTTGAAATTTCCACCGGATTCACTTAATTTCCCGTCGATTTCTGCCAATTCAAAATCCGAACTCATCGGAAAGGTGTTTCCAAACATTGCACAAAATTACAACTAAATTTTAAGATTCAAAGTGAAATTGCTGTCGAATTGATGACGCAGAAAACGGTGGATTCCGTGGCTTCCTAATATGACGTCGCCAACTATCCAACAGAGTTTTTAAACTCGCTGTAATTACTCAGATTACCGCCTCACAATCTTCAAATGAATTTCGTATCGGTAATCATAATGTTACGAAACATAAACCAACCGCGTCTTTGTAATAGCACCCGACTTGTGGTAAAAAAACCTGATGAATAACGTCATCGAAGCAACAATACTTAAAGGAAAGTACAAAGGAGAAGGTGTTTTGATACCAGTGATCTCAATGACTCCGACCGACATTCCATTTGATTTTAAACGCTTGCTTGACAATTAACAAATCTCAAGGGCAGTCATTGCGTGTTTGTGGTATTACCTTCTCGCATGGTCAATTGTATATCGTCTGATCCCGCGTCGGAACACCAGACAACAAAACAAAAAATGTCGTGTATCTAAGAACATTGCAGTGAATGAAACACAGCAAAAAAATAAAAATTTCGGGACTGTATATACTGTTTATATGATCCGAAAGAAAACTAATATGTTTGTGACAACCATTATTATGATGAATCTTTATATCATAATAGCCCAATTCACAATATTGTGCAAATGGTCTTGCATCATTGTATATGCACTAACAAAATATACAGATGCATTTTTGCATGCATTTTTAATACAAATGCACAAGATTTTGAATACTAGTTTTTTGTTTGAGTTTTGAGAGTTACAAACATTTGAAGATACATAAGATACATGATATAACGTTTTACAATCCATTTTTATAATGTCCATTACTAAATAACTCTGACTTTAACCGCATATTGATAATTTCTTACTTCAATTTTACAACTACAAAGAAAAAAACAATTTCAACATATACAATTTATAATATACATACAACAAAATAAAACCAATTAATTAATTAATGAATGACTACTATTTAACACCCATTTATCTTGATCGTTTAGTTGGTAAACAATCATAAAGAAACCATCAAGGAAGACATAAACAGGAATAAATACAACACAATTCAAATCATAAACATTAATTCACACACTCATGAAGGAACAAATGTTTAAGAAATAAAAATCTTAATGGAATTTTTGTGGTTGCCGTTTTATGAAGTGAGAGGCGATGTAATCAATCAAGTGCTTCCAATTGTGTCCATCATTGAGCCAATCGATATTCAAATGAAAAACTACAATGAATGATGGAAAACAAGAGGAATTGTACAAAAGAGAGAGAGAGAGACTATCTAATATAAACAGCTAAAAACTTACAGCCAGGTCTGCCAGATGAATATGGAAAAAAATCGTCAATATCCCGATAAAAAAGAAACAATTGAAATGCATATATGTAAGAAACAATCCTGTTTGTGTTCTGATTTCAAACAAAGTACATTTATAGAATCTCCTCATCGAGCACTACAAAAAACCTCATCGGACTGTCAATTATCTCTTTCAGCCTAGGAGATATTCGCATTTGAAAATTAAATTTTCAAAATTTTTACCCACCCTACTCCAGTTTTTTTTTATAACAGCGGATTCAAATGTGTCCCGATTTTCTCCATTTTTCCTTTATTGGACTTAAGACAAATGTATGTATAAAATAGAAGAAATAATTGTTGAAAAATCATGGCTAACTCCAAAGTTATTGCATTTGAATTTAAAAATTTAAAAAAGGCGATTTTCGCTAATTTTTTCGGAAAATATTACTTTTTTTCTTTTTAAGTTATCTAAAAAATGTCTGCAAAGATGTATACTTTTTGAAAAGCTAAGTATACACAAAAAATATTTTAAAAAAGAAATTTGCAAATTTTTAAAATTTTTCCATCCAAAAAACGCCTATTTTTATATAAAATTCAACTTTAGGGGAAAAACTCTCAAATTGCATAGTCGATATCAAAATACAGTAATGGCTCAATAGATTCTTAATTATTTTGTAAAGTGTTCCAATAACCCAGACCCTGGTATAGCAAAAAAACTAAAAAATCAAATTTGTGGGATTTTTCAAAACTTTTTTGGGAATTGCGGGATTCCTGATAACAAATTTCAAAATGTGTTTCTATTTTTGCATTTTCAATAGAAAAATGTGTATAACTGTAAAATTACATTAAAACATTTACATAAATACAAATTTAATTTCAATTTGCAAAATTTGTATCTTCGCAAAAACTTTACAAAAGCATTTTTTGTCATATTTTTCAAAAAAGTATTCCATGAATTATTTAGTTTTCAATTGTTATATATTTTTTTAAAAAATAGACAAAATCCCCTACATGTCTTAAATATTTTTTTTACGTGGGAAATTAATTAGGGTAAACTTAATATCTCGCAGAGAATTTACCGATTTACAAAAAATTTTTTCACAATCAAACAAATGTTTACAAACAAACAGCTGTTTACTAAATGCAAAAAGAGTCATCTGTCAGGGTTAAATTTGAATTCACAGTAGTGTGAATTAAAATTTGTCGTCTGTGTACGCTATTAAATTCAAAAAATTTTAATTCCTGGAATTTAAAATCTAAAAATATTGCTTTTCATGGTCAGCATCAAACTAAAGATATTCTTCAAGTGTTTCATAAAATGGTGCAATATTTGCTTAATGCTGAAAATTCACTTTCGAGAAGAAACCCGTTGTTACTTTCCTATTTTTAAAACAAAAAAAATTAATCGTCAAATCTGGCAGCTATGCTTACAGCTATTTACACTGATATTCAATAAATACACAGACAATTACACATATTGGTGCTAAATGTATACTACACATTTATTAAAAAATAAATAAGTACTACAAAGCAAAAACGTCCCAGCAGATCTATGAGACTGTCCGAACTAGTGATTTGAGCCATCATTTAGGGTGACAACTAGTTACATAACTAACTACGTGACTAGTTATTTTAACACGAGCATGTCCTATGCAGAAGGTAAATTTACCCCTTTTGATTACAATGATAGCTGGTTCAAAGTAGTCAACGTATTGGATTCACATACTGGTTACATGCAGTCAGTTACCTTACTATCTACCTAATTGGTTACTTGATCAGCTACATAACTAGTTATTTTAACATGTACGGGTGCTAATTGATCTCAAATTTTTAAAGAGACTTCACGATTCATAGGTTACTACGAGGCACTAAACTGACTATTGACTTCATGCTATGTTACATGGGATATCAGTATACTTAAGCAAAAATAAACTGTATGAGAATTATATCAACACAGCTTGCATAAAACCAGTTTGTACGAATTACTCACAAAACGTTTAAAGAGGCTACACTTCAGATTACTTAGAAACACTTAAGTGACAATTATCTTTACGATAGATTACCTGGGATGTATAAAGTAGCCAATAGTCTGCGCTCTGCACTACAAAGAGCACATACGTGTCGAATGACCCAAAATATATAATTGGAGTCAGACAAGTGTTCAGACATTAGTGACAATTACTGTCTATATATTAGGTTATTCAATCGATTAACCGTTAATCGGTTAACCGATTAATTTTGGTCGGTTAACTGTTCGAATAATTTAAATTTGCCGATTTTTAAATAACAAATAAACGGATTAATTTGTGTCGATTAACCGAAATTTCGTTTTTTTTTGCACTTATATAGAAATATAGTTTTAAATACACAAATTTTATTTCTTAACTCATGAACATTCGCTTCTAACAATAGTTTTTTGAAGTATAGCTCAGAAACTGAAACTAAGGAATTTGGAAATGGCCTTTATTCTAGAATGTTCCATGATGAACTTTGTTCTAATGAGTCGTAGGAAGGCATGATAATAGATGAAACCGAAGACATTACTGAAACTTAACCAAACTATTAAAAGTATTCAAAAAGGACTCCAATGGTATAATAGATTTTGTATGCTTAAAAAATACTGAACAAAGAACTAAGAAATTGGATAGTCTTTGTCGTGCCTTACTTTCGATTTCTCCAACATCTACAATCAGTGAGAGAGTTTTTTTGCAAGTTAAGTTGTATTAAAAGGTATAGAGTCCAGTGTAGAGCCTAACGAAATCAAGGAGGCCTTGGAAGAATTAGGCTATAACATACGAATTGTGGTCAATATCTTCAATAGAGATAAAATTCCCCAACCATTATTCAGAGTTGAGTTGGAGCCTGATGATAGAAAATTAAAAGGGAATGAAATTCATCCAATATACTCCCTACGGTATTTGTTAAATCGCAGGGTAACAGTAGAGGAACCTATTAAACGCAATAATCCTGTACAATGCGGAAATTGTCAGGAATTTGGGCACACAAAGAACTATTGCACTTTACGAACTGTATGTGTAGCATGCGGAGACCTGCATTCTTCAACTGAATGTGATATTATAAAGAAAGGTCTCAATAGAAAATGCGGAAACTGTGGAGGCGATCATTCTGCTAATTATCGCGGATGTCCAGTTTACAAAGCGTTGTTGAAAAGATTAAGAGATAAAAAAAAGGGGTTAAGAGGCGAATTGGTTGAACCAGTGAATCTGAACTGCAGTTCCTATCCGCCAATTTCTGGAGCTCCCACTCCAAATAAAAATAATAAAGATGTTCTAGTTCAGTCTGGAACAGTATCCTATGCTAGTATTTTGAAGTCAAAAAATAAACAACCTATTGTCCCCCATACTTCGGGAGGGTTAGAAAATGTATTAAATACTCTTGCAAGTAACATAACCTCACTTAATCAAAACATGTCTAATTTCATGACATCCATGCAAAATACCATACAAGAGCTTTTAAGAGCCCAGAACCAAATGATACAAATACTCTTAACAAGAAAATGAGTTTTTTTAAAAATTTGTTTCTGGAACGCAAATGGCTTGAACCAGCACAAAGCTGAGGTGTCACACTTTATCAACGAAAACAATATAGATGTATTGTTGATCTCGGAGACTCATTTAACAAATAGATATAATTTTAATATTCCAGGTTTTATATTTCATCTCACGAATCATCCTGACGGTAAGGCACACACACGGTGGTACTGGCATTTTAATTAGAAATAGGATAAAACATTATACCCTAGAAAAATTCTCCAAAAACTATTTGCAAGCAACATCCATTCGCTTAGAATGTGGAGTTGGAGATTTAACTCTAAGCTCAATATATTGCCCCCCACGATTTTCTGTGACTAAGGAACATTTTGAAGAATTTTTTAATACACTATGTGATCGTTTCCTGGCTTGTGGCGACTACAACGATAAGCATACATATTGGGGTTCCAGATTAATGAATCCAAAAGGTAGACAGCTGTACAGGACTCTAGTTGATCGTAAAAATTGCCTAGATTTTATATCACCTGGTCAGCCCACTTATTGGCCTTCTGATCCTAGAAAAATCCCTGATCTAATAGATTTTGCCATATCAAAGAATTTAAATAGAAACTCTATTACTGCAGAAATATCATATGAACTATCTTCTGACCATTCTACCGTTATACTAAACTATTACGGACAACATCAATCGTCTCATACCTCATTATTCAAGACTGATTGGTTGAAATATAGAAAATACATCAGCAGCCATATCCACACTGAATACAACATACAGTGTGAGGAAGATATCAACGATTGTGTCAGAGACTTCAAGTCTCTAATCTTTTCGGCCTTGGATCACTCCAAGTGCCACATTCCTCCTAAACCTAAAATGTGTATTTCTAATGCAGAAATTAATAGACTCCTCCTCGAAAAGAGGAGATGTAGAAGAGATTGGCAACACAACAGATCTCCTGCTGCTAAGCAGAGGCTGTCCACTACAAGTAAGAAACTAAAACGAGCCCTTCAGTCTGAAGAGGATCGCAGAAATCGAAACTATATTGAAAGTTTAACCAGTACTAAGCACACAAAGTTCTCCCTTTGGAAAGCAGCTAAGAACATTAAGCCACCGGTAGAGGGTCAAAGTCCGATAAGAAAATGTGACGGTACCTGGGCACGTAGTGCAAAGGATAAAGCCGTAGTTTTCGCTGAACATTTAAGTAATGTTTTCCAACCAAACCCCCCAACAAATAATTTTGTACTGGGGGATTTACCCGTTCGCATAGAAACGGACTCCGAACTAATCAGTGTTAGTATAGAAGATGTTCAGAAGATCATAAAGGACAATCTTAAACTAAATAAATCTCCAGGTTATGATTTAATTACACCTTCCATGATTGGAAACCTACCAGATGTGGCGATTATTGTGCTCACAGTATTATTCAATGCGATCTTGTCTCTAGGAATTTTTCCGAATGATTGGAAAATCTCCCAAATTATAATGATACCCAAGCCAGGAAAGGATTTGACATTGGCATCATCCTACAGACCTATTAGTTTATTGCCTTGTTTGTCTAAACTATTTGAGAGAATAATCCAAGGGAAAATTCTGACATTCTTAAATAGCCAAAACATTATCCCAGATCATCAATTCGGATTCCGTAAGCAACACGGAACAATTGAGCAAGTTAACCGCCTAACTGGAGAGATACGAAAATCTTTCGAACTAAAAAAGTACTGTTCGGCAATATTTCTAGATGTTGCCCAGGCTTTTGACAAGGTTTAGTATAAAGGTCTAATACACAAGATTTGCCCGAGTCCGAAGAATTAACCATTTCCACCTTTGCAGACGACACTGCAATTCTTAGTTCTCATGTGGACTTAAATGTAGCATCTACAAACCTTGATAATTATCTCAGGCACGTAGAGACGTGGTTAAGAAATTGGAGAATACAAGTAAATGAAATCAAAAGCAAGCACATAACGTTTTCACTTAGGAGAGGAAGTTTGCCACCAGTGACCCTGAACGGTGTGAACATCCCTCAGTCTGATCACGTTACATACCTTGGCATTCATTTAGATAGACGTCTTACTTGGCGTCGGCACATAGAAGCCAAGCGGCTCCACATGAAACTGAAAGCTTCTAACTTACACTGGCTAATCCACCATCAATCGAAATTAAGCCTTAACTGCAAAGTCATCCTATATAAGACAGTCTTAAAACCAATCTGGACATACGGAATCCAACTATGGGGAACAGCAAGCAATACCAGTATAGATCTCATACAGAGGGCACAATCCAAAATTCTTAGAACCATGACGGGAGCTCCATGGTACATAAGAAATGAGAACATCCACAGAGACTTAGATGTGCCATTGGTCAAGGACGAATTTAGAAAAACTCGTGAAGCTTATTTGTTAAAATTACATTACCATCCGAACCCGCTCGCAAGACTACTTACAGTAACTCAAGACAGATCAAGGCTGCGTAGAGCTGATTTACCACTTATCTAATATACAAAATATGATTCTCCACTGAGAGAACAATAATTGTTTAGTTATAAGATTTAATTACTTATTGTAAGGCCTACATTTAAAGGCAGGAACAATATTATAATAAACGTCTATAAAAAAAAAGTTGTATTAAAAGTAAAGAAAAATCATTTATAAGGAAACCTTATAAGTTATATTCTATTTTTAAGATTTTATTTCAGAAGATCTCACTAAAATTTTTAAAAAAACTCATATGTGTATATAAAAAGGATCTCAAATACCATATTTTTGTGCTATTATTTATTTTTCGAAATGCTGAAATAAGTCCACAATATTCGTTAATCGGATTATTCGGTTAATCGGAAATTATTCGGTTAATCGGATAATCGAATAATTTAAAATTAACCGATTATTAACCGATTAAATCTAAACCCCGATTAATTATTCGCTCTATTAACCGATTAAACCAGAAACCCAATTAATTGAAAACCCTACTAAACTGCTAGGGCTATTTTCCAATAATAACAACAATACTTACATACTTCACACAAACGAAATCATGAACAGCCATACCTAAATAAGAGCGTCTGGCATTGTTTATATGTCAAAAATCGTCATACCGATATTTTTATGTAACTTGTATGAAGCATAGTCAAATAACGCGGCAGCTGAGCTATTAGAAATTCCATTTTTGACAATGTGTTACGTAATGAAGTGAAGAATATGAAGAAACTGACACAATTTAAGTTTTTGTTAATTTTTATAATTTTATTTTTAATTTTTTATTATTTTTTTACTTATTCTTTGTATTGATCATACACACTTTAAATGAAATATTTTGTCAATATTGACTCTCTTATTTAGGTATGCTTCTTTAGCGTTAACACTGGATGGCATAAAACGCAGGTATTTTTGCTTTCATTTAGGTAATGCTGTAGCTCAGATCATTCAATTGAAAGCGAACAAATTGATTTCATATTTATGTTTTTATTCATTAGTTGGGGGAAACGTTGATTTCCTAACGATATGATGCACACATCGAATGTTTGAAATTCAGCAGTTCTGGTGAAGGTTCTCGATATTAAAGCGATAATAGGCTTTACACTAGATTACCTGGAATGTGTAAAGTAGCTAATGGAATTATCTTTGTCACCATCGATACTGTAGTTATCCTAGAATTAAAGATTAGTTGAAGAAGCTCATACCGCAATACCATTTATGGATTAAGATTTAAGATTTTTATGATAAACAAGTTTTTATTACATGTATTAATTTTTATAAATTGTTATTAATTTTGTTTTATTTTTTTAGAAATATTTGTTCAACACCACAGGTGCAGGTACACTCGCACAACATGCGCAATTTTTAATCAGATTTGTAAACCTAACCAATAACACAAATTAATTTTATTATATTCACAACCAGAAGTGGTGAATGAGGGTATATATAAATTGAACATTCCGTGTGTAACATTGAGAAATATTCATCTGATAATCAACAAGGATCTAAGTCAATTGAACTAAGTCCATCTGTTTGTAAAATTCTCTGTAAAACTCTCACGACCTAAATACATACGCGAAATTAAATTTGTACAAAAATCTTTGTATTGGAAATCAGCAAAATCAAATTAGTATAACCATAGTTATGGTCCGAAATGTAAGACAACCTCCAAATTTATGTACAGCCTTCACCTTCGTGAGAAGGCTGTACATAAATTTGTCATTCCGTTTGTAATTTCCATAATATAATTTTCCGACCCTATGAAGTATATATATCTGAATCCTTATAGATAGCGGAGTCGATTTAGTCATGCCCGTCTGTCTGTCTGTTGAAATCAATTTTCTGAAGACCCCAGATATCTTCGGGATCCAAATCTTCAATAATTCTGTCAGACATGCTTCGAGAAGTTTCCTATTTAAAATCAGCAAAATACGTCCATAAATAACGGAGATATGAGCAAAAATCCGAGACAACCTCTATTTTTGGCCTATTTTTGATCTATATATCGATGACTAAGTCATAAATATAGACAATATGGATACCTAATGATAGATATTTCATTGCAACGATGTATATAAGGCTATACAAAGTTGAACCTACAATGGGTCAAAATCGGGAAAAATATTTTTTAACCCGAATTTTTTTCACAAAAAACATTATTTTGTCATAAATTATTTTCACTAATAAATTAAAAAAAAAAAAATTTTAAAAAATTGGAAAAAACTTTTAAAAAACAATTTTGAAAAAAAAATTAAAAAAAAATTAAAAAAAAAATAAATTTAAATTTTATTTTAAAGTATAATTTGGTGAAGGGTATATAAGATTGGGCACAGCCGAATATAGCTCTCTTACTTGTTTTTGTTATTTTAGGTAAATCTAAAGATTACCATGATATTTTCACTCGATATTCATATGATAAAAGGAAAAACTCTGTTGAAAATGGTAAGAATCGGTCCATAACTTCTCCTGACCCACCTACAAATGGCTTCCCTGAATGTGGTTTTATGGTACTTAAACGCCTATAAAATGGTCGTATTCATACAAAATTCAGCATAAATCAGTTCGAATTTTATCGATCAGTCCATATCTGACAAAAATTCCCCATATAAAGTCCTATTCAGAAAAGCACTTAAAAATACCGTTATCAGTATAAAATGTGGTATAAATAATTCCCATATATATGAAAATCGCTGCACCGAAGTTTATGAAGATGGGCCTATATATAGGCCATAGGTACTATATATAAGGACCACATTCGAAAAATACACTAATATTATAAGCAACGCTAAACCCCAATAAAAACACTGAATGTTGTATGTACTTATACTAAGGTAGTTTCTGTAATTTTCATTAAATTTAGCTGGAGGGTATATAAGATTCGTCTTAGCCGAATATAGCACTCTAACTTGTTTTTCATTGAATACTCCACCAACTGTGTAGATAAAGATCTTCTAGGTGGTTCGTTGCTTGTTCGTTTAGCCGGTTGGCTTTAACTGTTTTTGTTATTAATGTTTGTTGCCTCAATACAACACTATGGTAAGAATATTGCACCCTTGCCGGTGATAACATCATAATGATCGTTATTTTAATGATAATGATCTATATTTTTATAATGATGATGATTATCATAAAATCAAGATTTGTTATTATTACAAATGAGTTGAGTGGCGCTGACTTTACCAGTGCCAATGAGGCGCCTCATCTATCAATGATTGTTTTGTGATGGTGGTGTTGGCGATGATCTTGTTGTGGTTGATGATTGTGATTGTATATTTCATCTCTGTGTATTTAGTTGTTGTTTTTGATTGTTCAATATTGATGATAATTCATCAGTAATTTTGTTGCTGTTATTTTATCAATCGGATCAATTAATTACTCCAACTAATCGATTGTTTGTTTTATGTGCTTTTCTATTGTACTCTACAATTTTACTTGTTCCACTTTAAAATAATTTCATTAAAATTTGTTCTTATGGGTTTTTTCTTCTTTTTTTTTTTTATTTGTTTAAACAAAATAAACACATTGTTATTTTAAAGAGTTGCTGTGTGATTTGGTTTGGTTTAAGATTTTATTTGAATACTGTAGCTGTTGTTTATTCCTGGCATCTCTAGATTTGGTTATAATTTGCCTTAATGATGTTTTAGATGGATCATTTTAAATTAATTGTGATTTATTGCTTGAAATAATTTTGCTTAAATTTTGTTTATTTTTAATTTTCTTTAAACTTTAAACATTTTTTATAAAATTTGTTTTCAGATCTTTAACAATTTATTACTACAACTTTTATTTTATTGAATATTTGACTGGCGCTAATAAATTGTTTTAAGTGTTTATGAATATTTTTGTTTCAGAACATGACATACATTTGTATTTAGAAGAGGGATCATTCGCCATATATTTTTTAATGATTTTAATAAATCCATTTTTATTTTAAACAAACACTTTTTATAAAAAGTAAAATAAGCTAAGTAAGTATATCAATAGCAATTAATCTGTCTTTCTACTATTTTATAACAATTTTGAAAGTAACCCTAGCCGATAAAACTACTCCATCCATTGAAATATAGTTTTCATTAAAATTTTGTAATGTAATCTACAAAGAACAGAAACAATAAATTAAATATGAAAACTATAAATTTTGTCATGTCTCATTTCTTATGTTGAATTTTTTTTTTTTTTTTTGAGATTCTTGGATCATTTCATCACACTCTGGCAACTTTGCATTTATGCACGGCTATGGCTCGCGGCGTAGGTTTGTTGTGATGAAGTGAACTAAGATGACAATATAAGTTGTGCCAGTGTTGGCTTGTACGAGTCTCTTGTTAGACGTCGATGTAATTACCTAAATTGTTTACCCTCCCCTTAACCTTGGTAACCTTGGTTTAATTCTTAAGGCCACCCCTATTCGTATCACCACTTTTACTCACCTCTCAGATCATTTTGTCTTAAAACTTTATTGACGCATTAAAATTTTATGTTCACATTTTAATAAAACTTTGTATTTCGCATTTTGGATAACATTCAAGCGCTTATGCCAATGGCTAGAATAAATTCCCTATGTTCGAACAATTACAATATTCTCCTAATGTTTCTTTACATACTTCTTATGTTATATTAGTAATTCAGTTCAAGATAGTATAAAATAGGAAAATACTCTTTTGTTTAGTTTGACATAATTAATTAACAATTGACTTAAGTTAATTGGCACCAAAGAAAAACAAATGTTTTAATTTACACAATTATAAGCTTTTGTATTTACCAAAGCAATTTATTTCTAAAATTCTCTGAATAATCCAAATATTTGTGAAAAATCTCAGATTTTATTAAAGATTTTCATAAACAATTGGTTTAAAGTTTGCTCAAAAATTCAAAAGGAATACAAACTGTGTGTAAAAATATTTAATTGATGAAACACTGGTATTTGTTTTGGTGTCAATCCTTATAAAATTTTAAACAAATATTAATGACTAACTCGAAAAAGGAATTCGTGGATTAATTATACGAATTTCATTTAATAATAATATTATTTCAACATAAAAAAAACTTTTCCTTGTTCAAATTAGTTCCCGATCCTCTCAGAAACAACGGTTGGTGGCGGTCCACAGCAGACTCACCATCGGCAGTGAACGCCCAAAACGTTCTTGGTAAAATCAAATATATGCTTGTTTTTTTTTTTTTTTTTTTTGTATTTTTAGTCAAAAAAAAAAAATTAAAAAAAAAAAGACTAAAAAAAACAATAGAAAAGTATACAGGGTACTTATCTGTGCCTCCCTTATTTCGAGCTGGTTGCTGATCCATTGAAGACTATTGCTGATATAGGTGATTGGATGATTAATGTGCCTATGTAAAATTATTGTTGTTGATGTACTGATGTAAACTATTGTTAATATTGATGACAATTTAGATGTAAAATATTGTGGTTGATATTGCTGTTAAACATTGTTGATTATATTGATGTAAAATATAGATGATATTGGGGTGAAATATTGTCGAGTATATTGTTGATTTAAAATATTGTTGATATTCACATAAAATATTGATGATAATGTTGATGTAAAATATTGATGATGGTATTTGTGAAAACTATTGTTGATGTTGAGATAATTTTGATGTCGATGTTTATGGAAAATATTATTGATGGTGATAAAAATTATTGTTGGTATCTATGGAAAATATAGTTGAGGTTGTTTCTATTGATATATGGTTTGCAATGGTTTGCAATTTGGGTGGTGTTCGTAGATAGATATTTTCCGGGGCCATAGATGGGATGATAGAAGGGTTCGGGCATATGAAGGGCATGACATTTTGTGCTTTCAGGTTAGGGTGTTCATGGCAAATATCAGAAGATGGTAGCTATTAAGTTCGTATCCTTATTTGCCTTTAATATTTTTTGCTTGGTCACAGCATTATGTGCCGGCTAAAACTGATGGTATTGTTCCATGAACCACAGCCACCTGACTATTAAAAGTGTGCCTGGCGTCTCATTCGCATATGTGTCAATAATTTTGTTTTCTGCTTCAGACCCTTTAGGAGACAAAAAAACTGGTAAAATTTCTACTTTTTCGTTACCACCTGCTACCAGCTCGATCAAAGGCAAAAAGAAGGATGTTCGCCATTTTTTTATCTACCATGATGGTCAATGACCTACGAACTGCAGCCAACTTTACTGCACACAGTTGATCTTTTAAGTATTGTACTATGGACAATGCAACCCTTTTGCACTAATTCTCGCATCTGGTAATACTGTTCCCAAACTATTACAACAAGTGCATTCCTGTCACTGACCTAGGACAACATTGCCAACTACTTTTCTTAGAATATGAACTACACTTACAGAAAACAACCCGGAACGGTACAATTTATAATTTCTTATGATAATTAGTAAGTGTAGCGCATGTGCTCTTGTACACATGCTTAAGAAACATTTGTTAAAACACAAGTTAGAGTGTTTTATTCGAATCTTAAATATCCTCCACCTAAATATAATGAGAATTGTTAAAACTACATTTGTGTAAATACTAGAATATCCATATTCAGTGGCTTTTATTGGAGCTTAACGCTGATTATAAGGATTGCGACAATATGTTTTTTTAAGTTATATATTTGTATCTATATCTTTTTTGAAGTAAGAGTTTACGCCGAACATAATTTATTTCAAATGCTTTAAAATGTTATCTAATTTAGCAATTTATAATTGCTATGATTACCGATTTTTACCATTTTGAACAGAGTAATAGGAATAACGTGTGCTATTTAACAATTTTTATATATAACAAGTAACAGAGCTAAATTCGGCTGTGCCGAATCTTATATACCCTTCACCTAAGTAAACACATTTACGTACATTGCCTTTACCCATGCAAAACTCTTCATATAGCAACAACAACAAGAAAAAATCATAATATTATATCAGATGCAATTGCAAAAGATCCGATAATCATATCCACGTTGAGTGCTCACTGATAACTAACCAAATAAACACAACAATTATATTGCACAATTGTATGTGGAAAAAATAACAATAACAAAAATTAAAATAAACGAAATTATGCATGTGTTGATTTATAATTCTTATTCATTTCATCTCAAGGCGAATTTATATACTTTTATTTATATTTTATATATTTTTATTCATCTGATTCCACATTATAGAACAGAGGTGCGCAAAAGTAAATTCTCTCACCAACACATTTAATTCTATATTTTGTTCAGTGCACCTACAAACAAACAAATACAAAAACTAAAAAAAAATAAAGAAAAAGTCATACGCCCATGCTCATGCGCTTTTTTGCTTGTCTCGTTGAGTGGACAACGGCTACTAAATTGTAAGAGCATAAGAATACGTGTGATTTGATTTTGCACAATTGTGCTATGGGCTGCGCACCATTGTTGTAGAATGTTGTTGTTGGTGTTTACGTATAATAGAGATGCTCATATGAAAACTCATTATAAACAACTCTCTCTTTATATATACCCTTGCCTCTCATGGTGAAGGGTATAAAAACAAAATACGCAAAGAAATGCAAACACACATCCACACAAACGCTTTGTTGTTTTTTTGTCAAATCATGCAATAAATTGTCTTTTTTGATGAAATTTTCAGAGGTTGACTCGGATCTTTGCTCATATCTCCGTTATTTATGGACGGATTTTGCTGATTTTAAATAGCAAAATTCTCGAAAGGATGTCTGATAGAATTATTGAAGATTTGGATCCCGAAGTTAACTGGGGTCTTCAGAAAATTGATTTCAACAGACAGACGGACGGACAGACAGACGGACATGGCTTAATCGATATTTTTTTTTTTTTGTTTTTTGGGGTCCATTTGACCGATATTTATTGCATACTTAATCGAAACATGTACACTGAGGGAAAAACGGCGTTGCAAAATCGACAACGGTTGGTGTCATTTCGACACCATACGGTGTCACTTTATTTCGATACCGTACGTTTACAATTTGTAAACATACGGGTATGAATCGACAACAGAACGTTGTCAAATTGTGCGAAGACTCATTTCACTGAGAATAACAAGCCAGTTGCTTTTTACTACGACGAACGTAATGGTATTTATCACTAAGTTTTTGTCATTTAGAACGCAAAAGTACAAATTATAAAATGAGGGCTAAATAAATTAGGTTTTGTGAACAAAAAGTGAACAAAATAAGTGCAGTGAAAACAATCAGATCAATGAGGAGATAGCTAAATAAAGGGACTATATGGAAGTACAACAGTACCAGGAAACAATAGCCAATCACAATATGTTTACATACGAGTATTCTAACATGATTTTATACATGTGTTTATATTAAATAAATATAAAATTAATGAAAAATAAGGTATTTAATGTTTTATTTTAATCTTCATAAATAATATGGTAAGATTCCAAATTAAAAAAGGGTGGTATTAAATCAACAACGGACGGTATCAAAACGACAACGGTATGGTGACAAATCGACAACAGCATGGTGACAAATTGACAACGGATGGTGTCAAATCTGCAACGGTATGGTGTCATTTCTTCGTTGTCAAATTGACACCGTTCGTGTACGATTTGTGCACATACGGGGTTGATACACTATTGACACCGAATGGTGTCAAATTGTACACGGATGTGTTCATTTTTTCTGTGGGTGTATTGTTTATCTTCTTCTTTATTTGCCTATTCGTTTTTCGAATGTTAGCTACCAATGTAATAATTACATTTGATTCGATTATATTTCAAACAACTTCATAAATTTCTTAATATATCTGTAAAAGTATCTCTATTTCTCGCTCAAAAGATTTCTTACATCTCGGATACCAGTCCACACCATGATGTTATTAAGCCATGTATTTTCACTTCTTTCTCTTGTAGACCTTCCTACAATGTTTGCGCTTGTAAATATTTGTAATATTTTGAGTTTCTCATAATATGGCACAAATATGCTGTCTTCCGTTTCTTTACATCGATAGAGCTCTCTACCGCGGTGAATTTTCCTCAGAACTTCGCTGTTCGATATAAAGTGAGTCCATGGTATTTTGAGTATTCTTCGATAGATCTACATTTTAAAGGCTGGTAAAAACTTTTTTATATTTAAACAAGTAAGAGAGATATATTCGGCTGGGCCGAATCTTATATACCCTTCACCAAACTATACTTCAAAATAAAAATTTTTAGGTAATTTTAGGTAAACAAATTTTTTTTACAGTTGTTTTTTTTTTCATTTTTTGAAAAAAAAATATTTTTCGAATTTTTTTTTAAAGTTTTTATGTAAAATTTTTAAAAATTTTTTTTTTTTTTAATATTTAGCGAAAAAAACTTTTGGTGAAAAAAAAATCTGGTTCAAAATTTTTCCCGATTTTGACCCATTGTAGGTCCATCTTACTATGGTCTTATATACGTCGTTGCAAAGGTCTTTGAAATATCTATCATTTGATATCCATATTGTCTATATTAATGACTTAGTAATCCAGATATAGGTCAAAAAATAGGTAAAAAATCGAGGTTATCCTGGTTTTTTCCTTATATCTCAGCCATTTGTGGACCGATTTTGCTGATTTTAAATAGCAAACTTCTCGAAAGCATGTCTGACAGAATTATTGAAGATTTGGATCCCGAAGATATATGGGGTCTTCAGAAAATTGATTTCAACAGACAGACAGACAGACAGACAGACAGACAGACAGACAGACAGACAGACAGACAGACAGACAGACAGACAGACAGACAGACGGACAGACAGACAGACAGACAGACGGACATGGCTTAATCGACTCCGCTATCTATAAGGATCCAGGATATATATACTTTATAGGGTCGGAAAATTATATTGTGGAAATTACAAACGGAATGACAAATTTATATATACCCTTCTCACGAAGGTGAAGGGTATAAAAACGCATCTCTTTTCATTTCAATACGGCATCTGATTTCTTTCGTACAATCCCATTGCTCATTGATTGTAACCCCGTGATATTTAAAGCTATGTACTCTATCTCCTGACATTGTGTATTTAGGTGTTCGTTCTTTGCGATGCGTATTGTCGTGTGAATCTCTCTATTTAATTCATAATATAATTCATAATTTAAATTTGTATTTATGGAAAATTTCGTGCATAAGTTCGCGATTAGTAGATTATGGTCAGACGCCCCTGGGTAGGTTGAATTTTTTTTTACAGAAGAGCAATAGCGCTTATTTATCAGTATAAAATCAATTTGATTTCTTACAATGTTAACTTTTGTATTCTGGGAGGATATCCAGGTATATATTCGCGTTGAAAACACCTTGAATGGTGGTTACCTCGTGAGGTTCCGTCATTCTTAGTAGATCTTTAATTTCATTATAGAAAATTTAAATTTCTGCGTTGCTTTTGTCAGCAGTGGGTGCGTATATTTGTATAATATTTTTGGAATAAATCCGATCACACATTTTGCTATTTTATTGTGTAAGTTGATCTGATTATTGTTTAGGTTTCCTGAATAATACATTTTAACATCTTGAGAAACAAATTCGCCGCTATCTGGCCACCACGATTCACTTATACCAAGTATATCAATCTAAAGCCTGTTCATTTCGTTTATGGTATTGGCTAATTTTCCAGCTTCATAAAGGCTTCGTATATTCCATGTACCGATGTTATGTTGTTGTTTTGTTTTACCTCCGGGAATTCTTAGCACCCTCGTGCTACCGGAGATCGAGGGCCGTTCGTTATTGTTTGTATTCATATTGGTTTTCAAAGGACATTACTTCAGTGGATTCCCGTTGCCTTCTGAAGGGTTTATAGTTTTCCTTCTGTGTGTTCTTCGCTCCTCTGAAGTACAGACGCTGTTTGCAGCCGCCCAATGTGGAAACAGACGCTGCATTCTGGGCATCACATAATTACCTGAGATTAGAAAGCTACATCTCTCTAGATGACGACAACATAAAAACTAAAGCTTAACTCTGTTAAATTACCATTTGAAATTCTAAAATAATTTGGACATTGAACAACATTTTCACATTTAAAACACACATGTACATAATTGCATTTTTTTCTAAAGAAAGTTTTTTTTTTTTGAAAAACCATAATCTTGGTTCAACTCGCCCAATGTGGCTGACTTTCAACACCAAGCTCTTTACGAAAATTATACACATTTTGATGTATAGACAGAAATAGCTCAATCCACTTAAAATTAATAGGCATCAAGAATATATATATTTTCTTGGGTCTCAGAAAAATATTTAACAATATTACACACGGAATAACAATCTAATATATACCCTCATTCACCAGTTTTGGAGGTGGAGGTTATAATAATTATTTTGTGAGATCTTAATAAAAAGAGAGTTTAGGAGGGGATCTTTGAAGTTCAGATTTTCAAAAATTTAACTGGAAGTGTATGAATGTCCAACATAAATATAAACTTCATTCTCATTCCTAATAAAACACTATTTATTGTGTTTCTCTTTCAGGTCCATTACCACCCTGCCGTCAAAACAAATGTTCTCCATAATAAATAACTTGATGGGAGATGTTTATATTGAAAGTGGTTAAATCTGACAGGTATTCAAAAGGCTAAATTTGATTTCTATATTTCAAGATATTATATTGTTTGTTTTTCTCTACTCCAGGTTAAAGTTTCGTGCTTTTAAATCGTATATCTTGGTGAAACTTAATCTTCTAAAATCAAATACGGATAATGAATATGGTGACACAAGTTTACTTTCCAATTTAAAGATAAATGATTTTGGGTGTAATGGCAGGTTTGTGATGCAGAGTAGAATAAATCAATATTGTTAATTTGTAATTATTTAATTGTTTTAAATTTTTAATTAATAAAGAATTGATAAAATATTTTTGGAAATAAATATATAAGTCATAAATCATAAATGCAATTGTAATTTAATAGTTGAGGTTATTTTTATAATATTTCTACATGACTTGTTAAAGAATCATTAAGTTTCGGTAAGTAGTAAACAAATTTCTTAAAATATTTGATAAAGTATTTTATGAAGTTTTTATTTTGATATTATTATTATTATTATTATTATTATTATTATTATTATTATTATTATTATTATTATTATTATTATTATTATTATTATTATTATTATTATTATTATTATTATTATTATTATTATTATTATTATTATTATTATTATTATTATTATTATTATTATTATTATTATTATTATTATTATTATTATTATTATTATTATTATTATTATTATTATTATTATTATTATTATTATTATGCTGTTACATAGACAGTGCAGAGATGTTATCGAGGTAGGTCCTACAAAAATAGTCGCGAATAAGGCTAAAAAAAATAATTTCAATGTCCAAAGATCATTAATAATTATATTGCGTTGCTGAAATACATTTGCACCTCAATTACCATTACCTCTAAGCAATGGTTACTGAAATAAATGCAATTACTGCTATCGATATAATCGTAAATACAGTTACTGCTATTTTATAACAATTTTAAATTATGAAAATATAAACATGTTTTTTTTCAACAATTGAATTCATTGAAATCTAAAGATTTTAAAATCTTTTGTAATACCACCTACATATATGAATTTTGGCGTGTTTTATAATGGTAAAACAACTATAATGTTTTTACTAAAAGAATATCGTCTATACACGCAGAGAAAAAATATAGTTGTGCATGTTTACAGTAACGATTTCCATATTTTTAAAAGTTTTTTAACAATATTATAGTCACAGTAACTGTTTACATGATTGTGGAAACCATTATATGGTTAACTTAAGATTCACATGATTGTATCAATCATATATATGGTTACAGAAAACAAGTATATAATTCACCTATATTGGTGATAAAATTCTAAATAAAATAAAAACAACTTGCTAACAGTTATCTTGTCGCTATAAAAAGTTAAACGCATCCAAAGTTAGAGTATGTAAAAAGCGCCGTATTTTTTAAGTTTTTTCCCAAAAAGGCCTATATATTTTTATTTTTGTAGAAAAAAAACTTCTTCGGGACTATATACAATTTTTATATGATCCAGAAAGAGAATTTAATGCAAAAGCGTGCAAAGTAAATTTTGGTTCGCTTAAGGGGACCCAACACCCCCCAGACCTATCCAAACTTGGACAATTTAAAAAAAAAAAAAAATTAGATTTGAGTAAAAAATTCTAAAAAGGCAAAGCACCGATCCAAGAGAAGGCTTCATATTTGTATAACCCTATATGCTTCTTAAATATTTACAAAGTTGTTTTCCTATCACATGGTTTATTTACCACAGTAGGAACTTTTCTAAAAAAAACTCAGTTTTTGGACGACATTTTCCCCGGTTTAGGAATTTCAATATTTGAAAAAAAAAAAATGTCAGAAATTATAATGTCGTTGGTTTAACGATAATTGTGTCTATACTAGTATCAAATTTTGTTATGATATCTTTAACCGATAAAATTTTACATGAAATCAAATTCTATATTTTTTTTTCATGGAAAATCACCATATTATAATTTTTTTAGTTTTTAAAGTAAATGACGGCCCAAAAATTTATAAAATTATTTAATTTTACTAAAATATCAATCTTCATATCCTAAGGTTTTCAACAATAGCAAATACTTATATAAAAAGCTTTTGTTTACTCCTCAGAAGTTCCACAAACCTTGCCCCTTTGGAAAATTTTTAAATTTTTTATACATTTCATACAAAATGTTACTAACATATCAAATGTAAATTCTGAATTCAAACACACAGAAAAAAATAAAAATGAGTTTCAATTACGAAATTGCTTATATTAATTAAAAAAATATTTGATTTTGCTCCAATCATCAAAATGATACTATTAATTAAATTGAAATTAAAAATTTTAATTGAATTCCTTTGTAATTGAATCAATTAAGTTTGTAATTAAAATTTTGCATTCAATCTATTAAAATATTAATTAACACAATTCTGCAATTAATTGGCGATTTTTAAATTTTATTTCAGTATTATATTTATTTTACATATAACAAAACATATACATTTAAATGAATAAATTAAATTTACATGCATTACATACATTACATACATTACATACATTACATACATTACATACATTACATACATTACATACATTACATACATTACATACATTACATACATTACATACATTACATACATTACATACATTACATACATTACATACATTACATACATTACATACATTACATACATTACATACATTACATACATTACATACATTACATACATTACATACATTACATACATTACATACATTACATACATTACATACATTACATACATTACATACATTACATACATTACATACATTACATACATTACATACATTACATACATTACATACATTACATACATTACATACATTACATACATTACATACATTACATACATTACATACATTACATACATTACATACATTACATACATTACATACATTACATACATTACATACATTACATACATTACATACATTACATACATTACATACATTACATACATTACATACATTACATACATTACATACATTACATACATTACATACATTACATACATTACATACATTACATACATTACATACATTACATACATTACATACATTACATACATTACATACATTACATACATTACATACATTACATACATTACATACATTACATACATTACATACATTACATACATTACATACATTACATACATTACATACATTACATACATTACATACATTACATACATTACATACATTACATACATTACATACATTACATACATTACATACATTACATACATTACATACATTACATACATTACATACATTACATACATTACATACATTACATACATTACATACATTACATACATTACATACATTACATACATTACATACATTACATACATTACATACATTACATACATTACATACATTACATACATTACATACAATTTTAACTTAACAGCAGACACAGCAGACCCATCGCCTTTAGTTGCAGTTTGACCGTCAGTTGCACTTTTGTAGCATTTTTATCAAATCCTAAATCTGAATCTCGTTCCTCATGGACTAGAATCATCCTGATATTCATCCGAACTGCCATATTTACGTTTGCTGAACTTAATTTTTAATGGTGGTACTTTGCAAAAGCGTCTCCCTCCCGCGACCTCTACATCTACGATTGCCACTTGAAGTGCCTTTTTCCTCCTTCTATTCTTCGTATGAATCATTAGGCTGCAAAAAATAATTGTCAACTTATTTTGAAGTACGTAGTAAATTGCCATTTCCAATTACCTTTTCCTTTCTCGATGATCTGGGCTATTCAGCTTTCTCAATCTTGGCTTGTTCTGTAAATTTGGATGGGCTTCATGGATCTGGTGGCATTTTGGCATTCTCCTTTTGTAAAATGGGTCGAACATGTTGAAAGAAAGACTTGTACGTGGTTAGAATTTGTAAATCTGTTTTAGGTTATTCAATTTCTACATCAAACATTACTTACCTCAAAGAATGCCGCTTGCCTCTCATAATAAACACGAATGTATCTACACCAGGTGGAAAGTTCATATTCTTAATAAAAATTTATAAAAAAAATATGTTGACAAAAAAATATTTATTATTTCATTTTTCTTTTTTAACTGACAGAAACCTATTTAATTAAAACAAATAATTAATAGAATTAAATATATGATTAAAAACAAAATCATAACCAATACAAGCTTTAACTAAAAAATATTTTACAATAATTTTTTCTGTGCACGTACTGACTTAGCACAAAGTTTGGTGTGACACATTATGCATGCAATGTATGAAAAAAGGTTAATATAAGCAAAACTTTATAATAAGCAAAGAAGTGATGCATACGGGTGATATGTAGATAAAATAAGAAATTACATGGCAATAAATGTTCATGAACTTTTTTTTAGTATATCTTTGTTAGATAGTATTGCCCATGCCAAATTTAGTAAGAAAATATGTAATAGTTTAGTGAAATCTTAAGACAGACAACAACCACCTGCTTCATATATTCGTCCATGTGTTTGTTCAGTCTATATTCGTTTTTGACCAGAGGTGCGCAAAAGTAAATTCTCTCACCAATACACCTACTGTCACCAACACATTCAATTCTTTATTTTGTTCAGTGCACCTACAAACAAACAAATACAAAAACTGAAAAAATAAAGAAAAAGTCTTACAGATGTTCTCATCGCTCTTGTAGTTCAAATGTGTGTGATATGATTTCGCACAATTGTGCTATGAGTTTCGCACCATTGTTATAGACCAATTATGTACTGTATTATGTAGCGTATACTTAACATATACTTATTATTAAACACTTATACGACATGTGGCCTTGGTTTAAACTGAGAGTTTACGCAGGCTTTTTAATAATACTGGGATCGATCGGTGTTTTTTTTAGTATCAGTAACAGCAGCAGAATAAACATTTGTAGTTGCTCAAAAAGTTATCAGAAACTACCCTGCATTTCATGGAACAAGTTCCGCCACGTCGAATTAGTTAGGCACTGACAACTACTATTAGTGAATTTTCAATCCATGCGCAATGTTAATGACTGGTGAATTTAACATGGGGATGTCACTGCTGGTGGCCGATTGGCACAGTCTGCATATCACTTCACTATTATATTCAAAAGTACTAATTCTACTGCATTTGAGAAAAAAATAAAAAATAAATTCATCAGAGAGCGGGGTTGAACTCATAAACTCTCGCTTTCTAGTCAAATGCTCCTACCACTAAGCCACAGAGCTCTTACTTATACTGCTCTATATTTGTTATTAATAATTGCATGTGAGTCTACTCTCAATTTTTGCATTTTCTGTATGATCAGTGAGAACGAAATCACGAGCGGCCACATTCAACATTACATATTACAAATGTTTCTCAAATTTATTTTCAAAAACTTAAGAAGAATATCTGACTACTGTTTATTGCTGAATATGCTAGCAAATGATAACCATTTAACTACCACTTTAGCAGCCACATCGAACCAGTTAGTTGTACTAGTAGTAATATAGCTAGTGTAAGGTTTCCAATTGGCACTTTTCAAACAGCTGGGTAATGTAAATTACTGCTATTTAAAGTTGTTGTTAGATAATAAAACAATATATTTTTAAAGTTTTTTTCATCTACGGTACAAAAATAAATACTTATTTTATAGGAAGCTGTAAATGATTATATTTTTATATTTAAAAGCTCGGCAAATCCGCAAATTGTGTGAAAACATTATGCATGTTATAGTTCAAAAACAATTTTATTTTCTCTTTAAATAACCTTAAATAAAATTAAAAAATATGCATGCTTGTTTTTTGTTTCAACATGAAGTTGATGAAATCTTATAAGAGTATGTTCAATGGTACTTTTTTTTGTTACACATCACATAATTCATTTGGGACTAAAACTTTTTTATGTTCGGTATTATATTCATAAAATGAGTTTGAAACTATAGAAGCACAAAAAGCAAAAATAGAATAATGTAAAAATCTGTGACAACTGGGAAAGTTAAACTAAAAAAAACTTTGCTCTTCTAAGCAAAAATTATTGGAGGATGCAAATTAAGTTATGAAATGTTAAATGAATGAAATCATATAGTAAACAGTTTTGCATTTAGTCAAGCAGACCGACTAATACTGTGGGTAGTATTGTTCTGACTATAGTCATTTTTTAATCATTATATGTTCTACTATCAGCTACTTTCGTTATATTTTTTCACCACTGGCTTAATTTTGTGCATTATTTTACTTAGGCAACATAAAACTATCGATGTGAGCTGAAATGAAAAGCGACTAATTGTGAATTCTTACAATGCAGCTCTCGATGAAGATGCACTGCGACGCATTTGCTGAAGCCGTGATTCGGGTTCTCTTTCCGTTTCCCTTTTCCTGAAGGAGTAATCCAGCTGCTCTTATTTTCCAGATCTTCCCTGATTTGGTTGTTCAGTAAATTTTCTCTTCTATAATTCAATTAACTGCAATTAAAAAACTGAGTGTAGATTTGACTAAAGCTTAAAATGACGACATTCTGATTTAAGCTAAATAATTATAAAAAACAACAATTTAAATCTTACAGATTTGGTAATGTAAGCACAATTTTTCGTGCGCACTCTTTATAATTTAAGATTAAGTGCTGGTTGGAATTAAATAATATTTAAACTCACATTGGTTAAATGAAAATGGAACAAAAACTTTTCTCTGAAAAAAAAAAAAAAATAAATAATAAATCACGTGTGATGTGTTTTATGTTTAGAAAAAGTTTTCGATTAGATTTTCTTTAGTACACAGTACGAACATGTCAAGGAATTATTTTACTATAGTTTATTTTCGTATATCTATATAATCTCCTCCCTTTAAAGACGACAATAGAAAGTAAAATGGAAAAGGGTTTTCTAATTTTTTATATTTCTTTTACTACAATTTATTAGTCTAAAAAACATTTGTGCTAATATGGAACTGAATGCGTGTATATCTGTATTTTAGATCTCTTTCGCATTTAACGTTGAACATATTTTATCTTAAACAAAATACCCATTTATTTAGTATGTGAATCGAGTTATCGGATATTCAAAATCTTCAACTTCTTTTTAGTTTGAATTCATGCTACACATATTAAAACAAAGCCAAGTAAAACAAAAAGGACTCCTGTCCAAAAGCTCAACAGTTTGTTCTGGTTATATTTTTACATTTGTAGAGTTTGTTTTGAAAAATGATTTTTATATTCCTTCCATTTGGATTTTTCAGTAATGTTTAAATGCTTGTACAATAGGATGGCCTTTTTTGCATGAAAGAAAAATAAAGTGTCGATTAAAGTTTAGTTTGTTTGAGGAGACTATTTCTCAAAAGGTTTATCCTTTTGTCAGTATTTTGTGAGCTAGATTAAATGATAAAAAGGTAATTTTTAAAGTTTTTAAGATGTTTTTTTTATATTTCTCAAAGATGAAACATATGAAATGTTGGAATATGAATTTTCATGACTGCAAAAATATTCGAAATTTTGTTATTTTGTCAAAAAATTTAAAGTTTTTTTTTAAATTTTGACATTATTATTTTGAGTAATTTTTAAATTAATAGCGGTATTCAAAATGTAGAGTACTTGCCTTAGAAAAAAGGCAGAAAAGCTATTTATTGACAAAGATTTCAATTTCTAATCTATTTTGTTTTTAGTTTTTTGATATTGTGCTCATTTACTACATAACCAGGCCATGTACTCTACATTGTGAATACCGCTAATATGTTACAAATTCATATAAATTCACTGAAATGGATTTTTCCGTTTTCGAATTTTATTTGAAATTTTCGAAACCATTTTCTCCCGATCTGATGTAAGTTATGTGATCAAAACAATCATAATACCACCCAGCGGCGAAAAGAAGTAGTAAGCGGGCCTTCTGGAAAGCCTTATTTATCAGACACAAGGCCTTATTGTCCCATTCCATACTCATACATTTTTTACATATGATGTCCTAGCCAGCCAAGGCCTTTTGCTTTTATTATTTATTTATTTCCAAATGACATTAAGCCCTTAGGGCCAATTTATGTCACATTAATCATTGGCAACAATTCATTTATTTAAAATTACCTTATTCAATTATTTACATTAAATATAAACAATTTAAGATACAAAGAATAAATATAGTACAATTTTAGATTATATAAAATGTTATTAATCGAACCATTGGTTGGTTTAATTATCATATTTAATTAGATGTTTTACAAATTCTCCAATAAAATTTTTCGATATACTTTATGCGAAAAACGCCTTTCTTGGTATGGCATAACAGTATTCCATATTCGTGCCACTCGCACTACAAATGATCTTCCCTTTATGAGGGATGAATGGGAAGGAATTATTAAAGTATTTGTCCTTGATGAACACCCAAAGATGAATTTATCTACCAGATATTTTGGGCTACCAGTTTGCATTAATTTGTAAAACATAATAATCATTCTTACTGAAATAAAGTCATTAAAGTCACAACCTAACAACGTTCTACTGAATATTGAAACATGATCGCGGAGTCTGAGTCTAAAAATATATCTTACTACTCTATGAAAGCAAAGCTTTAGCCTAGTAATATTAAGCCAAGAAGTGCCAGAATAAAACTCTATACCATTTAAGAATATTGGTAGACATAAAGACAAGGCAACTCTCTTCCTAATTTCAAAAGGTAGATAGAAACCTACCGCATACAATCTTCTCAATGTGCCTATCACCCTCGAAATAATATAATTTATATGTAAGCCAAAATCTAGTTTGGAATCTAAATAAAAACCCAATGAATACTCACGTCATTCAATGGAAGGCGTGGTCTCCTATGAACAGAATGCGAGAAGAACATTGGCTTTGTTTTCAAAGGATTCAGCTTTAAAAAGTTGCGCTGAGACCAATCATAAATGCTAGTCAGATCCCTGTTAATATTTTGTTCAAAACTAGTCTCATCACAATCTTCATTTACAGCAAGAAGCTGAATGTCATCTGCATATATAAAACATTGGGAAAAGTAAATATTCATAAATATATCATTTGTGTACAACATAAGTAAAAGTGGGCCAATACTTGAACCTTGCGGGACACCCTTGAATGTGCGCAAACTTCTTGAAATATTTCCCTTCCATTCAACATATTGTGAGCGCTCACATAAGAAAGAAAACATTAGTTTGCATGCAGATTTACTAAAATTAAATTGATTATATAGTTTTCTTACCAAAACATTGTGACTTAATGCATCAAATGCTTTACTGAAGTCTAAGAACATAAGTATCGGCGATAGCTTAACATCCATATAATGTCTTATATTCTCGATTACATTGAGCGTTTGTGTTGTTGGACTGAAGCCTTTTCGAAAACCTGATTGAAATCGTGATATATAGTTTCCAATATTTAAATGACATTGCATTTGTGACATCAAGATATTTTCCAGTATTTTGGACATTACGCTCAGCACACTAATGGGTCGATAATCGGATAAATTACATGGGTTACTAACTTTGGGAATAGGTATCACCCTTCCAATTTTCCACTGTCGAGGGAATTTAGACATGGTGATGACTGTATTCAAAATGTGTAATATTTGATTCGAAATTAATGGAAAAATAAGTTTAATAAATTTCAAAGGGATACCATCTGCACCAATAGCATCAGAGCCAATTTGATTCATGCACTCATAAACTTCGTTACAGTCAACAGTTCTAAATGAAAAACCATGATATGATAAAAAATCGTGTAAAATCGACAGGCGAATCCACCGAAGAGGGCAATTCAGGGAGAATACAATATTCATTAGTCATTTATTAATATTTCCGATGACAAATTATCACTAGGTTAAGTGGCGCCAATCTCGTGGAATTTTCGCCATAACTGTCTTGTGCTACATCCAGAAAAGAATTCAGTACATGCCTTTCTTCTCTGCATTCTAATAGCTGATTTTGCTTTGTTTCTATATACACAAAAAATTTTGTATTTTACTTGAGTGCGGTCCTCAAGGTATGCTCTATAAGCTAGATTTCTATTGATTTGCGCAATACGCACCTCCTTACATCGCATCCAATATCCATTATCATATCTCTTAGAAGTTCTAAGAGGAACATGTCGCTCAAAAAGATCCAAAATAATCCTATTAAAGAAATCCACCTTACCATCGATTTCCAAAATATACATTGGCGTAAAATCTAATGAACTAATATCGAAGCAACACCGTTCAATGTTAAACGATCTGTAATCCCTAAACTCAAAATCATTTACAATATTCTATGTTATAAAATTAAATGAAGAATATATACAGGCATGATATGAATTTAAAAACGGTAATTGGCATTGTCCTTTCAACGCTATTGAGCCAATATCAGATACCAGGAAAAAGTCTATTAACGATGTACTCGAATGTGTAGCATCATAATGAGTCGGTAAAGAATTGTGAACAGGAGTCAAGTTCAGTCGACCACAGATGTCCCTAACTTGGTCTCCCCTACTAAACAAGTCCGTATTATAATCACCGACCACAACAATATTCCCATATCTAGCAGCAATATCCGCCAATAAGTCTTCACACCTAACAAAATTGCCCCTAGGCAAATAAATAACGCCAACAACAATATATGTCGAATTAGCTAATTTAACTTTTATAAAAAGTGCCTCCATTAAACCCTCGCCCATACATTCATATACAAATGAAGCCTTTAGATTTTCTGAAACATACAATCCAACACCCCCACCGCGACTCCACAGGCCTTTTGCTTTACCTTCTTCAACAGGCCTGGTAGTACTTAGGCCTTCTTTAACAGGCCTGATAGAAGGCCTTCCTCAACAGGCCTAACAGTAGTTCTTCTTCATAGGCCTGTTACCAGGCCTTTTGTAAATTAGTTGAATAATGTCTGTTAACTTTTTTTTTTTCAAATAATTACCTTTAGAAATGAAACATATTAAAAAAAAACCATGAAAGTGACAAAATATTAACTGTTCCAACACGTACTTTTTATAAGGGTTTAAAAAAAACAATTTTTTATTAATATTTGTATTTATATTTTGTTCAATTTCAGGGTTTTCTTCGCATTGTTGTTTTTTATATACATACTTATTTTTTAAAAAAAAAAATAATTTATTTATTTGAAAACTACCTCAATTATTTACTTAATTTCTAAAGGGGCCCATAGACACATACTGCTCATGCTCATGCAATAAGCATGTGTTTGTAAATTTTAAATTTTTGTTTATGTATGCGACACACAGACAATGCAGTATGAAAAATCAAAATAGTTTTGATTTTGAAATGAACTCGTACTGCTGACAGTTGTTAAAATGAACAATAGTATACATTTTTTCATTTTTATGAAATATAATTTTTAAATTTGACGTTTTAGTTACTGAAAAATAGAAAATAATATTTTTTTTTTGTTCTCAAACGCATTTTTTAAAATGATGATTGATAGGTGTGTAGTAAAATATCAATCACACACGTATACGAAGGGTTCATCGGCAGTATGTGTCAGCAGTATGTGTCTATGGACCCCTTAAGGGCTTATAATTGGTTTTCTAACTCTGTAAAAAAAAAAAATTAAAGAATTAACTGAATTTGCCACTTCCACTTTGTCATATGAACTTTTGTTTATTTAAATCTTTTTAAAATAAACACTTTAACAATGACCACGTAAACAATTCACAAAAAGCACAACCGCTTTGTCAAATATTTCACAAGTTTCCTTTGAGAGAAATATGAAAAAATCAAAAATAATCCTATAAAAAACATTTTTATTCATTGATTCAGCTCACCAAATACTGAACATAGGAAACGTTAACTAAAGTCGTGTGTCCACTAGCAAGTCACTTGCGAAAGAACTTCTGCAAGTATTTGCTGAAGTTTCAAACCGAAACTTACGAAAGTCTTCTTCCAGAAGTAGTTTAGACGAACTTGCTGTAATAAATTGCAGATGTGTTTCCACACAATGTGAGTACAGCTTACAGTAGAGTTTGCCTTTTTTACGAATGACAGTAAAAAATGTCTTGTAGCAAATATTTAATTAAAAAGAAACAAAAAATTAAAAAAAAAAAAAAAAAAAACAGAAATAAGTGATTGGGTGCTGCGGCGTGTAGATTTAAGTTTCCAAAATGCATCAAATATTTAAATTCAAGGAAGTGGTAATGGAAATAATTTTTTATATTTATAAAAAACAATAATTGTAAAGAAGAATTTAAGAAAATTTATCTCATTTAAGCAGATTGAAATAACGGATTTAATAGTGTAATGTAGTGGAAAACATAATAACATGTTATACACTATCTTTGTCTGTTGCAATCTGAAGAATTGCGGACCGAAGATTGCATGATGCTGAAAAATTGCCTGAGAATGTCTAATGATGATTTTGAATACATTTTATCTTTAAAAAAATATTCATAAGCAGGATACTAAGATAAGATTGGCTATACCTCCAACAGCCCGGCTTTTTGTTACTCTTCCATAAAAAACACAAAACTAAACTGAAAACAGAAGAGACTACCACAAACTGTTTACACGACTTCTTCTGCAAGTCTTTAAAAAACTTGCAGTTCACAGCAAGTCGTTCAAGTTACTTCCAGCAAGCAACAAACACGTGTTTCCATATAATTGCTGCAAGTAACTGCTGCAAGCCGTGTCTTTTGGAAGTCGACTTCTAATACGTGTTTACACGACAACAACTTCTAGAAGTCACTTCTGGAAGCAACTTTCGCAAGAAAACTTGGTGGTAGACACACGGCTTTAAAATGAATTAAACTGTTATTTTAGCTGTCACATCTACACATTTTTTGAGAACACCCTAATGTACAATCGTAATAACTGTATGAGAGTGGGTGATTGTGTTTTGTGCTTGTTTGTTTTTGCTAGGTGTGGGAATGCGGAATAAAGAAATACAATATAGACAAAAATCAAGTAAGAAAGCCATATTCGTCAGTGCTGAATCATATATACCCATCACCAAAGTATACTTAAAGATAAAGATTGAAAAAGAGTTTATGGTAAAAACATTTCATTGGCGAAGAAAATATTTTAGAGAAAAAAAGTTCGGATTAAAAAATTTTTCCCGATTTTGACCGTTTGTCCGAATTTTTATAGTGTCTTTGGAAATGTCTATCATTAGACATTCGTATTGTCTATGTTAATGACTCAGTAATCAAGATATAAATAAAAACAAGTAAGAAAGTATGGTCGGTCAAGCCCGACCATATAATACCCTACACAAAGTAAATGAGCAAAACCATTTTTCTTTCAAAATTTCAATAATTTATATTCGTGAGCGATTTTCGGAAGTGGACCTTATATGGGAGCTATGACCAATTATGGACCGATCACCATGAAATTAAGTGGTGTGATTAATGTCTATATAAAAGTTATTTATGTTGCATTTTATGTGTATACCAACATTTTTAAGAGATTTATGATCGTTAAAGTGATTATCGGAAGCAGGCCTTATATGGGAGCTATGACTAATTATGGACCGATCGTAATAAAATTTGGTGTCATGAATTCTGTATATATAAAACTTATTTGGAGAAAAACTTGTGTAGATACCTATATAAATTAAACATTTGTGACCGATAAAGACCACTTTCGGGAGGACATTTGTATGGGGGTTAGGTGAAATAATGGACCGATTTCAGCCAGTTTCAGCTTGGTCCTTAGACCGAACAAATTATATGTACAAAATTTTATCGAAATATCTTCAAAATTGCGACCTGTACTCTGCGCACAAGGTTTACATGGACAACCAGCCAGCCAGACGGAAGGACGGACATCTTTTAATCGACTCAGAAAATGATTCTGAGTCAATCAGTATACTTTAAGGTAGGTGCTAGACTAATACTTTTGGGCGTTACAAACATCTGCACAAATCCAATATACCCTCGCCACTATGGTGGTGTAGGGTATAAAAAGTGATTTTTATTCCTGAGGTTAACATATTATGGGTATTACAGTATCGCGGCTATGAAATTTTAGTTACGTATGTTACTTACCATCGGAAAGGCTAATGTGTCCAGTTTCTCTGCGTAAGTTTAATTTTTAAGGTTTACACACAAATATGAAAAAAATCAAAATAGTGCATATGCTAAAAATTTTAAAAACCTTTGTCTTGAGTTACAAAATATTTATTTTGATAGATATCCCACTCGCATTCCACTAAACGACCATAAAGGTTTTAAAGGAAAAGACCTAAGCTTTCTTTTGAGGAAAAAAAATAAATAAATAAATTTTGGAAAAAAAAGTCAAAAAAGTTTTTGATTTTGCAAAAAAAAAAGTAAAAAATTTTATGTCTTGAGTTACAAAACATTTTTTTGATAGATATCCCACTCGCATCCCACTAAGCGACAAAAAAGGTGTTAAAGAAAATCACATAAGCTTTCTTCCGAGCAAAAAAAAATAAAATAAAAAATGGGTCCATTTTTTTAAAAAAAGTCAACAAAGTTTTTGATTTTGCTAAAAAAGTCAAAAAATTTCATATCTTGAGTTACAAAATATTTTTTTTGATAGATATCCCACTCGCATCCCACTAAGCGACCATATAGGTCGCTTAGGAAAAGACCTAAGCTTTCATAAAAAAAAAAAATAAAAAGGGCCCATTTTGAAAAAAAAGTCAAAAATATTTTTGTTTTTTTTTAAAAAAAGTCAAAAATATTTTATTTAATTTTTTTAATTTTTTTTCCAAAGATTGCATAAATAGCTATCTAAACTATTTGGGACACATTTTGCTAAGAACAATAGGTAATAAGTTATATAGATAAGAAAAAACACCTGTTTAGCCAAAATGTCAAATTTTGACCTCCTATAACTCAGAGAGTTCTTGACCGATCTTGTTGAAAAATTGTGTCCGAATTATTATCCAATAGAACTAACATTGGTGCAAATTTCATCGCGATCGGAAGACATCGATTTCAAAAGTTGGTTCATTTGACGTGAAATGCCCCATAAATATTACTTTTTTACCAATATTTTTCAGGCGAAGATCCTGCAACTTCTCAAAAAATGTTTCCATCGATGAACATATCTCTGTCTTACTTCGTACATACGTATTGAAGTTTTATCTTAAAATATGTTGCAGATAATAACACACATTTTATAACTATAGTAAAGAACTTACCATACGCAAAATAGTAAAAATCGTTCCATGATTTCTCCTAGGCCCTACAAATATATCTGCCCCAAATATGGCTGAATGGTACATAAATGCCTATAAAATAGAATTATCCATAAAAAATTCAGACCAAAATAAGACTCAAATATATAGAAATCACGTTACTATACTTTATAACGATCAGGCCACATTTGAAAAATACATAAGCTCATAAATATCGATTAGATAAAACTCTTTAATAGAAACTAGTTTCAAGTCTGCAGAAATCATGCAGCAACAAATTACATTAATCGTGAAACTTTTTTTATAACAATATATAAAATACTAATATCGAATAAAGTATTCTTAAATACTTTGCCCTATTTCGTATATTTAGACCTAAGTCCGAATTAGAAACACTGAATAAGGATGTTATATTCATACTGTTTTATAAGTAGGTGGAGGTTATTTAAGATTCAGGTAGACTGATATATACAAAACTTTAATTGAAAAAAATATTTTTTGTTCCTAATAATTAATTAAAAAGTCTGAATAAATCTAGGTTACATGGGAAGTCAGTATACTTAAGAAAAAGAAAATAAACTGTATGAGAATTATATCAACAAAATTTATATAAAACCAGTTTGTACGAATTACTCACATAAAAGTGGAGTACAAAATATACGTTTAAAGTGACTACACTCTAGATTAAACTGACAATTGTCTACACGCTAGATTACATGGGATGTATAAAGTAACCAATTGACTTATCTCTGCACTACAAAGAGCACAGGCGTATCATACCCAAAATATGTAAATTGGAGTTTGCCAAGTGATCAAACATTAGTGGCAATTACTGTATTTTTGACTACTTGCTTAATCAGAAAATACACTAATATTTTATTGCGCTATAATTGTATACTTCATACATGTTGCTTTTGTAATTTAGTCTACTCCATTATGTTCTCTTCAGTCTCAACAAGTCGTGAGCAGAAATTATGTTTGGAAACAAATGAATAAAACGATGCAACAATAATTGTTGTCAACGTGTGAACAGTGAAAACAATTTACAATAAAAATATCAGATTAAAAATAACATATTCTTTTTATCTTCGTTTATTATTACACTTCATTTCATTCCATTTAGCCATAATTTTATTGCCATTTAAGACCTTAAGGTTTGTTACTCATGCTGTAAGAGTAATTTGTGACAGACCAATAAAGAAATTCAATAAATCGCGCTTTAAAAATTAAACAAATTTATCAGAGTATTAAGACAGCCATGCATGAACATTACATAAATTTGTCAATTAACTGTGTAAGATGTTTTCAGGTTATTATAACGCTGTATATGTTGGAACACAATTGGGTCAAAAGTTTACTTAAATCCAAGTACATATTTACATTCCTACGGTTACAATGATAACGATTTGATATAAGGCTTGCATTTAAAACTTTAAGATGTTGAAAAAATGGTATTTAGAATGTAGCATATTTATAATTTAATTATTCAAAGAGATCTAATGAAGTACCATATGTAACTAAGAATCAATTATCATATCTTCTTCAGCTTATAATATCCTTTAGACATTCAGATTCTAACTTTACCGTTATTTCTAATACTGTATTTCATGTTGAAAAGTCCAGTTAAACAATTTTCGTAAATTATTTAATGTTAAACTCAATAATTCCTGGCGAGTGGTTTGCATTAAATTTATTTAAATATGGTTAGAAATAATTATTTAAAATGTGTGTGTGATAATAAATGATAAAGTTGAGCGCACACAACAGGACACAATTGTTAATTTATTAAATAAATAAAACAACAAATAAAGCTGCAGCAATTACCACAAATGATATTCAATATTCAAAGACATGAAACGTAAATAAAATTTAAGAAAAAAAAAAATAAGAAAACTATAAACAGATTTTTGCTAAATGATCAAGAAAACGAACGTATATTTAGCAAAACTGTAATGGCCAACTTGCGGACCCTCAAAGTATATATTTTATTTCAATTTAGAATGAAAAATTCGATCAGTTATTGTCGATAAATCGAACACTTGAATAAATCTATTTTCTAGTTAAAATTAAAAAAAAATTGTTAAAAAACGAGACTTAAAGTATATAATCTAATTCCAAGATTGGAAATTTTATTAAAAACGACTTTTAATTACACTGCCCAACAAATTGAGACTTTTTGATTGGAACAGAACAGCGGCCCTATAATTCTGAAAGGGCATGTTGAGTAAGTTATTTTTGTAGAATAAACATGTAGTCCAGCTGGTTTGAATTTTTTTTTAAAGTGGGTCAAAGTTTACATTTTTTAATCGAAGGGAGCATTATACTAACTGAAAAGGCCCGTCATATCCAAAATATATCTTGAACTAAAAGTGATAACTTACATATACAGTATTGGCCATAACTAAATACCCCATCAGTGAATTTTTTGCACATTATATTTTTCTTGTATAAAAACTAAGTTTTAAATTTCTATAACTATAACTGTGAAAGCCGCAAAATTTCGCGTAATTTTCTACTGTATCATTGTGCTAATCTTGGCTGAAAATAGGCGGAATTGTATAAATAGGCGTGGCACCACCCATACCAAGTAAAAAGTTATTTTTGAATATCTGCATAACTATAATTGTGACATTCTTCAAACTTTATCTAACCCTATGCTTAAATCAAAATTATTACCAAATTTACAAAAAAAGATATTCAAAGTTGACTTTGTAAAACATATTTTATTTTTTAAATTGTTAAGTATATGTGTTGACTTGCATTAAATATTACATAAAGTGGGAGCTGCATAATGGATTTTCATAAGACTTATATCGATACGAAGCATTTTTATATACGGTTTGATATAATCAAACATCTTTAACGTATATGTCAGACAAAATATTTACGAGCATTTGTAAATATCGTTTTAAAATTTTTATTTTAACAAAAGTTGTTTCAATTTTATTGGAAGAAAAGTTCTAAAATTCAGCGGATTTCAGGTTAATGAAGTAATTGGTAAGTAACGCTGAAATGAGTTCTTTCTGAATAAAAAAAAAATATCTTGCAAATTTGTTGCATTTTCTAGGATATTTTAAAATGCGAAAACCATTGTCAATACATACAATTTTTTTTTAAATGGTTAGAATGTAAAAAACATATACCATAGTCGATATATTAGAAAAGGATTTAGTCTATGCAAATGTAAAAACTTTTTTAAAGAATATGGCCTATAAATTTACAATTAAGTGAATTAAGTGCCACAGAGTAATGGACCAGTTTATGATATACCAAATGGCTAAATACAAAAATTTATTTTTCAAAATATAGTTTAAATTTAGAACCTTCCACTAGTAAATCCGCTAGTATTGATATTGAATTTAGACACGTGTCTTCAAAAACAAAAAAGCGAAGAGCAAAAGAACTCGCAGACAACATGTCATAAAACACATTATTTTTATAAGGTGCAACAAGCAAAGCTGCATTGTTATCCAAAGGATATAACCGTTAGAAATATCAGCCGAAATAAAACTGCAATCACTTATAGATCACACCAGAAAGGCTTATTTGTTGCCCAAAAGGAAATATTGTCTTCAGTAACTGATCTAGGTAAGTCAGATATTTATTCCTATTAGCAAAAGTTTACACAAAATGACGTGTCTGATGGTAGTTTGTTTAATATGGTTCATTTACAATTAAAATGGTTCCTATACAATTAAAATCGGTGTCTAAAGCCAGAAAAAAAGAAGTTATTATTTGGCAAAATTCTTTACCATAAAATTTATATTTGAAAAAGAAAATCGAGAACTTTTTCGAACTGTGGTAAAAAAAAATAGAAAGCCAGATTGATAGCCTTCTTTCTACAGTGGTAATATCAGAAGACAATAGTTTTAATGTAATGAGATATTGTGCATGATTGACGGAAAAGTATGTAATTCTTTGTCAGAATTTAGTTCTCAGCAAACATGTTATATATGTGGAGCAACTCCAAAAACGATGAACGAAATGATAGCACTAGCCAATAATACACAACGAAATCAGGACTTAATGAAGATAGGATTATCCCCATTACATTGTCGAATTCGATTTATGGAATGCTGTGGTAGGCAAGTGGTCCAGATTTGAAAATGGAGATTTCAAAAAGGAGAAAGGAAATTCAAGATGCGTTTAAGGAACAAATAGATATTTAAATTGATATACCAAAGCAACAATATGGTAATACAAATGACTGTAATACCGAAAGAAAATTTTTTAAAAATCCCGAAAAATCATCAAAAATAACCTAGTAGATCTTACAATTATCAAGAGGTTTTCCATCATATTAGATGTTTTGGCATGTGGACTTCCAATTGATGTGACAAAATTTTAAGAACTCGCTAAAGATACCATTAGTGTTCTTGCAAAATTATTCCTGGTACTATATGCCAGTTTCCGTTCATGTTTACTTCCTATAGGGCAATTGTCAGAGGACGCTCAAGAAGCTAGAAATAAAGACAATAGAAAAATCCGGGAAAATTTTACACGACAGACATCGCGACAAGATACAATCATAGATTTACTACACAGACTATTAATAAGCTCCGATCCATATATATGTAGTTTGCTTAAGTCCCCAAAATCAAAGCATGTTATTTTAAGTTCAGATGTAAAAAATTTTTTAAAATAAATAAACTAACTAGGTACACACATTCTTCATATGCATAAGCAATTTATAGTTCTCCAAAATTTCCTAATTGTTTATGGTTTAGATTTATTCGAGGTTCAAAGTTCATGTTTGTAAGATTTTTTTAAAAGCATTAACTTTGTTATTGTATATTTTTTAACATAAGTATTTCTTAAATTTTAATTATTTTAGTCTCTAGTTAATGCATATATGTTATAGTTTGACAATTTTTTATTTTAAATATTACAGATATAATATAAGGGCAATATAAAATAAAGCTTAAAAAATATGAACTTTGAACCTCGATAAAATCAAAACCCCAATGAATTTGTAAATATTGGAGAACTTTAAATTTCGTATTTATTCAAAGAATGTATCTACCGAATTTCATCAAAATCGAAGGTAAAATAAGAAACCTGTTTGAAAATTTTTAAAATGAGCCTATATATTAACTAGTTATATGTATCTCCTTTTAACTATTTTTGCTAAATATGAAATGAAGTTGATATAACATGTAATTTCCAAAAAAATGTATGTCATATCAAAAAAATTTTAATAATTAAAAATTAAATTTTTTATAATTTTTTTAGTATACTTTTGATAATAGATAATTCTAAATTAAAAAATAAAAAAAATTGCTTCCTCATACTGAATCTTTTTCATTATTCGATAGCAGTTTATGGCCAGTTCACTTCACGTCTATATGAGATGACCATGCCCTCACATTAGTACATTTAAATGTTAGCGGTAACATAATTGGTCCATTCACAATGTCATATTGTCATAACGTTCTAATGTTTCACGACTCGGTGGCGCGCGACTATTAGATTGAGGTGCTACAAATGGAATGACAGTCTATATTTTTGATGATTAATTTAATATGAGTATGCTGTTTATAACAACTGAACCTTCTAGTTTGATATTATATTTGTATTTACCAATGGTCTATTAAAATATTAAATAATACAAAGAAGGTTTGCGGAAGATTATTCATAATTAAAAGCACTTTCGAAGAAGTGAAGTGCCGAAACAACAGATTTTCTTATACATTTCACTTTCATTAGGTATTTTTCTACCGAAAAACTTATATTTTTGAGAAAACATATCTAGAAAGTAGATTTTCACATTTTAATGTCTATCACCCGAAAATCCCCAATTATTTCTTAGTAAAAGATAAACCAAATATGATATCATTAAAAGTGTTCATGACTGGTAAAGTGGTCTATCTTAACTCCGACATGGGAGTTAATTTTGTAATTTTAATTGTAATTTTGTTTATTGACATTCTCACGTTGACAACAAATACAAAAGATTGCACATCCCTTCCATTTAAACCATTTGGCCAATAACGCTTTTTAACATACTCGTACTCATATGTGAATGTAGCGTATACGGTAAAATAAACATAAACATATTTGCCTTATCAGTCTTAATCATCAGCAACAGTCTTAACATGATGTGGGTCTCATACAAGCAAATAAATAATAAATATTTTTAATATCACCGACAACCAACGAACATGCCTCCAAATGAGAGAGCGTCGAGTGTCTCTGTGATAATTGGTGCAAAGCATCGCTAGAGAGACACACACAGCAAACGCATCCAATAAACCAGCACGTGACTTTGTTTGTTTTTAGTTTATTAATCGAATAAATGCCGTGAAATTGTTTTATTCTTTTAGTTTACTTGAATAATATTAAAAATGTCCTATCCCATTCACTTCTTTTAGTTTTCGTGGTTCGTTCGTTGCTGGATGTTTGGTAACTTGAGATCTTGTGACTAGAATTAATAAAAAATTATATAAAAATGGTAATAAGCGTAAAATTTACCATTAAGTTATGAGATGTTTGCGTGCATTTAGTATATCGTGTGTTCCTGGTTGTTTATTTTTTTTTTTTTGGTCAGAGGCCTACTGTGATGTTGTAGCCATGCAGCAGTTTACATGTACCAGATAACTTTGGCATAATTTTCCAATTTTTTACTATGTTTATGAAGACTTTAAAATACGCTACTCATTAGTGAACATTTTAAGGCTGAATTAATAGGTTAATGTCCTAAAGTACTTCTTAATTCGTAGGTATTTCAGAATTGTGTTTGAAATACCGTTTTTTCCTGCATACGTTAAACTAAATGTATATGAAAATTTTAATATCTTAAATTGTTGCTGAAAATGTCAACAATGAAGTGAAATTTTCAACACTGATTGAATAAATATAATAAAGTTGGATCCTAGAGAAAAGCTGATTTTTCCAATAATCACACATTCATTTTAATATACTCGTATAATGAAGAATGGTTGCTTACAAATATTAATCATTGTTACCAATTATTTCCAATTTCACCATTCCACTGTATAGAGTGTAGCGTATTAAATTCATATTTTCCGATTCTTATCTGGAATAAAATTATAAGACAACACAAATACATTTTATTCAATAAACACTCTCTCACAAACACAAGCCACACTCACATTATCCGTCTTCTCCACCTCCACTATAACAGCCATCGTTACCGTTGTTGTCGTCGTCGTCGTCGTCTACATATAAAATTCATTAAACGGCGATTAATCATAATCTTCTGTTTCGTGTCATCATTGTCATGATTATTGGTCTCTATGTTGGTGGCATTACATGTATTTAGTGTTCCAAACTCCTTTGGTGGTAGTGGTAATTGTTGTTGTGCTGTTGTTGCGTTTTGTTTGTTTTTGTTGTCGTAACATTTAGTTCTCATGTTCATGAAGACTGCATAGTTTTGTGTGACAGAGACAATTTATGAACAATCCAACATAATAAAGTGTTAACGGAACGAGTTATTAAATCACATCTGAGTATCACATAATTCATTTTTTTTTTTTTTTTTTAATTTTTACGATCAGGCGTTTAAAGAAAGAAAATACAACAAGACCCAGACAGATTTTAACACAGACATAAATATTTATTCTGATAAATTTGTATAGACGTAAATATTTTGTTCGTTATTTATTTATTAATGTGTATTGTTTTATACGAGTTTTATTGTATTCGATTTTTAGTTTTGTTGAATACAGAAGCTGCGATTAATTTTTCAGAAATTTTATTACTACGTACTAAATGTTATAGGTTTTTTAAATTGAGCATGATGTAGAAAGAGCACAATTCGATATTGGGGTACACTTATCTGCCGATTACATTAATTTACTTCAAAACTAAGTTTTCGATTTTGTTTCATTACCAAATTTGATTTTATATATGATCAGGGACAGATCCGGGCATATTCGCTTGGTGGGATGGTTTCACCCAATATTGTTCAATGGTGGCCGAAACCAACTCATCGTTCAGATACAAGATATTTAATGATTCATGATTAATAAACAAATTATTTAATGATTCCCACAATGGACTTCTTTTTGATCTCTTGTATATATTGTATACTTTTCTATAGTAAAAGTAATAAAATTTATTTATACTGAGTGTATCACTTACTGGATTTACAATAGATGGCGTATCTTTTGAACGCTGTTTTGGTTATTAATAAGTTACATGTCATTTCTAGGGGTACATATCTGTCATTTGTGCTCACTTAGTTATTGAACATTATAGTGTAAACAACAATGTTTGTTTATGCTTCGAAAATTTTGAATTTTGTGCCAACAATGCGTCATATGCGGGAAGTTTTGCCTTACTTCTTTAATTTGAAAAAACGTACCGCTAAAGCACACCGATTGCCCGGCCAACCTACCGAATCAACAACAAAGCCAAATATCCATGGCTTTAAGGTAATTCTCCATATTTGGTGGGAGCAAAAGAGTCCTATCTATTATGAGCTGCTGAAATCTGACCAGACCATCACAGGGAACCTGTACCGAGCGCAACTGATTTGTTAAAAGCGAGCATTGGCTGAAATGTGAACAAAATATATGATAGCTATGGGCAATTGTGGACTAATCCACTCTGGTTTACAAATGTTTTTTTTTTTTTTTTTGGAAATAATTCGGTATCTCGGGAACTATTAGAGATATTGTTACAAGATTTCACATGGTTGGAGCTGTTTTTGAGTTGATTTACGTTTTTTCAGCTTCCTAGCGCCAATGGGGGCCAGTCCCTCTAAGTTGGTCACGTCGGGTTTCAAATTTTTAAAAAAAAAATCCACAAAAAACATTCACGATCCGAAGTTTATGTCTATTAGTTGCAGAGATATTCAGATATTTAATTTAAGAAAAAAATCCGTTTGAGTAAAAAATTCTAAAAAGTAATTCTATAAAGGCAAAGCACCGATCCACAAATGAGCTCCATGTTTAAATAACACTATATTATTTTTTAAATAATTACAAAGTTTTTTTTACTATCACTCGGTAAATAACGTCACAGTAGGCACTTTTCTAAAAAAAATCAGTTTTTGGAACACATTTTCCCCGTTGTAGGAATTACGGTATTTGAAAATAAAAAATTTTAATGCCATTGATTTAAGAACATTTGAGTCTATATTAGTTCCAAATTTTGTTATGATATCTATAATTGATAAATTTTACATTAATTCAATTTTTTTATTTTTGCTTCATGGAAAATTCATAAAATTACTTAATTTTACTAAAATGTCAATCTTCAAGTCCTAAGGTTTTCACCAATATCAAATACTTATATAAAAAGCCTTTATTTACTCCTCAGAAGTTCCACAAAAGTTGCCCCTTTTGACAAATTTGTACGTTTTTTTATATTTTTTTTCTTTCTCCATTACCCCTCTTGGGAGCTTCCACAAAGCATCTCCAACGATTTGTTGCAGTTGTTTTCGCGTCTTCCCATGTAGGATTGCAATATTCTAAATCTTGGAGTATCGTGCGTCTCCTTGTGTTCTTTGGTCGACCACAGCTTCTTGAACCTTGAGGGTTCCACTCTAGCGCCATCCTTGTTATACTGTCAGGATTCTTTCTGATAGTATGGCCGATCCACCTCCATTTCCTACGTTTTATTTGCGAGGTTCCAGAGATCTGTATTGCTAATGTTGTTCGATACTAACCAAGTTTCACTTCCGTACAACAGAGTAGACTTTATACACGCGTTGAATATTCCACTTTAGCTTGGTTCCTCTGGATATATGTGAGTTTCTCCATACTGGTTGTTGTCTTCCTAATGCCGCTCTCGCTTTATTGAGCATGTTATTTACGTCTGTTTCAGCGCCGCCATTTGTTGATACTGTACTGCTTAGATAGCAGCAGCTTTCTACGTATTCATCTGGTTGGCATTGTAGCATGATGTTATCGGTGCTAACGTTGTTGATTCTCATAGCTTTGGTTTTCTTGATATTTATCTCAAGTCCAACATTGCGTGCTAGTCTTTCCAGATCATCTATCTTTGCTTGCATGTTGGAGATCTTATGCGAGAGTAGACAAATATCATCCGCATAATCCAAATCCTCGAGTAAGCGTGAGAGGCTCTATGTTATTCGTCTTCTCTCTGTACAGACTTCGCTCATAATGTCATCCAGCACTATAGTGAATACCAGAGGTGATAGGGGACATCCTCCTTTACTCCAGCGATTGTGTGACATGGTTGACTTATATTTCCGTTGTGAAGAAATGATAGTTCTGCATCCTGGTACATAGCTCTGATGATTCGTGTTATTTTCTGGGAGCCCTTCTGAAATCTACGAACAGTAGCTACAGTGGAGTACGCCATTCTAGAGATTGTTCTATTATAATGCGTTGAGTGTTGGCCTGGTCTACGCAGCTCCTGTTAGGCCGGAAACCTGACTGATCATCTCGTAGAATGTTCTCCATTTTAATTTGAACCCTTCTCTTTATTATGACTGCTAGTGTCTTGTATATGGTGTTGCTGCAATCTTTCAAGTCGCCACTTTTGGTAACTTTACGATGATGCCATTCTTCTAAGTTGGAAGTAGCCTTTCATCCTCCCAGACTGATGTGATGTGTGGTCGTAAATGTTCAGCAGTGGTTTCCATCTTCACCTGCTGCCTTGTTATTTCTTAACTTCCCGATGGTCTCCTTAAACCATTTAGAAATAAGTTCCATCATAATTAACATAAATTCAGAGGTCTTGGTTTGTAAGCTTTCCGTTCAATTGTTATGAATTGAGTCTTAAATATGAGGAGTATATATTACTTCAAAATCGCTTTCTAATTAGGCTTACTTCACTATTTTTTGTTCGAAAATCGAGAGTGATTCTTTTTAAATTATGCTCATGTAAATTTGTATATCATTGCTGTTTTCATTCACTAATAATAAGGTGTTGCTTCGGAAATGTCAGTATCATATTTGTCTTCTATATTTAAGTTCTGTTCGAATTCATAGCATGTAAGTAAATTGTGACTCAAACCATTTATTTCCAATTAATTTTCGCTAATTTAGTTTTCCAAAATATTGCATATCTATTTAACAGTATAAATAATTACTTCCTTCAAATAGTTATGAGTCCTTTTATCTCATATGAGGTGTAGGCGATGAGATGGGAGTGCGAGAGGCAGCTTTATTTCATAAATATATGTTTTATTGAACTTTACATTATTCCAGCAATAAACCAATCATCTACACTATTAATATGAATTAAACTCTTTTATTTGCCAGAGGTTTATTGTAGTAACCACTACTATCCATCCGCTTGTCCTTCTTCTCCTTGTTCTTAATACTTGCCACCTAAAGGTGAAATATGAAATAAAGTATTCATATTTTCGTTTATGGTTTACAAATCGCTACAAACACAACATCGTTTATTGATATGATCAGTGATCACGTGTTAAAATTTATTGATGGTTCAAAATAAAAACATACGCTACGATGTCCTGCTGTTCGGACTATGAGAGTCAATACGTGTGGTCGTAATACTCAAACAAATTGTTGTCAGACCAATAAACTCAAACACATATTCGTTACACTGACAGAAAGCATTTGATTTTAATAATTAATTGAAATACATAGTTACTAATGGTTAATATTACGAAAACTTATAATTTGACCATAAGGACCGTTTTCAAGAAATTTAAAAGAACTCACTTTGGATACTTTGTTAATATTTCCAATAAATTTATCCTACTTTTCTCCAACTGCAATGAAGTGTATAAAATGTTAAACATTTATGCATGCCTTCCTGCTGCCATCGAACCAAGCAACCAGCTTTATGTGTCAATGTTGTTTTTCGATTTGTTCGTTGTTATCACGCTTATTCTCGTAAATTATCTCATATTTTCACTCTTGTAGTTCTCATACTTTATCCCAGGATCTTTTACATTCAAACACAATTCACTCGTTGGCACCAACTTTAAATTGTGGGTACAACTTTGAATGTCTGCATGTAAGCATTTGTTGCACATTGAGAGTTTGTGTTGTGTTCCGTTGTTGTGTTGCAAATCTGTTGCATCGAATTCTGGTTGTATGTGTTGTTTTATCCTGTGTTTGTATCTGAGATTCGAAATTGTTTGCATGTTATCTCGTCATTATTGACACATTCCTTCCAATAGTTCTGTTTTTTTTTTTTTTGTTTTCCTTAACATTTTTTCCTTCGTACATGTATGTCTCTGTGGCATGGATGTCAATAACGTTTAAGTACTGCATTCATGAATTCATACATAAATGCTCTGTTTGTTATGAAATCCATTGAAATTTATTGAAAATTGGCGTAACATATTCGACTTTATATCATAAAGTACATTTGCTTCGCTTTGAGTTTAAATGCTTGTTATATTGTATAATGATTGGTTAAATGGTATAGATAGTTATTAGTGCATTTCCTATTGAATCTTATTTAAGAGGAAGTTTGACAAATTGAAATAAAGTATATCAAATCATTAATTTATTCTGTTCTATTTATCATTGGAACATATGAAGCAGACAAATAGAAGAGCAGAGCAATTTAAATCATATGTACTTCAATAAAAGTTAAAAAAAAAATGTTAAAAATGTTAATTTGAATTTTCTTTTAAAAATATAATGTTGATCAAATTTGATTAGAGTTAACTTTTTAAAAAAGCGATAAGCGATACGATGAAAACTGTTCGTATTTCCGATAACGATTTTGACCTTGAACACCACCATATTTCTGAGGAAACGCTTGCTGCAGACAAGTCAACACACCACGTGTCAAATATTTCTTAGAGGACCAGCGACATGTGCATGGTGGAACACAACCAAGGCAAACTTCAACAAATTCCGAGTCTGGTGCTAAATTCGGCAAACACTTAAAACGCCATGGCGGGCGACGATCCAAATTGCTCCAATAACATTCACAAGGAGGCAAACAAAAGCAACGTTGAGAACGTTTACTTGCTAGATTAGCACTAGCTGGTTTTGCCTTACATGTATAGAGATTCGACCTGCGTACACCACCAAATAATTCTGTATATTTTGGATATTTTTCAAAGCCCAACCAACGTTCTAAAATCTCCCAGTGCGAATAGTTTGGTTCTTTTTCACGTATCATTTGCATTTTGCGCCACAGATCTGAACATCGTACATCTTCATATTTTGCTCCTGTCTTTAGACGGAATAGTTTGTACAATTCATAATGGAACTCTGGATAGAGAGTAAGACAGCGTCCAAATTTAGTCATTTCAAAATAGAACAAGGCGCGTATGCCACGAGTTATAGCTTTAATATGATCAAAGTCCTTAATATTCATGGCGGAGAGGGCAGAAGCATCGAGAAGCAATAAACTGTGTCCTGTGATAAGGTTTTCGCGAAAAGTATTCTGAAATAAAACAAGATTGTTCTTAATGAAAATCTAAATAATAAAACTGATAAGATTGATGAATTTCTAAATAAACAATTCGTCTACAATTTTCTAATTGTAGGTTGTAGCAGATTTTGTAAGAAGAAAAATTCCTTTTTGCAAACATTTTTATCCAGTACAATATTTTTCCAAGAAACAGTTCGTAACATTAGTAAATATCCATGTATATAAGCATTTTCCTTAAAACTGGCAAAAATTTTAGTTTTATTTATATTTTACAATACTATCAAATACAAGTAGTAACAAAAAAAAAAAAAAGTACTCATGTCTTTTTACAAAAAAATCAATTGTGTGACTTATTGTAATTAAGCCCTATGAACAAATATAGGTTCGATAACATGTAACTATCGATCTAGAGATATAGAAGTTACCATAACTAAGTGACATGTAAGTTTGACCACACGAAAATTTCTTGCCGATCAAGTAACTACTCAGAATACAATATTTTAAGTAACACGGAAAGAAATAATTTAAGTTACATAAAAAAAGAAAATTTTGTTTGATCACACAATTCTTTAAATAACAAAATAAGAAATAGATTTTTTTTAAATAAATAAGAACTCAAATTATTGGTAAGATATACTGATATTAAATTTAGAAAATAGAAAATATATACGAAATTATAAAATTTTTGCAGGGTTTTTATATAAGATCTTTAAAATTGAGAAACACAACGTGAAGTACGATTTTTGTATATTACAACCTTAAAAATTGTAATCATTATAAGAGGAAAAATTATTCAATTACTTATTGATATAAAGGTTAACTATAACGAAATGAATTTATATACAAAATTACAAAGAAGACAATATACCTTACATAAAATAATGAACAAGATCAAAAGTTAAATAATTCCAAAAGTGAGGTTAAAATAAAAATTGAGTTTATATGACGTGTCACACTGGACACGAGATTATTGCCGAGAAATCACATCTCAATCTTATGACGTCAGCAACATCGGTTGGGAATTTTCCATAGATTTTATATGTTAAAATATAAAACAGTATTAATTAACATCAAGTGAAACAACAAAAAAAAGTGTGCGTTTAATCTCAATAATGATAATCTCGCCAATGACGTCACCAACTGGAGAATATAATGTTATAAAATAATAAGTACAATGTTAACTAACAATAAAATCAAGCTAGAACTAACCTTATAATGTTACATATTTTAGATTTGTTATACTCTCTTTTAATTTTGTTGGATTTTTTTTATATTCATGTATTATGTATTATATATGTATTCATTGTAAATTATGTTAAAAGATATTAACATAATTTACAATGAATACACTTTGTTTAATTATAAAAGGTATTAATAATTAATCTATATAATTATTAAAACTTTTTTTATACAGTGCACTCGCGGTAACGTGAACACCGTCTAACGTGAACAAGCTTTTGTTTACATTGACTACTCTGTAACGTGAACAAACTCAGAAAGCTCTATAACGTGAACAATTTTTTTCACTGCATTTGTTTTCTAAGAGACAACACTGAAATACATACATTAAATTCGATTTTTAAAGTTTAAGGAATCCCCTTGTATTAAAAATGTGTTTGTATCCTCTAAATTAATATTTTTTGGATGTAATTTTATTTGCTATGTAATTTTATTTCAAAGTATATTTTATCGTGATCTCGTTTTGTTTTGTAATGCATTTTAATCAATAATTTTTGTTTTATTTCTTAATAATGAAAATAATAATTAAAGAATTTCACGTTTAAGCGTGTAAAACACAGGTTTCTATTATAAAATTTTATATTTTTTCCATGAAATTCGACAATCGATAACGTGAACAATTTCACTAACATGAACTCCCTTGGTTTTAATTAGTTCACGTTACCGCGAGTGCACTGTATATAATTAAATAAAGTATAAAGTAATTAAAGTTAATAGTAATAAACTAATGTTATATCTCTATAATTATTAAAATATTGATAAATTAGTTTAATCCTAGCAATAAAATAATATTAAAGATTTATTTTTATAAAATATAATTTAACAAAAATTATACATATTGGCATGTTATTATTATTGTGTATTATAATAATTTTTCATTGCATTTAAATTAATTGAATCTTATGAAATTACAGAAACGAAACGTTTGGATGCATTTGAGCTCAGATCATCGATTGACGTGTTATATGGATAGTAAAATTGTAATTAACTACAAAACTGTAAGTCATAATATGCAATATTAATAATATACATGCTTTCGTTCAAAATCTTATTTCAAAATATGAATTTCATTAAATATTCTATATTTATCAGACATATATGAACTATATCAAGATTTGATTTAAATTTTATATTTTGTTATGAACTATTATCGTAGTTTACTTATCTATATATATATACCTACAAGTATTATTTTAGAAACTGTATTTTTTTTTACTCTTGTAATAAAATATCGATTTGAATTAAAATGAATCACACTGACTAAAGAGTAAAATTTGGGGAATGTTGACTCAAGTAACTTGCTACATGATCTAGTTATTTTACAAGGGGAATACTAAGCATTTGTTTATTTTATCACTGTGGTGTTTAGGGAACATATAGGTGGGAATTATTTATAGTGATAATAGTCATATTAACATCAATGACTTTTTTTGAAACTAAAACATTGCGATTGGTAAATTTGTTATTTTTTTTTAGTCTTGGAATGATAGACATTTATTTTTGTTTTATGTTGAAGTATGGTGATATGGAATGATCAAGGACCCTCCCATTACCGACGAGCAAAGCCTTCAAGCATTCCAAGCTCGATCAATTCCTCACAAAGAAACATCATTCAAATTTGGCATTGTGCCACATAAACACGCAACAAGGTACAACTTACTTAGTCTTATATACATCGTTGCAATGGACTTTGAAATATCTATCATTATATATCCATATTGTCTATATTTACTTAGTAATCGAGATATAGATCGAAAATAGGCCAAAAACAAAGGTTTTCTCGGATTTTTTCTCATATCTCCGTTATTTATGGACGGATTTTGATGATTTTAAATAGGAAACTTCTTGAACTTTCAGACAGACAGACAGACAGACAGACAGACAGACAGACTTTGTACATCCGGCAATCTAGAGTGAAGACAATTGTCATTTAAGTGTATGTCTTTTTAGCTGATATGTCTTTTTAGCTGACTATTTGAAGTCAATTAGCACCCGTACTCGTTACAATAAATAGTAATGTAACTGATCAAGTAACCAGTTTGGTAGCTAGTAAGGAAACTGACGCTATTTAAACAGTATCTGAATCCAATGCGTTGAGTACTTTGAATAATAAAATTACTAGTCACGCAGCTAGTTATGTAAATAGTTGTCCCCGTAAATGGTGGGTAAAATCTCTAGTTCGGGACTTTCTACTAGAACTGTGGGCAGTTAACCCTCTAATGCCCAAGCATACCCAAAGCACTCATTGCAAAAATGCCAATAAATGCTACTAATGAGTGAGATCGAAAAATTCTTAACATACATATATGTTAGTAAAAACGAAACTACTAAACTTACAGTTTTAATATTTTTATAGTTTTAATCACTAGAGATGAAATTTTTAACCTTTTTCGGAAACCCATCCACTAACGTTTTTATAGTGCTTTCTGTAACTTTGCTCGAACAGGTAGTCCATCTCCGTTTAAAATCTACCACACTTTTGGACATTTTTTTTGTGCTCTTCAATTCTCTTTTAATAAGAGCCTTATATCCCTCCACTGGCCTTAGCTCCGGGCAGTTTGGAGGATTTACTTCTCTTGGTACAAATACCACATTATTGTTCTTGTACCACTCAAGGGCTTGTTTACCATAGTGACAGGATGCCAAGTCAGGCCAAAAATAAGTGGACACATTATGAAGTCTTATGAATAGTAGCAGCCTTTTTTGTAAACATTCCTTGATATAAATTTCGGTATTTATAGAGCCCTTTGTAACAAATGTTTGGCTTTTTTGCCGCAACTGCATATTGCTTGCCATGCCAAGAACTTTTAGGGAAATTTTGTCTGCTTTTGAGTCCTAAACTTTTCTTCAGCATTCCCTCGAGCATCTGCAACATCAAAATTTTGACCCGGAAGCTGCCAAAATCTGCCAGAACATACGTATCGTATCCATTATGCAGCAAGAATATTTTTTTATAAAACTTGACTTCAATTTCCGTGCTCTGTTTTTGGCCTCTAAATTTTTAACAGCGTTCCTGTCAGGAACTTTTTGTTTTTAAACCTGCATTGGCTTTAACTTTTCGTACCAAATAGTCCGAGAACTGAGCTAACCGGGCTGCTTTCCTACCGGATGTGTTGGGAGCTCTTTTGAAAATGCTTTCTATATTGTTGGCTTTAGAAACATCATGTGGACCATTCCATCTAACTGAAGCAGGTTTTCTATCATCGGACAAGTTTTCCCGATATTGTTTAATAATATTGGTACTTTTTCCTGGTCACTCATTTTAATCAGACTAACAACAAATGAATATAATTGACATTAAACATGTTTTACAAGGGTAACTTGATAAAAAAATCAAATAATACTTGGGTTAAACGTTTTAATGAAAAACGTGTGTTAAGAATTTTACGATCTCAGTCCTTATAACTGAATTTGCTTTTCAAAAACTCATGTAACAGTTGCTAAAAAACGCAATCAAATTATTTTAAAAAGCTTTCAAAATTAAATATCAGTTATATTTGCATTTATTGACATTTTGTGATGAGTGCCTTGAGGCATGCTTAAGCATTAGAGGGTTAAGCAAGTTGTCAATGTACATCTGACGGACAGTAATTGTTACAATTTTGACACGTATGTGTTCTTTGTAGTGCAAAGAGAAATCAATTGTTTACTTTTTACATCCAAGATAATCCAGCGTGAAGTCTATTGTCCAATAAGTATTTCTATGTTATTTAGAGTATAGTCGCTTTGAACGTCTATATTGTTCTATAACTTTTTGTGAGTAATTCCTACAAACTGGGTTCACACAAATTTCGTAGATATAATCCTCATTCAGTTTATTTTCTTTTTGCTTACGTATGCTGACATCCCATGTAACCTAGCCTGAAGTTAATTGGAACTTTAGCGTCTCTAAGTAATCTAGGGTGTAGTCACTTTAAACTTTTATTTTATGCAGTACTTTAGAAAGTAGTTATTTAACCCACGAAACGTAATCTGTTGGAGAGCTCTCGAAGAGAGGTTTGTCCACAAGAAATCGGATATTGGACTGTTTTTTATATGTATTTTTAACTGACTACTTAAGGTCAATTAACGCCCGTAAATGTTAAAACAGCTAGTTATGTAGCTGATCAAGTATCCAGTTAGGTAGCTAGTAAGGTAACTGAAAGTATATAGCCGGTATTTGAACTAGCTTTCAGACAGTCTCATTGTAATACAAAAGGGTTAATTTACCCCCCGCTTAGCTAGTTATGTAACTAGTTGTCACCCTAAATGTTTGGTAAAATCACTAGTTTGGAACTGTCCTTTTAGGTCTCAATTACCTACCTACTTTGAAATTTGCAAAATGTATGAAATATTTGAAGATCATTTCTTATGTGCTACCTGCAAATGATGTTAGTGGGATATTTGCTAGTCATTTATATATGTTATCGAATAAATCTGCTTAAATTAATTAAATCTACCAACCTGATATTGTCTATAACCACATGCTCTCAACCATTTACAAATATCCTCTATAGTCCAAGTATAAACCATGGGTAAAGGCATTGTATCCACCAATTTAACGCACAAGTTCAGCAGTGTGTCCGGTGCACATTTGAAAACAATTGGCACATCCGTTTTGTCAAATTCCTTCACATCAGTTTTACCTTGAATCATGGAATTTAAACGGAATTTAAAAGTTGACAACGGAATTTTATCCGTTTGACTTGTGGCCTGAGCCTTGACGTATTTCTCATCTGCATCACCGTATAAATAACGCATTCCGCCTGCACGTTTTAATGTTTTCTTTAAAAGAAATCGTTTACAACTAAAAACAAACTATTAAAATATTTATCATCAAAATAAATAAAATAACGACATCAGATTTCTTTTCAGGGTTTCTTATACATTGAAACTTGTGTAAAATTAAAACATTAGAATGAAAAAGTTTTTCCAATTGATTTTCTATAAGCGAGTTACAAAACATTTTGTAACAAAAAAAAAAGTTTTTTATTCGTGCTTCAATTTCCACTAAATAAAAAATCGTTTTTTCCTTAAAGCATTTGGGAAAACTTTTAATGTTTTCTTCTAAGTTGTTTTTGCTGTGAGAAAAGTATTTTCATTAATTTGCTCCTACACTTGGGTTGTTTAAGATGGGCATTATGTTTGTCAAATGGGGTTTATAGGCAGTCCATGTATCCTGAGACTGGCAATAAGTATTCCAATAACTGCTGGAAATGTAGAAAAAGAGACGACAAACATTCATTACTCCTTTTTTGTAAATTTTACCTTCAATATCTCTTTTATCTTAGAGAACACCAGTTTTCTGCCCATAGTTATGAAATAATAAGTTGAATAATGGTTTCACCTAAATTGTTTGCGCTAAATGACATAAGTAAAGTGAATATTTAATAGGTAGTGTATTTAATATTCGTTCCATTCTCAACACATTTGTTGCTAAACTATTTCTAAGTTTATGTTTTTTAGCTGCAAACCACCTTTTAATGGCCAAAGTTTGTTGCGAGCAAAGTTTTCTTTTTTTTCGTTGCACAGGTTTTATGGTGGAAAGTTTGTATGCTCCAGTTAATGTTCTTACAAAAGTATATTAGCACGTATAGGAGGAGCATTATTAAATTGTTATAGGATTAATGGGTATTTTAGTTTTAAGTTTTTTTATTATTTCTTCTTCCTTTGTAGCTTTTATTTATCGCATTAGTGATTGATTTGTGGCAACAATAAAGTTGACAGTTTTTTGTTTATTTGTTAAGATTTAAAGAATAATATAATGGGTAGCGTAAGTTTATTTTTAAGGTATTGTAGTACTTAATCAAGTAAATGTGATTTTATATTGATTTTCTAATTCCGTATGTAATACATTGAAATATTAGTAGCATAAACACAAAATAAACAAGTAAGAAAGTATGGTCGGTCAAGCCCGACCATATAATACCCTACACTAAGAAATGAGCAAAAAGAATTTCTTTCAAAATTTCAATAATTTATATTCGTGATCGATTTTCGGAAGTGGGCCTTATATGGGAGCTATGACCAATTATAGACCGATCACCATGAAATTAGGTAGTGTGATTAATATCTATATGAAAGTTATTTATGTAGCATTTTATGTGTATACCAACATTTTTATTAGATTTATGATCGTTAAAGTGATTATCGGAAGCAGGCCTTATATGGGAGCTATGACTAATTATGAACCGATCATCATAAAATTTTGTGACATGAGTTCTGTATATATAAAACTTATTTAGAGAAAAACTTGTGTAGATACATATAAAAATTAAACATTTATGACCGATAAAGTCCAATTTCGGTAGGACATTTGTATGGGGGCTAGGTGAAATAATGAACCGATTTCAGCCAGTTTCAACAGGGTTCGTCCTTGGGCAGAAAAAATGATATGCACCAAATTTTATCGAAATATCTTCAAAAATGCGACCTGTACTCTGCGCACAAGGTTTACATGGACAGCCAACCAGCCAGCCAGCCAGCCAGCCAGCCAGACGGACGGACGGACGGACATCGTTCAATCGACTCAGAAAGTGATTCTGAGTCGATCGGTATACTTTAAGGTGGGTGTTAGACTAATATTTTTGGGAGTTACAAACATCTGCACAAATCCATTATACCCTCCCCACTAAATATATAAATATTATGGATCCTTTTAAAATTCTAAGATGATTTAGTTATGCCCGCCCGTCTGTTTAAGGTACGATAAGCCCAGAGGTGAAACTTTCCCTTAATACTATTTGTTGATTTTAATTTGAAAGTAAATTTTTAGGCTTAAGTTCAGTTATTATAATTAATCTGTAATAATTCAAAGAATATCACTGAAAATTAATATTTAGTCAATTGGCAAATTGGAATGCATTTTCTACCCTGCCAAGGGCGTCATCAACAATCGTTATTGCCAAGGTCTATTGTAAATATCATCTATTTAAGTTACTATTATTAGGAGTAAGAAAGAAAAACAAAAAAAGGCCCACTTCCGATTGAGTGTGAGTTTTCAATCAGATTTTCGTAAGTGTTTGCCTCCATCCCATAATGGAAGTATAACTCTTTCCGTGATCTTTAAAATTTTCATACAGTTGTCTGATTCGAATTGTAGTATCAGATTTTTACGACTGGATAGAAGGATTATGAATGCCAAAAGTACATTTATTGACATTCTATGAAAAACAAGTTAGAACACTATATTCAACTATACTGAAACTTGAATACCCTCCACCTAAATATGATGCAAATTATAGAAATTGGTAGAATGTTAATGTAATAGTATTTTGTTATATTGTTAGAAAAACTATTTTACGCAGAAGATATTTTATTTCAAATGTATAAAAGTGTTATCTACTTAATTCAGAAATTTATAATTGAAATAACGACATACTCCAACTATTTCCAACAGAATCTATAATTTAATAATATTTCACAATTTTTATACTTAATAATTGGTTAATATTATCGATTGGCTCAACATTTTCCTTATTCACCACTAGTGAAGAATTCGGCTCTGCCGAATCTTATATAACCTTCACCAAATTATACTTCAAAATAAAATTAAAAAAAAAAATTTTTTTAATTTTTTTTTTCGAAATTGTGTTAAAAAGTTTTTCCAATTTTTTTTTTTTAATTTTTTTTAATTTATTAGTGAAAAAAATTAATAAAAAAAAAATGTTTTTTGTGAAAAAAAATTCGGGTTAAAAAATATTTTTCCCGATTTTGACCCATTGTAGGTCCAACTTACTATAGCCTTATTTACATTATTGGAATTGACTTTGAAATATCTATCATTAGATATCCATATTGTGTACATTTATGATTTAGTAATCGAGAAATAGATCAAAAATAGGCCCAAAATAGAGGTTGAATTGTGGACGGATTTTGCTGATTTCAAATAGGAAGCTTCTCGAAAGCATTTCTGACAGAATTATTGAAGATTTGGATCCCGAAGATACCTGGGGTCTTCAGAAAGTTGATTTCAACAGACAGACAGACTGACATGGCTTAATCGACTCCGCTATCTATAAGGATCCAGAATATACAAGGTGGCGCAAAACTAATCCTCCTATCAGAAAATGCTATAAGTTTTGCGATTGTCCCCTAATGTCAGTTCTATTTTGACATTTGTGTATTAAACACATGCGAAATACACATTAATAAACAATGTTACGCTACACTGCTCCAGAACGCGGAATATTGCTGACTATTCAAAGTTTTTCATTTTTTTTTTTTTTAATTACAGCCAAAAAACATCGGAAGTTTACTTTTGCGCCACCTGGTATATACTTTATAGGGTCGGAAAATTATATTGTGGAAATTACAAACGGAATGACAAACTTACATATTCCCTTCTCACGAAGGTGAAGGGTATAAAAGAGGATAAACAAATATTTAGTCAAACTTTAAAAGTATGTTTTTGTTCTGACTTAATTTTGCATATGGAAATGAGTTATATCACAAATATATGATACATATTTGCGTTTAATGAATTTTCCGTATGGTAGCCTTATATAGGAGCTATATATAATTATAAACGCATAGTCTCCAAATCTACTTCAAACTTATTTCTGTTAAATTTTTTACCGATATGAATGTTCAAATAGTCACCCAGTGTCTACACGTTTATCAATTCGCAGAAATGCAAATACACTTTTTAATGTACAAGACAGTTGATGTTAACTCTAACAGCGCCTATGATCAACTCACTCACAACTGCAACCTCTGCCACTTCACGTTTCGTTAATCTTCTACAATGCTCTTAACGGACAAACTAGTATGTTCGAATTTTAGAGCTTTCGATGTTAATGTTAGCAGCTTAAACATTTAGTGTTGCCATACTTACACACAATGCTAATAACCGCATGTTATCAACATTGTTGATAAGTAGAAGCTGTTTATAAACATGATGAATGTTGCAGGCAGTCAGTAAAAATATTTATAGATGCTAATGTGTTTTTCGGAAGTGGTCCTTATATGGTGGCTATGACCAATTATCGGGGGATCTGCATAAAATTCAACATATCGATTTCCGTATATATGAGAACTATTTATTTAAAATTTTAACCTGGTCAAACATATTCCATAGCACTATATTTCGGGAAGAAATTTGTATGGGGGCTAGGAAAAATTATCCACAACCTTTACTTTCAACAAGACGGCACTACGTGCCACACAATCAACGAAACCATTGCTCTTTTACGGGAAGAGTTTCCGGATCGTGTTATCTCTCGAAGAGGTGATCACAATTGGTCACCGAGATCTTGTGATTTAACACCTTGCGACTTCTTCCTTTGGGGCCACGTGAAAGATAAGGTCTACGCCAACAGCCCAGCATCGATTCAAGACCTCAATGATAGAATTCGTAAGGCCATCGAGGACATAGGCCACTTTGCGATTTGGTTATGGAAAATTCCATAAAAAGGATGTGGTCCAGAGTAAGCGTGGTCGTGGTGGCCATTTGGCTGATGTTGGGAGAACTGTAGGCACCTTTCCATTAACTACTTTATTTTTACTTTTACAAAATAATCATATTAACATTGATTTATACTTTTTTGTTTTAAAAATAATTATGAAAATAAAATTTTAATCTCTTTCAATTTTCTGTCAATAAACATAATTTTTATAAAAAATAAAAATATTGAATTATATTCTATAATTTATCTCAAAAAATGTCATTTTTCTATGAATACCAAAATAACACCTCTTGTTGGAAACCCTGTATATATAATTTGTTGGGTTTCAGATGAATATTTCTCAATGAACCACTTGTAGTGGTGGAGGATATAAAAAAATATTAAATTAAAATAAATTTCAAAAGATAAAATAACCTAATTCACAAAAAATAAGGGAAACTATAAAATTAATTTATTAACCGTAACTGGGCAATATAAAAGGGTAAGATTATTTTTATTTTAAAATATTTATAGATATGCTTTTGTAGCTTTCCTAAAATTTATATATTTACCAAAATAGTTTTTTAATATTATTGCAGATTAAGTAATATACAAAATGATATCCAACCAGGAAACAAACTATCAGCGGTGTCATCATTAATTGGTCTTTAACTAAAAGCTATGAAAAGTAGCAGTGGTGAGTTCGTGTTCCTGAAACGTACGTTTCAGTCCAAAATACTACAAATCATATTTTAAAATATCCAATAAAATTGTATTTTTAAATGTATGTGTTTTGTATTTAAATAAAATAAATTACAAATAATGGTATTTTCTTCCCTTGGCACGGAATTGTTAATGAAATTGGTTACGACTACCATATGTACTCAATAACTACAATCGATTGATTACACTGAGACTGTCTGATATGTGGTCCAAGTAGTCAACGCATTGGATTCACATACCGGTTACGTAGAGTCAGTTACCATACTAGCTACTTAACTGGTTACTTGATCAGCTACTTAACTACATACTTATTTTAGTATTTACGGGTGCAAATTGACCTTAAATAGTCAGTTAAAAAGACATCTCATAAAAAGTCCTATAACCGATTGCTTGTAAACAAAACTTCGTCCGGAAACTCTTTAGTCCCGGTCCACACTGTGAAACATTTGCTGCAAAACATTTTTAAATTCTCTTTTGAAACTGCATTCGTGTCCATACAGTGAAGTTTTTGCTTTTCAGTTTTTGACATTTTTGTACAGAACGAATATGAACGAATAAATGTGAATGACATACTCAACAAAAACTTCATGTACATGAAACATGTACCCTTTTCCATTCCTCTTTCCCCTTTCATCGACAAACTCAAATGTTTTGCAGCAAATGTTTCACAGTATGGATGGGGACTTAATAGATTACTTTCTAAAGTACAATACAAAATAAACGTTAAAAGTGACTACAATCTAGATTAAAGTAACAATTGTCTTCACGCTAGATTACATGGGATGTATAAAGTAACCAATTGACTTCTCTCTGCCAAGTGATCAGTACTGTCTATAACCAATACATTGACTACTTACTTAACTGCTGGGTACTGATACCACACACATCTATGTAATATTTTGATAACATTAAAGTAAATATTGTATTGAAGTGATGATAACGATCAGCTACCAAATTCTTGCCATAATAGTGAAGCTCGTTTTTATTGATTAAATATTTTAACATTCAACCGATCTATTCAAATTTTCAGTGTTTTGATTGAAATTTATTAAAGAACAAAGAGCTATGTTGCAGATATTCGGCTGTAAATTGAATCATTAAACGTAACTATTGTCTCAGTGTAAAGGCAATTAGCACCGAAATTATATATATCAATAGATCCTAAACAGTTTAGCGATAAGGAAATAATTGACATCCCTAAACATATCTAATTGTAAACATATCCTAAAATAAATGTTTTTAAGATCGAATAATAAGATGATATAATTTAAAAGGGCTTGAATTGCCAATTACGATAGATGTAATTTTCGGTAAAGTGTCTTCAGGTCACAACATTTTCAAATGTTTCAAAATCGAAAACGCCAAAGAGACCACACATTTTAATCGAATAAATTAATCATTCGAATACATAATTAACATAAATTTACATAAAAAACTAATAAAGGATGTTTAAAACTTCAGAAAAATCAAAAAAGAAATACTTAAATAAACAGTTTTTGTACATAGTTTTGATCAAATCATAATAAACATCAACATACTTCAACATACTTGCTACACATATGCATGCAACAGCAAATACACAAACAATTGTTTATTATTGTAAGTGACAAATGTTTATTTAACATTGATTGTTGTTGAATCAAATAGGAAATAATACTTGTAAATATAAGAAAAAAGTGTTGAATGAATTGTTTAGTTTCAAACACAAATAACTTGAGATTTTTTTTATTTGAAAGAAAACAAGAAATAGTTGTAGGTATTTTTAGAAAAAATCAAGTAGGAATTTTTAAACAAAATATAAAATTTAATAAGAAATATCTAATAAACTTTTATTCCAAAATTATTGTTTTGGTAATAATATTAAAATGCTATTATTCTATTATTTTTAAAAACCATTACCAAATTAACATGTTTATGGCCATTTTTTATTTCCCTCTTTATTGTGGCGCATTAATCAATGTTTCTTTGATGCGATCGATCAATGATGGATTATTGCTTTTGTTGTTGTATATTTTTTATTTGTTTAACAATAAAACATTCACTCACAATTACTGAGTATCACATCAACAATATGGTGTCTCTTTTATTGTTGTTGTTGTACAATAAAAAAAAACAATTTAACTCCGCCTTTAAATTGAGTATTTTCGATAGCCGATTGGTGATCATTAATATTTACATATAAATACGATATGCGTGTGTGTCGGAGAGAATTTGTATCTGTGTTAAAACTTGATTAGTGTACAACTGTGGCGGGTGCAATAAGAAAAAATAACACCATATTTACGATCATAAAAACCATAACGACATCTGGTACAGCCCAGCAAACAAAAAGTCTCTAGTAACATGCATGAGACATCATACAAAGAGTGTATCGAAAAATTAAGTTGAATCAATAAAATTAATATTAAGAAAATATTAAATGTACAAGTTTTAGTTATTTAGTGAATTCAAGAAAGATTTGTTGACCCAAATAAGTATAACGCACTGCCCTGTTTAAAGCACCCAACAAAGTTATTGACATTATAAAAGCTCAATGTCAGTGACCCGATCAATATCAAAGCTGGAGACGATGATGTGTGCTCTCAATAATCCGTTTGTTTATTGTCCTTGACTGTGTACTCCAAAGAGCATTATCTACAGCCAGAAGAATAATCTCGGGACTAAACAGAAGACTGGAAGACCTTTATTATTCAGATGATATCTGTCTTGTATTGTATAATACTGCAGAAAAAATAAAACTATGCAAAGGGTCTTCAATTAGGGACTTTCGAACTTTGAAAGTTGATAGCCGCCATATTGTTCAAGCTACATCTTTCGAATGGGCTGCCATTTATTTAGTTTGTTCTGCCAAATCACCACTGACGAATATAGCGTTCAAAAACACTGTTTGGTGTGGATTTTGTCTTGGTGCCATTATTGTTGCATATTTCTTTGATAATGACGTTGGCCAGGCCATGATTACCAACTTCTTTTGGCATGAGGTTTCATCAGAGCGGCGCTACTTGCCAAACAGCTCATGTCACACTGGCCCTTAAAGCCAACATATACCGATCAAATACAGGCTGATCTCTGACGTAAATCACTATGTGGCCATTTCCAATATTAGCGACAAAAATTTAAATTTCAACTTTCGCTTTTTGAAAAAAAATTAAGGTATAATTGCTAACACTTCGACGACATAAATCCCAAAAATGTATGCCAACTGGCAACTTAGTTTATATATAAACAGCTGTGATCATAGAGAATTATACATAGAGACGAGATACTCCTATTTGTCAAACAAAAATACAACAAATCATATGTCTGATACAACAACAAAATGCATTGACTAGCATGTATTTTGTTGTTGCAAGAGATAGGTTTTTGACAACAGGCTTAAGTTTTTGACAACTCCGTCTCGTCTCTATGTAACCGTATGGCGGTGAATGCTTATATTTTTTAAGTGAAGTTTTCAAGCTGTTGAGTGGTAAAAAAATTGCATTAAGGAAAAAGTGCTTAAAATGCTTATTTTAGCAACAGGCGTCTCTACAAAAAGTTTTATGTTGTTTCATCCATTGGAAATAATTTTTGCCGCAATTTTAGCTTTTGAACACATAGTGCAGATTCATGGAAAATTGGACATTTCGGGTGCGCGCCCCCATCAAAGCCGCGGTGAACATTTTCACGATGTTATATAGCATACATAATGGCATTGATAGGCCTATCAAACGAATAAGTAAAATATGTAAAATATGCTGGAAACCAATCAATTTGTCGACTGAATTCTGTGTGGAAATCTTCACAGATATCTGTCAATATAAAATTTAAAATATTCAATTCATGTGTAAAATCTACACAAATCATGGATATAAACTCAGTTCACTTAATTCTAACAGATACTTAAAAATAATCGTACGTATACTTAGGACATCTGCAATTTCTAACAACTATCTCTGGTATATTACTAGGGATGCCAATCCCGAAATCCCGATCCCGAAAATCCCGGGATTTTTCGGGATCGGGATTTCCCGAATCCCGGGTTTTGTGAAAAAAAAATCCCGGGATTTTTCGGGATTAACAAATCCCGGAAAATTACGAGATTTTTATATTTTTTGTACGAAATATGAGTGATCACAGATCGAGCTCCTTTTCTCGATTAAACACTTATTTACAAAGTTATTAGGGATTTTGGTTTTTGACTCTTTTCATATTTTTTCCGATTTTCGCAATACTTTACAGTATAATTTCAAAGTATTTAGAACTTATTTTATAAGGATTGTCGCATAATCAACATACTTATGACTGCTCAAACAGTATTCCGGGGGACAATATTATGGAACTAGGGGCAATCATGGACCATTTTCAATTCCAAACAAACCTTATCAACAGAGAGTATTTGTCGATAATTTTAGTCAGCCCTAACGTGTTTTAGACATACAGACATACGGACATTTTTTATTATAAAATAAAACAATACTTCAATATTTTATTTTCAAAATTAATAAAGGGAGGAAACAAACATTTTTTACAAAAATTGTGCGGTTTTAATTGCAAATAACTTTTAAACTGCCATACCAATTTTAACACTATTAGTCTCATAGTAATCCTAAAAATCCTTTTACTATGAACTACCATATCTACTCAATACAGTTTTGTTATGGATTTCTCACTGTTATAAAGTTCAGAATACGGGTATAAATATGAAATATCGTTTGTGTCAAATTTATTTTAATTCAATGCATTAGTTTTTTCTTTAATATATTTTAACATAAATATATTAACGAAAAAAAATTGTTTGTATTGTTGAATTTTGTATTTTTTTACGTTTAACTAAAATCCCGAAATCCCGAAAAATCCCGGGATTTGTAAAACTCAGTCCCGTTTGGCATCCCTACATATTACACACCAATCACAGAGGGGCTTCAAAGAAGAAAATGGAGATGGATTGGGTGAACGTTAAGAAAGTTCGATAGAGATATAACCAAAACAGTAACATAGTAGAATCCGAAAGGTAGAAGGCGACCGGGTCTACCGGCCTACACATGGCAACGAAAAATTAAGAAGGAAGCTGGCACACAAGGCATAAAATTGTATCAATTGAAAGTGTTAGCATCACATTGATTTGTATGGAAATAAAATCAATGGATCCTTATAGGATCTACATAAAATTATAATAATTTTTGGTAAACTGTTTCAAAACAGTGATATGCGTTTATAAGAATATGCACCAGTGTTTATATTATTACAATAAATATTTCCTTTAACAGTCACGCCGCAATGAAGGCACTCTAATAAATAATCGATCTTAAGTACTCGGTAGTCGATTAACTCCTAATGGAAATACATCAGAATTAACTGGGTTCGGGACAATGGAGATTCTCCTTACACTAATATCAGATTTGAATAAATTATTAAGCTAGTATCTTGCAACCTTACACATAACACCGAAGAAATAATCAACCAAATTCCGGCTTCTGATCTGCGTCATTCGAAATTGAAATTATGATTGTCTCGAGCTATATAATTTCTATGAAAACTGAAATGAACTTTAAGATTTATCAGATATTCTAGAGTTTTTGCCCAGAATTAAGGCAGATAGTGAGATTTTGTATCTTCGGCTCAAGAAACTATAATAGACCATTGGTGTCTGAGTGCGACAGAAGCTTAAATATTAATATCTTTCCCATTTGAAAATGACGGAATTTAAAATCTTTTTTCAATATTAACTCCCCAGCTATTATGGTTAAGTGGCCCGAACTAATGATTTTACATATCACCACTGGTTACATAATTAGGAAAGTTAGAGACAATTGACCAACCAATAAATGGCAGTAAAATAACTACTTTAGAAAGAGCTGTATAAAAAAGTTAAAAATTGCAGCATTCTTGATTACTTAGAGACACTAAGGTGACAATTGCCTTCATACTAGATTACTTGGGATGTAAAATACAACCAATTGTTTTCTCTTTGCATTACAAAGAGAAAATATGTGTCAAATCACAAAAAAAAAAAATATATATAAATTGGAACCATCGACTACAGAAGTAGTAGAAATGCTGGTACTCTCAAACACCAAAATACAAATAAATATTCCACAAAATGTTCACTGGGACACAAAACAAGAAATTTATTGAAGAGAATAAAACAACAAAAACAAGGTACGGTACCACTGCTTGTTTGGCTGCGAATGACAGGCGCTGAAAAGTGTGTATGAAACACACCAGCACAGATTTTCGAATAAATAAAAAAATTTGAATGTGTTTAAAATAGTGACAGTGGGCTAAGAAAAATAAAATTCATTAGATATATTAAATGTTTAACATGGAAGTTTATATGAATGAGGGTGTATATAAGTTTGTCATTCCTTGTGAAACAATTAATCTGTCTGCCTCTGTAAAACACTCTCACATCTGAAAAACATAAGTGAAAATAATAAAATGTATACAAAATTGTTTATGATTTGGTATTGAAAATGAGCAAAATTCAATTAGCTGAACCAGAGCTATGGATCGAAACAATGCTTGAATTCAGACAATGAATCGAAACCTCCAAAAATTTTTATAATTTTCGTAAGTTTTTTTGATATTTTGGGTAAATTCATTCAGAGCGCAGCATTAACTCGCTATTCATATGATAAACGGAAAAACGGACAAAAATGGTAAGAATCGGTCCATGATTTCTCTATACAAATTTCTTCCCATAGAATAGACGTATCCATAAAAAATTCAGCAAAAAGGGATCTCAATACCGTATTTCTCTTTTTTTTTGGTTCGGTCCATATTTGACCACATAAAGCTCACTTCGGAAAATCACTTAAATACACATAAATATTTTATAACTATAGCTACTAGGTTGAAATTCGACACAAATTCAAATTTTATGTAGATCGGCCCATAATTGCTCAAAGCTCCGACATCCGAAAAATACATGATCGCATATAGTTAAACATTGATATCAATAAACAAGTTAAACCAAATTATATTTTAAAATACAAATTTTAAATATTTTTAGGTAAACAAAATAAATTTTTTTTTGTTTTCAAAATTGTTTTTCAAAATTTAACAAATTTTTTTTTTAAATTTAAAAAATAATAACTTTTTTTCAAAATTGTTTTCAAAATTTTCTTTTTATTTTTTTCTAAATTTTTTTTTAATTTAAAAATTTTTTTTTTTTAATTTACTAGTGAAAAAAAATTATGACAAAAAAAATTTTTGGGTAAAAAAAAAATCGGGTTATAAAATATTTTCCCGATTATGACCCATTGTATGTCCAACTTACTATAACCTTATATAGATCGTTGCAATGGACTTTGAAATATCTACCATTAGATATCCATATTGTCTATATTATCTCAGCCATTTGTGGGTCGATTTTCTCGATATTAAACAGCAGCCGAGCCAGAAGAATTCCCGATATATTGATGTATGAATCAAGTTTGTAAGTTATTTGTGGTCTTCAGAAAATTGATTTCAACAGACAGACAGGTAATGCTGTTGACTAACAATTTATTTACCAACACATGCATAACACGGCAGCGTTGCATGAATGATGTTCACAAGTTGGAAAGAGAAAACAAGTAAAATGATGGGAACTACTGATGTATAAACCCATCAGATGATGCATCAATTGACTGTCACTGTTCTTGTAGGGGTGTGATGAAAATATTTATACACAGAGAAAACAGATTCGTAATGGCAACCGAATTTGTTGCCAATCGAATGATTCTACCTTAGTAACCGAATTTTACAGTTGTGGCTATCAAATTTTAGAAGGGGTAACAAAAGTTTGGTTGCTTCAACCGACATTCTTCTTTAGCAACTAACTTTCTGTTGATAGAACCGAAAAATTCAATGTGTGCAACCGAATCATTCGATTGGCAACAAATTCGGTTGCTATCACGAATCCGTTTTCTCTGTGTATATACGATGAATGTTGCAAACAATCGTTACAGGCCGTTAAATTCAAATTGATAGTGCAATTTCGTAACAATATAAAATACTATTACACAACATTGTACCAATCCTCATAAAATGAACTAAGTCCCAATAACAAACATTGAATATGAATATTAAAGTTTTTATATCTATGTAATTTCTATAATTCTCATCATATTGTGGTGGAGAGTATTTAGGATGCGGCACAGCCGAATACAGTACTTGTTAATTCCAACCTCACCGTTAATTCTATGTTATGACGACAGTTTTTCTTCAAGAACTAATAAACGAATTGGATCTATAGTCTAACAAAATAATAGCAATAGATATTTTGGAAAATTTTCTGAACAATCTTCTTTTAACCTTCTTAATCTTAATTTATACATTGTGATTTCTTAACATTTAATACTGCACCACACAAAAATCTCATTTGAAAAAATAAATATTATCAATATTATCTTTTGAACAAGAATTATTTCTCATACATTTAATGCTCTTAGTCCCACTGTGTACACACTATAATTTTTTTGGGTGATATGACTGAGATACCAGTCGCAATGCATGTATTAATTTGTTTAAACACAAATCGATCGCTAGAGGCATTTTCAGTTCGATGTGGGATGTCTTACAAATCGTTGCGATCGAATTGATTCGTTTTTAACGAAGCGGAAAAAGATATTTTTTTTTATTTGTGTTAATACGTTTCCACATTTCCATAAATTGATTGTGTGTATTTAGCGTCGGCATATTAACGCGGCAAAGTGAATAAGTGTGACGTCTGTCTCTCAAACAAAAAAAGGATTAAATAAATGTTTTATTAATAAAGAGATCTATATGAAATGATATCAAAATCTCAACAAAATATGGCCATACTTGATGATGAAATAAAATTCTCACAAAACATGAATGAAATGCCAAAAAATTTAAGTTTAGATAAAATCAACTGTGATAACAACACATCTCTACCCCTCAAAAAGGAGGATAATGCAAATCTTGTAAATGATTTATGTGAAAATAGTAAAAATATTAGTGAAAATAGTGAAATTAAATCAAGAGAGTTCCAAAGTGAAACTAGAATACAATTAAGTTTTAGTGTAGATCGCTTGTTAAGCAATAAATTGCAACAAAATAAAAAATCTCCTCCCCCTTCTAATCAACTGGAAAGTCATTCCCATGATCAGCGCAGTGATAAATGTTGTGATGAATTAAATTCATCTTACTCTTGCTGTTCTCTACCCAATTGTTTAGTTAATTCATCTCCTGCAGCAACTACAGCTCTATCGTTTCAAGGGAATTCGTATCAGTCTACCGAAGAGGAAATGCCAAATGGACCTGCTGCCTCATTTATGGATTATAAATCAGTGGTTAGACCTACACCTGTTAGAGCAATGGGCAATAGTTCTGAATCAGGTAATTTACATGGGTATATACATCTGTGTCTATATGGAAGCATAGCTTAAGTCGACAAATTCTTTTATATATTCCCAATTTTGTGTAACTTAACATATTGGTAATAAATTTATTAGACATCGAAAATACAACAAAATGTTGGTAAATAGAGAAGATTTGACACATGTTCTACTTAAGAACTATTTCGTTAACAATTTTCCCTTATGTCGACTTAAGCTACTCATCCATATGACCATAATTATGTTTAAAATCTTATAAATCTTTGAACATTTAATTAAAAATTCTTTGAATCTTTAATAAACCAGTTTGTTTCCGCTATAAATATTTACATTCCAATATCTATAATATTTAAATTAAAAATTTATAAAACAGTACGGAAATATGAATCATTTACAACCGGATTAATGCGAAATATTTTAATTTTTGAGAGCAGTTGATAGCCATTTATTTGAGATACCCATTTATTTATAGCACCTAGTGATTTTAAATGATTAAAATTAAAATAATAATATTAATTTTAAATCATAAAAATAAAAAAGTTTTTCTCCCATAACTCATGTTTATATAGTCTAATATTTATAATTATATAAGTATATACCTTAAAATACCTTTTACTGTTAAACTTGATAATCGATTTATGACATGATTGTTTCCACAGTATTTTGCTCTAAAAAACTAAGTAAAATCTCCGTTGGATATACGAAGTTATTCGTAGATATTATTTTGAGGCATAAAATTAGGCACTGTCATAATATTCAAAAGCTAAAGTGTATATTTTTCTTAACTTCGATCCACATGGGTTTATGTATATAAATTTCTTCTGAATATTCACAAAAAATTGACTTCTTTCAGTAACTATCCATGCACAAGACACACAAATTGTATATGCCATGGCACCTGAGCACAGCTGAAATAATACTGCTGACAAACTGTAGTCAGTTTCACTGGCCCGAAACTTTATTGTTTTTGTAGCTGAACTACAATTGTATCGGTCAACCTTAAACCATGTGACCGACACTACTCTTGATTGAATAATTTTCAAGTGGTTAAATTTCGCTTTTCATGATATTCATTTGAGATTCACCATAGAAATTCTATGTGATACTTTACAAAGCCAATCGAATTGAATTCCTATGTGTCGACCACATCAAAATATGATATTATCAAAGTCGAAAAAACAAGTTATGCTATTTTTTTTCTGACACGGTTGTCAGAAAAATGGTTAATAACCATATGCTTCAACACATAAATTCACATTGTTGTTAACCATTTGCTGAACATTTTTCTGACAATGTTGTAAGATCTGACAACCGTGTATTATTAGCTTTAGAGAACTTAAATCGGCTGTGTCGAATTGTTAAAATTTCAGCAACTATATTCTTGTAAAGAGTAGAATATCCATATTCAGTGTTTCATATTCATGGAATTATACGTATTTAAGTTAATTTATTTGGTTCGATATTATTATTTTATATTTTGTTAGAAAGACAACCTTAAGCAGAAGACAATTTATTTCAAATGTTATCTTATTCAGCAATTTACAATTGATATATCCATTGATTCTTTAGATTTGCGAAGGATAAAACTACCTTTATAATAGAAATGTGTCTACTTTTAACAATTTAAAACTAGCTGATGAAGTAGTCAGTTAGGTAACTGACTCTATGTAACCGGAGTGGGAATCCAATGCGTTGACTACTTTGGACCAGCTATTAGACAGTCTTATTGTAATCAAAAAGGGTCAATTGACACTTGAACATGTTAAAATAACTAGTCACGTAGCTAGTTATGTAACTAGTTGTCACTCTAAATGTAAAGTCACTAGTTGGGGTGCGTCTCCTAGAACTGCTGGGTTATAATGCCTCAACAAAAAGTAAAGTGAAGGAAAAGAGTATAAAAAACACATTGGTATTAATATCCATATTCAGTGTTTTATTGGGGATTAGTGCTATTTATATGGATTGGAGCAACGCATTTTTTTAAGACAAGTTTACGAAGAAGATAATTTATTTCAAATGTTTAAAAATGTTTTCTAGCCGATTTTTGATACACCCAGAGGAGAAAACCTTAGCGCCCGGCCGAAGGCCGTCAATGCAAGAAGTTTATAGTATGCGAAGCCGCTTTTTAATACACTTTAAAAATCATAAAAATGAAATAACTCCCAATACAGTGAAATTACTCCTAATTCCCAAAGTAAAATGAAATAAAACCCAACAAAAAATTCATTGGGAATTGTTTCATTGGGAGTTATTTCATAATGAAATAACTCCCAACAAAAAATTATGAAATAACACCCTACGCGTTAGGAGTTGTTTCACAATGAAATAGTTATTTATCACAAGTGAAGGAAAAGAGTACATACTTATAAAAACATATATTTAGACAAACTTCATCAGTACATTTTTAGCTTTGACTCAGTTTTGCATTTAATGTATTTTCCGAATGTGGGCCTTATATAGGGTCTACGTATAATTATCATCCGATAATCATAAATTCCCGCAGTATGATTTCTGTATAAGTACATGAAACTAATAACTAAGTTAAATTATTTTTTCATCGATATCGATGTTTTTGTACGTTAATATATTTTTCGCATATGGTGCTTATATGGAAACTATGAGCTATTATTGGACAATCATCAGGAATATTTACGATTTCTATGCATTTAAGGTGTTAATATATATTTATAAGAGATTTGAGAGTATGTAACTAATTATCGGAAATGTATCTTATATCTGAGCAATGGTCAAACATTATTTTTGGATGAGTTAATGAGTTTTTATGATGTGATTCCCATACTGTAACTATGATCAATTATGGACCGATCATTATATAATTCGCTACAGTGATTTATATGTATAAAAGGATTATTTATATCGAATTTAAGCCGGATGACATTATTTATAAGATATTTTAGTACAGATCCACTAAAAATGTTATCTTGTGACTTGTTTAGCGCCATATTTCGGGAAGAAATTTGTATGGAGGCTTTAATGGAATTATCTGCATTATATTCAAACAAAAGAGCAAAGTAATTGTGAAAAATTTCAACTTTTAGAGGATTGCTTGCTGTGGTTCAACTGGTCCGATTTTGCTGAGTTTCAATACCAAATTTCTTAGGAAAATTGTGAGAGTGTTTTTCAGAGACAAACAGAAGGACAAAGCTCAATCGACTTAAAATTTCATAAGGATCAAGAATATGTTACACACAAAATGACAACCTTATATATACCCTCAATCACCACTTTTGGTGGTGGAGGGTATAATTAAAGAAATTCACGATTAATATTTCAGTTCAATTTAATTTTGTTTACTAAATTACTTAAAAGGTGTTTAATAATGGCTGGATTATAGTATACTTATAAGAAAATATACATAGAGCGGAAACTCTCATGTCAAAGACCTAACTCAGTTGTCAAAAACCTAAGCGGTGATAATGTAGAGTTTCCAGTTCGGTTTTGAACTTCAAATGACTGTTTTTATTAAATTAAAAAAAATAAATAATGCAAAATGTTTGTAAAAAATACTTAATTATTTTCAAATATCCGATAAAAATATGGAGTACAAGCTGAACCGGTACGCTTCGGCACCCTAATTGGAAGAAAAAAATAATAATATTAAGTCTCCCTTTGTGAATTAATACTAATTCAGGATAACATGTCTCTAGTTTCATGTTTATTGATTCATTGTAATGTGGATTCTAGCTCATTCGAAACATATAAAGACCCACATTTTGTATTTCCACTAAAGTAATTTTTTGTGAAGTCTAACTCATTAAAAATCTTGAGTGCCTAATATTTAATTTTTAGATTTATTATTATAAAATAGTCAAAAAGTATTATTAGTTGGAAAAAAATACCTGTGTGTCCCTTTTTTAGATTCTAACTCGGTCAGGAGTGTTTAATTTTCTGCTATAGGTTCATTATTATAGAAATTTCAAAAAAATACCATTCGAAGAACGAAAAAATACTAATAGTTTCTGTTACCTCAATGTCATATAGATAGATTAATGCCTTTCTTTCCTTACTCAAAACCATATAGGCCAACTATTATGTATACATATAAGTAAAATAATTTAATGTAATAAAAATTACCATTAGAAAGTTAATATTTTCCACAATTGAACGTCCGTCGAGTTTGAAATCATAGTAATTTCATGATTCTAGGTTCAATATTATAGAAAATTCAAAAAGTACAATTTGAAGATCGAAAAACTACTTCTTAGTTTGGTTTAGTTCTCCTTTTTTGCTATCATAATACCATTGAGCCCTCTATTCCTGATTATTTCTATACTGAAAAGCATATTATCCAACTTTAATTAAAAAAAATTTTCTTTATCCTCTTAAAAACCCGTCAAGATCAAATTTTAAATTTGTACAGCATTTCCTATACTATCAACTGATTTTGTTTCTATATTTAACAAAGTATCACAAAACCGAAAAAAAACCGTAACCGATCGGTTTTCTATTTTCTAAAAGCGAAACCGCGATTTTAAAATTCTTCGGTTTTTTGGAAACTCTATGAGAATGTATTAGTAAAAAAACTACGTAAAATCAAAAACAACACTCGTATGTGTAACTTTTTTGAGTAATTTTTTTGTTTGAGTTTTTTTCTAGTTTCCGCTCTATGTATATTTTCTCTATGCTTATGTATTTCTAACATGCCAAATAAAGAGTCAATATAATTCCCATTTAACTGTTGGAAAAAAATATCTACTTGTTTCCCAATATCTTGCACTGCTTCTTTCCGAAGTACTAAACCTGAAGTCCCTGATCCGTTGCCGTACATGATCCGTAGTAATAAACACATAGAACGGAAACAGAGAAAAATGCAAATGAAAAAATTAAACAAAATTACTCTCTTTTCACACATATAGGTGATGCAATAGCTAAATACATGGCAATACATTCTCATGAATTAGGTTTTTGTAAACAGGCTTATGTTTTTGGCTCTCAATTACCTATCCAGTTGTCATCTATGGTAGTATCAAAGTAAGTAGCAGTTAGTTGTTATGCAAAAGTTATAAGACATTTTGTGATATGAAAACTTTGCACGTTTTCAAAATTGTAAAATTAGCTCCAAACTTGATTTAATTAGTAGTTTATTCGTTTGATTTTAACCGAAAAATGTAAATCATAAATATTTTATGTTAACTGTAAAACAAACTATCATACTGCACTCACTTTTTGATATTTATGATCAGTACTCCCGCAACTTATAGACGACTGTTTCGAGACAAATTATGTTCAGCGATGAGGCTCATTTTTGGCTTAATAATAAACAAAATAGCCGCATATGGAATGAGACCAATTCACAACAGATCGCACAAACTTCATTATATCCAAAAAAATGAATCGTTTGGTGTGTATGGTTTGCATCATCGGACCTTATTCTTCAAAAAATAAATCGGAACTCGCGTAGAGTGTCCACAAACCGGCAAATTCAAAAAAACTGTTTCCGGTTTAACAGAAAAGTGTGTTTTATAAAAACCGGTTTTATATATAATAATTTACATAATTAGAATTTAATTGTTATCCTATTTCAGTTTTGTGGACTCTAATAAGATATATGTTAAGAATTGTGCACTTAATTCCAAAATTTGTCAAATACAAACATTTTCTAAAAAATAAATGAATATTTTTAAAAATGTTATCAAAATATTTGTAAGTAATATATTGAAATAAGCTTCACAAAGTATTTCGTTAAAACCGGTTAACCGTCTTAAAAAAACCAGTTTGGTAAAAACCGGTTTTCGGTTTCGGTTTTGGATACTCTAAACTCGCGTTACGGTCAATGAAGATCGTTTCCGCACCATGATCTATAATGTTATGTTTGAAAATATGGATGAAATTGATACGTGTGAGATGTGGTTTCAACAAGATTGCGCTACGTGCCATATTGCGACCATCGATTTATTGAAATCAAAATTTGGCGATAACTTGATTTCGAGAAATGGACTTGTCAATTGGCTTCCAAGGTCGTGCAATTTAACACCTCTCGATTATTTCCTGTGGGGCTACGTGAAGTCACTGGTGTGTGCTGATAAAGCAGCAACAACATTGACGACTGGGGGGGCAACATTGTTAGGTTATTCGTGACGTACGGCCAGCAATGCTCGCAAAAGTGGCTCAGAATCAGAATGAGCATTTTAATGTTCTAATTCGAATCATACTTATTATTTTCCATCGTCTATACAAATTGAGTTAAGTAGAGCCGAAATCAACAACGTCATAAATATTGTTAAGTATGAGTATGGTGATTACCTCAAACTTTACGAACGGATATGAGTCTCGAAAACACTGTAATAAATATGAATGCGTATAAGTACAAGAAATTTTGAGTCATGATTCAACCCTACTTACTTTTTCACCACTCATTGCTGATCTCTGCTCAGAATTGGACGTTCAGAATGCGTTACGTAAAGAACAGTCACGGTGGCCATATTAATGACATAAAATGGTCTTTCGAACAAATTTGTTTGATTAAAATTTACTTTTTGTTATTTTTTACAATTTCAAAATCTATCGAACAAAAAAAAACATCCTATATTACATCAAAGATTTGTATAACAAAAAGGCCTATAACTAATTCCTCGTAATTTGATTACCTAAGAGATGTTTCACAATGGCAACAAACGATTTTCAAGCCTCTGCTTCTAAGTCATTCAAGGAAATCTTTCATTAATAGTCTTAAGGAGTGAGATCGAAAAATTCTTAACATAAATGTATGTTAATAAAAACTAAACCACTAAACTTACAGTTTTAATTTTGTTTTATTTGATTGAAATTATTATAACAATTTACAAAAAAAAAAATATTTTTATAGTTTTAATCACTAGTGACGAAATTTTGAACCATAACGTTTTTATAGTGCTTTCTGTCACTTTGTTCGACACCTTCTTTGTGCTCTTCAATTCTCTTTTACCAAGAGTCCAATATCTCACCACTGGCTTTAGCTCCGGGCAATTTGGAGGATTTGCCTCTCTTGGTACAAATACCACATTATTGTTCTTGTACCACTCAAAGGCTTGTTTACCATAGTGACAGGATGCCAAGTCAGGCCAAAAATAAGTGGACACATTATAAAGTCTTATGAATGGAAGCAGCCTTTTTGGTAAACATTCCTTGATGTAAATTTCGGTATTTATAGAGCCCGTTGTAACAAATGATTGGCTTCTTTTGCCGCAACTGCATATTGCTTGCCATACCAAGAACTTTTTGGGAAATTTTGTCAGCTTTTGGGTCCTAAACTTTTTTTCAACATTCCGTCGAGCATCAGCAACATCAAATTTTTGACCAGGAAGTTGCGAAAAATCTGCCAGAACATACGTTTGATCATCCATTATGCAGCAAGAATATATTTTTAAAAAACTTGACTTCAATTTCCGTGCTCTGTTTTTGGCCTTTAAATTTTTAGCAACGTTGCTGTCAGGAACTTTTTGAGACTTGTATGTTTTTAAACCTGCATTAGCTTTAACTTTTCGTACCAAACAGTCCGAGCACTGAGCTAACCGGGCTGCTTTCCTACTGCATGTGTTGGGAGCTCTTTTGAAAATGCTTTCTATTTTTTTGACTTTAGAAACATCATGTGAATCATTCCTTCTACCTGAACCAGATTTTCTATCAACGGACAAGTTTTCCCTGGACTCTTTAATAACATTTGAAAAAGTTTGACGGCAGACCTTCGAATGCTTGGCCAACTTTTTATAGGACCAAGTTGGGTTTTGTTGAACATATTTAATAATTTTAGTACGCACTCATTTTAATCAGATTAACAACAAATGAATATAATTGACATTAAGCATAATAACCCAGCAAAAAATGGTGCTTCCTCGGAAGCAGAAATGTAAGGCAGAGAGCAGTTGCTACTGCTTCCAATTGTTATGAAAGATTACATGATTTTTGTATGGGATTCCTCGCGTAGAAGCTCTGCTTAAGAAATCCGGAATGTGCATTTACGAGCACATGGAAGAATTGATAATATCATGCCTCCGAGGTGCATACTTTAGGCTGATTTTGTAAAAAATCCAGCAATAAAAGTAGTAATTGCTTGACAAATAGTGCTGCCTTTTTCTAATTTCTGCACCACATACAATATTTGCTGAATGTATGCCTTCCAAAAATCAGTATCGTAAGGCAATAATTGAAGAAGCAATAAAGGAAGCTGTTAAAGATGCAGTAGTCATTTTTATTGCTTCCAAATCAAGAATAATTTTTGCTGGGAACTGACATGTTTTACAAAGGTAACTTGATCAAAAAAAATCAAATAATACTTGGGTTAAAAGTTTTAATGAAAATCGTGTGTTAAGAATTTTACGATCTCACTCCTTATTTGTGGGGCATCAGAAAGACTAGCTTTTAGTTCTCATATCAAATAACTTAAGGCATCTTGTGAAAAAAGTCGTAAACACTTCAAAATCGCTTTCATGTTCATCCGAAGAAACTTCCACCATCTCCGTCTGAATACACCATGTCGTCTGAGTACAATAGAGGCCATTCATCAGACGGTAAATCAGGATATGTCATCTTCATTTCATATCATGTAATTTAACAACACAACTACTTTTACCGCTTTCCCACTGTCTTAAATGTTCACTACACACTTCGCACTCAATGTTTACACACACGGCTTGTTCAGGGCCTTAATCATCATCTTAAAATAATTAAAATACGTGTTTCTCACTAAGTCTGTTATACATTTTGTAAATTATTTATAGAAATAGACATATAAGAATAGCAAACGGGCACACGAATTTACTTATGATAGCCAATATTGAAAAACGAAGGCAGATCTGAGGCTACACGTATGAAAAAAAATTAAAAACATTATTGGTGTTATCAATGCACACCAAATACAAAACTACTAACGGTATCTCGGCACCAAAATTGTTTTCTTTATTTGTTGACCTGTGTTATCATCTCGACTACTAATAACGAAAACGGTACTCCATTACCTTTCTAGAGCATATTAAGTGGCAAAATTAATAATTAAACTTTAAATTAAATAACAGAGTTAAAACAATAAAAAGTGTTATAAGAAAATTAGTCAAGTCTACTAAAAAACAAAGTAATAGAAAATGAGCTGAGTCCCAAAAAATAGGACTTATATATGTAAATCACACCAAATAAGTAAATGATTAATTATAATAAATGTACTTAAGCCTAATTTACTTTCAAATTATAAAAAAATGAGAAAATTTTAAAAATATTGAAATCAAAGAAATTTGGAACGGTAATTGTGTACCCAGTAAAATTTGTGAAAATGAACTTAGTTCGTTACTATAGGAAAAATAAACTGACTCTTTAGTCGCTTCCTTAATATTAAAACATAACTTTTGAGAAACGAGCATAATCTAACAAGCATTTATCATTTGGTATTCTTTTGACGTAATTTAGAAATAACGTATTTCGAAAATAAATTCTATTAGTATGCATTTTCAGAGAACTTTTCAAAGTTTAAAATATTTATTATATGTTCAATTTAAAGCAAACAAATATTACTGGTGGTATGTTGTATTTGAAAAATTTAATACTGTATAAATTTTATTCAAATTCGAAATATCATTATAATTATTTAATTAATTTTCTCATTAATGTTGTATACAGGAAATCACCGGGTGAGAAAGCAAACATACAATCACATTCTTGTTAAGGCAATAAAAAAGTTTGTTTATTTTCACAATTGGTGAAAACCTCTTTTTTTCATCATTAATTCCAAAAAGGCCCATGTGGCTTGTGCTGCTCATTTAAACTAATATCTTTTCAAATGTACAATTCTATTGTTTATATTGAAAAACGAAACCAAAAGACAAACAATGTAAACATTTGTAGACGAGTATCACTTGGATGAATGTGAGTAATAATCTTCTGAAGAAGTGCAATCACATAATGAAAGAGAAACCACCCAAATTCATGCTAATAATGCGGCTGCGGCTGCTGCTGCTGCATGGTGGTAGCTTAATTTCGAAAGAAAACGAGGAGAAACAAATTGTGCACTTTGATGTTTGCACAGCAGGAAGATATTTATTTGCGTTTTTTCTTTGTTTTTCTTTAGGAAAAATATTTAAATTGTTGTTGCTGTGTTATCGTCAAAAAACAATAACCAACTGGTCTTTGGTTGTTGGTTGGCTGGTTGGTGGCTTCAGTTCGATCGATCGATCGATCGCTTCATTTGTAACAATATTTTAAACATTCCTGTTTTATATTTCAACAATGTGGCCACAGATGATCTGTTTCAATAACTTTTTTATTTGTATCTTGCTATGTTTATTATTTCTTGGCCGTATTTTCTATATGAAAATATCACTTTTGGTTACAGATTGTGCAGGTTGCTGAGAATATGGGAATAAGTATGTGTTTTTGGCTTCTGAAATATTTTTTATAAAGATGAAACAATTTTATATTCTTAAATATAGAAATTAAGTGTTTCGAAAATGTTTATCGACTGATGAAGACAATTTGCATAATGTTTCGCAAATCTGACAATAATTATTTTCTTTGATTTTTAGAATATACGAGTACATGGTATTCTTATGAGAATTTATTGTTTAGAATTGAGAACATTAAGAAATATGTGTGTTGTTCGTTGATAAGTTACAGGTTCTTAATTATATATAATATTCCTCTGAAATACTGATTTTATGGCAGCTTGACGGCTTCAGATAACATTTCGTATTCCTTAATCTAAACCCCTTTGGCAGAATCCATCCCAAAGTGGACAAAAATATGACTTCTGGGATTTCTCAATTCAGATGGAATCTTCATAAACGTATTGGGTGTATAACTTAAAAATAAGGAATTTTTTCAAAATTTTACTTTTATTTTGACACATTTGTAAAATATAAATTTATTCAAAGTTTCCCATCTTTCTTGCAACATATGGATTCCGAGTCAAAAAAACTGCGAGGTAAAACTTCTCAACCACTTCATTCTAAATAGTTTTAAACGAGCTTTTTCATGATGGAATATTACGGTTTCATGTCTGGCCGCATATTCTGGGCTTTATTCGGTCAATGCACAGTGGGGCAGAATCAAAATTTCTAAACGGTTTGTCTATCAGGATAAAATTTGACCTTACAATGCTCTAGGCGTGGCGCTATGGGGGATCAAAGTAGGGTACCTTCGACATGTAAAATTTTTTAGCACGTGTCATTTTTTTCTTTCCCAACACCGGTAAAGTAGAACCATAGACCTTAATAATGTTTGTGATAAAACTCCACACTGAGAAAAAGTTAAAAGTTATGTATCTATATCTAAAAGCTTATATCATTGCAGGTGGTCAAATATGACATCTCGTAAGTCAGCCAGTATTTCAAAATGGTTTACCTAAATAAATGTTTAAAAATAAATACTCAATTTAGTTGCAAATATTTATCATTTATACAAACTAATAACCATTTTAAATCAACAATTTTAGTAATGAACTAAATTTCATATAAATATTTTTTATTAATTTTATTTGTTTAAATAACAATAGTACTAAAACATATTCATTTGATTCTCAGGAAACTTTTTTCCAATAAAAAGCAATAAGCTGGCAAAAAAAAAAAAAAAAAAAAACTATAACTTGTATTAATTAAAATATTTATTTTTTAATAAATGATCTCTTCATATATGTATGATACACATAACAATTTCTTATTAAAACAAACAGTTTTACTTATTTTGGTACGTATTTTAAAGAATTTTCAAATAAATATTTATGTTTATAAATCAATAAACAAATTATTAACAAACAGATTCATTTTCCAATAATTATACTAGCCAGCTCCCCTGTGACTCTTAGAAAATTGTATTCCTCACAAAAAACCAGCAACTAGCCGTTGCACAGTGGGTTCGATCGGAAATTAATGGGAATAAACGAATTGTACAGGATGACATAAGATTTCGCAAAATTTAATTATATTTTTAAATTTTTGTTTTTAACCTTGACTTTATTTGGTTTTTCGCAAATATCTTTGGTTATCCAAAAATGTTTCTAAAAATTCTCTTATTTCTAATAACCTGCAAAATAATACACAATCCTGAACTTTTGAGCAATATGGTTAATAATAATATGTAATGGAAAGGCGCGAGTATGAGGAGATCGAGATTTACAGGAGTAGAAACGAAGCCCACAAATTCTACCAGAAAGGAAAGCACCAAACAGAGAGTATTGGTACTGGTAGTTTCTCCTGTAAGGATAAAACAACAGGATGGAAACAAAATTTTTCAACATTGTTGAAATCAGATGATAGTAGCAACGAAGATGCCCTTGAACAAATCATTGATGACGGTGTCGTATGTACACCACCTAGCCAAAATGAGATCGAGAAATCAGTATCCCGGCTGAAGAACAACAAAGCTCCGCGTGCCGATGGTTTGCCGCAGAACTGTTTAAAGCCGGAGGAAACGAGTTGTTAAGGCGTATGCACCGACTTGTTAGAACCATTTGGCTAGAAGAACGCATACCCGATGATTGGAACCTCAGGAGATAAGACCGTATGCTCCAACTATAGAGGTATAAGCCTCCTTCCTATTGCATACAAAATTATATCAAGCGTACTATGTGAAAGATTGAAAACTAAAGTCAGCTAAATAATAGGACCCTACTTGAGACCTGGCAAATCGACCACAGACCAGATATTTACATTACGGCAGATCCTGGAGAAGACCCAAGAGAAACAAATCCACACCTGTTCGTCGACTACAAAGCTGCTTTTGATAGCCCGATACGAGCAACGGTATTCAAAGCCATGTCAGAGTTTGGTATACCTGCAAAGCTAATACGCTTATGCAGAATGACGTGAACTGACTCAAGAGCATCGGTTAAAATTGGAAAAGACCTCTCCAAGACGTTTAGTACCAAACGAGGTTTTAGACAAGGTGATAGCATATCCTGTGATCTATTCAACATTTTGTTGGAAAAAATACTGTGAGGTGCTGCAGTTAATAGAGCAGGCACAATATACAACAAAAAGCATATGCTACTAGCTTATGCGGATGATATTGATATCATGGGGCGGACTCTGCGAGAGGTAAGTGCAACATTCTCTAGTATCGAAAAGTAGTCGGTGAAGGTGGGTCTAGTAATAAATGAGGATAAAACAAAGTTAATGGTATCAACGAACAAGGAAGCATCAAGACTGTATCAGTATGTAAACATTGATGACTATAACTTCGAGGTAGTAAACAACTTTATCTATCTCGGTATCGCCATAAACCAAACAAATAACATCAATTTGGAAATAAAACGAAGAACTATTCTTGCTAATATATGGTATTTCGGGCTAAGCAAGCAGTTTAGAAACAGGCCCTCTCTCGACAAACAAAAATTACACTCTATAGAACACTTATATTGCCCGTGCTTCTATATGGCACTGAAGCGTGGGTTCTTAAGCAAGCAGATGAAGCTGTTGTTGGGGTGTTTGAGAGAAAGATTCTCCGCAAAATATATGGACCTATCTGCGTCGACGGAGAGTATCGCCACCGAATGAATCATGAGCTATATGAGTTATACGAGGATATCAACATAGTTAAGCGCATCAAGGTGCAACGGTTGCGCTGTCTAGGGCATGTCATACGTATGGACGAGAAAATCTATCGAATTCGATCCCGAAGGAAGACGTAGAAGGGTAAGACCCAAACTCCGGTAAAAGAATCATGCTGAGGAAGATCTCGCAAAGATCGACGCGCATGGAAAACTATTCTAAATAAGGCTACTGACATTAACGGTTGTTTATAGCCATCTAAGTAAGTAAGTATGGTTAATTGTTTAAAAGGATTCTCAACAATATTTAAAATTATCACATATTTGAAAAGAACAAACTTTTAAATATTTATAGACGTGCAATATACTTCAGGCAAAGCTCGAAAATAGTAATTTTTTTAACAATATTCTAAGTTTGTCATTCAAAAGCAAATAAGTCACATCGGGTTTTTAAAATTTCTTTATAAATTATAATAATTATATTGATTTAAATCGATCTGCCTTTTAACTCTTTGCGGTTTAGTGGTCACTTTACTAACCACCTTTTAAACATAGTTTATTGACATTAATTGGCATTTTGCTAAACTATTATATTTTTATCATCATCATTTATATTGTTTTGCTAAACTTTATTTATATTAGATATATTAATTTGAAAATATTGTAAATCGCAGTTTTTTGTTCATAGAATTCAGTGTTACTATGCTATTTCGTTTGTTTGGTCAGAAAATTTTGTCAACATTATTGGATTTCAAAAAAATATATCTATATCATACGATACGAAAATTTGTATCAAAATTATTTTTAATGCCAACCGCCACTAAACTAACCACTCCACAAAAAACCTTGGAATGGGGTGCTTTTTATGTTTTAACAAAATTTATTTTTATTTTTTTATAATAAAATCCCCTTGATTAAAGTAAAAATGCAACCTCCAAGTGGTTAGTAAACTAACCACACCACTCCACAAAAAACCTTGGAATGGGGTTCTTTTTATATTTTAACAAAATTTGTCTTAGTTCTTACTTATAATAAACTATATAATTGACTTAATGAAAAATGGAATTGTTTTGATTTTAAACTTATTCACATAAAACCGTTGCTTAAAGAGTTAATTGTTACTCGCGCACTCAAAAACATGGACAGGAAAGCAGATTTTGTTCAAATTTAAAAAAATTATTAAATTATTATGGACTTTCCAATTCAAAAAACTTAAAGTATAAAGCTACGTTTACAATGATGGAATACTCCACTCCAAGGCGAAGTAATAGAAGGTGACCTCAGAAGAAGAACAATTAATTATTTTTTTATTTACTTGTTTAGATGTTTGAACTGTCAATTCATTTGTATTTGTTGTAGCAAAATATATATCAAACCGAATATCTTTGACATCTGTTAATATTTGTACAAGCTATGATCTGTACAAAATTTTCCAAACCAAAGGTGGTCGACTTTGACACCCTATATCTCAACTTGTGTTCGAACAGGCTGGTCACAAATTAAATTTTCTGAAATCTTATGTCTTATGTCGTAGTTCACACATCATTTAGCAATCGGAATTTTGGTTTAGAAGATACCGTTTTTTTAATACTTTTTTCAGATTGACTCCACTGTGCGATGAGTCATTCAGTAGAAAAATTAAACGAATTTTATAATATTCATTCACACAATGGGAGGGATGACGGAATAATGAGGTTTGTTTTATTAATATTAATGCAAAGACGGACTTTTTTTCTTATTGATTGAGAAAATAAATACTTATATTTGCATACTACATATGAAAGTGGCTTGTGAGGAATAAAATGATGTCTGCTTATGAATCAACACTAATAAATATTTATATATGTATATAGCCCCATATTTATAAACAGTTTTTATACCCACCACGAAAAAGATAGGGGTTATATTCCATTTGTAACATATCAAAATATTGGTCGTAAAACCACCAAGTAAGAGTGTTATATATAACTGTGTCGAATCTTATATACTCACCACCAATATAACCGATTGATGTGCATTTTGTATAAAACATTTATCTGGAATTGGTTAGTTTTATATTTTCTATTACTAGAAATTAATGACAAAATCAATATACTTCCTAAACATGCTCATTATGAAGGACCTATGTATAATTATGGATTGATAGCAATTTTTATAGTCATTGTAGTCAGTTATAAAACGAAATTTCGATAAAATTTTTTGTATAAATTTAACAATTTATTATAAATATGGAGGATATTAGTAGATATATTTTATTTCTAGTATAATTTTCGAAGGTTTTACTTCTTTGAGAATCTAACCCCTACTTTCCTACGCCCATTACCCTCATTTTAAATTTGTTAAATAAAAAAAACATTTATAATTATTTCAGTTGTTTATTTTTTCATGTACATGGTTAATTATGATGATTTTCTTCTACGATTTATTAAAATATATTTATCTAGTAGGTGATTTTGTAGCGCTGCTGATGTTGTTGTTTTTGGAGTTCCCGTTCTCCTCCTTAACATGATGACCGTTGTTGTAAATATTATATTAGTCTTTATTGGGTTTTATCCGAAAACATTTTTAACACTGTATATATTTGTTTAGTTTTGTACGATCAGTAGTAGTACGTTTATTTACCTGTTGGCATGCTGTTCTCCCGTTATTGCCATAAATATTGATCTCAACGATCATCATCATGGGTGGTGAAATTGAACGTATGGCTCTGGCTGAAATTATTTGTTGTTTGGCCTTTTGTTCTTTGCATTCGGAAATACACAAAACAGAATTCACTTTTGCAGATTTTTTGTGAATTGGGTAAATAAGTAGGTTGTTTTATAAACTTCAACATACATTTTAGTAGGATCTTTAATTGTGTTACATTCTTTAAGTAACAAAAGAAATTCACTCAATATCGCAGATGATGACAAAAATTTCGTACACTTGAAAGTGTAAAGAAATGCTGGTAGTTAAAAATAAGTCGAAATACTAATTTGAACTTAAAATGTAGATTTTGGGAATATATCTGTTTTCATTTGTTGTGAAAACTATAATTTTGTTATCCAGTTTGAGTTTTCTTTGCTTTTAATTATTTATTTGTTTATTGTTTTATCTTCTTGTGAGAAATATCCTCGATTAACATTTGTTTAATGTTGTTTAACGCAATTACACCATAATGAGTTTAAAATTATTTTTCACACCTCATCATAATGGGAGATCATGTAAACATTGTGCTTCATGCAGTGCAGTACAACAAATATTCATGCATTATTTTCATTGCCCTCGTCATCATTATCACCATAATTATCGTCACCATCAGCATTGCTCCCTTATTATAGGGATTGTGCTATTGAAATGTTTTTTTTTTTTTTTGTAAACATTACATTGGTTACACTGTAATTGGGTTTCCATTCACACCCACTTACTATATTGTATTCTCTCTGATTTTGTTTTTTCGGATCGTAAATAAAGTTTATTGAATAAATGATCTTCATTGTCTATATTTATTGAATAGTTTTGCTTAATTAAATAATATTATTGATGAAGAATGTCATTGATTTCTTAATCATTTTACAAACACATTAAGATCATTTAGTTTTAGTTGTTTAAACAAATGTTAAGAAATATATTCACGCAGAGAAAGAACATAGTTCGGTATGGTTACGACAATTACACTATGATCTTTGTAACAATATTATGTTGTCGTACACAAATAATTGTTAATTTAATTTTAACAATATTTTAATTACTGTAAACAATTTTATGTTCATCGCAATTATAAATATGAATATCATTCACTCAATAATAATTATTTTTCGAACAACTATAGAATGATAAATAGGCAAACATATTATATTATGTACAAGCACTTAAACTTACAAATAACCATTAAATGTTAAGTTATTATAAGCACTCATAATAATTTTAAGATGCAAATAAAATATGTTTACTTTTAATAGTATTTTGTTCTCACCATTGTAGAATGCCTTCGCATTAGTGTTTATTGTTGGTGTTTGTCTAAGCTATGATATTTTTACAAGTAAAGTTAGAGTGTCTGTAATTCTCATTCGCTTTATAGTGTTACGATTTTGCAATAGCGATTTGAATTTAACGGTCTGTAGCGACTGCCTGCAGCATTCCTCATGTTTATAAACACGTTCAGTAGCATGCGGTTAACATCGAAAGCTCTAGAATTCAAATGTTCTAGTTGTCCGTTAAGATCATTGTAGAAGATTAACGAAAGATGGCGTGTGTATAAATAGTGGCAGAGATGGCAGTCGTCAGTCAGTTCATCATTGGCGCTGTTAAAGTTAACATTAACTGTCGGGTACATATGAGTTTGTACACTATAAAGCAGGGGTGCCCAAAAGTTCCTTATGGAAGAGCAAACACCAATACATTTAAAGAAAAACTAATTTTTATTCAATATGTTGTAAAAACCAAAACATACAAAGAAAAAAATACACGCTTTTTTAAACGATACCATACGATAAACCAAAAAACTAACAAGACTAAGTTGTTTGTGTATTTCATATTGCTAGTGCTGAGTGCTGCATTGAGTATAGATTCTATACTCAATGCAGCACTCAGCTGTGTGTTTCTATACTATAGAACATTGTTGCCCACAATTTTGCTTTCCTATCACGCGAGATAGGACAAGCAAATTCTGCCAACGTTACGTTGACACACATACACTATAAGCTTACTTGTGTGGTTTCTTATAATGATCATGTGTTTGTTGCTTTGTTTTCATCTCAGAGAACAAAATCAAATCAGTCGCTGTTTAGCACTTGTTGAAGCAAGATCTTGTTACGCAACTTTTTTGAATGCTCTTATATTTTTTTGCAAATACACACAGCAAAATGTTTGATGAGAATTGGGAGTATGATTTTTTTTTTATAGAAAATATGGATGGCGAAGCACAATGTATTGTGTGTTATCGTACTTTATGTCGTAAATCTTTATTTTTTATAAAAAGACATTATGAGATTTGCCATGCATATTTAGGTAATCTTACTTTAAGCTTTTCAGTGTACGACTTAAAATATTGTGATGAATTTTGCTCTCCGCTGCCTAACAAACACAAACGAAACTGTTGTAGTATGTGTGTGGGCAACACTGCTTTAAAGCATTGTTGCCCACAATTTTGCTTTCCTATCACGCGAGATAGGACAAGCAAATTCTGCCAACGTTACGTTGACACACATACACTATAAGCTTACTTGTGTGGTTTCTTATAATGATCATGTGTTTGTTGCTTTGTTTTCATCTCAGAGAACAAAATCAAATCAGTCGCTGTTTAGCACTTGTTGAAGCAAGATCTTGTTACGCAACTTTTTTGAATGCTCTTATATTTTTTTGCAAATACACACAGCAAAATGTTTGATGAGAATTGGGAGTATGATTTTTTTTTTATAGAAAATATGGATGGCGAAGCACAATGTATTGTGTGTTATCGTACTTTATGTCGTAAATCTTTATTTTTTATAAAAAAACATTTTTCATTTTACTTTAAGCTTTTCAGTGTACGACTTAAAATATTGTGATGAATTTTGCTCTCCGCTGCCTAACAAACACAAACGAAACTGTTGTAGTATGTGTGTGGGCAACACTGCTATAGAAACACACAGCCTATAGCTAAGAGCATTTACAAAAAGAAATGAGCACCAAGAGTATAGGGCTTGGGCACCCTTGCTATAAAGTTTGTGTGCATTTCTGCGAATTGATAAACGTGCATAAAGACAGTGAGTGAATATTTGAACTGTTGTTGTTGTACATTTTAAATAAATAAAGAGTTATTACAAATTTTAAACTACTAAAACTGCTTTTTATTAGCAATCAAAATTATCCGGTTTATTTAAAGGAAAAAACCTAACAATAGCTTTATTTGTATGATTTCTTAAGATTTCCCAAAGCGAACAACAATAAATTTCGGTGAATTTATCAATAATATTTTTTATTGGGAATTTAACTTATTAAAACTAAATGTTGTATTTCCAAAAATGACTTTTGACGATAATATGATTACTTTGGAAAATCATAATATGATTTCATTCGATTGGATGAATGAATATGATTACTTCAGAAAATATTATGGTCAAGTATGACAATGATATTGCGACTATATTTGATCATAATATGATATGTGTAATACACTAATAATGATCGTAATCTGTTTGGACTACAAACACAAATCTTGTCATAATATGTTGCTCTAAAATTTGTCGTGAAACGCTACCACGAGATCGAAAAATTTTTAACATACATATATGCTAATAAAAATGAAACCACTAAACTTACAGTTTTGAACCTTTTTCGAAAATCCTTCCATTATGGTTTTTATAGTGCTTTATATCACTTTGTTAGAACAGGTTGTCCATCTCCGATTAAAATCTACCACACTTTTGGACACCTTTTTTGTGCTATTCAATTCTCTTTCAACAAGAGCCCAATATCTCTCCACTGGCCCTAGCTCCAGGCAGTTTGGAGAATTAGCCTCTCTTGGTACAAATACCACATTATTGTTCTTTTACCACTCAAAACCTTTCTTACCATAGTGACAGGATGCCAAATCAGGCCAAAAATAAGTGGACACACTAAGAAGTCTTATGAATGGAAGCATCCTTTTTTGTAAACATTCTTTGATGTAAATCTCGGTATTTATAGAGCCCGTTGTAACAAATGTTTGGATTTTTTGCCGCAACTGCATATTGCTTGCCATATCAAGAACTTTTTGGGAAATTTTGTCTGCTTTTGGATCCTAACCTTTTCTCTACATTCCCTTGAGCATCTGCAACATAAAAGAAATTACCCAGAAGCTGCAAAAAATCCGTGCTCTGTCTTTGACCTCTAAATTTTTAGCAGAGTCTTTTTGAGCTTTGTATGCTTTTAAACCTTCATTGGCTTTAACTTTTCGTACCAAATAGTCCGAGTATTGACCTAACCGGGCTGCTTTCCTACCGGAGGTGTTGGGAGCTCTTTTGAAAATGCTTTCTATTTTTTGCCTTTAGAAAGATCATGTGGACCATTCCTTCTGCCTAAACCAGGTTTTATATCAACGGACAAGTTCTCCCGGTACTGTTTAATAACATTGGAAAAAGTTTGATAGCTGACCTTTGATTGTTTGGCCAACTTTTTGTAGGACCAAGTTGGGTTTTCTTGAAAATATTTAATTATTTTAGTACGCACTTTTCTCTCGTCACTCATTTTAATCAGATTAATAACAAATGAATATAATTGACATTAAACATAATAACTGACATGTTTTACAAAGGTAACTTGATAAAAAAAATCAAATAATACTTGGGTTAAAAGTTTCAATGAAAAACGTGTGTTAAGAATTTTACAATCTCAGTCCTTATTTTGTAATGGAATTAAAGAAAACTATAATGATAAAATAAGAAATTAATTATATAAAGAATGAATTTTCAAAGGAATGAATTCAATACATTTGAAGTACTAAGGATTTAAGCATATATAAAGCGCACAGTGGTTTAAAAAAGTTTTTTTTTTTTTGTAAATAATTCGGTATATCGGGAACTATTTGAGATATTGTAACGAAATTTCACATGCTTGGAGCTTAGGTATTTTCGAGTAGATTTGCAGTTGTTCAGATTCCTAGCGCTAATGGGGTCCAGTGCGTTGCCCCTAAAATTTGGTCGCCTCGGGTATCAATTTTTTTTTAAAAATCGGCAAAAATCTATTTATGATCGGAAAGAGCTGAAATTTAAAATATAAATAGTGCTTGAGAAGATCTACAATAAATACGCTTTCACGTGTAGGTTATCTGTTTTAGTTGAAAAGATATTTAGGTTTATTAATTTTTTTTTTTTAATTTTGCTCGATATTTTTATGGTTTTTTAGATGTGGAGGGTCGATTTTTTTTTTCTAAAATATCACCTATATTAGTGAAAAAATTCTTAATTAAATAAAAAAAACTTGCTAACAGTTATCTTGTCCCTATAAAAAGTTAAACGCATCCAAAGTAGGAACATGTAAAAAGTGCCGTATTTTTTAAGTTTTTTCCCAAAAACGCTCATATATTTTTTCTTTTGTAGAAAAAAATTTTCTTCGGAACTATATACAATTTTTATATGATCCGGAAAGAGAATTTAATGCAAAAGCGTTAAAGTAAATTTTGGTTCACTTAGGCGGACACAACACCCACCAGATCTATCCAAACTTGGCCAACTTTTAACAAAAATTTCAGATTTGAGTAAAAAATTCTAACAAGGCAAAGCACCGATCCTCAACAAAACTTCATATTTGTATAACCCTATATGCTTCTTAAATATCTAAAAAGTCTTGTTACTATCACACGGCAAATAACAGTAGGCACTTTTATAAAAAACTCAGTTTTTGGAACACATTTTCCCCGGTTTAGGAATTTCGATATTTGAAAACAAAAACTGACAAAAATTATAATGTCGTAGATTTAATTAGTTCCAAATTTTGTTACGATATCTTTAACCGTTAAAATTTTACATTAATTCAAATTTCATATTTTTCTTCATGGAAAATCACCATATTATAATTTTTTAAGTTTTTAAATTAAATGACGTCCCAAAAATTTATAAGTTTATTTACATTTACTAAAATATCAATATTCAAGCCCTATGGATATCAACAATATCAAAGACGTATATAAAAAGCCTTTATTTACTCCACGGAAGTTCCACAAACCTTGCCCCCTTTGGAAAATTTGTACATTTTTTCATATATTTCATGCAAAATGTTACTAACATATCAAATGTAAATTTTGAAATCAAACACATACTAACTTAACAGACATTTTTTAAAAATTTTACCAATATAGGTGATATTTTAGAAAAAAAATTCCACCCTCCGTAGGCCCGCCACATCTAAAAAACCATTAAAAGATCGAGCAAATTTAAAAAAAAAATATATATAAATAAATAAACCTAAATATATCTTCAACTAATAGAGATAACCTACCTATCTCAAATGGTTCCCGATATACCGAATTATTTCCAAAAAAACGTTTCTAAACCACTGTGCAGAATTACCAATTGTGCAGATTTATCTGCATTCTGCAGTTTTTCCAAGCAATGAACAGTTTTGAAGTTTTTTGTTTAAAAAAGTAAGTTTTTCTGTAAATTGTGCAGGTTTTCCAGTTTTTACATTTTAATTTTTTAATCTAAATTTTGTTATTTCAATTCAAATTTCTGAGGGAATTCACACATTTGTATGGCTAAGAAAGTTATGTTTCTCTATATGGAGTAGAAAACGAAAATTGAGTGCTTAAAATAAGTCGTGGGAGGTGCAAGAAATGTTTAAATCATAGATCAGGAGGAGCGATAACAATTTGGCCACTGTAAAGTTTGTTGTTGTGAGCTAAAAGGAGTATCAGAGCTCATACTTTGACATTTAAACATGTTAAAAGGACTATAATATACTTAAAATCACAAAAGTTCTAAGGTATCACTAAGCGATTTATTCAAGTATAGTACTAAAATATCAAATATTAAACTCAATTTAAGTAGCAACGTTCTGCGCAGAACATAATGTTCCATTTTCGGCAATGGATCATTTAGTTCCTTTACTCCAAGAAACTATTGAGGATTTAGAGCTCCTAGGAAAAACAAAAAGTGCAAGAACAAAGACAACATTATTAGTGGAAAAATATATTATATATTTTTTGGCGTTTTTATTTGCAGTTTTTTCACTTGAAAATCAGTTGTTTTCCTCTAAATTTGAAGTTTTTGAAAAAAAGATTATGGCAACGCTGCATATAAATTAATTCGTAATAAATTCTTGGATGGAATGGCGATTATTATACACCCACCACTAATAGAATATGATAATCAATTGTTGTGCATTTTTATAAACATTTTTTTTATACAACTAATTTTTATAAGAATGTGATGCAGTTATTGTATCCATTCGGGTACAACTGAATTCAAACCCAATTTCAACATACACAGAGAAAACAGATTCGTGATTAGCAACCGAATTTGTTGACAATCGAATGATCTTTCCTTAGTAACTGAATTTTACAGTTGCGGCTACAAAATTTAAGAAGGGGTAACAAAAGTTTGGTTGCTTTAACCGGAATTCTTCTTTATCAACTGATTTTCTGTTGATAGAACCGAAAAATTCTATCTGTTCGATTGCCAACAATTTCGGTTGCTATCACGAATCTGTTTTCTCTGTGTACCTACATAATGTGTATTATATTTACATAAGTACAAGAAAACAAAGTAATTACTATAAAAATAAATGAAACACAACATAAAACAAATTAATTAATTAATTATTTAATGCCTACCATTTAACACCCATTTATCTTGATCAATTAGTGGATAAACAATCATAAAGAAACCATCAAGGAAGACATAAACAGGAATAAATACAACACAATTCAAATTAAAAATATTTACACACTCATATCTGTAAAATATACTCAAAAACCAAAAAATCTTAATGGAAATTTTGTGGTTGCAATTTTATGAAGTGAGAGACGATGTAATCAATCAAGTGCTTCCAATTGTGTCGATCATTGAGCCAATCGATATTCAAATGAAAAACTATAATAAAGGAAAACAAGAGGAAGTGTAAAAAAGAAAAGCATAGAGAGAATAAGAAATATGAACAACTAAATACACAATTTAGCATAAACAACTATTAAACACTGATATTAAATAAACACACAAACATTTAAATGTTTTGTTCCACACATATATTAAAATACCCCAGCAGTTCTACAAGTAGTCAGTGTATCTCATATAGACAGTAATTTTCACTAATGCCTGATCACTTGGCTGGCTCCTATTTACATATATTTTGAGTCATTTGACACGTATGGGCACTTTATAGTGTAGAGAGAAGACAATTGCTTACTTTATACATCCCAGGTAATCCAGCGTGAAGTCAATTTTTACTTTAGACGTTTATTTTGTACTTTAGCAAATATTTATTTTACACAACAGATGTAATCTATTGGAGAAGCAGTTGTCTCTTAGTGTCCCTTTGTAATCTAAAGATTAGTATATTAAATTTTTTTATTTTATTCCTCTTTAGGGATAAGCCTTTATAGAGGGTAACTATAATGTATATAATGATGGGAGTAATATTATTTTACTGTCCCTTATTAGATCAATATGTGGACAATTCAAAAGACTAATTATATTTCTATTTCTAGATGCTAGTTCTTCTTAACACACCGCTAATATTATCTGACTAAGTCATTTTACATATGTTTAACTGTTCCTTAAAAATGTCTTTCAAAATAATTTTATATTATACCTTAAAGACCTGTTATTTTACTTATGCCAGGTAATATGGTGTCATTCAATCCTACGACAAAATTTTGTTTCTAGCTCTACTTACAGTTTATATGTTACTTACAGTCTACAATGATTTTGGTGCCGTCAAAACTAAAACTGATTTTAAGTGTATTCGATACCCTGATTATAACTGTATACATATTTTTTTAAAGCTACGTGTAGTTTTCGTGGAATTGCAGGGGTAAAAAACGAAAATAATAGATTTTACTACATTTTTTTATGATGGAGGTCTTTAGGACACTCCCGTGTGATACTACAGCTGTAATCTGCCATCATATGTGCATCCCAGCGACCTTGTTATCTATCTGCCATCACTTTTAAATATTGATGGAAACATTCTCCTTATTCTTCGCAATACAATCCAAGATTTTCAGGGATCTTGTCTAAAAAAAAAAATTCAAAACGACAACAAAAGATTTCCATGTCGCTGCTTCTCAATCATTCATTGAATGTGTGAAATCGTTGTCTTTAAATAATAGTCTTTTATGTGAGCCATGAATAATAAAAGCTTTTAGGTTTTCTGTATTCAAAACTGGAAACTTTAAAGAAAGTCAAAATACGGAGCAGTTTTATCTAATGCTTTCACATACTGTTTCATAATTCCCAATTTGATGTAACGGAGGCAAAAGGATTTTGTCTCTGGAAATCAAAGGCGGATCTATAACATTTTGTTTTCCAACCTTCATGTTTTCTCTCAGAGACCAGGAATTTTTTAATCCAATGGTCCTGTTTTGCTCTGCTGTCCCATAACCAGATGAAATATGGAAATTTAGAGTACCACGTTGTTGACCTCACCCTATGGTGATCAGAATACTTAAGTTTTTTTAAAATAATATCAACTTTTTGATACTTCTACTTTAATTCGAGAAGCAGGATGGGCAATAGACGCAGCTGCATGCTTATTACCAATATCTGGTAAAACACAGTTTAAACTTCGCTATGAGCTGTTCACACACAATCTCCATTCATCAGCTTTGTAGCTTGAGAGCCCCATTTTCGTTAAAAGGCCAGCAATATCATTAAAAAGTCTACACAATTTTCTGAGCTAAAAAATGGAATAGTTCTTTTTCACGATAGCGATATAATAAGGCTTTCGTACGTTTGTTGAGTTAAAAGATTTCTTTATTTGAGTCTATAAACTGGCAGCTAAGATCTGTCTTTCGAAATGTCAGGGTCTATTATCAAGTCACTTAACTTCGTTAACACTTCAATATCACTGTCATGTTCATCAGAAAAAACTTCCACCACCTCTGTGTCCGACAAATCTGTTAGAATTTCATCCAAAAAAGATGATAAATCGTCTGAGTACAGTAAAGGTTAAGGTAGATCCAAAGCTACACGTAGGAACAACAAATTCAAAACCTTATAACTAACAGTATCTCGGCACCAATTTTTTTCTTCATTTGTTGACATGAGTAATTTTTATTATATACTAGCTGACCCGACAGATGTTATCCTATCCAAATTAGAAAACATTTTTGCGTTCGATGAAAATGTATAAAAATAGTTAAAAAGAGAAAAAAACGTATTTTTGAATGATAATTTTTATGATATTTTTTATAGTTATGTTTGATTTACATTTGATTGAAAGATCGATGTACAGGTAACCAAATAAAATAAAAAAAATCCTTTTTTCGATTGCTTTGCTGTGATATCATATTGTTACGAATGTGCAATGACGATTTGAATTCAACGGTCTGTAACGACAGCCTGCAGCATTCATCATGTTTGATGACACGTCCATCATTGACATTGTTTGTAAGTATGGCAACACTGAATGTTTGCGCTGCTGGCAATGACATCGAAAAGCTCTAGAAATCGAATGTACTAGTATGTCCGTTAAGAACGTTGTAGATGATTCCCGATAGATGGCGCGTGTATAAATAGTGGCAGAGCTGGCAGTCGTGAGTTGAGTTTATCATTGGCGCTGGTAGAGTTAACATCAACTGTCTTGTGCATATAAGGTAGGGTTCTATAGTTGAAACAAAAAGTCGACTTTTCGAACTTGCGACTTTTTTCGATTTTTAAAAAGTCGACTTTTCGAACTTTCGACTTTTGGTAATTTATGAAAAGTCGACTTTTCGAACTTTCGACTTTTTAGTTAAATCGACTTTTTTCGACTTTTCGACTTTTTTCGACTTTCCGACTATTTTCGACTTTTTTCCACTTTTTACCATTTTTTGTAAAAAATACATGGTTTCTGCATTTATTGATGCGCCTTGTGTTAATTTTAGCAATAAAAATTAAATGTATTAAGGCGATAATATATAATATGTAGAAAGAGCATTTTTTTATAAACATTTACTTATTATTTATTTTTGCATACACTAGAAAAAATGTAAGTGTACCAAATTGCAATAACATAAAATTATTATGTTATTCTGTGCATATTTTGTTTTAGTATAATGTTGCAATTAAAAATTTTTTTAACAATCTTAAAAGTCGACTTTTTTCGACTTTTATCGACTATTCGACTTTTATCGACTTTTGTGATAACTAATCGAATGTTCGACTTTTTTGTGACCAAAAAGTCGACTTAGACTTTTCGACTTTTTTCAGCAAAAAGTCGATTGTTCGAACAATCGACTTATAGAACCCTAATATAAGGTTGTACGTAATAGAGTGTGTGTGCATTTCTGCGAATTGATAAACGTGTATAAAGACATTGAGTGACTATTTGATTCTGTAAATTCTAAATAAATAAAGAGTTGTTACAATTTTAAACTACTAAAACTGCTATTATTTGCAATCAAAAGTATCCAGTTTATTTAAAGGAAATAAACCACGTTTTTAAAAGGTAAAAACGTAACAATATTTTCATTCATTGCATTATTACATGCTTTTTTTCGGGCGTGTAAAGTGTTCCGATACGGGAACAGGTGACATACAATTGACAATGCGAGAAGCATGGATTTTCAATGTTAATGCCGTAAATACGCAATGACTGCCCTTGAGTTTTGTTAATTATCATTGCGAATACAAGCCCTACCGGAAACTGTAAGAGTTTAAAAATATTCTCCTTTGTAATTTCCTTTAAGTATTGTTGCTTCCATGACGTTATTCATCAGGGTTTTTACTGTAAGTCGGCTGCCATTACAAAGACGAGGTTATTTTATGTTTCGTAACATTACAATTACCGATTCGACTTTCATTTGGAGATTGTGAGGAAATAATCCGGTTAATTCCAGCGAGTTGAAAAATTCGGTTGGTTAGTTGACGACACCAAAAAATCACCAGACAACAGAATCATCACACTACCAAACCAGCTTTGATTGTTTCGAAAATCTTGCAGCGTTTTGTCCAAAGCCTACAAAGACTTTTGGGAGCTGTCATGACTAACTCAAATAATACCTTGTTCGACATGTCCTCAAGCTCAGTTGCAAATTTGGATTTGATGTTCTAATACGATGCAAAATATCATTACACATGGCAAAAGAAGTGGGCGTGGTCAATTTTTATTTCCGTAAAAACCTATGTTAGACAATGACAAACATTTAAAAAAAAAATTGTTTAAATCGTTCCAGGCATTTTCAACTGATACAATTACCAAAAAACGACATTTGATTTTTATTTATATAGATATCATTGAATTATTAGAATAATAATTTTTATTAACTCGAATTATAACGAAAAAAATAAAGTCTCTTCATATACTATATGATTCCAGTTATTTGAATGTATTTAGGTAGCTATTAAGATATCTGCCTCTATGTGGCCGGGATGTGAATCCCAGGCGTTAACTACAGTGTCCCAGCTATAAGACACTCTCTTTGTAATCTATGTAGGGTTACTGCTTACACGCACATGTTAACATAACTAGTCACTAAAAGTCTACATACACCCTACGATTTTGAAGTTTTAGAGAATTAGTGGTGAAAATTTAAAAACATGTTATAGCAATGTTTAAGGTATTTATAATTGAGACTATTTGAAGTAAAAAAGAATATGAAAAAAAGATAACATAGAAATTAATGGGGAAAAACATAATAATTAGCGGGAAAAAAGTCTACATACAACGTGGAGTCTTCTAACATCAAATAGAATACTGAAAACAATGAAAAGGAAACAGTTAACTTTAATGATTTATTTAAATTTACAAGCATTACAATTGCTTAAGTGGACAAATTGATAATTAAAGAATTTTTTTTTTGAATTTTTATCCTTGAAAATGGCAAATCAAAAAGAGATTCACATTTCAGTTCGAAATATGGTAGTAAATCTCAGAAAGGAAAATAAATCTTATGGAGAAATTGCCAAGATAACAAAATTAAGTCGGGCTACTGTACAGACGATCATAAAAAATTATAATAACAATAAGCCAGGATCTGTCAGACCAAAGAAGCTTTCGAGACGTGATGTTACCAGTATTTTCAAACTAGTGAAGCAGGATCCGAAAACAACCGACCAAAAATTGGCGGAACACATCGAAAAATGTTCCAATAAAATTGTTACTCCACGAACAATAATAAACGTTTTACATGACAATGGATTTAATAGCAGAACTGCACGCAAAAAAACACTAATTTCAGAGAAGAATCATAAAGTTCGCCTTTAGTTTGATAAAGCTCATAAAGTCAAGGGTATGGATTTTTGGAATCGTGTTAAAATTACCGACGAAAGTATAATATTTTCGGAAGTGATGGCGGATCCAAAGTTTGGAGAAAACCAAACACTGCACTAGATCCAAAGAATATTATACCTACAGTCAAACATTGTAGAGGCAACGTTATGGTTTGGGGTGCCATGGCGTCATCTGGAGTGGGTCGTTTGGTTTTTGTCGAGGGTAACATGGACCGCTATCAATATAAAAACATATTGGAACAAAATCTTAAAACATCTGTTGATAGCTGGGGCCTGGGAAATCAATGGATTTTCCAGCAAGATAACGAACCAAAGCATACTGCGCACGTTGTTCGAGACTGGCGTCTTTACCCAAGACAGCTACATTCACAATCCCAATCACCAGACAGAAAATTTGTGCGAAAATATAAAATTAGTAGCCGTGAAACATTAAAAACCGCTCTTATTCGAGCATGGGCCGAAATAACACCCTCTATTACAGAGAATTTGGTGAAATCAATGCCCTGTCGTCTTCAAGCAGTTATGGATGCCCAAGGTGGACCAACCAAATATTAAGAGTTCATTTTTTTTTTTAATTTTATTTAAATTTTGAAATAACAGTTATTTTTTGTAGCTGTGAATTTTTTCCTATGAATTTTTAATGTTTTTGTTATGGTTTTTGTTATGTAAATGAATTACTTCTTTATTTTATAAATAAACTTATTTATTAATGCCTTAAATATTGACATAAACATTTTTTTAATTTTCTTCACAAACTCTTTAAAACCCCTACATCAAAGGGTGTATGTAGACTTTTTCCCTTGACTGTATATGTCACTAGTGGTCATCTTAAATGAACATAGTCAGACAGAACTGCTGGGACAACACAATAACGTTATTTTCCAATAAGAACAACATATACTTTAATACTTACATACTTCACAGAAACAAAATTAATAACGGAGATCTTTCAAATAAGTAAGAGAGAACTAATTGATTGATGTTTAAGTGTTTATACATTAGTTGGGGGAAAAAGTTGATTTCTTAATGATATGATGCGCACACAGGATGTTCAAAATTCTATAGCTTTGGTGAATGTTCTCGATATTAAAGTGATAATTAATTGACTTCGCACTAAGTAGATTTACCTGGTATGAAAAGTAGCTAATTGAGCTAATTGAACATTAGAGAAATCTATTGCCTAAAGGGGCACATTACCAGCGGGAATGCTAGGGCTTATCTTTGTAGGCTTCTAAAATAACTGTTTACACATTCTATATGATCCGATACTCATTTTACTCTCTAGAAGCACGTTCTCGTAAAAGACGATCAAGAAGGACATTGCTTCACTTTCTAATAATTACATACACATGCAAATTGCATTGCAAACTAAGATTTAAAATTCAAACATGATTGGTTTCGCAATAACTCTCTTTTTAATAACATTTACTTTTACCTTCTTAAGTAACCTTCCAATAAAATCGAGTAGGCAAGTCTTTGGTTCCCAATGGCGCATTGTGTTAAATTTAAACAATTTTGCAATCTGGCTGGCATTTAGAAGACCTTTTTTACTGCATATTTTCCCGCTGGGTTGTCACTATCAAGACTTACGGAAAGAATAAGTAGTTGAATACCCTAATACCACGATCCTTTTTATAGCCCGATCTTGTAATTCAAATATTAAACTGCAATCATACTTTCTCGTACCCAATCACTAAAGACCATCATGCTTAGTTAAATGATCATACAAAATACGTTTATAAAACCGTTTTTAATACATATATGTATATTAATTTTTATAAATTGTTATTGATTTTTTTAAAATAATTTGTAGAAATATTTTGTTCAACACCACAGGTGCCTAAACAGACACACTCACGCAACATGAGCAATTTTTAATCAAATTTGTAAACGCAACAAATAACAAAAATGCATTTTTAATTTAACTGTCGGAGATAAAGATCTTCTAGGTGGTTCGTAGGTCGTTCGTTTAGCCGGTTGGCTTTAACTGTTCTTTTGTAATTAATGTTTGTTGCCTCAATACAACACTATTGTAAGGTATTTGCTCCCTTGCTGGTGATAACATCATAATGATCATTATTTTAAAGATAATGATCTTTATTTGTATAATGATGATGATGATGATGATTATCATAAAATCAAGATTTGTTATTATTACAAATGAGTTGAGTGGCGCTGACTTTATCAGTGCCAATGAGGCGCCTCATCTATCAATGATTGTTGTTGGTGGTGGTGGTGGTGTTGTTGGCGATGATCTTGTTGTGGTTGATCGTTGTGATTGTATATTTCATCTCTCTTTCTATTTTGTGGTTGTTTTTGTTTTTGGTTGTTCAATATTGATGATTATTCATCAGTATTTTTGTTGTTGCTGCTATTTTATCAATCGGATCAATTAATTACTCCAACTAATCGATTATTTGTTATTGTTCTCCTCTCCTGTACTACTATACACGTTTACTTGTTCCACTTTAAAATAATTTCATTAATTTTTTATTTGTTTAAACAAAATAAACACATTGGTTTTTTTAAAGTGTTATAGTTGCTACTTATATGATTTGGTTTGATTTAAGTTTATTGAGATTTTATTTCAATATTGTAGCTGTTTGTTTATTCTGTTATCTCGTATATTGGTAATAATTTGCCTTAATGATGTTTTAGATGAATCATTTTAAATTAATTGTGATTTATTGCGCGAACTAATTTTTCGTAAAATTTTGTTTATTTAAACATTTATTTAAAACAAACATTGTTTTAATGAATATTGGTTTGGCGTTAATGAATTATTTCTGGCTAATTCCTAATTAAATATATTTTTAATTTTCACTTTCAGTTCCCTCCCTTTCGCACTTTTCCTCCCTGTCGCCAACATCTCTCATACGATTTCATCATGCCCACATGCAGCAACAGAAACAACTATCGCAACATTTACCCGCCCAACCAAACTTCACCTTGTCTTCCCTGATGAATCCGCTCTGTGGTCTAAAGCCCCTACAAATGAATGTCCAACAAATGGGACTGCAGAATTTTTCCACAGCAGCAGCAGCAGCGAATAGATTTAATGCGAAAGTGAACTTTGACATTCCGGTAGTAAGACCAAACATGCAATGCATATCCACACTAAGACATCATCATTTGGCCGCCACGAATTCCAATGAAACTCACCTGAATTTCAATAACAACACAACAGCATCTTCTACAGGAAATACGGCGACTACAAACAGCAATTCGGGGAATTCCCATGCGAATATAAGCAGCGGTAAACGCAAACGTTCCTGGTCCCGGGCAGTGTTTAGTAATTTGCAGCGTAAAGGTTTGGAAATACAGTTTCAACAGCAAAAATACATTACCAAACCGGATAGGCGTAAATTAGCGGCCCGCCTGAATCTAACAGATGCCCAAGTAAGTTATAAATTAATAGAATTTTAATATAAATATGTATAAAGTCTATTATATTCTCTATTCTAGGTTAAAGTATGGTTTCAAAATCGTCGCATGAAATGGCGTCACACTCGTGAGAATCTAAAAAGTGGCCAAGAGAAACAACCTGGTGAAACTGCTTCAGCCGATAACTTAAAATCTAATGTAGACAATGGCGTTGGCAATGAATTACCCGGCTACTCTTCAGATGGTTCCTCCAGCCTAGAGATGAGTGATGTTGAGGAGGATGATGATGAAATTGATGTTGTTGAATAGTAGACTTTATTTTAAAACTGATATATGGATAGTTATACATTTTATTTATTTATTTCTTTGTTTTTAATTTGTAGCCTAATAATGGAATATTTGTAATAAGTATTTTGTAATAAAAGCATGTGTGAAATATATAAGCGGAAGTTATACAATATTTCTAACAAAATATTTAAATAATAATTCAACATATTTTTATTAAGTTGTTAAAAACTACTCATGAATTCGTTAAGCAGCTTAGTAAGAATGAATTGTCAAAATGTCCTAATATTTTACAATGGTTTGAAAATGTTGTTATTGCCTTTTAAACAAAAAATTGTCTAAAATAATACTACTCTGTTAGCTATGTTTGTTGTGTTATCGCAACCAACCAGCAAAGACCTGCGCCGAACGCCAAAGAGTCGGTTAAGCCGAGCCGCTGAGTAGTGAAATATTAGGACATTTCAATAAGCGAGAGTGCGGTTCAGAAGTGGTGATTTTGACACGGAAGACAGAGATCGCCCAGGCGAGCCAAACAAGTTTTATTTAGAATGAAGTGGTTGGGAAGTTTTTCCTCACCCGCTTTATAGTCCAGACCGTGCACTTTCCGACTACTATTTCCTTCGATCGATGCAGAACGCTCTCTCTGGGATACGCATCACTTTGGAACAGAGTATGCGGTATTGGCTTGATTTTTTTTTTAAAAACAAACACAAACTGCGAAGCGTTTTGCTTGTCTGCAGATACACCCAGAGTCTCTGGCGGGAATCGAACCCGCAACCCCCAGATTGATAGTCCAGCTCACTATCGTGTAGTCTATCGGGGCACCCATTCGTTCTTGACCAGTTCTTTTAGCTCGAAATCCATGTTGTCAGAAAGATTGATCAAACTATATACCTACTGAATAGTATTCCCGATCTAATTGATATCATGTAATCAAGAATAGGTACTGGCGATCCCTTACTACACCTTTTATTAGATATCTCGCCTAAGGACTCGAATTGGTAAACCATATTACTTGCTTCCCCAATAAGAAAATAAATTGGCAAAAGTCCAAATAGTATGTTTTCTCAAATTCGCCACAAAACATGTCATTATGAAGTGGTATCTGCTGTTAATATTGTTACGTTTTAACCTTTTTAAAACGTTGGGTTTATTTCCTTTAAATAAACCGGATACTTTTGATTGCAAATAAAAGCAGTCACTTAGTGTCATTTTAGACATTTATTAATTCGCAGAAATGCACACACACACTTTATAATGACAAGTTCACGACAGTTGATGTCAACTCTAACAGCGCCAATGATCAACTCAACTGACGACTGCCACCTCTGCCACTATTTATAGACGCGCCATCTATCGTGAATCTTGTACAATGATGACAAACTAGTACATTCGAATTCTAGAGCTTTCGATGTCAATGTCAGCAGTTTAAACATTTAGTGTTGCCATACTTATAAACATTTCCGATAACCGCATTCTATCAACATTGTTGATAAGTAGAAGCTTCTACTGATGGGTGTGTTTATAAACATGATGAATGTTGCAGGCAGTCGTTGCGGACCGTTAAATTCAAATCGCTATTGCACATTCGTAACAATATTTTAACAAATATTTTGACCGGCACCTTTAGAGTATCTACACATATAGAAAATATCCTTGGAGTATAGAATCTCCTATAGGAGCCACGATATGAGGGCCCCTAAGGCAGTTTTAAACAGATATGGCTCACTTATGCCTCTTCATCCACTCTAGAAAGAATAATAACATACGGTACTAACAGACCGCACTTAGATTCATAGGGATCTCAATATTCCTACAATACGAGAGGATATTTTTTTTTTTTTAATTTTAAATAAAACTCTTAAAATAGAATTGGATGCTGGAATCTTTATTACTATCCGAAAGAAAAATCTCTGACATTTACTTATTAAAAATAGTTTCATTCAAATGTTGTCCGCGACTACGTATTCCATTCAGAAGGTTCAATTTTCGACGATTCTTTCAACCACTGCTACCGGTATCTCGAGAATTACGACTTCACATCCAGAGGTCTACGCGGCCACTTGACGGTTTCTCAAAAAAGCCATTGTTGCTATAAGTTCACGTCTAAATGATTCATAAAAACACCCTTGCATAAGAATTGCTAACATTTTAGGGTCACGATTTATAGGAGTGATAATGTTTAACATAATCGATTTACGCACGTTAAAGTGATTTTTGGAAGTGAGCCTTATATTTAGACATTTATCGACCAATCTTTAAAAATGTTGTTTATTTTTTATATAAATAAAATTCTTAATATCAATATTTAGAAAATATTTATGGGCAAAAAATTGATTTACGGAAATTTGTTTATGGAGTGGTTCATAGTTGTATGAACAACTCAAAGTAAGTCAACTTACCTAGATTTATGAAGGGGGATAACGACGATATATTTAGGACATTTAAGTGGGCTAAAGCCCTATTGGACCACTGGCGAATATTTCAACATTATTTCACCCTAAAAATATACTTCCGAAATAAGACTTCATAGAATTCTGATATATTTAGATATCCATACAAATTTGGGCTCAAATAAGTTTTATATAAGTACAAATCACATTTAAATCTCTTGTAAATATTCGTACCGTAACAAAATTAAACCCTGATAAGTTTCAAAGATTTATTTAAGGAAAGATCGTAATGATCGATTCATAATTCATAGCTCTAATATAAGGCTCACTTCCGAAAAATACTTACCATGACTATAGAAGAGGCAGAGTATATGAGTACATGCAAAATTTTAAAATCGACAACGGTTAGAGTCAATTACAATTTGTAAACAAAAAGGGTATGAATCGACAACAAACTGCTGTCAAATTAGAGAGGACATGGGCTTTAAGGAAATGAAATTTGTGATCAACCAGTTAGAATACAAAGTGAGATACATGGTGTCAAAATTTACCATCTCGGGTTAGGAAAACTTTTGTACAGCTTTTTAACTATAGAAAGATTTCGATGAATGAGACTTCGTATTAATCTATATTGACATGTACCAAACTTCGGGCAATGGTCGAAAATGATAAATTTTTTAAAAACAAATTATATTAAACGTTTTTATTAGAATTAATCTGCCTTTTATATATTTTGAATAAGAGATTTTTTTTATAAAAATTAAATACATATTTAAAAGTGACACCACTGAAATATGCATTTCAACAACCTAGTATTTTATTTGTATTTGTCGCTTTCATTTTAATTAAGTAGCTGACTACAGGGCGACAATTACTGCCAACGGCATTTGTAGTTGTGTAGCTTTGTTGTCAATGTGTTTAAATCATAATACCGTCCCTACTATGGTAGTCAAAACTCAGCATAAAAATTAAAGTACATATCGCTCATTTGCTGCAACAACGTTAAAACTCAAAATCCGGGTTTTTGAACTGAGTAATACAAAATATGCGCCGTTTAGTCTTTCATATAGTTTTATCAGTTTTCAAAAAAGTCAATTATTTTTTGTGTGAGAGTGTTTCGTTGTTGTAAACATCAAAATTAAAATTCATGTTTTCTGGTACATTTTACAAGTAAAAATGTGGGTTAAATACAGATGAGATAGATATTAACATCTACTATTTAATTTGTTGAACATTTATTTAAGAAATAATAAAATGTCAAAAACATTCAATGCCGTTTTTCTCGAAACGACTTTTTTTGAATTATGACGTTGTTGCAGGAAATGAGCAATATGTACTTCAATCATTTAGCTAGCAGCACAATATAATTAACAGCCTACATATGATTTGTGTTATTTTACATATCTGTTGTTTATGTAACAGCGCCATCTGTTATCCAGTAGTAACTATGTAGTTTACTGTTAAAACACCACCCTGTGTTTATTGCACATATTGATGTTTTGTAGTTTACCCCCTGTCTATACTTGATACATTTTTATCATGATAAACGTCAAAATGGTTGTCTAGATAAAAAATTATCAGGTATAGTCTCCAATCATGGTAGAACCAACCAGGTACAATTATTAGGGAGAGTTATCAATATTTACCCCTACAACGTCAAATAACGCATTTCCTCTCGTCACTTTTTATTTTATTTTCGCGATGTTTTGCACGTTATATTAAAAGCAACACATATTTATTTGGAAAAATTTTGATTTTTATGAAATATTTCACAAAAAAAGCAAATTCATAGATATTTTTTAATAAAACCACAAAATAATTTATTTTTGTCTTAGACATTTCGTTTTGTTTTTTCGAATTTTCTTTTGTTTGACGTTATAGGGAATATACAATTGAGAACATACTTTCTAGTAATTGTACCTTGTTAGTTCTGCCATGGTCTCCAATTATTAGTATTATTGTTTCGTTATGACAAAATTGTTAAAGCTTTTGCTCAGACAACTTTGTCTTGACAACAAACGTCATTAATTGTCATAATAAATATTTGTCCAGTATAGACAGGGGGTTAACGTTATTTTCGAAATATATATATAATTTATTTTTATTATGTTGAATCAACCAACTGATTACAATTTTACATGCGCTCTTATCGTAATAACATTTGCATCATATTCTTTCCGATAAAGCACGTTTCTGTTTATTAATTTCGAAATAATCATTGAGTATTGACATTGTTTGTAGTAATTGGTATGAATCTGTATTTTAGCATTTATAACAGTGATGAGCTGGTGGACAGGTATACATATTTTTAGATATTCGGATTCGTTGTGTATAAATTTTGCTCTACTAGTTTTAATAATAATGATAAATATTACAACCTATTCTAATGTATAGGTTTAGAGTAAACAGTTTAAAATTTACTTGAAATCACCCATTCAACCGTTTCTAAAATTCTAATTGAATAAACCATAGATAAATACACATAAAATTATAAATTTACCAAAATTTTTTTAGTTAATTTAAAATCCATTTTAAATTTATAAAAGGTTTGTAAAACAAAATCATGAAAAATCAGGCCTTTAGAATTTATCTACTTACTGTGTAATAAATTCCAACAGATATTAAAGATTTTATTAATAAATAAACCCTCAACTTCGCCACTGCTTTTATTTAGAGATACAAAACACTTTAGCTAATTAAGGAAATACCGCTGTGGTCAGCGAAATTCTATATTAATTGTGGAATTGTAAAACAAATATTTATAAACAACAGCGCCATTGAATATTTATGTATAGAACCTTTTTAATTCTAATCTACATTCATATATACAGTCGAGTATACAACAATATTGAAAACTGAATTTATCTACGTACACTCACAGATAGTTATTATTACGTTACACTTTCGTTGAGTTTATAAGACGAAGCAAATAAATTAAACCATTATGGGTGATGAATACAAATCGTGTTCTTTGGAAGGTTAATTATAATTAAAAATGTAGTCCTCTGAACAAAAACTATAGTAAATGACAAAAACTTACTGAGTTGATCCAGAATTATTATCTATTTGTTTGTTCCTTGTTCCTTCAAATATTGGTACAGATTTCTATAAAATTCTAGTAGTTCTAGTAGTTCTAGTCCAACCAACCTTTCAATTCACAAATTGTGAATTGAAAGGTTGGTTGGTTTGGTTGATTTACGTAGTAGTTCGCTGCGTGCGAACCATCAAGTAGGGTCGAAGGTACCCCGTTTTGACAAGACCACACTACATGTCGTTTACATCGTAATGTATATAAAATGTATGCAAAAAAAAGTCGAGTTTACTAGACTCAACCTGTAGCTGTGAGATATCTCAGTAGGTCATTGAGTTTAGATCCGGTTACCTCATTAAGGTTAGTCAGTATATAGTTGCCCATGAATTTATGTCTCATGACACTCAGGGCTGGGCATCGCAGAGAAGGTGGAAAATCGTTTCCTCTTTTCCCCTATCCTTACAACTGCGACAATGGTCGTTAAAAGGGAGTCCGAGGCAATGTTCATGCTTGCCTAACGTCCAGTGACCCGTTAATACTGCCAGCAACCTTGATATATCCCTTCTATTCCGGGTTATCAGTTGCATAGTACGTTTTTCGTTAAAAGATGGCCACATCAACTTGGCTACCCTACATGTGTCTAAATTACGCCATCTATTCTCAGCCTTTGTAAGAAAATGTCTGAAGATAATGCCTTTGATAGTCCCCAGTGGAATTGCTACTGAGACCGCATTGGAGGTGTCTAAGGCAGATCCCATTCTTGCTAGTTCGTCTGCCTGTTCATTACCGTAGTGGTCTCCGTGCGCAGGGACTCAAACCAAAGTAATGTCAGATAGACGACCTAGCCTTGACAGAGAATTCTTACATTACCTGACTAATGAAGATGAAGTTGTATAGGCTTTAAGTGAGAGAAGTGCCGCCTGACTGTCGACAAAGACACCTATTTTGCCACGAGTATGATGATCATGAAGTGTATTGCAAGCTAGCATAATTGCATAAATTTCCGCCTGGAAAACACTACACTCATTCGGAAGACGATATGAGATGCCTACCCCAAGTTTGTCACAGAAAACGCCAGAACCAACGCCACAGCTCATTTTAGAACCGTCTGTATAGATCCTAGTGTCGTATTCGTACACGAGATTACCCCTACCCCACTCACTCCTGGAGGGAATCAAGACCTTGAACACCCTATCAAAGTCTGAGTATGGAGTAATATAGTCAGAAGGCTGGAGAACGATCGAAGGCAATAGGCTCAGAATCCCCGCATGGCCATATGTTATCAATCTCCAACAACCAGATGCATGGAGCCTCGCTGCGCTGCAGGTAGAGGTGGCCATTACGTGAAGGTCTATTGGCACAAGGTGCAGTATAGTGTTCAGTCCCTCTGAATGATTAGATCTTAGTGCGCCGGTTATACCAATGCAGGCTGATCTCTGGACTTTGTATAGTTGGTATACGACATACTTCCTTCTAGTTGCAGTCCACCATACAAGAAATCCATAAGTAAGAATTGGACGTACTATAGCCGTATACATCCATTTAACTATGCTGGGACTATAGGACTATAATATCAGCAGATTATTTTAAACTTACTTGGGGTTGTCATATAATCCAATGATTGTCGGAATCGGGTTTGAAAACGACAAAAAAGGTACATTTGATGAAATCCAATGTAATTTTTTGTTTAATCGATAAAGAATTGAATTCTAGATCGAATATAAAACTTTCGATTTCATGACCCCAATGTACTTTTTCTGTCGTTTTCAAAACCGATTCCGACAATCATTGGATCCTATGACAACCCTGATTAATGATGAAATAATGAATATTGATGGATTATAAAATAAAACATATTTTTCCAGATCCACCCTCATGTCTAGCATATTTGTGGCTATTTTTAAAGTTCCCACGCAAATGGTGGATCCCTTCAATTAGCAACTCTTCTTCCTTTTGAGCCCAAGGCTTCTTTTGTTTCATTTTTTTTCAATAACCATTTTTGATTGTATTTTCTAGCTGAACCCGGTTCGCGTTGCTGACCCTTAGAAAACATTTGTTCTATATTGCATCTCGATCTCGATTTTAATATACAGTATCGGACAAAACTCGAATCGAATCCTCCACCGATAATTGTTACCTCAATTAACGCGTTTAAGTTGCAGAGAACATTCTATGCTAATACATCTAGTGGCATTCCCATGGTTCCAATGAATTCAAAAATTTAGTAGGACAATTGACTGTGTCAATCGATTTGTATTTCATTGTTTAGCCAGGCAATTTCAATTGAATTTGCTCATTCAGCTTGTTGTCGGGAGCAATTGAAAGAAGATCTTTGAAAAAGTTTGTTCATTGCGCCAATCAGTACGTCCTTGTTATCACTGTAGTCATCATCCTTATTGTAATGAAATGCCGCCTACTTTATATCGATTCTTTCTCTCGATCGTGCCATTCGCGAGCGATTGGCTTCTAGTCTTTCGATATGCTTTTAGAGAGTCTATGCAGCTCTCGATGAAGATGCAATGCGACGCATTTTCTGAAGCCGTGATTGATTAACAAATCATTTCAATATATGGATTATTATATCGATTTTGAAGTGTTAATCACGGTTGAGATGATTAGCTCTGCAAATGTGAACATGCTTTTTAATATTACTAAAATGCTGCAAGCTTTACATATGAGCACTCATTCCTAGACCATGAATTATTATGCTGAATGCTATGTAGAGACTATTTATCCGACTACAACTTATCCAATTCGAATGAGCAACATATTGAAAAGTGTTTTCGAAAACATACAATAATTAAATGTACTAAATTTTTTGATCGATATCGAATGCCATAAACCTGAAAAAGAAAATTACCATAAATTTTACTCGATATTGAACGGGGTAATTCGACATCTGATCATAGTATCCAGTTAAATACGGATAAAATTATTAATTTTTTTATATTTTATAAAATCTTAATATATGTATATAGAATCTATTTAAGAAGAATTCATAAATTAAGCTTTTTATGAAAAAATTTAACTTTTTATAAGACAAATTTTAACTTTCACCAAGCTACCCCTGACAACACTCATGTAAGTATATGGAAAATTAAGACACAGCAGGATAGTCCAGGAGTTTATAAAATTTGATCACATTGGAAAAATAAATTTTATTATTGCTGGTTGAAATGAAGACTTTATTTTATTATTGATAGAAATGTATATTTTAAATTTTCTACCCCCCCTCAATGGATTAATACTGAAAATTAATATCATATTTTTTTTATATGTACACATGTATGAAAAAGAAATTAATAAACGAAAATCTAGTACGAGTATAAAGAAAAATGGTTTTGCATAATACGACATTGACAATGGGTTTTAGTTGTCAGCAAATTCCCAAACCATCCGTAGTCATTTAAAGTAACAGTACGAGAATGATCATTATTTTTTATTAATTAATTGTGAAAGTAAAATTTAATAAAAAAAAAAAAAAAACTATAAACAAGTTCGAAAATTACAGTGATTTTAAGTGAAGTGTTCTAAAGAGAATAAACAACATGGGAAATGTACAAACCAGACATTTGGATGCCAAAGGCATGGCCCATCGACGCGGTAGTATTTATTGGAATTTTCGCTATTCCACAATGCGTCGCAAAGATGCCAATACTATGATGGTGTTCAATTCGAAAATTTCGATTAAAGAGTGGCTGGAATTTTTGGACTTGCAACAATATGAAAGTAGGTGTTAATAAAAAGTGTTTAAAAAGTTAGAAATATTAAACAAAAGTGGTTTAAAATGCAAGTGCAAATCTTCAAAATGTATTTGAAAACATTCAAGTGCATGTTAAAAACAAGTTTAGGTGCAATTTTCTGCTTTGTCACCTCAACTCAGTATGTAGTTTACTTTTGTATACCCATCATCAAAAAATATGATTCTGTCATTCCTTTTATAACATATAGAAATATTGCTTGTAGAATAAAAAATATATATGTTCTGTGTCCTCATAAGATTCTAAGACGATCTAGCTATGTCCGTCCGTCTGTCTTTTGTTGAAAATAAGTTTTAAATTAACCTAAACAACTTTTGAGAGGATCGGTCCATAATTGACCCTACTTCCCATATAACCCCTATATCAGAAAAATATTGTATTGTCACATATTGATGGTGGGTATACAAGATTCGGCACAGCCGAATATAACACTCTTACTTGTTTTAAATTGAACTTTTTCTTATGAGATTGTTTGTGAATTTTTATACCCTTTACCTTCGTGAGAAGGGTATATATAAGTTTGTCATTCCGTTTCTAATTTCCACAATATAATTTTCCGACCCAATAAAGTATATATATTCTGGATTCTTATAGATAGCGGAGTCGATTTAGCCATGTCCGTCTGTCTGTTGAAATCAATTTTCTGAAGACCCCAGATATCTTCGGGATCCAAATCTGCAATAATTCTGTCAGACATACTTTCGAGAAGTTTTCTATTTAAAATCAGCCAAATCCGTCCATAAATAACAGAGATATGAGCAAAAATCCGAGAGAACCTCTATTTTTGGCCTATTTTTTATCTATATCTCGATTACTAAGTCATAAATATAGACAATATGGATATATGGATAGTAAGTTGGACTTACAATGGGTCAAAATCGAGAAAAATATTTTTTAACCCGAATTTTTTTCACAAAAAACATTTTTTTGTCATAAATTTTTTTCACTAATAAATAAAAAAAATTTTAATTAAAACATTTTTTTAAAAAAAATTGGAAAAACAATTTCGAAAAAAAAAATGAATTTTTTTTTGTCACAAACATATACTTGTTTGTTTGTGACAATACAATCATGTGAATCGTAAATTAATCATATTATTGTTACCACAATCATATAAATAGTTACTGTAACTATAATATAGTTAAAAAAGTTGAAATGTTTACAGTAAACATGTACAACTATATTTTTTCTCCGTGTACCAGTATCTTTCGAATAATGAATCGTAATTGGCAGACTAGGTCGTGTTTTATCATACCTCTAATTTATTTTTGTGAAGATATGACCAATGCATGTATGTTTTACAAGGCCTAAATAAGTGTGTTAAGAACATCTTTAAATAATTCGGACGAAAAACAAAAACAAATTTAACATTTCGTTAAAACTTAAAAACATGAATACTCCCCTTCTAGGCCCAAGTGAAATTGTATGTCAATCGGAACAGCCAGTAATAAATGTTAGATTTATTTCCAAAATATTTAGAGTAAAACTTATTGATCGTTATTAGATTTTGGTTGAATTTTCTACTTAAATTCTATTTCTACTCTCTAAATAAAATGCCTTAATTTGCTTCCTGATTGTGACTATCTGTCATGTTATAGCATTATTAGAAATCTAGTATAATTAGGATCAAATTGTTGATTCATATCCGATTCAACAAGGATTGGTGGATTTTGCAGTCCCATTACGTTATCATCTATGGAGAGTTCAGAAGTTTTGTTTTCCTAATACACTTCACATGAAAATTCATTATTTTATTAATATCTAAAGATTCCGGAAGATGTAAAAGATGAAAAACTTAAAGCGAGTATCAGAATTGGTGGATTTCTTAGTGCTAAATATCCTCTAAGTTATCACCTTTGGAGAGTTTCACGAAGTTTTGTCTTCTTAATATATGTATTTTACAAGAATGAATTAATTTCCTTAATTCCTATAGTTCACGGAAGAAATTAAAGATGAACTTCCTTAATCGAGCAGGACACTGGCAGAGAATCAACTGTTAAAAGTGATATTTCTAAGATTATTATATTTCCATGAGGATTTTCTCTGAGTTCATACTTTATAGTTTTGTATACAGAAAGAAGGTCAAGATATATATTTTCACATATTTTATATATCCACATCCGGTTTTATTCGTAATAGTTTCTAATTAATGTCCCCAGTACGTTATTATTGGACCGTTTTGTCTTTCCTCAAGATCCCGCTAAAAAAGAGATAAACCCATTCAATAGAGTACCAGATATTGCAAGACATTGACAGAGAACCATCTGTGCACTGTAATATTTCTTATATTATCATGTTGCCATTGGGATTTTGTCTGAGCTCGTACTTAATCATTTTGTATTCAGAATCAATTTCAAGATATATATATTCATAAGCGGTTTATATATCCAAATCCATTATTATTCGTAATAATTTAGAATTATTGTTCCGTCATCGTTATCTTTGGACTGTCTTATGAAGCTCTATCTAACTTATGTATTTTACAATTGCAATCCTTTACAATTCCTAATGATCCTGGAAGAAATAAAAAATAATTTAATTATTCAAAATTATATTACTTAAATAATACTGGTCAACAGTATGTACTTACTAATTTTGAATTACCTACCTATCATCATTCGAACACCATATTTATTCACCTTCGTGAGAAGGGTATATATAATTTGTCATTTCGTTTGTAATTTCCACAATATAATTTCCCGACCCTATAAAGTATATATATTCTGGATCCTTATAGATAGCGGAGTCGATTAAACTATGTCTGTCTGTCCGTCTGCCTTTTGAAATCAATTTTCTGAAGACCCCAGATATCTTCGGGATCCAAATCTTCAATAATTCTGCCAGACATTCTTTCGAGAAGTTTCCTATTTAAAATCAGAAAAATCAGTCCATAAATAACGGAGATATGAGCAAAAATCCGAGACAAAAGCTGACAAAAAAATACAATTTGTTGCACGCTTTGACAAAAAAGAAACAAAACGCATGTTTGGATGTGTGTTGGTTTCATTGCTTTGCGTATTTTGTTTTTGTTTTTGTATTTTTTTTTTTTTTTTTTTGTGTTTCGTTTCGTTTGGCGTTGTTGTTTTTATACCATTCACCTTCATGAGAAGATTGTCATTTCGTTTGTAACTTATACAATATAATTTGTTCGTCAGCAATTAAATGTAAAATTTTTAAAAGTTTTCTTGATATATTTAGGATGCTATACGCTGAAAGTATGAATTGATGCATCCACAACACAGATGAAGGGTATATAAGATTCGGCATAGCCGAATATAGCACTCTTACTTGTTTTGATTTGGTCTAGTTTTTGTGTCACAGCCAGTGCTGCAATATGTCAAGATTTTAAATTCTCCTACATGTACAAGCAGAAAGAAAAGAAATAAAAGCTAAAGCAAAACCTGCTCTAAGTTCCGATCGGTTATCTTAGCCAGAAGCAATCGAAAACGATTCATAAGACACTGTCTTTCGAGAAACTTTCTCATCCAATGATTCAAATCTGCTATTTCAAAAAGATCTCAATGATTTGATACGTGACTTAAATTTATCCAAACATCTTGCAGAATTTTTGGCCTCTCGATTAAAGGGATGGAATTTATTACAACCCGAAACAAGAATATATTACTATCGCAATCAAGATGAAGAGCTAAAAGGTTTTTTTATACAAGATGATTAGTTAGTATTTTGTAATGATGTTTATGGCGTAATAACTGCCTTGGGTATAGAATTTAAAGCAGAAGAGTGGCGTTTGTTTGTCAACGGTTCGAAAGTAAGTTGAGAAGCTGTTATTTTACATATAGACAATGAACTTCCCTCAACACGGTGATATATTCTAACAAAACATTTCAACGATAGAAAAACGATGTCAAGGTCAATGGGGTACAAGAATGCTGGCGGACTATTGTTCGACATTACAAAGAGACATTCCTTAAGTTAAATACAGAAGAAAATCATAAAGATACGTTCACGTTTATATTATATTATAACAAAATAACGTAATAAAAACTGAGATTTTCTAACATAGAATAAAATCAAATTACGAAAGAACTTATTCGAATTTAAAACATTCTAATTATATTTCTGTTATCCTTATCCTTGCATGTTTTATTGTTACATGCAAAAAGAGTTTTCTTGTTGACCAGTGTAGTTAAATGATCACGTTATCATTTTGTATACAGAATCAAGGGCAGTATCCTTATTTTCACAAGTTGTATACGGCATTATTCGAATGGATTAGCCATTCATTGTTCATTGAAAATCTATAGGTCTATTCGAACATGTTTATACGGGGCTTATCGTTCAATACATACTATTCTTGAAGTGATTTTGTCTAGGCCGGGTATTTTCCTGCTTTTGATGCAATTGAGTAAATACATTTCACAAGTGCTTAGAGAACACATCAACTTTTCTGGTTGTATTTTTTGGCTATTGTCTATACTAGAGGCATGTCTAAAAGGAAATTACATATTTTCGGATCCAGGTCAACTATTTGGGCGGAAAAATTAAAGTTTGTTCCACACTTTTCTTTTTTTCATATGAAAGCTCTTCGGTTTTAGAAGGGGACAATTCATATTTCACACCCTCTGGATCCACGCCTGCAATAGAGTATATTCGTTATCATTAGTAGAATCAGCTTCTGAGATTGAAATCCTCATTATTATATTTTAAGGTGATACGTAATCTTCTTTGCATTGGAACATGAATGTTCTTTTCTCTCCTATAAGAGGATTTACAGCGGAGTTTGAATGTCTTTAACAATTAAAATGTTGCACTTGTGCAATTTAAAGCGAATCTGCCACCTATGATTGTTTCCTCAATAATCGGTGATCCAACCTTCAATGTTAATACATCTGGTGCCATTCCGGCTGGTTCCAATGAATCCAATCGATTGTATCAATCGATTTGTATCATTCAGCTTGTTGGCGGGAGCTATTGTAAGAAGAGCTTGGAAAAAGTTTGTTAATTGCGCCAATCAGTACGTCATTGTAATTACTGTCACCATCCTTATTGTAATGAAATGTCGATTCTTTCTCTTGATCGTGCCATTCGCGAGCGTTTGGCTTCTAGTCTTTCGATATACTCTATCACTGCATGCGGCGAGTTATTCAAAATATTTTTTTTTAAATAGATTTCACATGGAAATTCCTTATTAATGCTGGAATGTATTCCTTTCTTCGCTTACACCAAATCATTCGCTTCAGAGTACACCACTGTGAATTAAAATTTTAAAATCACTGACTTTGAAAGCCTTATATGCGAAAATACATTTTCTTCATAATTTTTTTTCGGTGATAATTCCGGAATTTTCTTGGGTATTCTTCTTGTTTGGCCGGAGACCGGTCCGAATTGGTGCGAATCATCGCAATCGGTCCAGGCGTTCTTGAGTTATAAGCGTAGTAACTAACGTCACTCTCTTTTATATACAAGGTGGCGCAAAAGTAATCCTGCTATCAGAAAATGCTATAAATTTTGCGATTGGCGCCTAATGTCAGTTCTGTTTTGACATTTGTGTAGTAAACACATGCGAAATACACGTTAATAAACAATGTTACTCTACACTGCTCCAGAAAATAATCCACAAGAAGAATCAAAGTTTTTCATTTTTTTTTTTTTTTAATTACAGCCAAAAAACATCGGAAGTTTACTTTTGCGCCACCTTGTATATATGTATATAGCAGACTCGTTGCCTATGGGAAATTTTATTTTTTCTCTCGCTCTACAACAACTTTTGAAAAATGGCTATAGAAAGTCAAAATAAAGAACTTAGGTTTTCGATAACAGACTTAGGTTTTTGATTCTCAGTAACGCTTTTATGTTTATTTTCTTCTAAGCTATGTACAATTATAAACATTGTATTGAACAAACCCATATTTAAAAATAAAAAAAACATTTAAATTTACATATTCCAGCCAATTTCAGCATGTACAATTGTGTTGCAGACATCTTGGATTTAGATGATGCCGACTTAAGACTGAAGGGTGTACGTAATCCAGAACATCGTTCGAAAATGCTGTCTAGTTTGGTGAGAGTTCAAGCTAAACGTCGCATTTCCATGAATATTGATGATGGTATGTTTAAAACTATTTTTAGACTTCTTTAACAAACACTTTTAATTAAACTAATTTCCGTTCTTTATCATTTGTTTAATTAACTGTTGCTCTGTTTCTATTGAATTAATTAAATTTTAGTATCTAGCCAAATATCACCACCACTACACAGACGCAAAAACTCATGCCCACCCATGTATCTGGCGGAATGCTCAAATCTATTTGATTCAACACAATCACTTAAACGTAATTCTTATCAGCGCGGTACTATAACACCAAATACTAAAAGTCCAGTGGATAAAAAACGTTTCACATTCGATGAGACAGACACCATGTAAGTTTGTTTATGGTTGAGACAATTAAGTATTTAGCTGATGTTTCAATTATACTTTGTTATATTGTTTTCTTTTCAAAACATTTAAAATTCCTTTCTCATCATTTGTATAAATTTGTAAATAACGGTCTTTACAATATTGACAACTCATGATGTAGTTTTGTAAGTACATACCTATGTTTGAACAATGTATGAATAGAATTGTAAGACTGGTGTACCCGTACATTTCAGATGTTCTGACATTGAACACACCCCATTTCACAAATTGTTGATGGTATCACTGCCTGCCTGCAATAATAAGAATAATGAAATAAATAATAACAATAGATTTGCGCATGCGTGGGAAAAATAGTTAAATAATTATTTACCTCAACAACTCTCATTATTAATTTCTCTCTTTCTCTATAATTTATAAGAATTTTGTATATGATTTTTTGATCCGGCAAAAGTGCAATCAAAACAGAGGGTTGAAAAATATGACAGCAAAAACATGCACATAAATAAGAAAGTGTTTGTACACTTAACGAAATTTAGGGTGTTAAATGTAGGAAATTATATTCTATATGTATTAATAAAAGAGAAGTGCTTGTTCGTTATCGATAAACTCAAGAACTACTGTAACAAATACTTTTAAAAAGACGCATTTTAGATGCAGTAGTGTAAATAAATAAATATTCAATTGTAAACGAAAAAACAACCTAGCAGTAAAGCAAATAGTCAATCCCTTACAGACAGTAATTCTGATGTCTGATCACTTGGCTGGCACCAATTAATTTATTTTCTGACATTTGACAAGTATGTGCTCTTTGTAGTACGGAGATAAGTCAATTGGTTACTTTATACATCCCTTGTGATCTAGCGTGAAGGCAATTGTCACTTAGGTGTCCCTAAGTAACCTAGAGTGTAGGCACTTTAAATGTTTATTTTGTACTACACTTTTGAAAGTAGTCATTTTACCCACCAGAGGTAATATAATGGAGTGGTTCGTTTACAAGCAATTGGTTATTGGACTGCCTATGGTGGGTAAGTTTGTTCTATGAAAAATGTTAGATGTCGTCGTCAAAACATAAACTTGTCAGTCCCATGTGAAATGTCATGTAAATTGGAATGGACAAATAGAAATTTTTAAAATATTTTAATTCTTTCTCAACGCGCTTCATTAAAATTCTAGCAAAATTTTCATTATCGGATGCCTTAGTTTGCTTCCTAATTGTAAATATTAAATGTACGGTTGACTATCTGTCATGTGATAATAGAAATATACAGCCCAATTATGAATAAAAAATTCCTTGGGAGTTCGTTCCCCGGGAGTTTTTTCCCATTGAATTTGAATAGGAAAAATGGGAAAAGGGAAAAACTCCCGGGGAATTATTATTCATAATTGGGCTGATAGTTTATATTAAGAAATTTATAAATGTTGATTGATGGGTTTTCTCCAAATAATGGTGGAATTCACAATGGCAATATCTCTACAACTTTGGCTTCTTTATATAGTTTTAACAAGAAATAAAAGATGAGACAATTAAAGTATACCAGATAATGTCGAACATTGTCAAAGTAATATCTCTTTGTAATCATAATACTTGTCCTTAGGTCCCCATTGAAATTTTGTCTGAAAACTAAATTTATGATTTTGTATACAGAGTTAAGGACAGACAACTTTATATCTAATGTTCCTGATTAAAAATATCCACAGGTGTATTCCACGTGTAAACAACACGAATGTCAACGAAATTCATAAAAATATGAAACAAAAATCACAATTCATATGTGATCATATTACAACAGTGAAATAATGTCCATAACCTGTTATTATTATACATGTTTCATGTTCACTATATGCCGACCACTGGTGTAAAAGGATGCAGTTGGTAGATTGTTTACGACGCATTTGTGTGGGGAGAAAAAGAAGCCCAGTTATTCCATCGATATTGACTTCAGTCAATATCTTCCGTAGAAGATCTGCCTAGTTCGATAATTAAGAAGATGAACTTTAAATAGAAATTTATTACTGTCATAGGAAAAGTTAAGCACATCCTTAAGAATGGCTAGGGCCTCAGTAAGTTTGTCGTTCTCCGACCGGTATTTCCCGTAAAATAATTTTTGATGGAAAAACGGGAATTATAAAATTAATTAAAACAAGTAAGAGTGCTATATTCGGCTATGGCGAATCTTATATACCCTTCACCTTTGTTGTAGATGCATTAATTGCCCTCTTTCAACGTATAACATCCAAAATATATCAAGAAAACTTTTAAAAATTTTACATTTAATTTCTGACGAACAGATTATATTGTAGAAGTTACAAACGAAATAACAATCTTATATATATCCTTCTCACTAAGGTGAGAACAACAACGCCAAACTAAACCAAAGACCAAAGAAAAAAATACGCAAAGCAATGAAGCCAACACACATCCAAACATACGTTTTGTTGCTTTTTTGTCAAAGCATGCAATAAATTGTCTTTTTTTAATGAAATTTTCAGAGGTTATGTCGGATTTTTTATCATATCTCCTTTATTTATGGACGAATTTTGCAGATTTTAAATAGAAAACTTCTCGAAAGCATGTCTCATAGAATTATTGAAGATTTGGATCCCGAAGATATCTGGGGTTTTCAGAATATTAATTTCAACAGACAGACGGACGGACGGACGGACATGGCTTAATCGACTCCGCTATATATAAGGATCCAGAATATATATACTTTATATGGTCGGAAAATTATATTGTAGAAATTACAAACGAAATGACAAACTTATATATACCCTTCTCACGAAGGTGAAGTTTCGCTTAAAATTGGACATGTCCTGGAATATCTTTCCTGTGTTCTTTACTTCCTTTTTTACAAGAGACCAATACCTTTCCACAGCCCGAAGTTCTGGACAGTTGGGTAGATTTGCCTCCCGTGGTACAAAATTGACATTATTGTTTGAATACCACTCAAAGGCTTTTTTCCCATAGTGGCATGATGCCAAATCGGGCCAGAAATGTGACGGCACTTTCTGTGTTTATCGTGCCTGATGTCACAAATGATCGACTTCTTTTGCCACAACTGAAAATGAATTGCCACACAAGAGACATCTTGGGGAATTTTGTTTGTTTTTTTTTTGTCCGGTATTGTTTTTGAACATTACCTCGTCCATCAGCCACATAAAAATCTTGACCCGGAAGTTGTAAAAAGTCTGCCAGTACATACGTTTCATCATCCATCACACAACAGGTGTATTTTTGTATAAAATTTTATCTCAATTTGCTCGCTCATTATTTTGCTTCTAAGTTCTTTACCGCATAAGGATCAGGAATTTCGAAAAAGTTGTTCGTCTTCTTTTGCCTTAGCAATGTCTGTTAGTTCTTGTTTGTCTTCCTGATGCAGATTTTCTTTCAATGTTCAAGTCTTCCCTATACTACTTAATGGCTTTGGTAACAGACTGACGATGAACCTTCATATCTTTTACTATTTTTATGAAAGTCCATATTGCATTTTTTGATTTCACGTACTTTTTTGACCGAAATAATAGTTGAAAATTAATGATTTGGAAAAGATTATATCTGATATATTTTTAAAAGCTAACGTGATTAAAAAGTTAATAATTGTGTATAAATTTTCAGTCTTTATGCAGAAGAAAACGCCAAACATTTAGAATCAAATCCTGAAAGCCTTTTTAAGCGGGAATTAGTTTTATTTGAAGCAAGTAGCATTCGGACAAAAAATTTAGATTGTCTTTATAATGCTTTACTGAAGATAAAGCCAACATCTGTGAAAAGTGATCGAGTTTTCTCAGTGACTGGAAACTTTGCCACTAAAATTAGAAATTGGATGTCAAATGACTTATTGCATGCATTAGTCGACATTTACACTTTGATTTATAGACATGACTTTGTTTTGTTTCTCTTTCAAAAACCCTAAAACATAAACAATCTCAATAACATCTAAATTATAATGATTAAAAGGTAACGGACATTTTTATGAAATGGTATGAATGACTACTGCTTCACAACTAATTGTTGTGGAGAAAAATCTGACAGACATTCGTATCGGTTAAAGCGTGGGTCTTATATGAAAGCTATGACCAACTAACGACCGATCCCTACAGTACTTAGAAGTGGGATTTATATTATCACAACACTTATTATTGTGGTTTCGAAAGTAGCCAGTTTAAGAGATTTACACACTTTTAAGTTATTTTCGGAATATAACCGATCCCCAAAAAGTTCGGTAGTGTAATTTAATCTTACGTAAGATATATGTATTTGTGATGGATTTTATGTAGATAACATATTTCAGCTATTTATGATCTCTATACATTTCTCTACGTGTAAAGATGCCAGAAGGTTTGACATGTATTTTAGGGGAGTAAAAACATAAAAACACACTCTCTCACACACATGCCAGTCTAAATAAACAGAAAGAGACTGTAACATTTTTTTACTACAGAAAGTCCTCGTACGGCATTAAACACATAGAAAAAACACACAAAACACACAGATTGAAAATACACGTTGGAGTGGCAAAGTCGTTTTGAACAGGATACAAACGAATGTGTAGTGTTAACGGTATTCAAAAGACACATACAAATATAGACAGAAGTATCAAGGAAAAAAAATTTTCTTGGGCTGGGCCGTTAGTGAAACAGAAATGAAATAAATTATTAAATAAAATGTTAAAATTTCGAAGCAAAAAATTAATAATAAATTGAGAAATATTTAAAGAAGAGTGTGGCAAATAAAGGATTTATATGAAAAAGGATTATTAACAGCAAAAGGATATTAAAATGCTAGTAAGTTAAATATAATATTGTTAATGAAATTTATAATAGTTTAATAATTTAAACTTTAATGTTAAAATTTATTTACAGTTTTTTAAAATAACAATATTTCAACAACATTTTTACTTGTATACTTATTAAGTTATTTAATATTTTATTTCAAAATTTTACTTATATGTATATTCCTGTTACACACTTGCCTATATGTAATGCCATAAAAAAGCTTAAATTATGAGGGTGGTATACAAACCAAATAAAAAATCCTTTTTTTTGTAGTCTTTAAAACAAAGTTAGGTTATGTTCTTAATTTCTGTCTCTTCTGTAACTTTAAAGGAGTATTTATTATTTCATCAATGTGACACAATATTTAATTTAAAATCATTGTATAATAATAATATTCTTTAAATAAATATATTAAAACTTTGAAAAGAAGCCTTAGACTACATCTAAATGAACAAGTACGTTTATTTTGTTCAAATAGTTGATGAATTAATCAACACACTCCCGACAATCTAGTTGTATTGATTAACTTGTCATATAGTTGAAACAATGTAACATTTCTTATGATAATCTTGTTTTCAACATACTGCTGGTAATTTGATACTGAATCTTCTTAAGTCAAGAACATATGGTACACCCGATTTTCAATTGAGTAATGTTATATAATTGAAAGTAATTAAAACATTATTTACATGATATCTGGTCGCCCTTATTTATTTAATATAAAAACAAAGGCAACGTCATGAATCCTAATAATCATTCGGGCATTTACATTGATGTATCCCGCGCTGCTTAAATTTAATTAGAGGAAAATAGGAATTAAATAGAGGGAAAGTCATAATTACAGAAAAGCAAGGCACTCCTTAGATTACAAGTGGAAATAATTATGTAAACCATGGTCCTTTTTAGCAAATTTGTTATTGATTATCATCTTCGTACTATAATAAAAGTAAGAACCTAACATACGGCTGAGCCCAATGTATAGTTTAAAAATACAGGACGTTAAACTTTTGAGATATTTATAAGAAAGAAATTACCAAAAAAAAAAAACATTAAAACATAGATCTGTCATTTAACTGTCACCAATCCGCTCAAAAACGTGGACTGGAGCATATTTTGCACAAATAGTCAAATTTTTAGTAGCATTTTATTCAACTGCATACAAGTTAAACAAAAAATCATTTTTTCAAAATATTTTTTTTTATGATTCACTGCAAACATATCAAATCCTTTTAAATTTCAAAAAGTATAACGATTTATTTTTTCCTTAATTTTTTAGTGAAACAAATTTGAATGCAAACTATTTTTTTTTTTTTTTTTTGGATCAAAATCGGGAAAAATATTTTTTAAAACCGAATTTAATCCGGATTTAAACGGTTTGATATTAGGTCATATTGTCATAATGTCCTAATATATTATAATAGTTTAAACAACTTGTTGTTGTGCTTCAAACAAACAAAATTGTTCCAACACCAACAAACCATCGTCTATACAATCCTCCTCCTCACGGACCCATACCAAATCCTTTGTCTGCGGTGGCAAATTTTGGTGCTCAACAAATACTCGCCTTCTTACTTGAGACTTGCTCTCATATCCGACGTCAAGGGGTATTTTACCATTTCGTCAATTCATGACTTTTTGTCCCATATCTAAAGTAATGCTGTGACGAATTACGAAGTCTGCACCAATGATTACTTCATCCACAATATCGGCAACAACAAACACATGATTTACTCTAATGCCACCAATAGTTAGTTTCACATTACTTTTACCATGGGCAGTGGCAGGCTCTTATTTACTGCCTTATTTACTAAATCTGATCTGATAATGGACGCTTCCATGCCCATAGTAAGGATGTGCTCCTGACCGTTGATATACCCACTAGCAGTAATACTGTTATTTTCCTGCTGCGTTATTGATATGGAGATGGTAGGGCCGTCAGGTATCAGATTCTGTCCCTCAGTGTTAGCTCGTTTTAAAGGTGGCTCATGTAACGCTTGATGCTGGTTGTTTCTTGGAGGCGAGGCAGATCTGGTTCGTTTTCTTGGTTTCGCTGAATGTGACCGATTTTACCACAGTTATAACACTTGATTTTGGCATTACTTTGTTTCTTACTTAAAGCTTTTAAAACTGCCCTTTTTAGTTTCATCAATTCGTTGACCATATTTCTCTCACTTTTAGCGACAATCTGGATTTACCGCACATTACATATTTTGGGCTTTTGAAATTGAAATTTCTTGTACCAGTGCGAATGAAACGGTTTCTGTGAATGATGACTTGGGTGTGGTACAGACCACCTGTCTGATTTCAGGAACCCGAATGCCATTCACAAATGCCTCTATCTTCAAATGCTCCAAAATTGGATGATTTTCTTCTGGATAAATAAGCTGTAGCATACGCTCGATTTTAAACGCAAAATCTTGAACTCTACCACGCAATTCCATTCGGTATAATTCCTTTTTATGTTCGCCACCATACTTACGTTGTAGCATCTCCATTATGTCATCATAACAATTTCTGTTGCTAGCTGGCAGGCTTATATAGCTTCTTCTTCATTGCTCCATAAGTTTCTCTTGGCAATTGTATCCAACTGGAACATGAAAACATTAAATGGTCTACTGCCATCAAAACTAGGAGCCTTTATTTTCCTAGATGCTTCTGGAATAATACGAAGATTATTAATTTTTATTTCCAGATCAAGTAATTTATTATCAACATCTTGGGATTGCTTTTCTAGACCACTCTCCAAGTCGGACACCTTTTTGTCAATGGCATCCACTCGACTGTTTAAAACTTCTGAAATTTGCTGAAGTTTAGCGTCTGTTGCTCTAGAAGTTTCCTGAAATTTCGCTTTCATATCGGCTAACAGCTTTTCAGTGTTGACTATAGAAGTTTCTTGCAATCTCATTTCGATTATTTTATTTTCTTCTTTAACTTCAGCAAGAAGTTTCTCGTTGTTTACTTTAGTAGTTTCTAAGATGGTTCTTGAATTTTCGTTCGCTTCTTGGAATTTCATTTTCATTTCCATCAAAGCAGCAAACATTGTGCTTAAATGCACGCTGCTTGTTGTTGCACGGGTAGAAACTTCCATTTCTTCTTTATAATCGAATTCGTAAGCTCCGATGTCAACAACAACAGTCTAAATAGTTAGTATGTGTTTTAATACACTCGTTTATAATGCACAAACTTAAATGTAAAATACAGTTGATGTTAACTCTAACAGCGCCTATGATAAACTCATACACACTGCCATCTCAATCCGAGTAGTCTAGATTGTTCTTAACGGTAAAAACTAGTATGTTCGATTTCTAGAGCTTTCGATGTTAATGTTAGCAGCTTAAAAATTTAGTGTTGCCATACTTACAAACAATGCTAGTAACCGTATGCTATCAACAGTGTTGATAAGTAGAAGCTTCTACTGATGGACGTGTTTATAAAGATGATGAATGTTACAGGCAGTCGTTACAGACCGTTAAATTCAAATCGCTATTGCAAGTTCGTAACAATTTGTAGTTTGTATGTTTGACAATCACGCATAAACGGCTGAACCGAATTTATTGAAATTGGGGACCAATTGGTACCTTTAGCTTTTAAATATTGAATATTTGTTTAAAAGTAAAACATTTCTAATTTAGCACACTATAGTCTTAAAAATATGTATTTAGAAAGGACCTTTTTAAATGTATTTATCCATATTTTTGTATGTTTATTTGTGTGTACCATATATGAAGCGAAACCACTAGACCGATCCTCTCGAAATTGTTACTGTATATTCCTCTATAATTGGATGGTATAATATACTACTTTTTATTTAGAAATTTTAAGGGGCCTTGCACCTCCCATACAAAGTAAATAGTTATTATGGAATATCTGGTGAACTATAATTGTGAAAGTTGCAAAGATTTCCGCGTTAATTCGGTACCATTGTGCGCTGCTTGCTTCAAAATGGGCGTGGCACCACCCATACAATGTAAATAGTTATTTTCGAATATCTGCAGATTGTGACAATATTAAAATTTTACACATATTGATTTCATATCACTACATGAAGTTGAAAATGGGACGGAATGGAACAGGGGATGTACCACCACTTATACAGTACGCGAAATAATTATACCGGACACATAAACTTTTATCACAAATCAAACAACTTTGGTTATTTTAACTCATTTATTTTATAAAATAATAGAACGTAATTAAACATAAATTATACCATTCTTTTTTAAAGAACAATAACCAAAAAATTATAGAAAATGTTATATTAAAACAAAAAAACAAACGAAAAAAGTATACCGGACAAACTTAAAATTTTTCAATTAAGTTAATTTTGATTGCCAAATTCAAACTTTAGTAATTAGGTTTTCCTCCCTTATTGTTAATTACTTCCAGTATGCGTCTTGGCATTGATTGTATAAGAAATTGGAGAAGCGAATTATCAATTTTATTCTACTCATCTTGAATGACTAATTACAATTGAAATAAAGTTTCACATTGGCGGCCACTGGAATAAAGACGCCTGGATAGTATACCCCACAGGTTCTATATGGGGTTCAGATAAGAACTTACCGCAGGACACTCCAGAGACTTAATATATTTCGATTTTAAAAATTGATGTCTTTCTTTTGAAGCGTGAATCTGAACCCCATAGGTCGTTTCCAAAATTAATTAAAACATTCTCCAATAACTCACAGTAGTGCTTTGAGTCCATCTTATGTGTTACAAAACATTTAGGAGATTTCCTCGGTATCCAAATGTAGCCCATATCATTAAGGATCCTCATTTAAAATTTCTGGCTTGCAAAGTTTCCTGTTCTTTTCGAGTATTCCTCCAATATTTCTGACAACCATCCTGTGCATCAAAGTTGAACTTTTTTTCATCACTGAAGATGAAAGTATATGCTAATGCATACCTGAGTAATTGGTTTAAAATTGTAAGAGTACCCAATGTCCGATATAATAATTTCGCGCACTGTACAGAGTACAGTGCAAGTCTTCAAATTTTGTCCGAATAGCACACTTGGCATTTTACATAGATTGAATAAAAATGGGCGGCATTGAATTAGTGGGCGTGGCACCTACCATACAATATAAATTGTTTATTTAGAATATCTGAAAAACTATAATTGCAAAAGTATTTAAACTTTGTACGCTTTAATGTCTATAAGGTATTTGGCGGGATTGTATTAGTGGGCGTGACATCAATCATACAAAGTAAATAGTTATTTTCGAATACCTGAAGTACTATAATTGTGAAAGTCTTCAAATTTCATATGAATCAATTTCTTATCACTGCATGAAGTTCAATCTGAAGTGGGAGGGATCAGAACTGGGGGAAAGTCACCTCCCATAAAAAGTAAATAATTAATTTAGAATGTCTGAAAAACTGTAACTGTAAAAGTATTTAAACATTGTATGAATTAATTTCTTATCACTGTACGGAGTCTAGCTAAAAATGCTCGGGATAGGAATAGTTAGAGTGGATCCTCCCATACAAACTACATAATTTTATGTAATTTGTCTGAAATTGGGTTGGTTAATAATCGTGGACATGGAACTTCACATACAAAATAAATAGATGTTATCAAATATCTGGTGAACTGCATTAGAGAAAGCCGTGAAAGATTTATTTCGTTACCATGGTACGTAGTTGGCTGAAAATGTGCTGGATTGTGTTAGCATCAAATTTTAGTTATTTTTTGTGTTTTGAATTATGAAAATTTTATATTCAATAATTTTTTTTATTAAAGTTCAACCAATAACTAAAATTGTATATTAAATTATTAAATTCAAAACTTGAAATTCAGTAGAAAATATTAGAAAATTTGTTTTTGAGTAAATAAATATTTGATTATGAAATAATTAAAAGAATAAAAATGGAAATATCTAAAGGACATTTCCGAGTTTAATAGCATGAGAAAACATTAGTACATTACAAGATATAGTAGATATCGATCGCAGAAACGCATGACAGTTTCTGTGGTGCCCGTTTAAACTAAGGTTTCTCAATATACGACAACCATGAATCTATGTTAAACAAATGAGAGACAGTGTACAACATGTCCCAGAGTTAATATTATTTCATCCAATATAGACTCTATTACCTTTGCACTTTGAAATTACATATTTAAACTCTGAACAAATTCATGGCGTTACCTTTAAGATCGCTTTAATAAAATTTGCTTTAAATTACATATGTATTTCATAAACAATCTTTTGATATAATTTCTTTTAGCTATGAGGAACTAAAACCTCGTGACAATATCATCGATAACCCAACCAACGATTCTGATAACCAAATCTTAGACGTCACTATGGATAACGATTCTTTAAACTCCGGTTCCTTTAACCAGCCCTCATCGTTAATGGGTGCCATTCTACCGCCAACAAATGAACAGCAAGAAGCCTTGGCCCTAAAGAAAGCCTTAGAATGGGAACTCAGTTTGGATTCACGTGATTTACGTTCACATGCCTGGTACCACGGACCTCTGCCTCGACAGCGTGCCGAGGAGATTGTCCAGCGAGATGGAGATTTTCTAATCAGAGACTGTACATCACAGCCGGATAATTATGTGTTGACTTGCCGCACTAAAACGGCGGTGTTGCATTTTGTTATGAATAAGGTAAGAGAGTAGAAATATATAAATTTCGAGTAATTTTTAAACAAATATCTTTTTTAAATTTTTAGATTTTGGTGCAACCAGATACCGTGTACGAACGTATACAATATCAATTTGAGGAGGATGCATTTGATGCCATACCCGATCTTATAACTTTTTATGTGGGTTGTGGTAAGTTTCCAAATATAATTCAAAAAGTGAATCTTTTTTTTACAGTTTATTTTATTATTTAGGAAAGCCCATATCCTTGGCATCTGGAGCTCGCATACAATATCCTTGCAATCGTACTTATCCACTCTCCTTTTATGGCCACAAGATTGTAGGAAATCAATTGCATAGCCAAATGTTGGCCGGCTTAAGAGGACCAAGTCCTCTTAATTCACCGTTGGCAGCTAATGCCGGTTTTCGTTTTGGTGGCATGACCACTTCCGGCTTCAATCAACAACAGCCATCACATGGCATGTTACACCATCAGCAGTCTTTGCCCACGGCTATAGGTCAACCAATGATGCAGCAACAAAGTCCCATGTCTTCACCACCACGGGGAAAACTTAATACAGCTCCTAGATTACCCTGCAAGAAACAGCGTTCCCAAAGTTTAACTCCAGCCCAGGCAATTGTGGTGTCTAACATTAAAAATGCCGAAGCTGGCAACAGTGCTGATGGCATAATACAAGGAGGCTGTTGTGGTGGTTCAGGCATGGATAATGTAGGAAATTGTGGTTCTATGAATCAACTTAATCAAGCCAATGGTCATGGTTATCGTCCCGAGGCCAGACGTTTTAGTCAGTTTGAAAAGAGCAACATTGTTTGCGGTTCTCCCAATGAAACCCAGCTGCACTCTCATTTAGAAAACCTAAATATGCATGGCAAAATACCAACCAATGGCTTCCAGACTATAGCTCGTTGTACGGCCAACGAAATGGTGGAAAATCATATGAAATTCACCACTCATTCGTTGCCACGACCAGCTACTAATGCTTTTCGCAATAACCTTAATCGTACTTCAAGTTTAGCTAGAGATTTTAATAATGATTCGTCGGCTAGTATGTTTTCAAGTTTGGAAATAAGTAAAATTCCCGAATTGCCCGAAAAACCTCCCAGTCCACCACCAAAACCAAATCGTAATGGGGGTCAAGCTCCCTGTCTACCACGTTCCAATAAGGAAGTATCGGGCTTGGAACAACAATATCCTTTGCAGAGGCAGGCAGGTATGGCTGGTATTTATCAATTAAGTGGCTCGGATTCGGGTAATGGTTCGGGTGATTCAATGCCAGGCGATATGAATGAATTCATAATGCATCGTGGTGTGATTATAAAAAATCCTCGATTTATGACTACATCGGTTTCCTCGATAACATTGAAAAGTTTAAGCGAATTTGATGTAGAGGCTGCAGAGGATCAGCTGTTTACTTTAGAGATACCAGATTTTAAACCGGTAAGACCAACATAATTTCTTTTAAACATTTATAAGAATTTATATTAATTTCCCTATTTCTAGACCTCCAAATTTGATGTTGAGAATTTCAGTACTCTACTGTTGCCCTCTTGCGAAAATAAGCCTTTGGATGGTGATGCTTTGAATACATTCAAAATCATGCTGTTGGAAACTGGCCCCAAAATGCTGGCCGAGCATATAACACGCATAGACATTGGTCTTCTAATAGAAGAACCCAACTCAGAACCCGAATCTGAAACAGATAATGAATGCAATGTCTTGGAATGTTCTGGTTTGGAAACGTTGACTTTGCCACAGGGTAAAATATTTCGCAATGATCTAATTGAGCGCACGCAATGCATGAAATTAATGGTGGCCGTCACAATACTCACCTGTCAAACCGACTTAGATCGTGCCGAAATACTCAGCAAATGGATACAAGTGGCGGTGGAGACCAAGACTGCTTTGGGAAATCTGTTTGGTTTTTCCACCATAATGTTGGGTTTGTGTATGCCTCAAGTAAGCTTTAAACTAAGTTACATATTTCATCTTCAATTGTTGTTAAATATAATTTAATTTCTTTTAAAGATTCAAAAACTTAGCTCTGCTTGGCATTTGCTACGTCAGAAATATACCGATGATGCTTTCATGTTCGAGGCCAAACTCAGACCCACCTTAATTAGCATGAATGAGTGCTCAAATCCTCAAGCTCCCAATACCACAGTACCACATGTTTTGCTTTATGCTCTGCTTAAGGATCGTCCCGTTATTGATATTTTGAATTTCAATAATACAAGCGAGAAATCTTCGCTTTACAACATGTGCATTACATCGTGGGAGAGTAAGGCTGATGATTTTGGAATGTATATCAACTATGCCCATTTGGATTCATCTCGTAATTTTCTTAATAATTTAAAACTGTTTCGTAAAAATTCGAAGATTATTTTAGAGGAATCGATATCGAGATTGGATGAGCTGTTAAGTGATGCATTTAGGTGAGTTGGAAATGAGAGAAAGAAAACATTTTATTAAAGAATGTTTTATTATTGTTACAAATATAATATAATAACTAACTAAAATGCTAACTTTTGTGGTGGATCGATCATCTGCTATTGAGAGATATTTATTTTACTCATTCTAGTATAGATTTTATAGGCACTAAATTTGATATAAATATAAACGAATGTATAGGAATAAGAACTGGTACGTGTTTTCCTAATGACTAAATTCTAATGTTTTTTCGAAATTTCTTAATAATTTTGGTTAAAAAAACCCAAATATATTCCCAAAATATTCGATAACATGAATTTACTAACCGAATAAGTTACTATTATAATTATTTGACAAATTAACGGACTAAAACAAAATCCTTTTGAACTCAATATTTCCTTGATATTGACATTTAAAAGAAAAACAAGTAAAATTGTTATATTCGGCTGTGACGAATCATATATACCCACCACGAATATAACAAATGTCTTATAAATTTTTATAATTTTGACATGATGAACAAATTTGAAATCGTATGGGTTTATATTTTCATCAACAGCTCTTTTTCTTGGAACTTAACTTTAAAATGTAAGAAACGTTTTATAATTTTAGAATCTGTGGAAGTTAAGACTTTATTTGATAATAGGTTAAGTTCCGTGGGCATCTAATCTTCAAACAGCTCACATGGATTCATTCAAAAAACTGATCCCATTGTGATACCCAATAAGTAAATACCAAGTCTCCCATTCGACACTCCTTATTTTCATATTAACAAACTAGATTCTCTGATGAAGGAATGGATGTGTTTCAGATTTATCCCGAATGACTCTTCCAATCTTGAGAGGAAAGGGGTTCCAAGTATACACTCCCATATGTTGGGCAGAGCCGGGTTATGACATAATAGGTGAGATATAGTCTCCTCTTTATCTTCATGACAGCTTCAACAGTAATCGTTTAACCGTAAGCTCATTCTCTCATGTTCTAATTATACAGTGTTCAGTACTTAATAGCTGAAACTATTAGCCTTATCTGTTCGCGACAGAATCCTATACGTAGATTCATCTAAAATCCCAAAGCTGGGATTATGAAATGGGCAGCAGTTTTAGGTACAACGATGTTTTTTTAAATTTATCATATTATAATTTTAGCCCGCGACCAAACGAGGACTTTATGGGGAAAATTCCAAAAAAAAAAAATAACAAAATTTGGGATTTTTGTTTTTCAGAATTGCGGGATTGTGGTTTCCTTAATCGTTAATCTTTTTCCACATTTATATTTGCTATTAAGAATTCTCCAATTTTAGAATTTTTGTCTAAATATGCAGCATTTTTTAAATATTAGAAACATCAAAGTCCAAGCAAGGAGCATAGGGCCATAACAAAGTCTTTCCATCGGGATCAGTTCATCGCGATGTTTTTTATTTCATTCCTGCTAGTATGAATTTTTTCCGATTCGATTTTAATTTGACTGCGTCATGTAGAGCTGCTAGTCTTCTTCGGCGCCTGCCATGCCGTTTCTACTCATTAGCAGTTCTAGCAATATAATGGTGTGACCTATGCAGATTCATTTTCGCCTTTGTATTTCAACGGTTATAGGTAACTGGTCCGTTTGTGGCCATAATCTGCAGTTTTACGCAGTCTGTGGCTTAAAAACTGGAAGGATTTTTTTAAGGCATTTGTTTGAAAAAACTTGCAGGGCGTTTATATCTTGAGGGGCAGCACTTCGCGTTTCGTAACCATAAGTAGTAGTATGATCGAACATTTGAGTTATTGTAGAGTCTTATTAAGTCGGCTTCTTTATTCGATTGGCAATATCTGGACCCGAGCCGCCAGATATTGTGGTGATAGCGCCATGGTAACAAAATGAATTAATCTACTCCAAAGTCTCATTCGCATCACTTCTGTTTTGTCAATGTTAATCTTGAGATCAGCGTCCTTAGCCGACTCTGTGAGACGTTGCTATTTGATGGTCACATCAGATTACCGATGAGAGAGAAGGCAGATATCATCAGCATATTCCAGATCATTTAACCGGTCCCGAAGTCCCTATACAATTACTCTATTATTCGACACAGCCTAATTATCAGATAACGAAGGAGTGATGGTGGAGATATTTAATATATTATCGTGTGTAGTACATTTACATATTGGTTGATCATAGTTTGGTTCCGGAGAGAGCATTGAAGAATAATAATCAAACCATAGATAACGCTGTTCACCTTTGGATGTTATTTATACCCTTCACCTTCGTGAGAAAGGTATATATAAGTTTGTCATTCTGTCTGTAATTTCCACAATATAGTTTCCGACCCTATAAAGTATATATATTCTGGATCCTTATAGATAGCGCAGTCGATTTAGCCATGTTCGTCTGTCTGTCAGTTGAAATCAATTTTCTGAAGACCCCAGATATCTTCGGGATCCAAATCTTCAATAATTCTGTCAGACATGCTTTGGAGAAGTTTCCTATTTAAAATCAGCAAAATCCGTCCATAAATAACGGAGATATGAGTAAAAATCCAATACAACCTCTATTTTTGGCCTATTTTTGATCTATGTCTCGATTACTAAATCGTAAATATAGACAATATGGATATCTAATGATAGATATTTCAAAGTCCATTGCAAGTATGTATATAAGGCTATAGTAAATTAGACCTACAATGGGTCAAAATCGGGAAAAATATTTTTTAACTCGAATTTTTTTTCACAAAAACAATTTTTTTGTCATAATTTTTTTTCACTAATAAATTAAAAAAAAATAAATTTTAAATTAAAACAATTTTTTTAAAATAACTTTTAAAAAACAATTTCGAAAAAAAAAAAATTAATTTAATTTTAAAGTATAATTTGGTGAAGGGTATATAAGATTCGGCACAGCCGAATATAGCTCTCTTACTTGTTTTAATTTATAATTGCTCTTCCGGATACACTAGGTTTGTTTATAATCTTTTTAACGAGCTTGTAGGGATCTCCTCTACGATTTGTATCGGTTGCCGTTTGAGCTTCTATTGATATGCTGTTTACCCAAGTACGTCTATCATGCGTGCGCTGCGTCTCACCATTCGATCTACAGCACTATGCTGGGAACGAAGACTAGCTTTTACGTTTCGTGTTTTGACAGATTTGAGGGCAGCGAGAAGTTGATCGATAATTCTAAGCTCCTGAAAAAAGTATTTACAAGTTCAATCAATTTTATGTCAACATTTCGGATTTAGCTTATTTGTTCTAAAACAATATAGCATACAGTTTATATATTGCTTGACTTCTCGCACAGAGCTAAACGCGAGGTTAAATAACAAGCATTCTATTATTACTCCCATGCTGTGTTTTGTAATATCATAGTCCCGGTAAATAACAAAATATTTAGTATAACTTGATCTGCAAATATAGTAATCATTAACAAATTTTACGATTTATGTATTTTAAATGGTGAAATATACATATTGTTACGATTTTGAAATAGCGATTTAAATTAAACGGTCTGTAACGACTGCTGGCATTCATCATGTTTATAAACACATCCATCAGTAGCAACTTCTACTTATCAACACTAAATGTTTAAGCTGCTTGTGGATGATTCACGAAATATGGCGTGTGTATAAATAGTGGCAGAGGTTTGCAGTCGTGAGTTGAGTTTAACATAAGCGCTGCTAGAGTTTACATCAACTGTCTTGTACATTTTAGTTTGTACATTATAAAGTGTGTGTGCATTTCTGCGAATTGATAAACGTGTAAATAGACACTGAGTGACTATTTGAACTGTTGTTGTACATTTTAAATAAATAAAGAGTTGTTACAATTTTAAATTACTAAACTGCTTTTAATTGCAATCAAAAGTATCCGGTTTATTTAAAGGAAATAAACCAATGTTTTAAAAAGTTTAAAACGTAACAATATGTATAATCAAAATAATTTTATTTTTCATTACAGAACCGAATTCCACATCAAATTTCTGTGGGGTAGTAAGGGCGCCACAGCCACTGCCGATGATCGACACTCGAAATTGGAAAAAGTTTTAGCATTAATGGCTGATAAATTTTGCAATGCTGATAATGGATCAACTACAACTGCCTAAATTAGACAACTAAATAAATACTGCGACTAATTTTGTAAATAAGTTAAATATGAAAGGTTAAAAACAAACTACATTTTTATACGGTAAAAGATAAAACAACAAATTAAATACATACATACTTATAAAATAAGGTTCATAAGATAAGTAATTAAAATAAATTTCATGAAATAAATGATATTAGATATGATATTAGTAATTTATCCATCATATGAGCCTTTTTTAAGACGGGAGGTTTATGTTAAACGAATATGATGGTATTTACCATAAATTTGTTTAATACAAATCCCTATTAACTAATAAAAAAAATCAAAATTTCTATACTAACTACAATAAATACTAGTCATAACCATTGCAAAAATCAACATTTAACAAACAAACAAACAACACCAAAGTAATTTTTCTAGTTTAAATTTGATATTTTTAAAAAATATAATTTCATTCTCAGTTTTATTATTTTAAATAATGACTACCTCAAAATAAACATAACAAATTGCTTGATTTTAAACAAAAAATAGTCAACAATGAAATAAATGCTGTAAAGTGTTTCCATCAATAAAACCATCAGCCATTAATACAATAAAAAAAACGAAATTGGAATAAAATCATATCGTTTTTGTGGTTGTGTAACCATTTTATTAAATTTAATTTTTATTACTTTTAATTTTAAGATCTCTCTCTCTCTCATTCTTTGTGATTCAATTGAAAATTGTACACATCAATTTGTTAAATAATTTTCAAATTTATTTTATTATAAAAAAAGGCAAAGTTGCAAATCATTTGTAAAATTCTCTTTAGTATTAAACATTCTTATGACCATAATTAGTTTTACATACAATATTAATCTTTAGATACTCGTTAATAAGTTGTATTTATTTGTTAGTTATTTAATTCTATGTTTTTATTTATTTTACTTAAATAAGTTTTATTAAATTTCATATACTTACACCAAAGTTAGAATAACAATTACCAAAAATTTCTATGTAAAACTAAGTTTATATATTTATACAATACTTAAATAAATAATTAATAAAATTCTTGAAAATTATGAGAAAATTACAAAATTCTATTAAGTAATTTAAGAAAACACACTAAAATTCATAATGAAAATAATGAACTACAAATTGTGCAAACAAATCATTTAAATCAGTGCATAATGGAGAAGAATGAAAGTATTTTCAAAACAAGTAAGAAAGTATGGTCGGTCAAGCCCGACCATATAATACCCTACACTAAGTAAATGAGCAAAAACATTTTTCTTTCAAAACTTCAATAATTTATATTCGTGAACGATTTTCGGAAGTGGGCCTTATATGGGAGCTATGACCAATTATGGACCGATCACCATGAAATTAAGTAGTGTGATTAATGTATGTATGAAAGTTATTTATGTTGCATTTTATGTGTATACCAACATTTTTAAGAGATTTATGCTTGTTAAAGTGATTATCGGAAGCAGGCCTTATATGGGAGCTATGACTAATTATGGACCGATCATCATAAAATTTGGTGACATGAATTCTGTATATATAAAACTTATTTGGAGAAAAACTTGTGTAGATACCTATATAAATAAAACATTTACGACCGATAAAGTCCAATTTTGGGAGGACATTTGTATGGGGGCTAGGTGAAATAATGAACCGATTTCAGCCAGTATCAATAGGCTTGGTCCTTGGGCAGAAAAAATGACATGTACCGAATTTTATTGAAATATCTTCAAGATTGCGACCTGTACTCTGCGCACAAGGTTTACATGGACAACCAGCCAGCCAGCCAGTCGGACGGACGGACATCGTTTAATCGACTCAGAAAATGATTCTGAGTCGATCGGTATACTTTAAGGTGGGTGTTAGACTAATATTTTTGGGCGTTACAAACATCTGCACAAATCCAATATACCCTCCCCACTATGGTGGGGAGGGTATATTGACCACTCAGGAATGGCGCTGTGGGTTCTTAAATTAGGGCACCTCAGACATGCAACATTTTTAAACGTTGCGACGTTTAAACGTTTTTGGTTTGTCCAAAAGAATTTAATATATTATTTAAAACCTCGATAAGCATATCTTTTATTAAGCAATTTGAGTGTATTTAAAAACTAATATTTCTAAATTTCATTATAACTTGGCCCGGATTTTTCAGAACATCGGACACAATTTTTAACCGATTTTATTCAAAATTTTCTTGTTTCAAAGTAATCCCAATAAGCATCTTTGCTACACCAACAGAAAAAACAACTTAAAATCAATAAAAACCATATTGAATCAACAAGAAACATTAACGAAAGTCTAGTAATGTTGAAATTTTTTATTTCAATATGGAAAAATATTAATTTAAAGTTGAAAATTATTGATTTATCGTATTTCAATATAATTTTTCTATTATAATCTATAATAATGAACAATATTGAATTAATATGACGCGTACTTATTTTTAAGCTGCAGATTTTCCTTGAGTGAAGAATTCAAGTTGCAAACAAGTGTAATTCAAGCTTTGAACCCGGAAACCCATCCATTAAGGTTTCTATTGAGTTATCTGTCACTTTGTTCAAAGAAGTAGTCTATCTCTGTTGAAAATCAACCACACTTTTGGACACCTTTTTTGTGCTCTTCAATTCTCTTTTAACAAGATCCCATTATCTATCCAGTGGCCCTAGCTTCAGGCAGTTGGGAGGATTTGTCTCTCTTGGTACAAATACCACATTATTGTTCTTGTACCACGCCAAATCAGGCCAAAAATAAGTGGACACATTAAGAAGTCTAATGAATGGAAGCATGCTTTTTTGTAAACATTCCTTGATGTAAATTTCGGTATTTAACAATTTGTTACAAATGTTTGTCTTCTTTTGCCGCTTGTCATGCCAAGAACTTTTTGGGAAAAATTTTGGATCCCAAACTTTTCTATAACAGTCCCTCGAGCATCAGCAACATAAAAGTATTGACCCGAAACTGCGAAAAATTTTTCATACGTATGTTTCGTCATCCATTATGGAGCAAGAATATTTTTTTATAAGACTTAACTTCAATTTCCGTGCTCTGTTTTTGGCCTCCAAATTTTTAGCAGAGTTCCTCTCAGGAACTCTTTGAACCTTCTATGTTTATATACCTTCATTGGCTTTAACTTTTCGTACCAAATAGTTCGAGTACTGAGCTAAACGGACTGCTTTCCTACCGGATTTGTTGGCAGCTATTTTGAAAATGCTTTCTATTTATTGTCTTTAGAAACATCATGTGCATTCCTTCTACCTGAACCAGGTTTTCTATCAACGGAAAGTTCCCCGATACTGTTTAATAACATTAGAATCAGTTTAAAGGCAGACCTTTGATTGTTCAGCCAACTTTTTGTAGAACCTAGTTGGGTTTTGTTGAAACAATTTAATAATTTTAGTAGGCACTTTTTTCTCGTCACTCATTTTAATCAGATTAACAACAAATGAACACAATTGACATTAAACATAATAACTGGCATGCTTTACAAAGGTAACTTGATCAAAATATATCAAATAATAATACGTTTTAATAAAAACCTGTGTTAAGGTTTTTTCGATCTCAGTTCTCATATATCAATTGTATTCTCCAGTAAAAAGGAAATATAAATTCAAGTTACATGTTTTTTGTTTGAATAATATTTATTTTTTATATATTTTTCAAATTTGAAACATAATTATATTTGCATTCAAGTCAAATTCCAACAAAGTGTTCAAGTGCTTGAATTTTTAGGGCTTTACAGCTTATTGGGATATATTTTACAATTCCAAAAATAATCGATTTTAAATTTGAAAAAATTTTGAATATTTGCTACCTCGAAAACAACTTCGTTAAGAAATGTTATATGGTTTTTACATTTTTTTGAAAGAAAGGATGTCTTTAAATTATAAAATATACTAACAGCAAAATTTTTAACATTTATATTTACTATGATGTATTATAATTTATTCATATTATTATTTTACCTGCTCACAACCAAATATGTACCCTACAAGAACAGTGACGGTCATTTTACCGGACATATGACTGGCATTGTTGATAGAAATATCCATCATCGCGTAGAACAAAGTTTCTATCATTTTCTTAAGGCCAATATGAAAAAAGTGATGGAAACTTTTGTGTACGTGTGATTTTCCATCCTTCTCTAATTTAAGCATTTTGTCGTCCACTGAACATATATCTGAACTGCTTACTCCAATGTTGTTTACTAGTCAACGATGATATAAATATTAGTCACAGTTGACCAGTAAAAGTTGATGGATATACCGATCACAGTTGACTAATCAAACTTGATGGATATAGTCGTCACTGTTGACAGACATATAGTTGAAATAAAACACGATTTATTTCAATTAATTTTTTTATATTAAATAAAACTAATAATATTAAATAAAAAAAAAAAAAATACTTATTAAAACTGCTTTCGAAAAGAAAGATTTCATGGGCTTTTCTGTTAAAAGTTTATTTTATTGGCTTCTGAGGGCGTACATCGACTTGAAATAGTTCTTGATCGGCTTTATCATCAAATGTGCTGTAATTAATAAAAAAAATAAAGTTACATGTGTGTGTCTATTGTTGTAAACTATTTTGTCCACTTACCCAATCCCTCTTCTTCGAAAATATTTATTTTTTTTCACTTTTTTTTGTATTTACAATAACTTATCTTTAACTTTTTAACACTCTTCACACAAATAAGTACAAATAAATGAAAACTTATCGGGGATTTACTTTTTAACGCCAAAAATGTAAAAAATGCAACTCTGCAACATACATTGGTCAACGATGATGGATATTTCCATCAACAATGACAGTCATATGTTCGGTCATATATAAAATGTGTGCAAATGTGTTAGTAAACATCTTTTGTGTGTATTAGTTTCGGTCATCTATTTCTTGTAGGGTACTAAAGCAGAGATAGGCATAAAGAGAACATTAATTACATCGTACAACACTCATTTGTACACATGGAGAAATCGGTAGATAAGTGAAAGTATAGACCATTCATAGTAACACTATTCTTTTAAATAAAATTAATATATAAAATATTTGATATCAACATGGGTATCAAAAAAAAGAACTTCAACAGTTTAATTTTATTTAATGCCTATTTTGGGATCAAATATATTAATTTTATACCCAGTTGGCCAAATGGTCGTAGACGACATTGTCTTTGACGATTTATGTAAGACATATTTGAAATTGTCCCCTGTCGCTGAAGTTGGCTTAACGATGATGTGTAAGAAATCATCGTTAACGACAAGATTAGCGACAAAGACCTGAAAGTTGTCATCTTTAAAACCCTATTAGAGAAAAGGTGAGCGACTACATCTTAAATATTGTCTTCTATAGACTATGTTAAAGACAATATTTAAGATAATGTCTTTAACATTGTTTTCTATCAAACACACATTACGACAAGATGAGCGACAATGTCTTTAATGTTGTCATATCTCTAACTCTGTTGACGACTAGATGAGCGAAGAATTCTTAAATGTTGTCTTTTGCCACCTTTAATGAAGACAAGGTAAATGACAATGTCTTAAATGTAGTAATCTGTTTATGTTATTGATAGAACAAATTCATATATGCTGTCTTCTATTAACTTTGTTAATGACAATATAAAAGAAAATGTCTTCAATGTTGTCTATTATATAACTCTATCGACGACGATATGAGCGATGTGATATTTAATATTGTCTTCTATCAAACACACATGATGATAAAATGAGCGACAATGTCTTGAATGTTGTCTTATACTATTATACACTGTTGACAACAAGATGATCGACATTGTCTTGTATGTTGTTCTCCACAAGTAAGTGCCATGTTACTAGGCAATGTAAAATAACGGTAAAATAACTGCGATTGAAGAAAAGACAAAAATGTTGAAAGTTAAAATGTTCATTTGCGTGCGAAAAGCTGAAGAGTAAGAGTGTTTTTAAATTTTGAAATGATGGCAACAAAGACAAAAAGTTGCTTAAAAAATACGGCAACGTACTTAAGGCTTTATATGGTAAATATTTTTAAAAATTACAGCCGTTTATTTAATGATATTTTACTTAACACTAAAAAAATATTTTCCAAATATATTTTAAACAGAATCTACAAAGACGGAGGGACATACATATGAAGACTTTATAGAAGATCTACAGGTTGTTTTCCGTCGCATTAAAAAAATCTACAACAAAGATAAATCTGGAAAATATGATGAGGATAATGATAAGTAAAAAAATTCCTAATGTAATTTATTTCTGATAAATTATAAATAATTAATAAAAAATTTAAATCTATGTTTTTGTATACATTTTTTAATATTGTTACCAGTGTATCATTGATGACAATATTTACAGTATTGTCATCCATATTATCGTTCATGACAAAGTGAACGATATTGTTCTCCATACTATCATTAACGACATAGTTGTGGACATTATCACTTATGTAATCGTTGAGGACAAAGTAAACGATATTGACGCCTAATAATCGTTGACGATAATATGGTGGAATTAATCTTCTATAATGTCGTCAGTGAATATATAGACGAAATTTTCATTCTTATTTCGTAAACGACAAACTGAGCGACATTGTCTCTCTTTTAGTCGTCCACGATTTTCGCGACATTTGTATGAAAAAGTCGTTGACGATTTGTTCCGGCTGTCCTACATTTGTCTTCGAAGACTTTACACTGTCATCGACCCATCATTGAGGATGTCTTGAAGACGTGGCCAACTGGGTAGACATCTAAATCAGCGAAAGGCAGACTCACACTACTACAGTTTTTAGATATTGTAGTTGTATGAGTTGAGTAAAAAGTTAAGAAATAAAACAAAAACAACAACTGAAATAAACAAGCAATGCTCATGCGAGACAGACTGGTTTTGATTGTTTTTATACAATGTGTGTGCTTGCGTACATGTGAAAACAAAAACAAGAGAGCTCATTTGAGAGCTCACTGCGTTTCGCTGATCTAAATCATTGAAGAAAAACTGTGTACAGTGTTACTATGCGAAGTCTCTAATTTCATATATTTTTACATCGATTTATCCATATATGAAAAAAAGATTAAACAACATTTTTACAGGATGTTATAATAACATGTTATGCACTTTCATTCTCTGTCGTAATCTTACCAGCAATTTTCTTATTTGATCAATTGACCTTCTTTAAACTAATCGATCATATACTACCACTGAAGGCTAAGATCACCTTCTATATAACTGTAAACAATATAGAAGTCAAGTTAATTGCATAGAGAAAATCATCATATTCAGATCAACATTATATTGATCGAAACAATTTATAAAACAATTCAACCCCATTTAAAATCAATCGCCCTTGTTGCATTAGCAAAAAATCAAAATTACTGTAATTGTCGATTTGTACCCTAGTAAATTCTGAGAAATAGTAAAATATATCGATGTTTTTAAACATTTAATTTGTTTAAAAACGAGAACCAGCAATAGAGGAGGAGTTAGGCTTTCTGAATAGAAGCTACTATGGCATAAAACTGACTCAAGCGTTGACTAAGTAGTCAACCAAAATATTGTTTTATCGCAATCAAGTCATTGTACCTAATTATACCCTACACCACCATAGTGGGGAGGTTATATTGCGTTTGTGCAGATGTTTGTAACGCCAAAAAATAATAGTCTAACACCCACCTTAAAGTATACCGATCGACTCAGAGTCACTTTCTAAGTAGATAAAACTTTGTGCGCAAAGTACAGGTCTCAATTTTAAAGATATTTCGATCAAATTTTATACATATAATTGTTTCGGCCTAAGAACAAAGTATATTGAAACTAACTGAAATCGGTCCATTATTTTACCTAGCCCTCATACAAATATCCTCCCGAAATTAGAGTTTATTACTCATAAATGTTTAATTTATATAGGTATCTACACAAATTTTGCTCCAAATAAGTTTTATATATACAGAATTCATGTCACCAAATTTTATTATAATCAGTCCATAATTAGTCATAGCTCCCATATTAGACCCGCTTCCTAAAATCACTTTAACGTGCATAAATCTCCTCAAAATGTTGGTATACACATAAAATGCGACACAAATAACTTTCATATAGACATAAATCATATGATCTAATTTCATGGCGATCGCTCCATAATTGGTCATAGCTTTCATATAAGGACCACTTCCGAAAATTACTCACGAATATAAATTATTTAAATTTTAAAAGAAAAATATTTTTGCTCATTTACTTAGTGTAGGGTATTCTATGGTCGGCCTTGATCGACCATACTTTCTTATTTGTTTATGGAGATGTGTTGTATAATAATCTTAGTTAGGTTATAAAGGCAGCCTATCAGTGATATTCGGCTCACCTGGCCCCATATTCGAATTCCTTTATGATATCCGAAAAGGTTACTGGTTCGGTACGTCTAACAGGATCTTTGCATGCACATGAACGGTTCAATGCCAAACTAAACAGATAATCAAAGGATCCATCAGGTATTGCAGAAACAGACTGCCAAATATTGTCGTCATTATACTCGAGATATTAGGTGAAATATATAGCAGGTATTCAAACTCTTCCTAATCACGGCAATTTCTACAGAAATCATTACATGGTAGATTCAATATCCTAACTGGCGTAACCATCAAACAGAATCCTATACGATCTACCAGAATAGCCGAACAAAGGGGATTATTGGGTTAAGCTCAACAAACCACAAACAAGGGATGTTCTAAAAGATGAAGTTGAAGCTCTTTTGCAACTTGTGCGACAACATTTTATAAAAAAAGTGAACGTCTGCCAACATGATAGAGGCAGATATTTTCCCGACATCATATTCCATTTTTAATTCCATATTTATACTCTACATTGGTATAAATCATCGTACAATCAGTTACCAGGTACAATTATTAGTGAGAGTTTCCTATGTTCGCCCCTAAAACGTCAAACTATGTATTCAACCACTTAACTTTTTTAATTTGTTACCGCGATATTGTATACATTTGTAACGTTTTAACTGAAATTATACACACTTATTTAACAAAAAATATAATTTTTCTTCAATTGTTAGTAAATTGATCTTTGAAATTTTTTTTTTTTTTTCTAAAAACAATTTAAATTCATATATTTTTTTATAATTTTATATTTCATAATTTTCTTTTGCTTGACGTTATAGGGAATATATAATTGAGAACATAATTTCTAATAATTGTACCTTGCTAGTTCTGCCGTGGTATAAATAAAAGTGAATTTGACATAAAGAAGTGTGTTTTACCGCAATTCATTTCCTAACATTAAATTTAACCACCCATGTAGTCAAGTAATCGCTGGTAGACAATTAATCGCTGGTTTACAGTTATTACATATCCAAGTATTTTCACCGAATATTTCACCCAATTGTATGGCCAATATCTCAGTCTGGATACAACCCTTATTTACCAAATAACCAGAAACACAGCTTCTCAATAAAGCGGGGAATGTAAAAGTTAACAGCAGAAATCTAGATCTATCTGCATTAGGGTTGGTCAAATTATGTGCGACAAAGGCGCATCGCTATTGCTGTTCTATGGGTCATACCAAGAAAATTTGCTGAAGAAACCATAGCACAAAAATAAATTTCGAGACCCGGATTTTTCAAAATCGGTATTTTTCCAAAATATTCAAGAATAGAGGCAAAATAAAGTTTTATTTCCTCTAGCCAAATGTGTAATTGGGGTTTTTGTTTTGGAGTGCCGCCACACGCAGAAAAAAAAAATAGTTGTACATTATTACTGTAACCATTTCAAATTTGTGCATGGTTACAGTAACAATTTCAAAATTTTTAACAATATTATAGTCACAGTAACTATATATATGATTGTGGTAACAATAATATGGTTAATTTACGATTCACATGAATATTTCAACCATATATATGGTTACAGTAACCATGTATATGTTTGTGACAACCATTTATATGATGAAGGACTTACCATATTATGATGCTCTCATATCATAATCTGAGAACAACATATTATGATAAAATTATTCATCATATAAATGGTTGTCACAAACATATACATGGTTACTGTAACCATATATATGGTTGAAATATTCATGTGAATCGTAAATTAACCATATTATTGTTACCACAATCATATATATAGTTACTGTGACCATAATATTGTTAAAAATTTTGAAATTGTTACTGTAACCATGCACTAATTTGAAATGGTTACAGTAACAATGTACAACTATATTTCTTTTCTGCGTGCAGGTGGAGCTTTCGTACATATCTTTGGATTTAATCGCCTTTTTTTGAGGAAAATTTACGAAATTGTTGTGAAAATTGACGAATATTTGACTTTCTATGATATGATTTCTTCGGCAAACATTCTTGGAATGAACCTTAAAACAATTTGTCCATTTTGTCGGCCCCTAACAATATGACCCACCCTAATCTGGATATATCTCGAACTGGGACGCTTCCTCTATCAAAGTTGCTCCGTTCGTGATCCATACAGATAATCGTTCGTTGAGCAAGGAACCTGCATAAAATAGATGTCCCCTAAAATAAGCATTTTTATTCGAAGTTGATGCAAGACCCAAGCTATGAAAGACATTTGGAAACTTTTAATTTTAATAAATAGAAACTGATTATAAAGATCGGATGAAAGGTTTAGCCATTCTATATTCATTTTGCCATCTGTTTCACTGTGCATATTATTTGAGATTTATACTGCAAGGAGATTCCTATTGATAACAAATTTCAAAGACACTACTACCTTTCTAAGGTCTGAGTTCTTATGAGAGTTGAATGTTTAAAAATCAGGGGGCTGAATTACCGCATTCATAAGTTAGTTAATTGATAATTTTGCTATAGAAATCATTTTTCGATACGAAATATCATTCGATAACGAATGCCGTAGTCCGACCTCAGTTTACAGTCATATGATTGTTCAACCATCTCTTGTCTCTCAGAATTGCTTCTGAGTGACCCGATGAACAGTTAATTGCTTTTAAACTCAGATGTATTCGGTTTTTCAAATCAGATTTGAACTCACTATAAAGTTACAAACAATTAAGTATTTGCCTGTGGCCCACTTATCATTACAAACAAATATTAATATACTAATTATAATATAAAACTATATATAAACAAAATAAAAATGTATATCAGACAATATATAATAATCAAATGCATTTACACAATTTTTACAAAATTTATATGTGAAAAAAAACCTAAAGAAAATACTATTTGTAATAAAAGAAACACTGAAAATAAATGAATAAAATATGAAGGCAATATTAACAAAAGTTTATCTATTTATTTTATAAAACCGTAAACAAAAATTCGACCAGTATAATGATGAAATAAAATTAAATTGGCAGCCCACTCTTTTACTATGACAATACGAATTTATTTGGAATATTATTCAACAGCCTAATTTGTTATTCCTCAAATCGAATACTTAATGTAAGTCGAGATATATTACAATTAAAAATTATATTCTAACATAATTCACCGAGCAGAACTACATGTGTTGAAACACCCCCGCAACGCCAAACTGATAGACTATCTCATTACAAACTTGTCTACCGTGAAATCCAGGGCATACGATTATGTTTCAAGTTTTCTTTTAGCAAATTAAACAATTGTATTAAGAGTATAGTTAAAAATAAAACACATTTATTTTTATAGATTATAAATATGTCTACAATAAACTTTTACTTACATATCTAATTGAGGCTTATCATCTAAAGTAACATAAGGATCGAGCTCCTTACTCACACGATTAGTTTGTTCGTATTCTATAAGAAGTAATGAATTAAGACCGGTATGTAAAATTTCTTGCGGCACATAAACAGTTAACTGAGGGCCAGCCAAAGGCCAATAACGGCCCAAATTAAAACCATTTACAAAAGCCACACCCTTGCCCCAACCCGAGGGATTAAGGAATGTGTGATGAATATCGGTAACCAAAAATTCACCATAATACACCATGGGACCATTTGTTAATGTATTTGTCTCATCTGTCATATCTTCTAACGAGGTATAATTCTTATAAATGCTGTTTAAAAGATTTGATGTGTGAGGTTCTTCTAAGGTATAACCGGTATTTAACCAGTTTTCTAACAGCATTTCTTCACCATCTTTTGATTTTTGCAGTAACACGTTACCCATAATGCCCTTAGTATCATTGGCGACATTAAAATTAATGCGTCCCTGATTTTCCACTAGTATTTGTAACATTGAGCCAGAAGACTTATTCAAAGTTAAGGAGAAATTGCCATTTTGTCTAGATAGAATGCCCATAAATTCTTGATCCACATAGATTAAAGCACGATCTCTTAACTCGTTGACGGTCAGTAAAGCAGATTCAATATTTATGCCCTCTATACTGGACTCATATAAAACTAAACCCGAATATTGGTCTAGTTCTTCAAATGTTTTAGGTTTCAAAGATTTTACACCCAATCCATTGCCCAATGTCGCACGACCTTCATTAGACAGCAAATGCATTATTGGTCTCATATCGACTTTGCCATAGGCAAACGATTGTTCTTTTATTACTTCCGCTTTAGGTATTACGAAATACTGGGCTATAACGTCTCGCACCAATTCAAACTTTTTGGTAATATTTCCCGGTTCATCCATGACCGCATCGTAATCATAGGAAGTAATGTCGGGTACATATTTGTTGTCGCCAAAATCGTTAGCACCAGCTGTGAAACCAAAATTTGTACCACCAAAGAACATATAGAAATTAACACTGGCATTGTAAGACAAAATTTTTCTGAAATTTTAAAATATAGTTATAATCTGAAGCATAAGATACAAATTTTTTTAATTTAATTATTTTACTTAAGGGCATCTGCTACTAGTTGACCATCACGCCTTTGATTTGATTCTTGCCAATGTGTCAGCCAGCCGGGATAGAATTCTGAATTAACCAGGGGCCCTGTCGGCTGCACTGATCTCAATATGCTCCAAATATTATCAATTTCATGAACTAAAATCAAAAGAAATTTTATTTTGAATGTCTTGATATTATTCCACAGAACTTGAACTAAACTAGAACTGAACTAGAACTGAACTAGAACTGAACTATAACTGAACTATAACTGAACTAGAACTGAACTAGAACTGAACTAGAACTGAACTAGAACTGAACTAGAACTGAACTAGAACTGAACTAGAACTGAACTAGAACTGAACTAGAACTGAACTAGAACTGAACTAGAACTGAACTAGAACTGAACTAGAACTGAACTAGAACTAGAACTGAACTAGAACTGAACTAGAACTGAACTAGAACTGAACTAGAACTGAACTAGAACTGAACTAGAACTGAACTAGAACTGAACTAGAACTGAACTAGAACTGAACTAGAACTGAACTAGAACTGAACTAGAACTGAACTAGAACTGAACTAGAACTGAACTAGAACTGAACTAGAACTGAACTAGAACTGAACTAGAACTGAACTAGAACTGAACTAGAACTGAACTAGAACTGAACTAGAACTGAACTAGAACTGAACTAGAACTGAACTAGAACTGAACTAGAACTGAACTAGAACTGAACTAGAACTGAACTAGAACTGAACTAGAACTGAACTAGAACTGAACTAGAACTGAACTAGAACTGAACTAGAACTGAACTAGAACTGAACTAGAACTGAACTAGAACTGAACTAGAACTGAACTAGAACTGAACTAGAACTGAACTGAACTGAACTGGAACTGGAACTGAACTAGAACTGGAAGTGAACTTCAAACTAAATATCATACTTACTCCGATCAATACCAAAATCGGTTGTAGCAAACACTCCTTCAATTTTACCACATTTTATGCGTTCATTCGGTATGTCTGTAGTAAACAACAAAGCCTTGTCTCCCACATACTTCAAAGTTTCATCTCTTAACCAATTCAAATAATCACGATCACAAGCACTGAAACTTCCATACTCATTCTCCACCTGGACCATTATAATCGGTCCACCATTTCCATACAAGAAACGTTCCATTCTGGGCATTAGTTTACTATACCATTCAGAAACTTCGTGAATATAATTTTTATCACTAGTACGTAGTTGAATGCCGGGATATTTACGGAAAAGCCAATGGGGAAGACCACCCTATTACGAATATAAAAAAACAAATATTTAAAATTTATCCTTGAGTTCTAAACACATTACTTACATTATCTCTCTCCGCGCATATATAGGGACCAGGTCTTAATATCACATAAAAACCTTCCTTCTGGGCTAATTCAATAAATTTTTCTACATCAGCTATACCCGACCAATCGTAGACACCATCATGGGGATTATGCAGAGACCATTCAACGTAACTGTATTATTGAGAATTGTATAAGTAATGCGGAATATTCTTGGATATAATTTGTTTAAAACTTACGTATCGAGTACATTTAAGCCAGCCGATCTCATAGTTCTCAGCCTTTTATGCCAGGCATCGGGTAAAGCGCGAAAGTAATGAAATGATCCGGACACATATCGAAACGGTTTTCCATCCATTAGAAATGTATTGGCTTCATGATCGATAGTAAAGGTACGACTCATAGTTACGTTAGGGTTGAGCGCTACCTATAAAAAAAAGAGTGATGATATCAATCATTGCAATGTTAAAAAACGAAAACGCTTTTTCCAGAATCTCTGCTTTTTAATGGGAAATGATTTTTGGGAGAAGGCCTTATATGGAAGCCGATATTTACTACATTTTAGAGGAAATTTTCTCTCTACCTTCTTACAAGCTGAGCAGAATAATGTGCGGATACCGAAATGTTTGAGCCTTAAATTAGTATTCCTATAGGATGTTAGTAATCGCTCTACATAAAAAAATAAGCTTCCTATTTAAATCAGCCAAAATAATCGAATGTGCCAAAATTTATGAAATAATATTAAAAATTCTAAACTGTACCTTGATCACTAGGTTTATATCAATAGACAGATAGCGGGACTTACGGACATTGTTAAATCTGCTCAGAAAGTAATCGTTACCATCGAATTCTTAAGCCTCAAATGCAGCTTTTATTTTCATGTATTTAGTACTAAAATATTTTTATTTCAAGGTTTAAATAAATATAATTCCCAAATATATTTCATAGGTGATATGAACGATTTGAATCATTTCTTTGTTCACAAAGTATTTATGAAAATGGTTATTTTATTTACTTTCATCTACGTAATGTTTATTATTTACACGACTAAAGAGACTACTAATTAGTTAAAACATTCGAATACTTATGATAACACATACAAATCCTACTGTAAATATTGTATTATTTATTGAATCTTAGATAAAGGTTTGTGTCTGGTTGATTAAAAACAATTAATGGTGGTCATGTTAGATAATATTGCATTATATTGAATTGTTACGAAATCACATTTAGCAATTTCAATTTAACGGGTTTTAATGGCTGGCAGCTTTAGTTCCAATATTCAGTATGTTTATCAACTCCATAAACCTTAAGTGGAGATTCTTCTGATAATGATGTGTTATTAAAGCCACAAACCATCAGAATTTACTGCTAAGAATTCTCTGCTAGATAATTCTGGAAATTGTGCGAAGATGACGCTGATATATAAATACGAATTAGTAATAGGACGGATTGTCAAGTGTCCAAAACCTGTTGGCCAAAAATATATGCAAAAGCCACCAAATCGCTAATTGGGTTGGATAGGTGTAGTCACAGAATTCTAGTAGGATTGATAACCGGTCACTGATCATTTACCTTTATAGGTAAATGGGATAATATGATGATTTTTGTAGAGTGTGTGGGAATGTAGTGGAGTTGGGGACAGTAGAGCACTTTATGTGGAGAGTCATAGAAAATTATATCCTCCTAGGTCAATCCGTATAGAACATATCGTGCCTACAACAGACAGAGATACAGACTCTGAATATAAATGCTTATGTCGGTCCTCGACCAATATTTCAATGTGTTACATAATCAATATACCCACTATAAACCTATAAAAGGGAGCATTTTATTAAAAATATACATTTGCAATCTCATAAATATGTATATATATTGGATCTTAACAGATAGGGGAGGCTATTGAAACCAACTTTCCGAAGCCATAAATAACTTACAAATATGACTGATAAATAAATACTTATATAAAGCACAGTTCTGTCTGAAATAATTTAAAAAAATCATCAAGTTTAAATCCATTTATATATCGCGTTTGAATCGTCTCAGTAGTTTCGGATTATCAATTTCATTCATGGCTGAAATTGTTCAAATCTATTGCTTTGTCGCAAACCCACATGTAATAGAAACAAAATGAGATATCGATCATAAAAATTAAGTGAATTCGCTCATTTTTCCAACATTTTTTTTTTTTTTTTTTTTTGTTTAATAAACATAAAATTGAGTAGCTACTGTTCTTCTTTCGATTGATTGAATTTTGAAAACATTTTCACATAGAAATTCATTTAATTTAATCGATTGCGGTAGTAACCATAGAGGAATCTCCCGTCAAAGACTTAACTCATTTGTCAAAAACCTAAGTACTGAGAATGTATTAGTAAAAAAAAAACTATGTGAAAACAAAAACAATACTTATTTACTTATTTTAAGTAAAATTTTTGTTTAAGTTTTTTTCTAGTTTCCGCTCTTATTGTTTCTCTATGTTAGCAACCTTGATAGAAAAAACAAGTAAGAGAGCTATATTCGGCTGTGCCGAATCTTATATACCCTTCACCAAATTATACCTTAAAATAAAATTTAAAAAATTTTTTTTAATTTTTTTTTTTTTCAAAATAGTTTTTTACAATTTTTTTTTCCCGCTTTTGACCCATTGTAGGTCCTATTTTGACTTAGTAATCGAGATATAGATAAAAAAAAATAGGCCAAAAATAGAGGTTGTCTCGGATTTTTGCTCATATCTCCGTTATTTATGGACGGATTTTGCTGATTTTAAATAGGAAATTTTTGGAAAGCATATCTGACAGAATTATGAAGGATTTGGATCCCGAAGATATCTGGGGTCTTCAGGAAATTGATTTCAACAGACAGACGGACATGGCTAAATCGATTCCGCTATCTATAAGGATTCAGAATATATATACTTTATAGGGTCGGAAAATTATATTTTGGAAATAACAAACATAATGAAAAATTTATATATACCCTTCTCACGAAGGTGAAGGGTATAAAAACAAGGTAATTCCACTTCTCTTCAGAAAAAAGGGAAACATCGTTCAAGAATTTTTTATTTTTTATGTGTAATTTATATTTGTGCTTAAATGTAAGTGGAAACACCAATTAATGTTTAAATGAGCATGAATATATTTGCTTCTCTTGTAAAGTTTGTCAAATCAAAATCATAGTTTAAGCACCATTTAAATTATTTGTATACAATCCATACATTTATGACCATGTTACAAAATTCATTTTAACATAAACTTTTATAAATTTCAGAATGTATTACATACAAATTTTATTACACCCTTCACCTTGTCCGTCCGTTGGTAGAAAACTTTAACCAAATCGATATATTAGCGAAAAATAGTAAAAATAGAGTTTCACTGAAAAATTTTGATTTTTATACCCAACACCGCCATAGTAGGGAGGGTATAGTGGATTTGTGCAGATATTTGTAACGCCCAAAAATATTATCCTAACACCCACCTTAAAGTCGATTAAACGATAGCCGTCTGTCCGTCTGGCTGGCTGTCCATGTAAACCTTGTGCGCAAAGTACAGATCGCAATTTTGAAATTTCAATTGGCCCAAGGGCCAAGCCTATTGAAACTGGCTGTAATCGGTCCATTATTTCACCTAGCCCCATATAAATGTCCTCCCGAAAATTTACTTTATCGGTCATATATTATTTAATTTATATAGGTATATAGACAAATTTTGATCCAAATAACTTTTATATATACGGAATTATAGTCACCAAATTTTATTATGATCGGTCCATAATTAGTCATAGCTGCCATATAAGGCCCTCTTCCGAAAATCACTCATGAATGTATGTAAATTATTGAAATTTTTAAAGAAAAAAGTTTTTACTCATTTACTTAGTGTAGAGTATTATATGGTCGGGCTTGACCGACCATACTTTCTTACTTGTTAATGTTGTTAAAGTATTATTTTAAAAATATGCGGAGGTGTCTGCTTTTTGAGCCAAACTAGAACCAGATAAAGTACGTGCTTTCCTGTTCCATTCGCATAGTCCCCATTCATACTGTGAAACATTTGCTGCAAAACATATGAGTCGATGAAAGGGGAATGGAAAAGGGTACTCTGTTTCATGTACATGAAGTTTTTATTGAGTATGTCATCCACATTTATTCGTTCATATTCGTTCTGTACAGAAATGTCAAAAACTGAAAAGCAAACACTTCATTATGTGGACACGAATGCAGTTTCAAAAGAGAATTTAAAAATGTGTTGCAGTTAATGTTTCACAGTGTGGACCGGGACATACGAATCTTATGATTTGAATGAATGAGGAGAATCTTACATCTTTACTCATTATGAAAACTCAATATAAGTTTCATCATGTTGTTTGACCGCAATTTCATTTTAAATCATTATAGCCCATTCAAGACCATGCAAAGCAAGCTTTTTTTGGTACGGTTTCTTGACATCCGTGACTTTTCTGTTCTTGAAGGCTGTATAAGGGATGTTTTCTTTTAAAACAGCATAAATAGTTTCCTTTTTTTATTATTTAAAAACCAAATTTCTTTAATTTAAATTGTTTTATTTTTATTTCACTATCTAAGTAACAATTTTAGATGTACTGAAGCTAAAAAATCTCAAATATATTTTATATAGACAAGGAAAAATGTTTTCCACAAAAAAAATTTAAATATCAGTTTTCAAATATCTTTAAATATTTAACAAATTTGTTCAGCAATGTTTCAAATATCGTAAATTTGTTATTTAACAAAAATATTTTTCATTAAACATTGTTTAAGTAAATACATAAACAGTTTTTAATCTATCTTCTAAAGTAAAGTAAGGTTAAGGTTATTGTTTACATTAATCCCGTTTTTTCAATACTGCACTTTTGTTGCTCACTGTACACTTTTTTGTATACTATTATAATATGCATACATATCTATGCATATTAGTTATTTAATCCACAAAAAACAATTTATTTAGTTTTCTTTATAAAAATGTTGTATCTCACCATCTCCATGAATTTTATTTACAAAAATATTAAATTTTTATTGACACAAAATGAAACTAATAATGAAATTCACATATTACAAACATTTATTAAGTAGTACATTAAAATGGGGTTAGTGACACTAATTCTAGTATTTAATTGAAGTCCATGGTCAACAAATCAAGTTAAGCTTACATCGTCTACCGCTCCAACGAAATGCATTATTAAACTATACAGAATGACCACAATTAACACCGCACATATACCGGACACTACCATGGCTATGATATCACTGCACACGAATTTTTGCTTTTTGCTGGGTTTCACCTCAACTGGTTGTTGGGCCTCTACTTCCAAGTCGCTCATTTTTTGTTTAAATATTTTTTCAAAAGCTCTTTAGTTAAACACTCTCTTAATTCTTGGATTTTAAGAGACAATTTAAAACCAGACTTAAAACGAAAAACTTGATTTTATTATTCGTTCAGTTTATATTGTATATAAAAAAAATTATAGATGCCGCTTTTTTAAAAACAAAATTAAACAATGTACGTGTGAGAAGGTTAACGGCTGTTCAATTAATCGCAAATGGCAAATTATTATTAATAAATGGAAGTTAATAAATTTGTTTGTGACGTTTTATTTTTGAAATACTTTTTTGGTCATCAAACCCTTGAAGTGTTTGTTTATTTTGGTGTTACTTATTTTATTATTTATTTACCTGTAATTATTGTTTGAATTATTGGCTTGTTTTGCTTTGTATTGCACTCTTGTGCATAATGATAAGATACAAAATGTGTAAGTGAACACTTGAGAAAAAACGACTGTTAATTCAATGATAAACAATACATTTCTTGTTAACAGTGTTTCTAACCAAAGGTATGCTTAATTCAACTGGAATCATCTAATTTTAGATACGAGGGTGGGTAAACAAGTCCGTGACTTTTTGAATTTCCCGGCTCTTAACTCAAAGGTCAACAGGCATCTGTCAGTTGACTCCTATCAAAATTTGAATAAGCTGCGTAATTTAGTTTGTGTTTGACAGCCATTGATAGTAGACTACCTCGTGACTTGAGGTGAAATTGAAAAAAATGAATTTCTTCAGCTCATTCAGCCAAAAAAAACATTAACCCAAATAAAGGCAAAGCTTGATAAATACTATGGGAACTCTGCACCATCAATTTCAATGGTAACAAAGTGATTTACTGAATTTCGTGGTGGACGTACAAGCACGGAAGATAGCTAACGTTCTGGACGCCCAGTTGAGGTCTCTACACCGGAAACAATTCAAAAAATGTGAGAGAGTTTGTGAAAGCCATAGGCATAGATGACCTATGTCTGTTGTCAAAAACCTAATTCATGAGAATGTATTGCCTGTATTTTGTTATTGTATCACCCGTATGTGTGAAAATATAATAATTTGTTCCTTTGATATTTCTCTCTCCTTCCGTTCTATGCGTTTATTCTATGGCCATAGGCATCTCACATAGCTTAATGGTTTCAATTTTGAATGATTGAGAAAGCTTTCCGCTATGAGAAAGCTTTCCGCAAGATGGCTGCCGCGTTTGCTTACAATCGGGAGCACATAAGGGTTCAAACATATGCAATTTCAATGACAAACCATAGGGCGGAAGAGGGAACTACGAAATGCTCCCTAAATACTTCTCCGGATTTAGCCCCAAGTGACTATATCTTGTTTCCAAACCAGAAAAAATGTCTGGTCGGAAAAAGATTTAACAAAAATACCTATTTTGATTACCTCGACAAATCATATTTTTTGGAAGGGTTAAACAAATTGCAGAAACGTTGGAAAAAGTGCATAGAGCTCAAAGGAGACTATGTTGAAAAATAAAATATTTTGTTATTCAAAAACCAGTTTTTTCATTCAAAAACCCACGGATTTTTGACCAACTCTCGTAATTTCAAGATACAAATTGTATAAATTAACTAGCTGAACCGGCAAACGTTGTCCTGCCATACAAATTATTTCTAGTGAATATATTGGTTATTAAATAAAAAATAACGAATGTATTCTAAGTGAGTTTGGCATTTTAGGTATTTTTGATGCCAAATAAAGAGATATACAAACATAATTTTTTTTTTGTCGAAAACTATTAAAAAAAATGGGTGGATAGGGACATCCTAATGACCTAGCGGTATGAAATGTACTTTACGACCTATTCTCGTATCTACCAAAAATATATAAAAAATTCATAAAAAATGGTAAATATGTATTGATATTTGGATATTGCTCATACAAAATATTAAAATGTCGGCTAAAAAATGGGTAGGTGAGGGTCGGTTGATGAAAATTTGGGATTATAAGTAATTTTGAATGCCAAATAAAAAAAATTCGAATAAGAAGTTTTTAGCAAAAAAATTTTAAATACAAATTCTGGATAGGGACACCCTCATGACCTAGCGGTATGAAATATACTTTACGACCTATTCTCATAGCTCCCAGATACACATACAAAATTTCATAAAAATCGGTTTAGTCGTTTCGGAGGAGTTCAAACACAAACATTGTGACACGAGATTTTTATATATTAGATATTGACGCCTAGAAAAAAAGGTGTAGTTCTTTCCATGGCAAGTTACTCCCTGTCTGTATTTTGTCCTCTTATCTACGACTGAATATCTTTCTGTTGGCTACTCTCTGCTGATAAACTCTTTTGACTCCTCTCTGTTGACACTATGTTATAAACACCTCTGCAGACACTCTCTGATGTTGACCATCTGCTGTAAACACTCTGCTGTTGTTATTGAACGGCTCGTTCAACCTGCTGTATCCCATCGACCACCGGATTATCTGAAATGAAACAAACCCAAATTTTGGCGGATATTTTTCGTCCCACCTGGTTGAATGTCAATGAATAATATTTTCCTTTATTAAGCTTATTACTAAGAGTAGTACACATTTTATAAGCAAGTATTTGTGTGGGCCTAAATTCTTACAATTTAAGTCCTTTCAACATAAAGTGGGCCATCGCCAAATTCAGGCGGACCTGTACGCAGTATCATTGAAAATTGGACATATCAGATCTGGTTCACCCTGCAAACCTGCGTTTGAATAACAAAGTCTATATTTATAAAAATTAATGTAGATCTGTTTATTTGTTTGTGCTTTATAGAGGCTTATGCGGATTGGCACCTCACATATAAAGTAAATAGTTATTTTCGAATATACAAACTATAGTTGTGAAAGTCTTCTTAGTATCAAAAGTATTCGGTTTATTTAAAGGAAATACACCCACGTTTTAAAAAGGTTAAAATGTAACAATTGGTGTCAGAAGTGGGATTGCAAAATAATAAGCATGAAGTTTGAAGAACTAAAAGTTGAACAACTCAAGAAAGAATTGTGTAAGTTGGAGTTACTTACAGTTGGCAATAAAGCGGAATTGCAAAAGAGCTAGCACTGAGGGGCAGAATCTGACACCTGACGGCCCTACCATCTCCATATCAGTAATGCAGCAGGAAAATAACAATCTTACTGCTAGTGGGTATGTCAACGGTCAGAAGTACATCCTTACTATTGACACGGGAGCGTCGCAGTCTATCAACATCTCAGATTTAGTAAAGAAAACAATTGAACCAATTTACAATGTAAGTCTACGCACCGCTACTGGAGAGCTTACCACTGTCCATGGTAAAGTTAATGTGAAACTAACTATTGGTGGAATTAGCGTAAATCATGTCTTTGTTGTTGCCGATATTGTGGATGAAGTAATTATTGGTGAAGACTTCATGATTAGTCACAGCATTACTTTGGATATGGGACAAAAAGTCATGAATTGGCGAAATGTTAAAATACCCCTTGACGTCGGATATGAGAGCAGGTCTCAAGTAAGAAGGCTAGTATTTGTTGAGCATCAAAAGTTGCCACCGCAGTCAGAGGATTTGGTATGGGCCCGTGAGGAAGAGGAGGATTGTATAGACAATGGTTTGTTGGTGTTGGAATCAGCAGATGTGAAAAGTGCCCGTGTAACGATGGGGGCCCTTGTTAAACAGTTCAATGATGGAATGGTTCCATTTGGAGTGCTTGGTCTGTCCCGCAGTAAAAAGATCATCAGGACGGGTTCCGAGATGGGTGAGTGTGCTTCAGCAGATGCAGTAAATAATTGTGAGAAAAATACTGCCAATGACTTCTCCAAAGAAATGCATGAATTCGTTCGGAGACGAATTAAAATGACCAGCGACCAAGTGAAGGCCAGATGTAGCCCACAACGTGGTAAAGGTTTGTTTTCCAAACTACAGAGTTACTGGAAGGGACTACATAGGTTGGTTAAGAGACTGGATGACATGGTCTATAGAATACGGAAATGTGGAAGACCGAGAATTAAGGTAAAACATCTGAAACGACTATCTGACCATTGGAAAGGTAAATCTGTGCCTTAGTATAAGCTTCTACTCATCAACAATGTTGATCGCATGCGGTTACTAGCATTGTTTGTAAGTATGTCAACACTTAATGATTAATGACTAACATCGAAAGCTCTAGAATTCGAATATTCTACTTTTAAGATCATTGTAGAAATAAAGTTTTCTAGATGGTAAAGCAGTGCATATAAATTGGCCGTGAAGAACACCACAACAGTGAGTCTAATTTGAAGCATCGCGATTCAATGAATAAATCTTTTAAACGAGTGAGAGAAAGCTGTGCAAGAAGATGTGGGAGAAACGAAAACATAAACGATATATTTAACTTTCTTCTCATAAATTCAGATCCTGTAATAACACGACTTTTATATTAGAATAATTGTAATATTTTATGTATGTATGTATTTTTAATTTTTTATATTACTTTTTATTCTTAAAATGACATATAATGTATTTTAAATGACTAATAAAATAATTAGAAAAATTAATTTGGCTTATAATATTTTTACATATTTGAAATCTAGAGAAAATTACATTTCCAATGATACCATAACTCACATCAATACCCAGTGGTTGATTTATCCCCACTTTTAACATATCTTTGCCCCTATGTGCATCGTTAAGTAAAAACATCAACTGCATTGCCAGTGTATACTTGTACATTATAAAGTGTGTGTGCATTTCTACGAATTGATAAACGTGTATAAAAACACTGAGTGACTATTTAATTCTGTTGTTGTTGTACATTTTAAATAAATAAAGAGTTGTTACAATTTTAAACTCTAAACTGCTTTTATTTGCAATCAAAAGTATCCGATTTATTTAAAGGAAATAAAATCACGTTTTAAAAAGGTTAAAACGTAACACTATATATGATTCAATTTCTTTTTATGGCACGAAGTTTAACCAAAAAAGGGAGGGGTCAGTTATTTCCAAATATCTTAAGAACTATAATTTCAAGATTCTTCAAACTTTGTCAGAATACTAAGCTCTCATATCATTTTACATAGTTTGTCTGAAAATGGTCGGAATTCGATTAATGGGCGTGGCACCTTCCATACAAAGTAAATATATTACATATTTCGAATATCAGGAGAACTATAATTTTAAAAGCATTTACACTTTGTCCTACGCGACACTCGTCTATACTTATATATTTGAAATATCTATATGATTATTGTTTCTTAATAATAGTTAATATTTTCACAGCAAAAGTTTTATATAATGAATTGAGCTTTCTTTTTTGAATGTTGTACATTATGGCGGAAGAAGCCTATATACCAGAACTCAAATGTATAAATTGATGTCGGACAAAATATTAATGGGCGAAATTTAGCTCTTGTGCTGATCGGGTTTTTAATGTAAGTATATAAGAAGATCTACCTACGAATAACTTTCTGTGTAGAGATTCGATGTCCGCCTATATGTCTGGCCATTCGTTTATGTCGTCATTTTCATAATTCAATTCGCCAGACGGTCATTTAAGACTTAGGAGCTAATTGACATCGATCCATTACTTCACTATGCTCCCATAAAAATAGCCCACTAGAACAGGACTTTAGAACCAGCCTTGTCAATTTAGAGCTTTTCGTGCATTGGTCTCCACGTAGCAATATTTATTGCTAAAATTCTCAATTGATTGCGTCCATAAAAATTGCGATGTGTAGACCGCAATCCATAATAAGCAGTCAGTTCTATTGTCATTAATGTAAAATTTCTTCTTTCTATGATGCGGTGTGATTAATTCATACACATTTAATTTATTTAAGTACCAAAAGTAAGAAAAACAAAGAAATTAGTGGAAAAAATATTATCAAAAGCAAAATACACATAAGTTTTTCATACAACTTATCGCTTGAAAATTTTGTGCTGTTGTTCTGGCGACGTTTTTGCTTGTGCTTAGCTACGTGAAGACCTAGGGTAAGGCAATTGCTGATGCATTTCACAGTATTTTTCTTCATTAATCAAGACTATTAACTTTCGAAAATAAGTTAGAACCGCATAAATCTCTTAAATATCTTAGAAGCGACAGTATATTAAGTATGTAAATAATAGAAATCACACTTCTGATATTAGTGACGATCGGTATATAATTGATCATACAATTTCCTCTATTCTGTTCTTTTTCGAACCTTAACCTCATAAATTTCAAATATCTTAATATCAGAAAGTAAATAGGGAATAAGAGTTTTGCCTCAAAAAGACCAAAAAGCAATAAAAAAAGCAATTAAATATTCAATTTTAAGAGAATTTGTATGAAAGAGGTAATTAAATTTGTTTAAAAAGCCATTAATGCTGGCAACTTGAGTTAATGGCTTTTGTTCCCTCAAATATGATTGGAAATGAAGTAATTTATGTGACATTTATTATTGTATGCTGGAAATCATGTGCTGCAATGTTCATAGATTTAGAATAGTATGTTGATAAGGTTTCTGTAGAATAATTAGTGTACAATAGTATTGGAACTTTATGTTGATAAGTATTTTGGTGGCTGCATTTCTATCTCGTTGTGGTTTGAGTTTTAGTTTGTTGTAATGATTGTGTGTATTTGAAAATGCATGTTGATAAGAATTTTTGGATGAGTTGCATGTAATGTATGTTGTTGTTGTGTGTTTTTTTAGTTTGGTTAATGATCGTGTACTTAGAAAGTGTTTTGGGGGGAAATTGGTTTAGAATTGTTTGATGAGCTGCATGTAATGTATGTTGTTGTTGGAATTTTTTGTTTTCTTTGTTAATTTGGTAATGATCATGTACTCTGATTTTAATAAATCAAGTGCTGAAGTGTATTTTGAATAATTAGTGTACACTAGTTTTGGAACTTTATATTGATAAGGATTTTGGTGAGCTGCATTTGCATCTTGTTGTGGTTTGAAAAATCATGTTGATAAGAATTTTTGGATGAGTTGCATGTAATGTATGTTGTTGTTGTTGTTAGGGTTTAGTTTTAATTTATTGTAATTCAAGAAATTTATTGCTAACGATTTATTTAATTGTTTTTTTTTGGAAATTTCTATCTTAATGAAATTTAAAATTTTCTATAAATTGTGAATTTATTAAGTAAACTATATCAGTTCAAGAAAAAATATTTAATAATGAACACTAACGCGGATTTAATTTCTATATTTAATAAATTAAATATGAAGCAGACGTTATGCATTAAAGATATGGTGGATTTGGAGGAATATAACATTACTGGAGCTGAACGTGTAACTACAAAATATGGAGAGGTCATTGTTTTGGAGTTGGGAACAAATTTACTATACCTTCCTAAGAGATTTAATTCCCTAACTGATAAGGATGTGGAAAGCTTTTCTTCTGGGTTATATTTAATTTCAAAAATTCCCATGAACGATGAAAAAAATGGTATTTTCTATAGGTTGGAGTTGAAGATGGTTCCTAACACCAGAGAATATTATCCTTTTAATAATTTTAGTACTTTTAAATAAACTAAGTTAAATAAATAAATTAATTAATAATAAAATAATTTATAGTTGTTTTTTATTTAATTGGAAATAAGTTTTTCTCAGAATATAAGAGAAGCATATAAGTAATTCATATTCAGATATAATCGAAATATCAAGCTAGAAAGATGGAGATTATTGATGATTTTCTGCTGAAATTTGAAAATATAATATTCAAAGATCATTTGGAACTAATAAATGAATTCAAATCAGAATATACAGATTTTGATACATACAATAAACCGTGTCCCCATGATAATTCTAATGAAGATGTTGTGGGTATGTGTGGATGTTGTTTTTTCCACATGAGAAAAAGAAAAGTTATAAAGATCATAGAAAAATATCAAAAATTAATTAAGTACTTATCATCTCCATTCATCAATCAGTCTTGTAAAAGGAAGAAGTGTGATGAAGATGAATAAATGATTTATTTTTAAAAAATTTTAAATTGTTTTTTTCTTTTTATATTCTAATAAAACAATAATTTTAATAATAATATATAATTTCTTTATTAAAATAATATATACATGTTAATTCAATTAAATATACTTAGCTTATTCAAATTTTAGTTTATAACAATTTTAATTTTTAGGTCAACTACATATATAAAAATCATTCTCTAATTTATCAATTTTAAAGTAATTTGATTAAAGAACATTGATATACATATATATATTTTTTTTTGTGAGTTGACTTAAAAATATTTTCTTTATAAAGAGATTTATTTAGTAAAGAAACCATCAGTTTACATTTTAATTTCATTGAGAATGGAGACTAGAACAAAAAAAATATTTGCACTTGGCCGAGCACGAAAACCTCAAATATATGATGTTATATTTGAAATGGAGTACTTCCTTAACCTTAAATTAAAGATTTCGTGTGGATTTTCAACAACGTTAGCATTCAAACCTGTGATATGGTTGCATTACAAAGACAAACAATTTATTCAGCTGGATCGGGAGGAGTGGCTACATCTCATGAGCTACAAGGATTACATACATAATACATTAAATCAAAATGTATTTTTAGATTTAATAAATCTAATTGATAATGATTGTGTAAGGGATATTGAATATTCCTTTCAATATAAAAATGGTATATGCTATATAATATTTAAACAAGGAAGAAATGAGATTAAAATTGATCCTGGCACATGGAGATCATTAACTAGAATTGGAGCATTTTTAACAACATTGTTATGTTGGAATACAATTCTTCAAAAACAAATATTACATTTTTATAATCAATATTATATTCCAACATGCTCTGTTTTAAATAAAACAAATATTAATTTCTATGAAATTAAAGGTATTCATGAGACAGATATAGAGATTGACTTAACACGACTATGTTATGACATTAGTAAAAAAATGCAAAATAAGATTAAAACAGATGTAAAAGTTCATAGATTATTATTAAGAATTGATAATAAATAAATTTAATATTGAAAATAAATAAAAATAGAAATAAACAAACAAAATCATATGTGTTTTTATTTATAATTTATTTAGTTTTAAAATGTATTAAAAATCTTAAACATAAATGCCCACAATTAAAAGCATTAATTTTTTGATATCTTTTATAGTTATATTTAATATTATTTCCTAAATATTTTAATATTTCTATAGGTGGTTGTAGGTTACCAAAACTATCAAAATACTCTATATTATAATTATCTTTATAATAAGCTACCCAATGTGTACCATCTCCTCTATTGTTGTCCAAGTTGATAATGCCACACTCTATTCGTCGAGGAGTTTTAGGTAATTTATCTCGCATATACACACCCCTGAAATTAGGGATATATTTCTTTCCAAAGATTTTTAAATCCACATCTGTAAGTGGTCTATTAGGTAGCTGCATTATTAGTTTTTTGATATATTTTTATAAAATATTCCATAGCCCTTTTTATATGGTTTGAGATACAGGCCTTCACCCATAGCTATTGTCTCTAATGCTCTGTTGTGACGCATACTTTCCTCGAGTTGCTGTCTTCCATTTTTAGCTGTGGTTACGGCCCTAGCAATTGATGATCCACCTGAAGCTAATGCTCCTAATGCTCCAAGTGCTGTAAGTATAGGTACGAGGGGTAGAAAACCGCCAATTTTAGGAACACTGATAATTCTTGGAATTTTAATTTCTGATTTCCTCCCACGAAATGAATTCTGAATAACTTTTCGTGCTGTTTTTATAGCATTATTGAGATCATGAGGTTTTTGTTTTTTTAGGATAGCAGTTGCAGTTTTAATTGCATTATGAAAAATGTTTCGCTTGCTGACTTTATTTAGTTTGGATTTTACACCTAAACCAAATTTTACTTTAGATTTCATTGCGTTAGTAACAAAGTATGCATTAAGTTTTTCTCCAAGGGTACTATCTTTAGCTTTAACCCTTTCCCAAGCCTTATCGGCTAATTCTCTATCTGCTTGATGTCTTTTATCAATATTGGTATTCTGAGAATAAGCAATATCATGAATTCGACAAGCTGCATCTAGGGGATTGATTCCTTTATCACCTCTTTTTAAACGCTTTTCCAGCTTTGTTCCAGGTCCACAATATTGATAACCTGGTAGGTGAAGCTCTATTGGTAGTGAATTAATTAAATTATTTACTAGTCCTTTTCCGTGAACGGATTTTTTCCCACTAACTTTATTCCTTGTATACACAATCATTTATATAATTTATTGTTTCTGAAAGTAGGTAAAGATTTATAAATCTATAAAACGATAGTTTTAATTCATTATATATATATACTCTCAGTAGTAAACATGCGTTTAATAAAACAACCTTCAAATATTTTAGTAAGAAATTTAGATTTTATACAAGTCAATAATGCAACTAAACATGGTTGTTTATTACCTAATTCAATAAGGGCTCTAATAGTGGGACCATCTAATTGTGGGAAAACTAATGTTATGCTTAGTTTGATTGAAAGCCCTAATGGTTTAAAATTTAAAAATATTTATTTATACTCAAAATCATTAAATCAACCAAAATATCAATATCTAAGAAAATTAATTTCATCTGTAAAGGGAATGGGTCTTTTTACATATTCAGAAAATGAAGATGTGATATCGCCTAAAGAAGCCAAATCAAATTCAATAATAATATTTGACGATGTTGCATGTGAGAAACAAAATAATATTAGATCATACTTTTGTATGGGAAGACATAATAATATAGATTCATTTTATTTGTGTCAAACGTATACTCACATTCCTAAACATTTAGTGCGTGATAATGCAAACATGATAATAATGTTTAAACAAGATGATTTGAATTTGAAGCATATTTACAATGATCATGTTGGAAATGATATGAGTTTCGATATGTTTTGTAAAATATGTAGAGAATGTTGGAAGGAAAAATATGGATTTCTAATAATAAGCAAGGATGATGAGATACATGATGGACGTTATAGAAAAGGCTTTGATATATTTATTCAAGTTTAGTTGTAAATATTCAACTATTCACATCGGTCATATACTTATTGAACCGTAAATACATATAAGTGTTTTGAGACCTTATTTCACCTTTAGAAAAGCTGATATTAAGAGGCTGTTAAGCTGTTTTAAGAAGCTGTTTAGCTGTTTTAAGAAGCTGTTTAGCTGTTTTAAGAAGCTGTTTAGCTGTTTTAAGAAGCTGTTTAGCTGTTTTAAGAAGCTGTTTAGCTGTTTTAAGAAGCTGTTTAGCTGTTTTAAGAAGCTGTTTAGCTGTTTTAAGAAGCTGTTTAGCTGTTTTAAGAAGCTGTTTAGCAGTTTTAAGAAGCTGTTTAGCTGTTTTAAGAAGCTGTTCGACTATTGAGAAGCTATTTTATTTATTGTTTAGATTAATTAATAATTTTTAACTAATAAACATGGACGAAAATATACTAAGGGAGTTAGTGAAATCAAGAAACATTTTGAAAAAAAAGTTTAAGAGCATAAAACTTGGAGATGCTGAAACATTAAACAAATTAGAAAACACATTTAAGCCATTAACAGAACCACTACAAAAACTAGTTGAATTATCTAGTGATAATTCACCTAAAATAAAATTACTTGTTGATGAGAAAACTAAAATTAAAAATATAGACGATAGCATTACCACTCCTAAGAAATATGTTTTGAAACGAGAGCATATTGACTCATCGCCCAAGTCAAGTGTATCGAATAAGAGGAAACATAATAAAAACAATGAAGATGACGAAGACACAGAATTGAATAGTGATTCATTTTATTCACAATCTTCTGATTTGGAATTTGATTTGACTGAATTTAATGAAAACAAAAAGCTTGATACTACATATGGACCTTATAAAAATGAAGATGGTAATTGGAAATTTGGCAGCTCAGATTTGAAGCTAAGTGATGATAAAATAACAATAGGAAATAAGTCTTGGGCATTAACTCCAGGTCTATACTCATTGATTTTTCATATAAAACCAGAACAATATGATTCGTCAGAATTAGAAATATATAAACGAATTTTGCTTGATACAAATGCACATAGAAGAAACTATAATGCTAATAATCAACTAAAAGGTAACAAAGGTTATAAATATAAGCATATAATAAACAAACTATTTCCTACAACTCACATTGGTAAGGGGTTAATGAAAGTAAATCTCCAAAAACCAAACTATATATACTGGGATAATCCCAATGAAATAGTAGAGCGATTAAAACTGCTAATGGCATCACAACATGCTGGAAACAATAATCATACTAACGAAATAATATCAATAATTGAGGAATTAAGAGAAGCAAATATAATTGAATAATATTAATAATAAGAAAATAACAAAGTATGACTGTTGATAAATTTGGTCATTACTATAATCAAAAGTTTACTAGCGAAATAAAAAGGAAAAATATTTTAAAAAATTTTGGTGTTTCATTGGATGGTAATAATATTAACATAGAGAATAAAAGAATTAAGAACTTAGCATCACCGTTGGAAGGATTAGATGCTGTTAACAAAAACTATGTTAATTCACAAATTAGTCATATGCAAGAACATATTAAAAGGGGTATAGGTGAAGAAGTTTTAATTGTAAGGAATGAAATTAAAGATTTAAATAAGAAAATTGATGATATATATAAGGTAATGATAACGCTATCATCATCGCAATATGGAAAAAAGAGCAATCGTCAATGAACTTCATTCCCAAGCACGGAAAAATTTCTTACGACGTAGAGTTATTATGAGAGGTTTAGACGACCTCTGGCAAGCTGATTTGGTAGAAATGGGTAATTATTCAACTAGCAACAAAGGATATAAATATATGTTAACGGTTATTGATACATTTTCGAAATATGCATGGGCTGAGTCAATTAAATCAAAAACTGCTTCTGAAGTTTGTAGAGCATTTCAGAAAATACTTAGTATGGGACGTATACCTAATAATTTACAAACAGATGACGGTAAAGAATTTTTTAATAAGGAGTTTGCTGTGCTAACGAGAAAATACTCAATTAATCATTACTCCACATTTAGCGTTATGAAAGCTTCAATTGTTGAACGCTTCAATAGAACATTAAAAGGTATGATGTGGAGAGAGTTTAGTAATAATGGAACATATAAATGGATTAATATTTACAAAAGCCTAGTTGAACAATATAATAAAAAAAAACATGCAACTATCAAAATGGCACCTATTCACGTAACCCCTAAATACGAAAAACATCTGCTGAATACTGTATATAATAATTTAAAAATATTTAAACCCTCACGATTTAATGTTGGTGATTGCGTTCGCATTAGTAAATATAAACACATCTTTGAAAAGGGATATACCCCGAACTGGACAACAGAAATATTTAAAATAAGATCGATACAAAACACTTATCCCATAACATTTTTATTGGAAGACTATCAAGGAAATGAAATTAAAGGTGCATTTTATAAGGAGGAAATACTTCGCACACGTTTTCCAAATACGTTTCTCGTGGAAAAGATATTGAAAACTAAAGGAGATAAAGCATATGTAAAATGGTTGGGTTTCTCAAATCAGCATAATTCTTGGATAAGTAAAACTGAAATATTATAACAATTAGACAATAAAAATGAATATAAATAAAATGAAATACACACAACAAAGCATTTTTATTTCATTAACAGATTATCATTCACTATGTCAATAACATTAGCTATAAGCGGAAATTCTGCACTTTTAACAGCAAATTATTTTCCACCAATAGATCTAACAGATGACTATGAATGTGCACTAATCGATTTTCATTCATATAATTCTATTCCTAATGTAGACTATGATAATAATCTTTTCCATATTGGAGATAAAGTAATTGAAATTCCCATAGGATCTTATGAGTTACAAGATATTGTTGATTACATAATTGAACAATATAAAGTACTTGATTTTAATAAATCAATTATAATTGAAGCCAACAATAATACTTTACAAATTGAAATAATCTCCTCTCACGATACAATATTTTTTGATCGGAAGCGAACTATTGGTAGTTTATTTGGATTTGATAGACTATCTTTAAATGCTGGTATAAAACACTTATCTAATCAACCAGTCAGTATTTTGAAAGTGAATGCTATACAAGTTCAATGTAATATAATAAGAGGGTCATATATGAATAACTCCCCAGCACATATACTTCACGAGTTTGCATTGGACGTTCCTCCAGGTTATAAATTAGATGTTGTACCTAATAATCTTATTTATTTGCCAGTAAACGTCAGAGAAATAACACATCTTACAATTTGGATTGTTGATCAAGAAGGTCGTTTAATTAATTTCAGAGGTGAAGAAATAACACTTAGGTTACATCTGAGATCAAAAAAAAATGATAATTTACAATAAAGCTAAACAAATTAGAATTAATAAAGACATTTACACAAAAACTGTTAAAGCTATAAGACCACAATTAACAGAAAAAAATAAAAATTTTTTAAAACTACTTAAGTTGAAAGTAAAAAAATAATGTCTGATATTCTCGATGTTATAGAGAAACCCATTACGGATGAAAATATAATCAAAAAAGATTATCATAGCTATCTACCCTATATTCAATCATTTAAGAATAATGATGAAATTCGAATTACTATACAAAATCAAGACTTATACGTTCTTCCTTCTGAAAGCTACTTGTATATAGAAGGTAATATAAAGAATATTAACGGTGAGAATTCTCCTAATACTCGGATGAGGAATAATTGTATGGCATACTTATTCGATGAAATACGTTATGAAATCAACGGTGTTGAAATTGATCGAACTCGATACTTGGGAACGTCTAGTACAATTAAGAATTATGTTTCATTAAATGAATTTGAAAGTAATATGATGAGAAATGCTGGATGGAGTATTTCAGAAGAATTGTCTATGCAAAAATTTAATTTTTATATTCCTCTAAAAATATTAATGGGATTTGCTGAGGATTTTACTAAAATAATATTGAATAGTAAACACGAACTTATTCTTTTGCGGAGTTCAAGTGATGCAAATGTATATTACTCAACAGATGCTAATGAAAAAAATCAGTTATCGATTACAAACATAACATGGAGAATTCCGCATATTCACGTATCAGATTCTAGAAAAATACAAATAATGAAAATTATTAAGGATGGAACGTCTTTACCAATAGCATTTCGCAGTTGGGACTGTTATTTTAATCCTACGTTTGCTGGTGGGATAAATCATAACTGGAATGTTAAAATGTCAATTAACAGAGAAAGACCAAGATTTTTATTATTCGTTTTAGAAAATAATAATAAATATATTCATTCTGATTTAAAAAATATAAAAGTACATTTAAATTCCGATTGCTATCCATACGACGATTTAAATCTAAAGTTTGAGGAGAACCGCTATGCTATATTATATGACATGTATGCCAAATTTCAACAAAATTACTATATGAGGGAAGCACAACCACTTCTTTCCTGTGAAAAGTTTAAAAATGTTCCAATTGCCGTAGTCGATGTAAGCTACCAAAATGAGATGATTAAAACTGGACCAATTGATGTAAAAATTGAATTTGAGACTATTAACCCGATTCCTGCAAATACAAATGCTTACTGTTTAATACTTTATGATCGTTTGATAGAGTACACTCCATTAACTGGAATTGTCCGAAAAGTTATATAATCTATAATATTTAATTCAATTTTTATACTTACGATTTTTTTCCAAATTTATATATAAATAAAAGACATAATAAAATTTAAAATTTAATCAACGACTTGTTTTTTTTTATTTTTTTTATAATTTCATCTTATATATTATATAAATTACTTATAAATATTTCTTTACACTTTGTTTAATTCTATATCATTTATTAACATGTCTAATTCCAAATCACCATTACCAGTATCGAATGTGTAATGATGCCAAGCATATGTATTTACATTATCATCCATAACTTTACGCTTAGTGTCATTATAACTCAGAGCTACTTTATTTACTTGATTAGTTAGAATAGTATGTAATTTAGAGGTAAATGTTTGCATAGAAGCTGTAACAACTTCTTTATTGAATAAAACATGCTTATAAGTATCTATATTATAATTATTAGCAATACATTTCTTAACTCCCTTAGCTTTCTTCACATCTTCCTCACCTTCGACAGTATATGCGTATACTTTAGGTGCTAAACCTACATATTCAGTTATGAATTTTCCCTCACATTCATCTTTCATCATACCTAATACTTTTTTATTTAACGGAGGTAAATTGAATGGGTTTTTTTCTGAGTATGATGAAGTATCAAACCGGTCTTTTATATCAGAGCGAATGTCATTATAAAAATCATCTGTTTTAATTGAGTATATAAAAGAATCTGTATCCATATAATTTAAATTTATTTTATTATTATATTTTGGTTTCATATATGCATAATGAAAATCATACATTTTCCATTTAGATAACTCTAGAACACAAAAGCCTAAATAAATCGGTTTGTTATAATACGTTAGGGTTTTATTCATTTGTATAGCCCATAATGTATTGGTGAATTGTGAAATGCTATGAAAATTTGGTTTTGATACTAGATTTCCTACTCCTAAATGATTACGATTACGTCGATCCCATTCAGTTACCAAACGTACATCTCTCCTTTTATCAACATTTTCCATAGTCTTTCCATATACTGCATTGTTAAGTAATTTATAAAAATCTTTTTCAAATGAATTAGTTGCTCTTGTTCTATATTCAGTATTCAAATCAATATATGTCTTCAACCAGGGTTTCTGTTTAAATTGGAGAATTCGATGAACTTTTTCTAAAACTAATCCATTATTCAAACATTGTTCTAACGTTTTATAATGTATTATATATTTAGTTTTATTAGACAGATCAGCTATCAATTTTTCATGCTTACTTCCACCAATTATTTTATTTTCCACACAAAAAGGTAAATCATTATGATAATCATGATAGCCAATGGGATAAGTCAAATCCACTTCATAAATGTAACCTACTTCGGAATTTTGTGGGATGTCTCGTGGATGAATGAAATCATTAGTCCAAGTGAATTCTCCATATGGAAGTGATTCTGACATCGCCCAACCATAAAGATTATTTGCATCTAAATATAATATATATTCTGATGGTTTCGTATCATCATAATTGTTTAAATACTTATGATTCGCCTTACTATATCTCTTACTACATTGGGTAAGACCACCTCGAATACCCCGCTTAATAAAATTATACATTTCAAGATCAGTTATAAGTTCCAGTTCAATTTTTGTATATTTTAACATGGCATCCCATGACAGACCAGGAATAGTATAGTAATGCGCTGGATCTAAATTATAAATTCTCTTGCATACTTTTCTAAAATTTTCAAAGACATCGGTGAGTAGTAGTACATCAGTCTTCAAGTATAATTTCATATAGTCCCTAATAGTTTTACAATTAAATTTTTTCCATATAGTCTGTGCACGTAAGTATTCTTCTTCAGAACAATTTTTATTATTCAATTTACTATAAAATGCTTCTATAGGAGGTAGTTTATTTTCATCTAATTTATCAAATGTATTAACATACTCATAAGGAAAAACGCCCTTTCGCCTCATAATATTAAACTGTTCAGAGTCTGGAAAACACTTTCGAACCGTTTCTAAATCATTATCTGATAAATTACTAGCTAATGCATCTAACCCAGATGCCATAAATCGATAAGAGTCTAAAAATCTTAACTCAACTTTTTTCTGACTTTTTTCATATCGTATACTCTCAAGCTGTTTTTTAATAATTGCCTCAGGAATGTTTTTTTTTATTTTTTGTATACGTATCTCATCCAATAAAGTTTCAATCTCATCATCACTATACACACGTATTGTATGCGATAGTGAAATATACAACTCTTTATTTATGGGTATAATATTCGTCTGTCCTTTAATATTTAACAAGTCTTTCACAAACAAATGACAATCATATGAAGAAAAGTTGTGGAAAAAAATTGGTATAAAATTTGGAACTTTAAAATTAAGATTACATGAATTATGTGCAGGTCCCCTATATTTTCCTGACAAGTGACAATGATCTCTAACAGCTAATTCATCTCCTAAACTTTTACCACAGATATGACAATCAGTTGCCCTTTGTAAATGTTCTTCTTCTAAGGGAGTTAAGGCTTGTATTGGAACAACTTTTTCAAAATGTTTTTTATAGATATCTCTACATTGTTCAATTAAGCTGTTAACAAAATGTTCACCAACATTTATATTAGTATTGCTATCAGTAAATATCTTAAATCTATGTAAATTTTCATTAAAATTACACTTAATGCTATATGCATATGCACATGGAATATGCTTTTTTATAAAATTAGAATTAATCTCATTATCATTACTTACATCGATATCATGAAGTATACACTCAAAATCTGCATAAATTGAGAATGGAATGTCCATTTGCCTCTCGAAATGCTTATAGCTAATAAATGATTTTTCTCCCGCAGGCATTTTTGAAATACATTTCCCACATTCTTTCTCCTTATGTGTCGCCATTCTTTCCGGTAAATTGGTGTGATATAGACATGCATTACAAAACAATTTACTACCATTGCATGATGAAATTTGAGTAGATAGAAGTCTAAAAATGGATGAATTTTAATTTTATTGGAATTACTATTAAATACTATTATCATAATTACCTTGATACATTTTTTATTAAAATATAGTGGTATGTCTCCATATCTTCACCTTCCAACAACATTAGATTTATATGTATAATCTTCTCATTAGTTGTAATGTAATATGGTCCGACTACACTTTTCAGCTTCTTGTCATATCCAAAGACATTTATACTTATGTCAATATTATTTTTTTCAAATAATTTAATTTCCTTTATATCAGCTGGAAAGTTCATTGTAGAGAAGTTTAATACTCTGCCACATCTCAATATTATAATATTGTCTGAAATATTATTTATCTTATACGTTGAAGTTCTTATTGTATTGCTACTATTTCCATTGTAAAGGGCTGCTATTATACACCACTTAAAACAGAATATATCATTATTGATTATATTAATACATGCCTTCTTCTTTACCAATTCCACTGGAGTTGGAATGTATGAAGATCCATTTAGTGGGGATGCTTTATTGATGTTAATATCCAACCATTTTATTTTAATAAGTGTCCAACCTGAATCTCTTTCTTGAAATTCGGACATCTTAGCTTTAATGCTATCTATTTGGTACTTTAGAGTATCTTCAATATCGTCTGCTCTAGATAATCGCACCATCTCGGTTATGTGGTACATATCCGTTTCCGGTTTCAGTGGATGTGCTGGTAATTTATAAACTGCTGTTAGCTCCAAATTAAATTTAATTATTAGATGATCCGCTAAGCTGTTGTTTATTAGTTTTTTAAAAAACTGATGTCCCTCCTCCAAATATCCATCAACATTTAAATTAGTATCTCCTTTAGGGAAACGGTATGTAGAAAGCCGAGATCTAAATGAGCTTTTCAATAGAAGCACTCGATTACCAATCGATATCTCTGTATTCATTTTATGCTCTTTTGCCATGCAATGGGTAAACCATTTTTCCGGTTGTACTTCCACATTGCAATCCTCGCAAACTATAAAACGCTCTAACCGCTGGTGTTTTGCAGGTATCCGTGATGAAGGCTCCAAATTTATTGACCGCTTTCTCGCTGCAGCTGATGTTGATGGTCTTATAATTTCAGCCTCTGCTATCCTTAATCCTTCATGTTTGTGGCTTTTTTTTTCCATCGATGTAAGAAATACACGACTGCAATGAATACAGGGTTCGTGTATTTCTGTATGTTTTTTTAAACCTTTTATTGAGGTATACACATTTTGACAAATGTTACAAACAAAAATTTTTGACGACATTTTTTTTTAATTTTTACTTTCGTATAACTTGTTGTCTTTGTAACGAAATACGAAAGACTAATTTGAGAATAAATTCACAATTTATAGAAAATTTTAAATTTCATTAAGATAGAAATTTCCAAAAAAAAAACAATTAAATAAATCGTTAGCAATAAATTTCTTGAATTACAATAAATTAAAACTAAACCCTAACAACAACAACAACGAAGTTCTATATGTTCAACATGCGCTTGAGTTTTACAAGCCACCAAACAAATTTCTATTTTTATATGACACACATTTCAATAAGTAAACTAAGATGATAGTGTAGAATTATGAAGTTAACTAATCATATTACAAAAAAATATGTTGTTGCAATGTTGAAGAATTACTCTACTCATAAATTTTAGTAAAATAATAAAAAATATATACAACAATTTATTTTATTAGTATTCATTTATTTATTTATTAATTCGATTAACTTAAATCTACATCTAAAATAATTTGATCACCCTCGTGATCATGCCAAAAATTATCTTTATAATTTAAAATAATTTGATCTCCCTCATCATCATTATTGAAGTCCTCAACTTCATTCGAAATGTTTAAATAATAACCTAATTGATTATTAGGAATATAAAATTCACTATCATTAACATAATTGGAATTATTAATTAAAAATAAAATATTGCTAATCGCTTCATCCACGGTTTTCTCTAATGCAGCTTCATTCTTCGTTATAAAATCATTTCCTTGCATCTCCATTTCTGCTGGAACCTCTTCTTGCTCCTCCACTTCTGCGGGAACCTCTTTTTGCTCCTCCACTTCTGCTGGAACCTCTTCTTGCTCCTCCACTTCTGCTGGAACCTCTTCTTGCTCCTCCATATCTATGGGCACTTCTTCATTTTTTAATTCCTCCTCTACTACCAACCCCTCGTGGAAAGCTATGTGGTTTCGGACGTCATCTTTTCTAAGCAACACCAGTCCACATAAAGGACAAGGGGTATGGATCCTCTTGTGGATTAAAAGGGCGTATTCCCTTTTATAAATCTTTCCACAAATACCGCAAAATAAAGCTGACATTATTTTAGTTTTTAAGTGTTGTTTATATATTTCCAAATGAAATATGAATGAGTAAAAGAAAATTTAAATTCGTAACTATGAAAGTATGAAAAGTTTCAACTCATACTTTATAAATTATTTTAGTAAATCTCAGAATTATCTATATACATATATATAGCATCAGTTAAAATAGTATATATTTTCATGAAACACATTTTTGTAACCTTTGCACTTTTCAAATATACATGATAATTATAGTAAATTAAATACTTTAATATATGAATTAGAAAATAAAGAAATTTCCCATAGTATGACAGTTTTCAAAACAAACATGATCTTTTCATCGAATTAAAACTAAACCCTAACAACAATAACAAAGTTCGATTATTCTACATCCACTTAAGTTACTGTTATTACCATATCTGCCACTCTGTCTGTCTCACCATCTTTCTGTTTGTCGGTCTGACTAAACATCAGCCTATCTGCCACTCTGTCTGTCCGTTTGCCTTTATTTCCACAAAATACACTTTAGCATTTGATTTATTGAATCAGAAAATAAACAAATTCCCTGGAGTGACCTTAACACTTTCTAAGTACACGATCATTAACCAAACTAAAAAAACACACAACAACAACATACATTACATGCAACTCATCCAAAAATTCTTATCAACATGATTTTTCAAACCACAACAAGATGCAAATGCAGCTCACCAAAATCCTTATCAATATAAAGTTCCAAAACTAGTGTACACTAATTATTCAAAATACACTTCAGCACTTGATTTATTAAAATCAGAGTACATGATCATTACCAAATTAACAAAGAAAACAAAAAATTCCAACAACAACATACATTACATGCAGCTCATCAAACAATTCTAAACCAATTTCCCCCCAAAACACTTTCTAAGTACACGATCATTAACCAAACTAAAAAAACACACAACAACAACATACATTACATGCAGCTCATCAAACAATTCTAAACCAATTTCCCCCCAAAACACTTTCTAAGTACACGATCATTAACCAAACTAAAAAAACACACAACAACAACATACATTACATGCAACTCATCCAAAAATTCTTATCAACATGCATTTTCAAATACACACAATCATTACAACAAACTAAAACTCAAACCACAACGAGATAGAAATGCAGCCACCAAAATACTTATCAACATAAAGTTCCAATACTATTGTACACTAATTATTCTACAGAAACCTTATCAACATACTATTCTAAATCTATGAACATTGCAGCACATGATTTCCAGCATACAATAATAAATGTCACATAAATTACTTCATTTCCAATCATATTTGAGGGAACAAAAGCCATTAACTCAAGTTGCCAGCATTAATGGCTTTTTAAACAAATTTAATTACCTCTTTCATACAAATTCTCTTAAAATTGAATATTTAATTGCTTTTTTTATTGCTTTTTGGTCTTTTTGAGGCAAAACTCTTATTCCCTATTTACTTCAGAATGAAATTAAAGTATTATATAAAATCTACAACATTTTCTGCATACCTAAAATAAGAAATTTGTTTCCAACAACTATTTTTTTAGCAAACTATTACTCTTTACTCGTAGTGGTATAGGGAACCTTAAGGTTGGTCATGTTCGTCATACTTTCTTAATTGTTATACAAGGTGGCGCAAAAGTAATCCTCCTATCAGAAAATACTATAAATTTTGCGATTGGCCCGTAATGTCAGTTCTGTTTTGACATTTGTGTAGTAAACACATGCGAAATATACGTTAATAAACAATGTTACGCTACACTGCTCCAGAACGCGGAATATTGCTGACTATTTATTTGACCAATAATCGGCAAAATTTATAGCATTTTCTGATAGGAGGATTACTTTTGCGCCACCTTGTTCATATATGACGAAAATTCACTGGTATTGTTTTATCAAAATCAATATTATCATTTCTAAATCTATAAGTACCTTTTGAAGTTAATATTAAACAGTTTTTTTTTTATTTAGAATTGCACTTAAAAATTACATTAACACTTAACTAATATTAGTCTCTTTTAGTTAATATCAATACAATTTTAAATATTAAAACTATATCAAAGTCATAAAACATAAAAGTCTTACTTAATTATCTAATTGAGGTTTGTTATCTAAAGTTATATAAGGATCATGATCCTTACTAACATGATTAGTTTGTTCATATTCAATTATCATTAAAGTATTACGACCTCTCACTAAAATTTCCAGAGGTACATATAACGTGAGCTGAGGTCCTGCTAAAGCCCAATAACGACCCAAATTAAAATTATTTACATAAGCCACTCCCTTACCCCAACCCGAGGGATTGAGAAATGTATGAAAAGGCTTTTTTACATAGAATTCACCAGTGTATACTACCGGACCTTGGTATAATAGATTATTACTTTCCTGTAATGGTTTTAAATAGGAAGACAATATATTTTTCATATTAGATTCCTCAAGGGGATAGCCTGTATGTAGCCAATTCTCTAAGTTAGTAGTAACTCCTTTAGAATTTTGCAAAGTAACAAGGCCCATAATACCCTTAGTATCATTAGCTATGTGGTAATTAATGCGGCCTTGATTTTCCACTAAAATTTGTAAATTTGAACCCGAGGTTTTAGTCAAGGTTAAAGAGTAGTTACCACTTTGTCGTGACAAAATTCCCACAAATTCTTGATCTATATAGATTAAAGCACGATCTCTTAGCTCATTTACGGTTAGGGTAGAGTTTTCAATATCCATGCCCTCCACAGTGGTTTCATACAATATTAAGCCAGAAAATTGATCTAGTTCTTCAAAAGACTTTGGCTTGACAGATTTTATAGCATCTAGCTGGCCCAATGTGTTACGACCTTCTTGGGATAGCAAATTCATAACTGGTTTTAAATCCACTTTGCCATAAGCATAAGTTTGTTCTCTCACTGGTTTCATGTTGGATACTCTGAAATATTTTCTGATCACATTGCGCACCAATTCATATTTCTGGGTGACATTTCCTCGTTCATCCAAGAGAGCATCGTAATCATAGGAAGTGATATCGGGTGTATATTTGCTCTCACCAAAATCATTAGCGCCTGCGGTGAAACCGAAATTTGTGCCACCAAAGAACATGTACATATTAACGCTGGCATTTGAGGCCAACATGGTGCTAAAATTGTAAGGAAACAATTTAAAATATCTATCGGAATGTTTAACTATTCAGATTTACTTACTCTAAAACATCCGCTACAGCTTGTGGATCAACTCTTTGATTTTTTTCATGCCAGTGAGTCAACCAACCCACATAAAATTCGGAGTTAACCAAAGGACCTGTAGGCTGCACAGATCTTAATTTGTTCCATATGTTATCCAGATCTTGGGCTGAAATTAAAAATTAAACAGAAATCATATATTTAAATATAATACCAAGTAAATAACTGACCAATTGATGATCATACATTTTCTAATTCATTTAAATTGTTAGTCGAACCTACTTTCATCTACCCCAAAATCTATGGTTACAAATACATCATCAACTTTGCCACACTCCAATTCTTCAGCCGGATAGTCGATGGTAAACAGCACAACCTTGTCGCCTACATATTTTAAAGTTTCATCTCTTAACCATTTCATATATTCACGATCACATGCACTAAAACTGCCATATTCATTTTCAACCTGTACCATTATAATCGGACCACCATTGCCATACAAGAAACGTTGCATTCTGGGCATTAATTTGCTATACCACACAGAAACCTCATGCGTGTAATTCGCATCACTAGTGCGTACTTGAATACCAGGATATTTTCGGAAAAGCCAATAGGGTAAACCACCCTAATAGGAAACAAATGGGAATAATAAAGTATAGCTTTTTCTGTAAAACCTTTAACAACTTACATTATCTCTTTCCGCACAGATATAAGGACCAGGTCTTAATATCACATAAAAACCTTCCTTCTGGGCCAATCTTAGAAATCGTTCAACATTTGCAATGCCCGACCATTCATAAACTCCATCACGAGGATTGTGTAGAGACCATTCAACATAACTGTAATATTTAGAGTTTAATTAAGAAGTTTTCTGTCTTTAATTTTAAGACACACTTACATATCTATTACATTTAAACCAGCCACCTTCATAGATCTCAATCGTTTATGCCAAGCTTCAGGCACTGCTCGGAAATAATGAATCGATCCGGACACATAACGAAAAGGTTTGCCATTCATGAGAAAAGTATTGCCCACGTGATCTATAGTAAAGGTACGATCCTAGAAAATATACAAGGTATTACATAAGTAAAAAATGTACTTCATTAATGTAACCCTCAAGATTACTTGTAAGACTTGTCTGTTTCAATCTATTACATTTTAAGAACTACACTGTATGTCACAATTCTCTGCAATATATTCCTTAAGTCTTAATTTTAATGTTCCGATTATAAAATTCTTATTATATTGCTACGAAATTGTACAATACAATGATTTTAAAGGCTGGTTTAAAGTTGCCTAATGCCTCTTAAAAAGCAGTGTTTCTCAAACTTTAATAAATTTGTGAGCATTATTAACATTGCTGAAGAACAATACAACATTGAATAAAAGCTTTGAGTTAAGCATTGTTTGTAAATATGGCAACACTAAATGATTAATAATTAACACCGAAAGCTCTAGAATTCAAATATTCTGGTTTGAAGATCATTGTAGAAATAAAGCTTTCTAGATGGTAAAGCAGTGTATATAAATTGGCCGTGAGAACACTAAACTAGTGTGTCTAATTTGAAGCATTGTTAAGTAAAGATAAATCAACTGTCATAAAGTGTGCTGCATTACCAGTGAGTTTATAAAGTGTTATATAAACGTGTGTGTATTAATACACATAGCGACCATTTAATATGTTGCTGTTGTACATTTAAAATAAAGAGTTATTACAATGTTAAACTACTAAACGTCTTTTATTTGCAATCAAAAGTATCCGGTTTATTTAAAGGAAATAAACCCCCGTTTTTAAAAGGTAAACACGTAACAATATTTCATTTCAAAACCACATTTGAGTGAAATTTTGCATAGATTCTAATCAATTTTAGCACGGTCACACTAAACGTGTTACCTCTTCTTTGATTACTCTGGCAAACATTTTCGACTCGACTATAAAATATTTAATAAATTTATTATAAGCTTCTTCTAACACAGGCATTTACTGACCTTTTCTTGTTTCTAAGACTTTATCTGCTTGTGGTTGTTTAAGCTTATCAAGAAAATAATAATTCGACTAAGCAAAGAATGAAATAAAGTTAGAGATAGATAAGACATATAGTAAATCATTACATAGGTTACGAGTATTAGATTAATAATATTTATTTTAAGAATTGATTTAAAAAAACCTTGGTGCTTTCACAAATTTTATTATCTTCTATTGTTAGGCTAACAATACTTAGCTAAATCAACAAAACTGTGGTTCGAACTTTGATTCTGAAAGCATGACTCAAGTTATTTAATTTAGAACTATGTATACACCCTGCAGTTCATTGACTTAGTTCCGCTAGTTAGCCACTGAGAACTACCACTAGGGAATTTTCAACCCACTCGCGACGTAATTGACTGGTGAATTTAACACGAGGATGTCATTGCAGGTGGCCGATTGGCACACTCTGCATAACACTTTATTATTAAATTCAATAGTACGAATACACCAGCATTTGAGAATAAACAGAAAACATTCATTTTTCAGAGAGTGGGTTTGAACACGCAACCTCTTGTTTTATAGTCAAATGCGTTAATCACTAAGCAACAGATTTGTACTGCTCTCTATTTGCTATTAAGAATTATACGTGAGTCTACTCTCAATTTTTGCTTTTTCTTATCATCCGAGAGAAGGAAAACGCAAACGGCCACATTCAGCATTACAGAGGATTCCATTTTACTTATATATATTTTCAAAAGCTTAAGGTGAATATCCGACTATTGTTTGTTAATGAATACGCTGGCGAAATGTAGTGCAAATGATAGCTTTAGCAGCCACAGCGAACTAGTTTGTTTTACAAGTAGTAATATAGCTAGTGTAAGGTTTCCAATTGGTACTTTTCAAACTGCTAGGCATGTATAAAACAACAATCATTTAGAAATGATAATCTGCGATAATAAGAAAATTGTTTAAATCTAAACCTTAACATCAAGGTTGGTGTTACCTAGGGTTCCTAATCGGGAAAAATTGCCTGGGAATATTTTTTTAGAAATTTTCGGGGAAATTTCCGGAGTTTCTTGTACGGACTTAGCTCTGATTATTAGGATTGGTAAAATGTTATGTAATTGTGTTTCATACATTGCACAGTGGTTCAAAAAAGTTTTTTTTTTTTTTGGAAATATTTCATTATATCGGGAACTATTTGAGATATTGTTACGAAATTTCGCGTGTTACGAATATACGCTTCTTAGATATTTAAGAAGCATATATGGTTATACAAATATGAAGTTTTTTCAAGGATTGGTGCTTTGCCTTTTAAGAATTTTTTACTCAAATCAGAAATTTTTGTTAAAAAAGATCGAGCAAAATTAAAAAAAATAATTTAATAAACTTAAATATCTCTTCAACTAATGTAAGCCTATTTTTTGTAGATCTTCTTAAGAACTATTTATATATTAAATTTCAGCTCATTCCGATCATAAAAGGATTTTTGGCGATTTTTTTAAAAAAATTGAGACCCAAGGATACCAATTTTGAGGGGCAACGCACTGGCCCCCATTAGCACTAGGAAGCTGAACAACTGCTAATCAACTCAAATATACCTAAGCTCCAACCATGTGAAATTTCGTAACAATATCTCAAATGGTTCCCGAGATACCGAATTATTTCCAAAAAATATTCATATCACAAACTAATAAATGGTAGAAACTAGAAAAAAAAAACTGAAACAAATAAATTACTCAAACAATTTTTAGTAATCGGGAAAATTTTATATAGTATATTTTTGTCAGAAATTTGTTTTATTCTTAAAGTTACAATATTATTTCCACATAGGTGAAACAGATACGTTGTGATTTGTTAGCAATCGAATGATTTGATTATATTCATAGATTTTTTCAATACTGGCAACAGAAAAAATTATTTAGATTATTTAGTTATTTAGACTGAATCATTTTATTAGCAATACATATAGTTATCATAACAAAAAGTTGTCTATTTGTCCCAAAAACAGAAAAACGTTTATTGACAATAATAATAATATATTTGTTTATATACATTATGTTATCTTTCGTAACGAATTACGCATTTTTCACATTGATCAATTATATTAAGAAAATACGTAACCACAATTTTCAATGAATATATTTCTGGTCTTTAGTATCTGTAGTAAGGACTGAGATAGTAAAATTCTTAACACACGTTTTTCATCAAAACTTTTAACCCAAGTATTATTTGATTTTTTTTTTTTTGATCAAGTTAACTTTGTGAAGCATGTTAGATATTATGTTTAATGTTAATTATGTTAATTTGTTGTTAATCTGATTAAAATGACTGACCAGAAAAAAGTGCGTACTAAAATTATTAAATATTTTCAACAAAACCCAACAACCAAGCATTCAAAGGTCTGCCGCCAAACTGTTTCCAATGTTATTAAGCATTACCGGGAGAACTTGTCTGTTGATATAAAACCTGTTTCAGGTAGAAGGAATGGTCCACATGATGTTTCTAAAGCCAAAAAAATAGAAAGCATTTTCAAAAGAACTCCCAACACCTCCGGTAGTAAATCAGCCCGGTTAGGTCAGTACTCGGACTATTTGGTACGAAAAATTAAAGTCAATGAAGGTTTAAAAGCGTACAAGACTCTCTAAGTTCCTGACAGGAACTTTGTTAAAAATTTAGAGGCCAAAGACAGAGCACGGAAATTGAAGTGAAATTTTATACAAAAAATATACCTGCTGCATAATGGATGACAAAATGTACGTATGGAACATTTTTCGCAGCTTCAGGGTCATTTTTTTATATTGCAGATGCTCGAGGGAATGTTGAAGAAAAGTTTAGAACCCAAAAGCAGACAAAATTTTCCAAAAAGTTCTTGGTATGGCAAGCAAGTATGTAAAATTTTAGTTCGATATCGATATTTATGAATATTAATGTGTTCTTCGAAAGTGGTCTCATTTATGGGTCAATCTTCATAAAATATTTATTTGATTCAAGTGAACTTTATATTGGGACTATGGTCAAATATGGACAGATCCACACGTCTATTCTATTCAATGTACCATAAAGCCATAACCCGAGAAGAATTTTGTATGGGGGCTCGGAGAAATCATAGACCGATTCTTTCCAGTTTCAACATAGTTTGTCCTTTTATCATATGAATAACTATTGAATAATGTCATGGTATTCTCTGTAATGTATTTATTCAAAATAACAAAAAATAAGTGAAAATTAAGTATCAAACTTTTTGGGGGTTGTCTTTCATTTCGGTTAATCTGGTTCTTCATTTCATTCGATTTTGCTGATTTTCAATACCAAAGTGCTTAGAAAAATTCTCAACATTTTGGTATAAATTACACACGGAATGACAAACTTAAATATACCCACATTCACCATTTGAGGTAGTGGAGGGTATGACAATGCATCAGGAATTTTTATCCTGCTAGTTAATATTTGGCATCAGTGATAAAATGGTATTTATATCCTACATCACCATAGTGGGTAGTGTATATTGCGTTTGTGCTGATTATTCAAAAGTTCAATACATGGCATTAACATTTGAAAATGATTTCGAGCATATGGCCACCACGGCTGTTCTTGATGAAGCGCATTCTGGACGTCCAAATTGCTGGCCGTATGTCACGAATACCACGAACAATGTTAGCTTCCAAGGCGTCAATTGTTGTTGGTTTATCAGCATAAGCCAGATGCCATACAGGAAATAATCGAGAGGTGCCAAATCGCACGACCTTGGGGCCATTTTCTTGAAATCAAATTATCGCCAAATTTTGATTTCAATAAATCGATGGTTGCGGTCGCCGTATGGCACTTAGCACCATCCTGATGAAAATTCATCCATATTTTCAAACAAAAAATCACTGATCTGAATGTGGTACTGATCTTCATTAACCGTAAAGCGAGCTTCGTCATCATTTTTGAAGATAATTTTATGGATGTAATCAAATCTATAGGGTCTGTTTTGAATTGGTCTCACGCTATATGCTGCAATTTTGTTTATAAACAAACCAAAGTCAAAAATGGTCCGCATCGCTGAACAGAGTTTTGCGAAAAAATCGAATAGAGTAATTTTCAGAGTAAATTTGGATAATTTGGTAGCTTGTTCAAGCGTCAATCTAAATATGATAATTTGGCAGAGTATACTGATCATAAATGTTAAAAAAAACACCCTCTATTAGACATCGATTTAGCGATGTCCGTCCGTTGACAAATTGTGAATCAATTCCGAAAATTACTGTAACGTGCAGTAATAAAAAATTAAACACAATTAAGTTTGAAATATGTGTGCCAAACGTCAATTTATTTGTGGTGTCTTCTGGAATTTATAATATATCTTATATATAAATAGGGCACACGTTTTTTGTGGTACACTTTTAAGTATATTATTGTCCACCAATATTGATGAAACATTTATGTTTTAAAAGATTATTTTCTCTAGATATGTACAATATAAATTTTTTTTCAAAATTCTTTCCATAAATGTGTTAAAAAGCATTTCAAAAGTGGTCGAATTTTAACCACCGGGTGATCCTAGTATGCATATATCATGAGAATTTAATGACGATTGCTTCATATTTAATCATTGCTCCCATATTCCTATAATAGCTTTAACGGATAAAAATGTCTTAAACAAAATCAAATAGAAATATAATTCAACACAAATAAGTTTCATTATATTAATGACAAACAGAATAAAATCGCTGCTAAACATTCCAAAGTGATGAATTATAAACTAGCAAACAAAATTTGTATAAACTTTAAAAGAAAACGGGTTTTGCTCATATATTAGGTGTAGGGTATTATATGGTAGGGCTTGACCAACTATACTTTACTGGGTTGTTGTTTGTTTACATGAACTTTACTTGTGTGGAATTTCATCTCGATAATAAAGGGTTTTCCCATAATGGCGGGTCGGTGTTGAAATACAATAAAACGAGCTGGTATCAAGCAACAATGATGAAAGTGATCTTTTAATAGACAAACATTGACAGTTGATAGCGGCCATGTTAAAGATGCTATATCTGTCGAATTGACTATCATTTATTCAGTTTTGCAAAATCAGCATCGACGGATATATCGTTCAACAACACGTGCAAATGATAAAATTTCGTTCGCTAAATGGGTTCTGCAGCAGTTGGAATTGTCGAATTCGGAAAGATACCAATCCACATGAGATCCAAAACCGTCCAATGGATCCCGAAAAAGTCACTGTTTGGGCCAATTTTGGGCTGGTGGCGTCATCGGTTCATATTTCTTTGAGAACGGCCATGGCCAGGCCATTACCGTCAATGAGCGGTAGAGGTCGGTGATTAAAAACATATTTTGGCCTGAATTGGATGATAAGGACACCAACGACAAGTGGTTTTAACAGGACGGCGCTACGTGCCAGATTGGACATTCTGCACGAGCGTTTTGAAAGTATGGTCATCTCACGTGGAGGTGATGTGAACTGGCCACGGATATCGCGCGATTAGACCCCGTTAGACTTTTTATTGTCGCAGGTCTATGCGAATAAGCCACAAATCACAGCGGCCCTCAAAACCAACATAAACCATGTGATTGGTCAAATTCAGCCTGACTTATGCGCCAGAGTCATGGAAAATTGGACATTTCGGATGCGATCCACCCAGCGAAGCAGCTACGGACTTTAGCACGATTTTATATTCCCTACATCAGCGATTGGCCTTTAAAGCTAATACAAAATTTCGAAGATATTTCACACACACTTTGTTTTATTTATATTTAATTTAATGAAAAACCCTTTATATTCGTTATATTCGTCTCAGATTTCATTCAGGTTTTTGCATTCGTATAATTGCAATTATTTTTTATATGAAACTTGTTTTAACTCTTATTTAAAACTAACAGACTCTCCATATATACATATATTAAAGAAAATTCCAAATACTCTGGCACCATTGCTAAATTTTACACAATTTCCTACTCTTCTCACTTGATTGTATTTAGTTTTTACTTAATAGGAATAATCTCTGTTAATAAATGTTTAAGAATTTTCTTTATAAACAAGATTACAAAATTACTTCTAACTATCGTATAGAAATTTTGTTGCCATGAGCACAAACAAACGAACAATTAGAATTAACGCCACTTGAAATAATCAATTTATAATTTCCACTCACTTGATTTGCGACTTCGGTAAAATGCACAAATAAACTATAAACAATGATCACAATTAAAATCACACAGATAATAGAGATTACTATCGAAACGATATCGTTGGTTTCAAGTTTTTTCTTTTTTGGTGCTTCAGACTCTTCTTTCACGGCTGTTGTTGCTGCCTCAGTCACTTGTTCGGCCATTTTCACGTGTTTTAATAAATTTGCACTATTTTGAAAACTTTTTCACAATCTCAACTCTTTTGGAAATATTTTACGTGTAAATATTACAAGTGCAACTTATTAAATAATATTGATTTACACCATACAAGTGTTTGTTTTTAATTTTATTTATTTGTTATTGTTTTATTTAATGTCTTCCTTTTGTGTCAACTACTTGCACATATTTGTATTTAAATTTTTTCAGTTATATTGTATTTTATTTTATTTTATTTTATTTTATTTATAAAAACCAAAGCGACCGCTACTCCAAAAATGGTACTTGTAACAAGGTTAAGCGATCTACAATTAATCGCAAATGGCACATTGTTAGTATTAGGAATTAAATATTCTTATTAAATTTAATAATACTCTTTTTGAATTGATAATATTTAGTTGGTCGTTTTTGTTTTGATTATTGTTTCTAGTCTCAATAGCCCTTGAAATGTTTACGAGTGAGTGAGTAAGTGAGCACTTTACTTTACTTTATTCAATTCAATAAAAAATAAATACAAAATTTCTTTACTGCATTGTTTTTGTAGTCAACGTACATATTCCGTCGCATATTGATAAGATCCCATTGAATGTACAAAAAAACTATCTACGAGTACGAGTACTACTTAGTTCTAAATAAGTAATACACTCAACAAAAAATGTTGTTAAACATGTTTATTAGAAACATTTTATGTGTTTGCTGTTAATCTTAATTTATTAACCCCCATTATCACAATGCATAGTTTTCTTACACCCTTCACCTTCGTGAGAAGGGTATATATAAGTTTGACATTCCGTTTGTAATTTCCACAATATAATTTTCCGACCCATATGTTTGGATGTGTGTTGGCTTCATTGCTTTGCGTATTTTGTTTTTGGTGTTTCGTTTCGTTTGGCGTTGTTGTTTTTATACCCTTCACCTTCGTGAGAAGGGTATGCTTTTTTGTAAGATTGTCATTTCGTTTGTAAATTCTGCAATATAATCTGTTCGTCAGCAATTAAATGTAAAATTTTAAAAAGTTTTCTTGATATATTTAGGATGCTATACGCTGAAAGTGGGCAATTAATGCATCCACAACAAAGGTGAAGGGTATATAAGATTCGGCATAGATGAATATAAGACTCTTACTCGTTTCAACCCAAAGTTATACTGACGGTTTTCATACAAAAAATATTTTAACTGACATAAGTATAAGTTAACATATAACCATACATCGTGTTAATGGATGTAAATCAGATAATTGTTGATACTTAAAATAAAATAATTATATGTACATGAAACGTAGATTAAATCATTAGATAGCTACAATTGTGCATAGACAAATATTGCTCTCTGAGATTTTAAAATCAAACATTCTCAGTATGCATTGTTATTTGGTCTGATGAGCAATAAAGATGATGGGTTGTTTCCTATTCTTTAAGGTTGGTTACCGAATCGAAACAGTTAAATGATACCGGTAGCTCTAAATAGGATTTTTTGGTAACATCATTTAAGCTTATTTGTGTAACGGTATTAAAGCTGTAAAGGTATTTGCTGTTATTCTGGTAACTGTAATTTTTGTCTAACTGGTTTGACAAAAACGTTATTTTATTACTTCTAAAATTTAATTATCAAAAATTTGGATTTTCATAATTTAAAATTACTCTGCCCAACAGCATTTTTGATACAGAATTGCGACCCTATAATTCTGAAAGGGAGAAACTTAAAAATATGGCCATTTTTACATGTTCCAATTTTGGATGCGTGTAACTTTTGATAGGTACGAGATAACTGTTAGCAAGTTTTTTATATTTTATTCAATATTAGCTGATTTAAAAAAAAAAAAAATTCGACCTTCCGTGGGCCCGCCATAACTAAAAAAACGAAAAAAAACGAAAAAAATCGAGCAAAATAAAAAATATATAAACCTAAATATCTCTTGAACTAAAAGAGATATGAGATATGTATGCTGTCTTTTGTATATCTTCTCAAGAACTATTTATATTTTAAATTTCATGTCATTCGTATCATAAAAGGATTTTCGGCGATTTTTTTAAAAAACGCTACCTTGGGTGTGTAATTTTGCTAATGCGTAAAGAGCTTTATTAACAACTTTGGTGACCCACTCTGAAATTTTCTGGCAAAAATGTTCGTAGAACATAATAATCCTTAAATGTCCTTTATTAAAGGAGTTTTTTTATTTTCTCGAAATTAGGGTCAAATTGACCCCTAAAGAGAGGAGATAGAGGGTTAAGATCTTCCACAAAAATGATCCCCATAAAATTCTGCAATACAACTCTGACAATAAGAATTCTCTCAGAAATTAACATACAACAATTTTTTTCAAATAGTATAATGCTCCCTTCGAGTGGACTATAAGTTTATTCCACAAAAATAATCTATTCAACATGCCCTTCTGTTCCAATCAAAAAGTCTCTATTAGTTGGACAGTGTTATTAATAGAATTGCCGTAACGGTATTTTAGATGTAACGGTTTTGTTCGATTATTTCGGTAACTTTATTTAAGAGGCAACGATAGTGGAGCTGAATAGGTGTAACGGTATCCAATCTTGCAATTTTTGTTTATAGATTACTTTACCGTTACTGTTCTCCGCTATACAGAGATTATTTCGAAATTTGTGTGCACCAATTGAGACCCACCTAAGTAAGGTGAGTGTCATAATTATAAGTTTGCTTACTTGTTTCTCCAAAAATACAAATAGTATTTATTGATACTTTGACTAAAATAATTTTTGCCTTGCCTTATCACCAAAAAAATAATTTTTTATCCCCAAAAATTCCCACTTTTTTTAAATATTGGCAAACTGTTTGTTTAAAAGTTAAAGATTTCTAATTTAGCTCACTATAATTTCAAAAATATGTATTTAGTATGTACATCTTCAAAAGGATGTCCAGCAGTCCATAACAATACCAGACCTCAAATCATATGATGATAATGCTCTAAGAGCAGCCTGACTGTCAGACATAACAAATATTTTATTATTCCTAGATCTCCTTCTTAAACATTCATTGGAGCATATAAGGATGGCGTAAATCTCCGCCTGAAATATTGATGGGAATTTACCCATTGGGATACCCCTGTGAAAGTTAATAGTCCCATACAAAGTAAATAGTTATTATGGAATATCTGGTGAACTATCATTCTGAAAGTCGCAAAACTTCACGCAACTTGATTTGTTACTATTGTGCGCTGCTTGCTTCAAAAAGTGCGTGATTTCACAAATGAGCGTGGTACCAACCATACAAAGTAAATAGTTAAATTCGAATATCTGTAAAACTATAATTGTGACAATACTCAAACCTCATAGGAATCTATTTCTTATCACTGGATGAAGTTTAACCGAAAATGGGAAGGATCGGAACTGGGGATGTGACATCACCCATACAAAGTAAATAATTATGGACGTTTTTCGGTCAATACTCGCTTCAAACGAATCAATTGCGTTCGGTACAGGTTCCCTGTGATGGTCTGGCCAGATTTCAGCAGCTCATAATCGGTAGGACAGTTTTGCTCTCACCACATACAGAGCATTACCTTAGCGCCATAGATATTTGGCTTTGGTGTCGATTCGGGTGTTTGGCCGGGCTTCACATACGATCTCTTACACTTCGGTTTATCGTAATGGATCCATTTTTTATCGCAAGTAATGATTCGGTGCCAAAATGATTTTCTTTTATAGCGTTCAAGCAGCATTTCAGACATACAAAATCATCATTCATGGTCTCTCAGTTTCAATTCGTATGGTACCCACTTTCTTGATTTTGGATGAATCCTGCTACTTGCAAATGTTTTGAAATTGCTGATTGAGTAGCTCCCAATGATTTTACAAGCTCTTGCTGAGTTTGACAACAACCTTCATGTAGTATTGCCTCCAATTCTTGGGCTTCAAAGTTTTGGTATATAAAGTATGTGACGTTTTGTAGGCTCAAAAGCAAAAAATACTTTGTTGTTTATACTTTAATGTTCAATAAGAAAGTGAGAATAAATGACAGGTATGTATGTACGCTTCAAAATGACATATTATTACGAATGTGCAATGACGATTTGAATTCAACAGTCTGTAACGACTGCCTGCAGCATTCATCATGTTTGAAGGCACGTCCATCAGTAGCATGCGTTTATTGGCATTGTTTGTAAGTATGGCAACACTAAATGTTTGGGCTGCTGGCAATGACATCGAAGGCTCTGGAATTCAAATGTACTAATATGTCCGTTAAGAGCATTGTAGAAGATTCCCGATAGATGGCGCGTGTATAAATAGTGGCAGTCGTGAGTTGAGTTTATCATTGGCGCTGTTAGAGTTAACATCAACTGTCTTGTACGTGTATACTTGTACATTATAAAGTGTGTGTGTGTATTTCTGCAAATTGATATACGTGTATAAAGACACTGAGTGACTATTTAATTCTGTTGTTCTTGTACATTCTAAATAAATAAAGAGTTGTTACAATTTTAAACTACTAAAACGGCTTTTATTTGCAATCAAAAGTATCCGGTATATTTAAAGGAAATAAACCCCGTATTTAAAAGGTAAAAATGTAACAATATAAATTATTTAAGGCAAAAACCGCGTTCAAAAGATACGCCATCTAGTCATATATATATATGTATATTGAGAAGAAAATCTCAAATAAACAAAATCAATAATTTATAATGTTAAAAAATGTTTATCAATCGAAATTGTATTAAAAACAAGTTTCCAAATTTATTTTTCATACATTTTGAAATTAATGGACTGATTCAGAAACATGGACGGAAAATAATTTTCAAATTTTTTTATGAAAATCCTAAGTTTTGAAATAATGTTTGAGTGATTTTTATAGAAAAATTTTAAAATTGTTGCATAATTTTTATATATAATGAATTAAATCAGACATCACAAATAAGTTAACCTTGGTCACATTCGGTAAACACATACTCATTCCGAAAAACTCACGATTATTTCGCGATTCAATTTTTTTAAAAAATTAAAATATTTTTAAATACGACTATTTAAAGTTACAGCACAGGTACATTATCTTTATTTCTACAAAAATTTAAATCGTGAATTTTTCGAAATTTAATAAAATCAAAATTGAAATTGAAATGTCCAAAGGACCTGAATATTTACATTTGATTTATTTCCCTATACTATTTATTTGTGGCAAAATTTTTGTAGATAAATTAGAAATGTATGACAGGTAAAGTCCTATTTCGGGAGGACATTTATATAAGGAGAAAATATATAAATTTCTACCAGTTTCAGTTGGTTTCGATATTGGTTTGGAAAAATCGCATATTCGATCACACAGAAAAGCTTTTATACTCAAAACCTAATTTATCTTAATTTATCGCAAATACTGCATTGATTTCAAAAGTACTGAAAACATTACAATGGTACTGTAATTTCCATCCCAGTATACTAATAAATATTAACTCAAAGCTTTAATTGAGCAAAAGTTTATAATTTTGATCGCAATGAAATGTACAGTCTAATTTAAGGCTTTCGAAATTAATCGAATGGAAATCACACACCAAACGCGATGAAGTTTTCTATAGATATTATGTTTTTTACTTTTTTCCAAAAGGTGAAGTTATGATAAAATTACGATTATATTCAGATTCGCACGATTACTAATTGATAACGATTACAAATAATCCAAAAATAATCAAGATTACTAACGATTACGAGAAAATAATCAAAAAGAATCAAAAAATAATTCGACTTCTTTTAATAATTACTTTTGATAATTATTAAAAGTAGTCGGATTATTTGTTGATTACTTTTGATTATTTTTGATTATTCTATCGTAATCTTGATTACTTTCAGATTCTTTGTAATCGTAATAAATTAGTAATCAGAAATTGTTCTAAATAGAATTATATAATCAATTAAGTTATTTTTAAAATGTAATCTAATTGATTACTAATCATAATCCAAAATTAACAGCTATGTTTTAGATATATAATAACGGTAGTCGAGCTGAAAGACTGTTTAGGGGTAACGGGAGCTTAGCATATCATTAGCAATTACAGTGCACTCGCGGTAACGTGAACACCGTCTAACGTGAACACCGCCTAACGTGAACAAGCTTTTGCTTACATTGACTACTCTGTAACGTGAACAAACTCAGAAAGCTCTATAACGTGAACAATTTTTTTTCACTGCATTTGTTTTCTAATTATGTAGACAACACTTTAATACATACATTAAATTCAATTTTTAAAGTTTTGAGAATCCCCTTTTTTTAGTGGCAACGAATGAGTAATTTTATTTGCTATGTAATTTTGTACCAATTTATAGTTTCTCGTGATCTCGTTTTGTTTTGTAATGCATTTTAATCAATAATTTTGTTTTATTTCACGTTCAAGCGTGTAAAACACAGGTTTATATTATAAAATTTTATATTTTTTCCATGAAATTCGACAATCGCTAACGTGAACAATTTCACTAATATGAACTCCCTTGGTTTTAATTAGTTCACGTTACCGCGAGTGCACTGTATAATGTTTTGTTATTTTAAATATATATTCAAAAATATTTGCAAAAACTTGGAAAAATAAATATTCAATTGCAATAGTATTGCCGGAAGTAGTGTGACTAACTTAAAATTTTAACTTATTATAATTCTTGAATACTGCTCCGAACAAAGTTTAACATATATTTTGAAACTTTTTACCGATTTAACATATTTTTGAATACATAAGTTCGTTATTAGCAATAACTGTTTGTGGCAAATATCGGTTTTCTAGGTCTCCTAGTATTTGAGACGTCGCAAAGTGTTGCTAATTTTGAAATAGCGGCCAAAAGTCTTTTTTTTTTTGCCGCCAATTTTTAATTTTAAATACTGATATTAAAGTTAACACCTGAGAAGCTCAGAAGGCAAAAATTCTAGTCTATATGTAACATTTTCCCTATAATCAAGGTGATTCAATATGAACCTTTTTATTATCTGACTGAAAAGTAGGAATTCGTAATAAATTTTGAAAATTCAATCGCTTATATTTTCTTTATTTTCAAAAGGGATTTTTATGAAATAAACGGTTTTCGTTAAATGGTTTCATAGCTTTAATTTCAATGTAGATATATGTTTTCACCACTTTTGAAACCGCTTTCATATTATTTTTAAAAATGTATTAAATTTTACATAAATTTAAAGTTTGATGGAATAGAAACTTAGGAAATTCCTAATATTTCGTAAAACACCTAGTACCATTTTAAAGTACGTACTCTCTCCTTTATTTACATACCCATTTCGTTTTGCGGTTTTTAGCTCCTTTTGAGCTTGATACATTTTTCTGATTCAAGTCTGATGTTTATATTTTATACCACCATAAATGTTTTATAGTATAAATCCATTCTTGTAAACGAAGTACAGGTCGCAATTTTGAGGATATTTCGATAAAATTTGGTACATACAATTTTTTTTTAGACCAAGGACGAAGACTGGCTGAGATTGGTTCATTATTTCACCTAACCTCCATACAAACGTCCTCCCGAAATTGGACTGTATCCGTCATAAATGTTTAATTAATATAATTATCTACTCAAAATTCCTTTCCATATAAGTTTTATGTATAAAAAAGTCATGTCACCTAATTTTATGGCGATGGGTCAATAATTAGTCATAGCTCCTATAGCACAAATCTCGAGCATAAATATCTTAAAAATGTTGGTAGGTACACAAAATTCAACACAAATAACTTTCGTATAGACATAAATCAGACGACCTAATTTCATGGCGATCGATCTATAATTAGTCATAGCTCCCATAAAAAGTCCTCTTCCGAAAATCACTTTAATGACCATATATTCCTTAAAAATGTTGATATACACAAAAAATTCATCACAAATAAATTTCGTATAGACATAAATCAGACAACCTAATTTCATAGCGATCGATCTATAATTAGTCATAGCTCCCATATAAGGGCGCCATTCGAAAATTGTTCAAGAAAATTAATTATTGAAATTTTAAAGAAAAATTATTTTGCTCATTTTTTTAGTGTAGGGTATTATATGGTAGGGCTTGACCGAACATATTTTCTTACTTGTTGTTATTATAACTCTTTACTGCCATTATCAGTATATATTAAATTTTATTGGAAAATAAAATATTCCTACCCAATAAACCAAACGATATTAAAACGATATCGAAACGATATCATCTAGACGATATAAACTATCATATATGATATCGTTTGCGTGTCATAAACGATAGTTTTTCCGGACTAAATTGTACCGTTCCTTATAATAGCGTTTTTCCAGGCAATTATGATACCGTTTTCGCTATAATAATTTCCAATAAAAACGATTGTAAAATTGTCAACATACAGATTTCATTCTGAATGCTATTTAATACTAAAAATTATATTTCTTATCTGTTATACCACATATTTAGCTAAAAATCCTGAATGAAAAGGAAACATAACATACATAAATCTTATTTTTGATCTTATTCAGATCAGATGTACATATCGCTCATTTGCTGCAACAACGTCATAATTCAAAAAAATCCGTTTTGAGAAAAACGGCTTTGAATGTTTTATGGCATTTTACTATTTATTAAATAAATTTTCAACAAATCATGAGATTTCAGAAACAAAACCTGATTTAAATAGTAGACGTTAATATCCTTCTAATCAGTATTTAACACAAATTTTTACTTGTCAAATAAACAAGAAAACATGAATTTTGCTTTTGATGTTTACAACAAAAAAACATTCTCACGGAAACAATTATTGACTTTTTTGAAAACTGATAGAACTATATGATAGACTATAGAACGGCGCATATTTCGTATTTCTCAGTTTAAAACACACGGATTTTGAGTTATGACGTTGTTGTAGCAAATGAGCGATATATTGTTGCAAATGTTTGCATTTTTCAAATATTGCAGCTTTTGTATGTTTTCAGTTTTTGTATGTTGTTTGAAAATTTTTAAATTACATTATTTTTCTGTTTGAAGATTTTTTCAAATGTTTGTAGTTTACTTAATTATTTTATTGGAAGGGACATTTTTGAAAACTATATTAAAATAATATCGTTTTCAATAATAATAATATATGATATCATAATCGCCCCCATAAGGTAATATCGATTTTGTTATCATATCGTTTTCTGGTTTATTGGGTAATAACAAACATTTTCTAAAAAATTCAACATACAAAAATGTGGACTCAGAATGGCTTTTATGTTATACAATTTTATAAATACTCAATTTTTTGCTGTAAATTCCATATGCAGATTAAAAAGAAATTCTTACTTAAATTATGGCTAATTATTCTTAAGAAAATAAGTATCAGCTTTTTAGACATCATAACTACAGTTCGCCACAACCTAATATACGATTTCTTTTCGTCTTAAAATTGTATAAGTACCCAGAAAATATGTTACAAACGGAATAACAAACACAATATATCCCCCATGTTTTGGTTGACGGAAAAAAAATGTCATAAGAGATAATAAATAAATGAAAATCCCTTACTTAAAATAAAATAAAAGATGTTAAATCAGCACTTTTTTAATGTAAAGATGTGAATGTATTTTGCATATACAGAGATGGGAAATACATTACAATCGCTAGAGGGAAGGGAATTAACACAAAACTGGTTTCGTGATTAGTTCCTCGGTGGTAGGGACTTGTTTAAGTTTTAACATTTTATATGAAAGACACATGTTACTTTTAGATGACGATATCTTAGGTGGGGGCAAATTTGACACCATTTAGGCATTTTTCGACAGGTCACGATTATTATTTTGGATATAACAACAGTTTGATTATAATTTACATAACTATTATATATTTTTATACTAGATTAGTTTTAAAATTTATTAATAAATTGTGAACTATTTGCAACAATTGGACAAGTAAAATGTGAAGCGTTTTATTTTTAGATCTGTTAAGACAGTCATTTAAGTCATTTTCAAAAATGCTTGGTCTGGAAAAACAAATTTTCTCTATTTGAACACATAATAATTGTCAACTCAAAATTAGATGGCCTAATGTTATTTCAAATTGATTAACAAACAAATTAAGATTGATTCCTTATAAAAAAATTTGATTAAAAATTACACGAAATCAAGTTGAATCCGAAAATTATTTCATATTTCACATATTTGTTGTACATAGTACGTTTAATATCAAAATTGGCTCACTACTATTTCAAAATCTCAATTTTCTAAGCCTGATTCACACAGACACTGTGTAGTAGTGGTATTTGTGAGATATATGTACGAGTGTTAATATGCAATTTTTTCGCTTACTTAAATAAATTTTGCAACACATTTCAGTTTATTACAGGAAATCAGAAAAATCACACCTTTTGTTAAAATTAAAATAGAAATTGTTAACAAAAACATAAATTCACAAATACTAGTTGGTGGTAAAAAAAAGTGTTACAAAAATTAATAATAAATAAATTCAATATTTTGTATGATCAGAGGCGAATACAGTTTAAATACAATTGTTTCTGATATAAAATGATTGCGAAGAAATTGCCAAGAAATAAAATCAAAACTTATTAAAATATATATTCTACACGTGTAACATTTTCTTTTTTGAACAGGTAAGTTTTTGAAAAGCATTTTTATAAATTATTTTTAGATGATAAATTGATTTTCTGATTAGTACGTTTTATAAACAGTAAGTATTTTATGCTAGAAAATTAGTACTCATAAATTATTGCTGACTTTTTATACCTATCACTAAAAATATGGAGGTATATTGATGTTGTCATTCCGTTTGTTACAAATCGAAATATTGGTCATAGAGCAACTTGGTCCTTTTACAATTCTAAGGCGTACGTCCGTGCGTATGTTGAAGTCTCGATAGGGCAGAGAAGAAAACACTTAAGAGGATGAAATTTTTCCACAATAGTTTTTGTTTATCAGAAATGTTTGGTATTGAAATTAGGCAAAGGCGGGCTGGAATAACCGGAGTTATGAACCAAAATGTTAGGCTACCTTTACAATATTTGACTATAGCCTCATTTTGATCCCTATTATGAAAGGTTTACCAATGTCCTAGAAATTTTACAATATGAAATTAAATATTAAAAAATAGGCTGCGAAATTTATTATACCCTCCACCACCACAAGTGGTGAAAGAGGGTATATATACGTTTGTCATTCCGTGTGTAACATTGAGAAATATTCATCTGAGACCCAACAAAGTATATATATTATTGATCCTTATGAAATTCTAAGTCGATTGAGCAATGTCCGCCTGTCTGTCCGTCTGTCTGTCTGTCTGTGTAAAACACTCTCACGTCCAAAATACATAAGTGAAATTAATGAAATGTATACCAAAATGTTTATAATTTTTCTAAGCAGTTTGGTATTGAAAATCAGCAAAATCGACTTAGTAGAACCAGGGTTATGGATCAAAATGTAAGACAACCTCCAAAAATTTTGATAATTTTCACATGATTTTTGTGACTTTTGGTAAATTCATTGCAGAGAACTCCTTGAAATTTTGCACACATTATTTATATGATAAAAGGACAAATTCTGTTGAAAATGAAAACAATCGGTCCATAGTTTCTCGTAGCCCCCATACAAATTTCTTCCCGAAATATGGTGCTATGGTATGTAAAAGCCCATAGAATTGCAGTATCCATACAAAATTAAGCATAACTAAGTTTCGTGAAAACAGAAATTGCGACACCAATTTTTTTTTGGATCGGGCACTATTTGACCATAGCCCCCATATAAAGTTTACTTCCGAAAATCATTTAAATACACTTAAATATCTTATATATATCGGTATCAGGTTGAAATTCAACTTGAATAATTCCCATGCACATGAAAATCGCTGTAGGGATTTTCATGAAGATCGGACCATAATTGGTTATAGCTCCCATATAAGGACCACTTCTAAAAACCACATTAATTTTCATAAATATCTGAAAAATATCGTTATCGAATTAAAATTTTACACAAATCGGTAGTATTAATTCACAAATGATACTACTAGATTGTGTGAATATCGGTTCATATTTGACCATAGCTCCCATATAAGGTCCATTTCCGAAAATTACTTAAATGCTAATAAATCTCTTATAAAAGCTTCTATCTAGTTTAAATTTCAAACAAATATTTCCATTATATACGAAAATCGATGTGTTGAATTTTATGAAGATCAGCCGATAATTGGTCATAGCTCCCATATGAGGACCACTTCCGAAAAACACATCAACCTCTATAAATATTATAAATATATGGATATCGAACTAAAATTGTATACAGATCACAATATATTGATCTGTATACAATTTTTTCCAAAAATCATACTACTGGGTTTTGTGAATATCGGTCCATATTTGACCATAGCACCCATATTAGCTCCATTTCCGATAATCACAACAATACCCATAAAACTCTTGTAAATAATGTTATGGAGAAAAATGAAGGAAAATGTTGAGCCAATCGGTAATGTTAACCATTATAAAATTATAGACTCTGTTGGAAATGGTAGGAATATGTAGTTATTTCAATTATAAATTTGTGAACTAGATAACATTTTTATACATTTTAAATAAAATATCTTATGCGTAAACTAGTTTTTCTAACAATATATAAAATACTACTATATTTTAAATAAACTTTTATTTTGTTTAAAAAAAGTGTTTTTATTGAAGAAAATACATAATTTGTATATAGTCCAAAATGTGTATTATATCAGTATTCACATATAATCCATAAAGTGGCTTAAAAAGAAATTTTGTTATAGTCCTAACTCGCTCATAGTCCACAAAAATTGTGCAACTGTATTTGTAGACTATAAGCGAAAACTACTGTATTACATTAACATTCTACCAATCTTCATAATCGGAGCTAAGTCCCAATAACAAACACTGAATATAGATATAAGAGTGTTTATGCTAATGTCATTTCTATAATTTTCATCTAATTTACGTGTGAGGGTATTTAAGATTCGGCATAGTCGAATATAGCACTCTAACTTGTTTTTAAGTAATAATTTTGACAAATTTATGACAAAAAACTAAATTTCTGTGAAATCCGCCAATTTCATTTAGGTCCTTATGCTAACACATTATAGTTACAGCTCTTCATATTTTGATTTTTAATCTTCATTTATCGAAAACAAATCCTTTAATTTTTTGAATTTTCGTTTAAAAAAATTTGGAAAATATACAATTTTGGATTTGAAATATGCATGAAATTTTATGATTTAGAATAAAACTCTTGTAAATATTGGCATTGAGATGAATTTCACCCTAAACAAAATTCTTATACTTACTTAAATATAAACAATAAATAGGTACAATATTCTATAACGATCGGAACATAATAGGTCACAGCTCCTTCAAAAGGGCCACATCTGAAAGTTACATTAACGCTTATAAATATCTACAAAAAATTTACCAAAAATTTGTTTCTAGTATGCAGAAGTCATACTACTGGATTTTGTGACGATCGATCCACAATTATACATAGCTTCTAGATATGCCCACAGGGTCCTTATAAAATTCTAACACGATCTTGCTTAGTCTTTCCATCTGGAGGAGGAAGTTTTTAACATATATTCTCTGTTGATCAGAAATGTTTAATAACCTTTGTAATAAACTATTTAGTTTCCGATAACATTCAGTGTGTGAACCTAGCAAGATAAAATTTACTACTGATATTTTTTAGTAACAGAAAATATAAAATTAACCAAATCGGATAGGGTTCCTAATTTCCAGGACTTTTTCCATTCCCGGGATATATTAACAATCTGTTCATTCCCGGTACTTTTTATACCCTACACCACCATAGTGGGGAGGGTATAATGGATTTGTGCAGATGTTTGTAACGCCCAAAAATATTAGTCTAACACCCACCTTAAAGTATACCGATCGACTCAGAATCACTTTCTGAGTCGATTAAACGATGTCCGTCCGTCCGTCCGTCTGGCTGGCTGGCTGGTTGTCCATGTAAACCTTGTGCGCATTTTTGAAGATATTTCGATAAAATTTGGTCCATATCATTTTTTCTGCCCAAGGACGAACCCTATTGAAACTGGCTGAAATCGGTTCATTATTTCACCTAGCCCCCATACAAATGTCCTACTGAAATTGGACTTTATCGGTCATAAATGTTTAATTTATATATGTATCTACACAAGTTTTTCTCTAAATAAGTTCTATATATACAGAATTCATGTCACCAAATTTTATGATGATCGGTCCATAATAAGTCATAGCTCCCATATAAGGCCTGCTTCCGATAATCACTTTAAGGATCATAAATCTCCTAAAAATGTTGGTATACACATAAAATGCAACATAAATAACTTTCATATAGACATTAATCACACTACCAAATTTCATGGTGATCGGTCCATAATTGGTCATAGCTCCCAATCACTTTAACGAGCATAAATCTCTTAAAAATGTTGGTATACACATAAAATGCAACATAAATAACTTTCATACAGACATTAATCACACTACTTAATTCCATGGTGATCGGTCCATAATTGCTCATAGCTCCCATATAAGGCCCACTTCCGAAAATCGTTCACGAATATAAATTATTGAAATTTTGAAAGAAAAATGTTTTTGCTCATTTACTTAGTGTAGGGTATTATATGGTCGGGCTTGACCGACCATACTTTCTTACTTGTTTTAAAAATAAAACTGGCAACCCAAGAGTGGACCTTATATGGAAGATATGGTCAAATATGAACCGATATTCACAAAATACAGTACAATGATTACTGGATACAAATTACAGATCTGTATATAACTTTAGTTTGATATCGATATTATTTATATTGAATTTTAACCTGATAAAAATATTTCTAATTTATTTTTGCTGAGTTTTGTATGGTTACTGCTATTGTGTAGGTTTTTATAGACCACAGAACCATATTTCAGAAAGAAATATGTATGGGACATGAATGAAGATAGTCCTTATAACATAAATGATGAGTGCAAAATTGTATAGTATTATCTGCAGTATATTTACACAAATAACTAAAAATATGTAAATATTATCCATTTTTTGAGGTTGTCTGACATTTTGGTCCAGACCTCTGGTGCTACTTTACCGATTTTGCTGATTTTCAATATCAAACTGCTTAGGACAATAATAATAATTTGTTTTTTAAATCCTGCTTAGTTTGTTTGTGTATTTTGGAAGTGAGACCGTTTTACGCAAACGGCAGACATACATAAATCAATCAACTTAGAACAAGGCAACACTAAACCGTAATAATCCCGAATTTTAAAAGAAAACAAAAACCTTTTGGACAACGAAAGACTGATGGTAATTCTAGGTAACAATTACCCCTAAGTTTATAAGTAGATCATTTTGAATATATTTAATAAAAATTCTTTATACGTATCTGCATATTAATCACATAACAATTTTATTGTAGCAAAAACACGATTTAATGTAAAGTGAACTTTAAATTTCTTTTATTTTTAGATATTTCTGTTTTACTTATAAATCAAATGGACATAGATAATTTTATTTTCGCCCAAAATGCAGTTAGTATTTGAAATTTTCAAAGAGTGACATGAGTGGTTTAAATACCAAAGATACTCAAATCAACGAATTCTATGAATTGAAATTTGAGTTCAGGTTTGTATTTCTAAATCCATAATTAATTAAGAAAACTTAATTATTATAAATTAAAATAAATCATTTTAATACTCCTACAGAAATTTATAAGAACCTGCCTGTAGCATCACTAAAAATATATATAACCCCAATGAACCCTTTGCAAAGATCTGCTAAAAATGGAAATCAAAGGCAGCATAATGGATAATTTAAATATGCATTCGGAGCAGCAGTACATTGAAAATTTTGCAGTTTGAAGGTTAGAAATTTTCTTGTGAAGTTTTTTCATAATGTTTTCCCTGCATCTTAATGTAATTTGGAACACGTGAATTTTTCATTTTCTTCTGGCAACTTGAATGGACCATAATGGGAGTTAAATATGTATGTAAGTTAGATTTAGTTATGTAATTTAAGTGTAATTTTAAAAGAAATACCAGGGAATAAAATATCCCCAGTTTGGAGCTTGTATCCCAGATAAATTCCAGAGTCATAAAAGGTGGCCGATGACTGCTAAATATAAGTTAGATTAAGAAGAAATATTTTAATATTTCATATAAAATCTGAGGACTTCTGATATAATAATATACTAGTATATCTATAGAATCCTTTAGCATCCGTCCGTATTATTATCTCTCCCTGTAAACTTTGATTTAAAAATACAGTTCCTTTTTATAACCGGTCTATTATTTCAATTATCCCCCATATAAATGTCATTGTGAGTAAAACTTTAGCGCTCATAAACGTCGAAAATATTTAGGTATCTACATTTAAAAATTAGCCATATATTTAATTTTAGTCCATACTTGCCATATAAATCCACTTCCGAAATAAATCACACTCATAAATCTCTTGAATATTCTGCATTTGGATTAACCCCATTACCTGGTGAAACACTTCACAGAGAGATATGGAACATTTTTCAAAGTAAGATACATAAAGTGATTTAGAAACAATTAAAAAGTTTCCAACTATTAAGAAAGCCTACGTCCGTTTTTTGTAAATGTCAGTTCTTGGTTGGCCATTGCTACCATATAAGGTCCCGTTGCGAATATTAATTAACGCTTACAACTCTCTTAAGTATGCTGGTAAATATCAAAATCAAATTCACAACAAAACGGATTTTTTATACCAATCGACACAGAATCACTTTCTGAGTCGATTAAACAATGTCCATCCGTCTGTCTGTCTGGCTGTCCATGTAAACTTTGTGAGCAATTTTAAAGATATTTCAATAAATTTTGGTACATACAAGTTTTTCAATCCAAGGACAAAGCTTATTAAAACAGACTGAAATCGATACATAATTCCACCTAGACCCCATGCAAATGTCCTCCCTAATAGGACTTTGTCCGTCAAAAATGCTTAATTCATATAAATTTCTCTCCAAATAAGTTTCATATATGTGTATAAGGAAACCATGTCATCTAATTTTATAATAATCGGTTCATATTTAGTCAGAGCTCCCATATAAGGCCCTCTTTCGAAAATCACTTTAAAAAGCAGAAATCTCTTAAAAATGTTAGTATACACATGAAATTCAACAGAAATCACACGACTAATTTCATGGCAATCGATCCATAATTAGCAATAGCTCTTATATAGGCCCTCTTCCGAAAATAAATTATTGATATTTTTAAAGGTCGGCTTGACCGACCCTAATTTTTTACTTGTTTTTATTGAATTACAGTAAAATTGTTAGTCTTTGGTATGGTTAACCGTTGTTAAAGATTTCATAATATGTAGAACTGGATTCAGTCAAAAAAACTAAAAGCATAAAAAATGGAATTATTGCACTTTGTTATGGACATCCCCAAAAATTGAAATTATACTACCAGTCCGATATAAGAACCTCTTCCGAAAATCACTTTAACTTTGATTGATCTCTCATAAATGATAAATTAAGCTTAAATTAAAGCTTGGAATTCGGTTATTTTATTGAAAACGTTGTAATTCGTTTCAATTATAAATTTCTATTCGAAAAGTTGAGGTCTGAAATAATTTGTGGCCATATAATAGTTTTATGAAAGTATTTCTCTTAAGGCGTAGTTACTGGTATCTGTCGTAAAGGTGAACATTTTTTATGGTCTGAATAAAATAATATTGGATCATGATATCCATGGAAAATTTAAACTTTTTTCATATTCTGTATCAGAAATAATAACTTTTTTGTCATTTATTTAGTATTTGGTAATAGGATTTGCGAGCGAAGAATGATCTTTTAAAATTTTCTATAATACCCAGTGAGGCCTAGGAATTGTTTAAATTTTTTTATATTTTTAGGGATTGAATAATGTTCAGCACATTATCATTGCTTTGGAATTGTTTTTCTTCTGGTGTTATTATATCACCAAGGAATTAAGTTTCTCTCTAAAGAGACTCAGATTTATCCAACTTCTTTTTAAGTTTAATTTTCTTTTGACAGTTAAATATAACTTTTATGAAACTAATTAATCTTGCATTCGTGTGTAAAAGATAATTACATACTCTTTATATTAATATAATCATCGATATTGTTCATTAATCTCTGGAACGTCGCTGGAGCAGTTTTAAGCTCAAACGACCTTCTGTGTTGACAGCGGTCTTATGAACATGCTCTTCTTCGATTTCAATCTGGTAAAATCCTTTTGCTGTGAAATACTAGAATCTTGCCAGTTTATCTAAGATCTCATCAATATTAGGTATTGGGTATTTATCATTTATCATTACCTCATTGAGTTTGCGGTAATCAATAACTACTCTCCATTTGGTTATTCAATTGAAATTTTTTGTGAGTAAAATCCAATTGGATGCAGAATATGGCCAATTGCTATCGTTCACTTGGTAGAAAATACCAGAGTACTTCATTATTGTTGATAATAATACATACTTTTTTGCGGAATTGATGATTTTTGTTCGGGTCCTATCTCTCTCACTGATTAAATTGTTCTCTGTGCTGATCTTCTCTTATAACAAACATAGCTAGTACACACAGACAACAGATTTGTGATAGCAATCGAATTTGTGGCCAATCGAATGATTCGATTACTCACATAGAATTTGTCGGTTCCATCAACGGAAATTCTGTTGGTAAAGAATAATTTCGTTTAAAGCAACCAAACTTTTGTTACCCCTTCTAAAATTTTGTAGCCACAATTGTAAAATTCGGTCACTAAGGTAGAATCATTCGATTGGCAACAAATTCGATTGCTATCACGAATCTGTTTTCTCTGTATATATTTTCTCCAAAAGTTTTTCTATTGGTTTCAGATCAAATTAGAGCTTTGAATGGTGTTATTTTAAATTTTAAATTTTAACGAGCTCGTCTATATTCATCTCTAATTACAAACTCCTTATCTTGTTAGTTAAAAAAAAGAACTGAGTTCATTTTGCAAGATTTTTTCGCAACCTAGATACATATGTACATGGTAATTTTTAAGTCGTTAGATTCATAATTCAACACCGAGGGAAAAACGACGTTGCAAAATCGACAACGGATAGTATCAAATCTGCAAAGGTATGGTATCATATCTTCCTATGTTGACGAGGAGCTGCAAAATAGACTTTAATGCATCGACTGATACTTAAGATAGGTATTACATTTGCGTTCGGATATAGTAGTGTAAATGGTGAGAAATAAATTCATGTATTTCATACACCGTTTCAAAAAACCGACGCATTTTAATGCTTCTTTTGACACTTGAAAAATGTGTTTAGTCCAACCGACATCATACTGTATTCAAGATCTGCTGAATATTATTAAACCACACATAATCGCGAATTAAATAACCTATTAATAGCTGATTAAAAAAGATAAGAACAACTGGTGCGGAGATTAAATCTCCTCAATTGTTTAAACTTTTTTACTACTTTAAAAGAGACTAGTTGGAAGCTGGTGGTATGTACAGAGGTAAGACCTCTACCATATGACACCATCGCCTGTAACACTCGAGGTTAGACTTTGATGTTGGGTATTCCTAATAGTACCTTCTACCGTATCTTAGAAAGCATCTAATCGTGCTAAAGGAGATTAGATCTATAATATACCTTTTTACCGTGCTAACCACTTAACCGGTTGTCTTGTCAATATAAGTGTGATAATTTAATAACCCGACGATTTATAACGTTTATTGAAAAAATCTGTGTTTTACTTCAAATAACACATAAAAACGACCCTGGACTCCGCCGAGCCTCCCCCAGCATCCTGCGGAAAACCGTGTCGTTACACACTGACTGATGGCTGATTGATAAAATAATTTTATTTAATTTATAATTAACATTAATGAACAAATCGTTACGAGCACGACTTACGTTATTGACATTACAACTTTATTCTGTCAACAATCTATGGCTGGTCAACACTGTGTCGTTGCACTGACATGGTCAAGTATGGACGTGTTAAATTGACAAAAATATACTTTGCAATTAGACATCTTTCAGTTTTATGCTGATTCTGCCAGAGTTTATTCCTCGGCACCCAGAATTGAATTTTTTTAAGGTAAAAATATTCTGGCAGTACAAGTAACAGAAGTGACCTCCAGAAGTTTTTGCCGTGTAAAATCGTATTAGAAGTCGACTTCCAGAAATTATTTGCAGCAATTATGTGGAAACACGTGTTTGTTGCTTGCTGGAAGTAACTTGAACGACTTGCTGTGAACTGCAAGTGCTTTGAAGACTTGCAGCAGAAGTCGGGCAAACGGTTTGTGGCATTCTCTTTTGTATTCAGTTTTGTTTTTTTTTTCGAGTTCTTTTCCTAATTTATAAAAATGGACAAAAATAAATTCGTTTGGAGTAGTGAAAAAACAAATTTGGTAATTGAAAATCGCAAACGTTATCTTGAATTATGGGATACGTCCTCAAAAGTCTATAAGAATAAAATTAAAAAACAAAACGCTTTAAAGGCAATAGCCAATGATATAGACGCGGCCGAAGAAGAGGTCAATAGGAAATTGCACAACCCTTGAATGTCCTTCAAGTAAAGTATTTGGAAACACAATTTCTCAACCAAACACTTCTATTTGTTTCTTTTTATTTAATTTGTTGTTTCTTTTTAATTAAAAATACTGCGATAGCAGCTCCCAATCTTTTTTTGCCAAAAAGCAAACTCTATTGCAAGCTGTACTCACATTTTGCTGAGTAACAATGTGATTTGTTAAAATATTAAGGTGGTATATAATATGTTGTTAACTCCCTTTGTTCCAAGATCAGCGTCCCGCAGATCATTTTTACTCTCTGCTAATATTTTCAGTAGCATCTAAGAAAGGTATTCTGAAGCGACCGACATATTTCTCTATAAGATCACCATGATGATTACTATTATGGCAACAACAAATAAACAGTCAAATGTGACCAAATAGATAGATTCAGGTGGTATCTTAAGTAAGTAAGCAATATGTTTTATGTTCTATTCGTGAAGTTCATGTTAAGGGATCACGTCAAGCTTAAACTCTTTTTCTTAAATGTTAGTTAATAAAGAAGTAAAACCATTTAACTTTAACTTATTGCTTTTGCAATTAGTTACAAATGCAAGCTCATTTGTTTATTGTGTTTTATTCAATTCAATTGATTAGCGGCACAGCCGAGCAGCTTTCCTTCTTATGTTTCTTAGATATTACTTTCCATATTGATAAAACATACACTAGTGCCATTACGTTTGAAAATAAAATAGGTTTTCCACATTCAATAATTTCGATTTTATTGCGATATTCATGCAATTCGACTCCAAAAGTTCAAACGATTTGATGAGTCTTCCTTGGCTTCCTCTCACATGATATCAGTCTGCAGATTTTGGATTTCCTGCAATCCATTTCCATGCTGAACCAATCCAGTCAATAGATCTTTTATTTCTTGTTATACATCTAACTGTCTTATTTTATTCATTACATTATGTTATCTGATGCAGGCTGGAGTTTCTCATACTAAGGTGCTCCATTTTGAGACACACGCTGTAAACCTCTAAATAAGATTTTGCTCTCTAAATAAACAGCATTCTTTCAAAAATATATCCTTTAAATATTTCTGTTTTAATTTTGTTGATGATCTGAAAAAATTTGGTGGTGTACTGCGGTGTAGAATTCGTAAAATTTCTAACTGATTTAATGTAATTGACATAATTGATGTTCAAGAGTTAGGTAGACCCTTTTATCCGCTTAATGTAGCGACTCTCTTTGATTTCAAGTCAATCGTTATCGAATCGATCTACGTGATGTACCTATATCAAGAATTCATATTAAAGTTTAGGTCCACTTGGGCGTGTGTCATATTTATTCAACCTACAAACCTTGCAGTTCCCCATGTACTTTTTAACATGCGAAGGAAATATACTTTTTCTAAGATCTGTAGTCCATTCTACTTTGGATTGGGGTGAGCTCGCCTATGCTTATTCTCAATTATGCTACAGATCATCTCGAGGTCAATTATATCCTCAAATAATCGCTGAGTAATACCTATAGTAAACAAAGTGAGCCAAATAGACTTCGTTTAATAGTTAAATAAAACACCTTTAAGGGCCATCAATGGTCGCATGGTATCTATTAAAACCTGGATGTGGCTGTTTGCTGCTATGTAGTTCTTTACTTCGCCTGATTATTCGCAAGATTGTAGTAAATAAACATCATAAACATGGTTACCACAAGTTTATGATGTAATACTTCACCATATTGTTCTCGGTTTATAGACACATATTTTGATTTGCAAATGACAACATATAGTTTTCGTTAAGGGTAAGAGTTCTGTTATCACACTTTTGTATTAATTCCTCAGAAACCTCATTTTTAACTAGTATGGTTTCGTCATCTATATAATCAATTTGAATTTTGATATTAAATTCAAGTTTACATTCGTTTAGGTAAACAAAATCTCAATTCCGTTATCGATATATATTTATCGTAATTGTAAGCTCTCCCATCTATTGTCACCATTAGTTCACTTGGTTAGTAGAATTGATAGTGTTCCCTTTTCGGTAATGGGGTCAGTAGTTGAACTTCCACACTTATGTAAGTGTTGGGAATCTTTATTGAGTTCGATTCATTTAATATCATCTAATTAATTTTAACTTCACAAAATCGATCTGGAATTGTTCAATTTCTTCAGAAGTCAAGACACTTGGAGGTGCTATACTATTACGAGCTGAAGCGATATTATCTAAGATTATGTCTAAATTGCACTCCAAATATCTTAGTTTAAGCATGTGGTCACTATAGAACATACGACTGACAATTTCACCATTGTGATTCCTAATTTCCTGGAAGGATTGTTTGATTTTTTTTCGACTGCTCTCAACAGCTTCTTTAAGAATAGCAATACTGTCATTAGGGCGGTTGTTTGTTGAAATTTGTTGATTAAGAGATTGTTTAGCGTTATGACTATTCTCGTTAGTTACTCTAAGGTGTTCCAATATTTCTTGTCTGTCAGTTTTGTCCATCAGTCCAAAACCCTCAACGTTTAGTAACCATCTTACTTCTAAAGTTAATGCGTGGGGTAATAGCCTTTACTTTAGCCTTGATAATCTTAATATCTGTGTTTAATTTATCCTTATTATACAAATCCATGTTGTTGATGTTATTTTATATACCTTTCACAATGTCATTTATTTCATGTGGATTTTTAATGTGTATTATAGTATTTGTTAGGTTGATAACTTCCGTATCAAACAGATGTATTCTAATGTAGCCCGACTGCTCGTTAATAAGGTTCACCTGCAATCCTCACACTACACCTCTCTTAATTTCTATTGGTTCCTAATATATACCTTTTTACTCATGCATGCCTCTATAACAAAATGTTGGGAAGTGCCTGTAGGCAAGTGATTCTCCTATTTATAAAATTCCTTTCACCAACCACATAAATGGTATGTTCCATTTATGATTTTAGTGTTCTCCTTAGAGGAAACGCTTTCATTGAAATTAGTGACGTATATGAGATCTTTCTCTAACAACTATATTTCCTCATTTGAACGAAATGTACAATTCGCATTGATTCCCCTTAAAATTCTCGACAAGCAGTCTTCATCTAGTAGTTTTTCTAGTTGTTCCGATGAACAAATTGTGACATTGCTAATTGATGTGCAATGATCTTTGATACCATAAATATTCTTGTGGTTTAAGAGAACCACGTTGAGCTTTAAATCAAGCTGCAGATTTAGAGATACTGCCGCTTAAAGGAGTATTTTGTTATACCTATTAGAATCCACGTTTGGTATTGTTATCACTTATAGTAATGACGTCCCGTTTGATAATATTATTCCATATTATATAGCTTTGATCTTATTGTTATGAAGTGATTCAAGCTTCTAAACAATCTGATGAATTTCCCCTATATTCAATAAATAAGTTGGCAAGTTCGTACAATTTCCACAATGTCCTCCTTGATCGCTATTATTAGCTTTAATAGTTCACAAATGATTTCACCTGATTCCGACGCTACTACTTTATTGTTAAATCTGTCGATAAGTTATTACATTTTCCGTACTAGTTCATCTGTTGTACTGAATAAATCTTCAGTTACAACATATTGCTGTTCATTGTTTTCAATTTGTTGCTGCTGTATGTCCAAAACCTTGTTCCAAGCAGTTGCGTCTGGGTTTCCGGCTCCTCAAATCTTTCCAAATCTCCTCAAATCTTTCCAAATGTACGAGGTTCATATATCCAATTATAAGCCATCCTGCTTCGCCTTGTATTGAATTATTATAACGATATACAGAGAGATTAATTAAGTCTTTTGGACCAATATTCTCATTATCCCTCTACAAACGCCTGTATATTTCAATAAGAGTCATGCCTATTTAACTCAATCCTCTGTATGGGTGTAAAGTATATTCCTATGTTAAGAGATCTTATAAAATTTAGAATAGTTGAACTCAAAAATCCTCATTCATTATCCGACACGATCATGCGAGGTACAGTAAAATAATGCAAAATCTTTGAAAGTTTATTCCATAGATAAGGCGCGGATCCAGGTCGGATAAGTAGTGTCCTCTTAATGTCTTCTCAAGATCGAGCTTGGATATTTATCTCGACTACTTTCTTCGACCTAACAACAAGTCTACTCAGGATGATATCGGAGAACAATTGTTGCGATAACTCATCATAAATGGCAAGTATTGGGTATATTGTGTCTATCAATCACGTGAAAGTCATTATGTCATTTCTACACCCGTTGAATTGGGGTAAGCTGTTACGGTAATTAATAGGGTTATCTGCTGAGAGTTTGATATTTTGGAGAGATGGAAGAGGAATAAATGGGGTATGCAAAAAAAAAAAAAGAAAACCAAAGTCACGCGCGATATAAAACCGAATTTCCAAAAAGGAAGATGAGAGAGAAAAATGTATCGGTGGAAAACAAATCGATTTTCATAAAATTATTTCCACCAGAGAATATAAATACAGTTACAATTATAGTTATAAATTACAATATAATTTAATACTGAACTAACGATGATAGACGGATTATCACTCCCTTGATGTTGTCGATCTTCTAATATTGTTGATGGTGTGGTTTCTTCTTGTTGAAGTTTCTTTATTATTGGCTGGAAGTTTTCTCTGGATTTCCATTAAATTTTATTTTATTGTTCTATAGTTTACAATCCAAAACAAAGTTAATCTATTGTTTATATTTTTTATTAGTGCCTTTTTTATAAATCAAATTTATTTTATTGTTTTGTTTTCACTTAGACAAAGGATATGACTACTTTATTTTATTTTAATGAATTAATATTGACATACCAATCCCATCCTCGTCCCAGCAATGATTCGGGTTCGTTATGAGCAAAGAAACACAAGGCGCTTTTAATTAGCTTCGGTAGGTAGTGGTGGAATATTGTTTTCGTGCGCCTTCTTTTGCATCGCTAGTATCTCCTTCTCATTCGTTTCATTAGTTTTCGACAGATTTATTAAGCGAACGAGAAATGCAAGCTGTGAATTTAATGGTTTATTAAAGTCGGGAAAGGATAATATTTCTGTGGTGGTTAAAAGAGTTTTCGAATGCAGTAAGTGATTTACTATCGACAACTATTTGTACTTAGCTACATTGCGATGCCTTGACTTGAGCGTTCACTACTCTCGTAAGATTCGTTAGCGGTTTGATGTCATACCTAAAAAGCCCTTTAAATGTTTTAAATTTGTTGGCGGTAATAACTTATCGATCGTTGTAACTCTTTTGCCATCAGGGTTGATACCAAGAAAATGCGTCTCATCCAGATTTACTCTTATTCTTGGATATTCTAATCCCTGCCGATAACGATTATGTAACATAATCGTTATTTCTCTGGAAAAATGCCTGTGACGTTGAAATTCTAACTTACCCTTTGATGAGTGACTGGCGTGAATCCTGAGCTTTGGTGTACAGTAGATTGTTCCTCATCGTCATATTCTGCAGCTATAGACAAGCAGAATATGCTTTAGGGAGTGTTCCCGGTCGCTGGATTATAATCATACGCGAAAGGTTTGGCCTTAGCCCGCGTATGAAGATATCGAGAGATCTGTTTCGGTATGTTTCCACCAGAGCCCTGATTGTTTTTTCACTATATGATTCCGTTTTGAGTTTGTTAATAATCAACGATAGTTGACGGTATACCGTAGTTTAAAACTCGTCAACTGTTGAAGATCCCTGTGACAGCTGATTAGTTCTCTTATCAGCGTAATGAAGTGACAGAATTATTTTTATTTCCGTACAATCGCTATCAAATATGTTGTACGAAATTAATGCTGTATCTGCAGCGCCAATGAAATAGGTTTTTCTTTAACTATCTCAAAATCCTTTAGTGCTGTCTCAACAGAATGCACCCAAGAAATGTATTACGTTGGATTTCCTTCAAAGTACCTCAATTCTAATGTCGGCTAATGTCTTTCAAATCACCTTCTGTGCGTGGTCGTGGTCATCAAAGATCACGGTAGCTACTGCGGCAGCCTGCCTATTTTCAAGACGCTCTAACCTACTCAGAACCTGACCTAGTGAATCGTTACTAAGACTGGCCTCAACATTACTTATCTTATATTCTACTATCTTGATCTGCTCCATAAAACGGTTTATGGCTCCAGTCAAGGTCACTCACCTGGGATACTGGACAGAGTAGATCCTTAATCGTTTTCACATACACTTCACTTTAAATTTATTTCTCTTTTTCTATTTAAAATTTTTTTTTTTTATTTCTTTGGGACTTGTCCAAGCTCCACGACGTAACCACTTAAAAACGTTTTTTTCTCCCCGCGGAAGCTCCGTATTGTTCCCGTTTAGAGATCCACTTTTATAATCGTGGATTCCTACTAGTGGCACGGTTACTTCACATTCACTCTGGTAACCTTCTGTGGTACTTTTTTTTTAAAGCTGCTCGGGCGCCAGTTAAGGTTTTTTGAGTGGAGTTAACTAAAAAAAATTATTAAGGCGCTCCAACTGCGCCTGATTATCTTTATTAATTTAAATTAACTTCAACTAAAACATCAATTTATTAATAATTAATCCGTTCCGTTCTATGGCTCAGCCAAGACTGCTGTTTTTCGGCCACACTTGTTAGCACCTTGGTTCATTAGTCATATTGCACCAATATGAGCGACAATATAAACGCTGATCAAGCAAAATTGTGTTTTATAGCAGATGTAAATGAAAGTCCGTAATTATCTTGGTAGAAAAGATCGCGGTACTTATCTATCATTGATAACAATTGTAATTTTTCCTCAGCATTTAGGTGTTTCACTCGAATCTGATTCCATTTCCAAGGTTTCCGTTTTTATTATTTCATATTCATTTAATTCCCTAATATAATTTTCCTCATCATCCTTATTGTATTGATTTTGTTGTTCATCTTCGCTTTTAACAAGATTTATCATAACAATTTTTAGCTTTCAATGGTCTAAGTAAATCATTTCCAGATATGGTCAACTTTCTGCATCCATTTTGGATGGCATATATTTGGATTCACCTGAATCTAATATTAGATTCAGATGTCCCAATTTAGTTTCCACTTTTATGTATGGTAGTTCCTTGAGGCAGAAAATCGAAAATTTTCACCTTGAGGATGATTGCGATTGGTTGGAGTCTCAATGTTATTTACGTCTATGGTCAGGTCTAGGGAAAGAGTTGTCACGTTGTATATTTTGTGTATTCTGTTGTCTGAAAGGATTCCAATTATTTTGCTGTTGATCTTGTCTGTTATGATTAAAGTTCCGATAGTCTCTTCTTTCCCAATTATTTGAGATATTTTGAATGTCATTCTGATAATGATTTCGAGGATTTGGTTGGTTATATGAAAAGTGTGGTTGCGAGTTTCGATGGTTAAAAGTCTTTGTATTATTGGGATTGTTGTTACCAACTTGTCGGTATGTTTGTCGATTTTTATGACCTTTTTTGTTCGATGGTTTTCCATAGTTGGGAAATATTTCGTTTGATGATGTGACTTACGCATATCCAGCTTGGAATAATATTTCCATTGCTACTTCAAGGGTCTGTGGGTCCCTACATGTTCGAATTGTACGCATAGGTTCGGGAATCTTTTCTTTAAACACATTTAAGGCAATTTTCATGTTATTTCTGGCACATTCACTTGCCACTGGTCCAGAAACGATTGTCATAATTGTTTTGTTGTTAGTCTTTGTTTTATTTCATTATAAAATTCTACACTGTTAGTTTTGAAGGTTGTACCTTTTAGTTTATCTAACAGTTCTTCAAGTCCACATCTGTCTCCGAAATTATTATTTAGTAGTCTTTATATCCGTCCATGATTGTACTTGGCAATTGATCTCTATAACTTCCCTTGCCTTTCCAGTGAGTCTGCTTTTAATTATATCTGAGAAAAGTAATTGTGCAGGTTCGTCGTAAACAGTAAGTATGGGATAGACCCTATCTATAAAGTTAATAAAGGTTTGTAAATCACGATAATCACCGCTAAATTCTGGAATTTGGTTTAAATATTTTAATGGGTCAATCCTAACTGAAGGTTTTTGATTTTCTTCGGTCATTATGAATAAATTTTTCAAACTTTTCTAAAATGAGTCTCCTTCTATTTATCCTTACTATATTCTTATTGGTCTTCCTGATTTTTTCTTATTCTTTAGATATTTATTCCGTGATTTTATCTCAATAAGTGTTATCTGTCTTAAAAGTCCTCTTAAACTGTACCTATCTTTTTCATTTACAATGTACAATTCAATGATAAATTCGATTTCCTTTTCGAATTCCTCCTCTATTATATTCATGTAAATTCTTATATTAATTTGATATTTTAATTTATTCTTAAGAATTAGTCTTACTTTTAAATGGTGTTAAGTTATTCCGTCTACGCAATGTAATGTAAGCTGATTGTAAGATGTTGTTGATTTGAGCCATCCTTCCCTATTAAGCTTCCCTTTATTTATCTGTTCAATTAATTGTTTTTTTTTTTTTCGTTTATATATATTTATTTTTCAGTTCCTTTAAATATTTATATTTTCAATTCCACAAGCTTTTTTTTCACATTTATAATTATTTATACATTCTTTTTTTTTTTAGTTCGCAAAAAATTTTATTCCTGGTTGTATTAACAGTGTTAAACTTTTTATATCTACAAAGTCCAGAGGAAATTTTCTTTATAATTTTAGTACTTTTATAGTAACGTCATTTAGTTTTCGATAGTCGATAACTAAACGGATTTTTTTCTTTCCAGAAGCATTTGCTTTTTACGGCACAACCGAGATGGTCGAATTATGCCGTTGTCTAGTAAGTACTTTATATGTGCTCAGATCCTTTTAATACAGATAGTATCTGCGTTTTCCTCTTTAGTTTGTATTCCAGCAACAACCAACGTCGTAAATGTTAATTTTTCATTGGGATTGCAAAAAAGATTTTTATATTTCCCTACTATGAGATTAAGTTGAAATTTTTGGTTTTATGGCTATTACGGATATCAGTTGTATTAGCAGATTGAGATACTTGTTGTTTTATCCTAATTCTATGGTTCTTATCTACTAACATATATTCTCCAGCAGTATACATATATTACTGCAGATGATTGTCTCAAACCGTCATTTCCCAGTATCCCGTGAAAGGATTCTAATAATGGTAGAAGAAAAACTTTAAATTGTTTTGTGTTATAAGTAGTTAAACAGATGTATAAATGTATGGTGTGTTATTTCAGTAGTTGCACCGCTTGACTTTGCAAAGAGACTTTTTTTTATTTTGGATTGGGTTTTTAACCAAAGTTGGCTGAACAAAACTATTGGTAGAAATTTTAAAATTTTACTCTTACACGTCTATGAACAATAGAATTTCCTCAACATTGTTGATAAATTACCTAATGCTTGATAGCATTAGGTAATCTCAATGATTGAAAAATGTCCACTTGACCCGCAGCTAAGCCTGACGAAACCGGAGGGACAGCCCCAGATGTGGATTGCTCCCGTAAATCGTTATTCATTATAAAATTATCTGTTTCGGGTATTGAGGTTAAACTTTGTCTTTTAAACAATTTGTAAGGCGAAAATCTAGACTTTGGCATTAATTATAATTTTGAACTAACTTTATGATACTCACTCATATTTTTGTTTTATAAACAGAAAATATTCACATTTAAAATTCACCACTAAAACCGCCTTTTTCGACTGCGCCAGATATAGTTCCGGAATAAAATAAAATTGGTTAACTGATTAATAATAATTGAAACTTTAATTTTATTGTTTCTCTTTTTTATACTACTAAAATACTATTAATAAGTCTGACCCAATAAACAAAGAAATGATGAATGTGAGTAAACTTAAGTAGGTTGGTATTTAATTAGGTTATTGTTGATTGTTGGTGCTATTCATTTACTGATGACTGTATGTAATTGTTATTGTTAATTTGGTAGATGTTGGTCAATAGCTGATGTTGTTGTTGGTAGTAGTTTGTTGGTGACCGTAGGTAATAGGCTAAGCACGGGTTTTTTTTAGTCTAAAAAATTAATATCAATAAGATCTTCTACAACTTCCTTCTTTTCAATAAGTATTACCGTTAGAAGTATTATATTGGTTGTTAAGATATTCATTAAAATCAACCAGGTACTCTTGGACTTAGTAACTTTCTATTTTGTTTGGCTGTTGTGTATCATTAAAAGTTGGGTTATAAGTTGGATTGTTATAAGTCATTTTGGACGGCCCTATTAATGTAGTAGACGTTTCTGGACCTAATGGATTGATCAGTGTCCATCGGCTCTGGCCGAGGCATCGGTTTGGTGCTGTTGGTCTAGGGGATTGAAATTAATGCGATGTCGGGAATTGCGTTGTGGCATTACGGTATAAGGAAATTGTTGTTGGGTTAGTGAGTGCCGTTGAGGCGTTGGGTTGTGAAAGTATCTTTAGTGGAACTGATTATGCTGCTGGGGCATTGCGTTATAAAAATATTCTAGCGCAAAGGAGGCGGCAGGTGTCTCAAGGGTTTCTTAACGTCTACTTAACTCCGCTAGCCGCTCTTGATTATTATTACTTTCTACTCTTTTCAACCTGTCTAACTAGCATACTGACAGCTCCAATCAGAAATCACTGACTTGTAAGTTCTTGACTTATAAGTTTTTTTCTTTATAACAGGGGGGTCACACGGCATGTATTGCATGTGTTTTGTGACATGTATTGGGACATTTTTCCACATGTAAACATATACATACCGTGTGATCCATATGAAACTTTGTGTATGTATAATACATGTGTATGCCTTATGACATTTTTGGCAATTAGAGCATGTTCTATGTTCGTGCGTTTAACATGTGTATTTTGAAATAGAACACTGTGTTAGTGCAAAATAAAAAATAAAAACAGAAAACAGAAGAAAAAAATCACAACAAAATAAGTTTCATTGCATTAAATATATTTATTGTGATTTAAAAATGTTTTAAATAGATATATAATAAAAAACAACAAATATATAAACTAATAGAGGTTATGTCACATGCAATTACATATGTACGTGAGAACGTGGAAATTATGAATCGTATGTATAACGTGAATTTTCACATACACATGGAATTCCATATGTATCGAATACATGTCCCAAAACATATGGAATACATGCCGTGTGACCCCCCTTTAAGTGTACTGACTTGGGGTTTTATTTATGTATTTCGCAATTATGCTATCAATTCTGTTTGTATTTGTGATAGTTGGTTGTGTATGCGGAATTACATAAATAACTCGTGAATTAGGATTTTGTAATTTTGTTCTTTAATAGTGTTTTATTGACTTCATATCACTGGATCCTTTTCTGTTTTTTAGGGATCCTAGCGACTGCGCCAATTATATTTTTAGTTTTAGTTAAAAAAATAAAAATGTTTAATTTTGTTCTTTAATGGTGTTTTATTGACTTATTCACTGAACGGAGGAACCAAGACTAATTTTATAATTTAAATAATGTCTTAATAATACCTGTTTAGTAATTAGTATTGCTCAGTTCAAACACAAAAATTTGATCTGTATTAATTTTGTTTTGATTTTTTAACCTTCTCAAACTATTTTCCAATTTTATTTAAGTATTTATACTTAATAATAATTAAAAATAATTTTAACTCATGATTTAGACCATTGGCAACTAGGTTTGTTAATTTATCATGAGCTTCATCATGCAGCGTTTCAATTTGATCCCACAACCTCTTAATTGTGCTCATACTTATCCATTTCAAAAAAATGTAGAGGATGATCCTCTGTAACTGTAAATCCATTTAATAGCCGGCTGAGAGCTCCTACACGAGCTCCCATCCTTCGGATAATCCCAGCGGTATTGCTGAACATTTCACTCGAAGGTTTATCAGCTTCAGAATCCTTAATTTGTCCTTCAAGCTTCATTCAAAAATAACTCGATGGTTTAATTTTTTAATAATTCGATGTAATTGGAGGCTTAGATTAATCTTTGATTTTTTTGTAGTACTCTTCAGAAAAGTATTAAAAGCTCATTGGGTCGTCACAAACATCTCGTATCTTAGAATCCGTTTCATGAAGACGTAGTGAACGCTCCTCAAAATAGCCAACTTTTCTTTTCCTGTCTGCTGTATTATTTTAATATCATATTAATGTCTATTCTTTAAACATTGTTTAGGAACTCTATAATGGATCTGACATTCAGTTTTTGATGTTAGGTCTGCAATCAATTTCTTACATTTAGATTCACCAACATATTTATTTTCCGGGCAAAAGGATAAAAAATTATGAAATTCATGTAAATAGTGTGGATATTATAAATCTACCTGCAAAAAATATCCAATATCAGATGTATCCGACATAGTAGTCATATCAAGAACTTCCAAAGCCGCATCATCATAAATCCACTCGAATTCTCCATATGGAAGATATTCTGACATGGCCCAAACATATAAATTATTGGCATCTAGATACATTAAATATTCCGAAGGCTTACTACTATCAAAGTCTTCTAAATATTTATTATTTGCTGTAGAATACCGCTTTGAACATTGTATTAATCCTCTTCTGTAATAATACTATTGATGTTTCTTAAAAGTTCTTTCTCTATCGCATCCCAAGGTAAGCCTGTATCAGTATAATATTGACATGGGTCGAGTTTGTATATACTTTTACAGACAGTTCTAAAATTTAGAAATATCTGTTAAGAGGAGAACAACTGTTTTTAAATATAATTTAGTGCAATCTAACAGGAATGATCATAATCTTAATCAGTACTACGCGAATTATTTAAAATATTGTAAAATTTTTCTTTCATTAAAGCGCTCCATCGAATCAATGTAAAAATAAGGAAAAACTCCTTTTCTTCTTAGTAAATCAAACTATTGTTTTTGATTGAAAATTTTATTTAGAATTTGGAAATCAGTGCCATTAAAATTTTTGGCTAATGATTCTAAGCTGGAGACCATAAAACGAAAATAATCTAAAAACCGAATTTCAAATCACTCATTTTCTCATATAATTCCAAATTTTTAAAGTTCTTTCATAAATAAGTGCCAATTATAAGAAGAAAAATTATGAAAAAGCACTGGAATGAATTTGGCTACTTTATAATTAATAATACATGAGTAAAGGGCTGCACCTCTAAATCTACCAGTTAAATGACAATGGTCTCGTACTTTATATGTTATTAAGTTTTTTTCACATACATATACAAGGTGGCGCAAAAGTAATCCTCCTATTAGAAAATGCTATAAATAACTAAAGGCACAAGCTATATGTTTTTGTATAATTTTTGTCAAAATATGCCTCAAAATCGGCATGTACCACGAACGGCACATCTTACTGCTTTTGATAGTTTTTGAAATACAGCATGCAATCATCACCCTTCGGCATGCATTATCTAGCATTATCTTCTCATTTGGGGAATACTGAAGGCATACATTGCACATACACAGAGAAAATAGATTCTTGATAGCAACCGAATTTGTCGCCAATCGAATGATTCTACCTTAGCAACCGAATTTTACAGTTGTGGTTACAATATTTTAGAAGGGGTAATAAATGTTTGGTTGCTTCGACCGAAATTCTTCTTTGTCAACTGACTTTCTGTTGATAGAACCGAAAAATTCTATGTGGGCAACCGAATCATTCGATTGGCAACAAATTCGGTTGCTAGCACGAATCTGTTTTCTCTGTGTATAAACTCGTCCATAGTGGAAAGTTAAACTAGATCTTGTTAATCAGAAATATTTGTATAATAACAATAACTTAATTTATTAATTATATGCTTAATACATTAATGCTTATAAGTATTTTCATTCTTATTTTCAAATATTTGTATGTTTTTTTTAATTTCATTGGGAATTTTACACAGAGAAAACAGATTCGTGATAGCAACCGAATTTGTTGCCAATCGAATGATTCGGTTGCACACATAGAATTTTTCGATTCTATCAACAGAAAGTCAGTTGCTAAAGAAGAATGTCGGTTGAAGCAACCAAAATTTTGTAACCCCTTCTAAAATTTGATAGCCACAACTGTAAAATTCGGTTACTAAGGTAGAATCATTCGATTGGCAACAAATTCGATTGCCATCACGAATCTGTTTTCACTGTGTAGGTTTTCAAAATTCAACAGTTGATTTTCTACACATATATTCTTCTCATGTATTTGAATATTTGCAAATCTGTGAGAATTCACAAATCCATTTGTTTCATTATATAAGAATGAAGCGATGATACACCATTTGAAACAATATTCATCATCATTTGGATAGTTGAAACAGGCATCCTTTTTCTTTATCCAATGTGGTAATGGTATATATTTGGAGCCACTAACGAATGTAGCCTTATTTATATTTATTTCCAAATGCTCAATTCGTATTAGGGACCATCCACTATCCGTTTTTATACACCACAGTGGGACAGAATCAAAATTTTTTGGAAACAAATCTTTGATTTCTAAACGGCTGGTCCGATCGGGATAAAAATTGACGTGGGAAATTTATTTTATGTTTTTAATAACAAGTTTTAAAAAAAAAATTAATTTTATTTTTAAAAAAAAGAAAGACTAGAGTAATTTTTTTAAAGTCTATCTTTATTCGTTCTCCAGAATAGACTGACTGTCTTTTATTTCTTAACTTAAATTATTAATACGTTTATTAATTTAATTTTCATAATTAATACATTTATTGCAGATATGCTATTATCAAGAATTCAATTTATTTATTTAGTTTGCCCTATTTTATTTAAGAAGTCGTCGAACTTGTCTAGAATTGACTCAGCATTTATTCCGGTTGTAAGTTCGTCGACTTTATGTGTACTTTTGTTTGTGTCCACATATGTAACTTGGGCGTAGCTAAGGAGTATTCGAGAGTTTAAGTTACTAAAATGGACCCCACAAATGCTACAGGCTCGGCGTGACATTTCTTTGTTTCTCATCCGATATCAAAGATTTTTATATTTTTGAAAAGCGCTCGTCTAGGTCTTGGTAAAACATGCTTGCGTTTGCTTTTTATATCTTATAATTTCCGTGTTATAGGCATTTCAAAATTGAAATTTTTTTGGTCCGCTTTTTTTGTTACTTTTGAACCGAATGAACTCAAATTTATTTCGTTAGTTAGAAACTAAATTACCAATAATATGCAAGAGATATCAGAGCAATATCAATTACAGATCCAAAAATAAAAAAATAGTAGATTTGTGTTATTTTTTGGGCGAAAAGGCGACTTAACTCTTTTTTATTTAAAAAAAAAAATTCTTTAAGGACATATAACAGTTTTATGTTTTTCTGTGAGATATCTTTACGGAGAACATTTTGGTATAAAAAACATGCCATAGTTTTTGAAAATGTCGTCCCTACGCCCTTCGGAATTTGACCTATTTTTTATCAAAATTTTAAATTTTAGGCCACATGTTCTAAAATTCCAAAGCTGGGATCAGAAAACGGAAAGCAGTTTTGGAAACCTTGATATGATCCCTATTTATTTCCAAAGTGTTTTCTCAGCCCCGAAGAAAATGTGGATCCTATGAGCAAAATTTTAAAAAATACCATTTTTGGGATATTCGCTCCAATTTTTACGAATTGCGGGATTCCCTTTAACCATGGTTTATACAGAAGTATGTGAGAATTCTCTCTCTGAAAGCACTTTTAATACATTTAAACTTATTTATAACTGAGGGCTCAGTTTTTCCACTTCCTTTTAAATGGGATGTTCTAGTACGAGTCTCCTCATGCTCTTTTAGATGTTTTTCTTTGGAAAACCATTTAAAACACTCTGAGCAATAAAGGATCCCATGTCCTTTAATCATTTCCTTTTCCTCAAAACTTGATTTGCAGTATTTGCATTTGCAAACTGGCATTTTGTTTAAAATAAATATGTAATCACTTTTAATTATGTCAATAGACTAATGAAAAATATATTTAAATATTGACCAAATGCATATTCCCAACAAAATAGTATGTTGCTTCGTTAAGCACTTTTAATTTGCCAGGAATTATTGAATTGAAAGAATTATGTTGCGTCGTTAAGCACTTTTTTAATATCAACAAAAAATAATACCTGGAAAGTGATACAATTTTTCTGGAAGCTGCTGTCGAGTATCAAGAATCTGTCTTTGAAATTTGCAAAACACCTCCAAAATCACTTATAAGCCATTAACTATGCTGATTCTCAACCGATTTTAATTTTTTAAACGTATTTAAAAAGAAGAAACTGTGGCCTTTCCAATGGTATATATATATTATTTAAATATTTTGACAAAATTTGTGTGCATTTCTTCAGCGAACATATTTTTGTTTTTATTTTTTCATCATTTTCCAACTTTGAAGAAAGTGGTTAAAAACATTTCTAAGTAAAATGCCTAGAAATGATATTTTTTCAAAAATTTTGTTTTAGTACAATCTTTAATAACTTTGTCAATTTCCAATGGATTTTTAAAAGCAATATTGCGTTTTACGCATAAATAAACTAATTTTTTAAATCAATGCATAAATAGTACGGTTCCTTTATAAAATACTATGTAAAATCTTCTTCAAAGTTGGAAAATGGTGAAAAAACAAAAACAAAAATATGTTTGCTGAAGAAATGCACACAAATTTTTTTTAAATCCGTTTAAAAAATTAAAATCGTTTGAGAATCTGCTTAGTTTATGGCTTATAAGTGGTTAAAGGTCAAAATATCAGTCATAAGTTCAGTTGTGAATTTTGTTTACATAAATCCTTTTCCACAAAGTGGAAGAAAAAGCGACACTTTATGGATGAACATAATTTCCATGGGAAGAAAGCAAGACATTTTGACAACTCTTCAGAGGTCGAAGCGGATGCTAAAGTGGTGAATATCATCAATTTTTGTATACTCCGGCTTAATACCCACAGCCAAGAAAATTTTAATTTACTTTAAACTTTCACATTAAATTTTTATTATTTTTTGTTAAAAAAATGAATCTTCCCTATGAAATAAAAAAACAAAATCAATTCCACACAATGCAACACACAAATACTTTTTTCTACTTTACTCAAATTCACTGAAGCAAGAAAACAAAAAATTTTTAAATTGTCGCTGCCTTTTTCTCTCCCAAAAAAATTCATCGTCATCAAATTGTCGCTGCCTTAATTTCATAAAATGCAAAACAACTTCCTCTTTAAAGCTGCTCTTTAAAATTCCTCCTCATTAAAAACAAAAACATTTAAAGTGTGCCCATTTCCATACTATTAATGCCACATCTACACTGAGGGAAAACGACGTTGCAAAATCGACAACGGTTGGTGTCATTTTGACACCATACGGTGTCACTTTTTTTCGACACCGTACGTTTACAATTTGTAAACAAACGGGTATGAATCGACAACAGAACGTTGGTAAATTATGCGAAGACTCATCTCACCGTGAATAACAAGCCAGTTTATTTTTATTACGACGAACGTAATGGTATTTATCACTAAGTTTTTTTTATTTATAACGCAAAAGTACAAAATATTAAATGAGTGCTAAATAAATTAGGTTTTGTGAACAAAATAAATAAACTAATAATGTCAATGAGGAGATAGCTGAATAAAGAGACTATATAGATGTACAACAGTACCAGGAAACAATAGCCATTCACAATTTCTTTACATAGTTACGAGTATTCTAACATGATTTTATAAATGTGTTTATATTAAATAAATGTAAAATTAATGAAAAATAAGGTATTTTATATTTTATTTTAATCTCCATAAATATTATGGTAAATTTGGAAAGGGAAGGGATTATACGATTCCAAAAAATTAACATCGGACGGTATCAAAACGACAACCATATGGTGACAAATCGATAACGGATGGTGTCAAATCTGCAACGGTATGGTATCATTTCTTCGTTGTCAAATTGACACCGTTCGTATACGATTTGTGCACATACGGGGTTGATACACTATTGACACCGAATGGTGTCAAATTGTACACGGATGTGTTCATTTTTTCTGTGGGTGTACTTAAATGCTTCTGATAGTTTTTGAAGCGTAGAATACATTTATCGAAATTGGCATACTTTCTTACAGCTATTTTGATGATGAATTATAATCTTCTCATTTGACAAATACTGAAGATATGCATTACAAAGGTATAACTTTCCTTTTGTTTCTTTTATTATTATTTTAGAATATAAAAGAAACAAAATATTTACAATAGTATATTGAAATAATATTTTACAACAGATTTCATTTACCTTGAAATATCAGTAACTAAGACGTAGTGAAACTATTCGTCGGTCAATGAAAGAATATTTATATGATGTTCTCTTATCTTCTGCGTGAGGTAATATGATCCCACAATACTATTCTCTTTACAGCCAAATATGTATATTTATACTTACATTTTTGTTGTTTTCTACGAACCCCCCCCAGGGGTTTCCAGGGGGTGTGCCACTAGCATTACTATGTCGGCCCTCCAAAGATATTGGGGGTCAGTCGTACATTTAGACTCGATTGGGGCACTTTAAATGGGGTCAAAATAAGGACTATCAGAATTCATTTTAGAGAAATGGTTCCTTGGCCAAAGTTTTTTAGCGGGAATTCCAAATTCATAAAATCTAACAGCTGATCTTTTATATTTACTTAAAATGGTTTCTTTTATATTTATTTGATTTAATCATCTTCATTATTAATACTGAAGCATTCTTGCTATCTTTTCACCCACCTCGGTAATGGGATGTACTTTGATTAACGTATAAACGAAGCCATCTTCACCCATATAAGTGACCATTCGCTATTCCTTTCTTGAAATCCACTCTTTTTGTTGCCTCTTTGATCGTAATGTATTTTCAGAGATTCTTCCACATTGTCAGTCAGTGTGGTCAAAGACATTTTGGATCAGTGGGAGATGGAGGTGATTTCTAAATCTTCTTCTTTTATTTTAATATATTGACATTCAAGCTCCATATTTTACTTGAATGTAATTTAGTTTGTATAGTGCATTTATCTCATCGGAAAACTCTTTCGGATGTAGTATATCCTCGTAGCTATTTGCATACATGAATGTTTCAATTTTATGTGGAGTTTATTGTTGTATTTTTATTTATTTAAGATGCAAAAAGAATATCCTTTAAACGCATTTCAGATTTATTTAATTATTTTAAATACTTACGAATATTTTTTAACAAAGGTTAAAAATAAATATTAATGAATATTATTTTGTTTTTATTTCAATTTCCATTTCAAAATCCAATAATGCTTCCAAACGTATTTTATCGTTGCCATCATAGAGCGACAGGAATAGTGGAAGGTCGATGTGGGGAAGGAAAAAATCCTCCTGTATTTAAATAACATCTTTTTTTGTGGTGTTAAGTTTATTTAAGAATATTTTTTAACAAAGATAAATAATAATGAATATAGTTTTTATTCCAATTTCCCTTTGAAAATCCAATAATGCATCCAAAAGTATTTTATCGTTGCCATCATAGAGCAACAGTAATAGTGGAAGGATGATGGGGGAAGGAAAAAAAACCTCCTGCATTTCAATGACATCCATTTTACACCAGTTTTATTAATTTTATCTTCTTATATTTGGTTAAACTTCACCTTGGTTAACTTCACCTTTTAAATAATGTAGTTTTCTTGAAATTAACCATAGCAGACAATTTCTGCCTCCCCATTGCCATACTACTACTCTGGTACAATCCTAATAATTATTTCGTCTCTGAAAACATTAATTGGAACCTGCATATGGGAAATAAGGTCTGAGGCATCTTGGTTTGCTGTTGATCCCGTTGATTCAATGTCATAGTCCCTAGTTTCTGACGCTGTTCTTGTAATTTTTTGAATAATTGGCAGCTGCTTGTGACGCTGTTTTTGTGATTTGGGAGTCAGCCTCGCGGGCGTTTTCCGTGATACGTCGTCATTGTTGTGGTTGTCAATAAATTTTCAACTTAGAGAGATCATCAGCAACGAAGTTTGATCCACCTGGTTTGTAGATCAGCTCGCGATTATACTCTTCTATACGTGCTTTTATTGAAATTAAAATTATTTGATTGAAAGCAAAATTATGTTTTTGTAAATAATGTTTTTTTTACGGATTTTTTAATTTCCATTGAATTTAACCTTGAACATATTTGAAAGCGAATCTTCAATGAATTTCCTATTTTTATAGTTTGTTCTCTGACTCCGATTAAAGAATATATCACTCGGCTTTACTTTCGTCACGGAGTGGATCGTGTTGTTATAGCGATTTCAATATGTACCATTTCTTTTGAGTTTACTTTCTACAACTCTTTCTACAAGCATCTAAAATTTTAAATTATTGTAGAGTGTAGTCTTTCGACTTGGCCGTTAACTTCTCTCCATTAGGATGGTGTTTGATAAATTTGTATGCCGAGACTTCTACTTAATATAGTTAGAAAAGAGTGGACTTAAGAATCCTCTCTCATTATCCGTTACGATTATTTTTGGAACAGCGAAATAATGAAAGAGTTTTGAAAATTTATAACGCAAATATTTCACAAACTTTGTAAATTTATCAATGCAGCTATGAAATTTTTGTCCTTTTGTCCACATGCAAAATTTCAGAGGAGTTTTTCGGAACAGGTATCTCTTTAATTTGTGGAGTAAAAGTGTGTCTGTCATACTTTTTGAGGCGGCAAATTTCACATGCTTTAGTGTATTATTTAATTTTATTTGTCATCCTAGGAAAGTAATAGTTCTGTAGTATTTGCATCCTGTTAGCGGTTGGATTTCGGTGGGCTCTTTTACTATTTCCACATTTGCTACATTTTCTTTGTGTTATTCTGATCTTATAGAGGCAGAAATGGTTACAAAAAACGTCTTTAAGAGCTGAACTATCTTTATTCCATTTTAAGGTGTTTTCAGGAAGTCTATTAATATTTGTCCGTCAATTCATTCCAAAGTAACGTAATGTCAATTGTGTCCTGGATGAGGATTTTCATGGCAGTAAAGTTCCTTACCTTCTTTTATGTTAAGTTGATTTTTGAAAACGTTTAGTGGAGCTTCCACATGAGGTATCAAATCCGTAGCATCTTGTTCAGCACTATGGCTCCAGAGGATCCTACATCGCTTGCTGTGACCGTATTAGAGTTCCACTTACTTGTAGTAGTAGTTGTGGTGTCCGAATTTCCTTCTGATGCAGTATCAAAAGAATTCAGTATGTTTACTTCAGTCCGCAACCTGGAAAGCGCATCCCTCACAACATTTGATTTACTTACCAGGTTTGTAAATAAATTCGTGGTTGTATTCTTCAATTCTTCCCTTCCTTTGTTTTAATTTTGCATTATGATTCCAGTTCCCCAATGCATATGTCAGTGGCTGGTGATCCGTATATATTGTAATCATCTTAGTTAAAAGAACCATTTGGTTGTAAAGAAAAAAATAAGGGTTGGGTCACCCATGGGACCCAACTCACCTTTTGTTAATTAAAACAAAACCGAGTTTTATTATTTATAATTATTTATAATCCTAGAATTGAACTAACTTGATAATTGGCATGACAATTAATATAAACTTAATTTTAGGATAAAATATGCTTATGCTTATACAATTATCCACACGCGCATAATTGGTGGTATCCGGTTGCATTTAGCATAAAATGCTGAATCGCATTTGTGTCATGCGCGTTTTGCAATATGTTTAACACGTTGAGGGCCAGAAGGGTGTTAACTCCCCCCCCCCCCTCATTTAAATATCAGCGTCCCGCTGATCATATTGTTTCCTTAACTATGTTTCAAGTTGGAATTTCAATACGTCCGAAAATTTTTCTCCATAAAATTATCAAGACCACAGCAGAAAAGGCAAATAAAAGGAATTCAATAGTTTGTGATATATGAGAAAGGTTTAGCTGAAATTTCAAATGATCAATATGCTTAATATTCTTTTCATGAAATTGATGATTTTTTTGTTTATAAATTTCTGGTCTCCAATCTCAATTGTTTCATTAGTATATCGTATTAAATATGTGCCGTTTAAGCTGATGTTGTTCTTCTGGGTGTCAACTTTTCCCTCGAAATTTGTTACGAATACGAGATCGTCTTCTATTTGTTCTATTACCGTTTCCCTATTTGAGAGGAAAGTGCAGTTTGCGTTAATACTCCTTAAAACCTTTGATAGGCAATTATCATCATCAAGCTTTTTCAGTTGGTTAAGGGCACAAATAGTAGTGTTATTAATTGTGGATCAACTGTCCTTGATACCATAAATATTTTCGTGTTTTAAGAGCACTGTATTGTATCTTAAATCAAGCTGTCGATTTTGAATTATCGCAGCTTTTACTAAGATTCTGTCATATTTGACTGCATTTACTTTTGGTATTGACAGTAAATATAACAGGGATGTTCCGTTTGATAATATACTTGGCTTTCCGTATTCTATAGCTTCAACCTCATTTCTATAAGGAAGCGATCCTACTTCGGAAACTATCTGTTGAACGTCCTTCAGATCCAAAAGGTTAGTATTTATCACACCAGATTTTGCCAGTTGACAGGCCCTTTCGTGCTCCTCTTCAATAATTCTACAAATTCTTCCTTCATTAGTGACATCCTCTACTAATCTCTGGGTAATTCTTAACTTGTATGAAACAAAATGTGTTAAATAAATGCTGTTAAGTAAAGGAGTAAAACATTCTGGAATTTTAACACCATTAATACAGTTTGGATTAAGGCATTTCTTTAAAATTTCTGTTAAGGTTTGCGAAGTTATTTTATCGAGAGTCGTATGATGTCTAGTAAATCCGGGATGTGGCTGTATATTGCTATGTAACTCTCTTCCTTCTCTGATTACAATTTGGTTTTTAAAGACGTTTATTGGAACATCTACGTGATGGATTAGATCAATGAAATCTTGTTGAGCGCTATGAACCGTATTATCTGATTGCTCTGACCTACCCTCATCAGCAGTTACAGTTTCAGAACCTGTTTCTGAGGCTGTAATTGTTCCTTCATCGCTCAACATGTAAATTTGGTCATGATTCACTTCCAACCTAGATAGAACCTCAGCCACAACGTTCGACTTACCAGGTTTATAGACAAGTTCGTAGTTGTACTCTTCGATTCTAGCTTTCCACCTTTTTAACTTAGCATTATGATTTTGATTTCCAAAAGCATATGTTAAGGGTTGATGGTCGGTGAAGATTTTTACTTTTTTAGCACCATAGACATAGGATCGCAAATTGTCCAGAGCCCAGACGATGGCTAGCATCTCTTTTTCGTTAGTGGCATAAATTTCTTCCGTTTTGCTGAGAGAACGGGAGATATATGCTATTGGTTTATCGACATTCAAATTATTCTGAGATAATACTGCTCCAATTGCGTAATTTGAAGCATCAGTAGTCAGTATAAATGGCTGATCAAAGTCGGGCAATGCTAGGACTTCGGATGACGTTAACAAAGTGTTTAGTTCATTAAAAGCTTGTAATGCCCCTTCCGTAAGAGTAATAGAAATGGCTGAGAGCTGCTACACGAGCTCCCAACCTTTGGATAATCAGCTTCAGGTGCATTGTTTTGTCCTTCAGGCTTCATTCTTGAAATACTTGGTGGCTACATTCTTTAACAACTCGATGTAATCAGTGACGACCAAATGAGGCTAAACCTCAGACATCGTGATCGTTCCTCAAAATAGCCAACTTTTCATTTCCTGTCCGCTGAATCCATTTTGAAATTCCACACAATATTCTGGATGACTTCACCAGTCTCACTCTGGAGCTCTAGCCGAATTTCTATGCTTTCCATTATGTTGGTTTGCCACATCTTCCACAAGCCTTTGTGTTATCCTGATCTTATAGAGGCGGAAATGATTAAAAAAAACGTCTTGTAAAAGTTGAATACGGTTTTCAGGTATTTTGATTCCATTTATTATTGCAGGATTTAAACGCGTTTTCAGGATGTCTATTAACGGTTGTGTATCGATTTTTTTCAAAGTAATGTAGTGGCAATTGTAACCTGGGTAAGGATTTTCATGACAGTAAAGTTCCTTACCTTCCCTGATGATAAGTTGGTTTTTAAAGACATTTAATGGTTCTTCCACGTGAAGTATCAGGTCCGTAGCATCTTGTTCTGCGCTATGCATTGTAGTGCCAGAAGATTCTACTTCGCTCGCAGTGATCGTATCTGAATTTCCTTCCGATGCATTGTCTGTATCGGAGGAATTCAGCATATTTATTGTAGTCCGCAGTCTAGAAAGAGCATCTGCCACAACATTTGATTTACCAGGCTTGTAAATCAATTCGTGGTTGTACTCTTCAATTCTAGCTTTACACCTTTTTAACTTGGCGTTATGATTCCTGTTTCCCAAGGCATAAGTCAGTGGTTGATGATCTGTATATATTTATATCATTTTTGATCCGTAAAGGTAAGATCGTATGTTGTCAAGTGCCCAAACTATTGCTAACATTTCTTTCTCGTTTGCAGCATATCCTTCTTCAGTTTTATTTAGGGATCGCGAAATGTATGAGATGGGTTTATTTTTTCTGTTTTGTTTCTATGATAATACAGCACCTATGACATAATCAGAAGCATCTGTAGTTAAATTAAAAGGTTTGTCGAAATCTGGAAATGCTAATACATCAGCTGAAACTAATAATTCTTTCAAGGTATTAAAGGCTTTTACTGATTCCTCATTTAATGAAATCAAAACACGTCTGGAGGCATTTGCCTTTATTTGAGAGAACTCTCCTCTTGTTGGGTTGGTCAGAGATTTTGCTACATTTGCATAGACTCGAATAAATTTCCTATAATACGACCTTAGTCCAAGAAAACTTTTGAGTTCTTTCAAATTGTTTGGTGGACAAATATTTTGGATAGCTGGAACTTTTTTCTCATCTGATTTTATCCCATTTGCTGTTACAATATATCCAAGGAATTCTACTTCAGTTTTTATGAAATGTGTTTTCTCTAGATTAACCTTCAAATTTGCATCACGCAGTCTGGAAAATATTGTGTCAATATTCCTTAGATGTTCTTCCTCTTCCTTACCATAGACTATTACTTATGTCGTCAATGTATACATAGCAGATCTTTCCAATATATTCCTTTAGGATATCATCAATCATTCTTTCCATTCATAGTAGAAAAAGCAGTTTTTGGGACATCAGAGAGCTTCTTTTGCATCTGATGAAAACCATATGTTAAATCTAAAGTTGTGAAGAATTGTGCTTTACTTAGACTTGCAAGGGTAGTGTTAATGTCAGGAATTGGGTATGTATAAGGAACTGTGACAGAGTTTCACCGTTTAAAGTCAATTACCATTCGGTATTGCTTTTCTCCATTTGGCTAGGGTTTTTTTTAGTACCACTCAGACTGGAGAATTATATGGACTCTTTGATGGTCTAATGATACCTTCATTTAACAATTCTTGTACCAGTTTTTCAACTTCTGATCTCATGCAGGTGGGATATGGATAGCTTTTTGTGTAGATCGGCTCAATAGTCGTTGTTCATATTTCGGCTCTTACAGCGTAAGTGGACAGAGTTTTATTAAATATTGGATATACTTGCTGCGAAATTTTTTCGAAAAGTGGAAGTTTTATATTTTCCTTTAATGGTTAAAATTTTTACGGTCAATCATTGCCTCTAATTCTTTAAGTCCTTGTAATACATAAAATGTTAAATTAATATTACCTACATGTGAAAAAATTTGAGCCTCTACTTTTTCCGTAATAGAAATTTCACCACCGGCCGAATGCACGAAAAATTGTGTTAAAAATTTTTTTTATAAAATTTTTGTTTGCTCCTGTCTCGATTAGAAAATTTCGCACTGAGCCGTCGTTTCCTATGTATTCTATATAAGGTACACTGGATAGGCACCGTCCATAAAATTTGCCTATTGTTCCATATTTTGGTTGTAGCTGTCATATTGGGTGTAGTTGTCCCTTCGGCGCTGATCATCATTATTTCCAGTTTCAATATTGGACATCTTTTGTTGTTTGCTGTTGTGGAAATTATGTGATCCAAATTTCCTTTTAAATTGATGTGACTGCTGTAGTATATTCATATAGTTAATTTGCCGGGTTTGTACAGTTGGATCGACATCTATTCTTTCAACGGGTGCTGAAGTACTATTTCTTGTAACCTGGTAGTATTCTCTCGGTCTTTGATTGAACCTGTTGTTTCCACTTGGTCTGAAGGTGATTGATCTCCTTGGTGGTAAATTTGAAGGAACATCTCTTCTGCTCATCATGTTCGTGGGCACAGTTACCGAATTGCCAGTATTTGCGTGATGAATAGGATGATTTCGATAGTTTAAATTTTGAATAACGAGGCACGCAGTATATGCTTCTGGTAAGGCTCTGAGGTTTTTGCACAATAATCATCCCAGACAAATCCGTACTTAGTCCCCTAATAAAAACATCGAATGCCCTGTTTCGGTACATTTTCATTAAAGCACTAACAGTTTCGGATGAATAACTTTCTGACCTTGGTTTTATTTGCACTTTTCTTCAATTAAGCTGCCTTGTATATATTGTTGATACATGTATTGTATGCATAGATCCTTTTTAGTTTTGATTTTATTTTGACACAAGTAGATGACTTGCTTCAATAGCATTCCTTGAAAATTAGAAAAGAAGGCACTTTATTACTAAGAATTACTTTTCTTGTTTTTATTTTAAGAATATTTTTATTTTCTTTATAATATTCTTTTTATTATATTATTTCTCCTTTTTTCATTTAAATTCTTTATAAATTTTATATTTTCATTTCTTTTTTCATAATTTTATTTCATTAGATCATTTATTTTCTTTCAAAATTTTCTTATTTCAGATTTTTCTCAGATTTCAATAATTATGTAATTTTTCTTCATTTTTTGTTATTTTTAATATTTATTAGCTATTTTCAATACTTTTCAGTGACTCTTTAAGATTTAAATTTTCTTTTTCATACTTATTTGGTGAGTGCACATTTTTACTAATTTATAAAACTTTTCTTGATTATAGTAATGGATGGAGGATCGTGTTATCCGTTTTCAAACAGTATACTGCCGTACTAAGGCACGATATACACCACCCCGTGAATTTTTCCACTTCTCATTTTATTAACAGGAGTAGAGGAACAAATATTACTTCCATCTTCACTTAGTTGTCCGGGTTCTTATGTTGACTGCAACTTGTAAAGACTTTTCCCGATTGTGACAAGTTGGAGGTTTCACGTTTTACCAGCGGAATCACTTATTTTTTTATTTGGTGACATTAAAAAATGTTTACGCACTGGAGGGCCTGGGTTCAGAATCGCAGCACACTGTATTTTTTAATCCATATTAGTCACTTTTTTAACATTATTGCACTTTACTAAATGGATTTTACGTTATTTTGTCACTTTATAATTATTATATGTAAAACAAATTTTTTTGAATTTTTTAACAGTGTTCTTAAGGGAACAGAGGTGGTACCCGATTGGCATTCTAAGACCATCCTTTTTGTGGTTGAGGAAGGGCCGTGTTGCCCTTTTTAGTGGGCATCAATAAAAAATTATCCTCCTCTATGAACTCCTTAACAATATCCTTTTTGTTTTATATTGTTATTGTTTTCATATATGGTTTTGCTTTCTTGAAAGCAAAATTATGTTTTTTTCCGTTTAATTTCCGTTGAATTAAACCTTAAACATATTTGAAAGCGATTCTTTAATGCAATTCCACCGTGTTGGGTTATTGACCATCATTGTGTTGTTACTTCAGTTATTCAATTAATTTTTCATATCAAATTATTTAAAAATAAATAATTAATGGATTTGTAAAAGCTTTAAATTGTGGTGGAAGTAAAATTTATTTTCCTATTACTCATATATTTATAAAAGTTAATTCCTGCCTTGTTATGGGAAGTAAAAAAAACTATTTTTTTATTTAGGTCAGCACTTTGTTATTATCCAAAATCAACTAACCTTTTTTTAATATCTTTGCCATACTTATACTAATTTTTTTATTTGGTGACATTAAAATTTTTTACGTACTGGAGGTTCTGGGTTCAGGTTCGCAGCACACTGGATTTTTTAATCCATATTGCTCACTTTTTTAACATTATTGCACTTTACTAAATGGATTTTACGTTATTTTGTCACTTTATAATTATTATATGTAAAACTAATTTTTTTGAATTTTTTAACCGTGTTCTTAAGGGAACAGAGGTGGTACCTGATTGGCATTCTAAGACCATTCTTTTTGTGGTTGAGGAAGGGCTGTGTTGTCCGTTTTAGTGGGCATCAGATCAACTGAATTCAACCTACTAAGGCACGACTGACTTTTTTGATCTCCATTTGGAATTACCAACAGGATAAATAATGCTACCAAAAATTTTCTATCAAGGAATTGAACCTCAATGACTCTTAAAGACATTCACCAATTTTAATAGAAATAAAATTTTCACCTGGACTATATTATTTAATTATATTAGTAATATCCAGTATCCGTCCCGTAGGGATCACAGTATACCCTTTTATTTTTATTATGGTTCTGGAGGGTCCCTTGGGAATCGCAGAACACACTACTTAATGTTATAATCCAGATGATTTATGACACCGCATTTTAAGCGGGTTCCTGCTCGGGCGCCAGTTAAAGTGTCCCTTGAAGGAAACACTAAAAAGTTAAAGTTGGGGCCAACTCTTGGCACGTTTTCCTATATTTCCAATAAGACAAGTTTAGTTAGATTACAAATTACCTAGTTTATTATCTAAAATTGAATGAGCTTTTGCCAATGGTAAACGATACAATTTATACTTAAAATATGTCAAGTAATCAATAATATTTCATGTACACTAATCAATAACCTAATTAAGTATGTTACAAGTATTGCAATATATATTGGTTGAAATATGATCTTACAGTAATAAGTGTGTTGTACTTAATTCTGTGTTGTCAGCATTTACATTTAAGGAGTTTCCAGACAGTTTGGTCATGCTCATAATCTTCATTTGTACCTTCGGAATTACTCAAAATGTTATAAAATGTATCTTTATCAATGTAAGATTATGGAAATACTCCTTTTCTTTTAAGATTAAATTCTTGCTTTTGTATAAAAACATGTTTTAGAACATGGAAATCATCATCATTTAAATTATTAGCAAGTGATTCTAAACTCGAAGCCAGAAACTTAAAAGAGTCTAGAAAGCGAATATTCCTTTTCAATTACTGATATAAACTTATATAAGTCTTTGTTAAGAGGGAATTACTTTTATATCTCCTTCAAAGTTTGAGAGTTTCTACATGAATATGTAGTTGTCATAAGAAGAAAAGTTGTGAAAGAGTACTGGTATAAAATTAGCTATTCTATAAAGAAGATTTCTAGAGTTATATGCTGCTCCCCTATATTTACCGGTCAAATGACACACAGTGGGGGGAACTAAAAAAAGTGGAAATAAATCTGTAATAAATATTCCCATCGCTATAGAGGAGGTATTGATAAGTTTATGTTTTGCATTTGGGCTTATAAAGCCAAGGGAAGGGGCGAGCCATAATGCCCTAAAGTGGAGCACCTCGGGTATATCAGATATTAAAAATTATGCCAAATTTTTGTTTGCGATCCGATTTGAAAGATTTGTATATATATGGAATCTACTCGACGAGATCTACAAAACATTGCTATATACAAAAATCTTTCAAATCGGGCTATTCGTTTAGAAGTTACAGATTTATTTTCACTTTTTGTTCAGTTCCGCCACTGTGTGACAGTGTGACACAAATATGATATTTTGTTGAGAGATCATATAAAATTTGTCCATCATTTGAAGTTGTGATCATAGGTCTATTTTTATCAAAATTGTTTTTGAAAATTTCTTATCTATAAATATAGTACGTACATCATTACCAAAATAAATCCAAATTATCATTAAAACTACGATTTATATAATAGCTAAATGAGCAAGCTACCAGATTCTCCGCTGTTTTTTCAGTTTTTCCAAATAAACTTGGAAATCTACATTTACTACGAATGGCACATCTAAATGCTTCTGATAGTTTTTGAAGCATGGAATACATTTATCGTCTTTTGGCATCTTTAATATTGCTTTTGATGATCAAGTAACATCTTATCATTTGAAGAATACTGAAGACATGCATTACAAAGGTATAACTTTTCTTCTTATTAGTCTAAATTACATTTATGCTAAGAATTCCAAATTCATAAAATCTAACTGCTGATCTTTTATATTTATAATGTCTTGTATTATATTTATTTTATTTGAAGCAATTATACTCCATTTGAAGCAGTAATCTTCATTATTAATTATGAAGCTTGGTTGCTTGTATTTTTCATCCACAGCGGTAATGGGATGTACTTTGATCCAAGTATGAATGCAGCCATATTAATGTTTATTTTAAGCTTCTTCATGCATAAAAGTGACCATTCGCTATTCCTTTCTTGAAATCCACTCACTTTGTTGCCTATTTGATCGTAATGTAATTTCAGGGATTCTTCCACATTGTAACTCAATGTAGTCAAATACATTCTGGATCTTTGGGTGATGGAGGTGATTTCAAAATCTTCTATATTGAACAGCTGGCAAAAGCCTCTATATTAAACAGTTGGCCGAAGCCCCTGTACTGAACAGACGACAGAAGCCTATGTATTCAACAATTGCCCGAAGCCTCTGTCTTGAACAGTCCCCCGAAATCACTGGTAAAATGTATTAATCGGCACTAGAACTATGTGCGAGTTCCGAAAAGAAAATGTTTCGATTTGGGTCAGCCGATTTCGATAAATTAATATCAAAGTAGTTGACAAATTATACAAACCGTCTCATTTTAATATATTGACATTCATGCTGCATATTGTACTTGAATTTAATATAGTTTTCTAATGCATTATTTATAATACATATTACCTTTCCATTTACTACATCGAATATAGTAAATTCTCGTAGCTACTTTTATACATGAATGATTCATTTTTATGTGGAGTTAATTGTTGTATTTTTATTTATTTAAGATGCAACTTAGTCTTAAGTTTATTCAAGAATATTTTTTAACAAAAATAAATTATAATGAATATTGTTTTTATTTCAATTTTCCTTTCAAAATCCAATAATGCATCCAAAAGTATTTTATCGTTGCCATCATAGAGCAACAGGAATAGTGGAAGAACGATGGGGGAAGGAAAAAAACCTCCTGTATTTCAATAACATACTTTTAGGTGTGTTGATTTTGTTGTCTTCACCAGTTTTATTCATTTTAACTTCTTATATTTGGTTAAATAATAAACAGTTTAATTACACCTTTTAAATAACGTTCTTTTCTTGAAATTAACCATAGGAAGCAGACAATTTCTGCCTCCCCATTTCCATACTACTACTCTAGTCCAATCCTTATAATTATTTGCTTAATGAAAACATTAATTGGAACCTGCATGTTGGGAATAAGGTCAGAGGCATTTTGGTTTGCACTATGATCGGTTGATCCTGTTCATTTAATGTCATCGTCCTTAGTCTCTGACGCTGTTCTTGTAATTTTCAAATAATTGTCAGCTGCTTGTTTACGCTGTTTTTATAATTTGTGAGTAACCCTCGCTGGCGGTTTCGGTGGATGCGTCACTAGGTTTTCAACCTAGATATAGCACCTGTAACGAAGTTTGATCTACCTGGTTAGTACATCATCTCGTGATTATAAGAAATGAATAGGGTTCGCTGAAAATACAAAAAAAACAAAAGTTTATTTTTGTTTTCTTTAATTGATCTTTATTAGCTTTTGATACTTGATTAAGACTAAATCAATAATACAAAATTAGTTTATTTATAAAAATAAATGCTTAATTGCAAGAAAATAAAAATAAAGTATTACATTGATATTTCGCTAGTCATCGAAAACAAAATTTGTAAGAAATTTGTTTTAGGTTGATGACTTTAAAGGTGTAAACAAGCTGTTTTAAATTGTGTTTTATAGCGATTCTGGCTCAATGTGTATCAAAAGTATTTGCATACTTAGAAAACCATAAATTCTTTTACCTTCCTCGAAAAATTGCGAAATTTTTAAATAAAGAAGGGTCATATTAAGCAAAATGATCGATAAAATGTGGACAATTTACAGTGATCGTCAATCACCAAATGGTGACACATTTTTTATATTCATATAGTTACAATTGTTTTATTTAATAATAATAAATAATAATTAATCCTCCTCTATGAACTCCTTAACAATATCCTTTTTTGTTTTTGTAAAATATGTTTTTTACGAATGTTTAATTTCCGTTGAATTTAACCTTAAACATATTTGAAAGCGATTCTTTAATGCAATTCCACCGTGTTGGTTTATTGACCCCCATTGTGTTGTTACTTCAGTTATTCAATTAATTTTTCATATCAAATTATTTAAAAATAAAAATATTAATGGATTTGTAAAAACTTTAAATTGTGGTGGAAGTAAAATTTATTTTCCTATTACTCAAATATTTATAAAAGTTAATTCCTTCCTTGTTATGGGATGTTAAAAAAACTATTTTTTTATTTAGTTCAGCACTTTGTTATTATCCAAAACCAACTAACCTTTTTTTAATATCTTTGCCATACTTATACTGAAGCATTGTTCACTTAAAATCCGGTCGCACTTAAGCTTTAATATCTATTAGATTTAATAATGTTCAACCATAAATGTAATCTTATTTATTAGCAATTATGAATATGCAAAAAATTCTATTTAAATATCTTTATTTCTAATAAAAATTATAGTTTTTGACTTGATGGTACCCATTAACTTTTGCACAACTTTTCGGTCCACCTGTGCTGCATATTTATTCCAAGCAGATAACATGCTTTTATTGTCGATAATAGCACTTCCATATTTCTTTAATTTAGCTTTGACAATAGCCCAATATTTTTCAATTGGACGAAGCTATGGACAATTGGGTGGGTTCATATGTTTTGGTATTACATCTATTATGGTAACCTAAAACCGAAAACAGATTTTTCCAAAGGTCATCAATTGTCCAAGCTACATCTTTTTCATGCTCTGCAGCGCTCTGATAACACCTTTCTCCAAAAAATGCCTCAAACGGTCTCTTATCAATTGTGGAATGAATCGTATTGCTGTATTCGTAGACCGACTTGGTGAGACGCTCAGGCAAATCCTTACATGATTTCTGACAAGGTAGAGTGATGCGGAAAGTCTTAACATTGAATTGGTTTTCCATCATAAATGTTATGGCTCTTGAATTAAAAGAAGCTTCAATATTAATTACGACAATCTCTGGCATTCCAAAATTCAAGAGTATTTCGCATAATGGTTGTTTAATGTCTTCCATGGCTCTTGACATCAACACTCTTGCTTGGGCACATTTAGTTAATTTGTTTATCGCTGTTAAGACAGACATTTTCTCAGTGATATAAAAATCAATGTGTACTATTTCCTGTATGGAAATATTATTAGGGTGTCGATCATTTATAGAACGGTTCTTAATTAAATAAAGTTGTATTTGGGTATACTTCGTAAGGGCTAAGCGACAGCTCTCTAATAGGAAAGCGAAGTGCCTTCTTTATTAAAAAATCATCGATTATAGACTATATAATTGCTTACATTGCATTATTTCCTAAAGTAGATAGTGTAACAGTTGGACAGAACATTGAAAGCTAGAATTACATACAAACAAAACAACGATCAGTACAACACAATAAGTATTCACTGCTTTATCGATTCTGTAACATGATATTATTTTTAATTGCCCTTTCAATATTCTGTCGGTATAAGTGATACATGGTTTATGCTACACATTTTTATATTCTTTATAAACTTTGTAAGTAGCGTATTTGAGATTTTCACTCTTCAATACGGAGAAAAAACAACCGGTTTATTTGGTAGTTGGTTTAATTCCAATTTTAATTTTGGTAAAATTCTTAAAGCTAGATACAAATGAAGCAAACAAATTACAACCTAAGGAAAATTTAAAATATAAAAAAACTATAAAAATTATTATGAAAGTCAAATTACAATATCAGTACAATTTTAAATAACATTTTTAAAAGTATAAATATGATGAATAAAAAGTATTTTGTTACGTCTGGGAAACAAATAAAAGCATTTTTACACAATCACCAACTAAATCTATGGGAATAAATTTCTTATGCCACTTGCATAGTTTAAATATTCTTCCAACCTTCAACTTCATTTGAGGAAAATAGCATCTCTTCAGAAGTTGAATTTTATCTATTATGTTTGTTTATTAGTTCCACATCCTGTTCTGATTCGTAACAAATATCATTAACCATTTTTCTTGTATAGAAAACTCTATGTTTATGAAAATGCTCCGATAGTATTGTCTGCGCTTTACCAAGAATGGCATCCGTGGTTTATATACAATTTATTACTGAGGAGTTAAGATACTTTTCGAAAATTTCTTCTAACTTCTTCTTGGAAAAAATTGGATCTAATGGGTCTATGGTAGGTTGGGTAAGCAATTTGGAATTTATAAGATGAAGTGCTGTATTGTTCGATAATTAATTGATTTTTGAACGCATTTATAGGCGCTTCAGTATGTTTAATGGAGTTCACGGGAGAACTTTTATTGCTATGCTGAGTGGAATTTGTTGAATCCACATTATGTATTTCTTGTGGAGGTCTAGATAGTGCGTCCGTGACCGAGTTGGTCCTACCAAGTTTTTACAAAAGCTTGTAATTATACTGTTCTAATGTTCCCGTCCATCGTCGTAGCTTGCTATTGGTATTAGTACTTGATAAGGCACGTGTCAGAGGTTGATGATCCGTAAAATTTTTTATCCGTACTGCTCCATAAAGGTAATTTCTTAGACTTTTAAGGGTTGACACCATTGCCAACATTTCTTTTTCAGTTGAGGCGTAGTGTTCTTCGGATTTGTTTAAAGTCCTGGAAATAAAAGTTATTGCTCTTCCTTCTTGCTCCATTACTAGTTAGATGCGTCCGTAACAAGTTGAAATTCTTTGTGGAAGTCTGGATATGCCAGTATAATATCTTTCTATACCAATGTTTATTTGATCTTAATTAATGCCTCCAACGCTTCGTCACACAGTGGGGAATCTGAAAAAAAGTGGAAATAAATCTGTAACTTCTAAACGAATGGCTCGGCCCCCCCTTGGTTGTTTAAGCCCAAATTCAAAACTTAAACTTATCAACACCTCCTCTATAGCCATGGGAAATTCTATTAAAATCGAGCTATTCGTTTAGAAGTTACAGATTTATTTCCACTTTTTTTTCAGATCCCCACTGTGCGTCATTCAAAGCTATTTTCACTCTACTAGATCTGGATTTGGACATTCTTCCCTCTTAAAACCTTAAAAGAGCCATCAAAGACATACCTAAGAATGATTTAAGTTCCTTTAGAGTTCTTGGAGCAGGGATGCTGTTAATTACTTCTACTTTTTGTTGATTGACTGGTATCCCTGATGTGGATATTATAAATTCGAGAAATTTTACTAGAGACTTGAGGAATTCACATTTATCGAGTTGTACCTTCATATTGGCTCTTTCGAGAGTTTGAAATACTTCTGCTACGTTCTCAAAGTGAGACTGTTCATTTCCCAAATATAATAATATCGTCAATATAGACATAGCTTATTTTTCCTACATGCTCTCTCAAGATATCATCTAAGCATCTTCGGAAAATTGATGGGGCATTTTTAAGTTAACTCATATTTTCCCTTATTGATTGAAAATGCTGTTTTCTTAATATCTTTTTCTCTGAGCGGAATTTTATGAAATCCGCTTTCAACGACTAATGCCATAAAGAATTTAATTTCTCTCAATTGAGAGAGGATTTCGTTAATTTCAGGAATTGGGTAATTGTATTTAATTGTCTATAGTCGATAACGACTCGATATTTTTTTGAGCCAGAAGCATCCATTATTTTAGTACAACCCAAATTGGTGAGTTGTATGGGGATTTTGAAGGTCTGATAATACTTCGTTCGAGTAGCTCTTGAATTTGGCTTTAGACTACTTATTTTAGATGTGATGGGCATGGATAACATCTAGAGTAAACAGGGTTATCAGTTGTTCTTCTTATTTCCTCCTTTATAGTTGTTGTGTAAGTCAACTAAACATTGAGTTCAGAAAAAAGGTCTGGGAAGGTTTTAACCAATGCTTCTATTTGTTGCTTTTGATTTCGTTGTTATTTTTATGTGTAACTTACATAATATTATCAAAGTTATTATTAACATGATTAAATTACTTTTAAACATTGTGTTAAAATTTCCTTATTTTATTTGTTCTATTTATTATTTTGATGTAATTATTTAATGTCATTTCTTAAAATCTCCTTTACTCTTTCATCTTTTTCCTATAAAAATTGTGATATTTTTACAGATAGTTGTTTCTTTGCCAATGCTTCCACTCTTGATTTGTTAGTGTTGCCTCTGCCATCTTCTTCTTCTTGATTTTCAATGGTTTTGGTCAGGCTTTTCAATGGTCATTATTTCAGGCTTCTCAGCAGAGTAGTCTTCCGATAGTAATTTCACCCACCGTACTTCGGCTTGTTTTATTTCTTCTAAAATCTCCCCTACAGTGTAAAATCTTGTCGTACTGTCTAATCGTCTTTTGCTTTCCAATTTTAATTAGTACATATCCGTTGTTATTGGTCAAGTCTTGTACATCAATTTGCTGTGCGTTCGTCGCCAGTATCCACATAAAAATTGTAAGTATGAGTTTCATATTGTTTTCTAAAACAATATAATTGTGAATTTTTAAGATTGTTTAATTAGTATTGAAATCCTGGCTACTGTCTCTTTTTTATATTTAGCTGATAACTTATTTCCTAGCCTTTAATTTATGTTGACAAAAATTTCGTCTCCCGTGGAATATTCCTTTGGGAGTGTTCTGTTTACGTTATGGTAAGCAAGTTCAATTCTCTGTTTTTCTAAAAGTCTTTCGATGGTCTCTTCTCTACCTCTCGCTAGTAGTTCAAGGTTGCTGGGTTCAATGGGTTTTTTCTTTTAACCCTAACGGATTTATCTAAAGGTTTCAGAACTGAGCGGTGAATTTTTTCCATATTTTGAAACGTCGAGAGGAATCGCTCTACTTGGCCGTTAGAACTTGTGTAAGGAGCGGTTCAAAAGACTTTTACTCCAAATTCATTCTCTATCATAAACTTTATGGATTCTGAGTTAATGGACTTCTCATTATCTATCACGAGACTTTCTGAAATTAATGTTCCTTAAAGGTTGCCTTATATCTTCAGCCGATTTGGATTTTATGGGCTTCGCCGTAGCGTATTTGGAAAACATGTCGATGGCGGTTTGCAATAACTCTTTTTCAACTATGAATATGTCCAAGTGAACTATATTCCTTGGAGACTGTAGAATGGGTGTTGCTTCTATTTCCGGTTTCATTGGATGGCTGTCGTATTTGATTTCTTTACACACAACACACTTTTTTATAAGATTTTTGATTTTCGTTGTCATTCCGGGTAAGTAGCTATCTTCAAGTATTTTTAGATTATTTTCCCTTTATTATTTTTGTTGGTTGATTAATAATTCCTGCGTATTTTTCAATATTCTCACAATATAACTTTGCTCAGTATTTATGTGTGTGGTAATGTTGTTAAATCTTTGTATCATTTCTGTATTTAGTATGTTTTGCTTATAAAATGTTTCGTTAATATATTTTTAGCATCACTATCATCCATCTTGTTGAACCCAATCCATTAAATACACCTCTCTTCTGCCTTTTAAAAGGCAGTAAATTGGAAATTTTATTCGTTAGCTGATCTAATTTTAATTTCGTAATCTTTAATGAATCATCAATTGAAGTATCTTGTTCGAATATACCCAATGTGTCCTTAATTTTTTCTGAATTATTTACGTAGTCTTTGAGATCTATTATATGGATTAAATTGTGACATTTTCAATTCTATAATAGCCTGTTCATTGTCTATTTGTTGTATTTAGCCTAAGTTTGTTCTCCTTTCAATAGGTGTATTGCTTGATGATTGTTGAAATGAATTAATATGTAAATTGATATTAAATTGTTTACAAAAGTCTTTAAAAATAATGGCTGTAAATTCTTTCCCCTAATGAAGGTTTTCAGAGATTTAATTATATCCAGCCAATTTTTGCAGCAATTGTGAATCCCATAGCAAATTTTGAGAATTCATCTATTATAGTATATATTAATTGATGGTTGATATGATAAATATCTATGTTTAGAATGTCTGAAGGTTTTTCCGGAGTTTCCGGGGTTTGGAAAACTAGTTTCTGTGGGTGTCTATCATATTTCAGCGTTTGGCATGTATCGCAATCATTAATTATTTGGCTAATCTTGTGTTTCATATGCGGGAAAAAATACTCTCTTTTAAGGTGAAAATATGTTTCTTCGATACTTCGTTGATTGTTATTCTGATCATCATTATCTGTTATAAGCCGCAACAAGTCTATTTGGTTTAATAAACTTAGCATGATATGTTAGGGATCTATTCGTTTTAATTTATTCTTGACGATAATATTCGATTCCGGTTATATTTCAAGTATTAACTGCATGTTAAATAAATTGAGAGGTTTCACCGAAATTGGAATACCATCGTCTACATTCTCTTCTGCAAAGTGAACTTTACTTCTACTAGTGCCAAGAGTGGAAAAAGCTTCATGATTCATATTCGATTCCGGTTATATTTCAAGTATTAACTGCATGTTAAATAAATTGAGAGGTTTCACCGAAATTGGAATACCATCGTCTACATTCTCTTCTGCAAAGTGAACTGTACTTCTACTAGTGCCGAGAGTGGAAAAAGCTTCATGATTTAGTCTAATTAGAATTTAGTACACCCTTCTTATATAAGTTATGAATTTTGTATTTTGTTTATTAAAAAAAAATACAACTTTATTGATTCAATTTTTAATTAGAACTGACAAAAATTGTTCAATTTTATTCTTACAATAACTTAAACGTAAATATTAATTTGCATGGTAATCAAAAATGTTACTGTTTTGCAACAGTGGTAAATTGGAACTCGTCTGGAGCTGCGTTAGCAGTTTTTATTATTTCGCAATTATTTATATTAGGGGTATTCAACTTTTGTCGTGTTAACATATATATTAATTCCTAGTTCGTTCCATTCGGATCTGTCGTATGCAATGACTTAAGTTTTCCTCCAGCTTTTACGAACTCTCGTCAATTCCACATCAATCTGCCGCCTTCATGTATGAGCAGGTCGTCCTCTACGCCTGCTTCCCTGGGGATTCCCATCGATTGCCTGCTTTGCAATATCATTATCATCTTAACGAAGTGAAGTGACCATCCACTTCCATTTGCATTTACATATTTCCGTTTGTATTGGAATTTGTTGAGTTGTTCCCCAAAGACGAGAGTTGGAGTTTGGAAAATATATTTTAAGAAGTCTGCCAAGACAGTCAAAAAAAAAAACAGTCAAAACTTGCATAGATTGAACATCAGAGCTGGCTGCATTCCATGTTTCACGTTAGAGTTAAAGATTTTCAGCTTCCTTCTTTGTGAAATATTGGACGATTTCCACACGTAGTCAACATTCCAAATGCTTACCTTGCTTTCTATCCATACCTGTAATCTGGTCTAACTATTCAAAATTATCATAAATTTTGAGGGACTTATTATGAATGGTTTGAGATCTTTACAACCAGTATTAGTAACATTGGGGTTTTGTTAGACTAAATGAGGAACTTGTGTTTATTCAACTTTTTGCTCATCTTCCAATCTCCGGATGAAACGTATCCCAGGCCAATATGCGAAAATGTATGTCTACTAGGATGAGGCTGTTTCGTTTTGTCATATTTTTTATTGCAGTTTTGAGTATTTTGTCTCGAAATAAGCGATTTTTGGTCATTGTTGTTTCTTACAGTTTTAGAATTCTGTGATTGATATTGTCTGGAATTATTTTTTGTTTTGTTATGCCGTACTTTTGTCCTGCTTGTAAAAGTAATTTTCTTTTAGGGCAAGTATTGCCTCCTGTATTGTCCTTGTATTTGCTGCATAAATTACCATCACATGTTTAAAGTTATAGAGAAAATTTATAAGTATTTCCGAATTCTATGGACTTCAATAAAACATAATTGCTATATGAGAACCCCTGCATATAAGTAGTGTTATTATATGGGATAAATAATTCGCCTAAAAGCCTTGACAGTGAAAATTTCCTACAATGACAATATTTGGGGTTTGGTCCTTGTATTTGATTCCTATTATTGGTTTCAAAGAATTTTTCGGAATATCTTGGCTCTTGGCTTTGAACCATATTTACGTTATTATTTTAGAGTAATTATTTTGGAATCGAAAGTTCTATGTCTTACTCCAGGATTAGGTTTAATATTTCTGAGAAATTTATTATTTAAGGGTGGTTGGTTAGTTGATGAGTTTTGGATATTATTATTTTGAAAACAACTGTTGGGGAATTGATCGTTTTTGGGTTTGCTTCCAGTTATTGTGGATAATGATTCAGATCAACTGAATTCAACCTACTAAGGCACGACTGGTTTCACAGGAAAATGTTACTTTCGTGAACCTGCACAATTCTGAACGAGTACGTCTTCTATATAAGTCAAAAATCATTTGGTTGATTTTACAATATTATATTTGCACGTGTGATCCTATTGGATTCACAGCAGCATTCTAAATGTTATACATTTTTTCAGTTATATATGAAATACCTAAAAGTCCCGCAGGAGTCGCTATATTCCTTTATTAATTATAAAGTGTCCCATAGGGTACTGTAGGATTCCCAATACATTATTTGATTTATTTATTATTTTAATTTTTGGTTCTGGAGTGTCCCGTGGAAATCGCAGGACTCATAGTTTTATTTTTAACCAAGTCATTACAGGACTCTGAATTTTACGTGGATTTTACGCCAGTTAAACATGGCGATAGCAGTGCTGATTTGTCTAATTGCACTTTAAGAAATCTCTCTTGGAGAGAAGTCGAGAAGATTATAATGTTATCCAAATATACTAAAAATATTTTATTTATGTTGTCCTTTAGACGGTAAAATATCTGCCCAGTTTGTTAAACATTTAATAGATATTGGGAAAGGGATATTTAACGTCTATTGTAACTTCGTCAAGTTTGCGATTCTCCACTTAGTTTTCGCACTGGCGTCAATCCTCTTCGCTACTATGCCGATGGGTGAGGAATAGGGAGAGGTAATATGTCGGATTATTCTGATCCAACATTTCCTGGATTTGTTTTTGTACCTCATTTTTATGAATGTATGGGTACTTATAGGACTTGGTTAATATTTGTACGTTATTAATAGTTCTTCTTTGGTGCTTAATTGCAGAAGTAAAAGTGAGTTGGGTATTTTCTTAGTAGAAAATGTGGAAATATTTTCTTATTACAGGTATTAATTTACTTTTTTTCTCCGAGTTTAACTCTTTCAGCCACGGTTTTTTTTACTTTACTTTAGGGTTCATTTATTGTGAAAATAAGAAAAAATAAAAACACAGCTTAAGGTTTTCAGAGAATGGGGTGGTTAGTTTATTAACCACCATGGCTGGCATTAAAAAAAAATATGATAAACATTTTCGTTATTTATAAAGTTGTTTGAAAACCAAAGGAATTAGTTGTGTGAGACATTCTCCAATTTTATTATATAATTAGTAATCACCCGTATCTTCCAATCAAAAATTAGTTCCTCATTTTGGTTCCACCACAGCAGTTTGAGTAGATAAGTCACTAACAGAAGTATTAGCCAAATTTCATAGAGATATGACATCATACGAATCAAAATCACCATTAAATTTTGACTGGAGCTCCAAAGGTATGTCACCGAGCACCATCCGATCGATTATGATTGCTTTAGTGTTGATTTATATACATGAATTTTGTTGTTGGGTAGATTCGTTAAATTACCACAGTTTTCTAAAATATTGTCTGTTTTGGTGTGTTCGATTAAAGTTTTGATTAGAATAGTAATACGTTGAATTGTGGTCGATTAGAAATTTGTTGTTTGTTAAGCTACGTACACACGGTTGTCAGATTGTACAATATTGTTAGAAAAATGTTCAGAAAATATCTTACAACCGAGTGAACTTAAAATGTTTGACTTAAAACGTTGTCAGAAAAAGTATTATCAGTACATTGTAAGACAATACTATTGTCAGACATCTGACAATCGTGTAAAAACCTTACGTTAAAAATTTATTGTTTGACAATGAAATTGTAAGGTTTTCTTACAATCATCTAAACTGACAATTTACCTTTTGCTAATAATATTTCATTGGCAGTACATTGCGAGCAGATTGCCAGATCTGACAACATTGTAAAATCTGATAACCGTGTGTACGTAGCTTTAGGATAATTTTGAGTGTTATGATTTCAATAGGTTTGTCGATCGTAACTATTGCCCGTTATTTGGTCGGTTATGTTTTCTATTGTTATGTTGGGTATTGTAAGTGGATAGTTCCTTCTGTGGTCTATGTGGTGTTTGCTGGTTCTCGTTCTCATTGTATGCGCACCCAGCCTAAATCAGGATGTCCATGGCTTGTCTGTCGGATTTTTGCAGAATAAGATGGTCTTTATAGGTTCGTGGATTTAGCTTTTTAAAATGTTCAGCGCAGTTCTCAAGTTATTATTTGCTCTCTGTTTAGTGTCTTATGTTTCTCCTGAAATAACCACTAATTTGTTATTCAGCCTATGTAAACTGTATTTGTCTTAAAATTCGGATTTCTGAGCTCATCGAAAAGGTAGAGTTTAAAATATTTTGTCGCCCAAACAACAGCTAACAGTTCTTTTTCTATTGTTGTGTAGTTTATTTCTCTGTTCATTCATGTCCTACTAGCATAGCATATCGGTTTATCGCTTCCGATTGGACCTTGGGAAAGAATTGCTCCTAACGCAAAGTCGCTCGCATCAGTTGTTAAGATAAATGGTTTTGAGAAGTCCGGATATTGAAGTAAAGGATAATTGATCAATAGATTTTTGCATATTTCGAATGTTTTTAGGTATTTTTCATATATGTCGTTCAAGTATACAAGACAAACCGTACCTATTAGGTCATTCAACAAATTGTCCATTATTCTTTGAAATGTTGATGGTGCATTTTTGAGACCATTGGTCATTCTGACAAATTCAAAATGACCTCCATCTACGGAAAATGCAGTTCTGGATGCGTTTCTATTTGGTGAAAGCCACTGACAAGATCCAGGGTAGTGAAATACATACTTCTGTCTAATATATCTGTAATATTGGTTAAGGGATATTTATCGCAAATTGTCTTTTCGTTTAGTTTTCTATAGTCAATAACTAGTCTCCATTTTTTGTACATATCCATACCGAAGCACTCCAATGTAAAAACTTGGTTTTATAGAATTTTGTTTATTGTTTTCCGTACTTCTTCCCTATGAATGAAATTGTACATATAGGATTTTGTAGTCTGTAGTTTTGATTTTATGTTTAATTTGGTTAGAAAAACCATGTGGATTCCCTTCTTTAAAGAATATATCAGCGAAATCCTTATAAATTTTCATTAACTCTTTTTTTCCTCTTTATTCAAGTGATCTGTTCTCAGAAATTTAGTTATATTATCTTTTTGATAGGGTGAGTCTGAGTCTGTTTACTATCTCAACAAAACTATACCATTCTCTTAAGGAATAAATACCTTCCGAAATAAATAAGTCAGGTTCTAACAATGTTCTCTGCGTGAAAAAATCACCGTTTCGAGAATCAACTGGTATCTTAATTAAAAATTTTGAACATGGTTGAATTAGATATTTTCTGAAATCAAGTTAGGTTTAATTTGTAGTGGTACTATAGAATTGTTTGTGATAAGAGTTTTACAGCCAAAGTCAACTTTGTCTGTCAAGTCCTATTAATCCGTCGAAATAATTGTGGAATTTAAAGAGAAATAGTTCTATCTTGCCTTTTTTTTAATTTTGATTTTCTTGTCCAAGGATTGTTTGTTTACAATTGTGGTAATAGTAATTAGTTCACAGCTCTGAAAGTCGTCCTGATCAACAAATTCTGGATTTATAAATGATGAAGAGACCCCAGTGTCAAACCAGAAATATTAATGTATAGAGTTTTTAAGAATTAAAAAATCGATAGAAGACTTTCTTAAAAAATATGGGAATAAAAAATGGTATCTAATTTAATTTATAATCATAACCTCCATCTCACTAATTTGAAGTTGTGTTCTTTGATTGAAAATAGCCAGATTAGTGGCCTATGATCGGTTTCGATTAAAAATCTTCTGCCAAATAGATATGGCCTTAATTGTTGTGTATTGCTAGAAGTTCCATTTCAATAGTGCTGTAATTTTGTTCATGATCATTAAGTTGTCGACTAGCATGACTACTTCAATGTAAATTTCTTATTAAAGTCGGGATATGCTCGTACTGCATAATTTATCAGTAATCTCTTTAAAGTCTCGAAGAATACAAAGATTCTGTATCATTGAGATCAATATTAGTATTTTTCTTCAAATAACCTTTGATGCATTTTCTATAAAATCCAGCCAGTCCAAGAAACTGTTTAATCTCTCTCGGTGTAGTAGGTAGTGGAAATTTTTGTACGCATATATTTTATTCGGATTACTACTTATATGTCCCAAAAATTTGTTTCTTTTTTTAAAAATTAGCTTTGTTAAGTTGAATTTTTAGGTTAACTTTTTTCAATCGTTGATATCTTTTTGTAAGGGTCTCTAAATGTTCCTCCAATGAAGTAGAGAATATAATAATGTCGTACAGAATTTTTTCTTGCGCATATTTTAAAAGTTTCGAAAATTTGTCAATAGCTGTAAAAACCAAATTATTTTCGGTCGACCAGATGTCTACATGAATTATCTCTCCTGGGTTTTTTGGAATTGGTGTAACTTCTAAACTAGGTTTTTTTGGATGCCGATCATATTTCTGTTCCATACTAATTTTACAGGCTTTCGCTATTTTATTGGTTTTTTGCGCCATTTTGCGAAAATAATATTTTTGTTTATTAAAAGGTTATTCGGGAATACAAAATTAATATTTTAGTAATTTTAATTTGTTCTCTATTCTCTCTTTCATTTCGATGTGCTCTTATATGTTCTGATATTATTATATCTTCCTGTTCACTTTTATTTGTTATATATTTTTATTGGTTTTGGGTAAATCTGACTTTAAAGTTTTAAAAGTATTCAGGGTTGAATTTTCGTATAATTCCCATAATTGGTTCGCTTGTGAAAATTCCGTTACTCACACTTGGCTTCAAATATTTCCTTAGTACTGATATTAAATCCTTTTTCGTATAATAGGGTTGTTTTAAAACATACCTGTGATATCTTGGAAAAGAGATTTCAAATTCATATTTTTCCCGGTAGTCTCCAGTATGTAAAGTTGATTTTAAAAAGCATTTATGGGACTTTCTATAGCTGGTTTTAAGTTATGAGAAGAGCTTTCAGAACTATGTTGAGTTGCTGTTATGAAATTTATTTGTGGGGGTCTAGATAATGCATCAGTGACTACATTGGTTTTGCCTGGTTGGTATTTTAATTCATAGTTGTATTCTTCCAAGATGGTTGTCCATCTTTTCATTTTGGACTTTGTATTTTTGCTGCTAAGAGCAGCAAGTCCTTGAACCATACAAATAGTTTCTTAATGTGGTGAGTTCCCAAATTATTGCCAACATTTCTTTTTCATTTGTGGCATAATGTTCTTCCGCCTTGTTTAATGTTCTTGAAAGAAATGTTATTGGTTTGGCATCTTGTGATAAGACTACTCTAATTGCGTATTCGGAAGCATATGTTGTTAAATCAAAGTCCTTTTCAAAATTCGGATGTGAAAGAATTATATCGCCTTTTAAAAGGGTTGTCAGAAGTTTAGCTTGTTTTGCAAAGTCTTGTATAAAACTTCGTTAATAGCCTGACATACCAAGGAAACTTCTTAAAGCTTTCAGGGTCTTTGGTGGAGGTACATATATATATTAACTATTGCTATTTTAAAAGTGTTCGCCTTCGTTTTTGCCAAGTATAATTATATCGTCTATATAGACATAACAATTTTTTCCTATATGTTCTCTTAAAACGTCATCTAGAGTGCGTTGGAAAATTGAAGGAGAATTCTTTAGTCCGAAAGGAAGTCGTACAAATTCAAATTTTCCATTACTGATGGAGAATGCAGTTTTTTCAATATCTCCTTCTTTGATTGTGATCTGATGGAAAGCACCTTTTACATCTATAAAAGAAAAGTATTTATTTCCTCCCAGGTTTTATATTTTTCTAGAATTTTATGATTGCATCTATATAGATATTAAAAATTCGTCAACATACATTATCTGTATCTTTGGAATAATGTTTTGGTCCAAAAAACAGTCTAGTAAATAGTACCACCGATAAATTGTTGTTTATTGTAGTTTTTTTTTAAATATAGATTACAAATTGATTTATTTAATTTTAGTGATGTATGGTTCATTTATTTGATGTACCATGACTAATTATAGGTCCTCTCGTCCAACGTCCTAAAAATTCTTGAATAATATGTTTTATTTTTTCAAAAGTCCTCAGATATATATAACACTTAGTTAGTAAGAAAGATATTGAAAACTCCATCATATTATTTTAAATTTATTATAATTATTGTTATTTACTTTTATAATGTAAGCATAAAACATATTTCAATTGTGTTACTTAGTATTACTTAGTTATTAATAAAAATTTATAAACAATTTATTTTTTTAAAGTGATGTGTTTTACTTAACCATTTACGGGAAATAGAAAAATTTCATATTGATTGCCTGACTGAACGGACATTTTCGATAAAATATAAAAAAATACATGCAAATATACTGACTTAGGAGCTGAATGTAAATGCAAATACACAATGTCGTACGTTCGCTGAATGTGCCCTGGAGTAGTTGGAAACTGTCCCTAGTTTTCATAAAAAAAATCATCTTTAGTGATGAGACCCATTTCAGGATGAATGGGTACGTCAACAAACGAAATTGTCGAATTTGAGACGATACCAATCCACATGAGATCCAAGAGTATCCAATGAACCCCGTTAAAGCAACTGTTTGGTGTGTATTTTGGGCTGGTGTTGTTATCAGTCCATATTTCTTTGAGAACGATGTTGGCTAGGACATAACAGGCAACGGCGAGCGCTATAGGTCGATGATTACCAACTTAATTTGTCCTGAATTGGCGCTACGTGCCACATTGGACATTCTGCACGAGCAATTTAAGGACATGGTCATTACACGTGGAGGTGTTGTGAACTGTCCACCGGGTTCGTGTGATTTGATCTCGTTAGACTTTTTCTTGTATTGTGTTCTTTAGTCGCAGGTCTATACGAATAAGCCACAAACCACAGTGGCTCTCAAAGCCAACATAACCCATTCAAAAAAAATGTTCGCTGATATCTCACACACATTTTGTTTTATTTAAATTTTAAGATAGGATGCGCTAGATGAAAGACCATATATATGAAGAGTTGTATGATGAATTCAAATCCGTACAAGTTAAGCGAAGGAAATTGTTAGATATGAAAAAATATAAACTGGGAATGTAAAGGGATTCCCAAAAGTCACACAAACTTAGAATTTGCTGCCCAATGTACCTGCCCATTCTGAGCAGGGTACAAAGGCTAACTGGACTGTTTTGCTATTACTGGCTCCATGGGTTCCACTCCTCAGACCAGTCTGAAGAGGGTGCTAGATATATGTACATCCCCTCGATGTAGATACATCATGGTCATCTCTTCTAAGTAAGTCTGTTCTAACAGGTATGTTCTGACATTCGCATTTGAATTGCAAATAATTTAACTTGTTTATGCAAGTACTGAAAATCACGCGTGTTGCCTGCGATTTGCGCTCTGCATTTATAAAATTTTTAATATTTTTATCTAGCATTATTATTCGAAGATCAATTAGATCAGCTGTTGAAATCACCAGTGCATAATAAGACAATGGACAAACAAAATTAACAAAATCAAAAAATATTTTTGTAATTTGATATTTTTAATCAAACCATAAATGTTACAAGTTTTAACTCAAATAAATATTTAATTTATTCATCATTTTATTTTGAATTTAAAGTGTGGTGTAGTCTAACAGCAGTTCACGTACTCTAGCGATTTACAGAACACTTTTTCTTGCGAGTTCAAGTCATAATCGCAAATTTTATGCGTGATGCTCAAGGAAGCAGGTGGACTGTTGCACGACTACATCAAACAAGACTATCAACTACAACTTAAAAAGGACGATTTACATTTATTCACTGACCCGACTCAGACAACAACTTACAATGTGTGTATGTCTTCCAGGACAAGAGGGCATCCGGGGAAATTAAATTGCTGATGAAATCGCAACATACAGTTCATTCTTGGACGAAACTGTGACGCAAACAGACAATCATATCTCCTTTATTAGAGCATCCAATATGATTGATTAATGAAAGAGATGTTACACTTGTAGAATATCCAAAATAATCTGACACTATTTGCCAAAGAAAAGGACCTATGGGTTTTGGTATGAATTCAATTAGGCATTGTGTTATTGGACATATGTCAGATATGACGATGTATAAAAGGAATAGATACAACACCTTATATGTGAATGTCCCTAAAGACTAAGATACATATCTTGGTAGAGGTTTAGAAACACAAGCTTACGGATTTTAGAAAAGGCAAATTAAGTAATTTGATGCGAATTCAGTCGGCGTTTTAAGGGGATAAACTAGATAAAGTAGTGATCAATATTATCACTTTTTATTATTACACTATAGCATAATGTAGAGTTTCCAATTCGGTTTTAACCGAAACCAAAACCGCGGTTTTTCAAGGCCTAAAACCGAAACCGACAATTATTCTTCGGTTTTGACTTTTAATCTATTTTCAGTAGAAAAATTAAAAATTTAGAAATGAGAAACAAACTTTTTCATCCAATATCTTTAAAAACAAATAGTTAAAAATATCTTAAGATTTGTTTAAATTGTTTAACTTGTATTACAATAATTGCTTCAGATGATGTAGCAGGCTAAAATGTTTGTAACAAAGTTATTTTGAAATATCCGATAAAAGTATGGAGTACTAGCTGACCCGGTACGCTTCGCCACCCCAATTGGAAGAAAGAAATAGTTCTATTAAGTCTCCGTTTGTGAATTAATACAAATTCAGGAAAATATGTCTATAGTTTCATATTTATTGATTCATTGCAATGTAAATTCTGTACCATTAAGACCCACATTTTGTTTTTATACTCAGCATCATGAATGTCTAATTTCATATTTCCATTATTATTGCATATACAAAAGAAAGGTACCACTATAATGACCTATTGTGAATTCTATCTCATTCAGAATCATTTGTGCCTTATTTTCAATTTTAAGGTTTATTATTATAAAATATTCAAAAAGTATCTTTACAATAAAGAAAAATAATAACACTAATTATCCCTTTTGAATTCGCGTATCTAAGTCTATCGTTATGCAATATTCAAAAAGTACTATTAGTTGAAAAAACTACCTGCAAATCCATTTTTTATATTCTAACTCAGTCTTGAAATTTCAAAGTAATATCCTGATTCTAGGTTCAATTTTTATAGAAAATAAAAATGTACTATTTGTAGAAGGAAAAAATACTCCTTAGTTTATTTTAGTTCTCCATTTTTGGTATCATAATATAATTGAGCACCCTATTCTTGATTATTTCTTTAATGAGAAGCATATTAGTCAATTTTAATGTATATAAGCTAACTATTTAATGTATTAAAAAGGTACCATTAAAAAAGAATGTACCAATTTTCCTTTATCCTCTTGAACACTCGCCAAACTTGAACTTTAAATTTGTATAGCATTTCCTATATTATCAACTGATTTAATAGTTAATAAATTAATCCAAAACCGAACCGAACCGAAACCGATCGGTTTTCAATTTTTAAAAACCGAAACCGCGGTTTTGAAATTTTTCGGTTTTTTGGGAACTCTAGTATAATGTCCTATGTAAGAGCGTCAGATATTTCGCAAATTATAAGTAGAAGATTTCACCACCACTTTTGGTAGATTATATGGTGATTAATTAGTCAGCTTTAATGCACATAGATTACCGGTCCGCAAGCTTGTGTATCTACTTTCACTGACCAGTACCAAAGTCGTTCGGATTTGTAAGGGTATCAAAAATGGACCTTAGAAGTCTTCGACAGTACTCCCAAATTTGGTATTGTTGCATGACTTATAGGGTCCTCTATATAGTACATGTGCTGTTATGATTCTATTATATTTTATCAGATGTGAAACTTATATTTTTCAGGTGTTTTAAAACAAAAATTTACCGAAAAATGGAAATCATTATAATTTATTATAAAGTTACAAAACTACAATTTCAATATTAAGAAAAAAAACTAATACTAATACAAAACTTGTCTCTGTTAAATTAGTTACGCTTATGATTGGGGTTTATGTTCTTAAAGTCAATCCTCAAATATTAATGTAAATTTTTTCAGGTATTTCCGTTTGCATTTGTTCTAATGAAAAAAAAAATCTTACAAAAGTTTCATCCACCAGTTTAAATACTTAAATTCAGAGGTGTTAAATTTGATGAACTTAAAAAGGGAGTGATAACATCATCCACATTCCTAAACATAATAGCCCATAATCATAGTCGAAAATAAAGTATATTTTAAGAGAAATAAAGTCGTCTTTACTTAAGAGTGGACTTTAGGTCTACCATAGACAAGTGCCTAGAGCATTTGTATTGTTCATTTTAATAACTTAAATTCGAATTCTCTTTGGCTACGCCCATGTCAAATTTTATCCCGACCGGACTATCCGTTTAGAAATGCCAGATTTATTTCTAAAAAAATTTGATTCTGCCCCACTATGCGTTGGGTTCAACGACAGCATCTATGTTTTAACTGCTTCAAAAGTGATCATGGTCCGAAATATTGCAATTCAGGTAGCTGTAGAAAATGTACAAAAAAGCACAAACGTTGCTTCATTTCGAAAAGAAGGACAATATACACAAAAGTAAAACATCATCTGGAGAAAGCATTCTACAACGAAATACAGAAGTATGGCCGTCCACCTCAAACGTAGCAACAACAAACGTCGCTGCTGGCCACCAAGACATGTTAAATCAAAACGTAAACGGAAGGATGTCTACTTCAAACATCGTAGCTATTACATCAGCAACAAGCAACGTCATCGTAGGACACCAGGGTTATGTTTTGCTAGCAACAGCAAAAGTTATAATAACAGCTTCAAATGGTGTATTCGATGAATTTAGAGCAGTATTAGAATCAAGCTCTCAAGTAAACATAGTATCAAAATGCCTTTGCCGAAAATTGGAACTGGAACAATGCAAATCTCACAACATTCCAAAATACAGTATTGGGCAGTTGGCAAAATCCAGTGCCTAAACCATTATGTGTACTATCATGTGCAATATTTTATGACACTTCACTAGAAGACGCCATCTTTGGAAGTTAGATGAGATGGAATGCAGCAAAAAGGGTGTTTCACCATCAGAAAATCAATGTGAATCACATTTCTTTGTAGCCAGTCTTTTCGAGATACCCCAACAGCATTAGGAGAATCACACGCAATGGCAAGTTATATGTGCAAGTCCTCCGGATAATCCAATAACCAAATTTCCCATGTCAATTCCGGTATGAATTGACAAAACATGGTAGGAAATTTTACGTGCTACCCTACTATTTTATATCACATTAATTTTGGTTTGCAACCAAATATTGTATTGACGAATTTGTAAACAAATTCTTTTGTTTAATAATTATTATCGAAGACCACCAGATAGTTAATGTAAACAAAACGTTTACATACTATTGATTTGGATTGATCGTACGATTTGTCACAATGTACTCACCAAATATGCCTTTGTTTAAAAATGCACAATCGGCATCTTTATAGAAATAACTAGTATGTATTGGTACAGTCAATACATTATTTTTAAGCTAGATTTAAAAATTGGAATTTAATAAAGATTTTGAGATAAATTACACCAGGAAGAACAAAATCATTTATCTACACGGTCTCAGTCGAAAACAAAAACTTATATGCATGTATGTATATTAGAGTGCTTCAAGATTGTATGGAGGGAAACAATTTTTTCAGGCCGTCACCCCTCTAGAATTGTTCTATGTATTGTAGAAACACGTTGTGTAAATTATTAGGATGATAGGATAACGTTAACTGGTGCCGCAACGACGCTGAAGTTTTGTGGTGCATTTACATGCAATTTTTTCAGTTTTTGTAAAAATTTTGCCATTAAGTAATTACTTTAGCAATTTAATTTAAAAGAATCGAAGTGTGTACGTAATTATCGTTCTAAAAAGATATGAGAGACAAAAATTGGTTAAAAAATGTTAAAGTTATTAAAAATTCGCCAGGCCATTAACGTTTCTCAGGCCACTAGAACAAGAAATGTAGGAACAAAATTAACATATTTTGATAAATATTAAAATGAAAGCTTATTTTTACTTGAAATATACCCATATCTACTTGTATATGAGTTTTTGCCTTTGTAGGATACCGTTAACTTATTCGCAGGTATAACCAACAAATTTATTTTTTTCAACGACAGTTTCAAAACTCCAATTTAAAATTTTTAACAATTTTGTTAAACAAATTTTCGAATTTTTTCGTCATCACATTGGGATTTATTGAGAACATAATAGGGAATAAAAATATGAAAAAAGTATAACAATACCTCTTTTAGTTTGTCCGTACCTGCGATTAAAATTTTGCGATTTTCGAGAAAAACTAAATTTTTGCCCATATTTTGGCGAATGATCCGAATTTCCTTACTGTTATGAATTTTAAGTAAAACCTATTCAGAATATTATAGACCATGTAATTATAAATATAGTCTGAAAGTTTTACTAAAATTGGAAAACGTAAACCCTTAAATCGAGAAGGTCAAAGGTGAAATTTCTCAATATTTGGAATTTGTCATGGAATGATAGCGAAATGTTATATATTTTTGAGCCGATTTTGATGAAACTTAAAAAAAATATAACATGAAGTCTAGTATTTATAATAACAGCACAAAAATGATAATTAACCCTTAATAGCACTTGGGGTTAAAATGACCCTCAACTTTTAAAATCACGAAAAACAGGTTTAATATGAATGGTGTTAACTTTAATGTTTTTCAGAAGTAAATAAACTGAATCGTTCAAGTTATTTTTTAAATTTAGTAAATCAAAAGTACACTAAAGGGTTAAAATCAAATCTGCTATTCAAAAATCCTCAATAAAAATATATTAATTACGTTATTAAATCAAAAATCAGGAACAAATACAATATTTTGCCGTTTATAAAATATGTGGCCAAAATTGAACAAAATTGTGAACATTTCTAAAAATGGCTCAGTTATACTATTTTCTAATACAATATTTTAAAATTTGTTTCTTATAAAAATCATATTTTGATACGCACTATTGAAGATTTGTTGAAATCGTTCTTTACTGCTGATCTTGTTTCACATTTGTCAATGTTTTATTAAATTTTAATATTAAATATGTACATTCTGGATGTTGGAATTGTGGGCAATTTTCTGGCGGCACAAAGCTTTATTTGGTTTCGCAGAATCATTGTAAAATTGATTTTTTTAAAGTAAATTTAGTTTTTTATCGAGCTAAAAAAAAAACTCCCTAGATTATTATTTTAATTAAATTTATTTGAATGAATAGTTGAGAAGATAAGCTAGTTCGTTAGATTCTTTAAAAATATGTTTTTCACTCTACACTGCACATTTTAAATTCAACATAGACGGAAAATAAAAACAATTGTTTTTTAATTCAGTTATGCTTTATTGTGCACCATACTAATTGTATCCACAGACAAGAAATATTTCTCCGTTAATTAAAACGATTTCTTTGACATACAACAGCGCACTGATATACTTCGATTGTATTTGAATTTTACATTTAAGTCTAATTTTTATCAAGATGTATTAACCAGGTGGCAGCGTAACTACAACAATTACAACAATACAAGAACAACAGTGTGTAAAACCTTATAAACTGCCAAAAAATGAATTCACAAAAACGCACTTTTTAAAACGAAATAGTTTGTTTTAGCACTTTCAAATATTTTACGCACATAAAGCGGTAACTAAAACTCACTTTTATAAATATAAAATAATCTTTTTACTCTTATAACAAATTTAAAAATGTTTGTAAACACGTTTTTGACATTTCATAAGGCACAATATAAGTATAGCAAAAAATAGTCAGCTGGCGTTACGCTGCCACCTGGTTAAATATGCCTTGGCACTGATAAACTTCTATTGTATTTGAATTTTTCATTTAAGTCGATTTTTTATCTTATAATTACTTTCAGTTTGTAACATAAAAATGTTTAAGTTAGATAATTTAGAATATGTGTACAGAGAGAGACTTTGGGTAAGAGAACTATTAAAGAGAAATAGAAATTGCTGTTCGGCTTGCCAGACTTGGTGTTCCTTTCCCAAAGTCGGGTATTTTAAATTATTTGCGGACATAAATATTCATTTAGGATTGGCGAATATTATGGTAAATTACAAATAATTACCAAAAATCTCTAAATTACATATTTTTAAATATTTCGGAGATGAAATATGTTTTTTATTGGCGAATTACAATAAAATATCAACAACTGAACCATATTTCACGTTTTTTAATGAGATTTGTAAGACATTTCCCAACGGATGCAGTTTACTTATATGCAGATCGAAATTTCAAAAATTCTACATACCCAGATAGTTATGGTTTATTACTCATATCTCAGCTGTTTACGATTTAGCTTCAGTATGAAATAAAAAAATCGGGCAGCTCTATTGATATTTTTTACTTACTAAGGCAATGATTATCTACTAAATTAATTACATAAATTTAACAAATAAAGAATTTTTTTAATAAAATATATAAAATTACAAAATGGTATTTTTTTGCAAATTGTGAATCTCACGAGGGACGCTCGCTCTCTGAATCATAACAATGTGTAGGGTCCACCAATCAATTTTCTTCTTCATTTATATTTTGGAAACAACTTCAAAGAAAACAGGTAAGAAAGTATGGTCGGTCAAGCCCGACCAGATAATACCCTACACTAAGTAAATGAGCAAAAACATTTTTCTTTCAAAATTTCAATAATTTATGTTCGTGAGCGATTTTCGGATGTGGGCCTTATATGGGAGCTATGACTAATTATGGACCGATCACCACGAAATTTGGTCACGTGATTAATGTTTATATGAAAGTTATTTATGTTGAATTTTATGTGTATACCAACATTTGTAGGAGATTTATGCTCGTTAAAGTGATTATCGGAAGCAGGCCTTATATGGGAGCTATGACTAATTATGGACCGATCATAATAAAATTTGGTGACATGAATTCCCTATATATAAAACTTTTTTGGACAAAAACTTGTGTAGATACCTATATAAATTAAACATTTGTGACGGATAAAATCCACTTTCGGGAGGACATTTGTATGGGGGCTAGGTCAAATAATGGACCGATTTCAGCCAGTTTCAATAGGGATCGTCCTTGGGCAGAAAAAATGATATGTACCAAATTTTATCGAAATATCTTCAAGATTGCGACCTGTACTCTGCGCACAAGCTTTACATGGACAGCCAGCCAGCCAGACGGACGGACGGACATCGTTTAATCGACTCAGAAAGTGATTCTGAGTCGATCGGTATACTTTAAGGTGGTTGTTAGACTAATATTTTTGGGCGTTACAAACATCTGCACAAATCCATTATACCCTCCCCACTATGGTGGTGTAGGGTATAAATATCGAATTATAAAAAAACGGGCTTTAAAAACTGACTATGCCATAGCAAAACCGAAAGGGTTAAGTGGAAACATACAAATACAGTTGTAATTGTATGAAGGGAAGTGAATTTTTAAATTGTTGCGTACTGCGTCCAACTAAACATTATTGACCATTTATTAGTTATATTAAAATGAACTAAATTTCTTGCTCGATGTCTAATCATATGATTTATATTCTTTGGTCTCACTTAAAGATAAAAATTCTGAGTTGACCATATGAAATGTATTTTGGGAGTATATTTCGTCAAAGGGTGTTTTAGAAATGATTATCTGATGTTGCATAAATATCTTTATTGACAAATTTCTTAAATTAAAAGATTTTTTAACACTCAGCTGAATTTAAATTTTATAGCTTAAAACATTGGTAGGCGTAAAAACTGTATCACTTTCAAAAAACAGCGAAAAAACCCACGATAGGTCCTCATGGTAGCTGTCAAATGTATTGTAGAAAAGTGCATAAGAAATTTGTTTTCTAAAAATAAGTGATTGCAATAATATTGCTAATTTAATTAAGAATATCAGTAATTTGTAGTTTTTTAATTTTGTTTTTTGGTAGATATAATCCTACCAATGTATTCAATTGCAATTGTTATTTTAAAAATAACATATAAGTATTTCCCTATTTCATTACTGTTTTATAAAATATACCTACAAACCGTAGCAATACTCTCTCTTTATTTCTTACTACATCACCATACATACTATAAATTAATTCACACACATTCAATAGCACACATAGAAAAATTCATTGAAAACAAAAATAATTTGAAAACTCTAATAATTCTTGTATCATATCAAAGCAAAAATATATACGCGGCAGAGCATGGCAGCATACGATCATATTGTTACGAATGTGCAATAGCGATTTGAATTTAACGGTCTGTAATGACTGCCTGCAACATTCATCATGTTTATAAACACGTCCATCAGTAGAAGCTTCTACTTATCAACAATGTTGATAGCATGTGGTTATTTGCATTGTTTATAAGTATGGCAACACTTAATGTTTAAGCTGCTAACATTAACATCGAAAGCTCTAGAATTCGAATGTTTTATTTTGTCCGTTAAGATCAGTGATGTTCAAAAATTAAAATGAAGATGTATTGGTGAGAGAGCAAACATAATGTCAACAAGTAAGAGTGCTATATTCGGCTATGCCGAATCTTATATACCCTTCACCTTTGTTGTGGATGCATTAATTGCCCACTATCAGCGTATAAGTAGCATCCTAAATATATCAAGAAAACTTTTAAAAATGTTACATTTAATTGCTGACGAACAGATTACAATGTAGAATTTACAAACGAAATGACAATTATATATATACGAAACACCAAAAAAAAATACGCAAACCAATGAAGCCAACACACATCCAAACGTACGTTTTGTTGCTTTTTTGTCAAAGCGTGCAAAAAATTTTCTTTTTTGAGGAAATTTTCTGAGGTTGTCTCGGATTTTTGCTCATATCTCCGTTCTCGAAAGGATGTCTGACAGAATTATTGAAGATTTGGATCCCGGAGATATTTGGGGTCTTCAGAAAATTGATTTCAACAGGCAGACGGACAAACAGATGGACATGGCTTAATCGACTTCGCTATCTATAAGGATCCAGAATATATATACCTTATATGGTCGGAAAATTATATTGTGGAAATTACAAACGGAATGACAAACTTATATATACCCTTCTCACTAAGGTGAAGGGTAAACAAAGAATACAAAAATGGCTAAAGGCTAAATTAATTTGTTTGTGGCTAAACAAGATTGAAAAGGGATAAATTTAGCCAGAAAAGGGCTAAATTGGCAACACTGTATAGGGTAAAATAGATAAAATTTTGCATAACTAGCTGTAAAGTTGTTTACTTTATATACTAATAACAACAACCAAACAATTTAGTAAGAAAACAACCACTAAAGATGGCGCATAGCCGAAATCGATCTGATAATCACAAGAAATTGACGTAGGATGACGGCAAGTTTAGCAACCCCGTCGGAAGAAAGCTCAAATTACATAATGAATGAATGTTTGCAGCATTTGAAATATTATTTTTATGTTTGTGGAAAATATAATAGACAAAAAAATTTGGTGCCAAAATATGAGAGTATGAAACAATTGTATTTACAGTATTTTGGAGTAGAGGTTATTGAGAATGTTGATTGGGTACCTGAAAAAGTGTGCAGAACTTGCAATAAATAAATAATAATAAATGGTGTATATGCTGTGATTTGAAAATGGTGGCCTTACTTTGTGGCTTACAAGGTGGCTATACGAAAAACATGTGCTTTATATGCTTATGCAACACACGTTACAAAGAAAATCAATATCAAAAGTGCGACAGGGAAAAGAGAGACTATTTTCGTGTTGGAACAGCTAATATTATCCATGAGCCTCTTGTACCAGTAGATAAAGTATTGCTACCACCACTTCATATTAAATTGGGTCTTTTCAAAATTTTGTAAAAGAGTTTTCTGTAGATGGACCAGCTTTTACTACTTTAAGATTCAGTTCTAGCAAAGTTAAAGGTATAGTATACAAATAAAATAAATGATTTTCAAAAATGAATTTACAATATATTTTTTTTTAAATTTTACAGGTATGTTTAATGGTCCAGACGTTAGATTGATTGATGAATAATAATGATTTTGATAATTCTTTGAATCAAAATAAATTAATTGCATGGAATGCAATTAAAGACGTAATAGAAAATGTTCTTGGTAAAAAAACGAGAAGCAGATAGTGCATAAAGAGTTAAACGTCTATTGAAAGCCTTCGAGGCCTTCTCCATCACCATATGGATTGGTTTGAAATCAACTTTCCACCGAATCTGATGAGCAAGGTGAACGTTTTCTCCCTTGAAAGCCTTTGGGGAACATTTTCTTCATCACGATATGGATTGGTTTGAAACTCAACCTTCCACCGAATCTGATGAGCAATGTGAACGTTTTCACCAAGTAGCTTTAACCATGGAAACTAGGTACAGAAGAAAGAAACTAGATTCTATGTTAGGTTATGTATGCTGGTGGTTAAAGAGAACAACCGAGGAAGACGATACTGACGAAGAGCAAGACCAAAAGAACCAGTCAATTTGCATGTTTGCTACTTTAAACATGGAATTTGACAGTGATAGTAATGATGATTAAGCGGATCAAAAATGAGATCCAAATTAGATATAATAAAATATAATATCTTTAAATAAAAAAGGTATTTTTGTAATAAAAAAATAATTGTTTCTAATAAAAAAACACAATTGCATTTTTGTATTAACCCGACTAGAGGTTGTCATAGAATCCAATCTTTGTAAAAATCGGTTTTGAAAACGACAGAAAAAGTACATTGGTCTCATGAAATCAAAAGTTATCGGTGTTATATTCGATCTAGAATTAAATTCTTCATCGATTAAACAAAAAATTACATTGGATTTCATAAGTGTAATGTACCTTCCTTATCGTTTTCAAAACCGATTCCGACAATGATTGGATTCTATGACAATCCCCATTAACGTACGAATAATAAAATGTACTTCGTAAAATGATTAAAAATATGTTTTACAATGAAGCTAATATCAAAAGTTGATTTTTCAGCCTAAAAAAAGGAAATACACCGTACAAAAATCGACAAGAAATATCACCATTTATATGACAGCGCCTCTAGAGTGAGTTTTATGTAAAAATTAATACCTCGACTCCAAAAACAGTAAGATACCACAACTTTCCAGGATAATAAAAATAAATAAGCATTATTTTATCAAATTTTCAATGATATTTTCTTGTTAGCGTTCCAAAATCACCAACTTCAAATGCGTGTAAAAAAATCTCGCACTGAACTAAAAAAAAAGTTTTGTTATAGACAATGTCAACTTTCATTTGCAATTGTTTCATCCCACGCATTTTAGTTCCACTGTGTAATTATTGTTGTGATGAAATTGTATATAAACAAGTTTTACCGCCAGCAACCTTGGTATATCCCTTCTATTCGTTAAAAGATGGCCACATCAACTTGGCTACCCTACATGTGTCTAAATTACGCCATCTATCCTCAGATTTTGTAAGAAAGTGTCGGAAGATAATGCCTTTGATAGTCCCCAGTAGAATTGCTACTGACACCGCATTGGAGGGTTCTAAGGCAGATCCCATTCTGGCTAGTTCGTCTGCCTATTCATTACCGTAGTGTGCGCAGGGACCCAAACCAAAATAATGTCAAATAGACGACCTAGCCTTGACAAAGGATTCTTACATTGCCTAACTAATGAAGATGAAGTTGTGTAGGCCTTCGGTGAGAGAAATGCCGCCTGACTGTCGACACGAGTATGATGATCATGAAGTGTATTGCAAGCTACCATGATTGCATAAATTTCCGCCTGGAAAACACTACACTAATTCGGAAGACGATATGAGATGTCTACCCCAAGTTCGTCTCAGAAAACGCTAGAACTAACACCACAGCTCATTTTAGAACCGTCTGTATATATCCTAGTGTCGTATTCGTACACGAGATTACCCCTACCCCACTCACTCCTGGAGAGAATAAAGACCTTGAACACCCTATCAAAGTCTGTGTATGGAGTAATATAGTCAGAAGGCTGGAGAACAATCGAAGGCAATAGGCTCAGAATCCCCGCATGGTCATATGTTCTCGATCTCCAACAACCAGACGCATGAAGTCTCGCTGCGCTGCAGGCAGAGGTGGCCATTTCGTGAAGGTCTATTGGCACAAGGTGCAGTATAGTGTTTAGTGCCTCTGAAGGACTAGTTCTTAGTGCGCCGGTTATACCAATGCAGGCTGATCTTTGGACTTTGTATAGCTGGTCTACGACATACTTCCTTCTAGTTGCAGTCCACCATACAAGAGATCCATAAGTAAGAGTTGGACGTACTATAGCCGTATACATCCATTTAACTATGCTGGGACTAAGTCCCCATTTTTTACCACCCCAAGACCACTTACCGTGGCCCAGTTGTCGAGCAACCCTAAAGCAGAGGACATAATATCACTTATCACGTCCCACAGTGGGGGATCTGAAAAAAAAAGTGGAAATAAATCTGTAACTTCTAAACGAATAGCTCGATTTTAATAAAATTTTCCATGGCTATAAAGGAGGTGTTGGTAAGTGTAAGTTTTGAATTTGGGCTTAAACAACTACAGGGGGGCCGAGCCACAATGTCCCAAATTGGGGCACCTCGGGTATATCAAAAATTAAAAATGATGCCAAATTTTTGTTTGCGATCCGATTTGAAATATTTTTATATATATGGAATGTACTAAACGAGATCTACAAAAAACATTGCTTTAGCCATATATTTTCTCTTATAGTTTACGAGTTATTCGCATTTGAAAGTAAAATTTTATTTTTTTTGCCTACCTTGGTCTGCTATTTTGCTAATAACGGATCCAATTCTTTCCCGATTTTCTTGAAATGTATTTTTTTGAATTAACAATAAATCTATTAATAATCTTAAAAAAGAAATGTTAAAAAATTTCTACTGGGTCAAAAGTTATGTGCATTCAAACTTAAAAAAAATAAAAAAGTCGTTTTTCCGCCATTTTTTTTCGAAAAAAGTAACTACATTAATTTTAAATTATACAGAAAATGAGAAAAAGATAAATAATGTGTTTATATTTTTCTGAAAGGTAACATTTCGGGAAATATTATTAAAGCAAAATAATATCAAAATTTGTTCTATTGCTTGGTCCAGAGCCTTCCGAAGTAGACCTATTTTTTATGAAAATTTCAACTTTAGACAAGATATTTTAAAATCGCATAGCTGCTTTCAAAAAATTAGGACCTGTTTTGTATGTGCCAATATGTTCTTCAATATTGTGCAAAGGGATTTCATAGCCCCGAGCTTGGTGCCTTCAATAGATGCAAAAATCAAAAAAATCACAATTTTGGGATTTTTTAAAAGTTTGTTGGGAATTGTGGGATTGTCAAAAACAATTCACTAATTTCTTTTTCACTTTTGTATTTCAATCAAAAGTTTCTATATAAATCTAAAGTTTCATTAAAAACGATTCATAAACAAAATTTTTATTGCATTTTAAATATTGAAATTTTCCAGAAAAATCAGCTACCATTTTTTATTCCCATATTTTTGTAAAAAGACTTCTATCATTTTTTTAATTTTTAAAATTTTTTTATATTTTTGAAAATAGGACATAATTTCCTACACGTTGATATATAATATGTATATCTTTTCTTTTCCACTAGTCAATGTTTTTTGTAGATCTCGTCTAGTACATTCCATATATATAAAAATCTTTCAAATCGGATCGCAAACAAAAATTTGGCATCATTTTTAATTTTTGATATACCCGAGATGCCCCACTTTGGGGCATTGTGGCTCGGCCCCCCTTGGTTGTTTAAGTCCAAATTCAAAACTTAAACTTATCAACACCTCCTCTATAGCCATGGGAAATTTTATTAAAATCGAGCTAATCGTTTAGAAGTTACAGATTTATTTCCACTTTTTTTTTCAGATCCCCCACTGTGCGTCCGTAAACAGTCCTGATACGAGTATCACCACATCGTCCGCATAAGCGACAACTTTCTTTTTTCTGTCTAGATTATTATTGATTCTTACACTGGTTTGTTGTTAAATTCCAGTTTAATATTAAATTCGCCTTACTTTATACACACCTGTTTTTTGACAGATGGGGTAAAAAGAAAAAAACAAAGAGTAATACAGTCATTCGGATTTTCAAGGGTATCACAAATGGACCTTAGAGGCCTCCGAAAGTACACCCAAATTACGCATTGTTGCATGTCTGTTAGGATCCACTATATAGTTCATGATGTGCGTTTATAATTCTATTATCTCATATTTTATACGAAGTGAAACCTTATATTTTTCAGATGTTTTAAAACAAAAACTGAAAATTTAAATCATTTTCATACGACGATAAATATTTCGATTGATTTTATATTATTTATCATATCTGTATTATTTTTACACTCTCACCTTTAATAGATTTCTCAGAATAAAACACTTTTTAGTTATTTTTTTTTTATTATTTATGGACATTTTGCAATTAAACTTTATTACTTAATTAATTAACTATATATTTATTTATCTATTTATACATTATTGTAGATATAATTTCTTTCAATATCTAAAGTATAAAAATATACAAAGATGTTTACAATAAAAATATAAAGCAGTATCTAGGTATTTATTTCATATTTTTTTTATTTATTTATTTATGCTATAGGCAAATAAATGTAATTTTGTATATAATTTTCAATAATTCAGTAAATTTGAAGGCTTAAAATATATATTTAATTGGCATAAAGAAGTAATGACTTAACAAAAGTTATAAATGTATTACTGGGCTTTCAATTAAAAATGCATTTTGAGCTTTAGGAGTAATTGAAAAATAAACAAATTGAGTATTGAAAAATTAAGTCTTAAAGTTCAAAATAGGTTAAGAAAAGTTTAATTTTAAATTGAAATTAATATTAAAACTAAATTAATTGTATAAAAATATATATAATGCTTAAGCTTCATTTAGTAATAATAATTATATTTGTTTCACTTTTAAGTACAGTTTAATAAATTGAAAATACTTTAAATTTTTTAGTTTTTTGTTTTTTTTCAATACTTATTATAAAACTAATTTACATGACTGTTTAAAATAAAGTTTTTGTCTTTTGTTAATTTCTTTAAAATAATTTGGCATTTTAGGATTTATAAATTATAAAGTTACAAAACTACAATTTCAATATTAGGAAAAAAACTTAAATAAATTTTGTAAATGGAATGACTGGGTAAAAAATTAAAGGTTTTACAAATTCTAAATAATTTAGATTTCTATAATGACAAGATTTATAATAATTATTTATATATTTTTTTACTTGTGCTTAAAAATACTTAGTTTATAAATTGATTTTATTTATATATCTATATGTATGTAATGTAATATATTTTTCTTTCAATTTTTTGATTATTTATTAAGAATTTTATATTTGCAAGTATTTAGAGTTATTATTTTCTTATTAATTGAACAGTAGAAACAGAGATTTCATATTATTTTCTTTATTTTTTTTTATCACAGCTGCATTTCAAGAATAATTTGCAAATTTGGAAATAAGATGAATTAATTTAATTTATATTTTATTAGTTAATTGCAAATAGTTAGTTTTGTGTTTAAAGCATTTGTAGTTTGGTTTTAATTTGAGTTTTGGGTTGGGTTGAGGGGTTAAAGGGCCTTAAAGTATGCAAAATCTTATAAATTAAAAGAATTTTAATATATCTCACAAGATATTAGAGTAATTGATGTGAAAAGCCATTATCGAATAAATAAAATGAAGGTTTAATTATATGAATTTACCGTAGATCAGTTTACAAAGCAGCCTTAAAAGAAAAGCAACATGATATCAGCAGTACAAAGGAATAGAGATGTCTCCAAATATTGACTGGATGTATTTGTAGATTTAAAAAGGATGAATTACATATAAAATAACAGCTTTCATTGCCAAGAACTTCATTTTGGGCTACAAGGTTTTACCTAGGGAGAGAAGCTACTAGTCCACTGAAACTGTCATACTCCTGTGACGAGCAAAAGTAGCTAGGACTTCATATCATAAGAAATGTGTAGCAAACATTTTTCTAAACGTTATTTGTAGTAATTATTTAAAGAACGCCATCTAGGCAATTTAATTTTAAAATTCGTACATTTAAGAGCAACCATGGAACAGCTGTGTTATTAGTATTGCGTATGCGCGTGAGTTACATATGTGGACAAAAACAAAATTACACATAAAGTCGACGAACTTACAACCGGAATAAATGCTGAGTCAATTCCAGACAAGTTCGACGACTTCTTAAATAAAATAGGGCAAACTAAATAAATAAATTGAATTCTTGATAATTGTAAATCTGCAATAAATGTATTAATTAGGAAATAAAAGACAGGCAGTCTATTCTGGAAAACGAATAAAGACAGACTTTAAAAAAAATTACTCTCTTTCTTTTAAAAAAATAAAATTAATTCTTTTTTTAAAAACTTGTTATTAAAAACATAAAATAAATTTCGCGTGGTCGATCAGCACTATTAAAGAAATGCACTTTTGAACAAATAGTGAGTCAGCCGGCAAAGAGGTAAGCTCTTTTTTTAGCTGGATAGGGGTTATACCTCTGTCACCTAATAAAATCGTGTTAGTTGTTGTGTATTGGTAGGGATTCTGAGGTTCTACCCCTTCCCAAACATACTCAAGCGTCTCCCTCTCCTACAGTACTTCCTCTTGTTGACGCATTTTATAATTCTCTTTTTAAATCAATTGGGAAAACAAGATTTGTGTGCTGTTCAATTAAATACAAATTTAATAAAATTAAACAAGCAACAGTGACAACACTGCAACTTAATGAAGTTGGCAGTGTCAGCATAATTATTTGTTCCCATGACTTCTACACGCGCATCCGGATATGTGCTGATCGAGCATATCCAATTTCTTGCACATTGCAATGCAACGTGATCCACACAGGTTGCATGTTAAAGGAAAGTTTTTTTGGTAGTCTTGATCGCGCCCTCGTACGTTACGTTTGAATAATTAATTAACTTAGATTAAAGTGAATATTAATAAATATTGTTCTAAAAAAATACTAATAAATATTATTTTTGAATAAATCCTTTAAATCCATTGAGAGCAGTTGGTCGCGCCTTAATTTATTTTTTACTTAAATTCGATTGGTAAGCTTTAACTGGTGCCCGAGCAGGGACCTACTTAAATAAAACAGTGGTGTCCTTATAACTTAATAAAATAATAATTAAATAAGAAAGTTCTGCGAATCCTACGGGACGGATAATCAAAAAATAATTTGAAACGCCCTCCCTTTGCCAAACTGATATTCCTGGTAATTCCAAAATTTTAACAGAAGGTTATCAGAGCAAAAGTGGAGACACTCGTACCTTAAGTAGGCATACGCGATCAAGTTTCCCATCAAAGCGTATGCTAAAACGGAAAAATACGGTTCTCTCGAGAGGATTACAAAGTCTCCCAAACGATCGGTGAGTCTTTTTGCCATAATAATTGTGACAATGGAGGAAATGAGGACATGCTTGACTGGCTTTACGGGGCCGTCAACCGTCTGTTAGAACAGGTAAAATTAGTTGAAGGTAGGAGCTCCAGAATAGAAGAGGACAATAACATGACAGAGTTAAAAAGAAGACTGGAATTGATAGAAAGACAGGGACAATGTGATAACAATACGGAATCGACAATTTCGGTATTACAGGTACCTAGGACGGAAGAGGATCTAAAATCCCCAACAGTGTTAAGGAGTTACGCATGTTTGATGGCAATCCGTTGTACTACGTTTCCTGGGTGCATTCAGTAGAAATGATACTCATGGATTTTGAAATTGTGAGGGACAAACCCATATATCGGTCAATAATGCAAAGCATCAGACAGAAGGTTGTGGGAGAGGCCGACTCTGCATTGGTATCTTATTACGTTTTTGACTCCGATTGCAAAGAAGTGAAGAGAGTATTATCTCTTCATTATGCGGATAAACGAGATGTTAAGACGTTAGAACATCAACTCAATCAGCTTTCCCAAGGAACGTCAAAGGTGGATGAATTCTATTCAACAGTCAACCACCAACTATCCCTAATAATAAATAAGCTTAAAACGGAAAATTACAGTGAGGAAACCATAAATGCCCTAATAGCAACACATAGGAATAGAGCTTTGGCCATATTTATACGTGGCCTTACTCCTGAATTGTCAAGAATGGTAATTATTCAACGACCTAAAACATTGCCAGAAGCATACTCGGCTTGTCTGGAATTACAAAATTTGACAACAATGAGGAATAATATTCTGCACACAGGAGTAGCGATTAGGAATAACACTCTGCAAACCCAAATGCATACGAACACTCCCGCCACACCACCTAAATTTCGCCCGAACAACCCTCCTTCAAATGATTTTAAATTTAATAATTGGCAGCAAAGAAATGGTGATTATCAACGTAATAATTTTAATCCAAACCATAGGCCAGTACAGTATCCTAAATCACACCAGGTTAGATCATTAATTATGCAATAAGTGTAAGTTTCTAACCCTTGTTATGAATGTTGAGGTGTTGGGTATGAGTAATTAAGTGTAAGTGTAATATGTTTACCAATAAGAATTTCAAAAAAAATGTTATTGGGTTTTCAAAACAAACATTTTACATTTTTTTTGAATTTCTTTACATTATTTTTTTGTGGTAAGTGCAAAAAAAAATAAAAGAAATCTTAAAGGAAACTATAATTTCTAATGAAATTTAGTATAAAAGTTTATGTTTTTTATTATAATTAATCATTGTATTTAAACATTAACATAAAAAACATGGATAGAGAAATAGTATTCATTGAAGACGACGAGGAAACTCAACTACTTGATTATGGACAAATACAACCAATTGAAATAATGTATCCAATATGCATAGAAATTTTGTCTGATGAGGATTCAGAATAAGAAAATTCTGTTAGTCTTCAAGACAATTTAGTAGACATGAATACTAGAGTAGAGACGAAGATTGCTGATATGAAGACCAAGGTCTCCAAATGGATATACAATACGAAGAGAATTGAAACAATTATATCAACTATTGAGAAATTGGCTAAGAAGAAACCCAAGCTATACAAAGAAAAAGTAAATCTGGAAAGAGAACTTTTTTCTGATAAAGATTTTTCCAGGGAGTATTACAGGACTGAAAAATATGCTTCACCAACTGTTCGCACCACATTTGTACCTCTTGTATGAGGAAGATGAAACAGGAATGTTGTCCTGTATGCCGGGAACGGATTGTATCTTGCTTTATAATCAAAACATGTGGACAACGGCTTGTTTTTTTGTGTTAATAAAAGATGAAGATGTACATAATATAGAAATAAAATCACATCAAACAAAAATGATTATAATAAATTCAACGATGACAATAACCAATATTGAGCAATGTTTTATTAGTCAATGTGATGATTTAATAGCAAAGTTAGGTGAATTTCAAGAACGTGAAAGCGGATGGACATTAACACAAATATCTCATCTTGAAATTAATATTAATAAGTATGTTTGTTTAAAAGGTTTATAATATATACCTGTACCAATCACACATAACAAAAGAGCTTGTATTAATGTGCAAAATTATGATGAATACTGTTTCAAGTGCATCTGATTATGCAAAGAGATGTTCATCCTATAAAATTAAAAACATTAACGATGAAATTATAAAGTTGGAAAACGGTGTTGTTTTAAATTTGAAACATTTAAATTTTCCACTTTCCAGTAAACCAAGTAAGAGATTTTGGAAAGAACAATCTAGAAATAAGCATAAACGTATTTGGAATAGAGAATGATATTGTAGTTGGTTTTTAAGAATTTTGTTTTGCATACTTTTTTGTTATTGTTTTGATTGAAAGAAACTAAAAAACCTTTTAAAACATAGAAAAAGAATGGGATTAGGTAAATTGTAATTTTTATCTTTAGTGGTTTTTAATAAATTGTGAGAAAAGTATTTTACATTTTTCGTGATAAGAAATGAAAGAATTGTTATTTGTTAAAAAAAAGAATTAGTATAAGTATTTGCATTAAAAAAAAATTTATATAAAAAAGAAGGGACTTTGTTATAATTTTTAATATACATAATTATTACTTTCAACAATGAGTGCAACCAATTTCGCAAACGTAGAGGATGAGGAGACCCAGTTTTTCAAAGCAGGACAACAAATGATGTCACCAGAATCACCTGAAATAGCTGAATCACCCGAATCACCCAATTCTATGAACGTTAACGTTGGTGATGTTGATGGACGAGAAGAAAACAACAATATAGAAAACAATAGAAGCAACGATTCCGACTCGGATACAGACGAAGAAATGTAATCATTAAAAAAAATTCAAAATCTCCGAAATGAATTTTCCGATATTTTGAAATATCGTTTCGATGAGTTACAACAAACTCGGGATTCATTTAATATATTCCTGAGTGAGGAGTATAAATTAGAAGAGATAATCCAAAGTTTAAAAAAGAAATAAAGAACTTATCGGAAGAAGAGAGAGGCAATTCTAAAGATGATGAAAGCAGGAAACTCTTTTGAAATCATGTATAGAAGACTGTACAATTGTCTGATATGTTGTGCGGGGAATATTGAAGCTAAAAACATGTATTTTTTAAATTGTAGTCATATATTATGCAAGAAGTGTTATATTAAAATAGAAGAAAATAAGTGTCCAAATTGTAGACATGAATTAAAAGTTCTACAAATAATCAAACGTTCAGGTGAACGCTATTTTATAAAATCGATTCCGGTACAAATGAAAAACAAGTAATATTGGTTTTTATACTTATTTTTACTATTATTAAATGTGGAAAATGTGGACGTAGTAGTAGTAGCAAAGTTAATGAATATACGTTAACAAGAGACATTAGGAGAATTTTTATAAAATTAATATTGAATATTACAATCATTTTATTTACGATTGTCTGATAAGAAAAAATACACTAAATGTTAATGTACATTTATTAAGTTAATTAAATAATAATAATCCAGCATTAAGGATTCGTGTAAGAGAAACTATAAGTTATAATAATATCATTCAATCATTTAATATAAATTATGCTATTGAAGATTTTAGAACGGACTTAGTGGAAGAGGATTTTTCGCAAACATTGCAAATGAGGATACAGTAATAAAACTAACAGTCATTATGGTTCTGAAAGAAATATACAACTTTTTAAAAACATTTTACAATGCAATTTCGGAGCAGCATAAAGCAGAATGAATAAAAAAAGCCGATCACACAGTTCGAAACTACAAAAAGTGTGTCTGTCAGAAACAAAAGAAAAAAATTTTTGTGAATTCCGTGGAAAACTTTAGTTAAAGTGTAAGTGTAGAATTCTGTTTATCGAAACGTAAAAATAATGAATTCTACCATAAACAACATGGAAACCCAAATACCAATGAATTTGGTAATAGAATCATCACCCGTTATAAAAATAGATTCCTCCAGCGACGATAGCTCAGAGGAAAATGGTGTTATCAGAGGAGAAGTCGAGGACTATGTCAGAAAAAATTAAATTGTAATGCAGACGTTAAAGAAAAGGATGTCCATCACACAAGAATTTATAAAAAGATGTGAAACTATGAAAAACAAGATTTCTCGATCACAAAAACGAATTGATTTCCAGAAGAAAGAACATGACAGATTTTTAATATACATAATTATTACTTTCAACAATGAGTGCAAACAATTTCGCAACCGTAGAGGATGAGGAGACCCAGTTTTTCGAGGCAGGACAACAATTGATGTCAGCAGAATCACCTGAAATAGCTGAATCACCCGAATCACCCAATTCTATGAACGTTAACGTTGGTGATGTTGATGGACGAGAAGAAGACAACAATATAGAAAACAATAGAAGCAACGATTCCGACTCGGATACAGACGAAGAAATGTCATCATTTAAAAAAATTCAAAATCTCCGAAATGAATTTTCCGATATTTTGAAATATCGTTTCGATGAGTTACAACAAACTCGAGATTCATTTAATATATTCCTGAGTGAGGAATATAAATTAGAAGAGATAATCCAAAGTTTAAAAAAGAAACAAAGAACTTATCGGAAAAAGAGAGAGGCAATTCTAAAGATGATGAAAGCAGGAAACTCTTTTGAAATCATGTATAGAAGACTATACAATTGTCTGATATGTTGTGAGGAGAATATTGAAGCAAAAAACATGTACTTTTTAAATTGTAGTCATATATTATGCAAGAAGTGTTATATTAAAATAGAAGAAAATAAGTGTCCAAATTGTAGACATGAATTAAAAGTTCTACAAATAATCAAACGTTCAGGTGAACGCTATTTTATAAAATCGATTCCGGTACAAATGAAAAACAAGTAATATTGGTTTTTATACTTATTTTTACTATTATCAAATGTGGAAAATGTGGACGTAGTAGTAGTAGCAAAGTTAATGAATATACGTTAACAAGAGACAATAGGAGAATTTTTGATAAAAGAACTCTATTTTTCAGTGATAGAAATTCCTTCTGGTCAGCGGCAAAGAACACATGCTCTTTGCTACTTTATTAACCATACATTCATGGAGTAAGGAGTATACTCCTAATAACTACGATTAAACTCTCAAAAACAGTAAGAGTGCTTTCTTTTCGCAACTTAACGTTCCTGTAGATGTTTCTCGTCCTTTTTATCAACATACAATATTCAAACAAGACCAGATGTCCAGATTCCATGACTGGCTTCCTAAAATTTTCCGAAGAGTAACGTTTGAGGCATTAAATCTCAATGTCGACCAAGATATTCACTGGTCACAATTAATATTAGATCTGATGGAATATAACAATGCTATCATGCTCTCATACAGAAAGAGTCTCCAAAACATTTTCTCATAATGTCAATATATATAAATGAAATCCAATTGTTGGAAGTCTGGTTTAGAACTTATTGTCATAATCCTTATTTTAGATTTATGTGGTGGATAAGACCAAGTGTTTTAGATGAAGTAAGTCAAGCTAAACTTTCTAATCTTATGAGTTTAACATTAAGGAAGTACATAGATGAAGGGCGTATGAAGAATTATAAAAGTAAAAATTTACATCCTACTGACAGCGCCAGTTATAAGTTGGAAAAAAACAATTATTTTGTTCATTTCTATATTTCTTATTTAAATTAAGCTAAGAAACGTAGACTTTTTATGCTTACGTTGCTGTCTAGGAAAATGTGGGGAAGAGAAACGAAAGTGTATGGTGAATTCCAGAGAATAATTAATAATCTACCAGTAGTAATCGCGAAAGACAACATTCGAAACAATCATATAATTATGAGTTTCTTATGGAATATCCCACATTTCCAGAAAACTTTAGATCATTACATGGCATCCGATTCTTTCGATTTCATTGATACCCTATTCTTGGTCTAAATGAATCTTTAGAATAATTTTTGATAAAAGATAGAAATTCCTTCTGCATCAAAGCTGGTCGACAGCAAAGAACACATGCTCTTTGCTACTTTATTAACCATACATTCATGGAGTATACTCCTAATAACTACGATGAAACTATCAAAAACAGGAAAAGTGCTTTCTTTTCGGCACTTAATGTTCCTGTAGATGTTTCTCATCCTTTTTATCAACATACAATATTCAAACAAGACCAGATCTCTAAATTTCATGATTGGCTTCCTAAAATTTTCAGAAGAATAACGTCTGGGGCAAACAAAATTAAAAATACCCGATAGGCTGTAATTAAAGGACGATCCACAACCAAGGACTTCTTAAAAAGTACCCCATAGGCTACAAGAAGGAAGAAATTGGATAAGCACCCACAGGCTGCGCAAGTAAAACCCCTTATAGGCTGTAACAAAAAGGACTTCTTAAAAAGTACCCCATAGGCTACATAGAAGGAAGAAAAGCACCCCAAAAGGCTGCAAAATAACAGCGAGAAAAGGACCGGTAACAACCATCCGAGTTAAGCCAAAAGAGAAGTTGCTGACACCTTAGTAGGAGCTAAATTCAAAAAGGAGCTGGTCGGACTCCAAGCTTTGCTATGAAAGCTGTTATATTATTAATGTAAGAACAATAATATTTAATATCCTATATTTAAGAAAATAAATAATAAAAACTGTTGCGATTCTCACGGGACCCTCCAACAGAAATTATAAAATAAGAGAAAACATTAGTGAAAGTGAAACATTTCAGTGTTAAGTGAAAGTTGAACATTTTTAAAGATGCTACCTAGACTTAATCAAAACAGTTTAGAAACAACCTTACTGACTTGGACAAAGTCCCTGAAATTGTCCGGAGCTTGCGGGAATTCTCTGGAAATCCTTCAGAATTCAGTTCCTGGAAGAAGAGTGTAGACAGAATACTTGAAATTTATGAGAACACGAAAGGTACACCCAAATACTATGCTATTCTAACCACAATAAGAAACAAAATTGTAGGAAACGCAGATGCTGCGTTGGAATCGTATAACACTCCAGTAAACTGGGAAAGTATCACGAAATGTCTAGCATTACACTATGCGGACAAAAGAGACTTAACCACTTTAGAATATCAAATGAGCACCCTTGTTCAAGGTAATTTGTAAAGTTCAGGAATTCTACCAACAAGTATATTCTCATCTTTCTCTTATAATGAATAAATTATCCTGCATGAATATCGGAAGGGAAGCCCTTGACTTGCTCACACAAACATATCGGGACAAAGCACTAGATACTTTTATGAGAGGCCTTAGAGGTAATATGTCTTTGCATCTGGGAATGAAAGAACCTAGGGATTTCCCCAAGCACTTCATCTTTGCTTGAAGATGGAAAATCAATTTACGAGAACGCAATTCGCGAACTCGCATAACCAACCAAAAATTTCCAATAACAGACAGAACATGCGTGGTAACTTCCAACAAGGATTTTTTCCGCAATTAGCACACATGCCACAACCTTCTACTCACTTAACACCATTTTATTTACCCGCTCCAGTTCAACACAGGACCAATTTTAATCAAATACAACCTCAAGGTTACTATAATCCAAATATTTCTCCTCAAAGACCATCTGAACCTAAGTAGTATGTTTATGCACTTTTTCCATATAAAAAAATGCTCATGCATAGCTGGCAGTTGCAGTACTTATTGAATATAAATTTTTTTTATTGCAGGGTTGGGGTTGTTGGTGGAAATATGAATTGTATGATGGGGGAGGGGTTGTGTGATGAGTGGGGTGTGTGATTGTGTGATGATTTTTTTTGTTTTGTGATTTGATTATTGCAACAAAGTAAGGTCTGTGAGAAATATTTATTGATTAATATATTTTTAAGTGTTTAGCGGTAGTTTTTAATTATGCAATAAGTGTAAGTTTCTAACCCTTGTTACGAATTTTGAGGTGTTGGGTATGAGTAATTAAAGTTAACGACAGCGCTGATTTTGAGGTGTTGGGTATGAGTAATTAAAGTTAACGACAGCGCTGATACTGTCAATAAGTTAAGTTTGGCAGAATCAGCATTAAATTAAGTTGAACTAACTTTACCAATAAACAAGGTTTGGTAAAGTCAGCATAAAACAAAGTTCAACTAACTCCCAAATATTCATCCGGTCTAATTTCACAATAGGGCAATAAATCGATATAGCTGTGCAAGCACACACATGCTGGTGCAACGTGACGATCGGAGCTCTGCTGGTGGTAAAGCTGATTGGGTGAAGTTGGTCTTAGCTGCGATTCAAGGCCGTACGTTTGGATATTAAATAGATTAAATATTGTTCAAAATATATAAATTCTTTTATAAGTGAATAAAGTAATTATATAGTTAATATAAAATTGATCTTTGTTTAAATTACTAACGGCTGTCGATCGAGCCCTAAATATTATTTTTTTGATAAATAAGGTTGGAAATTCTTAACTTCCATATGGATATTTTTCAAATTCATAAAGCATATTTTCTGACCACAATAGACAGATTTACTAAATTGGATTCTGTACATAAAATTACAGATAAAAATATGTGTATTGTCAAAGTAAAAATTCAGGAAAGGATTGCCTTACTTGGCAAACGCTTTATGTTTAACAACACCATATGCAATCTCATACAGGTAATTCCGAAATAGAGATAATGCATTTATCTCTCTGAGAACACATTCGAATTCTGAAACGAAATAACGAAAATATAGTTGTGGAGGAGTAGGTTTTTGGGGCAATAGTACAATTCACTCCACGACAACTATGAAACCAATTAAACTTTTGAACCCTTCCGATATAGATGGGGTTAATTCGATAAGGCGGGAAGTTCCCAACTATAATAATCGTGAGTTATATATGAAGAACTCCGCAGCCCAAAGACAAAAAACTGCTAAAAGATTTCTGAAATACAATGCTAATAATCCTAATAAAGTGGATTTGGCAAATATTAAAAGACCATTGAAAACTTTTTCAAGGAACAACAATGTTGACCATCCTGGTATTTCTGCTGCTTTGGTTGGCCCTATGCATTGAGTCCGCGATCCAAATTGGAAGTGTCCAAACCCAAGCGGGTTACGCAGTACTACAAGGTGAACCTCTCAATATAATTGAAAGTTTCTCGGAGTTAATCCACGTAATCGATATCGACGACATTAGGGATACAATTCACAAATTGAAATTAAGTGCAATATTAAATGTGAAGATGTTTAGACGTCTTGTACAAATATAATTGTTACTCATTCCTTGATAATGATATCCGTAGGATATCGAAATATTGGAAATAAATAATCTATTGAAAATTATTGACCTCGAGCTCGAGAAATCTTTTTATTTAATTATAATCAAAAGGTCGAATAAAACTATTGGATAAAATTCTCATAACTTTAAAATGGATGATGATTGGCTTCCTATAAGCCTTAATAAGAAAGTTAACGAGCTAGAGCACTCGTTGCAAACACTTAAAATTCACTCAATTTCAAGAAACAAAAGGGCATTAATAAATGCAGTAGATAGATTGATAAATTGGCTGTTTGGTAATATGTACAATGAGGACAGATTGAGAATAGAAGATCATTTCGAAGATATAGATTTAAATCAGAAAAATGTCATTAATAATTTAAATAAACATGTAAAAATAAATAATGAAATGCAAAGTTACTTACAGAATATTCGATTGGTCGTAGAACAAAATAAGAAATGGTTTAATAGAACATACACAGGTGTGGTCAACAAAGTATAATAATTTCATATTGTTGATTAACGAAGTAAAGGATAAAATAGAACAGATACAGGAGAATATAGTCATGTCCAAGCATGAAATTGCAGGCAGATTTTTTTTTTTTTTTTTTTGACAAACTCAGAAGTTGATCTCTTTGATATCAATAATCTAAAATTGAGATATTTGAAGGTTAGTATGGACTCGATAGATAGCAATTGGATGGTTTTTGTTTTGTTGATACCGAATTTTATTGACCAAGAATATAGGACGGAAATTGTAGTACCAATGCCGAACCAAAACTTAAAGCAGTTAAACATTGAAATAACAAAGACTGTAACTATAAAAACCATAACATTTATTGTGGAAAAAGAAAATATTTTGTCTAAAATGAAAATTGTAAATTCATGTATATCTAATGTTTTGAAAAATAATTATAATAATTGTAATAAAGTTGAAAAGAAAGAAAAATACATTGAAGAAATTGAGATTGGAAATTGATTGTTAATTAACATAGAAAGCATTTTGTATGATTCGTGAACTAAATTTTCATATCCCTTAAAAGGAAATTATTTTTTTAACTTTGAAAATTATGAAATTAATATTTAATGATTCATGAAAACGAAATTTGTTTGTCAAAATGTGCCTAGAAATTTTTGACCGGTCTTATAGAACCATTTGGCTCTTCAATTAGCTCTATGAAACATTAGCAATAGCTTCTTCATACTGTGTTACTGAACAAAACATGTTCTATATTAAACAAGAAAATAGGAACCATTTACTCCAAGATCACAATTACCAATCAATTACAGACCACAACAAAACATGAATTACAGTCCTCCTATATATTACAATAGACCACAATTACCAATCAATCAATCATTCACTATCATACAACCACAAATAACCAAAACCAATTTAACAAACTATTAGACAACAGAGCCCATGGACACTAGTTCAGGATTCCCTCAATAGTAGAATAGACAAATACGAAGATTTCCAAAAGAAGTAATAATAAAACCATATATAATTTATAACAAAGAGAAAATTCAATATTTCGACAATTTATGCAAGAAAGTTGAAAACTTGTACTACTGCAAGGAAAATGCACAACAAGAAACAATAGAAAATCTTCATGCTTTGGAAAAATCACAAATAACCGGAAGCCAACTGTAAATTCAACAATGTAGGTCAGTTAACGAAAGTCTCACAGCCTGAACCAGGTGTAGTATTAACAAGAAATTTACCAACAATAGAAATGAACACACCATGCGACTTGAAGAAACATATTATTGAAGGAAACCTATTGATACATTTCAAAAACTGTGACCTTATAATCAACGAAATTACCTACAGAGATGATTTTATAATAAACCCATCCATACAAGTAAACATAAAACATTTGTCCATAATAGAAAGCTTGAGTATACCAAAACTTAAGGAGAGTAGTTATTTATGTACGTTCTCCAGGAAATTGTTCATATAAAAAAAATGTCCATCTCTGCATCGCTGAAGGTGTTATTAAATTTATGTGATTTGTGAGTGCAGTGCGTTTTCCATCCATGGATGTAAATGATTTGTTAAAGTGCAATAAAATTGTTTACGGTTTTATTAATGCAAGCGCGTTTAAAAAATTGCGCGAGTGTATTACAATGTATTTTTTGTGGGTTTTTAAGAATTTTTTTTGCATACTTTTTTTGTTGTTGTTTTGATTGAAAGAAACTAAAAAACCTTTAAAAAAATAGAAAAAGAATGGGATTAGGTAAATTGTAATTTTTATTTTTAGTGGATTTTAATAAATTGTGAGAAAAGTATTTTACATTTTTCGTGATAAGAAATGAAAGGATTGTTATTTGTTTAAAAAAAAGAATTAGTATAATGCATTTGCATTAAAAAAAAAAAAATCGATATAAAAAAGAAGGGACTTTGTTATAATTTTTAATATACATAATTATTACTTTCAACAATGAGTGCAAACAATTTCGAAAACGTAGAGGATGAGGAGACCCAGTTTTTCGAGGCAGGACAACAACTGATGTCACCAGAATCACCTGAAATAGCTGAAACTCCCGAATCACCCAATTCTATGGTGATGTTGATGGACGAGAAGAAGAGATCAACATAGAAAACAATAGAAGCAACGATTCCGACTCGGATACAGACGAAGAAATGTCATCATTTAAAAAAATTCAAAATCTCCGAAATGAATTTTCCGATATTTTGAAATATCGTTTCGATGAATTACAACAAACTCGAGATTCATTTAATATATTCCTGAGTGAGGAATATAAATTAGAAGAGATAATCCAAAGTTTAAAAAAGAAACAAAGAACTTATCGGTAAAAGAGAGAGGCAATTCTAAAGATGATGAAAGCAGGAAACTCTTTTGAAGTTATGTATAGAAGACTATACAATTGTCTGATATGTTGTGAGGAGAATATTGAAGCTAAAAACATGTATTTTTTAAATTGTAGTCATATAAAAAATCCGTGGACGTAGTAGTAGCAAAGTTAATGAATATACGTTAACAAGAGACATTAGGAGAATTTTTATAAAATTAATATTGAATATTACAATCATTTTATTTACGATTGTCTGAGGAGAAAGGAAAAATGCTGACAATATTATTACATTTATTCCTAATTATGCATTTAATTATACAATAATCGATTAATACACCTGTTACTCTTCACGGTGATACAAGTAAATATTTAAATTTTCGTGTAAGACACCTAAACAATACACTAAATGTTAATTTACATTTATTAAGTTAATTAAATAAGAATAATCCAGCATTAAGGATTCGTGTAAGAGAAACAATAAGCTATAATAATATCATTCAGTCATTTAATATAGATTATGCTATTGAAGATTTTAGAACGGACTTACTGGAAGAGGGTTTTTCGCAAACATTGCAAATGAGGATACAGTAATAAAACTCACAGTCATTATGGTTCTGAAAGAAATATACAACTTTTTAAAAACATTTTACAATGCAATTTCGGAGCAGCATAAAGCAGAATGAATAAAAAAAGCCGACCACAAATTTCGAAACTACAAAAAGTGTGTCTGTCCGAGACAAAAGAAAAAAATTTTTGTGAATTCCGTGGAAAACTTTAGCTAAAGTGTAAGTGTAGAATTCTGTTTATCGAAACGTAAAAATAATGAATTCTACCATAAACAATAGTTAAAATGATGAGTTCAACATGAAAACCCAATTACCAATGAATTTGGTAATAGAATCATCACCCGTTATAAAAGTAGATTCCTCCAGCGACGATAGCTCAGAGAAGTCGAGGACTATGTCAGAAAAAATTAAATTCTAATGCAGACGTTAAAGAAAAGGATGTCCAACACACAAGAATTTATAAAAAGATGTGAAACTATGAAAAACAAGATTTCTCGATCACAAAAACGAATTGATTTCCAGAAGAAAGAACATGACAGATTTTTAATATACATAATTATTACTTTCAACAATGAGTGCAAACAATTTCGCAAACGTAGAGAATGAGGAGACCCAGTTTTTCGAGAAATAGCTGAATCACCAAATTCTATGAACGTTAACGTTGGTGATGTTGATGGACGAGAAGAAGACAACAATATAGAAAACAATAGAAGCAACGATTCCGACTCGGATACAGACGAAGAAATGTCATCATTAAAAAAAATTCAAAATCTCCGAAATGAATTTTCCGATATTTTGAAATATCGTTTCGATGAGTTACAACAAACTCATGATTCATTTAATATATTCCTGAGTGAGGAGTATAAATTAGAAGAGTTAATCCAAAATTTAAAAAAGAAACAAAGAACTTATCGGAAGAAGAGAGAGGCAATTCTAAAGATGATGAAAGCAGGAAACTCTTTTGAAATCATGTATAGAAGACTATACAATTGTCTGATATGTTGTGAGGAGAATATTGAAGCTAAAAACATGTATTTTTTAAATTGTAGTCATATAAAAAATCCGTGGACGTAGTAGTAGCAAAGTTAATGAATATACGTTAACAAGAGACATTAGGAGAATTTTTAAACAATCATTTTATTTACGATTGTCTGAGGAGAAAGGAAAAATGCTGACAATATTATTACATTTATTCCTAATTATGCATTTAATTATACAATAATCGATTAATACACCTGTTACTCTTCACGGTGATACAGGTAAATATTTAAATTTTCGTGTAAGACACCTAAACAATACACTAAATGTTAATGTACATTTATTAAGTTAATTAAATAATAATAATCCAGCATTAAGGATTCGTGTAAGAGAAACAATAAGCTATAATAATATCATTCAGTCAATTTAATATAAATTATGATATTGAAGATTTTAGAACGGACTTAGTGGAAGAGAATTTTTCGCAAACATTGCAAATGAGGATACAGTAATAAAACTCACAGTCATTATGGTTCTGAAAGAAATATACAACTTTTTAAAAACATTTTACAATGCAATTTCGGAGCAGCATAAAGCAGAATGAATAAAAAGTTCGAAACTACAAAAAGTGTGTCTGTCAGAAACAGAAGAAAAAAATGTTTGTGAATTCCGTGGAAAACTTTAGTTAAAGTGTAAGTGTAGAATTCTGTTTATCGAAATGTAAAAATAATGAATTCTACTATAAACAATAGTCAAAATGATGAGTTCAACATTGAAACCCAATTACCAATGAATTTGGTAATAGAATCAATACCCGTTATAAAAGTAGATTCCTCCAGCGACGATAGCTCAGAGGAGAAGTCGAGGACTATGTCAGAAAAAATGAAATTGTAATGCAGACGTTAAAGAAAAGGATGTCCAACACACAAGAATTTATAAAAAGATGTGAAACTATGAAAAACAAGATTTCTCGATCACAAAAACGAATTGATTTCCAGAAGAAAGAACATGACAGATTTTTAATATACATAATTATTACTTTCAACAATGAGTGCAAACAATTTCGCAAACGTAGAGGATGAGGAGACCCAGTTTTTCGAGGCAGGACAACAATTGATGTCACCAGAATCACCTGAAATAGCTGAATCACCCAATTCTATGAACGTTAACGTTGGTGATGTTGATGGACGAGAAGAAGACAACAATATAGAAAACAATAGAAGCAACGATTCCGACTCGGATACAGACGAAGAAATGTCATCATTTAAAAAAATTCAAAATCTCCGAAATGAATTTTCCGATATTTTGAAATATCGTTTCAATGAGTTACAACAAACTCGAGATTCATTTAATATGTTCCTGAGTGAGGAGTATAAATTAGAAGAGATAATCCAAAATTTAAAAAAGAAACAAAGAACTTATCGGAAGAGGAGAGAGGCAATTCTAAAGATGATGAAAGCAGGAAACTCTTGAAATCATGTATAGCATTTTTTTAGACTTAAGATTCAAGAAAATTAAATAAAGTCAGTATGATACTTACTCTCAAAACATCAACACTATAATTGGCGCAGTCGGTGAAATGATCCAAAAAAATAATACGAAAGATCTTATTAAGGATTCAGTGAAAAGAATAATAATAAGAAAGATCTTATTAATTGTTCAGTGAAAAAAAAAATAATAAGAAGAAAGATCTTATTAAGGATTCAGTGAAAAAAAATAATAATAAGAAATATCTTATTAAAGTTTCAGTGAAAAAAAAAAAGAAAATAATAATAATAATACGAAAGATCGTATTTTAAAGATCCAGTTAAAAAGAAAAAAAGAAGAAATATAATACGAATCGTATTTTAAATACAGTGATAACATAATAACAAAAGATATATAACTCTACGAAAATATAATTAAACTGTGATGTTTTAAACGTTTTGGATGTTTCTGACAATTATTTTTGCAATTGTCAATGCACAGTTCCTTGACATTCAGGATTTATCGAATAATCATGGGTATATACAAATCAAAATAAGGGTCGTAGATATTATCGACAAATACATAAAAATAATTCACGTTATTAATACAACGCAATATTTGGAAACGGTTAATATATTGCAGGCTAATATTCATAGGCTCACAAACACATGCACGAACATAAGTCCACTGCTAGACAGTGTGAATAAGAGTATGGACATATGTAGGACACAAATTGAAAATCTCACTCCCAGATTCAGACAAAAACGTGGACTGATAAATGTGATAGGAAAAGGACTAAAATACGTTACGGGGACAATGGATAGCGATGACGAAAGGGAAGTATTTGACAAGATCCGGGGACTTGAGAAGGATAAGGAAGACACAATGATGACTTTAGATAATATTTACTATTTGAGCACTACAATGTCGGACAGGATTTCAAACATCACCAATCATATAAATAGAGAACAGAAGGTCGTTGAAACTTACGTAAATAAGTTCAAGACGGAAAACGTTTTTTTGCAAAACGTTTTTAGAATCAATAACGACGTGAATTTGTTAATGGACCATGTGAACGAGATCGGACATGTAGTCCCATCAGACATACTGACAAAGGACGAATTTGAGTTTATGGACGGAATGGAATCTTATCTTCAAACTAAGGTTTCTGTGACTTATAAAGAAGACATTTTAATTTTGAGATTAAGTATTCCAAAGTTTCTTAACGAATCATTTTCGGAGGTTGCTTTTGAACCCCTGCCTGTTGACGAGAATAGAACCCTGATTGTTAGAGAAAATACTGTTTTCATCCATCGGGATAAAGTATACAGATCAAATACCTTGGAGTACAGAAAGTTAGAACAAATAAAAGATGACTGCCTGACGACCATTGTAAAAGGCCTAGAACCTAAGTGTAATATGAATGTGACAAAAGACCAAGAAGAAAAGAAAATTTACCCTGGTTTACTAATATTTAAGCACCATCGGGACGAAATCATTACGAACTGTAAAAGTCCACACAAATTCGCGGAGCAGCTAAGGCTCAAATATAATAGAATTAAGAAGGAAAAATAAAAAATACAAAGCTTTTAAATAAGAAAGATATATAAAAAATCAAAAGTTGAAAAAAGTTACAATTTGAAAAATAAAAAAGATATAAACAAATTCGTAAAAAAATAAAAAAAAAAGCTAAAAAAAGAAATGTTACAAATTGAAAAATAAAATAAATGAGAGAATATATAAAAAGGAAAAATCCAGAAAAGGATTAAAAAAGGCAAAAATAAAGTGTGTAAAAATTGCGTAAATCCAAAAGTTTGCATCTTTAATTTAAACAGGTGAGTCTTTTTACCACTCTATTTATTTTTTGATATGGAAGAACTGCAGACAACCTTGTCCGCCCTTACCGGAGCGGTCAATAGACTGTTAGAACAGGCGAAAATTGTAGACAACAGGTTAAATAGGATCGAACAAATGAATGACTTGACTGCATTGAAAGAACGATTAGATAGGATTGAAAGGGTAAGGCAAAGTGATTCGGTAGATGCTGAAGAAGATGTCGTAGCGTTACAGGTTCCGCAGACAGAAGAGGACCTACGGACTATAAGTAGACTGCCAGACAGCGTTAAAGAATTAAGAACGTTTGATGGAAATCCTTTACAATATGTTTCGTGGGTACATTCTGTAGAAGCGATGTTGAAAGATTTTGAAATAGTAAAAAATAAACCAATATATCGCTCCATAATTCAGGGTATTAGGCAGAAAGTGATTGGAGAAGCGGATGCAGCACTCGTTTCGTATAATATTTTCGACAGCGATTGGAAGGATATGAAGAAAATACTTTCCCTTCACTATGCCGACAAGAGGGATGTTCAAACTCAATAGACTCAAAACCAGCACGTACAGTGAGGAAACGGTGAATGCCCTAATAGAGACGCATATGAACAGAGCTTTAGATATTTTTATACGTGGTCTTAATCCTGAGCTTTCCAGGATGGTAATAATGCAAAGACCAAAGAATCTTCGAGAGGCATACTCGGCCTGTCTCGAGCTTCAAAACTTAACAATGAGAAATAATATTCTTCACCCGAAGATACCACTTAAAACTCCTGTTCATGCATCTGTTCAACAGGTTGTTACTATCCCACCTAGACCACCTAAACCTCATTTCAATAACAATTTTAAAAATAATTGGCAAAATAGAAATAATCGTTTTCGACATAATAACTTCGATACGGGTTACCAACCAGGACCTAACACTAGAAACTTCAATGTAAAGCCTGAACCCATGGAGCTGGACCGTACTATTCAAACTCGTAGGATGGACTATATGAATCGTCCAAGACCGACAGACAAGAGAAGTGCAACGGAGATATATAGAAAAGACAAACAACCGCGCCTTTTCCACATAGATACAGAATACAATCTTGATGAAATAACTCCTTACGGAGAGGAAGTGACAACCCAATATACAACATCTGGGAAAAATTTTATGGAGGAGGGCCATCAAGCCTACCTTACATAGAATACGTAACAAAAAAAGGAACTTTTGAATTTTTGATCGACACCGGCTCGAACAAAAATTTGCAGCCCAGAGCTGTCTGCCGGTAGTGTACATTTGTCTAATCCTCTTATAGTTAAAACAGCAGGTGGAGAAATTAAGATAACAGAACAAATAATAGGTTAAATTTTTTGCCAGATTTGGAATATTGGATCCTATCACAGTTTATGTATTACCTGTACTAAAGACCTTTGATCGAATTATAGGTGATGATACTCTTAAGAAACTTGGGCCAGTAGTTGATAGGAAGACAAATGTTCTCTTTATTAAAGACACTCAACTTTTTCTAATAAACTTAATAGTGATATACAACTTCCCTCTACTTCTTCGAATGTAAACATTGCAAAATCACAACAAAAACAACCTACGAAACGAAAAAATAAAGAATAAAAGTGGATTTGATGAAGATGATACAAAACGATGGAAAACTACACATTTATTTGCAAAAAGAAAGAGTGTAGCTCAATTAAATGTTGATAAAAAACGTTTCAAATTAAGTAGCGACAACAAAAATTAAAATGATAATATAAAAAAATCATCACTATTTGAAAATGTCAAATTATTAATTAACAAGTAATAATATGATAGATAAATTATATGGATTTAATATAGATCATGATGGAAATTGGCGATATGGACTTAATAAATTAAAATTTAAATCAAATAACATAATATACATTGGAGATACTAAGTTGAAAATGACTCCAGGTTTATTTGAGTTACTATTTCATTCAAAACCGTTACATTATACTAAAAATGATTTAAGCACATACAAAGATGTTCTAATTAATACAAATGTACATAAACGTCATTATCATTCAAATTCACAAATTAAAGGTACAAAAAATGCATTTAAATATAAACGTATTATTAAAAAGTTATTTAATACAAAACCTTATGTTCTAACAAAAGGTAGTGGTAGATAATCGTAAACCAATCGTATTGGGATGATTCAAACAAATGAATTAGTGAATAGATTATGTTTACTTACATCATCGAGTAGTGTTGGACATAACAATCATAAAATGGAAATAATATCGATTATTGAAGAATTGAAAGAAGCTAATATCATTTATTAAACATAAGAGAGCAAAAAAAGAAATGAGTTTTATCAATAAATTTGGTGAAAGTTCAAATAATCGTAAACTAAACGATTCAAAGATAGATATTTTTAAATCACTCGATATAAGTATAAATAAAGAATGTTTAGACCTCAATAAGAAAAGAATTAGTAATTTGTTAGCACCGGTTGATTCTAAAGATGCAGTTACAAAATTGTATCTTACTAAGAAAATAGATTCACTAACTGAAAAATCGATAATTTACATAATGCATATAGAACTATTATAAATGATCTAAATAATCAAATCAATGAGGCAATTTTTAATAATCTAAAAAGTATATATAAGGAAAAGAAAACGATACATTTAAAAGTGATATTATTCATTTAAAAAATGAAATTAATACAACATTAGAAAAACTATTTAATGTTAAAAAACATTTACTAATTGCAAATAAAGATCACATGAATAAAGTTGAAGAACGATTTAATAAAATAGAAGAATATATTTTCAAATGGGTTGCAATCGAAGAAAGATTTAATAATATTGAAGATTATCTATTCAAAAATATTGGTAAGAGACCTAAGTTAGCCATACCGAAAACCCCAACATATTTATAATATACAAACACTCAGCTATAGACATATATACACGCGTACACACATAAAAACAAATCGCTTATGTAATACAAGCGAGGAAAAATTTTAAAAGAAGACGAGTTATTGTTAAAGGAATTGATGATTTATGGCAAGCGGATTTAGTAGAAATGGGTAGTTATGCAGCTTATAATAATGGTTATCGTTATCTCCTAACCGTAATAGATAGATTTTCGAAAAAACTTGGACTGTTGCTGTAAAAAAATAAAACTGCTCAAAGCGTAACAAATGCTATGAAAAGTGTACTTAATACAAGTCATAGAAAACCACAGAACTTACAAACTGATGATGGTAAAGAATTTTTCAATAATCAATTTCATCATCTAATGCAACCGCATCAAATTAATCACTACTTAAAAGCACCCATAATAGAACGTTTTAATAGAACATTAAAGGGAATAATGTGGAAAGAGTTTAGTTATCAAGGAACATATAAATGGATTAACAAATATCAACAACTTGTAGATAAATATAATAATACATATCATAGAACTATAAAGATGACACCAAATGAAGTGAATTCATCAAACGAAAAATCGCAATTGACGACAGTCTACAACAATTTAAAAGTTTTTAAAAGACCAAAGTTTAAAGTTGGCGATAATGTACGAATAAGTAAATATAAGCATATATTTGAAAAGGGCTATACACCGAATTGGACTACGGAGATTTTTAAAGTTAAGATTGTGAGAAACACAAACCCTAATACATATATATTACAAGATTATCAAGGACATGAAATTAAAGGTGGTTTTTATGAACATGAGCTAATGAAAACTAAATATCCTGAAACGTATTTAGTTGAAAAAGTTATAAGGAATAGGGGAAATATGTCGTATGTTAAATGGTTAGGATTTTCATCAGAACACAACTCCTGGATTAGTAATACAACTTTATAAAAACAATAAAATTTCAGAAAACTATTTATTAATAAAAGCAACGTTAAGATGTCAATTACATTAACATTAAACGGAGATAGTTCATTATTAGTTGCAAACTATTTTCCACCTATCCAACTCAATGATAATTATGTTTGCGGATTAATAAGGTTCGATACATATCACTCAATTCCAAATGTTGATATAGAAAACAACCTACTTCATATTGGAAATTGTGAAATTGAAATTCCTGTTGGTTCGTATGAATTTTCTGATATAGTCGATTTGATAACATCAAAATATCAGAAACTAAATTCACATGGAAAACTCACAATTAAAGCCAACTATATAATACATTATTGTTTTTTATATTTATTTTTTTTTTTATTTTAATCACAATGTTTTATTTTATCTTTTTTATGATTTTAATATTAATATCCCTCTCTAGTATTTACTAATATATTTTTTAATATTAATACCCCTCTCTAGTTTTTTACTTTAACCCCTCTTCACCATCAATTTTAACTATAAATTGCTCGAACGTAAGTGAAATAAAATTAGTCAGATCTTAAAGTTTGTTAATTAAAGTAACTAAAAAAATAGTAATTCAATTCAAAAAAATGAACGCATTAAATTATCTCAATAACATTGGAGAGAAAAAAATTTGAGAAGAGTATCTTAGCTTTAAAGGATATTCCTGCAAACGAAGCTTTAAGGATAATTAAATGTGAGCGTAAAATTACAACAGTTGGAGTTAAAACAATGCTGGAATTAGAAAAGCATGTTGTTTTTCTACCCGAGAAGTATAGTTTTATTCCTGACGATGTTATACAACAGATATCATCTGTCAATTTAAAGAAAGTTTTAAATGGATATTATTATAAATTTGTATTTGAAATGAAAGCATAAACAAACTACTATGTATAAAACAAATGTATTTGTCAATTTTCATTTCAGTTATTTAAGAAGAATGTATCGAGATAGATTTATAGTAATAGATGTTCAAGGTTTTTATATTGCTAATAAATTCAGTGTGAAAGAATTTAGCATTTTAGATGATGATAATTATGATTTTAAAATTAAAACTTTTCTTGTGAAATCACCCTGTAAATATTTTGATTTAACAAATAAAGAAAAAAAAACAAAACAAATAGATGGTTACATTATAATTTACATGGATTATGTTGGGATGATGATAATTCTACTCTAAAAGAAGTTATAGAATACTTATTATTGATTATGAAAATCCTATCCTATTGTATATGTTAAAGGATGTGAAAAAAAAAAATTGTTAAGTGAAATATTTGAAACGGAAAAGCTAAAAATACATATATTTGATTTGGAGTCTTGTCCAAATTTTAAAAGAAAAATATTAATAATTCTTATCTAATGTGTGCTGAAAAGAATGTTATTTTACTTGGAGATTTTATTAATTTATGTTTAAATGAAGAAAAACTTGATGAACTCAATTAACTTATAATTAGTTATTTATCATTCACCATACGGTCAACATCAACAATAGTATCGTCAGCTGAATTAAAGGAACTTTTGGTTAAATATAGTACACGTATAGATCAGGATCATATAGATTTATTTCTCAAAATGATTGATGAATTACGAATGTACAATAACATTAGTACACCATTTATATATTTTGATAATAACTTTAACAAATATGATTGTGAAAATATTCAAACAGAATCTTTTAATATATGTGCATGTAAATCATATTACAATCAATATATGTTAACAATAAAACTTTATAATTTATATAAAAGTTTTTTTAATTTTACTCCACAAGAAAATGAAATGAAAACAGAATTGTAATTTTATTTTTAAGATTTATTATATATATTTTTTTCCACATTTGATAATAATAAAAATAAGTATAAAAACCAATATTACTTGTTTTTCATTTGTACCGGAATCGTTTTTATAAAATAGCGTTCACCTGAACGTTTGATTATTTGTAGAACTTTTAATTCATGTCTACAATTTGGACACTTATATTCTTCTATTTTAATATAACACTTCTTACATAATATATGACTACAATTTAAAAAAAATACATTATTTTAGATCCAATATTCTCCTCGCAACATATGAGACAATTGTATAGTCTTCTATACATGATTTCAAAAGAGTTTCCTGCTGTCATCATCTTTAGAATTGCCTCTCTCCTCTTCCGATAAGTTCTTTGTTTCTTTTTTAAATTTTAGATTATCTCTTCTAATTTATACTCCTCACTCAGGAATATATTAAATGAGTCTCGAGTTTGTTGTAACTCATCGAAACGATATTTCAAAATATCGGAAAATTCATTTCGGAGATTTTGAATTTTTTCATTGGAAATGGTAAAAGAAATAAAAACAAATAATACAGACGTAATTCATTTGCTTTGCAGTAAACAGATGAAACCATGCAAAAGGAATAATAAAAGGAATAATAATGAACACAGTTCCATCGGTACACACATCCATGCCTGAATTATTAGAAAAGAAGAAACCAGAACATAACGAGGATGCTCGGAGTTAAGAGGGGAGGTGTTGGCACAAAAAACACTGATTACCCTTTGTTGTATATGTAAACACCCTATTTGTTTTAATAAAGATGATTGATCATACACCAATCATATGCTTGTGTAAACACATCAAAACATAAATCATATAATTGTGGTGTCTAATCATTAAATTAGAATCAAGACAAGGTGTCAGAAGTGGCTGCGTAAATAAAATTTACTTATAGAAAGTAAAAAAATAAATTTAAAACAAACTTAAAAAGGAAAATTTCAACCAATGAAGAAAAACACAATTCCATTGAAGCTAGTGGACAGTTGTGTAATGTTACACGGTCGCAAATAAATTTAAAAGGGAGCAATATGGCCAGGGAATGGAAGATGTGGCACACCCAATTTAAAATATTTCTTAGAGCGTCCAATTTAAAAAGTCCTTCGGATTAACGTAAGGTGGCTCTTTTACTCCATAATCTTGGTAGCGATGCTTTGGACATTTTTTTATTCATTTTATGAGGATGTTGACACGGGTGGTTATGAAAATCTTCTGTCAAAATGTGAATTATATTTCGTACCAAAAGTTAATATTGCCATGGAAAGGCACACATTTTTTATGTGCCAGCAGCAAGCTGACCAATCAATTGATTATTTCACTCTTTTGAGAAGCCTAAGTCTCAGTTGTGAATTTGTTGCAGATTTTCTCATGAAAATAGTAAAAAAACATAATTTTAAATTTAACGTAAAACATTGTTACGTAATATTTAAAATATTCTAAAATTTTTTTCTCTGCATGCATATTTTATACACAAAATTAAACTAACTTCCAAAAATATATTTTTATTTAATTAAGTTTAAAAAAATTTACATGAACATGTTCAAAATGTTTCTAACAAATGAAAAATTATAATATTAATTAAAAAAAAGAAAAGTTGTTTTGTTTATCTATTTTATTTGTTGATACATTTAGGCGTTGCGAAAATATTTCCCAAATATGGAAAATACAACTACTTCGTTTTATATTTCCAAAAAGAAAAACAAATCGTTTGGCCAAAATTTCATTCATAAAGAAAATTACTACATTTCCAGTTTTCCCAAACATTTATGTTGGAATTAGAAATATACTACGCACAAATTACATAAATGGGTATTGTATTAGTGTCAAAATTTCATATTTTAAATCATTGACACCAATGTTATGATAAAACAGACACATTTTATTGCCACGACTGTGAGATATTTACAGCATTACACAGTTGTTTTACTCAATTATGTTTCATAGTGTTTCATTCAATTAAGTCTCCTTCACTGCATTATAGCTTATAACTAATAAAAATATGTTCAATCTTAATAGCTTGTAATTTTTGGTTCTTTTTTTTTTTTGACTCTCACATCGATAAGGTTGTCTATTAATATATACAAATTTGCATACATAAATTTAAAAGTAACCTAACTTTTTTTAATAAATAATCTCTTTTTAAATGAGATTGATAATTAATTGAAAAATTGAGTAAATTTGCTATCATTAACAAATTTTTTTATCATATTTGTGGAAAAAAACCCAGAATCTGGTAAGCAGTGATTGTTACACATTTTGTTGAAAATAGAGAAAACTATTTTAAGTAATACACTTTGTATAGGGTTTTAATAATTGTAATACAATTAGTCGGACAACATTTCTTTTAAAAATTGCAAATTTGGTAAATGCTATGAAATCAGCCTCAAAATGTGGTCCGAAACTAATGATTAAGACGAATGCACATTTCAACTTTATGTAAATTATAACATCAACATCAGCAAACCTTATGTACAATAATATCTGGCATATAGGTATAAGAAGAAAAACTCCTTGATATGGTGGAATTATTTACAAACCGTAAACTATTTCTTTAATAGTTTTCAATCTTTTACCAAAAGATTTTTCAAAATTTACATGCCAAGACATCGTTTTTTTATAATTCATGGACACAATTAATTACACAGATCAACGATAATTCTTCAATTTGCTCTACCAAAATCACCATGCAATTATTGCAATAAAAATGTTTGCTGTTATATAATAATTTCATTTGTACATTTGCTAATGTGTCACACTGTGATTGAGAAACCACTTGAAATATACTAAGCTGTGACGTCATCAACCAATAATATTATTGGAAACTCAACGTTAAGTACTCTCTCTTATTACTAACATGATAATAAATGATGTTTAACAGTAGCAATTAACATTAAATTAAGTTACATTAAATTCATCTCTGCTAAATAAATTTGTAAGCTTTAATTGAGAAGTTTTTTTTTTATCTGTAAAATGTTGAAACAATATTGAATGTGTAAACTTCATTTATAAATTTAAACATTTATTAAAATTATATACATATTATTAATTTAGCATGTTTAAATTATTGTATATTATTTTCTTTTTAACAATATTAATCGCAATTCTGAATTACAGATTATACTATATGAAGTGGATGCATTTGAGCTTAAATCGTCGATATATTTAAAGTAACCAAATGAAAATATGGGTAAACAATTGTAAACTAATTATGAATGAAAAAAATTACATCCACTTTAAATACTTTGAACGGAATTTCAAACAAAAAGTATGAAAAGACGGATTTAAGTTTAAACGACTTTCCGATTAGATGTATCATTTGCGATAATGAACTGTACAAGGAAAAATACCATTTATAGATCGAAAATTATGATAGCGCTTGCAGAATATAGTGTAGCGTGTATATTTTATGTACTATCATTGAATATCACTTGGTCAGCATTATTGTGTTCTCACGTTAAAAAATGCTGATCAAGGTAATTCACACGGTGTATAAGGTATACACATTACACTCTATTATATTTAAGTAACGGTAGCTTTAAGAATAAAATGATAAATAAAGTTAGTATTTTGGAAACCGTCAAAGCGGACATTACATGGCGATCCTGCCAGGTTTAAAAAGATACAAAAAAATATAATTACAAAGATATATAAAAATATAATTAAAAAGATATAAAAAAAATAAAATTACAAGAACAACAAAGAAATAAATTTTGAGTGTAAAATTTATATAATGAAGAAACAAATAAATAAATTTCAAAGCGGTCCATTCAACCAAGTAGACGTGTACACAGCAAAGCCAAAAGCTATATGAGAAAATTACTTTGCAGAAAACAAGTTTAAGAAGAAATAAAATTCCAGACATCAGAAAGAAGAAACAAAAAATAACAAAAATGCTAGTGAAGTCGAAAAATCATAATAAATCTCAATATGATAAAGCTAAAAAACCTATTAACCTTCAAATAGGAGATTTAGTTTTATTAGAAAATAACTCAGGGCATAAGTTGGAAACACTATTCAGAGGCCCATATCCAATTACGCAGATCGATAATAATGGCAATTGTACTCTACTACTTGATAAAGATAAAATTGTTAAGGTTCATAAAAATAGATTGAAAATTTTCCATTCTTAGAAGGGAATATACTTTTTCTTTTAAACATACATATTAATTTTTTATTTTTAATTTTAAAATTTTATGTTAACATAGATTAGGGGTCCCCAAAAATAAGTTAAAATATAAATATTTATAATAATATAAAGAATAAATTTAAGTATATAAATAATAAATAAATTCATTCATTGTAAAAGGGAGGTGTAGCGTGTATATTTTATGTACTATCATTGAATATCACTTGGTCAGCATTTTTGTGTTCTCACGTTAAAAAATGCTGATCAAGGTAATTCACACGGTGTATAAGGTATACACATTACACTCTATTATATTTAAGTAACGGTAGCTTTAAGAATAAAATGATAAATAAAGTTAGTATTTTGGAAACCGTCAAAGCGGACATTACAATAGGAATATTACTATCACAAAAATATAATTCAATCAACGATAACACTCTTCAGGAAATATATGAAGGAAAACAAACAAATTTAATCTAATGGGCGGATTTGAAAAAATAAAACCAATCAGAAGCCCATAAGTCAAATTAATTTTAGGAACTACATAACAAAAGCTTTGTTGATATCCATATAACCGGTAAAGAACACCGAATTACCTTCGTCCGATGAAGAAAATGGAAGTGACGACGACTTCATAGAAAAATCTACGTATGTTTACAACAACAGTGTTAAACTGCCAGCAATAAAGACTGGTGAAGTAAATTTAAGTGAAGACAGCAGTGTCGATGATAATGATACTGTTCGGCAAACAGTACCAAATAAACGCAAGTTAAATGATTCACCACAACTATACCAACAAAAGCGAGCAAATCTTTCTGAACAACCCTGTCCATCATCCATCAACAAATATGCAGCCCTTGCAGTAGAAGACTTAGAACGTGATGAAGAGGAATTAACACCAAAACCGCCACCAATTTACATACCTAATTTAGAAAATATAAGTATTATGATAAAGAAAATAAGTTCTGTAATATCATAAAATGATTTTAATTACAAGTGTCTAAGACAAGGTGAAGTCCGTTTAATGGTTAAAAATGTAGAGTCTTACAGGAAGGTAGTCAAATATTTGGATAGCTGTAAAATTAGCTTTCATAAAAGAAAAAGCCTTTTGAATTGTTATTAAGGGACTACACCATTCAACTCCGACATGTGATATCAAAGCAGAATTGTTATTGATAGGTCATCAAGTAAGATCTGTTACTGTCACGAGTGTGATAATAGTATTGTAATAATAATTGTAATTATATAAATGTAAATGCTGGGGGCAACCCTTTTTATATTAAGTAACCGTAAGTGTAATTTTTAAGTATTCTTCATAAGGAAATAAGGAGGATACCCAAGCTGTAACGAATAGATCACAAGATAAGACTTAAGCGCGTGGTCAGATAAATTGTGAAGCAATAAAATAAATAAAATAAAAGCAAACGCCTTTTTATTACATGGTGTCAGAAGTGGTTTACAAAGTAAAAACAAAAAGCAAGTCACAACGTTAATGTTAGAGGAATATTCAGTTGCTGAATTTTGTGGCGTGTTAAGTGGAAAATTAATTCACAATTTGCATCGGAAAGAATCCATCGTGGTTGTAATCATCGAGTATAAAATAAGTTCCTGGAAAAGCAGATCAAAGAATCCAATTGTCGCTGAATAATATTTTCATAAAAAAAAAACAAAATGGCAACGAATGATCGCCTGCCATGTGAGTTGGATTGCTCTAACCTGGCAAACGAATGGCCGGACTGGAAACGAAATTTCTTAGTTTGTATGATTGCCAGCGGTAAGGTGAAGGAGTCGGAAGATACGAAAATTGCAAATTTTATCTGGCTCATTGGGACTGACGGTGCCAATATCTACAATACATTGTTCCCCAATGACGGGACACAAAAATCCTTGCTAGGAACTGACACAGTGAGCAAAGATGCAACTCAACGCACTCTAGAGGAAGTATTGGAAAAATTCGACCAACATTGCTTACCGCAACGAAATATTGCAATGGAGTCGTACAAATTTAACGTAATATCGCAAAAAGATGGACAATCATTCACGGAATTCGAAACAGAACTGCGTACTCAGATACGCTACTGTGAATATAAATGTGAATGTGGAAGATTATATGACGACCGAATGCTACGTGATCGGATTATTGTAGGAGTGAATGATAAGAAGTTGCAGCTTAAATTATTAGATGGCCTGGATGAACAACTAATACGTGTCATCGAAATGTGTAAAACGCATGAGGCTGCAAATACAAATAAAAGCATATTGGATGCAAAACAACCAGTGGTCAATGTTATTAAAAAAAGGGCCATTTCCAACGAATGTGCCGCAAACCAAAGAAGCTGACAGAAAATGATGCCAACGATGGAAAGAAGAAGGTAGCTGCACTTAACTGGGGTGAAATAGAAGGTAATAGTTGTATTAAAATTAGTCAAGTAAATAGAATATTAAGTAAAAAATGTATTCTTAGGTTAAATACAAGTGAAGCGCTGTCTAAGCGGTGGACTAAGACCTATAGGATAGGAAATAGGATTATTACTTTTAAATTGGATACTGGGGCAGACATAAACTGTATTCCAGTTAATATAGTTAAGGAACTGGGGATTGAAGTATATAACCCGGATATAAATTTCTCAGTTTTAGATTATAACAACAATGGAATAAAGATTTTTGGTTTTTGTGTTCTTAATTGTGTGGATACTTATTTTGGGACCGAAAGATCAGCGGAATTTGCTGTTGTTTGTAGCAAAAGTGAACCGATACTTGGATTGGAAACTTGTCAGCGATTTGGGCTTGTGAAACGGATGGGTGTTAATAGTATTTTAGGGGAGGGCGCAAGGGCGAGATTCATGGATAGATACGAGGATGTGTTCAGGGGTGTGGGAAAATTTCCGAGAACTTTTTCAATCGCATTGAAGGATAATTCTAAACCAGTTCTGCACTATAGGAAAAGGGTGCCGAGTTCACTGTTAGACAGGTTAAAGTGTGAACTGGGAAAAATGGTAGATGAGGGTATAGTCGCACCTGTCGATTACCCTACTGATTGGGTCAATCATTTACAGATAGTTGAGAAGCCTAATGGTGAGCTGCGCATTTGCTTGGACCCGAAGGCACTGAATGATTGTATTAAACGCGAATATTTTTTGATTCCCACCATTGACGATTTAACGTCAAGGTTGGTAAACAAGAACAATTTTTCGGTACTAGATTTGAAGAGTGGATTTTGGCACATGGAGCTGGATAGGGCAAGTTCGGATTTGACAACATTTCTAACTCCATTTGGGAGATTTAGATTTATTCGTGTTCCTTTTGGCCTCAACTCGGCCCCGGAAATGTTTCAGCAGGAAATGGTGAGAATTTTTGGGGACATAGAGGAGGTACTGGTGTACTTTGATGATGTCGTCATCTGTGCGAATGATGAAGAGGAACATGATAGGATAATGGATTTGGTAATGAGTAGGGCACGGGATAATATTAGATGCAATCCTGAAAAGATTCAGTATAGAAAACGGGAAGTGAAATTCATGGGGAATATTTTATGCGAGGGAAAGATCAGGGCTGACTCGAAATATCGGGATGCAATATTGAAAATGAAAAGGCCGGAGAGTAGGGCGGACGTGCTAAGATTCTTAGGTCTCCTCAAATATTTGGCAAGGTTTATTCCGAACCTTTCGAGACAATCGGCACAATTGCGTAATTTAACGCATAATAAAGTGAAATTCGATTGGTCAGATGCCCATGATAAGGAATTTCAGAATTTGTTGGAAATAGTTACGTCTGAACCTGTCTTGGCCATTTATTATCCGAAAGTGCCCATAGTTGTGCAAACGGATGCTTCCAAGGATGGATTGGGATGTGTTATTATTGAAAATGGCCACCCAGTGGTATTCGCTTCTAGAACTCTGAGTAAGAGTGAACAGAAATGGGCACAAATTGAAAAGGAACTCCTGGCCATTGTATTTGCTTGCCAGCGATTTCATTTTTATTTATATGGGCGGGAGTTTACTGTGGAATCAGACCACAAACCATTGGAGACACTAATCAAGCGTGATATTGACGATGTGACGATGCTAAAGTCGTATTACAAAAGATCCTCTTATCATGTTTTTTGTTGAATTAGATCGAAAAGAGAACAATAAAAGTGTTTATGATATTAAATCTATTAACAATGGTCTTGTTAAAATTGAGCCTCCAATAAAAACTAATGATTTGGTACAATGGCATCGCTGCCAGCTGTATGGGCATACAAAATCTTATTGCAAAAGACCTTTTAGGAATGGATCATTCCACCTTCCAATGTACTAAATTAATTGAATCTCCACCTCTTTGTTTCTACTGCCTAGGTAACCATACTGCTTATTATAAAGGCTGTAAAGTTTATCAAGACCTCATTTCAAAAAGAACAAACAAGGAAAGTCTACATTCAAATCGCAAAAGAAATTCAAATTTTGTTATGAATAATAGGGAATATCCACAACTAAATGGTATGCAGTATACTGAACCACATCAAAATAAATTTAATAACAATGTGTCATACTCTGAAGCACTTAAAACATCAGATTTTAACTATAATGCTCCTTTAGAAACTGGAAAATTTGATGGAAAATTTAATGAACATGATGATTATGCTAATGACTAAACTATGCAAGTAAATTTCAGAATAGCAATATGGAACCCCAAAGGTCTTTGTAACCACAAACATGAAATTTAAATATTTCTTATAAATAATCTTATTGATATTTTATTGATATCGGAAGAGATAAATAGTTTTAGTGAAAGATATTTAAAAAGACTTAGTAATCATACAAATTTGTTGGCTATCACACTTCTAGATGATAGTGATGAGATACGAAGACTTAAAAGATACCATGTTATTGATCTACCTTTTAGAAGTTAGTTAATTAATATCTTAATCATATACATTTTTCTTTTATTAAGATCACAGGAGCTTCATAAAATAAGTTATTTTATTTATTTATTGTAAGCTTTGCTTAATATTTCTGGTAAAATAGATTGCAAATAAATGAATTTAAAAAAAAGGAATGTAATAAAATTGTAACTAAAATGCCCAGTGATGGTAAGAGTATACTTTGTTTTAAGAATTTTAAAAAGTCATTTAAACAAATTTTTTTTCAATTAACGTTGTCTACGGTAAGACCTATGAAAACTTCTACACAGGAATTATCATCGGATGAGATAAGGATAAACAAATATACCCTGCAAATGGCAGCATTAGCAAACCAGTGAAGAAGACCTATGAGCCAGAACTTTGATTGTTGTGGATTAATACCACTAGTACGACATTTGTAAGATAAAATGTCAAAAAAAGGCTAAAGTTTGCAACGTTTTCTGGCTTAACAAAATAAATTTTTTATAACGAACCCTGGGAGCCGCGAGCTCTACGCCAGCGTAAAATGGAAACACATCGTTACATTGGCCGAAGATATTTCTAATAGGAACCTTAGACATCATGTTAAAACTCCTGCAAGTTACGTTCTGACCCCTTCACTAAACATAAATTATTTAAGTACGTAGGGCAACTACATTTTTTAGTCATAAGTATGGCGACACGCATAAGTAGCAAATGATATTTGACACTTTTGTTTTGTCCCCACATTTTAGGCGAGGATTAAATGCAGCGTAAGCAAAAATCTTTCGCTACATTGAATGCCCCACTGGAAAATTAGATTTCAAAAATGCAAATAAATTTAGTCTAAAGAACACAGTAGAGAAATAAAGTCACATTTAGTTGAAACTCTTTGCGTTTTATTTGTCTAATTTCTGGATTTATGACAATCGTAAACCATCAAATAGAGTAGTAGAGACTTATCCCGGAAAACACCCGATAGTGTAAAAGAGCGATTCCAAACGATTAATAAAGGCGTTTTTAAGAAAGAAAGAAATACCAATCTATCCAGTACTATAGTGAAGTACATACAAAATTTGGAATACAAACTTCAGCCGGCATTGAAGCATATGTATAAAGATGTCACCCAGGACACAGTTCCAGCTCAGAAACCGAGTACGAGTTTCGTCCATCCGCTATCAGCCGCAAACGTTGTCACCTGTTCAGTATCGCCCTTGACCGTGGTGGGTCTCCGACAGGGAATGTTACCCCTGTGGTGCAGACATCGCATCGTAAAGTAGTGTGAAGACCCAAAAATATACATCCTTTGCTTCCTCAGCTTTTTCTTATTTGTGAGCGTTATCGATGCGTTTCATAACAGAAGCAAACGCTGATATTTTACATCTACAATAATTATCTTTTTAATACATAAATTAAATAGAAGACAAGCTTAGTGGCTAGACCATCACTATAATTGCCTCCTGAACTGCGTCAATTAATGGCTATAACAAAAGCTATGTTCAGGCAAAATAGGAAGTAATTTTAAATAAGATAAATTGGCGACAAAACGAAATTATCATTAAGCTTTTCTTAAGCTTAAATCTTTAAAACTGATTTACAGTAAAATTTAAAAAAAAAAAAATTATAGATTTTGCATACTTTAGGAGTTTGTTTTTAAATGGAGTTTGAAAGAAAATAATAATACGAGCTATACTAACAAAAAAATTAATGCTCAAAGGTACGTAGAGATAAAAATCTTAAAATTTACAAATATTCATTGTTAAAAATAGACTATCAAAATTGGCAACTTAATAATAGATATAAATATTGTTTTTTTTTTTTTGTTTGTGTGTTTTATAAATTTAATTTTAGCTTACATACATATTTAACAGGCAATATCCTTTCCAGCTGTCCAAATACATACAATACCATGACATTCAACCAGTGTCATGGAATTAGTTGACTAATCATAAGATTCTTTTTCAATTGCGATTCATTCATTCATGTCCATTTTCACCCACTTAAACAGCTACCAGCCTTTCTTAAGGGGCTGTGGGCAATTGTCAGTGCCATTTTGATTTTTGAGCATTAATTTCAGCGCGTAGATTTTGGGTGAAAATTATAAATAATATCTGTGAAGGGAGAGTAGGAAAATGTTATTAGAATTTGTTATGGCAAATGCTAAGGAGCTGTTTAGGAATACCAAACGATTAAATGATTATTAGGAAAATACTTATATGTATTTTCTAAACAGTTTTTCGTTTGGTATCCTTAAACAGTGGATAAATACTTTTTATAATGAAAACATACATATTTAAAAAATAAATAAAAAATTAAAAAAAAAAAACAAAATAAAAACAAACCTGAAAGAAAATTGTTATAATAGCACTGGTTGATATTATAATAAGATTTCTTTCCATCCATTCTTCACCCGCTTGAACACAGCCTTTTTCATAAATAATTTTCGAAATTTCAAAACTCTTAAAATAAAAAAAATAAGAAAAAACAAAAATTATAAAATAAATTGATAAATATAGAAATGAAAAATAAAACAACATATGTATATATAAACAAACTAAATTTAAATTTAAAGAGTGTCCCAAAATTTACGCCATTTGAGCAGTAAAGTGGGTCTGAATTCGTGATCGAGTAATTTATTTGAATATATCATTTATTTATTGTATCTTCATTTCATTACGTAATGAAGAAAATCGTATAAAGTATTTCATATCTTATATATAAAAACTATTGTTTAGACCAGCGAGTGCCGGATGAAAATATGTGTATCCATTGTTGCTCAGATTAAATTGAAATTCTTCCTTCTTGTCTTTGGATTAGGTCGGCTGTGCTCCTCCTTCTTACTCGAATATGACCACTATTGTTCAATATTATTGGAGGCAAGAGGATTGAATCGAATTCAAATTTTTTTTTTAAATATTTTTCTTCGTATTTCTAATCTCAGTTTTTACAAAAGGCACATATAGATCTTTGTGCATGTTCTCATTTTTGATATACCTGGAGGCAACTGTGATCATTCTTGAAAACTAGTTTTGGCGTCTTTCGATTTTTTCTCCAATTGACACTGTGGCCGTTCCCCATAGCTGAATCCCACATAACACTATATTTGGTTGTATGATCGAATTATAAAGTAGGGATCTTGTAACGAGACGCTTATTGATGGTTTTTATGAATGCTTAGAATATCCCAGCAGTTAAGCAAGCAGTCAATGTATTTATAGACAGTAATTCTAACTAATGTCTAATTACTTGCCTGTCTCCAATTTTGGGTCATTTAACACGTATGTAGTGCGGAGAAAAGTTACTTTATACATCTCAGGTATTCTGGATCGGTTATTGGACTGTATACGAAAAGTCTTTTTAACTGACTTTTTGAGGACAATTAGCACCCGTATATGTAAAAATAACTAGTTATGTAATCAGTTAGGTAGCTCGTAACTTAACTAGCTCTATGTAACCTGTATGTGAATCCAATGCATGGACTACTTTGGACAAGCTATCAGACAGTCTCTTTGTAATCTTGACCTCCTGGTTAGGACATGCAAGTGTTAAAATAACTAGTCACTTAGATAGTTTTGTAACTAGTTGTCACCCTAAATCATAGGTAAAATCACTAGTTCGGGACAGTCACCTAAAACTGCTGGGATCAGAAGTATTTCATTGACAGGTATGTGCTCTTTGTAGTGTAAATGGGTTACTTTATACATCCCATGTAATCTAGCGTGAAGACAATTGTCACTTAAGTGTATCTAAGTAATCTAGAGTGTAGTTACTTTTTTTTTTTTTTGTACTGCACATTTTTGTTAGTAATTGTACAAACCGGTTTTATATGAATAGTGTTGATATAATTCTCATATAGTTTATTTTCTTTCTTAAAGTAACCTAGAGTGTAGTCACTTTTAACGTTTATTTTGTAATGTACTTAAGAAAGTAGTTATTTTACCCAACAGAAATAATCTATTGTAGAGTTGTCGCAGGAATTTTTATCTATAAGCAAACGGTTATTGGACTGTCTATGAGATGTCTTTTTAACTAACTATTTGAGGTCAATTAGCAGCGGTACATGTTAAAATAACTAGTTATGTAGCTGATCAAGTAAGCAGTTATGTAGCTACTAAGATAACTGACTCTATGTAACCGGTATAAGAATCCAATGCGTTGACTACTTCGGTCCAGCTATCAGACTGCATAGGACATTCATGTGTTAAAATAACTAGTCACGTAACTACTTATGTAACTAGTTGTCACCCTAAGTAATAGTTCAGAACAGTCACCAAGAACTGCTGTGATATATCAAGTTAAGGATAACTTCCTTAACTGCTTTAAGCAATAATGTTCGACCAGTTATATAACTTTCTACCAGTTATATAACTTTCTAATTTTGGGACACTCTTTATATATTAACGAAAGTTAGTTACGTAAACCGGGATCAGTTACAAAATACTAACCCCCTTATTCATAATCAATTTTTAAATTTATAAAAGAAATTTTTCATTCCCCCTAGAGATCTGTTCTTGAATTTGATTGATTGCAACTTATTTTTGATTTGAATTCCTAATTCTTTTTTCTAATTCATTTGAATTAATTCAAAATCAATTCAATTCAAATGAATTGAAAACAAATTGCAACTTAGTTTTACAAATTCATTTGAATTGGAAATGAATTGAAATTCATTTCTGCCTAATTCGTTTGAATCGATTAAAATTTCATTCAATTCATTTTTGTTGTAAAATGAATTAATTAAAAATTTAGCTAGTTCATAATGAATTAAAATCAAAAAAGAAAGATTCATTTACAGATCTGTCAAAAATCTAGGATATTCTAAGCCTATTACAAAAAAGGTTCTAAAATTTTTTAAATTTTACAGAAAATCAAAATTAAAACAAAACTAAAATAAATGAAATTAAATTCCATAAAATATAACTCCAAAAATAATAAATTAATTGACAGTAATATTTAAAATGAGTTTGAAATATATATGAGCATATTTCTTCCAAAATCAAGATTTTAAAAGAACTGGTCATAAATGTGGCATTGGTTTATTTTGCTATTTGTTTTTTATTATAAAAACTCATTTTAAATTTTACCAAATATCCGTTATTAATTGTAAACAAAGTTGTTTTATTAACCTGCCAAAATATTGTTAGCATTATGTAGATCCATACAGACACAATGTGAGTTTCCAAATACTCTTCACCAGCCCGCAAACAACCACGCTCATAAATGTGTCTATCTACAGGCTACCAATTTGTAATGATTTTTAGACAAATTCCAGTTAGACAAGCATTTTGAGGAGATAAGAAATATGTTTATAAAAACAATGTAAATATATAGGGATGTTTGTATATAAAGTAAATATATTTTATAAATAAAAATGCTGAAATTAAATTTAATTTAAAAAAAAAAAAAATGTTTATCAAAAATGTTGAGGTCAAATTGTTGGGAGGATGTATCATGAATGTAGTAGGCTTAAGTGTGTTGCTCCATCACGACCTAAATGTAGACATTTAAATGTAATACAGTTTTGTTATAATTTTTTAGGTTGCTTTTTTTGAACATCAATACATATGAACCAAATTTTACTAATAGTTTTTTAAAGTTAAGTTTTTTAGCGTTTCTTCACTTCTTCTTATTCTATGTTCAAAACAATTGTATATATTTCACCCATTAGTTGAATTCTAAATATATTCAACAAATTATGATGTAAAACTTCCATAGAAAATTTATTTATGAATACCATTAAAATTACATATTTGTTATTTTGCGTGAATACTGAGTTATCACTATACATAAACTAAACGAAAACATGATTCACCACAGCAAGCGTTTTGTTACAAAACGCATGTAATTGTTTGCATATTCTGTAAACTCTTACCATTTACAAAAGCAGCGAAGTAATATGAGTGTTATGAATATACGAAGAGCTTTTTGAGTAAATATACACTTTCCCATATGAGTATGTTTGAATTAAGACTGTATTTAGAAGGATTTTTCGTGGAATACGGAAAACACCATTTTCAATATTTTTTATTATTTTGGAGATCATTATATCAAAATAAGACGAAATTTAGTTCTAGAACCACGCGCGAAAACTTATTTAAAACAAATTAATGCACTGATTTTGTACTATGCATTCAACTTATCATCGAGCTTTTGTGAATACTTTGCATACAAATCAAAACAAAGTAATTATAAGTCCCGGAAATTTTGGAGTCCTGTTACTGACCTTGTATTTCACTGCATTTTGATAATTGAATATACAATTTGCGTTATTTTTCGTAATTTAAAATAAAACTAAAATGTGATTTAAATTACGAAAACTGTTCAATATATTTGTATTAAACTTAAACTAATAACAAAAACTATACATATATTTCATTATCAAAATTATCATGTTCAAAACCATACCACACATACGGGTGATACAATAACAAAATACATCCAATACATTCCCATGAATTAGGTTTTTAACAACAGATTTAGGTTTTTGGCTCTCAGTTACCTATCTAGTTGTCATCTATGTTCAAAATTTTAAATTCTTTAAAAACTTAAAATTAAACAAATTGTGACTGATTTTCAATATTTTATCAACATTTTACTCTACATCACAGGGATTTCTTGTATCTGGCGAATGTGCCCCAGGGGGAATTTTGAGATTTACTATACATTTTTTTCTTAATTGAAATTAAATGACCGAAAAGATTATTGTTCACTATTATTGACATTCTATTTTCATCCAATATCTTTTTTGTATCACAAAAACTAAAGAAGTTAGCACAAAAAATTTACACGATGAAATATTTTCACAGTTTATTGAAAAACAATTAATCACGTCTGTCTCACGTCATATGTAAAATTAAAATTTCCATCTTTCATGGATGGTAAACAATTGATAAACGAAAAAATAACTTGATAATGTGACAAAATCGATTACTTGGTGTTGGCAGATGTTCGAATTTCCAAAAAGTACCAAACTTATATTTGTTATTTTTTTAATAAGTAAAGAATATGATTTGAAATTTTTATAGTTTTTACCCAATTTCTCCCCTAAATGGTTCGAATTTCAAAAAAGAACCAAATACCTATCTGCTAGTTTTTTAAGATGATAGTAGGGTATTCAATTAATCTAGTTTCTGGTTTAATCGGTTAATCGAGCAAATAATTATTCGGGTTTTAGATTTAATCGGTTAATAATCGGTTAATTTTAAATTATTTGATTAACCGAATAATCTCTATTTTGATTTTAAATTGAAAATAAAACGACGAATTTTGTGTACTTATTTAAGTATTTTATTAATAAAAAGAACAAAAACAAATAAAACATAATTCAACTAATAAATAAATAATAGCAAAAAAATATGAGTTTTTTAAGATTTTAGTGAGATCTTCTGAAATAATCTTTTAAAAAAAGAATATAATTTAAATGTTTTCCTTTTAAACGACTTTTTTCTTTGCATTTAATAAAACATGATTTTAAAAAACTCTCGCTGATTGTAGATGTTATAGAAATCAAAAGTATGGCATGATTTTGAATACTTTTAATATTGTAGTTTCGTTAAGTTCTGATAAAATACTCGTTTTAGTAATGTCTCCAGTTTCATTTATTGTCATGTCGTCCTCCGACAAATAAATGTAAATTAAATATGTCAGTTGTTATACACACTAAACATATTTCTTGGATGTTCGAAAAAATATGTAATTTACTTTGACATTTGTTTTTGAATTAAAACGGAAAAATAAATACAAAAAGGAAGAAATCGACACAAATTAATCGGTTTATTTGTTATTTGAAAATCGGCAATTTTAAATTATTCGAACAGTTAACCAAAATTAACCGATTAACGATTAATCGGATGAATACCCTACTAGATAGAGATGCAATATTGAAAATTAACAGACTATTTCTTAAATCAAGTAAATTTTTAAATATTTCAATTTACTTTGGAAAAACTAAACATTTTCATAAAAAATCCTTGAAAGTGGCATAAATTAAGGAACGTCACAACATTAAAGATAAACATGACAAAAATAGAGTTGAATGCGGCTGGAAGAACCCTTTCAAGAGATACCCGATAATGTATGTGTTGTTTTGGGAGAAAATACAAATATTTTCAAAAAATCAAAAAAAAAATATATATTTTTTTTGAAAATAGTCCAGCTCACGAACGGTTATAACTAGACCAAAAATATTTTGAGAAATATCCTAAAAGGTTTATTTTGAGGGAGTAACATACTCACTTTTTTCCGAAGTGAGTGGCTCTAATGTACATACATACTTAAGAATTTAAGATTTGTCTGCTTTTTATATTATTATTATTATCTACTTACAAAACTTAGGGCCATTACTACAACTTGCCTTTATGTTCTTAATAGTAAAAGGTAACTTTAAAGCTACCTTTTTCTATAACTTTAAGTTACCTTTTACTATTACGAAAATAAGGCAAGTCGTAATAATGGCCCTTAGTTAATATAAACTTAACTTATATATACCCTTGCCACTCATGGTGAATGGTGGTATAATAAAAACTTACTTGCTTATGTACTTTCAGAAATATTTCCAAAATTGTGCACCAGACAATGAATTTATTCAAATCTTTTTAATTTGAACGCTTCTAAAGATTTTTTAAAACCGTACTTTACTTTGATACAGATCTTGTTTCCCATTTGTCAATGTTTTAATCAATTTTAATATTAAATATGTACATTCTGGATGTTGGAATTGCGGGTAATTTTCGGCCGGCACAAAGTTTTCTTTGGTTTCGCAGAATCATTGTAAAATAGATTTTTTTTTACGTAACTTTAGTTTTTTATCGAGCAAAAAAAACTCTGTAAATTATTATTTTAATTAAATTTATTTGAAATGTATTGTTGAGGATATAAGCTATTTCGTTAGATTCTTTAAAAATATGTGTTTCACTTTGCACGGCACATTTTAAATTCAACTTAGACGGAAAATAAAAACAATTCCTTGTCTTTTAATTCAGTTTTGTTGTGTAGACAACAAATATTTCTCCATTAATTAAACCGATTTCTTTGACATGCAACAGCGCACTGATATACTTCGATTGTATTTGAATTATATATACTACATTTAAGTATAATTTTTATCTTATAATTACTTTCAGTTTGCAACATAAAAATGTTTAAGTTAGATAATTTAGAATATGTGTAAAGAGAGAGAGAGACTTTGGGTAAGAGAACTATTAAAGAGAAGTATAAATTGCTGTTCGGCTTGCCAGACTGGGTGTTATTTTCCCAAAGTTGGGTATTTTAAAGTATTTATGGACATAAATATTCGTTCAGAATTGGCGAATGTTGTGGTAAATTCCCAATAATTACCAAAAAAAAGTAAATATTTTTAAATATTTCGGAGATGAAATATGGTTTTTATTGCCGAATGAAAATAAAATATCAACAACTTTACCGTATTTAATGTTTCTAAATTATATCCATGTAAGTATTAGCAAGAAATTTCCTAACGACTGGAGTTTGTATGCAAATCGAAATTTCAAAAATTCTTCATAGTTGTTGTTTTTTGATTTGGTCCGTAATCATCTGGGTTCTATCAAAAGAATTACTATTCCTAAAGACCTGTTTTCCCCAAATTTAAAGTGTTTATCGGGGTTGTCATAGAATCCAACCATTGCCACAGAATTGATAAGGGCACACGTACAGGAGGGGTCTACGGTGAATATATACGTGGACAGTCAGGCGGCACTAAAGGCTCTGGAATGCCATTTAATTCATTCTAGCCTAGTGGAGGACTGTAGTAGAGCTCTCGAGGGGTTATTGGTACACTACTCAATAAGATTGTGTTGGGTGCCGGGGCACTGTGATATACAGATGAACTGGCTAGACATGTTTCTGATCTAGATCATGATAACAGGGAAAGGTGGGTAAAACCACCTATTTGTCACTACCACAGGTTAATTTATGAAAGATTCCGGGACTATACCAACCAATCCTGGAGCAGTAGGTCGAATTGTAAAGTGTCCATGGCCAAAACTGAATGCTAAAGCAACCAGAGCACTGATAGAGTTGGATAGATATAATCTAAGGATTCTAGTAGGAGTGATAACCGGTTATTGAGCAATTGGAACCTTCAAAGGCAAATGGGATAACGACACACAGGATTTTTGTAAGGTGTGTGGGGATGTAGAGAAGCTAGAGTCAGTGGAACATATCATGTGAAACTGCCCTAGGATACAGAGTCTTAGACTTAAATGGCTAGGAAACAGATTTCTGGACGAACGCAGTAATGTTGCTGGCTGTGAACTGTGCAACATACTAGGTTTCATTAGGGGAATAAGGTGGCTATTTAAGGGACGTTTTACGGCAATAAACATTTTACTCTCTTTCTTTTTCTTTCACTAGGCGATTTTTGGAGTCTTCTCTCTAAACTATATAAATTTACTTATTGAAGGGAATCACAATGAACCTCATGGTCTCCGAGTGGAAGTACACAGAGTGTACACCCCTTCCTAACCTAAACTAAAAGAACATATTTTTAAAAACTAACGTGATTAAAAAAATAATAATGTGTGGGGCCAAAGAATCTGAGGCAGATCGTCTGTATTATCTCTGAGAATTCATACATCCTTCATACGGTCAATTTAATCCAAGCATACATTCTTATATGGCATCTCTTTCGATATTTCCTCATTGTACATCATAGTACTTTTCAAATAATATTACATTTACACAACTGCAATTGTGGTTTCCAGATAACTTGGAAATGCATTTGAATTCCCACAGTTTGTGGTTTCCAGATAACTTGGAAGAACTGAAACCACTGAGTTAAGCAAAAATGTAACGTATACAGTGGCGACAAATCGAATAGCACGTTTTACATGAAAAACTCATTCAATTCTTTTAACAATTTGAATGCAAATTTTCCAAGATTTTTTTAAGTTTAATGTTATTGTTATATAATTACATAAGCGTGCCCTCGAAGCCGATGAAGTTTGAAAATGCGTTCACAAGGGAAACAAATTCTAGTTTTTTCGAATATTCTATAAAATATGGGCAATTCCACGAGAATGACTACCACGACTGAAAAAATAAAAACCCTTGAAACTTTCTTTCAAGATGATTTGAATAGGAGAAAACACTAAAATGTTACTATGTGAAAGTATATAGAGCTTATTACAATATTTTAAGTGCAAAAATAATAGTTTAAACTGACTATATTTAATTTTTTAACTTAATTGGTATGTTTATGGCTAAAATTGTGGCGAAAACTAAGCTCCCAATTACCATGTAGTATGATATGAATTTGACTCTGATTGTTTTTGCTATTATCAAATTGTTTATTGAAACCGAATATATATTATCTATTTATTTTTTTAGTTTTTGTATACATATATTTACAGAATATATATTGTTTTACTAGAAGAGAAAAATCTGTCACGTACGGTATCTCAAGTACGATATTAAATTTTATTTATTATCAAATCATCCAAAGATTATTTTTATTTAAATATGACGGATTGTAAAGGAAAAATATTTTGGTTTAGTGTAAGAAATTAAAAGAAAGCGGACATTTCTACATGTATCTTAAAATTACTTCCGTTGTGTCGCGTTCCACTCTATAGGCGTACAAATGTCACGTACGATGACATGGAATTGCCCATATGTTATTAAAGGTATTTACAGACGATAATACTGAGTATTATTATTTGTCAATAACTTATGTATCATAATACAATTTCATCGTTAAAAACTGTATTAGATTTTCAAATAATACAATGATTTTTTTTTTTAATTATGGTCAGTATTCATAGCCAACGATTCAAAACGGTAAAAATTTAACGGTAACGCTAAATATGAAAAATCTGGCTTATTTCAAGAACAGTAGTTTAGCGGTAAATTGTTAATACAATAAAAATTAGAAATAAATTTCAATAAACTAAATTATGAAAATCAGAAATTTTTATTTCTATAATTTCAAATTATTTATAGAATCTCTGTAACGGTACGGTAATTGCCATTATTTTGGTAACTGTAGCATAGCGGTAACGGCAGTTGAACTGAGAGGGTATTTTAGGGTTAACGATAGCCAACCTTGCTTTTTATTTTCATAATATGGATATTATGTATCGGGTGTATATTTTTAAATACAAATAAGGCAAATATAAACGTGAGTTAAATATATAAAAAAAATAAATAAAAGTTGTTAAAAAATATCAACAATATCAACGCAGTCACTGTGTTTTATGGTTTGTCTGAACGAGCAAAAAATTGACAAAACACGAAACAAGTGTTCAGCGTATATCAGAAATATAAAATATTTCGGTAACGATTTTTGCGACAACTGTAATAATTTCGGTATGTTAATATAATTTACAAACATTTTAAATAAGTTTAACTCCTCTAGATTTCAAAAAACGCAACTAGGAAAACAAAAATGGGTATTTTCTTAATCTAGAATTATTTATAAAATAACATCAACGGTATTTTTAAACATTATAGTGTAAACAACAAAGTTTTCTTATCTTCGAAAATGTCAAAGTTTGTGCCAACAAAGCGTCAAATGCGGGAAGTTTAGCTTCACATCTTTAATTTGAAAAAAGTGCCGCTGAAGCTCACCCATTGCTCACCAAAGCTTATGGTGAATGTATTCCATCGGTTTCATCGTGCAAGAGATGTGCAGTTCAGAAGTGGTGATTTTGACACGGAAGACAAATATCGCCCATACCAGCCAAAAAAGTTTGAAGACCAAGAATTGGAGGCATTAGAAACTGATCCCATTGTGATACCCAAGGGGTAAACAGCAGGGTATTTACAATACATATGTTATTTCCAAGATAAACCAACAGGATTCTCTAATGAAGGAGTAGATTCGTGTAAGATTCATCCTTGATAGCTCATCCAAGCATAATATGAATGGGGTTCCGAGTCGTGGCCTAAAAAGATGAGCAGTAATTTTGGATCGGAATCCATATGTTGTCAGAAAGATGAGAAAAGGTAATAGCTAACAATCAATGACCAATACTTTGAATAAATTTATATTGTACAAATGTTTCACAATAAAAGCTAAAAATTTTAAAAAATCCCGAATTTTTAAGTCATACACCCAATATGTTAATGGTAGCTTAGCGGTAACGGTGACCAACCTTGCTATTTATAAAATAAATTAGCAATATTTGTATAATATTTGCTAAAAACAAGATGTATGCTGTTGTGCTATTATTTTGAACGTTGTATATTAGAAATTTTTCCTTATCAACCAATAACTCTTAACAAATAACTGTAAACTATTATGCTATACATATTTATAGAATTCAATAAATTCTTATGAAAAGAATAATAAATATTTTATTTTATCAACCACAACAATGACGCAGTCTACAAAAACAACCGCTCAAAACTGGTTTCTCATTGTTTGTGTACATAATAAATATCTTAATTAAATATTTCTTTATTTAGCTAAGCTTTACAAGCCCCTAATGTGTTTTAAAAACATTTAACCACAACAAAAGCCTTGAGTTTTTTATAAATATGTTATGCTTAACAATTGATTATTAAAATTTTATCACAAAATGTTTACGTTTTAATATTTTATAATTTGTAATATTAAATAAATTTTAATAATTACATTATAATCAGAATAAAATTGTATAATACTTACATAGCCCTCTTTGCGTACATCATAACCACATTGTTTGTTTTTAATTAGTTCATGCGATTGGCGACGACAACACGAGAAGGGTACGCCACAAGCCTCACGGCTGCCAATGGCATAAGAGGAACAATTAAAATAATTATTACTGTCCCAATCTTTGGGACCATCAATGCCACAACACTGCAGCCAGTCTTCTTGTATCCAATCGATGAGATTCTGTTGATCGGGATCTTCCCGATAGTGTATAATAAATGCGCGCAGTCCCTCGGTGGCTTGATCTTTTATCTAAAAGCACGAGTACACAAAAATAAAATTGAATTCTAATAGTCTCTACCACAAAAAAATAGCAAATACATACCCAGCCTTTATCTTTCAGTACAAGATACATTACACCAAAACAAACTTCCACTACCAGCAAAACACACACTAGTAAAATAAACTAAGAATAGAATGATATATGTTATAGTATGTGTAAATATTTTTTTAATAAAAATTACTTACAGTTCCTAATAGACATGTATTCTCACGGAGGGCTCCTACACTCCCCGTAAAACCAATTAGAAATGCACAGCTACCAATGCATATTAGTACAAAGGCTGGATCCAATACCAACAGGGTCAACTTGTTTAAATTACTAAAGGTGTCTTTTTCATTCCATGCCCAAATGCCAGCCGCCAAAATAATTAAACCAGTCATCTAAAATTGGTTAAAGAAGTATTAATTCTGAGAAGTAAAAGTTAATAAAAATATATTTGACGTCGCGCCGGCGACTGATTACAAAATGCTCGGCGGCTGTTAGACGGCAGCAATCGGAGTGCTTTTAAAGTAAATTTTAAAGTGGCCTATGGCCACTGCTACACGTTCAATATATATTGACCGCGATCCAGTTTCGCGTTATTTAGCATGCAGTATTGATGGATCTCGATCCATATCGCGGATCAGGCGATAATTGATGAATGTTTATCATACTTCTTGATATCAACTCGCACAAAAATAATGTAAATACTGATGCGATTTTTATATGGACTGATTAATTGACGATTATGTATGGAGATGAGACACTCGGTATTGCCATACAAAAATACAATAAATCAGATGTCTCAAAAAACAAAATATAAAACTAACACGTATTTTGTTGTTGCAAGAGTTAGGTTTTTGACAACAGACTTAGGTTTTTGACAATTACAATTACGTCTCGTCGCTAACTCAAAATATGTGTTAGTAACAAAAATGTACATGTTGGTTGGTTGGTTTATGTGGTAGTTCACTGCGTGCGAACAATCAAGTAGAGTCGAAGTGACTCCGTTTTGACAAGACCACACCACTCGTCAGATGTAATGTCGTTTACATCGTAATGTATGTAGAATGTATACAAAAAAGTCAAGTTTCTTAGACCCAACCTGTTGCTGTGAGGTATCTCAGTAGGTCAATGAGTTTAGACCCTGCTATCTCACCAAGGTTGGTCAATATATAGTTGGCCAGGAATTTATGTATCTTGACACTCAGGGCTGAGCATTCGCAGAGAAGGTGGAAATTTGTTTCCTCTTTTTCCCTATCTTTACAGCTACGACAATGGCGATTTGCATGCTTGCCTAACGTCCAGTGCCCTGTTAATACTGCCAGCAACCTTGATATATCTCTTCTATCCGGGTTATCTGTTGCATAGTTCGTTTCTTGTTAAAAGATGGCCACATCAACTTGGCTAACCTACATGTGTCTAAATTACGCCATCTATTTTTAGCATTTGTAAGAAAGTGACTGAAGATAATGCCTTTGATAGTCCCCAGTGGAATTGCTACTGAGTCCGCATTGGAGGTGTCTAAGGCAGATCCCATTCTGGCTAGTTCGTCTGCATGTTCATTACCATAGTGGTCTCCGTGCGCAGGGACTCAAACCAAAGTAATGCCAGATAGACGACCTAGCTTTGACAGAAAATTCTTACATTGCCTGACTAATGAAGATGAAGTTGTGTAGGCCTTCAGTGAGAGAAGTGCCGCCTGACTGTCGACAAAGATACCTATTTTGCCACGAATATAATGATGATGAAGTGTATTGCAAGCTACCATGATTGCATAAATTTTCGCCTGGAAAACACTACACTCATTCGAAAGTCGATATGAGATGCCTACGCCAAGTTCGTCACAGAAAACGCCAGAACCAACACCACAGCTCATTTTAGAACCGTCTGTATATATCCTAGTGTCGTATTCGTACACGTGATTACCCCTACCCCACTCACTCCTGAAGGGAATCAAGACCTTGAACACCCTATCAAAGTCTGTGTATGGAGTAGTCAGAAGGCTGGAGAACGATCGAAGGCGATAGCAAAAATGTACATGTACTGGTCCCTTTTTTTATTGTCACCAGACACACAGAGTTTTTTTTTTAAAATTTCATTAACATTAGTACAAAAATTTATAAATGAATAAAAATCATTAACAATATGTAAATGTTAGTTGAATTGTTTTATATTGTCATCGTTTCAAACTAATGACAATTAGTTGTCAATTTCAATGTCAATAAAAAATTTCCATATTTCATCAAGTACAGGAATTCCAAAACTTTAAATTAAAAAAAAAAAAACTCAGTATGAAAAAATAAATTTTTTGAGATTAGTCATTTAATGGGTTAATAAATTTGAAAGATATTTCAAAGGATTTTAAACTCATACAGTATATAGTTCTATTTTTTGAGCTTCTTGCTTGTATATTTTATTTTACATTTTTTTGCATATTTAAACTTGCCCTGATAATCACTTATTTATAATGAATATCAATAAAAAAAAAAGTAATTTCTTCCGAGATATCCTAAAATGTAAGCGTACAATCCTAAATAGATATCATCCTAATTACTAGTTCATCAATGTAGCTCCAAATTAGGTATCGACGACGGCGCCAATACGGCTTTACTTCGATCGACTTGCACTTCCGATCATTTTGCACCTAGTTTTTGCAAAATGCATTTCTTTGACAACAAAGCAAAACACAAAAACAATAAAACTACATTTTTTCACTAATGCACACACACTCACATACACTGTCGACTTACCCATAACAATGTATTGCAAATAAACAATACATATTTCATGCAACAATTTACTTCTCGAGTTTCATGGCGATATTTTCGGACGGGCATTATTCTTTCCCTTCAGTTTATTAAACGTCTTGTTTATTTACTAAATAATCGTAATGAGATTCTTTAAATGCACTTAAATTACTTTAGGCTTGTAGAGAAAACCTTGAAAAATTCGATATTTTTGCAATGAATGAAATTATAGTAAAATAAATATCCGATTGGAAAATAAAAAAATTTACTAGCTCTGTTTGTGTCAAGGCGAATTTATACAAGGTGGAGTCAGTCAATCAGCTGATTACTTTTTTTCGCTTTTTTTGGTTCTAACTTCTGTCAAAGCTTGTTTTTATATTTCAATATCTACATGTACTATGCTTTTTAACAAAATATTTATTTTTTACTTAAATAAGTAAAGCCCTCACTATTCAATTATCAACATTATATTAAGTTTTAATGCATATTTGTTTAATTTTTCATTTTTGTTTTTTGACATTTGTTAAGACCAGTTGTTGTTTTTGTAGAACTGCCACCACCTTGTATAAATTCGCCTTGGTTTGTGTAGTGACGTTTACTTATTTAATGCTGCCATATCTTTAGAATTTGTTATTTCTTTTTTGAGATGACATTTGTTATCGTTACAAATAGGGTCTATAGTTGAAACAAAGAGTCGTCTTTTCGACTCTTTTAAGTATTTGAAAAGTCGACTATTCAACTTTTAGTAATTTATGAAAAGTAGACTTTCCGAATATTTTAGCGTAAAAAATACATAGTTTATTGATGCGCTTTTTGCAATATTTAGCAATAAAAATTAAATGTATCAAGGCTTTAATGTATTAAAAAATATTATCACTTTTGTTTCTAATAGATTTGAATTTAAAAATAGTAAACCAAATTACATTGATAATTGGACAGGTAGCCGCCCAAAGACCTCCGTCTTTTATAATGCTCAAGTGGGACCATTTTTTCCTATGATAAAATAAGAAAATGTGTTGATAGTGGTAAACTTCATTCCATGGTTTCTCCTAGCCACCATACAAATGTCTTCCAAGAATTTGGTTCTATGTAACATAAATGCCAATTGAATAGCAGTATCCATACAAAATTCAGCAAAAATAAGATTAATGTAAAAACAAATCACAAGCCCATTTTTTCGTGGATTTTATCATATCATTCAACACAAATAATCTTCATATATATTAAAATCGAATTTTGACTAAACTTTAGTTTATGGCCTCCAATCCGGATCGATACCAAATATTTACCAGATGTATCCGGTAGTTCCCGAGATATGGGATTCCAAATTTGAAATATTGGATTTATTGTTTATACGACATTAGATAACTTTTCACAATACCTTGTATATAAGATATACATTTTAAATTTTTTGGACCCATTAGTGTCAATATTAAAATATTTGTGTTTTTTTGTGTTTCCGATAATATTTGGACACATTTTTGTTTACTCAAAATATGTCAGATTCAGGCTTTCATTTAATGTATATTTTTCGACTTACCATAGAGTTTGACACCCTTCCGCCAAGAAATATTTTAAGTGATGACTCTTTTAGTAACCAAAAAACCAAAATTTTAAAAGTTATGTGGTTATATAATATCCTACTTTAAATCTAGTAAATCAGGAATTGGGTCCAAAAATTCGAGTGCTTAAAAATTAATTTAAAGGTACTTCAAAAAGCTATAAATATATAAAAAATGTTTCTATAAGGTAACAAATATCAAAGATATAATAAAATTTCTGTTACAACTTCAGAGGCCCATAACTCCGAAAATTTGTATCGGCAACAAAAATTTAATTTTCCGAATCACATTCCTACCCCCTATTTCATGGTTTATTTTCTTACTTGACGCCCATCAACTAGATTTTTCCAAATGCAGTATTCTATTAAATTATAATTAAAAACGTATTTTTTATATTTCTTATTATATTTTTTCTTCAGTGTATTCTAATAGGAAATGAAGCAACACTGTTCAAAAACAATCTGGCAACAATTGATTCTGACAGCTGGGAACAAATTTTTTGCTTTTGTTTGTGCAAAAATAGATTTAGTTGCAGAAATTATTCGACAAATTCTAAAATAACCAACGTTACTACAGGTTTATTGTAAAATTATTTAAAAATATATCTAAAATGTCCGATAACGATGATGATTTCATGTGTGAAGATGATGAGGATTATGGTTTGGTAAGTTTATTTACAATAGTTTTTGCGAAATACGAAATAAGCCGGTTGCTGGAGGAATTTCTTGAAATGGACAGTTCTTTTTGATGCTAATGGATTTTTTCAGGAATATTCAGAGGATAGCAATTCGGAACCAGATGTTGATTTAGAAAATCAATATTATAACAGCAAATCGCTGAAAGAAGATGATCCCAAAGCGGCATTGGCCTCATTTCAAAAGGTTTTAGATTTGGAAAATGGTGAAAAAGGTGAATGGGGCTTTAAGGCTCTAAAGCAAATGATTAAAATTAACTTTAAATTGGTAAGTAATGGCTAGGGAAAATAATTGTATAAATTGTAATTAATAGAACATTTTTTTAGAATAATTATGGCGAAATGATGGTGAGATACCAACAACTGTTGACTTACATAAAGAGTGCTGTGACTCGCAATCATTCGGAAAAGTCCATTAACTCTATATTGGATTATATATCCACATCTAAAAATGTAAGTTATTTAAACTGTTGTCATATATTTATAAGTAATTATATGTTTGGTTTTTTGGAAAAAAAAAGATGGAACTGCTGCAAAATTTCTATGAAACCACATTGGAGGCTTTAAAGGATGCAAAAAATGATCGCCTGTGGTTCAAGACCAATACCAAATTAGGCAAACTCTATTTCGATCGCAGCGAATTTGGCAAACTACAAAAAATTCTTAAACAACTTCACTCATCCTGTCAGACGGATGATGGTGAAGATGATTTAAAGAAGGGCACCCAACTCTTGGAAATCTATGCCTTGGAAATTCAAATGTACACAGTGCAAAAGAATAATAAAAAACTTAAGGCTTTGTACGAGCAATCGCTACACATTAAGTCGGCCATACCGCATCCTCTGATTATGGGCGTAATTAGAGAATGCGGCGGCAAAATGCATTTGCGTGAAGGTGAATTTGAAAAGGCTCATACAGATTTCTTTGAGGCATTTAAAAATTATGATGAATCGGGTTCGCCAAGACGTACGACTTGCTTGAAATATTTGGTATTGGCAAATATGTGAGTATATTTTTATGAGGAAAATGTTTTTGTTTTATTTGTTTGAAAAAATATATATGTATATACATATATAAGTAAATGTTTTGTACAAAGAATAACGTTTTGTAGTTAAGTTTTTCTGTATATTTAAATAGTATGAATTCGAATGAAACCCCAGTCATAGAGAATTATACCCAGCGGGAAAAAGATGAAGCAAATATGCCTTCCTAAAGGCCTTATTTTGAAGATACAAGGACACTCAGTCACATTGCAAAATCGTTCAAATTTTCCACGGCGTGTCGTAGTGAGCCAAGGCCTTGCATACTCGCTTATTTTACAGCTTTGATAGAATGCCTTTTTTAAAAGGCATATTAAAGGGTATTCCGTTGAAGGCCTGTAAGAATGGACTTTATCACATGTATCACGTGTGTTTTTTAATATCTTCACAACATCAAATATTATAAAAGACAAAATTATTTAGAAAATTTTGCACCTTCTTCTGATTTCATGTAGCCTACAAAATATAGAACGAGAATTTTTTCCCGATTTGTCAAACAAAAATACAACAAATCATATGTCAGATACAACAACAAAACACATAGGTTAGAGAGTTAGGTTTTCGACCATTACGCCCCAATCACAATCACAAAGTCAAACGTTTCATAGTTTTTCATCTGATAAGTGTAATTTGAAAACACACATTATTTTCTCATATCAAAGCATTCTCATACGATAACATTTGAGAAGGGCTTTGATATGAAAGTGTTCTCAATATGTAGATCTTTTAAGTAGATCTTTGAAGTATGTAACTACGAAATTTGTGATTTCTAGTCAGATTGATGCATAGTTTTTAAGAGATGTTTGTTTTTTTTTTTTCCTTAAATTTGAGATTTTTTTAGTGAAATGTTAATTTAATGTTTTCTAGTGAAATAATTGTTCTGTCTGGGGCTGTTAAAAGTCGATTTTTGTTAGCAGTATCGAATCTATTAACTCTCTTTACAGGCTAATGAAATCGGGCATCAATCCGTTCGACTCCCAAGAAGCCAAACCCTATAAAAATGATCCTGAAATTCTGGCCATGACCAATTTGGTGGTGTCCTATCAGAACAATGATATCAACGAATTTGAATCGATTCTAAGACACAATCGTAGCAACATTATGGCAGATCCTTTTATAAGAGAACACATTGAAGACTTATTGCGCAATATTCGCACACAAGTATTGATTAAACTGATACGTCCCTACAAGAATATTGCCATACCATTTATAGCGAATGCTCTCAACATTGAACCAGCTGAAGTGGAGAGTTTATTGGTTTCCTGTATATTGGATAAGTAAGTTTGTTTTCATTATTTATTATATAAAAATATATATATAAATTACAATCTGTTATCTTTAATAGCACTATACAAGGACGTATAGACCAAGTCAACCAAGTCTTGCAATTGGATAATGAGAACAGCACCGGCTCACGTTATAATGCCATTGACAAGTGGTCAAATCAAATACAGTCTCTACAAATGGCCGTTATCAATAAAATGGCTTGAAAATTACCCCTTAAAAGAAAGCATTCATATACATATTTTTAACTAAAAAAAAAAAACACAAGAGAAATAAAAATCTTATAAAGAAATAAATGTTTTATTTTTGTACTTATTTCATTACTCTTTTAAAGATTATGCTGATATTGTCAACTTGGAATTATTACATTTACAATAAATAGATTTTCTTAATTTGTACAAACAAAATAATAGGAAACAGAATATTAAAACTAAAATTAAACAACCAAATATTACTAAAGAGGCCCAACCGGGTTTGGACCAATCCAAAATTTCATAGATAAAACGATTGCCATTGCTGGAATAGAAAAAAAAATAATTTATGAAATTAATATTAAGCTTTTTAAAATGTAAGTCTAACAATTTTCCATTTACTATCTCTCATTCTGTAGTGAAGTCCGTCTTTGACTGGACAATATGATAAATTCTTTTTCTAATACATACTCGTATATTTTACTTACATATCTACACCTCCCGCAAAATAGAAGATTACGGAAAAAATGCCATATGCTAGGCCTAACGTTAATGGATAGATAAAATGTAAAATACGTGATGGAAACGCCACTAGCATATGATCCAGTAGCATTAATATAGAATTGAAACCATGGGCCCATAAATTATATAAATCTGAAGCTCTGGCATCATCGGCTGCAATGAAAAATAAAATTGTAACAGGTATTATTGATTTTTAAATGCATTAAAAATATAAAAAAAGTTATGTATACTCCTTAGCTTAGTATGATATTGATTATTAGATATGTTAACAATGTTAATATTTGGGGTTTTAATGCTTTAATTACAAAGTGATAAAAAAGTGAACGAAAATGTAGCAATTCTAATTCGATTCGAATGGAAATCATTTCGAATTACAATTTATTAAAGACACATTTTCGAACATTTTCGTTTTCGGATTGAGCATTAACCGCCCTGTTTTGTTGGAGTCCATAGAGAACGGAAATATTTATAGTTTTTCTCGATCACAAAGTACTAAATGAAGTGTTTAAGAAAATCTTCATATTTTCGAACTGTATGGACAGAAAAAACAGAAATGATACAATTTTCTATGAAATAAGTCAATATTTTTAAAACCGGTTAACAATCTTAAAAAAAACGAATCCCGACGAGTTTACAGCAATGAAAAACCCGATTGACCGGTTTTCGGTTTTGGATACTCTATATACGGAACTGAGTTTACACATTATTCGAATGGAGCTTAGTGCTACTGGCCAAGAAGAATGCGAAACAAATGTTTATTGAGAGACCCGATAACAAACGAAATGTAACTGCTGCACTGTTAAAAGAGTTTTTCTCTTGAAAAAACATCCGGTTTATACAACATTCGCTAAGTTGAAAATCATTGGTCAAACGGGAGTTCACTTCGATCAGGGGTTCTTACAAGCTTCTATTAAGGAACAAGTAAAAAATATTTTTCCCGATTTTTATAAATTTTAGGTTCGACTTACTTTGGATTATTATTATCCATATTGTCTTAGACTTAGTCATCCAGATATAGATCAAAAATAGGTAAAAAAAATCGAGGTTGTCCTGGTTTTTTTCTTATATCTCAGCCATTTGTGGGCCGATTGGGTCGAGCCGGAAGAATTCCCGATATACTGATTTATGAATCATGTATGTAAGTCATTTGGGAGCTACGAAAAGTTGATTTCAATATACAGACGGACATGACTATATCGACTTCGCTATATATAACGCTCCAGAATATATGTACACAGTCTTACAAAAGTTTACATACGTTTAAAATTTTTCTATTAAACATAAAACACGAGTAATTGGTATCCTTTTAATGTTACATAAGTTTACATACTCTGCAAAAAAATGTTGTACCGTTAAAATTTCCGCTACAAATTTTATGATGCTTTATGTAAAATCAGTGGCAGAAAGTTTACTTTCACTAAAAGTGATCACAGTGGCAAAATAAAATCAAAAAGTATTTTTAGTGAAGAAAATGGGCAAAGGCATATAAATTTCTTAGCCAATTCGAAAAACCGTCATTAAGTTGAGAAATGATGGCATATCTTTTAATGAAATTGGAATTTTATTAAATCTAAGTAAAAGCACAGTCTAGACAATAATAAAAAATTTCAACGAAAATGGAAATTATGAAAGCAAAGCTCGTAGTGGGCTTGGCCGCATTCTCGACAAACGAACAGAGCGGTGTATTATACGTTCCATTCAAGAAAATCCTAAGCTAAGTGCCGTCGAACTAAACCGGAAAATAAGAACAAATCTAGAAATTGCCGTTTCTGATCAGACTGTTCCCCGATGTATCAAGAGAAATGGGTACAATAGCAGAGTTGCCAGAAAAAAACCATTACTTAGATCTGTGAATATCCAGAAGCGCTTGGAATATGCCCAAAAGTACGAAAATGCTCATGTAAATGACCCTACATTTTGGAAGAGGGTAATATTCACAGATTAATGTAAATTTATGGTTTTTGATGGTGATGGACGAACAAAAGTTTGGCGAAAGCCTAATGCAGAGTTATTACCACAAAATGTTAATTGCACCGTAAAACATGGAGGCGGGTTAGTCATGGCCTTGGGATGTATGGTGGCAAATGGTGTCGGTAAGCTCAGGTTTATCGATGGTACTATGGATAAGGCCGTGTATATGGATATTTTAAAGGAAAGCTACCTTCCCAGCGTCCAACTTCTAGATCTGGAGGACAACGCAATATTTCTCCAGGACAACGATCCGAAGCATTCATCAAAGTTAGTTAAGGAATGGCTTCTATATAAAATTAAAAACAAATAAGAACATCCCCCGCAGTCCCCCGATCTTAATGTTATTGAACATTTATGTTATATTTTAAAACGAGGTCTAAAAAATCGACAATTGACATCAGTTCCAGCACTCAAAGAAGCGTTGATAGAAGAATGGTGCAAAATTATTCCAGAAATAACAAAAAAATTGGTTTTCTATATGCCAAATAGATTATCTGCTGTAATTAAAGCCAAACGAGGCCACACAAATATTAATTTAATTTTTTTTTTACCCTGTATGTAAACTTATGTAAATTAGCTTTATGCCAAAAAATAGTTTTGTGTTTATTTTATCTCAATAAATCCGAAATAGCATAAAAGAAGTAATTAATGAATTTTTCACAAAATATTTATTAATAAAAATGAAATATATTAGGGGTATGTAAACTTTTGTAAGACTGTGTATATACTTTGTAGGGTCGCAAATGAAAAATGTAGAAATTACAAACGGAATAACAAACTTATATATACCCTTGCCCTGGCGCGGATACAGAGGGGGTGAAATCTTCTAACTTTATTGTTAAGTTTGTATATACGTATGTGCTGTTATTAAACAGACATTTTACATTAAAATTTTGTACATAAGCCATATCATGCCACTTCATTAAATATTGGACAAGAACAATAATAATTAGTTGATGATTTAATGCCACTTTTTCAATTTTACACATAAAATCCTTAATAGAATCATGTGCTGTCAAAATATTAATGTGTTTCAAGCAAATGCTTGACGATATAATGGGAACCAATTATGTATGGGATATTTGTTTTAGTCAACTTCAGAAAACCAGAACGCAAACTCATTGGCGTTTACACACAGTTTGATATCCATACATTAAGTTAGTAAAGTAATGAAAACAAGGATCAGAAGAAGCATACTTTTGAAACCATAAACCTAAGATAAGTCCTGAATCTGACACTTTTGATATTTTTCCTAGATTACAAGTATTCTCAGTTTGAAATAGATTTAATAATAAAATAATCTGTTTATTCTCGAGAATTTTATTAATAATAATTTTTTTTTTAAAAATATTTTTAAAATATTAAGATAAATATGGAAGAGTGCATAGTTTCAGTCAGAACTTAAAATTTCAATTAAGTAAATCAACCTGAAAAATTAATTTTCCAGATTTATATAAACATTTTTTTGTTTTTGTCATTCAGAGGTAATAGTTTTGGTTGTGATAACCGAATTTATTTCAAATGAAATAATTCAGTCTAAATGATGTGTACTCTAAGTTTCTGCGAAACTTTCAAAAAAACATTTACAAATATTAAGAGTAGGCCTCAGAAAGGCATTTTTATATAGCGTTTAATATAAAAGGTAAATTCCTACGAGAAATGAAAAATATATAGAAGTAGGCGATAAGAGCTTTACAAAAACATATACAGAAAATGGAAATATTAAGAATGTCTCACGCCTAAGAACAGAACCACGCCTTTAGCAATCTAAAACGATCTGATAGCACATACCCTGACACTCAATGTACTATTTACTTAACACTTTCCGGTTGTCTATTGAGTCTAATGGGCAAGGATGTATGAACAGCGAATTCTGTAACTGCCTGTCCTAATTGGAATGTAAAGCTCTTTTCGCCAGACAAACACTACCATGGAAAACAAAAATAGATCTGACACTACTGAGATCTTGATGAACCAACAGGCTAAATGCCTACCGGTCAACCATAGTTGAAAGTCTCCATGACACCCTTGACTTTTTTAAGTTTTCGATCAACCTCACTCCGACCTCTGGACACATCCAGTCGCAGTGGCGTCATTGTTTTTATTGTTTTCGTTAGATCATGAAGTGCTGTTCACACTGATTTAGCTTTGGGATATACCTGTTGATTAGGAAAGAAAATCATTTGTTGCATTATGTTGCTTTTGATGGGGGTAATTATATTCCGAAGGAGATGAAATCTCCTCCGAATGCTGTCAAAGGAGGCGAAGTGTGATTTTCGATTGTTAACTTTATAAGCAATAAACTAGAAGGAAAAAATAGGGTGTGACTAAAACTACGGATAATTTATTGGAATTAGGTCAGCCTTGACACATGGTTGAATTGTAGTGTGGTACGTTACTATAGTTATTATTGGAGCTCGAAAGTCTACAGATACCGAAGCAATGTGTATAATACTAGAAATCGATCCGTGCATCTGTACATCAAATAATATCCTCACTAGATTGACCCGGTGCGCTTCGCTACCCCTGTCGATGTAAAAATCGGTTCAGCCGTTTAGTAATTTTTGTTTAAAAACTAAAGGTACCAATTTTACCCGTTTTTCCCCCTTTTTTTCCTTTCTGGTCCAAGTTTATAGCCTGGTCCAAATTTATAGCCTATTGACGCTTCCAAGTAAGGATCTATCTACGTTCCAAATTTCAATAAAATCGGTTCGGCCGTTTAGGCGTGATGCTCAAACAAACAAACAAACAAACAAACAAACAAACAAACAAACAAACAAACAAACAAACAAACAAACAAACAAACAAACAAATAAACAAACAAACTTACAAAGACATTTATATATTTATATAGATCTACAATATGCTCCTAGGATTCAATTTCTATTTTAGAAGATTTGGATATGGAAATATTACTTTGATAGCACATAAACTGAATGTACTAAAACATCAAGTTGACAAAATTGTTCTTCCTGGTATGTCATTTCCAACAGAGTCATCACAATTCCAAAAAAAAACTCTCACAATCAATGTGTTGAACCGGAAGATCTGAAATTTAAGTTAAAAAAAACTATGTTTGACCATTTGAAAAACATAATGTGAATAGTAGGGGTTATTTATGAACCTAATCAAGCCGATGTTAATTATTCTCGATATCTGGAAAATGTATAGAGAGGATCCTATTTTAGAAGCAGAGAAAATTGTGACCAGAGAGATGCTTAGAAATATATTTCTCTACTACTACTTTAACTCATCATTTATTACTTAGTATGTATTCCAAATATGTTTTGGTGAATGAGTTATTAGTTCAATATTTATTACAGTTTACTTATTTGTCAATCATACCCATAGTGCGGTATAGATAGTATCAGTACAGTATCACTACATGTGTTAATCGCAATTAATAGTCAATACAAATGTTATAAAAATAAAAAAACTGCAGACACAGGAAATTTGCTATTTTTAGATTTTGAACCATGACGTTTGTAGCATAGTTCAATTGATAATAAATAAATAATATAAATGAGAATACTTACTGGGATAGATAAAAAGCCAATACATAAACGTTATCACTGTAGCGACCACCAAAGTAGACCAATGGGAGAGCCAATAAAATTTTATAACACCGCTATTAGCAGCTAAAAAAAAAGAGAACGATAAATAAAGAATTTCAATATCTAAATAAACTCACCAAATTTATCAGGTCTAAAGTAGTATATAGTCGCTAGTATAGCACCAAATACACTAACAAACATGCACAGAAAGAAACCCCAATCGGTTAAATAAATAAACCAAAGACCCTGAGCCCATTGTTGTACTAAACTACCGAAGACTCCAATGCAAAAGCATACAGCTAGACCCCAGCGATATAATAGCCATAACAAGGATTTTTGTGATGTTTGCCACTGGAGAAAATGTTTAGAAACTTTTGAATGAATTAGGTTTTATTAATTTGTTTATTTATAAACTCACTTGGGATTTTAGGAAATCATCAACTGGCTCATGGCTTAAACCGAATTTATCTTTTTGAAATTCTTTAGCTAATGGATGAAACGTACGATGCCAGCAGCTTTGGTCATCTTTGCTCATCTGGAATTATACAGATTATTGGTTTATTTTTCTTGTATACGGATTAAAGGGTCCCTACACTAACAATATAAAAAAATAGTTTGGTTCTTAAATCATGACATTCCCATAATAGGTTTCTCAACTGTTTACAACTTCTTTTCTATATTTTAAATTTTAATAATAGTCTTTTGGATCCATATCTTTTTTAACAAATTTTGTTAATACGATTTCTTGTATTGGATATTGAATAATTTGGCAATCGATTAAAAACTAAAATATTCAGATATGTTGAAATAATTCCTACCATGTGTTTTATAAGACGTTTATAGTATATAGAAAATTGTCTATATTATTGTGACAAATACCGGAAAATAAGTTGAGACGTAATCCACATGTTTATATTAAAGGTCGATCCTTCGATAGCGCTCTTTAGGAAGTTGTGCATCACATTGAAAGAACATTCAATTTAGTTCTGACCTCAGATCCTATTGAATTCATATGGTAGTTAGGAAACAGATGAATAAATTGTAAGCACCATATCCCAATTCTATGTGCAACTGTCATATACAGTTTCCTAAGGACCCTGAATCCTTAATTGAATTCAAGACAGACTCCTTCACAGACGATATAGCGATAAGCTTAAACGATTCTGCTTATTTGGAAGACCAAATAAGGCACTTTACTTAGTTATTGTCGTCTTTCCTTAACCCTTTCACGACCATAAGACTATTTGGATAAAAGTAATCATTTTGTCTATTTAATGTGAATAAGTTAGCGTCAATAAAAACATATTTTGAAATTAAAACAAAACAATTTTTAACGGATTTACTGGCATTTCGGACAGATGTGTCCCTATGGTCGTAAAGTTCAAATTTCCGTTCCACATACTCATGTTTAATTTTTTATATTTATTCATTGCAAATCGCATACTTAATAGCTATGGTACGTAGCAAAACAATTTCTATCATTATTATAACAGAGGTGAACCTTACATATATTACAAGTATTATTTGTCCGATTTTCTTTTTTGAACTTGGCACAATACACAGATCGCTTTCTTGTCGTTTTACAGATTTCCGTACTGCATTGGTTTTTGAAGTGGAAGCTTCTCGCTGCCTGGCTGTAAAACCATTAATTGAATTCCGAGCTTCCATGTATTTCATTATTGTTATGAAGTATAGTGTATACAGTATATGCATTATTTACTGATATGTCAAAAAGATCAAAAAATAGTCTGAGATAACACTTTACTTTTGATTTTCGATCAAACTCATAGCACACCTTACGTTGATTCATTAGGTCAACTCCACCCATATTTTTATTGTAGTGCGAAACAATTCTAGAGCATTTTACATCAATCTTCGCTGCTGAACCAGCTTGACGGCGTTTTACAGAGTCTATTTCTGTAGGCGATAGGAAGTTGATCCGCAAATGTATTGCCTTATGCCTCAGAAACTAGTGGTGTAAATGTCTCCGCGTTTCATTTTTTTGAAGGTGTTTTCGATTTGTTCGTACAGTTCCACACGCCTTGATATTTTGATCAATTAGTTTATAATGCAACAGGGGTGAATTAAAGATATTGGCAATATAAATTTCACACCCCAAATCATGCAGATTTTTCGTGAGCTGAATTACCACCGATTTTCCCAGCACATACTCAACACCAGTATATAAATCAAACTCAAATAGATAGCCAGTAGCCGCATCGCATCTGCACCATAACTTGAAGCTCCATTTGACTGCTTTATTTTTTATATATTGCTTCATAACATTATGCCCTTTGAACTTTATCATGTGCTCATCGATAGATTGTTGTCTAGTGTTATTGAGAGCATTTTGAAAAGATAAGTTAAAATGATCCATTACTGGCTGAATTTTATATGCTCTATCGAAGTTGGAACTGTTGGGGTCTCTTACGTCATTATTGTTGCAGAAATGTAGGTTCCTGCGAATATCTTCAAATCGTGTTCTAGGCATAACATTTGATATAAAAGGTACAGCCATATCTGGTTCTGTAGACCAGTAATCTCTGAATGATGGTAAAATATGATAGCCCATAACCAAGTTCATTCAAGAAATGCCCTCATTTCGTAACTTTCAACTGTGAATGCTCGACCATTTTGATGAGCGAATTGTAATGACTGTGACACTGTCTTGAACTAAACTGTCATGTTTTGCTACTGAAACAAATACTTCAAAAGCAGTAAGCATACCAGATTCAACATCTTGTCTAATCTATACCTTTCCGAATTCATATTCAACATTAGAAAAACATTATCAAGTTGATTGGTGACAGTTTCAAGTACAGAAGTAGACGATTCAGGTGAACGTCTTCTTGACTCCTGACGTATAAGCGTCGTATATTCAATTTCTACATCAGATACACCTTGGTCATCATCATGTGTTAGAAGTCTTTCATCTTCTTCGTCTAGCAGTAGATCGTCTTCATCGTCACTATTGTCACCCATCAAAATATGTTGGATTTCACTTTGCTTGATTTGGAATACCTTAGGTCCTCTACGAACCATAATCTACAGAAGAACAATTCATATGTGAAAGTAAGTACACTGGTTGACAGTTACAAGCTACTTAAATTCTTAATAGCATCAAAACAAATGACAATGCGTAAACGAAATTACTCCAAACAATGTTAGCGCCAAAAAATTCAGTTTTTTTCATATAGATTTTTAATATGTGTAGTAATAAACACAAAGTATATACAGTGTTGGAAAAAATAATAGAAACGAAATAATTTTTTTCCATTTTTGTAAGTATATTAGTCAAGTTTAGTTTTGTTAAAAAAAATTTATATGCAGATTTGTTTATCAGACATACAAGATAAGAAAACACATAATCATTCCTCTTTTCATTAATATTTTAATACACTATATGACTAACAATGTAAAGGGTCAATATTTTTGCTGGAAAAAATAATAGAAACGCGTAAAAGGATTCAATTTTTAGAAGCATATCTTTTAATTTTTAGTTAAAAAATTGTTTTATTTTAATATTTAGAGGCTCTAACTTTGTTTTACACAACTTTATTGTGCCTGCGACTCATGGAATCAACAAATTTGTTTAAAAAATTCCATGTCAATGGAAAACCACTCTTCCTGTTTTTTTTCCCTCAATTCGTCCTTATTTTTCCGACTGATGCTCTCCAGCTTCCTCTTGAGCACTCCCCAAAGGTGTTCTAATGGTTTAAGGTCCGGTGACTGTGAAGGCCATCCCATAAGAGGTACTTTGTTGACAGCAAACCAATCCTTTGCCAATTTTGAAGAGTGGTTCGGATCACTGTGCTGCTGAAACTTCCATCTCAAGGGCATCTCTGCCTCAGCAAATGGAAGGATTATGCCTTACAATATATTTTCGTAGTCCGGGGCGCATATTTTGTTCTTTATCCAAAATATTGAACAGACACCAGAAGAAGAGAAACACCCCCATATCATGATGGATCCACCGCTGTGTTTGACGGTGGCTGAGAAGGAAAAAACCGGGACAACCTCGATTTTTGGCCTATTTTTTATTTATATCTGGATTACTAAGTCATTAATATAGACAATATGGATATCTAATGATAGATATTTCAAAGCCCATTGCAACGATTTATATAAGGCTATAGTAATTTGGACCTACAGTGGGTCAAAGTCGGGAAATTATTTTTTAAACCGAATATTTTTTTTTACCACAAAAATATTTTTTTTAATTTTTTTTTTTTTTCACTAATAAGTTTAAACAATTTTTTAAAAATTGGAAAACAATTTAAAAAAAAAAAAATTAAAAAAAAATTAATTTTGTTTACCTAAAAATATTTAAAATTTTATTTTAAAGTATAATTTGGTGAAAGGTATATAAGATTCGGCACAAACGAATATAGCTCTCTTACTTATTTTAAATCAGAAATTTTGATATAACGAATTTTTCGATTTAACGAATGGGCCTGACAACATACCGTTTGTTATATCGGGATTTGCATGACAAAACAAATGATTATAGGGTTGTTTGGAATAAAACACATGTGGACATGTAAGTTCCATGCCTTTTCGTTTAAATGTTTCCTAATTTGTCGAAATGGCAAATAATAGTACTAAGTTTTGACAAACTGTTAAAAAAGTGGCGTATGTCAGAGCTGATGATCAACAGGACATGTTTAAGACCATTTTCCTTCCCTTTTCTCAAGATATAAAGCGGTACAGTAAAATCTTTATGAAGGAATAATCAGTTGTTTTCTCGATTAGATTTAATATGATTTTGATCACAGATTATTACAGATATGAAACAAATGACAGTTCTCAAAAAAGTAATATCGAACCGTATGGCTATTTTGACGTTCTACAACCACTTTTCAATTGTTGTGGTTTGCAGAGCGTGAGAAAAATATACAATTTTCAATAGGCAATGAGTGTGATATATATATGTTCCTCTTTCCAAAACACAACCATTTTACTGGAACCAGCTGATTCATATCTGTGTAATCTGTGATTTTGTTTTTAATTTAATTTAAATTTAGTATTTTTTCGGCTTCAAGAATATTACTGTTCAATGCATATTGTTTGCGAGTAGTTAGCATTACATTGTTAAAGAAATTTCTTAATTTTTATACACAAACATACACATTATTGAAAGAATTTTTTTTACACTTGAAACCGTGCTCCAATCATTATTGTAACCGAAACTTGTTATTTGAATGTACATATGTTTTTTTTTATCAACACATTTTAAATTAAACACTCTCTGCACTTGATTCCTCTTATCAAACACTATTTGACGCTGATTTTATTTAGCTTTTAAGTATGTATGTACCTTTATAATAGCCCAGGCCGTACCCCACAATATACCACAATTAACGCGTAGCCTGTTGCCGGTTAACTGATACCAAATTCTTCTGGCCAAAACCTCCATGCCAAAATTCATATTTCTCTAGCAACAAACAAAGCAAGTCTTATCAAATCTTTTTTTAGTTTATGCTCGATTACTACGATTGCTGGTTATTAAACGTATTCGACATGTAATTGCGATTCTTATCAAGCGTGTTTATAATTATTCGACTACACTTGTTATTCTTGTTAATAAAAACAAGTACTTGTACAATTCATAATAAATTTTCTCATTTTCTAACATTTATTCAATCGTTTATACATTTATTTTCATTCTTCACTTTCATACTTTTAAGAATCTTTACAAACATTTACGAAATACTTGAACCAACTAACTGTCATTAAAACAAAAAGTATTTCCGTTCGCATGAATATTGACAAACATAAAAAAATCAATACTTTTCGTTATATTTTCTATAGAAGCGTAGGAGGAGAATTTTAAAATTTCCATTGAATTTTTCGTTACAACATGTTCAAGTTCTCAGCCAATAAAGTTTTCCCCATCAAATATTCAAAACAACAAAAATAATTAACGTCATATGTTTTAAATTTTCAGGCTTTACAGCTCTTCAGCGAACGTTTTTTTTTGGAAAATACTATTTGATTTTAAATGGTAGTGGTTAAAATTATTATTTATTATTAAATGTTCGTATAATTAATTTGTTGTAAGTATTTATATAAACGAAGACTCATTAACTTTTAGGTTAATGTTTTTTAGTTGTAGTATGTATATTTTCGTAAAGTTTCTAATTTGAAAAACAAAAAACTGAAGTCTTTGAATATATGGTTTTCAATGTTGAAATATTGAGTTTTAGCACACCTAAGGAACAATAACATTAGTTAGTATCAAGTTGGGCTACCGATTCAAAACGGTAAAAAGGTAACGGCAACGCTAATTTGGATTATTTCGGTAACGGCGACTTAGCGTTACCAGTATTTCCTGTTATTTCGAATTTATTGCAAATTTTATTTTGTTTGAAATAAAATAGTTTTAAAACATTTTGACTTAAATTAATTGATAAGTTCTAAAGATTCCTTCAGCATATCTGTTTCGTATTCTAAGTAATTCAAATTTAATTTTAGCCATACCGATTCACGGTTTTCAAACGTGTTCCTACATCGTTTGCATGCAAAGCTGTAAAAGAATTCATTCTCTAATTCTATTTTAGAAATTGAATTATATTTTAAGGAATTAACAATTCTTATAAGGCATTCTGTAAGATATAATTCGTATAATTAATTCTTATAGCTTTTGATGTTGTTGAATCAATTCCTAGGTGAATTAATTCCCATGGAATGATAAATTCCTTCTGAATGAATTCTTATCAATGTTAAATTCACTATGAATGATAAAATTTTTTTCAAATTCAATCTATTACAAATTGAATTAAATAATTTTTTAACCATTCAATTTGTAACAGATTGAATGAACATTTTGATTTTTAATTCAAAAATATTTTAGTGTTAAATTCTTGTTAGTTCAGTTAAAATTCTAACAAATATTTATTTAGGTTATAAACAACTATTTTAAGAAGAACATAAAACTATACAATAATTATATACACTATTGGCCATAACTAAAGCACCCCCTCAATGGATTTTTTCATATCATAATTTTTTTGATAAAAAGAGGATTTTTGGGATGTATTTTGTATATATTTTAATAACTTATATTGTTAATGTTTATATAGTGTTCATTTAGGAAAGGATAATTTTATGAACAATTAATTTAAAATTATAAAACATACAAAAACACAAAACACGACGGACAAAACAAAAGCACCCCCTTATAAGAAGTTTACAAATTTTACTATTTTTCTGCATATTTGCAATGTCAGTTAACGGGACTCACAACGGATGCATTTTAAAATTCCTGAAGATAAATATAAAGGAAGGCGTAGTCTGTATAAGTTAACTTTTATACAGTTTATTGTGAAAAAACTATGGATGGCAAGGACTAAGTACTCCAGTGAATTTAAAATTAAAGTTATTGAAGACTGGAAGGCGGGCTTATCACGGCATGAATTGAGTAAAAAATATTCAATTAACAGATCAGTTTAAGATTATGCGTTAACGAAAGAACAATCCGTGGAAGAGCAGTAGAAGCAGGATTATTCAGTCGACAACCACCAAAAAAAACCGTTTATATCAGCTAAGAACAAGAAAGCTAGACTGGAGTTTGCCAAAGCCCACATCAACTGGAGTGTTCAAAAATGGAAGACAGTACTGTTTTCTGACGAATCCAAATACAAATTAAAAAGTTCTGATGGAATAAGGCGTGTACGTAGATGAAATGGAGAAAGATTGAGTTCTAAGTATTGCATAGGAACAATTAAACATGGAGGGGGGTAATGTAATGGCCAGGGGTTGCTTTTCTGGTCAAGGAATTGAGTCAATTCATAAAGTTACTGGGATTATGGATCGGTTCATGTACCTTGGTATGTTGAAAGATGTAATGTTGTCTTATGCCAGTAAAGAGATGCCACTTATATGGAGGTTCCACCAGGTTAACGATCCTAAGCACATCTCCAAAGTTTGTAAGACTTGGATACAGAGCAATAAGATTCAAGTTCTTCATTGGCCTGCTCAATCTCCCGATTTCATTGCTATTGCGAACTTGTGTGAATTTGTTAATATGAAAATAAATCGTGAAAATTTCCGAAATAAGGATGAGAAATTTTCACGATTTATTTGTTGTTTTTCTTTAGGGGGGTCATAATTTACATCTTCAATTGAGCGTCGTAGGAAAAATCACATTCGCTCATTTTCGGCAATTTTAATAAAAGCTCGAATCAAACACTACTTAATGTGTGATCTTTGCGAAGATTATCTTCAAGCTACTACTATCTGTCTTGAAGATTTTCATCGAAACTTAGTGATTTCATCGATATACTCACCCCCTAGATTTTCAATTACAGAAAGTCAATATAATAGATTTTTTAAATCACTAGGCCCCCGTTTCCTGGCAGCTGGCGATTATAATGCTAAGCACACATTCTGGGGATCACGACTGATTACCCCTAAAGGTCGTGTTTTGTTTGATACAATTTCTAAAATGGGTTTGAATGTGATTTCGAGCGGCCAACCTACTTACTGGCCTACTGACCCGCGAAAAATACCGGATGTTATTGATTTTAGCGTGATGAAAAATATCCCTGGAGAAATGATTCAAGTTGAATCCTCGCTGGAACTATCTTCAGATCACTCACCCACTATTGTTACTTTATTGAGCCCCCGAGAAATTGTATCCCCGACTGGTAATTTAGCGATGACAGGCACAAGAATTAATTGGCTCAAATATAAAAAATACCTTAGTACACATTGCTCGGAAAACATACCGCTAAGAACACCAGAAAACATCGATCACTCTCTTATCAATTTCGATAAAAATCTCAAACTGGCTGCTCAACATGCTACCCAAACCCCCCGACAAATCAGATATAATAGAATTTATTCTGCAGATGTCGAACGGCTCTTAAATGAAAAAAGAAGAGTTCGAAGAGAGTGGCAATTGCACAGATCCCCCCAACTTAAATCGAAGCTTAAAGATTGTATAAAAAGACTTAAAAAGCTCTTGGAATTTCGAAAAATGGAATCATTGAATAAATATCTAGAAAGCCTGGACGCAACCCCGCAATCGGATTACTCATTATGGCGAGCCACAAAAAGTCTTAAAAGACCTGTCATATGTAAGCCCCCCTTGCGAAATTCAAGTGGCGGTTGGGCAAGAAATGATACTGAAAAAGGGAATCTGTTTGTTAATCATTTGAAGCAAGTATTTACCCCGAACACATCAAATGAAACTATTGAGTTGCCACCTGTTGTACCCCATTTTGGAGCAGCCGTACCCCTACGTTTTGAGATTCGAGAGATCGAAAAGGCTATTGTTGATTTAAACTCCAAGAAAGCACCTGGTATTGACAAAATCAGTAACAAGATGCTTATGGAGCTACCCCGGATAGCAATAAAAATAATTCTTTTTATTTTTAATGCTATATTACGCCTTGAATATTATCCTCCAGAATGGAAGGTTTCACTGGTTACCATGATACCTAAGCCGGGAAAAGATCACACAAAAGTAGAATCATATAGACCAATCAGCCTATTGTCTAATATATCAAAGCTATTTGAGAAGATACTCATGAACAAGTTGTACCCGATGTTAATTGAAAACAATTGTATACCGAATCATCAATTTGGATTTAGAAGAAAACACAGTACTATCGAACAAACCCATAGACTTGTAAATATTGTAAGAAAAGCGTTTGAGGAAAAGAAATATTGTTCCGCTCTCTTTATCGACATTTCTCAAGCGTTTGATAAAGTATGGCATGATGGTTTAATATACAAACTGAGTCAAAATTTACCCGCAAACACACATAAGCTATTGAAAAGCTATTTAACTGGTCGAACATTTAAGGTTAAAGAAGGAGACTTTTTAAGTAGTCCCCAACCCATTGAAGCTGGAGTTCCCCAAGGCAGTATCCTGGGACCCTTTTTATATTTGATATATTCGTCTGATATGCCAACTAACAATCGCACGCATACATCAACATTTGCAGATGATACTGCTATTCTAAGCATTCATGAAAACCCTGAAGAAGCGTCTCGTTACTTACAAAATCACATATTTGAATTAGAAAAATGGTTAAAACAATGGAAAATTAAAGTCAACGAGCAAAAATGTACACATATAACATTTACATTACGTAGAGAATCATGCCCCCCCATTCATATCAATAACCAAACAATAATCCAACAATCGGAAGTTAAATACCTCGGAATACATCTCGATCGTCGTCTTACATGGAAAAGTCATATAGATGCAAAATTGACTCAAATGAAATTGAAATCAATTCAAATTAATTGGCTCATTGGCAGAAACTCTACGCTTAGTCTAGATTGCAAACTTCTACTTTATAACATGATCATAAAACCGATATGGTGTTATGGCATACAGCTATGGGGCACGGCCTCAGCGTCAAATGTAGAAAAGATCCAAAGACGCCAAAACAAGTTTTTAAGAATGATTACAGATGCCCCCTGGTATATCAAAAACGCGAATATACACAAAGATCTAAACGTGCCCCTTGTAAAAACTGAGATCACGAAAAATGTGGAAAGATATTTAAAAAAACTTGAAATTCACCCAAACCCACTGGCCCGCAACATATTGAATAACCGTGGCCACACTCGATTAAGAAGGAGGGACACAGCTGACCTAAGACTAGAAGGAAGAATGCCTATTTAATAAAAGCAACAATCAATAAACAATTTTTCGTCCGGCACTGGCTGGACTAATTAATTATAATTATTAGATATAAGATTTGAAATACTTGTTGTTAGTTCATTAAGTAATGAAGATACAATAAATAAAAATTAAATTGAAAAAAAAAAAAAAAAAAAATTTTTTTTTTTTATTTAAATAGAAATTATTGAACAATATTTTTGATTTAATTTTTTCTTGGCACTTTTGTTATATAATGAAAGAAATAGATTTGCACCGTACCAACTTAAATTAGTAAAAGTTCACAAATGATAAGATATGATGATATTATGACAAATAAATATGTTAATATATCCTAACAAATTTTTATTATTAATATTTTATGATTTCCTCCCTAATTACAAAAATTTAAATATTCAATTTTGAAAAGTGTATATATATTTCGTGTTTGCCGAATGTATATTGATTTTAATATTAAACTATTACAAATTGAATTAAAACTTTTTACAACCATTCAATTTGTAATAGAAGGAATTAAAAAAATAGAATGATCATTCAAGTGAATTCATTCCTTATAAGAATGAATTCTGTTGTGAATTAATTCTATTCAATGTACAGCCTTTTGAATGAAGCTAAGGAATTATTTACGGTGAATGGTTTTAACGAATGGAAAATTCTAATAATTAAAGCCGAATTATATAATTTGAATGATACATTCAAAAAGTTCAAGCTGAATTAAAAATATAAGTGAATTAATTCTCAATTGAATTCATTCTTTCACAGCTTTGTTTGCATGTATTAGTTTGGAATAAATTTGGATCAAATTGTTCCTAATATTTGCAACCCTATTAAAATTTTGATATAAATTTTAGTTGTCTACGCGCACGTCCAATTTTATCCCGAGCGGACCAGCCGTTTAGAAATGCCATATTTATTTGCAAAAATATTTATTCTGCCCCACTGTGCACTGTTCATTAAATGTTAAATGAATTTCTATGTTATGTAAATTCTCTGCGAGATGTTAAATTTTCACTAATTAATTTGCCACGTAAAAACATAACGTAGACATGTTATACATCAATGGATAGGAAATTTTACTTTTTTACTTTTCAAAAATGTATACAGTGTAATGACAGTGTAATGACATCTTGTTAATGTAAAGTGTAATGACATCTTGTTAATGTTTCTTTTTTTACTTAAAGGTATATATTTAGAGCTCACTTTTCACTAATTGGTTTTTATTAATATTGAGTGAATCTATTTTAAAATAATAAGAAACTAAAATACTATAGGAATGCATGCTTCATTAATATTCGGTTTTTTAGTTTTACCATAAAGTTCACAGCTGTAAATCTGCATATTTACATAAATTATTTGTAAAATTGGGATACACTCATTAATTAACATCAAACAAATAATGTTAGCTGAATAAACATTGTTATTCTCAAGTTTTTTTTTTTTTATAAAAGTTGCGATGGGTCGTAAAGAAGAAAATACTTCGTTAAAGCAAAGAAAATTAGTGATTTTCATTACAAAATAGGAAAAAAATATAAAAATATTGCTGAAATATTGAATATAAAGCCAAATACTGTGGGTTACATTATCCGAAGATATAAAAACCAGAATCGAATTGATTTTAAAAAACAAACTGGGCACCCAAAAAAGCTTACCGAGATGGAATAGCTTCGTTTTGTTAGAAAAATCAAGGCTAACCCACGCTTAAGTGCCCCCAAAATTGTTACTGAAGTTAAGGCGGAATTTGGAAAGACAGTTTCAGAAGCAACAATAAGTCACGCCATTAATAATATGGGTTCAACGGCCGTATTGCCCGAAAAAAACCTTTCGTGAATTTAATGGCTTTTTTCGGGCAATACGACCGTTGGTTAATCGGTTAAAATTTAATAAGGAGCCTATAAAAAAAGACGTAAATTGGTGGGAAGTCGTAATTTTCTCGATGTAAGTAAATTTAACTTATTTGGTAGTGATAGAAAGATTCGGCAGCCGAATTAGGAGTTAAAAGGAAAAATATTACTCCAATAGTTAAGCATGGAGGAAGAAGTGTAATGTTTTGGGGCTGCATATCAGCGAAAGGGGTTGGGAAACTGGTATTAATCGAAGGCATTATGCACAAGGATGTTTATTTGAACATTTTGAGAGATAATTTGAAACAATCTGCAGAAAAAATGGGAATTTCAAGAACTTTTGAATTGTATCAGGACAACTACCATAAGCATAAAGCCCACGTTGTTCGTGAGTGGTTGCTTTATAATTGTCCAAAAGTGATTAATACGCCTGCTCAGTCCCCAGACATGAATCCCATAGAAAATTCATGGGGCTATATAAATCGCCGAGTCCGCGGAAATCCCGTTTCTTTGCAAAACGAACTCAAAAAAAAAGGCTGCAGGAAGAATGGGATAAAATCAGTGTTGATTATTTGCAAACAAATTTTTATAACATGCCAAATAGTCTTTCTGAGGTTATAAAAAATAAGAGCTATCCAACCAGATATTAAATTATTTTTTTTAAATTTGTATTTAAACAATAATGTTATATGTGCAAAAAAAAATTTAATATTAATGATTATTTAAGTTTTTTTTGTTTTTGTTTTTATTTATGTTGTTTGTTCAATATTCAGAATTCTGAAATAAGATTTTTTGATCTCTTGAAAAAAATAAATAATATCACCGGTTTTTTATTATTTTCTATTAATTTTGTTGACTTTTAATAACTCGAATAAAAAAACCGATTATTAATGAGAGTCACTGTATACTTTTCGACAATTAAAAAATTCATTGAATTTTACAAACTTTACAAATTGAAATTAAACTTTTATTTCAGAATAGTTTTTAATTATATTTTACAGTTATATAGATTTTTCTGTTGAAAATGGACAAAGGAAAACGAATTTTTAAATTTATTATCAGCAATCACGCAATTCCCCAAAATGGAATTTTTAATTTTTCCATACCAGTTATCGCCTTTACAAAATAATTTAGAACATATTTGGCCAACTAAAATAGGTCAGCATATTTTGATATCGACTATGTGATTTGAGAATTTTTTCCCTAAAATTGAATTTTTCATAAACAAGTAAGAGAGCTATATTCGGCTGTGCCAAATCATATATACCCTTCACCAAATTATACTTCAAAATAAAAATTTTAAATATTTTTAAGTAAACAAAATTTTATTTTTCCAAAGTTGTTTTTTTCATTTTTTGGAAAAAAATTAAAAAATTTTTTTTTTATATTTTAAAAAAAATTTGTTTCTTTTCCATTTTTTTTAATACGTAGCGAAAAAAAAATTCGAGTTAAAAAATATTTTTTTCCGATTTTGACCCATTGTAGGTCCAACTTACCTTGGTATTATATACGCCGTTCCAAAGGTCTTTGAAGTATCTATCATTAGATATCGATGTTGTCTATATTTATGACTTAGTAATCCAGATATAGGTCAAAAATCGACCTATATATATCTCAGCCATTTGTGGGCCGATCGACTCCGCTATCTATAAGGATCCAGAATATATATACTTTATAGGGTCGGAAAATTATATTGTGGAAATTACAAACGGAATGACAAACTTATATATACCCTTCTCACGAAGGTGAAGGGTATAAAAATAGGAGTTTTTTGGATGGACCTGGTCCCCTCGGTATCAACAATTTTAAATTCTTTTGTAATTTAAAATATTTGAAGTAATGTTAGCTTTTCAAAAAGTATAAATTCCTTATACATCTTCTTATAAATTTTTAAGATAACTTAAAAAGGAAAAAAAAAAAAATACTTTTTTCCCAAAAAATAGCGAAAAATCTAATTTTTAAAATTTTTTAATTTGAATGCATAAACTTTGTATTTAGTCATGATTTTTAAACAATTCTTTATTTATTTGATATTTACATTTGTTGTTTGTTCAATAAAAGAAAAATTAAGAAAATCGGGAAATATTTGGTCATACTGTTACCAAAAAAACGAAGTAGGATGGGTAAAAATTTTTAAAATTTAATTTTCAAACGCGAATATCTCCTAAGCTATAACAGATAATTGATAGGTACCACGATATTTTGTGTAGTGCTCGATGAGGTAATTCTATATATGTAATTTTTTAGACGAAGAAATAGGATCGTTGTAAAAATTAAACATAGCCGAGGTGTCCTATTGTGGGAACCTCTGGCCGCGCCTCTGGTGTGCCCAGGAGAACCAAATTCAAAACTTAATATTGACAACACTTCATCTTTACGCATATGGAATTAAATTCAAACCGAACTAACCATTTAGGAATTACAGATTTATTTCCCTCTTTTTTTTCTATATCACTGTGCGTCGCGACGGTTGTAAACAGTTAATTTTCAATAGGTATTTATTTGTGTTGGTAAGTGTTTGAGAAGGATATTGAAGGATCTGAGTCTGTACTTAGGGCATTATGATTTTTAGATAAATACCATTAATTTGCTTTAGACAATTTTGAGTCGAAGCAATGCGAGATACTGACGAGAAGATGTAATTTGAGATTGCTCAATATTAGGGTGTGAAGAGCGAGGTGGATATTTTTTTTTAATTTTTGAGAATGATCTGAGAATAAATCTAACATAAAATGCTCTAAATTGGCAACCAAAGTTGCATCTAAATAATTGTATAACATCAAACATCTTTTGTTTTTACTCTTAAACAAAGTTTTCTCACATTTTTAATACAATTAACTAAGATTTTTGAATTTATTATTAAATGATTTGCATAATTAAATCACATGAAATAATGAAACATACAAAATCAGTAGACTTTGAGAAGATGTTTCTTCAATTGCCAATGCGAGAGTCAATGAACGTTGAATAAAAAAAAACCCAAAAATTCCTACAAATGATTTTAAATCACCCGGTATAAAGATGAGCAGTGGTGTGGAGCAGTTAAAACCAAATGAAGAAGATATTGCAGAGGTGCCTAAAACTACTTAATCTAAAGGGCAGCAAATTATTTAATACATAAAACAGTTAACAGATAAATCTTTTAATATAGTTTCATAATATTTACTATATCTCACACTTTGGCTTTGCTTTTTATACACTGCACCACCAAAAGTGGTAAATGAGGGTAGATATAAGTTTGTCATTCCGTGTGTAACATTGAGAAATATTCATCTGAGACCCAACAAAGTATATATATATTATTGATCTTTATGAAATTCGAAGTCGATTGGGTAGATGGGGTAGAAAGATGTAGGTTCATATAAAACTTGTGTATGTCCAATTTCATCACGATATTATTTATTATAGGACAATTATGAATGTTCAAGTCACTCTTTAATGGGAATGGCCCCGTTATTGCCATTCCCTGCACTTCTGTTGCCAACACTAACAGCATTCAATTACAAAATCCAATAATTTTTCTCAAACAAATCTCTACAATTGTCTGTTTAAAACTGAATACTCATACTTGTACATCAATTAAACAATTCAATTGCACCAAAAGAAATTTGCATAATTTGTTTTGCATTTTTAGTTTATTTTTATCATCTTCAAAACAATAAAAGTCATAAATGTCATCATAATTGACAGTTTGTAATGACGCTTGTGAAAATGACACTTGTCGTCTGTGTAAGTATGTATGTGAATTAAACAATTTACAGCGTCATCAATAATTGGTGAACAATCAAAACGAAAGTAACAGTTCTAAAATAAATAAAATATCGTTGTACAAATTATGATTAATGCTTAAATTATGATAATTTGATAAGCAGTAATTGAAAATAAAAAAAACAGAAACTATTATAATAATCAAGTTTCTTCTTTCTATTTTAATATTATTAAAAATCCATATTGCCAATAAAATAAAACATTCTTATTGACATTCTTACTAAATATAACTGCTCTCTGTTTTTTTTATAAGAGCCAGAGAGTAAGGAGATGTAGCTACTCTCAGTAACCTTTTTGAAGCTTAAGGGTCAAAGCGATCAAATAATTGCACAGTGGTTGGGAAGTAAGTATTGTATGCAGTAGGAAATTTGAAATATTCTGTAATTAATTTAAAATCTTTAAACTTTATATTTATACATATTGAATCACCTTGATTGTCTAGTTGATACAAATGCTCTTCATGCTCTTCTTCCAATAAGCACCAAAGCTCCAAAAATTCAAGCTCTTGAACATTTTGTTGGAATTTGACTTGAATGCAAATATAATTATGTTTTAAACTATTGTTGCTAGGATCTTCCGGTACCTTGGGTCCTACAGGTCACCATTAGACCTCAAGTGTTATCTGACGCCAGACTTTCTAGAAATTATCAACATTTATCGAATATCTTACAAATTCAGTTGAATATTTTGTAAAAAATGGACACACATAATTTTTATACCCTTCACCTTCGTGAGAAGGGTATATATAAGTTTGTCATTCCGTTTGTAATTTCCACAATATAATTTTCCGACTCTATAAAGTATAAATATTCTGGATCCTTATAGATAGCGGAGTCGATTAAGCCATGTCTGTCTGTTGAAATCAATTTTCTGAAGACCCCAGATATCTTCGAGATCCAAATCTTCAATAATTCTGTCAGACATGCTTTCGAGAAGTTTCCTATTTAAAATCAGCAAAATCCGTCCATAAATAACGGAGATATGAGCGAAAATCCGAGAAATTTTTTATTTTTGGCCTATTTTTTATCTATATCTCGATTACTAAAGCTACGTACACACTGTTGTCATAAATATAGACATAAATATAGACAATATGGATATTTCAAAGTCCATTGCAACGATGTATATAAGGCTATAGTAAGTTGGACCTACAATGGGTCGAAATCGGGAAAAATATTTTTTAACCCAAATTTTTCTTTGACAAAAAACATTTTTTTGTCATAAATTTTTTTCACTAATAAATTAAAAAAAAAATGTTTTGAAATTAAAAACAATTTCGAAACAAAAAATTTTAAAAAATTAAAAAAAATGTTTTTTTTTTTTTAAATTTTATTTTAAAGTATAATTTGTTTGTATGTTAGGCTACGTGGGTTGCTCGCAAATTAGCGAGTTCACTCGGAGGCCCATTGTGGTACCCTTAGAAGTACTATTCCTCTTATGCTTAGAATTCATACATTAAAGGAGAATAGTTTCCCTCACAAATTTCTATATCCTCTTCACCTAAACAACTTCTACAACAGCTATAACGTGGATAATACATTCCGACATGTGCCCAATCATACAGTGCCTAGTAATTATACCCGTAAGAAGCCTAATTTAATTCCTACCATGAAACAAAAGAGACCTGGTCCTATCCTTTATCAGAGTGGGCCAGAACATTCTGAATATTCTACAAGTGATGATATTTGACCACCTGCGTTTCGTGTCTCTCAAAGACCAGTCATCTATTAAATTCGATAAGGTCACCAAGGGAGTGTGAATATCCCTTTGCGCAAGAGTTACGTCCAGGGAAGACGCGTTGGTTCAGATACTTCATTTCCCCGGATGCCCTTATGTCCTGGAACCCATATCAACTCGACGTGACAACTGACACAACAGTCGTCCCAGTGAGTGGATACAATTGAGTTAAGAGTCTTGAGTGATGCAAAGCTGCCCAAGTAGATGTGTATCTTCTCGCGGCTGTATCGATGGCATAGATCTTTGCCAGAAAACCGTGCAGGTATCGGGCAATTCAAGATATTAAAGGTCCAGTCCATCGGAGAAAATTTCCGCTCCCGTGCCTCTTTCTGTCTTTGAACCATCATTGTAGATTGAGATTACGTCGTTCCTTAGGACAGAATTCGCGGCCCAATCATCACTTTTCGGTAAATGTTGTATCAAAAATCGGTGTAGTCCTTTTCTTGCCTCATGATTGGCATGCCTATCTTTTGTAGGATAGTGCTGTGACCAATACGATCATGCTTCAGTCCGCCCGACTCTTTAAGTCGTAGAGCAGACTTAACAGAAATTCATTTGATATATATATGGAGCAAAAGTAATCCTCCTATCAGAAAATGCTATAAATTTTGCGATTGGCCCCTAATGTCAGTTCTGTTTTGACATTTGTTTAGTAAACACATGCGAAATACACGTTAATAAACAATGTTACGCTACACTGCTCCAGAACGCGGAATATTGCTGACTATTTATTTGACCAATAATCGGTCGGTGACTTTGGCACAACGTGAATTTCGTCGCAGATTTCCTGACCGTCCAACACGAGATGCTGCCAGGAGTGGCAGACCCCGGAGTAGCCGTTCTGCAGAGAATATTGCTGCTGTAGCCGAGGATGTCATGGAAGCGCCGTCGACATCGACCAGACGACGTGCCACGCAAATGGGTATCAGTCGACGGTCTTTACAGCGAATTTTGGTACAAGATTTGAAGATGTTTCCGTACAAAGTCCAGACGGTGCATCAGCTGTTAGCTGCTGACCGCCAATCGCGTCTAACATACGCTCAAGCCATCCTTAATCACCACCAAGAGGAAGATGATTTTTCATCAAAAATAATCATGAGTGATTAGGTCCATTTCCATCTTAGCGGGTACGTAAATATGCAAAATTTACGCTTCTGGGGCATTGAAAATCCGCGTGTAACCCATGAAGAGCCATTACACCCGCACAAAGTCACTGTATGGTGTGCTGTTTTCGCTGGAGGAGTCATCGGACCTTTTTTCTTCGAAGACGTCGCGGGCCAAACGGTTACTGTGAATGGTGAGCGCTACAGAGCAATGATCAACGAGTTCTTTTTGCCGCAACTTGATGAATTGGGATTGGAAAACATGTGGTGCCAACAGGACGGTGCAACGGCACACACTGCACATGCCACATCCGATATGCTGAAGGATGCATTTCCCGGGCGCCTAATCTCCCGTTTTGGCGATTTGCACTGGCCAACAAGATCGCCTGATTTCACCGCTCCAGACTTCTTTTTGTGGGGCTTTTTGAAGTCGCGCGTTTATGTCAACAAGCTTCAGACTCTTTCAGCTCTTAAAGACAATATCCGTCAAGAATGTGAGGACCTATCGCCGGAAGTTTTGGCCAAAGTGATGGAAAATGCCATAAAAGGGGCTCAAATGACAATCAACTGTGGCTTCGGCCATTTACATGACATCATATTGTCGACTTGATTAAAAGACCAAATAAAAATAATCCACAAGAAGAATCAAAGGTTTTAATTTTTTTTTTTTAATTACAGCCAAAAAACATCGGAGGTTTACTTTTGCGCCACCTTGTATATATCAAGGGGAGTTATTTTTAGCATCGTCTCTAGACTGGCCTGATGGGTGAAATTCATAGAGCCAGTACTTGCAAGACTTACTAGTCTTTGTTCCATGTTTAGAAAGGAGAATAGAAAGGACAGTTTTAATGTCCACCGCTCTCCACCAAACAAGAGCCTCATAGGTCAAAATAGGTTTTATGACCGCAGTGTACATTCAGTGTATGGTTTAACTGAATTTCTTACATGTATAGAAGGCACATAATGCCATCTTCATTCGACTCTCAGCATAACGTTTCCACGAGAGCTTAGAGTCCAAAATTAAGCTATTTGGCTTCACTCGAAATCTTCAGAAATGTACCATCTAATCGAGGAGGTCGGAATTCTGGAATTTTGAAGTTTCTGGTATAACCAGTAGAACCAGTTCTGTTTGGAAAACATTTTTAAAAGAATTTTTAACCAGTTCTCTTAGTCCGAGTAGGCTGAAATTTGGCATTAAAGCATACAACTGATCACAATTTAATATTATGTTCAAAAATTCGAAAAATTTTTAAAATAATCTCTAGATCATGCATAAACCTGATGACAATGCAATAGTATGTTTGAAAATTCGAATTTAAGTTCGAAAATTCGAACTTATATGAACATTTCTTAAAGCTTTTAAAATGATCGCTAAATCATGTGTATTCATAGTTTTTTTAGTTTTCTTACATTTTTATTTAAATGAGAGTTTATTTTTTTCTACTTAGATCATTTAAAGCATTTTTAAATACTATTGTTTTTATTATTATTTTATTAAACTTCACAAATTTGCAACCACATTTTCTACCCCACTTAACTACTGTACATAAGTAGTACCTACATACTTACTCGTGTAAGTATGTCCGAATTGTGCTGAAATTAAAATAAATAATAAAGGTTTCTATTTTCACACATTTCCCATAAAAAGCAGTGTCGTATTCCAAAACGCCCCATTATGAGTAAAACAAACAGAAAACGTGCCCCACAAACTAAATCGCCTGGTGTCAAACAACAAACACACTCCATTCAAACCCGAAAAAAAACTAAAAAAATATTTATAAACACTGCGACTTTGTTTAAAAATGTCTTTTTAATTAAATTAGACTAAATGATGATATTTGACACATTTGTTTGTTGTGCGAGAGTAGACGGGCAGCAAGCAGCATGGACGGACATGATTGAAACGATCAATTACATATAAAAAATGTCAATACAAACAAAATTAAATTCATTTGAAAAAAGACTGGCGGATCTTAAAAACGTTTCGGCCGCTTAACGACGTGTTGACACTTTTGATTCTTTACCATTTTCCAAAGTTTAATTGCGGTGTGTCAGAAAATCGATTTCACTTAAAAATTTTCCACAGTTTAAATGAAACTTTAAACGGCACGAAACCTTAAAGTTTAAATTTATAAAAAAAAAAATAAAAAAAATCCAATTGCATTTCTAGAGAAAATTTCATATTGAAAATAAATTTATAATTAAATAACTAAAATTGAGTGTTAATAAATAAGAAACATAGTTGCTTATTACAAAAATGCAATTAACTGGCAATTGTCGTAATAATTTGTGCAGTGAATTTAAATTAAAGAATTTTGGTTTCGATCACGATCATCAAGATCAATTTTATCGATCACAGGTATTTAAATAATCAAAAGTTGTTATTATTGTACTTAATAAAAATACAAAAATAGATACAAAATTAAATAATAGTTTTTAAATAAAGTGTGCATTAACAATTAAAATATATATATAAAGAAACGCAAATGTTTTAATAAAAGTAATTGATACTCGTTTTGGCGCAAAGTAAAAAATGATAAATTAAAATAGCTTATTAATAATAAGGGAAAACAAAATAAAGTGTAATTAAAGTAAAAAATATTTAGAAAATTTTGTACTAATTCTGTAAAGCATACAATTTCAAACGATTTTCTTTTCGAAACGAATTACAAAATAACTCTCTTTAAGGAATGTGAATTTGAGAACTATAAGAAATTAAATCATGATCAGGGCAAGTTTAAATATGCACAACAAATTTAAGCAAAAAAAAATCTGCCAAAACGCAGAAAAATTCTTGGATATGAATGAGAAAAATGTAAATTAAAGCTTAAAATTAATTGTATTGTAATACAATATTTGGTTATAAAGAACATTACAATATTTTCAAAATTAAAGTATCTTTATTTGTTACATAAAAATAATATGTATTTTGTAAGAAAGTTAAAAAATGTAATTAAAACAAGTAAGAAAATATAGTCGGTCAAGTCCGACCATATAATACCCTACACTAAGTAAATGAACAAAAACATTTTTCTTTCAAAATTTCAATAATTTATATTCGTGAGTGATTATCGGAAGTGGGCCTTATATGGGAGCTTTGACAAATTATGGACCGATCACCATGAAATTTGGTCATGTGATTAATGTCTATATGAAAGTTATTTATGTTGCATTTTATGTGTATACCAACATTTTTAGGAGATTTATGCTCGTTAAAGTGATTATCGGAAGTAGGCCTTATATGGGAGCTATGACTAATTGTGGACCGACCATAATAAAATTTGGTGACATGAATTCAGTATATATAAAACTTATTTGGAATTTGTGTAGATACCTACATAAATTAAACATTTATGACCGATAGAGTCCAATTTCGGGAGGACATTTGTATGGGTGCTAGGAGAAATAATGGACCGACTACAGCCAGTTTCAATAGGCTTCGTCCTTGGGCCAAACAAATTATATGTACCAAATTTGATCGAAATATCTCCAAAATTGCGACCTGTACTCTGCGCACAAGGTTTACATGGACAGCCAGCCAGACGGACGGACGGACGGACGGACATCGTTTAATCGACTCAGAAAGTGATTCTAAGTCGATCGGTATACTTTAAGGTGGGTGTTAGACTAATATTTTTGGGCGTTACAAACATCTGCACAAATCCATTATACCCTCCCCACTATGGTGGTGTAGGGTATAAAAAGTAAGAAAATATAACACCGAGAAGACGATTATAAATAGTTTTCTTTTAAAATTTATATGGGAGCTATGACCAATTAAGAACCAATCACCATTAAATTAGGTGGCATGTCTTCCATATATATAAAACTGATTTCTGTTGAATTTTATTTGAATACCAACATTTTTAAAAAATCTATACTCGTTAAAGTGATATTCGGAAGTTGGTCCCACGTGGGAGCTATGATTAATTGTGGACCGATCGTTATAAAATTTGGTGAAATGACTTTTGTATATATATGTATAACTTATTTGTATTAAAGTTTATTGAAATTTCGTTTTTTTGCGAACCGTTTAATTTAAAATGTGGATTGTCGGTTAACTAGTTTTTAAAATTTCGGACTAAAATCAATAAATCTCATATTTTGGTGAATTTTTTATATTCATTGTATACACATTATATCAAACATTTGGTCTGATTTAAAACCTGAATTTTTTAAGAATTACAATGATTCTAAATAGTAGAGGACGATAAGTTTACTTAAAAACTTTTTCGGAATCAGTTGCACATAGGCCCTAACATAGATGACAACTAGATAGGTAACTGAGAGCCAAAAACCTATGTCTGTTAATGTATTGCATGTATTTTGTTATTGTATCACCCGTATGTGTGAAAAGAGAGTCATTTTTTTTCCATTTTATTGCTCTCTCTTTCCGTCTATGCGTTTATTCTATGGGCCCTAATTTTGTAAATCACGTCACCAAAGTGATATTTATGTGGAAAGGGATTGATTTGCCTTTTATAATTTGAAATTTTTGTATATAAAACAAAAACAAATTTTTTAAATTTTTGAAGTTTTGTTTTTGCTTTCCTCATAAATATCACATTAGTGACGTGATTTACAAAATTAGGGCCATAATCAAACTATTAAAAATTAAATTATATTCCTCATAATACTAGAACTATGGGCTAAATCTTACTAATGATTCATTACAAACTAAGTGATGTTTTTACAAAACGTTAACTTGAAATATCTTTGATGTACATATATTATTTCAATAAATTTGATTTTATTAGTGAGTTTAGTTCTATTTAGTTCTTAAAATTTTATTATACCCTTCAACTTCGTGAGTAGGGTGTATATAAGTTTGTCATTCCGTTTGTAATTTCCACAATATAATTGTTCGACCCTATAAAGTATATATATTCTGGATCCTTATAGATAGGGGAGTCGATTAAGCCATATCCGCCTGTCTGTCTGTTGACATCAATTTTCTAAAGACCCCAGATATCTGAGGGATCCAAATCTTCAATAAATCTGTCAGACATGCTTTCGAGAAGTTTCCTATTTAAAATTAGCAAAATCCGTCCATAAATAACGGAGATATAAGCAGAAATCCGAGACTACTTCTATTTTTGGCCTATTTTTGATCCATATCACGATTACTAAGTCATAAATATAGACAATATGGATATCTAATGATAGATATTTGAAAGTTCATGTATATTAGGCTATAGTGAGTTGGACTTACAATGGGTCAAAATAGGAAAAAATAATTTTTAACCCGAATTTTTTTTTTCACAAAAAATTTTTTTTGTCATAAATAAAAAAAAAAAAAATTTAAAAATATTGGAAAAAACGTTTAAATAACAATTTCGAAAAAAAAAAAATTTTATTTTAGAGTTTCCAAAAAACCGAAGAATTTCGGTTTTAAAAAGTTGAAAGCCGATCGGTTTCGGTTCGGTTTTGTTATAATTTATTAACTATTAAATCAGTTGATAATATAGGAAATGCTAAACAAATTTAAAGTTCAACTTTGACGAGTGTTTATGAGGATAAAGGAAAATTGTACTTTTTCTTTTAATGGTACCTTTTTAATATATTAAATTAGTTAAAGTTGGCTAATATGCTTCTCAGTAAAGAAATAATCAATAATAGGGTGCTCAATTGTATTATGATACCAAGAACTAGAACTAAGAAGTACTTTTTCGTTCTTCAAAATTAATTTTCTATAATATTGAACTTAGAATCAGGAAATTACTGTGAAATTTCAAACTTGACAGTGGTTTAAGTGTGGAAAATTTTTACTTTTTCTTCGAATAGTACTTTTTATTATAATAAATTATTTTACTTATTGTATATACATAATAGTTGGCTGATATGCTTCTAAGTAAAGAAATAATAAAGGATAGAGGGCATAATGTTATTGAGGTAACAGAAACTATTATTGAAATTTCTATAATAAAGACGCTATAAGCAAAATATTAAACACACATGATCCTGACTGAGTTAGAATATAAAATAGGAAATTGCAGGTACTTTTTCGAACTAGTAGTACTTTTTGAACATTTTATAACGATGGACCCAGAAACGCGAAATCAAAACGGATAATTAATGTTAATATTTCTTATTGTAAAGGTACTTTTTGAACATTTTATAATAATAAACCTTAAAATAAGGCACAAATGATTCTGAATGAGTTAGAATTCACGAAAGGTAGTCTTACCTTTCTTTTGTATTTTCTATAATAATGGACACAGAAATATGAAATTAAACATTCATGATGGGTCTTTATGGTATTGTTTTTATTCTAATAATACGTCTAGAATGAGCTACAATCCACATTACAATGAATCAATAAACATGAAACTAGAGACATGTTTTCCTGAATTAGTATTAATTTACAAAGGGAGACTTAATAGTACCGGTCAGCTAGTACTCCATACTTTTATCGGATATTTGAAAATAACTAAGACTTTGTTACAAAAAGTTTGCATTATTTCGCTTGCAAAAGGTAGCCTGCTACATCATCTGATGCAATTATTGAAATACAATTTAAAAAATTTAAACAAATCTTAAGATATTTTTAACGATCTGTGTTAAAAGATATTGGATGAATAATTGGATGAAACAGTTTGTTTCTCATTTCTAAATTTTCTAGTGAAAATAGATTAAAAGTGAAAACCGAAGAATAATTGTCGGTTTCGGTTTAGGCCTTGATAAACCGCGGTTTCGGTTTCGGTTAAAACCGAATTGGAAACTCTATAAGATTTGGCACAGCCGAATATAGATCTCTTACGTGTTTTATTAATCATTTCGTTAGATTAGTGTAGAATTGTGCTAAGTTCTTTTGCAGAAATATTACAGGAGAGACAAAAACGTTCTAAAATTCTTGATTTTAAATATTTTTGAAATCTGTTAAATACTGATCCGACAGACGCTGTCCTGTCCAAATTAGAAAAAATGTTTATGTTCGATTTGTGAATTTGTGAGAATCGGTTTGAAATGTGTAAAAATAGTAAAACATTCATATAGGATTGGGGTACGTTTGATTTACATTTGATTTGAAAATATGTATGTGCAAGGAATCTTATGGTTTTCTATTTACATTTTGATTAAAAGATCGATGTTAAGGTAACCAATTAAAAAAAAAAAAATAAAAAAATCCTTTTTTCGATTGCTTTGCTGTGATATCAGAATTTTATTCATTGCAATGCTCTGCGCGTAAACAAATAATGCTGATGGTGTTCCGATAAGGGAACAGGCGACATACAATGGATTTTCAAGGTTAATGCCGCAAACACACAATGACTGCCCTTGAGATTTGTTAATTGTCATTGTGAATGCAGGCCGTACCGGAAACTATAAGCGTAGAATGGCATGTCAGTCGGAGTCATTAGGATCCGTGGTATCAAAACGTCTTCTCCATTGTACTTTCCTTTGATGACGTTATTCATCCGGTTTTTTACCGCAAGGCAGGTGCCATTACAAAGATGTGGTTGGTTTATGTTTCTTAACATTATGATTACCGATCCGATTTTCTGTTGGAGATTGTGTGGCGGTAATTCAGGTAATTCCAGCTAGTTTAAAAACTCGGTTGGATAGTTGACGACATCATCTTGGGAAATAACGGAATCCACCGATTTGTACGTGATCAATGCGACAGCAATTTCAATTCGGCGACCTCAATGTTTTTCGCAGCTCAACCAATTGTTATTTTGTGCACTGTTTGGAAATCCCTTCGGTAAGCTCGGATTTTAATTCGGTGAACTGGTAGAAAGTGACGGTAAATTGAATGAAGCCGGTCGAAATGCCAACCGGGAGTTTGAAGTTGCGAATGTCCTGCAATTGTTTGGAAAATACTTTTCCAGAATGATCGTTCTGCAGCTCGATTCCTGTTGAAGCAAGTGCAACATCATTCTGCGAGCGTATCGTTGCCAAAATCAACGAGATCAAAAAAGTTTTTTCAGTTTCACCGGGAGCGTAAAAAAAATCCCTTCAGGTTCATCTTTCACAACATTCATAAAAGTGTCGTACGCATATTTTTGTTGTCAATTCTCTCAAACCATCGAAATCATATTATTTTCCGCGTCTCAACTCTTGATTAAATGCGTCGTGCATCAGATAATACCTTGTTCGACATCATCAAGCACATGTCCTCAATTAATATCAAAGTCTCGTTGTTAAATTTCCTCGCTCAGTTGCAAATTTGGATTTGACGTTCTAATACGCATATGATGCTAAACATCACACCTGGAAACTTTGTATTGGATCCACAAATGCGACCTAATTCATCGGTGGAAAATAAATTGGTGAAACTGGGAACTGGTTTTCCTTGCTTCAGCCAACTAGCTTCTTTGGTTTGGGTCCTATCGTGTTTTCAACAGACAGATGGACGGACATAGCAAGATCGTCTTAGAATCATCTTAGAATATAAATACTTTTGTGAGTCTGCGATGAATATTTCGATGTGTTACAAACAGAATGACAAAATTATTATAGCCCTCTTCTTTTATGTTGGGTATAAAAATTTAGTGTGTAGTGAAACCAGTAAGATTCCGATAAGATGAGACCCATTTGTCAATCAATGCTCCTTGTTAAAGAACAATTAGTATTTAATTTTAGTTTTAAGATTTTAATATTCATTGTTAGGCATAAGTAAATAATGCAGATACAATAAATAAATAATAAAGTAAAAAAAATCGTTTCATCTATTCAATGTGTGTATTATGCCAATAATACAATTTTTTAACTCAAAATTTAGTGAAGTTGGATTAATAAAATTTATGTAATGAAATTTACAATTTTCCCGCAAGTACCCTTATAAATACATGACAGCGTATGTTTGAAAGTTAATATTTACAATTTATATGAATTTAAGTAATATTGTACCGTCGGTCAAGTTCAAGTAAATAAACATTGTGATGGCAAACATTTGTAAACTGTAAATTGAATTATTCAGAAAAAAAAATTGTATAGAAATTTATTATAACATGTGCTGCACAGTTTATGCTGCTGTTAGTTATAGTGGGGAGGGTATATTGCGTTTGAGCTGATGTTAGTAACGCTGATAATATGAGTTTAACACCCACTTTAAGATCGACTAAAAATCATTATCTGAGTCGGCCCAAGGACAAATCCTATTAAAAATGGTTCAAATCGGTCTTTGATTTCACCTAGCCCCCATAAAAATGTATGTATATATATTAGGGTGACAGCCGAAGAGTGCCGGGTGGAATATTGTGACACTAGGTCTAAAAGATAAGTACTGAAAATTTGAGCCAAATCGGGCAACGATTTCGGGACGCGCATCGAGGTCAAAGGTCAGATATATGTAAAATTTTACTATTTATATGAAATAAATTTGTAAAACTAATTAACTTTCTGCATTATGTTACCTAAATATGTAGATTTATTTATATTAATGAAAATTACAGTCAAAAAAATATTTTTCAGATTAAACCTATATCTCCTTTGGGTCAAATTGACCCACAAACTCTATTATCGTTAAAATTCGGAAAAAATGCAAATTTTTCAGTTTTTGTTAAAATTTTGCTACTAAATAATTATTTTTGCAATCGAATGCATAATAATCGAAATGTGTACGTAATTGTCGTTCTAATAAGATATAAAAGACAAAAATTGGTTAAAAAATGTTAAAGTTATTAAAAATTCCCCAGACCATTAACGTGTCTCAGGCCACTTGAACAAGAAATGTAGGAACAAAATTAACATATTTTAAGAAATATTAAGATAAAAGCTAATTTTTACTTAAAATATATCCGTATTTACATTCGTATGAGTTTTTGTCTTTGTAGAATACCGTTAACCTATTCGCAGGGATGGCCAAAAAAATTAATTTTTTTTAACTGCAGTTTCAAACCTCCATTTTCAAATTTTTAAAAATTTTCTTAAACAAATTTCAGAATTTTTTGATCATCACATTGGGATTTATTGAGATCATAATAGAGAATAAAAATATGAAAAAATTATGTCAATACCTCTTACAGTTTTTTCCGTACCTTCGATTTAAATTTTGTGATTTTCGGGAAAAAATATTTTTTTGGTCATAATTTGGCGAATGAGAGCAATTTCCTTACTGTTACACATTTTAAGTAAAACCTATACAGAATCTTATAACTCAGATAATTTCAGATATACTGTGAAAGTTTTACTAAAATCGGAAAACGTTAACCCTTAAATGGTGAAGGTCAAAGGTAAAATTTTTCAATATTTGGAATTTCTAATGTAAAGATGCCGAAATGTTATATATTTTTGGGCCGATTTTAATGAAACTTGAGAAAAATATAACATAAAGTCTATAATATACAAAAACAGTGCAAAAATGGAAATTAACCGTTAATATAATTTGGGGTCCAACTTTTAAAATCGCGAAAACCGCAGTCAAATATAGAGTCATTTTGACCCCAAGTGCTTTTAAGGGTTAATTTCCATTTTTGCACTGTTATTGTATATTTTAGACCCTAAGGTATATTTTTCGCAAGTTTCATTAAAATCGGCCCAAAAATATATAACATTTCGGCATCTTTACATTAGAAATTCCAAATATTGAAAAATTTTACCTTTGACCTTCACCATTTAAGGGTTAAAGTTGTCCGATTTCAGTAAAACTTTCACAGTATATCTGAAATTATCTGAGTTATAAGATTCTGTATAGGTTTTACTTAAAATGTGTAACAGTAAGGAAATTGCTCTCATTCGCCAAATTATGACCAAAAAAATATTTTTTCCCGAAAATCACAAAATTTAAATCGAAGGTACGGAAAAACTGTAAGAGGTATTGACATAATTTTTTCATATTTTTATTCTCTATTATGATCTCAATAAATTCCAATGTGATGATCAAAAAATTCTGAAATTTGTTTAAGAAAATTTTTAAAAATTTGAAAATGGAGGTTTGAAACTGCCGTTAAAAAAAATTAATTTTTTTGGCCATCCCTGCGAATAGGTTAACGGTATTCTACAAAGACAAAAACTCATACGAATGTAAATACGGATATATTTTAAGTAAAAATTAGCTTTTATCTTAATATTTCTTAAAATATGTTAATTTTGTTCCTACATTTCTTGTTCAAGTGGCCTGAGACACGTTAATGGTCTGGGGAATTTTTAATAACTTTAACATTTTTTAACCAATTTTTGTCTTTTATATCTTATTAGAACGACAATTACGTACACATTTCGATTATTATGTATTCGATTGCAAAAATAATTATTTAGTAGCAAAATTTTAACAAAAACTGAAAAATTTGCATTTTTTCCGAATTTTAACGATAATACAGTTTGTGGGTCAATTTGACCCAAAGGAGATATAGGTTTAATCTGAAAAATATTTTTTTGACTGTAATTTTCATTAATATAAAAAAATCTACATATTTAGGTAACATAATGCAGAAAGTTAAGGAGTTTTACAAATTTATTTCATATAAATAGTAAAATTTTACATATATCTGACCTTTGACCTCGATGCGCGTCCCGAAATCGTTGTCCGATTTGGCTCAAATTTTCAGTACTTATCTTTTAGACCTAGTGTCACAATATTCCACCCGGCACTCTTCAAAAATCGAACAAAAATTTTTTTCCATACATCTGATTGTCACTCTAATATATATAGATATCCAGTCAAATTCCTTTACGAATAAGTTTTATATGTATAAAAATTACTTTTAAAAATTGTATACGGATCAATCCATAATTGACCATAGCTCCCACCTACGAAAATCACTTTAACGATCATAAATTACTTAATAATGTTGCGCGCAGTTGCGCTCAGTTTTTGATATTTATGATCAATATACTCTGGCAACATCAGTTATCGATTCGTGTAACTTGTAAATTCTAAATACAGTGCAAGCTCGGTCGCGAAAACAGAACTCAAAATTTAATTGAAAAAATGTATGTATTTTTAAAATTAGAATCCTTTTTATTGGTATACATATTACATATTAAACATTTTTAAAGAAATTGAAGATTTTGTGCTGCATTTTTGGCAAATTATTTTTTAAAACAACAGCTGAGTCACGTAGTTCATATAGAGCTGTTGTCGGCTTATCATTTTCCAAAGCCCATTGTATGCATATGTTTATCGATGCTAAAAAACAATCGTCCACTTTAATTTTGTTTTCTTCATGACCACTATCGTATAAATCCTCTGATTCCATATCTAATAATTCCACATGAAATTCTTCTTGAATCCAGTTGCTTATGTCAGCATTCGTGAAAAAATGTTCCGTATCAATTTGAGCTAGAAGTGTACCAATAATAGAAAGATCTTCGTTTTCTTCCTGAATTATATTTTGTAAAGAATATAAGGGCATGTTATCCTCTCCATTCAGTACTGAATTCGAGCAAAGCGTTCCAGGATTTTCGGATATTGGACACTGATATTTTATCCCAGGACGTAGCTAGAATCTGAACTGCATTTTTGAAATTGAATCTTTTTCTGGTCAAGCAAGTGAGTGAGCAGTTGTTTTTTATAATTTAATGTGACCAAGTTGATAACGCTTTGATCTAACGGTTGTTTATCTGTGCCATTCGCATTTGAACAGGACAAACAAGTTATTCGTTCTTTACATATTTTTCTTCCGGGTGCTGTTTTCTCATTACATGTGACAAGAGTGTGATTTGGAAGCATCCTATAATATATACCAGATTCGTCGGCATTGTAGATTTGGTGAGGAGTCAACCCATGCTCATCAACATAATCCTTAAACTCTTTCACAAATGGATTAATAAGTTGAGGTTTCGAGGACAATTTCTCGCCCGTAATTTTTAAAAATCTAATTCCACTCTTCGACTCTTAAATTTCTTCAACTATCCTTCACTGGCATTAAAACCTGAATCGGTTTGATAAATTTTTGAAAACAAATGACAAATTTAAAGTGGCATATTTTTGAATATAATTGAGATATTGACTTGAAATTTTTTTTGTAAGACCAAAAATTAACTTATCTCAACAAAAAAAAAAAAAATAGTTCTGAAAAAATGTGGACCACAAATTTTAGTTTAAGAAACTCAATAAATATGTAATATGTAATAAAATCTTTATTTATTAACAAGACTAAACGAAATTTTCAACGTTTTTTAAATTTCTCATTCTAAATAATAAAGTGTAAAAAAGCTTGTAAAAAGGTCAAAGAGAATCCCGCAATTGTTAAAAATTTGAGTGAAAATCCAAAAAATGGTATTTTTTACAATTTTGCCCAGAGGTTCTACATTTCCTTTGGGGCTGAGAAAATACTTTGGAAATAAATAGGAATCACATCAAGGTTTCCAAAGCTGCTATCTGTTTTCTGATCCCAGCTTTGGGATTTTATAACATGTGGTCCAAAGTTAAAATTTTTATAAAAAATAGGTCAAATTCTGAAGGGCGTAGGGCGATATATTCGAAAAATATGACATGTTTTATATACCAAAATGTTCTCCGTAAAGATATCTTACAGAAAAACATAAAACTTTTATATGTTCTTAAAGAAAGTTTTATTTTAATAAAAAAAGAGTTAAGTCACCTTTTTGCCCAAAAAACTGCAAAAATCTACAAATTTTTTAATTTTTAAATTGAAAATCTTTTATTTTCGGATCTGTAATCGATGTTGCTCTGAAATTTTTTGCATATTATTAGTAATTTAGTTATCTAACTAACAAAAAGAATTCGAGTCCATTCGGTTCAAAAGTACGCCCTATATTTTTAAAAAGCGGACCAAGGTATGGCAAAATTTTAACATTTCAATTTTGAAATGCTTATAACTCAGAGATAAATAGCACACGCAAGCAAAAATGTAAAAATCTTTGAAATCGGATGGGAAACAAAAAAATTACACGTATTTAAAAATTATACATATCGAAGGTTACCTTCTTTGAGCCCCCATAGAGCCGCGCCTGGAGCATTTGTAGGGTCCATTTTAATAACTTGATACTCCTTGGCTACGCCCACGTAAAATTTTATCCCGATCGGACCATCCGTTTAGAAATGCCAGATTTATTTTCAAAAAATTTTGATTCTGTCACACTGTGCAGCTTCTCTTGTTTATTTGATGACTTGTGTAATGTCTCAAATATCCTCTCGAACCAATAATACATCACAATTAGTTTTAGGGTAAATTAAACAAGCGTTTAAAAGAAATAAAAGAATACGAAAGAGTTTTAAACGGCGCCAAGATCTCTACTTAAATCCATCAAAGGTCACCACAGCTAATTATTAAACATCATGTCATCCAAATACCAGTTGTGTTTTTCAAAATGACACATTTATTCACATTTTAAAATGTTTGTTTGTTATTGTTGTTAAATTTTTGCTTCCCAATGTGTAATAAATTTAATTAATTACATTAATTTGTACACTAATGTCTATTTTTTTCTTCTTTTAATTTTGTATTTTTTCAGTGGCAAAGTGGCGAGAGAAGCTGGTTATTTTTATTTTATCGCTGGATATGGGCGCTCTTTTTTATGGTTGTCTTTTTAGTCTGCTTAATTTTACAATTTTCCGAAGGCAAATATTTTATTTTCTTAACAAATTGGGGCATTATACTGTGTCTTCTAACACAACTATTGGCCGCCATTCTGGTGACACGTTGGCACTTTGATTTGGGTGCTGTGAGATCGAATCAGTGTGAACGTCATGGCAGAGAGAGAAGGAGATCACCGTTACTTATTAAATGTTACTGGCTGTTACATGATGTTGCATTGCCGCTGGCCTTGGTCATTACCACGATCTATTGGACGTGTCTGCATGGGAAAATGAGTAAGTTGTGGTATTGATATAAAAAAATACAGTTGAAAACAAGATTTTCTATACAAAATACAGTTATACACAAGGTTTTCTATAGAAAATAGAAAAATTTCTATAGAAAATAACAAAACGAAACATTATGCGACCCGGAAACGCATGCTTTAAAATGTCCATTGTTCAGCCTGCTCACAGTGGGGCAGAATCAAAATTTTTTGGAAATAAATCTGGATTTTCTAAACGGCTTGTCCGGTTGGGATAAAATTTGACATGGGATTAGCCAAGGAGTATTCTAGTTTAAGTTATTAAAAATTAACTTATATAAAGAAAAAAAAAATAATTTGGAATAAATGTGTTTCCAATATTTGCAATCCTATTAAAATTTTGATACAAATTTTAGTTTTAGAAATTCATTAAATATGTAATAAAATCTTTATTTTTTAACAAAACTCAATGAAATTTTCAACATTTTTTAAATTTGGCATTTTAAATAACAAAGTGTAAAAAAACATGTCAAAAGGTCAAAGAGAATCCCGCAGCTCATTAAAAATTGGAGCGAAAATCCCTAAAATGGTATTTTTTTAAATTTTGCCCATGGGGTCTGCATTTTTTTCGGAGCTGGGAAAATACTTTGGGGATAAATAGGGAACAAATCAAGGTTTGCAAAGCTGCTTTCCATTTTTCGATCTCAGTTTTGGGTTTTTAGAATATGTGGCTCAAAGTTGAAATTTTAATAAAAAATAGAGGGTCGACATATTCAAAAACTAGGACATATTATTTATACCATAATATTCACCGTAAAGATACCTTACAGAAAAACATAAAATTTTTATTTGCTCTTAAAGAAAGTTTTTTTTTTCATAAAAAAGAATAAAGTCAAGTTTTCGCCCAAAAAAAAACAGCAAAAATCTACTATTTTTTGAATTTTTAAATTGAAAATAGTTTATTTTTGGATTCATAATTTATATTGCTCTGAAATCTTTTGTATATTTTTGCTAATTTAGTTCTCTAATTAACAAAAAAAATCGACTCCATTTGGTCCAAAAACACGACCTATATTTTTAAGAAAGCGGACTAAGGTATGGCAAAATTTTAAAATTTAAATTTTGAAATGCCTATAACTCGGAAATTATAAGAGATAAATAGAGCCGAGCGCTTTCCAAAAATATAAAAATCTTTAAAATCGGATGGGTAACATAAAAATGGCACGTGTTTAAAAATTTTACATGTCGAAGGTACCCTAATTTGAACCCCCATAGCGCCGCCCCTGAATCATTTACAGGGCCCATTTTAATAACTTAAACTTGAATACTCCTTGCGTACGCCCATGTCAAACTTTATCCCGATCGGATAAGCCGTATAGAAATGCCAGATTTATTTCCAAAAAATTTTAATTCTGCCCACTGTGCAGCTGTGTGCTTGCTCACCATCCTGTTAGAACCACATATCTTTCAATACCAATTCATAAATTTTCAGTTCTTAAAACAGGTTCTGTTTCGCTTAATAGTTACAGTATTATTCAGTATTATACAGTCCACAAAAATATAAGGCCCGATGACAGTACTTGCGTAATTGACTTTAAATCAATGATACATGGATTCTCAACCCTCAGAGGTACACATTTGGTTTCTTTACGTAACCGTTCAGACTAAGCTGCTGATTTTGAAAAAATCTTCACTGTATATTTTTGAATCACCTGATGATCAAATATATCTCTGTGTCAAAAATTCTCAACTCTTATATTTTCCTTTGATGTGAGTTCATTCATTAGTTAAATGATTGAATGTTATAATTACATTACAAATCATTTGGAATCTGTGAATATTGGTTGATACGCGGGTGTGTCAAAACGTCTGTGCCTTTTTGAATGAGACACAGGTTTTATGGATAAAAAATTATTTTTTAACATAGTCTACTTTAAGCTCTAAGCATTTTGTCCAATGTTTCTCCAATCTGTTTATGCCTTCCAAATAATACGATTTCTTGAGTTCATCAAAATAGTTATTTTTTATGAGATGATTTCATCGTTGGAGTCAAATCTCCTTCAGACGAGACATTTTTTCAGGTTTTGAAACAAAAAATAGTCACTCGGTACTATATCCGGAGAGTAAGGCGGAAGAGCTACCATTTTGTAGCCTAATTCATGTGTGTACCCTTTTGTGCACCCGATTGTGAGCAAACGCGGCAGCCATCTTGCAGAAAGCTTTCCCATACCCAAGTTATCACTCAGAATTAAAACCACTGAGCCATGTGAAATGCCTGTGGTTTCCACAAACTCTCGCACTTTCAATCCCCGATCGGCCGACACCATATCGTTACTGTTTTTGCTTTTGTTTCGGGTGTAGCGATCTCAACTGGGCGTCCAAAACGTTCGACATCTTCCATGCTTGTACGGCCGAAATTCAATAAACCACTTTTTTACCATTGAAGTTGATGGAACAGATTTCCCATAGTATTTATCAAGCTTAGCCTTTATTTGAGTGACTGTTTTTTTCCGCAAACTAAATGACGCAACTTGTTCAAGTTTTGACAGGAGTGAACTAACAAATGCCTGTTGACAGTTAAGAGCCGGGAAATTCAAAAAGTCGCCGACTTATAAAGTCAGCATGTTTGCTTAAAATTACATAATAAGGGCGACAGCAAGACTTGAATATTTATGTAGATATTTATTTAAGATCTAATCTCTTACATATTTCCGAATCAGTGCACGGTGCACAGTTGGGCAGAATCAAAATTTTTTGGAAATAAATCTGACATTTCTAAAAATTTAGAAATCTTTAAAATCGGATGGGAAACAAAAAAATGGCACGTGTTTAAAAATTTTACATGTTGAAGGTACTCTACTTTGAGCCCCCATAACGCAGCGCCTGGAGCATTTGTGGGGTCCATTTTAATAATTTGAACTTGAGTGCTCCTTAGCTACCCCCACGTCAAATTTTGTACCGATCGGGCCATCCGTTTAGAAATGCCAGAATTATTTCCAAAAAATTTTGATTCTGCCCCACTGTGCGGTGGTGAATTCCGGCCAAAAATCCATAACTTTTTTATTTCTTCATAAAAATGTTTAAAATTTGGTATTTGTATTAAGAGTAGCATGACCGATCGATCCATAAATATTTTGATGTTCAAATACATGAAAAAAAAAAATTTCATGTATGTAATGTAAGTGGCTGAAATTTAGTCCAAAAATAAAGAATAACATACAGTGACTCTCATTAATATACGGTTTTTATATATGAGTTTCTGAAATAAGAAAATTCTCAATGAATATAATGACATCTTGTTAATGTTTATTTTTTTACTTAAAGGTATATATTAAGAGCTCACTTTTCACTAATTGGTTTTTATTAATAGTGAGTGAATCTATTTTAAAATAATAAGAAACTAAAATACTATAGGAATGCATGCTTCATTAATATTCGGTTTTTTAGTTTTACCATAAAATTCACCGCTGTAAATCTGCGTATTTACATAAATTATTTGTAAAATTGGGATACACTCATTAATTAACATCAAACAAATAATGTTAGCTGAATAAACATTGCCATTCTCAAGTTTTTTTTTTATAAAAGTCACGATGGGTCGTAAAGGAAAAAATACTTCGTTAGAGCAAAGAAAATTAGTGATTTTCATTACAAAAACGGCCAAATACTGTCGGTTACATTATCCGAAGATATAAAAACCAGGATCGAATTGATTTTAAAAAACAAACTGGGCAGCCAAAAAAGCTTACCGAGATGGAAGAGCTCCGTTTTGTTAGAAAAATCAAGGCTAACCCACGCTTAAGTGCCCCCAAAATTGTTACTGAAGTTAAGGCGGAATTTGGAAAGACAGTTTCAGAAGCATCAATAAGTCACGCCATTAAAAAATAAGGTTTCAACGGCCGAATTGCCCGAAAAAACCCTTTCGTGAATTTAATGGCTTTTTTCGGGCAATACGACCGTTGAATAATCGGTTAAAACTTACTAAGAAGCATATAAAAAAAGATGTAAATTGATGGGAAGACGTAATTTTCTCGATGAAAGCAAATTTAACTTATTTGGAAGTGATGGAAAAACTATGAAGCCGAATTAGGAGTTAAAAGAAAAAAATATTACTCCAATAGTTAAGCATGGAGGAAGAAGTGTAATGGTTTGGGGCTGCATATCAGCGAAAGGGGTTGGGAAGCTGGTATTAATCGAAGGCATTATGCACAATGATGTTTATTTGAACATTTTGAGAGATAATTTGAAACAATCTGCAGAAAAAATGGGAATTGCAAGAACTTTTGAATTGTATCAGGACAACGACCATAAGCATATATCCCACGTTGCTCATGAGTGGTTGCTTTATAATTGTCCAAAAGTGATTAATACGCCTGATCAGTCCCCAGACATGAATCCCATAGAAAATTTATGGGACTATTTAGATTGCCGAGTTAGCGGAAATCCCCTTTCTTCGAAATACGAACTCAAAAAAAGGCTGCAGGAAGAATGGGTCTGGAAATAGTCTTTCTGAGGTTATAAAAAATAAGGGCTATCCAACCAGATATTAATTTATTTTTTTAAATTTGTATTTAAACAATAATGTTACATGTGCTAAAAAACTGAATATTAATGAAGTGTGAATTATTTAAGTATTTTTGTTTTTATTTATGTTGTTTGTTCAATATTCAGAATTCTGAAATAAGATTTTTTTGATCTCTTAATATGTCTTCTGAATAAAAAAAAAAAAATAATACCACCGGTTTTTTATTATTTTCTATTAATTTTGTTGACTTTTAATAACTCGAATAAAAAAACCGAATATTAATGAGAGTCACTGTAAGTTATCGAAAAAAAAATTGGTCATTAAAATTTCGGAATACATATACAGGGTTTGGCCAAACAATCATGTACGTTTTAAAAGCATCGAGAAAAATTAGGTTATTCATGCCAATGCCTGAAATTTGTTCCAAAAATCAAGAAAAAATTATCGTAGAAATTTCAGAATATATATACAGGGTTTAGCCAAACAATCATTGACGTTTTGAAATTATAGGAAAAATGTATGTAATTTATATAAATGGCTTAAATTAGGTTTATAATTAAAAAAACTTCGATTCAAAAGTAAAAAATTACAATTTTTAAATATTAAAATGACAAGAAAAAACCTTTGACTTTACAGCACTATAAATAACCCTATATTTACTGTATAGCCAAAATAACAATGAAACTATATATTTTGAAGTGTTGAAATGTACCATCAAAATTTTATACAAATTAAAAAAAAAAAAAAAAAAACATTTTTGGCCGAAAGTGTTCTAATAAAACGAAATTGAATATTAAAAAAAACAAGCTATTTTCCAATACCAGACAATATGAAAAAAATAGTATAATCTTATGACTTGATTCAAAAGTGGGATATCAGCGATTTCAGTAACCTTCAGCAAGTGGTTTTGAAAATTAACCTCAAAAAACAGAAGTTTTGTTTTTATTCTAAAACATAGTAATAATGCCACCATGAATCGATGCAAAGATTCTTCGCGCCCTGAAAGTTTTGCATCATTGTTAGCAGCACTTTCAGGGCGGCAACTTTTCAAAATCGCTTGCTGAAGGTTAATGAAATCGCTGATGTAAGTAAGTATTTGAAAAACTTAAAATTTTTACGAATAATCGGGAAGAATCTTTGCCTCGATTCATGATGGCATTATTACAATGTTTTAAAATAAAAACAAACAGAAAATTGCTTCTGTTTCAATCAGTATATTACTCCCATTTAGGATCTGTTCCAAATATAAAAAACTATCTGAATTTAACAAGATTTGAGTTACATTCTGAGGTTGAAGGTCCTGGACGAAGAATGATATTTCTCTAGATAAGTCATTTACCAAAAATCCTTTCAACATGTTAGCTCAAACCATTCTTTAAATTTTCAAAGATTCCTCTTAGAAAGCATTTTTGATTTCAAATTATTCTTAATTAGAGATCAAACATCCGCTCTTGTTTGTGATATTATAAAATTATACAAAATTGTTTTTTTAAATCTATAATTTAAGATCATTATCTAACTAAATTTAAAGAGTAACATTGTTTTTATAGTAAATATTTTCTATTTCCTGTTCTTAATTTTACAATCTAACAGATAAACCTACACGATTTCCCATCATTAGTTTCATAACACACTGCCTCAATTCCGTGTTTATGCTGGTGGATTTTCTGATTGTTGCATTTCCGGTGCGACTGTTGCACACCCTCTATGCCATGCTGTTGCCCATCGTTTTTTGCTTCTTTACGGTGATTTATTTTTTCTGTGGCGGCACCGACGAGTAAGTACTTACTTTGAATTACATCACAATAATAACTAATTATTTAATTACTGATCTTGTATTTTTCTATTTCTCCCTCACAATTTGCCATCATCATTATCAATTTATTATCAAGGTATGGGAATCATTTTGTGTATCCACTATTGGATTGGACAACACCCGTCAGAGGTGTAGTGACATTTGTTGGTGTATTCGGTTTATATTGTATTTATTCGATTCTATTGTTTGTTGTATTCAAACTAAAGCGTTTCGTACATCGTTCATTGAGTGTCGTCTGGTCACCTCATTGTGTTGGTTTAATTTAATCATCATTATTCTCCGGCAACGTCATCATGATCATCATCATCGACAGACGAGCAGCATATTATACATAGTTATTGTCATCACAACATTTTTTTTTAGAAAAATACATATTACATACATTTATTATTATTATTTTTACATGCACATACATCATAGTAATTTGATGTTCGGTAGAACTTACACCATTTCCACTTGTAGCCTTAAAAAGGCACCAAAAGCAAATCTGAAACATTTAAAACAGTTTTATGATCTGCAATGAATCTAAATATTGATCATGAAAACAATGATAGAAGCTTCGATTAAGTTTAAAAGTGGTAAATAATAAATGTATTTCCTTGCTAAAAATTCGCGATTAATTCAATTTATATTCAAGGAAACTCATAATTCATTAGAACTATTAGTATGAAATTAAAACTAAATTGAAAATACGATCAGTTTCACCTATTCCCTTACTTCTTCAATAATGTGTATGAAATCATTATTCATGATCTTTATTACAAACGAAATGGAAATGGTGTATTTTTTTTCACTATTATTTTACATTTTTGTATCTTTTATTGTCAAATCATATTCATATAATTAGTTACTAGTACGAAATGTAGTCAATTTACATGAACATACAATATTTATGTTTATTTTGTTCCTTAAACTACTAAATGCAATTAATATTTTTTAACAATAAAAATAATTTTATAGAATCCAATAAATATATGATTATTCTGTATTTTTTTGCTTATATTTGGACAAATTTCTTGTGGAAAATGTTAGTTTAAACATTTTATTTTTATGCTCATTATATAAATAGTTACCCTCGTAGACTACAGACTGGCTGACATCATTAATATAATTGTCTAATTAACAAAATTCTTTTTTTTTAAATTTCACCCTTTTATTAGGAGACAATTTGGCTTTTTATAGCTTTCCATAACGTTTTAATCAGCTAGCTCTGATTTTAAATTATTTTTACAGTTTTAGCTCATGGCTATTTTGGATGATTTGGTGATTAATTTAATGAGTAACAACTGAACTAGAACTGAAGTAGAACTGAACTAGAACTGAACTAGAACTGAACTAGAACTGAACTAGAACTGAACTAGAACTGAACTAGAACTGAACTAGAACTGAACTAGAACTGAACTAGAACTGAACTAGAACTGAACTAGAACTAGAACTGAACTAGAACTGAACTAGAACTGAACTAGAACTGAACTAGAACTGAACTAGAACTGAACTAGAACTGAACTAGAACTGAACTAGAACTGAACTAGAGCTGAACTAGAACTGAACTGAATTAGAACAGGAACTGAACTAGAACTATTACAATAAGTCAAAGATAACTGAACTGGATTTGAACAAAAAGCTATTTTAGGTTTTGTTTTGATTAAATTTTGTTGGTCAAAATAATAGAGATCATTTAAGATTTTTAGAATTGTTTTGAAAATTACTATTGGGTGTATGATTTAAAAATGCGGGAGTTTTTTCAAATTTTTTTTGAAACATTTGTGACTATAAATTTATAAGAAGTATTGGCCATTGTTAGCTATGACCTTTTCCAATCTCTCTGGCAACATATGGATTCTGAGACAAAAGAACTGCTCATCCTTTGAGGCCAAGAACGGATCAAGCCAATTTCCGATACTCTATTCTGAAGTGAAGCATATCCCAGAGAGAGCGTGCTGCATCGATTGAATGACATACATAGTAGTTGGAAGCTGCTAGGTCTGGACTATAAGGCGGGTGAGGCATAACTTCCAAACCACTTCATTCTAAATAGTTTTTAACAGTTGGCATGATGGACTATTACGGTTTCATGTCTGACCGCATATTCTGGACATTTGTCGGACAATGCTGGCTTCAAACGAATGAGTTGCGTTCGGTAAATATTCCCTCTGATGGGCTATATTTCAGCAACTCATAATAGAATATACAGAACCTGGTCGATCTTTGCCTTCCGTGTCAAAATCACCACTGCTGGACCGCATAAACCCTCTCTAGCATGTTGAAACCCATAAGCTTTGATGATCAATCGGTGCAATATAATGTTCAATAACTAAGTGAGAATAAATGACAGACACGTACCCTTAAAAATGACATATAAGTTATAAAAAACAGAAACCACGTTCGAAAGATACGCCATTTATTGTTAATCCCGCATTTTTAAGTTATACACCAAATATAACTAAAAACAAGTAAGAGAATATGGTTGGTCAAGCCCGACCATATAATACCCTAAACTAAGTAAACGAGCAAAAACATTTTTCTTTCAAAATTTCAATAATTTATATTTGTGAGTGATTTTCGGAAGTGGGCCTTATATAGGAGCTATGACAAACTATGGACCGATCACCATGAAATTTGGTCATGTGATTAAAGTATATATGAAAGATATTTATGTTGCATTTTATCGTATACGAACATATTTAGGAGATTTATGCTTGTAAAAGTGATTATCGCAAGCAGGCCTTATTTTGGAGCTATGACTAATTATGGACCGATCATAATAAAATTTGGTGACATGAATTCCGTGTATATAAAACTTATTTGGATAAAAACTTGATATCTATATAAGTTAAACATTTATGACCGATAAAGTCCAATTTCGGGAGGACATTTGTATGGGGGCTACGTGAAATAATAGACCGATTTCAGCCAGTTTCAATAGGCTTGGTCCTTGGGCCGAAAAAGTTATATGTACCAAATTTTATCGAAATATCTACAAAATTGCGACTTGTACTCTGCGCACAAGGTTTACATGGACAGCCAGCCAGACGGATGGACGGACGGACGGACATCGTTTAATCAGAAAGTGATTCTAAGTCGATCGGTATACTTTAAGGTGTGTGGTAGACTAATATTTTTGGGCGTTACAAACATATGCACGAATCCAATATACCTTCCACACTATGGTGATGTAGGGTATAAAAAATTTAATCGGAAAAAGGGGGCTTTAAAGATTATGAAAGTTCATTCAAAACTAAGATTATGATACTTTTAAATCAAACAAACTGGATGAACATATTTACAAAACATTTCGTTTTTTTAGTTTGTTTTTATACCGGTAAAAAGGGTGTTTATTATAGAGGTATAGAACTTTGAAATGGAATAAACCAAGATGAATTTTTTAAATTGACATGAAATTTACATTATAAAGAAGATAATCTTCTGGCAATATAATTTTAATATGACTTTTGGCATATGACCGCCACGGCTGGCTCGGACGTAGTCTAATCTGGAGGTTAAATTTTCGATGACTTTTTTTAACATTTGTGGCCGTATATCGGCAATAACGCGGCGAATGTTGTCCTCCAAGTGGTCAATAATTTCGGGCTTATCGGCATAGACTAGCGACTTCACATATCCCTACAGAAAATAGTGTAGCGGCATTAAATCACACGATCTTGGAGGCCAATTCACGGGTTCGTGAAACGTGAAACTATGCGGTTACCAAACGTTTACTTCAATAAATCAATTGTGGCACGAGCCGTGTGATATGTTGCGACGTCTTGTTGAAACCACAGCTCCTGCACATCATGGTTGTTCAATTAATGAACGAAAATGTCAGTAATCATGGCTCTATAGCGTTAACCATTGACTGCAACGTTCTGACCAGCATCGTTTTTAATGAAGTACGGACCAATGATTCCACCAGCCCATAAAGCACACCAAACAGTCAGTTTTTCTGGATGTAATGGTGTCTCAAAATACACATGAGGTTTATCATCACACCAAATACGCCAATTTTGTTTATTGGCGTATCCATTCAAACAAAAGTGAGCTTCATCGCTAAACAAAATTCGGTTATGGAAATCCCGAGCATAACCATGATTTTCAAAATAAATTTGCACAATTTGGAAGCATTGTTCAGGCGTCACTCTATTCATGTTGAAATGCTAAACCAAACTAAACATAAATCTCTTGACAGCTGACAAAATGGACGCCAGTAATAAAAATTGTTGCCAACTTAAAGTTTTATACCTCTGTAAAAAACACTCTTTATCATTGTCGAATTTGTCCTTATTTTGTTATGATTAAGCCCCTTTAAATACTATTGTTACGAATGTGCAATAGCGATTTGAATTTAACGGTCTGTAACGACTGCCTGCAACAACAAGTCCATTAGTAGAAGCTTCTACTCATTAACAATGTTGATAGCATGCGGTTAGCATTGTTTATAACTATGGCAACACTAAATGTTTAAGCTGCTACCATTAACATCGAAAGCTCTTGAATTCGAATGTTCTAGTTGTCCGTTAAGAGCATTGTAGAGATTCACGATAGATGGCGCGTGTATAAATAGTGGCAGAGGTTGCAGTAGGGAGTTGATCATTGTCGCTGTTAGAGTTAACATCAACTGTCTTGTACATTATAAAGTGTGTGTGTGTATTTCTGCGAATTGATAGACGTGTATAGAAACACTGAGTGACTATTTAATTCTGTTGTTGTTGTACATTCTGAATAAGAGTTGTTACAATTTTGAACTACTAAAACTGCTTTTATTTGCAATCAAAAGTATCCGGTTTATTTAAAGGAAATAAACCCCGTTTTCAAAAGGTAAAAACGTAACACTATTGTTAAATCTTAAATTTTCTAGTAATGTACATATAAAAATAATGTAATAGGAATTTGTGGATTTTCTCGTTAAAGATGCTACTTTAGAAACTTTTCTAAATATCGAGGATATATTTATAATATTGTAAATAGGATGATGTCAGAAATCGGAGACAGATAAATGACACCTTGAGTAGGTAGTGAGAGTTTTTTAAATCATATTGCAAACATCTATTACTGTTAGACGTTACGCAGTTGTAATAGCGTAAAACAAATCTGTGGAGATTTTAAATTAATCAGGATTATTCATGTTGTCACATTCATTATAATTTTGAAATGTGTAATTACAACAAATCACAACTATATATATTATAGATTTTTTTAACAATAATTTATTGTTTTGAAAACATATTTTAAAAATGATTGTTTTGAATTCTTAAGCACGCAATGTACGTTTTCTTAAATATACATGTAGTGATTATTAGATATGTGTTTGCTAAAATAAAAATTTGCAGTAACTACTTTTCCCCTTTTAGAATTACACGTACCATCATTTGAAAATGTTTTACCACATAATGGGTTAATTGTCTGCCTCCAAATAGTCACTCTCTCATAAAAGCTGACTCTCAAATTTATACTAGAACTTAATTTTTTTTTATCACAATTGTTTTGTAAACATTCGTAACAGTGTTGTTGCTTAACATGGTTTAGGCCAAGAGCTAGTGGTCATAGTTAACCAAAATGAACGGAATGGATTCCACATTCAACAGAGTAGAAGTAAGTATGACGTTGTCGTCATAATGATGAAGATGATATTCATTAGCTAATACTAAAAGTAAAGGTAAACAAATAAAATAAACCTAACGATGACGTTACTTTTAGCAAATGCCAACACGTATGTATGTAAAATACGTTTTGATACAATTCAATTTGGCAGTTAAGAAAACAAGTATATAGTTGTTGTTGTTGCTGGTAAAAATAACAAAAAATATGAAAATAACAACTATATTTAGTAGTTTTTGTATGTGTTTACTTTGTTATATTGTAGTACACTCAAAAAATGTATGGTGGAACACAAATCGGTTCAAGGTTAGTGTTAATATTGTTACGAAGTTGCACTAACGATTTGAATTTAACATTTTGTAACGGCTGCTTGCAACATTCGTTATGTTTATAAACATTTACAGTGTTCGAAACGTCTACTTATCAACAATGTTGATAATACGCTGTTATTAACATTGTTTGTGGGTATGAGAGCATTCACTGTTAAAGCTGCTAACATTAACATTGAAGCTGCTGAAAGCTCCAGAAATAGAAAATTCTAGTTTTGTCCGTTATATAGATAATTTATGAAACTGCTGGAAGAAGGCACTGTGTATATAAATTGTAACAGAAGGTTGCAGTCAATCAGTGTATTGTAGGCTCTGTTAGACTTAACATCAACTGTATTACCAGTGTGTTTTTAAAGTGTGTATTAAAAGAGACAACGGTAGCTTAGCGGTAACGATAGTAGAGCTATGTGGACATTTTAGTGTTAACGATAGCTTAGCGGTAATGCCTTGCTATAAAGGCATAATTCTCTATTTATTTTAATTAGATTGTGTAAATATTTATTACTAGCTGAACCCGGTCCGCGTTGCTGGCCCTTAGAAAACATCTGTTTTATATTGCATCTCGGTCTCGATTTTAATATACAGTGTCGGACAAAGTCGGTGATCCAACCATAAATTTTAATACATGTGGTGGCAGTCCGGCTGGTTCCAATGAATTCAAAAATTCAGTAGGATAATCGACGGCTTGTTCTTCGTTCATTACTGTGTTAATCCATTTGCATTTTATAGTTTCGATAGGCAGTTTCAATTGTATTTGTTTATTGAGCTTGTTAACATCGTAATTTGTTGGTGCCAAAATTGCATGTTCCCACAGCCAATCCGAATTTTTGTAGTTGGTTGTAAGAATTGGGAATACCTTGTCAACAACGAAATCTCATTTGTGGCGAGATCAATTGAAATTTTTCCATTTCTGATGTCCAACAATTGTTTTGAGAATGTTTCGGCAGAAGGGTATTGCAGCAAATGCACACGCATGTTCGTTGATAGCGTTCGGCTTCTGTAGCTTCATTTCCAGTGAAATAAATTTGAAGGAACTTCGCATCATAGGATTGGCGACGGAAATGTAACTTAGAAGCAGCTTAGGCGGCTTAATAACTGGTGGCAGAACAACTTTACCGTTCGAACAGCAAATTCCCGGGGATTCCTTAGGGAACTTCAAAACGCGGCAATGTTTGTCCATTGCGGCAATCAGTACGTCCTTGTGATTCCTGTAGTCATCATATTTATTGTAATAAAATGCCGGTAACTTTAAATCGATTCTTTCTCTTGATCGAGCCATTCAGGAGCGATTGGCTTCTAGTCTTTTGATATGCTGTTGAGGTGCCTCTGCAGCACTCGAAATTTTATTTGAATAAAACCGTTATTTTTTATTAAAAGTGGAATGCGGAGGGTTATTCAAAATATTATTTTATTTCATAGATTTCATATGGAAATTTCTTATTCATGCACCTAATATGCAAGAGTAAACAAAATTGTTTATTATCGATTGATAATATAAAAGAACTTTTATAGTACCGGATATGTGTTGAATTGTATTCCTTTCTTCGCTTACACCAAATAATACGCTTCAGAGTACACCACTTTGAATTAAAATTTTTAGAATGATGTTAAGAAACGAAATGAAAATTTTTTGGTCGACAAAATTATTTTTTTTTAAAAAATTTTTTTCCAATTTTTTTTTACAACAATCACTGACTTTGTAAGCCTGTATATAGGAAACTAAATAAACTATCTGTGAGAATTGAAGAAAAGGTCGATCAACAATTATACAATAATCTTTTTTTTATGTCATTAGCGGCATAGTATAAAAATTTGATTCTGCCACGGCATTCCATCCATAGACCGAAAATCAAAAACCTGAATTTACAGTGTTAACCGCTAGGCTTTTCTGAAGATTCCGTAAAAATTTTTATCCAAAATCGGTCAAGCCGTTTTTGAGTCCATGCGGAACGTACATACACAAACCTGTTTTTATATATATATATGGCATTAACGGTATAATGTAAAAATTTGATTTTTACACACCCCTCCGCCCACAGACCGAATATCAGAAATCTGACATTACAGTGTTACCCGCTGGGCTATTCTGAAGATTCCCTGAAAATTTCATCAAAATCGGTGAAGCCGTTTTTTATATATATAGATGGCATTAGCGGTAAAATGTAAAAATTTAATTTTGCCACGCCCCTCCGCCCACAGACCGAAAATCAAAAATCTGACTCTACAGTGTTACCCGCTAGGCTATTCTGAAGATTCCCTGAAAATTTCATCAAAATCGGTTCAGCCGTTTTTGAGTTCATTCGGAACATACATACCCACATACATACAAACATCCATTTTTATATATATAGATTACCAAGATTCTGCACGATAAAGTTTAAAGGTGGAAAGAAATATACTATTGCCAAAAACAAGCTAAAATCCCAATTTTCATATTTTTGGAATTTCCCCTATAAAGTCCACATTTGGTCCGGGGCTAGAAAATTAATAATATGAATGATTTGGAATACATTATAGTATCTAAACTATTACCCATTTTGGAATCCCAGCATTCAGTTTTAGAACACTTTACCTAAATTCTAAATTTCGATAATAAAAATAAGTTAAATTCAGAAAGGACTAAGTAATGAAGGGTCTATTTGCATACATAAGTTTTTTACTTAAAATCCTTGTTAAAATGTCCTTAAAGATTTACAGTAGTTTTTCCAAAAATAAAACAGAGATACGAAAATTCGATATTTTCTTAATTTTCAAATTCAAATCGATAACTCTTAAAAAATATTGTTTTGAAACTTTTTCAACTATTTTTTTTATTAATTATTCAACTAACAGAAAAAAATTAATGAAAGTAATGGTGAAAATTTGAAATTATAAATTTCAAATTAATATAAGGGATTAATAGCAAACGTAGGCAGGTTCTATAAGCCTAATCGATGACTTTAAGTATGTATTTATTAAAATCATTGATTTTGTATTAATTAATTATTGTAGAGCAAGTACTAGCAAAGTATAAACATGTTATTTACTACTCTAGATTTAGTAGTTATTAAATAATGACATTTTTATCGAAAATCTATAAATTGGTTGGAATTCAGACAAAGCTAATTTCTATATAGCTATGGAAGAAATAATATCAACAAGCTAACGTGCTTTTTGGCCGAATTGCCAACCACGATTCAATGAAATTTAATAAAGTTATTGAATACTAGCTGAGCTGGTTCGCTTCGCCACCCCAATTGCAATTAAATTTTATACTATTACCATTGATATTCATGCACTAAAAATTAAAAATATGCGCTTATAATAGCACTATAAAGAGAGAAAATATGCACTAAAAATGACAAAGTTTTATATTTGAAATATATTTATTAATAAAAGACAGATATAAATTTCAGGTCGCATTTTCAATATATATGTACATATAAAGGAAAATAAAAGGTTTTAAATATATTTTTTCAAAGTAAAAATAAGAAAATTCATGTATGTATGTAAATTATACAATATTTATATTAAAAAAAATCAGTCAGTTATTTATTTTCATGTTACAAAATTTCTTAATTTAGATTTCTAATTGTATAAACAAATAAATTTGTTTTTAATTTCCAAAAAGAAAACTTTGTCTGATCGGACGAAAAAAGCATTAATACATTGAACATGTAAGCTCAACGTCAACAGAAGTTAAAGGTGCATATTTAAATGAAGCCAGTTCAATTGGAGAATATTCATTTTCAATTTGATTTTCTTCATTAAAATTGCTATCTAATATGTCAAACATTTTTTTATTATATGAAATCCAGTATTTTTCTGTAATATATTCTTTAGTTTTGTTTTAATTTGGTAAGAAATTTCTCCGTTTACATTATTAATTTTATTGGCAGCATCATCAATTAATTTTACTTGTGCATTCAGCGACTTGAATCCCTGTAGTTTAGTAATAGTCTCAGAAATAAAGATGTAATTTGAGCACAGAAATGCTAATTGGCTTTAATATTATCTGTCACAAAGAGAACAAAGTCGAAAAGTCGATATAAAAAATCGACAATTTCAAAAAGACTTTTTCTTTCAACAATAGAATTCTAGTGTCAATATATTTACTATTTTTACAACACTAAATAGTGTTGTCAAATATATGCCAAACAGTGTACAATGATATAAAAATATGTCCAAAAGAAAATTAAATATGCAATAAAATGGAAAAATATGCTAAATATATGCATTTAAACGAAAAATATGCAAAATATGCATTTATAACAAAATATGCAACAACAAATCGATGCCATTTTGTTGCAAATTCTTCGATTCGGAAAGATAATTGTCAAAGTGATTTTGAGTTACTGACTACAAACATGCATTTGCATAGAAATCCTTGCCCTGGTAATGATACATATATATTTTCTCACTAAGAATCTTAAGATATCCAGTATGTATGATATCGAAAAGTACGATGGGAAAAATTTTCATTTCATACAGGGTAACATTTGCCGAGTTTTATGATTATTATAAAATATTCAAAAATCCCTTTATTGTAGATTCTTACTCAGTTAGGATCATGTGTGCTTAACCCTCTAACCCGCAACAGTGCCTCAAGGCATGCATTACAAAACACCAATTTTATCAAAAAGTAATTAACATTTGTTTCGTTAAATTTAACGGTGACTTTAGTTACAGATTTGTTAACATTTCCCTCGATGGTGGAAATGCATTCTAACTTTTAGTTTTTATTCTGTCAGCTATTTTGTGAGTGTTGTCATTATTTTAGCACGTGAAATTTAGTGTGTATTTTTATTTTTTTTTAAATCAATGTTTTATTTTTTTTTAAGGTAAGATATTCTTCTTTCAGTTTATAAATTTGTAAATGTTAAACAATTAACAAAAAGTGTGTTGAGAACGCAAAAACTATGGGGTGCCTCAGGACACTGTTGCGGCTAAATTTATCGGCGTGTTATATTGTATAGTTTTTCACTTTTTTGTTATATTATTTGTTATAGTTTTTGTTATATAAAAAATTTATAGGAATGGCAGATAGAGACCGCAGACGGGTTAAATTATCCGCCTTGACTCATGACCAGTTGGTACTCCATAAGAAGACCAACAGCCAGGAAGTTCAAAAGTTGGCGAAAAAGCAAAACATAAAGTTAATGACGTCCGTTATAACAATATCGACCACTTTCCAATCTGGTTAGGCAAAAAAGATGGTGCAAACTATGCAAAAATCGGAAACACAGTGTGTTTGCTCAAAATGCGATCTTCATTTATGCTTCTCAAATGTCAAACAATGTTTTAATGAGTATTATCGTAGAAAATAAAACACATTTTCTTACTTTTTGTATCTTTTTCATTAGTTTTTCAATAAAATCGTATTATGTTTACATCTTATTGTTTTTTACACCTAAACCGGCAAAAATGCCCTGAGGCACTCTTCACCTTTATGCACCTGCTTCCTAAACTTAATTTGCTAATTAGTTTCTGATGGGTGTTTTGAGTTTATTGGGTCATAATTACCCTAAAAAAAATGATTCGACAACATTTTTTTTAGCTTTTTAAGTTTGCGGGTTAGAGGTTTAATTTCCTTATTCTAGGTTCATTATTCAAAAAGTACCACTGATTCAAATACGAAAAAGTATCATTAGTTCTCTCTTAATACATTAAGCCCCCTATTCTTTATTCATTCTTTACTCAGAAGCATAACAGGCAACTAAGTAATATAGTTAAGTTAAATAATTTAATACATTAAAAAGTACTGTTAGAAGAAAACTTAACAATTTTCCTTTTAACTCTTGACAACCGTCATATTTAAAAATTGTTAATACTTTATTTTCGCAAACAAAAATTGTGACAAAGATATGTCTCAAACGACTCAAGTCTGTGTTCATGTCCTCAAGAAAAAATTATGTTTTAACAAGTAAGAGAGCTATATTCGGCTCTGCCGAATCTTATATACCCTTCACCAAATTATACTTTAAAATAAAATTAAAAAAATACCTTTTTTTTTGGAAATTGTTTTTTTAAAAAGTTTTTTCCAATTTTTTTAATTTAATTTTTTTTATTTATTTATTAGTGATAAAAAATTATGACAAAAAAATGTTTTTTGTGAAAAAAAATTCGGGTTAAGAAATATTTTTCCCGATTTTGATCCATTGTAGGTCCAACTTACTATGCAATGGACTTTGAAATATCTATCATTAGATATCCATATTGTGTATATTTATGATTTAGTAATCGAGATATAGATCAAAAATAGGCCAAAAATAGAGGTTGTCTCGGATATTTGCTCATATCTCCGTTATTTATGGACGGATTTTGCTGATTTTAAATAGGAAACTTCGCGAAAGTATGTCTGACTGAATTTTTGAAGATTTGAATCCCGAAGATATTTTGGGTCTTTAGAAAGTTGATTTCAACAGACGGACGGACAGACAGAGAGGCAGGCAGATTGGGCTTAATCGACTCCGCTATCTATAAGGATCCAGAATATATATACTTTATAGGGTCGGAAAAATATATTGTGGAAATTACATACGGAATGACAAACTTATATATACCCTTCTCACGAAGGTGAAGGGTATAAAAAGGAACAAAACTGTTTAACCGTATTAAATTTAATTTTGTTATGACTATAAGAACAAATGTATACAATTTTATCAAAATTGGCTTAATAATTTTTATTAAAATGTTTTTTCTAGATTTACCCCTAAATGTCCAAAAAGTACCAAATTTATACTATGTATTTTTTATAAGTGAATAATATTGTTACGTTTGAACCTTTTTAAAACGTTGGTATATTTTTTTAAATAAACCGGATATTTTTGATCGCAAATAAAAGTCGTTTAGTAGTTTAAAATTTTTAACATTTTTTTATTTAAAATGTACAACAACAACAATTCAAATAGTCACTCAGTGTTTTTATACATGTTTATCAATTCGCAGAAATGCACACACTCTTTATAATGTACACGACAGTTGATGTTAACTCTAACAGCGCCAATGATGAACTCAATCACGACTGCCACCTCTGCCACTATTTATAAACACGCCATCTTTCGTGAATCTTCTACAATGCTCTCAACGGACAAACTAGTTCATTCGAATTCTAGAGCTTTCGATGTTAATGTTAGCAGCTTAAACATTCTAATAACCGCATTCTATTAAAGATGAAACGTTACTGTTTTCTATGAGGTTTGACATGAATTCTTCCGTACACAAAATACAGGTTTGAAAAGTATTCAACTAGCGCATACAATTATAATTTACTAGATTGACCCGGTGCGCTTCGCTACCCCTGTCGATGTAAAAATCGGTTCAGCCGTTTAGTAATTATTGTTTAAAAACTAAAGGTACCAATTTTACCCGTTTTTCCCCCTATTGACGCTTCCAAGTAAGGATCTATCTACGTTCCAAATTTCAATAAAATCGGTTCAGCCGTTTAGGCGTGATGCTCAAACAAACAAACAAATAAACAAACAAACTTACAAAGACATTTATCTATATATATAAAAGTCAATGTGTGTTTGTATGTATATTTGTTTGTTTGTCTGTTTGTTTGGACTTTATAGACGGCTAAACGGCTGAACCGATTTGCTTGAAATTTTTACAGTATATTTATGTATGTCTGGAAGGAGCTATAGGCTACTTTTTGTTTTGAAATTTTAAGTGGGCGTGGTACCTCCCATACAAAGTTAATTTTAAAAATCAAATATTTAGGAAACTATAATAGCTATTGTCCTCAAATTTTGCATGAGCAATTCCACTGTTTGTCTAAATATTTGCGGCAAAAATAGGAGTAGTAGCCACAGAGGGCGTGGCACCTCCCATATGATGATAATTAAAAAAAATGTATATATGGGAAACAATAAGATATATGGTACGGTTATTCTACCATCAATATTAATATTTATAACAAGAATGGGCGGACTATCAATAGTGGGCGTGGCACCTCCCATACATATGATGACAAATTATAAATAGGGAAAGCTATATCATCTATCAATATTAATATTTAGGACAGAAATGCGCTGAATACCAACAATATTAAGTAAATGTTAAAATTTGTATACATTTGAAACCCTTATCTATATATATAAAAGTCAATGTGTGTTTGTATGTATATTTGTTTGTTTGTCTGTTTGTTTGGACTTTATAGACGGCTAAACGGCTGAACCGATTTGCTTGAAATTTTTACAGTATATTTATGTATGTCTGGAAGGAGCTATAGGCTACTTTTTGTTTTGAAATTTTAAGTGGGCGTGGTACCTCCCATACAAAGTTAATTTTAAAAATCAAATATTTAGGAAACTATAATAGCTATTGTCCTCAAATTTTGCATGAGCAATTCCACTGTTTGTCTAAATATTTGCGGCAAAAATAGGAGTAGTAGCCACAGAGGGCGTGGCACCTCCCATATGATGATAATTAAAAAAAATGTATATATGGGAAACAATAAGATATATGGTACGGTTATTCTACCATCAATATTAATATTTATAACAAGAATGGGCGGACTATCAATAGTGGGCGTGGCACCTCCCATACATATGATGACAAATTATAAATAGGGAAAGCTATATCATCTATCAATATTAATATTTAGGACAGAAATGCGCTGAATACCAACAATATTAAGTAAATGTTAAAATTTGTATACATTTGAAACCCTTATCTATCTATCTATATATATAAAAGTCAATGTGTGTTTGTATGTATATTTGTTTGTTTGTCTGTTTGTTTGGACTTTATAGACGGCTAAACGGCTGAACCGATTTTCATGAAATCTTCACAATGTCTTCCCGTATCTCTGGAAGGAACTATAGGCTACTTTTTATTTTGAAATTTTACGTGGGCGATGTGCCACGCCCATTTATACAACATTACCTCCTATTTCAAGTCAAAAACAAAATGCGTATATTTCAAAAAGTATATCAGCTAGAGTTCCCAAATTTTGTACAAGGAACTTTAGTTTCAATATAAATATTTTGGACAAAAATGGGCAGACCAGCAATAGTGGGCGTGGCACCTCCCATAATAAGTAAATACTAAAATCTGAATGTCAGGAAAACTATAACACCTAGAGTTCCTAATTTTTGTACAAGTAACTTTAGTTTCAATATAAATGTTTTGGACAAAAAGTGGGCGGACCAACTGAAGTGGGCGTGGTACCTCCCATATGAAGTAAATACTAAAATCTGAATGTCAGGAAAACTATAACACCAAGAGTTCCCAAATTTTGTACAAGTAACTTTAGTTTCAATATGAATGTTATGAACAAAAAATGGGCGGAACAGCAAAAGTGGGCGTGGGACCTTCTATATGAAGTAAATACTAAAATCTGAATGTCAAGTAAACTATATGAGCTAGAGTTCCCAAATTTTTTACAAGTAACTTTAGTATCAATATGTATGTTTTGAACGAAAATGAGTGGACCACCGAAAGTGGGTGTGGCACCCCCCATACGTAGTAAATACTAAAATCTGAAATTCTAAGAAACTATAACAGCTAAAATTACCAAATTAAATACAAGTAACTTTAACTTCAATACAAATGTTTTTAACAAAAATGGGCGGACCAACTAAAGTGGGCGTGGTACCTCCCATATGAAGTAAATACTAAATGTGATGTAAACTATAAGAGCTAGAGTTCCTAAATTTTGTACAAGTAACTTTAGTTTCAATATGAATATTTTGGATAAAAACGGGCGGTTCAGCAATAGTGGGCGTGACACCACCCATATGAAGTAAATACTAATATCCTTATATCTGGGAAACTATAACAGCTAAAATACCCAAATTTAGAACAAGTAACTTTAGATTTAATATAAATATTTTGGACAAAAATGGGTGGACCTGCAAAAGTGGGCGTGGTGCCTTCCATATGAATTAAATACCACAATTTGCATATCATGGAAGCTATAAAAGCTAGAGTTTCCAAATTTTCCACAAGTTACATTAGTTTCAACATGAATATTTTGGCCAAAAATGGGTGGACCAGCAAAAGTGGGCGGGTCACCTCCCATCTACTAATATGCGTGTTCAGTTGCAGGGTGATGATTCAGCATCAACTTTTTCCAAACAATTACTTGATTTAGGTAATGGAACAATTCCAGTGGATCCTATAACGAAGTATATAAAATTTCCATTTGATTTTTGCAAAATGACACAATCCATTGAAGAATTAATAGAATGTGTATTTCCCAATATCGAACAAAATTTTAAAAACAAGGAATGGTTATGTGAACGTGCGTTACTGGCAGCCAAAAATATTGACGTCAATTCCATCAACAGCAATATTCTAAACAAGATCGAAGAGAATTTAAGAACATATAAATCGATCGACACAGTTCCAAATGTTGAGGATGTCGTCAATTATCCAGTTGAATTTTTAAATTCGTTAGATTTACCAGGCTTTCCACCACATGACTTACAGTTAAAAGTTGGTGTTCCCATTATTTTACTTAGGAACATTGATCCTCCACGACTTTGTAATGGCACTCGACTAACAGTAAAAAAATTGATGAACAATCTAATCGAGGCGACCATTATAACTGGAAAGTTTATGGGAACAGATGTCTTGCTGCCACGTATTGCGATGACAATATCGGAAATGCCATTCGATTTCAAGCGCTTGCAATTTCCTATTCGCTTAGCATTTGCAATGACGATTAATAAAGCTCAAGGTCAGTCCTTGCAAGTTTGTGGACTTAATTTAGAAAATCCATGTTTCTCACATGGACAGCTTTACGTCGCATGTTCGCGAGTGGGAAAACCTACAGATTTATATGTATACGCGCCAGAAGGAAAAACAAAAAATATTGTGTATCCCAAGGCATTAGAATAAGAATTATTTAATAAGAAAAAATTTTAATGTTACCATTTTATTACGATAAGTTTAACAAGTAAGAAATCAATAGTTCATTAATTTATTATTTTTAAATTGTATATATAGACTGAATATATTGTACATCAAAAAAATAGAATAAGAAATAATATTAAAGAAACAATGTATATTTTAATTACTAAATAAATATTTTTTTTAAACCTTTACTTAATATGCATTTTACTTCGAGGGGGTAGCGAAGCGCACCGGGTATTAGCTAGTATATTTATATAGATTAAAAATTAAATAAGATTTTTCGTTGAGTGTACGATCATAACGATTATTCATATTTGTTTGATCTCGTCAGTGGTAGTGGTTGCGTGTGATATTTTGGTGGTTGTTGTGGTTGTTTTGTAAACAAAATCAGTTTTTGTTTGACAATCAAGTAGTCAGTCTGTGATTGAGAGTGGTAACGAATAGTTGCAATTGATTTACGTAGATCGCACAGCGAATTCTGACTGTTAAACGCGCGTAAAATTAAACTAAAACTTCAATAAAAATAAATGAATGAATTAAAATACAGGTGTGTGTGTATGATTGAGTGTTAAAGAGCATCAAAAGAGAATACAACGAGAGCAATAATTAAATCGTAATAACGAAACTTTGACATAAAATCAAAGGTCAAAACAAGTGGTCCGTCAGTTGAGAGTTGAGAAAAAGAGCAATAATAAAATTAAAAATAAAACAAAATAATAAAAGAAAACAGCTGTTTGCCGCGATTTTGTGAAGAGTCTGGTCAGACAGTTGGTAATAATTCAGGCCAGTTTTTGTAATAGTTGTCTGTGTTTGGTGGTGTTTTTTTTTATTTTGTTTAAAAAGCCAACTAATTGTTGCTTCTATAAGTTAAGCAATGTGTTCGAAAAGTGTCTGTTGTTAATATTTAAATTCAAAGTAATATTTACAACAATGTTGTTGTAACAGTTAATAAAATAAAAACTAAAACAAAAAGCAGAAAAAAAAAACTTAAAACTATTTAATCTAGTGGAAGTTTATTGTTGCATGTAATTGACCTACTTGGTGTTGTGGTTGTTATTGCTGCTGCTAATAGTGGTAAACAGACATTTAAAGTATGAATTCATTATAAACAAAAGTGGTATATGCATAATACAAAAATGGCTCGTCTAACAAAAAAGTGTGTTAAAATTATAAAAAAAATGCTTAAATACAAACACTATTATTGACAGCCACCTTCAATGTCAGCTTTGGCAAATTGTTTATTAAAATTGTAAAAAAAAAGTTTTTTTTTAAATCATTTTTGTTAAATGTTAAAAATGTCTGCGTAAATTGAAATTAGCACAAGTTAATTAATATGCAAAAACAAATATTAGCTATGACACCATTAGCAATGAAGTTTGCTACAAATTGAATACATTCCTTATCTGATTGTTGTTTGCCATATTAAAATTAAGAAATAAAATTCATTTTTAATTAGTATTCATTAAAATTTAGTAATTTTTGTGGTTAATTGTTTACATTTCTTATGGGATTACTTCAAATTTGTTCAAAACTATTAAGATAATCCTTTTTAATAGAAAAGTATGCTTTTTTTCAGTTTAGTTTTGTTAAACAAATTTATATGCAGTTTTCTTTATAAGACATACAACATAACAATTAACAAAATCATTATGCTTTGCCATATGTTTACGTATATTTCTTAATCCAATATATTGGGCCGACACCAGAAGAGGAGCAACACCCCCATATCATGATGGATCATCCTCCACCGTGTTTTACGCTCTTCTTGGTGTATTTTGCATATGACTTATTGTCTGAGTTGTGGTCAGATGAAACAAAGATTAAACATTATGTTAGGATAATCTACACTAAAACGGACGGAAAATTTCAATTTTTTCAGTTGTCATCTACGATTTCAATAAAATTTACCACAAATATTATTGGTCAATTCACAAGGTCTCTTATCAGTCATATTGTCATAATGTCCTAATATATCACGACTCGGCGGCTCGGCTTAACCGACTCTTATGCATTCGGCGTTGGTCTCTGCTGGTTGGTTACGATTACACAATATACATAGCATAGAAAGTAGTATTATTTTAGGACATTTTTTGCTTGAAATCCAATAAAAACCATTGTGAAATATTAGGACAATATGACATGATAAGAGACCTTGTGAATTGACCATAGATCTCCGTAGATCCTTTTCTCTAGGCCCTATCGCGCCTTCAACAGGCAGACTTACATACACAGCTAGCTCGTCATCGAGTTTTATAAGGACCCACAATGAAAATATCAATATACCCCCTCTTTTTGGTGTCTTTTAAATAGCATAAATACAAATTTTGATGTTAATTCCTGGGGTGCAAAGCCATATATCCGAACAAAAGATTCTATTTAAATTCTTAAATAAATATCTGAGAATTAACGCTTTTTTATCTAACAAACACAAAACGACTCAAAGTGGGACTGATTAAGCGGAAAATACTGTGTATATTCAAAACCACAAGTTTATTTGAAATGAAAAGAAGTGTAAGTGAAAATGATTGAATGTTCTCTTTCTTTTTTAACGTTTATTATAATATTGTTCCTGCCTTTAATGTCTAGGCCTTACAATAAGTAATTAAATCTTATAACTAAACAATTATTGTTCTCTCAGTGGAGAATCATATTTTGTATATTAGATAAGTGGTAAATCAGCTCTACGCAGCCTTGATCTGTCTTGAGTTACTGTATGTAGTCTTGCGAGCGGGTTTGGATGATGATGTAATTTGAACAAATAAGCTTCACGAGTTTTTCTAAATTCGTCCTGGACCAATGGCACATCTAATTCTCTGTGGATGTTTTCATTTCTTATGTACCATGGAGCTCCCGTCATGGTTCTAAGAATTTTCTGTATGAGACCTATGGTATTGCTTGCTGTTCCCCATAGTTGGATTCCGTAAGTCCAGATTGGTTTTAAGACTGTCTTATACAGGATGACTTTGCAGTTAAGGCTTAATTTCGATTGATGGTGGATTAGCCAGTGTAAGTTAGAAGCTTTTAGTTTCATGTGGAGCCGCTTGGCTTCTATGTGCCGAAGTTAAGTAAGACGTCTATCTAAATGAATGCCAAGGTATGTAACGTGATAAGACTGAGGGATGTTCACACCGTTCAGGGTCACTGGTGGACAACTTCCTCTCCTAAGTGAAAACGTTATGTACTTGCTTTTGATTTCATTTACTTGTATTCTCCAATTTCTTAACCACGTCTCTACCTGCCTGAGATAATTATCAAGGTTTCTAGATGCTACATTTAAGTCCACATGAGAACAAAGGATTGCAGTGTCGTCTGCAAAGGTGGAAATGGTAAATTCTTCGGACTCGGGCAAATCAGAGGTGTATAATAGGTACAGAGTTGGTCCTAGATCACTTCCCTGGGGTACACCAGCATTGATCGCATAGTCGATTGTCACATAATCGCCGCACTTTATCCTAAACAAGCGATCCGATAGGTAAGACTCTAGTATTTTGTGTGTAGTAGAAGGTAGTAGGCGTTTAATCTTGTCAATTGTTATTGCCAAAACAGCTGATAACATAATTACCGAACTTAGTGTTCAACAAATTGATTGTATTAAGGGATGTGTGAAACCAAATATCATCAAATTTCAAATCCACAAATATGCTAGAGTTGGGTTGTTCATGAACGAACAAGTTCAATTGAACGATTCAGTCAAGTGAACAGTATGAAGTTGTTCAGTCTTCTTGTTAGTTTTGTTCGTTTAATATTTCTGTAGTTGTTTGAAACTTATATTTTGAAAAACTTACTTAAATGGCATTTAACATTTAACTTGTTTGAATTTTATTAAATCATTTGTTAGTTTTCTTAATTATTAAAAATCCAGCCAAATTTGTTTCCAAAAGCAGTTGTTACCTGTTGGTTTTGTACAGTATCTGCAAACACATTCACAGAGAAATCATTCAATCATTTAGTACAATCAAACACCGCAGAATAAAAATGAACAACGGAACACAAAGAACAAACTTGTTCATTTATTTTTTTCTGAATAAAAATGAACAACCAGTAAAAGGAACAATTATCCCCATCTTTAAAATATTCAAGTTATGATTAACTTTCCTACGAGGGTGGGTGCCTTTTTGAATAAAACACAGGTTTTTGGATAAAAAATTATTTTATTTTTCAACATATTGTCCTTAGAGCTCTATCCACTTTATCCAAGGTTTCTCCAATTTGTTTATCCCTTCCTAAAAATAAGATTTAGGTAATTTTTGTGAAATGATTTTATCGTTCATCGTTCCCCTGAGACATTTCTTCAGGTTTTGACACAAGAAATAGCCACTCGGGGCTAAATCCGGAGAATAGTGCGGAAGAGGGAGCATTTGGTAGCCTAATTCATGGATTTTTGCCATGGAAACTGCACACGAGCAAACGCGGCAGTCATCTTGCGGAAAGCTTTTTCATACCCAAGTGATCATTCAAAATTTAAACCACTGAGCCATGTGAGATGGCTATGGCTTCCACAATCTCTCGCACTTTCAATCTACGATCGGCCAACACCATATCGTGAATTTGTTTCATTTGCTTCGGGTGAAGAAACCTCAACTGGGCGTCCAGAACGTTCGGCATCTTCCGTGCTTGTACGGCCACAACGATATTCAGTAAACCACTTTTTTACCATTGAAATTGATGGTGCAGTTATCCCATAGCATTTATCAAGCTTAGCCAGTAGTTGAGTGATAGTTTTTTTCCGCAAAAAATAATGCTTAATGAGCACACGAAATTCACTTTTTTCCAATTTTCCTCAAGTCACGATCAATGGCTGTCAAACAAAAACTAAATGACGCAGCTTGTTCAAATTTTGACAGGAGTCAACTGACAGATGCCTGTTCACAGGAGCTGTGTTGCACTGAATGCCAAGGTATGTAACGTGATAAGACTGTGGGATGTTCACATTGTTCAGGGTCACTGGTGGACAACTTCCTCTCCTAAGTGAAAACGTTATGTGCTTGCTTTTGATTTCATTTACTTGTATTCTCCAATTTCAAATTTTGACAGGAGTCAACTGTCAAATGCCTGTTGACAGGAGCTGTGTTGCCCTTTTAGTTAAAAGCCGGGAAAATCAAAAAGTCGTGGATTTATTGACCCCGACCTAGTAAGTTTCTAGACTTTTTGCGTTTTCTTTTCTGGCATAAATTATGCCTTTATTCTGCCTTTTACCCTTCTTTGTGTTCTTTTCTAAAAAAAATGTAGCTTGTAAGCGTATAACGTGTTCTTTTCAAATAATATTGCCCTAAAAAACGAAATATTTAACATATATTTAATCAAAGGGTGTTATTGTTTTTATACCTTCGTGAGAAGGAACAAAATTAACATATTTTAAGTAATATTAAAATAAAAGCTAATTTTTACTTAAAATATATCCGTATTAACATTTGTGTGAGTTTTTGTCTTTGTAGAATACCGTTAACCTATTCGCAGGGATGACCAAAAACATTTATTTTTTTAACAGCACTATCGAATCTCCATTTTCAAATTTTTAAAAATTTTGTTAAACAAATTTTAGAATTTTTTGATCATCACATTGGCATTTATTGAGATCATAATAGAGAATAAAAATATGAAAAAATTATGTCAATACCTCTTACAGTTTTTACGTACCTACGAAATAAATTTTGTGATTTTCGGGAAAAAATATTTTTTTGGCCATATTTTGGCGAATGAGTGCAATTTCCTTACTGTTACGAATTTTAAGTAAAACCTATACAGAATCTTGAAATCAATTTTCTGAAGACCCCAGATATCTTCGGGATCTAAATCTTCAATAATTCTGTCAGACAAGCTTTCGAGAAGTTTCCTATTTAAAATCAGCAAAATCCGTCCATAAATAAAGGAGATATGAGCAAAAATCCGAGACAACCTCTGAAAATTTCATCTAAAAAAGACAATTTATTGCATACTTTGACAAAAAAGCAACAAAACGTACATATGTTTGGATGTGTGTTGGATTCATTGCTTTGCGTATTTTGTTTTTGATTTTTTTGGTGTTTCGTTTCGTTGGCGTTGTAGTTTTTATTCCTTCACCTTCGTGAGAAGGGTATATATAAGATTGTTATTTCGTTTGTAACTTCTACAATATAAACTGTTTGTCAGCAGTTAAATGTAAAATTTTTAAAAGTTTTCTTGATATATTTAGGATGCTATACGCTGAAAATGGGCAATTAATGCATCCACAACAAAGGTGAAGGGTATATAAGATTTGGCATAGCCGAATATAGCACTCTTACTTGTTTAATTTCGTTTGTGTTAATGAAATCTTATTTTTTTATTTAGAGTGTTGAAATGGAAACAAAAATTATTGTTTTAGAATATTTGAAGCTGTATTAAAGAAAAGTGTATAAATGGCAATGATTTTTGTTCTTTTGTGATCTGTAATACATTATGAGGGTACTAGTAACCTTTAATAAATGGTACAAAATTGGTTGGTAACATTTTGTGTCAAAAAAGAAAACGCCATAAGTCGCATACTCTCGGCTACAACAGTTACATACTCCCCAGAATGCACCGAATGTCGACAGGAGCCATGGGTATTGTCTAATCATCGCACTGACCTTGAATGTCTTTAATAAAAGTCGTGTGAAATTAAAACTTCACTCGTAACTATGGCAAAAAGTTAAACTTTCCGATCCATTATTGAACTAAATAGATAGTTCAAAGAGTATTACAAAAGAAGAGTGATTAAAATAAGTCAACAAACCCATTTAAAAACCAATTTCGCACGAATAAAGCTTGGATCGGAAAAGAAATACTATTTCGAGGAGTTTGACAAATCAAAATAAATAAAAGTATATAAATATGATTCCGAATAAAATTAAAATAAATTTCTGCTCCTCAGAATGTTTCGCCTTTAAAACAAATAAGAGAAATCTCAATTTTATTCCTTTCCAGTTTATTGAAAAAAAACCTATAATAAATAGATGTGAGAATTATGATTCGTTTCACTGTAACTTCTTTAAAAATAACATTAAAAACACTTTAATGTGGCGCTTCCAAAAAAGAGAAAAAAAAACCCAATTAAATGAGCACTTTACTAGTACTACAGGATTTGACATTTACACGTTTTTTCCAGCAATTTCAAGTTGTTTCTTATTCTTCTTTAGTTTTTTTTCTGTTTTATTTTTAACATATTCGCATTTCTTTATTTAAACAGTTAATGTTGTTTTGTGTTTTTTTTTCTTTCATTTATTTATTATTTTGGGTAGTTTGGATAATTTATTTAACGTATGTATGTCTGGTTTCGGACTCAATTCTTTGTTAAAGCAGCATTTTATGAGTTGTTGTTTATTCCTCCCAAATTTGAATGGCCTCAAGGCAAAATTGTTTTGTTCAAGTGAGCATATAAACATTTTAAAACTATCGTTAAAAATACCTGTAGCCAAAAAAACAAAAAAAAACTCAATGTGTGTGTTTTTCAAACAATTTAAGCTTAAACACGTTTGTGCACTTTGGCTTTAGTAACAGACACAAAGATTCATATTTTGATTAAAATTTGGTAACAAATTTTAATTAATCAATGATTATTCAGTAATGTTTAGTTTTCTGTTTGTTATTGAAATCGAAATAAGGTTTACCAATGATATCATTGAAGTTATAAATGTACATGATTTAAATTTAAACCAATAATAAATATTTAAATTAAAATTCAAACAACAACATTTTAACCGCACTAAAGATTTACATAATTTGTGTATATGGTAAAATATAAGTGTAATGAGATATTTTCCACCTTAAAGAATTTTAAAATCCACTTAATGCATTTAAGTATTATGCAGAAACTGACATCTTTATTCTACATAATGGTTTCATTAGGAGTAAAAATACTTAGATCACTCATTCGAGAATCTCAACCCAGAGGAAGCATTTTATTAATACATACGAATGAAACTGTAAAAATATTACATTTGTTATTATTCGCCCGTATGTGTAAAGTTCTATTAATTCGATTAATCGATTAATTTCAACATATAAAGGGTTTTTTCAACAAGAGGTGTTATTTTGAATCACCCAGTATTTCGGTAGCTGTCACTTTTGAAGCTTTTATTCTTTGACATTTCACAAGTAAAAACTACGCCATTACTAAAAATGAAACGATACACGCTTCAACAACGCGTTGAAATTATTAAAATTCTCTACAAAAATATTTGAGACACAGTTCGCAAAACTAAATAAAGACGATACAGTTATGTCCGTCCGTCTGTCTGTTGAAAACACGATAGGGCTCAAACGAAAAGCTGACATTTCTTGTTTGATATAGAAAATGTACTATACGGTCCAAGATTTCACCTAGCCCCCATACAAATATCTCCCCTGCATACTGTTTGAGCAGTCATAAATATGTTGATTATGCATCAATCCTGATAAAATTTTGCATAAATTAGTTCTAAGTACTCTGAAATTATACTGTAAGGGATGGCGAAAAACGGGCAACATTTGTCCCTAGCCCCCAGAAAATGATTTAAAAATTCATTATTGTTTTATAATAATTAATATATCGCGATGAAATTGGACAGCAACAGGTTTTATATGAACCTATATCTTTCTACGAATTTTTGTGAGGATCAGTCCATAATTGATTGTGGTAATACAATAATTAGCACAACCGAATATATCACTCTTACTTGTTTTTACTGCGATTTTTTTTGTCCTTTAAATTCAAGTATTTATAAATAAATAATAATAACTATTTATTATTGTTTGTTTCTCTTAAACAAATTTATAGGATCGGTCAATTTGTATTTCCCTGTCCAGTATTTTCAAGGTAAATTTTACTATTAAAATCTTTAGTATATATAAAATAGAAACATGTAAAAAAAAACAATTACATACAATATGCTAAATATGACTTTAATGATTTATATGTTAGATAAAAACGTTTAAACTTGCCACAAGAATTTTTACAATTTTTTCATTGACATACATTCATAAAAACATACAAACTGAAATTGAAGCTGAAGTGGCATTAGTTAAGATAAGATACTGTCAGATAAATGCAATGAAATTCTTGAATTTCAGTAACAGATTTTTGAGAGTTGTTTCTTTTTTATGTTTTTTTTGTCCTTTAAATCTGCAAATTTGTTGGATTTTGGTGTAAATTTTGTCATAAGCTTGCTATTGCGGTCAGTATTCAATACTTTTACAAATAAACTTGGATGTGCTTCAGCAAAATATTGTTACGTTTTAACCTTTTTAAAACATTGGTTTATTTCTTTTAAATAAACCGGATAATAAAAGCAGTTTTAGTAGTTTAAAATTTGTAACAACTCTTTATTTATTTAAAATTTACAACAACAACAGTTCAAATAGTCACTCAGTGTCTTTTATACACGTTTATCAATTCGCAGAAATGCACACACATTTTATAATGTACAAACTTAAATGTACAAGGCAGTCGATGTTAACTCTAACAGCGCCTATGATCAACTTACTCCCGACTGCAACCACTGCCACTATTTATACACACGCCATCTTTCGGGAATCTTCTACAATGATCTTAACGGACAAACTAGAACATTCGAATTATAGAGCTTTCGATGTCAATGTTAGCAAGTTAAACATTTAGTGTTGCCATACTTATAAACAATGCTAATAACCTCATTCTATCAACATTGTTGATAAGTAGAAGCTTCTACTGATGGACGTGTTTATAAACATGATGAATGTTGCAGGCAGTCGTTACAGAACGTTAAATTCAAATCGCTATTGCGCATTCGTAACAATTTTTTGCATTTCAAAATATCGATGGTCCCCTCTGTCCATATTATTTTATAGACAAAAAAAACTCTAATAATGCAATAAACCAGTATTTATATTCAGTACTGTGGATGTGCCTCGTGAAAATCTGTATTTTTTTAAATTCTTTTCATTCAGTTTTGAAATCCATCACACTCTGTTGTTATTGAGGGTACATCAATAGCATATGTTTTAAACGAACCATTATTATATAAATTTTTAATCATGTTCTTTACGTCTAAATTCATTCATTGAATCAAGCTGTGTAAAATAAAAATCACTCTGTTTACAAATTATTCCGGAATCTAACATCAATTTTGAATCGCCAATACGCATAATCTTATTATGATCGCTGGAGTTTCCATGTTTGTGAGGTACAAAATATATGAATTGTAGACTTCATCGTTACCTCCTTCCCTGCCAAATACAGTCGGGATTGTCATCGAATCCAATTGTTGTCGGAATCGGTTTTGGAAACTACAGAACCGTAAGTTTTAATTTTCAGGAGAAAAAATCATTTTGAACGAACGCCAGGTAAAAAATTGTAAAGGACGCCTGTCTTGCCAGTTTACATGTAATATGACAAAAAAGGTAAATTTTACATATAAACAAATTTTATTGAGAGAAGGGAACAAACAAAGTTAAACTACGCATTATTTTCGATGGTGGTAGTTCCAGAAACAATTTTTATCAAATTAACCGCATAAAGACAGGTCTCATTTGGAACAAATGACTTGGGTGTCACATTTTTTGCAATGTTGCGCCTTTTTTGGCTTTTCTCTTCACCCAAACAAGAAAAATATCGTCAGCATCGAACTGAACATCAGCTACTTGATGAGCAGCTCTTTTCCCAACACCTGATACGTCTGGCTGTAGTCATAAAGGCTCACTGAGATTTTAAACAGATGGTCAGCCTACAAACGATATATTTTTGAAGGAAACAAGTCCAGCAGCTATTTCATCCCGCAAATCTGGAAGCTGTAAAAGCATTTTTTTAATCGAACAGATTGTTGGAAGCATTGGCCTCATCTACCTGTAGACGTTTGTATAAAAATAATGCATTTGTAAAGACCATGCCCACAAAATAGTAGAACAACCTAATTATAATATTGCGAGTCTTAGCTCAAATATGGTATCGACCCTGGAGACCATCCATGAGATCTACTCCACCCATGCGATCATTGTATTCTTGAATCATTTGAGGGCAGTTGATTTCGATGAATTTCTTCTACTTTCTATCATACCGAGAAACCTTTGATTGTTCTTTGCCAGGATTGGTTCTTCTGAATCGGGAAGACATATTTCCATAATACTGTATTCACATCGACTACATGTATTGAAGTCATGTATTCTACGCAAAGTCATCTCTTCTCTTGGTTCATTTCACAGTATACACAAAAGCAAATCATAATGAACAAGAAATTTGGCAAAACAAAACTAGAACCTCTCATTGTGCCCAAACCATAAATTCCTCTGGCTCGTAAATAGACTAACAGCGGCTTATATTTGCAAAAGTTATCAAAATACAGGATGTGACGCATGAAATTAGGAATGTCCAAACATTTTAGGTAGCTCCAATGTCCGGTATAACAGGAAAAATGATATTATCTTCGGACCCATTGTAGATTTAAAACCGGTAGGCAAAACCGTTGGAATCACAAAGCACAAACAATTCGATCCCTCTTTTATGCGGCGTATTGGACATGTATTTTCGAAAATGGTGTTTTGTCTTTGGAACATAAGTGGAATCAGCATCACTGTCATCGCTATCAATACTTTCATCTGTGCCGTCTACAGAACTCTACAGAATCGATGAACTCGAGAAATTATTCATCAGACATCAGGACGTTTAGTAATATAATATTCATCTTTAACACATTAGTAAAATAAATGGAAAAATAATAGAACTATAAGCAAACAATAGAGTTTTATGAACAAAAGGTGAAAACTACAATGTAAGAGAGGTGGACATTTTTGTACACGCAAACCGGCAAGATCGCTATTTCGTTTTTATGTTAAATTTTTTATTTTTTTCACTTCAAATACGTATTAAAACTTAAATATAAAATGTTATCTACTTACCGTAAAATTTTGATATCGATCATTTTATTCTAAATGTTTTTTTTTTTTAATAGTTAAATTTGCGAAAAAATTTCGATGCTAATTTGATGACTTTTTGCACTTGATTGATCATAGCTGACAAACGACTTGTCAGAATATATTGGAAGGTATAAAGAAATTGTAAAAAGGTGTTGTCCAAAGACAACAGTAATATTTTACTTATGATTAACTATGATCAAAATCCAGAAAGAACATTCGTAATGTAACGTATAATCTTTCATATTAGATGGCCTACAAAATCACTGGCTTTTATTATAGCTTTCCATTAAGCTCTTTTGCAAATATATTTGATGAATATCAGTGACCGTTTGATTTGCTAGGCTTATTACCAAATTGGATTTATCGAGAGATGCCTCTCACTAATGTAATTGTCCAAAAGTTATACCAATGTTCTCTGCAAAAACGACCTGAGGCTGATCAGTCGATATGATTTAAGTACCTTTAGTTACTTTCCAAAATAGATAATTATTCGAACTTTGGAATCAGCTGTCATGGTAATACTACAATTACATGGAGTATTCATCAAGATACATTTATGAATATCGATAAAATTATCATGTAAAGAATTTTTTAGATAGAAAAGACTAACTCCTTCTCTTATATGCGTAGTAGTGCAAAGATGATTCACAATTCAAACAGCAAAAACGATTTTAATATTTTAATATGACCGTTATTAGTTTCATCTATTTATTATTGGAGGTACAAACTACAGTTTTATTTATTCTAAAATGTTACTACTATTTACATTTCAAGTGTTTATAGAAATGTTAACTGCTAACAAATAATAATAACTATTTATTATTGTTTGTTTCTCTTAAACAAATTTATAGGATCGGTCAATTTGTATTTCCCTGTCCAGTATTTTCAAGGTAAATTTTACTATTAAAATCTTTAGTATATCTAAAATACAAACAAGTAAAAAAACAATTACATACAATATGCCAAATATGACTTTAATGATTTATATGTTAGATAAAAACGTTTAAACTTGCCACAAGAATTTTTACAATTTTTTCATTGACATACATTCATAAAAACATACAAACTGAAATTGAAACAGAAGTGGCATTAAATTGCCTGAAGATAAATTTAAAAAAAAAAACGTACAAAGTATTTATTTTTTTTAATAGTTAAGATAAGATACTGTCAGATAAATGCAATGAAATTCTTGAATTTCATTGCAGAGTTGTTTCTTTTTTTATGTTTGGCAAATTTTAAAGTTTCACTTATTTTACCTCAAGCAGTAGCTGAAACAAAAATACACTTAAAAAAACTCAAGTTCGTTTAATTATAAAAAAATTCAATGTAAAGTTATAGGAGAAAAAAATTGATTCTATAGAAAACTAGTCTCTTTACAAGAGAAATTTTCTATAGAAAACTAGTCTCTTTACAAGAGAAATTTTCTATAGAAAACTAGTCTCTTGACAAGAGAAATTTTTTATAGAAAACTAGTCTCTTTACAAGAGAAATTTTCTATAGAAAACTAGTCTTTTTAGAAGAGAAATTTTCTATAGAAAACTAGTCTCTTGACAAGAGAAATTTTCTATAGAAAACTAGTCTCTTGACAAGAGAAATTTTCTATAGAAAACTAGTCTCTTTACAAGAGAAATTTTCTATAGAAAACTAGTCTCTTTACAAGAGAAATTTTCTATCGAAAACTAGTCTCTTTACAAGAGAAATTTTCTATAGAAAACTAGTCTTTTTAGAAGAGAAATTTTCTATAGAAAACTAGTCTCTTTACAAGAGAAATTTTCAAAAGAAAACTAGTCTCTTTACAAGAGAAATTTTCTATAGAAAACTAGTCTCTCTACAAGAGAAATTTTCTATAGAAAACTAGTCTCTTTACAAGAGAAATTTTCCATAGAAAACTAGTCTCTTTACAAGAGAAATTTTCTATAGAAAACTAGTCTCTTTACAAGAGAAATTTTCTATAGAAAACTAGTCTCTTTACAAGAAAAATTTTCTTTAGAAAACTAGTCTCTTTACAAGAGAAATTTTCTATAAAAAACTAGTCTCTTTACAAGAGAAATTTTCTATAGAAAACTAGACTCTTTACAAGAGAAATTTTCTATAGAAAACTAGTCTCTTAACATGAGACATTTTCTATAGAAAACTAGTCTCTTTATAAGAGAAATTTTCTATAGAAAACTAGTCTCTTTACAAGAGAAATTTTCCATAGAAAACTAGTCTCTTTACAAGAGAAATTTTCTATAGAAAACTAGTCTCTTTACAAGAGAAATTTTCTATAGAAAACTAGTCTCTTTACAAGAAAAATTTTCTTTAGAAAACTAGTCTCTTTACAAGAGAAATTTTCTATAAAAAACTAGTCTCTTTACAAGAGAAATTTTCTATAGAAAACTAGTCTCTTTACAAGAGAAATTTTCTATAGAAAACTAGTCTCTTTATAAGAGAAATTTTCTATGGAAAACTAGTCTCTTTTCAAGAGAAATTTTCTATCGAAAACTAGTCTCTTTACAAGAGAAATTTTCTATAGAAAACTAGTCTCTTTACAAGAGAAATTTTCTATAGAAAACTAGTCTCTTTATAAGAGAAATTTTCTATGAAAAACTAGTCTCTTTTCAAGAGAAATTTTCTATAGAAAACTAGTCTCTTTTCAAGAGAAATTTTCTATAGAAAACTAGTCTCTTTTAAAGAGAAATTTTCTATAGAAAACTAGTCTCTTTACAAGAGAAATTTTCTATAGAAAACTAGTCTCCTTTCAAGAAAAATTTTCTATAGAAAACTAGCCTCCTTTCAAGAGAAATTTTCTATGGAAAACTAGTCTCTTTACAAGAGAAATTTTCTATAGAAAACTAGTCTTTTTACAAGAGAAATTTTCTATAGAAAACTAGTCTATTTACAAGAGAAATTTTTTATAGAAAACTAGTCTCTTTACAAGAGAAATTTTCTATAGAAAACTAGTCTCTTTACAAGAGAAATTTTCTATAGAAAACTAGTCTCTTTACAAGAGAAATTTTCTATAGAAAACTAGTCTCTTTACAAGAGAAATTTTCTATAGAAAACTAGTCTCTTTACAAGAGAAATTTTCTATAGAAAACTAGTCTCTATACAAGAGAAATTTTCTATAGAAAACTAGTCTCTTTATAAGAGAAATTTTCTATGGAAAACTAGTCTCTTTTCAAGAGAAATTTTCTATAGAAAACTAGTCTCTTTTCAAGAGAAATTTTCTATAGAAAACTAGTCTCTTTTAAAGAGAAATTTTCTATAGAAAACTAGTCTCTTTACAAGAGAAATTTTCTATAGAAAACTAGTCTCCTTTCAAGAAAAATTTTCTATAGAAAACTAGTCTCTTTACAAGAGAAATTTTCTATAGAAAACTAGTCTCTATACAAGAGAAATTTTCTATAGAAAACTAGTCTCTTTACAAGAGAAATTTTCTATAGAAAACTAGTCTCTTTACAAGAGAAATTTTCTATAGAAAACTAGTCTCTTTACAAGAGAAATTTTCAAAAGAAAACTAGTCTCTTTACAAGAGAAATTTTCTATAGAAAACTAGTCTCTTTACAAGAGAAATTTTCAAAAGAAAACTAGTCTCTTTACAAGAGAAATTTTCTATAGAAAACTAGTCTCTCTACAAGAGAAATTTTCTATAGAAAACTAGTCTCTTTACAAGAGAAATTTTCTATAGAAAACTAGTATCTTTACAAGAGAAATTTTCTATAGAAAACTAGTCTATTTACAAGAGAAATTTTCTATAGAAATTTTCTATAGAAAACTAGTCTCTTTACAAGAGAAATTTTCTATAGAAAACTAGTCTCTTTACAAGAGAAATTTTCTATAGAAAACTAGTCTCTTTATAAGAGAAATTTTCTATAGAAAACTAGTCTCTTTACAAGAGAAATTTTCTATAGAAAACTAGTCTATTTACAAGAGAAATTTTCTATAGAAAACTAGTCTCTTTTCAAGAGAAATTTTCATTACATGTGGATGTTGTGGAACCCCATCTGAATGTCCATTTGTGGAAATGTATTAAACGGCACCTTAGAATGTCCTTAAAGTGGAAATCAAATTTCCGTTGAAACAGTAACAGATGTTGTTTTTTAATCATAAATTATAATTGCTATTCAATAAACCAAACATCTAATTAAATTTCATAAATTTGATGGTTTTCATGGTATCTAATAAATATTAAATATCTATTTAATTTTTAAGTGCTGGTAACTATAATTAACATTAAATACAAATGATGCATTAACTATTACAATAACTAAACGAAGTACTACTTCCACGATTATTCAATGGACTTTAATTTTATAGTAGCTTTTTAAATGTGACATTAAGTATTCATTAAAGTATTTAATATTAAATTACAATGGCTAGTAATTTTCTGTTTGTAAAACGACTCTGAAGGTTAATTTAAAACACGAATTATGTTTTTTTTATTATTTTTTCCGAGTTGGAAACAATATAATACAATTATAAGAAGGTAATTGAACTTTTTGTGGTAAGCATGTGTAGTTCTTTCAGAAGTGTGAAGTACAAGAGTTTCTTTTTATAATTTTTGAAAGTAATTGTTATTACTTATTATTGTTATTGTGGTTTGATGTTTTGTTGTTTAAAGAAATCGGTTTATAAATGAATTATAAATTAAAGAAGCTTTAAATCTAAATTACTTGTTTCTATACAAACTGTAATTTGTTTTATATAAAACAAAATTGCAAAGTAGTATTGGTTTAATAATCTTATTACGAAGTATTGAAACTGTTGGCAGAGGAATAACGGCAATTTCTGTGGGAGAAAACATATTTTATGGATTTTATGCTAAATTTAGCATGGGAATTTATCAGGTTTTCGAAATATCTAGCCTAAAGTTTCGCTGTATTGGAGACGTTATAAGAGTGTGAGTTCACCTTCATTTATAAAATTTGTTATATCGTCTGAAAGTTCTAGCAATTGCCTTCAAAATAAAGGTTTAACCTCTGTTATATCTTGTTCCTTCTGTGAGATATCTCAACCTATAATTTAAAAAAACCAGAGTATTCGCTATATATAAAGGGTTTTCCAACAAGATGTGTTATTATGGTATTCAAAGAAAAATGGTATTTTTTGAGATAAATGATCGGACGTTTATTTCATAATAAAAGGAAGGTATGCCGTTAATATTCAGGCTTGCAGGACCATATCCTTTTCATGAAATTTTCCATAACCAAATCGCAAAGTGGCTGCCCTATGTCCTCGATAGCCTCACGAATTCTATATTTGAGGTCTTGAATCGACGCTGGGCTGTTGGCGCAGACCTTGTCTTTCACGTGGCCCCAAAGGAAGAAGTCGCAAGATGTTAAATCACAAGATCTCGGTGGCCAATTGTGTTTACCTCTTCGAGAGATAACACGGTACGGAAACTTTTCCCTTAAAAGAGCAATGGTTTCGTTGCTTGTGTGGCACGTAGCGCCGTCTTGTTAAAAGTAAACGTTGTACAGATCAATATCATTCAACTCCGGTCATAAGATACGGTGTAATGACGTTTGTGGAATGTCCAATTCCAAAGAACGACGAGGAATGGACAAACCTGGGTTTTGGGCTACAGCAGCAATATTATCAGTTGTTATTGAGCGACGAGCACGGGTTTAATTCTTCACATCACTAACTTGTCCCAACAGCTCGAATTTTTCCACCAATTTCTGTATTGCGGTCCGACAAGGTACTTCACGACGACCCAAAAATGCTTTAGTTTTGCGAACTGTAACTGCAAGATTTTCACAATTTTTGTAGTGAATTTTAATAATTTCAATGCGTTGTTGAAGTGTGTATCGCCCCATTTTTAGTAATTTTCTGCTTGTCAAAAGTCAAAGAATGAAAGCTTCAAATGTTACAGCTACCGAAATACCGGGTAATTCAAAATAACACCTCTTGTTGGAAAACCCTTTACATGGTATTTTCACTATGTAGCGATTTTTCGCTACATTTCACTTTTATTTAGCGGCAAACTTATAAGTCACAATATGAAGTCATAATTTTTTTCATAAAAATGATTTTTGAATTTGCTGAGCTACTGTCTTTTCTTATGAAAATGTTCACGTTCCATTTCAAATGTTCCTTGGAGAGACTTACGCTTTTAAACACCACCAATAGTCCGTCATCATTTTTTCGTCCCATCTGCCTTGATAACATCGCTCTTTTTCTTTTAAGTCCTAATGGAAACGTTCACTCATCTCTTCACTGAATGCTTCAACATTTTCCGGAAAGTATTCCAAACAACCTATTAGTTTAAATTTTAAACTTTAAAACTTTATAACATGTTTGACACGCTAGTTTGTATATATGAGACATTCACAGTTCATTAAAAAAACCTTGGAGATCATCATAAAATAATAATATAAGAGATATATTAAGAAAATATGTAAAATGAAGTAAATTTTTTGTCTTGAAGCTGTCAGAGACGACATCCCTGAGAATAGAAGATAATCTAAACAATTCAAAAAGTATATTTATGCGAAATAGTATCACCACAAGTTTCTTAATAATTCGCTGTAAAATAAAGGCGAAATATAGCGAAAAAATTTTGCATTCATAGCGAAAATAACACGGGCTTTTACAAATTTGTTATATGTTCCTTTCACACCTCAAGGGAGCAAAGGACCATAACAAGGTGGTTCCAATAATCTCGATCATCGTCTCGAAAATTCTGTTGTTAGTTCCCGCTTCTAGGTATGAGCTGGTCTCCCAAATCGTCTGCTTCCCTGTGGGTTCAAGTCTATGCATTTCGTGGCAACTCCAACTACATTTCCTCTTTCTTATTTCTGTTTTAATAGGCTGCTGGTTTGCCTCCATCCAAAGGTGGTTGTTGGATATTGTTACAGGTCAGAAAATCCGAAAGATGTTTTTGTTGAGAAACACTTCAAGACATTGTGAGTTACGTGGTGCCATGTTCCTGGTGTCGCATCTATTCAACAAAGTAGATTTTAATAATTTGATTTTGGTTTATTTCGAAATATTAGACGATTTCCACACCGGATTTAACTGGGCAAATGCACTCCATGTCTTATTTGTGCTTCCCAGGTGGCGGAAGAACTTTATTTCCCCAATATCTTGATCCAATATGAAGAAAAGGCGATCTGTGTTACAATTGATCCGAGGCGATTTTGTCTTGGGGTATATTTATTTTCAGCCCAACCAGTTTTTCGATCTCGCTGATGGTGGATATTTTCTACTGCAACTCTGAGAATGAGTGGCTAAGTAGACATATGTCATCGGCATAATCTAAGTTCTCCAACCGTTCTTGTAAGACCTACATAATACCTTTCTTATGATGGTTTGTTGCCTTCTGCATCACAGCATCGAGAACGAAGTTAAAAAGTAGAGTGATACAACACAGCCTTGTCTAACTCCAGTTTGTACTATGATCTTGTTACTCTGCAGTTTTTTATGGAACACACGGCAAGTGACATTCTTGTACAGGGCTTTGATTAGCAGTGATAATTTTTCGGTGACATCCTTGCATACCAACAAGTTCCATATAGCATTATGGTTGAGTGTGTCAAAGGCCTTCTCAAAGTCTATAAATACGATTGCTTAACGATTGTGGTCAACACAAGATGTTCCGGAGTGAAAAACAGCTTGGACATTTCTGAGTGATGGGAAAATTGTTGTCGGGAGTCTTTAGTTTATAATATGTGCAATTACCTTATTTATCATGCTTAACAATATTATGTCTATCCAATTGTTTCTTTTGGTTAAATCACTTTTATTGGGAGGATTTATGATGACTCCATCATACAGATCACCAGGCAAACAATTACGAGCCCAAAATGCTCTCAAATGGGTTCCAGCAGTCATGCACTGGTTTTTTGGTTGACTGTAAGTAGTTCTGGAGAATATTATTAGCCAAACCAGGAATTGGCTTCGCAAATTTCGGGCAATCAGTAGAGATGTCACCATTTGATGTATGTGAAATAAATGGGTTGACATTGAGCAGTAGATAATGATAGCATACCGCAGTAAAAGCTTTTCCATAGTGTATCTTGTTGAGTTTTCGATGTTATAAGTTCTCCCACATCGTTTTTTAAAGGCTTTCAAACTTAAGGTTAAGATATTTCAAAGAACTTGCAGACTTGCAGACTACATAACAAATTTTATGAATAAAACTGAATAAGCGCTGTTTTAATGTCTCGAAGATGGCAATAAACTGTGTTTCTTTATGTTAGGATATCTCGGAAACTTTACGTGATGAAGAAATTCTGAGGTCAAATTGGGATTCAGCATATTAAAGTATAACTTTATCCCTTGATTTCGACTTTTATTAAATTTTGTCGGTCTGTTTTATTCAGGTTATCACAGGTATACATCTGTGGCCTTCACAAACAGATATTGCAATTATTTATTTCAATTTCGATAACTTTAGCATTCGTGCTGTGTGCATCTAAATAGTTGATGGAGTTCTGTTCCATGTAGCAATATGTGCCGAGCGCTGCTTTACAACATGAAATTTACTTAAGTTGTAAAGCATTTCCGGGGTTAATGTATACCTTTCTTATTGTTACCATTTTATATTTTGGATATTTAAAGTTCAAATGAGGTCGTAACAACACAAAAATATCTGCTGTAAAAACCAATCAAATATCTCAAATGAAAATAGACAAAGTCCATTAAAAACAAGTATGAGTGATATATTCGGCTGTGCCGAATCTAATGTACCCTTCACCAAAATATTATTTAAATTTTGGTAGCCATTTTATGCCATTTTCTGGATTTTAAATAGTAGATATATTGATGTATCTATCATGTATGCAAGTTATTTGGGGGCTTCGGAAAGTTGATTTCAACATACAGACAGACAGGCGGACATATCGACTTCGCTATGTATAAAGATTCAGAATTTATAAACTTTATGGGGTCGCAAATGAAAAATGTGGAAATTACAAACTGAATGACACCTATTTTTTCCTTTGCCACTCATGATGAAGGGCATAATAAAACTATACGTAGAAAGCCATATTAAATAAATCTGTATTTTAAAGTGTTAGTGGGTCGACGTAGCAACTATATATTTAATTTGTCCATCTCATTAACAGTGAAATTGTAAGAGACATAAAAACTAATTAATTTAAATTTCTTTTACTAACAACTTCTCCCATTCATATGTACATGCATACTATTATATCACATCTTTAGTTGTGTAAAAAAAAAGGTTTTCAATAATGACTAAATATTTGAAATATTTATGAATGAATTAAATGTTTAAAAATTTTTTTATTGTGATTAGCATACAATTTGTAAACAAGCAACTAGTAGTTTTTTATCTAAATTGAAATTTAAATTTCTAACGAATAACTTTTCACTTTCATTTGCTATAAAATTATAATTTCAATAAAATAAGTGTGGGATTGTTTGTTTGTTTTCATTGTATTCAACATACACACAGCCTCAAAAGTGAGTAAACACCAGTGAATTTTTTGGATTTTTTTAAGATCATGAAAATCATTATAGTCCGAATTGAATCTCTGTTTTTCAAACAACCCGAAACTTTTAAATTTTAATCGATGGACAGATTTCAGGATTTTCATTATCTTAAAAGAAATCAAATAATTTGTGGTGTTTACTTACTTTTGAGGCTGTGTGTATGTAGCATATGTGTTAATAACTAGATTTAATCAAAAAAGGTGATAAGTAGTGCTATGATATGATATATACTAGTAAAATTAAATGTAAATTAAAGATTATATTTCTTTGGAACAAATATTTGTGCCCCACTCACGATGCCTAGTAGGGGAAATTTCAAAAAATAATTTCAAATAAATCTATAATTTGTAAACGAATAATCCGATTTTAATAAAACATGGCTTATGGTTTGAATTTGAGCCCTGTATAAAATCCCAGGAGAGCGTGATCATAATGCCCCAAAGTGGTGCACTTCGTGTATATGCAACATTTAAAACGATGCCAATTTTCTGTTCTTGATCCAATCTAAAAGAATTTACTATATATGGTATCTAATAGCTAAACCTAGTTACGCTATAGATTATCTCTAATAGTTTACGAGATATTCACATTTTACAATAAGAATTTAAGGGCAAGGGTATATATAAGTTTGTCTATCCGTTTGTAGTTTCCATATTATTCATTTGCGACCCCATAATGTATATGGGGCATTTCACGTCAAGTGAACCAACTTTTGAAATCGATGTCTTCCGATCGGGATGAAATTTGCACCAATGTTAGTTCTATTGGATAGTAATTCGGACACAATTTTTCAACAAGATCGGCCAAGAACTCTCTGAGTTATAGGAGGTCAAAATTTGACATTTTGGCCAAACAGGTGTTTTTTCTTATCCATATAACTTATTACCTATTGTTCTTAGCAAAATGTGTCCCAAATAGTTTAGATAGCTATTTATGCAATCTTCCGAAAAAAAAAATTAAAAAAAATTAATAAAATATTTTTGACTTTTTTTTTAAAAAATCAAAAACATTTTTGACTTTTTTTTCAAAATGGGCCCTTTTTATTTTTTTTTTTATTTTTTTTAAGAAAGCTTAGGTCTTTTCCTAAGCGACCTATATGGTCGCTTAGTGGGATGCGAGTGGGATATCTATCAAAAAAAATATTTTGTAACTCAAGATATGAAATTTTTTGACTTTTTTTGCAAAATCAAAAACTTTGTTGACTTTTTTTAAAAAAATGGACCCATTTTTTAATTTTTTTTTTTGCTCAGAAGAAAGCTTATGTGTTTTTCTTTAACACCTTTTTTGTCGCTTAGTGGGATGCGAGTGGGATATCTATCAAAAAAATGTTTTGTAACTCAAGACATAAAATTTTTTACTTTTTTTTTTGCAAAATCAAAAACTTTTTTGACTTTTTTTCCAAAATGGGCCCTTTTTTATTTCTTTATTTTTTTCTCAAAAGAAAGCTTAGGTCTTTTCCTTTAAAACCTTTATGGTCGCTTAGTGGGATGCGAGTGGGATAACTATAAAAATAAATGTTTTGTAACTCAAGACAAAGGTTTTTAAATTTTTAGGATATGCACTATTTTGATTTTTTTCATATTTGTGTGTAAACCTTAAAAATTAAACTTACGCGGAGAAACTAGACACATTAGCCTTTCCGATGGTATGTAACAACCTAACTAAAATTTCATAGCCTCGATACTGTAATACCCATAATATGTTAACCTCAGGAATAAAAATCACTTTTTATACCCTACACCACCATAGTGGCGAGGGTATATTAAATTTTTGCAGATGTTTGTAATACCCAAAAATATTAGTCTAGCCCACCTTAAAGTATACCGATCGACTCAGAATCGCTTTCTGAGTCGACTAAACGATGTCCGTCCGTCCGTCTGGCTGGCTGGTTGTCCATGTAAACCTTGTGCGCAGAGTACAGGTCGCAATTTTGAAGATATTTCGATAAAATTTGGTACATGTAATTTGTTCGGCCCAAGGACCAAGCCTATTGAAACTGGCTGAAATCGGTCCATTATTTCACCTAGCCCCCATACAAATGTCCTCCCGAAAGTGGACTTTATCGGTCACAAATGTTTAATTTATATAGGTATCTACACAAATTTTTCTCCAAATAAGTTTTATATATACGGAATTCATGTCACCAAATTTTATTATGATCCGTCCATAATTAGTCATAGGTCCCATATAATGCCTGCTTCCGATAATCACTTTAACGAGCATAAATCTCCTAAAAATGTTGGTATACACATAAAATGCAACATAAATAACTTTCATCTAGACATTAATAACACCACCTAATTTCATGATGATCGGTCCATAATTTGACATAGCTCCCATATAAGGTCCACTTCGAAAAATCGCTCACGAATATAAATTATTGCGCTGAAAACTACCTATAGGATTGAATAAAAAAGCCGCAAGATGCAAAACTCAGACAAATTTTGGGGGCGAAAAATTAATAGCGGTCGGCCTCACATTGCACCCCTCCAGTGGCTATTATCGGTCAGTTGTAGTGGTTTTTTTTTAAGGTTTGAAATATGAAAATATGAAAAAAATCAATTTAAAAACCTTTGTCTTGAGTTACAAAACATTTATTTTTATAGTTATCCCACTCGCATCCCACTAAGCGACCATAAAGGTTTTAAAGGAAAAGACCTAAGCTTTCTTTTGAGAAAAAAATAAAGAAATAAAAAAGGGCCCATTTTGGAAAAAAAGTCAAAAAAGTTTTTGATTTTGCAAAAAAAAAAGTAAAAAATTTTATGTCTTGAGTTACAAAACATTTTTTTGATAGATATCCCACTCGCATCCCACTAAGCGACAAAAAAGGTGTTAAAGAAAAACACATAAGCTTTCTTCTGAGCAAAAAAAAAAAATTAAAAAATGGGTCCATTTTTTTAAAAAAAGTCAACAAAGTTTTTGATTTTGCAAAAAAAGTCAAAAAATTTCATATCTTGAGTTACAAAATATTTTTTTTGATAGATATCCCACTCGCATCCCACTAAGCGACCATATAGGTCGCTTAGGAAAAGACCTAAGCTTTCTTAAAAAAAATAAAAAAAAAAAATAAAAAGGGCCCATTTTGAAAAAAAAGTCAAAAATGTTTTTGATTTTTTAAAAAAAAAGTCAAAAATATTTTATTAATTTTTTTTAATTTTTTTTTTCGGAAGATTGCATAAATAGCTATCTAAACTATTTGGGACACATTTTGCTAAGAACAATAGGTAATAAGTTATATGGATAAGAAAAAACACCTGTTTGGCCAAAATGTCAAATTTTGACCTCCTATAACTCAGAGAGTTCTTGGCCGATCTTGTTGAAAAATTGTGTCCGAATTACTATCCAATAGAACTAACATTGGTGCAAATTTCATCCCGATCGGAAGACATCGATTTCAAAAGTTGGTTCACTTGACGTGAAATGCCCCATATATGTATATATTCTGGATCGTTGTAGATAGCGAAGTCGATATATGTTAAAATCAACTTTTCCAAGCCACCAAATTACTTACATTGATACATCAATATATCCGCAATAGTCCAACTTGGATTGCTATATAAAATCTGCTATTAAATGACTCAGATATAAGCATAATAATGGACCAATTCTAACCAAATTCAATAGGCTTAGTCCTTGGGTCAAGTTTATGCCAAATATTGTCGCATTATCTTTAAAATTGCGACCTGTAGTTTGATTACAAAGTTTACATGGTCTGACGGACATCGCTTAATATTTGTGCACCTTGCACAATGGTACAAATGCTCAATCTAGCCGGAAAAAAGTCATTTTTTTAAATGTTTCAAAAGTAAATTTTTTGTATGGTAATCAGAGAAGCAAGCCGTCTAATTTTGTTCGGCGGCGGCTGAAGGGGTAAAATTAGTCGGCGGCGGCGGCTTATCGGCTTAACGCCGAGTTTTCACCGGCTTAAAAACTTTTTCGGCTGCGCCGACTTTAAAAGCAAATTATATATTTTTTTATTTTATAAAACGGAACTGTTTTCAATATATAATTTGGTTATAAGCGAAATATAGCGACAATTTTGAGAGGAAGTGTTCAGTATTAAAACTTGTAGTTAAGGTATTTTGGACAAAAATACTGCATGAAGTTGATACTATCGAAATGTGAAATACAGTAGTTTTGAGTAGTTTTAAAAATTATTTCGAATAGTTGTTCATAGAAATTTGTTAGTCTAATTTTTCCTTCAACATCATGAAATAGGTCTAAAATAATATGGATCGTTAGGATATATTCAAATGAACAATTAGAAAAATTAATCTTTATTTTCAAAAACTTGTCCAACAGTATTCTTTACTAGGTATCTTTGGTTGATTAAAAGCTAATGTGATGAAATTCAAATTAATAAAACATTTTCTAGACGTTATTTCGGTGAATATAATTGCCTGTTTATAGAGTACAATATACCTCCATATTACTCGATTCTGTTCTTTATAAGCTAATTCTATAATTAAACCAAATAAATAATAACAATTAAGAGTGCTATATTCGGCTATGACGAATCTTATATACCCTTCACTTTTGTTGTGGATACATTAATTGCCGACTTTCAGCGTATAGCATCCTAAATATATCAAGAAAACTTTTAAAAATTTGACATTTAATTGCTGACGAACAGTTTATATTGTAGAAGTTACAAACGAAATAACAATCTAATATATACCCTTCTCACAAAGGTGAAGAGTATAAAAACAACAACGCCAAACGAAACGAAACACCAAAAAAAAAAAAAAAATACGCAAAGCAATGAAACCAACACACATCCAAACATATGTACGTTTTATTGCTTTTTTGTTAAAGCATGCAATAAATTGTCTTTTTTTTAATGAAATTTTCAGATGTTGTCTCTGATTTTTGCTCATATTTCCTTTATTTATGGACTGATTTTGCTGATTTTAAATAGGAAACTTCTCGAAAGCATGTCTGAAAGAATTATTGAAGATTTGAATCCCGAAGATATCTGGAGTCTTCAGCAAATTGATTTCAACAGACAGACAGTCGGACATGGCTTAATCCAGAATATATATACTTTATAGGGTCGGAAAATTATATTGTGGAAATTACAAACGGAATGACAAATTTATATGAAGGGTATAAAAATGCCTTAATTTCTATCAGGAACTATTTCTAATTCTAAGGTGTGTTTACTCTCTAAAGTAACAATTTAACAATTAAACGTTGTTAGATGTACAAAAATTTATTTAAAAATCGACTCAGCCGATAAAATCAGCTAGAAAATAAGCCGCCGATGAGCCGATGGATTCGGCGGCGGCGCGGCTCAAAAAATTTTACCGGCTGCTCGGCTAGCCGCCGGTCGCGCCGTTACGGCTTGCTACTCTGATGGTAATATGTTGACAAGTGTCCATAGTACATAACGGCATATTTTTTTTTTTTCTTTTAATAGCTACACTAACATTGATACATTGCTTCAAAATTAAATAATTGCTTCTTTGTTAAAAAATTAATATCTCAAGTGACATTTAACAGTACAAGTTAAATTGTCGTCAAAAAATAATAAGAACAATTAAAAAAAAAAAATTGTTGGTGTAATTAATATAACAAAGGTAAGAGTAAAAATGACTGTTTAAATTTTTCAGAAAATATGTTTTGTTTAGAAAAAAAAAATTCAATTATGTACATGTGTGTTTTAAATGTGAAATTTTTGTTCAATGTCCAAATTCTATTAGAATTTCAAATGGTAATTTAACATAGTTAAGCTTTAGTTTTTATGTTGTCGTCATCTATATAGATGTAGGTTTCTAATGTTTAAAAAATTAGCTGCCACTTTTTGCAGCGATTTTTATTTCATTTACAGTTTAACATGTCCATTACAAGGAAGGAGCTGTATTTTTATACCCTCCACCACCACAAGTGGTGAAAGAGGGTATATATACGTTTGTCATTCCGTGTGTAACATTGAGAAATATTCATCTGAGACCCAAAGTATATATATTATTGATCCTTATGAAATTCTAAGTCGATTGAGCAATGTCCGTCTGTCTGTCTGTCTGTCTGTGTAAAACACTCTCACGATCAAAATACATAAGCAAAATTAATGAAATGCATAACAAAATGTTTATAATTTTTCTAAGCAGTTTGGTATTGAAAATCAGCAAAATCGAATTGGTAGAACCAGGGTTATGGGTAAAAAAGTAAGACAACCTCCAAAAATTTTGATAATTTTCACATGATTTTTTGTGACTTTGGGTAAATTCATTGCAGAGAATACCATGAAATTTTGCACTTATTATTGATATGATAAAAGGAAAAATTCTGGTAAAAATGGAAAGAATCGGTCCATAATTTCTCGTAGCCCCCATACAAATTTCTTCCCGAAATATGGTGCTATGGTATATAAATGCCCATTGAATTGCAGTATCCATACAAAATTCAACACAACTAAGTTTTGTGCCAACAGAAATCGCGAGACCAAATTTTTTTTTGGATCGGACACTATTTGGCCGTAGCCCCCATATAAAGATTACTTCCGAAAATCACTTAAATGCACATAAATATCTTATATATATTGGTATTAGGTTGAAATTCGACTTGCATAATCCCCATGCACATGAAAACTGCTGTAGGGAATTTCATGAAGATCGGCCCATAATTGGTTATAGCTCCCATATAAGGACCACTTCCGAAAAACACATTAATTTTCATAAATATCGAAATAAAATTTTACAGAGATCGGTATTAATAATTCACAAATGATACTACTAGATTGTGTGAATATCGGTTCATATTTGACCATAGCTCCCATATAAGGACCATTTCCGAAAATTACTTAAATACTAATAAATCTCTTATAAAAGCTTCTATCTGGTTAAAATTTCAAATAAATATTTTCCATATATACGAAAATTGATGCGTTGAATTTTATGCAGATCGGCCGATAATTGGTCATAGCTCCCATATAAGGACCACTTCCGAAAAACACATTAACCTCCATAAATATTTTAAATATATGGATATCGAACTAAAATTGTATATAGATCATTTTTTTGTATCCAAACATTATACTACTAGGTTTTGTGAATATCGGTATATATTTGACCATAGAAACCATATTAGCTCCATTTCCGATAGTCACAATAATATCCATAAAACTCTGGTAAATATTGTTATAGAGAAAAATATCAAGCAAAAACAATCTCAAATACATAGAAATCTCGTTAAAATTTTTAATTATATCTCTTAAATAAGTCACACATCCGAAAAATTCATTAACGCATATATACACTCATATCGGTAAAAAATGTAACAGAAATAAGTTTCAAGTAGATTTGGAGACTATGGGTTCATAATTATATATAGAAGGCTCACATCCGGAAAATTCATTAATATTAACCAATTATTAAGTATATAAATTGTTAAGTAGTACATTCTATTCCTATTATAAAATTATAGACTCTGTTAAAATGGTAGGAATATGTAGTTATTTCAATTATAAATTGCTGAATTAGATAACATTTTTATACATTTGAAACAAAATATCTTCTGCGTAAACTAGTTTTTCTAACAATATATAAAATACTACTATATTTTAAATCAACTTTTATTTTGTTTAAAAAAAATGTTTTTGTTGAAGAAAATACATAATTTGTATATAGTCCAAAATGTGTATTATATCAGTATTCATATATAATCCATAAAGTGGCTTACAAATAAATTCAGTTATAGTCCTAATTCGCTTATAGTCCACAAAAATTGTGCAACTATATTTGTAGACTATAAGCGAAAACTACTGTATTACATTAACATTCTACCAATCTTCATAATCGGAGCTAAGTCCCAATAACAAACACTGAATATGGATATTAGAGTGTTTATACCAATGTAATTTCTATAATTTTCATCTAATTTAGGTGGAGGGTATTTAAGATTCGGGATAGCCGAATATAGCACTCTAACTTGTTTTCTTTGTAGTTTCGTCAGTTTTTAATTCTCGGGATTTTCGACTTAAAATCCCGGGAATCGGGTAGTGAAAAATTCCCGGGAAATATGTCTAGAGAATTCTCGTGATAAAAACTCTAATTTCTGTATACCTATATACTAAAAGTATTTGTGAAGAATTATATAAGGACTGAGATCGTAAATTTCTTAACACACTTTTTTCATTAAAACTTTTAACCCAAGTATTATACACACTAGATTGTGTGAATATTGGTTCATATTTGACCATAGCACCCATATAAGGTCCATTTCCGAAAATTACTTAATACTAATAAATCTCTTATAAAAGCTTCTATCTAGTTTAAATTTCAAACAAATATTTCCATTATATACGAAAATCGATGTGTTGAATTTTATGAAGATCAGCCGATAATTGGTCATAGCTCCCATATAAGGACCACTTCCGAAAAACACATCAACCTCTATAAATATTATAAATATATGGATATCGAACTAAAATTGTATACAGATCAATATATTGTATCCAAAAATCATACTACTGGGTTTTGTGAATATCGGTCCCTATTTGACCATAGCACCCATATTAGCTCCATTTCCGATAATCACAATAATACCCATAAAACTCTTGTAAATAATGTTATGGAGAAAAATATCAAGCAAAATAGGCATCAAATACATAGAAAACACGTTAAAATATTTAATTATATCTTCCAAATAAGTCGCACATACGAAAAATACATTAACGCATATATACACTCATATCGGTAAAAAATGTAACAGATATAAGTTTCAAGTATATTTGGGGACTATGGGTTCTTAATTATATATAGAAGGCTCACATCCGGAAAATTCATTAGAACAGAACAAAAATATACTTTTGAAGTTTGACTAAATATATTTGTTTACCCTTTTTTATACTCTTTTACTTCACTTGTGGTGAATAATAAAAATGTTGAGCCAATCGGTAATGTTAACCAACTATTAAGTATATAAATTATTAAATAGTAAATTTTATTCCTATTATAAAATTATAGACTCTGTTAGAAACGGAACATTTGAAATAAAATATCTTCTGCGTAAACTAGTTTTTCTAACAATATATAAAATACTACTATATTTTAAATAAACTTTTATTTTGTTTAAAAAATTTGTTTTTATTGAAGAAAGTACATAATTTGTATATAGTCCAAAATGTGTATTATATCATGATTCATATATAATCCATAAAATAGCTTAAAAATAAATTCGGTTATAGTCCTAATTCGCTCATAGTCCACATAAATTGTGCAACTGTATTTGTAGACTATAAGCGAAAACTACTGTATTACATTACCATTCTACCATTCTTCATAATCGGAGCTAAGTCCCAATAACAAACACTGAATATGGATATTAGAGTGTTTATACTAATGTAATTTTTATAATTTTTATCTAATTTAGGTGGAGGGTGTTTAAGATTCGGCATAGCCGAATATAGCACTCTAACTTGTTTTTTGATCAAGTTATCTTTGTAAAACATGTAATTTATTATGTTTAATGTCAATTATGTTCATTTGATGTTAATTTGATTAAAATGAGTGACCAGAAAAAAGTGCGTAGTAAATTTATTAAATATTTTCAACAAAACCCAACTTGGTTGGTCCTACAAAAAGTTGGCCAAACAATCAAAGGTCTGCTATCAAACTTTTTCCAATGTTATTAAACAGTACCGGGAGAACTTGTCCGTTGATATAAAACCTGGTTCAGGTAGAATGAATTGTCCACATGATGTATCTAAAGCCAAAAAATAGAAAGCATTTTCAAAAGAGCTCCCAACACCTCCGGTAGGAAAGCTGCCCGTTCAGGTCAGTACTCGGACTATTTGGTACCAAAAGTTAAAGCCAATGAAGGTTCAAAAACATACAAGGCTCAAAAAGTTTCTAACAGGAACTCTGCTAAAAATTTAGAGGCCAAAGACAGAGCACGGAAATTAAAGTCATTTTTATAAATAAAATATACCTGCTGCATAATGGATGACGAAGCGTACGTATGGAAAACTTTTTGCAGCTTCCGGGTCAATATTTTTATGTTGCTGATGCTCGAGGGAATGTTATAGAAAAGTTAATGACACAATAGCAGAAAATTTTCCCAAAAAGTTTTTGGCATGGTAAACAATATACAGTTGCGGCAAAAGAAGCCAAACATTTGTACCGAAATTTACATCAAGGAATGTTTACAAAAGAGGATGCTTTCATCCATAAGACTTTTTAATATATCACAAGAACAATATTGTGGTATTTGTACCAAGAGAGGCAATTCCTCCAAACTGCCTGCAGCTGAGTCCAGTGGATAGATATTGGGCTCTTGCTAAAAGAAAATTAAAGAGCACAAAAAAGGTGTCCAAAAGTGTGGTAGATTTTAAATGGAGATGGACAACCTGTTCGAACAAAGTGATATAAAGCACTATAAAAAAGGTTCAAAATTTCATCATTAGTGATTAGAACTACAAAAATAATTGTTTTTGTAAATTGTGACAATAATTTCAATCAAATAAAAAAAGATTCAGAACTGTATGTTTAGTGGTTTAATTTTTATTAACATATATGTATGTTAAACATTTTTCGATCTCAGTCCTTAAGCGAAAAACTGTAACACACTTTGTGAAAAAAATAGCGTTATAACTTGTTTCTTTGTAGTTTCGTCAGTTTTTAATTCTCGGGATATTCAACTAAAAATCCCGGGAATCGGGTAGTGATAAATTGGAAAAATATCCGGGAAATTTGTCTAGGGAATTCTCGGGATAAAAACCCTAATTTCTGTATATGGGGCATTTCATGTCAAGTGAACCAAATTTTGAAATCGATGTCTTCTGACCATGATGAGATATATTGGATAGTAATTTAGACACAATTTTTCAACAAGATCGGTCGAGAACTTTGTGAGTTAGAGTGGGTCAAATTTTTACATTAGATTTTACAAAAAAAGTCGAAAATTGTATGTCTTGAGTTACAAAATATTTATTTTGATAGATATCAAAGCTTTCGTTTAAGAGAAAAAATAGGTCCCATTTTGAAAAAAAAAAAGTTTTTGATTTCGGAAAAATATTTCAAAATTTTTTTTTCCGAAGATTGAGGAAATAGCTTTTTAAACTACTTGGGACATATTTTGCTAAGAACAATAGGCAAGGCCAAAATGTCAAATATTGACCGCCTCTCAGAAAGTTTTCGACCGATCTTGTTGGAAAATTGTGTCTGAATTACTATGGTGCAAATTTCATCCCAATCGGAAGACATCGATTTCAAAAGTGGGTTCACTTGACATAAAATGACCCATATATTTCATTTTGATATTAGTAAGAGATTTTTGTGGAATTCAGAAGTGAGCCTTATATGGAAGCTATGGTCATTTATAGGCCGATCCTCATAAAGTTTGGCCATCAGCAAAAATTCTCTTATGCATAATTTTACATAATAATCTTTATATAGGTCCAGGTGAACATCAATAATATTTTAAATGACAACATACTAACATACTAAGGGGATAACACTCGGTTTGAATTATTTAGTTAAAGATAAGATAATAATATAACTTAAACAATTTTGGTAAAATAAAGTCAATCTTTTAATAATAATATCATGGTTAAAATCTGAACAGAACTAAAAGGATTGTATTAGTCTTCTTTTGTTAAAGAGGTATGCAAATTGGATACCAGTTACAATGAAAATGCTTTTCAAAATGTTCTGTGTGGTTGCAAAATATAACATGAATATAAATATTGTAGTAAATATTTGAATAGCTTTTTCATAATTGTTTATTTTCAACATGTAATTATTAACTATGTACTTCAAAACTAACATCAATATTATAATTATTCACTTCCTACCTCAAATGATTTAGCAATTTTTAATATTTTTTATTAGTTATATATAATTTTTAATATCAACTTTTTTTTTTTATTTCAGCTCTTCAAAATTTGTTTAAATAATTTTTGATGATGTCACTGCTACTGATGCACGAGTTTGATGTTTCATTCGATAAGTGGAATATGGAATAAAAATTTCCACAATTTTCTAATTGATTTAAAGCTTTTAGAAACCTACTGTGATAAACAAATTTTTACAGCATTTTGTATGTATAAAATATTGTTTTTATTGTGAAATTTAAAAAAAAGAAAAACGTTTGAATTTGTTTTAAACGGCAATCATTTCGAAGTACCAGTTAAGAGTTTGCGGCTGAGAAGAAAAATGAAGGCTTTGAAGGACGTTTTTCATCCAGTGAAAAAGGAATTTAGGCGAGAAAAATGTGGTTTTGAACATACGCCGCCAAATGATTTTGTCAAGTCGCAGGTGAGTACTTAACTATTAGATCCTTAAAGAGATTTTAATTTATATATAACCTTTTAACCTTTATATTAAAAAAAAGATATTTAAAATAAAACAAATTATTAACAATGTGTTAGTACAATCAGTTCAAGGTTTAATATTACCACAGTTCAATTACATATTCATATTTAATTTCAAAGATAAAGAATTATTAAAACTTTATTTATAATAACTTTAATTATAATTTGAACAGTTGAAGGTTGATTCACAGTGTAATTCTAACTGTAATCGAACCAGTTCCAATCAAACATTGAAACACAAAACATGTGTTTTAAATCACAAAGTTAAAAATTAAAAAAAAAACTCAAACAATAGAAAATTCCTAAATAGTGCGTTTACTAATTGGGTCAATGTCCAAAAGTTTGGAAACACACACACAAACAACTTACTTTCCACCACTCCATCTGTTATGAAATTGAAAATTAAGACACGCACACCTTAAACAAGCCTTTGGTTTTATTCTTTCGTTTTTTTTTAAACAACCTTCAAAATCAAAACCACATAAAAGAAGGAGTTTCTCTTGGAATTACATGAATTCATGTCATTGAGTCACCTTGGCCATTTTGAATTAAGACAACATTTTAAGGAGAACTATGCTGTTCATTCAAACTAAAAATATTCTTTTGAGTCAATATCATTAAAGATGCAGTGATTGATTTGCTTAGGAAAATTTAGGTCATTGTTCTGGTATTTTATTTTGTGAAAGAGAAGCACATTAAAACTTATTATTTGCCATTATCCTTGACAGAAATTCTAACATAAGTCACGTATTTTGTTGTTAACTAAAAATCATGTTATTGACCTATATAACTTGTAGTTCCAGTCTCCAGATCTCATTCTATTTATGAAACTGTCTTAAATATATTGCGTGTATGACTTAAAGTTCTGAGACGTGAAAAATCTCTACACGACCAGCGCCTACTAGCCAAAGATCTTACTGCCAGCACTGGTCTTGAAGCAGTATTCTTCGACGCTAGCTCCAAAGAACACTAAACATGTGCCGGCGAATTTCCTGTATGTTGGAAGGTTGCTAATGTATCGCCAATTCCTTAAAAGGGAGAGACCAACAACCCTGAAAATTATCGCCCTATAGCAATTTGTTCTGCACTTTCCAAAGTTATGGAGAGTATGGTTAACTACCATCTTCTGAAATATTTACAGTGCAACAATTTACTCAGCGACCGGCAGTATGGTTTTCGTAGAGGACGCTCTTCGGGAAACTTGCTAGCCTTTCTATCGGAAAAATTATGTCGTTCCATACAACGTTTCGGCAAAAATAAAGTGGTGGCTCTAGGTATTTCTAAAGCGTTTGATAGATTAGAGCTTAGATTAGAGACAGAACTTTTACAAGAACCTATTGTTTTTGATGTCGGTAATAACTTCTCTCGATTTATATCTAGCTTTCTCAGAGATCGCACTATACGAGTTGTTATAGATGGAATCTCATAAAACTAGTTCAATATCAATTCAGCAGTACCTACTCTATCCTTCTACGTCAGAATTCCAACCCTATCTACTCTTTTGCAGATGACAGCAACATTTGGCATTCATATGCATTCAATTATAGACCAAGCCTGTCGGAGATTGAGGCAATGAGGCAAAACATGAACAACACGCTTAACCAAGATCTTGTGACAATCTCTGAATGGGGTTGTGCAAATAGAATCGATTTCAGCACGCAAGACTCAATATTGTATGTAAACACACAAACGCACAACAGATCATGTTGCTATATCTGTTTTTATGCACGCAGAAAAAAAATATAGTTGTGCATTGTTACTGTAACCATTTCAACATTTGTGCATGTAATCTGAGAACAACATATTATGATAAAATTGTTCATCATATAAATGGTTGTCACAAACATATACATGTTTACTGTAACCATATATATGGTTGATAAAATCATGTGAATCGTATATTAACCATATTATTGTTACCACAATCATATATATAGTTACTGTGACTATAATATTGTTAAAAATGTTGAAATGGTTACAGTAACAATGCACAACTATATTTTTTTTCTGCGTGTGGGTGGTGTAAATATTAAGAAATCAGAAGCTCTTTTGGAGTGTCGAAAGAAGCATTCAAGTTTTCTAAAACGCTGTAAGACATAGTTCACTCCATCTGATCTCCTTTCTCTTTACACCACTTATATCCGATCGAAAACGGAATACATCTCTAATTTGTGGGACGGTGCTTCGAAGTCTATTTTGGAGTTACTCGACCGCGTACAGGAGATGGCTAAGGTGCTTATCGGTGACAGTAGAGTATCCAGCTCTATTGACTAACTGGTAGATTTTTGCTGTTTTTTTAAACTTTCTTTAAGAACATATAACAGTTTTATGTATTTCTGTAAGGTATCTTTACGGAGAACATTTTGGTATAAAAAACATGTCCTATTTTTCGCAATTTGGAATTTGACATATTTTTTATTAAAATTTCAAATTTGGGCCACATTTTCTAAAATTCCAAAGCTCGGATCAGAAAACAGAAATCAGCTTGGCTAGCCTTTATGTGTTCCCTATTTATCCCCAAAGTATTTTCCTAGCCCTGAAGAAAATGTGTTGTAAAAAATGCCATTTTTGGGATTTTCGCTCCAATTTTTAGGAATTGCGGGATTCCCTTTGACCTTGCACAGTGGTTTAGAAAAGATTTTGTTTGGAAATAATTCGGTATTTCAGGAACTAGTTGAGATATTGTTACTAAATTTCACATGGGCAGTGCGTATCCCCTCAAAGTTGGTCACCTCGGGTCTAAATTTTTTTTCTTAAAATCGCCAAAAATCCATTTATGATCGGAATGAGCAGAAATTTAAAATATAAATAGTGCTTAAGAAGATCTACAAAAAATATGCTTACGCGTGATAAAATTCTAAATACTTAAAACAAAAAAAAACTTGCTAACAGTTATATTGTCCCTATAAAAAGTTAAGCGCATCCAAAGTTGGAACATGTAAAAAATGGCGTATTTTTTAAGTTTTTTCTTTTGTAGAAAAAAATTTTCTTCGGGAGTATACACAATTTTTATATGATCCGAAAAGAGAATTTAATGCAAAAACGTGTAAAGTAAATTTTGGCTCACTTAAGTGAACACAACACCCCGCAGAACTATCCAAAATTGGCCAATTAAAAAAAATTAGGTTTGAGTAAAAAATTCTAAAAAGACAAAGCACCAATCCTCGAAAAAGTTTCATATTTGTCGAACCCTATATGCTTCTTAAATATCTACAAATCTTTTTTACTATCACATGGTAAATAACGATTTTTCTAAAAAAAACACTCAGTTTTTGGAACACATTTTACCTGTTTTAGGAATTTTCAAAATAAAAAATGTCAAAGATTATAATGCCATTGATTTAGAGATATTTGAGTCTATATTAGTTCCATATTTTGATAAGATATCTTTAACCGTTAAAATTTTACATTAATTCAAATTATATATTTTCCTTCAAGGAAAATATTATAATTTTGTTTAGTTTTTAAGGTAAATGACATCCCAACAATTTATAAACTTATTTAATTTTACTATAATATCAATCTTCAAGTCCTAAGTTTTTTACCAATATCAAATACTTGTATAAAAAGCCTTTATTTACTCTTCAGAAGTTCCACAGACCTTGACCTCTTTGAAAAATTTGTACGTTTTTTTGACAACGCTTGGGAGTTTTGCCGCACCTACCTTATAGTCCAGACCGTGCACCGTTCGGCTAATATTTGTTTTGATCGATGCAGAACGCTCTCTCTGGGATATGCTTCACTTTGGAACAGAGATGAGCAGTTCTTTTGGCTTGGAATCCATATGTTGCCAGAAAGATGGGAAAAGGTCATATCTAGCCAATATCTTTACGATTTCAATAATCATTTACCGATTTTGACGATTTTTAGTCCAATATTGATCATTTTATTCCAAAATTATCAGACAACAGTGATTACGATATCTTAATCCGGTACCCTGGCATTTAGTCCCATTTCAGAATTGGTTTAATATGAAATAAAATTAAACTAATTTAGGTGATTACCCAGTTTAAGACGTTTAACAGCAGTTGTCACATTGCTTCAATGAATGATTCAGCTGTGATGTTATTTAAGGCAACATCTATATCCAGAAAGACAACTGCAGTGTATTCCATATAGAACAGGGATAATTTTATATGGCTAACTAATGAGTGCAGTTTTTTTTTTAGATCAACCCTTAAATATAAACCTTTGATTGGTCTGAAATCGAATCCATACCAATGATATCGTATCTATACAAATGGTGATGATTTGCATCCTTTAAGTTTGAATTCCTATATGGTGTAAATTTTGATGGAACATGAGAAAAGTACAATGAATTAATGTTCTCCTGCCAGTCCGCTGATATGTTACCATAAACGTACTAACTAGTACAATGAAATAGTTAAAATATTTCGCTAACTTTGTCTAATTTTGAACTATGATGAACTTAAATTATCTAAATGTACGTACGCATTGAATTAAATGTGTAAATGTGCCGAAGAAGTAAAATACAGAACTGTAATTTATAACGAGCTTTAGCCTCATTTCTGTTTTATTTGTTTGCATAGAGAGAATTTTAATCGTTTCTTATAAGACATTTTTAAATATTTATATTACTATTCCTCTATGAAGCACTTGTTTCATCGCCTTCTATAAATAGGTAGTTCAAAAGCCGTAAAGAGCGATTGAACTAGAAGAGCTAATTAGTTAGTTTCTGAACTACGAACTCTGAAAAGAGTGGTCATTGAATTGAACTATTAAACACAAGTCTTATTCCAAGGAATGTAAGCATCTAACTACCCATCGTATGCAATAGTATGTGATCTTATTATAATTTAATGTAAAAAGGGAGAGATTTAGACCAATTAGCAAAGTCATCTTGTATATCATCAGATCAGATAAAGTTATCTATAATCTGGGTAATCTAAGACTTATTGTACTCCTTTGTTATAAAACCATGAGATTATCATATTACCTTTATTATATTACAAACAATTTTTTCTTTCATTTCAGTGGCAAAATCGCACCAAAAGTATTGTATATTTAATTTATCGTTGGTTATTGGCTTTATTTTTTACTGCCGTTGTCATCGAGTCCATGCTAGATCCAGATGAGAGTTCAAATTTCTGGTTGTATTTCATATACATGACAAATTGGGGAATCATGCTGTGCATGATTACGAATGTATACGCTGCCATTCTAGTGACAATTTGGCATTTTCATCCCGAATATGCGGGTGAGTATAAATAAAGTAATTACCTACTTAATATACTAAATTGAATTATGTTTCTTTAGACAAACTTTTAAATTTGGAATCTTTAAAAAGTCCGTTCCGCATCTACTGGGGCATACATATAACAACTTTGGTGGTATCAATTGTGATAACAATTATCTATTGGGGCATTTTATATGATGGTGGGTAACAGAGTTAAATGTAACTATTTATATGTTTAAATTGTTTTTATTTTCTAATTCCAGCCAGCGAAGATACTTTGAGTGCTACCAACATTTTAACACATGCTTTCAATTCCATTTGCATGTTTATCGATCTGTTGATTGTTGCTCATCCTTTAAGACTTCTACACATGTTTCTGCCAGTATGTTTTGGCCTGTTCTATGCTTTCTTCTCCATCATCTATCAATTATGTGGAGGCCATAACAAGTAAGTGACAAGTAGACAAAATATAGTAACAATGTTTTGTCATTATTACAAAAATACATACATTTCTTTATTGGGTTTTGTCAATATTTTGAATAAATTTTTGTTTTTATTTTATAGAAAGGGAAAGCCTTATATTTATCATGTGATTGATTGGAATAAACCTGTTAATTCCTCTTTAACTGTGGTGGGTGTTATACTGCTGTGCTGTTGTGTTTACATGGCCTTATTTACGATTTACAAATTAAGGACAATACTATACCGACGTCTCAACAATGCCACCTTCATCTTACCCACCACTGCGCCACCACCGATTACCAAGAAACATGTTGGCACCGGCATCAAACACACATCGTCCGGCATTTCCATGGTATTGGGCAATTTTGAAGGCCACACAAATCCAGCTTTCTCAAAGAGTTCGGAAAATATTACCAAAAATTAGTTAAAAAGCTTAAGAAATTTTCAATGGAATTTTATAGGTTTCAGTGTTAAAATAAGTTTAGTTTCAATTTAGTCAATTCAGCCCTATTTGGCAACTTATTATGATTTGAAGATTTTGTATATATTAAGTTCTTATAAAATTATCAAATTTGCTTGATGAATACAAGATAACATCCAATTTACTGAAATCTGACTAAACTTAACAATCTGTATTTATATTTAATGTTCCCAAGGGGGAAAGAGATTGGCTCTTCTCTAAAGATCAGCCTGCTAATTGATTTAACAATATGAATCTCCATATATTTAAAATATATATCAGACTCCCTTCAAGAACTAGATAACATCCACTGTATACTTTTTTACCTACCCATGTATTTCAAAAGTCCTAAATCCAATTGAAAATTTTTCCTAATAGGGCTGCTTCTATATATTTTTAATATGTATATATGTATTTAATCTAGCTTAATAAATAAGTATATCGAATTTTCTTAGTAAAAATTAAAAACATGTTGGTTTAAAATAATTTTAATCAATTATATGTTAATTTTTATTAGTAATTTTTAGTTCTCTTAGTGCTTTACAATTTTAAATAATGTAAATTTAAAATGTTAATATGCTGTTTATTTGAGCCAGTACAAGTATTTAGTGTAGACTCAGGGGAATAATATAAAATTGTTAAATTTTATTATAAATAAATGTATGTATCACAAACATTAAGATTAATTATTGTGTTAATGTATGCAATTTATTAAATACTAAAAATAAAAATGTTTAGTAAATATTTTTGTATTCGTACTAAAATTATTAACAGAAACATATTAACTGGTTTTGCAGACGACATAAAACAAGTAAGAAAGTATAGTCGGTCAATCCCGAACATATAATAAGGACTGAGATCGAAAAATATTTGTATAGTTTTAATCACTAGTGATGAAATTTTGAACCTTTTTCGGAAACCCTTCCATTAACGTTTTTATAGTGCTTTCTGTCACTTTGATCGAACAGGTTGTCCATCTCCGTTTAAAATCTACCGAACTTTTGGACACCTTTTTGTGCTCTTCAATTCTCTTTTAACAAGAGCCCAATATCTCTCCAATGGCCTTAGCTCCAGGAAGTTTGGAGAATATGCGCCTCTTGGTACAAATACCACATTATTGTTCTTTTATCACTCAGGACCTTTCTTACCATAGTGACAGGATGCCAAGGCAGGCCAAAAATAAGTGGACACATTATGAAGTCTTATGAATGGAAGCAGCCTTTTTTGTAAACATTCCTTGATGTAAATTTCGGTATTTATAGAGTCCTTTGTACCGAATGTTTGGCTTTTTTGCCGCAACTGCATATTGCTTGCCATACCAAGATCTTTTTGGGAAATTTTGTCTGCTTTTGGGTGATAAACTTTAAGATTCCCTCGAGCATCAGCAACATCAAAATTTTGACCCGGAAGCTGCGAAAAATCAGGAATATTTATTCCCTTCACCTTTGTGAGAAGGGTATATATAAGTTTGTCATTCCGTATGTAATTTCTACAATATAATTTTCCGGTCCTATAAAGTATATATATTCTGGATCCTTATAGATATCGGAGTCGATTAAGCCATGTCCGTCTATCTGTCTATTTTTTTTTATGATGGGCTGTGTGTCATTTGAGTACATTTCGACATCGTCCAAGAATCGCGTCCTTACCACAGTAGCTATGTCATCAGAAAATCCGATAATACTAGCCTCTTTGGGTATGCTAAGCTCCAATACCTCGTTGTTTATTATATTCCGCAATAGCGGTCCTAAGACAGATCTTTGGGGAACTCCTGCAGATGTTTTGTAGTGTTTCATTCCTATATCGGTTTTATATAAGAGAGTTCTGTTTGAAAAGTAGTCACCAAGTATTCTCGTTATGTAATTTGGAACCTCAAGTTTTCTGAGGGCTTGCATAATATGGTTCCATCCTGCACTGTTGAAGGCATTCTTTATGTCCAGGGTAATGATCGCGCAGTATTTCCTACTCATCCCCTTTCCGTTTATAGCTTCTTCTGCCATATTCCTCACCGTGTTAATTGCGTCTATTGTGGAGCTTTTCGAAAGCCATACTGTCTTTCCGAGAGTCCTTTTGCTCTTTCTACTGCTGGCAGTAATCTATAAACCTCTCCAGAACTTTACCTATAGTATCTAACAAACAAATCGGTCTATAAGATGATGGCTCTCCGAGTGTTTTGTTTGGTTTAGGTAATATAATCAACTTCTCAATTTCAATTTTACCATTCTGAGACAATTGTTGAATACATTTGCAAACGCCTGTGGCTTATCCTTCATTGCCATTTTCAGTGCCCTGTTCGGTATTCCGTCTAGGCCTGATGCCTTTTTGTCGCCAATCCTTGAATATATTTGTAAGATCTCCTCCTCTGACACTTCCTTTATGGTAGTTTCGACATCTGTAGGTGTCTCCTGGTATGGCTACCCTATTGGAAAAAGTACTTCCACTATTTTCGCAAGGAGTTGGGGGCACCTTAACTGAGCGGTTCTTTGTCCTTTTAAGCGTGCCATTACTACCCTATAGGCATTTCCCCATGGGTTCAAATCGACTTCTCTACATAGTTGCCTGAAACACTCTTGTTTGCGCCATCTGTCTGTCTGTCTGTCTATCTGTTGAAATCAATTTTCTGAAGACCCCAGATATCTTCGGGATCCAAATCTTCAATAATTCTGTCAGACATGCTTTCGAAAAGTTTCCTATTTAAAATCTGCAAAATCCGTCAATAAATAACGGAGATATGAGCAAAAATTCAAGACAACCTCTGGAAATTTCATCAAAAAATTACAATTTATTGCATGCTTTGACAAAAAAGCAACAAAACATATGTTTGGATGTGTGTTGGTTTTTTTTTTTTTTTTTTGGTGTTTCGTTTGGCGTTGTTGTTTTTATATCCTTCACCTTCGTGAGAAGGGTATATATAAGATTGTCATTTCGTTTGTAACTTCTACAATATAATATGTTCGTCAGCAATTAAATGTAAAATTTTTAAAAGTTTTCTTGATATATTTAGGATACTAGACGCGGAAAGTGGGCAATTAATGCATCCACAACAAAGGTGAAGGGTATATAAGATTATATATATATATATAGCACTCTTACTTGTTTTTTTTTTTATAAAATTTGACTTCAATTTCCGTGCTCTGTTTTTGGCCTCTAAATTTTTAGCAGCGTTAGGAACTTTTTGTGCCTTGTATGTTTTTGAACCTGCATTGGCTTTAACTTTTCGTACCAAATAGTCCGAGCACTGAGCTAACCGGGCTGCTTTCCCACCGGATGTGTTGGGAGCTCTTGTGGACCATTCCTTCTACCTGAACCAGGTTTTATATCAACGGACAAGTTCTCTCGGTACTGTTTAATAACATTGGAAACAGTTTGACGGCAGACCTTTGAATGCTTGGCCAACTTTTTGTAGGACCAAGTTGGGTTTTGTTGAAAATATTTAATAATTTTAGTACGCACTTTTTTCTGGTCACTCATTTTAATCAGATTAACAACAAATGAAAATAATTGACATTAAACATAATAACTGACATGCTTTACAAAGGTAACTTGATCAAGAAAAAAATCAAATAATACTTGGGTTAAAAGTTTTAATGAAAAACGTGTGTTAAGAATTTTACGATCTCACTCCTTATCTATTATAGCTTAGGAGATATTCGCATTTGAAAATGAAATTTTCAACATTTTTACGCACCCTATAACAATAGTATTAACATCTATCTATCTATCTATCTATCTATCTATCTATCTATCTATCTATCTATCTATCTATCTATCTATCTATCTATCTATCTATCTATCTATCTATCTATATATATAAAAGTCAATGTGTGTTTGTATGCATATTTGTTTGTTTGTCTGTTTGTTTGTTTGGACTTTATAGACGGCTAAACGGCTGAACCGATTTTCATGAAATCTTCACAATGTCTTCCCGTATCTCTGGAAGGAACTATAGGCTACTTTTTATTTTGAAATTTTACGTGGGCGATGTGCCACGCCCATTTATACAAAATTACCTCCTATTTCAAGTCAAAAACAAAATGCGTATATTTCAAAAAGTATATCAGCTAGAGTTCCCAAATTTTGTACAAGGAACTTTAGTTTCAATATAAATATTTTGGACAAAAATAGGCAGACCAGCAATAGTGGGCGTGGCACCTCCCATAATAAGTAAATACTAAAATCTGAATGTCAGGAAAACTATAACACCTAGAGTTCCTAATTTTTGTACAAGTAACTTTAGTTTCATTATAAATGTTTTGGACAAAAAGTGGGCGGACCAACTGAAGTGGGCGTGGTACCTCCCATATGAAGTAAATACTAAAATCTGAATGTCAGGAAAACTATAACACCAAGAGTTCCCAAATTTTGTACAAGTAACTTTAGTTTCAATATGAATGTTATGAACAAAAAATGGGCGGAACAGCAAAAGTGGGCGTGGGACCTTCTATATGAAGTAAATACTAAAATCGGAATGTGAAGTAAACTATATGAGCTAGAGTTCCCAAATTTTGTACAAGTAACTTTAGTATCAATATGAATGTTTTGAATGAAAATGGGTGGACCACCGAAAGTGGGTGTGGCACCCCCCATACGTAGTAAATACTAAAATCTGAAATTCTAAGAAACTATAACAGCTAAAATTACCAAATTAAATACAAGTAACTTTAACTTCAATACAAATGTTTTTAACAAAAATGGGCGGACCAACTAAAGTGGGCGTGGTACCTCCCATATGAAGTAAATACTAAATGTGATGTAAACTATAAGAGCTAGAGTTCCTAAATTTTGTACAAGTAACTTTAGTTTCAATATGAATATTTTGGATAAAAACGGGCGGTTCAGCAATAGTGGGCGTGACACCACCCATATGAAGTAAATACTAATATCCTAAAATCTGGGAAACTATAACAGCTAAAATACCCAAATTTAGAACAAGTAACTTTAGATTTAATATAAATATTTTGGACAAAAATGGGTGGACCTGCAAAAGTGGGCGTGGTGCCTTCCATAAAAATTTGCATATCATGGAAACTATAAAAGCTAGAGTTTCCAAATTTTCCACAAGTTACATTAGTTTCAACATGAATATTTTGGCCAAAAATGGGTGGACCTCCCATCTACTAATATGCGTGGTCAGTTGCAGGGTGATGATTCAGCTTCAACTTTTTCCAAACAATTACTTGATTTAGGTAATGGAACAATTCCAATGGATCCTATAACGAAGTATATAAAATTTCCATCTGATTTTTGCAAAATGACACAATCCATTGAAGAATTAATAGAATGTGTATTTCCCAATATCGGACAAAATTTTAAAAACAAGGAATGGTTATGTGAACGTGCGTTACTGGCAGCCAAAAATATTGACGTCAATTCCATCAACAGCAATATTCTAAACAAGATCGAAGGGAATTTAAGAACATATAAATCGATCGACACTGTTCCAAATGTTGAGGATGTCGTCAATTATCCAGTTGAATTTTTAAATTCGTTAGATTTACCAGGCTTTCAGGTAAAAGTTGGTGTTCCCATTATTTTACTTAGGAACATTGATCCTCCACGACTTTGTATTGGCACTCGACTAACAGTAATCTAATCGAGGCGACCATTATAACTGGAAAGTTTATGGGAACAGATGTCTTGCTGCCACGTATTGCCATTCGATTTCAAGCGCTTGCAATTTCCTATTCGCTTAGCATTTGCAATGACGATTAATAAAGCTCAAGGTCAGTCCTTGCAAGTTTGTGGACTTAATTTAGAAAATCCATGTTTCTCACATGGACAGCTTTACGACGCATGTTCGCGAGTGGGAAAACCTACAGATTTATATGTATACGCGCCAGAAGGAAAAACAAAAAATATTGTGTATCCCAAGGCATTAGAATAAGAATTATTTAATAAGAAAAAATTTTAATGTTACCATTTTATTACGATAAGTTTAACAAGTAAGAAATAAATAGTTCATTAATTTATTATTTTTAAATTGTATATATAGACTGAATATATTGTACATCAAAAAATAGAATAAGAAATAATATTAAAGAAACAATGTATATTTTAATTACTAAATAAATATGTTTTTTAAACCTTCACTTAATATGCATTTTACTTCGAGGGGGTAGCGAAGCGCACCGGGTATTAGCTAGTTAATATATAAATTAATATATTCTGAACAAAAAAATGAATGGCACTGCCTGGTGTACAATCGCTAGCGTCTCGTTTTCCAGTCAAACACACTAGATAGCTGTGCTAAATGCAAAAGTTCATTACCAACCAGTACAAAAACAAGTTAGAGTGCTATATTCGGCTATGCCGAATCTTAAATACCCTCCACCTAAATTATATGAAAATTATAGAAATTAAATTGATATAAACACTCTAGTATCCATATTCAGTGTTTGTTATTGGGACTTAGCTCCGATTATGAAGAATGGTAGAATGGTAATGTAATACAGTAGTTTTCGCTTATAGTCTACAAATACTGTTGCACAATTTTTGTGGACTATGAGTGAATTAGGACTATAACCGAATTTCTTTTTAAGCCACTTTATGGATTATATATGAACCATGATATAATACACATTTTGGACTATATACAACTTATGTACTTTCTTCAATAAAAACACTTTTTTTTAACAAAATAAAAGTTTATTTAAAACATAGTTGTATAGTAGTATTTTATATATTGTTAGATATTTTATTTCAAATGTATAAAAATGTTATCTACTTCAGCAATTTATAATTGAAATAACTACATATTCCTACTGTTTCCAACAGAGTCTATACTTTTATAATAGGAATAAAATGTACTATTTAACAATTTATATACTTAATAATTGGTTAACATTACCGATTGGCTCAACATTTTTATTATTCACCACAAGTGAATTAAAAGAATATAAAATAGGGTAAACAAATATATTTAGTAAAACTTCAAAAGTATATTTTGGTTCTGTTCTAATGAATTTTCCGGATGTGAGCCTTCTATATATAATCAAGAACCCATAGTCACCAAATCAACTTGAAACTTATATCTGTTACATTTTTTACCGATATGAGTGTATATATGCGTTAATGTATTTTTCGGATGTGCGACTTATTTGGAAGATATAATTAAATATTTTAAAGCGATTTCTATGTATTTGAGGCCTATTTTGCTTGATAGTTTTGTCCATAACATTATTTATAAGAATTTTATGGGTATTATTGTGATTATCAGACATCGAGCTAATATGGGTGCTATGGTCAAATATGGACCGATATTCACAAAACCCAGTAGTATAATTTTTGGATACAATATATTGATCGGTATACAATTTTAGTTCGATATCCATATATTTAAAATATTTACAGAGGCTAATGTGTTTTTCAGATGTGGTCCTTATATGGAATCTATGACCAATTATCGGCCGATCTTCATAAAATTCAACACATCGATTTTCGTATATAATGGAAATATTTTTTTGAAATTTAAACTAGATAGAGGCTTTTATAAAAGAGTTATTAGTATTTAAGTAACTTTCGGAAATGGACCTTATATGGGAGCTATGGTCAAATATGAACCGATATTCACACAATCTAGTAGTATCATTTGTGAATTAATACTACCGATCTGTGTAAAATTTTAATTCGATAACGATATTTTTCAGATATTTATGAAAATTAATGTGGTTTTTAGAAGTGGTCCTTATATGGGAGCTATAACCAATTATGGGCCGATCTTCATGAAATTCCCTACAGCGATTTTCATGTGCATGGGAATTATTAAAGTTGAATTTCAGCCTGATACCGATATATATATATATATAAGATATTTAAGTGTATTTAAATGATTTTCGGAAGTAAACTTTATATGGGGGCTATGGTCAAATAGTGCCCGATCCAAAAAAAAAAATTGGTGTCGCAATTTCTGTTTTCACGAAACTTAGTTGTGCTTAATTTTGTATGGATACTGCAATTCTATGGGCATTTACATACCATAGCACCATATTTCGGGAAGAAATTTGTATGGGGGCTACGAGAAACTATGGACCGATTCTTTCCATTTTCAACAGAATTTGTCCTTTTATCATATAAATAATGTGTGTAAAATTTCATGGTATTCTCTGGAATGGATTTACCAAAAATCAGAAAAAAACATGTGAAAATGATCTAAATTTTGGGAGGTTGTCTTACATTTTAATCCATAACCCTGGTTCTACCAACTCGATTTTGCTGATTTTCAATACCAAACTGCTTAGAAAAATTGTAAACATTTTGGTATATATTTCATTAATTTTGCTTATGTATTTTGGGCGTGAGAGTGTTTTACACAGACAGACAGACAGACAGACGGACGGACAGACAGACGGACATTGCTCAATCGACTTAGAATTTCATAAGGATCAATAATATATATACTTTGTTGGGTCTCAGATGAATATTTCTCAATGTTACACATGGAATGACAAACGTATATATACCCTCTTTCACCACTTGTGGTGGTGGAGGGTATAATAAGTACCTATTCTAGTAAATAAAATAACCACCACTTATTACAAAATAATGTATGTGGTAATTAGTTGCCATTACAAAAATTCACAAAACTTTTGCTGGGTTAATACTGGAATATTCGAATTCTAGAGCTTTTGAAGTTATTCATTAATCATTTAGTGTTGCCATACTTACAAACAATGCTCAACTCAAAGCTTTTATTCAATGTTGTATGTTCTACATACAGCAATGGTAATAATACCCACCGATATGTTAAAGTTTGAGAAGCACTGCTGTTTGAGAGGCATTATGCTACTTTAAACTGATATATTTGAATTCATGTAAAATTTCGAAAACAATTCTCGAACTGCATAGTCAATATCAAAATATAGTAACCTATTTTAGATGACCCAATATGTTCTTAATTATTTTGTTAAGGGTTCCGATAATCCCGCCCCTGGTATGGAAATTATAGTAAAAAAACTAAAAAAATCCCATTTTGGGATATTTCAAAACTTTTTTTTAGAAATTGCGGGATTCCTGATAACAAATTTCTGAATATTTTAGGATTTTCAATAGAAAAATCTATAGAACTGTAAAATTTCATTAAAAAATATTCATAAATAAAAATTTAATTTGAATTTGAAAAATTTGTATCTTCGCAAAAATTCAATAAAAAGCAATTTTTGTCATATTTTAAAAAAAAGTATTCCATGAATTTTTTAATTCGCAAAAGTTATATATATATTTGAAAAATAGACAAAATCTGCTATGCATTGATATTGTTACGATTTTGCAATAGCGATTTGAATTTAACGGTCTGTAACGACTGCCTACAGCATTCTTCATGTTTATAAACGCATCCATCAGTAGAAGCTTCTTCTTATCAGCAATGCTATCAACATGCGGTTATTAGCATTGTTTGTAAGTATGGCAACACTAAATATTTAAGCTGCTAACATTGACATCGAAAGCTCTAGAATTCGAACATACTAGTTTGATCGTTAAGAGCATTGTATAAGATTCCCGAAAGATGGCGCGTGTATAAATAGTGGCAGTTGTTGCAGTCGTGAGTTGAGTTGATCATAGGCACATCAACTGTCTTGTACATTTAAGTTTGTACATTATAAAGTGTGTGTGCATTTCTGCGAAATGATAAACGTGTATAAATACATTGAGTGACTATTTGAACTGTTGTTTTAAATAAATAAGGAGTTGTTACAAATGTTAAACTACTAAACGGCTTTTATTTGTAATCAAAAGTTTCCGGTTTATTTAAAGGAGATAAACCAACGTTTTAAAAAGGTTAAAACGCAACAATATATAACATGGCTACCTTATGGTTTTTACGTGGCAAATTAATTAGGGAAAATTTAACATCTTGCACAGAATTCAGTATTCAGACTAAGGTAGTTGAAAAACCTGGGGGGTTACTCCCTAATTCGATTCGAAAGGAAATCGTTTCGAACTGCAATGTATTTAGCACACATTTTCGAACATTTCCGTTTTCGGATTGAGCTACGCGGTAACCCCCCTGAAATTTAAATTTTCAAATATGAATATATCGTAAACTAAAAGAGATAAAAGATAGCAATGGCAATGTTGTTTTTAGGTCTCTTCTTGTAGATTCTACGTTATTAAAAATCGTTTAAATCAGATCGAGATATTTGGGGCCTTGAGGCTCCCTCCCTTTGTGTTTAAAGTCCAAATTCGAAACATAAACTTAGCTACACCTCCTCTATAGTCGGGGTAATTTTTTTATTAAAATCGGACTATCCATTTAGAAGTTAAAGTTATTTCCACTTTTTTTTCATTCCCTGTGCTATGGAGCCAGAATATGTATATATACTTTTGTGGGTCTGCTATGAATATTACGATGTGTTACAAACGAAATAACAAAATCAATATACTTGTTACCTTTTTTTGATGGTGAGTATATAAAATTGCGTGTTTCGTAACTAACGCGAGACGTAGCAAAGTTCAGAGAACGAAAAGAGGATGAAGGCACAGTGTAAATGATCGGTATTACTATAACTGCAAGAACAGCGGCTGAATTACCGCATCCGAGATTGAATGATTTATCGTACTAAATTTCTTGCTCGATATTGAATGCCATTATCTCAACTAAGAAAATTACGTTAAAATTTACTTGATATCGAATGCTATAATACGGCCCTAGTTTCTTCATAAAAGTGTGATCGGCTAAAGTGCCTTGAGCTACTACTCAACATATTGGTATTATGTCGTTGTGTGGCTCGAATACAATGTCAAGAAGAGTTTGGGAATCATCAGCAATATCTTGTTCTGGCTACTTTAAACGAAGGTTAACCCTCAGGTTTGGATTTTTATAAAGGTACTCGAAGTTCAAATAGTGTGAACTGATTTATAAATTAAACCAAAGACTTACATACGATGAAATTTAAACGAATTTGTTACCCAGATTTGCTCAATACATAATTCATTTATGGCTGGTTAATAAGAAAATATATTTACCCCTTAATTAACACTTTAAATTTCTTAAAATTATTGTCATTTAGTTGTATTTTTGTGGAGCATTACAAAATTATTGTCAACTAATAGTAACATTAGTATTTACTTATTGCTTATTGTAGTCAAGGTCTTAATTAATAATTGATAAACAAATGATTAAATCAAGGTAAATAAAAACGTTTAACTGAACCAAGTATATTTGTTTAAACGGACTACTGCGTTGAAAGAACAAAACGAACAACAATAATAACGACATCTATCCATCCAACCTAATTTTAACTGTAAACGTCACAATTGACAGTAGAGCAGGGCTAAAATTAAATCAAATTATAAATAATTTTCTTCACAATATCATACCGGGGGTCAAGCAACTTTTTTTTGTTATACGAATCCCAAAATTAACCAAAGAAGTAAAAAATCCTATGCTTTAAATTGCCTTGAAGGCCAATGAAATTGCACATTGGTTTCCATTTACAATTCCAGAAGATATCATTCATTCGTTAAAGCAACAGACCACTGTTTCGATAAGTGTGAAGGAAAATTAGTTTTAAAAATTCTTGCAACACCTCATCAACGAATGAGTTGACTTAAAAAAAAGTTAACTTTTTCTTCCATAAATTGAAAAGTGTTGAAGGACTTATTAATAATTAATTTATATTCCAATTTCTTTCCAACTTTAGTTTCAGTTAACTGAAATGTCATTGTTGGTTTTTACGATGATGTGTCAATTGACCGTCTTCTAACATATTTCCAATATTTAGTTATGGCTTGATTTTATTGCTGTTTTAATTGTTTAATAATTTTTGGGACTTTTGTTTACTACACATTGTCATAGAATTTCGTTTAGATTTAACGAATTTTTGTATTAAGTTGTCAAAGGTAAATGTCCTTTGTTCGTCCCATATTGTAACCTTAAACTGAAAGTTATTAATATCTTAGTTTTAATGACGTCTGTCTGTTGATATTTAGAAAATCATACAACATATTAAAATATTAGTAAATATTCTTAGTTAAGTAGTTTTTTTGGTTTTATGTATTTTGTTATCGTCTTCTATAAACACACACTTGTCGAGATGATTGTCACCTTCAACAATAAGTATATCCTGTATACTTGTTTCTGATTATATCCTCGAAGCAAATCCAACTAAATATTCTTAAGACCATCGAAATCATTTTCAGCCGAATACAAGGACACATCTCAACGTCTAAAAAAAGAATAGGTTTATCGTTACTAGAACGATAAATCCACAAGCTACATATAATGCTAGATTTAGCTCGCCTTTATGTCTACATCAAATAAGGCCATGATAATATTGGACATGTTACCATCCATCCTCGCCGAATACCAATCAGGGATGACTGATTGTGCGTTATTTGGAATAATACAATCTCTGTCTTCAATGAAAATTCGAAGACATATATGGGAACTTGATTTTGAATAGTATTCTGTAGAAGCATCCAGAGTCTTTGGCGGGAATCGAAATCGCTATCATCAGATTAATAGTCCTGAACATCAGGAAGTCTATCGGTGCAACCAAATTGTAACCGAGAAAACAAGGGCTGTGATTAAAGTGGAACAAAGCACACACAAAACAAATGGGAACTAACCGTACAAAAATCGTTGGTTTTGTAAGGAATAGGGTAGGCTCTGAAACAAATTTGGTGAAGCTTGAGAGCAAACGTTCGTTCATCCACTCCATTACTGAAGACAAGATTTTTGTATGATAAGTTCTCACATGGAAGCAGATGTGTGTGTGCTTTGTTCTACTTTAATTATAGATTTAGTTATAATGCTCACAATTCACCATTTATTCGCTTACAGTACTGACTTTTTCAAAGTACATGCAAAAATGCTTTCTTCGAAAATAAGCTAAATTTTTACTGAGTAATTCAATCAGTACTCATATATATCGTTACGTTTTAACCTCAAATGTACACGACAGTTGATGTTAACTCTAACAGCGCCTATGGTCAACTCACTCCCGACTGCAACCTCTGCCACTATTTATACACACGCCATCTTTCGGAAATCTTCTACAATGCTTTTCACGGTCAAACTAGTACATTCGAATTCAAATAAACAAAGCACGCACAAACCAAATAGGAACTAACCATACAAAAATTTTCAGTTTTGAAAAAAAGGGTAGGCGCTGAAAGAAGTTTGGTAAATCTTGAGAGCAAACGTTCACCCTCTCCTTTACTGAAAACAAGATGTTTGTATGATTAGTTCTTACTTGGAAGCAGATCTGTGTGTGCTTTGTTCTGCTTTAATTATATCGGTCACAATTGACCATTTATTCGCAAAAATGCTTTTGTTCCTAATTTCTTCGAAAATAAGCTCAATTTTTTACTGAGTAATTCAATCAGAACTCATATATATACAGCCCCTCTGTTACTACTAGAACAACATCATATCAGGTTATTGTGCGTTCTAGAGCACGAAAGCCAGAGATGAAAATTTTGAAGTTTAAAAAAGTCAGAATCAGTTGGTGGGCAGCTCTGCACAGTGGGGTAGAATCAAAATTTTTAAACACTTCCCTTTTTTTTGTTTAACCTTTCCCTTTAACCTGTTGATGAACATTTATTCAAATTTTTTAGTATGGAAAAAGTGCCATATTTTTGAAGAAGGGAGTTTTAAAGCGGCATATTTTTGAATCTAATTGAGATATTGACTTGAAAATTAACTTATCTAAACAAAACAAAAATTGTTCGGAAAAATGTGGATCAAATAGTTCCTAATATTTGCAATCCTATCAAAATTTTGATACACATTTTAGTTTTAGAAGCTCAATAAATATGTAATATGTAATAAAATCTTTATTTATTAACAAAACTCAATGAAATTTTCAACGTTTTTTTAATTTTTTATTCTGAATAACAAAATGTAAAAGAAATTGTCAAAAGGTTAAAGGGAATCCCGCAATTCCTAAAAATTAGAGCTAAAATCCCAAAAATTTTATTTTTTACTATTTTGTCCACGTTTTCTTTGGAGCCGGGAAAATACTTTGGAAATGAATAGAGATTACATCAAGGTTTTCAAAACTGCTTTCCATTTTCTGATCCCAGCTTTGGGATTTTAGAACATGTGGCCCAAATTTGAAATTTTCATAAAAAATAGGTCAAATTCCAAAAGGCGTCATATTCGACATATTCGAAAACTATGAAAAGTTTTTTATACCAAAAGTGTTCTTCGTAAAGATATCTTATAGAAAAACATAAAATTGTTATATGTCCTTAAAGAAAGTTTTTTTTTTTTTAATTAAAAAAAGATTTAAGTCATCTTTTCGCCCAAAAAACAGCACAAATCTACTATTCTTTGAATTTTTAAATGGAAAATCGTTTATTTTTGAATCCATAATTGATATTGCTCTGAAATCTTATCCATATTATTGGTAATTTAGTTGTCTAACTAACGAAAAAAATTGATTTCATTCGGTTCCAAAATATGTCCTATATTTTAAAAAAAGCTGATCAAGATATGGAAAAATGTTAAAATTTCAATTTTGAAATGCTTATAACTCGGAAATTATAAGAGATAAATAGCACATGCAAGCATGTTTTTTCAAGATCTAAAAACAAAAAAATGGCACGTGTTTAAAAATTGTACATGTCAAAGGTACCCTATTTTGAATCCCCATAGCGCCGCGCCTGGAGCATTTGTGGGGTCCATTTTAATAACTTAAACTCAAATACTCCTTTGCAACGCCAATGTAAAATTTTGTCCTGATCAGACCAGCCGTTTAGAAATCCCAGATTTATTACCAAAAAATTTTGATTCTGGCCCACTGCTCTGTTCGAAAGAGAAAGAAATAGATCGCTCTATGTTGAAAGCAGCTAGTTCTGAAAGAAATAGTAAAATATAAAACGCAGTTTCTTCTGTCTCGTGACATCTCTGCATACTTTTTGCAAGAACATTCGAGGAAACTGGGAGTTCGAGGAGAGTCCGGAAAAAGTGTTTGCTGCTCCTCACTTATGAGCGGAGAAATCGGAATTATGCTCTAAAAAAGTGTTTTATGCGCTTAACATATGCTGTGAAAACCGAGAAATATGCATTTAATATTTAAAAATTATGCTCTAATAAAATTAAATCTATATAATTTTTGAATATATATGTAAGAAAATTTGCATATTTATTGAAAACATTAGAAATTTTTTTTTTTTAATTTTTGCTTTGTTTGTATATTCTAAATATTTAAACAATTTTTTGCTCTTTTCTTAAAGTACTGCGAGAGTTTGACCATTATTTTATCCAAAGAAATAAAAATTTATTGTTAAAATTGACATCCAATACTTTTAAAGAACTGTAGAAGAAGAGACTATAAATTAACAAATGATTAGTTTGAGATATGTACTATGAAAAATAGTGTTTACGCAGATCCAATAAAAAAGTAAGTAGAAATGAAAAGCCATATTCTCCTATATACCCACAACCAAAGCATATTTTTAGATTAATTAGGTATTAATTAATTATTTTTATGAAAAAATGCTTTGAATAAAAAGTAAAAATATTGCCTAATAAAGCCAAATATGCTCTAAGAAGTCAATATACCCAGCAAAAAACTTATGCTTCAAAGTAATGAGTTAAAATGCTAATATTAAAGGGTCTGTAACGACTGCCTGCAACATTCATCATGTTTATAAACACGTCCATCAGTAGAAGCTTCTACTTATTAACAATGTTGATAGCATGCGGTTATTAGCATTGTTTGTAAGTGTGGCAACACTAAAATGTTTAATCTGCTAACATTAACATTGAAAGCTCTAGAATTCGAACATACGAGTTTTGACCGATAAGAACAATCTCGACTACCGGATGAAGGTGGCAGTGTGTATAAATTGTCACTGCTATTGCAGTAGTCAGTGAGTTCATCATTGGCGCTGTTAGAGTTAACATCAGCTGTCGTGTACATTTGAGTTTGGACATTATAAAGTGTGTGTGCATTCCTGTGAATTAATAAACGTGTATAAAGACACTGAGTGACTATTTGAACTGTTGTTGTTGTACATTTTAAATAAATAAAGAGTTGTTACAAATGTTAAACTACTAAACGGCTTTTATTTGCAAACAAAAGTATCCGGTTTATTTAAAGGAAATAAACCAACGGTTTAAAAACGTAACAATATTTAATCTTCAATACTTCTACATTGGCATTTTAACTCATTGTATTAGCACGGTGGTTTCATTGGTAGCAAGTTCTTATCACGATGGCTTACAAATAAGGACTTAAATAAGTAATGTATTACAAATTGTCTTTACAAATTAATCTTGATATATAATAATTAAATTGAATGAAGACAAAATATTTTAAATCCATTTAAATTAACAAAAATTAAATCATTTAAAGATGATTTAATTATGAATTTGGTAAAAAGGCAACATATATCAGATTAAATGTCAGCCATTGCCAAACTACTTCTTAGTAATACAGACGGTATGAATTAGTCATTGAAAAGTAATATGTCCAGTAATTAAAAATCAGTACCAAGGAAAAATATGTTTTTAAGGGCAAAATATGCACTATTGAAATGGATGACAAAATTCTTAAAATGTTCTGAAATATCTTATAAAGCTTTTGCATGAATTTCTTTTCCCTGCTAATGAGTAACGTAACAAAGGCAATTGAGGTATTTGGTTAGAAATTATTTGTACCTTAAAATGGGGCACTATACGACAGGATTCCCTATAATGACTACTACAGAAGTGATATTTTCAAGATCTGGGAGGCCTCAGGGATAAATGATTTGAAATGTTTTACCAGCAAAAAGCAAAGAAAGATCTCAACATATCGCATGGAACTGAGACAGGACTTAATGTTAACCTGAATAAAACGGACATTTTGAAGTCCACTAGATATCTGAAAATTTCAAATTTCATTTAATCTTTCAAAACAATATAAAATTGGAGACTATCCCGGAAGAATCACAATAATAGCAGAGTTGAAAAAGCACATAGAGTAAGGAAATTCTTCAGAAGAGCTGTAGGCTCTAAATTGAGCATATGCTCGAAAATAACACACTGCCTACACATGGGTATACTTCATCCGATTCAATTGTATAACCCTATAATTTGGTGGACATCCTTATAGGGGAAGTTTTATATTAAAATACAGTGACTTTGCTGCATGGTAGAGCTTTAAATTAATGATTCATATTTGATTTTTAATGCAACATGAATTAAAACATTTTTAATGCATTCACTTTACTCAAATTTGAATTTAATTAAAGTTTAAATGATTTCACCATGAATTCCAAACTCTTGAATGCCCTCATTTTGCCAAGACAATGAATTGAATTAAAATATGAAGGAATTCATCATGAATAAAAAAATGTTTGAATGCATTCAGTTTGCTCAAAATATGAATTGAATTAAAATTTGCATTATGAATTGAAATTATTGAATGCATTAGTTTCATAAAAAAAATTGAATTAAAATTTGATTGAATTTAAAAAAAATACAATTTATTGCATGAATGAGATTCATTCAAAAATTAATTATTACACTGTGCGACAACCCAAATCGGAGGGGGTTCTGCTCACCGGAAAAAGTTATATAAAGTTATAATATTTCATATAAATAGTAAAATTTTGCATATATCTGACCTTTGACCTCGATGCGCGTCCCGAAATCGTTGTCCGATTTGGCCCAAATTTTCAACACTTAACTTTTAGACCCAGTATCATAATATTCCACCCGGCATCCTTCAAAAAGCGAACACAAATTTGTTTCCATACAACTGATTGTCACTCTAATATATATACATAGTTAAAATTGTAATTGTTGTGTGCCTTTTTCATGCATTTTCACCATCTAAATGTTCGAATATCGTAAAGTGATGTTCAGCAAAGTTATTAAACTCAAAACCGGCCTTGAGTGGGACCCTGGAAAATCAGTTTTTCATAATTTTTTTTCTCAAGTTATCTAGCAAAACTCAAAGTTATGTAGTCCAATCGAAACGCATATCCATATCGATCATAGTTATCACCCGTTTGTCTTTTGAAATCAATTTTCCGAAGCTCCCAAATAACTTACAAACATGATTCATATACAAATATGTCGGCTATATTCCTGGTATGGTTTCTATTTAAAATCGGGAAAATCAGTTCATTAATGAGTGAGATATAAGCGAAACTAATGAAAAAAAGGATTTTTTACCTATATATCAATTTCAGAGATGTTTTCAACAACGTATATAACGCCATTGAAATTCGGACCGACAATAGGTAAAAATCGAAAAAAAATATTTTTTAACCCGAAACATTTTTTTTTCGACAACAAGTTAATTTTTCTCCAAAAATTGTTTTTCAACTTTATCTTATCGTATAGATTCGGCACCGCCAAATATAGCTTACTTGTTTTTGTAGTGTAAAGAACTATTCTAGGGGAAGTTAGATGAACATTTGCAAATTCTATGTATTATTATAGTACTTATGTATCTATAGTAGGGCGGGTCGATTTGTAGGGACCCAAAAATATCGCCCAAGTGACAAGGAAAATCGTATTCTAGGGATCAAAATTAGAAACCTCTAAAATGAATTCTGATATTTTGACCAAAAGGTCAAATTTTGAAGAATCCCACTTTGACCCATTTAAAGTGTCCCAATCGAGGATAGGAATTTAATGATTCTAAAACATAAATTAAGGCAACCGATTATCCTATATTTTTCATTTAATTATTTCACAACACTATCTAATTATCCAACACATGTATATTGACCCTCAAAATTCACCAAACGACATTTACAAAGAAATTTAAAATTCAGGTTTTCTAAGAAACCTTACTTACCTTGACCAACCCAACAATAGCCTGACCATCACACATTCTTACTATGGATACAGGTAAATAATAATATTAAATCATAGTATGTATAAAGGTGTTTGATGACAATAAAAATTTCCCTACAAACTTGCATATTTTTCACAACAAAAAATATGAGTTTATCATTCCGTTTGGAACATATTGAAATATTGGTCGCATAAGCAAAAAGTAATCGCATATATATTGTAACGTTTTACCTTTTAAAAACGGGGTTTATTATCTTTAAATAAACCGGATACTTTTGATTGCAAATAAAAAGCGGTTTTAGTAGTTTAAAATCTATAACAACTCTTTATTTATTTAAATGTACACCAACAACAGTATCTTTATACACGTTTATCAATTCGCTGAAATGCACACACACTTTATAATGTAGAAACTTAAATGTGCAAGACAGTTGATGTTAACTCTAACAGCGCCAATGATAAACTCAACTCAAGACTGCCACCTCTGCCACTATTAATGGACTTAATGGACAACTAGAACATTCGAATTCTAGAGCTTTCATTGGTAATCTTAGCAGCTTAAATATTTAATGTTGCCACTCTTATAAACAATGCTAATAGCCTCATGCTATCAACATTGTTGATAAGTAGAAGCTTTTACTGATGGACGTGTTTATAAACATGATGAATGTTGCAGGCTGTCGTTACAGACCGTTAAATTCAAATCGCTATTGCAGAGAGAGTTATAAAATGGAAAAAATTACTCTTTACAATAACAAAATACATGCAATACATTCTCATGAATTAGGTATTTGACAACAGACATAGGTTTTGGCACTCAGTTACCTATCTAGTTGTCATCTATGTTTCGGTATTTGAAAATAAAAAATTTCAAAAATATTAATGCCATTTATTTAAGGACATCTGTGTCTATAATAGTTCCAAATTTTGTTATGATACCTTTAACGGTTAAAACCTTACATTAATTCATATTTTATATTTTTCTTCATGGAAAACCACCATATTATATTTTTTTAGTTTTTAAGGCAAATTATGTCCCAAAAATTCATAAAATTACTTAGTTTTTATAAAATCTTCAAGTCCTTAGGTTTTCACCAATATCAAATACTTATATAAAAAGTCTTTATTTACTCCTCAAGAGTTCCACAAACCTTGCCCCCTTTGACAAATTTGCACATTTTTTCATATATTTTATGGAATATAACATTGTGCTTGTTATATTCCATGGCTTCGCGCATCCGAAATGTTAAATTTCCATGATTTCGGCACAAAAATCTGGTTGAATTTGACCTATGGCATCGGTTATATAGGCTTTAAGGTCCATGTTGATTTGGCAAAACAAATTGAATAAATGACTGTCAAATATCGGAAGACCCTATTGGAAGACCCTTTATGAATTCTACAACGTGAAATTTACCACCAATATTTTCAATAATATTAGTAATTGAAAATATAAAACTATACAAATCGGTGCCCGTATTATATTGGTGGTGAGTACATAAGATTCGGCACTGACTTACTTGTTTTTATATATTTTTTGTTTATAACAACAGAATAAAACAGTTTTTAAGTTCCCAAGAGAACTTTTGCATTTTTAAAATTATTAATTAATGTTTTATGATGATACATTCGAGTACACAGGACTGACAGACTGGTTGCTCATATAAAGGCGGAGATTTATGAATGGTGCATAGTAAAAAAGAAACATTTATATGAACAAAAAAACAATGACAGTAATACAGTCGAATATTGATTGTACATCTATTCAACTGATTTTGTTTATTATTTAAAGCAAGAATTATTTATTGTCTGCATAGATTAAATATGATTCCTGATATTATAAAGTCAATTCCTATTCCATTTTAAACTATTTGAACTAAAAAAACCGTAATTGTTATTCTACTGTACCAACTTAACTTCCCCATAATCAAGGTCTTCTTCTTGACATTAATTCATTCGTCCTACACAAAAATATTTTCAGTTATAAATTTTCAGTTTTATTGATTTTGGACACATTATAATTTCCAACGAAATATATTTTTTATCAATTTAAAAATTAATAACAGTTCATTTCTTTGTATCAGTGTGAGATAGCGGGTGTAAAGTGTCCATAAAATATGAGATGAATGGTAAAACCAGTCAATTAAGTCACATCAAATACAAGAAGTTACTTAAACGTTTTTGTACTTGTCTTTATATAATTAATTTGATTAGTTAACTTTTTACACAATTGCAACACTAATTTAAGATCCTCCATGCTTCTGTTTACTAACAAAGTGCATATGGAAGTTTTAAAGTTTACTCAAACTGAATAAAACAGAATCAGAAGGCTATAATGGGATTAATGCGATTTGCGTCTGTCTTATATGTGTATTCAATGTGTGTCTTATCTGAATATGATAGTTCTGTGTTGGCCACCAGGACATTAATATGTTACTCTAGTATAGGGGTTCTCAAAAGCTTTTGTTTAACGGACCCCCTGACCCATACAGCACACTTTTTTTCATATGCTTATGTGCTTTCTCAGTTATACAGGACCATAGATGTTTCGTCCGTTATAAGGACGAATAAGTACCCATTTACGTGTTCTCACTTCATTGTAACACATTTGAGCTTAAAATTATATTTTTCTATTTTCATTATTACATAAATTAAGATTCTCACTCAGTCACGACTAAAGATGCCAAACGGGGAATCCCAGGATTTTAGGGATTTCTTAATTTTGAATCCTGGGATTTTCTATATCCCGTTTTTTCTAAATAAATAGGAGAAATTGTAATTTTTTGTGCCTTTTTCATGCATTTTGACATTATACCTGCCCTAATATCGCCTGCTACAACATAGTTAATAAAGGATGCGGTAGTTTTGGTTTTCATTGAGTCATAAATTTTTTTTTGGTTTGTCATTTTAACAAATGATTCTATAAAAAAAATAACTATACAAAGAAAAAATCTGTGTTCTCTATTTAATTCAAACCTTCTATACATTTCTTAATACCCTTTATTTTATTTTTTTATGTTCTATGTTCATTGGTACAAAAAATACAGAAAGTACCATTAGAATAAAGAAAAAGTAGCATGAAATATCCCCTTGAATATTCACTCACCATATACGTTTAATATCCTATTTCTATGTTCATATATGTTAACTTTACTTCATGTTTCAAGGTTCATTGGTGAAGCAATTACAAATAGTACAATTCGAATAAAAAAAAATAAGCCATAAAGACTTCCCCTAGAATTCTTATTCACTAAGGACCATGTAAGCATAATTTCATGTTTCTGGGTACATTATAATGGAAAGTTGTACCATTAGAATAAAGAAAATGTGCCATAATGTCCTCAGTTGTAGATTCCCACTCGCTCGGGTACTTATAAGCATAAGTAAATATTTCAAAGATTATTGGTGAAAAAAAATAAAAAAAGTACCATTCGAATAAAGAGAAAATACCATAAAGTCTCAGCCTTGAATTACCACTCACTTAGGACCATATCTGCTTAATTTCATATTTCTGGATTAATTATTAGAGAAAATTCAAAAAGTACCACTATAATGGAGAAAAAGTACCATTTTGGATTCCCAATCTCTCGGGGCTATATAAGCTTTATTTCACGTTTCAAGGTTCATTGGTGTAGAAGATATAAAAAGTACTATTCGAATTAAGAAAAAGTACCACAAAGTCTCCACCTTGAATTCTAACTCACTTAGAACCATATATGCTTTTATGTTTATAGGTCCATTATTATAGTAAATTCAAAAAATACCATTAGCATAAAGAAAAAGTACCATAATGACCCCACTTGAACATGTCCACTCACTTAGGTCCACATAAGCTTTTTATCATGTTCATTGGTAAAGAAAATTCAAAATATAGCATTCGAATAAAGAACAATTAAGACAATTTGTTGTGGATGCATTAATTGCCCACTTTTATCGTATAGCATCCTAAATATATCAAGAAATCTTTTAAAAATTTTACATTTAATTGCTGACGAACATATTATATTGTAGAAGTTACAAACGCAATGACAATCTCATATATACACCTTTCTCACGGAGGGGAACACCAAACGAAACACCAAAAAAAACAAAATACTCAAAGCAATGAAACCAACACACATCAAAACATACGTTTTGTTGTATTTTTTTTATATAATTTTCAGAGGTTGTCTCTGATTTTTGCTCATATCTCCGTTATTTATGGACGGATTTTGCTGATTTTAAATAGGAAACTTCTCGAAAACATGTCTGACAGAATTATTGAAGATTTGGATCCCGATGATATCTGGAGTCTTAAGAAAATTGATTTCAACAGACAGACGGACAGACAGACAGAAGGACATAATCGACTTCGATATCGTTTATAGGGTAGACAAATTATATTGTGGATATTACAAACGGGATGACAAACTTATATATACCTTTCTCACGAAGTTGAAGGGTATAAAAAGTACCAAAAAGTCTCCCCCTAGAATTCTCACTCACTCAGAACCGTATATGCATACTACTAGCAAGTACTACTAAATACACCTTTTGTAGTTTCTTACTCATTCAGGGACATATGTGTCTAATTTCATGATTTCAGGTGCATTATTATGAATGTATTCAAAAAGTGCCACTACGATCAAAAAAGTACCATTATATATGCCTAATTTCATATTTCTATGTCCATTATGAAAGAAAATTTAAAAAGTACCATTGGAAGAACGAAAAAGTACCTACAGTTCAGTTCTCATATTTGGGTACCTAAATATTATCCCCTATTCCTTACTTTAACTTCACTCAGATACATACCAGCTAATTTTAATGTCGATAAGTAAAATAATTTAAAATATTAAAAAAGTAAAATTAGGAGAAAAGTACCAATTTCCCTTTTCCTTCTTGAATACCCTCAAGTTTGAATGCTCCATTTGGTCAAAAATGTTTGTGCTACAGACATGTCGCAAACGATTAAAATCTGTGTTAAAGTGCTGAAGAAAAATATGTTTTAAAAAATGTACCAAACTATTTAGCCAGATTTGTCCCAATATACACCTTACATTTTATCAAAATTGCCTTAATAATTTCAAATAAAATGTATTTTCCCGTTTTTACCCCCTTTATGCTACCATTTTTATCCCCATTGTGGTGGTAAAATTTTACTAAAATAAATGTTTGTATCGTGGTGAGAGCTCATAATAAAATATTCATATGTCTATGTTAATTTATAGAAAAACTTAATTTATGAAAAAAGTACCAAAAATAAAGACATGAATTCATTTATATTTGGGAAAAATAAATACATTTCAATTGATTCAAATTATTTATTTATATGTAGCTCTGCCAAATACTCAATATTTTTAAAACTTTAAATAAAATATTAACTTGAAATTGAAGCAATATTTTCAATCCTACATTATGAATAGATAGAAATGTTGAAAGGGACTCGAGGCGAAACACCTTTTTTCGATCTTTGATCAATAATTACAAATCCGAATAGGAAAATTTTCTAAGAGTTATTATGATATGGATTCTACCTAGTACTAAAGTTATTATTCGTGCTGTATTTAAAAATACTTAAATGTGTTTGTATGTTTAAATATATTGTCGACATTGACACTTTAAATCACTGTCAATGTGTCCGTTTCAAAACATATCAGGATTGGAGTCATTCTATCGTTTCTTTCATTATCTACATGAGCTCATGTAAGTATGTGTCGTTTCAAATGTTAAATCATTCAGAAAAAAGGAGACAAAAAAAAAAAACAAAACGGAATCATAACAAATGTCCTTGATACGTTGTTGGACGTTTTTATTATTATTATTATTTGTAAACATGTCCATGCAACAACATGTGTTTGTACTCAACAGAGGAACCTCGTTTAACATGGAATTTGAATGGAAACATTTGAGGAACTGTACTACTGTAAGAAAACTAAAAACGAAAATGTATCAACTTAATAACTGTATATTTGTTGTAAGAATATACAAGACAAAGAGTACAAGGAACGGCCGGACAATCTCAAAGCCAATAATGCGATTAATTGCATATAAATAATGCAATTTTTCTGAAACCTCGACGTCTCAGGACGCATGGACATTGAACATGGAAATGAGCTTGCTAATCTGGTGGAAATCCCGGCTAATATTGTTTACTATACTCCCAACGACTGCCTGCAGCGTTCATCATGTTTATAAACACGTCAATCAGTAGAAGCTTCTACTTATCAACAATGTTGATAGCATGCGGTTATTAGCATTGTTTATAATTATGGCAACACTGCATGTTTAAGCTGCTAACATTGACATCGAAAGCTCTAGAAATCGAACATACTAGTTTCTCCGTTAAGAGCATTGTAGAAGATTCCCGAAAGATGGCTTGTGTATAAATAGTGGCAGAGGTTGCAGTAGAGATTGAGTTTATCATAGGCATTGTTAGAGTTAACATCAACTGTCTTGTACATTTTAAAGTGTGTGTGCATTTCTGCGAATTGATAAACGTGTATTAGACACTAAGTGACTATTTGAACTGTTGTTGTATATTTTCAATAAATAAAGAGTTGTTACAAATCTTAAACTACTAAAACTGCTTTTATTTGCAATCAAAAGTATCCGGTTTATTTAAAGGAAATAAACCAACGTTTTAAAGTGGTTAAAACGTAACAATATGTTGATCGCGTCTTTACAAAAAGGCCAGATACAAACTCCCCTGGATAGTCCATTTAAGGTCTTCACTGTGACTCAAAGAAGAAGGTGAGTGTCTTTAAACTGCTACAAAACTCACGGAAATATCACAGCGCATATCAACTTATCGTATATAGTATGTATATGACCAGAGCAAGTATTTTCAAGCAAAATGCTTATCAGTTTCTAGAAAAAAAAACATTCCTTGCTGATTCAAATAGGTTAATTAAAAAATCCTCTTTATTTCAATAAGTTATATCTTATATTTTAAAAAATATTTATTTCAGATTTTTAACTTGACTTTATTTTGTTTTTCTCAAATATCTTTCTAAATATATGGTCAATTCACAAGGTCTCTTATCAGTCATATTGTCATAATGTCCTAATATATCACGACTCGGCTTTACCGACTCTTAGGCATTCGGTGTTGGTCTCTGCTGGTTCGTTACGATAACACAATAAACATAGCACAGAAAGTAGTATTATTTAAGGACACTTTTTGCTTGAAAAGCAATAAAAACCATTGTGAAATATTAGGACATTATGACATGATAAGAGACCTTGTGAATTGACCAATTGTGTTTATGACTTAAACGTATGGGATTTACAATAGATGGCGTATCTTTTGAAAGCGGTTTCTGTTTTTTATAACTTATATGTTATTTTAAGGGGTTTTTTCACTTAGTTATTGAAGTGTAAACAACAACGTTTTTTCTGCATCGAAAATGTAGAATTTTGTGCCAACAAAGCGTCATATGCGGGAAGTTTTGCTTTATTTCTTAATTTGAAAAAAAAGAGCAGTTGAAGCCTGAACCGATTGCTCACCAAAGCTTATGGTGAATGTGTTCCATCGGTTTGAACGTGCGAGAGATGGTTTGTGTTTTTCAGAAATTGTGATTTTGACACGTAAGACAAATATCGCCCAGGCCAGCCAAAAATGTTTGTACACCAAGAATTGTAGGCATTACTCCATGAAGATTTTTGTAAAACTCAGCAAGAACTTACAAAATCATTGGGAGCTACTCAAGCAGCAATTTCAAAACGTTTGCGGATTCATCCAAAATCAGGAAAATTGGGCATCATACGAATTGAAGCCGAAAAGACGATTTTGCATATCCGAAATGATGCTTGAACGCTGTAAAATAAAATTATATTGGAAAATGCGATAACCCGAAGCGTAAAAGATCGTACGTGAATCCCGGCCAACCAGCGGAATCGGCACCAAAGCCAAATATCCTTGGCGCTAAGGTAATTTGGTGGGACCAAAAGGGGCCTATCTAGTATGAGCTGTTAAAATCTGGCTAGACCATCACAGGAAACCTGTACCGAACGCAACTGATACGTTTGAAGCTAGCATTGGCCAAAAACGAACAGAAAAAGCGGCCAGACTTGAAACCGTAATATTCCATCATGACAACGGTCTACCACATGTTGCAATACCTGTTAAAAACTATTTAGATAGACGTGGTTGGAAAGTTCTGCCACACCCGATTTATAGTTCAGACATTGTCCCGTCCCACTACTATTTGTTTCGATCGAAGCAGAATGCTCTCTCTGGCATACGCTTCACTTTGAAACAGAGTATACGATATTGGCTATATTTGCTCTTGGCCTCAAAAGATGAGCAGTTGTTTTGGCTCGGAATCCATTTGTTACCAGAAAGATGGGAAAAGGTCATAGCTAGCAATGACTAATACTTGGAATAAATTTATATTATTTAATCACTGACTACTGTGCGACAGTGATTAAAACTTAATTAAAAAAAGTATAAATAATTTTTGAGTAAAATCAAAAATGTTGCCTCAGGTTTCGCTGATATCGGCGTTTGATTTGTTGACCCCGAAAACAAAATATTTCCCAAACTCAACCTTATCACCAAGTATAGGGCTAATTAAGATCTATAGGTTAGGTTACCTGGGTTGCTCGCAAGTTAGCGAGTTCACTCGGAGGCCTTGTGGCCCATTGTGATACTCTTAGAATTACCATTACCTTATTTTGAAATATCATACATAAAGGGAGAATAGTTGCCCACCCTAATTTCGTTGACTATGTGCTTCTTGTGATCCCCGTGAGAACCAGCTGGTACATCTAATAAATCTGATCATAATTACTAGTGACACATCTCTGAGACAGTTCAGATCAGATGGAAAAGAGCTCTACCAAGATGTAGTAGTCTATGTTTTTGTAAGGCTGGGCAGTCACATAGAAGGTATTGTACTGATTCTTCCTCCTCCTCATCCAAACAACTTCTACAATAGCTATAACGTGAATAACCCATACGTTCCGACATACGTCCAATCATACAGTGCCCAGTCATTATACCCGTAAAAAGCCTAATCGAATTCCTACTATAAGACAAAGGAGTCCTAGTCCTATCCTCTGTCAAAGTGGGCCAGAGCAATCTGGATATTCTACAAGTGATGATATTTGACCACCTAAGTTCCGTCTCACTCAAAGCCCATTTATCAATTTCGATACGGTCACCAAGGGAATGTGAATATGCCTTTGCGCAAGAGATACGTCTAGGGACGACCTGTTCGTCGCGCATTCGTCAGATACTTCATTTCCCCGGATGCCCTCATGTCCTGGGATTGGATGCAGTTGAGAAGACATTTCGACTTAATAAAGTTGGAGTTAAGAGCCTTGATTGATGCAAGGCTGTCCAAGTAAATATGTATAGTCGAATTTTCGAGATTCAGTTCCCGGATTCTTCTCGCGGCTGTATCGATGGCATATATCTCAGCCTGGAAAACCGTGCAGGTATCGGGTAATCGAAGAGATAGCAAAAGGTCCAGTTCATCGGAGAAAATTCCCGATCCCGTGCCTCTTTCTGTCTTTGCAAAATCAGTGTAGACTGAGATCACGTGGTCCCTTAGGACAGTGTCCGCGGCCCAGTCATCCCTTGTCGGTATCTTGATCCTAAAGGTCATATCTATAAGTTAAGCCTATTGTCAAAATAAAAATCCATTTTATTTTTTCACCTTAAATAACGTCACGTTCGACATATCTTATATCTTATAAACTCCAAACTAAAACGTAACAACTTTTTCCAACATCTCAATCCGCATAATAATGAAAAGTAATAGAATTCAAAATTTTGAAATGAGCATGAAAAATGTATAAATGTTTTCAAAAATTAACTTTTTTTTTAATTTTTCTCAAAATAGTGGATAGTGGGGCAGATTTTGAAAACATAGCAAAATTTTTAAAAACATTTGATTAAACTGCATAAAAATTACACTAAAATAAATTCTTTAAAAATTATTTTTCTATTTAGAATTTAATAAAACAGTAACAAACCCTTTTAAATTTCAAAAATTATTACGAAATCGTAAACAGACATTTTATACAAGCTTTCAAATCCAAAAAAGAAATATAAATGCATGACTGACTTTATAGAAATAAATTTCCCATTCCCTGTTATTAAAGGGGCAACTGTAACTAGAATACTATAATATTAGCTAAACAACCCACACATTCGTTGGAAAAAAAACAACAATTTACTCGTGTAGGACAACGTAATGCAATTTGTGTCAAACCAAGTCTCCAACTACCACATTCACTGTCACTGCCACACATCCTGTTCGAACAGTAGTGTGTTAATTAAATTTAATCCATTCCATGGCAAACACTCACTCGTTCTTGTATTTATAACTGAGTTCAATTTTTTATTTCATTTATGTGGAAATTTTCATTGGCAAGGATAATTTCATTTTACGAACACATATTCCGTTTTATTGTCGTATGAATGAAAGAATAAAGTGAATGAAATTGAAACTGTATACTTTAGAAAAACAATTGCACGAATACAAGTCGTTGTATTTATACGTTTCCGGTTGAAATTTGTCGGTCAAGAGAAAGAGAAATAAAAAACAAAAAAACACATGCACTGTAGCATATATAAAGTTGCAATTAATTGCCATCGACGTCATGTTTCGAATGCATGTCTCATGTTAACAAAGTTGTTAGGAAATTATTGTTTACACTAGATACACATAGAGGCCATTACTATCATCATTATTATTATCATCTGGGAGTTTGTAGTTTCATTTCGATTAAATTAAAACATTTAGCAAGTTTCCTTAACCACGAATTAAATGCTGCCATTTTAAATTGTTGACTTTCTTTCATTAAATAAATAAATATGAGACACTTAATATTTGAATTAAGTTATTTAATATCAAATTAAATTATTATATACATTAAGCAGTAGCTGGTCAAATTTAATGTTGAAGTTGTATGGAATTGGAGATCGTGGAGGTATTTGATTTACCTCCACGATCACTAAATATGTTTTCAAAATGACAGTGTATGCTGCACTTGTTTATAGGAGGGCACTTCTCAAATCCTTCCGTCGTAATTTGTTGAGGGAATCATACAGACTTTGAGGCATAGAATAAACAAATAGAAAGGAAGGAGAGAGTAATATCAATGGAAAAATTACTCTCTTTTCACATATACGGGTGATACAATAACAAAATACATGCAATACATTCTCATGAATTAGGTTTTTGACAACAGACTTAGGTTTTTGGCTCTCAGTTACCTATCTAGTTGTCATCTATGCTTTGAGGTTTTAATATTGCTCAAACAAAAGCGGCCGAGATTTCAACATATTCTTAAGGCTCTTTTTACTACAGTAAACAGGCTCCTTCTTGATCTTATCAGATCTGCTTGGAACCAGCTAAACTTTGGACATGCGAATGAGCTTGAAAGTCTGGTGGAAACCCCTGATAACATTGAAAACAGCAATCTTAGACTTTCCTATAGGGGCTTCTCTACTATGATAATCGCGACTATACAATGTTCTGGATTCTTCCCTTGGAGAGTTAATTTGAGGTATCTACAAAGACTATGAAGAGTTTTGGTGGCGTATTCCCTATAGAACTAACATGGACGGTATATCTTTCAGATTTCCTGACCAATGTAGTGTTTTATAGGCCAGGAATTCAAACAGTAAGTGGTCAAGTTTTATTATTATTATTGATATTGATAGAAAAGCAGATAAACGATATACAAATGTGTTCTTGAATGCCGGGCATCTATTATCGAGCTGGTAAAATATTCCACAATTGGATTATACTAAATACCAGGGCACTAAGTGTAGTCATATGGTGGATACAGTAGCAAGGAGGGAGAATTAGTATTCAGAAGTGGAAATTGAACCATTTGTCGGGATACCGCTTTCATGGTGCTCGGGAATTTTGAACGCGAGGGTGATAATACCTATATATCAATGGTGCGCAGCCCATAGCACAATTGTGCAAAATCAAATCACACACATTCTTTTGATCTTTCATTTTAGTCGTCATTGTCCACTCAACGAGACAACTACGAATGCGCATGAGCAAGGGTGTATGACTTTTTCTTTATTTTGTCAGTTTTTGTATTTGTTTGTTTGTAAGTGCACTGCACAAAATAAAGATTTGAATGTGTTGGTGAGAGTAAGTGTATTGGTGAGAGAATTTACCCAGCAGTTAAGCATGTAGTCAATGTATTCCTTATAGACAGTAATCGTCACAAATGTCTCACTTGACTGACTCCAATTTATATATTTTGGTCATTTGACTCGTATATGATCTCTGTAGTGCAGAGAGTAGACAATTTGTTACTTTATAGATCCCAGGTAATCTAGCGTGAAGACAATTGTCACTTAAGCGTCTCTAAGTAATCCGGAGTGTAGTCACTTTAAACGTGTTGTGTGATAATTCGTTCAAACTGGTTTTATACAAATTGTGTTGATATAATTCTCATACACTTTATTTTTATTTTTTCTTAAGTATACTGGTATCCCACGTAACACAACATGAAGTCAATAGTCACTTTAGTGTCTCTTAGTAACCTATAGTGAAGTCACTTTAAACGTTTATTTTGTACTGTACTTTAGAAAGTAGTTATTTTACCCACCAGAAGCAACCCATTGGAGAGTTGTCGAAGAAAGGTTTGTTTACAAGCTATCGTTTATTGGACTACCTATGATATGTCTTTTAGCTGAATATTTCAGGTCAATTATCACTCGTACATGTTAAAATAACTAGTTATGTAGTTTATCAAGTTACCAGTTAGATAGCTAGTAAGGTAACTGACGATATTTAACCAGTATATGAGTCCAATGCGTTGTCTGCTTTGGACCAGCTATTAAACAGTTTCATTGTAGTCAATAAGGGTCAATTGTCCCCCTGCTTAGGACATGCACGTGATAAAATAACTAGTCACGTATCTATTGAAGTAACTAGTTCCCACCCTAAATGATTGGTAAAATCACTAGTTCGGGACTGTCTCCTAGAACTGCTGGGTACTTTTGCGCACCTCTGCTATATATACATGTTGTTGCTGTATCAATTCCATTGTTGACGAGAGTTCTTTCCTGGGAAAAAAACTTTCGGTTGACACATCTGACGCTGGATTGACAATATTTGACCGAATGAGACTCGGGTCATTCCAGAGGATAGATCCAATTATTTTGGGAACATTTAAATAAACGTAATATTCGTCGGTCGATCCGAGGACTCAACTGTCGCATTCATCAGCGGTGATGACTGGTCTTTGCCTGTTAGGATTGTACGCCAAGTGATTGAATATCCCATACTATGACTTCTATAGAAGATTTCAGATTTAGAAAGAGACGACGGTTTTACAGCATCTTAACTACTTGCCGGAACTAGGGGATCTAAGATTTTTGCATGACCTGACGAATCTGTACCTTCGTTCGTTAAACTGAATGGTTTTGTTAACGATCATCTCCGATAATGTCGAAGATATGATCTTTACAAATATTGTATACTTTGTCTGACATAACGCCATCATTCAAGTTTGAAATTGTAAACGAATGGGTCCAGGGTCAGTAGTTAGACGGTAGTTCTTAACTCGAACAGTGGACATAAGGATGTTTTAATCTTAACTTGTGTTTTTATTACCTTCAGAAACTTGTAGCTTTGCCAAGTTAATTCTCTTTGTATTCGATTGATGGCCACATGTATTTATGCTTAAGAAGGAATTACTGATCGCAATCTCAAGATGTGTGATGTACAAAAATGCTTATTGAACCTTTTGGGCACGGTTTTTGCTTCTAGAGGAACTGATTAATTAGTTTCATTAGGAGCATTATACACAGCATGAAATAATTAAAATCAGTAACACAAAAGAAGTCTTAAGCTACGTATACACGATTGTCAGTTTGTCAGAAACATGATCAGAAAATGGTTAACACAACCATGAGAACTTATGTTGAAACATATGGTTGTTAACCATTTATTGAACATTTTCTGACAACATTGTAAGAATATGACAACCGTGTATACGTAGCTTTATATGTCCCTATACCAGGTGGCGCAAAAGTAATCCTCCTATCAGAAAATGCTATAAATTTTGCGATTGGGCCCTAATGTCAGTTCTGTTTTGACATTTGTGTAGTAAACACATGCGAAATCAACGTTAATAAACAATGTTACGCTACACTGCTCCAGAACGCGGAATATTGCTGACTATTTATTTGACCAATAATCGGTCGGTGACTTTTGCACAACGTGAATTTCGTCGCAGATTTCCTGGCCGTCCAACGCCTACTGGTGAAACACTGCGACGTTTAGCCGCTCGCCTCGAAGAGACTGGCACAACACGAGATACTGCCAGGCGGAGTAGCCGTTCTGCAGAGAATATTGCTGCAGTAGCCGAGGATGTCATGGAAGCGCCGTCAACATCGACCAGACGACGTGCCACGCAAATGGGTATCAGTCGACGGTCTTTACAGCGAATTTTTGTACAAGATTTGCAAATGTTTCCGTACAAAGTCCAGACGGTGCATCAGCTGTTAGCTGCTGACCGCCAATCGCGTCTAACATACGCTCAAGCCATCCTTAATCACCACCAAGAGGAAGATGATTTTTGATTTTTCATCAAAAATAATCATGAGTGATGAGGCGGGTACTTAAATAAGCAAAATTTACGCTTCTGGGGCACTGAAAATCCGAGTGTAACCCACGAAGAGCAATTACACCCGCTCAGAGTCACTGTATGGTGTGCTGTTTTCGCTGGAGGAGTCATCGGACCATTTTTCTTCGAAGACGTAAATGGTGAGCGCTACAGAGCAATGATCAACGAGTTCTTTTTGCCGCAACTTGATGAATTGGGATTGGAAAACATGTGGTTCCAACAGGACGGTGCAACGGCACGCACTGCACGTGCCACAACCGATATGCTGAAGGATGTATTTCCCGGGCGCCTAATCTCCCGTTTTGGCGATTTGCACTGGCCAGCAAGATCGCCCGATTTGACCGCTCCAGAATTCTTTTTGTGGGGCTTTTTGAAGTCGCGGGTTTATGTCAACAAGCCTCAGACTCTTGCAGCTCTTAAAGACAAGAATGTGAGGACCTATCGCCGAAAGTTTTGGCCAAAGTGATGGAAAATGCCATAAAAAGGGCCCAAATGACAATCAACTGTGGCGGCGGCCATTTACATGACATCATAATCCACAAGAAGAATCAAAGTTTTTCATTTTCTTTTTTTAATTACAGCCAAAAAACATCGGAAGTTTAATTTTGCGCCACCTTGTACTAGTTATAAGCTCAGATCGTAATATAACATCATTTGAAATATTCGTGTTTAATTAAAATACAGTCAACTCTTGTCGAAACATTAAAAGATAGCTCTTAAAGCTAAATAATTGTGGAAAAATAGTAAGGACTTCAATAAAATTATATTGAGGAACGAAATACGGTAGTTTTTTGGTTTAACAAATAGCTAGAATTTAAATAACTCTATTATTGAATTTATACGACCATTACGCTAAAATTTTTCATTTTACTAAGTCGGATTACAATTAAACAATTTATTATATCAAAATATGCGCCTTATTTACAAATGTGTCAGGACACAAAGATACACAATTTAACGAAGCAAATTAGATCATCAACAGCTGTTTCACAATTTCCAGTTAACACAAATCACTCCACAACTCTTTTCTGACACTTACTCACACACTTGAAAACCAAATTTAATAATACATACAATATTTAATTAAAAATTTATTAATTTTGATATGTACAACAACCTTCAATTTAAATTGAAAAACACACACACACAGCTAATAAACAACTAATTCTCAAAGTAATACAAAAAAATAATTGAAAAATTAAATGAAAATATAGTAAATAATTGACAGTAAAACAATAATGTAAGAGGGGAAAAAAAATAAATAAAATTGGGAACAATAAATAGTTAAGGTTCATTTACCCAAAACTCGAACACAGAAAAACCCACAACTTGAAACAAAGAAAAACTCTCAAAAATTACACACAATAAAACAAATATTAATAATGACAGCAAGGATATTTAACACACATACACAACACACTGTCACACATGTACGAAATATCCTTGTGAGAATTTTAGAACTTTCAGAAAATGGGGATTTTATTTCGTTTTCACTTTTTCGTTTTATTTTTTTTTAATAGTTTTTTTGGCCATGTTCCATTTTCCAACTCAACCAAAATACAACTGTCAACAAGCCCAGGAAGAAAAACCCCCTTTTAAAATGAAACGAATCAAAACACCTGTGAGTTCGGAAACATATTTTCAAATTGTTGTGGGGCGACAGAGAGAAAGAGGTGTAACAGATAATAATGTTCTCAGAATGTTAGAGACACAATTCCTTTTTTCGATATACGATTTATAAACAGAGAGTAATAAAGCAAAAACAACTACAGAAAACAACATGTATGGACATGCATAAACACGCAAAGCTCAGGCATAGATACCAAATATGACAAACACAAAAAGTTATTTTTCTTTTTTTCTGCAGAAATAACTTTATTCAGGTTATGTTGAATTTGTGTATTCCCTACAGGAATTAAAAAGTAAGAGTTATTTATTTTGTTTTTTCTCATCATTTTAGTCTGGGTTAACATTTAGCAAGATTTATTTTAGCATCAATTTCACTTGATCTTGTTATTTACGTTTACATACAAATTATATGACACAAATACATATTTATAGGTAAATGGACACTCTGTTCCTTGTACCGCGTTTTCATTCGAAAACTTCAGGCAATTAGTTGCCGCATATTCTCCTTGAGAGCTTTCAGATTCTGTTTACATAATCTCGTGAAAAAAACCATAAAAAAAAGAAGTCTCTGAAATGTCCATTGTATCGCGAGCTGTATATCCAGTTCGACCGTTAGGTTTATTAAGTTCCTCCTGTCCCAATTTATAGCATATTCCGATAAGACCAAATTTTTGGGTCAACTTCTACTATATATGTTTGTTTTACTTTGTTTCAGATCAGATGATGGTTACAGCAAAATATCCAATATAGCTCCATAAGCATCTTGTTGCTGATTTTGTCAATACCAGGTGCTTTCTTGGAGTTTAAATCAACAATAGCCTTTTCGATCTCTCGAATCTCAAAACGTAGGGTTACGGCTGTTCCAAAATGGGGTACAACAGGTGGCAACTCAATAGTTTCATTTGGTGTGTTCGGGGTAAATACTTGCTTCAAATGATTAACAAACAGATTCCCTTTTTCAGTATCATTTCTTGCCCAACCGCCACTTGAATTTCGCAAGGGGGGCTTACATATGACAAGTCTTTTAAGACTTTTTGTGGCTCGCCATAATGAGTACTCCGATTGCGGGGTTGCGTCCAGGCTTTCTAGATATTTATTCAATGATTCCATTTTTCGAAATTCCAAGAGTTTTTTAAGTCTTTTTATACAATCTTTAAGCTTCGATTTGAGTTGGGGGGATCTGTGCAATTGCCACTCTCTTCGAACTCTTCCTTTTTCATTTAAGAGCCGATCGACATCTGCAGAATAAATTATATTGTTACGAATGTGCAATGACGATTTAAATTCAACGGTCTGTAACGACTGCCTGCAGCATTCATCATGTTTGAAGGCACGTCCATAGGTAGCATGCGTTTATTGGCATTGTTTGTAAGTATGGCAACACTAAATGTTTGGGCTGCTGACAATGACATCGAAGGCTCTGGAATTTGAATGTACTAGTATGTCCGTTAAGAGCATTGTAGAAGATTCCCGATAAATGGCGTGTGTATAAATAGTGGCAGAGCTGGCAGTCGTGAGTTGAGTTGATCATTGTCGCTGTTAGAGTTAACATCAACTGTGGTGTACATGTGAGTTTGTACATTATAAAGTTTCTGTGCATTTCTGCGAATTGATAAACGTATATAAAGACACTGAGTGACTATTTAATTCTGTTGTTGTATATTCTAAATAAATAAAGAGTTGTTACACAGTTTAAACTACTAAAACCGCTTTTTTATTTGCAATCAAAAGTATCCGGTTTATTTAAAGGAAATAAACCTCGTTTTTAAAAGGTAAAAACGTAACAATATTATATCTGATTTGTCGGGAGGTTTGGGTAGCATGTTGAGCAGCCAGTTTGAGATTTTTATCCAAATTCATAAGAGAGTGATCAATGTTTTCTGGTGTTCTTAGCGGTATGTTTTCCGAGCAATGTGTACTGAGGTATTTTTTATATTTGAGCCAATTAATGTTTGTGCCTGTCATCGCTAAATTACCAGTCGGCGATACAATTTCTCGGAGGCTCAATAAAGTAACAATAGTGGGTGAGTGATCTGAAGATAGTTCCAGCGAGGATTCAACTTGAATCATTTCTCCATGGGATATTTTTCATCACGCTAAAATCATTAACATCCGGTATTATTCGCGGGTCAGTAGGCCAGTAAGTAGGTTGGCCGCTCGAAATCACATTCAAACTCATTTTAAAAATTGTATCAAACAAAACACGACCTTTAGGGGTAATCAGTCGTGATCCCCAGAATGTGTGCTTAGCCAGGAATCGGGGGCTTAGTGATTTAAAAAAATATATTATATTGACTTTCTGTAATAGAAAATCTAGGGGGTGAGTATATCGTTAAAATCACTAAGTTTCGATGAAAATCTTCAAGACAGATAGTAGTAGCTTGAAGCTAATCTTCGCAATGATCACACATTAAGTAGTGTTTGATTCGAGCTTTTATTAAAATTGCCGAACCTCCGCATGCTCTACCTCTGGGATCTTTGGTATCATATATTACATATCCATTTATTCGAAATGAGCTTCTGGACATCATCAAGGTTTCAGAAATCAGCATTACATCAATTTGTTGGTTTCTTAAAAAATATTCGAGTAGGGTTTTGTGTTGGCGTATGCCGTTTGCATTCCAGAAACATATTTTCAAACAGTTCATGGCTATTTAGGATAGCTTGTAATAACATTGATTGCATTATAAGCATTTCCTGCATCATATTACTCATACAGTTGGTAAAATTGTTCACTAGGGTCTCTATTGTAGCTTCCAGTCACCTAAACTTAGAAGTGGGATGTTGGTCTGCAAACTCCACATTGATATTAGGGTTATTTTCATTTCTAATGGTGGGTTTTAAGCAAAAAATTGATTAGTTCCTAGAACACTAGCGTATGAACCTTTATTATTCATGGTTTGCGAGATTTGGTCTTTGATTGCACAGGCTAAATACTAGGTTTCTGTGCTAATGTTCTTTTAACTATGGAATATACTGGGCATCCTGTGTAATTTGCTGTGTGATTTCCGTCACAATTGCTGCATTTTTTTACTTTTGAGTCGGTTTTGGGTAGAACCGTGCAATTCTCCACACACCACGCAAACGGGAGGTAGTTTGCAATATGCCCTAGTATGACCATATTCTTGACAATTTAAACACTGGACGGGTCCCGATCTCTTATGTGGCTCATCTATCGTAATTTTACGATGGAATAAATATTTGAAATTGTAAATTTGAGATTAACATCACTGGTTCTAGTTCAACTCTAAACAGTGGTTGGGGAATTTTCTCACGATTTCTAATGTTGACTACATTCTTTATTTTAAACCTGTTATGTTCCAAAGCAGCCTTTATATCTTCAGGATCTACACAAGAGTCAATACCCTTAATAACAATTTGGAGGGCTTTGCTTCTTTTCAACTGGTATGTGTAAACACTTTTTTTATTGTTTTCAAATTCGGTAACGACTTTACGGAAATCATTTTCATGATTTACCTGCATCTTAGTCTCGCTTATGCTACCTCGCTTAAAAGATACAAAGTAAAAAGAATTTTCTCCGACCAATGATATCAAATTCTTAATTAGAGCATTCGAATTTTGCTCTCTCAAATAAATAGGAGGGAGGAGGTTTGGACGATTTGGGTAATGTTGGGGGGTCAGCTGTTTCATCTTCCAAAATAGAAAATCTGTTTTCGGTAGTTTTCCTATCAATTTCCCTATCTTTAGATACTTTTGCGGTCAAAATAAAATTCAACACAAATATGTTTCATATATACCGAAAATCACTTTATCGACATAAATATCTTAAAAATGTTGGTATTCAAATAAGATTCAATACAAATAAGTTTCATATCCAAAAAAAAAAAAACTGTTTATAATCATATAATCGGTGTATCTTGACTATACTTTCATACTTATTTTCTTTGGTTATCTGAGGTACTCTTAGCAGAGGGCCATTATAACATGTGTTCTCCATGACATTTAAGACACTTCGGATTAGGAGTTCTGCTATCGTTGCTTTAGAAGGACAGAACGTAAAAGTTAAGGCTACAGCTTTATCGAAAAAGGGCTTATGACTCCTGCTTCAGTATAACTGATATTATTTCCTTGGGTTCAGATCGATCAACCAATATTGTTGCTGTTGATTTAGTCCATTGTAAAATACGTCCAAGGAAACCACATGACAAAATTAAGGACAATTAAACAAATTTAATTAAAATGTTGTAAACTATATTTAAATATTTCAAGGAATAAAAAAAGCGATTGTGTTTTTTGAAATCTTTCATATCTCGTAAATACACATTTTTCTCTCAATTTATCACTATTTTCAAATGCAAATTTTGTCTTTTATAAAAGTGGCTGTCTTAGAAACATTAGCAAATAAAAATGTTGATACGTCCCTGTTACTATTCTGTATCCAGGAATTGAGTCCAGCAGAATCCATGGTTATGTCAATGAGCTTTTATCATTTCATTAAAATCTGTCAATTGACATGAGTGGGGGATGTTTTGGATGCTCAGTTCGGGGTTCTTGGCCCTGTATGCATATCTCCTACTTGCAACATATCCTTCGCCAAATCAGACATCTCTGCTCTTACTAATTTCATCTTCCATGAGTAACTAACTCACTCATGAATGACTTAATCGCCTATGTAAGAAGTCTCCTCCAAATTACAAGGCATTCTGCAATGATTTAACACTGGCTGATTGAGCTAGGGCTGTGCGTTGTTCTCCGTTCTCTTGAACACTATTAGAACTAGCAGTTCGCATTTGTAGCTCCTGAAAGCTTTCGAGGTGATTGTATTGTATCAGTAGCTCACAGATTAGCCTGGTCTTGTAGTGTCATCAAGATAACCTGGGTCTCTGTTTCATTCGACTTTATCTCCAATATTTTCCCACAATTTTGATTTACATTTTACACTTTTGGCGTTCTTCATAAACTGCTGCATCCGAAATGGTAAACAGAAGCTGGATGATTTTACCGATCGATATTCTGAAAATAACCTACATATGTATATAAGCAAACAGGAGAATAATGATTTTGAGAGAATGTTTGATTTGGAATTGTGATGATCAAATGTGATGGTGAAGTAGTTCTTACCATCAGACTTTCCGATATGAAGAGTGCAGGAAGAGCAGCCCTAATTCAAGCATATCAATGCAAAAACGGAATAAAATAACAGTGGATTCTTAGGTTACATCTATTATTAGATGTTTCCATCTAAAAAATATATTTGCATTCAATAGGAAAAATTGCTTAATGGATTTTAACATTGGGGAAATAAATCTGTAGATAAACAAAATGTTAATTTTTCATCTTTCGGGAAACTTCCTCCAAATATTCGCTGACTGATCAAAACTACATGAAAATATCATATGTGGTATCTATTCGGACCAGTTGAATCTTGTATTGTCTTTTAGGCTTCCTGATTATAATGGATATCGAGCAGTTATACCTAGATAGGGTGTAATTCACATCGAGAATTATTCAAGAATGCCGATTGTCTCTAGAAGAGATAGCGAGACATTCATCGGTTACACTTATATAGCTTCTTGAACATTACATTAAATAAAACTGCAAAGCTGATGCACTTGCGAAAGCTGTCATCACTTCAAATTCAAAAGAATTCGGTATTGACATTCCTATCTTGGGTGGAAACCAACTAAATTCCATTGCCAAAGACAGATGGGGAAAGAGGGCACACTTGCAAAGAGACCAGGAGACTATCTATAGAGGGGTAATTTGATGGCTAAGGAATTCGACCAAGAAAAATAAAACGAATGTTGAGATAGACACAAGATATCACAACGAACATAAGATTGAATCCAAGTTAGCTATGCTTCAGGCGGCTGCCAATTACACCTAACACATCTGAAATTTTCATATTGGTTCGTATTGTTACGAATTTGCAATAAAGATTTGAATTTAATGGTCTGTAACGACTGCCTGCAGCATTCATCATGTTATAAACACGTTCATTAGTAGAAGCTTCTACTTATCATTGTTTATAAGTATGGCAACACTAAATGTATAAGCTGCTAATATTGACATCGAAAGCTCTAGAATTCGAACATACTAGTTTGTCCGTTAAGTGCATTGTAGAAGATTCCCGAAAGATGGCATGTGTATAAATAGTGGCAGAGGTTGTAGTCGTGAGTTGAGTTTATCATAGGCGCTGTTAGAGTTAACATCAACTGCCTTGTGCATTTAAGTTTGTACATTATAAAGTGTGTGTGCATTTCTTTAAACCACTAAACTGCTTTTATTTGCAATCAAAAGTATCCGGTTTATTTAAAGGAAATAAACCCCGTATTTAAAAGGTAGAAACGTTACAGTAATTTTATACGACTTTCACATAATAAACAAGTTTCTTGCTTTCCTGAAAAGTTGCTAGAAGGACACAACGACAATATGTTGCAAACGTAACCATGAACTTTAATACATCACCTACTTAAAAAGCACACGGTGCAGGATATAACATGCAGGACGAAAACAGCACCAACAAAGAAATAAAAGTAACAAATACTAACAACAAATAGAAAAGAAGAAAAGAAAAAAAACAGACTGCTAGAATTCATAAAATATTTATGAACTCCAGGTCTTGTAGTTAGTACGAGCGACCGACCGGCAGAGCTAAAAACTCAAACATTGGACAATGACAAAGTTTAGTTGGATTTCGAACGCTCAGGATTTCAAAACATAAAATCGGAATGAAAATAGAAACGTAGTAAAAACTCACAACGAAACAAGTAGAAGGGAAAGAAAACTCTGTTCTGTTTAAAACAATTATAATACTCACTATATTGTTGAATTAAATAAACTTAAATTAAATACGCTTCAATTGTTATACTTTTTACACCATATATGTTTAAAATAATTCTAATAAAATATTTCAAATACTAAAACAAAGTGTTTTTTCTAAATATCAAGTAAATACTGCTAAAAAAAAGTAATAGCCAAAACATGTTGCATGGAATGAGTATTAAGAAAATCAAGGAAAAATTCAAAAAATTAACTTGGCAAATTCTATTCAAAACAAAATTTCATTAAATTCAGAATTCTATTGAAAGTTTCTATTTGTTATTGATAAAAGTTAAAAATTTTGTTGAAATCATGGGAGAATTTATAATAAAAGAATTTAAAAGATTTTTGAAAAAGTGCCTTAAAAAGTAATAAATCAATTGGAATTATTAATTTATTACCGCCAGCAGTTTAAGTGAAATAAAAAGAAATAAATTTTATTAGCAAAAATTGTTTTATAACCTAAAATTTTTCAATAAATTAAAAATAATACAAAATTAAAACAAACAACAAATAAGTAAGAAAATCGTAAAGAAACCATTAAATTTAATGCTAACAAATTGTGCCGTGTCAAAAATTGTTGTGGTTGGAAAATAAAAGTATACAAAATAAAATAGAAAATAAAATAAAGTTAGAAAGAAAGAAAGAAATACAAAATAATAAACGGTAACAAAAACAAAACGGAAATAGCTGTGATTCTGCTATATTGGCTACCGAATGGATAATGGGTATTTGTTTAGACACAGGTGAGTCGCAACGTTCCTTCCTTCCTTGTTTTCTTTTTTTTTTCAATTCTCTTTTAGCTGCTTGTTTCCTTTCTTTATTATAATTTGTTTAAGCATAAACAGCTTGGAGTGGACAAAATACACAATTTCCCACAGATTTTTTAGGAATATGATATCATGTTTATATTGCTTCTAACTATTAAAAACAAACTATTTCTATATATTTTGAATTTACCTTAAATATATCTTTCGAACAACCATTATTGGCATAATTGGCTAAAAATGTTCTGAAGTTTAAACATGTTTTTCACAAGCGAAGAAAACTTATTTGTCCAATTCACAATCGGTATCGTAGTGTTGTATCGTTGTATGTCGTATTTTTTTATTAATATTTTGTTTTTGTTTCGAAAAAATTAGTTTGAAAAATTTTTATGACAGGGTTTGTTAAACCGCAGGTCTATACAAATAAGCCACAAACCGCAGCAGCAATCAAAGCCAACATAACCCATACCATTGCACAATGGCGCCATTTGAGTTTTTTTCGTTGCAAAAATCATAACTTTTGCACCAAATGAGATAATCAAACAATTTAAAAGGCTTTTGATAGATAATTGATCAACCTATGAAATGAGTGTTTGAAAAGGGTTCTACGCCTTTTAGTTGCATACTTATGGGCTAGCAAAGTTGGGAAGTAAAATTAAATATTTTTTTTTTAAATTTTTGATTTTTCATGTTTCTTTTTATGATTTAAAATTATTCCAGAAAAGATTTAATTCTTTAATTTTTTGTAAAATATTGCTCACAATGGGTTTTCACGGTTCTACTTATGTCATAAATTGCCCAAAAATGCATGCAACACATTTTTGGAACAATATCTTTTTTCAAAATGTTACCTCTAGCTAAAAAGGAATAATCAAGAAACTTATTTTGAAAATATGGCAAATATAGAAATTTATAGTTTTTTTTTTATTTTCCATCAAAGTTGAGATATATTAAATAAGTGGATAGTTGGTAAATATCGATTTACATGGACAAATACAAAGAAGAGAGTCCATTTTTTTAGTCCTCTCTTTGTAAATAGAAAAATACAATAATCATGATCCCTTACCTAGTTTTCTAGATATTGTATCGGAAAGCGGACCAAATTACCTAAAAATGGTTTTTTTTTTTTTTTTTTTGAAAACTGAAAATCAGTCAACTTTGAAGGGCTATATCTTCTAAAGCAAAAATCTGATTGTAAAATGGCATATTTGAAATCGTTGTACAATTGCCTGTAAAATAGATTTATTCAATATTTTTTAGGGGCGCATGAAATTTTTGGTTTTTGCAACTACGGGCGCCACGAATTTGACCGATATTTGGCCAAATTTATGGAAAATTTTACATTTCGGAAGCCGAGGCGGACATTTGTACGATGTTATACAATTCCTTACATACTGCATAGGCATCGGTAGGCCTATCAAACGAATAAAATATTTCGATGATATCTTTTGTTTTATTAAAATTTAAATATAGGAAGCGCTTAACGAAAGACACTTCACATCAATATATCGATTATGGTATCGAGTACGTTGTCATTGAAAATTAGGAAAATAAATAGCTAAGGGTGATCAAATTCTTCAGGCATAGATTTGCCACAAATACTTAGAGAATAATCTGCCAAATCGCTACATAGTTAAAATTTAAGCGAAAACCCAACAAATTAAAAAATAAAAACTGTTATAATATCGAAAACATTTCAAGATCGCTTAGGCCAACTTAGGTTAAGCTTTATCTGATTTGTTTAGTTTTTAAAGATTTTAAGAGTTTTAATCTGAAATTAGGATTTTTAAAATTGTAACATATTTTTTAATAATACTCTAATAAATTGTCATGAATTTATCCAATTTAGATGGGGGTATATTGATTTTGTCATTCCGTTTGTGGTAGAACCAAAAAGGATATGTATCCTGGGTCCACATACAATTCAAAAACCATCTAGCAATGTCCGTCTGTCTGTCTGTTGAAAACACTATAGGGCCCAAACGAAAGGAGCTAGCTGGTTAACATTTTCCACAAATACTCTAAGGTTTATTTGATGTTGGAAATGGAAAATATTGGTCCGTGTTTTCCCCTAGCCCTCATACAAATATTCCCCCGGTATACTGTTTGACCAGTTATTTATATGTTAAGTATACGGGAATCCTGATAAAGTTTTGTTAAAATTGCATCTAAGTACTCTGAAATTATACTGCGAAGTATGACGAAAATCGGGCAACATTTTTCCGTAGTCCCCATACAAGGTCTCAGAAAATGACATTCAAAATTGTCTTATAATAATTATTATCGTAATGAAATTGGACATAAACAAATGTTTTGTGTGAACCTAAATCTGACTACCAAATTTTGTGAGGATCGGTCGATAATTGACTCTACCTTGATATAACGTCTTTATCAGAAAAGTATTTTATTGTCAATAAATAATTTATATATGTATTATGTTATTTAAATACATTGAATTGTCCGTCTATTGATATCCGAGAATATTCAAAAACTCTAGAATTGACTTGTATGGCTTTGTAGAGTTTTTCTAGGAAAATAGAGAATAATACTGATTTTTCGGATAAAATTATACGATTTTTGTTTTAATTTTCAATTTTAATGTCAATTATTTTTGGAGTCGGAAAATATTACCTTGAAACGTGATCGAAATTGGTAGCAAGTATGTTCCGTAAAATTTTTTTTATTTGAATTTCGATTATTGAAATTGTTGTATTGTAATCATTAAGAATATACTAAAATATTCGGAATCGGAAGTAACTCAAAAAAATTGGCAAACAGTTAAACATTTTGCTTGTATAGTATGCCGTACTTTGATATCATAAAGAACCTATTCAAAAGTGTCTCTATATACCGTTAGGTTAGGTTATAAGGATGCCACAGGTCCAAAAAAGAAACTAGAGGCAAATAAGGCCCGTTATGGTTCCTTTTTTTTCTGCTTCTCCTTCCCGTTCTTACCCATTCTGAAAGCCATTCTCCTCCTGAACAAATGCATTCCAATAATAACAATAACCATGGGTTTATGTCTCTGATATATGTTAGGTTCTGAAAGAAATAAATGATAGCGCAGGGAATTCACATAAAACTCGATAGCTATCCTCAACATCATCAATAATTCTTAATCTTACCATATGAATACCAATATAATTATTACCAGTGGAAAGATTAATAACACAAGTTTCCAAAAAAAAAAAAATGTCCTAAAATAATACTACTCTGTATGATATGTTTATTGTGTTATCGTAACCAACCAGCAGAGACCTGCGCCGAACGCCTAATAGTCGGTTAAGCCGAGCCGCCGAGTCGTGAAATATTAGCACATTATGACAATATGACATGATAAGAGACCTTGTGAATTGACCAATTGTAAATTTTTAAGATATGTTAGGTACGGTATATCGTCACAATTTTAAGGAACATAAGTTTTTATTTTTCATCTACCCTCATACTTACATATGTATGAGGGTATGAGGAGCCCGAGAACAAAAGGTATTTTTTCCCATTTTTTGTCAACTTGGTATTTTTATAATATTTTGGTTATACAATAGCGAATAGGGAATTAATATGCATATGTTAGGGAAACGTGTTCACGAAGGCTCTCCAGCGATTTCTATCATGTGCCATATGTCGGATTTGAGGCTACGTGTGTCCTCGATGTCGATGCTCCGCTTCAACAGACCTTTTCCATGTTGTTCGTTGTCGTCCAACATTTCGTCTCCCTTGCGGATTCCATTGTAAACTGGCCTTTGCTGTATTGGAAATGTCTTTACGTAGCGTGTGGCCAATCCACGACCATTTACGATGGCGGATTTCGTGGGCGACGCGAGTTTGGTTGCTAAATTTGTGATGCGGTTTGGCCAAAATATTTTGTTTATTTTGAGCAGACATTTATTTACAAACACTTGTTGTTTTGTTGTTAGGGACTCGGTGACTTTCCACGCTAGAATTGAATATGTTGATTTTGTGCCGCTTAGATATTTGGAGGAATTTCAAACTTTACTAAGAGATGCATAAGCACTACGGGCTTGATTTATTATATTTGCTGCGTCTTCATCTGCGCCTCCATCTTTACTTATGATGCTGCCAAGATAGGTAAATTTATTTACGTTTTCTTTACATGGAGCGTTTCGGTATAGCTCCTTTATAAGAGATATGAGAGGGTCAGGAATTCCAATATTTTCAAGTGTAGACCATATTATCTGTCTGTTGATGGTATCGAAAGCTCTTTCAAAGTTCAGACTCGAAAAATTCTTTCCATCGTCCTAGCTGATCTTCGATGTCGGTGAGGATGTCGCCATCTTTGGCTCTTATATTTGGTGTGGTCGCGACTTTGAATCCGTTTAACTGCTTGATGGCTTTGTAGGTCTCTCATGTATTGCCATGGGAAGCTGAATATTCGGCCGAGATAGCTATATTTTGTTCTTCACCTGTTTTTCGACATTGTTGTAACGATGATTAATTTGATGGAAATTGGAGTTCTGTTCTGTTGTGAGTAGTTCCATTTTAATGGATTTCCTTTCCTTGATTTTCTCCCATGTTGTGGTGGGTGCTTGCGACTAGTATATCATTTGCAGTTTTAGTGCAGGATTCGGTTATGTTTTTCCAGGCAGGCTAACTCCAGGCGGTCCCAAAAATTATTATATATTTGATATTCTTAATCAAGTATAATTTTTTTATTTTTTTTACTAACTAAATGGGTTCTAAAATAATTGGTGCTTAACAAAACGTACTTTTTTATTTTTTTTAAACCAACACTGTAGTGCGAAACCACAAAAATAATATATTTAATTTCAATGTCTAATTTTTTTAATTTTTAGATTAGTTTTAAAAACATTCAGTCAAAATATTATCGTTTAAAAAAAGCATAAGAACGTGCTTTTCTCTTTAAAAAAGAACGTACTTTTTTTAACAAAAGGTACTTTTTCCGATAAAAAAAATGATTTATATCAAACATCCTTAACACTTAATGTGGTGACTTATGACAGTTAGATGCATCTATTGATAAGTAAGAAACTTGTTATCATTTCCAGGTTCATTTTGTATTTCAAGGGGGTGAAATAAATAAAGCACAATTTCCCAAAAATTTTAAATTAGCAAAAAAGTACCTTTTTTATGGGGCTCCTCATATGTTTCACATCATGAACAAAAACTTTGTAAACTAGTGTATTCATCCTCTTTTGCCTACTATTCATTTCTAAAAGCTTTTTATATTAAAATACCCCATCTTTTTTGATGGGGGTATATTGGTTTTGTCATTCCGTTTGTAATACATCAAAATAAGATTCTAAGACGATATAGCTATGTCCGTCCGCCTCTCTGTTGAAAACACGATATGGCCCAAACGAAAGGAGCTAACTGGCTGAAGTTTTCCAAATATTCTCTGTTGATAAGGTTTGTTTGGTATTGAAAATGGGCAATATCGGTCCATGATTTCACATAGCCCCCATACAAATTTCCCCCCTGAAATTTGTAATATGATGATTATGGGGCAATTCTGATAAAATTTTCCAAAAATTAGTTCTAAGTACTCTGAACTTATACTGTAAATTTTTTCTAGTTCCCATACACAAGGCCCATACTTGAACATTCATAATTCTCTTATGAAAATGACTTGTTATTATTCTATTATTTTGGTTTCATCCTATATAAGTATTTTACCTAGAATATTTGTATGCCTGTCACTCAGAAATGTATAATATTATAATGTTTATATTACCAGTCCTATACTAGCAGCTTGACTATCTAAAGCAGCGGCTGACTACTTTATACCTAATATTACACTGGTCATAAAAAAAAAACACTTTTAGCATTTAATAAGAAAACTTATGTGTAGTTTTTAAAATGTTTTAAATGCGAATAGCTCTTTTGTAATTTGATTTTATTCTATGTTAGAATATCTGAATTCTTATCAACAAAATTACGTTATTTGTAATAATGTAACAGAAACTTTATGATTTTGTTCTGTATTTTGCTTAAAGAATGTCTCTTTGTAATGTGCATTCATGTACCCCACTGGCCCTGATATCGCTTTTCTATCGTAGAAATGTTTTGGTAGAATCTTTCACCGTGTTCATCGCTGACGGCTTTCAAATTATTATAAAGAAATCTAAATGTGAATGTATACATAGGAAAAGTATTTTTTGTGTAAATGTGGTAAAAATATGTTATCAGCTGGAATAAGAAGTATCTTCAATATTTGCTTGTCCTAGAGTAAGAGATCTCCGATCTCTGCTGTCCCACTCCTAAAGAAAACAACAGTATTTTATATACCTTAAAATTAGAACAATAATCTATCCAGATGTGTTCATTGTATTGAATTTTATCCAAGATAATTTTAATATTTTCATTATACTCTTTCATGTTAGATATTTCACCTAGTGGTATAGAGGGAAGTTCATTGCCGATATGTTTGAACCTTAAATGCATATGTGTTGCCAATTGTCTACATTCCAGTTCCACTTAATTTTAGACGAACATAAGCTTGATACTAATTTTGATTCTCCTTCAGCAAAATGAAATGGAGTTCGATAAGTTTCAGCTAACGAAATTCTAAATCAAACTAAAGCTATAGGAAATAGAATTGGTCAATTCACAAGGTCTCTTATCAGTCATATTGTTATAATGTCCTAATATATCACGACTCGGCGGCTTGGCTTAACCGAGGCATTCGGCGTTGGTTCTTGTTTCAGGTTGAATAAATTTCATCCCTTTAATCGAGAAGCCAAAAGTTCTGCCTGTTGTTTGGACAAATTAAAGTCACATATCAAATCATTGAGATCTTTTTAAAATAGCAGATTTTAATGAATCGTTTTCGATTGCTTCTGGCATAACTGACCATTCAAAACTTAGAGCAGGTTTTACTTTTATAATTTTCTTTCTGCTTTTACATGTAGGAGAATTTAAAATCTTCACATATTGCAGCACTGGCTGTAACACAAAAACTAGACCAGATCAAATAAAAAAATAAATATACTGTTCGAGTGATGGTAATTAGGTAATTCAAAATTAGTAAGTGCATTTCTTGTTACAAAATTTTGTTAACCAGGGTTATCAGTGCTATACTAGCAGCTTGACTATCTATCAAGAAACTAATAACCAATACGTAACATAGATATTTGTCATGCTGCCATAGCTATTGCCTAAACTGCAATATGTGTTCATACGATAGGATTTTGCCAATATTAGTTCTTTGCAGAGTGCACCACATCTTGTGGCTTTAATTGGACGTTTTTGGATGGCAACCGAACATCAGTTGCGATGTCATAGATAAACCACACATTTCTGGTTGCCAATTTGGCAACAGAATATGATAGCTGCCAGTTGTCATCTGTAATACCATTTTGGAATCTGACAACGCAACTTTTGTTTGGTTGCCATCCATAATCAATCCATACTTTACCACAAATACAGTCCTCTAGCATTGGAAAAGTAATTAATCTGGTAAGGGTTATCTCTGATATCTGTTTAACATGTATGTATGTCCAATGAAACAGTAATGTAAACTATTTATGATAAAAACGCGCCGTGCAGCACTTCAAAGCGCCCTAGAAAACGCTAAAAATAATGAATATTGTTGCCATATGAGATTTGTAAAATAAACTGAAATTGGTAACTAAATGTTCTTTCGATTTTATTGCCCCCAACTTATTTCATAGAAGTTTGGAGTATAAGGGAGGACATTAAATTGCTTATTTTTTATTTAGATAATTGAAGAAGAAATCTCACAAACGCAGCCAGTTTTTCATCGACCACTTTGCCTTAATAGTTGGAAAATCATAAGATAAAACTTTGCCATATGAACAGAATTATATTAAAAGCTCCTAGGGTGAGATTTTTTAATATGGTTTACAAATGTGTGTAGTGCCGAATCTACTTATTTCCCTTTAATATAAGCAAGTTGACTGTTAGAAATTACCATTTGACAGTTGTCAAAACTTAAACTTAAATACTCCTCTCCTACATTCATGTGAATATGAATTTTATGTCAAAGCTAGGAATGACAGATTTATTTCGAAAATATTTTGATACTGGCCCACTGTTAATCAAAATTCTTGTTTCATAATCAAAATTCGCCTTTATTCTTACATTGGTATACAAAATGTAACCTAGAAAAAACAAATCCTTTTAATTAGTTTGAGAAAAATCTAAAAATTTTGAAAATAGTAACTTATTTATTGATACAGCAACAGCTGGGAGCAGGGAAAATATTTTTTAAAAACTATATATATTTTTAAATGATGTAGACTTTCGTTTTAGTTATATACTGTGTAAAGTATTGTAACGTTTTCACCTTTTAAAAACGAGGTTTATTTCCTTTATATAAACCGGATACTTTTGATTGCAAATAAAAGCAGTTTTAGTAGTTTAAAATTGTAACAACTCTTTATTTATTTAGAATGTACAACAACAACAGAATTAAATAGTCACTCAGTGTCTTTATACACGTTTATCAATTCGCAGAAATGCACACAAACTTTATAATGTACAAACACACATGTACACGACAAATTGGTGTTAACTCTAACAGCGACAATGATCAACTCAACTCACAACTGCAGCCTCTGCCACTATTTATACACGCACTGCCATCTTCATCCGAGTAGTCGAGATTGTTCTTAACGGTCAACAAGTATGTTCGATTTCTAGAGCTTTCGATGGCATTGCCAGCAGCCCAAACATTTAGTGTTGCCATACTTACAAACAATGCAATGATGGACGTTCCTTTTAAACATGATGAATGCTGCGGGTTGTCGTTACAGACCGTTGAATTCAAATCGTCATTGCACATTCGTAACAGTATGAACATATATGTAAAGATGAACTAACCATAAAAGTTTTCACTTGTGTAAGAATAGTGCAAATTTGGAAAAAGTTAAAATTAGCGAAAGATTTGTATTAACATATTAAACCAGTTAGCACATATGCCTGGTCAAATAGGGAATTATAAGTACTTTTCTTTATTATAATAAATACATACCTTCCATTTTTCTAAATGAACCTGTAGATTTGCAAAAGCTTTACTAGTGAACCCGCGCAAATAAAAAAAAACGTTTGAATATCATACCTCTCGGAATTAGTTGTAATTCGTTTACGTATGCAAACAAAAGTAATTATTGAAATTAAAAAAAAATTATTAAATTAATGTGAAGGTCGTTGTATAATGATTACAATAATATTACGGCAAATTGCACCTGGCACTTTCGCCTTTTCAGCACTTCCGTCCAATTATCACTTCCGCATGCCCTTGTACAAATACATCTTAATAATGTAAATAAAATACGCTACATTTTAAAACTCAATCTCTCTCTCCCGCTCTCCCAGACGTAATGACAGACTATTAAACTCGCTAGAAATGGTGTTCCATATTCAGTTAACTTTGACCCAAACATGTGTTTGTTCATTCGTTCATTCTTGTTGATGTTTTAAATGAAGAGTGGGTGCACCACCTATTACTTTTTCTACATCCGTTTATTTGTATACATGTGGGTGTAAGTATGTGTGTGCAGGAATTTAATTATATTTTGTAGGTCTATGTTGTTGGTTGTCGGTCATGTGGTCATACTCCTATTTACATGTCTGTTTTGTTGTGTTTTTCGTTTTTTTAAATAATAGACAATTCCACTGTGTTCCATGCGTGTTTGTTGTATTGTGAGTGATTTGTGGTTGTTGTTATTATAGTTTCTCGTATATACGACCTTGATCCTATTATATTTTATTCTACTTATTGTTGGTTTTATTGTCTTTTTCCATTTCATGCTCTACTCCATTTCCACATTCGCTTTTTATTTATTTTTTCGAGAGAGAAAACCTATTTCAGATGATTATCGTGCTAATTGTAAGTGGATAATTGTATCAAGTAGTTTGTTACCTTATGAATTATCGCCTTAATTCATTTTTTTTTTTTCTTTGTGGGTTTTTCTATTTTAGTTATGTTTTTCACCTTGATTTGATTTTAAGATTTTTTGTTTATTAATTTTTATCGTTTGGAAAAATTTATTTAGGCCAAACTGAAAACTGTTGCTTGTGGTTACATTTTGTTCAACATAAGTAATAGATTTGTTCAAGTTTATAAACAATTTATGGAACTTTTATGAATGCTTTATAGTTTAGAAAGGAAAATATAGAAAAGAAAATAAGCAATATGTTCACTAATAGGCTGCATAAGAATACATATGTTTTTTTATAGACCAATTCAATGATTTACAGAGAATTTGTGAGCATGTAAAGCACATTTTGAAGCTGGAAACGGAAATCTGGTAGTACATTTTTATGGAAATAATTTGTGTGAATGCTGGGTCCAAATCTGACTAAATCTAGCCTGGGATAAACTTTTATTATAGAAGATTTCAAATACTTATTATTGTCAAAGACCCATAATAGTCCTTATGATTTAAAATAAATGTTGCACAAACAACTGTTAATTTTGAACAGATTGAATTAATTATAATGACGGGAACTCCATTGAATGCTCGTTATCGTTAAACATTTCACATCATCCAATATCGGGGAGCATTTTGCCTGACGTTTACACTGAACTTAACTTCATTTAGGAAATCTGCATTTCTGGTATATCTACCATCAAAACTCTATCATTAGCAATCAATTTAATAACCATCACCTCGAATTTACGCAACTGACCATAGTATAGTGATAGTGATTCATTCTTTAACACAATTAAGTCACCTTCATAATTTTCAGTTGGCTTCGCATGTTTTTCATACTTTAGCTCCTCCTTAGCAGAATTTTTTTTTGGAAATTCACGGGTCATTTCGGTAATTTCTTTAAAAGTTTACTTCATAAAGTTACAGTATTATTTCTGATATGATAAACAAATTTGTTGCGAAATAACCGAATTGAAAAAATTGAACATAAAGACTGTATCATTCAATTAAGAAAAAAATCGGTTATCCCACCAAAGCTGAGTTAGTTTTCAAAAAATGTTTATAAGTCGATTTAACACAAACCCAAATTTTAAGTTCATAAAAGAATAATTAAGGTGGCTATCATATAACATATAATGATATTCATAGTAAGGACTGAGATCGAAAAATGTTTAACAAACATATATGTTAATAAAAATGAAATCATTAAACTTACAGTTTTGAATCTTTTTTTATTCGATTGAAATTATTGTTACAATTTAAAAAAAAATATTCTTATAGTTCTGATCACTAACGATGAAATTTTGAACCTTTTTCGAAAGCCCTTCCATTAATGTTGTTATTGAGCTTTCTGTCACTTTGTTCAAACAGGTTGTCCATCTCCATTTAAAATCTACCACACTTTTGGACACCTTTTTTGTGCTCTTCAATTCTGTTTTAACAAGATCCCAATATCTCTCCACTGGCCTTAGCTGCAGGCAGTTCGGAGGATTTGCCTCTCTTGGTACAAATACCACATTATTGTTCTTGTACCACTCAAGATCTTGCTTACCATAGTGACAGGTTGCCGGATCAGGCCAAAAATAAGTGGACACATTAAGAAGTCTTATGAATGGAAGCATCCTCTTTTGTAAACATTCCTTGATGTAAATTTCGGTATATCAAGAACTTTTTGGGAAACTTTGTCTGCTTTTGGGTCATAAATTTTTCTTCAACATTCCCTCGAGCATCAACAACATAAAAAAATTGACCCAGAAGCTGTGAAAAATTTTCCATACGTACATTTCGTCATCCATTATGCAGCAGGTATATTTTTTGTATAAAATTTTACTTCAATTTCCGTGCTCTGTATTTGGCCTCTAAATTTTTAGCAGAGTTCCTGTCAGGAACTTTTTGAGCCTTGCATGTTTTTAAACCTGCATTGGGTTTAACTTTTCGTACCAAATAGTCCGAGTATTGAGCTAACCGGACTGCTTTCCTACCGGATGTGTTGGGAGCTCTTTTGAAAATGCTTTCTATTTATTGGCTTTAGAAACATCATGTGAACATTCCTTCTACATGAACAAGGTTTTCTATCAACGGACAAGTTCTCCCGGTACTGTTTAATAACATTGGAATCAGTTTGACGGCAGATTTTTGATGGTTTGGCCAACTTTTTGTAGGACCAAGTTGGGTTATGTTGAAAATATTTAATAATTTTAGTACGCACTTTTTTCTCGTCACTCATTTTAATCAGATTAACAACAAATGAACATAATTGCCATTAAACATAATAACTAACATGCTTTACAAAGGTAACTTGATCAAAAAAAAAAATCTAATAAACTTGGTTTAGAAGTTTTAATGAAAAATGTGTGTTAAGAATTTTTCGATCTCAGTCCTTAATAGAACATAAAAACAATAATGGTGATTTAAAATTGTTAAAAAATATTCCGATTAGAAAAAGCTTTAACTTATTCCGGCTTCCTAATTTTTTTTTTTATAAAATATTCCCGGAAATTAAAATATTTTTTTTATTATTTTAATTTCCGGGAACGGATAATTAGAAACCGTACTCTATACAGGTGTCTTAAATGTCGACAAGTATTCAGTTTTGTATTACACCAATCAGTTTAAAAACGAAAACGCGATTTCTTGATCACTGGTGATCACCTTGGATAATCCGCTATAACTTTTTATGTATTAAAAATGCGGGATATTTTCAAATACTTAGCTTTTATTTTGAAACATTTGTACAATATAAATTTATTTAAAGTATTGGCCATTCTTAGCCATGACACTTTCCCATCTTTCTGGCATCATATGGATTCCGAGCAAAAAGAACTGTTCATCTTTAGAGGACAAGAACGAATTAAGCCAATATCGGATACTCTGTTCAAAAGTGAATCGTATCCCAGAGAGAGTGTTCTGCATCGATCAAAACAAATAGTAGTCGGACGGGGCACGGTCTGGACTATGAAGCGGGTGAGGCAAAACTTCCCAACCACTTCATTCCGAATACTTTTTAACAGGTATTGCAACATGTGGCCGATCGTTGTAATGATTTAATAATACGGTCGCATATTCCATGCTCCCTTCAAACGAATCAGTTGCATTTGTGGAGGTTCCCTGTGATGGTCTAGAGTGATTTAAGCAGCTCATATATAGATCATTATTTGGCATTGGTGTCGATTCGGCTGTTTGGCCGGGCTTCACATACGATCACTTACGCTTCGGGTTATCATAATGGATACATTTTTTTATCGCAAGTATTGATTCGTTGCAAAAATGATTTTCTGTTACAGCGTTCAAGCAGGATTTCAGACATGCAAAATCGTCTTTCAAGGTCTCTCGGCTTCAATTCGTATGATACCCAATTTCACTGCTTTTAAATGAATCCTGCTGGGAATTGCTTGAGTATGCAAGATCTTGAAGAGTTTTACAACAATCTTCATTGAGTAATGCCTCCAATTCTTGGTCTTCAAACTTTTTTTTGGCTTTTTCACGTTGGCTTTTTATATAGCGAATAACCATTTTTAAATATTTCCCTTAACTATGCACTCGAAATCGGTGAACTAAAAATATCACAGCTAATTTCGATCCTATAACTGTATAACTGTTAAAGGTGTTTAAGTACAATATCGAACTAGAAATTACAATCCTCCCAATCGATATGTGTGGAAGAGTGAGAGGCTCTAAATGTGTTCGCGATGCCAGACTCGTAGAAGTCGTCGACAACGTAGAAGTCGTCGACAACGTAGAAGAGCTTAGAAACAATATCGAACATAAAATTCTGACTGAAAGAAATCGAATTTCATACAAAAGTATAACATGGTTTGTACATCTGGAAAAAATTTCAATCCGGTATCATAACAATTAAGAAAGTATAGTTGGTCAAGTCCCATCAATTATTTAATTTAGTTTTCAGAAGTGGGCTTTATATGGGAGATATGTAGAATTATGGACCGATCGTCATGAAATTAGGTAAGAAACTTAAATATTATTTGTATTCCAACATTTTTATGAGATTTAAGTATGCTCGTTAAAGTGATTATCGAAGTGGGAGTCATGGTTAATTATGGATTTTTAGAAATTAATCAGAAGCACGAATTGGAAGATCTTGAATTATCATGTTGAGATGACTGGCCTAGTTGATCGTAAAAGAAGATATGTATGTACTCATGATATGAAACAGCCAAGAATGTCTAACGAATTTTACATTGTGGTTTTATTGTAAGCGAAAAAAAGGGAGTACTGTTTTGTAAATAAGATCTTCATGGAATAGGGAACTGCCTACAGCTTGATACAATTCTTTCAAGATAAATGAATTATAGAAATATTCTCAAAAGCCAGAAATAACTTAAGTACAAGAAATTATAAACTTAATTTATTAAACCACAACCATTAAATTGTATTGCAAAATTGATTTTCATAATGAATTCTAAATTCTTAATATAAATACTTACTCTACATTGACATTAAAAGAGCCAGCAAAATAACTAATTACTTAAGACCACCTGGTTCCTTCAAAAAATTTTCCCTGACAACATTGTCTTATGAAAATCTTTAAAAATAAATAATAACAATACAAACTATTAAAATATACATAAGTAAACTCCCACAAAAATCTGCCCTACTTGAAAACATACCATAAGACACGTGTTCCTTGGCTTTGGTTGTGCATATGTAATTGATTAATTAACATGTGTACATGAATTTTTTTTTGGAAATTGTAGGTACTTTTCAAAATCTATGACCATGAGAATATTAAAGAATAAAAAAAAGGACAAAGTTTGTGATTTATTTCGTTTTGTAAAGACAGTTATTTTCAGAAACATCTAAGAGTTGCCAAATGTATTTTAATATCATACTAATGGAGCATGTTAAAGGGTGTATGACTTAAAAATTTGAGATTTTTTAGCTTTTATTTGGAAGCATTTGTACAGTATAAATTTATGCAAAGTATTGGCTTCTTCCCATCTTTCTTTCAAGCCAATTTTGTATACTTCGTTCAAAGTGAAGCGTATCCCAGAAAGAGCATTCTGCATCGATGGAAACAAATAGTAGTCGGATGGGGTATGATCTGGACTATAAAGCAGGTGATGCAAAACTTCCCAACCACTTCATTCTAAATACTTTTTAACAGGTATTGCAAAATGTGGCCAAGATTTGTAATGCTGGAATAGTAAGGTTTCCTGTCTGGCCGCATATTCTGGGCGTTTTTCTGCTAATTATCGCTTCAAAAAGAATCAGTTGCATTCAGTACTTGTTCCCTATGATGGTCTGGTCAAATTTCAGCAGCTCATAATATATAGCACACTTTTGCTCCCACAAAATACTGAGAATTACCTTAGTGCCATAAATATTTGGCTTTGGCGTCGATATGGCTGGTTTACTGGACTCCACATACGATCTCTTACGCTTCGGGTTATTGTAATGGATCCATATTTCATCGCAAATAATGATTCGGTGCAAAAATGAGTTTGCTTTATAGCATTCAAGCATCATTTCGGACATGCAAAATCGTCCTTCAAGGTCTCTCGGCTTCAATTCGTATGGTACCAAATGCTTTTCAATGAATCCTGCCGCTCGCAAACGTTTTGAAATTGCTGCTTGAGTAGCTCTCAATAATTTTGCAAGCTCTTGTTGAGTGTTACAACTATCTTCATGGGGTAATGCCCCCATTTCTTGGTCTTCAGACTTTTTTGACTGGCCTGAGCGATCTTTGTCTTCGCGTAAAAATCACCACTTCTGAACCGCAAAAATCATCTCTCACACGTTGGAACCGATGGCAATCGGTGAGCTTCAGCGCCACTGTTTTCATATTAAAAAAGTAAACCAAAACTTATCGCATATGACGCTTTGTTGGCACAAAATTCGATATTTGGAAGCAAAAACAAACTTTCCTGTTTACACTATAATGTTCAATAAATGCAATTGAATGGATATTAAAAACGATTTTCTCTCTTTTATTTTAATTTAAAGTTATACGCCTCTATAAAAAAACACCCTTTATATATTTACTAGATTAGATATAGTGATGTCCATCTGACCAACAGTTTGTTGATTTTATTTTTTTTTTCTTCTCCATTACCCCTCTTGGAAGCATATGACTTCCACAAAGCATCTCCATCTTAAGGGATTTGTAGCAGTTGTTTTCGCGTCTTCCCATGTAAGATTGCACTGTGCTAGATCTTGAAATATCCATGTGTTCTTTAGTCAACCACGGCTTCTTGAACCTTAAGGGTTCCACTCTAGTGCCATCCTTGTTGTACTGTCAGGATTCTTCCTGATAGTATGGCCGATCCACCTCCATTTCCTACGTTTTATTTGCGTTAGTATGGGTTCCTCGTTGGTGAGGTTCCAGATCTGTATTGCTGATGTTGTTAGGCCAGAATATTCTGCATATGATTCTGAGGCACTTGTTAATGAATACCTGTAGTTTTTGCGTGATGGTGTTCGATACTATCCAAGTTTCACTTCCGTACAACAGATTAGACTTTACACATGCGTTGAATATTCTAAGCTTGGTTCGTCTGGATATTTGTGAGTTTCTCCAAACTGATTATAGTCTTCCTAATGCCGCTCTTGCTTTATTGAGCCTGTTATTTACGTCTATTTCAGCGCCGCCATTTGTTGATACTGTACTGCCTAGATAGCAGAAGCTTTCTAGGTATTCAACTGATTGGCCTTGTAACATGATGTAATCGGTGCTAACGTTGTTAATTCTCATAGCTTTTGGTTTTCTTGATATTTATCCAATATTGCGTGCTATTCTTTTCAGATCATCTATCTTTGCTTTCATGTTGGCGATCTTATGCGAGAGTAGACAAATATCATCCGCATATTCCAAATCCTCGAGTTGGCGTGAGAGGCTCCATGTTATTCCTCTTATCTCTGTACAGACTTCGCTCATAATGTCATCGCTTGTTGATATACACTTACCGAAACATCTGGTATGGTCCATGATTCGCTTCAGCTCGAGCATTTGCATTACCTTCAATATTATTGTAACCTGGTACTCAGCACTAGGGTTCCTAAGGGAAAAATTTGCCGGGAATTTCCGGGAATACTTATTTAGACATTTATGTATTTACAGTATTATTTCAACACAGATTCATCATAATTTCTTGCTAATCGATTATATCCATAGATTTTTTCGATAAAAAAAAAAACAGAAAATTATTTAACTAACAATATTTTCGGTTACCACAACTATAAAAAAATCTATCCAATCATTCGATTAGCAACAATACAGATATATAGAAATTTCTAAATAAATATTCACGGGAATTCCCGCAAAAATTTCCCTATTAGGAACCCTACTCACTAATACTACTAATTACATATTCTTTTATGTAGAAATGTAACGGATCGATTTTTTGTAGTCTCCAAAATGCCTCGGAAGCTGCATACCTTTGAACTCCTGTAATATTCAGAACCACTATTCTATTGAACTGTTATCCCAATATATATCTAATAAATTATTTATGTTTTAAGTCTCCATTTATTAGCTATTAATGTCAAATAGGATTAAATAGCCGAATTAACATTTGTCTTCCCTCTTTGAAAATGATTGTGGTTCGGAAGTAACAATCCGCTTGTAAATAAACATCCGCCGAAATACACAAATACAACAGTTCGTTTCGAATAGTATTCGTTAACTTCAACGCGACCCTATTTTTTTACTTTACTTGCTCGTGAGTCAGGAGCTAAGAGTCCATATCGAGGTCTATTGCAAAGCGTTGAGGTGTCCCAAATGATGAATTTTAAGAGTACAAGACAAAAACAAAATATATAAAATATCGTATTTTCCTCAACGTTTTTCATTTTGCGCCGGGATTTAGAAAATAAGGCCCTAAAAAACCTTCTACATTTTCATCAATATCAAGTTTGGAGCCTCATTTATCGTTATCACGATATCGCTATAGGATTTAAAATAAAGTGGAAAGTTTTGATAAATGTATCCCCAATTCAGTTACCGATGTTTTTTCATCCTTCTTCTCTTCATCCAAACAATTTCTAGAGTAATACTTTCGTGGGTTCAAACATACAATGCCCATGAATACCATCCGGCAAATCTGACAAACATGACTATACCAGTCAGTTACGTATTCACATAAAAAGGTCTCTACCCCTCATGCATAAAACTTCTATAATGGTTGATACGTAGGTAATCCATGTATTCCGACACATATCCAATCATATAGTACCGAATAAGTTTAATCGAGCTCCTACCAAGAGTTAAGAGAGTCCTGGTATTTTTCTGTATAAGAAGTCAAGAGCATTATCGATATTCCATCCATCTGAGTTCCGTCTCATTCAATGCCCATTCATCAATTAATTAGAAACATCAACAGAGGGAATATAATGTTCCCTTGAGCCAAAGTTTCAACTAAAAACGCATTCAAGTATTCCTCAACAATTTAATTTTCTCGGATGACCTTATGTCCTAAAAGCCATACTAACTCAACAAACTTTTGTCTTAACTGAGCCAAGAATAAATACAACTAAAAATACCTCATAACTTTGAGAGCATTTGATTCATGCATTCATGAATCAAATGCTCTCAACGCTGTCCACTTAGATAATTTTTTTTTTCTTGGACCAGCACTTAGGGGATGACCCCTACTCATCCAAAGCATTGTGTTGGAACTACGAAAATAGGTTATGGGAGGGAGGATAGAGAGAGTAGTGTTTGTGGACATTTGAATTTTCCCTGTAACGTGTTGTACGATCCACTATCCAGTCGACAACGAATTGATGAGCCCTTGCCAAAGATCGTGTGTTGCATAAAAAACTACGGGTTTCGGGAACAAGTTCCCTAATTTCAGCAGAGCACATACCATTGTAGGGTATATAAGATTCGGCATAGCCGAATATAGCACTTTTACTTGTTTTTGACTTAGCTCATTTTCTATCACTGTTGTTTTAGTGAACTTAGCACATTTTCCTATAATAGTTTTTATTTATTTTAACTCTTTTATTTGACTGTCAGTGAGATTGCTCTCTAAAGGCAATGGAACAACATTTTTGATATGTTCTATTCAATTTCATTTGACAGAACAATTTTGAATTAGAACTTTTGCATACCATAGTATAACAATAATTGTAAACTTTTTTACTCACACAGAGTATTTTTACTTATTTTAGCGTTTTGTATTAACATCTAAATTTACATGGAATTAGCACGTTTTCACACTAAGCATGTTATTAGTTCTGAGAATGAAAAGGATTTTAATCAGAAAAGTGGAGATAAAACTCAAACTCGCACTTCCGATGTGGTTCTTGTCCAAATTACGAATTTCTAAACAACAATTGAGCCTGCCCTGCAGCATAGTCGATCTTCTTTGGCCTACAATTAAGATACTTAGCCCCGTTTTTTCAATCTCTGGTTATCGTTTTTTTAACGATATACTTCCAATTAATCGTCACGATAAAAAAATTACCAGAGGTTGTGAAAATGGGACTTAGAGTTTCGACAGTTTCTTAGTATTGTGCCTTCTAGAAGTTACCCTTAATGTTGATATTCCTGACATGGGAATCTACCAGTCTTTCCAGCAATGTCAGTACGAACAACGACAAAGTGATTGATCGAGTGAATACATAGGTTGCTGGTGGAAAAGGAATCTCGGCATATATATTAAGCCTTTAATAATGCTACTATAAGTTAATTTTTTAAATAAACTAAAACAACAATTGTTTACTCCTATAAATAATGCTTCAAGTATGCATTTTGCTTAAAATTCTTTATTTTTTCTCTTCAAATTCTAATTATTTCTACATACATTTAAAACAATTATTTACTTTTGGCAACTCTATTCTCATCCTGAAGTTATGCTATTCTTTTAAACTTTATTTACACATACTCAAAACACAATTGTTTCCTAAAATTGTGAAATTTTTGTGTGTGTGTGTGTGACAGTGAGTAAATAACGGTATTAGAAGAAAACCAAATTTTGAATGTGACTGCTACACAAAAAAACACAACAAACTAACGTGAGAATTGTGTCATAAAAATGGTAAAAAAAAGCAAAACAAAATAGAAAATAAGAGAGAGCTTACAATAATACACGAAACACCATAAACGACTATTAAAAAAATACAACAGCAAATATTTTGTAAATAAAAAAACCAACATATACATAGAAACTGAATAGAACTGAAAAATGTATTGAAGAATTAGTAGTCCTTGCGTGTTCATGGATGTTCATTGACCACCAAAATGCAATGGAATAAATTGTACAATTGTTGTGCTCACGAACAGCGGTAGTAGGTGTAATAGAAACTAAATACTCTTGTACTTGCCTCCTACCCTTACTCTCAAACACCGCCTAACATCATACTATTTACTGACAACAACACCACAGCCCGCCGCCAGCCACTTTTGAATGACAATCCTGTGAATAGTAGACAAACACTTTTTTTTGTACGTGGCTGAACAACAACAACTATAACAGCAACAGAAATATACGACATTCAAATAAAAAAACATGTCAATTAAATCGTTGACTGACTCTGAGTAAAACAAAATGTAAAATCGAGGAAATCAATAAATACATGAACTGAACAACTTTTCATCTGTGCACGAGTACACGCTTTTCATTTTCATGTGTGTTTGTAGTATGTAAGTATGTGTACAATTACACTACTCGACAGCCAAAAAGGGATCTTCGGGAAAAATATATTTTTTTTGTATAATTTTGGAACGCTGATCATAAATATGTAAAATCGTGTTCACTAAAAACCCGGATGAAAATCTACAGATGTTATGTTATGCATTTAATTGAGTAATATTTGTTATTGTCAGTAATTTTTAAAACAGCTAATATATTTTTGAATACTGCTGAATCTTGTGCCGAATCTTGTATATCCACCATCAATATGTAGTTTTGACCTTCTATGGGAACTTGAATCAGTTATTGTCCGAACTGTACAGAATTTGATAGATTGATTAATTTCTTAAAACTTTATATGAATTTTGGCGAAATAAATATTTATATATAATTTCTTTATTGACAATAACATATTTTTCTGATATAGAGGTTATATAGAGGAGGGGTAGGGTCAATTATGGACCGAACCTCACAAACGTTGTTAGAAAGATTTACTTTCATATAAAACAAAATTATACAAATAAGATGTTTTGTCCGAGGAACCCCTTTCCAATTTTGTTTGTATAGTAGTGTTAGTAGTTTTTCTAAAATGATTTTTAAACTAAATTTAAATCGATTTGAAAATTGCAGTTCTTTGCAATATATAAACACTTTAGAGTAAATTTATGGTAAAATACTTGTATGCACAATAATTATAGCTTGCCATGCAATGTTTGAATTGGTAGAGAGGCACTTCATATAATACGCCCAGCAATTTTACAAGTAGTCAATGTATCTCTTATAGACAATAATTTTCAATAAAGTCTGATCACTTGGCTGACTAGATTTTGAGTATGTGATATTCGTATTGCAGAAAGAAGTCAATTGGTTACTTTATACATCCCAGGTAAGCTAGCGTAAAGACAATAGTGTCTCTAAGTAATCTGGAGTATAGTTACTTTTGCATTTTATTTTGTACTGCTCTTTATGCCTGTTATTTCAAAAAATAGATATCTGCCGTGTAAAATACCTAGTAGATAACTGTACCTAACAGTTAACTTGACTTTAAATGAAATTACGGGCATTAGTTGTTTTACCCATAGAAGTAATTTATTGGAGGGACAGTTGTCAGCACTAAATGACCCTTTTGTAATCTGAATTATAAATGTAGCTTATTAGATCAATGTGTACTTATTTCAAAATTCTTATTACATTTATACTTACTGACCACCTACTTTACTCGCCACTAATATTATCTGACAAAGTCAATCTGAAAATAGTTTTATATTAAACATCAAAGACTAGTTATTTTACTTACGCCAAGTAACCTAGAATCGGTCAATCATACGTCACAATTTTGTTACTAGCATTACTTACAGTTTATATATTGTTGCGTTTTTACCTTTTAAAAACGGGGTTTATTTCCTTTAAATAAACCGGATACTTTTGATTGCAAATAAAAGCAGTTTTAGTAGTTTAAAGTTGTATAATTATTTATTTATTTAAAGTGTACAACAACAACAGAATTAAATAGTCAAGCAGTGTATTTATACACGTTTATCAATTCGCAGAAATGCACACACACACATTATAATGAACAAGCTCAAATGTACACGACAGTTGATGTTAACTCTAAAAGCGCCAACGATCAATTCAACTCACGACTGCCACCTCTGCCATCTATCGGAAATCTTCTACAATGCTCTTAAGGGACTACTAGTTCATTCGAATTCTAGAGCTTTCGATGTTAATGTTAGCAGCTTAAACATGCAGTGTTGCCATACTTACAAACAATGCTAATAACCGCATGCTATCAACATTGTTTATAAGTAGAATCTTCTACTGATGCACGTGTTTATAAACATGATGAATGTTGCAAGCAGTCGTTGCGGACCGTTAAATTCAAATCGCTATTGCACATTCATAACAATATTAAGAGTATTCACAAAGAGTAGTGCAAATGTGTGCAAAAATGCCCAGTTTTTATTCAGCACAAGAACAAGATACATACAGTTGCAATTTGCTTGATTTTACTTCATTTGCACAAAAAAACCATTAACAAAATTGGCTGATGCTCAATTTTGCTCAGATGCAGATAAGTGCCAGCCGCTGTTTTTGATATTTCGAATCTTACGAAAAAAATTTAAATATCCTGAGTGATGAGCCTTGTTTTTTTATTTGTTTAACATTTGTAATATTCAATTATTTTCTCATGCTGAGTTTTTGACAGTTCAGGTAAGAATTGTTAAAGTTTTGCTTCGGTAACTCTGACAACTCTGGCTGAGATGAATATTTCAGTAATGATGCAATGTCTGTTACAATATGCACATCAAATTTGCTCAGTGAAAATTTGCACAGGTTCAAATTATAAATAATAATTTTTATTAACTCAAATAATGAAAAATTTTAAACTTATATTCGTAGACTTTTTGTTATTGGTTATTTGACTGTACTATTGTAGCTGGTGTATGAAAGTTGCCGGTGGAAATTTGATTACTAGCAATCGGTTATTAGACAGTCTTTGGGGTCAATTTCCTTTCGCCATGTAGTCAAGTGACCTTTTTGGTAGCTATTAAGGTAACTGACTCGCGCAGTCACCCTAAATTATAGGTAAAATTACTAGTTCGGGGCAGTGACACAGAACTGCTGGGCTATTAAACGTTTTAATGATATAATAACATGATTTTAAAAACAAATAATAATAACAAAACATGTTTAAATGCCTGCTTTTAGGCGCTCCTGTTACTTAAATAAAGCTTAGTTATTGTTTAGTTAAACTTCGATATTGTTAACTAAACAAAGATTAAGTAACTTTTTGCTAAATGTTTAAATATTCACAAAATTTATATATAATTTTTACTCTTATTGTATGACTTAAAAATGTGGGATTTACAATAGATGGCGTATCTTTTAAATGCGGTTTTTGTTTTTAATAACTTATATGGCATTTTGAAGGGTACATATCTGTCATTTATTCTCACTTAGTTATTGAACATTATAGTGAAAACAACACTATAATGTTCAATAGTAAAAGTGCCGCCAAAGCACACCAATTGCTCACCAAAGCTTATGGTGAATGTGTTCGATCAGTTTCAACGTGCGAGAGATGGTTTATGCGGTCAAAAGTGTTGATTATGACACGGAAGACAAAGATCGCCCAGGCCAGCCCAAAAAAAGCTTGAAGACATTGGTCTTGGAGGCATTATAAAACTCAACAAGAGCTTTTAAATCATTGGGAGCTACTCAAGCAGCAATTTCAAAATATTTACGAGTAGCAGGAATCATCCAAAAGCAGGGAAATTGGATATCATACGAATTGAAGAGACCTTGAAAGACGGTTTTGTATGTCCGAAATGAATGAATATCATTTTTGCACCGAATCATTACTTGCAATGAAGAATGGATCCATTACGATAACTCGAAGCGTAAGAAACTATTTAGAATGAAGTGGTTGTGAAGCTTTGCCTCACCCAATTTATAGTCTAGGCCTTGCCACGGCCGAATACTATTTGTTTCGATCGATTCAGAACGCTTTTTTTGGGATACACTTCACCTTAGAACAGAGTATCCGAAATTTTTTTGATGGCCTTTGTAAAAATCCCGCATTTTTAAGTTATACACATTGAACTCACATTTTTCACAGAATGCGAACAATTCATCTTCAAATCAAGGTTCCATAACTTCGATAGGTTACTATAGTATAAAACATTCCATTATTATAAGAATTAAAAAACTGTTAGATGAAATACATGCATTGCCTTTCTTCAGTAACAAATTAATTGGAGAACCTCTTTATTTAAATGTACCTGACCTTTGGATAACAATTCATATAAATTTGGGAAAATTTCGCCCAACACTATTTTTGGGGGTTACACGATCATGTTTTGCCTTTCAAGTTTTAATACACTCACACTTTTTTACACTCTTAAGAATTGAAACGAACTTGCTTTCAATTTACAATCAAGAAAACAGCTGATTAATTTTTTTTCGTAATTTGTACAAAAATTGTTTTCAAGTTGCGTGCAGCCTACGTCACAAAATTTTTGTAAATTTTGACAAACAGTATATGCAAAAGACTACCAAGAAAAACTTGATCGTGTGGCTGCAGTGTTAATCAAGTATATTGTTACGTTTTTACCTTTTAAAAACGGGGTTTATTTCCTTTAAATAAACCGGATACTTTTGATTGCAAATAAAAGCAGTTATTATTTAAAATCTACAACAACAACAGTTCAAATAATCACTCAGTGTCTTTATACACGTTTATCAATTCGCAGAAATGCACAAACACTTTATAATGTACAAACTCAAATGTACAAGACAGTTGATGTTTACTCTAACAGCGCCTATGATCAACACACTCACTACTACAACCTCTGCCACTATTTATACACGCGCCATCTATCGTGAATCTTCTACAATACTCTAGGCTCTAGAGTCTAGAGCTTTCGATGTCAATGTTAGCAGCTTAAACATTTAGAGTTGCCATACTTATAAACAATGCTAATAACCACATGCTATCAACATTGTTGATAAGTAGAAGCTTCTACTGATGGACGTGTTTATAAACATGATGAATGCTGCAGGCAGTCGTTACAGTCTGTTAAATTCAAATCGCTATTGCAACATTACCTCAATTTGAAAGAATTTTTAGATGTCAACAAAGTTTACGACCACAAAATTACAATCTTAACGTGATTTTATTTCCTCTTTATCATTACAGCTTGTACTATACTACCTTATAAAATTATATTATTAATTTCCTGGCCAAACTTCCCAATATGCAATGTCCCGTTAAAATCTGCAATTTAACCTTGTTTAAACTTAGTAAGTCAAAATTTTTAAATGTTTCGCAACGATGTGATTGATGGCACTTAAATATTTATACTCGCATGTGGCAAATTTTTTTTTTTAATTTTACTTCTATTATCTACAATATATTCGCAATTGCACTTTATTTTAACTAAGTTTTTTCATTCACACAATTCTTCGCAACTTTTAAAACCCTTCACCGTAAGTGGTAAGTACAACATTGTAATCGATGCTAATGAATAACAGAGTCACTTTAGCGATGTCCGTCCGTCTTTCCGAAGCCTGAAAATAACATACGATATGATACATTCATGTACGGTGATTGAATAAAAGAATTAAAATATAAGATCAATATCAAATATTTATGGTCCAATTGTCGATCAATCTTTCGAGCTACCAATATCTCAATAACGAGAGCCGAGATATATGCAAAAAAGCAGCTTATACACTAGTTGTCCTATAAACCTTAAGCCACGTGTCCACTACCAAGTTTTTTTGCGGAAGTTGCTTCGAGAAGTGATTTCCAGAAGTTTTTGTCGTGTAAATACGTATTAGAAGTCAACTTCCAGAAGTCACGGCTTGTAGAAGTTACTTCCAGAAACTATGTGGAAACACATGCTTGTTGCTTGCTAGAAGTAACTTGAACGACTTTCAAGTTAGTGTTTTGAAGACTTGCAGGAGAATTCGGGTATACATAAACGGTTTATAGTATTCTCTTCAGTTTTCAGTTTTGTTTTGTGAGTTCTCTGAGTTCTTTTCCAAATTTATAAAAATAGACAAAACAAAAATTCGTTTGGAGTAGTGAAAATCACATCGAAGAGTAACAAATAGCCTGTGGTATGTGGGAGGTATAGCCAATCTCATTTTAGTATCCAGCTTTTGAATACTTGTTTGAATTAAAGATAAAATGTATTCAAAATCATTATTAGACATTCTCAGGAAATTTTTCGTTCTGAAATTCTTTAAGTAATGTATTTTGGAAATTAAAATCTACGCGCCGCAGCACCCAATTTCTCACCAAAACACTTCTTTTTGTTTCTTTTTATTAATTTGTTGTTTCTTTTTAATTAAATATGCTGAGATGGCAGCTGTCAATCTAATTTTGCCACAAGACATTTTTATACTGACATTCGTATAAAAAGCAAACTCTACTGCAAGCTGGAAACACGTCTGCAATTTCTTGCAGCAAGTTGGTCGTAATAACTTCTACAAATTACTTCTGGAAGCAGACTTCCGCAAGTTTCGGTTTGAGTGGAAACACTTTAGCAAATACTTGCAGAAATTCTTCCGCAAGTGATTTCCGCAAGAAAGTAAAGACAGGGTTTTATATTGCCTGTTCCATCAATATAAAATGGGTAAAATTTGTTGTACCGATTTGGTATATTTTATATTAAGTACTAGAAAAATATCTGTGGTAAATTTCAAATAGATTCTAGATTCATGCTTTTAAATATCGAGAACAAAATGTGTGTAAAAAAAGTTTTTCTTGTATTTAGATTCAAACATTTTACAGCAATTAACAATAACTATTTGTGCCAAAAAGAACTCGTTGATCATTGCTCTGTAGCGCTCACCATTCACACGCGGATTTTCAGTGCCCCAGAATCGTAAATTTTGCTTATTTACGTACCCGCTAAGATGGAAATGGGCCTCACCACTCATGATTATTTTTGATGAAAAATCATCTTCCTCTTGGTGGTGATTAAGGATGGCTTGAGCGTATGTTAGACGCGATTGGCGGTCAGCAGCTAACAGCTGATGCACCGTTTGGACTTTGTACGGAAACATCTTCAAATCTTGTACCAAAATTCGCTGTAAAGACCATCGACTGATACCCATTTGCGTGGCACGTCGTCTGGTCGATGTCGACGGCGCTTCCATGACATCCTCGGCTACAGCAGCAATATTCTCTGCAGAACGGCTACTCCGGGATCTGCCACGCCTGGCAGCATTTCGTGTTGTGCCAGTCTCTTCGAGGCGTTGGACGGCCAGGAAATCTGCGACGAAATTCACCTTGTGCCAAAGTCATCGACCGATTATTGGTCAAATAAATAGTCAACAATATTCCGCGTTCTGGAGCAGTGTAGCGTAACATTGTTTATTAACGTGTATTTCGCATGTGTTTACTACACAAATGTCAAAACAGAACTGACATTAGGGGCCAATCGCAAAATTTATAGCATTTTCTGATAGGAGGATTACTTTTGCGCCACCTTGTATTTACAAGTGGAAAAAATGCATGTTTTCTGTTTTTGTAAAAATTTTGCTATTAAAAAATTACTTTTGCAATTTAATTTAAAAGAATAGAAATGTGTACGTAATTGTCGTTCTAATGAGAGATAAAAAAACAGAAATTGCTCAAAAAATTGTAAAGTTATTAAAAATTCCACATGTCATTAACGTGTCTCAGGCCACTAGAACAAGAAATGAAGTAACAAAATCAACATATTTTGATAAATATTATTATAAAAGCTCATGTTTACTTAAAATATATCAATATTTACTTGTATATGAGTTTTCGTCTTTGTTAACCTTTTCGCAGGTATGACCAAACAAATAATTTTTTTTTTAACGGCAGTTTCAAAAATCCATTTTAAAATGTTTAAAAATTTTGTTAAACAAATTTCGGAACTTTTTGATTATCTCATTGAAATTTATTGAGAATATAATAGGGAATAAAAATATGAAAAAATTATGAAAATATCTCTTATAGTTTTTCCGTACCTGTGATTTAAATTTTTAAATTTTCGAAAAAAACAAATTATTTGCACAGTTTTGGCGAATGAGCTCTGTTATGAGCTGCTGTTATGAATTTTAAGTAAAACCTATTTAAAATATTATAGTCCAGATAATTCTAAATATATTCTAAAAAGTTTTACTAAAATTGATCCGATGTTGGAGCAATATATGTTGGCCTTATATATAGCTCTTGGTACAAATACCACATTATTGTTCATTTACCACTCAAGACTTTTTTAACCATAGTGACAAGGTGCCAAATTAGACCAAAAATAAGTGGACATACTAAGAAGTCTTATGAATTGAAGCATCCTTTTTTGTTAACATTCCTTGATGTAAATTTCGGTATTTATTGAGCCCTTTGTAACAAATATTTGGGTTTTTTGCCGCTACTGCATATTGCTTGCCATACCAAGAACTTTTTGGAAAATTTTGTCGGCTTTTGGGTCCTAAACTTTTCTTCAACATTCCCTCGAGCATCAGCAATATCAAAATTTTGACCCGGAAGCTGCGAAAAACCGCCAGAACATACGTTTCGTCATCCATTATACAGCAGGAATATTTTTTTTATAAAATTTGACTTCAATTTCCGTGCTCTGTATTTTTATCAGTGTTCCTATCAAGAACTTTTTGAGCTTTTTATGTTTTTTTAACCTGCATTGGCTTTAACTTGTCGTACTAAATAGAACGAGTTCTGACCTAACCAGGCTGCTTTCCTACCGGAGGTGTTGGAAGCTCTTTTGAAAATGCTTTCTATTTTTTTGGCTTTAGAGACATCATGTGGACCATTCCTTCTACCTAAACCAGGTTTTATATCAACGGACAAGTTCTCCCGGTACTGTTTAATAACATTGGAAAAAGTTTGATAGTAGACCTTTGATTGTTTGGCCAACTTTTTGTGGGACCAAGTTGGGTTTTGTTGAAAATATTTAATAATTTTAGTACGCACTTTTTCTGGTCACTCATTTTAATCGGATTTACAACAAATGAACATAATTGACATTAAACATAATAACTGACATGCTTTACAAAGGTAACTTGATAAAAAAAATAAAATAATAATTGGGTTAAAAGTTTTAATGAAAAACGTGTGTTAAGAATTTTTCGATCTCAGTCCTTATATGAGGATTATTGATGTACAATAGAATTTTTGCTGAATTTCGTAGATTGAATTTGGTATTCTATGGACCTTTACCATAGAACCATATTCCGGGAATAAATTTGTATTGGGGCTAGAAGAAATCAGGGACCATTTAAAAATAAATTAATATTTTATAATAGGAATAAATAACATGTGCAAAATTGTATTATTATTTGCAATATATTTAAAGAAAAATCTCATATTTTGGATCTCTGGATCTACTAAATCAAACATTTCTAATCAACATACGGATCTAGCTATGATCGTGTTAGAATTTTATAAGGTCCCAGAATATACTATTGTGGGTCTACGATGAATATTTCGATGTGTTAAAAACTGAATGATTTTGGTGGGTATAAAAAATTAATTCGTTTACACATTATTTTTTGGGTTTTTCTTGACAGTTTTGTATGTTGTGGTTTTAGTAATTTTTATTGGGTTTTCATCAAAAACAAGTTGAAAGTACATAGGTTTTATTTGTATGGAAAAACTGAAGAAATTTTAATAGTTTTTCAATCAAAAACTGAATAAAAACCAAAAACTACTAGGTTTTCATATTAGTATTTTGCGACTAATACAAGTTAGATAATTTTTAGCTAAATAAAAAAGAATTTTTTCTGACTAGACAATAATCAGGTAAAAGCTGGATAAACTTGTTTGCCTGAAAATAATTGTAATTATTTTTAACACATTTATTATGCAAACTCTCATATCTTTTAATACTGATATCGCACAGTGGGGCCGATCTAAAAAAGTGTTAATAAGTTTGAACCTTCTAAACTACTGGTCCGATTGCTAAATGATATATTAACAAATCGTAGGGGAGGGAGAAAATTTAAATTTATGAGCTCCCTGTTAGAATAAAAAGTGATACAGGGTGTCAAAGTCGACAACCTCTGGTTAGAAAAATTTTATACAGCCTGTAACTTGTAAAGAAAATGTACAGATTTCAATACATGAAACATAAAGCGATAAAGCAACTGGGGAGGTAAAGATGACGTCAAGGGCATTATCAATAATCATCATTGTCATGGTCTATTGTAAATATCATCTATTCAACTTAATAATTGGTCAATTCACAAGGTCTCTTATAAGTCATATTGTCATAATGTCCTAACATATCACGACTCGGTGGCTCGGCTTAAGCGACTCTTAGGCATTCGGCGTTGGTCTCTGCTGGTTCGTTACGATAACACAATAAACATAGCATAGAAAGTAGTATTATTTTAGGACATTTTTTGCTTGAAAAGCAATAAAATCCATTGTGAAATATTAGGACATTATGACAATATGACATGATAAGAGACCTTGTGAATTGACCAATTATGTATTGGGATTTACAATGTGGGAAGACAAATTCATATACATATATTTCTTTCATATGTTGTTTGTAAGTTGGACTAAATTTTACACATTATTTACTAAATACTCTTCTACCACTCGTTCATACCTCATTTTGCAATCGGACTAGTAGTTAAGAAGATTTAGATTTATTAACACTTCATTTACGATCGACCCCACTGTGTATCATGAATTAAGTTGAAATAACTTCATACAACAAAGTTTTACTAGATACTTGATAGAAAAAAAAAAAAAAACTTATAAAAACTTTATAGTCATTTCATGCCATTTTTAGTTAAAAACTAAAATGGCATTCCATTTTAATACGTATACCGGAAACACTTACTTCCACACATACCTTGTAAAATTTTACATGAAATGACTGTTGATTTTCCGCATGTTTCAGAATTTTTTTTTTTTTTTTTGCTCTATTTTGCTTCGTTACTTTAGTTTTTTTTATTTTATTAATGTCTGCAGGAAACAAAATACTTGTAAATTACAATTAAAATGTTTAACAACACGTCAACACGAATTGTAATCGTTTTTCCGCAATTTAACTGATGATTAATACCCCCACCTTCTTATTTCCGGTTTAACTGTTTAGCATTTTTATTATCCTTATTGCCCTTAAATACACACCAAAGAGGATTGTTTTACAAACATGTATTTCAAAAGTCTCTTTTTAAATTTATTTAGTAGACATTTTTATTAATTTAATGGTTCTTAATTAGAGTGCAGGAAATTTAATTTAATTTTGAGGCGAATTTTAACAATGTTGCCTACGTATTATGGGCAATAAGTAAATTAGGGCTTTAATATGAAGGGCATAGATACAATTTGTTTAATAAATGCGAATATTGTTAATAGGGAGTATTTAAAGAATTTTCTTCACTGCAACACTCCTCTAGAGTGAAGTGCTTTTAAACTTGTGTCCTGTTCATATGGTCATATGTTACTACTACTTTCGAAGTGATGAAATTGTGATTCACTATGAAAATTTCCTACACTGTATCTAACTATGCCACTCAGTATTTATATTATTAATATGCATTATTTATAATTAGTTTAAACAATGTTTCTTTTATAAGTATGATGATTTAATATTAAATTGTCGTGTTCTTTTGTTTGTTTGTTTATTTATTTCTTCGAATACTTATTTACTTTTGTCTTGCAGTAATAAAGAGTTTAGTTACAGTCCTTTTAAACATTGTATTTATCTATGAATAAATTATTACATATTTTTTATCACAAAAGGTGGAAGAACAATTTCGCATACACAGACCGAGCGGCCTATTTAAGGTTTCTCCCTGTTTATAAATGAGGAACTGGAACGAAACATAAACTGTATTACAAGGAATATATAGTTAATCAATATATACGATAAATACCTACCCCACTGTTGTTTATAAATAAATTTCTTCACCTTTTCTTGTACTTGTTAGAGAAGCGAAAACTATGAGAGTTGTGTTAAATTTTTGCTTTGGATATATAAAAAATGATCAGATTTTATAATGTTTTAAAGGCTCGATTATTGTAACGACATTACACTGAATTTTCATACCCAGATCTTCATAAGATTCCTATTCCTTAATATTTATAATTCCCTAGTACTAGTCCCTTGATTGGTACTTCTTGGTAACGGAGTTTCTAGTTCTATGAAAAGGATCTGTGTCCAGGAGGGGGTTAAATGTTAACTTTTAGACTCTCTGATCACTTCACTATAGGAAATTTCAATTATTTTTGTGGCTTTGGATTTTACCTTTGGAAGTCTCCCTCGCCGAAAGCCTTCAAACACCTACAACTCTTAAGGAAATTTATAGTTGATAAAACTGTTTTTTTTTTTTTTTGGACTAGCACTCAGGAAATGACCTTTACTGATGCTATGCATTGTGTTGGAACTAGGAAAATAGGTTATGGGAAGGAGGATATAAGGAGTAGTGTTTGTGCATATTTGATTTGAATTTTCCTACATTGAAAGGGACAGGAAATACTTCAAAAGGAAGCTTATTCCAAAAAACGAACTTTCTCTGTAGTGTGTTGTGCGATCCACTGACCAATCGACCACGAATGGATGAGCCCCCGATGATGAACGCGTATTTCGTAAGAAACTACAGGTATCGGGAACAAGTTCCCTAATTTCATCAGAACACATTCGCGATAGAATATATTCGGCATAGTTACTGATACTCTTTCAAGCTCGGGTAGTGGTTGATTGCTTTCCTGTAAATTCGAATAATTTGCAAATAATTCAGCCAAAAGGTTAGCTTTATTAACCGGGTCAGTGAATGATTGGCCATCCTTTAAAAGAGTAGGAATTGAGGAACTAGCATTATCCTTTATTCTTTTAACGAATGACCAAAAGCTTTTGCTGCCCCGGGGAGCAGCAAGAACTTTAGCTCGGAGGCGTTGCTCGTGTAGAGATTTTTTTTACGTCTCAGCACTTTGGCACACGAAGATCTCGCCCTTTTGCGCAGCGATTCAGTTTCCGCATTTTTGTTACCACGTCAGATTCTGAATGCTTCCTCTCTGAATCTGATTGCAGTTTTGCACTTCTGATTAAAGCAGGACTTTTCCATAGATTTAATCAAAATTTGCTTTGTTGGAATGAAGGTTTTCAACCCCATCATTGACATTATTGTCCATGAAACAGAGGTGAAATGCCGAAAAAAGCCGTTGAGCTCAGCCCAACGAACCTTTTCGTAAATAAAAGTAGAACGTTTCGTAGCGGGTTGTGAAACATTACGAAGTTCGGAGAGCGAAAAGGAGGCGGAAATGGTGCAATGATCCGATAATGTTTTTCTCACCACATAGTTAATAATTCTGAATTTGGCAGGTTATATTTCACTATATATTAATAAAGTACTCACGGTTGACAAACTTGGTTGTCTATGGCTGTAGTCATAGAGAAATATACATAGATCGGAACTAAATTTCACCTTGCAAAGATTTATGCATTTAAATGTTAGCGCGATTGAAATATCATATATTGTGATCCAAAACTGTTTACCCGTTCTGCCTATTTTTGATACATAAATTAGCTATTAGCAATAACTATTTGAGACATATTTCGGTTTTCGCGGCGCCTCCCAGTTCAATTGTTTCTTAAAATCAGAAGTCGGATTTTTCACGTTTTCAACACCAAACATTTCAAATCAACAAGAATATTTTCGGGAAATTTCATTCACCTAATTCCGTCTCTTTAGGCCCTATCGTGCCTTCAACAGACGGGCGGACATAGCTAGATCATCTTAGAATTTTATAAGGACCCAATATTTTTATACTTTTAAGAGTTTACGACCAATCATTTGATGTTGTTCAAAAGATAAGACAAAATCAATATATCGCCATATTTTCTGTATGTGGGCCTTATATATGAGCTTTGTATAACTATAGATAGTCACAAAAATTGTTCAATCAATATCGATATTTATTCGTTAATAAATTTTTGGGATGTGGGCCTTAACTATATGGGAGATATAACGTATTAAGGGGGATATTTAAGTGATTTTTGGAAATGGAACAAATATGGTGACAATAATCAAATATGTACCGATTTACAAAAAAAAATCCAGCAGTTAGATTCTATTATTAAGACAAATGAGAAGTAAAAAGTAGGCAATATACTAAAAATTTTAATTTCGAAATTTTTGAATTTTTTTCTTCTGAAAATTTCAAATCGAATAAAAAAAATTAGCCAAATCGCTCCAGCCGTTCTCACGTGATGCCATTACATTTATATATATGTACATAGATAGGTTAGGTTATATGGCAACCGTCCAAAAGCTTCGTTGGTACAGCTCACTTGGGTCCAATAATCGTTCCCTTTGTGGTACCTGAAAAGAGAATCAAACAGAGAGAAATAGAAGTAAAAGGAAGGAATTCTATAGATTTAGTAGGCAAGTGGAGAAAATTGGAAGAAATGGTAGGAGTTAGAGGAGAAGATGTTGAGAGTCACATAACGCAGACCATCATGGGACAGTTGCCGAGTCACCATGAGGTGCAATTTGCGGTCATATCAACCACCTGCTTTCCCTAATAAAGGTGTCTATGCACCTTAGTTCCTCCACAGATAGCCCGGAGAGGGTATCAAAGGATATCTCACCTAAAAGTCTGGCTCGTAGATCGTCAAGTGCCGGACAATTACAAAAGAAGTGTAGAATAGTTTCTTCCTCATTCTGACAACTTCTGCAGAAGTCGTTATAAGTTAACCCAAGTCTTGCAGCCCACCATATTGCTGAGTCGTATTCGTTGTAGTCGAAGTAGATATGACGTGCGTCTACAGCCCAACGCAGGCCATATCATCCTCGTAATAGCACAGGTGGATTTATTCCCCCACCTCGTTTGGGCAAGTTCGTAATATGCGTCATGTATTCGTTTTTTGCAGGTTGACAGTGGAATTCCGCAGAGGGAGTCTATCTCCTCTTCCGACAACATGGCTCCTAATCCTGCCAAGTAATCAGCAATACAATTGACTTCCTTGTCCCTGTGTCCACGTACCCATGTGAGTACAACTGTCGAATGGCTCGTCATCTCGTTTAAGGATGCCCGACATTCCTGGACCATATTCGATGTTGTATAAACACCTATCAGGGACTTAATTGCGGCTTTACTGTCAGTATATATACGGATATCCCTACCAGATACACTGTAATATCTGAGTCAGTTGGCCGCTCTTTTGATAACCGATACTTCGGCCTGAAGAATGCTACATCCATTTGGAAGTCTAAAAGACATTCTTATTCCAAATTCAGGGTATACACCACCGCCCACTCTGTCCTGCTTCTTAGACCCATCCATATAGATGGATAGCCTCATTTCATCAGCAGGGAGACCATCGACAGATTCCATATTGGATGGGATTGAGAAACCGTAGTTCCTCAGGAAGAAGGCTTTGGGAGTGCAGTAATCAACATGATCAGGAAGATTTTGTATACTTCCTATTATGCAAGCATGTCCATAGGATCTATAATTCCATGCATTGCAGGCGTTAAGCCTGAAGGCCGTGTTCAATGTCAGTTTTCTGGAAATTAGATCTACTGGTATCCAGTTGAGTAGAAAGAAGAGCGACTTCGTCGCGGTAGTTATAGATTACTTATTTGTGTAAAAGTTTGCTTCGAAATCGGAAGTGGCCCTTATATGGGAGCTATGGCCAATTATGGACAGATGTTCACAAAAGGTGTATATTAGCATTATTTATGTCGAATTTCAACCTAATAGCGGCATTTGTATGATATTTATGCGTATGGTCAGATTTTGACTGATCCAGGCAAAATTTCGTTTTGAGATTTTTTTTTTACATAGAACTTGAATTTTTGTATTATATAGGCATTTATGTGCAATACCATATATCCATATCCTTGAACGATTCCTGCACAGAGCTTGTCTTCTCATCAATAGAAAATGTCTGCAAAATTTTATGATTTTTTTGCAACATATTTAAAGAAAATAGCAAAACCTTTTTGAAAAATATGAAGGGTGAAGTTGTCTCACATTTTGGTCCATAACTCTGGTCATGCTTATTTTCAATACCAAACATCTGATGAACAAAGAACATGTGTGCAAACGTTCATAGTTGAAGTTTCTCCAAAAAATGTCTCTTATTAAGAAAAATGAAAAGTGAAAAAGAGGCAATATATTAAAAATTGAAATTTCCGAATTTTTGAATTCCATCTCCTGAAAATTTCGAATCGAATCAGCCAAATCGCTCCAGCCGTTCTCATGTGATGCCATTACTTACATGGATCATTTCATTTTCTTTTAAGAAAAAAAGTGCACATTCTGAAAAAAAGTCAAACAAATTTTTGATTTCGGAAAAAAAAAAATGTTAAAAATGTTGTATTTTTTCTTTATTTTTCGAAAGGTTGAAGAAATAGCTACCTTAACTATTTGAGACACATTTTGCTAAGAACAATAGGTATAAGTTACCAAAATGTCAAATTTTGATCCCCTCTAACTCAGAAAGTTCTCGACCGATCTTGTTAAAAAATCGGAAGACATCGATTTCAAAAGTTGGTCCACTTGACATAGAATGCCCCATATATATTTTTTTAAAATTTTAATTTTTTTAAATATGTTTAATCCCAGCAAAAACTTTACCTAAAAAATAAGCTGAAAAATAATGGAAAAGTAAAAGTACTGATTTTGGTTCACGATGTCCCAAAAGAAAGCGATTTTAACTTGTCCTGCAATAAAGTATTTTGTAAGCGGGACACCACTCGAATCCACGAACTTCAATAATTTTAGCTTGTTAAGTTAGCGCCTTTCTCACTACACTACGACCTAGTTATTTTGTTAAGAGTTAGTAACTGGTTTTCACACTTAAATAAAAATCTATATAATATAAATTTATTTGAATTATATTGTAATTTAATTAAAAACAATTAATTTACAAAAAATAAAAAAATCTTCCCCAGCCGTGAGTTGAACTCGCGATCTCATGTTTAAATTTATCATGATGAAGATGACTACAAAATAATGCATTTCTTAAGCGAGAGCAGAGCTTCTTCGGATTAATTAATTAAATATAAGCTTAAATCACTAAAATCTTAATTCGGAATTAAGAAATGTCAGCCATTCATTCCATAAATCCATTCACAACACCTAATTCTTTAGCTTCATTCAAAGGCTTTTATTTAAATAGAATGCATTCATCGTTGAATTAATTCATAACAAATTCATTCAACGTTTGAATCACAGATTATTACAGATATGCAACAAATGACAGTTTTCAAAAAAGTAATATACAAGGTGGCGCAAAAGTAAACTTCCGATGTTTTTTGGCTGTAATTAAAAAAAAAAAATAAAAACTTTGATTCTTCTTGTGGATTATTTTTATTTGGTCTTTTAATTTTTTTTACATCAAGTCGAGAATATGACGTCATGTAAATGGCCGCCGTCACAGTTGATTGTCATTTGAGCCCTTTTTATGGCATTTTCCATCACTTTGGCCAAAACTTCCGGCGATAGGTCCTCACATTCTTGACGGATATTGTCTTTCAGAGCTGCAAGAGTCTGAGCCTTGTTGACATAAACCCGCGACTTCAAAAAGCCCCACAAAAAGAAGTCTGGAGCGGTCAAATCAGGCGATCTTGCTGGCCAGTGCAAATCGCCAAAACGGAAGATTAGGCGCCCGGGAAATGCATCCTTCAGCATATCGGTTGTGGCACGTGCAGTGTGTGCCGTTGCACCGTCCTGTTGGAACCACATGTTTTCCAATCCCAATTCATCAAGTTGCGGCAAAAAGAACTCGTTGATCATTGCTCTGTAGCGCTCACCATTCACAGTAACCGTTTGGCCCGCGACGTCTTCGAGGAAAAAAGGTCCGATGACTCCTCCAGCGAAAACAGCACACCATACAGTGACTTTGAGCGGGTGTAATGGCTCTTCGTGGGTTACACGCGGATTTTCAGTGCACCAGAAGCGTAAATTTTGCTTATTTACGTACCCGCTAAGATGGAAATGGGCCTTATCACTCATGATTATTTTTGATGAAAAATCATCTTCCTCTTGGTGGTAATTAAGGATGGCTTGAGCGTATGTTAGACGCGATTGGCGGTCAGCAGCTAACAGCTGATGCACCGTCTGGACTTTGTACGGAAACATCTTCAAATCTTGTACAAAAATTCGCTGTAAAGACCATCGACTGATAGCCATTTGCGTGGCACGTCGTCTGGTCGATGTCGACGGTGCTTCCATGACATCCTCGGCTACAGCAGCAATATTCTCTGCAGAACGGCTACTCCGGGGTCTGCCACGCCTGGCAGCATCTCGTGTTGTGCCAGTCTCTTCGAGGCGAGCGGCTAAACGTCGCAGTGTTTCACCAGTAGGCGTTGGACAGCCAGGAAATCTGCGACGAAATTCACGTTGTGCCAAAGTCACCGACCGATTATTGGTCAAATAAATAGTCAGCAATATTCCGCGTTCTGGAGCAGTGTAGCGTAACATTGTTTATTAACGTGTAATTCGCATGTGTTTACTACACAAATGTCAAAACAGAACTGACATTAGGGGCCAATCGCAAAATTTATAGCATTTTCTGATAGGAGGATTACTTTTGCGCCACCTTGTAGAACCGTATGGATATTTTGACCTTATACAACCACTTTTTAATGGTTGTGGTTTACAGATCGAGAGACAACATACAGTTTTCAATATGCAACGATTGTGATATATAATTGTCTCTCTTTCCAAACCACAAAAATTTGGAAATTTTCTTTTGCTTGTTTTCTATTGCCATATTACTGAAACCAGCTGATTTATATCTGTATAATTTCTGGTTTAAATGATACAATTTTTGTTAATTCAATTGTACTAAAATATTTTTATTCATCAATCAGTTTTTGTTTTGCTATTAATCATTTATAATATGAATTGAACAATGAATTTGTAATATAATTTAATTAAAGAAAAATTTAATCATTCAATACATTTTTAAACTACATACATATTTTGTAATGGTTTTGAACTAAAGACAATTTTAATGTTTCAATGAATTCTCAAAGAAATGAATTCAATACATTTGAAATACAATGGAATTAAGCCAATGAATTAATTCATCATTAACCGAATGGTTAAGAGATACAATTTAATTTGATTTAGAAAATGGAATTAAAAATAAGTTCTTTATAACTTTTGGCCGAGAGCATTGTATAGTTTTTCTTCGGATTCGAATTTATGAAAAGCTTAACATTACAAAAATAATTATATTATTTGAAAAAAATCTTGGCATTTGGCTTGAATCTTAACAAGACTCTAAAAGGCTTGACACATACAAGTTTACTTACTGGATGTGCGACATATTTGGTCGATTCACAAGGTATCCTATCATGTCATTTTGTCATAATGTTTTAATATTTAACAACTCGGCGGATTGGCTTAAACAACTCTTAGGCGTTCGGCGCAGGTATCTGCTGGCTGGTTACGACAACATAATAAACATAGCATAAAGAGTAGTATTAGTTTAGGACATTTTAAGCTTTAAAGCCAATAACAACATTTTCAAACCATTGTGAAATATTAGAAGACAAGAATGGAGCATACGTTGTTCAAACAATTTCACTACTCGGATAACTCTCAATCATTGTCGATCTATTTAAAATTTCTGAATTCCACAAATACTATGACCTGACACTCTGTGTTTAAATATATTTAAAAGGTCCTATAAAACTATTTGATAAAATTATTTCTATTTTAAGAATTAGTCCGTTATTAAACAATAAATTCCTTTGGCTACCATTTCAGATGCCAGTGCAGCTCAAGACACCGGCGAACAAGGCAACGAATGGAATCGTACACAGAATCAAAACAGTGCCAGCGGCGGCGGTGGACGCGTAGGCGTCGGATCGGCGAACACAAACGTTATCGATATGCAAAATGCTGGAAAAATAAAATTCGATCCACCCAAAGTCCCAGTGATATTTGTTTTAGGCGGCCCAGGTAGTGGCAAAGTAACCCACTGCGACACATTTATGCAGGAGCGCCGTGGGGTAACACACATCAATATGATGGATCTCTTACAACAATATGCCATGGGGAACGGTAATACTTACATACTTTAACCCTAATCAAATAACAACTAACCATTTAAATGGCATTTCAATTTATCCCTTAGATATGCAAGATTTTTCCCAATTATCTTCAAAAACTGTTACCGAAGTTTTAATGTTAGAAATGAAAATGGCTCCAGCTGCCAAAGCATACCTAATCTCAGGATATCCACGTTCAATGCGAGATGTAGTCGAGTATTCCGAAAAGGTAAACTTTCCACTAAATCCTATTAAAAATTTATATTTAAGCGAATTAAAATACACAGCAACGAAACTTTTTATATGTTTTAAGAAGGCTGGTCCCCTCAAACTTTATAAGTTTTGTCGTGTCCTTTAGATATTCGAAACAAAAATACATATTTGTTTTAATACCCAAAGAAAAACACAATTGACACAAAAAACTCAAAAAAACAAAAAAAGAAAGAAAAGAAAAAACAATGGAAAACATTGAAATGTAAAAAAGGTAAAAAACGTTCTCCCACCGGCTTTGTAGTTACAATACGAACTCTAACGTAGTCTTTATAGTTCTATTCAATTATTTACACAATAAATTGTAATCAAGTTTCAGTGGCACAGTTGTTTCCAAAATCTCTAGTGGTGTTTTGCCACCAGATCTCCCCCATCTGCTAACCTCTACGACTATGGTTTACATTAGTTTTGGTCTTTGGTTTGTAGTCGTCGTCGTTGTCGTCGTTGTCGTCGTGGTCGTTTTAAAAGTTTCTCTTGGTGTTTGTTTGCTGAAGAACATTCAAACTGGTGAATTAATTAAAATGTTTAATTATTAATGAAACATTCATCATTAATAATCAACCACCTGAACTGGCCCTGAGAAGGACGGACAATTGACGGTCTTTTTGGGTGAATAAACAATTAATCCTGTTCATAAACAATTCTACTAAATACCTACTTTGCATATTCGGTGAGCGGTGGTCTATTTGTTCGTATTTAGTACCTTCTCAAATATAGTTTTTGTTTTTCTTTGGTTTTATGTGTAACACTGCTACCAGTTTTAATTTCCAGTTGTTTGTGTGGGCGTTTCTTTGACATTTTCATAAACTGTGGGAAAACTACCAAGAAGTTTTCCTTTCAAAAATTATTTTTTTACATTTCAAATATTTATGAATTTAAAGAATTTTAAAGCAGAATTTCAAAGACCAATACGAGTACTTTGTCAAGGTCGAGTTTTATCCAAAAAAAAAAATAATAATAATTTTGCTCACTCCTTTTATTTGGCTTTAAATAAACTAGTTTTTTATATAGGGTGTCCCAAAATGTATGCAAGATTTGAATTTAATACAAAACACAGTTTTTTCTTTAGATTTTTAAGCATAAACTACATAGTATAGAATTATTTATGGAATAGCATATCGGCCAAATGACCCCCACGACTTTGCTGACACATACTCACTGAAAACAAAATGTAGAACTAATATTAATCCAAATGTCCTTAAATCAAAGGCATTATAATTTTTGCGGGACAAATGCGAACGAACATTTTCTTATTTTATATTGAAAACAACAAATAAATTTGAATTTTGTGTTGAAGATATTTTTGGACATAACTCGACCTATTTCATTGTATGGCTACATTCAATCTCCCTTAAGGATCTAGGACGACCTGTATGTTTAACACTTTCAAGTTTTGATGCTCCCTTAAAACGTTGCACGATACTCCGAATTATAAAACGGCTCCTTTCTAACGGCGCCTTTCCGTAATCTCTCTGAAGGATGATTTTGCGCTCAGATTCAGTTGTTTCCTTCTTTTGTTAGCCATTTTCCAAAAAAATTTATAATTATTTATAATTTATTTCCTACTAGCTTGACCCGGTGCGCTTCGCTACCCCTGTCGATGTAAAAATCGGTTCAGCCGTTTAGTAATTATTGTTTAAAAACTAAAGGTACCAATTTTACCCGTTTTTCCCCCTTTTTATCCCTTTCTGGTCCAAGTATTGAAAAAATTTATAGCCTATTGACGCTTCCAAGTAAGGATCTATCTACGTTCCAAATTTCAATAAAATCGGTTCAGCCGTTTAGGCGTGATGCTCAAACAAACAAACAAACAAACAAACAAATAAACAAACAAACAAACAAACAAACTTACAAAGACATTTATATATTTATATAGATAATAGATATATAATCGGATACTTTTGATTGCAACTAAAAGCCGTTTAGTAGTTTCAAATTTGTAACAACTCTTTACTTATTTAAAATGTACAACAACAACAGTTCAAATAGTCACTCAGGGTATTTATACACGTTTATTCGCAGAAATGCACACACACTTTATAATGTACAAGTATACACCTACAAGACAGTTGATGTTAACTCTAACAGCGCCTATGCTTAACTCAACTCACTACTGCAACCTCTGCCACTATTTATACACACGCCATCTATTGGGAATCTTCTACAATGCTCTTAACGGATAAACTAGTATGTTCGAATTCTAGAGCTTTCGATGTCAATGTTAGGTGCTTAAACATTTAGTGTTGCCATAGTTATAAACAATGCTAATAACCACATGCTATCAACATTGTTGACAAGTAGAAGCATCTACTGATGGACGTGCTTATTAACATGATGAATGCTGCAAGCAGTCGTTACAGACCGTTAAATTCAAATCGCTATTGCAAAATCGTAATAATATGGAAATTTCTAACGTACAATTGGTAATTTCTAAAATACAAATGGAAGTTTCTGAAATACAATTGGAAAATTCTGAAATTCAGTCAGAAAATTCTTAAATACGATTAGAAATGGTGTAGAGCATGATTTGTTTTATAGAAAATTGTAGCATTTAAGAATATTTCGTATAGGTTATGTAATAATTGCAGAGTTAAGCTACGTGCACACGGTTGTCAGATTGTACAATATTGTTACGTTTTTACCTTTTAAAAACGGGGGTTATTTCCTTTAAATAAACCGGATACTTTTGATTGCAAATAAAAAGCAGTTTTAGTAATTTAAAATTGTAACAACTCTTTATTTATTTAGAATGTACAACAACAACAGAATTAAATAGTCACTCAGTGTCTTTATACACGTTTATCAATTCGCAGAAACGCACACAAACTTTATAATGTACAAACACACATGTACACCACAACTGATGTTAACTCTAACAGCGACAATGATCAACTCAACTCACGACTGCAGCCTCTGCCACTATTTATACACGCACTGCCATCTCTCGGGAATCTTCTTCAATGCTCTTAACGGACAAAACTCGAATGTTCGAATTCCAGAACCTTCGAATCCCAGCAGCCCAAACATTTAGTGTTGCCATACTTACAAACAATGCCAAATGCTACTGATGGACTTGCCTTCAAACATGATGAATGCTGCAGGCGGTCGTTACAGACCGTTGAATTCAAATCGTCATTGCACATTCGTAACGATATTGTCACAAAAATGTTCAGAAAATGTCTAACAAACTTCACACGGTTTTTGTCTTACAACGTTGTCAGAAAAAGTATTTGTCAGTACATTGTAAGACAATACTATTGTCAGACATCTGACAACCGTGTAAACACCTTACGTTGCCATTGCCAGATCATTGTAAGATCATTGTCAGAAACTTTTTATTGTCATATGTGCGAAGTTTATGCATCTGACAATGCCATCATTGTCAGATAAATTATTTCTATTGGCAACACTGTGCATATGTATTTAAAATAAACAAAAGTGAAGCAACCGTGTGAACTGACAATTTTTGTTGGCAGATAAATTTATTTAAATAAATTTATTATATAGGCAGTGTTATCGTAAAGCTACGTACACACAATTGTCATATTCTTACAATGTTGTCAGAAAATGTTCAATAAATGGTTAACAACCATATGTTTCAACATAAGTTCTCATGGTTGTGGTAACCATTTTCTGAGCATGTTTCTGACAATCTGACAACCGTGTGTACGTAGCTTAACACTTTAGTGCAAAATTTGACATACAAACCAGCGTTGCTAATTTAGCGCCTTTTGATAACCCAAAAGTCGCATTTTTTCCTGTTAGCGCTTTTTTTGAAAAAGGCGCTAAAACAGCGCGTTTTTTCCTTATTTTGTTTTTGATTTGAAAAAATGGAAAATCATCTTAAAAATTTTAAATTATGCCAGTGAAACAATAAAGAAAGACGGAATCATTTTAGATAGAAGAACTCTGCATAAACTTTTATTAAACAAAATTCCTTTTGTTAAACTTTCTGCATTTGTTATAAATTTGTTATGCTTTCTATATTTTAAAGCAAAATACGATAATGTGATGAGTTATTTCAAAACAAAATTAAGAAATGCTAATTTAATTAGTTTATATAAAATATGAACTTAAAATGGAAGATTCATGTTATGAATACTATGTAATGTTACTTCCAAAATTACTTCAGATCATCAATCAAATATTTTAATGTTGGACAGTCAACATTTCTGTGATTTCATAAAATGTTGCCTTTTTGCAAAGGATCATATATGTTTCGTTATTGAAACGATAATTTTATTGAGAAGGGGACGATACCTTGACCTATTTATGTTCCTCTTTATAGATTGTATTACATGGCTTTTGAAATTTTCGGAATGTCGGGTTCAATTCCGAATTAATTTTAGAAAGATCTCTTGAACTAATTATTCATATCACGATTTTTAATCGTTGGTGGAAATCAGTCAGGTGTATAAGAAAAACAAACCTTATTTTTGAAAGTGTTAATTTCAAAGTCTGTTTCATAATAAATGAAACTAAAACTGGTTTTTTGTACTAAATTTCAAAAATATTTAGCTATGGAAAAATATTTTTAGAATGTTTCCCTACATCCAGAAAATCTTAACAAGTATTTTATTCAGTCAGCATAGGGAATTTGCAAAATTTCTTCTAATTCAGAATTCAAACACCAATTAGTTGAATTTAATATTATTTTTAGTGATTTTGTATTTAAATGTAATTTTTAACTCGTTTTCATTAAAAATAGTTGACAACGGCTGCATGAAATTCACTTTCTGGCACCATTGTGGTTCGAACTTTTTTCTAAGAAATTCCCTTTCTTTAAGCGCGAATTTTGCCTGATTCTGAGAAATTACAGAAAATCAAAGATTCTTTTTTTTGTCATATTTGATAAGACAAAGTATAAACCAAGGCGTATTAACAAGGTGAGTGCATAAGATCAGCTGTTTCTTAATTCGCCGTGGTTTAATGTAAGTCTTCTGTCAAACCAAGGCGTATTAACAAGGTGAGTGCATAAAATCAGCTGATTCTTAATTCGCCGTAATTTAATGTAGGCTTTATGTCAAATTTTGCTTATGTTTACATTTGTTATTAAAAAAATAAAATAAAAAAATATTTTGTTAAATTTAATATTTAATAAAAAAAATGTAATTTTTAAAGAAAATTCACTTACAACTAAAGAAAAATTAGAAAGAAATGGTTAGCTAATCATTAAAACTTAAAAGCAATTTAAAAAAACATTGAGTTTTCCAAATTTCAGCCTCACAGCACTGATTTTTTGGATATAACAAATCCCAAGATTGTTTTGGAAAATGCTTTGCGTAATTTTGCCTGTTTGACTACCAGGGCCAGGGTTTTTCCATGAAAAAATCACGCAAATAAGTACAGAACTTTTTTTTAAGATGATATCGTATATTTTAAAACTTTAATAAATTTTGGTTAAAAATAAATTACAAAGGTAACGTGAGCTTAATAATTTCCACGGGTTTGTCAGGGGGTGCGGTCTCCAAAGTCATGGGCGGGAGTTTGCGTATCTTATAACAAAAACTAACATCTTTGCATTGCCACAAACCAGAACAGGGACGATTACCCAATTCACGATTGCGCTGGGCAGAGGCATCGAATTTGCGCAAAACAGTATCAAATGTAACAGCAGCATGAATTAGATGACAAGGGTAGCCGGGATTCTTTTCCAAATTGTGTATTCTAGTGCCTACTGGCAAGGCACCCTAGGGATAAGCATCTGCTTCATTGGGACGTACTAAAAATTATATAAAACTTCTTTAATATTCCTAGTCAAGTAAAATGTAATATAATTGTACCTGGAATTCTAGGTATAAATCTAGATGTTTTGATAATATCGCCTGCTTTCATGTTTTCAGAATGCAATTTTGGTTGTTCTACAACCATTATCTAAAATTTTCAAAATCTTTTTTTTTTCAAAATCTTTTTTTTTTGTGCTGTCTCCTCCAAAGGTCCATCACGCACCCACTTAACCCAATAATATTTTTATTTGCTTAGAAGCCGTGGTCAATTTGCTTTTCCTTTTTATATTATTTTAAATTTAAAATATTTTCTTATATATACTAAACAAAAAAAAAAAACGACTTCAAACAAAAATTTTAATTCGCTTTTATAATGTTTATATTTTAATTCGCCTTGATTTTGACATTTAATGTACATTTGAACAAAAACAAAAAGCTTGTTGTTTTTGCCTTGTTGTATTTGTTGTCGGGACGCACTCACCTTGTTAATTCGCCTTGAGTCAAACTATGTTTATGTTTACATTTGTTATTGTAAATAACATAGTAATATTTTAATTCGCCTTGATTTTGACATTTGTTCTACATTTTAACAAAAACAAAATGCCTGTTGTTTTTGCATTGTTGTATTTGTTGCCGGGACGCACTCACCTTGTTAATTCGCCTTGGCATAAACTAGTGACCAAAACTGCCATTTAACAAATTAAAGAATGAAATTTATTATTTATGGCCCTCCTTTCGGAAGGCCTATGGAAAAATTGTTTTTAGACTCATTAGAGTGCTCCTCTCCACGGAAATCTTTAGTAAAAGGCGAAAGATTTATTCGACAACTGAAGAGAAGCCAGAGTAACGAATTTATTCACAAACTAAACATAATATACAAAACAAAATATAAACTAAATGAGAATTTTATTAGCTAATAAACATTGTAAAATCAAATTTGTAAAATCACACACACGAAATGAAAAACAAAAAAAAAAAAACAGCCACCATTAAATACAAACAAGTACAACAACTGTACAAATGAAAGCAGAGATGGAATGTTTATATTACTATGCAATTTATTAGTAAATGAAGATAAAAAAATATTTATTTATTTTCAAATATGTATGTAATTGTTTTCTAACAGGTTTTTATTTTAATGAACGTATTAATTTTATATAAATTTTTGCAAAAAATTATAGTTAAAAATTCGGAAATTTAAATATTTTAATATATTGCCTCCTTTTCACTACTAATTTTTCTTAATAAGATAAATTTTGTGGAGAAACTTGAAGCGCTAAAATTAGTAAATAGCTACCGAGCAAAGTCGGGTCAACTAATTCATAATAAAATCCATAATAAAATCCATTCAACGTTTGAATAGTTAAACTTTGGTACTTCAAATCTAATCCAAATTTAATGAAAATATGTTTTCATTAATCAATTTGTTTTAAATAATTTACAAAATGAATTGAACAAATTGTAATATATTTGAATAGACGAAAAATGTAATTCAATTAATTTTATAAAGCTATTTAGTAAGGGATTCGAATGAATACTTTAATGGAATGGTTAAAAGATAAAATTTGAATTTTGAAAATGTATGTAATTAAGAACTAATTCTTTCATACATTTATACGCACAAAGTAGATGATATAGAACTCCCATTGTTGTGTGTACCAGTTAGTGTTGCCAAATAACTCAATTTTCATCCCGCATTCTCTAGATTTTCCAAATCAAAAACTTCACATCTAGATATTCAAGAGCAGTTGATTTTGAACTATCTTAATTTCAACCCATGTAAAATTTTAAAATAGTACAGGGTTTTCCAACAAGAGGTGTTATTTTGGTATTCAAAGATAAATGGCATTTTTTGAGATAAATGATCGGATGTTTATTTCATAATAAAGAGGAAGGTATGCCGTTAATAATGAAAAACAACATCAGCCAAATGGCCACCACGACCACGCTGACAGGACCATATCCTTTTCATGAAATTTTCCATAACCAAATCGCAAAGTGGCTGCTCTATATCCTCGATGGCCTCACGAATTCTATCTTTGAGGTCTTGCGTAGACCTTATCTTTCACGTGGCTCCAAAGGCAGAAGTCGCAAGGTGTTAAATCACAAGATATCGGTGGCCAATTGTGATCACCTCTTCGAGAGATAACATTTACGTGCATTTCAAGCAAAGACACGACGTTGTTAATGATCGGCCGGCTTAAGTTTTTGTGTTAACTGAACTTTATAAGCCTTCAGACCCAAGTCTTTATGCAAAATACGGTGTTATGACGTTTGTGGAATGCCCAGTTCCAAAGAACGACGAGAAATAGACAAACCTGTTTTTTTTCAACACTTTGGGCTACAGCAGCAGTATTCTCAGTTGTTCTTGAGCGACGTGCACGGGATTTATTCTTCACACCACTAACTTGTCCCATCAGCTCGAATTTTTCACCAATTTTTGTATTGCGGTCCGACAAGGTGCTTCACGACGACCCAAAAATGCTTTAGTTTTGCGAACTGTGACTGCAAGATTTTCACAAAATTTTTAGTGAATTTTAATAATTTCAATGCGTTGTTGAAGCGTGTATCGTTACATTTTTAGTAATGGCATAGTTTCTACTTGTCAAATGTCAAAGAATAAAAGCCTCAAAAGTGACAGCTACCGAAATACCGGGTGATTCAAAATAACACCTCTTGTTGGAAACTCCTTTATATCTGCTGATATTTTTTACACATTGCATAAATCGACATTTTGTGTAAAATTATATTAATATAATGGAAGTAATTTTTTGTCTCGGGTTAGTCTTGAAAATCCCGAGATTTGTTCATCTTTATTTTGAAAAAAATAGTGTTGCTTAAATTCTATAATGTAAAATATGGCAAGTATGTTATGGCTACAAATTATTAAAAGAAACATACATACATATATTCTTTGAAATTAAAATAAAATTATCAATGTATTCGTATTTAAGAAGTACTAATTTTTTATTTCAATTAACTATTTTATTATTTCGTTAAATATACATATTTCTATAAAATTTTAACACACATATGAAATATCTCTGGCAGCTCTGATTATTTGCAATAAAAAACTCTTGTTAAGCAGTGATGGGTAAAATAAATTTATCTTACCAATTGTGGTACTTTTATGTTCATTCTCATACACAAAACACGTTGGAAAATTCTCAACTTCTCCTCAATTAGCGTACTAGGACTCTTTTGGTATAATTTTGGGTTTAACAACTTGTTTGAATTCCTCAGTCCATTGTTTTACATTACGAGGTAGTTCTGTTTTCTGGTATAAAAATAAATTAAAATATGTACTACTTTTAGTTCAAAATAGTACCTGAGAAAACAATTCTTGTTTTCTAAATTTGTCATTTCATTTATTTTATTCAGAAATAATTGTTATGAATTCTGTGGTGATATGTATGTATGTACATACAGTGACTCTCATTAATATTCGGTTTGAATATATAAATTTTTGGAATCTGAAAGTTCTCAATGAAATAAATGTACATATTTAGAGCTCACTTTTCACTAATTGGTTTTAAGTAATATTGAGTGAATCTATTTTAAAAAATTAAGAAACTATTATACCATATAAATGCATGCTTCAAAAAGGGGAAAAAATATAAAAATATTTATGAAATATTGAATATGAAGCCAAATACTGTCGGTGGCATTATCCGATGATATAAAACGAGGATCGAATTGATTTTCAAAAACAATCTGGGCAGCCAAAAAAGCTTATTGAAATGGAAGAGCGCCGTATTGTTACAATAATCAAGGCTAACCCTCGCTTAAGTGCCCCCAAAATTGTTACTGAAGTTAAGGCGGAATTTGGAAATACAGTTTCAGAAGCAACAATACGTCGCACCATTAAGAAAGAAGGGTTCAACGGCTTTTCGTGAATTTAAGAAACAGAAATCATCGGTTAAAACTTGCTAAGTAGCATATAAAAAAGATGTAAATTTGTTAAAGACGTAGTTTTCTCGATGAAAGCTAATTTAACTTATTTGGAAGTGATGGAAAAACTATGGTGTGGCGGAAGCCGAATTAGGAGTTAAAAGGAATAAATATTACTCCAACAGTTAATAACTTAATAACTCGAATAAATAAGAATCATTATATTAATGAGAGTCACTGTACTTTTTTTATTCTTCTAATATTGAAATTAAGTACATATCAAAATGTACCATTAAAAACCTCATACCAACCATGCTGATTCGTCATCATTCCAAACAAAAACACAAACCTCTGTATTCGAACAGTGACTTGCTAAAATCAACAGTATCAACCAAACACACATGTTGATCATAGGCGCACAACACAACCATTCATACACATGCAAAAAAAAAAAAAACTAAGATTTTAGTGCTACACTAGTGTGGCGTTACTAAGGGGTTGTTGTTGTTTGTTTTATTATTGTTCATTCGTCTACATTTTATGTAGAAGATGTTTATTATTTTCACGGTATAATTCTCATTTAGTTTAGTGTTTTAGCGGTATAAGTAACTTTAGTTTGTGCTGGTAAAGTTATCGCTTCTCGGCCTTATGGCTAAGATCAAAGTGTAGTATCTGTTCTTATCAGCTTAACATCTGATAGATCCTCCATCGGAGGACAACAAATGTTAAACTGATTTTTGGAAATAGATGGGATGTTTAGGGGCTTGCTCCACTCCTGTCACGGGTTGGTCCGGTATTGCAGTACCGCCGGGATTTTGGCCCAAATTAAAGATAAATTTCATATTATTGGTTGTGTACTGGTTTACCCAGAATCTGGTCAGACCTGGCGAGTAATATCCAGCGTTACCAATTTTCTAAAGATAAGCGCTAAACCATTGCGTTTTTTCCTTATTTTGATTTGGAAATCATCTTCAAAATTTGAAATTATGACAGTGAAAAACGATAAGGAAAGGCGGAATCATTTTGGATAGAATGCATAAAATTTTATTAAATAAAATTCGTTTTGTTAAAGATTCAAAATATTTGTTATGCTTTCCATGTTTTAATATAAAAGACGATAATGTGTTGAGTTATTTCAAAACAAAATTAAGAAACGGTAATTTATTTAATTGGTTTATATAAAATGTAAATTAACAGATTAATGTTGTGAACACTTCCAAAATTAATTCATATCATCAATCAAATATTTTAATGTCAACATTTCCGTGATTTCATAAAATGTTGTCTTTTTGCAATGGAGGAGTCGTGTGCCCTTCACAATAAATTAATCGATTCAATACATCGATGGCTTAATATAGAAAGGTGGTATCTCGTTTTCTTTTTAAATCGGGTTTTTCACAAATTCAACTCTCCTAAAAAATTCAGTTTCCTATGTTGACGAATAACAGATTTACAATAATTAAAAAAAAAACCTAAATCATTTCAATAATAGTTTGAAAGAAAAAGCGCTAACTCATTTAATGTTGAATGCATATTTTTTGGTTTATATTAAAACAAACAACTTTTCTAAAAGTATATTTCGATGTATTACAAATTTTTGGTTGTTTATTTTTCACTTTCAGATTTCATTCAGTTTTTTTCCTTCTCCTGTAAAGTAACTAAAAGTTGAGATACGACCTTTCTATATTAAGCCATCGATATATTGAATCGATAAATTTATTGTGAAGGGTACGATTCCATGACCAATTTCTGTTCGTCCTTAAAAATTGTATTACATTGCTTTTGAAATTTTCGAAATGATTCCTAATTTATTTTGGTAAATTTTAGGAAAATCTCTTAAACTTATTATTCAGATCATAATTTTCAATTGTTGGTAGAAATCAGTCATTTGTATAAGAAAAACAAACATTATATTTGTATTAATCTGAATTATCGAAATTTTTTTATAAGTATTATTTTCAAAATCTCTCTCATAAAAAATGATATTTGTATTAAATTTCAACAAAATTTAGCTATGGAAAAAAGTAGAGAAATATTTTTAGAATGTTTCCCTATATCCAAAAAAATTTTCCACAAGTATTTTATTCAATCTGTAAAGGGAATTTTCAAAATTTCTTCTAAAATATCAAATATGTAACTGAAATATTTAACTTAAAAAAAAATATTTTTATGTAAAATCAACTACATATTTGTTCCAGAATTAAAACACCAAATAGTTGAATTTAATATTATTTTTAGTTATTTTGTATTTAAATGTAATTTTTAGCTCGTTTTGATAGTATGTTAAAGTTAACAAGTAAGAGAAATACAGTGGTGGCCATGAGGTTAGCACACTAGCTACTTGCTATTTTTAAACGCAAATATTTCCTATATTTCTTAATTTTTTTATGATATCTTTTGCATGCGTGTTACTTGTCCTTCTAATATCACGTCCCATCATGTCGAGCATTATTCCTTTATATATATTTTGCGTTTTTCTATCCAGAATAGAATAACCTCAAAAAAACACTGCACAGTATTTTAGCACAAAATAAAAAAGTTTATTCATATTAAAAAAGTAACAAAACAAAAAAACTTATTTCACTAAAAACTTAGTACTTAGTTGGATACCCTTTATTTTTGATCACAGCTGCTAGTCTCCTTGGCATACTTTCTACAAGGGCCATACAGCGATCCACTGAAATATCATTCCAAGCTTTTTCTACCTCTTTCCATAAATCGGCCAAATTTTTAGGCTTTTCTCTTATTACATGCTGCTCCACATCATTCCAAAGGTTCTCAATAGGATTGAGATCCGGAGATTGGGCTGGCCATTTTAACACATCGATATTGTTCGATTCCAAGCAACACCTCACTAAGCGTGAGGTGTGTTTTGGATCATTATCTTGCATAAATCGCCACCTAAGTGGCATGTTGTCCTCTGCATAAGGTATCATTGTATTTAGAAGTATATTCTGGTATACATACTGGTCCATACGAGTATCAATCTTTTTTATAGGACCAACACCATACCCAGAAAATGCTGCCCACACCATCACATTACCCCACCGTGTTTTATTGTTTTACTGGTGTACTTTGGATTATGTTGCATGTTCGGAGGACGCCATACATACCTCTTACCATCCGATCCGAATCTACAAAATTTAGATTCATCACTCCAAAGGACATTTTTCCAAAAAATTAACGGCTTTTCCAAATGCTCACGAGCAAAGGACAACCGAGCTTGTATGTTCTTTTTTGAAACATGTGGCTTATGCTGAGAAATGCATCCACGTACATTTTTTTCATTAAGTCTTCTTCTTATCGTTCTGCTGGACACGTTGATACCATATTTTCCTGAAATTTCTCTCTGGATTACGGTGGAGCTCTTAAATGGATCTTCGACAGAGGCTCTGTATATTAAAGAGTCCTCTTTACGTGAAGTTTTTCTGGGCCGAGGAGCCTGAGTAACATTTTTAGATGTTTTATATTTCTGAATATGTCTTAATGCATTATAAACCATCTTCCTGGAGCATTCCAAAGTATAAGCAATCTCACTTATACTTGTTCCTCTCGAGTTCATTTGTTGAATAATCTTTCGTTGTTCCTCTGTACACCACTTTTTTTTAGCCATATCTAAATAATGTTTATTAAGTCAGTTTGTCTTCCTCATTGATTAAATAATACCTAAACTTACCAATTAATATTTATACCCTCAAAAAACTTTTAAAAAATTGAATTATACTTATATGTGCTAAAATTGTGTCCAGCTTATTTTACATATTACTGCACTAAAATGCAAATTTGAAAGAGAATAGCGATAGAATGCAAAAAAAAGTAACGGGACTTATTGATCACACCATAAACAACACTAATTACCAAAAACTTTAGTTTATAATTGCAATGAAATGAAATAATTTGCTTTAGAAAACAGCAAGTATGAAGTGTGCTAACCTCATGGCCACCACTGTATATTCGGCTGGGCCGAATCTTATATACCCTTCACCAAACTATACTTCAAAATAAAAATTTTTAGGTAATTTTAGGTAAACAAATTTTTTTTCCAGTTGTTTTTTTTCATTTTTTGGAAAAAAAATATTTTTCGAATTTTTTTTTTAAAGTTTTTATGTAAATTTTTTTTAAATTTAAATTTTTTTTTTTAATTTAAATTTATTTTTTTTTTAATATTTAGCGAAAAAAACATTTGGTGAAAAAAAAAATCTGGTTCAAAATTTTTCCCGATTTTGACCCATTTTTTGACTATGGTCTTGACTATGGTCTTATATACGTCCTTGCAAAGGTCTTTGAAATATCTATCATTTGATATCCATATTGTCTATATTAATGACTTAGTAATCCAGATATAGGTCAAAAAATAGGTAAAAAATCGAGGTTGTCCTGGTTTTTTCCTTATATCTCAGCCATTTGTTGACCGATTTTGCTGATTTTAAATAGCAAACTTCTCGAAAGCATGTCTGACAGAATTATTGAAGATTTGGATCCCGAAGATATCTGGGGTCTTCAGAAAATTGATTTCAACAGACAGACGGACAGACAGACAGACGGACATGGCTTAATCGACTCCGCTATCTATAAGGATCCAGAATATATATACTTTATAGGGTCGGAAAATTATATTGTGGAAATTACAAACGGAATGACAAATTTATATATACCCTTCTCACGAAGGTGAAGGGTATAAAAATAAATGACAACGCTTAAAATTACTTAGTAAAAATCGATACAACTACTAAAATATTGCATTTCTTAAGGTACGGTCAGACACAGCTAATATTTGACGATTATCGTCAAATATTTCATTGTCTGAATCTGACCACAAATAAAATTTAGAGCAAACAACAAAACAGATGATTTTAGTCAAACAAATTTGTTTGACGGCAAACAAAATATTTTCTTAATGTGAACATAGTGTGACCACTAGCTATATAAATACATAAAAAATATATAATTTGATCTTACAAATCTAATTAAGGTTAACGCACTTATTTCGAATTGTAAAACAATTATTTTATTAAAGTTTTATTGAATTTTGTTATCATATAGTGAATTTAATTTTTCACTTTTTGTTTGACCAAACTGCTGCGAAAAATGATCAGTAAATATATTTGCCGTGTGGTCACACTATATCAAATTCTTTCATTAAATAATTGTTTAATCAAATAGAGCAAACAAAGAAAATTATTTGCTCAACACAGCGGATTAAAAAGGAGAATATTTAAATATTGTTGGTACTAAATTAAAAACAAAATTGCATTTTTTTATTCTTTAACTATAATACATATCAATATTTCTTGTAAAATTCTTATTTAAATTATTTTCACTAAAAAAATGGCATCAATAAATGAAGTCTTCTTCTTCACATAAAAGTCATTCAGCCTAGAATGACATACTGGGAGAAAAACTAATTGAAGACATGAAGTCTATGTTGCGATTTTTTGCATTTGTATGCGATTATATTTGTATACGTATAACATAGTCTGATGTTTGATTGTTTTTATACATCGAGTTTTTCTATTTACAAAATTTAAAATTGCTCAAATGTATGGAATATTTATTGAATTTAAAATCAAAAGAAAATAGTTTAGACATACATAAATATTATGATTGGATTGCAATTAAAAATTAATTCTTAAACAGTATGATCTGCTTAATTTTTTTTTAATGCGAATATAATATTTGTGAACATTCAGAATGAAAAAAGTTTGGTGAAAGTCCTGTTCGATTAATAATTTTTATTAAAAAAAAATAATTTAAATTATGAATTTCATTTTTCCTTCTACATATAAGTATAGTTTCAACCAAAGTATAACAAGTAGTCCGACTCTATTTTTCAATATTACTCTCTCACATAAATGAGTACCGTGTGAATTCAACACCCTTGTGAAAAATGTACACATCAAATGTCTCGATATTTTAAGAATAAATTTTCGATTAAATATAGTTTAATTCTCCTTAATTCTTTAACACACAGAATTTTATAATTTTATTTTACATTTCTAGCACATTTTCAAATCGTTTTGCGTAAAATATATAGTTAGGTACTGCTGTCAAAGAGTTGGACTACTTGTATGTACTTTGGTTTCAACATTTTAAAAATATACTTTTTCTTTTTAACAGTTCGCTTATTTGATTATTGTAAAGTTCATCATAGTAGTTTGAATAATGCGATTTTTAGTTCAAAATCCAAACAAAGCCAAAACAAATACAATAAAATTCCAAAATTGTTAATTATATTAGGGATATTTTGTAGATTTTAAGTACAATTATACCTACAAATTTTAATACGTTGATAGTAATATAATTTAATAAATAAACTTTTAATATTATATTATTAAATTGTTCAAGCTTGAGTTCTTTTCGCGATTTGTTTTCATTATTTTGCTATTTTTATTTTAAGATATAGCAACACTACTTTTGCGATAACACATGATGCAACAGCTGTTATTTGACGCTGTTTGATCTTGCAAATGAATTGCAAGATCAAATAAAAAATTGAGGAAAATATTTGCTGTTTGGTGGTCACACATTGGTCACATTACAAGAAAGTTTTCTTATCGGCAAATAAATTTGTTTGACCAAATTCAGCTGTTTTCTTGTTTGCCGTGCAAAAATATTTTCTGTTCAAACTAGGAACATAAAATATTTGACGTTAAAATAAAAGTACTGAAATTTCACAATTCTTTCAAATGTAAAGCAAAATATAGTAGTATTTTACTTTCTAGATATTTATTTTTTATTGATGAAAGAAATTAAAGTTTTTTTACAGCTTTATTTAATAATTATTTAGAAAAAATATTACCATAAATGTGACCACAAGACAAATATATTTTCCCCTTCGTGTGTTTGATAGTATTAATATGGCAAATAAATGTGTACAGTGTGACCACAAAATCAAGCCATGGATTATTTGATGTAATTTTGATCAAACACATGAAACATTTTGTGTCAAATAATTTGGGTAGTCTGACCTTACCTTTAGCATATTAAAACAAATTATTATATGTTTTAAAAATGTTGTTTCTTATAATCACTTCTTGATAAATTAAAACTATTTCTGGGCAATTATAAAATTCCAAAAAATTAAATAAAAGCAAGGACAAAATAAAATGGCTAGATCTTTCTACTAGATGAAATTTTGCGATCTTTTTATGGATAAGTGAAAAATAAATCGGAAATAATCCGGAAAATGGCTAAATTGACTAAATTTCTTGCTCGCAACTCACAAACATTTTTATTTATTACTTTAAAGCACTCAGGAGAATCACTTTCATAGAAATCTAAATTTATACTCTGTTCTGCAGTCTGCTTTCCTCTGTCTGATGTTGTAGAACATAATATTAGCTATCTATTTTAAAAGAGCTGCCCTAACATCTGATTTGACACCTCTGCCATACTCTGTGGCGGTAATTCGACCCCTGAACAGACAATAAAACAAAAATTGGATATGACAACAGACACATCACCACAAATTCTGATACCGAGCAGAAAAAAAATTACAGTGTACAATATGTACCAAACCTAAAGCTAAGTACTCTGTTCAAAATTTCGTGCGAACTGCTGTCAAACTACATACAAAATATTTGGAATGAAATATATGCGAAATAATTTCGCAAAAGCAGTACTCTGTTCTTATTGTGGAAAACATGTGAAATACATCTGGCAACCTTAATTTTCCACACGAAATAACATAAGCAGCACTTCTTTCGCACGAAATTAAAACCAATTGTTGCATATAAAATTTTTCGCATAAAAAAACCATAATTTTTCGCAAGTATGAACAGAGTACTGGGATTAACTGAAAAAAAACATGGAAACAACAATAAAATCACGGAACATATGTTTTGCATACGAACCAGACAAGACAATTTCTAAAATAAAAACATCGATTGACAGTGAACTCATTTATATAGGTACAACAAAGATAAGCTGAGAGACAAGAATGGGAGAACATAAAATGGACACAATGAGGGGGAAAGAGACAACTGCAATTGCACACCATATTTTAGAAACAGGACAGTCAGCTAATTTTGAAAGTGTCAAAATATATGGACAAAGAAAACATGGAGAGGAAAAGATATACGATTGTGGCAAAAAATTGACAAAACGATGAAACTATGTTTAATATTTTATGTTTAATGTTGAATCTAACAATAATTTAATGTAATATAAATATTCACAAAAAACTGTAAGTGTTTTAAATGTTTGTTTTGAAAATATTGTTTTAATTTTAAGTTTTATTATTTAAATAGACGATCCGTTGAAAAAGTATACATACATCAACGAAACGTCAGGAAAATTGCAATAAAAATATTGCTTAAGAAACTAAACAACTTTAAAATAATCAAATTTGGCCAAATATAAACACTAAACAAATTTTATATTTTTAAAAATTGTTATCTGCGCTTAAAAATGTTCACCACATTGTTTCTAAATTTCCCTAAAAAACACAAACATGCATTTCGGGACATTTTTGTTTCAATGATAATAAAAACTAAAGGTTTTAATATAACAACTCGTACGTAACATGTGTACACGAAAGTGGTGGTTTAAAATTCGAATTTCTATTCATTTCACATGCCTACTTATGTTGTTATGTTATTTTGGTGGTTGTTTTTTTTATGAACATTTCGTACCACAACATTCTACACCGCATTCAATACATTTTCTTTGCTATAATTCTCATTTAGTTTATGTTACAAATGATATAAGTAGTTTAGTTTGGGCTGAGAAAAGCATACTTACCTGGCGTAGGGGTAAACCGTGATCATTAAGGCGGTTCCCCCGGAGTGAGGCTTGATCATTGCACTTTACGATTGAGTTGACCTCCGCGATTATTCCTAATGTGAATAACTCGTGCGTAAAATTTTTGGTAGCCGGGAATGGCGTTCGCGCCGTCCCGACATTTATAATACATTTCAAGATACCGACTGCAATCTATCAAAAATAAAATACACACGTTTATCAAAACTCAAAACTTTTGCCGCTGCAGATTAGGCTAATTTCTATTTTAGTGAACTAAAAAACAGAATAATGAAAATCAAAGTAAAACTTAAAAAATATATATATATTTTTATACTTAATTAAGAAAAGTTTCTTATAATCATATTGAAATAAATTAATAACATGACAATTAATTATAACAGTTCAAAAATTCGATAAATGGGGTCCGCATTACATCATCTCTAAAATATGAATTTTTGCACATGCCCATTTAAAATTACTTTATGTGGTTGTATGCCGGAATAGAGGTACAAAAAATACCTATAATTGAATATAATGATTGAACCTTCTGCAATGTATTTAAAAATAATTGGCGAAAGTGTATCGAGGTCCTGTCCTCCACAGGAACCATAAAATATTTTCCACTTTTTCTTTCAACACCCCCAAACACACATTGACATTCAACGTGTATACCACGATGATGTTTACGTTTTCCTTTTTCGACTCATCAATTTCACGATGACACCAATTACTAACTTGTTTGCATACTTTCCTGCTGAATGAATTGAAGTTGACAGATGTTTGCAAAGGCATCTGTGCTTCATGCTGAATGAACTTAAGCTGACCATTTTGAATCCAATGGTAGCAGAATAATATTATTTTGTACACTGATAATCTTGACTTTGCTCCGGTTTATGTTAATTTAGTTCTTTTGACTTGAGGTTTAACATACCATTCTCTACAACTATGAAATATGTGTAAATATGGGCATATTCCCAGCAAAAACTTCACTTACAATCAATGGTGCCATATATTATTTGAAGAAAACTTTTTACTTCTAAAAAAAAAAAATTTTTTTTCAACAAAAAAACTTTTTTTAAGTACATACATACTAAAATTACAAAACCCAATTAGTACATAAATCAAACTGAGATAATTAATGTGAATTTAGTACTTTAAATATATGAAAATCCATCTCCCCATTTAGTAAACGAATTTGGAGATAATCATTTTGAAATAAACGGTTCAACTTATTGATAACATAGGTTTAAAATTTTCCAAAAAACTTTTTTTTTTAAAAAATAAAACTTTTTGCATCTGAAAAAACTTGCAAAAAAATGGAAAACTGGACAAATGGTAACACTGCTTACAATATTAAAAGTAACTACAACTTAGTAGTCAAATAACCGTGAGGTCGCGAGTTCAACCCCTGGTTGGGGCAAACTTTATTTATTATTATTTTTTTTATTGTAATTACAATTATATTTTTTATTAAATAATTATTTTTAATTATATTAGAATATAATTTAAAAAATTTAAATTATGTTGATTTTTCTTTGTGTGTGAAAACCAGTTGCTAAAGCTTAACAGAATAAGTAGATCATGGAGTAGTGAGTAAGACGGTAGATTAATAAAAAAAAAATGGTTGAAGTACGTGGGTTTCAGTCATCTCTTTATTGTAGGACACATTAAAACAGCTTACTTTTGGGACATCGCGAAGAAAAATAAGTTATTTTTCCATTAAAATAATAAGTAGTATAATCTTCAAATTCCCTTATTTTTCAGCTTATTTGTAAGTAAACTAAAACAATAATGCAAAATATTTGTTATTTTTGAATTTTTCATTCGTAATTTTTTGACAGCTAGGGTTTTTAACAAAAACAAAATGCCTCTTGGTTTTGTTAAGTTGTAGGCATAGGGAAATATACATAGAGCGGAAACTCTCCTGTGAAAGACCTAACTGCTGAGAATGTATTAGTAAAAAAACAATGTGAAAACAAAAACAACACTCGTGTGTGATTATTTTGAGTAATATATTTGATTGAGTTTTTTTCTAGTTTCCGCTCTTGTTGTTTCTCTATGGTTGTAGGGATGAGTGCACCTTATATGAATACGGAGTCGATTTAGCCATGTCTGTTGAAATCAATTTTCTGAAGACCCCAGATATCTTCGGGATCCAAATCCTCAATAATTCTATCAGATGTGCTTTCGAAAAGTTTCCTATTTAAAATCAGCAAAATCCGTCCATAAATAACGGAGATATGAGCAAAAATCCGAGACAACCTTTCATCGGATATTTTATAAGTGCCATATTACTTATTTTCTTCGTCATTTTACAGTCGAAACCGTAAAAATCGGCTGGTTCCAGGACTTTCAGAGGCCCCGTGTCATAATTACTTGCACATAGTTTTTTCACTACATCTGCATCTGGTTCATATTCAAACGTTTCTCTTATCTTCATCTCATCGAACGCTAACACACAACTTTTTTCTTTTTGTTCCAAATCGTTGGTTTGCAGCATAAAATCTATAGATGAACTTAAAATTCTTTCCTTGGTGTTAATTTTTGAACACCAGCGCAGCAATGTAGTGACATGTGGTAGCAGTAAGCCTTTCTTTTAAAGGTATTATAACCTTTTAAATCATATATGTTTCATCAATATTGGTGGACAATAATATACTTAAAAGTGTACCACAAAAAACCGTGTGGCCTATACATATATAAGATATTAAAAATGTATGTACATCAATTTATTTATAAAGTTTAATTAAGTACACTTACTCTGTTTGAGTTTCTTGATCATTGTGATCAGCGTTACCGTTGAGCGACTAAAGTCGCAATTTGACCCTTTTTCAGCACCGCTGACACTTGTTGTGCCCCTTTACTAAAATGAACTAAATCTGACACTTTTTAATATTTTTGACCCTTTTTTCCCCTTTTTCAAAAAAGAGAACTTTTTGCTTTAATATGACGTTTTTGTATCAATCAACTTAAAATAATTCATCTATATAAATGTCTTTGTAAGTTTGTTTGTTTATTTGTTTGTTTGTTTGAGCATCACGCCTAAACGGCTGAATCGATTTTATTGAAATTTGGAACGTAGATAGATCCTTACTTGGAAGCGTCAATAGGCTATAACTTTTTTCAATACTTGGACCAGATAGGGGTAAACAGGGGGAAAACCGGTAAAATTGGTACCTTTAGTTCTTAAACAATAAATGCTAAACGGCCGAAACGATTTTATTGAAATTTCTAACATAGACTACGACAGGGGTAGCGAAGCGCACCGGGTCAAGCTAGTATATATATAAAAACTTCTTGCTTTTTCATGTGGTAGCAAGGATTATGGAGCAGTGGGGAGTTTTACAACACTTCTTTATTCAAGCTCAATTCGAAGAGAAAAATGCTTCCAATTTGAAAAGAAATTTAGAAATTCTACAAGGTTTGACCCCTACTACCAAAATATATTTAAAATTTTTAGTATATATTCTTAACAGAATGAATAAATTTAATAAAAATTTTCAAAGCGAATCTTCGCAAATAAGCACAAAAGATATTTTATTAGACATTTTTAGAAATTTTTTAAAAAAGGAATTTATTAATACCTTTAAAATCGATGAGGTAGATTTTGTGAATGTTTTACATATTAAAGAAATAACTAATATATATATTGGACATGAGGCTGATTTATGTATCGAAAAAATATCAAAAAGTTGTACCATTGAAATAAAAACAAATATCTTAAATTTTTACCAAAAGCTTTGTAATGAAATAGTATTGATATAAATAATAAAAAACTTTCAGTTTTAGAATATATAGATCCATTCTTTCTATGCTCAAATAAGGAGATTAATTACTATGATATAGTTTCAGAATACAAACTCAGAATACTCAACCAGATATATTTATACAAGAATTAAAAATGTTAGAATCAAAAATTAATGACAAAACATATGATACTATGTTTTAAAGAATTTTGGCATCAAATTGGTAGTTTAAAAAACAGGTTTAATGATTATTAATATTATAATTTATATGAATTTGTAACATATGTATTTACTCTGTCACATAGTAGTGTATCGGCGGAGCAGTGTTGCCAATTCTTGGTAAACAAAAAGGGCTAAATACTTAGAAAAAAAGGCTAAAAAGTGTCTAAAAAAGGGCTAAAATTTTTAAATACATTTTACTCAATAGTTGTTTTACTCAAAAAACAACTATTCTGCATAACCTAATGTAACATTCTAAGGGCCATTATTACAACTTGCCTTTATGATCATTATACTAAAAGTTAACTTTAAAGCTACCTTCTTCTATTACTTAAAGTTACCTTTTACTATTACGAACATAAAGGCAAGTTGTAATAATGGCCCTTAGAATGTTACATTAGGTTATGCAGAATAGACAAACAAAAATGTATGAATATAACAAACGTTCAAATGGAAGAAAATAAGAATGTTTATTCTTATTCTTGGCCACATGCCGATGTTTTCAAAATCTCGTATTTATCACCTGGCCTGCAAAAGCCCAAGTTTTTTATATGAAACCCAAATTTAAAAGTAATCCTTTGTGATAACTTTAAAATCGACGGAGAATATTTTGATAAGTGAATATATGCTTCTTAAGTAATGCAGAAAAAAAAAATATTCTAAAAATTATTCACGTGTCGGACAGAATTGTTTTCATTGGTCAAAACATAAATTTTGCCATTAGTTAGTAAACATATCAAAACTAAGGTAGCCAAAATATTGGAAATTACGGGTGTGGCATGCTGGTAATCATAAATATTTAATTTAATTTTAGAAAAAAGGTAATTTTTATTATTTAATCAGATATAAATGATCATAGCTAAACTATTATCGATAATGAACTGAAATTTTTTTCTAAATTGGTTGGATTGTAGTCTTCAAAATACATGGTATTCATGGATCAAAAAAAAACACCCAGATAAAGTTGAAAGTGTTCTCTTGAATCCTATATATACTTTTATAAACGCCATTAACAATTTTCCTTCAAATAACGCTAATATTCTCTATATTATTTATGGCATTTTAATTTAAATTTTTATTTGAATTTTTGTAGTCGTTTTCATTTTACCTGCTTATATTTATGAGTCTAATATACACGAAGCCTTTACTATGGGAGTTACAGAGTTTTGGCCGATGAAAATCAATTCTGAGCAACTGTGCGTCCCAGGCAAGAATACAACATGTGTTTTGAATGCGTCCTTGATGCAAATAATAAAATAATGGAGCAAACATTGAATGATCTAATTTGAGAACTAGAGCAAGTTTGAAGAATACATGGATGGTTCCAACAATTTGTATGTGCTTAAATTGATTACTGGTTCAACATTTTCAGTTAATTTTTGTCATAATATTCCTGCCAATTTTGAACTGATTTTACTAATTTTCAACAGCAAAAAATTTAAAATTAGAGTAAATATAAAAGTTATAATATAGCCATAAAAATGGCTAAATGAAAATAAAAAAGGCTAAAAAAGTGGCTAAAGGCTAAATTGATTTTTTTTTTGAGGCTAAACAAGATTGAAAAGGGCTAAATTTAGCCAGAAAAGGGCTAAATTGGCAACACTGCGGCGGAGCGAGTATTTTCAAAACTTACTGAAAAACTTACGTTAATGAAAAATAAATTATCCAACAGATTAAAAGTGGACTCATGCGAGTCCATGCTTTCGGCACAAAATGTATTAGATATGGACCTAGAAGATTGGATTCCGAGTGATGAACTCATAAAGAAATAATAATTGTTGTCTTCTATTTTTGTTTGCTATTAATTTTCAAAGTTACGGAAAAAAGAAAATACCAAAAGTGATTTAAATAATATTTAATTTTATTTTTAAATATACGCTGTTCATAAATTTTTTATCATTTGCTTTTTTGCCAAATCGTTATTATAAAAATTTGAAAAAAATTAAAAAAAAAGAAAATGAATTTGTCTATATGTACATTAACATCATTAAAATATTCCATAAAAAAGTTTTTATCGAATTTTGTTTTCCTTTAAAAGTGTTGCCCCTTTTTTTTGCCAAAATCCCCTTTTGCTTCAAGAATCCCCTTTTTATGCGACTTTTCAAAATTTTCCAACGGTAACGCTGGTTGTAAGTTGCTCGAACGAAAATAAGCAAGTAGATTTTTTGTTAAGTGAGTTGCTCCAAACGGAGCGTACTAACAAGCATAGTTTACTGGTTCATGAAATTTTAGAATTCTGCAGTTGCTTAACAGAAGTCAAAAGCCATTCCATACCATCGCTGCCTAATATTTAAAATGATGATAAAACAAAATCTTCCATCTTAACAATTCTCACTTAATAAGAGACCTTGAAATGTATTATTAAATGTCGGGACGGCGCGAACGCCATTCCCGGCTACCAAAAATTTTACGCACGAGTTATTCACATTAGGAATAATCGCGGAGGTCAACTCAATCGTAAAGTGCAATGATCAAGCCTCACTCCGGGGGAACCGCCTTAATGATCACGGTTTACCCCTACGCCAGGTAAGTATGCTTTTCTCAGCCCAAACTAAACTACTTATATCATTTGTAACATAAACTAAATGAGAATTATAGCAAAGAAAATGTATTGAATGCGGTGTAGAATGTTGTGGTACGAAATGTTCATAAAAAAACACCACCAAAATAACATTCATAAGCAGGCATGTGAAATGAATAGAAATTCGAATTTTAAACCACCACTTTCATGTACACATGTTATGAGTATGTGGCAAGTTGTTATAAATAATACTTTGCTACATATTGGTATTGTAGATGATGCAAAGATTAAAACTTATGTATGTAGCATAGTGGACAAGAAGTTGGACTGCAATTCCTATACATAAATTTTGGTTTATCAAATGATTTTATTTATTTGAGCAAAAACTGTAAAAAGTGGACATTGTGTTTTTAAGATAACTTTAAATTTTATACAATTTCTAATACAAAAGTCATGTTAAAGTGACAGATCCCTTTCATATAAAGAGTTAAAATTATAGCCAATTTCTATCTATATTACATATATACTTATATGTATATTTAGCTATAGGCTTGTTTAATTTTGTAAGAAATCATGCTTTAATATACATATTTTCTTTGTTAAATTCCAGATCCAAGTTGTGAATGGTGTTATCCTGATATCGTGGCGTCAGTCGGTGTTACAGAAACAAATCGATTATGGTGCCAAATTAGGTCATGTTGTACTCTCCTTAGCCAAAATGGAATTAGATAATTTCTTTAAAAATGTCATGCCAGTAGCTGATTATTTTGATCAAAGTGATATGTTAATAGCGGTAAGGCTTTTTTTGTTTTTCTAAAGTATGTACAAAATTAAAGTATTTTTATTTAATTTTTGATTTGCAATGATTCCCAGGTGAATGGTGAGAGAGCGCCCTCTGAAGTGTACAAAGATTTCCGTACGGCTGTGCTTGACATACTGAGTACATTGGAAAATCAGGAGGCCATTCTAAATGGAGTAACAGGTATGGGCAGAGGGATTAATGATATACCCGGCAGTATAGTTAGCGTAGATACGGCACCTAGTCAAGCACAGAATATTCCAGGGATCTCTAATCATAACGCTGCTCCAATTTCAACAGTTTTATCACAGCATCAGCAACAACAGCCAGCCGCAGTGCCACAGATGTCGGAGGGTCCCTCAAGAAATATAACCAATGCCGTGATCTCTCACATAGCCTCGAATGCGGCCCAGGCGGTGGCGCCAACGGGGGCACCGGATGTGATAACAGAACAGCCGTCACTGACAAATGCTGCCACCTCCATGAGCACGAACATGCACGGCTATCCGCCGGTAATATGGGTTATTGGTGGACCGGGCAGCAACAAGGCCACATTGTGTATGAAAGCAGTGGGTTTAAATCCGGGTTGGGCTCATTTTAGGTAAGGCAATATACTTTCTAAATTTAATATGATAAGCTAATTTGTTTTAAATATTCAGTGTGGGCCGTCTCTTACGTTCGATTACCGATTCAGCACCACGTGCCAATACCGAAAGTTATACCGTGAAAGAGGCTTTAGCTGCCGGTGAAATGGCTCCGGAAAAGGCCCTTAATCTTATATTGGAAGCGAATTTAAAACAATTTTCGGATAAAAATGGCATCATTATAGATGGTTTTCCAAGAAATATGCAGCAAGTTAAATATTTTGAAGATAAGGTAAGAGATTTTGCTATAAAGTGGATATTTAATCATACTCTTCAACATATGTATGTATGTATGTGGTATAAGGCGCGGTGTGTCAAGTCTGGTTTTGTTGTTTGTGTAGTTACTGATGCCAAATTCCCATACATCCACCAACAGTTTCTATTTGGTGCGAATTTTGTGCCGAAGTCATCAAAGGTCCGCACTACTTCCAGAACAAGGTTGATCAACGTGAGCTCTACAAATCAATGATACCAAATTATTTATCTTGAATTGTATAATATGGAAGCAGACGACACAATGGACATTTTCCATGAACGATTTGAGGTTATAATTATCACTCGCCGAGGTTTCAACAATTGGTCGACAAAGTCATGCTCTTGGACCCAGCTGGACTCCATCTTGTGCAGTTTTCTGTAATCGCAGGTCTATGCAAATAATCCATGATTGACTGATACTATCAAAGTCAACATAACTCCGGCTAATGCTTTAATAAACGTGTATTCCATTTCAACAACGTTCCGCCCTTATTAAAACCCCTGTTATATAAGTTTATCATACCGTTTGTATTTTCTAAAATATTCATTTGGGACACTATAAAGTATATATGGATTATGGATCTTTATACAAGGTGGCGCAAAAGTAAACTTCCGATGTTTTTTGGCTGTAATTAAAAAAAAAAAAAATGAAAAACTTTGATTCATCTTGTGGATTATTTTTATTTGGTCTCTCAATTTTTTTTACATCAAGTCGAGAATATGATGTCATGTAAATGGCCGCCGTCACAGTTGATTCTCATTTGAGCCCTTTTTATGGCATTTTCCATCACTTTGGCCAAAACTTCCGGCGATAGGTCCTCACATTCTTGACGGATATTGTCTTTAAGAGCTGCAAGAGTCTGAGGCTTGTTGACATAAACCCGCGACTTCAAAAAGCCCCACAAAAAGAAGTCTGGAGCGGTCAAATCAGGTGATCTTGCTGGCCAGTGCAAATCGCCAAAACGGGAGATTAGGCGCCCGGGAAATGTATCCTTCAGCATATCGGTTGTGGCACGTGCAGTGTGTGCCGTTGCACCGTCCTGTTGGAACCACATGTTTTCCAATCCCAATTCATCAAGTTGCGGCAAAATGAACTCGTTGATCATTGCTCTGTAGCGCTCACCATTCACAGTAACCGTTTGGCCTGCGACGTCTTCGAAGAAAAAAGGTGCGATGACTCCTCCAGCGAAAACAGCACACCATACAGTGACTTTGAGCGGGTGTAATGGCTCTTCGTGGGTTACACGCGGATTTTCAGTGACCCAGAAGCGTAAATTTTGCTTATTTACGTACCCGCTAAGATGGAAATGGGCCTCATCACTCATGATTATTTTTAATGAAAAATTATCTTCTTCTTGGTTTTGCTTAAGGATGGCTTGAGCGTATGTTAGACGCGATTGGCGGTCAGCAGCTAACAGCTGATGCACCGTCTGGACTTTGTACGGAAACATCTTCAAATCTTGTACCAAAATTCGCTGTAAAGACCGTCGACTGATACCCATTTGCGTGGCACGTCGTCTGGTCGATGTCGACGGCGCTTCCATGACATCCTCGGCTACAGCAGCAATATTCTCTGCAGAACGGCTACTCCGGGGTCTGCCACGCCTGGCAGCATCTCGTGTTGTGCCAGTCTCTTCGAGGCGAGCGGCTAAACGTCGCAGTGTTGCACCAGTAGGCGTTGGACGGCCAGGAAATCTGCGACGAAATTCACGTTGTGCCAAAGTCACCGACCGATTATTGGTCAAATAAATAGTCAGCAATATTCCGCGTTCTGGAGCAGTGTAGCGTAACATTGTTTATTAACGTGTATTTTGCATGTGTTTACTACACAAATGTCAAAACGGAACTGCCATCAGGGGCCAATAGCAAAATTTATGGCATTTTCTGATAGGAGGATTACTTTTGCGCCACCTTGTATATATAGAGTCGATTTAGCAATGTCCGTCTGACTGTATGTTGGGCAAAATAGGTTTTCCGAAGCCTCTAGATATCAATATATCAGACTCAATCATGAGAAATTTGGTATTTTAAATCAGCAAACTCGGCCCATAAATGGTTATCTGTTTATAACTTTGGATAACGTATAGAATAACAAAACACTCCGTCCATAAATGGTCGTGATATACATACTACATACATAAGTGAAAACGTATTTTTTTGCTTTTTTCAGTACAAACAACGTCCCCCCATTATACTATTGGATTGTTCCAAACTACAACTAGGTCGTGGTCGGATAGATGATACCGTATCCTCATTTCGCCGTAGACTGGAACTATTTCGAGAACAAACATTGCCCATGCTTAAGGCTATGGACAATAGCAATCGTTTACAAATTGTAAGTTTTCCGATAAGAAAAGCAAAGTATAAAACTGAGATAAATTTCATTACAGATCGATGGCGATACCGATAGTCCATCGGTTCAAAGAGAATTTGAGAAATCCATACGCAATCACATACAAAATCTCACAGGCAGCCAAGTGAATCATGTACAGCGGCCGATGAGCAGACAGCCGCCACATGTGGATCAACAAACAGATGCCATACTACAGGATCTGGAGAATAATGTGCCTGGTGCAGTGCCAACAATAAGCCATCATGTTAGTCTCATGAATGGTCATATCAAAAATCGCAATACAAGTGCTAATAATCATTTGGCCAATAACAATAACCACAATAAAATCACCAGTCACATGAATGGTGATATTGGACAAACCGGACAGAGAATGGATTTCCGGCATATGCTAGAGGAAGCCGAACGCTATCCGGTGGATTCATACATGTAAAAATACAAAAGCAACAAACAGAAACTTAAAAAAAAAAATTAAATTATTTATAATAATTAGTTAAATAATTAAAACAAGAAAAAAAATCATTTTGAATTATAAAGAAAATTTATTACACCAAGAAGTAATGTTCGTTGTGGCAAACGAATTTGTTGAGAATCGACTATATCAGTTTATATTAGAAAAATGGAACTCTTTAAAAAAAAATTCATTTGTATGTACCATATTTTGGTTGCCTCAATTAAATTGCCATGCTAAAAATCGATTTTCATTAAATTTTATTGCCACTATGCAACTGTTTTCTTGTAAACCAACAAAAGGGAAACAATTTTAATATTAAGAATAAACATAAATTAATTTAAATTAAGAAATTTAATTAATAATTAATTAAATACAAATACTTAAATAGCAAGTATTTCAATGGTTTTGAGCTTTAAAACAAAATTTATATTTAAATATAATATATTTATTAATAAATACATACATAATTAACAAAAAAAATAGGCAAAATATTTTAGTTTTGTTTTTTTGAAAAACTTTGTTTTTTATGTTAAATATATATTTACTATAAATCACCTACACAATTCATGAATTTAATTATATTAAAAATTATATTTTAGCATAAATTGATTACTTTGTAGTCGTAATTATATAATTAATGGCTTAAGAAAATATTTGAAATAAATCCCAGGACAGGCACTTGTTTTTTTTTTCTTAAATTTTAATTGAATTATTTCAATAAATACACATCTCTACTTAAATATTTAAGTTGAATACTTGAAATTAAAGTTTGAATATTTCTAACTAGAATTCTTTTCGTCTTTTGTATTGTGCCTGCCTAAAATTTCTATATAGTTTTAACAATTTTCAAATATTTTGCTAAATTATTAATTAGAGTTTCTAGTCTAGTTTTAGGTTCTATTATTTATAAGTTGTTTGTTGAACATATAAATAAATTAATAAATAAAGTGAAATTTTAACAAAAAAATATTGTGAATTGTAAATTCATTTTACATACATAAAAATTCAGATAATTCAAAGATGAGAAGTTATATGATTCTCTAGAAACAATTTAGAACCGGACTCCTAAGTAGATTAGTTAAAGTATCATCTCTGATAATTTTTAACTCAATTTTCCATTTTAATACCACGAAGCTTAAGTTAGTTGTTGTTGTAACAGTTCCACTGTTATCAAGAGTATTTTTCTTGGGAAAAAACTTGGATACAGCTGTCTCTGGGTTGAAAATCGTTGACCAAGTGAGATTAGGGCAATCGCGGATTGTAGAACCAACTGTCGTATGTACAAACGCTACCTTACCTACTTTCATCATAGTGGTACGTTTTAACCTTTTGTGGGTCAAAAAGTCCTTGTCTTTTTTAATGAAACACAGGTTTTTGAATAAAAAATGATTTTCTTTTTCATCATAGTGGTACGATTTTACCTTTTAAAAACGTGGGTTTATTTCCTTTCAATTAACCGGATACTTTTGATTGCAAATAAAAGCAGTTTTAGTAGTTTAAAATTGTAACAACTCTTTATTTATTTAGAATGTACAACAACAACAGAATTAAATAGTCACTCAGTGTTTCTATACACATATATCAATTCGCAGAAATACACACACATACTTTATAATGTAAAAGTATACACGTACAAGACAGTTGATATTAACTCTAACAGCGCCTATGATCAACTCAACTCACGACTGCCAGCTCTGCCACTATTTATACACGCGCCATCTATCGGGAATCTTCTACAATGCTCTTAACGTACATACTAGTATTTTCGAATTCTAGAGCTTTCGATGTTAATGTTAGCAGCTTAAACATACAGTGTTGCCATACTTACAAACAATGCTAATAACCGCATGATATCAACCTTGTTGATAACTAGAAGCTTCTACTGATGGACGTGTTTATAAACATGATGAATGTTGCAGGCAGTCGCTGCGGACCGTTAAATTAAAATCGCTATTGCACATTCGTAACAATAGTCTCCCCTTGTGTGCTCTATGCAATTTGTCCAACGTATCTACAATTATTTTTATCCCTTCCAAAAAATTAGATTTATTTGGGTCATCAAAATAAGTATTTTTGTGAGATGATTTCATCGTTGGAGTCAAATCTCTTTCCGCCAAGACATTTCTTCAGGTTTGGAACCATAAAATAGTCACTCGGGGCTAAATCCGGTGCGGAAGAGGAAACATTTCGTAGTCCAATTCATGGTTTTTTGCAAAAGAAACTACGCATGTGTGTACCCTTTTTATGCACCCGATTGTAAGCAAACGCTGCAGTCATCATGCGGAAACCTTTCTCTTACCTAAGAGATCATTCAATATTGAAACCACCGAGCCATGTGAGATCGGGCAACACCATATCGTGATATTTTTCAATTGTTTTGGGTGTGGAGATCTTAACTGGGCTTCCAGAACGTTCCGCATCTTCCGTGCTTGTACGGCCACAACGAAATTCAGTAAACCAATTTTTTTTATATTAAAATTGATGGTGCAGAGTTCGCATAGTATTTAAAGAGTAGCCTTTATTTAAGTGATGGTTTTTTTTTCGACAAAAAATAATGATTAATGAGCACACGAAATTGACTTTTTCCATTTTTCTCCTCAAGTCACGCACAAGGCGTATTAAAAAGGTGAGTGCATAAGATCAGCATTTTCTTAATTCGCCTTGATTTTGACATTTGTTCTACATTTTAACAAAAACAAAATGCCTGTTGTTTTTGCACTCACGCACTCACCTTGTTAATTCGCCTTGGTCACGGTAGTCTGCTCTCAATGGCTGTCAAACACAAACTAAATGACGTAGCTTGAGGAGTCAACCGAAAGATGCCTGTTGAAAGGAGCATTGTTGCGCTTTCAGTTAAAAGCCGGGAAATTATCCAAATTATATAGATCCAAATGAGGATTAGAAAAGTGTAATCCAAATAGACATATCGTTTTTATTTGACAATGAAAGTAACGATTTTTTCATCCAAATTCAAGAGTTGTTCAAATTATTCTGGTTGTCCTGAAATTGCCAGCTTCGATTTGTCAAATTCTCGGTGTGGCGTAATTACCATGATAATATATGATAGGTTAGAAAGTCCAACAATGACAACACGTTGTATTAATATTATTCGATTACTAACCAACACGGATCACTGTAAAAAAAAACTTTAAACTTTCTTATCCTCGCTTGCATTGCCACAGCTTTGAAAGAAATCGTTCAACACATAATCGCTGAGCCTTCTTAATGTTGAGAACAACATTCAGGAATTGCATAAAAGTTAACTTAGTTAACTGAGTCTGGAGTTATGAATACTGAAGGTTATATTTGGTGAGTGGCGTATTAAATGAAATCCTTCAGTATCTTGACTCACTTTTAGGAGGTGTATTAACATATGTCCTGATAGTTTTATTAGTTATTGCACATTTTCCGAATTCTCTCTTTGAAGTAATATAATATGATCTCAAACAATTAAGTCGGACTCCCAATCTAAAGGAAATAGTTAGAAATAGGTAAAAGTAGGGACTTAAACCACAAATAAATTATTTGGATATATAAGATGATAATTTTTGATAATCTGGGCATATGGATCACTTGTATTGTTTTTAGCAGAGTCGGTGTTTATAATAGTGGCTATGAGTTTTATAGGAACTCGAAAGTATACTGCAAACGAGGCAGTGTATAAAAGACTGGAACTCGTAACTCTAAGTCACTCAATTTAGTTGAGACAGAATCATCAACTCAATTGAATAAGATCAGAACACTTATCTATGATATATAAATATCACTTGTCCACTGGGACAAGAAGGTAACCACAGGTATTCCACCATATGATAACTGGGAGTCCATAATTTATAATATTGAAAATATTTAAGTATATGCCGATGGAGATAATGGGACGGGAAGTTCAGTTTTCTGTAAGAAGTTGGAGTTTAGTCATAGCTCTTCACTGAGGTAAGCGTGCAACATTTTCCAAACTCAAACATTTGCAATGCCTGAAACGGTTATGCAAATATCTATGAGGTGTATATATTAAAACGATACCACCATATTAGATAGAAGGTAGTTAGCCGTTTTCGCATAGGGCTTTAAGTTCACAACGAACAACTCGTATTGAAAGTGTACTGGGGACCATCTAGCAATAATATTTGCTGCAATGAAACTCCCTTGACTACGCCTACAAGACGATAAATTTATACAATTACACTCGATATAGCCACATTGTGGAATAATTTTCCAACAAGCTTACAGATTAGAGTTGTAAAAGTTATTACTCAATACTTTCAGAGTTGTATTTTTCAGTAAGTTAGGTCTTTGACAGGCGAGTTTCCGCTCTATGTATATATTCTCTATAGTTAAAAGTACCGACATTTTGCAAATATATTGAAGAATATTGAAGAGAGTACTTGGCATGAGTAAACCTGAATTGAGAATGGATTTAGGTATTATTATGGGACATACAAGTGTATATATTTCCTATTGAAGATTCGCCTCTGAACGCATGATATTTGCAGAAGGTGTATAAGTGGGGAAAATCCTTAATTTTCTCTGCCAATGCCTTGCCATTATCACTCAATCGATTTAAATTTGTTGAATCAACAAGAAATTAGCCGTTAACGATAATGAAGTTATTAGTCTCCGATAAAATACAATGAGTCAACGATAATGGTCTAGTGAAATACACACATTAATTGTGTGACCTCTTTTAAACTAATCAAACCCAGTCGCTGTAAATTTATCAGAAGAACAATGATAACACTTATAGAGGACTTTCCCATAACCCTTTTTAATAATTCAAAACCTAGACGGGTCATTACACAAAATAAAGAGTAAACGACTTTTACCATCAGTCCCTAACACCAATATCCTTCTTCCAGGAGTAAAGTGTGCCTTTAGCCGTTCCATGTTATTAATGTTGAAGCTCAACTATACAGAAAGACACCAAGGTATTTTGTCGGTGTTGTTTAAAATTATACGTCGGAAGGTATCTTGTACTTTCTCTGGAAGAAAGAAAATGTTCCGTTTAGCAAGTTCGTTTTCCTATTTGAACATATGAACCGTGAAGTCCTGTAAAATATTCATCATAAAGAAAATAAACTTTTACTTGGATTAAATAATATTTAAACACTGAATTCAGAGTCAGATTTTATATAGGCGTTTACAAGTGGTGTTCCTATTTTGAAAAAGCGGGTAATAATGAAAGAATCCAAAACGTAAGTGATCCGCTTGTTCATGCAGATCCCAAAAGAGAACTGTATTCCATATTAACAACCAGAATAGATAACGCCGATATTATCAAAGTTGATTTCGAACATTGAAATAAAAAAACAAATAGAGTAACGATAGCTTTAGAATTTGCGAAGCTCGAAAACTATCCATAGTTATTCGAAGTACTTGTTTGAACTAGGACAACAAAATATTCGAATATTGGAATTGAACGTATTGTCGAGATTATGTCTTATTTAATTTAAATTATTGAAAATGATAAGAACTGAACACTTTCAATCATTTAATTTAAATAAGACTCAATTTCGTGAATACCTTTAATTCCAATGAAGTATTTTTGGTAATTGATATCATCTTCGAATCTTATTATACCCTTCACCTTCGTGAGAAAGGTATATATAAGTTTGTCATTCCGTTTGTAATTTCCACAATATAATTTTCCGACCCTATAAAGTATATATATCTGGATCCTTAGAGATGGCGGAGTCGATTTAGCCATGTCCGTCTGTCTGTTGAAATCAATTTTCTGAAGAAACCTGAAGATATCTTCGGGATCCAAATCTTCAATAATTTTGTCAGACATGCTTGCGAGAAGTTTCCTATTTTAAATCAGCAAAATCCGTCCATAAATAACGGAGATATGAGCAAAAATCCGATATAACCTCTGAAAATTTCATCAAAAAAAGACAATTTATTGCATGCTTTGACAAAAAAGCAACAAAACGTATGTTTGGATGTGTGTTGGTTTCATTGCTTTGCGTATTTTATTTTATGGTGTTTCGTTTGGCTTTGTTGTTTTTACACCCTTCATCTTCGTGAGAAGGGTATATATAAGATTGTCATTTCGTTTGTAATTTCTACAATATAATTTGGTCGTCAGCAATTACATGTAAAATTTTTGAAAGTTTTCTTGATATATTTTGGATGCTATACAAAGGTGAAGGGTATATAAGATTCGGCATAGCCGAATATAGCACTCTTAACTGTTATTATTTTGGAAGCTTAATTAACAGTGTAATTTCTATCAGCGAAATAATAGAGATTGTTATTAACGTCTGTATACAGATGTTGCAAGGTGTGTATAGATTAAAAAGCAATTTAAAATATTTCAATATAAAAAATACTCTATTAATAAACATAGACCTGATTAATTCCTGTTAGCGAGATAAAGTCTAAACTATTGATATGCGAAGAATGTGAAGACAGTTTTTTCTTATGTTTTTAGATTCATAAAATCTGACATCAGAATTGTAAAGTTTGACGTTTCATATTTGCGTTTGGAAATTTAATAAAATCATAACTGACAAAAAATGGAATTAAATCGTAAATATTTCAGGGCTATGATTTCATTATAATTCTCGAATGTTGCTATTAAAATTGTATACAGCAACTTTCCTTATATTTTGAAGTTGAACTACTAATCAGATCCACTGAGCATCGTGGGTTTTTCAAATTTAATCAAAGTTGTCGTTCGCTCTAGAATAAAATTCAAACTCATACAAATCAGCTACACAGTGTCTCTGAATTAATTCCTTCTATAATCTGTTTATAGTTATTACTTCTTTATAGTCTAACCCAATCAAACCGGTAGCAACATATTGGGGTAAAGTAAACGTCCTATAATGTGCAAAAAATCTAAATTAATAATGAAGTTATCTTGACTTCGACCACTTCAAAGATAAAGAACAAAATTGGAATATAAAACGTGATTATCAAAAGATTAATACTTGTTTTATTTATATTGTTTATACAAAAATATTAAAAATAAATATAATCACTCTATAAACACATGTTTTTATTTTAGTGCTGGTAGACTAAAATGAGCCAAACCAGAAGTAGTAATTCACTAAAAAAGTTTGTTATTTAAAATGTTTTTAAATATACTTAGTTGATAGTAATTGTACGTCATAATAAATCCTAAAATCAGAAAATTACAATTGGTCAATTCACAAGGTCTCTTATCAGTCATATTGTCATAATGTCCTAATATATCACGACTCGACGGCTCGGCTTAACAGACTCTTAGACATTCGGCGTTGGTCTCTGTTGGTTCGTTACGATAACACAATAAACATAGCATAGAAAGTATTATTATTTTAGGACATTTTTTGCCTGAAAAGCAATAAAAATCATTGTGAAATATTAGGACATTATGACAATATGACAGGATAAGATACCTCAGTATTTAGGCCTAAACTTTTTCAAAATTTCTTAATTATCGCTGTGAGGAGTACTTTTCTTGAATTCACTGCTGGCAACAAATTGTTTCGAGGTTTAAAATCGACCGAGCTTGCATAAATATGACAATTTCTCAGTATTTTTATAGCCTTCACCATGAGTGGCAAGGGTAGGGGTATATATAAGTTTGTCATTCCGTTTGTAATTTATACATGTCTCATTTTCGACCCCATAAAGTATATATATATGCTGGATCGTTATGGATAGCGAAGTCGATATAGCAATATCCGTGTGTGTGTTGAAATCAACTTTCCGTAGCCCCCAAATAACTTACATACATGATTCATACATCAATATATCCGGATTAATAAGTCATTAATACAGACAATATGGACATCTAATGATAGATATTTTCTCGATTTCCTCTCAACTGTGCGATGCACGAATCGCTCATGTAGAGCATTATTCATGAAGCGTACCCCACCATTATGAGTGAGTTTAGCTTCGGTACAAGTCAGTAATAAAATTTCCTCATCGTTTTATCAAGTCCTTTAATCAGATCTAACATTTAACTGATAAGATACATCGGAATACGCAAGTCTAATAAAGACGGGCAGCTACCACCACTAACCGCCCACTGTGATCAACTGCCTGCTCAGTTGCTGTTCTAACAGTTTGAGACCCTTCAACTAAGTTTAGGGCCACCGTGTTGTTATGTGCACCTGGGGCGTCAGGTAACATGAGGTTTGACAAGTGATCATTTAAGGCGTGAGACCTCACATCGTTAAAAATATTATTATTGTTGGGTGCTCCTTGGGCGGTGTATATCTGGGGCGGCAGATAACACATGTTTAGAATTTGTGTCCCTGTCCTGAATTTGTTAATAAGTTGTTGCCAGTAAAAGTGAATGGAGAAAGCACTCATAGTTATCATTGTATTCACAGAACCCCTAAGAACCCCATACCAAACCCTCTCTCTGCGGTGGCAACTTTTGGTGCTCAACAAATACTAGCCTTCTTACTTGAGACTTGCTCTCATATCCGAAGTCAAGGGGTATTTTAACATTTCGCCAATTCATGACCTTTTGTCCCATATCCAAAGTAATTCTGTGACTAATCATGAAGTCTGCACCAATGATTACTTCATCCACAATATCGGCAACAACAAAGACATGAATTGGCGAAATGTTAAAATACGCCTTGACGTCGGATATGAGAGCAAGTCTCAAGTAAGAAGGCTAGTATTTGTATTTGACCACTGGAAAGGTGAATCTGTGCCTATTCGGGACGAACAGGCTTAAGTGGGGGACAGTGTTACGAATGTGCAATAGCGATTTGAATTTAACGGCCCGCAACGACTGCCTGCAGCATTCATCATGTTTATTTTTTTGCAATCCCACTTCTGACACCAATTGTTATGTTTTTACCTTTTAAAAACGGGGTTTATTTCCTTTAAATAAACCGGATACTTTTGATTGCAAATAAAAAGCAGTTTTAGTAGTTTAAAATTGTAACAACTCTTTATTTAATTAGAATGTACAACAACAACAGAATTAAATAGTCACCCAGTGTCTTTATACACGTTTATCAATGCACAGAAATGCACACAAACTGTATAATGTACAAACACTCATGAACACGACAGTTGATGTTAACTCTAACAGCGACGACTGCTACCTCTGCCACTATTTATACACGCGCCATCTATCGGGAATCTTCTACAATGCTCTTAACGGACATACTAGTACATTCGAATTCTAGAGCTTTCGATGTTAACGTTAGCAGCTTAAACATACAGTGCTGCCACACTTACAAACAATGCTAATAACCGCATGCTATCAACATTGATGGACGTGTTTATAAACATGATGAATGCTGCAGGTAGTTGTTGCGCATTCGTAACAATATGAATAAGTTGTCCTCTATAACACGCACGTAAGAGAAATAGTTCAGATGAAACAAAAATTTTTCAATCTGTATCTTAAAGTATACTTTGGTGAAGGGTACATAAGATTCTCCATAGCCTAATATAGCTCTCTTGTTTGGTAAGTCATAATTCTGCTAATTTTTTTTAGTTTTTGTTTAAAACCCAGGTCAGAGCAGTAATATTTTCCGAAAAACGTGACCATGTATTGAAGTTCGGATTTTATGTTCCAAATTAACTGGGTAGAACTACTCTTACCAAAATAACAAATTTTAAATTATGTTTTTTTTTTAAATTGACTAAGAAAAATAAATAAGAAAATCTCGATCAACTTGCATTTTAAATGGGCAGGATTTAACAAATAAAGTATGATTTTTTAATAAAGAAGTTCACAATTTTATACTTTATTAAAAAAAGCCCATTTATACGAGGTACTTAACTGCTATAAATAACACTTTAATTTTGTTTATCAATATATACTTTTATTTTAGCTATTTCCTAATTCCCAGGTGGTTTGGAACAAATAGTTATCAGCAAATCGTAATTTAAAAATTATTTTTAAATTAACGTTTTTAATCTTTACAATGTTATTTATGTTTTTCTTTTAATTGAATCTCCCACGAGTAGATCTATAAATAATAGTTTCACTTTAAAGAAAGTTAAAGGTATGAGTGATGCCAACAAAGTATGATTGTAGAAAACGTCAAATATTATGAAAACTATGGCTAAGCTCCACCAGTCATCGACGGATTCTAAACTTAAAAAATTGCCAGCTAGTTTAGTATCCTCTATATAAACCCTGATGGCACTCAAAGCAGCCCAAGAGAGAAGATTTATTGAATTTGAGAATGTTTTTCGTTTTAGTTTTATCAAGTTTTCCTCATAGAAACTGTGTATTCTCGCCGGCAGTTACCAATACCCAATTCTACCTTTTATACTGACGGATAGTTTTGCTTCAATGTTCAATACGCTCGATCCAAATTATATCCAATTTCTTGTTTATATTGAGAGTCTTATTATTCCAATTCGAGATTTGATTTTAATTTCCCGACGCCTTCTGAGTGTTTCTAGCATCTATATAAATATATAAATGTCTTTGTAAGTTTGTTTGTTTGTTTGTTTGTTTGAGCATCACGCCTAAACGGCTGAACCGATTTTATTGAAATTTGGAACGTAGATAGATCCTTACTTGGAAGCGTCAATAGGCTATACATTTTTTCAATACTTGGACCAGAAAGGGATAAAAAGGGGGAAAATCGGGTAAAATTGGTACCTTTGCTTTTTAAACAATAATTACTAATCGGCTGAACCGATTTCTACATCGACAGGGGTAGCGAAGCGCACCGGGTCAAGCTAGTATTTTATAAATCATTGGCTATTATCATAGAAGCGTAGTCCCGTCATCACATTTGTATGAGTTGGAATTGAAATTGGAGTTCTGGTTTGAGTCTAGGAAAATATTTTGTGGGATGAAAGTTACAGTTCGAAAACAATTTTAGAATCAAGAGATATCGAGCAGGGTTATCCATATATTTCCTTTCAAAGAATGCCAAGTTAGCAAGACATTTATCGGTTACCTTCGTATGGGTTCCTGGAGACGGGAAAATTGAAGGAAATAGCAGAGCTGATGCACTTGCGAAAGTTGTCACCACCCTAAATACGAACAAATTCATAGGTGGTATTGAGGAAAAAACTATTGATTGTCATTGCTAATGAAAGATGGGAAATAGAACCGACTTGCAAGGACACTAGAAGAAAATGGATATGCAGATAACAAGACTTGCGATATAACTGACTAAGAATCCTTTTAGCAGTCAATGACTTCTGTAGAAGCTGTAACAAGGATAGATGGAGATTGGCGGCGGCCTAGAAACGTAGAACGAATGGTGCGATGTGCATAGGATATAATTGAAGGAAATTACGTGGCTACCAATTATAAGAGACATAGAAAACGCATTAAAGGACCTTGAATATCTCACATAGCTTCATGCTATCAGTATCTCGTTTCGCCTGATGTTATTTCGTAGCGGTATTAACGGATAAAGCAAGACATTTGTTGGAACGGGTATTTAGTAGAATCCGGACATAAGTCCTCCAACACTAAGCTATCGTTCATTAGCTTTAGGATCTTGAGTTTCTAACTAAGGTACTGTTAAATCCATAGCGACCAATTTTGGCTTCTTAAATTATTTTTAAAGCTGTTTTGTTTATATACGACAAATTAAATATTAATCAGGCAATTACAAAACATTAGTACATCCTAAAAATACCCGGTAGCCAACATTAGATGGCACTAACGTAATACTATTCATTCCAAGAGCATAGATCGCCACTTACAACCGAATAATGGTTTTTAACGAATATCCTCGTACTTATTTATGATTTTTTTCGGTGAATTTTGAGGAGTGCGGATCGGATTGTTGTGAAACTTGATTAATTGTCCAACTCTGAAAATTTGGATCAAATCTTAACTTATGTAGCATCGGCTGTGAAGTGTGAAAATGCTTTTATAAGGGGGAACAATTTTTTTCATCTGTTTTTCCGAAATATTTATTATTAATTATTATCTTTACACATGGATAACTAGGATAACTTTTACCAATTTACCAAAAAAGGTAAACACCACTAGCTGGATAACAATTTGTCTCTCTCTTAACCATGTTCCAGCTAACTGGAGGAGGGTCAAAGTCGTTTTTATTCCCCAAATCGGTAAAAGAAGTCATGAGAATGCGAAGGACTTTCGTCCAATTACTCTTACATCTTTCCAACTTAAAACGTTGGAAAGACTCAACGACTCTTATATAAGGCATCGATACACAGTCATCAGCATGCCTGCACTTAAGGTCCCTCAAATTTAAACAATACACAATGGCAGCCTTCCTGGACATAGAGGGTAGTTACAGTAAATCTTGGTAATAGCGTTAAGTACAAACAAGGACGATGCATAGCTCAAAGCGGATTATCATTGAACTAGAAACAAAGGGATAAAAGTTCTAGCTTATGCCGGCGATGTGGTGATAATTGCATTAGGATTATTTCCGAATGTGATATTATATCCACTGCTTTAGGTTTTCACAATAATTGGGCCACGGAAAGTGGTCTTGGGTTAAATCCAAGCAAAACAGAACAACAATCGAACAAGAGGGCAACGGTGTACTATTACACCTATCGTAAGATGTTTGGTATAAAATAGGGACTTAGTCCCAACATAGTTAAATGGACGTATACAGCTATAGTACGTCCAATTCTTACATATGGATCTCTTGTATGGTGAACTTCAACTAAGAAAAACAATGACGTAGATTAACTATATAAAGTCCAGAGATCAGCTTTCATGGGCATAACTGGTACACTAAGAACTAGTCCTTCAGAGGCAAAACGAGTTCCATTCGACTCTACTTGACGACTCACAGTGGTTTAGAAACGTTTTTTTTTTGGAAATAATTCGGTATCTCGGGAACTATTGGAGATATTGTTACGAAATTTCATATTTGTTCAGCTTCCTAGAGCTAATGGGGGCCCGTGGGTGGCCCTTCAAAGCTGGTCAAAATCCATTTATGATCCAAATGAACTGAAATTTAAAATATAAATAGTCCTTAAGAAGACCTGCAAAAAATACACCTATATATGTAGGTTATCTCTTTTAGTTTACGAGATATTTAGGTTTATTGATTTATTTTTTTTTTTTAATTTTGCTCGATCTTTTTATAGTTTTTTAGAGATGACAGGCCAACGGATTGTCGAAATTTATTTTTTAGATAACAGCTATATTGGTGATAAAATTCTAAATAAAATAGGAATAACTTGCTAACAGTTATCTTGTCCATATAAAAAGTTACACGTATCCAAAGTTGGAACATATAAAAAGCGCAGTATTTTTTACGTTTTTTCCCAAAAAAGCCCATATATATTTTCTTTTGTAGAAAAAATGTTTCTTCGGGACTATACACAAATTTTATATGATTCGGAAAGAGAACTTAATGCTAAAGTGTGTAAAGTAAAATTTGGCTCACTAAAGCGGACACAACACACCCCAGGCCTAACCAAACTTGGCCAATTTTAAAAAATAATTTTAGGTTTGAGTAAAAAATTCTAAAAGGTCAAAGCACCGATCCACGAAGATGTTCCATATTTGTATAACCCTATATGCTACTTAAACACTTACAAAGTTTTTTTTTACTATCACACGATAAATAACGCCACAGTAGGCACTTTTCTAAAAAAAACTCAGTTTTTGGAACACATTTTTCCCGGTTTAGGAATTTCGGTATTTTAAAATAAAAAATGTCAAACAGTATAATACCGTTGATTTAAGGACTTTTGGGTCTATATTAGTTCCAAATTTTGTTATGTTATCTTTAACCGTTAAAATTTTACATTAATTGAAATTTTATATTTTTTTCATGGAAAATCACCATATTATAATTTTTTTAGTTTTTAAGGTAAATGAGGTCCCAAAAATGTATAAAAAATTAATTTTACTAAAATAGCAATCTTTCATCAATATCAAATACTTATATAACGTTTTCATCAATATCAAATACTTATATAAAAAGTCTTTATTTACTCCTCAGAAGTTCCACAAAACTTACACCCTTTGAAAAATTTTTAGATTTTTTCATATATTTCACCTTGTATTCTAATAGGGTAGTCACAAATTTTATTTTCTTAAAACCCAAGTCCTCCTCTACGATTCTTTCATACATAACGGACCAGTAGTGTAGAAGATTCAGATTTATTAGCTCTTATTTTCTGATTGACAGCATTGATTTAGAATATTATAACTCAGTCTATAAGAAATAAGTATATACTGAACATTTTACTTAAATCGTAAACGTTAACACTTTCACCACCAGGGTTCAAATGTGAAATTTTGGAATATTTTTGATTTTCATGAATGTGCACGCGGAACAAAAATATAGTTGTGCATGTTTACTGTAACCATTTCAACATTTGTGAATGTTTACTGTAACCATTTCAACATTTTTAACAATATTATAGTCACAGTAACTATTTATATGATTGTGGTAACAATAATATGGCTAATTTACGATTCACATGGTTGTATCAACCATATATATGGTTACAGTAAAGAAGTATATGTTTGTGACAACCATTTATATGATGAAGGACTTACCATATTTTGTTGCTCTCGGCTTATGGATATCATAATCTGAGAACAACATATTATGATAAAATTATTCATCATAAATATGGTTGTCGCAAACATATACTTGTTTACTGTAACCATATGCATGTCGATCGTATTTTTACACAGAATGATATCAAAAGCTATTACCGTAGTCATTCTCAATGTACCTGTGCAGCTTTATTGTTGTATTTTTGAAGAGGTTTAATGCAAGAAGTCTTATCTGAGGAGAATTACCAGGTTAAGGTTCAATTAGTCGTGCCTTACCATGTCGCCATAACCGTAACCATAGGCATATCATAAGCATTTTACTGTTATGGCATGTTACCAATAATCAAATACATTGTTGCCCATAAGCATGGATCGAACAGCTGTTATATATGGTTACGGTTTAAGGCACGTTTAACTAAACCTTTATGCTTGTCTCAAATTTCATCAAGACATTATCAATGGAAATATTGTTTAAAAAAAGCACCAAAATATCCTTTAAAGCGCTTTATTGACTCTACCAACGATTAATAAATTGATTTTTATTTGTTTTTTTTTTTAACTTTATTGGCAGACATAATGTATCAATCAGCACCCGTGGTAAATATTTGCAAATTTCTTGTGATTATTAAAGATTGTAAGTGCTGTTGCTGCCCTTTGACGCTGTTATTTTTGTAATTGTAGCCATTATCAATATTAATATATTTTCAGTTCACATTATTATTATTATTTTCATTCTTTTTTTTTTTTTTTGTTATTTATTTACTATATATTTCCTCTCTCATTACCAGCCTTTTAAACACTCATAATCGTATCATTATCAAATGAAAATAGTTAAATAGACAGACCTGCCTTATTGTCTAAAGGCCGGTGCACAGTGGTTTAGAAACTTTTTTTTTTGGAAATAATTCGGTATCTCGGGAACTATTGGAGATATTATTACAAAATTTCACATGGTTAGAGCTGAGGTGTTTTTGAGTTGAATTACATTTGTTCAGCTTCCTAGGGGTAATACGGGCCAGGTTGTGCCCCCTCAAAGTTGGTCACCTCGGGTCTCAAAATTTTTAAAAAAATCCCCAAAAATTCATTTATGATCCGAATGAGCTGAAATTTAAAATATAAATAGTCCTTGAGAAGATCTACAAAAAATACGCTTACATGTGTAGGTTATCTCCTTCAGTTGAAGAGATATTTAGGTTTATTTATTTATTTTTTTTTAATTTTGCTCGATTTTTTTTTGTTTTTTAGATATGGCGGCCCTACGGAGGGTCGAATTTTTTTTTCAAAATATCAGCTATATTTGCAATAAAATTCTAAATAAAATAAAAAAAACTTGGTAACAGTTATCTCGTCCGTGTAAAAAGTTACACGCATCCAAAGTTGGAACATGTAAAATGGGCCTAATTTTTTACGATTTTTCCTAAAAAAGTCCCTATATTTTTTCTTTTGTAGAAACAAATTTTCTTTGGGACTATATACAATTTGTATATGTTCCGGAAAGAAAACTTAATGCAAAAGCATGTAAAGTAAAATTGGACTCACTTAAGCGGACACAGTATCCCCCAGACCTATCCAAACTTGGACAATTTTAAAAAAAATATTTAGGTTTCAGTAAAAAATTCTAAAAAGGCAAAGCACCGATCCTCGAAAAAGTTCCGTATTTGTATAACCCTATATGTTGTTTAAATACTTAGAAAGTTGTTTTACTATCACACGGTAAATAGCGTCACAGTAGGCACTTTTCTAAAAAAACTCAGTTTTTGGAACACATTTTCGCCGTTTTAGGAATTTCGGTATTTGAAAATAAAAAATGTCAAAAATTATAATGTCATTAATTTAAGGACATTTGGATCTAAATTAGTTCCCAATTTTGTTATGATATCTTTAACCGTTAAAATTTTACATTAAATCAAATTTTATATTTTTCTTCATGGAAAATCACCATATTATAATTTTTTTAGTTTTTTAGGTAAATGACGTTCAAAAAATTAATTAAATTCTTTAATTTTATTAAAATATGAATCTACAAGTCCGAAGGTTTTTACCAATATCAAATACTTATATAAAAAGTATTTATTTACTCTTCAGAAGTTCCATAAACCTTGCCCCTTTCGAAAAATTTGTACGTTTTTTCATATATAGCGTGCAAAATGTGTTACACCAAACTTTCTGTTAAGTTAGTCTGTGTTGGAATTCAGAATTAACATTTGATATGTTAGTAACATTTTGCATGAAATATATGAAAAAATTTACAAATTTTCCGAAGGGGGTAAGGTTTGTGGAGCTTCTGAGTAGTAGATATATGCTTTTTATATAAGTATTTGATATTGGTAAAAACCTTCGGACTTGTAGATTCATATTTTAATAAAATTAAAGAATTTAATTAATTTTTTGAACGTCATTTACCTAAAAAACTAAAAAAATTATAATATGGTGATTTTCCATGAAGAAAAATATAAAATTTGATTTAATGTTAGGAAAAATCGTAAAAAATTAGGCCCATTTTACATGTTCCAACTTTGGATGCGTGTAACTTTTTACACGGACGAGATAACTGTTACCAAGTTTTTTTTATTTTATTTAGAATTTTATTGCAAATATAGCTGATATTTTGAAAAAAAAATTCGACCCTCCGTAGGGCCGCCATATCTAAAAAACAAAAAAAAATCGAGCAAAATTAAAAAAAAAATAAATAAATAAACCTAAATATCTCTTCAACTGAAGGAGATAACCTACACATGTAAGCATATTTTTTGTAGATCTTCTCAAGGACTATTTATATTTTAAATTTCAGCTCATTCGGATCATAAATGAATTTTTGGGGATTTTTTTAAAAATTTTGAGACCCGAGGTGACCAACTTTGAGGGGGCACAACCTGGCCCGTATTACCCCTAGGAAGCTGAACAAATGTAATTCAACTCAAAAACACCTCAGCTCTAACCATGTGAAATTTTGTAATAATATCTCCAATAGTTCCCGAGATACCGAATTATTTCCAAAAAAAAAAGTTTCTAAACCACTGTGCGGTGGCATAGCGAATACAAGAGGTTTTGTATTACGGAGTATTATCAAATGAACTTACACGCTTTAATCGTCAGTTTAACTATAAATCTCAAGCAAAGTGTTTGGTAGTGAGTGATAATAAAGAAAGGAAAAATAATAGAATAAAATACAAGAAAAAATATATTAAAGTTTCTTAGGAAATAAATAAAATAAGTAACTGTTTTTAATGTGATATAAAATGTCGAATAAAATAGAAGATTTTGAATTGAAATTGAAAACTATGGAAAATAAAAAATTTCCCAATAACCGAACTAACAGCAAAAGTCTGGGTCTCTATCATTATTATCATACGGATTTATACTATTCAATGCCGGAGATAAATAGTAAGTAAATATGTACATATTTATAATATTTAAGTGGAAAAAATATTTAGACAAACTTCAAAAGTAAATGTTTGTTCTGGTTAAAATTTTTAAACTTTAAATTTATCTTTGTAATAAGTTAAAATTTGTTAGAACTTGGCATGGATTTGAATGAAATTTTATATTTTGTTCATGAATAATATAAAGGTTTATATTTTTATTTAAATTTATTCATAATAAATCCAGTAAGTTATATTAATTTATGATTGTAGTTGCTCAGTTACACCTCTAATTCATTAATAGTTCTCCATATAATCTTAAAATGAAAATATTTGCAAATTTAATAGACATCTGTGTAACTCTTTTATCGTAAAATGTTTATATTTAGGTAAATCAACACCTAATTCTAAGTAAGTTCGTGTGTTAAAAGTCATAATTTCTTTAAAAGTGCACTAACTATTGTTTCAATAGTCAGCATTGTTAGAGGGTGGTAAATTAGATAAATTACAAACAATTAAGTTTATTACATCCATTAAGCGCTATCTTAAATTAGTACTGTTATTAAACAAAACTAATTGTTATAAAATAACATCATAAAAATAGAAGGTTATTATTACTTAAGAAAAGACCGATTCGTACTGAAAGCCGAATCCCAATTAAATGCAGAAATTAAATGAAATTAAGATCCATTTAGACATTAAAATGACTGCTACAACACCTTGATTATTAATTTTTATTCATAAAAATAATATGGCTCGATGTCTTAGTAAAAAAAATATATATTCTAGGAATTTGAATCAATCGTTTGATCACATAAGCTTTGAAAAAATGAGAACCAAACTATTTAAAACGTCAACATACATATTGTTACGAATGTGCAATGACGATTTGAGTTTAACGGTCTGTAACGACTGCCTGCAGCATTCATCATATTTGAGGGCACGTCCATCAGTAGCATTCGGTTGTTGGCATTGTTTGTAAGTATGGCAACACTAAATGTTTGGGCTGATGGCAATGACATCGAAGGTTTTGGAATTCGAATGTACTAGTATGTCCGTTAAGATCATTGTAGAAGATTGCCGATAGATGGCGCGTGTATAAATAGTGGCAGAGGTGGCAGTCGTGAGTGGAGTTTATCAACTGTCGTGTACATTTGAGTTTGTACATTATAAAGTGCGTGTGCACTTCTGTGAATTGATAAACGTGTATAAAGACACTGAGTGACTATTTAATTCTGTTGTTGTTTTACATTCTAAATAAATAAAGAGTTGTTACAATTTTAAACTACTAAAACTGCTTTTATTTGCAATCAAAAGTATCCGGTTTATTTAAAGGAAATAAACCCGGTTTTTAAAAGGTAAAACGTAACATTGTATTTGGACTTTTGACAAAACAACTTAAGTGTAATTTTAAATGGAGGAGGTTGCACAACAAATATTCACGTAACTGAAAAACGGTTTAGTTTATTGAATAAACTAAAAAAACCGAAATCTCGCAATAAAATTACCTTTAAGAAAGGCTTAACATTTTTTTTAATCTTCGCAGTCATTTTAGAAATATAATTTTTTTTTGGAAAAAAAAAAAATTTTTAGAAAAACTTCGAAATTTTTGGTTCAAAATTGGAAATGCATATACGCTCTTTTATATTTCTCAAACGACTGCGAAGATTAAAAAGATGTTAAGCCTTTCTTAAAGGTAATTTTATTGCGGGATTTCGGTTTTTCAGTTTATTCAACAAGCTAAACCGTGAATATATGCTGTGTAAACTCCTCCATTTTCGAAATAACGGTATATCTCGAAAATACAAGCTAACCTGAATTCAGCGTACCCAAATTAGTTTAACCCACCGCGTCCCCCACTCGACAGTTTTTTTCGACTAGCACAGTGTAATTATTTTATTATTTGTCCTTGAAGAACTTTTTTATATGCCTCAAAGAATTATACAAAGCTCTCGAATTACTTTAAGGTTAAATAATAAAACAATTATCGATCAATTCAATAGTTTTTGGAAGCTATAAGCTATTAAAGGGCGATTGTCATAAAATGTTGTGCGCTGATATCAATGTATCTTATATGGTAACTTTGGTAATTTATGGACTTATCGTAACAAAAACCAATAGTATGATAGAGTGACCACTATTTCCGGTTTAGTGGTCACTTTTCTAAGCACCTTTTCTATAGTCTTTAAAACATTGTTTATTTATTGGCATCTATTGGCGTTTTGTTAAACAATCAAATTTTTTGAAGTCATCGTTTAAGTTTTAAGTCATGGTTCTCTGGTTAGATTATTATATGAATTTGAAAATATTGTAAGCCGCAGTTTTTCTAAGAGACTTTCACGCATTCAATAAAAAAAGCACAGAGTGTTTATTGTTCATCGAATTCAGTGTTACTTTGATATTTCATTTGTTTTAGTCAGAAAATGATTAGCTTTTAAACACATTTATGCACAGAGAAAACAGATTCGTAATAGCAACCGAGTTTGTTGTCAATCAAATAATTCGGTAGCACACATAGAATTTTTCGTTTCTATGAACAGAAAGTCAGTTAATAAAGAAGAAGTAATAAAACTTTCGTTACCCCTTCCAAAATGTTGTAGTCGCAACTGTAAAATTCGGTCAATAAGGTAGAATCATTCGATTGGCAAAAAAATTCGGTTGCTATCACGAATGTGTTTTTTCTGAGTACTCTACGAAAATTTGTATCATAATTATTAACCATGGTGGTTAATAAACTAACCACCCCATTCTCTAAAACCCTTGAAATGGGGTGTTTTTTTTTTTGTTCGTTGATTTATTAATTAAAGTAAAAATTCAATTGTTTCGATTTTTAACTTATAGTTAAAACTACTGATCTATGAAAAATATTGGTCCGATATCGATATTTCTAAGATTTTTATGTGTTTTTCGGAAGAGGTCCTTATATGGGACTTATAACCAATTATAGAAGTGGACATAATATGGAGGCAATGATCAAATATAGACCGATCCAAACAAAACCCATACATATTACTTTTTTCCTTTATTTATTCCACTTGTGAACATAAGGCTTTAACAAAAAAATTCCAACTTATTCTATCATTACATAAAACTTATTTCGTCAAACGATTTGTTTTGGATATTGAGTTCTTGTAGGACTGTTCTACGCTAGGTGTTCTTAGGGCGGCCTGAGCGTCGGCTACCTTGGGGATTCCATTCCAATGCAGTCCTTGTGATGCTGCCAATTGGTCTTCGCAATGTGAGGCTTATCCATTTCCACTTTCGTCTTGCTATTTGGCGAATTATGGTCTCTTCGTTTGTTAGTCGCCAGAGTTCAATGTTGGTGATAACGTTACGCCAAAATATGCGGCATATTATGCGCAAACATTTCTTTATGAAAATTTGCAGTCTTCTCGCTATCGTATTCGTTATAAGTCGTGTTTCGCTAACATACAGCAGTGTGGATTTCACATGGGCATTGAAAATATGGATCTTTGTATTTTTCGACATTTGGGGGGATCTCCACGTTTTACTTAACCGACCAAAAGCTGACCTTGCCTTATTTAGCCTGAGTGACACGTCATATTCCACCCCTCCATCTATCAACATTAGACTGTCCACTATTTGTATGGGGGGGAAAAAATGTCGGAATCTTGTTGGTCTTAACCCCACAAAATGATTCCCCTTTCCAGATATTGAGATAACCGAAATTTGAGCTCGATTAAACGACGTTAACCCGTGCCGCTCGTCGCTCAAAGTTTGAAAAAATCAACATTTTTGGCCAAAAAGCTAACATAAGAAGCTATAACTCCAGAACGGTAAATAATAGAAACACGTTTAGTATCTCAAAACAAAGCTAATATTGTTCTTCAAAATTTATTTTATATACATTATTCTTGTTACTTTAAGCCAAACAGAGTTACAACAGCTTTTGTCTCCAAAAACGTGACCTAGTCGCGGTAGGAGCATACTTCGTATATTTTGATATTATGTAAAAAATGTTGCTAGTAAGTACATATTTTTACATTTTATTGTTATTGAATCATAATGTACATAGATTTAGTATTTCAAACAGATATAAAACACAAAAATTGGTTGAAAAATGTAAAAGTTATTAAAAATTCCCCAGGCCATTAACGTGTCTCGGAGCACTTGATTATGATATGTGGAAAAAAATTTAACTTATTTTGAAAACTATACGAATAAAACTATTTTATTACATAAAATATATCTATGTTTGCTCAAATATAAGTTTTTTTCCTTAAAATATAACGTGAATCTGTTCTCAGCTATGGTCAAAAAAATTTTTTTTTTTTAGACGACAGTTTCAGAACACCATTTTCAGTTTTTTTTAAACTTTGTTAAACAAATTTTTAATTTTTTTAAATATCACCGGGGGGTTTATGGTCAATAGATTAGGGAACAAAACAGTGAAAAAATTAGGTCAATACCTCTTATAGTTCAGGTGTACCTGCGGTTTGAATTCTGCGGACTTCGCGAAAAACTCATTTTTTTGGAATATTTTAGAAAATATGTCATAATTTTTTATTGTTATACATTTTAACCAAAATATTTACAGAATATTATTTCTCAGATATTAAAAAATATGTCCCTGAAGTTATATATAAATCGGGAAATCCTAAGGCGTAAACTTTGGAGGTCAAAGGTCAAATTTCGCAATATTTGGAAATTCACATTGAAACATATGGAAATAATCTTTATTTGTCGACCATATTTACTAAAATTACAGGATTTTATGGTATATGGTCCGATATTTAGCATAACATCAAATCAAATTAACCCTTTAAAGCATTTGGGTCAAATATTTTATTACTAGATTATTTATACCCGTTGATGTCAGGGCTTAAAGTTAGTTTTTCAGCGAAATAATCATGTATACAGTGTTGAGGAGGGTAACACCTCTCCAATTATCATACTCAGTCAGATATTTTTCTTTGGTATATTTACTATTTCACCTTTTGTTCATGTATTAGGTAGCTGTTAGTTTAACCAAGTATCACATATATATGGATGGATGATTTCTGCTGCTATTTTGCTTGGAGTAGTTCTGGGGGTATACCATCTTCTCCTGGCGCTTTGTTTCTCTTTAGTTTTTGGACAGCGCATGTTATTTTCTCAATGTTGTAGACGCATCAGTATGTAAGGAGTTTTCTGTGTTATCATCGACAATGTTGCTGATTTTCCTTTTATCGTTTCGTTTGCAGGTGTTGTCTGACAGCCTTTTCTTCCTCTCTGTTCCCTCTTTGTAACCTATTTTCTTTTCTGCAATGGCTCTGAGTGAGTTACCCATGTTATGTTATTTCCTGATATACATTCCCTTAGAACTTCCCCAATTTTATTATTTTTCTCCTTGTCCCGTAGTTTGCCAACATCAAAACGTTTGCGTATCTGTTGTGTATCCCTTTTGTACATTCTCTTTAATTTAATTCTTACTGTCGCCACCACTAGCTCGTAGTTACTGTCTATATCGTAACCTATTTTAGTCCGCACGTCTATTAATGATCCTCTCCATTTACGGCGAATGCAAATGTGGTTTATTTGATTTTAAGTATTTCCATTTGGAGATGTCCACGTATATTTATGTATGTTCTTCTGAGGGAAGATTCGTCCTTGACTGAGTCATCAGCATCATCCGTGAGTGCGTAACATTGAATAATGGTAATATATTTCCCAACCTTACGGAAGAAACGACTTGTTATAATTCGATCCGATATAGGATTCCATGAATCTAAGGTTTGATTTTAAATCTTTGGATATTAGAAATGCAATTCCACTCTCGCATCTGTTCTCCTTTCCGCTGTACAATACCATATTTCCATTTGAAGATACTATTTGCCCATTTCTACCTCACCGCATTTCACTAATAATACCCAGAATGGCAACATAAAATTTTAACATTTCAGCTTCTAATTGAGCGAGTCTTGATGTTTCGTTTAGCGTTCTAACGTTCCATTGTCCAATTCGTATCCGTTTTCGTGTGTCAAAGGTTGTCATCAATGTAGGGGATATGTTTTCTATTTCTCTTGTACTAGTTTCGTTAATCATTTCTGTAATTGGTCCACTGTATCCTTTGATGGTACTGGGGCTGCCAGTTCACTGTCGCCCATCCCGACTATGATACACAGCTGAGTTTCAGTGACTATGTGTGCTTTTTTTTTCTGTCACCTATTTACCTGAGACGCATCGGTGTTTGCATGCCGATCAGGTTACTCATCTATGCGCTTTCTCACTCTAGCTGCCGACATTACCATTTCGGTTTGGCCCCTTTAACTTGTTTGTTAAGGACAAAACTATATCACGAAAGCATAAACTAAAACGGAAAACCGGTTTTCTATAAAAGTCGGTTTTTGAATACAAAAACCAATAGTCAATTCTAAACCTAGCAGAGTATTAAATAATACAAGTTGTTTGTAAAAATATTAAAATATATCACATACTTTAATATTTCGCTAACTTAACCACTCTAAGAAACTTAAAACTTTTGTTATTATCTGATTCAATATACATATTTTATTTATTTTATATATTTTTAATTTAAATTATAAAAGTAGATTTTTAATAATTATTTATGAATAAATATGAAGAAGCAAATCATTAAATTATTAGGGTTTCTTATTAAAATCTAATTCACACTCTTATTTCTTCAAGTGTTGAACAATGAAACTAGTAACGGCTTTTTGCTAGCTAAGACAACAACCAAACAGGAAGTATGTATTAACCACAGCCAACTTCACAGCAAAACAAAATGAAAATCACAATTTGTTTACAAAATAAAATGCAAGTGCAGTAAACTCACTCAAACAATAAACTTACAAGTTAGTAAGAGAAAATTCTTGGTAAAATGCAAAAGAGATGTAGACATATCTGTATGAGTGTGTGTTTATGAAAAAACACAAAGAATTTAATAAGGGAAATTTCACAGAATATTTGTTGTTGTTCTTTAATACTCGATTAAATAAAATTTTGTTGTTTTTCTTTTGTTATTGGCAAACTAACAACATTTTAAGGGAGAGAGTGTATTTTTCTTGATGTGGTTAAACCAAAAAAGAGTGTATTTCTTTTGTTTTGTTTTCAAAACAATTAATGCAGAGAGGGAGAAAAACTAGAAATAAAAAGGTCTACGTTTTGATAGCACAACCATCAGTTGAAAATCATAAATGCTTGTGAAGGGAACACGTTTTCAAAAAGTGATTTTTTAGTTTTTATTTAATTTAATTTTGAATTTTTTTTTGTTTTTTCATTTTACTGATTTTAAATGAAAATTTATGTGGTAACTGTTAAAAAAAAACAAATATTAAAAAATAGAAATAACAAAGTTTTGATGTCAAGTGTAACTTGTTACCATTTAACAACAATGTGAGAAATATTAGATGGAAAACATACAACAATTTTATTTAAAAAAAAAAATTGTCTTGAAATACATAACAAGAAATATAAAAATTTGTGGGAATTTTTGATGAATAATTTGTATAAAATGTTGAACTAAAATATATGTTTTATAAAATCAAGCATTAAATTAAGTTAAATAACAGTTTATAAATAAAATATTAATGGTTTTTTATAAAAAAATTAATTAAAATTTCATTTAATTTTGAGTAAAAATTAAACAAACCAAAAAAAAAAAAAAAAAAAAACAAGACAACGAATAAAAGAAAACAAAGAAAATTATAACCGAAAAAACACACACACGGAATTTCTTACCACTATTTTGTTGTTGGTGCTATTGGCTGTGATTGTCAATTCATTTGTTATTATTATAGTTGTTGCTGCCTTTGCTGTTTTAGTATGTAATGACGTCGCTGCTGCTTCGCTGTCTTTTTTAGTCTAGTGCTGCTATATTTATGACAGCTGATAGTTTGTTTTGTTTGTAGTATTTATATTACAAGTTGTTATTGCTATTACTGTTGCTGTTGGAATGCTAAATAGCAACAACAATTATAATAACAAACTAGTGTCATTTTCTACTAACATCGCGCACCCCCCTCTTCCTAATTGGAACATTTATGCCCGAGTTTATTATTCCCACTTCTTACATCAATTACTCGCTATCTGCGTTACTACTTCAACATTTTCTTCGATTCTTTATCAAACTAATTTGTAAGTATTTTGTTTTTTACTACTTATTTATTTATATCATTTAGTTTTCATTTATTGTCTTTTATCAAATTGCAGCTGACAGATAGATATAGAAATTTCTGTTAAGAAAAACAAATGGCCCAAATGGCCGATAATCGTATGGAAATTTGTGTGTTTATATTTTGCTGTAGAGGGTGTTAGGTAGTATATTCATTTGGTTAAACAGTTTGTTACAAAGAATCGATAAAAGTAGTTAGTTATTGTCAGTTTGTTTTGGGAAAATATTAATGATTCTAAACAGGCTTGCCAGTCGTGTCCCCAAAAATGGGAAAAAGGCGTTTGGGGACAGGAAATTTGGTTTGGGGACTGTGGATTTTAATGGTAATATTTTCATATTTTTGGGGATAAACTTAATAGGATAAGGTTGTTTTTATTATTGACTAGCTGAACCCGGTCCGCGTTGCAGGCCCTAAGAAAACATCTGTTTTATATTGCACATCGATCTCGATTTTAATATACAGTGTCGGACAAAGTCGGTGATCCAACCTTCAATGTTAATACATATGGTGGTCCGGCTGGTTCCAATGAATTCAAAAATTTAGTAGGGTAATCGACGGCTTGTTCTTCGTTCATTACTGTGCAGTTTCAATTGTATTTGTTTATTGAGCTTGTGAACATCATAATTTATTGGTGCCAAAATTGCATGTTCCCACAGCCAACGGCTTGAATAGTCGACAACGGCTTGAATATTCATTTGCATTCGGCAGAAGTTCGGGAACGAAATCTAATATGTGGCGGGATCAATTGTTATTTTTCCATTTCCGATGTCCAACAATTATTTTGAGAGGGTTTCGGCAGAAGGGTATTGCAGCAAATGCAGACATATGTTCGTTCATAGCGTTCGTCTTCTGTAGCTTCATTACCAGTGAAATAAATTTATAGGAACTTCGCATCATCATTGGGAAGCGGGAGCAATGATCCAATTGTGTGGTACATTTAGCCTTGAACTTTAAAGGTGGACATTAATCCGACGTCATTTTAATTTCATTAGTGTATAGTATACAAATTTGTTTTTGCCACGTCATTCCGTCCACAGACCGAATGCCCGCTAGCCTATTCTGCAGATTCCCTGAAAATTTCATCAAAATCGGTCTAACCATTTTTGAGTACATTCGGAACATACATACAAACATCCATTTTTATATATATGGGCAATTCCACGACAGAAAAAAAAACCCTTAAAACTTTTTTTCAAGATGATTTCAATAGGAGAAAACACTAAAATGTTACTATGTGAAAGTATTTTGAGCTTATTACAACATTTTAAGAGCAAAAATAATAGTTTAAACTGAGAATATTTAATTTTTTAATTTAATTGGTATGTTTTAGGCTAAAATTGTGGCGAAAACTAAGCTCCCAATTAGCATGTAGTATGAAATTTAATTTTTTTTTTTTGCTATTGTCAAATTGTTTATTAAAACCGAATATATATTTTCTATTTATTTTTTTTTAATTTTTATATACATATATTTACAGAATACAAATAGATTTACTAGAAGAGAAAAATCTGTCACGTACGGTATGTCACGTACGATATTAAATATTATTTTTTATTGTAAAGGAGAAATATTTGGTTTAGTGTAAGAAATTAAAAGAAAACATAACTCCTTTCACGATTCGCAAATTTTCGCATATTTCTACATATACCTCAAAATTACTTCCGTTTTATGTCACGTACGATATGCATTTATTTCGTTGTATATTTTGGAGAACAATGTTTCGAAAGAACTTATTATTTTTTTAAAATATAGTACCCTCTGAATGGAACATAAAGACCAAATTAGTTTTCAGATACTTGTGCTTTGGATAGAAAATATTTAATGTTATTGATAAATGTATATGATAAATTATTCTTATATGATAAAATTATGAGCATTTGCGAAAAGTTTTAAAATTTTAGGTGCAGATCAAATGTATTTGTGTTATTTCGAGTTCAATTTTCAATTAAACCCATATAGTGTAGACGATAGAGTGCTGGACTATCAATCTGAGGGTTGGGGGTTTTCGATTACCGCCAGAGACTCTGGGTGTATCTGCAGACAAGCAAAATGCTTCGCAGTTTGTGTGTGCTTAAAAAAGGTATATTTATTCTGGATCGTTATACAATTCGAATCGATCAAGCTATGTCCGCCCGTCTGTGTGGTTGTTGAAGGATCTGTTAATCAGAAATTATTGGCACCAAAATGTAACTTCCACAAATAACTTCCCGGAATATGGCTCTATGCTACATAAATGTCTATAGAATAGTGGTATCCATTAGGGTATTCAATTAATCATGTTTCTGGTTTAATAGGTTAATCGAGTAAATAATTAATTGGGGTTTAGATTTAATCGGTTAATTTTAAATTATTCGATGAACCGAATAATTTCTATTTTAATTTTAAACTGTAAATAAAACCACGAATTTTGTGTACTTATTTATCTATTCTGTTAATAAGAAGAAAAAAAAAAAACAACAAGTAAGAGAGATATATTCGGCTGGGCCGAATCTTATATACCCTTCACCAAACTATATGTACTTCAAAATACAAATTTTAAATATTTTTAGGTAAACAAAATTTATTTTTTTCCAGTTGTTTTTTTTAATTTTTTGGAAAAAAAAATTTTTCGAATTTTTTTTTTAAATTTTTTATGTAAATTTTTTTATTTTTTTTAAATTTAAAAATTTTTTTTTTTTAAAATTTCAATTTTTTTTTTTAAAATTTAGCGAAAAAAACTTTTGGTGAAAAAAAAATTCGGGTTAAATTTTTTTTCCCGATTTTGACCCATTGTAGGTCCAACTTACTAAGGTCTTATATACGTCGTTGCAAAGTCATTAATATAGACAATATGGATATCATTAGATATCCATATTGTCTATATTAATGACTTAGTAATCCAGATATAGGTAAAAATATAGGTAAAAAGTCGAGGTTGTGGACCGATATTCTCGATTTTAAATAGCAACCGAGCCGGAAGAATTCCGGAGATATTGATGTATGATTCGTGTATGTAGATTATTTGGGGGCTTCGGAAAGTTGATTTCAACAGACAGACAGACGGACATGGCTTAATCGACTCCGCTATCTATAAGGATCCAGAATATATATACTTTATAGGGTCGGAAAATTATATTGTGGAATTTACAAACTAAATGACAAACTTATATATACCCTTCTCACGAAGGTGAACGGTATAAAAAATAATAAGTATGGTAGGGTTTGACCGACCATACTTTCCGAATGCAACTGATTCGTTTGAAGAGAGCATTGGCCGAAAAACGCCCTAAATATATTACCAGACATGAAACCTTAATATTCCATCATGACAACATTCGGCCACATGGTGCAATATCTGTTAAAAAATATTTATAGACCAGACCTTGCCGCGTCCGAATACTATTTGTTTCGATCGATGCAGAACGCACTCTCTGAGATACGCTTCACTTTGAAACAGAGTATCCGATATTGGTTTGATTCGTTCTTATCCTAAAAAAAATGAGCAGTGATGGTTTGGTCAGATTTCAGCAACTCATAATAGATAGGACCCTTTTGCTCTCACCAAATACAGAGAATTACCTTTGCGCTATAGATATTTGGCTTTGGTGTCGATTCGGCTCGTTGGCCAGCTTCTCATACGATCTCTTACGCTTAGGTTTAACATAATCTGAGTGTCCGATGCTCTTAATCTAATTTATAAGAATTGCTTTCACTATACCTCTGGGAGTCTACTGAAATATGAAGTAAAAACATATCAGTAGAGAAGAGTACATACAAATCAACCATACCCTAAGCAATTATCTTGTACGAGCGTTATACTATTCTAAAAATTTGTGCGGTTTCTCATGTGAACAAAGCCCACAAGTGTCAATATTAAATAGCTGCTGAATCATAACAATAGCAGTGCAACAAAAAAAAAAAAAAAAAAAAAAAAATGGCAAAATACAAAATAAATAAAAACAAAAACTAACAGACAAATTTACAAAAATAGAATAGAATTTGATGGTCAAGATCGATTTAAATGTGCGCTACTCAAACGATTGAACTATTTTTCTATCACACGAGGGCTGTTTTAAATAAATGGCACATAACGAGAGATATGTCGGAGGTAAACTAAAATTTCACGTGAGTTTTTTTTTTTTTGTTATCACACGAGAGTAATTTAATAAAAGAAATGACGATTCTAGAGTAAATAGTGTTTGGTAAAATAATTAAATAAAACTTGATTATACTGTTTATTTAGAAAATAATTAGTCATTAGCATTTGTTATTGGATTGCTAAATATTTACATTGTAGTAATACAGAGCTGTGTTGATGTGGAAAGTAGTTTTAATGATATTAAATGCTAAACAGTTGGAAATATTTGAGATATTGAAATGAGAATTAAGGCATGTTAATTAATATAAACAATTAATAATTTTCTAGTTGAACTGTGTGCTCATGAAATTTGTTTATTATATGAATTTGATTTGAATATTTTAACTGCAATTTATAAACATTTCCTAGAATCTGTAACGGTATTTCAAACATCTACCATATTGGGTGAATTTCTGCAGGGCTGGATTTTGATTGGCAAAAGTGTTATGAATTTTAAAAATCTGTCTTCATATCTTTGTTCAGCGATCAAAAAACTATCAGATGTTTTTTTAAACTGCATTAAGTGATAAATAAGGATCTCCTTTTTCTAAACCATGTTTAACACGTTGGCGACCATTGAGTGGTATATAAATCTGCTCATACAAATGACTTGAAATAATACAGATACTATATTAGTCATTATTCGCATTCTTCTTGGTAATGCAGATAGTATGTAGTAGTAATTGAAAAGTTTTTCAATCAGTAATTGTAAGTAATTACAAAGTTTTGCTAGGTAATCCAATGCCCTTGTTTTTATATCCTGAGTTCAATTTCAGAAAATTTCCCTCGCCTATAAATTAAAACGAAAAAATACGAAGAATATTAATAAAAAGCAATCATTGCTTAATTGTCATGGTATTGTTAACGAAAATTGGGACATACCCAAAAATATTTATGTTAATACATATGAAAAATAAAAATTTTTAAAATTCGTTGGGATTAACGTTGGTCGCCAAAGGGTTAATTTTGTTTTAAAATCCATTTTGTTTTCAATTCAATGAAAACAAATATTAGCGGTAGTCACTCTTCGTTGCAATCTACCCCTGCAAACCTTGCATATGTTGCAAATATAACATATCGCTGGCTTAACATGCAAACTTAACATGCTTAACTTTTTTAGAAATTGAGATATGTACAATAATTAAAAATACATTGATTACAAAGAAAATAGACTCGATTTGTGTTTTTCGTGTCGTTTTTCACATTTCTCTTTGCACTAATTTTATTTTTTCTTGTTCCGTTTTATTCTTTTCCTGATTTTGAAGTTTAATAAAGAAGATTAAGAAGATTAAAAATCAACCCTGACTGCAAAAAAAGACATGCAAACAAAATTCATCGTATAAACGCAACATGTTTTTGGAAGCAACTTCAAAAAGAAATTAAGAAAAAACGACGTTGTAAAAATCATGGTCTAAACCCAGTGTTAGATTTCCTCATGAATGGAAAAGTCTTCCCAAAAAAATGAATAGAAATGTAGTAGCACTGGAGTGGTCTGATTTAAACCAACTTCACCAAGAAAGAAGAAAAATAACGACCAGAAAGTACGAAGACTTACATGGTCAATAGAATCCAAAAAAAAAAATACTTATTTTTTGTCATTTTGTTTTCACGCACATAGAAAACAAAGAAAAATACAAAATACAGAATTCAAAAATGTTTATGCAAAAAAAGTTTGATGGTTTTTTGTCTCTTCTGTAAAATTTTAAAATATTAACTTAGAGCCTTTGCATGTTAAGCCAGCGATATGTGCTACATATATTTTGCAATAACGCAACAGCATTTGCAACATATGCAAGTTTTGCAGGGTAGTTTGCAACGAAGAGTAATTTTCACGACTGTAAAATCATTCTTACTTAATTGAAAGTGTTCCAGTTATCATTAACGTTTAGAATAACAGCTCTTTTGGGAATATATTGTAGGAAAGATTATCATCATCTAATTATTACTAATCTAATTGATGTATGAGAATTAGATGAGGGAACAAATACTGCAAGTTTCTCATGTGTATTATAGTGAAATTGGGGAGCGCTAAATTCCGATTAATGAGACAATCCTACAGCGAAATCGAAAGATAATTAAAATTAATAAAATTGCATACATAAGGAATTGGATATGTTGTCATCTACAGTTATTAAGTTGGACTTAGGTGGGGCTGTTTAAAAGGTAAACTATTTTGGGGGTCACACTTAACTAGACCGTCACTTGGAATAGTAATTTGCCCAACATTACCATTAAAGCAATCTATGCCTTTTCTATGTTTGTTTTTTAATAGAACATGGGGATTAAAATCAAAGATAATCCAACAGTTAAGCAAGTAGTCAATGTATCCCTTATAGACAGTAATTGTCACTAATGTCTGACCACTTGGCTGATTCCAATTTATATATTTTAATATATATTTGACACGTATGTGCTCTTTGTAGTGCAGAGAGCAGTCAATTGGTTACTTTATACATCCCATGTAATCTAGACAATTATCAGTTAAGTATCTCTAAGTAATCTAGAGTGTAGTTACTTTATACGTTTATTTTGTACTGCAATTTTTTGTGAGTAATTCGGACAAACTGGTTTTATACAAACTGATTATATAATTATCATACAGTTTATTTTCTGTTAGCTTAAGTATACTGATATTCCATGTAAGATAACATGAAATCAATTGTCATTTTAGTGTATCTAAGTAACCTAGAGTGTAGTCACTTCAAACGTTTATTTTGTACTGCACTTTTATCCACCAGAAGTAATCTATTTGAGTGTTGTCGGTGGAAGGTAAAGTATAGTCGAATAAAGTGGGACAAGTGACAGCGAGATCTCTATTTGATAAGGTTATCGTCTCATTTGGGTCCATGAGCTTGTGCCCAACTTATGCTTTGGCTAATATCCTCTACATCCCACCCTCATATATTTTGGTAATGGAGGAGGTCAATAGGAGTGCAACCAGACAACCGGGAAGTTTTTGTAATGATCATAGTGTTACGTTTTAACCTTTTTAAAACGTTGGTTTATTTCGTTTAAATAAACCGGATACTTTTGATTGCAAATAAAAGAAGATTTAGTAGTTTAAAATTGTAGCAACTCTTTATTTATTTAAAACTAGCTGAACCGGCAAACGTTGTCCTGCCATACAAATTATTTGTAGTGAATATTTTGGTTGTTAAATGAAGAATAAAGAATGTATTATAAGTGAATTTGGAATTTTAGGTATTTTTGATGCCAAATGAAGAACAACATTTTTTGGAGAAAAATATTAAAAAAAGGATGGATAGGGATATCCTAATGACCTAGCGGTATGAAATGTACTTTATGACCTATTCTCGTACCTACCAAAAATATATAAAAAATTTATAAAAATTGGTAATATTTGGATATCTCGGCTAAAAAATGGGTGGGTGAGGGTCGAATGATGAAAATTTGTTATTATAGGTAATTTTGAATGCCAAACAAAAAAATGCGAATAAAAAGTTTTTGGCAAAGAAATTGTAAATACAAATTCTGGATAGGGACATCCTCATGACCTAGCGGTATGAAATATACTTTACGACCTATTCTCATAGCTCCCAAATATACATACAAAATTTCATAAAAATCGGTTTAGTCGTTTCGAAGAATTTTATATATTAGATGTACAACAACAACAGTTCAAATAGTCACTCAGTGTATTTAAACACGTTTATCAATTCGCAGAAATGTACACACACTTTATAATATACAAACTTAAATGTACAAGACAGTTAACATGTTAACTCTAACAGCGCCTATGATAAACTCACTCACGACTGCAGCCTGTGCCACTATTTATACACACGCCATAGAGTGTCCAAAAAACCGGTTTCCGGTTTAACCGAAAACAGTGTTATATAAAAAAACCGCCACACGCCATAGAGTGTCCAAAAAACCGGTTTCCGGTTTAACCGAAAACAGTGTTATATAAAAAAACCGGTTTCGGTTTTCTCATTCTAAAAAAACCGGGTTCGGGTTTGTCATTCTAAAAACCGGTTAACCGGTTTTTTCTAACAAATAAATGAATATTTTTAAAAATGTTATCAAAATATTTTTAAGTTATATGTTCAAATAAGCTTTACAAAGTATTTCGTTAAAACCGGTTAACCGTCTTAAAAAAAGCGGTTTGTCAAAAAACCGAAAAGTTAAAGAAAACCGAAAACCGGCACTTAGGGCATTATCTTCCTATGAGATATGGTCTGGGGTCGCCATGCACTGCTTTGCATATTTGAAAATAATTCGTTCCTGGGATTAGATAGTTCAAACGGATAATTAATTACTCTGTCCAAACGAAGATCCCACTTACTAGATTATTTATCACTTTTATTTATTCTTTGAACACACAATATCTAACCAACATTTCAAAATACCTGAACAAGACAAAAAAAGATAAATTTTGTATTGCTGTCATTGCTTGTCATATAATTCTGATGAAAAATACTCTAAATATATTTGTTTAATTCACAAGGCCTCTTATCATGTCATATTGTTATAATGTCCTAATATTTCACAATGGTTTTTATTGCTTTTCAAGCAAAAAATGTCCTAAAATAATACTACTTTCATTGCTATGTTTATTGTGTTATCGTAACCAACCAGAAGACACCAACGCCGAATGCCTTAGAGTCGGTTAAGCCGAGCCGCTGAGTCGTGATATATTAGGACATTATGACAATATGACTGATAAGAGACCTTGTGAATTGACCAATTGTATATAAATATGTATATGGGCAATACCACGAGAATGAAAACCACGACAGAAAACAACTTCTCTAACTTCTGCAAATGTTCGCATATTTCTACATGTACCTCAAAATTACTTCCGTTTTATGTCACGATATGCCTTTATTTCGCTCTATATTTTGGACAACAATGTTTCAATGTTTGAATGGAACATAAAGACCAAATTATTTTTCAGATATTCTTATTTTTGCAAAATCTATTCCAGTCTATAGGCGTACAAATGTCACGTACGATGATATGGAATTGCCCATGGGGATCAATGAAAATTTAATTTTAATTTTTTACATATGACATATGTATGTCAAACTTGATATCAAAAAAATAAAATTAATAAATTAGCTAGAATTGGGTTGAATTCGCCTTTGCATTTACCTGTATAACTTCGCCTTGTTGAGAATATTTTTATTAAAAATACATAATATTAGCAAAAAGTTTAGTTGTGACAGTTTTGCATTAAGTGACCGATAATTTTATAGGTTTATTTATTCTGTTCATATCTTTTGTTGAATGTAGATAAGATTAACTTAACATGATTTTCATAAAAATGTTTGCACGTGCTTTTTTTTCTTTTCCGCGGTGTTAAATTCATGCAAACATTCTTGGCAGTGACCGTAGTCTACCAAATTTATTTATAAATATAACTGAACTTTCACAGACCTTTTTGTAATATTGCTTGTGATCCTACTTGGCACATAATCTGTTAAGAATTAGTGCCAATTTTATCGGCAACATATTAGTCATTCGGGGAATAAATGACGCTTATTAAAGGTGTTCAATAGGTTATGAAATAGATTATTCATTTGGCAGTTATATGTAATAGAATATCTTTAAAAGGGCTTAAGGAAACCAGAACTTGAAATTATTATAATTAAAGGAATCATAAAAAATCAGTTTATTTTATCGGTTTTCTAAGTGAAAGCTATATTATAGAGTCCTCATAGTAGAGTCATATTTTATCAAATACGTTTTTTTCCATATCATCAGAATATGTTTTATTAGGGTCCCAAATATTAAAGCTATTTATATGTATTTATATATAGTATGCCAGTATATTTTTCTACATTTTTATCATTGTTACTACTCGTAAACGGCTGAGTATTGCTTGTCGTATGTATGTCGTCTCTATTTAGGTTGTCTTATCAACAAATAAATCGCTTGTCAATTACTTCAAATCAATTCTACGAGTTCTTATCACCACACCAAATCCCGGCTGCTCTGCTAACGTCCACCATGAAATTATTGCAAAGCGAAATGTTGTAAAAAAAAACAGAAATGTTTTTTCAAAAAACCTCTGAAATTGCTTGCTTTTAATTTGCTAAATTTAGATTGAATCGTAAGAAATCCTCTTTAGAATTTAAGTGGTTATGAGGTCACTTCTGGTTTGTTGTGTATTTATTTTCTAATCATTTAGTTACTTGGAATAATTTTCCATTAAGCGATTAGAAATGATGGTAAGCGGAAGTATGTGGTTGTTTTACATTTTCTTTTACACTTATTCATATTTAGCGGCTTTTCTGTTTTTAATACAATTAATTTTTCTAGGTGGAAAACAAATAAATGTATTCGTACTTTCAGGAAAAAGGTAACAAGATGTATAATTATTGAAGGTTATATACATATGTATATATAGCTGTGTAATTATGCGAGGGTTGTTTGGGAGGGAGAACTACAGATGTTGTAAGGGTGGTTGTTAGAGTCTATAACAACTATCAGTTCACATGCGACAGAGGCAACCCAAACTCGTTATAAAGTTTATAATATGCATAAATTCAATATCTGATAGGTCTGATACTTCATCGTGGACAGCCGATTCCAAAACGATCTTTAATTTTTTAGACAGAAAATGGCCAAATAAGAGTTCAAAGGACATTCTGTTTTCCACAGATCCGACAGAATTAATTGTATTCTCTAAATAATACATTATGCATGCCACCCAATGAGATAGATATAGATGTAGACTTACAAAATTTCGTTAGTTTTCGTATACATTGTTCACATCCATTCGGAGACCCCTACAGTTAATTGTGATACCCTTCGAAAATAATAAAATTCTGAAAGAAAAAACGCAATGGAGATAAAGAATGAAATATAGAGGCTGTTAGTAGGCAATAATAAGAAGTAAGAAATCACATTCTTCTTCAATTAATCTTCCTAGTTCTCTATATGAAACATAATATATTTTCCAGTATACAACCAGTAATTTTTTTAAGCCCTTCGTTAAATCGTCTGCTAAACCATCTAATTCTATGGCAGTGTAGCCTTTGGTAATGACTAATGATAGGTTTCATAATCCCAATATCATCGACCTTCTTGCATATCCCACGAAAATCCGGAGAGCAATTATTACTTCTAATAATCCTAACAGTGATCCGGTCTTCAGACTGCATCTATCGAAATCTAACATCATTCTGGTTCTTGTCATGTACAGTTTGTTTAAGAGTTTGCAGTGTGTTTTAGTTTAGGCTCGGTTGGATTATTCAAGTAGCTCTCGGATATTTCAATATAATAGTGATATATTGGAGATATTATTCCAATATTCCCTACCTACAAGTCTAGTTCAGACCCTTGTCTCACAAGTTAATCTGAATGTTACAGTAAACCGTGTACATCCTAACATTATACTGACTCATTAGCCACCATGAGCAATTTTACAGTCCGCAACTACTTTCGTTTTGTCGTTAAGATCTCAGACGCAAAATTTTTTGGAATATCTTTATGAAGGATGTATTTGTCTCCTCTATGAAGATACCAGCTCCTTTTCTTATCTACATCTTTTATCCATTTATGAATACTACATCCTTCAAACTGTCTATTAGATCCCAGCCAGTCATTCTTTTCTTGAAACACTGTTGGTGCGTACTTCCAAAATCGAGTATCGAGAGCCTGCAGTCCGTGATTCAAGGAAGATTAATATCATGGCAAAGGCACATGATTTCGTACAAAGTATTCATATAGCCTTGCTGAATTGGTTTTATTGGTTGCTTGGTGAATAACTCAACAGGTAGTAGGTATAAAATGATATCCAATTCATCTGATGTGTGTTTCTTATAGTGACAGTGATATCAACTAAGACGAATATCTGAGTCTTATTGACTATTTTCCTATAGGTATCGTAATGTTATGTTTTCACCTTTTGAAACGTTTCTTTATTTCCTTTAAATAAACCGGATACTTTTGATTCCAAATAAAATCAGTAGTTTAAAATTTTTATTTATTCAAATGTACAACAACAACAGTCTAAAATAGTCACTATGTGTTTTTAATACACACACATACATTTATAATTCACAAACTTAAATGTACAAGACAATTGATGTTAACTCTAACAGCGCCTATGATCAATTCACTCTCGACTGCAACCTCTGCCACTATTTATACACACGCCATCTTTCGTGAATCTTCTACAATGCTCTTAACGGACATACTAGTACATTCGAATTCTAGAGCTTTCGATGTCAATGTTAGCAGCTTAAACATTTAGTGTTGCCATACTTATAAACAATACTAATAACCGCACGCTATCAACATTGTTGATAAGCTTCTACTGATGGACGTGTTTATAAACATGATGAATGCTGCAGGCAGTCGTTGCAGACCTATACTTCGTAACGTAAGTATAGGTCTGACAATCGATGCGCAAATCTATTTTATTATACTTTCTCAAGCTCCATTTCTTACAAATCGAATTCCTGTAGACGTTCTGACCTATTTAAACCTTTTCTGGTTGTTCCTTCTCTAAGATAATTTACTATCCAGGGTAATGGTTAAGTATTTTGCCTCGCCTGCTAATTTTGGCTTCAAACTTTAGATTTTCAGCATATCAAACCAGTTCACCTTGTATCTCCGGTTAAAGATTAACCAGTCATTTACATAACTTCCTGCCATTTTCTGTCTGCATAATTTCTTTGATAATCAAAAAATCGTCCTTTTCCCGGTCTGCATTGGCTTCTTTATTCTGAATTTGGCCTCAAAATGTTTCATTGTATCGTTGAGCACCAGTGCCCACAGTAAACGTGATATTCATCTGGCTACCTTTGTCCTTAAACTCTTAGGCTCGAAGTGATAAATCTGCTGTAGATCATGCGAAAATCCTGGTTCGTAAGTACCTCTGAAGTATCCCTAATTGCCAAAATCTTAATTTTATTGAAAGTTCTTTGCGTCAAAAGTAAGTGAATTATATTATTTTTTTAAGATAGTGAAAAACATTACCGTTAGAACTAAACCTGTTTTTCAGAACCGAACCTAATATTCGTCATAATCTGCTACAAACCGATACTTTTAAATTTTTATCGAAGGATGGATTTTATAATTTTTATTTGGTTAATTCACAAGGTCTCTTATCATGTCATATTGTCCTAATATTTCACAATGGTTTTTATTGCTTTTCAAGCAAAAAATGTTCTAAAATAATACTACTTTCTATGCTATGTTTATTGTGTTATCGTACACAGCAGCAGATACCAACGCCGATTGCCTAAGAGTCGGTTAAGCCGAGCCATCGAGTCGTGATATATTAGGACATTATGACAATATGACTGATAAGAGACCTTGTGAATTGACCAATTATCTTAAAAAAATAATATAATTCTCTGATATTTACTCACTTTTGAGACTCATAGTATATTAACTATGTCGTAGCTGTCCTCCAATATATGACCAACTACCTCTTGGAGAGTACTTTCAACAGTTTTACCTTTAAGGTAGTCATGTTGAGAGTCGCTTGCAAATAATGAACTATTCAGTGTTGCCAGTTTAGCCTTTTTGAGGCTAAATTTAGCCTTTTTATTTACTCTTTAGCCTCGAAATTTTGGTTTTAGCTTCGTGGCTTTTTTCTAGCCTTTTTTTAATTTGATAATAGCCTTTTTTAAATAAAAAAGGCTAGAAAAAACCACGAAGCTAAAACCAAAACTTCGATGATAAGGAGAAAATAAAAAGGCTAAATTTATATTTGTGAGACATTTTCATTTTAATTCATTACTGATTTTCATTTAGCTTTTCAATATACTCAAAAATTGTGCAGTATTAAAAGAACAAATAACAATTGCCAATACCAAGTGTTTCAAAATGAAATATAGTATTTTATATCTGAAAGCTATAAATGTCTAGCAAATTCGCTTTCAAGACAAAATTGTTATTACACAATATATTCATCGTTATATAATGGACAAGAGCCCCACAAACTCTTGAAGGCTTGTGACACTCGATGGCTGTCATTTGAAATAGCCGTTAAACGTATTGTGAATCTGTGCTTCGAGTTAAAACCAGCAATGCTTCAAAGCCAAACATTTAAGTGATTAATATACTGATTATAATTTGGTGTATTATTTTTTTTTAAACCAGTAAGCAATTCAGCGGACCCAACAAAGCTGTTTTCTGATTTAAAATTTCTTCTCCATAGTTTGTGTTTTCAAATTGTAATACAATGCAAAGAATTTGATACATTATCGTCCCCAATTGAAAATTGTTTAATATTTTCGCTACATTTTTCATGCAAGTTTGAAGAATGAGAGATGAAATAAAGATCGGTTTAATTAGTGACGATTCTGAAAAAAATAATACTGCAAATTAAACAAATTGAGCAATTGCGACAAAGATTTTCATATGAAAACTCTTCGTTATCCGTTAATAATACACTTAAAATAGTACTCGTAAAACCAAAAAAATATATTATGTATGTGAAAAATAGTAAATGCTTAGTACTTAAATTAAAAAAAACAAAATTTAAGATTTGTCTGTATAAAAATATATATGACATTTTGGCCAAGCAGGTGTTTTTTCTCATCCATGTAACTTATTACCTATTGTTCTTAGTAAAATGTGTCCCCAATAGTTTACATACATAGTTATTTCTTCAATCTTTCCGAAAAAAACATTTCTTTTGACTTTTTTTTTGCAAAATCTAAAACTGTTGACATTTTTTTTCAAAATGGGCCCTTTTTAATTTTTTTTTTTTTGCTCAAGAGAACCTTTAAGAGGTGTTTGATCGCTTAGTGAGATTCGAGTGGAATATCTATTAAAATAAATATTTTGTAACTCAAGACATACAATTTTTGAATTTTTTTTGCAAAATCTAAATTTTTTTCCAAAATTTTTTTTTTTTTTGCTCAAAATAAAGCTTATTTCCATTGCTTTAAGAGGTTTTTGGTCGCTTATGTATATTTATTATTTATTATTAATGATTAATGTTATTTTTTGTTTGCTGCTGAAGTGTACCTTTATAATTTTATTTATTTTTATGAATTTTATGAACATACTTTCAAATTTTTTATTTAAAAATAAATATAAAACTAAATTCTTAAATTATAATATTTTAGCTTTTTGTTTTGACTCTTTTTTAAAGCAGTTTGGCTTTTTCTGGCCTTTTTTTGAAGTCAATATAGCTTCTTTTTTTGCCAGCTCCTGGCAACACTGGAACTATTGCACCGTCAAAGGATGCGTCATAGCATAACCAGGAAAACACCATACGGACCCGGTGCTTTATAAGGGTCTTATACCTGGTGACTCTTACTTCTACAGTCCAAATATATGGTTTCTGACCGTTGGCGATGTGTCGAAAAGGTCCCCTGTCATACAGGCGTGAAAATGTGTTTCCAAAGACTACAAATTTCGTTTCAAACACTAATCCTTACTGAAATCCAGTGTCAGAAATACTAGCTGAACTTAAAGTTCTTCATGAGGCCCCGTTACTATCATACAATTTTTGGAAAGTGTTAAAATTAAGAAAATATTTTAGAACGATAAAAATAATATTTTTAAACTTTGATTTCAATTTCTTAATCTCATTTTTACATAACTAACCTTCTTTTCGTAATAAATAAAAAAACACATTTTCATATTTTTTTTTTTTTTTTTTTGTAAACTATTGCTGTAAAACTTAATGTTTAATTCAATTCGTATGCAAGTACAACATTTAATAATGTGAAAACGTTGCACAATTATTTCTGGTTTCTTTGTTTGTTTTTTCTTTATGAATGAATTTTGTTTGTGATTTTTGTTGAACTAGTGTTTAATAATGTAAAATACAGAGATAATAATAATTGGTTAAGGTCAACATAATAATAACCTCGATTTTTTTGAGCCAAAAAATATTTTTTTTTCTAGTGTGTGACTGAGCTTAAGTTTTGTGAACGAAACTTATTATAAATGAACTCTTTTCAGTGTACAAGAAATTCGAAAACAATTATACAACAATGCAACATACATATGTGTTGAATTATAAACATTTTAAATTATGTACTTAAAAAAATAATTCAACGAATTTAGCAGCTGGTAATTTTCTTAACATTTTAAATAATCAATAAGATTCTATACTTTATTCCTTTTTCAAACTTTTTAATTTGGGACCTTATAAAGCAAATAACAGACAAATTACATACGTGCCCTTATATATAGTTAGGGTATTCACACGGTAGTCATAAAGTCGTATGTCGTAAAATAATAACTCGAAAAAATATAACAGCTGCGAGCAACCCTCATAAGTTAATGTGCTATTTAAAATTTGAGTCAGCTGAAAAAAAAATTTTTTTTTTTTTAATTTTCATTTCAAAATTATTAAAAAAAATTTTTTTTTAATTTTTCAGTGAAAAAAATGTTAAGCCAATTTTTTCTTTTTAATTTTTTTGAAAAAAGCTCTTATTATTTTACGATTTTTTTCTTTGAAGCACAACAACATTTTTTTAAAACTATTGTAAAACTTTAGTACTTTATGACAATATGACCTCATAGCACACCGTGTGAATACCCCAAGTATGTATATAAAGAACTACTTATGAGTATAAATATTCTGTTAATATATATGTATGTTTTTAAACTTCTCATAATCAAACACCTTTTTACACTAAACCAACAATCTGCGAACAACGTTTAATATTTGCAATTTGAATTTTCAAATGCTTTTTTGTTTTGCACAATTTTGTTCGAGTTCAAAATACAAATTTCATTATCATTTTTATTTGCCAAGTAAGCTTGTAAACATGATATGAATTTTGTAGCGCGTGCTGGAAAATAAAACAAATATTTTTTGAATTCCAAATAATGAAAACATGATCACTGATCGATCAATGACCAAAGATGTCAATCAAAAAATTATTTTGTTTTGTTTATTTTCCATAATATTTAAAGAAAAAGTGGATATACATTAAAAATAAAATCGAGCAGAAATATATTGGTTCACAGTCGAATCTTGTATATTCTCCAGAGAACGGCAAAGGGTTGCATTCCTCCCCTACATAGTATTTATTGTTAACTTTTCATAAATTTTACAGGAGACAAAAACAATTTTTTAAGATCCATTGTTTTAAATATTGTTCAAATATGTTAATGTAGTTAGTATCTCACAAAACCACTAACGCACAGTGGTTTAGAAACGTTTTTTTTTTAATAATTCGGTATCTCGGGAACTATTTGAGATATTGTTACGAAATTTCACATGGTTGGAGCTGAGGTATTTTCGAGTTGATTTGCAATTGTTTAGCTTCCTAGCGCTAATGGGGGCTAGTGCGTTGGCCCTCAAAGTTGGTCAAATCGGGTATCAAATTTTCTTAGATTTCGTAGAATCATTGCACCTACTATTTGATAAACTATAATATGTAATCCTAAAGTCATGTAGTATGAAACAAATCTCGTCGGTGCCCAATACCAACAATGGTTTTCTAATAATTCGCGTCTTAGAAGGATACAAACACAAACAAACGATTTGGGACCACTCACTAATAAGCAAAAAATGTTCATTAACGTTCCGTGCCACTTTAACATGACCGATGAGTGTAAAATTTACATAAAATTAAAAAGTTTCATCCCATTGTTACTTTTCCCGCATACTGTTTTGAATGTAATCTGTTAATCACAGAAAAATTGCTGTTAACTGCCACCGCTAAGTTAACATTAGTCTGCATTTTATTGTTCATCCTAAAAATATGCTGTAATTTATTTATTATTTTTATTATCTCTGTAAAGGTGTGTTAATAAGAAATGTTTACTATTGTTAACATTTACATTAAATAACAGAAACATATTTTCACTTGTTAATGTTGTTGTTGCCATTCTAGTTAAACATTTGTTAAACAAGTGTCGAGTGATGAGTGTCATATTATCGTTAACATAAAATGTGAATGTTAAAATACAAACACAATGTTACAGAACATTTTGATTTATGTACGCTACAATTAGAATGTTGTTATCTTCGACTTTTCTTGGTGTTTGAATGGTAATAAACTACTATTTTCTCATAGTAAGATTTTTTAAAATAAATTAAATTTAACAAACAAACATATTATAATTGCTACTAAAATTACACTAACACAAGATTTCTTATTAGATTAAGAAATTCTTAATGTGATCAGATTTCTTAGATCCATGTGATTTAACCCAATTTTTGCATAACGTCTTTCTGTCCGAAATAGCATTATTAATAAATTGCCTCCTGTTGCAATAAAATTATCTTAAATAATACTTCCAGTTATTTAAAAAATACACTAGTTGGTAGGAAAGGCCTTTTGGCTCCACGTAGTTTTCGTACTTCATTCCAAATGTAAAAAATTACTCCAATTTTTAGGTTCGGACTTTAAATCAGTATGGATTAATAAACTAGATATAATATTTTCGATTCAGAATTAGATTTTGGTTAAATTTGTTATGTGAATTGTAATTATGAAACATGTTTTATATCTTAATGAAACTGAATTTGATTCTATACCATTTTAAAGTTGATCAATTAGGGAATTTTGAAAAATTAGACATTATATTCCTTTTAAAAAGTTATTAACAGGAATATTGTGACGTAAATCTTCAAAATTGTTCGTGAGAAAGTAGCAAAAGGGCATAAGTACTTCGATTTAGCCATAAAACTATTTACACTCCTATTAAAATAATAATATTATTATCTCTAACAACTAATCGTTCTTATCAGAAAATAGACTAACTACAAGTGACTCTTCAACAATAATTATTTATAAAAAAAATGTATACAATAATATTTATAAATATGCAATTGCGTTTGATAATAAAAAACATATGGACAAAGAATTATTATATCGACCAACCAGATGGCTGGCTGGTTGGCTTTGCTGACTGACCCATTCTTATCAATTGAATTTAAATTTTAGTTGTTTATCAATTTACTGCCAAATAATTCCACAAAAATTAGTATCTCATTAATATTTAATTAGTTGTGACAATATTTTCTTTATAATTTTTATGTATATATGTTTCGCCATTGGACAATTTAGAAATCAAATAATTTTATTCGTTTGTGTGTGCTCTAAACTATGAATTGTCTCCAATTGTTAAATAAAGGTATTTTCGAATACTAGATCTTTTGATCGATTGATAGATTGATTGATAATTGGATTACTAATTTTATTTGTAAATATTTTCATTTTTAATCGAATGTGAGGCCGCAAAGCAGATTTGAATACATATACTACATAAGTATTTATTTTAGTTCAATAGAATTTTTAACAAACATTTTTTTTATCAAGAATTTATAATGATTGAGTTGCAAAAAGTATAAAAAATATATAAATATGTCAAAGTTACAAACAAAATTTAATCTTATCTTTGTAAAATAAATAAATTTTTGTAAAATAATTTATAAGATGTTGTCTGAGTAAGCAGTGTTTCTCAAATTGAATTATGTAGATCCTAATCAAATTACAGATTCATTAAAAACATTATTAATACCCATTATTTATTTATTTCTCCCAACATATCTTTAAAATAACAAACTGGCAACATTTTTCACTTGTCCCATATAAAACGGCTGACGATACTTTATTATTCTCATATATTTTATTAAATATCTGTACTACAATTTCCCAGTTGTAGTGACTGCCTGCTGATATTTGTGGGAGACGTTCATACTATAGTCCGCAATAACTTGGTAGTAAAATACTAATGCTTCCAGAAGGTATTAAAGCAGAACTTTGAAGGCGATATGCTACTTCTTTTACGTCCAAAAACACTTAATAAATTGCTCTAATCGAGGCTACTCTGATGTTCATATCATTTCTAGACGTTGATGTAGGCTTAGGGAAACTTATTTCGATTATGTGGGTTTTTTTCATTACGAAATTGCAAATAATCTTTACACAGAAAAAAGGAATTCATAATCGGAATGAATTTTGTAATAAATATTATTAATCGAACATGACTTTTTTTCCCAAACTTTTTTCATTCAGAATAGGAACATGTTCATAAATATTATAAAATTGTACATGAGGGAATTTTTTGCTTTTTTGCATAAATTTGTTGATATTTTATAATAAATTTGCTTTACAATTGCATTACATGATGGTTTAGTTCAAATATGTTTGTAAAATAGCCCTATATTGACCAATTATTAAAGATAAGACAACCAAATCTGAAACGTAAAAAATATCATTAAACATAATTTAACATCCATTATCATTAAAGCATTTCATCTGCTCCAACAAATGGAGTCAGTTTTGCGCATATTTTCTCATTATGTAGCTGAAAATCTTAAAAAAATAAAAATTTTCAATGGAAAATTTCAATCATTTTTAAACAACATAAAAATATAAATGAAAATTGAAATATTTTTTTCAAGCCTTCTTGGTTTTATTTCAAAACAAAAAAATATGAACAAAATCATACTATTTAAGAAATTACTAATAAATGTTATGAATTGAAATCAATGAAATCAAATCATACTATTTATGTTGAAACTTTTTTCTGTGTACGTAAAATTTTAAAATGTTATTTAATCTTAAGGTCTTTTTTATAAAAAACTTTACATTTTTATTTCAATATTTCGCTAATTCATTGTATAACATCCCTGAGGGAAATTTGTGTCAATTGTTTTAAACGAACTAGTCTCGTGATATGTGCAAAGTGATATATCACTTGACTTGTACAATTTATAAATTGTCAACTATTTTATGAATGAATTTTAAAGAAATAAAATTTTAATAAAATTGTCTCACTAGTATTAAAATATCAAAAACAGAACAAATGCTTTTGGTTAGTTCAAAGTGACAGGTCCCCTTCATATAAAGCGTTTGAACTAGAACCGGTCCCTATCACTTTGGTACTAGCCACGTGACAAGTTTTGTGTTAGTTCCTGTACCCCTAAGATTCTTCAGGAAATTTCTTCATAATAATTAAAAATATTTTTCTTATGAAAGTAGTATTGTAATGTTACGCCAGAGACGATTCTTTCGGCTCTAGGCGCCCTGGATATAGATCAGTCTATTATCTGCTTCATAGGTAGATTTCTGACCAATAGAGTCATCATTTCTTCTATGGGGACTGCTACTATCTTTAGATTAGCGAACCGAGGCACTCCACAGGGAGGGGTTTTATCGCCACTCTTGTGGAATCTTGCCATTAATATACTACTCATAAAAATAGACTCCATGAAGTGCAAAACTGTTGCATATGCTGATGATGTTGCTGTAGCCGTTTCTGGGAAACATCTTGAAACATTAGCACTGCTAGTGGACTTGGTGTGAATCCTGCAAAAACGGAGCTTGTGCTTTTTTTAAGAAGGTACAAAATCCCCTCGTTCCACTACGGAGTAGAACTTAAGCTCTCTTAACGGAGTGGACTCTAAGCTATCCTGGAGCCAGAATATATATGCGAGAGCGTCCAAGGTGGCTATCGCTATTTATGCCTGTAGAAGGGCCATTGCGAAAACCTGGGGAATAAGCCCTAGGAATGCGATATGGCTTTTTGATATGGTGATAAAGCCCATACTAATGTATGGAGCACTAGTATGGTGGAAGGCCCTAAGTAAATCCACCTACTGTAGTATGGTTGAGAGAATTCTGCGGATCTCTGCACTAATGATTACGGGTGCGCAACGGAGCACTCCATCTCGTGCTCTGTTCGTTATGATGCACTGGCTACCGGCTGATCTCATGGCCAAACAATTGGCCATAAATTCGGCGTTCAGGCTAAGCACTGTAGAAGCATGGAGGTCTGGTACCGGCCATACGTCCATTTTGGGAAGTGTACATTATCTTCCTGTTAATATTGACTACTGCACTCTTTATCGACAGACGCTTCTCTGTATCGTTGGTGGGCGAGTTACCTTCTTCTAGGGACACGTTTGTCATCTATACATTTAGCTCAAAGTCTGCGCCTGGGGTGGGTGGTGGGTTCTATATTCCCCATTTTCGGGAGGGGGTGTGTTTCAGGCTACAGGATCAATGTAGTGTAATTCAAGCTGAAATTTCAGCGATCAAAAGGGCGGTACACTGGATGAAGTACTATAGGCTACCTGGTGTGAATATCCGAATCTATACTGACAGTAAGCCTGCTATCAAATCCTTATCTGGTGTCTACTCGACATCCAGATTGGTACCTGAATGCCGGGTATCTCTTAACGAGATGGCAAGACATTCTAACCTGGAATTATTCTGGGTGCCGGGTCACTCTGGTGTACCTGGCAATGTTATTGCGGATGAACTGGCCAAAAGAGGCTCACGACTACAATTTGATGAGATAGATATCATGATCGGTTTACCGCTATCTTGCTGTAAATTACTCATAGAGCGCGCTGTAGCGTAACTTATTTGAGTCCGCTCAGCTCCGATGGACTAATCTGACAAATCAATGTCCCTAACGGGGCTATCACGAGCTAGGCTACGAGCTTTGATATCAGTGCTTACTGGGCACTGCTTGATTGGTGTGCATGCCAGGAGACTCCATACAAAGACTTCTGTAGAAGACTTCTGCATGACCTAGCGGATCTATCCACTGTGGATGTCAAGAAGATAGATTCGTTCATTCGTGCGTCAGGTTGGTTCGGCACTGAACCCATTTCCGACATGTAGGGTATCACAAAGGGACCAATTTATGAACCCAAGTTAGCTGGTTAACACTGGCTGCCTTTATAACCTAACCTAACCTATTGTAATGTTACAAAAAAACAAAAAACAAACAAGAATTATTGAAGATTTGGATCCCGACGATATCTGGGGTCTTCAGAAAGTTGATTTTAACAGACAGACAGACGGACATGGCTTAATCGACTCAGCTATCTATAAGGATCCATATACTTTATAGGGTCGGAAAATTATATTGTGGATATTACAAACGAAATGACAAACTTATATATACCCTTCTCACGAAGGTGAAGGGTTTAAAAATAATGTAAGAAAGAAAGAATTAAATTTTATCTCTTAACCAAATATATTAACAAATCGATGGCTTAACCTTCTCCTGTAAAGTAACTTAAAGTTGAAATACGACCTTTCTATATTAAGCCATCGAAATTCATTACGAATTCATTATGAATTCACAGGCTTAATTCCTTACATATTCAAAATAATTGGTTTCATTCCTGTAAGAATCCATTCTTTATAGAATTAATTTCTTATTGACTCATTTAAGTTTTCTTAAATTCAAGTCCACTACAAAATAGCTTAATAAAATTTATTTAATGATTAAATATATTGTTAATTTGTGAACTAAATGAAAAAATAATAATTTCATTTAATTTGGATTAGATTTGCATTAACAAAAAATAAACTGTCGAAATGTAATAAAGTTCTGATTATCTAATGGTCCGCTTACTTTTTATTGACTCATAAGTTGTACGGCAGTTGGCAGGAGGATAAAGAGGGGAGTTCTAGTGACATTACGCTGACATATTAAGTTGCTCAAAATACTCATTTTAAATTTAAGTATGAAATGCGATCATCTAAGGACTGAGATCAAAAAAATCTTAACATACATATATGTTAATAAAAATTAAACCACTAAACTTACAGTTTTGATTTTTTTATTTGATTGAAATTATTATTACGATTTACGAAAAATAATATTTTTATAGTTCTAATCAATAGTGAACCTTTTCCGGAAACCCTTCCATTAAGGTTTTTATTGAGCTTTCTGTCACTTTGTTCGAACAGGTAGTCCATTTCCGTTTAAAATCTACCAGACTATTATACACCTCTTTTATGCTCTTCAAGTCTCTTTTAACAACATCCCAATATCTCTCCACTGGCCTTAGCTCCAGACAGTTTGAAGGATTTACCTCTCTTGGTACAAATAACACATTATTGTTCTTGTACCACCTAAGACCTTGCTTAGCATAGTGACAGGATGCCAAATCAGGCCAAAAATAAGTGGACACATTAAGAATTCGTATAAATGGAAGCATCCTCTTTTGTAAACATTTCTTGATGTAAATTTCGGTATTTATAGAGCCCTTTGTAACAATTGTTTGGCTTCTTTCGCCGCAACTGCATATTGCTTGCCATGCCAAGATCTTTTTGGGAAAATTTTCTGCTTTTGGGTCCTAAACTTTTCTACAACATTCCCTAGACCATCAGCAACATAAAAATATTGACCCGGAACCTGTGAAAAGTTTTCCATACGTACGTTTCGCCATCCATTACGCAGCAGGTATATTGTTGGCCAATTTATATTGTTGGCTTGTCATCGTAAGTCAAATACTAAAAAGAGCGGACGTCAGCCGACCTGCCAGAACTGAATTTGTCAAAACAAAAGTGTGTTTTTAAGCAAATTAACTTCATAACCTAAAATTTGTGTACCATGTTCTGAGGACATGAGAATTTTTTTAACTATTGTAATTTGATCCAACTTTATTCTCACCTTTCCGATAAATTTGGTATCATGTCAATTCAACACAGTTCAAGTGAATTTGTTTAAAAGTCATCTAGGATTTCCATCACATAATTTTGTTGCTGTGATATCAATAGCGAATTCTAATACTCAACAATGGAGAGTTAAATTGATTATGTTTACAAGAGATCTAGGACAACTTATTGATTTGATTTTTCAACTCGAAACAATGGGAGAGTTGTTTCGAATGTCAAACTCCATATATACAAAATTAATGAATTCGCTCGTATTTTCCTGAATTCGCCACCGACACCACCTTGTATATAAATGCGGCTTGATTCTTTTCAACTTTTTCTCTCATCTTTTTTGAACTCAACACAATTTAAGTAGAATTGTTTCAAAATAGTCTAGAATTTCCGTAATCTTAAACCTCTTCACCAAATTATTACTAATTTGAAATCGCTTTTTTCTTACAAATAATTTTTTAAAGGATAATATAATACTTCCAATGTTTTAATACCCTAGGAAATGTGAGATTTGATAATCCTCCATAGTTCCTACTTATTCGTGGGAAAAATGTCGCCCAATTTCCCATCGATTAAGAACCACTGGCTGTGAGAATTATCCCACAGTATAAATTTACAACATCACTAAAACACCACCAACTACAATAGTTCAAATTGTCTATTCACATATGAAAATATTTACCCGTGCTCTCATAAAATAATCACAAACTAAGGAGATGAGAAAAAAAGTTTAAAAATAATAGTAATAATAGCAACAACAAATAAATAAATAAAACTTAAAATTAGTCGAGCAAATAGAGTTTATTTGCTTGATTTGTTGTGACTGATAATAAGCAGAATTTTGATATAAAATCAGTTTTCTTACGTCTTTGTGTGTTGTTGTTATTTTTTTTATTTTTTATTTTTTTTTTTTGTTGTTGAGGGGGACCATAATCATTCTGAAGAGGCAAATGCTCAACGAACTCAGCTCATTTGATAAAAGTTTGTACAAAAGTTAAGATCGTGAAGATCGTGCGGTTTAAAATTTAAAACGAATTTTATTTAACTACTTAGTTTACTTTTTTGAATTATTCTGGGAAAAAAGATAAACTAACAACATGGAGATGATAGCAAATTATAAAGTTCGAACCACCGAATATCATTTTGAAGGTGTTTTATTTATTTTGCAGATAAACTTTCATATTTTAACAGATATTAATTGTTTGTTTTTTTTTTCTCCAAATTTTCTATTTTCAGAGGCTCAAGAGATGCATGGCGTCAAAAGGGTTTTAATCTTTTGCATTTTAATTGTAATTCTGCCGGCCACTTTGATTGTTATACCCTTGTATCTGAGAAGAACAGTATTTGCCGATGTGGTTTATCCGGTGGCCGAATCGGATATTATAGAGATACGAGATGGTATTTCCTCGATATTTTGCCAGCAACATTCTCTTAAGATGAGCACTAACTTTAATGCCTTCCAGTTGGCAGGCAGACCTGAAATTTCCACAAATCATAAGCACATCCGATTGAAAAAGTCCATGACTTTGCCGGATGATACTTTCGAATACTGGGGTTTCTATTTGCTAAAAGGAGCCAGAGTTCTTTTGAAATTCTGTTCGCGTTATGATGGTGCTCGTATGTTGGTGGTTAAGGGCGCTAGAGAATTGGATACTTGTGGTTTATTGGATCATAATAAAAAGAAATTTGGTCCCAATTGGAATCAGGGCCATGAACAGGTCAAGGTGTTCTTTGAAGATTTCGAAGTTATCAATGAAAATATACGCAGTGATGAATTGCTTAATAGTACTGATATACAAAATGCCACTGAAAACTCGGATCATTTAATGGAGATGGAAAACCGAGGAGCTGAGGATTTAACAGAGGATCTTGATGAAGATGAGGATGACAGTGAGGAAGATAATACCACTACTACTACTACCACTGAAATTCCCAAAACTACTAAGGTGCGACGCAAGAAACTAAAGAAAGGCACTCCTAATTCCCAGAAACAACGCGAGACTAATGGCAATAGTCTGAAGACAAGTGAAGAAGAAATTAATCCCATTAAGCAAATGACTTCTCAAGAAGACTTAAATATTCCCAGAAGAAGACGTAATTCTCAACACAAAGCCTACTGGGAAAGACATGCTCGAGATCATGAGCAGCGTAAACAAAAGGTATACGATCAACTTTACAAGCATCGACCCAAACGTGATCATGTGTACGATCGTAAATATACTCATGGCGGCAATGCCATGAATTTCACCCAAACCGATGAATCCAATTCAATATCAAGTTTTGAGAACGGCCTGCTAGAGTGTTTCAAAACCAATAAACTCTCCTTTGGCGATTTTCCGCCCATGGCCGATTGCACGAATCCCCATTTTCTGGAGAATGGCTCGCATCGCATGTTGTCTATACATGAAATCGATGCCGATGGCTATTACTATTACATATTCTACAGTGACAATGACATGGTGCGCAATGATATCCATGCCATATTCGATATTTACAAGCCCACCTTTGAATATTCGAATTTAACTAACCAGCAGGCCTGTGTTAATGCCACCAATTGCACCTTTCCCATTGGTTTTATGTCCGATGAGATAGTGGTCGTCGAAGTGCCTACACGTGATGGTATCGAACATGAGGACGATGATATCACATATTTGATCTCAACCTGTCATCCCCGACCAGAAATTTATGCCATCTTCCCCGTATTGGTTTTGATATTAATCCTGAGCTGTTCGTTTTTATAGAATCGGCGTGGAGAGTGAGAGAGCAGGAGTTTTGCAAGAAGTTTGGAGTAAAGAATAATTACATACATATCCAAGGTGTAAAAGTATGCCTGAGATGTGTTAATGTGCCATATTTGGAGACAAAGGTCTCAAGAAATGTGAGTGAAAATATTGCTTTAAAATTGTGGAATGAATGAAATTTGGTGTTGGTTGAAATCGTTTAAAGTGGAGTAATCGTTTTACAATATTTAAGGAAATTTTGAGAATTTGGGGACTACTTTCCAAAGTCTCCAATTAACTTACATACATGACTGATGCATCAATATATCCGCTAATCGGTCCAAAAATAGCTGAGATATCAGCAGAAAACCACGACTACCTAAATTTTTCATTAAAAACAGTTTTTGATATTTATCTTAAAGTATATTTTGGTGATGGGTAAATAAGATTCGGCACAACCGAATATAGCACTCTCGCAAGTTCTGTTATTGATGTAGTTTTAACAATTTTAAAAAAGTACCAAACAATTGTCTGCCCTATTTTTAATTGGATGGAGATGTTTCTTTGGAATCTGTATTAGTTTAGAAATGGTTAGGTTACCGAATTTACCCGTTTTTCCAAAAATCCCTTCTTAGTGGCACAATTTGAGAAGAGACGAACCTACGGGCCAAATTAAAAGGTCTCTAGCTCAGTGGTCGGCAAAACCACATTAGTAAATTTAATGTAATGTTTCATAAAACGAATTTTTAGATTGTGTTTTCAATGCACAATTTCCTATTTGTTTCCCGTTTGATAATTTTAACGAGTTTCGTTCACTTTCGTGTTGTGTACATACATCTGAATTATTGACTGCGTTCGGCCTCTGGTACCTATGAGTTTCGACAACTGCTCTAGATTCTGGCTTTTGAGCTGTGCAATGATGAATACTTATGTTAACAACAAATGGCAGTATGTGTTTGACAGTTAGGCATCACTTCATAGAACAATAATTGTTTGGTTGATTTCGAAAATTTGAATAACAAAACGCTTATATTCTATTGAAATGATTTCCTAAATGTAGTACAAGAATTTAAATAGATTTCTCCCACAACCAATTTCATTCTAAACATTTTTTATAAACATGACTTTTAAAGGATTTTAAAATATGCCTTAAAAGTGTTAAACCACAATATTAGAACAAATTGATAAAAAAAAACTAGAATTTTATGGCAAAAAAAAAAAAAAAAAAACATTAAGGATCGTTAATTTTAAAAACGAAAGAAGTGGCCTCATAAATTTAGTATACTAGACATAAGTTTATCATACATATCTGCCTTGAATTCATTAATATATTCATTAAAAACGAGGCGAATTTATAATGGTGACTACAAAGGCGAATTCAAGCAAATTGGAGCGAGTTTATACTTTTTTTATGTATGGAGTTTGATATTTACTAGACTGACGCAAGGCGAATTCATATAAGGTGTACTCGTTAGACCAGCTAATCATCAGCTGTTTCACCCCAACTGTCAAAATTTGTGTTTGTGTTGGTGAGCGTCATTTATATGTGTGTGTTTATGTTTGTGTGTTTTTGATGCGTCCACTTTTTTCCTATTGTTTTATATTCAATTTCTTCTGTTTCTCCACGCGTTTGAACTCTTCATCGAACATTTTAACATCCTCCACATGAAATAAAGCAATAAATATAAAACTAACACTGGTTTGTTGTTAAATTCTAGTTTAATATTGAATTCGCCGCACTTGTGTTTTTTGACAGATGGGGTGAAACGCAAAAACAAAATGTATGTTGTTTTTGTATTGTTGTATTTGTTGTAGGGACGAGTACACCTTATATGAATTCACCTTGGACTAACGTTTAATATCAAGGCGAATTTATACCAGGTGGTGGCAGTGGCGAATTAGCTCGTATTTGTCTGAATTCGCCACTGCCACCACCTGGTACAAATTCGCTTTAATATCTAACTCCATACACGGCGAATTTATATAACAGGTAGCGTCAGTGGCGAATTCAGGCAAATACGAGCGAATTCACAAATTTTTTATATATGGTGTTTGATATTCGAAACAATGAGAGAGTTGTTTCGAATGTCAAACTCAATATATAAAAAATTAGTGAATTCGCTCGTATTTGCCTGAATTCGCCACCGACACCACCTTGTACATAAATTCGCCTTGTCCATACAAGGCGAATTTATTTATGTGTTAGTGGCGAATTCAGGCAAATACGAGCGAATTCACTAATTTTTTATATATTGAGTTTGACATTCGAAACAACTCTCTCATTGTTGAAAATAGAGTTGTGCCCAAGTCGAATTTCCTGAATTCGCCACCGACACCACCTTGTATATAAATTCGCCTTGGTTGTGCCGCTTTGAACTAAAATGAAATAAATCGCTCTATTTAAGTGATTCTGTTAAAATGTTGTACTACGTCTACCAAACAACAATTGTTTTAGTGTATCACAAACAAAATAAGAAATCGGCTGCTGTTTTTGTAATTGTTTTGTATTCGTAGTATAACCTTTTAACTGAAACACTAAAAAAGAGCGTTTTAGTTCAAAGCGGCACAACTCTAGTTGAAAATGTCAAAGTCCATGTATACCAAATAAGAGAATTCGCTCGTATTTGCCTGAATTCGCCATTGACACAAACCTGTTATATAAATTCGCCTAGAATTCATATGTAAAACAAATTAATGAATTCGCTTCAATTTGTTTGAATTCAACTGTATAAATTTATCTTGATCAAATAGTAACTGGAAAATCATGAATTTTATATAGAAATGTTAAAATTTTTCAAAAACAAATATGAAATAAAAACATTAAAATTTAATACATGAATTAAGGTCTTAATTGAAAGTAAAATGGAAGGAAAAAATTCATTTTACTGAATTATGACCTTAAAATGATTATATATTTGTATGTAGAATAGAGACAACATATCGGTAAATACATATACATATGGATATTTATATCGGGTAAAAAAGCTTTATTTTGCAAATATTTTGCATTATAATTTCTAAGGACTAGAAGCTTTTGTAAATCATTTATATATAAAATTTAATTTGTTAGATAAGTTTTTAAAATACCAAGCCATCATGAAGATACTGAGAGTAAATTTAAGAAATGAAAAACTAAAACTAAATGAATATGAATCGAGCAATCGCTGAAGAAATAACAGCAATTACGGCTACTGTCAAAATACAGCTACCGAAATATTCCAAATTGGTGATATAATTCTTGACCTCGATATGTATTAATTTTAAAATCAGATGTTTAACAAATTATACTATTTTTTAACAAAAATCTATATCATTCTATGTTGTAATCATTTAAACATTAAGCTCCCCATAAAATTGTTATTATCAACAGATAAGTTTTCCTATTACGAAAAACTCGGCATTTAAGTCAATTAAGTAAAAATGTTACTGAAAATGATCTAAAATTTTTGAATTAAGTTATCATTTACTACTACTACTACTATTTATATACATAAGTACGAATAATTTAGTTGTAAATTAAATTTCAGTTACCTGAATAAGTTTAAATAATTTATATTGATACTAAATAATAACAATAATAATAATAAATAAATAAATCAATGAAGAAAATAAATCTGTATGTATTTTCATAATCAAAGATATTTTTTTTTTGGCGAATAAAAACAAATTATTTTTATAAATATTTTGAAATAAAATAAACAATAAAAAATTGTGTGTGTATTTATTGCATTATCGGGATTTTGGGAAATTGTTGGGTAAATAAAATATATGAAAAAAAAAAAACAAACTGCTTTTGGACCCCCAATTAAGTAACTAATCTTGTCTATAATATATTTTTAGTACATCCATGTTTTAATACATAAATCAAAATTAAATAATTTATGCAAAATCGTGTTTATTGTCCACTAAATCATTTAGAATTAGACAAACAATAAAATTCAAATTGTTAAATAGAAATTGAAATTTCAGCCATTTTTTTTGTATGAAAAACATAAAGGCGCTCAAATTCATTAGAGCAGAAATAATAATAATACTTTTGTTTAAACTGAATAGAAAAATTAACAATTGAAAGAATAACAATAAATTAATAATACAAATAATAATAATATTCTAATTGTTTAATATTCTACGAGTGCTACTACATACTTATTTAAGTAGGTATGTAAATTTTCATTAAACTGCTGCATTATTATGTAAAATAGTTACAAAATAACTTCATACAATTTATTAAATTTTAGGACCAGAGATCACCAAAGTATTTTAAGTATTTTAGAGGGCTGAATTGAAAGCAATTGCAGCCATTAAGTTTTATTTCAATAATTTCTTAACCTAGGCCAATTCGCTGTTAAGCTCAATCTTTAGATATCATAAATCAAAATTAAGAAAGATGTTTCTGTGGGACCAAATATTTAAATATTTAAGACTGTTAAGGAAGCAGACAGAGTGCTATTATATTCGGTTGTGCCGAATCTTATATTCCCTTGACCTTGATAGAAAAAGGAGACCCCGATTTTATGTAATTGTGTTCGGTATTTTTGTGAAAAATCGGCTATTATCTCCGTACATGTAGAGTCTTATTATTTTTAAGGAGTGAGATCGAAAAAATCTGAACATACATAAATGTTAATAAAAAAAGAAACCACTAAGCCTACAGTAGAGTCGTGTCGCTCTGAACTAAAACGCTCTTTTTTAGTGATTCAGTTAAAAGGTTGTACTATGCCTACCAAACAATTAAAAAAACAACAGACACATTATTTTAGTGTATCACAAACAAAATAAGAAATTGGCTATTGTTTTTGTAATTGTTTTGTAGGCGTAGTACAACCTTTTAACTGAATCACTAACAGGCCTACCTAAATAAAAGCGGCTACGCTACGTCTAATAATAAAAACAAGGTTATCAAAAAAATAAATATAACAACCCGGATTATTTAAACAATAAAGTACATTGCAGTATTGGTGTTTCTGATTTTTGATTTGTAAACAAAAATTTTATCAAAAAAAACTAAATATTAAAGTTTAAAAAATGAGTTTCTTGGATATTTGTTTCTCCTTTTGTATATATGTGTTTACATTTATTGTGTTTTGCAACTAACTTCACTATTAAACGCGCTGTCAAAATCGGATTTTCCAATTGCGCTATTTCGGTATGCTGCATACAAATTGTATGGGCATGAGAATTTTTGACAAGTAAAAAACGCCTTCCGCTCCAATTTAGGTATGAGTGTAAATAAGAGCGTTTAGTTCAATGCGGCACAACTCTAGCCTACAGTTTTGATTTTTTTTATTTGATAGAAATTATTATTAAAACTTACAAAAAATATTATTCTTGTAGTTCTAATCACTAATGATGAAATTTTGAACCTTTTTCGAAAACCCTTCCATTAATGTTTTTATAGCGCTTTCTGTCACTTTGTTCGAACAGGTAGTCCATCTCCGTTTAAAATCTATCACACTTTTGGACACCTTTTTTGTGCTCTTCAATTCTCTTTTAACAAGAGCCCAATATCTCTCCACTGGCCTTTGTTCACGGCAGTTTGATTTGCTTCTCTTGGTACCACATTATTGTTCTTGTACCACTCAAGGTCTTGCTTACCATAGTGACAGGATGCCAAATCAGGCCAAAAATAAGTGGACACATTATGAAGTCTTATATATGGAAGCATCCTCTTTTGCAAAATTTCTTGATGTAAATTTCTGAATTTATAGAGCCCTGTGTAACAAAGGCTTGGCTTCTTTTGCCGCAACTGCTTTTGCTTTTTGTTAAAATTTTCTGCTTTTGAGTCATAAACTTTTCTACGACATTCCCTCGAGCATCAGCAACATAACAATATTGACCCGAAAACTACGAAAAATTTTCCAGACCATAGGTTTCGTCATCAGGTATATGTTATATAAAATTTTGCTTCAATTTTCGTGCTCTGTCTTTGGCCAATTAATTTTTAGCAGAGTTCCTGTCAGGAACTTTTTGTAACCGGACTGCTTTGCTACCGGATGTGTTGGGAGCTCTTTTGAAAATGCTTTCTATTTATTGGCTTTAGAAACATCTTGTAGACAATTCCTTAATATTTGCATATTAATTTTGAGCATAAAATCGAGGTAGTCATTGGTTTTTGTTTATACTCGTATCTCAGTCATTTATCGGCTGATTTTGCAGATTTTCAATACCAAAGTTCTTATGAATATTTGTTATATTGATACGTTATGTTAGCCCGTAGTTTATATCGGAGTTTAAATTTATTTGTCTACCACATAAATTTCCAAGGAGTTCATTCTTAAAACGAGGTTAAATGTTAATCAACCAAATCTTACTTTGATAGAACGTTTTACGAAGATTCGTCCGACTAGACTGGATTACTTAAATAGGTTTGAGCAGCTTCTGCCAATCACGGCCAATCTGAAATATTCACCGATGGTTCAACGAAAGAAAATGTTACGGGAAGTGAAGTTTTCTGTGAGAAGTTGGGGATTAGACACGGATCTAGACCAGAGTCAATCAGAAATAGAAATCCTTTAAATGAGAATAGAAGTGATAATCCGGCAGAATAGAATTTGTGTTTATTTTGTGAGATTTGTTGGTGTTCGTGTTTGTTTACAAGCCGATTAAAGTTCTTACCCAGTGTTGTATTGTTTCTCATTGCTCCAGACTGAGATGCTCATGCAGAATTTTCCAAGCTCAAGTATTTTCGGAATCTATGAGCAACACGACGTTGAAGAGATTATTATCTATGAGTATATCTGTAGATTCGAATGTGAGTGTAAGATATTTTTAGATGGTGTGTTGAGGAAAAGTTCTTATATCAATGTCCTGAACTATCACACAATCGGCGTAAATGTTTTGGCTCATTTTTCTTTTCAAATTTAGAGCAATTGGTAATAAAGGTTGTTTTTATAGAGACGGAGAACTTTAAATTGAAACGAAGTAGAGAAAAGCATTTTTAATATCCATCCAAATGGGCTTTATTAATTGATAATTTTATGGCATTAATGTTTAAATATGATTTCTGGAGGTCCTATTTAATTTTATATTTTCTCATACTACTAAATATCAGGTTCTTCCCTCCAGGCTGTGATCGTGCCTTCAACAGATAGACGTAGCTAGGTCGCCTTAGAATTGTATAAGGACCCAGAAAATAAAAATTACAAACTTATTATATTACTAACGACTATTGTAGCAAATATTTTGTGAAATTAATGCAAGGAATTATCGACACACATAGAATCTATCGTTAAAAATCAAAGTCATTCTGGCAAAACTGATGCCGAAAAACATAATGTCCTTTCGTCAGCAAATGTCGAGCGTGTGGCCAAGGTTTACATAGGGTATTACATATAGCAGATATAGAGAAGAACCACACGTGTATAACCAGAAGTTTAAGTAAAATTTAGTTTAGGATAGAGCAACAGGTTTAATGTCTGAATCTGCTCCTACATAGGCCAGTCAGTCTCCAACATAAATGTTAAACTGTATAAACAACCTAACTTCACTATTAGTAGTGAATGTAAAGAACGGTTTTCCACGATTACTTGGTTTTGACCTTCATAATCTCAAACGAAACAAAAGTTTTTCGATAAATTTAACCCGAGAGTTTAAATGTTGTCGGTCTCATAAAAGTGGGGTTAGGGAAATGTTTCATATGTTGAAATGTTTTTTATTTCCACAATAAAAAACTATTTTTTTCATTGTTTTTTAGTTTGTGACATCCGAAACACGGTAAGTACAAGTATTTTTAACTAAAATACTTCCCTGTTACAAGATTCCATTCCAATAGAAAGTAGAATTAATTCCGTATTTTGATTTTTCAGAAAAAGTAAAACGAACACATTTTTCGATATTTAAACTGAAAATGTTAAACACCTTAGCGAACTTATAAAATTAAAATTAATATGAAGAAGCTAAAACAAAATCGATTTGAATATTAACTAAGGAATAAAAACCATTCCAAACTGATAAATAATTTTGTCACTATAACAGAAAACATCGGTTGTGGAAATCGAATTGATTAGCCAATTTTTGCAACGGAAAGAGTCGAAAAAAGGGTCAAATTGACCCTTAAAGAGAGGAGATAGAGGGTTAAGATCTTCTACAAAATGATCCCCATCAAATTCGACAATATAACTGTGATAATTCCCTCAGATATTTACTTACAAAATTTTTTTCAGTTAATATTATGCTCCCTTCGATCAAAAAATGAAAATGGACTATAAGTTTATTCTACAAAAATAATCTACTCAACATGCCCTTTCAGAATTATAGGGTCGCTGTTCAGTTCCAATCAAAGAGTCTAAATTTTTTGGACAGTGCTATTAAATTGTTAGTATAATTTAAAGCGACCAATCAGCTGGGAACTCGGTCGTGTAATTTTTAGTAATTGAGCGATCGATCCATATTGTTACGAATTTGCAATAGCGATTTTAATTTAACGGTCTGTAACGACTGCCTGCACCATTCATCATGTTTATAAACACGTCCATCAGTAGAAGCTTCCACTTATCAACAATGTTGATAGCATGCAGTTATTAGCATTGTTTATAAGTATGGCAACACTAAATGTTTAAACTGCTGACATTGACATCGAAAGCACTAGAATTCGAACATACTAGTTTCTCCGTTGAGAGTATTCTAGAAGATTCCCGAGATATTTAAGATATTTAAAAGATATTTAAAGCTGGAAAATAAAACGGACAAAACTAAAGCACCCCTTCATGGATATAATATAAACAAATTTTATACCCTTCACCTTCGTGAGAAGGGTATACATAAGATTTGTAACTTCTACAACATAATCTGTTTGTCAGCAATTAAATGTAAAATGTTTAAAAGTGTTCTTGATATATTTGGGATGCTATACGCTGAAAGTGGGCAATTAATGCATCCACAACAAAGGTTTAGGGTATATAAGATTCGGCATAGCCGAATAAAGCACTCTTACTTGTTTAATTTATATTTTGTTGCAAATCTTTTTTTTTTGGATGACACAAGCACATCTCTTAGGCATTGAAGATATTAAGGTTTTTATGGGGTCTTGCGATATTCCTTCCCAGTATATAATAACGCCGATCTTTATTTCTGCAATTTTCACGATTTATTTTCATATTTCAATCTCCCACAAGTTCTCAATAGGATTGTGATCGTTAGATTGAGCAGACCAATGAAGAACTTGAATCTAATTGCTCTGTATCCAAATCTTACAAACTTTGGAGGTGTGCTAAGGATCGTTATTCTGTTGGAACCTCCCTAGAAGTGGCATCTCTTCACTGGTATAAGGCAACATTACATATTTTTATATATCACGGTACATGAACCGATCCATAATCCCATTAAGTTTATGAATTGGCCCAATTCCTTGACCAGAAAAGCAACCCCAGACTTTTACATTGCCCCCTCCATGTTTAATTGTTTCTTTGCAATACTTAGGATTCAGTCTTTCTACTTTTCGTCTGCGTACACGCCTTATTACATAGGAAATTTTTAATTTGTATTTGGATTCGTCAGAGAACAGTACTGTCTTCCATTTTTAAACACTCCAGTTGATGTGGCCTTCGGCAAACTCAAGTCTACCTTTCTTGTTCTTAGCTGATATAAACGGTTTTTTTTGCTGGTCATCGGCTGAATAATCGTGCTTCTACTGCTCTTCTACGGATTGTTCTTTCCCTAACGCATAATCTTAAACTTGTTCTTACTTGACTAGCAGATGCTGTAGGATCTTTTTGCATTGCTCCTTTGATCAAGCAATCATCATATCGTGTGGTTTTACGCGGACGTCCTCCAGAATGCCCCGGTGATATACGACCAGTCTGCTAAAACTTTGGAATAAGCCGGGAAATAACTGAACTGTTAATTGAATATTTTTACTCAATTCATGCCGTGAATAGCCCGGCTTCCAGTCTTCAATAAATTTAGTTTTAAATTCACTGGAGTACTTGTTCCTTGCCATCCATTGTTTTTTTACAATAAACTGTATAGAACTTAAATTATACAGACTACGCCTTCCTTTATTTTTATCTTCTGGAATTTTTAAATGCAGCCGTTGTGAGTTTCGTTAACTAACATTGCAAATATGCAGTAGCATGGTCAAATTTTTAAACATCTTATAAGGGGGTGCTTTTGTTTTATCCGTCGCGTTTTGTGTTTTTGTATGTTTTATCATTTTAAATTATCCTTTCCTAAATAAACATAATATGAACATTAACAATATAAGTTAATAAAATGTATAGAAATCCCAAAAACACCTTTTTTATCCAAAAATTATAATATGAAAAAATCCATTGAGGGGGTGCTTTAGTTATGACCAATACTGTAAGTTAAAACGTAACAATATTAATAATTTTATGTTTCTGCACATAAATATAAATGTATATATTTTTAAGCATATTTTCCAAAAATAATAATTCGCCCCTATACATAACTTTACGATACTTAACATTTTTTTTTGGCTTAACATAAATTTTCTGTCATGTCAATGGTTTGCAGTCCAATGTGCTTTGATATTTAAATAACAAATTTTTATTATTTTATTTAACATTTTTTATACGCTATAATTTCATAACTATTGTTGATTATTTACGTTTTTTGTTGTTGCTCCTGTATGCATGTTTAGTTGTTAACTTATTTATTTGAATTTGTTTTAACAAAAACTAAGTGATTTTTTGTAAACAAATGAAATGAAGTCTAAAAATAAAATAATTGTATTTATTGTACTTTGTGTACTTAAATATAATATTTATGACATGAAATATTGTTTAAAAAAGTCAAAACAATTAAATAAAATTAGATTAATAGCTGTGAGTTTTAGAAAATGGAATTTTGATTTATAGGTTTGAAATGGAATTTTAAAAAAGTAATTCCTTTTTTTAGTTTTTTAGAGATATACATATATGAAATATATCTAAAAATGAAATGGCTTTCTATTGGAATGGTTTTTGCAGGGTTTTTCCTTTCAATGATAAAGTTGTAATATCAATAACCAAGGTTTACATTAAATCAAGTAATTTTGTTAAAATTTAATTTTTCATATTGATTTATTTCTAATTTATTTTACATTAGTAGTTTTATTGTAAAATAATTCATTTGTTAAATAGCTCTCTTAAACAAAAACATAATTTATGATTAATAAATCTATTAATAGCTATTTTACAAGGTCTCTAACATTTCATTCATACCCATTATAGTAAAGGAGTAATAATTTTAATTTACTACCCCAACTGTGATATTCCAAATGAAACAGGGTTGTATTTCATCGATAACCGCTACCCATGTGTCATCTTGGCATTTAACATTTCAATAACAACTAACAGCCCCTAATTTCTATTAAAAACTCATACTGCTAAGTCAATTATACATATCTCCTTTTACTAAATGATAAACTGTTCGAAACAATAGTTGGTCACTTAATGTCATTTGAAATTTGAGTCTCATAAAATAATTTTTGAATAGAGAAATTACGTTTGAAAACCGTTAAAATTTTATTTTATGGGGTCTGTTTATGTTTTTATGCGTTCATATTTGTTTGTTTACTTTACAGAATGAAGAGTATGAATAAGTGAGAGACATTTTTTATCAGCTGCTACAATATGTTCTCCATTTGTGTGTTTGTAAACAACACCATACTTATTTAAATTTATGATTTTGTGAAATTAAATGGCGAAAAATGTTGCGGTAAACAGGGTTGGGAATGTTTTAGGGAATTAAAATCGATTAAGTTGACGTAATCCTGGGTTAGTTACTTTGATATAATTCAACAATAAAAATGCAAGATACTGCCGGCTTAACATCAATCTGGTGTAATGATATATACATAAATATTTGTTTGCTATTAACCTATGCTGGACATGTGGTCTAAAAGTACAAATTTACTGCATCAATGCTATCAGAGAGAACCTTTCAAATTTAAGCTAATATTTCAGGTGTTATATTTTATACAACATTCCATTTTACACAGAAAAACAATTTCTTACAAATTTATAATAAATTAAAATTTTATTTTAATTACATTCAATCAATAATTGTAGTAAAATAAATAAATTTTCTAAAAAAAAAAAAATTATTTTGCGCTCAACAATTTAATAATATAGAATGAATGGTCTTCTGAAGTTCTAGCTGATACATATTGGTAGGCGGTATTAAAGACATTTTACTTTTCAATTCTAAAGATGTAAATAATAATAAAATTTACATATTTCAGATAATGCATTACAAATGCAATGCAAATTACACGAATATCAAAAAATTTAAAATTTGTATTTCATTTACGTTTTTGAAATATATATCTTATTTTAATGTGGTTGATAACACAGGTCAACAGGAAAAAAGGCTTGACTAACATGGTAAAATTTTTAAATTCTATGAATCTATTTTTTTAAAACAAATTCAAGCAAAAAATATATTTTTTTCGCGAAAATAGCTTTTTTTTGTTTTAAAAAAATCATGAAAAATCGAAAACGGCAGAAATTGTTTAGATTTATTGCTTTATCGCAAAGCCACATGTAATAGAAACAAAATGAGATATAGATCATAAAAATCGATTGATTCTTTTCGAATTTATTCACAACTAAGTGAATTCGCTCATTTTCACAAAATTTTAGTTTTTTTGTTTGATATACATAAAATTGAGTAGTTAATGTTGTTCTTTCGATTGATTAAATTTTGAAAACATTTTCCTAATGCTATGTACAAATTTTCACATATATATTGCGTTGCAATTGGCTCAGTAGTTTCGGAGTTATAATAACAAATTGAAGGAAAAGATATATTTTTTATGTGAAAATAGCATTTTTTTTGTATAAAAAAAATCATGAAAAATCTAAAACTGCAGAAATTGTTTAGATTTGTTGCTTTATAGCAAAGCCACATGTAATAGCAACAAAAAGAGATATAGATCATAAAAATCGATTGATTCTTTTCGAATTTATTCACAACTAAGTGAATTCGCTCATTTTCACAAAATTTTAGTTTTTTTGTTTGATATACATAAAATTGAGTAGTTAATGTTGTTCTTTCGATTGAATGAATTTTGAAAACATTTTCCTAATGCTATGTACAAATTTTCACATATTTATTGCGTTTCAATTGGCTCAGTAGTTTTGGAGTTATAATAACAAATTGAAGCAAAAAATATATTTTTTTTTTCGTGAAAATAGCTTTTTTTTTGTTTTAAAAAATCATGAAAAATCTAAAACGGCAGAAATTGTTTAGATTTGTTGCTTTATCGCAAAGCCACATGTAATAGGAACAAAATGAGGTATAGATCAGAAAAATCGATTGATTATTTTCGAATTTGTTCACAATTAAGTGAATTCGCTCATTTTCACAAAATTGTATGTGCTTACAAGCGTGTACTTTGAGTGGAAATTTTACATGTGTTTTGTTTTTGTTACAATATTTGTACTACTGGAACCACAATCATAAAAAAATATCTAAAATTTTTTCGATTTTGTTGCCCTGTATTATTGGCCATTATCAAATACGATTTTGAAATTTTTGATTAAAATAATAATAGATTTGTTAGCCATAACCAATTACTGCAGTAATCCATTTAAAATTTCATAAATCTTTACTAATTGAATAAAAAATTTTTGTCATTGGTTGAACTAAAATAAAAATATATGATTTTCGTAATTTAATTTACATTTTAGTGCCACGCCTCCCATACAAAGTAAATATGTACTAAAGTTGGCATATTTGGAAATCTATGATATCTAGAGCCCTCGAACTTCGTACAAGCTATTTTGCTTTATAAATAAATCTTTCGAATTCATTGCATAGTGTGCACTTATCGAATATGTACATTTATCGTCCGAAGTTCTCACCAAAACGAGTGAAAATCTGGGTAAAAAGTTAAAGGTGAAATAAAAGTACATATTTCTGCAAGAACACAAACAGTTTGAAATCACAAAAATATCAATCATTTGCTAAAAATACTGTAAATTTGTACTAAAATATTACATTTTGAGATTCTTTTATTTTTTCAACTTAGAAATGCTTGAAACAAATTTTACTAGAACATTTTTTTTTTTGTTCATATACTCGGTAATAAAGCATTATACAGCGCTCTTGACCCTCCATACTTTCTGTGTTGTTTTATTTTAAAGGATCAGTGTTTCTGAAATTTCTGAGATGTAGGAAATGTTTGTTTAAATAGAATTTCCCATCTCTGCCACAAAATTCAGTTGGACCCATAAAACAATAAGCAAACTAAAACTTATACGAATGTATATGATTAAAACAGATTTAACAAAATATTATCTACTAAAATACGAGTATAAGAGAGACAGAACAGATGTTGTCGGCTTATATTTATTACTTGTATGAAACTGTCAAATTTGAATAAATAAGTAGTATTAGAGAATGAGAAGAAACACTGTGCCTCTTATTATTAGTGTGTATTTAACGGAGTACTAAAATGTTAAAAGAGATTTGTTTATGAATTAAACACTACTTTAGTAAAATACAATGTTGTCATCTTAATTTCAAAAAGCACTGTAATCAAGAAAAAAAAAACGCGTATATTTCTTAAAAAACACCAAAACAATAGTACATTGTTTAAAGGAAAAGTTCATGTCAAAGTAAAATTTTTATAAAAAATAATAAAACTTTATCCAAATATGTTCGACCCATGGTATAACTATTATATGAAGAGTTGACATTATTTGAGAAGTCCTTCATTTTAGAACATACGTACTACTAATTGTACCTTATAAGTTCTACCATAAATTCGACCGAAACTAAAAAATTTTATAAAATTTAAATTTTGTAACAAATAATAAAGTTATCTTTAAATTACAAAATTAATACTTTTCAAATAATTCTACATATTGAGCACGTAAATCCGTTTCGAAAAAGAAATCATTGGGTTTTGTATGCTTTATAAAGGGTTTCTTTATATTTAAATATCATCGACATTTTTTATTTTCTTTTAAAAGGACCATCGATGTATGGAATATAATATCGTGCAAATTTCCGCAGCGGCTTCGCTGGGTGACGCACATCGGAAATGCTGTCATTGAGGGCCGCTGTGGTTTTTTTGCATTGACCTGCGACTTTAGAAACCCAAAAATGATAAAGTCTAACGGCGTCAAATCGCACGATTTTGGTTCCCAGTTCACATCACTTCGCACGCAGAATGTCCAATGTGGCATGAGCTATGTAGCACGTAGCGCTGTCTTCTTTAAACCACGTGTCCTTGGTCTCTACATCATGTAATTCAGGTGACGGTGAAGGCCATACCAACGTCGTTGGACCGACGACGTCGCCAAACCAAAATCCACAAAATACACTGAATTTTTCGGGATGCATTGGACGCTCTTGCATCTCATGTGGATTGGTATCGTCCCAAATTCGACAATTTTCTTTGCTCGCTGAAGATGAAGTTTTGAGGAAAATTAGCGGAACGATTTGAGAAAACAATTATATCATTTGCACGTGTTGTTGAAAGATATATTCGTCCATGGAGATTTACAAAAACTAACTGAATAAATGACAGGCAATTCGACAGATGTAGCTTCAACAATACAGCCGCTATCAATTGTCAAAGTTCGGAAGACCCTCTAGGAAGAATTTTTATATTGTATATTTTAAAATATTACAAAATTACACATGTAAAAATGTTTCCCCAAAACCGTGGAATTATACTTTTACAAACCTTTTATTGTTTTTTTAAATCTAGATAAGTAAGGCCTTTATGTTATTGTAACTATTTTTCTTTAAGGATGTTTTTAGAATTCTGTAATGTAGTGCAAAATTATAATTTTTCAGTTTTACCCTCCTAGTTTTTACCACAGCTTAACTCAACGAATAATATTCTGTATTAAAGTTGCAAAACTATTGCATTTTTCTGAAACAAAAGTTCGATTTCAAATATTTATCTGGATGTATTGCTAAAATACAAACAAACGGGTTATGTAAGGCTACGTACACACGGTTGTCAGATTGTCAGAAACATGCTCAGAAAATGGTTAACACAACCATGAGAACTTGTGTTGAAACATATGGTTCTTAACCATTTATTGAACATTTTCTGACAACATTGTAAGAATATGACAGGCGTGTGTACGTAGCTTAAGCCATCATTTAAAGGTTACAAATAGGAATGTCATGCGAATGAATAACATTTTTCAATTTATAATAAAAAATTATTCGATCAATAATTGCGGATTAATTGAATACCCGAATAAATTTATTTTCGAGCTAAAATTCAAAAAAAAATAATAGTTTATACAAACAAAAATTTGGGCAAAACTATCTCATAGAAACAAGACTAATAGTTTATAATTTTATTCCACGGATCTGGACTATATATAATTAATCTGCTATCTCATTTACCTGTATGTAACAGTGCCCTGGTACCCAACACAATCCGATTGTATATATGTAGTTCCAATAAAGCTTCTAGAGCTCTTTTACAATTCAACACTATGCTCGAGTGCACCATATGACATTTCAAAGCCATCAGTGCTGCCTATGACATCTGCTCGTGTCTTTCCTGGAAGGCGCTGCATTACTCTGGGAGTCTATATGACACTTTGATGTCCTAATCAACTATGCAATTGTATTAAAGTTTTTTTTACACAAAAGATAATTTTGAAATAAATAAAATTGTAAGAAATACATATTAAATTGGTTTAATTAAGATTTCCAGGATTTTTACTTATTCAAATTATTGTAGATAGTCAAAAATATTGTGATGTAGTCAAAATGTACTTTATACTTTATGCTACAATTTGGAGGACATAAAAGAGTTATTAGTTGGAATAATTTAGGATAGGTCTTAATATGAGGTTTACTTTTGTTCTATACTTGACACAAAGAGTCGACTTTTCGACTTTTTTCGATATTTAAAAAGTCGACTTTTCCAACTTTCTACATTTGGTAATTTATGAACAGTCAGCTTTTTGAACTTTTGTCTTTTTTATTGCATATTTTCGACTTTTTTCAATTTTTTACCATATTTTAGTGTAAAAAATATATGGTTTCTACATTTATAGATGTGCATTTTTTAATGTTTAGTAATAAAAATTAAATGCATCAAGGAGATAATGTATTAAATAATATTAGCACTTTTGTTTCTAATATTAAGATTTATAAATTACTAAACAAAGTTACATTACTGATGACAGGTCATTACTCTTTTCATGAAATTATACATGACATTTTCACAGAGATGTGGCTGTATCTCATCGATGACGCGTTGTATCTCGGATTTGAGCTCAGGAATTGTTTCTGGTTTATTCGCATAAACATGAGTTTTTACAAAACTCCAAAGAAAAAAATCAGCTACATCTTCAAAATTTCAGCTACATCTTCAAAAATGTTAGGCCCAATCACGCCGCCTGACCAAAATCCGCACCAAACAGTTGATCGTCGTGAGTGTGTTTGTTTCTCATGGATTGCATGGGGATTTTCTAAGCCCCCAATTCGACAATTTTGTGTATTCACGAACCCATTCAAATGAAAATGCGTTTCATCGGAGAAGATGACTTTTTTCGAAAAATTGGTATTGACTTCACTTTGCTCCATTACCAATTGAACGTATTGATGGTGCTTTCCGTGGTCTGCTAGTTTGAGCTTCTCAGTAAGTCTTACCGATCCAGTTTCTTCAAATTTCTTGACCACTATTCGATTGGTTGACACATTAGGTGCTCTTTCTGGACTGAAAATTCTTCGAAGTTTGCGAGCGGTCTAAGCTTAACTTTCCAAATTTTTGTAATAAGTTTTCACAATTCGATTTCGACTTTTCGATTTTTTTCAGCAAAATTATAAAACCGAGCACTGACTCAATATTTTTTTGCTTTAAAATTTTTAAAAAGCACTAAAAATAGTGCGATAAGCACTGAGTTGACAACGCTGTTAAAATTACTCTCTTGTTGTTGTTTGTTTTATTAGTAAAACAGTAGTGTGTAAATCATATGTAGTAGTGGTGGTGGTTTTGTGGCTTTTTATTGGATTTTTGTTTTGCTCAAAAAATTCTCGTGCCTGAAAATAATAAAATGAAAACTGCAGCAGTTGCTGCGTGTATGTTCAAACAAACGGAGTGGTGTGGCAACAACGACGGCAGTTGTTGTTGATGTTTTTTTGTTTGCGATAAAGAAAAAATAATAGCTACTTATATGTATTGGAAAAAGAAAGAAACCAAAAACAGGATAAAAAAATAAAAGTCAATGAGAAAAATAATGCTTTAAGTTAAAATAATAATATGATTTTATTAAATACAAATGTTGTATGAAAATCTTAAAAGCAATATGAAAATTTAACAACCCTTGAAAAAAATTACATTAAATAAATGAAAAGAAAAAAAATTATTGTGAAAAGAAAAAAATTCTAAACAAAAGTTGCCAGAGTCTGAGGAAAAATGTGCAAAAAATCAATGTGACCAAATAAAAGCAACAAAAATAATAAAAAAAAGAAAAAAATCCTTGTCTCTTTTACCACATGCAAAAAAGTGAGTGTAGAAAATTGTTATAATTCAAGTGAAATTCTAAAGAAATTAAAAAATAAAATAAATTATTATAATTCTTGTAGAAATTTATAATCAAAAATCTACATAAATTTAATTTTTATGCCAATTTTTCTATATTAAATGTTCTTTCTTCTGCCTATCGGTCAGTTTGTGTTGTTTTTTTTTTTCTGCACTGCTCTTCTCTTCTTCATTCTACGTTTCCTCCTCCTGCACTAATCCAATTGGATTTGAATTTCGAATGCATGTGAGAATTTTATAGATGAATGAATGTGTGTGTGTGTGTGTGCGTGTGTTTGAATAAAATTGTGTTCTGTTCACAAACGTGAGTTTTGTTGTTATTATTATTTGTTTTTGCTGCTTTGTTAGCTGCTGCTGCTGCCGCTGCTGTTATAATGATTTTGTGCAAAAAGTCAAAACCTAACAGACGTCAGTCTACACACATGTACAGTGGAACACGGCTAAAGCAAAATTGAACTGCTGGCCAGGTAAATTTCTAATATTCGTCTTATAGCTGTTTAATTTGAAATAAATACATATCTTGAAAAATGTATTCTAGTATTTTTGCTTTAAATCCACCACTTCCCTTCACCCTGTGTTCTGCAGCTGTTATTTGTTTTAAACCCATTATTTAGTTTTGAAACGCTATCTAAGGATAGAGCTCATTTCTTCCCTTATTTATGGGAATAAATTAAAATTTTATATTCGTTTTACTTGTTTCTTTAGTGAGTGGCAATGTAATAAACGAAAATTCTAAAAATAAAATCTTCTATTCCAATTTGAATGATCGATAACTAACAGTTGGGTTTTTCGTTTTAGAACAACGACTTAAATCACTAGTTTTAGTATGAATGTAATCATAACTACTTCAGTTTGTAGAGTAGAGGAAAGTGTGACAGGAAGTGTGTTCATGATAGAACAGTGAAATATAACCCACATTGTAACGGTGCTCCCGCGAATCAAAAGAAGGGTATCCAACTTTTTTGATTCGCATCTTATCTTCGACCAGAGAGAAGCTCCATAATAGAATCCATAATGAATCAAGGTTGGCTACCGATTCAAAACGGTAAAAAGGTAACGTTAATGTATACTATTTCCATGACGGTGATTGAGCGGTAACGGTAGAGTTGTATTCCATTTTCGGTAGGACATAGGTGGTGTAAATAACAAGTAGATCATATGGAGTAAAGTAATTCCTACACCTTTTCAATAATCCAAGGCACTTGAATGCTTCTTTCGACACTTCAAAATGTGTTTAGTCACACTGTATTATCATGCCCAGAACATCAAGAGCGTCTGATTTGGACCATCCATAAACACAGATGAATCGACATAATCCGTCGGGCGTTTGTGTGTCAAATTGCAACATTGAGATTGTCACAAGATCCTAATTACGAGTATCATTCATGTTTTGCCTCATTACGTCAATATCCGGCAGGCTTGGTCTATAATTGAATGAATATGAATGACAAATGTTGTTGTCATCTACATAATACAAACCTATGTATGAAGTTTGACGTTGCAGATCGTTCGTTCAGAGCTATATTCGGCTGTGCCGAATCTTACATACCCTTCACCAAATTATACCTTAAAATTAATATTAAATTTTTTTTTTTTCAAAATAGTTTTTTAAAAGTTTTTTTTCCAATTTTTTTAAAAAAATTTTTTTTATTTATTAGTGAAAAAAATTTATGACAAATGAAAGTTTTTTGTGAAAAAAATCGGGTTAAAAAATATTTTTCCCGATCTTGACCCATTGTAGGTCCAAGTTTGTTTAGCCTTATATACATCGTTGCAATGGACTTTGAAATATCTATCATTAGATATCCATATTGTCTATATTTATAACTTAGTAACCGAGATATAGGTAAAAAATAGGCCAAAAATAGAGGTTGTCTCGGAGGTTGAGCTGATTTTAAATAGGAAACTTTTCGAAAGCATGTATGACAGAATTATTGAGGATTTGGATCCCGAAGCTATCTGGGGTCTTCAGAAAATTGATTTCAACAGACAGACAGACGGACAGACATGGGTAAATCGATTCCGCTATCTATAAGAATTCAGAATATATAGTATACTTTATAGGGTAGGAAAATTATATTGTGGAAATTACAAACGGAATGGCAAATTTATATATACCCCTCTCACGAAGGTGAAGGGTATAAAAATTATTATATGACGAGAATAAACTCTGAAAATCCATTGAACAAATATTGGAACGCCAACAGATATCGACTCCTCAAGTGTTTCCGCAGCAGTAATTCTATGCAGACATTTTAGTCTTAAATTCCTGTTACTAAATAAACATATTGGTGATATTGTGGTAACGATGTTCCTTCAATTTGAAGCAGATTCGAATGATTTTGATACATACGTTGCATAAAGACGAATCAACATTTTTGCACACTATATAAACATTTTAAGCTACACAAAATACAGTTAAAAGCATTAAATCAAAACCGTGATAATTTTGTTGTAAAACCATTATAAAGAAGCCAAAAAGATGATCATCAAAATCAAACTCGGAATCGCCAAAACAATAATCAGCAATTGAGCTATCAATGGTCTGTATGAAGTGGTTCTTTCAAGAAATATGATAAGTCAAACTCCAAGTACTTAGAAGCTCAATGTTTTGTTTGTAAGAAGATAGGACTTATTGCATCGGAATGAAATTTAGAAAGAAGCTAATTTAATTGAGATAGGTAGCTCTTTAGAGAATACCACAATCTTAGCATGTAATGTTGTTGGTAATATATCACGATCGGCGTTAAACTACAAAAAATATGATCCGGATATTCGATTTCAATTTCATATTGGATTATTAATGCTCAAATTTCAGTTTTGGATTCTATCAAAGTAGATGTTCAAATTCAAGATGAACGCAAATTTTCTTGGTTCTAATGTGTTTTGATCAGATATATGTCAGTCGACACGTTTTCGCTCTCGGCTGGGATATACTCGCCGGTGCCAGTGGTTCGGTACAAAAATTTATTTTTGCGGGATGTGAAAGAAAAAATATAATGGGATTTCAGTAAAACGTTATAATATTTATTTCCTCTTAAATTATCTCTTAAGCGACTCTCTCTAGCAGTTCGCTCTTTATCACCACAATTGTTTTCCAGGCGGTATAACCACCGTACAAACAATATGTGTGGTTAGCCAACAGTGTATCAATAGGCAAGGGCACCGAAGCGGTATAACTACCAGACGCTCTAACTTCTTGATACTCTGGGGGTGGGCTAGTGAATATCGTTAGACGGGAACAACGAAGCGGTATAACCACCAGAAATTCCTGCTTCACAATAATTCAATTATAAGATTAATCCGGTGCAGGCGGTATAACCACCGTACAATGATTAGTCTTACCTAAGCGAGAACTGGGCGCAGACTGCTTCTCATATAAACACAACTCGCCTTTTATACTTTTTTGTCTACAGTAGTTGTTGTTGTCGTACATTTTATCTTAGTTGTAGCAAATAGTAATATCTTAATTTTTAGAGTTGTATTTCAAGGTACGATCTCTATCCTAATTCTTATTTTTCACACATAGATGGCGACACTTATAAACAATTCGTTAATTTAAACAATACGTTAGTTACAAACAGAACAAATATTATTTCGATTTTAATCATAAGAAATAATAAAATAATAAACAAAATAATAATTCAGTTATATAAAAAAAAATAGTTTGTATGATAAAAACGAGGGACGACTTTTATCCTTACAGTATTGTTACGTTTTTACCTTTTAAAAACGTGGGTTTATTTCCGCATACTTTTTATTGCAAATAAAAGCAGTTTTGTAGTTTAAAATTGTAACAACTCTTTATTTATTTACGATGTACAACAACAACAGTCTAAATAGTCACTTAGTATATTTATACACGTATATCAATTCGCAGAAATACACACACACACACTTTATAACGGACAAGTATACACGTACAAGATGTTATGTTAACTCTAACACCGCCAATGATCAACTCAACTCACGACTGCAGCCTCTGCCACTATTTATACACGCACTGCCATCTTCATCCGAGTAGTCGAGATTGTTCTTAACGGTCAACTAGTATGTTCGATTTCTAGAGCTTTCGATGTCATGGCCAGCAGCCCAAACATTTAGTGTTGCCATACTTACAAACAATGTCTATGATGGACGTGCCTTCAAACATGATGAATGCTGCAGGCAGTCGTTACAGACCGTTGAATTCACGATTCGTCATTGCACATTCGTAACAGTATTTAAACGACAACTAAGATATTACGATTTACCACTTATACAACAATGTATTTAAGGATTTGTTTGTATGAAACAAATAAGTAGACAATATTGATGGTGGACAAGTATTAATAATGAAATATCTAGTATTACATCGTCTTATGTAATGAATGTTATGTATACAGTTCTGATCCACCTAAACAATTTGCTTCTTGGCCACATCTCCCTTATTGCGAATACGTTAACATTTCGCCGTTAAATAGTATATTCCTTAAAGAATAGTTGACTCATACAGCTCAGATTTAAAATGCCACGTCAACTTCTACAATTAAAACCAAGGCGAATTAACAAGGTGAGTGCGTCCCGGCAACAAATACAACAATGCAAAAACAACAGGCATTTTGTTTTTGTTAAAATGTAGAACAAATGTCAAAATCAAGGCGAATTAAAATATTACTATGTTATTTACAATAACAAATGTAAACATAAACATAGTTTGACAGAAGACTAACATTAAACCACGGCGAATTAAGAAACAGCTGATCTTATGCACTCACCTTGTTAATACGCCTTGATTAAAACATTGTAAAGTACAGGGCTGGGTCAAGAAATCCGTGACTTTTTGAATGAAACTCAGGTTTTTGGATGAAAAATAAGTTTATTTTTCAACATAGTCTCCTTTGGCTTATTAGCTTTGTCCAATGTTTCACCAACTTATTTATCCCTTCCAAAAAATAAGATTTGTCGAGGTCATCAAAATAGGTATTTTTTGTGAGATGATTTAATCGTTGGAGTCAAATCTTTTTCCGTCGAGACATTTCTTTAGGTTTGGAAACAAGAAATAGCTACTCGGTGTTAAATCCGGGAATAGGGCGGAAGAGGAAACTGCACATGTGTGTACCCTTTTGTGCACCCAATTGTGAGCATACGCGGCAGCCATCTTTCGGAAAGCTTTATCATACCCAAGTAATCATTCAAAATTTAAACTACTGAGCCATGTGAGATGCCTATGGCTTCCACAATCTCTCGCACTTTCAATATCCGATCGACCAACTCCATATCGTGATATTTTTCAATTATTTTGGGTGTATATACCTAAACTTGGCATCCAGAATGTTGAACATCTTCCGTGCTTGTACGTCCACAGTAAACCAATATTTTACCATTGAAATTGAGATGCAGAGTCCCATCAAGCATATTCTTTATTTGAGTGATGGGTTTGTTCTACAAAAAATAATGCTTAATGAGCAAACTAAATGATGCAGCTTGTTAAAATTTTGACAGGTGTGAACTGACAGATGCCTGTTGACAGGGACAACGTTGCCCTTTCAGTAAAGAGCTGGACACGAGTCACCCTTATATATTTGTTATTCTAGGTTTAACTGTCATAGTCATAACTGATAGTAAAAATTAGTTCAGTTCAAAAATGTTTAAAAGTACATATATGTGAAGTCATTGGAATTCAACACCTAACAATATCAATTTATCACATTGCATTAAATTAGCTGGCTGCATGATTTAACGTTGTTTAAACAAACAATTAGCTGGAGGTAATGATATAAAGTCTTCTTTGTTAGCTTGTTATTCATAAGTTAAGCTGAAATAATTCATGGTCGCCAAACCCGTAAACAAATTAAGACCATACGTCATTAAATAACTAAGTCTCAAGAGTCACAATTTCAAACAAAAATCATTGATTATTGAACTGGTTCCAAGAAACGAGTAGTCGTTCTGTAATGCATCACTAGAACTAGTCCCGAACGTGACATATTCAAATAATACTCATTGGTGGCAACGTCAAACTATAAAGATTATAACCACTATGCTTGCGTTCTATAACTATTTGTGGAAGTAGTCAAGATTTTCTCAATGTTCGTTTTCAATCACGTTGCTAGTTTGCAAGAATTTGCCGTAATTATAGTATTGTTGGGTAAGTTTGAACTAATAGATGTCATATTGAAAATTAAATATGTATATTGCTATACGTCACTGCAAAGAGATTGAACAAAAATATTTAGCAGCAGGAATAAACAAATTACTTTACCGATATTTGTCTCTGATAAATCACCCTAAAAGTTGATTAAACTATGTTGTCAAAAAAAGTGGTGAAAAGGTAATAGTAATAGTGTTTTTGGATTTTTTACTCTATGTGTACTTATCTACTTATCTATATACATTGAGTACAAATTAATATGTAGTACTTACATAGGTAATAAAATTGTTACCAGGAATAACATTTTCCACGAAGTATATTAACTGTAATAGTAGCCTTCGCTAAATGATTGAGTTCAATAGAAATATTTTTAAAAAATTGCGCATTTTTTAAAACGGCTTCTTTGTTTAAAATATTAATTTGTCAATAAGTGTGTAACCGATATTACTTACTGATGTCATTTGCTCAAAATTGATAATATTTATTGCAATAAAAGTGCAAATCTGATAAGAATTTTGAAGTCATAAAACGTATTTTGGGTAAATAAAAATAAAGGGTAAACTAGAACTAGCATTGATTTTTGCAAAGAGGTAGGTTAACATAAAAAGACTCTGGAATTTATGATCAATCTTCTTTTTATAGAAAACATAAACAACATTTTCAGTATTTTATATATGTATATCAGGTAAAAATGGGCATGCCATAAGACAGATTAAGACTATGGTAAACGACAGATAATGTCGTGTTTTTAAGGTCCTATGTCGATAAGTAATTAGTGAAAACATTACAATTTATTTGATTGAAACTAGTAACAAATAAATATAGAAATTGTTTTGGAATTGGCATTGAATGGATGATGCTTTGAAGTGAATCGTAAAATCGATCGTATGACGATCTTGATCGATATAACTCCCAATAATCTTAAAAGTTTTAAATTACTCAAAGCACACAATATCAATTGCTTTTTTACCCGATACGAGTTGCATCGTATTTCCACGATGTTCTATAATAAAATCAGAGAGAAATCGTGCCACACATTAGAATATTGATAAATGACTACAAATTTACATTTTCATCTGATTTTTTCTCTAATAACGAAAGGTGAATAACTGGAACAAGCAGAATCCAGAAAAATTCTATAGGTTTTTGTGCTGATGATAGATCGAACGTTTATCGTTTGTATTTTATACAGAAGACACTTTATTTCAGAATTTTTATGTTTTTTTCAAATAAAGGCCTAGGTACATTAATTAATCTGTCAAACATTTACCATGAATTCATAATCAGCGCTACATCTTACCATAAATATTGCTCTCAGCTGCTTGGGACTAAATCTGTTTAAACCTTTGTTAGACTTATTTGAGCTGTTAATTCGAATCATCAGCTATTCAGACCTTTTTAATGATGAAACTTTTTGTATTTTTAATGTCAATCACTTGACATAACTTTGTTCAACCGCACAAACTATAATGGGAGGTAATTGCTCATGTACGCGCTTACTTTATAACTTACTCAGAAGGAAGTAATCAGCAAATATTTGCAAGGATTTTTGTATTAATGTAACTGAAAATAAATAAAAATCTTCTCTGCTATCCCTTACAGAGAAGCAGGTTGTAAGTGAAATATTTAAATAATTATTGGATTTACTCTTATCGCTTACCAAGGAAGCATGTTTTATTGATACCAAGTGGGAAATCGCCATGATAAAAATCATGCCTTCTGTAAGTAGATTTCTATGATTTCACTTCCTCAAAGTTCAACATGGGGTTTCATCATGTCTGTTCCACATTAACATCGCAGTGAAGCTTGACGTCTTAGTAGTTTAAAGGTCTGTGCTAATTTATGTTTCAATTTAAAGAGATGTAGAGACCTCGATGACTGAGACATTAAAGTTTCCTCAAATGCGCATTGTATAAGGTTCGTATGAAGATCACGTTAATCTCGTGATCAAACATGTAGTCTTGGTGAACCAACTGCACTGTATAGAATACTGATAATCCTGGTATATAGTTACCATGTGTGTTTCCTTGTTGTGGTGGTATTCGAAGACCACATTAGATGTCTATCTGACCAGTTTACTGACTATTCAACACTAGAAATTTCAGTCTGGAGAACGCTGTATTGTTCTGGCAGTCTGAGTGATACCTCTGTGGTTTTCTTTAACTGGAGATGTTCTATCGGTGTCGCCTCCGTATGAAATATTTATTGATGCACGATTGAGGAAGGAAGAACCAATAACCTGGTCTTTAAAGTCGAAAATGGAATTATGATTCAAAGTGTATTTAGGAACTTAAAATCTAAAGTGCATCATTGAACTCCATTTAAATCGGGAATATTCTCTATATATTAAAAACGGCATACCAACACTTATTCTAAGTATCAATGTTTTAAAGAACACTTAAAAGTATACATTGCAGATCTGAATACTTATTGCCAATATAAGACCCAACACAATTTATTCCGAAGGTCGCAATATCTAATTTGGAAACCTTATTCTGCTAGGATCTGTTACATCTCTTGGTAAACATTACAGTTATTTGATCGCTTAAAACACTAGAAAGCAAAAGTATTTTTAATTTAACGGTTCTAGTGTAGTACATTGTTCGTTATAGCTGTATTATACTGTCCCACAAGTGTTGACTAGGTTTAGTGAGTAAAGTGCATTGCATTTAACTAATGTCGGCGTCAGCAACATTATAAAGCAAAAATATTCTTAATTTAATGGTTCCACTGTAGTACACTGTACGTTATAGCTGTATTACACTGTCCTACAAGTGTCGACTACGTATAGTGAGTAAAGTGCATTGCATTTAACTAATGTCGGCGTCAGCAACATTACAATTTTTAATTGTTCTTTTTCTGTTTTTGCATTAAATTGTGTGCAGTCGGAATTTAAGCTACCAACCCAGAGGAAAAACGTTTAATAAATTTGTTTACGCTGCCATACGAAAATGTGCGGGTTGCAGAATCTATAGGCAGCCAATATTTGTTTTTATTTTCTTTTTTAAAATGTACAAATATATTCAGAATAGGCATGTTTTTTCATTTATTTTCAATAATATAAAAAAATATTAGCACAAAAGTATATATTTGTTTTTGTTTGAGTTTTTGTTTTTAAGTTTGATTAAATAATTTTTTGTTGACACACAAATGTTGTCAAACAACGCAACGTCAAAACACCTTCATAAACTCATTCAGTTTATTTAATGTTTTTTGAAATACCTTTTTTATTATCTCGTGAGTTATTTTTTTTTTGTTGTTGTTTTATCATTCATGATGTTTAGACAATTAGAATTTAGTTATTACTGTACTGGTGTTGTACACTTTAGGTAAGATAAAGTTTCCGAAACAATCAAGTAATTAATAAAAAACGTTATTTATTTTAATTAGTTTATAATGTCTTTAGGCTTCCTTGCTATTAAGGATCTGTTAAACAAAGCTAAATTGAATATTTCTTAAGTAAAATAGTAGTATTTTTATTACCTACGTTATTAAAAATCTGATAAATTCAATAAATTAGCAATTCTTTGTTTCTTGTAATTTTCGTTAGAAATCTGTTTAACTAAAATAGAAGTATATTAATACTTTTTCCAAAATTGCAAAATTTTATAGATTTCATGCTCAAAAATACTAAAAATCTGTTTATGTAAAATAGTAGTATCTTTACTACTTTTTCCAAAATTGCTAAAATTTACATTTGTATGTAATTTTTGTTAAAAATTACGCCAAAATGCCAAAAAAACTATTTTAGATAAATAGTAGTATTTCTACTACTTTTTCCAAAATTGTAAGTTTTCATGTAATTTTGTTTAGAAATGTCTCAAAAATACTAAAAATCTGTTTTTGTGAAATAGTAGTATCTTTACTACTTTTTCTAAAATAGCTAAAATTTATATTTTTATGTAATTTTTGTTAAAAATTACGCCAAAATGCCAACAAATCTATTTTAGTTAAATAGTAGTATTTCTACTACTTTTTCAAAAATTGCAAAATGTCATAGTTTTCATGCAATTTTGTTTACTACTTTTTCCAAAATTGATAAAATTTATATTTTTATGTAATTTTCACCAACTCAACTTATGTAAAATTTGTATGCAAAAACTAAATGCTTGGTTTTTGGTTCTTATAAGAAAACTGCTGAACCTGTGCAATTAAAAGCATATGTCTTTAGAAGTCTAAAGAGCTAACAGTTTCATTATGACTACCAAATCGTTTGACAAACGAATAATTCAGTTTCCACATGCAAAACATTCGATTACAATACCCAAAATGTCCGATAGGTATCAAAAACTACAGAAACTAACCTACTCTACTATTTATTCATAAAAAAAACGTAATTGTAATAAAACTCTATTAAAAAAACAGCAAATAAAATTATGTAATGCTCTTTAATTAACTTCTGCAACTTTATCCTCTTTGTCATTGGAAACTGACTTAATTTCATTAAATGTCTGATAACAAACCAGTGATTGATGTGTTTATAGTATTTTTAGAAAATAATAAAGCAAACTTGAGCACTTTACATGTGATGAGTTTGAGTTATATTTTCATGAATTCCATCAGATATCGTTGTTATCGATCATTTGAAATCAATAGAGTAAACAGCAGAGAAAATAGACTGCTATTAACAAAAAAAAAAAAAAAAAAATAACAAATGAGCTTAGCAAATATGTACTTGAGTTTGTTTTAAAATTGTTCACACTTTCTATGGCAGGTTGTGTGTAGCATTAGCTGTTTTTATTATTTTATTTCTGCCTATGGAGTTAAAGTAACATTTGTGTCAATTTAAATATTGATAATATTGAATTGTTTAAACATAAAAGATACATTTTTATATGTATTTGGAATTTGCTAATGTTACTGACAGTATGAGTTTCAAGGACAACGTAATTTATTACTCTTTTTAAATTTTATAAATGTATGTAAATATTTTTTTTATTCGTAGTCAATTTGATGTTTGAGAACTTAATACATGTTCAAGTTAAAGAACAATGAGAGTTAATATCGTATATATAGGTGTGTCACAGAAATTGGACGAAAGTGAAAATAATCGTATTCTCCAATTCGTAGCTTTTTGGTTTCGCTTCCTCAGCTTTCGTAGAAACGTTATGCAACAATAACTTTGCATGCCTTTAGGCGAAATTATGAAAAAAATATTTAATTGTCACTCCTAACAGTATACATACAATTAAAAATGTGTAAATAAAAGAAAATCTCTCTGACACACGTGATAATAGTTGTTTTTAAGCATTTAAGGCAACCGAATTTTAGACATTCGAATGATCGACTATACCTTTTGCATTATTTTCAACATAAAGTAAATTAATAACGGAAGAGAGAGCCTGGATTATATTGCAACAATTTCAGTTGGCACATACGACATTTTTTTTCAATGTACTTTTAACGTCTAAAGTGAAGATTGAAAACAAGATATTGTTACAAATAACGATTTTCGTGCTGAGATTAAAAGGTTAATTATATGCGTTTTATATCTTCAAGTGATGAATACTGTTCAAGACGTAGAATTATGAAATGTATGATGATATTTTTATGAATGGCCACATAGTGAAGTTCAGTGAAAAAGTTGAGATATTTAAAACATGTTTTGCTATACAAATTCTCTAACCATTAGAGGGGATAAGAGCTTCTTCTGAAGAAAAGCAAACGGAACTACATTACACATATGTGGAATTGCAAATGCCAAATATTTGCAATTCAAACTAGTTTTTATCCATTTTGGTACTGATATGTACGTTATGGATAGTAGCCGCCCAATTTTGTGGAATATGTAGAATGTTCTTAATACATCATTCAGTGTTTCCAAAATCGTCACTACACATTGATGATATTAACTGGAGATAGCTGTAAGTGTTCTCGGTAAATGCTACAAATATATCAAAGCTCTCCAATTCCCTGTGATATGGAATACAATTTTATTAGTTTGGGCAGCAGACTCAATGAGTTCTGCAGTGCCCTCCAATATCTGGGAAACTTGAATTAGATTGAATATTTTAAAGATTTGTTATGTATTTGAGTTCCTTAAATCTCTTGAAGTATAACCAACATTTGATCTAATTGTCTAGAAGGAATATATTAATAATTGTAATTACTAGACATGGTCTTTTGTAATGAATAAAATGATTTCTCCGGGTATTTTGAAGCATTCTTGGAATGGTAGTGTTCCCATTAGTAGGTACAGACAGATCAAAGCTGCCCAATTAGCATTCAGCGTTTCCTTAATATTTCATTTAAAACCATCATATGCATTTTTGTATCATTTGCACCAGTAGGCAGTATTTAAAGTTTAATAATGAAACTTTTTAGTTCCTGACACTCCATATACAAGGTGGCGCAAAAGTAAACTTCCGATGTTTTTTGGCTGTAATTAAAAAAAAAAATTAAAAACTTTGATTCTTCTTGTGGATTATTTTTATTTGGTCTTTTAATTTTTTTTACATCAAGTCGAGAATATGATGTCATGTAAATGGCCGTCGCCACAGTTGATTGTCATTTGAGCCCTTTTTATTTCATTTTCCATCACTTTGGCCAAAACTTCCGGCGATAGGTCCTCACATTCTTGACGGATATTGTCTTTAAGAGCTGCAAGAGTCTGAGGCTTGTTGACATAAACCCGCGATTTCAAAAAGCCCCACAGAAAGAAGTCTGGAGCGGTCAAATCAGGCATATCGGTTGTGACACGTGCAGTGTGTGCCGTTGCACCGTCCTGTTGGAACCACATGTTTTCCAATCCCAATTCATCAAGTTGCGGCAAAAAGAACTCGTTTAGCATTGCTCTGTAGAGCTCACCATTCACAGTAACCGTTTGGCCCGCGTCGAAGAAAAAAGGTCCGATGACTCCTCCAGCGAAAACAGCACACCATACAGTGACTTTGAGCGGGTGTAATGGCTTTTCGTGGGTTACACACGGATTTTCAGTGCCCCAGAAGCGTAAATTTTGCTTATTTACGTACCCGCTAAGATGGAAATGGGCCTCATCACTCATGATTATTTTTGATGAAAAATCATCTTCCTCTTGGTGGTGATTAAGGATGGCTTGAGCGTATGTTAGACGCGATTGGCGGTCAGCAGCTAACAGCTGATGCACCGTCTGGACTTTGTACGGAAACATCTTCAAATCTTGTACCAAAATTCACTGTAAAGACCGTCGACTGATACCCATTTGCGTGGCACGTCGTCTGGTCGATGTCGACGGCGCTTCCATGACATCCTCGGCTACAGCAGCAATATTCTCTGCAGAACTTCTACTCCGGGGTCTGCCACGCCTGGCAGCATCTCGTGTTGTGCCAGTCTCTTCGAGACGAGCGGCTAAACGTCGCAGTGTTTCACCAGTAGGCGTTGGACGGCCAGGAAATCTGCGAAGAAATTCACGTTGTGCCAAAGTCACCGACAGATTATTGGTCAAATAAATAACATTGTAACATTGTTTATTAACGTGTATTTCGCATGTGTTTACTACACAAATGTCAAAACAGAACTGACATTAGGGGCCAATCGCAAAATTTATAGCATTTTCTGATAGGAGGATTACTTTTGCACCACCTTGTATATCGTCCACTATATGTATTCGCATTGATTAGCCTCTCAAGAGACAAAACAATGAACGAAGAATATAACTGAAATCCATTTGAGCGTTTAAACGACAATTTGATAAAAAAAAATCATTGAATTTCCTCATATTCGATAAGCTATTTATCCCCGATTGATGGCTGTCTGTTAACCCTAACCTGATTTATATTAAAGACTCTTGCACAAAGCATTTCCACATACGGACAGTGAGTCTGAAGAACGAATTTTCTCAGTTTTATTTAACAAGTATAGTGTTGCAAAGAGATTAAGAAAGACAGGCTGTTCAATAAAAAAAATTATGTTTAAGTACTCGTGAAAACTTTTTAACCAGTAACTCATTCTGTTGACAATTTCAATCCTACTTTAGGTCCTTGATAATACAATGATACTCACACTCTGTAAGAATATTATCCGTCAATTGTCGAACGCTGGAAATAAACAGAGATCATGCTTAACCCGCCAATGGTGACCTATATGTCTGTGAGACCGGGCGTGTTAAAAAATCGAATTACTTTATTCTGCGTTATTGTTTTAAAAAAATTTTGTGAATTTTAATATTGTTACGTTACCTTTTAAAAACGTGGGTTTATTTCCTTTAAATAAACCAGATACTTTTGATTGCAAATAACAGCAGTTTTAGTAGTTTAGAATGTACAACAACAACATAATTAAATAGGCACTCCGTGTCTTTATACACGTATATCAATTCGCAGAAATGCACACACACTCTATTACGTACAACCTTAAATGCACAAGACAGTCGATGTTAACTCTAACAGCGCCAATGATAAACTCCACTCACGACTGCCAGCTCTGCCACTACTTATACACGCGCCATCTATCGGGAATCTTCTACAATGCTCTTAACGGACATACTAGTACATTCGATTTCTAGAGCTTTTCGATGTCATTGTCAGCAGCCCAAACATTTACTGTTGCCATACTTACAAACAATGTCAATGATGGACGTGCCTTCAAACATGATGAATGCTGCAGGCAGTCGTTACAGACCGTTGAATTCAAATCGTCATTGCACATTCGTAACAATATTGAAGTAAAATAGCATAAATTGATTAAATATCTTAGTTTGATTGTCAAAGGGCATACATTTTAAAAAAGGTGAACTATTAGTGTGTGAGGCCGTTTATCAAAGTCAAATTTGCGTCAACATTGGCGGGTTAAGTCTATTAAATAGAATGATATCTAGTAGGTTTGTCAATTATTCGAGTTTTATTTTGATCGAATAAAAGTTTTACCATTTTTTTATTATTCGATTGATCGATTATTTTTTAAATTTCCTCGATTATTCCAACGAATAACAAATAAAACATAAGTTAAGTTTTATAATGTTGTGATCTTGATATAATAATTGGAAATCTATTGAATCATAATCGGAAATCTACTTGTTTATAATAATATACTTCCAATGATGAACATTTTTGTATAACATTATAAATTATTGGATTTGTTCATCAATTTATATGTATTGTCGATTATTCGACAATAATATATCGAATAATTTTTTATTTTAAATTGAAAAAAAAAAATTATATGTTTTCATTGATTATTTGAAAAAGTATTATCTTTTACTGCATTATTATCAGAACATATGCTTGTTTTGTTTTAATTAAAAATTGTTACATTCGGAAATTCAAAATTAGATTCGAGTTTTTAATGTCCTTTTAATAATTAGAATCTATAAAAATTCCATGGAAATGTTCACAAGTACTACTAATTCTATCCTCCCTCCTATAATGTACTTTTATAGTGTCAACATTTCCTGCATGCTTGTTTAAAAAGAAACAAGTTTCAAGATTAAAATTAATAATTTACTATAACTAATATAAATTAGTAGTATTGAAACTCCCCAGCAGTTCTAGAGAACTGTCCCGAATTAGTGATTTTACCTGTCGTTTAGTATGACAACTAGTTACATAACTAGCTACGTGACAAGTTATTTAAACACGTGCATGTCCTAAGCAGTGTTATACTTGGTCCAATGTATACCGTTTCCCTAGAGTCAGTTACCCAACTGGTTTTTTGAACAACTACATAACTAGTTATTTTAACATGTGCGGAGATTAATTGACCTCAAATAGTCAGTTAAAAAAACATCTCATAGACAGTCCAATAACCGATTGCTTGTAAACAAACCTTCCTGCGACAACTCTCCAATATATTACTTCTGGCGGGTAAAATAATTAAGCTCTAAAGTGAAGTACATAATAAACATTTAATAATAAACATTTAAAGTGACTAAACTGTAGATTAATTAGAGACACTAAAGTGACAATTGACTTCACGATAGGTTACATGGCATGTCAGTATATTTAAGCAAAAATAAAATAAACTGTATGAGAATTATATCAAAACAATTTGTATAAAACCAGTTTGTAGGAATGACTCACAAAAAAAGTGCAGTACAAAATAAACGTTTAAAGTGACAGTCTAGATTACTTACAGACACTTAAGTGACAATTATCTTCACACTAGATTACATGGGATATATAAAGCAACCAATTGACTTCTCTCTGCATTCCAAAGAGTACATACGTGTCATATGACCCATACACTAGTTGCAATTACAGTCTATAAGGGCTACATTGACTACTAGCTTAACTGCTGGGTCATGTTTTAGTGGTAGTTTTTTGTACAAAATATGCAAAAAAAAAACCTTAAAGCTATTCCTCGTACTTTTAAAAATCTAGATGTAGAAAATATCACTCTTTTTGTTTTTATACTTTGTACATTTTGTGATAAACATTCAAAATATTTTCTGCTGGTCCATTGACCACATGTTTATTTATTTGTGTACATATATACAATTTTTTGTTGTTGTTTGAGTTCACTATATAACTTAATGGATCATTGCTACTTAAGAATACTCATAGAATTCATACAAAACCCACCGGATGTGTTCAACAAAAGCGCAAGTTACAAAACACAATTAAAATCACAATCGCAAACAGTGTACAGTGGAGCTCTGATAAATGAACTGAAACTACAGTTATGTGGAAAATACACACAATTCAAGAGAACACTGGCAACACCGCTATTGCTGATAACAATGCCCCCAAAGTCAGCTGTATCACAGAAGGCAGCCGGTTAACCAAACCTTAGAAAAGAACAGCAACTAAATATGTATAGCGCAGACACAAGAGTTTTTAGAGTTCTTTAAAAATCTTATGACAGTCCCACAACAAGTGTTTTTTCAACTGTGTTGACATCAACATAAATTCGAGTAAATTGAAGATTAAATTTAAACATTTTTTTTATTTTGAAGATGTAAGTTTTTTTAAGATCTTCTAAAGAGTTAGACACAAGTGTTTTTTATCGGTTGTACAGCATCTATTCAAACACAGAAAAAGTGACTTAAAAATGATCAATTAAAATTAATATAAAATAGTATTGGTTTGAAAGTGTTGAAATAAATGAGTAAACTAATTAATTTTTAATGTGTGAAAAAGTAAAAAAAAAAATAACAATTTATATAGAAATATTTAAATTAATTAAACAGAATTTAAAATGATACATTTTGTTTTTATTTTTATCATAATAAAATAACCGCATTTTAATAACCGCATTTACAAAATGTACAGTAAATGACTGAAAAAGTGTCCAAATTTTTATAAAGCTAAATTAAGTCTACAATAAAATAAATTATAATTGTTTTATTGCAAATAATTTTGTTTACAAATTCAGTGGAATTATTATAAGCTTAAAGGTTGCTCAATATCTAAACTTCAAGTGTTTTAATTTTAATGGCTTATTTGGAGAATGAAATGTGTATGTGAGATATAGTATTTGTTTGGATATCAATTATGGGAAAGATTTTCCTGCATTTATAAGATGGTTAAGTGAAACAAAAAATCAAAGCAAACATTCCATTCGTCGTATGAATACTAAATTTCGTAATTGTTTTTAATTTTTTTTAACAAACAGAAAATCTACAAATAAGACAATACTTCGTCTAACGTTTCTCTAATATCAGGGACCAAAGAAACCGGTTTAGGTATAAATCCGACAAAGAGAAAACCTTTGGAAGATATGGAGTATCAAACCTTATATTGTAAACTGGATGTATACAGCGGTAATAATATCCATTCTGACCTATGCAGAATTCAAAGAATTATGGTGTTCTCTCTGGTGAAGTGGGGTGGACGGACATGCCTCTCCATTCTATACTATCCTATCTTACTAATACTGGCTGCATAATCCCCACTACTGTGGCCAGTATCGTGACGATACCTGACATACGTCGTCTTGATACCTACATCAAATTCATCACTCCTAAGTCAACTCTCAGACTCAAACAGTCAGGCGGGCTTAAAGGGGTTTTACACTACAATACTTTGTATTAATTAAAATCAAGTGTAGTGTAAATCGGAAAAGTATCAAGTATTTGTTCAGACAAAAATACATTGGGACAATGAAACCCTAATAATAATACAAAGTATTGCAGTGTGAAACCTCTTTAAAGCTTCACCGTATGGTCAAGAGATAACTAGGCCACATATTCTGACCTCGGGGATAACGTGATCTCAGTTTATGCTGATGTTTTAAATTTAAAAACATTTTTTCTGGTGAAGTTGGCCTCTTGGTTTCACTCGGCTTGCCAAAAATCTTTACCGTTTTATAGGCTTAAATTGATGTTATCATTCGGGAAAAGAACAGAGAACTAAATTCGAGATGTTGACAAACTGCAACTTATTATTATAGATCCAAACTACCACAACACCGTGTCGAGTAAACATATCGACATTTATGACCCCTCAGAGAATGCATTGTGTTGGAACTAAGAAAATAGGTTATGGGAAGGAGGATAGAGGGAGTAGTGTTCATAGAGAAAATATACATAGAGCGGAAACTAGAAAAAAACTCAAACAAAAAAATTACTCAAAAAAGTTTCACATAGTTTTTTTTTACTAATACATTATCACAACTTAGGTTTTTGACAACTGAGTTAGGTCTTTGACAGGAGAGTTTCCGTATATTTTCCCTATGGTAGTGTTTGTGGACATTTGATTTGAATTTTTCTACATTGAAAGGGACAGGAAATACTTCGACAGGCAGCTTATTCCACACACGGACGTTACGGCTAAAGAACGAATTTTCTCTGTTGTGGATTGTGTGATCCACTGACCAATCGACCACAAATGGATGAGCCCCCGCTGATGAATGCGTATTTCGTAAGAAACTACGGGTATCGGGAACAAGTTCGATAGAACAGTGAAACACAACCCACATTGCGACGATGCTCCAGAGATACCCTACCGTCACCGATTAGCACCTTCGCCCTCTCCTGTACGCGGTCTAGTAACTCCAAAATAGACTTCGAAGCACCGGCCGCCATACATGAGAGTTGTATTCCGTTTTACACATGTTGGAACGTATGGGTTATTCACATAACAACAAAGAAGTGGAAGACAGTATCGCAAGAAGGCTTTTTTTAAAAGATGTGACACTGACCTAGACAAATTTGTTTGATATACCGCATGGTATATCTTTCTATAAGTTTATTATCAAAACTATTACTCTTATTCATTGTGCAAGGTTTTCCAACCAGTTATTTTGGTATTCAAAGAAAAATTACATTTTTTTAGATAAATGATCGGATGTTTATTTCATAATAAAGAGGAAAAACAACATCAGCCAAATGGCCACCACTACCACGCTTACAGGACCATATCCTTTTCATGAAATTTTCCATAACCAAAACGCAAAGTGGCTGCCCTATGTCATCGATAGCCACACGAATTCTAATTTTGAGGTCTTGAATCGACGCTGGGCTGTTGTCGTAGACCTTATCTTTCACGTGGCCCCAAAGGTAGAAGTCGCAAGGTGTTAAATCACAAGATCTCGGTGGCCAATTGTGTTCACCTCATCGAGAGATACCACGGTGCGGAAACTTTTCCCGTAAAAGAGCAATGGTTTCGTTGCTTGTGTGGCACGCAGCGCCATCTTGTTGAAAGTAAACGTTGTCCAGATCAATATCATCCAAAATACGGTATAATGACGTTTGTGGAATGCCCAATTCCAAAAAACGACGAGGATTGGACAAACCTGGGTTTTCTTGAACACTTTGGGCTAGAGCAGCAATATTATCAGTTGTTCTGGACATCTGGACATCACTGACTTGTCCCAGCAGCTCGAATTTTTCCACCAATTTCTGTATTGCGGTCCGACAAGGTGCTTCACGACGACCCAAAAAATGCTTTAGTTTTGCGAACTGTGACTGCAAGATTTTCAACATTTTTGTAGTGAATTTTAATAATTTCAATGCGTTGTTAAAGCATGTATCGTTCCATTTTTAGTAATGGCGTAGTTTCTACTTGTCAAATGTGACAGCTACCGAAATACCGGGTGATTCAAAATAACACATCTTGTTGGAAACCCCTTTATTTATTAAAGAATATTAACAATTCATCAAATATTTAAACAGCGATAGAAGCCTCAAGCAAAAGCTCGAATATTCAATAACCCTAGTCAACTTCAACACGGCAGAAAAATCAAAATTCTTTGTAGTTTTATCATGAAAACAATAATAGAAATCCCCAAACGATTCCATTAATTTTTTACGATCAAACCAATAAAAACTTATCGACTTTTATGGTAAATGTGGGAGTGTATGACGATTTATATGTTTACGAAAATAATAAAGCAAATACCATTTCCGATTAGGTTTCATAAAAATAAAAATGCTTTAGACAAAATAAATATTTTGAAATATTTCAAATCGCTTTTATTGGCTCGACTGTTGTTGATAGATCTTGAAAACATTTCAGAGGGAGGGCAAGTGATACAGATTTTGCAACGTAAGAGGTTCCTTGGGTATAGAGACCGGATCTAGTTGTAATCTAGATTCTCAGTGTATTTTAGTTGCATCACATATGTGTAAAGCAGTTCCTTTGAAATGTAAGCTGTATCTTTTTTCATGTTTTGGTGGTTGCTTTGTAAACACAGGCGCGTATCCAAACCGAAAAGTTTTCATATAAAAAAGGAAAAAAAAGTAGAATAATTTTAAATTTATTTCCCCCTCAAAGGGTTGATCTGGTTCCGCGGCTGTATAGACACGTATGTATATGTGTATGCCCTGGTACCAACCTCTGTCGTGAATAAGTTTAACTACAAACCGGACTGATAAACATTATTAGAATGACTCCTCGATTTTGGGAATCCTTCTCCACAAGGTCCTAATATATTAATACTTCATTATTGTCTGATTGTTTTAAAGTTCTTAACATAGAGAAGAGACATAGAGCGGAAACTCTCCTGTCAAAGACCTAACTCAGTTGTGGTGAGAATGTATTAGCAGAAAAAACTATGTGAAAACAAAAACAACACTCGTATGTGTGATTAATTTAAGTAATTTTTTTGTTTGAGTTTTTTTCTAGTTTCCGTTCTATGTTTCTCTATGGTTCTTAATATTATTATATTTTGGAAGTTGTTTAAATTTAATGGATTTAATGTCATTACAATATACAGATTCCGTAGCACCATTTTCCATCATTCTCATTAGTCAAATTTAGTAAATTTCTTTAAAAAATCGAATCAATACGTTTCAAAGACCATTTTATTTATTAAACACACAGAGCCTAAAATCGTTTTAATTTGTTTTTATTAAATTACAAAAGTTCTATGGCACTTTAAATGTCTTAATAACAAATACAAAACAAACGATTAAAATAAAAACGACATTTAAAACTTAAAAGTGACAAACAAATGTACTTACAAGCCACCGTACATATTTTATCACATTTATTTTCCATTTTATGTAGAATAAAAAATTGATTTGAGATTTTTTCCAGTTGAGGTTTTTTTAATGACCGCTACTACGCAATTGCGGATATAATTTGTTTAGTAATGGCAGATAGGCACAGAAAATTAAATTAAAAATGCAATACGAGTAGAACAAATAAATTTATTTTATTGCAGGTGAGAAGTGCCTGACATTTTGCTTATCCTGTTTACTTGTATGACGATAAATCGTTGTTGTATGCTCTGCCTTTGTTCTGTAAGTCTCTTTCCTGAGCAATGCATCAGCAATTGGAAAATATCAATAAATATACAGTTTTAAATATTAACTAAAACTGTGATTGTGAATGTTCATTTAAAAACTCTGATTCTAAGTCAATGTGAATCAAACACAATCAAGAGCAACGAACATCCCTGTCGGTCTTTAAGTTGACTTAAAACTAACTCATGATCAATCAGAAATGAGTCACAAGTGTCTAAAAAACTAGCTCATTTTTCTTGTTAAAAGCATGAGTCAGTTCTCACGCACTCGGCGTAAGTTTCAGCTAACCATAAGTAAGCTCATTATGAATTAGCTTGTTCTTTGGTTTTTACTTTATATAATGTTTGTGTATTTCCGCATTAGCTTTGAGTGAGCAGAAAGTTAGTTCAATACTTTTCGAGAAGAAGTCAGATATAGCTCATCTATGCATAATTTTCGAGTTATTTCCGAAGTCAGTTAGCTCATAAAAGTCCAACAGGCATTAACTGGCATTTTACGCAAACGCAACACAAACCCAGAAATACTCTCAAAAAAGAGTTCAAAATAAACACAAACGTCATTCAGTTTATGGTTGGAAATGTTCATTTTTGATACTTCCGTGACTCATTTGATATTTCAACCATAGAGAAATACACATAGAGTGGAAACTCTCCTGTCAAAGACCTAACTCAGTTGTCAAAAACCTAAGTAGTGAGAATATATTTGTGAAAAAAACAATATGAAAGCAAAAACAACACTCGTATGTGTAACTTTTTTGAGTAATTTTTTTCTAGTTTCCGCTCTATGTATATTTCTCTATGCTTTCAAAAAATGTTCAGTATTTTATGTAACAGGTTAAACTTAACAATCCTATAAACTCAGAATGATTTTCTGTTAAAACTCAAATATTTTCTATAAAAATTCTTGTGTATAACTGTATTTTATATAGAAAATCTTGAGTATAACAGTATTTTATATTGAAAATCTTGATTATGACAGTATTTTATATAGAAAATCTTGAGTATAACAGTATTTTCTACAGAATATATTGTGTATAACAGTATTTTATATTGAAATTCTTGTGTCTAAATGTATTTAATATACAAAATCTTGATTATAACAGTATTATATATAGAAAGTCCTGTGTATAACAGTGTTTTTTGTAGAAAATTTTTTTTACAAATCCTGTGTATAACTGTATTTTATTTGGAATATCAGTTGTATAACAGTATTTTCTATAAAAAATCTTGTGTATAACAGTGTTTTTTTTATAGAAATTCTAGTTTATATCAGTGCACAACATAAGTTTGTATAGAAAACCTTTTGTATACCAGTCTTTTTAAAGAAAATATTGTGTATAACAATATTTTTCGTGGAATATCTATTGTATAACTGTATTTTCTATATAAAATATTGTGTATAACAGTATTTTCTATAGACGATTTAGACCACAAAACTTCACTAATATGAAAATAATTTTTTTTATTTTTATATTCGTATTTTTATTTAATGTTATCTTTACAAAATAGTGTGAACTAACAATAAGTTGTTAAAATCTTAAATCCTCAGTTTGACGAAAAATTGTGTTCAATTTTTAGATCCTATCATCAGCGCAGATCTGTTGGATTTCTTTTTCTTAGTCGGATGTAGCCATTACTTATCATTAATGTTCGTGCAAGTTAGGGTGAACTTCTAACTTTTTCAAATATGACTATGCTTGTTTTTTTATTTCATTTTTCACCAGGAAGACACCTTGGTCCTTATGAATGTTAATATTTCTCACATACCAGGGCGCAGCTGTTAGCATTCTTAATATTTTATTTTGGAATCTTTGAATTTTATCAATATTAGAAGCTGATGCCGTGCCCCATAATTGAATTCCATATAAAAATAAATAGGATTATTTTTAATGCAATTTGGGGAATCTCAAAACGAAGTGGTTCAGCTGCAGTAATATGGGGTAAAGTAGGTGGTAACTCTATAATGTCATTTGACTCATTCGGGGAAAATACGTTATTAAGATGACTAACACACAAGTTTTCATTTTCAGTATCGTTTCTTGACCAGCCTCCAGTTGAATTACGTAGAGGTCTGCTCATAACAGGTCTTTTTAAATTTTTTGTAACTCGCCATAGACAGTAATTTGAGTACCGGGTGGCATTTAACTTCTCCAGATATTTATTAATTGAATCAGTTTCGTGTTTGTGAAGAAGCAAACTGAGGCGTTTACGACATTTTCTAAGCTCCTTTTTAAGTTGAGGGGATCTGTAGAGTTGCCACTCTCGATGAATTCTTCTGTGCAATGTCTGCAGAATATAGTCTATTATATCTTATTTGTTGGGTTTTTTGAGTGGTGTATTCAACAGCAAGTTTCAAGTTCTGTTCAATGTTTTTTAGAGAGATATCGATATCTTCTGGTGTTCTTAGTGATATATTTTCTGTACTGTGAGTGCTAATAATTAAAATTTTGATACCGAACAAAAATTGGAATGGATTATTACATTGAAGTCGCTTAAGAAACTTCCAAATGGAAAGATTTGCTCCTTCAAAGGTGAGCTCTAGGAGATCGTAATCTTGTTAGTTTATTATTATCGAAAGTCGTTCTAAAGTGGAATTTACATTCTTATTTAAACATTTATCTTTTTGTTTAACTCTAAATGAACTTTTGACTTACAAAATTTGTTGATCAGTTTCTAATATTCTTTATAACCTTAAGCTTAGTACTCTGTTCAAAAATTCGTGTGAAATGCTGTAAAACTAAGTACATATGAGATATTTGGAATGAAATATTTGCGAAATATAAGCAGCACTTCTTTCGCACGAAATTAAAACAAAAGTTGATCAAGTACCCCGGACCCATTGAAATGCCACTGCCGCACAGGCGGTCAATAATATATTTTCATTAATTTCAATTAAACAAAGCACTGAATATTACTTACAATTTTATTGTTTTTGTTTACCCATGTAAAACAAGCAATAAAGGGGATAAACTTTGTAAAATCGCGAGATATACTAAATATGTTGCATATAAAATTTTTTCGCAAATATGAATTCTAGCCAAAGAATATTTTAATCAGACTACACAGCATCGATATTTACCAATCTGTGCTAAATTTGAATGATCGCGATTTAAAACTTGATTCTTATTAGCATAATACAGTGAAACGATCACTTGACTGATGATCTTGTTTTGTTATAAAAATTTCAAGATTCTGTATTTCAAAGTATTTTGGAATAGTGGGATTAGACATGAATAGCGTATATGGGAACTAAAGGCACAATATTCCAACTCATTCCCCCCCTGATTTTGTAAAAATAAAAACTAATTCGATATGATTGCTAATTAATTTAAATAATTCTACTGTATACTACTCACAGTTCTTAATACTTATGTAGTGTATTATTTAGTGCATTTTAAATTCGCCATTGCTTCTAAAGTTTCAATATTCAAATGAAATCAGTTTTGTAGTTTTTCATTCATTTGCTTCAACCCCAACAAAATATGGTGATTAAATTAAGCATGCAACGATCAACTGTGAGAACTTCCCTTGTGTCAACGCCCCCCAATATGTATGAACATATGTAAATATATAAATACACACAATTTTATGCAGTACTTGAAACCTTCTCTTATATATGTTCAAAACACATTTTAAATCGAGATTAATCAATGTGACTGACTGACTGACTGACTGCTCTGTACATAGTAAATATGGTGGTGCAGTATTTCAGTGCGTCTTAAATAGTTGTTTCTTTTAAGTTGTTATTTTAACGGCATACTAAGTGGTTGGGGACAGATTAAAATAAATTTATTTTTATCATTTCATTTGTTTTTTTTTTTATTATTATTATTTTATATTCGTATTGCATTTTCAATGACTGAATGAATATTTCTTTAATCTGCAGAACAATGATCGTACACAAAGCAAATGTCATCTGTCATCAGATCTTAAACACTTGGCACCACATTATCATTATATTTGTGTGTGTGTGTGTGAGAGTGTGCAAGGGATGCGCTGTGACAATAAGAAATTGTACCCATGAATGGAAAATAATATTGAAATACATACTTTTTACGGTTTCAATTGTAGCAATCAGAGTTCTTAAACTGTTATAAGTCAAAGATAAGCAACTCAAATGTATTTAGAAATTTAAAGCATACCGAAACAAAATTTGTCAGTAAACCTATTGTAGTAAAGCATTTTTATCAAATATCTATGCATCTTCAGAGTTTTAATTTGTCATTATTAAAAATATTCCTAAAAAGCTAAATTCCTTCTGTACTAATATTACAACAGTTTCATGGCCAAAGAAAAGGGGATACATCTCATTACTGGTAAAACTAATAGATAGTTTATCAAAGAATATAAGCATAATTATTTTTCAAAGTCTTCTTGGAACAATAAATAGTATTATAGCAACCAATGCCGCAAAATTATCTGAGACCTATCAAATAGTAACTAATTGACATTAATTGACCGCCTTCAATGACTACGACATGTGAAAGTAACAAATCTCCAACAAGAGGTGTTATTTTGGTATTCAAAGAAAAATGGAATTTTTTTAGATAATTGATCGGATGTTTATTTCATAATAAAGAGGAAGGTATACCGTGAATAATGAAAATCAACATCAGCCAAATGGCCACCACGACCACTCTTACGGAACCATATCCTTTTCATAAAATTTTCCATAACCAAATCGCAAAGTGGCTACCCTATGTTCTAGTTAGCCTCACGAATTCTATGTTTGAGATCTTGAATCGACGCTGGGCTGTTGGCGTAGATCTTATCTTTCACATGGCCCCAAAGGAAGAAGTCGCAAGGTGTTAAATCACAAGATCTCGGTGGCCAATTGTGATCACCTCTTCGAGAGATACCACGGTGCGGAAACTTTTCCCGTAAAAGAGTAATGGTTTCGTAGCTTGTGTGGCACGTAGCGGCATATTGTTGAAAGTAAACGTCGTCCAGATCAATATCATCCAAAATACGGTGTAATGACGTTTGTGGAATGCCCAATTCCAGAGAACAACGAGAAATGCAGAAACCTGGGTTTTCTTCAACACTTTGGGCTACATCAGCAATATTCTCAGTTGTTCTTGAGCGACGTGCAAGGGATTTATTCTTCACATCACTAACATGTCGCAACAGCTCAAATTTTTCCACCAATTTCTGTATTGCGTTCCGAAAAGGTGCTTCACGACGACCCAAAAAATGCTTTACTTTTGCGAACTGTGACTGCAAGATTTTCATCATTTTTGTTTCAATGCGTTGTTGAAGCTTGTATCGTTCCATTTTTAGAAATGCCGTAGTTTCTACTTGTCAAATGTCAAAGAATAAAAGCTTCAAAAGTGACAGCTACCGAGATACCGGGTTATTCAAAATAACACCTCTTGTTGGAAAACCCTTTATAAAGTGTCAGCCATGAACACTCCAATTCACATAGTTGTGGTCTTCCAAGAGGAATGACAAGAGGATCCTTATATGGCAGCTTTAAACTCTATTCATAAAGACACCATTAATTCGGCTATCGTAGAATACCACATCAATGTCGTACTTGTTGGTCGCTCACCGCCCATAGGAGACAAGAAAACTAGAGCAGAGCAATACGCTTAATGCCTTAATGGTTGCGCATAGACCGTGCTCAATTAATACTCTGCTTATGTTCAGGGTATCCATGTTACCCCCACATATTCAACTGCTCAGCCAACCCTACTTCATTTCGTCCAATGGATTTATGGATTCACTCAGTATAAGTAGCAAATTTTTTTGGTCTGTACCACGAGGAAAAACCCACGGATTGTAAGTATAGTTTTAGCTGTTAACAGCCAACGTACCGGTCATCTGACTTGTTTTATATTAGTTCCTTTTCCTCGGCAATTGTTTCAATTCTTTAACATTTTATTTTCTTAATTTAAATTGTACTAAGTAAAATTGTTCCATCTTTATCCCTAGATAGTATTTTTAGTACAAATTTAAGTAAGTCAATTATTCCCTGTATAGTAGACAAGGTATTTTGTTGCAGGAATAGGGAATACTGCAGTTTCCCAATGACATATTATTTAATATTTCTATGAATTATAAACTTTTATAGAATTTTGAAATACAATACCAGTGGAAATGAATTATAGACTGAAACAAATGATAGTATAGACTGAAACGTCGACATAAAGTGCTTATACATTCGGGCCTCATAAATCGCTTAGAATCAATTGAAGTTATTGGAGATATACTTATCGATATATATACTTATCTTGTAGAAAACGTGTGTATACTTGGATTTCGGCGAATTGTAAAAGTGGATTTCATTCTAAAAGCCTTATTGACTATTTATTTGTGAAGAAAACACTGCTAACAATTATTGATACATTTATCAGGAATAATATTGAATGTTTATTAAATCGAGGAGAGATCGAGAGATTCCTCTCATGTAAGGATGTCAATTTAGGAGCTGGTCATTATTAGATTGATCATGACTTTATGGGGTCAGAGGTATATATCAACGGAATTATGTTATTTTATATTCCTAGCCCTGACTATACGACAGTTATACTTTCTTAAGCTTAATAAGATTTCAAACGAATTTGACCGATGGCATAGGTTACGTTGGCTTTGAGATCCGCTGTGGTTTGTGGCTTATTCGCATATATCTGCGACTTAAGAAAACCCCACAAGAAAAAGTCTAACGGGGTTAAATAACACGATCTCGGTGGCCAGTTCACATAACCTCCACGTGAGATGACCATGCCTCAAATCGCTCGTGCAGAATGTCCAATGTTGCATAAGCTGTGTGGTACGTAGCTACGTCCTGTTGAAGCCACAAGTCTTTGGTGTCCATATCATTAAATTCAGGCCAAAAGAAGTTGATAATCATTGATATATAGCGCTCCCCGTTGACGATGATGGCCTGGCCATCATTTCACCAGCCGAAAATCAAAACCAAACTTTTTCGTGCAATATTTTTGAAGGACGGAGTTTTAAAGTGGCATATTTTTGAATATAATTGAGATATTGACTTGAAATTTTTTTTGTATTATCAGAAATTAACTTATCTAATCAAAAAAATAGTTCGGAAAAAATGTGGACCAAATTGTTCGTAATATGGAAATAAATAGGGATCACATCAAGGTTTCCAAGACTGCTTTCCGTTTTCTGATCCCAGCTTTGGGATTTTAGAACATGTGGTCCAAAGTTAAAATTTTGATAAAAAAACAGGTCAAATTACGAAGGGCGTAGGGGCGACATGTTTGAAAAATATGACTTGTTTTTTATACCAAAATGTTCTCCGTAAAGATATCTTACAGAAAAATATAAAACTGTTATATGTCCTTAAAGAAAGTTTTATTTTAATAAAAAAAGAGTCAAGTCACCTTTTCACCCAAAAATCTACAAATTTTTGAATTTTTAAATTGAAAATCGTTTATTTTCGGATCCGTAATTGATATTGCTCTGTATATTATTGGTAATTTAGTTATCTAACTAATGAAAATGAAAAAAATTCGAGTCCATTCGGCTCAAAAGTACGCCCTTATTTTTAAAAAAAGCGGAGGTATGGCTAAATTTGGAAATTTATATTTGAAATTGCTTATAACTCGGAAATTAAAAGAGATAAATAGCACACGCAAGCATGTTTTTTCAAGACCTAGCCGAGCGCTTTCTAAAAATTTAAAAATCTTTAAAATCGGATGGGAAACAAAAAATGGGCACGTGTTTAAAAATTTTACATGTCGAAGGTACCCTATTTTGAGCCCCCATAGCGCCGCTCCTGGAGCTTTTGTAGGGTCCATTTTAATAACTTGAACTCAAATACTCCTTGGTTACCCCCACGTCAAATTTTGTCCCGATCGGGCCATTTAGAAATGCCATATTTATTTCTAAAAAATGTTGATTCTGCCCCACTGTGCACACTCCCATACAAAAATTAATATTGCTATTTATTATTGCATTCTGTCTCATTTAATTATATATTGACTTTGTTGTTGTTATAGTCATTAAAAATCTGACAGAATTTTGTAGTTGTTAGACTCTGGTGCAATTCCAATACCATTGTGCTGCGGTTCATTTTAAAGCGTCATTATTTTTTTATTACCCGCCAGCTCTGGAAATAATTGATAACGATACATATGTATGAACATATTTTGTTTTAAAATGCTAAGAACTCGTGGTAAAATAAATTCATATCTATAAAAATTCCAAATTTTTTAAACCACAAGAATTTTTTTTTGTTAAAAAGGAAATCAAACGCAATTGTTTTAAAACATAAAATTTGACATTAATACTACTGTGGGTAGTGCGATAAATTTGATAAACATAACTATTTAAATCAATATTAAACAAAAGCAATAGCAAATTTATGCTTATCAGATGACACATTAATATGATTTATGAAACAATTATAATGTTGGTCAGTTTTTCCATGAAATCATAGACAATGCGGGGTTGAGATTAGAAATTGAAGGCATGGATTTGCACAATATTCTAATTTAATATAACTGAAAGGACTGACGTGTCAATTTATTTATAATAATTTAAGTAAGTGTTATACTACGTGTTTTTCTGTTTAAACAATATCTCGATTACTAAGTCATGTACATTAGGGTGGCCCTTAATAAACGAAAGTTGGATTTTAACCCCAAGTGCCATTAAGGGTTAATAACCATTTTTGTGCTGTTATTATAAATAGTAGACTTCATGTTATATTTTTCTTTAGTTTCATCAAAATCGACCAAAAAATAAATAACATTTCTCAATCTTTAAATTAGGAATTCCAAATATTGAAAAATTTGACCTTTGACCTTCACGATTTAATGTTTAACGTTTTCCAATTTTAGTAAAATTTTCATAGTATATTTAGAATTATCTGGGCTATAATATTCTGAATAGGTTTTACTTAAAATTCATAACAGTAAGGAAATAGAGCTCATTCGCCAAAAAAATACAAAATAATTAGTTTTTCTCGAAAATTTCAAAATTTAAATCACAGGTACGGAAAAGCTATAAGAGATATTTTCATAATTTTTTCATATTTTTATTCCCTATTATATTTTCAATAAATCCCAATGAGATGATAAAAACATTCTGAAATTTGTTCACCAAACTGGGGGGGGTGAGACTGGCAAAAATCCAACTTTTGTTTATTAAGGGCCACCCTAATGTACATATACAAGGTGGCGCAAAAGTAATCCTCCTATCAGAAAATGCTATAAATTTTGCGATTGGCCTGTTCTGTTTTGACATTTGTGTAGTAAACACATGCGAAATACACGTTAATAAACAATGTTACGCTACACTGCTCCAGAACGCGGAATATTGCTGACTATTTATTTGACCAATAGTCGGTCGCTGACTTTGGCACAACGTGAATTTCGTCGCAGATTTCCTGGCCGTCCAACGCCTACTGGTGAAACACTGCGACGTTTAGCCGCTCGCCTCGTGGCAGACCCCGGAGTAGCCGCTCTGCAGAGAATATTGCTGCTGTAGCCGAGGATGTCATGGAAGCGCCGTCGACATCGACCAGACGACGTGCCACGCAAATGGGTATCAGTCGACGGTCTTTACATCGAATTTTGGTACAAGATTTGAAGATGTTTCCGTACAAAGTCCAAACGGTGCATCAGCTGTTAGCTGCTGACCGCCAATAGCATCTAACATACGCTCAAGCCATCCTTAATCACCACCAAGAGGAAGACGATTTTTCATCAAAAATAATCATGAGTGATGAGGCCCATTTCCATCTTAGCGGGTACATAAATAAGCAAAATTTACGCTTCTGGGGCACTGAAAATCCGCGTGTAACCCACGAAGAGCCATTACACCCGCTCAAAGTCACTGTATGGTGTGCTGCTTTCGCTGGAGGAGTCATCGGACCTTTTTTCTTCGAAGACGTCGCGGGCCAAACGGTTACTGTGAATGGTGAGCGCTACAGAGCAATGATCAACGAGTTCTTTTTGCCGCAACTTGATGAATTGGGATTGGAAAACGTGTGGTTCCAACAGGACGGTGCAACGGCACACACTGCACGTGCCACAACCGATATGCTGAAGGATGCATTTCCCGGGCGCCTAATCTCCCGTTTTGGCGATTTGCACTGGCCAGCAAGATCGCCTGATTTGACCGCTCCAGACTTCTTTTTGTGGGGCTTTTTGAAGTCGCGGGTTTATGTCAACAAGCCTCAGACTCTTGCAGCTCTTAAAGACAATATCCTTCAAGAATGTGAAGACCAATCGCCGGAAGTTTTGGCCAAAGTTATGGAAAATGCCATAAAAAGGGCTCAAATGACAATCAACTGTGGCGGCGGCCATTTACATGACATCATATTCTCGACTTGATGTAAAAAAATTAAAAGACCAAATAAAAATAATCCACAAGAAGAATCAAAGTTTTTATTTTTTACAGCCAAAAAACATCGGAAGTTTACTTTTGCGCCGCCTTGTACAATTTGGAAATCAAATGAAAGCATTTTAAAGACTTTTCCAACGACTTACATTATAGAATAGATTTTTTTTTTTTTATATAAAATTCGGTTTACAATTCTGATGTACGTACATTCTGATTTTGTACAATATTATTTATAGAACTTTACAGGTTTTTTTACTTTTCCTAATTTTTATATTGCAACAATATTTTGTACCATTATTTGTGCTTAATGTTATAAGAACGCTCCTTAAAAATTGTCAAATAGTAAAACAAAACAAAAAATTATAAATTAAATTGTTATAAAAATATGTTTACATGAAAAGGCTTTTGACTCCTATACTGATTTCGATAAAAATTTTAACTATAAATTAGTTAATTTTTTATTGTTTTTATATTTGTGTTGGTTGAATAGGATTTTCCATATATATCTATATATATATAAGATTTTTGTTATTGAATGAACTATATCGGACCATAAAATGCTAAGATATAAGAACAAACTACGACCACTTCAAATTTACATTTTCGAACTAAATTGAACAAAATTTTTTTGAAGCTCCCAGATAACTTATAGATTTGAAAATGCTCAAATCTGGCTATTTTCTAAATGGTCTGTGTTGAAAGATAGGTGTGATATATGTATATAAAATATTGTTACGTTTTTACCTTTAAAAACGGGGTTTTATTTCATTTAAATTAACCTGATAGTTTTGATTGCAAATAAAAGCAGTTATTATTTAAAATCTACAACAACAAAAGTTCATTTAGTCACTCAGTGTCTTTATATACGTTTATCAATTCGCAGAAATGCACACAAACTTTATAATGTACACGACAGTTGATGTTAACTCTAACAGCGCCAATGATGAACTCACGACTGCCACCTCTGCCACGATTTATTCACACGCCAATTTTCGTTTATCTTCTACAATGACCTTAACGGACAACTAGAACGTTCGAATTCTTATTACTTATTGCTCAATATCTTTAGAAAAATGAACGAACAATTTTTTTGGAAAACACTCAGTTTAAACATATTGTTTTTTTTATAGATTATTTCGACCAATTTGTCTTTAGACATGGCACAACTGGCACTAAAACTTTTTTATTTTCTAATTCAATACTAACGGAATCACAGTTTATGCTAAATTAACTTACTGTAATAAAATGATATGTGTAGAACGCCAAAATAAGTTACTTAGTCAAATTATTATATACAAATTACCCCTACCATTATATGTCTCAGATAACTTAAAATTCAAAATTCAGTAATTCAGTATTTTGTAACAATCCACAAATATGAGAAACATTTACACAATTAATTCTTAATTTAAAATATAATTTTATTATTAAACGTTTTTTTGGTATTACAATTTCTTTAAAAAAAAACTGATTACATATTTGGATTCATGAATATTGAATCCAGCTGTTAAATTTAAATTGACAATTGCAATTTCACAACTATATGATAAATATTATGTATGTAAACTACTTTTATATTTCAAATAAAAAAAATCTATATAAATATATAAATGTCTTTGTAAGTTTGTTTGTTTATTTGTTTGTTTGTTTGTTTGTTTGAGGATCACGCCTAAACGACTGAGCCGATTTTATTGAAATTTGGAACGTAGATAGATCCTTACTTGGAAGCGTCAATAGGCTATAACTTTTTTCAATACTTGGACCAGGAAGGGGTAAACAGGGGGAAAACCGGTAAAATTGGTGCCTTTAGTTGTGCCTTAAACAATAAATACTAAACGGCCGAAACGATTTTATTGAAATTTCCAACATAGACTACGACAGGGGTAGCGAAGCGCACCGGGTCAAGCTAGTATGTATATAAATGCATTCTGTTTTAAAGTTCAATATTGCGCCTTTACTGAACTCATCGTCTAAATAAAATGATTCAAGTGTAACGTTAAATACTTGAAATACGTCGTTTTTCTAATCGGAAAAAATAAATATAATAACCAGGGCAATCAAAAATATGCAATATAAAATTTTTTTCTGTGCATCGTTTAAACAAATGAGTTAGTTTTTTTCGTTATTAAACCCTTCACCTTCGTGACAAGGGTATATATAAGTTTGTCATTCCGTTTGAAATTTCCACAATACAATTTTCTGACCCTATAAAGTATATATATTCTGGATCCTTATAGATAGCGGAGTCGATTAAGTTATCTTTGGGATTCAAATCTTCAATAATTCTATCAGACATGCTTTCGAGAAGTTTCCTATTTAAAATCAGCAAAATCCGTCAATAAATAACAGAGATATGAGCAAAAATCCGAGACAACCTCTGAAAATTACATCAAAAACAGACAAAGCAAAAAAAAAAAAACGTATGTTTGGACGTGTGTTGGTTTCATTGCTTTGCGTTTTTTTTTTTTTTTTGGTATTTCGTTTCGTTTGGCGTTGTTGTTTTTATACCCTTCACCTTCGTGAGAATGGTATATATAAGATTGTCATTTCGTTTGTAACTTCTACAATATAATCTGTTCGTCAGCAATTAAATGTAAAATTAATTTATTAGTTCATGTTTTTATTTATTTTTTTAATAAAGAGCATATTTTTCCATTTTAAGAGCATATTTATGGGCATAAAACCCTTTTTTTAGAGCACATTTTTGGGTTGCCCTGATAATAACCAACTATGCAATAATAAAATGCATGCCACACAACAACTTATTTAACTGACACAACTAAATACTTAAGTACAATTAATTAAATTATTATTTAGTTTCATTTAGTTGTTTGTAATACATTCTACTTACAATCAGATCAGAACAAAGTCAAATGGGTTCAATTAAATAGAAAAATTAGAAGTAGAAAGGAAAACAAAAAATATGTATAAACAAATACAAATGTAATCCAATTTAATAAATAAATAAAATGTGTAATAAAAATATAAATAAATTACGGTGTGCTTCGCTATCCGTATTTACGAAATTAAAAGTTTAGAGTTAAAAAAATATATTTGTAATTAAAATCTACAGATTTCCTTTTAAATTAATTTTTATTCTATTATTTTATGATTAACAATATATTTAGTCTATCTAAAATTTGTTTCTAATGTAATAAATAATACATTATTTATTTGTTATTTGCTAACCTTAAAGTGAATTGTAATAAAATTCACCATGAGTGGCAAAGGTATATATAAGTTTGTCATTCCGTTTGTAATATCTACATTTTTCATTTGCGACCCCACAAAGTGTATATATTCTGGATCGTTATATATAGCGAAGTCGATATAGCCATGTCCTTCTGTCCGTCTGTATGTTGAAATCAATTTTCCGTCGCCCTTAAATAACTTACAAACATAATTGATACATCAATATATTGGGAATTCTCGGTCGCTATTTAAAATCGAGAAAATCGGCCCACAAATGGCTGAGATATAAGGAAAAAACGGGGACAACTCGATTTTTTTTCTATATCTGGATTACTAAGTCATTAATATAGACAATATGGATATCTAATGACAGATATTTCAGGTTATAGTAATTTGGACCTACAATGGGTCAAAATCGAGAAATTTTTTTTTTAACCCGAATATTTTTTTTTACCACAAAAAATTATTTTTATAATTTTTGTTCACTAATAAATTAAAAAAAAAAAAATTTAAAAAAAATTTTGAAAAAAAAAACAATTTCAAAAAAAAAAAAAATTTAACAATTTTGAAAAAAAAAAAAATGTTAGTTTTGTTTACCTAAAAATATTTAAAATTTTTATTTTAAAGTATAATTTGGTGAAGGGTATATAAGATTTAATATAGCTCTCTTACTTCTTTTATTAATTATTTGTTTTTCTAAAGTCTTAAGCTACGTACACACGGTTGTGAGATTTTACAATGTACTGGCAATGAAATATTATTAACAAAAGGTAAATTGTCAGTTTAGACGATTGTAAGAAAACCTTACAATTTCATTGTCAAACAATAAATTTATCTGCCAACAAAAATTGCCAGTTCACACGGTTGCTTCACTTTTGTTTATTTTAAATACATATGCACAGTGTTGCCAATAGAAATTATTTATCTGACAATATGCCATTGTCAGATGCATAAACTTCGCAAATATGACAATAAAAAGTTTCTGACAATGATCTGGCAATGGTAACGTAAGGTGTTTACACGATTGTCAGATGTCTGACAATAGTATTGTCTTACAATGTACTGACAAATACGTTTTATGACAACGTTGTAAGAAAAAATTGTAAGTTCACACGGTTGTTAGACATTTTCTGAACATTTTTCTGACAATATTGTACAATCTGACAACCGTGTGTACGTAGCTTTAGGATATACACTATTTTTTGGTTTTTCCATCTGGTGCATAGACATATAAGTCTGTGGGTTTTCCCACTCGTGAACATGCAACATAAAGCTGTCCATGTGAAAAACACAAAGACTAACCTTGAGATTTATCAATTGTCATTGCAAATGCTAGGCAAATAGGAAACTGCAATCGCTTAAAATCAAATGCCCTTTATACTTCGCAGTTATAATGGTCGCCTCGAGTAGATTGTTCATTAATTTCTTTGCTGTAAGTCGATTGTCATTCGTGGCGTGTTAAAGTAATTCTTAAGGTAGGGTCACACATGACAAATATTTGACGAAAAACACGTAACCACTAAATAAAATATATTTGTATTCTTTTATTTATTTCAAAAACTTATTTTACTTAGGATTATTCAAAACAAACAATTTAGTTTTATTTTATTTGATGCTGTTTGATCTTACAAAACAAATGTAAGAGTAAATACGTCAAACAAATTTGTGCTAAAAAAAGTGTGACCCTACCTTTAGCTTTGTAGTTTTACTTAATAGGATTTATGATTTTTTTTTTCTAATATTTGTGGTCTAAAATGCAACAATGTAAATTCGCTAAAGTGAATAAACAAAACTCGATATTCGATAACCATTACTCAATAGTTTGCCACCACTAGACCATTGCTCGACACAAATGGTTTCTTTTCAAACTTACGATGTTTTTAATATATAAATTTATTGTATTTAAAAACCATGTTTGAAAATGCATCAGTAATTTTATCTCAAACATTTCCTTGCCATTAATTTTACTTTTTGTGTTCTTAGACATTTATCTAAATTTTTGTGATTTCATTACACATTTCTATAGGTAAATTGCGACATAACTAACAACTAAATCTCTTATCAGAATTTCTCCATCTATTTCCTACACTCAAAATATTATGTAGGTAAATTCAAAAGAAACTTCATTAATAATAATTATAAATTTATGCAAAAAAAGTTTCATTTAATTTTAAATGTTCATTTCTTTACCAACAAGTTTCGTAAAATTTACTAAGTTTTCTGTAGTTTTAACTCACAAAAAAAAAACCAATTTACAAAACATTAGAAACTAATGATTTATCAGTTATATCAAAAACTAAAAAAAAAAATATGTGGTTGATGTTAATGGTAAACATTAGATCGATTAAAACCCGCTGTTATTTTAAAAATCGAAGCTGAAAAGAACATCTCAAAATTCCATTATACTTCCAATTCTGAATCAAAACACAGAGTAATTAGATCTGGTTAAACCGTTCGAATCAATATCTGATGTTATCACTGGAGGAGGAGTGATGTGGTGGACAATTGACCACAGATTTTCGGCAATTTAAAGGCAAAACAACGTTTGCGTTATTACACTTGGAATGATTCATCGAAAAAAAAAATGTCAACGTCGAAAACAAGACGCTGAAGCTCTTACCTGTTGGCCGTATTTATACAATGATGAATGCTTTTACTTGGGACTATTGCTGGTGAATGTTCGTCATCATTTGAGTAAATTCGAACTGTCAATGGTCTAGTGTTGCAAACATTTCGTGTTGCATGTCAGGAGCTCAGTTTGCTAGAAAATGATATGCATTGGGACACGACAATCGCTGAAGCAACTATTTCTGTATCTCCAAGTCAAATTCGCACATTATTTGCGATCATTATTACCACATGTTTTCCATCGAATCCACGTGAATTGTGGGACAAGTACAAAGATGACATGTCAGAAGACATTTTGCATCCAGTTCGTATCCATTCTGAGAATCCCCATCTACAGATGAATGAAGATATGCACAACCAGGCTTTGGTTTTGTGTTACCTCATGTGCGGCAGTTTAGGAATACCATAACCAGATCGTCGACCAAACGACGCTTTCGAACGAGAATTGCAGCGTGAACGTGAATACGACACAAATGTATTAAGCCAATTGTTTCTAACGAATGTACCTTTATTGAATCCCCAACAAAGAGAAATGTACGATACGGTGATGAACACAATTGATGATGGAAATGTTGGGATGTTTTTCCTTGATGCATCTTGTGGCACTGGCAATACATTCCTCATATCACTGATTCTGGCTACAGTTCAGCAAGATCTGAAATTTCTGTAGCAGATGCTTCATCTGGAATAGTGGCTACGCTGCTGGAAGGCTGCCGAACCGCTCATTCTGCGTAGAAATTGCCATTAAACATTCAAGCAGCTGAAGAACCAACATGTAACATAGTGAATCAGTCATCAGTGGGCAAAGTTTTGGTAGCAAGTAAAATCATTATTTGGGACGAATGTACAGTGTCGCATAAACGTGTGTTAGAAGCTCTGAATCACACTATGAAAGATCTGCGTAATGAAGCAAGACATTTCGGCGATGCATTGATTTTACTCTCAGGCGATTTCCGGGAAACACTAACAGTATTACCTCGATCGACCGCTGCCGATGAGATCAATGTTAGCCTCAAATCATCGACATTGTGACGTTATGTGAAGAAACATCAGGTGACGACAAACATGCGAGTTGCATTGCAACACGATCCATCTGACGAACTGTTTTCCAATCATCTGCTAACTATTAGGAATGGTCGTATTCCTGTCGACGCTTTGAATGAATTGAGTTCGTGCCCTCCGAATTTTTGCAATTTCGTCTCAATGAAAGAGGAGCTCATCAACAAAGTGTTTCCGAAAAACTAAGTTTGGTTGAGTGAATGAACAATTTTAGCGGAAAAGAACAAGGATATGTATCACTTAAACTGCACAATTTAAAATCAAATTGTTGGTTGACTGCATTCCTTCAAATCTGTCGACTGTGCAACCAACTATCCAACTGAGTTTTTGAATTCATGGTTGGTTCTGTTGTCATCATACTCGCAATCTCAATCAATCAAAATTATGCAACGGAACGCGTTAAGCGATCAAGTAAAAGGAAAGTTCAAAGGTGAGGAAGTTCTCATTTCGAGAATTCCAATGAACCTAAACCATACACTATTCGAGTTTAAGCGAATCCAATTTCCAATTCTAATCGCATTCGCTATGACAATCAGTAAAACACAAGGCCAATCAACTGTATGTCGCATGTTCACGTGTTGGAAAGTCATTCGCTTTGATCGTTTTTGCAACTGACAACAAAAAATATTGTTTATTTTATATGTTTCAATGAAGGGAAATATAATTTAAAATCGACCAGACCGCAACCCATCCTGCAAATATTTCAAAAAAAGAATCAATTGCAATGGACCGCAATTGACCGCAGATTTTCTTCAATTTGAAGGTAAAACAACGTTTGCCGGGTCAGCTAGCACAATATTTAGTATAATTTGCAAACAAATTTAAAAACTAAACTTCTTTATAAAATAACTTAATTTTTATTCATTTCATTAACTTAACGGAGAACTTTTCTAACAAACTACAATCAGTTACTGTAAAATATTTTTGAGTGTATATTTATAATTGGTTTTCTGGGTATATGCAACTATTGAGGCTTCAATAATGTTCAGTTGTGATAAGAACTTTTGCTTGATTTGATGCCACTTGGCCGTGTATAAAAAGTACTACTTCAATTGTAGTTAATGCATTGAGTTTGTAGTTAGAAATCAGTTGACAATAAGTGTGGTATGGACAAGTTTACCTAGTTTCTAAGTGTTTCGATATGTATTCGACAGAGATCTATTAGTGAATACTTGTAAGTATTAATGAGTTTTGTGATAGATAGATAAATAAGTTTGCAATCATTTCTTTCGATTGCAAAAAGCAGTGTAAATTGATTTTTTTTTTTTGTTTCTGAGACATATCTATATATAGACAGTGATCGTGATAGACGATCGCCCATATTCTGTGTTCTTTTTCCACTTTGCTATCAATGTGGTCCTTTTAGGATATTCTCCAATCGAGTACTACTAGGTATTTGACTTTATTTGTTATTTATATTATCTTAATTCTTCTAAACATAAAAATTTCCTTCTGATCTATGTTTACATTGAGACATCACGCTCTGGCCCAGTTATAGATATATTTAGAGCTGCATTCCACATAAAAACTTTGGATCTTAACTTCTACATCGAGACCTACATCAGATAAAATCCTTAGTAGATTATGTATAGAAGCGGAGATATTGTGGGATTCCTCTGCATTTTGTCTATTATTTTTGTGTCGTTTGCCTTGCAAATTAGCTATTGGTTTCCCAACATATGACCTTTTCAGGCGATTATGTCCGTAGGGAATGTTTAATAATCGAGATCAGAACATTATTGAAAGCTACTTCTATATCAATAAATATAGCTAGGGTATGTAAGCCTAGATCAAAAGATCTTTCAGTATGGTATACAACTTCCTGTAGATCTCTCTCAATGGATTTGTCCTTTATATTTGTCCTTTAGATTTCATTATACCATACAACATTTGTATTTTTACCATTGTGTCAACAATTCGCTCCAGGGTTTTAAATATGAATGATGTTAATCTTTGAGACTGTAATTATTAAAAAGTGTCCCAAAATTTACGCATTTGAATTTAATACAAAACACAGTTATTTTTCTTAACATTGTTATATTTTTATTGAGTCATAAAGTTCACAGGATTGGCTTATATGTGGTATATCACTTCGGTCAAAAGTTCCCCAAGGACTTTGTGGCACATATACACTCTTTTGTTGTAATTTGGCATAAATGTGGCTGAATTTCTTTGATGCTGTGTTGAATTTCTTTCTTCGTTACTTTCAGTACCTCATAAAAAGAAATCTAATAGTTTAATACACACGATTTAGGTAGCCAATCATCCTCAACAATCTCTAATTTAGGCAGAATGAACTCTGTTATCATGTCGCGATATCGGCCACACATAACAGTTACTTCTTGCCCAGCCACATTTTTGATGAAATAATTGGACCATATCCGCACCAAACAGTGACATATTATGCTATTTAGTTTAGAAGGAAAGTACACTTCCACTTGAAGAACCTTTGTAATTCTCTTCAATAAATGAAGAGCTGAAATTCACAGGATATTTAATAAGATATAACACCTAAGGAGTAATAAAGCATAGTTTTCTAACAGCATAATTGCATTTTCCAATTTCTCATGCCGTTTTAAAAAACAAAAATTTCGAAATTTTGCTAAAAAAATTATTATTATTTTTTTTTTTGCCAAAAAAAATAATACTTCTAACACGACTAGGCAATCTTATCGCGGAATTTCGTATATACATACATATGCATAATATTCATATTGTTACGAATGTGCAATAGCGATTTGAATTTAACGGTCTGTAACGACTGCCTGCAGCATTCATCATGTTTATAAACACGTCCATCAGTAGCATGCGGTTATTAGCATTGTTTGTAAGTGTGGCAACGCTGAGTGTTTAGGCTGCTAACATTGACATCGAAGGCTCTAGAATTCGAAAATACGAGTTTGAACCGTTAAGAACAATCTAGACTACTCGAATGAAGATGGCAGTGTGTATAAATCGTGATTGCGGTTGCAGTAGTCAGTGAGTTGAGCATAGGCTCTGTTAGAGTTAACATCAACTGTCTTGTACGTGTATACTTGTACATTATAAAGTGTGTGTGTATTGCTGCGAATTGATAAATGTGTATAAAGACTATTTAAATCTGTTGTTGTTGGACATTTTAAATAAATAATGAGTTGTTATAAAATTTAAACTACTAAAACTGCTTTTATTTGCAATCAAAAGTATCCGGTTTATTTAAACGAAATAAACCCCGTTTTTAAAAGGTAAAAACGTAACAATATTTTATAGAAAGAGCATCAAACGCTGTCAGCTAACTTCTTTCGACATCCAGAAACTGTCTTCGCTATTTCTCTATCAGCAATTGAAAATTATCATTTCGAAATATTTTGCTTCAAAAAATACTGTTTTCATTGTAATTTCACATGCACAGTTAAGCTACGTACACACGGTTGTCAGATTTTACAATGTTGTCAGATCTGGCAATGTACTGCCAATGAAATATTATTAGCAAAAGGTAAATTGTCAGTTTAGACGATTGTAAGAAAACCTTACAATTTAATTTTCAGAAAATTGTCAAACAATAAATTTATCTGCCAACAAAAATTGTTAGTTCACACTGTTGCTTCACTTTTGTTTATTTTAAATACATATGCACAGTGTTGTCAATAGAAATAATTTATCTGACAATAATGCCATTGTCAGATGCATAAACTTCGCACATATGACAATAAAAAGCTTCTGACAATGATATTACAATGATCTGGCAATGGCAACGTAAGGTGTTTACAGGATTGTCAGAGGAGACAACCTCTATTTTTGGCAACCTCTATAGAAAATATGAATATCTAATGATAGATATTTCAAAGTGCATTGCATCGATGTATATAAGGCTATACAAAGTTGGACCTACAATGGGTCAAAATCGGGAAAAATATTTTTAACCCGAATTTTTTTTTACAGAAAACATTCTTTTGTCATAAATTTCTTTCACTAATAAATTAAAAAAAAAATTTTTAAAAAAATACTTAAAAAAATTTTTTTTTAAATTTTATTTTAAAGTATAATTTGGTGAAGGGTATATAAGATTCGGCATAGCCGAATATAGCTCTCTTACTTGGTTAGATGAACAATTATAATTTTTAAACTTTAATCATGTAAATCTTGGTATAATTTAAAGAGTCCTAACTGCTGGGAACTCTGTTGTGTATTTGTTGATCATTGCGCAAACCATAGTGAATTGTTTTTTGTTTATGCACAAAAATATATGTGCTAACGGTAATTGTTGTTATATCGGTAACGGTAGATAACCTTGCTAAAGAAATCTGCATACATTTCGCTTCCCTTAAAATATGCAATACTTTTATGCGAATAATTTCTACAGCGTGCAAAAGTGCGTGTACATTGAATAAATAGTTTAATGATCGATATTTTTATGTTATGACACATTCTGATTTATATTAATTTTTTTATTTATTGTGCGCTGTGGCCAGTCTGATAAGTTTTAATTATTTTGATTTAAATACAAATCACAAAACACATTGCATGTGGAAATTTCAAACATTTTATTATCTGTTACTGTAACACAATTTATTTAATATTTTATCAACAATAGTCGCGTTTTAATAAATTATGTCAAACATTAGATTTACAACCAAAAAAACACATTTTATGTTAGTCATAGCAAAAACTATATTTGAAATGTTTTATTATATGCATGGAATTGTTTGGCTTGCTTTAAAACAACATAAATTTGAATGCATTTAAGGAAATGTAAAATTGTTGAACGCTGCAAATACAATTAGTTTTATGAATAAAAAATTACATACATACTTGTTTAGAATATTAAATGAAAAAGATAATAAAGTTCGTAATAATTAATTGTCATAAATCAACAGATTGAAATATAATTATGAAAGTTCTAAATACGAGTATGGTTAAATACTGCACGTAATATTTAAGCATTTTACAATATAATTTTATTTACCATTACTCAGAAACTCATATGTTGTAATACTTAGTAAAATAAATCATAGTCTATACAAATAATAGCTTTTCATTTAAGTGTTTTAGTACTATTTATATGAAATGTAAATATAGCTGGTACTTTTCTGCCTTTGTCTCTGACTGTTTATTAGATTTATGAAAAATTCAACTGTTTAAATAATTCAGCTTCTTCTATTATAACAGCTATTATTTCTACTTGAGCTCGTTTCTTCAAAAACTGTAAATAATGGCATATTTATAACAATAAAACATTTTCTATTTAATTAAATTAAATAAACAATTGCGTCTAAATATTTGTACAGTTTTATTTTATTAAAAAATTATTAGTATGTATCGATCGCATTTGATGCACAATTCAGTTGATCGCCAGCCATTGAATTTTCAAAGACATCTCGCTGTTTCATTAATAATTGTTCGAAATAAATAAAATTTATGGTTTAAATTAAAATATTCTCCACAACAGTAAAATAGTGTTAAAAATTAAATATTTCTAGGATTTTTTTAAGGCTTTAAAATTAATTTAAATAATTAGATTTATCGGATCAGGTGAATATTGAAATTAACGCATAATCGTAAACAATTTGCAGTTACTGGTCCGTTTGAAAAACAGTGCATATAAAAATTCTAAAAGTGAACCGATTTGTTTTTTTAATTAGCCAAAGAGATAAATAATAAATAAACTAACTTGCAATACTATGTCAACTTTTATAATGAAAATAATATTGTTTTTGTTTGAATATTTGAAGTATTGACCTTGAATTTTTGGCAAAATGTTTTTAATATATTTTAAAAACAAACATTTCAAATAATTTAAATAACAGAATTTAAAATGGCTGGCTCGAAGTTAAGCATTTTTGAACGAAAGTCCAAGTGAATTATCTAAATAGAAGAAGAAGATGATTTGATACCACGTATCCCATTGATTCCGACCGACATGCTATTCGATTTTAAACGCTTGCAGTTTCCGGTACAGCTTGCAGTCGCAATGCATATTAACAAATCTCAAAGGCAGTGTTTGGTGCATTAACGTTGAAAATAAATGCTTCTCACATGGTCAATTGTATGTCGCCTGTTCCCGTGTCGAAACACCATCAGAATTATTTGTTTATGCACCAGAAAACAAAAAATGTCGTGTATCATAGAGCATTGTAATGAACGAAATTATTTAAAACAGATTTTCACAAATTCACAAATCGAACATTTGGACAGCACAACGTTGAGTATTAAGTAAAATAATTATATTTAACAACAACAATGACCTTGAGCTTGACTATTATTTAATTATATAACTATAAAAAGGTCAACCAATAAAATATTACTATTACATATTATTAGAGTTTCCAATTCGGTTTTAACCGAAACCGCGGTTTTTCAAGGCCTAAAACCGACAATTATTCTTCGGTTTTCACTTTTAATCTATTTTCACTAGAAAAATTCAAAATTTTGAAATGAAAAACAAACTTTTTCATCCAATATCTCTAAACACAGATCGGTAAAAATATTTTAAGATTTGTTTAAATTTTTTAAATTGTATTACAATAATTGCTTCAGATGATGTAGCAGGCTACCTTTCGCAGGCTAAATAATGCAAAATTTTTGTAACAAAGTCTTAGTTATTTTCAAATATCCAATAAAAGTATGGAGTACTAGCTGACCGGTGCGCTTCGCCACCTTCTTCCTTTGTAAATTAATACTAATTCATTGTAATGAGGATTGTAGATCATTCTAGACGTATTATTAGAATAAAAACAGTACCATAAATACCCACATTTTGTATTCCTACGCAGCATCATGAATGTTTATTTTCATATTTCTGTGTCCATTATTATAGAAAATACAAAAGAAAGGCACCACTATAATCACCTTTTGTGAATTCTAACTCATTCAGAATCATTTGTGCCTAATTTTAAGGTTTATTATTATAAAATATTCAAAAAGTTCCTTTACAATAAAGATAATATAGGAACTGCTAAACAAATTTTAGGGTCAAATTTGTTTAGCGTTTCCCATATTATCAACTGATTTAATAGTTAATAAATTATCAGAAAACCGAACCGAAACCGATCGGTTTTCAATTTTTTAAAACTGAAACCACTGTTTTGAAATTCTTCGGTTTTTTGGAAACTCTAATTTTTATTTTTATACCCTTCGCCTTCGTGAGAAGGGTATGTATAAATTTGTCATTCCGTTTGTAATTTCCACAATATAATTTTCCGACCCTATAAAGTATATATATTCTGGATCCTTATAGATAGCGGAGTCGATTAAGCCATGTCCGTCTGTCTGTCTGTCTGTCCGTCTGTCTGTTGAAATCAATTTTCTGAAGACCTCAGATATCTTCAATAATTCTGTCAGACATGCTTTCGAGAAGTTTCCTATTTAAATCAGCACAATCCGTCCATAAATAAAGGAGATATGAGCAAAAATCCGAGACAACCTCTGAAAATTTCATCGAAAAAAGACAATTTATTGCATGCTTTGACAAAAAAGCAACAAAACGTACATATGTTTGGATGTGTGTCAAGTTTTTAGAGGACTGCAATTCCATTTAAATTTAATTTTCGGGAAATGGGATGCAAAAAAGTACCAAAACTTTGGTTTCGACCATTTGATCCCCTTAAAAGTACAAAACACCTGTCCACTTATTTTTAGCAAAAATTTAGATTAAGTTGGATTTTTGGTGCTAGCTTTATTAGTTCCGGAGATGTAGAGATAACGATTTTAATCGTTTTTACCCCCTTAGAGGATCTACACATCGGTAGAGATGCTTACATACAAAATTTTAAGTAAAACAAAATTGGGAAAAAATTTTGTATGCGAAAATTCGAAAATCCGGTTCACCAATAGAACAAATGCATTGTTTTAGGTGTCTAAAATCATCTTCAGAAAGTTTCCTTTCCAATAATACCAGTTTGGAGCTAACCCGTTTCCATTGGATAGTTTCAGAGTCTATAACGGACATAGGTAGACAAAAATTTTTTTTATATTGTTACGAATGTACAATAGCGATTTGAATTTAACGGTCTGTAACGACTGCCTGCTGCATTCATCATGTTTATAAACACGTCCCTCAGTAGAAGCATCTACTTATCAACAATGTTGATAGCATGCGGCTATTAGCATTGTTTATAAGTATGCCAACACTAAATTTTTAAGCTGCTAACATTAACATCGGAAGCTCTAGAATTCGAATGTTCTAGTTGTCCATTAAGATCATTGTAGAAGATTAACGAAAGATGGCGTGTGTATAAATAGTGGCAGGGGTGGCAGTCGTGAGGGAGTTGATCATTGGCGCTGTTAGAGTTAACATCAACTGTCGTGTACATTTGAGGTTGTACATTATAAAGTGTGTGTGCATTTCTGCGAATTGATAAACGTGTATAAAGACATTGAGTGACTATTTAGACCAGTGTTGCCCACACACATACTACAACAGTTTCGTTTGTGTTTGTTAGGCAGCGGAGAGCAAAATTCATCACAATATTTTAAGTCGTACACTGAAAAGCTTAAAGTAAGATTACCTAAATATGCATGGCAAATCTCATAATGTCTTTTTATAAAAAATAAAGATTTACGACATAAAGTACGATAACACACAATACATTGTGCTTCGCCATCCATATTTTCTATAAAAAAAAAATCATACTCCCAATTCTCATCAAACATTTTGCTGTGTGTATTTGCAAAAAAATATAAGAGCATTCAAAAAAGTTGCGTAACAAGATCTTGCTTCAACAAGTGCTAAACAGCGACTGATTTGATTTTGTTCTCTGAGATGAAAACAAAGCAACAAACACATGATCATTATAAGAAACCACACAAGTAAGCTTATAGTGTATGTGTGTCAACGTAACGTTGGCAGAATTTGCTTGTCCTATCTCGCGTGATAGGAAAGCAAAATTGTGGGCAACAATGATTTAGACTGTTGTTGTTGAAGATCTTAAATAAAAAAAGAATTGTTACAATTTTAAACTACAAGGTGGCGCAAAAGTAATCCTCCTATTAGAAAATGCTATAAATTTTACCGATTATTGGTCAAGCGTAACATTGTTTATTAACGTGTATTTCGCATGTGTTTACTACACAAACAGAACTGACATTAGGGGCCTCGCAAAATTTATAGCATTTTCTGATAGGAGGATTACTTTTGCGCCACGTACTAAAACTGCTTTTATTTGCAATCAAAAGTATCCGGTTTATTTAAAGGAAATAAACTCCGTTTTAAAAAGGTAAAAACGTAACAATATAGATAATTCTATGATTATGTAAATTTCTATAATTTTCATAATACTGACCCACTGTTGGCGTTGAGTTTCAGGTTACATATACATTAGGGTGGCCCCGTTTGTATGGAGAAAAAATAAGGTATCGATGTTCACGCCTAAAATTAAAATTTGATTCATTTTAAAACTACGTTTTGAAATTTTTTCGTCCTGGGGTCAATATTTGGCGAGCTGGATCAAAGGATAAAAAGGTCCTTTTTTGAGGTTTTTTACATTTTTTCATATTTCTTCCAAAGGAAGTATATGTAAATTTGATATCATATAAAAGGTCTTTAAGAGACGCATTCAATAGGTTATTAGAAACTTAAAAAAGAAATTAAAATTCAAAAATTTATAAAATTTTCCACAAAATTTTAGTTTTTTTTTTAATTTTTTCATAGAATTTATTCAAATAAATATATGAAATTTCTTGATCATAAACATCATGTAATTTCATCGAAATGGTGAAAGCTTATACAATTTGAGTTATTTTGATGCCCATTACATATACTATGAATTGAGTATACAGAGATTGTCAGATAGGGATGAAATTAGGTTTAAACAAATTTGAATAATCATTGAACTGGACTGAATTTTAAAAAACGAGAAAAACCGTTTCGGTGAAATTACATGATGTTTATGATCAAGAAATTTCATCTATGTATTTGAATAAATTCTATGAACAAATTAAAAAAAACTAAAATTTTGTCGAAAATTTTTAAAATTTTTAAATTAAATTTTTTTTTTCTTAAATTTCTAGTAACCAATTAAAAGCGTCTCTCAAAGACCTTTCACATGATACCAAATTTACATATACTTCCTTTGGAAGAAATATGGAAAAAATATAAAAAACCTCAAAAAAGGATATTTTTTTCCTTTGATCCAGCTCGCCAAATATTGACCCCAGGACGAAAAAATTTCAAAACGTAGTCTTAGAATGAATCAAATTTTCATTTTAGGCGGGAACATCCGCAACTTTAATTTTGGGGCCACCCTAATATACATATATTATAAGGTGTAGCATATCTTTAAGCGTTTTATATATTCGGTATAACTTGTAAAATTAGAAATACAAAGACGTTGTTATAAATATACCACTTCAATAATGTTTTTTATAAATATGTATGTACGTCTGGACTTCTAAATGAGTTCTAATTTATAAGTACCTATTTAATTATGATATCATTAACCAAAAATTGCTACTGATATCATTAATGTTCTACACACTGTGCTTGTCATATATTTTTTTAAATACATATATTTTAAGTAATTATTATTTTTTGAGTTTGATTTAATCAACTATTAATGCCCATAAATTATTTAGTCTTGTCGTTTAATTGTGAAAAACGTGCTCATTTATTTATATTTAACCACTTGTTAAATAATTTAATAAATTCTTAAATTTCCCAATCAATAAATTATGTATAAGATTGATTTTCTTAATGAATTTTAAATTTGAAGACATCACGATTATTTGTTTTTTTTTCAAAATTGAGTAGTACTAAAATAACTTTGTAAGGTTTTCATTTAAATGCAGCATTTTTTAAATTAATCTTTAATTAAATGTTTTTTCCTTTGTTATCTATTTCCATGGAAAATTTTTAACGAAGGTCATATCAAAAATATTCCATTTGAAAATAAAAATATTGACTATGAAACATTTCTCTCTCTTTTCAGAAAATGTAAAACTTCAGGAAGACCCCAATATAATCCAAAATTTAAATACCAAAGAATATTAATAATAAGAATAACATTAATTGTGATACAGTCAATATTTGTTGAAAAATATTGACAATAATTAAAAAAAAAAAACCAACAATTAAATTCTAGAAACTAGACGTAAGTCTAAATAGTTGTAACTTCAACTAGCACTAGCCAAAACCAAGCAACCATCAACCACCAACAACTATTCATTCAATTCTTTTTAGTCAGGTTCAACATAAGAGCAGACAAATGTCATCAAACGTTTTAATTGGTAGATCTCTATTACATGAAGGCAATTATAAGAAATTCCCAACACATAAATAAATAATAACTTTGTTTTCCTTTGCACAGGTGCTCGTTCAAATCGTCGTTCCTTGGTGTCGTTGATATTCGGCCTGATACTGGGTTTCTGCTTGGCTGAACTGTTCGTTTTGTCCACGCCGGCCAAACCGGAATGGCTTCTGTATGATGGTCACAGACATGGTGATATTAACGATCCACATGCTAGTCATGATCTCATAGATGCCTCTGGTCCCGAAATGGATGTGGGCTTTCATCAACACGACCACGAAAACAGTACTGTGGCCCAGAAATTGTACAGTGAGGTACGAGTGCTGTGCTGGATCATGACAAATCCTAAAAATCACAAAACCAAAGCACGCCATGTTAAACGGACATGGGGTAAGCGCTGTAATAAATTGCTGTTCATGAGCTCGGAGGAGGATAAAGATTTGGGCAGTGTGGCTTTGCCTGTTTCAGAGGGCCGCAATAATTTGTGGGCCAAAACCAAAGAGGCCTATAAATACATTTACGATAATCATTTAAACGATGCCGATTGGTTTTTTAAGGCTGACGATGACACTTATGCCATAGTGGAGAATTTGCGTTATCTACTCTATCCCTATACTCCGGAAACTCCCATATATTTTGGTTGCAAATTTAAACCGTATGTTAAGCAGGTATGTTGTTAATTACTTGGGATTTGTTAAAATAAATTAAATGCTTATACGTTTCGATTTATTCTTCTAGGGTTACATGTCGGGCGGTGCTGGCTATGTTTTGAGCAGAGAAGCAGTGCGCCGTTTTGTGGAGCGGGCCATACCAAATAAGGACTTGTGTCGTAAAGACAATGATGGCGCTGAGGATGTGGAAATGGGCAAATGTTTGGAGAAGGTTAATGTAATCGCTGGCGATTCACGGGACCATCAAGCGAGAGGTAGATTTTTCCCATTTGTACCAGAGCATCATTTAATACCCAGTCATACGGATAAGAAATTTTGGTACTGGCAGTATATCTACTATAAAACGGATGAGGTAAATATTGTAAACGATTTTTTTTGGTTTATTTTAATGTTAAATACATAGAGAAACAACAAGAGCGGAAACTAGAAAAAAACTGAAACCAAAATTTTACTGAAAATAATCACACATACGACCACTGTTGCCAGATAATTTTGGTATAAAATCGTCAAAATTAGACTAAAAAATCGTCAAAACATTTTTGAAATCGTCAAAAAATCGGAAAACATTAAAATACCTAGCGTTTTTGTGAAATTTTTCGGTTTTTTTGGAAAAAAAAACCAGCAATCAAATAAAGAACTCCCATATTTATGAATTATCTAATATTTGTATACAAAAATTAAATATCGCTCATTTGCTACAACAACGACATAACTCAAAATCCGTGTGTTTTGAACTGAGTAATACGAAATATGCGCCGTTCTATAGTCTTTCATATTTTTGACAAGAAAAAATTTGGGTTAAATACAGATTAGAGGGATATTAACATCTACTATTCAAATCAGGTTTTATTTCTAAAATCTCATGATTTGTCAAATAGTCAAATGTCATACAACATTCAAAGCCGTTTTTCTCGAAACGACTTTTTTTGAATTATGACGTTGTTGCAGCAAATGAGCGATATGTGTATACTCTGTAAGGGTATATACTACATTTAAGTTTATCATTCCGTTTGTATTTTTCATTTTCCACATTTTTCATTTTCGACCCCTTAATATATACAGTGGTGGTCAAATCATTTGCAACTGAGAACACATACATATATTGTTTGGATTATTTTTTTTTAATAATGATTTTTCAAAAAATTAGTTTTTTTTCTTATTTATATACACTGTTTTTTTGATCATGTCAAATAAAAACTCAGTTTGTAGAGAGAGTAGAAATTTAAGTGTTCAAAACATTTGCAACTCTCCTTTCTGTTATTCTTGAATATGTTATTAACACTAACAAATTATATGAAACTAGCATTAAATCCATTATTACAAAAAAATCAAAAAGTACCATTAGAATATAGAAAAAGTACCGAAAAGCCCCACTTGTGGTTTCCCACTTATTCGGGTCCATATAACCTTTATTTCATGTTTATAGGTTCATTGGTGAAGAAATTACAAAAAGTACCATTCGAATAAAGAAAAAGTACCAAAAAGTCTACCCTAACTCACTTATTGCCATATATGCTTAATTTCATGTTTCTAGGTCCATTATTATAGAAAATTCAAAAAGTACTATTAGAATACAGAAAAAGTACCATAAGTACCACTCTAATAAAGAAAAACTGCGATAAAGTCTCCCCCTAAAATTCTCACTCACTTATTACCATATATGCTTAATTTCATGTTTCTAGGCCCATTATTAAAGAAAATTCAAAAAGTACCATTAGAAGAACAAAAAAGTACCTATAGTTCAGTTCTCACATTTTGGTACCTAAATATTATCCCCTACTCCTAACTCTAACTTCACTCAGATACATATCAGCTAACTTTAATGTCGATAAGTGAAATAATTTAAAATATTAAAAAAAGTACCATTAGGACAAAAAGTACCAAATCCCCTTTTCCTCCTTGAACACCCCTCAAGTTTGAAATTTAAAAATATTCCATTTTGCCAAAATTGTTTCTGCTTAAAGACATGCTTCAAAAGATTAAAATCTGTGTTAATGTGCTCAAGAAAAATAAGTTTTAAAAAAGTACCAAATTGTTTTCCCGGATTTGGCCCAATATACAGTTTGGCAGTCGAGTTCCAAATAGCACTCTGTTAGTTAATTTTTGCATGAATCCAGGAACCAATGTTATAAATTTATCAAAATTGGCTAAAAATGTTAAATAAAATGTATTTTTCAGTTTTTACCCCCTTTTTGGTACCTTTTTTATCCCCATTGCGGTGTTAAAATTGTATTCAAATAAATTTCTGTATCATGGTGGGAGCTTATAAAAAAATATTTATATGTCTATTTCAATTTGTAGATATACATAGTTTATGAAAAAAGTACCAAAAATAAAAACAATTTTTATCCCTTAAGGGTTCGAATTTCCAAAAAGTACCAAACTTATATTTGTTATTTTTTTATAAGTAAAGAATATGATTTAAAATTTGTTTGTATGTTTATTGGTTTAAAAGATACGTATGGTGCCAAAAAAGTACCAAAATACAGTTTTTACCCGTTTTTTCCCCTAAAAAGTCCGAATTTTGAAAAAGTACCAGACACCTGTCAGCTTATTTTTTAAATGGAGTAACATGGTATTGTAAGTTTTTTTGTATCTTTATTAGTTTTGAAGATATAAGGTTACCGAATTTACCCGTTTTTACCCTTTTTTACCCCCTAAACGTTCGAATTTCCAAAAATCCCTTCTTATCGGATCGTTTTGGGGAGGGAGGAACCCACAGTTAAAATTTCATGATTCTAGCTTCAGTCGTTTGGGCTGTGCGATGATGAATCAGTCAGTCAGTCAGTCAGTCAGTAACGTTACTCTTTTATATATATAGATAACGGCAATCACATTCTTTATAATAATTTGATAAGTTAGTTTTTGGATTTTATTGAAAATTCCATCTTAATGATTTTGCTTATGGAGTTTAAGTTTGGAGTTAGAAAGATTAACCTCGTGTTATCTATTTTCGATGTAAAATGGCTGGAAACAAATATAATTCTTTCATTAAATCAAAAGTTTTAAGTGATTTTGAAAATGGACTTTCTCAAAAAGAAATTTCTAAAAAGTACGGAATTCATAAATCAACGATTTGTCGCATAATTAAAAGTGGAAACATCCAAACACTACACAAAGGTGGAAGACCTCGTGTAACAACTGCACGAGAATATCGTAAAATAAAGAATTTTTTTATAAAATTCCCAAAAGCTGTTCCCAGAGAAGCAACAGAACTCGAGATTACGGTCTTAGAAGCTACAAATGCACCAAAAAACCCTATGTGTCAGAGAAAAACCGTAAAGCTCGCCTAAATTTTGCTCGAACCCATTTAAATTGGACTCCACAGCAATGGAAAAATATCTTATGGTCAGACGAGTCCAAGTTTATTCTCCGAGGATCAGATGGAAGATGCAATGTTCGATGACCTCGAGGTGAAAAGTTTAATCCGAGGTATACAACAGCTACAGTTAAGCATGGAGGCGGAAATATCATGGTGTGGGGATGTTTCACGGGACATGGGATAGGTCCAATTCACCGCATTACCGATACAATGACAGCCACAATCTATAGAGACCTTCTAAGCTAAGTTATTGTTCCGTATGCTGAATGGGAAATGCCGCTTTCGTGGACATTCCAGCACGATAATGATCCAAAACACACGGCTAGGGTTGTTAAAGCCTGGTTAGAGGAACATAGAATTCGTGTTATGTCGTGATGATTGCAAAACGTAATATCGGAAATAAAGTATTTCGAAATGGGGAAGAACTTTTCGTCGAATTGGAAAAGCAGTGGAATGCAATTCCAATCGATTATATTGAAAAGCTTACTTCCTCAATGACTAAAATATGTTGGGAAGTCATAAAAAACAAAGGATATGCTGCCAAATATTAAAGATTTTATATTTAGTTTTTTAATTTATTTAAGAATAGCAAATGTTTTGAGCACTTGAATTTCGATTTGTTTTGTTAAAACCTTTTTTTATATTGTTTTTGTTAGTTAGTGAAAAATAATTTTTGTTTATTTTTATATAAAAAGAATTGAATTTAATAAAAAGTTAATAAAAACGATGCTTAAGCTGTTTTTATTAAAAAATTTAAAGTTTAGGTAAAATGTTGTTTCAGTTGCAAATGTTTTGACCACCACTGACCCGGTGCGCTTCGCTACACCTGTCGTAGTAAAAACCAGTAAGAGAGCTATATTCGGCTGTGCCGAATCTTATATACCCTTCACCAAATTATAGTTTAAAATAAAATTCAAAAAATTTTTTTTTCAAAATTGTTTTTTAAAATTTTTTTTCAATTTAAAAATTTTTTTTTTTAATTTATTATGAAAAACATTTATGACAAAAGAATGTTTTTTGTGAAAAAAAAATTCAGGTTAAAAAATATTTTTCCTGATTTTGACCCATTGTAGGTCCAACTTTGTCAAGCCTTATATACATCGTAGCAATGGACTTTGAAATATCTATCATTAGATATCCATATTGTCTATATTTATGACTTAGTAATCGAGATATAGATAAAAAAATAGGCCAAAAATAGAGACTGTCTCCGATTTTTGCTCATATCTCCGTTATTTATGGACGGATTTTGCTGATTTTAAATAGAAAAATTTTCGAAAGCATGTCTGACAGAATTATTGAGGATTTGGATCCCGAAGATATCCGGGGTCTTCAGAAAATTGATTTCAACAGACAGACAGACGGACATGCCTAAATCGACTCCGCTATCTATAAGGATTCAGAATATATATACTTTATAGGGTCGGAAAATTATATTGTGGAAATTACAAACGGAATGACAAATTTATATATACCCTTCTCACGAAGGTGAAGGGTATAAAAAAAATATGTAAGAATTTTATGTCTTTGAATGTGTAAAAAATATCATGCGATTTTAAAAAATCTACAATTATAGCTCTCTAGATATTTGAAAATAATTATTTACTTTGTATGGATGGTGTCACATCCCCTGTTACGATCCATCCCGTTTTCGGTTAAATATCGTACAGTGATAAGAAATCGATTCCTATAAAGTTTGAATATTGTCACAATTATAGTTCTGCTGATATTCGAAAATACCTATTTACTTTGTATGGGTGATGCTATGCCCATTTATACAATCTCGCCAATTTTGAGGCAAGCAGTGCAAAATCTGCGACATTCACAATGATAGTTCACCAGAATTCCATAATAACTATTAACTTTGTATAGGAGGTGCCACGCCCACTTAAAAGTTCAAAATAGGACCAGACCAAACAAACAAATAAACAGACATAAATATGAATAAACAAAAAATTTCTAATTTTACCCGTTTTTACCCCCCTGAAGGTAGACTTTTGAAAAGGTACTTTCTAAATAAATATTTTTGTGACTATAGAAAATTAAAGGTACCTATTTTCCCCGTTTTTATCCCTTTATAGTCCAATTAGTATAGCCTATTGATGCTTCTAAATAACAATCTATCTATGTTCGAAATTTCAATAAAATCGGTTCAGCCGTTTAGTATTTATTGCTTAAGAAATAAAGGTACCAGTTTTACCGGTTTTCCCCCTGTTTGTCGCTTTCTCTACCAAGTATTGAAAAAAGTTATAGCCTATTGACGCTTCCAAGTAATCATCTATCTACGTTCCAAATTTCAAACAAACAAACCAGCAAATAAACAAGCTTACAAAGACATTTATATATATATATGTATATGGATTACACATTTTTAGAAAAAGCTATAACTTGTTGTTTTTACCAATAATTATATTCTTTATTTTCTAATTCTCTTGCAGGGTCTTGACTGCTGTTCAGATTATGCCGTTTCATTTCACTACGTAACACCAAATCAAATGTATGTGTTCGACTATTTAATCTATCATCTGCGACCATATGGACTAATTACTGCTCCTGAACCGCTGCCCGAAAGATTAAAAGTCGGCGAAACAGAATCACCACCTGTGGAACAGCAGAAAGAAGCAGAAACTGTGGAGTCATAAAATTAGTTAAGTTATTTAGATGAAAACGAAAAAAAAAAAAACACACACAACCACACAGATTTTAAATACTATAACATTAAATTAATATTTTAAGGATTTTTTGTATAAATTACAGGAGAAACCATGAATGATGGGGAAGATATAAAGAGTTGAAATTTGAAAATGTACTGAAATAAACCAAGCATACAAGTTTTGTTGATTTTTTGATTTTTTACTAAAATACCTAAGTCCTTTTTCTTAGTTGAATTTCCTCTCTAAGTGTCTTTCCTATGCCATGTTTATGTATATAGGAAATATTTGTAGATTTTTATTTATATTATTATTATTATCATTAATAATTTTGCCATAAATGTTTATTATTTTTATTATCATTATTATTGTTTTATTATTAGTTTATTTGTGTTAATTTTTTTATTATTCGTATGCATAATTTTTGTTTATGTAACTGTGTAAATGAATTAAATAATTTTAAAAATTAGTTAGATATTAAAACAAATTAAATTTCCTTTAAATAATTTAAATTAGATTGTAAGACAAATTTTAACTTTTATAGCTGGTATTGTAAAATTGTTTATTAATTTTATTAAAGCCATTGCTGTACAGTGTTTAATGTTGGTATTTAGATTAACGGAATCTATCGATCGATTACCGGTACGTTCTGAGCGATACCTCAATGTATTGGAAAAGTAGCAAGATGGAACTCGTAAATAAAGAACTTCTTGAAGTTTATATTCGTTCAATTGTAGATTATACGGCATATGAGTTCTAAGACATGCAAGGCAAAATGCTGACACAGCTAACTTGGACTGATTATTTGCTTTAAAAATTAAATGAATTAGGTAAAGTAAAAAAGTATATCACATCCTAGAAGGAATCTTCCTAATAACTAAGACTCAAGAGAGTATAACACAGTTAGACTAACTGGAGATGTTAACGGATGACCTATGTAAGATCCTGATTGCTGAAATTTTATGAATAAGCTGATATTATCTAAATAAATTTTCGAGAGGTTAGATAATTCTGTCAGGCTGATCTACCTGAATATTAAATTTTATTTTGTTTTTACTTAGGAACCGACCGAACTCGCAGTGATTATATTCAGTCATTGTTTTAAGGAAATCGAAAATAATATATAGGTACATTTTTTATCAAGAAGTTTTGTGTTTCTTCAAAAATCTAATGACGCTGATTTTCATGAGCAAAACTTACCAAATGTTAATAGATGATGGTTATATGAATATCTTTCAAAGCTACCATGTATAAGCTGCGTTCCAATGGATCCTGCACATACGAGGGGATTTCATGTCTGAAGAAGGGACTTTAACCCCCATATGGGATTATTTATTTGTTGCAGTTTGGATGACATATCCGATGACATCCCTTGAGGAAATGCTGTGTCAACATGACATTCAGTTTTGTCACAGTGATAACTTTTGTTACTTCATGTAGTAGATGATGTTCTGATATTATTGCAGATGTCATTTAGTGGTCGTTTAGGTTAATTTTTGTTAGCTTTGAATATTTTACACTGATTACTATTCAACAATGGTAACTAAATTGGATCATAGATTGTTCGGTAATAAATTGTTTCATTTACTGCTCAATATACAAGGTGGCGCAAAAGTAAACTTCCGATGTTTTTTGGCTGTAATTAAAAAAAAAAATGAAATACTTTGATTCTTGTGAATTATTTTTATTTGGTCTTTTAATTTTTTTTACATCAAGTCGAGAATATGATGTCATGTAAATGGCCGCCGATTGTCATTTGAGCCCTTTTTATGGCATTTTCCATCACTTTGGCCAAAACTTCCGGCGATAGGTCCTCACATTCTTGACTGATATTGTCTTTAAGAGCTGCAAGAGTCTGAGGCTTGTTGACATAAACCCGCGACTTCAAAAAGCCCCACAAAAAGAAGTCTGGAGCGGTCAAATCAGGCAATCTTGCTGGCCAGTGCAAATCGCCAAAACGGGAGATTAGGCGCCCGGGAAATGCATCCTTCAGCATATCGGTTGTGGCACGTGCAGTGTGTGCCGTTGCACCGTCCTGTTGGAACCACATGTTTTCCAATCCCAATTCATCAAGTTGCGGCAAACAGAACTCGTTGATCATTGCTCTATAGCGCTCACCATTCACAGTAACCGTTTGGCCCGCGACGTTTTCGAAGAAAAAAGGTCCGATGACTCCTCCAGCGAAAACAGCACACCATACAGTGACTTTGAGCGGGTGTAATGGCTCTTCGTGGGTTACACGCGGATTTTCAGTGCCCCAGAAGCGTAAATTTTGCTTATTTACGTACCCGATAAGATGGAAATGGGCCTCATCACTCATGATTATTTTTGATGAAAAATCATCTTCCTCTTGGTGGTGATTAAGGATGGCTTGAGCGTATGTTAGACGCGATTGGCAGTCAGCAGCTAACATCTGATGCACCGTTTGGACTTTGTACGGAAACATCTTCAAATCTTGTACCAAAATTCGCTGTAAAGAACGGTTACTCCGGGGTCTGCCACGCCTGGCAGCATCTCGTGTTGTGCCAGTCTCTTCGAGGTGAGCGGCTAAACGTGGCAGTGTTTCACCAGTAGGCGTTGGACGGCCAGGAAATCTGCGACGAAATTCTCGTTGTGCCAAAGTCACCGACCGATTATTGGTCAAATAAATAGTCAGCAATATTCCGCGTTCTGGAGCAGTGTAGCGTAACATTGTTTATTAACGTGTATTTCGCATGTGTTTACTACACAAATGTCAAAACAGAACTGACATTAGGGGCCAATCGCAAAATTTATAGCATTTTCTGATAGGAGGATTACTTTTGCGCCACCTTGTACTACAAAAACATGAGCTTTTCTAAAATAATGAATACTAGGGGGTTACTCCCTAATTCGATTCGAAAGGAAATCTTTTCGAATTGCAATGTATTTAGCACACATTTTCGAACATTTCCGTTTTCGGATTGAGTTACGCGGTAACCCCCCTGTATAACATGAAGACATGAGAATATGTGAATTAAGTTCTATAAATAGAACAGATCACATAGAAATCATAATATTGTTGGGACAGAGAAGCACTAATCATATTAAGATCATTAAAATTTTGACTTAAAAGCTACGGACCATACATAAATGTTCTATAAAAACTTTAAATTTACTTACAATACTTCGTTAGTAACGATTCGAAATAATTAACTTTTTATTGCTTTTTTAAAAACAATTCAAATTTGATATCTTTCCAAAACCATTAAAGTATAAATTCATAGGCTTAATTCCTTAGAACTTCAAACGTATTGAATTTAATCCTTTAAGAATTAATTCCCTATTGAAATTTGCCTTTAAATCAAATCTATTACAAATTAGCTTCATAAAATATATTCACCCCTATCGCGAGTCACTAATTCACATTAAATTCCTCATGTTGTGAAATTTTTAGATGGAATTTTGTAAACAATAAACAGCTGTTACGAACAAAATCAACTATTGTGAATAAAAAGTTCATGGGAATATCACGATAGCATATTTTCCCTTCGAGGGAAATGGATATTTCATGGGAACATAAATTTCACATGTTTTTCACGATTTTTAAAATTGTTCTTCAATTCAAATCTATTACAAGTAGACATTTTGTTTCAATTCATTTTATTTAGACTTGAATTAACAAAAATTTAATTATTCACCGGATGAGTGAATTTTGTTATGAATTAATTCAACATTCAGGCATGTGGTGGAAATCGATTTTGAAAATTACTCGTTTCGAAACCGAAAAAGGTGATGACTTAATTGCTTTTGTTATTTCTGATGTACCAAAAATCGATTAATTGGCTAAATTCTTTTAAATTACTTGATATTTGTCATCTGGGCAGTATTTTGAAATCGAACTAAATTCATCAAATTCTTCTAAATCAATCGTTTTTAAACCGATCGATTTTCATCACATACCGGAATGAATGAATTTTATCCATATAAAAGCTTTTGAATTAGTTTATTGATGTTTTTTTTATATATTTTTTTAAATAATTCTAAATTGAGTTTTTAACGAATGAAGCTCAGCTTCAATTAATTAGTTCGAAGGTTGTTCGTTGTTTTAAGCAATTTCCGGTGAAATGTCCTTATTAGTTTAATGAAAGCGCCAGCATTTCGTTTTGGGTATATTTGCATGTTTTTAATGAACTTTTCTTCATGAAAAGCCAGCAATGTGGGGTTCTTAAACTCGATAGGGTTTTTATTAATATAACTGACATGACAGCAGATGTTGCCGGGAGCTTTTGATCTTCTATTTCCGTGTGAATATCACTAATCTTTAAAAGAGTCATCAGCAATAAGTTTTTAGTTTGAAATGCCCTTTCCTTACTATAGTATAAAAGAATATTATCACAAAATGTGTGGATTCGGGTTTCATACTATAGCATAAAAGAATATTATCACAAAATGTGTGGATTCGGGTTTCATCATGGGTAATACAATTTAAAAACAACATAAGTTATTTTTTGTTCTAAATTACCTATTTAAAGTCCATTCGTATCCGCTTGTAGCATGTTTTTATGATAACAATGAAAAAATACAGCGATTAGTCCATGTATCTAATAATATATGGATTATTGTTCTATTTGTATGTTAAAGATCTAAAAAATACACTTTTATAAGTTACTGTCTCAAACGTGACATTTAGGTGACATTTTTGACATTAAGATATGTGATGAATCGCTTTGAAACGGAGTAATGAATTTTGAATATTTTCGATTTTAAGTTAAATTGTTTTAAATCCAAGCATGATAACAAATAATTCAAAGAACTTTAGACATCAAATATGATAAACATTGATTAATGAAATACGAATTTGGTACAATATTTACATAGAATTCCATCATATACTTGATTACAATTTGAAAACTTCTTGAGTAACATTATCCATAAACAAATACCAATCTAACCAGACATTACAAAAAGTCGGATGTTAAAGATACATATATCTTTATTGAGTAATTTATAAACTCTCTTGATCATAATCTTGATATTCTCAAATAATCTATAAGTTATCTTTGGTTTATATTAAGTTCAACTAATCTAAGTTTATATACCAAATTTGCCATTTGCATAAGCACTTTACAGTCGTGGCTTTTAGAGTCATTAAAAATAAACATTTTTAAGTCATTATTATTTTTTTTTTTTTAAATTAGCTAAATAAATAAATTATGCTTTTTTGTTTTAAACTTTTGTACAAATATCTCTTACCTCCATTTATACCATTATTACGAGTTTATACTTGTAAAATTAAAAGTAATACGATGATACCATAACATTTATAAATCAAAAGTAATTTTAAGTTATTTTGTTATATATTTTTTTTTTTTTAAAAAACTTTTTAATGCAAAAGTTTTAGTCGTTTTTCTCTCTTTTTTAAGCACAAACGATTTGAAAATTTTTTTTTATTTGTTACAAAAAAAGATAAATTATAAAGCTCTCGCTCGCATTTATTATAATCTAGTACTACTTACTATAATAACTTTTAATGTGAATACTTATAATGAAAGTAATAAAAATAAACTAAATAAATACATACTTCAAATTTAAATATTTTATTAATTACAATGAGAATTGGGTAGAAGTAATTTAAGGGTGGGCTAATAAGCTAGTTGTCAATTTTAAACACCGAAATTAGCGTCCCTGTTCTGTAAATCGTATCCGAGCACCTTTCCAATGTAGAAAATCGTGTAATTTGCAGAACGTTTCGTCCCTGTTCTGTAAATCGTCTGAAAACAAGCGATTTTCAAAAACGAATAGTAGATTTGTTTACTCGAGTAAAATCAGTAAATCATGTGGATTTGATTTACAGAACAAAAAAATATATGAAATCGTTTTTGAAATCACACGATTACAGAACACTGAGGAATGTATTTCATTAGGTCTTCATAAAATGTAATGTTGCCAAATGTCGCGATTTTCGTGGGACTATCCCGATTTTTGTCATTGAATCCCGTTAGATCCGTGCGAGAGTCATGATTTGACATCAAGTTATTAAATAACAGTTGATTTGGAAATAATTATTAAATTTAAAATAAACAGCATTAATGTTTAATATATTGTTACGTTTTAACCTTTTTAAAACGTTGGTTTATTTCCTTTAAATAAACCGGATACTTTGGATTGCAAATAAAAAGCAGTTTTAGTAGTTTAAAATTTGTAACAACTCATTATTTATTTAAAATGTAGAAAAACAACAGTTCAAATAGTCACTCAGTTTCTATTTACACGTTTATGAACTCCCAGAAATGCACACACACTTTATAATGTACAAACTTAAATGTACAAGACAGTTGATGTTAACTCTAACAGCGCTTATGATAAACTCACCTCACTACTGCAACCTCTGCCACTATTTATACACACGCCATCTTTCGGGAATCTTCTATAATGCTCTTAACGGACAAACTAGTATGTTCGAATTCTAGAGCTTTCGATGTCAATGTTACCAGCTTTGAACATTTAGTGTTGCCATACTTATAAACAATGTTAATAATTGCATGCTATTAATTTGTTGATAAGTAGAAGCTTCTACTAATGGACGAGTTTATAAAAATGATGAATGCTGCATGCAGTCGTTACAGGCCGTTAAATTCAAATCGCTATTGCAAAATCGTAACAATATATAGAAATAAAATTCAAAAAAGAAAATTACAATAAATATAACTGATATATATATTTACTTTATGTAAATACTAGCTGACCTGGTTCACTTAGCCGCCCAATCCTAGTAAGTCTTGTTTTGGATATATTTTCAAAATAAAATTAAACATAATCGTAGCTAGTAGTCCGAACGAAAAAAAGGAAGATAATCTGTGATCACTTATAATTTCAACCAAAAATCGATTTTTCAAATGAATATTAATTGATACATAAACCTGGCTGTAAGTTGGTAAATAGTGGGCCAAATGGAAAAAAGAAGATAATCTGTGATCACTTTATTTTCAACCAAAAATCGATTTTGTATGTGAAAATTAAGTAAAACATAAAAGTGGATATAAGTAGATAAGTAATGGTCCACAAAAGTACCAAACTGTTTACCCAATCTTCGCACTTGACAACCTGTTATTTAATTTTTGTTTAACTGGAGGAACTAATGTTTACAATTTATATCAAAATTGGCTTAATAATTTTGGTTAAAATTTATTTTCCCGTTTTTACCCCTTTTTTCACATTGAGATGATACACATTTTATTGAAATACATTTAAGTATGATAGTGGCATATGGATTCCGCGCCAAAAGAACTGATCATCTTTTGAAGACAAGAATGAATCAAGCCAATATTGGAGGGAAGCGTATTCCTGAAAGAGCGTTCTGCTCTTCCCAACCACTTCATTCTAAATTCTTTTTAATGTATTGCAACTAAAGTATTCAAAACCGGTCAACCGGTTTTTTTCATATCTGCAATCTCGATTGGTTTCGGTTTTCTTTAACTTTTCGCTTTTTGTAAGACGGTTAACCGGTTTTAATGAAATAAATTTTATAAAGCTCATTTAAACATATTTTTGAAAAACTTTGATACCATTTTTAAAAATATTGATTTATTTTATAGAAACTTAGTATTTTACAATATTTCGTAAAAGATATAAAATAGTTGCATACAAATAAAGCCTTAAGAATTCAAAAATGTAAAATTTCCGACATATTCTTAACATATTTCTTATTAGCGTCCACAAAATTTCTATAGGATGGAAAATCAATAAGGATTACATTTTAATATATATTAGTATTTTTAAGGTAAATATAAACACATTTGGTCAATTCAGAAGGTCTCCTATCATGGCATATTGTCATAATGTCCTAATATTTTACAATGGGTTGAAAACTTTGCAAAAAATGTCCTAAAATAATACTACTCTGTATGCTATGTTTATTGTGTAATCGTAACCAATCAGCAGAGACCTGCGCCGAACGCCTAAGAGTCGGTTAAGCCGAGCCGCCGAGTCGTGAAATATTAGGACATTATGATTTATTTTTTATTTTTAATTTTATTGTGAAATCTATTTATTTTTCTTAAGGGGCCCATAGACACATACTGCTCATGCTCATGCAATAAGCATGTGTTGGTAAATTTTAAATTTTTGTTTATGTATGCGACACACAGACAATGCAGTATGAAAAATCAAAATAGTTTTGATTTTAAAATGAACTCGTACTGCTGACAGTTGTTCAAATGAACAATAGTATACATTTTTTCATTTTTATGAAATATAATTTTTAAATTTGACGTTTTAGTTACTGAAAAATAGAAAATAATAATTTTTTTTTGTTCTCAAACGCATTTTTTTACATGATGATTGATACATTTTTTGTTTTGCTTTAACAAAAATGTACACAAATAAATTTAAGTAGACCTTTTTCATATTGGATAAAAATTTAATACAAACCGGTTATCCGGTGTTTTTAGCAGAGAAAACCCGAAACCGGTTAACCGTTTTTTTTAAAAGACAGAAACCGGTTTTTTTAAAAACACATTTTTTCGGTTAAACTGGAAACCGATATTATGAATTAACCGGTTTTTAGGACACTCTAATTGCAACATTTGGCTGAGCGTTATCATGATGGAGTACTACGGTTTTCTGTTTGGCCGCATATTCTGGGCGTTTTTTGGCCAATGCTCGCTTCAAACGAATCAGTTCGAGCGCAACCGGTTCCCTGATTTCAGGAGCTCATAATAGATAAGACCCTTTTGCTCCCTCCAAATACAGAGCATTACCTTACTGCCATGGATATTTGGCGTTGGTGTCGATTCGGCTGGTTGGCCGGGCTTCACATACGATTTCTAACGCTTCGGGTTATCGTAATAGATCAATTTTTCATCGCAAGTAATTATTCGGTACAAAAATTATTTTCTTTTATAGCGTTCAAATTTCATTTCGGACATACAAAACCGTCTTTCAAGGTCTCTTCAATTCGTATGATACCCAATTTCCCTGCTTTTGGATGAATCCTGCTGCTTGCAAACATTATGAATCTTGTTGAGTTTTACAACAATCTTCATGGAGTAATGCCTCCAATTCTTGGTCATCAAACTTCTTTGGCTGGCCTGGGTGATCTTTGTCTTCCGTGTCAAAATCACCACTTCTGAACAGTACCATCTCTTGCACGTTAAAACTGATGAAATGTTTCGGTGAGCAATCGGTGTGCTTGGGCGTCACTTTTTTAGGAAGTAAATCACCAAATTCTACATAATGTTCAATAACTAAATGAGAATAAATGAGAGATATATACCCTTCAAAATGATACATAAGTTATTAAAAACAAAATCCCGCATTTTTAAGTCATAAACCCAATATTTTTTGAGATGTAAATATATGTACGTTTTAAAATTAATTTCTATATTTATTGGTTCTAAAAATGACAAAATGTAGTTTTTTTTCCATTTTCTCCCACAAAATGTTTGAATTTCAAAAGATTACCAAACACCTGTTTACATTTCTAAGTAGATGGAGATGTATTTTAAGTTCTTTGTTGTATCTGTATTAGTTTATAAGATATAAGTTTACCGTATGGTTGTTTATGTAAAAATTGTGATCAAACTATTGATGGTAAGGATGTCCGCCGGGAAGGTATACTACTTTGTTTGTTTATTATTTTTGATTAAATGAAAGAGAATGGATCTTATATTGATAAATGTTTTATTTAATGTCGGCAATTATGTATGGAATACAATATCAGCTAAATGTTCGCCTCTGTTAGCCTCACAAATAGGACTTGCATTTGAGCACATTTTTCATTACATTTGAATATTTTGTATGAGTTGCTCAAGCGTTTCTGGTTTGTTTGCATAAACTTTGCTTTTCAGATATCCTCACAAAAAGAAGTCCGGAGCAGTCAAATCAGGCGACCGTGGTGGCCAATCAACATCACCATTTCTTAAAATAACTTGTTGTGGAAAGAGTAAGAGTAATCGATGATTGATTTTGATAAAATGTTTTAACAATTAAAACACGTTGGTTTATCGAATATTTTTCCATAATGAATTTGCCACGTGTCTACTTCACGACTGCCAAATATGAAGTGTCAAGACTAATGTTTACCAAAATGGCGGCAAAACAAAGTAGTATACCTTCCTGGCGGACACCCTGTATAACAAGGAGGAAATTTATGGTTGTGATCAGTTCATTATACAAATATCCTCTAGGGTATGAGTAACCTTTAAAAAGTGGTAGATCACGGATTTCAAAAATTGTCCAGCTTTTTGTAAAAATAAAACTCTCTCATTATGGCAAAACATTTATCTGCAGTCTATTGACAGATCTCACATGTGTTTCGTAATAAATTTATCTTTAATATTTCAGAAGTATACAAAGATCTATCCCAATTTTCATTTCAATGTCTTTAATTCCGAGATTTCTATTTTTTTTGTTTGTCCCATTATTCAGTTTTATAAAATAAAATTTTTGGTAGACCCTAATTCTTAACCTAATTCTGAACATTTTAAGACATTTTTAACTAATATAGTTTTATTAAATTGTTTAACAACCTTACAAAATTTTAAAATCACAATATGCTTAATAATTGTAACAATAATAAATAAATTATATTAAATTCTATGACTTTTCGGTGGTATTTTCGGCTTAATGGACTATAAAGGATTGTCTGAAATTTCATTACGCCATTTTTCTAATAATACACTCATGTTCTTTTTCTCTGGCATTCCAATAGATTTTGGCAATATACCATACGGTCTTAGTTGATAAACTAAGTAATCCATGACATACATATAGTTGGGTGAGACGTAATGAAATGATATGGAGTAATCGGAACAGCATGAGGGACCCTAAAATAAAAGAAATATAGAATTATTAACAATTCCCTATAACATTTTACAGAAGTACTTACATCTTCGGTTGCATAAAATATATAACGCCAATACCAACTTGATTTGGGCTTTGGAATAATATGGCTATACAAACTGGTGGGAAAAAATCGTCCACGCTTTTGATCGTCCCTAGAATCACCGGCTACAACACCGACATTTTGCAAACAAGTTCCCATTTCCTTATCCTCAGAACCTCCTCGAGTTTGGCGGCATAAAACTCGATTAGGATAGGCACGTTCTGCAAAAAGTCGCAGAGCAGCATTACTTAAAACATAACCAGCTCCTCCAGACATGTAGCCCTAAAATTTATCAAATATTACAAATGAAATTTCACATAACAGTAACTAACACTTACCTGTCTAACATGAGGCTTAAATTTACTACCAAAATACACAGAAGCATTAGGGGACATGGAATATAGAAAGGCTCTCAGATTTTCCATAATAACATATCTATAAATCAAAAAAGCTGATATTAAACTGATACATAATACATATTCCAAAATTCAACTTACGTATCATCATCAGCCTTTAAAAACCAATCATACTCATTAACATGATGATCATAAACATATTTGAATGCTTCGCGAGTTTTATTCCACAAATTACCTCGTCCTTCGCCCACATTCAGATTAATTGCACCCAAATCTTTATCTTCTTGTGAACTCATAAAATATAATTTATTACACCTAGAGCCCCAAGTGTTTTTAACATGACGTGCTTTCTTTTCATGATTTTGCGGTCCGGTCAAAACCCAACAAAGCACCTTGACTTCTTTAAACAAACGATCTGCTATATCGGTATTAAGATCATCTGTCTGTAGTGTATTTGTTAATTGCTTATTTATTTCTGCACTAGAATCGTCATAATTTCCGATAGGTTTTATAAACTCCTCGGAATCTACACTGGATAAAGGTTGTAAAATTTCACGTTCTTTGCATGTATTTTGGGATTTCATTGAAGTCGTCATCATCAGGGAATCATGTTGGGTAGTGTTTAAAAGCTGGGAAAACGTAAAACCAATTGCAACTCCCACAATAAGTGTGATTAAAAGTTTTAAGAGCGATATATTGCCTTGGTTGTGCATTGTAACGGAGGTATTTTGGTAAGTTTAACGTGAAATACAGTGTGAGGATTTTGATCTGAAAGGAAAATAATAAAAAAAATTATTTTTATTTTAAGGAATTAAAAATGTTCTAAAATCCATAGTTGTTTATTAAAGTACACAGACAAAATTAATATTCGTATTGAATCACTAAATTCATGAAATCAAATATATTTGAAATAGCTATTACAGTAATACATATATTTATTACTGAAACAGCTATTTCAAATAATCGCTAAAAATCAGATGAAATAAAATCAATGTAAAACCTATATTCGTTTAGCCACAAAAAATAATTTCATATATAAACCTCTCAGAACCGAAAAAATATAAATAAGTGTTAAATAGACAAATGTACATCTGCTAAATTCAATAACCTTTTTGAAAAAAAAGTGTGTAAGAAATGTTTCTGTTCCCAATTTGACAGTGTTTCAAAACTACAAATCTCAACATAAAGTCTTAAAAATTCATAATATATTTAACGGTCCGTAACGACTGCCTGCAACATTCATCATGTTTATAAACACGTCCATCAGTAGAAGCTTCTACTTATCAACAATGTTGATAGCATGCGGTTATTAGCATTGTTTGTAAGTATGGCAACACTGCATGTTTAAGCTGCTACCATTAACATCGAAAGTTTTAGAATTCGAATGTACTAGTATGTCCGTTAAGAGCATTGTAGAAGATTCCCGATAGATGGCGCGTGTATAAATAGTGGCAGAGGCTGCAGTTGTGAGTTGAGTTGATCATTGTCGCTGTTAGAGTTAACATCATGCAGAAAAAATGGATTTTATCAGTTCAAATGGACATAAAGTTATTAGCTGGGCTCAGTTGGACAGAGAATTTAATATAATTTAAAAGACTGGACAGTTAAGCGTTGTTTCAGGAAAAATTTGGTTGCGCATCGCTGCGACTCATAAGTAATATGTACATTAGTAACAGCTTCACCCGTTAACTCTACTAACAAAAAGCACTTTGCGATTCTGCTAAACGTTTTACCTATTGGCCAACGATCAGAAGACGCACAAGAAGCTAGAAATAAGGATAATTTACCGAAGAAGAAGTGACATACATTAGAAGAGGAGGCTATGGATTTAATTAGACATGATGATGGTGATGATAATGATGTCTATGATTTTAATGAAAGCTTGATGATACTGATGTTGATTATAAATAATAATTAACTCCTTTAGCATATTTTTAAGTTTTTGAACTAAAACCCGTTATTTTTGTAAAAAACACATTAAATACAAATAAATTATTGTTACGTTTTTACCTTTAAAAAACGGAGTTTATTTCCTATAAATAAACCGGATACTTTTGATTCCAAATAAAAGCAGTTTTAGTAGCTTAATATTGTAACAACTCTTTATTTATTTAGAATGTACACCAACAACAGTTCAAAATAATCACTCAGTGTCTTAATACACGTTTATAAATTCGAAGAAATACACTTTATAATGTACAAGTATATACTGGCAATGCAGTCGATGTCTTTACTTAACGATGCTTCAAATTAGACTGATCTGTGGTGTTCTCACGGCCAATTTATATACACTGTATTACCATCTTCGATGTTAATCATTTAGTGTTGCCATAATTACAAACAATGCACAACTCAAAGCTTTTATTCAATGTTGTATGTTCTATAGCAATGTTAATAATACACACACATTTGTTAAAGTTTGAGAAGCACTGCTGTTGAGAGGCACTAAACAACTTTAAACCAGCCGTTAAAACAGTTATATTTAAATTCAAGTACAATTTCGTAACATTATGTTATTTATTTCTATGAGCTAAAAAATCATTGAAAATCAGATCTAAAATAATTCATATACGAAGTCTTTTAGTGGCAGGTGTTGGGAAAGATCTCTATTATTCACCCTCCCATTACTAGTTAATAAAATGGTATCATCTTAAAACAATATGGTAGTTTTTTTTACCAATAACATCCATAAATTTAGTGTGTCTCACTGATGTAGTCCTATAGATATAGGAGAATTAATAATTCATTTCTATGGGGGGAAACCCGATTTCACCCTCGTATACCCTTCCGATTTTGGTGGAACGTGTAGTTTGTTTTTAGAGTTACCCACAGCAAATTAAGTGTGCATACTTATGGTAGTTTTATAGTTAATCATTATTTTATATGTTGGGTAATTGACTTCCCCCTCCTATATCCCTAAAATGTTGTTACAATGTGAGGATTGGTCTAAATTTTACGTGGGTAGCTCATACAACGAGTTGTTGGAAAATTAATTATTTTGGGTTATTAAAGGTTCGTGTGTAGGGTGCAAACATAATGAAAAACAAGTAAGAGAGCTATATTCGGCTGTGCCGAATCTTATATACCCTATATAGGCCAACAATCGAAGTTATTCCAGTTTTTTCCTTATATCTCAGACGAATTCCCAATATATTGATGTATGAATCAAGTATGTGAGTTATTTGGGGGTTATGGAAAGTTGATTTCAACATACAGACGGACATGGCTATATCGACTTCGCTATCTATAACGATCCATAATATATATACTTTGTAGGGTCGCAAATGAAAAATATAGAAATTACAAACGGAATGACAATATATACATATATACCCTAGCCACTTATGGTGAAAGGAATACAAAATTTTCGTATTTTTATTAATAGGAATATCATAGGAACATAGGAAATTCATCGATAATAAAACTACAATTATAGAATCTAATCTGTCTGTACAAATTTAAATTTAATTAAATGCGTAATATTTTCTTGATATTTCTAAATAAAAGCAATTATTTATCACGGTTTAATATATTACCTCTTTTGTTTTGAACACTTTTAGTACACTTTCAGTGATATGAATATTTTATATGAAAATACATATTTATCACAGTTTAATCACGCAGAGAATAAACATGGTTCGACATGGTTACAACAACTATACTATGTTCTTTGTAACAATATATTGTTGTCGTAAACATATAATTGTTTTTTTAATTTAATTTCAACAATATTATAGTTACTGTAAACGTTTATATTTTCATCGCAATTATAAATACAAATATTGTTCACTGAATCGTAATTATTTTTGGGACAACTAAATAATGATAAATAGGTAAACATATAATTATTATGTACAACCATTAAATGTTAAGCTTCTATACGTGTAGTCATAATATGTTTTAAATGCAAACAAAATATGTTAACTCTTAATAGTCTTTTTTCCCACCATTTATGAGTGTTGGTGTTTGTCTAAGCTATGTTATTTTTACAAGTAAATTGTAAGTGTCTGTAATTCCCATTTGCTCTATAGTTTTATTTGTATATAATCTTTAACTTTTCTAAAGCCAATAACAATAAATTTCAGTGAATTTATCAATAATATTTTAATTGGGAATTTAGTTAGTACCTTAAAACTCATTCCCGTTAAATAAAATTTTGTATTTCAAAAAATAAATTTTAATAATAATATGATCGATCAATATATTCGATCATAATATGATATAATTGGATCATAATATGATTTAATTGAGTCATAAATATGATTACTTTGGGTGATATTATGATTGATTTACACCATAATATGATTATTTCAGAACATATCATGATTGACTTGTATCATAATATGTTTGGATTACAAACATAAATCTTATCATAATATGTTGCTCTTAGATTATGTTTACCACAACCATGTTTTTTCTCTGCGTGATTGTTCTTTTGTTTCTTATCACTTTTAATTTTAAACTTTTCACTTTCCAAATTGATATCCTTTTAACAACAAAATAATAAAATTAACTGGAATTTGAAAAAGGAAAAATACTTTTATGACCTGATAATTAATATTAAAATGTAACAATAACTAAACAAAAAGGAATTTTGTTGAAATTTGTTTGGTTTTTCCCATTTTACATAAGCTTTATTATCTATCAATTGACAAAAAATATATTTCCACCTGTTTTTTCAACTTAAGTATATATGATTGAAAAACAAAATCTATATCTATATAAATATATAAATGTCTTTGTAAGTTTGTTTGTTTATTTGTTTGTTTGTTTGTTTGTTTGTTTGAGCATCACGCCTAAACGGCTGAACCGATTTTATTGAAATTTGGAACGTAGATAGATCCTTACTTGGAAGCGTCAATAGGCTATAAATTTTTTCAATACTTGGACCAGAAAGGGATAAAAAGGGGGAAAAACGGGTAAAATTGGTACCTTTAGTTTTTAAACAATAATTACTAAACGGCTAAACCGATTTTTACATCGACAGGGGTAGCGAAGCGCACCGGGTCAAGCTAGTATCTACTAAAAATAAGAAAGAAAAATAGTTTTGTGATACATTATATACAAATATTTTCAGCAAGAATTTTTTAATTCTAGGAATAAGATTTTATTGTTTTAAAAAACAAACAAGTAAGAGAGCTATGTATATTCGGCTCTGCCGAATCGTATATACCCTTCACCAAATTATACTTTAAAATAAAATTAAAAAAAAATATTTTTTTTTTAAAGTTTTTTTAAAAATTTTATTTTTTTTAATTTATTAGTGAAAAAAATTTACGACAAAAACTGTTTTTTTGTGAAAAAAAAAATTCGGGTTAAAAAATATTTTTCCCGATTTTGACCAATTGTAGGTCCAACTTACTATAGCCTTATATACATCATTGCAATGGACTTTGAAATATCGATCATTAGACATCCATATTGTGTATATTTATGATTTAGTAATCGAAATATAGATAAAAAATAGGCCAAAAATAGAGGTTGGCTCGAATTTTTGCTCATATCTCCGTTATTTTGGATGGATTTTGCTGATTTTAAATAGGAAACTTTTCGAAAGCATGTCTGACAGGATTATTGAAGATTTGTATTCCGAAGATATCTGGGGTCTTCTATAAGGATCCAGAATATATATACTTTATAGGGTCGGAAAATTATATTGTGGAAATTACAAACGGAATGACAAACTCTCGAAGGTGAAGGGTATAAAAATAACGTAACAACTGTACCACTTCCAAGAAAAAGCGAAAAACCCCACGATAGGTCGCAAACAAATGTTTGCAAATTTGTTGTTAACATTTTTTTGTATTTGTATGTAGCTATTATTGTTCTGTTGAACTATAAATATAGTAAAAAATTGCATAAGAAATATGTGATTGAAATAATATTGCTAATTTAATTAAGAATATCAGTAATATAATCCGACCTATATATTTTTGTATTTCAATTACATACATTATTTTAAAAATAACAATTAAGTATTTCCATTTTACATTATTATTTTATGAAATATACCTACATACTGTAGCAATACTAATTCTTTACCCAGCAGTTAAGCATGTAGTCAATGTATCCCTTATAGACAGTAATCGTCACAAATGTCTTATCCCTTGGCTGACTTCAATTTATATATTTTGATCATTTGACAAGTATGTGCTCTTTGTAGTGCAGAGGTAAGATAATTGGTTACTTTATACATCCCTGGTAATCTAGTTTGAAGACATTTGTCAGTTAAGTGTCTCTAAGTAAACTGGAGTGTAGTCACTTTAAACGTGTTGTGTTATAATTCGTTCAAACTGGTTTTATACAAATTGTGCTGATATAATCTCATACAGTTAATTTTTATTTTTGCTTAAGTATACTGATATCCCATGTAACATAGCATGATGTCAATAGTCTCTTTAGTGTCTCTTATTAAGCTATAGTGAAATCACTTGAAGTGAAATCGCCAGAAGCAATCCATTGGAGAGTTGTCGAAGAATGGTTTGTTTACAAGCTTTCGTTTATTGGACTGCCTATGATATGTCTTTTAGCTGACTATTTGAGGTCAATTAGCACTCGTACATGTTAAAATAACTAGTTATGTAGCTGATCAAGTAACTAGAGAGGTAGCTAGTAAGGTAACTGACGTTTTTTAACCAGTATGTGAATCCAATGCGTTGACTTCTTTGGACCAGCTATTATACAGTCAATAAGGGTCAATTGACCCCCTGCTTAGGTCAAGCACGTGTTAAAATAACTAGTCACGTTGCTATTGAAGTATCTAGTTTCCACCCTAAATGATGGGTAAAATCACTAGATCGGGACTATCTCCAGAACTGCTGGGTATTTCTTAATACATCACCATACCATACAAAAATTCACACACATTCAAATGCATACATTGAAAAATTCATTCATGAAAACAAAAGTAATTTAAATAATTCTTGAAACAGGTCATACAAACGTTGTATCGTAGCATTGAAAAAGCAAAACATATACGCGGGTGGAAATGGTAGCATACGATCGTATACATAATAAACTCACATTCGCTTTATTTTTGTTGCGCACAATAAATACTCACTTACTTTTCAATGTGCATATCTCAGCAGTTAAGCAAATAGTCAATGTATCCCTTATAGACTGATAATCGTCACAAATGTCTTGGCTGACTCCAATTTATATATTTTGGGTCATTTGACACTTATTTGCTCTTTGTAGTGCAGAGAGAAGACAATTGGTTACTTTATACATCCCAGGTAATCTAGTGTGAAGACAATTGTCGCTTAAGTGCCGCTAAGTAATCAAACGTTTTGTGAGTAATTCGTTCAAACTGGTTTTATACAAATTGTATTGACACAATTCTCATACAGTTCGTTTTTATTTTTGCTTAAGTATACTGATATTCCAAGTAATATAGCATGAAGTCAATAGTCACTTTAGTGTCTCTTAGTAACCTATAGAGAAGTTACTTCACTGCACTTTAGAAAGTTATTTTATTATTTTACCCACCAGAAGCAATCCATTGGAGATTTGTCGAAGAAAGGATTGTGTATAAGCAATTGTTTATTGGTCTTAAAATAACTAATCACGTAGCTATTGAAGTAACTAGTTCCCACCCTAAATGATTTGTAAAATCACTAGTTCGGGACTGTCTCCTAGAACTGCTGTGATGATATAGAGTACAAGCGTAGGAATTTTACAGCATTGACGAGTGAAGTGAAGTATGTGATTCAGTGAAGACGACAAAATGAATGTGCTTGTGCAGCCCTCTAGTACCCAGCACAAGCTGAGTTCATTGTGAGCACCAGCGTTGCCAATTTTTTTGAAAAAGGCGCTAGATCAGCGCGTTTTTTCCTTATTTCGCTTTTGATTTGAAAAAATAGAAAATCAGCTTTAAAATCATGCGAGTGAAACAATAAAGAAAGACGGAATCATTTTGGATAGAAGAACTCTGCATAAAATTTCATTAAATAAAATTCCGTTTGTTAAACTTTTAGCATTTGTTATTAATTTGAAAAGACGATAATGTGATGAGTTATTTAAAAATAAAATTAAGAAATGCTTATTCAATTAGTTTATATAAAATATGAACTTAAAATGAAAGTTTTATGTTATGAATACTATGTAATATCACTTCCAAAATTATTTCAAATCTTCAGAAATATTGGACAGTCAACATTTCTGTGATTTCATAAAATGTTGCTTTTGGGCAAATCTGAATCTTTCCCTACATCCAAAAAATCTTAACGCGTATTTTATTCAATCAGTAATTTTCAGGGAATTTTCAAAATTTCTTTTAGCAACCCTAAACTTAATTTAAAATATCGAAAATGTAACTGAAATATTAAACTTAAAAATAATATTTTAATGTAAAATCTACTATTTGTTGTAGAATTAAAACACCAAATAGTTGAATTTAATATAATTTTTAGTGATTTTGTATATAAATGTAATTTTTAGCGCGTTTTGACAGTATGGACGACGCGTTTTGGTTAAAAATAGTTGACAACGCTGGTGAGCACCAATATCATTCAAAGATGTCCACCAGTTCATTACAACACCTGACTTTACTTCATATGATGATAAGGCTCTAAGAAAAGCCTGGATATCCGGCATAACAAAGTTCCTAGTTTTCTTAATTTTCTTAAACAATCATTAAAGCATATAAGGATTTTAAAAGAAAAGTGTTTTTGCTCATTTACTTAGTGTAGGGTATTATATGGAAGGGCTTGAACGATTATACTTTCATACTTGTTTTATTTTATATTTAACATTTTTCCATATTTTTTTGCCCATACGTTAATACATTCAAACCAATAAACGCCACCTCTATTAACTACATATTAAAAATAAAAAAAATTAACTATTGTTCAAATGAACATTTTGCATGCTATTGCTGTCGTGCTGCATAAATATTCAAAACGATACAATAAATCATTTTAAAAAGTCATCATGTTAAATTATAAAATATGACAAATATTAATACACTGCTTTTTAAACACACAAATAATATTGAAACAATACAGTAGGTACTCGCAACAAATAAATGTTCAAGCTGTCATTATAACAATACGTACAACTAGTCGTTTTGGCTAGTTTCAACCGTTAAAGGTGTTCGAATAATGTTTTAAGGTAAATGTAAACGATTGTTTTTAATTGTTAAATAATAACAACGAACAATATTGACAGAGTGAGAGACAACGTGAAAGAGAGAAGAAATTTTATGAAGAAAAACAATAACAATTTCAATAAATAAAAGTGAAACTGTTTAAATTCCGTAAACATTCAATAAGATTTACAAGCTTAAATACTTGTATAGATGATGGCGAAGATGCTGATGATGTTGGAGGATGACGGCGATGATGGCTGTAAATTATTTAACAACAACCACATCATTAACAAAAATAATTTCGTAAAATTTTAACACTTGCTGGAGTGTGTGTGGGTATGAGTAAAGAGATGCAAGAAAAGTGGCAACAAACCCAGCAGTTTTACAAGTACCCGACAGTTAAGCACGTAGTCAATGTAATATATAGTAATTGACACTAATTTCTGATCACTTCGCTGACTACAATTTATATATTTTGGGTCATTTGACAAGTTATAGTGCAGAGAGAAGTCAATTGATTACTTTATACATCCCATGTAATCTAACGTGAAGTCAATTGCCACTTTAGTGGCTCTAACCCCCATTAACTGTCGGTTTAATTATTTTGGTATGAAAACTGTCAGTACTACTATTAGTTAACATTAGTTTGTACTGCACTTTAGAATGTAGTTATTTTACCCACCAGTGTTCATCTGTTGGAGAGTTGTCGAAGGAAGGTATGTTTACAAGCAATTGGTTATTAGACTATCTGTGAAAAGCCTATTTAACTGACTATTTGAGGTCAATTAGCACCCTTACATGTTAAAATAACTAGTTATGTAGCTGATAAAGTAACCACTTAGGTAGCTAGTATGGTAAATGACTCGGTGTAACCGGTATGGGAATCCAATGCATTGACCACTTAGGACCGGCTATCAGACAGTCTCAAAGTAATTATGTTAAGGACATGCAAATAACTAGTCACATAGCTAGTTATGTAACACCCTAAATGATATGTAAAATATCTAGGTCGGGACAGTCACCCAGAACTGCTTGGAATAAACAAAACCAAACATACAAAAAGCAAACAAAAAAAAAAAAAAACAACAACAACAATAACAAATTGCACACTACAAGATGCAAATTTTGTTGGTGACCTTTAAAAAACAACAAAAACCACAACAGCATGCTGCACTGCAGCAGTAAAATGATGAACAACAGGAATGTTCAAAAGTTTAAATTAACTCGAAGAAGTAGAAGAATCGAAAAAGACAAGTTACGACAACTTCACATACACATGCGCGCGCAATTAACACACATTCGTTCGTATTTTTTTTTTCAATTCATTCGAACGTGTGTTGTTCAGTGTGTCATACACTGGTGGCATGTTTAACGGTTCAGAATATGTTAAGTACTAAAATTACTACTGATAAAGGTTGGTTACCCCTAAAATACCGCTACTGCTATGAGAAAAAATTTTGTTTTAGTTGTAATTCAACAAGAAACCTTCATGAAAGTAAAACGATATGTCCAAAGCGTACAATAGTAAAGCCTTCATAGCATCTGTTTTTTGATACCCCATCGGAATATAGTAAAAACAACGAAATGTGGTCCATCAATTTTGCGGAGTATATTTTGTTCAAAGGCAAGTAAAATCAAATGCTTGTATAATCCAAAATAAAATATATTTGCAAGAACTAAATTTTCGATGGTGCCGAGATAGACAAATTCGTTCACAATCCCGTAGTTATTATTTCCAACGTGCACATTTTGTCTAAGATGGGTTTTCGCAGTTTCAATTTGAATTCTCGAGAAAGCTGTTCATACCTCTTGTAGGTGTCAACATCATAATGATGTCAAGATCATAAGAAGGATCAGCAGGTTTTTGCATTATCACCTTCATTAGGATGTTAAAATAACTATCATCTGATATAAGACCATTCTATGTGGTTGGTTTAATTAATTACATATTACCCACTTTCACAAAACAGATGAAAAGTTTCTTGGTTTGATTCCAGATGTAATATGAGTATTTGGTTTGATGTTTAGTTGGCTGATCTGAAACCAAACTGGCTGATATTTGATTTCAGACGATTACTCAATACGGTAGACAGTATTTTGTATACGATGGATAAAATGGAGACTTTTTTCGCCTATAAATACATATTGTTACGTTTTAACCTTTTTTAAACGTTGGTTTATTTCCGTTAAATAAACCGGATACTTTTGATTGCAAATAAAAGCCGTTTAGTAGTTTAAAATTTGTAACAACTCTTTATTTATTTAAAATGTACAACAACAACAGTTCAAATAGTCACTCAGTGTCTTTATACACGTTTATCAGTACGCAGAAATGCACACACACTTTATAATGTACAAACTTAAATGTACAAGACAGTTGATGTTAACTCTAACAGCGCTTATGATAAACTCACTCACTACTGCAACCTCTGCCACTATTTATACACACGCCATCTTTCGGGAATCTTCTACAATGCTCTAGAGCTTTCGATGTCAATGTTAGCATTGTATTCTTATCGGGAATCAGATTAATATTCTTGTTTTTGCAGGAGTAGTTTGGTCACTAGTTGTTTGTGGAGCTTTGAAACAACTTCTATTAATTGTGTTCAATAGGAAGTTCATCCATGTTGAGTCACTACTTGTTCATCACTGTTCATGCTGAGCATAATCCAGATCATCACCAGAGTTTTAAATCGTATAATTCGCTCAAAACTGTTGTATTTATTGAATTGACCACGACACGTCTGCATATACATACATACATACATTTGTTAACATGATATAAACCACCAATTCAATTGCTCACAATGATGGACGTTAGTTGTCCTGGTAGTAAGAATATCGGATATTAATTATTGGGGGTAATGGAGACATATATTGTATTTAATCAAATTTAGTTGGAGTCCATAAATTGACAATACTGCTGTTATATAAGATACACTAAGCAAAAGTAAATTTAGGAAGAATATAATCAAAATTATAGAGGAATACCTATCCATTTTTTTAATTGACAATATAACAATTTGTATTCAAAAAACACTCATAGTTTAAGAATTTTAAGGAAGAACTTGACAATCTAATGATTATTTATTGAAACTTCCAGAAGTTTAGAGCGATGAGAACCAAATACAGCCCCGGTTCATGAACTTTAATCGGCTTTTTACAGGTACACAAGAGAAACGCCAAAAAACACAACAAAAAGTTCTAAATAAAGTCGTATTTTAATCTTTCAACAAAGAATTTTAGTGCAGCTTTATGAAAAAAGATACCTATACATTGTCATCTAAAATATTGTTGGTTGACTTAGGACTAGAGGCTCGAAATTGCGTGATCTAGTTGGTATATAAAAAAAGCTCGAAATCATTGAACAATATCAACTCTGTCTCGTGAGACAGTAATATTTTTCTCAGTTCACATTCTGCTCGAAAATGTTAGTGAATGATATCCAGTACCTTAAAATGTATGTGATATTTTAATGCTTAGTTTGCTTACTAGAAAGAAAACGAAAAAAATTCTCAAAAAGTGTGGTGTAAGTAGAGTATTAGATGTAAATATAATTGCATATTTAAAATGACTACAAATTTGCCGATGGTAATACATCATCAACATTAAAAAATCGCAATACATTGATATTTTTGTTTAACATAGATACATAACACACATACATTTACACAACAATATATTTGTAAAATAACAATTTACCAAGTATCGCTTACAAAAAAAAAAAAAAAAAAAAAACAATGTCTTCAATATTATGACTCACTCAACGTCATCATCATAAACATCAACATAATTAAAAAATCAAATTTATAATTTTGTTGTTTGTCCGCTTAAGAGAATGAGGAGATTAGATGGAAATAATAAATAAATAAATAGCTTTATATATGGTATACTAGCTTGACCCGGTGCGCTTCGCTACCCCCGTCGTAGAAAGAAAAATATGTAAAGATTTTAATTAAAAAATCGGTTTTCCCCCTGTGTATTCCTTTATAGTCCAAGTATTGAAAAAAAGTTATAGGCTATTGACGCTTTCAAGTAAGGTTCTATCTACGTTCCAAATTTCAATAAAATCAGTTCAGCCGTTTAGGCGTGATGCTCAAACAAACAAAAAAACAAACAAACAAACTTACAAATACATTTATATAGATATTTAGCTATGTACTCACATTTCAAGTTAATTATTATGGAATTACAAGTAACTTCCAATTTAGAGATCTAAAGCCTCACGAAAAGCTAATTTAAACCGATGTCACATACTGGTACGGATTTTTAATAAAAATGCGCAGAAAATCTGGTCACAATAATATTTAAGAAAACAAAACTTCGATTTTTAAATGAACATAAAGCTGAGAATGTGATTACAATAATATTCAAAAAACAAAAATGCGGATGAACTGTGTGGGGGTACATAGTCCACGTCGAAGGAATCAATATAGATCAGTGGTCGACATAAAGATAACACGGAACTGGGACTTGGCACTTTTTTAAAAGCTTTTATTTAACTTGCAGTGTTTGTATGTTTGTTTAGGTCAAAATTTGTAATTGAATTTTGAAACAGTTCTCGTAGCCCGATTAAGCTGAAATTTGGCATTCATGGGTACACCTGGTGACAATGCAATATTATATTAGAAAATTCGAAGTTATGTTCGAAAAATTATTAAAGCGTATAAAATAATCTCTAGATCATGTATAAACCAGTTGAAAATGCAATATTATGTTTGAAAATTCGAACTTATATTCGAAAATTCGAACTTATAATAGAATGTATTAGTCCCACAACTAGTTCTAGAAGGCAGCTATATCCAGTATTCGTTCTTGTTTGGCGTTGGGCTCAATGTTAATTGTTCCAAATTGTCATCTCCAGAACAAGAAGCATTACGGAGTTAGCTCACGTTATTTAAAATCACTCTGGAACCAGATCTTTACTCAATGACATTTGTTCGAAATTATCACCCTCGCAACTAAATATAGTGAAGATTTACGATGCAAACAGCCATTCTTAGGAACAACCTTAGAACTAGTTCTCTCGTCAGTGATTTTTGTTTAAAACTGTCATGTTCGGAACTAGTTGAAGTAATTTTATTGTTTGTATGGTTAATTTATAGAATTTGCCTTTTTTCATACAAAATTGGTTTTATAAACCTTTGATAAATTTAAAAATTGTTTGTGAATATGGAAGGTAAATTTTTAGTATTCCTTTCAGTATTTATACAAAAAAAAAAAAAAAAATTTAATTCACTTTTCAATGATTTTAACTATTTGACAGATATTTTTTTTATTTTTACAAACAATTTTTACTAGTCTAGAATCAATGTATACCTAGTGACAAAGAACTGGTTCCTATAGAAGTGTTTTAGAATCACAATAGCGATCCATAGAACTATTTCCAGAACTAATTGCGACATCACTAGTTCCAAGGCTGTGATTAGAGAATCTAAAGTGGTTCTGATTACATTCGTTCTAGAACAAGTTATTTTTAAATCAAGTATTTTGTTTCATTTTTAATAATTTTTATTTACTTTTGTGTTATTTGTACTATTTCAAGGTATATAACCAATCATATTCGGCACCTGGTGGCTGAGTGCTGACCACTGCTGTAGATTAACAATATTGATCTAGATACCTACAACAGTTAACTGTAAGAGCCTTACTCTAACCGAACCAATTATGTAGTTATTTTCAAGCCTACACACGCAGAGAATAAACAGGGTTGTGGTAAACAGAATCTAAGAGAAACATATTATAATAAGATTTATGATTGTGGTATGAACATATAATGATCATTATTAGTATCAAAAAGTTTCATATTATTTACAATCAAAATTGGTTATTTTTTTTCCTGATGAGTAGATGTGTATTCATTTTGGAGGAATTACTCCACGAGTACAATACGAATTGAAGCTGAGAGACCTTGAAAGACGATTTTGTATGTCTGAGATGCAGCTTGACCCGAAGTGTAAGAGATCGTATGTGAAGTCCGGCCAACCAGCCGAATCGACACCAATGCCAAATATCCATTGCGCTAAGATAATGCTGTGTATTTGGAGGGACCAAAAGGGTCCTATCTATTATGAGCAGCGCAAATCTGGCCATACCATATACCGAACAGAACTGATTCGTTTGAAGCGAGCATTGGCTGAAAAATGCCCATGACAACACTCGGCCACATGTTGCAATACCTGTTAAAAATATTTATAATGAAGTGGCTGAGAAGTTTCGCCTTATAGTGCAAACCTAAGCACGTCCTACTACTATTAGTTTCGAACGATGCAGAACGCTCTCTCTGGGATACGCTTCACTTTGGAACAGAGTATCCGATATTGGATTGATTCGTAATCATATTATGGCCCAATGAAATCATATTATGATCAACGTAATTCATTATTTTTTTTTTGGAATACAAAATTTAACTTTAATAGGTTTATGTTATAATGTAGTAAATTCGCAATTAAAATATAGTTACGTTTTTACCTTTTAAAAACGGGATTTATTTCCTTTAAATAAACCGGATACTTTTGATTGCAAATAAAAAGCAGTTTTAGTAGTTTAAAATTTGTAACAACTCTTTATTTATTAAAATTTTACAACAACAACAGTTCAAATATTCACTCAGTGTCTTTATACACGTTTATCAATTCGCAGAAATGCACACACACACTTTACAACGTACAAGCTCAAATGAACACGACAGTTGATGTTAACTCTAACAGCGCTAATGATAAACTCAACTCACGACTGCAGCCTCTGCCACCATTTATACACACGCCATCTCTCGGGAATCTTCTACAATGCTCTTAACGGACATCCTAGTATGTTCGAATTCTAGAGCTTTCTATGTCATTGCCAGCAGCCAAAACATTTAGTGTTGCCATACTTACAAACAATGCCAATAACCGCATGCTACTGATGGACGTGTTTATAAACATGATGAATGTTGCAGGCAGTCGTTACAGACCGTTAAATTCAAATCGTTATTACACATTCGTAACAATATTATTGATGAATTCACTGAAATGTATTGTTGATTGCTTTAGGAAAGCTAAAGATGTTAAACAAATAAAATTATAGAGCGAATGAGAATTACAGACACTCAAACTTTATTTGTAAAAATAACATTGCTTAGACAAACAACAACAATATTTATCATTATTTAGTTGTTTGAAAATAACTATATTTCGGTGAACCATAATCAAATTTATAATTGCGTTGGACATAAAAATGTTTACAGTAACTTAAATGTTCTTGAAAGAGGAAATGTTTTATTAGTTTAAAAAAAAACTTTTCAGATTGCCATCGTATCACATTGTAAACTATAATATCGAAGATTCTTTGAGGTCGTTGACTTGTGTTCAGTTATTATTATTGTACAAATTTCCAATGAAAATATCTTCAAATATGTACATATATTTCCACAAATATTTGTGATGGCTTCGCTTTGAGTACGAGTATAAATTTAAAACACATTCATTATAAAAAAACACACTTGGCGCATGCCGGCATTGCATTTTTCAATACCTGTATTACATTATTTAACCCATGCGAACAGAAAAACCGTTAATAACTGAAATGTATTGCAAATTCTTGGTTGAGTTGCCAATTTTGTTAAGAAATTTTCTCTGCTAAAGTGTTAGATAATTTAATGCACTGAGAGAATAAGTTAGCAGGAAGAGAAGACGATTTCACAAAACTTTATTAGAGTTTAATAAATTGTAGAAAACTTACCCATGGATTTTTAAATTAATTCCTAAAACATTAAATGTTATCAGCTTTAAAATACATCTCAGTGACAGAGAGACAGATAGAGAGGAGAAGAAATGACAGCTTATTCAAATTTAAATGTTTTCACTTTCGAATGGCCTTTATAAAAAGATTTTTGTTTACGCATAAATTTAAATCAATTTATTTTGAAATACTTTTTGTTTATTTTGTTAAAGTATTTTATTATTACTTATTACTCAATCACTGCATGCAATAATTATTATTTTTGTTAAATAATTTTCCAATATTATTTCATATTTATTCTAATAAATTATTATTAAACTTCACTTAAAAATTCCACTTGGTCTTGAAAGAACACAATAACAACAAATAAAATAAACAACAATTCGTTAAAGTTTCTGATTTTTTTTTTTCAATTTATTTGTACATATTTATTTTGTTTGTGTTTTTTTTTTTATTGCCAACAATCGACCGACCGTACCCGCTTATGGCTCGCTGCATACTTGACTGTCACTGCTTAAAAGTCATCGTTCAGAGGCGATGACGATTTTAATATGAGTATTTTGTAGGTATTTTATTCAGTTTTCTTATACATATTTTGTTTTTATTTACTTTTTTTTTTGTAGCTGTTATTGCTGCTGTTGTTTGTTTTTGTATTTGTTTTCTTGTATAATTTTTGGGGAGATAACACAAACTGCTCATACGTCCGTAGTACATACATATACAAAAAAAAAAACACCTATAACACCATCATCATCGAAGCGCTACTGCGCCAATAACTACCAGACAAGTAAAAAAAAAAAACACATTGTCAGAAAAAGATTTAAACAAAAACAAACAGAAGAAAACAACAACATAAATTCATATACTACACATGTACAACATCCGAATAAAACAATACAAAATCGAAGAAAAAAAAAATCATTTAATATTCGTAAATTGTACGCATGCGCAGCACAGCTCAGCACATGGTTGGTTCTTCATCGAAGTCTTATTGTCACATCGATTATACGACACACAAGCCAACTTTAAAACAAACACACATACATAGATACTTAATAACCTACACACACATACACTCTATGTAAAGAAATTTTAAATTCTCAATATAAATTTAAATGTCACTTACACATTACATGAGCGACACTTGAGTACCTGTAAATTTGTTTAATATTTATTTGTTAGCTGGGTATTTTTTTATCGTCTTCTTTTTTTTGTTTAATTTAATTGTTTTTAAAAAATGTCGTTCAATGAATTTTATTAAAAATTTACTTTCTTTTATTTGTCTATTTATTATCACGTGATTTTAAAAATAAACGTTTAAATTTTCAAAATAGTTCAACAATTTGTAACTGGTTTCTGTTAGCAGTAGCTTTTAGGTGTTAGTTTTGCTCAGTGTTTTATTGCCGCCTGGAAATATGCTATGTTAAATTATATACTTACAGAGAAGGCCAGATTATTAGTTACTGCTCAATTATATTATTATTTTCTATAATTTTTACCGTAATTTCCCATCGAGTTGTTCTTATAATGCCCGTAATTTGATATCTACGGTGTAAAATAACTAGCAGATACATTTACCTAAATGGTAACTTGACATTAATTTCAAAAGTTACTAAATATTTTTACTCCGAATGTAAATATGCACTGATAGAACTCTATTTGTAGACATTACTGGCATAAGAAGTACAGTGTTAAGAGAATCGCAGTCTATTTAGAATTAAATTTTTAACAAGACATTGACCTTAAGCCCACCGAAGACTCCACAAATGAACTACAAACTAAACTCTGTGAAGGCAGTTAGATATGGCTGGTGTCCAGCAACATGGAGCATGATCACGGAGATCAACAACCAAATGGTTTAAAAGGCGAATAAGTCTAGAATGCTACTGATCTATGATAATGTCAACTCGAACCACATTATATGGGGTAGCAGTGACACCAATCAAAAAGGTGGAATATTTAAAATTTCATACTTAGTTGTAGTTTTGAAATAGTATTTCACTGTTTCGAACAGAAGTAAGGTATTTAATATGATTGATAATACCATTCCAAATAGCTCGCACAGTCTTTACTATTGACACCCATTGTTGAGAGTAGTAATACATACTATACTAAAGGCCATTATTACAAATTGCCGTTAAGTTCGTAATAGTAAAAGGTAACTTTAAGCAATAGAAAAAGGTAAAGTTGTAATAATGGCCCTAAAAGGAGTAACTTTATATGGGTATTAATATGTCTGGCAAGCCTATTATACGCAGAGATAGGAATAAACCCCCCGATACACACTGTGGTAAATCAAAAATCTAGCTGGACAAAATTAAAAAAAATGTCGCGCAAGATTCCTTTAATGAATTTCTCAATACATTAGGTAACATGTTTTGTTTTTTTGTTTTTAGCTCTGATTAGGAAAAACTATGCTTTGAAGTCAGTTGTTGTCAACAAGTACATTTAAATTTCAAAGAGATTATTAAGCTTTATCTCAAGGAAATATATTACAATTTTCATTTAATTATTTCCATTGTAAGTATTAAAAAAATATGTTTTTTGTGAGAAGTTCAGATAATGAAAAAAATAAAGTATTTCCTTTTTTTCAAGTAGAGTTAAAGCTGATTATTCCGAATAGTCCGCTGTAAAATTATATTCGGGTTAATCTTTCAAGTATTCACTTTAAGGTAAATCAAAAACATCTTGCGCATTTTTTTCTTCACTTTTCCAGTATGACCTCCAAAAAGAAAAAATTGCAAAAATTGAAATATTTCCTATTTTCAAGTAGAGTTAAAGCTATTTATTGCGGATAGTTCTGGTGTAAAACCATATTTGGGTTAATCTTTCAAGTGTTCACTTTAGGGCAAATCAAAAACATCTTGCGCATTTTTACGACTGCCATACATTTTTTCACTTTTTCATTTTGACCTCCAGGCTTTACCGAAAGAAAATTTTTGAAGAATGGATAAAAACTTCCAAAATACATCACACAAAAAAAGTTGACTTTTTTTTAATTCTTTATATATTTAAACTCGTTTTTTATTTAATTCATAAGTGAGAAGTGAACCCAACGCGTTTTATTAATTTTGTCCAGTTAGGTTTGCGATATAGCGTATGCCAGTAGAACGTGTCGTAAACTTTCAATAAGAAAAATTGCTAAGGAACTGGCCAGCATGTAAAATTTCAGTGTAAAACATCAAAAACTTGACGAGGGAGTAAAGGGATCCTCCGAAACTAATATTATCAACTTCCCCTGTTGTACCAAGCTACATTCAGAAACCCTGTGGTTGTTGGACCCTTGAAGTCTTACTTGCTACGCATTTTCCAGGCTGCCTTCCAGTCGATGGAGTGAATGTAGAAGAGGCGGTATAACATCCTTATTTGTCTGAAGGTCTGCAGGTCTGCAGGAAACCTTCATACATACCCAGTTGGTGGACTAAATATAGGGTTGTCTTCATCTCTAAAGGGGGGAAAGCTTTATTAGATACAGAAGGTGCTTTCAATATTGTCATATTCAGTGTTATTCTATCTGCTATGAAAGGGCTTGTGATTGAGATTTGTATACAACAGCTAGTGGGAAATATATTTCTCCGCTATAAATACTATCTGTTAAATTTATAATCCGTCAGAAGCTCTTTTTACCATAATAAACTGCTTGACTTGTTGGCAGGGTTTCGATATTCAGCTCTAGCAACATTTTTCTTAAATTTGACTATGCAATATATATGAAATTATCTCATTTTATCACAATCAACTACTATAAATATTCATACTGTTCGTTCGTATTACTATTAAAATTGCAACACTTGTTTGCAATTTTTAGTAGCAGACACAATCCATTGCACATCCACCAAAATATATGTTCGTGCTTTAGTAGCACACACACTTTTTTGCAAACTAATATAGCACGCCATTCGTTTTATTTTGTTGTGCTTTAAATTTTCTATAGCAACAATTCACATTTCCTTGGTTGTGCTATAGCACAATTGACATTTCTTCAATTGATGCTATTAGTTGCTGTTATTGCTAAGTGTATAACATCATATCAGTAAACACACACAATGTAAGTTATTTTTGTTTTTTATGTTATTTTTGGCATATAAATATTTTATGTTTTTCAATAATAATTTATTATATATATTTATGATTGCGAATCAGTTTATATACAAAATAAAAGAAAAAAATTATTTAATTTTATTATTAAGATTAAAAAACGTTCGTTTTTCAATGATAAACTAACAAGTTTTTAGTCTCAAAGATAATTTTGAGTAGCTTAATGTATCTCATATATCATTAATTCCATCACAAACAAATTCACCTTGGTTCTTTCGATTTTCATTATATTCGGTATAAACTGGCTCATTTGAACATGTAATGTTCAATAAAATAACTAGCAGCATCAAAATAGCCTAAAAACAAGAAATATTAATGCAACTATAGCAGAGCAACCAAAGAAAAGTAAATTGCTGCTAGAGAAAATTGCAAGTATAACAAAAATAAAACGGTTGCTGACGCGCAATATTAGTTCGGCAAAAAAGTGTGTGTGCTACTAAAGCACGAACATATATATTGGTTGTTGTACTACAAGAACGAGTTGACTACTGGTTTTATCTGCTACTAGAAATTGCAAACTAACATTGCAATTTTTATAGTAATATTTGAATAGTAACAGCAATTTATATTAGCAGAGTTATACAGTCGAACTTCCCTATAATGAATCTTGACGGGACCAGAAAATCACTTCATTATATAGAAACTTCATTATACAGAAATTATATTTTTCCCCCACTTTTTATTTTAAATAATTAGGCATATTAGTTTGGGTTATACTTTTCCATTTTTCTTCCACATCAAAACCTTGTAATACCAAATAACAAATCCATTATATAAAAGTTATATTTTTTTCCATTTTTATTTAAAATAATCAGGAATTTTAGTTTGGATTAGACAAAAGTTCGAAGTTCATCTATTGATGAAGAAACGTGCTCCAATATAGGTATCGTCTTATTGACGTCAGCCAATTCTTCACCAATCAGCCAATTCTTGACTCTATAAATGTAAAATTAATGTACATCACACATTTATTTGGCATTAGGATTAAAATATGTATGTATGCACACAAAACTAATAAATAAATATGTATGCACCTGCCATAGCCGAAACTCAACGAGTTTCCAAAACACTAATGAGAATATTCTCATCGGATGGGATGCCCATGGTCTGCACATCAATATCAACATTGACATAATCTTCAAATGATGCATCAACGTTCGTTACTTCCCTAAATGAAGCCTGTAGAGCAGACAAATCAGCTAACGGAAGAAAGTCTTCCTCATCCCAATGAGTCCGCACACCATCTTTGGAAAATCCTGCCTTTCTGGAACAATTCGCAATTGTTTCTGATTTTACAAAGGCATTCCACACTGTGCAAAATTGTTATTGATGTGGCTTTCTTCTTTTTTTTTTTTTTTTGTTCTTATTTTCCTCTTTTGGGAATCCCCTCATTATATGTGGCATCTTTCTCGGTACACAGAGTTGTTAGTATGCGTAATAGAAAATTGTTTGAAAAATTCATTATATGGAGACAAAAACGCATGTGAGTCAAATATTACACCTGCAAAATTGCTTCATTGTATAGAAAACTTCATTGTATGGAAATTCATTATAAGGAGATCAAAAGCAATGAAATTGGAAGGGAAAAAGTTGTGTATTTGAAATCAATTCATAATAGGGAGAGCTTCATTGTATAGAAGTTCACTATAGAGAAGTTCGACTGTACAAAATTAAAATAGTAACTATATTTTTAGTATGCAGATAGATAAAAACTGATATTAACTGCAATTGAAGTCTACTATAGTAGCAATTGTAAACCCTGCTTGTTGGTGATACAAATGCATCTCAACTCTGTTGTGAGTCTGAACGTTGCGGGCTCATGGCCAGGCAAGGACTTTGGACACTCTAAAATATTACACTACTATGGGAACATTCATAGAAATGTTGATTACAGTATGCGAAATAAAACTATCACCAAATTGGCTTAGGTATTATCGAATATCTGTAGGTATCTGTATACTTTCCGATAACCAGGCTGCCGTTAATGGAATAGCGGGTATCTTTACGACATTTAAGATAACTGCCGCGAACCGATAAGGCTAATTATTTCAACTATTGTATGACACTGCATAATTGGAGTATATACTAGGAGATTAGTCCTACGGTTCAACGATTTCTGTAGAAGTTATCAGAATGAGGAATAGGAGAAGACTGTATTCCACTTATTACGTCAATGCCTGGCTTTGCCCAAGATGAGGGAACGTACACTCAGAACCCCTCCACTATCGAGGATGAATCTCAAACAAATATAATTTTAAACACGTCATTTCTTCATCAGAGAATATGGCTGGTTCAATATGAAAACAACGAGTGTGAGAGAGAGATGAGTTGAGAGAACTGCTGTTTAATTTTTTGCACAATATCATAACAGAATAAGCTTTTGAATGGACCCAAGTGAACTATTTGAAGAGTGGTTGTCCACGGAATCTAACCTTAGGCTAAGACCTCATGCTGGAATGCCTGAACGTACTGATGAAAACACATTTTCCAGGATGCCAGGAACTTAACTTTCACAGAACATCGCATATAATGGGGAGTTAAAAGCTGGCATCACTTAAAATATCGGGGTCCTGATGGTACTATTCCAGTGGAATTACATGAGAACATTAATACTTTAATCTCATGGCTTCCGATAACCAGTATTATGATAACAGATAGACCAACAGACACGAACACCCTAAAAGTATAGGAACTATGGTCATGCCAACATTTTAGGTGCTATCGATCTTACTGTTGATCCTGACGAATCAATATTACATGACTTTTATTTGGACCAGTTGAATTTGAGACTGTTCTACCCGATTACACTACCAAGTGCCTGAAACATGAGCATAAAACCATGACTACATCGCTTTTTGAATTTTTTCTAAATCTCAAATATAGAGCTTTTCTTGTATTTTTATTCAGTATTGTTTGACAATTCATCATGGAAAGACTCTCACCTCAAAAACGTTTCCAAATTCTTCAGCTGTATTACGAAAATTAGCTTTCTGTGAGAAATTATTTTCAAGCACTTTGAGCAACAATGGCTTTATTGAGAACTAATTTTGTTAAGCAGCTAAGTTCGCTTTCCGGAAGTATCAACTGGCTGCCTAGATCTTGTGATGTGATATCACATCTCTAGATTTTTTCTTTGGGGTTATGAAGCAATGCTGGAATGAGTGATCGAAAATTGGACTTTCTGAATTTTTAAACATATTCAGGAAGATTAGTTTGTTAGTCGAGCTGACAAGGTTGGGCTCGGAATTATCCATTTGGGAAAGCGGAACGCCGGATTATTGTAAGATATGCAGATACGAAGAGGAGAGAAACTGAGGAGCATATGACCCCTGTCATTGCCCGCCACAGAATTAAATGGTTAGGTCGAGAATTCACGATATTTTTGAATAAGTTTAGTGTTGTAGGCCAATGAGCAAAACAGTCGTATTCGAAAAAAGGAAATCATTATCCCAGTTAACGTGTTCTTTAAAAGAACTGATTACATTTTATATCCAATGCCCACACAGGGTTTTCAAATGTTGGAATTTATTTTGAATCTTTTTCGGAATTTATAAGACAATTACTAGATTATATTGAGTGTCGACCAATATTAATGATCTCGTTATAAATTACCAGAAACAATTTTTTAAATTGCATTTTAAAGGACCAAAAATACATGGATTCATAGTTGAAACAAGTAGGAATGTTATATTCTGCTGTGAGAATCTTATACACTCACCACCAATTTTGTCCATTTTCCATACCGAACATATGTACATATCTGATCGACAAAGAATATTTAAGGAAAATTTCATCTCACCTAGGTCCTTCTCTCTAGTACTTATCGTACATTTAGCATATAGACTGTCGGATGGATAGTTAGATCGTCTTAGGATGTTATAAGGACCGAGATTATATTGACCAATACTTCCACGTAATGAGTTGGGTTTGTCAGATGGATAGCTTTTATTATGCACACTAAAAATTGCACAGTGTTTTTTATGGTCTGTTTTACACACATGAGAATGACCCAAGTTACTATGAACTACGTTAAAATTCATAATTAAAGATTACATCTACATCATCTTCAAACTTAATTAAACAACATTTCAAACATTATATTGACAATAAAATCACATTAAACTGTAACACATTTTAAACTCCAATTAAATGATATCATTAAGTGTATAATAAATGAAGAAAATACAATGGATAAATCAATGATGTTGTAATTTCAATTATTATGTTCCAATACGTTTGTGTAACTATTGAATCGATTCAATTCAAATCCATGGCAATGATCAACATAAATTTTGCACCATCATACATTGGATGAATGATCAGTCCTACGAAGACAGAGATAAAATAAAGAAAAAAACTCATAAAAAACGAAAGTATGGAAAACGATAAGATGAAAAAGAGCCAATTGATGGTGGAGACTTTTAATTAAAAGTATAAAAATCTATATCAATTACTTGTTAAAATATAGTGCAACCAGAGCAGTAGCAGAGTACAAAACATTTTCAGCAAAATTTCATAAGGAATTACTTAATTAATAAATTTGAAGGAAATGGCTTTTAAGGTAAATATATAATATTTAAATAGAATATGTAGATAGTTTTGCAACTAAGTATACTTTTACTTTGCAGTTTGTGTCAATCTTTTTTTTGATCGCCTTAGCTTCAGCTGGTGATTATGAATACAATAAACCCTCTACCAATAACCAGGCCTCTGCCAGTTACGACACCAAGCCCAGTGATAACAACCACGATAACATTAAACAGTTAGTGGCTCCAACTCCGGTTCAACACGACAACCAAGATCAGCATTCTTATAGTGAAACACAACAAAACGATAATTCATATCAACAAGAAGCAAACAGCAATGACGACAGATCTTATGACGAAAACATTTCTTCATCTTCATATGACTCTTCTAATGATAATTCCTACAATCCAACTGCCTCACAGACTTATCAAGCAGCGGCCTCTTCCAGTTACAATAATGACCAATATGGTTACAACTACAATCCAGTTGCCTATTATCCTCCTGCAAAATACGACTACAGCTATAGTGTAAATGATCCCACCACTGGTGACATCAAATCTCATAGTGAGTCTCGTGATGGTTATTATGTTCGTGGTGCCTATAGCTTAGTTGATCCAGATGGTTACAAGCGTACCGTCACCTATACTGCTGATAATGTTAATGGTTTTAATGCTGTCGTCAATCGTGAACCCTATGTTGTTCAGTACCCTGTACCCGTTGGCAAATATCAGTCGTCTGGTACTGTTCAAAATACAGAGAAGTCTCACGATAGTCAGCATAATTTAGCTGCTTCCTCTCAGGATAAGGACAGTTATTCGAGCCCCCCAGCTCAAGATGGTAAAGGGCCGTATGCCTAAAGTAGCCATGTACTTTTTATTACTTGTTATCATTGTCATTTTAAATTTATTCATTAATTTTTAATTCATTATTTACATTTATAAATATTTCTCAAATACAAATTTATTATAAACAATTATGAACTGAATTTATAAATCACCGATCTAGTTATAAATATTTTGCTGCCGCGTAAAAACGCATAACTGGCGAGACTAGTAGTTAGAAAGCTGAAGCATTTATCTCGTCTAATTAAAGTTTATAGTTTGATATTTGCAGAATTTATTATTAAAAATATCTAGTAGTTAGCAAAGCATTTATCTCATCGCATTGTATTCATTATCTAATCTTAGCCAATATGTCGTAATTGGCAGATTAAAAATCGAAGAATTTATTTAATCGAATTGCACCCACTAGTTATTAGCCCCAGTAATGACCGAATCTCAGACATAGGGATACTCTGTGGTCAAATTTTCAATACTTTAAAATAAAAAATGTCAAAAATTATAATACCGTTGATTTAAGGATATTTGCACCTACATTACTTCCAAATTTTGTTATGTTATCTTTAACCGTTAAAATTTTACATTAATTCAAATTTTATATTTTTCTTCATGGAAAATCACCATATTTTAATTTGTTTAGTTTTTAAGGTAAATGACGTCCCAAAAATATATAATATTATTTAACTTTATTAAAATATCAATCCTCAAGTCCTGAGGTTTTCACCAATATCAAAAACTTATTTATGCCCCCTTTTTACGTATTTTCATATATGTATTGCATGCTAAATGTGAATACTTACATATCATATGTAAATTTTGAATTCAAACACATGATGACTTAAAAGAAAGTTTGGTGTAACACATTCAGATCTTACTTGGGTTTTGGCGATTTTTTTTTTAAAAATGTGCTTGTAATTTTGCGAATTATATTTTAAATTTTCGTGGAATATTTTAATCCTTAAATGTTCTTTTTGAAAGTACTTTTTTGATTTTCTCGAAATAAGGGTAAAATTTACCCCTAAAGAGAGAAGATAGAGGGTTAAGCTATTCAAAGAGGGTTAAGCTATTCTAAAAATGCTTCTTGATCTAACCAATATACATGTCTTCAGTTGTTGAATTGTTATTGACTTCTTAGCATAGACATTTTAAGGAAATTAATAATAAAAAAGATCGAATCTTACGATCTTGTTGGTCAATTGACTGCGCTGATTAATTGACTCGAGAGATGAGAAGACATATAAACTTTTCATGAAATAAAGCAATTGTTTTAAAAATATTGTTAAAAAAATACAAATCAAATATAAAATTGTCTTTAAACCTTTTATCTAATATTACACAATCCTAAAGGTATGCTGCATCAATTTTAATAAATAACTGAGAAATGTTAAACAACAGAAAATACATCAATAAATTTGTTCGATCATAAATCGAACTGTTCAAAATACAATGTGACAGTTTAATTACAATTGGTACCACAACCACTATCGACAATGAGTTTTAATATATCGTTGGCAAAATTGATTTTCTGCTGCCCTCTGGGAAGATCATCTCATATTGCTACTGAGACCGAATTCGAGATATCTAAGGCAGATACGATTCTGTCTAGTTCGTCTGACTGTTCATTACCGTATTGGTCTCTGTGCGCAGGGACCCAAACCAAAGTAATGTCAGATAGACGACCTAGCCTTGAAAGAGAATTCTTACATTGCCTGGTTAGAGAAGATGAAGTTGTGTAGGCCTTTAGTGAAAGAAGTGCCGCCTGGCTGTCTACAAAAATTCCTATATTGGCACGAGTATTATAATCATGTAGCTACCACGATTGCAAAAATGTCCACCTGGAAAACACTACACTCATTCGGAAGACGATATGAGATGCCTACCCCAAGTTCGTCACAGAAGGCGCCAGAAACAACACCACAGCTCATTTTAGAACCGTCTGTATATATCCTGGTGTCATATTCGTACACGAGATGACCCCTACCCCACATACTCCTGGAGGGAATTAAGACCTTGAACACCCTATCAAAATCTGTGTATGGGGTAATATAGTCAGGTTGGAGAACGATCGAAGGCAGTAGGCCCAGAATCACCGCGTGGCCATATGTTCTCGATCTCCAAAATCCAGATACATGAAGCCTCGCTGCGCTACAGGCAGAGGTGTCCATTATGTAAAGGTCTATTGGCACAAGGTACAGTATAGTGTTTAGTGCCTCTGAAGGACTAGTTCTTAGTGCGCCGGTTATACCAATGCAGGCTGATCTCTGGACTTTGTATAGTTGGTATACGACATACTTCCTTCTAGTTGCAGCCTACCATACAAGAGATCCAGAAGTAAGAATTGGACTATAGCCGTATACATACATTTAACTATGCTAAGTCCCCATTTTTTACCAAACATCTTACGACAGGTACAGTAGGCCACCGTTGCCTTCTTAACCCTATGTTGAGAATTCAGTTTCCATGATTATTTAGAGTTCATTATAATACCTAGATCTTTTGCATTATTTGAAAGAGGGATTTCACAGTTTTTCAACTGTGGAAGTTAAAACTTGGAATCTTAGTTTGTCGTGTAAAGTACAAGTTCTGTTTTGCTTGGATTCATTCCAAGACCACTTACCGTGGTCCAGTTGTCGAGAAACCCTAAAGCAGTGGACATAATATCACTGATCACATCCGAAAATAATCCTGATACGAGTATCACCACATCGTCCGCATAAGCGACAACTTTTATCCCTTTTCTGTTTAGATCAATGAGAATCGAGTTAATAACGATAAAACATTGTAGCGGAGTGATTATCCCGCCCTGAGGAGTGCCTCTTCCTACTTGCTTGGACTTAATGCTATATCCAAGATTTTCTGTAACTATTCTTGATTTCAACATGGTTACTAACCAGTCATTGATATATTCTTCAACGTCTAGGTTATTAAGAGCTTGCTGAATTGCAAGAGTAGTTACATTATTGAAAGCACCCTCTATATCCAGGAAGGCTGCCATTGTGTATTGTTTAAATTCGAGAGATCTCTCTATAACTTTTACGAACTCGTGCAGAGCTGTATCTGTAGATCGGACCTTAAGGTATGCGTGCTGACTATTATAGAGCCGTGTTGAGCCCTCTAGTCCATGCCTTATGTGAGCGTCAATGAGTCTTTCCAACGTTTTAAGTTGGAAAGATGAACAACTAACTGAACGAAAGTTCTTCGCCTTCTCATGACTTCTTTTGCCAATTTTAGGAATAAAAACGACCTTAACCCCCCTCCAGTTAACCGGAAGATGGTTGAGGGAGAGACAGAAGCCAGGGAATAATATGCCTTTTTGCTCTTTGAAGCGTCTTTGGCAATATACCAGGTGCCTATGTGTCTTGAATGGTGAGAAACTGTCAATCGCCAATGATATCCTGTCATAGGAGATGATGTTACTGCCGATGTTCGAAAGAGTTCTACCTTCGCTCTCAATATTCGTAGCAACATACTAGCAGCCTGGGAATTTAGTATTCTGTAGGATTTCAAGTGATTCTGCTGAGGATTGGGACCAGCAGCCATCCTTCCTTTTGATATAAGTAGGATTGTATTGCCCCTTGGCTAGAATTCTGCTGAGTCTTGCAGAGTCTTTAGTGTTATCTATAGATTCACAGAAGCTTCTACATGAGTTTCTTTTTTCAGAGTACTTAGAACTAATTTGTGAAAAATTTTATCAGGATTGTTGCATAATCAACATATTTATGACTGCTCAAACAGTGTTCCGGGGGGACATTTGTATGGAGGCTACGTTAGTGAGTATAAAAATGTTTAAAGTTACTACATACTAGATTACTTTGTTAAACTAAATTGACTATTGACTTTAGTTAGATTACGAGCACATACCTACCAAATGGCGAAAAAAATTGGAGCAACCAACCAAACTACCACCACAAGTCAATTTATTAAGTTGAAACTATCAATTTTGGTCCAATAAGGCCAAAACGGCAACGATTCTAAAGTTGGACAAACAAATAATAATTTATAATTAAAGTCCTTATACCCTACACCACTATAGTGGGGAAGGTTTATGACCAAAACTTTTAGTCTAACATTTTGCTAAAATAAGTTGTATATGTACGGAGGTCATGCTATTAATTTTAGTTTGCGATCGGCCTTTAATTTGCTAATACACTCGGTGTAGGGGATTATATGGACGGACTTGACAGACTATATTGATTTACTTGTTTAAAGATGCATAACTGAAATAATAAAAATAATAAAATGAATTTTTGAGATTTGAATTCAAATAAATTCAGGTAATTTTAGAATTTATTTGTATTAGCGTTATTTTAGATTTTCTTTAGTCCACAGGAAATATTTTTTCCAGGTTTATCTTAAATTAAATTATATATATGACCAAATTAAAGGGTTTTCGGTACGATTCATGCTAAATGCATTCAATAGCAGCCTAGCACTTTTAAACCCGACAATAAATTCTTTAACTGATATAACTCCAACATAAAGATAAATGCTGTCAAATCTAACAGCTTTATTAGAAAGTGACAGAGAATTTGTCATCACAACATACCAGTTTTTAGTCAAACACTTAAAATTTCAAAAAAAAAGTGAAGGGATTTCAAATTGAAATACTCATTATGTCTGCTCAAAGTTGAGATCACTACACGTGTTTTAGTTGTAAAATTATTTGAAATGTTGTATGCTTTAAATACCCCATGTCAGAGCCAATCATACTTTATACAATAGTTTTCAATTAAGTGCAGTTTAATTTAGCTGAATAATTTAATATTAATTGCATTAAACATTTTTGTTTGCAAGTAAGTCTATAGTTATAATGATCTAACAACTGACTAAGGAGTAAACATTATTTAAAATGATTTTAAAACATACAAGCATTTATTTTTTTTAAGAAATCAGTTGTGAAACTACTGTGCAAAAATATTTAATATAAAGTGTGTGACATGTTTCTCACGTAACCCTCTTTGTGATGCAGTTGCTACAAATTTGTAATAATAATTGGCCTCGCCATTATGCACAACTATGCGTATCAAAATGACACTTGTGGGTACCGCATGTTGCAGATCAATTACCTGCAACTCAAATTCAAAGTGTGTGTCATTTGTGATATGCTGACTTTTGATAAACGTAAATTTAAATCGTATGAACTGTAAATATATATTTTTCTCATGTTTTTAGTTTAGTTGAAAAAATTAGTGCATAGCTGATTTTTATTGAGATGCTAAACATTTAACGCCTTGTATTAATTTATGAAAAAATAAATATATACATTAATAAAAACACTTTTAGACATATCGTGAAATATGTATTGTACCCTACACATATTTAATGGGAGTTACAAAATTTATCATTCTCCTGTTCGATCATGCAGTTGAAGAAGTTTTGGTTAGTTCTCATTATTTGAAATATCGATACTGGTATTCTATAGGTATTTTATGGCTATTTCCATTTTTAACAGAGCTTGTCCTCTTGTTATCTGCAATATATTTAAAGAAAGTAAAAAATCATTTAATAAATATCAACTTTTTTGGAGGTTGTCTCACATTTTGCTCATGTTCAAGACCAACAAAGAATATTTGTGCAAAATTTCATCCTCCTAAATCCTTCCCATACAGACGGACGGACACAGCTATATCAAATTTTATACGGACCCATAATATATATACGTTTAAGTATTACGACCAATATTTCGATATGTTACAAACGGAATTACGTAACCAATATCCCTCCATCTTCTTGTTGCTGGGTATAAAAAGTCGAAAATCCAAAATCTTGAAACCCATTAATTTTTATAATGGTTCAGTTTATTATATTCATGCTAGTGTCAATTGGTTAAAAATACTTTGAAGATAAGTAGACGTATACAAACCTATACAAGATCATTTTTAAAATAAGCTTCCTTAATTAAATCATAGACGCAAAAAAAAAATATAGTTGTGCATGTTTACTGTAACCATTTCAACATTTTTAAAAATATTATAGTCACAGTAATTTACTATTCACATGATTGTATTAACCATATATATGGTTACAGTAAACAAGTATATGTTTGTGACAACCATTTATACGATTCTGAGCGACTTGGTTTTGGTGATGTTGATCTTAAGCCCGACCCGCATGCCACACTCTTGCAGCCTATCGAGTTTTTGTTGAATACCGTCCAATGTATGTGACATAAAAAATATGTCGTCTGCATAGTCAAGGTCATGTAGCCGTTGGTTCAGGTGCCATTGGATTTCATTTGGTGCCTCGATGTTTGTCTGACGGAGAACTGTATCCATAACTAAGAGGAAAAGCACTTTGTCTCAAGCCGGTGATCATATTGTTCCGTTTTACCTTTTTAAAAACGGGGTTTATTTCCTTTAAATAAACCGGATACTTTTGATTGCAAATAAAAGCAGTTTTAGTAGTTTAAAATTGTAACAACTCTTTATTTAGAATGTACAACAACAACAGAATTAAATAGTCACTCAGTGTCTTCATACACGTATATCAATTCGCAGAAATACTCACACACACTTTGTAATGTACAAACTTTAAAGTACAAAACAGTTGATGTTATCTCTAACAGCGCCTATGATCAACACCACTCACGACTGCCACCTCTGCCACTATTTATACACACGTCATCTATTGTGAATCTTCAACAATGATCTCAACGGACCCCATTTTTGGAAGAGTTATTATAACGCCTTCTTTCCATTCGGTAGGGAATCTGCATGATATCCACGCTTACTTGACATGTGGCCTTCAAGTACTCGGGTGGTATATTATCGGGACCAGCAGCTTTATTGTTCTTGAGCTTAGCAGCAGCTCTTTTTGCTTCTTTGATAGTCGGTAGTGCTGTGGAGATGTCTCTTCTTGGATTTCTTCTGATTTGTTTCTGATAAGGTGGGCTGTGTGAGTCAGTTGCCAGTATTACCTTCCATTTAGTACTATCGGTAAAGCAACCTGGAGTCACTAGTACATTCGAATTCTAGAGCTTTCGATATTAATGTTATCAGCTTAAACATTTAGTGTTGCCATACTTACAAACAATGCCAATAACCGCATGCTACTGATGGACCTGTTTATAATCATGATGAATGTTGCAGCCAGTCGTTACAGACCGTTAAATTCAAATCGTTATTGCAGATTCGTAACAATATCAAAAGCCTTGCTTTCTTGGCCTTTGAAACGCGCTTTACATGGAGCGTTTCGGTATAGCTCCTGTATCAAGAATTCCAAAATTTTCTAGCGTCTATTGACTGTCTATTGATGGTATCGAATGCTGTTTCGAACTCCACAAACACTAAGAAGAGCGGGGTGTTGTACTCTGCGGACTGTTTATTATCCGCAATGTACTGATTTACACATGATGGATTCCGTCTAAACCCAGCCTGTTCATTGCGAAGAGATTTTTCAATTGTTGTCGAAATTTGGTGTAAGATGATCATTGCGATAACCTTCTGTATGGTGTTCAACAGAGTTATGCCTCTCCAGTTTCTACATTCGGTTAGGTCCCCCATTTTTGGAAGAGTTATTATAACGCCTTCTTTCCATTCGGTAGGGAATCTGCATGATATCCACGCTTACTTGACATGTGGCCTTCAAGTACTCGGGTGGTATATTATCGGGACCAGCAGCTTTATTGTTCTTGAGCTTAGCAGCAGCTCTTTTTACTTCTTTGATAGTCGGTAGTGCTGTGGAGATGTCTCTTCTTGGATTTCTTCTGATTTGTTTCTGATAAGGTGGGCTGTGTGAGTCAGTTGCCAGTATTACCTTCCATTTAGTACTATCGGTAAAGCAACCTGGAGTCAGATATGCGAATAGTCATTAGAGTGCTATTATCAATGTATTGAAGGACGTCATTATATGATCATTGACCTATCCCTTTCCGTCCCAAGCAATTTCAAAATTGGTGGATTCCAATGAAACTTTCGGTATGTGATAATTTGTTCTAAAACATACAAATTTATTTTGTTCATGTACTTAGAAACAGGATTTACGCATATGTGTGTCTTGGGATTTCACTTGGTCAAAATACAAAAGAGACCTATTAAAAAACGAAAAAGAGATAACACTCAATTCTGAGACATTTAAAACAGTAAGAAAAAACAAGACACTGATATATAAATGTCTCTCCAAAATATGTTAAATTTACCAACACATTGACAAGGTATATCGCCTCATCTGTGTCTCTATTACTGGATCCATGAGAACCTGTCCCACTCATGCTCTGGGTGCAATCCTCCACATCCCACTCCTGCATATATTGATAATGGAGAAGGCCTATAGGGGTACATCCAGACTACTGGGGATATCCCGTGTAATTCCGGGAGATCTGATTCGCATCCATGAGAACCTGTCAAACTCATGCTCTGGGTGCAATCCTCCACATCCCACCCCTGCATATATTGATAATGGAGAATGCCTATAGGAGTACATCCAGACTACTGGGGATATCCCGTGTAATTCCGGGAGATCTGATTCGGCACATGCGTAGTTTAGGCCTTTTTGATAATGATCCTTGTATTGCAACATCGGGCTATATGTCACCATCTCTGGTGTTACATAGGAAGTTTAGGGTCCTAATACCTGAAAGGGATGAGTGGTTAAATCAGACATGGTGGCAGAATAATGTATATCAAATATGGTTTACTGATGGTTCCAAACTGGCTAATGGTGACACTGGGTCTGGTATTTATGGGCCCAATTTTCAAAGGGGTATGCCAATGGGTCCATTCCCATCAATATTTTAGGCTGATATTTACGCCAGCCTTATATGCTCCAACGAATGTTTAAGAAGGAGATTAAGAAATACTAGGATATTTGTTATGTCTGATAGCCAGGCTGCTCTTAGAGCCTTATCGTCATAAGAGGTGAGGTCTGGTGTTGTTATGGACGTCCTTGAATGAACTCGGTGCACACAATGAACTCACATTGTGCTGGGTACCTGGCCATGAAGGTCATGCTGGCAATAAACGCGCTGATTTTCTTGGCAACAGGGGCGCCCGACTTTCCTTTATAGGTCCTAAACCAGTCTTTGCCATCCCACGTGGATACACTTTGGAACGTATTCATTCCTGGGTTGAATCGGAATTTGTTCTATTTTGGAGGAATTTACCACGACTGAGACAGTCAAAACGGTTCATTTCCCTATTCAAACGTAGACTCCGGTCATTACTTTTGTTCGGTAAAGGTGACTTGAGAATACTTACTGGATTATTCACCGGACACTGTGGATTAAGGTATCACCAATTTATTTTAGGTAATGTCTTGAGTGAACAGTGTAAGTTTTGTGAACTTCATGCCGAAACCTCTGAACATGTTCTATGCGACTTCCCAATGCTGACAACGTGCAGAACTAAATGGCTAGGAAGGGCTCTTATGGCCCCGGGGGAAGTAACTGGTTTCTCACCAAATATAATAATTGGCTTCATACGTATTCTAAATATATTGGGTTGAAAATCTTAGGCTGCAAGATCCTATGGGTCGCAGTGCTTATAGCCTCACTAATAATAATAATAATACATTTGTGTAGGAGAGGACGGAAATAGCTATCTATAGCCAAATACAATGACAGCTGGCTAACTGGAAAATCCACTAGTAATCAGTCCTAGTCGTACGTAGGAAACCAATGTTCAAACATTCTCCACTGTTTTATCATGCAGTATCGGTTTTGTAAAAACCTTATAAATCCAATTGACATTTCTGGGAATTCTGATGTGATTTTATCACAAACTAGCCTTCAGTATTTTCTCTAGTACATAAAACTTTCAGGTTAATTTGTTGTTAATAATGATGTTAGGTTTATTCTGGTAGTCAGGTAGTGTTCATTTCATCTTATTCAGTCGAAGCAGCGAGAACGAAGGTATCGTGTGCCTACCTGATCACTATATATTATATGTACTGAAGAATGTACTCCATAGGCAAGAATTGGGGTTGCAACCGAACGTAATGAATTAAATTTATATATCAGTTGTGAGATCTAACTTACGGAAGTACTATAAGGTATAAAACAATGAGTGTCATGGTGATACGCTGACCAAATTTGAAAGGTGAGCCTCACTTGAAATTACCGGATCGGGATGAATGGTATGAATGTAGTGTTTTTCAGGATCCTGACGGTCTTAAAAGATTCGGATTTCGTGCTGAAAAATGCCACGTGAAATTTTTCTTCTCCATTTCCCCGCTTGGGGGCATATGGCTGCTAGTTTTCGCGCTTTCCCACGTAAGATTGAATTGTCTTATTTCTTGAAGTATCGTGCGTTTCCAGGTGTTCTTGGGTCAACCACGTCTTCTTGAGCCTTGAGGATTCCAATCTAGCGCCATCGTTGTAATTCTATCGGACTATTGGTTCTAATTCTATTGGTTAAGTTCCAGAGATCCGTACTGCTAATGGTTTTGGGGCCAGAATAGCCTGCATATGATTCTCAGGTACTTATTGATGAATACCTGTAATTTGTGCGTGATTGTGCTTTACATGCATTGAATATGCTGGTTGGTCTTGTATCATGATGTTCTCTGTGCTAACTTTGTCAATTCGGATGGTTTGGTTTTCTTGATATTTATATATAGTCCAATATTATGTACTTATCTTTCCAGATCTTATAGTTTCGCTTGCATGTTGGAGATTTTTTGTCAGAGTAGACAAATATCATCCGCATAATCCAAATCCTCTAGTTGGTGTGAGATACTCCATGTAATTTCCCTTCTCTCTAAACAGACTTCGCTCATTATATCATCTAGCCAGCTGTCTTGTTACTTACCTTACCTTATTACCATAATTGCACAATATTTTCAAGGTATTTCCTGCAGAACTGCTGTTGCATCTTTCGTTGTCATCAGTAGATTCATCTACGATGACGTTACGAATAAGCTTGCAAGGCATGGCTCGGAACTATCCGTGGAAGTGTGGAAGGAATTGTGAAAAAAGGCATCAGACTGCTACTGGACCTAGATAGAAGTGGAATGAGTTTGATAATTTTTTTGGTTACGAGTCATTGTCCAGTTACAGCTAGGACCAGCAAGTTGGATAACAGCACTTCGTAATCTTCTATAGTATTTACAGGATAATCCCCGAAATTATCAATGTAATTTCATCATCAACTTTATCAACGGTTTTAATTAGGTCTTTCCCACATGGCCAATTTGAAAATTGTGGCCGTTTACATTGCGAATCCACTGATCCTATTTGTTAGCAGGTTTTAAATAAAACCCCAGATTTATATACCGGATACCCGTTTTATATAGATATCAGTTAAATATCTTAAAGTATCCACATATACATCAAGAAAGTTTCTTAAATCCGAATGAATTAAAAATAATAAGTAACGCAATATTGCGTTACTTTCCATTCCCCTCTTCCTGTATTAACTAAGCTCTATAAATAATCCATGACAGTATTCGGATATTTTGTTAAATTATTTTAAGCCAAAAAACACTGTGCCTTAATGTAGGTATAACTTAATTTTGACTAAGTGACTTTATAAAACCTACAACAACCATAAAAAAGAAAATAATAAATCAAATAAGACTTTAATTGGACTATTTTATGAACTCACATCAAATGTTCATAAAACAACTTACCGCACGGTTAACTTCAACCAAACCAAACCAAACGAAACAAAATCAGACACGCAAACAAAAGGAGTAAAAATGAGTGTATGTCAACTCCCCAAAAACACTTTTAAAAACAGACAAATAAAAACATTTCCCTCCCAAGTGCTTGAGTTTTATACGCACATGTACTTTTAAGATACAGATTTAGCAGTAGTACAAGTACTCGTAAAACGAACAATATTACAGCCAATAAAAAACAAACCAAATGATTTATATTTTAAAATCTTTTGTGTTTATGACGCGTGTGCGTTCACTTTTGGCATCATTATTAAAAAAAAAATTAAGAAACAACAAACACAAGACTAGTTGCAAATCTAATAAACCAAATAAACCGATGGATCGACAGTCTTATACAAGATACAAATTTAAACAAAAAGATACATTATAACAAATTCATTAACTACTGAAAAATGTAGAGTCAAAGAAATTAAAAAACAAACAAATTTGATCACTTATCAAATGAAATGTATAAATCAAAAAAATAAATTCAAAAGAATTGAAATTAAAAATAAAAATGTTTAAACAATATCGATCAAACTTGTCACAGTGGGTTGCAGCATGGAAATAATAAAATTAACAATGGAATTTTTAGCAATACACACATAATTTGTCTAACAAGCTTTAAAATGAATACTCCTGTTGTTTAAAAATTGTTTAAAACTGTCATAATTTAAAACTACTTTTGAAATTTATATAAGTAAAACTTACCTACCAATCTAGTTTTCTTTATGAAAAATATATACCTACATATCCATGCCATTCCACTTTGTTTTACTCTATTGTTGGTTCTATTTTTTCCATGTGCGCAAGCAGGTACTTTATTCTATTTACGAGCATTGTACATTTAATTAATATACCAGTGCCAGCATTGACTTTGGCAATGATTTTTTTGTTTGTTATTTTTCAGTGTTCATCCTTCATGCAACAGATACTTTAGTATTCAAGGAATTAAGAGGCATTTGTACTTTGTAAGTGCAACCAAGACAAAAGTACGAAATATCGGTATGAAAATTCCGAATAAATCAACTGCAACACAACCTAAATAGTATGCGTGCGGCACACTATGTTTTTTATTTAAGTACTAAATACGTATTAATATGTGAACACCTATGACTTTAACTGTAATTTGAATGTAGAATTTGTTTGGTATTGCTTCGGCTCAAAACTGACCCCTTCAAAGTGCAACATTTTTTGGAAATAATTCTGGCATTTCTCGACGGCTGGTCCGATCGGGATAAAATTTAAGTTATTAAAATGAACCCCACAAACACGTCATGTAAAATTTTTTATATTTTTGGAGAGCGCTTGGCTAGGTCTTAAAAAAACATGCTTGCATGAGCTATTTATCTGTTATAATTCCGAGCTATAGGCATTTCAAAATTGGGTCCGCTTTTTTGAAAATATAGGACCCTAGAATAAACGAATAGAACGGAAAAATTACTCTTTTTTCAAACATACGGGTGATACAATAACAAAATACATGCAATACATTCTCATGAATTAGGTTTTTGATAACAGACTTAGGTTTTTGGCTCTCAGTTACGTATCTAGTTGTCATCTATGTATAGGGCGTACTTTTGAACCGAATGAACTCTAATTTTTTCGTAAGTTAGATAACTAAATTACCAATAATGTGCAAAAGATTTCATAGCAATATCAATTACGGATCCAAAAATAAACTATTTTCAATTTAAAATTTAAAAAAATAGTATGTAGATTTTTGCTATTTTTTGGTCGAAAAGGTGACTTAACTCTTTTTTATTGAAAAAAAAAACTTTGTTTAAGGACATAATTCAAAAAAAGTCGTTTTGAGAAAAACGGCTTTGAATGTTTTTTGACATTTTATTATTTTGCTATGGCTTATCGGTAACAGTAGAGTTCCTAATTTCCCGGACTTTTTCCATTTCCGGGAAATATTAATAAAATCTGCTCAATCCCGGGAATTCCCAGAAATTGTTTAATACTTATTTAATCCAAAAAACGTTTTTGCTTGCTTTGGCAATAAAACTTGGTACGTGGAGACTTAGAGTAAAGGTACGTTCACATTGTTGAAATGTTTGAAGAAAAAACCGTGTTAGTCAAAGAAATCGATAATTGTCTTTCGTTTGAACAAATATCTTTTTACATCATTTGCTCTTAAGTATATACAACTATTAAATGAAATACTAAAGACCTAAAATATTGTTACGTTTCTACCTTTTACAAAACGGGAGTTTATTTCCTTTAAATAAACCGGTTGCTTTTGATTGCAAATAAAAAGCAGTTTCAGTAGTTTAAAATTGTAACAATTCTTTATTTAAAATATTCAACAACAACAGTTCAAATAGCCACTCAGTGTCTTTATACAAGTTATCAATTCGCAGAAATGCATACACACTTTATAATGTACAAACTTAAATGTACAAGGCAGTTGATGTTAACTCTAACAGCGCCAATGATGAACTCACTCTCGACTGCAACCTCTGCCACTATTTATATCACACACCATCTTTCGGAAATCTTTTACTATGCTCTTAACGGACAAACTAGTATGTTCGAATTCTAGAACTTTCGATCCCAATGTCAGCAGTTGAAACAATTAGTGTTGCCATACTTATAAACAATGCTAATAACCGCATGCTATTAACATTGTTGATAAGTAGAAGCTTCTACTGATGGACGTGTTTATAAACATGATGAATGCTGCAGGCAGTCGTTACAGACCGTTAAATTCAAATCGCTATTGCAAAATCGTAACAATATATAGAAATAAAATTCAAAAAAGAAAATTACAATAAATAGAACTGATATATATTTACTTTATGTAAATACTAGCTGAACTGGTTCACTTAGCCGCCCAATTCTAGAAAGTAAAATATGTATAAAATTAAATATAATCGTGGCTATAAGTCGGTAAATAGTGGTCCAAACGAAAAAAGGAAGATAATCTGTGATCACTTATAATTTCAACCAAAACTCGATTTTTCAAATGAAGATTTTGTCAATAAATAAAGATTTTATTGCATATTATATATTTACTGAGTTTCTAAAACTTAAAATTGTATCAAAATTTTAATAGGATTGCAAATATTAGGAACAAATTGATCCACATTTATTAGACAAGTTAATTTTTGGTCTTACAAAAAAATCTCAAGTCAATATCTCAATTAGATTCAAAAATATGCCACTTTAAAACTCAATCCTTCAAAAATATTGCACTTTTTCATATTGGCATAGCAAAGTCAAATAGAGCATTAAAAAATATGAAATACCACGGTATTATTTTTTCGCGGTTGTTAAAAAATTTGGTTTATTTTAGAAATTGGTGTTGTTGCGGGATGTTTTTGATTCCAAATGACCTAAAAAAAGGTTTTTCATTACTTATACAACATTGGCCATCACGTGGTGGTATGCCAAGAATTTCGCCAAAATTAGTTTTATGCCTAATGGAAAGATTTAAATGAATGAAATGAGAAATTAATTCAATACGCACTTGCTTTAAAGTGTGTAATACACACACTTACATTACACACTGGTAATACAGTTGATGTTAAGTCAACTGCGCCTACAATAAGCTGACTCTGCATTTTGCTGTTACTATTAATATACACAGTGTCATCATCTAGTAGTTTCATGAAAAAACTATAATAACAGCATGTTATCATCATTGTTGATAAGTAGAAGTTTCGAGCACTGAAAATGTTGCAAGCAGCTGTTAAAGACCGTTAAATTCAAATCGTTAAAGCAACTTCGTAACCATATATTCGGTAATGGTTTTTCTAAAAATGTCATATTATTTCTAATAAATTCCAAATTAACACTTAACAGTATTTACAAAAAACAAAATATAGTAAATAAAAAAATGAGGAAAATTTCTAAGTTTAAACTTAAATATATTTTAAACTATAAGATATGATTTAGTAAATAAGCAGGAATTGCAAAGCTTTTGCACTTTATTTCATTCATTGAAATCTGTCCATATGTGTACAATTACAAGATTTAAAAAGTTTTCCTAATCGGAGATGGTTGAATTTGGTACCTTGTATTCCAACAAATTTAATTTTCTTAACGCCTATGTCCTCCACTGTCCATCGTGTGACGTCCTTCGCTTAATTTTACTCTCATATCGAAGTGGCAAAGATGAAACCGAGAGCAGGCCAAGCACATGACAGTCAACGGTATGTTCGTATTATCTTTCTGCACCCATCTCTAGTGAGAAGAAAGATAATAAGAAACTCTGCGGAGCAGTGAAACTCTTTGGAGTAGATATGACAATTTGTACTTTTTTTGGTACGATTCGGAAAACTACAATCTGACTTTTTTGGTACAACTTAAAAATTTTAACGTCCTTATTAAAAGTTGTCTAAACAATGGTTATTACAAAATTGTTTGAAAACCGAGAAGGAATAAAATGAATTGACTTGATTTTAATTTGTTTATCTTGTAAGAAACATACAGTATCGGCCATAACTGAAGCACCCTCAGTGAATTTTTTTCATATTATATTTTTTTATTAAAACAAAGTTTTAAAATTCTATTATCTGTTATTTTCAATTGTTAATATATTTACCATTGATAAACAAATACTTTTAAAGTTAATGTTTCTATAAGAGGTAACTTTAAATCAAACAAGTAAGAGTGCTATATTCAGCTATGCCGAATCTTATATACCCTTCACCTTTGTTGTGGATGCATTACTTGCCCATTTTCAGCGTATATCATCCTAAATATATCAAGAAAACTTAAACATTTTACATTTAATTGCTACCTATTGCTATATTGCAGAAGTTTCAAACGAAACAACAATCTGATATATACCCTTCTCAAAAACAACAACGCCAAACGAAACACCAAAAAAAACAAGTAAGAGTACTATATTCGACCGTGCCGAATCTTAAATACCCTCCACCTAAATATGATGAGAGATGTAGAAGTTACATTGGCATAAACACTTTAATATCCATATTCAATATTTGTTATTATGAGGATTAAGACAATGTTATCGAAATATAAATATAACAATTGTAAGAAAGACTAGTTTAAGCAGAAGATACTTTAACTGCAGATTCTTACCATTTTGAATAGAGTTTGTCATTTATTCATATTATAACGTATGACATTTAACAATTTATATATGTACCTAATAATTGGTTATCATTATCCAATTGGATCAACATTATCCTTATTCACCACAAGTGAAGAAAAATAATATAAAAAAGGGTATACAAATATATTTAGACAAAATTCAAAATTTTACATATGGAAATGAGTTGTATCACAAAATTTTAATATATATTCGCGATTAATGAATTTTCCGGATATGTGTCTTATATATAATTATGAACCCATAGCCAAAAATTCCAGTAGTATGATTTCTGTCTACTTGTAACTAATTTCTGTTGAATTTTTGATCGATATCAATGTTTATATGCGTTAATGTATTTTTGGGTTGTGGAACTAATTGGTAGCTATGACCTATTATGAATCAATCATTATAAAATAGTTTAACGTGATTTCTATGTATTTTAATTGAATTTCATCTTTACAAGAGTTTGATGGGTATTATAGTTATTACCGAAAGTGGAACTTATATGAGGGCTGTTGCCAATTATGAACCGATATTCATAAAATTCAGTAGTATGATTTGTGGATTCAAATTTTGGTTCAACATATTGGAGCTGACCTATTATGGGACTATCGCCATATAATACTGTAATGTGATTTCAAAGTATTTGATGGCTATTTTTGTAAAATTTATAAATAAAAAAATTAATAAAACTTAATTTAAACAACGCTATTAACAAGTGTGGACCTTATATGACATATGGACCGATATTTAAAAAATCTTGTAATATGATTCTTGAATACAAATTACTGATCGGTGTACAATTTTGGTTCAGTACAAATATTTTTTTTGGATATTTGTGTAGGTTAATGTGTTTTCCCGAAGTGGTACTTATATGGAGGCTATGACCAATTATTGGCCGATCATCATAAAATTTCGTGCAATGATTTTTACATATATTGCAATTTTTGGATTCGAATTTCAACTTGATTGACTATATTTGTAAGAAATTTATGAGGGTTTTAGTGATTTTCGGGAGTGGACCTTATATGGAGCTATGGTCAAATATGGACCGATATTCACAAACTACAGTAGTATGATTACTAGATACAAATTACTCATCTATGTATAATTTTATTTTGATATCGATTTGTTTTAGATATTTATACAGGTTAATGTGTTTTTCGGAAGTGGTCCTTATATGGGAGCTATGACCAATTATGGGCCAAACTTCATAAAATTTGGTACAGTTGTTGCTATGTATATGAGTTTGATGTATGTCAAATTTTAGCATTATTAAGATATTTATAAGAGATTTGTGAGTACTTAACTGATTTTCGGAAATGGACCTTAAATTTGAGCTACGGTCAAATATGGACCGATATTCACAAAATCCTGCAGTATGACTTCCATATATAAATTACGGATCTGTGTAAAATTTTGGTTTGATATTGATATTTTTTAGATATTTATGCAGGTTAATGTGTTGTTCGGATGAGGTCCTTATATGGGAGCTACAAACAAATATGAACCGATCTTCATAGAATTCGGTGCAGCGACTTTTGTATATATGGAGATTTTTTTGTGTCGAATTTCAACTCAATAGCGATATTTATAAAGTATTTATGCATGTTTAAGTGATTTTCGGAAGTGAACTTTATATGGGGGCTATGATCAAATATGGGCCGATCCACGAAAAATTCAGTCTTGTGATTTCTCTTAGCACGAAACTTATTTTTGCTGAATTTTGTATGGATACTGCAATTCTGTAGACATTTATAGACTACAGCACCATATTTCGGGAAGACATTTGTATGGGGGCTACGAGAAATTATGTACCGATTCTTTCCATTTTCAACAGAATTCGTCCTTTTATCATATAAATAATGAGTGCAAAATTTCATGGTGTTCTCTGCAATGAATTTACCAAAAGTCACAAAAATCATGTGAAAATTATAAAAATTTTTGGAGGTTGTCTTACATTTTGATCCATAACCCTGGTTCTATCAATTCGACTTTGCTGATTTTCAATACCAAACTGCTTAGAAAAATTATAAACATTTTGGTATACATTTCATTAATTTCACTTATGTATTTTGGACGTGAGAGTGTTTTACACAGACAGACAGACAGACGGACAGACAGACGGACATTGCTCAATTGACTTAGAATTTCATAAGGATCAATAATATATATACTTTGTTGGGTCTCAGATGAATATTTCTCAATGTTACACACGGAATGACAAACTTATATATACCCTCTTTCACCACTTGTGGTGGTGGAGGGTATAAAAAACAAAATACGCAAAGCAGTGAGACCAACTCACATCCGAACATACATATGTACGTTTTGTTGCTTTTTTGTTAAACACCAAAAAAAAAAAACAAAAACAAAATAATGAAGCCAACAAACATCCAAACATATGCACGTTTTGTTGCTTTTTTGTGAAACACAAAAAAAAAAAAACAAAATACACAAAGCATGAAGCCAACACACAATGAATCCAACACACATACGTTTTGTTGCTTTTTTGTCAAAGCATGCAATAAATTGTATTTTTTGATGAAATTTTCAGAGGTTGTCTCGGATTTTTGCTCATATCTCCGTTATTTATGGACGGATTTTGCTGATTTTAAATAGGAAAATTCTCGAAAGCATGTCTGACAGAATTATTGAAGATTTAGATCCCAAAGATATCTGGGGTCTTCAGAAAATTGATTTTAACAGACAGACAGACGGACATGGCTTAATCGACTCCGCTATCTATAAGGATCCAGAATATATATACTTTATAGGGTCGGAAAATTATATTGTGGAAATTACAAACGGAATGACAAATTTATATATACCCTTCTCACGAAGGTGAAGGGTATAAAAATAGTTAAAGCTAATAAATAAATAAGACAAAACTAAAGCACTCCTTCATGGATATAAAATAATAAAAAAAAAATAATTTATATTTTGTTGCAAATCCTTGTTTTGGATGACACAAGCACATCTCTTAGGCATAGAAGATATTAAGTTTTTTATGGTGTCTTGCGATATTCCTTCCCAGGATATAATAACGTCTTGAAAAAAAATCGTGAAAATTGCCGATTCTTATTTCGAATGAATGAAGAACATGAATCTTATTGCTCTGTAAGCAAGTCTTACAAACTTTGGAGGTGTGCTTAGGATCGTTATCCTGTTGGAACCTCCCTATAAGTGGAATCTCTTCACTGGCATAAGGCAACATTACATCTTTCCATATATCACGGTACATGAACTGATCCATAATCCCATTAACTTTATGAATTGGCCCAATTCCTTGACTAGAAAAGCAACCCCAGACCATTACATTGCCTCCTCCATGTTTAATTGTTCCTTTGCAATACTTTGGATTCAGTCTTTCTACTTTTCGTCTGCGTACAAGCCATATTCCAACGGAACTTTTTAATTTGTATTTAGATTCGTCAGAGAACAGTACTGCCTTCCATTTTTGGACACTCCAGTCGATGTGGGCTTTGGCAAACTCCTGTCTAGCTTTCTTGTTCTTAGCTGATATAAACGGTTTTTTTGCTGGTCGTCGGCTGAATAATCCTGCTTCTACTGTTCTTCTACGGATTGTTCTTTCGCTAACGCATAATCTTTAACATGTTCTTATATGACTAGCTGATGCTGTAAGATCTATTTGAACTGCTCCTTTGATCAAGGAATCATCATAACGTGTGGTATTACGCGGGCGTCCTGCAGAATGCCCTGGTGATATACGACCATTCTGCAAAAACTTTGGAATCAGCCTGGAAATAACTGATCTGCTAATTGAATATTAGTTACTCAATTCATGCCATTATAAGCTCGCCTTCCAGTCTTTAATAAATTTAGTTTTAAACTACACTACATCTATAGAGATTGGCAGACGAAAAATCGACTAAAGATCATCCCACGTATTTCAAAATGATGCGGAGAAAAATGGCAGTGGGACTTTGTTACTTTGTCATCGATTCCAATTGCACATACGGCAAAATGTCACCCCACGAAAACGCCATAAAAGAAACCCCTCGAAAACGCAAAACGTCCTGGAGGAAGAGGACGAAGAGCCATAATCCACATAGTGGATATAGAGATCGGTCTATAATTGGTAATAGTCCCCATATACCTTCCACTTCCTAAAATCACATAAATATGCATAATTCTCTGCATATATTTGGTGTTATTATTCAATTAACCTCATCCATAAACAAATTATGTATGCATTTCTAAACCGTAATAGTTATAAAATTGTACATTAGGGCCTGGGTGTATAACGTATTCATTACAATATCGTAACAATTGCCACCTTTAATTTTCATATGATTCATAAATAATTGACCCAGATTTTGTTGTCTTCATGTAAAATTAATTCATTATTAGTTTTTATAAGTTTTAGTTATTAATTTATGCTTACATTTGATATTGGAGTATTTCAGCATTTTTGTTTATTTATGTTTTTTTGAGCGGCATATTTTATAGAATGTTAGTAAATCACTTTAGTTTAGAGTGATCATTAATTATATTGATAAATTTTGAATGTAAGTACTTAAAATTATAAGTGATTTACATCTTTCAACATGAACAATTAATAGTTTTAACATACGAGTATCTATGGGGGGCAAATTCCTTTGACGCTGATTTTTTTTCTGTTCAAAAGAGTGACAAAGCGAGAATTATTGCGAGAGTAGACAATAAATTATGATTTTTTGGAAATAGAGTATGTTTTAGTTAATACAAATATTAGGAGAAACTCATTGAAGTAGTCTCTTCTACATCGTATGAGCTATTTAATAAAACTTTAAAATATAAATATTTCGCTGATTGTGTGTGGTCTCTGGTATTTTGACAGATAAATTTCGACCATGTGTTGCTGTTACAACTTTGTTAGTGAAATATATATTTTTATGGCGGCAAAAGTTGTTATTTTGAACGATCTACTTTTACAACAGCAAATAAAGAAACAAGTAAAAACGCAACGCTTTATGCCAAAACAACTTAAAATTTGTTTGCAAATTTCATACTACATTTTTGTCAACAACAATCTCTAGGGAATTCTAAATATCACTATTTAAAAGTAGACAAAAAACACTTTCAAAAAGTCATTTGCGTTGGATATCATGATTAACGAAAATTTGTATATGGAAAAACTAGATTTTTACAAAAATATTTTAAATTCAACACAAACAATTTTAATACAAATTGAGTGCAACGTTCAAATTGCAGCAAACATTTTGAAAAACAAAAATTTTAAAGATTACAAATTTGTGCAAGTAAAACACGTGACCTGCAGGAAAATTTATTTATGAATAAAAACTTTTACTAAGAGTTTTTATAACCCAACTTACTCGCTTTTATTATAGAAACTGTTAGTAAAATCAATCATAAGAACTTATTTATTATAGAGAATTTTACAATAGTTCCAAGGATTCTAATAATGATGAGACGATAATGAAAAATTCTTTAATTAATTTAATTAAAATTATTATTATAGTGAATGAACACGTAATGTCTTGTAAATCTTATGTGTCATCGAAACATACATATATAATTTTATTATGAAAAGTTTCTGGATAGTGAAATATAAGGCACAAGCATTGTTGCTAGATTTAAAAATTTTAAGTGTCCCGATTTTACGATTTTTGCTCTTCATTAGACTAAGTTTTAAACATAAAATTATACACTCATAAGACAACGACTCGAGGGTCCAAGAAGTCAGTCCTTTAGGGTCGCTTTATTGCTCTAATGGATATGACAACTAACACTATTCGACATTGTTCATTAAATAGATCCATATCTGGGAATGCAAAGCTTTGGTACGTCCCTCTTGCTCTCAGACTTAGGAACACTTACGTATTTATTCCATGCAAATGCCTGTTAATTGCTTTGGAACAGTCTTTAGGGCAGTTTAAATTGTATCAGAAATAGTATGATATGTTAAAATTTTGTATAGGAGAGTACGAATGGGATAGATACACGTAATTGAAAGCTTTGACCATAGAGAAAATATACATAGAGCGGAAACTTTCCTGTCAAAGACCTAACTCAATTGTCAAAAACCTAAGTGGTGAGAATATATTAGTAAAAAAAACAATGTGAAAGCAAAAAGAACACTCGTACATATGTGTAACTTTTTTGAGTATTTTTTTTGTTTGAGTTTTTTTTCTAGTTTCCGCTCTATGTATATTTTCTCTATGGTTTTGACATTGAGAGAAAATACATATGAATACTTGACAGTTGTAAGAGATAAAACAATATAATTTTCTAATCTGGGGGGGTTCTGCATCGAGGTTCAGTCCAATATATTGTGCTGATCATGCGAGACCAGAAGGCAATATACCTGCTGCTCCATCCCGACATCAGTTGTGCCAAAACTACTCTTGTTTTCCGCGGCAGGTTTTTCACAAAGTCACCTAGGGTGGTGAACGCGCTAAAAACAACGCCATTAATCCTGCAACCGCGTTATATATGGCGAATCTATGAATGTTGTCCAAATTACTATCCAATGGATCTTGCACATGCTCATGCACATTTTCTCCTCGTATACACGAAGCTTCTGCCTGACGGTGATCCAACTGTGTGATGTTGAATCTAAGATGACTCTTCTAATGACATCCCAGGAGGAACTGAAATTGTGTTCCCTTACTGGAAGAATCTTCTTTTCCTCGTGTGGATTTTGTTGTGATATTACCAATATGCAGCATGTGATAATCCTTAAGACAGCATTCTGAAAGCTTTGAATAATTCTTCACTGGGTATTACTCAACGAAGATGACCACACTGTAGCAACGTAATTAACCACTCACCGAACAATCGTTTTGTGGGTAAATACCAACGTTTTTTTATCCATGCTGTCAGCTAGTGCTTGTGTCTACTTCGAAATTTGTGCGTGATTGCAGTGACATGAGCTGGGGAGGTAAAGGTGACCCCCTACATTTTTGGGTGGTTCACAGTCGGAATTTGAACTCCGTCAACGATGACTCCCAATACTTTTAAGTGTTTCATAGACATAATTTGGACTCCATCGACTACGACGCCAATATTGAGCTTTATCTCCTTCGCTCAGGTGGTGAAGAATTGTGTATTTCTTCGATATAACCTTTGATCACTTTCACTCCCTATGGAGGTACGGGGAGTTTAGAGATGTATTAGATAAATAGAAGTTGATACAGAATCCCGCCTTGAAGAACTCCTTATTTAACAGTGTGGGATAGTGAGCCTCTAAACTCTACAATGACTGGCGGCCACTCAGATAGTTGTAGACCAATCTCCTCATGTTGTTGGGTACTGAGGATTGCAGGATATCCTAGAAGAGAGTGACGTGGCTCACGTTATCGAAGGGCTTCAACAGGTCGAGCATCACGAGAATCGTCCTTTCACAAGGTCTCTGCTGGTTTAAGCCCTGTGAGATGTAACAATGGCTGTTAATGTTATGGTGGTGCTGTGCATTTTACGTCATATGTCTACGAGTCAGCTGGGGAAGGATTGTCCCACAATCTTTTTCCAGGCGCTGGGCTGTCATCACTGACAGCTGAAAGAACATGGTCAGGTACTTCAATCCCCGCTCGCCAAAGTGTTGCAACATCAGTATGGACATTCCGTCTGGACCAATCTCCTTCAATGTTTTGGCTGCATTTTAACTTCTGCAACTTTAATTGGCTATGATTTGTCCAAGACTGGAAGATTGTGTAGTTTGCGAACAACACTTTTTTCTCCTTGTCTCTCACAGGGTGTTCAATGAATAGTTGGCAAAACGAACGCGAGAACAGTACAGATTCGGACATGACATGATTGATATGATGGTATAAACTTGATAGCGAAACTGTCGTCCTTCTTCATCGGATTCAAAAGAGACCTAAATGTGGGATTTGCTGCTGCACTATGGATATTTAAAAGCTACCAGAACGCACGCGAGCCCCGTACGGAGTCGGACGTGATATGATCGTCTTCCAGAGAGATCTAAATGAGGAAATATTCGACCAACTGGAATGAAGTGAGCAGCTGATGTCACGACGATTTCGCTGATCAACCTCTCTGCTTAGAGTATGTTGGAGGGAACTAAAAAGTAATTGAAACTATGGAAACTGCTGGTTGCCCTAGCCGGAGGAGACACCTGCCCAAACAAGTGTTGTACCTTAATTGTGTGGAAATGTGTACATAACCAAGGTTCGGGATTTACTTCAATTCCGGCACGAACCAAACGAATGCGGAGCAGCAATGCCGGAAGCGTAGAACAGACTGTCATGGGAATGCCGTTGGAATATTTGGTAGTCGTATGACTCTATAAGTCTATAGGCTGCTCTAGGAACAGAGAGAGAAACCTGCATTTGTAAAAGTATTTGTGTATCAAATGATAGAAGTGCTTGTCTCTCAAATATATGTTTTCATTGAGTAGGAGTATTGTTATGTTTTTACCTTTTAAAAGCGTGGTTTATTTCCTTTAAATAAACCGGATACTTTTGATTGCAAATAAATGCAGTTTTAGTAGTTTAAAATTGTAACAACTCTTTATTTATTTAGAATGTACAACAACAACTTAATTAAATAGTCACTCAGTGTCTTTATACACGTTTATCAATTCGCAGAAATACACACAAACTTTATAATGTACAAACACACATGTACACGACAATTGATGTTAACTCTAACAGCAACAATGATCAACTCAACTCACGACTGCCACCTCTGCCACTATTTATACACGCCCCATCTATCGGGAATCGTCTACAATGCTCTTAACGGACATACTAGTACATTCGAATTCCAGAGCCTTCGATGTCATTGCCAGCAGCCTAAACATTTAGTGTTGCCATACTTACAAACAATGCAAATAACCGCATGCTACTGATGGACGTACCTTCAAACATGATGAATGCTGCAGGCAGTCGTTACAGACCGTTAAATTCAAATCGTCATTGGACATTCGTAACAGTATTTTTAATTTAGAATTACTTCCTAGCAGTTTTACAGGTAGTCAATGTTTCATGATATTAAATTTGCATAAAAATAATTTTAATTTTATTTCCGTAGCCCACCACTTAAAGGTTGGTCATCACAGATGTTTAACTAAAGTTACATATATTTCGAACACCAAAGTGTAGTAGTTAGTAATCATTGCTGTTAATGTCATTTTTGTATTGATGAATAGTTGTTGGGCTTTTTTTCCATATTTTTTGTCATCATTTGCGGCAGTTGTTCGATGGTTACATTTTAGCGATTGTTGCCAAAGTTAAATGCAGCCATTGTTGGTATTTTTTTCCAGTTGCCCATTGTAGGCTGTCAATATCACTGTTTTGATCACAGTTTTTTTTTTTTGTTGTGTTTTGATTTGTAAAGTCATCGCAACTTTGAAACCAACAAAAAATGGCCAAAAGACAAAAGCGCTGTCAAGTGCTGCTAACTTTGTATCTAATATTGATTTCAGAGTGTAAAACTTGATGCGTATCAGAGAAGTCTATTGGATTTAATTGAATGAATGCATTTTTTTTTTTTTGTAATGCAGGGTGTTTTTTGTTTGGTTTGCACGTACGACAAGTTAAATCTGTTGTCATTATGAACATTATTTTGTTGGCGTTTTTTTGTTTGTTTGCTTATTTTATATCTTTGAAAATCCAATTTTAATTGATTTCAACAGGTTTGATGAATGCACTCTAGTGTGTACACCTGATATGACTGGGTTTTTTTTTTTTTGGCGGCATTGGATTAATTATATTATTTTAATTCTTAGAAGAAGTCATTTCGACAAGGGAATTGACATATTCGTAGTAATGAAATAAACATAACTTGTTAACGCTGAATTTCCATTATTGTAAAATATTTTGTTTAATCAAAGGTCTTTAAAAACTATACTTTTTCAGTCCTCTTAAAATTAAAATTTTGTGTTGCCTAAAATATTTTATTTGCCAAATGACTTGTTTTATTGTAAAACGAAATCACATTTCCTCTAGTCTAATATTTAGTAATGCTTTGAAAACGTTTAATCAATACTATTTAATTTCGCTTTCATATCAATTTATATTTCAATTTTTTATATTTATCTGTTGTTTTGTGGATTTTTTTATCTAAAATTTTTCATAAATAAGTAATTGCATCTTTAATCATTGCCATTCATTCATTCATTCGTTCACTCAATTCATTCATTCATATTTAGCAATCCTAACAATTACCTGTGCGTGAATGTGTCGGTAAGTTGGTATAAATCAAATGTACCTTTTCCATGAAATATTGAACTAAGTGCATCTGTGTGTGCACTGAAAAAAATACGAGTAACTCGAGAAATTGTTGCTTTCATCTTTTCATTGATTTGAAGGCCTAGTTTAGAGCCAATTTGAATTGTAATTTAAACGTAGATATTTGAAGTTGATACGTAACATTTGAACGATAATGTATACTTAATAAATGAGGGGTATAGAAGCAAAGGTTGAAATGTCCATTTTTATAGTGAACTTATCTAATTATATTTAATGAATACTTGTGGTTAATCAGTATGCCAATATCAAAATTATTTATAGAATTTCCGAAACGGTATCTACGATTATATCGGTAACGGTAACTGCAGTTGCGAGTATTTCTGTAACGATAGCTTAGCGGTAATGGTATTCGAGCTGAAAGGATATTTTAAGGGGTAACCTTGATTATAGTATTGGCCATAACTAAAGCACCCCCTCAATGGATTTTTTCATATCATAATTTTTTGGATAAAAAAGGTTTTTTTTGGGATGTATTTTGTATATATTTTATTAATTTATATTGTTAATGTTCATATTGTGTTAATTTTGGAAAGGATAATTTTATGAACAACTAATTTAAAATGATAAACATACAAAAACACAAAACGCGACTGACAAAACAAAAGTACCCCCTTATAATATGTTTAAAAATTTGACTATGCTACTGCATATTTGCAATGTCAGTTAACAGGAATCACAACGGATGCATTTTAAAATTCCAGAAGATAAAAATAAAGGAAGGCGTAGCCTATAACAATGGATGGCAAGGAACAAGTACTCCAGTGAATTTAAAATTAAATTTATTGAAGACTGGAAGCCGGGCTTAAAAAGATCCAACATCATCTGCTAGTCAAATAAGAACAAGTTTAAGATTATGCGTTAGCGAAAGAACAATCCGTAGAAGAGCAGTGGAAGCACGATTATTCAGCCGATGACCAGCAAAAAAACCGTTTATATCAGCTAAGAACAAGAAAGCTAGAGTGGAGTTTGCCAAAGCCCACATCGACTAGAGTGTCCAAAAATGGAAGACAGTACTGTTCTCTGACGAATCCAAATACAAATTAAAAAGTTCTTATGGAATAAGGCGTGTACGCAGACGAAAAGTAGAAAGACTGAATCCTAAGTATTGCAAAGGAGCAATTAAACATGGAGGGGGCAATGTAATGGTTTGGGGTTGGTTTTCTGGTCAAGGAATTGGGCGAATTCATGAAGTTAATGGGATTATGGATCGGTACCGTGATATTTGGAAAGATGTAAAGTTGCCTAATGCCAATGAAGAGATTCCACTTATAGGGAGGTTCCAACAGGATAACGATCCTAAGCACACCTCCAAAGTTTGCAAGACTTGGCTACAGAGCAATATGATTCAAGTTCTTCATTGGCCTGCTCAATCTCCCGATCTCAATCCTATTGAGAACTTATGGGAGATTGATAATATGAAAATAAATCGTGAAAATTGCAGAAATAAGGATCGGCAATTTTCACGATTAATTTCCAGGCGTTATTATATCCTGGGAAGGAATATCGCAAGACAAAATAAAAATTTAATATCTTCTAGGTGTAAGAGATTTGCTTGTGTTATCCAAAACAAAGGATTTGCAACAAAATATAAATTAAACAATTTTTTATATTTTATCCATGAAGCAGTTCTTTAGTTTTGTCCGTTTTATTTTCCAGCTTAAAATATCTTTTGATTTAATGTTACCTCTTATAGAAGGATTAACTTTAAAAGTATTTGTTTATCAATAGTAAATATATTAACAATTGCAAATAATATATAATAAAAATTTAAAACTTAGTTTTTATACAAAAAAATATAATATGAAAAAAAATTCACTGAGGAGATGCTCTAGTTATGGCCGATACTGTATATATACTCAAATATGTCATACTCTGCAATATTGGTCAAAGTCAAACAAATTGCTGAGCTCTGCCATGAATCATACAATTCCAGCTGGTCCTGTTTCCATATTCAGTAGCTTGAGTTTCAACTCAATTGAATGTTGTTTACACGTGCCTCATCTTCAATTATAAAGTCTGTATAATGTATTATTTACTTCACTTTTTATTTACCTACATACATTCGAATATATTTGTTTAATATTATTGCATACAAATTTCTTTAAAAGTAATTAAAAACCACTTTTACATGATCAGCAGCATGATCTTAATTTTCTCATCGCATGCATCTAATTGTATCTTATTAAAAATACAAATTATTTGAAATGATCTTTAGAACATATTTTACACGTGCCATCTAGCTATAGATATACAATGTATGATATGCAATATTTAAAATTATTTTTCATATTTCCTTCGTATGTCATGTCAGGCATGTTTGATGAGCACAGCATGACAATGTTTGGTGTGACACTTCATTATGTATGTATATAAATCAAAATAACACAGAATGGAAGGCCTAGACAAGATAAGAAGATTATTTAAGATTTGATGCTAAAAGAATTAGCAGAGATTCACAATGAATTTCTGAAAATTTAAATATTTCTGCTAGTATTAAACTAAAACTATACATTTCTCTCAGTGCACACGAGCTCATACATACATTCATGTATTCGAATACTCAAACATACGAATAGTTTTTTTCTTTATAAATGTGTTAAGAATTTTGATTTACTGCTTATTGATGCAGCATTGAGTTGAGTACAATTTTCAATTTTTTTGTGCATTTGTTTTTTTTTTTTTCTATACGAATTTTACAAATGATCAATAATATTTTAGTTTTTTGTAAGAATTTGATTTTTTGTTTGGTTTTTCTGTGTGTTTAGTTTCTGGTAATTGACACAAATACTTTGTAAATAAATTTCAATAAGAAACGTGGTTATTTCTATAATTAACACCATGAAAATGTGGTTTATCGTTGGCAATTGGAATTAATTTTTGAATGAATTAATGAAAAAGTAATCAGAAATAATTGTGCAATAAAATACAGATATATTAGAGACCACTTAATTGAAAGGAAATGTCAAGGATGGCAATATATTTATAAAGTTATTGGCAAAGGATTTATAATTTATGATATATTTTAAAATTAATGAGTTTTAGTGTTTTTAATTTAAAATTTTTAAATCTAAGAACTTGTAAAGCTAAAATTTTATTCAACAAATAAATTTGGCAAAGAAATGAAGCCTATATATAGGAGAAACAGACTATCGTTTTTGAACGGAATCGGATTAGCAATCAGGCAGATCGATTATCAACTACCACAGGCGACATCCAAACCCACAGTAAGGTTTTGCTTAAAATATATTTGAAAATAAAGAGTAAGGGATGAGGATTTTTCAAGGCATTAAAAAATACCTCAAAGTTTGCCCAATAATCACCATTTAACTACATTTTTGTTTAAAGAAAGTGTAATAAATTTAATTTTTTTCAAACACCACCACTTTTTATTTAACATTTATAACCTTAGGCTGTGTTTGTTAAATTTATAAATGTTTTATTACAATTTCTATAAATAAAAAAACAACAAATCTATATTTGTAACACTCATATTCCAGCCACAAAAATCGCAAAACAAAAACCCACTTTTAACAAATGGGATTTTACGCTCTCATTAGCCTGATTTAAACAAATAAACTGGATTGTAGAAACAAAAAATCGAAAGTAACATATTAACATTGTAAAATTCCCATCTGTCAATTACAGAAAAACAATAATTGTAGTTTAAACAACAAATAAGAAACTCTAACATAATTATCAATATCCGTTAAGAAACTTGGGATTACCTGGCTGTTTTAAACAAAAGTATATGTATTTATTGTAACAAATGTTAAGGTTTTTATTCAAATCGAAAAATTAAAAAAAAAAAATCCAAAGAATTCAAGTGATTCAACACTTACATACAGCCAGTTGTTGTGGAATTTCTAATTAAAGTGGAATAATAATGAACAAATGTAAAGTAGATTTAACTGAACAAAGCTCAATAATCGCACAAACATACTCGTACATTATTTCACTCCCACTGTGCATGGCCATTAAACATGGTTAATGTTTGATTCAGTTTAAGCATGAGTACAATTATATTCGGTTCATTCATTGGTATTATGGTATTGAATAAGAGAGCGGTGTTGCCAATATAATTATCAAGCTTATTTTCTAAATAAGATTTAAGATATAAAGCTAAGGTTTATTAAATTTTAATGTTTATTAATTTCTTTTATGATTAGGAATGAAACATATGGTACATTTGTTTAAATACCTTTTCCCCGCATGTCAACCAATGTTAGCTGCTGTTAGCCCTAAAATACAATACTGCTTAAAATACAGTTACCAAATAAATGGTATTACTGTTGTATAAATAATTAAAAAATACCATATTTCTACAGAGGTTGAAATGTATTATATTTCCAACTTTTGTCAAATTATCCGAATACCAAACCGAAATAGCAGTAAATACCATTTCCGAAATAATCTAAATTAGCGTTACCTTTTAACCGTTTCGAATAGGTAGCCAACATTGATGTCAACACAATTAAAGAACAATTCTAATATGGATTATGGTATTTTTAATAATTGCTCTTGCTTGCTGCAATAACATACTTTTTAATGAAATGTTCGCAGATCACAGTTTAACTGCAACGACCCATATACGAAAATAGATACCGGAGATAACTTTATTGGCGAGGCATAACAATATAGCGATTCAGAAAACTAAATTATCCGGAATTTCAGTATGTAGTATTGCATAAGAAATTACTGTAGTGACATAAAGGCTGTTTTTTATAGAGGCGGTTTAGGTTAGGTTCCATGGGCAGCCACTCTTGGGTCCATTCAAAAAACTGATCCCATTGTGATACCAAAGAGGTAAACAGCTGGGAAACAATTAGCCTTATTTGCTCTCGACGAAATTCCGTAAGTAGGTTCGTCCTGCTGGCATCATATACGGGCCAAATAGACCTCGATATAACACAGGAAGACTCGTTGGTCCACCTGCTTTTTGCAGACTCATATAGTATCTGCTATACAGCCATCTTGCATTTAACAAGGGAAATACCAGAAAATTGGTCGATCTCGTCATAATCCATCATCGCTCCCCTTTTGGCCAGTTCATCTGCTATACAATTACCCTGATTTCCATCGTGACCAGGGACCCATATAAGCGTTATCCTACAATGTCTCGCTATCTCATTAAGGGATACCCGGCATTCCTCGGTTAACCTAGATGTCGTGAAGACTTCCTCTATTCCGTTAACGGCAGCCTTGCTATCAGTAAATATGCATATATCACCAGATATTCGATAATACCTCAGCCAGTTGGATGCACGTTTAATTTCCTCCTGAAGAACAGTGCAGAAGTTAGGTAGCCTAAAGAAGGATTTTATCCCAAAGTTTTCAATGTAGAAACCTCCACCGACCCTGTTACCCCTGTTAGAGCCATCAGTGTATATCCGTATGACGTCAGCAGGGGGTAAGAGTCCGCGTTGTCATAAATCCCTATTCGGGATCATAATATGGAAATGCCTATCGAAAAAAGGTTTTGCGATGCAGTAATCGACATTACCATGTATGTGCCCATAATAATTCAGTATCCTAGAGTGTCCAAGGTCCTTACCAGACCAAGAACAGCCAGCATTCAGTCTCACAGCAAAGTTGAGAGCGATTTGTATCACCATCAAATCAACAGGTAGCCAGTGTAAAATAGTAAAAAGTGCCTTAGAGGGGGTAGACCTTATAGCGCCTGTAATCAGTATCGCGATAGTCCTGAGAACTCGATCAACGGCCTTCCGGTGAGTAGCATTGTCCAAAGCGTGCCATCACACCAACACTCCATAAAACAATATGGGTTTAACAACTCCTTTAATGATCCAATTGATACCCTTCGGCATAATATCCCAGTTAGTACCAATTGCCCTTTTACAGGAATAGATGGCAACATAAGCCTTATTAATCCTGTTTTCAATATTCAAATTCCAGGATAATCTTTTATCCGGAATGATGCCAAGGTATTTTGCATTATTCCTGATCTCAAGACTAATTCCATTCAGTCTAGGTGGTCCAAAGGCATCGATCTTATACCTCCTAGTGAATCGAAATACTCCACTCACTCAGTGTACTTAATGCCGATTCCATACAACTAGATATTGTATCATATATATACTGCTACATTGTCAGCATATGCGGCTGTCTTTATCCTTTTGTTGTCCATTTTGACCAACAGGGTATTCATAGCCAAATTCCACAGAAGTGGTGAAAGTACACCACCCTGCGGGGTTCCACGATTGGCCACTTTTGAAACACTTGTGCCACCTCTATAGCTGAGTATCTTTCCGACTAGCCGGCGGGTTACTTTAAATTGAAATAAAACAGAGAAAAACGTATTTAGTATCCATCCGATTAGCTTTATTAATTAGACAATTTTATGGCATTAATGTTTAAATATGATTTCGGGTGTTTGGCCGCCCCGGATAGCGCGTAACTTGCGTAACTTGGAGGTTAAATTTTCACACTTTAATATGATCAGGGGAAATTGTGTCATCCTTCATCTTAATTTTATCAAGGGGGATTTTATAGTTTACCTAGAGTTTTGGTTTGAGTCTCGGGGAAATGATCTGTATTGGCGGAACACATCTAGAATCTAGACCCATTCAATGTCTATAATGCTGAAAGGAATTTTTGTTAAATAATCATTGTAGCATCTTTTTACTTTTAGCAATTTATTTATTTATTAAAAACATCGATAGGACTATAGGTCCATATTATTATGCTATGTATTACTTATGAACTTTAGTGCGCCGGGAGTTATGTTTATGATGAAGATGCCAAACACTGTTGCCAGATTTATCGATTTTGGATTTAAAAAAATTACAAAGTGCGACTTGCCGACTTTTGTCTCCAAAATTATGATTTTATGAGAATTCTATTTTTAATTAACAAATAAACAGAATACAAATTTAACCGTTATTGGTTTTATAAGATAGAAGATGATATATAAAACATATAAACTGAATTTTAACAGCATTGAAAAAGTTAATAAATCAAAATAAATAATGATTGTTAAGATTTTGGAAAAAAATTTTAAATTTTTTATTCAAAAATCAGGTATTTTTATACCCAACATCAAAAATATGGTGTTCATAAGGTTAATAAGGTTTGTTTGGTATATCAGTCCATAATTTCTCCTAGTCCCCATACAACTGTCCCACCGGAATACTCTATGAGCAGTCATAAATATGATGTTTATGAGGAAATCCTGATAAAGTTTTGCACAAATTAAGTACTCTGAAATTGTTCTGTAAAGTATGGCAAAATCGGGCAACATTTGTCCCTAGTTACCATACAAGGTCCCACTCAGAAAATGAATTGAACATCCAAAAATTGTCTTTTGATAATTAATATCGTGATGAAATTGAACATAAACAAGTTTTATATCAACTAAATCCTTCTAGAAAATTTTCCGAGGATCTGTCCATATTACCCCTATATCACAAAAATATTTTATTGTCAATAAATAATTGATATATAATGATATTAACATAAATTTCGACATTAGTCATTTAAAGTTATAAGAAATGAATCACTCTATCAAATTCTGTACAGTTCGGATGATAACAAGATTCGGCACAGCCGAATATAACGCTCTTACTTGTTAATAATCGTATATAATGTGTGTTGTCATCTTCTTATTGGTACCATGGGTTTCACGTCTAATGCCAATCTGATTCTAAATCTTATTGACTCTGGAAGAGGATTAAAATACCGACAAGAGGCGATGAGGCTATAAACTATGTTCTCTGGATCGATGCGATCTCTTTTTATACTGGTTCAAAGACGGTAAATGGCACTGAGGTGGGAATTTTTACTGAAATTTATACTTGTCTGCCCTTAGACTGCCCGATAAATCTTTCAGACTTTAATTTATGCCATCAATACAACGCCGAAAACAAGCCGAGTAATTTATTTCCAGGTGGCGATCATTGATAACTACTTGGACAACCTAGCATCAATCAAGTTTTTCAATTCCTGTATAATAAGGACAAAATGTCTTCTCGTTTTGATTTATTCCCTGGCCCAACTTAGCAAACGGAAACTGTGGCGCAAAGGAATTTTCATATTACCTTGATTGCAGTATCGAACATGATTGATATGTGGGCGTTAATAGGAACGGAATGATTACGACTTGTGGAAGATCCAAAATTCTCTGGATCTCTCTGAAATGAAAAAAAACAACACTCTCTTAGCTCTGCATATATGTCGGAACGGATATACGTTTACACGAGGAGAAGGAAGAATCAATACAGAACATTCTATGTAACTGACCTGGTTTACAGTATCGCAAACTAATATAATGCAATTGTCATAATCTGGACATTTTCAAGGATATGTATCAGCAGTGTCGGTTGGTTCTCAAGGGGACCACAATATAGATATTTGTTATAAAAAAACACATTGTATCTTCAACATATAGCTAACATCACATAGGGAAGAAAAAGTTTTTCAAAAATTGAAACTGAGTTAACGTATTAAGTAATTTAAACAATTTATTTTAAGTAATTAAAAAAGTTCGAATATTTTTTGACTTACACTGTAATTTCATATATGACGTTGAGGGAGCTTTTCAAATACCTTTCACATGATACCAATATTTCATGTTTCTTTGCGAGAAATATGAATGCATCCTTGGAGGCAGCTCGCCAAATATTGAGGCCACAACAACAATTTTGAGAAACGGTATCTAAGAATGAATTATTCATATGTTTGTCACATCCGAAATATTTGTCCAACTCACCATAAAGTATACCACTCGGTTAATGAGTCTATTAGGCGATGTCGTACGTCCATGTATACCTTGCAATCAAACTACATGTTTTAATTTTAAAGATTTCTCCTAGCGTCATGCAACTGCTCTCTTTGAATAGAACTGAAGATCTAATAAAAATCTTAAATATATTGGTATCCAGCATAAATAAGTTTTATCTACTGTCAAATTTGTTACCTATCGGTCCATAAAGGTGCTTGCCCCTCCAAGTTCCTGATTCTCAATTCGTACATATGTATTTTCGACTTTCTTAAGAGTCTATCAAGGTTCCTATATATTTTCTAGATTTATAATGATTATAAGAATACTTTCATTCACCCTTTGTAGGTTTACTCATGCTCAAGTCTGAATTTATTCTTTATCGTATTAAAGACCAAGTGAAAACCGGTGTATTTATTTCCACTGCTGATATTTATATCCTGAACCGCTTCAGTTCGTACTAATTATCCCCAAATTAATTTTTTTCCCTTTATTCATTCCACTTTGGACATAGGTCTTTTACAAGAAAATTCCAACTTATTCTATCATTACATTCCATTCCAATGAAGTCCTTGTGATAATGCCAATTGGCCTTCGCAATTTGTGGCCTATCCATTTTCACTATCGGCTGGATATTTGCGAATTATGAGCTCGCTTCGTTTGTTAGTCACCAGAGTTCAATATTGGTGATAACGTTAGACCATAAGATACAACACATTACGCGCAAATATTTGTTTAAGAAAACTTGCGGTCTTCTCGCTATAGTATTCGTCATAAGCCATCCAACCAGCAGTGTGGATTTCACACAGGCATTGAAAATACGGATCGTTGTATTTTTCGAGATTTTGGGGGAACTCCACGTTTTATTTAACCGACACGTCTTCTTCCACTCCTCCATCTATCAACATCATGCATTCTAGATAGCAGAAGGATCTAACATATTTTATGCGTTGGTCTTGTACTACAAAGTGATTGTCAGTAGTGTTACACACTGCAACACAAAAACATATAACCCTATACGTACCAAAAAAAAGTCCCGTGTCTCCCAGTTTTGCTCAAAGTAATGCACTTTTTTTATGGGTCCCAAAGTTTTGAGGCCTCAGTGTAATTTTTGCAAAAAAGTCATCATGTTCACAGGCTCATATCTTGCAAACCATTTGGAATTTTGAACATATAAAATCAAAAAACCTTCATCTTCAAGATCAAAATCGCAAAAAACTTAAAAAATTCGATTTTTTTTACCTTTTTTCCCCTGTTCAGGTCCATAGGTAGCAAACCATTCAAAATTCAAGGAAATAATCCACTACAAAAAAGTATCTAAGATCTCAATAAACAACTTTCTAGAACATATAAACTTCCTAGGAATCATTCTTAACAGCGCACAGTGGGGCAGAATCAACATTTTTTAGAAATAAATCTGGCATTTCTAAACGTCTGGTCCGATCGGGATAAAATTTGTCATTGGCGTAGCCAAGGAGTATTCGAGTTCAAGTATTAAAATGGATACTACAAATGTATAATGTAAACACATGTATAATTTTTAAACAAGTGCCATTTTGTTTCCCGTCCGATTTCAAAGATTTTTATATTTTTGGAAAGCGCTTGACTTATAATTATAATTTCCGAATTATACGCATTTAAAAATTGAAATTTTAAAACTTTGCCATACCTTGAACCGCTTTTTTAAAAATATAGGGCCTACTTTGAAAACATTGGGATAAAATCCTTCTTTAGGCTACCTAACTTCTGCACTGTTCTTCAGGCGGAAATTACTGCCCTTAAACGTGCATCCAACTGGCTGAGGTATTATCGAATATCTGGCGATATATGTATATTTACTGACAGCAAGACTGCCGTTAACGGAATAGCGGGTGTCTTTACGACATCTAGGTTAACCGAGGAATGCCGGATATCCCTAAATGAGATAGCGAGACATTCTAGGATAACGCTAATATGGATCCCTGGACACGATGGAAATCAGGGTAATTGTATAGCAGATGATTTGGTCAGAAGGGGAGCGATGATGACTGTGGAGGCGATTGGCCCCTTTTCTGGTATTTCCCTTGTTAAATGCAAGATGGCTGTTCAGCAGAAACTATATGAGACTGCACAAAACAGCTGGACTAATGAACCTTCCTGTGCTACAGCGAGGTCGACTTGCCCCGTATATGATGCCAGCAGGACGAAGGCTAATTGTCTCCTTTATCACAGGACACTGTTTAATCGGGACACATGCTAGAAGAATGGGCCTACGGTACAATGATTACTGTAGAAGCTGCCATAATGAAGAAGAGGAAGAGACTGTGTATCACCTTTTCTGCCAATGTCCGGCCCTGACAAACCTGAGGGAACGTATCCTCGGATCTCCATTCATATCATGTTTGGACGAGCTATCAAGGATGAATCTGAGACGAATCTATTCCTTCATCCGGGAATCTGGTTGGTTTAATTTGGAGTCAACGGAAGTACTGCAAATACCCTGATGACTACCCCTTGGGTATCACAATGGGATCAGATTTGAATGGACCCAAGTGAGCTGCTTGAGGAGCGGCTGCCCATGGAACCTAACCTAATCTAGTGCCTACTTTTGAACCAAATGAATTCAAATTTTTTCGTTAGACAACTAAATTACCAATAATATGCAAAAGATCTCAGAGCAATATCAATTACGGATTCAAAAATAAACGATTTTCAATATAAAAATTAAAAAATAGTAGATTTGTGCTGTTTTTATAAAAAAAAACCTTATTTAAGGACATATGTTCTAAAATCTCAAAGCTAGGATCAGAAAATGGAAAGCAGTTTTAGAAATCTTGATGTGATCCCTATTAATTCCCATAGTATTTTTCCAGCCCCAAAAAAATGTGGACCCTATAGGCAAAATAGTAAAAAATATAATTTTTAGGATTTTCGCTCCAATTTTTTGGAATTGTGGGATTAAATTTTGACCTTTTGAAAAGTTTTTTTACACGCTGTTATTTAGAATGAGAAATTTAAAAAAACGTTGAAAATTTCATTGAAGTTTGTAAATAAATGAAGATTTTATTACATATTACATATTTATTGAGCTTCTAAAACTAAAATTTGTATCAAAATTTTGATAGGATTGCAAATATTAGGAACAATTTAATCTACATTTATTCCGAACTATTTTTTTTTTTTTTGCACTTATTCATATTTTAATGTGACTAACTAAGTCAGTGCCATTGACTTGTTGTTAAATAAAATTATATGAACATTTATTCAAATTTTTTAGTATGAAAAAGTGCAATATTTTTAATGAACGGAGTTTTAAAGTGGCATATTTTTGAAACTAATAGTGTAGATGATATTATGCCCTCTGGAGGGCATATAGTTACAATGACATCAGGTGCCCAACACATAGTGTCGTTATAAATTCATTGTTCTCAAATTAGTCACTGTTGGAAGTACTGAGTGCACTTTTAATAGCATCAGGTCTTTCAATATGCATTGATTTCGAAGAAATCCTAATTCAATCGTATTTCGTATTTAATTTCCCAAATATTTAACAGAAGAAAATCTAAACTTTCTTAACTTCAAATGTATACGAAAATCTTATCATGTTTTCAATTTTTTTATAAGGGACCAAGCGGAAAATTTAACAGGAACGTGAAATTTCCAACTGGAAACAAGTATCAACAAATAAAATCGTTAATTTATTTGTCAATAGAATTTTATCGCCACAAATAAAGTAAATACATGTGCTAATTACTTTAAAAGAAATCCAAATGTAATGGAAATTCCACTAACTAAAAATGCCGTTATCATATCCCACGTAAAACCCCACATATCTGGCAACACCAGATACACAAAAAGAGAAAACCCCTGCCAAGAGAGAGAGTGCAGCACGAACAAGTGAATGCTCATACAAAACAAAAGACTTAAGACATTAACATGACTATTTTATACGAATTTGAGGAATGAGCAGAACATTGAATTGAACAACACAGCATGTCTTAAACACGAGAAACACAAACAAAAAAAATTGTTTAATTTACGCTCAGCTGCAAGATGTTGGAGCACAAATAAATTATAAATATGTAGAAAATTTAGTGAACAAAACAGAAAAACTTATACAAAGTAATTGTCATGGATACTAAGTAAACTTTCAGTGATCGTCAATGTTTTTTTGACTAAGTTCCCATTTACAATGCAGAAATTGAAAGGCAGATATTTTTCTCATTCTCTTTTGAACTAACCTAAACCTGTGTACTACACACTCCACCTCTTCAATCCCTCGCCAACAAACTTCATCTGTCTGTCTTTCAATTTCTGCATTGTAAAAGCGGATTAAGCGTAAGATATGCTACTGTCAATGTGTTGTCATTAATGATGTCAGTTTTTATCAGTTTCGGTTTTTCTAAAAGCCATTACCATTAGAATTTTATGGTGAAATATTTGCGTGACTGTTAAATTTCACACTACATTAGTAAAAATATTAACAAAACAAGTAAGAGAGCTATATTCGGCTGTGCCGAATCTTTTATACCCTTCACCAAATTATACTTTAAAATAAAAAATTAAAATTTTTTTCTTTAATTTTTTTTTTTTCGAAATTGTTTTTTTAAGTTTTTTCCAATTTAAAAAAAAAAAAAAAAATTTTTTTTAATTTAAAAATTTATTTTTTTAATTTATTAGTGGAAAAAAATGTATGACAAAAAAAAGTTTTTTGTGAAAAAGAATTCGGGTTAAAAAATATTTTTCCCGATTTTGACCCATTGTAGGTCTAACTTACTATAGTCTATATACATGGTTGCAATGGACTTTGAAATATCTATCATTAGATATCCATATTGTCTATATTTATGACTTAGTAATCGAGATACAGATCAAAAATAGGCCAAAAATAGAGTTTGTCTCGGATTTTTGCTCATATCTCCATTATTTATGAACGGATTTAGCTGATTGTAAATAGGAAACTTCTCGAAAGCATGTCTGACAGAATTATTGAAGATTTGGATCCCGAAGATTTCTGGGCTCTTCAGAAAATTGATTTCAACAGACAGACAGATGGACATGGTTAAATCCGCTATCCATAAGGATTCAGAATTTATATACTTTATAGGGTCGGAAATTTATTTTGTGGAAATTACATACGGAATGACAAACTTATATATACCCTTCTCACGAAGGTGAAGGGTATAAATATAAATATTACTACTACTTTTTTTAAAGTGACATAAATTAACTAAATGTCATTACATTTTTTGTTTTATTTAAGTAAACTCCCCCTAGTGAATATATTAATAATTTAACTTTGTTTTCCAAATAAATGTAAATACATAAAAATTCAATACATTTATATATAATTTTGTTTTCAGTATTGTAAATTTCGTATGGAAGAAATCCCCTAATGTACTTTTTTGTTAAGAAAAGATTTATGTGTCATTTATTGATAGTAGAGAGATTTATTAGCTAAGTATTTAACAGAAATTTACACACCCACTGTAATTAAAACTGTGATACTCTTATTCCCAAATTGTTGTAATATAAGTATCTATAATGTATGTTGGAATACAAGATGAGATTTTTAAGCATTTATAAATGTCCTTTTATATCCTTTTAAATTTGAATTATTTTAATTAAATGTTGAAAAAGTTTTGCTACATCTCTAAAGACTCTTAAAGATGAAGAAATACACATAGAGCGGTAACTAGAACACAACTCAAACAAAAAATCTATTCAAAAAAATCACACATACGAGTGTTGTTTTTGTTTTCACATAGTTTTTATTACTAATATATATTCTCACCACATAGGTTTTTGACAACTGAGTTAGGTCCTTGACAGGAGAGTTTCCGATCTATGTGTATTTATCTATTCTCTTAACTGAATTTGTAAACACCTTGTTAAAATATTTGTGGTTTACAAGACTTTGTAGAGCTCATTTCTTATACAAATATGAACAGTTTTCAAAAATTTGTCTTTGTTATAAAGAAAATATAAGGAGTGAGATCGAAAAATTCTTAACATACATAAAGCATTGTTCACTTAAAATCCGGTCGCCCTTAAGCTTTAATATCTACATAAAGAAAAATGCGAGAACTCTTAGACCGCAACTGCAAATAGCTTACCACACCATTACCTTCTTACCAAATTTATCCATTTTATATTTTTAATTTACGTTCCCGTGACTCTCTGCAACATAAAATTTACGTCCTGGTAGCTGTTGAAGGTCCATTTTCACATACGTTTCATCATCCATGATAAGGCAGATATTAAATTTTGTCAAAACTTTTTTGTAAAGTAAATGACACCGTTTTACAGCAGTAATATTTTGCTTTTCAGTACGATTTGGATACTTAATGCTACGATATGACCGTAAGCCAGCATCCAGGCATATTCTTCTTGATGTACTACGACTGGTTTCATATTTTTTGGCGCGATCATTATCAGATAAACCAGGATTTTGTGTAATAGAACGCTCTCTTTTCGTTGCAAGGTCTTGGTCTCGTTTGCTAACTTTTTTGGTTTCATTTTTCTTACGATCCGTGCTTCACCCTTAAATGCATATTGTTGCCAATTGTCTACATTCCAGTTCCACTTAATTTTAGACGAACATAAGCTTGATACTAATTCAGATTCTCCTTCAGCAAAATCAAATGGAATACGATAAGTTCCAGCTAAAGAAATTCTAAATCAAACTAAAGCTATAGGAAATATAACGAATAAAAATAAAAACTTTTTCGGAAACCCTTCCATTAACGTGTTTATAGTGCTTTCTGTCACTTTGCTCGAACAGGTAGTCCATCTCCGTTTAAAATCTACCACACTTTTGGACACTTTTTTTGAGCTCTTCAATTCTCTTTTAACAAAAGCCCAATATCTCTCCACTGGCCTTAGCACCAGGCAGTTTTGAGAATATGCCTCTCTTGGATATGTTGGGAGCTCTTTTGAAAATGTTTTCTATTTGTTTGGCTTTAGAAACATCATGTGGACCATTCCTTCTACCTGAACCAGGTTTTCTATCAACGGACAAGTTCTCTCTGGACTACGTTCACTTTCAAGAAGACGGCGCTACGTGCCACACGAAAATAAGGTCTACGCCAACAGCCCAGCATAGATTCAAGACCTCAAAGATAGAATTCGTGAGGCTATCAAGGACATAGGGCAGCCACTTTGCTATTTGGTTATGGTGGTCATTTGGCTGATGTTTTTTTCATTATTAACGGCATACCTTCCTCTTTATTACGAAATAAATAAAATATATAAAAAATGTTCATTTTTCTTTGAATAAAAAAATAACACCTGTTGTTGGAAAATCCTGTATAATTCTTCAACTTAACTACAGTACCTCAAAAATTCTGACACAGAAATAATTGAAACTACCGTTATCTATATTATCTTTTAACCATTTAGAATCGGCAGTTATCCTTGGAATATGTTCATTAGCCATTAGCGTACTACTATCATGATCCAAAATCTGAAGTCCAAATTTCTACCTTTTAACAGGAGATATAAAAACTCTTCCCTCTTTACTTTATTTATATAGAAAATTTAGATTTCTATAGAAAATCTTTAATATTAATATAGAAAATCTTGCGTCTATTCTAGATTTCGTGTTGTAGTTTGCTTCAGAAAATCTTGCGTCTGTTTTAGATTAATATAGAAAATCTTACATCTATTTAATATTAATATAAAAAAATCTCTTACGTCTATTCTAAATTTCGTTAGAAAATCTTGCTGTGTTTTAGTTTTCTTTAGAAAATATTGCATCTGTTCAAGTTTTCAATAGAAAATCTTGCATCTATGCTAGACTTATATAAAAAATATTGTGTCTATTCTAGGTTTCTTGCGTCTGTTCTAGATTAAATAAAAAATCTTGTATCTGTTTTAGATTTCTGCGTCGGTTTCAGATTTCTATAGAAAATCTTGTGCTTTTCAAGTTTTTTATAGAAAATATTGCGTCTGCCATTAAAAACTCGCTGGAACATTTTTCGGTATGAAAGTGGACGGCTCGTTCGCCACATCTTCAGGCACAACAGCTGGCATGAGCACGAGCACCGCATTCTTTTCTGTCACATGTTGTTCCATTGCAATTCCCTAAAGAAAATAATACCCCTCCAAGGAGTATTCCAGGGTTTGTTAAAATGTATTTTGGTATAAGATTTATCGCATAAGCTTGTTGGTCTCCTATATACCCACAACAATTGTTGATGAACTCGTGAGTTCAAACATCAAACCATAGAAGGCCGGGCTACAAACTCCAGACATCGGTTCGGTAATTTTCTCGAATGACAAGACTCTAAAAACGTATGTATCACCTCTTTTGTGTTTGCCCCTCTCAATAGACGTCTTATTAGAATACCTTAGAATCAGCTTCTTTTATTTTTTCCAGTCTGGCGTGAACGATTTTTATATTATTCAAGATCAATATAGTATTTTAAAAGGGTCTATCAAAATTCAATCAAAATTTGAATTTGCCACCATTTGAGCATTAAAATGTTGTAAACAAAAAATAAACTGTTTGACAGCAGACAGTTCAGGGTTAGTAAAAATGGAGCATTACACGAGATAATATCGCGTTTTCATTGTAATGAAAGTATGGTGTGCATAGTTGTAATAAAATTATCCAAGACATGTATTTATTAGTCGTGAAAATTTACGCATTTGGGGTTTACAGAACCAACATGTGGCATCATTCAGCCATACTTTTTTGAAAATCAGGGTGGTCAAGTAGTGACTGTAACTAGAGCACGATATCGCGAAATGATAATAAAGTTCTTTCTGCCTAAATTGGATGATATTAATGCCATACATGAGACATTTTCTGTATCAAAACTGGCTCCTTAGATAGAGTGATTTAACACTATTGGATTTCAATTTATGGGGATATTTAAATTCAATGATATATGCAACAATTGTTGATAAACTCGTAAATACAAACCACAGATATAATACAAATTCCTCAAAACTGACGTTTACAAAATTTGTGTATCAGATTTTCTTCATTTAACCCCATCGAAGAAAAAGGATACCTTACTAACGATGGGGTAAACTACTTGTGCATCAACAAAATTGAATCATGGAATATTTCTACAAAAGGGTGCGCCAGCAAAGCCCATTAGTCCGATGTGCTATTTTATTACCCTATTTATATAAAGGCCCCATCATTCATTCCAAATTTAGATAGCCCTAAATTGGCGGGCTTGGATTGATTACAGCCCGAAGTGTTTTAGGCAAGCCTACAGATTAAGACCCACTGATCACTTAAGAGGCACCGGTTTTATTTTATACAAAACAATTGTTGTTGCTATTTATTTTATTTTTTTTCCTTTTCCATTAACATGCCATGAACTAACAACACAAAAAACAACTTTGTTTATGATGGTTTTTGTTGTAGTTTCATATGTTTTAACAACAAAAACCATATATACAACAACTACGGCAGCAGAGACAACATTTCAACTCAGCTGTTCAGCGATGGCTCCAAGCTGAGACAAGTCTCCAACAAACATTCAGTAATTAACGGACTTTCAGCGATTACGGACGGTAAAACGGAATAATAAAGTAGCAAAAGAACGAAAAAGAAAGAGATCTTAAAGAAGGAAAGAGTTGAAAGTGTGTGTCAGTGTTTAAAAAGTGGTTGGTAACTAAAAGAAAACGGTAAAGAGTACAAAAACAAAATGCAAGGCAAAAATAACAACAAAGAGAGGGGGTCGGGCTAAAACGTAAAGCAGAAGATCAAACGAACGAGAGAAGAAGAATTTTTGTAACTAGAAATAAAAAAAAAAAAATAAATAAATAAAATCATTAAACAAAGAAGATAATAATAAAAACTAAAGAAATTCAAATTAAATCGAAAATGATGAAAACGAAATAAAGATAATTTAATAATTTATTTTTAATATTTTGAAAACAATAACAAATATGTAAGTGTTTAAATAATAAAAAAATCGGCAACGTTTAAGCTTATAGTGAAATTAAACAATTAATTATAAATATTTGTTAATAATTAAAATAAAACAAAATTTTAAATGTTCAAATATATCTTCAAGGGCTTTTCAGGCCTTTAAGCTGTAGAGAAATAATAGTTTGTGAATAATATTTAACAAAAACATCTTTGTAATCGAAAACAAATATAAAAATTCAACAAGAAATAAAGAAATAAAAATGTAATGACGTGGATAAAAAAAATTAAACACAGAAATGTGTGTGTTTATGGTCGGTTTAGTTTTAAATAAAAAAAAAAAAATAAAACAAGAAAAATATACATAAATCGAAACCATAAGAAGCAGCGCCATTAATTTCACCCAAAATAATTTGTATTTGTTAAAAGAAAATAACAACAATAAGTAAAATTAAAAAAAAAAAAAGTAATTGGTGAATGTTTCAATTTTATGAGTTGGCTCTGGAACGCATACCTATAATCTCAAAGAAACAAATAGTTTATAAAACATTTCTTTAAACAAAATAAAAAATCAATTCAAATAGTAATTGTGCAAAAAAAAAATCAAATTGTATGTGTAATTTCTCTTTTCATTAAAAAGAAAAGAAATAATTGTAACGAAATTAAATGATTTTAAAGTTTTATTGGAAGTAAAATCGAACAAAATCATATCAAATGTTAGAGCAAACTCAAACAATAAAGCAGTTGGTGGTGGTGGGTGTAAACTTAAGCCATCAAATGTTTATCGCAGATAAAAACAGTTGTGTTAGAAACTAAACACAAATAACAATTCGAAAATGTATAAAAATCTAACACTTAAAAACTTCATCCATTAGAGTTTGTATTGATTGTACAAGAATATAATGAAACGGAATTCAGTGTTAATTTATTGTTCAATTTGACATACGAGTTTAATACTCTTTAACCGCAATGTGCTGCTACATTAAGTGTTAGAGGTATTATCGGTTTATCTTAAATGTTTGTGGCATGATGAATAAAATGAATATGTTTAGCATAGTATTAAGGAGCGATATGTAGCGTATATGGGAGCTATGACAAATTATGGACTGATCAGTCACAAAATCCTAAAGTATGATTTTCGAATACAAGTGATATGTTTTTATACCCTTCACCTTTGTGAGTTTTGTCATTCCGTTTGTAATTTCCACAATATAATTTTCCGACCCTATAAAGTATATATATTCTGAATTCTTATAGATAGCGGAGTCGATTTATCCATGTCCGTCTGCCTGTCTGTTGAAATCAATTTTCTGAATACCCCAGATATCTTCGGGATCTAAATCCTCAATAATTCTGTCAGACATGCTTCCGAGAAGTTTTCTATTTAAAATCAGCAAAATTCGTTCATAAATAACGGAGATATGAGCAAAAATCCGACACAACCTCTATTTGTTGGCCTATTTTTTTATCAATATCTCGATTACTAAGTCATAAATATAGACAATATGGATATCTAAAGATAAATATTTCAAAGTCCATTGCAACGATATATATAAGGCTATACAAAGTTGGACCTACAATGGGTCAAAATCGGGAAAATATTTTTTAACCCGAATTTTTTTCACAAAAAACATTCTTTTGTCATACATTTTCTACACAAAAAAATTTAATTTTTTTTTTTTAAATTGGAAAAAAAATTTAAAAAAAAATAAAAAAAAAATTTTTTAAATTTTACTTTATTTTAAAGTATAATTTGGTGAAGGGTATATAAGATTCGGCATAGCCGAATATAGCTCTCTTACTTGTTTTTGCTGAAATTTGTACGGATACTGGTATTCAACAAACATTTAGGTAACATAGAGTACTGCCTATATTCTGATAAATATTCCACAACATGCCACTGTTCTAATCTGAACGCATTATTGAACCCTACTTCTTTCTAGTAATGGAAAATTTCGACAAATTTGTGATTATGTGCCGGTAAAGTCTTAGAGGCCAATCCATACATAATCGTATCCTGTGTATTTTATGATTCAATCGAATAAGCGGAAAAAGCGTTTTGTATTGGGTGTATGACTTAAAAATGCGGAATTTACAGTAGAAGGCATATCTTTTGAACGCGGTTTTTGTTTTTAATAATTTATGTGTCATTTTGAAGGGTACATATCTGTCATTTATTTTCACTTAATTATTGAACACTATAGTGTAAATAACAAAGGAAATGTCGAATTTTGTTTTAATTTGAAAAATAAACTCCGCTAAAAAACACACCGATTGCTCGCCAAAGCTTATGGTGAATGTGTTTGTGTAGTTCAGAAGTGGTGATTTTGACACAGAATACAAATATTGCCCAGCCCAGCTAAAAAAGTTTGAAGACCAAGAATTGGAGGCATTACTCCATGAAGATTGTTGTAAGACTCAGCAAGAGATTGCAAAATCATTGGGAGCTACTAAAACAATGAAATTGGGTATCATACGAATTGAAAACGAGAGACCTTGAAATACGAATTTGCATGTCAGGAATGATGCTTCAACGCTATAAAAGAAAATCATTTTTGCACTGAATCATTACTTGCGATGAAAAATGGATCGATTACGATAACCCGAAGCGTAAGATATCATATATGAAGCCCGACCAACAAGCAGAATCGACACCAAAGCCAAATATCCACGGCGCTAGGGTAATGCTCGTCATTTGTTGGGACCAAAAGGGTTGTATCTATTATGATCTGCTGAATTCTGGCCTTAACTTCATAAAACGCAACATATTTATTTGAAGCGACCACTGAAGTTACAGATTTATTTCCCCTTTTTTCATTTCACCCCACTGTATGTCCTTCATACATTTTTTTATTTTATCAAAGTCATAAACACTTACCAAATAATGATCAATTAAGATCGGTTTCATAGATTTTAACAGAAAAGTGTTTTTGTCCATATATTCAATGACCAAACAATTATCTCCACCGATTCAGAAATTTAAAATTTCGGTGGCTTTCATATACAAAATAAATTGGCTCTCCTGGGCCATTTTGAAGAGAAGGTGATAAATACGAGGTTTTAAAAAAAATCAGCGCAAGGATATACATATGTGCACACATATAATACGTTCTTTAAAAGTTTAGGATCAACATACCGAAATATTTATATATTTCCTTCCATCTGAACGTGTGTTATATTCATAAATTTTCTGTTTGTTCATTCGTCACAGCCAAATATAGCATTCTAAATTGTGCTTTGTATAAAATTTTTATGATTTTTATGGCAAAAATGTTAGCCAATTTTTTAACATTTTTTTGTAACACGAATATCTCTTAAATAAGCAAAATTAACCAAAAGCATGTATTGCATTTACCATATTGTTTCGAATTTGCAATAACGATTTGAATTTAACGGTCTGTAACGACTACCTGCAGCATTCATCATGTTTATAAACACGCCCATCAGTAGAAGCTTCTATTTATCAATAATAATGATAGCATGCGGTTATTAGCATTATTTATAAGTATGGCAACACTAAATGTTTAAGCTGCTAACATTGACATAGAAAGCTCTAGAATTCGAACATACTAGGTTGTCCGTTAAGAGCATTGTAGAAGATTTCCGAAAGATGGCGTGTGTATAAATAGTAGCAGAGGTTGCAGTAGTGAGTTGAGTTTATCATAGGCGCTGTTAAAGTTAGCATCAACTGTCTTGTACGTGTCTTGTAAAGTGTGTGTACATTTCTGCGAATTGATAAACGTGTATAAAGACACTGAGTGACTATTTTGACTGTTGTACATTTGAATATATAAAGAGTTGTTACAATTTTTAACTACTAAACTGCTTTTATTTGCAATCAAAAGCATCCGATTTATTTATTTATTTATTTATTCATTCAGTTACAGAATCCTAGCCAATTGGCCATAATCGGTTCCAATAAACTACTCACAAATTTAAAGGAAATTTATAAATATATATTTAAAGGAAATAAACCAATGTTTAAAAAAGGTTAAAACGTAACAATATCAATTATAATAAATTTTGTGAGATGTATACATTTTTACCGTGTCAGATTTCAAAATTATTGTAAAGAATTGTCTGCATATCTTATATACCCTTCACTAAATTATACTTTAAAATAAAATTAAAAAAAAAAAATTTTTCGAAATTGTTTTTAAAAATTTTTTCAAATTTTTTTTAAATATTTTTTTAATTTAAAATTTATTTTTTTTTTTTTAATTTATTAGTGAAATAAATTTATGACAAAAAATGTTTTTTGTGAAAAAAAAAAATTCGGGTTAAAAAATATTTTTCCCGATTTTGAACCATTGTAGGTCCAGCTAAATATAGCCCTAAATACATCATTGCAATGGACTTTGAAATACCTATCATTAGATATCCATATTGTGTATATTTATGATTTAGTTATCGATATCAAAAATAGGCCAAAAATAGAGGTTGTCTCGGATTTTTGCTCATATCTCCGTTATTTATGGACGGATTTTGCTGATTTTAAATAGGAAACTTCTCGAAAGCATGTCTGACAGAATTATTGTAGATTTGGATCCCGAAGATATCTGGGGTCTTCAGAAAGTTGATTTCAACAGACGGACAGACAGACAGACATCTGTGTGAATAAACAAAAGAAAATCTCAAAATGTTTGTGTTTTGGAAAAGGGAACAAATATATATCGTTGCCTATTAAAATTTGTATATTTCTCTCGCTCTGCAAACTAAAACCATTGAAAAGTGTTTGTGGAACGTCAAAATAAACATACGGTTTGATATAACATTTTTGGCAACTGTCATTTGTTGCACATCTGTAATAATCTGTATGATCCCATGATGATTAACTCAATGAAATGTTTTAGGGTAATTTTCAGTCGACATTGCTTGCCATTTCATTTACAGTTTAACACTTTTAACTTCTAATGCTTGAATGTTTTTATTCTTCTTTTGTTATACTTTATACACAAGTATAAATTAAAAATCATTAATATCTTTTTATTTTCGTAAATAATCTCCAAAAACGCTTTATAAGAATTGAAAAAAAAAATTTCAACTTTCTTACATACAGTCATTACCAGTCAGTGGACTTTACAAAAAAAAAAAAAAAGAAAAAAAATGTAATGTTACTTTTAGTTGCTGCTGCGCATGTAAAACTTTCATAAAACTCAAAGCAGCCAAGTGTGTAAAAAATGTTATTTATTTTTACACATTTTTATTTCTTTTAGCCGAAAATGATTACGTGCCCCTCAAATAGTAACGACATACATTTTTGAATAAAAAAAAAACAGCCACTGTAATTACCGGTTGTGTAATAATTATTTTTAAAAGTCTTCGCTCGCTCTTCTTCAGACTTGAAATTTTCATAAAACAAACAATGACTTTTAGATGGAAATTGAGTTTCCTCAGATGTGTATGAGTTTCTATGTATCTTTGTTTAAATATTTATTTTCATGCTTGCATCTCATTATGTTGATGAAAGATGTTTTTTTTTAGATCTTGAACTACTTTTCAAATGAATTCTTTACTTTTTTCAGCGACTACTATGAGCCTCAAAAGTGAGTAAACACCAGGGAATTATTTGATTTTTTTTACGATAATGAAAATCATAAAATCTATCCAGCGATTAAAATTTAAAAGTTTCAGATTGTTGCAAAGTAGGCAAAAATATTAGGTTCGGTTATGAAAATATAGGTTTTCATTATCTAAAACAAACAATATTATTCACTGGTGTTTACTCATTTTTGAGGAACATAGTACGTTGTTATGATTTTAAGAGTGTTTTTTAAATAAAACGCAGGCTAGTTTGAATGTTGTAAACTTTAGCAATTCAAAGTTTCAAATGTTTTGATTTTTATTTTTAGTGTTCGACTTCTTTAAGAATCTAATTTTATGGTTCTAAAATTTCCCGTGATTTCTTCTTTTTAAAAAATCCAATAGAGGGTGTTTATTAAGCCAGTTAGAACTTAGGAATGAGTTAACTGTCAAACGAACTGTTATAATGCGCTCGCTTTTTGACATTTATGTTCAGTATGATTTAGATTGACCCTTGGACAACGCTACCAAATAATCCAAATTTACTTGGAAAACCAGTTATCGATTCGACGACTGTTTCAGCGATGAAGCTCATTTTTGGCTTAACGGGTTTATTAACCCTCTAATGCTTAAGCATGCCTCAAGGCACTCATCGCAAAATGCCAATATAACTGATATTTCATTTCAAAAGCTTTTTAAAACAATTTAAGTGCGTTTTTTTACCAACTGTTACATGAGTTTTTGAAAAGAAAAATTAGTAATATTTGCATTTATTGGGATTTTTGCGATGAGTGCTTTGCGTATGCTTGGGCATTAGAGGGTTAAGAAACAAAATTGCAGCATATGGAGTGAAACCAATTCACAATAGACCCTACAAACACGACATTGATCCAGGCGAGATGTGGTTTTAACAGGATGACGCTACGTGACATACAGCGACCGAAACCATAGATCTGTTGAAATCAAAATTTGGCAATAACTTGATTTTGAGAAATGGACCTGTCAATTTCCTGTGGGGCCACGTAAAGTCACTGGTTTATGCTGATAAACCACCAACAATTGACGCCTTGGGGGCCAACATTGTTCGTGTTATTTGTAATGCTCGAAAAAGTAGCCCAAAATTGGACGTCCAAAATGAGCTTCGTCAAGAACATAAGCAGTGGTCATATGCCCGTAATAATTAACAAACATTTTTTGATTAAAATTTACTTTTTTGTGTTATCTTTTACAATTTAAAAAACCCCCCATTTACTGGAATATTCCATAAAACATTTAAAACATCTCTATTAAACTAAAATATCAAGAGTTTTATACAAAGTTCATATTTTGTCAGATGTCAAGGTTTATTTTCAGATGTTTTTTTTTTTTTATATTTTAAATAAAAAATGTTAATGATCTCATCTTAATTAACTTTTATAGAAATTTGCGATATATTTTTTTAAAAACTTTTTCTTGTTATTAACAAATCTCACGAAATTCCTTGATTAATTTAAAATTCATTAAATATTTGTCACGAATATTATTTTGTTAAGCGGTTAATTATTCTAATTATTCGGCTGTTTTTTTTTTTTTTAGAAATGTGTCATTTACTTTGATAGTCATATTAATTTAGATGTCCAAAATCAATGCACAGTGTGACGGATCGAAAAATTAATGGCAGTATTAGCTAGAAAGAAAGATAGAGTCTCAACAACTATATTCTATTGTTTTCTGTTTGATACTATTAGTTTTAGATTATTTCATGATACAGTGCACTCGCGGTAACGTGAACTAATTAAAACCAAGGGAGTTCATGTTAGTGAAATTGTTCACGTTAGCGATTGTCGAATTTCATGGAAAAAATATAAAATTTTATAATATAAACCTGTGTTTTACACGCTTGAACGTGAAATTATTTTATTATTATTATTTTCATTATTAAAATATAAATCAAAAATTATTGATTAAAATTCATTACAAAACAAAGCGAGATCACGAGAAAATATACATTGAAATAAAATTACATAGCAAATAAAATTACTCATTCGTTGCCATACAAAAAATATTAATTTAGAGGATACAAACACATTTTTAATATAAGAGGATACCCTAAACTTTAAAAATGGAATTTAATGTATGTATTTCAGTGTTGTCTACATGCTTCGAAAACAAATGCAGTGAAACAAATTGTTCACGTTATAAAGCTTTCTGAGTTTCTTCACGTTACAGAGTAGTCAATGTAAACAAACGATTGTTCACGTTAGGCGGTATTCACGTTACCGCGAGTGCACTGTATAGTACTTAAGTGTTGTATGAGCTTGTCGTCTCTATATTTACCTTCTTCAGGTTTCCAATCGATAGGTATTTTATTGGCTATAGATGATGTTTGTTGTGGATTAAAATATGTATATTCATTATTCCGCGAAAATTTAGATTTAGATTGAAACACAGTCACCTGAATGAATCACTTGCCTTTAGATCAGCGAAAGGCAGACTCACACCACTATAGTTTTTAGATATTGTAGTTGTATGAGTTGAGTAAAAAGTTGAGAAAAAAACAAAAACAATAACTGAAATAAACAAGCATAAAAAGCGAAAAGCGTAAAACAACCTGCTTCTATCAATGCTCATGCGAGACTGACTGGTTTTGATTGTTTTAATACAATGTATGTGCTTGAGTACATGTGAAAACAAAAACAAGAGAGCTCATTTGAGAGCTCAATGCCTTTCGCTGCTTTAGATTGTACTTTTGAGTTTGTCTATCAATAAATCTGTTCAAAAAAAGAGTCAGTAGTGGAACTCCCATTCGTATATCTAATTCAGCAGTTATTGCATCCTGTTAGTAAAAAGGTACACAACATATTATTTTTTTTGGACAAAATCCTACCTAATTGTTCTTTAATATCAGGCAGAAATAGTTTCGAAAACCTTATATTTAATATTCCAGCAATCACATTTCCTTTTATGCCTAAAAACAAATATGGCACTCCAGTTTTTGCCCCTACAACAATATAGTGAGGAGGGTATTAAACGTTTGTGCTGATGTTTGTAAAACCCAAAACAAATGGTCCAACACCCACCTTAAAGTATACCAATCGTTTCACAATCACTTTCTGAATCGATAACATGACAATTTGATGAAATTGAATGAAATTCAGTCTAAATCAGCGAAAGGCATTGAGCTCTCAAATGAGCTCTCTTGTTTTTGTTTTCACATGTACGCAAGCACATACATTGCATAAAAACAATCAAAACCAGTCAGTCTCGCATGAGCATTGATAGAAGCAGGTTGTTTTACGATTTTCACTTTTTATGCTTGTTTATTTCAGTTATTGTTTTTGTTTTTTTCTCAACTTTTTACTCAACTCATACAACTACAATATATTAAAACTGTAGTGGTGTGAGTCTGCCTTTCGCTGGTCTAAATAAAATTCAGACGGCTAACTGTGTGCAATTACAAAAAATTAAAATAAATTTGTAAAACGGATAGTCCGATTTTAATAGAATTGGAACCTCCCTATAAGTTGCATCTCTTCACTGGCATAAGACAAGAACCGAGAACGGTGCAAGAACTGACCCATAATCCCATTCATTTTATGAATTGGCCCAATTCCTTGGACAGACAAGCAACCCCCGACCATTACTTTGCCCGCTCCATGTTTAATTGTTCCTTTGCAATACTTAGGATTCAGTCTTTTTCCTTTTCGCCTGCGTACACGTCTCATTCCATCGGAACTTTTTAATTTGTATTTGAATTAGTCAGAGAACAGTACAGTCTTTCATTTTTGGACACTTCAGTTGATCTGGGCTTTGGCAAACTCCAGTCTAGCTTTCTTGTTCTTAGCCGATATTAATGGTTTTTTTGCTGGTCGTCGACTGAATAATCCTGCTTCATCTACTCTTCTACGGATTGTTCTTTCGCTAACGCATAATCTTAAACATGGTCTTACTTGACTAGCTGATGCTGTAGAATCATTATTCATTGCTCTTTTGATCAAGGAATCATCATATCGTGTGGTTTTACGCGGGCGTCCTCCAGAATGCCCTGGTGATATACGACCATTGTTCCTTGTCATCCATAGTTTTTTCACAATAAACTGTATGAAACTTAAATTATACAGACTACACCTTCCTTTATTTGATTATGATTTGAAAAAATCCATTGAGGGAGTGCTTTAGTTTTGGCCGATACTGTATATAAGATTGTCATTCCGTTTGTAATTTCTAAATTTTTCATTTGCGACCCCATAAAGTATATATATTCTGGATCGATATAGATAGCGGAGTCGATATAGCCATGTCCGTCTGTCCAAACATGATAGATACATTAATATATCGGGATGTAGCATTGTTGCGCTAAGGTTCATTATGTAGTAGGAAATATTTTAGATTAATAAGTGGACTCAATTCATTTATTCATCTGTTTTTTTTTTTTTTTTTCTTGCAATGACAAGTTCGTCATCTTTTGGTTTATGGAGATCCCTTATAGCCTTGACTGTACAACGAGAACATGAAACTTGGTTTATAATAAGATGTTATACACATTATTTACCTGTTGTAATCTGACTAAGGATTTTTGGATGTCCTTTGCTTTGAAGATATCTTTAAATCAACGTGCTATCCTTCTTGGTCCACTATGATTTCTTAAGTCGTTCACCTTCTCCTCTCTTAATAAGTTAATGTGTTTTATCTAGATTTATAATAAATAATAAAGACCAGTCCATGGATTCACTAAGCGCATGGTGGCAATACCTAACACCCCAAATCTCTAAATCTTCAAGGCATTTACATCAGGATTAAAAGCTGTCTTCAACAGCTTACCTACGTTTCATTACTTACACCAATTTTGACCAAATGCTTGTCAGGATTTCTACTCTGATTTATTACAATTATATGCTGTCTCAAGAAGAATTTTATTTTTCATTATCAAATATTGGCCCCATAGTTTATTACCAAAAGCTTGATATATTCCCACAATTCCACTAAACTATTTGCGATCATAGTTTTATCCACTATATAAGTAAAACAAGTGGATACATTAGACGGTAAATGTCTTCTACAGCCATCTCTAACGACAGAATAGCCTTTTCCTAAGCATTGAGCGGGGTATAAGAACTCTGTATAATACTTATCCGATATATTTGCATTTCTGTTTCAGTAATCAAGTTTAAGGGTTGGGACTTTCGGAAGGTACTCAGAAAATCTGAAAGGGATTTCAAATCATCATGACATATTTTATGTCATCATGACATACTGTTTATGATGAATTCCAAAATAAAATATTGAATGGCGCCAATAGTTGCCCTATTGCATGCATGTCACTTGTGAGACACTCTTTTTTATAGCAATGACGCGAAAGTTAACCAAAGTTTCGAATGTTATTAACGACAACAGAAACATACTCCTCTAAACTATAAAGTGATAATGTACATGTACATACATATGTATGTAACATCTGTCAAATTAATGGCTGTGAAAGTTTAAAAAAAAAAACATCAATACAAATGTTCATAAGAGGGCGGGAGTCATAGTTTTTCATTATTATTTCACAATACCTCAATTTAAATTATTTAAACCTTCAGGATTTTGTAAAGCCACAAAAAACATAAATGTTCGGATGGGTTTTACATGTCAGTTTGAAACGTAACATTATATTAATGCCATTATAGTGTTTATCTATATATCTTTTGTTTGCTCTTTTTGTATTTTTTTTTTTTTTAAGAAATATTTTTTAATGGTCATTTATGAGTTAAATGCTGGGGGTTTTTATTATTATTTTTTGCTCAAATCTTTTATGAAGGTCATAATCGGTAAAATACAACATAAAAGACTTTTAACTCTTTTTATTTTTGTTAATTTTCTGCCAACAAAGAAACCAAAAAATGTTTAATAATTTTTGTTGGTTGCTTTGTTTTCCTGTGGTATCACACTTTAGCTCACATGTTATTTAATTATAAAGTATCGAATTTAATGGTTTCTTTTTCTTTAGGCATCCACAGTAATTGTCAATTTAAAGTTTTTTTGTTTCATTAATAACTTTTTGTTTCTTTGTCTAATCAAGAGTTTAAAGTTGAACATTAAATTGCAATTATTGAACCATTTTTCTTTGAGTGTAACTAATTCCATTCCAAGGTTTTTATTGTGGATTTAAAATGAGTTTCTTGCAGAAAAAAAAATAGATTTTTTAAATCATTAATAAAATTATTATTTATTGTAAAATCATTGAAATTAATATTGATACGATTTTTTCTTTAATAAACAAATATAAATTCTCATAAATTTTAATGCATTTCAATTTGTTAAAAGTGTAATAGTTTTGTGGGAATTTGTTAAACTTCTGGTTGCGGGTAAATTGTAAATGCCAAGTGTAATTATAGTCAAGGATTTTCGGTTTTTTTTTTTTTTTTTTTTTTTTTGAATTTTTGTAATGGAAAGGGAAATTATTTTTACAATTCATAATTTCAGTTGAAATTATCTTAATTATTCGGAACTTTGACAGTTGATAGCTGCCATATTACTGATGATACATCTGTCCAATTGGCTATTATTTATTCAGTTTGTTTTCCCAAATCACCATCCTTCTACAAGGTGGCGCAAAAGTAAACTTCCGATGTTTTTTGGCTGTAATTAAAAACAAAAATGAAAAAATTTGATTCTTCTTGTGGATTATTTTTATTTGGTCTTTTAATTTTTTTTACATCAAGTCGAGAATATGATGTCATGTAAATGGCCGCCGCCACAGTTGATTGTCATTTGAGCCCTTTTTTATGGCATTTTCCATCACTTTGGCCAAAACTTCCGGCGATAGGTCCTCACATTCTTGACGGATATTGTCTTTAAGAGCTGCAAGAGTCTGAGGCTTGTTGACATAAAAAAGACCCACAAAAAGAAGTCTGGAGCGGTCAAATCAGGCGACCTTGCTGGCCAGTGCAAATCGCCAAAACGGGAGATTAGGCGCCCGGGAAATGCATCCTTCAGCATATCGGTTGTTGCACGTGCAGTGTGTGCCGTTGCACCGTCCTGTTGCAACCACATGTTTTCCAATCCCAATTCATCAAGTTGCGGCAAAAAGAACTCGTTGATCATTGCTCTGTAGCGCTCACCATTCACAGTAACCGTTTGGCCCGCGACGTCTTCGAAGAAAAAAGGTCCGATGACTCCTCCAGCGAAAACAGCACACCATTTCAGCGGGTGTAATGGCTCTTCGTGGGTTACACGCGGATTTTCAGTTCCCCAGAAGCGTAAATTTTGCTTATTTACGTACCCGCTAAGATGGAAATGGGCCTCATCACTCATGATTATTTTTGATGAAAAATCATCTTTCTTTAGGTGGTAATTAAGGATGGCTTGAGCGTATGTTAGACGCGATTGGCGGTCTGCAGCTAACAGCTGATGCACCGTCTGGACTTTGTACGGAAACATCTTCAAATCTTGTACAAAAATTCGCTGTAAAGACCGTCGACTGATACCCATTTGCGTGGCACGTCGTCTGGTCGATGTCGACGGCGCTTCCATGACATCCTCGGCTACAACAGCAATATTCTCTGCAGAACGGCTACTCCGGGGTCTGCCACGCCTGGCAGCATCTCGTGTTGTGCCAGTCTCTTCGAGGCGAGCGGCTAAACGTCGCAGTGTTTCACCAGTAGGCGTTGGACGGCCAGGAAATCTGCGACGAAATTCACGTTGTGCCAAAGTCACCGACCGATTATTGGTCAAATAAATAGTCAGCAATATTCCGCGTTCTGGAGCAGTGTAGCGTAACATTGTTTATTAACGTGTATTTCGCATGTGTTTACTACACAAATGTAAAAACAGAACTGACATTAGGGGCCAATCGCAAAATTTATAGCATTTTCTGATAGGAGGATTACTTTTGCGCCACCTTGTACAACACATGCATAAAATAGTTTTATCAAAATAGGTGTTCTGTTCAGACAACGATCCGCGCGTTGTACACATTTTACGCTAAGAAGACCATTTCTGTATGAATGGGCTCTCATTGACATGGGATCCAAGAGCGTCCAATGTATCCCGAAAAGTTACTATTTCCTGTGGATGTTGGGTTCGTATCTCTTTGAGAACGACGTTGGCCAGGCCATCACCGTCAACGGCAAGCACTATAGGTCGCTGATTACCAACTTATTTTAGCCCGAATTGAATGATATAGACACCAACGACATGTGGGTTCAACAGGCTGGTGCTACGTTCCATGGAGCTCATGCCACATTGGACATTCTGCACATGAGATTTTAGGGCATAGTTATCCCACGTGGAGGTTGGACTCTTTCTTGTGGGGTTTTCTTAAGTCGCTGGTCTCATAGCCAAAATATCCCATGCCATCGGTCAAATTCAGCCTGTTTTATACACCAGAGTCATGCAAAATTTAACATTTTGGAAGCGCGCCACTCAGCGAAGCCATATTTGACATTTGCACCAAGATATATTTCATAAATAAACGAATAAAAAATGTCGATGATAGCACATTCAAACTGCATCGAAATTACTTAATTTTAGACCGAAATCATAACCGAAATCTAAGCCATTTATACTGGTGTTTTTAACACTTGAGTTAATTTCACTTACAGCTGATATTTTCCAGAACAATTTTTTTTTAAACGAATAACCCAATTAAGCTAACTTTATCTAAAGTATTTTAAAAGTGAGAGATGTCCAAAAGCAGTAGAGTTGCGAAAATTTGTATCTGAGAATTTATGGAGCATAATTATATGGCTCTCATGTATATTTTTTTTGCAACTTTGTCAAACAACTTCCTCACTTGTCTCCATTTGTATCTATAAATATGGTTGGTAAATAGAATTCGCAATAATCAATTCACATTCTCTATAAAAATACACTTAAGACCAAAAATAAAAAGCAGAATTGAAAATAAAAACAAATAATGAAACACACACGTCTTAAGGTCTCTAAATATGTTCAGAAGACATTCAAAAATATTTAAAGAATTTGAATAATTTTGTTGTATGTACTCGTATTAGGAACAAACTTTGTTTTTTTTTTCTTACAAACTAATTATTACTCGTATTATTGTTTTTTTTTCTTTGTTTTTTGTTTTTCTGAACATAATCCGTTTTTGGATTCCGGCACAGGGGTATGATGACAGAATAAATTATTAACCAAATGGTCTGTCAAATGAAGTGAAGAAAGACATTTCAAAAATAGTTGTTTGCACGTTACGTGTTTTTATGTTTGTGTTTAAAACTTAATATAAATTTAAATCATTTCATTATTATGAATCACAATGTTTAAATTTAGATTTTCTAGAAAGACAAAATAAATAAAAATTATGAATAATAAAACTATAAGTATAAGTATAAGTATAACATAAACATTTGGTCAATTCACAAGGTCTCTTATCATGTCATATAGTCAGAATGTCCTAAATGTCCTAAAATAATACTATTTTCTATGCTATGTTTATTGTGTTATCGTAGCGTACCAGCAGATACCAATGACGAATGCCTAAGAGTCGGCTAAGCCGAGCCGCCGAGTCGTGATATATTAAGACATTATGACAATATGACTGATAAGAGACCTTGTGAATTGACCAATTGTTTAGATATAATCTGAGTTAAATATTTAAAACAGCTTCTAAAATTGATTTTTTTTTTTAATTTTCAGCAGAATAAAAAAGTATTTATTATTGTATTATTTGAGCCAATAAATCAATGAATTTATTTTTAAAGATTATTTCAATAGAAATAGTTTCCACGATAGCTTTGAAAAACTGCAAGTTGCAATTGACACTAATTTATCGACATTTATGAGTGACTTTACATAAAAGTATAAAGAATAATCTTGCATTGCCAATATAATGGTACTAAATAAAAATTTATTTATCAAAATGAACTATGCACTGGAAAAATGGAAATTAATCTTTAATTTCCAAGCAAATTGTCAGATTTTAAAGAAGTTGGCATGACTATAGAATATGTACATGAGTTTTGAATTGAATCCTTATAGACCAACAGGGAGCGAAGTCACAAGGCCCCAAAGTGAGGCAACTTTCGTTTTACACACTAGTTGAGATCATCAATCAAATCTTGTAAGTTTTTTGGTTCTTTGCTAATAACTGAATACTTTTTATGACACTCAATGTGTGAAGGCGGGCGTTATGAACATTGCGGTCATTGTCATCCTTCACCGATAGTTCAGCCGACCCTAAAACTGCACCAAGAACTGCCATGCAATTTGATAATGCGATGACAGATCTTACGTTGCCCTCGTAGATCATCAGACCAAATCCGAAATTGGTGAGTTAACTGTTGAACCAATTCTTCGCCGATGAACACAATGTTGTACGAAACACATTCATGCTAGAAAAAATCAACAATCTCAAGACCCGTTCATCATACACACAACACACTGCAGTAGTAAAATGAAGAACCCCATATCCCACCGAATAACCAACTATTGTTGGTTATTCGGTATTCTATCTTTCTTCTAAATGAAGGGAAGTAGTTTTGAGTATAGGAACAAATCCGACAATATTGCTCGAGAAACATTAATCTCAGAGTTATAAACGATTATCCAAAATAAAAATCTCAAATTTTAAGATCAATTCACACACTCCAGCAGTAAAATGAAAAACTCCACATCCCACTGGACAGCAGAAAGCCTTCTAAAAGGACTTCCAGGAATGTAAATTGAATCTATAGGAATGTCTAAGTCGCACTGTATACTCACTTTTTGTACAATTTCTGAATTCTCTTCTATAAGAAGGAGAGTTGTCTTCAGTGGCGGATCTTTTAGAAACGAAAGCAGAAGTTTATTGATAATTTCGGCTCTAATACGCTGATGGAACCATTATCCCAGAAAACCAATTTGGTTTCCTTGAACATCATGGCACCATTGAACAGGACAATCGTTTAACTGGAGAGATTAGAAAATCGTTTGAATTAAAGAAATATTGTTCTGCTGTATTTTTAGACGTTGCTCAGGCTTTTGACAAGGTCTAGTTAGTATATAAAATCAAATGTTTACTACTATCTATCGGATCGAGAATACATGATTAGAGCTGGCGTTCCCCAGGGAAGTGTATTAGGACCTACGTTATACTGACTTGCCTATGTGCAATAAATTAACAATATTTACATTTGTTGATGATTGTTAGCTCACACGAAAACCCACTCATATCATCTAGTCAACTAGAAAATTACCTTGTACATGTGGAGAATTGGTTAAAAAACTGGTGAATACGGGTAAATGAGTTGAAAATTAAGCATGTAACATTCTCTCTAAGGAAAGGAATTTGCCCACCTGTCACACTAGTATACCGCAGTCTGATTATTTCACCTTGTTATTCATCTAGATAAACGGCTTACTTGGCGCCGTCACATAGAAACCAAGAGACTTCACATGAAACTAAAAGCCTCTAGCTTTCATTGGTTAATCAGTGATCAATCAAAATTAAGCCTTGAATATGAAGTCATCCTATATAAGACCGTTTTAAAACTAATTTGGACATATAGAATTCAATTATGGGGAATAACTTATACATTCATAGCACTATGACGGGAGCACCATGGTATATAACAAATGAAAACATCCACATGAACTTGGAACTGCTATTGGTAAAGGAAGTGTTCTAGAAAGTCCATGAGAAATATATTGTTAAACAGCAAACCATCCCAACCCAATTGCAAGACAACTTGTGCAGAGCCAAACCGATCAAGGATCCGTAGAGCAAATCTACCACCTCGCTAAGATGAGTGCTATTTATCCATGAAGGTTCTCTTGTTAGAGAGCAACTAGTTTTAATATTTGTTATAAGATTTAAATACTAAATCGCCCCTATCGGCAATAACATGTAGTGAGTAAAACAGTTAGTCTTTATGAGAAATATTTGTAAACTTTCAAACTGACTCCACATTGTTCTAATAAGGTATAGCAAAATGACAAGTTATGTGGGGATATATCATTTTTAGAGAGTAAAATGACTTTTACATATAGTGAAATGAAACAAGTAAGAAAGTATAGTCGGTAAAGCCCGACCATATAATACCCTACACCGATTATATTATTATAAATAGTTTTCTTTAAAAATTAAGGAGCGATCGCCATAAATTAGGTGGCATATCTTCTGTATATATGAAACTTTTGTTTGTTGAATTTTATTTGGATTTTCGGTAGTGGAAAATATGACTAATTATGAACCGATCGTTATATAATTTGGTAACATGACTTTAGTATATATGTATACAACTTATTTGTGTTGAATTTTATTTAAATACCAAAATGTTTAAGGTATTTATGCTCGTTAAGGCAGCTATTACTTATTATGGACCGATCGTCACACACATATTTCAGAGATTTATGCTAATTAGTGAAATTTGCTAGAGTGGTCCTTCTATGGAATTTGGCTTGGGATATTTATGATATTTATTAGGAGAAATAATGGACCGATTCTAACTAAATTCAATAGGTTTTTTCCTTGGGGCTATTGAAAAGTTTGTGCCGAATTAGCTTTGAAATTGAGATATAATGTTTGATCACAAAGTTTACATGGACAGACGGACGGACATATCTTAATCAACTCAGAAAGTGATCTTGAGCAGATTGGTATACTTTAAGGTAGGTGTTGGGACAATACTTTCCACGTTACAAACATCAGGACTAACCCAATATACCCTCCCCACTATAATGGTGTAGGGTATAAAATGTAACTTAGAACAAACTATGGGTACGCTTCGGATAACAATATACAGCCCAATCATGAATAAAAAATCCGCGGGAGTTTTTTCTCTTCTCCCATTGTTCCTATTCAAATTCAGTGTTATAAATGGGAAAAGAGAAAAAACTGTCGTGCATTTTTTATTCATGATTAGGCTGATAAACTTAATATTAAAACTTGGCGTTGTCAAATGAGTTTAAGAAATTGGACTGGACATAACCAAAATACGACTAGTACTTTTTATACCCTTCACCTTCGTGAGAAGAGTATATGTAAGTTTGTCATTCCGTTTGTAATTTCCACAATATAATTTTCCGACCCTATAAAGTATATATATTCTGGATCCTTATAGATAGCGGAGTCGATTTAGCCATGTCCGTCTGTCTGTCTGTTGAAATCAATTTTCTGAAGACCCTAGATATCTTCGGTATCCAAATCTTCAATAATTTGCCAGACATGCTTTCGAGAAGTTTCCTATTTGAAATCAGCAAAATTCGTCCATAAATAACGGAGATATAAGCAACAATCCGAGACAACCTCTATTTTTGGCCTATTTTTGATCTATATCTTGATTACTAAGATATAAATATAGACAATACGGATATCTAATAGATATTTCAAAGTCCATTGCAACGATATATATTACTACAATGGGTCAAAATCGGGAAAAATAAATTTTAATCCGAATTTTTTTCACAAAAAACATTTGTAATAAATTTTTTTCACTAATAAATTAAAAAAAAAAATTTTAAATTAAAATTTTTTTTTTTTTTAAAATTGGAAAAAAAATGTGAAAACAATTTCGAAAAAAAAAAATTTTAATTTTATTTTAAAGTATAATTTGGTGAAGGGCAGCCGAATATAGTTCTCTTACTTGTTTAAAATATAATTTGTATGCATTAATCCCATGTAGCGAGTTAAACGAAAAATTAAATGGTTTAGAATTCAGATTACAATTGTGTCCACGTAAACATAAGAATCATGAGACAATTAGCAGTTCCAATAGTATTTTGAGATAAAAATATATTGAGTTTAGTTCTCTGCAAAGATAATCAAGTCAAGACAAGTATTAAGCCGTTAAGTTTAGGACATTTGACCAATTTAGGACATAATATGATTTGGATTGTATATACATCCTAGACGTTTCCAAAGTATTTTTGCCAATAAAACACTTATTTCAATGCTAGCAATTGTAAGAGGAAAAATAGTAGCTGGAAAATTAAGTCATTAATAATCCGAGACAATGCTAATTTATGTGTTAGATGATTATAAATTTAGTTCCTCGTGATTTGTAAAAAAAAAATTGACTCCAACACCAATATTGGGCAATATTATGTAAAAGTTTAAAATTAATAAAAAAGGTACTTAATATGTAATGAAGCTTCTCTATTTTTCGATATCAAAAAGTACAATAGTACCTAAATTTCCATTCTTGATCGTAACTAAAGGGTGATTTTTCAATTTAAAGAAACTTACTCTACCCAAGACTACTCGAGGATACTTATGGGTTGATTATGAATGGCAACCGAATTTCAATTGAGTTACCAGAGGGAAACACGAATTTCTGGTTGCCAATTTGGCAATAGAAAATGATAGCTATCATTTGCCATATGTAATAACATTTAGGCAACTGACAATGCAAGTGAAGTCCGATTGCCATCCATAATCGACCCATTAAGTATAAAGTATCCAATTATCCTTTCAATGTATTTCAAAGGACACACCAGTCATTAGTAACTATACATTAGTAAAAATAATGCCTAAAGTGGACTTAATATGAAAATTAAAGGTTGCTCTTACAACTCAAACAAACACACACCACTCATGTTGTAGGGAATAAAAAACAACACTAAGAAAATATTTCCAAAGAATATAATAATGTGATATTCAATATTGTGATGTTTTTACCTTTTAAAAACGGGGTATATTTCCTTCAAATAAACCGGATACTTTTGATTGCAAATAAAAGCAGTTTTAGTAGTTTCAAATTGTAACAACCCTTTACTTATTTAAAATGTACAACAACAGTCTAAATAGTCACACACTTTATAATGAACAAGCTCAAATGTACACGACAGTTGATGTTAACTCTAACAGCGCCAATGATCAACTCACTGATTACAGCAACCGTAGTCACTATTTATACACACACACTGCCATCTTCACAGTAGTCGAGATTGTTCTTAACTGTCAAAACTCGTATGTTCAAATTCTAGAGCTTTCGATTAAACAATTAATGTTGCCACACTTACAAACCATGCTAATCAACCGCATGCTATCAACATTGTTGATAAGAAGAAGCTTCTACTGATGGACGTGTTTATCAACATAATGAATGTTGCAGGCAGTCGTTACAGACCGTTAAATTCAAATCGCTTTTGCAAATTCGTAACAATATGATCAAAACGTTAAGTTAAAATCTCAAAACTATGTCTGACAATATAACAAAGCCAAACGTTACTCCACAAATAATAAATTAATAAACTAAAACAAATTTCAAAAAGTGTTTAAACTGAATTCGATTAAACCATTTAAACAAAATAAAAATATTAACAACAATTAATTAAATTTATAAAAAATAAAAATAAATAAAAAATAGTTACAAAATATAAAAAAATCATTAAACAAAACCATAAACTAATACAAATTAAATAATTGTTACCAACCAATTAATTAAGTAAATAAATAAATAATTAAACAATTTATTTCTTATTTCAGATAGAAAAATAATGTGATATTTAAGCGAACAAAATACGAAATTATTAAATAAATAAATTTTGAAATAAATTAAATGAAAAAAAGCAAACACATGTCAAACACAAAGTGATAATAATTATTGTAATTTTAAGTTTAATTTACGAATGTGTTACAAATCTACAAAAATCTTCAAGTGTTTGTTTTCTTTAAAAAAATAAATAAATAATTTATTTTTTAATTTATGCAAATGTTACTAATACCACATAAATCATGCCCCCAAGGGGCAAAACGTCACCACTGGCTGCTGTCCCCTAAGTTGTGGATTAGTTTAATTGTAATTTTATTAGTTTGTTTGGATGTCAACTGTTATGGTGAGTACAAACAAATATTAATTTGTTACTAATAACTAGAAATATTTTATTAAATTTATTTATATTTTTTAAGTTAAAATTAATATTTATCCAATCTTATTTGTATTACAATTATATTTCGATTTCGACTAATTAAAATTTACAAGATCAAGTTCCATTGATAAAAACTAGGCTTGAAAATGAGTTGCTTGTTTCTTTTGATGTTATCAACTGTTTGTTGTTCTAATGATAAATTGACTGTTTCGTTTCGTTTTCTGTTCAAACTAGATTAAGTTAATACCAAAATTGGCTTAAAAATCCAATTAGTTTTTTTTTTGTTTGTTTGTTAGCGATTTACTTAAATTATTTTATAGATAAAATATTGCGCAAAAACACAGATTGAAAAAAAAAAAACATATAATGAAGTTATAGACACTTTTTGTGTTTATTTTTTTGTCAATTAGTTGCAGCGGTTTCAGCTGCCAATTATTGGCTACAAATAGTGAACAATTGAAAGAATTTTATCTATCTGTGCATATAAAACAGGGTGTTCAAAAATATATTAATATAGTTGCTTTAGATTCGTATAAACAATACTTTCAAACTTTATCAAACAATTATTCTTCGGGTAGACAATATTTTTATATCCAATTTATTATCAAAAGTTCGATTCTATTTTGTGAACACATAGTCCATATACACCACTCTTTATAAAGAACCCTTTATAATTTACTTTTTCACTTTTAATTAAAATAATTCATTGCGATTAACTCTGTGTATGTCCATATTGGTTACCTTAGATCCTACCGAATAAAAACAAAAACATAACAGCTATTTTTTCACAATAATAATACACCATTTAAATGTATTTATTTTAATTTAAAACCACGATATATATGTAGATAATCTTAAGAGGTTTCCTTTGTAATGCAAAGATAAGTTAATTAACTCATTAAAATATCCATGTAAACTAGTGTAGAGTCAATTGCCACTTTATATATAAATAACTCTTTTTTCACACATACGCGTGATACACTAGCAAAATACATGGCAATACATTCTCATGAATTAGGTCTTTGACAGTAGACTCAGGTTTTTGGCTCTCAGTTACTTATCTATTTGTCACCTATGCACAGTAGACTGTCCACAAAAAATCGATTTTGGAATCTTGTTCGTCTTAACCCCACAAAATGATTCCCCTTTCCAGATATTGAGATAGCCGAAATTTGAACTCGATTAAACGACGTTAACCCGTGCCGCTCGTCGCTCAAAGTTTGAAAAAACCAACATTTTTGGCCAAAAAGCTAACATAAGAAGCTATAACTCCAGAACGGTAAATAATAGAAACACGATTAGTATCTCAAAACAAAGCTAATATTGTTCTTCAAAATTTATTTTATATACATTATTCTTGTTACTTTAAGCCAAACAGAGTTACAACAGCTTTTGTCTCCAAAAACGTGACCTAGTCGCGGTAGGAGCATACTTCGTATATTTTGATATTATGTGAAAAATGTTGCTAGTAAGTACATATTTTTACATTTTATTGTTATTGAATCATAATGTACATAGATTTAGTATTTCAAAAAGATATAAAACACAAAAATTGGTTGAAAAATGTAAAAGTTATTAAAAATTCCCCAGGCCATTAACGTGTCTCGGAGCACTTGATTATGATATGTGGAAAAAAATTTAACTTATTTTGAAAACTATACGAATAAAACTATTTTATTACATAAAATATATCTATGTTTGCTCAAATATAAGTTTTTTTCCTTAAAATATAACGTGAATCTGTTCTCAGCTATGGTCAAAAAAATTTTTTTTTTTAGACGACAGTTTCAAAACACCATTTTCAGTTTTTTTTAAACTTTGTTAAACAAATTTTTAAATTTTTTAAATATCACCAGGGGGTTTATGGTCAATAGATTAGGGAACAAAACAGTGAAAAAATTAGGTCAATACCTCTTATAGTTCAGGTGTACCTGCGGTTTGAATTCTGCGGATTTCGCGAAAAACTCATTTTTTTGGAATATTTTAGAAAATATGTCATAATTTTTTATTGTTATACATTTTAACCAAAATATTTACAGAATATTATTTCTCAGATATTAAAAAATATGTCCCTGAAGTTATATATAAATCGGGAAATCTTAAGGCGTAAACTTTGGAGGTCAAATGTCAAATTTCGCAATATTTGGAAATTCACATTGAAACATATGGAAATAATCTTTATTTGTCGCCCATATTTACTAAAATTACAGGATTTTATGGTATATGGTCCGATATTTAGAATAACATAAAAAAAAAATCAAATTAACCCTTTAAAGCATTTGGGTCAAATATGACCCCAAAGTTAATAAAATCAATTTTAATAAATTTTAAAATAAAAAAATGAATATAATTTATATTCAGGAAAAAAAAAAATAATAATTAACCCTTTGGATCATTTAAAATTTCAGTTTTAGTCATATTCTTATTGAAACATATGGCAAAATTATTTATTTGTCGACCATATTTACTAAAATTACAGGAATTTATAGTATTTTAAAATAACAACAAAAAAACCAAATTAACCCTTTAGAGCACTTGGGTCCAATATGACCCCAAAGTTCAAAAAATCAATTTTAATAATTTTAATAGTTTTTTGAGTTTATATTAGAAATATAATAAAAAAAAGAAGTAATACTGATAAGTCTAATAACATTTTTTATTTTAAAACATAAAAAGGTATATAATTCATACAAAACAGATATAGAAAAGATACAGACTAAGTACTAAATGATTTGATAATTTTATGTAGTTATGTAACCTATTGTAGGGCTTTTGTTAAAGTAGTTTTTGAAGCGTCAGGATATAATTCTCGGCATTTGCTTACAACTAACTTGCAGCACATATTGCTTTTGTTCTTCATCTTTTGTCAGAATGTTGTTAAAGTCGGTTATTAATTTAACACCACGCTCAGCCATATCATTAACTACTTTTAATGATTTGACAATTTTCAATCCTTCTTGGAAGTTATTATTTTTATGCCAGGTGTTTGGATGCTGTCTTAAGAAATCTGTTTTTATATTAAATTGTTCAAAGAATTTAAACGACTCTTTGGTAAGTAAATTTACCAATCCTCCATGAACTACCTCTTTTAATTTTTCTTTTTTAGTTTTTGGATTTACAACCGTAGCCTGTTCCAATGGTTCCAATGTGAATTTCCAAATATTGCGAAATTTGACCTTTGACCTCCAAAGTTTACGCCTTAGGATTTCCCGATTTATATATAACTTCAGGGACATATTTTTTAATATCTGAGAAATAATATTCTGAAAATATTTTGGTTAAAATGTATAACAATAAAAAATTATGACATATTTTCTAAAATATTCCAAAAAAATGAGTTTTTCGCGAAATCCGCAGAATTCAAACCGCAGGTACACCTGAACTATAAGAGATATTGACCTAATTTTTTCACTGTTTTGTTCCCTAATCTATTGACCATAAACCCCCTGGTGATATTTAAAAAATTTAAAAATTTGTTTAACAAAGTTTAAAAAAAATTGAAAATGGTGTTTTGAAACTGTCGTCTAAAAAAAAATTTTTTTGACCATAGCTGAGAACAGATTCACGTTATATTTTGAGGAAAAAAACTTATATTTGAGCAAACATAGATATATTTTATGTAATAAAATAGTTTTATTCGTATAGTTTTCAAAATAAGTTAAATTTTTTTCCACATATCATAATCAAGTGCTCCGAGACACGTTAATGGCCTGGGGAATTTTTAATAACTTTTACATTTTTCAACCAATTTTTGTGTTTTATATCTTTTTGAAATACTAAATCTATGTACATTATGATTCAATAACAATAAAATGTAAAAATATGTACTTACTAGCAACATTTTTCACATAATATCAAAATATACGAAGTATGCTCCTACCGCGACTAGGTCACGTTTTTGGAGACAAAAGCTGTTGTAACTCTGTTTGGCTTAAAGTAACAAGAATAATGTATATAAAATAAATTTTGAAGAACAATATTAGCTTTGTTTTGAGATACTAATCGTGTTTCTATTATTTACCGTTCTGGAGTTATAGCTTCTTATGTTAGCTTTTTGGCCAAAAATGTTGATTTTTTCAAACTTTGAGCGACGAGCGGCACGGGTTAACGTCGTTTAATCGAGCTCAAATTTCGGCTATCTCAATATCTGGAAAGGGGAATCATTTTGTGGGGTTAAGACCAACAAGATTCTGACATTTTTTTTCCCCCATACAAATAGTGGACAGTCTAATGCACAGTGGTTTAGAAACTTTTTTTTGTAAATAATTCGGTATCTCGGGAACTATTGGAGATATTGGAATTTCACATGGTTGGAGCTGAGGTGTTTGCATTTGTTCAGCTTCCTAGCGCTAATGGGGGCCAGTGTGTGGCCCCTCAAAGTTGGCCACCTCGGGTCTCAACAGTTAAAAAAAAATCGCCAAAAATCCATTTATGACCCAAATAAGCTGAAATTTAAAATATAAATAGTCCTTAAGAAGATCTACAAAAAATACACTTACATATGTAGCTTATCTCTATTAGTTGAAGAGATATTTAGGTTTATTTATTTATTTTTTTTTTTTCATTTTGCTCGATTTTTTTATGGTTTTTTAGAGATGACGCGCCAACGGATTGACGAAATTTATTTTTAAAGTATCAACTATATTGATGATAAAATTCTAAATAAAATAGGAATAACCTGCTAACAGCTATCTTGTCCCTATAAAAAGTTACACGCATCCAAAGTTGGAACATATAAAAAAGGCCGTATTTTTACGTTTTTTTCCCAAAAAAGTCCCCATATTTTTTCTTTTGTAGAAAAAATTTTTCTTCAAAACTATACACAACTTTTATATGATCCAGAAAGAGAACTTAATGCTAAAGCGTGTAAAGTAAAATTTGGGTCACTAAAGGTGACACAACACCACCCAGGCCTATCAAAACTTGGCCAATTTTAAAAAATAATTTTGGGTTTGAGTAAAAAACTCTAAAAAGGCAAACCACCGATCCTCAAAGATGTTCCATATTTGTATAACCCCATATATTACTTAAACACTTGCAAAGTTTTTTTACTATCACACGGTAAATAACGTCACAGTAGGCACTTTTCTAAAAAAACTCACTTTTTGGAACACATTTTTCCCGGTTTAAGAATTTCTGTATTTTAAAATAAAAAATGTCAAAAATTAAAATACCGTTGATTTAAGGACATTTGGATCTGCATTAATTCCAAATTTTGTTATGTTACCTTTAATCGTTAAAATTTTACATTAATTTAAATTTTATATTTTTCTTCATGGAAAATCACCATATTATAATTTTTTTAGTTTTTAAGGTAAATGACGTCCCAAAAATTTATAAAATTATTTAATTTTACTAAAATATCAATCCTCAAGTCCTAACGATTTCATCAATATCAAATACTTAAATAAAAAGTCTTTATTTACTCTTCAGAAGTTCCACAAACCTTGGCCCCTTTGAAAAATGTGTACGTTTTTTCATAATACCTCAGCTCCAACCATGTGAAATTTCGTAATAATATCTCAAATAGTTCCCGAGATACTGAATTATTTCCAAAAAAAGAAGAACGTTTCTAAACCACTGTGCTATAGTAGTCACTTACATTTTTTTTTTCTCGATTTCAAGGTTTAAAGAGTAGACAAATTTATCTTAACAAATATATTTCTATTTGATCTTATTTAGATTAAATAATTAAATATTTAAGAGGTAATCAGCTGATCTCTCAATAGAGGTGTGATGCTTCCATATTGAACGCACCAAATTCTCTCATGAATGAGTAAATGTATCCGAAATATATGCTCAACTGCCTTTACAAGCATAGATTCTCGCAAAATGTACGCTACTTTAAAGCGGCCAAGGTCGAACATTACCTAATAAGGTAAGACATCGTATCTTTTTCATTATGACAACTTCTGCTGTAGTAGTTGAAGCGTATACCTAGTTTCATACCATGAGATCTAATTAAGCATTATCCTGTAATACTTTATACTAGTAGCATTATCTGCCAGCAATGGAATTCATTAAATGAGGACTGGTATTTCATTGTACAACCAAATCTTGAATAGTGATTAACAGTTTGCAAATGGAATGCCAGGAAAGAATTCGATCCAATGAATAATGAACTCTATAAATGGTTTTCCAATAAGGACGCCTTGAGAGTTCCTTGCGGTCGTGAGTTTTTTTGTAGGAGTCTGTCAGATCTATTGTTTATTATTAAGTAAATGATGCCAAAGTACAATGGTGCATTTTTGAATGAATATTAACAACCAAAATGTCCGCAATGGGACAACGCTAACCCACACGAGGTTTACTAAGTGCCAATGCATTCTCAAAACGTTACCGTTAGTTTAATGATGCTGATGAGTCAGAGATATCATTAGTAGTGAGTCCGTGGCGAACGCCACAATGGACATTCTGCATGAACGGTTTGAAAGTATGCATTTTTATACGTAGGTGTCATGATCGTCCAAATTGGCCCTGATAGACTTTTTCTTTTCTACATAACCCAGGCCTCCGCCCAAATTCAGCTAATATATGCTCCAAAGTCTTTGAAAATTGGACTTCTCGCTGGGAACGGATCAGCCAAATTGTTTGAAAACTTATTATCTTAAATAACTGTTATTAAATTATTCGAATAGAATATTGGAATAGTGGAGGAAAAAATCTTCTATTCTATAAAAATTAAACTCGAATAATTGACAATCCTAGTATACAGCATCAAGACACCTGGAGTGTCCAGAGTCCTTACCAGCTTACGATCTCTCAGCGTTTTGCCTCAACGAAGAGTTGAGAGCCAATTGTTCCGTCATCAAATCGATCGTCAACATGATAAATAGAGGTTTCCTATGGCGATATCCTTACCGCTATCAGAATTTCAATAGTCCTGACAACACATTCAATAGGCTTCCAGTGAAAAGTATGCTTCATATTGTTACGACATTCCATTATCAATTTATCAACATTTCCATAGATAGAAACTCCTACATATAATGTTGATAACATGTTGTTATTAACAAGGTCTCTTATCAGTCATATTGTCATAATGTCCTAATATTTCACAATGGTTTTTATTGCTTTTCAAGCAAAGAAATTTCCTAAAATAATACTACTTTCTATGCTATGTTTATTGTGTTATCGTAACGAACTAGCAGAGACCAGCGCCGAATGCCTAAGATTCAATTAAGCCAAGCCGCCGAGTCGAGATATATTAGGACATTATGACAATATGACTGATAAGAGACCTTGTGAATTGACCAATTGTTTATAAGTATGACAACATTATCTGTGGATCATCTTTAAAAGCTCTGGGTGACCACTGTAGAAATATAAAATACTAGAATTTACTAGAAAATGCGCTGTGTATATAAGATAAAGAGTTAGTATATCTTAAGCACTGTTTGAGTTTACATTAACCGTATTACCAGTGTGTTTTTAAAGTGTGTAATATAAGAGAGTGACTATTTAAATTGTTGTGTAAATTTGAATAATGAGTTGTTAGAATTTTTAAACTACTTCACGCATTTATTTAAAATTTAAAAGAATCCAGTTTATTTAAAGAAAATAAACCACCGTTTTTAAAAGGTAAAAACTTAACAATATCATGCTACAACACTATTACACCACAAGGCAAAATGGGTTTTACTGCCTTGAATATCCAGTTGAATCCACTCAGACTAATTCCCCAATTAGTACTAATTGCATCCGGCATGAATATATATACTCGTAGTCACATCCAAGAATGATAAACTAAAGATTACACCATGCGCATGATTTCCCGTTAGATGCCGTAAATGTTCCTTTTTAAGGGTTTCCAAGTCTGTTTTGTAGATGAAAATTACAGTTTCTTGCTAACAATTTTATGTATTATGTGAGAGTTGGCAACCTTGGAATTTAAATTACTTGACTATTAGCCAATAGGAACACAGGTTGCGTGACGTTAGATTTCCAACATGCGCAGAAAGTTTTACTATGTGCACATGATGGCGTAATCTTTAGTTTATCATTCTTGGTCACATCGACCTATAGTATAGTCTCCTGATTAGAATCAGTAGATACTAATCAACAGAAGCAGTTTTGCCCTTTCAGCTCCTATCTATCCACTCACTCAGACTCCAAACAAAAGTTCGATATAATTAATTCTTAATTACATTTTTAGAATCAAATGAAATTTTTTCTCTTAGCTATTCCATTAATGAATTCATTGCGAATTAATTCTTTAGTATTTTAAACATATTGAATTCATTCTTTATGGAATTAATTCTATTGAATTATTAAAGTTGTATTTAATTCAAATTCATTACAGAATAGTTTCTTCAAATGTATTGAATGTTAAAATCTATTACAAAAAGGCTTTAGAAAATTTGTCTCAATTAATTTTGTAAATGATTAAAAACAAAGCAAATGCAAACATTTAACCATTCAAAGGTTGATTGAATTTTGTTATGAATTAGTTCCATTATGAATAAATTCAACAATGAATGAATTCCAGAAATATACTTGATTTCAAGACCGCAACATCGTTCGTATATGTGACAGTTGTAATTCTCCAGTTTACAACTTATGGGTCGATTATGGATGACAACCGAACTTCAGTTGCGTTGCCAGTTGCCTAAATGGTATTACAGATGGCAACTGGCAGCTACCATTTCTGTTGAAAAACTGGCAACCAGTTGCCCTCTGGCAACGCAACTGAAGTTCGGTTGCAATCCATAATCGACCCATTAATCAAAGGGGTATTGAGGAATCCTTCCAATGTAGCTACGCGTAGCTCATATGACCCTATTGACAAGTATCTTACCTATGATAATGACCTACATAATTGGTCCTAGCATTATTAAAAGCACCCACTATGAAGGCTGTGAAGATAAATACTTCAGTTAAATACGTCCCACACTTATGTTGAATACGTTCCACATACTATTAATATAGTTTTTAAATCGGTAAACGTTTTGGAAACAAATAAATGAGAAACATAAACAAATATAACTTTAAACAAGTAAGAAAGTATGGTCGGGCTTGATATGATAATACCCTACACTAAGAAATGAGCAAAAACATTTTTCTTTCAAAATTTCAAAAATTTATATTCGTGAGCGATTTTCGGAAGTGGGCCTTATATGGGAGCTATGACCAATTATGGACCGATCACCATGAAATTAGGTAGTGTGATTAATGTCTATATGAAAGTTATTTATGTTGCATTTTATGTGTATACCACCATTTTTAGGAGATTTATGATCGTTAAAGTGATTATCGGAAGCAGGCCTTATATCGGAGCTATGACTAATTATGGACCGATCATCATAAAATTTGGTGACATGAATTCTGTATATATAAAACTTATTTAGAGAAAAACATGTGTAGATACCTATATAAATTAAACATTTATGACCGATAAAGTCCAATTTCTGGAGGACATTTGTATGGGGGCTAGGTGAAATAATGGACCGATTTCAGCCAGATTTAATAGGCTTGGTCCATGAGCAGAAAAAATGATATGTACAAAGTTTTGTCGAAATATCTTCAAGATTGCGACCTCTACTCTGCGCACAAGGTTTACATGGACAACCAGCCAGCCAGACGGATGGACATTGTTTAATCGACTCAGAAAGTGATTCTGAGTCGATCGGTATACTTTAAGGTGGGTGTTAGACTAATATTTTTGGGCGTTACAAACATCTGCACAAATCCATTATACCCTCCCCACTATGGTGGTGTAGGGTATAAAAATAATAAAAGAATGCATAAAAAATATGAAATTTTCAAATGAATTTTTCGGAAATTTAGACAAGATGTGAATTGGGACACCACCTGAATGGGAGTAGCCTGGGACCCTTCCCAATATGTCCAAGAAGGCAATACGAGAATACTTCTTATGCGCAGGCGAACCTTCAAGAGGCCCGACCTTCACTTACCAGCACTTTGTATAGGAATGTTGTTAGGTGGAGGTAAGCTCAGGTGGTTTTCTTGGTATTGTTATTATTAAGGATTATTTTAAGGAAATATATTAAAATTTTCATTTAATTATTTCCATTGTAAGTATTAAAAAAAATATATTTTTTATGAGAAGTTCAGAAAGTGCAAAAAATAATATATTTTCTTTTTTAAGTAGAGTTAAAGCTGTTTATTCCGGATAGTTCCGGTGTAAAACTATATTCGGGTTAATCTTTCAAGTATTCACTTTAAGGTTAATCAAAAACATCTTGCGCATTTTTACGACCGCCATACATTTTTTTCACTTTTACAGTATGACTTCCTCTTTTTACCGAAAGAAAATGTTTGAAGAATGGGTAAAAACTCCTTTATATATTTGAAATCATCTTTTATTTAATTCTTAAGTGAGAAGTGAACCCAACGCGATTTATTAATTTTGTCCAGTTAGATTTGCCATCTAGCTTTAGTGAAAAGGGTACAAGACTGATATGAATCCTGTATCAGATGGACACACAGGCTTTAATAGAAGAAAAAGCAAAAATTATAGTTTAATAATGGTACATACATTTTAAAATAAGTTAAGGAACTAAAACATTTCATCTAACTAGCTTTTAATATTTCGTATACATTTTAATATCAAGATTGTTCTATTCAAACCGTTAGATTAAAACAAAAAAATATTTAACATTTAACAAAACGTCCATTGACATTTGACTTTTGTGAGTCTTGAACATAATCTGACAGATACATATATTAATAAAATAAATACAAAACTCACATGCATAATTGATTGAATGAATCTATGAATGTATGTATAAACCAATGAATACTTAGTATGATTTTAATGATTTCTCTGATGTTTCAACATCAATTACCTGGCTCATCAGCCATACATACATACATAGTATGTATGTACTTGCACAAAGAAAAAGTTTTCAATTTGTATTTAATGATTCTTTGATACAAAATCTCCGATTACCAAGTGAAACGTGACCAACCAGACACCGTGGCAGACATTAGAAAACTATGCAAACTGAAATTGAAATACATTCCAGCACATACATACAAACACACACTCACAGATACACTGCTGGTAGTTATTGAACCTAAAATGTTCATAAACAAATTGATACTGAAAGTTTGTGTGTATTTTGTTTTTAAATACATACTTGATAATATTTTACCGGTTTTTTTCAAACAATATTTATTAAACTAAAACAATAATAGTCTGTCTTGGAGGCATTAACCAACAAACCACATGCATAAACTATTTGCTCTGCTCGTAATCATTGTTTCAGTAATACACAACAAGCATTAAAGCGTACTACGAGTGTTGTGGAAGCTTCTTGCCATTGCTTAAACTATGTATTACAAATTAGTGCCACAAATTACGGAAGCGTTTCACCGAACATCATTTGCTAATTATTATTCTTATAAGTAAGCATATCGCAACAGCAGCAACAGTTCTAGCCAGCTACTACGATTCTAATGCAATTGAATTATTGAAGCGAAGAATCATTAGATTTACAACAGATATTGTACTTATAAGCATATTCATATAATTTTATTAATTGTACTTACAATAAATATTTGTAAATAATGACGTTGTTATTGTTTTCTATTTCCATATAAAGTTGAATTTATGAGAACTTCCATCTAAAGTAAGTTGCTTTAAATAAAACGATGATGATACCAGAGAAAATTTATGATTGTTTGAGGAGGGAATTTGCAAATTAATTAACTATTTAATCGTTTACTTTGTTTCGATTTAATTAAAAGATTTCATGTTTTTATTGCATTTTTTTTTTAGAATTTTATATTTTTGCGCACCCCTTATTGTTTTACGAGTAATTTCAGTAAAAATTTCAAATATTTCACACCGACTATATTCGATAGCTTAGTGAGCAAACATGCTAAGTCAACTTTTTTATGAAAATTTAGTTTTTAATACAAAACTTTTGAATAAGTAGAAGATCGCTTAAAAAAACATTTACAATTATTTATTTATTTTCCGTTGCTATACTGTGATATACAAAATTGCTAAGTCCATTTTTGTGGTATGCAAACGAGTTATGTCAGCTTTTATCAAAATTGCTAAATTATTAAATATATTTAACACTAAAGTTAAATCGAATATCATGTGTGTGCAATTCGAAACGATTTCCTTTAGAGTCGAATTAGGGAGTAACCCCCTGGATAATTATATTCCTATAGAAGTATAGATTGTTCTTGTACCTCTCATAAATTCATTGTTCCATTTTCTCTTGTTTTTACTATGCAAAAATTGAAAAGCTTCCCGTTCGGTATTAAGATTAGTTATAAGAATAGCCAGTGAAAGCAGCTCACTCGGTCCAAAGATTGGCACCTTTGTGATATACCAATCAAGACCTTTGCATTTTCGTGTGTGATTCGGTACCGAACCAACCTGATGTCCGATTGAACAAATCCATCATCATAATATCTACCCTAGATTGTTCCATTAGGTCATGCAGAAATGTCAGATAGATAGATCAGTCTACATCGTGACAAGTTCTGCAAAAGCCATAAGAATAAAGACGCAATATAATAGCATCATATCTACAAGGTTAACAGAACCTGTAGCTCTATCAATATCGAGCATGAAGTCGATATCACCATCACTCTGTGCATCATGAAAACGGAACACTAACCAAATAATCGATTTCCTGGTCTTGCGAACTCGACCCCAATATGTAGTTAAGTACATCAGGCGGCACTGTAACGTTGGAGGATTTGCCTCTCTTGTTACAAATACCACATTATTGTTCTTGTACTACTCAAGACCTTGCTTGTCATATTGACAAGATGCCAAATCAGGCCGAAAATAAGTGAACACATTAAGAAGTCTTAATGAATGGAAGCATCCTCTTTTGTAAACATTCCTTCATGTAACAAATGTTTGGCTTCTTTTGCTGCAACTGCATATTGCTGTCCATGCCAAGAACTTTTTGGGAAAATTTTCTGCTTTTTGGTCCGAAACTTTCCACCAACATTCCCCCGAGCATCAACAACATAAAAATATTGACCCGGAAGCTGCATACATACGTTTCTTCATCCATTATGCAGCAAGTATATTTTTTTAATAAAATTTGACTTTAATTTCCGTGCTCGGTCTTTGGACTTTAAATTTTTAGCAGAGTTCCTGTCAGGAACTTTTTGAGCCTTGTATGTTTTTAAACATGTATTGGCTTTAACTTTTCGTACCAAATAGTCCAAGTACTGAGCTCAGCAGGAGCTCTTTTGAAAATGCTTTCTATTTATTGGCTTTAGAAACATCATGTGGACCATTCCTTCTACATGAGCCAGGTTTTCTATCAACGGACAAGTTCTCCCGATACTGTTTAATAACATTGGAATCAGTTTAACGGCAGACCTTTGATTTTTTGCCCAACTTTTCCGGGTCTTGCCAACTCGGCCCCAATATTGTAGACAAGTACACCAGGCGGCATTGAAACGTTAAATCGTTATCTATTAAAAAAAAGCTCTTTGATTGTGATTTCTTTTGCCATTTTAATTAGGAACATTGTTTCCAGAACATTAGTGACAATACCATTACAAAAATTCGATTAAGCCTTGATAATAGTCTTACTGGCCATTCTTAAGGAAAGTGAGTTGTTTTATGTCTACTCGATTTTTCAAGATAGGGGGAACTGTCAGTTAATATAATTAGACGTGAAACCGCTACAAGCTCTGTTTGATCTTGTCGTCGTGCTAAAGTTCTAACTGCTTCTCAAATGGTAATTAAATGAAAAAAATTAATACACATTCACAGAGAAAACAGATTCGTAGTGGCAACCGAATTTCTTGCCAATCGAATGATTCGCTTGCACATATAGAATTTTTCAGTTCTAGCAACAGGAAATCAAATAATAAGGAAGAATTATGGTTGAAGAAACCACACTTTTGTTATCCCTTCTTGTAGCCACAGCTGTAAAATTAGGTCACCAATGCAGAATCAATCGATTGGTACCACGAATCTGTTTTCTCTGTGTCTATAAACCTTTTGCTAAACTATGACGAAAAGGTTTAAAGCACTGCTTGAACTGGAAATATAATATCCTGTTACTGTGGATCTTAAAATCAATAAGCACTCAGAACTGATTGGTATGACTTTCAGTTCTGATATGCATCAATATTAGCAAATTTGTTTAGCACTTGATCATGTTAATTTTTTGGAAGTTTGAAATATTTACTAAAGGCAGAGGCTGACAAATTTAAAAATGGGTAAAGGTATCTTAGGAGTCCACGGGTGAACTATGCGAGAATAATAAACAATCAGCTGGTTGATACTTCTCCTTTTCAATTGTACCAAAAAAAAACTCGAATTTTTTTATTCCGTGTTCTGTTGTATAGGTGCTGTACTATCTCCAAGTACGACATTCATGTGGTATCCTAAATGTTGATCAAAGCCACCGTATACGAATTACAATCATATAGATCCTGCACAAACCTCTGTATGTTTTCCTCGTTTTGACATGTCTCGATGGAGACTCGAACTGTGTAATGTCGACATCCCAGAAAGAACTGACGTTCTGTTCCACTACTGGGAGAACCTTAAGTCCTTAAGCCAACATTTTGACAGCTTTGAATATATTTCTCTGAGCCAATCGCCTTTGATAATTTAGCTATATTGATGGCCTCTGCTACTTCAGTTGGTGTGTTCAGGTCGGATATGTAGGTATCGGTAAATTTAATCGCGACTATGTTATCCTCCTTCGTCGGGTTAGAAAGAGAACGAACTATAGACCACAACTTGCCAATTCCTAAAGTGAAGTTTCAACTTGTCCTTATTTAACAACCTCCTTCGTAATCCTTGGGTCGTCAGGGTTGGTACTTCGGATGTCATCCGGCTCATCTGCGAGTCTCACTGTCAATTTGCTTTCTTTTGGTTGATGTAATTACGGCGTTGAAAGACGATGAAATCGTTGGGTCGATACAGACAAACGATTATAGGTAAATGGCCAGATCTTAGAAAACCTGTTGCTCGTCAGATTTCGATTTGTTCACTTGATCAGACCGTGTGTGGGGTCATTAAGTGTGCAGATTCTTCGATTAATTCCGCCAACAATGCACATACCGCACTGGTTCCTCTAAAGAGAGTCAACTCAAAATTTAAAAAATTTTCAGTAGAGGCGTAAAAGTGTATTTTTTGTTAATACATTTCAATGAAAGTTGAAGAAGGATGCAACTGTAATTTTTGGCGAAAGAGTAGTGAAAATGATGTAAGGTTTTTAAAGTGGGTTGATATGACCACTGTACATAGATTTCTTGCAAAAAGTGAAAATTGAAAAATGTTGAGTTGACGCTCTTTAAATGAACCAGTGCGATATCTTCACCCCTATCGTAAAAAACATGTGAAATTTAAGTTCCCATGAAATATATATTTCCCTCGAAGGGAAAATTGCTATCGTGCTATTCCCATGAACTTTTCATTCACAATAGTTGATTTTGTTCGTAACAGCTGTTTATTGTTTACACAATTCCATCCAAAAATTTCACAACATGGGGAATTTTTTCACGTGAACAATATTCATGAACGAAAAATGGGAAATGGGAACATATTTCATGTGAAATATTGACTCGCGATATGGGTGCTTGTCTTTCCCTAGGTTAGAGTGCCAGAGTTCATGGTGCGCATTAAATTCCCCTAGGACTAGACGGTTAGCAACCATTAGCTTTGTGTCAGTTCCATTCTCTAGGTTCTATAGTGTGGCATGATCTTTCTCAGTGAGAGTTTCATATGAGTATTTTTGAAAATAGTGCCCAATCAAAAGTTTTCTGACATATATATTTTGCTGGCACTTACAAATGATTAAAAGTTCTTAGAATATGTCCTCAATATGCAATCATAGGTACTAAAAGTTCACGTATCTTAATTTTCTAAATGGTTTTAATACATTTAGCTAATACTTTCAAAATCACAAATAATATCATTATTCTGAATGTGTAAATTTGGCATATGACGCAAAAATAATTTAATAACTGCACAAAGTGATAATTATCATTACATCTTGTTAGATCCTAGTAATCTTATTCTAAATTAAGACCGTTTAACACACAAATTAGATATTGTAAACCATTTCATGATCATTAGTATGTACACTTAGTAACTAATATATATGTAATTACTAAGAATAGTCATTTATGTTTCCATACAAGTACACTTGTATCACAATATTGAAATGTTTCTTAAATTATAGACATTTTTAAATGCTGCAGGTGCAAGAACCAATCAAATGCTAATATTTCCATTTAAATATAGTTTGTCAATCAATTTATAGCGAAATTAAGTTTTAATTATAACTAACAAATAATTAATATTTAATAAATTTAACTTTTACTAGCATAAGTATAAATAATTAACATATTAATTTAGATAGAAAAAAAAAACAGAATGTTAAAACACATGTGAACTAAACAAATTGTGAGAAAAATTTGTTTAAATATTTTAAATAATAAAGGGTTTTTATTGAGTAGTTAATATTAAATTGACTGCAGGAGAATAGATCTGTTCGTACTTCTTTTAAGTGGAAGGGAACTCGTCCCGTAATTAGTCCCTCGGGTAAGCGATCGATAGTACTAATACCGGTGTAACGAGCGATATGTTGTCAGGCCCATTCGTTAAATCGAAAAATTCGTTATATCGAGATTTATTTTTTGAATATGTTTTAAGCGGTGTGACATTAGGTTGATTTGAGGCATTACCATGGATTAATATAGCCTTCATTAAAAGGGATTTCGGTTCTAAAAATTATTCTATTATTAAAAATATCAATTATTTCAATGAAGATAATTTACAACAACACTTCTTACGAATAGACCGAATAGATCATTATTTGATAGCTTGATATAATTGTCTATATTAAAAATTTGATCGCTCGTTTGATTTTGTTTTATTTTTCTCAACATTCGTTATATCGAGTACAAAATTGTTGAAACGTTCGTTATATAAGGTAGTTAATGTTAAAAATGTGGTTGTACGTTATACCGGATTTTCGTTAAAGTGAGATTCGTTATATCGGTATTTGCCTGTACTTTATATGAAAGGAACCTCTCACTTTAATATGACAATATCCTAGGAGGGGGTAATTTGTAATATTTTAGGCTCTCCGTGATTGTTTCCTCAAGGGTAGGGATCTGTTCTTGTTCTAACACATTATATTGAAGATTCCGGCCACTTTAAAATGTCGTTGTTACACACACTGAAGGGTAAATATTATTCTACCAAAACGTTTTATTGCAATTTTTCCAAGTTTTCTCTTGAATTAAGTCTTTGGCCCTTAAGATCCATGAAGGTCAGACATTTCAGATCTCTAGTATACATTTCATAAATTATAGCTATAATAACAATAAAAACAAAAACACAGAAACAGAAAAAAACATAAATAAGTACCAAGTTTTGTGTATTAAAAAAAGAACAAAAAAAATAAATAAATAAAATAACAATAATGGAAACCAGTTTTAAAACGTTAGTCTTTTTTGTTTTAGTTGTTGGATTTTTTTATATTATTATTAATGAACTGCAAAAATGAGAAGTCTTCAAACAAAAATAACAACAATTAAGACGCCGAACATATGAGCAGAAGAAGAATCAACACAAAACAAATGACAGCGAAAAAAAACAAAGCAAAAACATAATAAACAAAGAGGCGACAATCAAAAGTTCGCTTTGTTGTTGGTGTTGCTTGATGTTTCAGCAAATAATAAATAAAAAAAAATAGTGACAATTACTCGGTTGGAACCATTTGGAGCACAACATACAATAATTTAGTATATGAGTGTAGCAGCGTTTCTCATACAGGTGATCGATGACTAGAATTTAGAAACAACCATGATTAATGCAAACAAAAGCAAAAATGAATGAAACTCAAAAACAAAAAAATATAAAATAAAGAAACAGTGACAAAAATAACAGATCCGGTATCTTAAGCTACATTCGAATGTTATAAATACTATAAGACTAATTGGAATTTGTGGAAATTTAACAGAAATATAAAAAAAAACAAACAAAAAATGCAATTAGTCAAGGACAACTAAATGATGACCCTATCATAAGGTTGCTATGTAGATTTGAATTCAGATTAACAAATAAATACTAATGCAGTGTGTTAATTATTTATGTACTAGCTTGACCCGGTGCGCTTCGCTACCCCTGTCGATGTAAAAATCAGTTCAGCCGTTTAGTAATTATTGCTTAAAAACTAAAGGTACCAAAAGGTACCCGTTTTTCCCCCTTTTTATCCCTTTATGGTCCAAGTATAGAAAAAATTTATAGCCTATTGACGCTTCCAAGTAAGGATCTATCTACGTTCCAAATTTCAATAAAATCGGTTCAGCCGTTTAGGCGTGATGCTCAAACAAACAAACAAACAAACAAACAAATAAACAAACAAACTTACAAAGACATTTATATATTTATATAGATGTACGTAAAGTCGAATAGAAAATAAAATTAAAATCAATCCGTTTTTAAAGAAAGTGTTTTATATGGAACGAAATACATTCCTGACGTATTGTAATAAGGACTGAGCTCGAAAAATTTTTTACATACACATCTATCTATATCTATATAAATGTCTTTGTAAGTTTGTTTGTTTATTTGTTTGTTTGTTTGTTTTTTTTTTTTTGTTTGTTTGTTTGTTTGTTTGTTTGTTTGTTTGTTTGTTTGTTTGTTTGTTTGTTTGTTTGTTTGTTTGTTTGTTTGTTTGTTTGTTTGTTTGTTTGTTTGTTTGTTTGTTTGTTTGTTTGTTTGTTTGTTTGTTTGTTTGTTTGAGCATCACGCCTAAACGGCTGAACCGATTTTATTGAAATTTGGAACGTAGATAGATCCTTACTTGGAAGCGTCAATAGGCTATAAATTTTGTCAATACTTGGACCAGAAAGGGATAAAAAGGGGAAAAAAAGGTAAAATTGGTACCTTTAGTTTTTAAACAATAATTAATAAACGGCTGAACCTATTTTTACATCGACAGGGGTAGCGAAGCGCACCGGGTCAAGCTAGTATAAATATATAAATGTCTTTGTAAGTTTGTTTGTTTATTTGTTTGTTTGTTTGAGCATCACGCCTAAACGGCTGAACCGATTTTATTGAAATTTGGAACGTTGATAGATCCTTACTTGGAAGCGTCAATAGGCTATACTTGGACCAGAAAGGGGTAAACAGGGGGAAAACCGGTAAAATTGGTACCTTTAGTTCTTAAACAATAAATACTAAACGGCCGAAACGATTTTATTGAAACTTCCAACATAGACTACGACAGGGGTAGCGAAGCGCACCGGGTCAAGCTAGTATGTTAATAAAAATGAAACCACTAAACTTACAGTTTTTAATCTTTTTTGATTTAATTGAAATTATTGTTACAATTTACAAAAAAAAAAAAAAAAATATTTTTATAGTTCTAATCACTAATGATGAAATTTTGAACCTTTTTCGAAAACCCTTCCATTATGGTTTTTATAGTGCTTTATGTCACTTTGTTCGAACAGGTTGTTCATCTCTGTTTAAAATCAACCACACTTTTGGACACCTTTTTTGAGCTCTTCAATTCTCTTTTAACAAGAGCCCAATATCTCTCCACTGGACTCAGCTCCATGCAGTTTGGAGGAATTGCCTCTCTTATTACAAATACCACATTATTGTTATTGTACCACTCAAGACCTTTCTTACCATAGTGACAGAAACATCAACTGCATATTTCTTGCCATACCAAGAACTTTTTGGGAAATTTTGTCTGCTTTTGGGTCCTAAACTTTTCTTCAACATTCCCTCGAGCATCTGCAACATACAAAAAATTTACCCAGAAGCTGCGAAAAATTTTCCATACGTACATTTCGTCATCCATTAATCATAAGGTATATTTTTTGTATAAAATATGACTTCAATTTCCGTGCTCTGTTTTTGGCCTCTAAATTTTTAGCACAGTTCCTGTTAGGAACTTTTTGAGCCTTGTATGCGTTTAAACCTTCATTGGCTTTAACTTTTCGTACCAAATAGTCCGAGTACTCACCTAACCGGGCTGCTTTCCTACTGGAGGTGTTGGGAGCTCTTTTGAAAATGCTTTCTATTTTTTTGGCTTTAGAAACATCATGTGGAACATTCCTTCTACCTGAACCAGGTTTTATATCAACGGACAAGTTCTCCCGGTACTGTTTAATAACATTGGAAACAGTTCGACGGCACACCTTTCATTGTTTGGCCAACTTTTTGTAGGACCATGTTGGGTTTTGTTGAAAATATTTAATAATTTTAGTACGCACTTTTTTCTGGTCACTTATTGTTATCAGATTAACAACAAATGAACATAATTGGTAACTTGATCAAAAAAATCAAATAATACTTGGGTTAAAAGTTTTAATGAAAAACTTGTGTTAAGAATTTTACGATCTCAGTCCTTAAGTATAATTTGTATTTGAAATAATTTTATAAAAAATAAAAATCAAATATGAACACATCAGATGTGAAAAACCTTTTGGAATGTACAACTTTTGTAAATATGATTGCAATTACGCTGCTCCAGAGAAGACACCTTCGTTTAGTTTTACCCAGTGAACAAATTAAAGTTTCGTTGGCGATACAATGATTAGAATTATGTGGTCAAGTTTAACTGGTTGTCGCTAGAATGAAATATGAAGTCATTCCATTCGTCGCGTATAGTGGGGTAAATATCCAAGAAACGCCACAGGGGGAAATTTGAGAAAATTGCGCCCAGAATTAGGGACTAGTATTACATTCGTTGAGATTATTTGTGAGACTTGTCAAAAATGGTTTGCTTTGTGTCCATTCCCTTCTTTAGGGACTACATTGTGGCATGATATATTTTATCAAGACTCGATAGTTCTCTTTTCGATCTTACTCAGTGAATGATTCATACGAGTAAATGGAATAATATTCAAGAGGAGACAATGTTTCTACCTGTAAATAAACACAATGTCATGCTGTTCTTTCTAGAAGTCATCGGAGGTGTCATACATACCATGTCGTTCCAGCCAACCCTACTTCACTTTGTCCAGTGAATTTATGAACTCACCCAATTAGTAGTACAATTCGTTGGACTTATGCCCGTAATTTCAACAAATAGATATCTATCAGTGTTTAGTTAATTATGGAGTAAAAATATTTTCTCATTTCTACCAGTAGATATTGATTTTAAATGAATGTCAAGTTACCTTTTAGGTAAATTTATCTGCTTGTCATTTTACACCGTAGATATCTATTTGTTGAAATTACGGGCATTAACCTACATGCAGAACCCCCAGATTAAAATTTGCATTGTTCTAGATATTACAACAACAACTATATATATTTACACAACGAATGATTTGGTCCAGGTCTGCCACTTCGGCCTCATGATTGGAATAAATATTCCCAACCAAACCAACACTTTTTTGATTTTAAAAATGTATTTCTGAATAAAACGTCTGTGATTTGGCGACTGTAGCTAAGAATTGGAAGACTGCCCCCAGTTTTTTTAAAAAATTGTACCGCTGGCTGTGCTAAGAAAAATGGAATTATAGATAACTTATGTCCATGAACATGTTAATGAATGTCACCAAGCATTGGAGAATCGGATGTTACATTCTCGCCAAACTAGTTAAGTAAATTGGCCTCAGTCTTTCCTTTACAAATTATGAGACTTTATACACAAGGATTTTGCAAGTATTTCAAATCCTAGCATTGACAAAAAAAATTTAAAAGTATCCTCCTCGCTGCACCATCTCCATGCATTGCCATTGCATAAATGTATTTTCGTTGACAGTAATAATACCTCAATACATTCTTAGTTCTTATTTATCTATCTCCAAAAATATTTCAACGTGGTTTTATCTTTAGTTTTTAATAGGGACCTTGTTTGCTTACATCATAATTAATTGTTCCAATTCGAGTTAAATGTATTTAATCCCGTACGTATCCTCCACGGACCTCGATTTTGAAATTTTCCATGATTATTTTTCACATGTGTTTGAATTTCGATGATGGCAGCGCTAAATATCCTTCTTAACTGCACGGGTGATCTTGATTTGACTTCAAATACCTCAAAAATAAATCTAGTGGTGACAAATCACACGTTCAATGGGGTCGTTTTCTATCTCACTGAAACGATGTCTCATACAGAGCATTCTACTTGTCTTACCCCATACTGGGCAATGATCCGTAATCATACCGATGATCACTCTAACAATACTCTTATCCAGGTCCAGTAGTAGTCTAGTAGCTGTTATATTTAGTCTAGACCACAAGATTCTAGATTTCGTATTTAACAGATAGCTGCATTTGGATAATTGGGAGGCCTCAGTAAATTTCTCCAAACCTTGCAAGTTGGTACAAAATTGTAAAGTTTTGGAACCACGCGTCATAAGTAAAATAACCTGGTAATAAAAGTCATCCTCATTAATTATACAATTATAGTTAATGTGATGATTTTCGTCAATTTATCATTTTAGAATATTAATCTTATCTGATTATGTTGGACTTTTAACGAACGAAATTGCTTTAAACGCTTGAATTAATTGCAATCTACCGGATATCCATAACGCCATTTTTCGTCTTGTTGTAGATTGTATTTGCCTTCTAATTTGAAACTTGACCAGTGCAGATGTAATTTCAGAGCAAAATTTGTACAAGATTTCGAGCCCTTTCGATCTATCCGATGTATTTTAAACAATTCAATAATGTCATTGGTTTCTATGTACACCACTCCTTGGCGATGTTAGTGATGATATTTGAACCTTCGTTAAAGTATCATACCATAATATTAACTATGGATGATCGGACTTGCATTAAATGTCATTAATGTTGTAAAATCGATTTGTTATTAAGTTTTTAACTTTAGATTAAACACTGAAGTGGTAAATTAAGAAGTTTTTATTATGGGAAGCCGGAATCCAACCTATACATAAGACCCCGTTCAATCTATCCGTCAATACCTAAAAGCCTTGGTAAATTGGGAAATTATATTCATATGAATGAAGTAGACACAATTTTTCGGTGTGTCACAAAATTCATGGACATCATGTCATCGCACGTTTTGATAAGCTATCATATTTTCTATTAAATCGCTATACGTTATAAAACTAAGAGGAACGACAAGACGGGAATGGTAATTAATCTTACTTTCTAGTTCCAAATAACATGACAATTTATATATGTCATACTATCAATGCATAGCGTACACAAAAAGTAACAATACATTATTTTAACTGGTAAAGGGAAAGACTAATAAACAATTAAGCGAAAACAATTAAAAAAAACATTTAAAGAAGCTGAATTTTTATTTCAATATAATCATAAAACAAATATTAATGATCCGATCAGATGTTTATATGTGGGATTTAAAAAGTTGAGAGAGAATGTACCCCTCAGACAAACAAAGAAACAACTGTTTACTTAAAGTAAACTGGGTGTCAAATAAGGTGACCAGACAGCAGAACACTGATAATATCCCGAGTAGTTTTTTTGTTAATGTGGCGGGTTAGAAACCTATTTTGACGCAGTTTATTAGCTTCGTCATCTTAAATACACTTTTGAGTATCCAAAATATGCTCAAATCGTCATTGAAATGATCTAATTGCTTGCAACTATACTTTATTTTTTAAGAGAATTTGTCGCTCAGAGAAATCTAATCTTTCGACTGAAACTTGGAGTAGTGATTAACGGGTTCTTTTAGGAAATTTTAGCTTGAATTTTAGCTTGAATTTCTGCTGATGTTCTGGCGTTTTTGATGTCGATATACTTATTCTAATTATTTAAACGCCTTACGTTTTAAAATACTAGATACTCTGATCTCACTACAATTTTTTTTCCATCAAGTTTCTCTGTAAAATTGGTCACCTTAAGTGAAGATCTCAACTTTTCAAATGTGGTGGGCAGTTTCTAATGATTATTTGGCTCTTGTTTTGTTGTATTCTAAGTGTATATAGTATGTTAAAAGTTAAGTTTTTGTTGTATCAATCATCATCACTATCATCATCTAAAACTACATTAAGAATGACGTTAACTTTAGTTATTTTTTATGGTGAAACAAATAAAAAAATTAAAAAAAAAAAAAAACTTGAAGCTATTAAACACGGAATCCCCAAAACTAGCAGCGTCATCACGTCGATCTGTTCGTCTGTCTATCCGTCATTGTATAAAGTATTAATTTAAGTGGTAACTGTGTATAAATTGTTGTTAAATACTTGTACAAGTAAATGAACAGATTTTTGTTTGCTCACAAAACACCATATAATACACTGACTATCTTTAGCAATACAATGTACTCATACTGTGGAAGATAATTACATGACTAGTAGTGATGATTTGTCTGAAAATCAGATTTCTTTAAAATAAGAAGGAAAATTATTAAAATAATAAGAAAATTAGCGTAGATTAGAAACAATGACTTTATCTTCGAATCTAGTATCATTCTGCAATCTTTAATCATATACAAAAGCTCGGTTAGCACAATTCCTACAGCAACTCATTATAACTTCACTAGTAATCCAAACCGTTGTATTGATATTACTCATAAACTGAACAATTCCCAGCAGTTCTAGGAGATAGTCCCGAACTAGTGATTTTACCCATCATTTATGGTGGGAACTAGTTACTTCAATAGCTACGTGACTGACTAGTATCCTAAGCAGGGGGTCAATTGACCCTTTTTGACTATAATGTGACTGTCTAATAGCTGGTCCAAAGTAGTCAACGCATTGGATTCACATACTGGTTAAATAGCGCCAGTTGTCTTACTAGCTACCTAACTGGTAACTTGATTAGCTGCATAACTAGTTATTTTAACCTGTACCTTTCTTCGACTACTCTCCAATGGATTGCTTCTGGTGGGTAAAATAACTACTTTATAAAGTGCAGTACAAAATAAACATTTAAAGTAACTTCACTATAGGTTACACTAAAATGACTATTGTCTTCATGCTATGTTATATGGAATATCAGTATACTTAGGCAAAAATAAAAATTAACTGTATGAGAATTATATCAACACAATTTGTATAAAACCAGTTTGAACGAAAGTGACAACACTCCAGATTACTTAGAGACACTTAAGTGACAATTGTCTTCACGCTAGATTACCTGGGATGTATAAAGTAACCAATTGTTTTTCCTCTGTACTACAAAGAGCACATACGTATCAAATGACCAAAATATATAAATTGGAGTCAGCCAAGTAATAAGACATTTGCGACGATTACTGTCTATAAGGGATACATTGACTACTTGCTTAACTGCTGGGTTTTTCTCTACACAACTGTTATTTGTTGGAAGATATTTATGTAATTTTATAATATTCAGTGAATAAAGACAATTGTATACTCTATCCTTACCGATAAGCTCCAACTAGCCTGCACGCGGCCAAGAAGCTCCATAATACCCTTTGGCCATATTGAATCCAAAGTGACACATATAAAACTAAAGTCTACTCAAATGCACTGGCTTCTTGATCCACGGTCAGTCCTAAACTTTGACTACAAGGTTCTATTGTATAAAGAAAACCAATATAGCATTACGGCTCTTGAGAATTATTATAAACAATAACATACATAGGGATCTCAATGACTCAACAATGCCAGAGGAGATCAAGTACTGCAGTATTTAATATCCTTTTCAAGGGGGCTGCTATCATTTCAGGTACATTGACATCTATGAAGAATAGAAAGTTGGGAGATAGCCAGATAGTAACATCATCTGTACTAATTTTTAGTGGCAATAACAACGCTTTTATACATATTTAGGTTAACATCAATACTTATTGCAAACTTCCAAAAAGAAGGATCCAATAAAGAACTAGAAAATTAAAAATTAAACTTTGCACTGTTTTATAAATCTGAGTATATATCTTTTGGAACTTGAAACAAATTATAAATTCTCATGTCCAGAACTTCAATAGCTTCCGATTCCATTATATTTAAACTACCCATCTCCGCTGCTCTCCAGACGGAAATTACTGCTAACAAAGGAGCATCCAACTGGCATAGGTATTGTCGAATATCTGGGAGACATTCTAGAATAACGCTTATATGGGTTCCTGGGCAAAACAGTGCTCTGTTATCTGCAAAATGGTTTTTGTCTGTGCTAGTTAAATTTTAATTTATCTTCACACACTTCCCTTGGCATAGTGGTAACCAAGGTAATTGTATAGCACACGTTTTTGCCAGGAGGGGTGCGATGATGAATGAGGAGGCGATCGACCTCTTCTATGGTATTTCCCTTGAAAATTGCAAAACAACTGGCCAGTCGAAACTATATGAGACTGCACAGAACACATGTACCAATGAATCCACCTGTGGTATTGCGAGGTCGACCTGCCCGTATATGATGCCGGCAGGACAAATCTACTTATAGGATTCTGACGTGAGCAAATAAAGCTTCTACCATTGCAGGACACGGTATAATTGGAATACATGTTGGGAAAATGGTCCTACGATTCAACGATTACTGCAGAAGCACTCATAACAAAGAAGAGAAGGAGACTGTGTCCCATCCTCTCGTTTCTAGTATTTAGAAACAACAACAGTCGATTTAGTTATTTTGGGTATCACAATGGGATCAACTTTTGAATTGACCCAAGTGAGCTGCTTGATGTGTGGCTGCCCACGAAACCTAATCTATCATTACCGTTCAGCCCCAACCTCCAACGACCTTAGCATCTGGAAAAAAATATGTTCCTAAAGGAGAACATTTTAATATAGAAATATAAAACGACGACGTCTTGCAATTTAAAATTGACTTGTTGTAGTCATTAGGTAGGTTCCAACCTGTAAATCTCCGTAAATCCGTACTATACTTCTGATTAATATAGTTAAAAAACTGGCAGAACTCCGCATTCGTTAGAACCAATATCCTCTGCGGAAACCCAATCCTAAAGAGAACAAAAGAGTTTCTGAACCTGACTAGGTTAATACTCAGAAGATTAGTTAATATGTTAACTGGACATACAAAGCTGAAGTCTAAATGGATTCCATTGATCTATCCGACAATGCGAACTGCGGAGCATATTAGGAAGATACTAAGCTGCTTTCTTTTGACTTGAACTATGAACTCTATTTATATCGATAAACTCTTGTTTGTTCTTATAAAATTATTGCCAGGACTGTAGTTATATAGTTATTTTTATAGATTTCATACTGTAACATCTTTTTATAAATATATTTTTTTAATGACTATTTAAAATTTGTGTATAGTGTTCTTATACCTACATATTTTTTGGTGTTGAGATGTTGTTAATAATATTTTGTTTACCACGTTCTTGCCATTAATTAATTTTTTCACATATTGTATTCATCATAAATTAATGTTTGTTTAGATTAAATACGATTTAACCATATTGCAGATATGAATATCGAATGTTCTTTTTAAGAAATTTTCCATGCCAAAAAAAGGTTTTTTAAAAAGATGTAGATTGGAAAAAAGTTGCAATATCATGCAAAGCTCTCTAAAACTTGTACTTATGTTATTCAGTTATTGATACATCCCACTTAAAATACAAAAAAAAAAAACATATTCTTTTTAATATAAATTATAAATACATAGAATAATCTTTATTAGTAATTAAAAAAAACTTTCGAACCAATATTTTTGGTTCATACGAGAAGATAGTTGTATAATTGCTTTTAATTTTCTCACGTAAAATTTAATTGTTACTATGTATCTGCATAAACAGTTTTATTTAAAACAATGCATTACTTTTAGAAAAAACCTTAAAAATTTATCACTTTACTCGAGCACACAAGTTCATCTAAGTTGAACTTTTATTGGCTTAACTTTTAGCCATTTGCCATTATAAAAACATGACTTAAATCATGCAGGTGTATTCTTACTGGCTTCTTACCGCTATCTCAATTTAACAAAAAATATTTGTACAAGATCTTTATCAATTGTAAATGTTAATGATGATGGTCAGTTGGTTTTTAGTAATGTGTACTCGTGTACTCATTGAGTTTACATAGGTGCATAAATGTGATTGCTGCTGTTAATGTAGAAGGCAAGATACAAACGTATTTCCATAACTCATAATGGCTCCCCATTTCCTTAACATGCAAAATGTGAATTTGACAAATTGAAATACATAATCGAATAAAAATCTTGAGCATTTTTGGCGTAAGCAGTTTTAAAATTGTTTAACAATTTAAAGACCTTTTCTTTGTTCCAGTACTTTATTGAAAAATTGTATAAAAAAGGACAAATTATTAAATTCGTATTTAACTAGTAGAGACACAAACCACAATTTGTAACAAAGCTTATTTTGCAGTTAACAGTGCACTGTTATGCATTTAACAGAGATAGTATTTAAGAGTTAGTATATTTAGGAGATTAATGCAGGAGAATGGAAGCAAGTCCATGACCAAAACTATATTGAAGTGTCTATAATAATGAAATAACTAAAATATTTATAGAATTTACAAATTTGAATGTCTGTTTTGAAAACATATTCTTTAAAGGATCATTGGTAAAAATGGTAATTTTTGGAATGGTACACGTAACACTCTATATAGGTTTGGTTGTCCAAGTGGTCTCTAATGATGCACTAGTAGTGGGATAGCTAAACTAATTTTGGGATTTGAGAAAATTGACTTTCAAAAAAATATTATTTTTGAACAAGTTCTTTACAGGATCATTAGTAAAAATGGACATTTTTGGAATAGTACACGTAACACACTATATACGTTTGGTAGTCCAAGGGGTCCCTAATGATGCACTATTAGTGGAATAACTGAACTAATTTTGGAATTTGAGAAAATTTAGTTTAAAAAAAAAATGTGATTTTGACAATGATCCTCCAAAAAATTTGTTTTCGAAACAGACATCCAAATTTCTAAATTCTATAAATATTTTAGTTATTTCATTATTATAGACCTTTTGTACCACTTCAATATAGTTTTGGTCATGGACTTGGTTCCATTCTCCTATATTAACCTCCTAAATATACTACCTCTTTAATACTATCTCTGTTAAATGCATAACAGTGCACTGTTAACTGCAAAATAAGCTCTGTTACAAATTGTGGTTTGTGTCTCTACTAGTTAAATACAAATTTATCTTCACACACATAAAATTAGCAATGTTCACGATTGAATAACTTTGGAACGCGTTATTCGATTTTAACAAAGGTGCTGTCTTCTGAAATTACTCAATAAATCTTTATCTTCTTAGCAAAAGGACCTTCAAAATCGAAACATTTCTTCCATCCTTGGATATGTCAAAAACAGATCTTCTTATTTTCTGAATTTTTTTACATTAAATCGACATTGTGAATTGTAATTATTGTGTGAATATTACAAATTGGAATTCCAATGGGTTCAAAAGTTATGGTAGTTTTTATACCCTACACCACCATAGTGGGGAGGGTATAATGGATTTGTGCAGATGTTTGTAACGCCCAAAAACATTAGTCTAACACCCACCTTAAAGTATACCGATCGACTCAGAATCACTTTCTGAGTCGATTAAACGATGTCCGTCTGGCTGGCTGGTTGTCCATGTAAACCTTGTGCGCAGAGTACAGGTCGCAATCTTGAAGATATTTCGACAAAATTTGGTACATAACATTTTTTCTGCCCAAGGACCAAGTCTATTGAAACTGGCTGAAATCGGTTCATTATTTCACCTAGCCCCCATACAAATGTCCTCCCGAAATTGGACTTTATCGGTCATAAATGTTTAATTTGTAAAGCTATCTACACAATTTGTTCTCCAAATAAGTTTTATATATACGGAATTCATGTCACCAAATTTTATTATGATCGGTCCATAATTAGTCATAGCTCCCATATAATACCTGCTTCCGATAATCACTTTAACGAGCATAAATCTCCTAAATATGTTGGTATACACATAAAATTCAACATAAATAACTTTCATATAGACATTAATCACATGACCAAATTTCATGGTGATCGGTCCATAATCTGTCATAGCTCCCATATAAGGCCCACTTCCGAAAATCACTCACGAATATAAATTATTGAAATTTTAAAAGAAAAATGTTTTTGCTCATTTACTTAGTGTAGGGTCAAGCCCGACCATACTTTCTTACTTGTTCTATAATAACTTATACAATTTTCTATGAAACATAGTGAAGAATGAAATAAAAATTGGCATAGACCTTCGTCTTACTATTCTAAATATGATGCCAAACCAACGATAAACGTTAAGCGAAATATTGGAGGTCAAAGGTCACAAAAATTCAATATTTTATAAATTTTACTTATTTTGCATATTACGCGTTTAGAAGTCATTACACAGTTTATATAAAATCTAATTTTATACATTTTGGTTAGAGAACATTTTATTTATTTTAATAAATTCAAAACCAAGCCTATGGGGCCAAATATGGCTTATATTCTACTTAACCCTCTAACCCGCAAACTTTAAAAAGCTAACAAAAGTTGTCGAATAACAGCCATCAGAAACTAATTTGAAAATTATGTTTAGGAACCAGGTGCAAAATGGTGAGGAGTGCCTGAGGGCATTGTTGCCGGATTAGGTGTAAAAAACAATAAGATGTAAACATTAATTATGATACGATTTTATTGTAAAATTAATGAAAAAGATACAAAAACTAAGAAAATCACCCCTATCGGCAATAACATGTGAAATTTTGTTCCCATGAAATATCGATTCCCCTCGAAGGGAAAATTGCTATCGTGATATTCCCATGAACTGTTCATTCACAATAGTTAATTTTGTTCGTAACAGCTGTTTATTGTTTACAAAATTCCATCTAAAAATTTCACAACATGGGGAATTTTTTCACGTGAACAGAGTTGATGAACGAGAAAAGGGAACTATTTCATGTGAAATATTGATTCGCGATAGTGGTGAAAATGTTTGACTTTCTACGATGATACTCATGAAAACACTGTTTGGAATTTGAGAAGCATAAACGCAGATCGCATTTTGAGCAAACACACTGTGTTTCCGACTTTTTACATCTTTTTTGTCTAACCAGATTGGAAAGTGGTCGATATTGTCATAACGGACGTCATTAACTGGATGTTTTGCTTTTTTGCCAACTTTTAAACTTCCTGTGGATCTTCCTGTGGAGTGCCAACTGATCATGAGTCAAGGTGGATTATTTAATTCGCTGCGGTCTCTATCTGCCATTCCTATAATTTTTTTTTTATATAACAAAAAAGTAAAAAACTATATAATATAACACGCCGATAAATTTAGCCGCAAACCGCAACAGTGCCCTGAGGTACCCCTTAGTTTTTGCGTTCTCAACACACTTTTTTTAATTGTTTAAGATTTACAAATTCATAGACTGAAAGTAAAAGATCTTTCCTTTAAAAAAAATATTTCGAATAGACTAAAAGTTAGTTAAACTTGGATTAAAAAAAATAATCACACACAAAATTTCAAGTGCTTAAATTACGACATCACTCAGAAAACAGCTGACAGAATAAAAACTAAAAGTGAGAATGCATTTCGACCTTCGAGGGAAATGTTAACAAATCTGTGACTAAAGTCATCGTTAAATTTAAAAAAAGATTACTTATAATAACTTTTTGAGATAATTGGTGTAATGCATGCCTTGAGGTATTCTTTGCGGGTTAGAGGGTTAACATTTTTGCATATCACTAACCGTTTTCGTTACTTTCTAACCTCAATATATTGAATATTAATTAGCATGTTTGATCACACTAGTTTACAAGGTTCTTGTTCATGATGTCCGGTTGATTTACAAACAAATAGTACTGGAGGACATAACCTTTCTGAAAATGAAATTTGTGACCACCAGTATATAAGGTGAGGTACATAGTTGATCACCAACTTTACAAAGCTTAGTAGAGATCGTAAAATTTACGAAAAAGTATTTTTGTTTATAAAAAAATCATGTTTCATCAGTATCATCATCAGCTGAATAAATGGAAAATGTTATGCCATACTTCCATTACTTTATATGATCCATCCATCTGTTCATCAGCAACATAACTGAAATGATTTTTATTAAACGTCATCTGGGAGATGGGTGTCAGTTTTTTATCACTATTTTAAGTCTAAAAGAGATGTCAATGACCAAAATAACATGTAGTATGTATTTAACAAAAAAAAATGTTGTTGACAGGTCCATGTACTTTTAGTTAGATGTTAGTGATTGTCATGCGAAAACGCTTTTTTCAAATGACAGTGTTTCATGAAATATTCACATTGAATTTCACCCACATTTTATTATTACTTTAATTTTTGGGTGTGTAGCTACTAGCTAGCTAGCTGCTTATGTTCTTTATGGACTAGATTTTAAGTTGAAATTGTCTTAGATATGTAAATGGAGTGTTAGCGTGTCAGTCACATAATGTCACGGGCTTTTTTTTTTGCGCATTCAAATTTGTACCACTAACCACTATATATTTTCGAAAGTAACAATGTTGCAAACTAGATCCTACCACGCATGAAATGTTAGATTTCTTATTTTATTTGAAAACTGCTTGAGTTATGTATGTTTATTGAATACGATTTTGTGCAAATAATCCTTGAACTAAAATTTGTACTTGATACAACATTTTATTTTATTTATTTAGTATGTAACTATAACTTTAACTTTATTTTATTTTTACTATATGTATGTATTTTACATGACAGGTGTCTTTGTGTCTGCTCTCATTTCATGGACGAAACTAAAAAATAAAATAAAACGCATAAATATTTTTATCACTATTGCGATTATTATTGAGTAAAAAATTGCAATTTTTATTTATGCCAGCTTGAAATACATATCTATAATTCACAAAACAAACTAGTCTACAATTTCCAAATACTATCGAATAAATTTCAAATCTGCTACAATAAAATTTAAAAAATAAAAAAAACTAAGTAAGAAAAATTAACATTTTTAAAGGCAAACCATGACTAGTCTAGTCTGAACACTGACAACACTTCTGTGGAGTGTAGTAAATCAATTTGATTCTTGATTTTGTTTTTTTTTATGTAGATCAATGTTGAACTTAAAATTACAAATAAATAAAACACTCAACCAATTCAATACTTTTTTTTTCAATAGAGATAAAATTCTGCAACATTATTTTTTTTTTTTTTTTGTTTCTGCTTATTTTTTCTATTTGAAATGAATTTTTTGAAGTCATTACTTTTAATGAATTTAATTGTCACCAAATGTGTATTACAATTAAAAAATCATTTAATGACAAATGAAAAATTTGTTAACGAAAATTGAGTAAAGTACTCCAACATACAATCTAAATGTTACTTTTGTGCACCAAAAAAAAAAATAAATAAATAAAAAAAAAGTTAAATCTGGTTGGTAGGCTTTGAAAGTAGCGACAAAATACGATTTGACGTTAAGTCGTTTAATACTTAAGCTTAAAAGATTTAATAAAACAGAGCTAGAGCTAAAACTAGTTCAGAGTAGGGGAATTTTGAGGATATTGAAAGAAGTTGTTTAATAGCATTAAATTTGAATAAAAATAAAAAATATTATTTTTATTATATACTTACGGTCGTATCTATAACGAAAAATTAACCACTGTATATACATCGCATACAACAAGCTGCTAACTAGCAGACCGATTAAACTTAGCAGAGAGTTAGCAAAGAGTTTATTTATAATGCACTTTAGTCTGTCAATAAATAATTTGAAAATCAACTCTTTAAAAAAAATCAACTCTGATGTATGTTGACATTTCTATTTAAGTTTTTTCCCTCAAATCATAAAAAGAAGAACTGAAATATATTTGTACCCCAAATCTTACACGAAATTTCCTAAATTCCGAACAATCATTCCAAAATTAAAATTTAGTTTTTGATTTTTACACCCTTCACCTTCGTGAGAAGGGTATAATAAGTTTGTCATTCCGTTTGTAATTTCCACAATATAATTTTCTGACCCCATAAAGTATATATATTCTGCATCCTTATAGATAGCGGAGTCGATTTAGCCATGTCCGTCTGTCTGTCTGTCTGTTGAAACAATTTTCTGAAGACCCCAGATATCTTCGGGATCCAAATCTTCAATAATTCTGTCAGACATGCTTTCGAGAAGTTTCCTATTTAAAATCAGCAAAATCCGTCCATATATAACGGAGATATGAGCAAAAATCCGAGAGGCCTCTTTTTGATCTATATCTCGATTACTCGATTACTAAGTCATAAATATAGACAATATGGATATATAATGATATTTCAAAGTCCAATGATAGATATTTCAAAGTCCAACGATGTATATAAGGCTATAGTAAGTTGGACCTACAATGGGTCAAAATCGGGAAACAATTTTTTAACCCGAATTTTTTTTTCACAAAAAACATTTTTTTGTCATACATTTGTTTCACTAATAAATTAAAAAAAAAAATTTAATTAAAAAAAAAGTTTTAAAAATTGAAAAAAACAAAAAAAATTAATTTTATTTTAAAGTATAATTTGGTGTTGCCCATTTTCAACACCAAACATTTCTGTTCAACAGAGAATGTTTGGGGACAATTTCATCCACATAGGCCAGACATAGCTAGATGTTTTAAGATTTATTAATAACCCAAAACTGAAATACTTGTGTGGCTCTACGACCAATATTTGGATGTATTACAAACGGTTAGGTGGTGCCCTTAGAGAGGCTAAGCCGCTGGACCGATTTGCTGAAATTTTCACAGTAGCTTCCACTTTATCTGGAGGAAACAATAGGCTAGATATTACTTTAAAAATTCGATGTGATAATAGTGAGAGCCTTAAAATTTCCATGATTTATTTAGTTACCATTGTAAGTAGTTTTGGAAAAAATGGGCGGGATTGAATTGGCAACTCACCTACAATCGTGTGAACGCAACATGTTTTCTCTTATATAGTATAGATTTTACTTTTACAAAATTTCAGTTTTTCTGACAGTTTCCTCTTTTCCCACTCACACATGGCGTCTTTATTATCTCTAATCACTTGCTGACATTTGTCGTTTCAAAACAAATTTATCAAAAAAAAAAAAAATAAAAATACCGCGAACCACACCTTTATTTAAACAAAAACAAAATTCAACATGACTTTTTAATTATTAATTATTTTATGCGTAATTTGTTAGTTTATGTTACATTAATTAATGCTTTTTTTAATCTACAGTTTTATTTTATTCCTTTTTGCAATTAAAACATATGACTTTGTATTTTTTTAAAATGTTATTTAAACAATTAATTAGCTAAAATACGTACATATGTACTTATAAAGTCTAATATTAAGAATTTAATAGTTAAAATTAAAGATTTGTTATTAAATTTTATGTTTATATTTTATCTTTACAGAAAAAATTTATAGTCAAATTGAAAAACAAAGATACGATGGCTGGTACAATAATTTAGCACACCCTGATTGGGGTTCTGTAGGTAAGTGGTCATTCTTAATTTTAGAAAAATATTTTAGGGAAAACTAACGGAATCTCTGAGCAGAAACTGATATCAAAAAAGCTTTTCGATATGATAATGATTTTTAAAATGTAAATGATTTTCCAATAAGTTCGGCTCGGTGTTGAAAGTCTGTGTCGGCTATGTTGTTTTGGAGGCGTCTGTCGAAGCTCTTGTTTATTGTTTAGTCGCGGAAATTTACAACACAAATATAATACAGATTCGTCAAAACTGACGTTTACAAAATTGGTGATCTGCTGTGTTTTATTCAGAACTGTAAATGAATCATTCATTTTTTAATTAATTCGCGAATCATTCACACAAAAAAATTAATTGAATGAAATTTGAGTCAATTCAAATGAATTTGGTAAAAATGAATTGCAATTCATTTCCAATTCATTTGAATTGATTTTGAATTAATTCAAATGAATTAGAAAAAAGAATTAGCCATTCATTTCCTACTCATTTGTATTGATTTTGTAAGTAAATCTACTTTTTTGAAAATTTTTGAATTGAATTTTAAAAATTCTAATGTCTTTGAGTCGTCAAAGATGGCTTTGATTAATGTTTATTGTTTGTGATTGAGAGTCAATATTTTGTTTGAAGTTTCTTGTGATTGATCAAAAAAAACAATATTGTTTTGTCGTTCAGCGTATTTCAAAATAAAAATCAGTTCTTCTTGAAGAAGCAAACTCCAAACATCATGTTTCTTTGATCAGACGCGGATCATGGACAAGGCTTTTCAATTTTTGTACTGAATATTCTATTCCCCCTAGAGATCTGCTCTTGAATTTGATTGATTGCATTCAGTTTTGAATTGCTAATTCTTTTTTCTAATTCATTTGAATTTATTCAAAACCAATTCAAGTCAAATGAATTGCAATTCATTTTTAACAAATTCATTTGAATTAATTCAAAATCAATTTAATTCAAATGAATTGAAAACGAATTGCAACTCATTTTTACAAATTTATTTGAATTGGAAATGAATTGAAATTCATTTCTGCCTAAATCGTTTGAATCGATTCAAATTTCATTCAATTCATTTTTGTTGTGAAATGAATTAACTCAAAATTTAGCTAATTCATAATGAATTAAAATCAAAAAAAAAAAAAAAAATGATTAATTTACAGCTCTGGTTTTATTTAACTTCATCGAAAAAAGATTATAGCCATACATATTACATACATATATTAGCTATTCCCTACTTACAGTGGGGTTAAATATGTGATGACACTTTGATACATTTTAACACCATGTCGTATCTGCTCATCATCTGTGGTTACAAGCCCAAATCAGGGTTCCTAATCGGCAAACATTTTTGTTAGGTAATTACTGGAATTTCCTCTTAAAGTAGTTTATCTCTGCACAGATAAACCAGATTCATTGCATTTTTTGTCAATCAAACTCAATTGATGTAGAAGAATTTCGATTTAAATAATCGAATTTTTGTCACCCCAACGAAAATTCGGTCATTCACACTGAATCATTTGATTAACAATAAATTCGGTTATCACAACCAAAACCATATTTTATTGTGTGAACAGAAACATATTCCTTTAAAACCGGCTTTTAAGTTCTTAGAAGAATTATTAAAATGCTTAACAATAAAACGTCTAATCCTATTCATATTTTGAGAAAATTATTTTTTCAAGAATTAACTTTGTCCGACTTCTTATTAGTTTTACTGGTTTTTGGCTAATTTAGTATTAAAAAATTAAAAATATTGGCCATTATTAGCTATGACCTTTTGCAACCTGGCAACCTATGGATTCCGAGCCAAAACAACTGCTCATCTTTTGAGGCCAAGAACGAATCAAGCCAATATCGGATATTATGTTCCAAAGTGAGCGTATCCTAGAGAGAGTGTTCTCCATCAATCGAAACAAATAGTAATCGGACTGAGCACTTCATTATAAATACTGTTTAACAGGAATTGCATACGGTTTCATGTCTGTCCGCAAATTCTGGGCGTTTTTCGGCCAATGCTCACTTCAATCGAATCAGTTGCGTTCGGTACAGGTTCCCTGTGATGGTCTGGCCAAACTTCAGCAGAATTTACTGAGAATAACCTAAGCGCCATGGATATTTAGCTTTGGTGTCTATTCGGCTTGCTGGCCGGGCTTCACATACGATCTCTTACGCTTCGGGTTTTCGTAGCGGATACATTTTTCATCGATTCGGGGCAAAAATTATATTCTTTTATATCGTTCACTCATGCAAAATCGCCTTTCAAGGTCTCTCAGCTTCAATTCGTATGGTACCTAATTTCCCTGCTTTTGGACGAATTCTGCTGCTCGCAAACGTTTGAAATTACTTCTTGAGTAGCTCCCATTGATTTTTCAAGCTCTTGTTGAGTTTTACAACAATATTCATGGAGTAATGCCTTCAATTCTTGGTCTTCAAACTTTTTTGGCTGGCCTGGTCGATATTTGTCTTCCGTGACAAAATCACCACTCATGAAACGCACAAACCATCTGTCTCACCTTGGAACCAATGGAACACATTCACCATAAGCTTTGATGAGCAATCGGTGTGCTTCAGCGGCAGTTTTTTTTTAAATCGAAACTTCCAGAATATAACAATTCGCTGGTACAAAATTCGACATTTTCGAAGCAAAAAAAACTTTTTACACTATAATGTTTAATAACTAAGTGAGAATAAATGACAGATATGTACCCTTTAAAATTACATATATCGCACTGGTTCCTCTAAAGAGAGTCAACTCAAAATTTACAAATTTTCAGTCGAGACAGAAAACTGGGCGGTTACTGCGTAACTCAATCCGAAAACGAAAATGTTCGAAAATGTGTGCTAAACACATTGCAATTCGAAAAGATTTCCTTTCGAATCGAATTAGGGAGTAACCCCCCTGTTTTTTTAATACATTACAATGAAAGTTGAAGACTGTATTTTTTGGCGAAAGAGTAGAGAAAATGATGTAAGATTTTTACAGTGGATAGATTTGACCACTGTACATCGATTTCTCGCAAAAAGTGAAAATTTAAAAATTTTGAATTGACTCTCTTTAGAGGAACCAGTGCGATGTGTTATTAAAAACAAAAACTGCGTTCAAAAGATACGCCATATATTGTAAATATCCCGCATTTTTACTTCATACCAATATTTCCTGGCAATGGAAAAAGTCCGGGGAATTGCGAATCCTAGTTCATATTTTAAATCTTTATCATCAAAATGAGCGAAGAAGCCGTTAACGGTAAGCGCTATAGATCAATGATTCATTTGGGCCGAACTACATGCCACACAGCGAACTCTACAATAGACATTCTGCAAGAACGATTTGAGGTAACAAAATTATAATATGTATGGAATATGACATCTTTCAAATTTAAGCCGCGGCTTCACACTATAACATTGATTCGAGAAGTCAATTTTCAATGATTCTGTCCCATAGATCCGACTGAATTTAAGAGATTACCGCAAAGGTGACGTGAATTAGTCACCAAAATCGTGCGATTCAAGCCCGCTAGACTTTTTTATGAATGGTTTTGAAGTCACAGGTCTATACCGCAATCGACCTATGCCCTCAAAATGAACATAACTCAGGCAATCTGTCTCAAAATCAGACGGATATATGCTGCAGAGTAACACGATTTTTTACAATTTGACTTCTCGGATCTGTGTCATCCTATAAAGCCTCGGGAGCATTTGAACGATGTCATATTCCATACATAAACGAATTTCATTAATACCACACACACAGCTTGTTTCATTGGAAATCGTGATATAAATATGATGCTAAAACACTTGCCTCATGATTGCAGAAAATATGTGGGATACATGGAATAATTTATTGAAATTTCAATACATAAATTAAGGGCCTATAGATTTGTATGTTACTACTTATTACCTAATAAAGATTATATATATTTTTCTAAAAAAAAAATATTAAATAGTATTAGTCACTAATGAAACAAACATTTTAAATAATACTAAACAATTTAGCATTAACGTGATTGATTAAATTTGTCGTGACCTAATTCAATTTATTGAGAAAAAACAAATATTAAATAGAAATTAGCATTCAATAAAATTTCTTATTAAATAACTTTCCAACACAAACATTTTTTAATTAAATTCCCATTGTGTTTTTTTTTTTTTGTAATTTTAGATAGTCATTTGGTGCGCAAAGCACCACCCTCATATTCAGATGGCGTTTACGCTATGGCCGGTTCAAATCGACCCTCTACCAGACGATTGAGTCGTCTGTTTATGGGAGGTCGCGATGGTCTCGGCTCAAAATTCAATCGTACTGCCCTATTGGCCTTTTTTGGTCAAGTTGTAGCCAATGAGATTGTTATGGCATCCGAATCGGGATGTCCCATAGAAATGCATCGCATTGAAATTGATAAATGCGATGAAATGTATGATAAGGAATGTCGTGGTGATAAGTACATACCTTTTCATCGAGCGGCATATGATCGTAGCACGGGCCAGAGTCCCAATGCGCCACGAGAACAAATTAATCAAATGACTGCCTGGATAGATGGAAGTTTTATTTATAGTACCTCGGAGGCATGGCTAAATGCCATGCGTTCCTTTCACAATGGCACAATGCTGACAGATAAGAGTGGCAAAATGCCCGTTAAGAATACCATGAGGGTGCCGTTGTTTAATAATCCGGTGCCGAATGTTATGAAGATGTTAAGTCCTGAAAGATTATTTTGTAAGTTTATATCTAAATACTTATTAAAAACAATTTATAACTTGTTGTTTAAATTATTATTAAAGTATTGGGAGATCCTAGAACTAACCAAAATCCGGCTATGCTATCATTTGCCATATTGTTTTTACGCTGGCACAATACACTTGCTCAGCGTATTAAGCGTACCCATAACGACTGGACCGATGAGGATATTTTCCAACGAGCTCGTCGTACTGTAATTGCCACCTTGCAAAATGTTATAATGTATGAGTATTTGCCGGCATTTTTGGGTTCCGACATACCAGCCTATGAGGGTTATAATCGTGATATACATCCTGGTATTGGTCATGTATTTCAAGCAGCTGCCTTCCGTTTTGGTCATACTATGATACCACCGGGTATTTATAGACGTGACTCAAATTGTAATTATAAGAAAACGCCAATGGGTTATCCGGCCATACGTTTGTGTTCAACTTGGTGGGATTCGAGTGTAAGTTATCTGTCAAGTTTTCCTATACTCTTCATTTTTTTTTTTTTTAATAACTATTCTTTCCCTTTTAGGACTTTCTTACCGACACCACAATTGAGGAAATTCTCATGGGTTTGTCTTCCCAAATATCAGAACGTGAAGATCCAGTGCTCTGTTCCGATGTGCGTGATAAACTCTTTGGTCCCATGGAATTTACACGCCGTGATTTGGGAGCCTTGAATATTATGCGTGGTCGTGATAATGGCCTACCCGATTACAACAGTGCCAGAGAGGCTTTTGGCCTAAATAGACGCAAAAATTGGACTGATATAAATCCTGAACTCTTTGCAAAACAACCCGATCTCTTGAGTATGTTGATCTCAGCCTACGATAACCAATTGGACGATGTGGATGTTTATGTGGGAGGCATGTTGGAATCGTATGGTCAACCTGGTGAATTATTTACTGCCGTTATTAAAGAACAGTTTCAACGTTTAAGAGATGCTGATCGTTTTTGGTTTGAAAATGATCGCAATGGTATTTTTACCAAAGAGGAAATCGAGGAGATTCGTAAAATAAGAATGTATGACATTATTGTAAATAGTACTGATATAAATGAGAGTGATATACAGCAGGATGTTTTCATGTGGCACGAGGGAGATCCTTGTCAACAACCCATGCAATTGAATGCTACAGAATTGGAACCTTGTACTTATTTGGAGGGCTATGACTACTTCTCGGGTTCAGAATTGATGTTTATTTATGTCTGTGTATTTTTGGGTTTTGTACCCATTCTATGCGCGGGCGCAGGTTATTGTGTGGTCAAGCTGCAAAACAGTAAGAGAAGAAAATTGAAAATACGCCAAGAAGCTTTAAGAGCGCCCCAACACAAAGGTTCGGTAGATAAAATGTTGGCTCGAGAGTGGTTGCATGCCAATCACAAACGTTTGGTAACAGTTAAATTTGGCCCAGAGGCTGCCATTTACACCGTGGATCGTAAAGGAGAAAAGCTACGCTCTTTTAGTTTGAAATCTGTAGATGTGGTAACTGTTGAGGAATCGGCCCATAATCATATTAAAAAGAAACCTTACATACTCTTAAGGGTACCTAATGATCATGATTTGGTCTTGGAGCTGGAATCTTATGGAGCTCGCAGAAAGTTCGTTAAAAAATTGGAAGACTTTTTAATTTTACACAAAAAAGAAATGACTTTGGTGGAGGTAAATCGTGATATGATGTTGGCCGGAGCGGAAACACGTGAGAGACGACAAAAGCGTTTGGAATATTTCTTCCGTGAGGCTTATGCTTTAACCTTTGGCTTGAGACCGGGAGAAAGACGGCGCAGATCTGATGCTTCCACCGACGGCGAGGTAATGACTGTCATGCGCACCTCATTATCGAAAGCTGAATTTGCTGCTGCTCTCGGCATGAAACCCAATGATATGTTTGTACGCAAAATGTTCAATATCGTAGATAAAGATCAAGATGGCCGCATAAGTTTCCAAGAGTTTCTAGAAACTGTGGTACTCTTCTCACGCGGCAAAACCGATGATAAACTTCGAATAATTTTCGATATGTGTGACAATGATCGCAATGGTGTCATTGACAAGGGTGAACTAAGTGAAATGATGCGTTCTTTGGTGGAAATTGCTCGTACCACTAGCCTAGGTGATGATCAAGTAACCGAATTAATTGATGGCATGTTCCAGGATGTGGGTTTAGAGCACAAGAATCATCTCACCTATCAAGATTTCAAACTAATGATGAAAGAATATAAAGGTGACTTTGTGGCCATTGGTTTAGATTGTAAAGGAGCCAAACAGAATTTCCTGGACACGTCGACAAATGTGGCACGCATGACTTCGTTTAATATTGAGCCCATGCAAGAGAGACCACGCCACTGGATGCAAGAGAAATGGGACAGTTATATAACGTTTTTGGAGGAGAATCGTCAGAATATTTTCTATTTATTCTTATTTTATGTTATAACCATTGTGTTGTTTGTGGAACGTTTTATACGTAAGTTTTGTAGAGATTTTTGTAAAGTACCTAAATATTAAATAATTTTCTTATTATTCAGATTATTCCTTTATGGCTGAACATACGGACTTGAGACATATTATGGGTGTGGGTATTGCCATCACTCGAGGATCTGCGGCTTCATTGTCATTTTGTTACTCGCTACTGTTGCTTACTATGTCCAGGTATGAAAAAGTTTAAAATATTGAATACTAGCTTGACCCGGTGCGCTTCGCTACCCCTGTCGTAGTCTATGTTGGAAATTTCAATAAAATCGTTTCGGCCGTTTAGTATTTATTGTTTAAGAACTAAAGGTACCAATTTTACCGGTTTTCCCCCTGTTTACCCCTTTCTGGTCCAAGTATTGGAAAAAGTTATAGCCTATTGACGCTTCCAAGTAAGGATCTATCTACGTTCCAAATTTCAATAAAATCGATTCAGCCGTTTAGGCGTGATGCTCAAACAAACAAACAAATAAACAAACAAACTTACAAAGACATTTATATATTTATATAGATAAATAAGTTTTCTTTAAATTCAAATTGCAACAAAACAGAAAACGCTATATTTGTTTCTAACATTAAACCAAATTATTAAATAGTATATTTTATTGAATTAATCCATGAACTTTGTGGGAGTTTCGAAGGATTTCATCAATAGAGTTTAAAATATCAATGTTGGCAATTTTTAGATCTCTAAACTCTCTTATAAAAATTTAAAAAAGCCCAAAAACCCTAAATCCCTTTGAATTTAAAAAAAGTGGGACATTTTTTCACTTTAGAAATGCATGGAATTTGAAGGGTGTTGAACAACACCAGTCGGATGCTCGAACAGTTAAGAAAAACTTTTTATACCCTTCACCTTCGTGAGAAGGGTATATATAAGTTTGTCATGCCGTTTGTAATTTCCACAATATAATTATCCGACCCTATAAAGTATGATCATTAGCCTTATAGATAGCGGAGTCGATTAAGCCATGTCCGTCTGTCTATCTGTTGAAATCAATTTTCTGAAGACCTCAAATAACTTAAAAACTTGATTTATACATCAATATATCGGGAATTCTCAGTTGCTATTTAAAATCGAGAAAATCGGCACACAAATGGCTGAAATATAAGGAAAAAACCGGGCGAACCTCGATTTTTGGCCTATTTTTGATATATATCTGGATTTCTAAGTCATTAATTTAGACAATATGGATATCTAACGATAGATATTTCAAAGTCCATTGCAACGATCTATATAAGTGTATTGTAATTTGGACCTACAATGGATCAAAATCGGGAAAAATATTTTTGAACCCGAATTTTTTTTTACCAAAAAAATTTTTTTTTATAACATTTTTTTCACTAGTAAATTAAAAAAAAAAATTTAATTTAAAAAAAATTTTTAAATTTAAATTTAAAAAAAAAAAATTTTTAAAATATTTTTTAAATTTTGAAAAAAAAAAATAATAATTTTGTTTACCTAAAAATATTTAAAATTTTTAAAATAAAATTTGGTGAAGGGTATATAAGATTCGGCACAGCCGAATATAGCTCTCTTACTTGTTTTGGTTTATGTTTATTTTCATGAAAGTATTCACTTTGAGTACACATTTCGTAATTAATGGGTCGATTATGGATGCGTTGTCAGTTGCCTAAATGGTATTACAGATGGCAACTGGTAGCTATCATTTGTGTTGCCAAATTGGCAACCAAAAATTTATGGTTGCCCTCTGGCAGCGCAACTGAAGTTCGGTTGCCATTATCTACCCATAAATTCCAAAGATGTCAAAATTTTGCAATTTACATCAAATTGATTTAGAGTCATATAATTTTATTTGGAAAACTTTTTATGCTCGCTCCACTTTCCATATTTGATCAATAATTGGTTTATTTCCAAACAAAATCCACTTATCTTCCTATGAAAATATAAATATCGCATAAAATACAAATATAAAAATAATATAAAAACCTATAGCTCAAGTATTTTTTCTTTAGCCAGCGTCATAACTTTTATTGCACTTTTTTCCGCATACTTTATTATATAAACTACGCATTCAGTTCCCTTTTAGCTGAATCTGATCTATGGGGATGACCTTGCCTTATGTTTGTTGTGAGCAAAGTTTTGAAGGAACTAATTCTTAACTCAATTTTTAAATCAAATTAACACATTGACTTCCACGTCGGACACATGTGTGATACTGTGGTTTACACCACGTCTTTATTATTCTCTCTAGCCATATCACACAATAGTGTTGGAGTTTCAAGAATTCTTTCTATGTTGCCTGCAAGTTCCTCATCAAAACTGTAATCTTCACATTCTTCATCATTTTCTGTACTTGTACTGAGTATTTTTTCTACCTAAGTATCTGATAAAAAATTCCTTTTTTGCCATTTCGTAGGACACTCTTATTTATAAAAAAAATTCTCCTTTCTAAGCAGTAAATATTACAGCGGCCTAAATTCCAATATTGACGTTTTCGAAAAGATTACGCCAAAAAAATACTATGGCCCCCAGCATCTCATTTGCTGAAAGTTCCTTGGCAGTCAATGTGTTAAGTATATTCTCTTAACAAAAAGCATTCAGCAGGAAGTAATTCGTTCCTTATTACTCCAAACGCATTGAATTCATTCCTTTAAGAATTCATTATTTATAAAATTAATTCCTTATTAAATCATTCAAGTTTACTTGAATGCAAATCCATTCCAAAATACATAGCATAATCAAATTTATAGAATGAATTAATTGTTCTTCAATTCAAATCTATTACAAATAGGATTAACTTAATTTGTATCAATTCATGTTTGTATATAATTAAAAACAAAACAAAAACTAAATTGAATGAAAATTAATTTTGCATTAACAAATATTTAATCATTCAAAGGTTTAATGAATTAATTCAACGTTGACTGAATTCTATTTAAATAAAAGCCTTTGAATTAAGCTAATAAATTAGATTTTGGGAATGAATTAATGTGTGTTAATTTTAATTTCAAATTAAGATTTTAGTGAATTAAGCTCAAATTAAGTTAATTCGAAACTCTGGTTCTAAATAAGTAGTTTGTGGAAACGATAAATATTGGAATCATTAAGTACTCACGACAAATCCAGCGAGAATCTGCAAATTATTTCAGTTTGGTTCGTGCACAACACTTCTGATTTTTCTTGATAGTAGTAATCATTTCCGCGCTTTGTACTATATCACAAGAATTGTGTAGTTCGATTCGAAAGAAAACGTTTTCGAAATACAATATATAAAGAATACAAATTCGAATGAGTTACTTTTCAAAACGAGTTGCAAAATAACGTCCCTGGATCTTTTTGTACTTTGAATCACTATCAGTGTATCTACATATCGGAATGCTATATATTGGGCAATTGAATAGAAGACGAAGAAAAGGTATCACTCAGATAGATACATTGTAATCACATACAAGGCAAACTGTTCTCCTTTAACGACTCTTTAAGATATAGTCGGAATTCTTTAAAAATTAACATCATAGACTAAGCACTGGTGTTATTGAAAAGGTATCTGGAGATATAAGTAGATTACGTATTGACTTACGCTTTTCTTAAAGTCTTCCAATTCTTTTTGGATAGGTGTTTGTATTCTTGATTAATTTCTTAATAGCTTCTTGATGGTAGGTGTGCCCACAACTTTGTCGGTTAACTTTTCTACGACGGCAACAGGTTCAGAGTCTTTAATAACTTCTTCTTGGACCTCCCAATACAATTGCACACCTATCTTTTTTGTCTATAGCTATTTTCTTAGATGTCGAGGGTTTAAGCGATGAGCTGGTATGTCCGCCTTATCGGGCATCTTTTGTTTATCTCTACAAACTGAAGGCATAACTAAAATTACATCATTATTGCTATATGGCTATATTTATAAACAGTTTGCAAAGTTTACTACGGATAATAAAAATAATTGTTCACGAATGAATTAAAAACAATTTTATAACTTTGCAATTCTTTTAAAAGTGTATAATTTATATATATTTCTTTAATATTTTCTTCATTCTAGAAATCTGATTACGAAACTTAAAGAATTTCCCATACAACAATATATACCCTTGGATTCTCATATACAATTTCATAAAATTGCTGCCTGTACTGCCCTGTTCTTTTCGGTGCTACATACAGTGGGTCATATAGTGAATTTCTATCATGTTTCAACACAATCGCATGAAAATCTCAGATGTCTGACCAGAGAAGTGCACTTTGCCTCGGATTACAAGCCAGATATAACATTTTGGTTATTCCAAACGGTGACAGGTAAGTTTCCCGCACAAAATAAAATAACTTAAATGATTTTAATATTTATTTGTTTACTAGGAACCACTGGCGTTTTACTGTTTATTATAATGTGCATAATCTTTGTATTTGCCCATCCCACTATACGCAAAAAGGCCTATAACTTCTTTTGGAATATGCATACCCTTTACATAGGCCTCTACTTATTGAGTCTTATACACGGTCTGGCTCGTTTAACGGGACCACCCCGCTTTTGGATGTTCTTTTTGGGTCCCGGCATTATTTATACTTTGGATAAAATTGTTTCTCTACGCACCAAATACATGGCTTTGGATGTCATTGAAACCGATCTACTGCCTTCCGATGTTATTAAAATTAAGTTCTATCGTCCACCCAACCTAAAATATCTTTCCGGACAATGGGTGCGCTTATCCTGCACTGCCTTTAGACCTCACGAAATGCACAGTTTTACGCTCACCTCGGCTCCCCATGAAAATTGCCTCAGCTGCCACATTAAGGCTCAGGGACCTTGGACCTGGAAGCTGCGCAACTATTTTGATCCTTGCAATTATAATCCCGAAGATCAGCCCAAAATACGTATTGAGGGTCCCTTTGGTGGAGGCAATCAGGATTGGTATAAATTTGAAGTGGCTGTTATGGTGGGTGGTGGCATTGGTGTCACCCCATATGCTTCGATTTTAAACGATTTGGTATTTGGCACAAGTACAAATCGGTATTCGGGCGTTGCTTGCAAAAAAGTATACTTCTTGTGGATATGTCCATCGCACAAACACTTCGAATGGTTTATTGATGTTCTGCGTGATGTGGAGAAGAAGGATGTAACGAATGTGCTGGAGATTCACATATTTATAACGCAATTTTTCCACAAATTCGATTTGAGAACAACAATGTTGGTGAGTATTTTTTTAGATGGACTATAGTTTTTAAATATTTATCTTAGGGTATAGTTTGGTGAAGGGTATATAAGATTCGGTACAGCCGAATATACCACTCTTACTTGTTTTAATTGTGGTATGTGTTGTTATTGTGTTATTTGAATTGACTTCATTTGAAACAAAGATTCGAGGGAATTAATTCTTATTTTCTTTTTTGAAATCAAATTCAAATTAAATTTTATCTATTAACCATGTATTACGAATTATTTCATAGGCCTAATTCCTTAGTACTTCAACGTATTAAAATTATTCCTTTCTTTATAGAATTTATTCCTTATTGAATCATTCAAGTGTTTTTTAATTCAAATCTATTACAAAATAGCTTTATATCATTTATTACAAAAATTGAATGAAGAAAATAGTATATGTTCTCAGGAACATTTTTAGAACTTGTTCCAAAATCACATGTTCTAGAACGACTATTTGTGGAACCACTTCAGATTCCGTAGAACTAGTGATATCGCAACTATTACGTTCCTTGAAACGGCTCTGGAACCAGTTCTATAATCAATGATATCTGCATGAAATTGTCACCTTCGGAACTAAAGGGTCTTCCAATAAATACTTCCGAACTTTGACAATCGATAGCGGCCATATTGTTGAAGCTATATCTGTTAAATTGAGATCCAAGAGCGTCCAATGCATTCCGAAAAAATCAGTTTGGTTAGGCTAACGGCGTCATCGGTCCATATTTTTTTTGAGGTCGAAGTCTTTTGGGTTGAAGTGGATGATATGGACACCATGGACATGTTGTTTCAACAGGATGGCGCTACGTGCCACACAGTTCACGTCACATTGAACATTCTGCACGAGCAATTAGAGGGCATGGTCATCTTACGTGGAAGTGGCCAGTGCATACCGATATCGTGTTATTTGCCCCATTACTTATTCTTGTGGGCTTTTCTTAAGTTTCAGGTCAAATCCAACATAACGCATGACATTCCTAAAATTCAGCCTGATTTATGCGACAGACCCAGCGAAACAGTGGCAAACATTCGCACGATGTTATACTCCATACATAATAACGTCGATGGGCCTCTCAAAAGAATAAAAAATTTGGATATCTCACACACATTGTTTTATTCAAATTGAAAGATGGGAAGGGCTTAATGAATTACCCTTTACAAAAGTCATGTCACCATGTTAACCATAGCTCTAATATAAATTTTGAAAGAAAACTGTTGCTACTCGGTGAATAGTATCATATCGATCATTTGCTGCAACAACGTCATAACTCAAAATCCGTGTTTTTTAAACTGAGTAATACAAAATATGCGCCGTTCTATAGTCTTTCATATAGTTCTATCAGATTTCAAAAAAAGTCAATTATTTTTTGTGCGATAATATCATAGATCGGGCTTTACTGACCATACTTTCCTATTTGTTGTATCATATATTAATTTGTAACTTTCTACTTTCAGTATATATGTGAAAATCACTTCCAACGTCTATCAAAAACATCGATATTTACGGGTCTCAAGGCTGTTAATCATTTCGGTCGACCGGATATGTCCAGTTTCTTGAAATTTGTACAAAAGAAACATTCTTATGTAAGTATATCAGTTTTCAACGTATTCATATTGATTCTAACTAATGACGTTTCTTTTTCTCACTAAAATGTTGCCTTCTTTGCTCTTAAATTGCATTTTTGTGGTTATAAAAGGCAACATTTTAAGAGTTTTAGGTTAACGTTTTAAAAGAAAACTCTTTAATTTTAATTGAATCTATTTTTTGACTATGAAATTTAAAATTATTTCAACAGATAAATAGAAAATCTAAATATGTATTGCTTTTTTATTTTAGGTCTCAAAAATTGGCGTATTTTCTTGCGGTCCCCGGCCTTTAACTAAGAGTGTTATGTCCGCCTGTGATGAGGTCAACAAGACTAGAAAGTTACCATACTTTATTCACCACTTTGAGAATTTCGGTTAAATATTAACAACAATATCACTCACAAAACAAATCGAAAATAAATTAATTCATTATAAATCTCTAGAAAATACCCACTGTTTTAACAATCAGGCATTTAAACAAATTAAACATTTAATAAATTATATTAAAAATCTTTAAGTACTTAAAAAATATGCGTGTTATAAAAAAAAAACAAAAAAGTAAATGTATGTATTAAACTTGCGAACTTGTGAATGTATCTAATATTTAAAACAAAAAGAAAATTTTTAGTCAAATTTTATATATGTAAAAGAAAATTAAAATATTTAAACTAAAACGAATGCAAATTAGAAACATGTATTTATTTAAATATGTTTATCATTTAAAAAAAAAAAATATTATTTTTTCTTTAGTTTTTTTTTTCTCGTTATCATCAGTGTTTCAAACCAATAACAAAACACTGAATAACTTATTTATTATTTTTTATGTTTAATAAAATTAAGTCAATATTTTCAAAATGATATTATGAGTTTTATTTGTTTCAAAAAAACTTTATCAAGTATCAAACTTGGGCAACAGGTTTAACAACATAAAGGAATGCAAACAATTTCTTAAAAATTCGTAAGCAACAAATATGAAACGTCCATATTGTTTAGGTGTATATGAACGGATAACAAAATTTAAAATTTCCATACAACATAAAACAGGAAGACGTTTTCGATAAATATTGGCAGTATTATAATAGCTGTAATTAAAGAAGAATTTCAAAAATATTTAAATATTTGTATTTTTATCAAAACTTACCTTTTCAATAGTGGACATGAAAGGGCAACACCCAAGAGATAACCAAAGTCCCGGCTCAGTGTAAATACCGGAGTGCTTTCATGTTTTAAATATAAGGGATCCGCACACCATTTGAAAGCCTGTTTTTGGGGAAAATAAAGATTTGCTTTTAGGTAAATCAGATTTATAGGTATTTTTTGAAGTGCTATAGCGGCATATTTTTTCAGTAAATCCTATTTACATGGTTTACTTATATTATTTTCGAGTAATCAAACCTATTTCAATGTACTATGGACAGCATATTGTTTTTGAAAACGATCTTACAAGTCAGTTCGGACAAAGATTTACTTTATATTCCTGTAGATCCGAAATTCTCGATCTTTTTGGTGTCTTTCATGTCTCCCCAATTATCATATTCTAAATGATAGTTTACGATCTATATAAATAGAGTATCCATGAAAATAATATATATTTTTTTGTAGTTGTTTGAACCTTTTTTTAAATCACTGATTTGGTTTTATACAATAATACGTAATGTTTAGAATAAAGAAAAAACTGTGTATGTACATTAGAGTGTTTCAAGATTGTATGGACGAAAAGGACGCCTCCCTCCATTAGAATTGTTCTATGTATTGTAGAAACATCTTGTGTAAAATATTAGGATGATAGGATAACATTAACTGTCCACCTAAATAAAATTTAAGTAGTTCAAGAAGAATGGATAATTTCATGATTTCTTTAGTACTTATTTACTTAAATTCATAGAAAGGAATTTAACTTTCTAAATTATAATAAACTAGCTGAACTCGGTCCGCTTTTATTGCTTTATATTGCATGTCAATACAGTGTCGGACAAAACTAAAGCACGAACTCGCTCGACCTGACTTCGCAGATGACGGCGGATGATGTGGTCATGTGACAAAGTTGTAGCAGATATCTTTAAGTACAGTGCTATGCTATGCCCTTAAAAATAAGAAACGAATGTATTTAAGGCAAATGAGATATTTGGTCAATTCACAAGGTCTCTTATCATGTCATATTGTCATAATGTCCTAATATTTCACAATGGTTTTTATTGGATTTCAAGCAAAAAATTTACTAAGATAATAATACTTTCTATGCTATATTTATTGTGTTATCGTTACGAACCAGCAAAGACCAACGCCGAATGCGTAAGAGTCGGTTAAGCCGAGCCGCCGAGTGGAGATATATAAGGACGTTATGACAATATGACTGATAAGTAGGGGGCGGATTTATATGCAAATGCATGTTTTTTCTCGAACGTTTAAATACAATGTAGACTAATTATCTATCCGAATCGCATATTTTGTTGTAAAATGGCATCGATATGTTAGTGCATATTTTTGCATATTTTATTGATAATGCATATTTTGTTATATTTTACTTCAAAATGCATATTTATATGCATATTATCAAAGTTTTTAATAAAAATATAATTTTTTGTTGCTCATTGACGACAAAAAGCTTAGCATTAAATGTTATCGACTAATTTCTTTCGACACCGAGAAACTGGCAGCAAGTTTTATTTCTCTATCAGCAATTGAAAATTATAACTTCGGAAAATTTTGCTTCAAAAAGTTTAGAATTTTTGTTAAGTATCAAAAATTCATTAAATGTATCGAGAACATTCATATTTATTTTCATTGCAATTTCGATTTATAAGAGACTTCGTTATCGAAAGATTTTGTAACTTCACATACACAGTTACCGCTACTGGCAGTTAAGTCATTTCCCAGCAGTTTGAGCTGATCAAGTGATTTTACCTATCATTTAGGGTAACAACTAGTTACATAACTAGCTACCTGACTAGTTATTTTAACACGTCCTAAGCATGACCCTTTTGGATTACTTAGAAACAAATACACTACACAATTAATGTTAAAAGTGACTACACTATAGATTACTTAGATACACTTAAATGACAATTGTCATTGCGCTAGATTACATGGGATGTATAAAGTAACGTATTAACTTCTCTCTGCATTACAAATAGCACATACGTGTCAAATGACCCATAATATATAAATTGGAGTCAGACTTTATTGACAATTACTGTCTATAAGGGATACATTTACTACCTGCTTCACCGCTGGGTGATTACGAGATGAAAATTAAAGTTGGATGATACAGAACGATCACAATATTGATGATTTTAAAAGGAATAATCTAAAGATTATGGCTTTAAACAAGTACTCACACCAAGATATTATAATTAATATATCTATCGTTTTCTCAGAAAAACAATTATAACTTCAAAACGTTTACTATTTAAATCCTGCTATTATTTAAAGAGTTCTGGGAACAGTGTTGTGTATATTTTGGACAATGCGCGATTCATAGTTAATTATTTTATATTTTTTGACAAAAATATAAGTGCATATTTTTTTAATTTTTAGGTCATATTTTGATTTTTTTGAAGCATATTTTAGGCGCATATTTTCAATAATAAATGCATGAAAATCCGCCCCCTACTGATAAGAGACCTTGTGAATTGACCAATTATATTTATGAATTAATCTTAAAGCCAGGGGATATACAATGTTTCTCGTTATTTTATTTGGAGTAAAAATATATAAATTATTTGGTATGCGTGGAATCACGTCTTCGACTTTGAATCAGCCACCCGATGATTGTTGGCTCATTTAAATTTTGTGAACATTTTTTTATGGTCCATCTTGTTCCGTTGCATAATTTTGGCGCGTTGAAGTTGTGGAGAAGCATTATCCGTGATCCAACCTTACATGTGGTGGCATTCCGGCTGGTTCCAATGAATTCAAATATTCAGTAGGATAATTGACTGTGTCAATCGATTTGACACATTGTTTCGCCAGGCTGTTTCAATCGAATTTGCTCATTGAGCTTGTTGAGATCATAATTTTTTGGTGCCAAAATTGCACGTTCCCACAATCAAACCAAATTTTTGTAGTTGGTTGTAAGACTTGGGAATACCTCGTCGACAACGGCTTGAATATTCATTTGCATTTGGCAGAAGTTCGGCGGTAACGAAATCTCATTGGAATTTTTCCATTTCCGATGCCCAACAATTGTTTTGAGAATGTTTCAGCAGAAGTGTCTTGCAGCAAATGCACACGCATGTTCGTCGGTAGCGTTCGGCTTCTGATGCTTCATTTCCAGTAAAATATTTTTGAAGGAACTTCGCATCATCACTGGAAAGCCAGTTTAGTTGTCCCGAAGGACTCCATTTGAAAGCATGAGTTGTACTTTCGAGAAGCGGCTCAATAATTGGTGGCAGAACAACTTCACCGTTCGAACAGCAAATTCCCGGGGATTCCTTAGGGAACTTCAAAACGCTGCAGTGTTAGCAAAGTTTGTTCATTCCGCCAATCAGTACGTCCTTGTGATTCCTGTTGTCATCATCCTTATTGTAATGAAATGCCGCAAGCTTTAAATCGATTATTTATCTTGATAGAGCCATTCGGGAGCGATTGACTTCTGGTCTTTCGATATGTTGTTGGGGTGTCTCTGCAGCTCTGGATGAAGACGCACTGCGACGCATTTGTTAAAACCGTGATTCACGATCTCTTTCCGTCTCTGCGGCTCTAGACGAAGAGCGCCTTTCGCGATTTTCCTCAAGACGAAATTCGCGTTCTCTTTCTCTTTTCGATTTCCCTGAAGACGTGATTCACGTTCCGCAGCTGTTTCAGCTGCTCTTCTTTCCCTGATCTTCAGTGAAACCAATTTTATTCTTGCAAAAAATTCCAAAACACTTGTTACATGTTTTATCGAACGATATAAAAATTTGATGTTCACCGGACATGTGCAGGAATGTATTCCTTTCTTCGCTTACACCAAATCATTCGCTTCAGAGTACTCCACTGAGAATTAACATTTTTAGAATGATGTTAAGCAACAAAATGGAAATTGTCATTGTTTGAACGTTGGGATGAAAAATAAGCATTTATTTCTCGAATGAAAAAAAAAATATTTTTTTTGGTCAAAAATTTTTTTTGTTGAGAAAAAAATTAGTTTGACAAAATTAATTTTTTGGAGCTTTTTTTGCCATTTCTTCTTATTTTTTTTTGGACAAGAATCACTGACGTTGATAGCCTGTATATAGGAAACTATATAAACTATGTATAAGAATTGAAGAAAAGGTCGATCAACAATTATACATATAATCTTTTTTTTTTTTTCAGTGTAAAAATTTGATTTTTCCACGCCCCTCCGCCCTGAAAATTTCATTCATAAATTTTAAACGCTCCAGCCGTTTTTGAGTCCATTTTTATATATACATATATAGATAGAAGATTATTATTTTTTTTTCACTTACCATGCGAACAGACCAAAACGGATCCACATCTATATATAACATGCCAAAATATGCACTTATAGGTATAGCGCCCAGACCGAAAACCACCAACACAGCTTTCAGTTTTCCTAAACTCAGCAGTGACGTAGAAAAACGATTAAATATATGGATCAAACCAACAGCGAATAGAGAGCCCAAAATACATTGATGTAAAAATTCAAACAGAAAATATAGACGACTAAACCACAATGCAGCTGACATTAAAGAAGCAATGGCATAAATTAACAAATACTTGTCATAGACCACAAAATCAAATGAGGACAAAATATATTTAACAAGACGCCAAACTAGAATGAAAACAAATGTGGTAAAGGCTGCAGCATGTGTTGAGGGAAATCCGGCACTGGTATCACAACTAAAAGGATCAATTTCTATGTCTTTAAAATTATATTTGTAATTTTCAGCATTTTCCTTAAGCCACCAAATGGGGCGGTATTCGGGAGAGCACCTAAAATTCAGATTAGTTTAGTAAAATTTATTGATAACTCTTCAAAGCAAACACTTACCATTTTATTACTGATGCTAAGGTATTTATTACACCTATTGATGCTGTTAGTTGTATCAGTAATTTGTGATTGAACGCTCCCACCAAAGGTATCCAAAGATTTAATATGTATATAGGATCAAGGTAATCATTGATGTTTCTTAGTATTGGCTCTAAATTTAAAAATCTTTAAGCAAAATAAAAAATTATTAATACAAATCTGTGTGTTTGATATTTTTTTTCATGGACTCACTGTTTTTGTACGTTTTTATTTATATTTATTTCGAATTCATATAAGGATGTCAACGAAAAATCCATGGTAGTTTTTTTTTCTTTTTGTTATTAACTATTTCTCCATTGAAGTCTCTATTATTTAAGTTCCAAAGGACTTGCACTTTGTTTTATGTAAGGATTATTTTTATTTATTATTGTTGTGTTGTCTGAATTGTACGCAAACAAATGTTAAGGATCATATGGTAGCAAGAAGCATGCGCACTGTTTATTATAGAGTTATAAAATTGTAAGAAGTAAAAAACTTTCGGAAACGAATATAGCAATAGTTATAGCGATACATTTTTCGTGATTGACACATTTTCGTCATCGATATTGCAAAAGGTATTTTTAAACGACAATACTGAGTATTAATATTTGTCAAAAACTTATGTTTCATAATACAATTTCATCGACTAAACGAAAGTTGTATTCGATTTTCAAAAAATTCAAATGATTTTTTTTTAATTAACGGTCAGAATTCATCTATTTTTTAAAAGATTCAAAAACTTTTTAATTTTATATGTATAGGTTATGTATTTAGAGATACAAATAAGGCAAACAATAAATGTGAAGAATATATAGGTGGCTCAAAAGTAATCCTCCTATCAGAAAATGCTATAAATTTTGCCGATTATTGGTAAAATAAATAGTCAGCAATATTCCGCGTTCTGGAGCAGTGTAGCGTAACATTGTTCATTAACGTGTATTTCGCATGTTTTTACTACACAAATGTCAAAACAGAACTGACATTAGGGGCTAATCGCAAAATTTATAGCATTTTCTGATAGGATTACTTTTGCGCCACCTTATATAAAAAAATAAATAACATTTGCAGAAAAACATCAACAATTACCAAAAAAAAATATTTTCAATACCACAAGAAATGTATTTGAATGAATTATTTAAAAAGTTGCATTTGGAAGCACCTCTCAGAGCTGACAAGTGTAACATCATAGTTCTGAAAACTGTGTTTCCTTTTCCAAATTTATTAAATCAATAAATGATTACTGTAGAAGCTGCCATAATGGAGAAGAGGAAGACCCTGTGTATCACTTTTTCTGACAATGTCCGGCGCTGACAAACCTGGGAGAACGCATCCTCGGATTTCCATTCCTATCATGTTTGGACGAGCTATAAAGGATGAATCTATTCCTTTATCCGGGAATCTGGTTGGTTTAATTTGGAGTCAACGGAAGTACTGTAAATACCCTGATGACTACCCCTTGGGTAACACAATGGGATCAGATTTGAATGGACCCAAGTGAGCTGCTTGAGGAGCGGCTGCCCATGGAACCTAACCTAAATCAATAAATCTATTTCTAGAGCTTATTTAAAACAAGTCAAGGTATATTTTTTAAAGAAACTTTTTGGTGACCCCGATTTTATATTAAAGCCAGAAAATCGTTTAACATCTGACTCTCTGAACACATGCAGAGTCTTATTGTACTATAAAATTAAAACTAAATATCTTAGCTTTACACTGCGTTTATTTAGATATTTCTCAGATATTCTTGCAAAAGTCGGGTTAAAAAATATTTTTTCCCAGCTGACCAGTTTTTAGTTATTAACCAAACCATTCCGTTGCACATAAGAAGGTATCTAGCCTTCTGACGTCCGTCCCGTCAGGTCGTGCAAGAAAAATTCCTCTAGACTATCCAAACTTTGGTTTGCCAGGCCAAGACATTGCCATAGAAGATGCTGTACAGTCTTATCTTCTGCTTCTGCAGAAGTCGTTATACGGCAGTTTTAACTTCATAGCATTCACACCGATAAGACAGTGACCTGTGATCAGTACAACCACGTATCTTAATCGTTCACGTGGAATGTTTAAAAGTGTTGCAGTTTTGTGACAATCATAATTGGAACAAATAGAACAGCGTTTTCATGATGTAAGCGGAATTCCGACCAATCTGTCAACCTATATATACATACAGATTGTTGAGTAAACACCAAAAATTATTTGATTTTTTTAAGATAATAAAAATCCTAAAATCTGTCCCTCGATTAAAATTCAAAAGTTTCCATTTCTTGGTGATCGGGCTGAATAATAGATTCGGTTCTGAAAAAAAAAAAGATTTTGGTATAAATTAGTCTGCTGAATTCCCAATAATTGATAAATTCACTGAAATTTATTGTTGGGGAATAAGCTAGTTCCTATGCACATTTCACTGGTTGCTTACGTAAAATCAATAGATTTAAGTTTTCTTGATCTAAAAACAATCAACAAATTTATTGGTGTTTACTCACTTTTGAGGCTGTGTTTATACTTGTGGTATTAAAAAATCTACAATTGGGTTCGACTAATCAATTTTAAAAATCCAAGTGAAAATGGTTGATCGAAAATTCGAAAATACATTATTAGCTTTTCATGGCATTTACTAATGTCTGCCATCTAATGACATTTTTACAAAAAATTACTGCCATTTTAAAAATTTCAAAGAAAATGATGAACATGAACACCGATACGTTTTCCCCACACAGAACATATTGTATTTATGTCCGTAATTCTGCCGACGATATGTTCTTGTGCGCTAAGCGAGAGTTTTTGGTTTAATAGGTTAATCGAGCGAATAGTTAGTCGGGGTTCAGATTTAAGCGGTTAATTATCGGATAATTTTAAATTAGTCGACTAACCGAATAATTTCTATTTTTATTTTAAATTGAAAATAAAACCACGAATTTTGTGTACTTATTTAAGCATTTAAAAAAAAAAAAAAAAACAAGAGTGCTAATTCGGCTATGCCGAATCTTATATACCCTTCACCTTTGTTCTGGATGCATTAATTGCCCATTTTCAGCGTATAGCATCCTAAATATATCAAGAAACTTTTAAAAATTTTACATTTAATTGCTGACAATCAGATTATTTTGTACAACAATGCCAAACGAAACTAAACACCAAAAAAAAATCAAAAACAAAATACGCAAAGCAATGAAGCCAACACACATCCTAACATATGTACGTTTTGTTGCTTTTTTTGTCAAAGCATGCAATAAATTGTCTTTTTTAGATGAAATTTTAAGAGGTTGTCTCGGATTATTTTAAATAGGAAACTTCTTGAAAGCATGTCTGACAGAATTATTGAAGATTTGGATCCCGAAGATATCTGGGGTCTTCAGAAAATTGATTTCAACAGACAGACAGACGGCCATGGCTTAATCGACTCCGCTATCTATAAGGATCCAGAATATATATACTTTATAGGGTCGGAAAATTATATTGTGGAAATTACAAACGGAATGACAAATTTATATATACCCTTCTCACGAAGGTGAAGGGTATAAAAATAATAGCAACAAATATGGTATTTGAGATCCCTTTTATATACACATTTAATTTTTTTTAGGATTTTAGTGAGATCTTCTGAAATAATCTTTTAAGAAAAGAATGTAATTTAAAAGGTTTCCTTTTAAACGATTTTTCTTTAGTTTTAATAAAACTTGACTTGAAAAAACTCTCTCACTGATTGTAGATGTTGGAACAATCGAAAGTAAGGCATGAGGAAGACTATCCAATTTCTTAGTCATTTGTTCAGCTTTTTTTTATAAAATTCTCCATTATATCTTGGAGTACTTTTTGGATTTTAAATACTTTTAATAGTTTCGTTAAGTTCTGATAAAAGACTCGTTTCAGTAATGTCTAAAAGACTCGTTTCAGTAATGTCTTAAGTTTAATATATTATCATGACTTCCTCCGACTCATTCGAACAATGTTCATGATGGAACATTCTAGAAAATATGTCATTTCCAAATGCCTTGTTTCAGTTTTTGAGCTATACTTCAAAAAACTATTGCTAGAAGGGAAAGTTCATGAGTTAAGAAATAAAAATTTGTGTGTTTAAAACTATATTTCTATATAAAGCACAAAAAATAAATTTCGGTTAATCGGTTAATCGACACAAATTAATCGCTTTATTTATTATTTGAAAATCGGCAATTTTAAATTATTTGAACAGTTAACTGACCAAAATTAATCGGTTAACCGATTAACAGTTAATCGATTTAATGCATTTGAATTTCACTGTATAAAAAGTAGCATTTGAAAAACATATCAGGTCTCACATCAAAGGTCTGAGTAGGTCAGGGAGGTTAATCCCTAATTCGATTCGAAAGGAAATCGTTTCGAATTACAATTAGCACACAATTTCGAACATTTCCTGTTTTCGGATTGAGTTACGCAGTAACCCCCCAGGTTTTATTAAATCATTAACTATAATTTAATAAAATATTGATATATTATGTTATGCTTGAATACTTATAAAAACCCGTATTTGTAAAACAAATATATTTGTTAAAGAAATTTTTTTTAAATCCCAATTAATTATGAAAGCCAACCGATCGAGTTTATGCTGAAAATTCGGCTAATATTTCCAGAATCTGAGCAAAGTTATATTGTACGTTAAATTAAAACTAAATGTCTTGGCTATACACTATCTTTATCTGGGATATTTATTTTTAAAAGTTTTCAGATTATAAAGATATAAAATAAACACAATTGTGATTATACTAAATAATTATTTACAGAAATAGTTTGAGTTTAACAAAGTAATACTTCTTGCAAACAAAAAAAATTAAGATCCAAATAAAAATGTAACAAAAAAATTTATAATTTTTAATATAATTAAAAACATATTCATAAAATAACAAAACGTAATTCATTCATTCAAAACATAACAAAATCTAATACAGAAAGCAGAAACATAATTTCAACATAAATATTTCTTAAATTCATGTTTACAATGCCAAACAAATATTTAGGGAAAACATTCAAATCATTTAAATTATTAAACAATTCAAATAGCTTGGGCGAATAGCCAAAATGCATTAAATGTAAATGCAAAAAAAATTATTAATTTTTAATATAATTAAAAACATATTCATAAAATAACAAAATGTAATTCATTCAAAAACATAACAAAATCTAATACAGCAAGAAGAATCATAATTTCAACATAAATACCTTTTCAATTCATATTTACACTGCCAAACAAATATTTCAGGAAAATATTCAAATCGTTTAAATTATTAAACAATTCAAATTGCACGGGCGAATATCCAAAATACATTAAATGATTATTGATAAAGGCACGCTCAGCAGCAATTTCTAAAAGTAAAGTTTTATTGCAATCAGCATGAGGTTGCTGCTCGCTAGGTGTTGAGGTAGAAACACCACTATCTAGGTGGCCGCTATACATTGAAGAGCCATCTGGCGTAGAGGCGTTAAACAGGGAATACAGTTCTTGAGCACTAAAATATTTTGAATCTGCTTCAGCAAGAGATTCATTTGGCGTATCCGTTGGCATGCTGTAGGGTGTTGATAAACGACTGTACAATGAGGGCTGGTTGTTGTTGTTGTTATGGTAATAGGAATGGTCATTATCAATACTTAAACGATTTAATTTGATGCGTTGATTCAAGCTAAAAGCATGTTGTATAAGAAAATCCCGTCTATTGTCGCTAGACATTTGGGGAAAACTTAAACGTTGTTGAGATTTTCTAACAGGTTTTTTCTTTAACGGCACCAGTAGTTCTTCACTTTTTAAACGTTTCAAGCGTACGAACGGCTGAAATTCCGGTTTAAGATAGGCTTTTATATTATTAACGTTTATGTCTGCTTCTCTTTTAAACATCATGGGTTTGGGCAGTTCCGTAGCAATGCTTTGCTCTTTATGCAGCGATTGAGGTTCCGATTTGAATGGTTTTGGAAAATCGTATTTACTTTTTGTAGTATTATTTGCTTTTTTGCGGGTTTTTATACAAGTTTTAGGTAGATTTTTTAAAATGTTTTTGTTTGAAGCAAATGTTTGATCTCTTTGAGTGTTTTTGAAAGTTTTAGATAGCGGCTAAAAATTTAAAAAAGGAGTATTAAAATGTATGTATTTTAAAAATATACGCTTCTGTTCTATAAATCTAAAATTGAGGTTTTTGAAATCGCACAATTTTTGTGTTAAGTAAATCCATATGATATACTCTTTTTAATCTCCCGTAAAAAATCCTGTTTCATTCATAATTTTAAAAATTAAAATGTTAATCGTATTAGGCTTACAGAACAGGCGATAAAAATAAAACAAAATTTTCTGCCGAAAAATGTAAAAACCGCAGTTTAAAAAATATAAAAATGTTGTATACGTTAAATAAAATACTCAATCATTTTGATGTAAAAAAGAAAATCTTCGAATTCGTACATATTTCGAATCGAATTATGCTCAAACTAACCTTTCTTCCACGTTTCTTTTGTATCCTGCCACGATTTGTAATTTGTATTTGTCGCTTTTGTCTCGTTTTATACGGCCTGCGTTTATAGTTCGATTTACTTGATTTTGGTTTTTTCTGAGTTTTGGGCGTTGAGGTTATAGTCGTCTCCGTAACCGGTAAATTGTCATTTTCTACAGAAGATAATTCAATTATAGAATAATATTTCAAAGAATCTCGTGAAGAATTTATAGAGATGTTCGATACAACATCTTCAATAGATTGTGTTGACAGGGCTTCATCAAAATCAGTATCCACATTACTTATGTTTACATCCAAAGATGAATTTAAATTATAACTTAAACAATTGATATTTAAATTGGTATTTGTATGAAATTCCTAAAATAAACAAACATTTGTAAACTAGTAGTTTTAAAAATTTGTATTTTAAATATATATATATACCAAATTATCATCAGGCGAGATTTCGGTTTCGGATTTAATAATTAACTCATTAAGATTGATCTGTAGGAAATAAAAAGTTAGTTAGGAAATAATACCTATTTATTGTTTGTGCTGTTACCTCATATAATTCACTATTAATTGATGATGAATTTTCTGTTGATGTTGCTTTTAGTGGCTTTTCGTTATTCAATTCTTCAGTAGAGTGTAAAAGTTCCGATTTTATAATATGCTTTACGAAATCATCCTGAAAACAAAAAAGTATTATTTTAACAATTTTATTTACTTGGGGTCTGGTCAATCATACATAAGTTTATCATTCCGTTTGTAATTTCCTCATCTTTCATTTGTGACCCCTTAAAAATTATATCTGGCAATAGAAAACAAACAAATAAAATCTCAAAATGGTTGTAGTTTGGAAAGAGGGACAAATACATATTTCACACACTTGGCCTATTGAAAATGTAATTTTTGCTCTCGCTCTGCAAACCACAACCACTTAAAAATTGTTGGCGAACGTCAAAATAATCATACGGTTCGCTATTACTTTTTAGACAACTGTCATTTATTGCATATCTGTACTAATCTGTGGTATATATATTCTGTATCGTTATAGTGATATGTTGGAATCAACACTTCGAAATTCCCTAATAACATAAATTCATGATTGATTAGGTTGGTATTTAAATTCGGGAAAATTTGCACGCAAATGTCTGAGATATTAGCAAAAACCCATGGCTTCGTCGATATTAGACCTATTGTTTTTATCTATATGGATTACTAAGTCATTAGCATAAGCAATATTGATATAAATTAATAGACAATTCAAAGACCTTTCACCAAAATATGATTAAATAATTAATCAGATGTTAATAATTAAATTAAAGTAAGATAATAATCAACCTTTATCTGAAAGTGTACTTTGGTGAAGGGTATATAGGTACCTACGATTCGAACTGCTGGAAACACACAGATCTCTTATATTTACCTTGTGTTTGTTTTCAATCAATCGATGTTGTTTTATGAATTTCTTTTGATTACAACTTTTTCTACAAAATGGATTTTTGACCAATTGCAGTATTTCTTGTTGATTAATATCCTCCTCTTCCTCTATGTCACACAAAATTTCTTTAAGATTTTCTTGTTGCTGATTAATACCGTCTTCGACACGAGAATTTTCTTTTTTAAAAATTTCCACGTTAAATTTAATATTATCAGTAGCTGGCACCACTATATTTTCGTCCCGAAACTGTTCGCCAATGCTATAATCTTCAGTGGATTCATTTTTTACTGCATTTTGGATAATATTCCTATTTTCATCTTTTAGCTCATCAGTTAATGTTGGAAGAGAGCTGTTTTGGAATACTACATCAACTCGTTTATCTTTTATGGATTCACTTTCAACAACATGTGATTCTAGTAATTCTTTTTTCACTTTAATATTTGATATATTTTGGAAGGCACTATTGCTAGACAAAGGATTTACTTCAACGACTGAAGAAGATATACCAAATACAACCCCTATTGCTTCTTTGGATGATAGTACCGAACTTATATTACAATTATCTGTAGAAACTAGTTCATCTTTTTGATTTTCTGTATCCTGATACTTTTTGCTTTGCTCTTCAGCCAGTGTAGTTTCCACAACTACTAACTTGCTTTGATCCTCTTCCACAGCTTGTGGTTCTGCTTTAATTTTAGCAAAATTAGCCACAGTAATAAGTTGTGGACTGACCACTGAAGTGAGGTTTTGTTCAGACATAACTGTATCTATGTGAATTTCATTCATGAGTTCTTGACCATATTTTGCTTCTCTTTTTAGTGCGTCGTATTGTTTTTTGTCACTATGTATTATTAACTCATCGTCGGATTTGGATTGCTGTGCACCCATTATATTATATCTTAGAATAATATTATAAAAAAAAATAATTTATAGAAACTCAATTGCTATGATTTATATATGCGAATGGTAACATTTCAAATGAAATTCCTAGAAAAATATCTAACAAATTCAAATTGAAGCTTCTAAAAGTTGTCGATAAGGCAGTTTACTAAACAATCAAAATAAACAAACACTATTGTGAATTGGATACCGTTAGCATAAAAACAATGGTGCTAACTATTGATTGTTTTAAATTAACTTAATAATGGAAAACCTCATTTCATTTCATCTCTGCGCCAAGAATGAAAGCTTGGCGCAGAGACGAAATTAATTACAAATATGACTATAGAGTAAAGCCTTGATAATCCGGACGTCGTTAATCCGGATTTTTAGGTAATCTGTATATCAGTTTTCATTTCATAATTCGGATTTCATACAAACTTTGGAAAAAAATTCTCGATAAACAAAATTGAATGACTATTTTAACAAGCAATATTTTAATTGTTATTTTCATGACTTGTAGAATTGAAATATATTCATACTTTTTTATAAAATGTACATACATAAATGTGATATGTGTTTTAAAAGCATTTTTAATACAAGAACAATGATTAAAATTTTTATTCGGTAGTCCGGATAATTTGATAATTCGGATTAGGGTCTGCAATCAATTATTAGGATTATCAAGGTTTTACTGTAATATAAAAAATAAGCAGTTTTTCATAAAAATTATTGAAAACACACAAACAGTTTCGCACCAATGTTCAACTAATTTTTGATACACGGGTTCTTTACGGCCATACAAAATTTTAAGTTGCCCAAAAGTGTTAAAATCGCTTTGGTTTGTATTTTTAACCAAGGTTCAAAATTTATATAAGAATGGAATATGATCGTTCAATTTTAATTGTATTAATTGTATTTGTGTACTATTTTAAATATCTATATACATTTTTACTTATATTTTCACACAATTTTTATTGTTATTTGTTTCATGGCAGAACAAGCCATGATTTGTTTGAATTTTTTAAATGTTTTCCAGTTTTTTTTTTTTAAGCGATATTAATTATATATCCTCATTTCTGCCAAAAAAAAAAATAAGTCTATTACAAAAATGTATAAACGCTTCAATGACATCACTGAAACAGCTGACAGTTTTTTATTGTAAACAAAAACCGTGTAACCATTAGTGGTAGAAAAAAATAAAACATAAACAAACGAAAAAAATATGAGTAAAGTTATTGAAATAATCGATTCAGATGATGATAATCACACGCCAACAGATACACCATCAACTTCAATCGAATCATCAATCAACAGTATGGAACCGGATGACAACCTCAATCAATCCCAGTCAAGGCGTCGACGACGCAAAAGTGTTCTTCACGCAATGAATGATCCAGACATGCATTTTCTAACAATATCCCTCGAAGATGATGATGACGAAGTTGAAACTAATAATTCCATTCAACTAGCGCCGATTCAAAAGTTTCAATCTAAAAATCCATCCGGTGCAGTAGCACCGCCTCCACGTACCCTCTTGAAAACACCGAGATCAGCTCCTAAAATTCTTGCTCCCAAAGCACCAACAACTGCAGACATTGTGGATGCACATTTTGATAAATTCCTTAATGATCCAGAGACCATAAGTGATGTTTATGCGATTGCCGAAGAGCGTGCTCGTATTAATTATTTACTTTCGGTAAATGGTATGCCGGAGATAAATTTCACACTGTACACACGGCCGGAACGCCTGCAATTTCAATTCGAAGAACGTTTGAAACAACGCAAAATGGTGCACAATTGGGACAATGCACGTTTGCAAGAGAATCGTCGCAGTTTATTGCAAAAAAATAATGAACAGAATACAACGTAAATTTGTATTTTTATTTGATAAATGAATATAAACTAATGTAATAAAAAATCTAATCATATGGAAGGAGTTGTTTTATTGCTCATTCCATTAAAGTTTTGATATTTTTCATAAAAGTTGTGGAGTATTCGAAATAAAATTATTTATTACCCGGAGTAATTGATTTTGTGTGCTTCAGTTTGTGTTGCATTCGGCTAGAATTATTTATTCTGACACCAAAATTAAGATGTGGGTTACAGATTTGAATTGTTAAACAGGTAACTTCAATTTGGATTATGTACGTATGTATGTTGATAAGTACGCGAATAATCAATTAGGAAAATTACACATAGATCTACATATTTGTAAGCGTATCGACGATATGTACCTATGCATAATCAAAAATTAGGAAAACAAATTTTGTATAGAACGTCATGATCCAGATCTAGTTATAATATTTTACATTCATATTATACCACTAACCCTTTTACTTCTCATGGGCAAATGTGTAAATAAATTATTTCTTTCATGAATGGAAATGGATTGTGATAAAACCTAAGAAAAATATTTTCTGAGATTCGAATATAGAACTTTAAGTTTCTTTAATAGCTTTGAGAATGCCTTAATAATGGAATTTGTAATAACTTAATCAATTTGCAATATATTTGATTATTAATTTTATTTTTATTATTGATTTTTTTCACAGACTTTATCGCCTGCAAAGCCTTATAACGAAAATCGAAATTGTTAGTTCGATATGTATTTGCTCAAATAAAAGCTAGATCTCTATGGATAGTTCCTATTTAAAAAAATTTTAAGCTTTTGATTTTATATTTTTGTGGTTTCTTTCGCAATATTTATAGCATTTTGTAACTTGTTGATCCATTTGTGACTCGGCACCATTGCTATGAACTGATGAGGTATCAATATGGTCAAATATGCGTTCATGAAAAGTTTTCATTATAGCATCACCAATCAACGTTATTTCTAAATGTGGAACAAGCTCTTTTTTACTGCATTCTTTAATATAAGAAATTACTGGATTATCCCAAAAGGTCTATCTTGGGTATATGAAAAATTCCCCTCTATCATAATTTTTTGGATAAAAAAGTTTTTTTTGGGATGTATTTTGTATATATTTTATTCTTATATTGTTAATGTTCATTTAGTAAAGGATAATTTTATGAAGAATTAATTGAAAATTATGAAACATATAAAAACACAAAACGCGACGGACCAAAAAAAGCACCTCCTTATAAGATGTTTAAAAATTTGACTATGATTCTGTATATTTATTGTGAAAAAAACAATGGATGGCAAGGAACAAGTACTCCAGGGAATTCAAAATTAAAGAACAATTAAACAAATTTCAATGTAATGGTCTGGGGCTGCTTTTCTGGTTAAGGAATTGGGCCAATTCATAAAGTTAATGGAATTATGGATCGGGGACAGGGGGCGCAAATCTCATTTAAAAATTTTGTGACACTTAATGAAGCTACTGGAAGATGTCGGTATGTATAAATAGTGGCAGCGGTTGCTGTCAGTAGTTAGAAGTAACATCAATTGTATTACCAGTGTACATTATAAAGTGTGTTTTTAAAGTGAGTAATATACGTGTGTACATTATAAGAAAGTGAATATTTAAATTGTTGTGTAAATTGGAATAAAGAGTTGTTACAATTTTAAACTACTAAACTGTTTTGATTTGCAATCAAAAGTATCAAAAATATAAAAATACCCTTTTTAGAATATTTGAAAAGTTTTTTGGGATCATACAACTTCTATATAACTTTAAAATTTCATTAAAATCGAAAATTTGTATTGCATTTTAAATATTTTCCAAAAAATCAGTTAATATTTATTTTGCAAAATGTTTTCTATAAATTTTTTAATTCTTAAAAATTCAATACATTTTTTAAAAAAAAGACAATTTCCTATACGTTGTTATATAATTTGTATATCTTATCTTTTCATCTTTATTAAAATCGGACTGTCGGTTTAGAAGTTACAGATTTATTTCCACTTTTTTTATTTTCCCCCACTGTGCGTCCGTCCGTTTATGTGAACCTTATAATCAAACTACAGATCGCAATTTCAAATTTTGGCACAAACTTTTGTATTGCCACAAGGTCAATGTCTATTTAATTTGGTTACAATCGGTTCATTACTTCTACTAGCCCCATACAACTAACTGCCCTTTCTGAAAATAGTTCTCATAAATATAGCTCTTATAAATATCTTAATTATACAGTTAAACAAACCAAATTCAACACAAATAAGTTTTATATAAGCTGCACTCAAACTACCAAATTTAGTATCGCTCGGTCCATAGTTTACCATAGCTCCCTTATAAGGAACACTCTCGAAACGTTCATTAATGAACATAAATCTCTGAAATATGTTAGTATCCAAATATAATTTAACACAAATAAGTTTCATATTTATCGTGCCTGACCGACTATACTTTCTTACTTGTTTATCCTTGAGAAAATGCATGTTGTTGTTGTGATTGTGCGAAAGTTCGCATTTTCGCAAGGGTAAAAAACGGTGACGTGAATTACATTAAAATTGATTTTTGTATATTTAGAATAAAAACATTTTTCTGGTTCACCCGATTTCTATTACTAGAAAATATCAGTGTTAAATTTCACCTTGCTATGTTCAGTAATTTAAATATTATTGACAAGGTTTTTTTATGTTTTTTAAAGTTTGGGGTCATGTTAACCCCAAGTGCCATTAAGGGTTAATAAAAATAAATAACATTTCGCTATCTTTAAATTAGAAACTCCAAATATTGAAACATTTTACCTTTAACCTTCACGATTTAAGGTTTAACGTTTTCAAATTTTAGTAAAACTTTCAGATTATATTTAGAATTATCTGGACCATAATATTCTAAATAAGCTTAACTTAAAATTCATAACAGTAATGAAATAGAGCTCATTCGCCAAAAAAAGGGAAAATTATTAGTTTTTCTCGAAAATTATATTCTCAATAAATCCCAAAGAGTTGATTAAAAAATTCTGAAATTTGTTTAACAAAATTTTTAAAAATTGGAAAATGGAGTTTTGAAACTGCCGTTAAACAAACGAAGACAAAAACTCATATACAAGTAAATATGGATATATTTTAAGTAAACATAATCTTTTATTTTAAAATTTATCAAAATATGTTAATTTTTTGACCAATTTCTTTTTTTTATGTCTCATTAGAACTACAATGTGTACGTAACATTTCTATTATTTTAAATTAAATTGCAAAAGTAATTTTTTAATCGCAAAATTTTTACAAAAACTGAAAAAAAATATTTTTCCCCTTGTAAATGCATCTCAAAATTTCAGAGGGCTTGCGGCACGTCTTAACCCCAAGCGATTTACCTAAAATTTGTTCAGGATGATTTTTTTACCAATGTTCACCAAACTGGGGGGTGAGACTGGCAAAACTCCAACTTTCGTTTATTAAGGGCCACCCTAATGTGTAGTGGTAGGTTAGGTTGCGTAAATTGCTCGCAAATTATGCGAGTTCATTACGAGGGGCATTGTGATACCCTTAGAAGCCTTCATGTATGCTGTGATAGTGAAGAAAGGAAGAATTAAATGAAAAAATAAAGAAAGAGATGAAAAATAATATTCGCCATCATTAGGCTGGACGACCTTGTGATTCATGTGGATCATTTGAAAACCAAACGGTATTTTTGCCAGACTGTCTAGATAATGAAATATACTTGTTATCTGAGTTGGCCCAGTGTTTTCAAAAGAAAAGGCGACCGGCAAATAGGACTGAAATACTTTGGTTACGAGTGGTCCGCCTTACCGTTCTTAGGTATAAATATTACGCATACCCAAAGTGAGGCAACTCCTGTAAATCTACACAATAATATTTAGTTCACATCCACCGCCCAGATTACCTTCTCCCTAGTGACTTTCTCATCCACTGTTTCAGATATATGGTCTGGGACCGTTGACAATGCGTCGACAGGTCCCTGAACAAATTCCCTACCTCCATACAGTCCGGAAAGTGTGTATCCATTAATAATGCAATGGTCTCTGAGCTATATTCTGACCATGAGCCATTATCCTTTTGGTAATAATCTCGATAGTTCGCTAACATAATCTATGAATTCACAGTATAATAATCATTATGTCATTATACTTATTGTAGCACACTTTGTATCGCTCCCAATCAACAGATTACCTTGTTAATTAGACCTATTAAATAGGTTTCTGACTGTCCCTAGTTCACCAATTCGGCGGTTTCCTTTTTCCTGGAAATGTATCCGGATATAATAGAATAAAGATCTCTCTCAAAACCTAAGTCAACTTATTAATAACTTCCTTCACACCATTGGAAGAATCTATATCCCATGAGGTGTGTTCATACTAGACTCAACATCCTTTTTAAAAAGCCTCGTACTTCTTCAATGTATAAAATGATCACGCCTATATCTAGTCTGAAAAGGAACAGTCCTTCTGCAACCTCCAATCTTCTACACGTAAATTTACACATGCATGTGTGATTGTGTTAGTACAAAAGTATGAATGTGTTCAGTTTTTCGAACTGTTACTTGCATGTGTAAAGGCTAGGTAAGATTGTTAGTAAGGACTGAGATCGAAAAAACCTTAACACTCGTTTTTCCTTATAATTTTTAACCCAAGTATTATTTGTTTTTTTTTTTTCAAGTTACCTTTGAAAAGTATGTCAGTTATTATGTTTAATGTCAATTGTATTTGTTTGTTGTTAATCTGATTAGAATGAGGGACGAGAGAAAAGTGCATACTAAAATTATTAAATATTTTCAACAAAACCCGACTTGGCGCTACAAAAAGATGACCAAACAATCAAAAGTCTGCCATCAAACTGATTTCATTGTTATCAAACAGTATCGGGAGAACTTGTCCGTTGATGGAAAACCTGATTCATGTAGAAGGAATGGTCCACATGATGTTTCTAAAGCTAATAAATATAAAGCATTTTCAAAAGAGCTCCCAGCACATCCGGTAGGAAAGCAGTCCGATTAGCTCATTATTCTGACTATTTGGTACGGAAAGTTAAAGCTAATGCAGGTTTAAAAACATACAAGACTCAAAAAGTTCCTGACAGGAACTCTGCTAAAAATTTAGAGGCCAAAGACAGAGCACGGAAATTGAAGTCAAATTCTGTACCAAAAATATACCTGCTGCATAATGGAAGACGAATCGTAGTAGTCAATATTTGTATGTTGCTGATGCTCCATGGAATGTTGTAGAACATGCAACACTGAGTATTGCGGGCGTTGAAAGCGACTCTATTCGCACGACCCCATTCAGAGATTGTCACAAAGTCCCGATTAAGGGAATCATTCATGTTTTGCCTCATTGCCCCAATCTCCAACAGGCTTGGTCTATAACTGAATGAATATGAATGGCAAATGTTGCCATTCTTCAATTTATTTTGTACTCGTTTGATGAGATCCCATCTATAACAACTCGTATAGTGCGATTTCTGAGAAAGCTCGATATAAATTGAGAGAAGTTCTTCCCGACACCAAAAGCAATAAGTTTCGATAATAGTGCACCATGCCACATTCTATTGAACGCCTTGGAAATATCTAGAACCACTACTTTACTTTCGCCAAAACCGTGAATGGAACGACACCATTTTTCCGATAGGAATGGCTAGCAAGTCTCCTGTAGAGCGTCCTCTAAGGAAGCCATACTGGCGGTCGTTAAGCAATTTGTTGGATTCTAAATATTACACCAAATGGTAGTTTACCATACTTTCTCTACTTGTGTAGAGATCAACTACCGTTATCGCTAAGCTACCCTTACCCAATATTAATTTTAACCGTTTCGAGTCGGTAGCCAATATTGGTACTGCAGCTCAGTTAAGCCCTCACATTGCCTCAAGATTGTTACCCAGACGAAGGACTCAGAATATAACATTTTAACGATCAACTCGTCAAAGTAACAATTGAGTATTTGAATTGTAGAAAAATTTAATTTGTGATGGAAATAATCAACCCATTCAAAGTCCCTGAACTTATTTTCAGAAAATAATAAATACACATTTATATAAACATTCTATGTTAACATATTTATACCCTACACCACCATAGTGGGGAGGGTATAATGGATTTGTGCAGATGTTTGTAACGCCCAAAAATATTAGTCTAACACCCACCTTAAACTATACCGATCGACTCAGAATCACTTTCTGAGTCGAGTACAGGTCGCAATTTTGAAGATATTTCGATAAAATTTGGTACATATCATTTTTTCTGCCCAAGGACGATCCCTATTGAAACTGGCTGAAATCGGTCCATTATTTGACCTAGCCCCCATACAAATGTCCTCCCGAAAGTGCATTTTATCCGTCACAAATGTTTAATTTATATAGGTATCTACACAAGTTTTTGTCCAAATAAGTTTTATATATAGGGAATTCATGTCACCAAATTTTATTATGATCGCTCCATAATTAGTCATAGCTCCCATATAAGGCTTGCTTCCGATAATCACTTTAACGAGCATAAATCTCCTACAAATGTTGGTATACACATAAAATTCAACATAAATAACTTTCAAATAAACATTAATCACGTGACCAAATTTCGTGGTGATCGGTCCATAATTTGTCATAGCTTCCATATAAGGCCCACTTCCGAAAATCGCTCACGAACATAAATTATTGAAATTTTGAAAGAAAAATGTTTTTGCTCATTTACTTAGTGTAGGGTATTATCTGGTCGGGCTTGACCGACCATACTTTCTTACTTGTTTTATTTTATATTTAACGTTTTCTATATTTATTTGTCCATACGATATATAAGTTTGTGGTGGGCATAAAAAGCGAAAGGATTAAATCCATAGTTTAACATTTCAGGGGTAAATATTAACAACTTCCGCTAATAACACTATGCTGCACCAAAATAAGCAGGGGTTCTCATATACCAATTCTGTTTTATGGTTTTTCTCGGTTACTTAGTCAAGTACTTTTTTATTGGCAAATGTAGTGAAATAACGATATGTTTCTTTGAAACTGATTTTAAAATTGTTTCTTTTATTTAAAACTAGTTGACCGCCCCTGCTTCGCTCGGTATACAGATTCGTCAAAACTGACGTTTACAATAGTGGTGTATCAGCTTTTCTTCATTTAACCCCATCGAAGAAAAAGGATAGGCATACATTTTACATACATATTTGCTGTTCCTTTCTTCCGAAGGGGTTAAATGTGTGATGCCACTTTGATACATTTTAACATCGTGACGTATCTGTTCATCATCTGTGCTCGGTATCTATTTACTAATATATTAGTCCTTCAAGTTTCTCAATTCAATTTTTTTCAATTCAATTTATTTCCAAAAAGTTAAATTTTTTTTCATGGTTAGCTTAACCTATCACTTATTATAATTATTCTCCTAACATACCACGTATTCTTCGGGGACTTATCATATCTAAACTAGATATTTGCTGCTATTCTGCATTAATAACTATTTACATAAAATTTCATATCATCTAATTAATTATATTTACATATTCCCCCAAAAAAATTGAAGAAAGAAGAGGCCTTCTTCACGTTTCTCCAAAAAAATTCTCTTATTAAGAAAAATGAGAAGTGAAAAGGAGGCAATATATTAAAAATTTAAAATTCCGATTTTTTTTCTTTACAAACCATCTCCTGAAAATTTCGAATGAAAAAAAAAAATCAACCAAATTTCTACAGCCGTTCTCACGTGATGTCATTACATACATGGACCATTTCATTTTTATATACATATATAGAAGATAGATATATTAGTTTTATCTTTTAAACAGAAATAAAAAAATGTTCGAAACCGCAGGCTGAGTTACGGTTGATAAAGTTTCAAAAAATGCACTTTGTTCAACAATTTTTAATTTTGAATTTGATTGTGAGGCAGTAAAATACAAATTTGTTTCATGTTTTAGAGAAAAAAGTATACTAAAATAAATAAATAAAAATCGAATTTTTTTGATCACAAGTTCTTCGACTTTTATGGGTTTTTCATACAAATGTTTGAGTGTGTACTGAAAGTATTTTGATTTAGTTGAGGAGCATCCTGACTTTAGACTACCGTAACTATTCCATTATCCAAACGATTTTTACAATTGATTTTTGTTTCTTTCAAACAAAAGAAACAATTTTAAAGTTAGTTTCAAAAGAACATATTTATGATGTATTGAATTTATAACTTTAAGAATACTGTTATTTCAATAAAACAAAGTGATCGAGAAAAGCTATAAGTATTTTCATACACTATGGACTCAACAAAATAGAATTTCTATATGAACAGCATATTTTTTCGTTTTGTATCACTGTGTTAATGTACGAGTACCTTGTCATTGTTGTACCATGATATTAATATACTAATTTTAATACAATTTTGTTGCTATTTTGTAATATTGACAGCAGACAAATCTATGATTGTTGAGTTGAGTTCCGTGACCAGTCACAGAGTGTCTAAAAAGTGTCAAATTACCTCATCATCAACCAACGCCATGTTAAAGTGACAATTTCTTTTCATATGAGGTGTAAGAACTTGATGCGATCACTATTCCCCGTGAAACCAAGCAAGGGAACAGTTCTATGTCAGTTTATAATAAAAAAAATATATAAATGTAGGCGTGCCACAAATTTGGTGTCCTAATCAAATACGTGTAATAAAAATATTGTGACAATAAAAACTCTTTCCAATTACTCACTTATAGAAGAGAATGATGACGCGAATAGCCTAATATAATTTCAATAACCTTTACAGTTGACAACGGTATATGGAAGAAACATAATCATAACTGATAAAACTTTTGTAATCATGAAATCGTAGTAATAGTATTTGATATCAATTGACTACCAGTCAGTCAGTCAATTGAAAAGATGTTGTAGCCTACAACTTGTAGGTACATATTATATAAATACGTGATTCTTAAAATATTAGCTGTGTGTGATGATCTAACTGTAAGTACGTTCGTGTGTACGTACTTGAATTTGTTATTTTTTCTCGTATCTTCCAACGATATTTTAATAAATTCGTTACACTTTTTTTTTATCTTTTTATACTTAACACCAATATATAGGGGGTATATTGATTTTATCATTCCATTTGTAACATATTGAAATATTGGTCATATAACCAATAAGTGAAATATTCTGGGTCCTTATAAAATTCTAGGACAATCTATTCTTTGTTGATCAGAAATGTTTAGTATTGAAATCAGAAATGTTTAGTATTGAAAGTTCCATGAAAAAAGTAATTCAAAAACGATATTTTGCTTCAATCGGTCTATATTTGACCAAAGCCCTCATATAAAGTACGCTTACAGAAATCTCTTTTAAATGTCATTATCAGGTTCAAGTTAGACATAAATAATCCTAATATATATATATATATATATAAATCGCCGTACTGCATTTTATGGATATCGGTCCATAATTGGTCATAGCTCCCATATAAGGACCACATTCGAATAACACATTAACCTACATAAATTTCTTACAAATAACGATATTATACCAACATTTTAAACAGATCAGTATGTAAAAATCATATTACTGGATTTTGTTACAATCAGTCCATGATTGTTTATAACTCCCATATAAGATTTACTTAATCGTGTTAACCAGATAAAGGCTTTTATACAAAATTCACAAAACTCGTTGCCCATAGTATTGTTACGAATTTGCAATAGCGATTTGAATTTAACGGTCTGTAACGAATGACTGCAGCATTCATCATGTTTATAAACACGTCCATCAGTAGAAGCTTCTACTTATCAACATTGTTGATAGCATGCGGTTATTAGCATTATTTATAAGTATGGCAACACTAAATGTTTAAGCTGCTAACATTGACATCGAAAGCTCTAGAATTCGAACATACTTGTTTTTCCGTTAAGAGCATTGTAGAAGATTCCCGAAAGATGGCGTGTGTATAAATAGTGGCAGAGGTTGCAGTCGTGAGGGAGTTTATCATTGTCGCTGTTAGAGTTATCATCAACTGTCTTGTACGTGCGTACTTGTACATTATAAAGTGTGTGTACATTTCTACGAATTGATAAACGTGTATAAAGACACTGAGTGACTATTTGAACTGTTGTTGTACATTTTAAATAAACGAAGAGTTATTACAAATTTTAAACTACTAAAAGGCTTTTATTTGCAATTAAAAGTATCCGGTTTATTTAAAGGAAATAAACCCACGTTTTAGAAAGGTTAAAACGTAACAGTATATTGGTGGTGGGTATATAAGATTCGGCACAGCCGAATACATATTACACTCTTACTTGTTTATGTTTTAATAAGTCATTTACTTTTTTTATTATTCCTTTACAATTTCAGAAAAGTAAAATTATTAATACCGGTACGTACCGGTTTTATAATCTAAGAAATTTTTGTTCGGTTGTCAACTCTTTTGCAACCATTTAAAAAGTGAAATTTAGTTACAATTATGCCTTCTCAAGACTTATCTGAGAATACAATTTCTTTTAGGAAATGTGAATATTATATTTCAATATTTTTCATTCAACAAATCGTCGTCCCGAAGTTATCTTCACGTATATCACAAAATCAAAAAGAATGAGTTAAGACCATTTTCTGGGGTAAAGTTCTTAGATCTATCGATCTGTTCGATCCCCAGGTCGATATCTCTTATAATTTCTGAGATATTGTGGAGCTATTTTGTTGTATATCCATTTTTGTTAAAAAATTAATGTGTTATAATACCGTATGTGTCATTTTTGTGGATATGCAATAAAAAGTGTATGAAATTTTGAAAATATAAAAATCTTGTGTTATCTTCACGTATGTGATTAAAATATATGACAAATTAAAAAAAAAAAAAAATTATGCTATTTTTATTATAATAGGCATTTCGATTCGTTAACAATATTATTGTAATAAACTAAGAAATAGAAACAAGAACATAATAACTCAACATATATTACTCGAGTTTAAAATTTCGTATTAAAAATTTTGCTGAATATTACAAATTTACATTAATCGATCAGCATAGAATTTAACATCATTATCTGGAAGGTATACATATAGGCGTTCAATATCTTTATTTTTGTCTTAATAAATATTTATTCTTGTGCATGTACTTAATTCCTTTTCAAAAATTGTATCTGAATTTGGGAAAACTCCACTTCTAGCTCGTTTTTTAAAACTTGATGATTGAAATTCGACTTCACTTATAGAATTTTATAGAATTTTTAAAGTGAGCTTTTTGGATTAATTTTGTTATCGAAACTTAATTTTAGGAGTCGTCTATTGCACTATATACAGTGTAAACCTCTTGAATTTGCTAATGTCCCGGCTCTGAACATTTTTGAACAATTGTTTTCAAGTTACTTCTTTACAAAATGTCAAGGAAATTTTATTTCTGTTTTGCGGCACACAGTAGTCGCTCCAAAGAATGATATGCTCAATATTATAAAATCTTGCAATACATTTTCCAAAATTTTAATAATTAAGGGTTTTTTAAACTCGACAGAACTTGCGAATGGTGTTAACCCTCAAACGAACCGTCTGTCATACTGCGCTCACTCTGGCAAATCATTATAAGTAAATTGACGGTTGAACAACGCTACCAAATTTACTTTGAAAATCAGCCATTAGTTCGCGCAACTTCTAGACGACTGTTTTATCGAAAAATTGCGTTCAGGAATGAGGCGTTTTTGGCGCATATGGAGTGAGACCAATCCACAATACCTATAGACTTCATTACATCCAGAAAAATGCAACATTTGGTGCGGCTTACATGTTGGTGGCATCATCAGACCTTATTTGTTCAAAAATGAAGCCGGAGCTCGCATGATCAATGATTTTTTGTTGAAAATATAGATGGCATTTAGCTGGGCGAGATGTGGTTTAAACAGGATAGTGCTACGTGTCATACGGCGACCACAACCCTCGATATATATTCAAATCTAAATTAAGCGATAACTTGATTTCGAGAAATGAACCTGTCAATTGGCCTCCAATATCATGCGATTTAACACGTCTCGATTACTTCCTGTGGTGCCACTTGAAGTCAGTGGTATATGCTGATAAACCAGCAACAATTTACGCATTGGAGGCCAAAATAGTTCATGATATTCATGTCATACCATCAATTCAATGCCACAATGCTCGAAAAAAGTGGTCCATAATTGGACGTACATAATGCGCTTCATCAAAAACAGCCATATGCCCGAAATCATTTTCAAATGTTAATGCCATGTATTGATTGATTAAAATTTACTTTTTTGTGTTATTTTTTACAATTTCAATTCTTTCGGGTTTAAAAAAACACACTTTAGAACTAGCCATTTCCTTTCCGAGAGACCACAAAAATAAAGATTGGTAGTTTGTTTAATTGCTTACTAATTAATGTTAATTTAGCATACAGCAAGTATAACCCATATACGTGAAGATAATTTTGGAGAAAAAAATGAGCGCAGTTTTTATCAGTACATTTTCACGCATGTGTCATAAATTAACAAATATTTCGTAAAACGTGGCGTATACAACAAAATGGCAAATTTAGTTTGGAGCTAAAAATGCTTATAACTTGAAAAATGTCCTCCAAGACTTTGGAAATTTTTACACTAATCAATGTAGAATTTCAAGGACTACATCATACAAAAATATCGAACTTTTTTCGTCTCAATTTTTTTATATAAATCGTAGAAACTTTAAATTCGATTTCCCAAAGAAAAATTTTCGGCAGTTACGTGAAGATAACTTCGGGACGACGAAATGTTTCTATGATTTTATAATACAAAGTTGTTTTCAGTTACAGCATATAAAAAGAAGTGTACACTTTGATGTCACCACTAACTGCGGAAACGTATCGACCGATTTCAATCTAAATTTCGGGGTACGTTGGGGATGGTCTGTAGATGGTTTATGGCATTTAGATTTTCCATGTTATAATTTTTTATTGTCACTTGAAAAGTTATCAAACCATGTATCGTAATTCGAATCGATAATACAAATGAATTTATTAATTTGCCCAACAATGTTTGTACAAATCAAAATACGCTTCAAGTATGCGGATTGAATTTGGAGGAGCCGTGCTTCTCTCATAAGCAGCTATACGTGGCCAGATCAAGAGTTGGCATTCAAAATGCTTGGTTTATTCATGTTCCAGATGGAGAATCGAAAAATGTTGTATATCCAAACGTATTACATTAAGAAATTAAATAAGACCTCTAAAATAAAACAAATTCTTGAAATTTTCATATAAAAAAAATTACAGGACTTTTCATTCTTTTTAGTGTAGTGAAGCACTATAGACCCAACTTACGTTTATAGTGCAAACGATTACTCTTCAGCTAGTTTTGTTATAAATTGTACATTAACAAAAATAGCATTAAAATTGGAAAAAAAAACGAACAGTGTTAGTTCCGTTTTTATAAATATTTTCATATTTCTCCCTCACGACGCTCTAACTATAAGTAGTTTCCTAGCATATTTTGGTTCCAAAAACCCTGATAATTCCGTTCAAATCCGGCACAGTAGGGTTGATATGACGAAAAGTGGTAGTTGATTGCAAATTGATCTACAAACAAATCTTACATTTTGCAAAAAATTCGAATACAATATAAAACTGAAGCTTAATTTAATGAACATTTTTTTTTTAAATTGTGTAATCGGTGGTTGTTTTACACTTTTTAAAATAGACATATTTATGTTTAAAATGTATACATTTATTTTATTAAAAATGTTATTTAATAAATAAATAGTTTTTCCTTGAAATTATACCAACCATTATGAATATTTATATCGCCATTTTAAAATCAATTATTTCAATTTTAATCTCAACGTTAAATTTGATATTTTTAGCCATACTGTGCCCACCTGCTGTCAAAAAAAAAGTTACTGATAATGTACTTAATTTACCCCACATTATACAATACATTGTAGTACCCGAAATACTATTAAGTGTTTTTTTTTGCGCAAAAAACTACTACGAAAATAAATTCGCATTAAAAAATAAATAAAAATAAATAAATAAATCTAAACTTTCCAATTGAAACATGTTTTTATCAGGATCTCATTAACGCACATGTATAGAGTATTGCGAAATATTGATTTAACGAAAAATAATGTGATTGAGATTAATTTGCCGAAGCAGAATAATTACCTACCGAATTTCGAACAATCGAATGAATTTTAATTTGCTTTGTTTATAAGGAAATAAATAACAATAAACATATATGTATATAATACTTAAACAATATTTTTTTTTTGGAATATGTACAATTCGAACAAAGTTCAAAAACGTCTAAATATACTCAAGTTAACCCATTGGAGAACTAAATGGAAGAATTTGTTTTTTTTTGCATTATAAATGAAATTTCGGATACTCTGTTCTGAAGAGAAGCGTATCCTAGAAAAAGCGTTCAGTAGTCGGACGGGGCTCGATCTGGACTATAAAGCGGTTGAGGCAACCACTTCACCCAACCACTTCATTCTGAATACTTTTTAACAGGTATTGCAACATGTGGCCGAGAGTAGTAATTATGGAATATTACGGTTTCATGTCTGGCCCAATATTCTGGGCGTTTTTCGGCCAATGTTCGCTTCAAACGATTCAGTTGCGTTCGGTACTTGTTCCCTGTGATGGTTAGATTTCAGCAGCTCATAATAGACACTTTTGCTCCCACCAAATACAGAGAATTACCTTAGCGCCATGGATATTTGGCTATGGTGTTGATTCGGCTGGTTGGGAAATTCCCCCAGAAAAACATAAAGTGTTAATATTGAATAAGTTTTAAAAATTAATAAAAGAAAAATGTAAAATAAATTTACATTTTTTTAATTTGGAATGTGACATTAATTACCAACCTTATCTGATGACATATATAACTAATTAGATGTTTTAATTTTTCTAAAACTAGCTACGAACAACTTTAACAAAACTATTTTTTATCGAATTTAAAAATAAAATAATCACACATGTATCCTGTCAGGTAAATCAGCTGACCACAACTTCACATATTAGGTGTATATTTAAAGAGAAAAGTAGGTCCTATATTTTTAAAAAACCTCATCAATGTATGGCAACATTTCAATTTTTAAATGCCTATAACTCGGAAATTGTAAGAAATAAATAGCACACTCAAGCATGCGCTTTCCAAAAATATAAAAATCTTTGAAATCGGATGGGAAACAAAAAAATGGCACGTGTTTAAAAATTTTACATGTCAAAGGTACCCTATAGCGCCGCTCCTGGAGCATTTGTAGTTTTCATTTTAATAACTTAAACACGAATACTCCTTGGCTACGCCAATATCAAATTTTATCCCGATCGGACCAGCCGTTCGGGAAATGCCAGATTTATTTCCAAAAAAATTTGATTCTGCCCCACTGTGCGGTGGTCGAATGAGATCGACGACTATTCAATGTAAGAGAAACTCGTGAAAATTATCAAAAGGATTAAAAATGTGTGATAGAATCAGAAAATTCGTTTTATTCATCAGTTCAACACATTTACTAATGTGAAATTGTCTGTATGTGCCGACCACTGATTTAAAGTAATATAATGGTTGTGGTTTGCAGAGCGAGAGAAAAAATAAGTAAGAGATCTATATTCGGCTATGCCGAATCTTATATACCCTTCACCAAATTTTACTTTAAAATACAAATTTTAAATATTTTTAGGTAAATAAAATTAATTTTTTTTTTTAATTTTTTTTCAATTTTTTTTAATTTTTTAAAAAAAATTATGACAAAAAAATTTTTTGGTAAAAAAAAAAATTCGGGTTAAAAAATATTTTTCCCGATTTTGACCCATTGACCCCGATGGTTGCGGTCGGCGTATGGCACGTAGCGCCATTCTGTTGAAACCACATCTCGCCCAGATCAATGTCACCCATATTTTCAAACAAAAATTAATTGTGGATTGGTATCACTCATATATGCGGCAATTTTGTTTATTAACAAACCCGTTACGCCAAAAATGAGCCTCATCACGGAACAAAATTTTGCGATAAAATTGTCGTATATACAGTGGCGAGCAGAAGTAGTGCATGTTCACGACACTGACTTTCGTCATCCATAACAACAAAACCATACAAGCAAATCAAAAATATTTTTTTGTTTTGTTTTTATTATTTTGTTCGTAACAAATATGAGTAAAGAAACAATAATAAATGAGATGATTTCAAACAGTTTGGAAGAAAAAACGAAAATAACCCGCATAAACTCAATTTTGCACGTTTTATGAATTACACCTATTTTCGAACTTTCACTTCTCTTATCAGCAGAAATCATACAGATTTACCTTTATGTTTGTTGTTATCTTATTCTCCTTGCTCGTAGAGCAGTTTAAAATTTGTTTCTTGCGAATTAATGCCGATTTTGTCAATTACTATCACATTTAAAATAAATTATTGATTTTTTGTATAAAAATTACAAAAATATCTGAAGAAATTTAAAATAGTGTTGTGTGCCTGACCGAGAAAGGTTATTCTTCACGTACCATTTCCGAGATACTTGGTAGTAGTCAATCGGCTGTGATCGCAGCTCAAAAGAGACGATATGTGACTTCGAAATCGCATGTCAAAGGTCGCAAAATATTACTAACGGACTCTAATGCTCGAATAATGAGGTCCGAAATGAGAAAAAAACACAAGCTGCTAACACCAAAGGGTGCTTATTTAGCAATTAATATAAATGAAATCGAATGGACTGCTAGATGAGCGCTCCATGATATCGGATATGCCTCAACTGTTAAAAAAATCAAACCTGCGTTGTCCGATAAGAATGTTAAAGCGTGCTTGAAATTAGCAAGGGAGCATAGAAATTGGCCCATTGATGATTGGAAACGTGTTATCTGGTCTGATGAGTCCAAATTTAATCGTTTTCAGTCAGATGGAAAGTAATACTGCTGGCGTAGATCCGGGGAACGTGTTCAAAGACGCCATGTGAAGCAAACTGTTAAAGTAGTTAAACTCTACTAGCAGTCCAATCGCTTACTTTTTTGTTAATTGCCAGACAAACACCCTTTGGTGTTAGCAGCTTGCGTTTTTTTCGTTCGAAAATAGGTGCAGTTCATAAAACGTGCAAAATTGAGTTTATGCGAGTTATTTTCGTTTTTTCTTCCAAACTCTTTGAAATCATCTCATTTATTATTGTTTCTTTACTCCTATTTGTTACGAATTAAATAATAAAAATAAAACTAAAAAATATTTTTGATTTGCTTGTATGGTTTTGTTTTTATGGATGACGAAAGTCAGTGTCGTGAACATGCATTCACTTCTGCTCGCCACTGTAAGTTGCGCGTATCGATAAATTTAGATAATTTGGTAGCGTTGTTCAACCGTCATTCTATTCATGAAGATTTGCCAGATATACTGACCATAAAAATCAAAAAAGTGAGCGCAGTCATCGTTTTACACTTAACCCCGAACTGTCATCGTTTTACACTTAACCCTTTTATAAGTTCTATTGGGCTTAAAAAACAGTCTTTATATGGTATCATTGGAAAACAAAGTATATATTTTCTTTATCCTTATGAAATTTAAGTCGAGTTAACGTTTTTCGTCTGCAAAAAACACTCTCATGTCCAAAATACACAACCGAATTTAATGAAATAAAATAACTCGATTTTAAATAGTAGCGGGTCAGGAAATTAAAGGGGTATAAGAAGAATATTGATAATTTAGTTATTAATTTAAATCAATATAAAAGTTTCATTGAATAATTTGGTAATTATATTAAAAACACAAAAAATTGAAATCTTAAAATCACAAAATAATAAATATAAGCAGAATTTTTGTATATCGTTCTCGTCTTTAAGAGATGATAACATTAAAAATGTATATGATATATAATATATATATGGTATTTTCTGAGGAACTTGGGATAAAGTCCTCATTGCATCTTCTAGACAAAGCTGGAGCATTGCAGACTGAGTTATTTTAAAATACTTTAGTCCGCCAGTGACATTATTCCAGTTTATGTTCCTGCGCATAAACACGGTAATGAGAAGTCGGACGAACTAGCCATAGCGGCTTCCACTTTAAAATATTAAAAGTGAAATCTGCTTGCACTATCCTCAAAGAAAACCTTAACTGGACATACTGAGTTGAAGGCTCATCTGGCTCGCATTGGTTTATCCACAAAACGAAATGTGATACAAATTAATTCAAAAGTATCTAAATTAAAGTGAAAACAATTTACAAAACGAAAACAATTGTTTTTTTGTTTTAAAAATCGATAAATATTGTTATGTTTTTACCTTTTAAAAACGTGGGTTTATTTCCTTTAAATAAACCGGATACTTTTGATTGCAAATAAAAGCAGCTTTAGTTAGTAGTTTAAAATCGTAACAACTCTTTTTTTATTTAGAATGTACAACAACAACAGAATTTAATAGTCACTTAGTATCTTTATATCAATTCGCAGAAATACTCACACACACTTTATAATGTACAAGTATACACGTACAAGACAGTTGATGTTAACTCTAACAGCGCCTATTATCAACTCAACTCACGACTGCAACTTCTGCCACTATTTATAAACGCGCCATCTATCGTGAATGTTCTACAATGTTCTTAACGGACAACTAGAACATTCAAATTCTAGAGCTTTCGATGTTAATGTTAGCAGCTTAAACATTTAGTGTTGCCACACTTATAAACAATACTAGTAACCGCATGCTATCAACATTGTTGATTAGTAGAAGCTTCTACTAATGGACGTGTTTATAAACATGATGAATGTTTCAGTCAGTCGTTACAGACCGTTAAATTCAAATCGCTATTGCACATTCGTCACAATATATAAAAACTTCATTGTGTAGAAAATGATACTGACCCCTATTTAAATCAATAACCAAATAATACGGATGTACAAAATTAATCTAAACAACAATGGACACATTTTTTCAGATTTAAGATAAGAGAAATACCTAATTTATAATAAGTTGAATATGACAAATTTGTTTTATATTGATAAAATTGTTGCCAAGAATTAGAATTACGGAAATCTGCAGTATTCAAATGGATGGTATTGTATAAATATACTCGTACCTCATTGTATATTGGCTATTATTCTTTTGTATATATATTTGGTCAATTCACAAGGTCTTTTATCATTTCATATTGTCATAATGTCCTAATATACAATCTCGACTCGGCGGCTCGGCTTAACCGACTTTTAGGCATTCGGCGTTGGTCTCTGCTAGTTCGTTACGATAACACAATAAACATAGCACAGAAAGTAGTATTATTTTAGGACATTTTTAAGAAAGATAATTCAGTATGGTTTACGTTTCCGTTATAACTAACTGCGAAAAATAGTTCTTAATAACAAAATGTTTGCAAAAACTTTAAACAATTTTAAAAATTTTAGGCAGCATCGGCATTATTTCATTTTACTCAAAAAACTCACTGATGAGTCGCTGGCTTCACACCATTAATTACTTTTTTTCTGGATCATTACAAATTCCAAATCCCCTCTTTAAGAAAAGAAATTGAATTATTTTTTCTCTAAAAGATTCATTGATGCAAATTTAAGAATAGAATACAGCAGAAATATGTGTTTTAAAGTTGTATTAGGGTTGATCAGTCTATTTCGTTGTCCCCAAACGGAACTAGTTCTTTTATGTATATTATCAATCGATGATAAACAATTTTGTTTACTGTTGCATATTAGGTGCATGAATAAGAAATTTCTATATAATATCTATTAAAAAAACACTCCGCATTCCACTTTTAATAAAAAATAAATAGGGCCGCAGAAACGGGAAGAGAATGAGAATCACGACTTCAGCAAATGCGTCGCAGTGCACCTTCATCGAGAGCTGCAAAGACACCTCTACAGCATATCGAAAGACTAGAAGCCAATTGCTCCCGAATGGCTCGATCAAGAGAAAGAATAAATTTAAAGTTGCCTGCATTTTATTACAATAATGACTACAGGAATCACAAGGCCGTACTGATTGGCGCAATAAACAAACATTATTTACATTGCAGCTTTTTGCAGTTCCCTAAGGAATTCCTAGGAATGTTATGTTCGAACGGTAAAGTTATTCCACCAACAATTATTGAGTCGCCTGAGCTGCTTCTTAGTAACATTTCCAACGCCAATACTATTTCCTAGTACTTCCTTTAAAATATCCAAAAGTGCAACTCATGCTTTCAAATGACGTCGGCTTCATGCACATCTTTAAAATTCAAAGCCAAATGTACAACAGAATTGGATCATTGCTCCCGCTTCCCAATGATGATGCGAAGTTCCTTAAATTTATTTCACTTGCGTGTGCATTTGCTGCACTACTCTTCTGCCGAAACATTCTCAAAACAATTGTTGGACATCGGAAATGGAAAAATTCCAATTGATCCCGCCACAAATGAGATTTCGTTACCGAACTTCTGCCAAATGCAAATGAATATTTAAGACGTTGTCGACAAGGTATTCCCAAGTCTTACAACCAACTACAAAAAATTCGGATTGGCTGTGGAAACGTGCAATTTTGGCACAAAAAAATTCTGTTAACAAGCTCAAGATGCAATATAAAACATATGTTTTCCAAGAATACCAAGAACTGGAGGCATTACTCCATGAATATTGTTGTAAAACTCAACAAGAGCTTGCAAAATCTTTCAAAACGTTTGTGGGCATCAGGATTCATTTAAAATCAGGGATATTGGGTACCATACGAATTGAAGCCGAGATATCTTGAAAGACGATTTTGCATGTCCGAAATGATGGTTTATTACTTGTGATAAAAAATGGATGCATTACGATAACCCGAAGCGTATACCAAAGCCAAATATCCATGGCGTTAATAAGTCTCTATTTTTGGTGTGAGCTAAAGGGTGACATATATTATGAGCTGCTGAAATCTGACCAGACCATCACAAGGAACCTGTAAAGAATCCAAATGATTCATTTGAAGCGTGCATTGTCCGAAAAACGCCCAGAATATGCTGTCAGACATGAAACCGTAATATTCCATATTGACATCGCTCGGCCACATGTTGCAATACATGTTAAAAAGTATTTAGAATGAAGTTTTTGGGAAGTGTTACCTCACCAGCTTTAAAGTGCCCGGTCCGACAACTATTTGTTTCAATCGATGCAGAATACTCTCTCTGGGATACGCTTCACTTTGGAACAAAGTGAATATTGGTCAGAAATGATTAAACGATTTGCCAATATCATATTCATACAATTCTATAAATAAAAAAAAAAAATAATTAAATTGTCGGTACGCTTTTTCACAAAACAGTGACCCCATTCAGAAGAATCTGATGAACAATTGTAGTGTAGACCCAGTAAGTGATCTTTGGTGTCAGCCTTTAACTTTGTCTAATGATGCACGATAGGTCAGAATTCCTCTTAAAGATAACTTGCTCCGTTCAGTTGTGATTTATATCAAGTTCGGATTGCTCTGCATATTTGGACAGATAGACTTTACAGAAGTTATTTTAGTACTAGATTCATAGTCAGATTCCATTATAGCGATGTTCTTTTATAGAAAAATAAACGTTGATTCCTAACCTAGGAACATAATTGATCGGGTCAGAATGATATCTTAAAATTTCTTCACAATATTGTTACGTTTTAACCTTTTTAAAACGTTGGTTTATTTCCTTTAAATAAACCGGATACTTTTGATTGCAAATAAAAGCAGTTTTAGTAGTTTAAAATTGTAACAACTCTTTATTTACTTAAAATCTACAATAACAACAGTCTAAATAGTCACTCAGTGTCTTTATACACGTTTATCAAATCGCAGAAATAAACACACACTTTATAATGTACAAACTCAAATGTACACGACAGTTGATGTTAACTCTAACAGCGCCAATGATCAACTCAACTCACGACTGAAACCTCTGCCATTATTTATTCACACGCCATCTTTCTGGAATCTTATACAATGCTCTTAACGGACAAACTAGTATGTTCGAATTCTAGAGCTTTCGATGTCAATGTTCGCAGCTTAAACATTTAGTGTTGCCATACTTATAAACAATGCTAATAACCGCATGCTATCAATAAGTAGAAGCTTCTACTGATGGACGTGTTTATAAACATGATGAATGCTGCAGGCAGTCGTTACAGACCGTTAAATTCAAATCGCTATTGCAAAGTCATAAAAATATTTATTAATCATTAATAGTATTCCTGCATGCTGAATATGCCGAATTCTCTCTATAGCCAAGGTGATTATATATCCGATATAGCCTGCAGTTCTGCTGGTATAATATCATCAGATTCAGGCGACTTAGATGGCATAAAGCTGTCAATCGAATATAGCATGGTTTACATAATTTGTTCCAGTTTCCGATTCCGAAATGTTGGATTCTCATCAGATCTGCTCATCAATCTTCAGTCTCCCATTACATCTACCACCAACACCCAAGATCTTTAATATGTTCTGTTAGTAATGCAAGTTGATAGTTCCAGCTTATTTGTTGCTGATTCAGATACAGGATCTAAACTAATATACCTATTGTGAATATCTTATTCAAAATCGGAAAAATTAGATTAATGCAGTATAACCTCGCGACTAGCAACAAATTTTGTTAATAAACAAGTATAGGAGTTTTAAAATATCACCGGAAATGTTGAAATCGTATTTGATCACCTTGAATAAATTTTATACTATTGTAGGTGTTTTGACAGTTTGTGATTTTTATTTTGGGTTTAAAGGTTTTAATAAATTAATTAGGAATATAAAACACATGTTCCGAATTTCCAAAGGTCATTTGAAAGATACGTATAAGTATAACAATATTACTATTTATTATATCAAAATTTTTATCGACATAAACATATTTTTATTACTTTCAATATAAAGCCCGATTTATTATGTCAACAACTGTAATTGCTGTCTGATTGAAATGGGTTAACATTTGGTTGCGATAGGATTGTCTAAAGCAATTAAACACCTACAATAAGCGAAGCACTCATAAAATAAATGAAATAATAATTCAAAAATATACAATAAACTTTTCAACACTAATCTCTCAACATAATAAAAAAAAAACACTTGAATTTAATCACCATACGAGCAATTCGTACTTGTACTCACTCGTAATTCATATTTATTTGTTTGTTCACACACCAAGTACTTTCAAAAAATCCCTATACGAATACTATATTCTCGTAGTATCGTTGAGTTTATTGATAATTAATTGATTATTACCAATATTTGAGTGATTGGCCTAAAACTTTTTATTTTATTTTCGATTAGATTATGTTCCTCCTTATTTCCCTACAAACTTGTTGTATTAGTGTGTAGTCACTTAACTTCTAGGCCAGAAATCGTCCAACAATTGTTTTACCTTATTCGGAATTGTTATTGCTTTGCAAAGTTCCAAATTGCTACGTTAACTGAATCATAGTTAATACTCGTACATGGTCTCCATTTTGGGTATTTTTCCATCCATTCATTGTTGAGTTGTTTCTTTTCATTAAATCCAATTTTAGGGTTCCTACAGATATCGATTCATATTATAAATAAATACATTTCACTCGTTTGCTGTCGAATATTTTATTTATTTATTTTTTTTTTTGTTTGGTTAATTTTTCAGTGCACGATTATAATATTTTTTGGACTATGACCAAGAAGTTAAAAACAAACAATATATTTAAGCAAATTTGATTTGTTTTAAATTATATACCCAATAATGTTTAATTAGCTTATTTATCACCCCCTTATTAAAATATATGAAGTATAAATTGTATAAATAAGCGAATCGTTAAACCGAATTCAGACGTAGTTTCTAGATAATGACAATTTTAATACCACTTGGTGGTATCATGATATATAAAATAATTAGTCACTGTATTCATGTTTTTGAACTTAAAACAAACAAAAAATACATAAAAAGAAAGGAAGTTTGTTCAATATAAGATCTTTTATTAAATGTGATACTGTCAATAAATAATTCTGTTAACAAAGATTGAGATTAAACAGTCAATGCTAAAGAAAACTTATAATATGTAGAAAAATGTATTTTGGAACTTGTGCGATATTAAACTTCTCTAGTTTATATTTAATCAATACTTGCATATTCCAAGTTATTAGTTAGTGGTCAGTCATGGGTCATTTAAACTACATAGAATTTGCTAGATATTCTTCTGATCAAACTCATTGCACCAAATTCTGTAGAATTCGCACATGTTTGATATTATTTTCCAATATATTTAAAAAATCAAAAGATCATTTGGATTCTCCACGCAAATGTTAGATTCCAGTAGTATCATCAGAACTTCTACAGCAATCCTGTTTTCAATAGTTTGTGTAACATTATAGTGTTTTGAGAATAAACGTCAAGACAAACTCGCCACGTTAAATCGTGCGTAATATTTTGGAATGTTTTGAAATACTACTGGGAGGTACTTATTGATAAATCTTCAAAACTCTAATTATTCGATTTAATTATAACCAGATTACACCTGTCTCTGTATTTTACTGATGTTGACTTGAATTGTTTTTCATTAAATTTTATTTTTTATATCTCAATATGTCTAGTAAATTTCGTATGGATTTTTGTAACATACGTGGCCTGAGATCAAATTTTTTTCCCCTTTGCACCCATATTAATTACTGCTGACCTGACATTATGGCTGTTTGCGAAACTCAAGTCGGTCGATCCATCTGATTTTCTTGTACCTGTTTATGTACGTGACAGTTTATTATATCAACCCCAGATCCATTTAAATAACCGAGACCCCGAATGCTTTACTGGAACGTTTGGTGTTTGATTATGGTAAAGCAAACTGGAATGAACTCAAAAGTTTCTTTAATAACTTTAATTGGAAACTATGCTTCCTCGACGATAGCATTGACGCATCTGCCGAGATGGTAGTTAACACGGTTCTGTTTGCGATGAAACTCTTCATACCAAGAAGGAAAATTTCCAGTAAATCGTCGGACAAATGTTGGTTCAATAGAACTTGTCGTGAAGCAGTTAGAGCTAAAAATATGGCATTTCGAAATTGGTGCAGAAACAAAAACCCCAATACTGATCAACTCCGTAGATAGGCACGTAATGACAGTACGAACATACTCGATCGCGAAAGGCTTAGCTACAAACATCGCATACGAGTTCGAATACTTGATCCTTTGTAAAGGGGATTCGGAACAACACTGGTGCTTCAATTCCTCCCCTTCTTCCGGGTGATTGTATTATAAACGTAGCTAAGGAAAAAGCAAACCTTTTGGCAAAAATCTTCTCAACAAATTCATTTCGTCCCGACTGCAATCAATCGGTGCCTGTGATACCCACTGTATCTTGTATTATGCCGAAAATATTCTTCAGAACTCGGGCAGTTATAAAAGTTCTATCCGGACTCAACGTGAACAAATCCCCTGGTCCAGATTGTATTCCGGCACTTGTTTTAAAAAAATGTTTATCATCTCTGGTCCGTCCACTTAGAAACCTTTTATACCTTTCATATCAATTTGGGATTTTCCCCAATTGTTGGAAGGTTGTCAACGTCCAGCCAATCCCAAAAAAAGGCGACCCCACCAATGCGGACAATTATCGCCCAATCGCAATTTGTTCGACGCTCTCGAAGGTTATGGAGAGCATGTTTAACTATTATCTTGTCAAGTATTTAGAATCGAATAGACTTCTGAATGACAGACAATGGCTTCCGTAGTAGTCGTTCAACTGGGGAACTAATGGCGTTTCTTTCAGAACAGTGGTGTCAGTCAATACACCGAATGGGAGAGAGTAAGGTAGTCGCACTCGATATTTTAAAAGCGTGTGACCGGTTGTGGGATGATGGTTTAGTTTCGAAATTGATCTCGTTCGGAGTTGAATTTTCTCGTTTAATTTCTAGTTTTCTTCGTGGACGTACTATAAGGGTAGTATTAGATGGGGTTTGGTCCGATAACTTCATATTGAGCTCTGGAGTTCTCCAGGGCTCTATTCTTTCTCCTTCCCTTTTATAATTTTCATGAATGATTTAATAACAATCACTTCAAATCCAATCTATTCTTACGCGGATGACAGTAATATTTGTCACTCATGTTCATTTGGCCATAGACCAACTCTTTCTGAGATTAAACACTCAAGAATGAATATGGATGAATCGATAAATCGTGACCTTATAATAATCTCCAGATGATTCTAGGCACGAGAATACAGTTTGACGTCCGTTCGAACCGTCATATATTCGATGTTGCGAAGGAAACTTTTAGGTGCTTGGGCTTCTTGAGACGCTGTCGGACATATTTCTCCCCCTCCGACCTTCATCGCATATACACTAGCTTCATTCGTCCGAAGATGGAATATAATTCCCATTTATGGGCCAGAGCTGCAAGGTCAAGTCTAGAGCTGCTGGACCGGGTTCAAAGAAGGGCGGTTGATCTTATAGGTGATGAAACTGTTACCCGGTTTATCGATACTTTAGAACATCGTTGGAATGTGGGCAGCTTGTCCTTATTTTACAGATATTATCACGGGTGTTGTTCAGCAGACATAAGTAATATCATACCTAATACGCGCACTTTCATTCGGAGCACATGACTATCACGCAGATCGCACCAATTTGCTATACACTTGAGTATCAACCGCACGACACATAATAGGGAAAATTATTTTTTTGGTCGAACCATACGTATGTGGAATTTACTACCTGGCAACGTATTCCCGGCGGAATATAATATTTATCAATTCAAGTCAAACATCAACAAATACTACTCCCTCTTACGCCCTTCCCATAACTTAATTTCCTAACATCAACACAATGCACTGCATATATAGGGGTATCCCCTGAGTATTGGTTACAAAATAAATGAATATCTTGGGCACCTTGATAGTTTTTCTCAATATAAATATCACCAGGACCAGAAATATCACCAGGATCCATACTTCCTTGACTCCATAGAATATAAAAACTCTAGCCCTCTCTCAAATATGTACCGCCATGTTGGAGATAAGAATGGCAAAAGAATTCATGAGATTTTGCATTCTCAATAAACCTATCATCTTGTTTTGTGTTGAAAACCTTGGAAAAACCCATCGACTCACTTGGAGGGCTTTTTAAAACTCTCGAACTGTCAACACGTCTACCTGGTTGTAGGGACCACTGAGAACTCAATAGAATTTAAACAATACACGATGGCAGCATTCCTAGATATTGAAGGGGTCTTCAAGAACGTAAGAACTATCGCTCTAGAAGATCTAGAAGTTTAAGCATACATCGGCAAATGGATTGTGACCATGTTGAAAAGCTGCATGAATTAGAGATAGCGACAAGTCATCTCAAGTTAAATTAAGATACGCCTCAAGTTGGGGTGATCTCTCCTCTACGGTGGCTGATTGTTGTTAATTCAATTTTTATCAAATTTGTACCAGGTATGTTCTAGGATGTGATTAGCAAAATCATGACCAACACCTTGGAAATGCTCAACAAAGTGGATTGGAAGTAAACCCAAGCAAAACAAAACTGGTCCTTTTTACCACAAGTCTTTGATTTTGTGGTAAAACGAGCCAGTTTTATTCTTTAGACAGAATATACACTGATGATTTTACCACAACATCTACCTTAGCCAGACAGTGTAAGGATGAACTGTCAAGGCTATGTCTCTATCTAACATCAATCTAGTTGGGGACCCAGTGATTATAGATTACTACTGTAATGAGTTTAATATCTGTTGCAATACAGCTTGGGAACATTAAAAGCGAAATATGCAGACACTTACTCCAGAAGGCTGAGTAAGTGACAATAGATGGTGCAACATACATAGAAAAACGAAGTACACAACTCTTGAATAAGAACCGTAAGTACATTTCGGGGCTAATAGTAGTGGTAAGCATGCATTTCCTGGATCGCAGAAGGGAGGAAACAGTTTTTAATAACTATAGTCAGAACGCTACAGTCAGCGGTGAGCGGTATAGAGACATACCTGGATGGTGCCATATGTCACACAGCGCGCGATACAATCAATTTACTGATAGAAACATTTGGGGAACGAATAAACTGGCCACCCCCTTCATGTGATTTGACGTCATTATATTATTTTCTCTAAGATATGTGATTTACCAGTTTTACCTGATTTATTGCGAAGCGTGTGTGAAAATTTTACCTCAAGGTTACGCCATGTATGCGTTAGCCACGGCGGGCTCATGCGCGAAATCATATTTAAACATTAATGCCACAAAATTATCTAATTATAAAAGCCAATTGGATGGATATTAAAAACGCTTTTCTCTGTTGTATTTAAATTCAAAGTTATCTGCCTCTATATAAATTCAAAGTTATCTGCCTCTATATAAAAAACAACCTTTATATTCAAGTCATTTAAAGTTACGGCATTAAATTCCAGCCATTCCGCTACTTTCTTAATCACCAAAATCTCTGGCTGGATCCCAGTCAGTTCCCAAATTGACAAAATCTCGTGCTCAAAGAGCAGTGATTTAGGAGCAATTAACAAACAATTGCAGTATATATCCATTGAAAAATTGTTGGAAACTGCCCCTACTCTTTCCAATATCCCTATTACAAGAGCCAAGGACGACTGTTGTTTTCATCACCTATCAGTTTGCAGCTCTGTCTATTACCTAGAATGACACTAAGATATATGACTTTGTCATTAAAATTGATGATGGTGTTGTTCAAAAACGATTGGTTGAAAGTTAGAAATCTTGTACTGTCTCATAAAGAGAACAAGTAACGTTTTGCAAGGATTTGTTGCAAATATACGTTCCCAAGCCCATAAACAACATGAGTGTTACGATAAAGTCTGTAGTTCCACTGGAATAATAACATCAATTACGGGCGACTTAATGCTTTTCCAGGAAAATGAGTAAAATTCCTAATCCAAAAAACATCGTTCCTTTTCGAGGTATTCCAAATTGCAAGGAGTTTTTGAAAGTATGTTCTGCTGATGAGCGTTTTCAGAGACTCTTTCTATGTTTGCAGATCTTCATTGCTTCTGTTTGCACTCGAAGTCATAATTTCTACGGATTTCATACTTGATTTTCGCTGGACAATTCCGCCCTGTCTTAGGTTATTGACCTAAGTAATCTAAGACCTAGGTCAAAATCTACAAAACATGAGAGACCAGAAGGCCTAATCGTCCTTTTAATCGTAGCAAACACCGATCGCAGAGATTGAACTTCCTCTAGTGAGTTATCTGTAAACAATGGTAAAATACGGCATTCAAAAAACAGATTTATAATTTAATGACTCAAACGTGTTCCGAAAGAAAGATTCGTCTCATAAGACTTTTAAAGATATTGGATCTAAGGATGATACAAAATTATAATCTTTTTTGTGGCAGTATGATGTCATCAGTAACCACCACTCAATTAAAGTTTAATAGTTTAATTTTTCTCAGTGTCTATCAATAAATGCTAAATTTAAAAAACAAATTAATCAAAATGTACATATTACGAGTATGTATGTAGTTTAAAATTAATAATAGAAAAAAATAAACAATTTAAAACGGAACCATATCAGACACATGTTGTCCGTTATTTAGCGACCTTTAGTATTAGTGAACAGAAATAATTTAAGAATTTTTATAATGTCTAATCTCCTATCACTGATAACACCCACAATACCAAAGTACTAAATAGGATTTTAAAAATGCTCGCAATTTGTACACTAATCTGTTTCAAGTACAAATTCCTAATTTGTACGAATTCGCATAATAAACTAATAAATATCAGAACTCTAACGATGAATTCTGCGAAACTTATCTAACTATAATATGCCTTTATCACCAAAAAAAATAAGTTTTGCAGCACTATCTGAACTAACATTCAATACGAAAACAAGATCGAGAAAAACAAATGTGGAAATTTTCCCCTTGGTTGCAATAATTTAAAAAAAAAATAAACATATTTACCAGGTGTTCAAAGTTAATCATTGTTTTTGAAATACATTTACTAACATAATAGTTTTTGACTTGATGACATAGAGCGTTTCCCTGTCCGAATATTTGCGGTTCCTATAAAGGTGTAGATTGTAATAGAAAGCGGTGGATGCAGTGAAAGGTCTTCCAATAGGGACTTTATAACTTTGACAGTTGATATCTGCCATATTGTTGAATAGGCTGTCATTTATTCAGTTTGTTTTGCAACAACGCGTGTAAAAGATAAAATTGTTTTATCTGTTCGACCAACATTCACCGTGCTTCGCCCATTATACGGATATGCCCATTTCTGGATGAACGGGTACGCCAACAAACAAAATGGTCGAATTTGAGACGATATCAATCTACATGTGATCGAAGTGTGTACAATGCATCAGGAAAAAGTCACTGTTTGGTATGAATTTTTGTCTGGCTGCGTCATTGGTTCATATATCTTTTAAGTGGGCAAAGCCATCACCGTCAACGGCGAGCGCTATAGTTCGATGATTACCAACTTCTTTTGGCCTGAATTTGATGATATGGACACCAACGACATGTGGTTTCAGCAGAATGTAGCGACCTACCACACAGCTTATGAAACATTGGACATTCTGCACAAGCGATTTGAGGGCATGGTCATCTCACGTGGAGGTGATGTGAACTGGCCACAGAAATCGTGCGATTTGACCCCGTTAGAGTTTTTCTTGTAAGTCGCAGGTCTAAACGAGTAAGCCACAAACCACAGCGGCCCTCAATGCCAACCATTGGCCAAATTTAGCCAGATTTATGAGCCAGATCCATGGAATATTGGATGCACGCCACCCAGCAAAGCCGCGGCTGATATTTCCACGATATTCCATACATAATGGCATCGACAGGTCTTTCGAACGAAAAGAAAAATGTTGATGATGTCTCACACGAACTTTGTTTTATTGTAATTTAAAAAGGAAGGAAAGGAAGCGCTTAATGATAGATCCTTCATTCTATGAATGCGCCAAAAGTTCCCGCCAATATTTCTCTTTATACCAAGTTTAATTAAATAAACTGCAATATTACGAATATCAAAGTAATAAAAAAATGCATTAGCTAATGATATTTAAACAAGTAAGAAATAATGAGAGTCATATTGGAAAACCATAAATGTATTATAAAATTTCACCATATGTTTGTTATTTAAACACTTTCGATTCCCTTTTCAAACTAAAATCACGTACAATTATCTCCAGACTTGTTTTGACTTCGATTGTCTCGGACAGATTAGATTTAGTTTACTATATAAACAGGATATCCAAAGTTCTTACTAGCAACGTATCTTTCTAAAAATAAAAAAAGAAGATTAAATGCAATGTGGTGGCCTATTAAGTAAGTATATAACATGACTTCACTAATATTTGATATTCAATAACACCACTAGTTGTTCTTGGAAAAGATCATGTGAATCTTTAGCACAACATAACAAAAAGTATACGCAATTTATAGTTGGTAACTACTAGTTAATTCCGGTCTCTGTTATACAAAACACTATTACTTAAGTAGAACAATATTTATTTATTTATTTTTTTCTAATCAAATGATTTATTTTTGTTTATAGAACACATTTTTAATTTATTTTTGGTAAAATACAGACTATTTTTTAATGATACTGATCTTAAAGTGCTTCACTTAAGACGACCACACATGACCAAAAAACTTTCCCTGTTGCGTGCAAATGTATTGAGTGCTGATATGATATTTCAACACGTAAAATTTTAAATTATTTTGCGAAATTTTACTTTAATTAATTAATTTCTATAAATAAATTTAAAATAAACAAAAACCACTTGTACATCCTACTAAAGTCTATTGGAACTCTGTGCGAGTTCTAATAGTAAGCCAGTGTATGATTAATGGAATTTACATGTATACCATGTTAATGGTGCCTCCAGTGAGATATAAGTAGGTGGAGATACTTCCAATCAAAGAGGTATTTCAATAGCATAATTTATGAAAGAATGTTAGGAGAAATATTTTCATACAATACTTCTTCTATTCTAGTTGTTTAAGCTATGTATATTCTCTTAAAGAAGTAGATCCAGGGCACAAGCTGGACCATGCTCAGAAATATTGAGCATGGTTCAAGAATTTGGTTGTACTTTACCCCAAATTAGTAATAATAGAATATTGATTATTTACAATTTGGGGTTATAGAATCTGAATGGAGGTGTATTAGTGGACTGTTGGAATTTCGTTATATCGAAAAATCATTTGAGTTTAAGAATTTCTTGATCGGGCCAGAGACCATAAGGCTTGTGGAAATGGGACTGGAGATCGGATCATATAGCATTGTTTGATCCATAAATGAAAGTACAAAGTCATCTTTAAACTGTTTTATCTAAAAATCGTATTCTGGCTACCCATAAATAATATTGTTTATCGGACTGCTATATTCCAATTTAAACTGATAGTCAAGCTTATAATTAATTTATACATCAGAAATTGTGACATTACTCTTGCAATGCGACATCCAATACCGCTAATACAAGTTCATATACCTTCTTATTTTCTCAAATATCTTTGTGATCAAAATCATAGCATAGTAAAATGTATTATTCTAACTGAAAGATCTAAGTATGTGCCAACTACTATCTTGAAGTTAATGCCTTTAAAGCAGACTGGCTATGAATTCAGAAACTATAATTGTGTCGTTGTTAACAGCGACAACTAGCGGAATTTTCAGTGGCAGGTTGAGTTTTCAATCCATCCGTGAAGATATTTATTTAAGTATAAGGTTTAATAAACAATCTCTAAATCAAGATAATACTATACTGAACTACTATGGATACCTACATAGTAATGTTGACTACGGCATCGCAAAACCTTTTTAGGCATTTCCATACTATAATCCTGAATAGGGATTTATGGCAGCGAGTCCGCGCTGACGATATCATAAGGGTATATACTGATGGCTCGAAAAGGGGCAGTAGGATCGGTGGAGGTTTCTTTATTGAGAACCTTGGGATCAAATCCTACTTCAGGCTACCCAACTTTTGTACAGCTCTTCAAGCAGAAGTTACGGCCATTAAATGCATCGAACTGGCTGAGGTTTTATTATATATCTGGTGATATATGCATATTTACTGATAGCAAGGCTGCCGTTAACGGAATAGCGGGTGTCTTCACGACATCTAGGTTAACCGAGGAACGCTGGGTATCCCTTAATAAGATAGCGAGACATTCTAGGATAACGCTTATATGTGTCCGTGGTCACGATGGAAAACAGGGTAATTGTATAGCAGATTAACTGGCCAAAAGGGGTGCGATGATGGATGATGAGGATCGACCCCTTTTCTGATAATTCCCTTGTTAAATGCATGATGGCTGTACAGCAGATTCTATATGAGTCTGCACAACGCAGGTGGACCAACGAGTCTTCCTGTGTTATATCGAGGTCTACTTGGCTCATATATGATGCCAGCAGGACGAACCTATTTATGGAATTTCGTTGAGAGCAAATAAGGCTAATTGTCTCCTTCATTACAGGACACTGTATAATTGAGACACATGCTAAAAGACTGGGCCTACGGTACAATGACTACTGTAGGAGCTGTCACAATGATGAAGAGGAGACGGTGTGCCACCTATTCTGCCAATGCTCGGCTCTGATCAACCTGAGCGAACGCATTCTCGGAATTTCATTCCTATCATGCTTAGATGAGTTATCAAGGATGAGTCTTAGACGAATCTACTCATTCATCATCTGGTTGGTTTAGCCTGGAAACAATGGACGTATGATAAATACCCAGATGTTTTCCCCTTGGCTCCCCATGGAACGTAACCTAACCTAATACTATGAGTGCATGGAATTGGATGAACTGAGGATATGTTTGATTACTGCAGTTCCAGACATTTCTTCGAAACGGGCTCTTCCGTTATAATTGCGACCGAATCATATAGTGCGGAACAAATTACCCACGAGAGTTCCATAAGGTCCTTTTTATATTGGGACTTTCGGACCAATGCTGTGTTTTACAGGTAGCAATGAAAAATGATCGGGATACTGAGAGGGCATTAACGATATGGGCTAAATATAATATTCGTCTATCAATTGCTCTAACGAAAATTCCGGGGGTTCAACCATGGAATCTAGAAGATGTGGTCACTGGTTACTGCTTGTAAGGGTTGCATACCAGAAGATTGAATCTACCATACCATGACTTCTGAAAAATCAGAATGAGGAAGAGATGGAGTAGGTCGTGCATCCTTTCTTCTCTGTCTGGACCTAGCAGATCGTTGATCCAAGGCGCTGGTTGGCCTTAGCAGGACCTAGCAAATGTGTTTGTCCTTCGTCCATGCGGTCATAGGGGATACTGAATATGTATTTTCATGTATCACTACTGAAATGATGTCGAAGGATCCAAGTGTGCCACTACTCGATGTTTAAGCTAACCCTACTAATAAAAAATAAGGCCGCTCTATCCACTTTGGAGACTTTATTCGCATATTTGCTCTAAACCATCGGCCACAATTCATGACATCTATATTATACAAGAAGGCCTTAGATGGTCTTAGGACCCTATTTGTAACTAACTTGCCGAGGACAAGGTTAGCATGACCGAAATTATATACCATACAATTGCAAATGATTTTTAGATACATAGTTATAAGAAAAACTGTAGAACATACGTTCGAAACTAATGCTAGATGATATTAATGATTCATATTCCATGTTATTGTCGTTCATTTAAGGATCGCGTAAGACTGATTGTAGATATTTGGTGATCTAATAGGGCTATCGGAGTGTGTATATATTTTCGCATAATTTCTAGCAGGGACTTAGCATTCATATAGTACCACTGATTTAATGCTTGCTCTAAATTTTCTAGTTTTTATACTCCTGGAGATATGTGTTGATCTTAAAATCTTATTAAAGAAGATGAAGGCAATGCGACTCTTATTTATATGACATCTTATATCTTTGGCAGAACCTCTATTGGCTGTTATGACACTGCTCAGAGATCAAAATGGTGGAACAATATTAATTGGCTTTGGGGTTGGGGATGTTTCCTCATCGTTATATTTATGGACAGATTGGTATTTAAATCCCATGATATTCCTCTGTGGTTTTGGGATACGTGTAACTTTATAGCGTCGAGCTCAATGTTGAAGAGTAGCAGCGATAGGACAAATCACTTGCGTACAGCTATCTGTACAGTCATTTGGTGCTGTTTGCGACAGGTGCTTTTTTATTCGAGTACTTGAAATATTTCACTGTGATACATGCTTTTCTCAAAGTCTATGGAACACAGGTGTGCGCCATTCGATAGATTGCTATACGATAGATAGATGATCCGCAATGTGTTGATCAGATCCACACCGGAAACCAGCTTGTTCATTCCGCAGTTTAGGTTAGATGTAGTCTGATAATCGTATGTTTTTTATGAGCGTGATTATTTTCATAACCATTACATTCCGATAGATTTCCGTTCATTGCAAGTAGAGTGATGGTGGCTACGGTAAGATGTTTATATGTAGGTTGGATAAATATATTCAACGGAATGACAGACTGCTTCACGAGGAAACCGAATTTGCGCGCGAAATATGGCCTTTAGTTCACCGCCTACCACTAATTCTTTTTTACGAATTGTTACTGTCCAGATTCCTATTAAAAGTCCACATTCTTTGACAATAAAAGATCAAGCAATTTGTATTTATTATACCCTTCACCTTCGTGCGAAGGGTATATATAAATTTGTCATTCTGTTTGTAATTTCCACAATATAATTTTTCGATCTTATAAAGTATATATATTTTGGATCCTTATAGATAGCGGAGTCGATTGAGCCATGTCCGTCTGTCTGTCTGTTGAAAACAATTTCTAAAGACCGCAGATATCTTCGGGATCCAAATCTTCAATAATTCTGTCAGACATGCTTTCGAGAAGTTTCCAATTTAAAATCAGCAAAATCCGTCCATAAATAACGGAGATATGGGCAAAAATCCGAGACAACCTCTATTTTTGTCCTATTTTTGATCTATATCTCGATTACTAAGTCATAAATATAGACAATATGGATATCTAATGATAGATATTTCAAAGTCCATTGCAACGATGTATATTAGGCTATAATAAGTTGGACCTACAAATTTGTCATAAATTTTTTTTGTCATAAATTAAAAAAAAAAAAAAATTTTTTTTAAATATTGGAAAAAACTTTAAAAAACAATTTTTAAAAAATTAAAAAAATAAAAAAAAATATTTTTTTAAAATTTTATTTTAAAGTATAATTTGGTGAAGGGTAAATAAGATTCGGCACAGCCGAACATAGGTCTCTTTCTTGTTATATTTGAAATCAGTTTTACTGACTGAATCTTAGTTTATGTTATGTTCACACTTGGGGTTTTAAACGCGTTTAAGCAAAATTTTGATTAAGTTAATCAAAGCCGTTCACATTACATTTCAGATGATTAAGTTGACAGTAACATGATTAAGTTCACAAATAAAAAAAGCATTAAAAACGGAAATTAATGCTTTAATAAAGTTATTAGCTGATTATTAACACTTATTAATGATGGAATTGTGAACAATTGTGTATTTTTTAGATTTGTTAATGAAAAAAATAATAAAATTTATATATCGGTAGTACACCTGAAAGGTATGTTCATTGTGGCCGATTCTACATCATAATCAGTTTGAGGTATGTTCAGGTGATTCTACGTGATTAATGAGATGATTAACTTTTAATCATGTCAACTTGAAGTGATTAACAAATCATTTAAATGTATCGATAATCATCTCGATTTTGAAGTGATTAAAGCTTAATCACGTTTGAGGTGTTTAACTCTGCAAATGTGAACATAGCATTAGAACTTATGATAAAACAATATCTCATATATTCGTGGAATAAACTGAGGAAAAGTGACGTGAAAAAATCTTCATTCATATTCGAAAATGGTTATTTTAAAATTATTCGAATAATTATTTGAAAGAAGTTTAATCGAACATCACTTAAAATATGCCCCAAAAATGTTAAAAACAAACAATCTTTGATATTACGAATATCACTAAGGAAGACTACCACCATAAATTCACATGTACATATATAAATACATTTCATGCAACACCACATTTTCAATTCGTTTTATATCTCGCAATTAATTTTTTTTCAATTAATTATTCAAGTATACGCACAATACTGTTTATATTGTGGTCATCCATCGTCCACTATTTGTAGCAAAACTTACGCGTGCTGAAGGCATTTTTTATAGAAAAAAATCTTTATTCTCTCTACAATATCTTGCAAAAAAGCTGCTGCTGACGTTGTTTTGGATACAAAGTCTAAAGTTCATCGGAAAAATGTATCATGCACATCATGAATGGGTGCGTAATTGAATTGAATTGTGTTATAGTTTTAGTTTTTTGTTTAAAGATTTTTATTAAATAATGTGTGCTGATGGGATTTTTATTATTATTTTGCAAATGATTTTAACACAGTGGCATAGTAATGATACAAAATGGGATATACATATTTTATTTATAGTTGTTGTCTGATAAAAATTTATACCGTAATGCAGTGGTTATTTAATAGTTGATGATATGTATATGAAATATTTAAATAAGTTGTAATTGTAATTTTCAGTGAAGAACAACAGCTTATCATTAATGCTAAATAAATATATTAATTTATATTTCCAAGAAACCTAAACTCAAACATTTGAATGGAAATTCCTCATAAACTCAAAATAACCATTATAGCTTGACCATTTTTATCTCAATTTTTACTCAAGTTCATTGCGTTCAAAACCTGACAAATTGACCACAATGAAATTATATAGCCTTAACATACATTTAGTTACTCTAGGTCAATATCGTTATAAATACTAATACCTTTTCATAAATGTACCACTTCGAGGGTATGAAATGCATTCGTTTCTTTTCATAAAATACATTCGCATTCTTCTTCGCTTCACCCATTTAAATTTGTTTAATTGAAAATTTAAAAAACAAACAAAAAAATTGTGGGCAAAAAACTTCAATTCTGACCCGAAAAATAAAACATTTTTACTCGCACAGCAGTATAAACTAATCTTTGAACGATAAGATTACGAGCGTTTTCAGTGAACAGTCCATATGAGACTGAAGTATTGTGGACTTTGAAACATAATCATACATACATACAAACATACATTCAGTTGTACAACATAAACAACAAGGGCTATAAAATACTAATTATTTTAAACGATTCGAATGATTAATACGAATTTTTAATGTACGCATAAACATTGAACAGAATTTTATGATCTTTTAAAGAGAATTTCACAATGTAGGGGCGCAGCTCTTATTTGCGTCAAATGTAATTGAGCTGACGCAAATAAGAGCTGCACCTTTAAGTTCTCTTAACGTTGACAAGTGTCGTTTGAATTTATGCCGAGGTCTGGAAAGTTTTTCGAATTAATACTCTTTTCAATTGCATCTCAAGCATTCTTACTTGCTGTGGTGCATATATTAGGACATTATGACAATATGACATGATCAGAGACCTTGTGAATTGACCAAATGTTTTGTGAAAAAGGTCTGCTAATATTTTGTTGATCCATTAAAATTGATTTTAGATATGTAATAAACAAGGAAGCCGGAAATATGGTAAAACAAGTAAGTATATAATTATATTTCCCACACACCTTTGTTAAGAGACACACATTCTCCTTCAGTTACCTATTCATAAGTCTATCATTGTTCCTTCTGTAGACAATGGAAATGGTAATGGTTCTGAACCGTAAAACCGATTACTAGTGTAATAATCGGATTTATTGGTTTATTAAGTCATTGTGGGGTTTTGTTTTGACGAGAATACAACACTCATCTGCTGTAGGAATGTACTAAATCTTAAAGTCTAGACCCAGATAACTCACTGCCAGCAACCTTGATAAATGTATCCCTCGAGTTACAGTTTATAAGTTGTATAGTTATTTTTTCATTAAACGAGAATAACATCCACTTGGCCACCCTACATTTGCCCAAATTACGCCATCTGTCTTAGCATTTTTAAGAAAGATACACCTCTAATAGCCCTCAGCGGAATTGCATCTGACACCGCGTTAGAGATATTTAAAGAAAATCCATTCGGGCTAACTCGTGCGCATGTTTATCACCATAGTAGTCTGCATGCGCAGGAACCCAAACTAAAGTAATATTAGATGACTTAGCCTTAATTAGAAGAGACGAGGTAGTATATACGTCGAGTGACAGAAGTGCTGCCTAACTGTAGACAAAAATTCCAATAATGCTGTCATATAGCAACTTGAACGCTATTATGATAGTTCGCTACCATATCCAACAAAACAGCTCATTTTAGAGCCGTCCGTATATATCCTCTTGTCATAGACATCCACGAACAATCTATCAAAGTCCTTATGTAGAGTAATGTAATCAGAAGATTGATTCAAGATCGGCAGCAATTGGCCTACAATTTACGCATGTATCTTTCCGATATCTGAACTCTATATAGCTGGTTCACAATATATTTTCCCCCAGTCGCAGACTACCTTAAGAGAGATATGTACAATATGGCGCAAAAGTAATCCTCCTATCAGAAAATGCTATACATTTTGCGATTGGCCCCTAATGTCAGTTCTGTTTTGACATTTGTGTAGTAAACACATGCGAAATACACGTTAATAAACAATGTTACGCTACACTGCTCCAGAACGCGGAATATTGCTGACTATTTATTTGACCAATAATCGGTCGGTGACTTTGGCACAACGTGAATTTCGTCGCAGATTTCCTGGCCGTCCAACGCCTACTGGTGAAACACTGCGACGTTTAGCCGCTCGCCTCGAAGAGACTGGCACAACACGAGATGCTGCCAGGCGTGGCAGATCCCGGAGTAGCCGTTCTGCAGAGAATATTGCTGCTGTAGCCGAGGATGTCATGGAAGCACCGTCGACATCGACCAGACGACGTGCCACGCAAATGGGTATCAGTCGACGGTCTTTACAGCGAATTTTGGTACAAGATTTGAAGATGTTTCCGTACAAAGTCCAGACGGTACATCAGCTGTTAGCTGCTGACCGCCAATCGCGTCTAACATACGCTCAAGCCATCCTTAATCACCACCAAGAGGAAGATGATTTTTCATCAAAAATAATCATGAGTGATGAGGCCCATTTCCATCTTAGCGGGTACGTAAATAAGCAAAATTTACGCTTCTGGGGCACTGAAAATCTGCGTGTAACCCACGAAGAGCCATTACACCCGCTCAAAGTCACTGTATGGTGTGCTGTTTTCGCTGGAGGAGTCATCGGACCTTTTTTCATCGAAGACGTTGCGGGCCAAACGATTACTGTGAATGGTGAGCGCTACAGAGCAATGATCAACGAGTTCTTTTTGCCGCAACTTGATGAATTGGGATTGGAAAACATGTGGTTCCAACAGGACGGTGCAACGGCACACACTGCACGTGCCACAACCGATATGCTGAAGGATGCATCTCCCGTTTTGGCGATTTGCACTGGCCAAGATCGCCTGATTTGACCGCTCCAGACTTCTTTTTGTGGGGCTTTTTGAAATCGCGGGTTTATGTCAACAAGCCTCAGACTCTTGCAGCTCTTAAAGACAATATCCGTCAAGAACGTGAGGACCTATCGCCGGAAGTTTTGGCCAAAGTGATGGAAATGCCATAAGAAGGGCTCAAATGCAATCAACTGCGGCGGCGGCCATTTACATGACATCATATTCTCAACTTGATGTAAAAAAAAATTAAAAGACCAAATAAAAATAATCCACAAGAAAAATCAAAGTTTTTAATTTTTTTTTTTTTAATTACAGCCAAGAGTTTCGGGGACTCTTGTGATAACAAAATTCACAGTTTTCAATATCCGTTTTGTACCTGAAGACTTAAACTTGAATTGGAATTTAATCGAAGCAGTTATAGCAAAATGGCCCTATGAGATATTCCTTTTAGGGACCAAATGAATAACATTGAAATGTCTTTATATTTAGATAACAACTCAGATAGGATAGGTTAAGTTCCATGGGCAGCCGCTCCTCAAGCAGCTCACTTGGGTCCATTCAAATCTGATCCCATTGTGATACCCAAAGGGTGGTCATCAGGGTATTTATAGTACTTCCGTTGACTCCAAATTAAACCAACCAGATTCCCGGATGTAGGAATAGATTCGTCTCAGATTCATCCTTGATAGCTCATCCAAACATGATATGAATGGAAATCCGAGGATGCGTTCCCTCAGGTTTGTCAGAGCCGGACATTGGCAGAAAAGGTGATACACATTCTCTTCCTCTTCTTCATTATGGCTGCTTCTACAGTCATCATTGCACCGTAGGCCCATACTACTACCATGTGTCCCGATTAAACAGTGTCCTGTAATAAAGGAGACAATTAGCCTTATTTGCTTACGACGGTATTCTATAAGTAGATTCGTCCTACCGGCATCATATACGGGCCAAGTCGACCTCCCTGTAGCACGGGAAGGTTCATTAGTCCACCTGTTTTGTGTAGTCTCATATAGTTTCTGCTGAACAGCCATCTTGCATTTAACAAGGGAAATACCAGAAAAGGGGTCGATCGCCTCCTCACTCATCATCGCACCTCTTTTGGCCAAATCATCTGCTATACAATTACCCTGATTTCCATCGTGTCCAGGAACCCATATGAGCGTTATCCTAGAATGTCTCGCTATCTCATTTAGGGATATCCGGCATTCCTCGGTTAATCTAGATGTCGTAAAGACACCCACTATTCCGTTAACGGCAGCCTTGCTGTCAGTAAATATACATATATCACCAGATATTCGATAATACCTCAGCCAGTTGGATACATGTAGCCAGTTGGATAGGTAGCCTAAAGTAGGATTTTATGGGGAAGAGTCCGCGTTGCCATAAATCCCTATTCAGGATCATAATATGGAAATGTCAATCAAAAAAAGGAATGTGCCCATAGTAATTCAATATCCTAGAGTGTCCAAGGTGCTTACCACACCACGAACAACCAGCATTTAGTCTTACAGCAGAGTTGAGAGCCATTTGTATCACCATCAAATCCACTGGTAACTAGCTTAGAATAACAACTCAGATATTTACGCTCTAATTCATAATAAAAACTTATTGTAGATTTAAAGCACAAGTTTTTAACAAACACATTAGCTTTATAAACCTTTAATAAAAGTATTGTATTCATAAACGTTTGTTAAATTTCTATAATGAAACACATAATTTTAAATACGGAATGGGTAAATGTATTAGATTGTGTGGACATTCTTCCACAATGTTTACACATTATATTACTACATGGCGTTACAGGTTTAAAGAAAATTACAAAAATCGCAAGAACTTCATATAGCTCACTGACGGAGGAATATGAAACAAAATAATATATTATTATAGTGGGACATATTCCCAGCGGAATTAAAATTACGTTTATCAATTGCAATAGCATCGTCTAGTATTGCTGATTTATAAACAGTTATCTTTAAAATTCGCTTTTTTCCAGATAAAATGTAAAAATAATACCTTAACCCTTTGTCGACCGACGGTACTTATAAGTACCACAACAATAATAAGCTTACAAAATGAAAACAAAACATATTTTGACCCTTTTTGCCCAAAAGTACTTTGGTACCTATTGGCAACCTCGCTTACCCAGAATAACGGTAAAGTATCTCATGTTGTCATTGTGATGTTTATTAATGATAAAAAATACTGTTTCGTAAAATACCATGGAATAGACTTGAAATAGAAAATTTTATAAAAGTTACAAAACTAATCTATATATTAATAAAATTTAAACAAAAATCTATGAGTTTTTTATGTTTTGGATGATGCTGAACCAATGGTACTTAAAAGTACCAGGACCCTTTCGATTCCTTGCAGATTCCTTTCTGTAACTTGCAGGTCCCCCAAATTTTGTAAATAACTTCCTGAAGTCCTTAATTTCAATATTTAATACAAAAATAAAACTTTTTCAATGATTTAAAGTCTTGGTCCACAAGGGGTTAAAATAGGTTTAAAGTAGTGTTCAAGCTTCAATAAATATTTAAAATTTATTAACAGACTTATAACACTCTTTTTTGATTTTTTTCTTATTAACGACTTATAAAGCTGTTTTAAGTTATTATGAATTAGACCGTTAGTTTTATACTATGATTTCTTAAGACTAAAATTTTAACTTAAAACTTAAATATATTTTAAACTATAAGAGATTATTTAGGGAAATAAGCAGGAGTTTCTTTACCTTCCCATTTGCACATTCAAAATTAATCGAATTATTCGAATAATAGATTTTTTAAATAGGGTTTTCTCTTCGTCAATTTATAATAAAGTCATATCGTCTATAACCTCCATTAATAAATTCACTTATATATTGTTATGTTTTTACCTTTTAAAAACGTGGGTTTATTTCCTTTAAATAAACCGGATACTTTTGATTGCAAATAAAAGCAGTTTTAGTTGTTTAAAATTCGTAACAACTCTTTATTTATTTAAAATGTACAACAACAACAATTCAAATAGTCGCTCAGTGTCTTTTTACACGTATATCAATTCGCAGAAATGCACACACACACTCTATAATGTACAAGTATAATGATCAACTCCACTCACGACTGCCAGCACTGCCACTATTTATACACGCACTGCCATCTCTCGGGAATCTTCTACAATGCTCTTAACGAACATACTAGTACATTCGAATTCTAGAGCCTTCGATGTCATTGCCAGCAGCCTAAACATTTAGTGTTGCCATACTTACAAACAATGCCAACAACCGAATGCTACTGATGGACGTGGCCTCAAATATGATGAATGCTGCAGGCAGTCGTTACAGGCTGTTAAACTCAAATCGTCATTGCACATTCGTAACAATACATTTTAAGATCATTATGTTCATCTGTATCAATTTCATCCTCATTATCACATTTATCAACACTTTCAGTATCACTTTCTTCTGAGCTAATATTTTGATAATTAATACTTGTTTAAACATAAAGGGTATCAAATATGTAGCGTATTTAATACTAATAACGATTCTTCCAATATATCGCCACCAAATTTTTGTATTACGGCCTCCCCGTTATATGTGGACCCTACAATTTCTGTTTCGAAATCCATTTCAAAATCAGTTAGTCTTCCTTTTATTAGATAACTAAAATATGTTTTTAGAATTATACCTTCTTGCGGTAAAATTTATATATTTGTTGAAGGAGCTATCATCTACTATGATTGAAATAATTTAGCTTAAGAGATTTGTTGGATTTCAGAAACAAAAAAAAAAAAAAAAATGTCATATTGTAAAATGTATTGTAGCTGCTTATTAAATATGTCAGGGATTATATTTAAATTTAGAAATATGAAAAATTGTGGAAAAAATTCAAAATTATTTTTATTCGTTTTATTCGATTACTCTATAAAAAATTATTCGTTATACAAAAAGGGTAATTTTTAAATTACTTAATTGCATAATTATTCTTACGAAATTTTTCGATTATTCGAATGGATAGATCCTCTATTATGATCTGAAATGTACAGCTGATACGAAAATATGACAGGCATATAATTTAAAGTAATGGGAAAGTAAAATTAGTTAAAAGACTTTTCTTGTGATAGCGAGGCATTTAGAGGTTAATTTAAATGTTTCTTTTTAAAAATAAGTACAAAATAAAATGTTCTAAAGTTCGTTCATCAAGCATTTATAAATCGATAGGCTTACTAAGACCTCAGGAACATGAAAGAGTTAATTATGACTATGTGGCAAATGTTAACATTATCCATTATACTCAAGTGTCAGACTTATCCTATTCGAAATCCTCGAAAATTATATCTAATAACAACAATTCGGTAAAATGAAAAAAATTTTGAATTGAATTTCAGAATTTTCGTGCTTATTCCTAAACTAAATTTATATGAGTTCATATAACACAGGAAACAACTTGCTTTTATTAAGAGAAAATGCTTATTAAACACATCTAAGGAGATTTTTGAAAAAGAACTACATACAAATATGTTTAAGCCTCATCAGATTGGTCAATACGATCGATTGCTACGAACGATTTTACCAATCAGAACTTATAGAAATTCTTATCGCTAAAACAACATAAAAAATCTTTAGAACAAAGAGAGAGAGAGAGCGGATTTTGAAAGTAAAAGTTTTGTTTATGATTCGACCAATTGGAGTTTGTCGGTATTTTGATAGAAATAGGTTTTATTTTTATTAAACTATAATGATTTTCATTTTCAACTACAATGACTTGGCTATTTTTTTCTTTTACAGAGAAATATAGAAATCCTTATCAAAAACCTACTTACTGACTGCCATTAAGAGAGCGACACGCAAAGCGAAATGTGAATTTATTCGTTCTCTTTACAATCACGAGATAAGAGAAATTTTTCCAACTTTCTAAGAAGGTTCCAAAAACAAGTCAAGCAGACTTCTACGGCCAGCATAAAAATAAATACTTTATATTACTCATCATCATAATCATCATCAGCAACAATAACGTCATTATTATCATCGTCAAAGTCATCAACGTATGTGAATTTCAAATATGAATTTATTCAATATTCAACAATCTTTAAGTTTGGACGTTAAAAGTGAAGTGAATAAAAATTTTTTTATAAAAAAAATATCAAGAGAATTTTGAAAAAAATAATCAAAGTGGGGGATTAATAATAAGAAAAAAATAAAAAAGAAGAAAATATTTTATGAAAAAATAAAATAAAAAAAAAAAATACTGGATTAAAACAGAAACAAATCAACAAAAAAGTAAACAAAATAAAGAAAATTTTTTTCAAACTAAATTAAAGTTACAAATCATGTGGTGTTTAAGGAAATTAAAGATTTAAAACAAAAATAATTCAAAGGAATTAAACCAAATTAAACAACTTTAATGGTTTCTTTTTAAATTAAGGTAAGTTTAAATTTAAATTCTTGTTGTCTGTTTAAATTTTGGGAACATTTTATTGATAAGAAATTAAGCCTCAATATCACACAATACTTTACGAAATGACACGCATGTAAAGCGTGCCATTTGTTGCCCACCAACTGATTTCAATCTTATGTTTTATTATTTTTTTTTTAAATCTTACGCAATTAAATATCAAATTCTTTTTACATTTTAAGTCCAAAGTTCTAAATTAAAGCATCATTATTAAATACATATGTTTTATTAAATACATATTTCGTGTTAATTTTGTTTTTCACTTAGTGCATTTTCATTTTCAAAAAAAAAAAAAAAAAAAAAAATTTAAATATTGAAACGATCACGTAGTAATTGAGTCTCAAGAAATCAATGTTATCACTTTTCTCCCGCTGTTCTGGTTGATCTTGTGGGTGGACCATTGGACTCTATTGGGCTGATAACTTTTTTAATTAGCAAAATAAATGGAAAAGAAAAAAAAAAAACACAGAAATTAAATAAATTCAGTTATCAACAGCAAAAAAAAAAAAAAAAACACAACAAATTAATAATTATAAGTCTTGTTATTGTGTTCATGCCATCCACTCAAGTTGAATGTACGATTTATGGAGAAATAAATACAAGAAATCACGAAGTAATATGATTTTTTGACAAAAAAAAGGTGTTTCTCAGCGCAAAAACACTGGCTTGAAGGTCACAATATGGTTCACTTGTCAATTCTAGCGTAATCGGGAATAAATGCCAAAATGCGCTCAAGGCCTAGATTACAACTGTTTATTTTGCGAAATGTAAACAACATATTTGTTTTTCTTTTTTTTAATTTCTTCATACTGACATACATACGGAATGTTTTGAAATGGGTTTTTTTACTCCTTTATGATTTTATTATAATTAATATTTATTCTTTATAAGATGCTATTTATTTTTCATTTGGCCAATTCACAAGGTCTCTTATCAGTCATATTGTCATAATGTCCTAAAATATCACGACTCTGCGGCTCGGCTTCACCGACTCTTAGGCATTCGGCGTTGGTCTCTGCTGGTTCGTTACGATAACACAATAAACATAGCATAGAAAGTAGTATTATTTTAAGACATTTTTTGCTTGAAAAGCAATAAAAATCATTGTGAAATATTAGGACATTATGACAATATGACAGGATAAGAGACCTTGTGAATTGATCAATTGTATATTTTAAAATTCATAAACATTTACTAGACACTGTAAATATTATTGTAAATTGGCATATCATAACGGCTAATGTTATAATGTGCATGTGATACATCAAAGGTTTCGTAATATACCAGAGCCATGGCTTGTAATTGGCCATTCTATTCAGAGAAACAATTATTTAGGAAAAGCGGTATTCTATACTCATCACTGCATCCGGCCAAAGGTCTTCAATACAGCTTCATGCAAAGCCTGAATCTATCCTACACTAGAGTTAGAACTCAGAGCGGCTTAAGCACGGCTACACCTGAAAAACTGAACACATACTGTTCTTATTAATAGAAAAGTATTTATGATCACATCGCACCGTATTAACTCCAAATGCGCTAAAAAATATTAGATAATATTGTTTTCAAGTGAGATCTTTTGTTGAAAATAATATTGTTACGTCTTCACCTTTTGAAAACGTTGGTTTATTTCCTTTAAATAAACCGGATACTTTTGCTTGCAAATAAAAGCCGTTTAGAAGTTTAAAATTTGTAACAACTCTTTATTTATTTAAAATGTACAACAACAACAGTTCAAATTGTCACTTAGTGCCTATTTATATGTTTATCATTTCACAGAAATGCACACACACTTTATAATGAACAAACTTAAATGGAACCTCTGCCACTATTTTTACACGCGCCATCTATCGTGAATCTTCTACAATGCTCTTAACGGACAACCTAGTATGTTCGAATTCTAGAGCTTTCGATGTCAATGTTAGCAGCTTAAACATTTAGTGTTGCCACACTTATAAACAATGCTAATTACCGCATGCTATCAACATTGTTGATAAGTAGAAGCTTCTACTGATGGACGTGTTTATAAACATGATGAATGCTGCAGGCAGTCGTTACAGACCGTTTAATTCAAATCGTTATAGCACATTCGTAACAATATCATATTAATGTTAACTGAATTGTATGGAAAATAAGTTCAAATTAGAAACCTAATTGCCATAATTTTGGCATTTAACCGAAAGTTCTACCGATTTGATTGTTTCCAACTTATTTTATTGAAGTTTCGAGTAAGTGTTAACTAGTCATATCCATGACAACCCATAAAGAGGACATAACATATTAAATTAAATATCTATCAGATTATTCTAGAAGACAACTCATCAAACGAGTTCATGAGCAAGACTCCGTTTTCTCTCCTATTCTGTTCCTTATTTTTCAAAACGACCTTCTTCGTCAAACATCCAACTCTATCTATTATTTTGCAGCAACATTTGCCATTCAAATTCATTCAATTACACAGGTCAACGAAAAGACTTACCACAAAAATGATAAAATCTTTTAATTCTATGAATAGATTTTGATCTTAATGTTTAAGTAAAATTATAAATTTTGTTAGACATTTCTCCACATAATTAATGATATCTCAACAAACGTCAGTCCGATGTTATTAAAATAAACTTAGAAAAGTTGAGATTTACATAACCTTTAATATATTGCGTTTCAATCGGCTAAGTAGTTGCGGAGTTATAATAACGAATTGGAGCAAAAAATATATTTTTTATGTGAAAATAGCTAATTTTTTTGTTTTAAAAATGTCATGAAAAATCGAAAATGGCAGAAATGCTTCAGATTTATGGCTTTAACGCAAAGCCACGTGTAATTGGAACAAAATGAGATATCGATCTTAAAATTAGGTGGATTATTTTCGAATTTATCCACAATTAAGTGAATTCGACCATTTTTACAAAATTGTATGTGTGTCACGGATATCTCGTATGTCTCGGAATCATTTCGTGCAAATCAAGTCACAATTCGCATTACTATTTTAAAATCATTCTTATTTAATACTAACAAAACACTTCAAACAATTACCCTTATCGCGGTTGACTTAAATATTGGTTCAATGTAAAGAGAAATATCGAGTTTTTAGTGATTAAATATTTGGTAAAATATTTCAACAAAGTGAACGTACCTTAAGTATTGTATGTTAACACGCAAACGCAAGACCTCAATATCATGTTCAGCCCAATTATGAATAATAATTCCCAGGGAGTTTTTTCCCTTTTCCCATTTTCCCTATTCAAATTCAATGGGAAAAAACTCCCGGGGAATTTTTTATTCATAATTGGGCTGGTTGTTTCATCTGTATGTTCTGGAATCAGACACTCTTGATCATAGATGTCAACTTGATAGTTATGTGAGAGTCAGAAACCTAATTCCAGGGCACACTTAGAAAGGTGGTTGCGATGAAACAGCTGATTATTTTTTATATTCAGTGGTTTAGCCAAGTGAACTGTTAATTCACTTGTATTTGTTGTGGCGAAAAATACAACAAACTTAAAAGCAAAAACAACAACAACAGGCAACATTGACAGTTCACTTATCTTTTAACAAAAACAAAATATATGTTGTTTTTGTATTGTAGTATTTGTTGTAGTGATGCAGTCACCTTTCTAAGTGTGCCCTGACTAATTCATGATAATGAATTAACATGTATTTTGTTATTATAATTACTCTTTTTTCACACATATAGATGTGTTAAATGAGAGTAATTTTATCGAATTTGTATCATTGACATTTCATATATTTGTTCTATGCTCTTGATGTTCTGGGCATGAGAATATAGCGTTATGTCCGCTGAACAAAACATATTTTTCAAGGGTCTCGGTTTATGAATTACTTCACTCCATCTGATATTCTCACTATTTACACCACCTAGTCTTCCAACCAAAAATGGATGCTTATTGGTGGCAGTAAGTAATCCAACTCTATTGGTTCGCTAGAGCACCGCTGAAATGTGGTTTGAGTTTCACTATTCTAACACACGTTCTTCATCAAACACTACAGGGAAAATTGATTATTTAGCCGCACTGTTCGTATGTGAAACCAACATCCTGCTGAAATATCCTATTTTTGTGTGCAAATGACATTTGATGGCAGACATCGTTGTGCGGTTTAATGATTTGACAACCCTGTTCTAGCCCCTGGTTTTGACAAGACATCAATTTGTTCACGCAGCGAACAATTTCTTGTCCGCACCTGAATTTGTCTCCTGAGGACAGCTCACAGTGGGCCAAATGCTCAATCTAGCCGGAAAAAAGTCATAACTCGCTTTTGAAAAGCCGTACCGACATGAAACTTGGTACGTTTATAGATTTCAGCAATATAAACAATATGAGAGAAAAAATTTTTTTTTGCATGAATGTGTGTTTTTGTATGTGACTATTTTTTTTGTGGGTTTGTTTGAAGCCTATAGACGGCGAAACAGCTGGACTGATTTTCCTGAAAAAAGTCATAACCCGCTTTTAAAAAGCCGTACCGACATGAAACTTGGTACGTTTATAGATTTCAGCAATATAAACAATATGAGAGAAAAAAATTTTTTTTTGCATGAATGTGTGTTTTTGTATTTTTTTTGTGGGTTTGTTTGAAGCCTATAGACGGCGAAACAGCTGGACTGATTTTCCTGAAATTTTCACACCATCTTTCTGCATGTGTGGAAGGAATTAAAGGCTACCTTTCATTAAAAAATTTGAAGTGGGTGCAATGCCACGCCAAACTTAAAAATACAAATACAGCTCCTTCCTTGTAATGGACATGCTAAACTCTAAATGAAATAAAAATCGTTGAGGCAAAAAGTGGCAGCTAATTTCTTAAACATTAGAAAGCTACATATATATAGATGACGACAACATAAAAACTAAAGCTTAACTTATTTTTTGACGACAATTTCACTTGCACTGTTAAATGTCACTTGAGATATTATTTTTTTTAACAAAGAAGCAATTACTTGTTTTTGAAGCAATGTATCAATGCTAGTGTAGCTATTTAAAGAATAACAAAATGTGCTGTTATGTATTATGAACACTTGTCAACATATTATCATACAAAAAATTTGCTTTTGAATCATTTAAAAAAATGACTTTTTTCCGGCTAGATTGAGCATTTGCACCACTGTGCAACTCCTGTTATGTTCTTGTTCGAACTACGTTGTCAGATCAATTGTTCGTACCAAAGAACACGAACAAATTTGTGTTCGTAATTCTGCCGACGCACAGTGGCGCCTGTAGAACAAGTGAGGTTTCAAAAAAATTTCATGTGCCCTTAAAAAATATTGAAATATTGACCTATTTTACATGAAATTGTCCAACGAATTCAAATATGCTACTTTTATTACAGTGTTCAAAATATATATAAAAATCTATATTTGCCATATATTCAAAATAAGTTCTTTGATTATTCCTTTACTCCAGCTGCCCGTCCTTGCCCCATTTTTTAATAGAGATCAAATTTTGAAAAAAGACATGGTTCCAATAATATGTTGCATGCATTTTTGGGCAATTTATTACATATAACCGTGAAATCCCATTATATATCTTTTCTGAAATAATTTAAAATAATAAAAGCCTTTAAAAAGCAACATAAAACATCAAAAATTTTAAAAAAATATTTTTTAGTTTACTTCCCATAAAATTAATTTTTCCACAAATTTCTAAGTTGCTAACCCATAAATAGGCACTTAAAAGGCGTAGAACCCTTTTAAATTTATCAATTATCTATCATATGCCTTTTAAATTGTTTGATTATCACATTTGGTTAAAATGTTATGAGTTTTGCAACGAAAAAACTCAAATCATAAATTTACATACATATACGTGTTATCTACTCATAACATAAATGTATGTTATTCTGCCTACGTTATTTCTTAAGTTAAGAAATAAAAATTGCGCGTGTGGACGTGCGGCTATTGTAATTGTTATCAACTGATGTCATGGTTCTAGATTCTAGATAATCTCATCTAATGTCTGCCGCAACCACTACTAACACTTTGGTAGCAATTTTCAAAAGAAAAACTAAATATTTATGATATAATTAATTACATATGTATTAATATAATATTACAATTTAAATGCGTTTTGGTTAATTTTATCACATTGGCAAAGGTTCATTATTTTGGCGCCGTTAGAATACTGCTACGGCTGCCAGATGTTAGAGGTGCCAAAAAAAAAAAGAACGCTTGTCTGTATTACAGATACATGAAGTGAATCATATGATTAATTATATGCAAACGTATCAATTGTTTTATATTACTAAACCAAAAGAATTTACTTTATATGAACTCTTAGATCACATTAAGAAATCGGAAATCCTTTAACACAATTCATTATAAAATTGCATTAGACTAAAATGGAAATACCCAGCAAAAATATTTTACCCATTAAATACCACAAGTAAGCCGCTCTCTTTTTAATGCAATACCTATAATTATTGAAACTTTTGTTTTAATGCATGGTTTAGGCTGAGGTTTTTAATTATAAACTCAAAGAAAGAAAGAAATTCTCTTATACATAAAAATTAAATACATATGTATATTATCAATATAAATTGTTAGCAATGTGCTAGACATGCAAATATTTTATAGCAATTAATTAACAATTCTAATACAGCATATGTAAGCAATTTTATGCAATATGCATTTTTCTAATACGTCTCATTAGTTTTTTAAATTTGCACGTTTTATATTTGAATCAATTAATTTTGTGCACTTGAATAATTTGTTTCAAAATTATCAATAGAAAGTGATTTTTATTATATATTTATATATTTGTTTTATTGTTTGTGGTACCTTTTTAGTACGTCTTTTTAATTTTATTTAAAAAAAAAAAAAATTAAATATTATTTTTAGCTTTCATGCATTTTTGTGTTTAATTTAAATAGTATTATATGATCAATGATCAGTTAACCCATTAAGAAATGATGCTGAGGAAAATTAGATTGATAAGAAGTAATAAATATAATGAATGAATTAAAATACTGTTGCGATTGAAGTAAAAAGTATAAGAAACATTTAAAAGGAAGGTGTAATATATTGTTACGTTTTAAGCTTTTGAAAACGTTGGTTTATTTCCTTTAAAAAACCGGATACTTTTGATTGCAAATAAAAACAGGTTTAGTAGTTTAAAATTGTAACAATTCTTTATTTATTTAAAATGTATAACAACAACAGTTCAAATAGTCATTCAGTGTCTTTATACACGTTTATCAATTCCCAGAAATGCACACACACTTTATAATGTACAAACTTAAATGTAGAAGACAGTTGCTGTTCACTCTAACAGCGCCTATGATCAACTTACAGACTACAGCAACCGCAGTTACTATTTATACACACTGCCATCTTCATCCGAATAGTCGAGATTGTTCTTAACAGTCAAAACTCGTATGTTCGAATTCTAGAGCTTTCGATTAAACAAGTAATGTTGCCACACTTACAAACAATGCTAATAACCGCATGCTATCAACATTGTTGATAAGTAGAAGTTTTTACTGATGGACGTGTTTATCTACATGATGAATGCTGCAGGCAGTCGTTACAGACCGTTAAATTCAAATCGCTTTTGCAATGAAATCGTTTTATTTTAAGAGAAAATAGGACTATCTACTTTTTATAACCATTCCGTTTGGAACACATCGAAATATTTATCGCAGACCCACAAAAAGGTTTTTATGCAATTCCAAGACGTTCTAGCTATGACCGTTCGTCCGTCTGTTGAAAACACGATATGACGCAAACGAAAGGAGTTAGCTTGCTGTCATTTTCAACATTTTCTGTGTTGATAAGGTTTGTTTAGTATTAAAAATTGGCAATATCGATCCATGATTTCACCTGGACCCCCAGAATACTATTTAAGCAGTCATAAATATGTTGATTAAACGTCAATTCTGATCAAATTTTTGCACAAATTGGTTCTAAATACTCTGAAATTATGGCAACATTTGTTCCTAGTCCCCATACAATTATAATAATTAATATCGTGATAAAATTGGACATAAACAAGTTTTATATGAACCTAAATCTTTCTACCAACTTTTGTGAGGATCGATCCATAATGGAACCTACGCCCCATACACCATTGCATATTGATGGTGGGTATACAAGGTTCGTCACAGCCGAATATAGCATTCTTAATTGTTAATTTTTGCAATTCTCATTAAATCAGGAATGTATTTAATTTCGTTCCACTTATGCTATGTTATAGTGTAAATTAGGAATTGAAAATATGAAATTTTGTTACTTGGGGGTTACACAATCAAGTTTTGCTTTTCAAGTTTTAATACACACACACTTTTTTTACTAATACACTTGCATTAAATTTCTCTTGCAAGTTGGTGTTTCAATTTTCAATCAAAAAAAAAAAAAAGCTGATTACATTTTTGTTCAACAATTTGTACTAAAATTGCTTTCAAATTGCGTGCAGCCTACGTCACAGCTTTCAATTTTTGTAAATTTTGACAAACATTAGATATAAAAGACTATCAAGAAAAACCCTGTTATACATAACATCACACTGTAATATACAATATCACTCTGTTATACACAACATCACACTGTTATACATAACATTTTCCATAGAATATACTGTTATACTGAAAATGTTTTAAAAATAATACTGTTATATGAAAAAACAAACATTGTTCAATTATTTTTACTAAAATGATTACTTTATGTAAGTGTAAACGAAATTTCATCAACTATTATATCAGGTATTATCTAACTGACTAGCTGATGTCCTCCTAATTTGATTAAAATTTATTTATAATTATTATACAACTATTATATTAACAAGTATAAAAGTTTGCATTGAATGACAAATCAAATTTTAATTTAATTAAATGATTTTACAAAAATCCCTGCAATATACATATATATCAATTCCATTGCAATTTGTACAAATATTCTCAATGACATAGATGTTAAATAAAAAATTTAAAAAAAAAAGTAAATTTCTTCGTTGAAAATCTGGAAAAAAAATTTTCATTTTGAAAAAAAAAAAACGTCAATATTGACGTTTAACGTGATAATTTTGATTGCAATTAGGTCAATAAATTTGTAATTCAAATTACAAATTGTTAATCAGGAAATGTAAATGTTGCATACAAATGCCATTTGATTTTCATAATTAATAAAAAATGTTTAATTTAATCAGATGTTGAAATTGTATTTTAATACGTCTCTAAATACATGTAGTTGATAGTAAAGTATTTCAATAGTTTGCTGAAGAATGTATTATGAACTTAATAAATTGCATGATTTAATAATCATGTAAAGATTTATGAGAATGTGGAATGTTCGAATAAGGGTTTCCATAATAAATAGCTAATTCATAATCAATATTTAAATTTATTAAAGGTTTGTAAAACAATTTTTGTTTTATAAACATGTAGTTTTAAAAATTCAAACACAGGACGATATACACTACATTGCCTTCAAAATAATCCCAAATATATAAAATTATTTAAGTTTTATTAACCTTCAAAACAATGAAACAAGTTTAAACAATTGGAAATCCTATTTCTAATAAAATTCTTGAGCTTATGTATTAAAACAAGTAAGAGAGATATATTCGGCTGGGCCGAATCTTATATACCCTTCACCAAACTATACTTCAAAATAAAAATTTTAAATATTTTTAGGTACAAAATTTATTTTTTTTCCAGTTGTTTTTTTTAATTTTTTGAAAAAATTTTTTTTTCGATTTTTTTTTAATTTTTTTTAAATTTAAAAAACTTTTTTTTTAAATTTAAAATTTTTTTTTTTTAATATTTAGCCAAAAAAACTTTTGGTGAAAAAAAATTCGGGTTCAAAATTTTTTCCCGATTTTGACCCATTGTAGGTCCAACTTACTATGGTCTTATATACGTCGTTGCAAAGGTCTTTGAAATATCTATCATTAGATATCCATATTGTCTATATTAATGACTTAGTAATCTAGATATAGGTAAAAAAATAGGTAAAAAATCGAGGTTGTCCTGGTTTTTTCCTTATATCTAAGCCATTTGTGGACCGATTTTGCTGATTTTAAATAGCAAACTTCTCGAAAGCATGTCTGACAGAATTATTCAAGATTTGGATCCCGAAGATATCTGGGGTCTTCAGAAAATTGATTTCAACAGACAGACAGACGGACAGACAGACAGACAGACAGACGGACATAGCTAAATCGACTCCGCTATCTATAAGGATCCAGAATATATATACTTTATAGGGTCGGAAAATTATATTGTGGAAATTACAAACGGAATGACAAATTTATATATACCCTTCTCACGAAGGTGAAGGGTATAAAAATTAACATTTCTTTAATTAAAAAAATGAATTTAAATTCACATACATTTTTAATTATATAAGCAAAAGGTAAATTTCAAACTTGTAACATGTTTTTAATTCAAATAATGAGTTTTAACTTGTGCATTATAATTTAAATACAATTGTGTAACGTTCAGTAAAGTGACGTAATTTAAACCTATATCTTCCCAATAATATTTACAGCAAAACATTTCCATTTATTGATGAATAAATACATCAAATCGAGGACAATCTAAAAAGTTTTGAGTAGGAATTTTAATTTAATGACGAGCCATGGAAATTGTTGGTTTTAAAACTAGATCTACTTAAGGCTGGGTTAGCCGACCCTAATGCATGGTTTCCTTAACCCCGTTTCCGAACATATTGTTATGAATTTGCAATAGCGATTTGATCATGTTTAAAAACACGTCCATCAGTAGAAGCTTCTACTTATCAACAATGTTGATAGCATGCGGTTATTAGCATTGCTTGTAAGTATGGCAACACTAAATGCTTAAGCTGCTAACATTAACATCAAAAGCTCTAGGATTCGAACATACGAGTTTTGACTGTTAAGAACAATCTAGGCTACTCGGATGAAGATGGCAGTGTGTATAAATAGTGACTACGGTTGCAGTAGTCATTGAGTTTATCATAGGCGCTGTTAGAGTTAACATCAACTGTCTTGTACATTTAAGTTTGTGCATTATAAACGAGTGTGTATTAAAAACACATAGTGACTATTTAGACTGTTGTTGTTGTAAATTTGAATAATTAAAGATTTGTTTCAATTTTAAACTACTAAAACTTCTTTTATTTGGAATCAAAAGTATCCGGTTTATTTAAAGGAAATAAACCACGTTTTTAAAAGGTAAAAACGTAACAATATGATGTTTAACATCAAATGTTAATTTTTATAAAAAAATACTGCCATTTTAGTGAACAATTTATTGAGCTTACATGATTTTTTTCGTGGGGACAACTGTTGTTAATGTTATGTTCTGGTTGAAAGATCTTTGTCAAAACATTTGATCGCTCTACGATGTCTGACATCAAATGTTATTTTTAATATAACAAGACCTCCATTTAAAAAAGTAATTACACAGAAAATTATGAACACCGAAACATTTTTTCTAACACAAACTGCTTTGTGTCTGTATTTCGCACAAAACAACGGATAGTTTGGAAGTAATGTAAACGCCCGTCTTGATAAGACATCAATTTGTTCACGCAGCTAATAATTTTTTGTCCGCACAAAATTATGAAAATGAACATCGACTCGTTTTCCCCACACGGAAGAACATGAACAAATCTGTGTCTCTTATTCTGCACCGAATGTGCTTGTGCGCACAAAACGAAAATCCTCAAGACGTGGGGTTACACTTCTGTGTAGACTTTGGACTATTTATACCAAAGTTTAAGTTTAATTTACAATTTTCAAGACGTCACATATCTGCTCCGGAAAAAGTCTCCTGTCATCGAAATCTGAAATGACAAATATAAACACAATAATTTTCTATTCGTTTTAGTAGGGATTCTCCCTATTGCGAACGTAGTAATAGATGATACATGTGTACTTATTAAATATATATATTTTTTTGTTGTGGCTGAAGACGTGTAACGTGTTAATAATTTTACAGGAGCAGCAAAAAAACGTGCTTAAATAATGAAAAGTGTTAAAGAATCAAGTGCAACTTGTCTGTTCTTATACATTTAACTTAATCATGATATATTAGTAAACGTAACAGTTCTGCAGCGGACGTAGACTCCAGTTAAAAGTTCGATTATTTGATAAACACTATGAATATGTGTAATATATGTTACGTGTTAATCATTTTACAGGAGCAGCAAAAAACGTGCTAAAATTTTGTATAATTATTGAAGAATTAAGTGCAACTAGCCTTATATTTTTAAGTTAATCACGTTTTTTGTCAACGATTTTTAGCTTTTAAATAATGATATTTTATTAGGCTTTATTTTTCAAATGATTCTACTGTGACAAATAAGGAACTCTATTCTGCGTCATCTGTGATGACAACTAGTTATGACCAAATCATGACGTGGAAATTGAACTGCAATGTTTTACAAAATTACCTCCTTAACATTTTACTGGCTCCACACATTTAAATAAAAACTAACCGTTAAATTGTTAGCTTTTCATACCCTCTCCCGCTCAATTAAGAATTAAGGCTTTGTTGTGATGTTTTTATTACAGTGCAGCCAACTTACTCATGTATTCATATGTAAACAAAAAATACCGTTATGTTGTAAAACTCTCTCTATCGCTCATTAAAAAAAATGGCGGCTCTTTAGTTTTGTTGTGTTTATTACAGTGCAGCCAACTTACACTTTCATGTTTATGCAAAGAAACCGTTATGTTGTTGTTTTTGATCTCTTTTTTTAAATGGCGGTGCATTTGTTGTGATAAATACAGTGTTTGGCATTATAGTTAATATTTTATTTTTAATAGCGTCATATTTGTATTAACAACAATATTTGGAAAATTAATTTTTATTGAAAACTATATACGAAAGTTCTTTTGATATGTTTGCTCTTAATTTATTTTATTGAATTTTCGGGAGCCAATCTATTTCCATTTTAAAAAAATTTACTGATTATTGCATTGAGCTATGAGCTGTTAAATTTCTTAAATATTTTTTTTCTTAAACTCTTAAGATTTCTGAAATCTTTGTAATGACTATTTTTAAATTAATTTTATGGTTGCACATAGTTATTTTGTTTTAATAAAAAGGCGTAAAATAAAATAGATTGTTGGTTTTTTTTTTTTTTTTTTTTTTTTGTTTGACAAAATTTCATTGATTCAATGTTATCAATAATTAAACATTTATAAAGTCATAAGATCAAATACAATTACAGAACATTGCACTGAACACTTGCAAATATAAATAATCTAAAACAATTTTAGAAGTCAATGTTCTTAGGTTTGTAAAAAAGTATACATGTGAAAAAATGGCAGATAAGTCATTATTAATACAATTTTTTTCATAATTTTTTAAAAATGGTACCACTTAAAGTAAAAAATAAATGATTTTTCAAAAAGAATGATTAAAATTGATTGAAAAAGTGATAAAACAAATTTAAAATAAATGCGCATTTGTTGAACGAAAAAAAAAAAAAAAACTGTGTAAGATAAAAATAAAATTGGGTTAAAAACGTGTCTAACTTTTAGTAGCAACAAAAACTATAGCCACCAAAAAAAATATAAAAAAAGAACAATTACTTGGCCATTTTTAATTTACGACAAGAATTTTAGCAATTTTATTCGTTTTGTTTAATTTAATGCATAGACACGCATAAATTGAGTCTTGTGGCGGCGTTTAGTATGGCCAACTGAGCAGCAGCAAGAATGATGCAATTTCTATAAGAACTGAAAGCATGCAACTAACTGCACTATGTTGATTTGATTTGATTAAATTATTTATTTTTTTTTGCAAGCATTTAATTAATTTAAATTGTTGTTGTGTGTTATATTGCTACTGCTGCTATGCTTGGCACTCTTATTCTACTTAACACTCTCTTTTTTGCCCGCCAATTAAACGCTCAGTAGAGTATTTTTAAACCGATTAAATTAAATATTAAACGTTTAACTGTTTTACTTTATATTAAGCTCTTATTTTAAAGGAAAAATCACTGTAATTTATTTTAAAGCAAGATAATATAAGAGTATTATACGAGTATAAATTTATGCGACAAAAACGATCATTAACGATCGTTTGGTGGGTTCTTTTTTTTCACTTTTAATATTATTCGTAATTTCCATTGATACGCTTGTTTTACTTTAAACCATTTAAATCATCACAAATAAATTGTTTAAACAATTTTCGTAGCAATTCATTCATATACAAGTCTCAGACCGGTCCGGAGTGTTTCCCCGAAAAGTAAAGCAAAATAATTAAAACATATATATACCTATATATAAACGCAAACTTTGACGTCGTTATAATATAATTTGAATTGAAGAGGAAAAAAAAAATATTGTACTTTCGTCATTTTAATATTTTCAAAAAGTAACGTGTGGCGCTAAATAATAAAAAGTTTATTACACATCATTATATTATAAAAAATAAAAAAAAAACACATTATTATTAATTAAAAAAAATTAATAATAAAAGAAAAAAACACAAAATCACATTTAAACAATAAAAGCAGAAAAGAAAACATGAACGTGATTTTATGGCAATTTAATTAGTTCGCGTGTGAGTGAAACAAAAGCCTTTAATAAGAAAATAAATCTAATAATTTGCGTTTAATTTGTATGCAAAAAATATTAAACAAAAAACCATTAAAAACAAAGTGTGTGCTTTAGTTTTTTCGCTGTCACCTTTAACTTTAAACGGATTTAAATATTTTTCTGCGAGAGTGATAACAAAGTCATAAAAAATACTTAGTATTTCTTTTATTATTTATTAACTAAATAATATTTTAATAAGCTGTTCTAATAAATGGTAAATAAACTGTCTAATACTTTATAATTTTATAAGAATAAAAAAACTAGAAAAATAAAGTAAAACAATTTAAAAAGTGCAGTAATTTATACGCTAACAAGTGAATAAAAATATTTATTGCGGCAAAAAATTAATAGCGATATAAAAAAAAGTTTAATAAAATAAATATAAATAATATTTCTGAAATAACTCAAAAACCGAAGTTATTAAATCTTCCAATCAACACAAAGCTTTACAAAATTTTAATCCTGGTAGTGGATTAATTTCCTTGAAACAAATAATTCCATTTTAATATTTAAATATTTTCGTATCAAAACAGTTTCATTTATTTCGAATTTTGTTTAAAAATCTAATAAAAATTCAACAATTTTAAATATAACTGAAAATATTTAAAAATTAGATGAATTCTGATAATTGAAGAAACTTTCACCAAATTATTTTCAAATGTACCTCTTAGAAACTACAGAACATTTTTGAAAAATGTTATTGTAATTTTATTAATGGAAAAGTTATTTGTTAAAATTCTAACTTAAGTATTTAAAAAATATGTAGTGAAAAAGTTATAATAACGTAAAATCGCTACAAAATTACTTCTTCTACAAGATTTCTCACACTCGCAGTGGTTAATTTTAACACCCTATAACTAACACTGTGTTCAAATTGAGAATTCTAAAAGCTTGAACAGAATATCATTAAAATTTTTTATTTTAAACGGATCAGAATTTTAGAAATTACATATTTATATATATTTTTACGAACCATAGCATATCCTGCACAATTAAAATAAGTAAATCTAATAAAAAAATTTGTATATCAATAATTTGTATGGAAATATTTTTAAAGTATTTTTTTTTGATACAAAGTATAAGAATTAAATTTAATTACAAAGATAATTTCCAAAAAAAACTGCAAACAAATGTACAAAGCTAAACCTCTTACTCCAGCTACACATTAAACACGTTGACTGCCACCGCAATTTTCTGAAAAATGAAAAAAATTAAAATTTTTTTTCACAATATTTTATAAAAAGAGAAAGGACCTACGTTGGCTTCTGTAACAGACATCGCTACGCAGAAGCCAACTTCGTAAACTCGTACGTCTACACAAAAATGGCAGGTTTAGTGAGTACGAGATAACTCGTAGTTGGCACCCTAGAAGGGAACGCAATCTACGAGTTCTCTCGTAGTTAGCAGTCAACGTGTTAAATAAAAAGTAACAGTTAAATTGCTTTTAACCCTCTCGCTCAATTAAAAAATGGCGGCTTTTAAGTTTTGTTGTGTTTAACACAGTGCCGCCAACTTACACATGCATGAATTCATGTACTTATAACAAAAAAAAACCGTTATGTTTTTTTATTCTCTCCCTCGCTTAATTTAAAAATGCCAACTTACACTTGCATGAATTCATATACTTATAAACAAAGAACCGTTATGTTGTTTAATTCTCTCCCTCGGTTAATTTAAAAATTGTGCCTTTTAAGTTTTGTTGTGTTTAACACAGTGCAGCCAACTTACACAGGCATGAATTCATATAATAAAAAAAACCGTTATGTTGTTTAATTCTCTCCCTCGCTTAAAAAATGCCAACTTACACTTGCATGAATTCATATACTTATAAATAAACAAAAAACCGTTATATCGTTAAATTCTCTCCCTCGCTTAATTTAAAAATGTCTGCTTTTTAATTGCTGTTGTGTTTAACACAGTGCAGCCAACTTACACTTTCATGCATATGTAAAAAAACCGTTATGTTGTTGTGTTTAACACAGTGCGACCAACTTACAAATTTATGCTGTTTATGATGTTCTTTTTTAAAATGGTTGGCTTCTTGTTGTGTTTAATGCATTTGTAAATAAAAATAATAGTTATGATTGTTTTTAAAGTTCTTTTTTAATATTATGAACTATAAATAAAGGTTATTATGAGCTTAAGCAACAAATTCAGTCAAAATGTCACATAATTAATTATCTAGGTTAATACTAGTCAATCTGTTTACACTTTTTGTTAGAATTTGTCTTTAATATCGATTCGCTATTTACAACTATTATATTTATTTTACATTTTTAAGACTTTACTAAAATTGGTTTTTTAATCAAATATTTTCTTATTTATTTTCAGACTCTAAGCCACAAGTAATGCAGTAAAATTGACAAAAAACACTTTTTCTTAAAACCAAAAAAACAATAATTACTAAATCTGCCACAGCAGTATTTAACAAATAAATCTATGATTCTACATAGACAAAGAACTAAAGAGGAATTTTTAATGTTACCCAACAGATAGTAAAAAAGTAAATCTGTAACAATATAAAACTAAACTAAACATTAAGTAAAAATAAAAGTTCAAAAAAAAAATTAAGTTAAACACCCCTTCCCCCCAAAAAAACCACTCGAAAATACTCAAATAAATATTAAAACAAACAAACAAAAAAAAAAATGGCCAAATATTTAATTACCTTTGTATTATTAGCCTTTTTGGCTTTGGAAAACAATAACATCTACAATCGCTTGCATGCCAAATCCCATCCCAGTGGCACCAACACCAATACAGTGACACATTTTATGCGTCAACATCAGTATCGTCAGCAGACGGCAAATACACACCAAAAACTTTATCCCACCCATGAGCAGCATCAGGCGCATCATGCGCGCAAACACATAAAACAATATCAGAAAGAGAATTTCGATAAGGGCCAGGAGGAAGATGAATCAGTGCAGGATTCCAAACGACAAATGGAGCGCATTAAACGACACATGGAACAGCAACGACAGCATCGTTTGGAACACAACAAACGCCTGCAGCAGCGTTCCCAAAGGCCTGTGTACAGTGCCGAGAGCTTAAAGACAATGCCGCGCATTTGGCAACATTTATCCATGGTCTATGACTATGACTATTCGGATGAGAATGATCGCATGTATGGTGATGGCCCCATGGAAGAGCAGGATGAGGAGGAGGAGGAGGAGAAGGAAGAGGATACTATAGTATTGGAGACTGATGAAAGTAATATTAAAGTAGAGATACCACTAACTGTGGAAGAAAGTAATGAAGATAGTAAACAAGAATATATGGAACTTCATAAACATCATAAACATAACAAAACCGCTGCGGCGCATTGTCCCAAATGTGAGAGTAGCCGCAAAGTAGAACATGTCACCGAGGAGGAACTAACACGTCTGCGTATTGAATTTGTAAAGCAGCAAATTTTAGAGAAATTAAGACTCAAAGAACGTCCCAATGTATCGGCTGTGGGTTTGCCCAAACCTATATATGAAGGTGTAACCATTGAACAGGAGGAGGATAGTACAGTTAATAAAGATTTGGACGACTACTATGCGAGAACGAGTAAAAAGTTTATCTTTTTAGAAGTTGGTAAGTTTTACAATGATTTGTTTTGAAATATTGAAGTTATAATCGTAGTTTTTGTTTTTTTTTTTTTTGGAAAATATCAGAAAAGCATGAATGCCGTAAATTGGGTTCTCAGCCCTCTATGTGTTTCTCGTTCAAAATCGATGATGCCGATGCTGATGGCTATGATGTTAGCACGGCAGTGTTGTGGTTGTTTAAAAATAATCCCCAAAAACTGGTGAAACGCAATGATACATTGCTGACGCAGCAGACCATTGTGGTGTCCGAAGTACAGCAGCAATTAGACTCGAAATATTTACCCATAGTTAAGACTATTGCTATACAATCGGTGGATGTTCAAGGTAGGTTTCACTTTGAGATGATGTTGCATTTATTGTGTTGCCTTATAAAAAATCACATGAAAAAAATTTCATATAAATATAAGCAGGGTAAAAGCGTCAGGTAGTAAAATGAAGTTTTAGAAATTTAAAATGCGTATAACTAGGCCTAAACAAGAGCATTAAGAATATATCAAATTATTTGGAATCGGGAGAAAAATAAACAAATGACAAGTGTTTAAAAATTTATCTGATATGCATTTTATGTTGTTGTTTAATTCTAACTCTCGCTCAATTAAAAAATGGCGGCTCTTTATTTCGGTGTGTTAAACACAGTACAGACAACTTACACAACAAAACCGTTATATTGTTTAATTCTATCTCTCCCTTAATTAAAAAATGGCGGCTTTTTTTATGTTTGTTGTGATGCAGTGCAGCCAACTTAAAATTTCATACATATGAATGTAAACAATAAATAAAACGTTATGTGTCTACGTTCTCTTTTTAATGGCGGGCCATTTGTTGTGTTAAGTACCGTGATGCCAACTTAATGTTTTTCAATAACTCGTTCAGTCATTTCTAAGTGAAAATAAGTGTTATAAGTGTTTTTGAAGCTCTTTCTTAATATTATGATCTATAAATAAAAGTTTTTATGAAATTTAGAAAGGTTAGTTTACAATTTTAGTTACAATTAATCAAAAAATCTCAAAAATTTAATTCGTTTTTTAAAATATTGTCTGAGATGCCCTTTTTTGAGACCTTACAGTCTTCAAAATTTAACCTAGAATACTTATCTCAAGAAAAGCGGAACAACAAAATAAAATATTTTTTTATTTTGCTCCACCGTGTACTGGCTTATAGGGGTTTAAGTAGAAAAAAAACTTAAATTTGTAATTATATTGTAATTTATTGTTCGTTATAGGCTGTAAATACTAAATACTATTATCTTTTTACTACTAACAACTCGTCACGTCTTTATCAGCATCCATAAACCCTATTAATTTTAATGAGTGTTTTAAGAACTTTAAACCGCGTCTCTGACTAATTACGACCACAGCCCACTAATCATTAAGCCGGCAGATTTTCAATTAATTATGTTGCCAGCTGTGTGTGTGTCTAAGAAACCTCAAAATATTTACAAATACTTTAAGAAGTGGAAAAAAACTTTGCCCCATGTACCCTTTTTGGAAATAATCTTTCTTTCTTTTTTTTGGTATTTTTCGCTGCTTATTAACAAAAATTCAAACTATATACTTTATCTGTTCTTTTTTTTTAAATGTTTAAATGTGGGGTATAGAAATTAATGATACCTTGAGAAATAAATCACAAATATTTGAAAATATGTTGAAATTCCTTTATACTCACACACATATCCGGGCAATATCTCTGTTTTGAAAATGGACTTTCGCCGATTAGAGGGAGAATTGATTGACCTTTTTATGACATTGCAAATTTAAAACACATAAATATAATTTTTAAAACGAAACCACAAATACACTCTTAAAAAAAAGGCAGATTAATCATTATTATTAAAGATTTTTTTTTTTTTGTTTAAATAATGAATTGGACATAGAAAAAATTTCATATCGTTATATTTGAATGTATGTATGTATAGTTGACAACCATGGGTGGCCATAAATCAAAATCATATTGTGTGTATACGTATATGTTCAAAATTCTGCATAGATCATGTGGAACTTTGTATTTGTAGGAGTATTTAATCAGAGTTTTTGAGCGTGTTTCAAAAAGGCCATCTTGACATTTTATATGGAAAACAAACAATTAATATATAATAGAAATAAACAAAAACAGTTTTGTTTATTATTTAAATCGCATAAATATTATTTATTTGTGTGTTCTTTTTTGCAAAACCTTGAAAATATTCCCCTATAAATTAAAGTTGTATTTCAAAAAAATAAATAAACTCGTTAGCAAAAGATTACTTTGAAATTATGTCATGAACCTACTAAAAATTTCTGAAACCCCTATAAATAATTAAAATATTACATATTTACAACTAAAACTCTTTAACTAAACATAAATTCTCTTTGTATTCCCTGCTCTCATTACAGATGAATGGATGAAAATCGATATTGAATGGCCGATAAAACGTTGGTTTGGCAATCACGATCTTAGCCATCTTATACAGATCACCTGTCAATCATGTGACATCGAATCCATGGAGCATATGATTTCCACCGATAAAGATTATAGACCCTTTATAATGGTCGATACACAAAATCGTAAGAGACAACCGCGCCAGAAAAGAGAAATCAATTGTACGGATGGTGTAACCGAATGTTGTCGTGAGAAATTGTACATTTCCTTTGATGACATTGGCTGGGGTGATTGGATCATACAGCCCAGAGGCTATGATGCCTATTTCTGCAGAGGTTCCTGTGGCATGGTGGCGAGTATATCAGATTCCTTGTCTACACATAATATAGTTTTACAGGTAAATTTATTTAATTTACATCCAGCTTTAATATAGTAATATAACTTTTCCCTCTTGTTTTGCAGAAACTTTTAAATAAACCCGGCAAACGGCGTAAGAATCTGGAATTAGTACCCTGCTGTACGGCCAAACAATATTCTTCACTGCAGTTAGTATTTATGGACAGCAATAATACAGCCACTCAAAAAACATTCCCCAACATGGTGGTAGAGTCCTGTGGTTGTAGATAGTTTCTATTTGCCTTTAACTCTAAATTAATTTTAAAAATATTTATTACTTAAATTAATTATTCATTATTTTCACACTTAACATCCAACATGTAAAACCTAAGCAATTCATTCGATTCCTTTAACCCCCTCAATCCTCACCTCATTTAGAAAACTGCGCCATCACCGCCCTTTAACAAACGAACAAAACTATAACTTATATTTATAAAATACATTTAAAACTAAATTAATACACACAGCCTAATTCTGAAAATCCCTTTCTTACACATTTAAAAAAAATTCTATATAAATTTGTTTAGAATCTTTTTTTTAAGTGTTTTCAAGAGATTTTCTCTAAACTTACAACTAAAACTGCCAAAATTTTAGGTTTTAACTAGTTTTTAATTATTTAAATAATTTAATATTGTACTTAAGTTCTCCATGAGATACAATTAGGTTTTATTTTTCTTTGTTTACTGATGTCTAGTGTAATTTATTAAGGCTATTCACCGGCTGGCAATTTTTACTATACTACAAACATTTAATAACCTAATCTTATCTTCCTTTGCTATTGAATCTATATTAAATGTTTACGGTTTTAGTTTTTTCGAAATTATATTGCAGCCAGTGAGTCTCCTAAATTGTAAATATTTTATTTAAGTTGTCCTTAGAAGTGATATTTTTTTTTGTTTTTGTGTAAATATTGTATAAATTTTAAGTAGTTAAAATTTTGTGTCATAAAATTTCTTAATTTTTTTTAAGGAATTTTAGTGTTTTATAAAAAAAAATTGTAAAAAAAATATATCTGATAATATTATAAAAAAAAAAAATTATAAATTTTAAAAACACGTGTGTTTTATTGTACCTAGAGTAATAGGTGTGAAACGGTGTGCTCCGTTAATCCTATAAAATACAGTTACCCCTTCAAATACCGTTACCGCTAAAACATCGTTACTATTATTCTATAAATAAAAAGTAAACATTTCCTGTTCGCAATTACAGCTAAATCCCGGTATAACGAACTATATGATGTCAGGTAAATTCGTTAAATCGAAAAATTCGTTATATCGAGATTAATTTTTTTGAACAATTTTAAGCGGTGTGACATTAGGAGACTGTAGTTTTTATTCATTGTTCTTCGGTAGTTGTTGACTTGAGGCATTACCAAGGATTAATAATGCCTTCACTGAAACAGATTTCGGTTCTAAAATGATTCTACGATTAAAAATATCCATTATTTCAGTGAAGATAATTTACAACAATACTTTGTTACGAAACAAGTGGCGTTTTTTGAACGCCACTCATATCATTTTCCAATGATATAAGTTTTATTCGCATTGAGAATAACATCAGAAGTTAGATTGTTCTCAACTATAATTGTATGCTGGTTCTTTAAGAAGTCTTACGCAGTATTTTTATACCCTTCACCTTCGTGAGAAGGGTATATATAAATTTGTCATTCCGTTTGTAATTTCCACAATATAATTTTCCGACCCTATAAAGTATATATATTCTGGATCCTTATAGATAGCGGAGTCGATTTAGCCATGTCCGTCTGTCTGTCCGTCTGTCTGTCTGTTGAAATCAATTTTCTGAAGACCCCAGATATCTTCGGGATCCAAATCATGAATAATTCTGTCAGACATGCTTTCGAGAAGTTTGCTATTTAAAATCAGCAAAATCGGTCCACAAATGGCTGAGATATAAGGAAAAAACCAGGACAACCTCGATTTTTTACCTATTTTTGGACCTATATCTGGATTACTAAGTCATTAATATAGACAATATGGATATCTAATGATAGATATTTCAAAGACCTTTGCAACGACGTATATAAGACCATAGTAAGTTGGACCTACAATGGGTCAAAATCGGGAAAAAAATTTTAACCCGAATTTTTTTTTCACCAAAAGTTTTTTTGGCTAAATATTAAAAAAAAAAAATTTTTAATTTAAAAAAAAAAGTTTTTTAAATTTAAAAAAAAATAAAAAAAAATTAAAAAAAAAATTCGAAAAAAAAATTTTTTTTCCAAAAAAAAATTAATTTTGTTTACCTAAAACTATTTAAAATTTTTATTTTGAAGTATAGTTTGGTGAAGGGTATATAAGATTCGGCCCAGCCGAATATATCTCCCTTACTTGTTTTTAATACAGATATCACTTGCATGAAATCCATTATAAAGTCTTTTTGTATTTCTATGGCTCTAGATAAAAGCAAAAAAAGTCTTTATTTACTCCTCAGAAGTTCCACAAACCGTGCCCCCTTTGAAAAAACTGTACGTTTTTTCATACATTGCATGCAAAATGTATTACACCAAATTTTCTGTTAAGTCAGTATGTGTATGAATTCAGAATTTACATTTGATATGTTAGTAACATTTTGCATGAAATGTATGAACAAATTTACAAATTTCCCAAAGCGGGCAAGGTTTGTAGAACTTCTGAGGAGTAAATAAATGCTTTTTATATAAGTAATTGCTATTGATGAAAACCATAGGACTTGAAGATTGATATTTTAGTAAAATTAAATAAATTTATAAATTTTTGGGACGTTATTTACTTTAAAAACTTAAAAAATTATAATATGGTGATTTTCCACGAAGAAAAATATAAAATTTGAATTAATGTAAAATTTCAACGGTTAAAGATATCATAACAAAATTTGGAACTTATAAACCCTCAATTATCCTTAAATCAGCGACATTATAATTTTTGACATTTTTTACTTTTAAATACCGAAATTTCTAAACCGGGGAAAATGCGTTCCAAAAACTGAGTTTTTTTAGAAAAGTGCCTACTGTGACGTTGTTTACCGTGTGATAGTAAAAAAACTTTTTAGATATTTAAGAAGCATATAGGATTATACAAATATGAAGTTTTTTTGAGGATCGGTGCTTTGCCTTTTTAGAATTTTTTACTCAAATCTGAAATTTTTGTTAAAAATTGGCCAAGTTTGGATAGGTCCGGGGGGTGTTGTGCCCGCTTGAGTGAGCCAAAATTTTCTTTACACGCTTTTGCATTAAATTCTCTTTCCGGATCATATAAAAGTTGAATATAGTCCTGAAGAAAATTTGTTTCTAAAAAAGAAAAAATATATGGGCTTTTTTGGGAAGAAACTTAAAAAATATGTCACTTTTTACCAATTTGGATGCGTTTAACTTTTTATAGGGACAAGATAACTGTTAGGAAGTTTTTTTATTTTATTTAAAATTTTATCACCAATATAGGTGATATTTTAGAAAAAAAATTAGACCCTCCGTCGGACCGCCACATCTAAAAAACCATAAAAAGATCGAGCAAAATTAAAAAAAATAAATTAATAAACCTAAATATCTCTTGAACTAATAGAGATAACATACGCATGTAGTTTTTGTAGATCTTCTTAAGCACTATTTATATTTTAAATTTCAACTCATTCCGGTCATTAGTAGATTTTTGCCGAATTTTTAAAAAAATTGAGATTCGAGGTGACCAACTTTGAGGGGCAACGCACTGATTTATTTCCAAAAAAAAAAAACTTTTCTAAACCACTGTGCAAGGGGATATACATCATTCTTTAGAGATATATGATTATTTGATTGTTCGTTTGATTTTGTTTTATTTTTCTAAACATTCGTTAAATCGAGTACAAAATTGTTGAAACGTTCGTTATATAAGGTAGTTAATGTTAAAAATGTGGTTGTATGTTATATCGGCTATTCGTTAATTTGAGATTCGTTATACCGGGATTTGCCTGTATTTGGTTTATCTACAACCATTTAAATTTAAAATACTTAATACTAAAATTGACATTTCTAAGTTCTGATGACCGTTACCGTAGTAACGCCAAATTTAAGCCGGTAGCCAACATTGTTTTAAACCAAATATTGTCACGTTTGTCATAATGATTAAAGTGGAGTTTTGAAAAATCGAAATCCGGCTAGTTTATTAAATATTACGATATTATAGAAACTGAAGCATTTGTAATATGGAATAATGCTACAATAACGTTGCTCAAATGTTGAAAAATGAAAATCTTTTTTTTTTAGTTGTAAATTTCTAAATTGAAATTAGTTCTAAAAGAAACAAGTCTGATTTAGGCGGGATGAGACTTCAATAAGTTAGAGTGCAATATTCGGCTGTGCGGGTATGAGCTTATATTATTTGAGGTATATTTTGGTTGACTATCATCTCAATAACGTCATTTACAAGAGTTTTAGTGTGATTATAGTGATTATCGAAAGTGGACCTTATATGGGAACTGTCGCCAATTATAAACTGATATTCACAAAATCCAGTAGTATGATTTTTGGATACAATTGACTGATCTGTGTATTATTTTGATGCAATAAAATTCTTTTTGTTTAATGTGTTTATCGAAAGTGGTCCATAATTGGTCATAGCTCCCACATAAGGGGAGCTATGACCAATTATGGGCCGACCTTTATAAAATTCTATACAGCGATTTTCGTATGTATGGGAATTTATTATTTCAAATTTTATTATTTAATTTATTATTTTAATTTTAAGTGATTTTCGGAAGCAATGAATAGGAGCAATGATCAAATATGGACTGATATTCACAAAATCTAGCAGTATGATTTGTGAATAAAAATTACCGATATTTGTAAAATTGTAGGTCGATTTCGATATTTCTTAGAAATTTTTGAAGATTAATGTGATATTTGCAAGTGGTACTTTTATAAGAGCTACAACGATTTATGGACCGCTCTTCGTAAAATTCAGTGCAGTGATGTTTATGTATATGTGGAGTATGTATGTCTTGAGCTTTATATTTTAGTTATGGTCAAATATGGACCGATCCACAAAAAAGTTGGTCTTGTGGTTTCTCTTTGCACATTTATATACCATAGCACCATATTTCGGTAAGAAATTTGTATGGAAGCTAGGTGTAATCATGGACCAATTCTTACAATTTCAACATAATTTACTCATTTTTTTTTACAATGGTGAGTGCAAAATTTCATGGTATTGTCTATACAAATTAGACAAAAAATAACAAAAACAATATTTGAAAATTATCAAATTTTTTTAGGTTCTCTCACATTTTGGTCCATAACTCTGTTCCGATTTTACTGATTTTCAATACTAGCTAAGTTTGATTGCGTATTTTGGACCTGAGAGTGTTTTACACAGACGGACAGACGTACATAGGTCAATCGACTTAGAATTTCATAAGGATCAAGAATATTTCTCAATGTTACACACGGAATGACAAACTTATACATATTATGGTATAAAAATCGATAATCGAAGAATAATTGTCGGTTTTCGGATTCAGTTGTACGACATGATACTTTTGAAACTGTTTGAATATCATTAACATAGAAATATTATAATATTTGATAAGGTTTCAGGGATATTGACCACCGTACAGTGGGGCAGAATCAAAATTTTTTGGAAATAAATCTGGCATTTCTAAACAGCTTAGCAAAGGAGTATTCCATTTTAATTTATTAAAATGGACCCTACAAATGCTCCAGGGGTGGCGATATAGGGGCTCAAAATAGGGTACCTTCGACATGCAAAATTTTTAAACACGTGCCATTTTTTGTTTCGTATCCGATTTCAAAGATTTGTATATTTTTGAAAAGCGCTTGGCTAGTTATTGAAAAAACATGCCGAGTTATTGAAATTTTTAAATTTTGCCATTCCTCCGCTTTAAATCTTTATTTATTGACAAAACTCAATGAAATTTTCAAAGTTTTTTTTAATTTGTCATTCTTAATAACAAAGTATAAAAAAAAAACTTGTCAAAGGTCAAAGCGAACCCCGCAATTTCTAAAAATTTAAGCGATAATCCTAAAAATAGCATTTTTTACAATTTTAATCGTAGGGTTAAATTTGTTTCCTTCCGGGCTGGGAAAATTCTTTGGGGATAAATAAGGAACATATCAAGGTATGCAAAGCCGCTTTCCGATTTCTGATCTCAGCTTTGGAATTTTAGAACATGTGGCTCAATGCTGAAATTTTGATACAAAATAGGTAAAATACCGAAGGGCGTAGGGGCGAAATATTCGAAAAATAATACATGCTTTTTATACCAAAGTGTTTTCCCTAAAGATACCTTACAGAAAAACATAAAATTTGTATAAGTTCTTAAAGAAAGTTCTTTTTTAATAAAAAAAGAGTTAAGCCATCTTTTCGCCCAAAAAAGCAGCAATAATCTAAAATTTTTTGAATTTTTATACCCTTCACCTTCGTGAGAAGGGTATATATAAATTTGTCATTCCGTTTGAAATTTCCACAATATAATTTTCCGACCCTATAAAGTATATATATATTCTGGATCCTTATAGATAGCGGAGTCGATTAAGCCATGTCCGTCTGTCTGTCTGTCTGTCTGTCTGTCTGTCTGTCTGTTCGTCTGTCTGTCTGTTGAAATCAATTTTCTGAAGACCCCAGATATCTTCGGGATCCAACTCTTCAATAATTCTGTCAGACATGCTTTCGAGCAGTTTGCTATTTAAAATCAGCATATAAGGAAAAAACCAGGACAACCTCGATTTTTTACCTATTTTTTGACCTATATCTGGATTACTAAGTCATTAATATAGACAATATGGATACCTAATGATAGATATTTCAAAGACCTTTGCAACGACGTGTACAAGACCATAGTAAGTTGGACCTACAATGGGTCAAAATCGGGAAAAATTTTTAATCAGATTTTTTTTTTCACCAAAAGTTTTTATCGCTAAATATTAAAAAAAAAAATTTTAAATTTAAAAAAAAATTAAAAAAATTTTACATAAAAAAAAATTCGAAAAATATTTTTTTCCAAAAAATTAAAAAAAAACAACTGAAAAAAAAAAATTTTTGTTTACCTAAAATTACCTAAAAGTTTTTATTTTAAGTATAGTTTGGTGAAGGTTATATAAGATTCTCTTACTTGTTAATTTGAAAATCGTTTATTTTTGGTTCCATAACTGATATTGCTCTGAACTATTTTGTGTATTATTGGTAATTTAGTTGTCTAACTAACAAAAAAAATTCGAGTCCATTAGGTCCAAAAGTACGACCTATATTTTTCAGAAAGCGGTCCAAGGTATGTCAAATTTTTAAAATTTCAAAATGCATATAACTTGGAAATTATAAGAGACAAATAGCACACACAAGTACTTTTTTTCAAGACCTAGCCAAGCGCTTTCCAAAAATATAAGAATCCTTAAAAACGGGTGGGAAACAAAAAATGGCACATGTTTAAAAATTTTACATGTCGAAGGTACCCAACATTGAATGCCCATAGCGCCGAGCATTTGTAGGGTCCATTAACTTAACTTAATTTTGAATACTCCTTGTCTATGCCCACATCAAATTTTATCCCGATCGTAAAACCGTTTAGAAATACCAGATTTATTTCCAAAAAATTTTGATTCTGCCCGTCCTTTTTTTTTTTTTTTTTTGCATTTAACTTCACGAGCTGCTTTTCCGATAGAAGTGTTCGGTGCTCTTCGAAAGAGTTGTTCGAATTCTTCTGCCTTACCAATATCTGTTAGACCATTTTATCTTTCTGATCCAAGTTTAATTTTAATGTTCAGGTCTTTCTTATACTGTTTAAAAACTTTGGAAACACTGAGATGATGAACCTTCAGATCTTTAGATATCTTTTGTAAGTCCATATTGGATTTTTTTTGAAAAATTTTAAACATTTTGACCGAAATAGCAGTTAATGATTTAGAAAATATAATATCTGACATACTTTTTAAAAGCTAACGTGATTAAAAATTTTAAATATTTTTAAATAAAAAAAAATATATTTTTTTTTTCAATATTTTTAAAAAAAATAATTTATAAATTATTTTTCCAAATTTTTTTAGAAAAGTTTTTTTTAAATTTATTAGTGAAAAATAATGTACGACAAAAATTTTTTTTTTAAAAAAAATATTTTTCCCGATTTTGACCCATTGTAGGTCCAAAGTACTATAGCCTTATATACATCGTTGCAATGGACTTTGAAATATCTATCATTAGATATCCCTATTGTCTAATGACTTAGTAATCATAATATAGATCAAAAATAGGCCAAAAATCGAGGTTGTACCGGTTTTTATATCTCAGCCATTTGTGGGACGATGTTCTCGTTTTTGAAGAGCAACCGAGCCGGAAGAATTTCCGCTATATTGATGTGTCAATCACGTTTGTAAGTTATTTGGGGGCTACGGAAAGTTGATTTCAACATACAGACTTATTCGCTATCTATAATGATCCAGAATATATATATTTTGTGGGGTTATAAATGAAAAATGTAGAAATTACAAAAGGAATGACAAACTTATATATATCCGTACCCTTGCCACTCATGGTGACGGGTATAAAAATAATTAGTTGGACCAAGAATAATTTTTGGAATAGTGTGTCTAAGTTTTTTTTACTCAGTCTTTACTCCTAGTTATACAATTCTCTGACATATATTTCCTCTTTTATAAAATATTTTTGTTTACTTGTGTAGCGAATCATATTTATTTAATTTTTTAAAAACTACTTGTGTTTGGACCACCCTTTATAAACAGCAAAGTATTATTGAAAAAAAAAATTAACTTTATTGAACAAGAATGTATTTTTTATACTGTTAAATATGAGATATCGGTGTGATAAATTTTATATGTAGCCAAAAAATTGAGAAATTATTTAAATTACTATGTTGAACAGTCAACATGTTTTAATGAAAATGCAGACTGTTGTTAAATGAGTTAAACACGCTTGTGACGTCAGTGTAATAAGACTCCGTAAATTTGCTATTACTTTGGCAAAATTTTAAAATAAAGTTTTTTAACATTTCTTTAACAGTTTTTTTGATTACGTTAGTTAAATTTTATACTCAATTGACGCATTAACTAAATTAATAAATAATATGGTGCACAATGGGAAGAATATTACGTTTAAGTTGACTTTAATAGAATTTGATTTCGTTATTGGTCGTTACTTGTAATAAAACAATTTAGTTTTGTTTTTTTTTTTATTATTTTTTCTTTATTTAATGTTTAATGACTTAAATAGATAATGTTTTCTTTTTTTTTTTTAATTAGTTTTCATTGAATTTTTTTGTTGTTTTCTTATTTTTTTTTCATTAATAATGATAATTAGCAAATAATGAATTTTTTTATGTTTTATATTTTAATAATAATAATAATTATTTGGTTTTTCCTTTTTCTGTTTGTTTTAATAGTAATGTTTGGAAATATTTACTTAAAGTATTTTCTTTTATTTTATTTTTGTTTTTAATTTCTGTTTCTTTTTTTTTATTTATTTTTGAAAAAGAAAAATAAACAACTTTAAAGTATTAAACAATTTACATCATATAAATTTCATTAAGTATTTTACAATAATGTATGGAATTTCTTTTTCAGTTTTTTTGTTTTTTTTTTTTATATTTTATTTTCTTTACTTTATTTAAAAATGAGTTTTTAATTATGTTTATTATATTAATGGTTTTTTGTTGTTGTATATAGTGAAAGGTTATTGAATGAGTAATGCGATTAAAGATTTTTCTAAAAGTTTGGTTTTAATTCAGAAAGAAAAAAATAAATGTTAGATATAACTATAACTAATAGAAGAAATTAAAAAAAGTAAGTGAAACTACTTGATACTTATTGTTAAAAAGTTGGAAATTATTTGAAATTTTTAATTCAAAATCTAAATTGCTTAAAATAATGGTTGTTGTCTGAGGTATGGAGCATACAATCTTTAAAAGACTCATAATGTTTTTTACCTTGATTTTAGTTTTAATATGTTTTATTTAATTTTAAATTAACATAGTTTTATTAACCTACAAAAATTCGTTATTCAATTGTGGATGTCTCAAATTATCATAAATTACAGGAATTCCACAATTGACAACAATACCGAAGTTGGACGTCCATTAACTTTATCGCTTCTCCGTTTTGGAGTCTAGATCTATATTTTTTGACAATATATATTCCATCTATGTAAAGCAGTAACGAGATTATACGAGGTTTTGAAAACTCACATGTAATCATAGACAATGAGTTACAATCTTGCCAGTAACAATTTATGGCATATTCTTTTCTCACATAAATGATGTCTTTATTCTGCATTTTTACTTCCATTGGATACTCTAAAATATGAACTTAGTGCAAAGCTTTAAAATATGAGAAGCTTAGTTTAGTCCATTTAACGGATTTTATCTATCTACACAGAGTTGAAATTTAAATTAACAGGGGATTTCCCCCGCTGTTTGGTTTTAAATTGTCTTCAGCTGTCAATCTAAATTTCTAACATACTCGTTTTAGTTAGTGCACATAATCGTTCTTTTTACTGATTGTTCATTTTTGTTCATTTTCAGAACAAACAAATGAACAAGTTTGTTCTTTTTGTTCAGTTGTTCATTTTAATTCTGCGGTGTTTGACTGAACTAACTGATTGAACGATTTATCTGTGAATGTATTTGCAGATAGTGTACAAAACGAATGCTTGTGAAAACAAATTTTGCAGAATTTTTAATAAACAAGAAAACAAAAAGGCAATTTAATCAAATTCAAACAACTTAACTAAAATTTATAAACGTTTTTCAGAATATAAATTTCAGACATCTACAGAAATGTCAAACGAACAAAAAGAACAATTAAGAACATGAAGACGGAACAACTTCACATTGTTCACTTGACTGAATTGTTCAATTCAACTTGTTCGTTCATGAACAACCCAACTCTAGTGCACACATTCAGCTGGAATTCCATATTCATTTTTAAATATACATAAATTTAAAGTTAAACTTTTTTATCCGAAAAATTTTTGTAGATGGAAATTAGATGTCATTCGCAAATATGAACAATCTTGCAAAAGTGAACTGGTCTGGTTTTAATTAGTTCATATTATCGCGAGTGCACTGTAGTTTTTGAATTTTAGAATTAAAAGTGTTAAAATGGAAGCAAAAAGTATAGTTTTAGAATGACAATGATTTTTGTTCTTTTGTGATCGTTAAAGATGTAACACATTATGAGGTACAAAATATGTTGGTAACATTTTGTGTCAGAAAAGAAAACGCCACTAGTTTGATTAGAGCAGTAGTACATTATTTACAACCATTTAAAATTACAAATAACCATTAAATGTTAAGTATTTATATGTGTACTCATAGTATGTTTAAGATGCAAACAAAATATGTTTACTTTTAATAATATTTTGTTCTCACCATTTGTATAATACTTATGTATCAGTGTTTATGTATTAGTGTTTATTGTTGGTGTTTGTCTAGGCTATGATATTTGTATCCAACTTGATATGTCCAGAAATAAAAAGAACATTCGGTCATTTGTCTTAACTGTGTCCAAGGTTCAGATACTTCTTCGATATTTTTAGAGTATGATGACATGAGCTAGGTGTATACAATACATTGTGTTTATAGTAGGGAAATAAAGATGTAGAAGAAAGAATATTCATTCTGAAGGGTCTTCCAGTAGGGATTTCCGAATTTTGACAGTTGGCCTTATTTTGGCTTGAATTGGATGATATGGACACCAACGACATGTGGTTTGACAGGACGGCATACATACCATAGAGCTCATGCCACATTGGACGTTCTGCACGACCCATTTGATGGCATGGTGATGTGAATTGCCACCGAGATCGTACGTTGGACTTTTTTTGTAGGGTTTTCTTAAGTTGCTTGTCTTACGAATAAGCCACAAACTACAGCGGGGCTCAATGCTATCCATTCATGGAAAATTGGACATTTCGGATGCTAGCAACCTAGTGAAGCCGTGGCGGACACTTGAACGATGTTATATTCTATACATAATTTAAATTAAAAGATAGGAAGCGCTTAATGAAATACCCTTTACATGCGATTAGCTCGAGCATTAAAAAAATGCTGTGTTATATTCTATGGTGAGAGTTAGTAATCTACGAGATAAGGAATAAGGCCATTTTTCTGTTTAAAATTTCACAAGAAAATCCTATATTCCGAATATATTCATTCTCCAGAAATGCCATATAAAATCACTGCGAAGGACTCATCAATTATAACCGTATTATATTCTTTCTAATAAGGTGTATAAATCGACTCTACTGCCCCTAAAGAAATACAAGCTCTCCACTAGAACGATATTGCTGAAACCATACTGTCTATTACTATAATGATAATTTAATTTTACAAAGTTAAACCTTAATTGACATAGTAGTTGACAAGGTGAACTATAATGAAAAATGTCTATATCATTTGACGTTTGGGCGCTACTTGTCTGGGTTGGAGAAATTAAATCTTGCTCAATAAGAGTAATCTGCGCCTGCCAGCAACATTTTGCTAAAACGTGAGAACAGAAACTTATAATGATGTATAGATATTCTGTCTTCGCCTAGGTATGGTTGACCATGTTGAAATAGAAGGTTCTGTGAAGATAAGGGGCTCTAGATATCTGCTCCACTGATTCCTTGCCATTTTGTACCCCTCTCACTTAAATATCTTGGTGAAGTACCGACCTGGTGAATGATATTCTCGCGTAGTTCCCGTAGTTTTAGGTTTTGTGATCTACTTATCTGTGTTGAGTGTATTAAATCTTGCACATCGAGAAAAGTGAAACAGAAGATGACAGAAACCTAGAAGAATCTATTGATATTTTGTTATAGTGATCAGATCAATACCGCCTTGGTATAGTGGATCAAGGTTTATGTCTCTATTAATGTTCCACTTATTCCATTTGTGGCGGCAAATTAAGTAAAATTTATTTTACATTTTCCCTTTTTATATTTAAACTTTTCGATTTTTTGGGGAGGGGGTAGTTTCCTTTTTTCCCCCAACTGGATCCGCTCCTGATTTTGTGATTTTGACATGGAAGACAAAGACCGCCCAGGCCAGCCAAAAAAAGTTTGAAGACCAAAATTGGAGGCATTACTCCACGAAGATTGCTGTGAAGCTCAACAAGAGCTTGCAAAATCATTGGGAGCAGCAGAAGAAAATCATTTTTGCACCGAATCATTAATTACGATCAAAAATGGATCCATTACGAAGTGAAGCCCGGTCAAGCAGCCGAATTGATACCAATGCTCTGTATTTGGTGGAACCAAAAGAGTCATATGTATTATGAGCTGCTGAAATCTGGCCAGACCATCACAGGAAAGCTGTATCGAAGAATGCGGCCAAACATGAGAACGTAATATTCCATCATGACAACATTCCAATGCCTGTTAAAAAAAAGATTTAGAAAGAAGTGTTTACCTCACCGGCCTTATAGACCAGGCTTTGTCCCGTCCGACTACTATTTGTTTCGATCCAGGATTACGCTTCACTTCAGAACAGAGTATCCGAAATTGGCTTGATTGGGTTTTGGCCTCAAAAGATGAGCAGTTCTTTTGACATGGAGTCCATATGTTGCCAGAGAGATGGGAAAAGGTCATAGCCAATCATGGCCAATAACTTGAATAAATTTGTATTGGAAAAAATCCTGCATTTTTAAGTCATACACCAATATATCAACCAAAGTTTTCGATGCCAACTATGTAATTAAAAATCAAATTTAGCACACGAGTTACATTTCGTTTCAATTATTTCATCTTGGAATATATCAGTACCCAATTTCTTTCTGTAACTTGTAAGAATTATTCAGTTTTTAACAGGATAATCAAAATGAAAACATTGAAAGTATAGATACAGTAAATGATTAACTCTTACTCGCCCTGTGTTTAACAATAAATACTATTACGAAATTGTATTTGAGTTAAAATATAGCGGTTTTAACGGCTGGTTTAAAGTTGCATCATGTTTCTCAACCTTTCTATTTCTGGAGACTTTTAATTGTGAACAATGTTGCTTACCGGCTGATTAATGGCAGTTAACATAAATGTGGTCATTATTAACATAGCTGTGGAACACACAACAAAGCTTTGAGTTGATCATTGTTTATAAGTATGGCAACACTAAATGGTTAAGCTGCTAACACTAACATTGAAGCTGCTAAAAGCTCTAGAATTCGAACATTAATGTTTCGTCGGTTAAGAGCATTGTGGAAGCTACTCGAAGGAAGATCGCGCTGCGTATAAATAGTGGCTGCGGTTACAGTCGTTAATCAGTTTATCATAGGCGCTATTAGAGTTAACACCAACTGTCGGTGTATTTAAAGGAAATAAACCACCGTGTAATGTAATGAAAATTATATAAAATAAAGTTGAGCATTAAAAAAATAATTTCTTGTCAAATTACAATACCAAAATAAACTAGAATACAATATTTATACTTTATGTGTTCCTAAGTTCTTCGCGGTCCGTATAAACATTCCAGTGGTGTTTATACAGATCCTTATTGGGTTAGCTTCTAGATATCATGGATGCTAACACAAATATGTTCTTATGATGTTGTGTATAGAGCATATATGGATTCTGTCATATACTGAAATATTGGATTGATTGGGTGGTCTATGGTCATGTTGGCTGAGGTATGAGTTTATATTCCACTAGTCTGAGATGAATGGCTTTCTAAACTGTTAAAGCTTTACGATTTCTTATTTAAAGTTTAAGCTGTTTTGAAAAAAATGTTTAGATATTAAAAAATAGTGTTCTTCAATTTAAGAAAATCATTTGAATAGTGAATTATAAACAAATCTAAGATTTCATTTCCAACGAATTTTATGAAAAGAAGACCTATAAATAACGAAACAAATATCAAGTAGTTTTGTAAAATTGAACAGGAATCAAAGCAAAAATTTGTTCAAAAAGTTATTATGTTTTTGTTTGTTGATAATTATAATTAATTTTGATTTTAGGGATTTACTTGTATTTTTTTTTTAATCTTATATAAATTTACTTTTAAATATTGATTTTGTATAATAATTTCATGTTTTTTTTTTTAGATTTTGTATGTTTTAAATTGCTTTCCAAAAGTTTTTCTTTTTATATTCTTTTTTGTTTTTTTTTTAGCTTTTTGTTAATAAATTTTTATGTGAGTTTTAATGTAGTTTTAAACATTTATACTGGACATGTATATTGGATATTTAACATTTTAGTAAAGTTGTTTTGTTTGTTTAATATTTTTAAAATGGAAAAGAAAACAAACTAAATTAAAAAAAAATATATTTAATAAATTATAGGAAAAATTACAAAGAAAGAAGGAAAGGAGAAAACATTTATTGAATAATTTTATTTAACTACAAATCTGAATAATGAAATGTTTAAGGAGGAAAAATATTTTATTTTGTTGTTTATTCATTTATGTATTTTTATATCGTTTAATTTATTTTATAAATGTGTATGTATGTGTGTTTTTTTTAATAATTTTTTTTTTAATATTTTTTTTCAATCGATTATATGAGGAGAGAAGTTAATTTTAGTGAAAATTTTATGTTGCTTGATTTTAGGGGTTTTTCGTTTTTGGATTTCTTTTATTTATGTATATGTAATTTGTTTTTATTTGTTAGTGTGTTTTGTTTAGCTTGTTATTTGTTTTTAGTATTAATAACTAATTGTATACAAATATTTTGTATAATAAAATATATATTTTTTAAAAAATATGTTTTTTGTTTTGTTTTAAAAAATCCTTCATAAACAGTTTTATGTGGTTTTGTTTTGGTTTCATCATTATTATTATTATTTTAAGTTTTGTTTTAATACAATTTTCAAAACATACAATACATACAATATAACAAATTCAGATATTTCTGGATCTAGTAGCTAGATCTGAAGCTTAAAATCTATTCGATTTTATATATACTTTATTAATATATATATATATATATATAAATATAAAGACTAACTGGACTCAGACACTCGTAAAATCAATCAATCATATAAATTGCACTCTCTCAATCATTCAACCAATCAATCAATCATTTCATACACTGTTATACAAACTTTATAGATACAGTCATTTGTTTAGTTAATTAAATATTATTCGTTTATTAATTTGCCTCTGCCTTTTTGTTTGTTTGTTTGTTTTTTTCTATTATTAACCTGGCTTTAAACTGTTTAACCTAAATAATTAAGTCTAGTTTCAGTTCCACTTACATACACGCTTTGTTACATTCGTATTCACTTCACACAATATTATAGGTCTAATTTAAGTTAATTTATTCTAGGGAATAATTAATATTTTTCTAGAAACAAATTGAGTTAGTATCTTTATGAATACATAGGATTCAATCAGGAATCATTATTTGGTTCATGGCTGCACTAAAAGCTTTTCTATTTAACAAAGACCTAAACCAGGCAAACTATCCATTATTAAGCTGTGATCGTAGCGGCAGGTTTATTTTTATATATTTCCTCACTAAACATCATTTACTAAGCCAGTATAAAGGCCTTAAAATTTGCCAATCATTGACCAACCGTTTTGTCTATTCCTAAATAGCCGTCACTTTAAATTGAATCTGGATATAAATGTACTGAATCAGTAAACAATTGAACGCTTTCCATTCTATTACAACTCAATTTGCTTCTCGAAAAATATTCCATTATTTTTTTTTCTTTTAATATGTCCTAATAATCAAAACTACACCATTTCTACATAAACAAATTGTGTTCTATCAAAATTTACTAAATATTTACTACTAAAAGGAAATAAGTTTGGTTTTAAAAAATAATTTGTTAAACTAAGTAGTCCACAAAAAAATGGAAATTCGGAAAACAATTTAAAATAGTTGTTAACAAATGGTGTAGATTAAATCTTAAATACTAATTAAATAAAAAAGTTTTATATACAAAATAATAAATGCTTTGCCTAAAAATGCAACAAATTTACACTAGAATTTGATTTTAATTTAAATTAAAAGTAAATCGAAATACAGCTGAGGGACTCACAGTTTTTTTTAGATCGCTACTTCATTCATATTTTGTTTAACCCTAAAACCATAGAACGGAAGGAGAGAGAAATATCAATGGAAAAAATTATTCTCTTTTCACACATACGGGTGATACAATAACAAAATACATGCAATACATTCTCATGAATTAGGTTTTTGACAACAGACATAAGTTTTTAGCTCTCAGTTACCTATCTAGTTGTCATCTATGCCGAAAACCCTATTCTCTTAAACGGCTGAAATTAAAACCATTTGCCTTTTAGTCAACTCCAGATTTTTTCTTAGCCAGGCTACTATCAGAGTATTTGCAGATCAAACCAGAATAGTAATAATGTAAGAAGGCGACAAATGCCTATTAAACATATGTGAACCTATAGATCATTTGGATCCAAAGCCGCCATGTAATCACAGGTAACGAAAACGGTGACAACATCTCTAAGAATGGCCCCACAATGAATACAGTCACTGCTAACAAAGACTAACTTTTCCGGATGTTCAAAAACTAACTCACATAATCAAGCATATCACACAAAGGTAGGAATCAGCCGTTGGAGAGACGAATAAAATACAGTTACATTCATCAGCAACATTCATCTACTTACCAACAATGTTGATAGCATGCGGTTATTAGCATTGTTTGTAAGTATGGCAACACTGAATGTTTAAGCTGCTAACATTAGCATCGAAAGCTCTAGAATTCGAATGTACTAGATTGTCCGTTAAGAGCATTGTAGAAGATTCCCGAGTGATGGCGTCTGTATAAATAGTGGCAGAGGTTGCAGTCATAAGCGCTGTTAGAGTTAACATCAACTGCCTTGTACATTTAAGTTTGTAGATTATAAAGTGTGTGTGCATTTCTGCGAATTGATAAACGTGTATAAAGACACTGGGTGACTATTTAATTCTGTTGTTTGTTGTACATTTTAAATAAATAAAGAGTTGTTACAATTTTAAACTACTAAACTGCTTTTATATGCAATCAAAAGTATCCGGTTTATTTAAAAGAAATAAACCCCCGTTTTTAAAAGGTAAAAACGTAACAATGCTATCGGGAGATCCCTATAAGGATAAAACGAATAGCATCCAGAATTAAGACCACATTAAATTGAAGTCAAGCCTTGTATGCATACGGCTTTCGAACAATTTAGTCTGTGGGACATGGGAAGGTGGATGCAACCTTACGAACACAACATTCAATATCTAGCCTGTATCGAATTTAAGACTCCGACTTGAAAACACTGAGGTGTTACTTGTATCATTAACCTAAATTGAAAACGTTGAAAATAATGAGACGTATATTTGGACTACGTTTATACCGAATTTCAATGACATGGAACATTAAGATGGAACTTCTTTACGTAACCTACCTTAACTTAACTGAAAATCAATGATCAAATGTTGAGGCTGCTTGGGATCCATTAGGTTCAAGAAACTGCTACTTAGTGTTCAGTTTTAAAGATTTTGCTGATTAAAAGTTAATTTATATGATTTTATAAATTGGTTGGTTTTAATTAATGTCTTAAACATTAATGAAAAGTTGGTCGTTGACTTTTACATACTCGTTTTTTGGAAGGATTTAAGAACCTCAAAAGGATACCACAGAATCGAATGAAATCCATTCAACATTATAACGAATTCCTTGTGAGTGGCAACTAAATAGATCACCGACTGCAAAGCAGAGACTAGTGCAAGTGAAAAAATTAAGAATTGACCTTTACTTATAAGAAGATCGCAGAGGTAGAAAGAAATTACATTGAAAGCTTAACGGAAAACACACAAGGCTACTTAAAACACCAAGACACCCGAACGAAAATTGCAAAACATAAAAGGCCGATGATAAACTAAACATCTACGTAATATGTGTTTCAACCAAATTTCCCTGGAGGAACATGCTGTTTACGTATTCAGAGAGTTATTAAGAATTCCACGATTAAAAACCTATTGAATTTGGTTGTTATATATGTCTTAATTAATGAGATTTTAGCATTTGGTGTCAAAATACTTGGACAATTTCCCAAGTATTAAAGAAACCAAAGATAGGAAAGGATTTGACAATACTCTCTTTTTACACATCAATAAGTTTTATCCCTTGGCTGTCAAAGTTTTTTGATAATGTGGTCCAAAAACTCTTAAATAATAATCTAATTCACCAGTTTGGTTTCTGTGAAAACCATGGAACTAGTTATTTAGCAATTTAACCTTTTAAATGGATAGATAATATTTTCTGAATCCTAGTACTAAAACCTCTCCTATCGAACAGTTTGTTTAGGGTGAAGAACAGTGATATGTAACAAGTTAGTATAAAAAAAGACTGGTGTTCCATAAGTAAGTGATCGTAAATACTCTTATATACTCTGATTTGTCTATAAATAGACGGACCAGCTGATTGCTCATTAAGTATCATTGATTAATATCTAGTTTAAAATCGAAAGTGATATATTTTAAACCTATATTCGCAAGATTACACACAAGAACTCAATTTCGTATAAGACTTTTTAAGGTGCTAAATTGGCGTTTCCATTTTTCCATCATATACTCTCAAGCGAGACCCAATTGATTTCAGTTATAAGATTTCATTATTTATAAAAGCCTAAAAATAATAAAACGTAAAATGACCACATTTAAAAATGTTAGTAATAACCTGTTAGTTAGGAAGCTTATATAGCCCTCTGATACCTTTAGTAGTAAAATATATGGAGATTCACAACTGTAAAGTTGTAGAATATTCTGATGATGTCACTATTTCCGTAACCACAAATTTCTCTAACACTATTAGGTGTATTATAAAAAGCTGTGAATTTTTATTATTATTTATATTATTACGAAATTGCACTATCAATTTGAATTTAATGGTTTTAACATCTGTTTTCCACATTCTCCATCTTTTGTATACATGTATTGTCGTAGGTGGATACTACTACTTATCAGCACAGTGGTGCTAATATTAACTGTAAAAGCTGATAGCTCTAGAAATTGAACATTCTAGTTTTGTCCGTTGTAACAGCAAGGTGCAGTCTGAACTGACTCATCATAGGCACTGTTAGAATTCACATCATATTACAGTGTATTCTTAGACATTATAAAGTGTGTGTATTAGAAGAGAGTGACGATTGAAATTGTTGTGTAAATTTAAATAAATAAAGAGTTGTTACAAATTTTAAACTACTGATCGCTTTTATTTGCAATTAAAAGAATACGGTTTATTTAAATGAAATAACCGACCGTTTCTTAAAAAGGTAAATAAACTTGTCTTCTTTACGGGAAGCATGGTATACCTGACTTCCGATCTATCATTTTGAATAGCAAATTAGTTCAATCTTACCGATTTAGCCAAATATATTGGGATCAATTTGCATGGTAAGAAGTGAGAGGACAATAGCTCCTAACTAAAAAGGGTAGTTTTTTAAATAATCATTCAATGGTATACACTGTTCTTTAGGCTCTTCTATATTGTTACGAATGTGCAATAGCGTTTTGAATTTAACGGTCTGTAACGACTGCCTGCAACATTCATCATGTTTATAAGCACGTCCATTAATAGAGGCTTCTACTAGTCAGCAATGTTGATAGCATGCGGTTATTGGCATTGTTTGTAGGTGTGGCAACACTGAATGCTTAAGCTGGTAACATTAACATCGAAAGCTCCAGAATTCGAATGTACTAGTATGTCCGTCATGATCATTGTAGAAGATTAACGAAAGATGGCGTGTGTATAAATAGTGGCAGAGGTTGCGGTCGTGAGTGGAGTTTATCATTGGCGTTGTTAGAGTTAACATCAACTGTCGTGTACATTTGAGTTTGTACATTATAAGGTGTGTGTGCATTTCTGCGAATTGATAAACGTGTATAAAGACACAGTGTGACTATTTAGACTATTGTTGTTGTACGTTTTAATTAAATAAAGAGTTGTTACAAAATTTAAACTACTAAAACTGCTTTTATTTGCAATCAAAAGTATCCGGTTTATTTAAAGGAAATAAACCTCCGTTTTTAAAATGTAAAAATGTAACAATATGTCATTAAACAGTTTGGCAGTCTAGTATGGAGAAAAATACTTATCAGGGAATGTTAAAAAAGGTACAAATAATGACATTGATATGTGTTAACAGGAACCGGGTGGCGATGAACTCATTAATTCATTCCTAACCTAACGCACAACTTTGTTTAGCGACCTTTATTTAAGTAAACTACTGAACATGAAATGTGTGGCGATGAACTCATTAATTCATTCCTAACCTAACGCACAACTTTGTTTAGCGACCTTTATTTAAGTAAACTACTGAACATGAAATGTGAAATAGGAAACAAAGTAGCAATATATAAAATTAAAAAAAAAAAAATAGTGACAAAGTCATGAAATGAAATGACACACTGTTAAAAGGATGCGATAATTGATTTCGGCATTCCATTTAAAATACTTCTAAATACTACGATCCATACAAAATATATATAATCTTTATTTATATGTATGAAATGATCTAGCTTTATCCGTCCCTCTTTATATCGGTCTGACAAAAGCCCAAAGAGCCGTAAAATTCGACACAAAAATTAGTCTAATCTAAAAACTAGATTTTTGGTCTTGGTCTTTATATTTAGCAAATACATCTATCAAAAAGTTAAAGCAGTGAATCTGTCTCCAATTATTCGTGTGGAGAAGATGGAGTTGTTGTTTAGTATCAGTTTGGTGTTGACCATTTTATTTAGAGTGGTGAGAGCCTTTAAAACTTCTGGTGTTTAAGAGAAGCTAACCACAAATTCGCTTGTTTACACTCGCTCGGTTAAATTAGTTAAACTTATACTACTCGTATCTTCCATTCGCTCAAAATTATATATATCAGTTTTATTATACAAGAGATAATATAGAGAATTTTCCTAGCCAATCTTAATTATATTCGGAAATGTTAAAATCTTTAAAATCGGTTCATATTTTCGAAAGGCTTTTTTTTAAATTTGAGATAATCATATTTGCCCACTGTAGCGTCATCTATGCTTAAACCTCCAATATCAATATTCGGAAAGTCCTACTCCTTATTTATTATCTTTGAAAGAAATCTGGCTTGTTGTTTAAAAGTTACATATTTATTACAACTTATATTGCAACAAGCCCCACTGTATGGTGTACTCTTTTAAAATATCATCCTAAAAGTAGGCAATAATTCTGTGTAAAAAATTTAAGTAGCTAAAGAAACTGTGAATCCTTCAAACAAAAAAATATCATGTCAGCTTTTACACAGGGCAAGTTTTCTTGCCGCAAGTCTGAGTTTATAGGAGAGAGAGGCAAGAAGAAAGATGAGGGGTACACAATTCTCTTTTGTTTTCTCATTATCAGTACGGCGTCTATTAGGTTTTGACATACAAAATTGAACACAGACTTGCTGTGTGTAAACAGACGAGCAAGTTTAAAAGAGAATCGAAGAGACTTGCTTCAAGTAAACTTGCCCTGTGTAAAAGCAGACTCAGCAAGTTCAATAGAATTTTAAAGCTACGTTCACAATGGCAGAGTCATTCCACTCTGTACTCAAAATACAGACTAGAATTTGGACAAAATTATTTTTCAATTACGGACAGATGGCCATGAAATTTTATTTGGATACCAAAATTTGTATGAGCTTTATGCTCGTTATGGGAGCTATGACCAATTATGGAACGATCGCCATGATATTAAGTCGTATGAATTTTATCTGGATACCAAAATTTTCAAGAGTTTTATGCTCGTTAAAGTAATTGGGCCTTACAAGGGAGCTATGATCAATTATGAATCGATCATGTTAATGATAACATTTGAATGTTAACTGCACTCTGCAGTAGAAATTGTTCGGCTCTAGAGCCGAGAAAAAAATATAAATTTCTCCAGAGTCGTGTACTCCATCATTGTAAACGTATAAAGCTTAAATGAAAATTTGTTTTTTAAGTAAAAAAAAAAAAACTTTTTTTTAATTTGTTTGTAAAATAGTTTAGTTTATAATACAGAGATATACAATTTACTAACTATATAGTAAGTAATTAATGGAATTAATAATTAATTCATTGCACATTATGTACTTAGAAGCTAAATATATTTTTTTGTTATCTTTTGTTCTTTTCTAATTATTTAGTATTTTTTTGTTATTTAATTAATAATTTAAAGTTTAATAGTGTTTGGTTTTGGTTTTGTTTTAAATACATAATAAAAATTGTTTTCTTGTTTAAGTATTTTTTAATTTAATGGAAGACATTCTTTTTATACAAGTTTTAAGACACAGAAAATGTTTTTAATTTTTTTGTGTTAATCTTTAGTGGTTTTGTTTTTTCTCATTTAAATAGTTTTCTTTTGTTTTGTTTAAGTTTAAATTTAATTAATTAATTTTAATAGACAAATAACAATAAATACATTGACTAAAAAAGGAAATTATAGGAGTATAATAAGTATTAAAAGCAAGTGTTTTTCCTTATTTGTTGGTAGTTTTTTTTTTTTTTTTGTTTTTTAAATATATAAGAAAAATTAACAATACAAAAAATAATTGTAAAATACTTTAATATAATTATACAAAAAATTTTGTATTTTTTTTTTGTTTGTTTAGCTTAAGAAACTTCATATAAACAAGATATGTTTGTTTGTGTTTTATAAATTTATTTAGATTCTTTTCTCAAAATGTTTTCATGGGTTTGGTTAATTTTTTTTCTAATTTAGCTTTAAGACCATTTTATTTCCAATTACTATGTTCAAAAGTGTTTATGGTTTTCTATAATTTTCTTGTGTGTTTTCTTAATAATTTTGTTACTTTTTACAAATTTATGTTTGGTTTTTATTTAAATGTTTAAATGTTGGGTGTTAATTTTTTTTCTGTTAAATCTTAAAATATTTTTTTTATTTTTTAAGGGGGAGTATACAATTTCTGTTGTTGTTTTTATATTTAACCTCTTTTTAAGGTAAAATTTATAAAAAATAAAATTTCTTATATTTTGTTTTACTTTTTTTTTAATATTAATAATTGAAAAAATTTCGATATTACTGAATTTTCGTGTCTTCAATGTATTGCTTGGTTTGGAGCACAGTGTAACAAATTGTTTTGAAATTTAAAGTTTCTGAAAATGCTCAAATATTGGTTGGTCTTTTATTACCAATGCATGAAAAACTAAATAGATTTACTCGCTTCCTTAAAAAAGGCAATTGAAGCCTTTCGTGACAATGTCGGAACTATCGGGGAACACTTTACTGAAGGATGCCTTTAACGATGTGAATATAGTCGAATCCCTGAGTGTCTTAGGGTGGACCAAAGAAAAATGACTGGACGAGGGAATATACTAAGGAGCAGGCCCATTAATTCGAGGATGGTTGTTAGTGGCACACCGAAGGAGGAGTTACATCGCAAATTTTGTGAAACTAAGTTGTAAATAAAATTAGTTTTAGGTTAAGTGATCTTATGGAATCACGCTAGTCTGATGGTCAATATGTGTAAATTTAGACTACCATAGTTTAGTTATTGTGTATTTCGATTCGAATCGAAAACGTTTTCGAAATCCAATATTCAAAGCATACAATTTTCTTTCCGAAACCAGTTACAAAATCACATGCCGAAATTGAAGTGGAAATGTAATGCTGTAAGTCGAATGCATAGACACTATGTCCCTTTATACCTGTAATAACACTTTTGGGAAGAGATGGGGTCTCCAGCCTTATATCACACACTGGATGTACACAGCGGTCGAAAACCTATTCAGACCTATGGTGCTCTCGTCTAGTGGAGAGCCATGAGCATTAAAACACACATCGCTATTCTGGCTGAGCTGCTAACTCTGTCCTCCAGTGCGACGTGATTGCTATCTACAATGACGATTCGAAAACGAAGAGAGAGATGGCTCGGGAATTTTCTATGATGAATATGGCAATAACCAGTAGAACAGGCTTCACTTGGGACCTAAGTGGGCGCCTCGAAGATTTCGATTTTGCCGACGACATATGTCTCCTAGCCTACACATTCAACTAGGGGAAATATAGTCCACGGAAAGTAATGCTGGTTTACATGTTGACATAGGAAAGACCAAAGTCTTGTGTTTAAATACCACCAACTCCCAAAAGTTCCAAAAAGACAATGAAGATCTCAAATATGTCCAATCGTTTATATGTCTAGGTAGTGTCACATCAGCATCAGGCGACTCGGAAATCACCCCAAATTCATCCGAGGACCAAGCTCCACCTCTTTTTATCCACATCTAGCGACTGGAAACACTTGCAGGTATTCATTAATCGCTCGTTACGAAAACTGCTCAAAATATTTTGGCCGAATGTTATCTCAAACAGAGACGTAGGCAAGATGACAATTGAATGGAACCCTCAAGACAGTAGAAGAAGAAGCAGACCCGCTAACACCTGGAGGAGACAAATCGAAACTGAAAGAAACTCAACTGGAAACTTCTGGTCCAGAGTGAAGCTGATATCACAACAGAAAAACATTTGTTTGCCCTTTTTCCACCTTGGATCCATAGGAATCAATATACATGGTCTCTTAGTTTCTCTTAAATTGGCCGATACCTGCACTGTTTTTCAGGCAAGAATTTACTCTCACGATAAAACCGCGAAAATAATCCTAGAATTAGATCTCCAGGTGTTCAACAGCCTTGCGTTAATCAATACTCTCAACTATAACATAATAATAAGGTCGAAATTTCATCTCAATTGCATTTATTCCCATGTTGAACAACTCCTTGCCGAGTTAGGTTGGGCTTTAGGATATTAGAGAATCCGGGGAAATGAAATGTCTGAGCAAAACTGTGGGACATTCATATTCTCTTGGTTACGGTGTCGAATATGACTGCATTGCCACTAATCCATTCAAAATAATCTGGTATGAAAATGAACCAGGACTCACTTTGCTCTTGGTAAGATATTGATTAGACTCTTATAGTTTAACTTACTAGACAATACAGACAATGAATCGTTACATCACCTTCTATGAATGACCTGACTATACAGCAACGCAGGCTAAGATATCTGGTCTGCTTTAATGATGTGTCACTACGAACCTTGTAAATTGGTCAGAATACACAAAATCATTCGGATTAGAGAGGGTGATATTAACATTTTTATGGGTAATACAATGAGACTAAAGACTGCCAAGATTACTTGCCAATTCCGAATGCTACATGTAACCTAAACTTTTAGTTCGACTTAAGATAAATTCATTGTCTAAAGCATTGATATTATGTTACAATTAAGAGAGACATTTATTTTTTAAGATAATTGTATTCATGATTTGTTCTCTCATCAGTGAACGCTGTAAATGGAAATCATCAAAGAAGAAGATGCAGATGCATAAGTTTTGTTTTGAAATAGCTGAGAACGGAATATAAATGATATTTTCCCTATCGTGATGTACGGTCGTCTTTATGCTACGTAAATACTAATCTGGACGATTACTGGAGGAAGGAGAGACGTTAATTTTTACATAGAGGCCGTATAAACAACATTGATCTCGATCTGAAAATATCAGAAAGACTATTGCATCACTGTACTATCTTCCGGGCAGGGATTCTTATGTTAGTGATGGGGCTAGCTTGCATCAAACGCTATGTCCACAATTGTCCTGAATGTATTTTCTGACAATCGTATCTTCTTGGCGTTGGAATCTAAGAACGAAAACAGCTCTTTGCTTCTGATCATATTTTAAATGGATGTCTGAGTAGTTTAATAATAGGATCATTTGGATCTCGGATAATATGACCTTATACGACTGGTCACTAGCTTACGTAATCCACTAATTTGGGAATTTTAATGTCTTGCAAACTTAAACTTCAATGTAGAATTGCATTATTTCCGAATTACCTACTTCCTCTACTACTTTCGAAGACTAGAGGGCATATATTGCTCTATGCTGGTGTCGGTAACAAGTGAACACTATCGGAAAGCACGACAACTGGATACTGAATGCAAGGACTTCTGTCAATGTTGGGGAAATGAAAAGGAGAAGGTTAATCACTTATTATGCCACCTATTCCTATATTGGCGATGTAGTAAAGAATATATTCAGAATTACTTAATCTTATCTATTGGAAACCATCTTGAATTTCTTCTGGATAATTTTATGTAATGCCTAGTGTTCGAAGTTTAAAAACAAAGAGTTCAAAGCGCCATATTAATAGAAGTATATCATTATTGGCATTTCAATACTTAATTGTTTGTATTCTGACAAATATTTTATAGAAGTCCCGCGAATAAAAGTAATGTTGGAGAAAAGTTCTCAGGTACACTCGAAAAGAGTGTCCGAACTCTTCAATACTGATCAATGTATAACAAAATGGTATAACAACATTTATGCGACTACCCGACTTTATGATCTGGAGGAATCTGTCGCTTTTACAATGGGCTTTAGGGCCTGCCTTGTAATATAAATTAATTTATTTTCTAAACAACGTTTAGCTTCTCCAGTTGGAGTCTTTGATTGATCTCCTTGTTAGAAAAATATCAGTCTTTATATAAAAGTGTATTAAATAAACATTAGTTTAAATATTGTTAAACGAGTAATAGTAAGAGTTTTAGATATAAATATTAGCATTATTTATACTCAACAATATTATTTTCAGCATCTCATTTATGGCAGATCTTTTGTCTCCGAAAATTTCAAATCCAATGTTAAAACATTAAAAATAATCTCCTTATTCCAAGTGGCAATATTGATGAAGGGTTTTATGATAGCTATACAAAGTTTCAATTGATATTGTTACGAATGTGCAATAACGATTTGAATTTAACGGTCTGTAACGACTGCCTGCAGCATTCATCATGTTTGAAGGCACGTCCATCAGTAGCATGCGTTTATTAGCATTGTTTGTAAGTATGGCAACACTAAATGTTTGGGCTGCTGACAATGACATCGAAGGCTCTGGTATTCGAATGTACTAGTATGTCCGTTAAGAGCATTGTAGAAGATTCCCGATAGATGGCACGTGTATAAATAGTGGCAGAGCTGGCAGTCGTGAGTTGAGTTGATCATTGGCGCTGTTAGAGTTAACATCAACTGTCGTGTACATCTGAAAGTGTGTGTGTGCATTTCTGCGAATTAATAAACGTGTAAAAAAACACTGAGTGACTATTTGAATTGTTGTTGGTGTACATTTTAAATAAAGAGTTGTTACAATTTTAAACTACTAAAACTGCTTTTATTTGCAATCAAAAGTATCCGGTTTATTTAAAGGAAATAAACCTCGTTTTTAAAAGGTAAAAACGTAACAATATACTATCCAATGATTTTTTTTAATATTGTTACTGCCTTTAATAGCTAGGCCTTACAATAATGCTATGTTCACACTTGGGGTTTTAAACGCGTTTAAGGTAAATTTTGAATCAGTTAATCAAAGCCGTTCACATTACATTTGAGATGATTAAGTTGACTGTAACATAATTAAGTTGACAAATAAAAAGACAACAAAAAAATTTATATTTCTTTAAAGCATTAAAAATGGAAATTAATGCTTTAATAAATTTATCAGCAGATTATTTACACTTATTAATGATGGAATTGTGAACATTGGTGTATTTCTTAAGGTTGTTTATGAAAAAAAAAAAAACAAAATTTATTTATCGGTAGTACACCTGAAAGGTACGTTTATTGTGGCCGATGCTACATCATAATCAGTTTGAGGTATGTTCAGGTGATTCTAGGTGATTAATGAAATTATTAAGTTTTAATCATGTCAATTTGAAGTGATTAACACATAATTTAAATGTATGGAAAATCATCTCGATTTTGAAGTGATTAGAGCTTAATCACGTTTGAGGTGATTAACTCTGCAAATGTGAACATAGCATAAGTAATTAGATCTTATAACTAAACAATTATTGTTCTCTCAGTGGAGAATAATATTTGGAAAATTAGTCTCAAATCCAATATTAAACCTTTAAAAATAATCTCCTTATTCCAAAGCCAAGTGACAATATTGATGAAGGGTTTTATGATAGCTATACAAAGTTTCAATTGATTTAAACTTAAGAACCTTCTGAAGGAAAGGCAATAGATCTGAACAAGGTCCCAAATAAGTTATAATCTTAGAAGCTTATCTTCTATGACTTCAGAATCCTTTAAATGAGCAGTCAACGATATTTTTGTTTTCATGTAGCATACTTTGGGTCACTTATTTCCATAAAATGTCTACACAAAAATCCAGGCTTCCAGTAGAGTTTCGTTTTACCAAAAATAAAATGATGGAGATGTTAATGAAAAAGATACAAAAGTTCAAAGTGACAGGATCCAAGTTTTTAAGTGGCAAGGTCTTAGTTGAGTATCAGTCGTTAGGAACCAAAACTTCCCAAGATACTATTTAATTATTTTGACTACATATAGGAAGAGCTAAATTGGTGTATAGCTCTTTTAGCTGAAGAGAGTTTTAAACATTTCAATATTTATAATTTTAAGTTGTTATGAAAAGTTGTTTAAAGCTTTTAAAATTATTATTAAAAATTTTCTTAAACAAGACTATGTATTACACTGTGCTACCGTTCATTAAAATTTCATTAATATTTGGAGTTTCAATTGTTATAAGGTTAATTTTTATACATGTGTAGAAAATGAAAAGAAAAAGTAATTTTAAGTAGAGATTATGTTTTTTTTTTGTTTTTTGTTTTTCTTCTTTTTGATATGAAAAATTTCAGTTAGATTCAGTAAGTCTTTTAATTTTTGTTTTTTTTTTTGGTTTTTATATCGATAATTTACGTTATTGTTTGGTTAAATTTCCATTAAAAAAGGAGTTAATATTTTCTTGTTAAAAAAATTAAAACATTTACATTTGCTTGTTTAAATATTTTTCTTTTTTTTTTGTTTGTTTGCATAATTGTGCGTTTTTTTTATAAATTCAGTGCAAAATTAATACAAAACTGTTTGGTATTTTAGTTTTTAAATTTTTGTTTACTAATTTTTAATAAAAAAAAAAACAAGAAAAAATTAAATGCGTTACTTTTTTTGATATTCATTTGACTACTTATAGGTGTGTGTCTGACTTGATATGAGAGTAATTTTTTTAATGAAATTAATGAATTTAGTTTAAAATTAAAATTTCATAATTATTATTTTTCGTTTTATATTGATATCAATGAAATAATCGGTAGGAATTTCTGTATTTTCTGTATATTTTTGTTTTGTTTTTTTTTTTTAGTTTTTTTTTTTTTTTTTCAAAAGATCAACACTATTTACACAAAAAACAGTTTTTATTTTTGGATTATTTAGTTTTGTTTTGGTTTTCTTTTGTTAATTCTATTAAATGTTTATACCCTTTAATTAAATTTAACTTTTTTTCTTGTGTTTTTTTTGCTCTTAATTATTTTTAATTTACCAATAATAACTTTTTCATAAATCGTTTTAACTACTCTTATGACATTAAGACTAATATTTTTTTTATTTTTTTTTTTTTTTGGGGATTTTAGTTTAATTTTTGCTGTTTATTTGAGTTAATTTTAGGTTTTTTCTTGAAACATAACATTTTTTTCTCCTTTTTTATACCAACAATATATATTTGTTTTATTGTTTAACTTTTACTTAATTATTTATAATGATTTAAGTCATTCTTTTATAATAAAAAAAACTTAGTTTTAAGAAACTAAATAAGATTTCCTAGAAATTATTGTCTACATAAAGAAAAAAAGTCGTATTTTTTATAGGCTTCACTTAACCCATTATGGAAGGAAGGAAAGAAGATGAAAATCTTTAAAAATCATGGCCATTAATGCCAATGAATAAGTTGTGTAGAATTGTGATGTGAAGGAAAATTCATAACAGTAAATTTTATTATTGTACAACATAAATCTTTAGTGTACCACTGTATATTTTAGTTTGCAATTGTCCCCAACAATCTATAGTTGTATTATGTTTTTTTCCATTCCTGGGTAGCATATTTTAGGGGTTTAGACTTTATTAAATTCACTTTGAAAAAAGCTTGATGAGATTTTGAATGGTAACTAAACGCTTCGATTGTTTCAAAAATTTTTATTTAAGAAAATAAATTTTGCAGGGTAGTAACGTATGAATGCAATCGGTTCAAATCAAGCAATTAATTTCATAAATGGAAACAGGATTTTCTTTCAGTACCGACACACAAATGCAGCAATTTTCCTCTGGCTAGATCTAAGGAAAAAAGATCGCTCGATCTTAATTGCTCAAAAACAGGAATAACAATTGCCATTTTCAATTTATTTTCTATTTTTTTTAATATAAACAAGTAAGGACCATTATTACAACTTGTCTTTATGTTCGTAATAGTAAAAGTTAACTTTAAAGCTACCTTTTACTATTAAGAACTTAAAGGCAAGTTGTAATAATGGCCCTAAGAGTGTTATATTCGGCTGTGGCGAATCTCAAATATGTGAGAGTAAAATATTTTTCTGATATAGAAGTTTTATGGAATGTAAGGTCAATTATGGCCCGATCCTCAGAAGAGTTGGTACAAAGATTTAGGTTCATATAAAACTAGCTTATGTCCAATTTCATCACTTAATTATTATAACACAATTATGAAAGTTCAAGTCATTTTCTGAAGGGGGATCTTGTATGGGGACTAGGGACAAATGGTGTCCGATTTTCGCTTTAATTTGAGAGTACTTAATACAACTTTGCGCAAAATATTATCAGTATTGCCGAATAATCAACATATTTATGACATTTTAAACAGTATTAGGGGGGACATTTGTATGAGGGCAAGGTGAAATCATGAACCGATATTCAATACCATTTTCAATACCAAACAAATCTTATAAACAGAGAGTATTTGTGGAAAAATTCAGTCAGCTCCTTTCGTTTGGGCCCTATCGTGTTTTCAACAGACATACAGACGGACGGACATAGCTAGATCGTTAAATCGAATTTCAGAATATATATATTTTTTGTGAGTCTGCGATGAATATTTCGATGTGTTACAACCGGAATGTCACTAAAATCGATACGTATTAAAAATAACTTTCAAATTCAACTATTTAGTAGGTATTAGGAAACTTTTAAAAGTTTGTGGAATAACAAAAAGTGTAGAAAGTCTAACTTGTCTAACTTGTCCCTGGTAAAAAATTATTGAACCTGAATAATATGTAAAGTCAAGATCATGTATCCAGCAAAAACTTTACTTGCCAAATTATCTATAACGTAATGAATGGAAATTTAAAGCTTTATTTGCAATGAATTTTGCAAACGATGGATTAATACTCATACATTCCTATATGATATTCAAGAAGATATTTTTAAAGTAAATCATATGAGTTAAAGCTGAGATTTAAACTTCTGTGTTTGTCATATTCTTTACACTAAGCCCCAGTCATTTTGGTTTCATACAGAAATATACATTAAACAGGAATTTACGAGGAAATATCTACAATGTAATTTAGAAAAATCATTCGCGATAAAATTAGTGCATATCGTAAGCTATATTGCAGCTAAAATTAGATGTAAAGTTTGTTTATTAAATAGTATAAACTAAACAAAGGAATAAATTATTTTCTAAATCAATTATCAAAATCAAATTAAATTTAATATCTTAACCATGCAATTAAATAATTCATTACCTAGGCTTAATGTCTTAATACTAGAAAGGTTTTGAACTCATTCATTCTTTATAGCATTAATTCCTTATTGAATCATTCTTTAATTAAAATCCATTACCCAGGAGAGAGAAATATCAATAAAAACAAACAATTTGCATGAAGAAATAATATTTTCATTCAATTTGGATTAGAATTGAATTAACAGAAATTTAACCTATCAGGATAGCATGAATTAGATTATGAACTAATTCAACAAATAAAATCCTTTTAATGAAGCTAAAGTTTCATTTTGTTGTGAATGGTTTTTTGGAATAAATTCCTGATAATTTTAATGAATTAAGCTTAAATTGAATTAAGTAATTAATTCGTAGATCTGAGATTAAATGAGTAAGTAAAATTACGTAAAATTTACTCTCTTTGTGACTCATGGTGGACTTTAAATATCAATGTAATATGAACAAAAGTTTGTCTCACTGTCCGGGAAATCTATTTGTGTTATTTTGGAACGGTAGACATGATATACCTATAGTTCTTAAGACCTAAAATTAGCGCTCTGTATGTTTATTTTTAGAATTGGACGATTAAATAATTCAATAGTGTGAAGATATAGATATTTAGATAAAATATAGACTGATCTCCCAAATACAGCAGATCACTTAAATGTTTTTAATTGAGAACTCTCTGTTTTCCTTAATCTTTATATAAGTAAAATTCTGGGAATAAGCTTTGATTTGGTAATAATAATTTGTTTTAGCTGTAAGCATAATAGATAAAAACACTCAGATGCCCCCAGATCAATACACCATTAGCACAAAGCTTCGTTCTCTTTACTTCCATTTTCTATATAAAGTAAAATATAAAAACTTTCATGTCACTGATCTAATTTTCTAGGTGTCTTAGGGGGTTTATTGGTCTATAATGTCGTTAAACCGAGAAATTTGTTATAGTCGACCTTTGTTAGCTTAGATAAGTTTTTGAGAATAATTTGGCTAATTCATCATAATTAATTATTAACTGGTCAAATGTTGCACCAAGGATTTAAACCACGTTTGATTTATTGGTTATAGAAGGCCATACATAGTTCGACCAATACTGACACTTGGATCATTTGTTTTGTGGCCTATAATGAAGATATTGAACGATTGAATGGGTTGCTGCATCACCTACATATTATGGAATACGCTTGAAGTATTCAAATTAATCTTAGACAAAATGGACAATTGAGAATTAATGAAACATTATATACTGACTATCTAAGAACTAAAATTTGTTGGAATAAGGAGATTATAACGAGGTGGATAATTGGGAAATCAAAAATCGTAATCTGGAAGATCAGATAATTATAATGGGATATAGTTTCAGATTGAAAAAGGAATACGCGGAAAATATGTGTCAATTGTTTTAAACAAACTATATACGTGACATATGAAAATATGACATATTACTTCACCTGTCCAATTGTGGCAAAAAGTTGACAGTTTTTAAATGAGTTTTAAACAAATCTGGTAAAAAAAACTAATCGAATGTTATAATATCCAAAACAGAGCATATGCGTTAAGGTTAATGCCGTAATCTGTCACAGAATGTCTTAAACTAGTCAATTTATCCCTACTAGAAAATCGCTATATTAAAGTGACTGGTCCTCTTCAAATACAGTTGCAAAACTAGAAACGATATTTATGAGCGATATCCGAATCTGAATAGATAGTATAGCTACCATAAAGGCATAATGTAACAGGAATTACAGATTTAAGGTGGTCAGATGTTGTGGCTACTGGATCTCAAAAAACAATATGCACTGAATCTGTACCGGGAACCTGGTCACAATAATAAGCAAGACAGTGAAATTGCGGAAGAAGTAGCACGAGCTGAAGCAGTTATGGATATGAATGTTTCTCATTGACTATAAGGGATATAACAGGTGGCGCAAAAGTAATCCTTCTATCAGAAAATGCTATAAATTTTGCGATTGGCCCCTAATATCAGTTCTGTTTTGACATTTGTGTAGTAAACACATGCGAAATACACGTTACGTTAATAAACAATGCTACGCTACACTGCTCCAGAACGCGGAATATTGCTGACTATTTATTTGACCAATAATCGGCAAAATTTATAGCATTTTCTGATAGGAGGATTACTTTTGCGCCACCTTGTATTAAAAATCTAATCGGATATAGTTTGGAACAATTCATTACGATGTATGTAAACAAAAGCCTTATGCAAACGGAAAAATAATTAACGATTTTCAAAAACGAATAATTGAGAAATTGTTCTTCTGGAAATCGAACGTCTTTGTACATTGAAACAGATTTGTTTACCTGATTTACAGAACACCAACATATGTGATTTCATTTTAAAAACGGCAAAACATCACATTGAGGAAGTGTTTGCGAATGGAAAAATATGAAGTAAGCAATTACATTTATGTTATTATCATACTTGCTTAAGTAGCCAAGAAGGGGCACTGTGAGGAGATTATAAAGATTATCACCATTGGAACATATACCTTTATAGAGGTACAGATCAACCATTTGGGGAGAAAATAAAGTAAAATTTATTTTACATTTTTCTGTTTTTATATTAAAACTTTTCAGTTTTGGTTGGAAATTTCCTTTCGCCCTCCCTGGATCCGCGACTGCCGTTATAATCATTGACCGTGACACGTTTATAAATGCAATCTTGCACCATAAAATCAATTTGGCCAACGAACTTGACAGCAAGTCCTGGCTCCTCGGATATAATAACAAAGCCATTATTGTCCAAAACGAAACAGTCCAAGATATCGCAAGCAAGTCAGTCAGTCATGCCCGATAGTGCAACGAAGAGATGGAATGTACGTTCACTTTGTATCCCAATGCTTTGCATTATCACGTTAATGTTTTGAATCTTATTTCTTTTAGAATCTTGTAGAATTAAGGTGAATAAATACACCGAATTTGGTGATGGCTATATGACATTTTGGACCCCTACAATAACGGCTTAGGCAACGAAACTGGAATACTTGTAAAACCAGTAGCTGTTTAGGAGATAAGGTATCAACACTGCAATGGAGGCTTACTGTTTCGGACAATATCTCTCTCTCTCTCTCTCTCTGAGGACTCACTAGTGAACGCACACAGAATTCATCATCTAACTTAACATTGAACCCAGAATAGCATTGCTCTTTTTGTATTTCATGTATTACTCGCTCTTATTTATTTAAAGTCATTCCAAGTATGGTAGACATGGCAATGTTTGTGATAATTGTCTCCATGTGAAACATTTCAGCATTTGCAGACATTTTATTGAATTCTGTTAGGGGTTAAATGGTTAATCATTTCAACTAATATTTATCGTGGGTATTTAAGAAGTTTGTTATTATTTAAACCTTTCACTGAATGATATTTGATCAGCTAAAATGAAAATGCAGCTGTTCACAATCATCTGGAGTGAAGTCACTTCAAATGGAGGCTTACTATTTCGGAAAATATCTCTCTCTCTCTCTGAGGACTCACTAGTGAACGCACACAGAATTCATCATCTAACCTAACATTGAACCCAGAATAGCATTTCTCTTTTTGTATTTAATATATTACTCGCTCTTATTTATTCAATATCATTCCAAGTATGGTAGACATGACAATGTTTGTGATAATTGACGCCATGTTAAACATTTCAGCATTTGCAGATATTTTATTGAATTCTGTTCGGGTTTAAATGGGTAAACATTTCGGCTTATATTTATCGTACTTATTTAAGAAGTTTGGTATTATTTAAACCTTTCACTGAATGATATTTGATCAGCTAATATGGAAATGCAGCTGTCCACAGTCATCTGGTGTGAAGTCACTTCAAACGTTTTGTGAGTAATTCGTTCAAACTGTTTTAATTGTATTGATATAATTCTCATACAGTTTTTTTTACTTTTGTTTAAGTATACTGATATCCCATGTAGCATAGCATGAAGTAAATAGTCACTTTAGTGTCTCTTAGTAACCTACAGTGAATTCACTTTAAATATTTATTTTGTACTGCACTTTAGAAAGTAGTTATTTTACCCACCAGAAGCAATCCATTGGAAAGCTGTCGAAGAAAGGTTTATTTACAAGCAATTGTTTATTGGAGTGAATATGATATGTCTTTTTAGATGACTATTTGAGGTCAATTAGCACTCGTACATTTTAAAATAAGTTGTTAGGTAGCTAGTAAGGTAACTGACGATTTTTAACCAGTATGCGAATCCAATGCGTTGACTACTTTGGACTAGCAATTAGATAGTCTCATTATAGTCAAAAAGGGTCAATTGGCCACCTTCTTAGGACATGCACGTGTTAAAATAACTAGTCACGTAGCTATTGAAGTAACTAGTTCCCACCCTAAATGATGGGTAAAATCATAAGTTCGGGACTGTCTGCTAGTACTGCTGGCATATTTATCTAAAACTGGAAAATTAACTTTTCTAGTAGATCGACTTAATACAAATTTAAATTTTAAAGAACCCTAGTCAGTTTTCCTACTAAATTATTTGACATTACTTAATCTTTAACCTGAATCCTGTCTAAACCATCTTTATTTCAGAAAACAATTTAAATCATTTGGAAGCAATTGATTCTGGATGTCTCAGTTATGGTATTCAATATCTTATCATAAAAAAAATCGGTTATATTCTTATATAAATCTTAACATATGTATGTTGAAGTAGGTTTCATAATGCCCACTTATTGTTTTCTTCAACATTTAATCTTCTGAAATACTTATGAGCAGTATCTAAGGCGATAGCTATCTTTTGAAATATCATCCGATATGATGGATATGTGAGAAGAAACAATTAATTTTAAAGATCTGATCCTTCTTAAATGGGTTAAGCTCTTAAAAATATTTAACTTAGGTTTTTACTATTATTTTTTTTTTTTGATTTTGAACTAATTTCTAAATTATTAAGCTTAAACTAATTTTTAACTTTTTTTTTTATTTCATCAATTTGTAAGTTTTGTAGGTACAATTACATAATTTACTTAATTAATTTTATGTTTCATTGTTTTTTTTTTTTAATTAAATTTTAAATTTCTAACAAAATCTAGGTTGCTGTTGTTGCGGTCGTTTTACTAAATAAATTCTCTTGTCATTTAAATTGTTTTAATTTTTTTTTGGTTTTTTTTTGGATTTCAATTTCATACACTCTGCTTAATTTCAATTCATTGTGAATGAATAATAAAAAATATATTTCTTTTGTTCTTTTAATGCAAAAAACATGACGTCCCTTATAGTTTTCTGAGTTACACTTACAGAAAAATTGTTTGTTTGGTATAGTTTGTAAAAACAATTCATACACATACATTTATAACTACAATAATAAGTATAATTATTTCAAAAAACTAATTTTTTTAATTTGTTTAAAAAAAATTATGAAAAAATAAATCTAGTTATCCTTGTTTTTAGTTATCTTTGCTTTTACTAATTTGGTTTTTTTGGTTATGCTTCTTTTTTTTTCTAAGTGTATTTGATGAGTTTTGCTTGGGAGAGTATCTTCTTGTTCTTCTCTGTGTTGTCATAAGATGATTCAGTAAATGACTTTAAAAACAAAATGGAGTCATATGTTGGTGTATGCGTGTGTATGTGAGTGTGGATGTTTGCGAGTTTAATTCATTTAGTATCACGCGTTAGTTAGCAATAAAGTCACTATGATCATGACTACGTGAGCGAATAAAATGGAGCCGGGATTTTGGAGGAGATTTGTACCCCTGCCACACTGTTGTATTTCAATTTCCTCCGGATGGTAATTTATGCATTTTCTGGGTCTTCGCCGTTTTTGGGTTTCTTGGGACTGGCGTCGGGTACTGCAGGCACCTGGTGGAAGAAGATTAAATAAAATTAAAGCTACTGCTTCTAAACATTTTAAGAACAAACAAGTAAGAGAGATTATTAACAAATGTTTACTTTTTTGGTGAAAAAAAATTTTTGGATGAAAAATATCAGGTGAAAAAAAATTAGGTTCAAAAACTATTATCTGATTTTAAGCCATTATTTCTATGGCGTTATATACGTCGTTGGAAATGTCTTTAAAATATTCACAAATGTTTACTTTTTTGGTGAAAAAAAATTTTTGGATGAAAAATATCAGGTGAAAAAAATTTCGGTTCAAAAACTATTTTCTGATTTTAAGCCATTGATAGTCCTTATTTCTATGGCGTTAGTTACGTCGTTGGAAATATCTTTTAATTGTCTATCATTAGATATCCATATTGTCTATGTTAATGACTTAGTAATCTAGATATACAAGGTGGCGCAAAAGTAAACTTCCGATGGTTTTTGGCTGTAATTAAAAAAAAAAAAATGAAAAACTTTGATTCTTCTTGTGGATTATTTTTATTTGGTCTTTTAATTTTTTTTACATCAAGTCGAGAATATGATGTCATGTAAATGGCCGCCGCCACAGTTGATTGTCATTTAAGCCCTTTTTATGGCATTTTCCATCACTTTGGCCAAAACTTCCGGCGATAGGTCCTCACATTCTTGACGGATATTGTCTTTAAGAGCTGCAAGAGTCTGAGGCTTGTTGACATAAAACCGCGACTTCAAAAAGCACCACAAAAAGAAGTCTGGAGCTGTCAAATCAGGCGATCTTGCTGGCCAGTGCAAATCGCCAAAACGGGAGATTAGGCGCCCGGGAAATGCATCCTTCAGCATATCGGTTGTGGCACGTGCAGTGTGTGCCGTTGTACCGTCCTGTTGGAACCACATGTTTTCCAATCCCAATTCATCAAGTTGCGGAAAAAAAAAGAACTTGTTGATCATTGCTCTGTAGCGCTCACCATTCACAGTATCCGTTTGGCCCGAGACGTCTTCGAAGAAAAAAGGTCCGATGGCTCCTCCAGTGAAAACAGCACACCATACAGTGACTTTGAGCGGGTGTAATGGCTCTTCGTGGGTTACACGCGGATTTTCAGTGCCCCAGAAGCGTAAATTTTGCTTATTTAGGTACCCGCTAAGATGGAAATGGGCCTCATCACTCATGATTATTTTTGATTATTATTATCATCTTCCTCTTGGTGGTGATTAAGGATGGCTTGAGCGAATGTTAGACGCGATTGGCGGTCAGCAGCTAACAGCTGATGCACCGTCTGGACTTTGTACGGAAACATCTTCAAATCTTGTACCAAAATTCGCTGTAAAGACCGTCGACTGATACCCAATTGCGTGGCACGTCGTCTGGTCGATGTCGACGGCGCTTCCATGACATCCTTGGCTACAGCAGAACGGCTACTCCGGGATCTGCCACGCCTGGCAGCATCTCGTGTTGTGCCAGTCTCTTCGAGCCGAGCGGCTAAACGTCGCAGTGTTTCACCAGTAGGCGTTCGACGGCCAGGAAATCTGCGACGAAATTCACGTTGTGCCAAAGTCACCGACCGATTATTGGTCAAATAAATAGTCAGCAATATTCCGCGTTCTGGAGTAGTGTAGCGTAACATTGTTTATTAACGTGTATTTCGCATGTGTTTACTACACAAATGTCAAAACAGAACTGACATTAGGGGCCAATCGCAAAATTTATAGCATTTTCTGATAGAAGGATTACTTTTGTGCCACCTTGTAGTTGAAAAATAGGTCTAAAATCGAGTTAGTCGTGTTTTACCCTTATATCTCTATGGTCCAATTTTATGGTCCAATTTTCCCGAATTTAAATGGCAACTGAACCGAGACTACTGCGGATATATTTATTTATTAATCATGTATATAAGTTATTTGGGGGCTGTGGGAAGTTGATTTCAACAGACGGACGGAATTTCAAACTTATATATGTCCCGATTATTCTCTTAACTTGTATAATTTAAGATAGTTATATTTTTAACTTAGCAAACTAAAGATAATAACAACTTACCCACAATACCAGATTCTTCCATGGGTTCAATATCCAATTGTTTGGAACCACAAGGACACAAAGTGTCCACTACTAACAGTATTAGATTACTGTGTGGTATTTTCTGTACGCTAAATGGACGTTCGCAACCCGACACATGACAATTCGTTAGTTTTCCCTAAAATAATATAAAAATTTAAAAATTTTACATAAATATCTTGAGAATGTCTTTAAAAACTAACCTTCAAAGGATTATTTTGACCTCCTTGGTTCAATCTTTCCGGTTGCAGCATATATAAATCGGTGCGTAAATCACAACGGCGGGCATTGCTTGGATCGGGATTAGAGCGTGGACCAATATGAGGCTTATGTTGTTTAGGAGCGGGTGTGGTATATTCCTATAAAAACATGAAAATTTTCAAATTAAAATATTTGCATTCAAATAGAAATTCCTTTAAAAAATAAATTACCACATCGGCGGTGGTAAACATTTCATCCATTTCCTCATCTATGGGCGAACTATAGTCATCTTCGAAAGGCTCATAATCGTCCGGGTAGGTGGGTTCTTCAAAGCCTTCTTCGTTGTAGCTGTAATCATCCTGAGGCCAGGCCTTAATCGGTGTGGGTAACATCGCCAGCCAAGTAGCACTTAGCGATATAATATACTTAAATAGCCAAGAAGCGGCTCGGTGAGGTCGTATCATCATGCCATCGGCTGTATAGGGATTATCAGCATTGGAACATACACCTTGATAATCATTGACCGTGACCCGTTTATAAATGCGATCTTGCACCAATGAATCCATAATGGTGCCATCAATTTGACCAAAGAATTTACCAGTATGCTCTGGCTCCTCGGATATAATAACAAAGCCACTATTGTCTAAAACGTAACAGTCTAAGTTATCGGAAGCACAAGTACGCTTGCAGCCAGTCATACCAGTGCACTAAAATATAAACAAAAATCACAAAATTAAAATCTGTTTATATAAAATCCTTTTGAAATTTCTACTTACAGCCGATGTTATACTTATAAAATGTTTAGCCAAAGAATCATGCTGGAATTGTAAACCCACTACTGCGGCGGGCGCCTTATGGCCTCGATGTTCCACAAATATGGCATGAGAAGCTGTCACTAATGTCGAATTGGTCTTGGTATTATAACCCGAACCAAAGGGCACACTATAAACAAAACTATCTTGTTCGACGGTGTGTTGGTCAATGGCTCTCTTATACCAGGACATATCCATAGCACGGGAATTGTCTTCACTAAAGTGTCTGTACAATAACAAAAATGTTTATTTTATTTTGCTAATAATAGTATTTAAAAGAAAATCTTACGGTTCTGGTGAGTCTTCAGCAGCTTTAATGTGATCAATCCATCTTAACAGGCCAGATCGTGTGGCCACAAATGATGTGGTCACCACAAATTTTTGATAGCCTTGCCTGTAAAAGGAAAATTTAGGTTTTAATGTTGGAATTTTTTAGAGTTTTCCACACGTCAAAGGTTTTTGCAATTAGTGGGGCAACATTCTATTTAAGAGCAATTTAGAGAATAGAAAAGTTCGTTGATCCAAAATTAGCTGTTTAATACATTTACCTTAGGCTTTATCTACTTTAGTGCATTTATATTTAATGTTACCAGTAGTGTAAGGTGCATAATTGATACAGGTTATATGTTATTTGGAGAAATGTATACCCATTATTATTACAAATATTGAAAAATTAAAAATTATTCAATAAAGAAATAAAGCTCCTAAAAAAAAGTTTAAATTTGAATTCTAGCAATACTAACATATAAAGTTTCGATGCCACTTATTGAACAACATCCGTTCCCTGATAATCCTTATCGAATTTCTTTAACCCTTTGACCACCACAGGGACACCGGTGTCCGAACACAAAAAAAATATTGAATTACTAAATAACGAAAAATTGAATAGGTGCCATTTTAATTTTAATTAGTTCGTAAACGTGTCTCTTATTAAAGTGTTTAGATTAAAACAAGTTCGGTTATAGCCTTTATTTTTTATTGTCTTTGAAAATTGACAGTCTTACTTTGGTACTATGTTCATTGTGCTCAGAATTGTGTCCAAGTTTTTTATACCCTTCACCTTCGGAGAAGGGTATATATAAATTTGTCATTCCGTTTGTAATTTCCATAATATAATTTTCCGACCCTATAAAGTATATATATTCTGGAACCTTATAGATAGCGGAGTCGATTAAGCCATGTCCGTCTGTCTGTCTGTTGAAATAAATTTTCTGAAGACCCCAGTTTCCTTCGGGATCCAAATCTTCAATAATTCTGTCAGACATGCTTTCGAGAATTTTGCTATTTAAAATCAGCAAAATCCGTCCATAAATAACGGAGATATGAGCAAAAATCCGAGACAACCTCTGAAAATTTCATAAAAAAAAGACAATTTATTGCATGCTTTGACAAAAAAACAACAAAGCGTTTGTGTGGATGTGTGTTGGTTATTTCTTTGCGTATTTTGTTTTTGTTTTTATACCCTTCACCATGAGAGGCAAGGGTATATATAAAGAGAGAGTTGTTTATAATGAGTTTTCATATGAGCATCTCTATTATACGTAAACACCACACACACCCAACAACAACATTCTACAATCAATGGTGCGCAGCCCATAGCACAATTGTGCAAAATCAAATCACACATATTCTTATGCTCTTACAATTTAGTAGTGGTTTTCCACTCAACGAGGCAACTACAAAAGCGCATGAGTATGGGTGTATGACTTTGTCTTTATTTTGTCAGTTTTTGTATTTGTTTGTTTGTAGGTGCACTGAACAAATAAAGAATTGAATGTGTTGGTGAGAGAATTTACTTTTGCGCACCTCTGTTCTACAATGTGGAATGAATAAGAATTATAAATCAAACACACGCATGCATAATTTCGTTTATTTTAATTTTTGTTGTTATTTTTTCAACATACAATTGTGCAAAATAATTGTTGTGTTTATTTGGTTAGTTATCAGTGAGCACTGAACGTGTGAATATGATTGTCGGATGTTTTGATATGATTTTTTGAAATAATATTATGATTTTTTCTTGTTGTTGTTGATATAAGAAGAGTTTTGCATGGGTAAAGGCAATGTACGTAAATATGTATACTTAGGTGAAGGGTATATAAGATTCGACACAGCCGAATTTAGCTCTGTTACTTGTTTAAATGTAAAACTGTTTTTTTAAGTTTTATATTGGGATATATATTAGGCCTGGTAAGTGCATTTTTGTTATAAAAAGTTATAAAATCATTATTCATGTTCCATTCAATGAATGTAGTCTTATGGTCTCGAAAGGGTTAATGATTCGCAAAAAAAACTGATAATTTAAGGTAAACAAACTTGTTAATCCAGGTTTTATTGAAGTATCTTAATCGTATTCACTTTTTAATTAGCTAGCAATTAATTAATTGAGTGCTTTAGTATATTATGTATCTACTAGCTTGATCCGTTGCGCTTCGCTACCCCTGTCGTAGTAAGAAACATATGTAAGGATTTTATTTAAAAAAAAATCGGTTTTCCCCCAGTTTATCCCTTTCTGGTCCAAGTATTGAAAAAAAGTTATGGCCTATTGACGCTTTCAAGTAAGGATCTATCTACGTTCCAAATTTCAATAAAATCAGTTCAGCCGTTTAGGCGTGATGCTCAAACAAACAAACAAATAAACAAACAAACTTACAAAGACATTTATATATTTATATAGATTCCATTTTATCTTTGTTTTGGATGTCACCGTGTTTTCGGTTAGATCTGTTTTGCTATGAAAAAAGGGTGCAACTCGAATAAGGACTGAGATCGAAAAATTCTTAACACACATTTTTCATTAAAACTTTTGACCCAAGTATTATTTGATTTTTTTTTTGATCAAGTTACCTTTGTAAAGCATGTCAGTTATTATGTTTACTGTCAATTATGTTCATTTGTTGTTAATCTGATTAAAATGAGTGACCAGAAAAAAATGCGTACTAAAATTATTAAATATTTTTAACAAAACCCAACTGGTCCTACAAAAAGTTGGCCACACAATCAAAGGTCTGCCGTCAAACTATTTCCATTGTTATTCAACAGTACCGGGAGAACTTGTCCGTTGTTAGAAATCCTGGTTGAGGTAGAAGGAATGGTTCACATGATGTTTTTAAAGCCAAAAAATAGAAAGCATTTTCAAAAGAGCTCCCAACACATCCGGTAGGAAAGCAGCCCGGTTAGCTCAGTGCTCGGACTATTTGGTACGAAAAGTTAAAGCTAATGCAGGTTTAAATGCATACAAGGCTCAAAAGGTTCCTGACAGGAACTCGGATAAAAATTTAGAGGCCAAAAACAGAGCACGGAAATTCAAGGAAAATTTTATAAAAAAAAATATTCCTGCTGCATAATGGATGACGAAACGTATATTCTGGCAGATTTTCCGCAGCTTCCGGGTCAAAATTTTGATGTTGCTGATGCTCGAGGGAATGTTGAAGAAAAGTTTAGGACCCAAAAGCAGACAAAATTGTCCAAAAAGTTCTTGGTATGGCAAGCAATATGTAGTTGCGGTAAAAAGGTCAATCATTTGTTACAACGGGCTCTATAAATACCGAAATTTACATCAAGGAATGTTTACAAAAAAGGCTGCTTCCATTCATAAGACTTCTTAATGTGTCCACTTATTTTTGGCCTGATTTGGCATCTGTCACTATGGTAAGAAAGGTCTTGAGTGCTACAAGAACAATAATGTGGTATTTGTACCAAGAGAGGCAATTCCCCCAAACTGCCTGGAGCAGAGTCCAGTGGAGTGATATTGGGCTCTTGTTAAAAGAGAATTGAAGAGCACAAAAAAGGTGTCCAAAAGTGTGGTAGATTTTAAACGGAGATGGGCAACCTGTTCGAACAAAGTGACATAAAGCACTATAAAAACCTTAATGGAAGTGTTTCCGGAAAAGGTTCGAAAATTCTTCACTAGTGGTTAGAACTATAAAAATAATTTTTGTTTGTAAATTGTAATAATACTTTCAATCAAATAAAAAAAAATCAAAACTGTAAGTTTAGTGGTTTCATTTTTATTAACATATATGTATGTTAAGAATTTTTCGATCTCAGTCCTTAGAAAATAATGTCAACAAAACAGATAACCTGCTACAAAGTAGAGCCTTTCCGCTGAAAGTAAGAAACTCTTAAGTGCCCTTCATTTGAGGACACTTCTTAAGCTGCTCCTAGAAATATTAAGCCACCGGTAGAGGGACAAATACCGTTAAGAAAAGCTGATGGCACTTGTTCACGAAATGTAAAGGGTAAGGCCTTGATATTCGCGGAATGTTTATCTAATGAATTTCAGTCAAACCCCCCATTAATGAGTTTGAATTAGCAGAATCACATATTCATACATTTTCTGACTCCAAAAACTTCAAACCAGAAGAAGTTCAGGAAAATATAAAGGACAAAATTAATCCACGAAAGTCATCAGTCATCATTTAATAACACCATCCATGATTAGAAACCTACCTAATGTGGCTGGAAAATTTACCAAATTAAAATGATACCAAAGCCAAGAACATATTTGACAGTACCATCTTTCTATAGATTAACTAGCCTACTACCTTGTTTGTCAAAACTATTTGAGAAAGACCAAAACATTATCACAGTTCGCCAATATGGTGTACGTGACCATCATGGAACAATTTAGCAAATAAACCGTTTAACTGGAGAGATAAGAAAATCTTTTGAACTAAGAAAATATTGTTCGGCTAAATTTTTAGATATCGCACAGAGGTTTGATAATGTTTAGCATAAAGGTCATAGGCATAACACTGTTTTTTTTTATTACTAGTACTCATAGATTACAAGAGTCTTACATATCGGACCGCTTTTTTAGGATTAAGTACACTGTCCAACACTTTACTTGATATATACCTCTGATAACCATTTCTACACGTGGATATAAGTATGTAATCTATAGAAGACGTGGCTGAAAAACTTGAGAATTCATGTAAATGAAACCAAAAGTAAATAAGTTACGTTTACATTTAGTAGAGGAAGCTGTCGACCTGTCTCACTTAACAATGTGCTTATCCCACGGTCTGATTATATCACATAACTACCTTGGCATACATTTATAGACAGCATACTTGGCGTCGCCACATATGAGCCAAGAGGGTCCATATGAGACTAATCATCCGGCAATCTAAATTATACCTTGTATAAGACTGTTTTAAAATCAATTTGGACATCCGGAATCCAATTATAGGGAACTGCGATTAATACCAGTATTGATCATATACAGAGGGACCATTCCGAAATTCTTAGGAGCATGATGAAAGTACCACGGTATATAATAAATCTAAACATCCATAGAGACTTAGAAGTAACTCTGGTAAAACACTAGTTTAAAAACACTCGTGATAGATACATCCCGTAATTACAACACCATTCGAACTCGCTTGCAAGATTACTTACAATAACTCAATATCAAACAAAGCTTCGTAGAGCTGACTTACGTCCCTGCTAAATTGAGGCCCATATAACCATCATGGCTCTTAATTAAGAGCAAACAGTTTTAAGTTTTAGTTATACGATTTAATTACTTATTGTAAGGCCTAGTAAGTAAAGCCAGATTCAATAAATAAATAAAAAGTTAACAAAATCATCAACTAATAGTCAAAATTAAAACAAAAGTATTTTTCATAGTTAAACATAATTTTTGTATGCAATTTTGATTGAGTTGTTTGCATAGTTTACATTTAAATATTAAAGTATTTTGGAATTTTATCAACTTAAATACGAATCTTTTTAATGGCAACATTTTTATTTAACAAAATGATCGCTTTTTGTTTTAAATTATTTCATAAATTATTCCATCCACTAATGATGAAAATTTAGAGCACTTCAGTAACCCAAATTTAGCATTTCGTTAAGGGCATTTTAGAAGAAATTGTAGTCGAGCTAAATGGGTATTTTTGGGATAAATGATAGCTTAGCGGTTACTGTAACCATCCTTGTAAATACCTTTACCAAAATAATTGCAATTATCGTTGCCGACATAATCAAAACTTCGGTTACCGTTATTATTTAAATAATTTGTTGTCAATCGAATGGTTCTACCTTAGTGACCAAATTTTACAGTTGTGGCTACAACATTTTAGAAGGCGTAACAAAAGTTTGGTTGCTTTAACCGAAATTCTTCTTTATCAACTCATTTCCTGTTGATAAAACCAAAAAATTCTATGTTTGCAACCGAATCATTCGATTGGCAAGAAATTCGGTTGCTATCACGAATCTGTTTTCTCTGTGTATAAATGTATATAAGTGAAATGGTCCATGTATGTAATGGCATCACTTTCGAACGGCTGGAGCGATTTGGCTGATTTTTCGGAAATTTAAATTTTTAATATATTGCCTACTTTTCATTTCTCATTTTTCTTAATAAGAGACATTTTTTGAGAAACTTGAAGAACTAACATTAGTAAATAGCTACCGAGCGAAGCCGGGGCCGTCAACTAGTAATAAATAAACGTTTCTCAAAATACCGATTAAATACCATTACTAAAATATTACACTTTAAACCTTTTGAATTTTTATATTTTGACAAATAGAAAAATGTAAGTGTACAGTTTAAGGCATAGATTGAACACATAGAAAAGAAGGAGAGACTAATATCAATGGGTGATACAATAACAAAATACATGGCAATACATTCTCATCAATTAGATTTTTAACAGCAGACTTAGGTTTTTGTCTCTCAGTTATCTATCTAGTTGTAATATATGCTTTAAGGAGTTGATCAATCAATTAAAGGAAATCAGATAAAAAGAAAACGACTCTGATAACAATTAGTATTGGAATAATGGAAACATCTAAAGCTACCTTTATCTGCGTTGAGTATTACAAATTTAGAATGTGCAGAAACTATCTAAGTTATCAGAGTAGAGCGAATTTGAAGCTACATGTACTGAAAAGCTTTACAAATTTACACAAAAACTTAGTTTTTTCTAGTTAAGGGTTGGTTCTACAGCAACTTCCATCTTCGATCACGGTGTGTTATCCTGGTGCTAGTGGGTGGCACTGTCAGATTATATTACTCCAGATCTATACAAATCTCTTCAAAACATCCATATAAGTCACGCAAATGAAACAGTCGATTCGCCAATCTGACTCTTTTTCCAGTTAAGGACGGGGAATGGCAGAGTAAATTAATTACCATTTCCTCCGCTCCCTTATCATGACAACTTTATCAATAGTATTTAAAGGAAAGATCCATCTTCATGTGTCATGAGTTCCTATGACCATATAATTCACGCAAAAGAAACAGTTGAATCGCCAATCAGGCTCTCTTTCCAGTTAAGGACGGGGAGTGGCTTAGTAAATGAATTACCATCTCCTCCTCTCCCTTATCATGACAACTTCATCAATAGTATTTAAAGGAAAGATCCATCATCATGTGTCATGAGTTCCTATGACCATATAAGTCACGCAAAAGAAACAGTTGAATCGCCAATCAGGCTCTCTTTTCAGTTAAGGACGGGGAGTGGCAGAGTAAATGAATTACCATCCCCTCCTCTCCCTTATCATGACAACTTCATCAATAGTATTTAAAGGAAAGATCCATCTTCATGTGCCATAATTCGCTATCACACATTGCTTTGTTATGATGGATACCAATTCTCCTAATTGATCACAAAAATTCCTGATATATTCGTAGTTTTTGACATTCGACTTGTATGTTCATTAGTGCTCAAGCTTACATTGTGAGAGTGGAATGCCAATCAAGTTGTCGATCATCACCTCATCCACAACGAAGTTTCCGGGGCACCAAATCAGCGTCATCTTCAAATGTCTCGTTCTGAATTCGTAAGTTAACAGAGATGACTTGCTATGGATGTGATGTTAGCAAATATATTAATATCCCCGATACACGATAATGCTTGTGATATGGTCGACATTACCCAATTCAATATTCCTCCACATAGAAACCAATCCAACACTCCTTCTTCGAGAATTTATTATATACTCAGTAGTAAGCCGGACGAATAAGATCCCCATAGCTACATATCCCCTTCGTGGACGAATCATACTGAATACTCTCATAATAGTTCTAGCATGTTAACTGCTTGGTTGGCGTTGAACGTAACGATCCTGTAATTATAATTGGAACAGACCTGAATACTATCACGAAGGTTTTGGAATCTACTTCCCTCTTTATCGCTATTCAAGTCCCAATTGAGACCAATGGCTCGTCCTAGCCTTCACAATAGTTTTTCTTCATGAAATATATCCAGATACTTAGCACTATCCCAATTCTTTTGTCGATCTCGTTTAATTGATTCTATGATCGACAAAAGTAAAAAGAGATTTTAATGGCAAATTTAAATCGGCAATTATACATTATTTACGTCTGTCCAATAAAAACTGATCATGCAAATAGAGATCTAGGAAAATTGCTGGTTAGAGAGATTGAAGACACTGTAGAACCTAATACAAGAGCATAAATTGCAAAGGTTTTGTAACAGGGTTCGTAAAATTTACAACAAATTACTATAACTCGACTATTTAGAAACGTAAAGACTACCTAATTACACATATTTAGATTAAGATTTTCATAGTTTAATAACAACGAAGAATGGAAAGACCAAGCGTATAAAAATAAGGTCAAATGCTACAAATTACATTTTTAAATTTCTAGTCTAATATACTTAAAACACAAAGTTTCTCCCATATAAGAATGTAGCAGTTTCTTCAACATATGACAGGATGAGGATTTTCTAGATAACTTCCAACAAAGTTTTAGCAGAATTCTCAATAATTTAGGCATTTTCTAAATGACACACATTAATTTCATCCAATTTATATTGTTGTTACTCAAGCTGCTTATCCGCCAATAAAGTTGTGCAATCGGGGAAAATGTTTTTAAAAAATATTTTGCTAAAAAATTTACCTTTTCAAAATTGCCATTAAAGTGGCGATAGGACTATAACATATTTGTTTTATAAAGTATTATTTATGTGGTTAAAATATTTGAAAAAAGTGATATTTATCATAAAAATATTATAAAGAAATAATTTGCATTAAAGGAAAAATTAAAATAATAGATTGCATTCATAGAAATGAAATCAAATAGAATTAAGTGGAGGAAAATATAAGTAGATAAAAATGTGCTTTAATAAATTGTGATAAACTTAGAATTTTTGTTTAAAAAATTATAAATGAATTGAGGTGCTTTAAAGTGCTTCTTGAGAAACCAAAAAAACACAAAATAAACAAAATGAAATTTGTAAAACTGAAAAGATAAAGTTCGTTTCCATTTTTTAGGAAAACCTACTTTTTATCTTCTTTGCCATTGGGGGAAGCAGTAGAGTTACGATCTAAGCCATCTGTAACCATGGCATCACGCACCAAACTTTGCAACAAGGTTCGATCGCAATAGTAAGGCTCTGCCTTGCGAGAACCTTGAACATTCATATGTTGGGCAAAATGGCCCACTGGTGTTGCACCATGCATACTATGATGAGGTTGGGGGGATTTCGGTCGTACCTAGAAAGAAGATATGAAAAAAAAAAAACATGTATTAATACTTAGTTTCTTTTACAATGTAATTTGTAGCTAAAACATTTTTCTAGTTTGCTTACCGACATCCATTTCCAACCGGGTCTACCAGCTCTAGCCAAAAAGTGCAACACCTGCTCTTCGGGTGAACCAAAACTTGGCTCTTGATCTCTAGAACCCGAATATTCACCAGAGCTTTCACGCTCTTTCTCCAAATCGCTAACACTGTTGTACTCACAATACACCCATTCGGGATGGACACGCCAATTGTCTCCCTTAAAATATTCGGTAACTGTAAATGGTTTAAGAGAATTCCAATTAATATGGTTATGAAAGGATATAACAATTGAGTGTGTAGTTTTAGAGGACTTACCATTCTTACGAGAATGTCTTATTTCCTGTTGGGAGACCAATTCATGGCTGCCATATTTTTCAGGTAATACAACAGCGAGCGTAAATGGAGTATCCTCAATGGGACCATAGAAATATCTGTATATAAAGAAAGAGACTTTTTAAATATAATCCAAGAAAGAAAAGAGAATTTTTTTTTTGTTTAAATTTTAGATAATTTTGCAGATTTAAGTCAGAAGGTTCATGAAACTACTGCACATTGGGGCAGAATCAAAATATTTTGGAAATAAATATGCCATTTCTAAATAGCTGATCCGTTAGCCTTAGCAGAGGAGAATTTGACTTTAGTTTTTGAATACGGACACCAAAGACTTCTCAGGAGCGGCGCTGTGGGATCTCAAAATAGGGCATCTCAGACATACAAACATTTTAAACACTTGCGATTCTTTTTTGTGGTTTTTCCAAAATCAAATATTTTTATATATTCTTAAAGGCCTTGATCATGCCTATTTCAATTAGAAATGACAGATTTACTTCCACTTCTACTTGATTCTGCGCCATTCAGCATTGCCGTACTTAAAATACCTTAATAATTTGTTATTATTCATTATTTCTGACCAAATCTAACCAAAAACTGTTAATCGGACTATTGAAAACAAAAATATACTTTTTAGAATTTTATGTATCACCAATAAATCTCAATTATTTTCTACCTGTGAGTTCTTGCGCTAACACGTTTCATATCATCATAATGATTCAAAATAGTGAATTCTGTTTCACCCTCTTTGGGCATAATCATATCACTACGCATCTGTAAAACAAATAAAAAAAAAACAAATTAATTTTGATTCACATTTGTTAACAAGGGCAAATAAAACTTACATCATATAAAAGATTTTTATTCATTTCGACAATTTCATGATCGTTACCAATTTCGGTTTCCGGCAGCTCCAACTCCGTTACATCGACCGATGTATAACGTGGTCTCAGCTGGTCAATATACTGATTACCATCACTCAACGGACGCAAGTCGGGATGATAGAGTACACGACCATTATTATCAACGATAAACGAATACCCATTCGGTCCTAATTTATGTTGCGGTATCATTTTGCGTATCTCCTCTACGGGGACATCTGTACCGACAACACCCAATAAATTTGCTACACGTACCGAATGGTTGCGTCTATCGAAGACCGGAGTTGAAACTGTCGTCACCAAACGTCTTTGATACTCTGAATCACGTGCCAGACCACCCGATTTGCCCGCCATAAATACAGGACTCCAGTGCACCGGATGATCTGCCTGATACATTATCATGGGTCGTGCCATAACTAAAGCATAGTCCATGACTTTACGTCGTGCATCTTCCAAATCGTTTATTTGCACAAAGAAACCTTTGTTCGAACAGGCCATTTCATGTAAATTGCTGCGACTTCCCGAATCCGATCCGATTAAATAGGTAAAAATGCGTACTGGCATGTGGGGCCAATTGTATTGTTTGATTATCTCCTTGTGAGATTCTGAGGAACTTTCGGTTAATAACATTATTGCTTGGTTACACTGACTGCCTTCGCCGGATTGGTTGTACTGAAATGAAAGAAGGAAGATTATAATGATGGGAATTACATCGTTCTGAAAGAGTTAAATAATTTAAATAAGCAGTTTATAAGCAGTATTCTGTCTGTTTTGTTTGTCAAGAATCTGCGATATGGTTCATTCAATGATAGAAATTCCATTGTGGTAGATTCAGCTTGATACAGTTATTAAACTATACAAAGTGCATCCTTTATAATGATTATATGATCCTAAAAACCATTACCCCTCTCGAGGACAATCTTGTGCAATGAAGTCACATGTTCAACTCCATAAAGAAAGCCAAGGAGACTGAAATTTGTTACTGCAAGTCGCAACGAGAGGAGACTAAGATATCAGTAATGGAATGATACCGGAAGATACTGCCAATTGCAGAAGTTAAAAATCAGAAGATGGGGAGATAAGAAAGTCAAGCAACAAACCAGAGACAATGGTTGTGATATAACTTAATGCAGAAACGAATGCTTAGATCTGATTAGTGACATTCCAATTCAGCTACAGACAATATCTAAAATAGCCTAAAATAACTCTATTGCTTATGAATTGGATGATGGATGAAGAAACGATTCACCACATTCCCGAAATTCCTCCTGCAAATTGTACAACAGGAACTATTTGGGATTGCACAGAATAGGTGGATCAATGAATCCACTTGTATTCTTTAAAGGACGATGTGACCCGTATATTATGCTGGAGTGACGAATTTACTTATTGGATCCATCAAGAACAGATAAGTCTAATTGTTTCAACTATTATAGGACACTGTATAATTGAACAGATGATTTGTATAATTGATCAATAATTATTGTAGAAGCTGTCATAATCAGAGGATGAGAATGTGTCCCCCTTATTCTGTCATTGGCCTGAGGGAATTTATTCTTTGACCCCCTTTCTCTTGTGCTATCAGGAGCTTTCCTTTATTCCAGAGAGACCTTCTGTATACTTCTTGGGCATCGCAATATATTTCTCATATTTTGTAAAAAAATAAATTTTTTTTTTACATCTTAAATCTAAAAATATTATATAAAAGCATTTTTTTAAATTATGCATTTTTCTGTCAAGTCTTAGGCTTATGTATACGGTGGGCCTCCTTCTTAATCGAAGGTAGTCACTATAATTTAAAATATTCTGGGCTAGTGGATTAGGGTGGGACTCAAGTTTCTTCATATAATATTTAATATGTTTTGAAATTTCAGTGTTTAAGATCTTTGTGTAAATTTGAATTTTTAAAATATACTAGGGCACGGTGGTAATCGTTCGTATCTTATTTTGTAGCCTTTGAATTTTCTCTATATTTGAAGATGAGTCTGTACCCCATAACTGTTTCCAATAAAACCAAATTGGTTTTAAAATCAAATCATAAAGTAGCAGCTAGCAATCCCAGCTAAGAGTAGAGTTTCTACCAATAAGCCAATTTATTTTATTTTTATTTGAGCTAATTTTACTTCTGTATGGTATTTCCATCTAAGGTGACGATCGTGATGTAGTTCAAGATACTTAATCTCCGTATGTTGATGTATTTCTTATTTAAAATGCAATAATTTCAATAGTAACTCAGTGTTTTTATACACGTTTATAAATTCGCAGAAATACACACACTTTATAATGTACAAGTATACACTGGCAATGCAGTTGATATCTTTACTTTACGATGCTTTAAATTAGACTGACTTGTTTGGTGTTCTCACCGCCAATTTATATACGCTGCATTACCATCTAGATAGCTCTATTTCTACAATGATCTTCAAACAAGAATATTCGAATTCTAGAGCTTTCGATGTTGATCATTAATCATTTATTGTTGCCATACTTACAAACAATGCTCAACTTAAAGCTTTTTTTCAATGTTGTATGTTCCACAGTAATATTAATAATACCCACAGATATGTTAAAGTTTGAGAAGCACTGCTGTTTGAGAGGCATTATGCAACTTTAAACCAGCCGTTAAATAGTTATCTATATATATAATAATGTAGAGTTTCCAATTCGGTTTTAACCGAAACCGCGGTTTTTCAAGGCCTAAAACCGAAACCGACAATTTTTCTTCGGTTTTCACTTTTAATCTATTTTCACTAGAAAAATTTAGAAATGAGAAACAAACTTTTTCATCCAATATCTCTAAACACAGATCGGTTAAAATATCTTAAGATTTGTTTAAATGTTTTAAATTGTATTACAATGATTGCTTCAGATGATGTAGTAGGGTACCTTTCGCAGGCTAAATTATGCAAAATTTGTGTAACAAAGTCTTAGTTATTTTCAAATATCCGATAAAAGCAACGTTACCAATTTAGCACCTTTCGCGCTAGATTTTGCGCTTTTTGATAACCCAAAAGTCGCATATTTTCCTCTTAGCGCTTTTTTTGAAAAATGGCCAGTGAAACAATAAAGAAAGACGGAATCATTTTGGATGGAGGAACTCTGCATAAAATTCCTTTTGTTAAACTTTCAGCATTTGTTATTAATTGGTTATGCTTTCCATATTTTAAAGCAAAAGACGATAATGTGACGAGTTATTTCAAAACAACATTATTGCGATGCCCAAAAAATAAACACAAAAAACATCGACTTAACGAAGGAGTTTAATTTACATTAGTAGTCTAATCAAATTCAATTCGTTATAAGTTAGATTAAGGACCATTATTACAACTAGCCTTTATGTTCGTAATAGTAAAAGCTAATTTTAAGTAATAGAAAAAGGTAGACTTAAAGTTAACTTTTACTATTACGAAAATAAAGGCAAGTTGTAATATTGGCCCTAAGAATTTCATAAAACATTAGTTGCCTGTTTCCGCCCTTGAATATATATATATATATATATATATATATATATATATATATGCACAGCGCATGCTTTGGGGACATTTTTTCGATCTACCGCATTGTTTGAGGACAATTGCATACTTTGGGGACTGTCCTCAAACTAATCATATATCTTGCGCATACTTTGGGGACATGATAGTTTGGGGACATTTTTTTCGATTTTTTTTTTATTACATAATTAGATTCCGCGATATGTTAAATATCGTTTAAGCTAGTTCCAATAGCTATATATACGCTTTAAGTATAAAAATTTTAAGTTTTTAAGAAATAATATCACTATCGATGTTGCCGTACTTATGCTCTAAAACTAGCGATTTTTAGCCAAGAATTTTTTTTCCGGGCAAAAAATGGCGCTAACAAACACATAGTTTAAAGTTGCCATATTGTCCTATGGCTGGATTATTGCATGACTCAGCAAATATTGTTTTCAGGGTAGCCATATTTTCATATGGATAGACCAGACAAATTTAACTCTATTATACGATTTTTTTATAAAAACGCGAGTAATATAAGATTAAATCATAGCGAAATGGCACATACCATTATCTTTCATACTTAAAGTCAAGAAATTGGATGTCAGAAATCGTTTTTATCATATATCTCGGTTATTAGCTTAAAAAATAATCATAAAATCTTTGAATAGATTTATAGATGAAACAAAAAGTCGACGTTACGACTTTTGCTAATTTATGAAAAATAAATTTTTCGTCTTTTTAGACTGTTTTAATATAAAAGACATATAGCTACCAAATTTATTAATGCAAATATGCATTTATTAATTTTCAACAGATAGTTTGTGCGTACCTCCAACGGTTTTCGAGATATTAGATGTCAAAAATCAGATTTTTAAATATATCTCGGTTATTATGCCTTCTACGAGTTTGGGACTTATCAAACATATTTAAAGAATAATAATACCTACATTTTGGTAACATATAATTTTTCCATACCTCCAACGATTTTCGAGATATTGGCTGTAAAAAACTATAAAAATCAGTTTTTTGGACTTATCTCGGTTATTAGGCGTTGTATGAGTTTATTAGTTATTACAAAATTTTTAGAGAATAATAATTCCTACATTTGGGTAATATATAATTGTGTGTACTTCCAACGGTTTTCGAGATATCGGATGTCAAAAATCATATAAAATCTGTTTTTGCCATATATCTCTGTTATTATGCGTCCTACGAGTTAAGGAGTTATTACAACATTTTTAGAGAATAATAATCCCTACATTTGGGTAACACATAATATGTGTGTATCTCCAACGGTTTTCGAGATATTGGATATCAAAAATCATATAAAATCTGTTTTTGCCATATATCTCGGTTATTATGCGTTCTACGAGTTAAGGAGTTTTTACAACATTTTTAGAGAATAATAATCCCTAGATTTGGGTGATATATAATTTGTGTGTACCTCCAACGGTTTTCGAGATATTGGATGTCAAAAATCACAAAAAATCTGTTTTTTAGATTTATCTCGGTTACTAGGCGTTGTATGAGATTAGGAGTTATTACAAAATATTTAAAGAATACAAATCCCTATATTTTGGTAACATACAATTTTTGCATACCTCCAACGATTTTCGAGATTTTGGATATCAAAAATTACAAAAATCAGTTTTTGACATATATCTCGGTTATTATGCATTCTACGAGTTTATTAGTTATTTCAACATTTTTAGAGAATAATAATCCCTACATTTGGGTAACACATAATATGTGTGTACCTCCAACGGTTTTCGAGATATTGGATGTCAAAAATCATATAAAATCTGTTTTTGCCATATATCTCGGTTATTATGCGTCCTACGAGTTAAGGAGTTATTACAACATTTTTAGAGAATAATAATCCCTAGATTTGGGTGATAAATAATTTGTGTGTACCTCCAACGGTTTTCGAGATATTGGATGTCAAAAATCATAAAAAATCTGTTTTTTAGATTTATCTCGGTTATTAGGCGTTGTATGAGATTAGGAGTTATTACAAAATATATAAAGAATAATAATCCCTACATTTTGGTAACATACAATTTTTGCATACCTCCAACGATTTTCGAGATTTTGGATATCAAAAATTACAAAAATCAGTTTTTGACATATATCTCGGTTATTATGCATTCTACGAGTTTATTAGTTATTTCAACATTTTTAGAGAATAATAATCCCTACATTTGGGTAACACATAATATGTGTGTACCTCCAACGGTTTTCGAGATATTGGATGTCAAAAATCATATAAAATCTGTTTTTGCCATATATCTCGGTTATTATGCGTCCTACGAGTTAAGGAGTTATTACAACATTTTTAGAGAATAATAATCCCTAGATTTGGGTGATAAATAATTTGTGTGTACCTCCAACGGTTTTCGAGATATTGGATGTCAAAAATCATAAAAAATCTGTTTTTTAGATTTATCTCGGTTATTAGGCGTTGTATGAGATTAGGAGTTATTACAAAATATTTAAAGAATAATAATCCCTACATTTTGGTAACATACAATTTTTGCATACCTCCAACGATTTTCGAGATTTTGGATATCAAAAATTACAAAAATCAGTTTTTGACATATATCTCGGTTATTATGCATTCTACGAGTTTATTAGTTATTTCATTATAAGAGAATAATAATCCCTAAATTTTGGTATCATGTAACGGTTTTCGAGATATGTCAAAAATCATTTTTGGAAATATATCTCAATTACTATGCGTCCTACGAGTTCGGGAGTTATCAAAATATCCCTACATTTTGATAACATATAATTTGTGCATACCTCCAACGATTTTCGAGATCTCGGTTATTAGGCGTCGTATGAGTTTAGGAGTTATTATATAATTTTTTAATTAATCCTTTTAGTTTCATCAAAACATAATTAGGACTTGTAATCTCATTAATATATTACACTATGGACAAGAAAGTGATTCAGAGATTAAGAAACTGAGAAATATCAGTATGTGCCCATTATTAATGGCTTAAAAAACAAACATAAAATATTTTAATAGATTAATAGATGAAACAAAAAGTCAACTTTGCTACATTTGCTAATTTATGAAAAGTAGTTTTTTCGTCTTTTGTTACCTAAATTATTAAATACAACATTTTTTTTAATTTTCACAATAAAAAGGTAGCCAAATGCGATTTTTTAAACTTTGTGATATTTTTTAATTAGCCTATATTTAGTTAATCAATAATGGCTTAGTTTAAGCAAAAGGTTGAAAATAAAGTCGATTTATAGAACTCTAAATCGAGATCTCGAAAATCGTGGAATATAGTGTTCCAGAATGTTTTTTACCTACTTCCAACGATTTTCGAGATATTGAATGTCAAAAATCATAAACAATAAGTTTTAGGAATATATCTCAATTATTATGCGTCCTACACGCAGAAAAAAAATATAGTTGTACATTGTTACTGTAACCATTTCAAATTTGTGCATGGTTACTGTAAAAATATCAAAATTTTTAACAATATTATAGTCACAGTAACTATATATATGATTGTGGTAACAATAATATGGTTAATTTACGATTCACATGAATGTTTCAACCATATATATGGTTACAGTAAACATGTATATGTTTGTGACAACCAGTTATATGATGAATAATTTTATCATAATATGTTGTTCTCAGATTATGATACGAGAGCATCATAATATGGTAAGTCCTTCATCATATAAATGGTTGTCACAAACATATACATGGTTACTGCAACCATATATATGGTTGAAATATTCATGCGAATCGTAAATTAACCATATTATTGTTACCACAATCATATATATAGTTACTATTTTTAGATAATAATTCCAACATTTTATTTAAAAAATAATCATAAAATCATTAAATAGATTTATTTATAAAACAAAAAGTCGACGTTACGACTTTTGCTAATTTATGAAAAGTAGTATTTTCGTACTTTATACTGTTTTAGTATAAAGGACATATGGTTACCTAATTTAGTAATGAAAACAAGCATTTTTTAATAATCACGATAAAAAGTTAGACTACGACTATTTAAACTTAACGAAATTTTTAGGCAGTTCAAAATTCGGCTTTTTACCAACCGGTTATTTCGGTTCCTGTGAGATTAGGAGTTATTACATAATTTTTAAAGAATAATAATCCCTACACTCGGGGAAAACAGCAACTTAAAAACAAGAATGCGATATATTAATTCAATAATGTTTATTTTAATAGAAAAACCATACAAAACCCATTCATAAACACAATAAATTAATTATTTTTAACTTAATAATAAATTAATAATGTTCCATATTGAAAGAAAAAAATTCAACATTTCTAAATTTTCGTTAATGTTTCTAATTGATTTAATATGGTTCTTATTGATTTTAAGTTGTTTTTTCTCTGGGTGTACATTTTGAAAACATATAAATTTTGTTTACCTCCAACGATTTTAATAATATATATTTTTTGCATATATCTGGATTATTATGCAATCCCTACATTTTGGTTACAAATAATTCGTGCATACCTCCAACTATTTGCTAAATATTGGATGTTAAAAATTACAAAAATCTGTTTATTGCATTTATCTCTTTTATTATGCGTCCTACTAGTTTAGAAGTTATCGCAACATTTTTAGAGAATAATAATCGATACATTTTGGTTACACATAATGATTGCCTACCCCTAACGGTTTTCGAGATATTGGATGTCAAACATCAAAATCAAATCATGTTTTAGGAGTTTAGGAGTTATAACTAAATTTTTAGACAATAAAAGTTCCTACATTTTGGTTGCATGTACCTTTAAAGTCGAATTTATACAAGATGGTGTTGACTACTTTGACCAATTCTTGTTGTTGTAGAACCGACACCACCTTGTTTAAATTTACCATAAACAAAAAAAAGCGGGAACAAGACGAAATTGTAGAAGATGGTGTCTGTTTTCTTTTGCTGCTTGTTTGGTCAATGTTGTTGTTGTAGAACCGACACCACCTTGTTTAAATTTACCATAAACAAAAAAAAGCGGGAACAAGACGAAATTGTAGAAGATGGTGTCTGTTTTCTTTTGCTGCTTGTTTGGTCAATGTTGTTGTTGTAGAATCGACACCACCTTGTTTAAATTTGGCGTGAACAAAAAAAGCGGGAACAAGACGAAATTGTACAAGGTGGTGTATGTTTACTTTTGCTGCTTGTTTGGTCAATGTTGTTCCTAAAATATCACAAAAATAAATATTTTTTGCATATATATCGGTTAGTTAGCGTCCTATGAGCTACATTTTGGTAACATAATTTTTGAGTACCTCCAACGGTTTTCGAGATACTGGATGTCAAAAATCAATTCTTTGCATAAATCTCAGTTGTTAGGCGTCCTAAGAGTTTAGGCGTTAGTACAGCATTTTTAGATAATAACAATCCCTACATTTTGGTTACACATAATTCGTGGTTACCTCAAACGGTTTTCGAGATATTGAATGTAAAAAATTACAAAAAAACTGTACTTGCCATATATCTCGGTTTTTATGCGTCCTATGAGTTTAGGAGTTATTACAACATTTTTAAAGAATAATAATCCCTACATTTTGGCAACATATAATTTTTCCATACTTCCAACGATTTTCGAGATATAGGATGCCAAAAATTACAAAATACAGTTTTTTAGATTTATCTCGGTTATTAGGCGTTGTATGAGTTTATTAGTTATTACAACATTTTTAGAGAATAATAATTCCTACATTCGGGTAACATATAATATGTGTGTACCTCCAACGGGTTTCGAGATATTGGATGTCAAAAATCATATAAAATTTGTTTTTGCCATATATCTCGGTTATTATGCGTCCTACGAGTTAAGGAGTTATTACAACATTTTTAGAGAATAATAATCCCTAGATTTGGGTGATAAATAATTTGTGTGTACCTCCAACGGTTTTCGAGATATTGGATGTCAAAAATCATAAAAAATCTGTTTTTAAGATTTATCTCGGTTATTATGCACACTATAAGTTTAGGAGTTATTACAATATTTTGAGAGAATAGTAATCCCTAAATTTTGGTAACATATAATTTGCCGTACCTCCAACGGTTTTTGAGATATTGAATGTAAAATATCACAAAAACTCAGTTTCTTGTATATATCTCGGTTGTTAGGCGTCCTATGTATTTATGAGTTATCACAACATTTTTATAGAATAAAAATCACTATATCTTCGTAAAATATAATTTTTGCATACCTCCAACGATTTTCGAGATAGTGGATGTCAAAAATCATATAAAATCTGTTTTTTCCATATATCTCGGTTATTATGCGTCCTACGAGTTAAGGAGTTATTACAACATTTTTAGATAACAATTAGTGCGTACCTCTAACGGTTTTTGAGACATTGAATGTAAAATATCACAAAAAATCTGTTTTTTGCATATATCTCGTTTGTTAGGCATCCTATGTGTTTAGCAGTTATAACAACATTTATAGAGAAAAAAATCACTACATTTTGGTTTCAATTAATATTTTCGTATATCCAACGGTTTTGTATGCGAAAAATCACAAAACTCATTTTCTTGCATATATCTTGCTTATTACAAGATCTATAAATTTAGTTGTTATTACAACTTTTATGTATAGTCAAATTTCTTGCATTTGGGCTGACGATAATATTGTTTTAGAATAATAGTGAGCAGAACATTTTGATATTACATTAAAAAAAGATTTATTGAATATTGATCTTCTATATATCTGTAACTTGCGGATATGTCCCTGCAGAACACTGACTTGACTATTAGCCTTCCAAAATTTAAATCAGACATAGCTCCATACTTTGCAATACAATTTATTATATAGTACAAGTTTTTCATCGAACATTCCGTAGTTTCAAAGATATAAACAAAATTATTTTATGATTTACAACCCTGCCTACTCGTAAACTAGCATGGAACAAAATATATGGCTTTTATCGTCAAATTCAATTATATAAATTTGTTTTTTATATATGTTCCTAAAACCATTTTGTTTTAAAATATGACAGACATTTTATGTCTTACACCAGACATAAATATTTAAAAGTTAAGTTAAATATAAAATTAGTGCTATTGCATTTTTAGAAAACAATTTTGAATTTTATTAACATATATAATATTTTAAATATGTGATAATGTTTATTAAATAATATTGTTGCATTTTATATTAAAATAGTTATGAATAAAAACACAAAACACTATCAAATTAAATGTCATGCCATTTGGAAATACTAAAATAGCGATTTAACTTAATTTCAATAAATTTGTGGCGTGTTTTCTTTCTTTAGGTGATTTATTGTACCAAAGTAGCGATTCGCAAAGAAAATGTAACATTGGCACCACTTGGAAAAAATGCCAAAATCGCCAAACATTGGCAAACATGTGGCAACATGATTTTTTTTCTATATACCGCATAATTTGGGGACATGTGCCCAAACTAGGCGCAACGTATATGATTGTCCTCAAAGTATGCGGAGTATAGTTAATTTGAAATAAAAATTAATTTAGCCAAAACAAATTTAAAATTCCTTTTTAAAATGATTAATAAATATAAAATCAATAATTTTACCTAAAAAAAATGACCAATTTTTACTGTCCCCAAACTATGCGCTGTGCATATATATATATATATATATATATATATATATATATATATATCTTATAATTTAATCCCACATTTACATACCTTATGTAATAAACTAAATGCATATTCCAAACCAGCCGTAAAATTCGCCGTATCTTGTAGTTTAATAGCCTTAACGGCTGACTTGATTTCCTGCACATTATCTGGAGTCGCTCGTACCATGCGTTCTTTGAAGCAAGGCACCGGTGTCTTAATCGCACCGGCAAACGTAATCAAATTAACAAAATCATTTTCACCCAAAGTATCCAGAATATTAAAAGCGGTATCCATGGCCAAATCAAAAGATTTCTCCGACATGCTTGTCGAAGAGTCCAATAAAATCATCTAGAGGTAGTGAAAAAAAAACACACAAATTAATACTTTAAAATAATTAAAATATATTGCAACAACTTACTATATCCTTAGGAGAGGAGGCAGCCTGGACAAACCAATTCTGCGTGCGAAAATCATGTATTTGCTTGCTGCCCTTGGAGCCCTCCGGTGGCCAAGCGGTGCCGGGAAAACGGCGCAAAAATCCAGACGTTGAGCCAAAATACTGCCACGACAATGCCGGATCTCGCTCCAAGTTGTTCTGGAACAGTGGATCCAAATGTGAACTCCACTGTAGTGCTGCCTTAACGTCTCCCTCATCCAATGAGACACCATTAGGCACCAGAATCGAACTTAGACTGAGATTAACGGGTAGTCGCTCAAAACGTCGCATAAAACGAATATCCATATGTCTCGCTCCATCGGCCAATTTGCCATCGGCATTGTATTCGTTAATGCGTCGTGCATCGTAATGTTGATTATTCGCCGTGGCCGAGTGAGAGCTTTGAGTGTCCAACTCCGATAAAGCGGCCTGTTCGGCTGAGTCCATAATGCGCTGAAATGAAAATAAATAAAACAATTTAAATTGTTATTAAATCTATTAAAAATTAGGTATAAATAAAAAAAATTATTCTTTAGATTTTAATTTTATGGCTGTTTAATCTTTAAGTAGCAAATTTTATTCATGTGCAAAATAAATAAAAGTTTGCTTTCAACTCCTTGTGGAGTTTCTTTCTCTGTTATTTTTCTCTTTATACAATTTATTCAACCCCTTTTGTTTGTTTATATTAGTTGTAGTGTTTGTGTTGGATGTATGTAGTAGTAGGGTGGACCCGTTTCTATGTATGGCAAACAAGGTGTCAATGTTCCAAACTAAAATGGTGTTATCCTGTTTTTAAAAATCCATTAGGCTTTCTTTGTAAATTAATTAAACCTTTATTTTACTAGGGAACTTCTACATTTTTTTTTTTTGAAGCCACCCTAATGTAGTTTTCATAGTGCAAATAGAAGTTTCTTTCCAATTTTTGGATTTTTTAAATTATACAAAGCTTTTGCCGAAACATACTAAATTTCAAACTCATGTACACACACACTTAAACACATATCTGGCAGAAGTTGTTGGTACTCATTGCTCTTTGTTAAATTTAATTTCCAAACACTTTAAATAACATTTGGTAGAATTTAAAGAAGGTTAAATTGAATAAGTTTCCATTTCAAGAGTTTTACTTGGTATGTATGATAATCTATGGATTCTAGAATCGAAGGCAGTTTAAATTGCATAGCTATAATTTATAGAACTTTATAGAATTAGTAGGCCTTCTCCTACTTATTCACAGTTCCTGGTGTATCTCGGAAAGTTGGGAAATTTAGATAAAGTCTAATATAATCTAAAACATTATGATTAAACAATTCTTGTGAATATTAGGTTCCTGAGTAAGATTTCAATTCTATACATTTCATCCCCATCGACACACATATTCAGTATGCAACATCAAAAAATCTTTCCCTCTTTGTTGTCGCAACTTCTTCAGAAGTCTATATGATTGAAAATATTGCAAAGATCCGTCTGACGATAATGTTCCCATTAGTGGGAAGAGGCTGATGTAGTTCTTAAATAGCTGCTAATTAGTTTTCTCTTTCTATCCACTGAGAATGTCGAATCGAGCGAATCTACTATCTGCCTCTTAACATGACTAAGGACTGAGATCGAAAAATTCTTAACATACATGTATGTTAATAATAATGAAACCACTGAACTTACAGTTTTGATTTTTTTTATTTGATTGAAGTTATTATTGCAATTTACAAAAGAAAAAATATTTTTATACTTCAAATCACCAGTGATGAAATTTTGAACCTTTTTCGGAAACCCTTCCATTATGGTTTTTATAGTGATTTCTGTCACTTTGTTCGAACAGGTTGTTCATCTCCGTTGAAAATCTGCCACACTTTTGGACGTCTTTTTTGTGCTCTTCAATTCTCGTTTAACAAGAGCCCAATATCTCTCCACTGGCCTTAGCTCCAGGCAGTTTAGAGAATTTGCCTCTCTTGGTACAAATACCACATTATTGTTCTTTTACCACTCAAGAGCTTCTTTACCATAGTGACAGGATGCCAAATAAGGCCAAAAATAAGTGGACACACTAAGAAGTCTTATGAATGCATCCTTTTTTTAAACATTCCTTGATGTAAATTTCGGTTTTTATAGAGCCCTTTGTAACATATGTTTGGCTTTTTTGCCGCAACTGCATATTGTTTGCCATACCAAGAACTTTTTGGGACATTTTGTCTGCTTTTGGATCCTAAACTTTTCTTCATCCCTCGAGCATCAGCAACATCAAAATTTTGACCCGGAAGCTGCGAAAAATCTGCCAGAACATACGTGTCGTCATCCATTATGCAGCTGGTATATTTTTTGTATAAAATTTGACTTCAATTTCCGTGCTCTGTTTTTGGCCTCTAAATTTTTAGCAGCGTTCCTGTCAGGAACTTTTTGAGCTTTGTATGTTTTTGAACCTGCATTGGCCTTAACTTTTCGTACCAAATATTCCGAGCACTGAGCTAACCGGGCTGCTTTCCTACCGGATGTATTGGGAGCTCTTTTGAAAATGCTTTCTATTTTTTGGCTTAATAAACATCATGTGAACCATTCCTTCTACCTGAACCAGGTTTTCTATCAACGGACAAGTTCTTCCGGTACTGTTTAATAACATTGGAAACAGTTTGACGGAAGACCTTTGATTGTTTGGCCAACTTTTTGTAGGACTAAGGGGTTTTCTTGAAAATATTTAATAATTTTAGTACGCACTTTATTCTGGTCACTCATTTTAATCAGATTAACAAGAAATGAATATAATTGACATTAAACATAATAACTGACATGATTTACAAAGGTAACTTGATCAAAAAATATCAAATAATACTTGGGTTAAAAGTTTTAATGAAAAACGTGTGTTAAGCTTTTTTGGATCTCAGTCCTTATATGAAGCTTCACGTGCTTTTAAGTTACATTTTCAGCTTTGCTGGATACAGAGGGACCCATAAGTAATGTAACCACAGTTTCGATGACATGAGCTGTACAGGACTTTGTATTGATCAGTCATTCAGTCAGTCCTTACTGCATTTATAGAGAGACTTCTAAACCGCAGGATCATTTCCTCTACTATTGGTGTAACTACCAAATCTAAAGGTGGAAGAAAACGGGACACTACAAAGTGGTATTTTGTCACATTTACTGTGGAATTTGGCAATTAATTCACTAGTCGTGGAACTCAGTACTTCGAACACTATACCTGGAGCACTGGAAGTGGCTACTGTGAAATAACTCTCAATGGAATAAATCCCCCAAAAAATAACTACTTTCAAACCTTAAAAAGGGAAATAACTTCCAAAAGGTAAAATGAAATTACTAACAATAACTGGTAGTAAAGATTAATTCCAAGAAATGTGAAATAACTCAGAATAAAAGTAAAATGATACCAAATTCCGAAGCAATGCCTGCAAAAACGGCTTTGCTCAGTAGAGATTTTTTCATAGTGCAAAAGTTTTCTGCTCTGGAGTGTTTAAAAAACCAGCTTCGCACAGTAAAGATTTCTTTTACTGCATAAATGTTTCGAAATGCTTCTGAAAGGACAGAGAGGAGAAAACCTTTGAGCTCTAATACTTTTGTTCATTGAGTAAACCTCTTTACTAAGCGAAGTCAGTTTTTGATACACCCCATAGGAGAAACCGTTTGCGAACGCCCGAAATGCTAGCATATATCCGGGAGGAGAAAACTTCGAGCTCGGTCTAAGGCTGGAAATCCAATAAATGTTTTACTGAGTAAAGCTTTAGATGAAATAAATTCCAAAAAAATGAAATAACCGCCAACAAAATATTTATTATTTGAGAGTTATTTCAGATTTAAATAATTCGCAACAAAAAATTATGAAATATGTATCAAAGCACTGGGAGTTATTTAATAATGAAATAAGTCCCAATTTGTATGAAAAAATGTGTGGGTGTTATTTAATTTTATCCTGGGGAGATATTTCATTTCGATTTTATGGTACTCTGGAAGTAGGGATAGTGTGAACCTCGCAAAAATTTCTCTTGTACTTTTCTCGAGGAAGTGCAAGATCACCAATTATCAACTGTGTGCTCTGAATGTCGTAAAGTTATCCTGGAATGTTGAATTTCGCAACAAACCTCTGTACTTCAAACACTCTCTGTCTGGAGCACTGAGAGTGGGCTTAATGAGAACCTTGCGAAAACTGATATTTAACTTTTGTCGAGTAAATTCAGGATCCACATTAATAAGTCCTTTCTCTGAACAACGTGCAGCCGACCTTTTCCGATAAATTAAAGTAAATTTTTCTGGATTTCAAGCTATGCTGGAATGTGAACTCTCAGGCGAGAGCGTTTATGGCATCTGCGGCCACATTCGTGTAGAGACACATGAAGAGAAGCTGTGGCATTACACATAGGAATACCAAATGGCTTTTCGGCAAGGTGGTTTAGTTCTTTAAAAACCATCCACCGAAGTTCCTTTGATAGAATTTTACGGACCACATCATTTAAGGCCTTTATTTCATGTTGATCTTACAGCTAGGAACGTTGCTCGCAGAATTGTAACGTGCAGTTACAAAAATCTTAACATATTGTATTAGTATTAAAATACAATATATATTAGTATATTGTTGTTAATAATTCTCAAATAGTTTATGTGAATTTTAATATAAGTCATATAAGAAAAAATATGAACAAGGCAAGAGAATCAAGGTCCCAATCTATTTATGTTTTGTTCCCGGATAACAAAGCATAAGTAGACGAGGCCACAGTTCTTACTAATACCGTAGTTTGTCCCAATCCATACTGTGAAACATTTGCTGCAAAACATTTGGGTTTGTCGATGAAAGGGGAAAGAGGAATGGAAAAGGGTACTATGTTTAATGTACATGAAGTTTTTGTTGAGTATGTTATCCACATTTATTCGTTCTGTACAGAAATGTCAAAAACTGAAAAGCAAAAACTTCACTGTGTGGATACGAATGCAGTTTCAAAAGAGAATTTTAAAATGTTTTGCAGCAAATGTTTCACAGTGTGGACCGGGACTTAGACGACCGAGAGATGAAGCATTTATCTCGTCGAATTGTACTAATAAGTTGTAGTTAGCCTATGAGAGCTGAAGAATTTATCTCCTCGGATTGCATCCATAAGCTATATTTACCAATAATTAGTCGTTAGCCAAACGAGAGTTGAAGCGTTTATCTCGTCAAATCTTCTATTAGAAGCTTCACCCATTAACAAGCATATTCCAATGATACAATACAGCTCTGTGGTAAAGAAGATATCAAGGAACATTTGAAGAACCTAGACGGAATACCCCGGATGGAAACAAAAACTTCATCACAAGATACTCGTATGGGACCCGAGGAACTTTGGCCATCCGACCATACAGGGATATCTCGGTGGACTCCCGAACAACATTGACCCTTTCGTACACAGAGCTTTCTCCAATAAAAAGACGGATGGCGAAATGGATGAATACAATCTCTTCGAGGGAACTCATTCGAGACTATTTATAAATTTACGGTGATAGTCAGCCAACAAGATGAGGAGACATTCAACAGTTGGTAATTTTTTGGAACTGAAACTGTTCATTGGCAAAAGTAGGAGCCTTGCTCATGGATGTTGAAGCCGACCATCTGATTAATGTACTGCATTAATTGTGAGACTCTATGATTGTGCGCTGACGAAATGGTCGCTTGGCTCTGTTATGTCTGTCATCCATTAGCAACACTGATAAAGATTCCGCGTGTCCGGAGTGCATTTTATTCTACCATTTATTTTCTTCTGCAACTTGCAGTTGTTCTCAGACATGCTTTTCTCTTCTCGACCTCCCTATTATTATAACGGCACTCTTGGAGTTAACACATTGTCAATCTATAGAGATGACTGCCATCAATCGAGTACTACTAGGATCCAGTGTTCTTAAATTTTAAAAATTCAGTTTATATACTATTAAGAACAGGCTACAATTCTGGTTATCTGAAATGAAGATTGATAGGTATTTACAGAAGTTGCTTCTTCTATACTGCTCTCCTACACATTAACTATAATGATATCTGCTTCAAGAACATGGCACTTAATCATCATCATTACTGATATATTGGCTTTAAACTCTTTGGAAGATATTTCATAGCCCACAAGATCGCAGCAACACTTTTGGAACTTATTGACAGTATTTTGGTTTTGTAAACCTAAGCAAGAGATACAATTCTGGCCTAAGTATACCAATCTGTAAAAAAATTCCATTACGAATCACTGTAATGCAATTTCCACTTCCACTTAAATTCTATATTTAAATATTTTAAATTCTCAAATCTTTAACAAAAAATACCTCTATTTCTATTTCACTCATCTTTATAAACATATATTTCCACTTTTAATCTGGCTGCAGAAAAGCAGAAAAAACAAACATGAATCCAGCAGAAAGTAGAACAAATGTGAAGAAAGTAGCTTCAGTGCATCCTTTATTAACAGTTCTGAAATACGGTGTCATAATAACAAGACACCTGCAGATGTAAAATACAACAAAATATGAATTTACAGACACTTTTACATACATATCTAGATGTAAATTCATATTTACTCGTAGATACAAACATAGACATAAAATTCCTATTATGAATGAACGACGAAACGAAATAGCGGGAGTGAACGAACGAACCAAACGAACGCTGATGTTAAAACATAAAAATATGTATGTATGTATGGATTTTTTAAGCAAATTGGTTGTAAGAGGTGAAAACAAATAGACGAGGTATTATTGAAAATTAAATTGAAGTTAAGTGAAACATATTAAATATATTATTATAATATTAAAGCGATTATTATGGATATTATTTCCAAGAATGTTTATAAATACAGTAACAAATATATAATTTTTAAAACAATCTCTACAAGCAAACTAATACGAAAATGATATCGTCAGATTATCATTCAACCTAAGAGTCCTTCTAGGTGAGGAAGACTTGGACACCTTGTGTAGCAATTCCCGAACACTATATACAACATATTATACATAAAAGACATGTGTAAGTTAAGATCATGTCTCGTTTCTAAAACATTAATATATTTCATTGCTTTCATGTTAGTACAGCTGAACTTACAGTCACAGATATCGAACTGACTAATTTTCATAATATGACAATAGACATTAAGAACATATAGATTTATTTTTCCAACATATGATAATGATCTTATAAATGATAAAGCTAAGGTATCGGTCAATAATGGGTGAGTATCAGACAAAAGGTCATCAGACCACAACTGGATGATCTTTGAAATAGGAATGCCCTACAGAGAAAGACATGATTTAGGAATCTAAGAAGAACTGACTAGTTTAAGTTCAGTAGTATTCGAAAACACAAATTAAGCAGGGTCCCGCTATTGAATCGCTTGGAACAGTTTCTTGGAATCCATTGAGAATACAAGAGACTCCGCCAGACTGAGCAAGGTCTTGGTCAGAGGATTGATAACTTCTAGCTGGAATCTCTGGATATCCTACTTGACAATCATTTTCTAGGCTACAAGGACGTGGCTATTGGCGAATCGCTTTATAGGGAGTCAATCTCTAAAATCAATGAATTAATAGTTTTTCTGGGTATAAATCGCCAGAAATAGATGTAATCCTGCCACGGATGTTGCTGAGTGCAAAAGCATACGTAATAAAATATAAAAAGTTATTTGCATTTCCAAAAATGGCAAAAGAAGTCATGAGAATGCAATAAATTTCCTCATGATACCTTTTATCTTTTATGTTGAAAACCCTGGAAAGACTCATCGTGCCATATATATGGTAGACGTTGTATGGCTCTTCTCAACAGATCAACACGAAGTTGTAACCATTGAGATATCACTAGAATTCAAATAATATACAATGGTAACTTTCCTAAATATACTTCAACAACGTAACAACCTTCGCAATACATCATGCTCCAGTAGATCTTGATGTTTAAACATACATCAGCAACTAAATAGTGCCCTTGATGAAATCTAGTTATTATTGCATATATTGGTAATAGTAAAGCCGAAGCAAGTTGGACGTGTAACACCTCAAGGTGATCTCTTACTTACTGTGGCTGTATGTTGTTAACTTGATTGTTATTATTGGATATAAGGAAAATAAGATTGTTGCTTTTCATACATAGCAATAGTTAAAGAGTCAAATATTAAAAATAAAAATGAATGTTCGAAAAGTCCTCATTTAGACAATCGAAAAAAGTAGAAAAGTCGACATTTTTCTTCAACTATAGAACCTTAGCACTGAGATCGAAAACATCAAAATTTTGACCCGGAAGCTGCGAAAAATCTGCCAGAACATACGTTTCGTCATCCACTATGCAGCAGGAATATTTTTTTTTATAAAATTTGACTTCAATTTCGGTACTCAGTTTTTGGCCTCTAAATTTTTAGCAGCGATTCTATTAGGAACTTGTTGAGCCTTGTATGTTTTTGAACCTGCATTGGCTTTAACTTTTCGTACCAAATAGTCCGAGCACTGAGCTAACCGGGCTGCTTTTCTACCGTATGTGTTGGGAGCTCTTTTGAAAATGCTTTCTATTTTTTTTTGGCTTAATAAACATCATCTGACCCAATCCTTCTACCTGAACCTGGTTTTCTATCAACGGACAAGTTCTCCCGGTACTGTTTAATAACATTGGAAACAGTTTGACGGCAGACCTTTGATTGTTTGGCCAACTTTTTGTAGGACTAAGTTGAGTTTTGTTGAAAATATTTAATAATTTTAGTACGCACTTTTTTCTGGTCAATCATTTTAATCAGATTAACAACAAATGAACATAATTGACATTAAACATAATAACTGACATGCCTTACAAAGATAACTTGATAAAAAAAAAAAAAAAAATATCAAATAATACTTGGGTTAAAAGTTTTAATGAAAAACGTGTATTAAGAATTTTTCGATCTCAGTCCTTATTTTAATATATTATATATTTCTTTATGTAGATTAAGCCAACCCAATGATTTTTGGTCCAATCTTGACCATTGCCTTGAAATTTCTGGGCAACACAAGTAAAACAGAGCTAGTTCTGTTAACCATAAAGACCAAGATACTAAGCTTTAGACTATTACGGCTGAGGGACTGTGAACTATCCTAGACTCAAAGTTGTCATGGAAACTGAACGTACTGCACAGGATGAAAAGGGCTAAGGTTGCTTACTTCACTGCAATTTTTGTTGACAGCCAGGCGGCACTCATGTTACTTAAGTATTAAACTATAATATTTGCTTTAGTCAATCAGTGTAAAATAGAATTGTCGTGGCAAGGTCGTCTAACTGACATCACTATAGTTCGGATCCTTGCAAATTGGTACTATTACGGTAATGCGTAGGCTGACTAACTGGTCATAGAAGGATCCGCTTTATTCAAGACTGATTGGTTGAAATATAGAAAATACATCAGCAGCTATATCCACACTGAATACAACACACAGTGTGAGGAAGATATCAGATATCAAGACGCTTGTATCAGAGACTTCAAGTCTCTAATCTTTTCGGCCTTGGTTCACTCTAAGTGCCACATTCCTCCTAAACCTAAAATGTGTATTTCTAATGCAGAAATTAATTAAAAAACTCCTCCTCGAAAAGAGGAGATGTAGAAGAGATTGGCAACAAGTAAGAAACTAAAAAGAGCCCTTCAGTCTGAAGAGGATCGCAGAAATCGAAACTATATTGAAAGTTTAACCAGTACTAAGCACACAAACTTCTCCCTTTGGAAGGCAGCTAAGAACATTAAGCCACCGGTAGAGGGTCAAAGTCCGATAAGAAAATCTGACGGTACCTGAGCACGTTGTGCAAAGGAGAAAGCCGTAGTTTTCGCTGAACATCTAAGTAATGTATTCCACCCAAACCCCCCAACAAATAATTTTGTATTGGGGGATTAATAACTAATTAACTAATTAATGTTAGTATAGAAGATGTTCAGAAGATCATAAAGGACAATCTTAAACTAAGAAAATCTCCAGGTTATGATGTAATTACACCTTCCATGATTGGAAACCTACCAGATGTGCCAATTATTGTTCTATTATTATTCTATGCGATCTTGTCTCTAGAAGTTTTTCCGAATGATTGGAAAATCTCCCAAACTATAATGATACCCAAGCCAGGAAAGCATTTGACATTGGCATCATCCTACAGACCTATTAGTTTATTGCTTTGTTTGTCTAAACTATTTGAGAGAATAATCCAAAGGAAAATTCTAACATTCTTAAATAGCCAAAACATTATCCCAAATCATCAATTCAGATTCCGTGAACAACACGGAACAATTGAACAAGTTAACCGCATAACTGGAGAGATACGAAAATCTTTCGAACTAAAAAGTACTGTTCGGCAATATTTCTAGATGTTGCCCAGGCTTTTGGCAAGGTTTGGCATAAAGGTCTAATATACAAGATTAAACGCCTACTGCCTTCTAGTACACACAAAATACTAGTCTTACCTATCGGATCGCATATTTAGGATAAAATGCGGCGATCATGTGACATCCGACTATGCGATCAATGCTGGTGTACCTCAGGGAAGTGTTCTAGGACCAACCCTGTACCTATTATAAATACTCTGATTTACCCGAGTCCGAAGAATTAACCATTTCCACCTTTGAAGACGACACTGCAATTCTTAGTTCTCATGTGGACTTAAATATAGCATATAGAAACCTTGATAATTATCTCAGGCACGTGGAGACGTGGTTAGGAAATTGGAGAATACAAGTAAATGAAATCAAAAGCAAGCACATAATGCTTTCACTTAGGAGAGGAAATTGTCCACCAGTGACACTAAACAGTGTGAACATCCCACAGTCTGATCACGTTACATACCTTGGCATGCATTTAGATAGATGTCTTACTTGGCGTCGGCATATAGAAGCCAAGTGGCTCCACATGAAGCTAAAAGCTTCTAATTTACACTGGTTAATCCAAATTAAGCCTTAACTGCAAAGTCATCCTGTATAAGACAGTCTTAAAACCAATTTGGACATACGGAATACAACTATGGGGAACAGCAAGCAATACCAGTATACATCTTATACAGAGGGAACAATCCAAAATTCTTAGAACCATAATGGGAACTCCATGGTACATAAGACATGAGAATATCCACAGTGACTTAGATGTGCCAGCTTATTTGTTAAAATTACATCATCATCCTAACCCACTCGCAAGGCTACTTACAGTAACTCTAGACAGATCAATGCTGCGTATAGCTGATTTACCACTCATCTAATATACCAAATATGATTCTCCACTGAGAGAACAATAATTGTTTAGTTATAAGATTAATTACTTATTGTAAGGCCTAGACATTAAAGGCAGGTACAATATTATAATAAACGTTAAAAAAAAAAGTCCGTTGGAAATATATTGTGAAACTGCAAAACCATCCCAACTCGCTTGCAAGACAACTTGATCAAGGCTCGATCAAGGCTCCGTAAAACAGATCTAACACCTCGCTAAGATGAGTGCCATTTATCCATGAAGGCTCTCTTGTTAGAGAGCAACTAGTTTTAATAATAAAAGGCAGATTCCATAAATAAATTAAATCGCAAGGAAAATTTTTTTAGATACATGTGTTTTAAAACTGTGGATCATTTTATGTAGGCATTTTATTAAAAACTCTTATCAATTTACCCACTTACGCAGTCTCTGAACACGATTACAATTACAACAACTGCTACTAAAACATTTTGAAAAGATTTTCAACGGTATAGAATTTTATAATCTTCGCCGAGAAACTAAAACACACACACACTCTCTCTTGCAAACATACTGACACAAAATTTTATGAAAATACCTTTTGCATGTTTGAAGGAATAGAACAAAAAAAAAAAAAAATAATAAACGAAAAAAAATGAAAAATAATAAAGTAAAAACAAAATGTACATACTCGTACAACTAAAAGCACGAGTGACTGAGTGAGTGCATGTGAAAATAATAAAGAGGAGATTAACTAGAAGAAGATTTAGACATGTTCAATTTCAAAGTGAATACGAGTACAATGACAACAACAGCAGCAGTAATAGCAACAACAAATAGTAAATATTAAAAGTCTTTAACACGGCAGGTTTTTTTTTTATACATATATAAATTTTGTATTATTATTTCTGGTACTTTAGCAGCAATTTCTTAAGACAAAATGTCATAATCTTAATTAATACTCTGGCACTAAAAACAACAAAACATGATGACACTTATACTAATACTTATTGCTCTGCTTAAAGCACACATACATACACACACACACAAACATATATCCTTGAAATTCTTTACAACCCAGCAGTTAAGCAAGTAGTCAATGATCCCTAGAAACTTTAATATGTATTTTGACACGTATGTGTTCTTTGTAGTGCAGAGAGAAGACAATTGGTTACTTTATACAACCCAGGTAATCTAGCGTGAAGACAAATGCCACTTAAGTGTCTCTAAGTAATCTAGAGTGTTTTGTGAGTAATTCGTACAATCTGGTTTTATACAAATGGTGATGATATAATTCTCATACAGTTTATTTTTATTTTTGCTTAAGTATACTGATATTTCATGTAACATTGCGTTAAGTAAATAGTTTAGTGTATCTTATGGGTCGATTATGGATGGCAACCGAACTTCAGTTGCGTTGTCAGTTGCCTAAATGGTATTACATATGGCAGCCGGCAACTATAATTTCTGTTGCCAAACTGGCATCCAGAAATTTGTGGTTGCCCTCTGGCAACGCAACTGAAGTTCGGTTGCCATTCATAATCGGACCATTTGTAACATATAGTGAAGTCACTTCAGACGTTTATTTTGTACTGCACTTTAGAAAGTAGTTATTTTATACACCAGAAGCAATTTATTGGAGATTTGTGGGAGGAGGGTTTGTTTACAAGCAATCGTTTATTGGACTGTCTGTGATATGTCTTTTTAGATGACTATTTATGTTCAATTAGCACTTTTATACAAGGTGGCGCAAAAGTAATCCTCCTATCAGAAAATGCTATAAATTTTGCGATTGGCCCCTAATGTCAGTTCTGTTTTGACATTTGTGTAGTAAACACATGCGAAATACACGTTAATAAACAATGTTACGCTACACTGCTCCAGAACGCGGAATATTGCTGACTATTTATTTGACCAATAATCGGTCGGTGACTTTGGCACAACGTGAATTTCGTCGCAGATTTCCTGGCCGTCCAACGCCTACTGGTGAAACACTGCGACGTTTAGCCGCTCGCCTCGAAGAGACTGGCACAACACGAGATGCTGCCAGGCGTGACAGACCCCGGAGTAGCCGTTCTGCAGAGAATATTGCTGCTGTAGCCGAGGATGTCATGGAAGCGCCGTCGACATCGACCAGACGACGTGCCACGCAAATAGGTATCAGTCGACGGTCTTTACAGCGAATTTTGGTACTAGATTTGAAAATGTTTCAGTACAAAGTCCAGACGAGTCTAACATACGCTCAAGCCATCCTTAAATACCACCAAGAGGAAGATGAATTTTCATCAAAAATAATCATGAGTGATGAGGCCCATTTCCATCTTAGCGGGTACGTAAATAAGCAAAATTTACGCTTCTGGGGCACTGAAAATCCGCGTGTAACCCACGAAGAGCCCTTACACCCGCTGAAAGTCACTGTATGGTGTACTGTTTTAGCTGGAGGAGTCATCGGACCTTTTTTCTTCGAAGACGTCGCGGGCCAAACGGTTACTGTGAATGGTGAGCGCTACAGAGCAATGATCAACGACGGTGCAACGGCACACACTGCACTTGCCACAACCGATATGTTGAAGGATGCATTTCCCGGGCGCCTAATCTCCCGTTTTGGCGATTTGCACTGGCCACCAAGATCGCCTGATTTGACCGCTGCAGACTTCTTTTTGAAGTCGCGGGTTTATGTCAACAAGCCTCAGACTCTTGCAGCTCTTAAAGACAATATCCGTCAAGAATGTGAGGATCTATCGCCGGAAGTTTTGGCCAAAGTGATGGAAAATGCCATAAAAAGGGCTCAAATGACAATCAACTGTGGCGGCGGCCATTTACATGACATCATATTCTCAACTTGATGTAAAAAAATTAAAAGACCAAATAAAAATAATCCACAAGAAGAATCAAAGTTTTTTATTTTTTTTATTACAGTCAAAAAACATCGGAAGTTTACTTTTGCGCCACCTTGTATGTTAAAATAACTAGTTATGTAGCTGATCAAGTAACGTGTTAGGTAGCTAGTAAAGTAACTGATGCTATGTAACCAGTATGTGAATCCAATGCCAGCTATTGGACAGTGTCATTGTAATCAAAAAGGGTCAATTGACCCCCCGCTTAGGACATGCACGTGTTAAAATACCTAGTCACATAGCTATTGAAGTAACTAGTTCCCACTCTAAATAATGGGTAAAATCAGTAGTTCGAGACTGTCTCCTAGAACTGCTGGGAACTGTTAAACAAGAAAAATAATATGAGCCAGTGAGAGTGAGAGAGTGGAGAGAAAGCAAATTTATTAAAATATTCCTTGGCTTATGCGAGCTTTTTCTTTTTGTTGGAACAATTTAAAAATTCCTTTATTTTTGTTGCTGCAGTTATTTGTTTAATAACAAAAAAATTATGTAAATTTATAATAATCATTATTTTATTATCGTTATCTTATAGTCGTAGTAATCACATATACATATACTATATATTTGCTTTTGTTGTTTTTTTTTTATACATATTTTATTTAGCACATTAAAGGCGTGGTACATGATTTATGACAAAAAAAAAGAAATAAACTAACTCTATATTTTCGAGACATTTTCGGTTTATTTGTTGTTGCGACAAACATCATTTTAGAGTTAGAGACGAAATTATTGCCGCAACTACCACTAAGAACATACGAGTGCTAAGCGTGAACCCAGCAATCATTATTTTAAATATTAAGTTTTTTGGTTCCCAAAGTAGTTGAAATAAGTAGGAGTGTTATGTTCGGCTGTGCGGAATCTTATATACCCACCGCTAATATAATTCGGGAACCGATTGTTATGCAATTTAGTTGATTTTATATTTTCTACTACTAGATAATATTAGTGGTAAAATTCACCTTGGTATATTCTAGAAGGTTAATGCTATCGGCAACAAAATATGTATAGTGATAAGTCCGAACAAAGTTGTTCATCTATTTTAATCCAAAACTTTACCGGTTGAATCTAGGTCTTGTCTTATCGTATGATATTTTCATTACCGAACATTCCTGATTAAGAGAGAATATTTGTACAATAATTTGCTTTTCTATGTCTCCTTCTTTAGGCCCTACCGGGCATAGTTATGATGGAAATTAGTTCTGATCATCAGAGAATATTTGTGAAAAATTGTATCCCCCTAGATCCTTCCCTTAAGCCCTATCGCGACAACAATAAACGGCCGGACGAATTAACATAGCTAGATCGTCTTTGAAGTTTATAAGGACCAGGATGTGAGTGCGGGTAAATAAGTCCGTGACGTTTTGAATATAAAAAAATTTGTTCATAGATTTTTGCAATGGAAACTGCAGATGTGTTTAACAGATTGTGAATAAAAGCTGGCAATCATGATAACAGGAGCTCTAAGAACAACCGCAACAATGTCGCTCTTTACTATATTGAACTGGATCCCTGTGGATCTAATGACCAAGGCCCTTCATGGCGAGGAACTTCATGACACAACGGATCTCTCAGTCTATACGGTCTGTTCTAGGAAGGGAGATCGAGTTGGCGTAGGTGTCAACATTTAAGAATTCGAAACTAGGCTATCTTTTAGAATTCCAAATGAGTGTAGCATTATTTAGGCTGAAATATCAGCCATTTAAAGGGCGGCTAACTGGCTCAGTTATAACAAGATATAAGGCAGGGATATTCGTATATATACTGACAGGCAGGCCGCAATAAAATCTCTAACAGGTGTATACACAACATCTAATTTGGACCAGGAATGCCGTGCATCTTTACACAGGATGGTGAGAAATTCAACAGTCGTACTCAAGTGGGTACGTGGACACGGAGATATTACGGGCAACTGTGTTGCTGATGATTTGGCGAAAAAAGGCTCCATGCTATGAGCTCGCTCAGACAAGATGGGGTTGTGAACCCACATGCACTATGACCAGAACGATATGGCCCCGACTGAATCGTAGACGGATAACATATCTTCTTGACTTAACACGCTCACAATTGAGTGGTGTAGTGGTAGATACTACCGGACACTGCACTTTTGAAAACCATGAGAGGAGACTTGACTTGCCCTGCAATGACTTTTGTAGAAGTTGTCAAAATGAGGAGGAAGATGAGACAATTTTTCATCTTCTTTGTCTCTCCCTCAACCATGTTCCGGTTAACTGGAGGAGGGTTAAGGTCGTTTTTATTCCTAAAATTAGCAAAAAATCATGAGAAGGCGAGTCATGAGGACTTTCGTCCAGTTAGTCGTTAATCTATCCAGCTTAAAACGTTGGAAAGGCTCATTGACGCTCACATAAGGCATCGACTAGAGGGCACAACACGGCTCCCTAATAGTCAGCACGCCTACCTTAAGGGTCGCTCTACAGATACAGCTCTACACGAGGTCGTAAGAGTTATAGAGAACCCTATCGAATTTAAACAACACACAATGACAGCCTTACTGGATATAGAGGGTGCTTTCAAAATTGTAACTACTCTTGCAATTCAGCATGCTCCTAATAACTTAGACGTTGAAGAATATATCAATGACTGGTTAGTAACCATGTCGAAATCAATAATAGTTATAGCAAATCTTGGCAATAGCGTCCAAGTCCGAGCAAGTAGGAAGAGGCACACCTCAGGGCGGGGTAATCTAACCACTACTATGGTTTATCGTTATTAACTCGATTCTCATTTATCTAGACAGAAAAGGGATAAAAGTTTCCGGATGTGATCAGCAAAATTATGTCCACTTTCGGGTTGCTCGACAACCGGGTCACGATAAGTGGTCTTGGTGTGAATCCAAGCAAAACAAAACTTGTACTTTTCACGACAAAGACCAAGTTTCCAAACTTCAAACTTCCACGGTTGAAAAGCTGTGAAATCCCTCTTTCAAATAAAGCAAAATATCTAGGTATTATACTGGACTCTAAATTATCATGGAAACTGAATACTCAACATAGGGTTAAGAAGGCAACGGTAGCCTACTATACCCGTCGTTATATGTTTGGTAAAAATGGGGACTTAGTCCCAGCAAATTTCAATGGATGTATACGGCTCTATGACGAACTTGGGATAGGCATCTCATATCGTCTTCCGAATGAGTGTAGTGTTTTCCAGGCGGAAATTTTTGCAATCATGGTAGCTTGTAATACACTACATGATCATAATACTCGCGGCAATAAAGGTATATTTGTCGACAGCCAGGCGGCACTTTTTTCATCTTCATCTTCACTAGTCAGGCAATGTAAAAATTCTCTGTCAAGGCTAGGTCGTCTATCTGACATTACTTTGGTTTGGGTCCCTGCGCACAGAGACCACTACGGTAATGAAAAGGCAGACGAACTAGCCAGAATGGGATCTGCCTTAGATATCTCCAACGCGGTCTCAGTAGCAATTCCACTGGGGACTATTAAAGGTATTATCTTCAGACACTTTCTCACAGATTGTTTGACACTTTCCGTGCTTGTACGGCCGCAACGAAATTCACTAAACCTCTTTTTTATCATTGGAAATACAGATTTCTCATAGAATTTATCAATCTTATTCACTTTTTTCCATTTTCTCCTGAAGTCAAGCTGTAGCCTGCTATCAATGGCTGTCAAACACAAACTAAATTACGCGGCGTGTTAAAATTTTTGTTCAGGAACAGTGTTGCCCTTTCAGTTAAGAGGCGGGAAATTCAAAAAGTCATGGAATTATTGAACCACCTTCGTATATATAAGCTTCTATGGGTCTACGACTAATATTTCGGTGTATTACAAACGGAATAACAAATCAACATTTACCAATGATTAGTAACAAACTGGCCTCTAAATTCAAACATTATAAAGCTCTATAATTGATTAAGGCTTGGGGGAACAACAATGAACTGATTAATAATCATAACCATTAGGATATATGAACCTGGAGGATAATCCCTATTCATACAGAGAATTGTTTTGGAACTAATAAAATTGTTTAAGGAAGAGAGAAAAGAGGGAGTAATGTTCGTGGACTACATTGAAAGTGCAGCAGTGACTCATATATGAAGTTTATTCCATATACGGAGAGAAGGATAAATAATGTATTTTCACTGTAGTGTGTTTTATGCTCCAATCACCCAGTGTTTCAAGATGTATATTAGGTAAAAATGTTGGAGAATCAGGAAGAAGTTTCCTTATTTCATTCCTATAGAATCGAGCAACACACCCACATTGCATGGGTGCTCCAGCAAATTAATAGATTCTTGATCCAAAATAAACTTTTAAGCCCATAAATGCGAAATTTTACTTATTTCTTTAATTTTGAGTTAAAAAAGTAAATTTTAACTCAAAATTAAATTTAATTAACTGGTAATGAGTTAATTTCCACTGATTACTGGAATAAATTTCAGAAATCAGTAAATTTTTACTGGTAATGCGAGTTAAATTTCATTACCAGTAAAAAATTACATATATAAAGCAGTTTGCTCATGTATGCTAATTATAAATTTTAAACAATTTTAAACCAACTTTAAAAATTTCAATAAATTTTCTTTACAACACAAAACTGCTTAAATTTCAAACAATTGAATTCACGTGGCTGCCTGAAGTTTGTGAATTTGGTGGTAAATTGTTTTCCACTGTGTTTTCGAATATTAAATTGTTTGTTTTCCACCGAATACCTAAATTCGTATAAGTAAGTATAATATTAGTATGTAAAGCATATAAAGTATAAAACCAAATATCAGCTGCAAGAAATACAAATAATTTTGAACAATTTCGTAGACAAACAAAAACATTTCAACGTATTTAAATTTTCTACAACTGCTAAAGAATGGAATAGAATTTTAAGATTGAAACATGAGTCATGTTCATTTTTTTTTTTTTGCCCCGTCTTTTAAACTTAAGCAACCTAAAACTTCACTAATAACAGACTGGATGGCTGGCTGGCTGGCTGACGGTTGATTGGATGGTTGGAGATGATGATGATGATGATGACTGAGTGAAAGAATGAATGTTTGGTTCGTTGGCTGAATGTCTAATTTTAAGGTTTGGCCGTGTGTCTTCTTACCAGAGAGTTCATTTGCAAAAGAAAACCGAAAAAAAATATATATATTGTAGCAAGTTCTTGTCAACAAACTACTTATACAGTGGTAAACACAAATACGTTTGCAAATTGCAGAATTCATACACTCTTTCATAAATACAGACACATACTCACTCAGTGCAAAGTGGGCAATCGGAGAAGTCCATTAAAAGTCTGCATTCATAAGGAATAGTCAAAATGTAGGATTGTTAAGGTAGATCTGAGCCAAGACCATTGCAACAGTGTGTTGAAAGTATAGGAATGATTTCGGAATGAAGACTATTCCACATACCGAGAGTGCAGATAAGGAACAAATTTCTTTTAGTGTTTTGTGCGCTCCACTAGCCAAGTCGCTCCAAATGGTTGAGTTATTGTTGAAATACATGTATTACGTAACAATCTGCGAGTATTGGTAACAGTGGAACGAAACATACATTGCATTAGTACTCCAGCGAATCAATTGAGTTTGATACTCTACTGTCCTCCAACTCTCTCCTGTGTGTGGCCTATAAGTTCCAAAATAGACTTGGAAGCACCAAACCCTGCATAGAAAATGTATTCAATTTTCAATCGGCCATAGTTGTTGTAAATAGTAACAAAATCAGTGCCAAAAACTCGGTTTAATTGAATTTTTCTTTAAACACTTGAAAAATGTGTTTAGTTCAGCGGACATCAAACTGTATTTGCATTCCCAGAACAACTGTTTCCTTAATGTCAACGCCACCTATAAATAGAGATGAAGCAACATCATCTGTTGCGCCTTTTCGTATGGTCTTGCAAGCGTAGGTCCAATTCTTGACCAAGGAATACATATCTCATTCAGATAATGACACAAGATCCTGAGTTTCAATCTTCGAATCTTTCTTGATATCTTTAATAAGTTTCTATGTTGGACTCCGTACATTTTTGGGATAAAATATGAATAATACGCTTCTTCGTGATCTTGTAAATGTCTTTGAATGAGGTCGTGTGAATAGGATTGATTTTAATGATCACAAGCCTCAATGTTCTGGAATCAGATAAACGGAAAATATCATGTTCCTTCATCTTCATTTATAGATTGTATTAGTAGTTAGAAATCTGTAGCTCTGGATGTTCTTGGAGTGAGAATTCTCTAAGTGTTGGAATAAAGACAATTGAGTGTTCCAAAAGTAAAGTTTATACGCCCTTGTTTTTGGATATATCTGATCTCCTTACTATTTATCAAGTGTTAAACGTTTTATGCAAAAAGCTATATTGATTCATTGTCCGAATGTTAGTTTTGTTTTGTTGTTATATCGTGTTTTATTGGCCAGTAGTATACTCGTTGTTAGGACCGTATGTAAAATTATTTTATCTCTCGTTCTCATAACTTATTTTCCAATTCCCTATTCAATGCATTGCGTGAATAGGTGTCATTACTTGTTTGCTGGTTCAACGAGAAATGGTTCAAAAGTACACAATTGTACAGTTTCTTCGTTGGAATCCCAATGGAAGGGATACTTGGGGGTAATCTTTACCTTAAAAGTTGAAAAAATAAACTCTTAAATATATCAAATTGTTGGAGTAAGGATTTTAAAAGGCCAAAAATACTTAATATGTTTACGTTAAAAGTATTGTTCATAATTCATATTCGATAACCACCAAATACTGCAGTAATATCTATGAGATCTGGATAAAGGTCATGTAGTAATGACGGACATTCTATACTCTAGAAGCTAAATACTTTGAAGTAATTCTATTGATTTGCAATTTCCAGAAACATTATTTGATTCAATTATTTCTAAACAATCAAAATGGAAGACACTCCAAAGAATAAACAAACACATGCAATAATACAGAGTTGTGGCACAAAACATTTTTTGGACCTAAATCTACCATTTCTAACTGGTTGTTCTGTTTCACATTGGTGTAGGAGAGGTATATCCCAGTTTAAGTTTTGATGACGGACCCATTGGTGTCTTTAAGTAAGGTTTCTCAGACATATCCAAATTTCCTTTACTATATTTGCACCAGGATATAACTGATTGGATAGGCTACATGCTAGGAAACAGATTGATAAATTGCGAGACAAATGGCACAAAAATAACAAACAGACCATCCTATGGACATGCTTGCATAATAGGAAGTATACGAAATCTTCCTGATCATATTGATTACTGCACTCCCAAACCCTTCCTACTGAGGAACTTCGGTTTCTCAATTCCATCCAATATGGAAACTGTCAATGGTCTCCCTGCTGATGAGATGAGGCTATCCATCTATACGGATGGGTCTAAATAGGGGGACAGAGTGGGCAGTGGTTTATACATCCCTGAATTTGGAATAAGAATGTCTTTTAGACTTCCAGATGGATGTAGCATTCTTCAGGCCGAAGTATCGGCTATTAAAAGAGCGGCCAACTGGCTCAGATATTACAGTGTATCTGGTAGGGATGTCCGTATATATACTGACGGTAAAGCCGCAATTAAGTCCCTGATATGTGTTTATACAACATCGAATATGGTCCAGGAATGCCGGGCATCCTTAAATGAGATGGCGAGACATTCGACAGTTGTACTCACATGGGTACGTGGACACAGGGACAATGAAGGCAATTGTATTGCTGATCACTTGGCAGGATTATGAGCCTTGCTGTCGGAAGACGAGATAGACTCTCTCTGCGAAATTCCGCTGTCAACTTGCAAGAAACGTATACATGACACATATTACGAACTTGCCCAAACGTGGTGGGGTAATGAATCCACCTGTGCTATCACGAGGATGATATGGCCTGCGCCGGACTGCACACGCACGTCATATCTTCTTCGACTACAACGAATACGACTCAGCAATATGGTGGCGATGATCACCGGACATTGCACTTACGGTCTCCATGCTGCAAAACTTGGGTCACCTTATAACGACTTCTGTAGAAGTTGTCAGAATGAGGAAGAGGAAGAAACTATTCTACACTTCTTTTGTAATTGTCCGGCTCTTGGAGATCTACGGGCCAGAGTTTTAGGTGAGAGATTCCTGGTACCCTCTCCGGGCTATCAGTGAAAGAACTAAGGTGCATAGACACCTTTTTTAGGGAAAGCAGGTGGTTGATAAGACCGGACTTGCAAATTGCACCTCATGGCGACTCGACAACTGTCCCATGATGGTCTGCGTTACTTGACTCTCAACACCTTCTCCTCTTAATCCTCAAATTTCTTTAAATTTTCTCCTCTTGCCTAATAAATCTATAGAATTCCTTTCATCTACTTCTATTTCTCTCCTCTCTGTGTTTTTCATCTTCTTACAGGTACCACAAAAGGGAACGTTTATTGGACCCAAGTGAGCTGTACAAACAAAGGTTTTGGACGGCTGCCTGATAACCAAACCTATACATATGGTCAATTCACAAGGAATCTTATCAGTCATATTGACATTATGTCATAGAAAGTAGTAATATTTTAGGAAATTTTTTGCTTGAAAAGCATAAAAACCATCGTAAAATATTAGGACAATATGACATTATAAGAGACCTTGTGAATTAACCAATAGTCTACTATTGATTATATGCAATGACTTTTTCAAAACCATCTGATATGCAAAAGATGTCGGAATATTGTTCTAAGAAAATAATCCCAACATTTTATGTGAAAGGGCAAAGGAAGCCATCTACATATCTTATAAGTATGACAGAGTTTGAGATGGTTTAACGTAGACCCAGATAAGGCTAGAAAGCGGAAACTATCAAATTGTTATTCAAAACAAGATAATACAAATAACGAAGAAAGTTAAATACCAAGAAGTTGTACTCGATTGGAGACCGGAAGGACCACATTGACATGAGAGTAGAAATACAAATAAATGTAGGTTGATAGGAGGATACATTTTCGTTGTCTCGAATCATAAGACATACACCTAAGCAACATTGGTCCTATTGTGCACCCCCATACCATGGATGTTCATTCATCGTTCGACTTTTAGAAACTCGGGTTCTTCAGCAGTGTTCCTTAGGGTCCTCCAGCAAGTTTGTTGATAAATGTTATGTCCGGTATCAGGTCTCGCCCGAAGTACATGAATGTAATTCCGGAAAAAGCAGGACAGGCGCAGATAAAATGTTCAAATGTTTCATTATCTTCCCCACAAGCCCTACACGCAGAAAAAAAATATAGTTGTACATTGTTACTGTAACCATTTCAAATTTGTACATGGTTACTGTAACAATATCAAAATTTTTAACAATATTATAGTCACAGTAACTATATATATGATTGTGGTAACAATAATATGGTTAATTTACGATTTACATGAATATTTCAACCATATATATGGTTACAGTAACCATGTATATGTTTGTGACAACCATTTATATGATGAATAATTTTATCATAATATGTTGTTCTCAGATTATGATATGAGAGCATCATAATATGGTAAGTCCTTTATCATATAAATGGTTGTCACAAACATATACATGGTTACTGTAACCATATATATGGTTGAAATATTCATGTGAATCGTAAATTAACCATATTATTGTTACCACAATCATATATATAGTTACTGTGACTATAATATTGTTAAAAATTTTGATATTGTTACAGTAACCATGCACAAATTTGAAATGGTTACAGTAACAATGTACAACTATATTTTTTTTCTGCGTGTACATTCGTTAGATTCCGCACAGCCCATTTGATAGAGTTGTGCTCTTAATCCAGAGTGTCGCGTCAACTTACTTAATTTGAGCAACACCCTTGTCCTATACTCGTTCAGATTTCCCCATAGGATTATTTTGACCGGCCAACTGTTTCGATAGACCAGAGAGACACATGAGGTTCCCTTGTCCATTTTTTTCAAATCCGCTCTTGTTGCCTCCAATGGTTTCGAATTGTGCAAGTTTGTCGCAATGAGTTCCCTTTCTCTGATGGCGAGGTCGTTAGCTCGTTTATTGCCCACTATCCCAGAATGGCTTGGCACCCAGATTAAGTATTCGTAGCCAAGCTCTAGTTGTGTAGTCGATTATTGCCCCTTTGCTAATTAAGGTTGTTCTCTCGGTAGCTATAGGCTTGATTGTCATCCGGCTATTGCTAAATATGTTCGCATCTATCGATCCCATATTTTGCCTTAAACCAATTAATACATTCCGTGATGGCACGGACTTCCGCCTGGGAGTTGGTATTGTGGCTCGGAAAGCGGATCTGTGAGTTCTCTATGTAGACTTTCAGACCCGTTTTATCCCTTAGTTTATAGCCGTTCGTGTAATAATGGATTTCGGCAGGTTTCTACTCATAGATTCCGTTTGACCAAGATTGTATATCTGGAATTAATGTTTCCCAGTTTTCTGCTAGGTTTGTCTATATCTATCCAGTTTGTGTATATCTATCCAGGGTATCAATTCTACGCTGATGACGTGATCTCTAGCTCCCTTTAGTCAGTTCATTCAATGTTATTAGGCTTTCTGCGGTGAGGGAACTAGTTGTAGTAACCGTATGTTATTCAATACGTTTTAAGTACTAAGGGATTTAGCATTAGAATTAATTCGTAATGAATTCTTTAATAGAATAGTTAAGAAATCAAGTTTTCTATGATTTTGAAAATTGTATTAAGAATGAATTACTTCGAAGTTTCGAGATGTTGTGACTTATAAAGGAATTTTAAAGAAAAGTAAACATTTTTCTTTTACTTTGAGAAGACACTTCATACAGCCCTCATACAAGAAGTACTTAGTAGTTGTGTTCATTTACATTTGTTCTAACTGACAAACATGTCCTTACATGTCTCTAGTAATCAAAATGCAGACAAACAAGAGGTTATTGTTACAAATACATACAAACAAACACTAATACACATGTGGACTTCTAGGAGCGCAAGTGTGTCTGTGTACAGAAATGTACATATGTACATATAATCCTGATGAAAAAATATAAGAAACAAAATATGAAACCATGAATTACATTGTCATTTTTTAACACTTTACCTACAACTATAACAACAGCAAAAGCAACAATATGAATAAAAGCAACAACAATAATGTTATGAATGTATACGTATTTATGTATGGCTGTATGTATATGTATTTAAATACCCAAACACCACCCCAAAAAGGAAGGGGAAGTCTTGTAAACGTTTATTGTATTTTTCTGTTTTTTTTATTTCTCTTCTCTCATCATTTCTTAAAATTGTATTTTTCGTCATCTTTTCTAAGTATATGTCTTCTTTACTTGTTTGTTTGTTTCTTTATTTCTTTTCTTGCTTCAATCTCTTGACATTTGTTGGGTTTTTTTTTGTCTTGTTTTCCTGCTGTGTTCTTTTCCATCTTGTACATTTGGCGGACATCTATTTTACATTTGCATGAATTTTAAGCTTTTTTTTTTTTCATCGTCGCTATATTTACAAGTGTCTGGCTGTACTTGTTGTAATATGAATGTAAATCTTTGTACTTTTGTGTCTACAAGAAAGAACTTTAAAATTACAAGTTCATATGCGCCATATTAACAAGAAACTTGTGAAGAACTGTTGGGAAAACAAATTCATTTAAGACAAATTATTACCACTTGAAGCGACCATGTGGGACCTCTAGCAAATGACTGGGCAACTGGGCGTAAAACATTAATCAGTTGGATTGTCTAATTTTAGCTATTTTAACATTAAATACTGAAAAATAAATGGAACTTTCATAAATGAATGACCTCTCATTTATAGAACCAATTTAAATACAAATTTAAAACTAAAAAAATTTAAAAAAAATGACATTTTATGAAATAAATTTTGCAGACAGAAAATGATTTATCAGATATACATATTTAAAATAAAATAAGACTTTTTGAGGGAACATTGGAATTTTATTTTATTTTTTCAAAAACGTTCAAGATAGTCGTCCTGTTATTTAATTTTTCTTATTGTAGGGTACAAAATAATAAAAATCATGCATATTTTGTAAAATGTAGAATTCATATTTAAATAGTTATACATTCTTAAAAATATACAATTTGCACACCAGGATGGCCCTTATTATGTAATTTTTATACTCACCACCAAAAAGATGGGGAGTATATTGATTTAGTCAATCCGTTTGCAACATATCGTAATATTGGTCATAGAACTAAAAAGTATATACATTATGGGTCTTTGTATAATTCTAAGACGATCTAATTATGACCGTCCGCCATTCCGTTGGAGGGACGATAGAGGAATGAAATTTTCCTCAAAGATTCTTTGTTAGGGAGCAAAGTTTGGTATTGAAACTGGGCAAAATCATTCACTCAGAACTAGAGTTGTGGACCATAATATGAGAGAACTTACAAAAAATAGCCATCCTGATGTTTTTCAAAAATGTTTTGCTATTTTCTTTAAATATATTGCAGATAAGGAGTGAGATCGAAAAATTCTTAACAAACAGTTTTATTTTTTTTTATTTGATTGAAAAAAAAATATATTTTTATAATTTAAGCACTAGTAATGATATTTTGAACCTTTTTCGGAAACCCTTCCATTAACGTTTTTATAGTGCTTTCTATCACTTTGTTCGAACATGTAGTACATCTCCGTTTAAAATCTACCACACTTTTGGACACCTTTTTTGTGCTCTTTAATTCCCTCCACTGGCTTTAGCTCCCGGCAGTTTGGAGGATTTGCCTCTCTTGGTACAAATACCACATTATTGTTCTTGTACCACTCAATACCTTTCTTCAATAGTGACAGAATGCCAAATCAGGCCAAAAATAAGTGGACACATTAAGAAGTCTTATGAATGGAAGCATCCTTCTTTATAAACATTCCTTGATGTAAATTTTGGTATTTAAAGAGCCCTTTGTAACAAATGTTTGGGTTCTTTTGCCGTAACGGCATATGCCAAGAACTTTTTGGAAAATTTTCTGCTTTTGGGTCCTAAACTTTTCAACAACATTCCCTCAAGCATCAACCACATAAAAATATTCACCCGGAAGCTGTGAAAAATTTTCCATACGTACCATTATGCAGCAGGTGTATTTTTTGTATAAAATTTGCCTCTAAAATTTTTAGCAGCGTTTCTGTCAGGAACTTTTTAAGCCTTGTATGCTTTTAAACCTTCATTGGCTTTAACTTTTCGTACCCAATAGTCCGAGTACTGACCTAACCGAGCTGCTTTCCTACCGGATGTGTTGGGAGGCTCTTTTGAAAATACTTTCTATTTTTTGGCTTTAGAAACATCATGTGGACCATTTCTTCTACCTGAACCAGGTTTTCTATCAACGGACAAGTTCTCCCGGTACTGTTTAATAACATTGGAAACAGTTTGGCAGCAGACCTTTGAATGCTTGGCCAACTTTTTGTAGGACCAAGTTAAGTTTTGTTGAAAATATTTAATAAATTTAGTACGCACTTTTTGCTGGTCACTCATTTTAATCAGATTAACAACAAATGAACATAATTGACATTAAACATAATAACTGACATGTTTTACAAAGGTAACTTGATCAAGAAAAAAAAATCAAATAATACTTGGATTAAAAGTTTTAATGAAAAACGTGTGTTAAGAATTTTACGATCTCACTCCTTAATATACAATTTTGCACACGTACGATTATTTATTCCAGCCCCCATGGCTTTATGGTACATAAATGCCAGTATTCATACAAAATTCATCAAAAATAAGTTTCATGTAAAATGAAATCACAAAACTAGTTTTCGTTAGGATCGGTGGATTTTGTGAATATCGGTTAATATTTGATCATAGGCTTCATATTGAGTATAATTCCGAAAATCACTACGTATACAACTGGATTTTTTTACGATCAGTCCATAATTGACTATAGCACCCGCATAAATGCTTGGTGTTCAAAAAGAAAAATTCGTAACAAAATTCCGTCCGATGTTCTAAATACGGGGAGACCTAGAAGGCCCTTATTTGCTTATGTATCCGAAAATATGTTGAATTGTTAAAAAGTTTTGTATCAAAATACATGAACAACATTGTTCGGACCACTATATATATTCTGATACCAATAACATTAAAATTTATGAATCTTACTAGGTGAAATTAATACTTTGTAGTAAATTCACTTTAATTCATGTCTTCAAAAAACAGTTATAAAATTAATATATTTTTGTTGAGAAAACATTTATTCGCAAATCATTCTCAAATCTCAAACGGGAAAGGGTTTGATTTCAAACCATTTTAAGATCCAACTAGCATGTTTGCTGTGCTAATACAAGTATCTAGAAATGTGTTAAATAAATGTTACAGAAGTCATACTTGTAGTTCAATGTTTTACTTAGTTGCAGGTTTTAAATTTCATAAATGTCAATAACTTTTCATCATCGTTGTCACACTTGTCGTATGAACGTATGAATCAATTTTGTATTAAACTAACAATTCCACTTAGAGTCGTCAGACAGTCACTTCATTTCATATAACTTTAAGTAAAAGGTCAATTTAGTGAATGATTTGTTAGAATGACAATACAAATGCTGAACATGCTTAAATATTATTTAACAAACTATGGACAGTTTTGATTAAAGTAATAGTAAATTAATGCATATGTAGGTGTTTTTAACATACAGACAGACGGACGGACATAGCTAGATCGTCTTAGAGTCTTATGTGGACCCAGAGTATAAACACAGTCTTATGCAAATCATTATAGTCCGACATAAATCTTTTTTTTTTAGAACCGAATATATTATACAGTCCAATATCCAACAAACCAAAACTTTTAAATTTTAATCGAAGGATAGAATTTAGGATTTTCATTATCTTAAAAAAATCAAATAATTTAAGGTGTTTACTCACTTTTGAGGCTATGTGTATATACTAGGGTATTCAATCGATTAACTGTTAATCGGTTAACCGATTAATTTTGGTCGGTTAACTGTTCGAATAATTTAAAATTGCCGATTTTCAAATAACAAATAAACCGATTAATTTGATTCGATTAACCGAAATTTTTTTTTCCAGTACTTTATATAGAAATTTAGTTTTAAACACATACATTTTATGTCTTAACTCATGAACATTCCCTTCTAGCAATAGTTTTTTGAAGTATAGCTCAAAATCTGAAACAAGGCATGTGGAAATGACCTTTTTTCTAGAATGTTCCATGAAGAACTTTGAGCTAATGAGTCGGAGAAAGACATTATTGAAACGAGTCTTTTATCAGAACTTAACGATACTATTAAAAGTATTCAAAATCTAAAAATCCCAAACGGAATCCAATGGTATACTGAAGGATTTTATATGCTTAAAATAACTAAACTTAATGTAACAAACCGAATGACAAAATCTTAGTAGTTTTGTATAGGAGAAAAATAAAAGAACCACTTACAGTCTGCTTTTTGGAAGGCATGCATGCGTTAGTTTTGAGGTACTTAAAACCAACAAATTAACAGCCAATTTTCTTTAATTTATACGTTTTATTTATTTCGTTAACATTACAAAATCTCCCCTAAAAATATCTTCAACAAATTTCCTATAATTTACAAACCTTTAACGGTGGCCGTTCAAAATAAGTACGTGTATTTTGTTGTATCAATTATTTGGCTACAATGACAGTTTTTATATGACCACTGATCCATTTGCCCAAGCAATTGACATTTTGGTTTTCGAATATTGCCCGCACAATTACCATTCAATGAAACAATAAGCGAATGCATTCAATGTTTTTCACTCTCCTACTTACTCCTTGTTTTCTTTTTCGTTTTTTTTTTTGTTCGCAACTACCAAATAAAAATGAATTGATGTAATTTGATCGGATCGGATGCTATATATACAATACATCTGAGTATGTGTGTCTGTTGTACGTGTTTATGAACAAAAAAATAAATAAATAAAAGTGTCTGTATCTGTATCATTATCGCTATATTCATATATGGTCATTTACTTTTATTTTAAAATGTTTATACTATTACCCAGCAATAACAAAAACAACATCAATAGAAAAACTGACTTTTCTGTGATATGCAACGCATCTTATAATCACACACTCAGACCCAAGCAAACAGACCCAGGATACTCAGTTTGTTCGTCAATTTACCAATTTGTATGGGAATATGTTTATACAAACATACAACCTCACACACCAATGCATGATGCATATTCATTAGAATGCTCCAACATTGTATGGCTGAAAAAAATATCAAGCTACAAGCCATCTACTTTCAAGCATGCATCAAATGATTGCTCGTTTGAAAGCTTTCGGGCTGATGTTACTTGAAAATCTTGAGAAACCAATAATCGAGATCCCAGTATTTCTGCATGGATTATAATATGAAGTGGTAAAAATTTATTTTTTTTTTGTTGGTAAAAATTCCAACATAATTTCCGATCGAGAGTCGATACTCAGGGATTCCACATCAAAATCATATTGAATTGTGTGGGTCTCTTCTGATGGAGCCTTAAGATATGACATTGTACGTAGTGCTGCTGGCTTCACTGAATCACATGAATGGTAAGGGATGTTTTCTCGATTCTTCAGACTTATAGCTTTTGGCAGACTCAGCTAAATGAGTCTGCCAAAAGCAGCACGAATCTCGAGAAAAATATTTAAAAAACTTATAGGAAATTCTCAGGTATAAGAAAGTTAAAAATTTTCAAAGGACATTATTTAAAATGGTTGCTCCTAAAAAACTAAAACAAAAAATTGTTTTCAAGATTATTATTGGTGACAGTAGGGTATCCAACTCTATTGATTCGCTCGAGCACCGTCGCAATGTGGGCTGCGTATCCCTGTTCTATCGGTATTACAATGGAATGTGTTTTGATGAAATTAGCGAACTTGTTTCTGATACCCGCAAATAATACACGTTTCTCATCAAAAACACATCCCTTTGTGGTCGATTGGGCAGTGGAGCGAACAACACATTACAGGGAAAAAATTGTTCTTTAGCCGTACTATACGTATATGGAACAAACTTCCCGCTGAAGTGTTTCCTGTCATTTTCAATGTAGGAAAGTTTAAATAGAATGTCCACTAACATAACTCCCTCTTACCTCCCAACCATAACGTAGTTCCAACGCAATGTTTTTCATGAGTAGGTCCAAGAAGAAGAAAAAAAAACGAGACAAGAAAATATCAGAAAATGGAAAACTGAGTACACAGTTTTGTATATATGATCTCTAGTTTACTGTTTTAAATATTAGACTAATGAGTTTTTGTTAATAAAGCTATAGGAACAACATTTAAGTATTTGGTAAAGTATACATAAGGTTTCAACATATTGTTACATTTTATCCTTTTAAAAACGTTGGTTTATTTCCTTTAAATAAACCGGATACTGTTGATTGCAAATAAAAAGCAGTTTAGTAGTTAAAAATTTGTAGCAACTCTTTATTTATTTAAAAAACAGTTCAAATAGTCAGTCAGTGTCTTTATACACATTTATAAATTCGCAGAAATGCACACACACTTTATAATGTACAAACTTTAATGTACAAGACAGTTGATATTAACTATAACAGCGCATATTATAAACTCACTGACTACTGCAACCGCAGTCACTATTTATACACACTGCCATCTTCATCCGAGTAGTCTAAATTGTTCTTAACGGTCAAAACTCGTATGTTCGAATTTTAGAGCTTTCTATGTTAATGTTAGCAGCTTAAACATTTAGTGTTGCCATACTTATAAACAATGCTAATAACCGCATTCTATTAACATTGTTGATAAGTAGAAGCTTCTACTGATGGACGTGTTTATAAACATGATGAATGCTTACAGACTGTTAAATTCAAATCACTATTGTAAATTCATAACAATATATAAACAAATATTTGTATACATTTAAAGAGAAAAAAATATCAAAAAGTGAAAAACCATGAAAATATTGATAGAGTTAAACAAAACTTGATTATTATTGAAATCAAACTTTAAAATTGTGTATTGTGTATTACAAAATTGTAAATTAACCCTTTTTGAGCACGGAAATAAATTTACCCAATATTTTAAACGGTAAAATATTGTATTTGTACTTTATTTATTGCATGCTTTGACAAAATAGCAACAAAACGTATGCTTGAATGTGTGTTGGTTTCACTGCTTTGCGTATTTTGTTTTTTTTTTTTTTTTTTTGTTTCGTTTGGCGTTGTTGTTTTTATACCCTTCACCTTCGTGAGAAGGGTATATGCATGATTGTCATTTCATTTGTAACAATATAATCTGTTCGTCAGCAATTAAATGTAAAATGTTTAAAAGTTTTCTTGATATATTTAGGATGCTATACGCTAAAAGTGGTCAATTAATGCATCCACAACAAAGGTGAAGGGTATAAAAGATTCGGCATAGCCGAATAAAGCACTCTTACTTGTTATTTTAACCTTTTAAAGAACATTTATTTAATTTTAAAAATAAAATAATAAGCCCTACAAATTCTCACACTTTAACATATTGTTAGAATTTGACTTGATTGCTAATATAATTATGTTTTAAACTTAAAAGATATTTGAAAAAATTAAATATTGTTCAAACTAAAAAATATGTGGCTTGAATTTATTTTTCCATTTTGCTGGAGAATGCTGTTGATATAAATTGTAATTCAACTATAATTTTATTGCGTGACACTCGATTTAAGGCTTGAATTATACTCGTTTTCAACTTGAATTCCAGTAAAAATTCTTATTGGGAACTTTAATATTTAAGTTCATTGAATTCTAAAAACTATTAAAATTTATAGAGTTCTTAATGCTTTTATAAGTTTGGTGGTAATTTGGCCCCATGTCTGTTAAAGAGATAAGTTCGGGTTTTAGGTTGCTATAGTAAATGATGATATATTTTTCTCAAATTTTCTTTAAATCTGCCCAAAAATATATTATATTGTGCCATATTTCTATATATTATATTGTGCCAAGTTTCTATAAAAAATCCCAAATATTGCAAATTTTGACCTTTGAGGGTTAACAACTCAAGCTAGAGGACGGTCAAAATTCGTAATTTAATTTTTTGGAGCACTCTAATACTAATGATACCACCACCAATATTCCTTTAAATTTGTACAACGTTCGTATGTTATTTTATACATATTTTCATTGCATACTTTCAGGTTGCTCTACGACTCTCCATGTAGAACTACCATATTCCAACCATCAACCATCGCAGCAGTATCTGCAATTTGCACTCATGTCGAACATGAAAATAATGAAAAACAATTCGTGCGTAAACTGTTGATGCCTACACAGCGCTACACACCACCCATACGATACACGTCTGTTTGGGGGCTCACATCAATACAAATGTTCATATCATACGAGTAAAAATACATGTATGACTGTGTGTGTGCTCAACATATACAAAATCCAACCAGACAAGTCCAGACCATAAGGCAGTCAGTTCTTAATAACAAGAACAAAAAAGAAACCTTAACCAGACCATAAGTCGTCGTTCGTGGGATGTTTAACTAAAAAAAAAAAATCAATTCAAAATCATGATGACTTAAAAATGGTCAGTGATGTCAAAACTTGTTTTCAAATTGTGGAAATGGAAAATAAACAAAAACGATTAGCTGTTAAATTAAACTGTTCGAGTTACCTGGTCTAAATTACTTAGAATATTTAGACCTACTTTGTGGAAAAATTTATCAGAATTTCCGTATAATCAACAGTATTCCAGGGGGAAATTTGTATGGAGGCTAGGTGAAATCATTTTCAATACCAAACAAACCTTATCAACAGAGAGTATTTGAAGCTAGAACTTTTCTTTTGGTCTTTATCGTGTTTTCAACAGACAGACTGACGGACATAGCTAGATCGTCTTAGAATCTTATAAGAACCCGGGATTGTTATATATGTGTTACAAACGGAATGACAAAATAAAATACCCTCATCATTTTTGATATTGGGTACAATAATTTGTCTAGAATATGTCAAGGTGAGTAGGATTTTCGTTACTTTTATCCAGCTCTTAATGGCCGGCAGCTGGGATGCTTTGGCCAGTCAATTTCGTGACCATTTCGAATCTATTGTCGATTATCTTGGCAATAACAAACTGTTCTATTAGAATAACTGATGATTTCGATAAGGAATCCAGCTTGTTACATGATGAAGTCAATATAGGTTTATTTATCTCATCCATTTAAATATATATTCCTTACTATTGTCACTATCAGCGGGTGCTTGAAACTAGAGACCTACGCCCAACGGCTGTAAGCCAGATGAGCCGAGCCGCCGATACATTTTAAAAGCCGCCGCCGCCGAAATTTTATCGGCTTGAAGTTATCCGCCGTTTTTGATTAAAGCTCCTTATAATTTCACAAAATTTTCTGAATTTCACTTTTAAAATATTTAATTTTTTACAATTTGAGTAGTTATTCTTTTGTCGGCTGACAGCCGGTTTTGAACCGAAGCCAACATTTGTTAGAGTCAGTCCATATAGAATATGGAAATGTGGAAGACCGATATCGGGAATTAAGTTTGAACATCTACAACGACTAGCTGCCAACTGGAGAGGTGAGTCTGTGCATATTCGGGACGAACAGGATTAAGAGGGGGACAGTGTTTCAAATTTGCAATAGCGATTTGAATTTAACGGTCTGTAACAACTGCCTGCAGCATTCATTATGTTTATAAACACGTTAATCAGTAAAAGCTTCTACTTATCAACAATGTTGATAGCATGCGGTTATTAGCATTGTTTATAAGTATGGCAACACTAAATGTTTAAGTTGCTAACATTGACATCGAAAGAAATAGAATTCAAACATACTAGTTTGTCCGTTAAGAGCATTGTAGAAAATTCCCGTAAGATGGCGTGTGTATAAATAGTAGCAGAGGTTGCAGTCGTGAGTGGAGTTTATCATAAGTGCTGTTAGAGTTAACATCAACTGTCTTGTACATTGAAGTTTGTACATTATAAAGTGTGTGTGTGCATATCTGCGAATTGATAAACGTGTATAAAGACACTAAGTGACTATTTGAATTGTTGTTGTTGTACATTTTAGATAAATAAAGAGTTGTTACAAATTTTAAACTACTCAACTGCTTTTTATTTGCAGTCAAAAGTATCCGGTATATTTAAAGGAAATAAACCCCGTTTTTAAAAGGTAAAAACGTAATAATATGTATGTAATTAACTATTTTGCAAATGTTAATGTACAAAAAAAGGTGCGTCCAATGTAATAATACAAGCTGTGCATGACGTATCCGGATGCATGGATCCACAAGCTTAAATTTTCATTGACTCTGCCGTTTAATTTTAGTGATGGGCAGGATTATGTTGAGTTTGAGGGCTTCGGTTGATTGTGGATTATTGGCATAGACCTACCACTTCAGTAAACCCCGCAATAAAAAGCCTGGCTAGACCAAACCGTACTATATTGGCGACCAATTCTATTCATGCAGAATGTCCATTGTAGCGTTCGTTGAGTGACAGGTGTTCAATTTTGACAAAAGAAACCAATTTATTTTAATTTCAACTTCGTTTTCAAAGAAGTATGAGCCAATGATACCGTCTGCCCAAAATCTGCATCAAACACTAAGTTTTTTGTTGATGCTTTGTCAGCTGAAGAATTAGGGATAATTCTTTACTGAAACTAGGTTTAGTATTTTTCGCACAACTTAAAAAGTAATTTGTATGTTGACTTATAAAAACCTTCCCCTGCTAAACTACAACTTTGTATAAAATATGAGATTGGAACAAGGAAAGATCTTAGATTAAACGCAAGCGCAAAATTGTAATCAGATCCATTGAGTAAGCATTCACCACCTGGAGTAATAACAAAACTGACGAAACTGATTCGTTACACAAAAGAACTAGATCTTCATGTTCCAAAGAGATGAGATGTGAAAAATCTCTACACAACCATAGCCTTAGAAATGAAGTTCTTATTGCTACCCGGCTCAATAAAAGCTTTTAGTCATTCTATTCACAAACCCGAGTTGATAATGCTAACCTTTTGCCTGAATTATTAGCAAGTAATTGAAATCGGAATAATAAACCAGTCGGGCAATAAACCGCTATGTCGCGCAATTTGGGGCATTGAAACAAAACATAAATGCTACCCTCGTCAATTCAATTTAAATACAAGTAAGACACAAGTAAACACGCAGAATATTTCGGTTCTATTAACGGAAAGTCAGTTGATAAAGAAGAATTTCGGTTGAATCAACCAAACTTTTGTGACCCCTTCTAAAATTTTGTAGCCACAACTGTAAAATTCCGTCAGTAAGGTAGAATCATTCGATTGGCAACAAATATGGCTGCTACTACGAATCTGTTTTTTCTGTGTACTTACACCACCTATATCCGACCGAAAATAGAATACAACGTTTTTGTATTGGCCGGTTCTTTGAAGTCTATTTTGGAGTATCTCGACCGCATACAGGAGAGTGTGAAAGTAGGTTAATATTTCTAAACTCTATTGATTCACAGAAGGATCCTTGCAAAGTGTATTCTCTGTCATTGGTCTACTGATACTACAATGTCAGTTCTGTTTTGACATTTGTGTAGTAAACACATGCGGAATACACGTTAATAAACAATGTTACGCTACACTGCTCCAGAACGCCGAATATTGCTGACTATTTATTTGACCAATAATCGGTCGGTGACTTTGGCACAACGTGAATTTCGTCGCAGATTTCCTGGCCGTCCAACGCCTACTGGTGAAACACTGCGACGTTTAGCCGCTAGCCTCGATGAGACTGGCACAACACGAGATGCTGCCAAGCGTGGCAGACCCCGGAGTAGCCGTTCTGCAGAGAATATTCATCATGGAAGCGCCGTCGACATCGACCAGACGACGTGCCACGCAAATGGGTATCAGTCGACGGTCTTTACAGCGAATTTTGGTACAAGATTTAAAGATGTTTTCGTACAAAGTCCAGACGGTACATCAGCTGTTAGCTGCTGACCGCCAATCGCGTCTAACATACGCTCAAGCCATCCTTAATCACCACCAAGAGGAAGATGATTTTTCATCAAAAATAATCATGAGTGATGAGGCCCATTTTCATCTTAGCGGGTACGTAAATAAACAAAATTTACGCTTCTGGGGCACTGAAAATCCGCGTGTAACCCACGAAGAGCCATTACACCCACTCAAAGTCACTGTATGGTGTGCTGTTTTCGCTGGAGGAGTCATCGGACCTTTTTTCTTCGAAGACGTCGCCGTCCAAACGGTTACTGTGAATGGTGAGCGCTACAGAGCAATGATCAACGAGTTCTTTTCGCCGCAACTTGATGAATTGGGATTGGAAAACATGTGGTTCTAACGGGACGGTGCAACGGCACACACTGCACCTGCCACAACCGATATGCTGAAGGATGCATTTCCCGGGCGCCTAATCTCCCGTTTTGGCGATTTGCACTGGCCAGCAAGATCGCCTGATTTGACCGCTCCAGACTTCTTTTTGAAGTCGCGGGTTTATGTCAACAAGCCTCAGACTCTTGCAGCTCTTAAAGACAATATCCGTCAAGAATGTGAGGACCTATCGCCGGAAGTTTTGGCCAAAGTGATGGAAAATGCCATAAAAAGGGCTGATGTAAAAAAAATTAAAAGACCAAATAAAAATAATCCACAAGAAGAATCAAAGTTTTTCATTATTTTTTTTTAATTACAGCCAAAAAACATCGGAAGTTTACTTTTGCGCCACCTTGTACAATGCTGAAATAATGGAACTTGTTCCCGATAACAACGTTTTTTACATAAATTTCGTTACAGTAACTTGAATTCAAGGTTGGCAACCGAAACGAATAACGGTATCGGTAACGGTATCGGTATTAATTTTATTTTTATTTCGGTATCGGTATCGGTAACGGTATTTAAATTATATCGGTATCGGTATACCGGTATAATACTAATATATCGGTATTTATACCGGTATAAAAATTAAGTACATCAAACCTAACAAAAACTTATAAAAAATCGAAATATATGAAAGAGCTACAAAAAAAATACAATATGTCAAAACAACAGGTACTTTGTTTTTGTTAAAAGATAATTGAATTGTCAAAGTTGCCTGTTGTTGTTTTTGCTTGAATTGACAATCCAATCATCTATACAAGTGAACAAAATAATCAGCTGTTCTTCTGAGGTCACCTGCTATAAATTCGCCTTGGTATGTAAGTAAACAACTAAGACAGAGTTGTATTAGTTGAACATCAAGCAGGGATGGACAAGGCTCAAATACTATTTTCTACTAGCAGCAAAGTTGTTAAATTATGTAATTTTAACAATTTTGCAAAATTTAATTATAATGCCGGTATGATATCAGTATTGAAACTTGTATGATACCGGTATTGATTTGCAATTGATACCGGTATAATAAAGGTATTGATACCGTTATGATAACGGTATTGTACCGGTATGATACCGGTATTAAGGGAAACGGTATTTGAATACCGGTATTTTACCGAAATAATTATTTCGGTATCGGTATCAATACCGGTACTCAATTTTAAACGGTATTTAATCGGTATCGGTATTAATAACGGTATCGGTTGCCAACCTTGCTTGAATTTCATTGACCCATAAATTATTTGTCATGCATTGTACTCCGAGCAGCGTATATGGTTCATATTCTATTTACTTTTAATATTGGAAATCTCGGGCATAAGACCGTAAAAGCTACTCTAGAGCCTTTAGAGCGCTGTGAATTTGGAAACAAAATACTATTTTTTGACTTTTATAAACTATTGAATGGTCAACTTCTCTTAATTTATGATAAGTCTTATTAAATCCACTTTTTATCCTATTTAAATGTAAAAAATTCATGGTTGCATGAAATCAAGGATTTGTTTGGCATAACGTAATGATTGTTTGACTTTTTCCGACTAAATTGTCAATTTATAGAACCTCTGTATAAATGTGTGCATACTTAAAAGCAATATTCCAAAAATTTAAAACTTTTTAAATATAAGCTTTTTTGATTTGCTTTTAATGAAATTTTAAATGGATAACTTTATTTTCAAAGTAACTAATTTTCATATTACTTACTAAAACGATTCATATGCGCCCCTTCTCATAAGATTTCTCATCCCAGAACAACTGCATACGTACGTGCTATAACGCAGATATAGCAACGTCACTCACCTTTAATGAATTGAGTGAGATTGAAGAGGACATTGCTTGGTTAGTTGGAATTGTCCAAATAAAAACAAAAAGGTAAATGTTGAAGAAAAAAAAAACAACAGCAGCAGCAGCAGCAGCAACACAAGCTGTATAAATGCAACATGCAAGCAAACGTTCATGCTCAACATATTGCACAATGGTACGAGTATGAGACAACAAGAATAAAACCCCAACTTATTTGTTCACCTTGGGTTACACAATTGGGTGGATGTAAAAATCACACTTTTACACATGTTCAATTTTGTTATAAACATTTGTTGTTGCTATTTTCTTTTTATTTTCTTTTATTGTTGTTGTTGTTCTTCTTCTTTTTCATAAGTGTGATGGTTGTTGGTAAGTAATTTCTAACAGTAACTGTGTGTGTGTGGGAGAGTGTCTGGTATTACAATTGTTTCCTCTTTCATGCCACCATGTTGGTTTTTTTTTATACTTTTCCTACGACTTTTTTTTTTCTTCTGGTGTATTTCTTTGCCAGTTTTAAGTGATACTTGAACACTTTTACTGGTGTCAATTTGTTTGTACTACTTTTACACATGAATACAATTTTTCAATAACAGTTTTTGCCACAAAAACGAAAGAGAGTGTAAAAACAACACTACTGCAGCACACTAATGGAAAAAATCATTTTTAACCTCAATTTTTTCTACATATTCTCTAGTTTTTTTTAGAAGAATTCTTCAAGTTAATAAAATTTGTCAATTGTCCGTAAATATTAATTCCTTTTAACAATTTCCACATGGTATTTTTCCTACTACTTACTAACTTAAAAATTCAATCAATTTAAAATTCCATCACTGTCACTTGAACTTGATGGCCTTTTAAGGAGAGTCCTAATGGAAACCAAAGACAACTTTGCACTGCTGCAGCAAAGAAAATATGAACATTTGACAGGCAATACAAGAAATCTCCTTGAGTAATATTCCAAAGTAAAGATTGACTTTCAAATTTCCACACTTAAATATGTATGTAGAGACATACATTCATAGTTATTTATTCTCACACTTGTACAGACAGGAACAGTCAACGATATAAAATCAAGTTCATTCATACATTTACACTTTAATGTGTTGATGGCTGTGTTGCGACGTTTCTTGTTCTCCTTTTATTTTCAGCCTTCAGTTCTTTCATCTTGGGTTACATTCCAGCAATGACATTTCATATGCTGATATTTTAAAGTGCTTTGAATGACTGAGTACTCTCTCTCTCGAACACACAACTGTGAAATGTTAGATTGAGTGAGTGCTGTAACGAAATGCAACAGTGTTAATAACACAAACACTGAAGCACATGAATACTCGACACTTTTCTAGAGTTTGGCACTTAACAATAGTGTTGGAAATTTTATGCTGTTTAATAGAACTTTAAATTAAACTTATAGAGTTGGAAGCAATGTTCGTTGTTAATGTGCACAGTTAACCTCTATTAGACTCGGATTACTCGCATAATTCATGAAAAACCATACAGTACCCTTAATTAGCTCCAGCCAGTCCATAATCATACAGTATCCTTTATTAGCTATAGCCATTCGTCTTTATTGAAGAAAAGTCCATGTGTTTTAATAACATCCTCTACTTCTTATTTAATATTGCTTCAAGTAATTGTATTTTAAACTCATATATGAGTATAAAGAAATACACAAGAATTAGAGACTCTTACTTCGATATGTGTGATTACCAATAGATTTGCACCGCGACGTTGTTTTACGGTCACCATTTCTTTATAAATCAGAAATGCAACTAATGCCGATATATCCAACATGTAAAACATAGCCAATGGCCATGAAAAACTTATCACAATACACTGTACTTCCAGCGTGAAAATACCAAAATCTAAAACAACTCTTTCTCAATGGTCCTTTCTTTCCCCACTCTATCCGAAGCTCTCTTCAACTACTGCCTGTGAGGAATATATCTCTTTGTACTAGGATATTCAATTGATTAACCGTTAATCGGTTAACCGATTAATTTTGGTCGGTTAACTGTTCGAATAATTTAAAATTGCCGATTTTCAAATAACAAATAAACCGATTAATTTGTGTCGATTAACCGAAATTTCTTTTTTTTTTGGACTTTATATTTCTTATCTTATGAATATTCCCTTCTAGCAATAGTTTTTTTAAAATAAAGATCAAAAACTGAAATTAAGGAATTTAGAAATGACATTTTTCTAGAATGTTCCATGATGAAATTTGTCCTAATGTGTTGGAGGAAGACATGATAATAGACGAAACTGAAGATATTACTGAAACGAGTCTTTTATCAGAACTTAAGGAAATTTTCCAATGGTATAATGGAGGATTTTATATGCTTAAAAAAACTGAACAATGAACTGAGAAATTGGATAGTATTTCTCATGCCTTACTTTCGATTCTCCAACATTCACAATCAGTAAGAGAATTTTGTCCAAGTTAAGTTTTATTAAAACCAAAGAAAAATCGATTAAAAGGAAACCTTTCCTATTCTATTTTTAAAAGATTATTTCAGAATATCTCACTATAATCCAAAAAAAAGTCACATTTATAAATAAAAAGGATCTAAAATAACACATTTAGTTCCTATTATTTATTTTTTTGTTGAAATAAGTACACAAAATTCGTGGTTTTATCTTCAATTTAAAATTAAAATAGAAATTATTCGGTTAATCGAATAATTTAAAATTAACGAATTATTAACCGATTAAATCTAAACCCCGATTAATTATTTGCTCGATTAACCGATTAAACCAGAAACCTGCTTAATTGAATACCCTACTTTGTACTATATACAAATCTTGTCTGTTAAGTGTCTATTACTCCTCTAACGGATGCTAAGGGATGTGAAATCTTCTTGTGATATACTCTAGTTATTATTTATGTTGACACTCAAGATACATGACTTTTTGCAGAAGTTGAAATGCAATTTATTGCTGGTTTTTTCCGGTCACTATCAACTCAGCTACCCTTGGTTGGAGGAGAATGGTTATGTTAGGTTACAAGGATCGCTTGCAATTATAGAATACACACGCATGTCTTTATACATAAATACTAGAAATTCCACTCCTTAAACCTGACGACTTTGTAGATATTGTGGTTGCCTTGCAAACCAAACGGGATAGACATCATTGAAAAAGTCTAGATCATGACAAAGGTCAATATATGGTAGTCTACGATACTCTACACCAGTCTGCGATACTGCACACTATATGTTTACTAGGGTGACAGCCGTTTTTTTTTTTTTTTAGATTTCAAAGAGTGCCGGTTTGAATATTGTTACACTATGTCTAAAAGTTATGTGCTAAAAATTTGAGCCAAATCGGACAACGATTTCGGGACGCGCATCGAGGTCAAAGGTCAGATATATGCAAGATTTTACTATTTATATGAAATAAATTTGTGAAACTCCTTAACTTTAAGCATTATGTTACAGAAATGTGTACATTTATTTATATTAATAAAAATTACAGTTAAAAAATCTTTTTGAGATTAAACGTATATCTCCTTTGGGTCAAATTGTATTATCGCTAAAATTCGGAAAAAATTCATATTTTTCAGTTTTTGTAAAAATTTAGCTACTAAATAATTATTTTTGCAATCGAAAGCAAAAGAATCGAAATGTGAACGTAATTGTCGTTCTAATGAGATATAAAAGACAAAAATTGGTTTAAAAATGTTCAAGTTATTAAAAATTCCCCAGACCATTAACGTGTCTCAGGTTACTTGAACAAGAAATGTAGGAGAAAAAATTAACACGGCACGGTGTTACATGTTTCATGATCTTCTGTCGAGTTGTGACTGAGAAACAGAATCAACATAGAAGAAACAACAAATAAACATAATAAAAAAACAACAATTGCTTCATTGTTAGCTGACAGCTGACTAAGGCAAAAACAAAACAAGTAATAATGCTAAAAGAATACAACGCTGAAAAAGCTCGTAAACTTCGTCTAACTCAATCAAAGTAAAAACAGAAATAAGATTAAAGAAAGCTTTCATAATAAGTCCTTTATTCTATTTCTGTAAAACTGGCGAGTTAAATAGATGATGTTTACAAGTGACACTTACATCGACACAAAAGAATGCTGATGAGGGGGTAATGGCTAACCCCGAAAATGCATTCCATTCTGCCGTGTGTCTAAATATAACTTTTTCAGTATTCTTTAAAAATTATGAAAAATTTAATAAAATAAAATTGTATTTCTAAGGAAATCAATTTAATGAACTTGAGCCTGAATAATTAATAATATGATAATCAAGAAAGTTCGACAAAATAACCACTAATATTAATTTAAAAAAAACACTGGGCACGGTGTTACATGTTTCATGATCTTCTGTCGAGTTGTGACTGAGAAACAGAATCAACATAGAAGAAACAACAAATAAACATAATAAAAAAACAACAATTGCTTCATTGTTAGCTGACAGCTGACTAAGGCAAAAACAAAACAAGTAATAATGCTAAAAGAATACAACGCTGAAAAAGCTCGTAAACTTCGTCTAACTCAATCAAAGTAAAAACAGAAATAAGATTAAAGAAAGCTTTCATAATAAGTCCTTTATTCTATTTCTGTAAAACTGGCGAGTTAAATAGATGATGTTTACAAGTGACACTTACATCGACACAAAAGAATGCTGATGAGGGGGTAATGGCTAACCCCGAAAATGCATTCCATTCTGCCGTGTGTCTAAATATAACTTTTTCAGTATTCTTTAAAAATTATGAAAAATTTAATAAAATAAAATTGTATTTCTAAGGAAATCAATTTAATGAACTTGAGCCTGAATAATTAATAATATGATAATCAAGAAAGTTCGACAAAATAACCACTAATATTAATTTTGAGAAATATTAAAATAAAAGCAAATTTTTACTTAAAACATATCCGTATTTACATTTGTATGAGTCTTTGTCTTTGTAAAATACCGTTAACCTATTCGCAGGGATGGCCAAACAAATTAATTTTTTTAACGGCAGTTTCGAATCTGCCTTTCTCCTCGATGCGCGTCCCGAAATCGTTGTCCGTTAGCGTATATTACAATCTGATAGTTTGAAGGCAACCAAGAGGCAGACTTCATCAGTGAAAATTCCCGACCCAGTGCCATTCTCCGTCTTTAAACCAGATTTGACTGAGATCGCATCGATCTAGAGGGCGGTGTTTATTGCCCTCGTCAAAGTTCGGTGCCTATTTTTAGTAGGATAATGCTATGACCAATACGGTCGTGATTCACTCTGCCATAGACTTTAAGTTTAAGAGCAAAGATGATGCATTCTTCATCATCACAGCATCACTTCTTCAGGCATGAGAAGTGGAACCCATGGTACCAGTAAGAAGATGACGACACACATTCTATAAGAATATGAAATAAGCGTGTTTTGGTATACAAGACGCGCATTATTCATATGACCGACTATACTAAATTCTGAATTTGTCTTTTTATCAAGGAAAGATAGATTAAAAACACAAATGCTTACATTTTTCAAATCTTATGTATAAGACATTATTGAACTAAAACGAGAGATTATATCATTATCGTATTCTAGTGTATTTAGTAGAACTTAAAGCATAATTTTTATTAAATTCTATCAGCTAAAAGTAGACAGTGGTTATACACAATGAAGAGATATTCGAAACACTTTTGTTAACTGACTAGACTCTTCTATTAATTTGATATAGATCTTAATGTTTCGAGCATCATTTGGTAACAAGACAAATGGAAGGCTAATGGAAAATATGACCAGAAATGCTCGGCTGGAATAAACAGTAAATATGAAGACTGTTGAAGACCAAAAGGCTGCATTCAATATGATGAGTAAGACAGGGCCTGATATAATATGTAATATTCAGAGCTCATCCAGAGACCTGAGTGTTAATAAAGTTAAAAAAAAAAATAATATAAAAATAATATTGAAATCGGATGGGAATCAAAAATATGGCATGTGTTTAAAAATTTTACATGTCAAAGGTACCAAACTTTGAACCCACATAGCGCCGCGCCTGGAGCATTTGAAGGGTCCATTTTAATAACTTGAACTCAGACACTCCTTGGCTATACCAATGTCAAATTTTATCCCGATCGGACCAGCCGTTTAGAAATGTCAGATTTATTTCCAAAAAATTTTGATTCTGCCCCACTGTGCAGCGTTATTTAGCTTTGTCATTAACCGGAAATACAATCGATAGCATCGATCTGATGCATTCATGACGTTTAAAGAAAATATTTAAGTAATGCAAAAGGTTTTGTATTAAAAAAATTGGAATAATTAGCTCATCAGTAAACAATATACGAACCAGAATATAGACATACATATGTTTATTACGCTTAATGGACATTTTTATTCCTATTTGACTTGATCTATTAAAAGTTGTCATAATTCCAAAGCTTACAAATTTCTTCTCATTACAATATATATCATGTACCTGTGTACTTTTCGTGACAGCACTAAATGCATTAGTATCAACATTACATATACACTCATTTAGGATTTTGTGTAGCCATAAAAAGTACTAAGTAAATTTTAATGTAAAATTGCATTTTTTTTACATTTTTTGATGTGTCATTGGAAAAGAGAGAAAAAAAAACATAATAATAAAAGTGTTATTAACAAAACATAACTGTAAATGACACACTTTAATGGACTTTTGTAATATACAAAAAAAATAGTAGTAACAATATTACTGCCAGAACTCTGCTACACTTCCCCCCTTTATGTGCTGCTTAATCACTACTGTTGACTCTGGCTGAATGTGCATGTGAATGTAAGTAATCGCAAGTCCTTTTATTATTCTTATTTGGCTTCATGTAACATCAACTAAAATACCCAGTAGTTTTAGCTATGTGTTCCGAACTAGCAATTTTACCCATCATTGGGGTCACCACTAGGCGGAAGTCAATATTTTATATATTGTAAAGAGTCAAGTTCTCCAATAGACTTTAAAGTGACTACACCATAGATTACTTAGATACACTAAAGTAACGACCGACTTCATGGTAGATTACCTGGGATGTATAAGGTAACCAATTGATTTATCTCTGCATTAAATGTAAAATGACCCAAAAATACATAAACTGGAGTCAGCCAAGTAATCAGACATTAGGGAAAATTTCTGTTTAAAAGGAATACATTGACTTCTTTCGTAGCCAATACGGAACTGCTGGGTACGAAAGCACACATACACTAAAAAAAATATGTTTTTATGTATTGCATTTACTGTCAGGATAAATATGTATGTGTGTATGTATGCCAGTGTCTGTGTGTATTGCAAGTACTTTTCATTCCCATCAAACTCTATCAATTTTACTGACAAGACACACCAATTTGCTCTCGCTCCTGTTCTTATTACACAACTAACAAGATATAAGTAGTGAAACTAAATACTTAGAAAAGTGTTAGCGACTAAATCGGTTGCTTTAAGTGTGAGGAAAGAGGGTAAATCGTTTAAATGTATTTTATAGATGTGCTGTATTGGAAAACAGTTTTAGATGATTTTTTTACAATGCAGTTTTAGAATATAGAATTTTATTACATAAAGTACGTGATCGTAAAATTAGAATAGGAAAAACTATTAAACATTTTTGAACTTTATGTATATTTTTATTTAATTATAGTTTAAAGTCAATGATTTTATTTAAAATGAAATTTCAAATACTTGACCTCGATTGAGCTATAACTTTATTAATATTAACTCGACTTCAACATTTTCAATATATGACCTCTTTGTCGAAAATGCGTTAATAATAATTTCATTGTCCCGGAACCCATACTAAATCGACACATTGTCGACCGAACTGGTCCGGAGAATGTAAACGATTGAGAAAATTGATTTATGTAAGGCTGTAAACAGTGGGACAATCGCACAGAAAATGGTTAATTAATTGGCATTTCTTTGCCTTCCCACTTGCTTTATTACAAAGTGTTATTCATAGCAGTCTGTCCATATTTCCACAAGCTACAACACAACTAAGTTTTCCTAACCAGGGGTGGTCAACACTCTGTATATCAGCTGGTATTCTAACAGGGTGGAATGTCTATGTCCTCCTCTATGATTCGTTTATACATCATTTTGCAATCGCACCAGTAGTTTAGAAAATTCAGATTCATTACCAACTTAGTTTGTTTTTGCTTCGAAAATCTCGAACTTTGTGCCAACAAGCGTCATATGCGGGAAGTTTTGTTTTACTTCCTTTATTTGAAAAAAAATTGCCGCTGAAGCACACCGATTGCTCACCAAAGCTAAAGGAGAATTCATCGATTTCAAAGTGAGAGAGATGGTTTGTTCGGTTCAGAAGTGGTGATTTTGACACGGAAGACAAAGATTGCTCAGGCCAGCCAAAAAAGAATGAAGACCAAGACTTGGAGGCATTACTCCATGAAGATTGTTTTCAAATTCAACAAGAGCTTGCACAATCATTAGCAGCTACTCAATCAGCAATTTCAAAACGTTTTTGAGCGGCAGGATTCATCCAAAAGCAGGGAAATTCGGTACCATACAAATTGAACCGAGAGACCTTGAAAGCCGATTGTGCATATCTGAAATGATGTTTGAACGCTATAAAAGAAGATCATTTTTGCACCGAATCATTACTTGCAATGAAAAATGGATTCATTACGATAACCCGAAGCGTAAGAGATGGTACATGAAGCCCGGCTAACCAGACAAATCGACACCAAAACTAAATATCCAAAGTAATGCTCTGTATTTGGTGGGATCAAAAGGGTCCTATCTATTATGAGCTGCTGAAATCTGGCCAGATCATCACATGGAACCTGTACCGAACACCACTGATTCGTTTGAAGCGAGCATCTGCCGATAAATGCCCAAAACATGCGTCCAGACATGAAACCGCAATATTCCATCAAGACAGCGATCGGATACATTACGCCGAATGAAGTGGTTGGGAAGTTTTGCCTTACCCTCCTTACAGTCCAGACCTTGCCCCGTCCGAATACTATTTGTTTCGATCAATGCAGAACGCTCTCTCTGAGATACTCTTCACTTTGGAACAGAGTATCCGATATTGTCTTGATTCGTTCTTGGCCTCAAAAAATGAACAGTTCTTTTGGCTCGGAATCGATATGTTGCCAGAAAGATGGAAAAAGGTCATAGCTAACAATGGATAATACTTTGAATAAAGACACTTAGGGCATAGATACATAAATATACATAGATTGGAAACTCTTCTGTAAAAGACCTAACTCCGTTGTCAAAGACCTAAGTGGTGAGAATAGATTAGTAAAAAAAACTACGTGATATCAAAAACAACACCCAAACAAAAAAAGTTCTAATTTTTTTGTTTGGATTTTTTCGAGTTTCCGCTCTATGTCTATTTCTCTATGACTGTTATTGGTGGCCTTAAGTGTCGGCTGTTATTGGCGGCCTTAACTATTAAGGATACATTTACAATGTTGAAGGTGAGAAATTCTTTTGTCTAGTTTTTCCACGATAGAACCTACAATATCATGAAAGGCTGTTTCCACCTAACTTCCCTTTAGCTAGGCATGTTGTGTGTTGGGTTTTAATGAAGATACATGGTTTCAGCATATTGCTGATGTGGATATTATCCAGTGTTTTCAGTAAATTTTTTTTTTTAAACGTTTATTATAATATTGTTCCTGCCCTTAATATCTAGGCCTTACAATAAAAAATTAAATCTTATAACTAAACAATTATTGTTCTCTCAGTGGAGAATCATATTTTGTATATTAGATAAGTGGTAAATCAGCTCTACGCAGCCTTGATCTGTCTTGAGTTACTGTAAGTAGTCTTGCGAGCGGGTTCGGATGGTGATGTAATTTTAACAAATAAGCTTCACGAGATTTTCTAAATTCGTCCTTGACCAATGGCACATCTAAGTCTCTGTGGATCTTCTCATTTCTTATGTACCATGGAGCTCCCGTCTCCCGGTTCTAAGAATTTTGGATTGTGCCCTCTGTATGAGATCTATACTGGTATTGCTTCCTGTTCCTCATAGTAGAATTCCGTATGTCCAGATTGGTTTTAAGACTGTCTTATATAGGATGACTTTGCAGTTAAGGCTTAATTTCGATTGATGGTGGATTAGCCAGTGTAAGTTAGAAGCTTTTAGTTTCATGTGGAGCTGCTTGGCTTCTATGTGCCGACGACAAGTAAGACGTCTATCTAAATGAATGCCAAGGTATGTAATGTGATCAGACTGTGGGATGTTCACACTGTTTAGTGTCACTGGTGGACAACTTCCTCTCCTAAGTGAAAATATTAGGAGAGGAAACACTTGCCAGAGATAATTATCAAGGTTTCTAGATGCTACATTTAAGTCCACATGAGAACTAAGAATTGCAGTGTCGTCCGCAAAGGTGGAAATGGTTAATTCTTCGGACTCGTGCAAATCAGAGGTGTATAATAGGTACAGAGTTAGTCCTAGAACACTTCCTTGGGGCACACCAGCATTGATCGCATAGTCGCTTGTCACATAATCGCCGCATTTTATCCTAAATATGCGATCCGATAGGTAAAACTCTAGTATTTTGTGTGTACTAGAAGGCAGTAGGCGTTTAATCTTGTATATTAGACCTTTATGCCAAACCTTGTCAAAAGCCTGGGCAACATCTTGAAATATTGCCTAACAGTACTTTTTTAGTTCGAAAGATTTTCGTGTCTCTCCAGTTAGGCGGTTAACTTGCTCAATTGTTCCATTTTGCTTACGGAATCCGAATTGATAATCTGGGATAATGTTTTGGCTATTTAAGAATGTCAGAATTTTCCCTTGGATTATTCTCTCAAATAGTTTAGACAAACAAGGCAATAAGCTAATGGGTCTGTAGGATGATGCCAATGTCAAATCCTTTCCTGGCTTGTGTATCATTATAATTTGGGAGATTTTTCAATCATTCGGAGAAACTCCTAGAGACAAGATCGCATTGAATAATACTGTGAGCACAATAATTGCCACAATTGGTAGGTTTCCAATCATGGAAGGCGTAATTACATCATAACCTGGAGATTTTTAGTTTAAGATTGTCCTTTATGATCTTCTGAACATCTTCTATACTAACATTGATTAGTTCGGAGTCTGTTTCTATGCGAACGGGTAAATCCCCCAATACAAAATTATTTGTTGGGGGGTTTGGTTGGAATACATTACTTAAATGTTCAGCGAGAACTACGGCTTCATCCTTTGCACAACGTGCCCAGGTACCCTCAGAATTTCTTATCGGACTTTGACCCTCTACCGGTGGCTTAATTTTCTTAGCTGCCTTCCAAAGGGAGAAGTTTGTGTGCTTAGTACTGGTTAAACTTTCAATATAGTTTCGATTTCTGCGTTCCTCTTCAGACTGAAGGGCTCTTTTTAGTTTCTTACTTGCAGTGGACAGCCTCTGCTTTGCAGCAGGAGATCTGTTGTGTTGCCAATCTCTTCTACATGTCCTCTTCTCGAGGAGGAGTCTATTAATTTCAGCATTAGAAATACACATTTTAGGTTCAGGAGGAATGTGGCACTTTGAGTGAAAATGATGACTAACAGATTGGTCTATAATCATTTACGGTATTGTAGTTTATCATTCCCGCTTTAGGAATAAATACCTCTGTTAGCGCTCTCCATTATTTGGGAATGGAACAAAATTCTAGACTACTTCTAAAAATTAGATTTAGCCTTGCCATGAAGGCCGATATCTATCGTTGTAATAACTTTGTTATTATTATTATACATGCCAGCCGGTTTTATCAGAATGCAGAATAGCTCCTATGATACCCTTTTCCCCCTTTTGGTTTGCTTTTTGAAAGTGTTGAAGTCGTCCCTAGTTGTTAAGAAAGCAAAACAAATTCCCATAAGCGAAACCGTCAATATATGCTTTTTAATGATTACAACGTAGCCAAACAGATGGAATTTATTTCATCAGTATCGTAAACATATTTTTAGATCACAAAATGATGAAATGAATCAATCGGATCTGATGCTGATCGGCTGTTATTGGCGCCCTTGCTCCAGTAGGAGATAGCGTGCAGGCATTTGGCAAATACTATGAGAAAGTTAGGCTTTGACAGTGGATTTGTATATAGGCTTAAACATTGTTTGCAACTGATTACATTTAAAGAAAATATTATAAACTCCTCAATGACCAGTATAATTTTATAGCAAATTTTACTGCAACTAGTTAAGACTCTAGTCCTAAAACAGTTCTTAATACTTGAGCTGGAACTTTGCCGATAAAACGATTTCTATTAAATTCAACAATATTTATGACAAGAAAATTTCATTTTATGGTCATTTAATATAAAAGAATACCTTTATATATTTTATAACTGTATCTATGTAAATAATTTTTATAGATTCAAATTTTATGTTTTACAATTTATTAGATATAATATGGTTCCAAAGAAGCTTGTATATTTATTTTGTTTTATTTGTTGTATTTTCTTTTCCTAAAATATTAAACATAAAAAACTTCATAACAATAAAACAAAATCCCCTGCTTTTGAGTTGGGTGTTGATGAAGGAGGGAGGAGGAAGGAGGAAGGTCACAAAACACAGGAAATACAATTGAATGACATGAATTTCTCACACCCAAATAAAATACAGCTTCTATTTTTTATGGCCAAAAGGTTTTTCTTTTTATATGATTTTTTGTTTTTTTTTTTCTTTTTGTATTTATTTTTCACCGTTAGACAAAGTTGTAAGTTGTAAGTAGTCGCAGAAGTAGACATAGACATTCAACTAGAGAGAGAGATACACTTTAATAAATACTACTGGAGAGAAATATACTTAGATATATACTTAGACATAGATACGATTTCTTTAGTGGGTATGAGTATAGTAAATATAATAAAGTAATGGTGTGTGTATGAGTGTCTGATGAGCAGTTGAGGGCATAAAATACAGCCGTAAAATTTATAGTTACACTTTAAAACCCAGAAACAATCTATCAATATTTTTTTTTCTCTTTTTTGGTGGAAAGGACAATAAATATACATGAATGCCTATGAAAACGGCCACAGCCAAGAAAACCTTAATAGTTGCAAACAATTTTGAGAAATATTGTGTGAAAAACATTTTAATAATGAATATAGAATTTTAATGGGAAGAGCAAACATTGAAAGACATTATTTTTAACATATTGTTACGTTTTTATTTAAAATAAAAAACAACAACAGTTCAAATAGTCACTCAGTATCTTTATACACGTTTATCAATTTGCAGAAATTCACACACACTTTTTAATGTACAAACTTAAATCTTCATGGCAGTTGATATTAACTCTATCAGCGACAATGATCAACTCAACTCACGACTGCCAGCTCTGCCACTATTTATACACGCGCCATCTTTCGGGAATCTTCTACAATGCTCTTAACGGACAAACTAGTACATTCGAATTCTAGAGCTTTCGATGTTAATGTTAGCAGCTTAAACATTTAGTGTTGCCATACTTACAAACAATCCTAATAACCGCATGCTATCAACAATGTTGATAAGTAGAAGCTTATACTGAAAGACGTGTTTATAAACATGATGAGTGCTGCAGGCAGTCGTTACAGACTGTTAAATTCAAATCGCTATTGCAAATTCGTAACAATATATTCTCAACTTTGGATGCGTGTAACTTTTTATAGGGACAAGATAACTGTTAGCAAGTTGCTTTTATTTTATTCAGAATTTTATAGCAAGTATAGCTGATATTTAAACAAAAATGTGGAATCTATGTAACCCGCCATATCTAAAAAATCCAAAAAAGATCGAGGAAAATTAAAAAAAAAATAAATAAACCTAAATATCTCTTGAACTAAAAGAGATAACCTACTCATATTTTTTGTAGATCTTTTCAAGGACTGTTTATATTTTAAATTCCTGCTCATTCGGATCATAAATGGATTTTTGGCGATTTTTTAAAAAAATCTGTGCACCTGAGCTCCTGCCTTGGATATTTCGTTACAATATCTCTAATAGTTCCCGAGATACCGAATTATATCCAAAAAAACGAGCGAGGAATAAAGACTATAGAGCCTATAGATTACATCATTCGCGATGAATTGGACGTGTAGCCACTAACGAAGACTTAATGCATAATCTTTTATTGTCTTCAGACCCATTTATAAATAGATTTCGCTCAAAGCTGCAAATCAAAAAAATTAGAGTACGATAATGATGTTAAAAAATTATTAAAAGACTATGCTTAAATTACTTATTCATGTTTTTTCTATGGAAGATGGGCGTAAAAGTGAGCGGATATGGTATATATTTTCAGGAGCCCATTCTACAATTATAATATTTATTTTTTGCGAAAATTTAGTTGATGCATTAAAAATCAAGGGAGTTATGCCACTTTTTCAAAACAAGTTGTATGGGAAGTGGGCGGATATTTTTTCAAATTTCACACAAATGATTCTCAGTGTTTAAAAATGGTATGTGCCAAAAAACAATGCCGTAGGTCAAAATTTAATTTTCGCTTTGTATGGGAGGTGGGCGTAAAAGTGGGCGGATCGTTTTGATTTTTTCATTTTTTTTTAGTTCAAATAAAAATACCTATGTGCCAAGTTTCATTATCCTTCGACAACTTCTTCTATTTTTAGCCGCTCGTTCTATGAACCTCAACCAATGTGCGGCGTGTCATTGGGAGCCTAGGCCTTGTATGCTAGCTTCAGTTAAAGGCCTGATAGAAGGCCTACTTAAGAAGACATATTAGAAGGTCTTCCGTTGAGAGCCTACAAGGAGACATACCGCGTGATACTCCATATAATGTTTAAATATGAACTTCTATTAAAAATTCTGAAAATTAAAGCGAATTGAAGGTCTGCTGAAGCCTTTAATGAGGGAATAATATTCTTAATGAATTCAAAATCAAACCTTAAACAAGTAAGAAAGTATGGTCGGTCAAGCCCGACCATATAATACCCTACAATAATTTATATTCGTGAACGATTTTCGGAAGTGGGCCTTATATGGGAGCTATGACCAATTATGGACCGATCACCATGAAATTAAGTAGTGTGATTAATGTCTGCATGAAAGTTTTTTATGTTGCATTTTATGTGTATACCAACATTTTTAAGAGATTTATGCTCGTTAAAGTGATTATCGGAAGCGGCCTTATATGGGACCTATGACTAATTATGGACCGATCATAATAAAATTTGGCGACATGAATTTCGTATATATAAAACTTATTTGGAGAAAAACTTGTGTAGATACCTATATAAATTAAACATTTATGACCGATAAAGTCCAATTTCGGGAGGACATTTGTATGGGGGCTAGGTGAAATAATGAACCGATTTCAGCCAGTTTCAATAGGCTTGGTCCTTGGGCAGAAAAAATTATATGTACTAAATTTTATCGAAATATCTCCAAAAATGCGACCTGTACTCTGCGCACAAGGTTTACATGGACAACCAGCCAGCCAGACGGACGGACGGACATCGTGTAATCGACTCAGTGATTCTGAGTCGATCGGTATACTTTAAGGTGGGTGCTAGACTAATATTTTTGGGCGTTACAAACATCTGCACAAATCCAATATACCCTCCCCACTATGGTGGTGTAGGGTATAATTAGACTTTAAGGATTTTGTAATGCAATTTTCAATGTGTATGAAATTTTCTTCTGCGAGAAGGCAGAGTAAAATGAGTATCGCATCTTTTAGAATGTGTAAACAGGTATTTTAGAAGGGCTACAAAGTGAAGACCTAGCATTTTTTTCTGCTGGTTTAATACTGAATGAAGCCAACTAAAGGCTGGACTTGATAAATCTTAGACTATATATTCCGTTGGGGTATAATAGTCATAGTCAACATGGCAAATTTTGCTGAAAAAAGGCACAATTTTTCCATTTTGAGTTGTCACTTTCTTTTAGCATATTTTAGTTGTTTGTTGTATTTTTAAAATTTGTTCAAAAATTTAGTTCTAGGAAGAGTGTAATCAGAACCATTTCAGATTTGTTAATGAGACCAATTTAAATTCAAGCCACTGGTGAAAGAACTAGTTCCTTTGCTCCGCAAAACTTATCTAGAATTAGTTCAGAGTCCATCAAGAACAACTACAGGCTATAAAAATGCATTTTAGAATTTGTTGTGGAACTAATGTTAGGCATATGACTTAAAAATGCGGGATTTACAATATATGGCCTATCTTTTTAAAGCGGTTTTTGTTTTTAATAACTTATATGTCATTTATTCTCACTAAGTTATTGAACATAAACAACAAATTTCTTTTTTGTTTCGAAACTTTGTGCCAACAATGCGTCATATGCAGATAGTTTTGATTTGTTTCTTTAATTTGGAAAAAGTGCCGCTGAAGAAAACCGATTGCTCACCGAAGCTTATGGTGAATGTGTTTCATCGGTTTCAACGTGCGAGAGATGGTTTGTGTGGTTCAGAAGTGGTGATTTTGACACGGAAGACAAGGTAAAGAATTGGAGGCATGAATATGGTTGTCAAACTCAACAAGAGATTGCAAAACCATTGGCAGTTACTCAATCAGAAATTTCAAAACGTTTGTAAGCTGCAGGGTTCAACCAAAGGCAGGGAAATCGGGAACCGTAAGAGTTCAAGCTGAGAGACCTTGAAAGATGAGGTAGAGGGAACCTGTACCGAACGCAAATGATTCGTTTCAAGCGCGTATTGGCCGAAAAACGCCCAGAATATGCGGCCAGATGGATACCATAGTACTCCATCATGCCAATTCTCGGCCACATGTTGCAAATACCTGTTAAAAACTATTTAGAAAGAAGTGATTAGAATGTCTTGCCTCACCAGCCTTATAGTCCAGACGTTGCCCCTTCCGACTACTGTTTGTTTCGATCCATACAAAACGCTCTCTTTGGAATACGCTTCACTTCAGAACAGAGTATCTGAAATTTGCTTGATTCGTTTTTAGCCTCAAAAGATGAGTAGTTATTTTGGCTCGGAATCCTTATGTTACCAGAAAGATGGGAAAATAAATAAATTAATATTGACATAAATCACCGTCCGATATAGCAGGATAAACCACTGAAGGGAATCCTTGTAGGAGTCGTAGAATATATCGAGCAGCTCAAACATGACGAAGGCAAATTGTCAGCAAGATACAGAAAGAGTGAAGTAAAAAATATAGTGATGGACAGATCTGAATGGAGGGAATTTGTTGAGGTCCTATGCTCCTCATAGGATAGAAGGAAATTTATATTTATATTGTTTAGCCAAAATATCTAGTGGTAACCAGATGGAGTAGTCCTAAGTACCCATAATATATTGGAACCTGCTTTGGTGTTTGTCTTCTGCAACGCTAACTACCAAGCCGCTGCCTCGTAGAATTGAATTGGTTTGATAAAAAAAACATATAGCCATTGTACGATTTTAGACTTGATTCCCTAGTTTAGACCAATTGGTCAAATAAGCTTTATAGTCCAGTATTAGTCCAAGAAACACACATCTCACATCTCTCATTTGAAAAATAACTGAAAGCATTGTGCAGCCAATATTAATAGAACTAAATTTTCATATTTCATTGATTTTAACAATTCTTGGCATAGATGACAACTAGATAGCTAACTGAGAGCCAAAAACCTAAGTCTGTTGTAAAAACAAACTAATTCATGAGAATGTATCTCCAAGTATTTTGTTGTTGTTGTTGTAGCAGCGTGAACAATTATACAATATTTAGTCTGGGGGTTCTGCTAGATCAAGTCCAAGAAATTGTGCCACTTCTATTGGGTGGGTCCATAAGTCCACTGTATGTAGTGAAGTAGGGTTGAGAAGTAGGAATGTGGAGGGTGTCATGGGGACCCTGACCACATGCTGGACATAAGTTGAGGACGGCACGGTCTATGCGGGACCAGAAGACATTAAGCCTGTTGCTCCATCCTGATCTAAGTTGTGGCAGAATGACTCTTGTTTTGCGCGGCAGAATCATTCATATGGTATCCTGCTACCGCGGAATTTATGGCGTCTCTATGTATGTCGTTCAAAGCTGTCATATATGTGCTGCGATCAAATGGATCCTGCACATACCTCTGTATGCTCTCCTCGTATTTTCTAAGGTCCTGTCTGACATACCTCGGGGGAGACTCCAACTGTGTGATGTTGAAGTTTGGATGACTCCTCCGGTGACATCCTAGAAGGAACTGTTGCTTCAGCATGACGTTATGTTCCCTGAATGGTAGAACCTTAGTTTCCTCGTGCAGTTGGTGTTCGGAGGTGATTTGGAGGCAGCCTGTGACGGTCCTTAAGGCTGCATTTTGACAGCTTTGAATATTTCTCCACTGAGTATCACTTAACGAAGGCGACCACACTGGAGGTGCATAGTCTTGTAGGTTGCTAACAAGGTGTCTTTGTCTATACCCCAAGTGCTGCCGGCTAGTGCCTTGTGGACCTTGTTCCTATTTCGCAGTTTATGCGTGATTGCAGTGGCTTATGCTGAGGAAGTAAAAAGGCTTTCAAAAGTGGCACCCAAGATTTTCGGGTGGTTCACTGTCGGAATTTGTACGCCGTCGACCATGATGCCTAAGTTGAGTTTTACCTCCATCGTCCAGGTGGTGAAGAGTGTTGCCGATGACTTCGTTGGTGATAGCTGCAGGTTACGTGGATTTCGTTGAGATAACCATTTACCAAACCGCAAAGCTCATCACCGTTGTGACCTGTCGCCAAAATTTTGCAGTCGTCCGCATATGTGATTACCTCCACACCCTGTGGTGGTACTGGGAGTTTAGAGAGGTAGAAGTTAAACAGGAGCGGCGATAGGACCCCGCCCTGAGAGACTCCTTGTTTAACTCTACGGGGTTTTGAGCATTTGTCTCTAAACTCCACGAATGACAGCCTGCCACTCAGATAGTTCACTATTGTGGACTGCAGGAAATTCTGGATGAGTGTGGCTTGACTGACAGTGTCAAAGGCATTTCTCTCTCTTGGCCTTCTATGTATTTATTCTATGGTGCTTGGTTTTTGTTCTGGAAATAAATGGAATACTAGTGTTCGTGGTATTGTTATACTCTCAAATGTGGATAAGTTCGTTAGAAAACTTCTTCAAAAATGTTTGATTAGATCCACTTTCATCCGTCCAACGAGTATCTGCAGTACTTGTCATCTTTTATCATTATTTGTACAACCTTTGTGTCATTGGGTCACATTATTTAATTTTATGCAACCCACTACAATACGAAAAAACCGAAAAGAAACACAAGGAGGCAAAAACAACAAAGAAACAAAATTCTGCCAAAACAACCCAACCACCCTTAAATCATCATGTAGTCATCATACACAATTTACTAACACCCCAACTGGCCCTTCCTTCGGCTTTATCTTTCTTATTCACTCAAAAATACTTCCCATTCCCATCCTATTTTTTTTTTTTTTGTTAAATTGTATAACAGGCTGGCTGCTTTATTTCTGTGGATTGAATACGGTTCGTGTGAAATTCGGCCGTAGGCACCTTTTCCGTATTAAAATTTTGCTACATTTTATATTTTATTGATTTCAATTCTATTTTAATTTAAATTTGCCCACGGCCGTTTTGAAGAAAGTTTTTTGGCGCTTTTTCTTGTTTCAATTTCATTTTATATTTTTTATGCATTTTCACCAGAACGAACGTTTGTTTTGCTTCCTGTTGGAAACAAAAAAATAGTTGTTCTTCTTTTTTTTCCGCAATAATTGCTATGGAAATTGTTTTACAGTTATTGAAGTTTCTTTATTATTATTCACACTTATTTATTTTTTTTTTTTTTTTTTTTTTCTTCTTCTTTTTAGATTTAGTTGTATAAATAAGTATTGCGAACTTACCATCACTGCATTGCGTTTAAAGTCCATAAAGTTTTTCACCTCTGCTGCCAGTTCACGCAAGAGTATGATGCCATCCTTTCGTTTTACCTCGATATCGTTGTCTTTGAAACGCTAAAAGTAAAAGAAAAATAATGGTTTAATTTTTAGTTTAATTATTAATTAATTTTATTGTTTTGAGTAAATTTGTTACAGCTTGTTTATTTTCTAATTAAAATTGTTTTATAGTTATTAAAAAATCATTAATTATGAAATATTTTATTATTTAATGCAACTTCAACATTTCAGCATAAGTATAAATACTCTCCAAAGTTAGTAAATGAAAACGTTGTTAAGTTAAATGTGTGTAATCATCATCAGCATCAAAATATTTAAGGAAGAACGATATTGTTGCGAAATTGTACTTAAATTTAAATATAACTGTTTTAACGGCCGGTTTAAATTTGTATAATGCTTCTCAAACTTTAACAGATTATTACCATTGCTGTGTGTATTATTACCATTGCTGTATGTAAAACATAGAACATTGAATAAAAGCTTTGATTTGAGCATTGTTTATAAGTATGGCAACACTAAATGATTAATGACTAACATCGAAAGCTCTAGAATTCGAATATTCTAATTTTAAGATCATTGTATAAATAGAGGTTTCTAGATGGTAACGCAGTGTATATAAATAGACCGTGAGAACACCACAAGAGTGAGACTAAATTGAAGCATCGTTAAGTAAAGATATCAACTGTATTGCCAGTGTATACATGTACATTATAGCAAGTGTATGTGTGTATTTCTGTGAATTGATAAATGTGTATAAAGACACTGAGTGACTATTTAATTCTGTTGTTGTTGTACATTTTAAATAAATAAAGAGTTGTTACAAATTTTAAACTACTAAACTGCTTTTATTTGCAATCAAAAGTATCTGGAAAAATAATTTCGATACCGAAATCTTAATAAAATGTACTAAATTTCTTGCCCGATATCGATAGCATAATCTAAAATAAGAAAATTACAATCAATTTTACTCGGCCCCTGATTTATAGCCATTTTAAATAAAATTTAATTTGATTAGGTTTTTTCTTTTAATGAAAACAAATGAAAAAATGAGATACATATTTGCATTAAGCCATAATTATTTGAGATCATTCTAACCTCAGTTGCTATGACCCTTTCACTTAACCAACATTATCACACCAAAGGTGAATCCGTGAACTCAGCTCTTCTTGATCAAACGACAATAATAGAGAGATACATCTTGGAGAATATATATGTATCTTGGATTTAGAAGGTATGTGTAACAACATAAAGCCTAAAATAATTGAAAGAAACTCAGTAGTTATGGTAGCAACCAAATAGTGAACGATTTGAAAGATACTTTTGTAGCGAAATCGACTTCGTGTTAAAAGGTATGGAAATGTCTGTCATTGGTACTAATGCACCAAAGAGGTGTAATATCAGCAACCTTGTGGAAATTCTTATGGATGTTGACACACTTGGAGTGTACATAGTAGCATATGCTTATAACATACCGATAAGCTCTCTGCTGAAATGGAATGTGCTCTCAGTAAACGGGGATGGATAGAACCAACCATAAGAACCATACAAAAGTACCTTTATAATCAATTCGTTCTTGGTTTTTAAACTTGGGGTAAAATCTCTAATTCCGTCAATAAAACGAAGTCTTTAGATGCTGTTTTCGGTTATAAACATAAATGGAATTCTAATCTGAAGACATGTATTCCACTTATAGGAATACATGTCCTTCAGACTTAAACCACGAATAAATTGTTCAGTATATACGTCGATAATCAATCTTGGAAGATGGAAGTACATATGAACTCATGCTTTATTCGCGGAGCGGGTGAATATATTAGTGGCTGTGATTATTACAGGAGCTGAAAAGTCTACTGCTGCCAAAGCAATACTTTATTCGCAGAGTAAGTAAATAGAAAAGTGGCTCCGAGTATTACTGGAGTTCAAAAATCTACAGTCAATATATAGAATACTATAAACTTATCCATTGCTTCTCTTAATAAAATATGCTCAATTAAGACTCAATTCAGATGAAGACGGAATAACTCAATATTAGAAGATCCAAAGAATCATCTTTGATATGTTAGCATCACTTAAAGAACACAAAAACTGATTACATAATGCCTGAAAATCATAGGAACAAAGAGATCATCACAAGATACCGCTTAAGAATACCAAGTATTGCAAGTTGAGTTTTCTGTGAGAAGTTGGGGCATTTTCCAATCAGAAATATTTTCGGTATCTTAAGAAGGTAGACTCATATCTCATATCCATATTCATGGTCAGGCTATGTAATATATATATATAAGATCGAGTGAAGTGAGCAGTTGTCGCAGGGGACTACAAGTTCTAATCCAACAACAGGTACTGAAACTGTGCTGGGTACCATATTCAAAAACAATTATTAAAGATAGCATTAAAAAGATCTTATTTATCATTGAAACTGCGGATGAATTAGTACGAGCCGGAGCGGATCTTCACACAGACATCGATTGTGAAAATAAACAATCCGGCCTTTACTTTGTATACAAAACGATTAGGGATAAATTCAGACTCCATCTAGACAGACATATTATGGAACAATTTTGCGAAATGTATACAGACGAAATCCTTGTGGAGTACTGTGAACAACTGGAAATTGAAGTGAATCCTAGGTATAAGTAAAATTATATTCAGGAAGTATTTAGATATAATTTCGGTATTAAGATCATTTGATATTTCCCAATAAATATTTCACTTTGCAGACACTATACAGAGCAGAAGGGTGCAGGGGAAGAACTAAGTAATGAATGAACTTTTTTAAATTTAAATACCATTTCCTTCTTGGGGTCTTGCCCTGTCCAGGTTTTTATCACAGGTGTCTTATTTGACAATAAAAGCATGATTTGAACGCAATTTATTCAAAACGACCTTAACATAGACGTTATGTGAACTTTTCTACAAGGTGCCCAAGTATGACCTTAATTGAAGATTGATGAATTGGAACTGAATGTTCTCACAGAAAATAGCACACAGCTCAGCAACTATGGGCATTTTGAAGGATTGTATTCATGTCACCTAATGTATCGTTTTGAAGATTTCCAGTATCCGGCAAGATCGCCAGCTAAAATCTCATCAGACTTCTTTGAGATTCCCTGAAGTCACATGTATATACTGTTCCGTTTTAAACTTTTTAAAACGTTGGTTTATTTCCTTTAAATAAAACGGATACTTTTGATTGCAAATAAAAACAATTCGCACTATATAATGTACAAACTTAAATGTACAAGACAGTTGATGTTAACTCTAACAACGCCTATGATAAACTCATTCACTACTGCATTTTTTGCCACTATTTATACACGCGCCATCTATCGTGAATGTTCTACAATGATCTAGAGCTTTCGATGTCAATGTTAGCAGCTTAAACATTTAGTGTTGCCATACTTATAAACAATGCTAATAACCGCATGCTATCCACATTGTTGCTAGGTAGAAGCTACTACTGATGGAAGTGTTTAAATTCGAATCGCTATTGCATATTCGTAACAATATGAACATGTCACAGACTTTTGGAGATCTCAAAGAGAATTTTCGACAAGAGTAAGAAAACTTATAGCCTGAAGTTCCCAGAACATTGATTAAAATTAAGAAAAAATTGCCTAAAATATTAAGCATAACTTCAATATCAACTTGACTGATATCAGCTCAAACTACACTACAATTTGTATACTCATCAAATCGGATCGTATATGATCGATATCGAGGAAAGCTCTATCAAAATATTGATCGAATGACCATTGCGTAATGAGTTTGAATAATATTTTATAAGAAAAACGAACGATATTCTAGAACAGGGGTTCTCTTGTTACTCAACTCAGGTACATATTACTTCTAATTCTTTTACAAAATTAAGAAGTCATGTTTCATTTACATAACTATAATATAACAAATTAATATACATATAACAAATTAATATTGAGAAAATACAAATTGAAATCAAAAAATTCAAATTAATATTGAGGAGTAACAAATTGAAATTCAGAAAAGCTAACTTTTTTTTATTTAAAAAAAAACAAACACAAACTGCGAAGCGTTTTGCTTGTCTGCAGATACACCCATAGTCTCTGGCGGGAATCGAACCCGCAACCCCCAGATTTATAGTCCAGCACACTATCGTGTAGTCTATCGGGGCACCCACTAAGTAATATGGAGAACAAACAACTTGAAAATAAGATAAATTTAAGATAACAATTCTTTATAATACAAAATTAATTATTATTAATGTAATTTACAGAATACAGCAAACTAGATTGACATTGATTGAATAAAATTTAAAAACACTTCATTAATCTTATGGCTAGATCAGGTGCTTATCATACAATCTTCCTAAATTTAACAAAGTGCGGTTAATAATTTATCAGTATAACCCTCACACCTCAACCCATCCCCTCATACAAAACACACTCACTCATTAGCTGTTACTTTCTCTCTCATACCTATGAGTCATATTTGACTAGTAGTTGTTGTAATTTTTTGGCAATTAATTTTTATTTTTAGTTTGTTTTTACATATTTGTACTCGTGTACTCGTGTATAAACAACAGTTTCCAGACGGACAGACAAGGTTACATGAAGGTACCCGGCATATTCCAGCAAACATATACAGACAGACACTAACGATTTCAAAATCAAGAGAATCATTTGTAATCTGCTTCAGTATGTTACTTACTATGTAAGTGAGTCTGTATTTGTGTGGTAGTAGTTGAAGGGACTAAAGAGGGAGTTCAATAAGTGTGAGAGTATTTTGGGGGGGGGGAGGGTGTGTGGTACATGTGGTTGAATGGCGGCACAACAAATAAAAGCAAATCGTAAATCAACGGAAGCCATACAACAATGTTTTTTGTGTCTGTTGGTTTGTTGGCTGTTTGTTTTTTTTTTTTTTGTTATGATGGGGAAAATTACAGCAAATATAAATATTTTTTTGTGGATGTTACTATCTTACTACCACAATTACTATCGTGAACCCTGTATATGTACAGTAGGGTGGCCTTTATTTAGAACTTTTTGGATTTTCGATGATCACAAGGTCTACAATTGTTCTCTGTCATCTACGAACCAAATGCTGAACATTTGAGCATAATCGAATAACGTTGAAAGATGGCAAATTTTATTTGAAGATTTCGAATTACGAACTCGTAAATATGCAACTCATGGAAACAATCTGATATTAAATATTAGAAAATAGGCTACGAAATGTTTTTTCAGAAATTATTTTAACAAATTTGTGACTAAAAACTAAATTTTCTCGTAGTCCGCCAATTTCAAATCGGTCCCCACGCTAACGTTTTTAAAATTTCGTTAAAAAAAAAAAAAATGAATTTGAATCATGTATGAAATTTTATGATTTGTTTGGTATATAATGGGTTATTGATGTCAGAAAATTTTTATATTGTTACGAATGTGCAATAGCGATTTAAATTTAACAGTCTGTAACGACTGCCTGCAACATCCATCATGTTTATAAACACGTCCATCAGTAGAAGCTTCTACTAATCAACAATGTTGATGGCATGCGGTTACTAGCATTGTTTGTAAGTATGGCAACACCAAATGTTTGAGCTGCTAACATTAACATCGACAGCTCTAGAATTCGAATGTTCTAGTTGCCTGTTAAGATTATTGTAGAAGATTAACGGAAGATGTCGTGTGTATAAATAGTGGTAGAGGTGGCAGTCGTGAGCGGAGTTTATCATAGGCGCTGTTAGAGTTAACATCAACTGTCGTGTACATTTAAGTTTGTACAGTGTGTGTGTATTTCTGCGAATTTATGAACGTGTATAAAGACGCTGTAACTATTTAATTCAGTTGTTGCTGTACATTTTAAATAAATAAAGAGTTGCTACAACTTTAAACTACTAAAACTGATTTTTATTTGCAATCAAAAGTATCAGGTTTATTTAAAGGAAATAAACCCCGTTTTTAAAAGGTAAAAACGTAACAATATTTTATATTTAAGCATCGATGAATAACTGAAATACCAAAACAACTGCTTTACCCCAAAACTTTATCGGATTTTGCTAAAATGTCTGCTAAAATCCAAATTTTAGATGACGGAGAATAATTTTAAGTCTTGGGAGCATCGAAAACTCTAAAATAAGGTCCACCATAATATACATACATACATTACACTCATATGTATATACGCTTACTATTTTATGAGTGTTTTGACTTGAAAAGTACGAGTATTTAATGTATTGCAAACAAACAAATAAAACATATTTATTTCTTTCACTCTTGTCTATGCAAATATTTATGTCTGGCCCTGTCATTTAACCAGGATCATGTTCTACAAAAATTGTTTAAAGTAAATGCATTTCTATGTGGAAAAGACTATCAGTTCGTAAAGACAGTATCTCGTACGTTCAAATAAAAATGTTTAATAAATACACACTACACTTAGAAAGTATTAACGGAAAAGAAGATAATATTTATTTGGTAAAACCACGATCTTTGAATTAAAAAAGTCTCAAACATGTTTGATTCGTGTCTCTAAATCAGTGGTTGGCATAAAGATAAGATTGATCATAAATTATAATAACAAGCTATGCAGTTTATTTTTTTGTGGTATTCTGATCAACTAAATAACCGATTTGTTTTTGTTACAGCTAAATAGGCGATTATGGTGACTAAGACTGCCGATCACTGCTTTTGAAAATTGAAAATTTGACATAGTTATATAAAGTTTCCTGAATTGCTTAGTTTGAACTGCACCGAAACGTTGGAAATGTTAATCGTTGGCAAATACAATAATTTTCCACATTTTTCCTTTCAGTGTACTTTCACACTACCACAGTCTCTGGTGCAACATTAAAACGCATAAATTATTTTATTATTTTAAATTTAAAATACAATGTGAAATGCTTTTGTTTCTGCAAAAAAAGTAAATAAAATAAAACAACACAACACAACAGACTACAGGATACAAAAGTAGTTTTTAAGTAAGTGTTTTGTGGCAACACTAAAAAGCTAAAGCAGATTGCGGTTTAAAAGACGGATGAACTTAAAATGGTAGCTACGGATATGAGTATGTACACTGCCATACTTTTTGTCTGTAAAACTCTCGCACCCATACTTTGGTCATAATTAAATTGCAGACGCTTCAAAATCTAGACAGTATTTTAATTAAACATCATTTAAATAAATATTTGCAAAATAATTTTAAATTAAACAAGTCTACATTTCTATATCTAAACTACTATTCAAGATTGTATGAATATTTGATATAAATTACAGAGAGGAAACTTTGCATTACAAAAGGACATAATCGTATCGGGGTTGTCATAGAATACAATCACTGTCGGAATCGGTTTTGCAAACGACAGAAAAAGTACATTGGTCTCGTGAAATCGAAGTTTATCGGTTTTATATTCGATCTAGAGTTAAATTCTTTATCGATTAAACAAAAAATTACATTGGATTTCATAAGTCAAATGTACCTTTTTTGTCGTTTTCAAAACCAATTCCGACAATGATTGGATTCTATGACAACTCCGATAGTTACAATTGACTCTCCAATATGCCATTTCTGGTGGGTAAAATTACCAGTTTCTAAAAGGCAAAACGAGAATGTTTATGTTAAAAGTGTATATTACTCAGTTACATTTGAGTTCAAGCTAGATTCATGAGTTCATGGGATATACAAAGTAACCAATTGACTTTTCTCTGCATTACAAAGAGAATATTAATCGTGACATTTCATACTTTAAGGAAACCATCTGTTTTGACACAAAATATAATACAAGAATACAAGATTAGAGCTGGCGTTCCACAGGGAAGTGTACTTGGACCTACGTTATATTTGATTTACACCTCTGACTTGTCTACGTGCGATAAATTAACAATCTCTGCATTTGCGGATGATACCGCCTCGAAAACCCACTCATAGCATCTAGTCAACTGCAAAATTATCTCGTACGTGTGGAGACATGGTTGAAAAACTGGCGAATAAAGGTGAATGAGCTGAAAAGTAAACACGTTACGTTCGCTCTAAGGAGAGGAAATTGCCCACCTGTCACACTCAACAACGTTAATATACCGCAGTCTGATTATGTCACCTACCTTTGTATTCATCTTGATAGACGGCTTACTTAGCGCCGTCACATAGAAACCAAGAGACTTCACATGAAGCTAAAAGCCTCTAGCTTTCATTGGTTAATCAGTGATCAATCAAAATTAAGCCTTGAATATAAAATCATCCTGTATAAGACCGTTTTAAAACCAATTTGGACGTATGGAATTCAATTATGGGGAATGACTAGCAACACCAGTATTCTTCTTATACAGAGGGCCCAATCTAAAATTCTTAGGACCATGATGGGAGCACCATGGTATATAAGAAATGAAAACATACACAGGGACTTAGAAGTGACATTGGTAAAGGAAGAGTTCAAGAAAGTCCGTGAGAAATATATTGTTAAGCTGCAAAACCATCCCAATACGCTTGCAAGACAACTTGTGCAGATCCAAACCAGATTCAGGCTCCGTAGAGGTGATCTACCACCCCGCTAAGATCAGTGCCAATTAACCATTTAGGCTCTATTGTTGGAGAGCAACTAGTTTTAATTTTAGTTATTAGATTTAAATACTTATTGTTAGGCAGATGCAAAGACTCGTCCTTTCAATAAAATAAATGCAATTTTCTTTTCATAAATGTTAAAACATATCACAAAATAGTATTATTGAAAATGTCTTTATTACTAGTGGACAGGACTTTTAAACATATATAATTTATTTGCAGTAGATTTATTCATTCCGATTCATCACAGTTCTCAGAAGGCTTAAAAGTCAGTTTCATCCCGAACATCATTTCCAATTGGACTTCCCAAATGGACTGATTGTAAAGTAAAGCCAACTTCCAGATATTCGTGTGGTAGTAGTGTGTCTGCGTTTTCTTTGACCTTCCAGGAAATTACCTCCACATATCACCAACTACTTGCTGGTGTTGTTAAGGCACCTAAGTCCCCTACTCCTAGTGGTAATTCATCTCTCACAAAAGAGGTTGTTTCAGTGCGTCTTTCTCAACCTGGATGACGTGCTTTTCCTTAGTACTCCAAATGCCGAACAAGACCCTAATGAGTTCCAAATATATAAATCTTCTTCAGGAAGGTGAGTAGCGGATTGCATTATTTGTAACTAGTCCAGATTTTCGTAACAACACCTTGTCATGCGATTTGACACCTGTCGATTATTTTCTGTATGGCCACATGAAGACAGTTGTTTATGCTGATATTTTTTTCAATTTAAAATTCTATCGGGCTTAAAAAATCACGCTTTATATTTATTTTAATATCACTGAGGCCTGTTGTGTGAGCAAAGTTATATAAAATTCATATGAAAAATTTAACATTGCTGTTTTTTGACAGGTTAATTTTTTTTTTTCCATCTTCCCGAACTAGTGACAATGTCACCAGAATGTATATCTACTGACGCTTGACATTTGCAATTGTCGATAGAGAAAGTATGTTGACATAGAGTCATATCCCAGCAGTTAAGCACGTAGTCAATGTATCCCTTATAGACAGTAATCGTCACAAATGTCTTATCACTTGGCTGACCCCAATTTATATATTTTGGTCATTTGACACGTATGTGCTCTTTGTAGTGCAGATATTAGACAATTGGTTACTTTATACATCCCAGGTAATCTAGCGTGAAGACAATTGTCACTTAAGTGTCCCTAAGTAATCTGGGGGGTTACTCCCTAATTTGATTCGAAAGGAAATCGTTTCGAATTGCAATGTATTTAGCACACATTTTCGAACATTTCCGTTTTCGGATTGAGTTACGCGGTAACCCCCCTGGAGTGTAGTCACTTTAAACGTGTTGTGTGATAATTCGTTCAAACTGGTTTTATACAAATTGTGTTGATATAAATCTCATACAGTATGAATTCTCATAGCATGAAGTCAATTGTCACTTTAGTGTCTCTTTGACGTCAATTAGCACTCGTACATGTTAAAATAACTAGTTATGTAGCTGATCAAGTTACCAGTTAGGTAGCTAGTAATGTAACTGACGTTATTTAACCAGTATGTAAATCCAATGCGTTGACTACTTTGTACCAGCTATTAGACAGTCTCATTGTAATCAAAAAAGGGCAATTGACGCCCTGTTTAGGACATGCACGTGTTAAAATAACTATTCACGTAGCTATTGAAGTAACTAGTTCCCACCTTAAATGATGTGTAAAATCACTAGTTCGGGACTGTCTCCTAGAACTGCTGGGATGGTTCTAGGCTGACAACAATCGTAATATGTCTGTGTCTGCTCATAACTCGGCCATTTTTAAACCGATGTGCTGATTTTCAATAACAGAAGGACATCATTAAATCGAGTCAACAACTTATAAAAATTATAGTGAAGCGTATTAATTTCCAAGCAAATATATTTCTTATAAAACATTTGAAATAAAAATTCGTATTTTATGTATAAAAACAAATATCTACTAGATTTAGCACTTTAGTAGTTTAAACTAATGCTCCATCATGTTGAAATATACTGCTTCGTATCTAATCTAACAAATCCATACAGTTGTGGTAATAATGATATTATATATCTTAAATTGAAACCCAATTCAATACCAACATCAAATAACACCAATGTTCTATAATATAGAAAATCTATATTTGTCAGGACTTTCTCTAAATATTGAGAAAATTCATTAGAGAGACCTTAAAAATTTTCCTTTCATTAAAGATAGAGTGCTTGGTAGAGAGGACTTTCTTAAGAGAATACTAAAAAAAATAACTTGTTTTGTTACATCTATGAAAATTTACAAGTATTTTTCAGATCATATCTGTACTAATTCACTGCTCCAACTCATGCGGGTTGCAGCACAAACACTTTCTTACCAACAAACACACTTATTTTAAAGGCTCTTCTATACTTTCTATGCTTGTACAAGGATAATAAAATACATAAAGAATTTGTGCCTACAAATACACCTCCCAACTACAAAAAAGAGATGAAAAAAAAAAAACGACAAGACACCAGAAAAAGAAGCTACGACACCGAAACGCAATATAGCACCGGCACGATTTGAGTTCAGCAAGAGTTTGTTAAAATGATGTTTGCCGTGCGTTCATTCGTTCGTTGCTCCAAACATTCATTTATCCATCTATATTTTCATACTTATATGTACGTTCGTTCGTTTGTTTATTTCATTCTCTGCCGTATTGAATCTATCTATGAGAGGAAAATTAATAAAATTCCTGGCACGTTCATGTTTCCTTGTATGGGGCAAACAAAAAACGGAGCAAAAAGACAACGTCAAAAATGTTGCTGATGCTAATACTGATGTTACACATAAACCACTTGCATACTTTTATTTAAAACCAGCAACAACAACAACAACAACACAAATAACAAGGACAAACAAATTGAAAGGAATAAGGAGTTTTTTTTTTGCGTTTTGTTGCTTATGGATTCCATGAAATCCCTTGTTTAAGAACATGTTTCAAAAATGGCACAACAACCCACTAAATTATAAATATGAGCTGGAAAACCCATATAGACAATTTTAGTCTTTAACAATTTTTTAGTTCATTTTATTTTTCGTTTTCATTAATTTACCTTTGGCCACAATTTCCAAGGAGCAAAATGTTTTAAAGTTAAAGTCATATTCTTGGAAATATACTCAGGGTTCTAAGTAAGTATTTTTTGATAAATTTTGTTGAATTTTGAGGGCTTTAGCATTCTGGTTTGGTATCTAAAGGAAATTTCTTGGAATTTTTTATATTTTGTGGGGGAAAGGTGAACCATTTTAGGTAATAGTGAATACTACAACTCTCCTCTTACGATTTTTATATGGAATAATAAGCTTTGTAATGCTTCTGCAAACGTAGTTTCAGATACACTATTTATTGTCACGCCCCGCAGTGGTATTTTTTTGACAAAAAGTCTACTTTTTTAGAGTTATTTTTCAGAAATCTAATGATGCAATTCTGTAGAGAAATGTTTCATTAGTAGAAAACCATGATTTGTTTTCGAAAAAAATTAAATTTGGTATAAAAAAGAGTGTGGTAAATTTATCTAAATATTATACAACGAAAATTGATGAAAATTTTACTACATTTCAGTTGTTTATACAAAGAAAAAATATTTAAATTACATGTATAATTTAAGAGATCTGAGGAAATCAAAATGGCTCCAAAAAATTAAGCATTTGGAGTTTTCATTAGAAAAAAAAAAAAATAAGTTAGCTCGGTCTACCTTCGTGTTAGTACTACTACTAAATGAAAGTTGAAATATTTTCATTCATTTTATGTAAAAATAAATTCTGCGACTTTTTGCGATCGCTGAACAATCTCATAAATTTTGTGATAAAACTCAAGTATTTTTATATGAATACTAGCTTGACCCGGTGCGCTTCGCTACCCCTGTCGTAGTCTATGTTGGAAATTTCAATAAAATCGTTTCGGCCGTTTAGTATTTCTTGTTTAAGAACTAAAGGTACCAATTTTAACGGTTTCCCCTTGTTTACACTTCCTGGTCCAAGTATTGAAAAAATTTATAGCCTACTAGCTTGACCCGGTGCGCTTCGCTACCCCTGTCGATGTAAAAATCGGTTCAGCCGTTTAGTAATTATTGTTTAAAAACTAAAGGTACCAATTTTACCCGTTTTTCCCCCTTTTTTATCCCTTTCTGGTCCAAGTATTGAAAAAATTTATAGCCTATTGACGCTTCCAAGTAAGGATCTATCTACGTTCTAAATTTCAATACAATCGGTTCAGCCGTTTAGGCGTGATGCTCAAACAAACAAACAAACAAACAAACAAACAAACAAATAAACAAACAAACTTACAAAGACATTTATATATTTATATAGATATACAATAAATTGCAATGCATATTTACAATAAAATGTTTTGCATACTTTTAGGCTTTTACTTTTTAATAATTGATTGACAGCAATATCGAAAAAGAAAAATAAAACCATATGATTAATTAAACCGTTATTTGAAATAATAATATTTGCCAAAGAAAAAGTGTAAGAAAATTATTAAACGTAACTAATTTTTAAAATGAATTCGTTTTGTGTTTCATATAGTGAATTGTTTATTAACTGATTTCATAAAAACAAAAAAACATGGTGCTTACTATTAATGAAATTGAAATTGTGAAAAAATCAGTTCAGAAGCGATTTCTTAGTAGCTTTTTTAAGCGTTGGGTCGAATCTCACAGAAACAAATCATATTTCTTTAAGAAAAATTATGCTTGGCTAAAAAGTACATTTCAGAACAAAATAATTAATGTGTACTTCTTAGGGTATCCGATAGGACTGATCGATTTCAACCATTTTTGACTTATTCTTTTTGAATATAGTACCATGATATACCAACCATTATTTCGAATTTTATAAATTTTATTGCGAAAAAACCGATTTTTGAAAGTGAGGTTATATAGGGGATAGGACTAATTATGCTCCTATCCTTATGAAACTTAACAGATAGATTTGAATTTATATAAAACTTGTTTATGTCGAATTTCATCACGATACTATTATTTTTATGCGAGTTTTGAACGATAAAACTATTTTCAAAAAGGGGACCTATATGTGGACTAGGTTCGTTCATATTTGAACCTAGTCCTCATATAGGTCCTTTTTTGAAAATAGTTTTATCGTTCAAAACTCACATACAAATTTATACATACTTGGAACTAACATATCCAATATTTAAATTAGATCGCTACATTATTTAAGAATTTCTGACTGATACAACGTTATTTTGGAAGGTCCCTTGTATGGGGACCTAGGGACTATCCGATATGAACCATTTTTAATATTTAAATGTATGAACCCATACCACTGTGCGCCTTGCTGTTGAAATGACATCTCACCCGGATCAATGTTATCCATATTTTAAAACAAAAAAAATCATTTGTCATGGTGCGGTAATGATCTTCGCTGACTGTTATGCATTTTTTGCTTGAAAATCAATAAAAACCATTGTGAAATATTAGGATATTATGACATGATAAGAGACCTTGTGAATTGATCAAATAAGTACTTCAAACAGTAAGATATCTATGTATATAGGAAGACATAAACTAAAACAAAGTTGTGGTTTTTTAAGTGCAGTTAATTTGCTCAAATTTCAGGTTATCAAGTTCGATTACTATGATATTTTTTATCTACTTTATAAGAATAATTACAAATAACGTAAATAAATTTAAACTTTTTTCCTTATGACATAATTTAAAAACCCAACCCAAGCCATTACTAACGACCTTCTAATAAACATTAATGCAGAAATTAAGCACAATAACCTGGTAACTCTATAAAAAAACGAACTCAATACATAAATTTACATACAACAATACCAGACAAAACTTAGTACATACATTGGAACATCAACATGTTTTAGTATACGAACGAGTCGTATACTAAAACAAAAAAGGAGCACATTAAATAAATAAATATGGAACAGCTCATTACTTTTCCTGCATACTAAATACTTTATTTTTTTATTTTTCTTTTTTTTTTTGTGTTATTAAAAACAAATACAATATTTCTTATACTCGTTACAAACGCACACACATACACAGCAACATGCACTCATACACAAAGGATGATGAGAAAAAAAGCTGTACAACAGGAAACAGGAACATGTTCTTTTAAATGGTGCCACATTTATTATTTCATTTGTTTTACATGTTACACTCGTATTATTACAATATTCTCTTGTTTTATTTTACTCTTTCTCCTTTACGTACTTGTACCTTCCATTTAGCTTTTTTTATCTGCTTCTTCTTCGGTTACTGTTGTTCTTTTTTATTTTCTCTACTTCATCTTTGTGTTCTTTTTTTTGTTGTTGTTGTTACCATTTTATAGAGTTTTCCTTGAAATGAGAGTGTGCAATGCATACATTCACATATAAACAGGATGTGGTTTATTCACTTGCACACACACACACATAAATATTATTATGTGAGCTTGTGAGTGTGCATGCGAAAATGTGTGAGTAATTTTTTTAAAAACAAACATTATTGAAGGACAACTGTCAAATGAAAAATTGTGTCAGTCGAAGCGTGAACAATAAATAAACTTCTGTTTATTTTCTTCTACTCGTTTTTGTATGTATTAAGTAGAGTACTAATACTAAATTAATGTGTATATACATAAGGGTTGTCCTTATTTTACACTTTTTTAGATTTTCCATGCTCCCAAGGTTTAATATTGTTTTCCGTCATATGAAAATTTGAGCAAAATCGCAAAAATCTAAGTGCCATTATTACAACTTGCCTTTAAGTTCTTCATGGTAAAAGGTAACTTTAAGTTATAGAAAAAGGGTGCTTTAAAGTTAACTTTAAATTCTATGTATTGAAAAAAATACTTCACTTTTCTTTAATTTTTTCAGAATTTAATGGTTTAAAGAACGAAAAATGTTCTAAAACGTTTTACTAAAAAATAGTTTTGGAATTTAATTTGTCCATAATCATATAATTTTACAATATTTTTTTGTATAATTTATATGTATTCGAAATTCCTTTGAAATATATGTTCGACTTTGTAAAAGTAAAAAGTATCTTATATTTATACTTAATAGTTGCGATCCAACAGGATACAAAAATTAATAAATGGTGTTTCTTTTAGAGTTGGAGAAGTTTAAATTGGAAGCACTGTTTTATGTGACAGCTGATTTTACAGTTCTTGATTGTTTTGAGGTTAGTTTGGTTTGCAAATTTATCATGAAAAGACTCATGCCAGAGCAACGTTTGCAAATTGTTCAAATTTATATTAAAAATCATTGTTCAATTGAACAAACTCATCGGGCATTACGTGGATTTTATGGTGCTCATAATCGTCCACCAGAGCGATTACTTCAAGAAACTATGGATCGTTTTCACAATACGTCTACTCTTAACGATAATACGCATCCCGAAAGAAGCCTTACAGTGCGCACAGAACAAGTGATTGATGGTGAGTAGTGTAGAAGATGATTCAAATGTGTAAAATCGTCGCACATTGGTTGAAGAGTGTCCGAAATTAATTTTTTTCTTGTTCGCCGATTTGGATCATTTTTTGGCATTTTGCTGTCAGATATCTCAGTATTATGGTTCCGTAATATTAGGCTGATATATTAATTATTTGTTTGGACAGACACGCTCGAAGTTCATAAATGTTCGCTTGCTTAAAGTGGCATGCAAATTTACTGTATATTCGAAACTTATTATTTCACTTTGTTTTATATTTTCGTAAATGACAATTGTCATAGATGAGATTTGCATTAAAAAAAGTTGGAAAAAGTGCCATATAAAAAATTTCGTAGAACAAAATATAAACAACATCAAAATTTCAATGCTCATCCACTTCAGTGGACTGTGGATCGCTGTTTAACGAAAGATGTCAAAATACAGCTTGAAGTCTTAGCTAAAAGTTAAAATAAAATTCAGCTGCTCCTACCCGCTCCTTTCCAGTAAAAACTATAAAGTGATGAAGTAACAAAATATGAATATTCGTTCATGCTTGTTGTTGTTGCATTTTGGCACATTTCTTACCGTCTAAGTTTAAAACAAGTAAGAGAACTATATTCGGCTGTGCCGAATCTTATATACCCTTCACCAAACTATACTTTAAAATAAAAATTTTAAATATTTTTAGGTAAACAAAATTAATTTTTTTTTTTCAAAATTAAAAAAAAATTTTTTTTTTTCAAAATAGTTTTAAATTTTTTTTCGAAATTGTTTTGACTTAATTTTTTTGAAATTTTTAAAAATTTTTTTTTTTTTTAATTTTTAAAAAATTTTTTTTTTAAATTTATTAGTGAAAAAAAATTTTTGAAAATAAATTTTTTTTGGTAAAAAAAAAATTCGGGTTAAAAAACATTTTTCCCGATTTTGACCCATTATAGGTCCAAATTATTATAGCCTTATATACATCGTTGCAATGGACTTTGAAATATCTATCATTGGATATCCATATTGTCTATATTAATGACTTAGTAATCCAGATATAGATCAAAAATAGGCCAAAAATTGAGGTTGTCCCGGTTTTTTCCTTATATCTCAGCCATTTGTGGGCCGATTTTCTCGATTAAAAGCGACCGAGCCGGAAGAAGTCCCGATATATTGATGTATCAATTATGTTTGTAAGTTATTCGGGGGCTACGGAATGTTGATTTCAACATACAGACGGACATGGCTATATCGACTTCGCTATCTATAACGATCCAGAATATATATACTTTGTGGGGTTCGCAAATGAAAAATATAGAAATTACAAACGGAATGACCCTTGCCACTCTGGTGAAGGGTATAAAAATGGAGAACAGATATTTACACAAAAATTTAAATGGCGGCAAATAAAGCTGAAATTCAGAAAAGATTAAAGTTGACACTGGCCATAAATGTGGACGCAGTGAAGCAAGGTATGGGCACAACAAACGAAGGATTTTCGATAATCCAGCCAAAACTGCAGACGTAATTGGCATAAAAGAAGAATTAATAGATTTAAAATAAATAAATTGTAATGCAGTAATCGACACTAACAAATTTCATATATATTGAATGGATACTATCAAGTTGCTTGTTGATCTCTATGGCTGGTACTACATGCCTCTAACTGTGCATAAGATTCTGGTGCATGGTAGCAAAATTATAGCAGAAGCTACTCTGCCAATAGGTATGTCTCTATCTAAAGGCGCTTATTCAATGATTTCATTTTTATTTTTTACATTTTAATTGATTATTTGTATCAGGTATGCTGTCCGAAAAATTGGAGTATGATAATAATGTTAAAAAATTATTAAATTACTTATACATGTTTTTTCTATGGGAGATGGGCGTAAAAGTGGGCGGATCAGGTATATATTTCCAGGAGCCCATTCTACAATTATAATATTTATTTTTTGTGAAAATTAAATTGATGCATTAAACATCAAGGGAGTTGTGCCACTTTTTCAATACAAGTTGTATGGAAAGTGGGCGTTAAAGTGGGCGGAGATATTTCAAATTTAACACAAATGATTCTGAGTGCTTATAAAATGCTATGTGCCAATAAACAATGCCGTAGGTTAAAATTTTCACTTTGTATGGGAGTTGGGCCTAAAAGTGGGCGAATCATTTTGATTTTTCCATTTTTTCTTGATTCAAACAAAAAATTCTTATGTGCCAAGTTTCATTGTTCTTCGATAACTTCTTCTATTTTTAGCCGCTCATTCTATGAACCTCAACCAATGTGCGTCGTCGTGCGGAACAATAAAGCTTGTGTCTATCCACTTTATGGAAAATTCTGAGTAAGAATCTTGTTTTGTGTGGTTACAAGATTCAACTCGTGCAGGAATTGAAGACTCACTATCATCGTTCGTGCCATACATTTGGTGAATGGGTCGAAGGAAAGCCGAAGCTATTGACCCACAATTTCATTTGAAAATTTTGTTCAGTAATGAAGTACGCTTTTGGTTAAATGACTATGCACAGTGGGACAGAATCAAAATTTTTTGGAAATAAATCTGGCATTTCTAAACGGCTGGTCCGACCGGAATAAAATTTGACATGGGAGTAGCCAAGGAGTATTCGAGTTTAAGTCATTAAAATGGACCCTACAAATGCTCCAGGCGCGGCTCTATGGGGGCTCAAAGTAGGGTAGCTTCGACATGTAAACACGTGCCATTTTTTAGTTTCTCATCCGGCGTTTCTCGCGCTCAGCTATGTCTTGAAAAAACTTGCTAGCGTGTGCTATTATCTCTTATAATTTCCAATTTATAGGCATTTCAAAATTGACTAGCCGTTTAGAAATACCAGATTTATTTCCAAAAAAATTGGATTCTGCCCCACTGTGTTATGTTGATAAACAGAATTGCCGCATTTGAAGTCGTAATACCATTCCATTCACAAAAACTCATTGTTTGATGAGCGTTACAGTTACAACGTTGAGCGGTATAGAGACAGCTTAAGTACTAACTTTTTCGTGTCTCAATTGGAAAGCATTCATTTTGAAGATATATGGTTTAAGCAGGATGATGTCACATGTCACAAAGTGCGCGATACTATCAATTTACTGAGAGAAACATTTAGTAAAAGAATAATTTCAAGAAATCGACCTTCTAACTACCCACCTTGTTTATGTGATTTGAATCAATTAGATAATTTTCGTTGGGGATATGTAAAATCACAGGTCTATGCAGATAAACCAGGAACTATCGAGTAGTTGTTGAAATTTTTCCTTGATAGATCATTGAATTTACTCCAGAAGATTGGTTATATAGGAAGTAATTCCATGATCTGCAAATAATCATTCCCAGCTGTTCTGCGTGAACTACAAAATAAGACAATGTATCCCTTTTAAACAAAACATTTCACTCATTTCTAATAAATGACTACAATTTATTAAGTGAAACGTTCCTATGTCAAAGCTATGTGCTCTTTTTAATACAGAGAGAAGAAAGTAGTCATTTTACCCACCAGAAGTACTCTATTGAATAGTCATTTGTCACTAAGTTGCCTTTGTTACTGCAGAGTTTACTATTTTTAGGGTTAATTGACTTTCAGCTAGGACAACATGTTAAACTAACTAGTTACATAACAAATTCTGTAACCAGTGGTGATTCTAAATAATAGGTAAAATCCTTAGTTATAGATAGTCACCTAGAGCTGCTGGATTGTTGGGGACACTTAACCAGCACTGCTGTGATTTAACTCAACACTAATACATATACACTCGCACTTCTCATACATGCAAAGTGAGTATGTATATGCAAGGTTTAATTTTTATAAATTCATCGCACATACTTCCTTGAAACATGCCAGGACAAAACAAAAAGTCTATAGTTCTTAACGTTGCTGTTTTTTTTTTTTTTTTTTTTTTTAATTTTTTTCACACAAAATTATGTCAGATGTTTCAGTTTTTTGTCCTGTTTTTTTTTTATACTAAAACTCCTATCAAGCAAGAAGTATGAAGTACAAACAAGTATTTCTGTATGAGTTGTTAACACACTCACTTCCTTTTTAATATTGAAACAGAAAACATTCAGTTAAAAGACATAAAGAAATGATTTTTCATCATATAGTTTTTTTCGTTCTTTTGTTTTAAACCGAAAATGTTTTTCTTGTTGTTGAAGGAAAAACTTCAAACACATTCAATGGCATTTGGAGACGTTTATGAGAAGTAAAAGTTAAGGTTTTTTTTCTTTAAAAATAATGCCATATTTTGTGGTCACTTGAAAAATGAATTGTTTTTGTTAATATTTATTTAAATGTAGCAATTATTTATAAGTATCTGAAAATTAGAAAATTTTCTTAGTGGAGATGAAAATAAATCTACATTTTCTTTTTTACATAATGAGTAAAAGCCACACTGTAAAATGTCACCCTGTCATAGTGATTTGTTAATATATAAGGACTGGGCAGAATTTAAGGTACATTTATAGTTGTCCAAAACTTATGGATTTTATATAAATGTAAAATAGGCTCCCTTTTCTCCGTTATCTAAAAACCAAATACTGGAAATTTTGACTAAAACTGGCTAACGTTCATTTTACTCATTTTACTTCTAGACGCGAGTTTAAAAACTAAATTTCCTCGAAATCCACCAGTTTAAAATCGGTACCAAAGCTAAGACATTACAGGTACTACTTAGCAGATTTGCGTTTTTAATCCTTATTTAGCGTTTATTAGAACTAAAAACAAATTTATCAAGTTTATTTTATTTTTTATATGTAAATCTTGTTTGGTATCAATAACTATACAATACACCACCATAGTGGAGAGGGTATTATGCGTTTATACTGATGTTTAAAACGCTCAAAAATCAGCTTAAAATCACTTTCTGAGAAACTTACGATGTCCATCAATCTGTTTTTCCAACTATACTATGTTCTTTGAAACAATATATTGTTGTCGTAAGCACCTAATTGTTGTTTTAGTTTAATTTCAACAATATTTCAGGTACCGTAAAGGTTTATATTTTCATCGCAATTATAAATATGAATATTGTTCACGGAATCATAATTATTTTTCGAACAACTAAATATTGATAAATAGTTAAATATATTGTTACGAATGTGCAATAGCGATTTGAATTTAACGGTCTGTAAGGACTGGCTGCAACATTCATCATGTTTATAAACACATCCATCAGTAGAAGCTTCTACTTATCAACAATGTTGATAGCATGCGGCTATTAGCACTGTTTGCAAGTATGGCAACACTACTTGTTTAAGCTGCTAACATTAACATCGAAAGCTCTAGAATTCGAATGTACTAGTTTGTCCATTAAGAGCATTGTAAAGGATTCCCGAGAGATGGCGTGCGTATAAATAGTGGGAGAGGTTGCAGTCGTGAGTTGAGTTGATCATAGGCGCTGTTAGAGTTAACATCAACTGCCTTGTACATTTATGTTTGTACATTATAAAGTGAGTGTGCATTTCTGCGAATTAATAAACGTGTATAAAGACACTGGGTGACTATTTGAACTGCTGTTGTTGTACATTTTAATTAAATAAAGAGTTGTTACAAATTTTAAACTACTAAACGGTTTTTATTTGCAATCAAAAGTATCTGGTTTATTTAAAGGAAATAAACCAACGTTTTAAAAAGGTTAAAACGTAACAATTGGTGTCAGAAGTGGGATTGCAAAAAAATAAGCATGAAGTTTGAGGAACTAAAAGTTGAACAACTCAAGAAAGAATTGAGTAAATTGGAGTTGCTGGCAGCAGGTAATAAAGCAGAATTGTAAAAGAGGCTGATCGATGAATTCAAGCGGCGTGACATTGACATCGGAACTTACGAGTTTGAGTATAAAGAAGAAGTGGAAGTCTGTACCCGTGCAACAACAAGCAGCATGGGTTTAAGCACAGTGTTTGCTGCTATGATGGAAAAATTGAAGGAAGTAAAAGCTGAAGTTCAAGAAACTATTGACAAAAGTTAAAGAAGTCAAATAAGAATTTCAAGAAATTTCTAGAGCCACAAATGAAAAACTTCAGGAAATTTCGGAAGTTATAAACAGCAGAGTGGATAACCTTGAAATGCAATCAGCAAATTTGATAAAAAGCTGTCAGATTTAGAGAATGAGATAACCAAAGACGTTGATAATAAACTGCAAGATCTGGAAATAAAAATGAATGATCTTCAATGACAAGATGGACCTGTGCGAATTATTTCAGAAACATCTAGTAGAATAAAGGCCCCTAGTTTTAATGGCAGCACACCATTTAATGTGTTCAAATTCCAGTTTGATACAGTTGCCATTAGAAACATGTGGAACAACGAAGAAAAAGCTATAGAATTGATATTGGCCTTAAGAGGAAATGTAGCGGTAGTTCTTGAAAGCGTGCCAGCGAACCACAGAAATTTTTATGATGACATAATGGAGGCGCTACAACGTCAGTACGGTAGCGAACATAAAAAGGAATTATACCGAATGGAATTGCGTGGTAGAGTGCAGAATCCCAATGAGACGCTACAAGACTTTGCGATGGAAATCGAGCATTTGCTATATCTAATTTATCCAGGGGAAAACCATCCGATTTCGGAGTATTTGAAGATAGAGGCATTTGTGAATGGTATTCGTGATCTTGAAATAAAACATGCGGTATGTGCCACACCAAAGTCATCATTCACTGTAACCGTCCCATTCGCGATGGTACAAGAAACAGCAAAGATTATTTTAAAACCCCAAATATGTAATGTGTGGAATATCGAGGTTGTCGCTGAAAATGAGAGAAATATAGCCAACGAATTAAAGGAATTAATAGAGACAGTTTTAAAGGCTTTAAGTAAGAAACAAAGTAAAGCCAAAGTTAAATGTTATAACTGTGATAAAAATTGGTCACATTCAGCGAAACTGTAGAGTACCAAGAAAGCGAACCAGATATGTTTCAATGTCAAGAAACAACCAGCAGTCGAATCAACAAGCATTACAAGAACCACCTTTAAAACGAGCTAGCACTGAGGGACAGAATCTGACACCTGACAGCCCTAACATCTCCATATCAGTAATGCAGCAGGATAATAAGAATCTTACTGCTGGTGGGTATGTCAACGGTCAGAAGCACATCCTTACTATGGACACGGGAGCGTAGCAATCTATCATCCGATCAGATTTAGTAAAGAAAGCAATTAAACCAATTTGCAATGTAAGTCTACGCACCGCTACTGGAGAGCCAGCCACTGTCCATGGTAAAGTTAATGTGAAACTAACTATTGGTGGAATTAGCGTAAATCACGTCTTTGTTGTTGCCGATATTGTGGATGAAGTAATCATTGGTGCAGACTTCATGATTAGTCACAGAATTACTTTGGATATGGGACAAAAAGTCATGAATTGGCGAAATGTTAAAATACCCTTTGACGTCGGATATGAGAGCAGGTCTCAAGTAAGAAGGCTAGTATTTGTTGAGCACCAAAAGTTGCCACCGCAGTCAAAGGATTTGGTGAGGAAGAGGAGGATTGTATAGACAATGGTTTGTTGGTGTTGGAACCAACGGTTGTGGAAAGTGGCCATGTAAAGATAGAGGCTTTCGTTGATCAGTGCAACGATGAAATGGTTCCTGTTGGAGTGCTTGGTCTTTCCCGAGGTGAAAAGGTAATCAGGCCGGGTTCCAGGTTGGGTGAATGTACTTTAGCAGAAGCAGTGAAAAATTGTGAGGAAGATATTGAAAATGAGTTTGCCAAGGAAGAGCATGGGTTCGTTCGGAGACGAATTGGAATGACCGACGAATTAGAATGACCGAAAAACGTAACACTATTATATGGTCGGTCTTGATTAACTATACTATCTGTCTGTCTGTCTGTCTGTTTGTCTGTTGAAATCAACTGTCCGAAGCCAAACAACTCACATACACGATTCATACATCAATATCTCTGGAATTCTTCCGGCTCGGTTGCTATTTAAAATCCAGAAAATCGGTCCACCCAGGACAACCTCTATTTTTTACCTATTTTTGTCCTATATCTGGATTACTAAGTCACTAATATAGACAATATGGATATCTAATGATAGAAAAGACCTTTGCAACGACATATATAATTCCATAGTAAGTTGGACCTACAATGGGTCAAAATCGGAAAAAATATTTTTTAACCCGAATTTTTTTTTACCAAAAGTTTTTTTCGCAAAATATTAAAAAAGAATTTAAAAAAAAAAATTTTTAATTTAAAAAAATTAATCGAAAAAAATTTTCCAAAAAATGAAAAAAACAATTTTGAAAATTTTTATTTTGAAGTATAATTTGGTGTAGGGTATATAAGATTCGGCATAGCCGAATGTAGCTCCCTTACTTGTTTTTTTTTAATTTTGCTACTTTGACCCAAACCGTGAAACTTTAAATAAAATGAGCAACATCTAAAAGTTATACGATTATGCTCAGCATTTGATGCTGATGACGGAGAACAATTTTAGACCTTGGGAGTATAGAAATTCCCAAAAGGGCAATATAATGGCCATACTAGTATATATAGATCTTTAAGTGAATAATTCTTGTCAAAATCCATGTATTTTACATTTCCACTGAAATAGCTAAATTAATTAACAAACATATAAGAAAAATCCATCTCAAACCTACATAATTTTCAATTAATTAATATAAATGTGTTATGTTCATTACAAAACAAATGATATGTAACTGGAAATGTAACTTAAACATTATTTTTATACACTTCTATACTAATATATGTATGTCTGTATGTATGTATTTGTCTTCTACCTATATCAATCATTTCCGGTTTCTGTTAAAATAATTTTAATTGCTACTCAACCTACAATTTACAACAACAAAAATATAACGAATAAAAGTAATAAGAAAAAAAAACTGTACAAATCTAAGCTTTCAAAAACTGTCATCGTTAAAACATAAAATTATTATTATTTTTTTTTTTTTGTTTGCATTTCTACACATTTCACAGTGTGTGTGTGTGCAAGTGAACTCAAAATCACTCTCTGTTTCTCACTTGTTAGCTGCTCGCTCGCTCCCTACCTCCCTCCCTCACTCCCTGCCGCAGCGTTTGTGTAATTTTTAATTACATGTAATTAATTGTGACAAGTGACATTTCTGTCAGATTGACTGTTACATTTTTCAAACATGCGTGCGTGTATTTGTGTAAGTGTGTCGTCTGTGTTTGTTAATATTGTTGGTAGGATTTTATGCTGCTCCTGAATGAATTTTACAATTTGTGTCAAATATTTTTTTATAATTTTCAGTTTTTTTTTTTTGCATTTTTTCCTCTACAATTGCAAGTCAAGCCGAATGAATGAATGATGAAATGTGGAATGTTCGATAATTTTGAAATACTTTTAAATGTTTTGTAAACATATTGAATAAGTAATAAGAGATAAGAGAATAGAAATTATATATTAAATTCCATTTTACAAATTTAAGTAACACTATTTCTGTCTCTTTTAAACCTTTTATATTCAATATTTCTACAATTGTAGTAGTATTTCATAGCCCACTAAAATAATCATTTACTTGAAAAAAAAAAAAAATAATTCCTATGTTGTTCAAGAGAGTCAAAAGAGACAAGGAATGTGAAACAGAAAGTAAGTATTGCAACGTTGCATAATCATCATCATCATTATTGTCAAATGCAACATATGGCATAAGTTGTATGTATTTTGTTTGACTTTCTATTCTATTGGGATATAATAAAGTTTTTCGCTTTTCCCATGACTATAAAGCACAAAAAACTATAAATGTATTGGTACTACTAAGACATTTTAAGACTTCAGGAAAGACCTTAAGAAATTTCCAGAGACGGACAGAGAACAACTGTTGGGCCGGGAAACCCAAACAAAAAGAAAATGTAGAAAATTCTGAAATTAAATAGAATACCTCTCAGAAACTGAGATGCGAAGAAGATGATGAAATACTCGAGAATTTTTTTGATAGCGTACAATTAGTATGCCTTTAATTCATAAAATGAGTTACATATTTCAAAATATATTGCAACTATCAGGAGAAGATTTAAATGCTCTTTGAATGTATCCAATGCTGAATACATTCAATTGCCTAATGATATTATTACGTTTTTACCTTTTAACCCTCCGACGGTTGAGTCATCCGTTGCCCTTATACGAAGTACAAGGTCCACAGGGACCTATTTCTATTTGTATTGAATTTTATATGAAAACTAATTTTTTTAAATTTTTTTGTTTTGATTTATTATTATTTACTAATTACACATGTATAATGAATGTTAGAAAAAAAAATTTAAGAAACACAAGCCAAAAGACAGTGCATTTATTAACGATTTCTTGAAATTTCAGTTCCCGTACTAAGCACATTCCCGTACTAAACACATTTAAATCTCAATAGAAACTAAACTAATGGTTGAATCGCTTTGATTTTTTTTAACGATTCTAGATAAAATTTCCTTGGAATACACGTGGGGGACGGGTATACTTCCCATGGATCATCAAGGAGTAATTTCAGTTTGAAAATGAAAAAGGTCCCCAGGGACCTTCTCACCCGCCGGAGGGTTAAAACGTTGGTTTATTTTCTTTAAATAAACCGGATACTTTTGATTGGAAATAAAAGCAGTTTTAGTAGTTTAAAGTTGTAACAACTCTTTATTTATTTAAATGTACAACAACAACAGTTCAAATAGTCACTTAATATTTTTATACACGTTTATCAATTCGCAGAAATGCACTCACACTTTATAATGTACAAACTCAAATGTACACGACAGTTGATGTTAACTCTAACAGCGCCAATGATGAACTCACTCACGACTCCAACCTCTGCCACTATTTATACACACGCCATATTTCGTGAATATTCTACAATGATCTTAACGGACAAACTAGTAGATTCGAATTCTAGAGCTATCGATGTTAATGGTAGCAGCTTAAACAGTTAGTGTTGCCATACTTACAAACAATGATAATAGTATAAGCCCTGCGGAACTAGTTAAGTAGCATGGATAAGAGGAAATATCAGTTCATTGAATGTTGACAGTTCAATGAATATCAACGAATTGAAAACATATATTTTGAAATTTCGATATATTATCCATGATTTGAGCAGATCCCACTGTGATCTCATTGAAGTACCTATTGACTGGAACCATACATCTAATTTGTCTCCACTAGATTAAACATTATTAAACTTAAAACTTTATTTGTAGGACCTAGACTTAAGTCTGAAAATTGTCATCAGAATAATTGATTGTTAATTTTATCTTCTAACCGACATTCCGTTTTTATTGATAACATCTTTCGTAACTCCTTACGATCAATGAGTTATTGTAATCGTCACTTATAACTAGCTATTTTAGTTATATAAAAATAATGACATATTTCACTGCCTCTTTGTAAGTGTTCGAGGTAAGTAGCTGCCTTCAATATAATAGAAAATTGAGATATTTGAAGCAAATACGATAATATTTGCACAAAGATTGCAACCCAAACGTCTGATGATTGCAGTACGCCCTTAATGGAAGGAAAACCTAAGAATAAAGAGCGCTTGCTGAGATTATCAAGACTTACTATAGACAAAGTTGTTAATTGAATCTTATCTTTATGGCAGAATTTTCTAATCACAGTATTCTTTTCTGTTCATTATCTGCTGGACTTATAAAGCAATAATAAAAACTGGAAATGCTTATGTTTAGAGAAAGACGTAACAAACGCACTTGAGTATATTGTTGAATGTAAAAGAAGAAAATGAGTTCTTGTATTCTGAAGATATCAAATGTGCCTCTTCTTCGTCTTTTTTACAAATTTTCATTGGGAACTTTCATTGAACTTGAAATAACTGAATATCTGCGGAACAATATATATATATTTACTTAATACATCGCAATACCATTCTATGGACCTGATTGGGTCGAATTATTGCCACACTAGGTTAAGAAATTGTTGGATAGCTATTGAAAGTAGCTTTCATTCGATGTGTGTATATGAAACATAAAGGATTTTTATTTTGTCTTTATTTAGACTACATTTGTAGAATATTTCAAACTATTCCCAGCGATTCCTTCATCTTTCATGAACGGATATATTAAGCATTCCATCCTTATTCCAAAGATCAAAATAGGTTAGATTCAAAAGCTGATCCCATTGAGACCCCCAAGGGCTAAACAGCAGGTGCATCAAACGACACACGTTGTTTTTAAAATTTAACCAACATAACATCTTGAATAAATGGATGTATTTAAGATTCAATTCTTATCCCTCAACCAAGCATGAGAGGAGTGCGATATATATGTTGCCTCATAGTGGGCGGAGATTAACCAAATATGTGAGACATGGATTCTAGCTCATTTCTAGAAACATTTGGGGAAATGGTAAATGAATCATTATGGACAGCATTGGTATCAATGGATGCTGGCTCCTTACCTAAACTTTCTCATTACCAGACAACTAATACACGTCCTTTCGGTGGGAAGCAGTTCCATAAAACAAGATGGCTTTCATTACAGTTTTTAAGAACCAATTAATATCTCTCGGTCCAATACCTGAAAAAGTGACCTGTTCAGGATGATACCAATATACCTAGAGCTATTCCTAACTTTCATTACAATTCCATTAGGTTTTGGGGGAGTAAAGTTATCAGTTTTATATTTCAAGGGCGTCACACTAAATCTAAATATAATGAGTAACAACTTTGCCAATTCCAACTATAACAAAAATTCTTTGGTCCCGTTCTTCCTCTTCGATTATTATTGTGTACAATTATTCATTTTAGTTACCCATTGTGCACTGTATGGTTTAAAACAGTTTGAAAGAAATAAAGTTTTTTTTGTTTCATTCATTTTAAATTTCAATCTCCTCCATCAAAACTAACGCATACGAAATATTCTACTCGTACAAATGTGTGTGTGTGAATTTGCAGTTGCCTATGTGTGTGTATTGTAGAATGTGTGAGTGTGTATACAATATTTAATTTCAAGTTTTTCGATTGCATTTTACAAATCCCTATATTGTAACTAATGTTGGTGTTTTTCATTCTACTTTTTTTTTTTCTTATAGTTATAGTTGTTGTATATGGTGTTGTTGCAGTTGTTGTTATTGCAAGGATTGTTCTTTGCTTTTGCTCTAGAGACGAACAAAGTAGTGTTTAATATGGTGGCCCATGTTTGTGTGGAGCCAAAAAAATATGCAATGTTTCCAGCAGTATTACGAAACTGTCCCGAAATAGTGATATTACCTATCATTTAAGGTGACAAATAGATACATAACTAGCTACGTAACTAGTTATTTTAACACGTGTATGTACTAAGCAGAGGCTCAATTCACCCTTTTGGATTACATTGACACTGATAGCTGGTCCAAAGTAGTCAACGCATTGGATTCATATACCGGTTACATAGGGTATGTTACCTTATTAGCTGAATAACTGTTTACTTGATCAGCTACATAACTAGTTATTTAAACAAGTACTGATGGAAGCACAAGCTAATTGATAAAAATGAATTTTTAATTTATTTTCCCCCCAAATGGTTGACCTGGAATATATAGATTTGTATGGCTGGTGAATTTTGTTGTTGAAATATTAGTTCTAAATTGTTTCTAAATTTTAGTATCTCCACATATGAAGTTCGTCTTTTCAGTATGTTTGATCAATTTTCTTTGCTACACAAAAAGGAAATGGTTGAAGTGAGGACGTACTTTTGGAATTACGAGGGCGGGCCATTAGGTTTGTGACTTTTTGAATTTCCCGTCCCTTAACTGAAAGGGCAATACTTCTCCTGTCAACAGGCATCTATGAGTTGACTTCTATCAAAATTATAACAAGCTGCGTTATTTAGTTTGTGTTTGACAGCCATTGATAGCAGACTACCTCATGACTTGAGAAGAATGGGAAAAAAAGAATTTGGTCTGCTCATTAAGCATTTTTTTTTTCGGAAAAACTATCACTCAAACCTAGGCTAAGCTTCTGGACCATCAATTTCAATAAAAATGTGGTTTACTACACCCGAAACAATTGAACAAATTCTCGATATGTGTTGGCCGATCAGAGATTTAAACTGCGATGTATTGAGGAAGCCATAGGCATTACATGGCTCAGTGTTTTTAATTTTCAATGTTCACTTGGTTATGAGAAAGCTTTCCGCAAGATGAGTGCTGCATTTGATCTCAATTGATTGCGTTTGTGCAATCGTGTGACAACTTCGCAGGCCTTATTTATACGTAATATGGATTGCATCGTTTCGTAACCGTGGATCCACCACAACTCACCAGAGACCAAACAGCAGTCAAAAGAGTGTGTTTATCGAAATGAACCGGTCATCAAATAGCTATTTTGATGATCTCGACAAATCTTATTTTTTGGTAGGAATAAACAAATTGGAGAAACGTTGGACATATTGTGTAGAGCTCAAAGAAGACTATGTTAAAAACAAGTAAGAAAGTATGGTCGATCAAGGCCGACCATATAATACCCTACACTAAGTAAATGAACAAAAACATTTTTCTTTCAAAATTTCAATAATTTATATTCGTGAGTGATTATCGGAAGTGGGCCTTATATGGGAGCTATGACAAATTAATGACCGATCACCATTAAATTTGTTCATGTCATTAATGTCTATATGAAAGTTATTTATGTTGCATTTTATGTGTATACCAACATTTTTAGGAGATTTATGCTCGTTAAAGTGATTATCGGAAATAGGTCTTATATGGGAGCTATGACTAATTATGGACCGATCATAATAAAATTTGGTGACATGAATTCAGTATATACAAAACTTATTTGGAGAAAAATTTGTGTAGATACCTATATAAATTAAAAATTTATGACCGATAAAGTCCCATTTCGGGAGGACATTTGTATGGGGGCTAGGTGAAATAATGGACCGATTTCAGCCAGTTTCAATAGGCTTCGTCCTTGGGCCAAACAAATTATATGTACCAAATTTTATCGAAATATCTCCAAAATTGCGACCTGTACTCTGCGCACAAGGTTTACATGGACAGCCAGCCAGCCAGACGGACGGACGGACGGACATCGTTTAATCGACTCAGAAGGTGGGTGTTAGACTAATATTTTTGGGCGTTACAAACATCTGCACAAATCCATTATACCCTCCCCACTATGGTGGTGTAGGGTATAATTAAGATGATCTTTTACCCAAATACCTGTGTTTCATTCAAAAAGTCACGGACATATTGATAAAATAATCAATTTAAAGTATTAATAAGAAAATTAAACACGCTACATCCATTTAACTTCAATTGTGTTAGTTTATATTTAGCACAAATCACAAGCGATAATTTTAAACAATTTAAACATTTCCTTAAGTTTAGATAAAGCGAAAAATAGCATCTTTATTTTATATTTCATTTGCTGTATTGGACAGATTTGACCCCAGATATAAAAAGGGTTAACAATAACCTAATAATTTCAGCCCCACAAGGAACAAATTTAAAATGAAATATTAGAGAAAAGGTTACGTAAATATTGAATTTTTAAGAAATAATTATAACAAACTAGCGGAACTCGGTCCGCGTTGCTGGCCCTTAGAAAACATCTGTTTTATATTGCATCTCGATCTCTATTTTAATATACAGTGTCGGACAAAACTAAATCACGGACTTCCCCGACCTGACTTTGCACGCGTAACACTTATTTTCTGTAGCCAGCCAGATGACAGCGGATGAGGTGGTCATGGTGTCAAAGTTGTAGCAGATATCTATAGTGTCATGCTGTGCCCTTAAAAGAAGAAACTAATGTATTTAAGTCAAATGGGATATTATACCTATGAATTCATCTTAAGGCCATGGGATATATTTTTTTGTTTTTTTATTTGGAGTAAAAATATATAAATTATTTGGTGTACCAACTCGAGAGCAAATCATGTATAATTTACACTGTGAAAAACATGAATTTTCCAAATGTAAGCCAGCAATAGTCAACGATTGGCCTTGTGCTTTGTTAATGGTTATAGGAAAGCAAGACGAAACGGGAACTAGAGCCACTTGAATTCAAATGGTCAAACTCTTTGGGAATCATCGTTATGCGTGGAATTAGTACGTCTTCGCCTTCGAATCTGCCAACGATGATTGTTTTCTCAATTAACGCGTTTAAGTTGCGGTGTAGCATTATCGGTAATCCAACATTCTATGTTATTACATCTGCTAGCATTGCGGCTGGTTCCAATGAATTTAAAAAATCAGTAGAACAATTGACGACTTGTTCTTCATTCATTACTGTGTAAATCGATTTGTATTTCATTATTTCGCCAGGCAGTTTCAATTGAATTTGCTCATTCAGCTTGTTGACGGGAGCAATTGAAAGAAGAGCTTGGAAAAGGTTTAAATCGATTCTTTCTCTTGATCGTGCCATTTGCGAGCGATTGGTTTCTAGAGTTTCTGCAGTTCTCGATGAAGATGCACTGCGACACATTTACTAAAGCCGTAATTCGCGTTCATTTTCTATTTCTGAGGCTCTAAATGTTGATGTCCTTTCGCGATTTTTCTCAAGACGTGCTTCACGTTCACTCGCTCTGACGTGGATGCCCGTTTTTGATTTTTCTGAAGAAGTGATTAACATTCGCTTTTGGTAGCATGTTTGTAAATTTTTACTCCAAAAAAATTTGTAAACCAAATTTATTCTTGCAAAAAATTCCAAAACTCCTCTTACTTACTAATTTGCTTTAACTTATAGCTTTTTAACTGATCAACACAAATTAACGCAAAGCAAATCAAATGCAGTCATTGGCTAACTGCAAACCAAATTTATTTGAATAAAACCGTTATTTTTATGAGTTCTCTGTTATTTTTTATTAATAGTGAAATGCGGCGAGCATTTCATTTATCATCGTTTGTATGTTGCATTAACCGCAGCCTTCTCAAACGATATGAAAATTTGGTTTATATAGGACATGTGCAATGTATTCCTTTCTTCGCTTACACCAAATCATTCGCATCAGAGTACACTACTGTGAATGAAAATTTAAAAAAAAAAATAAAAATCATAATTTTTTTTTTTTCGGGGATATTTCGGAAATTTTCTTGGGTATTCTTCTTGTTTGGGCAGAGACCAGTCCGAATTGGTTCGAATCATCGCAATCGGTCTAGGCGTTCTTGAGTTATAAGCATAGTAACTAACATCACTCTCTTTTATATACAAGGTGGTGCAAAAGTAATCCTCCTATCAGAAAATGCTACAAATTTTGCGATTGGCCCCTAATGTCAGTTCTATTTTGACATTTGTGTAGTAAACACATGCGAAATACACGTTAATAAACAATGTTACGCTACACTGCTCCAGAACGCCGAATATTGCTGACTATTTATTTGACCAATAATCGGTCGGTGACTTTGGCACAACGTGAATTTCGTCGCAGATTTCCTGGCCGTCCAACGCCTACTGGTGAAACACTGCGACGTTTAGCCGCTCGCCTCAAAGAGATTGGCACAACACGAGATGCTGCCAGGCGTGGCAGACCCCGGAGTAGCCGTTCTGCAGACAATATTGCTGCTGTAGCCGAGGATGTCATGGAAGCGCCGTCGACATCGACCAGACGACGTGCCACGCAAATGGGTATCAGTCGACGGTCTTTACAGCGAATTTTGATACAAGATTTGAAGATGTTTCCGTACAAAGTCCAGACGGTGCATCAGCTGTTAGCTGCTGACCGCCAATCGCGTCTAACATACGCTCAAGCCATCCTTAATCACCACCAAGAGGAAGTTGAATTTTCATCAAAAATAATCATGAGTGATGAGGCCCATTTCCATCTTAGCGGGTACGTAAATAAGCAAAATTTACGCTTCTGGGGCACTGAAAATCCGCGTGTAACCCACGAAGAGCCATTACACCCGCTCAAAGTAACTGTATGGTGTGCTGTTTTCGCTGGAGGAGTCATCGGACCTTTTTCTTCGAAGACGTCGGGGGCCAAACGGTTACTGTGAATGGTGAGCGCTACAGAGCAATGATCAACGAGTTCTTTTTCCCGCAACTTGATGAATTTGGATTGGAAAACATGTGGTTCCAACAAGACGGTGCAACGGCACACACTGCACGTGCCACAACCGATATGCTGAAGGATGCATTTCCCGGGTGCCTAATCTCCCGTTTTGGCGATTTGCACTGGCCAGCAAGATCGCCTGATTTGACCGCTCCAGACTTCTTTTTGTGGGGCTTTTTGAAGTCGCGGGTTTATGTCAACAAGCCTCAGACTCTTGCAGCTCTTAAAGACAATATCCGTCAAGAATGTGAGGACCTATCGCCGGAAGTTTTGGCCAAAGTGATGGAAAATGCCATAAAAAGGGCTCAAATGACAATCAACTGTGGCGGCGGCCATTTACATGACATCATATTCTCGACTTGATGTAAAAAAAATTAAAAGACCAAATGAAAATAATCCACAAGAAGAATCAAAGTTTTTCATTTTTTTTTTTTAATTACAGCCAAAAAACATCGGAAGTTTACTTTTGCGCCACCTTGTATATAGATTTGTGAACAAAAACTAAACTTCCTCAAAATCCGCCAATTTCGAAGCGGTCCCCAAGCTAACCCATAATGGGTACATATCATTTAGTGGTTATTACAATTAAAATCCATTTTTCATATTTTTGGAAATTTTGTTTAAAAATATATTTCAATTTTGGATTTGAAATTTTTTTTTTCTTTTTTTGGTATCAATTTATAATGGCTTAACGATGTCAGAAAATTATGAAATATTTAAACATCTATGGGTAAATGAAATACAATAACTAGTTTAAATTAGAATTATTTTCATTTCATAATTATTTTTTTAACACAAAACTCGATACTTGAAATAAATGAAGCAATCTCTAAACGTTAACCGATTTTGCTAAAGATTTCAGCAACTAGTTTTTGATGGCGGAGAATAATGTAAGATCTTGTGTAAAATAAGGGCCACCCTAATGCTCATTATTATAGTATAGGAAATTGGGTGTGTATGGATAGGGATACAAAGTATAGTTTTAAGATGAAGTTCATATTGTGTCATACATACACACACTTACGTATACTAACACAAACTTACATAAGTACATAAGTACATATGTATGTATGTGTAAAACTGCCTTACATATACACTAAGGAATATATAAAAGAATTTCCAGGAAATTGTTTCGATATAAATTTTTTTTCTTTCCTTTTTTGCATTGTTGCTGTTGCTGCTTTTCTTGTTTATATCCTTCAATGATTTACTTATGATTAAAATGTTTATAATTTTTATAACAACAAGAAAGATTGAATGAACGAACGAACTAAGGAACGAATGAATGAATGAATGGATGAATAAAGAAATAAATGAGAGAATATCGTCTTTTCACTAGAGGATTTGTAGTTGTGCTCGTATGTACTTATTTGAACTAAATCTCATGTGTTTTTAAAGTTTAAGGAAAATTTAATTGTTAAATCAAACTTTAACAAATTTAACACAAAAGCAATTTGAGGTGCCACTTTTATTGAAATTTGTTTTATATTTCCTTAAACCTCATATAAAAACCTTAACACTTATATTAAGTATTTAGAAATTTTACTCAGCTCTGAAAATTTTTACAATAATTGTTTCAAATACATATTTCTAATTCTCCAAAATTAAATTTACTTCTATGCAAAAAAACTCTTTAACATTTCAATTAAATTTTCTTTGTCTAATAAGTAGCATTTCTCTCTGCAAAGCCACTAATACTTGTACCAAAAGAAGTTTACCAGAAATGTTTAAGAAACTTAAGATGACCACAAACATTCGTGAAAAGCTAAATACTGAATACATACAGAATGCATACATACAATATCTTTTGAAGTTTGCTCTATTTTTTTTTCTTTCTTGTAGTTATGCAGCATTAAAGATTTAGCCAAGAAATACCATAAAAACATATAAATTATTCACTGTTAAAAGTTGCTCAAAAGATTGTGGCTAGTTCTTGTTCTGCTGCTGCATCTGGTTTTTATCCTTCTAAGAAATATAAGATTTTAAAAACTTAAACTTATTTTACTGTTTTTTAGTATTACTTATTATTATTGGATAAGAGCTACAAATTGGAAGTTATACGACTGCGAGTTGTTATATACAGTGCGTATGACTTAAATAAGGAATCAATTTGTTGAAATATATTACTAAAGGTAGGATCACACATGGCAAATATTTGACGAAAAAGACGTAACCGCTGAATGAAATATATTTAAATTCTTTTATTTATTGTCAAAAACACCTTTTACTTAAGACAAATCAAAACAAATATTTAGTTTTATTTTATTTTATTTGATGCTGTTTGATCTTACAAAACTCTTGTAAGAATAAACACGTCAAACAAATTTGTGCTATAAAAAGTGGTTACGCTTTTTTGAGAACATATTTGCCATGTGTTACCGTGCCTTAAGTAACCTTTTTTAAGCTATGAAAAGAAATATAGTGGTGTATTACAACGCACAGTGGTATAGAAAATATAAATAGTGGGAACAAAATCTGTACCGTTAGTCCGGTTTGAATGAAACTTCACATTCGCAATGAGGAAGTGTTATACAGTTTGTGTTTTCAATTTGGACCCACCATGGACGCGGCCAGGGGTCCCCAAAGTAGGAAACCTCGGGTATGTTACATTTTTAAAACGATCCTATTTCTTCGTTTGTGTTCCGATTTTAAACAAAAGTCGAGCTCTACATTTAATAATAAAATGTTCAACATTATTATCCACCCTTCTCCAGTTTTTTGATAACAACGGGTTCAAATATTTCCCGATTTTCCCTACTTTTCTTTTATTGGACTAACAACAAATGTATATGTAAAACAGAAAAACAATTGTTTAAAAATCATGACTTAATCTAAAGTTATATGCATTTGAATTTAAAAATTCGATTTTTCGCTAGTTTTTGGGGAAAAAATTAGTTTTTTCGTTTTAAGTTATCTAAAAAATTTCTATGAAGATGCATTTGGAATTTATACTTTTTGAAAAGCTAACTTTGCACTAAATATTTTAAATGAAAACAAATTTTAAAATTCTTAATACCGAGGGGACCAGATCCATCCAAATAACGCCTATTTATTATGTAAAATTCTTTTTTACGGCAAAAATTCTCTGCGAGTTGTTAAGTTTTCCCTAATTAATTTGCCACGTAAAAAACATAAGGTAGACATGTTATATATCACTGGATAGGGAATATTGTCTGTTTTTCAAAAATATATATAACTTTTGACAATTCAAAAATTCATGGAATACTTTTTTGAAAAATATGACAAAAAAATCTGTTTATTGAGTTTTTTGCAAGATATAAATTTTTCAAAAGGAAATTAAATGTTTATTTATGAATATATTTTAATGAAATTTTACAGTTATATAGATTTTTCTATTGAAAATGAAAAAATAAAAACAACTTTTGAAATTTGTAATCAGGAATCAGGAATCCCGCAATTCCTAAAAAAGTGTTGAAAAATCCCAAAAATGGGATTTTCTAGTTTTTTGGCTATAATATCCATACCAGTGGCGGGGTTATCGGAACCCTTTACAAAATAATTAAGAACATATTTGGCCATCTAAAATGGGTTACTATATTTTCATATCAACTATGCGATTTGAGAATTTTTGCCCTAAAATAGAATTTTACATGAAAAATAGGGGTTATTTTAAAATGCGAATATCTCCTAAGTTTTTAGAGATAATTTATGACTACGACTAGATTTTTTATAGATAATACTTCCTCTTTGCGGATGTGAAATTTCATTCAAACTGCACTAACGGTTTAGAAGTTACAGAATTATTTCCCTCTATTTTATTTTCTATATCACTGTGCAACGTCTAATGTCATGATGTACACGATCACAGTCTGAGAAAATTAATGGGTTGCCATTCACCACAATTTAACTGTTTAAATCTGGCTTATCGATAATAAACTCTTCCTTAGCTTTCTTTCTAAGGCGTTTGATAGAGTCTGGCATGGTGAATTTTTATTTAAACTTATTCCCTTTCTATACTTGATAAATATTTATCATAACAATTAATGACGTTTGTTGTCAAGACAAAGTTGTCTGAGCTAAGCCACTAACAATTTTGTCATAACGAGGTATAGTCATAGAGTTACCGCTTTTGATATTGGTTTTATATCAAGCTATTTTAGAGATCACACTATACGAGTTGCTTTAGATGGGATCTCATCAGATGAGTTCAAAGTTGATTCCTAATTTATATCTTATTTTCCTGAATTCTTCTGAAACTATCACGTTATCTATTATTTTGCAGATGATAACAACATTTGCGATTTGTAGTCATTCTACTAAAGGCTAAATCTGTTGGAGATTGTGACAATGGAACAACACATGAACTTGTAACAATCTCTGAATATAGAGAATAGAATTGATTTAAAAGGACGTAAGACTCAATGCTATATTTAACTAGGACTGGCAATTATTCGACTTGAGTTCTGTTTGAATAAAAGTTTATAATATTTCGAATAAATAAAGTGCAAAAAATGTTATTCAAATATTTTATTAATTTTACACCAATTATATTCGTCCGAAAATGGAAAACAATTCTTAAGTATGGGACAGTGCTTCAAAATCCATTTTAAAGTTTCTCAACATCGTACAGGAGAGGTCAAAGGTACTTATCAGTGATAGTAGGTTAGTGGTCGGCTCTCATAGCCACCAAGGGGCGAACACGATCCGTTATTTACCATAAAAATAAACAAAAAAGAAACTAAAAACACAATAAATAGCAGATCAGATTACAAAAGAGAATGAAAGTGCATATGTTATTATAATATTTAATGTTCTATTTATGGCGACCATCCAACTATTAATTCTCTGGACCATCGTCGCAATGTTTCACTGTTCTATCGATATTTCAATGGAATGTGTTCTATTGAAATTTGGGAAGTTGCTTCAGCTGGGGCTCATCCATTCGAAAATTCAGTTCAAAAAACACGGATTTTAAGTTATGAAGTTGTTGCAGCAAATGAGCGATATATATTCTGGTTCCTTAAAAAAATTCGCAAATGATTTAAAAACCTTTAAAACAATTAAAACACGATAAAGCCTAAACGAGGAGACCTAGAATTGTTAAAACATTCACAAAGACATTGTCAAAGAATTATTTGGTGTATGACTTAAAAATGCGGGATTTGAATGTGGTATCTGTCTGCGTAAACAACGTATTTTTTTTTTGCTTCGAAAATGTCGAATTTTGTGCCAACAAAGTGTCATACGAAGGAAGTTTTGCTTTACTTTTTAATTTGAAAAAAAGTGCCGCTGAAGCACACAGATTGTTCACCAAAGCTTATGGTGAATGTGTTCCATCGTTCCATCAACGTGGTGATTTTGACACGGAAGACACAGATCGCCCAGGCTAGCCAAAAAAGTTTGAAGACCAAGAATTGGAGGCATTACTCCATGAAGATTGTTGTCAAACTCAACAAGAACTTGGAAAATCATTGGGATCTACTCAAGCAGCAATTTTAAAACTTTTGGGAGCAGCAGGATTCATCCAATATCAGGGACATTGGGTAGCATACGAATTGAAACAAAGAGACTTTAAAATACGATTTTGCATGTCCGAAATGCTGTTTGAATGCTATAAAAGCCCAACCGGCCGAATCGACACCAAATCAAAATTTGGTATCTGGTGGGAATAAAAAGCTCATATCTACTAAGAGCTGCTGAAAACTGGTCAGACCATCACATGTACCGAATAGAACTGATTCGTTTGAAGCGAGTATTTGCCGAAAACCCCCCCAGAATATGCTGCCAGACATGACAACGTAATATTCCATCATGACAACGCTCGGCCACATTATGCAATACCTGTTAAAAACTATTTATAAAAAAGTGGTTGGGAAGTTTTGCCTCACATGCCTTACAGTCCAGACCTTGCCCCTTCCGAATACTATTTGTTTCGATATATGCAGAACGCTCTGTCTGGGATACGCTTCACTTTGGAATACAGTATCCGAAATTCACTTGATTCGTTCTTGGCAAAGGTGAGCAGTTCTTTTGGCTCGGAATCAATATGTTGCCAGAAAAATGGAAAAAAGGTCATAACTAACAATGGTCATTACATTGAATAAATTTATATTATTCAAATGCCTTAAAATAAAAGTTAAAAATTTAAAAAAATCCCGTAATTTTAAGGTCCAATTTTGGCTTCGTATTTAAATAAGAATTATATTTAAGTTCTATTTAAATACGAAAATAACTTTCTCAGTGCTTTTTTAAATTATACTTAAGTTTTATAAACTTCCATATGTTTTGCTGTCCGTGTTTTTCACTTTATTCTAGTGCTGTATTTTTTTGCAGCATCTAGCAAAAACTACTCTACCGATGCGGGGAAATTTGGGCTTCTTTTGTGCATTTTCTTATCAATAATTTGATTGTTTAATAAGTATTTTTTTATTGGGCAAAATGTATAAATTTTTGTTTTGGTTGAACAGCTGTTTCATGGAAAACTATCGATAATTTTTTGATATTTAGTAGTGCTACCATACTTTTATCTTATTTAAATAAGAAACATTTTATAGCACTGAAAAACTCAAACTGTATTTAAATACCACTTAATTTTAAGTAAAAATTAACTAAAAATAAGTATTTAAATACGAAGTCAAAAACTAGTCATAAGTCAAACACCCATACAAAATGCACAAAAATCAGTGCTCGTATTTGTGGGTATGTTAGATTCAGCACATCCGAATATAACACTCTTACTCAGTTATAGGTGTATTTTTTGTAAAACCATATATGAGGACTGAGATTAAAAAATGTTTAACATACATATATGTTAATAAAAATGAAACCACTAAGCTTACAGTTTTGAATCTTTTTTTATTTGATTGAAATTATTGTTATAATTTTCAAAAAAAAAAATATTTTTATAGTTCTAATCATTAATGATGAAATTTTGAACCTTATTTGAAAACCCTTCCCATTTTATAGAGCTTTCTGTCATATTGTTCGAACAGGTTGTCCATCTCTGTTTAAAGTCTACCACACTTTTGGACACCATTTTTGTGCTCTTCAATTCTCTTTTAACAAGAGCTCAATATCTCTCCACTGGCCTTAGCTCCAGGCAGTTTGAAGAATTTGCCTCTCTTGCCTCTTATTGGTCTTGTATCACTCAAGACCTTTCTTACCATAGTGACAGATTCCAAATCAGGCCAAACATAAGTGGACGCATTAAGAAGTCTCATAAGTGGAAACATCATTTTTTGTAAACATTCCTTGATGTAAATTTCGGTATTTATAGAGCCCTTTGTAACAAATGTTACGCTTTTTTGCCGCAAATGCATATTGGGAAATTTTGTTTGCTTTTGAGTCCTAAACTTTTCTTCAAAATTCCCTCGAGCATCTGCAACATAAAAGAATTGACCCAGAAGCTGGGAAAAATTTTCCATACGTACATTTCGTCATCCATTATGCAGCAGGAATATTTTTTTGTATAAAATTTTACTTCAATTTCCGTGCTCTGTCTTTGGCCTCTAAATTTTTAGCAGAGTTCCTGTCAGGAACTTTTTGAGCCTTGTATGTTTTTAAACCTGCATTGGCTTTAACTTTTCGTACCAAAAGTCCGAGTACTGACCTAACCGGGCTGCTTTCCTACCGGAGGTGTTGGGAACTCTTTTGAAAATGCTTTCTATTTTTTTGGGTTTAGAAACATCATGTGGACCATTCCTTCTACCTGAACCAGGTTTTAAATCAACGAACTAGTTTTCCCGTTACTGTTTAATAGCATTGGAAACAGTCTGGCCAACTTTTTGTAGGACCAAGTTGGGTTTTGTTGAAAATATTTAATAATTTTTGTACGCACTTTTTGCTGGTCACTCATTTTAATCAGATTAACAACAAATGAACATAATTGACATTAAACATAATAACTGAGATGATTTGCAAAGGTAACTTGATAAAAAATAAAATCAAGTAATACTTGGGTTAACAGTTTTAATGAAAAACGTGTGTTAAGAATTTTACGATCTCAGTCCTTATTAGCGAATGAGTAATATTGAGCCATTATATTAAGTTTTGTTTTCTTAACTACTTATTCGAATATATAACAGTATACCAAACTTCATAAGCCTATACCCAGTAAAAATAGGAGCTTACATGCAAGCTGGTTTGTAAGGGAACGAAGCTATTTTCTCCCTTACAACCTGCTTCAATAAGGCATGATTTTTATATAGCGAATTCCCACTTGGAAGCATTACTTTTTAAAAAATGAAGCGTAATGTAATTTAAAATGTGTTTTTTTTGTAGGAAAAGACTCGGTAAAACTGCCGATTTCAATAGTCTTTGCAATACAACCTGCTTCCTTGTAAGGGACAAGAGTAAGCTTAAATATTATTTAAATACTTCACTTACAACCTGCTTCTCTGTAAGGGATAGTAGTAATATTTTAATTTTTTTAAGCTTACATTATAAAATTACTCCTATCATTGGTATTCCCTTATTTCCTGCTTCTCAGTAAGGCTTAATAGTAAGCGAATACAGATGCAGTTAGGTCCCTTTTTAGCTTCCTAAAGTCTAAAAATTTTTTACTGGGTAGCAACTCCTTACACTATTTTCCAATCGCTTTATGAGATCGGAAGTAAAAGTGTTAACGTTATCCAATTTCTGCAAAATCATCAGTATATATTTCCTATTAGGATTAGATAATGAAATTTCAAATTTGTTTTATTCAAATTAACCAACAAAATTATTAGCTAAAATTGAGTTTTTCGAAAATTCGCATAATTCAAATCGCTGATACGGCATTTATCTAGGATGAAATCCTACAAAAATTCTTTAAATTTTAGAATTAGGGTTGTTTGTTTTCATAAGTAATAGATAAAATTGCAGAATTTAAAAAGAAAATACTACTGTTTGGTATAAATTCGTATTAATGGATAAAATTTGAAAAATCATCTTGAAAGATAATGTTTTAAGATATTTATATGATTTACGTTAAGATGGTAACACCTGTAGAGTGTATAAGAAACGTGACAAGTTATCACTTTCATTTACACGTAATTTAGTTTGCAATTTTTGTAAGTGTTTCTGTTGTACATGCAAGATATTCATATAAATATTTATGTATATAAGTGTCTAAAAAATACAAGCATACATCCATACATACATATATGTATAAACAAATATATAACTCACTTGTCTTTTTCATTTTTTTTCCGTTATAACTGATTTCACATAAGATTAAAGTTTTCAAATATTGAACGTAGTAAAATAATAATACAAAAAAATAAGAAGTACTGTAGATGTTTGTATGTATGCACAAGGATATGCACATACTACAGCTTATACGTATACATATATACACACAGATGTGTGCAGAGAGTTAGTGTGCGTTAATATGTAGGTATGTGTAAATGTTTATTTTATAAGACTGAACTAAACACATTCATACGAATACATTGTATATACATTAGCATGGCCCCATTAAAAACAATTTAATGTAATTAAAGTTTAATTAATTCCAAGTTATTATTTCTCAAAATGTTTGTCCTTACTTCAATATTTGACGAGCTGGATCAAAGGATTAAAAGGTACTTTTTTGAGATTTTTATGGTTTTTTTCCATATTTCTCACAAAGAAAACAAACAATTTTGATATCATGTGAAGTTCTTTGAAAGGAGCTTTTTTTTAAATTTGTACATATAATTATTTAAAATATTTAGTTTAAATTAACACATTAAACACTTCATATATCGACGTATGACTTAAAAATGCGGGATTTTTTGTACAATGTAAATTTATTTAAAGTATTGGTCATTCTTAGCTATGACATTTTCCCATCTTTCTGACAACTTATGGATTCCGAGCCAAAAGAACTGCTCATATTTTGAGGCCAAGAACGAATCACGCCAATATCGAATACTCTGCTCCAAAGTGAAGCGTATACTACAGATAGTGTTCTGTATCGATCAAAACAATTTGTCGAATGGGGCATGGTTTGGACTATAAATCGGTTCAGGCAAACCATCCCAACCACTTCATACTTTTTAACAGGTATTGCAACATGTTGCCGAGCGTTGTCAAGATGGAATATTTCGGCTTCATGTCTGGCCGCATTTTCTGGGCGTTTCTAGGCCAATGTTCACTTCAAACGTATCAGTTCCATTCGGTACAGGTTTCCTGTGGCGGTCTGGTCAGCTTTTAGCAGCTCATAACCAAATACAGAGAATTACCTTAGCGCCTTGGATATTTGGATTTGGTGTTGTTTCGGCTGGTTAGCCATACTTCATATACGATCTCTTACGCTTCGGGTTATCGCAGTGGATCCATTTTTCATCGCAAGTAATGAATGGGTAGAAAAATGATTTTCTTTTATAGCGTTGAAGCATCATTTCGGACGTACAAAATCGACACTTAGTTTTAATTCGTATGGTACTCAATTTCTCTGCTTTTGGATGAATAGTGCTGCTCACAAACGTTTTGAAATTGCTGCTTGAGTAGATCCCAATGACTTTCCAAGCTCTTGTTGAGTTTTACAACAACCTTCATGGAGTAATGCCTCCAATTCTTGGTCTCCAAACTTTTTTCACTGGGCGATATTTGTCCACTTCTGAATCGCACAAACCATCTCTCGCACATTCAAACCGATAGAACACATTCACCATAAGCTTAGGTGAGCAATCGGTGTGCTTCACTTTTTTCAAATTAAAGAAGTAAAACAAAACTTCCCTCATATGACGCTTTGTTGGTACAAAATTCGACATTATCGAAGAAAAAAACTTTGTTGTTTACAAGAAAATATCTCGTAAGTCCAAAAAGAGCATTGTACAGACATTTCAAGTGACATCAACATTTTATATGTTTGCTGTACAGCATACTTTGATCCACACGCAAGGAAATGGTTGGAGAAATGGTCTCTTGAAAACATCGACATCTTATTTATACTCCATACATACAGGATCGCCCTAATATATATGTGTGTATATATGTATATATGCATGCGTTTTGTGTATGTATATACAAAATTATAAATGTTTGTGTGTTTATGTATATGAAATAACATGTTATATTTGCAGCACATAAAACATTTCATATGAAAAATGAATGGTAAAAAAACAACAATAAATACACACATACACATGCAAATCATATTCCTTTGAATGTGTATGTTTAAGTGTTTTTTTTTTTTTTTTTTTTGCCGAATACAAAAACAAAGTAAGCAACTGGATATTTTACATATACACACACACACACATACACTTAAATGTAAGAACAAACTTACATATTTACAAAAACAATAATACATTTTTAAAAACTCATCCAAACATTCAAAACACAGCTACAAATGCACATGTGTATGTGTAGCTGTGTGTACACAATGGCAACCAGAAGTATGCTATACTTTTTTGCTATTAATCGGAAATATTGCTTGAGAGTTTAAATTAAAATGTGATAATTCATTAAATTATCATAATTTAAATCTATTTTCAGTTTATTTCTTTAAGATGAAGATATTTATGAAAGTAGGGATATATAAACTTCACAAAGAAACACAACAACCGTTCGATTTAAATCATGTTTTGTAAAGAAAAACAAAATAGGTACATCATTTGTATTCATAATTTGTAAATAAAAACCAATACACAAAATGTAATATAAAAACAATCTAAACACTTTTATGGGACTAAGTATACTTAAGAAAATATGTAATTTCAGTAATTTTATTCTTATCAATTAGTTATTAAACATTAAGATTTCTTCCAGAATTCAAAATTTTTTTTCAGAGTTACCACATTTTCAAGAACTGAATTATTTGCATAAAATTCATATTTGATGGAAAGAGATCAAGTACTTTTCGAATATGAAATCGTATCATTCACCGATTTAGTGAGGAAAGTGTAAGTCATCACATTTCCAAAATGTTTTATTAAGCACGACATTGTGCATATTTATCTAAACAGAGTAATATGTACTCTGTCAAATAACTGTATCTTTTTTTATTTGTGCCAATATATACTTCTCTAAAGTTTTGCAGTCACTTTATATTTTAACAAGTAAGAGAGCTATATTCAACTGTGCTGAATCTTATATACCCTTCACCAAATTATACTTTAAAATAAAAATTTTAAAAATTTTTAGGTAAACAAAATAAAATTCCTTTTTTTTCAAAATTTACATTTTTTTTTCAAATGGGTTTCCAAAATTTCAAAAAATTTTTTTTTCTAAATTGTTTTCAATTTTTTTTCGAAATTTTTTTTTTTTTAATTTTTTTCTTAAATTTTTTTAAATTTTTTTTTAATTTTTTTTAAATTTATTACTGAAAAAAAAAAATATAAAAAAAAAATTTTTTGGTAAAAAAAATATTCGGGTTAAAAAATAATTTTCCAGATTTTGACCCATTGTAGGTCCAAATTACTATAGCTTTATATAAATCGTTGCAATGGACTTTGAAATATCTATCATTAGATATCCATATTGTCTATATTAATGACTTAGTAATCCAGATATAGATAAAAAATAGGCAAAAAATCGAGGTTGTCCCGGTTTTTTCCTCATATCTCAACCATTTGGGTGGCCGATTTTCTCGATTTTAAATAGCGACCGAGCCGGAAGAATTCCCGATATATTGATGTATCAATTATGTTTTCAAGTTATTTGGGGGCTACGGAAAGTCGATTTCAACATACAGACGGACAGACGGACATGGCTATATCGACTTCGCTATATATAACGATCCAGAATATATATACTTTGTGGGGTAGCAAATGAAAAATGTAGAAATTACAAACGGAATGACAAACTTACATATACCCTTGGCACTCATGGTGAAGGGTATAAAAACAGTTATATTAAATTACACTCTGGCTTGCAAATCATGAACAGTTAAAAACAACATGAACATCAATTGGTTCCAAGTAAACTTTTAACAAAATATTGCACATTTTTATTTATTAACCGATTTTTAGAGGAATAATAAAATCTGGATAGTCCAGATAGTAATAATAGATACTAGCATAATTTGCGTAAGAAAATATAGTCACATTTGAAAAAAAAAAAAAAAAAAACTTTTTAATAACCTTTTACAGTTACTGTTTCTAGGAATTTAAAAACAAAAATTATTAATCTGTGAATAAATTTTGGGTAACAAAAATTAAATTATACGGATGGGTAAGTAATTAACATCAAGACATCAAAAACCTAATTCACAACTAGCCATAAAACAATAAATCTATTCAGTGAAAAAATAATGTACAAAGCTAAAAAGTCTACTATTGCAGTTCAGTGGTTGTCACCTATTGACGTGATAGTGATAAAATCATCTTATTGAAATCCGAAAACAAGCCAGCAACTCCATACATATAAGCCTTGGTAGGCGTTCATATTGATCAGATTACGAAGATTTTCCTCAATTTATATGTACACAACCTGAATGTAAACAATATAACGTAATACAAGGTAAAAATACAAATATTTCATTCAGTTGCTTGATCCCAGCAGTTAAGCAAGTAGTCAATGTATCCCTATAGTAATTGTCACTAATGTCCTATCACTTGGCTGACTCCAATTTATATATTTTAGGTCATTTGGCACGTATGTGCTCTTTGTAGGACAGAGAGAAGACAATTGGTTTCTTTATACATTCCAGGTAGTCTAGCCTGAAGACAATTGTCACTTAAGTGTCTCTAAGTAATATAGAGTGTAGTCACTTTAAAAGTTTTGTGAGTAATTCGTAAAAATTGGTTTTATACAAATTGTGTTGATTAATTATCATACAGTTTATTGTTATTTTTGCTTAAGTATCAGTATTCCATGTAACATAGCTTGAAGTCAATAGTCACTGCAGTGTCTCTTACTAACCTATACTGAAGTCACTTTAAACGTTTATTTTGTACTGCACTTTATAAAGTAGTTATTTTACCCACCAGAAGCAATCTATTGGAAAGTTGTCGAAGGATGGCCTTTTTGTTGACTATTTTAGGTAAATTAGCACCCGTACATCTTAAAATAACTAGTTATGTAGCTGATCAAGTAGCCAGTGTGGTAACTGTATATATGTAACCGGAGTGGGAATAAAATGGGTTGACTACTTGGGACCAGCTAATAGACAGACTCATTGCAATCAAAAAGGGTCAATTGAGCCTCAGCATAGGACATTTACGTGTTAAAATAACTAGTCAAGTAGCTAGTTATGTAACTAATTGCCACCCTAAACCAATGGTGTCCATTTCATTGTGCTTTCGCACTTACTAACAACACACATATTCTTATTCTCTTTTGTTTAGTAGTCACTGAGACAGCGACGAATGCACACGCTAAGCGGATGTATTTCTATTTTTTCATTTTTTATAATTTATTTAGCATGATCACATATATTTCGAACTTTAAAAAATCATTGAAGTGTTGTCTGGATTTACATTTGTGAACAATTTTTTTCAGATTTGAAATGATTTTAATCAAGACAGCGTAATTAAATAAGCAAAAAAAAAAAAAAAAATGGTTTACGTATTTTAAATATTTTTTTAATTTGTCGAAAATTATTAATATCGAACTCTTAATTAATGAGATATGGTCGCATATGTCGCAGATAATTTGATTAAGATTGTTGACTTGATTATTGTTAACAAATAAAGCCTTCAAAATCTTTTATTTATTTCACTAAAATTTTCTTTCAGTGGAGCTCTCACCAACACAAATACAGTTTTAGCTTTGGACATCCCTGCCCTAAACACTAGTTCAGGAGTGACTTTCTGAACTGCTGGGATGTTGTTTCGGATATTTTATTTTTTACCCATACATGCACACAAATTAAATGCCTCTATTTGACTACCAAGGCTTTTAAGCACTAAAACAATTGTAATTTATACTTATGTATGTGTCTTTCTTTTAGCGTATGTTTATTAAATAAAGTATATTAAAAAAGAAAAGTCTTATTATTATGAAATTAATTCACAGTTCTGTTCCTTTCACCGAATTGCATTTGAAAACAGTTACGAGTACTAATACATTCAGTAATTCCAATCGAATTATGAGATAGTTCTTGTAACCGACAAAATTCGATAGGCGAAAAATTCGGCTGTCACAACGAATCTGTTGTTATTGAACAAACCATAGTTTTCTGATTGAGAACTGAAGAGTTCAAATCGACAGATTGATTACACAGTTAACAGGCAAAGCACCACTGTATTCGAAGCAATCTCTTTGACGACTCTACGACAGAAACTTCTAAACCCGAAGAAGCAATGTAAAATAAATTTCATAGGTAGCACACCTTTGAAGAACCTGGCTAAGTATAACCTGGATGAAAACAAAAACAGCATTAAATGCCCTTGAGACGATCAAATAAACCCGTCAATCTATGCATATGTGTGAGTGTCGTATGCTTGAAGCTTTAAATGAGACGTACAAATAAATATGTCAATCACCATTTGTATTTGGGCGCACTTATCCACTATTACCAAAAATCTCAAAGAAACTGAAGTTTTTTTTTTTTTTGTTAATCAGAGACGTAAAACACGTAATGTGAATATTTTTTTTTCATCTGTGCACTTCATGTGACGTCAAACACATAGCAAATGAAATTTGATGGTCAATTACAACAGGAGACGATCAAATAATCAGTCGTCAAATAAAAAAATCAACCTTATTGATTTTCATCAATCATTGCCGACAACGCGTATGTGTAGCCGAAAAAGAACGACTGCACGCAGCTCACAACTATGTGAATGATGTGTTTATTTGATCGTCTCCAGGGCACTTTACACGCTTTATTTGTATTGCTCTATGCTTTTTACTGCATTCATACCTTTGACCTAAGACATAGATTAAATTTGTTTCATTGCAACGGTGGATCAAAGTAACGAGTTATCAAGTATGGTTTTTATTAAGTCCTACTCTGTCCGACTCCGACTATTCAGATGATGTTGATAAATTAAACAGGTTTTACATCACCAAGTAAGAGAACTATATTCGGGTGTGCCGAATCTTTTATATCCTTCACCAAATTAAATTAAAAAAAATTTTTTTTAAATTTTTTAAAAAAATTTTTTTTAATTTTTTAAATTTTTTTTTTTTAATTTATTAAAATTTATTTTTTTTTAATTTATTAGGGAAAAAATTTATGACAAAAGAATGTTTTTTGTGAAAAAAAATTCGGGTTAAAAATTATTTTCCCGATTTTGACCTATTGTAGGTCCAACTTTGTATAGCCTTATATACATCGTTGCAATGGACTTTGAAATATCTATCATTAGATATCCATATTGTCTATATTTATGATTTAGTAATCGAGATATAGATAAAAAATAGGCCAAAAAATAGAGGTTGTCTCGGATTTTTGCTCATATCTCTGTTATTTATGGACGGATTTTGCTGATTTTAAATAGGAAACTTCTCGAAAGCATGTCTGACAGAATTATTGAAGATTTGGATCCCGAAGATATCTGGGGTCTTCAGAAAATTGATTTCAACAGACAGACAGACGGACATGGCTAAATCGACTCCGCTATCTATAAGTATTCAGAATATATATACTTTATAGGGTCGGAAAATTATATTGTGGAAATTACAAACGGAATGACAAATTTATATATACCCTTCTCACGAAGGTGAAGGGTATAAAACAATTTTATGAAAAGGGGCAAAAATACTCTTAACATATTCTTAGACTGGAGTAGAGAAGGAGGTCTCAATATAAACCCACAACATATAAAAACGTAAGTAAAAACCCTTATTGTAAGCATGCTGTTTACCAGAATAAGATCAAATACCTTAAAATAGTACTAGACTAATGACTGCGAGAAACCATATTGAAAGAAAAGTACATAAAAATAGATAATTAGAAAACTTTTGTAGAAGAGATAAATGGAGAATTAGCCCAAAGATGATCTCTTTACTGCACACCAGCCTTATAATGCAAACATCGCATTACGCTTCAAAAGTCTGGTAATCATTGAAAAATAGAAATACTGTTAGAGGAGAGAGTCCTTGCTGCTTGTCTGGATATGAGAACGTATTTTGGACATGATGGTATGATCAGCAAGTCAGCCTTCAGACCCATCATAGATGTAAATTTCAGTAGGATATTATTTGATCATGATTGGAACTAGAAATCTGAAGACCTCTCGTTTATCAAGATACCTTTTCCCGGTAGGCCTCCTGACCACTTGGGATGCTGGTCTTCTCTACGGAAGTAAAGATTTCCAATTTTATTATTTAATATGAGTACCTTCATTTTTTGGAGAATTATTTGGGTGTTTTCTTTATCAAAATCCTAAGAATATGTCGTTCAGTTTCGGTATGTAAAAAGAAATAAATTGCAAAATTACACATGGAAATTTTGGGGAATTTCTATTTTTCATGATACTATGCTGTCATGGGAAACAAAAATAAGTACGATTTCACCTTGGACACCGTCAACATTGAGACCACTAACATAATATTTTCAAAGTAAAACGAAACCTGGATTAAGGGTCCTCTGTTTTGGTTACTCTATATTGGTCTCTATATTGGTTACTTAAATCCTATAGGATTTTCATTGGCGTGGATGTATACCAGCTTTAGGAGTGAAATGTAAAATAGCCAAAATAGTTTAAGGGACATTATTAAAACTTGCCTTTACGTTTGTAATAATAAAAGTTAACTTTAAAGCTATCTGTTTCTATTACTTAAAGTTATCTTTTACTATTACGAACATAACCCCCGGTATATACTTGACAAATATTTATCATAACAATTAATGACGTTTGTTGTCAAGACAAAGTTGTCTAAGCAAAAGCACTAACAATTTTGTCATAACGAAGCAATAATACTAATAAATGGAGACTATACCTGATAATTTTTTATCTTAATAACCATTTTGACGTTTATCATGATAAAAATTTATTAGGTATAGACAGGGGGTAAATGCAAGTTGTAATAATGGCCCTAAGACTCCTATCCGAAAATCCCAATACCTTACAAATCATAAATACCCTACTAATCTCAGTAACGATGTAGAATTTGAGATATGACCATAGTTAAACAAAATATCCAATACAAACGCACTCGTTAATGAGAAATTTCTATGAACTCAATTATATTTTAAAGGCCTTATTCATAATCATTTTTTAAATTTATTACAGGTTTATAAAACAAATTTTGTATGGAAATTCTGTTTTATAAACCTTTTATAAAATTTAAATTTGATTATGAATAAGGGTGTAATATTTGGAGCGTTTAATAAAATTAACAATATGTAATCTTTATATCAACCTGTTACACTTTTCTCCATCACTGTATGTGTGTAACTCAAAACAATGACAAAACAACAACAAATAACTTGAAATAAAAGAACTATAGATGACTGAAACCAGCTGCAAGCATTTACAACTAACGTTGTCCTTCGCGTATACAAGTGCGAGTATCTGTGTATATACTCGTATGAAAATGTAGATAGTTTTCCTTATACATACTATGAGAATGTGTATGTATATGATCACACACACACACTAACCATATATACGCATACAGCGCAATAAACTTTCAGGATTTTTTCAATATATAGGGTGGTCCAAATTAATAGTTATTTGGAGCTTTTTTAAAATGAAAGAAGATTAAGAAAACTTCTGTATTAAGGCTCTTATTCATAATGAAGTTTTCAATATATCTAAATACGATACAAAATTTGTATAATAAACGTTTGATAAAATCAAATCTTCATTATAGATAAGAGCTTTATTAATTATAGAATATGATTTCATTTATGAAGCCAATTTTGAGAGAATTCTTATTGTCAGTGTTATATTGTAGAATTTTATGGGGATCATTTTTGTGGAAGATCTTAATCCTCTAGCTCCTCTCTTTAGGGGTCAATTTGACACCTTTTTCGATAAAATCAAAATAAGTCCTTTTAAAAACGACATTTAAGGATTAAAATATTCTTCAAAAATTTTTGACGAAAAATGTTAGTGCGGGTGTCCAAAGTTAAGATCTTCCACTAAAATGATCCCCATAAAATTCCACAATATAACTCTGGACTATAAGTTTATTCTACAAAACTAATCTACTCAATATGCCCTTTCAGAATTATAGTGTGGCTATTCTGTTCCAAAAATGCTATTGGACAGTGTTATTATAAGACAATTATGAATGTTCAAGTAATTTTCTGCGGGGGACCTTGTATGGGGACTAGGGAAAAATGTAGCCATAATTTACACAATAATTTCAAAGTACTTATAATTAATGCTTATTTAGCGTTCATTATAAAATAAAATGTGCAACCTCTAAACGTTATCCAAGTTTGGTCAAATTTTCAGCATAAGGTCTCCAGATTACGGAGAACAATATTAAACCTTGGGAGCATCGATAATATAAAAAACAACTAAACAATAGCTACCCTACTATTGCTCCTGCAGTTGCACTAGCATCAGTATAAATGTAATAGTTATTTTTGGCCCTTCCTCTGATGCTGCTTCATTTTGTTGTCGTTTTTAGTTGAGCTTGTGGTTGCTTTAGGAATTTCAATGGTTCCTTATTTGCAACAAACTAAAAATCTACCAGAAGAGAGTGTCTCTATAGCAAGTGCTTGAGTATGTGTCTGAGTGAGTGCATGCACAATTGTGTTTTTGTTTTTTTCTTTTTTTTTTCTTTTCTGAAATGTGGGAAAATGCTGAAAACAAGGAGTCGCTGAAGGAGGTTAGAGAAGATAAATAAAACTAAAAACCTTCGGGACTTTAACAGCAGCAAGTATATAAAAACACACATAAACATATGCAACACACATGCAGAAATGTGTGTGTGTGTGTATGTAAGGGAGTGTGTGTTTAAAACAGCTTCTCGTAAAGTGGAGCAAGGACACGCGTAATAACGTTGACACGCACTTGCAAAACAACAACAAGAACAACTACAACAGTAACACTAAATTTATGTATATTTTTATAGTTTTTGTTGTCTTTTTTCTTTGTTTCTTCCTCTTTTTTTTTTTTTTTTTTTTTTTGCGAAACCAAAAACCAACCAAGCCACACACTGACAAGATACACACACACACAACCGAATACAACATTCGTCCCCTCCGGTGTATTTATCCATGAGTGTAAGTTTTATATGAACAACATATGAATACTTATAATGTTAGTTTTTGTTGTTGTTTTTGCTGCTGCTGCATTTGCAGTTTACCCAACAGCATTCCAGAATTATGCTCTAGGGATGCAAATCTTTAAACCAAAAAAAACTACAAGAACTTCTACGAAAATCGCTGCTACAACAAATAACAGCAGTAGCATACGAGGTGATAATACGCGTTACAATAAAAAGCATCATCAATAACATTTTTTTACTCTCTTCTCTTATTTCTTTTTTTTCTGTTTTCCAAGGAATAGATTTCAAGGATTAACCCAGTAAGTGTTCTGTTTTATATGCATGACTTATTATGCGAGAATTTCATGGAATGTTGTGCTTTTTTTATAGCATTAATACTTGCATATGTTTTTAAATTTTTAAGTTTTTTTATAACAAAAAGTATAAAAATTTGCATTATTTGCAAATTATAAATGTCATAAGAAATTCTTTTTATATTAGTTTAAGGTTTCAGATGTCTCAAAAGACAACTAAAGTATTATTATACAACCAAAATTTGGTCAATTCATAAGGTCTCTTATCATGTCATATTGTCATAAAGTCCTAATATTTCACAATGTTTTTTTTTTGCTTTTCAAGCAAAACATGTCCTAAAATAATATTACCTTCTATGCTATGTTTATTGTGTTATAATAACGAACCAGCAGCGACCAACGCCGAATGCCTAAAAGTCGATTAAGCCAAGCCGCCGAGTCGTGATATATTAGGACATTATGACAATATGACTGATAAGAGACCTTGTGAATTGACCAAATGATTTACCCTGATGATATCTTTTAATGAAAAGAACAGATTCTACGACAAAATTTGTAATGAATTTGCCTAATATATATATACAGTGCACTCGCGGTAACGTGAACTAATTAAAACCAAGGGAGTTCATGTTAGTGAAATTGTTCACGTTAGCGATTGTCGAATTTCATGGAATAAATATACAATTTTATAATATAAAACTGTTTTTTACACGCGTGAACGTGAAATTCTTTTATTATTATTTTCATTATTGAAATATAAAACAATAATTATTGATAAAAATGCATTACAAAACAAATCGAGATCACGAGAAAATATACATTGAAATAAAATTACGTAGCTAATAAAATTACTCATTTGTTGCCATTAAAAACATTAATTTAGAGGATACAAACACATTTTTATTATAAGGGTATTCTCTAATCTTTGAAAATCAAATTAAATGTATGTATTTCAGTGCTTAGAAAACAAATACAGTAAAAAAAATTGTTCACGTTATAGCGCTTTCTAAGCTTGTTCACGTTACAGAGTAGTCAATGTAAATAAAAGCTTATTCACGTTAGGCGGTGTTCACGTTACCGCGAGTGCACTGTATATATATATATATATATATCAGTGACAATATATAACAACATCATAATATTCTGGATCGCCTTCTTACAATCCACATTTCGATCCAATTACATCGGTTTTCAATAAAGACATAAGACGTTAAAATAAAACGGCACAGATATGTATAAAAAAGAGTAACGTTACTGAGTGACTGAGTGATTCAACATCGCACAGCCCAAATGCCGAAAGGTATATACATTCAATGTGAACTTTACGTACTCCTCTCCCTATGTAGATCCACTAAGAAGGGATTTTTGGAAATTTGAAGTTTTAGGTGTAAAATCGGTAACATATTTAAAATGCATTTTTATCTACTTTAAAAATTAACTGACAGGTTTTTGGTACTTTTTTGATATTCAACCCTTTTTGGGGAGAAAATGGGAAAAAACGTAGCTTTATGCTTTGCTACTTTTTTGGCATCCTATGTAAAGATGCCAGTAAAAATATATAAATTTGATACTTTTTGAAAATTCGAACCATAGAGAATTATACATAGAGACGAGACACTCCGATTTGTCAAACAAAAATACCACAAATCATATGTTTGATACAAAAACAAAATATATTGACTAGCATGTATTTTGTTGTTGCAAGAGTTAGGTTTTTGACAATTACGTCTCATCTCTATGTTACCTTATGATTAGAACCATTTATGTTTGAAATTTGATACTCTTTTCATCAACTAACTTTTTCTATAAATTTACATAGACATATGAATATTTGGTTATAGCCTCTCATTACGAAACTAATATTTATTTAAATAAATAAATTCGAACCATTTAAATGTGGACAAAAAAATGTGTTAAAATAAAGGATAAAAAAGGAAAAACAATTTTGATAAAAGTTTAAACAGTCATACAAAAATTAACCACAGCTGAACTTCTGCGACCACACATCACATCAGTCTGGGAGGATGAAAGGCTACATGCAACTTGGAAGAATGGCATCATCTTAAAGTTACCGAAAAGTGACGACTTGAAAGATTGCAACAACTGGAGAGGAATTACTCTGCTTAACACCATTCTTAACACACGTTTTTCACTAAAACTTTTAAGCCAAGTATTATTTGATTTTTTTTTTTATCAAGTTATCTTTTTAAAGCATGTTTAATTTAAAGCATATGTTTAATTTGTTGTTAATCTGATTAAAATGAGTGACCAGATAAGAGTGCGTACTAAAATTATTAAATATTTTCAACAAAACCCAACTTGGTCCTACAAAATGTTGGCCAAACAATCAAAGGTCTGCTATCAAACAAAAAGTTCACGCTAAAAATTTAGATGTTAAAGACAGTGCACGGAAATTGAAGTCAAGTTGTATAAAAAATATACCTGCTGCTTAATGGATGACGAAACGTATGTTCTGGGAAATTTTTCGCAGCTTCCGGGAGAATATTTTTATGTTGCTGATGCTCGAGGGAATGTTGTTTAGGACCCAAAAGCAGACAATTTTCCAAAAAAGTTCTTGATATGGCAAGCAATATGCAGTTGCGGCAAAAAAAACAAACACTTCTTACAAAGGGATTTATAAATACCGAAATTTACATCAAGGATGTTTACAAAAAAGGATGTTTCCATTCATAAGACTTCTTAATGTGTCCACTTATTTTTGACCTGATTTGGCATCCTGTCACTGTGGTAAGCAAGGTATTGTTGAGTGGTGCAAAAACAATGTGTTATTTGTACCAAGAGAGGTACAAATACCACTTGGAGCTAAGGCCAGCGAAGAGATATTGGGCTCTAGTTGAACTGGTTTCATTTTTATTAACATATGTATATGTATGTTAAGATTTCTCTCGATCTCAGTCTTAATTTTTGAGTTGAAACTGTTTTGTTGATAACATTTTTTTACCCAAAGAGTTATTGGCCCCTACTAAAAATTTTAAAATTTCTTGTTAATCAAGTGCGATATAATGATATATCCTTAAAAACTGGCAAAAAATTATAGTTTTGCCACGATTTGTGTAGCGAAGCGATCATAGTTTGCTAGTTAGATATGAAATAATGTCTTTAGAAACAATTTTTGACAATTTCTACGAAAGATATTTATGAAAAACAAAATATAGTCAAGGTATAAATCGAAAATTTCAACTTTGATACTCAATATCTCTTATATATCAGCTTATGTCCTCCTGTACCATGTGTTTGTAGATAATTTTGCAATTGGAATAGTAGTTTAGAATAGACAGATTTATTACCACTTTCCTTTCGACTGACCGCACTGTGCCGGATTTTAAGGTTTTTGGAAGTTTATAGTTGAAGTGTCGTGAAGGGTACAAATGAAAATATAAAAAAAACTGAAATAACACTTTTCAATACAGTGCACTCGCGGTAACGTGAACACCGTTTAACGTGAACACCGCCTAACGTGAACAAGCTTTTGTTTACATTGACTACTCTGTAACGCGAACAAACTCAGAAAGCTCTAGAACGTGAACAATTCTTTTTCACTGCATTTGTTTTCTAAGCATGTAGACAACACTGAAATACATACATTACATTCGATTTTTAAGGTTTTGGGAATCCCCTTGTATTAAAAATGTGTTTGTACCCTCTAAATTAATATTTTTTATATGGCAACGAATGAGTAATTTTATTTCAAAATATATTTTCTCGTGATCTCGTTATGTTTTTTAATGCAATTTAATCAGTAATTTTTGTTTTATATTTTAATAATTAAAATAATAATAAAAGAATTTCACGTTCAAGCGTGCAAAACACAGGTTTATATTATAAAATTTTATATTTTTTCCATGAAATTCGACAATCGCTAACGTGAACAATTTCACTAACATGAACTCTCTTGGTTTTAATTAGTTCACGTTACCGCGAGTGGACGTATTGATTTTTAGTTCCAATATTAATTTAATTTTTTTCTTGTATCCCTGTAAACTAGTGTAATTGCAATTTGTATTTTTGCATTGACCTAGCTGGCGTATGAGTAATACAATCAATTATATAGCAAGTATACTCATTAGCGTGGCCCTTCTTATGCTTTAAATAAATATTCGTTATAAATAAATACCAAATTATTAAAAAATGTAATATAAAAGAATTTCCAACAAGAGGTGTTGTTTTGAATCACCCGGTATTTCGGTAGCTGCCACTTTTGAAGTTTTTATTCTTTGACATTTGACATTACTAAAAATGGAACAATACACGCTTCAACAACGCATAGAAATTATTAAAATTCACTACAAAAATTGTGAAAATCTTGCAGTCACAGTTCGCAAAACTGAAGCATTTTTGGGTCGTCGTGAAGCATTTTGTCGGACCGCAATACAGAAATTGGTGGACAAATTCGAGCTGATGGGACAAGTTAGTGATATGATGAACAAAACCCGTGCACGTCGCTCAAGAACAACTGAGAATATTGCTGAAACTTAACCCTGCTACATGTATGTATATCATAACTTATCCTATTTATTTCTATTGAAAATCAAATATCAAAACTCGAATTTTCTAAATCTTATTGATTTTCCTTTGCACTTCTCTCAACAATATTAATACAATTTACAAACTATACTCTTACAAGATACATAAAAAATTGTGTCTATCCAAAAACTTAATAACACGCCTAAACTATGCCAATGTACTGCTATATACCCGCGCCAATCACAATGTGCCATAAGAGTGGTGGGGTCCTTGTAACTGACAGTACGTTGTAGGAAAAGTGTAACAGAAAATCACATCATCATCATCATTGAATAGAAGTTACTTTGCTGCACTAAAAACTAAGAAAAAAAACTTTGGATTATTATGTTGTAAATGCAAAATATGTACGAACGTGTATGCGGAAAAACTAAAAATAAACTAAAAACTAAAAGTAAGAATAAGAATAAAATAAGAAAGGCAGCGTATTCCATTGAAGATGTTTGCAACACTATTATTATGTTTCTTTTTATCTTTACGACAGTTTTGCAAAATACCACCTGTTTTTTTTTCTTTTTCTTCTAAATATATTTTTGTTAATGCAAATACTATACGAGAGAGAGTACGGTGCAATGTAAAACAATTTAAAGTAAGAATTTTATGTAACATTGTTAGGCACTATGGCAAAGAAATGGGAGAAAAAAGAGGTGTGATTGTTTTGTATTAAAAATCTTGAAGGCCTGTATGCTAAAAGCCATTTTACACTATCACATTTCAAAATAACTTTAAAGGACAGTACTTGTCGATTGGATTTTTTATTGAACAACTTAGAAATTTAGCTAGAAACGGATCTTTTTTAAATACAATATTTTATATTTTTATACAAAATCTGTAAAAACACATATTTTTATAATATGACTCACATGTGTAATAGTGTATAATATAATACAAGGTGGCGCAAAAGTAATCCTCCTATCAGAAAATGCTATAAATTTTGCGATTGGCTCCTAATGTCAGTTGTGTTTTGACATTTGTGTAGTAAACACATGCGAAATACATGTTAATAAACAATGTTATGCTACACTGCTCCAGAACGCGGAATATTGCTGACTATTTATTTGACTTTGGCAGAACGTGAATTTCGTCGCAGATTTCCTGCCCGTCCAACGCCTACTGGTAAAACACTGCGACGTTTAGCCGCTCGCCTCGAAGAGACTGGCACAACACGAGATGCTGCCAGGCGTGGCAGACCCCGAAGTAGCCGTTCTGCAGAGAATATTGCTGCTGTAGCTGAGGATGTCATGAAAGCGCCGTCGACATCGACCAGACGACGTGCCACGCAAATGGGTATCAGTCGACAGTCTTTACAGCGAATTTTGGTACAAGATTTTAAGATGTTTCCGTACAAAGTCCAGACGGTGCATCTGCTGACCGCCAATCGCGTCTAACATACGCTCAAGCCGTCCTTAATCACCACCAAGGGGAAGATGATTTTTCATCAAAAATAATCATGAGTGATGAGGCCCATTTCCATCTTAGCGTGTACGTAAAAAAGCAAAATTTACGCTTCTGGGGCACTGAAAATCCGCGTGTAACCCACGAAGAGCCATTACACCCGCTCAAAGTCACTGTATGGTGTGCTGTTTTCGCCGAAGGAGTCATCGGACCTTTTTTTTCGAAGACGTCCCGGGCCAAACGGTTACTGTGAATGGTGAGCGCTACAGAGCAATGATCAACGAGTTCTTTTTGCAGCAAATTGATGAATTGGGATTGGAAAACATGTGGTTCCAACAGGACGGTACAACGGCACACACTGCACGTGCCACAACCGATATGCTGAAGGATGCATTTCCCGGGCGCCTAATCTCCCGTTTTGGCGATTTGCACTGGCCAGCAAGATCGCCTGATTTGACCGCTCCAGACTTCTTTTTGTGGGGCTTTTTGAAGTCGCGGGTTTATGTCAACAAACCTCAGACTCTTGCAGCTCTTAAAGACAATATCCGTCAAGAATGTGAGGACCTATCGCCGGAAGTTTTGGCCAAAGTGATGGAAAATGACATAAAAAGGGCTCAAATGACAATCAACTGTGGCGGCGGCCATTTACATGACATCATATTTTCGACTTGATGTAAAAAAAAATTAAAAGACCAAATAAAAATAATCCACTAGAAGAATCAAAGTTTTGCATTTTTTTTTTTTTTTTAATTACAGCCAAAAAACATCGGAAGTTTACTTTTTCGCCACCTTGTATAAAGGGTCTGGCAAAAGAGAGTTCCGAACTTTAGCAGTTGATAGCGCTCAAATTGTTGAAGCAACGTCTGTCGAATTTTCTATAATTTATTCAATTTGTTTTGCCAATTCGCCATAGACGGCTATAGCTTTCAAAAACACGTGCAAATATTAAAACCTTTTTATGATCGCTCCATTTCTGGATGAATGTGTAGGTCAACAAACAATATTGTCAGTTTTGGGACCATACAAATCCGCAAGAGATCACAGATCGTCCAATGAAGCCCGAAAAAACATTGTTTGGTGTCGAATTGTGACTGGTGGCGTAATCTGTTCATATTATTTTAGAACGACGTTTTCCATGCCATCTCCATAAACGGTGAGCGCTATTGGTTGATTATTACCAACTTATTTTGGCCAAACTTGGATGACATTTGGTTTCAAAAGGACAGCGCATGCCACATTGGACATTCTGCACGAGCGATTTGAGGGCATGGTCAACGTGGTGGTGATGCGGACTGACCATCGATATCGTGCAATTTGACCCCGTTAGACTTTTTTGTATGGTTTTCCTAAGTCGCTGGTCTATGCGAATAATCCACAAACCACAGCGGCCCTCAAAGCAAACATAACCCATATCACAGGTAAATTCAACCAGATTTAGGCGCCAGAGCCATGGAAAATTTTACATTTCATACCAAGTGAAGCCACGGCGGTCATTTCCATGATGTTATATACCATACGTAATGGCATCGAGATGCCTATCAAACGATTTAAAATTAAAGATAGGAAACGCTTGTTACGTTATGTTGGCATCTATAGGCCAATCACACGATTAAAAATGTTCGATAATATCTCACACACACTTTGTTTTATTTAAATTTAAAGGTAGGAAGCGCTATTTCTTATTATTCAATATTTATTAACTTTATTTTCCAGGTTTTTTTCTTGGCTCATATTAATTTTTTTTTTATTTAACATCTCCAGCTTTAACCAACCCATTGTGCAACCTATTCAAAATAAAAAAAAAACAACATACCAAGACACCACATACAACATGCAGGCGGCAGCCCAACTGAATACAGAAGTAGAAAAAGTTAAAGGAGATGAACACAAAAAAAAAAAAAAAAAAAACAAAGAATAAACGTATAATAAAGGTTGAAAAAGATACAATGTGCTAATTAGATTTTAATGAAGATGTGCAACTGCATCTTCTCTAGTGGCAACAACAAAAATAACATCTACTACAACAATACGTATGTACGTACTACTTACACTGGATACACTCATAGAAACAAACAAAAAAATAATATCAGTAGATGAAATTTCTCTTTAAATGAAAAAGTGTCTTCCGTTTCATTCTTTTGTTACTTTCGCTGTGAATGCGTTCACTTGGTTTGTAGTTTTCTCTTTTCTTTTTTCTTTTTTTTAACATGTTCATACTTGTTTTATTTTATTTCTTGAAATAGCAAAAAAAAAAAACTTATTGGTAGCATTATTAGTACCCTACACGTTGATGGTAAGAAGCTGGTGGAGATTTGTGTTAGTTATTTTGAAGGGAACTATTGAAAAGTAGATAAAAGGTGGCGCAAAAGTAATCCTCCTATCAGAAAATGCTATAAATTTTGCGAGGCCCCTAATGTCAGTTCTGTTTTGACATTTGTGTAGTAAACACATGCAAAATACACGTTAATAAACAAAGTTACGCTACACTGCTCCAGAACGCGGAATATTGCTGACTATTTATTTGACCAATAATCGGCAAAATTTATAGCATTTTCTGATAGGAGGATTACTTTTGCGCCACCTTGTTTATCATTTTACTTGTTCAATTGTTTCAAAATGTTGACAATCTATCAATGAATTTTATTTATACAATATTTAACATAAAGTCAGTTATTTTGGATTAGTTCCTTTTATAGAGTGTCTACAAGGTGTTCGTTTACTCTTTACTAGACCAAACGCTCTTTTAAAGTTGCACATCCCGTTCATATAAAATTTTACAACCAGAACGGGTTCCTAACCTAAAGAGCCAGTCCCATAACTAGTTTTTTGTCAGATCCATTCCTGCTAGTGTATATATGGAGTCTAACTGCATCATTTCACAACCAGCTACGAAACGTTCTACTTTTATTTACGAAAAGGCTCGTTGGGCTGAGCTCAACGACTTTTTCGGCATTTCAATTGGAACCTCTGTTTCATGGACAATAATGTCAATGCCATGGCGAAAATGGTCGAAAATATAATTATGATGGGGATGAAAACCTTCATTCCTACAAAGCAAATTTCGATTAAATCTATGGAAAAATCCTGGTTTAATCAGAAGTGCAAAACTGCAATCAGATCCAGAGAGGAAGCGTTCAGAATCTGGCGTGGTAACAAAAATGCCGAAACTGAATCGCTGCGCAAAAAGGCGAGATCTTCGTGTGCCAAAGTGCTGAGACGTGAAAAATCTCTTCACGAGCAACGCCTCCGAGCTAAAGTTCTTGCTGCTCCCCGGGGCAGCAAAAGCTTTTGGTCATTCGTTAAAAGAATAAAGGATAATGCTAGTTCCTCAATTCCTACTCTTTTAAAGGATGGCCAATCATTCACTGACCCGGTTGATAAAGCTAACCTTTTGGCTGAATTATTTGCAAATAATTCGAATTTACAGGACAGCAATCAACCTCTACCCGAGCTTGAAAGAGTATCAGTAACTATGCCGAATATATTCTTTCGCGCTTGCGCAGTTAAAAAGGTTTTAGCGGATCTCAATACAAACAAGTCTCCTGGGCCGGATGGTATACCAGCACTGGTCTTGAAGCAGTGTTCTTCGACGCTAGCCCGTCCGTTAGCAAACCTTTTCAGCATATTACACCGTGCCGGAGAACTTCCTATATGTTGGAAGGTTGCTAATGTAACGCCAATTCCAAAAAAGGGAGAGGCAAACAACCCTGAAAATTATCGCCCAATAGCAATTTGTTCTGCACTTTCCAAAGTTATGGAGAGTATGGTTAACCACCATCTTGTGAAATATCAAGAGTCGAACAATTTCTTAGCGACCGGCAGTATGGCTTTAGTAGAGGACGCTCTAAGGGGGACTTGCTTGCCTTCCTATCGGAAAAATGGGGCCGTTCTATTCACCGTTTTGGCAAAAGTAAAGTGGTGGCTCTAGATATTTCTAAGGCGTTCGATAAGGTGTGGCATGGTGCGCTCTTATCGAAACTTATTGCTTTTGGTGTCGGTAATGACTTCTCTCGATTTATATCGAGCTTTCTCAGAGATCGCACTATACGAGTTGTTGTAGATGGGATCTCATCAAATGAGTTCAAGATTAATTCAGGGGTACCGCAAGGCTCCGTTCTTTCTCCTACTCTATTTCTTATTTTTCTACATGACTTTCTAAGTCAAACTTCCAACCCTATCTATTCTTTTGCAGATGACAGCAACATTTGCCATTCATATTCATTCAACAATAGACCAAGCCTTTCGGAGATTAGGGCAATGAGGCAAAACATGAATGATACACCACTAAACTTACAGTTTTGATTTTTTTTTATTTGATTGAAATTATTATTACAATTTACAAAAAAAAAAAAATATTTTTATAGTTCTAATCACTAATGATGAAATTTTGAACCTTTTTCGAAAACCCTTCCATTATGGTTTTTATAGAGCTTTATGTCACTTTGTTCAAACAGGTTGTCCATCTCCGTTTAAAATCTACCATACTTTTGGACACCTTTTTTGTGCTCTTCAATTCTCTTTTAACAAGAGCCCAATATTTCTCCACTGACCTTAGCTTCAGGCAGCTTGGAGGATTTGCCTCTCTTGGTACAAATACCACATTATTGTTCTTGTACCACTCAAGACCTTTCTTACCATAGTGACAGATGCCAAATCAGGCCAAAAATAAGTGGACACATTAAGAAGCCTTATGAATGGAAACATCTTCTTTTGTAAACATTCCTTGATGTAAATTTCGGTATTTATAGAGCCCTTTGTAACAAATGTTTGGCTTCTTTTGCCGCAACTGCATATTGCTTGCCATACCATGAACTTTTTGGGAAATTGTGTTTGCTTTTGGGTCCTAAACTTTTCTACAACATTCCCTCGCAACATCAAAATTTTTACCCGGAAGCTGCGAAAAATCTGCCAGAACATAGGAATTATGCAGCAGGAATAATTTTTTTTATAAAATTTGACTTCAATTTGGCCTCTAAATTTTTAGCAGCGTTCCAGTCAGGAACTTTGTGTGCCTTGTATGTTTTTGAACCAGCATTGGCTTTAACTTTTCGTACCAAATAGTCCGAGCACTGAGCTAACCGGGCTGCTTTCTTACCGGATGTATTGGGAGCTCTTTTGAAAATGCTTTCTATTTTGTTTTGGCTTAATAAACATCATTCCTTCTACCTGAACCAGATTTTCTATCAGCGGACAAGTTATCCTGGTACTGTTGAATAACATTGGAAAAGGTTTGATAGCAGATCTTTGATGTTTGGCCAACTTGTTATAGGACCAAGTTGGGTTTTCTTGAAAAAATACTTAATAATTTTAGTACGCAGTTTTTTCTGGTTACTCATTTTAATTAGAATAACAACAAATGAATATAATTGACATTAAACATAATAACTGACATGTTTTACAAAGGTAACTTGATAAAAAAAAAAAAAATCAAATAATACTTGGGTTAAAAGTTTTAATGAAAAACGTGTATTAAGAATTTTTCGATCTCAGTCCTTATATCAATTTCGTGCTAATTAGAGCAGATCATGGTGATTCCTGGATTTAAAAGTTTAACGGATTTTGGTACATACCTCATGAATATCATACTAACCAGAGGAATATAAATTTTGTCACTCTAACTAATAGATTTTTCGGTAATGCAGCATCTTATAGATCGTGGATGAAGGGTAGTTAGGGACGGTAGATACAAAGAAACTTGTCTCTTTTCTAAAACAAAATACAGACATTGAGGTAATGGAAACTACTAAATAGGCCAGTCTTGTAACTACGTTACAGTTAGCCCAGGTGCTCATATCCTCAGTTTCAGCCATAATGTAGCGGAATTGTATTTATCATAACAACTTCTTACACATGAATGATGGATTATAAATATTACTTAGTTAAAGAATTTGAATGGATCCCAGAAGATTAACATTCCAACCACAGTACACCCTGCTGAATGTAGGGGAAGGGTTGGTAAAGACGGCAGATGCAATAAAACTTCTACAAAGGAACTTTTCTATTTCTTGAACAGAAATGATCCTGTATTGAATCAGTGAGTCAATGGAATCCACTTCTTAGGCGAGTTTGGAAAGAATTCTGAACTTAGCTCTCTTTGTTTATCCTCGATTTCGGCCAAATTGAGCCACGATCGTAATGGGTTTTCCAACAAGAGGTGTTATTTTGAATCACCCGGTATTTCGGTAGCAGTCACTTTTGAAGCTTTTATTCTTTGACATTTGACAAGTAGAAACTACGCCATTACTAAAAATGGAACGATACATGTTTCAACAACACATTGAAATTATTAAAATTCACTACAAAAATGGTGAAAATCTTGCAGTCACAGTTCGCAAAACTAAAGCATTTTTGGGTCGCATTTTGTCGGACCGCAATACAGAAATTGGTGGAAAAATTCGAGCTGTTGGGACAAGTTAGTGATTTGAAGAATAAAACCCGTGCACGTGGCTCAAGAACAACTGAGAATATTGCTGGTGTAGCCCAGAGTGTTGAAGAAAATCCAGAAAGGAACTTCTTTCTGTTTAGAACGGAAAGCGGAGGTTACCCTGTCCTGCAATTACAGAGGCTATGAATGTACTTTGCAGGCCAGTGTCAAAATGATTCTGAACTTTAAACTGAACTAATGTGTATATACTAAATTTCGTGCGTATATAGGTATGATCCCATTGGATATGATAGGATATTGCAGATCGTGGCATAATGAATCGGGATTATGCAGTGACATCAGCTCTAACGATTATTGACAAATTGTGTTGTTGATGTTGTTGTAATAGCTTAAACTATAGAAGTTTCTAAACTGGAGTTTCTGCACTGAGATCATGGCCAAGGAATTCTTTTGTGGTACAGAAAAAAAATATAGTTGTACATTGTTACTGTAACCATTTCAACATTTGTGCATGGTTACTGTAACAATTTCAAAATTTTTAACAATATTATAGTCATAGTAACTATATATATGATTGTGGTAACAATAATATGGTTAATTTACGATTCACAATATGGTTAATTTACGATATCAAACATATATATTGTTACAGTAAACATGTAAATGTTTGTGACAACCATTTACATGATGAATAAGTTTATCATAATATGTTGTTCTCAGATTATGATATGAGAGCATCATAATATGGTAAGTCCTTCATCATATAAATGCTGGTCACAAACATTTACAACTATATTTTTTTTCTGCGTGTAGCTACTGCTACTGTGGTAATCTACAAATCCATTGGAAGAACAAGCTGGGCATAAGTTGCTCGTCCTTGGTTGCTGTATCAACGTCATTCAAAGCTACCATATATGATCTCGCACCAATGGCTCCTACACACACCTCTGCATATTTTCTTCGCATATACGAAGGTAATTTATGCCATGCCTCGGATAGTAGCTAGTATGATTTTTCCGATGACATTTCAGGAGGAACTATTATGTCAACATGACATCTAGACGACGAAAAGCTTCGGTACTTCATATAGATGGTGCTCCATGGCAGCATTTAGGTAACTTTGAATATTTTTCCACTGGGTATTAGTCAACGAAGGTGGCCAACAATTTAGGTAGCCAACAAGGTTTCTTTATCCATGATCCATGTGCTGCTGTCTAACGCTTTAAGAACATTATTTCCACTTCGCAATTTGTACGTTATTGCAGTGACATCAGCTAAGAAGAGAGACAACCGATGATTTACTGTCCGAATCTGAACCCCATCGGCTGTGATCATAAGATTAAGCCTTCGTTCAGATCACAAATAGTGTGGTTGTAACAAATCATAATAACTAATATAATTGTCCAAACCAAGATTCGAAACACTTATCCAACTGATAGCCAAATAATTTATCTCATCAGATTGCATCCATAGCTGATATTAGGATTGTAATCATTATATTGTCTTAAGATCCAATAGTGTCACTGGGCCCTAAAGACGAAGAATTTTTCTGTTTTAATATATTTATAGTTCTAGATTACAAATCGTTTTCATGCATAGAATGAAAACAAAGACAGCAAAATTAATAATCTCTGCGGCCTTAAGAGGAGCACAATAAGTATGAGGACCCTCTTCCCATATAGTTCTACCTAACTTTTGGAAAATTAAAAAAGAGGTATATTTTGTTCTACTTAATCTAATCCAAACAATCTTTCAACAGGTTGAGCAACACATAACAAAATTCATAGCGTAGAGTATTAAAATTTCGTCAATGCCAATTAGAAAACTTTTATTTGTTTTTCATTTGTACACGTAGGTGTGTCACTTTAAATATGTATGAGTAAGTGGGTGACTAAGTATATGAGTGCCAGTGTTTCTCTGTGTGTATGCGTGTTAGTGTTGTTGAATGCAACATTTAGTTTTTGCAACAACATTGTTTAGGTGTATTATAGTGAAATTTCATGTTTAAGCATGTCGTAATATTAAAAATAATGGCTTTTATATGCTTTCGCTGTGAAAATTCTCTATTAAGTTGTGCATATTTGCCAGTGTGCGTATTAATGTGTAAGTATGTATGCAGTTCTATTTGCAAAGTATTTCAAATGACAATAAAAATCACAAACACAACTGTAACGACAAGCGTTGTAATATAATGTTAACTGATTTTAAAACATTTAAATTTAGTAGCAAACACTTTGTAATTTTCTAAAGATTTCAAAATTTTAGAAAGATTTATGAATGACTATCGATTCGATTTTACTTATTTATTGAGAAGTCTGTTGAATTAAATGTTTCGCTTGACGCTTTAATTCTGTTTGCAAGTCTGCCTGACATTTACACATCATTACAAAGAATATACACATTAAGTATTTTTATATTTAGTTTGTTTCTAATCCAAGTACGAGTACCTTCATCATTTTAGTTATGTAGTGAAAAATCAACATTATTTTAATATTAAATACAAATTAAAATTGTTTGTTTGTTTTCTTAATGACTATAATACTTAAGATTTATACACGATACGCTTTATACAATATTTACTGGATAAATTAACATTTAAGAGATTTATGCACTAAAATAACAGTATTTTTACATATTTATTCTAATTTCCAAGAAAACTAAATCTCAATCATTAAATAATCTAACAGATATTAACCGCTATTTGGGATTTGAATAAATTATATCGCTATAACTAATCTTTAAAAGCACTGATATTTGGGAAATCTTGACTTACATTTGCAAAACACAGGTCAACAGCAAAAAAAGGCTTGACTAACTAACCACTATATAGATTTGATGCATCCTAAGTACAAAAATTATCAAATTTTGTGAAAATGGGCGAATTCACTTAATTGTGAATAAATTCGAAAAGAATCCATAGATTTTTATGATCGATATCTCATTTTATTCCTATTACATGTGGTTTTCTAATAAAGCTATAAATCTGAACAATTTCTGTCGTTTTCGATTTTTCATGATTTTTTTAAAACAAACAAATTTGCTATTTTCACGTAAAAAATAAATTTTTTGTTTTAATTTGTTATTATATCTCCGAAACTACTGAGCCGATTTAAACGCAATATATATGCGAAAATTTGTACATAGCATGGAGAAAATGTTTACAAAATTCAATCAAACGAAAGAAGAACATTACCTACTCAATTTTAGGTATTTCAAACAAAAAACTAAAATTTTGTGAAAATGAGCGAATTCACTTAATTGTGAACAAATTCGAAAACAATCCATCGATTTTTGTGATCGATATGTCATTTTGTTCTTGTTACATGTAGCTTTCTAATAAAGCTATAAATCTGAACAATTTCTGTCGTTTTCGATTTTTCATGATTTTTTTAAAACAAACAAATTTGCTATTTTCACGTAAAAAATAAATTTTTTGTTTCAATTTGTTATTATATCTCCGAAACTACTGAGCCGATTTAAACGCAATATATGTGTGAAAATTTGTACATAGCATGGAAAAAATGTTTACAAAATTCAATCAAACGAAAGAAGAACATTAACTACTCAATTTTAGGTATTTCAAACAAAAAACAAAAATTTTGTGAAAATGAGCGAATTCACTTAATTGTGAAATAATTCGAAAAGAATCCATCGATTTTTGTGATCGATATCTCATTTTGTTGTTATTATATGTGGCTTTGCGATAAAGTAATAAACCTGAACAATTTTCGTAATTTTCGATTTTTCATGATTTTTTTACAACAAAAGAAAATTGTTATTTTAACGTAAAAAATAAATTTTTTGCTTCAATTTGTTATTATAACTCCGAAACGACTGAGCCGATTGACACGCAATATATATGTGAAAGTTTGTACATAGTATGGAGAAAATGTTTTTAAAATTCAATCAAACGAAAGAAGAACATTAATTACTCAATTTTATGTATATCAAACAAAAAACTAAAATTTTGTGAAAATGAGCGAATTCACTTAATTGTGAATAAATTCGAACAGAATCCATCGATTTTTATGATCGATATCTCTTTAGGCTGCTATTATATGTGGCTTTGCGATAAAGTAATAAACCTGAACAATTTTCGTCATTTTCGATTTTTCACGATTTTTTTAAAACAAACAAATTTGCTATTTTCACGTACAAAATTAATTTTTTGGTTCAATTTGTTATTATAACTCCGAAACTACTGAGCCGATTGAAACGCAATATATATGTGAAAATTTATAAGTAGCATGGAGAAAATGTTTTCAAAATTCAATTAATCAAAAGAAGAACATTAACTACTTAATTTTATGTATATCAAACAAAAAACTAAAATTTTGTGAAAATGAGCGAATTTACTTAATTGTGAATAAATTCGAAAAAAAATCCATCGATTTTTATGATCGATATCTGATTTTGTTGCTATTATATGTGGCTTTGTGATAAAGCATAAACCTGAACAATTTCCGCCGTTTTCGATTTTTCACTATTTTTTTTAAATAAAAAAATTTGCTATTTTCACGTAAAAAATATATGCTTTGCATCAATTTGTTATTATAACTCCGAAACTACTGAGCCGATTAAAATGCAATATATAAACGTATTAAAGGCTATGTATATTTAAATTTTTCTAACATTATTTTTATAATGTCGGACTAACCGTTTTTAAGTTATGTGGAGAAACGTCTAAAAAAATTCATAATTTTACTTAAAATTTTTAAAAATAAAACCTCTACATAGAATTTAAAATTTGGACCATATTTATACTACTGGAACCACAATACATAAAAATTGTGTAGTGATTGCCATGTGTAATACATATATAACAATATATTCCAAATATGTCCGTTTCGTTGTAGATAATAAACAAATTGTATTTGGATTGAGTATGATCTGATGTGAATGATGTTTAACTAGAACTTGTAAGATAAAGGGTTTATTTGGCAGTTTATTTGTCTTTACTTAACGATGCTTCAAATCAGACTGACTTATTTGTTGTTCTCAGCGCCAATTTATACACGCTGCATTACCATCTCGAAGCTCTATTTCTACAATGATCTTCAGAATTTACTACAGGTGACGTTAAAAAGTCAGCTGACTATTTTTTACTCAATATGTATTTTCACTTCTATTTGTCAAAGTTTGTTTACATTTCTTTGTTTCTTTTAAGAAAAAATATAAAATAGTAGAAAAGTGATCGTTTTAAACAATCAAGATATAAAAAAATATAGATAAATTGCGTTGCTGTGCTACGTGAAAGTAAATTTCGCATTTTTATGATTTTTTCAGTTTGCTGTTGTTTAGGTTTTTGACAGCTAGAAAATATTTTTACAAAAACAAAATACATGTTGTTTTTTTTAAAGTGGAATTTGTTGTAGAATTGGGACTAACTGTAAATAAATTTGCCATGAATAATCTTGAAACCAGAACATTCGAATTCTAGAGCTTTCGATGTTACTCATTAATCATTTAGTGTTGTCATACTTACAAACAAAGCTTTTATTCAATGTTGTTCTATAGCAATGTTAATAGTACCCACAGATATGTTAAAGTTTGAGAAGCACTGCTGTTTGTGAGGCATTACTAAAATTTCATAACAATATATACGAAATTCAATCTTATGAATACCGGTACCCGAACTTGTACCTATAAACTGTATTGCAAATTCACTGGTCAAAAAGGGAGGCAGGGAATCTCTGAACTATATAGCGAGACATTTTTAAATAGTTCTTCTTTTGAAACCAGAACATCAAAGTGTCCCATTATACTGTATTGCAGATTCCCTGGTTTAAAGGAGAGCATTGCTCTTTTATAATAATGTTGTACTGCTTTCAGCGTGCGAACGATGGGTCCAGGGGGGACTTTATGACTTTGAGCAGACAACACAGTCGCTTGTGATTGAATATCCCATATAGTGATTTAGGAATGAGTTGTTATAATAAAACAGAGGATGAAACGGTGTAGTGCCTCCTATGATAATGCTCAGGATTAGCTGACCGAAGATTTCTTTAGCTTCATTCGAAAGCCTTTCTGTAAATCCACTCATTGTTGAATTAATTCGTAATGAAATTTCTGTAAATCCACTCATTGTTGAATTAATTCGTAATGAAATTAAATAACAGAATTCATTCAACTTTTTGTTAATTTAAATCTACTAAAAATTGCACTAAAATGTTTTTTCTTCATTCAGTTTTGTTTTAATCTTTTAAAAAAGAATTGAAAAAAATTTACTTAAGCCTTTTTGTAATAGATTTGAATTGAAGAAAAATTTAATAATTCAGTACATTTTTTAGCTATTTCGTAATGAATTTGAATTCAAAAAATGTATAATAATTCAATAAGGAATTAATTCTATAAATAAATAATTCTCAAAGGAATGAATGAAACATTTAAAGTACATACTAAGGAATTAAGTCTATTCATGATGAATTCATTAACTGAATGGTTAAGAGAGCAAATTTGTTTTGATTTCGAAAATGGAATAAAGAATTAATTCGTTCGATCCTTTGTTAAGTTATTTAATGTCTTATTATTTACAATATGTAAGTTTTAACAAATAACCTTTAAAAAATATAAAGGTTAAAGATGACAAATAAGAGAGCTATATTCGGCTGTGTCGAATCTTATATACCCTTCAAAAAATTTTAAATATTTTTAGGTAAACAAATTATTTTTTTCCAAAAACAAAAAAATTTTTTGAAAAAAAAAAAAAAAAAATTTTGGTTTTTTTTTTAATTTTTTTTACAATTTCTTTTTTTTAAATTTAAAGTTTTTTTTTTTGTTTTTTCATTTTTTTTTTAAATATTTAGAGAGAAAAAAAACTTATGGTGAAAAAAAATTCAGGTTAAAAAATATGTTTTCCAATTTTGACCCATTGTAGGTCCATCTCACTATGGTTTTATATACGTCGTTGCAAAGGTCTTTGAAATATCTATCATTAGATATCCATATTGTCTATATTTATGACTTAGTAATCCAGATATAGGTCAAAAATCGAGGTTGTCCTGGTTTTTTGCTTATATCTCAGCTATTTGTGGACCAATTTTGCTGATTTTAAATAGCAAACTTCTCGAAAGCATGTCTGACAGAATTATTGAAGATTTGGATCCCGAAGATATCTGGGGTCTTCAGAAAATTGATTTCAACAGACAGACAGACAGACAGACAGACGGACATGGCTTAATCGACTCCGATCTATAAGGATCCAGAATATATATACTTTATAGGGTCGGAAAATTATATTGTGGAAATTATAAACGGAATGACAAACTTATATTTACCATTCTCACGAAGGTGAAGGGTATAAATATTACCAAATTATTAGGTTCATCTAAAGAAATGATTTTTGATATTAGGATCTAAATTTAGATGTCCACGAATGTAGTATTTCTTTTGAATTGTTTTCCTGTTTAAAATTTAATTACATTTCTGTATATTTTGTACTTAAATTTAAATAAAATCAATAAAAATTAGGCATGAATAAGTTCTATATGTCTATAAAATTTTTGATATTCAGAAGCTTGGGAAAAACATTCATTAGATCCATACAGTTTATGAACAAATTCATTTTACGTACGACTTTTTAACCATATACCATGACCGTTAAGTGTAATTATACACTTTTTATTTGCGACCCCATAAAGAATGTAAATATGTATATAGTGTAATGTCTTATGGATAGTGAAGTAGATAAAGCAATGTCCGTATGTCTTTTTAAATTTTCATTCGAAAAACCCCAAATAAATAATAATAATAATAATAATAATAATAATAACCGGTGTATTATTACGGAGATGTAAGTGAAAATCTGTAAAAATATAGTGATGTCAAACTGGCAAAATTCCAGGGAATTCCAGGGAAGTGTGCTGTATTATCAGTGAATTCTTGTAAATTACCAGTGTATTTATAAAGTGTTATATAAACATAGCGACCATTAAAACTGTTGTTGTTGTACATTTTAAATAAATAAAGAGTTGTTACAATTTTGAACTACTAAACGGCTTTTATTTGCAATCAAAAGTATCCGGTTTATTCAAAGGAAATAAACCACCATTTTAAAAAGGTAAAAACGTAACAATATGTACACTCATAAGCAATTTCAAGGCTCTCCGATATATTCAGTGTAAATGCGAATATTCTCCCCATATATTCGGCAAATCCACAGCACGTTCGCAGCCCTTTGCAAGGTAAAATCTAATCCTGCTGGTATGGTAGTGTAAAAGACACACGAGTTCCAGTACATGGAACATAAAATCCTTTCCTACCCACCTATCATTCAAAGATTCACGGCATTACATCACACATTTCAATCTCATGCAGACACTCATGGGAGATTTTAAGCCTTTAAAGGCGAATATTCGCCTCATATTGTGCAAAACGTATGTGGCATCACATGGAGTAATACAGGGATAAAGTATGGAAGTCGATTTTTTCAAACTCCCCAATTACTTGGTAAATTCTTAAAACAGGGAACATCGTGTCATATTGTTAAACTTTCCTATAATTTGCCTGCTAGTTTTGAGATTGCTTTAGCAACCAAGAGCACAGAAAGTAACACATTATCAAATGCATTGCAATGTTGCATAAAATGAATTTTTTGATTGTGTTTTTTAAACATAATTTTAAATTAGTTTCTCTTTCAACAACTTTAATGAGTTTCGCTCACATTAGTGTTATGTATATCGCAATAGTCAATTGCTGACAGCTAATGTAAAGTAAAATCATTGAAAACACAGATATATTCTAGTAAGTATTTAAGACTTTAGGGAATTACTTACATTAAAACAAATTATTTTTTAAATTTAAGAAAACCAAGAAAACTTTAAATGCATATTTCCATGATTCTCTGAAACGTGTGAATGTGTGGCTAGGTTTGTGTAAATAAGCTTTAGAAGAAGTTGTAAGTTGTAGTAAATTAAAATACTACAAAATTAAAAAAAAAATTATTCATACACTCTCAGTCACTAAACTAAACACGTCCAATAGAAACCTTTAAACACACGCACTATTTAGAAGCAGGTTCATTCATTACTTTATATTTTATTTAATGAGTGTGAGTGTAGCTTGTTAGTGTATTTGTATACATATACACACATATTAAGTAAGTATTAGTTAGGAAAAAAAAAAGAATAATGTTCTCCGAATAGAAAAAATAGAGAAATATAAAAAAGCTGGAATAAAAAACCATAAAAGGAAGCGTGCAGCAACGACAAGCTGTTTTTAAACATATCTATTATAACAAGGTCTTCATGTACGTGTATAAACATATATAAGTATGTATGTTTAAGCTTGTATGTGTTGGAATGTACCTATTCGTACTACTAAACACTGTAATTGTAGTTAAATACTTTGAAAAAAAAATCAAACCATAAAGAAACATCCTTAACTAACTAACGAACAAACTTTACTCACTACACACTATATCAGACATGGGTGTCGGTGGCCCTTCGTTAATTTCAAGACAAAAACTATTTTAAAACAAGTAAGAGAGGTATATTCGGCTGTGCCGAATCTTCAACAAATTATACTTTAAAATATTTGTAGGTAAACAAATTTAATTTTTTCCAAAATTGCTGTTCAAAATTTAAAAAATTTTTTTTTTTTCAAAATTTAAAAAATAATTTTTTTTCAAAATTGTATTCAAACAAATTATTTTTTTTTTTCGAAATAGTTTTTTTATTTTTTTTTTAAATTTTCTAGTGAAAACAAATTTATAACAAAAAATTTTTTTCCTGTAAAAATTGTATTCCAAAAAAATTTTTTTTTCGAAATATTTTTTTTAATTTTTTTTATAATTTTTTAAATTTTCTAGTGAAAAAAAATTTATAACAAAACAAGTAAGAAAGTATAGTCAGTCAAGCCCGACCATATAATACCCTACACTAAGAAATGAGCAAAATCATTTTTCTTTCAAAATTTCAATAATTTATATTCGTGAGCGATTTTCGGAAGTGAGCCTTATATGGGAGCCTTATATGACCAATTATGGACCGATCACCATGAAATTAGGTAGTATGATTAATGTCTATATGAAAGTTATTTATGTTGCATTTTATGTATATACCAACATTTTTAGGAGATTTATGATCGTTAAAGTGATTATCGGAAGCAGGCCTTATATGGGAGCTATGACTAATTATGGACCGATCACCATAAAATTTGGTGACATGAATTCTGTATATATAAAACTTATTTATAGAAAAACTTGTGTAGATACATATACAAATTAAGCATTTATGACCGATAAAGTCCAATTTCGGGAGGACATTTGTATGGGGGCTAGGTGAAATAATGAACCGATTTCAGCCAGTTTCAATAGGGTTCGTCCTTGGGCAGAAAAAATGATATGGACCAAATTTTATCGAAATATCTTCAAAAATGCGACCTGTACTCTGCGCACAAGATTTACATGGACAACCAGCCAGCCAGACGGACGGACGGACGGATCGACTCAGAAAGTGATTCTGAGTCGATCGGTATACTTTAAGGTGGGTGTTAGACTAATATTTTTGGGCGTTACAAACATCTGCACAAATCCATTATACCCTCCCCACTATGGTGGTGTAGGGTATAAAAATTTTTTTGTTAAAAAAAAATTCGGGTTAACAAATATTTTTTCCGATTTTGACCAATTGTATGTCCGACTTACTTTGACCTTATACAAGCCGTTGCAAAGGTCTTTGAAATATCTATTATTGTCTATATTAATGACTTAGTAATCCAGATATATATTAAAAATAGGTCAAAAATCAAGGATGTCCTGGGTTTTCCCTTATATCTCAGCCATTTGTGGGCCGATTGTCCCGATTTTAAATAGCAACCGAGCCGGAAGAATTGCCGATATATTGATGTATGAATCATGCATATAAGTTCTTTGTGGGCTACGGAATGTTGATTTCAACATACAGTCAGACAGAATATATAGTATACTTTGTAGGGTCGCAAATAAAAAATGTAGAAATTACAAATGAAATGACAAAATTATATACATTTATTCTTACGTGTTATATTTTTGGATCTTGAAAATCTAAATACTCTAAATTAGAAAAAAAAAACTTTTATTTGATTTAGATTTTTGGTTAAACATCTCTGACTTAAGCTCTCATAAATATCTGAAATAAATGGGCAATTCCATGAGATTGACTACCACGACTGAAAAAACAAAAACCTTGAAACTTTTTTTCAATATGATTCGAATAGAAGAAAAACACTAAAATGTTACTATTTAAAGTGACTATATTTAATTTTTTTATTTAATTGGTATGTTTTAGGCAAAGATTGTGGCGAAAACTAAGCTCTCAATTAACATGTAGTATGAAATGAATTTGACTCTGATTGTTTTTTTTTGCTATTATCAAATTGTTTATTGAAACCGAATGTATAGTTTCTATTTATTTTTTTAGTTTTTCTATACATATATTTAGAGAATATATATTGTTTTACTATGAGAGAAAAATCTGTCACGTACGGTATGTCACGTACGATATTAAATTGTATTTATTATAAAATCATCCAAAGATAATTTTTATTTAAATATGACGGATTGCAAAGGAAAAATATTTGGTTTAGTGTAAGAAATTAAAAGAAAACATAACGCCTCTCACGATTCGCAAATTATCGCATATTTCTAATTACTTCCGTTTTATGTCACGTACGATATACCCCTTTTTCGCTCGATATTTTGGACAACAATGTTTCGAATGAACTTTTTATTATTTTAAAATGTAGTACCAATTAAATGGAACATAAAGACCAAATTATTTTTCGGATACTCTTATTTTTGCAAAATCTATTCCACTCTATAGGCGTACAAATGTCACGTACGATGACATGGAATTGCCCATATTAGTATCCACATCGGTCTAAAATTTACCCGAGCTCCCACATAAGAGAAATAAATCTATAAAATATGTTTAGACATCTTCCAATCACCTAAGCTGTCATATAGGACCTCTTTGCGAAAATCCCCTTAAAGAGCGGAATATGTTAGTATCGAGAAGAAATTCGTACTAAAATTTTTTAACAACCATAGCTCCATTATAAGGCCTAATCCGAAAGTACGCCTAGTATTTTCAACACAGTTAGTTATTAAAGTTACACCAGCAAACCATACTTTCCAAAAGCACTTCTTATACCCTAATATGTTAGACAGTGAAGTAAAAGTTGCTACAATAGTACATTTATTGTTGCAATTTTAAACTAAAGAGTAAAATAAAAAAGTACTAAAATAACTAAACATACAAATTTAAATAGTATTACCTTTTGTCGTATTAAAAAAAAACATAACTCTTCATGACTTTTCCATATATCTGGTACAAAGTCAAAGTTCAATAGTCATGTTATATTGTGGCAAGGAAATGTGAGGTTTAAGTACTATTTAGGTATTAACAATCAGCTGCATTTGTCCTGCTGACATTTGCTAAAGTAATGACAGAAAGTGTCAACAGTATTTTTATTAGAAATCAAATAAAAGATGAAATACAAATTTAAATAAATCCAAAATTCTTTGAAATTTTTTTTTTTATGTTAAAATGTAAAATTTGGTCTCTTATCTTATCTCTCATGTCATATTGTCAAAATGTCCTAATATTTCACGACTCGGCTTAACCGACTCTTAAGCGTTCGGCGCAAGTCTCTGCTGGTTCGTTACGATAACACAATAAACATTGCATAGGAAGTAGTATTATTTTAGGACTTTTTTGCTTGAAAAGCAATAAAAACCATTGTGAAGAACCTTGTGAATCATTGTGAAATATTAGGACATTATAACAATATGACAGGATAACAGACCTTGTGAATTGACCAATTCTATTTATAATGGGTGATTCAAGTAGAGATACTTTTTTGAATAGCCTTTTTTTGACAGATCACGTGTGAGACGTGTCATGCTGTCATGTTATTATACTCTTCACCATGAGTGGCAAGGGTATATATAAGTTTGTCATTCCGTTTGTAATTTCTACATTTTTCATTTGTGACCCTACAAAGTATATATATTCTGGATCGTTATAGATAGCGAAGTCGATATAGCCATGTCCGTCTGTATGTTGAAATCAACTTTCCGTAGCCCTCAAATAACTTACAAACATAATTTATACATCAATATGTCGGGAATTCTTCCGGCTCTGTCGCTATTTAAAATCGGCCCACAAATGGCTGAGAAATAAGGAAAAAACCGGGACAACCTCGATTTTTGGTCTATTTTTGATCTATATCTGGATTACTAAGTCAATAATATAGACAATATGGATATCTTATGATAGATATTTCATTTGCAACGATGTATACAAGGCTATAGTAATTTGGACCTACAATGGGTCAAAATCGGGAAAAATATTTTTTAACCCGAATTTTTTTTTACAAAAAAAATTTTTTTCATTAAAAATTTAAAAAATTAAAAAAAAAATTTGAAAAAAATTGGAAAAAAAAAATTAAAAAATTCAAAAACAAAATTGGAAAAAAATTAAAACAATTTCGAAAAAAAAAATTGAAAACAATTTTGAAAAAAAAAAAAATTAAATTTTGAAAAACAATTTAGAAAAAAAAAATTTAATTTTGATTACCTAAAAATATTTAAAATTTTTATTTTAAAGTATAATTTGGTGAAGTGTATATAAGATTCGGCACAGCCGAATATAGCTCTCTTACTTGTTTTTAATTAGTATTGTTTGGCATTTCATAATGGATAGACTTAAGCCTGAACAACGTTTACAAATCGTTCAACTTTATTACGAAAATTCACGTTCTGTGAGGAATGTATTTCGTGCCGCATTTGGGACGAAGAACAACCTAAAGAGATTCAAGAACTGCTACATCATCCAGAAAAAATAACGGTTTGTGGGCCGGTGGAATCATCGGTCCATATTTCTTTAAAAATTATGCCGGTGCAAACGTAACCGTCAATGGCGACCGTGCCATGATAACCGACTATTTGATGCCTGAAATTGAAGCTTGTGATCTCGGCGACATTTGGTTTCAGCAAGACGGCGCCACTTCCCATACATCGCATCAATCAATGGATTTATTGCGAGAACACTACTGTGAGCACATAATTTCATGATTTGGGGGGGTCGCTAGGCCACCAAGATTGTGTGATATCACACCGTTAGACTTTTTCCTGTGGGGATGTGTAAAGTCTAAAGTTTATGCGGACAAACCCGCTTCGATTCAGGCCTTGAAGGAAAACATCACGCGTGTCATTCGCCAGTTACCAGTCGAAATGCTCGAACGAGTCATCGAAAATTGGACTTAACGGATGGACCATCTGCGACGTAGCAACGGCCAAAGAATGTTCTTTCAAACGATAATAAACATTCCCCATTAAATTTGAATTTTCTGTGTTTTTTTTTCTTTAAAAAAGTAGGGAACCTCCAAATGGATCTCGCTTCACATATATAAAATACGTATAACATGTATTTTGTTGATGCAAGAGTTAGGTTTTTGAAAATTACGTCTCGTCTTTATGTTGTCCTATGCTCTAACCATTAAATGATTTTGCTAAAATTTTCAGAAATTGGTTCAACAATTTTTAGACTTCTAAGCATCGAAAATCCAAAAAGTGCAAACTAAGAGCCAACCTAATACATATTTACATATTTACCTACTCCTTTGCTTTACATTTCTCCTGTTTAAATATGTATTTCAACTTTAATGATGTCCTTACTACATGCTGATGTATGTACAACATTAAAACATACAACAACTAATAATAATGCAAAAATAAAACAAAAAACTAAATATAAAACATACAACACAGTGGGATGCTTCGAAGGAAACTTTTGAACAATGACTGGCGGTTGCGTGTTATTGTGTTGTTATTTCTTTTTCCTATGTAACTGTATTGTTTTGCGTCTCTTTCTCTTTCTCTGTGTCTGTGTGATGTATAAATATGTTTCCTTTATTTTCCCATAAACAGGAATTTCTAATAAGGTACCAGCTATGCTACAAATGTACAAACACTTATTTATTTATTTATTAAAGTGTATGTGTCAAAACGGCAAAAAAAAAAAAAAGTGGAGTAAAAAAAACAGAAAGAATTAAAAGACAAAAAAGTAAAAAAAAATAATGCTTATCAATTGTAACACACCATTTCTGTGTACAATTAAATAATATGTTGTGTACATGTGTAAGTGTACATATGTATCTATGTACATATGTGTGAATATCTGTAATGCGTAGTGTAATATTTATGTAAATTTTAATCAGTAACGTGCAACCTTATTTTTGTAGTAGATCATAGATAGTATTTTGCTAAAAATTAAATGTAATGGAATAAAGCTTAATGTGTATATGTTACTGTTGCACAGTGGGCCTGTTTGATAGGAAACCTGTATCATAACTCCCCTGAATGAAATGTGTTACTTTATACTTGAACAACAGTCTGGTAACTAATCCAAAGTAGTTAACGTACAACAATGTCCTAACTGATTACAATGCGCCTGTTACTGCACTAGCTTCCTAACTGGTTACAAAATTCCATCCGAAGTATCCCGAGATACTCTACGTGTACCTCATTTTCAGCGACCAAATTCCAATTTATGGTTTTGATAATTGGAATCGAAATTTGAGTGCCCCGATAGACTAGACTGAGATCTGAGGGTTGCGGGTTCGATTCCCGCCAAAGATTCTGGGTGTATCTGCAGACAAGCAAAACACAAACTGTGGTTTGTTTAAAGAAAAAAAAACTTTCGGTTTAACATCAGATACAACAATATACCACAAATTATTCGAGTTTAAGTAAATGCGATGGACCCCACAGATCCCTCAGGAGGGGCAAAACCTATTTTTAAAGTGTCTCTGTAGATTCACCTTTCAAATATTAAACCATAATAAGTTCTTTAAGAAACTTTTTTATAAAAAAGTAAATTTTTTGAGATTAATATCCAATACTAGCATATTAAACTATTAGGATTTCCAAGTGTTTATGGTTTTATAAGTCTAAATTTGGTCTACTTGATTTATCTCTCTATTGCTACCTCCTGAAATTTCATTACAATCGGAAAAGAATTTAAAAAGGTTGGAAATTAATCTGACAACATTTGAAAACGAAAATGTAGACATATTTTAGTTATTTTGCATTTTATACTTCCACAGTGCAGCAACTCAGACAAAATTAGGTGTATCAAATTAATTGAATAAAAAATACAACAAATTAATGGGTGTATGACTTAAAAATGTAAGATTTTTTAAAATTTGTAGCTTTTATTTTGAAATGTTTCAAATGTTACAAAAAAAAATTTATTCAAAATATTGACCTTGTCCCATGTTTCTGGCAACATATGGATTCCGAGCCAAAATAACTGCTCATCTTTTGAGACCAAGAACGAATCAAGCTAATATCGAATACTGTATTCCAAAGTGAAGCGTATCTCAGAGAGAGTGTTCTGCATCGATCAGAAAATAGTAGTCGGACGGGGCACGGTGAGGTAAAACTTCCCAACAACTTAATTTAAAATACATTTTAACAGGTATTGCAACATGTGGCCGCTCATTTTCATGGTAAAGTATTACGATTTGATGTCTGGCCACATATTCTAGGTGTTTTCGGCCAATGCTCGCTTCAAACGAATAAGTTGCATTCGGTACAGGTTCCCTGTGATGGACTGGCCAAATTTCAGCAGCTCATAATTGTTAGGACACTTTTGGTTCCACCAAATATAGAGCATTGCCTTAGAGTCATGGCTATTTGGCTTTGGTGTCGATTAGGCTAGTTGGCCTGGCTTCACATACGATATCTTACGATTCGGGTTATTATAATGCATCCATTTTTCATCCCAAGTAATGATTTGGTGCAAAATGATTTTCTTTTTCAGCGATCAAGCATCATTTCAGACATGCAAAATATTTCAAAGTATTTCGGCTTCAACTCGTATGGTATCAAATTTCTCTGCTTTTGGATGAATCCTGCTGCTTGCAAACGTTTTGAAATTGCTGCTTGTATAGCACCCAATGATTTTGCAAGCTCTTGTTGAGTTTGACAACAATCTTCATAGAGAAATGCCTCTAATTCTTTGTCTTCAATCTTTTTTGACTGGCCTGGGCTATATTTGTCTTCCGTGACAAAATCACCGTTTCTGAACCGAACAAACCATCTCTCCGCACGCTGAAACTAATGGAACACATACACCATAAGCTTTGGTGAGCAATCGGTGTGCTTCAACGGCATTTTTTTGGAAATTTGTGGATTTCGGAAATATACATATTTTTTAAATACCATGATGAATACATCATATTATTTTGCGGTTATTCCATTTAAATAAAGCGATTTATGAATATTATGACTCAAACAAAAATATATGCTGAAAATCTTACAAATTTATATTGATCACAGGCGCTATAAGGTCTACTTCCTCTATGGTACTTTTTACTATCTTAAACTGGTTACTTGATGATTTGATGGTGATACAAATGGCTCTCAGCTCTGCTGTGAGGCTAAATGCTGAATGTTCGTGGACTGGTAAGGACCTTGGACACTCTAGGATACTGAATTACTATGGGCACATACATGGTAATGTCGATTACTGCATCGCAAAACCTTTTTTCGATAGGCATTTCCATATTATGATACCGGATAGGGATTTATGGCATAGCGGAATCCTTCCCCCTGATGATGTCATAAGGATATACACTGACGGCTCTAATAGGGGAAACAGGGTCGGTGGAGGTTTCTATATTGAAAACTTTGGGATTAAATCCTTCTTTAGGCTACCTGACTTCAGTACTGCTCTTCAGGCGGAAATTAGTGCCATTAAACGTGCATCCACCTGGCTGAGGTATTATCGAATATCTGGTGATATATGTATATTTACTTACAGCAAGGCTGCCGTTAACGGAATAACGGGTGGTATTTCCCTTGTTAAATGCGAGATGGCGGTTAAGCAGATACTATATGAGACTGCACAAAACAGGTGGACTAATGAACCTTCCTGTGTTACAGTGAGATCGACCTGGCCCGTATATGATGCCAACAGGACGAATCTACTTGTGGATTACCGTCGTGAGCAAATAAGGCTAATTGTCTTCTTTATTACAGGACACTGTTTAATTGGGGCACATGCTAGAAGAATGGGCCTATGGTACAATGATTACTGTTGAAGCTGCCATAATGAAGAAGAGGAAGAGACTGTGTATCACCTTTTCTGCCAATGTCCGACTCTGACAAACCTGAGGGAACGCATCCTCGGATCTCCATTCCTATCATGCTTAGATGAGTTATCAGGGATGAATATTAGACAAATCTACTCCTTCATCCGGGATACCCTGCTGTCTACCCCTTGGGTATCACAATGGGATCAGATTTGAATGGACCCAAGTGAGCTGCTTGAGGAGCGGCTGCCCATGGAACCTAACCTAACTTACAAATATCAAACGAGATTACAAGGACCCTGCGGAGATTAATGTTCAAATGTTGAAATATTTGAGACCTTTTATAAAAATACTGCACTTCGCCGTCCAATCGTTGTAAAATAGTGATCCAAATGGAAAAAGGATAATAATTTCTGTATCACTTTATTCTCAACCAAAAATTTAATTTTCATATAAAAAAAAGTTGGTAAATAGTGGTCCAAATAGAAAAAGCATAACAATCACTTATGTTTTCAACCCAAAATCGAATATGAACTGAAGTAGAAAAGTGGTTATACCCGATGTATAACCACTTTTCTGTTTCAGTTCAGTTCATATATAAAATGCGACATTTAATCAACATGTTGGGGTTCTCACTTCATGTTTGTGTTCATAGAAACATTATTAAAGAAAATTCAAAAGGTCCGAATATAAAAAAGAAAAGGTACTATTAAATCTTCCTATGTAAACTCTCACTCATTCAGGATAACATGTCCCCAATAGTATAATTAGATATACAAATATTAAGATCTACTATTTGTGGATTTTAATTCATTTCGGCTTAAGTGTGTATAATTTCATGATTATAGGTTCATTATATTATAAAATATTAAGAAAGTACCATTTGAATAAAGAAAAAGTACTAATAATCATCCCATTTGGATTATTATTTACTAGGAACCATATAGGCTTATTCTCATGTTTCTGGTACCATTATTATAAAATACCCAAAAAGTACTTTTATTAGGAAAAAAAAAAGTACCTAAAAAAAGTCTCATCTAACATTCATTATCATGTGCGTCTAATTTCGTGATTCTATTTTCATTATTATAAATTATGAAACAAGTTCCATAAAGGGTCCCCCATGGATTCTAACTTAGTACCATATATGCTTAAGTTTATAATTCAAAAAGTATCATTGGAGGAAAAAAAATATACCATTATTTCTCTTCTTATGTAAATACATTTCATAATTGCTACTTCACTTCAAAGCATATCAGCTAACTTTTATGTAGATAGGTTAAATAATTCAAAATATTAAAAAAGGTACCAAAAGTACTATTGGTAATTTCCCACCGAACACCCGTCATGTTTAAAATATAATTGTAAAATACTCCATTTTGGCGTATTTTTTTTATGACACAGCTATGTGTCATTTCCAAAGAAAAAATATGTTTTAAAAAGGTACCAAATTTTTACCCGGATTTGGCCCAATCTTACCCTTAGCGTTCGAGTTTCAAATAACAACCTGCTAGTTTATTTTTGTATGACTGAAGGAACCAGTGTTTAAAAATGTTTAATCAAAATTGGCTTAATTAATTCGAATACAATATATGGTTACGAATGTGCAATAGCGATTTGAGTTAACGGTCTGTAACGACTGCCTGCAACATTCATTATGTTTATGAGCACGTCCATTAGTAGAAGCTTCTACTCATCAACAATGTTGATAGCATGCGGTTACTAGCATTGTTTATAAGTGTGGCAACACTAAATGTTTAAGCTGCTAACATTAACATCGAAAGCTCTAGTATACGAATGTTCTAGTTGTCCGTTAAGATCATTGTAGAACATTCACGATAGATGGCGCGTGTATAAATATTGGCAGAGTTGCAGTCGTGAGTCAGATGATCATTGGCGCTGTTAGAGTTAACAACAACTGTCGTGTACATTTGAGTTTGTACATTATAAAGACACTGAGTGACTATTTATACTGTTTTAAATCAATAAACTACTAAAACTGTTTTTATTTGCTATCAAAAGTATCCGGTTTATTTAAAGGAAATAAACCCCGTTTTTAAAAGGTAAAAACGTAACAATATTTTCCCGTTTTTAACCCTGTTTGGTACTTTTTTGACCACATCGAAATGATAAAAATGTTATTGAAATACAATTCAGTAACAAGTGGGAGCTCATAATGTGATGTATTATGTCTATGTCAATTTATAGAAAAACATATTTCATGAAAAAAGTACAAAAAAAATTCATATTTGCTATTTTTTTGATAAGTAAATAATACGATTTGAAATGTATGTATATTTTTATTGGTGCCAAAAAAATACCAAAACAAAGTTTACTCTCCAAAATGTGTAGAATTTTAATAAAGTATCAAACACTTGTCTGCTTACTTTTTAAGTAAATAAAGATACATTTTAAATATATTTGGTATCTGCATTAGTCTAGGATATATAAAATTACCAGATTAACCTGGTTTTATCCCCTAAACCTTCGAATTTCCAATTTAGTACTTAGTGGATCTATAGTCCAAATTTTATGTCTCTACCCTTTGACATTTGGGATGGGCGCTGTTGGATCAGTCAGTCACCCAGTAACGTTACTCTTTTATATATACACATAGATAGACAGCGACATATTTTATATTTTTCAATAGATTTTGAGGAAACATGCCAAAAATATTTCCTAAAGTCTAAATATGATACTCGCTTACTAATCACAAGTATTCCTTTAATCTGGGTTAAACAAGGTCTACCAATATTTCACTGTTCCAGAAAAACTCTATCAAATTGAAATGCCTATTTCAATTAATTATCACACCATAATGCAAAAATGTTGTCATCTCTGATCGCAAATTGTATTTATCAAACTGAATTGTCACAATGTTCTAACGTCAGAGTGTTACGAGGAGGAGAGTCTTTTTTTTTCGAATTGTATTAACGCCATCAAAGAACACACATACACAATTGCCATAGTAATTGTATTAATTTGAATGTGTTCATGTTGACATCTTTAAAGCGTTTATCTATCTGCGAACAATATCAAATTTGTATGTTGTATGTAGTTTTTTTTTTTCATATATTCAATTGTGCATGTAAGTGTGTAGGTAGTACATACGCACACACACACATATGAGTTTAAATTATTTTTTATTTTTTTTATTTGAATTTCATTTTTCAACACAATACAATAAAATCCAACACAAACTCACTTGCATTTCCCACAAAAACCAAACATACAACATTTATTCGTTTATATTTTATCTTTAAATGGTAGTACATCCTTTTTACCCCCTTCCCCTAACTCATTTTGTGTTCTAAGCCAAACAACCAACCATCAAACCAAACATCCATTCAAACATTCATTCATTCATTCAGTCAGTCACTCATTCGTTCAAACTAATTCATTCCCCTTTTTAGTGAATGACGACGACAAGTACCATTTCAGTTTTAATTAGGTTTATGTTCAGCTTAAATATCTACACACACATACAAAAAACACATTAGGTTGACCCTTATTTTGCACTTTTTGGATTTTCTAAAAATTCTTCTCCGTCATCTAAAACCCAAATGCTGAAAATTTGAGCAATATAGGGTAACGTGAAGAGGTTGCACATTTGTTTTCCAGTTTCATGTTTTGGGTCAATATATTACCTTCGACATGTAAAATTTTTAAACACATGCCATTTTTGTTGTTCCTATCCTATCCGATTTCAAAGATTTTTAAATTTTTGGGAATCGCTGGGAATCGCAATATTTTTGAAGGACGGAGTTTTAAAGTGGCATATTTTTGAATATAATTGAAATATTGACTTGAAATTTTTTTTATAATATCAGAAATTAACTTATCTAAACAAAAAAAGTATAGTACGGAAAAATGTGGACCAAATTGTTCCTAATATTTGCAATCCTATCAAAATTTTGATAAAAATTTTAGTTTTAGACCACAATAAATATGTAATATTTAATAAAATCTTTATTTATTAACAAAACTAAACAAAATTATCAGGGTTTTTTAAAAATCTCATTCCAAATAACAAAGTGTAAAAAAAATTGTCAAAAGGTCAAAGGGAATCCCGCAATTCCTAAAATTTTGAGCGAAAATCCCAAAAATGATATATTTTACTATTATGCCCACAGGTTCTACATTTCCTTCGGGGCTGGGAAAATGCTTTAAAAATAAATAGGAATCACATCAAGAATTCCAAAGCTGCTTTCCTTTTTCTGATACCAGCTTTGGGATTTTAGAAAATGTGGTCCAAAGTTAAAATTTTGATAAAAACTAGGTCAAATTCCGAAGGGCGTAGGGGCGACATACTCAAAAAATATGACATGTTTTTTATACCAAAATATTCTCCGTAGAGATATCTTACAGAAAAATATAAAATTGTTATATGACCTTAAAGAAAGTTTTTTTTTTTAAATAAAAAAAGCTCACAAAATACCAAAAATCTACAAATTTTTTAATTTTTAAATTGAAAATCGTTTATTTTTGGATCCGTAATTGATATTGCTGTGAAATTTTTTTAATATTACTGGTAATTTAGTTATCTAACTAATAAAAAAATTTGAGTCCATTCGGTGCAAAAGTACGACCTATATTTTTAAAAAAGCGGACCCAGGTATGGCAAAATTTTAAAATTTCAATTTTGAAATGCTTATAAATCGGAAATTATAAGAGATAAATAGCACGCGCAAGCATGTTTTTTCAAGACCTAGCCGAGCGGTTCCCAAAAATTTAAAAATCTCTGAAATCGGATAGGAAGCAAAAAAATGGCACGTGTTTAAAAATTTTACATGTCGAAGGTACCCTAATTTGAGCTCCCATAGCGACGCGCCTGAAGCTTTTGTAGGGTCCATTTTAATACCTTGAACTCGAATACTCCTTGGCTACCCCCACGTCAAATTTTGTACCGATCGGGCCATCCGTTTAGAAATTCCAGATTTATTTCCAAAAAATTTTGATTCTGCCCCACTGTGCAGCATTATTAAAGAAACTTCTAAAGCCACCAATAGAAGAAAGAAAAAGTTGTTAGGTCTCCCTTTGTGAATTCTCACTCATTCAGGATAACATGTGTCTAATTTCGTGTTTATTGGTTCATTGTAATAGAAAAATCGAAAAGTACCATTAGAAAAGGTACCCCTTTGTAGATTATAATGCATTTCGGTTTTACCCTCTAAAACTTTAAAAAGCTAAAAAATAGTTGTCGAATAATTGTCTTTAGGGTAATTATGACCTCATAAACTCATAACAGCCATCAGAAACTAATTTGCAAATTAAGTTTAGGAACAGGTGTAAAAAGGTGAAGAGTGCCTCAGGGTACTGTTGACGGTTTAGGTATAAAAAACAATAAGATTTTATTGAAAAACTAATGAATAATATACAAAAAGTAAGACAATAAGTTTTACTTTCTACGATGATACTCATAAAAACAATTTTTGGCATTTGAGAAGCATACATGAAGATCGCATTTTGAGCAAACACACTGTATTTCCGACTTTTTGCATAGTTTGCGCCATCTTTCATAACGGACTTCATTAACTTGGTGTTTTGCTTTTTCGTCAACTTTTGAACTTCCTGGCTGTGGATCTTCTTGTGGAGTACCAACTGATCATGAGCCAAGGCGGATAATTTAATCCATCTGCGGTCTCTATCTGCCATTCCTAACATTTTTTATATAACAAAAAGTAAAAAACTACACAATATAACACGCCGATAAATTTAGCCGCAACCCGCAATAGTGCCCTGAGGCACCCCTTAGTTTTTGCGTTCTCAACACAGTTTTTGTTAATTGTTTAACATTTACAAATACATAGACTGAAAGAAGAATATATTACCTTTAAAAAAAATATTTCGAATATATTAGGCGACTAAAAGTTAGTAAAACTTTGATTTAAAAAAAAAAAAAAAATCACACACAAAATTTCACGTGCTAAAATAATGACATCACTCACAAAATAGCTAACAGAACAAAAACTAAAAGTTAGAATGCATTTCGACCTTCGAGAGAAATGTTAACAAATCAGTAACTAAGATGTCACCGTAAAAATAAAAAATATATATATAATTACTTTTTGAGATAATTGGTATTTTGTAATGCATGCCTTGAGGCACTCTTGCGGGTTAGAGGGTTAACCTAAAACTCGAAATTGCAAATAAAAAGTTATTCGTTTTTGCTTAAATTCGTTTTTGCTTAAATTTTCCGTAATTGGTTTTTATACGACGTAGAACAATTTTAGATTTTGGGATCAACGACATTTTTAAAAGTCCAAAATAAGGTCCATCCTAATATACACAGACTCACACAAATCCATATACATATAAACACTAATACACTTACTCACACATATATGGAATTTATTTACATTTGTATGTGTATGTGTGAGTATTACATACGGGTTGTTAGCTAAACAAAACACCAACAAAAAAAAACTCATACACAAAAATTAATTGTCATTTTGTTGTATTTTAAAGAAGAAAAGTATTAAAAAAAACTGTTTTTGTATACATATTAAAATATTTTGATTTCATTTTAGTTTTTCTCTCTTTCTTTCTTTCTTTCTTTCTTTCTTTCTGTCTTTAGATTTAATGTTTATCAGTATTAGTTTCCTTTTCTTTCTAAATTCTGTTTCCACTCTTAAATATTTTCTTTTTTACAAAGTTTTGAAGATACCTATAACACCCTTTTTATTTTCACTATTTATTTGTATAACATTTAAATTAGTACTTACACTTTTGATTTCATTCATTTTTGTAAATTGTCTTCCGAATTCCCATAGATCCACACCGAATTTTAAAGCCCAATTGCGAACTCTGAAAATATGAAGAGAGAGAGGAAATTTTAATATTGTTACTTATGAGTAAAGAGATAAAGTATAATACAAATTCAGTATGAATAAAGCTATATGACTATGGTTAGAAGCAGGCAGGCACAAGAAAAATCATATTTTTTTTTTAAACTAACACCTCTTAAAAATTGTATTAAGGGTATGACTTAAAAATGCGGATTTTTTTAAATTTTTAGCTTTTATTTTCAAACATTTGTGCAATATAAATTTATTCAAAATATTGGTCATTGTTGGCTATGACCTTTTTTCCATTATTCTTGCAAAATATAGATTTCGACCCAAAAGAACTGCTCATCTTTTGAGGATACTTACTCTGCTTCAAAGAGAAGCGTACCACAGGGAGATCTTTCTGCATTGATCGAAACAAATAATAGTCCTACAGGGCACGGTCTGGACTATAAAGCGGGTGAGGCAAAACTTTTCAACCACTTCATTCTAAATACTTTTTAACAGAGATTGCAACATGTGGCCGAGCGTTTCATGTCTGGCCGCACAGTCAAGCCGCTTTTCGGCCAATGCTCGCTTCAAACGAATCACTTGCGTTCGATACAGGTTCCTGTGATGGTCTGGTCAGATTTCAGCAGCTCATAATAGATAGGACTCTTTTGTTCCCACCAAATACAACGTTATGGATATTTGGCTTTGGTATTGATTCGACTGGTTGGCCGCACGCAGAAAAAAAATATAGTTGTACATTGTTACTGTAACCATTTCAAATTTGTGCATGGTTACTGTAACAATTTCAAAATTTTTAACAATATTATAGTCACAGTAACTATATATATGATTGTGGTAACAATAATATGGTTAATTTACGATTCACATGAATATTTCAACCATATATATGGTTACAGTAACCATGTATATGTTTGTGACAACCATTTATATGATGAATAATTTTATCATAATATGTTGTTCTCAGATTATGATATGAGAGCATCATAATATGGTAAGTCCTTCATCATATAAATGGTTGTCACAAACATATACATGGTTACTGTAACCATATATATGGTTGAAATTTTCATGTGAATCGTAAATTAACCATATTATTGTTACCACAATCATATATATAGTTACTGTGACTATAATATTGTTAAAAATTTTGAAATTGTTACAGTAACCATGCACAAATTTGAAATGGTTACAGTAACAATGTACAACTATATTTTTTTTCTGCGTGCGGGCTTCACATATGATCTCTTATGCTTCGGGTTATCGCAATGGATCCATTTTTCATCGCAAGTAATGGTTCGTTGCAAAAATTATTTTCTTTTAGCGTTTAAGCATCATTTCGGACATGCAAAATCGTCCTTCAAGATCTCTCGGCTTCAATTCGTATGGTACCCAATGTCCTTGCTTTTGGATGAATCGTGCTACGTTTTAAAATGGCTGCTTGAGTAGCTCCGGAATACAAAGAACGTCCATTTTGTCTTTCGTGTCAAAATCATCACTTCTAAACCGCACAAACCACCTCTCGCACATTGTAACCTATGGAACACATTCACCATATGCTTTGGTGAGTAATCGTTGTGCTTCAGCGGCACTTTTTTTCAAATTAAAGAAGTAAAGCAAACTTCCCTTATATGACGATTCGATGGTATAAAATTCGACATTTTCGAAGCAAAAAAGACTTTGTTGTTTACACTTGTTAAATAACTAAGTGAGAATAAATGATGGATATGTTACCCTTCAAAATGACATATAAGTTATTAAAAACAAAAACCGCGTTCAAAAGATACGCCACCTATTGTAAATCCCGCATTTTTAAGTCATACACCCAATGGTAATTTAATTTTAATCAAATTAAAGTTAATAATTTTTGAATTAAGGACTGAGATCGTAAAATTCTTAACACACGTTTTTCATTAAAACTTTTAACCCAAGTATTATTTCATTTATATTTTGATCAATTTACCTTTGTAAAGCATGTCAGTTATTATGTTTAATGTCAATTATATTCATTTGTTCTTAATCTTATTAAAATGAGTGACCAGCAAAAAGTTCGTACTAAAATTATTAAATATTTTCAACAAAACCCAACTTGGCCCTACAAAAAGTTGGCCAAACAATCAAAGGTTGCTATCAAACTCTTTCCAATGTTATTAAACAGTATCGGGAGAACTTGTCCTTTGATATAAAACCTGGTTCAGGTAGAAGGAATGGTCCACATGATGTTTCTAAAGCCAAAAAAAAATAAAAAGCATTTCCAAAAGAACTCCCAACACATCCGGTAGGAAAGCAGCACGGTTAGCTCAGTGCTCGGACTATTTGGTACGAAAAGTTAAACCCAATGAAGGTTCAAAAACATACAAGGCTCAAAAAGTTCCTGACAGGAACGCTGCTAAAAATTTAGAGGCCAAACACAGAGCACGGAAATTGAAGTCAAATTTTATACAAAAAATATAATGGATGACGAAATGTATGTATGGAAAATTGTTCGCAGGTTCTGGTTAAATTTTTTTATGTTGCAGATGCTCGAGGGAATGTTGAAGAAAAGTTTAGGACCCAATAGCAGACAAAATTTCCCAAAAACTTCTTAGTATGTCAAGCAATATGCAGTTGCGGCAAAAAAGCCAAACATTTGTTACAAAGGGATCTATAAATACCGAAATTTACATCAAGGAATGTCATAAGACTTCTTCATGTGTCCACTTATTTTTGGCCTGATTTGGCATCTGTCACTATGGTAATAAAGGTCTTGAGTGGTACAAGAACAATAACAATAATTCCTCCAAACTGCCTGGAGCTGAGTCCAGTGGAGAGATGTTGGGCTATTGTTAAAAAATAATTGAAGAGTACAAAAAAATTGTCCAAAAGTGTGGTAGATTTTAAACGGAGATGGACAACCTGTTCGAAGTGACATAAAGCACTATAAAAAACATAATGGAAGGGTTTTCGAAAAAGGTTCAAAATTTCATCATTAGTGATTAGAACTATAAAAATTATTTTTTTTGTAAATTGGAACAATAATTTAAATCAAATAAAAAAGATTCAAAACTGTAAGTTTAGTGGTTTCATTTTTATTAACATATTTGTATGTTAAAAATTTTTCAATCTCACTCCTTATGTAAGTATGTATTATTCGAACAATTATATTTTGTTGGAGTGCATAGAGTACGGAAATACTTAAAACTTTTGTCGATCACTTCGTTTTACTGAAATAATGGCTTTCTTAAAGTTACAAATTCAAAACTTCTCAAATATGTTATTTTCAGAAAGTCTCTTTTGTTTAAAAGGCAAAACAACATACTTATGATTTTTTTTTTTAAATTTTAACTTTAAAAATAAATTTTCGTTCTAATGATTATATCTCATTAATGGCCTGGGGAATTTTTAAAAACTTTAACATTTTTGACCAATATCTGTTTTTTATGTCTCATTAGAACGAAAATTACGTACACATTTCTATTCTTTTAAATTAAATTGCAAAAGCAATTTTTTAATGGCAAAATTTTTACAAAAACTGAAAAAAACGCTTTTCAAATGCATCTCAAAACTTGCGGACTTGCGGGTCTTAACCACAACCGAAAAAAATTTTGTCAGGATGATTTTTTTACCAATGTTCACCAAACTCGGGGGATGAGACTGGCAAAAATCCAACTTTCGCTTAATAAGGGCCACCCTAGTAACCATTTCAACATTTGTGCGTGTTTACTGTAACCATTTCAACATTTTTAACAATATTATAGTCACAGTAACTATTTATATGATTGTGGTAACAATAATATGGTTAATTTACAATTCACATGATTGTATCAACCATATATATGGTTACAGTAAACAAGTATATGGTTGCTACAATCATGTGAATTGTAAATTAACCAAGTTACAGAAGCAGCGTTCAATGCAAAAACAGAGAAATATAAAAAATCTATAGAAGAAAGAAAGAAAACATCAAAATGCAATTTTTGTCACTAAATCGGCCACTGGGAAAGAGAATGTCGAGCAAAGAAAAGACAAATAAAAGCTAAGACTGAAAACAATAGACAACGAGAAAGGCATGCAGATGAAGTTGCTTTTGTTGCAACAACAACAAGTGATGTTATTTCGGCTCTGTGTACAGATGTGTGGATTGCAGACTTGGGTGCTACTCAGCATATGACATCACGCAAAGAGTGGTTTTCTGATTTACATATGATAAACGATGATCGTTTTGTTTACATTGCAAATAATGAGAAATTGCGTATACATGGTTTTGGTACAATCCACATTAAAGCGTTAGTAAAAATCATATGGTGTCCACGAACTCTCACAAACGTCCCAAAACTGACACAAAATCTTTTTTCAATTGTATCAGCTACATCAAAAGGTTTTTCTATGCTAATAGAAGCAAATGCATGTATTTTAATGAATAAAGAGCAAAATATATTACCAGCTGGTGTAAAAGATTCGATAAATCAGTTTCGAATGCTTTTTGAAACACAAACCCGGCAAACGGCAAATTTGACAAAAATTGATACTCTTCAGCAATGACATTGCAGACTTGGCCATATAAATGCAGCAACTATAAAAAATATGTGTGAAAAAAACATTGCTGAAGGAATCATCGTTTCCGATAAAAACAATTTCTTCTGTGAAGACTGCCAAAGAGGAAAAATGCATCGTTCGTCTCATAGGTTGGTGACAAAACGCAGTGCAGCCAAATGTGAATACATTCACATCGATTTATGCGGTCCCATGAGTGAAGCTGGTATTGGAGGCGTTCGTTATTTCATGTTGCTTAAGGATGAAAGCACATGTTTCAGGTATGTTTATTTTCTATCAAATAAATCTGAAGTGCTTGAAAAACTAAAGTGTTTTATTCCTATGGTGCGCAACATGACTGGCGAACGAATGAAATATATGCGGTGTGACAACGGCAAGGAGTTCATAAATAGGGATGTTTTACTTCTCTTATCGAACAATGGAATTTCACTAGAAAAAATATCACCTTACACCCCTGAACAAAACGGGCTAATTGAACGAGACAACAGAACCGTACAAGAGTCAGCACGTACGATGTTGTTGGCAAGTGGTTTAGCGAAATTTCTATGGCCGGAAGCAGTAATGACTGCTGTCTACATATTAAATAGATCAACATCATCAACAACAAAATTTAAAACCCCATACGAAAACTGGTTCGGGAAGAAGCCAGATCTGAGCCATGTAAAAGTTGTTGGTACTGAGTGTATGGTGTATCAACCGAAACAAACAGGTAGAAAGAAATGGGATGAAAAGGCGAGAAAGATGTTTTAGTTGGATACGAATCAACAGCAAAATATTTTCGATTGTACGATCAAGACTCTAGAAAGTTTATTACAAGTTGTGATTGTGTGTTTAATGAGAAACCAATTGCAGTCAAACCGGTTCCCGAAGTAGAAGAAGTTATTGATATAAAAATTGAAGATGATGATTTGGATATTACATCATTTAAACAACAGGCATCTAGTACGCCAATATCAATACAACCTGAAACGTCGACTATTAAAACTACATCTACAGAAAACACTAACACAATAGTCGAACCAAGAGAATCTAAAAGATATGACCTAAGAAAAGACATAATTCCACCTCAAAGATTTGGCGACGATCATATGAGCTGTCTAGCTACAATTTTAGAGCCAGATTCCTATCAAGAAGCTGTGAATTCTAAACACGCAAAGGATTGGATCAATGCGATAAATGATGAACTTGATTCTCTAGAGGCAAACAAAACCTGGGAATTAGTAGAAAAACCAAACAACAAAAATATCGTCGGATGTAAGTGGGTCTTTAAAATAAAATCAAGCCCGAACAACAACACACCGTTTTTTAAAGCTCGCTTAGTAGCCAAGGGTTTTTCGCAAAAAGCTGGAATAGACTACAAGGAAACATATTCCCCAGTGGTAAGATATGATTCAGTAAGAGCAGTTCTGTCAATAGCAGCCACTGAAGATATGGAAATGATGCAGTTCGATGTTAAAACAGCCTTTTTATATGGCGACCTTAACGAAGAAATATATATGGAAATCCCAAAAGGCGTACAAACCGAATATGGTAAGGAATTTGTTTTTCGGCTCAAGAAGGGTCTCTACGGGTTAAAGCAAGCCTCCCGTAATTGGAATTTTAAATTTGTAGATTTTTTGAAAACTTTTAATATGAAGCAATCAGTAGCTAACCCTTGTGTCTTTTTTGGAAATATTGATAACAACAAAGTTATTTTATTGTTATACGTTGATGATGGTTTAATAATATCACCCAGTAAATCTGTCATTCAATTATTTATTGATAAATTATCAAAAAGTTTTCATATTACTTATGGCGAGCTAAATTATTACGTTGGTTTAGAAATTCATCGTGACAGAATGAACAAAACTATCAAGATTGATCAACAGATGTATATTAACAAAATTATTTCTAAATTCAACATGGAAAATGCAAGCCCTATTTCAACACCTGCTGATACCAACGTATTTTTGTCGAAATCAAGTGATGAAAGTGAAGTACAATTTCCATTTAGACATACTATTGGTTCGCTGATGTTTGCTGCTATAGTATCAAGACCAGACATTTCTTATGCGGTTGGCGAAGTAAGCAAATTTACTGAAAATCCTAAACATTGTCATGTTACAGCTTTAAAGCGCATTTTTCGATATCTAAAAGCCACCACCAACTACTGCATCGAGTACAAAATGACAAATTGTATCAACTTAGAAGGTTATACTGATGCAGATTTTGCAAGAGACATCGATACTAGAAGATCTACTACAGGTTACGTTTTTCTAATAAACAAAAGCGCTATCACTTGGAGAAGTCATCGCCAAAAAACTGTCGCGTTATCGACAACAGAAGCCGAGAGGCGATATGGCTTAAACAATTATTAACTGATATTGGTTATAATCAAAGCCCACAAACTATTTTAAATGTAGATAACCAAGGAGCTATACGACTTATCAGTAATCCCGAACTACACCACAGCACAAAACACATTGATATAAGGCTGAAATTTATCAGGGAGCTTAAAAATAATAACACAGTTGAAGTTAAGTATGTGAATACGAATCTCCAGTGTGCAGATATTTTTACGAAGCCTTTGACGACCAACGTTTGACTACATATAGAGAAAACAGATTATTATTTCTGTCTAAATTGCGTATCTTTAGTTGTAATATAATTTCAATTCTATTACAGATAGTACTTTGTTTTTTCCTACGTAAGTATTAAGTATTCATCGCCAAATTTTGATTTCAATAAATCGATGGTTGCAGTCACCGATGGTTGCGGACACGTAGCGCGATGGTGCATCATGCTCTTGAAACCACATCTTGCGTGGATCAATGTCATTTATATTTTCAAACAAAACATCATGGATCATGGTGCGGTAACGATCTCCATTGACCCTAATGCGAGCCAAGTCTTCATTTATGAAGATAAAAGCGTGTAAACCGCAGCAAACGGAGAACTTTTCTCGATGTAATGGCGTCTATATGGTCTGTTGTGGATTGGTCTCACTCCATATGCGGCAATTTTGTTTCTTATCAAAGCCAAAAATGAGTCTCATCGCTGAACACAATGTTGCAATAAAACTTTCATCTATAAGTTGGACCGATTTTCAAAGTAAATTTAGGTAAATTGGTAGCGTTGTTCAAGCGTCAATCTATTCATGATGATTTGCCAGAATATACTGATCACAAATGTCAAGAAGTTCGTTTGGCAGTTAACCCTATCATAAGTTATATAGAGCTTAAAAAAACACCCTTTATGTATATTTTTTTACAACTAACATAACTATATTTTGACACAATTGTCAAAGATGTAGTATTTAAATTTTAATAAAAAGTATTTATATTTACTAAAATTAAATTAATTAAAAGTAATTTCTTTTACACCAACAATAGAAATTAACTTGTTGTATTTATATTCTCCCTTAACCAATTTTAAGTAATTTTATCTTTCTATTTTGGTATTGTAATGTGAAACATGAAGAAAACAAACGAGATATTAAAATGACCCGTGTCATGATTACGAATTTTCCACGTGAGCGGCTAAAAAAGTCAACAATCAAAAAGAAAAAGCTAAAGTAGAAAAATTAAACTCAATCTAGACGATTTGTATGGAAAGAATGAAAGACACAACGAAGACAGAAAACGAAGAAGAAGCATGAGCGGAAGTATGAAACCCCGTTAATGCTAATGCAAATCAACAACTAAATCGTGTATGTGTGTACGTGTATATGAATGAGCGTGTTTGTGCGTTTGTGTGGCCTTTGAAAATGTGTTCTATATTTATATATTTTACTGTTCTTGTTGTTGCTGTTGTAGTTAATGCTATTGTTGTTGTAAATATATAAATAAATATAAAACACGACAAACTGTTGAGACACATTTTACTTTGACTTAAAGCAGCAACAACAAAATTACAACATGAACATGCACGCTCACGCTTACATAAGTACTAAGAGAATCTAGCGATTTATTTACAAAACGTCGAGTAAAGGAGAAAAAAAAAAAGCCAAAACGAAAACAGGGTCTCCCTGAGCTGTGAGCAGAAGTTTTTGTTAAGTGAATGAGTAAGTGGATTTGTCTCGTGATATTTTATGCGATTTGCCGCCGCCTCTTATGAATACCAACAACTAAAAGCACACACACACTTACAGTTATGCTTACACACGTACAATTACATTATGTTTTACAAACAATTTGATGTGTATGAGAAGTGAGTAAGTGCCTCACACTACTTGTCTAACATGCACGCAGCCAGCCAGCCAGACAGACAGACACACATCACTTTAAATATTTCAGAATAAAAATAGTGGCTCATATTGCACAGTGGGTTGGTTTGAAAAAATATCTTAAATTATAAATTCGGTGCAAACGTACAATATTTGGAATATGTTTGAAGTGGGAGTTTAGAAATTATTAAATTTCTACACAGAATAAAGCCACAGTGATTTAAAAACTTTAAATTTTGCCAAAGAGTAAAAACATCATGCAAAAATTGCTGTTCTTAAATTGTTTTTATAATTTCAAAACAATCATTTAAAGTTGTTAAATAGGGTGGATCTTAATTGGTACTTTAAGGCTTTTCGATGCTCTTAAGGTCATCTAAAAACAAATATCTGAAAAGTTAAGTAAATTCCGATAACGTTTAAGAGTTGCACAGTTGTTACAACCGTTAAATTTTAAATCCTTATGTAGCATTTATTAGAATCGAAAGCAATTTTTGTAATAATAAAAAATACCAAGATTGAACTAAAAACTGAAATATTGAAAGAGCAAAGATACTTTATAATAAAATCAAAAAAACATATTTTTTTAATTTTTTAAAATTTTTTTTTTCGAAAATTTTTTCCAATTTTTTAAAAAAAAAAATTGTTTAATTTAAAAATTTATTTATTTTAATTTATTAGTGAAAAAAATTATGAGAAAAAAATGTTAGATTGAACTAAATTTAAGTCTACAGAGAGCCAATATTAATGTAAAAACAAGTAATAGAGCTATATTCGGATGTGTCGAATCTTATACACCCTTCACTAAATTATACTTTATAATATAATTAAAAAAACATTTTTTTTTTCGAAATTTTTTTTTAGTTTTTTCCATTTTTTTTTTTTTAAATTTTTAATTTAAAAATTTATTTATTTTAATTTATTAGTGAAAAAAATTATGAGAAAAAAATGTTAGATTGAACTAAATTTAAGTCTAAATTTAATGTAAAAACAAGTAAGAGAGCTATATTTGGATGTGCCGAATCTTATATACCCTTCACCAAATTATACTTTATAATAAAATTAAAAAATTTTTTTTTAATTTTTAAAAAAATTTTTTTCGAAATTTTTTTCCAATCTTTTTTTAAAAAAATTTTTTAATTTAAAAATTTATTTATTTTAATTTATTAGTGAAAAAAATTATGAGAAAAAAATGTTAGATTGAACTAAATTTAAGTCTAAATTTAATGTAAAAACAAGTAAGAGAGCTAAATTCGGATGTGCCGAATCTTTTATACCCTTCACCAAATTATACTTTATAATAAAATTAAAAAAACATTTTTTTTAAATTTTTTAAAATTTTGTTTTTGAAATTTTTTTCGAATTTTTTTTTTTTTAAATTTTTTAATTTAAAAATTTATTTATTTTAAATTATTATTGAAAAAAATTATAACAAAAAAAAGTTTTTTGTGAAAAAAAATTCGGATTAAAAAATATTTTTTCCGATTTTGACCCATTGTAGGTCCAACTTACATAGTTGTAATGGACTTTGAAATATCTATCATTAGATATCCATATTGTCTATATTTATGACTTAGTAATCGAGATATAGATCAAAAATAGGCCAAAAATAGAGGTTGTCTGGGATTTTTGCTCACATCTTCGTTATTTATGGACGGATTTGGCTGATTTTAAATAGGAAACTTCTCGAAAGCATGTCTGACAGAATTATTGAAGATTTGGATCCAAAGGATATCTGGGGTCTTCAGAAAATTGATTTCAACAGACAGACAGACAGAAGGACATGGCTAAATCGACTCCGCTATCTATAAGGATCCAGAATATATATACTTTATAGGGTCGGAAAATTATATTGTGGAAATTACAAACGGAATGACAAACTTATATTTACCATTCTCACGAAGGTGGAGGGTATAATTGAAGTTTAGAAGGAGCTATGATTAAATAATGAAGTACAGAAAGAACCACAGTTAAAATAAAAATTTAAGTATAGAAAGAGCCATGATTGATGGAACAATTTAAGTATGGAAAAAGCCAAGATTGAACTACAGATTGAATTAAAAACTTAACTATTTAAAGAGCCAAGATTGATGTGAAAATTTAAGTATAGAAAGAGAATAGATTGTCTTTAAAATTGAGGTATAAAAAAACCTAGATTGAACAAAAATTTAAGTATAGAAAGAGCAATGATTGATGTGAAAATGAAAGTCTAGAAAGAGTCAAGATTGATGTAAAAAATGGAAGCTAGAAAGAGCCAACATTGAACTACAGAGTGAACTAAAAACTAAACGATTAAAGGAGCCAAGATGGATGTAAAAATTGAAGTTTAGAAAGAGAGTAGATTAACTTTTAAATTGAGGTATAGAAAAGCCTAGATTGAACTAATATTTAAGTATGGAAAGAGTAAATCATGGCATGGTAAAAATGGAAGTCTAGAAAGTGTCATGATTGATGTAAAAAATGGAAGCATAGAAAGAGCCATGATTGAACTTAAAACTAAAGTATATTGATGCGAAAATTTAAGTATTAAAAGAACCAAGACTGAACTAAAAATTAAAGTATAGAAAGAGACAAGATTGAACTAGCAATTAATGTATAGATAGATCCAAGACTGAACTAAAAATTAAAGTGTAGAAAGAGCCACGATTGTTGTGAAAATTAAAGTATAGAAAGAGCCATGTTTGAACTAAAAATTTAAGTATAGAAATGTCCATGATTGATGTGAAAATTTAAGTATACAAAGAGCTGTAGAGAAAGAGCTATTCGGTGTATGACATAAAACTTTGCGGGATTTACAATAGATGGCATATCTTTTGATTGCGGTTTTTGTTTTTAATAACTTATATGTCATTTTGAAGGGTACATATCCATCATTTATTCTTACTTAGTTGTTGAACATTATAGTGTAAACAATAAAGTTTGTTTTTGCTTCGAATTTTTTAAATTTTGTACCAACAAAGCGTCATATGCGGAAAGTTTCGCTTTACTTCTTTAATTTGAATAAAAATGCCGCTGAAGAACACTGATTGCTCAACGAAACTTATGGTGAATGAGTTTCATGGAGTACAATGTACGAGAGGTGGTTTGTGCGGTTCCGAAGTGGTGATTTTGACACGGAAGACAAAGTTCGCACAGGCCAGTCAAAAAAGCATTGAAGGCATTACTCCATGAAGATTGTTGTAAAACTCAACATGAGCTTGCAAAACCATTGGGAGCAAGTCAATCAGCAATTTCAAAACGTTAACAAGCATCAGGATTCATCCTAAAGCAGGGACATTGAGTATCATACGAATTGAAGCTGAGAGACCTAGAAAGACGTTTTTGTATGTCTGCAATGATGCAAGAACGCTATAAAAACAAATCATTTTTGAACCGAATCATTACTTGAAAAATAGAACCATTTCGATAACCTGAAGCGTAAGAAATCGTATGTGAAGCCCGGCCAACTGGCCGAATAACCACCCATGGCGCTAAGGTAATGCTCTGTATTTGGTAGGATCAAAAGGATCCTATCTATTAGGAGCTCCTGATATCTATCCAGATTATAATAGAGAACCTGTACCGAATGCAACTGATTCGTTTGAAGCGAGCATTGGCCGAAAAAAGCCCAGAATATGCGGCCAGACATGAAACCGTAATATTCCATCATGACAACGTTAGGCCACATTTTACAATACCTGTTAAAAACTATTTAGAAAAAAGTGGTTGTGAAGTTTTGCCTCACCCGCCTTATAGTCCAGACCTTGCCGCGTCCGACTATTTGTGTCGATCGATGCAGAACACTATCTTGAAATTGGTTTGATTCGTTCTTGGACTCAAAAGATGAGCAGTTCTTTTGGCTCGGAATCCATATATTGCCAGAAAGATGGGAAAATATCATAGTTAACAATGGTCAATACTGTGAATAAATGTATATTGAACAAATGTTTCAAAATAAAGGCTAAAGCCCGCACAATAAAACAAACAATATTCTGAAAGCTTAACTTCTCCTCTATTTATTTACCATATTGCAAAACACTTACACTAGATGTTCAAAATTTGTATATTTACCAGCAATTTGTTTACCCGAAACCCATTGTGTAGTGTAATGTGAGCGAATAAAGTGGCTTAATGCACTGCATTTTTAAACTAGTTGTTGTTGCTACTGTCTCATTGCCTACACTTTAAATGCATGATTTGGTTTATAAAGCTGTTGTTGTTATTTTTTATTTTTTTTTTTACTTATATTACACACAACCACCCACACACAAAACACTCACCTACACTTGTTCATCCATTCAGTTATGACTGCACGTAATAGACTCTGTCGGCCTGTCTATAATTTCCGTTTCATTTAGGTTTCTATACACATGTCACTGTATGTGTGTGTGTGTGTTTGTGTATGCGTGTGTTTATACGAGTGAGTTAAAAGCACCTGTTTGTCATATTTTTCCATTTTCTTTGTGTAGGTGTGTGCTTTTTATTATTTCTTAGTTGACGTATTGTCAAAGTTGTTTATTTTTTTTTTTCTATTCTATATTTTAACGTAGTAGTTGTTATAAATTTAGACTAGTTGCCATTTGGCATGTGTATGAATTTAATTACACCATTATACTAAAATTTCTAGCACTTTCAATGCAAAAAATTAGAATTAAAAAAAAAAAAAGTTTATTGACCCGTTTCTTTTCATATTTGTTGTGATTATATTTTTTCTTTTAATTTTATTTAGTTGTCACGTTTGTGTTGTTTGAGCTGTAATAAAATAATTCGTTGTTGACATGAAAATAATTCTAGTGATTTGGCTTCAATGTGTTAATTTGCGGTTTTAACGAAGACGTATGATTATTTAACAATTATTTATACAGAAATAAATATTACTAATACGGCTCGTTTGTTTAATAGATTTAATTGTTATTTGGTTGCATTAATGCAATGAACAGTGGGGAAAAACTAATGCTGTTTTAAGGATTTTATTATCAAAATGTTCCCAAGGGCTCTAAATCAATAAATTTTGATATTTACTTAAAGAGGAAGGAACCTTGTCAAAAATACAAGCAGTTTCACATAAAAGGAAGCGAAAATTATAATGTTAATAAATAAATGATTTTTTCAATCATGAAACACATCTTTTTTAATCAATCTATCAACAATAGATTGATTAAAACAAGCCGGAAAAGGTACTATTAAGTGTAAATTGTTCATTTAATTTTGTTTCATTTTCTAATGTCGCGTTCTGCTACCTAAAGCATCTTTTGTTATCAAGTGATTATAATCATTATGTGGCTGAACATTTTAATTTAAATCAAAATTTTGAGGATTTAACTAAAACAAAGTTACTGCTTATAATAATCACACTAAACAAATTATTTTGACTTTCAAAGTATGTCTCGTTCGCTATCGTACTTGGGAAATAAAAAAAAAAGAGATACACTTAGTTATAAAGAATATTTCGATAATTCAGCTGAGCAGCGAAACTGAATTAGTCAAAAACAACAAGCTGCTGAAAGAGAAATGAACAAAATAGTGTATACTACAGAAAAAGTTTGGTGATGAAACAAAAATGTTGCTAAAAATTGCAGATTTTTTTAAATTCAATTTTTTTTTATTCAGATTATTTTTACAAGTTTTTGGCACCATATATGTCTTTGAAATCAATATACAGTGGTTCAAAGCCAAACTCGTACACCTAACATTTTATTTTTTAATATTAAAACGCAGCTTATTTAAAAATGATACATGAAAACAATGTATAAAGGGTTTATTGGGTAAATTGTCTTCTATCGGAGGGGTATTTAAACACAGGAATTATGTTAGAAGGTAAGAAGTTATAGGCGGTTTAATTAGATATCTCATTAAAATAAAAGCCAAACTCGTACAGCGAATCTTAGTTAAGAAAACGATATCTTTGCTTTGTGCCTTTGGAAAGTAAAGTAATCCAAAATTGAAAATCATCAAATATTTTCATATTTTATCCAAAAATATCCAGTTGGAAGACAAAACGGAAAGCTTGCTGCAAAGCTTTCAGGATATGGAAATTCTCTTCGTGAAATTCCCAAAATTCTGGGAAGGAGTCATTCTGCTATCCAATACATACTAAAACGATACAGCACTTCAAAACAAATAAAAAATAAAACCACAAAAGCGCACAATAAAATATTCAGTAAAGCTGAAGAGCAAACTATTGTCAGAGAGTGTAAAAAGGATCTCTTTGCATGCTCCTCCAAGCTAACGTCCATTGCGGAAGCCACTACGGGACATAAAGCTTACGCCCAAACCATTCGGAATATACTCCTAGAGCGAATTTGAATGGTAGAATGGCTAGAAAAATGGCTTTGCTTAGCAAGAGAAATAAAAGGACCCCATAAACTTCTCCAAACTACACAAATCAAAGGATTTTTCTTTTTGGAAAGATGTGTTATTCACAGACGAGAGAAAATTTAACATATTTGGCTCTAATGGAAATCCATATCTATGGCGAAAGGCTAATGAGGAGCTCTTACCACAACATGTTAAATCTACTGTAAAGCATGGTGGTGGATCGGTGATGGTTTAAGGGTCTTTCTTGGCAGCTGGTTCAGTTTCTCTTCATTTTATCGAAGGCATAATGGACAAAAAAATGTATTTATCAAAGCAAAAAACGGAGTCTTTCAAACAATTACTACTTCAACCAGGATAACGACCATGAGCATAAAGCTTACAATGTCAGCTCGTGGTTGTTGTACAATTGTCCTCATGTAATGGAGAAAACTGCCCAGAGCTCTGACATCAACCCCATCGAGAGTCCTTTGAGCTAGCTCGATAATAAAGTGAGACAACACCACATTTCCTCCAAATATGAATTGAAAAGAGTTCTTACTGAGGAATAGGAAAATATTGATCCCACCGTTTGCCGCAAACTAGTAAAAAGTACAAAAGGATTCCATACAAAGTATTGATTTTTATGGTATTGTTACTTTTTCAGCATACCATGTTCAATGTACGAGTTTGGGTTTTAAAGGATTTTTTGTTAATTCTTATTTACAGTGTTATTTAAATGGGTTTTCGTTTATTTTACATATGAATTGAATAAAGAATTATATAAGCTACAAGCCTTCCAAACACACTTTTTATATAACTCTAACATGTATGCCGAAATTAAGAGATATATAAAAAAATTCCTAGTGTACGAGTTTGGCTTTGAACCACTGTACATACAATTAAATATTATTCACTCATCAGAATGTATTGTATGTATGTTAAAATGTATTTGGTACTTTTTGGAAATTCAAACTCTTAAGGGGTAAACATTATATATTTTTTGTACTTTTTTCATAAAATAGTTTGTTCTATACAGTAACATAGATTCACATTAATATTCTGTTATGAGTTTCCACTAAGAAAACTGACATTAATTTCAATAAAATTTGCATCATCACATTGAGGAAAAAAAGTACGAAAGATGAGGTGAAAATTGGAAAAAACTTTTTATTCAAAAACATTTAGCTAATTTTAATAAAATATACAATTATCTAGCAGGGTGTTATTTTGAACTCGAGTGCGAAGGTGTACATTTAGCAAAATCCGTTTGGTACTTTTTTTAAATATATTGTTTAGTTGAGCACAGTGCTGTTAACCGTACGGTAATTTAGACCTCCGAGCGGTAGGCAGGTAATTTCAACATTTGTACGGTAATTTGAAAAAGTTTCAATTTTTAAGCATTCGACCCCAAAAGTTATATTTTCATAATGTATCAACTGGTCAACTGCAAAAAAAGCTTGACTAAGCACAATATACTATACACTACAAAAATGTAAAAAAATTTCAATTCTATTCATAGATTTTTTATAAAATTATACATTTTGTTAGACGTTTCTTCACATAATTAATGATATCGCAAAAAGGGTCAGGCTCAGTCCATTGTTATTAAAATAAACTAAGAAAAGTTAAGATTTACATAACCTTTAATCCTCTTATATATTTCGTTTCAATCGCCCAAGTAGATTCGGAGTTATAATATTTAAGCAAAAAATATAATATTTAGGTGAAAAAAGCAATTTTTTTATTTTTTAAAAATCATGAAAAATCTAAAACGACAGAAATTGTTCAGATTTATGGCTTCATCGCAAAGCCACAAGTAATAGAAACAAAATGAGATATTGATTATAAAAATCGATGGATTCTTTTCGAATTTATTCATAAATAAGTGAATTCGCTCATTTTCACAAAATTTTAGTTTTTTGTTTGATATACATACAATTGAGTAGTTAATGTTCTTCTTTCGATTGATTGAATTTTGAAAACATTTTCTCTATGCTATGTACAAATTTTCATATATATATTGCGTTTCAATCGGCTCAGTAGTTTCGGAGTTATAATAACAAATTGAAGCAAAAAATATATTTTTTACGTGGAAATAGATTTTTTTTTTTTTTTTTGTTTTAAACAAAAATAATGAAAAATCGAAAACGACAGAAATTGTTCAGATTTATGGTTTATCGCAAAGCCACATGTAATAGAAATAAAATATGATGTCGATCATAAAAATCGAGGGATTCTTCTCGAATTTATTCACAATTAAGTGAATTGGCTCATTTTCACAAAATTGTAAGAAAATATAATTATTTTTGTTCAAGACTTTGTATACGGTAATTTTACCCAAAAAACGGTAATGTTTTTAGGGCTATACGGAAATAGAAACAAACAAGTTAACATCACTGGTTGAGCACACGGACACAAATTTTAATCGTTGGAAACATTTTAATCGTTGGAAATGTCTCCAAAAAAAAAGGAAAAGGGAAATTGGTACCTTTTCTAATACTAGTATTTATTTAATATTTTAAGTGAAGTAAGTTAGGGGGCTTAATGGTACTGTTTTCTTTTTAATTTTTCCAAAAAAGGCATTATTTATGGTACTTTTTAGTTCTTCAATGATAACTTTTTAATTTTTTATACCATGAACTTAGAAACATTAAATTAAACAACTTTGAGCTTGAATGAGTTTGAATCCACAAAATGAGTACTTAAAGTTACTTTTTTCGTTTTTCTAATGGTACTAAATTAAATTTCTATAATATCACTGTCCAACAGCATTTTTGGTACAGAATAGCGACCCTAAAATTCTGAGAGGGCATGTTGAGTATATAATTTTTGTAGAATAAAACTTATAGTCCAGCTGGTCTGAACTTTTTTTTTACAGTGGGTCAAAGTTTAAATTTTTTGATCGAAGGAAGCATTTTACTAAATGAAAAAAATGTTGTAAGTTAATGTCTGAGAGAATTCTTATTGTTTAGGTACGGTCAGACACAGCTAATATTTGACATTTATCGTCAAATATTTCATTGTCTGAATCTGAACACAAATAAAATTTAGAGCAAACAACAAAACAGATGATTTTAGTCAAACAAATTTATTTGTCGGCAAACAAAATATTTTCTTAATGTGAACACTAGCTATATAAATACCTAAAATATATATAATTTGATCTTACAAATCTTTTTAAGGTTAACGATAGTGAATTTAATTTTTCACTTTTTGTTTGACCAGAATCAGTGTTGCCGTGTGGTCACACTATATCAAATACTTTCATGAAATAATTGTTTGATCAAATAGAGCAAAAAAAAGAAAATTATTTGCTCAACATGGCGGATAAATGAAAGGAAATTATTTAAATATTTTTGGTACTAAATTAAAAACAAAATTGCACTATTTTTATTCTTTAACTATAATACATATCAATATTTCTTGAAAATTTGTTATTTAAATTATTATCACTAAAAAAATGGCATCAATAAATGAAGTCTTCTTCTTCACATAAAAGTCATTCAGCCTAGAATGACATACTGGGAGAAAAACTAATTGAAGACATGAAGTCCATGTTGCGATTTTTGCATTTTTATGCGATTTATATTTGTATACGTTGTTTGATTATTTTTGATACATGGAGTTTGTCTATTTACAAAATTTTAATTTGCTCAAATGTATGGAATATTTATTGAATTTAAAATCAAAGAAAATAGTTTAGACATACATACATATTATGATTTGATTGCAATTAAAAATTAATTCTTAAACAGTATGATCTGTTTGATTTTTTTTTTTTTTTTAATGCGAATATAATATTTGTGAACATTCTGAATGAAAAAAGTTTGGTAAAAGTCCTGTTCGATTAATAATTTTGATTAAAAAAATTAATTTCAATTATGATTTTCTTTTTCCCTTCTACATATGTATAAGTATAGTTTCAACCAAAGTATAACAAGTAGTCCGACTCTATTTTTCAATATTACTCTCTCACATAAATGGGTACTGTGTGAATTCAACACCCTTGTGAAAAATGTAAACACATCAAATGTCTCGAAGTTTTATGAAAAAATATGCGATTAAATCTAGTTCAATTCACGTTAATTCTTTAACACTCAGAATTTTATAATTTTATTTTACACTTCTAGCACATTTTCATTTCGTTTTGCATCCAATATATAGTTAGGCACTGCTGTCAAAGAGTTGGACTACTTGTATATATTTTGGTTTCAACATTTTAAAAATACGCTTTTTCTTTTTAACATTTCGCTTATTTGATTATTGTAAATTTCATTATAGTAATATTCGTTTTGTTTGAATAATACGATTTTTAATTCAAAATCCAAACAAAGCCAAAACAAACACAATAAAATTCCATAATTGTTAATTATATTAGGGATATTTTGTAGATTTTAAGTACAATTATACCTACAAATTTTGATACGTTGATAGTAATATAATTTAATAATTAAACATTTAATAATTATATTATTAAATTGTTTAAGCTTTAGTTCTTTTCGCGATTTGTTTTCATTATTTAGCGATTTTTAATTTAAGATATAGCAACACTACTTTTGCGATAACACATGATGCAACAGCTGTTATCTGACGCTCAAATAAAAAATTACCCAAAATTGTGGAAAATATTTGCTGTTTAGTGGTCACACATTGGTCACATTACATGAAAGTTTTCTTATCGGCAAATAAATTTTTTTGACCAAATTCAGCTGTTTTCTTGTTTGCCGTATTTGACGTTAACATAAAAGTTCTGAAATTTCACAATTCTTTCAAATATAAAACAAAATCTAGTAGTAGTAGAAAGAAATTAAAGGTTTTTACAGCTTTATTTAATAATTATTTAGAAAAAATATTACCATAAATGCGACCGCAAGACAAATATATTTTCACCTTCGTGTGTTTGATAGTATTTCGGTATAGTAAAATTAAACAAATATGGCAAATAAATGTGTACAGTATGACCACAAAATCAAGCCATGGATTATTTGACGTAGTTTTGATCAAACACATGAAACATCTTGTGTCAAATAATTTGCGTAGTCTGATCCTACCTTTAGAGTTATATTGAGGAATTTTATGGGGATAATTTTAGTGGAAGATCTTAACCCTCTAGCTCCTCTCTTTAGGGGTCAATTTGACCCTTTTTTCCATGAAATCATAAAAAGTCCTTTCAAAAAGGATATTTAAGGATTAAAATATTCTACGAAAATGTTTGCCGGAAAATTTCAGTGGGGGTCACGAAAGATAAATAAAAATCTTTATGCTTAATGAGCAAAATAACACGCCACCTTGGGTCTCACAATTTTAAAAAAAAATCGCCAAAAATCAATTTAAAAGTTCTTTGAAATGTATTAAGATAATTGTACTACAAAGTGGCGCAAAAGTAAACTTCCGATGTTTTTTGGCTGTAATTAAAAAAAAAATGAAAAACTTTGATTCTTCTTGTGGATTATTTTTATTTGGTCTTTTAATTTTTTTTACATCAAGTCGAGAATATGATGTCATGTAAATGGCCGACGCCACAGTTGATTGTCATTTGAGCCCTTTTTATGGAATTTTCCATCACTTTGGCCCAAACTTCCGGCGATAACCTCACATTCTTGACGGATACTGTCTTTAAAAGCTGCAAGAGTCTGAGGCTTGTTGACATAAACCCGCGACTTCAAAAAGCCTCACAAAAAGAAGTCTGGAGCGGTCAAATCAGGCGATCTTGCTGGCCAGTGCAAATCGCCAAAACGGGAGATTAGGCGCCCGGGAAATGGATCCTTCAGCATATCGGTTGTGGCACGTGCAGTATGTGCCGTTGCACCGTCCTGTTGGAACCTCATGTTTTCCAATCCCAATTCATCAAGTTGCGGCAAAAAGAACTCGTTGATCATTGCTCTGTAGCGCTCACCATTCACAGTAACCGTTTGGCCCGCGACGTTTTCGAAGAAAAAAGGTCCGATGACTCCTCCAGCGAAAACAGGACACCATACAGTGACTTTGAGCGGGTGTAATGGCTCTTCGTGGGTTACACGCGAATTTTCAGTGCCCCAGAAGCGTAAATTTTGCTTATTTACGTACTCGCTAAGATGGAAATGGGTCCTCATCACTCATGATTATTTTTGATGAAAAATCATCTTCCTCTTGGTGGTGATTAAGGATGGCTTGAGCGTATGTTAGATAGTCCGATATATTTCGCGTTCTGGAGCAGTGTAGCATAACATTGTTTATTAACGTGTATTTCGCATGTGTTAACTACACAAATGTCAAAACAGAATCGCAAAATTTATATCATTTTCTGATAGGAGGATTACTTTTGCGCCACCTTGTATTTTGAGAGTATTTTTTTTTTTTTTTGAAGGCATTAAGTTATTGAAACTATAAACGTAAATCTTATCACAAAATTTATCTGAATGATGTTAAAACACAATAAAAAACATATTTAATAGTACTTTTGAAAAGGTACTTTTTTAAGAGTTACTATTGGTACTTTATAATTCAACTTAATTTAAAAAGCTAGAATTATGCAATTAGGTGTAGATAATAAAAAATCCATCAAATTGATATTAAATATAACATTTTCGTTCTTTTAGTAATATTTTTTTAAAGCCGCTTTTCGCTTCTTCTAATAGTGATTGGTACTTTTTGTTACTTTAATAGTACTTCATGTTTCATTCAAATTAAAGAATCTTAAAATATGAAATGTCTCACAAATATTCCTAGCTGAAGACTAATCCACTAAAATAAAAGATAATGGTACTATTTTTAAAATAATTTTTTATTCTATCAAAACAATGAAGCTAAAAACGTAAAATTTCTCAAAAATGTTACTAAATAATGTAAAAACAGCGTAAAAAAAGTACTTTTGTAAAGATACTTTTTAAGAAAGTATTATTCCAATGGTACTTTCTGATCGTACTTAATTAATATCTCTAGAAATATAAAATTGTGGAAATATAAATTGATCAAACGTATGTAAACTATTATATTTTCTTATATTTGGTCCAACTAGTAATACTGATTTTAGCTTACTCTAAATCAGTGGTCAGTACAAACAGAACATGCCACATTGGTAAATGTATTGATACGAATGTGCAATAGCAACTGCCTGCAACATTCATCATGTTTATAAACACGTCCATCAGTAGAAGCTTCTACTTAACAACAATGCACAGTGGTTTAGAAACATTTTTTTTTTTTTTGGAAATAATTCGGTATCTCGGGAACTATTTGAGATATTGTTACAAAATTTCACACGGTTGGAGCTGAGATGATTCTGAGTTGATTTGCATATGTTCTGCTTCCTAGCGCTTATGGGGGCCAGTGCGTGGCCCCTCAAATTTGGTGACCCCGGTTATTAAAAATTTTAAAAAAATCTGCTAAAATCCATTTATGATCCAAATGAGCTGAAATTTAAAATATAAATAGTTCTTAAGAAGATCTACAAAAAATAAACTTACATATGTAGGTTATATCTATTAGTTGAAAAGATATTTAGGTTTATTGATTTTTTATTTTTTTTTAATTTTGATCGATTGTCGAAATTTATTTCTAAAATATCAGTTATATTGGTGATAAAATTCTAAATAATATAGGAAAAACTTGCTAACAGTTATCTAGTCTCTATAAAAAGTTACACGTATCCAAAGTTGGAACAAAAAAGTCCCTATATTTTTTCTTTGGTAGAAAAAATGTTTCTTCGGGACTATACACAAGTTTTATATGATCCAGAAAGAGAACTTAATGCGAAAGCGTGTAAAGTAAAATTTGACTCACTAGAGCAAACACAACACCCCCCAAGCCTAGCCAAACTTGGCCAATTTTAAAAAATAATTTTAGGTTTAACTAAGAAAATTCTAAAAAGCCAAAGCACCGATTCACGAAAATGTTCCATATTTATATAACCCTATATGTTACTTAAACACTTACAAAGTTATTTTACTATCACACGGTAAATAACATCACAGTAGACACTTTTCTAAAAAAAACTCAGTTTTTGGAACACATTTTCCCGGTTTAGGAATTTCGGTATTTTAAAATAAAAAATTTCAAAAATTATAATACCGTTGATTTAAGGACATTTGGATCTATATCAGTTTCAAATTTTGTGATATTATCTTTAACCGTTAAAATTTTACATTAATTCAATAAATTCATGGAAAATCACCATATTATAATTTGTTTAGTTTTTAAGATAAATGAGGTCCCAAAAATTTATAAAATTATTTAATTTAACTAAAATATTAATCTTCAAGTCCTAAGGTTTTAAACAATTTCAAATATTTATATAAAAAGTTTTTATTTACTCTTCAGGAGTTCCTTAAACCCTGCCCGCTTTGAAAATTTTTTACGTTTTTTCATATATTGCTTATATTGCATCGAAAGCTCTAGAATTCGAATGTTCTAGTTTGTCCGTTAATATCATTGTAGAAGATTAACGAAAGATGGCGTGTGTATAAATAGTGGCAGAGGTTGCAGTCGTGAGTGAGTTGATCATAGGCGCTGTTAGAGTTAATATGAACTGTCTTGTACTTTTAAGTTTGTACATTATAAAGTGTGTGTGCATTTCTGCGAATTGATAAACGTGTATAAAGACACTGAGTGACTATTTGAACTGTTGTTGTTGTACATTTTTAATAAATTAAGAGTTGTTACAAATTTTAAACTACTAAGCGGCTTTTATTAGCAATCAAAAGTATCCGGTTTGTTTAAAGGAAATAAACCAACGTTTTAAAAAGGTTAAAACGTAACAGTATTATAATGTGTGTCAATTTGTTACCCTTTTGATAATGTTTACGAATTTCTTAATACTTATTTGTGTTGTATACATCTAAGAGTGCCGACCTTATATAGTGAAAGATAATAATTTTTTAGAAAGCATTTACAAACTATTGTTGAAACTTTTAAGATTCAAACCTAAATTTCTAAAAAGTATTAGTACAAAGTCATATTCTGTAGCTCCTCATTATAAATTCACTGGTTATTTAATTAAATTTGTTTCAAATCTAGGACAACTCTTGATAAATATACAAATTACTTTCAAAACTATTGCACACACACCGAAAAAGAACCGGTAAAAACGTTAAGTCCAATTAACAACCATTAACAATCCTTAACCAATACTTTTACTAAAAGAACTTTAACCTAGTCGCACAATAAAGTGGCAAGTTCCTTAACTAGAGCCACCATTGTTGCAGTAAACAAGAAACTAAAAGGAGAGAAAAATAAACTTTAATATCGAACTATGGACCATATTGTATGTGAGTACTTTTTCCTTATTTCATTATATTTTATGTGTATTTTATTTATTTAATTTCTTTTATTTTTTTCTTTTTGCTGTTTACAAATTCTATGGGCATATTTCTCTTAAATGACAAACAATGTATGTTTGTTTGTACGTTCTTCCATTTGTTTGTTTGGTTTTGTTATATTAACAAAAATCTACAACAAAACAAAAAAAAAATAAAAATGAACGTAGGAAAACAAGTAGACGTTAAGGCTAAGTGTTCATTATAGAGAGAAGCATACAAATAGAACAACAACAACAGAAAATAATAAAGTTATTGAGGTCATTCCGTGAAATACACACAAATATTGTTTTTCCTCCATTTTCTTACTCACACTCTATACGCACATATTCTTCCGAGCACACTCCCACTTCCACAGTATTTACTTTCATGTATTAACCGAGTAAGAGCACGAATGCATTGTACAACTCGTCCGAGTTATTGTTGTAAAATCTCGCAACACTCAACAACAACAAAAAAACATTTTGTAACGTTATAATGAAAAAAAAACGGTGAAAAATCTCAGTGAAAAGAATCGAGAAAAAAGCATAAGAAAGAACTGAAAAGTTTAATGCATTTTTTAATATTTTATAACCATTACAAGTCTACGGCTATGACTACGTTTATATTGTTTTTTATTTAAATATATATTTTTATTATTTGTGGCATCATACTTAATGTAAACTGTATTTATTAATTTAATATTTCACAAAGAAAACAGAAAATTTTTTGTTCGTTTTTTTATTATTCTAGGAAAATGATAAGGACTCCAGTCTGCAGTTCTTCTTGGAGACTTATATTCATATTATAAAATATCTGATACTATTGCAGCTGACCAGGTTTGATAGAGAGAGATGATAAACTCCTCTTAAAAACCTTCTTACAGAAGGCATGATTTTTATGTGGCGAATTTCCACTTATCTTCCTTGTAAGCGATACAAGTAAGTCCAATAATTAAATAATTTACAACCTGTTTCTCTGTAAGATATAACAGTACTCCTTTCATTTATTTTCGCTTACATTATTACAAACTTCCTTTCAATTATCTAATTGTTGGTTCTCAGTAGAGCAACAACACTTACGTTTTATGTGGATCTAAAATTCTAAATTTGTTGTTGCTCTCCCTTCTGGAAAAATTCTTCTAAAAAGACCAGAGGCATTCTGTGAGGATTTAAATTCTAGAATTTTAGATAAACATAATTATTGAATTAACCCATATTACATCCACCGAATTAAGCATACATAGATTAGATAAGGCGTTCACAGTCAGAGGCTGGTGGTGGGTTTGAAGTATCAACGGAGAAGATTCAATATAGAAAAGCTAGCAAAGAGTCAAAAGAGTCTTCAATTCTCTTTTAACAAGAGCCCAATATCACTCCACTGCCCTTAGCTCCGGGCAGTTTGGAGGATTAGCCTCTCTTGGTACAAATACCACATTATTGCTCTTGTACCACTCAAGGTTTTGTTTACTATAGTGACAGGATGCCAAGTCAGGCCAAAAATAAGTGGACACATTATGAAGTCTTATTAATGGAAGCAACTTTTTTTGTAAGCATTCCTTGATGTAAATTTCGGTATTTATAGAGTCTGTTGTAAAAAATGATTGGCTTCTTTTGCCGCAACTGCATATTGCTTGCCATACCAAGAACTTTTTGGGAAATTTTGTCTGCTTTTGGGTCCTAAACTTTTCTTCAACATTCCCTCGAGCATCAGCAAAATAAAAATTTTTACCAGGAAGTTGTGAAAAATCTGCCAGAACATACGTCACGTTATCCATTACGCAGCACCAATATTTTTTTTTTTATAAAATTTGACTTCAATTTCCGTGCTCTGTCTTTTGCCTCTAAATTTTTAGCAGAGTTCCTGTCAGGAAATTTTTGAGCCTTGTATGCTTTTAAACCTTCATTGGCTTTAACTTTTCGTACCAAATAGTTCGAGTACTGAGCTAACCGGACTGCTTTCCTACCGGATGTGTTGGGAGCTCTTTTGAAAATGCTTTCTATTTATTGGCTTTAGAAACATCATGTGGACCATTCCTTCTACCTGAACTAGGGTTTCAATCAACAGACAAGTTCTCCCGATACTGTTTAATAACATTGGAATCAGTTTGAAGGACGACCTTTGATTGTTTGGACAACTTTTTGTAGGATTTTGTTGAAAATATTTAATAATTTTAGTACGCACTTTTTTCTCGTCACTCATTTTAATCAGATTAACAACAAATGAATATAATTAACATTAAACATAACAACTGACAGCTTTACAAAGGTAACTTGATCATAAAAAAAAATATCAAATAATACTTGGGTAAAAGGTTTTCATGAAAAACGTGTGTTAAGAATTTTTCGATCTCAGTCCTTACAAGATACTGGCAGTCATAATACAGGGAAGGCTTCAAATTAAAATGGACAACATTCTACGAGATGAACAGGCAGGTTTCCGGGCAAACAGAAGCTGCGTAGACCAGGCCAACACTCTACGCATTATAATAGAACAATCTCTAGAATGGCGTACGCCCCTGTACCTACTGTTCGTAGATTTCAAGAAAGCCTTTGACACCGTCTGAAAGACTGCCATATGGAAAGCATTGAGAAGAAAAGGAGTACCCCAGAAAATAACGCGAATCTTCAGAGCTATGTACGAGGATACAGAACTATCAGTTCTTCACAACGGGAATATAAGTCAACCATTCCACACAAACGCTGCAGTAAAACAAGGATGTCCCCTATCACCTCAGCTATTCACTATAGTGCTGGATGACATCATGAGCGAAGTCTGTACAGAGAGATTAGGATTTGGATTATGCGGATGATATTTGTCTACTCTCACATAAGATCTCCAACATAAAAGCAAAGATAGATGATCTGAAAAGACTAGCACTCAATGTTGAACTTGAGATAAATATCAAGAAAACCAAAGCTATGAGAATCAACAATGTTAGCACCGATAACATCATGCTACAAGGCCAACCAGTTGAATACGTAGAAAGCTTCTGCTATCTTGGCAGTACAGTATCAACAAATGGTGGCGCTGAAACAGACGTAAATAACAGGCTCAATAAAGCGAGAGCGGCATTAGGAACAGCCAGTATGGAGAAACTCAAAAATATCCAGACGAACCAAGCTTAGAATATTCAACGCATGTGTAAAGTCAACTCTGTTGTACGGAAGTGAAACTTGGTTAGTGTCGAACAAAACTATAGGTATTCATCAACAAGTGCCTCAGAATATTCTGGCCTAACAACATCAGCAATACAGATCTCTGGAACCTCACCAACGAGGAACCCATACTTACACAAATAAATCGTAGGGAATGGAGGTGGATCGGCCGTTCTATCACAAAGAATCCTGACAGTATAACAAGGATGGCACTAGAGTGGAACCCTCAAGGTTCAAGAACCCGTGGTCGACCAAAAAACACATGGAGTCGCACGATACTGCAAGATCTGGGGCAGTGCAATCTTACATGGGAAGACGCGAAAACAACTGCTACAAATCGTGCAATATGGAGATGCTTTGTTGAAGTCATATGCTCCCAAGAGGGGTAATGCAGTAAAAAAAACAATAAATTACTAAATTACATCAATTTAATTTGGTTTTCCAATACTGTTGACTAAGCTGTCAAGTTTTTGTTTGCATAAACAAACTTTAAATTTGAATATGAAATCAATGACAGCACTCGCACAATTTTACGAAATTGATAACTATAGATAAAAACGGCCAGATATTGATGAAGATCTTATTGAGGCTACGGAAGAACTTGATTGTAGAATCTGTACCTACACACAAGTAATGTTCGAAATGTTCTTTTCAGCATTAAAATTGATTCTTGAAGATTTGCGATACAATTTATATGAAGAGAATTGGGAGACAATTGTAGTTGTAAAACTTAATGCTAATAATTTTTGGTTATAATAATATGTAATTTTCATGTAAACAAATTTACTGCAAATTTACCTGTGCCAATGTCCTACATTTAGTCCAATTAGAGACAAACAATTTCATATGGACATCATGACAAACTTGGAATATCTAAGGAACTTAAATTGGAAATCACTTAGATACTATATTGAGGGGACTAGGTTCTCAACCTAGACAACTTTTAGGCTTATGGAAATGAGAAAAACACTTCCTTAAGTGCTCACAACATACCAACAACATAATTTTGCACTTTTTAGATACTCTATGGTATCAAGGTCTAAAATTATACTCCGTCATCGAAAAATAAAATACTGAAAATGGGAGAAAAATCGGATAACTTTTATAGGTTACACATTTTCTTTAAAGTTTCCAGAACTGCGCCAAAGAAGATATTTTTCAAATAAAATTAAGGGCCTAATTTTTTAAATTCCGGCGCCTAGTGATTGTTTTATATGAAAAAAAAAAAAACAAAATCAAAAATTGGTTTTTATTTTCGTATTTGTAAACAATAAAATTTAGGTTTAGGTTGCTTATTTACGATTTTGTAATTTAAAATTTTTTAAGACATTTTCTAGGGTCACTAAATATTTTAAAGCAATTTCGCACATCAATTATAGTAAAGTATCGTGTTCGATTTTAACAGCAACCGAATAAGCGTTTTTTCATGGTATAAAACCCAAACCAAGTATATACAAGGTGGCGCAAAAGTAAACCTCCTATCAGAAAATGCTATAAATTTTGCCGATTATTGGTCAAATATATAGTCAGCAATATTCCGCGTTCTGGAGCAGTGTAGCGTAACATTGTTTATTAACGTGTATTTTGCATGTGTTTCTACACAAATGTCAAAACAGAACTGACATTAGGGGCCAATCGCAAAATTTATAGCATTTTCTGATAGGAGGATTACTTTTGCGCCACCTAGTATAAAGGGTTTTCCAACAAGAGGTGTTCTTTTGAATCACCCGGTATTTCGGTAGCTGTCATATTTGTAGCTTTTATTCTTTGACATTTGACAAGTAGAAACTACGCCATTACTAAAAATGGAACGATACACGCTTCAACAACGCATTGAAATTATTAAAATTCACTCCAAAACTGGTGAAAATATTGCATTCACAGTTCACAAAACTAAAGCATTTTTGTCGGACCGCAACACAGAAATTGGTCGAAAAATTCGAGCTGTTGGGAAAAGTTAGTGATATGAAGAATAAAACCCGTCCACGCGCTCAAGAACAACTGAGAATATTGCTGCTGTAGCCCAAAGTGTTGAAGAAAACCCAGGTTTCCGGACCGTGTTATCTCTCGAAGAGGTGATCACAATTGGCCACCGAGATCTTGTGATTTAACACCTTGCGACTTCTTTCTTTGGGGCCACGTGAAAGATAAGGTCTACGCCTATAGCCCCGCGTCGATTCAATACCTCAAAGATAGAATTCGTGAGGCTATCGAGGACATAGGGCAGCCACTTTGTGATTTGGTTATGGAAAATATCATGAAAAGGTATTTTTATGATATTTTCTTTATTATGAAATAAACATCAGATCATTTATCTAAAAAAATTCAGTTTTTCTTTGAATACCAAAATAACACTTCTTGTTGGAAAACTCTTTACATACTTTCACTATTCTATTAATATAAATATGTAGAGATTTTTTCAATTATATCAAAATTTCTGATCTTTTTTTTAACTTTTTCAAAGACCTCGTTCGTATCTTTTTAATGTCATTTGAAAATTAAAAGTGGATTAAATAATGACTAAGTTGCAAATGTTTAAATTTGCGGGTCCAAAAAAATATACTTTTGCCCATATCTCGGAAATTTGAAGGTATATTGGATCTTTACATCGACAGCCAGCCAACCAGACGGATGAGCGGATATCGTTTAATCGTCTCAGTGATTCTGAGATGATCGCTATACTTTAAGGACTATTAGACTAATATTTTTGGTCGTTATATACATCAACCCAAAAACAATATACTCTCTCCACTATGGTGGTGTAGGATATAAAAATTTCATACAGTAACTTTCTCCCCACTTTGAAATAGTTTAAGATTTAATTTAATAATTTCATTTTATTTTCAACCAAAACTATGCAGAAACAAAAGTAAACGTGACAAAAAAAAAAAAACAAATAACAAATCGCTCACACAAACATTCATAAAAAAAGTTTATGTAAACAGTTTGTTGACCATAAGGAAGTGCAACATGGATTAAACAAAAAAAAAAGAAACAAACATGGCACACATTACATGGCCACGCTAAATCTGAGGCAAAAACAACAACAAGAACAAAAAATATGGAAGAGAAAAATTACAACTTGAAGATTTTTATATTTAACAGCAACTAAAGGGAAAAAACCCTAAAACTTGTGCTTTCCTTTTATTTTTATTTTTTTAATAACAAACATGGCTGATTCTTTAGTGTTTTTATTATTTCTTTGGCTCTGGTTTTTGTATTCCTGCTACTACAACTAGAGAAAAAACAAACTGAATACGGAAAACTTATGCCAAGATTTGGGTCATTTTCATCAACGACAACAGCAGCTATAAACTTAAAACTAGTAGTAGTAGCATTAAATGAAAATAAAGCACCAGCTCCAGCAACAACAACAGCAAAAACAACAAACTATTGCCACTGCTACTACTAACAATAACAGCAACAACAACATCATCTCTAACAATAGTAATACAGTGGAAGGCGAAAATAACAAAAATAAAAAAAATATAAAAAAAAAACTGTTACAACACAGTCTCATCTTGCCGTCGAGTTTACAAAAGTTTAATTGGATTTTCTTCTGCACGACTCATGGCAACAATAACAAAAGAAAAAACCAACAACAACGAAAAATATTTTTTTGTTCGGTTGTGACAACGAGTAAAATTTCACAAATTAACAAAATTAACTTTTATTTTTTCACAGAACTGCAGAGGAAAAATAATAATAATAAGTAGAACAATAGTCAAAAGACGTGGTAGGCACAGTGGCGAGACAGGAGTATGATTTTAGAGTTTAAACCACAATTTCGCCTCTAGTGGAAATTGTGGCTTTATATAAGTCTAAGGCCCATTTTCTCAATCTCTGGTTATCGTTTTCGTAACGACATAATTCCAATTAATATATTTTTTGTATGAAGAGATTGATAAAATTATTCAATATGTCGCACTGGTTCCTCTGAAGAGAAAATTTTTTCACTTTTTGCAAGAAATCGATGTACAGTGGTCATATCTACCCAATGTAAAAATCTTAAACCTTTTTTTCTACTCTTTCGCCAAAAATACAGTTGTATCCGTCTTCAACTTTCATTGTAATGTATTAAAAAAAAACTGTTTTTTGCCTCTACTGAAAATTTTTAAATTTTGAGTTGACTTTCTTTAGAGGAACCAGTGCGACGTGTTCAGATTTTATGATAAACTGACAATACAAAATTCCCTAATTTGGTTAAATCTATCCACTCCACTGCACTAAGGGGCCTATGGTAATGGTAATAAGTAGGTTACTTCTCAAATATCTGTTAGATTTCTTTGGAACTTGAAACATCAACAAAAGAGGTGTTGGATTTTCAGTATAAAATCTTTGATGACATAAGTATTAAGCATAGATGACAATACCGAAAGCCAAAGTTGGCTACCTCAAATACATGTTAAAGGAATCTAACCCAAACTTTAGAAGTTACATATTTATATAACATTTAATTTGCGGCAAGTCCTTTCTCCTACTCTATTTCTTATCTTTTTAAACTAACTTCTACGTCAAACTTCCAACCCTGTATATTCTTCTGCAGATGACAGCAACATTTGCCATTCATATTCATTCAATTATAGACCAACCCTGACGGAGATTGGGGTAATGAGGCAAAACATGAATCATACGCTTAACTAAGATCTTGTGACAATCTCTGAATGGAGTTGTGCGAATTGAGTCGATTTTAATGCACCCAAGACTCAATGTTGTATGTTAACACACAAACACATAACAAATAATGTTGTTCCATCTGTTGTTATGGGTTGTGTAAAAACAGATGGAGCAACAGAAGCTCTTGATGTTCTAGGCTGGACAAAACACATTTTTCGAGTGTCAAAAGAAGCATTCAAGTGCCTTGGTTTTCTAAAAAGGTGTAGGAAATACTTAACTCCAACTGATCTCCTTACTATTTACACCACTTATATCCGACCCAAAATGGAACTTCCAGGTCTATTTTGGAGTTATTCGACCGCGTACAGCAGATGGCGAAAGTACTTACGGTGAAAGGAACATCGTCGCAATTTGGGCTGTGTTTCACTAATCTACCGATACTACAATGGTGTGTGGTCTGCTGAAATTAGGGAACTTATTCCCAAAAACCGAAGTTTTTAACGCAACTGATAATCTTCGGCAAGTAATCATCAATTTGTTGTCGACTGGACAGAAGATCGCACAACGCATTACAAGAAAAATTCGTTCTTTAGCCGTACTGTCCGTATATAGAATAAACTTCCTCCTAAAGACTTTCCTGTCACTTTTAATATAGGGAAAATTCAAATCAAATGTCGGCAAACAATGCTCCGTCTATCCTCCCTCCCATAACCTATTATCCTAGTTTCAACACAATGCATTGCAATGATATGGAAATGCCAGCCAAAAAAGTTTGAAGACCAAAAATTGGAGGCATTACTCCATGCAGATTGTTATCAAACTCAACAAGAGTTTGCAAAATCATTGGGAGCTTCTCAAGCAGCAACTTCAAGTTTGCGAGCAACAGGATTCATTCAAAAGCAGAGAAATTGGATACCATACGAAATGAAGCCAAGATTTTATTTATTTATTTAATTAATTCGCCAATGAAATTACAATTTCTTACAGGCTAGCATAATTCTGAAATCTTAATTAAAATCTATTTACTATAGTATAATTTAAAAAACACAAAGTTTAATGTTATCAGTTTAATAATTGAATACTCCTTTTAATGGCATTAGGATCAGTTGAGAAGTCAATAAGATGATATGAATTGTTGAATTGAGCACAAACTCAATGCATCGGATCAAAGTTTGCATAATTTGAACGGAAATATTGGATTTTAAGTGGAATATAATTTCTTGTTGGACGATTTGGAACTATGAATTCGATTTTGCGAAGTAGGAATTCCGTATTAGTTGTTCCATTCAGTAAATTAATCATGAATGAGATATTCATATAAATTCTCCTACTTTTTAAAGTAGGAAGTTTAATAAGTGCTAATCGACTTTCATATGATGGAAGATTAATGTTAGAATTCCATGGGAGTTTGCGAAGGCAAAATAAAAGAAATTGTTTTTGGACGGATTCTATTTTACTTACTAGGTTTCGTATTGCGGATTCCAGACAACACACGCATATTCTAGAATTGGTCTCACAAGTGACGTAAACAATTGCTTTGTGACATAAGGATCATCAAATTCTTTTCTCCAGCGTTTGATGAAACCTAATACCCCTTTGGCTTTATTAATTGTTTGTGACATGTGAGAATTAAAACATAATTTACTATCAAGTAATACGCCAAGATCAAGGAATACCTTAACTTTTTCAAGTTGATGTTCATTGATCGTGAATCTACAGAGTACTGGGTTTCGTCTGTAGAATGTCATTTGTTTACACTTTTTCAAATTCAAATCCATTAAAGTCTTATTACACCATTGGCTAAAATTATCCAGATCAGCTTGAAGTAAGGAACATTGGTTAGATTGGTTTAAGCTAAGGAAGAGCTTAACGTCATACATAACATTTTGGAATTCTTAATACAGGATGGTAGATCATTAATGAATATTAGAAATAATACTGGAACCAAATGACTACTTTGAGGAACACCAGATATAACTGGAATATTTTTCGATTTATAGTCTCTGAACAATACACATTGATGTCTGGTTTTAAGATATTTGGAAATCCATTTAAGAAATACAGGTGAAAGTCCAAGTTTGTCTAATTTATATAGAAGATCATGATTCACTTTATCGAATGCCTTACTAAAATCCGTATAGATAGTGCCAGTTTGTAAGCCGGAATTAAAAGATGTTATCACTGAAGTTGTAAATTCCAATAAAATAGTGGTAGCTGAACAACCTTTTCTAAATCCATGTTGGAATGGAGATAGAAATGATGCAACTTGATGTGATAAGGTTTCAGTTACTATTTTCTCAAAAAGTTTGGGAATAACACTCAATTTAGCTCAATTTACCTTGAAAAAATATTTTGCATGTCCGAAATATCAAGCATTTAACACTATAAAAGAAAATAATTTTTACACCAATTCATTACTTGCGATGAAAAATTGATCCATTACGATAACTCGAAGTGTATGAGGTCGCGGGGCTTTACCGCCAACCGAATCGATACCAAAGCCAAATATTCACGGGAGCAAAAGGGTTCTCTCTCTTATGAGCTGCTGATTCGTTTGAAGCGAGCATTGGCCGAAAAACATCCAGGCATAAAACCGTAATATTCCAGCATGACAAAAGTGGTAGGGAAGTTTTGCCGCTTTATATTCCAGAACGTACCCCGTCCGAATACTATTTGTTTCGATCGATGCAGAACGCTCTCTCTGGGATACGCTTCACTTTGGAACAGAGTATCCGAAACTGGATTGATTCGTTCTTGGCCTCAAAAGATGAGCAGTTCTTTTGGCTCGGAATCCATATGTTGTCCGAAAGATGGGAAAAGGTCATAGCTAACAATGGCCAATACTTTGAATAAAATTATATTTTACAAATGTTTCAAAATAAAAGCTAAAAATTTAAAAAAAAAATCCCGCATTTCTAAGTCATACAGCCAATGTACTGTAAAAGCAAAAGCTTACTTTTCAAAGAATAAGCTTGAAAAACTTGCCATGTTTATAAACTTTAAAATTGTGGCAAAACCCACTGTGCACTGCATAGTTCTTACAGTAACATCAAGTATACAATTACACTCCTATATTTTTTGCTGACAAAAACCAAAAACACCAGTAACATTAGGGTGGTTCTTATCTTGCACTTATATGGATTTTCGATGCTCCCAATTCGTTGTCATCTGAAAACCAAATTGATAATTTGAGCTAGATCGGATAACGTTTAGAAATTGCACATTTTTTTTTTTTCAAAATAAATTGAAAAAATAAAATTTAATTTAAAAATAGTTTTTGTAGTGATTATGGTTCGCCCCTTTACTTCAAACGTGCTTTTGACACATTACAACACAATGCGATCTTGAAAGCTCTAAGATGCAAAGGAGTTCCCGTTCTAAGGACTGAGATCGAATAATTTTTAACATACATATCTGTTAATAAAAATGAAGCCACTAAACTTACAGTTTTGAACCTTTTTTATTTGATTAAAATTATTGTTGTTACAATTTACAAAAAAAATATTTTTATAGTTCTAATCACTAATGATGAAATTTTGAACCTCTTTCGAAAACCTTTCCATTATGGTTTTCATAGTGCTTTATGTCACTTTGTTCTTACAGGTTGTCCATATCCGTTTAAAATCTACCACACTTTTGGACACCTTTTTTGTGCTCTTCAATTATATTTTAACAAGAGCCCAATATCCCTCTACTAGACTTAGCTCCAGACAGTTTGGAGCAATTGCCTCTCTTGGTACAAATACCACATTATTGTTCTTGTACCACTCAAGACCTTTCTTACCATAGTGACTGATGCCAAATAAGGCCTAAAATAGGAGGACACATTAAGGAGTCTTATGAATGGAAACATCCTTTTTTGTAAACATTCCTTGATGTAAATTTCGGTATTTATAGATCCCTTTATAACAAATGTTTGGCTTTTTTGCTGAAACTGCATATTGCTTGCCATTCCAAGAACTTTTTGGGAAATTTTGTGTGCTTTTGGGTCCTAAACTATTCTTCAACATTCCCTCGAACACCATCAACATAAAAATATTGACCCAGAAGCTGCAAACAATTTTCCATACGTACATTTTGTCATCCATTATGCAGCAGGTATATTTTTTGTATAAAATTTGACTTCAATTTCCGTGCTCTGTTTTTGGCCTCTAAATATTTACCAGAATTCCTGTCAGAAAATTTTTGAGCCTTGTATGCTATTAAACCTTCATTGGCTTTAACTTTTCGTACCAAATAGTCCGAGTACTGACCTAACCGGAGGTGTTGGGAGCTCTTTTGGAAATGCTTTCTATTTTTTTGGCTTTAGAAACATCATGTGGACCATTCCTTCTACCTGAACCAGGTTTTATATCAACGGACAAGTTCTCCCGGTAATGTTGAATAACATTGGAAAAAGTTTGAGGGCAGACCTTTGATTGTTTGACCAACTTTTTGTAGGACCAAGATAGGTTTTGTTGAAAATATTTAATAATTTTAGTACGCACTTTTTTCTTGTCACTCATTTTAATCAGATTAACAACAAGTGAACATAATTGACATTAAACATAATAACTGACATGCTTTACAAAGGTAACTTGATCAAAAAAAAAATCAAATAACACTTGAGTTAAAATTTTTAATGAAAAACGTGTGTTAAGAATTTTATGATCTCAGTCCTTATACTTCATGAGGGCTCATCAAGCAAACTGTTCAAAGTAAACTACAGAGTTCGTCAAGGCTTTGTTTAGTCTACATTATTGTTTAACATAGTACTTGACGTAGTTATGAACCACTCTATGGATATGCAGCATGGTATTTCATGCAGCTAAAGCTGTCTTACATATTAATATCAACAAAACGAAATTAATGCGCATAATATACATCATGCAACACGAACTTCCAGCTTTCGGGGCAACGCATTGATGATGTTGAAAACTTTTGCTATCTGGAGAGTATAGTTTCAAAAAGTGGTGACAGCAAAGAAGATATTCAGAATAGACAAGGCAAAGGCAAGGCATACTTATGGTACGTTCAACAAATTCAGGAGATCGCAAAATATCTCAACTCACACCAAGGTGTTTAACTGCAAAGAGAAATCTGTGCTTCTATATGGCTGCAAAACATGGAATATATCGAGTAGCGAAATGAGTACTATGCAAGCTTTGGTAAACCGTTGGCATATGGGCAATTCCATATCATCGTACGTGACATTTGTACGCCTATAGAGTGGAATAGATTTTGCACAAATAAGAGTATCTGAAAAATAATTTGGTCTTTATGTTCCATTCAGAGGGTACTACACTTAAAAAAAAAATAATAAGTCCATTCGAAACATTGTTGTCCAAAATATCGAGCGAAATAAGGGTATATCGTACGTGAGATAAAACGGAAGTAATTTTGAGGTACATGTAGAAATATGCGATAATTTGCAAATCGTGAGAGGCGTTATGCTTTCTTTTAATTTCTTACACTAAACGAAATATTTTTCCTTTACAATCCATCATATTTAAATAAAAACAATCATTGGATGATTTTATAATAAATAAAATTTAATATCGTACGTGACATACCGTACGTGACAGATTTTTCTCCTATAATAAAACAATATATATTCTGTAAATATATGTATACAAAAACTAAAAAAATAAATAGAAAATAGAAAATATATATTCGGTTTCAATAAACAATTTTATAAGAGCAAACAAACAATCAGAGTCAAATTCATTTGACACTATATGCTAATTGGGAGCTTAGTTTTGACCGCAATTTTAGCCCAAAACACGCCAATTAAATTTTTAATTTTTTTTGCTCTTAAAATGTTGTAATAAGCTCTAAATACTGACACATAGTAATATTTTAATGTTTTCTCCTATTCAAATCATCTTGAAAAAAAGATTCAAGGGTTTTTGGGTTTTCAGTCGTGGTAGTCATTCTCGTGGAATTGCCCATATACTTAGAATATTCTGGCCAGCCACGATATCAAATCAAGATTTGTGGATTAGAATAAATTAGGTTCCTTTGGGTTTGAGTATACGATCACGTAAATTTGTTAGCTGGAACACACAATGAGAAAGCCAGCTAACGATATAACTAGGCAGTCCGTCGAATAAAACACCCAAGGTTCTAGGAGACCTACAAATACTTGGAGACGACAAATTGAGAACGAGTTGCATGAGCATGGTATATCCTGGAGTGGAAAACATTTGTTGCCGCCCTATGTTCCACTGGGAATGAAAGGATTAAATATATATAGATGCTTAAATATAAAATATACAAATTATCCCACATCGTTTACCCACTATACTCGTATCTTGACACCAAAAAAAAAATCATAACATTTTAAGCTCAGTGTGCAAACGTGCTAAATTTTACAGGAGACACCAAAAAACCTTTTAAAATCCATGGCTTTGAATATTTTTGAAATCTATCAAAGCAGTTTTTTTTTTAATTTTCCGGTATGATTTATAATGATAAATATTGTTACGAAATTGCATTATCAATTTAAATTTAATGGTCTGGCAACATTCATCATGTTTATAAACATTTCCATCAGTAGCAATTTATACTTATAAACAATGTTGTTAACATGCTGTTATTAACATTGTTTATAAGTATGGCATCATTAACTGTGAAGCATCTTTAAAGCTTTAGGTGATCATTGTGGAAAAAGAATATTCGGGTTTTTGCGTTAGATAATTCATGAGACTTCTGGATGATGGCTCGGTGTATATAAATAGTAATAGTGAGATGTGAGTGAGTCAATATATGTATTACCAGTGTATTTTTGTAAATTAGAAAATGTGTGTATTAAGGACTGAGATCGAAAAATCTTTAACACACGTTTTTCATTAAAACTTTTAACCCAAGTATTATTTGATTCGTTCTTAATCAAGCTACCTTTGTAAAGCATGTCAGTTATTATGTTTAATGTAAATTATATTCATTTGTTGTTAATATGATTAAAATGAGTGACGAGAAAAGAGGGCGTACTAAAATTATTAAATATTTTCAACAAAACCCAACTTGGTCCTACAAAAAGTTGGCCAAACAATCAAAGGTATGACCTCAAACTGATTCCAATGTTATTAAACAGTATTGGAAGAACTTGTCGGTTGATAGAAAACCTGGTTCAGGTGGAAGTAATGGTCCACGTGATAGTTCTAAAGCCAATAAATATAAAGCATTTTCAAAAGAGCTCCCAACACATCCGGTAGGAAAGCAGCCCGGTTAGCTCAGTACTCGAACTATTTGGTACGAAAAGTTAAAACCAATGCAGGTTTAAAACCATACAAAGCTCAAAAAGTTTCTGACTCGAACTCTGTTAAAAATTTAGAGGTCAAAAACAGAGCACGGAAATTGAAGTCAAATTTTATACAAAAAATATACCTGCTGCAATAGATGACGAAACGTACTTATAGAACATTTTTCGCAGCTTCCGGGTCAATATTTTTATGTTGTTGATGCTCGAGGAAATGTTCTAGAAAAGTTTGGGACTCAAAATCAGACAATTTTTCCAAAAAGTTCTTGGCATGACAAGAAATATGCAGTTGCGGCAAAAGAAGCCAAACATTTGTTACAAAGGGCTCTATAAATACCGAAATTTACATCAAGGAAAGTTTACAAAAGAGGATGTTTTGATTCATAAGACTTTTTAATGTGTCCACTTATTTTGGGCCTGATTTGGCATCCTGTCACTATGGTAAGCAAGGTCTTTAGTGGTACAAGAACAATAACAATAATTCCTCCAAACTGCCTGGAGCTGAGTCCAGTGGAGAGATGTTGGGCTCTTGTTAAAAGAGAATTGAAGAGCACAAAAAGGTATCCAAAAGTGTGGTAGATTTCAAACGGAGATGGACAACCTGTTCGAACAAAGTGACAGAAATCACTATAAAAACCATAATGGAAGGGTTTTCGAAAAAGGTTCAAAATTTCATCATTAGTGATTAGAACTATAAAATTTTTTTTTTTTTTTTTTTAAATTGTAACAATAATTTCAATCAAATAAAAAAAGATTCAAAACTGTAAGTTCAGTGGTTTCATTTTTATTAACATATATGTTTGTTAAAAATTTTTCGATCTCAGTCCTTAAATAAAGATTTGTTACATTTTTTAAACTACTGATCGCTTTTACTTGTAATTAAAAAAATACGGTTGGGTGGTTACTTTACTAACCACATTTTCTATAGTCTTTAAAATACAGTTTATTGGCATCTACTGCAATTTTGCTAAACAATAATATTTCTTGAAGTCATAGTTTATGATTTTTGCTATAGTTAGATAAATATATTAATTTGAAAATATTGTAAAAATCAGTTTTTTTAAGAGACTTTCACGCATTCAATAAAAAAAAGCACAGAGTGTTTATTGTTCATCGAATTCAGTGTTATTTCGATTGTTTGATCAGAAAAAAAAAAACAAAAAATTGTATTATAGTTATTTTTAATGCCAACCGCCAAGGTGGTTAGTAAACTAACCACTTTACTCCACAAAAAACGTTGGAATGGGGTGGTTTTTCATGTTTTGATTTATTTTTTTTTCTTACTTTTTATAATAAACTAACCTTGATTAATGTAAAAATACAATTGTTTTGATTTTAAACTTATAGAGAAAAAAGCGTGGCTGAAAGAGTTAAAGGAATTAAACCACCGTTTTTAAAAGGTAAAAACGTCACAATATAATGATAACAATTCACAGTTTAAAAGGAAAGCGTTGGCGACTATATAAGTACTTTTTTGGACTTATTTATATTGTTTTTTAGTGGACATAGCTCATTTGCTTATAACAGTTCCTTTTATTTTTATCGGTTTAACTCTCATATTTGATTTAAAGACACTTTGTCACTAAAGTTGCACCCAAAAGGCAACGAAGCAAAGTGTTTGATATTCATGATCGAGATGATTATAAATTTCAAAATGATTCTTAATAAATTTATGATTTACTTATTTTGATTTAAATTAAATGAATAAACCCACAATTAAAACAATATACTCAATTCCAAACCAATTTTGCAATTTTGATAAAATAAATGGGACTAAAAAAAATAAATAATTGTAAACTTTGTTAATGTAAACACTTATTATAGCGTTGGGTATTAAAATCTAAAATTGGACTTAGCACGTTTGCACACTAAGCTAACGATATCACAAATCCCAAATTTTTCAATGAAATTCTTAAAATTTAAAAATTGTTTTTTTGATTCTAATAAACGCTAAATGAGGATCAATTGTGGCTTAGCGTGAAGAACGATTTGAAATTGGAAAAAAACTCATAACATTTCATGCAAAAATGGAAAATAAGAACCACCCTAATACTCATAGTTGCAAATAGGTTAGTAATTTTCATAAATACATGATGACATTACAACTGGTTGTAATGCTCAAACAACAACATTTTCACAAACATTTCAGTTTTTTTTTTTTTTTTTTTTTTTGCAAAAAAAGAGCGAACAACAAAAATTTAAGTTAAAAGTTAAAATGTTTAATGTTTAATTCCGTTTAAAATACTGACTTTAATTACAAAGTGTCGCAGCAATCGCAGTCAACGGTTTTTAATTTCTTTTAAACATTTCATTTTCGAATTTGTTTTTCATTTTTTTTTTTCTCTCTCTCTGCTAACAAACGATTAATTGAGTCTTTTGGAAAAACAGGAATTTAGAGAAAAAACTTAGTATTTACAAAAAAAAATAAAAAAAAATTCTACATAAAAAGCAAACAATTGGAGAAAGGGGGTAGAAATGTCAAAACAAAAATGTTAAAACATGAACATTGAAGTTGAAATGAAAGAAAAACAACAGCTAAACTGAATGAAAATTACAAAATCCTATTATGAATCCATTAGATACGGTTGCACGCACAAAGTACATAAATACTTACTACGGCTGTGACATAAACTCAAACATATTTACACAACCATAAGAATGGATTCACTTTCTCACATACATAAACACATACATACTTATGTACATTACTGTTAGGCTCAAATATTTTTATAAAAATTATATAAAAACACATTTATTCTTATAGAGACCATACACTAATAAAAATGAGGAGTTTGACTACCCAGCAGTTCTAGGAGACAGTCCCGAACTAGTGATTTTACCCATCATTTAGGGTGGGAACTAGTTACTTCAATAGCTACGTGACTAGTTATTTTAACACGTGCTTGTCCTAAGCAGGGGGCCAATTGACCCTTATTGACTACAATGAGACTGTCTAATAGCTTGTCCAAAGTAGTCAACGCATTGGATTCACATACTGGTTAAATAACGTCAGTTACCTTAATAGCTACCTAACTGGTAACTTGTTCAGCTACATAACTAGTTATTTTAACATTTACGAGTGCCAATTGACCTCAAATAGTCAGCTAAAAGTCATATCATAGGCAGTCCAATAAACGATAGCTTGTAAACAAAACTTTCTTCGACAACTCTCCAATCGATTGCTTCTGGTGGATAAAATAACTACTGTCTAAAGTTAAGTACAAAATAAACGTTTAAAGTGACTTCACTTCATGCTATGTTACATGGGATATCAGTATACTTAAGCAAAAATAAAAATTAATTGTATGAGAATTATATCAACACAATTTGTATAAAACCAGTTTGAACGAATTATCTCACAAAACGTTTGAAGTGACTACACTACAGATTACTTAGAGACACTTAAGTGACAATTGTCTTCACGCTGGATTACCTTGGGTGTATAAAGTAACCAATTGTCTTCTCTCTGCACTACAAAGAGCATATGCGTGTCAAATGACCAAAATATATAAATTGGAGTCAACCAAGACATAAGACATTTGTGACGATTACTGTCTATAAGGGATACATTGACTACTTGCTTAACTGCTGGATTATTTCCATTTTTGTTGTTGTTTGTTGTTATTTATTCAACATACAATTGTGCAAAATAATTGTTGTGTTTATTTGGTTAGTTATTAGTGAGCACTCAACGTGTGAATGTGATTATCGGATGTTTTGCATACTCTCATTTTAGTAACGGAGATTAATTATCAATTATTGGAGTTTCCAACCCGTTCGTTCTCTTCTTATATTTGCAGCTCCCTAAACTATCGCAACTTGTAATGTATACATGATGTCCTGCGCGGACTAAAGAAGACTTTCAGTTTAACAAATCCTCGACAACGCCTTTGATCACCTTGATAAAGAAAGTATGTTTTGAACTAAACGTTTTACAGTTAACCTTTAAGGAGTCTTGTTTATTAATTTTGACAGCATATAAAACATTGTTCAGTTCAACTAAACCTACTTAATTTTTTCCTAAAGATCGGATGACATTTAGTTAGAGCGGCTCAATAAACTATTAACACAACAAGTACTTATGTGTACGAACACTCATACAGCTCATATCTGATTGGATTATTGGGTACTTATTAAGTGCCACTTGAGTTCTCAATGCCAATATATGGGCTCTTTAGAAAGTTTCATCATGAATCACAATTACTGCTTAATGAGATTTTAACTGAATTCTTACTGGGTTTGTTATTGTTTTTTCCGAATCACTCCAGTAACGAAGATCATCCAAAATCGATTTTTGTACCAAATAATAATCTTATGTGGGAACTCATATTGCAAGACCAGTATATGAATTATCGTGAAACTGTATTGTATTTAATATGGAATGAACATTAAGAAGTATTACTTATACTAAATTAGGAAAAACGTTGGGATGATTTTCAATATAAATTATTGAAAAATCTTGCCAGAGTAATGAAAGAAAGTTCGTTAGATTACCAGTAACTTTATACAGAACAAATATCTTCTGGATATGTTTGAAACATTTGGATTAGACAAACTTGTCAAAGATAGAAGTTATTTCTACGTGAATAAAACATGAATTCATCATTCAACTGAAACCAAAATCTCATCAACACAAAGGATTTCTCTTGATTTTAAGACGAACTAACTCCAATTTAGAAGCCATCTTTTTTCTATCAGTGTAATCATTGTATAAGATTTTATAACACAAACAGAAATGCATACAGAAGAGAAAATGAAAACAAAAAGAACAAATGAGACTAAAAACAGAAACCAGTCTCTCACATACATAAATATATAAACGCATAAACACATACACACACACTGACACATATTAGCAAAACAAAAAGAAAACCAGAAAAACACCAAAAAAATCAGTGGAAAAAAAACTCCAGTTACATGAAAACCAGATGCTTTACTTTATTATTATGAGATGGAGTTGGTTTTAGTTGTAAATGTAGCACACAGATACACAAATCCATACAGACATACAGACATATGTACATTAATTCCTTCTAAGTATACAAACATTACTATAAACATTTGAATGCTAGTGTATATGTATATTTTATATGCACGAATATAATCTTAATTTCAATTATCATGATCATGTTCTAAAGCAAATTTTATTTTCTTTTTCTTTTTTTCTCTTCCCACTTTTTACAACCACAACGTAAATCTTAAAGGGAATTATGTAGTTAAACTAAAGCAAACAAGAAAAAAATATAAAAATAAAAATAAACCTTATTTTAATTTCTTATGCAAGTGTAAGAAGGAATTTATTTTTTTACTTTAAATATGTATGAGTATAAATCAAAATGAATATGAAATTATCACGAGATCTAAGACATGTTTAAATATGTATTTCCGAGGGCAAATGTAATGTAAAGCAATGTTTTAGACAAATTACCATTACGCCAAGAAAGTTGGTAGAAAAAAATCAAAAAGAATTTATAAAATATCTTTGTACTTAGGTACATATATAGTTTTGAAAATGGTCAAGATAAAATATAAAAATTTAGTTTTTTTATTTATATAAAAGGAGAGGGCAAAAAACTATTATCATAGATTAACAGAAAACTAATAAATTAATTAATATTTTAATACATTATTTTTCAATTTGACCCTGGAATGTGGCCAATTAATTCCTACCAATATGGGAATTTGGAGATAATCTAAAATGCAGGAAATGTATGCAGTCAATCTGGAATATACCAAGCCACGAAGAACAGATAAGCTTCTATAATTAAACAGACCAACTCTCAGTAGAGAAGTTAATGTGACAAGTTTTGGGAATAAGGAGATTCTGTTACTAAAGATTGTAGGGTTTGATAAAAAGAATTAGTGGTCATGTTATTAAAGGGTGTAATCAAAGTTTTTAAGAACTCAAACTTCGGGCTTTCAGAAACTTAAGGAGCGGACATAAACCGAAAATTCCAGATGCAGGAAGATGATGACTATTGGCAAGCTGACAAAAATTCCATAAAAGAAACCAACAGGAGAAATGATTAATGTTCAGCATCTAAATCGATTGGTTATGAACTGTCTCATAGGCCAAACTAAATTGATGTTCCTTAAAGCAAGTATATACCCAGGGACCGAAAATAATAATTATTATTGAAATTTTTAAAGTAAAAAAAATCCATCACAAGAAAATGTCGGAGAGTCAAGTCAAGCATACCATTTTGATCGTTTTCAACCATAATATAACAATAAGAGAAAGAATCACTACAAAATATGTTTTCAATTATACATGCCTTGAATTGTCAGACTAATATAAAATAAAAAATAAAAGTACAATTGAAATAAAACATCAACAATTAACTAAATTGAAAAATAATTTAAATTCAATTAAAAAAATATATATAAGAAGAAACATCCGTGTTAAATGTGGTTTGAACAAAATCTCGTAAGATTTATAAAATGTCCTGAAAATAAAATTAAAGAATGGAGTGCAGCCTGCGGTGTTGAGCTGAAGAAACACTCCCGGATTTGCATGCATCATTTCAATGACTCCGATTATATTGCACAGTGAGGCAGAATCAAAATTTTTTGGAAATAAATCTGGCATTTCTGAACGGCTGGTTCGATCGGGACAAAATTTGACATGGGCGTAGCCAAGGAGTATTATAACGGAGTTTTAAAGTGGGATATTTTTTAATCTAATTGAGATATTGACTTTAAATATTGTTTGTAAGTTCGGAATAAATGTGTTCGGAATAAATGTGTTCGGAATAAATGTGGATCAAATTGTTCCAAATATTGCAATCCTATTAAAATTTTGATACAATTTTTAGTTTTAGAAACTCAGTAAATATGTAATATGCAATAAAATCTTTATTTATTGACAAAACTCAATGAAATTTTCAACGTTTTTTAAACTTGTCATTCTAAATAACAAAGTGTAAAAAAAAATTGTCAAAAGGTCAAAGGGCATCCCGCAATTCCTAAAAATTGGAGCGAAAATCCCAAAAATGGTATTTTTTTTACAATTTTGCCCATAGGGTCCACATTTTCTTCGGGGCTGGGAAAATACTTTGGAAATAAATAGGGATCACATCAAGGTTTCTAAAGCTGCTTTCCGTTTTCTGATCCCAGCTTTGGGATTTTAGAACATGTGGCCCAAAGTTGAAATTTTGATAAAAAAAATAGGTCAAATTCCGAAAGCCGTAGGGCCGACATATTCGAAAAACAAGACATGTATTTTATATTGAAATGTTCTCCGTAAAGATATTTAACAGAAAAACATAAAACTGTTATATGTTCTTAAAGAAAGTTTTATTTTAATAAAAAAAAAGAGTTAAGTCACCTTTTCGTCCAAAAAACTGCAAAAATTTACTATTTTTTGAATTTTTAAATTGAAACTCGTTTATTTTTGTATCCATAATCGATATTGCCCTGAAATCTTTTGTATGTTATTGGTAATTTAGTTGTCTAACTAACAAAAGAAATTTGAGACCATTCGGTCCAAAACTAAGCCCTATATTTTAAAAAATGTGGACCAAGGTATGGCAAAATTTTAAAAGTTCAATTTTGAAATGCCTTTATCTCGACCTAAGGCCTAGCCAAGCGCTTTCCAAAAATATAGACATCTTTGAAATCGGATAGGAAACAAAAAAATGGCACGCGTTTAAAAATTTTACATGTCGAAGATACCCTAATTTGAGTCCCCATAGCGTCCATTTTAATAACTTAAACTCGAATACTCCTTGGCTACGCCCATGTCAAATTTTGTCCCGATCGAACCAGCCGTTCAGATTTATTTCCAAAAAATTTTGATTCTGCCCCACTGTGTATTATACAGCATCAAGCCACAAAACTTGCACCTATAATGCCAAATGTGACACCTTCTCTTGAGCCAGTAAAAGGCGTAAATGATTGTTCTACTGTATTTCAAATATAAACAAAATATTTCTCAATTTTTATTTGTTATTATTCGTATTTTTGGATTTCTGTTTTTTAATTTTTCTATTATTTGACGTAACAATGGTTTTCAACTATATTTTCATAAATTAACATGCTTTTTAAATTATTGATTTTTATTTATTTATTTATTTATTTTTTTTTTTTTTTTTGTCAGAAATATTTGTCAGACTCTTACCCCCTGTCTATACTTGACAAATATTTTTCATAACAATTTATGACGTTTGTTGTCAAGACAAAGTTGTCTAAGCAAAAGCACTAACAATTTTGTCATAACGAAGCAATAATACTAATAAATGGGAACTATACCTGATAATTTTTTATCTTGACAACCATTTTGACGTTTATCATGATAAAAATGTATCAGGTATAGACAGGGGGTTACGTATATGTAAATAAAACTCAATAATTAATTTGTCTATCTACGAAAAAAATAAAAATCATAGTCTGACAAAAAATTAACAATTATTTCTGACAAAAAAAATAAAAATCAAAGGGCCGTTTTCTCATTAGGTGATAATCTTTTTTCCCAACGAAAAACTGCAGATTAAAGAAATTTGGTTTTCTCAATGTCTCATTTGCTTCTATTCTATCGCAAAGCTAACCCGACCTCATCTGTCAATTATTTATTTATCGTAGTTTTATTTATTCGTCATAGTTTTTATGTGTTTATGTTTTTGTAAACGAAATTAAATAGACTTTATAAAAAAAAAAGTTTAATAGAGGAATTAACATTAATTTGATGGCGGCTGAACTCGATGAACATGGGTTCTAAGTGAATGCTGAAAGAGTTTATCATGCCAGGCCTAACTACCTGGCAGACATGGAAGATAATGAATTTTTCAAAAGATTCCGGCTGTCGATGACCACATTAAACAGCTGATTTATGTAAACATGTTGTCACTTGAAGGCAGGGTTGCCAACTATCACATCTATTTTGAGAGGTATTGCCAACTGAAAATAATGTTTTTTGTCGGTATAGTGAGAAAACCAAAATTGTTAACGGAGAGTTTATCCGCCTAATAAATTTATGTCGAGATTTAGTAACAGGCAGTTTGTCGCTACATTGAGAAAACGGGCCAAAGTCTGACAAAAATTTCTGATAAAAAAAAATAAAAATCAGAAAATAACAATTATGTTGTGATTTTTATTATAAATGTCATAATTGTTACGGTCCCTGTATATACCTAAATGATACTGTAGTGCGAAGCTCACTTAAGAGTAAAGATAGCTGTTTCCTAAAAGAGATTAAGTTGCTAGACAAGTTGATAACCCTTAAGGGTTATTAAAGGTATTGAAACACATATTAGATCTGAGTGCTGGAAAAGGTAAATTTTTTTAAGAGAACATACTCTCTCATATGTATACGAACAATCGATAAAAATGAAAAGACACCAATCTTTTATTATATCCTACACCACCATATGGGAGAGGGTACATTGATTGCGTTAGTGCTGATGTTTATAACGCCCAAAAAAATTAGTCCTACACCCACCTTAAAATATATCGACTGGGAATCACTTTCTGGAGCCTGGCGGTTAGGTCGCAATTTTGAAGATATTTCGATAAAATTTGTCACATACATGATGCCTATTGAAATTGGTTGAAATCGGTGTAAATTATTTCACAAATATTCTCCCCAAATAGGGCGTTTTTGTCATAAATGTCTGATTTATAAAGGTATCCACACAACTCTCTCCACAAATAATTTTTATATAAAAGGAAATCACATCTAAATTGTTTTTCCGGATCAACCCATAATTCGCCATAGCTACTTCCGAGAATCACTTCAATGAACAATTATATCTTTCAACACAAATAAATTGTATACAAAAATAAATCATGCAATCTAATTTCATGACGATCAGTCCATAATTGGTTATAGCTCCCATATAAGGCCCACTTCCGAAAATCTCTTTAACAAACATAAATCTGATAAAAATTTTGGTATCTAAATAAAATTCAACAAAACTTATCATATAGAAATACATCACGCGACCTATTTCATGGCGAACGGTCCATAATTGGTCATAAAAAAATTACTGAAATTTTAAAAGAAAAATTATTTGCTCATATACTTAATGTAGGTAGTAATATGGTCGGGCTTGACCGACTATACTTTCTTACTTGTTTGAGGGCGACAAATTACAATCATCTTAAGGGGGTCTAGAAGGCAACAGTACCTCTAATTACGGACAACATACGGCTAAATCATTGTTGGTCGTACTAAACTAGAATTCAGAAGATTCTAACTAAAACTAAAGCCTATTTGCTCTCAAATTATCAGGGTGGTCAAATGTCAGCTCTAAGAAGTCTTGTTCGAGTTAGAGTTCTTGTAAGTAATCTTGCAAGAGGGTTCGAATGATATTGTAGTTTCGAGATGGATGTATATACCACGACATTTTCTAAACTCGAACCTCTAATTACGGGCTAAATCGTTGTTGGTCATACTAAACTAGAATCCGGAAGATTCTAACTAAAACTAAAGCCTATTTGCTCTCAACTGAGAGCCATGATGAACAGGTAGGTCTCAAATTATCAGGGTGGTCAAATATCAGCTCTAAGAAGTCTTATTCGAGTTAGAGTTCTTGTAAGTTATCATGAAAGCTATCATGAATGGTGTTGTAATTTCGAGATGTATATCCCACAATTCTAAACTCGTATTTTTCCAATGGTACTTCTAATTCTTTATAGATGATCTTATTTCTTTTCTACCATAATGCTTCCATGGTGGTCCTAATAATTTTGAATTTTTTTGCCCTTAACATTTGATGTTGTATGACGAAATTGGTTTTAAAACAGTATTGTACAGGATTACTTTACAGTCAAGTGTTAGTTTCGATTAGTCGTAGACTAGTCTGGGCAAATCATAAGCTTTTAGTCTCATATGGAGCTTTTGGCTCTACAATTAATACCAAAGGAAGTTATTAGCTCAACAGGAAGAACGATAAGGCGAATCCTGCGATGAGCACAAGGTATCTCAACAGTAACTACACGCAGAAAAAAAATATAGTTGGGCATGGTTACTGTAACCATTTCAACATTTTTAACAATATTATAGTCACAGTAACTATATATATGATTGTGGTAACAATAATATGGTTAATTTACGATTCACATGATTGTATCAACCATATATATGGTTACAGTAAAAATGTATATGTTTGTGACAACATGCACAACTATATTTTTTTTTTCTGCGTGTATGTTTTGGACCCTAGTAGCAGGACATCTGTTGCAAAAACTGATGTCGTATTCATCATTCAGATTCATTAGCAATATTTCAGCATTCCTGATTTTTTTTATTGTTAATGAAATTCGAGAATCCGTATTTCGGTTGTACTGGCGTATGTGGAATTCTTCTGTTTCCATGAAACCTTTCATACAATCAGCTTAATGAGCCTGATTCAGCAAAATGAATGAACTCTATGTACGTACGAATATCACTGAGTTCATATAACAGGGGCTATATGAACAGGCACAGAAAAAATCACGCAATTGAACCCATTAAACAATTACAGGACTTTAAAGGCTCGGACCATAGGTGACAACTAGATAGGTAACTGAGAGCCAAAAACCTAAGTCTGTTGTCAAAAACCTAATTCATGAGAATGTATTGCCATGTATTTTGTTATTGTATCACTCGTATGTGTGAAAATAGAGTAATTTTTTCCATTGATATTTCTCTCTCCTTCCGCTCTATATATAAGAACTGAGATCGAAAAATTCTTAACACACGTTTTTCATTAAAACTTTTAACCCAAGTATTATTTGATTTTTTTTTTTTTTTTTTTGATCAAGTTACCTTTGTAAACCATGTCAATTATTATGTTTAAAGTCAATTATGTTCATTTGCTGTTAATATGATTAAAATGAGTGACCAGAAAAAAGTGCGTAATAAAATTATTAAATACTAGCTTGACCCGGTGCGCTTCGCTACCCCTGTCGATGTAAAAATCGGTTCAGCCGTTTAGTAATTATTGTTTAAAAACTAAAGGTACCAATTTTACCCGGTTTTTCCCCTTTTTATCCCTTTCTGGTCCAAGTATTTATAGCCTATTGACGCTTCCAAGTAAGGATCTATCTACGTTCCAAATTTCAATAAAATCGGTTCAGCCGTTTAGGCGTGATGCTCAAACAAACAAACAAACAAACTTACAAAGACATTTATATATTTATATAGATTTTCAACAAAATCCAACTTGGTCCTACAAAAAGTTGGCCAAACAATCAAAGGTCTGCCGTCAAACTGTTTCCAATGTTATTAAACAGTATTGGGAGAACTTGTCCGTTAATAGAAAACCTGGTTCAGGTAGAAGGAATGGTTCACATGATGTTTATTAAGCCAAAAAAATAGAAAGCATTTTCAAAAGACCTCCCAACACATCCGGTAGGGAAGCAGGACGGTTAGTTCAGTGCTCAGAATATTTGGTACGCAAAGTTAAAGCCAATGCTAATTCAAAAACATAAAAATTTAGAGGCCAAAAACAGAGCACGGAAATTGAAGTAAAATTTTATAAAAAAATTCCTGTTGCATACTGAATGACGAAACATATGTTCTGGCAGATCTTTCGCAGCTTCCGGGTCAATAGTTTTCTGTTGCAGATGCTCGAAGAAATGTTGAAAAAAGTTTAGGACTCAAAAGCAGACAAAATTTCTCAAAAAGTTCCTGGTATTTCAAGCAATATGCAGTTGCGGCAAAAAAGCCAAACATTTGTTACAAAGGGCTCAATAAATACCCAAATTTACATCAAGGAATGTTTACAAAAAAGGATGCTTCCATTCATAAGACTTCTTAGTGTGTCCACTTATTTTTGGCCTGATTTAGCACCCTGTCACTATGGTAAGAAAGGTCTTGAGTGGAAAAAGAACAATAATGTGGTATTTGTACCAAGAGAGGCAAATTCTCCAAACTACCAGGAGCTAAGGCCAGTGGAGAGATATTGGGATCTTGTTAAAAGAGAATTGAAGAGCACAAAAAAGGTGCCCAAAAGTGTGGTAGATTTTAAACGGAGATGGACAACCTGTTCGAACAAAGTGACAGAAATCACTATAAGAACCATAATGGAAGGGTTTCCGAAAAAGGTTCAAAATTTCATCACTAGTGATTAGAACTATAAAAATATTTATTTTTTGTAAATTGTAATAATAATTTCAATCAATAAAAAAAAATCAAAACTATAAGTTTAGTGGTATTATTTTTATTAACATTTATGTATGTTAAGAATTCGATAGATATCAGTCTTTATTTCTCTATGGCTCGTACTTTAATTCCTATCTCTTTAACTTTTTTTATATATGAAGATTTATCATCTTCTCTACTAGGATTTCATAAGTAAGCCTAATTAATCGATACTCAGCTTAGATAAAATCAACCGTTTCTGTGAAATAATCAATTGATTCATTAAGGCATATATGTTCGGATCATAATGTTGACATTTCTATGTCCAAAAATTTGTGCTAAAAAGAAGAGTTTGACAGCTGACAGTAACTGGTACTGGTGCTCGATAATCTGACTAGATGAACAGAGTTATTGTGATGATTTTTGATCGCGTACTCTCTCTTTTCGGTGATCGGAATTTTTATCCTAGATCGTGTGATTTATTTGAAGTCAAAGGTCTATGAAAAAACCATGGTGCATTGAAAAATATATTTCAAAAGACTGTATTTTCTATTTAATTCAAATCATGCGTAAATATTAGGAAAAATTTTATTATTTATGGTTTTTTTAAGACTCCACAGAAGGGACCTTATAAAATCAGACTAATAAGAATAATGCCTTTGGTTTGAAAATTTAATAACATTACAAAATACTTATAATTAACAACAATTATAGTAGTAAATAGTTCCTGTATTTGATAGTTTGTATTTATACTATTATTTATGATGTATTTAGTTTTTTGTTATACAAATATAACGCTTCCGTGACCAATACTACACTGTAACCATAAATGACGAAATAAATATTTATGTATTTGCCAATATCGCCCTCCCACTAGTTAATAATAATTAGTTTTTATATAAATGTTTTCTTAACAATTAACTAAATGGATAAATATAAAACAAATTGCAAAATTAAAAAAAATTTTCAAACTTACTCATTGTGTGGTATGTCCTCGTCCTGTTCAGCGACAACAATAAAACTGTTCAATTTAAAAATTAAAATGCCCAATAACAGGGTGAGTACACAAAATTGTTTACGCTCCATTATGATTAATATTTATGCCAATTGATGACTGACTGACTGACTAGTGACGACGTAGTTGATGACAAGCGTAACAATAACACACCACAACAACAATAGTTTTGCTGATGATTACAATGTTGTTGTTATTGTTGATGATGATGTCGACGATATTGCTGGTGGAGGCGATGATGTTGATGTTGTAGACGATGACAATGGCATCAAACAAAATCAATTTTGAGGGGCAGGGAGAAGGTTTTTATTTAATGTTTGAACTATTGTTTTTTTTTTTTTTTTTGTTATTAGGCAAATAGTTTTGTAACGTTTTGTTTTGCTTTGTTTTGTTGGTTTATGTATTTGGAACTTATTCCCTTTTGCACTTTTTTTTTTTTGTCTATAGTTTATTTTCGTTTGATTTTTCGTTTTGTTCTGTTGTTTTTGTTTTTGTATAATATTTGCTTTCTTACGTCGTATTATTTGTATTATTACGTAGTTAATGTTACAAAGGTATTATTGTTGTTGTTGTTTTTGTTATACAACGTTTTAATACTCAATACACAGTTATACACAAACAAACACGGCTACAATAGTAATGGAGAGAGAAAACAAATCATACAGATACGATGAGTACACGTGAATAAAAAGATGGTGTAAACAAAACCACTACTCACACATACAATCTCTCACTCACTTACTCACCACTGCTACCATCGACATACAATCGAATCGTATCGTATGTATGGATGGGTGGGTGTGTATTTTGGTGGGTTAGAGAGAGGTGCAGAGTGGAGAGCAAAACAAATGAAAGATATTATAAGGATTTTAAGAATTCGTATATCAGACGACTGACTTTACGAATATTTAAGGTTTTCGTCGTTTGGTATTTATTTATTTTATCTATAATGTGTGTGTGTGTTTGCAATTGTATTGGAAATATTGTTTTCGTTGTTAAACTTGCTGGCTTTTGTTGTTGCTGGATGTCGTTTTTATTTTTCGTTTATATTTTCCACCAATATTGCAGTGAGATGTGTGTGTATGTGGGTTAATATGTTTGTATTAAAAAAAGCCTTTGGGGTGCTGGATTCGTGTTATTTTGTTTTTGTTGTTGCTGTTAGTGTGTGTGTTTCGTTTTGTTCACTTTGAATGTTTGTGTTTTTGATTTCAAAAGGTAGAAATCACTTGTATTTTTTATCATAGCTGCTCGTTCATTCGTTTATTGTTTGTTTTCTTTTTCTACAAATTTGTTTTTTTTTTCTCTGTGTGTTTATGTTTTTTTAATTGTTTGGTTAATTTATTTGTTATTATTTTTAGCTGCTTGTGTTTTTACCTCTGATATTGTTTTTGTTGTTGTTGTTGTTATTTTGTTCAATTGTTCCGTTATCGTTTGTTTGATGTTGTTCCTGTTTAGAATTTTAATTATTTTAATGGTTTTATTGTTGTTTATGTGTATGATACTATGATTTAACCCCATTTAGTCTACTTTAGAGGCCAAAGTATGTTGAAAAAACAGAGATTTTATTAATTATGAAATGTCCCAAGGCGTATCATGAAAAGCTAATGATTTATTGACATAAATTTTATATTTTATTTGTAACTTGAAGTGAAAGTGGCGTTTGTATGCAAGTCACACTGAAAACCTTGTATTAGTTATATTAAAATGTTATCAATAAACTAAGAGTTTCACATTCAGAATTAGAATTATATTTGGAATATCAAAATGTTTAGTTTTTATTACATTATTTTCAATAATTTAAGAAATTTTTATAAAAATTATGTGATAGATAGTGGAATAAACTGATAAGCCCCAATAAAACTTGTGGATGTTCCCAACTAAAATAAAAGTCTAAATCATTCTAAGTCACGGTTTCTGAAAATGTTTGTCCTGATTTCAATATTTGGAGAACTGGATCCAAAGATAAAAAGGTCCATTTTTAAGGTTTTTATGAATTTTTTCACATTACTCTTAAAGAAAACATATGAAATATTGGTATCGTGTAAAAGCTGGTTTCAATGTAATTTGTTCAATTGTTCCGTTATTTTGTTCAATTGTTCCGTTATCGTTTGTTTGATGTTGTTCCTGTTTAGAATTTTAATTATTTTAATGGTTTTATTGTTGTTAATGTGTATGATACTATGATTTAACCCCATTTAGTCTACTTTAGAGGCCAAAGTATGTTGAAAAAACAGAGATTTTATTAATTATGAAATGTCCCAAGGCGTATCATGAAAAGCTAATGATTTATTGACATAAATTTTATATTTTATTTGTAACTTGAAGTGAAAGTGGCGTTTGTATGCAAGTCACACTGAAAACCTTGTATTAGTTATATTAAAATGTTATCAATAAACTAAGAGTTTCACATTCAGAATTAGAATTATATTTGGAATATCAAAATGTTTAGTTTTTATTACATTATTTTCAATAATTTAAGAAATTTTTATAAAAATTATGTGATAGATAGTGGAATAAACTGATAAGCCCCAATAAAACTTGTGGATGTTCCCAACTAAAATAAAAGTCTAAATCATTCTAAGTCACGGTTTCTGAAAATGTTTGTCCTGATTTCAATATTTGGAGAACTGGATCCAAAGATAAAAAGGTCCATTTTTAAGGTTTTTATGAATTTTTTCACATTACTCTAAAAGGAAACATATGAAATATTGGTATCGTGTAAAAGCTGGTTTCAATGTAATCTAAAATTATCATGCAAGTTCAAAAATATTCAAACTTTTGCAAATTTTAGCAAATTACTTAAGTATTTGTTCTAGTACTGTCTAAACAAATACAGAATTTTTGGCGATTTTTTCAACATTTGTAAGTCACAGGAGAGTAAATTTGGGGGGCCACCCACTAGGCCCCATTCAAACTACGAATCGATGTAAATAAAAATCAACTCACAAACACCTCCGAACCTACTATGTGAAATTTCATTCAGATATCTCTAATCGTTCATGCGCTAACGAATTATTTTCCAAATAAAAAGTTTTCAAACCACTGTGAAACAGTGTTCATATACAATTTAAGGGCTACCTACTGTCCCTTTTAAAATCCTGTTAAGGCTTAGAAGTATGTGCATGGAGAAGTCTGAAGAAATCTGTTTAACCTCCGTGATTGAAGTAAAACTCCATAGACTTGGAAGCAAAAATTCTATTTTTTTTTTTTTTGTCTTTCAATTTCATGAGATTGTCATCTGCAAACTAACATTTTCCTCCTGTTGCAGAAGAGTTGGTCGTTGAATAAAAATATAATATTAATCGAAATCCATTTGCTGGATTCTTAAAATTGACTTGAAATTTCAGGCGTATAAAATAAGTTAAAAATGTTTGGGAATTTCGCTAGATAATCTCATAATCTCCCATAAACTACGACATATTCCAAAATGAGGTGTATACTTGGATGGATCTAGTATATACAAGGTGGCGCAAAAGTAATCCTTCTATCAGAAAATGCTATAAATTTTGCGATTGGCCCCTAGTGTCATTTCTTTTTTGACATTTGTTTAGTAAACACATGCGAAATACACGTTAATAAACAATGTTACGCTACACTGCTCCAGAATACACTGCGGAATATTGCTGACTATTTATTTGACCAATAAGCGGTCGGTGACTTTGGCACAACGTGAATTTCGTCGCGACGTTTAGCCGCTCGCCTCGAAGAGACTGGCACAACACGAGATGCTGCCAGGCGTGGCAGACCCCGGAGTAGCCGTTCTGCAGAGAATATTGCTGCTGTAGCCGAGGATGTCATGGAAGCGCCGTCGACATTGACCAAACGACGTGCCACGCAAATGGCTATCAGTCGACGGTCTTTACAGCGAATTTTGGTACAAGATTTGAAGATGTTTCCGTACAAAGTAAGACGGTGCATCAGCTGTTAGCTGCTGACCGCCAATCGCGTCTAACATACGCTAAAGACATCCTTAATCACCACCAAGAGGAAGATGATTTTTCATCAAAAATAATCATGAGTGATGAGGCCCATTTCCATCTTAGCGGTTACGTAAATAAGCAAAATTTACGCTTCTGGGGCACTGAAAATCCACGTGTAACCCACGAAGAGCCATTACACCCGCTCAAAGTCACTGTATCGTGTGCTGTTTTCGCTGGAGGAGTCATCGGACTATTTTTCTTCGAAGACGTTGCCGGCCAAACGGTTACTGTGACTGGTGAGCGCTACAGAGCAATGATCAACGAGTTCTTTTTGCCGCAACTTAATGAATTGGGATTGGAAAACATGTGGTTCCAATAGGACGGTGCAACGGCACACACTGCACGTGCCACAACCGATATGCTGAAGGATGCATTTCCCGGGCGCCTAATCTCCCGTTTTGGCGATTTTCCCAGGCCAGCAAGATCGCCTGATTTGACCGCTCCAGACTTCTTTTTGTGGGGCTTTTTGAAGTCGCGGGTTTATGTCAACAAGCCTCAGACTCTTGCAGCTCTTAAAGACAATATCCGTCAAGAATGTGAGGACCTATCGCCGAAAGGTTTGGGCCAAAGTAATGGAAAATGCCATAAAAAGGACTCAAATGACAATCAACTATGGCGGCGGCCATTTACATGACATCATATTCTCGACTTGATGTAAAATAAATTAAAAGACCAAATAAAAATAATCCACAAGAAGAATCAAAGTTTTTCATTTTTTTTTTTTTTTTTTTTTAATTACAGCCAAAAAACATCGGAAGTTTACTTTTGCGCCACCTTGTATTATAAATTATGAGTGGCCAACGCAAATAACCAGATTTTGCAATGATGAGTACTTTTACAGTACTTTTTATCTTAAATACATAAATAATGTTCCAAAGTCACAAATTAAAAAAACTAGACAAACAAAAATCTAATTTCACTTTAGACAAACTCACTTGCCTTTAAGCTGTTGTCAAGGGTTAAATTGGACTGGAAATTAAAAGCGAAATGAATTGAAATTTCTTTGTAAACAAAATTATAGAGAAATTATTTTAAATGAATTTTATTAACAGTCAAAAGCTGATTTATACAAACACAAACAAACAAACACACCATTACTACATAAAAAAACACAACCCATTTAACACACCTAACAACAACAACAAAAACATCAACTTCCTGTCAATTTAAGTGCATGAGATGTGTGTTACACAAATCAATTAAACTGTGTGAGTGTATTTATAAAAAACAAGAGAGTAGAGTGAGAGCAAGAGCAAGAGAGGTGTTAATAAATGAAATGCAGAAATCGGAAATAGATTTCCTGTTGGTTGGGATTTGTTTTCGTTTTCGTTTTTTTTTTTTTTCTTTTTCACTTATTTTTATACAATTACTCACTAAATATAGGTAGTTTTTGTTAATGTTGGCTTTCAAGCTTTTGTTTTTGTATGATTTTTTATTTATTTGTTTGTTTGTTGTTGGTTCTTTTTTTTAACAATTCACACACTATAATTAATGACCAATGTTGTTGTTGTGTCGTCGTTGTTGTTGTTGTTGTTTGTCACTTTGTAATCCTGTTTGTTGTTGCTGCTGGTGTTTCTGGTTCTGTTGTTGATTACATGGTTCATATATTTTATTTACTTTAGATTTGGCCATCATTTCTAGAGTTGTTGTTTTTTTGTTTTTTTATTTTTTTATTTTTTTTTTTTGTTTTATTTCATTTATATATAAACTCTTTTGTATGCAGTTGTTTGTCTGTTTAATGGCTGAATTGCTTTTTTTGTTTTAACAAATTTTTATCATGTTCCATAAATTTTCCACACATTTATTATTTAGCATGTCTGTGTGCTGCTTGACTTCATACAGTTAGTGTTAGTGTGGGTAGTGTGTAATTGTTTAAAATGTTGTTAGTGACAAATTTATTTGATAATTTTTTTACTTTTCACTTTTTTGTGTTTTTTTTTCTAGATAGCAATTAAAACGTTTATTTAGTTATTGTTGTTTTGCAGTTGGTATCTGTAAGAAAAAACCGGAAACAGGAAATTATTGAGGGATTAACATGTAAATAAATTATTAATCTTGATTAATATTGAAAATAAAATATGTATCATTTATAGCTTATTTAGACTAGACGTATACTTAATGGGAAATATTTAATATTTATCATACGTCCAGTAGATTTAAAAAATATGGGAATAGAATCATAGCGAATGAGTAATATTTATTAAATAACAAATTGAGACTTTTTGATTGGAACAGAATAGCGACCCTAAATTCTAAATTTTTGTATGATCCGTCCGAAAAATTCATAAAATTATTTAATTTCACTAAACTTTTAAATTTCCAGTCCTAAGGTTTTCACCATTACCAAATACTTATATAAAAAGCTTATATTTACTCTTCAGAAGTTTCACAAACTTTGCTCCCTTTCACACATTTTTTTCTTAAAAAATGTGAGACCCAAGGCGGGGTGTTATTTTGCTAATTAAGCGAAAATAGCTTTATTTACAACTTTGGTTTTGTTGGTGACCCCCACTGAAATTTTGCGCAAAAATGTTCATAGAATATTTTAATCCCTAAATGTCCTTTTTGAAAGGACTTTTTTTGATTTTCTTGAAAAAAGGGTCAAATTGACCCCTAAAGATAGGAGCTAGAGGATTAAGATCTTCCACAAAAATTATCTCCATAAAATTCCACAATATAACTCTAACAATAAGAATTCTCTCAGACATTAACTTACAATATTTTTTTCATTTAGTATAATGCTCCCTTCGATCAAAAAATTAAAACTTTGACCCACTGTTAAAAATAACTCAGACCAGCAAGACTATAAGTATTATTTTACAAAAATTATCTACTCAACATGACCTTTAAGAATTATAGAGTGACTATTCTGTTCCAAAAATGCTGTTGGACAGTGTAATTATAAACTTGTAACAAACAGTATTATTCCTAAATAAAAACTGTTATACCAATAATTTGCTGTATAAAAAACTGTTATAGACACAATTTTCTATATAAAAACTGATATACACAAAATTTTCAATAGAAAATATTGTTATACATTCAAATTTCCATATAAAAAAACTGTTATACACAAGATTTTCTATATAAAAAACTGTTATACAGAAACATTTTTATAGAAAATACAGATGTTCACAAGATAGAATAAAAAAATAAAGTTATACAACCACTTTACCATAGAAAAAACTGGAAACACAAACTTTTCTCTAGAAAAAACTGTTATATACAAAATTTTCTTTGTTGTAATTAAAAGTTTCTATAAAATCACAGTTATAGATTAAATTATGTATAGAAAATACAGTTATAAACATAACTTTCTCTAGAAAAAACTGTTATATACAAATTTTGTTGTAGAAAATACTGTTATACACAAAATTGTCTATTGAAAAAACCTTATAAGTACACAAAATTTTCATCAAAATTGCTATCATAAGTAGGGATTCGCTAGGAGGCTAAAAGGAATCAATTTGTTATGGCCTAATGCTCCTTATACTTACCCAGCAAAATATTCTTGAATTTCGGTAATGGGTAGTAGTTATTTCCTAGGTTACAAAGTAATGAGTTGTACTTACAAATCTCATTATTTCAAATACAATAATAACTAGTTGCTGGTAATGATCTGAATAAGTAGTTGCATATATTGTTACCTAAAAGAGTGAAATAAGTACTTGTATATAATATGTTTAATAACCACCTATTCACGAATTCTCCCTCCAGAGCAATAGGCTTGTGACTGTCTATGAATTGGGTTGATATAAACATTTTTGCCAATAACAAACTCAAAATAATTTCAAAATTAAATTAATTTGAAATTTTGAGTTTATAATTTAAATTTTTATTATTTGTAACATCTTTTGTTTTGATTTTGTTACCAAGTTACAATGTTTTTATTTGTTTTTCTTTTCTGTACAACAGCTGATGAAAAACTGTTGTCAAAACGATTAATAAAATAAAATCTCTTTAATAAAAAATAGTAGTGATCCTTGTTTTTCAATAAATTTTGTAAAAAATTTTAATAATTTTATGCTTTTATATAATATAAATCTCAAAGTTTTGTAAAAATATGATTTTAAACATGCATAATGCTTGCATTTAATGTTTGTCATAAAATAATGTACTGTTATATCGATATACAGTCAAACTCGCTTATAACGAACTCCGTGATCGATCTCGTAATAAAACGGGTGAGGTTTATATAGACCAAAAAATAAAGTGGCTTTTTCCGCTATCAACAATATTAGAATTTGTAATTTATTTCTTATTATTTACAAAAAACAATCATTTATTTTAGTTGTTCATATATTTCTTAATAAATTTAAATATTATTCAAACATAACTGAACATTTTCTTATGATTTCAACAGATAATTTTTCAAGTTCGTTATAAAAAAGGAGAATTGTAAGAAATTTTACTCGAGGGACTGAAAAAATGGTTCGTTTCATTCGAGGATTCGTTATAACCGAGTTCGTTATAGGAGAAGTTTTTTGTATGAAAACAGTTACCAAAATGTCGGGACATGAAAAATAGTTCGTAATAACCGAGAATTCGTTATAAACGAGTTTGACTGTAGTTTATTTATAAAAATCAATCGAAAAACATAAATGTTAACTATTACACGCAATGGGTTAATACTATTGGTCATATTATATATTAATCGAAAGGTATTTTGAAGACTTTTCCACGAAGTTGTTTAATTATATATTAAAACTTCGAATGGTTTGAACTCTAAGGCCCTGAAATAACAAAGTTTTGTTTTCAATTTCATATTAAAATAATTAAATACAAACTTTTGTAATTTGATGATTTGGTACAATTTAATCTGCACATATAATTGACATCACTTATTTCAATAAAATAAAATTGAAGCTCATTTATAAAAGGTTATCCATCATAGAGTACTGTAAGTAACCACTTATTTTTGTAATTACGATCAGAATACGAGTAGCTACTTATTTCTTCGTTTTTAGTATGTTGGAGTATAAATAGTTATTCTATTACAATTTGTAACAAACTAAATAACCCATTATTCGCAGAGCTTTTGTACGTCAATTGGTAACCACATATTTAGTTGTTTTAGGTAACTACTTATTTTTGGGAAAACGTCGAACAAAAATAAGTAGCTATTCCCCCCAAAAGTAAGTAGTTTCTACTTGTTTCCAATATTACCTGCTGGCTTACCAGGTATGTTAAAATTTTGCTGGGTAGTTACAATAGGTACTATATAAAGGATGTCCCAAACTTCACTCACGATTTAAGTTTGCTGACACAACGTGTCACTGTTTGGTGCGAATTTTGGGCTGTCGACACTTACATTGCACAGTGGGGCAGAATTAAAATTTTTTGGAAATAAATCTGGCATTTCTAAACGGCTGGTCCGATCGGGATAAAATTTTACATGGGCGTATTCGAGTTTAAGTTATTAAAATGGACTCAACAAATGCTCTAGGCGCGGCGCTCAAAAAGGGTACCTTCGACATGTAAAATTTTTAAACACGTGCCATTTTTTTGTTTCCCATCCGATTTCAAAGATTTTTAAATTTTTGGGAAGCGCTCGGCTAGATCTTGCAAAAACATGCTTGCTATTTATCTCTTATAATTTCCGAGTTATAAACATTTCAAAATTGAAATTTTAAAATTTTGCCATTCCATGGTACGCTTTTTTAAAAATATAGGGCGTACTTTTGAACGAAATGGACTCAAATTTTCTTCATTAGTTAGATAACTAAATTACCAATAATATGCAAATTTCAGAGCAATATCAATTAGGGATCCGAAAATAAACGATTTTCAATTTAAAAATTCAATTTTTTTTAGATTTTTGCTGTTTTTTGGGCGAAAAGGTGACTTTACTCTTTTTTTTTATTAAAATAAAACTTTCTTTAAGAACATATAACAGTTTTATGTTTTTCTGTAAGATATCTTTACGGAGAATATTTTGGTATAAAAAACATGTCATATTTCTCGAATATGTTTCCCCTGCACCCTTCGGAATTTGACCTATTTTTTATCAAAATTTTAACTTTGGTCCACATGTTCTAAAATCCCAAAGCTGGGATCAGAAAACGGAAAGCAGCTTTGGAAACCTTGATGTGATTCCTATTTATTTTTAAAGCATTTTCCCAGCCCCAAAAGAAATGTGGACGTTATGGGCAAAATTGTAAAATTTAGATTCTGCCCCACTGTGCATTGGACCATACTTCTTCGAAAATGTGGCTGGTCAAGCAGTAACTTTGCTAAACTTTTTTTGAATATTCCCACAACAATAAAAAGCTTAATGAAATGTTGATTTGAAAAGTAGCTATATTTATATACCCTTCGATATAGCGGTAAGACTAGAGTTTCAAATCGGTTTTAATCAAAACCACGGTTTATCAAGGCCTAAAACCGAAACCGACAATTATTCTTTGGTTTTTACTTTTAATCTATTTTCAGTAGAAAAATTCAAAATTTAGAAATGAGAAACAAACTTTTTCATCCAATTATTCATCCAATATCTTTAAAAACAGATCGATAAAAATATCTTAAGATTTGTTTAAATTTATTAAATTGTATTACAATAATTGCTTCAGGTGATGTAGAAGGCTACCTTTCGCAGTCTAGGCAAGTAAACCTGTTAATAAAGAATGACACAACATATTGATCTACGAGTATTTCCTAACAATTAAACTACAAATGATTGTTTATTTATTTAATTTAAAAATAAAAATAATGCAAAATTTTTGTTATTTTCAAATATCCGATCAAAGTATGAAGTACTTGTTGACCCGGTGCGCTTCGCCACCCCAATTGGAAGAAAGAAATAGTACTATTAAGTCTCCCTTTGTGAATTAATAATAATTCAAGAAAACATGTCTCTAGTTTCATGATTATTGATTCCTTGTAATGTGGATTCTAGCTCATTCGAAACGTATATAATAAAGTACCATTTAGACCCACATTTTGTATTCCCACTCAGCATCATGAATGTCTAATTTCATATTTCTGTGTCCATTATTATAGAAAATACAAAAGAAAGGTACCACTATAATCACTTTTTGTGAATTCTAACTCATTTAGAATCATTTATGCCTAATTTTCAATATTAAGGTTTATTTTTATAAAATATTCAAAAAGTACCTTTACAATAAAGAAATAGTAACATTATTCTTTTTGAATTCGCATTCACTAAACCATGAACGCTTAATTTCGTGTTCCTAGCTCAATCGTTATAAAATATTCAAAAAGTACTATTAGTTGGAAAAAGTACCTGCAAGTCTCTTTTTTATATTCTAACTCAGTCAGGATCATATGTGTTTAATTTCCTGCTTTAGGTTCATTATTAAAAGAAAAAGTACCAATTTTCTTTTATCCTCTTGAACACTCGTCAAGTTTGAACTTTAAATTTGTATAGCATTTCTTATATTATCAACTGATTTAATAGTTAATAAATGATCACAAAATCGGTTTTCAATTTTTTACAACCGAAACCTCGGTTTTGAAATTCTTCGCTTTTTTGGAAACTCTAGGTAAGAGTATATATAAGTTCGTCATTCGGTTTGTAATTTCTACATTTTTCAACTGCGACCCCAATAAGTATATTCTGGATCATTATAGATGGCGGAGATGATATATCGATGTTCGTCTGTATATTTAAATCAACTTTCCGAAGCCCCCAAAATACTAATATACATGATATATCAATATAACCGATATAGTCCAACTTAGATTGCTTATATAAATGGCTGATATATAAGCAACGACTACATCGGTGTTTACCAAGTCGTGAATATAGACAATATGGACATCTAAAAATATATATTTCAAAGAACGTACATAACGCCATAGTAATTCAATCATACAATTGGTAAAAATCGAGAAAAATATTTTTTAACCCTAGTTTTTTTGGTGAAGGTTATATAAAATACCGCACAGCCGGATATAGCTCTCTTACTTGTTAACTTTGTAACCATAGAATAAACGCATTGAACAGAAGGAGATAGGAAAAAAATTACTCTCTTTTCACACATACGGGTGATACAATAACAAAATACATGCAATACATCCTCATGAATTAGGTTTTTGACAACAGTTCCCAGCAGTTAAGCATGTAGTCAATGTATCCCTTATAGACAGTAATCGTCACAAATGTCTTATCACTTGGCTGACTCCAATTTATATATTTTGGTCATTTGACACGTATGTGCTCTTTGTAGTGCAGTGAGAAGACAATTGGTTACTTTATACATCCCAGGTAATCTAGCGTGAAAACAATTGTCACTTAAGTGTCTCTAAGTAATCTGGGGTGTAGTCACTTTAAACGTTATGTGAGTAATTCGTTCAAACTAATTTTATACAAATTGTGTTGATATAATTCTTATATAGTTAATTTTTATTAATTAATATCCTATGTAACATAGCATGAAGTCAATAGTCACTTTGGTGTCTCTTAGTAACCTATAGTGAAGTCACTTTAAACGTTTATTTTGTCCTGCACTTTAGGCAGTAGTTATTTTACCCACCAGAAGCAATCCATTGGAGAGTTGTCGAAGAAAGGTTTGTTTACAACCTATAGTTTATTGGACTGCCTATGATATGTCTTTTAGCTGACTATTTGAGGTCAATTAGCAATCGTACATGTTAAAAAAACTAGTTATAGATCTGATCAAGTTATCACTTAGGTAGCTAATAAGGTAACTGACGTTTTTTAACCACTATGTGAATCAAATCCGTTGATTACTTTGGACCAGCTATTAGACAGTCTCATTGTAGTCAATAAGAGTCAATTGACCCCCTGCCCACCCTAAATGATGGGTAAAATCACTAGTTCGGTACTGTCTCCTAGAACTACTGGGTTACCTATCTAGTTGTTGTCTATGTTTATAACTGAATTTTTGAGAAATTTTGTACTTAGGCAATTGCAAACAAAAAACCTAACGAAACCTCATATTTTAAATTTATAGCAGCAGAATTAAAAACTTTTCAATATTTATATATTTCAAATCAATTTGGGCAAAATTTTGCATAAATTTCTTACTTAAACAAAAATTAAAAACTTATCGAAACTGTATTTTTACAAATGTATAGTACTACAGTTGATAAATTAAATTTGCAAATTTATAAGAAAAATTTAAATAAATTGTTAATTGAACGAGAGCAGCTCCGGAATACAACTTCTCCTACATTTGTATATTTTAGTTAAATTTCAATACAACTTTTCAGAAATTTGTTACTTAACGAAGAATTAAATATTTAACGAAACTTTGTCTAAAAAAGCAGCTGTACTAAAGTCAATTTTTTTTAAATACTCGTATACACTAGGGTTACTAATATTGTCCACTTCTTGAATTATCAATGGTCCCAAGGCAACATCGTTTAGAGTTTGCAGATTTTATTTGAAGTTTCAAGTTTTTAGTCAAAGTAGCAATCATAGGGTAATAGGCTTTTTACACAAGAGCACATCTAACATCTACTATCAATTTCCAAAGATGTTAACATCTTCCCATAATAATTACACAGGGCTGAGTCCTCAACATCTTTACAGGATGTTACTATCTCATGTTGTTCCACCTAACATCTTTCGATGGAAACAAACAAATGGAAACAAATATTTTTATGAAAATGTGAGAGACATTTTATTTGTTTGAAATTAATTTTATAGTAATAAAAACAGTTTAAATTTATCGCGTATTACCGAAAACATTATAATTTTTAATATTTTGGCAATTTATATGATGCTAGATGTTACAAGTGTGAACAAATGTTTCATGTTTTCAACATCTTCCATACGTTTCCCCAAAATGAACGTAAGTTTAAAAACCCTATAACATAGAGACGAGATGTCAAAAACCTAACTCTGGCAACAACAAAATACATGTTACCCCCATTAACATGAAGTCTGGTTATGTGTTAACTAATAGTTATACTAACAGTTTTCATATTAAAATTATTTTAACCGACAGTATAACTATTAGTTAACACATAACCAGACTTGGTGTTAATGGGAGTTAGTCTATTATAACTTGATAACAAAAAAACATCATAAAATTTTATGCATAGTACTTATATCAAATCCCAAATTTTACATTTTGATAATTTCAAAAAAATAGAAAAAAAAATTAAATTTTAATAACTACTAAATGAGAATTTAAACTGAAAATTTAAACAGTTGTATAGATTATGGGTTAGCTTAGAGACCGATTTGAAATTTAGTTTTTGGTCACAAATGAAATGAAATTATTTCTTAAAAAAACATTTCTCAGCCTATTTGCTAATGTTTAATTTCAGATTGTTTCTTAGAGTTGCTAATTTACATGTTCGTAATTTTAAATTTCTAGGACATTGAATATCTGAGATCAACTAACTTCGTTCTACATCGAGAAACTGGCATTTAGTATTCTTCATATCTTTATGAGCAATTGAAAATAATCATTTCAAAACATTCGAAATTACATTGGACAGTATTTTTATATAGAATTTCTGGTAAATTTCATACTTAAAGAAACTTTATTTCAAAAAAATAGCATTTAAAATGAGTTGATTTATTAATTTAATTAATGTTTTTATTAAAAAAAAGAAACAAAATTTTAAATTTATAACAAAACTCTTTACAGTAACAAACAAAAACCCTAGACTTTTTAACGTATCACATTTTTTGGCTCATGAACTTTATGAAAAATAAACCATCAAACCCTTCAACTCATATTTTCAGCAAAAAAAAATAAGAAAAATCTTTTAGCTTTTCCTATGCAAAAACCAAATATAATAAATACATACACATACATACATATATACATACATATATGTATAAGCAAAATTGTGTATTAGTTTGGCAATAGCATTCATAGAAACAAAAGAAAAAAAAATAGCAACATCCCCAAGGATATCACATGATAATTTCTATTAATATCGAAGAAAAGTTTGTTGGTCCAAAACTAAACTAAAACCACACAAACTCATGAACACACATACACACTCTTTTGCTATAAAAACTACTCGGTGCCAAACTCACATACACACTTACTCACTCACACACAAAGAGAGAGAGAGAGAAAAAAAAACTACACCAAACACTATCACTATCAGAGAAACAAAAGCTATTTTTGAAGAAAAGTTTTCTAATGCAGAAAACAACAAAAATGCACACACACACACACACTCTTATTAACAGTAAAATCCACAAACAATAAAAACAACAGCAACCTTTTAAATAAAAACAACAAGAACAACAACAAAAAAACTCATGAATAAAAAGCACTAGAAGTAGCAATGTGAGAAAAACGAAGAAAATTGCAGCACCAGCTCCACTGACTGCAAAGGACAACAATGAAGGCAGAAACAAACGACAAACAGCAACTGACAACCACCACAACTGTTAAGGCAGCATCAGCAACGCCAACAACAACAGCAGTAGAGATATCAAAAAAAAAAAAAAAAAACAGCAACAATGTCGACTGCTTTGAACGACAATAACAACTACAAACAAACAAACAAACAAAATCGAGCATAATGGCAATTTATCGAGCACACATTCGGTTTTCTTGTTTTTGTTAGTTTGTCTGTTTTTTTGTATTTTTTTCTGTTTCACTGCTACATTTAGTGCTGCTTCTTAGTCCTTCGTGCTGTCAGTCATACGACAAAACGGTTAGAAAACTATTCTTAGATTTTATTAAGTTTTTGTTGTTGCAGCTGCTGCTGCTACTGCTGCTCTTCTAAATACATTTATTTTTGTTTATGCCCAGAGATAAGTGTTGCTTATTTAGCGGCTTTTAACTTAGAACTTAGAATTTATATAAAATATTGCTAAATGCATTTAAAATTATTTACTTAAAGTTTGCTGAAGAATCAATATCTATGGAAAACTAATTTTTAACAGGGGATGTTTAAAATAAGATAAAAAAAGCACGGTCTAAACTCTGGAATGTAGGAAGATGAAGTTTGACATACTTAACTACTTAAAACCCAAAATGAGCCATCATTGTTAGCGTCAATGAGAATACCATGAAGCGACTAGATGTAAATTTGAACAGTATTTTAGCAGGACCTGTTGTGAGGTAAATTTGGCAGTTTTGAGGTATGTTCAGAGGATTCTATGTGATTAATGAAATGATTAAGTTTTAATCATGTACATTTGAAGTGATTAACAAATCATTTCGATTTGCATGTGATTGGAGCTTAATCACGGTTAAGATGATTAAGTCTGAAAATGTGAATATAATAATTAGATTGTTTTTCAGTACAAAATCATGAATTGTCGGTTTTCGGTTTCTGTTTTGAACAGAACTACGCCCCTAGCAATCAAAAAGATCTGATGGCACCTGGACGAAGACTGCCTGAGAAACACCGGATGTTATATTTACTTATTGCTTCCCGAGCTGTATAATGAATCTGATGAGCAACAATGGATTAAAATTGAATTCTAAACTACATGTCCTTATTTGAAATCAAGTCTCACCAAGTCAGTGATAACCATACAGATCTCCTGGGGTTGATGGAATTTATCCAATAATGTCGTAGAAACTGAAATTCATACAGCTTGCAGTGGGTTTTCATATGTATGCACCAATAAGTTGGCTAAAGTTGAGAGTTGTGTTAATATCGAAGGTCTCAAACATTCTACACAGCGCTGTAAAGGACTAAAGATGTATTATTCTGTGTTCCTTCTTAATTAATACTCTAGAGACAATACTTCTAAGGACCTTATAAAAAACAGAAAGCAACAAATCTAACAACAAAAATATAGACATACTAGCTGAACCCGTACCGCGTTGCTGGCCCTTAGAAAACATCTGTTTTATATTGCATCTCAGTCTCGATTTTAATATACAGTGTCGGACAAAGTCGGTGATCCAACCTTCAATTTTAATATATGTGGTGGCAGTCCGGCTGGTTCCAATGAATTCAAAAATTCAGTAGGATAATTGACGGCTTGTTCTTCGTTCATTACTGTGTTAATCGATTTGCATGTTATTGTTTCGCCAGGCAGTTTCAATTGTATTTGTTTATTGAGCTTGTTAACATCATAACATAAATTTGTTGGTGCCAAAATTGCATATTCCCACAGCCAATCCGAATTTTTGTAGTTGGTTGTAAGATTTGGGAATACCTTGTCAACAACGAAATCTCATTTGTGGCGAGATCAATTGAAATTTTTCCATTTCTGATGTCCAACAATTCATTTGAGAATGTTTCAGCAGAAGGGTATTGCAGCATGTTCGTTGATAGCGTTCGGCTTCTGTAGCTTCATTTCCAGTGAAATAAATTTGAAAGAACTTCGCATCATCATTGGGAAGCGGGAGCAATGATCCAATTCTGTGGTACATTTGGCCTTGAACTTTAAAGGTGGGCATGAAGCCGATGTCATTTGAAATCATGAGTTGCTCTTTTGGATATTTTGAAGGAAGTGCTTGGAAATAGGATTGGCGCCGGAAATGTAACTTAGAAGCAGCTTAGGCGGCTCAATAACTGGTAGCAGAATAACTTTACCGTTCGAACAGCACATTCCCTGGGATTCCTTAGGAAACTTCAAATCGCGGCAATGTAAGCAATGTTTGTCCATTGCGGCAATCAGTACGTCCTTGTGATTCCTGTAGTCATCATACTTATTGTAATAAAATGCCGGCAACTTTAAATCGATTCTTTCTCTTGATCGAGCCATTCGGGAGCGATTAGCTTCTAGTCTTACGATATGCTGTTGAGGTGTCTCTGCAGCACTCGATGAAGCCGTGATTCTCGTTCTCTTCCCGTTTCTGCGGCTCTAGACGTAGATGCCCTTTCTAAAACAAATTATATTTGAATAAAACCGTTATTTTTTATTAAAAGTGGAATGCGGAGAGTTATTCAAAATATTATTTTATTTCATAGATTTCATATGTAAATTTCTTATTCATGCACCTAATATGCAAGAGTAAACAAAATTGTTTATCATCGATTGATAATATAAAAGAAGTTTTATAGTACCGGATATGTGTTGAAATGTATTCGTTTCTTCGCTTACACCAAATAATTTGCTTCAGAGTACACCACTTTGAATTAAAATTTTTCTATCTATGGACGCCATTCCGTCCATAGATCGAAAATCAAAAATCTGACTTTACAGTGTTGCCCGCTAGGCTTTTCTGAAGATTCCGTAAAAAATTTTATCAAAATCGGTCCAGCCGTTTTTGAGTCCATGCGGAACGTACATACACACATATGTTTTTATATGTATATGGCATTAACGGTATAATGTAAAAATTTGATTTTTACACACCCCTCCGCCCACAGACCGAATATCAAAAATCTGACTTTACAGTGTTACCCGCTGGGCTATTCTGAAGATTCCCTGAAAATTTCATCAAAATCGGTGCAGCCGTTTTTTATATATATAGATGGCATTAGCGGTAAAATGTAAAAATTTAATTTTGCCACGCCCCTCCGCCCACAGACCGAAAATCAAAAATCTGACTCTACAGTGTTACCCGCTAGACTATTCTGAAGATTCCCTGAAAATTTCATCAAAATCGGTTCAGCCGTTTTTGAGTTCATTCGGAACATACATACCCACATACATACAAACATCCATTTTTATATATATAGATTTGCATCACTTGCATGTTTTCTGTATATACAAGGTGGCGCAAAAGTAATCCTCCTATCAGAAAATGCTATAAATTTTGCGATTGGCCCCTAATGTCAGTACTGTTTTGACATTTGTGTAGTAAACACATGTGAAATACACGTTAATAAACAATGTTACGCTACACTGCTGCAGAACGCGGAATATTGCTGACTTTTTATTTGACCAATAATCGGTCGATGACTTTGGCACAACGTGAATTTCGTCGCAGATTTCCTGGCCGTCCAACGCCTACTGGTGAAACACTGCGACGTTTAGCCGCTCGTCTCGGAGAGACTGGCACAACACGAGATGCTGCCAGGCGTGGCAGACCCCGGAGTAGCCGTTCTGCAGAGAATATTGCTGCTGTAGCCGAGGATGTCATGGAAGGGCCGTCGACATCGACCAGACGACGTGCCACGCAAATGGGTATCAGTCGACGGTCTTTATAGCGAATTTTGGTACAAGATTTGAAGATGTTTCCGTACAAAGTCCAGACGGAGCATCAGCTGTTAGCTGCTTCTGAGGCACTGAAAATCCACTTGTAACCCACGAAGAGCCATTACACACGCTCAAAGTCACTGTATGGTGTGCTGTTTTCGCTGGAGGAGTCATCGGACCTTTTTTCTTCGAAAACGTCGCGGGCCAAACGGTTACTGTGAATGGTGAGCGCTACAGAGCAATGATCAACGAGTTCTTTTTGCCGCAACTTGATGAATTGGGATTGGAAAACATGTGGTTCCAACAGGACGTTGCAACTGCACACACTGCACGTGCCACAACCGATATGCTGAAGGATGCATTTCCCGGGCGCCTAATCTCCCGTTTTGGCGATTTGCACTGGCCAGCAAGATCGCCTGATTTGACCGCTCCAGACTTCTTTTTGTGGGGCTTTTTGAAGTCGCGGGTTTATGTCAACAAGCCTCAGACTCTTGCAGCTCTTAAAGACAATATCCGTCAAGAATTTGAGGACCTATCGCCAAAAGTTTTGGCCAAAGTGATGGAAAATGCCATAAAAAGGGCTCAAATGACAATCAACTGAGGCGGCGGTCATTTACATGACATCATATTCTCGACTTGATGTAAAAAAAATTAAAAGACCAAATAAAAATAATCGACAAGAAGAATCAAAGTTTTTCATTTTTTTTTTTTTAATTACAGCCAAAAAGCATCGGAAGTTTACTTTTGCGCCACCTTGTATAATATATAAGGTGTTTTTAACAGCATAAAGCCTAAATCAGTTGAAAAAGTGGACAACTGCATTATAAAGCTGCTCTCAGAATATCACCAACCTTATGGAATTTGGTACTAAATGCAATACTTCTGGATCTAAACACACATGGAGTGGCAGTAGCACCATATGGTGATTCTATCGTTAAGTTGACTAATGGAAGGTGCTCTCAGACATTTAAGTCGCTGGATGAACAGCTGTGGCATTGATGTTAATCTTCAGAAAACAGAGATGGTTATATTGTGAAAAAGAACAATACCGATATTCAGGGTACTTAAAATTGAGGAGAAATCTGTAAATCTGTCAAAGAAAACAAAGTTTCTATGTATGATTTTCGACTCCTAATTTGAAGAAATGAGTTAGAAATATGAATGTGGATATATATTCCTGTCAGCCAAGGTAGGGTCTTAACCAAGAATAAATGGTCAAGGAATGAGCATGTGACATTTTAAACATTGAACAATATAGGCAACTAGCCAGCGGAAAAAATTAAATGAGCAGGTCTCAGGAGATTTATTGGAGTGCTTACTGGCCTAAAGGAGCTTATATCACATTTATCTCAAATGCTACCTTCATACATTATAGTCCCTAGCACATGTGAGGAGAAGGATACTACTATGGGTGTTAGGATGTATTACGAAGTGGGGGACAAACGAGACACTCGGGAATTTGAAATACGGGACTGAACATTCCTGAAACTGCACATAGATAGACTATGTTATTATTCTAGATGGCATCGTTTTTTTGATGTATGGGTTGACATACTACAATAAGTTAAGTCTGATCAAATTAACTTATGAATACCCAAAAATAGGCACAATCGATTAAACAAAAAAGTTGTCCAAATATACAACAAAACTCCCAAACCTATCTTAATATTATAATTATTTAAATTGTTGCAATTAGGAAAACTAATAATGACGTAGAAAATCTGCGAATGTGATCGTGAAAATAGACTCTCAAGATTTGCATTCATTTGTATATTCTGTGGGACGTATAAATATTAAGAAATTATTCAAGTTAAACTAAAAATAATTTACTCTCAATTGAGAGCCCCGATGGACAAATGGACCTTAATTTATAGGGATTCTAAATCAGCTTTACGAAGCCTTGATAGATATTGAGTTTGTGTAATTCAACTGGTATGAGGTTTCGGATGAAGTTGTAGTTTGAGCCCACTAAACTGACAGTTATCATCTAGCTCACACACATCTACAAGAAAAGTTTCATCAAAAATGTATTGTATAGGTATAAAAATATTCGTATAAAATTCATCGTATTGATGGATTACCCAACACTTGCTTAAGGATGCGAATCATGGGTCATTGGAAATAAACAAAAGATTCTGTAGTAAACGGTTGAATTGAGGTAGCTAAGACATGTTATAGAATCAAAAATTACACAATAAGAGGTAATTTAAAAATAAAGCTCCGACCATAGAACCCTACAAATAAAACTCATATGTATGACACATTTTCAGATTGACCTATAAACGAATTAATCTCCCATAGGGGAGATTAAGTACAATTTGTCAGAGCTAACCACCAGAACAGCTAGATTTAAGGCTTAAGACAGACTAAGCTGACGATAATTTGCCAAATCTTTACACTGAAAAGGGATGTGGAATGACTTAGTATGTAATTAAGTAAAAATAATTCACTCCAAACTAAAGATTGAACAATTTCTTTTAAAAAATTTTTCATTATTTAAAAAATAGAGTCAACAAACAATTTAGCAACACTGCTACAAACACACTCTCACAAAGAAACACATGCCCAGCGGGAAAAATTGCTAGGGCTTCAATTTTTAGGCCTTCTAAAGGACCTGGTTACACTTTCTTGTACTCATTCTGCCTACTCTCAGAAGATGTTCTATAAGGACTTTGCTTCTCCTTTTAAAGAACTTCATACACATTCAAAATTGCATTGAAAAATAAGGTCCAACAAAGCTTTATTAAAATATTAAACATGATTGGCTTTGAAATTATTCCTTTATGTTGCTCTCTCTTTATTATAAGCCGTTACATGAAACCAGAAGAAGATACAAAATCTTTAGGGTTTCATTTTCAGTCATTTTAATAGAAGTTTCTTAGCGACAGGTCTACTTACAGGCTTTCAGAGGAACACCTTATAATATGTCTTCTTAAGAAGGCCTTCCAACAGTGCTCTAACAGAAGCGAGTATGCAAGGACTTGGCTCCCAATGACACCCCATGTAAAATTGAAACGATTTTGGGTGTTTTTGTGTCTGCAATATAAGGCCTTTAGGAAGGCCTCTTTACTACATCTTTCGCCCGCTAGGATACATGCTACAACACACATATATTCATGTGCACTTAGAACATTCTATTAAACCGAGTAGTTCGCAAACCACAACATAAGATTCTAAATCTATTTCTTTAGCCATTTAACATTTTCTTTATTTCATTGTTATTTATTCACTTGGTTTACGACACTTTAACATACACATACTCTCACACACACACACACACTCACACATGTACAATATATAAAATACATACATATGTATATAATAGATGTATTTGAACACTGAAGGCTGACTGTTTGGTTTCCTGTTTTGGTTTCCTGCTGGCTGACTGGCTGAGTTTCTTTAGTTGCATTTCCTTTTGCTGCATGTGTTTCTGCACACATTTGTCATGCACACGTACTTGCCATTACCGTTGGTCTTAAATTTCTGTGAGTGCATTCTTTTTCTTGACAATCATGGGGACCCTCTCCACACTCTCAGACATGGCCAAGTATCATTGGCTTCAAATGAATTGACACATTTTTATTTTTTTTTTTTTTTTATATTGGCCAATATTGGTTTAAACGAAAAATTTTATTTATTTCAAATTAGTATCATCTATCAATATGACAATTAGAATTCACATATACACACACACACTGTGTACTCACACACAAAATGTCACAAATTTATTTGTGTAGCATATTTTTAGGGTTCAATATTATATTTGTGTAAATTTTTAAATCTCCAGTGATTAATATGAAAAACCGGGATCATAATTTTGTTGTAACCTACCTGTAAGTTAGTTACAGGTTCTAAAGGTTAAACTTTTTCAGTGTGATGTATATTTTAGAACAGGTTTATTAGGGCGCCTTTTCTTTTGTACTTTTTTGGATTTATATTGTTCTCCGTCATCCAAAAACCAAATGCTGAGAATTTAAGAAAATCGGATAACGTTTAGAGGTGGAACATTTTATTTTATGTTTAGAGTTTTGGGTCAAAAAGCTATATTTTCCAAAAAAATAAAGTTGAAAAAAAATTTCACTTAAAAATAATTTTTATATTTAATCTATTGCCCTTTTTTCAATAAACCTTGTCAACAGAGAGTATTTGTGGAAAACTTCAGCCAGCTAGCTCCTTTCCTTTGGGCCCTATCGTGTTTTCAACAGACAGACAGGCGGACGGACGGACGTTTTAGAATCTTATGAGGATCCAGAATATATATACTAATGTGGGTCTGCGACAAATATGTTGATGTGTTACAAACGTAATGATAAAAACATAGCATAAACAGTATTTAGCTTTAGTTGGGGCATCCTGACTTTAAACTACTTTAAACTTTGTCTTCTTCCAACCAATTTTTACAAATCATTTTCCGTTTAAATGTAATGCTTATATCTTAGGGATATATTTATGATATTTTGAAGTTGCTAAACTAAAACTAAACCGAAGAGATCGAGAAAAACTATAAGTGTTACCACAATCTATGGACTCCAACAAAACAGAATTGCTTACATGAGAGCCCCTGCATATTTTTTTCGTTCACTTTGGTATTACTGTGTTATTATTCTAACAATTTATTAATATATAAACTGTAAGTAATGCTAGTAACAACATTGTATTGTATATAGGACAATACAGAGAGGAATCGAAAATTTTCGATAAAAAAATAATTTTTGAGCCTTTACTCTTCGATAATCTTTGGTATATATGTTTTCCATGATCATACAAAATTTAAAGTTTTCCAGAATTTCGAAATACATTTTAGTTTGATTTTTATATAGGTTCATAGTTCAAATTTTTTAATAGTTATATGCGTAAAAAATACCTAAAGTAAAACTGTTAATATCTTTAGAACTGTTAGTCAACATTTTTTATGATATTAAAGCTAATGCATCGGAAATGTTTAAGTTTTTTTCTAGAAATCTGTTTCTCATCAAAAGAGGATGTAGCTCTGAATTTTGTATGTGTTGTTAACCATACAATAGCTTATAATTGAGGAAAATCTTTAGAAAATAGAATATACATATGGGGGATTTCATGTCAAGTGAACCAACTTTTGAAATCGATGTCTTTCGATCGCGATTGCACCAAGGTTAGTCCTATTGGATGGTAATACAGACACAATTTTTCAACAAGATCGGTCAAGAACTCTCTGAGTTTTTTTTCTCATCCATGTAACTTATTACCTATTGTTCTTTGCAAAATGTGACCCAAATTGTTTAGATAGCTATTTCTTCAATCTTTCTAAAAAAAATTTAAAAAAAATATTTGAATTTTTTTTTTCAAATTAAAAAATATTTTTGAGTATTTTTTTCAAAATGGGCCCTTTTTTCTCAAAAGAAAGCTTTGATCTTTTCCTTAAAGACCTTTTTGGTCGCTTTGTGGGATTCGAGTAGGATATCTATCAAAATAAATGTTTTGTAACTCAAAGCACACAATTTTTGACTTGTTCGCAAAATCAAAAACTTTGTTGACTTTTTTTTGATAATTATCAAACTGCTCTGTTCCTTGCTTTGTAGGACAGGCACAGGTCACACTGATCATTCCTGGATTTAAATAAATAGTAGTTTGATGGCTTAAATAAATCTACGATCCTTGGATACAGATGAGATATCATTATCTTTATTTTCATTATATGTCTCAGAGTAGATACCATAAACTAACAATCTAACAATTTATAACATAATAGATCACGACTCTGATAATTTGGGATGAAACCGAGGGAAGTCTTGAGTCAAGTACTTTTACCACGATTGTCGTAAAGTATTTAAGAAATATTATTATGTATATTATTATGTACTCCGAAATCTTTAAATTTTGTATATATGTATACCTCTCGAATTTTAAGGGAGCAATAATGGATAAAAACGGGTAAAATCGGTATCTCTGGAACTAATAAAGCTAATACTAACAAGTAAAAGTGATATATTCGGCTATGCCAAATCTTATATACCCTTCACCTTTGCCCACTTTTAGCGTATAGCATCCTAAATATATCAAGAAAACTTTAGAAGTTACAAACGAAATTACAATCTTATATATACCCTTCTCACGAAGGTGAGGGTATAAAAACAACAACGTCAAACGAAACGAAACACCAAACAAAAACACAAAAACAAAATACGCAAAGCAATGAAACCAGCACACATCCAAACATTCGTTTTGTTGTTTTTTTTTTGTCAAAACATGCAATAAATTATCATTTTTAGGTGAAATTTTTAGAGGTTGTCTCGGATTTTTCCTCATATCTCCGTTATTTATGGACGGATTTTGCTGATTTTAAATAGGAAACTTCTCGAAACCATGTCTGACAGAATTATTGAAGATTTGGATCCCGAAGATATCTGGTGTCTTCAGAAAATTGATTTTAAGAGACAGATAAATCCAAAACCGACTCAAAAGTAAAAAAATGCAGCAATTGTGGCGGAAATCACACAGCAAATTACAGAGGATGCCCAGTATATTCCATAGTTAAAAAAACATTAACACAGAAACCTAGTATTTATCCTGTGCAATCAAAGAACCTAGTTGATACCCATTACCCCCAAATCTCGCAAACCATGAATAATAAAGGTTCATACGCTAGTGTTCTAAGAACAAATCAAACTTTTGCTCAAAACCCACCATTAGGAAGTGAAAATAACCGTAATATCAATGTGGAATTTGCAGACCAACATCCCACTTCTAATTTTAGTCGACTGGAAGCTACAATAGAGACCCTAGTGAAATCGGTTAACAATTTTACCAACTCTATGAGTAATATGATGCAGGAAATGCTTAAAATGCAATCAGTGTTATTACAAGCTATCCTAAATAAGCCATGAACTGTTTGAAAATATGTTTCTGGAATGCAAACGGCATACGCCAACACAAAAACGAACTCGAATATTTTTTAAGAAACCAACAAATTGATGTAATGTTGGTTTCTGAAACCCATTTGACGTCCAGAAGTTCATTTCGAATAAATGGATATGTAATATATGATACCAAAGATCCCAGAGGTAGATCATGCGGAGGCTCGGCAATTTTAATAAAAGCTCGAATCAAACACTACTTAATGTGTGATCTTTGCGAAGATTATCTTCAAGCTACTACTATCTGTCTTGAAGATTTTCATCGAAACTTAGTGATTTCATCGATATACTCACCCCCTAGATTTTCAATTACAGAAAGTCAATATAATAGATTTTTTAAATCACTAGGCCCCCGTTTCCTGGCAGCTGGCGATTATAATGCTAAGCACACATTCTGGGGATCACGACTGATTACCCCTAAAGGTCGTGTTTTGTTTGATACAATTTCTAAAATGGGTTTGAATGTGATTTCGAGCGGCCAACCTACTTACTGGCCTACTGACCCGCGAAAAATACCGGATGGAGAAATGATTCAAGTTGAATCCTCGCTGGAACTATCTTCAGATCACTCACCCACTATTGTTACTTTATTGAGCCCCCGAGAAATTGTATCCCCGACTGGTAATTTAGCGATGACAGGCACAAGAATTAATTGGCTCAAATATAAAAAATACCTTAGTACACATTGCTCGGAAAACATACCGCTAAGAACACCAGAAAACATCGATCACTCTCTTATCAATTTCGATAAAAATCTCAAACTGGCTGACAAATCAGATATAATAGAATTTATTCTGCAGATGTCGAACGGCTCTTAAATGAAAAAAGAGTTCGAAGAGAGTGGCAATTGCACAGATCCCCCCAACTCAAATCGAAGCTTAAAGATTGTATAAAAAGACTTAAAAAGCTCTTGGAATTTCGAAAAATGGAATCATTGAATAAATATCTAGAAAGCCTGGACGCAACCCCGCAATCGGATTACTCATTATGGCGAGCCACAAAAAGTCTTAAAAGACCTGTCATATGTAAGCCCCCCTTGCGAAATTCAAGTGGCGGTTGGGCAAGAAATGGTACTGAAAAAGGGAATCTGTTTGTTAATCATTTGAAGCAAGTTTTTACCCCGAACACATCAAATGAAACTATTGAGTTGCCACCTGTTGTACCCCATTTTGGAGCAGCCGTACCCCTACGTTTTGAGATTCGAGAGATCGAAAAGGCTATTGTTGATTTAAACTCCAAGAAAGCACCTGGTATTGACAAAATCAGTAACAAGATGCTTATGGAGCTACCCCGGATAGCAATAAAAATAATTCTTTTTATTTTTAATGCTATATTACGCCTTGAATATTATCTTCCAGAATGGAAGGTTTCACTGGTTACCATGATACCTAAGCCGGGAAAAGATCACACAAAAGTAGAATCATATAGACCAATCAGCCTATTGTCCAATATATCAAAGCTATTTGAGAAGATACTCATGAACAAGTTGTACCCGATGTTAATTGAAAACAATTGTATTCCAAATCATCAATTTGGATTTAGAAGAAAACACAGTACAATCGAACAAACCCATAGACTTGTAAATATTGTAAGAAAAGCGTTTGAGGAAAAGAAATATTGTTCCGCTCTCTTTATCGACATTTCTCAAGCGTTTGATAAAGTATGGCATGATGGTTTAATATATAAACTGAGTCAAAATTTACCCGCAAACACACATAAGCTATTGAAAAGCTATTTAACTGGTCGAACATTTAAGGTTAAAGAAGGAGACTTTTTAAGTAGTCCCCAACCCATTGAAGCTGGAGTTCCCCAAGGCAGTATCCTGGTATATGCCAACTAACAATCGCACGCATACATCAACATTTGCAGATGATACTGCTATTCTAAGCATTCATGAAAACCCTGAAGAAGCGTCTGGTTAAAACAATGGAAAATTAAAGTCAACGAGCAAAAATGTACACATATAATATTTACATTGCGAAGAGAATCATGCCCCCCTATTCATATCAATAACCAAACAATAATCCAACAATCGGAAGTTAAATACCTCGGAATACATCTCGATCGTCGTCTTACATGGAAAAGTCATATAGATGCAAAATTGACTCAAATGAAATTGAAATCAATTCAAATTAATTGGCTCATTGGCAGAAACTCTACGCTTAGTCTAGATTGCAAACTTCTACTTTATAACATGATCATAAAACCGATATGGTGTTATGGCATACAGCTATGGGGCACGGCCTCAGCGTCAAATGTAGAAAAGATCCAAAGACGCCAAAACAAGTTTTTAAGAATGATTACAGTTGCCCCCTGGTATATCAAAAACGCGAATATTCACAAAGATCTAAACGTGCCCCTTGTAAAAACTGAGATCACGAAAAATGTGGAAAAATATTTAAAAAAACTTGAAATTCACCCAAACCCACTGGCCCGCAACATATTAGATAACCGTGGCCACACTCGATTAAGAAGGAGGGACACAGCAGACCTAAGACTAGAAGGAAGAATGCCTATTTAATCAAAGCAACAATCAATAAACAATTTTTCGTCCGGCACTGGCTGGACTAATTAATTATAATTATTAGATATAAGATTTGAAATACTTGTTGTTAGTTCATTAAGTAATGAAGATACAATAAATAAAAAATTAAAAAAAAAAAAAAAAAAAAAAAAACAGACAGACAGACAGACAGCAATAAATTATAAATTTAGTTTTTTTTTTTTTGTAGTTTTTGAACTTGTTCTACATTTGTTTTAAAATACATAAGTTAGATTGTTATATTTGACTGTTTAGCTGCTATATATATTTTTTTTTATTCTTTTTTTCTATAGTTTTCAAATTAAATTTGTATTTAACAATTTTAGTTATTCAACAAATATAATCAAATCATATGAATTGCAAACAAAACAACATGAAGTACTAACTTCAAAATTCAATATTTTTAGGGCGCAAATTTAAATAATACTTATATCTAAGAATATTTTATAAAACTTAGTAAATTTAATTGAAATCAAAGATGACAAATTCGAAAATAACTGCATATTTTTTAAGTATTAAAATTCAAAATTATCTTCTTTTACCACAGTCTTTACAAAAATTCCACATAATTAATTATGTTTGGAGTTTTGAAAGGTCACTATTTATTCACACGCCATTTTTCGTGAATCTTCTACAATGATCTTATTGGACAAACTAGTAAATTCGAATTCTAGAGCTTTCGATGTTAATCATTAATCATTTAATCGACTCCGCTATCTACAAGGATCCAGAATATATATACTTTATAGGATCGAACATTTCTTTTGCCTACTAAGGGTTAATCAAATATGATTAACCGACTCTAGATTAACTGACGTAAGTAAAATACTAGTTGCAAAAGTATAATAAAACTTTTGAAATTACTACAGCTCAAAACTAACAAGTAAGACGATAATATACACAGCATATATCATGAATTCCATCTCAAAAAAGTTTACCTTGGGTCTTGGGATATTGACCATATCCGGTAAACACATACGCATTTATATGCTCTTTGGAAGAATTCGTGTTTTACTTTGAGTAAACTAAATTATTCCTTAAGTTTAATGAAAATAAAAAAAATTAATCAGACTACACTTCACTTTACAAACAAAACTTTCTAAACAACAGTGCAAAATAAAAGTTTAATGTGACTACACCCTAGATTACTTAAAGACACTAAAGTGACAAGTGACTTCACGCTAGATTACCTAGAGTGTATAATGTAATCAATTATCCTCACTCTATAATACAAACAGCACATAAGTATGTGTCAAATGAACCAAAAATATAAAAACTGGAGTCAGACTTTAGTGAAAATTACTTTATATAAACGATACATTGACTACTTGTAAAACGTTTGTGTAAATATTTTAATTTCTCTCAAAATTATAATTTTAACTCATTAAAAAAAATACCTCCCTTTCATACTTAAAGGATCTCATTAGCAACGCCAACGATCTCATTGCAACTACATACATACATAAGTAAGTATTATTGCAAGGACCATATTGCATATTAAATTTTAATGCATTCAATTTTCAAGGCACTTTTTATTTTTTCTTCCTCTGTACAACTAAAATTTTATTACAAAAATTGATTTTTGCTAAAAACAGAAACAACATGGACGACGTTTGAGCACAAGCACTCGTATGAGTTTAAGCACTTTTATGTTGTTTACGAGTGAGTATCTGTTTGTTTGGAGGTTTAACAAGAAAGGTCAAATTGAATTGAATTGAATTGGTCATCATCATCATTATTATTATTATCATCATCATCATCATGATTATCAGCACCACCATCCGTTGTCCTCCACCCCTGCATTGGCGTTTGAAAAACATTTGTACGTCTACATTGTTTGGTGTCTTTTTTTTTTTCTTCTAACAAATGCATTTGAAAACATGCAAACTATGACATGGAGGCGGTGCAGGAGCATGAAGACGAAGAAGGTCAAACGATTATCAAAATGTTACATTTTCATATTTTAAATGTGTTTTTTGTTTTTGTATTTAAATGAGGAATTTAGTTTTTTTTTTTTTTGTAGTTTTTGAACTTGTTCTACATTTGTTTTAAAATACATAAGTTAGATTGTTATATTTGACTGTTTAGCTGCTATATATGTATATATTTTATATTCTGTTTTTCTATAGTTTTTAAATTAAATTTGTATGTAACAATTTTAGTTATTCAACAAATATAATCAAATCATATGAATTGCAAACAAAACAACATGAAGTACTAGCTTCGAAATTCAATATTTTTAGGGCGTAAATTTAAATAATACTTATATCTAAGTATATTTTATAAAATTTAGTAAATTTAATTGAAATCAAAGATGACAAATTCGAAAATAGCTACATATTTGTTTGTCCTTTTAGGGATGTATTCTCTCAAGTTTTTTTTTTTTGTTTTTTTTTTTGATTTTTAAAGTATTATAATTCACAGGTTAAACTCTTAAGTCAAAATTATATTCTCTTACCACAGTCCTTTCAAAAATTCCACATAATTAAATATGTTTGGAGTTTTGAAAGTCCACTATATTTATACACACGCCATCTTTCGTGAATCTTCTACAATGATCATAACGTACAAACTTAATCATTAATCATTTAGTGTTGCAATACTTAAAAACAATGCTCAACTCAAAGCTTTTATTCAATGTTGTATGTTCTACAGCAATATTAGTAATACCCACTGATATGTTAAAGTTTGAGAAGCTCTGCTGTTTAAACCAGCCGTTCGTAACAGTATTTAGGCCTTTTATAATTGTTAGAGAACCATTGGGATGCAATGAGGTCTTACTGGATTACACAAAGAGGACAGACCTATTCTGACATATGGTCTAAACTAACGGTTCAAAGACGAGCCAGTGCTCGTGTTAGTTTAGTGTAGTGTAGTGTTTATTTTGTAGTGTATTTTAGAAAGTAGTTATTTTACCCACTAGAAGTAATCTGTTGGAGAGTTGCCGGAGAAAGTTTCTTTACAAACAATCGGTTATTGAACTCTCTAGGAGATGTCTTTTTAACTGACTTTTTGTAGTCAATTACTTAGCATCCGTACATATTTAAATAACTAGTTATGTAGCTACAGTACAGTCACCAAGAACTGCTGGGATGGTTCTTTATTGCAATAATGAAATGAATCATAATATTTTCATGTAGTGCCAAAGTGACTAAGATCGAAATTTAATTCAATTTAATTTCATACACAGATATTGTCAATTGTGCAGTATTGGTTTTGGATTTTAGATCAATTTCGATTTTAACATATAAGATCACAATTTCATTCCATAATTATGAAAAATATAAATCCCAACTATTAAGAAAGGGACAAGATATGAGAATATCTTGTGTATATAAAAGTTCCCAGAGATGAAAACTCTGATAGTGACAGTGAAAAAAGCTGATGCACTTACTAATTAAGGCACTAATTTATCATCGGAAATGGCTACACGAGTTATTGATTATTTGGTTACTCAATGCTGTATAATTATTTTCCACGGTATTCTATACCAAAAAAACAACTACTTAAGAGATAGTTGCTTACTTGTCAGTTAAATGTAGCTTAACACGCTGTTTTATTAAACCAGAAATATATTTAGACGGTATTTAACCAATGATTGTGTTTCTCACTAGTGGATTACAAGACAGCTTTGAAAGATAATAAATCTGGCAGTAGTACTTGATAAGCATAAAGTCAAAATTGACGTATATAATGATCCTGTAGTTGGGGCAAGGAAGCTGATGAACACATCAATTACTTCTTACATATTAAAATTTTCGGGTTTTGTTTTCTTTCACAGTCTAGTTAATCCAATGGAATGCAAGACTTGGGTTACCTTATAACGACTTCTGTTGAAGCTGTCATTTTGTAACTGTCCGGCACCTGGTGTTCTAAGAGCCAGACTTTTAGGTGAGAGATCCCTTGGTACCCTCTCCGGGCTATCAGTGAAGAAATTAAGGTGCATAGACGCCTTTATTAGGGAAAGCAGGTGGTTGATAAGACCGGACTTGCAAATTGCACCTCATGACGACCCGACAACTGTCCCATGATGGTCTGAGTCATTGACTCTCAACACCTTCTCCTCTTACTCCTCCGATTTCTCTTTTCTTCTCTTGCTTAATAATCTATAGAATTCCTATCATCTACTTCTATTTCTTTCTCCTTTCAGGTACCACAAAGGGAACGTTTATTGGACCCAAGTGAGCTGTACAAATGAAGATTTTTTTTTTTGGACGGCTGCCTGATAACCTAACTTAATCCAATGGAATCTATATAAGTAGAAGGTATGAACTTGTTAGTACTCGTAGTAGGTTGTCACTTTTTACAACTTTTTATATTCTCAAGACTATGACAGTTTTGAGTTTTGAAATAATTTTAAATCTCCGCTGTAACATGTGAAAAATTCACCAAAAATTTATCTCAATTTGAAACCAGCACTTAGAGTTGTAAAAGTATTGAGTATTTGGGTATTTAATGCCGTCTATTATTCACGGTACTCAATATGTACTTCCATAGTTGTATAAATATTTCACTACAATAAGGAAAAAACTGATATGTTTTTTCAGCCTATGTTTGTGAAATATGTTGAGATTATTTTTGACATTATTTTTGAATAAACTTTAAAACATTGTTGAAAAATATACTAAGTGGAATCTTCAGCTATAAAAAATACGTTTATTTGAGTTGCTTGAGAATGTAGCTTTACAATATGGCATAAAATGACTCGAAATAATCCTATTTTGTAACGACAGCATATAAATCGTAATTTCAAAGGCCCCTATAGAGCTGGGAAGCTAGTTGTTGGTTTATTTGAATTGCTTGAGAATGTAGCTTTACAATAAGGTATAATTTAAGTAGCTAGCATAATTAGTGCCCGATATAAATGCAGGCATATGGGACATTTTTAGAAAAATTACTTAAAATTATCCGATTTTGTAACGACTGCATATAAATCGTTAGTTTTAGAATTACTATTATCACATTTTTAACTCTAAGCCCCATTTTCTCAATGACTGCTTATCGTATTTTTATACTTTCAATTAATATAATAGATAATCATATATTGTTCTGAAAAGTATTGATTAGTAACGAGTACCCAAAAAAGGTATTAATTATAGTATTGAGTAACCAAAAGTATCCATAGTTTATAACACTACTGGCACTTGTATACAAAGCTTCGAATTAATTGATTCAATTTAAGTTTAATTCACTAAAACCATAATTCAGAATTAAAAAATTCCATAAAATGATTCAATAAGGAATTAATTATTTAAAAATTTAATTCTTAAAGGAATGTTTGCAATACATTTGAAGTGCTAAGAAATTAAGCCAATAAATATGTGGACTTTTAACAAAACAACTTAAGTGGAATTTAAAAATTTTTCAGTAGAGCGTAATTAAGGACTGAGATTGTAAAATTCTTAACACACGTTTTTCATTAAAACTTTTAACCCAAGTATTATTTGATTTTTTTATCAAGTTACCTTTGTAAAGCATGTCATTTATTATGTTTAATGCCAATTATGTTCATTTGTTGTTAATCTGATTAAAATGAGTGACCAGAAAAAAGTTCGTACTAAAATTATTAAATATTTTCAACAAAATCCAACTTGGTCCTACAAAAAGTTGGCCAAACAATCTAAGGTCAGCTATCAAACTTTTTCCAATGTTATTAAACAGTACAACACCTCCGGTAGGAAAGCTGCCCGGTTAGGTCAGTACTCGGACTATTTGGTACGAAAAGTTAAAGCCAATGCAGGTTTAAAAGCCTACAGCTAAAAAAGTTCCTGATAGGAACTCTGCTAAAAATTTAGAGGCCAAAGACAGAGCTCGGAAATTGAAGTCAAATTTTATACAAAAAATATACCTGCTGCATAATGGATGACGAAATGTACGTATGGAAAATTTTTTTGCAGCTTCCGGGTGAATATTTTTATATTGCTGATGTTCGAGGGAATGTTGTAGAAAAGTTTAGGACCCAAAAGCAGACAAAATTTCCCAAAAAGTTCTTGGTATGGTAAGAAATAAGCAGTTGCTGCAAAAGAAGCCAAACATTTGTTACAAAGGGCTCTATAAATACCGAAATTTACATCAAGGAATGTTTACAAAGGAGGATGCTTCCATTCATACGACTTCTTAATGTGTCCACTTATTTTGGGCCTGACTTGGCACGCTGTCACTATGGTAAGAAAGGTCTTGAGTGGTACAAGAACCATAATGTGGTATTTGTACCAAAAGAGGCAAATCCTCCAAACTGCCTGGAGCTGAGTCCAGTGGAGAGATATTGGGCTCTTGTTAAACGAGAATTGAAGAGCACAAAAAGGTGTCGAAAAGTGTGGTAGATTTTAAACGGAGATGGACAACCTGTTCGAACAAAGTGACATAAATCACTATAAAAACCTAGTGAAAGAGTTTTCGAAAAAGGTTCAAAATTTCATCATTAGTGATTTTTTTTTGTAAATTGTAATAATAATTTCAATCAAATATAAAAAGATTCCAAACTGTAAGTTTAGTGGTTTCATTTTTATTAACACATATGTTTGTTAAAAATTTTTCAATCTCAGTCCTTATTTTATTATTTGTCCTTAAATAATTTTGAAAGCTCTTAAAGAATTCCAAAATTCTTTAATGCCAAATAATACAATAATTATCGATCAATAAAATTAAAAAAAAATTCGATCAATTTTTCTCCAGAAAAATTTTTAAATTCCACTTACGTTGTTTTGTCATAAGTCCACAGTAATTAATTTGTATTGAATTCTTTAATCGATTGATTAAGATATACAATTTAATTTGTTTTTGAAATTTGAATTAAGAATTAATTATTTTGAACCTTTGCCTGTATAGGGCGGGCAAATTTTGAGGTTATGAAGTAAATTAATTGGCTGTCAAATGTTGAAATGTCAAGAATTGGAAAAACTTGGCAAAATTTAAACATAAACAAAGAATTTTAATTGTGAACTTTTAATATCAACAAATTACTGTATAACTCTATAAAATTATGAGCAGCTTTTCCTCGTAATTAGGCTTCTTCAGGGACCACACAGCCTGCCAAACAATTGAGTTGTTGCATGAGAAATTACTCAATTTGGAGATGTTAATTTGCCGCCTCGTTCTTGTGATTTAACTTAGTTGCACTGTTTTCTCTGGTGTTATTTAAAATACCAGATTTACGTGAACAAACAACAAAGAACTGATGCTCTGAAAGATAAAATTCAGAGCAGCACTATTGAGACAAGCAAAGCGTTTTTGCAAAATGTGTGAAAAGACAAACATTTAAACTATTTTAATAACAATTTTAAATCAAAGGTTCGAAAGAACTAATTCTTCAATTTTCAATTTTATCTCTTTAGTGCCCTGGAGACGATCAAATAAACCCGTCAATCTGTGTGAGTGTCATATGCTTGAAGCTTTAAAGGAGACGTACAAATGAATACATCAATCATCATTTGTATAAAACACATACGGTCTAATTCATAATAAAACCTTATTGTAGATTTAAAACACGAATTTGTTAACAAACACTTTAGCTTTATAAACCTTTAATAAAGGTATTTTATTCATAAACGTTTGTTAAAGCCACAATATGTAATGTACTGTTTTTTGTCTAATCTGGCAATGCTTCTCAGTTATTTCCCCTTTTTCGTTGTTAGTGTTGCTTGCAATTAGGATAAAATATTCGTTAATTCTCTTTTTTCGTTGTTTGTTTTTAGTAATTATATATTTTTGAAGATAAAAAGTAATTTTTAGATAAAAAATGTATATCTGATTCTAGTAAATTTATATTAAGCTGAATGAATTTATATAAGGAAACAGATAATTTTAATTCCGGAATGGGTATATTAGATTGTGTGGACCTCCTTCCACAATGTTTTCACATTTTATTACTACATTTCGTTACAGGTGAAAAGAAAATGACAAAAATGGCAATCAAACTCTCTTGTGAACCTCATATAGCTCACTGCCGGAGGAATTTGAAACAAAATCATATATTATTATATTGGAACATATTCCCCAGCGGAGTTAAAATTACGTTTGCCAATTGCAATAGTATCGTCAATTATTGCAAGTTTATAAAAAATTATCTTTAAAATTCCCTTTTTTCCAGATAAAATGTAAAAAGAATACCTTAAAGTTGGTTTATAGTAGTGTTGAAGCTACAATAAATATTTCAAATTTATGAATGGTTTATAACAGACTTATAAGACTATTAAACGTTTATGAATACAGTTTTTTGATTTTTTTCTTATTAACGACTTATAAAGCTGTTTTAAGTTATTATGAATTAGACCGTTAAACTATTTTAATAACAATTTTAAATCAAAGGTTCAAAAGAACTAATTCTTCAATTTTATATCTTAAGTGCTCTGGAGACGATCAAATAAACCCGTCAATCTGTGCATATGTGTGAGTGTCATATGCTTGAAGAGACGTACAAATGAATACACTTTTCCATTATTACCAAAAATCTAGAAGAAACTGATTTTTTTTTTTTTTTTTATAATCAGAGACGTATAACACATAATATTTTTTATCCGTGCACTTCATGTGACGGCAAACATAAAGCAAATGATATTTGATTGCCAATCACAATAGGAGACGATCAAATAATCAGTCGTCAAATAAAAAAAAATAAAAACTTTTTGATTTTCTTCAATCATTGCCGACAACGCGTACGTGTAGCCGAAAAAGAACGACTGCATGCACACAACTATGTGATTGATGTGTTTATTTGATCGTCTCCACAGGCACTTTAGCTATTCCATTGAAGAACTCATTACGAACTAATTCACATCATTTGAATTAAAAAAAAAAATCAAAAAAATATTTTTCTAAATACATTTTGTATATGTTTAAAAATAAAACAAATTGAAGGAGGGAAAACTATTTTAATTCAATTTGGATCATATTTGAAAATTAACAAGTATTTAACCACTCAAAGGTTGAATGCAAGGCGAATTTATACAAGATGGAGTCAATCAATCAGCTGATAACTTTTTTTTTAGTTTTTTGGTTCTGAGAGATGTCAAAGTTTCTTTTTATATTTAAATATCTACGTATTCTAAGCTTATTAACAAAATATTTATTTTTTACATAAATAAGTAAAGCCCTCTCTATTCAATTATCTACACTATATTAAGTTTTAATACATATTTGTTTAATTTTTCATTTTTGTTTTTTGACATTTGTTAAGACCAATTGTTGGTTTTGTAGAACTGCCACCACCTTGTATGAATTCGCCTTGGTTGAATGAATTTTCTTATGAATTAATTCAACAAAGAATGAATTCTTTTCAAATAAAAGCCTTTGAATGAAGCATAAGAATTTGATTTGTTGGAAATTATTTTAAGGATTAAGTTGCTGATGTTTTAATACCCTACCCTACCACCATAGTGCTAAAACCCATCTTAAAGTACACTAATCTGCTTAGGATCACTTTCTGAGTCGATTAAGCGATGGCCGTCCGTCCGTTAGTCTGTTAGTCCATGTAAACCTTGTAAACAAACTATAGGTCGCAATTTTAAAGATAATTCCACACAATTTTGCACAATCTTTTATTTTGCCCCAAGGACTAAGCCTATTGAATTCGGCTAGAATCGGTTCATTATTTCTCCTATCCCCCATACAACTGCCCTATCTGAAAATAATTAAGCCTTCAGAAATATCTTAATTATAAAAATATCAAAACTAAATTCAGCCCAAATAAGTTTAACATCGTACTACCAAATTTAGTAACGATCGGTCCACAATATTCCATAGCTCCCATATAAGCACCATTCTAGAAAATTTCATTAATGTGCATAAATCTGTGAAATATGTTAGTATCCGAATAAAAATCAGTACAAATATGTTTCATATATACGCAAATCATACCACCACAATATTGTGACGATCGGTTCATAATAATTCATAGCTCCCATATAAGGCCCACTTCCGAAAATCACTTTATCGAGCATAAATATCTTAAAAATGTTGATATTCAAATAAGACTCTATAAAAATAAGTTTAATATCAAATGAAAACTGTTTATAATCATATAAGTGCTTGGTGTAGGGTATCATATGGTTGGGTTTGCCCGACTATACTTTCTTACTTGTTTAATTATGAATTATGATTTTAGTGAATTAAACTTTAATTGAATTAATTCGAAACTGTCAAAATTCACACACAATACACGATTACAAAATGTTTCATTAATTCAATAAAACGGCAAAAATAAATTCAAAGAATAGATGGATTAATGGTGAACAAAAAAAGCTGAAAAATCCAGTAACAACAAAAGCAAACAACACACCAAATAGAATAGATTTATATCAGTCATTATAGCAATGATGAAGCCCAGAATGATGGCTAAAAGGGGGCGAGGGAAGCGTAGAAGAGGTCATTTTGACACAAGGCTTTTTGTACAAAAAAACAAAATGAAATTTAAGAAGAGACCGAACAAAAAGATTCGTTTGTAAGTATGAGTAAGAGAGTAAAGCATTACAAAAACAAACTGCTAAAATAATCAGTTTGTAAATGAAATATTAAGAGGAAAGGGAAGTTGAGAAAATAAAAAAAGGATTTTAATATACGAAAATAGTAGTAATTTAAGGCCGAGAAAAAAAAATCAACTGAAACCTGGTTGTTTTTGTTGTTGTGCACGTTTTACTATAACAAGAAAAACGCAACCAAAAAAAAATAAAGAAAAAAACAGAAACGAAACAAAATTAAAATGAAATTGAAGAATACAAAAAAAGACGAAACAAAACACGATACGACATGAGCACATTTGTTATTTTGAAAATACAGGCGCGAAAATTGGTATAAATGAAGGAAAATATTTGTCTACCATACAAAATTGCTAGCATGCGCTCAAAGCAAACTGTCCCCCCCTAAAAAAGAAATAACCTTGAAAGCTAAATCTACGGGGAGTATTTAACGATGCACAATTTGTTTTTTTAATTAATGTTTTCAAAATTTAATTAAAGTTCTTCATTACATTTTAGCAGAAAAATAAAAACATACACTTTTTGTTAAGTAAAAGAAAATTTCTTAAAATTATACATATAAAATGGTCACATGACTTTTGCTAAGTTTTTTTTCTTCATTTTTTTGAACAAATTGAAACTGTTGCTCTCTATGTAATGGAGAAAACTCTCCGAGAGTTTTAATAAAGTTAGGCTGGAATATTATGACAAAATTTATGATTTGTTTGTTTGTTTTTTTTTTCTACTCACTCGAACTCTCTATACCTTTCGAACTTACATGAGTTCGTGCAAGGGTTTTATTGTTGTTATTGCTGTTGCTTTCGAAGTTTTTGTTGTTGTTGGTAGGAAAAACTGCAACTTCCGTTTTAATTTATTCGATGTCGAATTTTTAGGCTGTTAATGTTGTTGTTTTGGTCTCTGGCCAACAAAACAAGTCGTTAAATTCAAAATGGTGGTTGCTTGCAGTTGCTCACCCACAAAATTGACAATAGCATGTAATGGCATGTCAACTCAAATTAAATGAGTATCCTTAAACACAAACACACTCTCTCTCTCTCTCAATCATTCTCTTGGACACTCTCACTGTGACACACACTCAAACACACACACACATATAAAACCGTAAGAGAGTTTAGAATTTTGGAAAAGAAAGAAAAAAAAGAAATCAGCAAAATAACAGTCGGCTTACAAAAAGCGGCACATTATAATACTACTACTAGGACGTTACTTAAATTTGGGGGTGCGCCACGCGGCCCGAAGTGTAACGGCAATGAAAAGGCTCGTCTACGCGACACGTTGCTACTACAACATAATACAACTACTACGAGGACGACGGCTACGACGACAACGCTGAGGCTGATGAGGACAACAACGACGATAACGATGAGGAGGACTATGGATATGGACTAAATATCTATATGTATATGTGTATATGACATTAACGACGACAATCGTTATGCGCTACTTGCTTCTATACAAAATGTTTGTGTGTGTCTGTGTGTGTGTGTGTATGATATGTTGATGGTTACAATAAGGAATTGTGGTGTACAGAGATTTTTCGTTTTGTTCGAAAAAAAAAAAATTTTTTTTTTTTCTTCTTAAAACTTCACAAAAATTCTTAAAATTTTACACAAATTTTCTTTTCTTTTACTACAACTTTTGTATTTTCCCTTCACTCTTTTAAAATTGTGTTTAAAAATATATAATTTTTATCATCATTTATAAAATTTTCTTGTTTTTAAAAAAAAATTTAAGGTGGATACAAAAATTCCTCCACCAAAAAAAAAAAAAATTCCTTTATTTTTTCTATATTTTTTGCTTGTTTTTCATGCCAAGCTTTATAACAATTGAAGCGTTAAACTTTTTGTTTAATTTTTTTTAAAAACTATTTCAGAATTTGTTAAATTTATTTAAATAATTTACATTTTATTTCACATTTTTCATTCTATTACACATTTGTGCAAAAGATTTCATTGCTTAGATTTCTTTTTTCTTCTCAAAACGCGTTCACAGATTTGATTCAAATTTTTAGATTTTCTTTATGGTTGCCTTGGTTACGAAAGACATCCACATTCGAAGGGTTCACGCACTAAACTGAGACTTCGTTATTGTTTCGTTAACGTTATGTTGCTTGGTTGGTTCGATGGATGGCTGGCTGGCTGGATGTACTCTTTCATGTTGGCTTCACATATTTAAACATAAAGTTGTTGTGTGTTACAAAAGAAAAAAACATCCCCAAAATAGCCCCTCATGCACCCCCCACCCCCTTCCAGTGTATAGTGCATTAGTTTGTTACTCTGGCTTGTAATGCCTCATTTTCCGGTTGTTGGCTGTGCTATTCGAACTTAAATTAGAGTTGTATTGTTGTGGAGAAGAAATGTTGCCAGATAGATGACAGTTTTGAACTGCAATTACTTTTAGGGTTTCCAAAATAGTAAATAACACTAATGAAGTAATTTTTAATAAAATTTTCAAAATGAAATTTAAAGAATTCATTAAATATTAATTCATAGGCTTAATTCCTTAGTACTTCAAACGCATTGAATTCATTACTTTTACAATTAATTCTTTATTGAATCATACAAGTCTTGTCGCCTTATAAAGGGTTCCAATAGGGACTTCCGAATTTTGACAGTTGATAGCGACAATATTATTAAAGCTACATCTGTCGAATTGGCTGTAATTTATTCAGTTTGTTTTGCCAAATCACCATGGATGGATATAGCGTTCAACAACACTTACAAATGAAAACAAGTAAGAGAGCTATATTTGGCTGTGCGAATCTTATATACCCTTCACCCAATTATACTTTAAAATAAAAAAAATTAAAATTTTTTTTTCGAAATTTTTTTAAAAGTTTTTTCTAATTTAAAAAAAAAAAAAAATTATAATTTAAAAATTTATTAGTGAAACAAATTTATGACAAAAAAATTTTTTTTGTGAAAAAAATTCGGGTTAAAAAATATTTTTCCCGATTTTGACCCATTGTAGGTCCAACTTACTATAGCCTTATATACATCGTTACAATGAACTTTGAAATATATATCATTAGATATCCATATTGTCTATATTTATGAGTTATTAATCAAGATATAGATCAAAAATAGAGGTTGTCTCGGATTTTTGCTCATATCTCCGTTATTTATGGACGGATTTTACTGATTTTAAGTAGCAAACTTCTCGAAAGCATGTCTGACAGAATTATTGAAGATTTGGACCCCAACGATATCTGGGGTCTTCAGAAAATTGATTTCAACAGACAGACGGACGGACATGGCTAAATCGACTCCGCTGTCTATTAGGATCCAGAATATATATACTTTATAGGGTCGGAAAATTATATTGTGGAAATTACAAAAGGAATGACAAACTTATATATACCCTTCTCACGAAGGTGAAGGGTATAAAAATTGTATCAAAATGTTCGCTGAATGGCAGGGCCCTATGGAAATCGGCCACAATTTTCATCACAAAATCATGAATAAATGGGTACGTCAACAAACAAAATTGAGATCCAATAGCACCCAATGCATCCCGAAAAAGTCACTGTTTGGTGTCGATTGAGAACGACGTTGGCTATGTCAGCACCGTCAACGGCGAGCACTATAGATTGATTATTAGCAACTTTTTTTGGCCTGAGTTGGATGCTATGGACACCAACGGCATGTGGATTCAACAGGATGGCGCTACGTGATACACAGCTCATGCCACATTGGTTACAGAGATCGCGCGACTTCGTTAGACTTTTTTTGTGGGATTTTTTTTTTAATTGCAGTTCTATCATGAAAAATTTGACATTGCGGATGTGTGCCATGTCCAACAGCGGTGGACACGATGTTATATTCCATACATAATGTCGATGAAATCTCACACAGACTTTGTTTTATTTAAATTTAAAGATAGAAACACTTTATGAAATGGCAAATGTGCGAAAGAATTAATTCTCAATTAACCATACCATTAAAGAATTTATTTCAAATTAATTCATTGGCATAATGCTTTAGTACTTCAAACTTATTGAATTAATTTCTTTAATAAATACATCTTTTATACAATGAGCTCCTTATTGAATCACTAAAATTTTATTTACATGTTGTAAATGATTAAAACAAAATTGAATGAAAATATGTACTGAATAAAGAGAAAAGGACCGAAAGAATTAATTCTTAATTCCACTTTAAAACTCATATTAAATTATATCTTTTAACCATGCCATTTAAAGAATTTATGACCAATTAATTCATAGGCTTAATTTCTTAGTACTTCAAACGCATTTAATTCATAAGATTAAGCATTAATTCTTTATAGAATTCATTACTTATTGAATCATTCAAGTCTTGTCCTCTTATATAACCAAAGTTTCGAAAGAATTAATTGCATTTAATAAGAATTCATTCTTTATATAATTAATTCCTTATTGATTATTTCAAGCCTTTTTCCCTTTATAAAAATTTCAAAATTAGATTTTATCTTTTAACCATTTCATTTAGAAAATTCATTACGTATAAATTTATAGGCTTAATTCCTTAATACTTCAAATTCATTTTAGTTCCCTTTAATTGAAATATAATAAATTAATAGGTCTGTTCATTTACTTTCCCAGTAAATACTTGCAACGAGAGAATAAAATCAAAATTTACAAAATTACTCTATTAAATTCTCAAAAATAGTAAAAAGTAAATTAACGCTTTACCAGTAACCAGTGTAGCCAGATGTGGGGATTTCTCCCCAAATTGGGGATTAATGAATAAATTGGGAACAACATTTCGTGGAGAGGGATTTTGGGGATTTCAACAAAATTTGGGGATATTACATGCATTTTTCAAATTTTTTGTGATTTTAAATGTTTAAACTGTTTCAGTTTTGACTTTATACTGTTTATTCATATTTCGTGTAAACAAATTTTATTTTTTAAAGAATCTGTGTTATCGTGAAAAACACAAACATTTTTGACATACATTTCGGGACTTCTTTAATAAAACAAGTAAGAGTGCTATATTCGTCTATGCCGAATCATATATACCCTTCATCTTTGTTGTGGATGCATTAATTGCCCATTTTCAGCGTATAGCATCCTAAATATATCAAGAAAACTTTTAAAAATTTTACATTTAATTGCTGACGAACAGATTATATTGTAGAAGTTACAAACAAAATGACAATCTTATATATACCCTTCCCACGATGGTGAAGGGTATAAAAACAACAACGCCAAACGAAACGAAATACCAAAAAAAAAAAAAATACGCAAAGCAATGAAACCAACACACATCCAAACATATGTACGTTTTGTTGCTTTTTTGTCAAAGCATGCAAAAAATTGTCTTTTTTTGATGAAATTTTCAGAGGTTGTCTCGGATTTCTGCTCATATCTCCTTTATTTATGGACGGATCTTGCTGATTTTAAATAGGAAACTTCTCGAAAGCATGTCTGACAGAATTATTGAAGATTTGGATCCTGAAGATATCAGGGGTCTTCAGAAAATTGATTTCAACACACAGGCGGACATGACTTAATCGACTCCCGCTATATATAAGTTAACAAATATTTGGAGTATGACTTAAAAATGCGGGTACATATCTGGCATTTATTCTCACTTAGTTATTGAACATAATAGTGTAAACAACAAAGGTTTTTCTTGCTTCGAGAATGTCGAATTTTATGCCAACAAAGCCAACAATACTCAGGAAGTTTTGCATTAGTTCTTTAATTTGAAAAAAGTGCCGCTGAAGCACACCGATTGCTCACCAAAGCTTATGTGCGGTTCAGAAGTGATGATTGACACGGAAGTCAAAGATCACCCAGGCTAGCAAAAAAAAGTTTGAAAACCGAGAATTGGAAGCATTACTCCATGAAAATTGTTGTAAAACTCAACAAGAGCTTGCTCAAACAGCAATTTCAAAACGTTTGCGAGCAGCAGGATTCATCCAAAAGCAGGGAAATTGGGTACCATAGGATTTTAAGCCGAGAACTTGAAATATGATTTTGCATGTCCGAAATGATGCTTGAACGCTATAAAAGAAAATCATTTTTGCACCGAATCATTACTTGCGGTGAAAAATGAATCCATTACCCAGCCTAATCGACACCTAAGCCAATTATCCATGGCGCTAATTCTCTGTATTTGGTGGGAGAAAAAGGATCTTATCTAATAAGAGCTGCTGAAATCTGACCAGACCATCACAAAAACGTGCACTGGCCGAAAAACGCACAGAATATGCGGACAGACATGAAACCGTAATATTCCATCATGACAACGCTAGGCCACATGTTGCAATACCTGTTAAAAACTGTTTAGAAAGAAGTGGTTTGGAAGTTTTGGCTAACCCGCATTATAGTCCAGACCGTCCCCCTTTCGACTAATAAATGATTCGAACGAGATACGCTTCACTGTGGAACAGAGTAGCCGATATTGGCTTGAATCGATCTTGGCCTCAAAAGATGAGCACTTCTTTTGGCTCGGAATCCATATGTTGCCAGAAAGATGGGAAAAGGTCGTACCCATAGACAACAACTAAATAGGTAACTGAGAGCCAGAAACCTAAGTCTGTTGTCAAAAACCTAATTCATGAGAATGTTTTGCATGTATTTTGTTATTGTATCACCCGTATGTGTGAAAAGAAAGTAATTTTTTCCTCTCTCCTTACGTTCTATGCGTTTATTCTATGGTCTATATATTGTACAAATATTTCAAAATAAAAGATAAACATTTAAAAAAATTCCGCATTTTTAATACACCCATATTAAATTGGTTTTCGCCACTGATTTTATTTTAAATGTATCCCTATGAAATTATTAGGACAGATTGAAGTTATTAGGACAAAAACAAAGGACAGTGCGCGATCAATGGAAAGTACAAAAAAAGGAATTGTGACTGTGTTACTTTTCCTTAGTTTTGCAATGAATTCTGTTAAAATTATCATGTAATTTTCCGCAACTTGACCTATTTATAGCAACGAAAAAAATATTTTTACAGAATACAGTATTTTATTCATTAAATCAAGTTTTCCAGACTTAAAAAAGAAAACGTAAAAATTTAAAAAATATACAGACTCAGGATTATATTATCAAAAAGAGAATTTTGTACAATAGAAATATTAAACCGGTTTTGAATACGGTTTTAGCTGTAACAACGATTAATCGGTTTTTCATTATATGCAGTATTATTTCAGTTTTCTTTATTTTTACTAGAAAAAATAAAATTGCAAATATATTTTTACAAAGGTATTGCAAATAGAAAAAGTTAGAAACATTTTTTTCTATAATAATAAAATTTTGGGAACAAAATTGGGGATTTCAGTTATGAAATGGGGATTTTTTGGTGACATCTATTATCAGATTGGTGACATGAGGTAACATTTTTCTGGCAACACTGCCAGTAACAATTGGATCCAATTTAGTCCCAATATCTTACAAATCTTGGTTTCCTGCACTGGATCCTAAATTTGTACACACAATTTTCTTATTTTATTCCTTTTAAAATGTATAAATACTCAGATTTTCTTCAATTTAATTTGAAATTCTAGTTTTTGAAATTGTTTCACCACAGTTACAACTTTTAGTTATTGAACAGAGCTAATATTGAATGTTTAAATTTTTCACATATATTACAAATGAGTTTTAGACATAGAGAATTATACATAGAGACGAGACATTTCGATTTGTCAAACAAAAATACAACAAATCATATGTCTGATACAACAACAAAATACATTGAGTTACATGTATTTCGTTGTTGCAAGAGATAGGTTTTTGACAACAGACTTAGGTTTTTGACAATTATGTCTCGTCTTTATGTTACAATATGGTTTTAGATTTTTTTTTCTACACATATAAAACAGACTCGTGTGATCTGTTGCCAATAGAATGATTCGATAATATCCATAGATTTTAACTATACTAGTTACAGAAAATCAGTTGTCACAGAAGAATTACAACTTAAGAAGTTATCCCAACTAAAATTGTTCAGCCACAACAAACAAAATTCCGCCAGTTAGAGTGAATCATTTGATTATCAATTAAATTTATTTAAAACAGGACAATTAATGTTTCAAATAGGTCAACTTAATACAAATTTAAATTTTAAGATATTAAATGAATTATTGAAAATAATGAAAATAAATTACGCATTTTTTCTAAATTTAACTTATAGTACAAATTTAACTTAGTATCTATATATATAAAAGAGTAACGTTACTGACTGACTGACTGACTGACTGACTGACTGATTCATCATCGCACAGCCCAAACGGTTGAAGCTAGGATCATGAAATTTTAACTGTGGGTTCCTTCCTCCCCAAAACGATCCGATAAGAAGGGATTTTTGGAAATTCGAACGTTTAGGGGGTAAAAAAGGGCAAAAACGGGTAAATTCGGTAACCTTATATCTTCGAAACTAATAAAGATACAAAAAAAATTAAAATTGCATGTTACTCCATTTAAAAAATAAGCTGACAGGTGTTTTGTACTTTTTCGAAATTCGAACCTTTTAGGGGAGAAAACGGGTAAAAACTGTATTTTGGTACTTTTTTGGCACCATATATATCTTTTAAACTACTAAACATAGAAACAAATTTTAAATCGTATTCATTACATATCAAAAAATAAAAAATATAAGTTTGGTACTTTTTGGAAATTCGAACCCTTAAGGGATAAAAATTGTGTTTATTTTTGGTACTTTTTTCATAAACTATGTTTTTCTACAAATTGATATAGACATATAAATATTTTATTTTAAGCTCCCATCACGATACAGAAATTTATTTGAATAAAATTTTAACACCGCAATGGGGATAAAAAAGGTACCAAAAAGGGGGTAAAATCGGAAAAATACATTTTATTTAACATTTTCAGCCAATTTTGATAAATTTTTAACATTGGTTCCTGGATTCATGCAAAAATTAACTAACAGAGTGCTATTTGGAACTCGACTGACAAGATGTATATTTGTCCAAATCCGGGAAAACAGTTTGGTACTTTTTTTAAAACTTATTTTTCTTGAGCACATTAACACAGATTTTAATCGTTTGAGGCATGTCTTTAAGCATAAACAATTTTGGCAAAATGGAATATTTTTAAATTTCAAACTTGAGGGGTGTTCAAGGAGGAAAAGGGGATTTGGTACTTTTTTTCCTAATGGTACTTTTTTAATATTTTAAATTATTTCAGTTATCGACATTAAAGTTAGCTGATATGTATCTGAGTGAAGTTAGAGTTAGGATTAGGGGATAATATTTAGGTACCAAAATGTGAGAACTGAACTATAGGTACTTTTTTGTTCTTCTAATGGTACTTTTTGAATTTTCTTTAATAATGGGCCTAGAAACATGAAATTAAGCATGTATGGTAATAAGTGAGTGAGAATTTTAGCAGGAAACTTTTTTGGTACTTTTCTATATTCTAATGGTACTTTTTGATTTTTTTGTAAAAATGGACATAGAAATACGAAATTAGGCGTATATGGTCCTAAGTGAGAAAAAATTCAATTGGATACTTCATGGTACTTTTTCTTTATGCTAATGGTACTTTTTTGAATTTTCTATAGCAATGGACATAGAAACATGAAATAAAGCATATATGGTCCTAAGTGAGAGAGAATTCTAGAGGGAGACTTTTTGGTACTTTTTCTTTATTCGGATGGTACTTTTTGTAATTTCTTCACCAATGAACCTAGAAACATGAAATAAAGCTTATATGGACCCGAATGAGTGGGAATCCACAAGTGGCTGCCTTTTGGTACTTTTTCTTTATTCTAATAGTACTTTTTTGAATTTTCTATAACAATGGACTTAGAAACATGAAATTAAGCATATATGGTCCTAAGTGAGAGATAATTCTATGGGGAGACTTTTTGGTACTTTCTCTTTAATCGAATGGTACTTTTTGGAATTTCTTCAACAATGAACCTAGAATCATGAAATAAATCCTATATGGACCCGAGTGAATGGGAATCCACAAGTGGCTGACTTTTTGGTACTTTTTCTATATTCTAATGGTACTTTTTGATTTGTTTGTAATAATGGACATAGAAACACGAAATTAAGCGTATATGGTCCTAAGTGAGTGAAAATTCAAGCGGACATTTCATGGTACTTTTTGGAATTTTCAATAGCAATCGACTTAGAAACATGAAATTAAGCATATATGGTCCTAAGTGAGTGAGAATTCTAGGGGGAGACTTTTTGATACTTTTTCTTTATTCGAATGGTACTTTTTGTAATTTCTTCACCAATGAACCTAGAAACATGAAATAAAGCTTATATGGACCCGAATGAGTGGGAAACCACAAGTGGGGGCTTTTTGGTACTTTTTCTATATTCTAATGGTACTTTTTGATTTTTTTGTAATAATGGACATAGAAGTACGAAATTATGCGTATATGGTAATAAGTGAGTGAAAATTCAATCGGACACTTCATGGTACTTTTTCTTTATTCTAATGGTACTTTTTTGACTTTTCTACAGCAATGGACTTAGAAACATGGAATTAAGCATATATGGTCCTAGGTGAGTGAGAATTCTAGGGAGAGACTTTTTTTTACTTTTTCTTTATTCGAATGGTACTTTTTGTAATTTCTTCACCAATGAGCCTAGAATCATGAAATAAAGCTTATATGGACCCGAGTGAGTAGGAATCCACAAGTGGCTGCCTTTTGGTACTTTTTCTGTTTTCTAATGGTACTTTTTGAATTTTCTGTAATAATGTACATATAAATATGAAATTAAGCGTATATGGTACTAAGTAAATGAAAAATCAAGGGGGTACTTCGTGATACCTTTTCTTTATTATAATGGTACTTTTTTAATTTTCCTAAGTGAATGATAATTCTAGGGGAAGACTTTTTCGTACTTTTTCAATATTCGAATAGTACTTTTTGTATTTTCTTCACCAATGAACATGATATAACGCTTATATAGACCTAAGCGAAAGAAAATCTACAAGTGGGGACATTATGGTACTTTTTCTTTATTCTAATGGTACTTTTTAAATTTTCTATAATAATGGACTTAGAAACATAAAATTAAACATATATGGTCATAAGGGAGTGAGAATTTAAGGGGGAGTCTTTATGTTACTTTTTCTATATTCGAATAGTACTTTTTGTATCTTCTTCACTAATGAACTTAGAATTGTGAAATAATGCTTATATGATCCCGACCGATTGGGAATCCATAAGTAGGGGCTTTATGCTACTTTTTCTATATTATAAAGGTACTTTTTGAATTTTCTCTAATAATGGATTTAGAAATACCAAATTAACTGCATATTGTTCTAAGTGAGTGAAAATTCTTTTCTTTTTTAATTTTCTATAATAAATCTAGGAACATGAACATAATACTATATGGACTCAACCGAGTAGGATTCTATAACTGGGAACTTTATGGCGCTTTTTCATTATTCTAATGGTATATTTTGAATATAGTAGAGTTTCCAAAAAGAATTTCAAGAAGAATTTCAAAACCGCGGGTGTCGGCTCGGTTTTGTGATAATTTATTAAATATTAAGTGTTATAGAAACAAAATCAGTTGATAATATAGGAATTGCTATACAAATTTTAAATTCAGACTTAACGTGTGTTCAAGAGGTTAAAGGAAAATTGGTACTTTTTCTTTTAATGGTACTCTTTTAATATATTAAATTAGTTAGCTTAAATACATTATGGTAGGCTAATATACTTCTCACTAAAGAAATATGCAAGAATAGGGTGCTCAATTGTATTATGATACCAAAAATTGTGAACTAATCTAAACTAAGAAGTATTTTTTCGTTCTTCAAATAGTACTTTTTGAATTTTCTAATATATTGAACTTAGAATAAGGAAATTACTTTGATTTAAAACTTGACGGTGGTTCAAGTGTGGAAAATTGGTACATTTTCCTCTAATGATACTTTTTATTATATTAAATTATTTTACTGATATGCTTCTGAGTAAAGAATGAAAGTCACTAGCCATCTATATGTTATTGAGGATACAAAACTAATTTTATTTTATTTTATTAATGGTTGTCACAAACATATACATGGTTACTGTAACCATATATATGGTTGAAATATTCATGTGAATCGTAAATTAACCATATTATTGTTACCACAATCATATATATAGTCACTGTGACTATAATATTGTTAAAAATTTTGAAATTGTTACAGTAACCATGCAGAAATTTGAAATGGTTACAGTAACAATGTACAACTATATTTTTTTCTGCGTGTAGAAGCCACAATACAATGATTCAATAAACATGAATCTAGAGGCATGTTATCCTGAATTAGCTTTAATTCACAAAGGGAGACAATAGTACTATTTCTTTCATCCAATTGGGGTGGGGAAGCGCACCGGGTTTAATGCTAGTTACAATATATTTGTCGCAGACCCTCATTAGTTCTGGGTCGTCATAAGATTCTAAGACGATCTAGCTATGTCCGTCCGTATGTTTCTCTTTTGAAAACACGATAGGTTTCAAACGAAAAGAGCTAGTCTGAAAAAGGTTTGTGTATTGAAAATGGGTAATATCGGTAAATGATTTCACCAAACCCTCATAGAAATATTCCCCCGGAAAACTGTTTGAGCAGTCATAAATATGTTGATTATTCAGAAATCCTGATCAAATTTAGCAAAAATTTGTTCTAAGTACATTCTCTGAAAGTATACTGTAAAGTATGGCGAAATTCGGGCAATATTTGTCCCTAGTTACCATACAAAGCCCCCTCAGAAAATGACTGGAACATTAATAATTGTCTTATAATAATTAATATCGTGATGCAATTGGACATAAACAAGTTTTAGATGAACCTTCTAACTGATTCAAGTACATATAGAAGCCAAAACTACATATTGATGATTTGAGATATCCTTTGTTCAAGGACGATTTTTATTTTATATCCTGTATTGATAAGAAACGGATTTCTAGAAAAAACTTTATAATCCATGATTATAAATCTGACTAAAGCTGGGTTTCGTCACCGTCTCGTTTCTGAATTGTTTTATTTAGAAATAATCACGAGCACCCTCAATTGTATATATAACAAAAATGGAGAACTAAAATAAACTAAGGAGTATTTTTTCGTTCTTCAAATAGTACTTTTTGAATTTTCTATAATATTGAACCTAGGATCAGGAAATTACTTTGAAATTTCAAACTTGACAGTGGTTTAAGTGTGAAAAATTGTTACCATTTATTCTAATGGACCTTTTTATTATATTAGGTCCTAATTTTGTAAATCACGTTACCAAAGTGATATTTATGTGGAAAGCAAAAACAAAATTTTAAATTTGTTTTATATAAACAATTTTAAAATTATGAAAGGCAAATCAATGTCTGAATTTTTGTGCGTTTGTTCTGTTCTGTTTGATTTCCACATAAAAATCACTTTGGTGACGTGATTTACAAAATTAGGACCTAAATTATTTTACTTATATGTATACTAATATGCTTCTGAGTAATGAAAGAATCAAGGATAGAGGGCATTATGATATTGATGTAACAGAAACTATTATTGAAATTTCTATAATAATGAACGTATAAGGAGGAAATAAAACACACATGATCCTGACTGAGTTAGAATATGAAAAGGGGTATTGCAGATACTTTTTCAAACTAATAGTACTTTTTGAATATTTTATAACGATGGACCTAGGAACTCGAAATTTATCATTCATGGTTTAGTGAATGCGAATTCTTTATTATAAAGGTACTTTTTGAATATTTTATAATAATAAACCTTAAAATTGAAAATTAGGCTTAAGTGATTCTGAATGAGTTAGAATTCACAAAAGTTGATTTTAGTGGTACCTTTCTTTTGTATTTTCTATAATAATGGACACAGAAATATGAAATTAGACATTCATGATGCTGAGTAGGAATACAAAATGTGGGTCTTTATGGTACTGTTTTTATTCTAATAATACGTTTCGAATGAGCTAGAATCCACATTACAATGAACCAATAAACATGAAACTAGATACATGTTTTCCTGGATTATTATTAATTCACAAAGTGTGACTTAATAATACTATTTATATCTTCCAATTGGGGTGGCGAAGCGCACCGGTTCAGCTAGTACTCCATATTTTTATCGGATATTTGAAAATAACTAAGTAAGACTTTGTTACAAAAGTTTTGCATTATATTTTTTTTAGATTAAATAAATAATTGCCAGGAAATACTCGTAGATCAATATGTTGTGTCATACTTTATTAACAGGTTCCTCTGCCTAGCTAGCGATCTGAAGCAATTATTGTAATACAATTTAAAAAATTTAAACAAATCTTAAGATATTTTTAACGTTCTGTTTTTAGAGATATTGGATGAAAAAGTTTTTTTCTCATTTCTATATTTTGAATTTTTCTACTGAAAATAGATTAAAAGCAAAAACCGAAGAATAATTGTTGGTTACGGTTTCGGTTTTAGGCCTTGAAAAACCGGTTAAAACCGAATTGGAAACTCTAGTGTAAACAATATCTTAGTTGATCGATATTTGATGGATGATGATACGAAATTTAATGAATATTTTCGTTTAAGTCGTTATCTTTTTGAAACCGTGCTGAATATTGTGAAATCTGATTTGGAAGGAATACCTACCACTTGGAATAGAAAACCAATAACACCAAGACACAAATTATGCATTACCTTAAGATAAGAAAAAGCTTTTTATTAAATGAAAATTGCTAAAATATGGCCAATATTGGAATGTTTGATTAGAAACATCATTACCCACAATCAATTGTTCCCCTGACTGTCACGTAATTTTGAATGTCGCACATTAAATAGAATTTCATTATTTTTGACAAAATCTATTATTTTTTCCTCTTCCAATAAAGAAAATTTATTTCTTTTATTCATTTTGATTTTCTTTAAATTTGAAATAAAAAAATAATTAAAATAATTTCGTTCCTATAGCACCGAAAACAACCTACTTGAAGTTGTTTTCGTTCCGGCCCCAAATTACAGCTTTTTCGTTACTGATCGGTGCCGTTTCGTTCCTAATTTTCGTTGCCGATTTCTGAAACGAACTTTTTTTCGGTGCAAATGTATGGAATTTCGTTTTCGGTGCCGATTAAGCTGTATGCGGAAACGTAGCTTAACAGTTCTAAAGTTTTTAACTGTTTTACTTTATGTATTTGCCAAACTAAGGCAAATTTTCAAATTCTGGTGAACTTTAATTTGTTTATGGCCACGTGTATACCAAATATTATCAAATTCAGAAGAGTGTTCAAAAATCACTTATTTATCGAAATTTTTTGTTTCGTCCCTTAAACACTCAAAAATTTACTCAAAAATTAATGAATTATATTCAAATCAGCTAAAACTATACAATGGGGTCCTGCATCGAGGACATGAAATAGTGCTACTTCTCCGCGGTTAGTTCATAAATTAGTAGGACGAAGTGTATTGGGATGGCAGTTTAAAATGTGGGTATTATTATGGATACGACCATTTGCTGGACAAAAATTTGGGACCAGTGTTCATTAAGTCTGTTGCTCTATTCCGATCTCTGTTGTGCAGAACTACTCTTGTTATCCGCGGCAAGTTTTTCTTCATGTTAGTTATGGTAGGTGAGCGACCTCTAAGTACGATATTCATACGACCACGAAATTGATGGCCTCTCTATGAATGTCGTTCAAAGCTGCTGTATATGAATTCCGATCGAATAAATGACTGCTCCGATGACATTACAGGAGGAAACATAATGTTGTGTTCCTCTACTGGAAGAACCTTCGTTTCCTCTTGTAGATGGTGTTCTTAAGATAGCATTCTGGCAGCTTTAAATATTTCTCCACTGGGTGTCACTCAATGAAGCAGCGTAATTGACCACAGATTGTGAGTGATTACAGTGGCATGAGCTGAGGATGTAATGAGGCATATTTGGGTGATCCACAGCAGGAATTCAAACTACATTGACTACGATACCATGATAAAGCGTTACCTCTTTCGTCTAGTTGGTGAAGAGTGTTCCCAAAGATTTCGTTGGTAATAGTTGAAGTTACGAGCAGTAAAAAAGTTGGGTATTTCTCCAAGATAACCATTCAGCAGACCGCATAGGGCATTAATATTGTGGCCTGTCGTCATAATGGCGCAGTCGTCCACATACAACATCACTTCTACTCCTTGTGGAGCTGCGGGGAATTTAGAGAGGTCGAAGTTAAACAGCAGTAGCTACAGACCATTAGTTCAAGATCCATCTCTTCATGTTGTGGGGTAATTTTAATTGCAGGGTATTCGGGAAGAGAGTGGAGTAGATGAATGTGCGGAAGGCACAGAGCGCCACGAAGATCGATCTTTCACAAGACTTCTATTGATTTAAGCCCTGTGAGATCCGCGTGGAAATGGCGGTTAATGCTAGGTTTGAGAATCTACCCTTTTTTCAGTCTTCGGAAATTATCAGGTTCCTCACTGACAGGTTAAATACCGTCTTGGTGAATCGCCTTCGATGTTTTGGCTGTATTGAACTGCATTGATTGTTTCGAGGAACTTACTCTCTGCTTGTTGTACGTTGGAGGGAAAATCATTGAAGAAACGATGAAATCTCTAAAGCCATGCCAATCTGCATTATTCTGACAAACGATTATGGGTAAGTGACCTGACCCTAGAGAAACCAGGTTGTGTAGTTGATCAAACACTGACTCGCTATTGTGATGTCCGGTGGATTCACAAATTAGGTATTAGTTGAGCTGGAAACGTGGATTGTATGGTTTGTATTGTTTTGCTGAAAAATAAATTATTTTAGAGCATCCGTGCACTCTAAACTATTCATTATAGTTGAAGGAAATCATATATTTATGGTTTCACTCGAGCTAAGCGCAACCCAAAACATAAGGTAACCGCCATAGAAAATTCTCTATGAATAGTAAATAACCAGTAGTCTCTAAAATAATAAGGACAATTAAAATTAAGTACTTAGTACACATTTTCAAAACAACAAAATTTTACTTTCTTTAAAAGAACCCAGCAGTTAAGCATATAGGCAATGTATCCCTTATAGACAGTAATCGTAACAAATAACTTATCACTTGGCTGACTCCAATTTATATATTTTGGTCATTTGACCCGAATGTGCTCTTTCTAGTGCAGAGATAAGACAATTGGTTATTTTATACATCCCAAGTAATCTAGCGTGAAGACAAATGTCACTTAAGTGTCTCTAAGTAATCTGGAGTGTAGTCACTTTAAACGTGTTGTGTGATAATTCGTTCAAACTGGTTTTATACAAATTGTGTTGATATAATTCTCATACAGTTAATTTTTATTTTTGCTTAAGTATACTGGTATTCCAAGTAACACAACTTGAAGTCAATAGTCACTTTAGTGTCTCTTAGTAACCTATAGTGAAGTAACTTTAAACGTTTATTTTGTACTGCACTTTAGAAAGTAGTTATTTTACCAGAAACAATCCATTGGAGGGTTGTCAAAGAAAGGTTTGTTTACAAGCTACCTATGATATGTCTTTTAGCTGAATATTTCAGGTTAATTATCACTCGTTAAAATAACTAGTTATGTAGCTTATCAAGTTACCAGTTAGGTAGCTAGTAAGGTAACTGACGATATTTAACCAGTATGTGAATCCAATGCGTTCACTACTTTGGACCAGCTATTAGACAGTCTCATTGTAGTCAATAAGGGTCAATTGACCCCCTGCTTAGGACATGCAGGTGTTAAAATAACTAGTCATCTAGCTATTGAAGTAACTAGTTCCCACTCTAAATGATGGGAAAACACTGAAATTAGTAACATTCTAAATTACAAGCGTTTCATCCTTTGATTTGCATTTTCATGTATTTTATTTGATAAATAAAACGAATATATACAAGAACATATTTCAAAATTTTACATTTTGTTATCATGATATTTTCCATTTTGAATTTCTTAAGCAATAGCGGAATGTCGTCATTCCATTCGTCAAGTAGAGTATTGCATTAGAGAGTTAAGCTTCATTGTGGTAATCGCAAATATGTATATATGTAGTAAAAAAATTCTGACCAGATTGAAAAACAATAAAGAAAATAGTAAATGATAATCCAAGCTATTATTACTTATTCTAGTTTATTCCAGTTCAGCAAATTCGATCCACATATTGTATGTAAAAACTACAACTGTCTTAAAATAAATTAAACTTGGTAACTTACCTCAGATTTTTATATTTTTTCACCTTTAGTACTGTTTTTAGAGACTCCTATTTGTATAAACATTTATTTGTAGATCGTCCCAGTGTTCTACGCCACAGTTTGATTTTCGAAAACATGTAAACTAAATATAATAAAATCATCATAAAAAAAATGTATAAAGAATTAAGTTAATAAAATAAAACACGAAAATTAAGAACAACAAATTTAATTATATGTACAGTCCAAAGAGATAACGAGAATGAATTAATTTGCAATGGCAAAAATATATTTGCAAAGTCTCTGCTTCCTGAAAGGTTATGGGGTAAAATTAGTCATATATATTAATATGTAAAAAAACATTAAATGCGATATCTTGTGACTATGACAGCAAACTGATACGAGTTTTAAATTGTCTTGCTAGTTTTTTAATTGATGTCCACAATTATGTACATTTTTTATTAACTAGTAAATGTATCAATCTCTAAATTATTCAATTTTCATTTAAAAATTATAATTTTACCTTATTTGCATCAAGTTTTCAAATTTTTAACGGACATTCCATTTTAAATACAACTCTGTTTTAATATAATAGTTTCGTTTAATAAAACTTCATTTATTTTGTAATAGATTAATACTTGTATAACAACTCTGTCTTTGTTAGCACAATGTCAAATGTGACATTTAAAACCAAACAGCTGTGCATTTAATTGTCAATTTTTTTCTTAAGCGGGGCAAGTGTGTTAACTGCGAACTTTTTGTAGCAATATTTTTTTAATTTTCTCCTTGTAATTCTTAAAATTTCTTTAGTAATTAAATAAAAATGGCTTCGCCAACTGGTGGTGTTAAACCCATGGCCATTGCTGGTCGCATGGTTAGAGAACGTGAGCGTTTGATTGGCATGAGCGATGAAGAACGCACCTGGCGCAAACAATGGCTAAAAGATTTGGAACTACATCATGAACCCAAGAAAGTACCCGCTTTAGATAAAGAATTCACCAATCCCATTAGACGCATCTACAGAGCACCATTGGATGGACTCTACAAAGCTTTATCGCCCGTCGTTGTAAGTATTTCAAGCAAACAATTATAAATATTTAAAGAAATTTGGAAAAGTTGTAGAAGCTCTTATGTAACCATAAAATATTTTTTATGAAGTTAAAGGATTTTTATGTTTGTTGGGGTAATAGTAATAAATGTTAATAATTATTTTAATTTATTTTTAGGGCCATAATCGTGCTTGGACTGTGCGTTTCTGGACCGGCAAAGTTGCTTTATTCGGCACTTTCGTTTATGCTGCCACTTATTATTTCAAATACAATCAAAACGTAAGTAGCCAGCGCTATTGAAAATAAACAACAACAAAACCAATTATTTCTATATAGGCAACAAAGTGTGATATTAAAATGTGTGAAATGTAATTCAATATAATCTTATTGTAAGGAAGGTATAGACCACTAGAGGCGCAACTAAAAGTATAGACATTTTAAAATGCAATTTCATGTAAGGAGAATGGTGAAACGAAAGATTACAAAAAATTCTTCGAAACTGTTAAAACTCGCTATTTAAACTTGTAGGAAAATAAAAATATGGATATCAGTAGCGATTGCTAATATGACAATTTTAAATCCAGATATCTTGTAAAAAACTAATCAAACTAACTTAAACAATAATGGATGTCGATTTTACCAATAACTTTGTATAGCTTTGCATAAAGTGAGAGACTTTAAGAAAAGAGCAATAAATATTTGGAATCTACATTAAAGGGTAAAAAGGGGTTTTTATACCATATTTCCCTGGTGAATGGAAAATGCCTTAATATTTGTTCTTTGATTGTTGGGTTTTACAGTTATTAGGATCGCTAGAAGTGAAAACACCTTTTACTAAGCACAAATCACAATATAGAGTTGAAATTGATGCTGTCGTCTCTTGTCTTGTGAGAGAAAAAACTTCAAACAAATTTGAGACAAAAATAGTAAGGGTATTCACTCTGATTTTTAAAATTACAACTTTTTGTGCAATTTTTTTTCATGTGTTTTTGTGTAAGTGTAAAAAATCAGAATGTAATTTTCCATTCCTTTTTTCTGAAATGAATACCCTTAGTGAACGTGTAGTATGACGCTTCTGATTGATTCCCCGTTCAACAATTTTGGTTATTTTGATCTCCATGGTCATCTTTCCTGGCTGGTTAGCTATCCTTAAGTCTACTAGTGAACATATTCACCATTTCCTATACTTCCTCAGATGATTAACTACCTAATGATCTTCCTTAATCTTGACACAACTATCGACATGAAAACCCTACATTCAATTCGTACGTCTCGTGTTCCTAAAGTGTTCGGATTCATTATAACCAACATCCAACCCTTTACAAAACTAAATTAAGTAGGTATGGGCGATTAATCTATCACCCTGATTAATCAAATTTGTGATTTTGATTCTTCATATTGATAATTGAATAATTTTGATTATTTAGGCAAATATAAATTGATTAGTCAGAAATTCGAAGCCATGCGAGGCAATTTTACACAAAAACAATGCAAAACGAATCACTAACGACGCAACTTCGAAGCTATGAGAAGCAAACTGAAACCTAAAAGAGGCAACTTCGAAATCACAGAAATTTTAAAACCACGCAACTTTGAAATCACGCAGATCGAAGCGATCCAAAACGGGGTATTAGTGTATATATAGAAATCTGGCTCTAAAAACGATTACAGATTCCGATTTTTATGCTGAGGTCAATTTTTAAAAACCTATATAATATAGATTTTCTGGTTTTATTAAAATTCACATTGTGATTCTTCAGCTGACATCTATATAAATCTATATAAATATATAAATGTCTTTGTAAGTTTGTTTGTTTATTTGTTTGTTTGTTTGAGCATCACGCCTAAACGGCTGAATCGATTTTATTGAAATTTGGAACGTAGATAGATCCTTACTTGGAAGCGTCAAGTAATACTTGGACCAGAAAGGGGTAAACAGGGGGAAAACCGGTAAAATTGGTACCTTTAGTTCTTAAACAATAAATACTAAACGGCCGAAACGATTTTATTGAAATTTCCAACATAGACTACGACAGGGGTAGCGTAGAGCACCGGGTCAATCTAGTAAGAAAATATTTCCGGACCAGATTTTATAAAAAATGTATGAAAATTTTCCAACAAAATATTGATAAAAAGGTGCACCATGATATTAAGTAATTATGATGAAATAATTATTCAGATGTCTTACAAAATATTAGTATAATCTGAAATTAAAGATTATATGGAAACATCCTAAAAAATGCAGATCGATTATTGTGTTTCAAAATTTAAATGAAAATTATTGATTGAAAATCGGTTATTATGTAGGTTTTCATAACATATACCAGCTGTTATTGGCATTATCTACAAATTTCTTAGAACGTCTATAATGATATTACAGAAAATACAGTAGTACTATATTCTTAAAACAAAATAGCTTTTCACATTGTTAAAATAATGAGTTAAAATGCCAATGTATAAGTAGTGAAGATTTATTATATTAGCATATTCACACATTACTTTGTATTGTAAGTTTTTGCTGGGCTGTGTATGCAAAATTATATGCTTATTATGACTTAAAATATATAAAATCGAGCTAACATTTGTTACATTCCATTATATGTCCAAAAGCCAAAATTGCGGAAAAAATTATTTCCAAGGGAGCTATCATCATAAAACTTTGTGTAGAGATCCCTGTTGCTAAAAAGAAGCATTTTAAAAACAACTCCCTGGCAAGGGGATTTGGATGATCCAATAGTTTTGACATTGAGATCCCTATGGATATTACTATTGCAATTTTTCAACGTTAGATGAGGAGACTGTTCCCCATAGCTGAATGCCGTATAGCCATATTGATTTTATAACTGTTTTGTACAAAAGCACTTTGTATTCCAAGTCTAGAGCAGACCATGGGCCAATTAGCCAATGCAATTGAACTGACTTTAGTTTTATTTGTGTAACCTTGGCTTCAATATGGTGGGTCCATGTTAAACGTTGATCAAGATGGATACCGAGATATCTCACATGGCTTTGTTCTTGAATTTTGATATTATTTATCTGTATGGAAGGACAACTTTCTTGTCTTAGAGTAAATGTAACGTGAGTAAATTTTGTTGCATTGACTTTTATTTTCCATTTGTCCAGCCATTTTTCTAAATCGCCGATGTGAGACTGGAGTTGTTCAGAAGCTATTGAGGGGACGTAAGACCTATACTACAGAAGACACACAACTTTTTCGCAACTTCTCAAAAAACATGACTAATAAAAACACGAAATTTTACACATAATGTAAACATTATTTTAAGTTTTTTTAAGTACACACCTGCGGTATTGCAATCCATTTTGGTAAAGTCTTAGGTTAGGTTAGGTTCCATGGGCAGCCGCTTCTCAAGCAGCTCACTTGGGTCCATTCAAATCTGATCCCATTGTGATACCCAAGGGGTAGACAGCAGGGTATTTACAATACTTCCGTTGCCTCCAGGTTAAACCAGCCAGATTCCCGGATGAAGGAGTAGATTCGTCTAAGATTCATCCTTGATAGATCATCCAAGCATGATAGGAATGGAGATCCGAGGATGTGTTCCCTCAGGTTTGTCAGAGCCGGGCATTGGCAGAAAAGGTGATACACAGTCTCTTCCTCTTCTTCATTATGGTAGCTTCTACAGTAATCATTGTACGTAGGCCCATTCTTCTAGCATGTGCCCCAATTAAACAGTGTTCTGTAATAAAGAAGACAATTAGCCTTATTTGCTCACGACGGTAATCCATAAGTAGATTCGTCCTGCTGGCATCATAAACGGGCCAGGTCGACCTCGCTGTAGCACAGGAAGGTTCATTAGTCCACCTGTTTTATGCAGTCTCATATAGTATCTGCTGAACAGCGATCTTGCATTTAACAAGGGAAATACCAGAAAAGTCTTAGTTATAACTAATTAAAAAAAAAAACTTTTTCTTTATTTAAATTTTCTCTGTTTTAAAATTTTTTACCACTCATGCTGTTTATATAAAAAATATAAACTTTCACAGCTGTTTATATATAAACTGCGTTGTCGGCTGTTTTTTTGCCGCAAAAAATAAAAATCCTTCATTTGGATAACGTCTTGTACACCGGCACTCCTCAATCTCCATTTACTTTATATGATCGCAAATGAATAGTGTACAAATTACAAAAGGAATAACAAACTTCTATAAATTCATACCGCTCTAGTTTTTTACTTGTTAGTTAAACCTAGCTTAACACGCTTAACGATTAAAGCTGTACTACTTAACAAATAACAATAAAAATCTCATATTTTAACATACCTCGTGGACATCAGAGATGTGCGTGAATACCATTCAAATGACATATTTTTTATTTTGCAAAAATGAATACTGAGTTATCACTATACATAAACTAAACGAAAACTGTCATTGCATGATTCACCACAGCAAGTGTTTTGTTATAAAATGCATGTAATTGCTTGCATATTCTATAAACTCTTACCATTCACAAATGCAGCGAATCAATATGAGTGTTATGAATATAAGAAGAGCATTTTGAGTTAATATACATTTTATAAGAGTATGTTTGAATTAATTTAAGACTGTATTTAGAAGCGCATTTCTGACAAAAAAATTAGTAGATGTCCACCAAAGATGTACATGAGTTGATTCGGTTTTTTTCTATATGAATGTGTGGTACGTTTAGTACTTTTAAGGGGATAAAATAGGCGAACTCGAGTTTAAATACTTTTTTGTATATCCCAGAAATTTAATTTAAATGGCAGTCCTTACGGTACGTTTTGTACCCTTAAGGGGATAAAAAAGGCGAACTCGAGTTTAAATACTTTTTTGTATCCCATATCCCAGAAATTAAATTTAAATCGAATTGCAGTCCTTCTTAAAAAAATACACATGGATTCTGGCACTATTAAAATAAAAACTATTTTTTATGTACATTAATATAGAGTTTCCAATTCGGTTTTAACCGAAACCGAAACCGCGGTTTTTCAAGGCCTAAAACCGAAACCTACTATTATTCTTCGGTTTTAACTTTTAATCTATTTTCAATACTTATTTCAAACTTATTCCAATTAAAACAAAAACAAATTTTAAAATTTTTTGAAATTTTGTTTTTGCTTTCCACATAAATATCGCTTTGGTGTCACACTTAAACTAAACCACTGTCACGTTTGAAATTTCAAAGTAATTTCCTGATCCTAGGTTCAATATTATAGAAAATTCAAAAAGTACTATCTGATGATCGTAAAAATACTCCTTAGTTTATTTTAGTTCTCCATTTTTGGTATCATAATAAAACTGAGCACCCTATTCATGATTCTTTCTTTACTGAGAAGCATATTAGCCAACTTTAATGTGTATAATCTAACTAATTTAATATATTAAAAAGGTATCATTAAAAGAAAAGGTACTATTTTCCTCTTGTATAGCATTTCCTATATTATCAACTGATTAAATAGTAAATAAATTACCACAAAACCGAACCGAAACCGCGATTTTGAAATTCTTCGGTTTTTTTGGAAACTGATTATGTGACATATTGGCAATTCCATGTCATCATAAGTGACAATTGTTCGCCTATAGAGTGTAATAGATTTTGCAAAAATATTTTCCATTCAGAGGGTACTATATTTAAAAAAAAAATAATAAGTACTTTTGAAACATTGTTGTCCAAAATATCGAGCGAAGTAATTTTGAGGTACATGTAAAAATATGCAAAAATTTGCGAATCGTAAGAGACGTTACTTTTTCTTTTAATTTTTAACATTAAACCAAACATTTTTCCTTTACAATCCTTCATTTTTAAATAAAAACAATCGGTGGATGATTTTATAATAAATAAAATTTAATATCTGCATAATAAATGTATACAAAAACTAATATTGTTGCTCTTAAAAAGTTTTAATAAGCTCTAAATACCATCACATAGTAAAATTTTGAAAAAAGTTTCAAGGGTTTTTGTTTTTTCAGTCGCCAATACAGATTGTAATAAAAATATACAAAATTAAAAAATTTTGAGTGAAAAAGTGCCATATTGTTTTTATTTCGCCCATTTATATTTATTTTATACACATTATATCAAACATTTGCTTTAAAAATGCTGATATATGCACTTTCGATGCAAATTTTCAAGCATTACAATGCACTATGTGTCCAAAAGCCAAAATTGCTGCAACACACCTAAAATGTTCAACAAAGATTTCAATCAATATTCTCACTTTTCTTATAAACTCCCCCCACACCTCCGGTATTGTAATCCATTTTGGTAAAATTTAGTTAGAAATTTTTCTTTATTGAAATTTATTTACCCTATAATTCAGGATGTTTGGGCTAAAACTTTTTAATGATTCATTAAAACTTACTTTTGATTTTATCAAACGTTAAATTGATTTATACGAATATTATTATCTTCTTTCAATAAATTTCACTTGATTAGTGTGTTTTGTTCTTTACATTTTATTTTATTAATTATTTGTGACTTCCTTACTACTAAAAGCGACAAATTACTTTTTTGGGTATCTTATATTTTCTACATACAAAAATGCATTGTGTTCAATGTTTCAGAACTTGTTTCAGAACTTTTCGGTTAACCGCCAAATCGGTTTTTTAAAAGTCAGTTTGTTATAAAAAATATAAATAAACAATAGAATTACGTATGCGGTTACAAACAAAGATAAATACAATTTTTGTATTAAGCTGATAAATAGAGTATTTTAATTACTTTCCCTAACTTTGGAATTGTATGTAACTGAAGAATATAGATTAAACATCAAAAGTGGGTTTCAATTAAATCTGCTTAACCAACCAAAGTTAATACTGTTACAACAAATATGTTCATACTCTAGTTACTTTTAAAATAGTGCATATGAAACAAAGTCAAGGCATGATATTTTCTAACATAAACGAAAAAATGCTTTACGGATTTAAAAAAAAAATTAACTCAAAGTAATAGGGGGGTCACACGGCATGTATTGCATGTGTTTTGTGACATGTATTGGGACATTTTTCCACATGTAAACATATACATACCGTGTGATCCATATGAATATTTGTGTATGTAAAATACATGTGTATGACTTATGACATTTTTGGCAATTAGAGCATGTTCTATTTTCGTGTGTTTAACATGTGTATTTTGAAATACAACACTGTGTGAGAGCAAAATAAAAACACAAAACAAAATAGAATAGAGACAAATCATAAGAAAATAAGTTTCATTGCATTAAATATATTTATTGTGATTTAAAATAGATATATTGTTAAAAACAACAAACATATAAACTAATAGAGGTTATGTCACATGCAATTACATATGTACGTGTGAACGTGGAAATTATGAATCGCATGTATAACGTGAAATTTGACATACACATGGAATTCCATATGTATCGAATACATGTCCCAATACATATGGAATACATGCCGTGTGACCCCCCTTTAATTTATGTCACTGTATTTTCGATTGCGATAATGTACACTTTCGCACAGTCAAAATAACTACAAGATACGTATGGTTGTTGAGATTGTGCGAAATTTCGCAAAGGTTAAAAACGGTGACGTTTTTAATCGATTTTAACTCAATGTAATTCACGTCACCGTTTTTATACCCTACATCACCATAGTGGGGAGGGTAAAATGCGTTTCTGCTGATGTTTGTAACGTCCAAAAATATTAGTCTAACACCTACCTTAAAGTATACCGATCCACTTAGAACCACTTTCTGAGTCTATTAAACGATCCCAGTCCGTTCGTCTGGCTGGTTGTCCATGTAAACCTTGTGCTCAAAGTACAGGTCGCAACTTTAAAGATATTTCACTAAAATTTGGCATATACAGTTTTTACGGCCCAGGGACGAAGCCTATTGAAACTGGCTGAAATCGGTCCATTATTTCACCTAGCCCCCATAGAAATGTTCTCCCGTAATTCGACTTTATCGATCTTAAATGTTTAATTTATATATGTATCTACACAAAGACTTCTCCAAATAAGTTTTATATATACGGAAGTCATGTCACCTAATTATACCCTACACCACCATAGTCGGGAGGGTATAATGGATTTGTGCAGATGTTTGTAACGCCCAAAAATATTAGTCTAACACCCACCTTAAAGTATACCGATCGACTCAGACGATTAAACGATGTCCGTCCGTCCATCCGTCTGGATGGCTGGCTGTCCATGTAAACCTTGTGTCGCATTTTTGAAGATATTTCGATAAAATTTGGTCCATATCATTTTTTCTGCCCAAGGACGAACCCTATTGAAACTGGCTGAAATCGGTTCATTATTTCACCTAGCCCCCATACAAATGTCCTACCAAAATTGGACTTTATCGGTCATAAATGTTTAATTTATATATGTATCTACACAAGTTTTTCTCTAAATAAGTTTTATATATACAGAATTCATGTCACAAAATTTTATGATGATCGGTCCATAATTAGTCATAGCTCCCATATAAGGCCTGCTTCCGATAATCACTTTAACGATCATAAATCTCCTAAAAATGTTGGTATACACATAAAATGCAACATAAATAACTTTCATATAGACATTAATCACACTACCTAATTTCATGGTGATCGGCCCACTTCCGAAAATCGCTCACGAATATAAATTATTGAAATTTTGAAAGAAAAATGTTTTTGCTCATTTCTTAGTGTAGGGTATTATATGGTCGGGGCTTGACCAACCATACTTTCTTACTTGTTTTTTGATGATCCCATATAAGGTCTCCTTCCGAAAATCACTTTAACGACCATAAATCTCTTTAAAATGTTGGTTACACATAATACTCAACAGAAATAAGTTTCATGTAGACATAAATCAAACAACCTAATTTCATGGAGATCGGTCCATAATTAGTAATAGCTCTATAAGGCCCTATTCCGAAAATCATTCACAAAAATAAATTGTTGAAATTTTAAAAGAAGAATGTTTTGCTCATTTACTTAGTATAGGGTATTATACGTTCGGGCTTAACCGATCATACTTTTTCACTTGTTTACCATTGCGATAATGCATACATTCGCACAATCATAACAACAACATAGAAGATACGTATGGTTGTTGTAATTGTGCGAAAGTTTGCATTCCCTGGATTAGCTTAATGTTCATTAAAATATTAAGTGCGGCAAATCAATAAGGAACATATGATATGGGTTTTTTAAGCTGCCAGGAATATTTTAAAAATTCTCGCAAAATCATCTGACAGATAGTATGTGAGCCACTAAGTTATTTGGGCCTCTCGAAAATGGATTTCAGCAGACTCCTCCCTCTCCAGTAATAACAAACGAAAAGATAATCTTAGTATTATACGGGATAAAAGCCATTTTATATTTATTGACGTTTAACTAATCTGCCTATAAAACAAAATTTAATCCACAACCAGAAAACTTGTTCCCAGATCTTAAACCAAACATATTTCACTGAAACCTAACTCTTATTATTATATGTATAACGAAAAATCGAAAGCTTGTGAGCTATTATAGTAAATTTGAATGTCATGAACGCTATCCCAATATGGAATATGAGTCGAAGTTGTCTCGAGAATGATTCACATTTTCGTAAAATATCATCGATATAGAATTCGAAATAATGTGTAGAATGTGCGTGTTTTTCAACGTAGAGTACACAAATTGGCAAAAGAATTATGTACATATATTTTTAATTAATACTTCTTTAGTCATTTTGTAAAAAAAATAAAAAATTTATTAAAAAAAAAAATGTATTAAAAAAAAAAAAAAAATTTATTAAAAAAAAAAAAAAATTTTTAAAAAATCTCCATTTCCATAAAATATTGAAATAATGGAAATCCATATTTTCGATTTTAATTCGAAATAAGTTCGATAAAAAGAGCGGACACTATGGAGTTAAATGTGAAGCAACTACTTGTGTTATAAATTATGGCCTGATTCAGGAACGTAAGCGGAAAACCATTTTCCAATTTTTGCATGGAAAACACACCAAAATTATTTAAAAACTGGCTGATTTTCATAAAAAATTGTGTGAATTGTTTTCCGCTCGTGTTTCTGAATCTGTACGTTCATGAATTTTAAATGAAATCTAGTTATTTCAAAATGAATTACATATATTTTATTTATTTCTCTATTGTAGGATTGGACCCGTAAAGGTGGCTGGCGTGTAATAACTTCCCGCAAAGCTTGCAATCCCGGTGATGAGGGCTTCCCCAAACTATCGGAACGTGCACAGCCAGGAGACTATGCTGCCCGTGGTTTCAAACAATCACCCATATAAACTCTGCATCTTCTTTCTTTCTTTTTGCAACTAAAAAAATATGCTTTTAAGTATGGCAAACAAAACAATTTAATAACTTAATCCTTAAGTCGATAGATAAAATAGAGAATGAAAAAATATACGGAGAAATCTAAACAAGTTTCAATATATATTTGCAATTTATTATTGTCTAACAAACGTATGTATGTGGTCAAGCAAGATGAGGTGTTCCAATTGCGGTGGTCAAACATTACCTACCAAGTACTCAAAATTGTATGATTTATTACAACTCATCTGTTGTCTGTTCAAGTTGTATTCAAAGTTATTTTGCTGATCTCTGCATTTTCCTATAGTTTGCTTTTGTTGTTATTTTTTTTCCTCGTTACTTCATTTCTGGGTAATTATTACATTATTTTCTTTTTGATTTGATGTTTATTTTTGTTCTGGCATTCATTTGCATTTTACAACGGCAAATGTCATATTAATATTTTGTTTTGTTTTTTTAAAACTTTAGTTGTTTTGTAATTGAATTGTTGGTGTTGGTTAATGGTTCTAGTTTGTTATTGAAACGTTAATGGAATTTACTATTTGCAAGAAGAATAAAGGAATTATTTTGTAAAAGATGTTCAAGCTTAAATTTTGGTAAGTTAATGATTGAAATTTATGTTCATAAGAACAGGTGTTGTAGTTATTGGTGTGTAAAAAAATTGTGATAAAAAAAAATTAGGTTGAAAAATTAAATGCAAATTTAAAATGATTGCGAGTTTATGTGTATGATTGTAATTATTCCGCTTGTCTCATGTCTTTAGTTTGACCTAATTTTCATAAATATATACTTTGTTTAATAATTATAATGTAAACTGTAATAACAAAACCGACCATCAGCCGCAATGGATAGAAAACTAATTTGGAACCAATAGAACTTTAAATTTAACTCCTATTAAAAGTAAAATGATCAGATATCGTTAACCTCTACCACAACTGCCCTTAAGTTTATAAATTAGTTTTCAAAGGACACAATTATCTGCCTATGACAAAAGTAAAATGTTTGAATATTTGTGATTTTGCTTACAAATGTGTAGAAATATTTTTAATAGATTTTGATTTAACTCGTTAAACAATTTTCTGATAATTCAATCGATATTTACTTTATATTGCATGTGGGGCAAAATTAATTAAAATGTTTAAAACCCTTAAAAGCAAACCCTTATGAACATAGCTCATGACGTGGGTCATTGGAAGATATCCAAAGATTGGATATCTTCCAAAGTCTGGCAAATTTAATTGCAGAAAAGAATTTAGTTGTTTCTAAATTTTATATTCTCAAATAAGTTTAATAAAAATTTAAGGGGTTTCAAAAACGTTAAGGGCGCAACTTCGGATCGTTATAAAATTTTTACCAGAGATAAATATATTTATACTGAACATGACGTTATACATATATACCTATATTTTGTTTTTATCGATTCATATTTACCGAGATATGGGCCTCCAAAGTTCGAATATTGGACATATTTTTGTTTTTATCCGATTTGGTCAATATATACGTCGTTAGTTAACTTTTTGAAATACCTTTTACATGAGAAATAAATTTTAAATTTTTATAATTTTATTCCGATTACTTTTTGGAAAAATGTCTACTTACAACATGTTAGATGGCCAGATTTACGTTCTTATTACCGAATTAAGGATCATCAAAGATAAATATTTTATGCGAAGCCGGAGATCGATAGCCAAAGTCCGGCTACAAAATGTTGCGAACTGATAACAAATAGCTAAGACATTTTAGCGTTTCAACTTCAGAGGCTCATAAAAATTTGCTCAAAGATAAGTTTTTTCTTCCATAAAATTTTGGTGGAGTCCAGTACCTACAAATCTTTGATAAGTTTCTATTTTAACATAATACTGCACAATTTCGATGAACATACTTTTAGATAAATTAAAATAATCAAGAAAATATTTATTAACAAACATAATACCCAATAAGAAATAACCCCTTTTTTTACACATACCTACACAAACATGTTAATTCCCTTTTGTTCACTCATTTCTTAAGCACTTGTAATTCGCCGCAAAATGTGGGGTATATATTTTGTTTTTTTTGTTGATGTATTTTCCTTTTTCCACCACAAATTACCACTTGAACATATGTTTTCCCCCACCTGGTGGTCACATATGGTTAGTTAGTCGATTGTTGTTGTTTTGTAGTTTTTTTTCAATGGAATGGCATTTTCACCACACTGGCAGGTCGATCAGCAGGTTTGGAAATAAAAACAAGTATTAAAAACTCCAATCAGCTGTTACACCTGACAGCTGTCAAATGGTTTCGCGCGCGCTGCTTTTTTTTGTTGCTGCGGCGAAGTTGTTGCTTTTCTCCATGCATACTCTAGCAGAGAGAGAGTGAGTTAGTACAAGAAGCGAATTTAGCTACGGCAGCGTTGGTTTCATTGCCTTTTATACAACACTTTACGATCTCAACGCATTTACTGCTCTGTTCTGGTTCTGTGCTGTCACCAAAAAATAAAGAAAAAATTTTCGTTTAACTTCTACACACCATTTGTGTTGCCGTCATCATTTTCAGACAAAAGTTAATAGAGAAAAGTGAAGAAGTTTGATAAAAATTATTGCACAATTAAGCAGGAAAATGCAGTAAATAATTGGACAAACCGTATGAAAACGTGCAAGTGTCTACAGAATCGTAAAAAACAAAATTAATTTGGTGTCTAAATCAGTCCAGTGACTTTTCAAGTGCAATTTTAGCAACGTGGTCACGCCTTGTGAAGAGATTATCGAAGAATTCAACAATATTTATGGATTTTGCATAATATTCCAACCATTTGGAATACTCGGAGGTTATTTAATATTAATTGGAATTCATGGTGCTGTAATCGCTACAAAAGTGAGTGGCCACTACCAACCAACCAACCAACAGGTCGTCTGTGTGTAATATAAACGCTTAGAGCAGAGCATTACTAATCGCTACAACACAGACATTTTATTTGCTGGCATGGCTGGCATTATTCATTAAACAACTTCGACAGGATCACACAACATATAGTCAAACTTCCAACAAGAAATTTTTATCAAAAATTTTGCAAAATTCGCTGGCGAATAGTAACGAAAGGAAGAATTAGCTTTCAAGGTAAGTGTGCTTAACATTTTCTCAGAATTGCATTCCACACTCTAAACTCTTAATGGTGTCTGTCTAAGGCTCAAGGAAAAACAGGTTAACTAAGTGACAGGCAGGTGGCTTTTTCGTATCAACGTCCAAATTCCTTTTAATGTGTGCATGTGCAGAGTCATCTCCTAATTCGACCCCCCTAAAAAGTACATTCTTTTTTGGTGGATTTCGTTCATAAAAGTGATTTCTAATTTTTTTTCTTCATTCACTCGCTTTTTTTCGGCTTCATTTTACGTTTTTTTTTTTTCTTTCTTATTTTCTCTGTGCAGTCGTCGTCGTCACTAGTCTGGATTTTTGCCGCTTTTTTTCACAGTAACAAAAAACTTTTTTCCTATCATTTCTCATATTTTACCATATTGTGGTGGTTTTCTGTCGTCGCCGCAGCTAAACATGCTGCTGCTCCAGTCAACCATCCAGTTTTTACACTCTCTCGCGCCCATATTACCAAGTGCGCGCGCTACTCAACTGTCAGTGTCAAGTTCTCTTGTTCTCTTTATTTCTAGCCCAAAAAGCCCGCGCGCGCCAAAATCTTCCAAAGTAAATGTGATTTATTTCCACAAATTTATCCTGATTTTCGATTTTCCTGCAGAATCTGATTCTAGAGGATATAAGCTTTTCAGAATGGTCACATATGTGGGGGTTTTCAGTTAATACCTTTGCAAAAAATGCGTTCAAAGTTAGGTCTAAAAACGTCAAAAGTGTGTTTGTTTTGTAAACAATTTTTTTGTTTTGATGTTTGCCAACAGTGATGCCAACCCGTTAAAAAACTGGTGTGTGTGTCTATATTAGATATGTGAAGTGATGTGTGTTTGAGTGGGGGAATTCATTCGTATGGTAGGATGATGTGTGTTTGTGTGTATTAATTTGTTTTAATGATTTCATTTATTCGTTGCAATTTAATTAGTGTTTTTCTGTATGTTGACCAGTATTATTTTCCTTTTGTTTATTATGAAATTATTGTCTATTTAATTGAGTTTCTCTGTATTATTTAAATTTCCTTAGATTTGTTTATACGGTAATTGTTTGCCGATGGCGTTGAATTGGTTTGGGGTAGGTCAGAATTAGCTGTAGAAAATTGTACTTTGATTAAAATAAATGCTAATTTTTTGCATTTTAGGGAATTTAAAAGTTAAGTTTATAAAGTGTTGAGGTCTTATTCATAATTAGTTTTTTTTTTAAATTTGTCAAAGGTTTATAAAACTAATTTTTGTATGTATATTTTATTTTATAAACCTTTCATAAATTAGAAAATTGATTATCAATATGGTGGTTAATCATTTATTCATAGAGACAAACAAAAATACCACAAATCATATGTCTCATACAACAACAAAATACATAGAATAGGATGTATTTTGTTGTTGCAAGAGATAGGTTTTTGACAACAGGCTTAGGTTTTTGACAATTACGTCTCGTTTTTATGTTACCATATACATTTATTTCTAATTTTCGTGTTGGTATGGTGAATTTATTTAAGTTATGTAAATAGTCTAATTTAATTGGTTTTTAATAAGCCTTATTAACCATTCTAGTTAGATTTTTTATTCAAATTAGATTTCTAAATTGTGTTTAGTTGTGTTAAAATCATATTTTTATTTTTTTTTTTTATTTTTTCTGAAAATAATTTTGTTTTAAATATTTTCCAACAAGATTTTATACTTAACTTAGATTTCTATATTGTATTTAGTGGAATCAAAATAATTGGTTGTCTGTACTAAATAATGACTGCTTACAGTTTTATAATGTTACCTAAACAAATAAAATGATTATTCCAATTATATTGCCATAAACAAGGCAACTTTTTAATTTGTTTAGCTTGAAAAGTAAGATTTTTGATATTTTACAAGTTTCTAGACAAAATGCATTTTTTTTTTTTACATTTTATGTAACAAATTAAGATAATTCAATGTAGATAAAGACATTTCAATGATCTTTGTAACCAAATTTTGTATTACAATAAAATTAATTTAAAGCTTTAATTTATATTTTTCCTAAGCATATCCATTCTTTTGTTTGCAAGTTTTTATTAAATTTGTTTTTGGATATTTAAACTTGCCAGGTAAATGATGTAAATCGATTTCGAAAACGAACTTTGATTTTAATAAATTTATTTGTATCGCTTGCCTTTCCCAAATCTGTTGAATTTTTTTACTATTTATAACCTGGGTATATTTTGTTAGAAAAAAATAAGCTATTTTTTTTTTCTTTAGAATATTACCCCCATTTTCTCAATATCTGGTTATCGTTTTTCGTAACGATATACTTCCAACTAATATTTTTTTGTACGAGAAACCCCAGTATATCGCCACGATAAAAAAATAACCAGAGATTGAGAAAATGGGGGTTAGACTTTTCTATTTGCAAACGCTTTCAATAAGAAATTTCTAATAAATCGAAATGCATTTTTCTTATAAACTAGCAATATCTTTTGTAAATTAAAAATTTATCATTATTCAGAACTATTTTTTTAACATTAGACCATTTGGTACTCTATTTTAAAAATCTATATTTTATTATTCCAGCTTCATATTGTCATTTGTATTTGCAAAGTCAATTAATTATTCGATTGAATAGTGCGATTTCATTGAGTTACCTATTAAGTATGTAGTTAAAATATTGTCTTAATACAAATACCTATCTATCAACTTTTGAATTTAAAGTTCGATTTATCGATTTTGTTTCTTAAAATGACAATTATTCCGAATTCCCTATCATTCGTTTTGCGAAAAAGTCTTAATACGATTTTATTTTTAATAACCACCCGTTTTTTGTAACAAAATTTTTAGAAATTCCTAAACCACCAGCCAATCTATTGATAGCACTGTTTAAAAACAACAAAAAAATAACGTATTTCTGCCATTATCACTGATAATACGGCAACACAGCTGATTCAATACAACATTCACACTGGCACTGACAGCCAACCAACTTAGACGTCTCTCGTGGTATGTGTGTCCGTGAGTGAGTGAATGGAAGGTACAAAAAGTGAACAGCAAAGTAGTTTCCTAAAACCAAGTGATAATACTTTTTTGTATTTTAATTTTAAAGTTGAACTTTTGCTCAGGGGGTAGGTAGAAATATAAAAATCTAAAAAGCAAGTTCATAACATAAAAAAGCTAAAAATAAGAGTTTAACTTAAACTATTTATTTCTGCTGCTTTTTTTACTCTTTTTCTACATTCTTTTATTTGATTTGATTTCGCCTTGGATTTTTATGCTGTTAGTTTGTTGTTGTTTGTGTTGACTTAATTCTCTCCCTCCATAATTTATTGAAGAACATAATGGACGTTATGGTAGACGTTAACTGCTCTGCTGCAGCGGCTACTTAATAAACTTTACGCGCGGTTTATGACATAAAGTATGTAATGAAAACAAAACAACAACAATTGAAGTATTTGGTGGGTTTGTCTGTGGTGTATAGTAGTTGTAGATTTAGTTGTTGGTTTGTTGTTTGTTACTTTTATTAGTGTTTATTTATGATTTTGTTTTTTTGGTTTTCTTACAATTCGGTCGGTCGTTGTCTTTTGGGGAATTTGAGGCGAACTTGGTGAAATGACGACAAAACTTGTAGAATTGAGTTTTAATTTGTGTTTTGTTGCTGTTGTGTTGTGTATTTTTATTAGAGAGTATCACGGAATATTGCCTGTTGCTGTTGTTGCTGCAGTTTGGCGCTTGATCATCTGGTTTTGGCGCAATTGTGTGTAGTTTGTGTGGTGGTGGTGTTAAAGTTACGCCAGCAGTGGCCTACGTTAATATTGCTGCTGCTTTTTGTTTTTGTTCTTAAATTGAAGTTGTTTTTTTTTTCTGTTCGTTTTATTTATTTATTTTCTTCACATTTGCCATAGAGTTGAGTAACCGTAGCTTCATTTTTAAGCAACAGTGTAAGTATGTTCACATACACTACAAAATTTAAAAGTGATTACATATAATCAAAGTGAATTCCCGTTTTAATTTTCTTTTCGTTAAGAATGTCAGTCTTCTGCCTATTATATTGTTATTTTCAAACAATTTTCTAGTTAATCAGAATTTCTGCAAAATGTTTCAATATGTTTGTGTTGTGCAAGGAAAAAAGTTTGTCTAATAATTCACTTTGGAATGTATGTATGTTCTCTGTTCTAAAAATACATTTCATTATCATTATGTTTAGGTGATTGTTGCTTTTATTATGTTTCTATTGTATTTTAGCCATAATATTGTATCTCTATTACCAAATCATGAAACAGTCACACAAGTAAACAGCCAGCCAACATTTCGTATACGAAATGAAATGTATTGTATTGCATGGTAGTGTTTCATTGTTGGCGCAATTTTCTTTACTTTTACTTGGATTTTGGCGGTTTTTTCACTGGTTCGTTGTCAAAATTTTGCGCCACTTTTTTTTTTATTATATGACTTGTAGCGATTTGTTCACACCTCATGCCCCCTTATCATTGTTTAGTTATTGCTCGCATATGTATTTTTATATTAATTTCTAATGCATTTTTTTTTTTATTAATTTATTTCTCTTTTTATATTTTTGATTTTGGTTAATTGTTGCCGGCCGGCCTCGGGTTTAGTTATTGTTGAGAGCAGTCGTTGGTAGCTTGTACTTGTTGTTTCTTTGATTTCATCTCTCCGGTGGGTTTTACTGCAAAGAAATTAATGTCAAAAGTGGCGCAATCTTAATAAAGCATTGAAGCAGTGAAAATACCTACATACATACACTGACGCATGATGATCTTTGAGTTGCTGTATAGGTATCTTTTCTAAAATATGTATTTAAGGAGGTAGCTAGATTTTTAGAAAGCTTTATATTGTTTCACATACATACATATTTAACTAGCAATCCTATTGAAATGATTTGTGTTTGGTATAAATGAAAGATGGTGAACTAATGACGTTAACTCTACATTAGATAAATATTTTAAATGCAAGAGTTAAAAGCACAGAACACATTAAAAATCCATACTTTACCAAAGAGTGGATGCTGGAGATCAATTTTCTTAAATATTTAAGGAGTGAGCTATATTTTTTAGGAAACTTATAATGTTTTGTTTCTTTAACTAGCAATCCTATAGAATTGTATAATTGGTGTTTCATGTAAAAGAAATCAGTTGCATTTTTGACTTAACACTAGGGTTTTGTCACTTATTCGAGTTTTATTTTATTCGAATAAATGTTTATTTATATATTTTTTATGATTTGAGTGAACGATTAATTTTTAAAATTTCCTCGATTATTCGAACGAAAAATTCGAATAATTGAATAAATTATTTAAAACAGAAATTATATAATAATTTGCTTTTTCACATGAATAAAAATACTAAATTAATAATGGGTACCTAGGTACCTATATAGATGTAAATAATAATAATTTTATTTTAGACTCTCAGTCAGTTTTTAAAACGTTTGACTAAAATCTAAATTATGTATATCTATTAGTGTTCATAAGAAACCATTAAAAAGGTTGGACCAACATTGTACAACCAAATATAGTTCGATTAAAAAACGTAGAATGTTGTTTCTAATAAAATTTCAAATGTAACCATATAAATTATGTATAAGTATCTAAATTTTATTTTTCGAAACTACGCATATTTTACAGATATAGTCAAATTCTTAAGTTTTTTAATTCAACAATGGTATTTATTGATTTCATAACTATCAAAAATACCGATCAACTGCCACTATAAAAGCAGAAACCCTTAAAAAGGTTGGACCAACATTGTGCAACCAAATATAGTTATGTTATACTTCTTTTAAAACGCTAGTAAAATAATGAAACAATTTAGGTTTTCGTTTTTAAGTTAAGTTTCATAATGTTCTGATCTTTATGTTACTCGAAAAGTCGATTGAAAAATGAACGTAGAATGTCGTTTCTAATTAAATTTCAAATGTAACCATATAAATAGTTATTGGGAAAATTTTCCCGGGAATTTCCCGTTAGTTTGAATTTGTTTATACTGATTTAACATAGTCGAAATTCATAATTTATTTAATTAAACAATAGTATTTATTGATTTCATAACTATCAAAAATACCGATCAACTGCCACTATGAAGGTAGAAACCCTTAAAAATGTTGGAACAACATTGTACAACCAAATATAGTTATGTTATATTTTAAAATGCTAGTAAAATAATGAAACAATTATTTATTCGAAAAAAAATTTTCCGGGAAATTTCCGGTAGGTTTTCGTTTTTAAGTTACATAATGTTCTGATCTTTATGTTACTCGAAAAGTCGATTGGAAAACTGAACGTAGAATGTTGTTTCTAATAAAATTTCAAATGTAACCAATTTCGAAAACCATTTTTAAATATTGTCCGTGTTCCTTTGAGATATTTTTTTTTTTTCTAAATTTTTGTTTATATAAACTATTTTTTTAATTTTTACTTGAAATTAAATTTATTCGACGATTCGATTAATCGACAATTATGTATTAATCAATAAAAAATAAAAAATTAAATTTTTCCTCTATTATTCGAATGACAACCCTGCTTAACACTAAATTTAATACCTATTATAAACCCAATTAGAGTGAAAGCACTGGCTGAGTACACTCAAAGTTCTTTGGCAATGGTTTTATACAAGAATAATGCTGATTACTTTTAATTGAAACTAGGGATGTACAATTAATCGATTAATCTAACATCCTAATTAATCAAATTTCTTATTAATCAAAACATTATATTGTTATAATTAATTGAATAATTTTGATTTTGATTGTTCAATGTAAAGTAATTGATAGTTACACATTTTAATAATTTCAGATAAATTATTTGAATTTTGAGTAATTTTGTTTTTCTTTTCTTTTTTTTTTCTTTTCTTTTTAATTTTTCTGAACCAAAATCTTCAAAATTGAAAAATCAAAATTCATTGATTAATCATAGTTTTGATTTTATATTGATTAATCAGAATGTTTGATTATTCGATTAATCGCACATCCCTAATTAAAAAGGAGATGTAACCGTAACTTCTCAGTATCACATCTTAGAATTCCAAATAGTTTTTAAAGTAATAAAGTACATCAAATTTTAATAATGTCATATAAAATTTTTAACAAATTGTTCTGGAAAAGACTAAATTCAAACTTATTTTTCAGAAATCTTTGGAGATGTTGGTCTACATTCATACTTAGTCTTAAAGAAGCTCAACTTTTTAATAATTTCTTATAAACTTTTTAAAAATTATTCTGAAAATTATTCCGGGTCGTTCCGGAGCGAAGATCGAATAGTCGTGGGAACGATCTCATGTGTGATACCCCATCGCTTAACCATTAGGAGTCGATTTTTGTCTGCATTTTAATTACTACTTCTTCCTTTAACACCCAATTCAGAAAACCTATAACTCTGAGAATACTCTCCTAGCAACTAAAATAAACATTTCCCCAGCATAAACTCTCATTAAAGAAGAAAATACAAATACTACTTAGATTAGAATTTAAAATGATGCTCATATACCTATTTAGTCCTTTTGTTTTCCTTTGGTGCATTTAATTAGACGCTAAAATAAATAATTTAACTGATACGCACAGATAAAGAAAAAGAACCCAAAAATATAGTATAGAAACTTGTGAATTTTTGTTTTTGGGTACATGATATTTGTAGGTTTTCCTTACACTCCAATACTTGCATTATTACACAAATTTTCCCACCAGGCCATTGATTTCGTTGAACAAAACCCAAAAAATACAAAAAAAAAAAATAAAAAAAAATATGCATGAGAAAAAATGGAATCTTAAGAAAACAAATAGCAAATAACAAAACAACACACACAAAATTAAGCTGAAGAGAGAACAGGTCGTCAAAAGGAAGAGATAAAATAAAATGTACACATACTCTGGTATACATACAAATACAAAAGCATTGTCCTTACAACAAGTAACATTCCAAAGATAACTGCAACAACTAACGAGAAATGAAAAGTAAAAAAAACAACAAATCTGATGGTAGTTTATCATTAAGCCAGATATTTAAGAGAATGTGTTTTTATGACGCGATGAAAGAGGTATTTAAATAAATTTTGTTGCTTTGAAACAAATGAACTAAAATATATTTTTAAAACTGTTTATTACCTTTAATCAGTGGTGAGCATAATGAGGCCATGAAATATGATTTATAATAACAGGTAATAAACATTATTTGCGTTGTTAAGCTATTGTGATTTTAGTTTATTTTTCGATAATATTTGTTTACCAAATATTTTGTTCACTTAATTTGTTTTTAATCTGTTTCTTAATTTAAAATATTGGATCCAAGTGGATGGTAGGTTTACCTAGATCTGTTAAAGAATTGCAGATGATTCAAAGTAAAGCTCTACTTTGGGCGTCTGTCAATGGAATCAAACCTAAAACCAAATTCAAGTAACTAAATGATTCTAAATTGCAGATATTAGAACATTATTCTGAGAAATTAACAAAATTGGTTTCTGTCCCTAATTGCCCAATAATTCGGCTGTTATTTGAGGATATTTATTTAGAAATACATTAAAATGTATTTCAAATAGAAGGAACCTGTAGGCTGATGATGACAAACCATAACAAGCGAAATTTTCTTTAAAACTAAATAGAATTAAGAATCAACTCTTTGTCACTTCTATATATTTAAAGTGCAAGGCATGCATTTTCAACTCGTCACTGTGGTCAACGAATAACAAAGAACAATAACAACAACAACATCAGCAGTACTTTATTTACAACAATACTGTTTTTTACATGGAATCTCTTTAACAAACTAAGAAAAATAATGAATTGACTAAAAGTTTCCTTTTTTTTTGTTTTTTGTTCTGTTTCTCCTTTTGCCAGACTAAATGGAAAACAGGAAAAAAATATACTACAACAACAAACTACAAATACATATATACATACATACTAATAAAAACAACAAACAATATTAAGATTTCACTTCATATTCCAGAGATTGGAACTTCTACTAAGGCTGGCGTAGCCGCTTTATGTTTATTATGTCTTGTTGTTGTTGTTGTTTTGTCTTTGGGAGACCGGCATAAAACATGTACTGTGGTAAAGTAAACTAAACATTCTCAAAGATACAACATACATCCACTAACTATGTACAATAACTACTACTATCCTTTTAATTTAGTATAAGACTAGCCAGATAACAGAGAGTATAAGGAAAAAACAAACAAATATGAGAGTTAAAGAGATCTTTTATTAAAACAAAATAAAAATTTTGAAATTCTTTATTTATTTTGCAGTTACTGTTTTGTTCTTAAGATTACTTTTGTTGTTTTTCTTGTCTCTTTGTTTGATAATGTTTGTGTTTTAGTTACCATTTACTGTGTTGTAAAACTCCCTTTCTACTAAGGTTTTCATGAATAAAAATTTCATTGTATTTGCTGTGTTGTTCCTTAATTGCTGTGTAGTGCTGGCTGTGATTTCTTAGAAATTCATTGGAATTTCTAAAATTAAAGTCCTTGAAGTAGCCGTTCGTTCGATTTGTGTTTCCTTCTTAACGAAATAACAATAGCTGGTAGTTAGTAGTTGTTGTTTATTAACTGCCTACAAACGATATTTACTCGACCTTGAGTGTAATTTAAATGTACATAGATTTATTTTATTTCTGTTAATCCATTTTTCCTCAGTATTCCATTGTTTTGTTAATTAAAGTGTTTTGGTACATATATGGAGTTGCTGTAATTGCACTTATTTTATAGAAGATTTGTTACAAATTTGTTGCTTTTATTTCACTACTTTGTCATGTTATAAGCAATTGACTTTACAAGAGTATTTTCAAAGGATTTGAGAAGAGTTTTTGGAAGAATTTTCAAAAATGTCTAAATTTTGACTTGCGGTAATTGCTGTTGTTAAGGTTTTAACAAGAAAAATTGTACTTTTTTCAAAGAGTTTTCAAAGAGTAATTTAATATTTCAAGTAAAACTGTCAAATTATAAATATCTTTGTTCTTGGGATTACAGTTGTATTAATATTGTTGTTTAAATATTCAAAGCTGGCAAAATGTTTATTTGTGTATTCTGTGTTCCTAAATTAGTATAAGGGAAGTCTCAAAATTATTTAAAAATAAATTCATTTCGTATTAATTAAATCTGCACTTTTTACAAATAACTATTTAAAAACAAATTGTCTGTAGATGCTAGCTCCTCTTCTTGACACATAACATTAATTTCCATGCCTTTTACTTTGTTTCAATATATTCCCAACTTTTTGACATTTCGATACATAGTTTTGAATTGACAATTTATTAAATCTGTATTTTTTACAAAGAACTTTTTATTAAATCATATTTATTTAATAAAATTAACCATATCCTTTATTAAAGTATAATTTCCTTTTTTTCCAAAAAGAAAACCTAAATAATTTTAGTTTACAAAAAGTACCAAATTGTTTGTTTACAATAAAGTGCTCAGTTTATACTTTTGCAAAATATATCAATACAAGCTAGTAAACTTAAAAAAAGGACATTTGTTTAAATAGTTACTCCAGAACTCGGAATATATTTTTAAAAAAATTTTATGTAATTCATTTAAAGTTAAGTATTCCTTAAGTTGCCAATAAAACTTCATATTTAATTTACTAGAAATCCACATGCCAAGTGTATTCATTTGTTTTTAAGGGTGCTACCAATAAAACAATTAATTTTTACTACCTTAATTACAACTAGCGATCAGGGGCATAAGAGCAAAAACGGTTGGAAAATTTAACAACAAAATAGACAGGAAATTATTGTGTTTAACCAAAGGTGTTAAAAAAATTAAATGACATTACGAAAATTATTAAAACATATGGCACTCAAAGAAAAGAAAATTATGCTTTCGACCATAAAAGAAACATGACTAAAAAAGGACTTTAACTTATAAACATAAAACAGCATTTAAATGAAAAGCAATATGCTACTTTTATAAACATTATTAAAGGATTTTAAAAGAAAGTGTATTGATCTATCACCCAGTGGCATCTTTAAGAGGCATATAACATCTTGTAATAGTAGTTTTTATAAAAATTACAACAGCTGCTTGATTATTCACCTGCCCGCAGCATACGTTTGTGTTTTTTCTTTCTTTTCTTGTATGTGACTAGAGCTATTAAAATGGATATGTAAAACTAACAGGTGGATATTAGTATTAGAAATTCGACAATTCCTTTAAAACGTTTACGTTTTCCTGTTGCACAAAATGCTGGCTACAATTTTCCTTTAAAATTTTTGTTAAAAACAAGTGTTTTTTTTATATTTTGGCCGTTATTTTATATTTCCTTACCAACTACTGCTGTCAGTCTTAATTAGGTTTTAGTTTTTGTAAAAATATAAAAAACGGAAATCATTAAATGTGTTAACTTACAACCTAACAATTGCATCATTGCCAGAGGCAATGCAAACAATAAATACAATAAATAATTTGTCTTATCTATTATTTTGGTAGTTAAAGAAAATAATATTTACCAGAATTTTTCACACAATTATAAAAATTTCTTAAAATTTCAAATAAAACAAAACCAAACACAAAATTTATTTGTTTACCCAACTAGAAATCAGATATTTTAAGCATTAACTACCACAAGGATGCATTAAGGATCTTTACAATAAATTTGTTTAGTTTTTGTTTTTTACTTGTAACTCCAACAACAACTGACCACATGCATAGATATAACGACGTTATCGATGTTTTAACATGTGTTTGATGTTTATGCGTACACAATTGACGAGTGTTTAGATTTGATTTTATGACAAAATATATGTAACTCCTACTTACATACCGGGATATATGTATATATGTGTGTATTGTATATATAATATAACCCAAATATGAGAACTATTTTTTTTTTATCTTACACTAATATAATGTGGAAAGAAAGAAATATTAATTCATTTGTTATGCAAATGAGTTTCCACTTATGAAATGTAGTTTTTTTTCCTTAGTTAGGTTTTATTTTTCTAATGTAAACATGTTTCAATTGCATCTCATCCTTTTCCTCTAATCTAATGTTTTAAATTTGAGTTTGATATTTTGTTTAAAATGGTGTTAATCCCCCATAAATCTAAAATGTTCAATGTGGTGGGAAATCTACAGCATATTAAAAAAGAGAATTCTCTGGTGTATTTTTTTTACCTAAAATGTACATTTTTGTGTAGTAACTACTTTTCAGATGAAATATATAGGATTTTTTCGCCAGTTATCTTTAATATAATGTTTTCTTGTATCAATTTATTGTTAAATTGTATTTTTACGTTAGAAAATACTTTAAAATCTCTTCATAAAAAATTTCATGTGCAATTTTTATCCAAAATTAAAATCTGAAATGGATGCATTTAGTTTATGTATAGGAAATTTCAATAATTTTTTACCTTTGTCAATATTTTATTCTATTTAAAAGAGAAAACGTTATTTTGTTTTCTTCCAATTTTGACCTTCTTTGTATAAGAAATCAATGGTACATGGAGTCGTAACGTTTTCTGTCGCAAGCTCCCTCGTACTGTATTTCAAAATTTATATTTATACTAGCTGAACCCGGTCCGCTTTGCTGGCCCTTAGAAAATATCTATTTTATATTGCATCTCTATCCGGATTTTAATATACAGTGTCGGACAAAGTCGGTGATCTAACCATCAATGTTAATACATGTGGTGGCATGTTGGTTGCTAGCGTTCGGTTTCTTCATTTCCAGTGAAATAAAGCATTAGTTGCACTTTTGGATATTTTGAAGGAAGTGCTTGGAAATAGGATTGGCGCCGGAAATGCAACTTAGAAGCAGCTCAGGCGCCTCAATAATTGGTGGCAGAATAACTTTACCGATCGAAAATAACATTCCCGGGGATTCCTTAGGGAACTTCAAATTTTTTATTCATGCACCTAGTATGCAAAAGTAAACAAAATTGTTTATCATCGATTGATAACATGTGTTGGAATGAATTCCTTTGGTCGACAATTTTTTTTTTTTAAACATTTTTTTTTTTCCAAACATTAATTTTTAAAACAATCACTGACCTTGAAAGCCTGTATATGGGAAACTTATGGGTCGATTATGGATGGCAACCGAACTTAAGTTGCGTTGTCAGTTGCCTAAATGGTATTACAGATGGCAACTGACAGCATCATTTTCTGTTACCAAATGGCAACCAGAAATTTGTGGTTGCCCTCTGACAACCCAACTGAAGTTCGGTTGCCATCCATAATCGACACATTAATAAACTATCTATAAGAATTGAAGAAAAGGGGTCTATAAACAATTATGCAATAACCTTTTTTTTATGTGAAGATGTGTAAAAATTTGATTTTGGAAAATTTTGATTTTGCCACGCCCTTCCGCCCAATTCCAACAATCCATTTTTATATATATTGATTTTTTATGTAAAATGCACTTTTTAAATAGATATGAACTTTTTTATAAAAGATACCTTTTGAAAAGATACTTTCTAATAAAAGTTACTTTTCAAAAAGATACTTTCTAGTAAGAAGTACTTTTTAAAAATATACTTTCTATTTAAAAATATGTTTTATATATAATGTACTTTTTTAAAAAGGTACTTTAAAGAATTCTCTTTTTCTAGAAGATTTTTGAAATGATAATTTACGATAGCAGCCTTACAAAAAATTCACCTTTTCAAAAAATACTTTTTTAAAAGCGTAAATCTGAAGATTTACAGTTTTATCCAAATTAAACGTTTTTAAAAAATATATATTAGATTACTTAAATTTTGTTTAACCTTAGTTCTATTTTAAAGAAATTTCTTGAATTTAAACACATTTTAACGGCAGTTTTAGTCCCTTTTACTGTGAGTTCTCATTTCAAACAACTGTGAAGAATCGTATTTAAGTGAACAAAAGAAATGTTCCCTGCCAGCTTCATTTTTGTTTGCAACACTTTAAAAGAAGGTAGCTATAGTTTTCTACTTGGCTTAAACTGATCTCCCATTGAGCAAACGAGTGACAGTTAATAGGAAGTATGTATCGCCGAAAATTATCAAAATATCTTTTGTTTTAAACATATTTTTTTTACTTTCTCAATTGCAAAACTAGACAATATGAATTTTCAGAAAGGTTGTATTAAGAGCGTATTTTGATTTAGATTTCCTTTAAACTCATTTTTAATATTATATGATACCTTGGTACTTGGCCCCACTCCATTTTTGTTTTTTTAATTTTTTTTATTTTAAAAATTTTATAATTTTCTAATTTAATTTTTTTTTTTTTTTTGTTTCTTTTTAGTTATTTATAATATTTTATCATACAAAATTGGTTCTATTTTTAAAGAAAATTTAAATTCATCATACAAAGACGGCTGTTTTAGGCCGTTTCATTATGGATTTCTATAAAAGGTGAGTTGTTTTTCTTTTATAACTTTTTTTTTCTATCTTCTATTAATTTCTAATAATCCCCTGTGAATTTATCTACTATAAAACATCCTTCTCCAATTGTCCTTCTTACATTTGGTCTAAAACTCAGCTTTTTAATGATGATTATCAAAATTTCTTATAATTACCTTTTGTTTTGTTCTGCTTGGACAATTTTTCTTTACTTTATACATATTTTTTTAATGTGGTAAGCAGTAGTCAACAGATAATCTATTTTTTTTTTGTCGTAGTTTTTTCAACAAACTATTATTATGGTAACCCAAGTAAAAACATTAAATGTGGTTGACAAAAATTGTAAACTATTTGTTATATGACTGACTGACTGACTTCCTTTTTTGTTAGTTGAGGTAGTTGAAACGGAAGAAGCTAAAAAGTATCCCCTAAAATAAGTATTTATTTCTCACACACATTTCACTTTTTAAAATTACTTTAATTTGCAAACGATTTTTCAAATATGTTGTAAGGTAATTTTCCATATCCTAGTTTTTTTTAGAAATTCCTTTATGCTTTTCCTTTTTTTGGTTTTTTTGTAGGTTATTTTAAAACTAGTAATTATTGTTTTAGGTATTTGATCAAATATGTTGTTTATTATTATGGCTATAATCATTTTAAATGTCTTTACACATATTTCATATTTTTATGGAAAGTGTTGTTCAATGGTTTTTTTAAAGCACCCCCTCCTCCCTATTGTTATAGTGCATACTAAAGTGTCATTTATTTGTCCTCACCCGTAGCTTGATTATTTCATCATATTTTTTGTTAACCCTGTCACATATGACATTAAAACACTGTTTTTTTTAATATAAATTACTTGGTTAGTGCGGTTTTTTAAAGCACTTATCCTTGTTGACCCATCTTTGTTTTCCCAACTACATACAAATAGTGACTCCTGTCAGTTGGTTGTTTAATTTTGCCAATGACATTTAAAATGCATGTTCATATTGCAGTTATTGCATTATCATTGTAATTATTGTTATCAAATTAATTGAAGTTAATTCATTTCTGTTCCTACTTTTTATTTAAAAAAAAAAAAAAAACGAACACCCTCTCTGTGTATTTTAAAATGGTAATTGTTAGAACACACGTTTTTGAGGTAAAATAGCTTAAGTATGTTAGTTTATTTAAGGTTAGAAAATTGCTAGAGTTTGAAGTTATTAACATACAGAAAAAAAAACTCAATTCAAACTTATTTATTTATTCAATTGAGTACTGAAAACTTTTCTAGAGTTTGATCATAATTTAAGTCTGCTTTAAAAGGGTAATTATTGTAACACACGTTCCAGTTTGAGGTTAAATAAATTATGTTAGTTTTTTTAAGGTTAGAATATTGGTAAAATTTTAAATTATTAAAAAGAAACATAAGCAGAGAAGGATAAAACATTTGGATTGCTTGTAAAACCTTGAAAAAGATAGCCAAGCTCTTAAACAATTTAAATACTAATATATTACACTATTGCAACAATTCAAAATATAATTATTCCAACACTCGTTCCAGTTTTGAGGTTAAATAAGTTATGTTAGTTTTTTAAGGTTAGAATGTAGGTAAAATATTTAAATAAGAAAGCTAAGTTATTAAAACAAATATATTTAAAAATATTCTTGCAACCATTAAAAACTTGTCTTTTATTAAAGAAACATTTAAATTTATTTGCAACATCTTTTTTAAAAGGTATCAGAGGAATTCCTATCGTTTCCTTTATTTGCATTTTCCTCTTGAAATCATTAAATTTTGGACACTCTTAAAAAACACATAATAATTCTTTGAAATATTTTGAAAATTCAAATATGTTGAATCATTTCTTTTCTGCTACCTTTATTTAGTTTTGATTCTTCTAACAATAAACTACTCTAATATAAAGACAAAACTATTGTTTTACAAAATTTGAACACCCATAGAGCCAACAAGTACCAAACAAAAAGCAAGGACCACCAAATATTAATAACAAATCTTTTGTTTTATAATCTTTATTTCTTTTCTCACACAATTTTTAAAAATTGCAAAATATTAAACAATAAAATTTTTTATGTTTGAAAAGTCAATATGAATTGTTAAACTAAAGATTTTAGTTATGTATTTTTAATACCTTTTTTTATTGTCTTACAAAATGTTAAGATTTGGTCTTCTTTTCACAACATTCTTAGTATGTTTTTTTGGTTTTATTTTTCTGCTATTGTTAATTATTTCCTGTCATCCTGTTCTCATCCATTTAGAGTTTATTTTCTTTGATTATTAGGTATTGTTTATGCATTTTACTTTTATTGTGTGTAAAATAAAGACTTTGTTACATCGGTTAGAATCTATGTGGGAAGATGACTTGCCAATAGTTCGATATTGTTAAAGGTTTTTCGGTTTTTAGTTGGAAAATGTCAAATGTTTGTGCGATAATTGAAGAAGATTGATTGCAATGTTTTTTTTTTAAAAAATACATTTACATACTGATCTGCCAATATATCTGAAAATTGTTCCTCCAAAACTAGTTTTCACTAAAAACAGAAAACAAATTTATTTTTTATAACAACCGCTTATACCTACATTCGAATAAATGTTCTTACTGTTATTAGTTCCCTATAAAATTAGATCTCCCTAAAATATTATTACCAAGAATATTCGAAAACCGTTATTGAATTCCCCGAAACCTTATAACAAATTACATTTTTCACCTGTTAACACAAACTACACCTTCAAACATAATTTATAAGGTCCAGCTGTAACCTTATCATCTTATTCTAATAAAAGCATACAACTATTTTATTAAAAATTCATAATTCTTGTAAAATGTTTAAATAAACTAAAAACTATGTTACACAAATTGATAATTATCCTTAACAGAATCCTTTTTTCCTAGGAAATCATTTAAAAAACACTTTTACTTTTTCTTTTGTCTGCATAGTTTTTTGAGAGCCCTATATAAACTCACATAATTTTTGAATCTTTTGTTTTAATTTACGATTTCTTTTTCCTAAAAAATCTAGTATTTATCTATTGATATTGCCGCCTAACAAAAAAAGGAGGCATACAATTTCATTGATAACAAATTTCTCCTAGAGTTTCTCTCACAATAAAGTGTCCTCTATAAAACCTTGATTTATGTATATTTCTCAATATTGTTATTGAAACTCCTTTTTGGTAGATTTTATAAAAAAAATTTTAAGGATTTTTATGTGAAAATAATATTTTTGTTACCAAATGTTTGTGTTAAAAAAACTGTAACACAAATTGAGCAACACGATTTTCTTTTAAGGGTTGCAATTTCTTAAAACACTGAAGATTTGTGTCTCTGCATACCGTTAAAGGTATTGTTGAATTTTAGTTTATGTATTTTTTATTTTCCCTGTAATTTAGTACGTGATTATAAGTTTGTGATCTTCATGATTAACCTTTAAGTTTTTTTTTTTTGTTTTTTCTGAAATGCACAAATTTGATTTATATAGAAAACACAATAACACCCCTTTACTTGCTGTTTAGTCTCAAATGTAAAAATCCTTTATAATAGTTCTTTAGGATTTGTTCGTTTCATTATTTCACTGCAGCCGGCCCTTTTTCAACGGCTTTTAAATAAATCTAAGATGTTTAATAAATGTAGAAAGAAACCCTTTAAGTGTGTAAGTATGAGTTAAGGGTTAAAAAGGGAATCATCAGCTTCTGGTTGTTTTTCTTTTTCTCCCCTTTCCCTTCCACATTTAACCTATTCATTAAAAAATATTGCAAAAATTCTTTTCTTTTTAAGATTTCACAAATACAATAATAAAAAAAAAAAATTCGCATGTACTTAAAGAAATTCGTTATGCAACAGAAAAGGCTTTCTTTCTCATTGGGAAACTCTCAAGTATTGTTTATATGAAAATAAAGAAATGCAAATTTTACTGCAATTTAATACAATTACTTAATTTGCTTAAGTAGCAAGCAAAGTACAATATGTGTAAGGGAAAACCCTCTCTTAGCATGCAAAATGTAAATTGATTTTCATATGCTACATTTCCGGGATATGGAAATAATTGTAGATATTTAACAATAACGCCTTTATCTTTACAACACCATCAACATTTCTTCAAATATGAAAACAATGTGTCTTCCTTCATGTATCTGCCTTGCCCCTATCCTAACAATTTGAATGTATCAATTTTCTCAAATATTTTAGAATTTGCAATTAAATATTGAAAATTTTTTTGGAACATGTTTTAAATTTCATATTTTTCCTTTTGTTTTTTTTTTGTTTACAGCCGCAACAGTAACAGTACCAGCAGCCAACATAGTAACAGCAATAGCAGTTTTAAATCCCATGCCTCCTCAAGTAATAACGGTGCTTCCTACAATTTAGAATATTGTACCTCATCATCATCACTGTCACCTTTTGGTACAAGAACAAATCTTTCATCTATTGCCTCCTGTCCATCTTCATCTGCCAAAACAATTGTTAATGTGGGTTTAGAGGAAGTCATTTTATCCATTTCAAATAGCAGCAGTGCCTCACACATCTCAGCCTCATCGTCGTGTTCCTCATCGCTAACGCTTGGTAAATTATCAAATAATATGTGTTCTTCTAGTCGTAACAGTACAACAGCAGCAGCGGCGTCATCATCAGCAACAGTAACAACCATCGTAGCAACATCAGCCGGCACCAAACGTAAACGTTGTATATCCACAAGTTTAGACGATAGGGTAAGTGAAATCATCATAATAGCATCTTTTCTTTATAATCTTATGATGAGAAAATATATTTTTTTTTTTTCAAATCTTTTCCTTCATTAACTTTTTTGTGTAGAACAAAAAATTTTTAAAAGATAGAAACAAGAAAAATTGCATCATGTCCTGTATTGGGAAATATTTAAAACGTTTTGGTTGTTTTGTAGAAAACTTTTTTGTAACGGAAATCAAATGATTTCTTTAATACGAGCGCAATATTTTCAGGGATGTTCAACCTTTTTGGTTATTTTAAATAGAGGTGAAAATATTTCTTAACTTTTTTGCACCATTATTTTAAAAAGGTTGAGGTTTTAAAACTGTACCATGCATGGGGTTTTAACATCAGCTGGGGCAACACAATCACCAAAACAAATTATAAATGATGAACATTTTAAGCAATAACTATTCCGAATCGGTTAACAAATTGCTGAGATATAAGCTAAAAAACACCACAACCTCGATTTTTGTATCTATATCTGGATTATGAAGTCATTAACATAGACAAAATGGATATATATATAGACATTTAAAATGCCTTTCCAACGCCGTATAAAACGCTATAGAAATTGAATCAAAATCGTTCTGAATCCTTATAGATAGCGGAGTCGATTTAGCCATGTCCGTCTGTCTGTCTGTTGAAATCAATTTTCTGAAGACTCCAGATATCTTCGGGATCCAAATCCTCAATAATTCTGTCAGACATGCTTTCGAAAAGTTTCCTATTTAAAATCAGCAAAATCCGTCCATAAATAACGGAGATATGAGCAAAAATCCGAGACAACCTCTATTTTTGGCCTATTTTTTTTATCTATATATCGATTACTAAGTCTTAAATATAGACAATATGGATATCTAATGATAGATATTTCAAAGTCCATTGCAACGATATAAGGCTATACAAAGTTGTGGGCCTACAATGGGTCAAAATCGGGAAAAATAATTTTTAATCCGATTTTTTTAGGACAAAAAACTTTCTTTTGTCATAAATTTTTTTCACTAATAACTCAAAAAAAAAAATTTTTTAAAAATTGGAAAAAACTATTTTGAAAAAAAAAAAAATTAAAAAAAAAAATTTTAATTTTATTTTAAGGTATAATTTGGTGAAGGGTATATAAGATTCGGCACAGCCGAATATAGCTCTCTTAATTGTTTTCACTAACATTTTTTATATTTTTTTCTAAGATATCTCTCTAACTTGTTTTTTCTAAAACCATCAAAATATGTTTTCAATATTATTAAGAATTTTCGTGTGATTGAATTTAATATTTTTTTAAATTTCTTAAAAGAAAGTTTTTAAATTTACCCCCTGCTCATCTCTGTATGAACACAAGTTTGTACATCCCAGTAATTTTTCTATAATTTTGTCAATACTTGTTTCTTAATGAATATGCAAAAAAAAAAAATAAATGAAAGAAAGAAGAATATACAAAAATTAGCATAAATTCATTATCCCGTATTGAAACATCCTAGACATATGGCTGTTTGGAAAAAAGAACGTTACTTTTTTTCTGTTACTGGCAAGTTTGTCTTAAATATAAAACCAACACACATCTTGCTATCCTTGCAACAACTACATATGTACAACATACTTCCCCTTAACCCTGAGGTTACCTTAACAAACATGCAATTTCTCATCGGAAAGAAGAATACACAAATGTCGTTATATTTTGAATATATAATTAGATAATGTCTTAAAAAACAAACTTGTTATTTTCTTCAAAGCTGCTGCTGCTGCTGCCAATAGTTAAGGGTCCCAAAAAAGGACATTTGTTGTTGGTGAATCTATTACTAATAGTAAAATGTCTTCCGTTTTCTGTTTTGTTTTTTTGTATAGCTATAATTTAAATTGAACACAAAACCCCAGATCATAACACGCAAGATAACACCATATTATTAAAATGATCGTCTGGCTGCCTGGTGCTTCTATTTTTTGTTTTGTTCTTTAAACATTTGCCGATCGTAACATTTTCTTAGACAATATGTCAACCACCTTCTTTATAACTATTTTTTTTATTTTTATTGTTAAGTTGTTATTAAACTAAAACTTTAACTTCCTTATATGTATGTATGTATGTCAGACCATCTTCAAATGTGCATTTGTCTTTGGTTAAGGATAAATGCTTATTGCTGTTTACTACTTTTACTACATATTGTTATTATCTTTGGATCTCTCTAACTATTGTGGCACGTTCGTGCATATTTTAAAATTTACATTTACATAAAAAATAAATTTTGTGTAAATATTAACACACAAAAAATAGTTTAGTATTTTATTGTTATACATAAAAATAACCTAATTGTTTTTGTTATTTAGAATATTTCTGGTTTTTTGCCCTTTTTTTAATACCGAAAATTTCCTGTTAAATATCCTGGCTATAAAGTTTTGTATTTACTTTTGTACTGTTTTTTTTTTTTTTTTTTTTTTTTTTGTATAACGTCTGCTGTTTAGTTTCTTTTGTAAATATTTCTTGTTATTTTCTTTTAACGTCTGTCTGCTTAAGAAAAATGTCAAAACTAACAAACAATCAAGCAACCCTCTCTTTTACTCTCTTACTATGTACAAATACAAATGTACTTCTTATATTTGTCCTCCGTCAAGGTGTTCACGCATGCGTAACTATTTTTACTGCTTTATGATAGTTAGTACTAGCTTTATATTTATGTCCTTTTTGTAAGGAAATTGCATTACTTGCTTATCGATGTGTGTGTGTGTGTGTGTGTTATTGCATACCTTTACTTTGTTGTTGTTCATATTTCTTACGTTATCAACAAATGTGTTGATTTGCACCCCATTGCTTTCAAGTATTGAGTCCTTTGATGTGTTTTTTTTTTATATTTGTGGTGGTATGTGTGTGTGTGTAAGGGTATGCGAAATGTTTGTGTTTTAGTTTTGAATTAACCTAAAAATTCCTTTGCATATTGCTGTGGCATGTTTGTTTGGGTTTTTTAAAGGAAATAATCATAATTTTTTGAAATTTATTACTTATAGTCCCAAAATACGTTGCAAATTATCTTGATAAATTATGAAATTCATTGAGCAACAGATTTTTTGGAAGTCTAAAACTGATTTTTAATTAGTTTGGTCCTGAAATTTTATGTTTTCTTTTTAATCATTTTTATACAGTTTTTTAAGAAACATTTTTAAATTTTAAATGTTTTTGTTCTTTTTTATTCAGTTTGAACCAGTGGTCGGCATAGAGAGAACATGGACAAAGGCTTATAATATTATATTATGAACATTTTTTCTCTATTGTGCTTGATTTGTGATTTTTGTTTAATATTTGATAATTTTTATGAACTTTGTTTACATTCGTGTTGTTTTTCGGTAAATAACCAATTATATATGTTCCCTGGTGTCTGTGAGTGCCGACCAATGATTTAAACTAATTTATTCGAAACACTTTATTTTTTGTTTATAAACAATGCTTTCACAAACTAGAATAGCTTTGCAAAATATGTATTTTCTACAAAATTTTAGTTTGTTTTGATATTCCTGAATTTTATTGTATGTTTTTTAATAAAAATGTGTGTATAATTAAATATTTTTATAGCCTTCACCATGGGTAAAATTTGTAAGTTTGTCATTCATTTTGTAAATAACACATTTTTCCTTTGCGACAATAGAATGTATATTCATATATTCTGGATCATTATAGATAGCGAAGTCGATATAGCCATGTCCATTTGTCTGTTGAAATCAACTTTCCAAACTCCCCAAATAACTTACAAAAATGATTGATACATCAATCCTGGTGCAGTTTCTATTTAAAATTGACTAAATCAGCCTGCAAATGGCTAAGATATAAGCAAAAATCCACGACTACCCTGATTTTTGTTTACCAATTTTTGACCTATTTTGATTATCTATATCTGGATTACTAAGTAATAAACATAGACAATATGAATATCTAATGAAAGACATTTCAAAGACTTTACCGACGTATAGGTATTAACCCGAATTTTTGTTCATCAAAATATTTTTCTTCACCCGAAATTTTTGTTCACCAAAACAATTTTTTTGGTCTGTATACAACAATGGGGCGGGATAACTAAAAACCTGCTAATTGTTTCTCTTTTAAAAAGCTCTTTAAAACAGCATCAAACTGTACGTTTGCACTAGCATCTGATTCACACAATGAGGAGTCTTGGTGGTCTATAGGACCTAATTTCAACAATTCCTTGGCTTATTTAAAAGACAAAGGCTTGACATTTTAATGGAGTAAGGATTTTCAATAAGAACTGGTAAATTGAACTAGTTTCGATAAACAATTGTAGCTAAGATTAATAAAAACTGTTGATTTTTCCCTATACAGACTTATATACACAATTTTTTTAATAGATAATAACAAAAGTAACAATTGATTTCCTAGAAGCCAACTAAAAATTGGTTCAAACATTATTGACAAACAAAATTTGTTACTTACCTTAAAAAATAAACAATTGAGTTTAGTTTTTCTTCTTTTATTTTTATCAATTAAACCTACACATCTTGTCGATAATAAAAAGGAAAAAAAAAATTAAATGAAAAGAAAATACCCCACAAACGAAACGGCAGTTGCAATAATCACTAGAGAATAAAGCCTGGCTGGTAGTTGTAAAAAGAAGCGCATGCGTCCAATGTTAGTAATAATATTTTTTAGTTTACACCTGGAAGAAGAGCTCAAGATATATGGAAGTAACAACAAAATAAATTACTAATGCTTTTTAATTGTATTGTATGTATTTTTTTTTTTTTCTTTTCTTACGACAATATTTCAAATGCATTAACCACCACCAACAGCCAACACTAATAGCTAGAAACACACAATATTTAAGGAAAGAAAAAGTGTAATCGTAATCATAGTAGTAGAGAAAATAAATGTAAAGGTGTCCTGTGACTTGCGACGCTTATGCAATAAAACAAGGAGGAAACTACATTGTGGAATACATTAGCAAAGGTTTTCTTTTAAAGTAATTCTTCAAAAAAAAAAAAAAAAAGACACAAAAATAACAATAACAAGAACATTTTCAAAGATTTTCTAACGCTTGCTGTATGGCTTATCTATGTTTTTATTATAAAGAAACAAAAACCTAAGAAAATTTCGATTTGAAAATTTCAATCATCTGCCCGAAATTTTTTTTTTTATTTTTGCCATATAAATTTTATTGACAAAAATGATAAGGATAATAAAGTTAATTGAATGGCTACAAGTCGGTCAAACTTCTTCTATGTTAGTTATTGTTTAAAGTATTTATAGTTTCTTTATATCCTTTCAAATTAGTTAAGCTCTTTAGGTTATTTCAAAATTTAACTAATTGTGTTATCCAACATATGTTATCTCCTCTTGTCTTGTTTTGTAGTCTTCAAACATATCATCTTTAATTTTTCTCGCCTAAATGCTCTATTTAGTTTAGTTATTTACTTTTACAACATACTTTTTAAATCAACCGTTTAAACTGAAGATAATATTTCGGGATATTTACTTTAAATGTGAATATCCCGACATATTGAAATGTTAAGCATAATTGCAAAATATTTTAATAACCATTGCTGCATGTTGAGTAGAGTGTGGCTTCTTAAAAGATAGCAATCTCCTATAAACAATTTGTATGTTTGTCTATTGGGTAAATAGAAATTAAAAAGACAGATGTGTACTTAGTACAATGGAATCTTAAGTAAACCACCTAAGGAGTTTAAAGGAGATTTGAAAAGTAAATAAATGCATATGTGAAGTAGAGGTATACGAATTGTTGTTAGTTTACAAAAATGTAGTTAACTGCAGTATTGGTTATATTAAATATAAACAAAACAAAATGTTTCTTTTATAGGAATTCACAAAAGATCTTTTTCAGCATGGGGGGGGTTCTATTTTTATAAAAAAAAAACATTATTTTTGCCCAAGAACTTTTGCAAGAAAAAGTGAAGAAAAAGAGAATTTTTTCTAAATTCAAAAATTTCCTTACTAAACTTTGCCTAAGGAATTTTACAAAAATAAACATCAAGTTCATCAGATCTGCTTACAATTGACCAATGCATAAATTTGTTCTCTAAACTTGAATTGATTAAACTTAGCTTAAATATTAAAAAAAAAAAAAATAAAGACAACTCAATTCCTTAAAATTTATTATTAACACATTGACTGCCACGTCGGGCACATTCTTACTAGCCATGTCACACAATAGTGCTAAAATTTCAAGTTGTGAGCAAATTCCTCATCTTCATAATTTTTGGAGGAGTTGGGAATTGGATTACAGAGTCATCAAAACTGTAACCTTAACATTCTTCAACACTTTCTGTACTTTTTCTTGCACAGTTTCTGTCTAATTCGAGAAAAAATTTCCTATTCACCACTTCGTAAGACACTCTTAATTAAAAAAAAGCTCTATTTCTAAGCAGTAAATATTACTGGCCTAAATTCCAATATTGACGTTTTCAAAGAGATTGCACATTAAAAATGAAGTGGCCCCCAGTATCTAATTTGCTGAAAGTGCCTTGGCAGTCAATGTGTAAATAAGAAGTTTAAAGCTAAATACAATTTTAAACAAGCTTGAACAAACATTTTCAGCCATATTCTGAAGTCAAAACTTGATTAAAATACTCTTTTCTAAATGAAATTTTAAGACATTAAAGAGATATGGATCTTGCATCAGCGTTTGCTATAGAAAGATTTAATAACTTTATTGCCATTTATCTTAAAGTTTTATAAATTTGTTTGTTCTAGATCAAATCGTTTTTGAAAGGGATCTTATTTTTTTCCATAATTCTTATATTTAATTGATGCACTTAATAACAAGCATCTCCCTTTAAAAAATTTTGTTTCCAATTAAGAAAACTATTGCTCTCATGAAAATTATAGATGATAGATATAACTATATACGAATATTTCCGAATATTTATTGGTCACATAAAGTCCCCCGGGGTCCCCAAGAACTTTATATCAATGAAACCTATTTCTATCATAATTGCATTTGATTGATTTGTCTACTTAACAGAAAAGTTTCCAAAAAAGGATCCCTGTATATAACAGGTCCCCTTTATAAAAAAGCACTCCCTGGGCTCCATGTACATTCAATAAAATATATTTCTATCATAATTACATATAATTGATTTGTCTAACAGAAAAGTTTACAAATGTTTATTAGGTATAAATGTGGATTCCTGTTCATAAGATGACCGCGAGTTCCCCATGAACATTCAGTAAAGAAACATTTTTCTATAGCAATTACATTTGATTGATTTTTTTGTGTAAGAACAATTTTACCAAATGTATATTTGCTATAAAAGGGGATTCCTGTATTAGAAAAAATCTCCTCCTCAAAGTTTATTAGTTACAAAGGGAGGAAACCCCTGTTTTATAGCGGTACAAAAGAAGTCGCCTTTGGAAAAAGCATATTCTGTATGAATTTATTGAATTTTAGTTTCATTATAGTCGATTTGCTGATTTTGTTTTCATTTCTAAAAGCTATAGCTCTCAAATTATGTTTTAAAGAATTATTAATCGCCAAAGATTATCTTTGCTATCGAGGTCGTCATGTATTCAATAATAAAATTTAAAAGGGAGAGATCCCTGCTTTATATAGGTGCAAAATAGGTCCCCCTTGTTCGATTTCGAGGCAGTTTATATTCATGTTATTAGTATTCTTGTAGTTTTTGTTTCGAATAATAAAAGCTATGGCTCTGTTGAAAATAATATTGAAAAGATAAAACTATTTTTAAAAATAATTCAAAATGTTTAAATTTATACACATCCTAGTTGTAATATAATATTTTTTATTGCTCTCATAAACATTTCAGTTGATTTTTTCTATTTTTCGAATGCTTGTTAAATTTGTATAACTTTTCCTCTCATAAAATTACATTTGATTGATTTTATTTTCTATTTGAAAAACTTTTCCCAAATATTTATCACTGACCAACGGTCACAAAGTTCAGCTGTTTATTTGTTTTTCCAAAGAAAATTTTCTTCTTGAACTTTTCATTATACTTGCTGCAAACAAATGATTTATTGTCGTTCTTTATAATCACTTTGAGCCTCCATATAAACCAAAGACATTTCGTCGTATATTGCCGTTTGTAATTCAGCAAAAACATCTGCTTTTTTGGCCAGCTTCCTTTCTAATTAAACAATTTACAATAAAATTCCAATAGATACTTCATCATTTTTACGATGCTTTAATTTTAATGAACTGTGACATTTTCCTTTAACAAAACAACAACAACAAAAAAAAAGAAGAAAAGCCAGATCTTTTGCTTTAAAAGAAATTTAAATTTTAAGAATAAGAATGAGAAGAAGGCTGGATAGAAATCAAATTTGTTATGCTTTCTTAAGCATTAAACACACAGGGTAGAAAAGTCTAAATACAAATTTTGAATGTTGCAGATTTCAAAAAAAATATAAAAAAATCTAGCCTTAAAACTGTATAATTGTTGTTGATAAGATCTAAATTTTATTGAAAATATTAAGGGATGCTTTTCAATAACTAAACTTGCAAGATGTTTAAAAAAATGACTTTAATAATTGTAGCAGTTTGAAAAGTTGTGCAGTTTTTGCGGGAAATTTTAAATGACTATTTAATAAAGATTTATGAGAATCTTCCAAGTGATGATTTGTTTTCTTTAGTGACCTTTTTAAACTTAAAAATTTAAGAATTTTATAAAATTGAATACCTATGTACTGCATTATTTAGTTTCAGCAATTGCATCATATAGTTATAGCAGTTTATCTTTAACATGAAACTACAATAACATCATAAGGTATAAATTGTCTAACTTAAAGGAATCTATCTTCCTTAATACATAAATGTGTACCTGGGTTGACAATAATCTTCATTTTATTTACTTTTTTCTTTTTCTAAAAGGATCAAAATTATCCACTGAGATTTGTTTGTTGTTGCAGCTATTAGTTTATTATGAATATATATTTTCTTTGGATTTTTGTTTAGTTTTTACTATTGTTAAATATCTATAGATGCCTCTACATACATTTGTATTTTGTTTTTGCATTTACTTACTTAAAAAGGATCTTTAAGGTTTCAATTGTTTCGTTTCTTTTGCACTGACCTTCGTTAAAACCGTTTTCAAAATTTTAAGGGTAAGAAAGCAATAAAACAGATCCTGGTGATCTCAACTTCTAACGAGTAGATCTCACACAAACGCACACTCAAACAATTACAAACAAAGACAGACTATATAGTAGATATCTCGAATGCAAGTAAGAATGAAAGAAATGTAGAAAAAAAATCAACCCTCAAATATTCGTTACTTTTTGAGGACATGCATGAATTCTTTAACATTTCATATTCAGTTCCACTAGGAAAGTCAATGCGACAACACACGCAAACGCATTAAATATTTCGAAAAAAAAGTACAAAAAAAAAAAAAACAAGATCTCTAATTAAAATTCCAAAACACAAAGAAATTTATAAAAAAAATGAAATAAATTTTAAAAAAATTATTTAATATATTTAAACAAAAAAAGAAAACCAAATAATTTCTAACCAAAGACTTGTAGTTTTACAAAGTTAAAGTGCAATATTTAATTAAACAAAAAAATATTTAAAATTGAAAACAAAATTTTTGAAAACACTCTCGCTCTCTTTTTTTATTAAAACTCATTCTCTGGTATTACTTAATATTAATTCCACGTGAGTTAAATTCTTGGAAAAATTTTCAAAGAAAATCTGGTTTTTCATAAACCGGAAAAGTGTTTGTATATTTCAAACCCAACAACAAGTAAAACAAAACCTTGAAAAAAAAAAGAAAATCTATTAATAGTGTTTTTCGAACATTAAAGCAGTGGCAGTGAGTCAACCATTTTATGTTATTATGAAGTGTGAGCGCAAAAGAAAAGTCATCGAAATGGTAAATGATTCTTTTTTTTTTTACTTTATACATACTATAACCCTTATAATTATCATTAATTATAATTTTCCTTTTCCCACTAACGTTTGTAAACAAGTTGTTATTTGGGAAAAAGGGGAAAAAACATTTAAATTCGTATTACTCAAAATGACTGAAATGAAAAATGCATTTTTAAAGCGTGTTGTTGTAGTTAAAAGGAAGATTAAAGAATGAATACACAAAATTTGTAATATTGAAACTATTTTTATAAAGGTTTTTCGAAATTGCCTGTATATTTTTAATATTCGAAAATGTCGGCTAATAGAATTGAAAAAATCTGGTTTTATTTCCCAATGAAATAAACACTATTGAGCTTTTCATCATTTTGAAAATTAATATTATACATTATTGTAAAAATAAGTTAAAGTTTCGAATATTGGAACAAATTTAAAAAAAATAAATTAGTTTAAATCTTAATTTTCATTAATGAAATGTGAAATATTAAAATTTTATATTTAATATTACTTAAACTTATTGAGAAAGATTTAGAGTTTTTATCAATATAAATACACTAATTTAAAGAAATGTTTTGGTTAAATTCAGATAAAAACCGACTATTACGAAAACATTAAATGTTAATAACATTAACCTCAGACAGTATTTATACAAAAATTATTTAAACAGACGTTATATATAACTTTAGGTCAAAGTATAACCAGATATAGTGAAATAGGGACTAAAACTCAAAACTATTTTATAATTAAAATCATTTTTAAATCGAAAAAACTATAATTTTTCAAGTTACTTTATAAAATGTTAGCCTTATTAAACAATTTGTTTTTCCCTTTTAATTTGCAGGACCCCGAATTAGGCTTTGAGCCTTCTGCCAAACGTCAACAGCGCTTGCCATCGCTATATCAAAGTGATAATGGCTCTGTGGTCTCCTCCGCCTATCCATCACCTGTTGATGAAATTTTGGCTCAAGAAATTGATACGCGCAGCTCATCGGAATGTCTATCGACTGGTACAGATTTTGAGGTGGTCAATGATGCCATACCCGATAGTCCCAACAGTTTAAGGCACGACGATGATTACGTTGAGCACGGTATAGAAGATGATGATGATGTTGTTATAGAACATGAGGTTGTGGTTGAGGATGACGATAGCGACCATATAACAGACGACGATGATGTCGATGATATTATCTCAGCATCTCCCTGTTCAACAACCTCTACAAAAATATCACAAATTTACAAACCTGCCGCTAAACCACAAAGCCTCTCATCTGATGAGGTGGATAATGCTGGTGTGCATCATGGTGAACGCACTCCGGGACAAAGATTATCTACCGGTAAAACACCAAATTGCAACAAAACAACATCCGCCTCTCATATAAACCAACAGCCCAAGGTAAAATCCTTCGATGAGTATTTGAATAGCCATTACGATGACTGTATGACACCGGCTGCTGATCCCGAGCCACCCAGACAATGTCCTCTGCCCGCCCTGTCGTGGGCCAATGCTCAGGATGTCTGGCAATTGATGTGCAAAAAAGATGAGCAGGCCTCCTGCTTAAGAGATTGCAATATGTTGGATCATCATCCCGGTCTACAGCCTCGTATGCGCGCCATTCTGCTCGATTGGTTAATCGAAGTCTGTGAAGTCTATAAACTACACCGTGAGACCTACTATTTGGCTGTCGACTATTTGGATCGCTACTTGAGTGTCCAGAAGAATGTACAAAAGACCCACTTGCAATTGATAGGCATTACGTGTCTGTTTGTGGCAGCCAAAGTTGAGGAAATCTACCCACCCAAAATTGGCGAATTTGCCTATGTCACCGATGGTGCTTGCCAAGAGTCCGATATCTTGCAACATGAAATTTTACTGTTGCAAGCTTTAGAATGGAGTATTAGTCCTGTGACACCCATCGGTTGGTTGGGTGTTTATATGCAATTGAATGTTAATAATCGTACACCAGCATCGTTTCAATCGTCACAAAGAAATCAAAATATAGACACCAACTCCTGCACCACAATAAATACAAACTCACCAAAACAGCAACAGCAACAACAACAAAAACCTGCCTTTAATAATAATAATAATAACAACACCTCAAAAATGCCACAAAATTGTGAGGTCGATGATGCTTTCATTTATCCACAATTTTCGGGCTTGGAGTTTGTGCAAACAGCTCAGTTATTGGATTTATGTTCGCTGGATGTTGGCGTTGGCAATTTCCCTTATTCGGTGATTGCAGCAGCGGCTATGTCACATACATTTAATAGGTAAGTTGTCATTCCTTTTGTAATTCTGGATCGTGGTAAATGTCTGTCTGTTGAAATCAACTTTCCAAAGTCCCCAAATAACTTACATACATAATTGACACATCGATATCCAGATTACTAAGTAATTGACATCAAATTTTAATTCGAATTTTTTTCCACCAAAAAAAAAATAGTTTTATTAAATTTTTTGTTCAACAACTTTTATCTTAACATTTCGTGACATTTTTCACTAATATATGGAGAATTTTTCGCTTAAAATTATGTTTTCCTTATTTTTTTTTTTTTTTAAGATTTTAATTTATTTTATTTTTTGTGTGTTTATTTATAGAGAAACTGCTTTACGTTGTTCTGGTTTGGATTGGCTAACAATACAGCCCTGTTCGCGTTGGATGGCACCATTCTTTGAAGTGATATCAGAAGAATCGCATAATTTACATTTATTAGAACAAAATGAGCAAATCACAACTAAATTTGGCTTGGGTCATATATGTCCCAATATTGTGACAGATGACTCTCACATAATACAAACCCACACCACAACAATGACGATGTTTGTAAGTATTTTTGTATATTTTAAATACTTTTTTATTTTTATTATTCAATAAATGAATTCATTTATTAATTTGTTATTATTATTATTTTAATTGTTTCTTTTAGGATCGTGCTTGTCTTATACAGGAACAAATTATGGCTATGGCCACAAAAATCAAACAAGAAGCTTCCCCAGCTACTGGTCTTATGTGTCCCGATGGCTTACTAACACCACCCGCATCTAGTCGCAAACCCATGGGCATTATAGATGAAGATGATGATGATGAAAATCATCAAGATCTTGAAAATACAAATTGAGTTTAGGTTTCAAAACAAACAAACAAACAATGAAAAGAAGAATATAAGACTTGGTGTTAAACAAGTAAACTTTAAACACTGCCCCACCTTCAAGAAAACTACTCTCTACGCTATAACCTGCTCCCCTTTAAAAAAGTGTGGTGTCTGCAATTACAGTAAACTCTTTTCTAACGCCCCCATCTCCCTTACAACAAATACGTTAAGTAAATTTAATTTATCATTAACTTATATCAAACAACACAATACATCAATGCACTCAAACACACAAAGCCACACACTAAAATCTATAAAAAAAACAAAGTAATTATTCTTTTTTTTTACCTAAGTTTATCTAGTATAAATTATTATTAACCATTTAGTGTTAAAATTATTATTATTTTTAATGTAAAAAGCAAAAACAAAAAAAAAAAAAAAACATTACCTATAAACACATACCCCTAAAACACACATAAATAATTCCATATAAAATGATCTTATGTATAAGACTGTAGTTTATAAATACAAAACAAAAACAATATCAATCAATTACACTCTTTCGCAACAAAAATTTAAGTTTTATTTTAATTTTACAGGAGTATTTAAACATTAATTTTTATAATTTCATTTAGCAAAATTTGTTTTTTTTTTCCTTTAAAAATGTATTAATCTTTAATGTATATAGCCAGTATATAGAACTCAAATTTAAAAATCTTAACATTTATTTAATTTAAACTTTCAATTTACTGACCTTAGTTGAAATTTTTTTTTATAATGTTTTTCTTTTCTAAGAGTAGACTTTTCAATTTTAATTTTAATGTCTTGTGCCAACATATTTAGTTAATTTTTAGTTACGTTTTCTTTTTCAGTTCAGTTCATTTTAATTTAATGAATTTATTTAGTTTAATTTTTATTTTCTTTGGTTAAGCAAATTGTTCATCTTTAATTTAACATAATTACTTACTAACAGGGTCATTTTACAGTTTCACATTTCGTTGTTGAAAACTAATACACTAAAAGTAGTTTTGTAAGTTGAGGGTGTTTTCTTTATACATATATACATTGAGAACTAAAAACACTAATATTCAGTTCATATCACTACATTTTTATTATTTTTATTATAATTTGATTTTGTTTTACATACAAGTTTTTTTTTTATTATTATTATTTTGTTTTCATTATTAACAAATACTAACCTTTTTAAAGGAACTTAAGACCAGGGAAACATCAGGAGAAGTTATATGTTGATATTTTAACAAGCAGCTAATGAGTGATTAAAGTAGTCCTCTTTTGAATTGCCCAGTAATCCCCCAAAAACCAAGGGTTTTATTCTACAATTCGAAAAAAACTGTGACAATTTCCTGCAATCCTAGAAAGCTAACACTCTATGACATTTAACAGCATTTAATCACTAAATTTATTATCTATAAATGGTAATACAAAAGAAAAAATGGCTGTCAAATGTTTACATTACTAAAACACTCCAACTCCTATTAAAAAAAATAATATTTCAGCTATTCAAACTAACAAACTAATGACCACAATACCCCATACCTACACTTTTATGAACTCCCTATGAAATTCATTAAAATTTTACAAATCTCTAACAAAATCTCTTGAAATTAAAATTTTGTTAGGGCTCTTACACTTACTCTTGTTGTATTCTTGATGTTTCCTTAAAATTAAGTTACTCTCTCATTTCATATATTTTTTTTATAATTTTAATTTTTTCATTTTCTTATTTTTTTTAATTTTAAACAATTTTATTTTAATTTAAACCGACGCAAGACAATAAATTTCTAAAAAAGTTTACAATTATAAACAGAATTATACATGAAAACTTAAAACAATTTTAAACAAATAAGAAACAAAATGGAATTTTAAAATTAAAATAAGTTTAAGGTTTAATATTGCCATAATTTGCTCAGCAAATTTTTTAATTGTAATTTTAATTAAAAAACAAAACTATAATTACACAAATAACCAACAAAAAACCTTAAAAAAAATATTAAAAATTACTTAACAAGGTCTTTAAAAAAATGAAAAAAAAAAATAAAAATTAAAAACTAAGATTTTGTTTTAATATAAATTAAACCTGTTTTAAGGTTACAAAAAAAAAAAGTTAAACACAAATAAAATAAACAATAATAAATCCTCCCCACAAAAAAATTTTGTAAATACAAACAAAATTTTCTACTTTGTTTAATTTTTTGAATGCATGTTATATATTTTTTTTTATCAAAAGATCACAAAAAACCAAAATAATTAAAATTCTAAAAAAAAAAAAAAATTAAATAATTTCCATTTAAAACGCTTATATTTTTTCAGGTTTATAATAATTTTTTAAACATAAGTGTACATATAACTATAACAACTATAATAATAGAAAATAATTATAAAAAACAAACAAAAAAAAAAATACAATAAAATTCTATTTGTAAAAAATCTTAACTCATTTTACTTTCTTTTAAACTTTAAGCTTAAAACTCTAAATTTTATTATAGTAATGGCAATTAATAATTTGATTGAATTTTATTCCTTAAGTTTAATATTTTTTTTTTAAGCAAAAGTGTTTAAAATTTACCTTATTTTATAGCTATTTTCTTTTCATTTTTTTTCTTTCAGTCCAATTACATTTTAGAGAAATCATTTATACCCTACGTTAATATCTAAATAATTAAATATTTGTAGTTAATTCTTAAGTTGAAACCTAAACTAATTATATACATACATAACTTTTATATAATCAATACATATTTAAAAAAAAAACTACTACGCTTCTTTGCATTAAAATGTTTAATAAACAAAATGTATAAAATTCTAAATACATATATTAATTATATTAAAACAAAAAAACAAAATTAAAAATATGTGTTTTTATTTTGAAAGTTTAATAACTAAACTGAAAAATAGTAATCTGAAAAATAGTAATGATCAAACATTTGTTGATGATTCTTGAAGAAAATATCTATGAATGTTATCATAATTGGCCCTGTTATGATACCTGTAAAGAAAGGGTTGAGATTAACGAGTAGAAACAAATAAGTGCCCCCTCAACTGCATTGAGTCTTTAACTAAACCATTCAATCGCACGAACGAAGGCATTTACCCATCTGGGGCGTTATTTCGATTCGAATCGGAAAAAACAAGTAAGATTGTTAGGATGCAACAGTAAACAAAATGATGTGGTGTTTGCATAAATTTGCGGCATCTATGCAAAAAATTTGCATTAAAAAAACTTTTGACATAAGCAATGCTGGCAAATATGTTGTTATTGTTGCTTTCTTCACTGCACGTAACCTGCAGCTCCAACGAAGTCATCGGCAACACTCTTCACCACCTGGACGAAGGAGGTAAAATTCAACTTCCGACAGTGAACCACCCGAAAATCTTGGGTGTCACATTTTATAGCCTTTTTACCCCATCAGCACACGCCACTGCAATCAGGCATAAACTGTGAAATAGGATCAAGGTCCTCAAGGCACTAGCCGACAGCACATGGGGATTGGACAAAGAAACCTTGCTGGCAACCAACAAGACGATTGGTCGGTCGGCTACACTCTTCACCACCTGGACGAAGGAGGTAAAACTCAACTTCCGACAGTGAACCACCTGAAAATCTTGAGTGTCACATTTGATAGCCTTTATACCCCATCAGCACACGCCACTGCAATCACGCATAAACTGTGAAATAGGATCAAGGTCCTCAAGACACTAGCCGACAACACTTGGGGTATGTACAAAGAAACCTTGCTGGCAACCAACAAGACCATTGGCCGGTCAGTGGTTAACTATGCTGCTCCAGTGTGGTCGCCTTAGTCAAAAGCAGCCTTAAGGACCGTCATAGGCCCCCTTGAAATTACCACCTTTACGAGGAAACTAAGGTTATACCGGTCAAGGAACACAATGTCAACAGTTCCTTCTGGGATGTCACCGGAGGAGTCATTCAAACTTCAACATCGCATGTCAGACAGGACCTAAGATAATACGAGGAGAGCATACAGAGGTATGTACAGGATCCATTTTATCGCAGTTCGTATATGACAGCTTTGAACGACATTCATAGAGACGCCATCAATTCCACGATAGCAGGATACCGTATGAATGTCGTACTTGGAGGTCGCCCACCACCGATAGCAGACGTCGAGAAGATTCTGCGGCTTAAAACACTCCCGATTTGGTTAGTTTTATATTTTCTATTACTAGAAAATATCTGTGGTATATTTCACATTGCCAAAGGATAACGTATTTCCCGGATGTGGACCTTGTATAGGAGCTATGTTTAATTATGGATTGATAGTCACAAAGCGAGTAGTACGATATGTATATGCATTCATGAAACAAATTCCTGTTAATTTTGTTATCGAAATTTAAGCACGATAATATATTTTATGGATGTACCCTTATATGGGAGTCTATTAAGGGTCGATTGTCATAGAATTTTGAGCACTAATAAATATATTTCTTATATGGAAGCAATGGCAAATTATGAACTGATCGTCACAAAAATCAGTAATATGATTTTTTAATACAACTGATAAGATTATAATCTTATTATAATCTAAATATATTTAATGCATATTTAAGTGAATTTTGGAAGTGAACATAATATGGAGGCTATGATAAAATATGACTTGATATACACAAAATCTAATCGTTTTGTGATTTCTTTTTACATAGAACTTATTTTTGCTGAATTTTGTATGAATACTGATACTATATATGAATACTGATGTACAATAGAGCCATATTCCGGGAAGAAATTTGTATGGACGCTGGAAGAAATCACTATTCTATCGTTTCTTACCGATTCTAATCGTTTTCTACAGAATTTATCGTTGTGTCATAGGAACTATGTGTGCAAAATTTCATTTCTGAAATTTTCTTTACATATATTGCAAATAATACCATGAAATTGTACACTCTTTAATTTTATGATAAAATGATTATAACACTTTTTTTAAAATGGAAATAATGATTTCTTCTAGCCCTCATACAAATATCTTCCAAAATATGGTGCTATGGTCTATAAGTGCTTATTGAATACCAATATCCATAAAAAATTCACCAAAAATAAGTTTTGTGCAAAAATAAATCTGAAATCCAAATTATTTATAGATCGGCCCATATTTGACCAAAGCTCCCACATCACATGAGCAGCACAATGTTATTAATTGTATGTATTGTTAAATTTTACACGTTATTCCTATTATGAAAGGACAAATTCTATTGGAAATGGTAAGAATCTGTAGTTATTTCAATTATAAATTGCTGAATTAGATTTCTAAACATTTGAAATAAAATATTGTTAAGTTTTTACCTTTAAAAAACGGTGGTTTATTCCTTTAAATAACTCGTGTTTTTTATGTCTAGATTTTTTGGCTAAATATGAGCGGACCATTTATCGAAATAAATGAAAATCTGGGCTTACAAAAAAAAAAAAAACGAGTTAGGGCCTTTCTATATTAAGGTAACGATACATAATTATTTTGATTGCAAATAAAAGCAGTGTAGTAGTTTAACATTTGTAACAACTCTTTATTTATTAATTTAAATTCGGTCTAAATTGCTCTTTTCGTCCTACAAGTAGTCTTTATGTAGTCTCCGTAGCCGCCTTGAACACTTTAGATTGAGTGTTTAGATTCCATGACAGTTTGGAATCCAGGATTTTACGCTTACTTATAAATTGAGCTTCATCCCATTTAAGAGAGTTAGAGGGAAAGTAAGGACCTTGTATTTATAGGGTTAACACTGAGTATATTCTTATTACGCCAGCTACAGAGGTACCATAGTGCAGATTCCATTCTTTTCGAGTAGCCATATACTGTGAAGGTAATTAATGTAATTAAGTTCCAAAATTAATGAGTTCATTGCAAGATCCCATAAGAGGGAGTTAGTTCACCACCTTGGGAAGTCTCGCGATTTGCCATCCTAGAGATGGTAGCTGCACCTATTGTAGACGTATATTCCCCATAGTTTTCAATATAACTCACAAGCGAGTGTAGCGGCGAATCAGCTGATTTTCCCTTTATATAGGTGTGTCACTTCTCTCTATTCGCTTGTGGCGTACGGTTGAATTTTGATAATAGACTTTTCTCGAAGCGTTTTAGTGTTTACAGTTACTTTTTGCTGTGGAATTTTTCTACAAAATCATAAAGTTGTGGAATTACGATTTGAATTGGTGTTTATTTTCTGTTTCTTTATTTTACGCGAGTTTTAATATCTTAGTTGCGTGTTAGAAAAATCTCGAGGATGGGGGACGATGCTGCGTCCCCTGTTACTCACACATCATCGCAGCCGGATTTCGAAAAATTTTTTCAATCGAATTTGAGTACTGATTTTAGAAGGCCGCGTGGTAATGTGAAGAGAACAAATTCTAATCCTGATGTCTCGGCACCTTTGCCAAAGAGTAACAAGGTAACTTCATTGAAATCGTCAATTCCATCTGATCTCAGTTCATCCCTGACGGATTTAGATGATGCTGTACCTGTGTTTTTGAGTAATTTGAGATCTAAGATGGCGGCTTCAGGATGTGCTGGAATGGATGTAGTTCCGGAGGTATGTAATGAAGTTGAGATTGTATCCAGTGGACGATCTGGGGTATCTCAGGGTGAAACGATGATTCCTAGGCAGAATTTTTATCCGGGCGATCATGAGGGTGATTTTTTGGTTTTGGTTGATTCCTCGAATGCTGACCCGGGCAATGAGAAGATTCGTAATTCTCTTTTTCTATATCAGAAGATTAGGAAGGTAAAGGTTAATGGCATTCTACTTATCACTCCTGTGGGAAGGACTTTGTACCGTATTAAGTTTGATTCTGCTGCTAGTGCTAATGAATTTGTTGGTAAGGATTTAGGTCAGATTGGTTTGAAGGCTTTCATTCCTGATACTTTTGTTTATTCTTATGGGGTGATTCATGGCATTCCTTTGGAGTTGTCGGAAGATTATATTTGTGAGTCTGCGACTTCTGATGTGGATATCGTGTCTGCTAAGAGGTTTGTTAAGAAGGATAAGGACAGTGGTAAGGAAACGCCAACGTACTCTGTGAAGATTGGTTTCCGCTCAGGTAACATTCCAGAGCACATTATTTTGGATTTCTCCCATATTAAGGTGAATATTTATTATCCCCCACTCAGACAATGCCACAATTGTGGTCGTCTTGGTCATACATCTAAGGGTTGTCGTTCAAAGAAGAGATGTTTAAATTGTTCTAATGAAGTTTGTGATGGTAATTGCATTAAGAAGTGTCTTTTGTGTGGAGGTCTATCTCATTCTAGCAGAGATAGGAAATTGTGTCCCAAATGGCGTGAGGAGGATGATATTTTGAAAATTATGACCATTAAGCGCCTCTCCAGGACTGAGGTCATAAGATCGTATTCCACTAATCAGTTTGATATATTTAATGAATATGATGGGAATTTCCCATCCCTTCCTGTCGCTAAGTCTACCCCTGTGAAGGATAGGGACCAGGAGGTCAATAGGATTCTTACCAGACGGAGGTATAATCGTGTGGTGCATGCGAAGCCTCCACCCCCTAGGCCTGTACCTAATTATGTTCCTCTTCAACCTGTTGATACGAACCCTTCCATGCCGGTGATTTACAGGGAGAATAAGGCTAAGGTTTCCGATTTTGAGAAAATCTTTGCTGAATTCTCCTCTTTTGTTAAGGATTTCTTTACGAAGGAGGGCAGTGGTTCCCACCTTCGCGTATTTAATGATTTCAATAGTAAAATATCTAATGCTCTTTCTGATTTACTTACACCTGGTGATCCATCGTCTTCTATTTTGTTACGGATTTTTTTTTGTTTGCTAAATCTATTTATTTTCTTTTTTATTAACATGAGTGGAATACCCCTACAAGAACCCATAAAGGTTTAACATACCCCACCAACGATAACGCTACTGTAGAATGGAATTCAAACTACAGTTATCGTACTTCTTCTTTTGCGTTTTATTTACAAAAAAAAATGATAGCCCCCACCAACGATAACGCATCTGTAGATTGGAATGTACAATTAGTTATCGCACTTCTTCTTTCTACTTTGCATTCTCAGTGGTATGATCTTTTACCGTTATAAAATTTCAACCAATCAGAAAAGGATAAGGTACAGCATGAGAATGAAAATTCAGTTGATAGTTAATTGAACAACAAGGAAATGTCATTAAGTATTCTGATATTGAAGCATCAACATGTTCTTATTTAAATGGTAAAATTTGTTCGGAGTCTTTAAAAATAATTATAAAAGGAAAATAATTTAAGAATTATTTTGGAACTCAAAATATAACTTTTAACAACGTGTTCTATGTAAAATTGTGATTTTGTGAAAATTATAAGTGTTACTTTGTGGTCTAATAAGACAGACATATAATAATCGGGATTTTAATTTTATAAACCTGTTTAATTAAAAAAGAAAATTAAAATTAACAATTAATCAGTGTAAAACTTCCATGCTATTCATGGTTATTATAAAGTCAACAAACACAACATGTATTATTTGTACATTAAAGTGACAATAGAACGAAAACATAATTAATTTAATATAATGTAAAACATTTAATTACAAACAATTCCTGAAAGTTATCCAATTAATCACATACAACAAAAAATCAAAAGAAAAAGAATAGTTGCTAAAACCATCATAATTAAAATAAAACTCAAAATTATCCCACTGATTAAAATTATAAATAAAAATCCTTAAATTTTACTAAATTAAACTTTTAAATATTATAAAAAAAAAAAAAACTAAAAAACTTAAAAGCAATATCAAATAAAAACCTGAAGTACAAACTTAAAAACAAGAAATAGAAAATCAGTGCAGCCGAATTAAAAACAACAAAAACTGTTATTAGTATTATAAATAAAGCATACAAAACCTAAAGAATAATAAAACAAAAAAGAAAAACCACTGACAGCCAACAAAAGAACATTTAAAACAACAGATCAAAAACAAACCAGAAAAGGCAATAAAATGAACCAAAACATCGTAACCCGTGTCACCAACTTTCGACAAGCAGTTTTCAGCGTATCCAGCTCCAGCAACTTTTATTAAATATAAGTATAAAATATTGTATATAGAATTATAATAATTTTTCTTATTTTTTTTTTTTTTTTTTAAAAAATTTTCAATATTATATTATCCTTTCTTGTCCATAGTCATTTTATACCCAATTTTATTACATTATAATTACAATTGTACATCTTTTTCCGTCTAGATTATTAGAAACAATGTCACATTATTTTTTTCACTAGATTTATTACTTGAATTTTCAATTTCAATAAAATATGAAATCCAAAATTAATTAACTCTTTCAAATGGGGATGCTGGGAAAGAAACAGGCAAAGGTAAGTTTCGGTTAAAGCGATTGTGTTATTAGGGACAGAGGAAAATATTAGGGTAGCATTTCTGTCATGGAGTCTGACGAAGAGTCAGTAGGGTGGGATAAATATACCCTGATGTCATAACACCTTGACATCAATAGTTTCATTCCTTACTAATGTTAGTATTTTATTGATGATTTCTTTTTGTAACAATATTTTAAATATGCACTATGGTATTTCAATTAGGCAAGAGTGTATATCATATGTTATGCGTTTAGGAAAACGGGTTAAGAACCAAAATACCTTTTACTGAGCTAGCTGGATAATCTATCTTGCCTCTTAACTGCTGTACCAATTTTTTTTAAAACAATTTGTTCCTAATATTTCAAGTAAATAAATGACGCGTAACAATTTCTAATGAATAATGAAGATTATCCAGCACAATGTCCAGAGTTTAAGATCAAATAAGTCTTCTATTGAGTTTTACATCAACAATTATAACGTTGATGTTTGTTTGTTTTCTGAAATCTTCAATTTTGACGATTCAGATCCCAATTGTAAACTTTTGAATTACAATATTTTTTCCAAAACTCGTCCTGATAATTATGGCGGTTGTGCTATATGCATCAGGAAGAGTATACGTGCCAGAAGGATTGGTTTTTCCACCAATCTGGATGTGATTATTGTGAAGACCCTTAATCTGGATCCGAATTTTACCTTCGTATCGATATACTTTCCACCCAGTCTATCCAATAATATATGTGCGGCTGAATTGTCGCGTTTATTATCTTTTCTTGAGGGCATGCGCAATGTAATAATGGGAGGAGATTTCAATGCTCGTCATACCCTTTGGGGTGACAGTGTGGACTCTTCCCGAGGATGTTGTGTTAGGGATATTTTCAGTCGATCGGATTTTGTTTGTTTAAATGATGGTTCCATCACTTTTCTTCCACATTTGGATAGGCACAGGGGGTCTGTTTTGGATTTGACTTTTGCTAGACTATCTACCCTGTCAGTCCAATGGCGAACTGGTCCCATGTGGTCTGGCGGTTCACATCATTTCCCTATCATTATTGAGATTGGAGCTGTTGCGGTTACACCGACTAAATTTCTTTCTAAACGCAGACTCTTACAGAATCTGTCGACAATAGACCTGGAACCGGATATGGTTTGTATTATGAACTCCCTTAGAAATGAAATTTCTAATGCAACATTCAAGTCTGGAAAATTTGTTCCCAAGGCTTGGTGGAATGATGGACTTTTATGTCTCTTCAGGAGACACATCGCGGCAAGGAGGAAGGCTCTTAAGTATCCAACTCAGGAGAATCTGGAGGATTCTGTGAATGCTTCGGAGGCCTGGAAATTTGCGGTTCGGAAAGCTAGAAGTGACGATTACAAGAAGAGAATAGAGGAAGTAAATAATCAACCAAATACTGCTGCTGCATGGCGTTTTGTCAATAGTTTGAAGGATTACAACACCAATGGACCCTCGTTGTGGGATGATGATTCCAATGGATCTTTCCTGAGACATTTGGCGGATCAAGTTTCTTCTAGTGATCGGTTTGTTTTCTCTATTTCTAGGCCATCGAATATGGCTATTACGCCTTTCTCGTTTAGGGAGTTTACTGATGTTCTGAACTCAAGGAGACGGGCCTCTGCGGGGGGTCTGGATCGAGTCACTTATGACATGGTTAAATCATTGTCCGTTGCATCTAAGGAGTCTCTTTTACAAGTTTTCAATAATTTGTTTCTAGATTGTACTTTACATCCGGATTGGAGGAAAATTAAGATTGTTCCCATTCCCAAGAGACATGTTTCACTGGATGATTTTAGAAACTTTAGGCCGATTGCTCTCATCTCAGTTTTTTTGAAGTTGTTGAATATGATGGTAAAGGGTAGGTTGACTACGGCTGTCGATGCTTTGGGAGTTTTACCCGCTCGTTCCTTTGCATATAGGGGGAGAATGTCGACGACGACATGTTTGAATGAGTTTCTGTTCAGGGTGTCATATCTCAAGTCAATGGGTTTGAGAGTTGTGTTGGCATCTATTGATATCAGCAATGCCTACGACTGTGTGAATGTTTCTATACTAAGAAACATTCTTCTCAGCCAGGCTATTTCGTTGGACTTGATTGATTGGATATCATGTTTTCTATCTGAAAGGGAACTGTGTATGGGTAATATGTCTGTCCGTGTTTTTAATGGACTTCCTCAGGGAAGTTGCCTTAGTCCGATACTTTTTAACCTATACACTGCTGGCATTCACTCTATTGAGGATGATAGGACCCTGGTTTTTCAGTATGCGGATGATTTTCTGATTCTCTCCTTTGATAATTTTTTTGACCAGGCAGTATCTAATCTTGACTCTAAGGTTGGTCAGTTTCGTTCTATCTGTTCGTCTCTTAATTTGCGTTGTAATCCATCGAAGACCAAATGTATGTTTTTTGGTAGACGGGCTAATTTTGATATGGGACTCACTGTGGATGGTTGTCCTATTGACCAGGTGAATTCGCTTAAGTTTCTTGGTGTGACCATCAGAAATACGTTAACTGTTAATGATCATTATGATCGTGTTTTGAGGGAATCCGCTTCGGCTACCAATCTTCTCAAGAAGTTATCGGGCATCAGGGGAGGTCTAAGGCCTCAGGTTGGTTTGAAATTTTATAGGTCTTTTATAAGGAGTAAGATTGAGTATGCGAGATCTACTTCTGCCCATGCCCCGATGTATGTTGACAGGAAGATTCAGACTTTTCAGAATTCAAGTCTAAGACGTTGTCTAGGACTGTGTCCCTCCACACCGATACAGGCCATTTATGCATTGGCCAATGAACTCCCACCTCATCTTAGATCGGTCTATCTTGCGTCCAAGGAGCTTTTAAAGGTTGCATGTTATAACCCGTCTCTTATGGATTTGATTAGGGCTGCACCCTCACATCTCACGAACAGTTACTCTTTTGTGTACAGGAAGTACAAGGATATTTTTGACTCGATTCCGTCACTTGGTGAATGTGGCACTACTGACAAGATTAGGATTATTATTGAGTCATCCTTTGACGGGAACAGGGGTTTGCTGAGGGAAGTCCTTGGTGCACACTATCGTTCGTCGGTTGATTTCTATAGAATGGGGAATTTTACCTTAGTTGCTACTGACTCCTCGATAATGGACAATGGCGCTGGGTGTGCAGTTTTTAATCTTCTCACTGGACGTTTCTTTTTGTACAGCGTATCTGGGAGACTTTCATCACTATCTGGTGAGTTAATTGCCATTAAAAGGGCTGTTGATATAGCCATTGAGGACAATCACTCGCGCCTTGTTATTTACACTGATAGTAGGAATGCGTGCATTTTGTTAGGACGTGCTTGTTCGAGGAATTTTATTGTATCGGATATTATTAACTCTATAGTTAATTCTAGTATCCTTGAGGTACATATAGTATGGGTTCCTGCTCATGTTGGGATTTGGTTCAACGAAAGGGTGGATTACCTGGCCAAACGGGCCGTTGGACTTGGGGCTCCTTTGGAGGTAGGACTTCCATATGGCGATGCACTTGTCAGGATAAGGAATTCTCTAAATCAGGAGTGGATGGATTTCTACAGGGCCAGATCGGAAGTGTCTGGACGTTTTTTCTTCTCTCTTTTCAATGAAATACCTGTGAAACCTTGGCATAGGGGTGTTAGTTGGGATCCAATTGACATCAAGATCATTAATAGGCTCTTATGTGGGCACTGTTATAGTGGCGTTTATCTTCACATGATACGTAAGCGATCGTCTGATGTTTGTGATTTTTGTAACATGATCGACAATTCTGAGCATCTTATTTTTCACTGTTCTCAATTTAATGACATTAGGATTAAACACCAGTTATTTCGTAGATTCACTAATCTTTTTGACTTATTAAATTCTCATGACATCGGTATATACTCTCAGTTAATTAGTTTCATTAAAAAAGCTAACATTCGAGATCGTTTTTGAGTTTTAGACAATAGTCAACCGTTAGTCACTATTAGCGTTACACTAGAGGAAGTAGGCATTTTTCAATGCCCAACTTTACCTCAGTTTTTTTCTTTTTTTCTACTTCGTGTGGGATACCCTGGCGTTTTGCGTTTTGCTTTGCCATCAGCTGGTTTCATTAAAATCAAAAAAAAAAAAAAATATATAGGTGTGTTGAGAGGGAGAAAGTAGATTAGGTTTAATCAATGTTCTCAAGTGACCATCAATAACCCTTTCTAAAGTTTTCAAAAGGAAGATGGCCTATTGGTCTATAGTCCTTCGGTTTCGTATGAGTGGTCTTACCGCCCTTGGGATAAATACCACTTTACACTTTATCAATGATTCCTGAATATATGACTGCTCCAGACAGGCTTTATAAATCAGAATCAGCCATGGCATAATAAGGGATGCATTATGCTGCTAACCCGTTGGTATAATGTCGTCAGGACCCGGTGATTTTAACGGGTCCATGCTATAGAAGGTAAACGGAAGGTTTGCAGGCTACTGAAGTCGCATAATCAAAATCGATCGTAAGCATATTCACAGCAAACTCTAAATCATCTCTATATCTTTAACATCAATTTCGATATCTATGTATAAATGGTCAGAAAATTAACAGTCTTCATCCACTAATCCTATTAAATGCGTGCAACTAACTACCGTAGTATCCAAAAACTTACCTTATATTTGCAATAACGAAGATTGGTTCCGATTCAGTATAGAATGAATTCAAACATCGACTCATTAAAGTCCAAGCTTCCCCAGACAGTGTGATGGCCGTTTGCATCGTCCCCAATAATTACCGGCATATTCTTTGCGTTTGCCAACTCAACTATTCTATTAATCTTATCGTTTTGATAAGATTCTGCGATCGGTATTTCGTTGGAAACGTAACAAGTTCACTAATGGAGTTTCATTAACACGACCAATGGTATGTAAATGACTCTCGTGCCAATTTATTCCCCTAAATGCTCTCATATCTGGGAACTTAACTAATTTATGCAGTTGAGTTGACATTTCATCCCTACCACATGCTAACTGAGAACCTTGATTGCAAAACTTTCCAGGTAAATGCAAATGGATGCCTTTCTCAAATCATCTCTAGTTGGTAATCATTTCTTAACTCAAATGGTTTTAGCAAAATTCGGCATATCCAGCCGCTGTCCCAAGAATGACCCGCCTATTTTCCGTATTCGGTCGTGCTTTTGTCCGCCAGACACTTTAAGTGACACACACTTTGAGACTGGCATAGCATAGGTGTATTTGAAGATGATAGCAAGAGATGCTATGTCTCTAGACTGGCTCAAGTATTTATTGGAACTGATTGCTCCAGTTTTCAGTCACTGCAATATATGTACAGTCTCAGATAGAAATAAAATATAATTTTCTTCGGACTATGAGCCAATCTCTTTTGTGTAAGGTCGAATTTTCACAATTAACGATAGTGTTTTGTTTTTGTATCAAACATTTGCTTTTATTTAAATTTAATTAAATGCAATACTCAAATTTAAAATTTTTAACAGTTTTTGTAAACACTACACAATTTTGTTTATGCTGGCAATGCCATAATAATATTTTCACCTTTTCGTTAGTGAAATATCGTTTTTCCACAATGCTATATACGGATTTTTAATGAGAGTATTTTGTCTTTTTAACAAACCTTTATTTAAAAAAAAAAAATTAATTAAATACAATAATAATTTGTTTAAATATTTAATGGTACTTGTAAACACTGCTTTCTTTTGTTAATGTTGGCAGTGCCATGCATTTATTTTTATTTAAACAACCCTGTCTTTACGAGAACTGTCAAAATTTCACAACACATTGAAAAGCGTGCAGTGGTATAAACTCGTGTAAAAATTTTTTGTGTAAAATTATAAATAAATAGATAAATAATTTACAAATAGTGTTATAAATAAAACAAATCAATAGACCATTAACATTTGAACAACATCATGGCTGATGTAGATGATTTATTTAATTGTTTTAACGAGGAGGCAGACGAAATTGCTCATGAACCCCCAGTGGCTGCTACAGAGGGACCCGTAGTTGTTACAATAAAGGATAATGTCAAAAAGCAAACTGAAAGGTATTTATTTACAATTACTGCGTGACAATATTTGGAAATATTTTTACAAAGATTATGTTTACTTAAAGCCCCTCCAAAGTTGTGGAAAAAAGACAAATTAATGAAGAAGATGAAATGGCGGATACTAGTAAACGTGCTAAGGTGACAGAATCTATATTGGATGATATTTGTGTAGATGCTTTACGTTCACGCATATCCGTGCATGTCATACAATCCCCAGAATCTTGCACTCACGAAGTGGCCACCTATCCGGGTCAGGAATATTTACCACTGCAACCTTTCACCGGCATACCCGCCAAGGAGTATCCCTTTGTGCTGGATCCCTTTCAAAAGGAAGCCATTCTTTGTATAGACAATCAGCAAAGTGTCTTAGTTTCGGCCCACACCTCAGCGGGTAAGACAGTAGTAGCTGAATATGCCATCGCCAAGTCGTTGAATAGCAAGCAGAGAGTCATTTACACTACACCAATTAAGGCATTGTCCAATCAAAAATATCGTGAATTCAGTGAAGAATTCAAAGATGTTGGTTTGGTTACCGGCGATGTCACCATTAATCCTTCGGCCTCTTGCTTGATAATGACAACTGAAATTCTGCGTAACATGTTGTATCGTGGTAGTGAAATTATGCGTGAAGTCGGTTGGGTTGTCTTCGACGAAATCCATTATATGCGTGACAAGGAACGTGGTGTAGTGTGGGAAGAAACTTTAATTTTGTTGCCCGATAATGTCAGATATGTTTTCCTATCGGCTACTATACCAAATGCTCGACAATTTGCCGAATGGGTGTGTCATTTGCATAAGCAACCGTGTCATGTTGTCTATACGGATTACAGACCAACGCCTTTGCAACATTATATATTTCCAGCTGGTGGTGATGGCATACATTTGATTGTGGACGAAAAGGGACAATTTAAGGAGGATAATTTCAATACAGCCATGGCTGTATTACAAAATGCTGGTGAGTTTTGTGTATGTATAAAAAAATTACATTTTTGAAAAATAGTTGAAAAAAATGTTAGAAATATTCTTCGTTTATGTCTGCTTTGAGAAATTATCACAGAAAGATAATAACCGCATTATTGTGAAATTGTCATAATATAATTTTTGGAATTATATATAGCTGTCTTTCTAATATTTCTTTTGATCTTAATGGATTTATATCCTATTCTCTTGGTATGAGTGGGAAAATAATCTTATCCTTACGACCTTATCTTAGGATCACATCAATGGTTTATGGGGCTGACGAGTACACTGAATTCCCGAAAGAGACAAAGTTCTTCTGGATAATTACTTTTCAAATTTAGTCTTTTGCCCTGTCTCGTACCAGATACTAAATGTGAAGTTAAAGGCTGGTGCCAAGTCAAGTCCCTACAGACAAATCAGTCTCAGCTAGTTTTTCTTGAAAACGATGGAATGAAAAGGTTCTAGTGCTTCTAGTTCCCAAAATAGAAAATTATCAAGTTAAAAGTTTGTTCAGTTACCCAAATGAAATCCAATAAAGAAAATAATGTTGGATTATTTTCATATGCCAACGCATTAAAAAAGGGTTCAGCAATACGCGATAATAACACTCAAAGCTCTATTGTTACAAATTAATGCAGAATGAACGCATTCTTACGCAGAAACTACTAAATAAAACATGAATTCATTAAGAATATGTTTCTAGTCAACATACAAATTAATTACAGCAATTTTTGCAGCTACAGAAAATGTATGTACTACTTGTATTAAAACACATTTTACTCTAAACAACTATTTTGGAATAAATTACTACACTTGCGATACCAAACACACAAGCGATAGAGCATGCGGTGGGACAACTTTTCTATTTAAGAAAAATATAAAACATTTTCTACTGGAGTACAAAAATACCATATACTGACCATTAATATACTGTCCTCAAAGGTATAATTTTAATCGAGATCAGTTTCTCGTCTATTTTTCGACATTAGGTCAAGGATTTATAGCTGCTGGTGATTACAATGCCAAATATACACTACTCCTATAGGGAGACAACTGTTGAAAGCAATGTCGTCCAATAGATGGTATATATAGTGGCCAACCTACTTATTTGCTCTCATATCTCAATAAGATAGCAAAACCATCTGTATGTTTTTAAAATCATACATTACAGTCGTAAAGTAAGTCTGGGTTGATTAACAACTCGCGCGTCATTACAATTATTTCTTAAGTGCAGTCAGGCCCGTTTTCGTTTTCTTGCCTTCTTAATTTGGACTAACCCTGGTGGAGACCATTAAAACTCTTTGATACTGGTGGAGTACCATTTAAAACTCAGTTCGTCAATTGTTTTAAGCGTTCCAGCTTCCTATATGACGATATAGGTCGACTGGGGACTTACTTAAATCGAGTGGGATACCCTGGCATTTTGGTTACGTACCTTGCCATTAATCGGAGAATTCAAAAAAAAAAAAAATCATACTTTACCACGAAAAAACAATTATAAAACTATGCTTTATTTTACACTTTAAGAACGTTAGGGAGATTGAAAAATAATTTTTTTTAATGTGAAAAATGATACCAAACCATAGAGAAAATATACATAGAGCGGAAACTCTCCTGTCAAATACCTAACTCATTTTGTAAGTAAAGTTTTTGCTTGGATATTACAGGGTTCATTGGCAGGTGCTAGACTTTGGGTGCTATCCTATACATTCCTCCCTTACACATTTTGTTAATGAAGAAGTTCTAATAGTGCATCCAAACTAACGGATTTATATGTGGCTAAGCTCGTTGATCTGGTAGGGCATATTGCGAATTCTAGGAATATTTAAGAATGGTATTCCAATGAGTCATCAATATTTCAGACGGAGAGTTACGCTCTACTGAATGCTTAAGAATGAGATTGAAGAATATTAAAATGTTTGTTATGTCGGCTAGCCAGGCTGGGCTTGGGGCCTTATCTTCTTATGGGATAAGGTCTGGTGTTGTCATGGGCTGCATGATATCTTTAAATGATCTCGGTGAGCATAATGTAGTGCTGGGTATTTGGCATGGCCAATAGAACATCCCGCGGGGTTATGCTAAAGAAATGGATTAGATCGGAATTTGCCGGCCATTTGGGTAGGCCATTCTGATAGGAACCCTCAATTTTTATATCCACCTTTTCATTCCGCAATATTTGAAAGATCATTCCAGATAAGAATATCAAGAATATGGAATACACTACCTAGGGATCTAAGATGTTTCTCATTTTCGCCTTTTGCCTTTCGAAGGAAACTAATGAATTATGTAGTTACACATGATTTATAATAAATCTTTAACTATTCCTCAAATTTTAAAAGATATTTACATTCAAGCATTATAATTTTTATTTTGTTATTACATATATCTTAATGATATTTTTTCTTTAAAAAAAAGGTCTGATAACTATATACTTTACTTAACTATATATTTATTTAAATGTTTGCTTGAAAAGAAAAATTGTTAATAATTTTTTAATTACTTGTTTATACTATTTTTTATTTGTACTATTTTTGTTAATATATTTAATTATTTTATTTAGTAGCTTTTATTAGCCATTAATGGCCCCTAAGGCTAGGTTATATAAATTGAAGATAAATAAATAAAATATTTATTATAAAAAAAGTACGAACCTTTGAGGTACACTAGAAGTGACACGGTCAATACTAGTGTTATGAACATTTTTTTCTAATAGATTCAGACAGTTATGACTAGGTTAAATTATAAATATTTGTTCATAATGAGTAAATATTTGTTTCTTCATTATATTTTCAAGTATTTTGGACATTGCATGTAAAATACTTATAGGTCGTATGTTATCTTTATCAAAACTACCATTTTTAGGATTTCGGAAACGTAGAACATAAATCTTCTAATTTTGTTTATTTTCTACGCTATCTTTCCAGGCGAAGCGGCTAAAGGTGATCAAAAGGGTCGTAAGGGTGGAATTAAAGGTGTCAATGCTGGTCAATCGAATATTTTTAAAATTGTCAAAATGATAATGGAACGCAACTTTGCACCAGTCATCATCTTCTCCTTCAGCAAAAAGGATTGTGAAGTGTATGCCATGCAAATGGCCAAACTAGATTTTAACACGGCAGAAGAGAAGAAACTAGTAGATGAAGTATTCAATAATGCTTTGGATGTACTTTCTGAAGAAGACAGACAATTGCCACAAGTAGAAAATGTCTTGCCTTTGCTCAGACGTGGCATAGGCATACATCATGGTGGTCTCTTGCCCATTTTAAAAGAAATTATTGAAATTCTGTTTGGTGAAGGTCTTCTAAAGGCGTTATTTGCCACTGAAACATTTGCTATGGGACTTAACATGCCGGCCAGAACTGTTTTGTTTACGGCACCGCGTAAATTTGATGGCAAAGATTTTCGTTGGATTTCTTCGGGAGAGTATATTCAGATGGCTGGTCGTGCCGGTAGACGTGGTTTGGATGACAAAGGTATTGTTATTTTAATGATTGACGAGAAAGTATCACCATCAGTGGGCCGCGGTATTGTACAAGGTAAAGCTGATCCCATTAACTCTGCTTTCCACTTGACCTACAATATGGTATTGAATCTTTTGAGAGTCGAAGAAATTAATCCCGAATATATGCTGGAACGTTCTTTCTTCCAATTTCAAAATCAATCCTCCATACCCGAACTCTACAAGGAGGTCCAAGAGAAACAGCAACAATTGGATAAAATTAAGGTGAATGAAGAACATAGTGTGGCTTCCTATCATCATATACGCGAACAATTGGATTCCTTGGGCAAACAGTTTCGTAAATGGATCACCAAGCCAGAATATCTCGTTCCCTATTTACAGCCGGGTCGTTTGGTGAAAGTTCAAAATGATACCGAGGAATTTGATTGGGGTATTGTGGTAAATTTCAAGAAACAAACTAACAATGCCAAAAATCCTCTTAAAGCTGAAACTGTTATAATAGTTGATGTTCTCTTGCATGTCACTGAAGAATCGGCCAAAAATGATGAACCAAAACCCTGTAAACCCGGTCAGAAGGGCAACATGGAAGTTGTACCAGTGGTTCACAAACTAATTTCTCAAATTTCCTCCTTAAGGGTCTACTATCCCAACGACCTAAGACCAGCCGATAACAGACGTAGTGTGCTGAAAACCATAAACGAAGTTAAGAAACGATTTCCTAAGGGTCCTCCCCTTCTAAATCCCGTAACTGAGATGCACATTAAAGATCCCGATTTCCACGTTATTGTTGAATCTATAGATAAATTTGAAGAACGTTTATTTGCCCATCCTCTGCATAATTCTCCAGATTTAGAACGTCTCTATTCACGCTACACACAAAAACTGAAAGTGCTTGAACAACTTAAGGCGGCCAAAGCGAAATTGAAAGAAGCTCGTTCTTTGCTACAAATGGACGAATTAAAACATCGTAAACGTGTGCTGAGACGTATGGAATATTGTACCGCCCAAGATGTTATCGAGTTCAAGGGACGCGTAGCCTGCGAATTGAGTTCCGCCGATGAACTTTTAATGACCGAAATGATTTTCAATGGCGTCTTTAATGACTTGACTACACCACAATCGGTAGCACTACTTTCCACCTTTGTCTGTGACGAAAAATCATCGGAAAATCCTAAATCTACTGAAGAACTCTCGGGACCTCTAAGAGCAATGCAAGATTTAGCACGCCGCATTGCAAAAATCTCGAATGAATGTAAACTGGACCTGGACGAGGAAACCTACGTTGAAAAATTCAAGCCTTTCCTCATGGATGTGGTTTTGGCCTGGTGTAAAGGTGCCTCCTTTTTGAGTGTCTGTAAAATGACAGATATCTTTGAAGGTTCCATTATTCGTTGCATGCGTCGTTTGGAGGAATTGCTGCGTCAAATGTGCCAGGCTGCCAAGACAATTGGTAATACCGAATTGGAAAATAAGTTTGCCGAAGGAATACGTATGCTTAAGAGGGACATTGTTTTTGCCGCTTCTTTGTATTTGTAGATCAAAAGCTTTCCACAGGTTTTCTTACCTTCTTTTATAATTTTAATAGTTTTTATTTAGATTTTAATGAGTTTTATGATTGATTGATGAAGATTTGCAAATTATAAAATATATTCGACTTGAAACGTTATCTTATTTCCATTGCTTACATACATATTTTTATGTATAATTTGTGTAACTTTTTTCACTATAAATTAAATAAATAAGAATTCTATAAAAATTAACAAAAAATAAAACTATGTACGTTTGATTTATTATTGTATATAGAGACGTATCGATCAATTTTTATATAAAAATGAATTGACCATACAAAATTTAAAGTTCTCACGAATTTCGAATTTCACTTTAGTTTGATTTTTTTATAGAATTAAAATTCATATTTTTTAATAACTGCATGCAAAATACCTAAAGTCATTCGAGATAATTGATATTTAGGGATATATTTGAAAAATTTATTTAAGTTAACTAATTTTCCAATTTTTATAAACTTAGGGCCTTATTTTATAAAACGCAACGACAAACGTTAAACAAATTTTGTATGGAAAATATTTAAAGCCTTTTTCCAGTAATCTTTATACAAATTGTTTACGTTTCTCAACGCTTCGTTTTATAAAATGATCCCTTAGTTCTTATTAATATTAATCCTTGAATATTTTTTATTCCAAAAAAAACATTTTTATCAGAAAGAGGATGATTAGTATGATGTCCTTAATTTTTTTTACAGATTTTGTTTTCACACAAATTAGTTTATACCAGAGACCGTAACTGTTTCGAGTTTTATGTAATTAAGATCCTCATTTTATAAAACGTTTGTAATTTCTATATTTTTAGATTAAAAAAAAATTAAAAAAAATTTTTTTGTCCTAAAATTTGTTCGCTAATAAAAAAAAATTAATTTTGTTTATCTAAAAATATTTATCATTTTTTTTAATTATAATTTGGTGAAGGGTATATGATTCGGCACAGTGAAATTTTTAATCGAATTTTAAAGATTCTAAATATTTTAAAGTTTATTGTTTGTGATTGAGGGTCAATATTTTCTTTAAGGTGATTTCTCAAATGATGATGAGTCGATGGATCCTACATATTCAGTTCCACAAATAACGCGAAAATGATTGTACGTCAGCGGAAACAGCATAGCCATCGTAAATAGCAAAGCCATTGTAATCTGCTGGAATTTCTCCAAACATCCCTATCCAGGATCTCTATTGGATGTATCCTATCGAAGTTTTCTCCATTTTCATGTAGACCGAGAGTACTGGATCACCACATAAGATTCATATGTCACCTTTATTCCTCGTCCTCAATAAAGTCGACTCATAAGTAAACATATTGTTGGCATTCCCATGAGCAGAATATGCTTATGTGGGACATATATGCCAATCGAGGCATATATCTGAACCTTTCTTCCTGTGACACTATTTTTATTGCCTCCCAACGAACAGTGCAACCATAAGTTATAATAGTAAGTACTTACAACTGAGGTGTAGATCCAATACACTGCGTGCAGTCGCAATTCCCAATTTTTACCTATGAAATTCCTCCAAGCTTAGAAAGCGATGTGTCCTATTTTCAGTCTCTCCTTTATGTTACCTTTGCAGTGTAGTTTACTGTCCAAGAACACTCCAAAAACTTCGCTTCGCCACCAAGTGTTCCACACCTCAAAGTTTTGGAAGTGTAAAGCGCGTGTTATATATTTTGGTGTAGTTTCGTCTTCTAGAGTTGACCACCAAATCTTTAGTTTTAGCACAGGACATCACTGAATGTGGGAAGAAATGTTCCCGATACCAGTATCATAACATCAGTGAAACAATTTTCCTAGTATTGTATAGGCAACACGTCAACCGCTAGCAACCACAACAGTGAAGATAAGACTCATCCTTGTGGAGTCCCCTTGGTAATCAACATAGTTAGTTCAAAATCTCTAATGTTGGAGATAATAATTCTGCTATTAAGCATCCTTACTATTTAATTTACCAAGAACTCTCAAACTCTAAATAAATCTGTAATAATTTCACAATTTGTATTACTGCGAGGTCCAGAAGTAGACCTATTTTTTATGACAATTTCAAACTTATGCCAAATTTTCTATAATCTAAAATTGAAACCTCTTTTCCTTATTAAAATCGGACTATCGGTATCGAAATTACAGATTTAGTTCCCATTTTATTTCATTTCCCCCACTGTGCGTAACAATGGTACTACGACTTAGAGCGCCTTGGGTATAAATATTATTATTACCCTAACGTCTTTCTATAGAAAACTTTCCAACCAAGACACTTTTGTATAGAAAACTGTCCAACCAAGACACTTTTCAATAGAAAACTGTGTAACCAAGACACTTTTCTATAGAAAACTGTCTAACCAAGACACTATTCTATAGAAAACTGTGTAACCAAGACACTTTTCTAGAGAAAACTGTGTAACCAAGACACTTTTCTATAGAAAACTGTCTAACAAAGATACTTTTCTATAGAAAACTGTCTAACCAAGACACTATTCTATAGAAAACTGTGTAACCAAGACACTTTTCTATAGAAAACTGTCTAACAAAGACGTCTTTCTATAGAAAACTGTATAACAAAGACACTTTTCTATAGAAAACTGTCTAATAAAGACACTTTTCTATGGAAAACTGTCTAACCAAGACACTTTTCTATAGAACACTGCCCAATAAAGACACTTTTCTATAGAAAACCGTCTAACCAAGACACTTTTCTATAGAAAACTGTCAACTAAGACACTTTTCTATAGAAAACTGTCTAACAAAGACGTCTTTCTATAGAAAACTATCTAACAAAGACACTTTTCTATAGAAAACTGTCTAACAGAGACACTTTTCTATAGAAAACTGTCTAACAAAGACACTTTTCTATAGAAAACTGTCTAACAAAGACACTTTTCTATAGAAAACTGTCTAACAAAGACACTTTTCTATAGAAAACTGTCTAACAAAGACACTTTTCTATAGAAAACTGTCTAACAAAGACACTTTTCTATAGAAAACTGTCTAACAAAGACACTTTTCTATAGAACACTGCCCAATAAAGACACTTTTCTATAGAAAACCGTCTAACCAAGACACTTTTCTATAGAAAACTGTCAACTAAGACACTTTTCTATAGAAAACTGTCTAACAAAGACGTCTTTCTATAGAAAACTATCTAACAAAGACACTTTTCTATAGAAAACTGTCTAACAGAGACACTTTTCTATAGAAAACTGTCTAACAAAGACACTTTTCTATAGAAAACTGTCTAACAAAGACACTTTCCTATAGAAAACTGTCTAACAAAGACACTTTTCTATAGAAAACTGTCATACAAAGACACTTTTCTATAGAAAACTGTCTTACAAAGACACTTTTCTATAGAAAACTGTCTAACAAAAACACTTTTCTATAGAAAACTGTCTAACAAAAACACTTTTCTACAAAACTGTCTAACAAAGACACTTTTCTATAGAAAATTGTCTAACAATGACACTTTTCTATAGAAAACTGTCTAACAAAGACACTTTCCTATAGAAAACTGTCTAACAAAGACACTTTTCTATAGAAAACTGTCATACAAAGACACTTTTCTATAGAAAACTGTCTTACAAAGACACTTTTCTATAGAAAACTGTCTAACAAAAACACTTTTCTATAGAAAACTGTCTAACAAAAACACTTTTCTACAAAACTGTCTAACAAAAACACTTTTCTATAGAAAATTGTCTAACAAAGACACTTTTCTATAGAAAACTGTCTTACAAAGACACTTTTCTATAGAAAACTGTCTAACAAAGACACTTTTCTTTATTTCCAACACTTTTCTATATTTTTCCATTTTTCCAACCAAAAAAGTTTTGAAATGAATGTGTATATTTTAAAAATATTTACTCACCAATTGATTTCTGTAACGCACTTTAATATTAAAGTACATATATATGCATATGTATGAATAATTAAATAATTTTACAATCATTATGAAACAATTCTAGAACAGACAAAGGACAACACAAAATAATGTTTTTAAATATACGGCAAAGATGATTTTTATTTAAGACAAAATATAAAAATATGAAATGGATTATAGAAAAGAATGTATCATAAAAAATTATTAAAACTTAATGTTTACAACTTAAATAAAATAATTATAATATAAACTATATAATGCGATGTGGACAGTAACAATAATTAAAATAAATATTGTAATCTATGTTCATAAACATTTAAATATGCAATAATATATAGTTAATAGACGACATGTATCTAAATATAAATGGACAATATACAATTACGAACATAAAAAGATAGATACATTAGACATTATATATTAAATACACATACTGTTTATAAACAAATTGGACGGATTACACTGATATGCCTTGATAATAACTTTGCAATTATTATCGTTTTAAAAATATACAAAAATTATAAAGAAACACTTAAAAATAGTAATGATTGAATGTTTTTAAATTAAAAGAAAATTCTTTAATTTAAGTAAATTTGTTAGAAAACTTTATTTACATTATAAAAAGAAACAAATTTAAAATGTGTCTTAAAACATAGAAAAATTAAAAATAATTAAAACTAATAAAAAATAATTGGAATGTTTTGATATGGATTGTATTCGTGGGGTTGATATTTTTTTTAAATATAAAAATTTCATTTGTTATTTGTATATTTAAATATATGTACTATAATATTATATTAGATATTGTATAATTACACTTACATAGGCAAATATATACTATAGTAATAATAAGATTAGTTGAGATCTTAAAGATCTAAAATTGTATGATAAAAATAGAACTTATTTATAATAATTTAGATATTGTCATAAATGGTAAATACTTTAAACTTTATTACAACTTGTTATTTTGTAAAACTTATTGTTGTATAAACTTATCAAGTAATAAACAGGTGTTGTAAACATATTTAAGAGCGATTTTCTCAATCTCTGGTTGTCTTATATCAGAGTTTACAGGCACTATATTGTTAAACAAATATAACCAGTTATATATTGTTATATACAATTTGTAATATTATATACTTTGTAAATTTTTATGTCAACTTTTATATAACATTTAAAAAATTTGTTTCAGTATTTCGAAATAAAATTGTGCGTTTTATTTCAAAACACCGTTTTTATTTTTTTGTTTTAGATAAATTTAACGATATATAATAATGGTTTTTCTAAATACCTTTAATTTTAAATAAGACACATTGTGATCAATAAACATTTTAATCTCAGTACGTTCATTTTCTAGCAGAGTTCAAAAAAGAATTGAAAAGTCATCATGGACGTAAAATGTTTAACTAAGTTAGGTTAATATAGTAGTTTTTACGACATCTACATTAAAACTATCTATCTACAAATCAATATTTTTAAATACAACAATATTTCCTAAACTGTTTAAAGAAGGCACTTTTCTATAGAAAACTGCCTAACAAAGACACTTTTCTATAGAAAACTGCCTAACAAAGACACTTTTCTATAGAAAACTGGCTAACAAAGACACTTTTCTATAGAAAACTGTCTTACAAAGACACTTTTCTATAGAAAACTGTCTTACAAAGACACTTTTCTATAGAAAACTGTCTAGTAAAGACACTTTTCTATAGAAAACTGTCTAGTAAAGACACTTTTCTATAGAAAACTGTCTAGTAAAGACACCTTTCTATAGAAAACTGTCTAGTAAAGACACCTTTCTATAGACAACTGTCTAGTAAAGACACTTTTCTATAGAAAACTGTCTAGTAAAGACATTTTTCTGTAGAAAACTGTCTAACAAAGACACTTTTCTATAGAAAACTGTCTAACAAAGACACTTTGCTATAGAAAACTGACTAACAAAGACACATTTTCTATAGAAAACTGTCTAACAACGACACTTTTCTATAGAAAACTGTCTAACAAAGACACTTTTCTATAGAAAACTGTCTAACAAAGACACTTTTCAATAGAAAACTGTCTAACAAAGACACTTTTCTATAGAAAACTGTCTAACAAAGACACTTTTCTATAGAAAACTGTCTAACAAAGACACTTTTCTATAGAAAACTGTCTAACAAAGACACTTTTCTATAGAAAACTGTCTAACAAAGACACTTTTCTATAGAAAACTGTCTAACAAAGACACTTTTCTATAGAAAACTGTCTAACAAAGACACTTTTCTATAGAAAACTGTCTAACCAAGACACTTTTCTATAGAAAACTGTCTAACCAAGACACTTTTCTATAGAAAACTGTCTTACAAATACACCTTTATATAGAAAACTGTCTAACCAAGACACTTTTCTATAGAAATCTTTCAGTTAAATTAGACAAATTACTACCTGTTGTATTTAAACTTAGATTTTTCAACTGTGCCCTCTCTAAATGTAACAATAGCAGCTGGAATAGAAATAAAACGTTCTACTCCCTCCGATATTGTAACATTTAGAGAGCTGTTTCTTAAACTGAGGTCTGTGGTACGCCCTCTATCACGTGAGTACGTGTCTGGGGTTTAGGTGCCGGCACGGGCAACGGTAGGGGTTGTATCATACTCGAACCACTCGATATTGTGGCAGTAGTTGTAGTGGTGCGAGCACTTGGTGTAGGCGTAATACTACGACTTTGTAAAATGGGTTTTGTAGGTTTCGTATATGATATTTCTGATGGAACGGGCGTTGAAGACAATGGTATGGGTTCGCGTTGCAATAGACGTTTCTCTTCTATTGATTTTGTATGAGCTGCGGGCGCGCTATTACCATTCGTTGTAATTCTGGCCGAAGGTGCCGTGGCGTCACTGCGTAACGGTCTGTGGTATGAGGTGAGTGTGCCGCCACCATTTGATTCTTTTAATGAAATGGCAGATTTAAGTGAGGATTGACTGCCGGTTTTTTGTGTCATGGCCAAGGATGAGGGCGATCTTATTGATGTGGTGTCGGTGAGCACCTTACTGGCCAATGTTTTTGTGGAGGGTGAATCGCGATATTCGTAAATGTTGTCGCGTGATCGCATTACCTGATGATTAGTTACTAAATTGGTGTTATCGACACCAGCTGCTCGAGATTGTTGATCGTATTCGGTGCCGTCGGGATTAATGAAAACATCTTCGTCGTAATAACGGTCGGATTGCCTAATGATTTAAAGGATAAGATTATATGGATATTTTCATGAAAAGATTTCAAATTTACCTCTTAGCATTTCTCCACATTATACAGCAAATAACTACCAATACAATCAAAAACAAACAAGCCACTGACATGCTCCAAAAGGCTATTTGTAAAGGTTCTTTAGGTTCCCACCAGTATTCCGTGGTGGGTGGATAGGTTGGTACCAAAACCCCAATAACTGTTGGTAAATACTGGGTCCAAAATGCACATTCAGTTTGGCGATAATTAAGTAAAATTGACGAATTGAAAGTAGTATTCACATTCAAATAACGCAGTTCACCCTGATAGGCCCGTTCAAAATGTATACCTAATACCTGTTGAGGCGTAGGATTCCTAAAAAAATATAATTTCATATAATAGAAAATAAGATTTGTCTTTCAGGGATATAAAACTTACCCATAACGAGCAAAATTCGAGAATGTTTGTAAAAAGAAGTGAGACATATTGCGATCATTATCGGTCCACATATTTCTCTCTAAATGAGCCTTTTTCGGAAAGAATTCCACATCCATAAAAGGAGCTCCTGTCAGGAAATAATGTTCTATTCCATGAGGATATTTACGCCATTGCGGCAGATTTAAGGCTTCCACGGTGGTATTCAGTACATACATATAGACGGGCACCTTTTGTTCCAACAAAATCTTAACTATTTGATCTACGGGGGCGCGGTAATACAGATCTGATAACATATTAATGTATTGATCACGTATTACCGAACTATTGTTGGGATCCGGCCAATAGGTGTACATATATTTAATGGCCTCATATATCCCATTGGGATTTAGAGTGTAATTGTAGCGCAACACATGTTCTCTGATCTTCTGATCAAAAAATTTACCATCAATTTCATAGTATGGAGCTAAACTCTCATTTTGTGATACGAAGAAGGCTGCCTCTTGTGTGGTTACACCCGTCATGTATTGCAAACCTCTGTTGAATTTACCCTGGCGCATAAGCTCTATAGGGGTTTCAGAAAGAAAGCGCCAATCCTTTTCACGCCAGCCATCATACCAACCATCACTTGGTACCGTAAAATTATGATCCAACACAGGGCCCCAGGGAAATGTACCAACATCGGGTGGAAATTCTGCATTTCCCAATTCGTAAAAGCTTCTGCCAGTACGCAAACAATTTACCAATTTCCAGGAGGATTCCAAGGAACAACCCAAAAGTTGGCCCAATACACGACTGGTATTTTGAGCACGATATTTATCTTGTATTAAAGCCCAATCGGCCAAAGCGGAACCGGACTGAGCAATAACTCTCTTCACTATGTTTCTAGTTTGGGGAGCTACCATCAATAAACCCGCAGAAGCTGCACCAGCACCGGGACCAAACAATGTTATCGCTTCACGATCGCCATTGAAAAACTCTATATTGTCGTATACCCATTTCAAGGCCATCGATTGATCGAGTATGCCATAGTTACCTGGAGAGTTTTCATCTCCAGTTGACAGAAAACCTAAAGCTCCTAAGCGATAGTTGAAAGTTACTACCACCACTCCATAGAATGAAGCCAGTATATGACCTTGAAACAGATTAGAGGCGCCACGAATAAATTCACCACCATGTATATAAACCATAACTGGATATTTTTGTGCTATGCCAGCACCAGTCTAAAATAGAAAAAAAAAAAACACATAAAAATTAAGAAACATTGACTTAAAAAAATCTACTTACATTTGGTGAAAATATATTCAAATACAAACAATCCTCATCCATGTCCATAATACCCTTGGTCGCACCCGTGTATCTTACTGGCTGTGGGCAGGCGGGTCCAAAATCGACCGCCTGTAAAAGCTGCCAACCTCTATGCAGTCTTGGTGGCTTAAAGCGACCCTCAAATGTGGGCGGCAAAGCATAGGGTATGCCCAAAAATACCGAACATTCACCCATCACACGATCCACCGTCGAATGATAAGGACGATAAAAGGATTTCGGATCGGGATTGTCATACATGTAAACTTTAAATCCCTGCACTTGACCATAGTTGGTGGTGACAAAAACATCACGTTCAAGCGTTAAAGAATCACGTCTCTGTTTACCTTGAAGATCTTCCCGCCAGCCGGCCAAAATGCCGGGAAATGGTGTATGACCTGCATTTGGATTGTTCTGCAAAAAATGTATATGTATATGATGTTAATTTTGTTAAGCCTTTTATTGTGTTTAAGTGTAAAAGCATTTGGAATTGATTTTTGTTTATTAAACGCAATTCTGAGATATGTTTTCAATTAGTTGGTTTATCATTGATCAAGCTGGCCATTGTGGCTATGCCACCATACATACATATGTATATAAGTCTTTAATCTTTTGAGGCCGTAGGTTGTTTTAATAATTGTATATTTTGTTATTTCTTTCTCAGACAAATGACGAACAGTGGTTTGATTAGGGATAAATATTAGATATTAATTTATTTAATAAGAAGTATGAAGGTATAGTCTGTCAAGCCCGACCATACAATACCCTACATTGAGTACATATGAACAGTTTTCGTTTAAAATGTCAATCATTTGTTATTCGTGAGTGATTTTTGGAAGTGGACCTAATATGGGTGCTATGAGTTATCATGGGCCGGCGTGTGAAACTACTTTTGTTTAATTTTATGTGGCTATCAGAATTTTTAAGAGATTTATGGTCGTTAAAGTTATGGGAGCTATGGACAATTATGAAACGATCGCCATTAAATTAGGTAGCGTGATTTCCATCTAAGGACTGAGATCGAAAAATTTAAACATACTGTTACGTTTTTACCTTTTAAAAACGGGGTTAATTTCCTTTAAATAAACCGGATATTTTTGATTGCAAATAAAAAGCAGTTTTAGTAGTTTAAAATTTGTAACAACTCTTTATTTAGAATGTACAACAACAACAACAGAATTAAATAGTCACTCAGTGTCTCTATACACGTCTATCAATTCGCCGAAATACACACACACACTCTATAATGTACAAGCCCTACAGTTCATTGAACTAGTTCCGCTACGTCGAATTAGTTAGCCACTGAGAACTACTACTAGTGAATTTTTAACCCACTCGCAACGTTATTGACTGGTGAATTTAACACGGGGATGTCATTGCAGGTGGCCGATTGGCACACTCTACATAACACTTCACTATTAAATTCAATAGTACGAATACTTCAGCATTTGAGAAAAAAAATAAAAAAAAAAATTTTTCAGAGAGCGGGGTTGAACACATAACCTCTGGCTTTGTAGTCAAATGCGCTAATCACTAAGCCACAGAGCTCTTATTTGTACTGCTCTCAATATGTTATTAAGAATTACATATGAGTCTACTCTCAATTTTTGCTTTTTTCATCATCAGAGAGAACGAAAATACCAAACGGCCACATTCAGCATTACATGTGGCCATCGAAGTGGTATATTTTAGAGGATTTTATTTTACTTAAATTTATTTTCAAAAACTTAAGGCGAATATCCGACTATTGTTTGTTACTGAATACGCTGGCGAAATGTAGTGCAACTGATAACCAATTAACTACCACTTTAGCAGCCACAGCGAACTAGTTTATTGTGCAAGTAGTAATATAGCTAGTGTAAGGTTTCCAATTGGCACTTTTCAAACTACTGGGAGTATACACGTACAAGACAGTCGATGTTAACGCTAACAGCGACAACAATCAACTCAACTCACGACTGCAGCCTCTGCCACTATTTATACACGCACTGCCATCTCTCGGGAATCTCCTACAATGCTCTTAACGAACATACTAGTACATTCGAATTCTAGAGTTTCGATGTTAATGTTAGCAGCTTAAGCATACAGTGCTGCCATACTTACAAACAATGCTAATCAACCGCATGCTATCAACATTGTTGATAAGTAGAAGCTTCTACTGATGGACGTGTTCATAAACATGATGAATGTTGCAGGCAGTAGTTACAGACCGTTAAATTCAAATCGTTTTTGCAAATTCGTAACAATACATATATGTTAATACAAATTAAACCACTAAACTAACAGTTTTGAATCTTTTTTTATTTGATTGAAATTATTGTTACAATTTACAACAAAAAAAATATTTTTATAGTTCTAATCACTAATGATGAAAATCCTTCCATTATGGTTTTTATAGTGCTTTATGCCCCTTTGTTCGAACAGGTTGTCCATCTCCGTTTAAAATCTACCAAACTTTTGGATACCTTTTTGAATACCGTCATTTTTAATAGTCCAGGTCAGAGTCCCATAAACATGTCCATTAGTAGAAGCTACTACTTATCAACAATGTTGGTAGCACGCAGTTATTAACATTGTTTGTAAGTATGGCAACACAAAACGTTAAAGCTGGTAACATTAACATTGAAGCTGATAAAAGTTGTAGAATTCTAATATTCTACTGTTGTAAATTAAGATCATTGTAGAAGCTACTCGAATGAAGATGACGCAGTGGCTGCGGTTACAGTCGTTAGTCAGTTTATTATAGGCGCTCTTAGATTTAACATCAACTGTCTTCTACATTATAAAGTGTTATTTAAGTGTGTGTATTATTGTGAATTATAAACGTGTGTGTGTATTAAAACACATACCCAGCTGTTAAGCAAGTAGTCAATGTATAGACAGTAATCGTCACAAATGTCTTATCACTTGGCTGACTCCAATTTATATATTTTGGTCATTTGACACGCATGTGCTCTTTGTAGTGCAGAGAGAAGACAATTGGTTACTTTATACACCCAAGGTAATCCAGCGTGAAGACAATTGTCACTTAAGTGTCTCTAAGTAATCTGGAGTGTAGTCACTTTAAACGTTTTGTGAGTAATTCGATCAAACTGGTATATTCTTATTTTTTCTTAAGTATACTGATATCCCATGTAACATAGCATGAAGTCAATAGTCACTTTAGAGTCTCTTAGTAACCTATAGTGAATGCGTTGACTACTTTGCACCAGCTATTAGACAGTCTCATTGTAATCAAAAAGGGTCAATTGACCCCGTGCTTAGGACATGCACGTGTTAAAATAACTAGTCACGTAGCTACTGAACTGTCTCCTAGAAATTTGAATAAATAAAGAATTGTTACAAATTTTAAACTACTAAACCGCTTTTATTTGCAATCAAAAAAGGTAAAAACGTATGTTTGAAAATTCAATATTATTCATGAGTAAATGTTGATGTATCCCTTTATTAAACCATACAGCCAATTTTGCCCCAGCGCATCAAAATATTGTATCAAACAAATAAAACTCCAAAGGATTTGCAAATTTTTTATTTGAATTTCCTCTTGATAATCTTACTTTTTTGCATTTTTTATTTATTATTATTATAATACATATTAACCTTATTAGTTTTTAAGTTTTTTACCAAGCTGCTTTTTATTATATAACTTATTTTGATAGTACACCACACCTGAAAATATAACCCGAACTTTACCATTCATAATCATCACAGTTCTGAAATTAGCCGTAGGACTAATCAAAGGAATATAAAGATCTGTGAACACCGATCCCAAATCATTTACAACAAGATCATGCTAAGATATTGGGTTATCGAATTATATAGTTAATAAATTAACTCATAAAACTATTCCCATATACAAGATACTTACATCATATGGACAAGAATGATTAATATTCGTATGATTACTTATGAAATTATAGAATATTTTCAGTGCTCGGTTACGTTTCCTGTTCGCCATAAATTCGCAGGCATCCCAGGTAGTATTGAAATTAAAAGGTCTCACCAAATGATCAACAGTGAATTCTATTCGCAATTTACAGTTCGTTACTGGTTTCTGCAGAATTTGTAAATGCATTGAAAATGTATTCATATTACTGATCTTATTTTTCCTAAAGTCACACAATTTAAATTTAGCGAATCTTTCATCCACTGACTGACAGGTAATATTCTTCCATTCTACCTGGGCAATACACTGAAATATTTTATTAAATATTTACAACATTTGTCTACATATTTCCTTTCCTCTTTCTAAAAACTCACCCGCCTAAATGTAAATATTTGTAATAACAGTATTGAGATTAATGTTGGATGATTTTTTAACAAATTCATTGTTAGTTTTTCGCAGAATTTTATTTAGACTGAAGTTGTTTTCATCCAACATTAGCATTAAATAATTTTGTTAAAACATCAATTACACATTTAATAATAAGTATGGACAATTATGTATTTTAAATAATATTTGATCAGATTAAATTGGTTTTATAAAAATAACAATTATTTATTATCCAATGTCCAATTTTCGATGATGGCATGCCACGACGCGGAATTGACGATGATGGACTTGCCAACTCGTTCTTAAAGCTATATAAACCGATTACTGTATATACACCAAACAGTGACTTTTACGGAATGCACTGGGCGCTTTTTAATATCATGCGGATTTTTATCGTCCCAAATTCGACAATTTGGGATGATACCAAATGGGCCTAATCTTCATGTTTGACAAAAAATCCATAATAATGGTTTGAAGTTTCTCTCTAAATCAATAGTCTTCAAGTAGTGGTTAAAACTATGATGTTATCATAAATAAAATCGAGTTTGTTAACGATTCAGATGACTCATTGCTTTTTAAAACCAGGAAATTGCCGTAAATCTGAACTGTATAAAGATCTATATATATAAAAGAGTAACGTTACTGACTGACTGATTCATCATCGCACAGCCCAAACGACTGAAGCTAGAATCATGAAATTTTAACTGTGGGTTCCTCCCTCCCCAAAACGAACGTTTAGGGGGTAAAAAATGGTAAAAACGGGTTAATTCAGTAACTAATAAAGATACAAACAAACTTAAAATTTCAAGTTACTCCATTTAAAAAATAAGCTGACAGATGTTTCGTACTTTTTCGAAATTCGAACCTTTTAGGGGAGAAAACGGGTAAAAACTCTATTTTAGTACTTTTTTGGCACCCTATGTATCTTTTAAACTAATAAACATGGAAACAAATTTTAAATCGTATTCTTTACCTATCAAAAAATAAAAAATATAAGTTTGGTACTTTTTGGAAATTCGAACACTTAAGGGATAAAAATTGTGTTTATTTTTGGTCCTTTTTTTCATAAACTATGTTTTTCTACAAATTGATATATGACATACAAATATTTTATTTTAAGCTCCCACCACGATACAGAAATTTATTTGAATAAAATTTTAACACCGCAATGGGGATAAAAAAGGTACAAAAAAGGGGATAAAAACAAAAAAAATACATTTTATTTAACATTTTAAGCCAATTTTGATAAATTTTTAACATTGGCTCCAGGATTCATGCTAAAATTAACTAACAGAGTGCTATTTGGAACTCGACTGCGAAGCTGTATATTTCTCCAAATCCGGGTTTGGCACTTTTTTAAAACTTATTTTTCTTGAGCACATTAAAACAGATTTTAATCGTTTGAGGCATGTCTTTAGCATAAACAATTTTGGCAAAATGGAATATTTTTAAATTTCAAACTTGAGGGGTGTTCAAGGAAGAAAATGGGATTTGGTACTTTTTTCCTAATGGTACTTTTTTATGATTTTAAACTATTTCACTTATCGACATTAAAGTTAGCTGATATGTATCTGAGTGAAGTTAGAGCTAGGAGTAGGGGATCATATTTAGCTACCAAAATGTGAGAATTGCACTATAGGTACTTTTTTGTTCTTCTAATGCTACTTTTTGAATTTTCTTTAATAATGGGCCTAGAAACATGAAATTAAGCATATATGGTAATAAGTGAGTGAGAATTTTAGGAGGAAACTTTATCGCAGTTTTTCTTTATTAGAGTGGTACTTATGGTACTTTTTCTTTATTCTAATGGTACTTTTTGAATTTTCTATAATAATAATTTAATGAGGGGAGACTTTTTGGTACTTTTTTCTTTATTCGAATGGTACTTTTTGTAATTTCTTCACCAATGAACCTAGAAATATGAAATAAAGCTTATATGGACCCGAGTAATTGGGAATCCACAAGTGGCTGCCTTTTGGTACTTTTTCTATTTCTAATGGTACTTTTTGAATTTTCTGTAATAATAGACATAGAAATATGAAATTAAGCGTATATGGTACTAAGTAAGTGAAAAATCAAGGGGATACTTCGTGGATACTTTTTTAAATTTTCTATAACAATGGACTTAGAAACATGAAATTAAGCATATATGATCCCAAGTGAATGAGAATTCTAGGGAGAGGCTTTTTGTTACTTTTTCTTTATTCGAATGGTACTTTTTGTTGTGGTGACATTATGGTACTTTTTCATTATTCTAATGGTACTTTTTAAATTTTTTGTAATAATGGACCAAGAAACATAAAATTAAGCATATATGGTCATTAGGGTGACAGCCGATTTTTTTTTTTTAGATTTCAAAGAGTGACGGGTGGAGTATTGTGACACAAGGTCTAAAAGATAAGTACTGAAAATTTGAGCCAAATCGGACAACGATTTCGGGACGCGCATCGAGGTCAAAGGTCAGATATATGTAAAATTTTACTATTTATATGAAATAAATTTGTAAAACTCCTTAACTTTCTGCATTATGTTACATAAATATGTAGATTTATTTATATTAATGAAAATTACAGTCAAAAAAATATTTTTCAGATTAAACCTATATCTCCTTTGGGTCAAATTGACCCACAAACTGTATTATCGTTAAAATTCGGAAAAAATGCAAATTTTTCAGTTTTTGTTAAAATTTTGCTACTAAATAATTATTTTTGCAATCGAATGCATAATAATCGAAATGTGTACGTAATTGTCGTTCTAATAAGATATAAAAGACAAAAATTGGTTAAAAAATGTTAAAGTTATTAAAAATTCCCCAGACCATTAACGTGTCAAAGGCCACTTGAACAAGAAATGTAGGAACAAAATTAACATATTTTAAGAAATATTAAGATAAAAGCTTATTTTTACTTAAAGTATATCCGTATTTACATTCGTATGAGTTTTCCGATTTTAGTAAAACTTTCATAGTATATCTGAAATTATCTGAGTTATAAGATTCTGTATAGGTTTTACTTAAAATGTGTAACAGTAAGGAAATTGCTCTCATTCGCCAAATTATGACCAAAAAAATATTTTTTCCCGAAAATCACAAAATTTAAATCGAAGGTACGGAAAAACTGTAAGAGGTATTGACATAATTTTTTCATATTTTTATTCTCTATTATGATCTCAATAAATCCCAATGTGATGATCAAAAAATTCTGAAATTTGTTTAAGAAAATTTTTAAAAATTTAAAAATGGAGGTTTGAAACTGCCGTTAAAAAAAATTAATTTTTTTGGCCATCCCTGCGAATAGGTTAACGGTATTCTACAAAGACAAAAACTCATACGAATGTAAATACGGATATACTTTAAGTAAAAATTAGCTTTTATCTTAATATTTCTTAAAATATGTTAATTTTGTTCCTACATTTCTTGTTCAAGTGGCCTGAGACACGTTAATGGTCTGGGGAATTTTTAATAACATTAACATTTTTTAACCAATTTTTGTCTTTTATATCTTATTAGAACGACAATTACGTACACATTTCGATTATTATGCATTCGATTGCAAAAATAATTATTTAGTAGCAAAATTTTAACAAAAACTGAAAAATTTGCATTTTTTCCGAATTTTAACGATAATACAGTTTGTGGGTCAATTTGACCCAAAGGAGATATAGGTTTAATCTGAAAAATATTTTTTTGACTGTAATTTTCATTAATATAAATAAATTTACATATTTATGTAAGATAATGCAGAAAGTTAAGGAGTTTTACAAATTTATTTCATATAAATATAAAATTTTACATATATCTGACCTTTGACCTCGATGCGCGTCCCGAAATCGTTGTCCGATTTGGCTCAAATTTTCAGTACTTATCTTTTAGACCTAGTGTCACAATATTCCACCCGGCACTCTTCAAAAATCGAACTCAAATTTTTTTCCATACATCTGATTGTCACTCTAATGGTCATAAGGGTGTGAGAATTCAAGGGTACTTTTTCTATATTCGAATAGTACTTTTTGTATCTTCTTCACTTAGAAATGTGAAATAAAGCTTATATGATCCCGACCGATTGGGAATACACAAGTGGGGGCTTTATGCTACTTTTTCTATATTATAAAGGTACTTTTTAATTTTCTCTAATAATGGACTTAGAAATATCAGATTAAGTGCATATTGTTCTGAGTGAAAATTCAAGGAGAATACTTGGTACTTTTTCTATATTTTAAATGAACATAATATTATATGGACTCGAGCGAGTAGGAACATTATGGCGCTTTTTAATTATTCTAATGGTACATTTTGAATTTTCTATAATAATGGACCTAGATATATAAAATATATGCTCCTCAGTGAGTAAAAATTAAATTGGAGACTTTATGGTATTTTTTCTTTGTTATAATAGCAGTTTTTAAATACATTTATAGTAGAGTTTCCAAAAAAACCGAAGAATTTCAAAACCGCGGTTTCGTTTTCTGTTCGATAATTTATTAAATATTAAGTGTTATAGAAACAAAATCAGTTGATAATATAGGAAATGCTATACAAATTTAAAATTCAATTTTAACGGGTGTTCAAGAGGAAAAAATAAAATTGGTACTTTTTTTTTAATGGTACTTTTTTAATATATTAAATTAGTTAGCTTATAAACGTTATAGTAGGCTCATATGCTTCTCAGTAAAGAAATTATGAAGAATAGGGTGTTCAATTGTATTATGAATCCAAAAATGGAGAACTAAACCAAACTAAGAAGTATTTTTTCGTTCTCCAAATAGTACTTTTTGAATTTTCTAATATAATAATGAACTTAGAATAAGAAAATTCGGTTCGAAGAGCACCGGGTCAGCTGGTTAATGATAACTTTGTATAAATAAATAATGAATAAAGTGCTATTGGATCGTATAAAGTTCTACAATTGATGGTAAATTTGGAATTAAACTCTGTAGGTCTGGGAAAAAATAGTTAGGTACTTTTCACTAACACATTTTTAGAGTACCGCCCGGAAATTCGACCATTTTTAAAACGCTTTTTACCAGTTTTATGGAAAGAATTTTGAAACAATTTTTTATATTGTGCATATCTAGAGAAAAGAACAGTACCACAAAAAAAAAACATGGGCCTATTTATATATACAAGGTGGCGCAAAAGTAATCCTCCTATCAGAAAATGCTATAAATTTTGCGATTGGCCCCTAATGTCAGTTCTGTTTTGACATTTGTGTAGTAAACACATGCGAAATACACGTTAATAAACAATGTTACGCTACACTGCTCCAGAACGCGGAATATTGCTGACTATTTATTTGACCAATAATCGGCCGGTGACTTTGGCACAACGTGAATTTCGTAGCAGATTTTCTGGCCGACTGGGGAAACACTGCGATGTTTAGCCGCTCGCCTCGAAGAGACTGGCACAACACGAGATGCTGCCAGGCGTGGCAGACCCCGGAGTAGCCGTTCTGCAGAGAATATTGCTGTTGTAGCCGAGGAAGCGCCGTCGACATCGACCAGACGACGTGCCACGCAAATGGGTATCAGTCGACGGTCTTTATTTTGGTACAAGATTTGAAGATGTTTCCGTACAAAGTCCAGACGGTGCATCAGGTGTTAGCTGCTGACCGCCAATCGCGTCTAACATACCATCCTTAATCACCACCAAGAGGATGATGATTTTTCATCAAAAATAATCATGAGTGATGAGGCCCATTTCCATCTTAGCGGGTACGTAAATAAGCAAAATTTACGCTTCTGGGGCACTGAAAATCCGCGTGTAACCCACGAAGAGCCATTACACCCGCTCAAAGTCACTGTATGGTGTGCTGTTTTCGCTGGAGGAGTCATCGGATCTTTTTTCTTCGAAGACGTCGCGGGCCAAACGGTTACTGTGTCACTGTATGGTGTGCTGTTTTCGCTGGAGGAGTCATCGGATCTTTTTTCTTCGAAGACGTCGCGGGCCAAACGGTTACTGTGAATGGTGAGCGCTACGAGTTCTTTTTGCCGCAACTTGATGAATTGGGATTGGAAAACATGTGGTTCCAACAGGACGGTGCAACGGCACACACTGCACGTGCCACAACCGATATGCTGAAGGATGCATTTCCCGGGCGACTAATCTCCCGTTTTGGCGATTTGCACTGGCCAGCAAGATCGCCTGACTTGACCGCTCCAGACTTCTTTTGGTGGGGCTTTTTGAAGTCGCGGGTTTATGTCAACAAGCCTCAGACTCTTGCAGCTCTTAAAGACAATATCCGTCAAGAATGTGAGGACCTATCGCCGAAAGTTTTGGCCAAAGTGATGGAAAATGCCATAAAAAGGGCTCAAATGACAATCAACTGTGGCGGGGGCCATTTACATGACATCATATTCTCGACTTGATGTAAAAAAAATTAAATGACCAAATAAAAATAATCCACAAGAAGAATCAAAGTTTTTCATTTGTTTTTTAATTACAGCCAAAAAACATCGGAAGTTTACTTTTGCGCCACCTTGTATGATACTATCTGTTGATTCTTGTGATTAATATTTAAATTACTATATGAACGGACGTGTTTAAACTCATGTGGTTTTCGAAAAACAAGTATTAAACATGAAGATCTGAACATAACATAAAATAAATTCTGTAAATATTAACAAATTGTATTATGTTCATAAATATGCTCTTTTAACCACTGTGCGATGACAAGTTTGATTAACGTAATTAATACAAGAAAGAACACAACAAATAAATCATGTATGACCATATGCGTTACAAATTTAATTAACGTTTTGATATTTGGTGCCCTCCATTTTTACGATTATGGAGCACAATTAATAATGTCATTAGATGCTTAGAGTCTGTAGAAAAAATTTAATTAATATCATTGTTCTTCGCATCGTAAAAGCAATTATAACATGTACGATGGTTAGATAGACTGGGAGACGATACATTCAAGAACAAATACAAATAAAAATCTATTAAATAAACACATTATTTTCTATTTTTTTATTGCTCGTATTATTAATTTTTTACTTACTGGATCAAAACGAAAACGATCTTCATTTGGCATTCCTTGTGGATATTGACCTGGTGGATTTCTACCGGGATAATTGGCACCATAACCGTTCGGTTGATAATGACCATAACGGCGATCATTAAATGTGTAGGTTCTATAAAGAATTTAATATGATTAAATTAAACTAAATATTCAGTTAAATTCTATTTATTTTTTTTTTTAATTTTAATACATATACAATTTACTAACCTATAATCTGGATCACCTGGATTTGGCCATTGATAATCGTTAACGCCTACTCTGGAATAAAATCGTGGATCTCGCGTTTGTGCCAACACACCAATACTACTTAGTCCCCCTCTGCTTTTGCCGCCCAACGTTTCTAATTCATTTATTACAACTACAATTAATCCTAGTATTATGGCCATTATAAATTTCATTTTGTCACGATATTTAATTTTCTTTTTTCGTTTTTCTGATCTTGTAGGTGCATTTTGTATTGTTGTTGTTGCAGTTGTAGTTGTTACAATTAATTCAGTCATTTTGGCCATAATTTATGATGTGAAAGTAAAGTGGTTGGTGATTGTGTTCGAAATTCTGGTCGTGGTTGAATGTGGGAATTCTATCGCATTTTCATTATGTTGAGAAGATTTGTACCTGCAATGGAAATGAGAGAAAGGAAGTGAATGCAAATATTTAAAAAGAAATCAAATAAATAAAAGCTTTATGGAGTAATAAATTAAACTAAACGGAGGAAGTGTAAATGTGACTTGCGTTAAATGTTCTTTTGTTTAAGAGTTCACACATGTGGAATAAGTATTGAAAGAAAGATTTATATGATTTTTTAAAACAAAATTGCACTTTTAATAAACAGTCCAATAAAATCCTTTTCTATAGAAAACTTTCAAAAATAAGACCAATAAAGAAGTTTTTCTATAGAAAACTGTTCAATAAAGACACTTTTCTATAGAAAACTGTCCAATAAAGATACTTTTCTATAGAAAACTGTCTAACAAAGACACTTTTCTATAGAAAACTGTCTAACCAAGACACTTTTCTATAGAAAACGTTCCAATAAAGACACTTTTCTATAGAAAACTGTCCAATGAAGACACTTTTCTATAGAAAACTGTCCAATAAAGACAATTTTCTATAGAAAACTGTTCAATAAAGACACTTTTCTATAGAAAACATTTCAAAAAAGACACTTTTCTATAGAAAACTTTTCAATAAAGACACTTTTCTATAGAAAACTGCCCAATAAAGACACTTTTCTATAGAAAACTGTCCAATAAAGACACTTTTCTATAGAAAACTGCCCAATAAAGACACTTTTCTATAGAAAACTGTCCAATAAAGACACTTTTCTATAGAAAACTGCCCAATAAAGACACTTTTCTATAGAAAACTGTCCAATAAAGACACTTTTCTATAGAAAACTGTCCAATAAAGACACTTTTCTATAGAAAACTGTCCAATAAAGACACTTTTCTATAGAAAACTGTCCAATAAAGACACTTTTCTATAGAAAACTGTCTAACCAAGACACTTTTCTATAGAAAACTGTCCAATAAACACACTTTTCTATAGAAAACTGTCCAATAAAGACACTTTTCTATAGAAAACTGCCCAATAAAGACACTTTTCTATAGAAAACTGTCCAATAAAGACACTTTTCTATAGAAAACTGTCCAATAAAGACACTTTTCTATAGAAAACTGTCCAATAAACACACTTTTCAATAGAAAACTGTATAACCAAGACACTTTTCTATAGAAAACTGTCTAACCAAGACACTTTTCTATAGAAAACTGTCCAATAAACACACTTTTCTATAGAAAACTGTCCAATAAACACACTTTTCTATAGAAAACTGTCTAACCAAGACACTTTTCTATAGAAAACTGTCTAACCAAGACACTTTTCTATAGAAAACTGTCCAATAAAGACACTTTTCTATAGAAAACTGTCCAATAAAGACACTTTTCTATAGAAAACTGTCCAATAAATACACTTTTCTATAGAAATCTGTCCAATAAAGACACTTTTCTATAGAAAAACGTCTAACCAAGACACTTTTCTATAGAAAACTATCTAACCAAGACATTTTTCTATAGAAAACTGTCTAACCAAGACACTTTTCTATAGAAAACTGTCTAACCAAGACACTTTTCTATAGAAAACTGTCTAACCAAGACACTTTTCTATAGAAAACTGTCTAACCAAGACACTTTTCTATAGAAAACTATCTAAACAAGACACTTTTCTATAGAGAACTGTGTAACCAAGACACTTTTCTATAGAAAACTGTTCTAATCAAGACACTTTTCTATAGAAAACTGTCCAATAAAGAAACTTTTCTATAGAAAACTGTCCAATAAAGACACTTTTCTATAGAAAACTGTCCAATAAAGACACTGTCCAATAAAGACACTGTCCAATAAAGACACTTTTAGAAAAATGTCCAATAAACACATTTTTTATAGAAAACAGTCCAATAAAGACACTTTTCTATAGAAAATAGTCAAATAAAGACACTTTTCTATAGAAAACTGTCCAATAAAGACACTTTTCTATAGAAAACTGTCTAATAAAGACTCTTTTCTATAGAAAACTGTCCAATGAAGACAATTTTCTATAGAAATCTGTACAAACTGTACAAAAAAGTGACTTTTCTATAGAAAACTGTGTGTTTCTATAAGAAACTGTCAAGGAAAGACACTTTGCTATAGAAAACTGTACAGACTGTACAAAAAAGTTACTTTTCTATAGAAAACTGTGTGTTTCTATAAGAAACTGTCAAGGAAAGACACTTTGCTATAGAAAACTGTCAAATAAAAACACTTCTATATCAAACAAAAAAATCAAGTAAGAGTACTAAACTCGGCTATGCCGAATCTTATATATCCTTCACCATTGTTGTGGATGAATTAATTGCACACTTTCAGCGTATAGCATACTAAATATATCAAGAACAGATTATATTGTAGAAGTTACAAACGAAATGACAATCTTATATAAACCCTTCTCATGAAGGTGAAGAGTATAAAAACAACAACGCCAAACGAAAAGAAACACCAAAAAAATATATATGCAAAGCAATGAAACCAACACACATCCAAACATACGTTTTGTTGCTTTTATGTCGAAGCAGGCAATAAATTGTCTTTTTTTGATGAAATTTTCAGAGATTGTCCCGGATTTTTGCTCATATCTCCGTTATTTATGGACGGATTTTGCTGATTTTAAATACGAAACTTCTCGAAAGCATGTCTGACAGAATTATTGAAGATTTGGATCCCCAAGATATCTGGGGTCTTCAAAAATTTTATTTCAACAGACAGACAGACGGACATGGCTTAATCGATTCCGCTATCTATAAGGATCCAGAATATATATACTTTATAGGGTCGGAAAATTATATTGTGGAAATTACAAACGAAATGACAAACTTATAAATACCCTTCTCACGAAGGTGAAGGGTATAATAAATAGAAAATACATATTCGGTTTCATTAAACAATTTGATAATAGCAAAAAAACAGTCAGAGTCAAATTCATTTCATACTACATGCTAATTTGGAGCTTAGTTTTAGCCACAATTTTAGCCTAAAACATACAAAAAAAAAAAAAAAATTAAATATATTCAGTTTAAACTATTATTTTTGCACTTAAAACGTTGTAATATGCTGTAAATACTTTCACACAGTAACATTTTAGTGTTTTCTCCATATTCAAATCATCTTGAAAAAAAGTTTTAAAAGTTTTTGTGTTTTCAGTTGTGGTTTTCATTCTCGTGGAATTGCCCATATGTAGGTTAATTAAATTTTCAAAATTAAATTTTATCTCTTAAACATTCCTTTAAAGATTTTATTAGGAATTAATTCATAGGAATTAATTCCTTTCTTAGTGCTTATATATAAAAAATGCATTCTTTATAGAATTAATTACTTATGGAATCATTCAAATTATTCTTAATTCAAATCCATTATTTTTTGTTTTATAATTCAAATCCAAAGCTAATTAAAAAATATTTTTCGATTTATTTTATAAATAATTAAAAACAAAATTGAATGAAATAAAAATATTTTCATTAAATGTGAATTAGATTTGAATTAACAAAAATTTAATAAATTAAATGTTAAATGAATACTATTATAAATTAATTCAACAATTAATGAATTCAATTAAAATGTGAATGAAAGCTAAATAAATTTGTACGAAGCTAAAGAATCAGTTTATTGGGAATGGTTTTATGGAACGAATTGTTGACATTTTTAATACAGAATTAAGTTCTTAGTATATAGCTCTTACCTGAATGTGTTTTAAACGGAATCGCAAAATGAATATTTTCAACAAAAATACATACAGTCACACAGATAATAGTACGTACCCCTTAAAAATTCTTTAATTTTCCAAAAATTGGTGATATTTAAAAAAAGTAAATGAATCAATAATTTTTAAATGAACACAAATATTTATTTCATTATTTAAATTTAAAATTAAAAACTTCAATTTAATAAAAAAAACACAAAAGCCTATTTAATATGACAGATAATTATACGTACTCTAAAAAAGATTAATGTACAAAAATAATTTCAGGTATATATATTATTTTATTAGTATTTTGTTGGACCTCCTTTTGCCTCAATTACTGCTTTCAATCGATTACTCATTGAAAATACCAGTTTTTTTGTTGTCTCAGACGTTATTTTATTCCACTCATATTCCAAGCCATCTTTAAGTTGTTGTTTGTTTCTATAAGTTTTTTTTCGAATGCGCCGTTCCAATTCATCCCATAAATGCTCTATGGGATTCAGGTCTGGTGATTGGGGAGGCGAATGGAGTTGTTTCGGGACATTATAGAGAAGCCATTCTTTGACAATATGCGAAGTGTGCTTTGGGTCGTTGTCCTGCTGGAAATACCAGGTGCCACTAAGACCCAAAACACTTGCGGAATCTTTCAAACTGCTTTTCAAAATGTCTAAATAAAGAAATCGGTCCATATTTGTTTCCACAAATCGCAGTTTTCCAACTCCATTCGCCGACATGCAGCCCCAAACCATGACCGAACCACCACCGTGCTTAACTGTTGGAATGAGGTTCTTCGGTTGCAGCTCTTCATTAGGTTTGCGCCAAATTTTTTGTTTGCCATCACAACCGAATAAATTGTACTTGCTTTCATCACTAAAAATCACATTCGCCCAGAAATCTGTTGTTTTGTACACATACTTAAGTGCGAAGTCGAGCCGCTTTTTTCTGTTTATTTCGCTTATTAATGGTTTTTTTCTTGGTACGCGGCTATGGAATCCGTTTTTTCGCAAAACACTTCGCACTGTTTCTGAATGAACATTAATATTGTGGTCATTTTCCAAAGTATTTCGAATTTCCACGGCTGTTGTTTTAGGATTTTTACTAACAGCACTTTTTATAAATCGCTCAACTCGTGGGGTAATTTTGGGTGGACGTCCAGTTTTTGGCTTGCTTGCTAGGGATTGAGATTCAGAAAAGCTTTTTATTACGGTCTGCACCGTAGACTTGGCACGTCCAACAATTTGAGCAATTGAACTTAAGGAATTCCCATCTTTCCTCAATTTTAAAATATGTTCACGCATTTCGATACAAATGTCCTTTGTTTTCCTACCCATTTTAACAAAAAAGTAAATTTTTTTTTCTAAAATTACTGCAGTCTTTAAGAATTGCTTACAAACTAAACTTTTAACACTTTCCGTATAATATTTTTTTTTATTAAATCTACTTATTTTTAAAAAGTACCGTTTCTATTTGGCATCGTACGTATAATTATCTGTGCTGCCATATTAAGTTTTATGTGTAAAAGTACAATAAGCGGAAAGTTAACCGGACTTTTTGTAGTTAGTTTTTGACAGTGTTTCGATGCCTTTCAAAAGCAAGCAAAAATATCGATCAGAAATCCAGGGTTATTCTTAAACCGAAATTTTAGAGGGAGTACGTACTTTTATCTGTGTCACTGTACATACGTAGAATAATTTCATAAATTATATTTAAATACCATGTATTTATTAAATCTTTTGCCAATATCCAATTTAAAATTATTATTCACACTCGTACGTACCATTTTTCATCATCTACATATAGATTAGAGTAATTATGGACTATGATTGATGATGATGGCGATACTCGTACGCCAATATTTGTTGCACTAAATAAATCTCTGTTTAACATTCACATGTTATTGACATAAGTATTCGCAATAATAACAAACTGTTAATTTGTGTGAGAACACTTTAAGGAGAATACACTGACTCCCCTCTTTGCCACCCCCTTGGTATTTTTAACTACATACATACATATGTAAATACATGTATTTACTGTGAATGGAGCATACAAATCAAAAGAATACAATAACCAAAACAAAACAAGTAAGCGGTGGACAAACGTTAAAACAATTTTTGAGCAAAGTTGGCAAGAGTGGTGGACAAACGGGTTTCTTAAAAATATGGGGCTTTAGAAAGAAACAACAACAACAACACACATACTACAAAGGTATGTATGTACATATAAGGGAACGGCTTTTCATAAGTTGAGGTAATAACAACAAACATATATAAATTATATAATGTACATACATACAACCATTTATATGAGAGAAATGGTCGTTTTATTTACAAAAACAAAAAAAAATAAATATGTATGTTATATGTTGGCGGTTGATTTTATTTTCCAAAGAAGATTAAATACTGGTACATGAATGACTACAGGCATATTTAAGCCTTAAAAGTAGAGCAGAAAATAACTGATTTATTCCATCTTTATCTTGTACAAGTAATTATGACAACATATGGAATTTAAATTTCAACATTATTGACTACATTCGAATTTGTGTTTAATGTTAACATGTAGTTTAACGGTAATTTTATTATTTACAAGGACTTGGTGTAATGTTAACTGCTTCTTATTCTTCTTTATTAAGAGCAATAACCTGTTTTCTGCTAAATTTCATTATTTTATGGAATAATGAACTTGTTGAAATAAAGGTCGGTCGATTAATTGTTAATTGCTATCGTAGGCAAAAAAAAAAAAAAATGTTTGTGACAACGTGAAAAGGAAGTTATTCTACAAAGTTTAGATTAGGGTGACCATTATTATAATCATATCCAAAAATAAGACAATTTCGCAAAATGTTCATGAATTTGTTGTGATTGACCACAACAAATTATGACTACTATACATACAGTGGTGGTCATAACATATGCAACTGGTAACAGAATTTTACAAAAGTGCTTTAAAATAGTTTTAAAGTAAAAAAAAAAATATTCATGTGCTAGTAATATTTTTTTATTATTGCTTTAAAAATGAGAAAATGAAATTTAATCTACAACTGATATTTCGTTGGCAACTAATTGCTTCGGTAACATTTATGTCTATAAAACTTAATATTTCGTGGCAATCCTTTATTTTTAATAACAGCCTGACATCGGCGAGACATTGAAGCTTTCAAATTGGCAATAACATTTCCAGGAATAGCGTTCTAAGCATCTACCAATCTTTGAAATATAATATCTGGATTAGTTTAGATCTGGTGATTATGGCGGCCATGCAATTACAGAAACTGTTTCTTGAGCTAACCACGATTTAACAACATTTGAAGAGTGCTTGGGGTCGATATCGTGCTGAAAGCCCCATCGCAACGGCATATTATCCCCTGCATGTGGAAGTATTACTCTATCAAAGATGCCTATATAGATAAATCTATCCATTATTCCATTAATTCTGTGCAATGGGCACACTTCAGCAGCAGAAAAACAACCCCATACCATTACGTTGCCTCCTACATGTTTCACCGTTTAAAACTATTTTAAAGCACTTTTGTAAAATTCTGTTACCAGTTGCATATGTTATGACCTGTATGTTCAACTAAAGAGTGAACAAGCTACTGCAAATTTAGATCACTTTCCACGTTATTTAATAAATTAATTTTATTTTATATAAAATCGGTGCCAAGCGCATCGTGTTAGCTAGTAATCCAATAAAAAACAAGTATCAGAACTAAATTCGGCTGTGCCGAATCTTATATACCCTTCACCAAAGTAAACATATTTACGTACATTGCCTTTTTATCCATGCAAAAAGCAACAAGAAAAAATCATAATTTCATATCAAATGCAATTGCAAAACATCCGATAATCATATTCGCACGTTGAGTGCTCACTGATAACTAACCAAATAAACACAACAATTATTTTGCACAATTGTATACATACAAATTATGTATGCGTGTGTTTGATTTAAAATTCTTATTCATTTCATCTCATTCCACATTGTTGTTGTATTTATGTATGAAAGAGTTGATCATATGATAACCCATTATAAACAACTATCTCTTTATATATACTCTTGCCACTCAAGGTGAAGGGTATAAAAACAAAATACGGAAAGCAATAACCAACACACATCCAAAGCATGCTTTTTTGTCAAAGCATGCAATAAATTGTCTTTTTTTGATGAAATTTTCAGAGGTTGTCTCGGATTTTGGCTCATATCTCCGTTATTTATGGACGGATTTTGCTGATTTTAAATAGCAAACTTCTCGAAAGTATGTCTGACAGAATTATTGAAGATTTGGATCCCGAAGATATCTGGGGTCTTCAAAAAATTGATTTCAACAGACAGACAGACGGACATGGCTTGAGCGACTCCGCTATCTATAAGGATCCAGAATATATATACTTTATAGGGTCAGAAAATTATATTTTGGAATTACAAACGGAATGACAAACTTATATATACCCTTCTTACGAAGGGTATAATAACCAATGATAAATCAGTGCAACAGCCATATTTAAATATACATAGATCGTAAACTCTCCTATCAAAAACTACATGAAAACAAAAGCAACACTCGTATGTGCGATTGTTTTGAGTAATTTTTTCTTTGAGTTTTTTTTCTAGTTTCCGCTTTATGTGTATTTCTCTATGGCAACACCCTTTCTGGTGTGATGAGAAATTCCAAGTCTGGGTGAATGTACTAGGCCAGTATAGCAAAACCTTTAAAGGGATTCTCGTTCTTAGGGCAAACATTTTTTGTATGACCTTTTATACATTTTTTTTTTTTTTTATCTTGATGTTTGTTTGCTTAGTTTTACAGCTATAACTCTAAATCTATTGATGCTTCATCAGGAAAGTTTTAGCTCAGACTTAAATAAAAAATTTTTATTAATATGTCCATGTAAAAATCAAGTTGGTCTAAATGTATCGAATGTTATCTTAAATAAATTGTAATTTGTTCAGACTTTTTTTTATAAATTTATAAAAAAAAAAATTATAAAAAAAAATAAAGCCAAAATATTTTTGTTCACGAATCAATATTTTGGCCTAAACAAAAACAAATAATAATGTTTCTACGGCCAAATTTAAAAAAAAATTAAAGAAATGGTCACCCTTTTCATTAGTTTATGGCTAAAGAAGTGTCTATATTGTTCGAGCTTTGTAACTTCAAGTATGAATCACTTTTACAATGCACTTTAGATTCCGTGATAAAATGTTAAACAATAAAAATTCATAAATATTCAATGTACAATATTTGTAAGTATGAATGTATATCTGCCCAGTTGTATAGCAAGTAGACAATGTATCCCTTATAGACAGTAATTGTTACTAATGTCTGATCACTTGCCTAACTTCAATTGATATATTTTTGGGTAATTTGAAACGTATGTCAATTGGTTACTTTACTTTATTTCATGGGATGTAATCTACATTGAAGACAATTGTCACTTAAAAGTCTCTAAGTAATCTAGAATGTAGTCACTTTAAATTTTTATTTTGTACTGCACTTTTTTGTAAAAACTGGTTTTATACAAATTGTTTGGATATAATTCTCATACAGTTTATTTTCTTTTTACTTATGTCCTGTTTTTATAATACAAGCGAGTACTTTGAGTGGAAATTTTACATGTTTTTCGTTATAGTTACATGTAATTATTGACATTACATGCAACCTAGCTTAAAGTCAATTGTTACTTTAGTGTATCTATGTAACCTAGACTGTAGTAACTTTTAACATTTATTTTGTACTGCACTTTAGAAAGTACATAGTTATTTTACCGACCGAAGTAATCTATTGGATATTTGTTAGAGGAAGGTTTTTTTACAAGCAATCGGTTATTGTACTGTTTGTGAGATGTCTTTTTAATTGACTATTTATGGTCAATTAGCACCCATACATGTTTAAATAACTAGTTATGTAGCTGATCAAGTAATCAGTTAGGTAGCTAGCAAGGTAACTGACTCTATGTAACCGGTATGGGAATCCAATGCGTTTAGTACTTTGTACCAGATATCAGACAGTCACATTGCAATCAAAAAGCGTCAATTGACCTCTTGCTTAGGACATACTCGTATTAAAATAACTAGCCACGTAGCTAGTTATGTAACTAGTTGTCACCCTAAATGATAGGTAAAATCACTAGTTAGGGACAGTCTCCTAGAACAGCTGGGTAGTTATGTAGCTGATCAAGTAATCAGTTAGGTAGCTAGCAAGGTAACTGACTCTATGTAACCTGTACGGGAATGTAATGTGTTGACTATCAGACAGTTTCATTGTCATCAAACAGCTATCAGTTTCATTGTAATCACAAATGCTTAGGATATACACGTGTTATAATAACTAGTAACGTAACTATTTATGTAACTAGTTCTCACCTTTAGTGATAGGTAAAATCACCAGTTCGATACAGTCACCAAGAACAGCTGGGTGTCTATTCAATTTATGTATCGTATTATTATTTTACTCATCCATGAGTAAATTTAAAAAAAAAAATTAATAAATAATTAAAAAAAAAAAATAAAAACAAAAACAGTTAATGAAAGCGATAAGAAACTAAACAGAAAGTGAATACGCAGCCAGTGTGTAACTTACGTTTAATTGCAGGTGGTGCAGCGCGGCGAGGCACATATATAAACAATTACAATTAAGACGGCAGCGACGGCGAATTTAATGACTGCTATTTATTTACAGACGAGTTGTATTCAAAGGTTACACTTTGTTGTAAGTATGTTTGTAGGTTTTTGTTCTTGTTATAGAATGCAAAAATTGTTTTTATTATGCTCCAATTAATAATTATCACAGAGTGTAATATTTACCGTTTGTTTGTATTTACGCTCTTTTTTATAAAAACAATTGTGTGTGTGTAAGGGATTTATTTGTCACTTTACTTTATTTTTTTTTTATCTTATCGGACAATTTGATTTGTTTTCTTTATGTATTTGGTAACACTTTTCAGCAATTAAATTGCTTACTAACTAATATTTAGCAATCCATATTTATTTTTGTTGTACGAGTATTTTTGATATACATAACTAAATATTTAAAATAGCAGAAGAATCTTCATATTTGTTTATAAAACAATTTTGATATTTTTATTATTATTATTATTTATTTTTGTAATTGTAACCGAAAAATTTGTAACGTCTAAATGACAACGCCCCGAAAAAATCACTAAGGTAGAAATAATTGTTGTTATTTTATTGTGTTATTTTGTTGAGTTTGTTATATTCTCTTTTTTTTTGTATTTAACAAATACTTTGAAAACATGTCAGTCAGTTAGTTAGTAAGTCAGTCAGTTAGCCAACTAAGAAAACAGAGAGTCAAACATTTATACAAAGACTGGGTTTAAAATACGTTTTGATACCTATTTGTTGATCAGGGATGGAAAATCAAAATCACTGTTTGAATCAGTAATTGCGAAGAAGGTGTAATTTGTATTTATTTTATTGTATTTCGAAAACAACGCTGATACAATGGAAGGTGACCTATTAGGGTTCCTAATCTAAAAAAAATTGGAATCTAAACAAAAAATTACTTTTTAAAATCGCACTATTATGCACATATATAACAGATTCGTAGTGATTTGTTCCCAATCGAATGATTCGAATATATCCACAGATTTTTTCGACTTTTTTTTTTGATGACGCAGGAGAATTACAATTTGAAAAAACGAATTTTTGTCACAAATTGAAATTTAAGGTTAATATAATATTCATATATAGTTAAATATAAAAAATTAAGATAATTTTTACTTTAATTCCTTTTAATACTTTAATAATTTAATTTTTATAGATTATTTCAGAAATTGTACTGTCGTAATTCTGTATTAACAAATTCCCCGAGAGTTTGGATTCAGGCATAACCCAGAGCGTATTGATGATATATAAAACCACAATGACCAGTAAGAAGCAATTATTGCTCATAAGGTCGCCCTTATTGAGCGATAATAGCTTCTGAGATTTTGTTCTTGACAGCCCGACAAAACTTTTTGTTATTCTGAGTCCAAATATGACTCTCCAATGGCGAACAATTTCCGACACATCCCTGGAATCGCCTTGTTATTTAGTATATCTAATGGCAGAAATGAGTTCTGGTCCCTCAAAGATCCTCCAGATCCGTCCTGTTTATTTCCAGAGCAACCCTCATGTCCAGGTATTCAACAAAATATCAATTTGATGTGCCTCCCGCCTTACCTCATATGTTAATAAGGACCTGATCGACATCACAATAATTCTTGCACTCCTTAAGCTTCCTTACAATCAATCGCTTTCTGTCGCAGATGAAATGGAATGGGAATTGTCCATTGTAAATTTAAATCATAAATCATAAATACCCGCAACAGTTTCATTATTCGGCTGATTGGATCCGTCCGTAACCATGATTGAAATGCAATCAAATCTGATTCCAAGCCGGTATATCTACAGTTTGGTACCCTGATGTGTGTGACATGTAATTATCAAGAATGTATTTTGAGAATAGTACCCCACCAATTCACCAGCTTTAATTGAGTGTCATCCCCGTTTAGTGATTTTAGATTTGTAATTTCCATACATTACATAGTAGTGGAAATGTGCAAAATAGCGCTCATTGCAAATGTAGGTCTGATTATCATAATCTCCTCTTGTATTGTCAACCACTGTATGAGTCTGGCTCAAAAAATATTATACCAATTAAAAAATCCGTTGTCCAACCCTGTTTTTGATCATTTTCACGTTAACAAACACACACACAAACTCACTCACGACCACAACAAAGCAATACAAAGAACCAACTCTCTTTTAATGACGTTACGTTATTTGACGTTTTCATTTTTTACTCTTCTGTTTAAGCCCTGTTTTATTGTAGCTTCTTTCCATTTTTTCTTATTCCAATCAACAAACAAATAATAAACAATAAGTTACTCGTTGCTAGAAATTTTTAACAACCATTTAAACCAACACATATACTAATTTTTTTGAATTTACGTTTTTCATAATTTCGTAATATTATGCTGCTTCGGACGGGCCATGCCATAAACTCTTAACTCTTGGTAACAAACACATGTACACTCAACTATTTTCATACGTTTTGTTAACATTCGTATGTACACTCATTCAATTCTAGCAACTACCTGTGTTTGATTTGCTTTTATTTTTTATTTGTTTGTTAATAAACAGCCTTATTTATATATTCTTTCATTTATTCCAATCTCCCATTTGGTTCTAAAGAACCAACCACTGATTCACTCATACGCACACAAATACACATCTACCGTTTTGTCGTTTTCTTACACAATTTATTGTTATTTTTCATCCGACCGACTTCCAACTCGTTATTAATTCAAACCGTAACTGGCGACGTTAATAGATAGACTAACATTAGATGTAGCAAGTTGTTGTGGCCATACCGCTAAAGCATAAGCCCAATAAACCAAACAGCCAACTAAATACATGATGGGTGCTCTGTATAAACTGGCCAGCATTTTTTTACTCTCTGTCTCTCTTTCTTTTTCGATTAGTTATTATTTTTCAACTCTTTTAATACTTGCAATGGACTCTTAACAAAATCTAGCACACATTTTGTTGGTTTATCTAAACTTTAGTTTTTGGTTTGCCTCATTTTTTAGAGTTCTTTTGCTAACTTGGCTTATGGTGGAGATGTGGAAATTCGAATAAATACCGAACCGATTATTTATGTTTTAATTCTTTGCAAGTTTTTTTGAAGAAGTCGTAGCTACTTGCTAACAAGTATTTTTAATTTTAGGAAATTCGTGGTCATTCCAATGATTGATCCACAGTACCGTTTAAGGTGTTAAGGTGGTTCGTGCGAGATTTCCTTGGTCAGAATCATATGGTTTGAGATGAGTAGCTGGATCTCTCAAGATGAATCAAATCCATGAAAAATTGTTGTGGTAGAGCAAACTGTACTTAGAAGCAAATGATATCAAGTTTTTTCGAAAAACCGGACAAATCGCCTACTGCTAGTTAGAAGCTTGTTTCTCAATTGTTCCAGGTGGAATATTTAAAGACAGAGCTAGCATCTACAATTTTGGATTTTTCTCGTTGGTGCCTATTTAAGGCTCCCCAAAACGATTTTCCTTAAGGTCACTAGTATGCGGTAACTGATATTGCAAGATATTCATGTATCTTATTGGACAATTCGATTCATAATTATGTTTATTGAGAAGAAAGAATAGAATATGTAAGAGTGCACACATGTGCAGTTTCCATGACAAAAATCCATGAATTCGGCTACGAATTGCTCCCTCATCCGGCGTAGTCTCCGGATTTAGCACCTAGTGACTATTTCTTGTTTACAGACCTAAAAAATTACCCTGCTGAAATAGATTTAAGTACAACGATGAAATGAGGCCTGATTTCAATGAATGAAAGTAAATGAGAAAGTAAAACAATTTTTATTTTACTAAGATATCTATTATATTTTAAAAGATATTTTAAATTTTGTTTTTTTCGGTAATGGAAGTCCAAATATTTTCCTAAAAATATATTCTTATTTCTAATAAATTCCAAAATAACAACGTGAAAAATAATCAAAAAGTTTATCTTTAAAAACAAATAAACATCACATCTAATTTTTAATGTTTTTAAAAAATAGTTATAATAAACATATTTATTAGAATTAATCTACATTTCAAAAACATGGACAGGGGAGTAGATTTTTTAAAAGTGGTGAAATTTACGAAATTATTTGTTCATTGAAAATTATTGCAATACCTTAAACGGATGCTTACAAAAAGCTTCGGGAAACTTATACAATGCTCTTAACGGACATACTAGTACATTCAAATTCCAGAGCCTTCGATGTCATTGCCAGCAGCCCAAACATTTAGTGTTGCCATACTTACAAACAATGCCAATAAACGCATGCTACTGATGGACGTGCCTTCAAACATGATGAATGCTGCAGGCAGTCGTTACAAACCGTTGAATTCAAATCGTCATTGCACATTCGTAACAATATTCAAATGTATTTGAATATTTCACAGTTCAGTCGTAAATAAATTTAAATAAAATCGTTAAACTCTTTAGCACTTTTTATTTTATAAATGTTCTTAATAATATTATCATTTACTGTAAAGGGTGTCTTCGTTTCGATTAGAATAAAGTTGCTTTAGTTGTAACTTAAAACATTGTATTATTGAAATTTTTAAATCTCTCATTTGTTCCGACTGCAACATGTGTCTATGTATCTGCCACTTGTCAAGCAAAGACGCACACAATCTTTTAATTAGCAATTATTCAAATGTTTCACATAAACCATACAAGGGGAATAAGAAAGAATTATCAATTGTATATTATGCTAAAATGATTCATAAATGTTTTTCATTTGGAAATGCCCACTTAGAGGAATGACTGAGAATAGAAAGTAAACGAATTATTACAAATCCAATGTCTGACACACTCTACACCAGAAACCAACAGACACACAGATAGGCGGACAATCATCTAACAATTAAATTTTAATTGAATCGGTTCACGCGTTGACCTTTTTTAGAAAAATTATTAAAAAAAAAAAAATCGTCATCTTTAAGTGAATATTTAAGAGCTTGAATGAATGTATGTATGATGGGTGTTTTTGAAGTGAGCTTTGCTTCCGATGCGGGATGTTGATTTAAAGAGTGATATTAAATTGATTATAACTTGAATGGGCAACCTAAGGTTCGCATATGTTTATACACATCACAAAAAAAATGCAATTCGAATAATTATTTGAATTAATTGAAATCCACATAAATGCTAAGTAAATAGAAATTATACTCAAAATATATCACATAGAAAAACTGCCCAAATATCCCTATCATACGAATATTTTTTGAAAAAGTTGTAGTTCATGCAGTTCTGCAGGTTCTAGGCAAGCCGAATTTATACAAGGTGTTGGCAGTGGCGAATTCGGGTAAATTCGACCGAATTCATTAAATTTTGTATACTTATATGTGGTTTGACATTTGGCACATCTCTCTTATTGTAAAAATGTCAAACTAGATAAAAAATTAATGAATTTGTTCGTATTTACCCGAATTCGCCACTGTCATCATCTTGTAAAAATTCGCCTTAGGCCAAGCTCCAAAGAATTTTGACAACAAAAACAAATAATATCAGATTTTTCACAGCCACAAAATTTCAGAAACAGATTTATTTCCACTTTTTTCGAAATTGTGCTGCATTAACATCCTATAAATGTATGGAATGACCAAGGAATCGATCTATGTACAGATGGTTCAAAAATTGGTTAACAAACGGTAAAAACTTCCGCGTACCAGATCACAATACTGTTGAGATTTTGATAATAGATAACAAAACTCCAACTTAATAATAAAACCCTAAGAACTGACTGATTAAATCTAGATCGATTTACAATATAAGAATGATATAAATTCTTTCACAAAATGCGAATATCTCAAGATAATACGGGTCCTGCACGGATACCATAACTATGGAAAATGTTAAACCCATCTAAAAGTTGTAGAACGAACTTAAAGAATATGCAATAAATGGGGAAACCCAAACCAAGAGAATACAAAGGAGATTCTAAACCTAAACAGACCAACACTCCGAATACTAGTTGATGTATTAACCGGACATACAAAGCTGAAGTCTCTTTTGTCTCACAAGAGTATCCCAAACAAAACGATCTGCATAGCGTGTGAAGACATTAGAGACGAACACTTTCAAATTGAAAATCACTGTGAAAAAAATTGGTTAAACTAGCCGACTTTTATTATTATAGGCTTATGGGCAGTATCATTTTATAACAGTGGTCGGCACTCATAGCCACCAACGTAAGATCACGATCGGATATTCGATTGTGTAAATGTGGTTTAAACGAGAACTGACTGCCACAAAAAAGTTGTTCTTTTATATAAACAAACACTTAAAAGGGGATAGAAACGTCAAAAGATCTTTAATAAAATGGAATCCGATAGAAAGAACTATTTGGAACTTCAGTATGCCTATATTTACTTATAATAACAACCAAAAAAATAAGATCATAATTAATTAAATAAAATCTGAAAAAAGAAAACAAACTAACGGCCATTTTCACAATGTACGATTATTTAATTTTTAACAGAAAATTAACTAACTGTCGGTTTGTTTAACGGGGACCATTTATGTTTCACCCATCATTTGATTACTTAACAAAAGCATTCAGTAGAAAATATGGCAATACTGCATACATTTGTTTACGAAAAATAGTGTAATGAAAGATTGAAATATAAAAAATTTTTAAAAAGGCGGCTCAAAAATTAATAATTTGTATTTTATTAGTTGTATAATAATAAAAAGAAATTGTAAAACTCAAAAATATTAAGGTACCTAACTATATTGTGAATTTATACCAAGAAACAAACTGAACAAATATTGAAAACCAACAAAGAAAAGTGCACATTTGTTGTATGGTTTGTAGTTTTTTCTGAAGTGCAATATCAGGGCGGTATCTGGATCACGCCTTGCAAATTTTCCTTTTCTGCGCTTTACATTTTTTAAAAATTATAAATATTACAAAAGTATACATGTTTTTCCATGTTCTTTTATTATATTTCTTACAATTAAGATGCTAACCGGCGAAGTTTGTTCGGTTATATTTAACAGCAACTTTGTTGTTAAAAGTGTCAGTTAAAAATTAATCGTACATTGTGAAATTCAGATTAGCTTAACTTGCGGTTAAAGTTCACGTTAACTTTTAATCATACATTCTGAAAATGGCCGTAAAAAGTATTTACTACTAGCTTGACCCGGTGCGCTTCGCTACCCCTGTCGTAGTCTATGTTGGAAATTTCAATAAAATCGTTTCGGCCGTTTAGTATTTATTGTTTAAGAACTAAAGGTACCGATTTTACCGGTTTTCCCCCTGTTTACCCCTTCCTGGTCCAAGTACTGAAAAAAATAATAGGCTTCCAAGTAAGGATCTATTTTCGTTCCAAATTTCAATAAAATCGATTCAGCCGTTTAGGCGTGATGCTCAAACAAACAAACAAATAAACAAACAAACTTACAAAGACATTTATATAGATATAGATTATGGTATTGACAAAAGCTGATAATGCTTCCTTCGCGTTATTATTTTGAGTCCTTATTTTGCGAACAACAATTTTACATAGGTTTTCTATAGGATTACATTCTGCCGAACAGACCACTTCAAAACTCGTATCTCAATATATTGTAAACACTCGGATACAATCCTAGAGGTGTGTTTTGGGTCATTGTAGTACGGGAATCTCCAAACTAGAAGTATAAATAAGGTAGCTTAAAATGGAACTGTATCCGATTTCAGTCATCATTTATGATATAAATTGGACTCAAGAAAAACCATCCCACTCCATAATATTGCCACCACCAAACTTCGGCCGTTTTACAAATGTTCTCCCAACACTGCCTCTTAAGTTGCTATTTCGATTCATCCAAAGAGAGTATTCCACTTCTGTCTTGACCAGTTCAAATTGTAAGTTTTTTCGAGTGTATATAGCAAACAAGATCAGTCAAACAGCGCCTAACAGTTTGAGTATTGATAACCTCCCGGGGAGTTATTTTTGGCAATTTTTACGAGGTCTTATTCCCAAATGTTGAGTTTTTACAGTAACTGTCTTACGAAATGTTTATTATTTCGGTTTTTAGATCAAAAATGTTTCAATTGTATTGTTACGAAATTGTATTTGAATTCAAATATAACAGTTTTAACGGTTGGTTTAAAGTTGCATCATGTTTTTCAACCTTTCTATTTCTGGAGGGTTTTAATTGTGGACAATGTAGTTTACCGGCCGATTAACAGCAGTTAACATAACTGTGGATATTATTAACATATATGTGGATATTATTAACGTAGCTTTGATCATTGTAGAAGTAGAACTTTCAGGAAGATGGCGCTGTGTATAAATAGTGGCTGCGATTGCAGTCGTTAGTTAGTTTTTCATAGACGCTGTTAGAAGTATGTAACATCAACTTTATTACCAGTGTATACTTGTACATTATAAAGTGTGTACATTAAGAGAAAGTGACCACATATTGAATAAATAAAAAGTTGTTACAATTTTGAAACTAAGTACTAAACTGCATTTATTTGCAATCAAAAGTATTAGGTTTATTTAAAGAAAATAAACCATCGTCTTTAAAAGGTAAAAACGTAACAGTTTTGTAATGCATTGTATGTATCAATAATATATTTTTGCTAAGAACAAAGAACTAGTTCGGATGATAAAAGTTGAAACAGCTAAAACGTGAAACATTCCTACAAAACCCTTTTAATTGCAGATTATGAACAGGTCATAGTATAAATATTTTAAGCTGTTGGACCTGCCGCTACAAAATTATGGCTATTGAGGGATTTTGTCAAGCAAAGTTGTATTAACAAATATTATTTGATTTTCGGCCCCCAGTAATAAAAAAAACTAATGGCCAGCACTGTGTTATGGATTTTTTTTTAACAAATTACAAAAAGAGTGCGAGTTAATTATTGAACTTTTAAATAACACGGGGTTACTTACAAACACTGACATTTATGATGAATTTATGAATGAGTGAAAAAAAATAAGAAAACGGAATGAATAAATTAAGACACAAGTTGGAAATACACAATTGAAATACATATGAGAAAATACACATTCATTATTTGTTAATTTACAATTTTTTTGTTGATCTGTTTTGAGATATTTCTTTTGCACTTCTTTTTACATTTGGTAAAATATTAAAGGCTTTTAAAACAAATGTAAAAGTATGTAGAATTTGTTATATGTAATTTGTTATATGCAATTGCAACCAGTATTGACTATTGTGTGCTCTGAATCATATATTTCATTTCCCAAAAAGTTGATATTTGTAGTACTTTTAATAATACTTTTCCATTTTATTTAAACAAAATGTGACATTTTTTAAATTAATTTAAACCTAGCAGTGAATTAACAAAAAGTCAAAACAGAAATTAATTGACATCGGATCTTATGAATTCGAGTATAAAGAAGAAATGGAAAACTGTACCCGCGCAACAATAACCAGCATTGATTTATTCACAAAAACGAGAAGCTGTTAGCTGAAGTTCAAGAACATTTTAGAGAAGTTCAAGCCAAACACGAAAAACTTGCTGAAGTTCAAGAAACTTCTAGAGCCAACAACGGGAAACTATTAGTTGAAATGGAAGCGAAATTTCAGGAAACTTCTAAAGCTACAGGCGAGAAACTTCGGGAAATGTGTGTGTTTATAAACAGAAGAGTTAATTCTTAGAAATAACAGGTGGCGCAAAAGTAATCCTCCTATCAGAAAATGCTATAAATTTTGCCGATTATTGGTCAAATAAATAGTCAGCAATATTCCACGTTCTGGAGCAGTGTAGCGTAACATTGTTTATTAACGTGTATTTCGCATGTGTTTACTACACAAATGTCAAAACAGAACTGACATTAGGGGCCTCGCAAAATTTATAGCATTTTCTGATAGGAGGATTACTTTTGCGCCACCTTGTACAAGCCATAGAAAACTATCCGACTTGAATGGTGTCGATAAAAAACTGCATGATCTAGATATGATGGTGACTAATCATCGATGCCAAAATGGACCGGTGCGAATTATTCCAGAAACCTCTAGTAGAACAAAGGCCCTTATTCACAGGCAGCACACGATTTGGCTCCAGTATGATACAGAGAAACTTATGGAGCAATGAAGAAAATGCTATAGAATTGATTTTGGCCTTAAAAGAAACAAAGCAATACTTCTTGATAACATATTAGCAATAGAAATAATTATGATGACGTAAGTATGATGGAGAACAAATAAAAGATATATACCGATTGGAATTGCGAAAGTTTGATGCAGCTTATTTATCCGGGCGAATGCCATCCGTTCTTAGATCAATACAAAATAGAGCCATTTGTGAATGACATTCTTGATCCTGAAGTAAAACATGCGTCATCATTTGCGGAAACCATCTCATTCGCGCTGGCTCAAGAAACAGCGAAAATAATTTCGAAGCCACAAATAAGCAATGTGCGAAATCTCGAAATTGTTGCTGAAAATGAGAGAATGATAGAAAATGATTTAAAAGAGGTATATTCTGCGAAACTGCAAAGCACCAAGAAACAGTACCAGATCTGTTTTGAAACCAAGAAACAACTGGCAGTCGAATCAACAATTATCATTTAAAATAAAACGAGCTAGCACTAGGGACAAGTGATGGTTACCAAATATGAGGGCCCCACAAGATATCCGTAATGCTACAGAAAAATAGTAATCTTATTGCTTGTAGGTACATTAACCGTCGGAAACACATTTTTGCTATATACACAGCATTATGCGCACTGCTACTGTGGAGCCAGCCACGGTCTATGGTAAAGTAAATGTGAAATTAACCATTGGGCCAATCAGATATTTATTGTTGCCGACATTGTGGATGAGGTAATCATTGGTGCTGATTTCATAATTAGGCACGGCATGTGGAAAAAAGTAATGATTTGGAGAAATATGGAAATACACCTTGACGTCTCAAGTAAGAAAGCTAGTTACTGTCAAGCATCAAAAACTTTAGTTTTGTGGAGGGAGATTGTGAGGACAACAAGAAGTATTCCTCTAGCCAAACGAAGAGAGGTGAAGGAGCTGGTTGACGAATTGGAGCGGAACGGACTAATCGAACCATCTTCAAGTCCTTGCAGCTCGGCTTTGTTTTTAGTTAAGATGAAAGACGACAGCACCAGATTTTTCGTTGATTATAAAAAGCTGAACAGCGACATCAAGGAGAAAACCTAGAATTGACATCACCCTGGATACACTAGCTGGAACAAAATTGTTCTCCACATTGGACTTGCAAAGTGGTTATTGGCAAGTAGAGATTTCGGACAAATACAGCATTTTGCGCGAATGATGGGTTATGGCAGTTTAATGTGATGCCATTTGGACTCTGCAATGTTCCATCCACATTAGAGCGTTTAAAAAACCTTGAAGAAGTCCTTAAAGGAATATAAGTAGCTGGACTCAAACTTACTGCAAAGAAAGAGCTGTAAAGGAGTACGCGAGTGGATACGAAATAGGCGGTTTGCTTTCACAGTCGAATACTTTCGAAGCATTACCACAAATATTTGTATGATCAACAATTCCAACTGAGAACCGATGGGCAACTGGCTCGTTGCATTGAGCGGCTTCAAAGCTATGACTTTACGGAATCTCGAGACGGCCATGCAACGTGAAATGCAAACATTATACAAAAGCCGAGGAAATGAAATGTATCATCGATGTTCAACTAATGCATATAGAGTCCAGTGAGGTTTGTTCTGTATCGCAAAGAAATTGCCACATACTGGCTAAAATAATATTGGCTAAAGAAGAATATAGAAAGCCAACGAGCAATGAAATATCCACTGATGAATGTTTTACCCTATGGAATAATCTAGAGTTGTTAAATGGCTGCCTTTACCTCATATGGGAAAGTGCTGACGGCAAATCGGTGACAAATCTAATAGTGGTTCCTTCCCCTAAAATAAACGAAGTAGTGAAAAAGTTTCGTGGACAACTTCAGCGGGTGTCCCATTGCAATGGATGTAGCTGGTGCTTTTCCTGTCAGCGATGACAGAAACCGTTACGTTCTACTGGTTATGGATTATTTCAGCAAGTGGCCAGAGGTATATGCCATTCCTAACAAGGCGTATTTGTGAACAACTGGGTGTGCCGTTATGATGTTCCGTTGGAGTTACAGTCTGACCAGGGTAGACATTTTGAATCTGCCGTATTCAAGGAAATGTGCGAAGTATACGGAATAAGAAAAACCAGAACAACTCCGCTGTTCATGACTCCACCTCTCCAACACCTGCAAAAATTGCCTTTGGAACTGAGCTGAAATTGCCTGGCTACTTAGAATTTACCCTCAGCAATAAATAAAGACAATGAAAACTCTACCCAGAACAACGAACTCTACGAATTCGAACGCAAACGAATAAAAATGACCAGCGACAAAATTAAAGCCAGATATGATCGAGCAGCGAATTCTGGAGGATTTAACGAAGACCAGCTAGTACTATTCTATAACCCACAACGTAAGAATGGACTGTCTCACAAACTAAAAACCCATTGGGATGGACCATACATGGTTGTTAAGAAATTGAACGACGTGATCTACAGAATACCGAAATATAAGAGACCGAGATCTAAAATGATGATCGTACATCTAGAACGGTTAGCTACCTATGGGAAAGGGGACTCTGAGCCTATTCGGGCGAACAGACTTAAGTGGGGGACAGTGTTACGAAATTTCATTATCAATTTGAATTTAACGGTCTGTAATAGCTGCTTGCAACATTCATCATGTTTACAAACATTTTCATCAATAGAAACTTATACTTATCAACAGTGTTATTATCACGCTGTTATAAACATTTTTGTATAAGTATGACAACATTAACTATGAAGTAGCTTTAAAAGCTGTAGGTGATCATTGTGGAAATAGGTCATTCTAGTTTTTTTATTTAGATTATTCATGAGACTTCTAGAATATGGCGCTGTGTATACAAATAGTAACATCGAGTTGTGAGAGAGTTAGTACTGTATTCATGTAAATTGTAAAGTTTGTGTATTAAGGGAGTGACTATTAAAATTGTTGTGTGAATTTAAGTAAAGCGTTATTACAATTTGTAAACTACTGATCGCTTTTATTTGCAATTAAAATAATCTGGTTTACTAAAAAGAAATAATCCAGTTTTTAAAAATGTTGAAACGTAACAATACAATGTATTGTAAGCCATACAATACATTAGCCTCTCACCTGTATCTACCACTCAATAAGGAGTACGTGATGGGAATAGCTATGAGAGGTTTACTTAGGTTGTATGAGTAAACTTTATTTAGGACGAGAGAAATTGGTCATACAGGAATCTGTATGCATCCATGCGCTGTGGTTCGGACTACATGTTAACGAAAATAAACTCCGATAGGATACCCCCAACAGAGATCGCGGACATGGGTGCATGAAAAAGCTTCGACGTATTACACGATAGTTATGCGGTATTGATGTGACGGATCGAAAATGTATGAAGGCACAGGTTCTGGTGTTTACATAATGGATATAATGTTACTTTATACTTAGTTAGTCAAGCAGCACAAAAGGCTCTGAAAGATCACAGCGCCAATTCCAAGCTGGTATATGACAGCAATCGAACCCTAGGATGGTTGATGCGACATTAAAGGTAATGAGCTCGCAAAACAGGGCAAATCTGTGAAATCACGACTCAGCTATTACCACAGGATTGTAATAGAGAAAATATTGCTCCGAACTAACAATAATAATGTTAGGATTTTGGAAGGACAGTTATTTTTAATTATTCTCCAGGTGATCTGTCCTATGAAATCTCCTGTGATTTTTATCTAGCTACTTATTTATGTTCATATAAGCTAGAACACATGTGGCAGCATAGCAAAAATGAAAAATGTTAATGATTAGCTTCGATCTTAGACAGTTCGAATTACATACTTGCAAATAATTAAGCCAAAAGGTTATCTTTATCGATCGGATCAGAGAATGGTTGGCCATACGTTGAAAGCGTAGGAATATAGCAACTAGCACTATTCTTTGTGTTTATAACGAATGGCCAGAAACTTTTAACAGCCGGAGAGTAGTAAGATCTTTAGCAAGAAGGAGCATGAGTTTGGCTAACCACGATTTTGTTTTTACGCCAGTTTCGGAATGCTTCCTATCTGATGAAGATCACAATATGGCACTTCTTATTAAACCAAGATTTGTAAATTTTTTTAATCGAATTTTTCTTTGATTTAATAAGGTTTTCATTCCCAAATTTTCTTTGATTTAATAAGGTTTTCATTCCCAGCTTAATTTTGTTCTCGACAATTCTCGGCATGGCATTAAAATTAATTATAATTGTCTAAAAACAAAGTTTATAATTGAAAAGACAAAATAAATCGTTGAACTTCTGTAGTTGTATGACCTGAATAAATAGTTTCTCTAATCTAATTTTAACATATCGCTCATTTGCTGCAACAACATCATAATTCAAAAATATCGTTTCGAGAAAAACGACTTTGAATGTTTTATGATATTTGCACCTTACTAAGATTCATAAAAGTTCTGATATGAATTTTTGTCTAACTAAAATAACGTTTTCCCATGTGATTGTGAATTGTGTACAGGGGCCAAATTACCGCATTAGATATCGAGTAAAATTTATCGTAATTTTCTTATTTGAGATTATGGCATTCGATATCGAGCAAGAAATATAGTACATTTTATCATAATTTCGATATCGAAATTATTTTGTTGTTTCACCAATGGTATGCCGTCTTGAATGTCGCTGCGAAAGCGTCGAAAGTCCATCCGGATGTGTCATGGAAGGGGATCCTGCATCAGAATCTGATGGTTGGGGTGACTAGGCAGATGGCTTGCCAACAGGAACTGTCTATTTAACATCACATTATGTTGTCTGACCGACACTAACCTGGTCTCCTCAAGTAGGTTAGGTTTCATGGGCAGCCACTCTTCAAGAATGCTCACTTGGGTGCATTACCCAAGGGGTAAACAGCTGGGTATTTATTATACGTCCATTGTTTCCAGGCTAAACCAACCAGATTCCCTGATGAAGGAGTAGATTCGTCTAAGACTCATCCTTGATAACTCATCTAAGCATGATAGGAATGGAATTCCGAAAATGCGTTCCCTCAGATTTATCAGAGCCGGGCATTGGCAGAACAGGTGGGACACCGTCACCTCCTCTTCTTCATAGTGATTGCTCCTTCAGTAGTCATTGTTCCGTAGGCCCAGTCTTTTAGCATGTGTCCCAATTATACAGTGATCTGTAATGAAGGAATCAATTAGCCTTATTTGCTCTCGACGAAATTCCATAAGTAGGTTCGTCCTGCTGGCATCATATACGGGCCAAGTAGACATCGATATAACACAGGAAGACTCGTTGGTCCACCTGCTTTGTGCAGACTCATAGAGTATCTGCTGTACAGCCATCTTGCATTTAACAAGGGAAATACCAGAAAAGTAGTCGATCTACTCATCATCCATCATCGCACCCCTTTTGGCCAGTTCATCTGCTATACAATTACCCTGATTTCCATCATGACCAGGGACCCATATAAGCGTTATCCTAGACTATCTCGCTATCTCACTAAGTAATACCCGGCATTCCTCGATTAACCTAGATGTCGTGAAGACAACCGCTATTCCGTTAACGGTAGCCTTGTTATCAGTAAATATGCATATATCACCAGATCTTCTATATATATAAAAATGGATGTTTGTATGTATGTATGTATGTTCCGAATGAACTCAAAAACGGCTGGACCGATTTTGATGAAATTTTCAGGGAATCTTCAGGGTAACACTGTAAAGTCAGATTTTTTATTTTCGGTCTGTGGGCGGAGGGGCGTGGCAAAATTAAATTTTTACATTTTACCGCTAATGCCATCTATATATATAAAAAACGGCTGCACCGATTTTGATGAAATTTTCAGGGAATCTTCAGTATAGCCCAGCGGGTAACACTGTAAAGTCAGATTTTTGATATTCGGTCTGTGGGCGGAGTGGTGTGTAAAAATCAAATTTTTACATTATACCGTTAATGCCATATATATATAAAAACAGATTTGTGTATGTATGTTCCGCATGGCCTCAAAAACGGCTGGACTGATCTTGATAAAATTTTTACGGAATCTTCAGAAAAGCCTAGCGGGTAACACTGTAAAGTCAGATTTTTGATTTTCGGTCTATGAACGGAATGGCGTGGCAGAATCAAATTTTTATACTATACCACTAATGACATAAAAAAAAAGATTATTGTATAATTGTTGATCGACCTTTTCTTCAACTCTCACAGATAGTTTATTTAGTTTCCTATATACAGGCTTACAAAGTCAGTGATTGTTGTAAAAAAAAATTTGCCAAAAAAAAATTAATTTTGTCGACCAAAAAATTTTTTTTCAATTGGAGAAATACATAAATCATTTTTTTTTATTCCCAACGTTCAAACAATGACAATTTTCATTTCGTTTCTTAACATCATTCTTAAAATTTTAATTCAAAGTGGTGTACTCTGAAGCGTATTATTTGGTGTAAGCGAAGAAAGGAATACATTTCAACAAATATCCGGTACTATAAAAGATCTTTTATTTTATCAATCGATGATAAACAATTTTGTTTACTCTTGCATATTAGATGCATGAATAAGAAATTTCCATATGAAATCTATGAAATAAAATAATATTTTGAATAACTCTCCGCATTCCACTTTTAATAAAAAATAAGGGCATCTACGTCTAGAGCCACAGAAATGGGAAGAGAACGAGAATCACGGCTTCAGCAAATGCGTCGCATTGCATCTTCATCGAGTGCTGCAGAGACACCTCAACAGCATATCGAAAGACTAGAAGCCAATCGCTACCGAATGGCTCGATCAGAGAAGGAATCGATTTAAAGTTGCCAGCATTTTATTACAATAAGTATGATGACTACAGGAATCACAAGGACGTACTGATTGCCGCAATTGACAAACATTGCTTACATTGCCGCGTTTTGAAGTTCCCTAAGGAATCCCCGAGAATGTGCTGTTCGAACGGTTATTCTGCCACCAGTTATTGAGCCGCCTAAGCTACTTCTAAGTTACATTTGTAAATCCAAAGACTTTTATAAATAAAATGAAAATGAAATGAAAAAAATTTCCGGCGCCAATCCTATTTCCAAGCACTTCCTTCAAAATATATAAAAGTGCAACTGATGATTTCAAACGACGCCGGCTTCATGCCCACCTTTAAAGTTCAAGGCCAAATGTACCACAGAATTGGATCATTGCTCCCGCTTCCCAATGATGATGCGAAGTTCCTTCAAATTTATTTCACTGGAAATGAAGCTACAGAAGCCGATCGCTATCAACGAACATGCGTGTGCATTTGCTGCAATACCCTTCTGCCGAAACATTCTCAAAACAATTGTTGGACATCAGAAATGGAAAAATTTCAATTGATCACTCCACAAATTAGATTTCGTTGTTGACAAGGTATTCCCAAGTCTTACAACCAACTACAAAAATTTGGATTAGCTGTGGGAACATGCAATTTTGGCACCAACAAATTATGAACAAATACAATTGAAACTGCCTGGCGAAACAATAAAATGCAAATCGATTGACACAGTAATGAACGAAGAACAAGCCGTCGATTATCCTACTGAATTTTTGAATTCATTTTAACCAGCCGGACTGCCACCACATGTATTAAAATTGAAGGTTGGATCACCGACTTTGTCCGGCACTGTATATTAAAATCGAGACCGAGATGCAATATAAAACTGATGTTTTCTAAGGGCCAGCAACGCGGACCGGGTTCAGCTAGTATTTGATAAAACCTCAGCCAGTTGGATGCAAGTTTAATGGCCGTAACTTCTGTCTGAAGAGCCGTACAAAAGTTAGGTAGCCTGAAGTAGGATTTGATCCCAAAATTCTCAACAAAGAAACCTCCACCGACCCTACTGCCCCTTTTCGAGCCATCAGCATATAGCATTAAGACATCGTCAGGGGGAAAGAGACCGCGCTGAAATAAATCCCTATTCGGGATTATAGTATGGAAAGGTTTTGCGATGCAGTAATCGATATTACTATGTAGGTGTCCATAGTAGTTCAGTATCCTAGAGTGCCCATGGTCTTTACCAGACCACGAACAGCGAACATTCAGCAGAGTTGAGAGCCATTTGTGTCACCATCAAATCAACTGGTAGCCAGTTTAAAATAGTAAAAAGTGCCTTAGAGGGGGTAGACCTTATATCGCCTGTAATCAGTATCGCTATAGTCCTAAGAACTCGTTCAAAGGCCTTCCGGTGAGTATCATTGTCCAAAGCGTGCCACCACACCAACACTCTGATTTAAAGATCCAATTGATACCCTTCGGCATAATACCCCAGTTAGGACCAATTGCCCTTTTACAGGAATAGATGGCAACATAAGCCTTATTAATCCTGTTTTGAATATTTAAATTCCAGGATAATCTTTTATACAGAATGATGCCAAGGTACTTTGCATTATCCCTGATCTCAAGGCTAATTCCATTCAGTCTAGGCGGTCTAAAGTCATCGATCTTATACCTCCTAGTGAAGAGAACCAGTTCCGTTTTTTGTGGGTTCACACTAAGTCCACTCGATTCCATACAACTAGATATTATATCCAGAAATTTACCGGATATAAATACTGCAACATCGTCAGCATATGCGACTGTCTTGATCCTTTTGTTGTCCATTTTGACCAACAGGGTATTCATAGCCAAATTCCACAGAAGTGGTGAAAATTTAGGATGGCATCGGGCCTGACATTGTTAAAAGCCTCTTCAATATCGAGAAATCCAACAAGTGAATACACCTTATGTATTAGCGACTCTTCAACGGAGCCAACTAAAGAATGAAGAGCTGTTTCCACAGATCTACCCTTGGTCTAGGCATGTTGGGATTTAGAGATGAGTTCTATTGGAATGGTCATTCTCAGGTATACATCAATAACCATTTCTAGGGTTTTAAGCAAAAAGGACGCAAGACTAATTGGTCTATAGTCCTTTGGTTTAGTATGAGTCGCCTTGCCTCCTTTAGGAATAAAGACTACTCTACACCACCATGTTGGAATATATGTCCACCTAATACACGCTGTGTATATGTTAATGAGCCATGGTATAACTATATCTTCATTCTTTTGAAGATCAGCGGGAATGATGCCATCCGGCCCAGGGGATTTAAAGGGGTCGAAGCTCTTGATTGCCCACTGGATTCTTTCTCTGTTCATCGGAACAGAGTTACAACATGGAGCACCAGAATCAGCAGCCCCATTCACAGTCTCATTATCTACTGCGAGGCACCCTGGAAAATGAGTGTCTAGAGGGACCTCAAGTGTTTCCTTACTGTTCAGAGTCCATCTACCACAGGGTTTCTGAATATAGCTTGGTTCAACCGGAGAGGTTGATAGAATTTTACGTAAACGGTTAGTCTCGGAGGATCCTTCTACGTCGCTACAGAAATCCCTCCAGGCTTTCCTTTTCGCGTTTCTCGTAAGGTTCTTAAAGTGATTCACTGAGGACTTGTATACCCGCCAATTACCTAGCGTCTTTGCCTCATTGAACAGTTTAGGACACGTCCTTCTGGCGTGTGTAATCTCAGTGTTCCTCCAGGGTGGGTTCGGTAAAGACCGAGAGAGTACATCGCATTAGAACTCCCAATTGGTCTTCCTCCTATTTAGAATGGTATTAACATTCCTATAAATTACACCAATATTGAAATCAATATATTGGTGATCTGAAAAGGAGCAGTCGCTGGAGACGGCCCAATTACTAATCATACTGTGGTGCTCAGCACTCACAAGTGTTATGTCTAGAACCTCACTTCTATTTGCAACAATGAAGGTAGGTTCCGAACCTCTATTTACTACTTCCAAACTACTATTAAATATGAAACTGAATAGACTCTCACCTCTTGTATTGGTGTCGCTGCTACCCCATATAATGTGGTGCGAATTAGCGTCAGCACAGATAACCAGAGGTATTCTGGACTCATTCGCCTTTTTAATAACACTACGTACAGCATAATTTGGCGGATGCTCTCCGTGATCATGCGCCATATAGCTGGATATCAGCCATAACAAACTGCCTTCACTAGTTTCCCATGAGACTGCTACTGTATCTTCATTGCTGTAATCAGACAGAATGAAGATATTCAAAGAGCTTTTAGCCAATATACAGGATCTAATTTTACCTGCGCCTTTAGCGTAATAGAGCTTATAGCCCTTCAAACATAGTCCACAGATGCGATCCTACTTAGGTATCAGGAGGATTCCATCACAGACCCTGATCGCACAATTGGCATACTGGAGGCGCTTTCCCCCCAGAGGCACCCGAAACATGGGGTTTAACCGCCTTGACGGTGTGGCGACGATGGTGCGTTGACAAGGCCATTGGCGATCTGGGAGGTTATCTGTGTTAGTGCTGTTGTTCTGCTATGCGCTTCCCTGAATCTATGCTGATGTGTGGCGACAGTAGGGATTCCAAAACTTTTGCTACATGTGATACGGAGATGGGGAGCTAGGTAGTCGTGGATTATATCTCAACCATTTGTGGGCCAAATTTATATAGCAGCCGATGATTGATTTATCAATGTAAATTATTTGGTGGCTTCGGAAAGTTGATTTCAGCAGACAGACGCACACGGCTATATTAACTTCGCTATCCATAACGATCCAGAATATATATACTAAATGAGTCGCAAATGTAAGAAATTACAAACGGAATGACAATCTTATATATATATTATTACCATCTAATCACATTGTTTCTAACAAAGTTATCTTACCTAATGACTTAGAAAATCGGTTGGTATAAAAGAATTTTACTTTTATTAAATTCAAGTTAAAACTTTAAACTAAAACAAATTATTCTCAGTAATAGTTTAAATTATATAAAGATAGTGTTTATATTTGTTAAGTATTTTAAACCTCTACTTTTTTTTAAATAAATAATTCGTAAATTAACAATTGGCAGATTTAAAAATACATTTAGATAATAAATAAAATATTAGCAATAAATATTTAATGTTGTTATATACTCATGAGCTTTTTAAACATTACAGCATTTATTTTCCACAATAAAAGTTGGTTTGGTTTTTATTACAACAGCAAATATAATAGAACCAGTCTTAAAAAAGCTGGGTATAAAGAAAAAAATATTAGCGCTGAAAAGTCTTTAACAGGCGCAAATTTATCATACATTTATCATTCCATTCTGACATTAATAAATATAATTTTACACTTTTTGTGAACATAATGTAGGCAAAGTACATTTAATAATAGATTCATTTCTTTTCATTTTCTTTAATATAGAAATACCAAAAAAAGCATTATTATGTTGTTGTTTCTAATTTAAAAAATTATTAAACAAATTTGTTGCAATCATAAGTCTGTAAATTGTGCAGCCTTGTTTCAGTTTATTGATAATGGTTTTGTTTCATGTTCTAATCGATGTTCAAAGAAGACATACGTTTCTCAACCCTAAAAAACGCGCGAAAAAGAGAAAACAAATTGAAATATTAGTTTGTGATTGTTGGTGTATAGTTTAAACAAGGAAGGAAGTTTACACGTTAACGCACGTAATCTCAATATCTTGAAACAGTTCACCAATCCATGCCACCACAAGACAATAATGTTGAAATAATTGCAACAACAATTCACCCTCATCCAACATTTCGATACGTTCGATACGCTGGCGTTCGGCCGGTGGTATACTTTGATATACCTGCACCATGTCCCAAGCTCGACTGCCACTCCAGCCACATTCCAAAAATCTACCCATTTGTGTATCCAATGAAAGGCAAGCATCAACTCCGGCCAAACTACAGCCACGACAGCGCAAATTGTTTAACATCACTTCACCGAAACGATCATTCATATTGACCTAAAAAGAATTTTTTTTTTTTAAATAAACAAAAAACAAACAAATGCAATAATTCCAACTCTCACCTGTTCATAATTGACAAATACAGCACTGGTAAACTTACTGGCAATCCACTTCAATAGATTTTTACAATTCTGTAACTCTATATAAACTAATACACATTCGGCCAGAAATATTGTTGGTAGTGTGTAGTCAATTTCCGCCTGTTGTAATTTATTGTCTACTTCATCTATATTTCTTAAATCTACACCCATCAAATGATAATTGGGTCCATGCAAATCGGTGGGACTTAGCCGCACCTCACCATCTTCATCGTGTATTTTCGACAATAGCACTTTGTTCCTTTTAATTGTGTAACATTTGCGCGCCGTAACCGTTGGAAAATCTAATTCAATGAAGTTTTTAACTTGATGCGTGGTATCACGCAGGCGAAAATACAGCGTATCAAAGCCACAGCCAAGATTAATGATCTGACAGTTGCCATCAGTTTTCTGCAAGAAGAAATGTTTATGGAAGTTTTAATTAGCAAGAAAAACTAAAAAACTTATTTCAGTTTTCAAAAACATGACCTTTTACCAAATATAAATTACATATACATACATACTTATATTTCTAAGATAAATTTAAAAATGTACTAGGTTTTCTATTAAAGTGTAGTAAATTTCAGAATTTTTAAACGTGTTAAACATACTCCTGTTAGCATTGACAAAACAACGGAAGCTTTTGCAAGAAAGAAGCCGAAAACAAAAATAATATCTAAGGAAATGATGTTATCATGTTTTACATTTATTTCAATGTTTATTTTATTCTGATAATTTATATTCGCACAAAACGTTTTTTAAATAGTAAAAATGTCCCAGAAATTAGTCCCCGGAAGGTTATCAATACTCTAAAATTAGAAATTAACTCTCAAAGTTTTAGCCGCAGTGCAAATGAGGCTGTTGTAACAGCTAAAACTATGTAATTTTCTAATCAGGTAGTTCTGCATTGGGCTCCGTTGTGGGCATACATTTTGGACGGCACGGTATATGCTGGACCAGTCTGTTGCTCCATCCCAACATCAGTTTTTCACAGTGTCGGCTATGGGAGGTGGGCGTCCTCCATGTATTACATGCATCCGGTAAACTGTCAAAGGAAATCCTCAAAATTTTTGGGTGGTTCATAGTCGGAATTTGAACCCCATCGAGTACGACCCGTTGTTGTGCTGTGCATTTTACGTAATCCATGCTGTTGACGATCTACTGAGAGAGTAGAAGAGCCTCAAGAGATTTCGCAACCGGCGACAAGACGGATATCGGACTGTTAACAGGTTAAAAACCGTTGTCAAGTACTCAACTTCCCGCTCGCCAAAGTGTTTCAACATCAGCACGGATATTCCATCTGGAGCAATCGCTGGTTTGGCTGCAGTTTACGAACAGCAGTTCGTTTCGCCTTATCAATCTCTGGGTGCTCAATAAAAAGCCAGCATAATGCACGCGAGCTTCGTTCAGGGTTGGATATGAGCTCGAGAGAGACTTATGTTGCAGTTCTTCATGTGATCTATCCTCTTTTACCAATCTCCTGATATCACGATTCAGGTGTGTAATCCTTGGGTCTTTAGGGTTGGTACTTCGGTTCTTATTAATCGACCAGGTGGAATAAAGCGAGCGGCTGCGTCTGTTACGGATTCGCCGAACCTCATCTAGGCTTGGTGTACGTTGGAGGGTGTTGGAATATCATTTAAGACGCGATCGGTGCATTCTCTGAAGCCATGCCAGTCTGCTTTCTTATTCATCAACAACTAAGAACTATGGAAATGAGGCTGGTTCTGGCTGATATAGCCACGCGAAAAACCTCTTATTTTAGTTAACAGAATCTACTCAATATGGAAAATTTAAATGAATATAACTCTTATTAATATATGAGAGTAATAATTTAGACAATACTTTTGAAAGTCATTTTATACATTTGGCAAATTGGAATGCATTTTCTATACCGCCAAAGAAGTCATTAGAAATATTTAAATACAGAATCTATTGTAAACATCATATATTTAACTCACCATTGTTGAGAAATAGAATTCGGGATTAATTTCACGGCACGAAATCATATTTCATAACATGTTAGACCATGTAGTCAGCCTCGAATCATATGTCTCTATGTCGACAACTTTCCTTTAAGCGTCAGTAGAGATACGTTAGAGACGACAGTGCTAGTGTATTTCTGGTGACATTGTTTTTTTTTTTATTATGTTGTGCAGTCAATAGGTATAGAAAATAACTACCTAATCAGTAGTGATACAGTCTACTGGTGGATTTTCAATGACAAGCTAATGATAAATATCAATAGAAGATTACATTAGCTGGGGTACAAATAGTAGTAGTGCTACTCCCAATGTCACTTGTAACTCACTATAAATTCACTATTGGCATTCCCTGCAGGGAGAGCAAGAAAAAATTTACTCACATTGCAAGTGTTAGTGTATTTTTTCTAACTAATGATTGTACCTATCATTTAGGGTATCCACGAAAATGAGATTCACATACCCGTTACATAGATTTTGTTACCTTATTAGCTGGTACATAACCAGTTATTTATATTTTATAGTAAGTAAAATTACTTATCCCTAAGTGGAACAAAAAAAAAAAAAATAAACATACAACCAGCATTTTCGTTTGGGACATTTCCTACTAAATTTGGTAGGTTTTTAGTGAAAGTAATGACATTAATAGTGGGATTTATTTAGTTTAAAAACAAATCATGCCCGTCCGTCTGTCTGGCTTGCTGGCAGTACAAGTAAACATTGTTCGCAAAGTACTGGTCGCAATTAAGAATATATTTCGATCAAATTTGGCGATCCCTATTGAAACTGTTTGAAATCGGTCCATTATTTCATCAAGCCCACATATAAATGTACTCCCGAAATGGGACTTTATCTGTCATACATACTTGATTTATATAGGTATCTACACAGATTTTGTTCCAAATAAGTTTTATATATACCGAAGTCATGTCTCCTAATTTTATGATAATCGGTCCATATTTAGACATAGCTCCCATATAAGGCCCACTTCTGATAATCGCACAAATCTCTTAAAAATGTTGGAATGCACAAGTCTCATTGTACAAGTAAACTTCCGATGTTTTTTGGCTGTAATTAAAAAAAAAAAAATTAAAAACTTTGATTCTTCTTGTGGATTATTTTTATTTGGTCTTTTAATTTTTTTTACATCAAGTCGAGAATATGATGTCATGTAAATGTCCGCCGCCACAGTTGATTGTCATTTGAGCCCTTTTAATGGCATTTTCCATCACTTTGGCCAAAACTTCCAGCGATAGGTCCTCACATTCTTGACGTATATGTATTTAAGAGCTGCAAGAGTCTGAGGCTTGTTGACATAAACCCGCGACTTCAAAAAGCCCCACAAAAAGAAGTCTGGAGCGGTCAAATCAGGCGATCTTCCTGGCCAGTGCAAATCGCCAAAACGGGAGATTAGGCGCCCGGGAAATGCATCCTTCAGCATATCGGTTGTGGTACGTGCAGCGTATGCCGTTGCACCGTCCTGTTGGAACCACATGTTTTCCAATCCCAATTCATGAAGTTGCGGCAAAAAGAACTCGTTGATCATTGCTCTGTAGCGCTCACCATTCACAGTAACCGTTTGGCCCGCGACGTCTTCGAAGAAAAAAGGTCCGATGACTCCTCCAGCGAAAACAGCACACCATACAATGACTTTGAGCGGGTGTAATGGCTCTTCGTGGGTTACACGCGGATTTTCAGTGCCCCAGAAGCGTAAATTTTGCTTATTTACGTACCCGCTAAGATGGAAATGGGCCTCATCACTCATGATTATTTTTGATGAAAAATCATCTTCCTCTTAGTGGTGATTAAGGATGGCTTGAGCGTATGTTAGACGCGATTGGCGGTCAGCAGCTAACAGCTGTTGCACCGTCTGAACTTTGTACGGAAACATCTTCAAATCTTGTACCAAAATTCGCTGTAAAGACCGCAATATTCTCTGCAGAACGGCTACTCCGGGGTCTGCCACGCCTGGCAGCATCTCGTGTTGTGCCAGTCTCTTCGAGGCGAGCGGCTAAACGTCGCAGTGTTTCACCAGTAGGCGTTGGACGGCCAGGAAATCTGCGACGAAATTCACGTTGTACCAAAGTCACCGACCGATTATTGGTTAAATAAATAGTCAGCAATATTCCGCGTTCTGGAGCAGTGTAGCGTAACATTGTTTATTAACGTGTATTTCGCATGTGTTTACTACACAAATGTCAAAACAGAACTGACATTAGGGGCCAATCGCAAAATTTATAGCATTTTCTGATAGTATAAAACGAAGCATCCAGAAACATAAGTAATTTGTATAAGAATACTGGGAAAAGGTTTGAAACTTGAGGGCCTAATTTTATATTTCACCTTGAGGTGAGGTTGTGAGTTGGATTAGTCGTTTGAGTTTTTTGATGAAATGTTGGTGAAATGCGTGTAAATTTTACTTTGAGACGTTTGTGGTCTCTGGACGTATACTTACCAACTAATATAAGGAAAGATATAGCCAGTTCTCTGTTAATGTCGATTTTGTTGTATGGTATGGTGGTATGGTAACTCTGTGATACTGAAACGTCTACATCTAACGTTTAATAGTATCGTTAGATATGTATACAGATTGCCGGTTAGGGAGCATGTATCAGAATTAGTTTCAAAGTTTATGGGTTTTACTTTTGGAAACTTGATCGATTACTCTTGTACAAGATTATCAGGTGAAATTGTCCGAAATACATCGCTGATAACTTTAAATTTTCTAGATCATTGAGAAATCCTCAGATAATATATTATCGGATTGCCTCTAACGTATATGAAAGGTCATTCCAAGTGAGGGTATCTAGAATATGGAATTAGAGCAGACATCGGCAGAGCGTAAAATTGCCTTTGCACACTAACACCACTGTAAAGTTTTTGTATGGTTTTGGTGTTGTATCTAGCGTACGTCTGAAAGAAAATAAAACCAGAGAGCTCTTAAGTTGGCTCTTTGCGTATGTCTGAATTAGAGTGTCCAAAAAAACGGCAAATTCTAAAAACCGGTATAACCGAAAACAGTGTTTTATAAAAAAACCGGTTTTGGTTTTGTCATTCTAAAAACCGGATAACCAGTTTTATATATAATAATTTACATAACAAAAATTTAATGGTTATCCTATTTCAGTTTTGTGGACGCTTATAAGATATATGTTAACAATTGTGCACTAAATTGCAAAATTTGTGAAATGCAGAAATTTTCTAAAAAAATAAATAAATGTTTTTAAAAATGTTATCAAAATATTTGTAAGTAATATGTTGAAATAAGCTTTACCGGTTAACCGTCTTAAAAAAACCGGTTTGTCAAAAAACCGAAAATTTAAAGAAAACCGAAACCCGTCGGTTTTACAAAGATGAAAAAACCGGTTGACCGGTTTTTGGTTTCGGTTTTGGATACTCTATATGGAATACGCTTCCTAGGCAATTAAAATCTTTTTCTTAGGGCTAGTTTCTGGGATAAAGATAATCATTAGTGAGAAACACAATCATTGGTTAAATCCCGGCTAAATATGTTTCAGGTTTAATAAAACAGCGTGTTAAGCTACGTTTAACTGACAAGTAAGAAACTAGCTCTTATTCTGCTGAGACTTTTAACAAAAGACTAATTATTTGAAAGAACATAATTCTTAATTACGTAATCCTTGATGAATATATATTTTTTTCCATTAACAACTTTGTTATCGCTATATCAAATATGTTTATAATTATATTGTCATAATTAAATTCATTTCTATAATGTTAAAAGCAAAGTATACCGTTAAAAGTATTATTGTTGTTGAATAGAATATAAGCCATACTTGGCCCCATGGGCGTGGTTTTGAATTTATGAAATAAAAAAGACGCATAGATTTTCTTAAATTTAACTTGGAATGGTGTAGTTTTATATAAACATGCCGATGACAATTGAATTAACAGCTTTAACTCTTCAAAGCCAGAAAGCGGGAAAACTTTGTTATATATCAACCATGTTTTCGTTTTCAACTAATTCAAAATTCATTTTAATTACTTTTTTTCTTGAAAAGAATTTTAAAATAATTTTATTTTGCCAGATATCTAGAATAGAATGTGCTTTTACATGATCCTAGAATGACAGGGAGCCCCAATACCACAAGTGACAACTGACTTTGATGGGTAAAATTAATACTTTCTCAAGTACAGTACAAAATATATTCAAAGCAACTTAACGTTAGATTACTTGGGATGCTAAAATAAAAACTTGACTTCTCTATGCACTATCAAAGATAAACATTTAAAAAAAAATAAAATTTGAAGAAAAAAATTATTTTGGTGAAAAAAATGTTGGTGGCACAATCTAGGTTGGATTATAGATTCTTAGATGGCGTAAGAAAGTTGATTTCAAGAGACAGAGTGACATGACTATATCGAAGGAACCAAAATATATACACGCAAATGAAAAATGTAGAAATTACAAATGGCATGAAAAACATTATACTCTTAACACTCATGGTGATGGATATAATAAGCTAACTGTAAATTTGGCAAGCTTTGTTCCAGAACATGCCACATACTAGCTTTTACAAGATATTAGACAAAAGAAAAATAAACTTGACTGTCTGGAAAAGAACAAAACAAACAGTTTTTTAATAAAAGAACAGTATTTCAATATTAAATTTACTTGAAATTTTTAATAACCGGACAAGTAGAAACGTAGCGAAATATGTACTAAAATATGACAAACAAACCAAAATCAATTGATTACATATTTTGTTTGCAAAATATGTATTCAATTTTGTCATTGGAAGTTTTCCAAATTTTATTAAAAATTTAAATGAAATGAAATGACGTATTTATTGAAAAATTTAACTTTGAATATTTCATAAGGAGAAAACTTGCAAATTTTGGGAACAAATCTCAAAATCTTAGTTTAATGGTATTTACTAGGAAAATATTGCATATTTTAGTAAATTTAACTAAATTAATTCTCGCTGTAAGGTGTAAAGAAAGATGTATAAAATAGATAATACCTATTATAACTTATTGGACAACACATGCAACAGGATAATCATGTTCAATGTCAAACCGACAAAAACAATAAAACCAATTAAAACAGCTTGTTCTCATATAAAAACTATACATTATGATATGACACCACTGATGATGGGGTAATGCACCACCACCGCACTACCGCATACCATCACGAACAAACACTTGCACACATTTCTATACATAGACACTCACACCATGGTAACAAACATTGTATGAAATTTATAGAAAAGTAAAAAAAAACACTTTGACTTTTGCCTTCAACTCCTGCCGGCCCTACCCCTTTGCCCAAAACCTTCTCCCACAATGTTTGCATTTTGTTTTTTTTTTATAAATTTTACTTAGTAAATCAAGTAAACTAAAAATAGTAGTAAAACTGACCTTCAGGAACTTCTCAACACACATCTCAACGCCCTTGACCCTGGCAAAATAGCCTCGATTTATCTCTGGTGCCTTGCGATCTTGATTGCGCACAAAAAAGCCTATGTAATCGTCCTTCCAGTAACCCAACCGTACAGCACCCCTTTTGCAATCGCTAGCATCGTCGTTTGTGGCAATGACAGCCTCATCACAGGGATGAAAGGAATGTGGTGGTTCCATCCTCACGACAACTTAATTTATCGTTTAATATTTGAAGATTTTAAATGAATTAAGCACTGAAACAAATAATAAACAAAGCATATTTATTACTTTTTAGAGAACAAGTGCAATAGGAAAAAAACCAACCTACACTTTAATGTTTGAACAGTGTACCGTTGCGTTGTGGTCTACTCCTTAAGGTGTTGGTTTGTTTGCCAAAAACTTCCCTTAAAAAATCCTTGTTGCTTTAATTTAAATTTCAGTCTCCCCTTGTTTTGCAAACAATTTATTCTTTTTTTTATTACAATATTTTTTTTTTTTATTAATTTACTTTTAGTTTTAATTGAAAATATTTGCCACTTCAGTTTTCTTTTTCTATTTGGTATTAAATCTCGATTTTCTAGGAGTACAATTTTCCTCCCAGCGACAACTTGATTTTTTTTATTTTAGTTTGCAAAAAAAATATTTTGACAGTTTACTGATTGGAAACCAATGATGGTAATCCAGCGATTTTTAATTAATTTAGCGGGGCAATCTATTTTTAGTCTTTTCAGCGATAGAAAATAAAAATGTAGCGATAATTTAAATTTGATTGGATAAGAAAAAAATATATTATAAAAGAAAACAATCATGTAGATCAACGGTTCTCAAACTGGTTAAAGAACCCATCTTCTAATTAATAATTTACTTCGAAATTTATTATGTCTGTTGATGAAATTTAGATATGTATTTCAATTTCCATTGGTTTTACTACTGCACAGTGGTATAGAAAAGTTATTTTTGGAAATAATTCGGTATCTCGGGAACTATTTGATATATTGTTACGAAATTTCACGTGGTTTAAGGTGTTTTTGAGTTGATTTGCAGTTGTTTAGCTTCCTAGTGGTAATGGAGGCTAGTGCGTTGCCCATTAAATTTGGTCACCTCGGGTCTAAATTTAAAAAAAAAAACAAAATTCATTTATGATCTGAATGAGCTGAAATTTAAAATATAAATAGTGCTTAAGAAGATCTACAAAAAATACGCTTACATTTGTAGGTTATGGAATATTAAATTCTATATTTTTCTGACCACTCTGGAAGAACTCAATTTTCTCTGAATTGGGTCTTCCGATTTTTTGCACGGAGAGCGTTTTTTAATATATACCATGTATACTTTCATCTCTAATATAGGTAACTTCGTGGCACTGGCCACGTTCCATGGAATATTAAATTCCATTTTTTTCTGACCAATTATGGAGGAACTCAATTTTCTCTGAAATGGGTCTTCCAATTTTTTGCACGGTAAGCTTTTTTTAATCTATATCATGTATACTTTCATCTCTAATATAGGTAACATCGTGGCACTGGCCACGTTCCATGGAATATTAAATTCCATTTTTTCTGACCAATTTGGAGGAACTTAATTTTCTCTGAAATGGGTCTTCCGATTTTTTGCACGGAAAGCTTTTTTTAATCTATACCATGTATATAGATTAAGGTTACCTCATGGCACTGGTCACGTAGAATATTAAATAATTCAATCAGCTGACTGCTGTTCATAGTTCTTATGTGTTTGTGTTTTTGTAAACAGAATTAAATAGATTTTATAAAAAAAAGTTTAATAGAGGAATTAACATTAATTTGATGGAGGATGAACTCGAAGAACATGAGTTCCTACTGAATGTTGAAAAAGTGTATCATGGCAAACCTGGCAGACATGGAGGATAATGAATTTTTCAAAAGATTCCGGTTGTCGACAGTGAAATTTCATCGTTCATCTTCAGTTTGAAAACAAGAAATAGTCACTCGGGTCTAAATAGGGCGGAAGAGGCAGCATTTCGTAGAGTAATTCATGGATTTCTGCCATGGAAACTGCACATGTGTGTACCCTTTTGTGAGCAAAAGCGCCATCTTGCAGAAAGCTTTCTCATACAAAAGTGATCATTCAAAATTGGAACCACAGAGCCATGTGAGATGCCTATGGCTTTCACAATCTCTCACACAACAATCTCCGATCGGTCAACACCATATAGTGATTTTTTCAGTTCTTTCAGGTGCAGAGGCCACAACTGGTCGTCCAGAACTTTCGGCATTTTCCGTGCTTGTACGGTCACAACGAAATTCTGTAAACCACTTATTCAGACAAATATTATTGACTTCCATTTTGTTTGAAAAAGTCATAATTTACAAATTGAAAACAAAAATTTTCAAAAAATATCGGCGGTTTACTTTCAGCCGCTATGAGCCGACAAAAACGGCGGCGGCTACATACTCGAAAATATAAGCGGCGGAGGCGAGCCGGTCAGCTTGTTTCTAGGCAAGGCGAATTTATACAAGGTGGTGGCAGTTCTACAAAAACAACTATTGGTCTTAACAAATGTCAAAAAACAAAAATGAAAAATTAAACAAATATGTATTAAAACTTAATAAAGTGTTGATAATTGAAAGGTGAGGGCTTTACTTATTTATGTAAAAAATAAATATTTTGTTAATAAGCTTAGAATATGTAGATATTTAAATATAAACAAAAGCTTCGACTTTTGTGATAACTAATCGAATGTTCGACTTTTTTGTGAACAAAAAGTCGACTTAGACTTTTCGACTTTTTTCAGCAAAAAGTCGATTGTTCTTACTACTTGTTTCTCTGTTTGTCGATGGCAACATTTAACAGCTGATTTATGTCAACATGTTGTCATTTGAAGGGGTGGTTCCCAACTATTACATCTATTTTGACAGGTATTGCCAACTGAAAATAATGTTTTTTGTCGGTATATTGAGAAAACCAAAATCCTTAACGTACAGTTTATCGGCCTAATAAATTTATGTCGAGATTTAGTAACAGGCAGTTTGTCGATACATTGAGAAAACACGCCATAGTGACTATTTAGACTGTTGTTGTACATTTGAATAAATAAAGAGTTGTTACAATTTTACACTACACACAAAAAAATCCATAGGTTATATTTCCTAAAAATATAGTATAAATTTAACTAAGCGCAAGGGTAGAATGACATTTACAAAGTTTCTTAGTTAATATAACTAAAATTTTAGATAATTTCATACATACCCTTTTGCACCAAAAATATTTTCAATTGACAATAAAATAAACAAAAAAGATACCAAACATTAAATTACTAATTCCAATAGTTATATTAACATAGTTTTTAGGTAAAGTGTATTGTTTAAATTACCTATAGGCATATATAAAAAGAAATTAACTATTTAAGCTTAGTTAATATAGCCTCGATTCTTTTTTTGTGTGTACTAACAGCTTTTATTTGCAATCAAAAGTATCCGGTTTATTTAAAGGAAATAAAGCACAGTTTTTAAAAGGTAAAAACATAACAGTATTAACTCAAAAACCTTTAAGTATTCAGAAGAGACAAAAAAACTGTTTGTGGTTACATTTTAATAGAATTTGAAAATCCAAATACATCATAGTAAGCAAATTCCATTTGAAAATATATTTTCATAGTTTTTCTTAAAAATGTTTGCAATTATTGCAAAATAAATCTATTTTTTGAGTTAATACAATACCATTTTTTTCGATATTTTTTTTTTTATTATATTATCAACTAAACAGTATCAACTCAAAATGCAACTTTATTTAAATAAAACAATTTGATTATTTTTAACTTGAATAAAGACTCTAGTCAAAATAATATTTTAAAAATTTTTAGTTAATACAGTATTATTGAACGAGTGCGATATATACAATACAGTAATCTTCTTGAAAACAATCTTGAAACAATTGCATACGTTATCATTTGGTCATTCATAATCCAAAGTAACATTTAAACATCGTTTGTTTTCAAATAATATTTAAAAAATTTTTAAGTCCATAGACATTATATAAACACTATATTGGTTAATGTTCTTACAAAGTCTCGTAGAAATTATATTGACCTTAATTCTTAATTTATCATTAATTATGTTCTTTTCAGAGAGTGCATTTTGTCAGCTAAATATGTTGCTCATCATATTAGTTCCAAAGTATTTTGGATCTTTACTGAAACGTATCAACACAAAAAATTTATTCAAATTTTTTAGTCAAACCTACCCTTATGGAAGACGAATTATTTATATATATTATTTTGTATCTAATGAATCCTCTAATGAAATCAAGTATTATAACGCATTGCAAAAATATTTTATCCTCGAAATAAATTTCATCACGTATTAATGCTTTTAATATATGTTGCTTGTTGTATTACAGATATTACATTTATACATTTTATTTAATCCGCACTTTTTGGGTGTATTTTTACAGACAAAAGAGTTTAAATTAATTTGAAATTTACGAAATTTACGCATTTTGTGTAATATTGCATGAAATGTTACTTTATAATAGTAAATTTACATGCATTTTTTAGAGTGTAAACAATAATCATATTAAATTGAAGAAAACAATTTTTAATAGTTTTTACTGTGGATTTTCAGGGATAAAAAAAAATTTGGGGAAAATGCATATAAAAATCTGGGAGTCAAGATGATTTATAAAAGGTGACCTCAGAAGAATAGCTGGTTATTTTTCTTCACTTATATGGATAATTGAACTGTCAATTCACTTGTGTTTGTTGTGGCGAAAATACAACAAACCCAAAAGCAAAAACAACAACAGACAATTTTGACAGTTCAATTATCTTTTAACAAAAAGAAAGTACCTGTTGTAGTTCTGTCGCCACCTTCTATAAATTCGCATTGCCGGGAGAAATGCATTCAGTAGCAAAATGTCGATTAGTAATGGCAAGGACTGGTGTGTCACGAAAGTTAATACTATACCATTTTCTTTTAAATGGACCATTAAAGGATTTAATCCTTACAGTACAGAAAATTTAACATCCTACGCGTTTTACGGTATTGATGGTTGTGGTAAGGAAATAAAATGGAAATTGGAGCTACATCTTAACTCTGACGTAGATAGAATTCGGGCTTACGTTGGAGTAGTCAACTATCAGGGAAGATGTGAGGCTGTTGTAATATTTTCCATATTAGATGCTCAGGGAAGAAAAGCAGTTTCCATGAATTCAAAGAAAGAAATTAAATTCGATCAATTCGTTCCTTATACTGATAATTTAATTCGAAGAGACATCTTGTTAGCTGATGCAAACAGGTTGTATCCTAAAAATGTCTTAACAATATTATGTGAAATTCATATTAAATGTAGGACTGTCACAACTATGAAATCACAATGTCTTTCTGACAAAATAGCTCCAGAAACCAAATGTACGCTACCTGATGATTTGGGCAATCTTCTTGACAAGGAGAAATTTTGTGATGTGACAATAAAGTTAAAGGATGGTAAAGAATTGCAGGCTCATAAAAGTGTATTGGCCGCTCGTAGTGAGGTTTTTGCTGCCATGTTTGAGCATAAAATGAAAGAGAATGAAGATAATTGTGTCAATATAGAAGATTTTGAAAGTGACGTATGTGAGGAAATGCTGCGTTATATTTACACCGGCAAAGTCTCAAAACTAGATGAAATGTGGGATGAACTGTTAGCTGTGGCTGATAAGTATGATTTGAAAGGCCTCAAAACTATATGTGAGCAAAAGCTGACCTCCGATCTGTCGATGGAAAATGCAGCTAAAAAGCTAGTTTTAGTAGATCGTTATGGATTGAAAGAGTTGAAAGATCAAACTATCCGACTATTAAATGCAAATGCCAAGGAGTTCATTAACTCTGCTGAGTTTGAAGAAATGCATAGAAATTATCCGGATTTATTAAAAGAATTATACATTTCATCTGTAATACATAAGTTTCAATAAAACTTATGAATGTAATTAAAGAAAAATTAATAAATCATATACAAAGGATTAAGTATTTTTTAGTTGTTTTATAGAATTATTGAAATATGATGTATGTATGATGCGTGTTCTTTGTACACATTTACATGTATGAGAAAAACAACGTACAATGGCGTAATCATATTAAATATATCAGTGCATAGACCCGAATCAGCTGTTTTTACGAAAAATTAACAAAAGAAAATGTATAATAAACCACGGAAGATTTAAAAAAGGGACAAACATATAAATTTATCTTTCTATCTCTTTTGCACCTTTAGTAAACATTTTATAGTATATAAAAAAACAGCCCTATTTACAAAAACAAATAATAAGAAAAAGTCCAATCCATTTTTATATACACCATTGTTTACTAGATATTAATATGAGTGTTAGTGATAGGGTCAATTATGGACAAAGCTCTCCTAGTTTTGCCGTATCTTTGGTATTTTGTATTACATTCTCCACAGTAATATGGTACTCAAGGACAGGTTAACCATTTTCTTCCAATAATCTATCGGTCTAATAGGAGCTATCAGGGATGCTAGAATCCTTGCATGGTAAAGTTGAAGTCTCTCTTGAACGACCTGATATTGAGGGAAGATGTTGAGCTGGAAATAAATAAATGTTTTTATTATTTTCATTTTTTTACAATTTTTCTTTTCTTTATTTTGTTCACAATTCCTCTTCACATACAATTTTTCCAATGTTTTTCAAATGTCAATGGTCTCTTATCTGTAATAATCTGTGTATCAAGGCGAATTTATACAAGGTGGAGTCAGTCAATCAGCTGATAACTTTTTTTTTCGCTTTTTGGTTCTAACAGTTGTCAGAGGGTTTGTTTATATTTAAATATCTACATATTCTAAGCTTATTAACAAAATATTTATTTTTTACATAAATAAGAAAAGCCCTCACTATTCAATTATCTACACTATATTTAGTTTTAATACATATTTGTTTAATTTTTAATTTTTGTTTTTTGACATTTGTTAAGACCAATTGTTGTTTTTGTAGAACTGCCACCACCTTGTATGAATTCGCCTTGCTGTGTATCAGTGTATTTAATTTTCTATTTTGTACTTCCCCTATTTTGGTCAATGGCAAAAACGACTTCTGCATCATTGTTGCGAGATTTATCGGTATTTTGCCGATTTTTGCCCTTTCTCCAATGAAGTGACAAAATAACAAACAGAGTTGCCCAATTAAAAAATTTAACAAATTTAATGGATTGTGGTAAAATAATTACTATATTTTTAACTTATTTCATGTATAATTGAAAAAGAAAATAGTACAAATGGCAACCATTTTCGTAAAAAACACCACTTTCATGAGTTTTTATAAACAAAATTGTTAACACAAACATTTTCCCCAGAAATTTGTATTGTATTTTATTAAAATAACAAAATTTGATTTCAAGCCGCAAATGGACTTAAAAGTAGCAAATGCTGATAGTACAAAGGTGTATTTATTTAATTCGCTGTTATTTCCTTATACCTATTTGAGGTTTTTTGGCGACATCATTCTCCTTTGCTAACATTTGCAAAATGAACTTTTACTTGCATGTGTAAACACTCAAGCAACTTGTATGTTCGTTCGCATTTAGTGAGCCTGGCCCTAAATTACTGCAAATATTCTAGTAAGAACAGAATCAGTGTTGTATGTTTTAGCATTCAAATACAGAAACACTTTTTTCTCACATATCGAGATGCGATGGAATTTTTTCTTTCACACTTCATGTGATATATTTTACGATGCGAGAAATACAGAATAGGGTTCTATAAGTCGATTGTTCGAATAATCGACTTTTTGCTGAAAAAAGTCGAACAATCGATTAGTTGTCGCAAAAGTCGAATAGTCGATAAAATTCGAAAAAAGATAGTTAAAAAATGTTTAATTGCAACATTATACTAAAACAAAATATGCACAGAATAACATAATAATTTTATGTAATTGCAATTTGGTACACTTTATATACTTGAATTACAGAAATATTTAGGGAAATGTCTGATAATAAACATGCCAAATTAGTAATGTAAATTTGTTAACTATTTTATTAATTTAAATCAAACTATTAGAAAGAAAAGTGATAATATTATATAATTTATTATATCCTTAATACTGTTACTTTTTTACCTTTAAAAAACGGGGGTTTATTTTCTTGAAATAAACCGGATACTTTTGTGAGATGCCACTTTGATATATTTTAACACCGTGACGTATCTGTTCATCATCTGTGATGTTAACTCTAACAGCGCTTATGATCAACTCACTGACTACAGCAACCGCAGTCACAATTCATACACACTGCAATCTTCATCCGAGTAGTCGAATAGTCGTATTTTTGTTTCAACTATAGAACCCTAATACAGAAACGATGTACTGATTACTTTTTTTATTCAGTTGTGGTGAAAAATACAACAAATCCAAAGCAAAAAAAACAACAGGCAACTTTGACAGTTCAATTATCTTTTAACAAAAACAAAGTACTTGTTGGTGTTGTACTTGTTGTAGTTCTGTCGTCACCTTCTATAAATTCGCCATGAAATAATATTTAATTACAACAGTATCTCGTTTCTGTAACTCTCGCATCGAGAAATTTCTCGCATGAAACAGTGAAATTGAACAAAAAACAACGTGAATTGAAACACGATTTCATATCTCACATGTAAGTGTTTCTGTAATTTCATTTTGTGAGAACTATCTGTCATTTAAGTTTTTTGACGTCACTTATTGGAAATTTGTGAGTCAAAGTGTTTCTGTAAGAAAATTTTGTGAAAAGTTTCTCACATGAACTGTCAAAATAACTCACATTTAAAAACGGTGCGAAAACAAATTTTTTCAACAAATATAATATGAATACAAAAAATAAAGAAAAGGTAAGATTTTATTTTTAATTAAAACTTAAATTAATGTTAATTATTTTCCTTGCTTAACCTATAGAGGTCTTTAAAACGTTGCTCCGGAATAGTAAATGGATCAGTTGTATTCCTTAATTTTTGGTGATAAATTCGCAACATATTTCTACGATCATGTTGCTCTGCCTCTATTAATAAATTAGTATACATTTCCGATCACTATTAAATAATTTATTTTTTAAAAAAATTATATTTTTACTATGTAATTTTTTTTGTTAATATAAATGGATTTGTTTATTTTTATTTTCTTCTTTATGTTTTTGACAGCTTGATTGGAAATTTCCAATAAAAACGTAATTAGTGCTGGCTCTTCTCACTTTAAGTTACAGAAACACTTTTTTCTCCCAAATCGAGAAACGATGGAATTTTTTGTTTCACACTTCTCGATGTGAGAACTTCTCACAAATAGTTACAGAAACGGGGTACAGTATACGAAAACTAAATATGCACATAAATAAAATAATAGCCTGCAATTTGGTACACTTTTTCAAAAATAAATGAAATAATCAATAAAATAACTCTCTTTCTACAGAAAATTCATGCAAAATGTTTCTATAAAACTAAAAGTTTTTAGACAAATAGGCCCATAGTCATAGTCAGAAATAAAGTATATTTTAAGAGAAATAAAGTCGTTTTTACCATAGGCAAGTTAAAGTATCCTGAAAATATAAAACTAGCTGAAACTGTTTTTAACTCATTTAACAATAGCATCAGCTGTTCTTCGCCTTGTTAAAAAATTCGACAAAAAGTCAAAAATGTTTAAGTTTCAAGATATTGGCAGAGATTTTGCAATTATTAAATATTGAATCAATAAAATTAGTACCAAAATAGCATTAATCTGATATTAATCATTCCTTTTCTATTTTTCCACCACAAACTGTTTTTTTTTTTCTTTAGTTTCCCGGTTTCATATTGTTACGAATGTGCAATGACGATTTGAATTCAACGGTCTGTAACGACTGCCTGCAGCATTCATCATGTTTGAAGGCACGTCCATCATTGACATTGTTTGTATCTATGGCAACACTAAATGTTTGGGCTGCTGGCAATGACATCGAAAAGCTCTAGAAATCGAACATACTAGTTGACCGTTAAGAACAACCTCGACTACTCGGATGAAGATGGCAGTGCGTGTATAAATAGTGGCAGAGGCTACAGTTGTGAGTTGAGTTCAGGGCTACCAGATTTTTTTCGAGACTTTTCCCCAAATTTAAATTTTTCATCCCCGAAATTCCTAAAAAAACAGCTTGTGTTATCCCCAAAAATCCCCAATAAAAATAATAGTTTAATTTTAATTCATACATACATTATTTGCACTACTATTAATTTTATTTATGTACGTGTGTAAAATAATTTAAAAAATAAAACTTATAAATTAAAATTTGTAATTTTATTCCATAAGAAATACACTTTTTATTTACTAAGGCCCGTTTTCTCAATGAATCGACAAACTGCCTGTTGCTAAATGTCGACATAAATTTATTAGGTCGATAAACTGTCCGTTAACAATTTTGGTTTTCTCAATGTACCGATAAAAAACATTATTTTCTGTTGGCAATACCTCTCAAAATAGATGGAAAGGTGGGAACCCTGCCTTCAAGTGACAACATGTTTGCATAAATCAGCTGTTAAATGTGGCCACCGACAGCCGGAATCTTTTGAAAAATGCATTATTCTCCATGTCTGCCAGGTAGTTAGGCCTGGCATGATAGACTCTTTCAGCATTCACTTCGAACTCATGTTCTTTGAGTTCATCCTCCATTAAATTAATGTTATTAAACGTTTTTTATAAAATCTATTTAATTTCGTTTACAAAAACACAAACACATAAAAACTATGAACAGCAGTCAGCTGTTATTTATTTATCTGTACGATAAATAAATAATTGGCAGATGAGGTCGGGTTAGCTTTGCGATAGAATAGAAGCAAATGAAACATTGAGAAAACCAAATTTCTTTAATCTGCAGTTTTTCGTTGGGAAAAAAACGGCCCTAAGTCATTCAGATATTATTTTTTTAATTCTAGAGTTTGTTAGTTTTTTAACTTTTAAAAAGAGAAAATACTTTAACCCCCAGTAACACGAAGTCTGTTAACAAATATTTATACTGACAGTTTTCATATAAAAATAATTTTAACCGACAGTATAACTATTAGTTAACGCCTAACCAGGCTTCGTGTTAATGGGGGTAAGAATTTTATATTGTAATTTTTAAAAATTAATACCCCTTATCAAATCACTTTTTTAGGAATAAAATATTATCTATTGATAATACATAATATCAAGGATATAAATGTCAAATAGCATATTGTTGCAATTTGAAGATTTACCAGACTTAACTTTGTATTCCAATGTTTTCTTTCGATTTAAAACAACAAACTCTTATATAAATTAAATACTTAGAACAATTCCGTAAATACGAAAACTAAAACAGAAAAAATTAAAATAAAAATCCCCAAAAATATTCAAAAAATCCCCAAAACATACAATATTGCCCCAACTATTCCCCATATCCCCAAACCCAATTATTTATCCCCATTTACAAAATAAAATCCCCAATTTGGGTGAAATCCCCTAATCTGACAACACTGGTTGAGTTTATCATTGGCGCGCTTAGAGTTAACATCAACTGTCTTGTGCATTTAAGGTTGTACGTAATAGAGTGTGTGTGCATTTCTGCGAATTGATATACAGTTAGGGATAAAATTGTTCACAAAAAGTATGATTAAAGATATATCTAGAAAATTTTTGTTTACAAACTTAGGTCTGGCAACCCATTTTGTGTTATGTAGTCTGGCACAATGATGTTTATTGTATGGCAACATTTTTTTGGAGTACCGTTACTTTTTTACTAAAAAGATATTAAACAACTATATCCAAGTGTGTGAACATTTTTGACCCTCAGATCTTTTTCTCAATTTTTAAAAAATATAAAAACAAAAAAACTAATTTTTTTTATTAACGTAAGTAAAGGACATTATTAAAAGTTATTTAAATAAAATACTATTCTTTTAAATAATTTATTTAGCCTTTTATAACGGGAAAAGCTAAGACTCCCCTATTGAAACAAAATGTGGCAAAATACATAATGGAAGGTGTCCCATATCGCGAAATCGTTAAAAAATATAATATATCAATAGGGTTAGTGAATAAAATAAAGAATCAAAATGGTTTAAACTCCACGGGAAATAAATATGATCGTCCAAAAAAACTTTCGCTTGCCGATGCTCGAGAAGCTCGTCGATTGATTGTGTCTGGTGAGGCTAATACAGCTGTTGAGGTCACACAAATACTCAACCAAGAGTATAGTTTAAACATAAGTTCCAAAGCCGTTCGAAGATGTTTAAAATCCAGCGGCCTAGCGACAAGAACAATACTTAAAAACCTTATTTAAGCGAACAAAATCGAAAAAAAGTATGAGCATTTTACGACAGACGACTGGATGAAGGTAACTTGGTCAGATGAGACAAAAATCAACCGTATTGGGTCTGATGGGCGCCAATGGATATGGGTTGATAAAAGAATTGGAGCACAATGAAATTTGGAGGTGGATATTTGATGGCTTGGGGCTGTTTTCGTGGAAACCAGTTGGGTGTACTACGCCGAATAACTGGCAGAATGTGTGCCAAAGATTACATTACAATCCTTGAATACTCATACATGCCAAGTTTGGATGACATCTTCATGCAAGAAAACGACCCGAAGCACACTGCCAGAATTACTAAAAGGTGGTTTGAAGAAAATGGGATTAAACTTTTAGATTGGCCACCCAAGTCTCCGGATTTAAATCCGATTGAACACCTTTGGTGAATATTGAAAAAGAAAATATTGGCAAAACAAGATCCAGCGAAAACCATCAATGAGCTTTAGGAGCGTTCTATCGAGGCGTGAGTAAATATTAACCCACAGGTACTAATAAATCTTGTAAATTGTATGCCAGAACAAATAAAAGCTGTTAAAACTGCAAGAAGGGGCACACGGAATATTAATAGCCAAAAACGTAAGGATTTTCGTCAAGGGTCATAATCGATCACAGCTAACATGTGGAACCTTTTTAAATTTAAAAAGTGAATTTAATATTTTTAAAGCATTTTTTTAAAGATTAAAATCAATTTAAAAAATTTCAATAAAAACAATGAAGAAGAAAGAGCAAGTTATTTATATTTAATATTGGTTGTTTTGTGAACAATTTTGTCCCTAAATGTACGTGTATAGAGACACTGAGTGATTATTTGAACTGTTGTTGGTGTACATTTAAATAAATAAAGAGTTGTTGCAATTTTAAACTACTAAAACTGTTTTCATTTGCAATCAAAAGTATCCGGTTTATTTAAAGGAAATAAACCCCGTTTTTTAAAGGTAAAAACTTAACAATATTTTCAATTGGAATTTTCTTACTAAGATGTATTCCAATTTTCAAATTCTATTAAAATGTAACCACAAACAGGTTTTGGCCTTTACTGAAAATTTTTAAATTTTGAGTTAAAACCCACTTGTTGATCAAGTGCGATATGGTCATAAGAGAGTGAGAATTCTGGGGGGAGACTTTATGGTAAGGCAGATCTGTTTCAGTGTTGCTTTTTAGAACTGAAGACATTTGCAGTGTTGCCAACTTTTGCATTTTAGAATGTACTTCGCGTTTTCAACACACAGACAGACAGACGGACATTACCAGATTGTCTTAGATGGCAGGTATAAAATCGCATAGCTAAAGTTACAAGAAATGTAATGGTGTACACAATGTATTTCTAAAAGTATGGCAATTATTTACTCAAAAAAACGTAACCACTTTTTTTAGCACAAATTAGTTTGACGTTGTTTTCTCTTACAAGTGATTTGTAAGATCAAACAGCATTAAATAAAATAAAACTAAACATTTGTTTTGAATTGTTCCAAGTAAATAAATAAAAAGAATTAAAATGTATTTTATTCAGTGGTTACGTCTTTTTCGTCAAATATTTGTCATGTGACTTGAAAGTTGCATAAATAACATTTATTTTCGGTCTCTGACTTTTAGATTAACTAATCTGATTATTAATTGCCATTTGATCTTTAAATCAAAAACCACTTTATAGCCACTAGTTAAGCTTCCCTAGAAATAATATTACACCCCATATGGTTTATTGTTTGAAATAATAACGACAATTGTCTTTTCGATATAGAGAATTCATATATACTTACATATATATTCGTTAAATATTTATTTATTTTTTTGTTGTTGTTTTCATTAACTACATTGGTAATTTTTACATACAATTCTTAGGGAAATTAATTAAACTTAACTTAATAGAAATACTATTTACACACAATTTGTATTGAAATCTGCTTAATGATATAATAAAATATTCAAATAAACTGTTAGGATTTAAGCTTAAGTTTAAAAACGGTAAGAAAAAGTAATATACTTAAATGTTAAACAGTTACAAAATGAAATTCAGTCTAAACTTGGTTTTTTAAAAAATAAATTTGAATTATTGTATAACATTTGAACAATATTGGAGAATTAATTATTGGAATTTAAAATGTGTTGAATTAAGTTGAATTTGCACAAGTTTATTGTTTAATATTAAGGAGATACATACCATAAATTCATATTTAAAGAATGGCTTACATAGCAGGTTGTTAAAATAAACTATGGTTTAATGTTAGTTATAGTTAAGTGACTTTTGCGCAAGGTTTATAGTTCCATATCATAACGTTTCAGTAAAATGTTATCATTTTAGTGGGTTTGTTTTTATTTAATATCTAGAGCAGTACTAAACTAAAAGGGGATTTAAGGTTGAATTGATAATACCTTGCATTATTTATATACTACAGTTTTTACTTTTTAATTTAGTGACAGAGTTCCTTTGGACATTACTATAATCTATCTAGTTTAGGGGCCATAAAGGCCTATAGATTTGAAAGACTTTTATAATAAGTATTAGTTTTTTTATTCTTTTGGGAGAAATATTCAAATTAACCAAAGTTTAGTTTGAATACTTTGAATTAATTTTAGAATTTAAGATTAAAACTGAGCTCAGATTAATAAAAACATGATGACACTTTATAGATAATTTTGTTAGAGTAAAACCACAGAATTATCCATAACTTGAATTGAATTTAATATTTTAACTACAGCTTTAATCTTATTTACATTATTGCCAATTATAGTTGAAAATAGTATTATTTGAAATAGCAGTGAGCAGATGTGCAAGTAACAACACAACTTAACAAACAATTTGTTTTCATTCCGTTGCATTTTTAAAGGCTGAGTATTGTGGTTGAGGAGAAAAGGACACAAATTCGTTAAAGCTTTCAGATTAGGACTTTTCTTTCTAGAATATCAAGTTTCTTGTTTTGTTGATAACTTAAACATAAGTTTAGTTGCCCAGATTTAGTTTATTTAAACTAAAACATGTTATGGTTTTTGTTAAACCAAACTTACTACAGCCTCCAAACACTCATGCCTCCTCCTTATCATCTTTCTCCTTCAACGAAAACTTTTCAAGTACAATTGGCAATGGTGTATCTTTCGCACATTCATTTAGAGCCGGGCTCCAGGAAAGTCGTTTTCAATTGGATCTCATAGGCAGCATGCCGTAATGTTGGTGCTGTTGCTGGGGATGGGGTGGAGGTGGTTGCTGTTGCTGATGTTGTACCATCATCTGTTGTTGTTGTTGCTGCTGCTGCTGATGTTGCTGTAGCGAGGGTGGTCCCTGTGGTGGCCCTTGACTTGTTGTATATTGCCCCACCGTTGTGGAAGCAACTGAGGAAGCTTGTGACGATACTACCGGTGTAGAGACTTTACGTTCTGATTGCGTTCTCATGGCCGAGGGATTGCTGGAAGACACTTGACTGTGATTTGGTTGAGGAGGTGGATTATACAACAACATGGGTGGCTCAGTGCTGGGAATACGGGCGGGTGGCGTTACCGAGGAACCATGATAAGAACCATAGGAGCTGTCATCGGATTGGGCTGATTGACCGCGATTGCGGGGTACTGTCATGCCATAAACGGATTCAGGACGTCGATCATATTTCTGACTACCATCCATGGGGTTGGGATTGTGTCTGGTGCCATAAACAGCTTGGAAACCTTGAGGTGTATCTTGGCTGGGATGTTGTGGTGGCTGCTGTTGTTGTTGTTGCTGCTGTTGTGGTGGCTGTTGTTGTGGATGTTGCATTAGCTGTCCTACTTGGGGATGTTGCATTTGGTTTGGATGTTGCTGCTGCTGCTGCTGAGTTTGTCTGGTCGAAGAGCGTACTCCATAAATACTTTCCGTTCTCTGTTGCAATTGATTCTGTAAGTTCTGATTTTGCAAATGGGAAGACTGTTGTTGCTGTTGTTGCTGCTGCTGTTGCTGCTGCTGATGATTCTGTTGGGCATTCATGCGATATAAACTTTGAGCTGGCACCAAGGGACCCGATCGTGGCACTATATCACGATTAATGGCTGTATTACTTTTAGCATAGACCGATTGCGAGCGATTTAAGTTGGTGCGTGTCAGGGTGGGGGAGCGACAGTACATGGAACGGGTGCCACCATACAAGGGTTCTGCCTGATCGAACTTGGGTGGTGCAGTATACAAGTTCTGGCAATAATTACCATTACTACCGGGAGCAGCAGCTGCAGGATTTTGTGCTGGTGCGGTGTTGGCGGCTTGTGTTCTTTGGAAAGTAGCTGGATATTTGCCATGCATATTTTGTTTCTCCATATCCAAATCATAGTTTAATTCATCCTCGGAATTAATGGAAGAAGATTCATTATCCATGGAAGCCTTACTGTGGCGGGCATTTCTTTTTGTATTAAAAATAAACTCATAAACAATACCCGATGCAATGCCACCTACCAAAGGACCAAACCAGTACACCCAATGATTATCCCATTTGTTTAAAACGAAAGAGGGACCCAATGAGCGAGCAGGATTTAAATACGGCATCTGTAATTTGAGAAGTATAAAAAAAACATTAAATTTTGTTGCAAGTTATTAAAAAAAAAAAAAATAAGAGGATCTACATGATAAACATTACAATCACAAAGGATGTAAAAAGTGTATAAATAGTTTCACAGCTAAACAAACAGCTGCCTAAAGATTTTCCCACAGTTTCTCGTTTTACTGAAAACTGTTGGATTTCCTTTCATTTGCTCTATTATTGAAGAGCAGGTACATATGGATATGTATGTGTATTAGCAACATGCAGCTGCAGGTTTATTTTTTCCTTTTAATTCTTTATTTTTCCTTTTGTTGTTTAAACAATACTTGGAAAACCTGTGCAAAATGATCATGGTGTACAGGAATCTTTTTAAAGATCATAATATTTTCCGTTGTTTAAAATCAGGATTTATTTGTTGTTCAGAAAATGTCATTAAGGGTGTAAAAGGAATAATATAGAATATGAAATAGTGTTTGGTGCTATTTTCTAGCGATCATTTTCAATATTTGCCAACAGAACTGCTGAGAACATTTGCTAGGTTGATAATTTTTAATAAGGGTGTTTTATTTGAATTAGGTACAAAAAATAATGATTATTCTTGAAATTTCAAACAAAAATTAAAAACAATGAAGATGAATTTTGCTTTAGTTCGGCAACATCATAACTTTAAAGTTTAAACTACAAATATGTTTATGCTTAAATTTAAAATTGGTTTCAAAAGAACATATTTCTGATACTTTGAAGTTGTAATTTTAAGAATACCATTGTTTCACTAAAACGAAGTGACTCCAACCAAAAGTATCATGATACTTATTTGATACTTTGAAACAATTTGCAGTATTTTATGTATAAAGACTTATTGACAAATCAATATAGAAGGATTATCTGCTTTTGAAGTTTTATAATCGTTACGGTCTCTGGTTTTAATGTAAATTTTAGTTATTATTGCTTATTTCCAACCAAATATTGTTTTCATTAAATATTACCAAATTGGAAGAATCATTTTCGCATTTGAAGCTTTTTCAAGCTTGATTAGATCCGCTATAATTTTCAATTATATTAGCATCACTGCTGCTTTATTTATATTATGAAAAGGGCTGCCATATTTAATAATCGCTATTCAATTAATACCAGACCAGTTTATTTTTTTATAACGATTTTCTTTTTAACGTTATTCTGGTAATTCTATAGTCGCTGTTTTAATTTTAAATTTTGTTTATGATACCATAAATTCATTAATTTAACTATTTTTAGCTGCTGTCATGAATCTTGAGGTCATTAAGGATAATTTTTTTTTTTTGCATTTATCAATATGTATGTATGTTTTCGTTTGCATTTTCTTAAACCATGTTGTTTGGATTGAAGGTCGCCTCTGAAACATCATGTTAAATATGAAATAAAAACAAACCAAAAAAGAAAAAAAAAAAAATAAACCTTGCCGCCTTTGAAGTTTGTCCGAAATGAAAATGGAATCATATGACAAACTAAAGACCCAGAGAAAGAAACCTTAAGATTTTTACAAGCTCACAACATTAACGAGACGCACTACAAGTAAATCTTTAGTAAATTGCTGGCGATTTAATATACTATATATAAAAAAAATAGTTGTTTAAGAAAATACCAAAACAGCAGGTGTTTTTTGTTTTGGAATGAAACAAATTACAAGATGATAAAATATTACAAAAAATAAAGAAAAGGAAAAAAATCTGTTTTTTATTTACAACTTACCGAGACAAAACTGCACGCACTATAAGCGGCTGCTATGGCGGAGGCTGAATGTCCCATAACTTTTTTAACGGAATCCGTTGAAACGAAATATGTCAAGACAACAACAAATGTTAAAATAAATTCCACACCAAAACGTTCCCAGGCTGCTAAAGAGGCGCTGTGAGAAATGGCCGCCTGTAAATTACCCTGATAACCGGGTACGGTGACACTAAAAGAAAAGAAAAAAACAAATATAAAAAATTTAGATTTTATTAATTTAAAATATTGAAGGATATACCCACTAAAAACTATTTTCATGTTAAGGTCACTTGCATGTTTAACCTTTTTATTATTCAAGTTTGATTCCCAGGTAATCTGAGATTTAACATTTAGCAACAACAACAACCACACAAGTGTAAAGGGATAACAACACTACTAATAACAGTGTAAAGTCAAAGCCAATGATAAAAATCCTAAAAATTCTCATAATTCACTTTGTATAGGACATACTGATGCCAAAAAGCAGCTACAGCACAACTTTAGCATATGATGTGTGAACAGATTTTTTGGGTTTTATTTTGCACAAATTTGTTGCAGCCCAAAAAAAAGGTTCACATCATAACACCATCTTTCCTTTTTTATTTTTTGCATTTTTGTTTTTTTTTAGCTCTCAATGATTCCTTGCCAAATCCAAAAGTTTTTTTTTTTCTAAAGGTATAGGTCATCATCAACACAATCATTTTGTAAGACATCATGATCAACAACAACAACAACAACTGTATACACAAGTAGGTACCACAAAAGCAGCGGCTGCAGCAGAAACTTGAGCAGCAGCATTAAACAAAGTTTAATAAGACCTCGTCAGTTAAGACAACAAAAAGGTAGAAAACTACTACAACAAGATGAAAAACAAATCATTCGAACAAGTATATTTAAGTGTTGAACCTTTGTAGTGCTGCAAATACCAAAACAATGCAAAAGGTACTAAAGTTAAACTGCCAGCCACATTTACCACCAACACTTGTACACTGACCATGTCATTCTCATCCCTGCCCAGCGTTTTACAAGTAGTCAATGTATCCCTTAGAAGCAGTAATTGTCACTGGCTGACTCCAATTTATAAATTTTAGTAATTTAACACGTATGTGATCTTTGTAGCGCCGAGCGAAGTTAATTGGTTACTTTATACATCCCAGGTAAGATAGCATGAAGTCAATTGTGGCTTTAGTGTCTCTAAGTAATCTAGAGTGTAGTCACTTGAAACGTTTATTTTGTACTTTAGAAAGTAGTCACTTTAGTAACTACTTTCTAAGGTACTGTACGTTTATTTTGTACTTTAGAAAGTAGTCACTTTATTAACTACTTTCTAAGATACTGTACAAAATAAATATTTAAAGTGACTACACTCTAGATTACTTAGAGACACTAAACCCACAATAGACTTCATGATACCTTACCTGGGATGTATAAAGTAACCAATTAACTTTTCTCTTGTGTTATACAGTAGTCGGAGGAAGATTAATTTACAAGCAATCGGTTATTGGACTTTCTATGAGATATCCTTTTAACAGACCATGTAAGATATACATGTTAAAATCACTAGTTATGTAGCTAATCAAGTAACAGTTAAGTAACTGACTCTATGTAACCGGTATGTAAATCCCATGCGTTGAGTACTTTGGACCAGCTATCAGACAGTATCTTTGTAATCTATGTAAGATCAATTGACGCCCTGCTTAGGACACGCACATGTTAAAATAAATAGTTAAGCAGCTATTTATGTAACTAGTTCTGGAAATTCATCCAGAACTGCTGGGATTATCATTACTGTTTATGTAAGGATGTGTGAGTGTGTGTTTCTATAGAGGAAGATGGTATTTTTTCCCACGGTCATATAATCAACATACAATGACGGTATCATCATTTACTTTGATTAAAGGTTGTTTAAAACAACAAAAACAACAACTACAAAAAAAATGGGTTTAAATTTGCAAATTTGTTTATAAATTGTTATTGTTTTAAAGGGAGGTCAAAAGGAAAATAAAACAAGAGAAGAAAACAATTTGAAGTAATAAACGAAGAGATAAACATTCACAGAGAATGATTAACATGTTGTTGACTGCTGCATTCACACTAAATGATAACAGTTTATAAAAAAGGAAGAGTGTGGCATTGGTCGGGTTGAGGAGAAGACAATTTTTCAAATTTGAGTAAAATTTTGTACTTGGAAAAGTTTCCATTGTATTGCCTACCACTGTATGTATAAGAGTAACATTACTGACTAACTGATTCATTCGCATAGCACAAACGCCTGGTCCTAAGTATCTTTGTCGTATTTTTTAATGAAACAAGCTAAAAAATAACTAGACATTGCGAAAATGGGCTTAAATTAATAATGAAGAAGTGAAGATCCATAAATCACGGCTTAGGGAAACTTTTTGTTTCTTCTAATGATACTTTTTATTTATTCTAATAAAAATTTATGTAACTTATTTGACATTATTATTTACTCTGAATAATGTTAAGGATGGCAAATAGTAAAATGCTTTAATCCTATTGAAATTTACCCAAATGCATAAGAATGTTGGTATGTAATCAGAGTTTCAATAAAAGGAAAAAGTCAGCAAAGACTAATTTCGTATGCATTTTCTTTATTTATGATCAATATAAATTCATTTTGTTTTAGAAAAAACAAACTGTTTTACAGCAACCCACCACCTGCTAAACTAAACAAACCATGTTCTTCTCAAAGCCTTAACAATTCAGTATTCAAACATACTTTCAAAAGCGTTTTATATCTCTACACATCATGGTAATATCCAACTGACATGTGATATTTTGTATAACATTTATTGAGAAGAAGTAGATTTTGTTTTAATTTCAACAAAAACTAAAGTATCATGCATAAGTGCTTGTCTTTTTTTTTATTTTGTTATAGAAGACATGGTCTTGGTAATTGAAACCTTTTTTGTACCGTTAAAATATTTAAAACTAAAGTACAACCACAAGTGAAAAGAATACATACATCCTGTCCTTAATTTTCATTTAAAAAAAACCATAAACTTTATGAAGCAGGCGGCCTAACATTTAACAACCCTCCTCTTGAGCAGTCAGCCCGCTGTACAGAGTCTCTATTGTCAAGATCATTTGTGTTGAGAAACGAACAATTAATCAGATTAACACGCTTATGATTTTCAATACAAAGTTGTGCACACTTGAAATTGTATTGTTACTTTAACGTACACCAAGAGATTTTTTTTCAATGTTTGATTTTGAAAAAGTAAAATGAATGATGCACTTGTCCATTTAATTGAAAAATTAAAAAACATGTGACCATAAATATAAAAATAATGGAAATACAGTTTAATGAAACAGTGTCATAATTTAAAATTACATTTTTCAGGGGGAAGTTTCAACACTTAATAACAAACATTGGCCTTATGAGAAATTTATTACTATTGCCAATTTTTATTTTTGACAACTGACAACCTCCCTTAGACCCTTATAACTTTGGCAAATCTAGCCTTTTAATACTTTTCTTTCCCAATGACCATAAACTATAATTACAAACATTGATATTTAATTATTATTATTTGTTCACACTTATCAATATCGAACATATGGAAAGTCAATTATTATTAAATGTAAACAATTGATTTTAAAATTTCGTCATGCTTAAAAATTTGTTTTTCTCAAATAAAGCCAGTTTATATTTATTAAATTTCTGATTTTATTATCTGTGAAATTTTGTCTCTAGAATTTAAAACCTTTTAAAAGTTAAATGATGCATTAAATGTACGAGTATGTATGTACTTTTGCTCGTAAGTTTATTTAGTTAAAATGTTTTGTATTTCTTTTCTTAACTAACCAAAAAAGGGGTTGAATTTTTATTTGTCAATAAAAACAAGTGGTTTTTTCTCAAGTATTTAAATTTTATGTTAATCTAAGGGTGCCAGCAATTGTTGCTTTTTATATAAAGAGATTTTAAACTAAATTGTTAAGTTTTTTTGTTCAATCAAGCGTTTAAGTATTTAAGCCCGCCACTGCAGTACAGTTTTTTAAAGGTTTTAAAGTGAAAAAACATAATCAAATTTTTTAAGTTTTAAGTTTCACACGCTTAATTGAAGAAAAAATGAGCTACAAAATTGTTATGTATATGATGTCGTTTTCATTTTTCCAAAAAATGTTGCCTCTTTTTTGTATTTTTATTTTTTGTCTGATTTTGGACTTTTAAGTTTGTTGGCGGAGTATAAACTCCCACATCGATTCAAGTCCTCAGTCGACCTATATTTTCATATAGAATGCTGGAACGCTTAAAGCATTATAATAAGCAAGTTCTTACTTCACCAAGAGCTAAATTAAGACATTTTGGAATACAATTTATTTATGGTTATGCAAAGTAGTTACAAAAATTTGCATATTTTTAGCAATTTCCAAAATTTAATTCAAATAAAACTTTGTAATTAACCATGAAACATTGATGGATGTAATGATTTTTTAAATATTTTTTCAATTAAAAAAAAAAAAAAATTGCAAATTAGCCCTATAACACAAAATTTTTCAATTTAACAATAAACACTTCAAATAAAAGTAACCTAAAACCCTTAAATTTTATTTAAATATTTATTATAATAAATTATATATGTGTTTTTTGTGGTATTGTATTGTATTTTGCATAATTTTCTTTTCCCAATAACCATAAAAAACTCTTAACAGCAGCATTTATGTCCCATAAATATGTTAAGATTTTTTTTTATCTGCAAAAATTATGGTAAAATCCTCTTAAAATCTAATGATTATATACAAATAAAACCATCATCTAGAGGTTTTTTATCATAGTTAATCAAAATAATCAAAATCCTATCAATTGATTAGCATTAAACAATAAATGGAAAAAAAAATCCCAATAAAATATATATTAACAAAGGAAACCCTTAAAAAGGGAATTATTTACAGCTAATCATAAACTACCGTTAGATGTTTGTTTGTGTGTATGTGTATAAGTAAAATAGTATTTGCATGTAAATTATTTCCTTGTTATACAATAGAAACAGAAAAAAACAAAACAATAAACAACAATTTCGTGGTTTTGTTACATATTCATTTGATAAAACTTTGAAAGAAATAAAAATCACAAATTGAATTAACCCCTCTATTGTTTATATCTATGTGGTTGTTGTTTATGCTGCTGCTTCTTCTTCTCCTGCTAATGCAATTGAATGTGTGTTATAGGGGTTGCCATTTACATTTTTCATGTTTAGATCACACCCAAATGTTTGCGGTACTCGTATATTGATACTTTTTTTTTATTACTTGTGACACTTTTTATAAGTGTCACTTAATTTTTATTATTTATTCTGTCTGCTGCTGCACTTTTTTTTGCTGTCATATGTTTAATGTAACACACCAACAAGCGCATTCAAATTTATGTTAAAATTTATGACCAAATGTTTTTTGTATATCATGAGATGCTGTTTATTTTTAGTGGAGGGGGGAGAAAATGTAGGTGAATTACAACTTGTTAACCGTTACTGGTTTTGTGTAACAACAACCAACAAAACGAAAGAGTTTCCTTAATTGTTTATTGCTTTTTTTGTGGCATATGCAAACATTTTATTCGGAAAGCGGCAATTGAATTTCTGTATTGAAACAAAATTAACATATGGGTTAAATTTATATATTCTGAGTTCATGTATCAAAAATAATAATTATTGCAATTTTTTAAATAAAAATCTAATTTTTTTGTTTTATATTTTTGTAATGAAATTTGCGAGTTTTGTGAGTTTTTAAATAATTTACAAGTTCTTTACTGTGAATAATGAGTATCACTGGTTTTGAGTGATTAAATTTAAAACCTAAAGTAATTTTATCGAAATATCTTCCATATATTTGGCTATCAGTGCAAAAGTGGTGTAAACCCAAGCTATTTATTTAGTGGCATATTCAACTTACACCACTTTTGTTACATTACTTTGTTATATTATGTTCTGTGCAAAAACTATTATTCAGCTCCATCTGCTTTTGAATACCAAAAGGTAGCTTACCCAACTTTTGTGTTGATATTGGTAATGTAAGGAATGTATGCAAACACCACAACAGCAACCAACAAAATTGTGGGTTACACCACTTTTGCGCTGACGGCCTCATATAATGTTACATTCCATTTGTTTCCCCTCTCTAAATTAATGGAATTTCTAACGGTTTTACATTGTCATCAACAATTTGCCATATATGTCAACATTAGGACATTCATAGAATTTTTTAAAGTCGAATTTTAAAAACATTAGCATAAATTTTCACGCTTTATGATGTATTAATTTAAAATTTGCCAATTTTATTACTGTTTGTTTTATAAAGTGCAGAAAATTAATGATCAATTGATTTTGAGCACAATATGTTTCAAGTGTGCAAAATTTTTCATAATTATATTTATCAAATATGCAAATTAAGTTTTCAAAAACATTTATAAATATTGCAACCCTGTAAAAAACATTCTCTCTGGAATCATTACATTTCAATCTCTTTAATTTAAATTAGGCAGAGACATTACAGGCCTTTCATAATTGCAAATAAATTTACATTTATTTTAAAATCATTAGCATATTTTTTGCTGAATGATTTATCAATTACAAATTTGCAATTTTTTTTGTTTATATTGCAATTGTTAGAAAATTAATGATCAATGATATGTTTCATGGTGGAGGTTTTAATTTTCTGTAATAATATGTTTGAAGTGTGCAAAATTTTGAACTGTTTTTTTAATAAATATGCAAATTATTTTGAACAAACAAATGAAGTAAATAATTGATTTTGTAAAAGTTTAATTTTAGAGCCTCATTTTGTAAAACGAAACGACAAACGTTAAAATAAAATTGTATGGAAAATATTCAAGTTTTAAACCATTTTCCCAGTATTTTTCATACAAATTGCTTACGCTTCCAAACGTTTCGTTTTATAAAATGACACTCCGATGAGTTATATGAAGATAATGAAGGCATGAAGTTACGAACTTATGGAATAACTCAGGAACCAGCCTGAGCTCCTACGTGGAAAGACAAACATCTGTCGCAAGCAGTTATAATCTCCCAGGTTGCGGGAATCATTATTAAATGATGAAATCTAGTATGTCCTCAAGTGTCTAAACATAGAGACTAGAGGATAAATTTTAGTCATAAAGACTGAAATCTAATATAAATGATCTGCTTCCAGGTAAGCCACGATAAAATTAAACCATTTTAGAATATCAAGAAATATCCATTAACAGATGAGATAATAAGAATAGACAATTGTCGTTAACAGCACAAAGATCTTTGAGGAGACACGGATAACATGATCTGAGGAGACTAAAGTCATACTGCCCCAAAAATCTACTATTAACATTTTGTTACAAATGTCAATTTATCCTGGATACTGACAATCTTTATATTTAGAAGAGGACATTGAATAAACTTGTAAGAAGACAACAGTCGATAGAACAGTACAGATTCTTGGAGAGCAAAAATTTCGAAACGAAATAGGCTTGCTAACAGAACACTAAGGGGTGTACATACTGGTCTAAGGAAGTACAGAATTCTTCTTGTCATATTTTTCAAGGAAAGACAAAATACTATAGTCAAACTGTAAACATATCAGCTGTCAACTGTCAAATTATAGGCTGCTGATAATTTTGACAATTTGATTTAAAAAACGACCTAAAAAAATACATTTCTTCACAAATCGACGCCTACAATTGCAAAATTCAACTTATCCGGGATACTGACAACCTTGATAAAAACTAAAACCTATTTAGAAGAGGACATTGACTAAACTTGTAAGAAGACAACAGTCGATAGGACAATAAAGATTCTTGAAGAGAAAATATTCCGAAACTAAATAGGCTTGCTAACAGAAGACTATTGGTTACTTCCCAGGCTTCTTCTTGTCACCTTTTTCATGCGACATTGTTAAGTATTGGATGTAAACATAACAGCTGTCAACTGTCAAATTGCATAACCCATAAAATGTTGACAATTTGATTTAAAAAACTTTTAAAGAAAGCAAATGGACCATTTACACTTTATTTCAAATGTTTACTTATTATTTTCACTACTTTTTTCCTCTTCTTTTAACCTTGAAACTTTTGCTTTCATTTCAGATTATATTGTAATTAAAAGAAAGTGTTAAACAAAACTGTTACTTTTTATTACATAGAAACCACAAAATCAAATAAAAATCTTAGTTTATCTACAAAATCTAAACAATTAAATTAGAAACATAAATCAATTACATTTACACACTGACGCACCGTTTAACAACCCTTTATTGCCAACCATTTACAAAACAAACAAGCAGTAACCCAGGCAGTGAAGTTGACAACAAAAAAAAAAGAAAAATTAGCAAACTAAAAGTAGGGCCATAAATTTGGTATTTGGCATAAGAATATTGAACTAAATGACCTTGTTCATTTTGGGGTGAAATCTAGCAAAAAAATATAACCCTTTATTTAATTGTAAAAGTTGTTTTTTTTATTTCAATATATTTTTCATGCTACTTAGTTATTACATCGTGTGTAAATAGAGTTGATCAAAAGCGGATTATGGCTTCTAAGATATATAGAGGTTGGCGAAAAAAAACTATTTAAGTATATGAAATTGAAATTTAGTTTGTTTTGCAGAAAAAAAAATTGAAAAAAGCCGTGTGTCATAAAAAAACAATAAAAACCGGGATAATATTTGTTTGCAGACATCAATAAAAAAAGGGTAGACACATTCTATGGCAAATGTCTTGTGTTAGAAAATTGATTATTATTAATGACAGTTTGAGTATAGAACATTTACTTTTAGTATAACCCAATGCATTTGATAAATATTTTCAAGTGCTTGCATAAGAAATTCAACAATTCGCACTCTACTGGTTTTACTTTTATTTTTATTGATCTAAAGGATTATGTAGCTGGTATCAACACAATGAGTTATTGCAAATATTTGTGGCAAAAAAATAATAAAAAAACCTTTTTCTAAACAAACACTCATTTGCCAATATACATACATATTTTCCTAAGACTTTTTATTTGAACATTCTTTTGAGAGATTATTGTTTACTTTAGCATTATTGTTTATTTAAAGACTTGTGTAACTGAAGCTTTCTATAAAAAATATTAACCAAATGTTGAGAAATCTTGGATTATAACAAGATACAAAAAAAAACAACATGGTTTATAGGGATACTTTGACACCCCTTTAAATAATATATAGCTTTACATTAAAATTTCAACTTTCAAGAATTCATAGTTGACATTTTTATGTTACATGTTACAATATTTAATTGCTTTTGAATTTTTTTAATTAAATTTTTTTCTGTTCTGTGTTGCTATGTTGGCAGTTAAAGGATGTTAAGGCAAAATAAATAAAAAAAAATATATAAAAATTGTGAACAATCTTAAGTAAAAATCTTGAAGAAATATTTTTGTAAAATGAACTTTACAGTATTGAATTGAGTTCAGTCCAGTTTCACAAGCCACTTTAACATTAACAAATGATTTTTCTTTTATATACAAAAAAAAAAAGAAGCAACAAAACCCTTGTTATTAACTCTTCCTTTGTTCCAACATTTTTATGAATGTTTTACAGGAGCAGGTGGTTTTTTCGGTGAATCAAATTAAACTCGTTTGTTTAAGCAGATGATAAAAAACCAAACCTGAATTTTAAAATTTAAACACGTGTTGAAAAAAAAACCCATTTAAAGCCGATGTTTCCAAAAAGACACACCATGATGACTTCTCAATATGTTTTTTTTATTTATTTTTTTTTTTTTGTTTGCCTTCATATGCATGCTTGATTTCAAGTATCCGTTTTGGTTTTGAAATTTTCAGTTGTTTAAGAAATTTATATGTTTTAATGGTTAGGGGACGGAGAGAAATAAATGACCGAAATGACCAAGTATTGTTTTTGTGCAGGAACAAAAATACTCTATAATATGCAGAAGTCATCGTTATTAACGAGAGGTAGAAAAAAATCAAGACATGACAAGAAAATACAAAAATAAATATAATAAACGAATTGAAAGATATCCTACAATCATAATTCCAATCATAATTTAAGCTTCCTAAAATTTAAGTAAATATCTAACTAGACTAAGTGTTTTAGAACTAGCCATGTATATTAGTTTGAAAGCAGTTTTTGGTTTTAATATCTTATATGTCATTTTGAAGGGTTTATATTTGTCATTTATTCTTACTTAGTTATTAAACATTATAGTGTAAACAGCAACGTCGAATTTTGTGCCAAGAAAGCGACTTATGCGAGAAGTTTTGCTTTACTTCTTTAATTTAAAAAAGCTCCGCTTAAGAACACCAGCAAAGCTTATGATGAATGCAATGAAACACGAATACGAATTGAAGCCGAGAGACCTTGAAATGCGATTTTGCATGTCCTAAATGATCGAATCATTACATGCTATGAAAAATGGTTCCATTACACTAAACCCGAAGCGTAAGAGATCGTATGTAAAGCCAGGCCAACCAGCCGGATCGATATCAAAGCCAAATATCCATGGCGCTAAAGTAATACTCTGTATCTGATGCGAGAAAAAGGGTCCTATCTGTTATGATTCGTTTGCAGCGAGCATTGGACGAAAAACGCGATGAAATTTATGAGTTTTGCTCTTTTAGCTTTTTTATGTTTTAGAATAATGAGCATCACTGAGTTTTGCAGCCATAGAGAAATATACATAGAGCGGAAACTCTCCTGTCAAAGACCTAACTCAGTTGTCAAAAACCCAAGTGCTGAGAATTATTTTTTTGGGCTTTAGGGTGTCGCTCTCCCTGTCATTGTGTTACATTGATAGAAATTTTAGCTATATAATAAAGTTATATATTTTCCTAGTTCATGTTGCAAAAATAATAAATATATTGGTTTTTATAATTAAAATACTAATTTTGTATACTTTTGGACTGAAATTCAAAAGTTTTGGCAGTTTTAAATCTTTTGCTGGTTTTTTACTTTAAACAATGAGCATCACTGGCCTTTAGTGAGAGCTTTTTCTTAGAACAGAGTTGCATTAGTTGCAGTGTTGCCATTGGTGGATTGCAAAAAAAGAAACCATTATAAGACAAATTCTTAGAATAACAATATTTTAATTAAAAACGCTATGAAATGTAAATATTTTGATTTGGCTAATTTAAGTATTATATAAAAAGAATTTTTAAAGCTAGGTAGGTATATAAAATAAGTGAACAATTTTTATAAAACACTGAAATTGCTTTAAAACTATTTAAAACTCTACAAAACATTATCTTTATTGAATACATATATTAATAAATCTTAAAATGTTACCAACAAATGGTTTCAACTTAATTAACCTAAAATCACTGCCAGCAAGCACAAACAAAAAAACCAAAACAAATTTCATTTTTTGGGTCGAATTCACAAAACTTTAAAACAAAACACCAAAAAACGAAACAGGAAAAAAAATCAAAAAGATAAGCGCCGACGCTCGCTAGTGGTTGATTTTACACATGCGCAAATGTTGAACCTACCGCGCGGTTTGCATATTAACAACCTACAAAAAAAAAGGTTTCGTGATTTTTTTTCTTGGTCAGTGAACAAACAAACTAAAGAAAAGCAAGAAACTTAAAGAAATTCTTTGATAATTATGGTAGTGTTGGCATTAACAATGAAAAAAAAAACAAGGATTTTAAGTCGATGGCGGTGAAAATGGAACGTGCTCAGACCAATAAACATAAAAATTTGATTATACCCCCAACAAAAAAAAAAAAAACTAGTATTATGTTTATTAAAACGAAATTAGATATTATTTAATGAAATGCTTAATTATTTTCTTTTAAACAGGATATTTAATACTTAAGGAAAAACTTTAAAAGAATTTTAAAATATTGAAAGAAAAAAAAAAAAAAAACAAAGATTTATAGTTAAGATAACAAATTTTATAACTTCAATATTAATATGTAGATAATGTCATCTATTAAGGCAGACATATCTTAACAACTTTATGTTAAAAAATCTTAAGTATATTCAAGTGTTTAATTCTCAAATAGTACTTGTATTATTTTAGTTAGTTTTAATGTTTTCATTATGTTTATTTTCAAGTGTTTTCTTTAAATACTTGTAAATATTGAGAATTTAAGCAGGATACCACATGTTTGTTATTAAAAACAGGAAAAAATAAATTTTTATCAGCTTGTTTTTTTTTTAGCACATCGTTTTAAGTAAAAAGTACTTAAGTTTTTAACATGTGTGTAGTGTGTTAAGTGTTTTTTTAGTAGCCGTGGAACGTGGTGGAAAATGAAACAATGTTTACGTTAATTGCTGGTTGTTAACTTTACTTGCTTCAAGTGTTTTTTTTTTTTAACTAAATATCGGTTGCTAAACCGTGTTTCAAGATGTTTTTGAACTAGGACCAGATTGAGAAACAAGTCTGGAAAATAATTTTAAGATTTTTTTATGAAAATCACTTTGTTTTCAAATAATTTTTGAATCAGTTCCAAATTTTCAAACCAAAACTATTTTATTTTGTTTAGTTCTTACAACAAACTAAGTTTTAGGATTTTTTAATTATTGCCAAGTTTTTTTCATTCAAAATGTAAATTTTTTTTATAAAAGTTTCAGTTTAATATTTTAAGCTTAAAAATTATTTAAATATAGCAAACTATTTTATAAATGTTTGACTTTTTTCAACTATATTGCCATATTTTAAGTATTTTTAAGCTTAGAAGCCAAATCTGAATCTTTTGTAACATAAATCTGACATTTTTAAAGGAATAACTTGGCTATACATACATCATAAATTCAAAGGGACTTTTGTCAAAAGAAATAGTTTATTAAATATAGCAGCGTTTTCTTTAATCTTAAGCAAATACTAGATTTTACTTTTAACTTTTGCCCCTGGGCAGAAATCTCCTTGATTCTATGACAAATTTCTTTTGTCTATAAAAATGTTAACACAATCAATCAAATCTTTAATTTTCCTTTAATACACTTAAAGATTAAACAAAAATTATTTTAGTTTTAAAAAAACTAACAGCTGTTAACAAATAAATATCTGTTTTAAAACGAAATGGCAGCTGATAATTTAATGTTCTTTAAAAGATTAAAAAAAAGCAATGAAACGAATCCCTAGTAAATGGTCAGCGTAACGTGACTTTAAACAAAAAAAACTCTTAAAAAAGAAACACAATATAAAATTCCTCTATCTATATTTCCACACAAAAAACCCGTAACAGATGGTACGCAGTCATTTACAATACGAAAAAAATCTTGATTTCAAAAGAAGACATGCTTAATAAATAACCCAACGTATTAAAGTAGAACAAAGATTTCTTTCTAAATCTTAAAAAAGAATCTAAAAAATAAACTCATTAAAAAGGATCTACAGGCAAAAGGATCTATGACAGAAACTCATTACAACAGCAGGTAGTAAAAAACTACTAGACTAGCAAGCATGTCTCCTCCCGGCACCTACACAAATATAGAAAATCCTACAACAGGATATCTATCACTTTAAGAAAAGAGATCCTTTTGTATGTACATACTTAAGAAAATATTGAAATAAAATGGAGTAGATTTTAAGTAGATTGTCATGTTTAAGGAAATCTTTTTAGGCAGATGTTTTTTTTTCAATATTTTTGGGTCATAGAGTAGCTAGTTTAGTTATAAACAAACAGGATGCAAATAAAGTGTAAGAATAATAGATTTTTGTACATTTTATAGAATAATAGAGCAGGTAGTTTCAGATTTATAAAAAAATTTGTTTGCGTATATGTAAAATAATTTCATTTGATTTGCTTGTAGAAGCGGAAGTCGAAATAATATTTGTGGTTTTCACATACCAACAGAGACAAGAAGACAACAAACATTTCATTTATACACAATTTTACCCTTTTTTTACTTTTACACAAACAGTAGTTTACATTTCACTCCTTTGAAAGATATATTTTTTCTTTATCACCACAAGAATTAAAAAACACACAAAAAAAAATAAGATGAAAAAAATGAAAGTAGCACATTTGGCACACACAAAATACAGCTGCCAAAATCATACTCTGAATAAAATAAAAAAATTGTTACTACAACATATTTTTATAACAAAAATAAAAACGAAATACTGAAAAAATCCTCATATGTAGTATGTAACAGCATATGTAGCTCATAAATTCGTACATACTTATGTACATACGTTGTTTATATAAAGAAGCTACAAGCAGACAGCAAAAATTAAGTTTAAATTTAAGGATTAATGCGTAAAGAAACCAGAACGCAGCAACACAATGAATACAAACACATTGGAAGCGTTAAAATGACTTAAAGCGTCAGAGACACAGAAACATTTAAAACAAATTTTGATAACTGTCATAGCCAAAGACAGGGCAAATAATTGTTTACATAATTAAAATGTTTGCAGCAGAAAAGTTAAAAAAAAAAATAATAAACATGAAATTTCATAATTATCTTATATATATTTTTAGGCATTTTTAAGTTTTTAGCATAACAATCATAAATTTCTTGGTTTTTTAAAAATGTTGCTTAAAAATATCTTATTAAACCTAAGCAAGTACTTAAAACCTTATTGGCAACCCTTAGACACTCAATTAACGGTACATAATTGCAAAAACAAATTTAATGTAAACAATAACAAACCCAACAATGTTGTCTCATTGTCAAAGCCATGAAAACAGCCACATTAGCTTTTTTATTAATTTATTTTTTTTGTAACATTTTGTTAATAATTTGCTTAAAAACCATACGCTCGTGGCTAAAATTGTGTTTTTAACGACTTTTTGATGCAGTTGTACTAGCAAAAATAAAGAAAACTTTTAAAATATGGAGGAAAAAAAAATACAGAAATATATAACGTTTGTAAGAGTATTAAGTAACGATTTCTTTTACTTGTTTTGAGGTCAAAGTTTTTTGCTGCTACTCTGTTTTCACATGTTTATTTCAATGAAGGATGTTTTTTTTTATATTTCTTTAATATTTTATTATTGTATATATTCCTGGTTTTCATTCATTCGGCTTTGTTTTGTATGTTATAAAGTGTTTATGAAAGTTTATTTTCATTTATGCTAGCTAGCAAAAGTAGTTTATTTATTTAACAAACTTACCCATAAAGTAAAGCAGCTCCCGCTATGCCTCCACCACATTGGGCCGTAATATACATGGCAGCACGCATGGGTGAGATGTTACGTATCACACAGGCTGCTAATGTAACGGCTGGATTTATATGAGCACCTGTTAATAGAATGATAAAAGTATATATTATAATTTTTCCCTGCAACAAATTCTGGCAAACAAACATCACACATTTTTAAGTTAATAATTGAAATTGTTTTTTGACAGTTTGTTAGAGAGAGAGAGAGAGAGAGAGAGAGGGAGTGGGAGGCTTCCTAAAAAGGTTGTTAATTTAGAAAAGTGTTTTTTATTTAAGCTTTTCTAGCAAAATAATAATAATAAACTGTAAAAGTTTTGAGTACGTTCTTAACCGACTTAGTTGATAGTAGATTAAATTTTGTTTAAAAAAATAATTTTAATGAGTTTTAAATAAAACTATGTACAGGGAAAAACAAGGAATAAGTGATAAATTTTAATTCAGCTAAAAGTTATTAAAATATACCATAATTTCTTTAAACGTATTTAAATATTAAACACTTAAAAATCATTCTGAGAGTAGGACACTGTCCTCAAAAATACAAATTATGCTGCAAAATATTTGACACCCACAAGAGCTTGAGAAATGGTAAAAAAACGCTGATTTCAACATATAATCAAGACAATTGTTTATTTACCAACAAATCTATGAAATATTTTGTACAGATTCTGACATATCATTATATGTATTGCATTCACAATTTAATCTTAAATTTAAAACAATTAATTTCATGTTTTACACTTGAAAATCATCAAACCACAAATAAAGAAAACGCACAAAAATATCAACGACACATGTTGAAAATTTGTTAATAACAACAAAAACAACAAGTATAGAATCATTTTAAAAACAACAACAGGAAGAAGCAGAATATCCCCATATGTATAAAAATTTTCGTTTTCTTGAAGACTTTATCATTTGTTTATTATGTACATGTCACCCTCCAACAGAAAAAAAAACAACAAAATTCTTCGAAACTTCTCTCCCCAATTTCCCACGCACTAAAAAATCTATTATGATTGCTACACACACACACAGCCTCACTCACTCTCTTGTTGTTAATATTTGTAAACACATACCAACAACAAACATAAATGCTGTGTTGTCGTCGTACAGTTATAAAAAAAAATACAACAACACCATCAACCCCACTTGAAATTTGACAATGGGAGCATGTTGTAAATGGATGTGGATGTAGTAGTTGTTGTTGTTTTTGTTTGTTACTTACCCGATATATGAAGAAAACATTGTGTCAGGGTGCCCATGGCCAAACCAGAAGCTAAGGCAGTAGCCAACAATACTGAAGATACACTGGCACCCACACCAGCTCCAGCCGCTGCACCACATACAATAAAAACATAAAAGAATGATGCCAAACATTCACCAATAATGGACCTGTAAAGGAAAAGGATTAACAGAGTTTTAATTTGGTTCAATTCAAACAAGTTGTTAAACAAATTTTTACTGTGTAGTGTTGAAAAGATGTTGCCAAATCAGCATTTTAGAACAAATTGTGAATTTGTTTTAAAAAATGATGGGGATAAATAAATAGTTACAATTGTTCAATTCACAAGGTCTGTTATCATGTCATATTGTCGTAATATTTCACAATGGTTTTTATTGCTTTTCAAGCAAAAAATGTCCTAAAATAATACTACTTTCTATGCTATGTTTATTGTGTTATCGTAACGAACCAGCAGATATCAACGCCGAATGCCTAAGAGTGGGTTAAGTCGAGCCGCCGAGTCGTGATATATTAGGGCATTATGACAATATCACTGATAAGAGACCTTATGAATTGACCAAATATATTGCTGCTCAAATTTAATCAGTTTTGATTAAGTTAACAAAATATTAAAATGTATATTGGTGTAAGATTCAAATATTTTTCTATTCTATATGAAATTTCCTTTAAACTTCGTATTCAATTCTGAAAAACTAATTTCAAGCAAGTTTTTTATTCCTCTAAAGAAAAGGGAACTGACACAAAACTGTTGGACTGGTTACTAGTAGCTAGAAATCGGTTCTAACACTTTATAAGAAGGAAACCTGACACTTTAACATGGCGTTATCATGAGAGGCAGTCAATTAAAACCATTATATCCTCTCTGAGAGTTCTCGGATCTAATCTCAAAAAATTGTTACACAAATCTGACACTTCTTTTAAATTTTCATTAATCAGTGGCTTTCAATTGTCAATAAACTGAGTTTATGCTCTTCATAAACTATATATGCATGTAAATACCAGTGATTGGTTTCAGAATGCTAGATACAGGTTTTAATACTTTATAAGGGGTGTTCTCGGATCTAATCTCAGCTAAATTGTCAACAATATGGAACAACAACTAAGATGAAGAGATAAGTGTACTTGTTAAATTATACATAGAGTTGTATAAAATAATCCAGTAGTTATTGAAGAACACCTCTCTTGTTTAGCAAAATTGATGAGTTTGTGTGAGTTAAGACATCAAAACAATCCTGGAGATTTAAAAGAAATGCTATTAGATTATGAAGGCGATCTCCAGTGTTAATCGGCTCATTTGGTTCCATAATCTATTCTTTTTGTGATACCCGAAAAGTCTATCAGGACCTTTCTATGTCTGTGTACGATTCGATGTCAAAACCAACCCGATGCCCGAATCAATCTTGTAATTATCCACCCTCAATACATCCGTTAGGGGGTGCAGTTGCGGTCCTTATTCCAGAGAGAACAGGACAAAGGCAGGAGGTGTTGCACAGAATCCTCCTCATCTTCGCCATGAAAACTTTTACAGAAATGATTAAATCAGTGTCCAGTCAATACAGCCAACAGAAACCATAGCTGATCCCATGGAAGCTCTATCAGAATCGCCGATTTACAGATTTTGATTGGGAAAAAACATTTGATCCAACAAAAAGTTGAAAATCGCGCTAAAAAATTTGATAGTTTATGATTAAATAAATTGGTGTGGACTCTGTCTGAAATATTTGTCTTATTTTAAGCCTTAAAAGCTTTTGAGAAAAGGTCTGCTGAGTTGGATAAGTAAATCCAAGGGTTTTTGAGAAATGGTGTTTTAGTTAACATCCCAGATTGTATGGATTATTCTAAAGACTTTGAAACAATCCTGGATCCATACATTCTTTGAGAATTTTCAGCGATATACAGACTCTATCACTAAAAATACTCGAAAATGGAATGACTGAAATATTTTTAAAGGATAAACATTTATGAAACAATTATGATTTAATTTTGATAATCAATCTATCAAGTATGTGATGGAAAATTGTCGATTTGGAAGAGTGCGATGAATTTCAAGTATGATTTTTTAGCTAATGTATATATTTAAGGCCTTATTCATAAACAATTTTTTAAAATCAAATTTTGTATGGAAATTTTGCTTTAAAACATTGTTTAAATTAAAATTTTTTATGAATATGGGGATTAATATATTATATTTCTACAAAACTGTCCAACTATAACAATTATTTCTTTAAATGCAGTCTTAAACACTTAAGCCCCAGATCACATTATTTCAAAAGAAATAAAAACATCTGCATATTATTTGCTTTTAAAATAAATTAAAAGCGTTGGTGTCATCATTTTCAATTCAAAATAAACATGACTTTCAAACAAGAACTCCTCACTGAAAGAATCGTAGCATAAAAACAAATAAACAAAGTATTCTTTGTAATGTCTAGATAAGGAATCTAAAAAAAATCAAAATTCAAAATTAAACAGCTGCATTGTTTTGGCATAAAATTCAAATGTAAAGGGATTTCTTTATAATTTGTTTAAGTTCATTTGAAAACGTTTACTTACCTCCAGAATTCCAAAGTTCTGATCTCGGCCTGCATGCTTCTCTTGGGCTGCAGGGTGCTGGAGAGGCGATTATTTAAGATATTGCATTGATTTTCTTTGCGCATGGCCTCAAGACGTTCAAATAGTGTCACTATATGAACATCAATATTGTTTTCCAACGGTATAGTATGTAACGTTTCGTCCGCCATGTTTAGTTAAAGTTTAAACAACTACTATAACCGTTTGTTACAAAAAATAAATTAAAAGACAGTCTTTTAATTTTTGCCGCTTTTATACTAGTTTTTCAAAACACAACAATTAAAATGTCGTGTGCGTGTTTCTTTTTTTTTATAAAAGTCTTTATTAACAACTCATTTTTTTGTGTTATTATATTTTATTTGTATTTCTTAAGGGGGCGAGTATAAAAAGTTTTTTATAGCACTATACACAATAAATATTTTTCACTTTTAATTGAATTAAATTCAATTAAACTTTTGCCTCAATTTGTATTCTGCAAAAAATTGTAACAAAATGTGCAATTTTTCTTTTTAAACAAACTTTGCAATTCTCACAAAAAATCACTTTAATAATATTTTACTCAATAACGTTTATAAGTACATATAAAAAATTGATTTTATAATTTCAATATTATTTGATTCGTTATATTAAATTGATTCTGTAGCACCCGCATCAATAGTTAGTGGATAACAACCGTTCTTAACCGAGTAACAAACACGAATGAATTCTGATTTCGATTGCATTCAAGCCGGTGATGTTAACGTCGTTGATGATGATACTAGTCTTCTTCTTCTTCCTGGCTTTTGTTATTATTGTTGCTGTTGTTATTCTCCGTTGAGAAAACCCACTAGTTTGCCAAGTGAAATGCACATGACAAGAAACAAAACAACCACACATTGCATGAAAACACAGTCACTCTCGTACACACACATACACACACACATGCTGAACATCAAACAAAAACAAAATAAAACTCACCACCAAGAACACTACAACAACAAACAAAACAACCTGAGCCTATTGTAGCGAAACACACCACACTAAGATGTGTTTGAAAGGAATAAAACAAACGAACATGCTGTGAGTTCGTTGTTCGCACAAGTTGCAATAAACCAACAACCACCCCTGCCACCGACTACATTGTATTGTGCTAGCAAAAGGGAAAGATATGAAGCAACAACAAATACTTGAAAGTGTTTGCGTAAATACATGTTGTACATGCATGTGTTTGTATGTATGTATATGAGTGCGATACACAATGGCATTGAAACACACTTGAAATGCTGGAAAAAAACTCAGAAATACAAATGTTGTATATTTCTTAAAATGTTGTGGGTTATTCCAGAGCCAAGAATGTGGTCTTATGACGTTATCTTTTTATGACTTCAGCCTTGAGCCGAAGTTCTCGAATCATAAGCTTGCTGTAAAATTTACACATTCCATGAACTTTTAAAAAATCTATTCATTAGATTGAAGATACTATATTTTCAATGAAGACTATTTCCGAAAGACACCATCCAGGAACTACTAACGTGACTAGTTAGGTTACTAATTCATAATATTAAATGATTCTACTCTTTATATAAAGAAACCCTGTCATTTTAACAATGGGTTGTAATTGTTCTTTAACATAATTTAGATACTTTATGATAGGTCTCCGATATAATCTGAATCAAACTGTTTAATAATAGTCCTAATTATTGATATAAGAAAAGCTTGAAGAAAAAGTATTAAATTCTTTACGTAAACAAACAATATTTACATTTCTGTACAACCGAGGATCCATGAATAGGCATTACCTCCCCGTAAAGTTACTACATTTACGACGGAGTTTTCGTGCCTTACGATATGGACAGAACGATGATTAACAACTTGTTATTTCCTTGTTATTTGATGAAGGATGCAGACATAGCAAATCTCGTGTTGTCGATTTGCTGTATCTGGCACGATCACCCGTTCTACACTTTTATCTTTTAAGGTTTTTTGTAACGAGTCTATGTAAACAAGTTATAAACTAGGGATGCTCTCAAAGAAAATAACCAGAAAAACTTATCGCGTAGAGTTCTCTCCAGAACGATCGCAAATGATTATCAATAATGCCGATGTTTACTTGACCAATGCCCATTTTAATTATTCAGCAAAACAACATTGGGTGAGCGCTTTGGGGTCACCTTGTACATGGTTGATCCTTTTTTGATGGAAAACTGATTTGTACTACAGTTTAAAGTTGTCTACCGATTCAAAACTGTTTATTAAATACTGTTTAGATTACCATCAGTAGGTTTTTTCGGTCAGCATAATCGACCAACTTATTAAACTCTTAATTGGCTATTATGAATGTTCGGGATTCCAACAAGATGGCGACACAAGCCACATAACCGGGGAAACAATGGTTTTGTTGAATCAAAATCTCTCAAAAAGCAAAGATTGTATGATTTTAAGCTTTTGTAATTTATTTATTGAGGTTATATCTCAAGAATCTGATATATGTATGTCAACAAGTCATTGACAACAATTTGAACCATTGGAAATTGGTTTGTCACCGAACATTTGAATGAACCATCCATTCAATTAAAATACCCTGTTCAATTCAAATCTAAGTAAAACTTAAAAATTGTATAAGAAATATTCATGGTCTTATAGCAAGTGTTAAAAGTGGAACACCGAATTTCGATGAGATAAAACAAGACTAAAAACATGGACAGCTTAGAACCGCAATCCCAAGACAATTGTTTCATCGCTCCGCAACTATATAAATTATATTCTATATTAAACGATTTGCAACTAAGGGACAGCTGTTTCAATTGAAAATTTTACACATTATACCATTTCAAGTTAGTCAGAGAATTTCACATTTTGCACCACTCCCTATTCTGGAGGAACATATCATACTCCATATATGAAGTAAGATATTCAAAAGGTTGACTCAATAGCGGAGGCAATAACCCTGAAATTCCCAAATGGCCATATATTCTCGATCACCATCATCTAGAAACATTAGGGTTCGCTGCACTGCAGGGATACAGGCCTGTTCTGCAATCCACGTGATTTCAAATCACATACCGTTTTAAAATCACACGTGTGATTTGTGCCTGTTCTGTAAATCATACCGTTATTGTATTTTTCGGTGTGATTTTAATTTTTCGAAAGCACAAGAAAACAGCTGATTCGTTTATTTTAAATGTTTTGTTTTTCAAATAATTGTATAGAAATATTACAGTGAAAATAAAAAAATGCCTGGAGCTGCTGTTATATCTTTAATGGATTTAAAAGGAAGGCAGTTAAGAGATGAACGTAAAAAGCAATGTTTTGCAAAAACTATGGCGCAAGCCAAGGCGAATTTATACAATGTGGTGGCAGTTCTACAAAAACAACAATTGGTCTTAACAAATGTCAAAAAACAAAAATGAAAAATTAAACAAATATGTATTAAAACTTAATATAGTGTTGATAATTGAATAGTGAGGGCTTTACTTATTTATGTAAAAAATAAATATTTTGTTAATAAGCTTAGAATATGAAGATATTTAAATATAAACAAAAGCTTTGACAACTGTTAGAACCAAAAAGCGAAAAAAAAGTTATCAGCTGATTGACTGACTCCACCTTGTATAAATTCGCCTTGGCGCAAGCTCAACTACTATGTAAAAAAAGAAAACAAAACAGCAAAGCTGCCACAGTACACAATAGCTTTTGGTTACCACTTGCTTCAACTTTGTTGCAGTTTTTTTTTCCAATTAGCACAAAAAACTTAACACATATTGATAACTTATAATATTATTAATTTTATGCTGAATTCTATAATTAATTTAAAGATATTGAACATATTTTAGACAACCATTAAAAAATTTTAGTCTGGCAAGCTTCCATGTATTTTCGAAAATCATAAACAGCTGACAACTGAAAACAAACCTGAAATCACAAAAGAAATCACAAAAGCAAATAAACTTTTTACAGCAGAAAAGGAGTCTCTAGATTTTTATTAAATTTTAAGTGTTTTTTTAATAAAACAAGTAATTCTTTAAGAAAATCAATAAAGGACATATTGTTTAAGAAATTTATTTTAATATTTTCCATGTAATAGCCGCAGAAATAACCAAGTGATTTGAAAACATTAGTGACTTCGCTGAACGTTTTAAAATCACAAAATTATGTGCACAGAACACCTTTTATGTGATTTCAAACCACTTTTATAAAATGTGATTAGCAGAACATACCTGATAAGCGATCATTATGTAAAGATCAATAGAAACGAGGTGCAGTTTAGTGATCGATGCATCTGAAGGACTAGTTCGAAATTATCGAGAGAACCAACCTGTACTTCTAACAATTTTTTACATGGGTAACCCATACGTTCCAGTATATACTGTACAGTAAATATCAAAGTAAAAAATCTATTCAAGTTTTTACCAAAAGTCAAGAGGGTCTTGTTGTTTTCATTTATTTTATGCCAAGAGAGAAGAACGTATACTCTAACCTAGAATATGCATTTGTAGAATGTAGCATTACTTTCACAATATTTTGCCGTGTTAAGAAATAATCCATGTTTCCATGTTACTCTTATATTTGGAATCAGGTTATGTGTGCATCTTCCATTCTCTTCTTGGTTCCAACGTTCTTGCTATTTGCTTATTATATTGTGCCTGGCTCTTTTCCTCATTTCTGAAAATTTTCTCGTTCGCTCTGCTGGACTAGTATTGTCCCGGTTTATGTGTCTTGTTTGGATATATTTTTCCTCTCTTTCCAGTATTAATAGGTCTATGGGTGGATACTGTACGGTACACAGATACTAACTCTCTATGGTTTCTTTAATTCCTTTATGTTATACTTCAATTCAAATGCCCTGGTAAATGTTGGGGCAGCATACAGAAGTTGGCGGTGTACTACGCTGTTTATTAATTTCCTTATCTGCATTTTTGGGCCGCCACAGTTTGGTATTATATACGAATGTTCAGCACGTGTTGTACACCTAGCATAAGTTGCGTTTTAAGGAATTTTCACAAGCTTGAATTCTAATCTTTGGTATTTAAAAGACTCTCCGATCTGTCACTAGTATAAGTAGCCTTAGTTTTTGCCAGCTGCAATCCGCTTCTCCATAACCATCTGTTACAACGACATAAGCTATCATTTGCAACTATCTTGATCAATTCGGCAGTTTTTTGGTTTTTGACGAGAGCGATGTCATCCGTATTATCTATTAGTTTTGCTCCTTTTAGGTAGGTCCAAGTTATAAAAGCCATTATACATCACTTTCCAGAGAAGTGGTCCTAGTACGGATCCTTGAGGTACTCTGGCTATAATTTGGTATTCCAGCATACCATTTTCGGTATCGTATAATAGATTTCTATTGTCCAGATAGTCTGCTACTAGTTCTCCACTCCCCTATTTTTTAATGCATGTAGCACCACTTTCCACCTTACTGTGTTGAATGCGTTTTTCATATCCACAGTTATTTTTGGGCAGTATACTCCTGTATATATTATTGCAGAGACCTAAACTCATTTACCCATGTGACAATGTTGATAATTTCTAAACAAAATTAACAGTTTTTTAAGAGAAAAACATGTAAATAAACAAATTTTTACTGACAGTTTTTTTATCCCAAAAAAAAAAAAACTAGCAAAACCTTATGATACTTATTGTAAATACACTGTGTATCCTTATTAATGACACTCTTCGTATAAATAATAAAACAAACATGACAACCTGAATTTTGTTTAATCCAGTTATTTTTTATGCCACACCAATTTTGAGAATATTCATCCTTTTAATGACTTTGCAAATTAACTCTAACTCCATGACAATTGTGTGCATTTGAAATTAACCCTTTCATACTGCAAGGAAACTATCACAATCATTTTTACATATTTTATTATTTTTAAGCAACAACTCATCATTTTAGTGGTTGATTTATCTTCTTTTTTTTTGAAATTAAGTGGAACTTTCCGTATATAGAACATTGGTTTGTCAGTCAATGCGATTACGTTACAATTTAAATTAACCCTTTGGGTTGTTATTTTTTAACTCTTTCTTTTTTGTTATTTTTTTTTTTGGTTGGAAAGTGGGTTGGGTGTTGTTTACATTACAGTGACATACGAAATGAATAAATAATATTCAAATTCATGTCAGCATCATTAACGGTTACAAAATCACAGATTAATGATGTTACATTCTGCGTTTCTTTGAATGCGTGGATGTAAGAGCAAGAGAGAGTCTGTGGTCGGTGTGTGAAAAGTTCATGTGTTGTTGTTCAGGGAACATGTGTATGTCACGACCTTTACAAGTGATTTTTTTTCTTTCTATTACTTTATGTTTTTTTTTATGTTTTCAGTTTAATTCAAGTACATTTGTTTGCTGCTACATGATGTACATATATGTAAATAAATAAGAGCCATATTTTTTTTTAATATTTATTCAAATTTAACCCTTTTCCTTGGTTCTAAGAGATGCATTTAATTGTTTGGATAATGATTTTATAATGTGATCTGTATTCTAGGCTTTAGTTAAATGAATTTCAATGTTATAGACATGAACAAGTTGTTGTTTGAAGGTTGAATGAGGGTTTACAAAAAGTGTGTGGTCATATCATGCATATTAAAATATACTGAAATGAAATGGAATTGAAACACAAATTAATTTGATTTCAATGCAAATATATAGTTGGTTGGTTTCAGTGAATGTTTTAATTAAATATTGGGGAGTAAATGTGTAAACCTTGCAAATATATAAAGACTTTAACGAACCTTCAGAGTAGACGGTCTGCTCGATTCTTAGCATAAAATATATGAAATGAACAGGACTCTCTTAGCTCTTGCTAAAAACACTAGTAATGAGTCTCATGTAACAATTTGTTAGTATTACCGGTTGGTTCTTACCATCACTACGAACTAGTTCTTCAGATGCATTGATCACTTAAATATTGATCTTCACATAATGGTCACTTCTGCCTGCAGTGCAGCGAACCCTAATGAGGACTTTATCTGCCATTTCTAACTGGATGTTGCGATTCAATTTCAAGTTTGACCCGCCAATGGTGACCTAATATGACTGTGAGACTGGGTGTGTTAAAAAATCGGATAACTTTATTCTCCGTTATTGTTTTTAAAAATGTTTGTGAATTTTTATATTGAAATAAAAGAGTATAAATTTATTAAATATCTTTGTTTTATTGTCAAACAGCATAAATTAAAAAAAAGGTAAAGTATTAATGCGTCAGACCGGTATTAGCATTGATCAAAGTCAAATTTGCGTCAACATTGGCGGGTTAACTTTTGATAATGGAACGCACAGACTCCTTAGGACCTTAGGTCTTAAGTAGGACATCTCTGATATGTAGAACATCCCTGTGTATGAAAAAGCTTTCTGCAACTGCAACAAAAACTAAAGTTTCAAAAGGCATTCGATTTGACTAGAGAAATATGTTGCTTTTCTGACAATTCGGACCAGTTGAATTTGAGTCTGTCAGACAGGCTACCGAAATTATGGCTATAAAAGTAGCCGCGATACAAATTCAGTTCCTAGAGAATCGAACATTTTCCGATAATTCCCATTATTTTTGGATAGGATAGGGATACATTCTAAGTAAAAGGATTCCATACGGAAATATTGGTGAAAACTGCAGGCTGAAGCACTTGAGAAGGCAAGTGCCACCATTGATTTTCATGGGTTCAGTTGTGATATTGATATCTCTATCACAACTAATTTCCCAAGGAAAGATGGATGCAAATATGAATATGAAGATTATAAATCTACTTAAATTCCACCAAGGCTGGTATCATCATTGATTTTTATGAGGTCTGTTTTGGTATTTATATCTCTATCAGAATTAATTTCCATAAACTCATCTTAATGCAAAGGAAAGAAGACCAGAAAAATCTGACTAAATCCCACCTAAGAATCGGCCATTAGAAGTTACCGACAAAAGACTGGGACCTCCTTACAATGACTTTTGCAGGAGTTGCGATGATGAGAAAGAAAACGAGATTAGTTAGACTGTTAATTAATCTGTTAATTAATTTTGTATAAGACAACATTTTAGCCAAAATACTTTTTCGAATTAAAACTGGGTTTGACACCAATACAAACTTGGCGAATTTTTCCTTCATGGCTGCATCGTCTACCAATATTGGTATAGTACACATGCTAGAACTCACCATAAGATAATCCCAAGAAGCTGGGGAATATCCATAAGAAATGTTGCGCCTCAGCTGATAAAGTTGAAATTTTTAAAGATTTTCTTATGGATGGAAGTGTAGATGGGAGAGAAAATCCACATAGGTTTATATCGTGAAATATTCCGAAGTTTCTTAAGATCACAAGCCAATGTTTCAAGGTGCTTATATGTTCGACGGGTTCCCTTTATTTGATTAAAATGAATTAGAAGAATGATTATGCAGTTGGAGTAGATAAGTTTAAGGATTGTTCTACAAACTGTCCATTTAACTATCTCTATTCCAAAAAGATCAGTTCTAATAGATTTGAAGCAAAATGCGAAACTTCACATATTATTTATTACTCCAAAATTAAAGTAGATGTTAGAAGATTTATGAATTTATCGGCCAAGGAAGCAGCAACAGCTGAACACTTCAAGGGTTTTGTTCGTAACTTCTTTATCAATATTGTTACGAATTTGCAATAGCGATTTGAATTTAACGGTCTGTAACGCCTGCTTGCAACACGTCCATCAGTAGAAGCTTCTACTTATCAACAATGTTGATAGCATGCGGTTATTAGCATTGTTTGTAAGTATGGCAACACTAAATGTTTAAGCTGCTAACATTGACATCGAAAGCTCTAGAATTCGAATATACTAGTTTGTCCGTAAATAGTGGCAGAGGTTGCAGTCGTGAGTGAATTGATCATAGGCGCTGTTAGAATTAACATCAACTGTACATTTAAGTTTGTACATTAAAAAGTGTGTGTGCATTTCTGCGAATTGATAAACGTATATAAAGACACTGAGTGACTATTTGAACTGTTGTTGTTGTAGATTTTAAATACATAAAAAGTTGTTAAAATTTTAAACTACTAAACGGATTTTATTTGAAATAAACCCCCCGTTTTTAAAAAGGTAAAAACGTAACAATGTAAATGAGCTGTTGCAATTCTTTGAGAGAATTACTGCGAAATTGTTATTTGAATGCATAACAACTTAAACGTAACTGGATACAAGCAATATTCACAAACCAATATTCAAAAAAATATCAAATAAGCTTACCACGTTTAAAAAATTTACTAATAATGCAATTCTCCTCCCCTCTTCTATCACTTCACTTCAGATTCATTATTTTTTTTAATATAATATCTAAGATTTCTATATTAGCAAAGGCCATGACAGCAATGTGGAATCAAACCCCTTTATGTGGTCACTAGAGCAATATTTTTCTATGGTGTCGCTGTATGGTGAAAACAGTAGACTTTTCAAACTGTCAAACTGTACTCTCTTTGAAATAGTATTAAATATAATTACAATCCTGATTGCAGGATTTATAGGCCAGGATATTAGCATTGGCATTAGGCTGGCGTTTAGGCTAAGCGCTATCCGCGCATAAATTGGTCGGTCATGTTAGTGTTATGGATATTATAAAAAATCTTATATCACATTTACTCCAACGCCATTCTTGTCGATAAACTTCGGTTTCTTAATTTCAAATGACACGGAATTTGTGGATGGCTTCTGCTCTTTGTACGGACAGATTGAAAAATGAACAGCAAGTTGGCTGATATGTATGCATCTAGGAATTTGGGATATAGATGTATTACAGGATCACAATAGCGTGTAGAATTCTTCAGACTAAAATATTATTTACAAAAAAGTCAGCTAATATAACTGAATATAGGGTAGGGATATTCGTAAATATATTGATAGCCAAGCTATGATGAAATCACTAACACGTGTATACACAACATCAGTTATAGTTCAGAAATGCTGGGCTGGTATGAGGAGATATTAAACACTAGTACTTAAATAGGTTTGAGGGCATGGGAACTTGGGGATATAGATTTCCTATGTGGCATTCTATGTGGCCCAAATATATTGAAAAACTAAACCTATCAGCACAATCTCAAGGATGATAACCTGACACTGTTAATAGTTTAGCACTCAAGCTAAAAGATTCGGATTATTTTATTACGACTTCCGTAGAAGTTTTCAGTATAAAGAAGAGAATGAGAGTATTTTTCATATTGTTTGTCAATCTCCAATACAAGGTTTCAGGGACGTTGTTTCTTCATTTCTAAATTATAGTATACAGGGTTAGATTGCGTTGAAGCCTATATAAGGTATAATGAATAGTTCTGGGAATGAACCATTAAATCAAGCCTTTGATTAACCAAGAACCTTTAGAATGATTGGAACTTCTGCCTTTCCTTCCGATTTATCTAAAACTCTATAAATTAAAAAATTTAACACTAAACAGACCAATTGAATGGATCCAAGTTAGCTGTACACCAAGGGATCATTTAAACTTAAACTAAAGACATTTTTGTTAAATATTCCGAAACAGTGCTCATTCACTTATCTAAGAAACCTGTTAAAACTATTACTTGATGGCAAACTATGGACTGCGCATTCAAAATAAGCGGAATAAGTTACTTTAAAATCCACTTTCAGTTGGTTTTATCCAAAACCGTTTAAAATAGTTTAATAGAATTTAAAAATGTGATGGGATTTCTCGCAGATATATCCAAATCAGGTTACTGTATGGTTGAATAGTTTTTTTTTTTTTTAATTTCAAATGTTGACTTATTATGTTCCAAGCTATTTCAAGAACTTTTAGTATCCGAAATGATGTTTGTTAGTTTCATTAAGTCAGGTTTATCGTTCCTTGACATTTGCCGTTAAAACTGAAGCAATCAGTCAATATTGCCATGTATGAAATTAAAAATAATTTGACAAATATCTGTGTGATTTATTGAAAATATGCAGACAAAAACCATTACACAACATTAACTCTAAGATGGAATATATCAATGATAATATAATGATGTCTTACATACATTCATTACCAGCAAAATCATCATCTCTCCAGACTTCCTCTTATAGTGATTATAATGTCTCGCATGTGCTCCTCCTAATTACTTATGATTTGTATGCCAAACTTTTTATCACATCAGTTCTTTAGAGATTGAAATTTCTATCCATAATGGATTTCAAATTAAAAAACCCAACAACCTACAACTAATTGAAAAAGAAAATTATTGAAATGACATTGTCATCTTTGATGTTTAGTCAATAAATTATGATGATCCTTGGACAAACAACCACATATTTACTTACTTTCAGCATTCTTCTTAAATCATCAATGTGGTCATTTGGCGTTTATTGCTTTAAACGCAACTACTGGTCGAAACGAGCCATCGATTTGTTCACAATTTGTTGTCTTCACATGAATTTGTTTCATGTGGACAGGAACATAACATCAACAAGAGGTGTCCAAATGCAACAAATTCTTGTGCGGATAAGAAATTGTTGGCTGAGGACTCGTTAAAATGGCAGTAAGACAAGATTTCCATATAAATCTCCTTGGTTTAGAAGGAAATCTAAGTTTAAAGAAAGAAAAAACTCACAAGTTATCATCACTGACATCCTGTTATTGTTGTTAGAAACAGCATGACATAGATGTTTATGGACAATTTATGTGTGTTTTTGTACGTGCACAATTTTAAACAATAGATAACAAATATTTAATCTATACAATTCTCGGTGCAATGTATGTATAAGTTTTTCACTTTCGTAGGTAAAACATTTTTATTATTATTATTTTTTGTTTCTTTGGTTTTTCTTCACCTTCAATTTACAAAATGCTCACGAAGCGTGACATGAAATGTCTCAAAATTGTTAAAGTAATTTTACCTGAATCTTCCACTATTTACTTTATATGATTAAACAGCGATGAATATAAGTGTCTAAACAGTCGGATACAGTGTGACAAGTAATAGTGATCTTAAAGAAACTTTACAGAAGATAAGACCAAAGTTTTATTAAGTGGGAAGGCAATTTTACTAAGACAAACAGTCAAACCTTCTTATGGAACAGTGATCGGCATAAAGAGAACACGAAACATGGCTTATATTAACATCTTTCCTTCTCGGTTGTGATCTCAACAATTTTTTTATAATTTTTATTTTCTTCATTGATTTATCTTCTCATGAAAAAGGTCGTTTTTAAAACTGAAATTAGAGAATTCATCGGATTGTAATAAGGTTCTAAACCTATGCATTTCTAGTTTTGAAACGAAAATTAAGCATGTTGTGTGTTCCACAAATTATCTCTCACCCTGTATACATTATTCTATGTCTGTGTGTTCAAAGAAATCACTGCTTCAGAACCTTGGACAAAAAAATCTCCAAATAGGCAGGTGGTCAGAATCCTCGTGCTATTGTTTGTGTAGCCAGTCGTACAAGTAAATTACATATTTTGTGAGTGTGTGTAATCGTACTTAAAATTTAAATTTGCTACCTGTTTTTTTTTCTTCGTCATATTAACAACGTGCTAGGAAAGGAAATTCCCCTTTATATTCCTCACTCGACTTGCAAAACTAATTTTGGAAATTTACTTTATTAAAACACCTCCTTGAAATATGTACTTTCATACTTAAAATGTTCAATGCTAAATTTGTAACAAATTTGAACATCATTCAAATTTCTTTAACTAAACGGTTGTGGAGTATGTGAAAATTTAGCATTGACTATTTTAAAATACTTACCATTTAAGAACTATTGTTATAGACATTCTTTGTTGATCTAAATTTAATAGTTTATTTTTTCTTTTTTGAATATCAAACAATAGGTTTACAGTTATTTGTTTAATTTAACAAAAGGAAAGTGAAAGTAAAAGGAAAATGTATTTGAGGTATACAATTCAATGGATTTCGAAATATTTTAATGTTTCTAAATGTTCTAAAGGGAACATTTTATTTGAATTTATTTCACCAAGGTTGAGTATAAATACTTCAGTTAAATTATTAAAAATAATAAAGAATATCACATTTTAAAAGCTCTAGACTGAATTCAAGAATCGCAAAGGAATAAAATATGATGTGGTTGCGGAAGAGCGGCGTCATCAAACAAGTTCTACACTGAATTCGAGAATCGCGAAGGAGGAAAGGAATGACTAATTGAAGATAGATTTCAAAACTCTTCTTAAAGTTTACAAAATTGATGAAACAGTGAAAGATTGGTGTGTTTGAAATTGATGAAACATTAAACATTTATAATAAAAGAGTTTTGCAAATGAAAAATCTGGCATCCTTACACACTTTTTAGCGTCTGTGGCCCGTTTCTGTATCTTGAGAGAAATTTTGAAAGTTAGAAACTTGATGTAGATTTTATTCATCTCTAGAAGGAACTAGATGTTCTCTCTCTCTCTTTGAGTAGAACAAGATCACAATAATTTTTTTGTATCAAAGGTATCTCACATAAGTAACAAAAGCGAGGCTGAAATCAAGGAACAAATTAACGCATTTGTGATGGCGTAAAAATCATTGCAAATTTCCTTTATGGCATTTAATATCGAACAATACAAAGGAAATCTAGTAGGTTTCTCTTCGATTTGCCATACTCCATCCAACTAAAATTGACTATTCTTAAAACACTATTGGTCACAGGGGTTTTCTTCAGTCTGAAATCAATCGTATCTGGTGATATTTCTATATTTACTGATGGCGAGGCCAGCCGTTAATGAAAATACGGATTTCTTCTTGATATACAGACTTACCAAATAATGTCGAGTATTTCAAAATGTTATACATTCTAGAATAGAACTATAGACGTCCCTGGCTATGGTACACACAGAAAACAGATTCGTGCTAGCAACCGAATTTGTTGCCAATGGAATGATTCTACCTTAGTATCCGAATTTTACAGTTGTTGCTACAAAATTTTGGAAGGGGTAACAAAAGTTTGATTGCTTCAACCGAAATTCTTTTTTATCAATTACTTTCAGTTGATAGAACCGAAAAATTCTATGTGTGCAACCGAATCATTCGATTGGCAACAAATTCGGTTGCTAGCACGAATCTGTTTTCTCTGTGTAACAACAAACTAATGAATTTGCCAGACCTCTTCCCTGACATTCCTTTTGGAAACTTTAAATCGCTAATCCAAAAGAAACTGCTCAGATTAGGGGATTAAATGAAACTCCCTGCACTATTGCGAGGTCGTCTCATATATAATGCTAAACGAAGCATATAATGCTACTGATAACAACAATTACTGGATAATGCATCATAGGAACGCATGGTATGAGACCCGGTATACGAACTCGGAGGACGGTTTCTTAACTATTCTGTCAATATTCAACCTTGGCCAATGTGACGGAGCATTCATGAGTTGTGTCATCTACTTATCATGCTTGGTAAAGCTATCGAGGATGAATCTCAGCATCCTATCTACTCATATGTCAGAGAGTCTGGATGGTTCGGTATGAAAACAATACGTGTCGATTGAAGGAACTGTTTTTTACCTCATAAATAAAGGGTTTTTCATAAAACAAAAACGGTTTTGGATATCAATGAAATTCTTTATTCCTGTGAAAGTACGTTCGATGCCATTATGTATAGAACTCGACCATAGACTTGACGTAGCCCCACAGGAAATAGTCTAACGGCGTCAAATCGCACGACCGAGGCGACCAATCGACTGGACCATTTCGTGAGATAACACGTTCTCCAAAGTTGGTTTCCAATAAATAGATTGTGACATTCGCTGTGTGGCTTGTGGCGCCGTCCTGTTGGAACCACATGTCCTCCAAGTCCATATCATCCAATTGGGGCCAAAAATATTCTGTTATCATTGAACGGTAGCGATTCCCATTCACAGTAACGTGCCGGTATTGATTATCACGGAAGAAGTACGGCCCAATGACGCCGCCGGACAATAAACCGCACCAAACTGTATTTTTTTCGGGATGCAATGATGACTCATGGAGTACGTGTGGATTGCTGTCTGACCAATAACGCATATTTTGCTTATTGACGAAGCCATTCAGCCAGAAATGAGCCTCATCGCTGAAGATGATTTTTCTCTTAACGTCTCGAATTTCGGTAGTAAATTTTAATAATTTCGATTCGTTGTTGGCTCGTATATCTTTCCATCATGAAATGGCAAACCTTACTAAAGAGAAATATCAAAAGAGCGACAAGGCGTCGTTTGCTGTCCCTATCGGTCTATTTTTGTAGAGTCCCTGTTGAAAAACCCTTTATAAGAATTGAATGTACTAAAATGATGTGCTTGAACAGTGACTCACGACAATTGGATCTCCGTTCTTGAAGTTCTAATATCAACAGAACGTTTCCCACGTTCTTTGTGTATTCACGAAGCCATTCAGCCATGGAAATGCGCTTCATCGGAGACGATGACTTCTTTCGAAAAATTGGCATTGACTTCACTTAGCTCCATTACCCATTGCTGGTTTGAGCTCCTGAACAATTTTCTACTCATAGAGGTGGAGGTCTTTTGTGAAAATTCCCTGCGTAGTGCTTCGTGTAATTTGAAGTTGTTGAGAACGATGCAGAATTGATGTTTTCGGGTTTTCGGCGACACTTTCATTTACAGCACCAATGTTTTCAAGAGATCGACCGGTACGTTGACTGTCCATATCTGATCCAGTTTCTTCAACATTTTTAACCACTCTTCGAATGGTTGACTCATTAGGTGCTCTTTCTCGACTGAAAATTCGTTGAAGTTTACGTACGTTCTCAGCATAACTTTAAATCGCAATTTTAAAAGAAAATATAAATAAAATCGCTTCGATTAATCTCCAATGTAAATAGGCTCAAACAAAAAAGTATAATAATAAATACTTTTAGTTTGGTATTGACAAAACAATGTAGACATTGGTTTCATTATTAAAAATTGTCTGGGCCCTGTATTTTGCGATCCACAAATTCCCCTTAGGTTTTCTATGGAATAGAGATATTGAAAAATAAATAAGAAATACGATTTTTAGCGTTACTATAGCAACCAAACCCAGCCTCATTTGCCCTGCGGCTAACAGTTAGAGAAGTAATTTACAATTTTTTATTATTCATAAACGCCCGGGGAAAATTTTTTGGGAATAACTTAAACTATCTTGCTATTAAATTATCATGTCTTGGAGTAGTTTTATGAGTGAGGATTTCTCACGAAATTTGTGCAACTGCTGTTTTATTAATTAAATATTTATCACATCATTAAAATTGTTAATTATTTTGTTTTTAATTTAAAGTTATTTTTTTTTAATATTTTCTAGGCACGAATCCAGGTCAAGCATTTTTCTTTTTTCCTTTTTAATATTACAACTTTTCGGTTTTGGATGGGGGGTATTTCCTTTTCCCACTATGTATCCGCGCCTGAACTTTTCCTATCTTTCTGGCAACATATGGATTCCGAGCTAAAAGAACTGCTCATCTTCCGAACCACTTCATTATAAATAGTTTTTAACAAGTATTGCAACATGTGGCCGAGTGTTGTCATGATCGAGTATTACGGTTTCATGTCTGGCGGCATATTATGGGCGTTTTTCGGCCAATGCTCCCTTTAAACGAATTAGTTGCGTTCGGTAAAGGTTTAACCATCCGACAATCGCAATTTCAGTCGAAAATTGTTGCAGTAACGATTGTTTGCAGTAACGATTAGGTGATTCCCTAAGCAATAGTAGACAACTTCATATCATATTGATATCAAGTGGCATCTCTGTCAAAAAAAAGCGAAAAACACAAAGAGGAATAGAAACAAAAAACAATTGAATTTATGCAAGTCAAACACTTAGTTCTTAAATTTTGTTAATTTTACATAATAAAAGTGAAATAAAATGTATAAATGATTGGAACATTATTATTAATGCATACATACATGAATGCCTTCATATATTGCTCATTAATGTTACATAATATTGTTGCCAAAGAAGACGCATCTCAGTTGAACAGCTGAGAGTTGTCGATTTTGTAAACAACACAAAAATAGTCGTTTGGTTTTTGTAGATAATCGTTTAGCTAACAACGAAAGCTTACTTCAATTATTAGCGAATATCGTTGAAAATGTTATTGAATAGCAAATTCGATAAATTTTCGTTATATTTATTTTAACGATACGATAATCATTATAAAAGTTAGCGAATCGCACTACTGGTCAGATTGGAGCAGATCATATACACAGAATTACCTTAGCGCCATGAATATGAATCCATTTTTCATCGGAAGTAATGATTCGGTGCAAAAATTATTTTCTTTAAAAGCGTTCAAACAATTTTCCTGCATTTGGATGAATACTGCTGCTCGCGAGCGTTTTAAAATTGCTGCTTGAGTAAATTCCAATGATTTACATGCTCTTGTTACAACAATCTTCATGGAGTAACGCCTGCAATTCTTGGCAGGCATTAAACTTTTTTGACTGGCCTGGGCTATCTTTGTCTTTCGTGTCAAAATCACCACCGAAATCATCTCTCGCACGTTGAAACCGATGGAGATCACGAGTTCAACTCACGGCTGGGGCAGCAATTTTTTTTTTTAGTATTTACAATTGTTTTTTAACGAGAAAAATTGCTATTAATTTAAAGTTCAAAATTCGCTTGAGTGAAATGGTTATTTCCATTTTGATGGAAAATATATATTACTTAGTAAAAATCTATATAGACATATTAACAATACGATATTTGTATACCCTTTACCATGAGTGGCAAAGGTATATATAAGTTTGTCATTCCGTTTGTAATTTCTAAATTTTTCATTTGCGACGTTATAGATAGCGAAGTCGATATAGCCATGTTCGTCTGTATGTTGAAATCAACTTTCCGTAGCCCCCAAATAACTTACATACATGATTCATACATTAATATATCGGGAATTCTTCCGGCTCGGTTGCTATTTAAAATCGAGAAAATCGGAAAAAACTGGGACAACCTCTATTTTTGGACTATTTTTTATATATATCTCGATTACTAAGTCATAAATATAGACAATATGGATATCTAATGATAGATATTTCAAAGTCTATTGCAACGATGTATATAAGGCTATAGTAAGTTGGACCTACAATGGGTCAAAATCGGGAAAAATATTTTTTAACGCGAATTTTTTTCACAAAAAAATTTGTTGTTCATAAATTTTTTTCACTAATAAAATTATTTTTTTAAAATTAAAGAAACATTTTTAAAAGAAAATGTAAAAAAAACTTTTAAAATTAAAAAAACAATTAAATTTTAAAAAAAATTTTTTTTAAAAAATTTAAAAAAAAATAAAAATTGTATAATACAATTATAGCTCTCTTACTTGTTTGAGTTAACATTTGATCAAGGACAATATTTTGATTCAATATTCTGTGTTCAAAATAAAATGCTTTTGAAGACAATATATTGAATCTAGGGTACATAAACATGACATGATACAATTGAAATTGAGTGATTTTACACTATTCTTATATAAAATTTGAACTTGGAATCTCTATTAAAAAAAATTACAAACCAAAGCGAATTTAAAATGTTTGAGCAACTTCAAATTTTGTATGAACAGAAATAACCTGTCTAAATAATTTTAACAACTTTGGAACGGGTAAGGTCCGACAATAATTGTTTTCCAAAAAAAAAAAAAAGAAGTTTCCATTATATTGTATTTGAATAACTTGAAAAGTTTTATGACAATTTGCTATAATTCCTTAAAGTTTACAGTATAAAACCTCTAATGTTTATTTTAAACCGGAAAATTTCAATTGTTTTCTTTATAAAATTTTTCACAAAAAAAAATCAGTGATAGCTACACATGTGTTAAATTTTCCAAATAGCAGTATTCAATTTGAATATACAGATACAATATATTCAGCAGGATGCATATCCTTTAACATAATCGTTTTTGTATGGTATTGTTAAACAAAACACTTAAAACCTGTTCAAGTTCAGTACAAAGAGAACAGCCAAGATTTCATACTGTATCATCAACTAAAATAACAAAAGGCTGTATTTAGGTTTTTAAATGTGTTGTGTATGACCAACCCCTGTTGTTGGCTTTAGAAAACTTTAAACATTTTTGATATCATGTAACAATTAATCAAATTAAGTCACTTGAAATTTTAAAGTTCGCAGATCACGCGGAATTTTGTTTTTTTTTATTTTTTATTCAACACAAACAGGCACTTGTCCATCTTTTTTAACACATGTGTTCAGATTTAATTTAAAATTTTTAAGGTCTTTTTTTGTATTTCAAACAAAAAAATTAAAATTGATGATTTGAGTTTTACAAGTGCCAGAGTCCTGTCTTAACAATTAGCTTTTGATTATGTTGCCTGTCAAAAAAGGTCAATCATTGTTAGTTTTACTGTTGGGTTTGTGGTTGGTTTTCTTTTTTGTCATACAATGAATGCTTAAATTAATTGTTTTGATACCTTATGATAAAAATCAAATGATCTGTTAGTTTTTCTAACAACCCCCAAATATAAGGTTTATTGTATTTTCATGAAACTCGATTTCGGTAGTCAATAAATAGTTTAGTCGGCTTAATTTCAATTGATTGTTTGTTGATTCAAAGTGGTGGCCATTTTTTGCTTGAGGTTTTTTTTTAACAAATAAAAAACCAATACTCGTATTGGATTTATATTTAGACAATGGCTAATTTGCATATCGTTATTGAATAATTGATTATCAAAATTGCATTAAACTAAAATACGACTATTTAAACGGTCATGAAAAAAGGACCCTTTTTTGGACATTATTAAAGACATATGTTATGTTATAGGTGTTTTTTATGAGAACACATATTTTTTATCATACTGTATTCAATTTGACAGTTGACAGGTTATTAGTTCAATGTTTGGTATTCAAATTTGTTAAAACTTTATACATACATTCTTTAGGGTCGTATAAAAATTGAAGATGCTCAAAATTTGTCGCTTTGTTTTGTATTTTATCGAGGTTTAATATTGGCCTCATAGTAAAGCCTATGCTTCGATATATTTTCCTAAAAATCATTTTCTTTTGAACACAAATTGTTTATGAAAATTGTTATAAACTTCAGAATGAGGGGGATAATTTTGAAAAAGTTATAAAATGTCACAAATATTATTAAAATATGGTTTCGTCCCATAAATTAAATTTCAAATATACTTTTGTGAAAGCAACTTTTGAAAGCAATATAGAAATAGAATAAATAGAATCACATTTTCTTTGGATTTTTCTTTATTTTAAACTAAAAAAAAAAACATCAAAAAATCTTCAACACAAATATTTGATTGATAAACTATAACAAATTACCAGAAAAAGTCTCTATGAGATGCACAAATAAACACTGTAATAAAAACTCAACTTATATTGTAACACATTAAAATACCGAAATTTTCTAAAATAAATCAATCATAATTTTTAAACAAAATCTCTAAAAATTATGAAAAAACTATAAAAAAAAAAACTTAAACAAAACACAAAAAATCACCCAAATAATTTCACACCTCAATAACACACAAAACCAAAAATAAAACAATCAACAAAAACCCTCACGAAAAAATATGTCAAGCAATAATCATAAATTTTACTCAAAACAAGTACAAAATAATTAACAAACTCAAATAAGGGAGGAAAAAGTAACGTACCAAACAATTACATGCAACACAAAAAAAACACAAAACCGCAAGAAACTACACACAAAATTCCCTTAAACATCACCCAACCACACACAATACAACAACAAACATCTGGCAACATAAAATTAACTACAAGGCACTTCTCATACAATCAACTACTCAGGAGATAGTGCATCCATATAAAACCAACAAAACCTCAAAATAACCCCAACTCAAACAAACCAACAACATCTCTCATATCTCTACTTTGACTAAAAGCCGACACCAACGACCATACCACGCTGAATACATCGGTTCTCGTCCGATCACCGAAATTAAGCAGCGTCGGGCGCGGTTAGTACTTAGATGGGGGACCGCTTGGGAACACCGCGTGTTGTTGGCATCCCAACAACTTTTTGTATTTTTTATTAAAATATAATCAAAATAATAATAATTAATTAAAAAAAATTATTAATTTAAAAAAAATTGTAAATAAAATAGAGAAAATAACAAAAAAAACAAATCTTAAAATTACACAGCTACTCGAACTAAACTACTAGTACCACATACAATACCATGCAAAAGCACAAACACCAGAAAAATCAATTTCTTTTTGTTTTTATATTTTTTTACAGCTACATGTATAAATGTTTAAGTTTAACATAACAAAACGCACTTGTAATATGACAAACTAAACTTTTTGTTATGTTTCTGTATGAATAAACGTTTGTTTAGTAATATTATAAGTTGTTATTTAGTTGGTATTCTTTTGCCAACGACCATACCACGCTGAATACATCGGTTCTCGTCCGATCACCGAAATTAAGCAGCGTCGGGCGCGGTTAGTACTTAGATGGGGGACCGCTTGGGAACACCGCGTGTTGTTGGCATCCCAACAACTTTTTGTATTTTTTATTAAAATATAATCAAAATAATAATAATTAATTAAAAAAAATTATTAATTTAAAAAAAATTATTAATTTAAAAAAAATTGTAAATAAAATAGAGAAAATAACAAAAAAAACAAATCTTAAAATTACACAGCTACTCGAACTAAACTACTAGTACCACATACAATACCATGCAAAAGCACAAACACCAGAAAAATCAATTTCTTTTTGTTTTTATATTTTTTTACAGCTACATGTATAAATGTTTAAGTTTAACATAACAAAACGCACTTGTAATATGACAAACTAAACTTTTTGTTATGTTTCTGTATGAATAAACGTTTGTTTAGTAATATTATAAGTTGTTATTTAGTTGGTATTCTTTTGCCAACGACCATACCACGCTGAATACATCGGTTCTCGTCCGATCACCGAAATTAAGCAGCGTCGGGCGCGGTTAGTACTTAGATGGGGGACCGCTTGGGAACACCGCGTGTTGTTGGCATCCCAACAACTTTTTGTATTTTTTATTAAAATATAATCAAAATAATAATAATTAATTAAAAAAAATTATTAATTTAAAAAAAATTGTAAATAAAATAGAGAAAATAACAAAAAAAACAAATCTTAAAATTACACAGCTACTCGAACTAAACTACTAGTACCACATACAATACCATGCAAAAGCACAAACACCAGAAAAATCAATTTCTTTTTGTTTTTATATTTTTTTACAGCTACATGTATAAATGTTTAAGTTTAACATAACAAAACGCACTTGTAATATGACAAACTAAACTTTTTGTTATGTTTCTGTATGAATAAACGTTTGTTTAGTAATATTATAAGTTGTTATTTAGTTGGTATTCTTTTGCCAACGACCATACCACGCTGAATACATCGGTTCTCGTCCGATCACCGAAATTAAGCAGCGTCGGGCGCGGTTAGTACTTAGATGGGGGACCGCTTGGGAACACCGCGTGTTGTTGGCATCCCAACAACTTTTTGTATTTTTTATTAAAATATAATCAAAATAATAATAATTAATTAAAAAAAATTATTAATTTAAAAAAAATTATTAATTTAAAAAAAATTGTAAATAAAATAGAGAAAATAACAAAAAAAACAAATCTTAAAATTACACAGCTACTCGAACTAAACTACTAGTACCACATACAATACCATGCAAAAGCACAAACACCAGAAAAATCAATTTCTTTTTGTTTTTATATTTTTTTACAGCTACATGTATAAATGTTTAAGTTTAACATAACAAAACGCACTTGTAATATGACAAACTAAACTTTTTGTTATGTTTCTGTATGAATAAACGTTTGTTTAGTAATATTATAAGTTGTTATTTAGTTGGTATTCTTTTGCCAACGACCATACCACGCTGAATACATCGGTTCTCGTCCGATCACCGAAATTAAGCAGCGTCGGGCGCGGTTAGTACTTAGATGGGGGACCGCTTGGGAACACCGCGTGTTGTTGGCATCCCAACAACTTTTTGTATTTTTTATTAAAATATAATCAAAATAATAATAATTAATTAAAAAAAATTATTAATTTAAAAAAAATTATTAATTTAAAAAAAATTGTAAATAAAATAGAGAAAATAACAAAAAAAACAAATCTTAAAATTACACAGCTACTCGAACTAAACTACTAGTACCACATACAATACCATGCAAAAGCACAAACACCAGAAAAATCAATTTCTTTTTGTTTTTATATTTTTTTACAGCTACATGTATAAATGTTTAAGTTTAACATAACAAAACGCACTTGTAATATGACAAACTAAACTTTTTGTTATGTTTCTGTATGAATAAACGTTTGTTTAGTAATATTATAAGTTGTTATTTAGTTGGTATTCTTTTGCCAACGACCATACCACGCTGAATACATCGGTTCTCGTCCGATCACCGAAATTAAGCAGCGTCGGGCGCGGTTAGTACTTAGATGGGGGACCGCTTGGGAACACCGCGTGTTGTTGGCATCCCAACAACTTTTTGTATTTTTTATTAAAATATAATCAAAATAATAATAATTAATTAAAAAAAATTATTAATTTAAAAAAAATTATTAATTTAAAAAAAATTGTAAATAAAATAGAGAAAATAACAAAAAAAACAAATCTTAAAATTACACAGCTACTCGAACTAAACTACTAGTACCACATACAATACCATGCAAAAGCACAAACACCAGAAAAATCAATTTCTTTTTGTTTTTATATTTTTTTACAGCTACATGTATAAATGTTTAAGTTTAACATAACAAAACGCACTTGTAATATGACAAACTAAACTTTTTGTTATGTTTCTGTATGAATAAACGTTTGTTTAGTAATATTATAAGTTGTTATTTAGTTGGTATTCTTTTGCCAACGACCATACCACGCTGAATACATCGGTTCTCGTCCGATCACCGAAATTAAGCAGCGTCGGGCGCGGTTAGTACTTAGATGGGGGACCGCTTGGGAACACCGCGTGTTGTTGGCATCCCAACAACTTTTTGTATTTTTTATTAAAATATAATCAAAATAATAATAATTAATTAAAAAAAATTATTAATTTAAAAAAAATTGTAAATAAAATAGAGAAAATAACAAAAAAAACAAATCTTAAAATTACACAGCTACTCGAACTAAACTACTAGTACCACATACAATACCATGCAAAAGCACAAACACCAGAAAAATCAATTTCTTTTTGTTTTTATATTTTTTTACAGCTACATGTATAAATGTTTAAGTTTAACATAACAAAACGCACTTGTAATATGACAAACTAAACTTTTTGTTATGTTTCTGTATGAATAAACGTTTGTTTAGTAATATTATAAGTTGTTATTTAGTTGGTATTCTTTTGCCAACGACCATACCACGCTGAATACATCGGTTCTCGTCCGATCACCGAAATTAAGCAGCGTCGGGCGCGGTTAGTACTTAGATGGGGGACCGCTTGGGAACACCGCGTGTTGTTGGCATCCCAACAACTTTTTGTATTTTTTATTAAAATATAATCAAAATAATAATAATTAATTAAAAAAAATTATTAATTTAAAAAAAATTATTAATTTAAAAAAAATTGTAAATAAAATAGAGAAAATAACAAAAAAAACAAATCTTAAAATTACACAGCTACTCGAACTAAACTACTAGTACCACATACAATACCATGCAAAAGCACAAACACCAGAAAAATCAATTTCTTTTTGTTTTTATATTTTTTTACAGCTACATGTATAAATGTTTAAGTTTAACATAACAAAACGCACTTGTAATATGACAAACTAAACTTTTTGTTATGTTTCTGTATGAATAAACGTTTGTTTAGTAATATTATAAGTTGTTATTTAGTTGGTATTCTTTTGCCAACGACCATACCACGCTGAATACATCGGTTCTCGTCCGATCACCGAAATTAAGCAGCGTCGGGCGCGGTTAGTACTTAGATGGGGGACCGCTTGGGAACACCGCGTGTTGTTGGCATCCCAACAACTTTTTGTATTTTTTATTAAAATATAATCAAAATAATAATAATTAATTAAAAAAAATTATTAATTTAAAAAAAATTATTAATTTAAAAAAAATTGTAAATAAAATAGAGAAAATAACAAAAAAAACAAATCTTAAAATTACACAGCTACTCGAACTAAACTACTAGTACCACATACAATACCATGCAAAAGCACAAACACCAGAAAAATCAATTTCTTTTTGTTTTTATATTTTTTTACAGCTACATGTATAAATGTTTAAGTTTAACATAACAAAACGCACTTGTAATATGACAAACTAAACTTTTTGTTATGTTTCTGTATGAATAAACGTTTGTTTAGTAATATTATAAGTTGTTATTTAGTTGGTATTCTTTTGCCAACGACCATACCACGCTGAATACATCGGTTCTCGTCCGATCACCGAAATTAAGCAGCGTCGGGCGCGGTTAGTACTTAGATGGGGGACCGCTTGGGAACACCGCGTGTTGTTGGCATCCCAACAACTTTTTGTATTTTTTATTAAAATATAATCAAAATAATAATAATTAATTAAAAAAAATTATTAATTTAAAAAAAATTGTAAATAAAATAGAGAAAATAACAAAAAAAACAAATCTTAAAATTACACAGCTACTCGAACTAAACTACTAGTACCACATACAATACCATGCAAAAGCACAAACACCAGAAAAATCAATTTCTTTTTGTTTTTATATTTTTTTACAGCTACATGTATAAATGTTTAAGTTTAACATAACAAAACGCACTTGTAATATGACAAACTAAACTTTTTGTTATGTTTCTGTATGAATAAACGTTTGTTTAGTAATATTATAAGTTGTTATTTAGTTGGTATTCTTTTGCCAACGACCATACCACGCTGAATACATCGGTTCTCGTCCGATCACCGAAATTAAGCAGCGTCGGGCGCGGTTAGTACTTAGATGGGGGACCGCTTGGGAACACCGCGTGTTGTTGGCATCCCAACAACTTTTTGTATTTTTTATTAAAATATAATCAAAATAATAATAATTAATTAAAAAAAATTATTAATTTAAAAAAAATTATTAATTTAAAAAAAATTGTAAATAAAATAGAGAAAATAACAAAAAAAACAAATCTTAAAATTACACAGCTACTCGAACTAAACTACTAGTACCACATACAATACCATGCAAAAGCACAAACACCAGAAAAATCAATTTCTTTTTGTTTTTATATTTTTTTACAGCTACATGTATAAATGTTTAAGTTTAACATAACAAAACGCACTTGTAATATGACAAACTAAACTTTTTGTTATGTTTCTGTATGAATAAACGTTTGTTTAGTAATATTATAAGTTGTTATTTAGTTGGTATTCTTTTGCCAACGACCATACCACGCTGAATACATCGGTTCTCGTCCGATCACCGAAATTAAGCAGCGTCGGGCGCGGTTAGTACTTAGATGGGGGACCGCTTGGGAACACCGCGTGTTGTTGGCATCCCAACAAGTTTTTGTATTTTTTATTAAAATATAATCAAAATAATAATAATTAATTAAAAAAAATTATTAATTTAAAAAAATGTAAATAAAATAGAGAAAATAACAAAAAAAAAAAAAAACAAATCTTAAAATTACACTGCAAACTACTCGTACCACATACAATAGCATGCAAAAGCACAAACACCAGAAAAATCAATTTCTTTTTGTTTTTATATTTTTTTACAGCTACATGTATAAATGTTTAAGTTTAACATAACAAAACGCACTTGTAATATGACAAACTAAACTTTTTGTTATGTTTCTGTATGAATAAACGTTTGTTTAGTAATATTATAAGTTGTTATTTAGTTGGTATTCTTTTGCCAACGACCATACCACGCTGAATACATCGGTTCTCGTCCGATCACCGAAATTAAGCAGCGTCGGGCGCGGTTAGTACTTAGATGGGGGACCGCTTGGGAACACCGCGTGTTGTTGGCATCCCAACAACTTTTTGTATTTTTTATTAAAATATAATCAAAATAATAATAATTAATTAAAAAAAATTATTAATTTAAAAAAAATTATTAATTTAAAAAAAATTGTAAATAAAATAGAGAAAATAACAAAAAAAACAAATCTTAAAATTACACAGCTACTCGAACTAAACTACTAGTACCACATACAATACCATGCAAAAGCACAAACACCAGAAAAATCAATTTCTTTTTGTTTTTATATTTTTTTACAGCTACATGTATAAATGTTTAAGTTTAACATAACAAAACGCACTTGTAATATGACAAACTAAACTTTTTGTTATGTTTCTGTATGAATAAACGTTTGTTTAGTAATATTATAAGTTGTTATTTAGTTGGTATTCTTTTGCCAACGACCATACCACGCTGAATACATCGGTTCTCGTCCGATCACCGAAATTAAGCAGCGTCGGGCGCGGTTAGTACTTAGATGGGGGACCGCTTGGGAACACCGCGTGTTGTTGGCATCCCAACAACTTTTTGTATTTTTTATTAAAATATAATCAAAATAATAATAATTAATTAAAAAAAATTATTAATTTAAAAAAAATTGTAAATAAAATAGAGAAAATAACAAAAAAAACAAATCTTAAAATTACACAGCTACTCGAACTAAACTACTAGTACCACATACAATACCATGCAAAAGCACAAACACCAGAAAAATCAATTTCTTTTTGTTTTTATATTTTTTTACAGCTACATGTATAAATGTTTAAGTTTAACATAACAAAACGCACTTGTAATATGACAAACTAAACTTTTTGTTATGTTTCTGTATGAATAAACGTTTGTTTAGTAATATTATAAGTTGTTATTTAGTTGGTATTCTTTTGCCAACGACCATACCACGCTGAATACATCGGTTCTCGTCCGATCACCGAAATTAAGCAGCGTCGGGCGCGGTTAGTACTTAGATGGGGGACCGCTTGGGAACACCGCGTGTTGTTGGCATCCCAACAACTTTTTGTATTTTTTATTAAAATATAATCAAAATAATAATAATTAATTAAAAAAAATTATTAATTTAAAAAAAATTATTAATTTAAAAAAAATTGTAAATAAAATAGAGAAAATAACAAAAAAAACAAATCTTAAAATTACACAGCTACTCGAACTAAACTACTAGTACCACATACAATACCATGCAAAAGCACAAACACCAGAAAAATCAATTTCTTTTTGTTTTTATATTTTTTTACAGCTACATGTATAAATGTTTAAGTTTAACATAACAAAACGCACTTGTAATATGACAAACTAAACTTTTTGTTATGTTTCTGTATGAATAAACGTTTGTTTAGTAATATTATAAGTTGTTATTTAGTTGGTATTCTTTTGCCAACGACCATACCACGCTGAATACATCGGTTCTCGTCCGATCACCGAAATTAAGCAGCGTCGGGCGCGGTTAGTACTTAGATGGGGGACCGCTTGGGAACACCGCGTGTTGTTGGCATCCCAACAACTTTTTGTATTTTTTATTAAAATATAATCAAAATAATAATAATTAATTAAAAAAAATTATTAATTTAAAAAAAATTGTAAATAAAATAGAGAAAATAACAAAAAAAACAAATCTTAAAATTACACAGCTACTCGAACTAAACTACTAGTACCACATACAATACCATGCAAAAGCACAAACACCAGAAAAATCAATTTCTTTTTGTTTTTATATTTTTTTACAGCTACATGTATAAATGTTTAAGTTTAACATAACAAAACGCACTTGTAATATGACAAACTAAACTTTTTGTTATGTTTCTGTATGAATAAACGTTTGTTTAGTAATATTATAAGTTGTTATTTAGTTGGTATTCTTTTGCCAACGACCATACCACGCTGAATACATCGGTTCTCGTCCGATCACCGAAATTAAGCAGCGTCGGGCGCGGTTAGTACTTAGATGGGGGACCGCTTGGGAACACCGCGTGTTGTTGGCATCCCAACAACTTTTTGTATTTTTTATTAAAATATAATCAAAATAATAATAATTAATTAAAAAAAATTATTAATTTAAAAAAAATTATTAATTTAAAAAAAATTGTAAATAAAATAGAGAAAATAACAAAAAAAACAAATCTTAAAATTACACAGCTACTCGAACTAAACTACTAGTACCACATACAATACCATGCAAAAGCACAAACACCAGAAAAATCAATTTCTTTTTGTTTTTATATTTTTTTACAGCTACATGTATAAATGTTTAAGTTTAACATAACAAAACGCACTTGTAATATGACAAACTAAACTTTTTGTTATGTTTCTGTATGAATAAACGTTTGTTTAGTAATATTATAAGTTGTTATTTAGTTGGTATTCTTTTGCCAACGACCATACCACGCTGAATACATCGGTTCTCGTCCGATCACCGAAATTAAGCAGCGTCGGGCGCGGTTAGTACTTAGATGGGGGACCGCTTGGGAACACCGCGTGTTGTTGGCATCCCAACAACTTTTTGTATTTTTTATTAAAATATAATCAAAATAATAATAATTAATTAAAAAAAATTATTAATTTAAAAAAAATTGTAAATAAAATAGAGAAAATAACAAAAAAAACAAATCTTAAAATTACACAGCTACTCGAACTAAACTACTAGTACCACATACAATACCATGCAAAAGCACAAACACCAGAAAAATCAATTTCTTTTTGTTTTTATATTTTTTTACAGCTACATGTATAAATGTTTAAGTTTAACATAACAAAACGCACTTGTAATATGACAAACTAAACTTTTTGTTATGTTTCTGTATGAATAAACGTTTGTTTAGTAATATTATAAGTTGTTATTTAGTTGGTATTCTTTTGCCAACGACCATACCACGCTGAATACATCGGTTCTCGTCAGATCACCGAAATTAAGCAGCGTCGGGCGCGGTTAGTACTTAGATGGGGGACCGCTTGGGAACACCGCGTGTTGTTGGCATCCCAACAACTTTTTGTATTTTTTATTAAAATATAATCAAAATAATAATAATTAATTAAAAAAAATTATTAATTTAAAAAAAATTATTAATTTAAAAAAAATTGTAAATAAAATAGAGAAAATAACAAAAAAAACAAATCTTAAAATTACACAGCTACTCGAACTAAACTACTAGTACCACATACAATACCATGCAAAAGCACAAACACCAGAAAAATCAATTTCTTTTTGTTTTTATATTTTTTTACAGCTACATGTATAAATGTTTAAGTTTAACATAACAAAACGCACTTGTAATATGACAAACTAAACTTTTTGTTATGTTTCTGTATGAATAAACGTTTGTTTAGTAATATTATAAGTTGTTATTTAGTTGGTATTCTTTTGCCAACGACCATACCACGCTGAATACATCGGTTCTCGTCCGATCACCGAAATTAAGCAGCGTCGGGCGCGGTTAGTACTTAGATGGGGGACCGCTTGGGAACACCGCGTGTTGTTGGCATCCCAACAACTTTTTGTATTTTTTATTAAAATATAATCAAAATAATAATAATTAATTAAAAAAAATTATTAATTTAAAAAAAATTGTAAATAAAATAGAGAAAATAACAAAAAAAACAAATCTTAAAATTACACAGCTACTCGAACTAAACTACTAGTACCACATACAATACCATGCAAAAGCACAAACACCAGAAAAATCAATTTCTTTTTGTTTTTATATTTTTTTACAGCTACATGTATAAATGTTTAAGTTTAACATAACAAAACGCACTTGTAATATGACAAACTAAACTTTTTGTTATGTTTCTGTATGAATAAACGTTTGTTTAGTAATATTATAAGTTGTTATTTAGTTGGTATTCTTTTGCCAACGACCATACCACGCTGAATACATCGGTTCTCGTCCGATCACCGAAATTAAGCAGCGTCGGGCGCGGTTAGTACTTAGATGGGGGACCGCTTGGGAACACCGCGTGTTGTTGGCATCCCAACAAGTTTTTGTATTTTTTATTAAAATATAATCAAAATAATAATAATTAATTAAAAAAAATTATTAATTTAAAAAAATGTAAATAAAATAGAGAAAATAACAAAAAAAAAAAAAAAACAAATCTTAAAATTACACTGCAAACTACTCGTACCACATACAATAGCATGCAAAAGCACAAACACCAGAAAAATCAATTTCTTTTTGTTTTTATATTTTTTTACAGCTACATGTATAAATGTTTAAGTTTAACATAACAAAACGCACTTGTAATATGACAAACTAAACTTTTTGTTATGTTTCTGTATGAATAAACGTTTGTTTAGTAATATTATAAGTTGTTATTTAGTTGGTATTCTTTTGCCAACGACCATACCACGCTGAATACATCGGTTCTCGTCCGATCACCGAAATTAAGCAGCGTCGGGCGCGGTTAGTACTTAGATGGGGGACCGCTTGGGAACACCGCGTGTTGTTGGCATCCCAACAACTTTTTGTATTTTTTATTAAAATATAATCAAAATAATAATAATTAATTAAAAAAAATTATTAATTTAAAAAAAATTGTAAATAAAATAGAGAAAATAACAAAAAAAACAAATCTTAAAATTACACAGCTACTCGAACTAAACTACTAGTACCACATACAATACCATGCAAAAGCACAAACACCAGAAAAATCAATTTCTTTTTGTTTTTATATTTTTTTACAGCTACATGTATAAATGTTTAAGTTTAACATAACAAAACGCACTTGTAATATGACAAACTAAACTTTTTGTTATGTTTCTGTATGAATAAACGTTTGTTTAGTAATATTATAAGTTGTTATTTAGTTGGTATTCTTTTGCCAACGACCATACCACGCTGAATACATCGGTTCTCGTCCGATCACCGAAATTAAGCAGCGTCGGGCGCGGTTAGTACTTAGATGGGGGACCGCTTGGGAACACCGCGTGTTGTTGGCATCCCAACAACTTTTTGTATTTTTTATTAAAATATAATCAAAATAATAATAATTAATTAAAAAAAATTATTAATTTAAAAAAAATTGTAAATAAAATAGAGAAAATAACAAAAAAAACAAATCTTAAAATTACACAGCTACTCGAACTAAACTACTAGTACCACATACAATACCATGCAAAAGCACAAACACCAGAAAAATCAATTTCTTTTTGTTTTTATATTTTTTTACAGCTACATGTATAAATGTTTAAGTTTAACATAACAAAACGCACTTGTAATATGACAAACTAAACTTTTTGTTATGTTTCTGTATGAATAAACGTTTGTTTAGTAATATTATAAGTTGTTATTTAGTTGGTATTCTTTTGCCAACGACCATACCACGCTGAATACATCGGTTCTCGTCCGATCACCGAAATTAAGCAGCGTCGGGCGCGGTTAGTACTTAGATGGGGGACCGCTTGGGAACACCGCGTGTTGTTGGCATCCCAACAACTTTTTGTATTTTTTATTAAAATATAATCAAAATAATAATAATTAATTAAAAAAAATTATTAATTTAAAAAAAATTATTAATTTAAAAAAAATTGTAAATAAAATAGAGAAAATAACAAAAAAAACAAATCTTAAAATTACACAGCTACTCGAACTAAACTACTAGTACCACATACAATACCATGCAAAAGCACAAACACCAGAAAAATCAATTTCTTTTTGTTTTTATATTTTTTTACAGCTACATGTATAAATGTTTAAGTTTAACATAACAAAACGCACTTGTAATATGACAAACTAAACTTTTTGTTATGTTTCTGTATGAATAAACGTTTGTTTAGTAATATTATAAGTTGTTATTTAGTTGGTATTCTTTTGCCAACGACCATACCACGCTGAATACATCGGTTCTCGTCCGATCACCGAAATTAAGCAGCGTCGGGCGCGGTTAGTACTTAGATGGGGGACCGCTTGGGAACACCCCGTGTTGTTGGCATCCCAACAACTTTTTGTATTTTTTATTAAAATATAATCAAAATAATAATAATTAATTAAAAAAAATTATTAATTTAAAAAAAATTATTAATTTAAAAAAAATTGTAAATAAAATAGAGAAAATAACAAAAAAAACAAATCTTAAAATTACACAGCTACTCGAACTAAACTACTAGTACCACATACAATACCATGCAAAAGCACAAACACCAGAAAAATCAATTTCTTTTTGTTTTTATATTTTTTTACAGCTACATGTATAAATGTTTAAGTTTAACATAACAAAACGCACTTGTAATATGACAAACTAAACTTTTTGTTATGTTTCTGTATGAATAAACGTTTGTTTAGTAATATTATAAGTTGTTATTTAGTTGGTATTCTTTTGCCAACGACCATACCACGCTGAATACATCGGTTCTCGTCCGATCACCGAAATTAAGCAGCGTCGGGCGCGGTTAGTACTTAGATGGGGGACCGCTTGGGAACACCGCGTGTTGTTGGCATCCCAACAACTTTTTGTATTTTTTATTAAAATATAATCAAAATAATAATAATTAATTAAAAAAAATTATTAATTTAAAAAAAATTGTAAATAAAATAGAGAAAATAACAAAAAAAACAAATCTTAAAATTACACAGCTACTCGAACTAAACTACTAGTACCACATACAATACCATGCAAAAGCACAAACACCAGAAAAATCAATTTCTTTTTGTTTTTATATTTTTTTACAGCTACATGTATAAATGTTTAAGTTTAACATAACAAAACGCACTTGTAATATGACAAACTAAACTTTTTGTTATGTTTCTGTATGAATAAACGTTTGTTTAGTAATATTATAAGTTGTTATTTAGTTGGTATTCTTTTGCCAACGACCATACCACGCTGAATACATCGGTTCTCGTCCGATCACCGAAATTAAGCAGCGTCGGGCGCGGTTAGTACTTAGATGGGGGACCGCTTGGGAACACCGCGTGTTGTTGGCATCCCAACAACTTTTTGTATTTTTTATTAAAATATAATCAAAATAATAATAATTAATTAAAAAAAATTATTAATTTAAAAAAAATTATTAATTTAAAAAAAATTGTAAATAAAATAGAGAAAATAACAAAAAAAACAAATCTTAAAATTACACAGCTACTCGAACTAAACTACTAGTACCACATACAATACCATGCAAAAGCACAAACACCAGAAAAATCAATTTCTTTTTGTTTTTATATTTTTTTACAGCTACATGTATAAATGTTTAAGTTTAACATAACAAAACGCACTTGTAATATGACAAACTAAACTTTTTGTTATGTTTCTGTATGAATAAACGTTTGTTTAGTAATATTATAAGTTGTTATTTAGTTGGTATTCTTTTGCCAACGACCATACCACGCTGAATACATCGGTTCTCGTCCGATCACCGAAATTAAGCAGCGTCGGGCGCGGTTAGTACTTAGATGGGGGACCGCTTGGGAACACCGCGTGTTGTTGGCATCCCAACAACTTTTTGTATTTTTTATTAAAATATAATCAAAATAATAATAATTAATTAAAAAAAATTATTAATTTAAAAAAAATTGTAAATAAAATAGAGAAAATAACAAAAAAAACAAATCTTAAAATTACACAGCTACTCGAACTAAACTACTAGTACCACATACAATACCATGCAAAAGCACAAACACCAGAAAAATCAATTTCTTTTTGTTTTTATATTTTTTTACAGCTACATGTATAAATGTTTAAGTTTAACATAACAAAACGCACTTGTAATATGACAAACTAAACTTTTTGTTATGTTTCTGTATGAATAAACGTTTGTTTAGTAATATTATAAGTTGTTATTTAGTTGGTATTCTTTTGCCAACGACCATACCACGCTGAATACATCGGTTCTCGTCAGATCACCGAAATTAAGCAGCGTCGGGCGCGGTTAGTACTTAGATGGGGGACCGCTTGGGAACACCGCGTGTTGTTGGCATCCCAACAACTTTTTGTATTTTTTATTAAAATATAATCAAAATAATAATAATTAATTAAAAAAAATTATTAATTTAAAAAAAATTATTAATTTAAAAAAAATTGTAAATAAAATAGAGAAAATAACAAAAAAAACAAATCTTAAAATTACACAGCTACTCGAACTAAACTACTAGTACCACATACAATACCATGCAAAAGCACAAACACCAGAAAAATCAATTTCTTTTTGTTTTTATATTTTTTTACAGCTACATGTATAAATGTTTAAGTTTAACATAACAAAACGCACTTGTAATATGACAAACTAAACTTTTTGTTATGTTTCTGTATGAATAAACGTTTGTTTAGTAATATTATAAGTTGTTATTTAGTTGGTATTCTTTTGCCAACGACCATACCACGCTGAATACATCGGTTCTCGTCCGATCACCGAAATTAAGCAGCGTCGGGCGCGGTTAGTACTTAGATGGGGGACCGCTTGGGAACACCGCGTGTTGTTGGCATCCCAACAAGTTTTTGTATTTTTTATTAAAATATAATCAAAATAATAATAATTAATTAAAAAAAATTATTAATTTAAAAAAATGTAAATAAAATAGAGAAAATAACAAAAAAAAAAAAAAAACAAATCTTAAAATTACACTGCAAACTACTCGTACCACATACAATAGCATGCAAAAGCACAAACACCAGAAAAATCAATTTCTTTTTGTTTTTATATTTTTTTACAGCTACATGTATAAATGTTTAAGTTTAACATAACAAAACGCACTTGTAATATGACAAACTAAACTTTTTGTTATGTTTCTGTATGAATAAACGTTTGTTTAGTAATATTATAAGTTGTTATTTAGTTGGTATTCTTTTGCCAACGACCATACCACGCTGAATACATCGGTTCTCGTCCGATCACCGAAATTAAGCAGCGTCGGGCGCGGTTAGTACTTAGATGGGGGACCGCTTGGGAACACCGCGTGTTGTTGGCATCCCAACAACTTTTTGTATTTTTTATTAAAATATAATCAAAATAATAATAATTAATTAAAAAAAATTATTAATTTAAAAAAAATTATTAATTTAAAAAAAATTGTAAATAAAATAGAGAAAATAACAAAAAAAACAAATCTTAAAATTACACAGCTACTCGAACTAAACTACTAGTACCACATACAATACCATGCAAAAGCACAAACACCAGAAAAATCAATTTCTTTTTGTTTTTATATTTTTTTACAGCTACATGTATAAATGTTTAAGTTTAACATAACAAAACGCACTTGTAATATGACAAACTAAACTTTTTGTTATGTTTCTGTATGAATAAACGTTTGTTTAGTAATATTATAAGTTGTTATTTAGTTGGTATTCTTTTGCCAACGACCATACCACGCTGAATACATCGGTTCTCGTCCGATCACCGAAATTAAGCAGCGTCGGGCGCGGTTAGTACTTAGATGGGGGACCGCTTGGGAACACCGCGTGTTGTTGGCATCCCAACAACTTTTTGTATTTTTTATTAAAATATAATCAAAATAATAATAATTAATTAAAAAAAATTATTAATTTAAAAAAAATTATTAATTTAAAAAAAATTGTAAATAAAATAGAGAAAATAACAAAAAAAACAAATCTTAAAATTACACAGCTACTCGAACTAAACTACTAGTACCACATACAATACCATGCAAAAGCACAAACACCAGAAAAATCAATTTCTTTTTGTTTTTATATTTTTTTACAGCTACATGTATAAATGTTTAAGTTTAACATAACAAAACGCACTTGTAATATGACAAACTAAACTTTTTGTTATGTTTCTGTATGAATAAACGTTTGTTTAGTAATATTATAAGTTGTTATTTAGTTGGTATTCTTTTGCCAACGACCATACCACGCTGAATACATCGGTTCTCGTCCGATCACCGAAATTAAGCAGCGTCGGGCGCGGTTAGTACTTAGATGGGGGACCGCTTGGGAACACCGCGTGTTGTTGGCATCCCAACAAGTTTTTGTATTTTTTATTAAAATATAATCAAAATAATAATAATTAATTAAAAAAAATTATTAATTTAAAAAAATGTAAATAAAATAGAGAAAATAACAAAAAAAAAAAAAAAACAAATCTTAAAATTACACTGCAAACTACTCGTACCACATACAATAGCATGCAAAAGCACAAACACCAGAAAAATCAATTTCTTTTTGTTTTTATATTTTTTTACAGCTACATGTATAAATGTTTAAGTTTAACATAACAAAACGCACTTGTAATATGACAAACTAAACTTTTTGTTATGTTTCTGTATGAATAAACGTTTGTTTAGTAATATTATAAGTTGTTATTTAGTTGGTATTCTTTTGCCAACGACCATACCACGCTGAATACATCGGTTCTCGTCCGATCACCGAAATTAAGCAGCGTCGGGCGCGGTTAGTACTTAGATGGGGGACCGCTTGGGAACACCGCGTGTTGTTGGCATCCCAACAACTTTTTGTATTTTTTATTAAAATATAATCAAAATAATAATAATTAATTAAAAAAAATTATTAATTTAAAAAAAATTATTAATTTAAAAAAAATTGTAAATAAAATAGAGAAAATAACAAAAAAAACAAATCTTAAAATTACACAGCTACTCGAACTAAACTACTAGTACCACATACAATACCATGCAAAAGCACAAACACCAGAAAAATCAATTTCTTTTTGTTTTTATATTTTTTTACAGCTACATGTATAAATGTTTAAGTTTAACATAACAAAACGCACTTGTAATATGACAAACTAAACTTTTTGTTATGTTTCTGTATGAATAAACGTTTGTTTAGTAATATTATAAGTTGTTATTTAGTTGGTATTCTTTTGCCAACGACCATACCACGCTGAATACATCGGTTCTCGTCCGATCACCGAAATTAAGCAGCGTCGGGCGCGGTTAGTACTTAGATGGGGGACCGCTTGGGAACACCGCGTGTTGTTGGCATCCCAACAACTTTTTGTATTTTTTATTAAAATATAATCAAAATAATAATAATTAATTAAAAAAAATTATTAATTTAAAAAAAATTATTAATTTAAAAAAAATTGTAAATAAAATAGAGAAAATAACAAAAAAAACAAATCTTAAAATTACACAGCTACTCGAACTAAACTACTAGTACCACATACAATACCATGCAAAAGCACAAACACCAGAAAAATCAATTTCTTTTTGTTTTTATATTTTTTTACAGCTACATGTATAAATGTTTAAGTTTAACATAACAAAACGCACTTGTAATATGACAAACTAAACTTTTTGTTATGTTTCTGTATGAATAAACGTTTGTTTAGTAATATTATAAGTTGTTATTTAGTTGGTATTCTTTTGCCAACGACCATACCACGCTGAATACATCGGTTCTCGTCAGATCACCGAAATTAAGCAGCGTCGGGCGCGGTTAGTACTTAGATGGGGGACCGCTTGGGAACACCGCGTGTTGTTGGCATCCCAACAACTTTTTGTATTTTTTATTAAAATATAATCAAAATAATAATAATTAATTAAAAAAAATTATTAATTTAAAAAAAATTATTAATTTAAAAAAAATTGTAAATAAAATAGAGAAAATAACAAAAAAAACAAATCTTAAAATTACACAGCTACTCGAACTAAACTACTAGTACCACATACAATACCATGCAAAAGCACAAACACCAGAAAAATCAATTTCTTTTTGTTTTTATATTTTTTTACAGCTACATGTATAAATGTTTAAGTTTAACATAACAAAACGCACTTGTAATATGACAAACTAAACTTTTTGTTATGTTTCTGTATGAATAAACGTTTGTTTAGTAATATTATAAGTTGTTATTTAGTTGGTATTCTTTTGCCAACGACCATACCACGCTGAATACATCGGTTCTCGTCCGATCACCGAAATTAAGCAGCGTCGGGCGCGGTTAGTACTTAGATGGGGGACCGCTTGGGAACACCGCGTGTTGTTGGCATCCCAACAACTTTTTGTATTTTTTATTAAAATATAATCAAAATAATAATAATTAATTAAAAAAAATTATTAATTTAAAAAAAATTGTAAATAAAATAGAGAAAATAACAAAAAAAACAAATCTTAAAATTACACAGCTACTCGAACTAAACTACTAGTACCACATACAATACCATGCAAAAGCACAAACACCAGAAAAATCAATTTCTTTTTGTTTTTATATTTTTTTACAGCTACATGTATAAATGTTTAAGTTTAACATAACAAAACGCACTTGTAATATGACAAACTAAACTTTTTGTTATGTTTCTGTATGAATAAACGTTTGTTTAGTAATATTATAAGTTGTTATTTAGTTGGTATTCTTTTGCCAACGACCATACCACGCTGAATACATCGGTTCTCGTCCGATCACCGAAATTAAGCAGCGTCGGGCGCGGTTAGTACTTAGATGGGGGACCGCTTGGGAACACCGCGTGTTGTTGGCATCCCAACAACTTTTTGTATTTTTTATTAAAATATAATCAAAATAATAATAATTAATTAAAAAAAATTATTAATTTAAAAAAATGTAAATAAAATAGAGAAAATAACAAAAAAAAAAAAAAAAAAAAACTTAAAATTACACTGCAAACTACTCGTACCACATACAATAGCATGCAAAAGCACAAACACCAGAAAAATCAATTTCTTTTTGTTTTTATATTTTTTTACAGCTACATGTATAAATGTTTAAGTTTAACATAACAAAACGCACTTGTAATATGACAAACTAAACTTTTTGTTATGTTTCTGTATGAATAAACGTTTGTTTAGTAATATTATAAGTTGTTATTTAGTTGGTATTCTTTTGCCAACGACCATACCACGCTGAATACATCGGTTCTCGTCCGATCACCGAAATTAAGCAGCGTCGGGCGCGGTTAGTACTTAGATGGGGGACCGCTTGGGAACACCGCGTGTTGTTGGCATCCCAACAACTTTTTGTATTTTTTATTAAAATATAATCAAAATAATAATAATTAATTAAAAAAAATTATTAATTTAAAAAAAATTATTAATTTAAAAAAAATTATTAATTTAAAAAAAATTGTAAATAAAATAGAGAAAATAACAAAAAAAACAAATCTTAAAATTACACAGCTACTCGAACTAAACTACTAGTACCACATACAATACCATGCAAAAGCACAAACACCAGAAAAATCAATTTCTTTTTGTTTTTATATTTTTTTACAGCTACATGTATAAATGTTTAAGTTTAACATAACAAAACGCACTTGTAATATGACAAACTAAACTTTTTGTTATGTTTCTGTATGAATAAACGTTTGTTTAGTAATATTATAAGTTGTTATTTAGTTGGTATTCTTTTGCCAACGACCATACCACGCTGAATACATCGGTTCTCGTCCGATCACCGAAATTAAGCAGCGTCGGGCGCGGTTAGTACTTAGATGGGGGACCGCTTGGGAACACCGCGTGTTGTTGGCATCCCAACAACTTTTTGTATTTTTTATTAAAATATAATCAAAATAATAATAATTAATTAAAAAAAATTATTAATTTAAAAAAAATTGTAAATAAAATAGAGAAAATAACAAAAAAAAACAAATCTTAAAATTACACAGCTACTCGAACTAAACTACTAGTACCACATACAATACCATGCAAAAGCACAAACACCAGAAAAATCAATTTCTTTTTGTTTTTATATTTTTTTACAGCTACATGTATAAATGTTTAAGTTTAACATAACAAAACGCACTTGTAATATGACAAACTAAACTTTTTGTTATGTTTCTGTATGAATAAACGTTTGTTTAGTAATATTATAAGTTGTTATTTAGTTGGTATTCTTTTGCCAACGACCATACCACGCTGAATACATCGGTTCTCGTCCGATCACCGAAATTAAGCAGCGTCGGGCGCGGTTAGTACTTAGATGGGGGACCGCTTGGGAACACCGCGTGTTGTTGGCATCCCAACAACTTTTTGTATTTTTTATTAAAATATAATCAAAATAATAATAATTAATTAAAAAAAATTATTAATTTAAAAAAAATTATTAATTTAAAAAAAATTGTAAATAAAATAGAGAAAATAACAAAAAAAACAAATCTTAAAATTACACAGCTACTCGAACTAAACTACTAGTACCACATACAATACCATGCAAAAGCACAAACACCAGAAAAATCAATTTCTTTTTGTTTTTATATTTTTTTACAGCTACATGTATAAATGTTTAAGTTTAACATAACAAAACGCACTTGTAATATGACAAACTAAACTTTTTGTTATGTTTCTGTATGAATAAACGTTTGTTTAGTAATATTATAAGTTGTTATTTAGTTGGTATTCTTTTGCCAACGACCATACCACGCTGAATACATCGGTTCTCGTCCGATCACCGAAATTAAGCAGCGTCGGGCGCGGTTAGTACTTAGATGGGGGACCGCTTGGGAACACCCCGTGTTGTTGGCATCCCAACAACTTTTTGTATTTTTTATTAAAATATAATCAAAATAATAATAATTAATTAAAAAAAATTATTAATTTAAAAAAAATTATTAATTTAAAAAAAATTGTAAATAAAATAGAGAAAATAACAAAAAAAACAAATCTTAAAATTACACAGCTACTCGAACTAAACTACTAGTACCACATACAATACCATGCAAAAGCACAAACACCAGAAAAATCAATTTCTTTTTGTTTTTATATTTTTTTACAGCTACATGTATAAATGTTTAAGTTTAACATAACAAAACGCACTTGTAATATGACAAACTAAACTTTTTGTTATGTTTCTGTATGAATAAACGTTTGTTTAGTAATATTATAAGTTGTTATTTAGTTGGTATTCTTTTGCCAACGACCATACCACGCTGAATACATCGGTTCTCGTCCGATCACCGAAATTAAGCAGCGTCGGGCGCGGTTAGTACTTAGATGGGGGACCGCTTGGGAACACCGCGTGTTGTTGGCATCCCAACAACTTTTTGTATTTTTTATTAAAATATAATCAAAATAATAATAATTAATTAAAAAAAATTATTAATTTAAAAAAAATTGTAAATAAAATAGAGAAAATAACAAAAAAAACAAATCTTAAAATTACACAGCTACTCGAACTAAACTACTAGTACCACATACAATACCATGCAAAAGCACAAACACCAGAAAAATCAATTTCTTTTTGTTTTTATATTTTTTTACAGCTACATGTATAAATGTTTAAGTTTAACATAACAAAACGCACTTGTAATATGACAAACTAAACTTTTTGTTATGTTTCTGTATGAATAAACGTTTGTTTAGTAATATTATAAGTTGTTATTTAGTTGGTATTCTTTTGCCAACGACCATACCACGCTGAATACATCGGTTCTCGTCCGATCACCGAAATTAAGCAGCGTCGGGCGCGGTTAGTACTTAGATGGGGGACCGCTTGGGAACACCGCGTGTTGTTGGCATCCCAACAACTTTTTGTATTTTTTATTAAAATATAATCAAAATAATAATAATTAATTAAAAAAAATTATTAATTTAAAAAAAATTATTAATTTAAAAAAAATTGTAAATAAAATAGAGAAAATAACAAAAAAAACAAATCTTAAAATTACACAGCTACTCGAACTAAACTACTAGTACCACATACAATACCATGCAAAAGCACAAACACCAGAAAAATCAATTTCTTTTTGTTTTTATATTTTTTTACAGCTACATGTATAAATGTTTAAGTTTAACATAACAAAACGCACTTGTAATATGACAAACTAAACTTTTTGTTATGTTTCTGTATGAATAAACGTTTGTTTAGTAATATTATAAGTTGTTATTTAGTTGGTATTCTTTTGCCAACGACCATACCACGCTGAATACATCGGTTCTCGTCCGATCACCGAAATTAAGCAGCGTCGGGCGCGGTTAGTACTTAGATGGGGGACCGCTTGGGAACACCGCGTGTTGTTGGCATCCCAACAACTTTTTGTATTTTTTATTAAAATATAATCAAAATAATAATAATTAATTAAAAAAAATTATTAATTTAAAAAAAATTGTAAATAAAATAGAGAAAATAACAAAAAAAAACAAATCTTAAAATTACACAGCTACTCGAACTAAACTACTAGTACCACATACAATACCATGCAAAAGCACAAACACCAGAAAAATCAATTTCTTTTTGTTTTTATATTTTTTTACAGCTACATGTATAAATGTTTAAGTTTAACATAACAAAACGCACTTGTAATATGACAAACTAAACTTTTTGTTATGTTTCTGTATGAATAAACGTTTGTTTAGTAATATTATAAGTTGTTATTTAGTTGGTATTCTTTTGCCAACGACCATACCACGCTGAATACATCGGTTCTCGTCAGATCACCGAAATTAAGCAGCGTCGGGCGCGGTTAGTACTTAGATGGGGGACCGCTTGGGAACACCGCGTGTTGTTGGCATCCCAACAACTTTTTGTATTTTTTATTAAAATATAATCAAAATAATAATAATTAATTAAAAAAAATTATTAATTTAAAAAAAATTATTAATTTAAAAAAAATTGTAAATAAAATAGAGAAAATAACAAAAAAAACAAATCTTAAAATTACACAGCTACTCGAACTAAACTACTAGTACCACATACAATACCATGCAAAAGCACAAACACCAGAAAAATCAATTTCTTTTTGTTTTTATATTTTTTTACAGCTACATGTATAAATGTTTAAGTTTAACATAACAAAACGCACTTGTAATATGACAAACTAAACTTTTTGTTATGTTTCTGTATGAATAAACGTTTGTTTAGTAATATTATAAGTTGTTATTTAGTTGGTATTCTTTTGCCAACGACCATACCACGCTGAATACATCGGTTCTCGTCCGATCACCGAAATTAAGCAGCGTCGGGCGCGGTTAGTACTTAGATGGGGGACCGCTTGGGAACACCGCGTGTTGTTGGCATCCCAACAACTTTTTGTATTTTTTATTAAAATATAATCAAAATAATAATAATTAATTAAAAAAAATTATTAATTTAAAAAAAATTGTAAATAAAATAGAGAAAATAACAAAAAAAACAAATCTTAAAATTACACAGCTACTCGAACTAAACTACTAGTACCACATACAATACCATGCAAAAGCACAAACACCAGAAAAATCAATTTCTTTTTGTTTTTATATTTTTTTACAGCTACATGTATAAATGTTTAAGTTTAACATAACAAAACGCACTTGTAATATGACAAACTAAACTTTTTGTTATGTTTCTGTATGAATAAACGTTTGTTTAGTAATATTATAAGTTGTTATTTAGTTGGTATTCTTTTGCCAACGACCATACCACGCTGAATACATCGGTTCTCGTCCGATCACCGAAATTAAGCAGCGTCGGGCGCGGTTAGTACTTAGATGGGGGACCGCTTGGGAACACCGCGTGTTGTTGGCATCCCAACAAGTTTTTGTATTTTTTATTAAAATATAATCAAAATAATAATAATTAATTAAAAAAAATTATTAATTTAAAAAAATGTAAATAAAATAGAGAAAATAACAAAAAAAAAAAAAAAACAAATCTTAAAATTACACTGCAAACTACTCGTACCACATACAATAGCATGCAAAAGCACAAACACCAGAAAAATCAATTTCTTTTTGTTTTTATATTTTTTTACAGCTACATGTATAAATGTTTAAGTTTAACATAACAAAACGCACTTGTAATATGACAAACTAAACTTTTTGTTATGTTTCTGTATGAATAAACGTTTGTTTAGTAATATTATAAGTTGTTATTTAGTTGGTATTCTTTTGCCAACGACCATACCACGCTGAATACATCGGTTCTCGTCCGATCACCGAAATTAAGCAGCGTCGGGCGCGGTTAGTACTTAGATGGGGGACCGCTTGGGAACACCGCGTGTTGTTGGCATCCCAACAACTTTTTGTATTTTTTATTAAAATATAATCAAAATAATAATAATTAATTAAAAAAAATTATTAATTTAAAAAAAATTATTAATTTAAAAAAAATTGTAAATAAAATAGAGAAAATAACAAAAAAAACAAATCTTAAAATTACACAGCTACTCGAACTAAACTACTAGTACCACATACAATACCATGCAAAAGCACAAACACCAGAAAAATCAATTTCTTTTTGTTTTTATATTTTTTTACAGCTACATGTATAAATGTTTAAGTTTAACATAACAAAACGCACTTGTAATATGACAAACTAAACTTTTTGTTATGTTTCTGTATGAATAAACGTTTGTTTAGTAATATTATAAGTTGTTATTTAGTTGGTATTCTTTTGCCAACGACCATACCACGCTGAATACATCGGTTCTCGTCCGATCACCGAAATTAAGCAGCGTCGGGCGCGGTTAGTACTTAGATGGGGGACCGCTTGGGAACACCGCGTGTTGTTGGCATCCCAACAACTTTTTGTATTTTTTATTAAAATATAATCAAAATAATAATAATTAATTAAAAAAAATTATTAATTTAAAAAAAATTGTAAATAAAATAGAGAAAATAACAAAAAAAACAAATCTTAAAATTACACAGCTACTCGAACTAAACTACTAGTACCACATACAATACCATGCAAAAGCACAAACACCAGAAAAATCAATTTCTTTTTGTTTTTATATTTTTTTACAGCTACATGTATAAATGTTTAAGTTTAACATAACAAAACGCACTTGTAATATGACAAACTAAACTTTTTGTTATGTTTCTGTATGAATAAACGTTTGTTTAGTAATATTATAAGTTGTTATTTAGTTGGTATTCTTTTGCCAACGACCATACCACGCTGAATACATCGGTTCTCGTCCGATCACCGAAATTAAGCAGCGTCGGGCGCGGTTAGTACTTAGATGGGGGACCGCTTGGGAACACCGCGTGTTGTTGGCATCCCAACAAGTTTTTGTATTTTTTATTAAAATATAATCAAAATAATAATAATTAATTAAAAAAAATTATTAATTTAAAAAAATGTAAATAAAATAGAGAAAATAACAAAAAAAAAAAAAAAAACAAATCTTAAAATTACACTGCAAACTACTCGTACCACATACAATACCATGCAAAAGCACAAACACCAGAAAAATCAATTTCTTTTTGTTTTTATATTTTTTTACAGCTACATGTATAAATGTTTAAGTTTAACATAACAAAACGCACTTGTAATATGACAAACTAAACTTTTTGTTATGTTTCTGTATGAATAAACGTTTGTTTAGTAATATTATAAGTTGTTATTTAGTTGGTATTCTTTTGCCAACGACCATACCACGCTGAATACATCGGTTCTCGTCCGATCACCGAAATTAAGCAGCGTCGGGCGCGGTTAGTACTTAGATGGGGGACCGCTTGGGAACACCGCGTGTTGTTGGCATCCCAACAACTTTTTGTATTTTTTATTAAAATATAATCAAAATAATAATAATTAATTAAAAAAAATTATTAATTTAAAAAAAATTGTAAATAAAATAGAGAAAATAACAAAAAAAACAAATCTTAAAATTACACAGCTACTCGAACTAAACTACTAGTACCACATACAATACCATGCAAAAGCACAAACACCAGAAAAATCAATTTCTTTTTGTTTTTATATTTTTTTACAGCTACATGTATAAATGTTTAAGTTTAACATAACAAAACGCACTTGTAATATGACAAACTAAACTTTTTGTTATGTTTCTGTATGAATAAACGTTTGTTTAGTAATATTATAAGTTGTTATTTAGTTGGTATTCTTTTGCCAACGACCATACCACGCTGAATACATCGGTTCTCGTCCGATCACCGAAATTAAGCAGCGTCGGGCGCGGTTAGTACTTAGATGGGGGACCGCTTGGGAACACCGCGTGTTGTTGGCATCCCAACAACTTTTTGTATTTTTTATTAAAATATAATCAAAATAATAATAATTAATTAAAAAAAATTATTAATTTAAAAAAAATTGTAAATAAAATAGAGAAAATAACAAAAAAAACAAATCTTAAAATTACACAGCTACTCGAACTAAACTACTAGTACCACATACAATACCATGCAAAAGCACAAACACCAGAAAAATCAATTTCTTTTTGTTTTTATATTTTTTTACAGCTACATGTATAAATGTTTAAGTTTAACATAACAAAACGCACTTGTAATATGACAAACTAAACTTTTTGTTATGTTTCTGTATGAATAAACGTTTGTTTAGTAATATTATAAGTTGTTATTTAGTTGGTATTCTTTTGCCAACGACCATACCACGCTGAATACATCGGTTCTCGTCCGATCACCGAAATTAAGCAGCGTCGGGCGCGGTTAGTACTTAGATGGGGGACCGCTTGGGAACACCGCGTGTTGTTGGCATCCCAACAACTTTTTGTATTTTTTATTAAAATATAATCAAAATAATAATAATTAATTAAAAAAAATTATTAATTTAAAAAAAATTATTAATTTAAAAAAAATTGTAAATAAAATAGAGAAAATAACAAAAAAAACAAATCTTAAAATTACACAGCTACTCGAACTAAACTACTAGTACCACATACAATACCATGCAAAAGCACAAACACCAGAAAAATCAATTTCTTTTTGTTTTTATATTTTTTTACAGCTACATGTATAAATGTTTAAGTTTAACATAACAAAACGCACTTGTAATATGACAAACTAAACTTTTTGTTATGTTTCTGTATGAATAAACGTTTGTTTAGTAATATTATAAGTTGTTATTTAGTTGGTATTCTTTTGCCAACGACCATACCACGCTGAATACATCGGTTCTCGTCCGATCACCGAAATTAAGCAGCGTCGGGCGCGGTTAGTACTTAGATGGGGGACCGCTTGGGAACACCGCGTGTTGTTGGCATCCCAACAACTTTTTGTATTTTTTATTAAAATATAATCAAAATAATAATAATTAATTAAAAAAAATTATTAATTTAAAAAAAATTGTAAATAAAATAGAGAAAATAACAAAAAAAACAAATCTTAAAATTACACAGCTACTCGAACTAAACTACTAGTACCACATACAATACCATGCAAAAGCACAAACACCAGAAAAATCAATTTCTTTTTGTTTTTATATTTTTTTACAGCTACATGTATAAATGTTTAAGTTTAACATAACAAAACGCACTTGTAATATGACAAACTAAACTTTTTGTTATGTTTCTGTATGAATAAACGTTTGTTTAGTAATATTATAAGTTGTTATTTAGTTGGTATTCTTTTGCCAACGACCATACCACGCTGAATACATCGGTTCTCGTCAGATCACCGAAATTAAGCAGCGTCGGGCGCGGTTAGTACTTAGATGGGGGACCGCTTGGGAACACCGCGTGTTGTTGGCATCCCAACAACTTTTTGTATTTTTTATTAAAATATAATCAAAATAATAATAATTAATTAAAAAAAATTATTAATTTAAAAAAAATTATTAATTTAAAAAAAATTGTAAATAAAATAGAGAAAATAACAAAAAAAACAAATCTTAAAATTACACAGCTACTCGAACTAAACTACTAGTACCACATACAATACCATGCAAAAGCACAAACACCAGAAAAATCAATTTCTTTTTGTTTTTATATTTTTTTACAGCTACATGTATAAATGTTTAAGTTTAACATAACAAAACGCACTTGTAATATGACAAACTAAACTTTTTGTTATGTTTCTGTATGAATAAACGTTTGTTTAGTAATATTATAAGTTGTTATTTAGTTGGTATTCTTTTGCCAACGACCATACCACGCTGAATACATCGGTTCTCGTCCGATCACCGAAATTAAGCAGCGTCGGGCGCGGTTAGTACTTAGATGGGGGACCGCTTGGGAACACCGCGTGTTGTTGGCATCCCAACAACTTTTTGTATTTTTTATTAAAATATAATCAAAATAATAATAATTAATTAAAAAAAATTATTAATTTAAAAAAAATTGTAAATAAAATAGAGAAAATAACAAAAAAAACAAATCTTAAAATTACACAGCTACTCGAACTAAACTACTAGTACCACATACAATACCATGCAAAAGCACAAACACCAGAAAAATCAATTTCTTTTTGTTTTTATATTTTTTTACAGCTACATGTATAAATGTTTAAGTTTAACATAACAAAACGCACTTGTAATATGACAAACTAAACTTTTTGTTATGTTTCTGTATGAATAAACGTTTGTTTAGTAATATTATAAGTTGTTATTTAGTTGGTATTCTTTTGCCAACGACCATACCACGCTGAATACATCGGTTCTCGTCCGATCACCGAAATTAAGCAGCGTCGGGCGCGGTTAGTACTTAGATGGGGGACCGCTTGGGAACACCGCGTGTTGTTGGCATCCCAACAACTTTTTGTATTTTTTATTAAAATATAATCAAAATAATAATAATTAATTAAAAAAAATTATTAATTTAAAAAAAATTATTAATTTAAAAAAAATTGTAAATAAAATAGAGAAAATAACAAAAAAAACAAATCTTAAAATTACACAGCTACTCGAACTAAACTACTAGTACCACATACAATACCATGCAAAAGCACAAACACCAGAAAAATCAATTTCTTTTTGTTTTTATATTTTTTTACAGCTACATGTATAAATGTTTAAGTTTAACATAACAAAACGCACTTGTAATATGACAAACTAAACTTTTTGTTATGTTTCTGTATGAATAAACGTTTGTTTAGTAATATTATAAGTTGTTATTTAGTTGGTATTCTTTTGCCAACGACCATACCACGCTGAATACATCGGTTCTCGTCCGATCACCGAAATTAAGCAGCGTCGGGCGCGGTTAGTACTTAGATGGGGGACCGCTTGGGAACACCGCGTGTTGTTGGCATCCCAACAACTTTTTGTATTTTTTATTAAAATATAATCAAAATAATAATAATTAATTAAAAAAAATTATTAATTTAAAAAAAATTATTAATTTAAAAAAAATTGTAAATAAAATAGAGAAAATAACAAAAAAAACAAATCTTAAAATTACACAGCTACTCGAACTAAACTACTAGTACCACATACAATACCATGCAAAAGCACAAACACCAGAAAAATCAATTTCTTTTTGTTTTTATATTTTTTTACAGCTACATGTATAAATGTTTAAGTTTAACATAACAAAACGCACTTGTAATATGACAAACTAAACTTTTTGTTATGTTTCTGTATGAATAAACGTTTGTTTAGTAATATTATAAGTTGTTATTTAGTTGGTATTCTTTTGCCAACGACCATACCACGCTGAATACATCGGTTCTCGTCAGATCACCGAAATTAAGCAGCGTCGGGCGCGGTTAGTACTTAGATGGGGGACCGCTTGGGAACACCGCGTGTTGTTGGCATCCCAACAACTTTTTGTATTTTTTATTAAAATATAATCAAAATAATAATAATTAATTAAAAAAAATTATTAATTTAAAAAAAATTATTAATTTAAAAAAAATTGTAAATAAAATAGAGAAAATAACAAAAAAAACAAATCTTAAAATTACACAGCTACTCGAACTAAACTACTAGTACCACATACAATACCATGCAAAAGCACAAACACCAGAAAAATCAATTTCTTTTTGTTTTTATATTTTTTTACAGCTACATGTATAAATGTTTAAGTTTAACATAACAAAACGCACTTGTAATATGACAAACTAAACTTTTTGTTATGTTTCTGTATGAATAAACGTTTGTTTAGTAATATTATAAGTTGTTATTTAGTTGGTATTCTTTTGCCAACGACCATACCACGCTGAATACATCGGTTCTCGTCCGATCACCGAAATTAAGCAGCGTCGGGCGCGGTTAGTACTTAGATGGGGGACCGCTTGGGAACACCGCGTGTTGTTGGCATCCCAACAAGTTTTTGTATTTTTTATTAAAATATAATCAAAATAATAATAATTAATTAAAAAAAATTATTAATTTAAAAAAATGTAAATAAAATAGAGAAAATAACAAAAAAAAAAAAAAAAAACAAATCTTAAAATTACACTGCAAACTACTCGTACCACATACAATACCATGCAAAAGCACAAACACCAGAAAAATCAATTTCTTTTTGTTTTTATATTTTTTTACAGCTACATGTATAAATGTTTAAGTTTAACATAACAAAACGCACTTGTAATATGACAAACTAAACTTTTTGTTATGTTTCTGTATGAATAAACGTTTGTTTAGTAATATTATAAGTTGTTATTTAGTTGGTATTCTTTTGCCAACGACCATACCACGCTGAATACATCGGTTCTCGTCCGATCACCGAAATTAAGCAGCGTCGGGCGCGGTTAGTACTTAGATGGGGGACCGCTTGGGAACACCGCGTGTTGTTGGCATCCCAACAACTTTTTGTATTTTTTATTAAAATATAATCAAAATAATAATAATTAATTAAAAAAAATTATTAATTTAAAAAAAATTGTAAATAAAATAGAGAAAATAACAAAAAAAACAAATCTTAAAATTACACAGCTACTCGAACTAAACTACTAGTACCACATACAATACCATGCAAAAGCACAAACACCAGAAAAATCAATTTCTTTTTGTTTTTATATTTTTTTACAGCTACATGTATAAATGTTTAAGTTTAACATAACAAAACGCACTTGTAATATGACAAACTAAACTTTTTGTTATGTTTCTGTATGAATAAATGTTTGTTTAGTAATATTATAAGTTGTTATTTAGTTGGTATTCTTTTGCCAACGACCATACCACGCTGAATACATCGGTTCTCGTCCGATCACCGAAATTAAGCAGCGTCGGGCGCGGTTAGTACTTAGATGGGGGACCGCTTGGGAACACCGCGTGTTGTTGGCATCCCAACAACTTTTTGTATTTTTTATTAAAATATAATCAAAATAATAATAATTAATTAAAAAAAATTATTAATTTAAAAAAAATTGTAAATAAAATAGAGAAAATAACAAAAAAAACAAATCTTAAAATTACACAGCTACTCGAACTAAACTACTAGTACCACATACAATACCATGCAAAAGCACAAACACCAGAAAAATCAATTTCTTTTTGTTTTTATATTTTTTTACAGCTACATGTATAAATGTTTAAGTTTAACATAACAAAACGCACTTGTAATATGACAAACTAAACTTTTTGTTATGTTTCTGTATGAATAAACGTTTGTTTAGTAATATTATAAGTTGTTATTTAGTTGGTATTCTTTTGCCAACGACCATACCACGCTGAATACATCGGTTCTCGTCCGATCACCGAAATTAAGCAGCGTCGGGCGCGGTTAGTACTTAGATGGGGGACCGCTTGGGAACACCGCGTGTTGTTGGCATCCCAACAACTTTTTGTATTTTTTATTAAAATATAATCAAAATAATAATAATTAATTAAAAAAAATTATTAATTTAAAAAAAATTGTAAATAAAATAGAGAAAATAACAAAAAAAAACAAATCTTAAAATTACACAGCTACTCGAACTAAACTACTAGTACCACATACAATACCATGCAAAAGCACAAACACCAGAAAAATCAATTTCTTTTTGTTTTTATATTTTTTTACAGCTACATGTATAAATGTTTAAGTTTAACATAACAAAACGCACTTGTAATATGACAAACTAAACTTTTTGTTATGTTTCTGTATGAATAAACGTTTGTTTAGTAATATTATAAGTTGTTATTTAGTTGGTATTCTTTTGCCAACGACCATACCACGCTGAATACATCGGTTCTCGTCCGATCACCGAAATTAAGCAGCGTCGGGCGCGGTTAGTACTTAGATGGGGGACCGCTTGGGAACACCGCGTGTTGTTGGCATCCCAACAACTTTTTGTATTTTTTATTAAAATATAATCAAAATAATAATAATTAATTAAAAAAAATTATTAATTTAAAAAAAATTGTAAATAAAATAGAGAAAATAACAAAAAAAACAAATCTTAAAATTACACAGCTACTCGAACTAAACTACTAGTACCACATACAATACCATGCAAAAGCACAAACACCAGAAAAATCAATTTCTTTTTGTTTTTATATTTTTTTACAGCTACATGTATAAATGTTTAAGTTTAACATAACAAAACGCACTTGTAATATGACAAACTAAACTTTTTGTTATGTTTCTGTATGAATAAACGTTTGTTTAGTAATATTATAAGTTGTTATTTAGTTGGTATTCTTTTGCCAACGACCATACCACGCTGAATACATCGGTTCTCGTCCGATCACCGAAATTAAGCAGCGTCGGGCGCGGTTAGTACTTAGATGGGGGACCGCTTGGGAACACCGCGTGTTGTTGGCATCCCAACAACTTTTTGTATTTTTTATTAAAATATAATCAAAATAATAATAATTAATTAAAAAAAATTATTAATTTAAAAAAAATTGTAAATAAAATAGAGAAAATAACAAAAAAAACAAATCTTAAAATTACACAGCTACTCGAACTAAACTACTAGTACCACATACAATACCATGCAAAAGCACAAACACCAGAAAAATCAATTTCTTTTTGTTTTTATATTTTTTTACAGCTACATGTATAAATGTTTAAGTTTAACATAACAAAACGCACTTGTAATATGACAAACTAAACTTTTTGTTATGTTTCTGTATGAATAAACGTTTGTTTAGTAATATTATAAGTTGTTATTTAGTTGGTATTCTTTTGCCAACGACCATACCACGCTGAATACATCGGTTCTCGTCCGATCACCGAAATTAAGCAGCGTCGGGCGCGGTTAGTACTTAGATGGGGGACCGCTTGGGAACACCGCGTGTTGTTGGCATCCCAACAAGTTTTTGTATTTTTTATTAAAATATAATCAAAATAATAATAATTAATTAAAAAAAATTATTAATTTAAAAAAATGTAAATAAAATAGAGAAAATAACAAAAAAAAAAAAAAAAACAAATCTTAAAATTACACTGCAAACTACTCGTACCACATACAATACCATGCAAAAGCACAAACACCAGAAAAATCAATTTCTTTTTGTTTTTATATTTTTTTACAGCTACATGTATAAATGTTTAAGTTTAACATAACAAAACGCACTTGTAATATGACAAACTAAACTTTTTGTTATGTTTCTGTATGAATAAACGTTTGTTTAGTAATATTATAAGTTGTTATTTAGTTGGTATTCTTTTGCCAACGACCATACCACGCTGAATACATCGGTTCTCGTCCGATCACCGAAATTAAGCAGCGTCGGGCGCGGTTAGTACTTAGATGGGGGACCGCTTGGGAACACCGCGTGTTGTTGGCATCCCAACAACTTTTTGTATTTTTTATTAAAATATAATCAAAATAATAATAATTAATTAAAAAAAATTATTAATTTAAAAAAAATTGTAAATAAAATAGAGAAAATAACAAAAAAAACAAATCTTAAAATTACACAGCTACTCGAACTAAACTACTAGTACCACATACAATACCATGCAAAAGCACAAACACCAGAAAAATCAATTTCTTTTTGTTTTTATATTTTTTTACAGCTACATGTATAAATGTTTAAGTTTAACATAACAAAACGCACTTGTAATATGACAAACTAAACTTTTTGTTATGTTTCTGTATGAATAAACGTTTGTTTAGTAATATTATAAGTTGTTATTTAGTTGGTATTCTTTTGCCAACGACCATACCACGCTGAATACATCGGTTCTCGTCCGATCACCGAAATTAAGCAGCGTCGGGCGCGGTTAGTACTTAGATGGGGGACCGCTTGGGAACACCGCGTGTTGTTGGCATCCCAACAACTTTTTGTATTTTTTATTAAAATATAATCAAAATAATAATAATTAATTAAAAAAAATTATTAATTTAAAAAAAATTGTAAATAAAATAGAGAAAATAACAAAAAAAACAAATCTTAAAATTACACAGCTACTCGAACTAAACTACTAGTACCACATACAATACCATGCAAAAGCACAAACACCAGAAAAATCAATTTCTTTTTGTTTTTATATTTTTTTACAGCTACATGTATAAATGTTTAAGTTTAACATAACAAAACGCACTTGTAATATGACAAACTAAACTTTTTGTTATGTTTCTGTATGAATAAACGTTTGTTTAGTAATATTATAAGTTGTTATTTAGTTGGTATTCTTTTGCCAACGACCATACCACGCTGAATACATCGGTTCTCGTCCGATCACCGAAATTAAGCAGCGTCGGGCGCGGTTAGTACTTAGATGGGGGACCGCTTGGGAACACCGCGTGTTGTTGGCATCCCAACAACTTTTTGTATTTTTTATTAAAATATAATCAAAATAATAATAATTAATTAAAAAAAATTATTAATTTAAAAAAAATTGTAAATAAAATAGAGAAAATAACAAAAAAAACAAATCTTAAAATTACACAGCTACTCGAACTAAACTACTAGTACCACATACAATACCATGCAAAAGCACAAACACCAGAAAAATCAATTTCTTTTTGTTTTTATATTTTTTTACAGCTACATGTATAAATGTTTAAGTTTAACATAACAAAACGCACTTGTAATATGACAAACTAAACTTTTTGTTATGTTTCTGTATGAATAAACGTTTGTTTAGTAATATTATAAGTTGTTATTTAGTTGGTATTCTTTTGCCAACGACCATACCACGCTGAATACATCGGTTCTCGTCCGATCACCGAAATTAAGCAGCGTCGGGCGCGGTTAGTACTTAGATGGGGGACCGCTTGGGAACACCGCGTGTTGTTGGCATCCCAACAACTTTTTGTATTTTTTATTAAAATATAATCAAAATAATAATAATTAATTAAAAAAAATTATTAATTTAAAAAAAATTGTAAATAAAATAGAGAAAATAACAAAAAAAACAAATCTTAAAATTACACAGCTACTCGAACTAAACTACTAGTACCACATACAATACCATGCAAAAGCACAAACACCAGAAAAATCAATTTCTTTTTGTTTTTATATTTTTTTACAGCTACATGTATAAATGTTTAAGTTTAACATAACAAAACGCACTTGTAATATGACAAACTAAACTTTTTGTTATGTTTCTGTATGAATAAACGTTTGTTTAGTAATATTATAAGTTGTTATTTAGTTGGTATTCTTTTGCCAACGACCATACCACGCTGAATACATCGGTTCTCGTCCGATCACCGAAATTAAGCAGCGTCGGGCGCGGTTAGTACTTAGATGGGGGACCGCTTGGGAACACCGCGTGTTGTTGGCATCCCAACAAGTTTTTGTATTTTTTATTAAAATATAATCAAAATAATAATAATTAATTAAAAAAAATTATTAATTTAAAAAAAATTGTAAATAAAATAGAGAAAATAACAAAAAAAACAAATCTTAAAATTACACAGCTACTCGAACTAAACTACTAGTACCACATACAATACCATGCAAAAGCACAAACACCAGAAAAATCAATTTCTTTTTGTTTTTATATTTTTTTACAGCTACATGTATAAATGTTTAAGTTTAACATAACAAAACGCACTTGTAATATGACAAACTAAACTTTTTGTTATGTTTCTGTATGAATAAACGTTTGTTTAGTAATATTATAAGTTGTTATTTAGTTGGTATTCTTTTGCCAACGACCATACCACGCTGAATACATCGGTTCTCGTCCGATCACCGAAATTAAGCAGCGTCGGGCGCGGTTAGTACTTAGATGGGGGACCGCTTGGGAACACCGCGTGTTGTTGGCATCCCAACAAGTTTTTGTATTTTTTATTAAAATATAATCAAAATAATAATAATTAATTAAAAAAAATTATTAATTTAAAAAAATGTAAATAAAATAGAGAAAATAACAAAAAAAAAAAAAAACAAATCTTAAAATTACACTGCAAACTACTCGTACCACATACAATACCATGCAAAAGCACAAACACCAGAAAAATCAATTTCTTTTTGTTTTTATATTTTTTTACAGCTACATGTATAAATGTTTAAGTTTAACATAACAAAACGCACTTGTAATATGACAAACTAAACTTTTTGTTATGTTTCTGTATGAATAAACGTTTGTTTAGTAATATTATAAGTTGTTATTTAGTTGGTATTCTTTTGCCAACGACCATACCACGCTGAATACATCGGTTCTCGTCCGATCACCGAAATTAAGCAGCGTCGGGCGCGGTTAGTACTTAGATGGGGGACCGCTTGGGAACACCGCGTGTTGTTGGCATCCCAACAAGTTTTTGTATTTTTTATTAAAATATAATCAAAATAATAATAATTAATTAAAAAAAATTATTAATTTAAAAAAATGTAAATAAAATAGAGAAAATAACAAAAAAAAAAAAAAAAACAAATCTTAAAATTACACTGCAAACTACTCGTACCACATACAATACCATGCAAAAGCACAAACACCAGAAAAATCAATTTCTTTTTGTTTTTATATTTTTTTACAGCTACATGTATAAATGTTTAAGTTTAACATAACAAAACGCACTTGTAATATGACAAACTAAACTTTTTGTTATGTTTCTGTATGAATAAACGTTTGTTTAGTAATATTATAAGTTGTTATTTAGTTGGTATTCTTTTGCCAACGACCATACCACGCTGAATACATCGGTTCTCGTCCGATCACCGAAATTAAGCAGCGTCGGGCGCGGTTAGTACTTAGATGGGGGACCGCTTGGGAACACCGCGTGTTGTTGGCATCCCAACAAGTTTTTGTATTTTTTATTAAAATATAATCAAAATAATAATAATTAATTAAAAAAAATTATTAATTTAAAAAAATGTAAATAAAATAGAGAAAATAACAAAAAAAAAAAAAAAAACAAATCTTAAAATTACACTGCAAACTACTCGTACCACATACAATACCATGCAAAAGCACAAACACCAGAAAAATCAATTTCTTTTTGTTTTTATATTTTTTTACAGCTACATGTATAAATGTTTAAGTTTAACATAACAAAACGCACTTGTAATATGACAAACTAAACTTTTTGTTATGTTTCTGTATGAATAAACGTTTGTTTAGTAATATTATAAGTTGTTATTTAGTTGGTATTCTTTTGCCAACGACCATACCACGCTGAATACATCGGTTCTCGTCCGATCACCGAAATTAAGCAGCGTCGGGCGCGGTTAGTACTTAGATGGGGGACCGCTTGGGAACACCGCGTGTTGTTGGCATCCCAACAACTTTTTGTATTTTTTATTAAAATATAATCAAAATAATAATAATTAATTAAAAAAAATTATTAATTTAAAAAAAATTGTAAATAAAATAGAGAAAATAACAAAAAAAACAAATCTTAAAATTACACAGCTACTCGAACTAAACTACTAGTACCACATACAATACCATGCAAAAGCACAAACACCAGAAAAATCAATTTCTTTTTGTTTTTATATTTTTTTACAGCTACATGTATAAATGTTTAAGTTTAACATAACAAAACGCACTTGTAATATGACAAACTAAACTTTTTGTTATGTTTCTGTATGAATAAACGTTTGTTTAGTAATATTATAAGTTGTTATTTAGTTGGTATTCTTTTGCCAACGACCATACCACGCTGAATACATCGGTTCTCGTCCGATCACCGAAATTAAGCAGCGTCGGGCGCGGTTAGTACTTAGATGGGGGACCGCTTGGGAACACCGCGTGTTGTTGGCATCCCAACAACTTTTTGTATTTTTTATTAAAATATAATCAAAATAATAATAATTAATTAAAAAAAATTATTAATTTAAAAAAAATTGTAAATAAAATAGAGAAAATAACAAAAAAAACAAATCTTAAAATTACACAGCTACTCGAACTAAACTACTAGTACCACATACAATACCATGCAAAAGCACAAACACCAGAAAAATCAATTTCTTTTTGTTTTTATATTTTTTTACAGCTACATGTATAAATGTTTAAGTTTAACATAACAAAACGCACTTGTAATATGACAAACTAAACTTTTTGTTATGTTTCTGTATGAATAAACGTTTGTTTAGTAATATTATAAGTTGTTATTTAGTTGGTATTCTTTTGCCAACGACCATACCACGCTGAATACATCGGTTCTCGTCCGATCACCGAAATTAAGCAGCGTCGGGCGCGGTTAGTACTTAGATGGGGGACCGCTTGGGAACACCGCGTGTTGTTGGCATCCCAACAACTTTTTGTATTTTTTATTAAAATATAATCAAAATAATAATAATTAATTAAAAAAAATTATTAATTTAAAAAAAATTGTAAATAAAATAGAGAAAATAACAAAAAAAACAAATCTTAAAATTACACAGCTACTCGAACTAAACTACTAGTACCACATACAATACCATGCAAAAGCACAAACACCAGAAAAATCAATTTCTTTTTGTTTTTATATTTTTTTACAGCTACATGTATAAATGTTTAAGTTTAACATAACAAAACGCACTTGTAATATGACAAACTAAACTTTTTGTTATGTTTCTGTATGAATAAACGTTTGTTTAGTAATATTATAAGTTGTTATTTAGTTGGTATTCTTTTGCCAACGACCATACCACGCTGAATACATCGGTTCTCGTCCGATCACCGAAATTAAGCAGCGTCGGGCGCGGTTAGTACTTAGATGGGGGACCGCTTGGGAACACCGCGTGTTGTTGGCATCCCAACAACTTTTTGTATTTTTTATTAAAATATAATCAAAATAATAATAATTAATTAAAAAAAATTATTAATTTAAAAAAAATTGTAAATAAAATAGAGAAAATAACAAAAAAAACAAATCTTAAAATTACACAGCTACTCGAACTAAACTACTAGTACCACATACAATACCATGCAAAAGCACAAACACCAGAAAAATCAATTTCTTTTTGTTTTTATATTTTTTTACAGCTACATGTATAAATGTTTAAGTTTAACATAACAAAACGCACTTGTAATAGGACAAACTAAACTTTTTGTTATGTTTCTGTATGAATAAACGTTTGTTTAGTAATATTATAAGTTGTTATTTAGTTGGTATTCTTTTGCCAACGACCATACCACGCTGAATACATCGGTTCTCGTCCGATCACCGAAATTAAGCAGCGTCGGGCGCGGTTAGTACTTAGATGGGGGACCGCTTGGGAACACCGCGTGTTGTTGGCATCCCAACAACTTTTTGTATTTTTTATTAAAATATAATCAAAATAATAATAATTAATTAAAAAAAATTATTAATTTAAAAAAAATTGTAAATAAAATAGAGAAAATAACAAAAAAAACAAATCTTAAAATTACACAGCTACTCGAACTAAACTACTAGTACCACATACAATACCATGCAAAAGCACAAACACCAGAAAAATCAATTTCTTTTTGTTTTTATATTTTTTTACAGCTACATGTATAAATGTTTAAGTTTAACATAACAAAACGCACTTGTAATATGACAAACTAAACTTTTTGTTATGTTTCTGTATGAATAAACGTTTGTTTAGTAATATTATAAGTTGTTATTTAGTTGGTATTCTTTTGCCAACGACCATACCACGCTGAATACATCGGTTCTCGTCCGATCACCGAAATTAAGCAGCGTCGGGCGCGGTTAGTACTTAGATGGGGGACCGCTTGGGAACACCGCGTGTTGTTGGCATCCCAACAACTTTTTGTATTTTTTATTAAAATATAATCAAAATAATAATAATTAATTAAAAAAAATTATTAATTTAAAAAAAATTGTAAATAAAATAGAGAAAATAACAAAAAAAACAAATCTTAAAATTACACAGCTACTCGAACTAAACTACTAGTACCACATACAATACCATGCAAAAGCACAAACACCAGAAAAATCAATTTCTTTTTGTTTTTATATTTTTTTACAGCTACATGTATAAATGTTTAAGTTTAACATAACAAAACGCACTTGTAATATGACAAACTAAACTTTTTGTTATGTTTCTGTATGAATAAACGTTTGTTTAGTAATATTATAAGTTGTTATTTAGTTGGTATTCTTTTGCCAACGACCATACCACGCTGAATACATCGGTTCTCGTCCGATCACCGAAATTAAGCAGCGTCGGGCGCGGTTAGTACTTAGATGGGGGACCGCTTGGGAACACCGCGTGTTGTTGGCATCCCAACAACTTTTTGTATTTTTTATTAAAATATAATCAAAATAATAATAATTAATTAAAAAAAATTATTAATTTAAAAAAAATTGTAAATAAAATAGAGAAAATAACAAAAAAAACAAATCTTAAAATTACACAGCTACTCGAACTAAACTACTAGTACCACATACAATACCATGCAAAAGCACAAACACCAGAAAAATCAATTTCTTTTTGTTTTTATATTTTTTTACAGCTACATGTATAAATGTTTAAGTTTAACATAACAAAACGCACTTGTAATATGACAAACTAAACTTTTTGTTATGTTTCTGTATGAATAAACGTTTGTTTAGTAATATTATAAGTTGTTATTTAGTTGGTATTCTTTTGCCAACGACCATACCACGCTGAATACATCGGTTCTCGTCCGATCACCGAAATTAAGCAGCGTCGGGCGCGGTTAGTACTTAGATGGGGGACCGCTTGGGAACACCGCGTGTTGTTGGCATCCCAACAACTTTTTGTATTTTTTATTAAAATATAATCAAAATAATAATAATTAATTAAAAAAAATTATTAATTTAAAAAAAATTGTAAATAAAATAGAGAAAATAACAAAAAAAAACAAATCTTAAAATTACACAGCTACTCGAACTAAACTACTAGTACCACATACAATACCATGCAAAAGCACAAACACCAGAAAAATCAATTTCTTTTTGTTTTTATATTTTTTTACAGCTACATGTATAAATGTTTAAGTTTAACATAACAAAACGCACTTGTAATATGACAAACTAAACTTTTTGTTATGTTTCTGTATGAATAAACGTTTGTTTAGTAATATTATAAGTTGTTATTTAGTTGGTATTCTTTTGCCAACGACCATACCACGCTGAATACATCGGTTCTCGTCCGATCACCGAAATTAAGCAGCGTCGGGCGCGGTTAGTACTTAGATGGGGGACCGCTTGGGAACACCGCGTGTTGTTGGCATCCCAACAACTTTTTGTATTTTTTATTAAAATATAATCAAAATAATAATAATTAATTAAAAAAAATTATTAATTTAAAAAAAATTGTAAATAAAATAGAGAAAATAACAAAAAAAACAAATCTTAAAATTACACAGCTACTCGAACTAAACTACTAGTACCACATACAATACCATGCAAAAGCACAAACACCAGAAAAATCAATTTCTTTTTGTTTTTATATTTTTTTACAGCTACATGTATAAATGTTTAAGTTTAACATAACAAAACGCACTTGTAATATGACAAACTAAACTTTTTGTTATGTTTCTGTATGAATAAACGTTTGTTTAGTAATATTATAAGTTGTTATTTAGTTGGTATTCTTTTGCCAACGACCATACCACGCTGAATACATCGGTTCTCGTCCGATCACCGAAATTAAGCAGCGTCGGGCGCGGTTAGTACTTAGATGGGGGACCGCTTGGGAACACCGCGTGTTGTTGGCATCCCAACAACTTTTTGTATTTTTTATTAAAATATAATCAAAATAATAATAATTAATTAAAAAAAATTATTAATTTAAAAAAAATTGTAAATAAAATAGAGAAAATAACAAAAAAAACAAATCTTAAAATTACACAGCTACTCGAACTAAACTACTAGTACCACATACAATACCATGCAAAAGCACAAACACCAGAAAAATCAATTTCTTTTTGTTTTTATATTTTTTTACAGCTACATGTATAAATGTTTAAGTTTAACATAACAAAACGCACTTGTAATATGACAAACTAAACTTTTTGTTATGTTTCTGTATGAATAAACGTTTGTTTAGTAATATTATAAGTTGTTATTTAGTTGGTATTCTTTTGCCAACGACCATACCACGCTGAATACATCGGTTCTCGTCCGATCACCGAAATTAAGCAGCGTCGGGCGCGGTTAGTACTTAGATGGGGGACCGCTTGGGAACACCGCGTGTTGTTGGCATCCCAACAACTTTTTGTATTTTTTATTAAAATATAATCAAAATAATAATAATTAATTAAAAAAAATTATTAATTTAAAAAAAATTGTAAATAAAATAGAGAAAATAACAAAAAAAACAAATCTTAAAATTACACAGCTACTCGAACTAAACTACTAGTACCACATACAATACCATGCAAAAGCACAAACACCAGAAAAATCAATTTCTTTTTGTTTTTATATTTTTTTTACAGCTACATGTATAAATGTTTAAGTTTAACATAACAAAACGCACTTGTAATATGACAAACTAAACTTTTTGTTATGTTTCTGTATGAATAAACGTTTGTTTAGTAATATTATAAGTTGTTATTTAGTTGGTATTCTTTTGCCAACGACCATACCACGCTGAATACATCGGTTCTCGTCCGATCACCGAAATTAAGCAGCGTCGGGCGCGGTTAGTACTTAGATGGGGGACCGCTTGGGAACACCGCGTGTTGTTGGCATCCCAACAACTTTTTGTATTTTTTATTAAAATATAATCAAAATAATAATAATTAATTAAAAAAAATTATTAATTTAAAAAAAATTGTAAATAAAATAGAGAAAATAACAAAAAAAACAAATCTTAAAATTACACAGCTACTCGAACTAAACTACTAGTACCACATACAATACCATGCAAAAGCACAAACACCAGAAAAATCAATTTCTTTTTGTTTTTATATTTTTTTACAGCTACATGTATAAATGTTTAAGTTTAACATAACAAAACGCACTTGTAATATGACAAACTAAACTTTTTGTTATGTTTCTGTATGAATAAACGTTTGTTTAGTAATATTATAAGTTGTTATTTAGTTGGTATTCTTTTGCCAACGACCATACCACGCTGAATACATCGGTTCTCGTCCGATCACCGAAATTAAGCAGCGTCGGGCGCGGTTAGTACTTAGATGGGGGACCGCTTGGGAACACCGCGTGTTGTTGGCATCCCAACAAGTTTTTGTATTTTTTATTAAAATATAATCAAAATAATAATAATTAATTAAAAAAAATTATTAATTTAAAAAAATGTAAATAAAATAGAGAAAATAACAAAAAAAAAAAAAAAACAAATCTTAAAATTACACTGCAAACTACTCGTACCACATACAATACCATGCAAAAGCACAAACACCAGAAAAATCAATTTCTTTTTGTTTTTATATTTTTTTACAGCTACATGTATAAATGTTTAAGTTTAACATAACAAAACGCACTTGTAATATGACAAACTAAACTTTTTGTTATGTTTCTGTATGAATAAACGTTTGTTTAGTAATATTATAAGTTGTTATTTAGTTGGTATTCTTTTGCCAACGACCATACCACGCTGAATACATCGGTTCTCGTCCGATCACCGAAATTAAGCAGCGTCGGGCGCGGTTAGTACTTAGATGGGGGACCGCTTGGGAACACCGCGTGTTGTTGGCATCCCAACAAGTTTTTGTATTTTTTATTAAAATATAATCAAAATAATAATAATTAATTAAAAAAAATTATTAATTTAAAAAAATGTAAATAAAATAGAGAAAATAACAAAAAAAAAAAAAAACAAATCTTAAAATTACACTGCAAACTACTCGTACCACATACAATACCATGCAAAAGCACAAACACCAGAAAAATCAATTTCTTTTTGTTTTTATATTTTTTTACAGCTACATGTATAAATGTTTAAGTTTAACATAACAAAACGCACTTGTAATATGACAAACTAAACTTTTTGTTATGTTTCTGTATGAATAAACGTTTGTTTAGTAATATTATAAGTTGTTATTTAGTTGGTATTCTTTTGCCAACGACCATACCACGCTGAATACATCGGTTCTCGTCCGATCACCGAAATTAAGCAGCGTCGGGCGCGGTTAGTACTTAGATGGGGGACCGCTTGGGAACACCGCGTGTTGTTGGCATCCCAACAACTTTTTGTATTTTTTATTAAAATATAATCAAAATAATAATAATTAATTAAAAAAAATTATTAATTTAAAAAAATGTAAATAAAATAGAGAAAATAACAAAAAAAAAAAAAAAACAAATCTTAAAATTACACTGCAAACTACTCGTACCACATACAATACCATGCAAAAGCACAAACACCAGAAAAATCAATTTCTTTTTGTTTTTATATTTTTTTACAGCTACATGTATAAATGTTTAAGTTTAACATAACAAAACGCACTTGTAATATGACAAACTAAACTTTTTGTTATGTTTCTGTATGAATAAACGTTTGTTTAGTAATATTATAAGTTGTTATTTAGTTGGTATTCTTTTGCCAACGACCATACCACGCTGAATACATCGGTTCTCGTCCGATCACCGAAATTAAGCAGCGTCGGGCGCGGTTAGTACTTAGATGGGGGACCGCTTGGGAACACCGCGTGTTGTTGGCATCCCAACAACTTTTTGTATTTTTTATTAAAATATAATCAAAATAATAATAATTAATTAAAAAAAATTATTAATTTAAAAAAAATTGTAAATAAAATAGAGAAAATAACAAAAAAAACAAATCTTAAAATTACACAGCTACTCGAACTAAACTACTAGTACCACATACAATACCATGCAAAAGCACAAACACCAGAAAAATCAATTTCTTTTTGTTTTTATATTTTTTTACAGCTACATGTATAAATGTTTAAGTTTAACATAACAAAACGCACTTGTAATATGACAAACTAAACTTTTTGTTATGTTTCTGTATGAATAAACGTTTGTTTAGTAATATTATAAGTTGTTATTTAGTTGGTATTCTTTTGCCAACGACCATACCACGCTGAATACATCGGTTCTCGTCCGATCACCGAAATTAAGCAGCGTCGGGCGCGGTTAGTACTTAGATGGGGGACCGCTTGGGAACACCGCGTGTTGTTGGCATCCCAACAACTTTTTGTATTTTTTATTAAAATATAATCAAAATAATAATAATTAATTAAAAAAAATTATTAATTTAAAAAAAATTGTAAATAAAATAGAGAAAATAACAAAAAAAACAAATCTTAAAATTACACAGCTACTCGAACTAAACTACTAGTACCACATACAATACCATGCAAAAGCACAAACACCAGAAAAATCAATTTCTTTTTGTTTTTATATTTTTTTACAGCTACATGTATAAATGTTTAAGTTTAACATAACAAAACGCACTTGTAATATGACAAACTAAACTTTTTGTTATGTTTCTGTATGAATAAACGTTTGTTTAGTAATATTATAAGTTGTTATTTAGTTGGTATTCTTTTGCCAACGACCATACCACGCTGAATACATCGGTTCTCGTCCGATCACCGAAATTAAGCAGCGTCGGGCGCGGTTAGTACTTAGATGGGGGACCGCTTGGGAACACCGCGTGTTGTTGGCATCCCAACAACTTTTTGTATTTTTTATTAAAATATAATCAAAATAATAATAATTAATTAAAAAAATTATTATTTAAAAAAACATGTAAATAAAATAGAGAAAAATAACAAAAAAAACAAATCTTAAAATTACACAGCTACTCGAACTAAACTACTAGTACCACATACAATACCATGCAAAAGCACAAACACCAGAAAAATCAATTTCTTTTTGTTTTTATATTTTTTTACAGCTACATGTATAAATGTTTAAGTTTAACATAACAAAACGCACTTGTAATATGACAAACTAAACTTTTTGTTATGTTTCTGTATGAATAAACGTTTGTTTAGTAATATTATAAGTTGTTATTTAGTTGGTATTCTTTTGCCAACGACCATACCACGCTGAATACATCGGTTCTCGTCCGATCACCGAAATTAAGCAGCGTCGGGCGCGGTTAGTACTTAGATGGGGGACCGCTTGGGAACACCGCGTGTTGTTGGCATCCCAACAACTTTTTGTATTTTTTATTAAAATATAATCAAAATAATAATAATTAATTAAAAAAAATTATTAATTTAAAAAAAATTGTAAATAAAATAGAGAAAATAACAAAAAAAACAAATCTTAAAATTACACAGCTACTCGAACTAAACTACTAGTACCACATACAATACCATGCAAAAGCACAAACACCAGAAAAATCAATTTCTTTTTGTTTTTATATTTTTTTACAGCTACATGTATAAATGTTTAAGTTTAACATAACAAAACGCACTTGTAATATGACAAACTAAACTTTTTGTTATGTTTCTGTATGAATAAACGTTTGTTTAGTAATATTATAAGTTGTTATTTAGTTGGTATTCTTTTGCCAACGACCATACCACGCTGAATACATCGGTTCTCGTCCGATCACCGAAATTAAGCAGCATCGGGCGCGGTTAGTACTTAGATGGGGGACCGCTTGGGAACACCGCGTGTTGTTGGCATCCCAACAACTTTTTGTATTTTTTATTAAAATATAATCAAAATAATAATAATTAATTAAAAAAAATTATTAATTTAAAAAAAATTGTAAATAAAATAGAGAAAATAACAAAAAAAACAAATCTTAAAATTACACAGCTACTCGAACTAAACTACTAGTACCACATACAATACCATGCAAAAGCACAAACACCAGAAAAATCAATTTCTTTTTGTTTTTATATTTTTTTACAGCTACATGTATAAATGTTTAAGTTTAACATAACAAAACGCACTTGTAATATGACAAACTAAACTTTTTGTTATGTTTCTGTATGAATAAACGTTTGTTTAGTAATATTATAAGTTGTTATTTAGTTGGTATTCTTTTGCCAACGACCATACCACGCTGAATACATCGGTTCTCGTCCGATCACCGAAATTAAGCAGCGTCGGGCGCGGTTAGTACTTAGATGGGGGACCGCTTGGGAACACCGCGTGTTGTTGGCATCCCAACAACTTTTTGTATTTTTTATTAAAATATAATCAAAATAATAATAATTAATTAAAAAAATTATTATTTAAAAAAACATGTAAATAAAATAGAGAAAAATAACAAAAAAAACAAATCTTAAAATTACACAGCTACTCGAACTAAACTACTAGTACCACATACAATACCATGCAAAAGCACAAACACCAGAAAAATCAATTTCTTTTTGTTTTTATATTTTTTTACAGCTACATGTATAAATGTTTAAGTTTAACATAACAAAACGCACTTGTAATATGACAAACTAAACTTTTTGTTATGTTTCTGTATGAATAAACGTTTGTTTAGTAATATTATAAGTTGTTATTTAGTTGGTATTCTTTTGCCAACGACCATACCACGCTGAATACATCGGTTCTCGTCCGATCACCGAAATTAAGCAGCGTCGGGCGCGGTTAGTACTTAGATGGGGGACCGCTTGGGAACACCGCGTGTTGTTGGCATCCCAACAACTTTTTGTATTTTTTATTAAAATATAATCAAAATAATAATAATTAATTAAAAAAAATTATTAATTTAAAAAAAATTGTAAATAAAATAGAGAAAATAACAAAAAAAACAAATCTTAAAATTACACAGCTACTCGAACTAAACTACTAGTACCACATACAATACCATGCAAAAGCACAAACACCAGAAAAATCAATTTCTTTTTGTTTTTATATTTTTTTACAGCTACATGTATAAATGTTTAAGTTTAACATAACAAAACGCACTTGTAATATGACAAACTAAACTTTTTGTTATGTTTCTGTATGAATAAACGTTTGTTTAGTAATATTATAAGTTGTTATTTAGTTGGTATTCTTTTGCCAACGACCATACCACGCTGAATACATCGGTTCTCGTCCGATCACCGAAATTAAGCAGCGTCGGGCGCGGTTAGTACTTAGATGGGGGACCGCTTGGGAACACCGCGTGTTGTTGGCATCCCAACAACTTTTTGTATTTTTTATTAAAATATAATCAAAATAATAATAATTAATTAAAAAAATTATTATTTAAAAAAACATGTAAATAAAATAGAGAAAAATAACAAAAAAAACAAATCTTAAAATTACACAGCTACTCGAACTAAACTACTAGTACCACATACAATACCATGCAAAAGCACAAACACCAGAAAAATCAATTTCTTTTTGTTTTTATATTTTTTTACAGCTACATGTATAAATGTTTAAGTTTAACATAACAAAACGCACTTGTAATATGACAAACTAAACTTTTTGTTATGTTTCTGTATGAATAAACGTTTGTTTAGTAATATTATAAGTTGTTATTTAGTTGGTATTCTTTTGCCAACGACCATACCACGCTGAATACATCGGTTCTCGTCCGATCACCGAAATTAAGCAGCGTCGGGCGCGGTTAGTACTTAGATGGGGGACCGCTTGGGAACACCGCGTGTTGTTGGCATCCCAACAACTTTTTGTATTTTTTATTAAAATATAATCAAAATAATAATAATTAATTAAAAAAAATTATTAATTTAAAAAAAATTGTAAATAAAATAGAGAAAATAACAAAAAAAACAAATCTTAAAATTACACAGCTACTCGAACTAAACTACTAGTACCACATACAATACCATGCAAAAGCACAAACACCAGAAAAATCAATTTCTTTTTGTTTTTATATTTTTTTACAGCTACATGTATAAATGTTTAAGTTTAACATAACAAAACGCACTTGTAATATGACAAACTAAACTTTTTGTTATGTTTCTGTATGAATAAACGTTTGTTTAGTAATATTATAAGTTGTTATTTAGTTGGTATTCTTTTGCCAACGACCATACCACGCTGAATACATCGGTTCTCGTCCGATCACCGAAATTAAGCAGCGTCGGGCGCGGTTAGTACTTAGATGGGGGACCGCTTGGGAACACCGCGTGTTGTTGGCATCCCAACAACTTTTTGTATTTTTTATTAAAATATAATCAAAATAATAATAATTAATTAAAAAAAATTATTAATTTAAAAAAATGTAAATAAAATAGAGAAAATAACAAAAAAAAAAAAAAACAAATCTTAAAAATACACTGCAAACTACTCGTACCACATACAATACCATGCAAAAGCACAAACACCAGAAAAATCAATTTCTTTTTGTTTTTATATTTTTTTACAGCTACATGTATAAATGTTTAAGTTTAACATAACAAAACGCACTTGTAATATGACAAACTAAACTTTTTGTTATGTTTCTGTATGAATAAACGTTTGTTTAGTAATATTATAAGTTGTTATTTAGTTGGTATTCTTTTGCCAACGACCATACCACGCTGAATACATCGGTTCTCGTCCGATCACCGAAATTAAGCAGCGTCGGGCGCGGTTAGTACTTAGATGGGGGACCGCTTGGGAACACCGCGTGTTGTTGGCATCCCAACAACTTTTTGTATTTTTTATTAAAATATAATCAAAATAATAATAATTAATTAAAAAAAATTATTAATTTAAAAAAAATTGTAAATAAAATAGAGAAAATAACAAAAAAAACAAATCTTAAAATTACACAGCTACTCGAACTAAACTACTAGTACCACATACAATACCATGCAAAAGCACAAACACCAGAAAAATCAATTTCTTTTTGTTTTTATATTTTTTTACAGCTACATGTATAAATGTTTAAGTTTAACATAACAAAACGCACTTGTAATATGACAAACTAAACTTTTTGTTATGTTTCTGTATGAATAAACGTTTGTTTAGTAATATTATAAGTTGTTATTTAGTTGGTATTCTTTTGCCAACGACCATACCACGCTGAATACATCGGTTCTCGTCCGATCACCGAAATTAAGCAGCGTCGGGCGCGGTTAGTACTTAGATGGGGGACCGCTTGGGAACACCGCGTGTTGTTGGCATCCCAACAACTTTTTGTATTTTTTATTAAAATATAATCAAAATAATAATAATTAATTAAAAAAAATTATTAATTTAAAAAAATGTAAATAAAATAGAGAAAATAACAAAAAAAAAAAAAAAACAAATCTTAAAATTACACTGCAAACTACTCGTACCACATACAATACCATGCAAAAGCACAAACACCAGAAAAATCAATTTCTTTTTGTTTTTATATTTTTTTACAGCTACATGTATAAATGTTTAAGTTTAACATAACAAAACGCACTTGTAATATGACAAACTAAACTTTTTGTTATGTTTCTGTATGAATAAACGTTTGTTTAGTAATATTATAAGTTGTTATTTAGTTGGTATTCTTTTGCCAACGACCATACCACGCTGAATACATCGGTTCTCGTCCGATCACCGAAATTAAGCAGCGTCGGGCGCGGTTAGTACTTAGATGGGGGACCGCTTGGGAACACCGCGTGTTGTTGGCATCCCAACAACTTTTTGTATTTTTTATTAAAATATAATCAAAATAATAATAATTAATTAAAAAAAATTATTAATTTAAAAAAAATTGTAAATAAAATAGAGAAAATAACAAAAAAAACAAATCTTAAAATTACACAGCTACTCGAACTAAACTACTAGTACCACATACAATACCATGCAAAAGCACAAACACCAGAAAAATCAATTTCTTTTTGTTTTTATATTTTTTTACAGCTACATGTATAAATGTTTAAGTTTAACATAACAAAACGCACTTGTAATATGACAAACTAAACTTTTTGTTATGTTTCTGTATGAATAAACGTTTGTTTAGTAATATTATAAGTTGTTATTTAGTTGGTATTCTTTTGCCAACGACCATACCACGCTGAATACATCGGTTCTCGTCCGATCACCGAAATTAAGCAGCGTCGGGCGCGGTTAGTACTTAGATGGGGGACCGCTTGGGAACACCGCGTGTTGTTGGCATCCCAACAACTTTTTGTATTTTTTATTAAAATATAATCAAAATAATAATAATTAATTAAAAAAATTATTATTTAAAAAAACATGTAAATAAAATAGAGAAAATAACAAAAAAAACAAATCTTAAAATTACACAGCTACTCGAACTAAACTACTAGTACCACATACAATACCATGCAAAAGCACAAACACCAGAAAAATCAATTTCTTTTTGTTTTTATATTTTTTTACAGCTACATGTATAAATGTTTAAGTTTAACATAACAAAACGCACTTGTAATATGACAAACTAAACTTTTTGTTATGTTTCTGTATGAATAAACGTTTGTTTAGTAATATTATAAGTTGTTATTTAGTTGGTATTCTTTTGCCAACGACCATACCACGCTGAATACATCGGTTCTCGTCCGATCACCGAAATTAAGCAGCGTCGGGCGCGGTTAGTACTTAGATGGGGGACCGCTTGGGAACACCGCGTGTTGTTGGCATCCCAACAACTTTTTGTATTTTTTATTAAAATATAATCAAAATAATAATAATTAATTAAAAAAAATTATTAATTTAAAAAAATGTAAATAAAATAGAGAAAATAACAAAAAAAAAAAAAAAACAAATCTTAAAATTACACTGCAAACTACTCGTACCACATACAATACCATGCAAAAGCACAAACACCAGAAAAATCAATTTCTTTTTGTGTTTATATTTTTTTACAGCTACATGTATAAATGTTTAAGTTTAACATAACAAAACGCACTTGTAATATGACAAACTAAACTTTTTGTTATGTTTCTGTATGAATAAACGTTTGTTTAGTAATATTATAAGTTGTTATTTAGTTGGTATTCTTTTGCCAACGACCATACCACGCTGAATACATCGGTTCTCGTCCGATCACCGAAATTAAGCAGCGTCGGGCGCGGTTAGTACTTAGATGGGGGACCGCTTGGGAACACCGCGTGTTGTTGGCATCCCAACAAGTTTTTGTATTTTTTATTAAAATATAATCAAAATAATAATAATTAATTAAAAAAAATTATTAATTTAAAAAAATGTAAATAAAATAGAGAAAATAACAAAAAAAAAAAAAAAACAAATCTTAAAATTACACTGCAAACTACTCGTACCACATACAATACCATGCAAAAGCACAAACACCAGAAAAATCAATTTCTTTTTGTTTTTATATTTTTTTACAGCTACATGTATAAATGTTTAAGTTTAACATAACAAAACGCACTTGTAATATGACAAACTAAACTTTTTGTTATGTTTCTGTATGAATAAACGTTTGTTTAGTAATATTATAAGTTGTTATTTAGTTGGTATTCTTTTGCCAACGACCATACCACGCTGAATACATCGGTTCTCGTCCGATCACCGAAATTAAGCAGCGTCGGGCGCGGTTAGTACTTAGATGGGGGACCGCTTGGGAACACCGCGTGTTGTTGGCATCCCAACAACTTTTTGTATTTTTTATTAAAATATAATCAAAATAATAATAATTAATTAAAAAAAATTATTAATTTAAAAAAAATTGTAAATAAAATAGAGAAAATAACAAAAAAAACAAATCTTAAAATTACACAGCTACTCGAACTAAACTACTAGTACCACATACAATACCATGCAAAAGCACAAACACCAGAAAAATCAATTTCTTTTTGTTTTTATATTTTTTTACAGCTACATGTATAAATGTTTAAGTTTAACATAACAAAACGCACTTGTAATATGACAAACTAAACTTTTTGTTATGTTTCTGTATGAATAAACGTTTGTTTAGTAATATTATAAGTTGTTATTTAGTTGGTATTCTTTTGCCAACGACCATACCACGCTGAATACATCGGTTCTCGTCCGATCACCGAAATTAAGCAGCGTCGGGCGCGGTTAGTACTTAGATGGGGGACCGCTTGGGAACACCGCGTGTTGTTGGCATCCCAACAACTTTTTGTATTTTTTATTAAAATATAATCAAAATAATAATAATTAATTAAAAAAATTATTATTTAAAAAAACATGTAAATAAAATAGAGAAAATAACAAAAAAAACAAATCTTAAAATTACACAGCTACTCGAACTAAACTACTAGTACCACATACAATACCATGCAAAAGCACAAACACCAGAAAAATCAATTTCTTTTTGTTTTTATATTTTTTTACAGCTACATGTATAAATGTTTAAGTTTAACATAACAAAACGCACTTGTAATATGACAAACTAAACTTTTTGTTATGTTTCTGTATGAATAAACGTTTGTTTAGTAATATTATAAGTTGTTATTTAGTTGGTATTCTTTTGCCAACGACCATACCACGCTGAATACATCGGTTCTCGTCCGATCACCGAAATTAAGCAGCGTCGGGCGCGGTTAGTACTTAGATGGGGGACCGCTTGGGAACACCGCGTGTTGTTGGCATCCCAACAACTTTTTGTATTTTTTATTAAAATATAATCAAAATAATAATAATTAATTAAAAAAAATTATTAATTTAAAAAAATGTAAATAAAATAGAGAATGTTAGGTCACCGTATAATATTTACTAATATTATTTATTGTAATTATTCATTTCATTAATTTGTTTAATTTTCCATTTTTTATTGTATTAAATTTGTTCATATTTTTAGCTCACTGTTGTCACAGTAATTTGTTCGCATTTTTGTTCATACTAACCACTGTAACTTATTTTGGTAATGACCCGTTAGTTTTTATTATTTGTTTCTCACTTCAATTCTTGTAACAAGTGTGTTGTTGTTGTTCTTAAAAATGCAATTTATTTATTTTGGAGACTTATTGTATGTATGTTGTTTTTGCATACTTTAATGTAAAAACAAGTTCAATAGTACATTGGAAGTGAGAAACAAATAATAATACAACAACAACAGTGTAGCCCTTATTTACATGATCAATTGTTAGGCTTAAGAACATTAATTTTAAATAAAGAAAACATTGTCGTAATTGAATTCAAATAAGAATCATCTCCCTTTTAATTTTGTCGGTACCACAATCGCAATTTCAGTTAGTTTCGGTTTATAATCACTGCCCAACAACCTTTCAGCAACATATAGACAACAATTCGACATATACAGAATTGCTCTATATCGTTGCCGGTGAAGAAAAAGCTCTTCATCGTACATTTTGGCGCCCAACGTGGGGCAAGTGATTTATCCAAACTTTTTCTAAATTTGTCGTTCTGCCGGTCCGTGGTACAAACTTTTCGTTGAAGTACATCTTAAAGTAAAAGTGTACGGTCGTATTCTGGTGAAGTGTTTAAATGAAAAAACTTTGTTGTACAAATTAAAAAACAATTTTATTAAAATAAAAAATTTTGTGAAACATAAAGAGACAGTGCATTTGAAAACATTTTGGAAAAAATTGTTGTGGCATAAATCGAATGAACATATAAATTCAAACAATTTTGTGAGCTCTTTAAAAACTAAATTTTTATAAAAATAAACATATTTTAGTGACATTAAATCTAACCAAAAATAAATTTTGTTGGCTCGATACATAAAAACAGATTTTGTGGAAAAATAAAATAAATAAAAAGTGACTCAAAATTTTACCGCTTATTGTTATATACAAAAATACATATACTGTGCGTGATTTATTTGGTTCCAGTACATAGTGTAATATTTTCTGTACACCAATATTTTTTGTCGCTCGCAATATTGCGGTACATATATAAAATAAATATATAAAGCGTTGTATATAAACCTTTTTTGGCGTAAAATTATTGGCGTCGGTTACAAATCAACTAATTGTGTCTCCATTTTGTGAATTATTTTTGGACATTTTGTGGTTCACCTAACCCAAACTTAAACATTCGAAATGACTCTGGAGGAGGTTAAGCAACAACGGGCTAATACAAAGAAAAGTATAACTCGCATCAAAAATCAAGTTGAAGCCAATGGTAGGGGTGAAGGTAAGACACTTTCGTCAGCCGAGTTGAAGTGCCGTTTGGGAATTTTGGAGTCATATTTTAAACAGATACTGACGTATCAAACTCAAATTGAAAAATATGACCCAGATGACAATGGTAGGCCCGAAATTGAAGATTTGTACATCGCAGCGAAAATGAATATTCAAGCGCAACTTGGTGAAGATGTCCACAATACAACATTGGCCGAGTCTACGATTTGTTTCCCTGTTAACAACCATAAATTGCCGCAACTCAAATTGCCCACTTTTAGTGGTAAGTACAGTGAGTTCAAAAATTTTATAACGTCGTTCATCCAAGTTATCGATCGTGAGTTTGGCCTATCGAATATCGAAAAATTTAACCATTTGCTGAACTGCCTTCAAGGTCAAGCATTGGAAACGGTCAAGGCTTTCCAGATTACAAATGAAAATTACCCAAAGGCTCTGGAAAGACTGAAAACGCGTTACGATAATAGCTCACTGATTTTTATGGAAAATATTACCACTCTATTTGAACTTCCAGTCATGTCCAAATACAATTGTGCACAGTTACGAAGTCTCGTTGATAATGTTTCTGCTCTTTATAGCTCCCTTTTGTCTCTAGGCTCACATAGTGACATTACTAATTCGATGCTGATCTATATAGTTTTGGAAAAAGTTGATGATGAAACAAAAAGAAAATGGAAAGACTCTTTGGATTTTACTAAACTGCCATCATGGGATGATTGCTCCAAGGTTCTTGAAAGGCATTGCCAATTTTTGGAATCGGTTGACACCAGCCATACAAATGTACCACCCCGTAAGCCTGACAATCATCAATCTGGTAAGTCCAAATATAAAAGTTCGAAAACTGGCTATTCTTTTTCGGTTTCGAAACGTGTTTGTGCTCTTTGTTCAAAGACTGACCACACAATTACTCGTTGCCCTCGCTTCAAAGATATGGATGTCGGTCAACGTTTCGAAAATGTCAAACGACTAGGGCTTTGTCTTAATTGTCTCTCAAAAGGGCATCAAGTTAACAGCTGTTCTTCTACATTCAAGTGCAAATCTTGTTCTCGCTTGCATCATAGTTTGCTTCATCGGTCTCAGCCAGCTTCTAGGCCCTCGTCCCCGACTGCTGAACCATCTACTTCTCGTGCTGCCTTGAATGACTCTCATGCCTCGGTCCATACTCACATGGAAAAATCCTCGCCGGAACAGGTGCTGCTTGCTACTGCCATGGTTCTAGTTCGTGACTCTACCGGTCACTATCAATTGGGACGCGCTTTGTTGGATTCTTGCTCTCAATTGAATTTCATTACCGATGAATTTTCTCAAAAATTGCACTTGCCTCGTAGAAAACAAACTACAGAAGTCGCTAGCATTGGTAATACTCATAGTAAAACTAAATATAGGTCGTCGACAAATGTGAAATCTCGAGTTACTGATTTTGAAGTGTCCCTTTCATTTTGTGTCACACCACATATTTCGTATCAACCTGATGCTGAGTTAGATGTCTCAACCTGGAATTTGCCCCCAAATACTCAGCTTGCAGATGAAAACTTTTTCAAATCAAAACGAATTGACTTACTTATTGGTACTGAAACTTTCTTTGATATTTTGTCAGTTGGTCAAATTAAACTTGGTCCTAATTTGCCAAAATTACATAAAACACTATTCGGATGGATTGTAGCAGGTCGTTATTTATCAAACCAATCCAACGATGCTGGTTCTTCTTGTATGCTCTCGATAGAAGAGGAGGTTGATTTAAAATTACAACGATTTTGGGAAATCGAGGAAATTCAATCTTGCTCAAATGCTTTGACTCCAGAACAATCTGACTGTGAATCGTTTTTCAATAATACTGTCCATCGTGAATCTTCTGGTAGAATTGTTGTTAAATTGCCTTTCAAAGAATCTGCTGACACTTTAGGTCTCTCTCGAAATATGGCTCTTAAAAGATTTGCGTCTCAGGAGAGACGATTTGCTCGTGACAGCAATCTCAAAACCCAATATGTGAATTTTATGAAAGAGTATGAAGATTGTGGACATATGAGTCTTGTTCGTAGTCCCCGCTTAGATGAGCCTCATTATTTCATTCCTCACCATTGTGTTTTCAAACCTAATAGTACTTCAACAAAATTAAGGGTTGTCTTCGATGCGTCCTGTCCGTCATCATCTCAAAGGTCTCTCAATGATATTCTTATGGTTGGTCCAACGATTCAGGATGAGCTGTACAAAATTTTACTTCGTTTTCGCCTTCATCGTTTCGCTATTACAGCCGACATAGTAAAAATGTATCGGCAAGTCCTTATTGACTCTTCCCATAGAAAGTTCCAATACATTTTGTGGAGAAATTCAGAAGAGGAAGAAATTCGCACCTATCAGTTGAATACAGTCACCTATGGGATGTCGGCTGCGCCCTACCTAGCTATTAAAAGTCTTCACTATCTCGCAGATCAATATATGGATCAATTTGAACTTGGTGCAAAAACTATAAAGTCATCATTTTATGTTGATGATTTTCTCGGTGGTGCAGATACATTAGAAGAATTGGCTAAAATGAAGAAAGAGGTGAATGAAATTCTGATACGTGGTTCGTTTCAATTGGACAAATGGCACTCAAATCATAGAAGTTTTCAAGATGACAAAACTATAAAAGATCTGAATATTGATGACTCAGCTGTGACCAATGCTCTTGGTATTACTTGGGATCAACAAAAAGATGTATTTCTATTTTCATTTACGCCTAAAGTTCAAATTAACGAAATTACCAAACGAACAATTTTGTCGCTCTCGTCATCACTTTTTGATCCCTTAGGACTCTTAGCTCCGCTTATTATAAAATCCAAAATCATCATGCAAGAATTGTGGATTCTCAAAATTGGCTGGGATGAATCTATCCCTCAAGAACTACACTCGGCTTGGGAATATTTTGTCTCTGATCTCAAAACGTTAAATTGCCTTGAAATTCCTCGTTTTTGTCTCGCTGCTGAATCTGAATCAATTCAACTTCATGGCTTTTGTGACTCATCAATTCGCGCGTATGGATGCTGTTTCTACTTTCGTGTTAAAACTCATTCAGGAAATGTGTCAGTTCGACTTTTTACTGCCAAATCTAGAGTTGCCCCTACTAAAAGAAAATCTTTACCAAAACTTGAACTTTGTGGCGCACAACTTTTGGCTAAATTATACTCCAAGGTAAAAAATCTTTTCGCGATACCAAATCTTGAAATATTTCTATGGACAGATTCTCAAATAGTTCTTCACTGGTTAAAGCAACATTCTTCTACATTATCCATTTTTGTTGGCAACAGAGTATCGGAAATTCAGGATCTAACTAATGGCTGTGTTTGGCGACATGTTCCAACTCATTTTAATCCTGCTGATATTGTATCTCGTGGTTCAACTGTAGAAGAACTCACTTCATCTATCTGGTTTTATGGACCATCATTTCTCAATCTCGATCCTAATAAATGGCCTCCAAATAAAATAGATCAACTTTCCATAGAAAATCAACAAGATATTGATAGGGAAAAACGCAAAACTGTACTCACCCTAGAAGCAACATCTAATTACATTCTGGATTCGATTAAAAACTATAGCTCATATTTAAAAATTATTCGTATTGTTGCCTGGATGCTGCGTTTTGCTCAAAAAACAAAAACTAATATTTTCCATTCTGATTCTTTACAGCCCCAAGAATTAGAAAACGCCTCACTCAGAATAGTTTTTAATCTACAGAAACACCATTTTCAAGATGATATACAACGAGCTCTGAAGAAAAACGATCCCCAAGGTGCACTAAAGTGTCTTAATCCCTTCATTGATTCATCAAATGGATTCAACCTGCTCAAAGTCGGTGGTCGCTTGGAATTTGCAGCAATATCTGAAGGTCAAAAGCATCCTATAATCTTGCCCAGCAAAAATCATTTTGTCGACTGTTACGTGCGTCATCTACACATCAGCAACTACCACGCAGGACCCAAGGCTTTAATGTCGTTAATTCGCCAGAGATTTTGGATCATCAACTCAAGAAACCTATGTCGTCTCATCGTTAATTCGTGCCCACAATGCATTCGTTATCGACCAAAGTTGCTTCAACAAATGATGGGAAATTTGCCCGTAGAACGACTCAACCCTTCAAGGCCCTTCGCCAGATGTGCTGTTGATTTTTGTGGTCCAGTAAACACTTACCTAAGAATCAGGGGGAAAGTTCCATACAAGACATACATTGCTGTATTTGTTTGTCTCGCAACTAAAGCTGTCCACATAGAAGTTGTCTCAGACTTATCAACAGATGCCTTTATTGCTGCTCTTAAGAGGATGATTGGACGAAGAGGTCTACCCACAGATATATTCTGTGACAATGCCACCAATTTTGTTGGCGCAAACTCTAAGTTGGCTCAACTAAAGTCGTTCCTTTTTAATCCGAAAAATTCAAATTTTATAATTAATTATTGCTCAAATCAATTTATTAATTTCCGTTTTATTCCACCTAGGTCACCACATTTTGGCGGATTGTGGGAGGCGGCCGTCAAATCGGCTAAAGGTCACCTAACCAGGACCCTCGATAATACAAGGCTCACATATGAGGAACTTGCAACTGCAATGGTCGAGATAGAGGCCATTTTAAATTCAAGACCGATTTCACCTCTATTATCCGATCCCAGTGACTTTGAAGCCCTTACACCAGGCCACTTCCTGATAGGCGCTCCCCTACGCAGTTTGCCAGAACGTGATGTCCCTTCAAAAGAAATCAATAATCTTGAGTATTGGGCCCGAATAAGCGCCATAAAACAACAATTTTGGAAAAAGTGGTCCCACGACTACATAAATGAGCTCCAGACCCGCAACAAATGGACTAGCACCAATTCAAATATTACTACTGGTTCCCTAGTAATCATTAAAGAAGATAATTTGCCCCCGCAGCGTTGGCTCATGGGTAAAATCATCAATATTGTTCGTGGTAGAGATGATCGAGTACGAGTCGTCGACATCAAAACAGCAAAAGGAATTATACGTCGCCCTATCCACAGACTGGCTGTACTATCTTCTTGAAAGTGTCCTTTCAATGGGGCCGGAATGTTAGGTCACCGTATAATATTTACTAATATTATTTATTGTAATTATTCATTTCATTAATTTGTTTAATTTTCCATTTTTTATTGTATTAAATTTGTTCATATTTTTAGCTCACTGTTGTCACAGTAATTTGTTCGCATTTTTGTTCATACTAACCACTGTAACTTATTTTGGTAATGACCCGTTAGTTTTTATTATTTGTTTCTCACTTCAATTCTTGTAACAAGTGTGTTGTTGTTGTTCTTAAAAATGCAATTTATTTATTTTGGAGACTTATTGTATGTATGTTGTTTTTGCATACTTTAATGTAAAAACAAGTTCAATAGTACATTGGAAGTGAGAAACAAATAATAATACAACAACAACAGTGTAGCCCTTATTTACATGATCAATTGTTAGGCTTAAGAACATTAATTTTAAATAAAGAAAACATTGTCGTAATTGAATTCAAATAAGAATCATCTCCCTTTTAATTTTGTCGGTACCACAATCGCAATTTCAGTTAGTTTCGGTTTATAATCACTGCCCAACAACCTTTCAGCAACATATAGACAACAATTCGACATATACAGAATTGCTCTATATCGTTGCCGGTGAAGAAAAAGCTCTTCATCGTACAGAGAAAATAACAAAAAAAAAAAAAAAAAACAAATCTTAAAATTACACTGCAAACTACTCGTACCACATACAATACCATGCAAAAGCACAAACACCAGAAAAATCAATTTCTTTTTGTTTTTATATTTTTTTACAGCTACATGTATAAATGTTTAAGTTTAACATAACAAAACGCACTTGTAATATGACAAACTAAACTTTTTGTTATGTTTCTGTATGAATAAACGTTTGTTTAGTAATATTATAAGTTGTTATTTAGTTGGTATTCTTTTGCCAACGACCATACCACGCTGAATACATCGGTTCTCGTCCGATCACCGAAATTAAGCAGCGTCGGGCGCGGTTAGTACTTAGATGGGGGACCGCTTGGGAACACCGCGTGTTGTTGGCATCCCAACAACTTTTTGTATTTTTTATTAAAATATAATCAAAATAATAATAATTAATTAAAAAAATTATTATTTAAAAAAACATGTAAATAAAATAGAGAAAATAACAAAAAAAACAAATCTTAAAATTACACAGCTACTCGAACTAAACTACTAGTACCACATACAATACCATGCAAAAGCACAAACACCAGAAAAATCAATTTCTTTTTGTTTTTATATTTTTTTACAGCTACATGTATAAATGTTTAAGTTTAACATAACAAAACGCACTTGTAATATGACAAACTAAACTTTTTGTTATGTTTCTGTATGAATAAACGTTTGTTTAGTAATATTATAAGTTGTTATTTAGTTGGTATTCTTTTGCCAACGACCATACCACGCTGAATACATCGGTTCTCGTCCGATCACCGAAATTAAGCAGCGTCGGGCGCGGTTAGTACTTAGATGGGGGACCGCTTGGGAACACCGCGTGTTGTTGGCATCCCAACAACTTTTTGTATTTTTTATTAAAATATAATCAAAATAATAATAATTAATTAAAAAAATTATTATTTAAAAAAACATGTAAATAAAATAGAGAAAATAACAAAAAAAACAAATCTTAAAATTACACAGCTACTCGAACTAAACTACTAGTACCACATACAATACCATGCAAAAGCACAAACACCAGAAAAATCAATTTCTTTTTGTTTTTATATTTTTTTACAGCTACATGTATAAATGTTTAAGTTTAACATAACAAAACGCACTTGTAATATGACAAACTAAACTTTTTGTTATGTTTCTGTATGAATAAACGTTTGTTTAGTAATATTATAAGTTGTTATTTAGTTGGTATTCTTTTGCCAACGACCATACCACGCTGAATACATCGGTTCTCGTCCGATCACCGAAATTAAGCAGCGTCGGGCGCGGTTAGTACTTAGAAGGGGGACCGCTTGGGAACACCGCGTGTTGTTGGCATCCCAACAACCTTTTGTATTTTTTATTAAAATATAATCAAAATAATAATAATTAATTAAAAAAATTATTATTTAAAAAAACATGTAAATAAAATAGAGAAAATAACAAAAAAAACAAATCTTAAAATTACACAGCTACTCGAACTAAACTACTAGTACCACATACAATACCATGCAAAAGCACAAACACCAGAAAAATCAATTTCTTTTTGTTTTTATATTTTTTTACAGCTACATGTATAAATGTTTAAGTTTAACATAACAAAACGCACTTGTAATATGACAAACTAAACTTTTTGTTATGTTTCTGTATGAATAAACGTTTGTTTAGTAATATTATAAGTTGTTATTTAGTTGGTATTCTTTTGCCAACGACCATACCACGCTGAATACATCGGTTCTCGTCCGATCACCGAAATTAAGCAGCGTCGGGCGCGGTTAGTACTTAGATGGGGGACCGCTTGGGAACACCGCGTGTTGTTGGCATCCCAACAACTTTTTGTATTTTTTATTAAAATATAATCAAAATAATAATAATTAATTAAAAAAAATTATTAATTTAAAAAAAATTGTAAATAAAATAGAGAAAATAACAAAAAAAAAAAAAAATCTTAATTAAAATTACACTGCAAACTACTCGTACCACATACAATACCATGCAAAAGCACAAACACCAGAAAAATCAATTTCTTTTTGTTTTTATATTTTTTTTACAGCTACATGTATAAATGTTTTAGTTTAACATAACAAAACGCACTTGTAATATGACAAACTAAACTTTTTGTTATGTTTCTGTATGAATAAACGTTTGTTTAGTAATATTATAAGTTGTTATTTAGTTGGTATTCTTTTGCCAACGACCATACCACGCTGAATACATCGGTTCTCGTCCGATCACCGAAATTAAGCAGCGTCGGGCGCGGTTAGTACTTAGATGGGGGACCGCTTGGGAACACCGCGTGTTGTTGGCATCCCAACAACTTTTTGTATTTTTTATTAAAATATAATCAAAATAATAATAATTAATTAAAAAAAAATTATTAATTTAAAAAAATGTAAATAAAATAGAGAAAATAACAAAAAAAAACAAATCTTAAAATTACACTGCAAACTACTCGTACCACATACAATACCATGCAAAAGCACAAACACCAGAAAAATCAATTTCTTTTTGTTTTTATATTTTTTTACAGCTACATGTATAAATGTTTAAGTTTAACATAACAAAACGCACTTGTAATATGACAAACTAAACTTTTTGTTATGTTTCTGTATGAATAAACGTTTGTTTAGTAATATTATAAGTTGTTATTTAGTTGGTATTCTTTTGCCAACGACCATACCACGCTGAATACATCGGTTCTCGTCCGATCACCGAAATTAAGCAGCGTCGGGCGCGGTTAGTACTTAGATGGGGGACCGCTTGGGAACACCGCGTGTTGTTGGCATCCCAACAACTTTTTGTATTTTTTATTAAAATATAATCAAAATAATAATAATTAATTAAAAAAAAATTATTAATTTAAAAAAATGTAAATAAAATAGAGAAAATAACAAAAAAAACAAATCTTAAAATTACACTGCAAACTACTCGTACCACATACAATAGCATGCAAAAGCACAAACACCAGAAAAATCAATTTCTTTTTGTTTTTATATTTTTTTACAGCTACATGTATAAATGTTTAAGTTTAACATAACAAAACGCACTTGTAATATGACAAACTAAACTTTTTGTTTTGTTTCTGTATGAATAAACGTTTGTTTAGTAATATTATAAGTTGTTATTTAGTTGGTATTCTTTTGCCAACGACCATACCACGCTGAATACATCGGTTCTCGTCCGATCACCGAAATTAAGCAGCGTCGGGCGCGGTTAGTACTTAGATGGGGGACCGCTTGGGAACACCGCGTGTTGTTGGCATCCCAACAACTTTTTGTATTTTTTATTAAAATATAATCAAAATAATAATAATTAATTAAAAAAAAATTATTAATTTAAAAAAATGTAAATAAAATAGAGAAAATAACAAAAAAAAACAAATCTTAAAATTACACTGCAAACTACTCGTACCACATACAATAGCATGCAAAAGCACAAACACCAGAAAAATCAATTTCTTTTTGTTTTTATATTTTTTTACAGCTACATGTATAAATGTTTAAGTTTAACATAACAAAATGCACTTGTAATATGACAAACTAAACTTTTTGTTATGTTTCTGTATGAATAAACGTTTGTTTAGTAATATTATAAGTTGTTATTTAGTTGGTATTCTTTTGCCAACGACCATACCACGCTGAATACATCGGTTCTCGTCCGATCACCGAAATTAAGCAGCGTCGGGCGCGGTTAGTACTTAGATGGGGGACCGCTTGGGAACACCGCGTGTTGTTGGCATCCCAACAACTTTTTGTATTTTTTATTAAAATATAATCAAAATAATAATAATTAATTAAAAAAAAATTATTAATTTAAAAAAATGTAAATAAAATAGAGAAAATAACAAAAAAAAAACAAATCTTAAAATTACACTGCAAACTACTCGTACCACATACAATAGCATGCAAAAGCACAAACACCAGAAAAATCAATTTCTTTTTGTTTTTATATTTTTTTACAGCTACATGTATAAATGTTTAAGTTTAACATAACAAAATGCACTTGTAATATGACAAACTAAACTTTTTGTTATGTTTCTGTATGAATAAACGTTTGTTTAGTAATATTATAAGTTGTTATTTAGTTGGTATTCTTTTGCCAACGACCATACCACGCTGAATACATCGGTTCTCGTCCGATCACCGAAATTAAGCAGCGTCGGGCGCGGTTAGTACTTAGATGGGGGACCGTTTGGGAACACCGCGTGTTGTTGGCATCCCAACAACTTTTTGTATTTTTTATTAAAATATAATCAAAATAATAATAATTAATTAAAAAAAAATTATTAATTTAAAAAAATGTAAATAAAATAGAGAAAATAACAAAAAAAAACAAATCTTAAAATTACACTGCAAACTACTCGTACCACATACAATAGCATGCAAAAGCACAAACACCAGAAAAATCAATTTCTTTTTGTTTTTATATTTTTTTACAGCTACATGTATAAATGTTTAAGTTTAACATAACAAAATGCACTTGTAATATGACAAACTAAACTTTTTGTTATGTTTCTGTATGAATAAACGTTTGTTTAGTAATATTATAAGTTGTTATTTAGTTGGTATTCTTTTGCCAACGACCATACCACGCTGAATACATCGGTTCTCGTCCGATCACCGAAATTAAGCAGCGTCGGGCGCGGTTAGTACTTAGATGGGGGACCGCTTGGGAACACCGCGTGTTGTTGGCATCCCAACAACTTTTTGTATTTTTTATTAAAATATAATCAAAATAATAATAATTAATTAAAAAAAATTATTAATTTAAAAAAATGTAAATAAAATAGAGAAAATAACAAAAAAAAACAAATCTTAAAATTACACTGCAAACTACTCGTACCACATACAATAGCATGCAAAAGCACAAACACCAGAAAAATCAATTTCTTTTTGTTTTTATATTTTTTTACAGCTACATGTATAAATGTTTAAGTTTAACATAACAAAACGCACTTGTAATATGACAAACTAAACTTTTTGTTATGTTTCTGTATGAATAAACGTTTGTTTAGTAATATTATAAGTTGTTATTTAGTTGGTATTCTTTTGCCAACGACCATACCACGCTGAATACATCGGTTCTCGTCCGATCACCGAAATTAAGCAGCGTCGGGCGCGGTTAGTACTTAGATGGAGGACCGCTTGGGAACACCGCGTGTTGTTGGCATCCCAACAACTTTTTGTATTTTTTATTAAAATATAATCAAAATAATAATAATTAATTAAAAAAAAATTATTAATTTAAAAAAATGTAAATAAAATAGAGAAAATAACAAAAAAAAACAAATCTTAAAATTACACTGCAAACTACTCGTACCACATACAATAGCATGCAAAAGCACAAACACCAGAAAAATCAATTTCTTTTTGTTTTTATATTTTTTTACAGCTACATGTATAAATGTTTAAGTTTAACATAACAAAACGCACTTGTAATATGACAAACTAAACTTTTTGTTGTGTTTCTGTATGAATAAACGTTTGTTTAGTAATATTATAAGTTGTTATTTAGTTGGTATTCTTTTGCCAACGACCATACCACGCTGAATACATCGGTTCTCGTCCGATCACCGAAATTAAGCAGCGTCGGGCGCGGTTAGTACTTAGATGGGGGACCGCTTGGGAACACCGCGTGTTGTTGGCATCCCAACAACTTTTTGTATTTTTTATTAAAATATAATCAAAATAATAATAATTAATTAAAAAAAAATTATTAATTTAAAAAAATGTAAATAAAATAGAGAAAATAACAAAAAAAACAAATCTTAAAATTACACTGCAAACTACTCGTACCACATACAATAGCATGCAAAAGCACAAACACCAGAAAAATCAATTTCTTTTTGTTTTTATATTTTTTTACAGCTACATGTATAAATGTTTAAGTTTAACATAACAAAATGCACTTGTAATATGACAAACTAAACTTTTTGTTATGTTTCTGTATGAATAAACGTTTGTTTAGTAATATTATAAGTTGTTATTTAGTTGGTATTCTTTTGCCAACGACCATACCACGCTGAATACATCGGTTCTCGTCCGATCACCGAAATTAAGCAGCGTCGGGCGCGGTTAGTACTTAGATGGGGGACCGCTTGGGAACACCGCGTGTTGTTGGCATCCCAACAACTTTTTGTATTTTTTATTAAAATATAATCAAAATAATAATAATTAATTAAAAAAAAATTATTAATTTAAAAAAATGTAAATAAAATAGAGAAAATAACAAAAAAAACAAATCTTAAAATTACACTGCAAACTACTCGTACCACATACAATAGCATGCAAAAGCACAAACACCAGAAAAATCAATTTCTTTTTGTTTTTATATTTTTTTACAGCTACATGTATAAATGTTTAAGTTTAACATAACAAAATGCACTTGTAATATGACAAACTAAACTTTTTGTTATGTTTCTGTATGAATAAACGTTTGTTTAGTAATATTATAAGTTGTTATTTAGTTGGTATTCTTTTGCCAACGACCATACCACGCTGAATACATCGGTTCTCGTCCGATCACCGAAATTAAGCAGCGTCGGGCGCGGTTAGTACTTAGATGGGGGACCGCTTGGGAACACCGCGTGTTGTTGGCATCCCAACAACTTTTTGTATTTTTTATTAAAATATAATCAAAATAATAATAATTAATTAAAAAAAAATTATTAATTTAAAAAAATGTAAATAAAATAGAGAAAATAACAAAAAAAAAAAAAAAACAAATCTTAAAATTACACTGCAAACTACTCGTACCACATACAATAGCATGCAAAAGCACAAACACCAGAAAAATCAATTTCTTTTTGTTTTTATATTTTTTTACAGCTACATGTATAAATGTTTAAGTTTAACATAACAAAACGCACTTGTAATATGACAAACTAAACTTTTTGTTATGTTTCTGTATGAATAAACGTTTGTTTAGTAATATTATAAGTTGTTATTTAGTTGGTATTCTTTTGCCAACGACCATACCACGCTGAATACATCGGTTCTCGTCCGATCACCGAAATTAAGCAGCGTCGGGCGCGGTTAGTACTTAGATGGGGGACCGCTTGGGAACACCGCGTGTTGTTGGCATCCCAACAACTTTTTGTATTTTTTATTAAAATATAATCAAAATAATAATAATTAATTAAAAAAAAATTATTAATTTAAAAAAATGTAAATAAAATAGAGAAAATAACAAAAAAAAACAAATCTTAAAATTACACTGCAAACTACTCGTACCACATACAATAGCATGCAAAAGCACAAACACCAGAAAAATCAATTTCTTTTTGTTTTTATATTTTTTTACAGCTACATGTATAAATGTTTAAGTTTAACATAACAAAACGCACTTGTAATATGACAAACTAAACTTTTTGTTATGTTTCTGTATGAATAAACGTTTGTTTAGTAATATTATAAGTTGTTATTTAGTTGGTATTCTTTTGCCAACGACCATACCACGCTGAATACATCGGTTCTCGTCCGATCACCGAAATTAAGCAGCGTCGGGCGCGGTTAGTACTTAGATGGGGGACCGCTTGGGAACACCGCGTGTTGTTGGCATCCCAACAACTTTTTGTATTCTTTATTAAAATATAATCAAAATAATAATAATTAATTAAAAAAAAATTATTAATTTAAAAAAATGTAAATAAAATAGAGAAAATAACAAAAAAAAACAAATCTTAAAATTACACTGCAAACTACTCGTACCACATACAATAGCATGCAAAAGCACAAACACCAGAAAAATCAATTTCTTTTTGTTTTTATATTTTTTTACAGCTACATGTATAAATGTTTAAGTTTAACATAACAAAACGCACTTGTAATATGACAAACTAAACTTTTTGTTATGTTTCTGTATGAATAAACGTTTGTTTAGTAATATTATAAGTTGTTATTTAGTTGGTATTCTTTTGCCAACGACCATACCACGCTGAATACATCGGTTCTCGTCCGATCACCGAAATTAAGCAGCGTCGGGCGCGGTTAGTACTTAGATGGGGGACCGCTTGGGAACACCGCGTGTTGTTGGCATCCCAACAACTTTTTGTATTTTTTATTAAAATATAATCAAAATAATAATAATTAATTAAAAAAAAATTATTAATTTAAAAAAATGTAAATAAAATAGAGAAAATAACAAAAAAAAACAAATCTTAAAATTACACTGCAAACTACTCGTACCACATACAATAGCATGCAAAAGCACAAACACCAGAAAAATCAATTTCTTTTTGTTTTTATATTTTTTTACAGCTACATGTATAAATGTTTAAGTTTAACATAACAAAACGCACTTGTAATATGACAAACTAAACTTTTTGTTATGTTTCTGTATGAATAAACGTTTGTTTAGTAATATTATAAGTTGTTATTTAGTTGGTATTCTTTTGCCAACGACCATACCACGCTGAATACATCGGTTCTCGTCCGATCACCGAAATTAAGCAGCGTCGGGCGCGGTTAGTACTTAGATGGGGGACCGCTTGGGAACACCGCGTGTTGTTGGCATCCCAACAACTTTTTGTATTTTTTATTAAAATATAATCAAAATAATAATAATTAATTAAAAAAAAATTATTAATTTAAAAAAATGTAAATAAAATAGAGAAAATAACAAAAAAAAAACAAATCTTAAAATTACACTGAAAACTACTCGTACCACATACAATAGCATGCAAAAGCACAAACACCAGAAAAATCAATTTCTTTTTGTTTTTATATTTTTTTACAGCTACATGTATAAATGTTTAAGTTTAACATAACAAAACGCACTTGTAATATGACAAACTAAACTTTTTGTTATGTTTCTGTATGAATAAACGTTTGTTTAGTAATATTATAAGTTGTTATTTAGTTGGTATTCTTTTGCCAACGACCATACCACGCTGAATACATCGGTTCTCGTCCGATCACCGAAATTAAGCAGCGTCGGGCGCGGTTAGTACTTAGATGGGGGACCGCTTGGGAACACCGCGTGTTGTTGGCATCCCAACAACTTTTTGTATTTTTTATTAAAATATAATCAAAATAATAATAATTAATTAAAAAAAAATTATTAATTTAAAAAAATGTAAATAAAATAGAGAAAATAACAAAAAAAAACAAATCTTAAAATTACACTGCAAACTACTCGTACCACATACAATAGCATGCAAAAGCACAAACACCAGAAAAATCAATTTCTTTTTGTTTTTATATTTTTTTACAGCTACATGTATAAATGTTTAAGTTTAACATAACAAAACGCACTTGTAATATGACAAACTAAACTTTTTGTTATGTTTCTGTATGAATAAACGTTTGTTTAGTAATATTATAAGTTGTTATTTAGTTGGTATTCTTTTGCCAACGACCATACCACGCTGAATACATCGGTTCTCGTCCGATCACCGAAATTAAGCAGCGTCGGGCGCGGTTAGTACTTAGATGGGGGACCGCTTGGGAACACCGCGTGTTGTTGGCATCCCAACAACTTTTTGTATTTTTTATTAAAATATAATCAAAATAATAATAATTAATTAAAAAAAAATTATTAATTTAAAAAAATGTAAATAAAATAGAGAAAATAACAAAAAAAAACAAATCTTAAAATTACACTGCAAACTACTCGTACCACATACAATAGCATGCAAAAGCACAAACACCAGAAAAATCAATTTCTTTTTGTTTTTATATTTTTTTACAGCTACATGTATAAATGTTTAAGTTTTTTTTTTTTTTTTTTATTATAACGTTTATTTATTTATCGAATCTGCCTTACTTAGGCCTAACAATAAGTATTAAAATCTTATAACTAAAATTAAAACTAAATGCTCTCTAACAAGAGCGTTGATGGACATATGGGCCACATCTTAGCGGGGTGGTAGATCGACTCTACGAAGCCTTGATCGTGTTTGGGTCTGTGCGAGAAGTCTTGCAAGCGGGTTTGGGTGATTCCGTAATTTCATGATGTATTTCTCACGGACATTCCTGAACTCATCCTTAACCAACGGTACTTGTAGATCTCTATGGATGTTCTCATTTCTTATGTACCATGGTGCACCCGTCATGGTCCTAAGAATTTTCGATTGTGCCCTCTGTATAAGATCAATACTGGAATTACTCGCCATTCCCCACAATTGGATTCCATATGTCCAGATTGGTTTTAAAACACATTTATACAGGATGACTTTATAGTCAAGGCTTAATTTTGATTGGTCATTGATTAACCAGTGAAGGCTAGAGGCTCTTAACTTCATGTGAAGTCTCTTGGCTTCTATATGACGACGCCAAGTTAGTCGTCTATCCAAGTGAATACCAAGGTATGTAACAGTATCTGTCTGTGGAATGTTTATGTTATTTAGTGTGATAGGTGGACAGTCACCCCTTCTGAGAGTAAATGTGATGTGTTTGCTTTTGAGTTCGTTTACTCGTATTCTCCAGTTATTCAACCATTTCTCCACGAGTCTGAGATAATTGGCCAATTCCGTAGAAGCTACCTGCGGATCTGCATGGGAGCTAAGTATTGCCGTATCATCAGCGAATGTCGATATGGTAAGTCTATCACACACAGGCAAATCAGAAGTATATATCAAATAAAGTGTTGGTCCGAGAACACTTCCCTGTGGAACACCAGCCTTAATTTCATAATTTCCTGTTACATAATCGTAATATTTCACTCTAAAAACTCTGTCTGATATGTATGACTCCAGCAATCTATGCGTACTTGGTGGTAGTAGACACTTAATTTTGAAAATTAACCCTTTATGCCATACCTTGTCAAAGGCCTGGGCGATATCCAAAAAGATAGCACAACAGTATTTTTTATTTTCAAAAGATTTTCTTATCTCTCCAGTCAATCGATTTACTTGTTCAATGGTTCCATGTTGTTCACGAAAACCAAATTGATGAACTGGGATTATATTTTGGTTATTTAAGTATGGCATAATTTTACATTGCAATATTTTCTCAAATAACTTTGATATGCAGGGCAGAAGACTTATAGGTCTGTATGAAGACGGCATTGTTAAATCTTTTCCTGGCTTAGGTATCATAATGATCTGTGCAATTTTCCAATTAGTTGGGAAAACGCCTAGTCTGATGATCGCAGAAAACAGTACAGATAACACGATTATAGCTATATTCGGTAGGTTTTTAATCATGGATGGCGTAATTTTGTCATATCCTGGAGATTTTTTCGTATTCATGTTATTTTTGATAACTTTTCGAACGTCCTCGGGACTTACTCTGATATGATCATCCGCTGTCTCATGAACAGGAGGATTTTCCAGTACAAAATTATTATTGGGTGGATTTGGCTTAAATACATTACGTAGGTGCTCAGCAAAAATTAATGCTTTGTCCTTAGCATTTCTTGCCCAATTACCATCAGCTTTTCTCAACGGAGTCTTTCCCTCTACCGGTGGTTTGATGTTACGTGTGGCTTTCCAAAGAGAAAAGTTCGTATGTTTAGAATTCGTCAAACTCTCAATGTATCTTCTGTTTCTGCGATCCTCCTCTAAATTAAGGGCTCTCTTCAGTCTTCTAGTAGCGATGGACAGCCTCTGCTTTGCAGCAGGAGATCTATTTTGTTGCCACTCTCTTCTAAGCTTTCTCTTTTCGAGAAGTAATCGTTCAATATCTGAATTGGAAATTTGCATTTTTGGCTTTGTAGAGATCATGATCCTTGAATGATCCAGAGCCGAAGTAATTAATGACGTGAAGTCATTGACGCATTCGTTTATCTCTCCCTCACACTGTATATTTGGATTTGTGTGGATATGGCTGCTGATGAACTTCCTGTATTTAAGCCAATTTGTTTTGTAAAACGGAATATTTGCAGGAGATTTTGGTATATTTGTTCCGTAATAGGTGACTATTACAGGTGAATGGTCGGAAGATAAATCAAAAGATATTTCCGTAGATATTGAACTTCGATCTACATTTCTGGATATGGCAAAGTCTATAAGGTCAGGAATCTTCCTAGGATCAGTAGGCCAGTATGTTGGTTGGCCAGGGGATACGACATCCAGGCAATTCTTACTGTCAACTAGGGCTTTGTAAAGCTGTCTTCCTCTAGGGTTAATTAGACGTGAGCCCCAGTATGTGTGTTTCGCATTGTAATCACCACATGCCAGGAAACGATCTCCTAGAGTTTCAAAGAATTCTTCAAACTTGTCCTTAGTCATCGGAAATCGTGGGGGACAATATATTGAACTCACTGTCAAATCTCCAAATAAACAATCCAATCGAATGGAAGTTGCTTGCATATATACTTTTGAGAATTCATCTAGGGCATAATGTTTTAATCGGCTTTTAATCAAGATACCAGTACCACCATGAGCTTTTCCGTCGGGATGATTTGTGTTGTGGAATGAAAATCCTGGAATATTAAAGTTGTATCTATTTGTAAGGTGAGTCTCAGAAATTAACATCACATCGATGTCTTTATTTATAATAAAATTATGAACCTCAGATTTATGTTGGTTCAAACCGTTTGCATTCCAAAAACAAACTTTCAAAAAACTCATTTTTTTGATAGGAGGATTTGAAGCATTTGGTTCTGCGCTCTCAAAAGCTCTTGTATTGTGTTTTGCATGGTTGACATTATGTTAGTCATGTTTTGATTAAGAGAGGTAATATTTTGTGTAAGCGCTTGTAGCAGGTTTTCTAACCCTCCCGTATTTTGGGGAATATTTGGCTGCTTATTATCTAACTTCAAAACACCAGCGTAAGAGCTGGCTCCGGATTTAGCCGTATTTAATTGTGGGAAGTTTGCATTTATTGTCGTAGAGTTATTATTTTCATTATTGCGGGCTATTGAATTTACTGGTGAAGGAAAATCTATGTTAACCGCCGATGGTACAAAAAAGTCATCTCTCTTTATTTGTCGCCTATCTCTCAATCTTTTTAATAATTCTTTATAAACTGGGCATCCCCGATAATTCGCCGTATGGTCGCCACCACAGTTTCCACATTTCTTTTTGAGACCCTTTTGTATAATATCACATTGTGATGAAGAATGCAAGTCTCCGCATGCAACACATACTGTACGTAAGGTACAATAATTTCTCGTATGTCCAAACTCTTGACAGTTACCACACTGGACAGGTCGGTTTCGCTTGAGAGGTTCCTCTATAGTTATTCTTCGATTCAGTAAATAACGAAGAGAGTATATTGGGTGAGTTTCTTTCCCTTTAAGTTTTTTATCATCTGGATCTAACTCTACTCTAAACATTGGTTGAGGAGTTTTATCTCTGTTAAATATATTTATTACTACTTTCGTTTTATAGCCCAATTCTTCCAGGGCCTCCTTGATATCGTTAGGTTCTACACTGGACTCTATACCCTTTATTACCACTATTAGTCCCTTACTACTTTTCAACTGATACGTGTAGAAATTTTTCTTGCCGTCGTTTAGGTATTGAGAGATTTTTCTATAATCTTCCTCAGTGTATATGACTATTTTCGTTTCATGCACATCACCTTTTCTTATTGGAACGATGTGGAAATTATTTTTTCCAACTAGATCAATTAATGTTTTTACCAAATTGTTGGAACTAGGTTCTCGAAGGAAAATAGGTGGTGGCTTTAATGGTTTCTGATTAGGATTACCATTTTTAACAGACTGAATGTTGTCATCTTCACTCAAAAGCGCGTAACGATTATTATTCAAGGGACTTGTAATTAGTTTTTGCTTTTTAACATGTGTCTCCTTTTTTTGTGGACTTAAAATTCTTTTGTTAATACTTATGTATCTAAGCATACCTGATAATACTGCTGGTTTTGTTGTGGTTACATTTTTTACATCTTTTGGAATGGCACCCATCGATGCACCATTATTACTACTTACGGTTTTATTAGTGTTAATTGCACTTGAGCTCTCACTAGAATTGGTTTTCTGTGGTTTATTTAAAGCTTGTGTATACATGTTCAACTCTGATGTTGTTGTTGTGTTTAACACAGGCATATTGATCTTTATATTGGAATTTTTTGTAATCTCTTTTGTGCTATATTCTATACAATCATTTTTCGGTGATATTGATTGCATATTATTTGCATCATATAATTGAAGAGCGGGGGAACAAGAGCGAGCTCTCTCAATAGGTTTGGCGGTTAAATAATGTTTGTTGTAATTGCGATCAATTATATTTTTTTGATCACTCTCCCCACTGACAAATATGTATGCATTTCTACCGTTTAAACTGAGCCTAGCAGTCTCATCATGAGAACTCATGTGCTCTTATATTCAAATCAAAACAAAAGGGAAACAAATACACTTTCTTACTAATTAAGTTTATTATTGAAAAAGAAAAATTTTTTTAACAATTTTTGCACTGATCGTTTTTTTTAATTTTTTTTTTTTTTTACACCGTTTATTTCCTTTTTTTTAAGCGTCCAAATCGCCAAATAATTTATATATTTTTAATTTTAAATATCTTTATTAAACACTTTAAATTTCAACAAAAGTCGGAGCGGGTTAAAAAACACGTCTGTCTCTTAAGAAAGTTAAAACGTATATGTTTAAGTTTAACATAACAAAACGCACTTGTAATATGACAAACTAAACTTTTTGTTATGTTTCTGTATGAATAAACGTTTGTTTAGTAATATTATAAGTTGTTATTTAGTTGGTATTCTTTTGCCAACGACCATACCACGCTGAATACATTGGTTCTCGTCCGATCACCGAAATTAAGCAGCGTCGGGCGCGGTTAGTACTTAGATGGGGGACCGCTTGGGAACACCGCGTGTTGTTGGCATCCCAACAACTTTTTGTATTTTTTATTAAAATATAATCAAAATAATAATAATTAATTAAAAAAAAATTATTAATTTAAAAAAATGTAAATAAAATAGAGAAAATAACAAAAAAAAACAAATCTTAAAATTACACTGCAAACTACTCGTACCACATACAATAGCATGCAAAAGCACAAACACCAGAAAAATCAATTTCTTTTTGTTTTTATATTTTTTTACAGCTACATGTATAAATGTTTAAGTTTAACATAACAAAACGCACTTGTAATATGACAAACTAAACTTTTTGTTATGTTTCTGTATGAATAAACGTTTGTTTAGTAATATTATAAGTTGTTATTTAGTTGGTATTCTTTTGCCAACGACCATACCACGCTGAATACATCGGTTCTCGTCCGATCACCGAAATTAAGCAGCGTCGGGCGCGGTTAGTACTTAGATGGGGGACCGCTTGGGAACACCGCGTGTTGTTGGCATCCCAACAACTTTTTGTATTTTTTATTAAAATATAATCAAAATAATAATAATTAATTAAAAAAAAATTATTAATTTAAAAAAATGTAAATAAAATAGAGAAAATAACAAAAAAAAACAAATCTTAAAATTACACTGCAAACTACTCGTACCACATACAATAGCATGCAAAAGCACAAACACCAGAAAAATCAATTTCTTTTTGTTTTTATATTTTTTTACAGCTACATGTATAAATGTTTAAGTTTAACATAACAAAACGCACTTGTAATATGACAAACTAAACTTTTTGTTATGTTTCTGTATGAATAAACGTTTGTTTAGTAATATTATAAGTTGTTATTTAGTTGGTATTCTTTTGCCAACGACCATACCACGCTGAATACATCGGTTCTCGTCCGATCACCGAAATTAAGCAGCGTCGGGCGCGGTTAGTACTTAGATGGGGGACCGCTTGGGAACACCGCGTGTTGTTGGCATCCCAACAACTTTTTGTATTTTTTATTAAAATATAATCAAAATAATAATAATTAATTAAAAAAAAATTATTAATTTAAAAAAATGTAAATAAAATAGAGAAAATAACAAAAAAAAAACAAATCTTAAAATTACACTGCAAACTACTCGTACCACATACAATAGCATGCAAAAGCACAAACACCAGAAAAATCAATTTCTTTTTGTTTTTATATTTTTTTACAGCTACATGTATAAATGTTTAAGTTTAACATAACAAAACGCACTTGTAATATGACAAACTAAACTTTTTGTTATGTTTCTGTATGAATAAACGTTTGTTTAGTAATATTATAAGTTGTTATTTAGTTGGTATTCTTTTGCCAACGACCATACCACGCTGAATACATCGGTTCTCGTCCGATCACCGAAATTAAGCAGCGTCGGGCGCGGTTAGTACTTAGATGGGGGACCGCTTGGGAACACCGCGTGTTGTTGGCATCCCAACAACTTTTTGTATTTTTTATTAAAATATAATCAAAATAATAATAATTAATTAAAAAAAAATTATTAATTTAAAAAAATGTAAATAAAATAGAGAAAATAACAAAAAAAAAAAAAAACAAATCTTAAAATTACACTGCAAACTACTCGTACCACATACAATAGCATGCAAAAGCACAAACACCAGAAAAATCAATTTCTTTTTGTTTTTATATTTTTTTACAGCTACATGTATAAATGTTTAAGTTTAACATAACAAAACGCACTTGTAATATGACAAACTAAACTTTTTGTTATGTTTCTGTATGAATAAACGTTTGTTTAGTAATATTATAAGTTGTTATTTAGTTGGTATTCTTTTGCCAACGACCATACCACGCTGAATACATTGGTTCTCGTCCGATCACCGAAATTAAGCAGCGTCGGGCGCGGTTAGTACTTAGATGGGGGACCGCTTGGGAACACCGCGTGTTGTTGGCATCCCAACAACTTTTTGTATTTTTTATTAAAATATAATCAAAATAATAATAATTAATTAAAAAAAAATTATTAATTTAAAAAAATGTAAATAAAATAGAGAAAATAACAAAAAAAAACAAATCTTAAAATTACACTGCAAACTACTCGTACCACATACAATAGCATGCAAAAGCACAAACACCAGAAAAATCAATTTCTTTTTGTTTTTATATTTTTTTACAGCTACATGTATAAATGTTTAAGTTTAACATAACAAAACGCACTTGTAATATGACAAACTAAACTTTTTGTTATGTTTCTGTATGAATAAACGTTTGTTTAGTAATATTATAAGTTGTTATTTAGTTGGTATTCTTTTGCCAACGACCATACCACGCTGAATACATCGGTTCTCGTCCGATCACCGAAATTAAGCAGCGTCGGGCGCGGTTAGTACTTAGATGGGGGACCGCTTGGGAACACCGCGTGTTGTTGGCATCCCAACAACTTTTTGTATTTTTTATTAAAATATAATCAAAATAATAATAATTAATTAAAAAAAAATTATTAATTTAAAAAAATGTAAATAAAATAGAGAAAATAACAAAAAAAAACAAATCTTAAAATTACACTGCAAACTACTCGTACCACATACAATAGCATGCAAAAGCACAAACACCAGAAAAATCAATTTCTTTTTGTTTTTATATTTTTTTACAGCTACATGTATAAATGTTTAAGTTTAACATAACAAAACGCACTTGTAATATGACAAACTAAACTTTTTGTTATGTTTCTGTATGAATAAACGTTTGTTTAGTAATATTATAAGTTGTTATTTAGTTGGTATTCTTTTGCCAACGACCATACCACGCTGAATACATCGGTTCTCGTCCGATCACCGAAATTAAGCAGCGTCGGGCGCGGTTAGTACTTAGATGGGGGACCGCTTGGGAACACCGCGTGTTGTTGGCATCCCAACAACTTTTTGTATTTTTTATTAAAATATAATCAAAATAATAATAATTAATTAAAAAAAAATTATTAATTTAAAAAAATGTAAATAAAATAGAGAAAATAACAAAAAAAAAACAAATCTTAAAATTACACTGCAAACTACTCGTACCACATACAATAGCATGCAAAAGCACAAACACCAGAAAAATCAATTTCTTTTTGTTTTTATATTTTTTTACAGCTACATGTATAAATGTTTAAGTTTAACATAACAAAACGCACTTGTAATATGACAAACTAAACTTTTTGTTATGTTTCTGTATGAATAAACGTTTGTTTAGTAATATTATAAGTTGTTATTTAGTTGGTATTCTTTTGCCAACGACCATACCACGCTGAATACATCGGTTCTCGTCCGATCACCGAAATTAAGCAGCGTCGGGCGCGGTTAGTACTTAGATGGGGGACCGCTTGGGAACACCGCGTGTTGTTGGCATCCCAACAACTTTTTGTATTTTTTATTAAAATATAATCAAAATAATAATAATTAATTAAAAAAAAATTATTAATTTAAAAAAATGTAAATAAAATAGAGAAAATAACAAAAAAAACAAATCTTAAAATTACACTGCAAACTACTCGTACCACATACAATAGCATGCAAAAGCACAAACACCAGAAAAATCAATTTCTTTTTGTTTTTATATTTTTTTACAGCTACATGTATAAATGTTTAAGTTTAACATAACAAAACGCACTTGTAATATGACAAACTAAACTTTTTGTTATGTTTCTGTATGAATAAACGTTTGTTTAGTAATATTATAAGTTGTTATTTAGTTGGTATTCTTTTGCCAACGACCATACCACGCTGAATACATCGGTTCTCGTCCGATCACCGAAATTAAGCAGCGTCGGGCGCGGTTAGTACTTAGATGGGGGACCGCTTGGGAACACCGCGTGTTGTTGGCATCCCAACAACTTTTTGTATTTTTTATTAAAATATAATCAAAATAATAATAATTAATTAAAAAAAAAATTATTAATTTAAAAAAAATGTAAATAAAATAGAGAAAATAACAAAAAAAACAAATCTTAAAATTACACTGCAAACTACTCGTACCACATACAATACCATGCAAAAGCACAAACACCAGAAAAATCAATTTCTTTTTGTTTTTATATTTTTTTACAGCTACATGTATAAATGTTTTAGTTTAACATAACAAAACGCACTTGTAATATGACAAACTAAACTTTTTGTTATGTTTCTGTATGAATAAACGTTTGTTTAGTAATATTATAAGTTGTTATTTAGTTGGTATTCTTTTGCCAACGACCATACCACGCTGAATACATCGGTTCTCGTCCGATCACCGAAATTAAGCAGCGTCGGGCGCGGTTAGTACTTAGATGGGGGACCGCTTGGGAACACCGCGTGTTGTTGGCATCCCAACAACTTTTTGTATTTTTTATTAAAATATAATCAAAATAATAATAATTAATTAAAAAAAATTATTAATTTAAAAAAAATTGTAAATAAAATAGAGAAAATAACAAAAAAACAATTCTTAAAATTACACTTGTTGGGGGTGAGTGGGGAAAAATAAACAAAATATTTTATTGAGTTTAAAGAAAAACAAAAGGGTATTAATTTTCAAATAATTAATTTATTTGGCGGTTTATTAATAAAAAACGTACCTTCGGGTTCGGGGGTTGGTTGAGATCAATATGTCTTCTTTTCGTTTTATTTCATTTGACAAGTTCATAATTCACAATTATTACAGGGTTGTAATATACACTTAAAAACTAAAAATTCAGGTAACTTAAAATTAGGGTGACCAGCGTAGACATCCCGCCCCCCTTGCAAGATTGCAACAAGGAGAAACGGGAGCTAGGTGACCACAAATTGGGTTAAAAAAAAAATTAAAAAAAAAAGAAAAAATAATAAATATAATTTAATCTCTGGCCATAACATTAATGACAATGGTGGCTGCGTTTGAAGAATTGGACGATTTCGTACTTTTGTTGCCCTTTTTGCAGTTGCAACTGCATGACTTATTCGTCCCTTGGTCATTACGAGCATGGTTGTGGGTTGCGCTCTTTTGGGTTTTTGTTCTTCGATTATTTTTATTGTTATTATTGTTGCCGTTGTTTTTTGTTGTGTTATTGTTGCTGCTGCCGCTTGCGGTGTTATTGTTATTGCTGCTGCCGACTGCTGTGTTTTTGTGGAAATGCAGCATGGTGTGGTGCTCCTCCAAGCATTCCATGCATCTATCCCTACTGCGACAATTTTTGAGAAAATGTGAGTGGGCTAGGCAGTTTATACAGTACTTATACCTTTTCACCACACTCAGTCGACGGTAGGGATTCATGCTCCGGAATTTTGGGCACTTTCTTAGGGGGTGATCCTTTTTACAAAGGCGACATTTGGAGCCGTTGCCAGCAATAACCTCATCAAGGGATTTATTTTCGGGGCGTTCAACAGTCAGTCTACGGGGGGCTTCAGACATCTATTATAAAAAAAATAGAAGAAGAACAAAAGAAACAAATTAGTTATGCTCAGGATTAGGAAGCAGTACGAGTTTAACAATTGGCCTCGTTAAAACACCGCTGGCGGTTCGAACGTCAGCCACTCGTACTTTCGAATCAGAGCCCATATAAACTCTTACAATTCGGCCAAGCTTCCATTCATTGGGGGGCAAATTATCTTGCCGTATGACAACAAAGTCATTAATTTCAAAATCCTTTTGGGGATACTTCCACTTGTTGCGCTTGTGGAGTTCGACCAAATATTCGTTTTTCCAACGAAGAGCAAAGTAATGATGCAAAATTTTCAATTTTCGCCATCTGTTAGCATATGTCAAAGATTCCTGTGACATATCTGGTTCCGGGGGGGAAAGTATTGGGCTACCTACTAGAAAATGACCAGGAGTCAAAGGGTTAATGTCCGATAGACTATCCGTCATTGGACTAAGTGGGCGAGAGTTCAAACATGACTCAATCCTAGCTAACATTGTCGAAAATTCTTCAAATGTGAAACGTTGATCATTAGAAATCTTTTTTAGGTGAGTTTTAAAACTCTTGACACCAGCCTCCCATAGTCCACCCATATGTGGAGCTCCAGGGGGTATAAAATGCCATTCAACCAATTGGAAGGCATTTCTAGCTATGAGTTGGTGTTTCAAGTCAATTAAAAATTGATTTCGATCCCTTTTCAAAATGTTGGCGGCACCAACGAAAGCAGTTCCATTATCAGAGTACATGTGGGATGGACAACCGCGTCGAGAGAAAAAACGAGTAAATGCAGCTAAGAAACAGTGGATATGTCATTTGTGGCCTCTAGATGGATGGCTTTGGTGGCAAAACAAACAAATACCAAAACATATCCTTTTGTTATGCGACAGCCGCGGCCGATATACGATTTTATTTCAAAAGGACCTGCAAAATCAAGTCCTGTATGTGTAAAAGGACGCGTTAGAGTCGTCCTTTCAGGGGGAAGAGCTGCCATAATCTGCTGACTTAGTTTCTTTTTGTTTAAGGTACATACTTTACAGTTGTGGACAACTGTACGTACCAAATTCTTAAGTTTTGGGATCCAAAATTCGAGTCTGACCAATCGTAACATTAAAGAATTTTCTCCGTGAATGGAATACTTATGAACGTATTCTAAATAGAGACGGGTAAATCGACCATTATAGGGTAATAATTTCGGAAAACGTTCTTCATAAGTCAAAGTGGGAGACTGTGAAAGTCTACCGTTAACACGTATAAAACCATTTGAGTCAATAAAGGGGTTAAAAACAAGTAGTGAACTCTTACGTGATAAGTTAGATCCAGATTTTAAACTGGAATATTCGGGGAAATGAGCTTCTTGACACACAATAATCAGACGACTCTTAACAAAAGTAACTTCACTTTGACTTATGGGATCCGATAAATGCTTACGAGATTGCCTATGTTTTGGGTGAACAGAGTGAAAAAAGCGAAAAACATATGTTAAAACTCGCATTGCACGGGCTAAATCTGAAAAACGACCTAAAATCTCTTCAGATATCATTGTTTGGGCAGTATTTACATTTATCAAACGGGTTTCCAATTGGGTAGATATATTAAAATTGGTTCTAGGCCATTCAGAACGGGGGCGTCTTAACCAAACAGGGCCTTTCCACCAAATATCAGATATAGCAAGTTCTTTAGCCGATATGCCACGACTTGCTACATCGGCGGGGTTATCGTGAGAGTCTACGTGATTCCAATTATCAGTACCAATTTTGTCCAAAATAAACGAAACTCGATTTGCAACAAAAGTTGGCCAGTGGCACGGGGGTTTTTGAAGCCAGGACAATACGATAGTAGAATCAGTCCAATAGAAAGCTTCCGACATGGTAAGATCCAGCTCCGTGCGGAGTGAATGCACCATTTTTGCCAACAGAGTTGCACCGCAGAGCTCTAAACGGGGTAAAGTTTGTACTTTAATTGGCGCAACTTTTGTTTTTGCAGCGAGCAAATTTGTGATAAAATCACCTGACGGGGTTTGGACTCGAATATATAGAGTGGCAGCATATGCTTTCTCTGAAGCATCACAAAATGCATGAAGCTGAACTTCACACTGAGGGTTAAAATTAACCCAACGGGCGATGTTAATCCGTTCGATGTTTGGGTAATCATCGACAAATGCGCGCCATCTATTCAACATCATGGGTTTCAAACATTCGTCCCAATCCGTACTGTCTTTCCAAATTTGTTGCATAATAATTTTTGCAACAATTACTTTCGGCGCTAACCAGCCAACGGGGTCAAATAGCTTGGCTATTTGAGACAAGACAGCACGTTTTGTGACGATAGAACAATCGGGCGTCGGAATTGGCTTGAAGTAAAATGCATCAATGCTCGCATTCCAACGTAAACCCAGAGTCTTTGCATTACTAGCATCTGATAATCTCAAAAAATCGGAATCTAAGAGGTGTTCGGGGGGTATATTTTCGAGTAGACTTTCATTATTAGCGGTCCATTTCCGAAGAGAAAATCCAGCAGAATTTAACACATGGGTCAATTCATCACGATTGCGAATTGCTTCTTCGATACTATGTGAACCAGCAAGAACATCGTCCACATACATTTGAGTACGTAATATATTAGAAGCATTGGGATATCGAGATTCACAATCATTAGCTAATTGATGTAGAGTTCTAATTGCTAAATATGGGGCACAGTTAACACCAAAAGTAACTGTGGTTAATTCAAATTCTTGAACTTCATCATTCGGGTCTCGACGGAATAAAATTCTCTGAAAGGACGCTTGATCTGGTCTAATCAATATTTGTCTGTACATTTTCTCGATGTCGGCATTGAAAACAAATTGAAATAGACGCCAACGAAGGACTAAAATTGTCAAATCGGACTGCAAAGTTGGACCAGGATGCAAAATGTCATTAAGACTCACTCCATTAGAAGAGGGGCTTGATGCGTTATAGACCACACGAAGTTTAGTGGTTGCACTATCAGGCTTAAAAACAGCGTGATGAGGCATGTAATACATCGTGTTCGGGGTATACAACAGATCCGCATCAACTTTTACCATATGACCCAGAGTACAATACTCGTTCAAAACCTGATCATATTGAGTCTTAATTTCGGGTGTTCTTAGCAATCTAGCTTCGTTTCTAAAAAACTGTGAAAGAGCTGCTTTTCGAGACAGACCAAGTTGTAAATTACTAGGGAATTCAGGCCTAAAAGGCAAGGACACTACGTATCGGCCTTTATCATTCCTATAGGTGGTTTGACGATACAAATTTTCACAAAAGGTGTCATCGTTAGACAGTTTTTTTGACCTGGGTACTTCCTCAATTTCCCAAAATCTGGCAATTCTCTCATTTAAATCCAAATGATTAAAAAATGACACAACAGAGTTCATTGGATGTGGGTGAGGGATTTTTCCGGTAAGTATCCAGCCAAAAACTGTCTTTTGAGCTATCAATTGACCCTTAGGATGTTTTTGAACATCAGCGAGCATAATTTGGGGATATACATCACCACCTAATAACAAGTCCATATGTGAGCATTTCAAATCTGTCATTGGAATTTCGGGTAAATTAAAATCGACAAAATTGGACAGCGAACAAGTGGGTAATCGACCAGTAAGCTTTTCGACAACATAAGCTTCAGTTTTTAATTCAAAATCTGGATCGATCGATGATCCGATTGAAATCCTACAGACTTTAGTCGAATTTCCTGCAATAGCGCCATTAAGACCAAAAATCGTAGCGGCAGGAGCCGAGAAAGTTGGAAGGGATAATTTCCTCTGAAGCTTTTTCGAAATAAAAGTGGCTTGAGATGCAGGGTCAACCAAAGCTCTAGCACCGTATCGTATATCATTAAACAAAATATCTACTACTGTTGTTCCCAGCAAAATTGTCGAATAAGGAGTGGACTGTAACTGAGTAGCAAAGTTTTGAAGTGAACGAGCAGCAGAAGATGTCGATGGTCCTTCATTAACATTAACCACATTTGTGGACGAATTCTGAGGTAAATTTGCAGGGGGAATTGAATTTACGGGATTACTTTCCGAAACTTGTCTATTCGGAGCAGAAGTTTCGGAACGATGAAGTAACGAATGGTGTTTCTGTTTACAAATGTAACAAACATTAGAGCTTTGACATCTCCTAAATTCATGAGAAGTTGCTAAACAATTAGTACAACACTTATGTCTCTTAACTGTTGACATACGCTCACTAACTGACATTCTAAGAAATATCGAACACAGACGAAGAGGGTGATTATCCGTACAAAGCAGACATTTTCTAGGGGGTATATTCGAGGTGACAGTAGTGCCAAAACTTTTGTATTTTTTAGAGTCATACGATTTTTTGGGGTTGTGAATTTGAGTTCTTGTTTGCGCTGGGTTATGTGCGCCAATAATATCAGAAACAGATTCCAATGTTCTATATCTAGCAGTTAGAAACTCATCCATACTACTCCATTTAGGTAAATCTGAGCTAGGTCCTTGGGATTGTTCCCAAAGTCCGAGAGTGACTTCAGGTAATCGAGTTGAGCAAATAAATACAAAAATAATATCCCAATTTTGAGTTTCTATGCCTAATAAAGACAAATTCGTGATACAATCATTAATTGTCCTTTGTAATTGTTTTATTGAAGGACCGGATTCTTTACTAATCGAAGGGAGATTAAAAAGAGTTTTCAATTGAGCATTGACTAGAACTCGTTTATTCTCATACCGGTCTTCAAGATTTTGCCAAGCCATATCAAAACCTTCATTCGTTATCGGACAAGTACGAATTATATCACGGGCTTCACCTTCAGTTTTTTGCAACAAATAATACATCTTCTGAATATTGCCTACATGTGGGTTATTCTTATACAAGGCCGAAAACATATCTCTAAATGTAGGCCATGACGAATAGTCGCCAGAAAATGTTTCGGTATCACAAGGGGGAAGATGTATTGGGATAGTGGTAGATAAAGCCGCGCCTTTGTCTTTTATTTTGTCAACAAGACCTTCGATATATGATATACATTGGAAATATGTTGTATATCCTGACATATATTTCGCCTTGACATCCTTTGCAGATGTTTTTGTATCTTCAAGATTTTCTAACAAATCTTCATAACAATCACGAAACATTTCCCACAGACGAGTCAATTCTTGACGATGAGTATTCAGGGAGTGAACCGTATGTTCACTTTGTGGGATAGCTTGAATAAAGCTTTCAAAATCTACCAAACGATTTTGATTTTTCAACAAATTTTTTAAGGTTGCCATTTTCTATTCCTTAATATCGGGTTTAATTGGGAGCTTTTCAAAAAAGTTCAAACAATAGGGTTAAATTTTCAAAAATTGCAAAATAATAAATCAATTTATTGATTAAAAACGGGGTAAGGTATCGGGTAAAAATGCTCTAAATACAAAATTAGTAGCAGAAATATTCACAAAAGTTTTCAAAACAAACTTTGTGTTTAATTGTATGGGTAATATAGTACAATTTAGGGTATAAATATTCCAAATAATATTTAATTTTAAAAAAGTGAATAAAAAATACCTAAAATGTATTATTTTTATTAAAAATAAATCAAATTAAAACTTATTACAAATTAATAAGTACGAAAATACCAAACTTGCTTAATTTGGGTGTTAACTTCACACGCAATGAAATTTAATGTAGGGGTTTGATAACTTCACACAATAAATGAACAAATGAAAGCAAGCAATAATCAACAATTAAAAACAACAACAACGCACAAGTATTTATATGAACAAATGTATGTGTGTTGTTAATGTTGTTTTGTTTGGTATTTTTTGTGTGTTTATTTAATTCGATTTGCACTTTTTTATTTTCACAAGCACTTCATAAATATTTATGTACGTACCTTGTAATAAAAGGATAGGGTTTATATAAAAAATAAAAAGGGGTAATTTGTTGATGTATATCAGCAATATGGAGATCCAAAAACGACTTCGGGTTGTTCTGCAAATAAAGCTCAATTAAAATATTTTGTTTTGCGGGTTAATCCGGTTCGAAGGACCAAAATGTTGGGGGTGAGTGGGGAAAAATAAACAAAATATTTTATTGAGTTTAAAGAAAAACAAAAGGGTATTAATTTTCAAATAATTAATTTATTTGGCGGTTTATTAATAAAAAACGTACCTTCGGGTTCGGGGGTTGGTTGAGATCAATATGTCTTCTTTTCGTTTTATTTCATTTGACAAGTTCATAATTCACAATTATTACAGGGTTGTAATATACACTTAAAAACTAAAAATTCAGGTAACTTAAAATTAGGGTGACCAGCGTAGACAACACTGCAAACTACTCGTACCACATACAATAGCATGCAAAAGCACAAACACCAGAAAAATCAATTTCTTTTTGTTTTTATATTTTTTTACAGCTACATGTATAAATGTTTAAGTTTAACATAACAAAACGCACTTGTAATATGACAAACTAAACTTTTTGTTATGTTTCTGTATGAATAAACGTTTGTTTAGTAATATTATTAGTTGTTATTTAGTTGGTATTCTTTTGCCAACGACCATACCACGCTGAATACATCGGTTCTCGTCCGATCACCGAAATTAAGCAGCGTCGGGCGCGGTTAGTACTTAGATGGGGGACCGCTTGGGAACACCGCGTGTTGTTGGCATCCTAACAACTTTTTGTATTTTTTATTAAAATTGTAACTCGACAATAAAAACAAAACACAAATAATTTAAAGATAAGGTTTATTAAGATGTTGATGCTTCAACTATTGAAAAGAGACTGACAATATAAATAACGAAATAAAGTAAATCAACTAAAAGTAATAATTCATCGTACAAAATAGAACATTTAAAAAAATCAACAGTGATGCCTACAATCGGCCATTCCTGATCATTCAGCGTCCTCGCTGTAGGAGACGAAATCTTCTTCATCATAAGGCGGGAGCGAGCACCACGGTTTTAAACCATCAGAGGCATAAACAGAGTAGTAGTGACGTCGTTTTCGACTAGAGCAAGGAAGATCCTCAACCACATACCTGTCGTTCTCGAGGATCTTAGTTACCTGAAATGGACCCTTAAATCGAGGTTCTATTTTCCTCGAGGAACCGGTGCTTGGAGCCTCATTACCGACGAGAACCAAATCTCCAACGTCGTACTGCTTCGGCGTTGAGTGTACCTTATCGAACCTAAGTTTCGCCTTTTCACGATAAGCTGCAATATTCTTGACGGCCTCTACACGTACCGCTTCCATGTTCACCATACGTTCCTCGTGCCGGACTGAATTCAAGTTATCATCTTGTAGTATTAATACCAGCTTGTTTCCTAAGATGTCACGAGGTTGGAAACCATACAGGAGATCATGCGGGGAGTAACTTGTTGTCGAATTCTTCATTTCATTCATTGACCATTGAATAGTTCTAAGTTCGGCATCCCATTTACGGTCGTTTTGAGTAGATGGTAGCAACATTGATAAAATTGTCCGGTTCATGCGTTCCACTTGTCCATTCGCTCTAGGGGTACGGACAGCATTGAGGATGTGTTTTATGGAGAATTCGTCGCAATATTTACTGAAGTCCCTTGAAGTAAATGCGGTGCCCCGATCTGTAATTATTCGTTCCGGTGTACCGAAAAAACTGGTGATTTCATCAAGCACTTTTAATACATATCTGGTTGCGGTACTTGGCACTGCTCTAATAATGATGTACTTCGTAAAAGCATCTACTAATACCAACACGTGTTCGTTGCGCTTACCTGACTTGGGAAACGGACCCAAGTGATCGAGATGTAGGGTTCTAAATGGTATTGGCTCGATTCCGCTAAAATGATATTCTCCTTCCTTAGTACCACCTTGTTGTTTATTATACGCACATTGTACACATGATTTCACAAATGATTTCACAAAGTTCCTCATGCGAGGGAACCACATCAGCTGCTGTATTTTTTCAATAGTTCTATCTATGCTCAAATGACCACCACATTCGTGAGCTTCCTGAGTAGTTTTATAACGGAGAGATTTCGGAACAACCCAAAGTTTCTTCTCGCTTTGGATCCTATATAAACGACCATGATCCAACACATAGCATTTCTGCATTTCCTTATCGTGGATCTTTCCTACTATCTCCTGCAGTTCCTTATCCTGCAGCTGCATGCTGAATATCCAGTCACCTATGTCAATATATTCGCCTTATCGATCCGCAGTGTAGCAGGTTCCATATCACAAGACTCCTCACTAGGCATTCGGCTCAGAGCATCCACATGTGCCATTTGCTGTTCCGATCGATGTTCTATGTTGATGTCGTAATCTTGAATGCGGAGCCACCAACGTGCTATTCGCGGAATTAACTCCCTTTTGCTCATTGCTGTCTTAACTGCACTACAATCGGTTATCACCCCCACTGGCTTGCCGTATACATAATACTTAAAACGTTCCAACCCTTCAACTACCGCCAATGTTTCCAATTCATAACTATGCATGTGCCTCTCCGTCGAGCTAGTAGACCGACTATAATACGCCACCGGTTTCCACGTTCCACTAGTATTTTGCATAAGCACTGCAGCCAGTCCGATAGAACTAGCATCCGTATGTAATTGATGTTGAGCTTGGACGTCATAAGCTGTTAACACAGGTTCCGATATCAGAGCATATTTCAGTTCTTCAAACGCCTTTTGCTGAAGTTCCGTCCATTTAAAGGACTCATCCTTACGCAGCAACTGACGTAACGGTTCGGAAATTACAGAATATGCCGGAATGAACTTTCTGAAATATCCACTTAACCCAAGAAAACGTCGGACCTCAGTAACATTTTCAGGGCGATTAAAATTAACTATTGCATCAGTCTTAGCTCTACCTGGTCGAATTCCATCTTCAGACAACTGGTGACCCAGAAACGAAATAGCACGTCGAAACAAATCACACTTACGAGGATTTAATGTTAGTCCAAACTCTCGAAGTAATTCAAAAATTCGTCCCAATTTTTCGATCATTTCGGATTCGGTATCTGCTCCCACAAGAATATCGTCCATATAATGGATCATATCCCCAGGTTGAGTTTTCTCCTTAACTTTCGCCATTAAACGTTGAAAAGCTATCGGTGCATTCTTGAGTCCGAACGGCATTCTCTTAAATTCATATATCCCTTCCGTTGTTACAAATGCGGTATACTTTCGGCTCTGAGACTCTACAGGTATTTGGTAATAACCACTATTCAAATCATGTGTGGAAAATAACTTATATTTTGTCGCCTCTTGCAATCTCTCCTCAATATTAGGCATTGGATAAATTTGTTTCTTCATATGATTGTTCAACATTCTATAATCAACACAAAATCGTTCACTACCATCCTTTTTCCTTACCAGGATTATCGGACTAGCATATTCCGACTCGGATGGAGCTATTATGTCATTATTAAGTAGATCCTGTACCATTTCGTTCACAATCTGCTTCTTCGGTTCAGGCATTCGATAAGGTGCCTGTGTAATTGGTTTATCTGTGTCAAGTTCGATCTTAAGTTCAATCATATTAGTTCTACCTATTTGACTTAAATTATCCGCAAAAACATCATTAAAGTCAGTTATCAACGTAAACAAGACAAATTTTGTTGAATCCGCAACGTCACCACATTGTATGTTAAATTCTCCATGAACTTGATTCTCGACATCAGTTCTTTCAAACTTAAATTGCCCGTTCTCAACTAAACCTCTTACCATTTTTCCCGCGAACACATTCTGGCCAATCAAAACGTCTTCCTCCAACAACTCATCGTCTGTCACATAAAAAACTGCGTCAAATTTCACATCATCGGCCTTAATTTCCCCCTTAAAACATGATCTCAATGTTCGTACACCGCCACAAATTCCCTTAATACTCATTGAGCATGGCTCCAAATTACAGGGAAGATTCTTCACCACAGTTTGACCTACCATATTGCATTGGCTCCCGGTATCGATAAATGCGGACAACTCCATACCATTCAAAATTATCTTACGCGTAAATAATTGATCGCATGATCCAACACAGCGTACACTTGGGGTTTGTTTGCCGCAATTCTGTGGTTCCCCTTGTCGGTGCACTTTTTGACAATCAATACATCGCGGACGACGTGGAGGTTTTGGGCAATTATACGAGAAATGTCCTTCCTCAAAACAATTAAAACATTTGTTATCCTTCTGCATAGGAGAATCGAGTTTCTCGTTCTTAATTTTCACATTTCCCGACTCGCTTTTAGGAACATACGATGGAGTTGCATAACTACTTGATGGCGTATTCCGTAAAAACTCAGAAAATGTTTCGCGCATTTCCCGCAAGGACGAAAATCGCATTGCCGCGGTGGCAGATTGAAGATCACGATTTTTTAAACCGTCGCGTGTATACTTAATTATTGCCCGATCGCTTAGATTGTATTTGCGGCCAAGAGAAGAAATTCTAAAACAATAATCTATCACACCTTCATTCGATTCTCTCTGGGTATTAGCCAATTTTGCATGTATTTCCGCTTCATCCAACTGAACACCAAACTCCTCAACCAGTTTTCCGGCCAATTCCCTCCAACTAGAATACATTTCCTCCGACCCGTCCAACCACAATTTTGCCGACCCTTTCAATTTACCATATACGGCCAAGATCAAAGCTTTTTCCTCAAAGCGATATGCGGCCATAGCCGTATTTACCCTATTTACGAACTGTACAGCACCCAATGACCCATCATCGGTTGGATTAAATTCCGGTATGGTTTCAGCTATTTCCTTTACGGAATAGTGACTTCGGTTTCCGTAACGACTCTCACTACCAACCTCCTGAGACAACACATTCGGTAAATTGCCTTCGCGGTTTGAATTTTGCATTACCGAGGTCATTAACTGCTGCATCATACTTCTTAGTTCATCGATTTGACTTTGAACATTTGGTTCCGGAGTATCCATCTCCACTTCGTCAGATCCAATTGCTTGAGTTAAACGTATAATTAACTCACTTTTATTTCCAGTAGTCGGCAGCTCACGTTGACGTAATATTACCTTTATTTGTTCAGATTTTAATTCCGACACTTTAACTAACATTTTCGTGTTTATCTTAAAACAAATGTTCCTTATAACCCGCACCGTTAACAATTGTCCGTTATTTTCCGTTCGCTTTAATTTGTTTCTTTTCTGTACTTTTTTTCTTGAATCGTCACTTTATTTCAATACATGTTGTTACTATGTCTCGACATCAACAACTTTTACCGTTCAGCGACTGCGACTGCGACGACGTACACACATTAAAACGTATATTCCCTTAAAAAGTATTTACCACCGACCGCACAAACAACAAACACATTACGACCGTTTTTTTTCTTTTTTTTCGTTCGAACACACACAGCGTCGACGCAAACGTTTCTTTCTTGTGTGTTTTTGCCCAAGGCGAATTTATACAAGGTGGAGTCAGTCAATCAGCTGATAACTTTTTTTTTCGCTTTTTGGTTCTAACAGTTGTCAAAGCTTTTGTTTATATTTAAATATCTACATATTCTAAGCTTATTAACAAAATATTTATTTTTTACATAAATAAGTAAAGCCCTAACTATTCAATTATCAACACTATATTAAGTTTTAATACATATTTGTTTAATTTTTCTTTTTTGTTTTTTGACATTTGTTAAGACCAATTGTTGTTTTTGTAGAACTGCCACCACCTTGTATAAATTCGCCTTGTTTTTGCCTTTCTCGATATACACACGAACACGCGCGTTTGTTCTGATCTCACTTCTGAGCTGTAACTCGACAATAAAAACAAAACACAAATAATTTAAAGATAAGGTTTATTAAGATGTTGATGCTTCAACTATTGAAAAGAGACTGACAATATAAATAACGAAATAAAGTAAATCAACTAAAAGTAATAATTCATCGTACAAAATAGAACATTTAAAAAAATCAACAGTGATGCCTACAAAATATAATCAAAATAATAATAATTAATTAAAAAAAATTATTAATTTAAAAAAAATTGTAAATAAAATAGAGAAAATAACAAAAAAACAATTCTTAAAATTACACTGCAAACTACTCGTAGCACATACAATAACATGCAAAAGCACAAACACCAGAAAAATCAATTTCTTTTTGTTTTTATATTTTTTTACAGCTACATGTATAAATGTTTAAGTTTAACATAACAAAACGCAATTGTAATATGACAAACTAAACTTTTTGTTATGTTTCTGTATGAATAAACGTTTGTTTAGTAATATTATAAGTTGTTATTTAGTTGGTATTCTTTTGCCAACGACCATACCACGCTGAATACATCGGTTCTCGTCCGATCACCGAAATTAAGCAGCGTCGGGCGCGGTTAGTACTTAGATGGGGGACCGCTTGTTGTTGGCATCCCAACAACTTTTTGTATTTTTTATTAAAATATAATCAAAATAATAATAATTAATTAAAAAAAAATTATTAATTTAAAAAAATGTAAATAAAATAGAGAAAATAACAAAAAAAACAAATCTTAAAATTACACTCCAAACTACTCGTACCACATACAATAGCATGCAAAAGCACAAACACAAACACCAGAAAAATCAATTTCTTTTTGTTTTTATATTTATATTTTTTTACAGCTACATGTATAAATGTTTAAGTTTAACATAACAAAACGCACTTGTAATATGACAAACTAAACTTTTTGTTATGTTTCTGTATCAATAAACGTTTGTTTAGTAATATTATAAGTTGTTATTTAGTTGGTATTCTTTTGCCAACGACCATACCACGCTGAATACATCGGTTCTCGTCCGATCACCGAAATTAAGCAGCGTCGGGCGCGGTTAGTACTTAGATGGGGGACCGCTTGGGAACACCGCGTGTTGTTGGCATCCCAACAACTTTTTGTATTTTTTATTAAAATATAATCAAAATAATAATAATTAATTAAAAAAATTATTATTTAAAAAAAAAATTTAAATAAAATAGAGAAAATAACAAAAAAAAAACAAATCTTAAAATTACACTGCAAACTACTCGTACAATAACATGTAAAAGCACAAACACCAGAAAAATCAATTTCTTTTTGTTTTTATATTTTTTTACAGCTACATGTATAAATGTTTAAGTTTAACATAACAAAACTCACTTGTAATATGACAAACTAAACTTTTTGTTATGTTTCTGTATGAATAAACGTTTGTTTAGTAATATTATAAGTTGTTATTTAGTTGGTATTCTTTTGCCAACGACCATACCACGCTGAATACATCGGTTCTCGTCCGATCACCGAAATTAAGCAGCGTCGGGCGCGGTTAGTACTTAGATGGGGGACCGCTTGGGAACACCGCGTGTTGTTGGCATCCCAACAACTTTTTGTATTTTTTATTAAAATATAATCAAAATAATAATAATTAATTAAAAAAAAATTATTAATTTAAAAAAATGTAAATAAAATAGAGAAAATAACAAAAAAAAAAAACAAATCTTAAAATTACACTGCAAACTACTCGTACCACATACAATACCATGCAAAAGCACAAACGCCATCTTCTATTTGCACACAGGGTATACACGATAAACTTTTTTAAATTTTAGTACTTTATGATAATATGACCAATTATCTTAAGCGATATTTAATGTGATACATCAATACATCGAGAATTCATTCAATTCGGTTGCTATTTGAAATCGAGAAAATCGGTTAAAAGAAAAATAGTTTGCCCTACAATTTTTTTCGCCAATAAATTAAAAAAAAAAAAAATAATTTTTTGTTTTTTAAATTTTGTTTACCTAAAAAAATATTTAACTTTATTTTTAATGTATAATTTGGTGAAGTGTATATAAGATTCGACAAAGCTCTATTACTTGTTTATATTAAAGTAGTATATTTATGGCGGTTCGAGCGCAGTTTTAACTACAGAAAATCTGATTGTAGTGCAGTGTTGCCATTTGTAGAGATTTTTCTATTTTTAAATCTTTATATATTTTCTGGTCGATCTGGTTCGATGTGTGGCGGTCACCGAGTAACCGAACTTAAGGTTCAATTAGTCGTGACTTACCATATCGCCATAGCCGTAACCATAGCCATATCACAAGCATTTTACTGTTATGGCTATGGCGTTATGGCATGTCACCAATAATCAAATACATTGTTGCCCATAAGCTTGGTTCGGACAGCTGTTTTTTATGGTTACGGTTATGGCACGTCTAATTGAACCTTTACATTCAACTCATCAACAGATAGCCGTTGCTGCACCTAGCGAAATATATACATAAGCAAAGAACAAAAAGGCTGATACATAAAAAGTAACGGTTTTTGATTTTGTCATTGCCTACATTCGTTTTGTTCTGATGTCTATAAAAAAGATCAAGTCAGTCGACAGAGAACTTAGCTGTGATACAGTTAATTAAGTTATTTTCATTGTCATAATAAAATAATTAAAACATTTTCCATTTTTGTACTCCCGAAGGTTAACATAATCGAATTTTCTAATTCTTTTATGTTCTGGATTTGCTTCGTCAGCTTTCATACATTCTAAACAAAAAACAAAAAAAGAAACGTCCTGCCACAAAAACTACATGGCTTAAGGCGCTTCTCTATTTTCTTGTTCGGACAATTTTCAAAGAACATACATATGTAAGATGTTAAGTGAGTAAGTAATTCAGCTCAATGAATTCCCATTTTTTCCATTGTAATTAAATCAACCGAATTGTCACAGATAATTGAACATTCAGATTAACATTTGATAACTGGCATTAATTTTGCTTTTCATTCAGTTGAGCACGATCCAGTGACGGAGGATCAACCTCCATAGGTATTAAAACATCCACTGTACGATGATCAACCTCCATTGGAATTGGATCATTTTGTTCATAATCAACCTCCATAGGTATTGAAACATCCACTGTATGATCATCAACCTCCATTGCAATTGGATCATTTTGTTCATATTCATAATCAATTTGCATTGCTTGACATTCATCTGAAGCATCTACTTCCATTGGCACCATTTTAGATTTTGAAATAGCGATATTTTTATATTCTTATATAAAACGCTATTAAAATTTGCTTTGCAAATCTCGTTACTGTTCGTACTTTACAGTTTTGTTAAGCCTATATTATACTTTTAAATTACAAACCAAATCTTTTAACGCTTTAGAAAATTTCAGTTTTGCCTTTTCAGTTTGCCTATATTATACTATTAAATAAGAAATCAAATCTTTTAATGCTTAGAAAATTTCAGTTTTGCCTTTTTATTCCTATATATATATATGTATAGGAATAGTACGCTTTTAAGAATTTTGATACAACATTTACATAATAAAGATACTGACTGACGATAGTGGTAAAGATGGCATTTGTATAAAAACGTTAGCACAAATTGAAAGCCATTCACATAGTAATTATCATAAGATATCACATACTTTTTCAAATAAAATCGAGTAAATTTACATTGATAATATTTAAGGTATTTGCAAACTACACTACTGAGTATTAATTGTCAGGAACTCATGTATTATAATATTATTTCAACGTCTAATCAAAAATTCTATTAGATTTTCAAATATTAAGTACAAATGATTTGTTTGATATAAGAACTGTCGGTATTCATATCTTGTTTGATTCAAAAAACGTTTTATGTTCATATATATTTGGTATGTATTTATAAATACAAATAAATAAAATATTTTTAAAACTATCGTGTATCAAGAAATTTTTGTTATTTCATCAAACATTTATTTAGCTTTGATAGTAAAAATTTAAAATTTTCTTTCTAAATCAACCTTATATTGATATTTAATATGAATTTCAAATTCATATTTAAGATCAAGAAAGACTTGAGAAATATGGCATCTTTACCATTATCGTCAGTCAGTATCTTTATTATTTAAATGTTGTATCAAAATTCTTAAAAGCGTACTATTCCTATACATATATATAAAAAGGCAAAACTGAAGATTTCTAAGCGTTAAAAGATTTGATTTCTTATTTAATAGTATAATATAGGCAAACTGAAAAGGCAAAACTGAAATTTTCTAAAGCGTTAAAAGATTTGGTTTGTAATTTAAAAGTATAATATCGGCTTAACAAAACTGTAAAGTACGAACAGTAACGAGATTTGCAAAGCAAATTTTAATAGCGTTTTATATAAGAATATAAAAATATCGCTATTTCAAAATCTAAAATGGTGCCAATAGAAGTAGATGCTTCAGATGAATGTCAAGCAATGCAAATTGATTATGAATATGAACAAAATGATCCAATTGCAATGGAGGTTGATGATCATACAGTGGATGTTTCAATACCTATGGAGGTTGATTATGAACAAAATGATCCAATTCCAATGGAGATTGATCATCGTACAGTGGATGTTTTAATACTTATGAAGGTTGATCCTCCGTCACTGGATCGTGCTCAACTGAATGAAAAGCAAAATGAATGTCCGTTATCAAATGTTAATCTGCATGTTGAATTATCTGTGACAATTCGGTTGATTTCATTATAATGGAAATGGGAATTCATTGAGCTGAATTACTTACTCACTTACGGTGTCTAATTCATAATAAAAACTTATTGTAGATTTAAAGAATATATTTGTTAACAAACACTTTAGCTTTATAAACCTTTAATAAAAGTATTGTATTCATAAAAGATTGTTAAAGGCACAATAAGTAATGTACCATGATAAAAATATATATTTTTTTTACATTAAGTTTTTTGAAGATTCCTTTCTTGTAAGAATTATAAAAAGCGTTTTAAGAATTTTTTAAAAAAAATTGTTTAACTTATAATTTAGTATTTATATAAAAATGTATTATGTTGTATTATTATTAAAAGTATTCGAATGACGAATATTCTGTGATTAAATAAACATCACTATTTTATGATTAAAATTTAACAAAAATGATTGAATTTCTATGAGGAAACACTTAATTTTAATGCCGGAGTGTATATATTCGATTCTGTGGACCTTCTTCCACGATGTTAACACATTTAAATAATACATTTCGTTGCAGGTTAACAGTAAATGACAAAAATGTCTATAAAACTAACCTGTGTCTATAAAACTAACCTCATGTATCTCACTGCCGGAGGAATATCTAACAAAATCATATATTATTAAGTATAATGGTAATTATTCCTTCGCGGAGTTAAAATTATGTTTAGCAATTGCAATATTATCGTCTATTATTGCAAATTTATAAACGTTTATCTTTAAAATTTCTTTTTTTAAGATCAAATGTAAAAAAGAATACTTTAAAATAGGATCGAAGCAATTTTGAAATAGGTATTTTAAGCTAAAATACGTTTATGAATACAATTTTAAGGAATTTTGCTTAAAAATGCTGTTTAAAATTTTATGAATACGGCCGTAAAAATTTGAAAGTTCGATAATGTTCACCTTCGGGAGTAAAAAAATGGGAAAAGGTATCCTGATGATCTGGCCTAAGCAACCACTGAAATGCGCATACGAACTAGCTTATGCCGCATCAATACATTTCAGTGAATTTTACATTGGGAATTTTGCATATGAAAACTAAATCTTACTACAGTGTACTCTCTCTTTGCGGACACGTCCCATAAACGGACACTTTTTTCAGTCCCAAAAACATTCTTTGGGATTATTTAATACTCTCATAAGTGGACGCCTCTTATAAGCGGACAAATTTGTCAGTCCCTTAGGTGTCCGCTTTTGAGAGAGTACACTGTAAAATATTAATTTTGTATGTATTCCCAAAATAAATATATAATTTATTATGCTGGTACGACATGGTAGGGAGGGCTAGAGACGCAAACAGCTTGTCTCTGATAATTTGTCGTGTGTTTTAGTTTGTCAGTGTAGTGTCAGTTTTGTTTAGTGTAATTGTACCTTTTTGTTTAATGTGCGGATACACGGCTGGTTGGAACGGTCAAAACATGCCAGAGCTAGTTGGAAACCTCGCCAGGCTACTACTGTTATACATTTTCTACGATTTTCTACAGCAAATACTCTTATTGTTTATCAAATACTGTAATAATGAAGATTTTCTTTATCAAAAACTGATAAAGAGAAAATATTCTACAGAAAATACTATTATACACAACATTTTTTTATATTAAATACTGTTATAAGTAGTATATTTATGGCGGTTCGAGCGCAGTTTTAACTACAGAAAATCTGTATGTAGTGCAGTGTTGCCATTTGTAGGGATTTTTCTATTTTTTAGTATTTATCAAGGACAATTTATAGAAGGTGACCTCAGAAGAACAGCAGATTATTTTTTTCTTCACTTAATTAGATAATTGAACTGTCAATTCACTTGTCTTTGTTGTGGCGAAAAATATAACAAACCTAAAAGCAAAAAAACAACAGGCAACTTTGACAGTTCGATTATCTTTTAACAAAAACAAAGTACCTGTTGTTTTTGTATATGCTGTATTTGTTGTAGTTCTGTCGTCACCTTCTATAAATTCGCCTTGGTCTTTATGTATTTTCTGGTCGATCTGGTTCGATGCAATAATTTTTTTTGTTTTGTACCCACGAAATGTCTGTTTTACGATTCATAGCACGATTGTGATATTTTGTAAAACTCCTATTGTTTTTATGATTTTTCTTTCTTAATTTGAATTTGTTGATATTTTTTCCTCTAGAGTCCACATGAAATTATTATAGATAATTAATTATAAAAAATGTAGTATGAACTTATTTCAACTCTCTTTATGTATATGTCGAAGTAAATTTTTTAAAGTTAATTTTTCTGTATGGTACACGTTTCCAGAAGGATTTTATTTTATTCTACTTTTTATACTGAACTGAATAAACACATGTATATACTTTGTTAAATAAACCACAGGTTTTTATTTAATAATTCTACAAAATCAATGTCAATATTGATTAATTAGTTATATATAATTAGTTAGTTACTCTCATGAACGATGAATTTTTACTCTTATTTTACTCAAAGCATCACATAGTACTGCTGTTACCAGAAGATGAAGCAACTCATTTAATTGCGCTCTTGTTGTGCATTTCACTGCCGAGCATTTAGAAATGCAAATGGCGTTGTGATGATTTGGCAAATCAGATCGTAAATGAGTAGTTACTGATGGAGGATTTTGCTGGTAGTGTTGCTGTAGAAAATCTTGTGTGGAACAGTATTCGCTACGGACCGGGTAGCCTGACGAGGTTTCAAACTAGCTCGGGCATGTTTTGACCTTTCCAACCAGCACCTTCACTTTTTGATTGCGAATCTACCAAGAAAGTGTAAATATAATTTGAACAAAGCTAGCCACAACTCAAAAATATTTTATATGTATTTATATATATATTAGAAAGCAGGCGTAAGAATACGCAAACACTATAGTACTTCCACTCTGTACAACTGCTTACTATAAAGC